>OZ038374.1:91987624-97026281 GCA_964036015.1 Leptarthrus brevirostris
TAGCAAACTTGAAACACTTCAAAATTGCAATTTTTCCCTATGCCGGCATCATTAAATTGCCAATCGATTCAGAATGGTCGTTTCATACCCCTTAGAAACCCCGAAGGGGCAAATAAGGCCCTAGAACGCGTATTTTCCGACAAAAACGCGATTAAAGTTTCAGCAAACTTGAAACAGTCCAAAATTGCAATTTTTCCCTATAATGGCATCATTAAATTTCTGGTTTTTGATGCTAATTTTGGGACCAGTAGTCTGGAGAGGTCAGCGATGAAAATTTGGATTTTTTCTAATAACGCCAATCGATTCAGAATGGTCGTTTCGTACCCCTTAGAAACCCCGAAGGGGCAAATAAGGCCCTAGAACGCGTATTTTACGACAAAAACGCGATTAAAGTTTCAGCAAACTTGAAACAGTCCAAAATTGCAATTTTTCCCTATGATTAAATTTCTGGTTTTTGATGCTAATTTTGGGACCAGTAGTCTGGAGAGGTCAGCGATGAAAATTTGGATTTTTTCTGATAACGCCAATCGATTCAGAATGGTCGTTTCATACCCCTTAGAAACCCCGAAGGGGCAAATAAGGCCCTAGAACGCGTATTTTCCGACAAAAACGCGATTAAAGTTTCAGCAAACTTGAAACAGTCCAAAATTGCAATTTTTCCCTATGATGGCATCATTAAATTTCTGGTTTTTGATGCTAATTTTGGGACCAGTAGTCTGGAGAGGTCAGCGATGAAAATTTGGATTTTTTCTAATTACGCCAATCGATTCAGAATGGTCGTTTCATACCCCAAAATTGCAATTTTTCCCTATGCCGGCATCATTAAATTTCTGGTTTTTTATGCTAATTTTGGGACCAGTAGTCTGGAGAGGTCAGCGATAAAAATTTGGAAATAAGGCCCTAGAACGCGTATTTTCCGAGAAAAACGCGATTAAGTTTCAGCAAACTTTAAACAGTCCAAAATTGCAATTTTTCCATTTTTTCTGATAACGCCAATCGATTCAGAATGGTCGTTTCATACCCCTTAGAAACCCCGAAGGGGCAAGTAAGGCCCTAGAACGCGTATTTTCCGAGAAAAACGCGATTATAGTTTCAGCAAACTTGAAACAGTCCAAAAATTCATTTTTTCCCTATGCCGGCATCATTAAATTTCTGGTTTTTGATGCTAATTTTGGGACCAGTAGTCTGGAGAGGTCAGCGATGAAAATTTGAATTTCTTCTGATAACGCCAATCGATTCAGAATGGTCGTTTCATACCCCTTAGAAACCCCGAAAGGGCAAATAAGGCCCTAGAACGCGTATTTTGAGAAAAACGATTAAATTTCTGATTTTTGATGCTTATTTTGGGACCAGTAGGCTGGAGAGGTCAGCGAAGAAAATTTGGATTTTTTCTGATAACGCCAATCGATTCAGAATGGTCGTTTTTATGCTATGGTCTCTCGTTATGGTCGTTTTTTATGCTAATTTTGGGACCAGTAGTCTGGAGAGGTCAGCGATGAAAATTTGGATTTTTTCTGATAACGCCAATTGATTCAGAATGGTCGTTTCATACCCCTTAGAAACCCCGAAGGGTCAAATAAGGCACTAGAACGCGTATTTTCCGAGAAAAAATCGATTACAGTTTCAGCAAACTTAAACAGGCCAAAATTGCAATTTTTCCCTATGCCGGCATCATTAAATTTCTGGTTTTTGATGCTAATTTTGGGACCAGTAGTCTGGAGAGGTCAGTGATGAAAATTTGGATTTTTTCTGATAACGCCAATCGATTCAGAATGGTCGTTTCATACCCCTTAGAAACCCCGAAGGGGCAAATAAGGTCCTAGAACGCGTATTTTCCGAGAAAAACGCGATTAAAGTTTTAGCAAACTTGAAACACTTCAAAATTGCAATTTTTCCCTATGCCGGCATCATTAAATTTTCTGGGTTTTTTATGCTAATTTTGGGACCAGTAGTCTGGAGAGGTCAGCGATGAAAATTTTGATTTTTTCTGATAACGCCAATCGATTCAGAATGGTCGTTTCATACCCCTTAGAAACCCCGAAGGGGCAAATAAGGCCCTAGAACGCGTATTTTCCGACAAAAACGCGATTAAAGTTTCAGCAAACTTGAAACAGTCCAAAATTGCAATTTTTCCCTATAATGGCATCATTAAATTTCTGGTTTTTGATGCTAATTTTGGGACCAGTAGTCTGGAGAGGTCAGCGATGAAAATTTGGATTTTTTCTAATAACGCCAATCGATTCAGAATGGTCGTTTCATACCCCTTAGAAACCCCGAAGGGGCAAATAAGGCCCTAGAACGCGTATTTTCCGACAAAAACGCGATTAAAGTTTCAGCAAACTTGAAACAGTCCAAAATTGCAATTTTTCCCTATGATTAAATTTCTGGTTTTTGATGCTAATTTTGGGACCAGTAGTCTGGAGAGGTCAGCGATGAAAATTTGGATTTTTTCTGATAACGCCAATCGATTCAGAATGGTCGTTTCATACCCCTTAGAAACCCCGAAGGGGCAAATAAGGCCCTAGAACGCGTATTTTCCGACAAAAACGCGATTAAAGTTTCAGTAAACTTGAAACAGTCCAAAATTGCAATTTTTCCCTATGATGGCATCATTAAATTTCTGGTTTTTGATGCTAATTTTGGGACCAGTAGTCTGGAGAGGTCCGCGATGAAAATTTGGATTTTTTCTAATTACGCCAATCGATTCAGAATGGTCGTTTCATACCCCTTAGAAACCCCGAAGGGGCAAATAAGGCCCTAGAACGCGTATTTTCCGAGAAAAAATCGATTACAGTTTCAGCAAATTTAAACAGGCCAAAATTGCAATTTTTCCCTATGCCGGCATCATTAAATTTCTGGTTTTTGATGCTAATTTTGGGACCAGTAGTCTGGAGAGGTCAGCGATGAAAATTTGGATTTTTTCTGATAACGCCAATCGATTCAGAATGGTCCTTTCATTCCCCCTAGAAACCCCGAAGGGGCAAAGAAGGCCCTAGAACGCGTATTTTCCGAGAAAAACGCGATTAAAGTTTCAGCAAACTTGAAACAGTCCAAAATTGCAATTTTTCCCTATGCCGGCATCATTAAATTTCTGGTTTTTTATGCTAATTTTGGGACCAGTAGTCTGGAGAGGTCAGCGATGAAAATTTGGATTTTTTCTGATAACGCCAATCGATTCAGAATGGTCGTTTCATACCCCTTAGAAACCCCGAAGGGGCAAATAAGGCCCTAGAACGCGTATTTTCCGAGAAAAAATCGATTACAGTTTCAGCAAACTTAAACAGGCCAAAATTGCAATTTTTCCCTATGCCGGCATCATTAAATTTCTGGTTTTTGATGCTAATTTTGGGACCAGTAGTCTGGAGAGGTCAGCGATGAAAATTTGGATTTTTTCTGATAACGCCAATCGATTCAGAATGGTCGTTTCATACCCCTTAGAAACCCCGAAGGGGCAAATAAGGCCCTAGAACGCGTATTTTCCGAGAAAAACGCGATTAAAGTTTCAGCAAACTTAAACAGGCCAAAATTGCAATTTTTCCCTATGCCGGCATCATTAAATTTCTGGTTTTTGATGCTAATTTTGGGACCAGTAGTCTGGAGAGGTCAGCGATGAAAATTTGGATTTTTTCTGATAACGCCAATCGATTCAGAATGGTCGTTTCATACCCCTTAGAAACCCCGAAGGGGCAAATAAGGCCCTAGAACGCGTATTTTCCGAGAAAAACGCGATTAAAGTTTCAGCAAACTTGAAACAGTCCAAAATTGCAATTTTTCCCTATGCCGGCATCATTAAATTTCTGGTTTTTTATGCTAATTTTGGGACCAGTAGACTGGAGAGGTCAGCGATGAAAATTTGGATTTTTTCTGATAACGCCAATCGATTCAGAATGGTCGTTTCATACCCCTTAGAAACCCCGAAGGGGCAAATAAGGCCCTAGAACGCGTATTTTCCGAGAAAAAATCGATTACAGTTTCAGCAAACTTAAACAGGCCAAAATTGCAATTTTTCCCTATGCCGGCATCATTAAATTTCTGGTTTTTGATGCTAATTTTGGGACCAGTAGTCTGGAGAGGTCAGCGATGAAAATTTGGATTTTTTCTGATAACGCCAATCGATTCAGAATGGTCGTTTCATACCCCTTAGAAACCCCGAAGGCCGAAGGGGCAAATAAGGCCCTAGAACGCGTATTTTCCGAGAAAAACGCGATTAAAGTTTCAGCAAACTTAAACAGGCCAAAATTGCAATTTTTCCCTATGCCGGCATCATTAAATTTCTGGTTTTTGATGCTAATTTTGGGACCAGTAGTCTGGAGAGGTCAGCGATGAAAATTTGGATTTTTTCTGATAACGCCAATCGATTCAGAATGGTCCTTTCATTCCCCCTAGAAACCCCGAAGGGGCAAAGAAGGCCCTAGAACGCGTATTTTCCGAGAAAAACGCGATTAAAGTTTCAGCAAACTTGAAACAGTCCAAAATTGCAATTTTTCCCTATGCCGGCATCATTAAATTTCTGGTTTTTTATGCTAATTTTGGGACCAGTAGTCTGGAGAGGTCAGCGATGAAAATTTGGATTTTTTCTGATAACGCCAATCGATTCAGAATGGTCGTTTCATACCCCTTAGAAACCCCGAAGAGGCAAATAAGGCCCTAGAACGCGTATTTTCCGAGAAAAAATCGATTACAGTTTCAGCAAACTTAAACAGGCCAAAATTGCAATTTTTCCCTATGGCGGCATCATTAAATTTCTGGTTTTTGATGCTAATTTTGGGACCAGTAGTCTGGAGAGGTCAGCGATGAAAATTTGGATTTTTTCTGATAACGCCAATCGATTCAGAATGGTCCCTTCTCGCCCCCTAGAAACCCCGAAGGGGCAAAGAAGGCCCTAGAACGCGTATTTTCCGAGAAAAACGCGATTAAAGTTTCAGCAAACTTGAAACAGTCCAAAATTGCAATTTTTCCCTATGCCGGCATCATTAAATTTCTGGTTTTTTATGCTAATTTTGGGACCAGTAGTCTGGAGAGGTCAGCGATGAAAATTTGGATTTTTTCTGATAACGCCAATCGATTCAGAATGGTCGTTTCATACCCCTTAGAAACCCCGAAGGGGCAAATAAGGCCCTAGAACGCGTATTTTCCGAGAAAAAATCGATTACAGTTTCAGCAAACTTAAACAGGCCAAAATTGCAATTTTTCCCTATGCCGGCATCATTAAATTTCTGGTTTTTGATGCTAATTTTGGGACCAGTAGTCTGGAGAGGTCAGCGATGAAAATTTGGATTTTTTCTGATAACGCCAATCGATTCAGAATGGTCGTTTCATACCCCTTAGAAACCCCGAAGGGGCAAATAAGGCCCTAGAACGCGTATTTTCCGAGAAAAACGCGATTAAAGTTTCAGCAAACTTAAACAGGCCAAAATTGCAATTTTTCCCTATGCCGGCATCATTAAATTTCTGGTTTTTGATGCTAATTTTGGGACCAGTAGTCTGGAGAGGTCAGCGATGAAAATTTGGATGTTTTCTGATAACGCCAATCGATTCAGAATGGTCGTTTCATACCCCTTAGAAACCCCGAAGGGGCAAATAAGGCCCTAGAACGCGTATTTTCCGAGAAAAACGCGATTAAAGTTTCAGCAAACTTGAAACAGTCCAAAATTGCAATTTTTCCCTATGCCGGCATCATTAAATTTCTGGTTTTTTATGCTAATTTTGGGACCAGTAGACTGGAGAGGTCAGCGATGAAAATTTGGATTTTTTCTGATAACGCCAATCGATTCAGAATGGTCGTTTCATACCCCTTAGAAACCCCGAAGGGGCAAATAAGGCCCTAGAACGCGTATTTTCCGAGAAAAAATCGATTACAGTTTCAGCAAACTTAAACAGGCCAAAATTGCAATTTTTCCCTATGCCGGCATCATTAAATTTCTGGTTTTTGATGCTAATTTTGGGACCAGTAGTCTGGAGAGGTCAGCGATGAAAATTTGGATTTTTTCTGATAACGCCAATCGATTCAGAATGGTCGTTTCATACCCCTTAGAAACCCCGAAGGCCGAAGGGGCAAATAAGGCCCTAGAACGCGTATTTTCCGAGAAAAACGCGATTAAAGTTTCAGCAAACTTAAACAGGCCAAAATTGCAATTTTTCCCTATGCCGGCATCATTAAATTTCTGGTTTTTGATGCTAATTTTGGGACCAGTAGTCTGGAGAGGTCAGCGATGAAAATTTGGATTTTTTCTGATAACGCCAATCGATTCAGAATGGTCCTTTCATTCCCCCTAGAAACCCCGAAGGGGCAAAGAAGGCCCTAGAACGCGTATTTTCCGAGAAAAACGCGATTAAAGTTTCAGCAAACTTGAAACAGTCCAAAATTGCAATTTTTCCCTATGCCGGCATCATTAAATTTCTGGTTTTTTATGCTAATTTTGGGACCAGTAGTCTGGAGAGGTCAGCGATGAAAATTTGGATTTTTTCTGATAACGCCAATCGATTCAGAATGGTCGTTTCATACCCCTTAGAAACCCCGAAGGGGCAAATAAGGCCCTAGAACGCGTATTTTCCGAGAAAAAATCGATTACAGTTTCAGCAAACTTAAACAGGCCAAAATTGCAATTTTTCCCTATGGCGGCATCATTAAATTTCTGGTTTTTGATGCTAATTTTGGGACCAGTAGTCTGGAGAGGTCAGCGATGAAAATTTGGATTTTTTCTGATAACGCCAATAGATTCAGAATGGTCCTTTCATTCCCCCTAGAAACCCCGAAGGGGCAAAGAAGGCCCTAGAACGCGTATTTTCCGAGAAAAACGCGATTAAAGTTTCAGCAAACTTGAAACAGTCCAAAATTGCAATTTTTCCCTATGCCGGCATCATTAAATTTCTGGTTTTTTATGCTAATTTTGGGACCAGTAGTCTGGAGAGGTCAGCGATGAAAATTTGGATTTTTTCTGATAACGCCAATCGATTCAGAATGGTCGTTTCATACCCCTTAGAAACCCCGAAGGGGCAAATAAGGCCCTAGAACGCGTATTTTCCGAGAAAAAATCGATTACAGTTTCAGCAAACTTAAACAGGCCAAAATTGCAATTTTTCCCTATGCCGGCATCATTAAATTTCTGGTTTTTGATGCTAATTTTGGGACCAGTAGTCTGGAGAGGTCAGCGATGAAAATTTGGATTTTTTCTGATAACGCCAATCGATTCAGAATGGTCGTTTCATACCCCTTAGAAACCCCGAAGGCCGAAGGGGCAAATAAGGCCCTAGAACGCGTATTTTCCGAGATAAACGCGATTAAAGTTTTAGCAAACTTGAAACAGTTCAAAATTGCAATTTTTCCCTATGCCGGCATCATTAAATTTCTGGTTTTTTATGCTAATTTTGGGACCAGTAGTCTGGAGAGGTCAGCGATAAAAATTTGGATTTTTTCTGATAACGCCAATCGATTCAGAATGGTCGTTTCATACCCCTTAGAAACCCCGAAGGGGCAAATAAGGCCCTAGAACGCGTATTTTCCGAGAAAAACGCGATTAAGTTTCAGCAAACTTGAAACAGTCCAAAATTGCAATTTTTCCCTATGCCGGCATCATTAAATTTCTGGTTTTTGATGCTAATTTTGGGACCAGTAGTCTGGAGAGGTCAGTGATGAAAATTTGGATTTTTTCTGATAACGCCAATCGATTCAGAATGGTCGTTTCATACCCCTTAGAAACCCCGAAGGGGCAAATAAGGTCCTAGAACGCGTATTTTCCGAGAAAAACGCGATTAAAGTTTTAGCAAACTTGAAACACTTCAAAATTGCAATTTTTCCCTATGCCGGCATCATTAAATTTCTGGTTTTTTATGCTAATTTTGGGACCAGTAGTCTGGAGAGGTCAGCGATGAAAATTTGGATTTTTTCTGATAACGCCAATCGATTCAGAATGGTCGTTTCATACCCCTTAGAAACCCCGAAGGGGCAAATAAGGCCCTAGAACGCGTATTTTCCGACAAAAACGCGATTAAAGTTTCAGCAAACTTGAAACAGTCCAAAATTGCAATTTTTCCCTATGATGGCATCATTAAATTTCTGGTTTTTGATGCTAATTTTGGGACCAGTAGTCTGGAGAGGTCAGCGATGAAAATTTGGATTTTTTCTAATTACGCCAATCGATTCAGAATGGTCGTTTCATACCCCTTAGAAACCCCGAAGGGGCAAATAAGGCCCTAGAACGCGTATTTTCCGAGAAAAAATCGATTACAGTTTCAGCAAACTTAAACAGGCCAAAATTGCAATTTTTCCCTATGCCGGCATCATTAAATTTCTGGTTTTTGATGCTAATTTTGGGACCAGTAGTCTGGAGAGGTCAGCGATGAAAATTTGGATTTTTTCTGATAACGCCAATCGATTCAGAATGGTCCTTTCATTCCCCCTAGAAACCCCGAAAGGGCAAAGAAGGCCCTAGAACGCGTATTTTCCGAGAAAAACGCGATTAAAGTTTCAGCAAACTTGAAACAGTCCAAAATTGCAATTTTTCCCTATGCCGGCATCATTAAATTTCTGGTTTTTGATGCTAATTTTGGGACCAGTAGTCTGGAGAGGTCAGCGATGAAAATTTGGATTTTTTCTGATAACGCCAATCGATTCAGAATTCTCGTTTCATACCCCTTAGAAACCCCGAAGGGGCAAATAAGGCCCTAGAACGCGTATTTTCCGAGAAAAAATCGATTACAGTTTCAGCAAACTTAAACAGGCCAAAATTGCAATTTTTCCCTATGCCGGCATCATTAAATTTCTGGTTTTTGATGCTAATTTTGGGACCAGTAGTCTGGAGAGGTCAGCGATGAAAATTTGGATTTTTTCTGATAACGCCAATCGATTCAGAATGGTCGTTTCATACCCCTTAGAAAGCCCGAAGGGGCAAATAAGGCCCTAGAACGCGTATTTTCCGAGAAAAAATCGATTACAGTTTCAGCAAACTTAAACAGGCCAAAATTGCAATTTTTTCCTATGCCGGCATCATTAAATTTCTGGTTTTTGATGCTAATTTTGGGACCAGTAGTCTGGAGAGGTCAGCGATGAAAATTTGGATTTTTTCTGATAACGCCAATCGATTCAGAATGGTCCTTTCATTCCCCCTAGAAACCCCGAAGGGGCAAAGAAGGCCCTAGAATGCGTATTTTCCGAGAAAAACGCGATTAAAGTTTCAGCAAACTTGAAACAGTCCAAAATTGCAATTTTTCCCTATGCCGGCATCATTAAATTTCTGGTTTTTTATGCTAATTTTGGGACCAGTAGTCTGGAAAGGTCAGCGATGAAAATTTGGATTTTTTCTGATAACGCCAATCGATTCAGAATGGTCGTTTCATACCCCTTAGAAACCCCGAAGGGGCAAATAAGGCCCTAGAACGCGTATTTTCCGAGAAAAAATCGATTACAGTTTCAGCAAACTTAAACAGGCCAAAATTGCAATTTTTCCCTATGCCGGCATCATTAAATTTCTGGTTTTTGATGCTAATTTTGGGACCAGTAGTCTGGAGAGGTCAGCGATGAAAATTTGGATTTTTTCTGATAACGCCAATCGATTCAGAATGGTCGTTTCATACCCCTTAGAAACCCCGAAGGGGCAAATAAGGCCCTAGAACGCGTATTTTCCGAGAAAAAATCGATTACAGTTTCAGCAAACTTAAACAGGCCAAAATTGCAATTTTTCCCTATGCCGGCATCATTAAATTTCTGGTTTTTGATGCTAATTTTGGGACCAGTAGTCTGGAGAGGTCAGCGATGAAAATTTGGATTTTTTCTGATAACGCCAATCGATTCAGAATGGTCGTTTCATACCCCTTAGAAACCCCGAAGGCCGAAGGGGCAAATAAGGCCCTAGAACGCGTATTTTCCGAGAAAAACGCGATTAAAGTTTCAGCAAACTTAAACAGGCCAAAATTGCAATTTTTCCCTATGCCGGCATCATTAAATTTCTGGTTTTTGATGCTAATTTTGGGACCAGTAGTCTGGAGAGGTCAGCGATGAAAATTTGGATTTTTTCTGATAACGCCAATCGATTCAGAATGGTCCTTTCATTCCCCCTAGAAACCCCGAAGGGGCAAAGAAGGCCCTAGAACGCGTATTTTCCGAGAAAAACGCGATTAAAGTTTCAGCAAACTTGAAACAGTCCAAAATTGCAATTTTTCCCTATGCCGGCATCATTAAATTTCTGGTTTTTTATGCTAATTTTGGGACCAGTAGTCTGGAGAGGTCAGCGATGAAAATTTGGATTTTTTCTGATAACGCCAATCGATTCAGAATGGTCGTTTCATACCCCTTAGAAACCCCGAAGGGGCAAATAAGGCCCTAGAACGCGTATTTTCCGAGAAAAAATCGATTACAGTTTCAGCAAACTTAAACAGGCCAAAATTGCAATTTTTCCCTATGGCGGCATCATTAAATTTCTGGTTTTTGATGCTAATTTTGGGACCAGTAGTCTGGAGAGGTCAGCGATGAAAATTTGGATTTTTTCTGATAACGCCAATAGATTCAGAATGGTCCTTTCATTCCCCCTAGAAACCCCGAAGGGGCAAAGAAGGCCCTAGAACGCGTATTTTCCGAGAAAAACGCGATTAAAGTTTCAGCAAACTTGAAACAGTCCAAAATTGCAATTTTTCCCTATGCCGGCATCATTAAATTTCTGGTTTTTTATGCTAATTTTGGGACCAGTAGTCTGGAGAGGTCAGCGATGAAAATTTGGATTTTTTCTGATAACGCCAATCGATTCAGAATGGTCGTTTCATACCCCTTAGAAACCCCGAAGGGGCAAATAAGGCCCTAGAACGCGTATTTTCCGAGAAAAAATCGATTACAGTTTCAGCAAACTTAAACAGGCCAAAATTGCAATTTTTCCCTATGCCGGCATCATTAAATTTCTGGTTTTTGATGCTAATTTTGGGACCAGTAGTCTGGAGAGGTCAGCGATGAAAATTTGGATTTTTTCTGATAACGCCAATCGATTCAGAATGGTCGTTTCATACCCCTTAGAAACCCCGAAGGCCGAAGGGGCAAATAAGGCCCTAGAACGCGTATTTTCCGAGATAAACGCGATTAAAGTTTTAGCAAACTTGAAACAGTTCAAAATTGCAATTTTTCCCTATGCCGGCATCATTAAATTTCTGGTTTTTTATGCTAATTTTGGGACCAGTAGTCTGGAGAGGTCAGCGATAAAAATTTGGATTTTTTCTGATAACGCCAATCGATTCAGAATGGTCGTTTCATACCCCTTAGAAACCCCGAAGGGGCAAATAAGGCCCTAGAACGCGTATTTTCCGAGAAAAACGCGATTAAGTTTCAGCAAACTTGAAACAGTCCAAAATTGCAATTTTTCCCTATGCCGGCATCATTAAATTTCTGGTTTTTGATGCTAATTTTGGGACCAGTAGTCTGGAGAGGTCAGTGATGAAAATTTGGATTTTTTCTGATAACGCCAATCGATTCAGAATGGTCGTTTCATACCCCTTAGAAACCCCGAAGGGGCAAATAAGGTCCTAGAACGCGTATTTTCCGAGAAAAACGCGATTAAAGTTTTAGCAAACTTGAAACACTTCAAAATTGCAATTTTTCCCTATGCCGGCATCATTAAATTTCTGGTTTTTTATGCTAATTTTGGGACCAGTAGTCTGGAGAGGTCAGCGATGAAAATTTGGATTTTTTCTGATAACGCCAATCGATTCAGAATGGTCGTTTCATACCCCTTAGAAACCCCGAAGGGGCAAATAAGGCCCTAGAACGCGTATTTTCCGACAAAAACGCGATTAAAGTTTCAGCAAACTTGAAACAGTCCAAAATTGCAATTTTTCCCTATGATGGCATCATTAAATTTCTGGTTTTTGATGCTAATTTTGGGACCAGTAGTCTGGAGAGGTCAGCGATGAAAATTTGGATTTTTTCTAATTACGCCAATCGATTCAGAATGGTCGTTTCATACCCCTTAGAAACCCCGAAGGGGCAAATAAGGCCCTAGAACGCGTATTTTCCGAGAAAAAATCGATTACAGTTTCAGCAAACTTAAACAGGCCAAAATTGCAATTTTTCCCTATGCCGGCATCATTAAATTTCTGGTTTTTGATGCTAATTTTGGGACCAGTAGTCTGGAGAGGTCAGCGATGAAAATTTGGATTTTTTCTGATAACGCCAATCGATTCAGAATGGTCCTTTCATTCCCCCTAGAAACCCCGAAAGGGCAAAGAAGGCCCTAGAACGCGTATTTTCCGAGAAAAACGCGATTAAAGTTTCAGCAAACTTGAAACAGTCCAAAATTGCAATTTTTCCCTATGCCGGCATCATTAAATTTCTGGTTTTTGATGCTAATTTTGGGACCAGTAGTCTGGAGAGGTCAGCGATGAAAATTTGGATTTTTTCTGATAACGCCAATCGATTCAGAATTCTCGTTTCATACCCCTTAGAAACCCCGAAGGGGCAAATAAGGCCCTAGAACGCGTATTTTCCGAGAAAAAATCGATTACAGTTTCAGCAAACTTAAACAGGCCAAAATTGCAATTTTTCCCTATGCCGGCATCATTAAATTTCTGGTTTTTGATGCTAATTTTGGGACCAGTAGTCTGGAGAGGTCAGCGATGAAAATTTGGATTTTTTCTGATAACGCCAATCGATTCAGAATGGTCGTTTCATACCCCTTAGAAAGCCCGAAGGGGCAAATAAGGCCCTAGAACGCGTATTTTCCGAGAAAAAATCGATTACAGTTTCAGCAAACTTAAACAGGCCAAAATTGCAATTTTTTCCTATGCCGGCATCATTAAATTTCTGGTTTTTGATGCTAATTTTGGGACCAGTAGTCTGGAGAGGTCAGCGATGAAAATTTGGATTTTTTCTGATAACGCCAATCGATTCAGAATGGTCCTTTCATTCCCCCTAGAAACCCCGAAGGGGCAAAGAAGGCCCTAGAATGCGTATTTTCCGAGAAAAACGCGATTAAAGTTTCAGCAAACTTGAAACAGTCCAAAATTGCAATTTTTCCCTATGCCGGCATCATTAAATTTCTGGTTTTTTATGCTAATTTTGGGACCAGTAGTCTGGAAAGGTCAGCGATGAAAATTTGGATTTTTTCTGATAACGCCAATCGATTCAGAATGGTCGTTTCATACCCCTTAGAAACCCCGAAGGGGCAAATAAGGCCCTAGAACGCGTATTTTCCGAGAAAAAATCGATTACAGTTTCAGCAAACTTAAACAGGCCAAAATTGCAATTTTTCCCTATGCCGGCATCATTAAATTTCTGGTTTTTGATGCTAATTTTGGGACCAGTAGTCTGGAGAGGTCAGCGATGAAAATTTGGATTTTTTCTGATAACGCCAATCGATTCAGAATGGTCCTTTCATTCCCCCTAGAAACCCCGAAGGGGCAAATAAGGCCCTAGAACGCGTATTTTCCGAGAAAAACGCGATTAAAGTTTCAGCAAACTTGAAACAGTCCAAAATTGCAATTTTTCCCTATGATGGCATCATTAAATTTCTGGTTTTTGATGCTAATTTTGGGACCAGTAGTCTGGAGAGGTCAGCGATGAAAATTTGGATTTTTTCTAATAACGCCAATCGATTCAGAATGGTCGTTTCATACCCCTTAGAAACCCCGAAGGGGCAAATAAGGCCCTAGAACGCGTATTTTCCGAGAAAAAATCGATTACAGTTTCAGCAAACTTAAACAGGCCAAAATTGCAATTTTTCCCTATGCCGGCATCATTAAATTTCTGGTTTTTGATGCTAATTTTGGGACCAGTAGTCTGGAGAGGTCAGCGATGAAAATTTGGATTTTTTCTGATAACGCCAATCGATTCAGAATGGTCGTTTCATACCCCTTAGAAACCCCGAAGGCCGAAGGGGCAAATAAGGCCCTAGAACGCGTATTTTCCGAGATAAACGCGATTAAAGTTTTAGCAAACTTGAAACAGTTCAAAATTGCAATTTTTCCCTATGCCGGCATCATTAAATTTCTGGTTTTTTATGCTAATTTTGGGACCAGTAGTCTGGAGAGGTCAGCGATAAAAATTTGGATTTTTTCTGATAACGCCAATCGATTCAGAATGGTCGTTTCATACCCCTTAGAAACCCCGAAGGGGCAAATAAGGCCCTAGAACGCGTATTTTCCGAGAAAAACGCGATTAAGTTTCAGCAAACTTGAAACAGTCCAAAATTGCAATTTTTCCCTATGCCGGCATCATTAAATTTCTGGTTTTTGATGCTAATTTTGGGACCAGTAGGCTGGAGAGGTCAGCGATGAAAATTTGGATTTTTTCTGATAACGCCAATCGATTCAGAATGGTCGTTTCATACCCCTTAGAAACCCCGAAGGGGCAAGTAAGGCCCTAGAACGCGTATTTTCCGAGAAAAACGCGATTATAGTTTCAGCAAACTTGAAACAGTCCAAAAATGCATTTTTTCCCTATGCCGGCATCATTAAATTTCTGGTTTTTGATGCTAATTTTGGGACCAGTAGTCTGGAGAGGTCAGCGATGAAAATTTGAATTTCTTCTGATAACGCCAATCGATTCAGAATGGTCGTTTCATACCCCTTAGAAACCCCGAAAGGGCAAATAAGGCCCTAGAACGCGTATTTTCCGAGAAAAACGCGATTAAGTTTCAGCATACTTGAAACAGTCCAAAATTGCAATTTTTCCCTATGCCGGCATCATTAAATTTCTGGTTTTTGATGCTTATTTTGGGACCAGTAGGCTGGAGAGGTCAGCGAAGAAAATTTGGATTTTTTCTGATAACGCCAATCGATTCAGAATGATCGTTTTTATGCTATGGTCTCTCGTAATGGTCGTTTTTTATGCTAATTTTGGGACCAGTAGTCTGGAGAGGTCAGCGATGAAAATTTGGATTTTTTCTGATAACGCCAATTGATTCAGAATGGTCGTTTCATACCCCTTAGAAACCCCGAAGGGTCAAATAAGGCACTAGAACGCGTATTTTCCGAGAAAAAATCGATTACAGTTTCAGCAAACTTAAACAGGCCAAAATTGCAATTTTTCCCTATGCCGGCATCATTAAATTTCTGGTTTTTGATGCTAATTTTGGGACCAGTAGTCTGGAGAGGTCAGTGATGAAAATTTGGATTTTTTCTGATAACGCCAATCGATTCAGAATGGTCGTTTCATACCCCTTAGAAACCCCGAAGGGGCAAATAAGGCCCTAGAACGCGTATTTTCCGACAAAAACGCGACTAAAGTTTCAGCAAACTTGAAACAGTCCAAAATTGCAATTTTTCCCTATGATTAAATTTCTGGTTTTTGATGCTAATTTTGGGACCAGTGGTCTGGAGAGGTCAGCGATGAAAATTTGGATTTTTTCTGATAACGCCAATCGATTCAGAATGGTCGTTTCATACCCCTTAGAAACCCCGAAGGGGCAAATAAGGCCCTAGAACGCGTATTTTCCGAGAAAAACGCGATTAAAGTTTCAGCAAACTTGAAACAGTCCAAAATTGCAATTTTTCCCTATGATGGCATCATTAAATTTCTGGTTTTTGATGCTAATTTTGGGACCAGTAGTCTGGAGAGGTCAGCGATGAAAATTTGGATTTTTTCTAATTACGCCAATCGATTCAGAATGGTCGTTTCATACCCCTTAGAAACCCCGAAGGGGCAAATAAGGCCCTAGAACGCGTATTTTCCGAGAAAAAATCGATTACAGTTTCAGCAAACTTAAACAGGCCAAAATTGCAATTTTTCCCTATGCCGGCATCATTAAATTTCTGGTTTTTGATGCTAATTTTGGGACCAGTAGTCTGGAGAGGTCAGCGATGAAAATTTGGATTTTTTCTGATAACGCCAATCGATTCAGAATGGTCCTTTCATTCCCCCTAGAAACCCCGAAGGGGCAAAGAAGGCCCTAGAACGCGTATTTTCCGAGAAAAACGCGATTAAAGTTTCAGCAAACTTGAAACAGTCCAAAATTGCAATTTTTCCCTATGCCGGCATCATTAAATTTCTGGTTTTTTATGCTAATTTTGGGACCAGTAGTCTGGAGAGGTCAGCGATGAAAATTTGGATTTTTTCTGATAACGCCAATCGATTCAGAATGGTCGTTTCATACACCTTAGAAACCCCGAAGGGGCAAATAAGGCCCTAGAACGCGTATTTTCCGAGAAAAACGCGATTTAAGTTTCAGCAAACTTAAACAGGCCAAAATTGCAATTTTTCCCTATGCCGGCATCATTAAATTTCTGGTTTTTGATGCTAATTTTGGGACCAGTAGTCTGGAGAGGTCAGCGATGAAAATTTGGATTTTTTCTGATAACGCCAATCGATTCAGAATGGTCGTTTCATACCCCTTAGAAACCCCGAAGGGGCAAATAAGGCCCTAGAACGCGTATTTTCTGAGAAAAACGCGATTAAAGTTTCAGCAAACTTAAACAGGCCAAAATTGCAATTTTTCCCTATAATGGCATCATTAAATTTCTGGTTTTTGATGCTAATTTTGGGACCAGTAGTCTGGAGAGGTCAGCGATGAAAATTTGGATTTTTTCTAATAACGCCAATCGATTCAGAATGGTCGTTTCATACCCCTTAGAAACCCCGAAGGGGCAAATAAGGCCCTAGAACGCGTATTTTCCGACAAAAACGCGATTAAAGTTTCAGCAAACTTGAAACAGTCCAAAATTGCAATTTTTCCCTATGATTAAATTTCTGGTTTTTGATGCTAATTTTGGGACCAGTAGTCTGGAGAGGTCAGCGATGAAAATTTGGATTTTTTCTGATAACGCCAATCGATTCAGAATGGTCGTTTCATACCCCTTAGAAACCCCGAAGGGGCAAATAAGGCCCTAGAACGCGTATTTTCCGACAAAAACGCGATTAAAGTTTCAGCAAACTTGAAACAGTCCAAAATTGCAATTTTTCCCTATGATGGCATCATTAAATTTCTGGTTTTTGATGCTAATTTTGGGACCAGTAGTCTGGAGAGGTCAGCGATGAAAATTTGGATTTTTTCTAATTACGCCAATCGATTCAGAATGGTCGTTTCATACCCCTTAGAAACCCCGAAGGGGCAAATAAGGCCCTAGAACGCGTATTTTCCGAGAAAAAATCGATTACAGTTTCAGCAAACTTAAACAGGCCAAAATTGCAATTTTTCCCTATGCCGGCATCATTAAATTTCTGGTTTTTGATGCTAATTTTGGGACCAGTAGTCTGGAGAGGTCAGCGATGAAAATTTGGATTTTTTCTGATAACGCCAATCGATTCAGAATGGTCCTTTCATTCCCCCTAGAAACCCCGAAGGGGCAAAGAAGGCCCTAGAACGCGTATTTTCCGAGAAAAACGCGATTAAAGTTTCAGCAAACTTGAAACAGTCCAAAATTGCAATTTTTCCCTATGCCGGCATCATTAAATTTCTGGTTTTTTATGCTAATTTTGGGACCAGTAGTCTGGAGAGGTCAGCGATGAAAATTTGGATTTTTTCTGATAACGCCAATCGATTCAGAATGGTCGTTTCATACCCCTTAGAAACCCCGAAGGGGCAAATAAGGCCCTAGAACGCGTATTTTCCGAGAAAAAATCGATTACAGTTTCAGCAAACTTAAACAGGCCAAAATTGCAATTTTTCCCTATGCCGGCATCATTAAATTTCTGGTTTTTGATGCTAATTTTGGGACCAGTAGTCTGGAGAGGTCAGCGATGAAAATTTGGATTTTTTCTGATAACGCCAATCGATTCAGAATGGTCGTTTCATACCCCTTAGAAACCCCGAAGGGGCAAATAAGGCCCTAGAACGCGTATTTTCCGAGAAAAACGCGATTAAAGTTTCAGCAAACTTAAACAGGCCAAAATTGCAATTTTTCCCTATGCCGGCATCATTAAATTTCTGGTTTTTGATGCTAATTTTGGGACCAGTAGTCTGGAGAGGTCAGCGATGAAAATTTTGATTTTTTCTGATAACGCCAATCGATTCAGAATGGTCGTTTCATACCCCTTAGAAACCCCGAAGGGGCAAATAAAGCCCTAGAACGCGTATTTTCCGAGAAAAACGCGATTAAAGTTTCAGCAAACTTGAAACAGTCCAAAATTGCAATTTTTCCCTATGATGGCATCATTAAATTTCTGGTTTTTGATGCTTATTTTGGGACCAGTAGTCTGGAGAGGTCAGCGATGAAAATTTGGATTTTTTCTAATAACGCCAATCGATTCAGAATGGTCGTTTCATACCCCTTAGAAACCCCGAAGGGGCAAATAAGGCCCTAGAACGCGTATTTTCCGAGAAAAAATCGATTACAGTTTCAGCAAACTTAAACAGGCCAAAATTGCAATTTTTCCCTATGCCGGCATCATTAAATTTCTGGTTTTTGATGCTAATTTTGGGACCAGTAATCTGGAGAGGTCAGCGATGAAAATTTGGATTTTTTCTGATAACGCCAATCGATTCAGAATGGTCGTTTCATACCCCTTAGAAACCCCGAAGGGTCAAATAAGGCCCTAGAACGCGTATTTTCCGAGAAAAACGCGATTAAGTTTCAGCAAACTTGAAACAGTCCAAAATTGCAATTTTTCCCTATGCCGGCATCATTAAATTTCTGGTTTTTGATGCTAATTTTGGGACCAGTAGGCTGGAGAGGTCAGCGATGAAAATTTGGATTTTTTCTGATAACGCCAATCGATTCAGAATGGTCGTTTCATACCCCTTAGAAACCCCGAAGGGGCAAATAAGGCCCTAGAACGCGTATTTTCCGAGAAAAAATCGATTACAGTTTCAGCAAACTTAAACAGGCCAAAATTGCAATTTTTCCCTATGCCGGCATCATTAAATTTCTGGTTTTTGATGCTAATTTTGGGACCAGTAGTCTGGAGAGGTCAGCGATGAAAATTTGGATTTTTTCTGATAACGCCAATCGATTCAGAATGGTCCTTTCATTCCCCCTAGAAACCCCGAAGGGGCAAATAAGGCCCTAGAACGCGTATTTTCCGAGAAAAAATCGATTACAGTTTCAGCAAACTTAAACAGGCCAAAATTGCAATTTTTCCCTATGCCGGCATCATTAAATTTCTGGTTTTTGATGCTAATTTTGGGACCAGTAGGCTGGAGAGGTCAGCGATGAAAATTTGGATTTTTTCTGATAACGCCAATCGATTCAGAATGGTCGTTTCATACCCCTTAGAAACCCCGAAGGGGCAAGTAAGGCCCTAGAACGCGTATTTTCCGAGAAAAACGCGATTATAGTTTCAGCAAACTTGAAACAGTCCAAAAATGCATTTTTTCCCTATGCCGGCATCATTAAATTTCTGGTTTTTGATGCTAATTTTGGGACCAGTAGTCTGGAGAGGTCAGCGATGAAAATTTGAATTTCTTCTGATAACGCCAATAGATTCAGAATGGTCGTTTCATACCCCTTAGAAACCCCGAAAGGGCAAATAAGGCCCTAGAACGCGTATTTTCCGAGAAAATCGCGATTAAGTTTCAGCATACTTGAAACAGTCAAAAATTGCAATTTTTCCCTATGCCGGCATCATTAAATTTCTGGTTTTTGATGCTAATTTTGGGACCAGTAGGCTGGAGAGGTCAGCGAAGAAAATTTGGATTTTTTCTGATAACGCCAATCGATTCAGAATGGTCGTTTCATACCCCTTAGAAACCCGGAAGGGGCAAATAAGGCCCTAGAACGCGTATTTTCCGAGAAAAACGTGATTAAAGTTTCAGCAAACTTGAAACAGTCCAAAATTGCAATTTTTCCCTATGATGGCATCATTAAATTTCTGGTTTTTGATGCTTATTTTGGGACCAGTAGTCTGGAGAGGTCAGCGATGAAAATTTTGATTTTTTCTGATAACGCCAATCGATTCAGAATGGTCGTTTCATACCCCTTAGAAACCCCGAAGGGGCAAATAAGGCCCTAGAACGCGTATTTTCCGAGAAAAACGTGATTAAAGTTTCAGCAAACTTGAAACAGTCCAAAATTGCAATTTTTCCCTATGATGGCATCATTAAATTTCTGGTTTTTGATGCTTATTTTGGGACCAGTAGTCTGGAGAGGTCAGCGATGAAAATTTGGATTTTTTCTAATAACGCCAATCGATTCAGAATGGTCGTTTCATACCCCTTAGAAACCCCGAAGGGGCAAATAAGGCCCTAGAACGCGTATTTTCCGAGAAAAAATCGATTACAGTTTCAGCAAACTTGAACAGGCCAAAATTGCAATTTTTCCCTATGCCGGCATCATTAAATTTCTGGTTTTTGATGCTAATTTTGGGACCAGTAGTCTGGAGAGGTCAGCGATGAAAATTTGGATTTTTTCTGATAACGCCAATCGATTCAGAATGGTCCTTTCATTCCCCCTAGAAACCCCGAAGGGGCAAATAAGGCCCTAGAACGCGTATTTTCCGAGAAAAAATCGATTACAGTTTCAGCAAACTTAAACAGTTCAAAATTGCAATTTTTCCCTATGCCGGCATCATTAAATTTCTGGTTTTTTATGCTAATTTTGGGACCAGTAGTCTGGAGAGGTCAGCGATGAAAATTTTGATTTTTTCTGATAACGCCAATCGATTCAGAATGGTCGTTTCACACCCCTTAGAAACCCCGAAGGGGCAAATAAGGCCCTAGAACGCGTATTTTCCGAGAAAAACGCGATTAAAGTTTCAGCAAACTTGAAACAGTCCAAAATTGCAATTTTTCCCTATGATGGCATCATTAAATTTCTGGTTTTTGATGCTAATTTTGGGACCAGTAGTCTGGAGAGGTCAGTGATGAAAATTTGGATTTTTTCTGATAACGCCAATCGATTCAGAATGGTCGTTTCATACCCCTTAGAAACCCCGACGGGGCAAATAAGGCCCTAGAACGGGTATTTTCCGAGAAAAACGCGATTAAGTTTCAGCAAACTTGAAACAGTCCAAAATTGCAATTTTTCCCTATGCCGGCATCATTAAATTTCTGGTTTTTGATGCTAATTTTGGGACCAGTAGGCTGGAGAGGTCAGCGATGAAAATTTGGATTTTTTCTGATAACGCCAATCGATTCAGAATGGTCGTTTCATACCCCTTAGAAACCCCGAAGGGGCAAGTAAGGCCCTAGAACGTGTATTTTCCGAGAAAAAATCGATTACAGTTTCAGCAAACTTAAACAGGCCAAAATTGCAATTTTTCCCTATGCCGGCATCATTAAATTTCTGGTTTTTGATGCTAATTTTGGGACCAGTAGTCTGGAGAGGTCAGCGATGAAAATTTGGATTTTTTCTGATAACGCCAATCGATTCAGAATGGTCATTTCATACCCCTTAGAAACCCCGAAGGGGCAAATAAGGCCCTAGAACGCGTATTTTCCGAGAAAAACGCGATTAAAGTTTCAGCAAACTTAAACAGGCCAAAATTGCAATTTTTCCCTATGCCGGCATCATTAAATTTCTGGTTTTTGATGCTAATTTTGGGACCAGTAGTCTGGAGAGGTCAGCGATGAAAATTTGGATTTTTTCTGATAACGCCAATCGATTCAGAATGGTCGTTTCATACCCCTTAGAAACCCCGAAGGGGCAAATAAGGCCCTAGAACGCGTATTTTCTGAGAAAAACGCGATTAAAGTTTCAGCAAACTTAAACAGGCCAAAATTGCAATTTTTCCCTATAATGGCATCATTAAATTTCTGGTTTTTGATGCTAATTTTGGGACCAGTAGTCTGGAGAGGTCAGCGATGAAAATTTGGATTTTTTCTAATAACGCCAATCGATTCAGAATGGTCGTTTCATACCCCTTAGAAACCCCGAAGGGGCAAATAAGGCCCTAGAACGCGTATTTTCCGACAAAAACGCGATTAAAGTTTCAGCAAACTTGAAACAGTCCAAAATTGCAATTTTTCCCTATGATTAAATTTCTGGTTTTTGATGCTAATTTTGGGACCAGTAGTCTGGAGAGGTCAGCGATGAAAATTTGGATTTTTTCTGATAACGCCAATCGATTCAGAATGGTCGTTTCATACCCCTTAGAAACCCCGAAGGGGCAAATAAGGCCCTAGAACGCGTATTTTCCGACAAAAACGCGATTAAAGTTTCAGCAAACTTGAAACAGTCCAAAATTGCAATTTTTCCCTATGATTGCATCATTAAATTTCTGGTTTTTGATGCTAATTTTGGGACCAGTAGTCTGGAGAGGTCAGCGATGAAAATTTGGATTTTTTCTAATTACGCCAATCGATTCAGAATGGTCGTTTCATACCCCTTAGAAACCCCGAAGGGGCAAATAAGGCCCTAGAACGCGTATTTTCCGAGAAAAAATCGATTACAGTTTCAGCAAACTTAAACAGGCCAAAATTGCAATTTTTCCCTATGCCGGCATCATTAAATTTCTGGTTTTTGATGCTAATTTTGGGACCAGTAGTCTGGAGAGGTCAGCGATGAAAATTTGGATTTTTTCTGATAACGCCAATCGATTCAGAATGGTCCTTTCATTCCCCCTAGAAACCCCGAAGGGGCAAAGAAGGCCCTAGAACGCGTATTTTCCGAGAAAAACGCGATTAAAGTTTCAGCAAACTTGAAACAGTCCAAAATTGCAATTTTTCCCTATGCCGGCATCATTAAATTTCTGGTTTTTGATGCTAATTTTGGGACCAGTAGTCTGGAGAGGTCAGCGATGAAAATTTTGATTTTTTCTGATAACGCCAATCGATTCAGAATGGTCGTTTCACACCCCTTAGAAACCCCGAAGGGGCAAATAAGGCCCTAGAACGCGTATTTTCCGAGAAAAACGCGATTAAAGTTTCAGCAAACTTGAAACAGTCCAAAATTGCAATTTTTCCCTATGATGGCATCATTAAATTTCTGGTTTTTGATGCTAATTTTGGGACCAGTAGTCTGGAGAGGTCAGTGATGAAAATTTGGATTTTTTCTGATAACGCCAATCGATTCAGAATGGTCGTTTCATACCCCTTAGAAACCCCGACGGGGCAAATAAGGCCCTAGAACGCGTATTTTCCGAGAAAAACGCGATTAAGTTTCAGCAAACTTGAAACAGTCCAAAATTGCAATTTTTCCCTATGCCGGCATCATTAAATTTCTGGTTTTTGATGCTAATTTTGGGACCAGTAGTCTGGAGAGGTCAGCGATGAAAATTTGAATTTCTTCTGATAACGCTAATCGATTCAGAATGGTCGTTTCATACCCCTTAGAAACCCCGAAAGGGCAAATAAGGCCCTAGAACGCGTATTTTCCGAGAAAAACGCGATTAAGTTTCAGCATACTTGAAACAGTCCAAAATTGCAATTTTTCCCTATGCCGGCATCATTAAATTTCTGGTTTTTGATGCTTATTTTGGGACCAGTAGGCTGGAGAGGTCAGCGAAGAAAATTTGGATTTTTTCTGATAACGCCAATCGATTCAGAATGGTCGTTTTTATGCTATGGTCTCTCGTTATGGTCGTTTTTTATGCTAATTTTGGGACCAGTAGTCTGGAGAGGTCAGCGATGAAAATTTGGATTTTTTCTGATAACGCCAATTGATTCAGAATGGTCGTTTCATACCCCTTAGAAACCCCGAAGGGTCAAATAAGGCACTAGAACGCGTATTTTCCGAGAAAAAATCGATTACAGTTTCAGCAAACTTAAACAGGCCAAAATTGCAATTTTTCCCTAAGCCGGCATCATTAAATTTCTGGTTTTTGATGCTAATTTTGGGACCAGTAGTCTGGAGAGGTCAGCGATGAAAATTTTGATTTTTTCTGATAACGCCAATCGATTCAGAATGGTCGTTTCATACCCCTTAGAAACCCCGAAGGGGCAAATAAGGCCCTAGAACGCGTATTTTCCGAGAAAAAATCGATTACAGTTTGAGCAAACTTAAACAGGCCAAAATTGCAATTTTTCCCTATGCCGGCATCATTAAATTTCTGGTTTTTGATGCTAATTTTGGGACCAGTAGTCTGGAGAGGTCAGCGATGAAAATTTTGATTTTTTCTGATAACGCCAATCGATTCAGAATGGTCGTTTCATACCCCTTAGAAACCCCGAAGGGGCAAATAAGGCCCTAGAACGCGTATTTTCCGACAAAAACGCGATTAAAGTTTCAGCAAACTTGAAACAGTCCAAAATTGCAATTTTTCCCTATGATGGCATCATTAAATTTCTGGTTTTTGATGCTAATTTTGGGACCAGTAGTCTGGAGAGGTCAGCGATGAAAATTTGGATTTTTTCTAATAACGCCAATCGATTCAGAATGGTCGTTTCATACCCCTTAGAAACCCCGAAGGGGCAAGTAAGGCCCTAGAACGCGTATTTTCCGAGAAAAACGCGATTATAGTTTCAGCAAACTTGAAACAGTCCAAAAATGCATTTTTTCCCTATGCCGGCATCATTAAATTTCTGGTTTTTGATGCTAATTTTGGGACCAGTAGTCTGGAGAGGTCAGCGATGAAAATTTGAATTTCTTCTGATAACGCTAATCGATTCAGAATGGTCGTTTCATACCCCTTAGAAACCCCGAAAGGGCAAATAAGGCCCTAGAACGCGTATTTTCCGAGAAAAACGCGATTAAGTTTCAGCATACTTGAAACAGTCCAAAATTGCAATTTTTCCCTATGCCGGCATCATTAAATTTCTGGTTTTTGATGCTTATTTTGGGACCAGTAGGCTGGAGAGGTCAGCGAAGAAAATTTGGATTTTTTCTGATAACGCCAATCGATTCAGAATGGTCGTTTTTATGCTATGGTCTCTCGTTATGGTCGTTTTTTATGCTAATTTTGGGACCAGTAGTCTGGAGAGGTCAGCGATGAAAATTTGGATTTTTTCTGATAACGCCAATTGATTCAGAATGGTCGTTTCATACCCCTTAGAAACCCCGAAGGGTCAAATAAGGCACTAGAACGCGTATTTTCCGAGAAAAAATCGATTACAGTTTCAGTAAACTTAAACAGGCCAAAATTGCAATTTTTCCCTATGCCGGCATCATTAAATTTCTGGTTTTTGATGCTAATTTTGGGACCAGTAGTCTGGAGAGGTCAGTGATGAAAATTTGGATTTTTTCTGATAACGCCAATCGATTCAGAATGGTCGTTTCATACCCCTTAGAAACCCCGAAGGGGCAAATAAGGTCCTAGAACGCGTATTTTCCGAGAAAAACGCGATTAAAGTTTTAGCAAACTTGAAACACTTCAAAATTGCAATTTTTCCCTATGCCGGCATCATTAAATTTCTGGTTTTTTATGCTAATTTTGGGACCAGTAGTCTGGAGAGGTCAGCGATGAAAATTTTGATTTTTTCTGATAACGCCAATCGATTCAGAATGGTCGTTTCATACCCCTTAGAAACCCCGAAGGGGCAAATAAGGCCCTAGAACGCGTATTTTCCGACAAAAACGCGATTAAAGTTTCAGCAAACTTGAAACAGTCCAAAATTGCAATTTTTCCCTATAATGGCATCATTAAATTTCTGGTTTTTGATGCTAATTTTGGGACCAGTAGTCTGGAGAGGTCAGCGATGAAAATTTGGATTTTTTCTAATAACGCCAATCGATTCAGAATGGTCGTTTCATACCCCTTAGAAACCCCGAAGGGGCAAATAAGGCCCTAGAACGCGTATTTTACGACAAAAACGCGATTAAAGTTTCAGCAAACTTGAAACAGTCCAAAATTGCAATTTTTCCCTATGATTAAATTTCTGGTTTTTGATGCTAATTTTGGGACCAGTAGTCTGGAGAGGTCAGCGATGAAAATTTGGATTTTTTCTGATAACGCCAATCGATTCAGAATGGTCGTTTCATACCCCTTAGAAACCCCGAAGGGGCAAATAAGGCCCTAGAACGCGTATTTTCCGACAAAAACGCGATTAAAGTTTCAGCAAACTTGAAACAGTCCAAAATTGCAATTTTTCCCTATGATGGCATCATTAAATTTCTGGTTTTTGATGCTAATTTTGGGACCAGTAGTCTGGAGAGGTCAGCGATGAAAATTTGGATTTTTTCTAATTACGCCAATCGATTCAGAATGGTCGTTTCATACCCCAAAATTGCAATTTTTCCCTATGCCGGCATCATTAAATTTCTGGTTTTTTATGCTAATTTTGGGACCAGTAGTCTGGAGAGGTCAGCGATAAAAATTTGGATTTTTTCTGATAACGCCAATCGATTCAGAATGGTCGTTTATACCCCTTAGAAACCCCGAAGGGGCAAATAAGGCCCTAGAACGCGTATTTTCCGAGAAAAACGCGATTAAGTTTCAGCAAACTTTAAACAGTCCAAAATTGCAATTTTTCCCTATGCCGGCATCATTAAATTTCTGGTTTTTGATGCTAATTTTGGGACCAGTAGGCTGGAGAGGTCAGCGATGAAAATTTGGATTTTTTCTGATAACGCCAATCGATTCAGAATGGTCGTTTCATACCCCTTAGAAACCCCGAAGGGGCAAGTAAGGCCCTAGAACGCGTATTTTCCGAGAAAAACGCGATTATAGTTTCAGCAAACTTGAAACAGTCCAAAAATTCATTTTTTCCCTATGCCGGCATCATTAAATTTCTGGTTTTTGATGCTAATTTTGGGACCAGTAGTCTGGAGAGGTCAGCGATGAAAATTTGAATTTCTTCTGATAACGCCAATCGATTCAGAATGGTCGTTTCATACCCCTTAGAAACCCCGAAAGGGCAAATAAGGCCCTAGAACGCGTATTTTCCGAGAAAAACGCGATTAAGTTTCAGCATACTTGAAACAGTCCAAAATTGCAATTTTTCCCTATGCCGGCATCATTAAATTTCTGATTTTTGATGCTTATTTTGGGACCAGTAGGCTGGAGAGGTCAGCGAAGAAAATTTGGATTTTTTCTGATAACGCCAATCGATTCAGAATGGTCGTTTTTATGCTGTGGTCTCTCGTTATGGTCGTTTTTTATGCTAATTTTGGGACCAGTAGTCTGGAGAGGTCAGCGATGAAAATTTGGATTTTTTCTGATAACGCCAATTGATTCAGAATGGTCGTTTCATACCCCTTAGAAACCCCGAAGGGTCAAATAAGGCACTAGAACGCGTATTTTCCGAGAAAAAATCGATTACAGTTTCAGCAAACTTAAACAGGCCAAAATTGCAATTTTTCCCTATGCCGGCATCATTAAATTTCTGGTTTTTGATGCTAATTTTGGGACCAGTAGTCTGGAGAGGTCAGTGATGAAAATTTGGATTTTTTCTGATAACGCCAATCGATTCAGAATGGTCGTTTCATACCCCTTAGAAACCCCGAAGGGGCAAATAA
The DNA here is from genome assembly GCA_964036015.1 of Leptarthrus brevirostris. Lineage (NCBI taxonomy): Eukaryota > Metazoa > Arthropoda > Insecta > Diptera > Asilidae > Leptarthrus > Leptarthrus brevirostris. The sequence goes on from OZ038374.1 coordinate 92,014,805, forward strand.
GGTCCTAGAACGCGTATTTTCCGAGAAAAACGCGATTAAAGTTTTAGCAAACTTGAAACACTTCAAAATTGCAATTTTTCCCTATGCCGGCATCATTAAATTTCTGGTTTTTTATGCTAATTTTGGGACCAGTAGTCTGGAGAGGTCAGCGATGAAAATTTTGATTTTTTCTGATAACGCCAATCGATTCAGAATGGTCGTTTCATACCCCTTAGAAACCCCGAAGGGGCAAATAAGGCCCTAGAACGCGTATTTTCCGACAAAAACGCGATTAAAGTTTCAGCAAACTTGAAACAGTCCAAAATTGCAATTTTTCCCTATAATGGCATCATTAAATTTCTGGTTTTTGATGCTAATTTTGGGACCAGTAGTCTGGAGAGGTCAGCGATGAAAATTTGGATTTTTTCTTATAACGCCAATCGATTCAGAATGGTCGTTTCATACCCCTTAGAAACCCCGAAGGGGCAAATAAGGCCCTAGAACGCGTATTTCCCGACAAAAACGCGATTAAAGTTTCAGCAAACTTGAAACAGTCCAAAATTGCAATTTTTCCCTATGATTAAATTTCTGGTTTTTGATGCTAATTTTGGGACCAGTAGTCTGGAGAGGTCAGCGATGAAAATTTGGATTTTTTCTGATAACGCCAATCGATTCAGAATGGTCGTTTCATACCCCTTAGAAACCCCGAAGGAGCAAATAAGGCCCTAGAACGCGTATTTTCCGACAAAAACGCGATTAAAGTTTCAGCAAACTTGAAACAGTCCAAAATTGCAATTTTTCCCTATGATGGCATCATTAAATTTCTGGTTTTTGATGCTAATTTTGGGACCAGTAGTCTGGAGAGGTCCGCGATGAAAATTTGGATTTTTTCTAATTACGCCAATCGATTCAGAATGGTCGTTTCATACCCCTTAGAAACCCCGAAGGGGCAAATAAGGCCCTAGAACGCGTATTTTCCAAGAAAAAATCGATTACAGTTTCAGCAAACTTAAACAGGCCAAAATTGCAATTTTTCCCTATGCCGGCATCATTAAATTTCTGGTTTTTGATGCTAATTTTGGGACCAGTAGTCTGGAGAGGTCAGCGATGAAAATTTGGATTTTTTCTGATAACGCCAATCGATTCAGAATGGTCCTTTCATTCCCCCTAGAAACCCCGAAGGGGCAAAGAAGGCCCTAGAACGCGTATTTTCCGAGAAAAACGCGATTAAAGTTTCAGCAAACTTGAAACAGTCCAAAATTGCAATTTTTCCCTATGCCGGCATCATTAAATTTCTGGTTTTTTATGCTAATTTTGGGACCAGTAGTCTGGAGAGGTCAGCGATGAAAATTTGGATTTTTTCTGATAACGCCAATCGATTCAGAATGGTCGTTTCATACCCCTTAGAAACCCCGAAGGGGCAAATAAGGCCCTAGAACGCGTATTTTCCGAGAAAAAATCGATTACAGTTTCAGCAAACTTAAACAGGCCAAAATTGCAATTTTTCCCTATGCCGGCATCATTAAATTTCTGGTTTTTGATGCTAATTTTGGGACCAGTAGTCTGGAGAGGTCAGCGATGAAAATTTGGATTTTTTCTGATAACGCCAATCGATTCAGAATGGTCGTTTCATACCCCTTAGAAACCCCGAAGGGGCAAATAAGGCCCTAGAACGCGTATTTTCGGAGAAAAACGCGATTAAAGTTTCAGCAAACTTAAACAGGCCAAAATTGCAATTTTTCCCTATGCCGGCATCATTAAATTTCTGGTTTTTGATGCTAATTTCGGGACCAGTAGTCTGGAGAGGTCAGCGATGAAAATTTGGATTTTTTCTGATAACGCCAATCGATTCAGAATGGTCGTTTCATACCCCTTAGAAACCCCGAAGGGGCAAATAAGGCCCTAGAACGCGTATTTTCCGAGAAAAACGCGATTAAAGTTTCAGCAAACTTGAAACAGTCCAAAATTGCAATTTTTCCCTATGCCGGCATCATTAAATTTCTGGTTTTTTATGCTAATTTTGGGACCAGTAGACTGGAGAGGTCAGCGATGAAAATTTGGATTTTTTCTGATAACGCCAATCGATTCAGAATGGTCGTTTCATACCCCTTAGAAACCCCGAAGGGGCAAATAAGGCCCTAGAACGCGTATTTTCCGAGAAAAAATCGATTACAGTTTCAGCAAACTTAAACAGGCCAAAATTGCAATTTTTCCCTATGCCGGCATCATTAAATTTCTGGTTTTTGATGCTAATTTTGGGACCAGTAGTCTGGAGAGGTCAGCGATGAAAATTTGGATTTTTTCTGATAACGCCAATCGATTCAGAATGGTCGTTTCATACCCCTTAGAAACCCCGAAGGCCGAAGGGGCAAATAAGGCCCTAGAACGCGTATTTTCCGAGAAAAACGCGATTAAAGTTTCAGCAAACTTAAACAGGCCAAAATTGCAATTTTTCCCTATGCCGGCATCATTAAATTTCTGGTTTTTGATGCTAATTTTGGGACCAGTAGTCTGGAGAGGTCAGCGATGAAAATTTGGATTTTTTCTGATAACGCCAATCGATTCAGAATGGTCCTTTCATTCCCCCTAGAAACCCCGAAGGGGCAAAGAAGGCCCTAGAACGCGTATTTTCCGAGAAAAACGCGATTAAAGTTTCAGCAAACTTGAAACAGTCCAAAATTGCAATTTTTCCCTATGCCGGCATCATTAAATTTCTGGTTTTTTATGCTAATTTTGGGACCAGTAGTCTGGAGAGGTCAGCGATGAAAATTTGGATTTTTTCTGATAACGCCAATCGATTCAGAATGGTCGTTTCATACCCCTTAGAAACCCCGAAGGGGCAAATAAGGCCCTAGAACGCGTATTTTCCGAGAAAAAATCGATTACAGTTTCAGCAAACTTAAACAGGCCAAAATTGCAATTTTTCCCTATGGCGGCATCATTAAATTTCTGGTTTTTGATGCTAATTTTGGGACCAGTAGTCTGGAGAGGTCAGCGATGAAAATTTGGATTTTTTCTGATAACGCCAATCGATTCAGAATGGTCCCTTCTCGCCCCCTAGAAACCCCGAAGGGGCAAAGAAGGCCCTAGAACGCGTATTTTCCGAGAAAAACGCGATTAAAGTTTCAGCAAACTTGAAACAGTCCAAAATTGCAATTTTTCCCTATGCCGGCATCATTAAATTTCTGGTTTTTTATGCTAATTTTGGGAGCAGTAGTCTGGAGAGGTCAGCGATGAAAATTTGGATTTTTTCTGATAACGCCAATCGATTCAGAATGGTCGTTTCATACCCCTTAGAAACCCCGAAGGGGCAAATAAGGCCCTAGAACGCGTATTTTCCGAGAAAAAATCGATTACAGTTTCAGCAAACTTAAACAGGCCAAAATTGCAATTTTTCCCTATGCCGGCATCATTAAATTTCTGGTTTTTGATGCTAATTTTGGGACCAGTAGTCTGGAGAGGTCAGCGATGAAAATTTGGATTTTTTCTGATAACGCCAATCGATTCAGAATGGTCGTTTCATACCCCTTAGAAACCCCGAAGGGGCAAATAAGGCCCTAGAACGCGTATTTTCCGAGAAAAACGCGATTAAAGTTTCAGCAAACTTAAACAGGCCAAAATTGCAATTTTTCCCTATGCCGGCATCATTAAATTTCTGGTTTTTGATGCTAATTTTGGGACCAGTAGTCTGGAGAGGTCAGCGATGAAAATTTGGATGTTTTCTGATAACGCCAATCGATTCAGAATGGTCGTTTCATACCCCTTAGAAACCCCGAAGGGGCAAATAAGGCCCTAGAACGCGTATTTTCCGAGAAAAACGCGATTAAAGTTTCAGCAAACTTGAAACAGTCCAAAATTGCAATTTTTCCCTATGCCGGCATCATTAAATTTCTGGTTTTTTATGGTAATTTTGGGACCAGTAGACTGGAGAGGTCAGCGATGAAAATTTGGATTTTTTCTGATAACGCCAATCGATTCAGAATGGTCGTTTCATACCCCTTAGAAACCCCGAAGGGGCAAATAAGGCCCTAGAACGCGTATTTTCCGAGAAAAAATCGATTACAGTTTCAGCAAACTTAAACAGGCCAAAATTGCAATTTTTCCCTATGCCGGCATCATTAAATTTCTGGTTTTTGATGCTAATTTTGGGACCAGTAGTCTGGAGAGGTCAGCGATGAAAATTTGGATTTTTTCTGATAACGCCAATCGATTCAGAATGGTCGTTTCATACCCCTTAGAAACCCCGAAGGCCGAAGGGGCAAATAAGGCCCTAGAACGCGTATTTTCCGAGAAAAACGCGATTAAAGTTTCAGCAAACTTAAACAGGCCAAAATTGCAATTTTTCCCTATGCCGGCATCATTAAATTTCTGGTTTTTGATGCTAATTTTGGGACCAGTAGTCTGGAGAGGTCAGCGATGAAAATTTGGATTTTTTCTGATAACGCCAATCGATTCAGAATGGTCCTTTCATTCCCCCTAGAAACCCCGAAGGGGCAAAGAAGGCCCTAGAACGCGTATTTTCCGAGAAAAACGCGATTAAAGTTTCAGCAAACTTGAAACAGTCCAAAATTGCAATTTGTCCCTATGCCGGCATCATTAAATTTCTGGTTTTTTATGCTAATTTTGGGACCAGTAGTCTGGAGAGGTCAGCGATGAAAATTTGGATTTTTTCTGATAACGCCAATCGATTCAGAATGGTCGTTTCATACCCCTTAGAAACCCCGAAGGGGCAAATAAGGCCCTAGAACGCGTATTTTCCGAGAAAAAATCGATTACAGTTTCAGCAAACTTAAACAGGCCAAAATTGCAATTTTTCCCTATGGCGGCATCATTAAATTTCTGGTTTTTGATGCTAATTTTGGGACCAGTAGTCTGGAGAGGTCAGCGATGAAAATTTGGATTTTTTCTGATAACGCCAATAGATTCAGAATGGTCCTTTCATTCCCCCTAGAAACCCCGAAGGGGCAAAGAAGGCCCTAGAACGCGTATTTTCCGAGAAAAACGCGATTAAAGTTTCAGCAAACTTGAAACAGTCCAAAATTGCAATTTTTCCCTATGCCGGCATCATTAAATTTCTGGTTTTTTATGCTAATTTTGGGACCAGTAGTCTGGAGAGGTCAGCGATGAAAATTTGGATTTTTTCTGATAACGCCAATCGATTCAGAATGGTCGTTTCATACCCCTTAGAAACCCCGAAGGGGCAAATAAGGCCCTAGAACGCGTATTTTCCGAGAAAAAATCGATTACAGTTTCAGCAAACTTAAACAGGCCAAAATTGCAATTTTTCCCTATGCCGGCATCATTAAATTTCTGGTTTTTGATGCTAATTTTGGGACCAGTAGTCTGGAGAGGTCAGCGATGAAAATTTGGATTTTTTCTGATAACGCCAATCGATTCAGAATGGTCGTTTCATACCCCTTAGAAACCCCGAAGGCCGAAGGGGCAAATAAGGCCCTAGAACGCGTATTTTCCGAGATAAACGCGATTAAAGTTTTAGCAAACTTGAAACAGTTCAAAATTGCAATTTTTCCCTATGCCGGCATCATTAAATTTCTGGTTTTTGATGCTAATTTTGGGACCAGTAGTCTGGAGAGGTCAGCGATGAAAATTTGGATTTTTTCTAATTACGCCAATCGATTCAGAATGGTCGTTTCATACCCCTTAGAAACCCCGAAGGGGCAAATAAGGCCCTAGAACGCGTATTTTCCGAGAAAAAATCGATTGCAGTTTCAGCAAACTTAAACAGGCCAAAATTGCAATTTTTCCCTATGCCGGCATCATTAAATTTCTGGTTTTTGATGCTAATTTTGGGACCAGTAGTCTGGAGAGGTCAGCGATGAAAATTTGGATTTTTTCTGATAACGCCAATCGATTCAGAATTCTCGTTTCATACCCCTTAGAAACCCCGAAGGGGCAAATAAGGCCCTAGAACGCGTATTTTCCGAGAAAAAATCGATTACAGTTTCAGCAAACTTAAACAGGCCAAAATTGCAATTTTTCCCTATGCCGGCATCATTAAATTTCTGGTTTTTGATGCTAATTTTGGGACCAGTAGTCTGGAGAGGTCAGCGATGAAAATTTGGATTTTTTCTGATAACGCCAATCGATTCAGAATGGTCGTTTCATACCCCTTAGAAAGCCCGAAGGGGCAAATAAGGCCCTAGAACGCGTATTTTCCGAGAAAAAATCGATTACAGTTTCAGCAAACTTAAACAGGCCAAAATTGCAATTTTTTCCTATGCCGGCATCATTAAATTTCTGGTTTTTGATGCTAATTTTGGGACCAGTAGTCTGGAGAGGTCAGCGATGAAAATTTGGATTTTTTCTGATAACGCCAATCGATTCAGAATGGTCCTTTCATTCCCCCTAGAAACCCCGAAGGGGCAAAGAAGGCCCTAGAATGCGTATTTTCCGAGAAAAACGCGATTAAAGTTTCAGCAAACTTGAAACAGTCCAAAATTGCAATTTTTCCCTATGCCGGCATCATTAAATTTCTGGTTTTTTATGCTAATTTTGGGACCAGTAGTCTGGAGAGGTCAGCGATGAAAATTTGGATTTTTTCTGATAACGCCAATCGATTCAGAATGGTCGTTTCATACCCCTTAGAAACCCCGAAGGGGCAAATAAGGCCCTAGAACGCGTATTTTCCGAGAAAAAATCGATTACAGTTTCAGCAAACTTAAACAGGCCAAAATTGCAATTTTTCCCTATGCCGGCATCATTAAATTTCTGGTTTTTGATGCTAATTTTGGGACCAGTAGTCTGGAGAGGTCAGCGATGAAAATTTGGATTTTTTCTGATAACGCCAATCGATTCAGAATGGTCCTTTCATTCCCCCTAGAAACCCCGAAGGGGCAAAGAAGGCCCTAGAACGCGTATTTTCCGAGAAAAACGCGATTAAAGTTTCAGCAAACTTGAAACAGTCCAAAATTGCAATTTTTCCCTATGCCGGCATCATTAAATTTCTGGTTTTTTATGCTAATTTTGGGACCAGTAGTCTGGAGAGGTCAGCGATGAAAATTTGGATTTTTTCTGATAACGCCAATCGATTCAGAATGGTCGGTTCATACCCCTTAGAAACCCCGAAGGGGCAAATAAGGCCCTAGAACGCGTATTTTCCGAGAAAAAATCGATTACAGTTTCAGCAAACTTAAACAGGCCAAAATTGCAATTTTTCCCTATGCCGGCATCATTAAATTTCTGGTTTTTGATACTAATTTTGGGACCAGTAGTCTGGAGAGGTCAGCGATGAAAATTTTGATTTTTTCTGATAACGCCAATCGATTCAGAATGGTCGTTTCATACCCCTTAGAAACCCCGAAGGGGCAATTAAGGCCCTAGAACGCGTATTTTCCGAGAAAAACGCGATTAAAGTTTCAGCAAACTTGAAACAGTCCAAAATTGCAATTTTTCCCTATGATGGCATCATTAAATTTCTGGTTTTTGATGCTAATTTTGGGACCAGTAGTCTGGAGAGGTCAGCGATGAAAATTTGGATTTTTTCTAATAACGCCAATCGATTCAGAATGGTCGTTTCATACCCCTTAGAAACCCCGAAGGGGCAAATAAGGCCCTAGAACGCGTATTTTCCGAGAAAAAATCGATTACAGTTTCAGCAAACTTAAACAGGCCAAAATTGCAATTTTTCCCTATGCCGGCATCATTAAATTTCTGGTTTTTGATGCTAATTTTGGGACCAGTAGTCTGGAGAGGTCAGCGATGAAAATTTGGATTTTTTCTGATAACGCCAATCGATTCAGAATGGTCGTTTCATACCCCTTAGAAACCCCGAAGGCCGAAGGGGCAAATAAGGCCCTAGAACGCGTATTTTCCGAGATAAACGCGATTAAAGTTTTAGCAAACTTGAAACAGTTCAAAATTGCAATTTTTCCCTATGCCGGCATCATTAAATTTCTGGTTTTTTATGCTAATTTTGGGACCAGTAGTCTGGAGAGGTCAGCGATAAAAATTTGGATTTTTTCTGATAACGCCAATCGATTCAGAATGGTCGTTTCATACCCCTTAGAAACCCCGAAGGGGCAAATAAGGCCCTAGAACGCGTATTTTCCGAGAAAAACGCGATTAAGTTTCAGCAAACTTGAAACAGTCCAAAATTGCAATTTTTCCCTATGCCGGCATCATTAAATTTCTGGTTTTTGATGCTAATTTTGGGACCAGTAGGCTGGAGAGGTCAGCGATGAAAATTTGGATTTTTTCTGATAACGCCAATCGATTCAGAATGGTCGTTTCATACCCCTTAGAAACCCCGAAGGGGCAAGTAAGGCCCTAGAACGCGTATTTTCCGAGAAAAACGCGATTATAGTTTCAGCAAACTTGAAACAGTCCAAAAATGCATTTTTTGCCTATGCCGGCATCATTAAATTTCTGGTTTTTGATGCTAATTTTGGGACCAGTAGTCTGGAGAGGTCAGCGATGAAAATTTGAATTTCTTCTGATAACGCCAATCGATTCAGAATGGTCGTTTCATACCCCTTAGAAACCCCGAAAGGGCAAATAAGGCCCTAGAACGCGTATTTTCCGAGAAAAACGCGATTAAGTTTCAGCATACTTGAAACAGTCCAAAATTGCAATTTTTCCCTATGCCGGCATCACTAAATTTCTGGTTTTTGATGCTTATTTTGGGACCAGTAGGCTGGAGAGGTCAGCGAAGAAAATTTGGATTTTTTCTGATAACGCCAATCGATTCAGAATGATCGTTTTTATGCTATGGTCTCTCGTTATGGTCGTTTTTTATGCTAATTTTGGGACCAGTAGTCTGGAGAGGTCAGCGATGAAAATTTGGATTTTTTCTGATAACGCCAATTGATTCAGAATGGTCGTTTCATACCCCTTAGAAACCCCGAAGGGTCAAATAAGGCACTAGAACGCGTATTTTCCGAGAAAAAATCGATTACAGTTTCAGCAAACTTAAACAGGCCAAAATTGCAATTTTTCCCTATGCCGGCATCATTAAATTTCTGGTTTTTGATGCTAATTTTGGGACCAGTAGTCTGGAGAGGTCAGTGATGAAAATTTGGATTTTTTCTGATAACGCCAATCGATTCAGAATGGTCGTTTCATACCCCTTAGAAACCCCGAAGGGGCAAATAAGGCCCTAGAACGCGTATTTTCCGACAAACACGCGATTAAAGTTTCAGCAAACTTGAAACAGTCCAAAATTGCAATTTTTCCCTATGATTAAATTTCTGGTTTTTGATGCTAATTTTGGGACCAGTGGTCTGGAGAGGTCAGCGATGAAAATTTGGATTTTTTCTGATAACGCCAATCGATTCAGAATGGTCGTTTCATACCCCTTAGAAACCCCGAAGGGGCAAATAAGGCCCTAGAACGCGTATTTTCCGAGAAAAACGCGATTAAAGTTTCAGCAAACTTGAAACAGTCCAAAATTGCAATTTTTCCCTATGATGGCATCATTAAATTTCTGGTTTTTGATGCTAATTTTGGGACCAGTAGTCTGGAGAGGTCAGCGATGAAAATTTGGATTTTTTCTAATTACGCCAATCGATTCAGAATGGTCGTTTCATACCCCTTAGAAACCCCGAAGGGGCAAATAAGGCCCTAGAACGCGTATTTTCCGAGAAAAAATCGATTACAGTTTCAGCAAACTTAAACAGGCCAAAATTGCAATTTTTCCCTATGCCGGCATCATTAAATTTCTGGTTTTTGATGCTAATTTTGGGACCAGTAGTCTGGAGAGGTCGGCGATGAAAATTTGGATTTTTTCTGATAACGCCAATCGATTCAGAATGGTCCTTTCATTCTCTCTAGAAACCCCGAAGGGGCAAAGAAGGCCCTAGAACGCGTATTTTCCGAGAAAAACGCGATTAAAGTTTCAGCAAACTTGAAACAGTCCAAAATTGCAATTTTTCCCTATGCCGGCATCATTAAATTTCTGGTTTTTTATGCTTATTTTGGGACCAGTAGTCTGGAGAGGTCAGCGATGAAAATTTGGATTTTTTCTGATAACGCCAATCGATTCAGAATGGTCGTTTCATACCCCTTAGAAACCCCGAAGGGGCAAATAAGGCCCTAGAACGCGTATTTTCCGAGAAAAAATCGATTACAGTTTCAGCAAACTTAAACAGGCCAAAATTGCAATTTTTCCCTATGCCGGCATCATTAAATTTCTGGTTTTTGATGCTAATTTTGGGACCAGTAGTCTGGAGAGGTCAGCGATGAAAATTTGGATTTTTTCTGATAACGCCAATCGATTCAGAATGGTCGTTTCATACCCCTTAGAAACCCCGAAGGGGCAAATAAGGCCCTAGAACGCGTATTTTCCGAGAAAAACGCGATTAAAGTTTCAGCAAACTTAAACAGGCCAAAATTGCAATTTTTCCCTATGCCGGCATCATTAAATTTCTGGTTTTTGATGCTAATTTTGGGACCAGTAGTCTGGAGAGGTCAGCGATGAAAATTTGGATTTTTTCTGATAACGCCAATCGATTCAGAATGGTCGTTTCATACCCCTTAGAAACCCCGAAGGGGCAAATAAGGCCCTAGAACGCGTATTTTCTGAGAAAAACGCGATTAAAGTTTCAGCAAACTTAAACAGGCCAAAATTGCAATTTTTCCCTATAATGGCATCATTAAATTTCTGGTTTTTGATGCTAATTTTGGGACCAGTAGTCTGGAGAGGTCAGCGATGAAAATTTGGATTTTTTCTAATAACGCCAATCGATTCAGAATGGTCGTTTCATACCCCTTAGAAACCCCGAAGGGGCAAATAAGGCCCTAGAACGCGTATTTTCCGAGAAAAACGCGATTAAAGTTTCAGCAAACTTGAAACAGTCCAAAATTGCAATTTTTCCCTATGATTAAATTTCTGGTTTTTGATGCTAATTTTGGGACCAGTAGTCTGGAGAGGTCAGCGATGAAAATTTGGATTTTTTCTGATAACGCCAATCGATTCAGAATGGTCGTTTCATACCCCTTAGAAACCCCGAAGGGGCAAATAAGGCCCTAGAACGCGTATTTTCCGACAAAAACGCGATTAAAGTTTCAGCAAACTTGAAACAGTCCAAAATTGCAATTTTTCCCTATGATGGCATCATTAAATTTCTGGTTTTTGATGCTAATTTTGGGACCAGTAGTCTGGAGAGGTCAGCGATGAAAATTTGGATTTTTTCTAATTACGCCAATCGATTCAGAATGGTCGTTTCATACCCCTTAGAAACCCCGAAGGGGCAAATAAGGCCCTAGAACGCGTATTTTCCGAGAAAAAATCGATTACAGTTTCAGCAAACTTAAACAGGCCAAAATTGCAATTTTTCCCTATGCCGGCATCATTAAATTTCTGGTTTTTGATGCTAATTTTGGGACCAGTAGTCTGGAGAGGTCAGCGATGAAAATTTGGATTTTTTCTGATAACGCCAATCGATTCAGAATGGTCCTTTCATTCCCCCTAGAAACCCCGAAGGGGCAAAGAAGGCCCTAGAACGCGTATTTTCCGAGAAAAACGCGATTAAAGTTTCAGCAAACTTGAAACAGTCCAAAATTGCAATTTTTCCCTATGCCGGCATCATTAAATTTCTGGTTTTTTATGCTAATTTTGGGACCAGTAGTCTGGAGAGGTCAGCGATGAAAATTTGGATTTTTTCTGATAACGCCAATCGATTCAGAATGGTCGTTTCATACCCCTTAGAAACCCCGAAGGGGCAAATAAGGCCCTAGAACGCGTATTTTCCGAGAAAAAATCGATTACAGTTTCAGCAAACGTAAACAGGCCAAAATTGCAATTTTTCCCTATGCCGGCATCATTAAATTTCTGGTTTTTGATGCTAATTTTGGGACCAGTAGTCTGGAGAGGTCAGCGATGAAAATTTGGATTTTTTCTGATAACGCCAATCGATTCAGAATGGTCGTTTCATACCCCTTAGAAACCCCGAAGGGGCAAATAAGGCCCTAGAACGCGTATTTTCCGAGAAAAACGCGATTAAAGTTTCAGCAAACTTAAACAGGCCAAAATTGCAATTTTTCCCTATGCCGGCATCATTAAATTTCTGGTTTTTGATGCTAATTTTGGGACCAGTAGTCTGGAGAGGTCAGCGATGAAAATTTTGATTTTTTCTGATAACGCCAATCGATTCAGAATGGTCGTTTCATACCCCTTAGAAACCCCGAAGGGGCAAATAAAGCCCTAGAACGCGTATTTTCCGAGAAAAACGCGATTAAAGTTTCAGCAAACTTGAAACAGTCCAAAATTGCAATTTTTCCCTATGATGGCATCATTAAATTTCTGGTTTTTGATGCTTATTTTGGGACCAGTAGTCTGGAGAGGTCAGCGATGAAAATTTGGATTTTTTCTAATAACGCCAATCGATTCAGAATGGTCGTTTCATACCCCTTAGAAACCCCGAAGGGGCAAATAAGGCCCTAGAACGCGTATTTTCCGAGAAAAAATCGATTACAGTTTCAGCAAACTTAAACAGGCCAAAATTGCAATTTTTCCCTATGCCGGCATCATTAAATTTCTGGTTTTTGATGCTAATTTTGGGACCAGTAATCTGGAGAGGTCAGCGATGAAAATTTGGATTTTTTCTGATAACGCCAATCGATTCAGAATGGTCGTTTCATACCCCTTAGAAACCCCGAAGGCCGAAGGGGCAAATAAGGCCCTAGAACGCGTATTTTCCGAGATAAACGCGATTAAAGTTTTAGCAAACTTGAAACAGTTCAAAATTGCAATTTTTCCCTATGCCGGCATCATTAAATTTCTGGTTTTTTATGCTAATTTTGGGACCAGTAGTCTGGAGAGGTCAGCGATGAAAATTTGGATTTTTTCTGATAACGCCAATCGATTCAGAATGGTCGTTTCATACCCCTTAGAAACCCCGAAGGGTCAAATAAGGCCCTAGAACGCGTATTTTCCGAGAAAAACGCGATTAAGTTTCAGCAAACTTGAAACAGTCCAAAATTGCAATTTTTCCCTATGCCGGCATCATTAAATTTCTGGTTTTTGATGCTAATTTTGGGACCAGTAGGCTGGAGAGGTCAGCGATGAAAATTTGGATTTTTTCTGATAACGCCAATCGATTCAGAATGGTCGTTTCATACCCCTTAGAAACCCCGAAGGGGCAAATAAGGCCCTAGAACGCGTATTTTCCGAGAAAAAATCGATTACAGTTTCAGCAAACTTAAACAGGCCAAAATTGCAATTTTTCCTATGCCGGCATCATTAAATTTCTGGTTTTTGATGCTAATTTTGGGACCAGTAGTCTGGAGAGGTCAGCGATGAAAATTTGGATTTTTTCTGATAACGCCAATCGATTCAGAATGGTCCATTCATTCCCCCTAGAAACCCCGAAGGGGCAAATAAGGCCCTAGAACGCGTATTTTCCGAGAAAAAATCGATTACAGTTTCAGCAAACTTAAACAGGCCAAAATTGCAATTTTTCCCTATGCCGGCATCATTAAATTTCTGGTTTTTGATGCTAATTTTGGGACCAGTAGGCTGGAGAGGTCAGCGATGAAAATTTGGATTTTTTCTGATAACGCCAATCGATTCAGAATGGTCGTTTCATACCCCTTAGAAACCCCGAAGGGGCAAGTAAGGCCCTAGAACGCGTATTTTCCGAGAAAAACGCGATTATAGTTTCAGCAAACTTGAAACAGTCCAAAAATGCATTTTTTCCCTATGCCGGCATCATTAAATTTCTGGTTTTTGATGCTAATTTTGGGACCAGTAGTCTGGAGAGGTCAGCGATGAAAATTTGAATTTCTTCTGATAACGCCAATAGATTCAGAATGGTCGTTTCATACCCCTTAGAAACCCCGAAAGGGCAAATAAGGCCCTAGAACGCGTATTTTCCGAGAAAAACGCGATTAAGTTTCAGCATACTTGAAACAGTCCAAAATTGCAATTTTTCCCTATGCCGGCATCATTAAATTTCTGGTTTTTGATGCTAATTTTGGGACCAGTAGGCTGGAGAGGTCAGCGAAGAAAATTTGGATTTTTTCTGATAACGCCAATCGATTCAGAATGGTCGTTTCATACCCCTTAGAAACCCGGAAGGGGCAAATAAGGCCCTAGAACGCGTATTTTCCGAGAAAAACGTGATTAAAGTTTCAGCAAACTTGAAACAGTCCAAAATTGCAATTTTTCCCTATGATGGCATCATTAAATTTCTGGTTTTTGATGCTTATTTTGGGACCAGTAGTCTGGAGAGGTCAGCGATGAAAATTTTGATTTTTTCTGATAACGCCAATCGATTCAGAATGGTCGTTTCATACCCCTTAGAAACCCCGAAGGGGCAAATAAGGCCCTAGAACGCGTATTTTCCGAGAAAAACGTGATTAAAGTTTCAGCAAACTTGAAACAGTCCAAAATTGCAATTTTTCCCTATGATGGCATCATTAAATTTCTGGTTTTTGATGCTTATTTTGGGACCAGTAGTCTGGAGAGGTCAGCGATGAAAATTTGGATTTTTTCTAATAACGCCAATCGATTCAGAATGGTCGTTTCATACCCCTTAGAAACCCCGAAGGGGCAAATAAGGCCCTAGAACGCGTATTTTCCGAGAAAAAATCGATTACAGTTTCAGCAAACTTAAACAGGCCAAAATTGCAATTTTTCCCTATGCCGGCATCATTAAATTTCTGGTTTTTGATGCTAATTTTGGGACCAGTAGTCTGGAGAGGTCAGCGATGAAAATTTGGATTTTTTCTGATAACGCCAATCGATTCAGAATGGTCCTTTCATTCCCCCTAGAAACCCCGAAGGGGCAAATAAGGCCCTAGAACGCGTATTTTCCGAGAAAAAATCGATTACAGTTTCAGCAAACTTAAACAGTTCAAAATTGCAATTTTTCCCTATGCCGGCATCATTAAATTTCTGGTTTTTTATGCTAATTTTGGGACCAGTAGTCTGGAGAGGTCAGCGATGAAAATTTTGATTTTTTCTGATAACGCCAATCGATTCAGAATGGTCGTTTCACACCCCTTAGAAACCCCGAAGGGGCAAATAAGGCCCTAGAACGCGTATTTTCCGAGAAAAACGCGATTAAAGTTTCAGCAAACTTGAAACAGTCCAAAATTGCAATTTTTCCCTATGATGGCATCATTAAATTTCTGGTTTTTGATGCTAATTTTGGGACCAGTAGTCTGGAGAGGTCAGTGATAAAATTTGGATTTTTTCTGATAACGCCAATCGATTCAGAATGGTCGTTTCATACCCCTTAGAAACCCCGACGGGGCAAATAAGGCCCTAGAACGCGTATTTTCCGAGAAAAACGCGATTAAGTTTCAGCAAACTTGAAACAGTCCAAAATTGCAATTTTTCCCTATGCCGGCATCATTAAATTTCTGGTTTTTGATGCTAATTTTGGGACCAGTAGGCTGGAGAGGTCAGCGATGAAAATTTGGATTTTTTCTGATAACGCCAATCGATTCAGAATGGTCGTTTCATACCCCTTAGAAACCCCGAAGGGGCAAGTAAGGCCCTAGAACGCGTATTTTCCGAGAAAAACGCGATTATAGTTTCAGCAAACTTGAAACAGTCCAAAAATGCATTTTTTCCCTATGCCGGCATCATTAAATTTCTGGTTTTTGATGCTAATTTTGGGACCAGTAGTCTGGAGAGGTCAGCGATGAAAATTTGAATTTCTTCTGATAACGCCAATAGATTCAGAATGGTCGTTTCATACCCCTTAGAAACCCCGAAAGGGCAAATAAGGCCCTAGAACGCGTATTTTCCGAGAAAAACGCGATTAAGTTTCAGCATACTTGAAACAGTCCAAAATTGCAATTTTTCCCTATGCCGGCATCATTAAATTTCTGGTTTTTGATGCTAATTTTGGGACCAGTAGGCTGGAGAGGTCAGCGAAGAAAATTTGGATTTTTTCTGATAACGCCAATCGATTCAGAATGGTCGTTTCATACCCCTTAGAAACCCGGAAGGGGCAAATAAGGCCCTAGAACGCGTATTTTCCGAGAAAAACGTGATTAAAGTTTCAGCAAACTTGAAACAGTCCAAAATTGCAATTTTTCCCTATGATGGCATCATTAAATTTCTGGTTTTTGATGCTTATTTTGGGACCAGTAGTCTGGAGAGGTCAGCGATGAAAATTTTGATTTTTTCTGATAACGCCAATCGATTCAGAATGGTCGTTTCATACCCCTTAGAAACCCCGAAGGGGCAAATAAGGCCCTAGAACGCGTATTTTCCGAGAAAAACGTGATTAAAGTTTCAGCAAACTTGAAACAGTCCAAAATTGCAATTTTTCCCTATGATGGCATCATTAAATTTCTGGTTTTTGATGCTTATTTTGGGACCAGTAGTCTGGAGAGGTCAGCGATGAAAATTTGGATTTTTTCTAATAACGCCAATCGATTCAGAATGGTCGTTTCATACCCCTTAGAAACCCCGAAGGGGCAAATAAGGCCCTAGAACGCGTATTTTCCGAGAAAAAATCGATTACAGTTTCAGCAAACTTAAACAGGCCAAAATTGCAATTTTTCCCTATGCCGGCATCATTAAATTTCTGGTTTTTGATGCTAATTTTGGGACCAGTAGTCTGGAGAGGTCAGCGATGAAAATTTGGATTTTTTCTGATAACGCCAATCGATTCAGAATGGTCCTTTCATTCCCCCTAGAAACCCCGAAGGGGCAAATAAGGCCCTAGAACGCGTATTTTCCGAGAAAAAATCGATTACAGTTTCAGCAAACTTAAACAGGCCAAAATTGCAATTTTTCCCTATGCCGGCATCATTAAATTTCTGGTTTTTGATGCTAATTTTGGGACCAGTAGTCTGGAGAGGTCAGCGATGAAAATTTGGATTTTTTCTGATAACGCCAATCGATTCAGAATGGTCCTTTCATTCCCCCTAGAAACCCCGAAGGGGCAAATAAGGCCCTAGAACGCGTATTTTCCGAGAAAAAATCGATTACAGTTTCAGCAAACTTAAACAGGCCAAAATTGCAATTTTTCCCTATGCCGGCATCATTAAATTTCTGGTTTTTGATGCTAATTTTGGGACCAGTAGTCTGGAGAGGTCAGCGATGAAAATTTGGATTTTTTCTGATAACGCCAATCGATTCAGAATGGTCGTTTCATACCCCTTAGAAACCCCGAAGGGGCAAATAAGGCCCTAGAACGCGTATTTTCCGAGAAAAACGTGATTAAAGTTTCAGCAAACTTGAAACAGTCCAAAATTGCAATTTTTCCCTATGATGGCATCATTAAATTTCTGGTTTTTGATGCTTATTTTGGGACCAGTAGTCTGGAGAGGTCAGCGATGAAAATTTGGATTTTTTCTAATAACCCAAACGATTCAGAATGGTCGTTTCATACCCCTTAGAAACCCCGAAGGGGCAAATAAGGCCCTAGAACGCGTATTTTCCGAGAAAAAATCGATTACAGTTTCAGCAAACTTAAACAGGCCAAAATTGCAATTTTTCCCTATGCCGGCATCATTAAATTTCTGGTTTTTGATGCTTATTTTGGGACCAGTAGTCTGGAGAGGTCAGCGATGAAAATTTGGATTTTTTCTGATAACGCCAATCGATTCAGAATGGTCCTTTCATTCCCCGTAGAAACCCCGAAGGGGCAAATAAGGCCCTAGAACGCGTATTTTCCGAGAAAAAATCGATTACAGTTTCAGCAAACTTAAACAGGCCAAAATTGCAATTTTTCCCTATGCCGGCATCATTAAATTTCTGGTTTTTGATGCTAATTTTGGGACCAGTAGTCTGGAGAGGTCAGCGATGAAAATTTGGATTTTTTCTGATAACGCCAATCGATTCAGAATGGTCCTTTCATTCCCCCTAGAAACCCCGAAGGGGCAAATAAGGCCCTAGAACGCGTATTTTCCGAGAAAAAATCGATTACAGTTTCAGCAAACTTAAACAGGCCAAAATTGCAATTTTTCCCTATGCCGGCATCATTAAATTTCTGGTTTTTGATGCTAATTTTGGGACCAGTAGGCTGGAGAGGTCAGCGATGAAAATTTGGATTTTTTCTGATAACGCCAATCGATTCAGAATGGTCGTTTCATACCCCTTAGAAACCCCGAAGGGGCAAGTAAGGCCCTAGAACGCGTATTTTCCGAGAAAAACGCGATTATAGTTTCAGCAAACTTGAAACAGTCCAAAAATGCATTTTTTCCCTATGCCGGCATCATTAAATTTCTGGTTTTTGATGCTAATTTTGGGACCAGTAGTCTGGAGAGGTCAGCGATGAAAATTTGAATTTCTTCTGATAACGCCAATAGATTCAGAATGGTCGTTTCATACCCCTTAGAAACCCCGAAAGGGCAAATAAGGCCCTAGAACGCGTATTTTCCGAGAAAAACGCGATTAAGTTTCAGCATACTTGAAACAGTCCAAAATTGCAATTTTTCCCTATGCCGGCATCATTAAATTTCTGGTTTTTGATGCTAATTTTGGGACCAGTAGGCTGGAGAGGTCAGCGAAGAAAATTTGGATTTTTTCTGATAACGCCAATCGATTCAGAATGGTCGTTTCATACCCCTTAGAAACCCGGAAGGGGCAAATAAGGCCCTAGAACGCGTATTTTCCGAGAAAAACGTGATTAAAGTTTCAGCAAACTTGAAACAGTCCAAAATTGCAATTTTTCCCTATGATGGCATCATTAAATTTCTGGTTTTTGATGCTTATTTTGGGACCAGTAGTCTGGAGAGGTCAGCGATGAAAATTTTGATTTTTTCTGATAACGCCAATCGATTCAGAATGGTCGTTTCATACCCCTTAGAAACCCCGAAGGGGCAAATAAGGCCCTAGAACGCGTATTTTCCGAGAAAAACGCGATTAAAGTTTCAGCAAACTTGAAACAGTCCAAAATTGCAATTTTTCCCTATGATGGCATCATTAAATTTCTGGTTTTTGATGCTTATTTTGGGACCAGTAGTCTGGAGAGGTCAGCGATGAAAATTTGGATTTTTTCTAATAACGCCAATCGATTCAGAATGGTCGTTTCATACCCCTTAGAAACCCCGAAGGGGCAAATAAGGCCCTAGAACGCGTATTTTCCGAGAAAAAATCGATTACAGTTTCAGCAAACTTAAACAGGCCAAAATTGCTATTTTTCCCTATGCCGGCATCATTAAATTTCTGGTTTTTGATGCTAATTTTGGGACCAGTAGTCTGGAGAGGTCAGCGATGAAAATTTGGATTTTTTCTGATAACGCCAATCGATTCAGAATGGTCCTTTCATTCCCCCTAGAAACCCCGAAGGGGCAAATAAGGCCCTAGAACGCGTATTTTCCGAGAAAAAATCGATTACAGTTTCAGCAAACTTAAACAGTTCAAAATTGCAATTTTTCCCTATGCCGGCATCATTAAATTTCTGGTTTTTTATGCTAATTTTGGGACCAGTAGTCTGGAGAGGTCAGCGATGAAAATTTTGATTTTTTCTGATAACGCCAATCGATTCAGAATGGTCGTTTCACACCCCTTAGAAACCCCGAAGGGGCAAATAAGGCCCTAGAACGCGTATTTTCCGAGAAAAACGCGATTAAAGTTTCAGCAAACTTGAAACAGTCCAAAATTGCAATTTTTCCCTATGATGGCATCATTAAATTTCTGGTTTTTGATGCTAATTTTGGGACCAGTAGTCTGGAGAGGTCAGTGATGAAAATTTGGATTTTTTCTGATAACGCCAATCGATTCAGAATGGTCGTTTCATACCCCTTAGAAACCCCGACGGGGCAAATAAGGCCCTAGAACGCGTATTTTCCGAGAAAAACGCGATTAAGTTTCAGCAAACTTGAAACAGTCCAAAATTGCAATTTTTCCCTATGCCGGCATCATTAAATTTCTGGTTTTTGATGCTAATTTTGGGACCAGTAGTCTGGAGAGGTCAGCGATGAAAATTTGAATTTCTTCTGATAACGCCAATAGATTCAGAATGGTCGTTTCATACCCCTTAGAAACCCCGAAAGGGCAAATAAGGCCCTAGAACGCGTATTTTCCGAGAAAAACGCGATTAAGTTTCAGCATACTTGAAACAGTCCAAAATTGCAATTTTTCCCTATGCCGGCATCATTAAATTTCTGGTTTTTGATGCTAATTTTGGGACCAGTAGGCTGGAGAGGTCAGCGAAGAAAATTTGGATTTTTTCTGATAACGCCAATCGATTTAGAATGGTCGTTTCATACCCCTTAGAAACCCGGAAGGGGCAAATAAGGCCCTAGAACGCGTATTTTCCGAGAAAAACGTGATTAAAGTTTCAGCAAACTTGAAACAGTCCAAAATTGCAATTTTTCCCTATGATGGCATCATTAAATTTCTGGTTTTTGATGCTAATTTTGGGACCAGTAGTCTGGAGAGGTCAGCGATGAAAATTTGGATTTTTTCTGATAACGCCAATCGATTCAGAATGGTCCTTTCATTCCCCCTAGAAACCCCGAAGGGGCAAATAAGGCCCTAGAACGCGTATTTTCCGAGAAAAAATCGATTACAGTTTCAGCAAACTTAAACAGTTCAAAATTGCAATTTTTCCCTATGCCGGCATCATTAAATTTCTGGTTTTTTATGCTAATTTTGGGACCAGTAGTCTGGAGAGGTCAGCGATGAAAATTTTGATTTTTTCTGATAACGCCAATCGATTCAGAATGGTCGTTTCACACCCCTTAGAAACCCCGAAGGGGCAAATAAGGCCCTAGAACGCGTATTTTCCGAGAAAAACGCGATTAAAGTTTCAGCAAACTTGAAACAGTCCAAAATTGCAATTTTTCCCTATGATGGCATCATTAAATTTCTGGTTTTTGATGCTAATTTTGGGACCAGTAGTCTGGAGAGGTCAGCGATGAAAATTTGGATTTTTCTAATAACGCCAATCGATTCAGAATGGTCGTTTCATACCCCTTAGAAACCCCGAAGGGGCAAATAAGGCCCTAGAACGCGTATTTTCCGAGAAAAAATCGATTACAGTTTCAGCAAACTTAAACAGGCCAAAATTGCAATTTTTCCCTATGCCGGCATCATTAAATTTCTGGTTTTTGATGCTAATTTTGGGACCAGTAGTCTGGAGAGGTCAGCGATGAAAATTTTGATTTTTTCTGATAACGCCAATCGATTCAGAATGGTCGTTTCATACCCCTTAGAAACCCCGAAGGGGCAAATAAGGCCCTAGAACGCGTATTTTCCGAGAAAAACGCGATTAAAGTTTCAGCAAACTTAAACAGTCCAAAATTGCAATTTTTCCCTATGATGGCATCATTAAATTTCTGGTTTTTGATGCTAATTTTGGGACCAGTAGTCTGGAGAGGTCAGCGGTGAAAATTTGGATTTTTTCTAATAACGCCAATCGATTCAGAATGGTCGTTTCATACCCCTTAGAAACCCCGAAGGGGCAAATAAGGCCCTAGAACGCGTATTTTCCGAGAAAAAATCGATTACAGTTTCAGCAAACTTGAAACAGTCCAAAAATGCATTTTTTCCCTATGCCGGCATCATTAAATTTCTGGTTTTTGATGCTAATTTTGGGACCAGTAGTCTGGAGAGGTCAGCGATGAAAATTTGAATTTCTTCTGATAACGCCAATCGATTCAGAATGGTCGTTTCATACCCCTTAGAAACCACGAAAGGGCAAATAAGGCCCTAGAACGCGTATTTTCCGAGAAAAACGCGATTAAGTTTCAGCATACTTGAAACAGTCCAAAATTGC
Organism: Leptarthrus brevirostris; assembly: GCA_964036015.1. Taxonomy (NCBI): domain Eukaryota; kingdom Metazoa; phylum Arthropoda; class Insecta; order Diptera; family Asilidae; genus Leptarthrus; species Leptarthrus brevirostris. Next base: position 92,036,431 of record OZ038374.1, read on the forward strand.
AATTTTTCCCTATGCCGGCATCATTAAATTTCTGCTTTTTGATGCTAATTTTGGGACCAGTAGGCTGTAGAGGTCAGCGAAGAAAATTTGGATTTTTTCTGATAACGCCAATCGATTCAGAATGGTCGTTTCATACCCCTTAGAAACCCGGAAGGGGCAAATAAGGCCCTAGAACGCGTATTTTCCGAGAAAAACGTGATTAAAGTTTCAGCAAACTTGAAACAGTCCAAAATTGCAATTTTTCCCTATGATGGCATCATTAAATTTCTGGTTTTTGATGCTTATTTTGGGACCAGTAGTCTGGAGAGGTCAGCGATGAAAATTTGGATTTTTTCTAATAACGCCAATCGATTCAGAATGGTCGTTTCATACCCCTTAGAAACCCCGAAGGGGCAAATAAGGCCCTAGAACGCGTATTTTCCGAGAAAAAATCGATTACAGTTTCAGCAAACTTAAACAGGCCAAAATTGCAATTTTGGGACCAGTAGTCTGGAGAGGTCAGCGATGAAAATTTGGATTTTTTCTGATAACGCCAATCGATTCAGAATGGTCCTTTCATTCCCCCTAGAAACCCCGAAGGGGCAAATAAGGCCCTAGAACGCGTATTTTCCGAGAAAAAATCGATTACAGTTTCAGCAAACTTAAACAGGCCAAAATTGCAATTTTTCCCTATGCCGGCATCATTAAATTTCTGGTTTTTGATGCTAATTTTGGGACCAGTAGTCTGGAGAGGTCAGTGATGAAAATTTGGATTTTTTCTGATAACGCCAATCGATTCAGAATGGTCGTTTCATACCCCTTAGAAACCCCGACGGGGCAAATAAGGCCCTAGAACGCGTATTTTCCGAGAAACACGCGATTAAGTTTCAGCAAACTTGAAACAGTCCAAAATTGCAATTTTTCCCTATGCCGGCATCATTAAATTTCTGGTTTTTGATGCTAATTTTGGGACCAGTAGGCTGGAGAGGTCAGCGATGAAAATTTGGATTTTTTCTGATAACGCCAATCGATTCAGAATGGTCGTTTCATACCCCTTAGAAACCCCGAAGGGGCAAGTAAGGCCCTAGAACGCGTATTTTCCGAGAAAAACGCGATTATAGTTTCAGCAAACTTGAAACAGTCCAAAAATGCATTTTTTCCCTATGCCGGCATCATTAAATTTCTGGTTTTTGATGCTAATTTTTGGACCAGTAACCTGGAGAGGTCAGCGATGAAAATTTGAATTTCTTCTGATAACGCCAATAGATTCAGAATGGTCGTTTCATACCCCTTAGAAACCCCGAAAGGGCAAATAAGGCCCTAGAACGCGTATTTTCCGAGAAAAACGCGATTAAGTTTCAGCATACTTGAAACAGTCCAAAATTGCAATTTTTCCCTATGCCGGCATCATTAAATTTCTGGTTTTTGATGCTAATTTTGGGACCAGTAGGCTGGAGAGGTCAGCGAAGAAAATTTGGATTTTTTCTGATAACGCCAATCGATTCAGAATGGTCGTTTCATACCCCTTAGAAACCCGGAAGGGGCAAATAAGGCCCTAGAACGCGTATTTTCCGAGAAAAACGTGATTAAAGTTTCAGCAAACTTGAAACAGTCCAAAATTGCAATTTTTCCCTATGATGGCATCATTAAATTTCTGGTTTTTGATGCTTATTTTGGGACCAGTAGTCTGGAGAGGTCAGCGATGAAAATTTTGATTTTTTCTGATAACGCCAATCGATTCAGAATGGTCGTTTCATACCCCTTAGAAACCCCGAAGGGGCAAATAAGGCCCTAGAACGCGTATTTTCCGAGAAAAACGTGATTAAAGTTTCAGCAAACTTGAAACAGTCCAAAATTGCAATTTTTCCCTATGATGGCATCATTAAATTTCTGGTTTTTGATGCTTATTTTGGGACCAGTAGTCTGGAGAGGTCAGCGATGAAAATTTGGATTTTTTCTAATAACGCCAATCGATTCAGAATGGTCGTTTCATACCCCTTAGAAACCCCGAAGGGGCAAATAAGGCCCTAGAACGCGTATTTTCCGAGAAAAAATCGATTACAGTTTCAGCAAACTTAAACAGGCCAAAATTGCAATTTTTCCCTATGCCGGCATCATTAAATTTCTGGTTTTTGATGCTAATTTTGGGACCAGTAGTCTGGAGAGGTCAGCGATGAAAATTTGGATTTTTTCTGATAACGCCAATCGATTCAGAATGGTCCTTTCATTCCCCCTAGAAACCCCGAAGGGGCAAATAAGGCCCTAGAACGCGTATTTTCCGAGAAAAAATCGATTACAGTTTCAGCAAACTTAAACAGTTCAAAATTGCAATTTTTCCCTATGCCGGCATCATTAAATTTCTGGTTTTTTATGCTAATTTTGGGACCAGTAGTCTGGAGAGGTCAGCGATGAAAATTTTGATTTTTTCTGATAACGCCAATCGATTCAGAATGGTCGTTTCACACCCCTTAGAAACCCCGAAGGGGCAAATAAGGCCCTAGAACGCGTATTTTCCGAGAAAAACGCGATTAAAGTTTCAGCAAACTTGAAACAGTCCAAAATTGCAATTTTTCCCTATGATGGCATCATTAAATTTCTGGTTTTTGATGCTAATTTTGGGACCAGTAGTCTGGAGAGGTCAGCGATGAAAATTTGGATTTTTCTAATAACGCCAATCGATTCAGAATGGTCGTTTCATACCCCTTAGAAACCCCGAAGGGGCAAATAAGGCCCTAGAACGCGTATTTTCCGAGAAAAAATCGATTACAGTTTCAGCAAACTTAAACAGGCCAAAATTGCAATTTTTCCCTATGCCGGCATCATTAAATTTCTGGTTTTTGATGCTAATTTTGGGACCAGTAGTCTGGAGAGGTCAGCGATGAAAATTTGGATTTTTCTGATAACGCCAATCGATTCAGAATGGTCGTTTCATACCCCTTAGAAACCCCGAAGGGGCAAATAAGGCCCTAGAACGCGTATTTTCCGAGAAAAACGCGATTAAAGTTTCAGCAAACTTAAACAGTCCAAAATTGCAATTTTTCCCTATGATGGCATCATTAAATTTCTGGTTTTTGATGCTAATTTTGGGACCAGTAGTCTGGAGAGGTCAGCGATGAAAATTTGGATTTTTTCTAATAACGCCAATCGATTCAGAATGGTCGTTTCATACCCCTTAGAAACCCCGAAGGGGCAAATAAGGCCCTAGAACGCGTATTTTCCGAGAAAAAATCGATTACAGTTTCAGCAAACTTAAACAGGCCAAAATTGCAATTTTTCCCTATGCCGGCATCATTAAATTTCTGGTTTTTGATGCTAATTTTGGGACCAGTAGTCTGGAGAGGTCAGAGATGAAAATTTTGATTTTTTCTGATAACGCCAATCGATTCAGAATGGTCGTTTCATACCCCTTAGAAACCCCGAAGGGGCAAATAGGGCCCTAGAACGCGTATTTTCCGAGAAAAACGCGATTAAAGTTTCAGCAAACTTGAAACAGTCCAAAATTGCAATTTTTCCCTATGATGGCATCATTAAATTTCTGGTTTTTGATGCTAATTTTGGGACCAGTAGTCTGGAGAAGTCAGCGATGAAAATTTGGATTTTTTCTAATAACGCCAATCGATTCAGAATGGTCGTTTCATACCCCTTAGAAACCCCGAAGGGGCAAATAAGGCCCTAGAACGCGTATTTTCCGAGAAAAAATCGATTACAGTTTCAGCAAACTTAAACAGGCCAAAATTGCAATTTTTCCCTATGATGGCATCATTAAATTTCTGGTTTTTGATGCTAATTTTGGGACCAGTAGTCTGGAGAGGTCAGCGATGAAAATTTGGATTTTTTCTAATAACGCCAATCGATTCAGAATGGTCGTTTCATACCCCTTAGAAACCCCGAAGGGGCAAATAAGGCCCTAGAACGCGTATTTTCCGAGAAAAAATCGATTACAGTTTCAGCAAACTTAAACAGGCCAAAATTGCAATTTTTCCCTATGCCGGCATCATTAAATTTCTGGTTTTTGATGCTAATTTTGGGACCAGTAGTCTGGAGAGGTCAGAGATGAAAATTTTGATTTTTTCTGATAACGCCAATCGATTCAGAATGGTCGTTTCATACCCCTTAGAAACCCCGAAGGGGCAAAAAGGGCCCTAGAACGCGTATTTTCCGAGAAAAACGCGATTAAAGTTTCAGCAAACTTGAAACAGTCCAAAATTGCAATTTTTCCCTATGATGGCATCATTAAATTTCTGGTTTTTGATGCTAATTTTGGGACCAGTAGTCTGGAGAAGTCAGCGATGAAAATTTGGATTTTTTCTAATAACGCCAATCGATTCAGAATGGTCGTTTCATACCCCTTAGAAACCCCGAAGGGGCAAATAAGGCCCTAGAACGCGTATTTTCCGAGAAAAACGCGATTAAAGTTTCAGCAAACTTAAACAAGCCAAAATTGCAATTTTTCCCTATGCCGGCATCATTAAATTTCTGGTTTTTGATGCTAATTTTGGGACCAGTAGTCTGGAGAGGTCAGCGATGAAAATTTTGATTTTTTCTGATAACGCCAATCGATTCAAAATGGTCGTTTCATACCCCTTAGAAACCCCGAAGGGGCAAATAAGGCCCTAGAACGCGTATTTTCCGAGAAAAACGCGATTAAAGTTTCAGCAAACTTGAAACAGTCCAAAATTGCAATTTTTCCTTGTACCGGCATCATTAAATTTCTGGTTTTTGATGCTAATTTTGGGACCAGTAGTCTGGAGAGGTCAGCGATGAAAATTTGGATTTTTTCTAATAACGCCAATCGATTCAGAATGGTCGTTTCATACCCTTTAGAAACCCCGAAGGGGCAAATAAGGCCCTAGAACGCGTATTTTCCGAGATAAATGCGATTAAAGTTTTAGCAAACTTGAAACAGTTCAAAATTGCAATTTTTCCCTATGCCGGTATCATTAAATTTCTGGTTTTTTATGCTAATTTTGGGACCAGTAGTCTGGAGAGGTCAGCGGTCGATTCAAAATGGTCGTTTCATACCCCTTAGAAACCCCGAAGGGGCAAATAAGGCCCTAGAATGCGTATTTTCCGAGAAAAACGCGATTAAAGTTTCAGCAAACTTGAAACAGTCCAAAATTGCAATTTTTCCCTATACCGGCATCATTAAATTTCTGGTTTTTGATGCTAATTTTGGGACCAGTAGTCTGGAGAGGTCAGCGATGAAAATTTGGATTTTTTCTGATAACGCCAATCGATTCAGAATGGTCGTTTCATATCCCTTAGAAACCCCGAAGGGGCAAATAAGGCCCTAGAACGCGTATTTTCCGAGAAAAAATCGATTACAGTTTCAGCAAACTTAAACAGGCCAAAATTGCAATTTTTCCCTATGCCGGCATCATTAAATTTCTGGTTTTTGATGCTAATTTTGGGACCAGTAGTCTGGAGATGTCAGCGATGAAAATTTGGATTTTTTCTGATAACGCCAATCGATTCAGAATGGTCGTTTCATACCCCTTAGAAACCCCGAAGGGGCAAATAAGGCCCTAGAACGCGTATTTTCCGAGAAAAACGCGATTAAAGTTTCAGCAAACTTAAACAGGCCAAAATTGCAATTTTTCCCTATGCCGGCATCATTAAATTTCTGGTTTTTGATGCTAATTTTGGGACCAGTAGTCTGGAGAGGTCAGCGATGAAAATTTTGATTTTTTTTGAGAACGCCAATCGATTCAAAATGGTCGTTTCATACCCCTTAGAAACCCCGAAGGGGCAAATAAGGCCCTAGAACGCGTATTTTCCTAGAAAAACGCGATTAAAGTTTCAGCAAACTTGAAACAGTCCAAAATTGCAATTTTTCCCTGTACCGGCATCATTAAATTTCTGGTTTTTGATGCTAATTTTGGGACCAGTAGTCTGGAGAGGTCAGCGATGAAAATTTGGATTTTTTCTAATAACGCCAATCGATTCAGAATGGTCGTTTCATACCCCTTAGAAACCCCGAAGGGGGCAAATAAGGCCCTAGAACGCGTATTTTCCGAGATAAATGCGATTAAAGTTTTAGCAAACTTGAAACAGTTCAAAATTGCAATTTTTCCCTATGCCGGTATCATTAAATTTCTGGTTTTTTATGCTAATTTAGGCTAATTTATAAGGCCCTAGAACGCGTATTTTCCGAGATAAACGCGATTAAAGTTTTAGCAAACTTGAAACAGTTCAAAATTGCAATTTTTCCCTATGCCGGCATCATTAAATTTCTGGTTTTTGATGCTAATTTTGGGACCAGTAGTCTGGAGATGTCAGCGATGAAAATTTGGATTTTTTCTGATAACGCCAATCGATTCAGAATGGTCGTTTCATACCCCTTAGAAACCCCGAAGGGGCAAATAAGGCCCTAGAACGCGTATTTTCCGAGAAAAACGCGATTAAAGTTTCAGCAAACTTAAACAAGCCAAAATTGCAATTTTTCCCTATGCCGGCATCATTAAATTTCTGGTTTTTGATGCTAATTTTGGGACCAGTAGTCTGGAGAGGTCAGCGATGAAAATTTTGATTTTTTCTGATAACGCCAATCGATTCAAAATGGTCGTTTCATACCCCTTAGAAACCCCGAAGGGGCAAATAAGGCCCTAGAACGCGTATTTTCCGAGAAAAACGCGATTAAAGTTTCAGCAAACTTGAAACAGTCCAAAATTGCAATTTTTCCTTGTACCGGCATCATTAAATTTCTGGTTTTTGATGCTAATTTTGGGACCAGTAGTCTGGAGAGGTCAGCGATGAAAATTTGGATTTTTTCTAATAACGCCAATCGATTCAGAATGGTCGTTTCATACCCTTTAGAAACCCCGAAGGGGCAAATAAGGCCCTAGAACGCGTATTTTCCGAGATAAATGCGATTAAAGTTTTAGCAAACTTGAAACAGTTCAAAATTGCAATTTTTCCCTATGCCGGTATCATTAAATTTCTGGTTTTTTATGCTAATTTTGGGACCAGTAGTCTGGAGAGGTCAGCGGTCGATTCAAAATGGTCGTTTCATACCCCTTAGAAACCCCGAAGGGGCAAATAAGGCCCTAGAATGCGTATTTTCCGAGAAAAACGCGATTAAAGTTTCAGCAAACTTGAAACAGTCCAAAATTGCAATTTTTCCCTATACCGGCATCATTAAATTTCTGGTTTTTGATGCTAATTTTGGGACCAGTAGTCTGGAGAGGTCAGCGATGAAAATTTGGATTTTTTCTGATAACGCCAATCGATTCAGAATGGTCGTTTCATATCCCTTAGAAACCCCGAAGGGGCAAATAAGGCCCTAGAACGCGTATTTTCCGAGAAAAAATCGATTACAGTTTCAGCAAACTTAAACAGGCCAAAATTGCAATTTTTCCCTATGCCGGCATCATTAAATTTCTGGTTTTTGATGCTAATTTTGGGACCAGTAGTCTGGAGATGTCAGCGATGAAAATTTGGATTTTTTCTGATAACGCCAATCGATTCAGAATGGTCGTTTCATACCCCTTAGAAACCCCGAAGGGGCAAATAAGGCCCTAGAACGCGTATTTTCCGAGAAAAACGCGATTAAAGTTTCAGCAAACTTAAACAGGCCAAAATTGCAATTTTTCCCTATGCCGGCATCATTAAATTTCTGGTTTTTGATGCTAATTTTGGGACCAGTAGTCTGGAGAGGTCAGCGATGAAAATTTTGATTTTTTTTGAGAACGCCAATCGATTCAAAATGGTCGTTTCATACCCCTTAGAAACCCCGAAGGGGCAAATAAGGCCCTAGAACGCGTATTTTCCTAGAAAAACGCGATTAAAGTTTCAGCAAACTTGAAACAGTCCAAAATTGCAATTTTTCCCTGTACCGGCATCATTAAATTTCTGGTTTTTGATGCTAATTTTGGGACCAGTAGTCTGGAGAGGTCAGCGATGAAAATTTGGATTTTTTCTAATAACGCCAATCGATTCAGAATGGTCGTTTCATACCCCTTAGAAACCCCGAAGGGGGCAAATAAGGCCCTAGAACGCGTATTTTCCGAGATAAATGCGATTAAAGTTTTAGCAAACTTGAAACAGTTCAAAATTGCAATTTTTCCCTATGCCGGTATCATTAAATTTCTGGTTTTTTATGCTAATTTAGGCTAATTTATAAGGCCCTAGAACGCGTATTTTCCGAGATAAACGCGATTAAAGTTTTAGCAAACTTGAAACAGTTCAAAATTGCAATTTTTCCCTATGCCGGTATCATTAAATTTCTGGTTTTTGATGCTAATTTTGGGACCAGTAGTCTGGAGAGGTCAGCGATGAAAATTTGGATTTTTTCTAATAACGCCAATCGATTCAGAATGGTCGTTTCATACCCCTTAGAAACCCCGAAGGGCCAAATAAGGCCCTAGAACGCGTATTTTCCGAGAAAAACGCGATTAAAGTTTCGGCAAACTTAAACAGGCCAAAATTGCAATTTTTCCCTATGCCGGCATCATTAAATTTCTGGTTTTTGATGCTAATTTTGGGACCAGTAGTCTGGAGAGGTCAGCGATGAAAATTTTGATTTTTTCTGATAACGCCAATCGATTCAGAATGGTCGTTTCATACCCCTTAGAAACCCCGAAGGGGCAAATAAGGCCCTAGAACGCGTATTTTCCGAGATAAACGCGATTAAAGTTTTAGCAAACTTGAAACAGTTCAAAATTGCAATTTTTCCCTATGCCGGTATCATTAAATTTCTGGTTTTTTATGCTAATTTTGGGACCAGTAGTCTGGAGAGGTCAGCGATGAAAATTTGGATTTTTTCTGATAACGCCAATCGATTCAGAATGGTCGTTTCATACCCCTTAGAAACCCTGAAGGGGCAAATAAGGCCCTAGAACGCGTATTTTCCGAGAAAAACGCGATTAAAGTTTCAGCAAACTTGAAACAGTCCAAAATTGCAATTTTTCCCTATACCGGCATCATTAAATTTCTGGTTTTTGATGCTAATTTTGGGACCAGTAGTCTGGAGAGGTCAGCGATGAAAATTTGGATTTTTTCTAATAACGCCAATCGATTCAGAATGGTCGTTTCATACCCCTTAGAAACCCCGAAGGGGCAAATAAGGCCCTAGAACGCGTATTTTCCGAGAAAAACGCGATTAAAGTTTCAGCAAACTTAAACAGGCCAAAATTGCAATTTTTCCCTATGCCGGCATCATTAAATTTCTGGTTTTTGATGCTAATTTTGGGACCAGTAGTCTGGAGAGGTCAGCGATGAAAATTTGGATTTTTTCTGATAACGCCAATCGATTCAGAATGGTCGTTTCATACCCCTTAGAAACCCCGAAGGGGCAAATAAGGCCCTAGAACGCGTATTTTCCGAGAAAAACGCGATTAAAGTTTCAGCAAACTTGAAACAGTCCAAAATTGCAATTTTTCCCTATGCCGGCATCATTATATTTCTGGTTTTTGATGCTAATTTTGGGACCAGTAGTCTGGAGAGGTCAGCGATGAAAATTTGGATTTCTTCTAATAACGCCAATCGATTCAGAATGGTCGTTTCATACCCCTTAGAAACCCCGAAGGGGCAAATAAGGCCCTAGAACGCGTATTTTCCGAGAAAAAATCGATTACAGTTTCAGCAAACTTAAACAGGCCAAAATTGCAATTTTTCCCTATGCCGGCATCATTAAATTTCTGGTTTTTGATGCTAATTTTGGGACCAGTAGTCTGGAGAGGTCAGAGATGAAAATTTTGATTTTTTCTGATAACGCCAATCGATTCAGAATGGTCGTTTCATACCCCTTAGAAACCCCGAAGGGGCAAATAGGGCCCTAGAACGCGTATTTTCCGAGAAAAACGCGATTAAAGTTTCAGCAAACTTGAAACAGTCCAAAATTGCAATTTTTCCCTATGATGGCATCATTAAATTTCTGGTTTTTGATGCTAATTTTGGGACCAGTAGTCTGGAGAAGTCAGCGATGAAAATTTGGATTTTTTCTAATAACGCCAATCGATTCAGAATGGTCGTTTCATACCCCTTAGAAACCCCGAAGGGGCAAATAAGGCCCTAGAACGCGTATTTTCCGAGAAAAAATCGATTACAGTTTCAGCAAACTTAAACAGGCCAAAATTGCAATTTTTCCTATGCCGGCATCATTAAATTTCTGGTTTTTGATGCTAATTTTGGGACCAGTAGTCTGGAGATGTCAGCGATGAAAATTTGGATTTTTTCTGATAACGCCAATCGATTCAGAATGGTCGTTTCATACCCCTTAGAAACCCCGAAGGGGCAAATAAGGCCCTAGAACGCGTATTTTCCGAGAAAAACGCGATTAAAGTTTCAGCAAACTTAAACAGGCCAAAATTGCAATTTTTCCCTATGCCGGCATCATTAAATTTCTGGTTTTTGATGCTAATTTTGGGACCAGTAGTCTGGAGAGGTCAGCGATGAAAATTTTGATTTTTTCTGATAACGCCAATCGATTCAAAATGGTCGTTTCATACCCCTTAGAAACCCCGAAGGGGCAAATAAGGCCCTAGAACGCGTATTTTCCGAGAAAAACGCGATTAAAGTTTCAGCAAACTTGAAACAGTCCAAAATTGCAATTTTTCCCTGTACCGGCATCATTAAATTTCTGGTTTTTGATGCTAATTTTGGGACCAGTAGTCTGGAGAGGTCAGCGATGAAAATTTGGATTTTTTCTAATAACGCCAATCGATTCAGAATGGTCGTTTCATACCCTTTAGAAACCCCGAAGGGGCAAATAAGGCCCTAGAACGCGTATTTTCCGAGATAAATGCGATTAAAGTTTTAGCAAACTTGAAACAGTTCAAAATTGCAATTTTTCCCTATGCCGGTATCATTAAATTTCTGGTTTTTTATGCTAATTTTGGGACCAGTAGTCTGGAGAGGTCAGCGATGAAAATTTGGATTTTTTCTGATAACGCCAATCGATTCAGAATGGTCGTTTCATACCCCTTAGAAACCCCGAAGGGGCAAATAAGGCCCTAGAACGCGTATTTTCCGAGAAAAACGCGATTAAAGTTTCAGCAAACTTGAAACAGTCCAAAATTGCAATTTTTCCCTATGCCGGCATCATTAAATTTCTGGTTTTTGATGCTAATTTTGGGACCAGTAGTCTGGAGAGGTCAGCGATGAAAATTTGGATTTTTTCTAATAACGCCAATCGATTCAGAATGGTCGTTTCATACCCCTTAGAAACCCCGAAGGGCCAAATAAGGCCCTAGAACGCGTATTTTCCGAGAAAAACGCGATTAAAGTTTCGGCAAACTTAAACAGGCCAAAATTGCAATTTTTCCCTATGCCGGCATCATTAAATTTCTGGTTTTTGATGCTAATTTTGGGACCAGTAGTCTGGAGAGGTCAGCGATGAAAATTTTGATTTTTTCTGATAATGCCAATCGATTCAGAATGGTCGTTTCATACCCCTTAGAAACCCCGAAGGGGCAAATAAGGCCCTAGAACGCGTATTTTCCGAGATAAACGCGATTAAAGTTTTAGCAAACTTGAAACAGTTCAAAATTGCAATTTTTCCCTATGCCGGTATCATTAAATTTCTGGTTTTTTATGCTAATTTTGGGACCAGTAGTCTGGAGAGGTCAGCGATGAAAATTTGGATTTTTTCTGATAACGCCAATCGATTCAGAATGGTCGTTTCATACCCCTTAGAAACCCCGAAGGGGCAAATAAGGCCCTAGAACGCGTATTTTCCGAGAAAAACGCGATTAAAGTTTCAGCAAACTTGAAACAGTCCAAAATTGCAATTTTTCCCTATACCGGCATCATTAAATTTCTGGTTTTTGATGCTAATTTTGGGACCAGTAGTCTGGAGAGGTCAGCGATGAAAATTTGGATTTTTTCTAATAACGCCAATCGATTCAGAATGGTCGTTTCATACCCCTTAGAAACCCCGAAGGGGCAAATAAGGCCCTAGAACGCGTATTTTCCGAGAAAAACGCGATTAAAGTTTCAGCAAACTTAAACAGGCCAAAATTGCAATTTTTCCCTATGCCGGCATCATTAAATTTCTGGTTTTTGATGCTAATTTTGGGACCAGTAGTCTGGAGAGGTCAGCGATGAAAATTTGGATTTTTTCTGATAACGCCAATCGATTCAGAATGGTCGTTTCATACCCCTTAGAAACCCCGAAGGGGCAAATAAGGCCCTAGAACGCGTATTTTCCGAGAAAAACGCGATTAAAGTTTCAGCAAACTTGAAACAGTCCAAAATTGCAATTTTTCCCTATGCCGGCATCATTAAATTTCTGGTTTTTGATGCTAATTTTGGGACCAGTAGTCTGGAGAGGTCAGCGATGAAAATTTGGATTTTTTCTAATAACGCCAATCGATTCAGAATGGTCGTTTCATACCCCTTAGAAACCCCGAAGGGGCAAATAAGGCCCTAGAACGCGTATTTTCCGAGAAAAACGCGATTAAAGTTTCAGCAAACTTAAACAGGCCAAAATTGCAATTTTTCCCTATACCGGCATCATTAAATTTCTGGTTTTTGATGCTAATTTTGGGACCAGTAGTCTGGAGAGGTCAGCGATGAAAATTTGGATTTTTTCTAATAACGCCAATCGATTCAGAATGGTCGTTTCATACCCCTTAGAAACCCCGAAGGGGCAAATAAGGCCCTAGAACGCGTATTTTCCGAGAAAAACGCGATTAAAGTTTCAGCAAACTTAAACAGGCCAAAATTGCAATTTTTCCCTATGCCGGCATCATTAAATTTCTGGTTTTTGATGCTAATTTTGGGACCAGTAGTCTGGAGAGGTCAGCGATGAAAATTTGGATTTTTTCTGATAACGCCAATCGATTCAGAATGGTCGTTTCATACCCCTTAGAAACCCCGAAGGGGCAAATAAGGCCCTAGAACGCGTATTTTCCGAGAAAAACGCGATTAAAGTTTCAGCAAACTTGAAACAGTCCAAAATTGCAATTTTTCCCTATGCCGGCATCATTAAATTTCTGGTTTTTGATGCTAATTTTGGGACCAGTAGTCTGGAGAGGTCAGCGATGAAAATTTGGATTTTTTCTAATAACGCCAATCGATTCAGAATGGTCGTTTCATACCCCTTAGAAACCCCGAAGGGGCAAATAAGGCCCTAGAACGCGTATTTTCCGAGAAAAACGCGATTAAAGTTTCAGCAAACTTAAACAGGCCAAAATTGCAATTTTTCCCTATGCCGGCATCATTAAATTTCTGGTTTTTGATGCTAATTTTGGGACCAGTAGTCTGGAGAGGTCAGCGATGAAAATTTGGATTTTTTCTGATAACGCCAATCGATTCAGAATGGTCGTTTCATACCCCTTAGAAACCCCGAAGGGGCAAATAAGGCCCTAGAACGCGTATTTTCCGAGAAAAACGCGATTAAAGTTTCAGCAAACTTGAAACAGTCCAAAATTGCAATTTTTCCCTATACCGGCATCATTAAATTTCTGGTTTTTGATGCTAATTTTGGGACCAGTAGTCTGGAGAGGTCAGCGATGAAAATTTGGATTTTTTCTAATAACGCCAATCGATTCAGAATGGTCGTTTCATACCCCTTAGAAACCCCGAAGGGGCAAATAAGGCCCTAGAACGCGTATTTTCCGAGAAAAACGCGATTAAAGTTTCAGCAAACTTAAACAGGCCAAAATTGCAATTTTTCCCTATGCCGGCATCATTAAATTTCTGGTTTTTGATGCTAATTTTGGGACCAGTAGTCTGGAGAGGTCAGCGATGAAAATTTGGATTTTTTCTGATAACGCCAATCGATTCAGAATGGTCGTTTCATACCCCTTAGAAACCCCGAAGGGGCAAATAAGGCCCTAGAACGCGTATTTTCCGAGAAAAACGCGATTAAAGTTTCAGCAAACTTAAACAGGCCAAAATTGCAATTTTTCCCTATGCCGGCATCATTAAATTTCTGGTTTTTGATGCTAATTTTGGGACCAGTAGTCTGGAGAGGTCAGCGATGAATATTTGGATTTTTTCTGATAACGCCAATCGATTCAGAATGGTCGTTTCATACCCCTTAGAAACCCCGAAGGGGCAAATAAGGCCCTAGAACGCGTATTTTCCGAGAAAAACGCGATTAAAGTTTCAGCAAACTTGAAACAGTCCAAAATTGCAATTTTTCCCTATACCGGCATCATTAAATTTCTGGTTTTTGATGCTAATTTTGGGACCAGTAGTCTGGAGAGGTCAGCGATGAAAATTTGGATTTTTTCTAATAACGCCAATCGATTCAGAATGGTCGTTTCATACCCCTTAGAAACCCCGAAGGGGCAAATAAGGCCCTAGAACGCGTATTTTCCGAGAAAAACGCGATTAAAGTTTCAGCAAACTTAAACAGGCCAAAATTGCAATTTTTCCCTATGCCGGCATCATTAAATTTCTGGTTTTTGATGCTAATTTTGGGACCAGTAGTCTGGAGAGGTCAGCGATGAAAATTTGGATTTTTTCTGATAACGCCAATCGATTCAGAATGGTCGTTTCATACCCCTTAGAAACCCCGAAGGGGCAAATAAGGCCCTAGAACGCGTATTTTCCGAGAAAAACGCGATTAAAGTTTCAGCAAACTTGAAACAGTCCAAAATTGCAATTTTTCCCTATGCCGGCATCATTAAATTTCTGGTTTTTGATGCTAATTTTGGGACCAGTAGTCTGGAGAGGTCAGCGATGAAAATTTGGATTTTTTCTAATAACGCCAATCGATTCAGAATGGTCGTTTCATACCCCTTAGAAACCCCGAAGGGGCAAATAAGGCCCTAGAACGCGTATTTTCCGAGAAAAACGCGATTAAAGTTTCGGCAAACTTAAACAGACCAAAATTGCAATTTTTCCCTATGCCGGCATCATTAAATTTCTGGTTTTTGATGCTAATTTTGGGACCAGTAGTCTGGAGAGGTCAGCGATGAAAATTTTGATTTTTTCTGATAACGCCAATCGATTCAAAATGGTCGTTTCATACCCCTTAGAAACCCCGAAGGGGCAAATAAGGCCCTAGAATGCGTGTTTTCCGAGAAAAACGCGATTAAAGTTTCAGCAAACTTGAAACAGTCCAAAATTGCAATTTTGCCCTATACCGGCATCATTAAATTTCTGGTTTTTGATGCTAATTTTGGGACCAGTAGTCTGGAGAGGTCAGCGATGAAAATTTGGATTTTTTCTGATAACGCCAATCGATTCAGAATGGTCGTTTCATATCCCTTAGAAACCCCGAAGGGGCAAATAAGGCCCTAGAACGCGTATTTTCCGAGAAAAAATCGATTACAGTTTCAGCAAACTTAAACAGGCCAAAATTGCAATTTTTCCCTATGCCGGCATCATTAAATTTCTGGTTTTTGATGCTAATTTTGGGACCAGTAGTCTGGAGATGTCAGCGATGAAAATTTGGATTTTTTCTGATAACGCCAATCGATTCAGAATGGTCGTTGCATACCCCTTAGAAACCCCGAAGGGGCAAATAAGGCCCTAGAACGCGTATTTTCCGAGAAAAACGCGATTAAAGTTTCAGCAAACTTAAACAGGCCAAAATTGCAATTTTTCCCTATGCCGGCATCATTAAATTTCTGGTTTTTGATGCTAATTTTGGGACCAGTAGTCTGGAGAGGTCAGCGATGAAAATTTTGATTTTTTCTGAGAACGCCAATCGATTCAAAATGGTCGTTTCATACCCCTTAGAAACCCCGAAGGGGCAAATAAGGCCCTAGAACGCGTATTTTCCGAGAAAAACGCGATTAAAGTTTCAGCAAACTTGAAACAGTCCAAAATTGCAATTTTTCCCTGTACCGGCATCATTAAATTTCTGGTTTTTGATGCTAATTTTGGGACCAGTAGTCTGGAGAGGTCAGCGATGAAAATTTGGATTTTTTCTAATAACGCCAATCGATTCAGAATGGTCGTTTCATACCCCTTAGAAACCCCGAAGGGGCAAATAAGGCCCTAGAACGCGTATTTTCCGAGATAAATGCGATTAAAGTTTTAGCAAACTTGAAACAGTTCAAAATTGCAATTTTTCCCTATGCCGGTATCATTAAATTTCTGGTTTTTTATGCTAATTTTGGGACCAGTAGTCTGGAGAGGTCAGCGATGAAAATTTGGATTTTTTCTGATAACGCCAATCGATTCAGAATGGTCGTTTCATACCCCTTAGAAACCACGAAGAGGCAAATAAGGCCCTAGAACGCGTATTTTCCGAGAAAAACGCGATTAAAGTTTCAGCAAACTTGAAACAGTCCAAAATTGCAATTTTTCCCTATGCCGGCATCATTAAATTTCTGGTTTTTGATGCTAATTTTGGAACCAGTAGTCTGGAGAGGTCAGCGATGAAAATTTTGATTTTTTCTGATAACGCCAATCGATTCAGAATGGTCGTTTCATACCCCTTAGAAACCCCGAAGGGGCAAATAAGGCCCTAGAACGCGTATTTTCCGAGAAAAACGCGATTAAAGTTTCGGCAAACTTAAACAGGCCAAAATTGCAATTTTTCCCTATGCCGGCATCATTAAATTTCTGGTTTTTGATGCTAATTTTGGGACCAGTAGTCTGGAGAGGTCAGCGATGAAAATTTGGATTTTTTCTAATAACGCCAATCGATTCAGAATGGTCGTTTCATACCCCTTAGAAACCCCGAAGGGCCAAATAAGGCCCTAGAACGCGTATTTTCCGAGAAAAACGCGATTAAAGTTTCGGCAAACTTAAACAGGCCAAAATTGCAATTTTTCCCTATGCCGGCATCATTAAATTTCTGGTTTTTGATGCTAATTTTGGGACCAGTAGTCTGGAGAGGTCAGCGATGAAAATTTGGATTTTTTCTAATAACGCCAATCGATTCAGAATGGTCGTTTCATACCCCTTAGAAACCCCGAAGGGCCAAATAAGGCCCTAGAACGCGTATTTTCCGAGAAAAACGCGATTAAAGTTTCAGCAAACTTAAACAGTCCAAAATTGCAATTTTTCCCTATGCCGGTATCATTAAATTTCTGGTTTTTGATGCTAATTTTGGGACCAGTAGTCTGGAGAGGTCAGCGATGAAAATTTGGATTTTTTCTAATAACGCCAATCGATTCAGAATGGTCGTTTCATACCCCTTAGAAACCCCGAAGGGCCAAATAAGGCCCTAGAACGCGTATTTTCCGAGAAAAACGCGATTAAAGTTTCAGAAAACTTGAAACAGTCCAAAATTGCAATTTTTCCCTATGCCGGTATCATTAAATTTCTGGTTTTTGATGCTAATTTTGGGACCAGTAGTCTGGAGAGGTCAGCGATGAAAATTTGGATTTTTTCTAATAACGCCAATCGATTCAGAATGGTCGTTTCATACCCCTTAGAAACCCCGAAGGGCCAAATAAGGCCCTAGAACGCTTTTTTTCCGAGAAAAACGCGATTAAAGTTTCAGCAAACTTGAAACAGTCCAAAATTGCAATTTTTCCCTATGCCGGTATCATTAAATTTCTGGTTTTTGATGCTAATTTTGGGACCAGTAGTCTGGAGAGGTCAGCGATGAAAATTTGGATTTTTTCTAATAACGCCAATCGATTCAGAATGGTCGTTTCATACCCCTTAGAAACCCCGAAGGGCCAAATAAGGCCCTAGAACGCGTATTTTCCGAGAAAAACGCGATTAAAGTTTCAGCAAACTTGAAACAGTCCAAAATTGCAATTTTTCCCTATGCCGGTATCATTAAATTTCTGGTTTTTGATGCTAATTTTGGGACCAGTAGTCTGGAGAGGTCAGCGATGAAAATTTGGATTTTTTCTAATAACGCCAATCGATTCAGAATGGTCGTTTCATACCCCTTAGAAACCCCGAAGGGCCAAATAAGGCCCTAGAACGCGTATTTTCCGAGAAAAACGCGATTAAAGTTTCGGCAAACTTAAACAGGCCAAAATTGCAATTTTTCCCTATGCCGGCATCATTAAATTTCTGGTTTTTGATGCTAATTTTGGGACCAGTAGTCTGGAGAGGTCAGCGATGAAAATTTTGATTTTTTCTGATAACGCCAATCGATTCAGAATGGTCGTTTCATACCCCTTAGAAACCCCGAAGGGGCAAATAAGGCCCTAGAACGCGTATTTTCCGAGAAAAACGTTTCAGCAAACTTGAAACAGTCCAAAATTGCAATTTTTCCCTATACCGGCATCATTAAATTTCTGGTTTTTGATGCTAATTTTGGGACCAGTAGTCTGGAGAGGTCAGCGATGAAAATTTGGATTTTTTCTGATAACGCCAATCGATTCAGAATGGTCGTTTCATACCCCTTAGAAACCCCGAAGGGGCAAATAAGGCCCTAGAACGCGTATTTTCCGAGAAAAACGCGATTAAAGTTTCAGCAAACTTGAAACAGTCCAAAATTGCAATTTTTCCCTATGCCGGCATCATTAAATTTCTGGTTTTTGATGCTAATTTTGGGACCAGTAGTCTGGAGAGGTCAGCGATGAAAATTTGGATTTTTTCTAATAACGCCAATCGATTCAGAATGGTCGTTTCATACCCCTTAGAAACCCCGAAGGGGCAAATAAGGCCCTAGAACGCGTATTTTCCGAGAAAAACGCGATTAAAGTTTCGGCAAACTTAAACAGGCCAAAATTGCAATTTTTCCCTATGCCGGCATCATTAAATTTCTGGTTTTTGATGCTAATTTTGGGACCAGTAGTCTGGAGAGGTCAGCGATGAAAATTTGGATTTTTTCTAATAACGCCAATCGATTCAGATTGGTCGTTTCATACCCCTTAGAAACCCCGAAGGGGCAAATAAGGCCCTACCTAGAACGCGTATTTTCCGAGATAAATGCGATTAAAGTTTTAGCAAACTTGAAACAGTTCAAAATTGCAATTTTTCCCTATGCCGGTATCATTAAATTTCTGGTTTTTTATGCTAATTTTGGGACCAGTAGTCTGGAGAGGTCAGCGATGAAAATTTGGATTTTTTCTGATAACGCCAATCGATTCAGAATGGTCGTTTCATACCCCTTAGAAACCCCGAAGGGGCAAATAAGGCCCTAGAACGCGTATTTTCCGAGAAAAACGCGATTAAAGTTTCAGCAAACTTGAAACAGTCCAAAATTGCAATTTTTCCCTATGCCGGCATCATTAAATTTCTGGTTTTTGATGCTAATTTTGGGACCAGTAGTCTGGAGAGGTCAGCGATGAAAATTTGGATTTTTTCTAATAACGCCAATCGATTCAGAATGGTCGTTTCATACCCCTTAGAAACCCCGAAGGGGCAAATAAGGCCCTAGAACGCGTATTTTCCGAGAAAAACGCGATTAAAGTTTCGGCAAACTTAAACAGGCCAAAATTGCAATTTTTCCCTATGCCGGCATCATTAAATTTCTGGTTTTTGATGCTAATTTTGGGACCAGTAGTCTGGAGAGGTCAGCGATGAAAATTTGGATTTTTTCTGATAACGCCAATCGATTCAGAATGGTCGTTTCATACCCCTTTAAAACCCCGAAGGGGCAAATAAGGCCCTAGAACGCGTATTTTCCGAGAAAAACGCGATTAAAGTTTCAGCAAACTTGAAACAGTCCAAAATTGCAATTTTTCCCTATACCGGCATCATTAAATTTCTGGTTTTTGATGCTAATTTTGGGACCAGTAGTCTGGAGAGGTCAGCGATGAAAATTTGGATTTTTTCTAATAACGCCAATCGATTCAGAATGGTCGTTTCATACCCCTTAGAAACCCCGAAGGGGCAAATAAGGCCCTAGAACGCGTATTTTCCGAGAAAAACGCGATTAAAGTTTCAGCAAACTTAAACAGGCCAAAATTGCAATTTTTCCCTATGCCGGCATCATTAAATTTCTGGCTTTTGATGCTAATTTTGGGACCAGTAGTCTGGAGAGGTCAGCGATGAAAATTTTGATTTTTTCTGATAACGCCAATCGATTCAAAATGGTCGTTTCATACACCTTAGAAAACCCGAAGGGGCAAATAAGGCCCTAGAACGCGTATTTTCCGAGAAAAACGCGATTAAAGTTTCAGCAAACTTGAAACAGTCCAAAATTGCAATTTTTCCCTATACCGGCATCATTAAATTTCTGGTTTTTGATGCTAATTTTGGGACCAGTAGTCTGGAGAGGTCAGCGATGAAAATTTGGATTTTTTCTAATAACGCCAATCGATTCAGAATGGTCGTTTCATACCCCTTAGAAACCCCGAAGGGGCAAATAAGGCCCTAGAACGCGTATTTTCCGAGATAAATGCGATTAAAGTTTTAGCAAACTTGAAACAGTTCAAAATTGCAATTTTTCCCTATGCCGGTATCATTAAATTTCTGGTTTTTTATGCTAATTTTGGGACCAGTAGTCTGGAGAGGTCAGCGATGAAAATTTGGATATTTTCTGATAACGCCAATCGATTCAGAATGGTCGTTTCATACCCCTTAGAAACCCCGAAGGGGCAAATAAGGCCCTAGAACGCGTATTTTCCGAGAAAAACGCGATTAAAGTTTCAGCAAACTTGAAACAGTCCAAAATTGCAATTTTTCCCTATGCCGGCATCATTAAATTTCTGGTTTTTGATGCTAATTTTGGGACCAGTAGTCTGGAGAGGTCAGCGATGAAAATTTGGATTTTTTCTAATAACGGCAATCGATTCAGAATGGTCGTTTCATACCCCTTAGGAACCCCGAAGGGGCAAATAAGACCCTAGAACGCGTATTTACCGAGAAAAAATCGATTACAGTTTCAGCAAACTTAAACAGGCCAAAATTGCAATTTTTCCCTATGCCGGCATCATTAAATTTCTGGTTTTTGATGCTAATTTTTGGACCAGTAGTCTGGAGAGGTCAGCGATGAAAATTTTGATTTTTTCTGATAACGCCAATCGATTCAGAATGGTCGTTTCATACTCCTTAGAAACTCCGAAGGGGCAAATAAGGCCCTAGAACGCGTATTTTCCGAGATAAACGCGATTAAAGTTTTAGCAAACTTGAAACAGTTCAAAATTGCAATTTTTCCCTATGCCGGTATCATTAAATTTCTGGTTTTTTATGCTAATTTTGGGACCAGTAGTCTGGAGAGGTCAGCGATGAAAATTTGGATTTTTTCTGATAACGCCAATCGATTCAGAATGGTCGTTTCATACCCCTTAGAAACCCCGAAGGGGCAAATAAGGCCCTAGAACGCGTATTTTCCGAGATAAACGCGATTAAAGTTTTAGCAAACTTGAAACAGTTCAAAATTGCAATTTTTCCCTATGCCGGCATCATTAAATTTCTGGTTTTTTATGCTAATTTTGGGACCAGTAGTCTGGTGAGGTCAGCGATTAAAATTTGGATTTTTTCTGATAACGCCAATCGATTCAGAATGGTCGTTTCATACCCCTTAGAAACCCCGAAGGGGCAAATAAGGCCCTAGAACGCGTATTTTCCGAGATAAACGCGATTAAAGTTTCAGCAAACTTGAAACAGTCCAAAATTGCAATTTTTCCCTATGCCGGCATCATTAAATTTCTGATTTTTGATGCTAATTTTGGGACCAGTAGTCTGGAGAGGTCAGCGATGAAAATTTGGATTTTTTCTAATAACGGCAATCGATTCAGAATGGTCGTTTCATACCCCTTAGGAACCCCGAAGGGGCAAATAAGACCCTAGAACGCGTATTTTCCGAGAAAAAATCGATTACAGTTTCAGCAAACTTAAACAGGCCAAAATTGCAATTTTTCCCTATGCCGACATCATTAAATTTCTGGTTTTTGATGCTAATTTTTGGACCAGTAGTCTGGAGAGGTCAGCGATGAAAATTTTGATTTTTTCTGATAACGCCAATCGATTCAGAATGGTCGTTTCATACTCCTTAGAAACTCCGAAGGGGCAAATAAGGCCCTAGAACGCGTATTTTCCGAGATAAACGCGATTAAAGTTTTAGCAAACTTGAAACAGTTCAAAATTGCAATTTTTCCCTATGCCGGTATCATTAAATTTCTGGTTTTTTATGCTAATTTTGGGACCAGTAGTCTGGAGAGGTCAGCGATGAAAATTTGGATTTTTTCTGATAACGCCAATCGATTCAGAATGGTCGTTTCATACCCCTTAGAAACCCCGAAGGGGCAAATAAGGCCCTAGAACGCGTATTTTCCGAGATAAACGCGATTAAAGTTTTAGCAAACTTGAAACAGTTCAAAATTGCAATTTTTCCCTATGCCGGCATCATTAAATTTCTGGTTTTTTATGCTAATTTTGGGACCAGTAGTCTGGTGAGGTCAGCGATTAAAATTTGGATTTTTTCTGATAACGCCAATCGATTCAGAATGGTCGTTTCATACCCCTTAGAAACCCCGAAGGGGCATATAAGGCCCTAGAACGCGTATTTTCCGAGAAAAACGCGATTAAAGTTTCAGCAAACTTGAAACAGTCCAAAATTGCAATTTTTCCCTATGCCGGCATCATTAAATTTCTGGTTTTTGATGCTAATTTTGGGACCAGTAGTCTGGAGAGGTCAGCGATGAAAATTTTGATTTTTTCTGATAACGCCAATCGATTCAGAATGGTCGTTTCATACCCCTTAGAAACCCCGAAGGGGCAAATAAGGCCCTAGAACGCGTATTTTCCGAGATAAACGCGATTAAAGTTTTAGCAAACTTGAAACAGTTCAAAATTGCAATTTTTCCCTATGCCGGCATCATTAAATTTCTGGTTTTTTATGCTAATTTTGGGACCAGTAGTCTGGAGAGGTCAGCGATGAAAATTTGGATTTTTTCTGATAACGCCGAAGGGGCAAATAAGGACCCAGAACGCGTATTTTCCGAGAAAAACGCGATTAAAGTTTCAGCAAACTTGAAACAGTCCATTTTTTGCAATTTTTCCCTATGCCGGCATCATTAAATTTCTGGTTTTTGATGCTAATTTTGGGACCAGTAGTCTGGAGAGGTCAGCGATGAAAATTTGGATTTTTTTCTGATAACGCCAATCGATTCAGAATGGTCGTTTCATACCCCTTAGAAACCGCGAAGGGGCAAATAAGGCCCTAGAACGCGTATTTTCCGAGAAAAACGCGATTCAGTTTCAGCAAACTTGAAACAGTCCAAAATTGCAATTTTTCCCTATGCCGGCATCATTAAATTTCTGGTTTTTGATGCTTATTTTGGGACCAGTAGGCTGGAGAGGTCAGCGATGAAAATTTGGATTTTTTCTGATAACGCCAATCGATTCAGAATGGTCGTTTCATACCCCTTAGAAACCCCGAAGGGGCAAATAAGGCCCTAGAACGCGTATTTTCCGAGAAAAACGCGATTATAGTTTCAGCAAACTTGAAACAGTCCAAAAATGCATTTTTTCC
Organism: Leptarthrus brevirostris; assembly: GCA_964036015.1. Lineage (NCBI taxonomy): Eukaryota > Metazoa > Arthropoda > Insecta > Diptera > Asilidae > Leptarthrus > Leptarthrus brevirostris. The sequence continues at coordinate 92,059,646 of OZ038374.1, forward strand.
CTATGCCGGCATCATTAAATTTCTGGTTTTTGATGCTAATTTTGGGACCAGTAGTCTGGAGAGGTCAGCGATGAAAATTTGAATTTTTTCTGATAACGCCAATCGATTCAGAATGGTCGTTTCATACCCCTTAGAAACCCCGAAGGGGCAAATAAAGCCCTAGAACGCGTATTTTCCGAGAAAAACGCGATTAAGTTTCAGCATACTTGAAACAGTCCAAAATTTGCAATTTTTCCCTATGCCGGCATCATTAAATTTCTGGTTTTTGATGCTAATTTTGGGACCAGTAGGCTGGAGAGGTCAGCGATGAAAATTTGGATTTTTTCTGATAACGCCAATCGATTCAGAATGGTCGTTTCATACCCCTTAGAAACCCCGAAGGGGCAAATAAGGCCCTAGAACACGTATTTTCCGAGAAAAACGCGATTAAAGTTTTAGCAAACTTGAAACAGTTCAAAAGTGCAATTTTTCCCTATGCCGGCATCATTAAATTTCTGGTTTTTTATGCTAATTTTGGGACCAGTAGTCTGGAGAGGTCAGCGATGAAAATTTGGATTTTTTCTGATAACGCCAATCGATTCAGAATGGTCATTTCATACCCCTTAGAAACCCCGAAGGGGCAAATAAGGCCCTAGAACGCGTAGTTTCCGAGAAAAACGCGATTAAAGTTTCAGCAAACTTGAAACAGTCCAAAATTGCAATTTTTCCCTATGCCGGCATCATTAAATTTCTGGTTTTTTATGCTAATTTTGGGTCCAGTAGTCAGCAGAGGTCAGCGATGAAAATTTGGATTTTTTCTGATAACGCCAATCGATTCAGAATGGTGGAATGGTAGAACGCGTATTTTCCGAGAAAAACGCGATTAAAGTTTCAGCAAACTTGAAACAGTCCAAAATTGCAATTTTTCCCTGGTTTTTTATGCTAATTTTGGGTCCAGTAGTCAGCAGAGGTCAGCGATGAAAATTTGGATTTTTTCTGATAACGCCAATCGATTCAGAATGGTGGAATGGTAGAACGCGTATTTTCCGAGTAAAACGCGATTAAAGTTTCAGCAAACTTGAAACAGTCCAAAATTGCACTTTTTCCCTATGCCGGCATCATTAAATTTCTGGTTTTTGATGCTAATTTTGGGACCAGTAGTCTGGAGAGGTCTGCGATGAAAATTTGGATTTTTTCTGATAACGCCAATCGATTCAGAATGGTCGTTTCATACCCCTTAGAAACCCCGAAGGGGCAAATAAGGCCCTAGAACGCGTATTTTCCGAGATAAACGCGATTAAAGTTTCAGCAAACTTGAAACAGTCCAAAATTGCAATTTTTCCCTATGCCGGCATCATTAAATTTCTGGTTTTTTATGCTAATTTTGGGACCAGTAGTCTGGAGAGGTCAGCGATGAAAATTTGGATTTTTTCTGATAACGCCAATCGATTCAGAATGGTCGTTTCATACCCCTTAGAAACCCCGAAGGGGCAAATAAGGACCCAGAACGCGTATTTTCCGAGAAAAACGCGATTAAAGTTTCAGCAAACTTGAAACAGTCCATTTTTTGCAATTTTTCCCTATGCCGGCATCATTAAATTTCTGGTTTTTGATGGTAATTTTGGGACCAGTAGTCTGGAGAGGTCTGCGATGAAAATTTGGATTTTTTCTGATAACGCCAATCGATTCAGAATGGTCGTTTCATACCCCTTAGAAACCCCGAAGGGGCAAATAAGGCCCTAGAACGCGTATTTTCCGAGATAAACGCGATTAAAGTTTCAGCAAACTTGAAACAGTCCAAAATTGCAATTTTTCCCTATGCCGGCATCATTAAATGTCTGGTTTTTTATGCTAATTTTGGGACCAGTAGTCTGGAGAGGTCAGCGATGAAAATTTGGATTTTTTCTGATAACGCCAATCGATTCAGAATGGTCGTTTCATACCCCTTAGAAACTCCGAAGGGGCAAATAAGGCCCTAGAACGCGTATTTTCCGAGATAAACGCGATTAAAGTTTTAGCAAACTTGAAACAGTTCAAAATTGCAATTTTTCCCTATGCCGGTATCATTAAATTTCTGGTTTTTTATGCTAATTTTGGGACCAGTAGTCTGGAGAGGTCAGCGATGAAAATTTGGATTTTTTCTGATAACGCCAATCGATTCAGAATGGTCGTTTCATACCCCTTAGAAACCCCGAAGGGGCAAATAAGGCCCTAGAACGCGTATTTTCCGAGATAAACGCGATTAAAGTTTTAGCAAACTTGAAACAGTTCAAAATTGCAATTTTTCCCTATGCCGGCATCATTAAATTTCTGGTTTTTTATGCTAATTTTGGGACCAGTAGTCTGGTGAGGTCAGCGATTAAAATTTGGATTTTTTCTGATAACGCCAATCGATTCAGAATGGTCGTTTCATACTCCTTAGAAACCCCGAAGGGGCATATAAGGCCCTAGAACGCGTATTTTCCGAGAAAAACGCGATTAAAGTTTCAGCAAACTTGAAACAGTCCAAAATTGCAATTTTTCCCTATGCCGGCATCATTAAATTTCTGGTTTTTGATGCTAATTTTGGGACCAGTAGTCTGGAGAGGTCAGCGATGAAAATTTTGATTTTTTCTGATAACGCCAATCGATTCAGAATGGTCGTTTCATACCCCTTAGAAACCCCGAAGGGGCAAATAAGGCCCTAGAACGCGTATTTTCCGACAAAAACGCGATTAAAGTTTCAGCAAACTTGAAACAGTCCAAAATTGCAATTTTTCCCTATGATGGCATCATTAAATTTCTGGTTTTTGATGCTAATTTTGGGACCAGTAGTCTGGAGAGGTCAGCGATGAAAATTTGGATTTTTTCTGATAACGCCAATCGATTCAGAATGGTCGTTTCATACCCCTTAGAAACTCCGAAGGGGCAAATAAGGACCCAGAACGCGTATTTTCCGAGAAAAACGCGATTAAAGTTTCAGCAAACTTGAAACAGTCCATTTTTTGCAATTTTTCCCTATGCCGGCATCATTAAATTTCTGGTTTTTGATGCTAATTTTGGGACCAGTAGTCTGGAGAGGTCAGCGATGAAAATTTGGATTTTTTTCTGATAACGCCAATCGATTCAGAATGGTCGTTTCATACCCCTTAGAAACCGCGAAGGGGCAAATAAGGCCCTAGAACGCGTATTTTCCGAGAAAAACGCGATTCAGTTTCAGCAAACTTGAAACAGTCCAAAATTGCAATTTTTCCCTATGCCGGCATCATTAAATTTCTGGTTTTTGATGCTTATTTTGGGACCAGTAGGCTGGAGAGGTCAGCGATGAAAATTTGGATTTTTTCTGATAACGCCAATCGATTCAGAATGGTCGTTTCATACCCCTTAGAAACCCCGAAGGGGCAAATAAGGCCCTAGAACGCGTATTTTCCGAGAAAAACGCGATTATAGTTTCAGCAAACTTGAAACAGTCCAAAAATGCATTTTTTCCCTATGCCGGCATCATTAAATTTCTGGTTTTTGATGCTAATTTTGGGACCAGTAGTCTGGAGAGGTCAGCGATGAAAATTTGAATTTTTTCTGATAACGCCAATCGATTCAGAATGGTCGTTTCATACCCCTTAGAAACCCCGAAGGGGCAAATAAAGCCCTAGAAAGCGTATTTTCTGAGAAAAACGCGATTAAGTTTCAGCATACTTGAAACAGTCCAAAATTTGCAATTTTTCCCTATGCCGGCATCATTAAATTTCTGGTTTTTGATGCTAATTTTGGGACCAGTAGGCTGGAGAGGTCAGCGATGAAAATTTGGATTTTTTCTGATAACGCCAATCGATTCAGAATGGTCGTTTCATACCCCTTAGAAACCCCGAAGGGGCAAATAAGGCCCTAGAACACGTATTTTCCGAGAAAAACGCGATTAAAGTTTTAGCAAACTTGAAACAGTTCAAAAGTGCAATTTTTCCCTATGCCGGCATCATTAAATTTCTGGTTTTTTATGCTAATTTTGGGACCAGTAGTCTGGAGAGGTCAGCGATGAAAATTTGGATTTTTTCTGATAACGCCAATCGATTCAGAATGGTCATTTCATACCCCTTAGAAACCCCGAAGGGGCAAATAAGGCCCTAGAACGCGTAGTTTCCGAGAAAAACGCGATTAAAGTTTCAGCAAACTTGAAACAGTCCACAATTGCAATTTTTCCCTATGCCGGCATCATTAAATTTCTGGTTTTTTATGCTAATTTTGGGTCCAGTAGTCAGCAGAGGTCAGCGATGAAAATTTGGATTTTTTCTGATAACGCCAATCGATTCAGAATGGTGGAATGGTAGAACGCGTATTTTCCGAGAAAAACGCGATTAAAGTTTCAGCAAACTTGAAACAGTCCAAAATTGCAATTTTTCCCTATGCCGGCATCATTAAATTTCTGGTTTTTTATGCTAATTTTGGGTCCAGTAGTCAGCAGAGGTCAGCGATGAAAATTTGGATTTTTTCTGATAACGCCAATCGATTCAGAATGGTGGAATGGTAGAACGCGTATTTTCCGAGAAAAACGCGATTAAAGTTTCAGCAAACTTGAAACAGTCCAAAATTGCACTTTTTCCCTATGCCGGCATCATTAAATTTCTGGTTTTTGATGCTAATTTTGGGACCAGTAGTCTGGAGAGGTCAGCGATGAAAATTTAGATTTTTTCTGATAACGCCAATCGATTCAGAATGGTCGTTTCATACCCCTTAGAAACCCCGAAGGGGCAAATAAGGCCCTAGAACGCGTATTTTCCGAGAAAAATGCGATTAAAGTTTCAGCAAACTTGAAACAGTCCAAAATTGCAATTTTTCCCTATGCCTGCATCATTAAATTTCTGGTTTTTGATGCTAATTTTGGGACCAGTAGTCTGGAGAGGTCAGCGATGAAAATTTGGATTTTTTCTGATAACGCCAATCGATTCAGAATGGTCGTTTCATACCCCTTAGAAACCCCGAAGGGGCAAATAAGGCCCTAGAACGCGTATTTTCCGAGAAAAACGCGATTAAAGTTTTAGCAAACTTGAAACAGTTCAAAATTGCAATTTTTCCCTATGCCGGCATCATTAAATTTCTGGTTTTTTCTGCTAATTTTGGGACCAGTAGTCTGGAGAGGTCAGCGATGAAAATTTGGATTTTTTCTGATAACGCCAATCGATTCAGAATGGTCGTTTCATACCCCTTAGAAACCCCGAAGGGGCAAATAAGGCCCTAGAAGCGTATTTTCCGAGAAAAACGCGATTAAAGTTTCAGCAAACTTGAAACAGTCCAAAATTGCAATTTTTCCCTATGCCGGCATCATTAAATTTCTGGTTTTTTATGCTAATTTTGGGACCAGTAGTCTGGAGAGGTCAGCGATGAAAATTTGGTTTTTTTCTGATAACGCCAATCGATTCAGAATGGTCGTTTCATACCCCTTAGAAACCCCGAAGGGGCAAATAAGGCCCTAGAACGCGTATTTTCCGAGATAAACGCGATTAAAGTTTTAGCAAACTTGAAACAGTTCAAAATTGCAATTTTTCCCTATGCCGGCATCATTAAATTTCTGGTTTTTTATGCTAATTTTGGGACCAGTAGTCTGGAGAGGTCAGCGATGAAAATTTGGATTTTTTCTGATAACGCCAATCGATTCAGAATGGTCGTTTCATACCCCTTAGAAACCCCGAAGGGGCAAATAAGGCCCTAGAACGCGTATTTTCCGAGAAAAACGCGATTAAGTTTCAGCAAACTTGAAACAGTCCAAAATTGCAATTTTTCCCTATGCCGGGATCATTAAATTTCTGGTTTTTGATGCTAATTTTGGGACCAGTAGGCTGGAGAGGTCAGCGATGAAAATTTGGATTTTTTCTGATAACGCCAATCGATTCAGAATGGTCGTTTCATACCCCTTAGAAACCCCGAAGGGGCAAATAAGGCCCTAGAACGCGTATTTTCCGAGAAAAACGCGATTAAGTTTCAGCAAACTTGAAACAGTCCAAAATTGCAATTTTTCCCTATACCGGCATCATTAAATTTCTGGTTTTTGATGCTAATTTTGGGACCAGTAGTCTGGAGAGGTCAGCGATGAAAATTTGGATTTTTTCTGATAACGCCAATCGATTCAGAATGGTCGTTTCATACCCCTTAGAAACCCCGAAGGGGCAAATAAGGCCCTAGAACGCGTATTTTCCGAGAAAAACGCGATTAAGTTTCAGCAAACTTGAAACAGTCCAAAACTGCAATTTTTCCCTATGCCGGGATCATTAAATTTCTGGTTTTTGATGCTAATTTTGGGACCAGTAGGCTGGAGAGGTCAGCGATGAAAATTTGGATTTTTTCTGATAACGCCAATCGATTCAGAATGGTCGTTTCATACCCCTTAGAAACCCCGAATGGGCAAATAAGGCCCTAGAACGCGTATTTTCCGAGAAAAACGCGATTAAAGTTTCAGCAAACTTGAAACAGTCCAAAATTGCAATTTTTCCCTATGCCGGCATCATTAAATTTCTGGTTTTTGATGCTAATTTTGGGACCAGTAGTCTGCCGGCATCATTAAAAATCTGGTTTTTGATGGTAATTTTGGGACCAGTAGTCTGGAGAGGTCTGCGATGAAAATTTGGATTTTTTCTGATAACGCCAATCGATTCAGAATGGTCGTTTCATACCCCTTAGAAACCCCGAAGGGGCAAATAAGGCCCTAGAACGCGTATTTTCCGAGAAAAACGCGATTAAAGTTTCAGCAAACTTGAAACAGTCCAAAATTGCAATTTTTCCCTATGCCGGCATCATTAAATTTCTGGTTTTTGATGCTAATTTTGGGACCAGTAGTCTGGAGAGGTCAGCGATGAAAATTTGGATTTTTTCTGATAACGCCAATCGATTCAGAATGGTCGTTTCATACCCCTTAGAAACCATGAAGGGGCAAATAAGGCCCTAGAACGCGCATTTTCCGAGAAAAACGCGATTAAAGTTTTAGCAAACTTGAAACAGTTCAAAATTGCAATTTTTCCCTATGCCGGCATCATTAAATTTCTGGTTTTTTCTGCTAATTTTGGGACCAGTAGTCTGGAGAGGTCAGCGATGAAAATTTGGATTTTTTCTGATAACGCCAATCGATTCAGAATGGTCGTTTCATACCCCTTAGAAACCCCGAAGGGGCAAATAAGGCCCTAGAAGCGTATTTTCCGAGAAAAACGCGATTAAAGTTTCAGCAAACTTGAAACAGTCCAAAATTGCAATTTTTCCCTATGCCGGCATCATTAAATTTCTGGTTTTTTATGCTAATTTTGGGACCAGTAGTCTGGAGAGGTCAGCGATGAAAATTTGGTTTTTTTCTGATAACGCCAATCGATTCAGAATGGTCGTTTCATACCCCTTAGAAACCCCGAAGGAGCAAATAAGGCCCTAGAACGCGTATTTTCCGAGATAAACGCGATTAAAGTTTTAGCAAACTAGAAACAGTTCAAAATTGCAATTTTTCCCTATGCCGGCATCATTAAATTTCTGGTTTTTTATGCTAATTTTGGGACCAGTAGTCTGGAGAGGTCAGCGATGAAAATTTGGATTTTTTCTGATAACGCCAATCGATTCAGAATGGTCGTTTCATACCCCTTAGAAACCCCGAAGGGGCAAATAAGGCCCTAGAACGCGTATTTTCCGAGAAAAACGCGATTAAGTTTCAGCAAACTTGAAACAGTCCAAAATTGCAATTTTTCCCTATGCCGGGATCATTAAATTTCTGGTTTTTGATGCTAATTTTGGGACCAGTAGGCTGGAGAGGTCAGCGATGAAAATTTGGATTTTTTCTGATAACGCCAATCGATTCAGAATGGTCGTTTCATACCCCTTAGAAACCCCGAAGGGGCAAATAAGGCCCTAGAACGCGTATTTTCCGAGAAAAACGCGATTAAGTTTCAGCAAACTTGAAACAGTCCAAAATTGCAATTTTTCCCTATACCGGCATCATTAAATTTCTGGTTTTTGATGCTAATTTTGGGACCAGTAGTCTGGAGAGGTCAGCGATGAAAATTTGGATTTTTTCTGATAACGCCAATCGATTCAGAATGGTCGTTTCATACCCCTTAGAAACCCCGAAGGGGCAAATAAGGCCCTAGAACGCGTATTTTCCGAGAAAAACGCGATTAAGTTTCAGCAAACTTGAAACAGTCCAAAACTGCAATTTTTCCCTATGCCGGGATCATTAGATTTCTGGTTTTTGATGCTAATTTTGGGACCAGTAGGCTGGAGAGGTCAGCGATGAAAATTTGGATTTTTTCTGATAACGCCAATCGATTCAGAATGGTCGTTTCATACCCCTTAGAAACCCCGAATGGGCAAATAAGGCCCTAGAACGCGTATTTTCCGAGAAAAACGCGATTAAAGTTCCAGCAAACTTGAAACAGTCCAAAATTGCAATTTTTCCCTATGCCGGCATCATTAAATTTCTGGTTTTTGATGCTAATTTTGGGACCAGTAGTCTGGAGAGGTCAGCGATGAAAATTTGGATTTTTTCTGATAACGCCAATCGATTCAGAATGGTCGTTTCATACCCCTTAGAAACCCCGAAGGGGCAAATAAGGCCCTAGAACGCGTATTTTCCGAGATAAACGCGATTAAAGTTTTAGCAAACTTCAAACAGTCCAAAATTGCAATTTTTCCCTATGCCGGCATCATTAAATTTCTGGTTTTTGATGCTAATTTTGGGACCAGTAGTCTAGAGAGGTCAGCGATGAAAATTTGGATTTTTTCTGATAACGCCAATCGATTCAGAATGGTCGTTTCATACAACTTAGAAACCCCGAAGGGGCAAATAAGGCCCTAGAACGCGTATTTTCCGAGAAAAACGCGATTAAGTTTCAGCAAACTTGAAACAGTCCAAAATTGCAATTTTTCCCTATGCCGGCATCATTAAATTTCTGGTTTTTGATGCTAATTTTGGGACCAGTAGTCTAGAGAGGTCAGCGATGAAAATTTGGATTTTTTCTGATAACGCCAATCGATTCAGAATGGTCGTTTCATACCCCTTAGAAACCCCGAAGGGGCAAATAAAAATAAGGCCCTAGAAGCGTATTTTCCGAGAAAAACGCGATTAAAGTTTTAGCAAACTTGAAACAGTCCAAAATTGCAATTTTTCCCTATGCCGGCATCATTAAATTTCTGGTTTTTTATGCTAATTTTGGGACCAGTAGTCTGGAGAGGTCAGCGATGAAAATTTGGATTTTTTCTGATAACGCCAATCGATTCAGAATGGTCGTTTCATACCCCTTAGAAACCCCGAAGGGGCAAATAAGGCCCTAGAACGCGTATTTTCCGAGATAAACGCGATTAAAGTTTTAGCAAACTTGAAACAGTTCAAAATTGCAATTTTTCCCTATGCCGGCATCATTAAATTTCTGGTTTTTTATGCTAATTTTGGGACCAGTAGTCTGGAGAGGTCAGCGATGAAAATTTGGATTTTTTCTGATAACGCCAATCGATTCAGAATGGTCGTTTCATACCCCTTAGAAACCCCGAAGGGGCAAATAAGGCCCTAGAACGCGTATTTTCCGAGAAAAACGCGATTAAGTTTCAGCAAACTTGAAACAGTCCAAAATTGCAATTTTTCCCTATGCCGGGATCATTAAATTTCTGGTTTTTGATGCTAATTTTGGGACCAGTAGGCTGGAGAGGTCAGCGATGAAAATTTGGATTTTTTCTGATAACGCCAATCGATTCAGAATGGTCGTTTCATACCCCTTAGAAACCCCGAAGGGGCAAATAAGGCCCTAGAACGCGTATTTTCCGAGAAAAACGCGATTAAGTTTCAGCAAACTTGAAACAGTCCAAAATTGCAATTTTTCCCTATACCGGCATCATTAAATTTCTGGTTTTTGATGCTAATTTTGGGACCAGTAATCTGGAGAGGTCAGCGATGAAAATTTGGATTTTTTCTGATAACGCCAATCGATTCAGAATGGTCGTTTCATACCCCTTAGAAACCCCGAAGGGGCAAATAAGGCCCTAGAACGCGTATTTTCCGAGAAAAACGCGATTAAGTTTCAGCTAACTTGAAACAGTCCAAAACTGCAATTTTTCCCTATGCCGGGATCATTAAATTTCTGGTTTTTGATGCTAATTTTGGGACCAGTAGGCTGGAGAGGTCAGCGATGAAAATTTGGATTTTTTCTGATAACGCCAATCGATTCAGAATGGTCGTTTCATACCCCTTAGAAACCCCGAAGGGGCAAATAAGGCCCTAGAACGCGTATTTTCCGAGAAAAACGCGATTAAAGTTCCAGCAAACTTGAAACAGTCCAAAATTGCAATTTTTCCCTATGCCGGCATCATTAAATTTCTGGTTTTTGATGCTAATTTTGGGACCAGTAGTCTGGAGAGGTCAGCGATGAAAATTTGGATTTTTTCTGATAACGCCAATCGATTCAGAATGGTCGTTTCATACCCCTTAGAAACCCCGAAGGAGCAAATAAGGCCCTAGAACGCGTATTTTCCGAGATAAACGCGATTAAGTTTCAGCAAACTTGAAACAGTCCAAAATCGCAATTTTTCCCTATGCCGGCATCATTAAATTTCTGGTTTTTGATGCTAATTTTGGGACCAGTAGTCTGGAGAGGTCAGCGATGAAAATTTGGATATTTTCTGATAACGCCAATCGATTCAGAATGGTCGTTTCATACCCCTTAGAAACCCCGAAGGGGCAAATAAGGCCCTAGAACGCGTATTTTCCGAGAAAAACGCGATTAAAGTTTCAGCAAACTTGAAACAGTCCAAAATTGCAATTTTTCCCTATGCCGGCATCATTAAATTTCTGGTTTTTTATGCTAATTTTGGGTCCAGTAGTCAGCATAGGTCAGCGATGAAAATTTTGATTTTTTCTGATAACGCCAATCGATTCAGAATGGTCGTTTCATACCCCTTAGAAACCCCGAAGGGGCAAATAAGGCCCTAGAACGCGTATTTTCCGAGAAAAATGCGATTAAAGTTTCAGCAAACTTGAAACAGTCCAAAATTGCACTTTTTCCCTATGCCGGCATCATTAAATTTCTGGTTTTTGATGCTAATTTTGGGACCAGTAGTCTGGAGAGGTCAGCGATGAAAATTTGGATTTTTTCTGATAACGCCAATCGATTCAGAATGGTCGTTTCATACCCCTTAGAAACCCCGAAGGGGCAAATAAGGCCCTAGAACACGTATTTTCCGAGAAAAACGCGATTAAAGTTTTAGCAAACTTGAAACAGTTCAAAAGTGCAATTTTTCCCTATGCCGGCATCATTAAATTTCTGGTTTTTTATGCTAATTTTGGGACCAGTAGTCTGGAGAGGTCAGCGATGAAAATTTGGATTTTTTCTGATAACGCCAATCGATTCAGAATGGTCATTTCATACCCCTTAGAAACCCCGAAGGGGCAAATAAGGCCCTAGAACGCGTAGTTTCCGAGAAAAACGCGATTAAAGTTTCAGCAAACTTGAAACAGTCCAAAATTGCAATTTTTCCCTATGCCGGCATCATTAAATTTCTGGTTTTTTATGCTAATTTTGGGTCCAGTAGTCAGCAGAGGTCAGCGATGAAAATTTGGATTTTTTCTGATAACGCCAATCGATTCAGAATGGTCGTTTCATACCCCTTAGAAACCCCGAAGGGGCAAATAAGGCCCTAGAACGCGTATTTTCCGAGAAAAACGCGATTAAAGTTTCAGCAAACTTGAAACAGTCCAAAATTGCAATTTTTCCCTATGCCGGCATCATTAAATTTCTGGTTTTTTATGCTAATTTTGGGTCCAGTAGTCAGCATAGGTCAGCGATGAAAATTTTGATTTTTTCTGATAACGCCAATCGATTCAGAATGGTCGTTTCATACCCCTTAGAAACCCCGAAGGGGCAAATAAGGCCCTAGAACGCGTATTTTCCGAGAAAAATGCGATTAAAGTTTCAGCAAACTTGAAACAGTCCAAAATTGCACTTTTTCCCTATGCCGGCATCATTAAATTTCTGGTTTTTGATGCTAATTTTGGGACCAGTAGTCTGGAGAGGTCAGCGATGAAAATTTGGATTTTTTCTGATAACGCCAATCGATTCAGAATGGTCGTTTCATACCCCTTAGAAACTCCGAAGGGGCAAATAAGGCCTAGAACGCGTATTTTCCGAGAAAAACGCGATTAAAGTTTCAGCAAACTTGAAACAGTCCAAAATTGCAATTTTTCCCTATGCCGCCATCATTAAATTTCTGGTTTTTTATGCTAATTTTGGGACCAGTAGTTTGGAGAGGTCAGCGATGAAAATTTGGATTTTTTCTGATAACGCCAATCGATTCAGAATGGTCGTTTCATACCCCTTAGAAACCCCGAAGGGGCAAATAAGGCCCTAGAACGCGTATTTTCCGAGAAAAACGCGATTAAGTTTCAGCAAACTTGAAACAGTCCAAAATTGCAATTTTGCCCTATGCCGGGATCATTAAATTTCTGGTTTTTGATGCTAATTTTGGGACCAGTAGTCTGGAGAGGTCAGCGATGAAAATTTGGATTTTTTTTGATAACGCCAATCGATTCAGAATGGTCGTTTCATACCCCTTAGAAACCCCGAAGGGGCAAATAAGGCCCTAGAACGCGTATTTTCCGAGATAAACGCGATTAAAGTTTTAGCAAACTTGAAACAGTTCAAAATTGCAATTTTTCCCTATGCCGGCATCATTAAATTTCTGGGTTTTTATGCTAATTTTGGGACCAGTAGTCTGGAGAGGTCAGCGATGAAAATTTGGATTTTTTCTGATAACGCCAATCGATTCAGAATGGTCGTTTCATACCCCTTAGAAACCCCGAAGGGGCAAATAAGGCCCTAGAACGCGTATTTTCCGAGAAAAACGCGATTAAGTTTCAGCAAACTTGAAACAGTCCAAAATTGCAATTTTTCCCTATGCCGGTATCATTAAATTTCTGGTTTTTTATGCTAATTTTGGGACCAGTAGTCTGGAGAGGTCAGCGATGAAAATTTGGATATTTTCTGATAACGCCAATCGATTCAGAATGGTCGTTTCATACCCCTTAGAAACCCCGAAGGGGCAAATAAGGCCCTAGAACGCGTATTTTCCGAGAAAAACGCGATTAAAGTTTCAGCAAACTTGAAACAGTCCAAAATTGCAATTTTTCCCTATGCCGGCATCATTAAATTTCTGGTTTTTTATGCTAATTTTGGGTCCAGTAGTCAGCATAGGTCAGCGATGAAAATTTTGATTTTTTCTGATAACGCCAATCGATTCAGAATGGTCGTTTCATACCCCTTAGAAACCCCGAAGGGGCAAATAAGGCCCTAGAACGCGTATTTTCCGAGAAAAATGCGATTAAAGTTTCAGCAAACTTGAAACAGTCCAAAATTGCACTTTTTCCCTATGCCGGCATCATTAAATTTCTGGTTTTTGATGCTAATTTTGGGACCAGTAGTCTGGAGAGGTCAGCGATGAAAATTTGGATTTTTTCTGATAACGCCAATCGATTCAGAATGGTCGTTTCATACCCCTTAGAAACTCCGAAGGGGCAAATAAGGCCTAGAACGCGTATTTTCCGAGAAAAACGCGATTAAAGTTTCAGCAAACTTGAAACAGTCCAAAATTGCAATTTTTCCCTATGCCGCCATCATTAAATTTCTGGTTTTTTATGCTAATTTTGGGACCAGTAGTTTCGAGAGGTCAGCGATGAAAATTTGCATTTTTTCTGATAACGCCAATCGATTCAGAATGGTCGTTTCATACCCCTTAGAAACCCCGAAGGGGCAAATAAGGCCCTAGAACGCGTATTTTCCGAGAAAAACGCGATTAAGTTTCAGCAAACTTGAAACAGTCCAAAATTGCAATTTTGCCCTATGCCGGGATCATTAAATTTCTGGTTTTTGATGCTAATTTTGGGACCAGTAGTCTGGAGAGGTCAGCGATGAAAATTTGGATTTTTTCTGATAACGCCAATCGATTCAGAATGGTCGTTTCATACCCCTTAGAAACCCCGAAGGGGCAAATAAGGCCCTAGAACGCGTATTTTCCGAGATAAACGCGATTAAAGTTTTAGCAAACTTGAAACAGTTCAAAATTGCAATTTTTCCCTATGCCGGCATCATTAAATTTCTGGGTTTTTATGCTAATTTTGGGACCAGTAGTCTGGAGAGGTCAGCGATGAAAATTTGGATTTTTTCTGATAACGCCAATCGATTCAGAATGGTCGTTTCATACCCCTTAGAAACCCCGAAGGGGCAAATAAGGCCCTAGAACGCGTATTTTCCGAGAAAAACGCGATTAAGTTTCAGCAAACTTGAAACAGTCCAAAATTGCAATTTTTCCCTATGCCGGCATCATTAAATTTCTGGTTTTTGATGCTAATTTTGGGACCAGTAGTCTAGAGAGGTCAGCGATGAAAATTTGGATTTTTTCTGATAACGCCAATCGATTCAGAATGGTCGTTTCATACCCCTTAGAAACCCCGAAGGCCGAAGGGGCAAATAAGGCCCTAGAACGCGTATTTTCCGAGATAAACGCGATTAAAGTTTTAGCTAACTTGAAACAGTCCAAAACTGCAATTTTTCCCTATGCCGGGATCATTAAATTTCTGGTTTTTGATGCTAATTTTGGGACCAGTAGGCTGGAGAGGTCAGCGATGAAAATTTGGATTTTTTCTGATAACGCCAATCGATTCAGAATGGTCGTTTCATACCCCTTAGAAACCCCGAAGGGGCAAATAAGGCCCTAGAACGCGTATTTTCCGAGAAAAACGCGATTAAAGTTCCAGCAAACTTGAAACAGTCCAAAATTGCAATTTTTCCCTATGCCGGCATCATTAAATTTCTGGTTTTTGATGCTAATTTTGGGACCAGTAGTCTGGAGAGGTCAGCGATGAAAATTTGGATTTTTTCTGATAACGCCAATCGATTCAGAATGGTCGTTTCATACCCCTTAGAAACCCCGAAGGAGCAAATAAGGCCCTAGAACGCGTATTTTCCGAGATAAACGCGATTAAGTTTCAGCAAACTTGAAACAGTCCAAAATTGCAATTTTTCCCTATGCCGGCATCATTAAATTTCTGGTTTTTGATGCTAATTTTGGGACCAGTAGTCTAGAGAGGTCAGCGATGAAAATTTGGATTTTTTCTGATAACGCCAATCGATTCAGAATGGTCGTTTCATACCCCTTAGAAACCCCGAAGGGACAAATAAGGCCCTAGAACGCGTATTTTCCGAGAAAAACGCGATTAAAGTTTCAGCAAACTTGAAACAGTCCAAAATTGCAATTTTTCCCTATGCCGGCATCATTAAATTTCTGGTTTTTTATGCTAATTTTGGGTCCAGTAGTCAGCATAGGTCAGCGATGAAAATTTTGATTTTTTCTGATAACGCCAATCGATTCAGAATGGTCGTTTCATACCCCTTAGAAACCCCGAAGGGGCAAATAAGGCCCTAGAACGCGTATTTTCCGAGAAAAATGCGATTAAAGTTTCAGCAAACTTGAAACAGTCCAAAATTGCACTTTTTCCCTATGCCGGCATCATTAAATTTCTGGTTTTTGATGCTAATTTTGGGACCAGTAGTCTGGAGAGGTCAGCGATGAAAATTTGGATTTTTTCTGATAACGCCAATCGATTCAGAATGGTCGTTTCATACCCCTTAGAAACTCCGAAGGGGCAAATAAGGCCCTAGAACGCGTATTTTCCGAGAAAAACGCGATTAAGTTTCAGCAAACTTGAAACAGTCCAAAATTGCAATTTTTCCCTATGCCGGGATCATTAAATTTCTGGTTTTTGATGCTAATTTTGGGACCAGTAGGCTGGAGAGGTCAGCGATGAAAATTTGGATTTTTTCTGATAACGCCAATCGATTCAGAATGGTCGTTTCATACCCCTTAGAAACCCCGAAGGGGCAAATAAGGCCCTAGAACGCGTATTTTCCGAGAAAAACGCGATTAAGTTTCAGCAAACTTGAAACAGTCCAAAATTGCAATTTTTCCCTATGCCGGCATCATTAAATTTCTGGTTTTTGATGCTAATTTTGGGACCAGTAGTCTGGAGAGGGCAGCGATGAAAATTTTGATTTTTTCTGATAACGCCAATCGATTCAGAATGGTCGTTTCATACCCCTTAGAAACCCCGAAGGGGCAAATAAGGCCCTAGAACGCGTATTTTCCGAGAAAAACGCGATTAAGTTTCAGCAAACTTGAAACAGTCCAAAATTGCAATTTTGCCCTATGCCGGGATCATTAAATTTCTGGTTTTTGATGCTAATTTTGGGACCAGTAGTCTGGAGAGGTCAGCGATGAAAATTTGGATTTTTTCTGATAACGCCAATCGATTCAGAATGGTCGTTTCATACCCCTTAGAAACCCCGAAGGGGCAAATAAGGCCCTAGAACGCGTATTTTCCGAGAAAAACGCGATTAAGTTTCAGCAAACTTGAAACAGTCCAAAATTGCAATTTTGCCCTATGCCGGGATCATTAAATTTCTGGTTTTTGATGCTAATTTTGGGACCAGTAGTCTGGAGAGGTCAGCGATGAAAATTTGGATTTTTTCTGATAACGCCAATCGATTCAGAATGGTCGTTTCATACCCCTTAGAAACTCCGAAGGGGCAAATAAGGCCTAGAACGCGTATTTTCCGAGAAAAACGCGATTAAAGTTTCAGCAAACTTGAAACAGTCCAAAATTGCAATTTTTCCCTATGCCGCCATCATTAAATTTCTGGTTTTTTATGCTAATTTTGGGACCAGTAGTTTGGAGAGGTCAGCGATGAAAATTTGGATTTTTTCTGATAACGCCAATCGATTCAGAATGGTCGTTTCATACCCCTTAGAAACCCCGAAGGGGCAAATAAGGCCCTAGAACGCGTATTTTCCGAGAAAAACGCGATTAAGTTTCAGCAAACTTGAAACAGTCCAAAATTGCAATTTTGCCCTATGCCGGGATCATTAAATTTCTGGTTTTTGATGCTAATTTTGGGACCAGTAGTCTGGAGAGGTCAGCGATGAAAATTTGGATTTTTTCTGATAACGCCAATCGATTCAGAATGGTCGTTTCATACCCCTTAGAAACCCCGAAGGGGCAAATAAGGCCCTAGAACGCGTATTTTCCGAGATAAACGCGATTAAAGTTTTAGCAAACTTGAAACAGTTCAAAATTGCAATTTTTCCCTATGCCGGCATCATTAAATTTCTGGGTTTTTATGCTAATTTTGGGACCAGTAGTCTGGAGAGGTCAGCGATGAAAATTTGGATTTTTTCTGATAACGCCAATCGATTCAGAATGGTCGTTTCATACCCCTTAGAAACCCCGAAGGGGCAAATAAGGCCCTAGAACGCGTATTTTCCGAGAAAAACGCGATTAAGTTTCAGCAAACTTGAAACAGTCCAAAATTGCAATTTTTCCCTATGCCGGCATCATTAAATTTCTGGTTTTTGATGCTAATTTTGGGACCAGTAGTCTAGAGAGGTCAGCGATGAAAATTTGGATTTTTTCTGATAACGCCAATCGATTCAGAATGGTCGTTTCATACCCCTTAGAAACCCCGAAGGGGCAAATAAAAATAAGGCCCAAGAACGAGTATTTTCCGAGAAAAACGCGATTAAAGTTCCAGCAAACTTGAAACAGTCCAAAATTGCAATTTTTCCCTATGCCGGCATCATTAAATTTCTGGTTTTTGATGCTAATTTTGGGACCAGTAGTCTGGAGAGGTCAGCGATGAAAATTTGGATTTTTTCTGATAACGCCAATCGATTCAGAATGGTCGTTTCATACCCCTTAGAAACCCCGAAGGGGCAAATAAGGCCCTAGAACGCGTATTTTCCGAGAAAAACGCGATTAAGTTTCAGCAAACTTGAAACAGTCCAAAATTGCAATTTTTCCCTATGCCGGGATCATTAAATTTCTGGTTTTTGATGCTAATTTTGGGACCAGTAGGCTGGACAGGTCAGCGATGAAAATTTGAATTTTTTCTGATAACGCCAATCGATTCAGAATGGTCGTTTCATACCCCTTAGAAACCCCGAAGGGGCAAATAAGGCCCTAGAACGCGTATTTTCCGAGAAAAACGCGATTAAGTTTCAGCAAACTTGAAACAGTCCAAAATTGCAATTTTTCCCTATGCCGGGATCATGAAATTTCTGGTTTTTGATGCTAATTTTGGGACCAGTAGTCTGGAGAGGGCAGCGATGAAAATTTTGATTTTTTCTGATAACGCCAATCGATTCAGAATGGTGGAATGGTAGAACGCGTATTTTCCGAGAAAAACGCGATTAAAGTTTCAGCAAACTTGAAACAGTCCAAAATTGCAATTTTTCCCTGGTTTTTTATGCTAATTTTGGGTCCAGTAGTCAGCAGAGGTCAGCGATGAAAATTTGGATTTTTTCTGATAACGCCAATCGATTCAGAATGGTGGAATGGTAGAACGCGTATTTTCCGAGTAAAACGCGATTAAAGTTTCAGCAAACTTGAAACAGTCCAAAATTGCACTTTTTCCCTATGCCGGGATCATTAAATTTCTGGTTTTTGATGCTAATTTTGGGACCAGTAGTCTGGAGAGGTCAGCGATGAAAATTTGGATTTTTTCTGATAACGCCAATCGATTCAGAATGGTCGTTTCATACCCCTTAGAAACCCCGAAGGGGCAAATAAGGCCCTAGAACGCGTATTTTCCGAGATAAACGCGATTAAAGTTTTAGCAAACTTGAAACAGTTCAAAATTGCAATTTTTCCCTATGCCGGCATCATTAAATTTCTGGGTTTTTATGCTAATTTTGGGACCAGTAGTCTGGAGAGGTCAGCGATGAAAATTTGGATTTTTTCTGATAACGCCAATCGATTCAGAATGGTCGTTTCATACCCCTTAGAAACCCCAAAGGGGCAACTAAGGCCCTAGAACGCGTATTTTCCGAGAAAAACGCGATTAAGTTTCAGCAAACTTGAAACAGTCCAAAATTGCAATTTTTCCCTATGCCGGCATCATTAAATTTCTGGTTTTTGATGCTAATTTTGGGACCAGTAGTCTAGAGAGGTCAGCGATGAAAATTTGGATTTTTTCTGATAACGCCAATCGATTCAGAATGGTCGTTTCATACCCCTTAGAAACCCCGAAGGGGCAAATAAAAATAAGGCCCAAGAACGCGTATTTTCCGAGAAAAACGCGATTAAAGTTCCAGCAAACTTGAAACAGTCCAAAATTGCAATTTTTCCCTATGCCGGCATCATTAAATTTCTGGTTTTTGATGCTAATTTTGGGACCAGTAGTCTAGAGAGGTCAGCGATGAAAATTTGGATTTTTTCTGATAACGCCAATCGATTTAGAATGGTCGTTTCATACCCCTTAGAAACCCCGAAGGGGCAAATAAAAATTAGGCCCAAGAACGCGTATTTTCCGAGAAAAACGCGATTAAAGTTCCAGCAAACTTGAAACAGTCCAAAATTGCAATTTTTCCCTATGCCGGCATCATTAAATTTCTGGTTTTTGATGCTAATTTTGGGACCAGTAGGCTGGAGAGGTCAGCGATGAAAATTTGGATTTTTTCTGATAACGCCAATCGATTCAGAATGGTCGTTTCATACCCCTTAGAAACCCCGAAAGGGCCAAATAAGGCCCTAGAACGCGTATTTTCCGAGAAAAACGCGATTAAGTTTCAGCAAACTTGAAACAGTCCAAAATTGCAATTTTTCCCTATGCCGGGATCATTAAATTTCTGGTTTTTGATGCTAATTTTGGGACCAGTAGGCTGGAGAGGTCAGCGATGAAAATTTGGATTTTTTCTGATAACGCCAATCGATTCAGAATGGTCGTTTCATACCCCTTAGAAACCCCGAAAGGGCCAAATAAGGCCCTAGAACGCGTATTTTCCGAGAAAAACGCGATTAAGTTTCAGCAAACTTGAAACAGTCCAAAATTGCAATTTTTCCCTATGCCGGGATCATGAAATTTCTGGTTTTTGATGCTAATTTTGGGACCAGTAGTCTGGAGAGGTCAGCGATGAAAATTTTGATTTTTTCTGATAACGCCAATCGATTCAGAATGGTCGTTTCATACCCCTTAGAAACCCCGAAGGGGCAAATAAGGCCCTAGAACGCGTATTTTCCGAGAAAAACGCGATTAAGTTTCAGCAAACTTGAAACAGTCCAAAATTGCAATTTTGCCCTATGCCGGGATCATTAAATTTCTGGTTTTTGATGCTAATTTTGGGACCAGTAGTCTGGAGAGGTCAGCGATGAAAATTTGGATTTTTTCCGATAACGCCAATCGATTCAGAATGGTCGTTTCATACGGCCCTAGAACGCGTATTTTCCGAGATAAACGCGATTAAAGTTTTAGCAAACTTGAAACAGTTCAAAATTGCAATTTTTCCCTATGCCGGCATCATTAAATTTCTGGGTTTTTATGCTAATTTTGGGACCAGTAGTCTGGAGAGGTCAGCGATGAAAATTTGGATTTTTTCTGATAACGCCTATCGATTCAGAATGGTCGTTTCATACCCCTTAGAAACCCCAAAGGGGCAAATAAGGCCCTAGAACGCGTATTTTCCGAGAAAAACGCGATTAAGTTTCAGCAAACTTGAAACAGTCCAAAATTGCAATTTTTCCCTATGCCGGCATCATTAAATTTCTGGTTTTTGATGCTAATTTTGGGACCAGTAGTCTAGAGAGGTCAGCGATGAAAATTTGGATTTTTTCTGATAACGCCAATCGATTCAGAATGGTCGTTTCATACCCCTTAGAAAACCCGAAGGGGCAAATAAAAATAAGGCCCAAGAACGCGTATTTTCCGAGAAAAACGCGATTAAAGTTCCAGCAAACTTGAAACAGTCCAAAATTGCAATTTTTCCCTATGCCGGCATCATTAAATTTCTGGTTTTTGATGCTAATTTTGGGACCAGTAGTCTGGAGAGGTCAGCGATGAAAATTTGGATTTTTTCTGATAACGCCAATCGATTCAGAATGGTCGTTTCATACCCCTTAGAAACCCCGAAGGGGCAAATAAGGCCCTAGAACGCGTATTTTCCGAGAAAAACGCGATTAAGTTTCAGCAAACTTGAAACAGTCCAAAATTGCAATTTTTCCCTATGCCGGGATCATTAAATTTCTGGTTTTTGATGCTAATTTTGGGACCAGTAGGCTGGAGAGGTCAGCGATGAAAATTTGGATTTTTTCTGATAACGCCAATCGATTCAGAATAGTCGTTTCATACCCCTTAGAAACCCCGAAGGGGCAAATAAGGCCCTAGAACGCGTATTTTCCGAGAAAAACGCGATTAAGTTTCAGCAAACTTGAAACAGTCCAAAATTGCAATTTTTCCCTATGCCGGGATCATTAAATTTCTGGTTTTTGATGCTAATTTTGGGACCAGTAGTCTGGAGAGGTCAGCGATGAAAATTTTGATTTTTTCTGATAACGCCAATCGATTCAGAATGGTCGTTTCATACCACTTAGAAACCCCGAAGGGGCAAATAAGGCCCTAGAACGCGTATTTTCCGAGATAAACGCGATTAAAGTTTTAGCAAACTTGAAACAGTTCAAAATTGCAATTTTTCCCTATGCCGCCATCATTAAATTTCTGGTTTGTTATGCTAATTTTGGGACCAGTAGTTTGGAGAGGTCAGCGATGAAAATTTGGATTTTTTCTGATAACGCCAATCGATTCAGAATGGTCGTTTCATACCCCTTAGAAACCCCGAAGGGGCAAATAAGGCCCTAGAACGCGTATTTTCCGAGAAAAACGCGATTAAGTTTCAGCAAACTTGAAACAGTCCAAAATTGCAATTTTGCCCTATGCCGGGATCATTAAATTTCTGGTTTTTGATGCTAATTTTGGGACCAGTAGTCTGGAGAGGTCAGCGATGAAAATTTGAATTTTTTCTGATAACGCCAATCGATTCAGAATGGTCGTTTCATACCCCTTAGAAACCACGAAGGGGCAGATAAGGCCCTAGAACGCGTATTTTCCGAGAAAAACGCGATTAAGTTTCAGCAAACTTGAAACAGTCCAAAATTGCAATTTTTCCCTATGCCGGCATCATTAAATTTCTGGTTTTTGATGCTAATTTTGGGACCAGTAGTCTAGAGAGGTCAGCGATGAAAATTTGGATTTTTTCTGATAACGCCAATCGATTCAGAATGGTCGTTTCATACCCCTTAGAAACCCCGAGATAAACGCGATTAAAGTTTTAGCAAACTTGAAACAGTTCAAAATTGCAATTTTTCCCTATGCCGGCATCATTAAATTTCTGGTTTTTGATGCTAATTTTGGGACCAGTAGTCTGGAGAGGTCAGCGATGAAAATTTGGATTTTTTCTGATAACGCCAATCGATTCAGAATGGTCGTTTCATACCCCTCAGAAACCCCGAAGGGGCAAATAAGGCCCTAGAACGCGTATTTTCCGAGAAAAACGCGATTAAGCTTCAGCAAACTTGAAACAGTCCAAAATTGCAATTTTTCCCTATGCCGGCATCATTAAATTTCTGGTTTTTGATGCTAATTTTGGGACCAGTAGGCTGGAGAGGTCAGCGATGAAAATTTGGATTTTTTCTGATAACGCCAATCGATTCAGAATGGTCGTTTCATACCCCTTAGAAACCCCGAAGGCCGACGGGGCAAATAAGGCCCTAGAACGCGTATTTTCCGAGAAAAACGCGATTAAGTTTCAGCAAACTTGAAACAGTCCAAAATTGCAATTTTTCCCTATGCCGGCATCATTAAATTTCTGGTTTTTGATGCTAATTTTGGGACCAGTAGGCTGGAGAGGTCAGCGGTGAAAATTTGGATTTTTTCTGATAACGCCAATCGATTCAGAATGGTCGTTTCATACCCCTTAGAAACCCGGCATCATTAAATTTCTGGTTTTTGATGCTAATTTTGGGACCAGTAGTCTGGAGAGGTCAGCGATGAAAATTTGGATTTTTTCTGATAACGCCAATCGATTCAGAATGGTCGTTTCATACCCCTTAGAAACCACGAAGGGGCAGATAAGGCCCTAGAACGCGTATTTTCCGAGAAAAACGCGATTAAGTTTCAGCAAACTTGAAACAGTCCAAAATTGCAATTTTTCCCTATGCCGGCATCATTAAATTTCTGGTTTTTGATGCTAATTTTGGGACCAGTAGTCTAGAGAGGTCAGCGATGAAAATTTGGATTTTTTCTGATAACGCCAATCGATTCAGAATGGTCGTTTCATACCCCTTAGAAACCCCGAGATAAACGCGATTAAAGTTTTAGCAAACTTGAAACAGTTCAAAATTGCAATTTTTCCCTATGCCGGCATCATTAAATTTCTGGTTTTTGATGCTAATTTTGGGACCAGTAGTCTGGAGAGGTCAGCGATGAAAATTTGGATTTTTTCTGATAACGCCAATCGATTCAGAATGGTCGTTTCATACCCCTCAGAAACCCCGAAGGGGCAAATAAGGCCCTAGAACGCGTATTTTCCGAGAAAAACGCGATTAAGTTTCAGCAAACTTGAAACAGTCCAAAATTGCAATTTTTCCCTATGCCGGCATCATTAAATTTCTGGTTTTTGATGCTAATTTTGGGACCAGTAGGCTGGAGAGGTCAGCGATGAAAATTTGGATTTTTTCTGATAACGCCAATCGATTCAGAATGGTCGTTTCATACCCCTTAGAAACCCCGACGGGGCAAATAAGGCCCTAGAACGCGTATTTTCCGAGAAAAACGCGATTAAGTTTCAGCAAACTTGAAACAGTCCAAAATTGCAATTTTTCCCTATGCCGGCATCATTAAATTTCTGGTTTTTGATGCTAATTTTGGGACCAGTAGGCTGGAGAGGTCAGCGGTGAAAATTTGGATTTTTTCTGATAACGCCAATCGATTCAGAATGGTCGTTTCATACCCCTTAGAAACCCCGAAGGGGCAAATAAGGCCCTAGAACGCGTATTTTCCGACAAAAACGCGATTATAGTTTCAGCAAACTTGAAACAGTCCAAAAATGAATTTTTTCCCTATGCCGGCATCATTAAATTTCTGGTTTTTGATGCTAATTTTGGGACCAGTAGTCTGGAGAGGTCAGCGATGAAAATTTGGATTTTTTCTGATAACGCCAATCGATTCAGAATGGTCGTTTCAAACCCCGTAGAAACCCCGAAGGGGCAAATAAGGCCCTAGAACGCGTATTTTCCGAGAAAAACGCGATTAAAGTTTCAGCAAACTTGAAACAGTCCAAAATTGCAATTTTTCCCTATGCCGGCATCATTAATTTTCTGGTTTTTTATGCTAATTTTGGGACCAGTAGTCTGGAGAGGTCAGCGAAGAAAATTTGGATTTTTTCTGATAAAGCCAATCGATTCAGAATGGTCGTTTCATACCCCTTAGAAACCCCGAAGGGGCAAATAAGGCCCTAGAACGCGTATTTTCCGAGAAAAATGCGATTAAAGTTTCAGCAAACTTGAAACAGTCCAACATTGCAATTTTTCCCTATGCCGGCATCATTAAATTTCTGGTTTTTGACGCTAATTTTGGGACCAGTAGGCTGGAGAGGTCAGCGATGAATATTTGGATTTTTTCTGATAACGCCAATCGATTCAGAATGGTCGTTTCATACCCCTCAGAAACCCCGAAGGGGCAAATAAGGCCCTAGAACGCGTATTTTCCGAGAAAAACGCGATTAAGTTTCAGCAAACTTGAAACAGTCCAAAATTGCAATTTTTCCCTATGCCGGCATCATTAAATTTCTGGTTTTTGATGCTAATTTTGGGACCAGTAGGCTGGAGAGGTCAGCGATGAAAATTTGGATTTTTTCTGATAACGCCAATCGATTCAGAATGGTCGTTTCATACCCCTTAGAAACCCCGACGGGGCAAATAAGGCCCTAGAACGCGTATTTTCCGAGAAAAACGCGATTAAGTTTCAGCAAACTTGAAACAGTCCAAAATTGCAATTTTTCCCTATGCCGGCATCATTAAATTTCTGGTTTTTGATGCTAATTTTGGGACCAGTAGGCTGGAGAGGTCAGCGGTGAAAATTTGGATTTTTTCTGATAACGCCAATCGATTCAGAATGGTCGTTTCATACCCCTTAGAAACCCCGAAGGGGCAAATAAGGCCCTAGAACGCGTATTTTCCGACAAAAACGCGATTATAGTTTCAGCAAACTTGAAACAGTCCAAAAATGAATTTTTTCCCTATGCCGGCATCATTAAATTTCTGGTTTTTGATGCTAATTTTGGGACCAGTAGTCTGGAGAGGTCAGCGATGAAAATTTGGATTTTTTCTGATAACGCCAATCGATTCAGAATGGTCGTTTCATACCCCTTAGAAACCACGAAGGGGCAGATAAGGCCCTAGAACGCGTATTTTCCGAGAAAAACGCGATTAAGTTTCAGCAAACTTGAAACAGTCCAAAATTGCAATTTTTCCCTATGCCGGCATCATTAAATTTCTGGTTTTTGATGCTAATTTTGGGACCAGTAGTCTAGAGAGGTCAGCGATGAAAATTTGGATTTTTTCTGATAACGCCAATCGATTCAGAATGGTCGTTTCATACCCCTTAGAAACCCCGAGATAAACGCGATTAAAGTTTTAGCAAACTTGAAACAGTTCAAAATTGCAATTTTTCCCTATGCCGGCATCATTAAATTTCTGGTTTTTGATGCTAATTTTGGGACCAGTAGTCTGGAGAGGTCAGCGATGAAAATTTGGATTTTTTCTGATAACGCCAATCGATTCAGAATGGTCGTTTCATACCCCTCAGAAACCCCGAAGGGGCAAATAAGGCCCTAGAACGCGTATTTTCCGAGAAAAACGCGATTAAGTTTCAGCAAACTTGAAACAGTCCAAAATTGCAATTTTTCCCTATGCCGGCATCATTAAATTTCTGGTTTTTGATGCTAATTTTGGGACCAGTAGGCTGGAGAGGTCAGCGATGAAAATTTGGATTTTTTCTGATAACGCCAATCGATTCAGAATGGTCGTTTCATACCCCTTAGAAACCCCGACGGGGCAAATAAGGCCCTAGAACGCGTATTTTCCGAGAAAAACGCGATTAAGTTTCAGCAAACTTGAAACAGTCCAAAATTGCAATTTTTCCCTATGCCGGCATCATTAAATTTCTGGTTTTTGATGCTAATTTTGGGACCAGTAGGCTGGAGAGGTCAGCGGTGAAAATTTGGATTTTTTCTGATAACGCCAATCGATTCAGAATGGTCGTTTCATACCCCTTAGAAACCCCGAAGGGGCAAATAAGGCCCTAGAACGCGTATTTTCCGACAAAAACGCGATTATAGTTTCAGCAAACTTGAAACAGTCCAAAAATGAATTTTTTCCCTATGCCGGCATCATTAAATTTCTGGTTTTTGATGCTAATTTTGGGACCAGTAGTCTGGAGAGGTCAGCGATGAAAATTTGGATTTTTTCTGATAACGCCAATCGATTCAGAATGGTCGTTTCAAACCCCGTAGAAACCCCGAAGGGGCAAATAAGGCCCTAGAACGCGTATTTTCCGAGAAAAACGCGATTAAAGTTTCAGCAAACTTGAAACAGTCCAAAATTGCAATTTTTCCCTATGCCGGCATCATTAATTTTCTGGTTTTTTATGCTAATTTTGGGACCAGTAGTCTGGAGAGGTCAGCGAAGAAAATTTGGATTTTTTCTGATAAAGCCAATCGATTCAGAATGGTCGTTTCATACCCCTTAGAAACCCCGAAGGGGCAAATAAGGCCCTAGAACGCGTATTTTCCGACAAAAACGCGATTATAGTTTCAGCAAACTTGAAACAGTCCAAAAATGAATTTTTTCCCTATGCCGGCATCATTAAATTTCTGGTTTTTGATGCTAATTTTGGGACCAGTAGTCTGGAGAGGTCAGCGATGAAAATTTGGATTTTTTCTGATAACGCCAATCGATTCAGAATGGTCGTTTCATACCCCTTAGAAACCACGAAGGGGCAGATAAGGCCCTAGAACGCGTATTTTCCGAGAAAAACGCGATTAAGTTTCAGCAAACTTGAAACAGTCCAAAATTGCAATTTTTCCCTATGCCGGCATCATTAAATTTCTGGTTTTTGATGCTAATTTTGGGACCAGTAGTCTAGAGAGGTCAGCGATGAAAATTTGGATTTTTTCTGATAACGCCAATCGATTCAGAATGGTCGTTTCATACCCCTTAGAAACCCCGAGATAAACGCGATTAAAGTTTTAGCAAACTTGAAACAGTTCAAAATTGCAATTTTTCCCTATGCCGGCATCATTAAATTTCTGGTTTTTGATGCTAATTTTGGGACCAGTAGTCTGGAGAGGTCAGCGATGAAAATTTGGATTTTTTCTGATAACGCCAATCGATTCAGAATGGTCGTTTCATACCCCTCAGAAACCCCGAAGGGGCAAATAAGGCCCTAGAACGCGTATTTTCCGAGAAAAACGCGATTAAGTTTCAGCAAACTTGAAACAGTCCAAAATTGCAATTTTTCCCTATGCCGGCATCATTAAATTTCTGGTTTTTGATGCTAATTTTGGGACCAGTAGGCTGGAGAGGTCAGCGATGAAAATTTGGATTTTTTCTGATAACGCCAATCGATTCAGAATGGTCGTTTCATACCCCTTAGAAACCCCGACGGGGCAAATAAGGCCCTAGAACGCGTATTTTCCGAGAAAAACGCGATTAAGTTTCAGCAAACTTGAAACAGTCCAAAATTGCAATTTTTCCCTATGCCGGCATCATTAAATTTCTGGTTTTTGATGCTAATTTTGGGACCAGTAGGCTGGAGAGGTCAGCGGTGAAAATTTGGATTTTTTCTGATAACGCCAATCGATTCAGAATGGTCGTTTCATACCCCTTAGAAACCCCGAAGGGGCAAATAAGGCCCTAGAACGCGTATTTTCCGACAAAAACGCGATTATAGTTTCAGCAAACTTGAAACAGTCCAAAAATGAATTTTTTCCCTATGCCGGCATCATTAAATTTCTGGTTTTTGATGCTAATTTTGGGACCAGTAGTCTGGAGAGGTCAGCGATGAAAATTTGGATTTTTTCTGATAACGCCAATCGATTCAGAATGGTCGTTTCAAACCCCGTAGAAACCCCGAAGGGGCAAATAAGGCCCTAGAACGCGTATTTTCCGAGAAAAACGCGATTAAAGTTTCAGCAAACTTGAAACAGTCCAAAATTGCAATTTTTCCCTATGCCGGCATCATTAATTTTCTGGTTTTTTATGCTAATTTTGGGACCAGTAGTCTGGAGAGGTCAGCGAAGAAAATTTGGATTTTTTCTGATAAAGCCAATCGATTCAGAATGGTCGTTTCATACCCCTTAGAAACCCCGAAGGGGCAAATAAGGCCCTAGAACGCGTATTTTCCGAGAAAAATGCGATTAAAGTTTCAGCAAACTTGAAACAGTCCAACATTGCAATTTTTCCCTATGCCGGCATCATTAAATTTCTGGTTTTTGACGCTAATTTTGGGACCAGTAGGCTGGAGAGGTCAGCGATGAATATTTGGATTTTTTCTGATAACGCCAATCGATTCAGAATGGTCGTTTCAAACCCCGTAGAAACCCCGAAGGGGCAAATAAAGCCCTAGAACGCGTATTTTCCGAAAAAAACGTGATTAAAGTTTCAGCAAACTTGAAACAGTCCAAAATTGCAATTTTTCCCTATGCCGGCATCATTAAATTTCTGGTTTTTTATGCTAATTTTGGGACCAGTAGTCTGGAGAGGTCAGCGATGAAAATTTGGATTTTTTCTGATAACGCCAATCGATTCAGAATGGTCGTTTCATACCCCTTACAAACCCCGAAGGGGCAAATAAGGCCCTAGAACGCGTATTTTCCGAGAAAAACGCGATTAAAGTTTCAGCAAACTTGAAACAGTCCAAAATTGCAATTTTTCCCTATGCCGGCATCATTAAAGTTCTGGTTTTTGATGCTAATTTTGGGACCAGTAGTCTGGAGAGGTCAGCGATGAAAATTTGGATTTTTTCTGATAACGCCAATCGATTCAGAATGGTCGTTTCATACCCCTTAGAAACCCCGAAGGGGCAAATAAGGCCCTAGAACGCGTATTTTCCGAGAAAAACGCGATTAAGTTTCAGCAAACTTGAAACAGTCAAAAATTGCAATTTTTCCCTATGCCGGCATCATTAAATTTCTGGTTTTTGATGCTAATTTTGGGACCAGTAGTCTGGAGAGGTCAGCGATGAAAATTTTGATTTTTTCTGATAACGCCAATCGATTCAGAATGGTCGTTTCATACCCCTTAGAAACCCCGAAGGGGCAAATAAGGCCCTAGAATGCGTATTTTCCGAGATAAACGCGATTAAAGTTTTAGCAAACTTGAAACAGTTCAAAATTGCAATTTTTCCCTATGCCGGCATCATTAAATTTCTGGTTTTTGATGCTAATTTTGGGACCAGTAGTCTGGAGAGGTCAGCGATGAAAATTTGGATTTTTTCTGATAACGCCAATCGATTCAGAATGGTCGTTTCATACCCCTTAGAAACCCCGAAGGGGCAAATAAGGCCCTAGAACGCGTATTTTCCGAGAAAAACGCGATTAAGTTTCAGCAAACTTGAAACAGTCCAAAATTGCAATTTTTCCCTATGCCGGCATCATTAAATTTCTGGTTTTTGATGCTAATTTTGGGACCAGTAGGCTGGAGAGGTGAGCGATGAAAATTTGGATTTTTTCTGATAACGCCAATCGATTCAGAATGGTCGTTTCATACCCCTTAGAAACCCCGACGGGGCAAATAAGGCCCTAGAACGCGTATTTTCCGAGAAAAACGCGATTAAGTTTCAGCAAACTTGAAACAGTCCAAAATTGCAATTTTTCCCTATGCCGACATCATTAAATTTCTGGTTTTTGATGCTAATTTTGGGTCCAGTAGGCTGGAGAGGTCAGCGGTGAAAATTTGGATTTTTTCTGATAACGCCAATCGATTCAGAATGGTCGTTTCATACCCCGTAGAAACCCCGAAGGGGCAAATAAGGCCCTAGAACGCGTATTTTCCGACAAAAACGCGATTATAGTTTCAGCAAACTTGAAACAGTCCAAAAATGCATTTTTTCCCTATGCCGGCATCATTAAATTTCTGGTTTTTGATGCTAATTTTGGGAGCAGTAGTCTGGAGAGGTCAGCGATGAAAATTTGGATTTTTTCTGATAACGCCAATCGATTCAGAATGGTCGTTTCATACCCCTTAGAAAACCCGAAGGGGCAAATAAGGCCCTAGAACGCGTATTTTCCGAGAAAAACGCGATTAAGTTTCAGCAAACTTGAAACAGTCCAAAATTGCAATTTTTCCCTATGCCGGCATCATTAAATTTCTGGTTTTTGATGCTAATTTTGGGACCAGTAGGCTGGAGAGGTCAGCGATGAAAATTTGGATTTTTTCTGATAACGCCAATCGATTCAGAATGGTCGTTTCAAACCCCGTAGAAACCCCGAAGAGGCAAATAAAGCCCTAGAACGCGTATTTTCCGAGAAAAACGCGATTTAAGTTTCAGCAAACTTGAAACAGTCCAAAATGGCAATTTTTCCCTATGCCGGCATCATTAAATTTCTGGTTTTTTATGCTAATTTTGGGACCAGTAGTCTGGAGAGGTCAGCGATGAAAATTTGGATTTTTTCTGATAACGCCAATCGATTCAGAATGGTCCTTTCATACCCCTTAGAAACCCCGAAGGGGCAAATAAGGCCCCAGAACGCGTATTTTCCGAGAAAAATGCGATTAAAGTTTCAGCAAACTTGAAACAGTCCAAAATTGCAATTTTTCCCTATGCCGGCATCATTATAGTTCTGGTTTTTGATGCTAATTTTGGGACCAGTAGTTTGGAGAGGTCAGCGATGAAAATTTGGATTTTTTCTGATAACGCCAATCGATTCAGAATGGTCGTTTCATACCCCTTAGAAACCCCGAAGGGGCAAATAAGGCCCTAGAACGCGTATTTTCCGAGAAAAACGCGATTATAGTTTCAGCAAACTTGAAACAGTCCAAAAATGCATTTTTTCCCTATGCCGGCACATTAAATTTCTGGTTTTTGATGCTAATTTTGGGAACAGTAGTCTGGAGAGGTCAGCGATGAAAATTTGGATTTTTTCTGATAACGCCAATCGATTCAGAATGGTCGTTTCATACCCCTTAGAAACCCCGAAGGGGCAAATAAGGCCCTTGAACGCGTATTTTCCGAGAAAAACGCGATTAAGTTTCAGCAAACTTGAAACAGTCCAAAATTGCAATTTTTCCCTATGCCGGCATCATTAAATTTCTGGTTTTTGATGCTAATTTTGGGACCAGTAGGCTGGAGAGGTCAGCGATGAAAATTTGGATTTTTTCTGATAACGCCAATCGATTCAGAATGGTCGTTTCATACCCCTTAGAAACCCCGAAGGGGCAAATAAGGCCCTAGAACGCGTATTTTCCGAGAAAAACGCGATTAAAGTTTTAGCAAACTTGAAACAGTTCAAAATTGCAATTTTTCCCTATGCCGGCATCATTAAATTTCTGGTTTTTTATGCTAATTTTGGAACCAGTAGTCTGGAGAGGTCAGCGATGAAAATTTGGATTTTTTCTGATAACGCCAATCGATTCAGAATGGTCGTTTCATACCCCTTAGAAACCCCGAAGGGGCAAATAAGGCCCTAGAATGCGTATTTTCCGAGATAAACGCGATTAAAGTTTTAGCAAACTTGAAACAGTTCAAAATTGCAATTTTTCCCTATGCTGGCATCATTAAATTTCTGGTTTTTTATGCTAATTTTGGGACAAGTAGTCTGGAGAGGTCAGCGATGAAAATTTAGATTTTTTCTGATAACGCCAATCGATTCAGAATGGTCCTTTCATACCCCTTAGAAACCCCGAAGGGGCAAATAAGGCCCTAGAACGCGTATTTTCCGAGAAAAACGCGATTAAAGTTTCAGGAAACTTGAAACAGTCCAAAATTGCAATTTTTCCCTATGCCGGCATCATTAAATTTCTGGTTTTTGATGCTAATTTTGGGACCAGTAGGCTGGAGAGGTCAGCGATGAAAATTTGGATTTTTTCTGATAACGCCAATCGATTCAGAATGGTCGTTTCAAACCCCGTAGAAACCCCGTAGGGGCAAATAAGGCCCTAGAACGCGTATTTTCCGAGAAAAACGCGATTAAAGTTTCAGCAAACTTGAAACAGTCCAAAATTGCACTTTTTCCCTATGCCGGCATCATTAAATTTCTGGTTTTTGATGCTAATTTTGGGACCAGTAGTCTGGAGAGGTCAGCGATGAAAATTTGAATTTTTTCTGATAACGCCAATCGATTCAGAATGGTCGTTTCATACCCCTGAGAAAGCCCGAAGGGGCAAATAAGGCCCTAGAACGCGTATTTTCCGAAAAAACGCGATTAAAGTTTCAGCAAACTTAAACAGGCCAAAATTTCAATTTTTCCCTATGCGGGCATCATTAAATTTCTGGTTTTTGATGTTAATTTTGGGACCAGTAGTCTGGAGAGGTCAGCGGTGAAAATTTGGATTTTTTCTGATAAAGCCAATCGATTCAGATTGGTCGTTTCATACCCCTTAGTACTTATTTATTTTTATTTATTTAAGCTAAATACAAGCTATTACGTAAAAAAATACAAAAATAAAAAATAAAATACAAGCTATAACTTAATACTAATTCAACAGACTATAATAAATGAATAATAAGAATAAATACATAAAAGGTATAAGCTACAATATGAGCTATATATATTGATTAATGGCAGAGGGCGTAAGGAAGAAGAATTAAAGTAGGCGATCAGGATCAAGATGGGCGGGGTCAAGATATAGGGATTTGTGGAGTGATGATTTACTCATATGGAATTCAAAACAGGAAAGGTCGTTGACTTTTCGTAACATCCTGGTAATTGGCTCGCTTTGACCGTAGTTTGTGCGATGGCGGTCGAGTCGGAAAAGGGGAGTGGACCTAAGCTTACGGGGATTGGTATAGATGGGTAAAGATTGCAGGATGGAGGGGCAGTCTATGGCACCAGTTAATAATTGGTAAATGAAGAGAATGTCGGAAACATCACGACGTTTGCTTAGCGGTTGTAAGTCGATCAGTTTCAGACGGTTTTCATAGGGAGGAAGGTTGAATCTGTCAACCCACGGAAGATCACGTAGAGCGAAGCGAATAAACCTACGCTGGACAGATTCAATCCTATAAATGTGAGTTGTTTGTGTAGGGGACCATACCTGGCTGGCATATTCAAGGAGAGGTCTAACGAAGGAGACGTAGAGAGATTTGGAAACATAAGGATTGGAAAACTCTCTAGACCAGCGCTTCACAAACCCTAGCGCGGAGTTAGCTCTGTTAATTATGCTGTCAATGTGGGAACGGAAATTGAGTTCACTATCACAGATTATTCCTAAGTCACACAAAGAGGTAACGATAGGGACTGGTACGTCGGTTAACATATAGACTCTCGGGGTGGTGGTAAGACGCTTGCGGGAATAAGAGACGGACTGGCATTTGGAGACATTGAGCTCCAGAAAGTTTTTCATGCACCATGTGATGAATGAATCGAGGTCTTCTTGCAGGAGAAGAGAGTCGGTAGTGGAGGAGATATGTTTGATTATTTTCATGTCATCGGCATAGATGGACAATTCTGAGTGTTTGATGACACATTCAACATCATTTATTGTGAGGATAAAAATCAATGGACCAAGGTGGCTGCCCTGAGGGACGCCGGAACGAGCGACAATAGGGTTAGAAATGGATGAACTGAAAAGAAACCCCGAATTGGCAAATAAGGCCCTAGAACGCGTATTTTCCGAAAAAACGCGATTAAAGTTTCAGCAAACTTAAACAGGCCAAAATTTCAATTTTTCCCTATGCCGGCATCATTAAATTTCTGGTTTTTGATGTTAATTTTGGGACCAGTAGTCTGGAGAGGTCAGCGGTGAAAATTTGGATTTTTTCTGATAACGCCAATCGATTCAGAATGGTCGTTTTATACCCCTTAGAAATCCCGAAGGGTCAAATAAGGCCCTAGAACGCGTATTTTCCGAGAAAAACGCGATTAAAGTTTCAGCAAACTTGAAACAGTCCAAAATTGCAAATTTTCCCTATGCCGGCATCATTAAATTTCTGGTTTTTGATGCTATTTTTGGGACCAGTAGTCTGGAGAGGTCAGCGATGAAAATTTGGATTTTTTCTAATAACGCGA
Organism: Leptarthrus brevirostris; assembly: GCA_964036015.1. Classification (NCBI taxonomy): domain Eukaryota; kingdom Metazoa; phylum Arthropoda; class Insecta; order Diptera; family Asilidae; genus Leptarthrus; species Leptarthrus brevirostris. The sequence goes on from OZ038374.1 coordinate 92,093,717, forward strand.
ATCGATTCAGAATGGTCGTTTCATACCCCTTAGAAGCCACGAAGGGGCAAATAAGGCCCTAGAACGCGTATTTTCCGAGAAAACGCGATTAAAGTTTCAGCAAACTTGAAACAGTCCACAAATTGCAATTTTTCCCTATGCCGGCATCATTAAATTTCTGGTTTTTTATGCTAATTTTGGGACCAGTAGTCTGGAGAGGTCAGTGATGAATATTTGGATATTTTCTGATAACGCCAATCGATTCAGAATGGTCGTTTCATACCCCTTAGAAATCCCGAAGGGGCAAATAAGGCCCTAGAACGCGTATTTTCCGAGAAAAACGCGATTAAAGTTTCAGCTAACTGCAATTTTTCCCTATGCCGGCATCATTAAATTTCAGGTTTTTGATGCTAATTTTGGGACCAGTAGTCTGGAGAGGTCAGCGATGAAAATTTGGATTTTTTCTGATAACGCCAATCGATTCAGAATGGTCCTTTCATACCCCTTAGAAACCCCGAAGGGGCAAATAAGGCCCTAGAACGCGTATTTTCCGAGAAAAACGCGATTAAAGTTTCGGCAAACTTAATCAGGCCAAAATTGCAATTTGTCCCTATGCCGGCATCATTAAATTTCTGGTTTTTGATGCTAATTTTGGGACCAGTAGTCTGGAGAGGTCAGCGATGAAAATTTGGATTTTTTCTGATAACGCCAATCGATTCAGAATGGTCGTTTCATATCCCTTAGAAACCCCGAAGGGGCAAATAAGGCCCTAGAACGCGTATTTTCCGAAAAAAAAAACGCGACTAAAGTTTCAGCAAACTTGAAACAGTCCAAAATTGCAATTTTTCCCTATGCCGGCATCATTAATTTTCAGGTTTTTGATGCTAATTTTGGGACCAGTAGTCTGGAGAGGTCAGTGATGAAAATTTGGATTTTTTCTGATAACGCCAATCGATTCAGAATGGTCGTTTCATACCCCTTAGAAACCCCGAAGGGGCAAATAAGGCCCTAGAACGAGTATTTTCCGAGAAAAACGCGATTAAAGTTTCAGCAAACTTGAAACAGACCAAAATTGCAATTTTTCCCTATGCCGGCATCATTAAATTTCTGGTTTTTGATGCTAATTTTGGGACCAGTAGTCTGGAGAGGTCAGCGATGAAAATGTGGATTTTTTCTGATAACGCCAATCGATTCAGAATGGTCGTTTCATACCCCTTAGAAACCCCGAAGGGGCAAATAAGGCCCTAGAACGCGCATTTTCCGAGAAAAACGCGATTAAAGTTTCAGCAAACTTGAAACAGACCAAAATTGCAATTTTTCCCTATGCCGGCATCATTAAGTTTCTGGTTTTTTATGCTAATTTTGGGACCAGTAGTCTGGAGAGGTCAGTGATGAAAATTTGGATTTTTTCTGACAACGCCAATCGATTCAGAATGGTCGTTTCATACCCCTTAGAAAATCCGAAAGGGCAAATAAGGCCCTAGAACGCGTATTTTCCGAGAAAAACGCGATTAAAGTTTCAGCAAACTTGAAACAGTCCAAAATTGCAATTTTTCCCTATGCCGGCATCATTAAATTTCTGGTTTTTTATTCTAATTTTGGGACCAGTAGTCTGGAGAGGTCAGCGATGAAAATTTTTATTTTTTCTGATAACGCCAATCGATTCAGAATGGTTGCCGAAGGGGCAAATAAGGCCCTAGAACGCGTATTTACCGAGAAAAACGCGATTAAAGTTTCAGCAAACTTGAAACAGTCCAAAATTGCAATTTTTCCCTATGCCGGCATCATTAATTTTCAGGTTTTTGATGCTAATTTTGGGACCAGTAGTCTGGAGAGGTCAGTGATGAAAATTTGGATTTTTTCTGATAACGCCAATCGATTCAGAATGGTCGTTTCATACCCCTTAGAAACCCCGAAGGGGCAAATAAGGCCCTAGAACGCGTATTTTCATAAAAAAACGCGATTAAAGTTTCAGCAAACTTAAACAGGCCAAAATTTCAATTTTTCCCTATGTCGGCATCATTAAATTTCTGGTTTTTGATGTTAATTTTGGGACCAGTAGTCTGGAGAGGTCAGCGGTGAAAATTTGGATATTTTCTGATAACGCCAATCGATTCAGAATGGTCGTTTCATACCCCTTAGAAACCCCGAAGGGGCAAATAAGGCCTAGAACGCGTATTTTCCGAGAAAAACGCGATTAAAGTTTCAGCAAACTTGAAACAGTCCAAAATTGCAATTTTTCCCTATGCCGGCATCATTAAATTTCTGGTTTTTGATGCTAATTTTGGGACCAGTAGACTGGAGAGGTCAGCGATGAAAATTTGGAGTTTTTCTGATAACGCCTATCGATTCAGAATGGTCGTTTCATACCCCTTAGAAACCCCGAAGGGGCAAATAAGGCCCTAGAACGCGTATTTTCCGAGAAAAACGCGATTAAAGTTTCAGCAAACTTAAAACAGTCCAAAATTGCAATTTTTCCCTATGCCGGCATCATTAAATTTCTGGTTTTTGATGCTTATTTTGGGACCAGTAGTCTGGAGAGGTCAGCGATGAAAAGTTGGATTTTTTCTGATAACGCCAATCGATTCAGAATGGTCGTTTCATACCCCTTAGAAACCCCGGAGGGGCAAATAAGGCCCTAGAACGCGTATTTTCCGAGAAAAACGCGATTAAAGTTTCAGCAAACTTGAAACAGTCCAAAATTGCAATTTTTCCCTATGCCGGCATCATTAAATTTCTGGTTTTTGATGCTAATTTTGGGACCAGTAGTCTGGAGAGGTCAGCGATGAAAATTTGGATTTTTTCTGATGACTCCAATCGATTCAGAATGGTCGTTTCATACCCCTTAGAAATCCCGAAGGGGCAAATAAGGCCCTAGAACGAGTATTTTCCGAGAAAAACGCGATTAAAGTTTCAGCAAACTTGAAACAGTCCAAAATTGCAATTTTTCCCTATGCCGGCATCATTAAATTTCTGGTTTTTGATGCTAATTTTGGGACCAGTAGTCTGGAGAGGTCAGCGATGAAAATTTGGATTTTTTCTGATAACTCCAATCGATTCAGAATGGTCGTTTCATACCCCTTAGAAATCCCGAAGGGGCAAATAAGGCCCTAGAACGCGTATTTTCCGAGAAAAACGCGATTAAAGTTTCAGCAAACTTGAAACAGTCCAAAATTGCAATTTTTCCCTATGCCGGCATCATTAAATTTCTGGTTTTTGATGCTAATTTTGGGACCAGTAGTCTGGAGAGGTCAGCGATGAAAATTTGGAGTTTTTCTGATAACGCCTATCGATTCAGAATGGTCGTTTCATACCCCTTAGAAACCCCGAAGGGGCAAATAAGGCCCTAGAACGCGTATTTTCCGAGAAAAACGCGATTAAAGTTTCAGCAAACTTGAAACAGTCCAAAATTGCAAATTTTCCCTATGCCGGCATCATTAAATTTCTGGTTTTTGATGCTAATTTTGGGACCAGTAGTCTGGAGAGTTCAGCGATGAAAATTTGGATGTTTTCTGATAACGCCAATCGATTCAGAATGGTCGTTTCATACCCCTTAGAAACCCCGAAGGGGCAAATAAGGCCCTAGAACGCGTATTTTCCGAGAAAAACGCGATTAAAGTTTCAGCAAACTTGAAACAGTCCAAAATTGCAAATTTTCCCTATGCCGGCATCATTAAATTTCTGGTTTTTGATGCTAATTTTGGGACCAGTAGTCTGGAGAGTTCAGCGATGAAAATTTGGATGTTTTCTGATAACGCCAATCGATTCAGAATGGTCGTTTCATACCTCTTAGAAACCCCGAAGGGGCAAATAAGGCCTAGAACGCGTATTTTCCGAGAAAAACGCGATTAAAGTTTCAGCAAACTTGAAACAGTCCAAAATTGCAATTTTTCCCTATACCGGCATCATTAAATTTCTGGTTTTTGATGGTAATTTTGGGACCAGTAGTCTGGAGAGGTCAGCGATGAAAATTTGGAGTTCTTCTGATAACGCCAATCGATTCAGAATGGTCGTTTCATACCCCTTAGAAACCCCGAAGGGGCAAATAAGGCCTAGAACGCGTATTTTCCGAGAAAAACGCGATTAAAGTTTCAGCAAACTTGAAACAGTCCAAAATTGCAAATTTTCCCTATGCCGGCATCATTAAATTTCTGGTTTTTGATGCTAATTTTGGGACCAGTAGTCTGGAGAGTTCAGCGATGAAAATTTGGATGTTTTCTGATAACGCCAATCGATTCAGAATGGTCGTTTCATACCCCTTAGAAACCCCGAAGGGGCAAATAAGGCCCTAGAACGCGTATTTTCCGAGAAAAACGCGATTAAAGTTTCAGCAAACTTGAAACAGTCCAAAATTGCAAATTTTCCCTATGCCGGCATCATTAAATTTCTGGTTTTTGATGCTAATTTTGGGACCAGTAGTCTGGAGAGTTCAGCGATGAAAATTTGGATGTTTTCTGATAACGCCAATCGATTCAGAATGGTCGTTTCATACCTCTTAGAAACCCCGAAGGGGCAAATAAGGCCTAGAACGCGTATTTTCCGAGAAAAACGCGATTAAAGTTTCAGCAAACTTGAAACAGTCCAAAATTGCAATTTTTCCCTATACCGGCATCATTAAATTTCTGGTTTTTGATGGTAATTTTGGGACCAGTAGTCTGGAGAGGTCAGCGATGAAAATTTGGAGTTCTTCTGATAACGCCAATCGATTCAGAATGGTCGTTTCATACCCCTTAGAAACCCCGAAGGGGCAAATAAGGCCTAGAACGCGTATTTTCCGAGAAAAACGCGATTAAAGTTTCAGCAAACTTGAAACAGTCCAAAATTGCAATTTTTCCCTATGCCGGCATCATTAAATTTCTGGTTTTTGATGCTAATTTTGGGACCAGTAGTCTGGAGAGGTCAGCGATGAAAATTTGGATTTTTTCTGATAACTCCAATCGATTCAGAATGGTCGTTTCATACCCCTTAGAAATCCCGAAGGGGCAAATAAGGCCCTAGAACGCGTATTTTCCGAGAAAAACGCGATTAAAGTTTCAGCAAACTTGAAACAGTCCAAAATTGCAATTTTTCCCTATGCCGGCATCATTAAATTTCTGGTTTTTGATGCTAATTTTGGGACCAGTAGTCTGGAGAGGTCAGCGATGAAAATTTGGAGTTTTTCTGATAACGCCTATCGATTCAGAATGGTCGTTTCATACCCCTTAGAAACCCCGAAGGGGCAAATAAGGCCCTAGAACGCGTATTTTCCGAGAAAAACGCGATTAAAGTTTCAGCAAACTTGAAACAGTCCAAAATTGCAAATTTTCCCTATGCCGGCATCATTAAATTTCTGGTTTTTGATGCTAATTTTGGGACCAGTAGTCTGGAGAGTTCAGCGATGAAAATTTGGATGTTTTCTGATAACGCCAATCGATTCAGAATGGTCGTTTCATACCCCTTAGAAACCCCGAAGGGGCAAATAAGGCCCTAGAACGCGTATTTTCCGAGAAAAACGCGATTAAAGTTTCAGCAAACTTGAAACAGTCCAAAATTGCAAATTTTCCCTATGCCGGCATCATTAAATTTCTGGTTTTTGATGCTAATTTTGGGACCAGTAGTCTGGAGAGTTCAGCGATGAAAATTTGGATGTTTTCTGATAACGCCAATCGATTCAGAATGGTCGTTTCATACCCCTTAGAAACCCCGAAGGGGCAAATAAGGCCTAGAACGCGTATTTTCCGAGAAAAACGCGATTAAAGTTTCAGCAAACTTGAAACAGTCCAAAATTGCAATTTTTCCCTATACCGGCATCATTAAATTTCTGGTTTTTGATGGTAATTTTGGGACCAGTAGTCTGGAGAGGTCAGCGATGAAAATTTGGAGTTCTTCTGATAACGCCAATCGATTCAGAATGGTCGTTTCATACCCCTTAGAAACCCCGAAGGGGCAAATAAGGCCCGAGAAAAACGCGATTAAAGTTTCAGCAAACTTGAAACAGTCCAAAATTGCAATTTTTCCCTATGCCGGCATCATTAAATTTCTGGTTTTTGATGCTAATTTTGGGACCAGTAGTCTGGAGAGGTCAGCGATGAAAATTTGGATTTTTTCTGATAACGCCAATCGATTCAGAATGGTCGTTTCATACCTCTTAGAAACCCCGAAGGCGCAAATAAGGCCCTAGAACGCGTATTTTCCGAGAAAAACGCGATTAAAGTTTCAGCAAACTTGAAACAGTCCAAAATTGCAATTTTTCCCTATGCCGGCATCATTATATTTCTGGTTTTTGATGCTAATCTTGGGACCAGTAGTTTGGAGAGGTCAGCGATGAAAATTTTGATTTTTTTCTGATAACGCCAATCGATTCAGAATGGTCGTTTCATACCCCTTAGAAACCCCGAAGGGGCAAATAAGGCCCTAGAACGCGTATTTTCCGAGAAAAACGCGATTAAAGTTTCAGCAAACTTGAAACCGTCCAAAATTGCAATTTTTCCCTTACATTAAATTTCTGGTTTTTGATGCTAATTTTGGGACCAGTAGTCTGGAGAGGTCAGCGATGAAAATTTGGATTTTTTCTGATAACGCCAATCGATTCAGAATGGTCGTTTCATACCCCTTAGAAACCCCGGAGGGGCAAATAAGGCCATAGAACGCGTATTTTCCGAGAAAAACGCGATTAAAGTTTCAGCAAACTTAAACAGGCCAAAATTGCAATTTTTCCCTATGCCGGCATCATTAAATTTCTGGTTTTTGATGCTAATTTTGGGACCAGTAGTCTGGAGAGGTCAGCGATGAAAATTTGGATTTTTTCTGATAACGCCAATCGATTCAGAATGGTCGTTTCATACCCCTTAGAAACCCCGGAGGGGCAAATAAGGCCATAGAACGCGTATTTTCCGAGAAAAACGCGATTAAAGTTTCAGCAAACTTAAACAGTCCAAAATTGCAATTTTTCCCTATGCCGGCATCATTAAATTTCTGGTTTTTGATGCTAATCTTGGGACCAGTAGTTTTGAGAGGTCAGCGATGAAAATTTTGATTTTTTCTGATAACGCCAATCGATTCAGAATGGTCGTTTCATACCCCTTAGAAACGCCGAAGGGGCAAATAAGGCCCTAGAACGCGTATTTTCCGAGAAAAACGCGATTAAAGTTTCAGCAAACTTGAAACCGTCCAAAATTGCAATTTTTCCCTTACATTAAATTTCTGGTTTTTGATGCTAATTTTGGGACCAGTAGTCTGGAGAGGTCAGCGATGAAAATTTGGATTTTTTCTGATAACGCCAATCGATTCAGAATGGTCGTTTCATACCCCTTAGAAACCCCGAAGGGGCAAATAAGGCCCTAGAACGCGTATTTTCCGAGAAAAACGCGATTAAAGTTTCAGCATACTTGAAGCAGTACCAAAACTGCAATTTTTCCCTATGCCAGCATCATTAAATTTCTTGTTGTTGATGCTAATTTTGGGACCAGTAGTCTGCAGAGGTCAGCGATGACAATTTTGATTTTGTCTGATAACGCCAATAAGGCCCTAGAACGCGTATTTTCCGAGAAAAACGCGATTAAAGTTTCAGCAAAATTGAAACAGTCCAAAATTGCAATTTTTCCCTATGCCGGCGTCATTAAATTTCTGGTTTTTGATGCTAATTTTGGGACCAGTAGTCTGGAGAGGTCAGCGATGAAAATTTGGATTTTTTCTGATAACGCCAATCGATTCAGAATGGTCGTTTCATACCCCTTAGAAACCCCGCGGGGGAAAAAAGGGCCTAGAACGCGTATTTTCCGAGAAAAACGCGATTAAAGTTGCAGCATACTTGAAACAGTACCAAAACTGCAATTTTCCCCTATGCCAGCATCATTAAATTTCTTGTTGTTGATGCTAATTTTGGGACCAGTAGTCTGGAGAGGTCAGTGATGAAAATTTGGATTTTTTTTTATAACGCCAATCGATTCAGAGTGGTCGTTTCATACCCCTTAGAAACCGCGAGGGGGAAAAAAGGGCCTAGAACGCGTATTTTCCGAGAAAAACGCAATTAAAGTTGCAGCATACTTGAAACAGTACCAAAACTGCAATTTTCCCCTATGCCAGCATCATTAAATTTCTTGTTGTTGATGCTAATTTTGGGACCAGTAGTCTGGAGAGGTCAGCGATGAAAATTTGGATTTTTTCTGAAAACGCCAATCGATTCAGAATGGTCGTTTTATACCCCTTAGAAACCCCGAAGGGGCAAATAAGGCCCTAGAACGCGTATTTTCCGAGCAAAACGCGATTAAAGTTTCAGCAAACTTAAACAGGCCAAAATTGCAATGTTTCCCTATGCCGGCATCAAAAAAGTTTCAGCAAACTTGAAACAGTCCAAAATTGCAATTTTTCCCTATGCCGGCATCATTAAATTTCTGGTTTTTGATGCTAATTTTGGGACCAGTAGTCTGGAGAGGTCAGCGATGAAAATTTGGATTTTTTCTGATAACGCCAATCGATTCAGAATGGTCGTTTCATACCCCTTAGAAACCACGAAGGGGCAAATAAGGCCCTGGAACGCGTATTTTCCGAGAAAAACGCGATTAAAGTTTCAGCAAACTTAAACAGGCCAAAATTGCAATTTGTCCCTATGCCGGCATCATTACATTTCTGGTTTTTGATGCTAATTTTGGGACCAGTAGTCTGGAGAGGTCAGTGATGAAAATTTTGATTTTTTTTTATAACGCCAATCGATTCAGAGTGGTCGTTTCATACCCCTTAGAAACCCCGTGGGGGAAAAAAGGGCCTAGAACGCGTATTTTCCGAGAAAAACGCGATTAAAGTTGCAGCATACTTGAAACAGTACCAAAACTGCAATTTTTCCCTATGCCAGCATCATTAAATTTCTTGTTGTTGATGCTAATTTTGGGACCAGTAGTCTGGAGAGGTCAGCGATGAAAATTTGGATTTTTTCTGATAACGCCAATCGATTCAGAATCGTCGTTTCATACCCCTTAGAAACCCCGAAGGGGCAAATAAGGCCCTAGAACGCGTATTTTCCGAGAAAAACGCGATTAAAGTTTCAGCATACTTGAAACAGTACCAAAACTGCAATTTTTCCCTATGCCAGCATCATTAAATTTCTTGTTGTTGATGCTAATTTTGGGACCAGTAGTCTGCAGAGCTCAGCTATGACAATTTTGATTTTGTCTGATAACGCCAATCGATTCAGAATGGTCGTTTCATACCCCTTAGAAACCCCGAAGGGGCAAATAAGGCCCTAGAACGCGAATTTTCCGAGAAAAACGCGATTAAAGTTTCAGCATACTTGAAACAGTACCAAAACTGCAATTTTTCCCTATGCCAGCATCATTAAATTTTTTGTTGTTGATGCTACTTTTGGGACCAGTAGTCTGCAGAGGTCAGCGATTACAATTTTGATTTTGTCTGATAACGCCAATCGATTCAGAATGGTCGTTTCATACCCCTTAGAAACCCCGAAGGGGCAAATAACGCCCTAGAACGCGTATTTTCCGAGAAAAACGCGATTAAAGTTTCAGCATACTTGAAACAGTACCAAAACTGCAATTTTTCCCTATGCCAGCATCATTAAATTTCTTGTTGTTGATGCTAATTTTGGGACCAGTAGTCTGCAGAGGTCAGCGATGACAATTTTGATTTTGTCTGATAACGCCAATCGATTCAGAATGGTCGTTTCATACCCCTTAGAAACCCCGAAGGGGCAAATAACGCCCTAGAACGCGTATTTTCCGAGAAAACCCCATTTAAGATTCAGCATACTTGAAACAGTACCAAAACTGCAATTTTTCCCTATGCAGTCATCATTAAATTTCTGATTTTGGATGCTAATTTTGGGACCAGTAGTCTGGAGAGGTCAGCAATGAAAATTTCGATTTTTTCTGATAACGCCAATCAATTCAGAATGGTCGTATCATACCCCTTAGAAACCCCGAATAGGCAAATAAGGCCCTAGAACGCGTATTTTCCGAGAAAACCCCATTTAAGTTTCAGCATACTTGAAACAGTACCAACACTGCAATTTTGCCCTATGCCGTCATCAATAAATTTCTGACTGCTGATGCTAATTTTGGGACCAATAGTCTGAAGAGGTCAGCGATGAAAATTTTTATTTTTTTTCTGATAACGCCAATCGATTCAGAATTAAAGTTTCAGCATACTTGAAACAGTACCAAAACTGCAATTTTTCCCTATGCCGGCATCATTAAATTTCTTGTTTTTGATGCTACTTTTGGGACCAGTAGTCTGGAGGGTTCAGCGATGAAAATTTTTATTTTTACTAATAACGCCAATCGATTCAGAATGGTCGTTTCATACTCCTGAAAAACCCTGAAAGGGCAAATAAGGCCCGAGAACGCGAATTTTCCGAGAAAAATGCAATTAAAGTTTCAGCATACTTGAAACAGTACCTAAACTGCAATTTTGCCCTATGCCGGCATAATTAAATTTCTCGTTTTTGATGGTAATTTTGCGACCAGTAGTGTGGAGAGGTCAGCGATGAAAATTTCGATTTTTTCTGACAACGCCAATCGATTCAGAATGGTCGTTTCATACCCCTAAGAAACCGCGATGGGGCAAATAAGGCCATAGAACGCGGATTTTCCGAGAAAAACGCGATTAAAGTTTCAGCGTACTTGAAACAGTACCAAAACTGCAATTTTTCCCTATACCGGAATCATTAAATTTCTGGTTGTTGATGCTAATTTTGCGACCAGTAGTCTGGAGAGGTCAGCGATGAAAATTTCAATTTTTTCTGATAACGCCAATCGATTCAGAATGGTCGTTTCATAACCCTTAGAAACCCCGAAGGGGCAAATAAAGCCCTAGAACGCGTATTTTCCGAGAAAAGCGCGATTAAAGTTGCAGCATACTTGAAACAGTACCAAAACTGCAATTTTCCTCTATTCCAGCATCATTAAATTTCTTGTTGTTGATGCGAATTTTGGGACCAGTATTCAGCAGAGGTCAGCGATGAAAATTTGGATTTCTGATAACGCCAATCGATTCAGAATGGTCCTTTCAAACCCCTTAGAAACCCCGAAGGGGCAAATAAGGCCTAAGAACGCGTATTTTCCGAGAAAAACGCGATTAAAGTTTCAGCAAACTTGAAACAGTCCAAAATTGCAATTTTTCCCTATGCCGGCATCATTAAATTTCTGGTTTTTGATGCTAATTTTGGGACCAGTAGTCTGGAGAGGTCAGCGATGAAAATTTGGATTTCTTCTGATAACGCCAGTCGATTCAGAATTATCGTTTCATACCCCTTAGAAACCTAAAATTGCAATTTTTCCCTATGCCGGCATCATTAAATTTCTGGTTTTTGATGCTAATTTTGGGACCAGTAGTCTGGAGAGGTCAGCGATGAAAATTTGGATTTTTTCTGAAAACGCCAATCGATTCAGAATGGTCGTTTTATACCCCTTAGAAACCCCGAAGGGGCAAATAAGGCCCTAGAACGCGTATTTTCCGAGCAAAACGCGATTAAAGTTTCAGCAAACTTAAACAGGCCAAAATTGCAATGTTTCCCTATGCCGGCATCAAAAAAGTTTCAGCAAACTTGAAACAGTCCAAAATTGCAATTTGTCCCTATGCCGGCATCATTAAATTTCTGGTTTTTGATGCTAATTTTGGGACCAGTAGTCTGGAGAGGTCAGCGATGAAAATTTGGATTTTTTCTGATAACGCCAATCGATTCAGAATGGTCGTTTCATACCCCTTAGAAACCCCGAAGGGGCAAATAAGGCCCTGGAACGCGTATTTTCCGAGAAAAACGCGATTAAAGTTTCAGCAAACTTAAACAGGCCAAAATTGCAATTTGTCCCTATGCCGGCATCATTACATTTCTGGTTTTTGATGCTAATTTTGGGACCAGTAGTCTGGAGAGGTCAGTGATGAAAATTTTGATTTTTTTTTATAACGCCAATCGATTCAGAGTGGTCGTTTCATACCCCTTAGAAACCCCGTGGGGGAAAAAAGGGCCTAGAACGCGTATTTTCCGAGAAAAACGCGATTAAAGTTGCAGCATACTTGAAACAGTACCAAAACTGCAATTTTCCCCTATGCCAGCATCATTAAATTTCTTGTTGTTGATGCTAATTTTGGGACCAGTAGTCTGGAGAGGTCAGCGATGAAAATTTGGATTTTTTCTGATAACGCCAATCGATTCAGAATCGTCGTTTCATACCCCTTAGAAACCCCGAAGGGGCAAATAAGGCCCTAGAACGCGTATTTTCCGAGAAAAACGCGATTAAAGTTTCAGCATACATGAAACAGTACCAAAACTGCAATTTTTCCCTATGCCAGCATCATTAAATTTCTTGTTGTTGATGCTAATTTTGGGACCAGTAGTCTGCAGAGGTCAGCGATGACAATTTTGATTTTGTCTGATAACGCCAATCGATTCAGAATGGTCGTTTCATACCCCTTAGAAACCCCGAATAGGCAAATAAGTCCCTAGAACGCGTATTTTCCGAGAAAACCCCATTTAAGTTTTAGCATACTTGAAACAGTACCAACACTGCAATGTTGCCCTATGCCGTCATCAATAAATTTCTGACTGCTGATGCTTATTTTGGGACCAATAGTCTGAAGAGGTCAGCGATGAAAATTTTGATTTTTTTTCTGATAACGCCAATCGATTCAGAATTAAAGTTTCAGCATACTTGAAACAGTACCAAAACTGCAATTTTTCCCTATGCCGGCATCATTAAATTTCTTGTTTTTGATGCTACTTTTGGGACCAGTAGTCTGGAGGGTTCAGCGATGAAAATTTTTATTTTTACTAATAACGCCAATCGATTCAGAATGGTCGTTTCATACCCCTAAGAAACCACGATGGGGCAAATAAGGCCATAGAACGCGGATTTTCCGAGAAAAACGCGATTAAAGTTTCAGCGTACTTGAAATAGTACCAAAACTGCAATTTTTCCCTATACCGGAATCATTAAATTTCTGGTTGTTGATGCTAATTTTGCGACCAGTAGTCTGGAGAGGTCAGCGATGAAAATTTCAATTTTTTCTGATAACGCCAATCGATTCAGAATGGTCGTTTCATAACCCTTAGAAACCCCGAAGGGGCAAATAAGGCCTAAGAACGCGTATTTTCCGAGAAAAACGCGATTAAAGTTTCAGCAAACTTGAAACAGTCCAAAATTGCAATTTTTCCCTATGCCGGCATCATTAAATTTCTGGTTTTTGATGCTAATTTTGGGACCAGTAGTCTGGAGAGGTCAGCGATGAAAATTTGGATTTCTTCTGATAACGCCAGTCGATTCAGAATTATCGTTTCATACCCCTTAGAAACCACAAAGGGGCAAATAAGGCCCTAGAACGCGTATTTTCCGAGAAAAACGCGATTAAAGTTTCAGCAAACTTGAAACAGTCCAAAATTGCAATTTTTCCCTATGCCGGCATCATTAAATTTCTGGTTTTTGATGCTAATTTTGGGACCAGTAGTCTGGAGAGGTCAGCGATGAAAATTTGGATTTCTTCTGATAACGCCAGTCGATTCAGAATTATCGTTTCATACCCCTTAGAAACCACAAAGGGGCAAATAAGGCCCTAGAACGCGTATTTTCCGAGAAAAACGCGATTAAAGTTTCAGCAAACTTGAAACAGTCCAAAATTGAAATTTTTCCCTATGCCGGCATCATTAAATTTCTGGTTTTTGATGCTAATTTTGGACCAGTAGTCTGGAGAGATCAGCGATGAAAATTTGGATTTTTTCTGATAACGCCAATCGATTCAGAATGGTCGTTTCATACCCCTTAGAAACCGCGAAGGGGCAAATAAGGCCCTAGAACGCGTATTTTCCGAGAAAAACGCGATTACAGTTTCAGCATACTTGAAACAGTACCAAAACTGCAATTTTCCCCTATGCCAGCATCATTAAATTTCTTGTTGTTGAAGCTAATTTTGGGACCAGTAGTGTGGAGAGGTCAGCGATGAAAATTTGGATTTTTTCTGATAACGCCAATCGATTCTGAATGGTCGTTTCATGCCCTTAGAAACGCCGAAGGGGCAAATAAGGCCCTAGAACGCGTATTTTCCAAAAAAAACGCGATTAAAGTTTCAGCAAACTTGAAACAGTCCAAAAATGCATTTTTTCCCTATGCCGGCATCATTAAATTTCTGGTTTTTGATGCTAATTTTGGGACCAGTAGTCTGGAGAGGTCAGCGATGAAAATTTGGATTTTTTCTTATAACGCCAATCGATTCTGAATGGTCGTTTCATGCTCCTTAGAAACGCCGAAGGGGCAAATAAGGCCCTAGAACGCGTATTTTCCCAGCAAAACGCGATTAAAGTTTCAGCAAACTTAAACAGGCCAAAATTGCAATGTTTCCCTCTGCCGGCATCATTAAATTTCTTGTTTTTGATGCTAATTTTGGGACCAGCAGTCTGGAGAGGTCAGCGATGAAAACTTTGATTTTTTCTGATAACGCCAATCGATTCAGAATGGTCGTATCATACCCCTTAGAAACCCCGAATAGGCAAATAAGGCCCTAGAACGCGTATTTTCCGAGAAAACCCCATTTAAGTTTCAGCATACTTGAAACAGTACCAACACTGCAATTTTTCCCTATGCCGTCATCAATAAATTTCTGACTTCTGATGCTAATTTTGGGACCAATATTCTGAAGAGGTCAGCGATGAAAATTTTGATTTTTTCTGATAACGCCAATCGATTCAGAATGGTCGTTTCATGCCCCTTAGAAACGCCGAAGGGGCAAATAAGGCCCTAGAACGCGTATTTTCCCAGCAAAACGCGATTAAAGTTTCAGTATACTTTAAACAGTACCTAAACTGCAATTTTTCCCTATACCGGCATCATTAAATTTCTGGTTTTTGATGCTAATTTTGCGACCAGTAGTCTGGAGAGGTCAGCGATGAAAATTTCGATTTTTTCTGATAACGCCAATCGATTCAGAATGGTCGTTTCATACCCCTTAGAAACCACGAAGGGGCAAATAAGGCCATAGAACGCGGATTTTCCGAGAAAAACGCGATTTAAGTTTCAGCATACTTCTGACTTCTGATGCTAATTTTGGGACCAATAGTCTGGTGAAACCTATAAAGGCAAATAAGGCCGAGAACGCGTATTTTCCGAGAAAAACGCGATTAAAGTTTCAGCATATTTGAAACATTACCTAAACTGCAATTTTGCCCTATGCCGGCATCATTAAATTTCTTGTTTTTGATGCTAATTTTGAGACCAGTAGTCTGGAGAGGTCAGCGATGAAAATTTTGATATTTTCTGATAACGCCAATCGATTCAGAATGGTCGTTTCATACCCCTTAGAAACCCCGAAGGGGCAAATAAGGCCCTAGAACGCGTATTTTCCGAGAAAAACGCGACTAAAGTTTCAGCATATTTGAAACAGTACCTAATCTGCAATTTTTCCATGTGCCGGCATGATTAAATTTCTTGTCTTTGTTGCTAATTTTGGGACCAGTAGTCTGGAGAAGTCAGCGTTGAAAATTTTGGTTTTTTCTGATAACGCCAATCGATTCAGAATGGTCGTTTCATACCCCTCAATGTCAATGTTTGGCTGGTATCATCGGCAACCATTTAGTAGAACCATTTATTTTGCCGCAAGTGCTTAATAGTGAAATTTATGCGGACTTTTTGGACAATACACTGCCAGATTTAGTAGCGGAGAACCCTATCGATAATCTTAGGGAATGATTAACCAACACGATGGTGTACCAGCGCATATGGCTAACATTGTATGTGAAAAATTTCCTATTCCTTGGCATCCTAGGTCTCCAGACCTTACCCCATTGAACTTTTTCTTATGGGGAACAATGAAGGATGAAGTTTATTCAAGCCCAGTTAACAATTGGGAGGAATTAGTTAGCCGAATTTGGAATGCAGCGACGAAAATACGGGAGAGGATGGCTGCAATACGTCTTGAACAGGGACTTAGAAAGAGATTTTTGGCATGCATTCAAAGTGGCGGTACACATTTTGAACGGCTTTTCTTACTTATCAAGATTAATTGTAATTATTTTTAAAGCCAATAAAAAACATTTGGGAATTATTTTGAGTTTAATTTCTTTAATTTGTTGATTTTTATAATAGGATTTCTACGTATAAGTTTCTACATATTTTTTCTACGTGGACATGTTGCACCGTTTTGGAAAGGTAATAAGATAAGAAATCTAATAAAAATAAAAAAAGGGTGTACTTACTAATTACATAAGTTTTGGAGACAATTTGGGAAAATGCTGAATTGGCTGTACATGTAATGGTAGGAGTTATTATAAATCAACATTGTTAGCTATTTTGGAAAGGCCATTGGGATAGTAGTTTTTAATCGTTTGTTTGATATCGCTATGTTAGGTAGATCAAAAGATAAAAAATAAAATAGTAATGTTCATACCATGAAAAGCGGAAATTTATGTTTCATCCTGTAACTCCCAAACGCTTGAGATTGCCCCCTCCCCTGCCATACAATTTTTTGTTTGTCTAGTTGAGATCTATCACCACTCCTTTTGGAACGCCAGATCTGAAGCACCCTGTATACCTCGGGTATCAAAATGGAAAATGTTGTTTATAAACAAGTGTTGTAAATAGTTAGAATATGTTTTCAATAAAAAATTTTTACTTCTTATAGTTTAAAGTTAATTCTTTTATTCCAACTACCACACAATATCAACTCCCTGAGCGAAGCCGGGTAAAAAAATTGTTATATTATAAACTATATAAGTTTTTTAATAATAGTATTTAAGTTTAAAAGAGTGCTTTCAAAAGATACTCAGCATTCTCGTAAAGTTTGTTTGACTATTGAAGTCGTCGGTGATGTAATTGATAACGAATTGGCATTCCAACCCGAAGATCCCAGGCTCGAGTCCCACTGGTGGCAGCGGTTGTTTTTTGTTAATTACATATTGCGATAAAAAAGCCATTGGAATCTCTAAAAAAAGCATGTCGGTGGTTCGAATCCACTTTAATTTTTGGTCTACTTGCAATCGTTGTCTTGTAAAGGAGAAACTCTTAATCGTGACCATATGTTAAGAATATTTGTAGATTCAGATCAAGTAACATTTAAATTTGGAATTTAATAATATTCACTAAATATAACGAGTTTTCTGTACTAAATAGCAACGAATTCACCAACGAGAGTACAGAAGAACTTGCAGAATTTGATGATATGGGTTACAATTGACTCGGCTGGCTCGATAATGGACCCTAGGGAACATTGTAGTTCGCGGGTGGGGAGGGGGGTCTTACAACGGGTCTTTTGAGCCTTAGAATAAGGACGACGTTCCTTCCCCCAAAACAAACAACCAACAAACCAACCGAAATTTCAAATAACGCCCTAGAACGCGTATTTTCCGAGAAAACCCCATTTAAGATTCAGCATACTTGAAACAGTACCAAAACTGCAATTTTTCCCTATGCAGTCATCATTAAATTTCTGATTTTGGATGCTAATTTTGGGACCAGTAGTCTGGAGAGGTCAGCAATGAAAATTTCGATTTTTTCTGATAACGCCAATCAATTCAGAATGGTCGTATCATACCCCTTAGAAACCCCGAATAGGCAAATAAGGCCCTAGAACGCGTATTTTCCGAGAAAACCCCATTTAAGTTTCAGCATACTTGAAACAGTACCAACACTGCAATTTTGCCCTATGCCGTCATCAATAAATTTCTGACTGCTGATGCTAATTTTGGGACCAATAGTCTGAAGAGGTCAGCGATGAAAATTTTTATTTTTACTAATAACGCCAATCGATTCAGAATGGTCGTTTCATACTCCTGAAAAACCCTGAAAGGGCAAATAAGGCCCGAGAACGCGAATTTTCCGAGAAAAATGCAATTAAAGTTTTAGCATACT
The DNA here is from genome assembly GCA_964036015.1 of Leptarthrus brevirostris. Classification (NCBI taxonomy): domain Eukaryota; kingdom Metazoa; phylum Arthropoda; class Insecta; order Diptera; family Asilidae; genus Leptarthrus; species Leptarthrus brevirostris. Next base: position 92,111,515 of record OZ038374.1, read on the forward strand.
TGAAACAGTACCTAAACTGCAATTTTGCCCTATGCCGGCATAATTAAATTTCTCGTTTTTGATGGTAATTTTGCGACCAGTAGTGTGGAGAGGTCAGCGATGAAAATTTCGATTTTTTCTGACAACGCCAATCGATTCAGAATGGTCGTTTCATACCTCTAAGAAACCACGATGGGGCAAATAAGGCCATAGAACGCGGATTTTCCGAGAAAAACGCGATTAAAGTTTCAGCGTACTTGAAACAGTACCAAAACTGCAATTTTTCCCTATACCGGCATAATTAAATTTCTCGTTTTTGATGGTAATTTTGCGACCAGTAGTGTGGAGAGGTCAGCGATGAAAATTTCGATTTTTTCTGACAACGCCAATCGATTCAGAATGGTCGTTTCATACCCCTAAGAAACCACGATGGGGCAAATAAGGCCATAGAACGCGGATTTTCCGAGAAAAACGCGACTAAAGTTTCAGCATATTTGAAACAGTACCTAATCTGCAATTTTTCCATGTGCCGGCATGATTAAATTTCTTGTCTTTGTTGCTAATTTTGGGACCAGTAGTCTGGAGAAGTCAGCGTTGAAAATTTTAGTTTTTTCTGATAACGCCAATCGATTCAGAATGGTCGTTTCATACCCCTCAATGTCAATGTTTGGCTGGTATCATCGGCAACCATTTAGTAGAACCATTTCTTTTGCCGCAAGTGCTTAATAGTGAAATTTATGCGGACTTTTTGGACAATACACTGCCAGATTTAGTAGCGGAGAACCCTATCGATAATCTTAGGGAATGATTAACCAACACGATGGTGTACCAGCGCATATGGCTAACATTGTATGTGAAAAATTTCCTATTCCTTGGCATCCTAGGTCTCCAGACCTTACCCCATTGAACTTTTTCTTATGGGGAACAATGAAGGATGAAGTTTATTCAAGCCCAGTTAACAATTGGGAGGAATTAGTTAGCCGAATTTGGAATGCAGCGACGAAAATACGGGAGAGGATGGCTGCAATACGTCTTGAACAGGGACTTAGAAAGAGATTTTTGGCATGCATTCAAAGTGGCGGTACACATTTTGAACGGCTTTTCTTACTTATCAAGATTAATTGTAATTATTTTTAAAGCCAATAAAAAACATTTGGGAATTATTTTGAGTTTAATTTCTTTAATTTGTTGATTTTTATAATAGGATTTCTACGTATAAGTTTCTACATATTTTTTCTACGTGGACATGTTGCACCGTTTTGGAAAGGTAATAAGATAAGAAATCTAATAAAAATAAAAAAAGGGTGTACTTACTAATTACATAAGTTTTGGAGACAATTTGGGAAAATGCTGAATTGGCTGTACATGTAATGGTAGGAGTTATTATAAATCAACATTGTTAGCTATTTTGGAAAGGCCATTGGGATAGTAGTTTTTAATCGTTTGTTTGATATCGCTATGTTAGGTAGATCAAAAGATAAAAAATAAAATAGTAATGTTCATACCATGAAAAACGGAAATTTATGTTTCATCCTGTAACTCCCAAACGCTTGAGATTGCCCCCTCCCCTGCCATACAATTTTTTGTTTGTCTAGTTGAGATCTATCACCACTCCTTTTGGAACGCCAGATCTGAAGCACCCTGTATACCCCGGGTATCAAAATGGAAAATGTTGTTTATAAACAAGTGTTGTAAATAGTTAGAATATGTTTTCAATAAAAAATTTTTACTTCTTATAGTTTAAAGTTAATTCTTTTATTCCAACTACCACACAATATCAACTCCCTGAGCGAAGCCGGGTAAAAAAATTGTTATATTATAAACTATATAAGTTTTTTAATAATAGTATTTAAGTTTAAAAGACTGCTTTCAAAAGATACTCAGCATTCTCGTAAAGTTTGTTTGACTATTGAAGTCGTCGGTGATGTAATTGATAACGAATCGGCATTCCAACCCGAAGATCCCAGGCTCGAGTCCCACTGGTGGCAGCGGTTGTTTTTTGTTAATTACATATTGCGATAAAAAAGCCATTGGAATCTCTAAAAAAAGCATGTCGGTGGTTCGAATCCACTTTAATTTTTGGTCTACTTGCAATCGTTGTCTTGTAAAGGAGAAACTCTTAATCGTGACCATATGTTAAGAATATTTGTAGATTCAGATCAAGTAACATTTAAATTTGGAATTTAATAATATTCACTAAATATAACGAGTTTTCTGTACTAAATAGCAACGAATTCACCAACGAGAGTACAGAAGAACTTGCAGAATTTGATGATATGGGTTACAATTGACTCGGCTGGCTCGATAATGGACCCTAGGGAACTTTGTAGTTCGCGGGTGGGGAGGGGGGTCTTACAACGGGTCTTTTGAGCCTCAGAATAAGGACGACGTTCCTTCCCCCAAAACAAACAACCAACAAACCAACCGAAATTTCCTAATCCATTACTATGGTATGGCCCAGTTGTTCGTATATACATATTTCTAGGCTTATATCCAGAAGAGGATACGAATTGTCCAATTTTGTCAGCAAACCTATTGGATCTTAATATTTATATCTGAATGAGGAAGTATACATACATCTATTTTATAATATAGTATACGTATACATCTATTTTATAATATAGGACGATAAACTACATACCTCACCAATCTCCATGAGTGATTTGGTGAACTATGTCGCTTAGCTTGTGACTTCTGGTAAAGCAGCAGAGTTCCGATTTGTCTGGGTTGATCTTCAGTCCGTAACCTTGAGCCCATGATGTTAATGGCATCTTTAAGCAAGTGGTCCAGGTTTTCTTCAAACTTCCCTTTTACTACAATTGAAGAGTCATCTGCTTAGCAGGTAATATAGAACTTTACTTGTACTCCAGTAATTTATCAATCACTACTTGGCATAGGAATGGTGAAAGAATCCCTCCTTGAGGTGTTCCTCCATTCGCCACCGCCGTCAATTTTTCATTTCCGAAATTCGTATTTATTATATGATTTCTTAACATGGATTCAATCCAACTTATTGCCCGTTTTCCTCTACTTACTGAGGATTTTTTCAATCCTGACGTTGTTGAAGGTTCCTTATATGTCTATACAGCAATCTAAGGCTACTTTCTTGTACATCAGTACTTTTTCAAGATGGTGTATTATGCTATGTAAAGCAGAGTCTACCGATCTTCCCTTTACATAGGCGTGTTTCAACTTGATTGTCTGTCCATGCCTATCTGCTTTCTTAACAGTAGTTCCACTAGTCTTCTCGACTTTTCAGTAGGAATGAAGTTAAGCTTATCGGTCTATATGCTCTTGGTGTATTATGCTCAGTTTTATAAGGTTTAGGTAAGAAAACTACCTTTGCCACCTTCCATTTTTTTGGAAGGTTTAGGTATGCTCTAAAAAATTTGGTTAGTTTATTCCAGAGTCGGTTACCCCCGTGCTGCAACATGATATGATATATTCTATCACTGGTGATTTGTATGGGCTTAATGATTTTATCGCCCACTTTATTATGTTTATAGTACATATTTGCTTTGCCGAAGTTCCTTGCTAATGTAGATCTTGTTGCAGAAAAAAACATGGCTAAAAGATTAAATGTTCCTTCAAATTATCTGCGCGCATTAAATATCTTGAAGTATCTGTCTTAACACACCGGCTGGAATACTGTTTATAGATAATTGTGGGAGGGAGTCGAGGAAGTAAAAATTGAACGAGGATGTTTATTTACATTTATTATTGCCTTCTGTTTAGGCTTGTACCTTTGTGTCGTGTGCGAGTTGTGTGGTGTTGTGTTGTGTGGATTACAGGTGTTGTGTCCAGGTAAGTACAAAACGAAGTTTTTAATAGCACTAAATCTTTACACCTTTTATTTCATTTTACTTTAAATGTAACTAATTCAACAAATTATAATAAAGTTCTAAACATTAAACTATTGTGTATAATTCTGTACTTTAAGCTGCTAATCAACTTGGTGGTTCTGAATAGAATGCCCAGATGTGCAACCGTTCCGTAATAAGCGGGTCCAAGCAACGGTAAGCTTCAAAACAAACCTGTGGGTCTGTAAGTATTAAAAAATAAGTTATTTGCCTTTAATTTATATAATAATTTCTCTTTTTTTGTTTCAGGTTCCAGTGAGCGTCAACATCCTCGGCCGCCTTGATATAATAGTTGTATCAATTGATATCTGTTGTCTCATAAATGTGTGTGTTGTCTCATAATTGTGTGTTTTGTCTCATAAGTGTGTGTTCTCTCATAAGTGTGCGCGTGTTACAACAAATCATCGCGTGTGGAGCTGACTGTGCGCATGCATATATATATAAATATTCAATTCGTATTTATTTCAGTTCGCATTAATTCTTATTCACTATTAATATTATTTTATTTAATGTCTATTTAACATGATTTAATAATATTTATGATGTTTTATTATCAACAATAGGTAACAAAGCGATTTTCGTAACGGGTCTTTTGTAAACTCCTGTTCTTGTTTTGACTGCCACCACCCTAACTAAATTATCCGAACCCGGATATACTTCATCAATTCGTCCTAAATTCCATTGCGTTGGGGGAAGCTTATCATCCTTAATTAATACGATATCTCCAACCTTAAAGTTTCTCTTCGATACAGTCCACTTCGGCCTTTCCTGCAGTCTTGAAATATACTCCTTAGACCATCTCTTCCAAATTTGTTGCGTTAATCTCTGTATGTGCTGCCAACGACTCAAACTATGCGGTTTCAATTCAAGTAGATTCGGTTCTGGTGGTGCAAGAAGTGAGTCACCTATTAAAAAATGCCCAGGAGTTAGTACTGATAAGTCCAACGGATCATCTGACATGGGACACAAAGGCCTCGAATTTAGGCAGGCTCCAATTTGAGCTAAAATTGAACTGAGCTCCTCGAACGTTAGAGATGCATCACCTACAACGCGTTTAAAATGGTGCTTGAGGGATTTAACTCCAGCTTCCCATAAACCACCAAAATGAGGTGAAGATGGAGGGATGAAGTGCCACCGTATGTTTTGGATAGATAATGTGTTTGCAGACTCCCTTAATGTATTACTTAAAACCAAGTCGAAGTCCCTTTTTAAAACTTTGCTTGCGCCGATGAAATTAGTTCCGCAGTCTGAGTGAATATCCGAACATATTCCTCTTCGGGATATGAATCTTTTAAATGCAGATAAGAAAGTGTCTGTAGTTTGATCGCTCACGGGTTCTAAATGAACGGCCTTTGTACTTAGGCAGATGAAAATTGCAATATAGCCTTTGAGAATTTTGGCTCCTCTAACCTTCGACATGCGTATTGATACAGGACCTGCGTAGTCGACACCTGTGTGCGTGAATGCTCTTGACATCTTTAAACGTAGTTCTGGTAAATGACCCATGAGTTGCGAAGAGGAAAATCTTCTGAACTTGAAACATGTCAAGCACTGATGTACGATTTGCTTGATAATATTTCGTGAATGAGGTATCCAATAAGTTCTTCTTAGGTATGCTGCCATCAATTGAGGCCCTCCATGTAAGGTTATAATGTGTGCTTGTTTAATAATGAGTTTGGTGAGATAGTGTTTGGTAGGCAATATTATCGGATGTTTTTGGCCGTAGTTGAGATTAGAGTTTTGCAGGCGTCCTCCAACTCTTATCAATTCGTCCTTACATAGAAAAGGTGTTAACGTTAATAATGCACTTTTACGGGAAGGAGATTTACCGGATTTAAAATCGGATATCTCCTTAGAAAAGACTGAAGCCTGTGCGTTTTTTATCCAAAAATAAAGTGATTGGTGAATCTCATCAGCTTCTAAGTGAGGAGTAGAGCGTATAGTTTTACGATTTCTCAGCTTCCTTATAAATCGAAAGCATAGGGCCGTAACCCTTAACAGTGTAGAGAATTTTTCGATCACAATGTCCTGATAGACCTCTGAGACATCTGAGACATGTACGTTGAGTTTTCTTTCATAGTTTGTTTCGGGACAAAATACAATATTCTTATGAGGCCATTGATTTTCGGGCAGTTGAAGCCATCGCGGTCCTTGCCACCAACACGTGTTTTTTGCTAACAACGACGGTAAACAACCTCTTGAACCATAATCGGCTGGATTATCCTTTGTATTTACATATCGCCATGAATTACATTCAACCAAGTCTTGTACTAAAGCGACTCGATTGCTTACGAAGATTTTCCAAGTATTGGGCTTTCCCCTGATCCAAGACAGAGTTATCATTGAGTCAGACCAGGCAATGACTTCAACATTATTAAATTTCATAGCGTTCTTTACCTTATGAATTACAGTAGTACAGCGCCGCAGAGTTCCAAACGAGGCAAGGTGACAGGCTTGACTGGTGCCACCTTTGATTTAGAAGTGAGAATATCTACCTTTATGTTGCCATCTCCATCTATTACACGAGTATAAATCACCGCACAATAAGCTGACATCGATGTATCGCAGAACCCATGGAGCTGGACAGACTTACATTCTTGCCGGGTACCAATCCATCTAGGCACTTCAATGCTTTCTAAACTTTTCAGCTCATCAGTAAATTTCACCCAACGTTGGTTAATATTTTCCGGAATTGGGTCATCCCACGATATACCGGTTAACCATAACTCTTGTATTATGATTTTTGCGAGGATTACGACTGGGGTGAGCCAACCAATGGGATCAAATAACTGAGCAATTTGTGACAAGAGGTTTCGTTTGGTTAAATTTTCCTGAGTAACAGTAGTGACTGAAATTTTGAAGAAGAATGTGTCCTTATGCGGATGCCAATGTAAGCCTAATGTTTTGATGTATCCATCTTCATTTAAATTTAGTGATATCCTTGTGTCTCTTTTTTCTTCTGGTATATTCTCTAAAAGTCGTTTGCTTTTGGTTGCCCATTTGCGTAAATCAAACCCTCCTGATAATAACATCCCTTGCAATTGATCTTGAATTTGTATCGCCTTATCTTCATTGTCTGCCCCAGACATGACATCATCGACATAAAAGTCGGAATTAACCACATCAAAGGCGAGGGGGTAGTTAGCTTTTTCATCATTTGCCAGTTGCTTCAATGTTTTAATCGCCAAGTAGGGAGCACAAGACGTTCCAAAGGTAACTGTTGTTAACTCGTATTCGCGTACTGGCTCTGAGGGACTATTTCTCCACAGAATCCGTTGATACGGTGCGTCAGAATGAGTCACTAGGATCTGGCGATACATCTTAGTTATATCTGCAGAAAATACTACTCGGTGCTTTCTCCAACGCAATATAATAGAAGTTAAATCTTCCTGCAGCTTAGGTCCTGTCAACAAAGTATCGTTTAACGAGATACCATTACTTGTTTTATGTGACGCGTCAAATACGACTCTTAAATGGGTGGTGGTGCTATCTTTAAAGACCGCGTGGTGAGGCAAGTAATTGACCTTGAATGCACGCATTCCACTTGAGGTGTTGATGGTATGATCAGATTCGGGAGTAGTTGCTGGTCTCATATGTGATATCTTTAAATATTCATTTAAACACGTTGAATATTCTTTGTATACGTCAGGAGTTTTACTTAGTTTTTTCTCTAATTGTAATAGTCTAGAGAGAGCGGCGCTTCTGGATTCACCCAGCAGTGGTGGCTTCAATTCAAAAAATGGCAAATGAACTACATAGCGACCACTAGGCAATCTATGATGAGTTTCGGCGTAAAATTCTTCGCAGTCACGATCTTCTTTTGATATGGGTTTCTCTTCATACAGCTCTTCTAATTCCCAAAAACGCTTTAAAAGGTTTTCAGCTTCGAGATTGTTATAAAGATTTGTTAAAGTGATCGTCGATTGCAAATCCTGATTAATCATTGGGCTATTCACTTTACCGAATAAAATCCAACCAAGCTGCGAGTTCTGACCGACAGGGCAATGACCGTTACCTTTCCTAAGTCCTTCGATCAAAATCTGGGAATAAACATCAGCGCCAAGTAGGACATCAATTTTATCGGGTTTATTAAAATACGGGTCTGCTAAGTTTAAGTTCTTCAAATGATTCCAAGATGATGATATCTTGACATATTGCGTGGGATGTAAACCAGTTAGAGATCGCAGAATATAAGCTTTTACCGTACAATTGAAATGGTTATTGCACAATGATTCCAATCGGAAATAAAGATGATGTGTACAAATGCCAGCCGAGGAAGTGCCCAATCCATTAATTTTTACTGATGTGTTATATCTTTTGAGTTGTAACATTTGCGCTGCGGCTTCGGTTATAAAAGACCCTTGTGAACCAGGATCAATTAGAGCGCGAATAACATGGGAACCTGTCGAAGATGTAACTCTTATTAAAGTAGTAGCTAGCATAACATTTGAGGTGTGTTGGGTCCTATCTAGAAAGAATGAATTTATTTTTTGTTCGGGTTCACTGTGATTATAGGCAATTGCATCGGTTGTACTGTCTTTATAATTGTCTTCGGGAGAATATCTTTCTACTGGATTTCCATCGTGCAGAAGTGTATGATGTCTTTGCTTACAATGAAAACATGATCTGGGGTTGTTGCATCCTTGCGTTGGGTGACTCAATGCAAAGCAATTAAGGCACATTGACTTTGTTAAAACAAACTCTTTTCGCGCCTGAGGAGTCATGATTAAGAATTGTTTACACTGTCGTAGAACATGGGCTTCATTACACAGGAGGCAAACAGCTGATTTCCTTAAATGATATGCCCGTGTTTCCTTTTTTTGTTTATAAACTTCGGTAGAAGTATTATTACCGGAGCTCTTCAACATCTCAAGTGAACGAAAACGTGTTTCTAAAAAATCCAATAAAGATTTTAATGTTGGAAGATCTCTTCTACTTCCGAGTGTACGTTCCCAAAAATCTCTTGTTTCTAGAGGTAATTTTGTGGACACATTCGCTTGTGGTATCTAACAATTTTTTTATCGCTTCAGGGGATTCAAATTTTATTGCGGATTGCGACGTTAATATTTGTAGATAGTTATTTACAATAACTCGTTTATTGTCAAACCTTTGAACTAACAGTTGCCAAGCAGCATCGTAATTTATTTCACAGATATCTAAATATTTTATTAATCTAGCCGCTTCGCCTTCAACACTCGATTTTAAAAAATATAATTTTTGAACCTTGGCAATGTTGCTATTATTATGAATCAAGGTAGTAAATAAGTCTGAAAATGATCTCCAGTTTATATAATTTCCAGAAAATTTTGGTATATCTATTCTGGGTAGTTTTACTTGAGGCGATGAAATATTTATAAGCTGCGTATCAGCAGATAATGAGTGACTGGATTGCAAAGGGATGGTGGCAGTCAAAGAGTCTTGGGTTTGGGAACTAACTTGCATGATTTTAGCTAACGCATCATTTAACTCGCCAAGAAAACTCGAATAAAAGGTTTCTACATTTTCGAATAAATTGTCTTTAAAATACGGTAAAGTTTTTTCTGCTTGCGTGAAATTGCTATCAATAGTACGGTTATTTAAACAAAATTGCGACCAACATGTTTTTATGCTTTCTAATTTTCCCGTTATCACTCCCTTTGACCGTTTGTCCTTTGCCGTTTTTATGTAACTGTCCCGTAATGTTTTTAACTCATATTTAATGCTATACTGTTCATTTATTAAAATTCAAACTCGCGAATTTGAATTTTCACCTTTTAATAGACTTACATCGGATTTGGGACTTTCACTTGTCATTTTTCCTTTCTTTTAATCAATTTATGTACCACGATTTAAATTTTATTTTGTATAATAGAATATAATAAATTGATTTACACAATGTCTATTTATTTAATTTTTATTATAAATTACAAGATATATTCCGATTTCAAGGTTTTAAATTGAAAGAACTTTTAAATACCTTTGCACGTGTCGATTACCTTTTCCGAAGTCAGCTCCACTTATGTTGACGAAAATTACGCGAGACGTTTTATGTTATGTGATGATGATTATTTTAATAATCAGGCTCGATTGGACCATGTTTAGGCTTGTACCTTTGTGTCGTGTGCGAGTTGTGTGGTGTTGTGTTGTGTGGATTACAGGTGTTGTGTCCAGGTAAGTACAAAACGAAGTTTTTAATAGCACTAAATCTTTACACCTTTTATTTCATTTTACTTTAAATGTAACTAATTCAACAAATTATAATAAAGTTCTAAACATTAAACTATTGTGTATAATTCTGTACTTTAAGCTGCTAATCAACTTGGTGGTTCTGAATAGAATGCCCAGATGTGCAACCGTTCCGTGATAAGCGGGTCCAAGCAACGGTAAGCTTCAAAACAAAGATGCAACTGCAAGTGATGCTGAAATGATCTCGATGCCAGAGAAGGGAAACCTGTGTCAATACCAGGGAAGGGAAACCTGTGGGTCTGTAAGTATTAAAAAATAAGTTATTTGCCTTTAATTTATATAATAATTTCTCTTTTATTGTTTCAGGTTCCAGTGAGCGTCAACACCTTCTTTTATGCTACAAGGAAGTTTGACTGAAGCAAGATCTCTTTGGACAACGCACGACAATTGGGTAATTCTGTAAATCAGAAAGTTTCCTTTCGGCAAACACTTGGTGGAAGTAATTTACTTAAAAAGTAAAAGCACTTGTTTTACTTCCACGAAACAGTAGTAATAATTTCTTTGGGAAAGGAAACTTTCTGATTATACAATATTTAACTAGTATTGGTATTTATTGAAATTGATGGACTAAAAATCCTCTTCATAAATAATTCGTACTTAGATTTAAAACTGAGTACTTAAAGGAGTTGTGTTTTTGACCTTCCGTCATGAATGTCCGTGGCAGAAAGTACAAGTACCACGCTGATGATGAACAGCTTGCACTTTCGGTCGAAACATCCATCAGTTTTCTTTGAGGGCTCATATTTTTGAGCAATCACCATCCCAAAAAAATGATTACTCCTGTTTTGTGGAAGTAAAATAAGTGCTTTTACTTTTTAATTTTGTAAAACCAAATAAATTTCATAATTTCAAACCTTATTACCTGGTCGGCCGAATTCTAAATTTAAAATTTTTGTATTTGAGAAAATTTCCAGCAGTTGGTTTCAAATTTTATAGTATTTTTTTGTGAGAAATGAGTATTTTTCTTTTATTTTATAAGCCTCTACCTGATGTAAAATTTTATCGGATACAGACAATTAAAATTTTTTCCAAGCAAAATACCCGATTTTTACAAAAATAAAATGTAATTCATCTGCTCATTAGAATACTAGAATAATGGGACTTAAAATTTTGGAATTTATTATATTTATTTATAAAATATGATAAAAAGAATCTGATATTTGACCATCGAATCGATGCTCAGTAGAAATGGAATTGCCCATAACACAAGTTTGTGATCACCTGGCAAATTCTTTTGGTTTAAATAAGTCTTTAACTAATATATAAAAATTTCAAGTGGTATAGTTAAATTTAACTTACCTGTTTTTCTTGCAATTTAAAAAATCAAAAGGGCGCTTTGAGGACCGAAGTTGCTCTGCCAGTTACTCGATATCTGGTTTGTACGTATCCTTAATGAAGTTCCTCAAAATTTGGATCGATATATAACACTTTGAACAAATCATTCACCAGCTCTTAGAATGTTACAAAATACCAATTGAAGCTTTTTAAAATTTATAAATTAAGCATTAAATAACGAAAATAATTGTGTTTGCTTAAATCTATTCTAAAGATTCTAAAGCAGCCCCTTAGAGGAATTTTAATTTGTGTAAAGAGAAAATCCCTTTTAAATTGGTGTAAACTATTAGGTATTTTTAAGCTCTTTGAAACTGTAACAAACATGTTGGTCAAATGATAGCAGAACAAATTATATTACAGATAGCAATCGAAAACTCCGCCCTTTTCGAAGTTTCCTAGATGGGAAACACACCCAAGCTAAAGTAGCAAAAAGCAATAAAAGTTGGTATTTATTGTCCCCTAAACTTTATTTAAGAAATTGCCCTTTGAAGCTTACCTTTCACCCTTTGCACGAAGTGGACATTTTTCTATGCAGTTTATGTCTTCTAATGTGAACTTCGTAAAAGAAATCCTTCCGATCCATTGAGTTCCCTTTATTTAGAGGCTTGTTGGCTGAGTCTTTTCGGCTAGGGCGAAGGAGGACACTGTAATAACCTAATTTGGCTTGGTACAATGCAATACGTTGGGGGAAAACAAAGCAAGATTTTGGGCAATGTCAGGTTATTTAAGAGCTCTCCGGACGTGATATTCTTCTTGAGAACCCTTGAGTTAGACGTAGGCCGAGAATTGAATTTAATTTACCATCGTTAATGATGGTAACGCCAATGGGTACTGTGTCTGTTATTTCAACAAGTTTATGTTTCTAGACTCATTGTCGCGATACCTTCTTTAGCTGTCAGGGTTAGATTTCTTTCTTTAAGAGCCCTTAGATTTCTAATTTTCCGATATATAAGTGTTAATTCAGTCCTTCCAGTTTATTTGCAGTTTTTCTCGAAACCAAATTTGAATTACTGCATACTTAATTCGAGATAAACGCACAATTTTCTGTTTATATTTTAATAAAAGGAAAGGCTTTTGCCATATAAAATTTTTTGTGGTCTGAAAGGGTTTTAATTTACATTTGAATTTTGTTAACAAGCAAACGCTAAAAGGACGTTTCTTACGTATTCCCTAGTAAGTTTGCTGATCTTTTAAATAACTTGAATACAGGCATGGTTGTTATATTGGCTGTCTTCTATGTAAGATTAAGGAGAGAACAATATATTTTGAATGAGTTGTTAGTTTAGAAATTTAAGAGTCTCACCAATTGTTAAAGTCTAAAGAATAAATTTCCATGAATCGTTAAAGTGTCTTCCGAACCTAGGGTATAAAAACTTTTGGAAAAGATTAATACATTGTAGCGGTCCCTTTAGAGGCGTAACATTACTACATAGTAAGTCAACACCCCTCTCGTAAAAATACTTTCATGGCTGTTGTTCCAGACACCTAGCATTTAGTTTGCTGAAAATCTTCTTGCTTTAGTGTTTAGTTTAACTAGCGTCCAATACACATTCCTTGTAATGTCCTGTAATGAATAGCAAAAGCTATGCTTAACACAGTGCGAGTCTACACTCCGGTAACGTAACATGTATAGATTACTCGTCATAGCTCAGAGGAGGCGCAAGGTTCGGGCATGGAAAAGACGTATCATGTCGCATCACTATCTTTTTCAGTGGATACCAGGAACCTTATTACTGATTAGAATTCGATTGTAAATTTGGGAAATTTAGAATTGATTGGACCTAAAGCTAGCAACTCATACAAGTACAATATCTCTTTTTATCATCAAAAAGTTTCCTTTCGATAAACTCTTGGTTGAAGTCATTTCAAGATGGAAAATGTATATTTTTTACTCTTATTATGTGGAAGTAAAACTAGTGTTTTTACTTCATTTATTTATTTAAGATTCATCAAAAGGCTGATTACTTAACATGTAAAAATTGTATAAAATAAAATATAAAATTACAATAATTAATAAAAATAATATAATTAATAATACATAATTACAAAACAATAATAGAGTAGTTAGGAAAGTTTGGCCTTCACAGAATTTTTCTACAGATTAAAATCAATGCTGTAAAATGCGAATTAAAAAACCGAGACATTGACGAGCCGGGCTCGTGAGAACCGTAATATTGACGTGACGGGCTCGTGAGAACCGTAATTTGTGCGATGCTGCGGAAAAGAATACAACAAGACTGGAGAGTCAACATTACCTTAAAGACATTCAAAAGCGAAAATAGTTTTAGAGCTGTTATGTACGTCTGAATTCAAGAGAGTCCAGTTTTATGAGCTTAAGCCTATCTGACCCATGCAGCACCTTGGTCAGGCGTTGTCCGGTTCCTATGGTTCCTGAGACGTCTCATCAGCCTGCGCTTCAAATTGCTTTGGTCTTCGATCCATTGCCTGCTGCATTTTTGATTCACGACTGACTTTTCTGTATTGAATAATTTTTTATTGAATTGTAATTGGTCTAATGTTTTTTATGAGCGAAACATTGATGTGGCGGTAAGTACTTTTTATGACAATTTATTTACTTGTTTCTTGCATTGTGTTCCTGTTTCTCGTTCGTTTTCTTCTTGCTCTAGTCCGCCTTGGCTCAATAGCTCTCTGAAGCATCTTAAAAACTTAAAAAATAAAGCATAGAAGTAGTTCTGCCCATCAAGGAGCCACTCGGATTTTTAAATTTACGATTCATATAATAATTACGTTAACAGAATGAGGTCCATTATACGCGGTGAGCCTTAGCAGTTTTGGAGATTTGTTAACTCTAAACGTAACACCGACGGCTACCCTACTTTTTTAAGACAGCTTTTCTTTCTGACAACTGTGATACTAGCTCTAAAGATTTTAGTTACTTGACATTATTTCCTCCTTCTTCACTGGAAATGAAAGATCTTACATTTGATGTCAATACAGTCGCGAAACACATCAATAATTTGGCAGATTGTTTTTCGTGCGGTCCTGATGGTATTCCCATTTCCCTTTATAGGAACTGCTCTTCTTCTCTTATTATCCCTCTTCACAAGAAAGGCAAGAGGTGTGATATTTTCAATTACAGACCCATTGCAAAGATTTTTGAGGCATTAGTTTGCGATACACTATACTTTCATTGCAAACCTTTTTTTGGAACTTTCCATCATGGCTTTATGAAAGGTAGGTCTACTGCGGCTAACCTACTGGAATTCTCCATTTATCTGCTTATCCAAAATTGAGGCTGGAAAGCAAGTGGATTGTATCTTTACAGATTTTAGCAAGGCATTCGACAGAATAAGCCACCAAATTTTGATTCACAAGTTGACTGCCCTCGGGTTTTCTTCATTCTTTGTAGACTGGGTTCGTTCTTACCTACTAAATCGGACCCAGCGTGTGTCCTTCCGTGGATCATTATTGAACTTTATTTTTAATTCCTCTGGCATACCTCAGGGAAGTCATCTGGGCCCGATTTTATTTATTTATTTATTCAATGATGTATCTTTATTCTTGAAATATTCAAAAATTCTTTGTTATGCTGACAACGCCAAAATTTTCCGTGTTGTGTCCTCTATTCGAGACTGTGAACTTTTACATTCTGACTTAGACGCCTTCTGCAACTGGTTTTCTGTTAACTATCTTCCCCTCAATATTAGCAAGTGTACGTCTATGTCTCTTACTCGTAGAAAGAATCCTCTCGACTTCAATTACACCATGTATGGCTGTGTTCTGGAAAAAATTAATAGGACCAAGGACTTGGGTGTCGAGTCGTTTTACGTTTGACGATCACATTGATGAGATAGTTATTACGGCAAATTCTACATTTCCATATCTTTTTAATCCCATTCAATTCTAAATTTCTTATATTTACGTTCAATTGCAATTGAATCTCATTCGGTAATAAGACTGCAGGTTTGGGAATCGTGCGTGTGCCTCGCTACTAAAATACCCGATTCGATATAGCGACTGGCTTTATTTTACATACATTTAAAACATAATTGTATTCCAGAACAGTAGACTGAAAGAATTCTGTGAAAATATGTTGAGTCGTCGCTTGGTGAAATCAGGATTGATGTCTTCAACTTTGTAATATTTTAGATTTTTTTTAAATTTATTTTTTCACTAAAACAAAATGTATGGGGTGAGGTGGTGTCGTTCTGAGGCTGGGCGAGAGGCCGTGTAAACCATGTGACATGGTATGGTCTTCTTTTATAGAGAATATTTCCCCCATTGCTACTTAGACAAAAATATTGGGCAGAGGAAGAAAATGGAAGGTCTAGCTACGTAATGCGTGTTATTGGTACCATTTCAAAACTATTGTGGGCTTGGTGGTAGTGTAGGAGGGAGCAGAACTTAACTAACACGCAACACGTAGAACAATTTTGATAAATGGAGACATGTCGGTGGAGTAAGTGACAACGTGAGGGCCTACCAATCCAAATGCCATTAGGGTTGCAGAGAAGATGCCAGTGGTTCGGAATCCACTTTAAATTGTAGGTCCACTTACAATCGTTGTCTCGAATCGGGTGAGGAAAGAGGAAAATTTTGGCACATTTTAGATGATCCGTTTATTGTTGTATAGATTATCGCTCCATTTCTACCATAACAACAATTTTGGTGGAGGACGCATTTACAATTGAGACATTTTTTTAACTTCCTTTCTCTGAACATCAGCAAGTGTACTACAATGTCATTATCTCGCAAAAAGATTCTCCTTCACTTCAACTATACCATCGACATTGGCTCTTGAATTTGACAAAACCAAAGACTTGGGGGTTGTGCTCAGCAACTTTTCCAACTTTTCATTTGAGGTTCACATCGAAGTTATCGTAAATAAATGGATGGATGGTGGATGGATGTCAATATCTTAACTCGCAGACCGATTTGGATGATTCTTCTTTTGATGTGTAGAATATGTTGCTCCATTGGTACCGCGAGAAAATTTATGAGGTGTGGTGGGGAGTAGAAGGAATAAGGTTGACCAAAGGCTGTAGTGGGGGTAGTCTAACTTTGTAACACGTAGACTGATTTAGATGATTCTGAATGCATAGAATACCTTTATTTGTACCATGACCAAAAATGTGGTTTATGGTGAGACTTGAAGTAGGGGCGGGGCCTAGCTTCGTAAGACGTAGACTGATTTTGATGATTTTGATTCAGCTGTACACAATATATTTCTGATTGGTATATGATAAAAACTTTTCTACCGAGAGTGACTTCGATGATTCTCTAACTATGATGATTCTCTCTTGCTAAATAGAGCGCGGTGGGGATGGTAAAAATGTTGTATATAAAGAAAGGGTATAAAATGAATATGTTGTCGGATTTCCTTTCTATAGAATGCGGCACCTCTGCAATTGCTGACTTTGTTTTGTTTGTAATAGCAGCATTTTTCGAGTCTTGTATACATAACTTAAAAGTGAAAAATAAAAAATATTTTTAAAAAAAAAGCGTAAAATAATTTTTAATTTTATATCTTTTACGACATTTTGAAGTCGGTGCAAATTAAACAAACAAAACAACTACGCAACTACAATTGAAGATTATATTTTAAGCTACCTAAACATTTCAGCTCACGGGATCATAAGGTAGCATTAAATACTTTTGCTGTAGTTATTTTGTTCGTTTTACTTACACCGACTTCAAAATGTCTTAATAGATCTTAGATAAAGTAATAAACAGGATATGCCATTTCGTGTATGAACCGTGTACGTAAGACCAGCCACTTTGCTTGTTGAAAAGGTGAAGACAGGGAAGGAGGCGAAGTTCACTAAGTTGAGCTGTCAACTTTTAATTTTGGTGATTTCTGTTAAAGCGTTTTTCAGAAAAGTTTCTTTGAATTTATCAACAACTTATAAGTGAATAATTATATTTGTGTGACTAAATAGACAAAGAACAACATGAATAGTGTTTTAAAAACTCTGTGAGAAGTTAAAATGTTCTAATTAAGTTAATTTCGCAATGAATTGTGCTATTTTGTGCTGTGAGAATAATCGCTGCAATTCGCGAGGATAATCATTTTTCAGGAAAGTTTTAGTTAATAAGTAATTTCTTATGACTGTTTTTTGTCAATATTTACTCACAAAAGTGTACATACTGGAAAGGAAATGATAATTTTATGAAGTTCCATTTCTAGTTTGTTTACATTCTCTTTAATAGCGACTTTGGCTGTATTGATTTCCAATTGTCGAAGTCTAAAGTAAAGGTATGGCTTAGTTAGGTTTGTTTTTTTTTTCCTTTCCTTTTTTATCTTTTTAATTATTTCATTATCCGAATATTGTTATCATGTTGAAGTAGTGAGAAAATTGATGAATTTTAAATGTATAAATAACGAAATACAAGTTTACACAGACTGAAAATATCTCATTGTAGCTAGGTATTATTATTAGAGAATGGATGAAGGACTATCAGCATCCTTTAGGGACTTAGACCAAATTGATCTTTTGTGACCTGATCCAGATTCAGTATAAAGCTACCCAGCCGGTTCTCAAGCACCGGTCCAGATGGCCGCTTCGCTTGAGAACCTCGCACCTCCAATTTAATCAAATCAAATCAAGCTACAAGCCAATTTTTAGTTCTTTAATTAGACCTAAAATTTCTTTGGGTGCTGCCTTAGCTAGATCTGATAGTGATAGGAAATCCCCACCAAGATGTCTGAGCCTGATACGGCCAAGGGCCTCACAGTGACAGGGGATGTGTTCCGCTGTCTCTTCCTCTTCCAAACAAAAGAAACAGGTGTGATCTTCAGCCAGCCCTAACTTTTTTAAGTGGTATCCCCAGGGGGTAGTGACCGATTAGAAGTCTGGCCAACTAAGTGAGAGCAGCTCTTTCGTTTTCTGTTTTGAATAGGTTATAAACCTCTTTGCCTGTCTTTACCCTGGGATATTTGTCCAGCGTGAGTGCTTGCGATCGTCCTCCCATGACCTGATACACGCTGCTAGTTGGCTCTTCTAACAGCCACAGAATGGCTCGGGTCCAATAAACTGAGAATCTGCACCTTTTTTTGCTAGGTGATCCGCATTCTCTTTTCCTTCAATGCTCTCGTGCCCTGGTATCCATGCCAGCGTAATGCTGTTGCTCTGTGCCAGTTCTTTAAGAGCATCCCAGACGATTTTAGATTCAAAGGTGTAGCACCCCAAAGCCTAACTGTCGGACATAATATATACTTTATCCCCGCGTACAGCTCTGTTAGTAATTTCACGTGCGCAGAGTTCGATGGCATGTATCTCTATTGAAAGATGGTTGGTGCAGAACCGAGCGATTTGTGCAGCCTTAATCTTGGTCCGTGACTCCTAGACATGCTGTCCTCTGCAGTTTTTGCAGTGTGGACTTCGCAGTCTTTTGTTCTACTTTTGGCCACCACACGAGAGCTGCGTAGGTGACCGCGGGTGTTATGATTGTTTCATATGCCCGAAGGGCCATTTTGGGCCTAAGTCTCCAGGGTTTGCCAAGGAGTCAGGACCATAGCGCAGTCATAGCCTTTCCTGTGGATTCCATGTGAGTCTTTGATCTAGAATTACTCCTAGATATTTGACCTCACTTGTGAATTCTATCCGTGTTCCTTCAAAATTAGGAGCCTCTGACCTTAGCTTCCTTTTTCTTGTAAAAGGTACAATGGTTGTTTTACTAGGGTTGACTCTGAGACATTCCCTAGCACACTAGGATTGTACCATATTGAGAGCAGTCTTACTGATAAGGGACTGCTTGCTCTGATCCTAAGGTTATCGCCAACCTCTTTGCACACTTCGTCAGTAAATCTTTCAGCAACAATTCCCTACAACCTGACCTTAACTACTTTTGGTTCTTGGACAAATGCACTCAAACGTCGTTTACGCCTTTCGACCCGATCCCGAACTGATCGCCGCCAGCATCAACGGGCTTGAGGACGACTTCGACCCAGGTCCTGGCGTCATTCCGGCCATCGTTTTGAAAAAGTGTGTGCCCTGGAAAACGGTAAAGATGTTGATGTTATCGCCACCGATTTTAGTAAAGCCTTCGACAAGATCTCCCATAATGTTATCTTGTTCAAACTTGAGCGCCTAGGCTTCCCCTCCCGATTAATCTCCTGGATTCAATCCTACCTCAACAACCGTCGGTACAATGTTCTTTTCAGCTCATCCATTTCTAACCCTATTGTCGCTCGTTCCGGCGTCCCCCAGGGCAGCCACCTCGGTCCATTAATTTTCATCCATATAATAAATGATGTTGAATGTGTCATCAATCATTTATGCTGATGACATGAAAATAATTAAACATATCTCCTCCACAACCGACTCTCTTCTTTAGCAAAAAGATCTCGATTCCTTCACCACATAGTGCATGAAAAACTTTCTTGAACTCAATGTCTCCAAATGCCAGTCCATCTCTTATTCCCGCAAGCGTCTTAACTCCCCCCGAGAGTCTACATGCTAACCGACGTACCAGTCCCTATCGTTACCTCTTTGTGTGACCTAGGAATAATCTGTGATAGTGAACTCAATTTCCGGTCCCACATTGACAGCATAATTAACAGAGCCAACTCCGCGCTAGGGTTTGTTAAGCGCTGGTCCAGAGAGTTCTCCGATCCTTATGTTTCCAAATCTCTCTATATCTCCTTCGTTAGACCTCTCCTTGAGTATGTTAGCCAAACAACCCACATTAACAGGATTGAATCCGTCCAGCGTAGGTTCATTCGCTACGCTCTACGTGATCTTCCGTGGGTAGACAGATTCAACCTTCCACCTTATGAAGACCGTCTGAAACTGATAGACTTCCAACCTTTAAGTAAACGTCGTGATATTTCCGACATTCTCTTCATTCATCAGCTATTAAGTGATGCCATAGACTGCAATTCAAACCTGCAATCTTTACCCATCTATACCAATCCCCGCAACCTTAGGTCCACTCCCCTTTTCCGACTCGATCGCCATCGCACAAACTACGGTCAAAGCGAGCCAATTACCAGGATGCTACGAAAAGTCAACGACCTTTCCTCCTTTGACTTCCATCTGAGTAAATCATCCCTTCACAAAGCCTTATATCTTTATCCCGCCAATCTTGATTGCCTTTCTTAATTCATCTTCCTTCCAGCCCGTATCTACTTTAATTAGAGCTCATATTGTAGCTTTTACTATTTATTTATTATGTCATCATTTATTATAGCTTGTAGTATTAGTATTATGTTATAGCTTGTAATTGTAGTATTATTATATAATAGCTTGTATTAAGCTTAAATAAATATAAATAATAACCAGGTCATCTGCGTAGCCCTGGCATTCCTAGCCATCATCAGTCAGTTTAACCAGAAGATCATCAATAACAAGTGACCACAGCAGTGGGGAAAGAACTCCCTCCTGAGGACAGTCTCTGGTGGCCCTTACTGTTACCGATTTGTCCCCTAGCCTCGCCGTGAGGTTCCGGTTAATCAGCATTGCCCCAATCCATCGGACCGTCGGCAGATCAATAACTCTGTCGATGGCCGCTCCCCCAATGGATGAGAAAGACGTGTTGTCAAAAGCACCTTCAATATCAAGGAAAGTACAAAGGGCAACACCCCTACCATTGATAGCATCTTCTAGTTTTTCAACTAGACTGTGTAGTGCTGTTATGGTTGATTTGCCTGTTGCCTGCCTGATATGCGTGCTGGTTGGCGTGTAGCGGCGTATCTTTGAGAGCAACGTATGTGATGTGTTGGTCAATAATTTTCTCCATTGACTTAAGAAGGAAGGATGAAAGGCTTATCAGCCGATATGCCTTGGGTTGAGCTGCTGGTCACCCCCTCCTCCCCACTCTTGGGTATAAAAGCTACCCTTACCTCTCCCCACAGATCGGAAATATAGCTGAGTTGATAGCTGGCCTTAAATATTTTGATGAGTATTGGCAACAGATCATCTAGGCCCTGCTGCAGAAGAGCTGGGAAGATGCCGTCGCCACCGGGACGTAGCTAGGCAATTGCTTTGTTTATTAAATTGCACCGGCATAAAATTAAATAGTACTTTATGCTTTTAAGTATAGTTTGAATAACTAAATAAATAGATTAATAAATTGTGTCAAAATCCTCACTGCACTACTCTTTTTTAAGCTATGTGGCCAAATCCTAAGGGACAATTTCTTAATAAGAGCTCACGGGGAGATCTGGTCTCAAACCCGGGACCTATGGCATGGTGGTCATGTGGCTCAACGAATTGATCCAACTCCGTTGGAATGATGTTGCAGAACTAGAAAAATTGAACCAATTATTGGTAATTTTCTTGGGTAAGGGACGAAAAGGGATCCAATAGAGTTACATATATTTGAAAGAACTCAGAGGATCTCAGGATAACCCCACACACTCAGAAGTAGCGACTGATATTCACCTGCCCAAGTAAAAAAAGGTCGAATCGTCTTGATTTATACAGTAGTAACCGCGATTTCATGTTTGTATAAAATATTAATCGTAATTTCGTAGATTCCCTTGGGTCAATCACTTGGTCCTTTTGATTCCTATGTATGGTCCAGAATTAACTTATTTTTTTTTTAAAGGATCATTTACTGAATGACCGAATTAAAAGAAGACGAAGAAAAGCTGAATGCCAAGAACTCATTTTTCGCCTATATAGAAGTATTAAACGTAATTATTTACTGCTGGCAAATTGAATCAATGTACTTCATGTTTTATTTTTACCTGAATAAAAGAAACTATCATATATGAATGAGTATTTATTGGAACTGAATAGCAAAAATTCGGTTGCTTTCGAAGATTATAGACTAAATAAACATCGACATCCTTACGTGCACTTAACCACAAGTCCACAAGACAAAATATTTTCTAGAAAAAAAACAAAACAAAAGGCATTAAATCCAAAAGTTTTCTACACGTCCAAGGAGTTAAAATTCATCGTCTTGGCATCCCAATCAGGCAATAAGATCAGCTCACGTTCATGTTTCCTACAACTGTTAGGAGGAAGAAAATCGACTCCTATTCTTTACCGGCTACAAATTTCTTTCATTCGCCTGCACTATCAGTTCCTGTGCTCCCGTGGGCATTCTCTTGGAACCATTCCGAATCACAAAGAGCCCCATTTGCCTTATTTAAATTCATAAACTGTACAAAAACCGAAACCAAATCGAGCGGCGTGTGCAGCATGAGTTCGAACGATAATAATCCAAAAACAGAAGTTTAATTGTAATAATTTAAATTTACGATAATTTTTTTTTCTAAAATCAGATCGCTTATCGGACCGCTAGTGTACCTGAGAACTTCTTGCCGGCTTTGCTTATGCTCGGGCTGGCAGAACAGCACTTGTACTGCCACTACACTTTAATGCTACCGTAGAGTCACGTTTTAGACCTGGAAAAAACCGATATATCAAGGAAATAGGAAAATAAAAATTTTAAGTTTTGAGAATGTTTCGGATAAACTTCTGGAAATGGAAAAATATTACGACATTGGCTGCTTTAATGGACTGCTGAATTGCGACCACTTCACGTAATGTTACAATCCCATTGTACAGCACTTTAACAAGTTCTACGAGGTACTTTAGTGGCTTGCTTTGTTCTAGAGGATATTTAGTCAATTTCGTACCCTTGCACAGCAGTTAAACGGAAGCAGTTGGTGACAATTCAAGCAACTTGCGTCCTAGGTATGGCGATTAACGTTATGGTAAGTGAACATGAGATACCTGAAAGTGATATGAAACCGTGGTTATCTACGTAAGACACGCAATCTGTAACAGAAAAATTATTTCAGTGAATATGGACACTCCTAAATACTATATAAATGCTAAATTCTGCAATCTGTAAGGGTTTAGATATTTAAAAATTCTAATCATCACTACCTACACCTTTATTTATTTTAAAATACATGAAATTTTTATTTTGAAAAATCTTTGATGACTTTAGGCAATTTTTATATCACAGTACACTTACGGCAAATTAATAAAAACCAAATTCAATATTCTATTGCCGAACGAAAAAAATTTAATAACCTACTTTCAGCTCAGATAGAGATCACTACGTCTGTAGGCCTCTATAGAAAGAAGATGATTTGAAGCAGTGATGTCCAAACCTATGCCCGCGGCCAAGTGAGATTTTGAGCTTTTGAATTCGTATATGCACTTGTTTGGCTGTATTCGGTTTCCTATTTTTGCGTTTTTTAATCGTTAAAGCGTACAAAAGTTAAATAAAATCGTCATATTTAGTAGTTTTGTAAGCAATTATGCAATATCTTAAAATATACAACTTCTTGCAAACATTTTAAGGTGGTAAATTAAAAAAAAACAGTACAAAATGCTTCTAAAGCTTTTAAGCATTCCTCATATTAAGTACTGTGAGTTTGGGCATCACTGATTTGAAGTATACTTAGAAAAATCAAAAAACAAGATTTTTCGATCATGCTGTAAGTTTTTTTTTTTTTTTAAATGGGATCCCCTCAATAACTAAACAAGTTATTGTCATGTAGTCATATAGTTATATCCAAATCTAGATTAATTGTCTGTATTTTGGCATTTTCTATACAAATTATAATGAAGAAATAAAAAAAGTGTGGTACAGTAAAGTCCCTCTAAATTAATTACTTTTGTAATATGTTTCTCCGCTAATTGGAATTTTTCAATTGATTTGGCACTAAAGAATTTGAGTTCTAGCTTATACATACTACTATGAAAGTATTGTCCTATTTGAAAATTTCTTAAAAAAGGTGCAATTGAATTGAATTCCTAATTTAAACCAACACCTTTTAAGGAAAATAATTTGTAATCAATTCATTATGGTTAGAAAGTCGAACAACAGAAGAGGTAGTGTATCAGAACAACGGTGGAGAAAATAAAAATAGAACCAAAAATTGTCATCCTGTTAAACTTTTGCTAAAAATTAGTAAAACTTGGAAGGAAAAAACCATTATACCAATATACATTATAACGATTAGTTTCTGTAGATAAAGAATATTGAGTTTAAAATTGTCGGCAAAAAAGAAATATTCATGCTATAAGCAACTAAACTTTGTAAAATGAGCTGAAATATGTTTTTTTCCATCAACAGTAGCAACAATTACCCGTAAAAACAATAGAAACTATTTCATTTTATTTATTCTCCAATAATTTTCTTTCAGCCAAAATAGTATTATCGTAATGAACAAAAATATGTTTCCGCCGATTTTTCAAATTCGATTTTTACAGTTTAAATGGCCTTTAAAATGTTTTTGGGTGGTTTTTACAGTTTTAGTGGTGAAGTTTACATTTCCACATCGATTTGAAGTATTCAGAGGTCATATTTCATGTTTTTTGACAGCAATTAATCATCTTTCTGACTATATGCGGTGCCCCGGAGCAGCAAAAAATCGGCTATTTTTTACATTGTCCTTTTAGCCAAACCCGTAATCACAATTACAACGCAAGATATAATAGAAATTCTGGCACCTTCAGAAGTAATCTTTCCAGGAACTCTTCTAACAGATTTCCCAATGATACGCGAAACACGTCGAATCCAGAACCAATGGAATTCGCACATAACTCTTAGAAAGTACCGCAAATTTTCATTCAGTGCTTCCAGTTCTACACTACCCATAACGACCCTCACAATTAAGGTAAAAAAGGTAAATTGCTGAATTGATACTGGGGCAGCGACCTCTGTAACTAGCAAACATGTTTTCCCGACGTCAAGGTACCAAAAGTTAAAAACCCCCAATGGAGTTGAAAACCATTACCGGAAATCAGATTTTACAATACAAGGTCATAACAAGTACACCATTCGAATTAAACGAAAACTCCACAATGACATGGAAAGTAATGAACATTTATGACAAGAACTTTAGGGCTATTGTGATACAAAATATTCTAAAATCGCATTGACTTACTCAATGACGAAATTGAGGTCAATAAAAAGTTTATTAAATTAATTTACGCTTGCCCCCATCCTGAAATTCATCATTTAGACATACTAGAATTAAACAATTCTGAACTATTCGAGAAATTGGAAGGGAAAGGTTTAAGCAAGGAAGAACAGGGATCTTTGAGAAATTTCATATCGGAAAACCAAGACATTTTCTTCAAAAAAGGAACTAACCTTACTTGTGTTCGCAACCCATTTACAATAAAATATAAAGTTTCCTGAAGATCCACAAATAGGAGGATAACAAGCAGATTCGAGAGATACTAAAGCAAGACTATAACAACCTTCATATAGCAGTCCTATGTGGGTGGCCCTAAAAAAATTGCATAACACAGGAAAACAAAAGTGGCGGATAGTAATTGACTATTGTAAGCTAAACGAAATCACTATGGACGATAAGTTCCCTATTCGCAATATTGTGTCACTTTTTGATAAAATTGGAAGAGCCCTAAAATTTTTCAACCCACGATTTAGCAAAGGCTTTTCACCAAATACTTGTCAAAGAAAATGATCGAGCAAAAACTGCATTTTCAACTCTACAGGGACATTTACGAATTTAAACGAATGCCGTTTGGACTCAAAAATGCCCCCGCAACGCTTCAACGAATGAACAATTTTGTCCTTAAGGACTATATAAACAAAACCTGCGTTGTCTACCTTCACGGCATATTGATATTCTCAACATCTCTGCAATAGAATATTGAAAAAATATCTCATATCTTTAGAAAATTAAGGGAACACAACCTGAAGATATAAGTGGACAAGTGCAAATTGTTTGCGAAAAGCACCGAGTATCTAGGGCAGGGGTGGCCAACCCAAATAAACGGGCCGCATATAAAATTATATATCCCCATATTAGATTTTGACCCACAATAGACATTTTTTGGGGTGAAAAATTGAAACATAATGAGTTATTATTATTGTGTTTACTATCATTCTTACATGTAAACATAGTTAATATAATATAATTATACTAAATGCACATTGTAAAGAAATACATAACACTAAAAATGAAATCATTAAAAAATATTTGTTTTACAAGTGCGATATTTGTTTCTGCACTCTTTCACTTAGCTTTTGCAAATCGATCTCAATTTGGGTATTTGCACATCGTAATTGGTGTTGTAGATTAGCGTCCGTTATGTTTGAGCGTGTTTTGTTTTTGGTCAATTTAATTTTCGAAAAAAACGATTCGCAGGTGTAAGTTGAACCAAAAGCGCTAACAACTTTTTGCGCCAGATAAATAAAACAGGAAATATCTGTCATATATTGGCAAGAATATTATTTTAAAATCAAAGATAATTTTTTCTCAAAATTTCGACAGTTATTTTTGAATACATGGATGCACAAATAATGTATTTATTTAATACATTGGTTTTCACTTCTTTGGCCATTATAAAATAAATATATTTTGTAGAAGTGAGATAAATCTCGCGGGCCGGAAAAATGGTCAAGGCGGGCCGCGGGTTGGCCACCCCTGATCTAGGGCATATCTTAACCCAAGACGGCAGGTCCGCCGAGAGGGGGGGGGGGGGCGAAGGGGGTAAACCCCCCGGGCCCGGGATTTCAAATGGGGCCCGTCATCTAAGTCATCAACAGAAAACTTTAATTATATTATATATAAAAAATGTTTCACGATCGAAAAAGTGTAATATAATAGACAGATTTTAAATTGAAAGTCACTCATTCGATTGTACATATATGGGCCCGTAAACGCTTAGTCCCGGAACAGAAATTCCTTTCGCGGGGGCCCGTACCCCCCGGGCTCGAATTTTCTCTATACGGGCATGCAAGTCGGCATCAAGCCAAATTATAACAAAATTTAAATAATCAAAAATATCGACCTCCCTAAAACTTGCAAACAAATTAAGAGCTTCCTCGGAATTACGCAATACTATAGGAAATTTATCATAGACTACGCAAAGGTAGCACAACCCATGACAAAATACCTCAAGAAAAATAACAAAATTAATATAGAGGACCCATTGTACATCGAGTCATTTCAAAAATTAAAAGATTTAATCTCTAGTCCTCCTATATTACGCCACCCCAATCTTAAGAAGAAATTCGAATTAGTTACTGACGCCTCTAACTACGCCATCGGGTCCGTCCTACAACAAGAAGGACACACTATTTTCTATGGAATCAGGACTTTTAATAT
This sequence comes from Leptarthrus brevirostris, assembly GCA_964036015.1. Lineage (NCBI taxonomy): Eukaryota > Metazoa > Arthropoda > Insecta > Diptera > Asilidae > Leptarthrus > Leptarthrus brevirostris. The sequence continues at coordinate 92,138,932 of OZ038374.1, forward strand.
CAAGAAACAGAATATTCAAAGAGAAGGAACTTATTGCTATCGTGTGGGCAACGAAATAGTTTAGACCATATTTGTACGAAACAAAATTTACGATAAAAACTGATCACCAGTCATTAGCATGGTTGAATTCCCTCAAGGAACCTTACGCAAAAATACAGCGTTGGAGAATCAGATTAAATGAATTAAAATCATATTCATACAGAATATGTAAAGGGCAAAGAGAATAAAGTTGCTGATTTCTTAAGTCGTATTGTTGTAAATAAATACCAAATTAATTCCTTAGAAAAAAAAATGATTCCGAAGTAGCGACCACAGTGGTATCCAATTTTTGGACGACCACATCCCTATTTCAGATAAAATAATACACAAATACCTTACCAAATTCATTTAGTTAAAGAAAATGACAAATAAATTGTAATCAAATAAAGCATTTAGGCAAATTTACATCTCAGAAAATGAGTTATTTAATTGATTTATTCAACTCTTCTTCAACGATAAAAGCAAAAAATTCGTTAAATGTACCATTAAAGCAATTTACCTAAAAAACGAAGAGGAAGCCATAAAAATAATTGAGTATATCCACAAAGAAGCTAATCATAGAGGCATCGCAGAAAACTATAACGAAGTAATAAATACCTACTTCTACCCTAACTTTAACGAACATATTCACAAATATATTAATAATTGCACCACTTGCAACCTTGCAAAGTACGATCGGAAACCAAACAAATACAAATTCGAAATTAGCGAAACACCGAGCGAACCCAATGATATTATTCATAGAGACTTATTCTTTTGCTACAAAAAAGTCTTCCCTACTCTTCTCGACAAGTTTTCAAAACACTCCATGGTACAAGGACTAAACGATCACAATTCTATTACAATCATACAACACCTAAAACACAGATTCTCAATTTTCGGGAAACCTAAGAAAATGGTGTTTGACAACGAATTCTATAATCTGAACATTAAGGATTTTTTAAGACAAGAAAACATTCACCTCCCTCCCACACTGAGAACTCTCCTATCGAAAGAGTTCATGGGACCCTCAACGAACACTTACATATATTAGAAGCAGAGACATCAAAATTGACCCCATTTGAATAGGTTTTATTTGCAATCGAGAAATGCACTCATGGAAATATGTATAAATTTCTTCGTTATGATAAGGAAATATAAAGAAAAGCTGTCCGTATAATTAATTCGTGAATATAAATTATATTTATTTTAAACTTATAAAAACATATAACATTAATTCAATAACATAAAAAAAATATCCTTCATCATAACTAATTGTTACAAAAAATGCATGGAAATAGGTATAAATCCATGACACAAACACGTTATAAATCTTATTTTCTATAAAAAATTAATAATAAGTATTGCCTCCTTGTTTCAGAACTACTTCAAAGATCATAATAGGCATCGATTTTACTAAATTTTTTAAATGATTTTGGTCGATCTTTTGCCACGCTTCCCGAATGCCACACTTCAATTCACTAACGTTGTGATATTGTTTGCCATTTGTATATACGAGCCGTGTCAAAGTTCCCCAAAGGCTTTGATTGGGTTAAGATCAGGGCTGCACGCTGGCCAGTCTATTACCTCAACATTTTTGAATTTAACTAAGTTTTAGTTTCGCGTGAGGAATGAATGGAAGCATTATCTTGCTGAAATGTCCAAGTTTCACCCAAAACGTTATCACCAAATTCATCCTTGTTGAAATCCAGCAAATGGGCGACTTACTTTCTCTGCCAAAGAGATCCACCATAAGAGATCCTCCTCCGAAATTGCGGCTTAAAACGGTTTTCGGTTCGTTCCTGAGGTCATGCTTATAATATTGGTTTCCATCCGGACCATCTAAATTAAACTTTTTTTCATCGCTAAAAATAACTTTGTCCCATTCTGTTGTCCAGGACATGTATTTTTTAGCGAATTCCAAGCGTCTTACCTTATGATGCTCTTTCAATGCCGGTTTGGCCATCCTTTACGTCCATTTTAGTGTACTGCTGTTGATCAAAATTTGACGCACGCGACGGTATGTTACCGTTAAGTTCAGAGATCTTTTAAAATATTCGCTGAAGTAAGCTGTTTCTGTCAATTTTTTTCTTTCAATTTTTTAAACAATAGTCACTATCAATTATCGAAAACTCTTCTGGACTTATAGCTATTTCCGACCAAGAATTATACCAGAATGAAATAAATTAGTGAGAGAGATAATAGTTAACTGTACTTGGGCACAGTTGAAACGATCGTGTCAAAACATGCAAACTGCGTGATTTCTTTTCAATTTTGGACATATTTAGTTATTTAAAATGCTCTCAAAGTAGAGTTTTGTGATGGATTTATAGCTATTTCCATGAGTGTATAATAATACAATTAACTCGGTAACCCAACAAAAACCAACCGATTTTCTAAATAACAAAATTAAATATCTGAACACAATTAAGGAAAGATTAGAAAATGCTAAGCATAAAATAATAGGGAAATTAAACGAAAATAGAATAGAGTTTATACCCGAAAACCATAGGGAGATATTTGTATAGAATCCCGACGCAGTACGTCACAAACAAAGAAATAAATACATTAAAACCAAACCCGAAGCTAAATGGGAAGAAACTTAAAGATGCTAGAAACAAAAATATACACCCCTTCAGAATAAAACGAAACTTTGAATTCTTTTCAGAGACACCAAGGGTACGAGACAAACGTTCGGACTCTAAAGAAAACACCCTCGACGATAGATAAAGCCCTCTTACGCCCACCGATCGTCAAACGATCAACTATAATATTAGTTACGATATTGTTAACGATGTAAGTCACAAATGGAGCGATTAATAGAGAGAAATTAGAAAGCCAAGCAGGCTTTCAAATTATAAGAGGGTTGAGAATTCCTCTAATTCAAAACTTTTTTGAAAATCTTACACATAATTAACCCGGATGAATCCCAAACAACAATAGATAACATCGAAGCTAATCTAGAACCAACCTTCTCTAGAACTGAAGATATCCTGTTATTAAAACAATTAGAAACTCAGATCGATAGAATAAGGCACAATACCAAAACCCTATTCCTACAAAGGCATAAACGCGGATTAATAAACTTGGGAGGAAGCATCGCTAAGTGGCTCTTTGGAATAATGAATAATGACGATAGAATAGAAATCGAAGAACACCTTAAAACAATCAATCTAAATAACCACCAGGCAATAGATAATCTAAATTAACAAATCAAAGTCAATAACGACCTGCAAAACAACTTACAAATTCTACAGAAACGCATTACTGAAAGCCAGGCTTTGGCCCTAAAAGCACTAAATTATACGACAGATATAACCTAGAAAAGTATAAAAACATACGCTTTCTTTCAATACTAACCGATAGCAATCTTTTGAATTTCGAAATGGATAAAATTCAACAAAACATCGTTTTTGCAAGACATGAAATCATGAGCCATGACCGATGAAGAAACTGACGAATACAACGTAGATGTTTTTAAATACAAAAAAATAAAAAATTCACTCCTTACATATAATGTTAAATTGATTTTCGCTATTCTGATCCCTAACTCCACCAAAGAGTTTGCCGTCGAATCGAAGTTAATACCTGTAGCGAACTTTGAGGAAATTGACGTAGAAAACATTAACTTTTTACAGTTCAATAATAAAATGTACATAAAAAATTAAGAAATTGATGTAAAACAACTAAAATTAGCAGGTGAGAGTATCAACAACCTAGTAAACGAAAACTATGAGGGCTGTCAAGAGATAATAAGAAAAAATTGCGAATTTGTTGAAATTTCATCAGATACTATTTCAGTGAAAAACGCAGAAAATGTCACTTTACTATAATATTAAAATCAATGATGTCACATTTTCAAATATAGAAAAAACTGTAACCAACGATGTAAGTATTAAATGAAGTAAGAATTAAAATGAACATGAAAGATATTTATTTGCAGCAAATCGAAAACATTTAGGAAATTAAGGAAGTAAAATATAAAAATAAACATAAGAGAATTTTAGTATCTACTTTTGCTTTTGTAACAATTAAAGTCATGTTAGTTGTAATTTTATATTTCGTGAAAGTTAAATTATATACACAGAATAAATCAAAAGAAAGTAAAATCGAGAAAAAGGAATTAGAAGAAAATAATAGTAAGGACACCCAGGAGAGTGTCCAGTCTAACGACGAGGGAATCGTAATCCTTCAATACCCATAACACTTCAAGAGTAATTTAAGCATAGAAACTGTTCCTAAGAATTGTTCCCATAAAATCCGAAATTTTTCTCCCAGCAAGCAATATTCGTTCTAAGAATTAAAGCTCCTAAAATTCCTTTCTCATATAAAACTCCACTAACTACTACTTTCCCATTCGAATTTTCCGACTGACCTTTTGCTGCATCTGAATATAATTGTAATCATTGAACACGTTAAACTTTGTTTTTATCATTTATACTTTCTTTCAAATAATTAATTTAAAATTATTAAGTTGTTTTGTAATTTGTTTTCTCCTCTCGAGCAAATAAAGGTAAAAGTTGCATATGGTCCATATAACCTAAATGGTTATAGGGATCGCACTGAAGAGTTCTTTCATCAAAATAATCGGGGACTGGGACCACTCTTTGATAATTTTCTAACAGGATGGTGCGTCCAATGAAACACCCCGAGTATCGAGGAAGTAGTCTGCGGAAAATAATATTAGCATTTTAATAGTAACGTTTTAACACAAATTAATGATATTTTTAACTGTGACTAGTTTTTATTTTATATTTTTTTGTGCCTCATAATTAATGCCAAGGCTGTATATCATGTGATGTATATTTTAAACACTAAAGGAAGAGAGTGAGGCATCTTAGAAATGAGGCCCGCTGTCAAGTAACCTTCTTCTGCACCGGGATTGGTAACATGGTATATTGCAAATGGGAATTTTTATTACAACTACAATAAAAAGAACTTTTTTTTCCAAATAGGCTTGAAATACATTCAAGAACTACCTACTCTATTATAATCGGAAAAAATTTCTTACTAAATACATTGGGAACATCCTCTATTACATACATTGGCAAATTGCTCCTTTAAACACATTGGGGAATTCCTTCATTTAGTACAACAGAGAATTTCACCAATCCCTGCTTTAACAAGACTTGGGTATTTGGTGGGATATGTCTGGCAGTTTACTGAATGCTCTAGTTGTGAACAGATGTGTTATCGTCTGCCCTAGTTGTGAAGAAAAGCGGTATTTGCTTTGAAATTAATAAAGAATTAATAATAATAATTTCAAGGTCATCTACTGATATGAATGTAAAACGATTAATTGAAGATAATCATCGCAGTTATCAAGAAAAAGATGAATAGCATAATTTACCAAAACTGTAATATAAAGTCACTCGGATGATATTTATGAAAATATCACTCGAGGGAAATGAAATTCTATTACAGCTTTTTAAATTTGAAATAATATAATTTACCGGAAGATTATTGCAACAGTGTTTGTGATCGTAATATGATACAGCTGTCTAGATCATTATTTAATTTAGTTGGATTTACATCTAGTTCTCGTTTTCTCGGAAAGACCCTTTACATAGTCTATAAACAAAAAATCCATCCAAATCGGTTGGTCGGAAGTTAGGTTTCGCCACTACCCCCAACCCACCTTACCAAATTTTAATACGAGAATATTATATTGTCACTATAATTGCATAACGTGAAGTTTGAAGTCAATACGACAATTAGAAGTGGGTGAAATATCGATTAGAAGATATAATTGTTAATTAGAGATATGTATGTATATGAAATTGAATAAAATCGTTTAAAAAAAACAACGTGTCGACCGAGTTTGATGAAATGTCCTTTCCAAAAATATCAACAATGTTGGTCTAACTAAAACCACTGCAGGTACAGTCACTATAATTTTATTGCACTATAGTTAGGAAATTCACTGAGTAAAAAAAATCTAAAATAATTCCAAAGTTACCAGTAGCCCGTGCTACTGGCATGCACGATTTAACGCCGATGCAGCGCCTAAGTGCTAAATTACACCTCCCCTATCCTCTTCAACCAATATCCCCGCGGAACTGCCGTTAGGTTTTACTTCACGGGGCTGGTTAGCCATGATGCTATCAACCTGTCGGATTAATCTGGTGTGTCAGACATGCCAATCTTTTCAATTCCTTTTGGACGTTTATTATAAATTCAGTCACTTCGCTCCAATTTTCGTCACTGTGGAGCATATATTCAATTATTACCGATAGACTCAGTATATTTACACGTCATCTCTGGAATGTGGGCAATGAAATACTACGTGTTAAGCACCTTCCTTCTGATCTGAGCAGTGTCGTAGCGCAGTCCCATCGGTTTTGCCACATTAACATCGAGATCTGCCTCTCTTCCTTTTTAATCGCCTTTTTTCTGCGGTTTCCTTGGCTCGTTGCGATTCTAGGATGTCGATCGGATCATACTAGCGATGAATCACATGCTCCGTCAGATACCGTTATTTAGGCACTCGTTAGCTGTGTAGACTGTTAAGAGTTTTTTTTGTTGACTCTTGGACCGCTTATGCTTTTTTTCAGAGTGGGGAGGCATGCAGAAGCACAGAGCTCACTGCTCTTAATAGCATGGCTCTTATATCTGGTTCGGGACGACCAAAATTTGGCAGCATCCTGGAAAGAGCCGCTTGTTCGAACCTTTTTTGCTCACATATTCCAAATGCGATTTGAAATTTAGCCTATTGCCCAGCATTACTGCTAGGTATTTTAGTGATTGTTGACATGCTCTATTCCACCGTTTTCCGGCTTGTGATTAATATCGCCTCCGTCTTTTTTTCTCTTCTTAACCATGGTGATAACTTCATTTGTTGCCGCCTATATTTGGTGGGTGTATATCGCTGCTGTAACGATCGCAATCTCGTCTGCGACGCCTATTATTTTCACCTTTTGGAGGATCTGTTGTATGATAATTTCATCATACATAACGTTCTAAAGAAGGGGACCTACGACAGATCTTTGTGGTAGCCCTGCAGAGATGTTATGTTATACTGTTCTGCATCACTGTTATATCTAAGTTTCCTGTTCCTGAAGTAACTTGATATGATCTCCAAGATGTATGTATATCGAGGCTTCCATTCAAATGAGGGAGTTCTTAATTAATTCGCAGTTGGCCGAGTTAAAGGCGTTCGTGACGTTTATTGTAACCACTGTGCAGTATTCCTTGTTTCCCCATCTCCACCTTTTACCTTTTATCGCAGAAACAGCGACCATTTTGATTGCATCTACGGTGGAACGCTCTTTTCAAAACCCAAATTGATATTCTGATAAAGCGCCTTTTACCTGTTGTATATTATTCGCTCCAATATTTTCCCCATTGTGCCGAAGAGACAAATTGGGTATTTGAATAAACGTTTCTCAGGTGGCTTATCTCCTGTTGGTAGCAGTACCAGATGTTGCAGTTTCCATTGATATCTTTTTATAACTTCTATGAAAATGTCAGGTCTTTTGAGAATCGTTGTTTTGAGGGCTTTGTATGGAATCCCGTACGACCCCGGTACTTTGTTGTCTCCTATTTTTCTTTAGCACTGACTGAAGCACTTTCGCCGTCACTGTCGGGATTTTCTCTTTTAGTTCCACCGGTAGCATGGCGAGCCTCTCCTATTAGGTTTCCTGCGTAGCATTGCTGCATCGCATGCTCCATCCATCAGTTGAGTCAGTTGCTTCGTTCCGTTTTCTGCGGATCCCAATTCCATTTGGTACGCATTCACTATTTCTTCGAAGGTCGTGACTCTGCTACCCCACTCTACAGCAGACGTGTTAAAGTCACCAGCAATGACCACCGATGATCTAGCGCGAGCATTGGTTACGAATTCATCTTTTGGTACTCTTCATGTGTCCAACTGGGTGGAGCATAGCAGCTTTAGAAGTGTATGCTCTTTATTTTCGCTTGTACGAAGCCATCCGCTTGTCCCTTCCTATCCTGAAAAGCATGTTTGCCACAAGCAAATATTGCTGCCTTTTTCAATTTCTCAGCAGTCCAGGTGGGACCGGACAGATTTTTTTAGGGCTCGCTAATTAAAACTAATTCGATCCTATATACTTTCTATGTTGGTTTTAGCAGATCTTGGGCTACCTCGCAGTGGTTCAAGTTAATCTGCATAATCCTAATTTTTTGCTTGTATTGGTCAGGGCTCTTCGAAATATCGGGCATTTACTGCAGCCCGCAATATGTTTGGCATTATTTGCTTCATCAGTTTTGCAGAACAAGTGGCTCTTTGTCGCAGTTTTTGGCAACATCACCTTCCGCTCCACAGCTTCCACAGAGCGGTCGATTGCGCTTTTGCATTCTCTTCCTAAAGGTTCAAATACCAAACATCTGAAACACTTGGTGAGCGTTTTCTGCTCTCTAATACGGTAGATTACCTAGCCTACCTTAATCTTCAATTCTGGATGCATTGGATGCATATTTTCGTCATCGGCGGAAAGGTTAATTATTGTTGTTTGAGTTCCTCCATATCCTTCCTCAGGTTTATTATGTCCCCAGCGGTGACTTCTTAAATTTTAAACTGTAAGCTTATTGCCTTAAAATTGTCTTTATTTGTCGTAACTTTATCGATGACCTTGCACTGGACAGTTACTCGGTACTTAAGGCTTCTTACTTCAATGTGTGTATGTGTTTGTGTACTTACATACGTATAGATGCTGTCATTTTTTCCTGCACGATATCGCGCGAACAAAAAATGATATCAACTTCGTTGAGGTGCCGATCAAACCGTATTAACTACAATGATCTGAAAAAAATTTCATAATAAGTAGATTCTGGAAATATTTTCATCTGATCTAATTGGTTCTGATATAAATCGGTATTTTGAAAAATCAGATAAAAACATAAAAATATGTTGAAATTTTTATTTTCATGTATATCACTCTTTATCAAGTTGCTCATGTGTGCCTCAAGGGTAGCATAAGGCCACACGGCTAGTTTTATTTTCGTTATTAGCTTGTGTTAGCAAGGGTTCCTACCCAAGTATTCTGGCGTTCGATAACTGTGGGTGTTGTTAAGCTAAACTTATTAAAAGATCTGAGAATTAACCTTTGAGGAGTACGTGGATATGATTTACATTTATTGCGTAAAATACGGAAACGATAAAACGACTGTACCTAACCGGCATGTACCCCGAAATGGAATGTTTTCGCGAACTTTCTGGAGTTTAAGAGAAACCGGAAGAGTAACTTCAAACAGAACAGAATTGCGATCTGAACCATTAAAAGGTTCTGCCGACGGCAAGAAACAAATAATCACCCCAGCCAGGCGTAACCCTGAAGCGAGAATGAGACGAGTCGCAAGACGATCAGGAGTGGTTTAAGTTAAAGTTTGGAGGGTTATTCATCGCAAGGGATCACGTTCATATTACTCTATCCCAGTCAAAGGACAAGGAAGGAAATTCCAAGGGAAGATTGGAATTTTACACTTGGTTTATGGAAAGTGACATGGAGAACGTGACGTTTCTTGACCGAATTCTGTAGATCGATAAATCGCAATTCACCAGGAATAGTTTCGCAAACTTCAAAAATCTCCATACCTGGTCGGATACTAACCCAAATTGGGCAAGTGTTTCAGCACAAATTCAGTGTCAATATTTTGTACTGGTATCATTGGCAACCATTTAATAGCACCATTTATTTAGCCGAAAGTGCTTAATAGTCAAATGTATGCGGAATTTTAGAAAATACACTGTTAGATCTTCTGGAGGCCATCTCTCTAGATAATCAAAAGGCAATGTTTTACCGACAGGATGGCACCGTAGTGCATGTATATATGTATCATTGTGAGTTCAATATTGAATGAAAAATGTTGATCGCTGGATTGGAGGAGATGTACCGATTTCTTGGTCTACTGGATTTCCAAACCTTACTCTATTACTGTTACAAATAGGCTCGAACTAGTTAGCAGAATTGGGATTGCAGCGGCAAAAATACGGGAGAAGCTGGCTATAATACACCTTAAAGAAGTAATTCGAAGGAGGTTATTGGCATCTACAATTTGTAATTCTTGTATTTGAATGGAAACACTATTATTATTATTATAAAACGCATGTATAGAGTCTTGAATATGTGTCCTCTTTTTGACCTGACTTTTACCAAGGATTTGCTGTAACGATCTCTGTTGTCTATACACCTCTGATTGTTTTGTCTGGGCGTGTTTTAGTGTGTTAATTACCAATGTTTTTTTGCATGGTGGTGTGGGAGCCTCATTCGCCTCAATATCGTCGGCTTAAGTGTGAGAGAACGTATCTGCAAAAAAAAAACACTTTTGAGCTCAGTATCCGAAATACCATAACTTTTGTTACAGTTAAAATTTTGTAAAAACCGATTTATTGTTACTTTTCTGTTACCCTTTAGTACTGAAAAAATTAAAAAAAATTTTTAAAAAAATTGAAAAAATCAATATGTTTTTAGAAATTATATTGTTTTTTGCGTCTCCTGAAAAGTTGGGTTTTTAAGCCGACGATATATTGTTATATGCTGACGAATAGATCAATTGATTGGCATACAACGGAAGTCACGGAGGACATTTCGAGCACCTTTTCTAATTGCAAATTGTAAGTTAACATAAAACTTTTTAGAGTTAATCCCTTTAAATTGCATATTTTTATCTAAATACTTAAAATGCGAGTTGGTTGCGGGTAGAGAAATCTATTGCAGTGTGTCTAAGAAAATTGGTTCGATGGATTTTGATGCGGTAAATGGTATATGATAGTGAAAGAATTAAACTGTGTCGTAACGGAGCCCGATTTTTTAAATTTTTTCTAGAAATATCGAATTTTTGGATGGGGAAAATTTTTTTTTTTTTTTTTACTAAAATATAAAGTGGGTTATTGCCGATGGTATGGTGTATATATTTTTTACCATAAGGTTGATTGTTTCGAGTAGGCGAGGCCTTAAAGTTGAACCTTTGTGGGGCTATAGCGGAAGAACGGGGTGACGGATAGATGAGTTTGAGATATTTATGGATAGGGGAGAATGTCGTGGATGTGATAAGAGTTTGAATGGATTTTTACCATTGAATATGGCAAAGTTATTAACGTTGCAGATGGAGTCCTTGAAAAAGGATCAAAAAAGGATAATTTTTTGCAATTGGTGGGACCAAAATAGAAAAAACTGTCAAACGGAATTCGTTCATATTTACGGATGTTGTAGATGTTATGACCGCATGTGAGATAGGCTATTTTTTTCGAGAGTTTTTGAAAAAGTGCGGGACCTATGCGAGTTGGTGTGCTATGTTCGTTTATAACTCGGGGAGTATTGGTCGGAACCCCATCATGTGGGTATTCATTTTACGTAGAATCGTAAGATCTATTCGGAAATGGAAAAAAAAATTTGAAAATGTACTAGAGGAAAATTTTTGCACGAGAGTGTAGTAGTAGAATATTTTTGAAATTTTTCAAAAAACTGTGGCGCACCACATGCTGGACCATCTTGCGAATGGGTGAGATAAAAGATTTTTTTTCTCATTTTGTACTAGACTTTTTGCATCTATTACGAAATCGATTTTCAAAAAATTATAACTTAGGTTGGGGATGTGAGATTGAAAAGAAGAAAATTATTTTCATTTGTTTTGTGATCGAAGCAATTTGGAAAAAATATAAAAAAAATTTTGGCGGTAATTTTTCAGGGGGTGGGGGTGGGGGATGGCTAACCCCGAAGTCGAAATAAGGGATGTGTGGTATCAAATTAAAGGTTAACCGGTCACAAATTGATTGGTGCAGTTTTTGTTTAAATCGAAAAAACTTTATCGCTGACTTTTTTTCGTTAAACATTGAAGCGGGGATGCCATCCTCCAAGTTCTACGGGTTGATCCAAAATGGACCGTTCTTTTTTTTTAAACTATCTACTCCAAAAGTTATGAAACTTTTACAAACAACACACCATTCCATCACTTATAGTTTTCGCGCAAACACGGTGGGAAGATTTTGCTAAAATTTGCACAAATTTTTCGGAAAAAAGGACTTTTTTCAATCATTTGCGTTAAGTGGTGTGAAGTTTTCGTCGGAGCGAGTTGAAAATTACATCAATCGATAGGTAATCGATTGTAGAAGAGAAATCACCCCCATGTTCCAGATCGAAAATGTATATTTAGGGTAGTTACTAGCGATGGAAAAGCGTCGGAAGGCGACCAAAATGCCGATAAAAGGTGCCGTCGGAAAAGTGAGAAAGTTCAAAAAATTATATCTCCTGGAGTTATTAATTTTTTTAAATTATTATTTCAACAGTTGATTAGGGGATGGATTTACTACATCGGAAAATTAATTTGGTTGATAAAGGTTAATTGGGTCGAAAAATGCAGACAAAAACGGCAATATAGCAAAATTGCTAACTTAATAAAGTTAAATTTGTTAAAGATATTTTCACCCATCCGGAGATGACTACCCTTATCTGAAAGAGGATGTAAATGGGATGTGGAGGATGTTTTTCTTATTTCTCTGCGGTTAAATTTTTTATACTAATCGTAGATTTTTCACTTTTGCCCAACATTTGATTATATTATCTAAGATGGTGGTGATTCTTTTGATATGAATTAAGGGTTGCTGATTTATCGGGGATCTTTTAAAAGTTTAACTAAATACCTTAATATATTTGAAAAGTTAAATCATGCAAATCGGTGCAGCGGTTGTGAAGTTACTAATCAAAGAGCAAAATATGAGGCTCTTTTGCATAATGAACAGTTCAGTTGCTTTATTGCCAATTGCTGTTAATAATAGAAATTTAAGAGATTTTTATTACTCTACCCTTTTCTCCTCTATTAGGGCTAAAATGTGTCCATACATGTGAAAGCTCGATATATAATACTTTATTAGTAATAGCAAAATGAATTGGTTTCTTAGGTGTACTCGGTCTTGCTTTCACTAGGAACTGGATACCTACTATTACTAATTACTATTGGAAATTATGAAAACGAAGCAGGTTTATTGGTATGCAGCGATAGAGGAGGAATTATAGATATAATTTCTTACCTCATTTGTTCTTGGATGTTTATATTTAGTGAACATTTTGAACTAAATAGCTTCAGTTCCGGTTATTCAAATGAGGTAAGCAAATCTCACCTTATAGGGGGTTGCACATGTTTGAGTACGAATAACTTTGGCGTTTATTGATATATTTTAGTAATTCTTTCAACAGGTGGTGAAGGATACTATTAGCTAAACTGTGAGATACATTGGGTGGATATAAGTACAGTAGTTGAAAAAAAATACACGACACAATGTGAGATATTTGTGATTGACTGGAGGTTTTTGCTAAATTTGCTAAAAAAAAATCAATTTTCGTGGGAGTAATTACCTTTATTTGAAAGGGGATGTAAATACGTAGGTATGGTTAAAATTTCATCGAGATTTGAAAATTTAAATGTTGCATCAAAAATTTCCAGTGAAAAAATGAAAAGTTAAATTTTGTTAAGAAAATTTTACAATATCTGCAAAGTGTGGATGTATATTTAAGGGGAAGGCGGTGTGTAAGCGCTATACTAAGTTTCGTCCAAACCAAGATATATTTAGTTGACATTTTAGAGATTTTTATAATATCACTGATTTAGCGACTTGAATCTATCTTATGGGTAGAAATGAAACCTTGGAGGTTCACGGGTTATAGTAGTGGAAAGCTACCAATCTCTGCTTTATTCTGGTTTTTAAATGACCAAAATCGGTTAAGTATTTGGCGAGATATTAATTTTCAAATGTAGCAAGGACCTTTTCAATGCCGAAATCCTGGACGAATCCCTTGGGAAAATTATGAATTTTTTTTTGTCTTCGTTCCCGGTAAGTTTGGTATCAAATGAAAGGTATTACTGCGTAGAATTCAAATATGAAAACCATTTCGAATTATCTTTGATACAGTGAGTTTTATAAAGGTTTCTTTTTTCTATAAATTTTATTGAATGCCGTCGGCAAATTGAGAAAATTCAAAAAATTATTATATATCCGGGATTTTTTAACTTTTTTCTAAATTTTTTTCAAACATTTGATTAGGGGTTGCATTTACTACATTATAAAATTAATTTGGTTGATAAAGATACATTGCGTCAAAAAGTACACACAAAATCGGCAAAATTGCAAAATCGCTAATTTAATAAAGTTAAATTTGTTAAAGAAATTTTCACCCTTCCGGAGGTGACTACCCTTATCTAAAAGAGGATGTAAATGGGATATGCAGGATGTTTTTTTACTTCGCTACGGTTAAATTTTTCATACTAATCGTAGATTTTTCACTTTTGCTCAACATTTGATTATATTATCTCAGATGGGGGTGATCCTTTTGATATGAATTAAGGATTGCTGATTTGTGGGGGGGAATGTTTTAAAAGTTTAACTAAATACCCTTATATATTTTAAAAGTTAAATCATGCAAATCGGCATTAGCTAAATTGTGAAATACTTCAGGTGGATATAAGTACAAAGGATACAAAGGTACTAGCTCGCAAGCGGCGGTAATGTACAAGGGTATTTGCTCGCAAAGGGTGATAGACTACAAAGGCGATAGCTCGCAAGGGGCGGTAAGATACAAAGACAGTAGCTCGCAAGGGGCGGGAGGATACAAGGGCACTAGCTCGCAAGAGGCGGGAGGATACAAAGGTCGTAGCTCGCAAGAGGCGAGAGAATACAAAGGTTGAAGCTCGCTAGAGGCAGGAGGATACAAAGGTGTTAGCTCGCAAGGGGCGGGAGGATACAAGAGTAGTAACTCGCAAGGGCGGGAGGATATAAGAGTAGAAGCTCGCAAGGGGCGGGAGGATACAAAGGTCGTAGCTCGCAAGAGGCGGGAGGATACAAAGGTCGTAGCTCGCAAGGGGCGGGAGGATACAAAGGTAGTAGCTCGCACCATACCATTCGTTAATTTCACAAGGCGTCATTTTTCACACTATAGTTGCTTTAGTCCAATTTTATAACCCGTGGACCGATTTTTATAACTCTTTTTTTGTTAAATAGGGTATGATCCCTTCTTTCAATTGTATACCCTCCCACCCTCACCACACTTTACTTTTATTCAATTTTTTTTTGGAGTATAATATACTACATTTGATTTAGGGAAAACAGTTTTCATCTATAGTTGCTATTGTCTAACTTCGTAACGTGTGGACCGATTTGCATAATTCTTTTTTTTTAAATAGGGGGGGTCTTCCCTCCTCTTACTCCAATCACTCCCTACCCACACTTTTTTTTAGTCAAATTTTTAAATTTTTTTCTTTTGAATAAAGATTCTGTTGCTACCGGGACAAAACTTTTCACCTTCAGTTGCTTTAGCATATCTCCCGAACGTGTAAACCGATTTGCATAATTCTTTTTTTGTTAAATAGAGCATTATCCCCCGTATTGCTTACCCCCACTATTATCTATCTACACTATAGCCGCAGACGTAGGCGCGGGCACCAGCTAGTCTAAATACTTAAAATGCGAGTTGGTTGCGGGTAGAGAAATCTATTGCAGTGTGTCTAAGAGAATTGGTTCGATGGATTTTGATGCGGTAAATGGTATATGATAGTGAAAGAATTAAACTGTGTCGTAACGGAGCCCGATTTTTTAAATTTTTTCTAGAAATATCGAATTTTTGGATGGGGAAAATATTTTTTTTTTTTTTTACTAAAATATAAAGTGGGTTATTGCCGATGGAATGGTGTATATATTTTTTACCATAAGGTTGATTGTTTCGAGTAGGCGAGGCCTTAAAGTTGAACCTTTGTGGGGCTATAGCAGAAGAAGGGGGTGACGGATAGATGAGTTTGAGATATTTATGGATAGGGGAGAATGTCGTGGATGTGATAAGAGTTTGAATGGATTTTTACCATTGAATATGGCAAAGTTATTAACGTTGCAGATGGAGTCCTTGAAAAAGGATCAAAAAAGGATAATTTTTTGCAATTGGTGGGACCAAAATAGAAAAAACTGTCAAACGGAATCCGTTCATATTTACGGATGTTGTAGATGTTATGACCGCATGTGAGATAGGCTATTTTTTTCGAGAGTTTTTGAAAAAGTGCGGGACCTATGCGAGTTGGTGTGCTATGTTCGTTTATAACTCGGGGAGTATTGATCGGAACCCTATCATGTGGGTATTCATTTTACGTAGAATCGTAAGATCTATTTGGAAATGGAAAAAAAATTTGAAAATGTACTAGAGGTAAAATTTTGCACGAGAGTGTAGTAGTAGAATATTTTTGAAATTTTTCAAAAAACTGTGGCGCACCACATGCTGGACCATCTTGCGAATGGGTGAGATAAAAAAATTTTTTTTTGATTTTGTACCAGACTTTTTTCATCTATTACAAAATGGATTTTCAAAAAATTATAACTTAGGTTGGGGATGTGAGATTGAAAAGAAGAAAATTATTTTCATTTGTTTTGTGACCGAAGCAATTTGGAAAAAATATAAAAAAAATTTTGGTGCTAATTTTTCGGGGGGTGGGGGTGGGCGATGGCTAACCCCGAAGTCGAAATAAGGGATGTGTGGTATCAAATTAAAGGTTAACCGGTCACAAATTGATTGGTGCAGTTTTTGTTTAAATCGAAAAAACTTTATCGCTGACTTTTTTTCGTTAAACATTGAAGCGGGGATGCCATCCTCCAAGTTCTACGGGTTGATCCAAAATGGACCGTTCTTTTTTTTAAAACTATCTACTCCAAAAGTTATGAAACTTTTACAAACAACACACCATTCCATCACTTATAGTTTTCGAGCAAACACGGTGGGAAGATTTTGCTAAAATTTGCACAAATTTGTCGGAAAAAAGGACTTTTTTCAATCATTTGCGTTAAGTGGTGTGAAGTTTTCGTCGGAGCGAGTTGAAAATTACATCAATCGATAGATAATCGATTGTAGAAGAGAAATCACCCCCATGTTCCAGATCGAAAATGTATATTTAGGGTAGTTACCAGCGACGGAAAAGTGCCGTAAGGCGACCAAAATGCCGATAAAAAGTGTCGTCGCAAAAGTGACAAAATTCAAAAAATTATATCTCCTGGAGTTATTAATTTTTTTAAATTATTATTTCAAGAGTTTATTAGGGGATGGATTTCGTACATCGGAAAATTAATTTGGTTGATAAAAGTTTGTTGGGTCAAAAAGGACACACAAAAACGACAAAAGTGAAAAATTGCTAACTTAATAAAGTTAAATTTGTTAAAGAAATTTGCACCCATCCGGAGGTGACTACCCTTATCTGAAAGAGGATGTAAATGGGATATGAAGGATGTTTTTCTTATTTCTGTGCGGTTAAATTTTTTATACTAATCGTAGATTTTTCACTTTTGCCCAACATTTGATTACATCATCTAAGATGGTGGTGATTCTTTTGATATGAATTAAGGGTTGCTGATTTATCGGGGATCTTTTAGAAGTTTAAGTAAATACCCTAATATATTTGAAAAGTTAAATCATGCAAATCGGTGCAGCGGTTGTGAAGTTACTAACCAAAGAGCAAAATATGAGGCTATTTTGCATAATGACCAGTTCAGTTGCTTTATTGCCAATTGCTGTTAATAATAGAAATTTAAGAGATTTTTATTACTCTACCCTTTTCTCCTCTATTAGGGCTAAAATGTTTCCATATATGTGAAAGCTCGATATATAATACTTTATTAGTAATAGCAAATTGAATTGGTTTCTTAGGTGTACTCTGTCTTGCCTTGACTAGGAACTGGGTACCTACTATTACTAATTTCTATTGGAAATTATGAAAACAAAGCAGATTTATTGGTATACAGTGATAGAGGAGGAATTATAGATATAATTGCTTACCTCATTTGTTCTTAGATGTTTACATTTAGTGAACATTTTTAAATAAATAACTTTAGTTCCGGTTATTCAAATGAGGTAAGCAAATCTCACCTTATAGGGGGTTGCACACATTTGAGTACCAAGTACTTTGGCGTTTATTGATATATTTTAGTAATTCTTTTAACAGTTGGTTAAGGATACTATTAGCTAAATTGTGAGATACATTGGGTGGATATAAGTACAGTAGTTGAAAAAAAATACACGACACAATGTGAGATATTTGTGATTGACTGGAGGTTTTTGCTAAATTTGCTAAAAAAAATCAATTTTCGTGGGAGTAATTACCTTTATTTGAAAGGGGATGTAAATACGTAGGTATGGTTAAAATTTCATCGAGATTTGAAAATTTAAATGTTGCATAAAAAATTTCCAGTGAAAAAATGAAAAGTTAAATTTTGTTAAGAAAATTTTACAATATCT
Source organism: Leptarthrus brevirostris (assembly GCA_964036015.1). Taxonomy (NCBI): domain Eukaryota; kingdom Metazoa; phylum Arthropoda; class Insecta; order Diptera; family Asilidae; genus Leptarthrus; species Leptarthrus brevirostris. Next base: position 92,157,165 of record OZ038374.1, read on the forward strand.
GCAAAGTGTGGATGTATATTTAAGGGGAAGGCGGTGTGTAAGCGCTATACTAAGTTTCGTCCAAACCAAGATATATTTAGTTGACATTTTAGAGATTTTTATAATATCACTGATTTAGCAACTTGAATCTATCTTGTGGGTAGAAATGAAACCTTGGAGGTTCCCGGGTTATAGTAGTGGAAAGCTACCAATCTCTGCTTTATTCTGGTTTTTAAATGACCAAAATCGGTTAAGTATTTGGCGAGATATTAATTTTTAAATGTAGCAAGGACCTTTTCAATGCCGAAATCCTGGACGAATCCCTTGGGAAAATTATGAATTTTTTTTTGTCTTCGTTCCCGGTAAGTTTGGTATCAAATGAAAGGTATTACTGCGTAGAATTCAAATATGAAAACCATTTTGAATTATCTTTGATACAGTGAGTTTTATAAAGGTTTCTTTTTTCTATAAATTTTATTGAATGCCGTCGGCAAATTGAGAAAATTCAAAAAATTATTATATCTCCGGGAGTTTTTAACTTTTTCTAAAAATTTTTCAACATTTGATTAGGGGTTGCATTTACTACATTATAAAATTAATTTGGTTGATAAAGATACATTGCGTCAAAAAGTACACACCAAAACGGTAAAATTGCAATATCGCTAATTTAATAAAGTTAAATTTGTTAAAGAAATTTTCACCCTTCCGGAGGTGACTACCCTTATCTAAAAGAGGATGTAAATGGGATATGCAGGACGTTTTCTTACTTCGCTACGGTTAAATTTTTCATACTAATCGTAGATTTTTCACTTTTGCTCAACATTTGATTATATTATCTCAGTTGGGGGTGATTCTTTTGATATGAATTAAGAATTGCTGATTTGTGGGGGATGTTTTAAAAGTTTAACTAAATACCCTTATATATTTTAAAAGTTAAATCATGCAAATCGGCGCAGCCGGTATTAAATTACTAACCAAAGAGCAACATGAAATGGTTTTTTCGGTGTACTCTGTCCTGCTTTCACTAGGAACTGGGTACCTACTATTACTAATTACTATTGGAAATTATGAAAACGAAGCAAGTTTATTGGTATATAGCGATAGAGGAGGAATTATAGAAATAATTTCTTACCTCATTTGTTTTTAAATGTTTACATTTATTTAACATTTTGAACTAAATAACTTCACTTCCGGTTATTCAAATGAGGTATACAAATAACTTTGGCGTTTATTGATATATTTTAGTAATTCTTTTAACAGTTGGTTAAGGATGGTATTAGCTAAATTGTGAAATACTTCAGGTGGATATAAGTACAAAGGATACAAAGGTACTAGCTCGCAAGCGGCGGTAATGTACAAGGGTATTTGCTCGCAAAGGGTGATAGACTACAAAGGCGATAGCTCGCAAGGGGCGGTAAGATACAAAGACAGTAGCTCGCAAGGGGCGGGAGGATACAAGGGCACTAGCTCGCAAGAGGCGGGAGGATACAAAGGTCGTAGCTCGCAAGAGGCGAGAAAATATAAAGGTTGAAGCTCGCTAGAGGCGGGAGGATACAAAGGTCTTAGCTCGCAAGGGGCGGGAGGATACAAGAGTAGTAGCTCGCAAGGGCGGGAGGATATAAGAGTAGAAGCTCGCAAGGGGCGGGAGGATACAAAGGTCGTAGCTCGCAAGAGGCGGAAGGATACAAAGGTCGTAGCTCGCAAGGGGCGGGAGGATACAAAGGTAGTAGCTCGCACCATACCATTCGTTAATTTCACAAGGCGTCATTTTTCACACTATAGTTGCTTTAGTCCAATTTTATAACCCGTGGACCGATTTTTATAACTCTTTTTTTGTTAAATAGGGTATGATCCCTTCTTTCAATTGTATACCCTCCCACCCTCACCACACTTTACTTTTATTCAATTTTTTTTTCAAATGTAGTATATGATTTAGGGAAAACAGTTTTCATCTATAGTTGCTATTGTCTAACTTCGTAACGTGTGGACCGATTTGCATAATTCTTTTTTTGTTAAATAGAGCATTATCCCCCGTATTGCTTACCCCCACTATTATCTATCGACACTATAGCCGCAGACGTAGGCGCGGGCACCAGCTAGTCTAAATACTTAAAATGCGAGTTGGTTGCGGGTAGAGAAATCTATTGCAGTGTGTTTAAGAAAATTGGTTCGATGGATTTTGATGCGGTAAATGGTATATGATAGTGAAAGAATTAAACTGTGTCGTAACGGAGCCCGATTTTTTAAATTTCTTCTCGAAATATCGAATATTTGGATGGGGAAAATTTTTTTTTTTTTTTTTACTAAAATATAAAGTGGGTTATTGCCGATGGAATGGTGTATATATTTTTTACCATAAGGTTGATTGTTTCGAGTAGGCGAGGCCTTAAAGTTGAACCTTTGTGGGGCTATAGCGGAAGAACGGGGTGACGGATAGATGAGTTTGAGATATTTATGGATAGGGGAGAATGTCGTGAATGTGATAAGAGTTTGAATGGATTTTTACCATTGAATATGGCAAAGTTATTAACGTTGCAGATGGAGTCCTTGAAAAAGGATCAAAAAAGGATAATTTTTTGCAATTGGTGGGACCAAAATAGAAAAAACTGTCAAACGGAATCCGTTCATATTTACGGATGTGGTAGATGTTATGACCGCATGTGAGATAGGCTATTTTTTCGAGAGTTTTTGAAAAAGTGCGGGACCTATGCGAGTTGGTGTGCTATGTTCGTTTATAACTCGGGGAGTATTGGTCGGAACCCCATCATGTGGGTATTCATTTTACGTAGAATCGTAAGATCTATTCGGAAATGGAAAAAAAAATTGAAAATGTACTAGAGGAAAATTTTTGCACGAGAGTGTAGTAGTAGAATATTTTTGAAATTTTTCAAAAAACTGTGGCGCACCACATGCTGGACCATCTTGCGAATGGGTGAGATAAAAAAATTTTTTTTTGATTTTGTACCAGACTTTTTTCATCTATTACAAAATGGATTTTCAAAAAATTATAACTTAGGTTGGGGATGTGCGATTGAAAAGAAGAAAATTATTTTCATTTGTTTTGTGATCGAAGCAATTTGGAAAAAATATAAAAAAAATTTTGGCGGTAATTTTTCGGGGGGTGGGGGTGGGGGATGGCTAACCCCGAAGTCGAAATAAGGGATGTGTGGTATCAAATTAAAGGTTAACCGGTCACAAATTGATTGGTGCAGTTTTTGTTTAAATCGAAAAAACTTTATCGCTGACTTTTTTTCGTTAAACATTGAAGCGGGGATGCCATCCTCCAAGTTCTACGGGTTGATCCAAAATGGACCGTTCTTTTTTTTAAAACTATCTACTCCAAAAGTTATGAAACTTTTACAAACAACACACCATTCCATCACTTATAGTTTTCGCGCAAACACGGTGGGAAGATTTTGCTAAAATTTGCACAAATTTGTCGGAAAAAAGGACTTTTTTCAATCATTTGCGTTAAGTGGTGTGAAGTTTTCGTCGGAGCGAGTTGAAAATTACATCAATCGATAGGTAATCGATTGTAGAAGAGAAATCACCCCCATGTTCCAGATCGAAAATGTATATTTAGGGTAGTTACTAGCGATGGAAAAGCGTCGGAAGGCGACCAAAATGCCGATAAAAGGTGCCGTCGGAAAAGTGAGAAAGTTCAAAAAATTATATCTCCTGGAGTTATTAATTTTTTTTAATTATTATTTCAACAGTTGATTAGGGGATGGATTTACTACATCGGAAAATTAATTTGGTTGATAAAAGTTTGTTGGGTCAAAAAGGACACACAAAAACGACAAAAGTGAAAAATTGCTAACTTAATAAAGTTAAATTTGTTAAAGAAATTTTCACCCATCCGGAGGTGACTACCCTTATCTGAAAGAGGATGTAAATGGGATGTGGAGGATGTTTTTCTTATTTCTGTGCGGTTAAATTTTTTATACTAATCGTAGATTTTTCACTTTTGCCCAACATTTGATTATATTATCTAAGATGGTGGTGATTCTTTTGATATGAATTAAGGGTTGCTGATTTATCGGGGATCTTTTAAAAGTTTAAGTAAATACCCTAATATATTTGAAAAGTTAAATCATGCAAATCGGTGCAACGGTTGTGAAGTTACTAACCAAAGAGCAAAATATGAGGCTATTTTGCATAATGACCAGTTCAGTTGCTTTATTGCCAATTGCTGTTAATAATAGAAATTTAAGAGATTTTTATTACTCTACCCTTTTCTCCTCTATTAGGGCTAAAATGTTTCCATATATGTGAAAGCTCGATATATAATACTTTATTAGTAATAGCAAAATGAATTGGTTTCTTAGGTGTACTCTGTCTTGCCTTCACTAGGAACTGGGTACCTACTATTACTAATTTCTATTGGAAATTATGAAAACAAAGCAGATTTATTGGTATACAGTGATAGAGGAGGAATTATAGATATAATTGCTTACCTCATTTGTTCTTAGATGGTTACATTTAGTGAACATTTTTAAATAAATAACTTCAGTTCCGGTTATTCAAATGAAGTAAGCAAATCTCACCTTATAGGGGGTTGCACACATTTGAGTACCAAGTACTTTGGCGTTTATTGATATATTTTAGTAATTCTTTTAACAGTTGGTTAAGGATACTATTAGCTAAATTGTGAGATACCTTGAGTGGATATAAGTACAGTAGTTGAAAAAAAATACACGACACAATGTGAGATATTTGTGATTGACTGGAGGTTTTTGCTAAATTTGTAAAAAAAAAATCAATTTTCGTGGGAGTAATTACCTTTATTTGAAAGGGGATGTAAATACGTAGGTATGGTTAATATTTCAGCGAGATTTGAAAATTTAAATCTTGCATCAAAAATTTCCAGTGAAAAAATGAAAAGTTAAATTTTGTTAAGAAAATTTTACAATATCTGCAAAGTGTGGATGTATATTTAAGGGGAAGGCGGTGTGTAAGCGCTATACTAAGTTTCGTCCAAACCAAGATATATTTAGTTGACATTTTAGAGATTTTTATAATATCACTGATTTAGCGACTTGAATCTATCTTATGGGTAGAAATGAAACCTTGGAGGTTCCCGGGTTATAGTAGTGGAAAGCTACCAATCTCTGCTTTATTCTGGTTTTTAAATGACCAAAATCGGTTAAGTATTTGGCGAGATATTAATTTTCAAATGTAGCAAGGACCTCTTCAATGCCGAAATCCTGGACGAATCCCTTGGGAAAATTATGAATTTTTTTTTGTCTTCGTTCCCGGTAAGTTTGGTATCAAATGAAAGGTATTACTGCGTAGAATTCAAATATGAAAACCATTTCGAATTATCTTTGATACAGTGAGTTTTATAAAGGTTTCTTTTTTCTATAAATTTTATTGAATGCCGTCGGCAAATTGAGAAAATTCAAAAAATTATTATATATCCGGGATTTTTTACCTTTTTTCTAAATTTTTTTCAACATTTGATTAGGGGTTGGATTTACTACATTATAAAATTAATTTGGTTGATAAAGATACATTGCGTCAAAAAGTACACACAAAATCGGCAAAATTGCAAAATCGCTAATTTAATAAAGTTAAATTTGTTAAAGAAATTTTCACCCATACGGAGGTGACTACCCTTATCTAAAAGAGGATGTAAATGGGATATGCAGGATGTTTTTTTACTTCGCTACGGTTAAATTTTTCATACTAATCGTAGATTTTTCACTTTTGCTCAACATTTGATTATATTATCTCAGTTGGGGGTGATTCTTTTGATATGAATTAAGGATTGCTGATTTGTGGGGGATGTTTTAAAAGTTTAACTAAATACCCTTATATATTTTAAAAGTTAAATCATGCAAATCGGCGCAGCCGGTATTAAATTACTAACCAAAGAGCAACATGAAATGGTTTTTTCGGTGTACTCTCTCTTGCTTTCACTAGGAACTGGGTAACTACTTTTACTAATTACTATTGGAAATTATGAAAACGAAGCAATTTTATTGGTATATAGCGATAGAGGAGGAATTATAGATATAATTTCTTACCTCATTTGTTTTTAAATGTTTACATTTAGTTAACATTTTGAACTAAATAACTTCACTTCCGGTTATTCAAATGAGGTATACAAACCTCACCAATAACTTTGGCGTTTATTGATATATTTTAGTAATTCTTTTAACAGTTGGTTAAGAATGGCATTAGCTAAATTTGAAATACTTCAGGTGGATATAAGTACAAAGGATACAAAGGTACTAGCTCGCAAGCGGCGGTAATGTACAAGGGTATTTGCTCGCAAAGGGTGATAGACTACAAAGGCGATAGCTCGCAAGGGGCGGTAAGATACAAAGACAGTAGCTCGCAAGGGGCGGGAGGATACAAGGGCACTAGCTCGCAAGAGGCGGGAGGATACAAAGGTCGTAGCTCGCAAGAGGCGACAGAATACAAAGGTTGAAGCTCGCTAGAGGCGGGAGGATACAATAGTCTTAGCTCGCAAGGGGCGGGAGGATACAAGAGTAGTAGCTCGCAAGGGCGGGAGGATATAAGAGTAGAAGCTCGCAAGGGGCGGGAGGATACAAAGGTCGTAGCTCGCAAGAGGCGGGAGGATACAAAGGTCGTAGCTCGCAAGGGGCGGGAGGATACAAAGGTAGTAGCTCGCACCATACCATTCGTTAATTTCCCAAGGCGTCATTTTTCACACTATAGTTGCTTTAGTCCAATTTTATAACCCGTGGACCGATTTTTATAACTCTTTTTTTGTTAAATAGGGTATTATCCCTTCTTTCAATTGTATACCCTCCCACCCTCACCACACTTTACTTTTATTCAATTTTTTTTTGGAGTATAATATACTACATTTGATTTAGGGAAAACAGTTTTCATCTATAGTTGCTATTGTCTAACTTCGTAACGTGTGGACCGATTTGCATAATTCTTTTTTTGTTAAATAGAGTAACACCCCCCCCCCCCATCTGCCCAACCACACTATTATCTATCTACACTATAGCCGCAGACGTAGGCGCGGGCACCAGCTAGTAATACATATAAATTTGTAAATCGTTTCTCTACATGGACGTTTCTAAAAGGTAAGAAGGTCTCAAATTTAATAAAAATAAAAAAAGGTATATTAATTAACTGGATTTCGAAATAAATTTGGAAGAGTGCTGCATTTTAGGTAATCGCCAAACATTTTATTCACATTCGCAAGTGACTGTGGGAGTTAGATCAACATCGTTGCTATTCTTTTCAAAATTTCAAGTTTACAAATCAAACAATCTATAACCCCCAAACGGATAAGTTTGCTCCCCCGACAGTACAATATTTTGTTTGGCTAGATGAGAACTATCACCTCAATTTAATTGCTTATGGTAACGTATAAAAGCAAAAATTTAGAAACCAATTCAATAGCTTACTTGATTACGTACTGAATCCTTTCTGAACGACAATATAATGTTTTCAAAAAGCACTTACTGCCACTTCAACACACAAATAATTTTATCATAAATATCATTCTAAATAGCAAGCACCATAATTTTGTGTTTATCTGGAATTTTAAATTTAACTAACAAAAAATTAAACAAATTACCAACTTTTCAAGAGGATATTATTAATGAAATTAATATATAAATATAATTTTTATTAGTTTCTAATAATTATATACACTCGTAAGAATGGATATATGTTTAGTACATGCCGAAGATATGTACGCCATCAAACGAAGAAAATCGAAGTGAGGTGTGGTGTTAAGACCACAACCTTAAAATTAAACCTGAAGCACTTCACTCCATGCACAACCATCATAACACGTCTAATACGACAGCTGGTTTGAATATTGATAAATAGCACGCGAGACTATAAGATTTTCCCAGGGCGGCGGGAATAACAGTCTGACAGCAATCAACCGGGCCCTTCTACTTGTGTAATTAGAACCAACCGTTATGAGTGAATATGTCATTTAATACCTGCATAGCAGATCATGCTCAGATCGTGGATACCATGTCACTTCCTAACTTGAACCAATGAGCCCGATTTTGCTTGGCTGTCGACGGCTCCTCGTTGTTGGCTTGTTCCATTCTCATTACATCTGCATGCAAAACATTTTGACGGGCTGTTGACACTCGGACAAGATTGTCGTGTTCTTTTGCATTATATGCACCGGCTACAGTTGGTCTTGTTGAGCTGTGGTCGAGACTTACTTTTTTTAAGGTTGCCCTTGTCGGTAAAGTGCACTGTCACCAGCGTGGAACAACCACGTAATGCAATCAACATGCAAAGTAATTTCAACAGTTTCCAAGACCTGACATTGGCAGGTTTCAGCTTCCTTTCATTATTTTTGCACTAAGAAATCGAGGGAGACAAGGGTCCCGAAAGTCCCAGCCCCAACCGAACTGATGCCGTACCACTGATGAGGCAATCATAAAGCAAAATCCGTCCGTTGACGTGGGCAGCACTAGTTTCTTAATTGCAAGTGGGTTGTTAAATTCTCGCTATGAAGACATTAAGTTGATTAAAATCGTATCAACCTGGGGATTCTTGTATTAAATGATACTTAAGAAACGATTTGTGGGGTAAACATAAAAAATCGAAGGACAATTTTCGTAATCTTGACGAGTCCTTTAGACAGGCAATGACCTGGATATCGCTGAATAAAACCTCTCGGTTTTTATACCCGGAACAATAAAACCGCAATTTTCAACAATAAATTTTTACAACATTATTAATGTTGCCCCATTTGACTCGACCGACCTCTTATTGCAATTGTCGAAATCAATTCAGAATGCAGAAAAACCTTTCCTTTTCCGTTTTGGTGTCCCGTAAGTTTCGCTGTTTTTACAGGTCCGCGAATTGTTCCGTGCCAGCGAATCATAAAATTCGCTTCTTGCAAACTTTTTATTGCGAATAATTTCACTAAACGAACGAAGTCAGTGCGTGACTTTGTTTCATTGTGTTTGACGGGCTCATGACAAAACTTCACCAAACGAGGCAATCCTTACTTAAGTGTCATAATTTTTGCGAATGTGGAAAGTTTTATTTCGGGAAAGTCATGAAAGGATTCTAATAGCCGCAATTAGGGAAAATTTAATAAATGCCAAGATTACAGGACTAATAAAAGTTGTGTTTCTCCGTCAATAGATTAAGTAAGGTATCTGCATTTGCACAGGAATAAATAAATAACCTACGGATATTCGCATTTATACTAACATAGAAAAGTCAAGGAAAGCTTTCATTAGTGATTTTACGTGGAGGGACACCGAAGTACACAAATACACGTTACCCCAGAAAATTGTTTATAAATGTTTTTCAACTGACATTAAACTTCGCTTGATTTCTTAGATTTCAAGGAAAAGAAAGTTATGGACATGAAGCACATAAGGGCGAACAAGACAAAGAGCAATGAAACTACCGTGCCATGATATTACAGATCATGTAAAGTTCGTGGTCAGTCGCCAGTCGGTCGGGGGGGAACAGTCTAACTTCATAACGCGTGGACCGATTTGGATAATTCTTTTACTGTTGGGTAAGTATGTTCCCTGGTTGATACCACGAGAAAAAAAAAAATGTTGGTGTGGTTGGGGTGGGGTGGAGGTGGAACCTAACTTTGTAACGCGTGGACCGATTTGAATGGTTCTTTTGCTGTTGTATAGAGTGTGATCCCCCATTGCTAATAGGAGAATAATTTGGTCCTATGGTGGTGGTGGGGTAGGGAGTTAAACCTAACTTTTTAAGGCGTGGACCGATTTGGATGGTTCTTTCTTCGTTGTGTAGAGTAGAAGACACTAAAAAGTGAAAAATAAAATAGTTTTTTAAAAAAAAGTTGAACCGAATTCACAAAAAGCGCTAAAAAGCATAAAATAATTTTTAATTTTATATCTATTACGACATTTTGAAGTCGGTGCAAATTAAATAAATAAAGCAACTACAGAACCGTAATTGAAGGTAATAATACTACCTGAACGTTTCAGGTCACATGATCATAAGAGAGTTGTAGTTGTTTGGTTTGTTTGATTTGCACCGACTTCAAAATGTCGTAATAGATATAAAATTAAAAATTATTTCATGCTTTTTGTCTCTTGTTGTGAAGTCGGTTCAACTTCTTTTTAAAAACTATTTTTTTCGGAGTTGAATTTAAAAGTAATCTTTGCCTTGTCACTTGGAGTCAAATTCTCACTGAATCCCCATTATCGTAAAAAAATAAGTCAAACTTACATCGGCCACTCGTTCTATGTCTACATCTCCGGTTGAAATTGCACTTTCTGTTCAGAAATCACTTTCACTCTGTTTCTGCATAATCCACACACTTTCGCGCTGACCGGAAGGGTCGGAAACTGTTTACGAATTTGTGAAGTCACTTTTCTCAGACCCTTTTTTTCCACGTATGATTCTTCTCCTTCAAAGGATTGCAACAGTGCTTTATATTTTTCAACTTGTCTAGCATTTTAACTAATTGTATCGATATCTGACTGTATACTGACTGTCTGTATAATGACTGTGAAAATACTCTTTAACGCGCCATCTACAGTTTGTTATGTTATGTTATGTTCATCTGTTCTAATCAAAATTTTACTTAAAATTGATTTGCCACTCTTTATGATGCATGATTTTAAAGCTAAGGGATAATACTTTCATTTGAAAAAACATGAAAAAAATTCATGATCAAGTATTTTGTTAAAAACCAAAAAATATTTTTCAAAGTCAAAATTGTTTTTTCGGAAAATTATATTTTTATTCGGAAGACCAGTCGTTACACCTTTACAAATCACTAAATATCAACGTTCTACGGTAATGGTGACGATAGTTATGAATTTTCAAAAAAGGTATGATAACGAGAAAAAGTGCAAAAATGCAAAAGTTTACCACCCTGTAACTTCTGCACAATATATTTTTTTTTTTGAAAATCCTTTAGCACTGTAATTATTTATACCAGTAACAATAATAAGAAAAAATTTTTTGCACCTTCACATTCTTTATTGAATTTTGTTCTGCAATTAAAAATGGAGAGTGTATTTTAAATTAATTTTCAACTTATTCTTCCTACTATCACACATGTACCAGTCGTGATATCTGTATTTTTCTTTTAAACGCATGTAAACACATGTTGTTTCAAAAATTTATTTTAAAAAAGTGGTAAGAGATTTAAAAAAGAAAAAAATAACATCGGAAAATGTACGTTTTAAGCTATCGCTATAATTTTTTGACACAAAAATATTTCAAAATGGCAGCGTTACAGCTGCTAGAAGTTGGGCCCCCAATTGAATTCCAAAAACGAGTAACTTTTTTACTTTGACAGTAAATTATATTCAGCCAAATACTCCTGCATCTGAATATACATAACCTTCTCCAGAACTTTTGCCACGAAGCTAAGAATGCTAATGGGTCGATAATCAGACATACTCATAGGAGAACCGTTTTCTGGTACAGCTATGACCTTAGTAATTTTCCAAATGTCAAAAAAATTGGAAGACATGAGGCTATTATTTGTGATGTGCAACAGATATGGGGAAATGCACGGGAAAATTAGCATTAAGAAACGATGATTGACTTCATCAAAACCAACTGCATGAGATCTTATTGACTTGATTGATCTATAAAGTTTAGCATACCCATGGCAACGAAAAGAGAAACAATTCATGTACTGCTCACGTAAGGGAGAAAACTGTTACAAGAACTTTACAGGGCAGGCACCGCAATAACAGGACAGTTCGTAAAGTGTTGATTTAACTCCTCAGGATCAAAGGTGCATTGAGGATTTTCATCACTGTAAACCGCAGCTCTCCTTAGATTGCCCCACAGGGTTTTAGAGGGTAAGTTGGGGTCAAATTTAGAATTATAATACTCACGCTTTGCCTTTTGAATCGCAGACTTAAAATTGTTACGTGCTTTCTTATATAGAAAACGATAATAACAACCAAGGACAATGACTTTGCCGAACACGTTTGATTTAAAGCGGCACTTTTAAACAGGTGGGATACTAATTCATTGAATTTGTGCACCTGAGATTCTACAGACGAGTAGGAGAAGAGATCGTTCCATGGCAAGGACTCAAGAAAAGACTAGAAGTGTCAATATGATTGAAGTCATGGAAGTTAATTGTCTGAGCTGATCACAGGTATCAATCGAAATTTTGTAAGTCATAAACAGCATATCGTGGTCAAATATACTCGCTGGGCTAAGCTGGTTATGAAATAAAACTGTATCTTTATCTGTCAACAATAATAGATCAAGAAGCGAGGGGTTAGAGCAATTAAAGTAGGTAGGGAGGGTGTTAATAGGCTTGAGGTGAAGTGATTGTATAGTCGATAAGAAATTAAGAGCCAAAAACATTACTCCGGAGAATATTAACATTTAGATCACCACCCACTATGACGTTATTATAACGATGCACTAGACGCGATATAGCGTCAGAAAACTCTTCCGTACCTTGATCAATAAAATTTCCTGGAGGCCGATAAGCAGCACATAAAATACACTTTTCAATACCCAGATCAACTTCCACACATAGAAACTCAATTCCCCCACCCGAGGAAAATTCAACTACTTTTGCCTTTAACGTATCCTTTAAGTAAATGACTACGCCACCACCAATCTGATTTTTCCGATCATTACGTAAAAGATTGAAACCAGGAATAGAAACAAGCGATGACGGTATATGTTCTTGTAACAAAGACTCACATACAAGAACAGCGTGAATACTGGAATCCCTGTAAATCTGGCTAAGTTCATGCACTTTGTTCCTAAGGCTACTAGCATTAAGAGTGCAAATATGCAATCCCCGAGAACGCCCACAGAAAATATTTAATAAAGATCTCACTGTGTCCAACTTACAAAAACCATTAACCAAAACCATCGGGAGGCACATCTATGTCAATAAACAAAAACAGGAAAACACAAATCACCAAGGCAATAGAAAAAATTGTGCAGCATTGTACAAGAGAAACCAAACTTCCAAGCATTCCTAAGAAGAAAGAACTTAAACTTAATTAGAAAGAACTTAAAATTAATTAGAAAATACTGTCCAGAGGAGGAAATTACTGTATACAAAAATAAAAGGAATGTAAATAATACTGACAGATAAAGGGAAGAGAAAAAGCGAATCCATACAACTATGAAAGCAAAATTAGTCTAAAAAATTTAACATATTAGCGCAAAACTTAACACAGAAATAAATTCATAAAACTTAGCTGCTCCTACTCCAACAACATCACTAGCGGTTACACACAATACTACGCATATGGCTTAAACCAGTAATGGCAAAACTCACACTACTTAATGTGAGGAATGCTTAAAAGCTTTAGAACAGTGATGGCCAAACTCACACTACTTAATGTGAGGAATGCTTAAAAGCTTTAGAAGCATTTCATACTGTTTGTTTAATTTAGAACCTTAAAATGTTTACAAAAGGTTTTATATTTTAAGATATCATATAATTGATTACAAAAGTACCTAAATATGACTATTTTTTAAACTTTTGTATGCTTTAACGATTAAAAAACGCAAAAATAAGAAACCGAAAACAGCCAAACAAGTGCATATCGTCGCTTATACAACAATACCGCGCAAGTCAAATTTGCTTAGTTTTCAGGAGAGACAAAAACTGCATTATTTATTCATTTTATACAATACATGCATGTTAAAATATTAATATATTATGTATTGAGTGAAGTTATGATTAGTATTAAGTGCCTTCAGTGTGAGCCCATTGGATGCACGGACAAATAATCTACCGAATGGTATATAAAACGTCACATGGCCAATTTTTGACTTACGCGGTATTGTTGTATAAGCGACGATATACGAATTTAAAAGCTCAAAAGCTCACTTGCCCGCGGGCATAGGTTTGGACATCACTAGCTTAAACTAAGCAATTTAAAAGAGCGATCCTCAGGTTTGAGTTTGACATACGCAAATCCATTTGATGTAAACACAGATGCCACTTGACCAGCTTTTCGTAAACACAGCACCTCTCGAAAAGTTTTATCATTTTTTGTTGACAGACTCTCATTTACGTAGATGGGACTAGCGGATGTAAAGCTGCTAACCTGATTGAGCTGGTATTTACCAAAGTTCTTTAAAGAGGATATGAAAGCACGGCGTTCGTTCGAAGAAGAGAATTTAACAATTATTGGCCGATCTGCAGTACTCTTTCTACCACTTGACTTTTCCAGATTACTACTGGGGTGGGATGAATTTTTTAAGCGAAAGGCATCAAAGTGCGGCGATAATGCATGACCAATCTTAGAAGAGATGCCATGAATAATTTCCTTGACATTCTCGTCATGCCTGCTTGGAATATCTCCTCCTCCAAAACAGAATGCTTTTGCTGCATCGCCAAAATTCTGGCTTCCAAATTATTCACCCGAGATTTTAAACCGTCCAGCAGAGCATCATGGAAAGTTGCATTAATACGACTTTCAAAATCTGTAAGCATACCCTGAATTTTTTTCAGCAGCCTGTCCTCAAATTCGGTAGACAAATTAGCATCGGTTTTCCCACTGACCAACTAATCGCTTTTGCCAGAATTTTGTGGAGAGCTCCGGGTTGTTACTCACGATGAACCATCAGAAGCAGATACTGACCTTTCTTTGCCGCTTTTTAGAGAGACTCTTGTAACTTCACCATTTCCACCAGCCATTACAAATAAAATTTTATAAATCAAGAAATATAAGTCCGAATGCGTGAAAATCTCGAAAGTAATTGCCGAAAAAACACTAATAACACTAGTGTGATAAATTTATAGGTAATAAAGCACGATACGGCATTAATTACTAATGGAAATCGGAGCAACAGCAGAAAACATGTGCTAGCTAACAGACATACTCTGATCAATTTTCTTTTTCGTTTAAAGTATATTGCCTGGGTCTTTTCCGAATTTATTTGTATTTTCCACTTGTGAAAGTATTGTATTACTATTTTTATTTTTTTTTTTTTGGATTGTTTTGGAGATTTGTTTGAATACTAAATCTGCATTTATGAGTGGAGTAGATTGCAGTGTCATCAGCTAATACTGCCTTGTTATAGTTTATGAGGTCAGCAAAGTCCTGCGTGTAAATGTTGTATAGGTTAGGGCCAATAACTGATCCTTGGGGTACTACTGCAGGGATGGATTTGAATGATGAATTTTGCAAAGGAACGATTTCTTAAGAAGGTTTCGCTTATTACTATTATGTAGGGACTAAAATGGAAATGTAGCATTTTTGATATTTAGGCATCATCCCAGATAGTATCGAAGGCTTTTTCAATGTCCAGTAGAAGCATTTCGTTCGATTCTTGCCGAGTAAGACTTGTTTTTATATGTTTTGAGATTCTTAATAACTGATGCGTTGTTGTTTTGACCTTCCGGAATCCGTATTATTTTGATGGTAGTATGTTATTTTTCTCGGTTAGTTTTTCTTTGAGAATCTTCTCGTAGATTTTGCCAAAAGTACTCAGAAGAAGGCTAATAGGTATATAGCTTTCTGTACTGTTGGGAGGTTTACCAAGCTTAAGAATTGAAATTATTTTTGCTTTCTTCAAGTATTTTGGAAAATATTGGAGTTATAGACAGCTGTTAATGATGAAAAGTAGGAAAACGATGGCTTTTTTATTGTAGTTGAGTTCTGTATTAAGTTGGACACTCCGAATTTTAGTATGGAAAGGCACTTCATTTTATAATTTCGGAATCATTAAATTTTCGAGTTATATTATATTGTAATTTTCAGAGCAAATAAGTAATTTAACGCATTATAATCCCAGGCAGTTCTTCTAACAAGTACGAAATTCTAATTCATTGAAGATACTTCTTACTATCTTTTCGTATAATCCTTAATCTTCTTTTGCAAACAACTTTACGTAAACACACCAACTCGGGTAAGAACTAAAATTTTCGTAATTCATTAGATATAATTCTTCGTATTTTCTTATATAGAAAGGATCGGTGCAATCTCTTCTTTTCAAACAACTTCGAATAAACCCATCAATGCAATCCGAGTAGAAATAATTGAGTTGGTATATTCACGCACAAGAAACAAATCCGACCGGTAGTATTATGCACGCTCCCGCTACAGGCTGTACCCGTCACACGGGTAAGCACGATCTTGTTACAGGCACAATAATCTAAAAATATACCCGCCATAAACACACGTTACTGTAATTGCGGTCTGTCTCTAGTACATTCTTACCGCGTGGGTTATAGAAAATCTCTCCCGTATAGATGTGTATTCACCGTGTGGGTCATCGGCCACTTGATACTAAAATTGTTCCCAATATCGGATGACTCACAAGGTGAGTCATGACAATCATATTGATAACAATTTGTTAATTCTTATATGTATATTTTTCAGTTTCAGTTATAATCTTAACAGATTTATAAATGAGATATTTATGGATTTGAACAGTCGGTATCGAATGAGTTAATCTAGGAAAATAATTTTATTGTTTTAATTTTAAATTTTAGTCTAGAAAAAGTGTAAACGAACATTGGTTTGAACTATTTCGTACGTCTTTTATTGATACGTGCCTGCAGCGGACTGGCATTTGAAAGAGTATAATTTTTACTCAGGCGTACCGTGCCTCATCTGAGTGCCATTCAGGCGTTTTGATGCTGTGCGTGCCTGTTTTAGGCTAGTCTTATTTTTACTCGGGAATACCTCATCTCTTGTGTAGGCCACATCATATTTGACGCAGTATTAAAATATCACGAGTAGTTTATATAAAAAGCACATAGGTGCGAAAGCATCAACACCGAGGAAAATATATGGAAATGGAAAGGCAGCATCTTTTTTCCCTTCGTTTTTTTTTGTATTTGTTATGCGCCATAAATCCATACAGTGAACATCCTTGTTATTTTGTACTTGTAGTAGAACTATTGATTTTGCACTCAGTATTATTAGTATCAGAATTCTCATGACGGTATATGAACGGAGGATATAAATTTATAATGTGCGCATTTAATCATGCGCTGGAATTATCATAACCTAAACCTGAAAGAAGGATTGCCTACACCAGAAGGCATGATTCAAAATAGGACGACTGAAATTGACGACTATCCCCGTTAACGCTGTTGAGCCTTTCATTTCATTTGAAGGATCTATGTGCACTCGACGATTCTATATGTGGATCCTTTCTTTCCACTTGATACTAGATCTTCACAATCTTGATGGACCATTCTTCCGGGATTTTCATCCTAAATTAACTTTGTATTTGCATACATAATGAAATAAATTATAAATTCTACTTAGTAAGTAAGGTAACTTTTTAAAAATTTTAGAGTCTTAATAACAGCAGTTCTTTTATTGAATTTTAAGTTCGAGTAAAGTTCAAGTAGTATTAATTTTGATAATCTTTGCGTAATTTATTGTGCTCACTAAGTCACCAAGTCACGAAATAATTAAAGTAATAAGGCCATTTAAATACACTCGGTTATCCTTGGACTATCACATCACGTTATCAATCTCGGGAAATAAAATACATATATTTATAAGGGAATCCAGGTCTCTCTATCAAAAGTGAAACAAAGGGGGTAGAAAATCTGAAAGTAAACAATTACGTATATACTGAAAACTTCAGTCAATCTAAGTGTATAAAGTCACGAACTATCCATATGCAACTTAAAAGACAATATTAAAAATATTGGAAGCTAGTTACGTGAAAGCAGATTTATTTTGTTATAAAACAATTGAAGTGTTTGGAATATATTGCAATCGAACGGGTCTCATGATTAGATATGGTCTAGAAAGCTTAACCAACGACAAGCTGCCCTTCTCATCTCAACCTCGTAAAAGATAAGACGTGTGGAAAAAACATTTTGAAAGTTAACAGTGAACAGTATTTAAAATTTAAAAAGAAAAATGAAAACGTTATGAAAAGTGCGAAAAGTAACCAATATTAAACGGAAAGAAATAATAATTAAAGAAAAAGAACCAAGTGGGTGAAATCTACAGAAAATGAGAGCAAAACAAGGGAAATCTACCTAGAGGGAATTGGATAACCGCGTGCAGATAAAACTATATTGAAAAGGACGAGGTGGGAAGCACCAATTATAGCCGAAATAATAAAAGATAAGTAAAAAAAGTTAAATTGTTGATCTAAGAGGAGACCATGTGGCGCCCAAATTTGTTATTTTGTTTCAGCATTAAACCCGTACCCTTTCTACTGGGCTAGCAGATATATCCTTGAGGAGGACGTATCACATATTATCCCAAAAATCTTGCAATAAAATCATGAGCGGCATGAAAAGCTATAACTTTGCTTTGCCTTAAAACTAATATTTAATATTTTGATTTCGAACCAGTACATTACATAACTTTGTTGATTGACTTTTTTAATAAAAATTAATTCATAAAACATAAGTTTAATATATGCTTACACTCATACTTTTCCCATATCCTCAAT
Organism: Leptarthrus brevirostris; assembly: GCA_964036015.1. Classification (NCBI taxonomy): domain Eukaryota; kingdom Metazoa; phylum Arthropoda; class Insecta; order Diptera; family Asilidae; genus Leptarthrus; species Leptarthrus brevirostris. The sequence goes on from OZ038374.1 coordinate 92,175,492, forward strand.
AAATAATCTGGTAAGCAATAAAAGGTACCTTTTATTAACGTCTCACGGCGGTGTACCCTCTTAATAGAGCGCATTTTGCAACAATGTTCTTCGTGTCAATAAAATCCTAAACTTCCAGAAATTCTTACAAAAATGATTACACGACATGTATTAATGCGTTCAGGGAATTCCTATAACTAGTTATGGATAAATACCTACTTTTAAGCGCCAATCAGGAGAGTAAATAGTTTGATCGGAATAATAGTAAATATTTATCAAATTTTCGGATTTAAGCGAAGCTTTAAGTGGGCGATTATAACTGGTATTTCTGGAGTAAAACGCCGAAAAGTCAATTAGTATAACAAAAATCATTATTCGCAAAAAAAAATGATATACCTATAAAATTATCCTGTCTGTAAGTATGTATGTGGCATTACCTACTGGTCAGTACTCATTGCTAGTTGAATAAATTTTGTATAACTTGCCTTAACTTTTCTACTTGCACCGACCTTTAAAATGTTGAATTCTCATACATCCAAAAGTTGCTGTTCACATACGCACCATTAATATAAATGAAAAAGCCACTTCCGGAATAATACATCAGCTCCTCAACAAGAAATCTCAGGGCATTCTGTGAAGCTTCTTGAGTGATTACAGGCATTAGCCCCTTGGTTCCTAGGGGTTCTATATGGCGGCAATAATTTGAAGCATCCAGTTACTGAAATATCTGTTAAAACTTTCATACATGCCCTAACCTAGAATGTTTCGAAATTTCATAATCCAACGGTAATTGTCAAGCTATCATACACCAGCAGCGGAAGCTTCTTGCAATTTGTTCTCTTTCAAGGGATAGCGTCCTGGAGCTGGAGCCCACGGGTTAAGCTAAATTGAATTTGAATAATTGATGGCGTCTAATTATTTATCCAAAGTTGATGGGGTAAAACTGCTTCAAATCCGCACATTCAAATGGAATGCGAGATGTGATTTAATAGGGCTATTAGTCGGGTCTACACATCTCAACAGCTCGTTTCACCTTCCTATCTTAGTTTGCTGTGGAATTGCAGTATGTAGAGTAAACTTTATTCCCAATTAATGGGATCAGCTATTTACCACCTATTAGAAGTATTCAGTGCTTCCTTTAGGTAGAGGCGAGGGCGATTAGATATATGTATTTTTTTTATGTGAATTTATCATCAAAAACTTGTATCAAGGCTGGTGCCGAAGGATATTAAGCATTTATTACATGACAGGAGGCCCTTAATCACGCACTGGCACAGTTATAGCGGTAATATCGCATTTGAGAGACAGTTCCGTTTCCTCTTAATGTCGTTAGTTGCCTGTAATTTATTTCGTGCCGCGTGACTTTGGTTAATTTATTTGGTGACATTTATAACCTGATATGAGGTGGGTTCAGACATGATTTCTTTTTTGGGCCGCTAGATATGCAAGAATAGCGCCATTTCCGTCTTGACACAGAAAATGTAATCGCCCGCCCTAAAAGTTAAATTTTTGGAATATCAAGTAAATAGCATGCCTCGCTCCCTCAGGCAATGTGTGCAATATGTGAACAACAAAAGACTGGGATATTGTAGCCCACGCTTTATCTAGGTAATAAACGAAAAAGTGAAACTGACAAAAATGGGGCCCGTCAGCTCTACTTGCAGTTCGAGTTTAATGGAACTCCTCTCTATGTAACATGTCACCCAGCCTCAGCCGCAAAACCTAAACAATGACAGTGACGTTGGTGCCGTGCCGTCAAGGGGTCCGTTTTGTAATTTCTCCCAGCATGGTATGGTACGATGCAAAACAAAAACTCGCAGTAAAAAAGGCGCAAAATCTTCGCTAAAGTTGGTGATGATAGCATATCCGCATCTGACAGAGAAGCTTGTGTGGTAGCTTGGATGGCCTTTCCGATGGCCTCGCAAGCACTTTCCATTTGGGAAAGATGACGAGGATGTAAAGACACATAAAGACCAGCTGCTAACAATTTTGTCGCATTTTCCGGTCATTATGGGTGCCTAATTACGGGGACACATACCTTGCCTCAATTGCGCTATGTTGAACGGTTTACACAAAACACCACTGTTATAAGCTACGGTAATCGTGAATTTGTTCCTGGAATTACGTCGGGCTTAATATGAGGAACAGTGTGACGGAAAACTGGCCTGGTTAATGTGGAAATGTTGGCAATAAATCACTTCACTTTGTAGCGTTTTTACTCTGCTTCTACTTTTGTTACTTTTACTGATCAGCTCAATATAATAAGCAACTTTTATGATGCCAAAGACGTTGCAGTTTCAAGAATTAGAAAGCATCAGATGCTGACCAGATGCTTCCACTTTCTGCGGTAAGTAACAGAAGTAATCAAAGAAATTAATTTTCCCAATTATTTGTTTCAATATTAATTAGTGTTAATTTAAGTAAGTAGACACTAAAATTTAATTTATTGCTGAAGATTATATTATTTGCTGCAAACACTGTCGACCTATTACCAGCACCAATATGCTGCATCCTAAGCATTAATCCTAGAATAAAGAACGAGAGGAAAGGCCAGGGTTCTCAGGTCGGCTAGAGGAGGAGATAGTATCATGGTGGTGAAATTATAGTACCAACCTGAGAATTGTAGTAAGCTTGGTAAAAACGACAACACCAATACAAAAATGTATAAATCCCTATATCTCGAGTGTATTAGTGTTTTATATCTGACGCTATTATTGTTGTTATAATACTATATACAATATACATGTACGTAGGCATATGCAAAGGCATATGTAAAGGCAGCTTTATAACACGAATTTGCGATCAACAGCAAAAAGTTACTTTGATAAAGAATCGAACAATTGAATGACTAGTTAGTTAACTAAGTGAAACTTCAAAGCGAATTTCGACGAAGTTAAATTATAGTACACTTGTGTACTATAATGGAATCAGGATTGCGGATAATACATCTGGTCAAATTATAGTACACGTACTATAATTATAGGACGGTTGAGAACGCTGGGAAAGGCTATCTTAAGAGCTGTACGTGTGATTAGTATTTTGCTTCTGGGCAAAGTGGTGAGGGTGGCGAGGGGGTTAGGTGAATATCGTCTTAGATTGTCAAATTGGACAAATTGGTTTGCTCAAGTTGTGTTTTTAACCGACTTCCTAAAAACAAAGAGGTTCAATTTCTTGTGGCGTTTTTCCTAATGCTTCAATCGTCGATTATTATTCCTCTTCATAAGAAAGGTAACAGATGTGATGTAGCCAATCATCGACCGGTTACTAACTTATGCTGTATTGCTAAGATTTTTGAGGCCATAGTAAGCCGTATACTTTGATTTCATTGTAAACCTTTTCCCTTATATTGAAGAGACCTGCAGAGAAATTAAAACAATATTTAAAAAATATGACGTAGAACCTGCATTTTTTAATAGTAAATCTTTAAAGAAAATATTAACAAATAATAAATTAAAAAGGAAATCGAATAAGTTAGAAAAAAATGGAGTTTATCAGATTAGTTGTGAGGATTGCTCAGGAATTTATATAGGCAAAACCAAAAGGACGCTAAAAAAGAGATTTAACGAACACTTGACAGGAGCAAAAAGCGCTGAGCCACAATCCGCCACATCTAAACATATAAAATAGACAGGCCTTAAAATAAATATGGACAACATTAAATTAATTCACGGACTGGAAGGAGGAAGAGTTTTGGATAGTTATGAAAGCCTCGAAATTAAAAAAGCTAAGCACCTCAGTAAAAATATTTTAAGTGATATAATAGATTACAGCTACGAGAGTCCTCTCTTAAGCAGGCCATACACGATCTCTACGTCCAGTAAACTTGATGGTGTATGGCTATCATTGTGCATGACAAGTCTACTTGAAGCAAAAATCGAATTTCGATTCTGCCGACTTGATCAAGCCTGCAGCGACATGCAAACTAGAAGGTGTGTATGAGCGGTCAAGTATGCATGACGTTAGTCGGCATCTACAGACGAATGATTTTTCTTTTAGGTTCTTAATTGTGAGCAATAAGCCTAGGATGGCTAACGCGGCGTCGTCCGCCACTGGGGACGCCACGGTTTCAACTGGTGCGGCATCATGCAAACTGAACGTGAGTCTATATGGATGATCTGCAAACTGGACGCCGCATCAAGTCCGCTGCAGACTTGACGGTAGAATTGATCGTGTATGGCGTGCTTTAGAGCCAAAGCTTTTTTTACCTCTCGTAGGAGGTATATTAATTAAAATTCGTTTATCGCGATGAAAATTACTATTAGATGATTCGTCATCTGAATCAAATCAGTAAAATTCGAACATCTATTCTGTACCATTCAACTAAAATTTTTATGAAATTAAGAAAAATGATTTCGCTTCTTGTAATATAATGGGATTTATAACGGTTTTTTAATTTTTAAGGAGCTGACGATACGTCTATCTTTGAAAAATCATAACTCACAAATATCCAAGATAAGCGAAATAAATTTTATTTGAAACCTAAGAGTGAAGACTTAAAGAAAGAATACCGCGAGTTTCGAAACCAGATAATCCCCAATGGCCTTGAAACTTTTCTACGTACTCACTATCACCCAAATGTACGTACCTTAAAGGATTTTTGACCTCTCAAAAAAGTGTTATTATTTCAAAATTTTTTTATAATTATGCCTTTAATATGCGGATATAGGAATGTGGTTTATATATACGTACATGAAATACGAAAAAAGGACAAAAAATTGATATTTACAGTAAAGCCCGCAAACTAAAAACTATTATCCTGCTGATCCTTGGTATCATAAAAAAAAAGTGATAAAACCGATCAGTTTTTAACTTCGCTACTCTTCTCTGTCATAATACTTTCGGTTTTTCAATTGATTTTATGCCACTCTGGTTTACTATGAAATCAATAGTATACATGGCGTTTCAGATCTGACGTGCCCAAATGAGTGGGGCGATAGACCTCAGCTAGACAAAAAAAAATACATGGCAGGGAGGAGGGCAATCTCACTCGTTTGGGAGTTACAGGGTGATTCATAAATTTCAGTTTTTCATGGTATGCACATTGCTCTTTTATCTTTTGACCTACATAACACAGCGACATCAAATAAACGCTAAAAAGCTACTATCCGAATGACCTTTACAAAATTGTCAAATATGTTGGGTGTTGTTAAGGAAAAATTATTAAAAAATGGTAGAATTTACTTTTGAGGAATACGCGGATATTATTTACATTGATGGTCTATTAGACGGAAACGATAGAGCGACTATACTGGAATATCAAAGGAGATTCCCGAATCGGCGAGGACCCCAAGGAGGGGTATTTACTCGGACTTTCCATAGGTTAAAATAAACAGCAAGTGTAACTTCACACGACATGGAGATACGACCCGAAACTTCGGGTACTTCTGCCGACGTCGAGCAGCAAATAATCACCATCGTGAGGCAAGACCCTGAGACGATCACGAGACGGGTCGCAAGACGATTAGAAGTGGATTTTGGAGAATACACTACCAGATCTAATAGAGGACATCAAACGGACATGTTTTACCAACACGATGGAGTACCAGTGCATACTGCTAACATTGTGAAGGCAATACTAAGTGAAAAAATTTCCTAACCGCTGGATTAGACGAGATGTACCGATTCTTTGGATTGCTAAATCTCCAGACCTTACCCCATTGGACTTTTTCTTATGGGGAATAATAATGGATGAAGTTTATTCAAGCCCTGTTAATACTAGGCAGGATTTAGTTAGCAGAATTGGGAATACAGCGACTACGGAAGAGGCTGGCTGCAATACGGCTTAAACAGGAACATTTTGAAAGGCTTTTTTAATTTACTAGGACTAATTTAAATACGTTTTAAATTCAATAAAAAGAATTTTAGAGTTAATATGTGCTTAGTTTCTTTAAATTCCAGATTTTCAAATATTTCCCGATAAGTTTTCTACTTATAAATTTCTACACCCTTTCTCTACCTAGGCATGTTGTACCTTTTTGGAAAGGTAATAAGATGGGCAATCCAATAAAAATAAAAAAGGGGTGTATTAATTACATGAATTTCGGAGAAAATTTGGGAAAATTCTGAATTTTAGTTAATGCAAACCATTTTATTCACTTTTGGAAGTGATTGTACCTGCAATGGTAGGAGTTAGATCAGTAGTGTTGACATTTTTGGAAAGGTAATTGGAATAGTTTTTTTTAGCGTTTGCACGAAGTCTGTGTGGGGTAGATCAAAAGATAAAAATAAAAGAGTAATGTGCATATCATGAAAAACTGAAATTTATGAATCACTCTGTAACTGCCAAACGGTTAATGCCCCCCCCCCCCCCCCCCCCCCCCAATCCGTACAACTTTTTGTTTGGTGAGGTGAGATCTATCACCCCACTAAGTTTGGCACGTCAGATCTGAAACACCCTGTATGTAGTTAATTTTCAGATTGGGATTGATTACAAACATAATACTAAAGGAACATTAAGGCATAGAAGAACCAAATTAATGGCACCGGAGGCGGTCCGAAGAAAACTATTAGTTTTTCTGCTTTGGAGGAAGCAGTTATAAATTTGGTGGACATGCGCTCCGTTATTGATGGCATAACAGACGCACAAGCCTTTCCTACAGAACCCTTAACGCCACTTGCTTCATCTGAACCATTTCCGCCACCGATATCTCCTGCCCAGAGATCTAATATACATGAAAAAAGCTTGTTTAGCAAAAACATTGCACAATTTTGTAGAAAATAGACAAATATACTATAATGTTAGAATTTTTTTAAATGGAAAAGCAGGTAAAAAACCTTTAAGAACATTCCTTTTATAAATGTACTATAAAATAAAATAATAATTTTTTTCTACTCAAATGTTTTTTTTAAATTTATATAAATTATTAAAACTAAAGCGTTGAGCGCAAAAAGGTGCAGTGGAATTAATAATAATTAATTATCAAGAGTTTTAAACTACCATTCGCAGCCAAAATACATTGACGTGTTTCTTAAAATTAATCATATTTCGCGCTCAACGCTATTAGTTTTAATAATCTATACAAATTGAAAAAAATTTATAAGATTAGAAAAAAATTTATTTTTTATTTTTTAGTATACTTATAAAGCCGTTGTTTGTAAGTTTTTTGGATTTTCTTAAATATGCTCTTTTTAGCTCTTACGATAAAATATTCATTGGATACCCATGCTTAGGGGGTTTTGAAGAAAAATTACCTTTCTCCGTCTTGCGGCATCCGTCAATGCTTAGAATGATGAAGCATAATTTATCGCATTTTAACCAACAAACTCTTTCATTTAATACCCATATTAAGGGGGTTGTGAAGAAAAACATATGTAATTCGCCAACTTGAGACGTCCGCCATATTCGGTTTCCAATGAAATCACATATTTAATCGTAGTTTACTCCCTAAACCCTTTCATTTGATTCCCATATCAAAGGGTTGTAAAGAAAAAGGTAATCCTCCATATCGGGGCATCCGTCATATTGGGTTTAGAATGACGTCACATTGTTTATCAGATTTTGCTCATTAAACCCTTTCATTTGATACCCACGTCAAGGGGGTTGTGAAGAAAAATTTAAAATGCCATCTTGAGCGTCGAACTTCGAACAGACAGAGAAGTACAACCAATGGCTAAACAACCTGTAACTTTCTAACTATACATTTCGTGGGCATGACTGAAGCATCGTTCGATATCTGTATGCTTTCATCTGAGGGTTGAAACATCCCTCTTGATGAGGGATTATAAGCCTTTATTTATTTGCACTGCAACTAAGAATTTGTTATGCACCGTTTAGTCAGCAGAAATGCTTATCGCTTTAAGGTAATAAACATATTAATAATTAATATATTTGCATAATAATCAATATTAATTACAAAGTATCACTTGAAAAATAATAGGTATATAAAAGGTTAGAAGAAAAATAAAACAGCAATAATTAATTTTTGCCTGGATTGCATATAGCTATGCTCGTCTATGTACGAGAACATCGATTCCTTGAAAGATTATCACCACTACTATGTATGCGAATTGAGAACCCCATAATGAGTTTTATTCTCACAAAATCCGTAGCGTTATACTATAATGCATGTTGAACCAATCTCACGATCTTGTACATATTACTACTTCGTTATAACAATGTTTGTCTTTAAATTACTTTACTTTATAAACATTACAAATAAATATTTCGGCAAAAAATGGATAATTTAAATTGGGTATGCGCACGCAAGTATTATGTTTTTTTAAACATTTAAACTTTAAACTAAAACTATGCTAAAGCATAAAAGTTCTATATTACGTTGCAAATGAGATTTGTGCAGCCATTAAACTTTTTTATTCCTATGGGAGACAAACAAACTCTTCCATTTCCGGTCGCTTTCACAATATGGGGAAACTTATATTTTTACTGCTTTAATGAATTCGTGCAGTTACTATCCCCTTGACAAACAATGAAAGTAGTAAAACTCCCTCAAGTCAAAATCAACAAGAATGACATACGATGCAATAAAGAATCAACTTTTCTGCTTTTCAGAATTATTTGACCTGCAACCCTGTGGTGCCATCGTTTAAGGCTTTACGAACTTTAGAAGGGCGAATTCCCAGTTGCTCTTGCATAGTTGCATTTTGTCCATTTGTTGAGCATAAATCAGGACAGTTTGCTTTCGCCTTATGACAGGAAATTTGTTGTTGTTGTCAGTTTTATTACTATTTCGTGTCCGTGCTTCAATGGCGCTCTCGAAATTTATTCCTTTTGCGCCGGAAAATTATTACTTCCGGAATTAGAGTCAATAGCTTCCTTTTGAATTTAATGCTGATGGAACGTCACAGAGGGAAACTTTCAGGAAAGCACTTTTATGAGGGAGTAATGCTTGTTCCACAATCGCGACAGTGCAATTTTATTACTTTAGATCAAGCAGGATTCTGTTAATGTACTGCGTCTTAAATTAAATCACTAAATAATATATTTTATCTTACATTGTAACAATGGGTAAATTGCAAATAAATAAAATCCAAATAAAAAAACAGTATTTTAAAATATTGTTCGATTATCCGCGTATAAAATATGATCAAAGTTTTGCTCTAAGTTTTATTGAGCGTGATCACCAGAAAGCTATTTAAACTGCGGAACTTGTACCGATGCGATTTTCGTCTAGAGGATTGTGTGGAGACAACATCGACGACTGTGTAAGGTTACAGCTTTTCTGTCGGTTGAAATTTTATTAATTTGGATAGTTTCAGGATCTAAATATAAAATAGAGTGCAGGTCGTAAACCAGAAGACTTCGTCTTTATCGAAATATATACAATGGTGTTCATATGGATGATCTAACTTTTGCTCAAATATTTTTAATTCTTCTTTTCAATTTTTTAACTTCAAGAATTTATGTGTGCAATTCATCTTTTTGGCTTTGTGCCAATGTACGATTACCTACAGCTTCTTCAGCTTTTGTAGGTTACAGTCAGCCTTATTTGTAGAGCATTAATTTCCTTGCAATTCTCCGACTTAAACCGGCAGTTAAAAGGAAAGCTCAAGAGAATCGTTTTTACTCTCTCTGTTAAATGCGTTATTCGCACTCTACACGCATGCGCAGTGCGTGATGAAGAAAAGAAGCTAATGCTTATTAGTAATGGAAGTCGAATGGATAAAGACCGATTTTGGGGAGATCGATCTTTAACTTTTCTACGACCTAATGAATCGGTTCGGTCTTCCGATCTTGGTTTTTTGAAAACAATTTTGATCAGAGTAAGACTCACTCTGCAGTTAACTTCTTTGTTCTCCTTGATCACGTTCTCCGGGAAATTTCGAGTCTAGGTGACGAGGGAGGTTTTCTGGTCCAATTTTTCACCGAGGACAGAATGCAGGGAATAATTGAGAATATGAGTTGCAGTAAGGCTGCTCATGTAATGGATATGTAGTAGTGATGTGTCGGTCGCGAAAGATTTGATCATTTTGACCGAGTCAGTAAAATGACACAAAAGACCTGAGTCACTGTTTTCATATCATATCGGTCAATTGTTCACTTGCCTTTCGCCAAATCACATCTCTAAGAACTAGACAGAAGACACACCCATTCTCTCAATATCACCGCTGCTTCTATCTAAAGGCAAAGAGTGGCAGACCGTCCACGGTACCCAATAAATCATGCGCTATTTGTTTGATTCACAGAGAAGAGAACTCAACTAACTTACGTGACACTCACTCGATCAATCTTATGTAGTTCCCGTTGCTGTTGTTCATAACATATAGTACTTGCAGTTACCATACAATATGTAAATTCAAGCTGTGAATAGAAAATAGAAAGCAAAGCATTTAGTTCGATCCGATACAGAAAAATAGAAAAATTCTCCATTTATTGGGATCATATGCTTGCCTTGATCCTCTATACCTATAGACATTACGTGCTCAAATGACTCAAGTAACCTAAATGACCGAATCTTTTTTTTGAGTCACTTATGCCCAATGACTTGTATGACTTGAGTCAGCATAGCGACCGATTTCGCCCATCGCTAATACGTAGCACGGGATATTTTTAAATAGAAAATGGATAATCACGACGTAGCAGTCGTCAGGAATTGCAAATTCTCAAACAAAATGGCAAAATGGAAAAAAATCTCTTGCTTCGAAACATGGTGTACTGTTTTCGTGTACATTTTCATCGCTGAATCATTTCAACTCTGACATGTCAGATGAAAACATCAAAACAATGCTTAAGGGATACAGACATTCTTATCGCTTTAAGAGCGTATTTCATGTAACTATTTGGTAAACACGACCTAAAGGTAAACTTATAGTCACTGGGAACTTTTTCCAGTTAACATTCACCCTTTAGTCACCAATCTCCATAGTCTTACATTCACCTATATTCACCCCTGGGTAGAAATAGCCACAGCCTTATATTTAAACCCAAGCATGTTGTAAAAAAGATAAGCTTCACGTGTGTTCACTCTTTCCCGAAAAATTTATATTTGCGTATGTTAGGGCAGATTTTCCAACAGTACGGTATTCACTGGAAACTCTGCTTATTGGTGGAATTAGAAATCACTATGCGCAATGCATTTCACACTGTGAAGTTTAAAAATACACGAAATAAACATCTGTTTGTTCAACGTGTTTATAAAGCGGCGTAAAATAGGTCGTTATCACAAACCATTTTTAGAGTATAAAATTCCTTTAATTCTTTAAAATAAAAAGTTTTTAAAAATCGGGAATCGGAGGCGATCGCAGATGGATTCACGACGTATCGGTTAAGCAAAGACTCGATTCAAAAATCTGAAGATCGAATAGTCTAAGATCGATCTACTAAGATCGTCCATCTCTACTGCTAACATTCAGACCAATGGCATCAGCCGAACAGCAGTGCCTTGAGGTCGACGATCATCAAGTATTCAAGTATATAGTATTAAATAGTAATAAAATCATACTTTTCAAACGTCGGCAATTGCCAATTGTGCCTGCCTTGGCGAACACCATTCACAAATCTCAGGGAAGGACTTTTGGTCACGTTGTCTATAAATTTGACGAATCGCAAACGCATCAAACTGAGTTTCGTAGATTGCATCTCAATCAATTACAGACACTGCACAAAGATTAAATCGATTTTATGACGAGCAGACGGGGAGTATCATTTTGTTCATTTAATTGTCAAAATCGGCGAGCTCATTTTCTGGACATGATGCAGTCATAAAACGTTCCAACTTCTTACGGCTGAACTTTTGTTGTGCAGTTTAAACGTCCAAATATTAAAGCTGGAGGAGTAGCTATCTACAGAAACGCCAATGATAGGGCGTGACTCCTAACATAGTTATAAATGTACATCAAGCCAATGCACTTGGCTTACTGAGTACAGGAATTGCTGATGTTTGTGCAGCAAAATGTTAATCGAAAAATGATCAGATGATTATGATGGTCTCCATCTACATATCAAACAATGCAAGAGTTAATGATATCATTGAATTGGTCTTTTCAAAATCTTCAACTCAGACGAAGCTCAACCATTGATAAGGTGTTTGGATGAAAAATTGAAGTTAAAGCTGAACACTGTCGAAGGTCAGTCTACAACCAGATCAGGCACTACCATCGACATATTTCCTTTAATTAAGAAAGATTTTCTTCAATTAAATTACACATAACCATTTTCTAATCCTGAAATAATAAAATCGTCAACAAATGCAAAGAGCGCTGTTTATAGAACCTAAAAAGTTTTACTTTTAACACGCGAGAATCTCACGCAATTTTTAAAATACTTCAACACAGCGCGAAATTATTATAGGTATTTTTACGTATATACAGTAAATTGAGAACTTTATTTAAGGATTTATAATTTAAGTCAAGTCTACCATGCATAATATTGGAAAAAAATTTGAGCCGACTTCACAAAAAGCGTTAAAAAGCATAAAATAATTTTTCATTTTATATCTATTACGACATTTTGAAGTCGGTGCAAATTAAACAAACAAAAAAACTGCACAACCACAATTGAAAAAGAGCAGAAAAGCAATGTATTGACAATAAAAAACGAGATAAAATCTAAGGAAAAAACAAATAGAAAAAGAAAAAAATGATTAACAAAAAATAAATACAATACAAAAAATAACACCATATAAGAAAAAGATAAAAAAGAAAAGAAAAACAAATTAACTCTCTCTTATATGTGACTTGGACAAATTAAAGTCAATACAATCAAAATGACTATTAAATAAGCGATACATTGAAGTTATAGGCTCACATTCCATACTTGGTGCTATGATGAGGGATATGGTAAAAGTTCCGAACTCTCAGGGAACGAAAGGAAACCGAAAAGTTCAAAGCAGCCATAATTCGGGGGAATGAATCACACCTTGTAGACAGTCAAAAGCAAAGATGATTCCAACCCTGTTACATCTAGCCTAGAGGTTCCAAAGAAAGAAGCAGAAGATAATCTACATATGGAGGCAGACGAAGAGAATCAGCCCAAGAAGGCCACGAAGGGCGAATCTCACAAATCTGCGGTGGACAGCCAAAATACGATCGATATGAGCGACATAGAAAGGAGACCAAACCGGTGAATCGTATTCCAAGATTGGCCGGACAAAAGCGCAATAAAGCAGTTTCGTTATGTATGGGTCATCAAACTCCTTTGACCATCTTTTAACGAAGCCCAGGGATGCATTGGCCTTACTAATAATAGCGTCAAAATAATCCTCAAAAAAATTTTGAATTGATGACAACAGCCAAATCTCTGGTTTTGTTAAGTGTGTGCAATGGGCTACCACCAATAGTGAAATTGTAAAGTAAGGGATTTCTTTTACGAGAGAATGACATTACAGTACACTTGTCGGTGTTCAAAGGAAGAAAATTAATAGAGCACCAGTTGCGGAAGGTCTCTAAGTCAGAGTTTAATAGGACACGGTCATTATCATTTGACATAACACGGAAGATCTTGGCAGAAGATTTTCGAATGAGATAGAACCAAAGATACATCGTTGATGTATATGACGAAAAGCAAAGGTCCTAAATGCCCAAAAAAGTTATTGACTTCGTTAGAGAGTGCACCACGAAATAAAACTCGTTGTGTGCGATCAGACATATAAGAACATAACCACTGGACGAAGGCTGGAGGAAAGCTCAGAACTCAAAGCTTTTAAATAAGAATCTTGTGATTAATTCTATCAAAAACTGATCTATGAGGTTAAATGCAATCAACCTGCTTTCCAGCTTCAATTACAGGTATAAAAAAGTTGGAGAACTCCAACAGGTTGGTAGTGGTGAACTTACCCTTTATGAAACCATCCTTCAAGAGCCCAAGAACGGTTTGCAATGAAAGTAAAGTATGTCACAAACCATTGCCACAAATACTTTGCTAATACAACATAAACTGGCAATTGGTCGATAATTAGAGATGTCACGTTTGTTGCCCTTTTTACGAAAAGACAATTTAAAAGATTTAGGAAACACACCACTGCAAATAGACAAATCAACCAAGTGACAGAGAATAGGAGTGGTGAACTGGTCACATCAAAAATTTTCAATAAATACGCAGGAATGCCATCACGACCACATGAAAAACTATAAGTCACATTCGTTATATATTTCAAGACGGTAGCCTCGTCAAATACTAAGTCTTTGGAATGAACGGAAGTCGGGGAAGCCTCGTCAAATGAGTAAAACCCTGGCAATTGTTAGTGGATCATTGCTTTCACGATCATCCAGGCACATTGAATCATAGTTGCGCCTGGAGTTCACAAATTTCCAAAATTGCTTAGGCTCAGCGCGTAGAGTTTGCCTAGTTCTATCTAAAAAGTCAGTGTAAGAAGCTTCAAGAGAAGACCGAAACTGATCGCAGAGGGTGGAGTAAACCAAGTAGTCAGAATTACTCCTTGAGGAGCAAAACCTCTTCCAAGCCTTACCTTTCAAGTTTTCTAAGTGTTTAGTACACCGATTGAGCCAGGGCTGAAAGGTACGCGATTTATTGGATTTGAAAACTGGAACACAGTCTGCAAAACATATTGATAAAATGTCGTAGAAAGATTTCACAGCCTTGTCAATGTCCCCTCACTCAAAACGCTCGACCAATCACAGGCAGAAAGCCATTCGTTAAGTTTATGGAGATCGGCCTTTTTAAAGTTATAACAAAAGTTATTAGAATTAAAAGAAGTTAATGTTACTGAATCAAAACAATAAATCACAACGGGTGATGATGAGATTCAGGAACCAGGGGCGATAGGCATCTCCTTACAATAGTACCCGAGGCCTTAGAAGAGAACACCAAGTCCAAAAACTAACCAGACTCGTTAACCGCACCACTGACCTGCAACAATCCAGAAGAGGCAGAAGAGAGCAGTCATAAAAGATGGCACCATACAATCATCATCCTCGGAGCACTCCCAACTAACAGCAGGCATGTTGAAGTTACCCAAAAGCAACAAGTCATCCGATGGAAGCAAGGGATCAGCAACTTGATCGACATAAACAGCCAACTGCTCATAAGTATCCGGGGCGAGCCAGGTGGAATATAAGCTGTGGTTATATAAACATTTTTATGAGGGAGCCGCAAAACCACACATATGAATTCCTGCAAATCTCCATCAGCAACATCAACAATCGCAAAGTGCAAGTCACGGCGTACAGCGCTCAAAACACCACCGCCCACAGGAGCACCCAAAGTGGAGAGGTGCCGGTCACGGCGGAAAACGTGGTAGTCGGGGCCAAATAGCGCAGCGTCAGCAATCCTTACACAGAGCCCAACAGAAGGCGAGTCGTTTTCGAGCGTCGGTCAGTTACGTCGGAGTAGTAGAGCAAAATTTCTGCGACAAGTTTTTTGAAGAAGCAGATGAACTCAGACGAGATCTTGGAAAAAACTCCCGCACTATAGAGTTACTCGGCCAAATCATGGGATCCATCGCTGCATGAAACACAATGTCTGGAACAAGGACCTTGAAAGAAGCGGAAAAGGACATACCCCGCTGTCCACGTCGCGCATCAACCCGCCTGCAAACAAAGGAGTCACGGTAAATTCCAGTGTGAAATGGACTCAGAAAAATCACATCATCCTCGTGGTGAACTCGAGAGACAAAGATATAATGTGGAAGCGTAGCAGGTCTGACCTGACAACTTTAGACGGATTGAGCTGGATAAAATTATAACAAATTCATATTAAATATAACCCCGAGTCTACAGACCTTTCATTTCACTAGTGTCCGGTAACGGCTACGATCCTCCCAATTCCAAAAAAACATTCTCCTATATTTTCAAAATGCAAGAATATGCGGGAAAAATTCACATGGCCCGAGTGAATTTTTAAGCTAAAAATCAAAACAACACTTGTTGGTTTTCCATCTAGTTTTCGTTTTGTCGCGAAGGCGTCCAGCAGCTGAAGGAAAGTTAACCCTTTGGTGCTGCTGTTGATAACGAGCCAAGGGAGCTTAACTTTTCTTCATTACAAACGGCGGTCGTGTTAAGAAATTCTTATATTTTTTACGTTGCTCGAGTTTAACAAGTGTTGCTTTGATTTTAAGTTTATTATATAGTTACGACGGATGTCAGATTGATGAAAATAAATTTAATGCTTTGGTTCTCTTTGACTCTCTCTTAAGTCGGTGATTCCGTCAACCATCAGCTTCTTATTAGGAAGCCGGCCAAAAATTTCAGTCTTGATTAAATAGCTCTATCCCTTATTAACATCATCTTGTCGATTCGTTCGTAGCTTCTAAGACAGTTTCTCTGATATCCTGCCTGTACACCGACGAGTCCTGCAGTGATCAGTGCTATATCCTCTACTCTTCTGTTTATTTATAAATTACCTGCCCAAAGTAGTTGAAGATGTGAAGATTCTTCTTTATGCTGATAATATGCAACTTTCCCTAAATATTCGGATTAGACTCAGATCTTGTTCAACTAAATCCACACTGGGAAACCTTTTTACCTTTGATGTAAATTTCAACTACGCTTCCCCCGCGACATCGTAATCTAATTGTCCCTCGTTTTAATAAATTAGTAATGCGGCATTCTTATCCTTTTCAGAATGCAGGACTCTGAAACTCTTTGACGGGATCCATTCAGGATTCCAGCAATGTCAATGTCTTTAAATCCATTGTCGTTTAAATATGGAATATAAAATTAAAGTATAGATTTTCAATTGCAATTTTAGTTAAACTTTAAAACTATAATAGTCATAATAGTCAGTTGATTGTATATTTAGTTTAGTATATCAGGTAGTTCTTTGTTTATTGACAACTAATTGTTATCTTTTTCATATTTATATTTGACAGGCTGAGAGTAAAAATGACATTTCTACAAGGTACGAGCAAGAGTGGTTTACAAAATGCTCCGCGCAAAAACGAACCGCGTGACATTACAAGGTATTCTGTTTTTTAATCTTCAATATTCTGTAGAAAGGAAAGAAGTTGTTCCGGCAAAATGGGCAAGTTCCAAAATTCTAAATTACTTTTTTCCTTCCGCATGTTAAAAGCGCAGTTATTTATCCAGTATTTAATCACATCCAGTTCTTTTCGATTTCCACTTGATCTCATTTAACAAAATCTAGTCTCAGCGTTCTTAAATAAAACATAAAGCTCATGTGTTGCATAATGCACACTAGTCGGCTCACGGAGAGGAGACGAAAAAAAATACTGGACGGAGGTAAATATGTAAAGGTAGGCGTTCTAGAACTTTTCTACCGTTCTAAAAATATATCGATATAGATACATATATCGTTAAACTTAAGAATTATTGTCAGTTACAGATAAATATCAATAGGTCTGTTCGTTGACGCCACTCCGAGTCAAAAAGAGTCATTTAGAGCAATTTCTTACTCTAGTTGTGTTATTTGAGAAAAGAGTGGCAATCTTCTTGCCCTTTTTGTGTTCTTTGAGAAAAGAGTCATACTCTTTTCCACTCCTTTTTTGTTCTTTGAGAAAAGAGTAGCAATCTAGATTACTTTAGAGCGAACTTTTCTGCTCCTGCTTTAAATAAGGTGCAGCTTTTTGACGTTTAAGATCGAGTGATTTGAAAGTGACTTTTTGTTAATCATGTTAAAAAATTAAAGTATTGTGCTGCAAAATGCAGAAAGTAACAATGGTAAATTCTTGTGGGAAGATATTTATGTGACATGCTCGCCAAATACTGCAAAAGGATTAGTTGTCTAAAAATTTTTGAATGATAATTATATTCAAAACAAAGTGACAGTCAGCTGTTAAGAGTGGAGTACCGCATCCAATCTGGTTTTGCTACTCGGATTAGAGTAGAGCTGTGCGCTGCTATTTTATACTCTGCTCTTTTTGAATCGGAGTAGAGTCGCGCCGAGATCTGCTCCACTCGGAGTGGCCTCCGCGAACAGACCTAATAACTTCCATTCCTAGTGAATCTTTTAATCACCCTTAGCTACCCTCACTACTGAACCCTTACTATGATTTTTTTACGATGTAGCCAAAGCTCAAAGGACAGCAATATGACGCGTTAGTACGGCTATGGTCGGAAGGGAATTGAGGGGAAATTGAATGACTTGTTTTTGCATTGCTGTGAGCTAAACAAAAGCACAGAAAATTTCTTATTATTGCAAATGAAAAACTCATCGGCAGGCCGGGACTCGAACCTGCTTCCATGGGGTGGTGATTGACCCAACTCCGTCTCCTGATGTAATAAATATATTCTGATTGTGAAAGAATTTCTAGGATTTATATATTGAACCTCGTGTATATTTAAAAGGTTCATAATTGTTTTATAAAATAATGAAATGCATAAAATAGTTTAGCAAATATCTAGCTAAAAAGCCTTACCCTAAATTATTATCAAAAGCCTGAGGAAAAGAAATTGACATGTTTTGTACTAAAAGCGATAGGCGACATATCGTGACATTTACTTTGTAATGAATATTTTCTGAAGGTATTTCTTACGTCGAAAATATTGCATGTCTGAATTAACCTCCTTCAACTTTTCAGAGAATCTGCGCGAATCAGTGCGGAAAGCATGTTTCTGACAAAAAGTAAATAAAATGTCAGTCACTGAAAGACTCCCAATTACTGGGACAGCGTGAGTACGCTGTTGATTTAGGCATGTCACATGTATGTATTGTTACTGAAAATAACGACACTATTAGACAAGACTATCTCGAGTTAACTGGCTAATCCCATCGGCACAATAATGCAAGACTTCTTAATCCGCTTAGATTCCGTGAGGTTCTGCCCACAATTGCACATATTATGACACTTGAAACTTATGTTAACCAGATTGTTAGCCCCAAGTAGTAGTTGATAGGCGTGAAAAGCATGTAAAACCTTCTACACGCCAGATACCCGAGTAATGTCACCTTGTGGAGACAAAACCTCTGGCTTAATTGCGATTTATCAGTAAAAACCTAAAGAGCTTAGTGAATAGAATTTAATAAATAGACGCAGTGAGGTGAAACGGGACGTTATACTTTTTGATCACAAATTAATGTCAGAAGCGATCTTTAAAGGATTGCCGGTCGCCACATCAGGTTTATACATATGGCCCGTTTTCAAGACTGTTTTATTGCTTGGGCTGCTTTCATATTTCTAAGTAATTGCAAAACTTAATCTGATCAAGTGTAGAGCATTTGCAAAGATTAAAACTAGTTTTTCTCTGCAGGCTTTGTTTTAAAGCTAGCATATGACAGAGGGAATAACAAAAGTCGAAGGGTATGATACATAATCTTGGCATGAATACTGCAATATTTTATTTTAACAAATCACACTAATTAGCTTGACACTATAACTCAAATTTTCGCTTTCAAAATGCTTAATTTTAAAGATTTCTCGTGAGCATGTATGTATGTATATCTTAGTAATACTTTTGATTGATCTCCGTCTAGGTTTTGGTTTTCCATAAGATTCCAGCAACAAAATAAATGCGAATTCGTTCATGATGCCATGCCGTCTATGAATTCTTTGAGCTGCTGTTAGAATTAATTATTAGAAGCAACTTGCAAACAAAATAGCAATTTAATCAGAAATTCTTATTTTGTCTTAGCACAGAACCAGATCTTATAATAGATTGGAGTAGAGGCTATAAATTTCAAAACTGTCATATATAATTCTGGGTAAATAAAAAAACATATTTTTGCTTTGTGCAGTGTGCAAAATATTCAGGCAAAATCTGGTAACGCTAATTTATTTATTTATTATTTATATATTTATATTTATATATAGGTATATTTAATTAAATTTAAATTTAAAACTCTCTACACTACAAAGAGTTTACTCTGGGAACTTTTATTGAACTAGAAGCCGCGTTTAATAAACGGAGATTGTTGTAAATGCTTTTTAAATTCCGAAGGTCAAGAGAACTATCTATACCTGGATAGCCATGTTATTGCGAAATAGACCGGTAACCTCCGAGTGGGGAGGCATCTCATTCAATAAAACGGTACACCGTGGCACATCGCAGGGTGGAGTCCTTTCGCCCCTACTATGGCTGATAGTTTTGAAGTTGTAGTTGTGAAGCTCGAAAAGAAGGGCGTTAAGGTGGTCACGTATGCCGATGATGTCCGCGGGCAAGTGCCTGAACACGATTAGCGAACTCACAGAAAAAGCCAGAGAAAACTTTGGTTCTTTCTCTGGCTCTTTCTGTGAGTTCGCTAATCGTGTTCAGGCACTCAATATTAACTCGCGTTAAACCGGAATTGGTAATTTCCACAAGCAAATATAAGGTACCTACTTTTAAAACACTGAGTCAGGACGGAATGCAGTTGGAAATCAGATCATATGGATCTAGGCTGTAAAGTATCCAAATGAAGAAGACAGGAAACAATCATTTTACGCATGCAAAACACTCTTTGACACAAAGTGGGGACTATGGCCTCACATAACGCACTAACGATTATGCGACTAATCCTGCTCTATGGCGTTTTAGTTTGGTGACCAACCGTAGATAAAAGACTATCTCCCCAGACTGGAACACGCACAAAGATTGGCGGAAATCGGAATCACGGGTGCACTCAAATCCACGCCCTCCAGTTCCCTAGACAATATTTTACACCTCTTTACTGTGGATCTGTACGCTAAGAATGCCATGAAGAGTGCGATGCTGCTTCTTAAAGAATCAAAGTTTCTCAAGATTGACTGACACTGATTACATAGTACCGATTAGAAACTCGAATAGGAAGTTCAAAGTAGTAATCCCAGACAGGCTGTTCTGGGAATCTAGAACCTCGCCAATATTTATACAGGCTCTAAAATATCATCGGGCCTAGGGACAGCAGAGCTGACAAGAGCTGAATCTTCAATCATCCTACAGACATCCCAGCGAATGTAGCATATCTCAGCCGTAGCTGTACATAAGGCGGCCGAAATGGCTCACAGTCTCCTGCCGATAGGCGCACATCTACGTAGGCAGCCAAACACAGGCCTTAAAGTTTTGCGGTCCAACAAATTTAAATCTAAAACTTCTGTAAGCACGAATAGAAAGGTACAACTTTACTGGGTGCGTAGAGGCATAGCTTGGTGACGATCTCGCCAAGAAAGGAGCTGACTTGGAGGCTCAAGAGACACTCCAAATGCTACCTCCAATACAATTCGTTATCAAACACCTCAATGACGTTTTTTTTGACCGTGCGTAGAGAAGGTGGGAAGGGACCACAATGTGTATAATTGCGAAGGTCATGTAGAAAACCTGTGATCAAAAGAGAACTGTTAGGTTATTCAACCTAAGTAGAACTCAATGCAGAACTCATGTAGAAGTCTACACTGGCCACTGTCTCACAGGCGTGCATGCTCGCAATATCGGGGTCTTGAACACCGACCTGTTTTTACACTGCCAGAAACTCGACAGAAAGGAAACAAAAGAACGTATTCTATGTCATTGCCCTGCGCTTGCAGATACTTCTAAAAAAGTCAGCGTCTTCTTTCTATAAAAGATAGAATAGTTTTGATTAATGCTCATTTGTAGTAATTATAGCAATTTAAAGATAATGAGTTCAATTTCGACGACACGTTAGACAAATCACGAATTTTGCTAATAATATAACAAATATGTACCAAGGCAGATGGAACTGTAATATGATCACAGACTGGGGACTGTCCAAAGAAATTTCATAGAAAAAAATCGGCTGAAAGAAAATTTTTTGACATATAATTCAAAAATACAGTCAGTCACATTTTTGCGAAAATCACGGTATTATATCCTCAAATCTAGAGGTTATACAAAAATAAAATTAAAAAAATTTATGTTGGTAACCATTAGGGGCCTGTGCGACGCCAACTATAACCTCTTCTATATCCAAAACTCGGATAAAAGCGGTAAGTGTAGAAGTTATATTCTCGCTAAAAAGAGTATAAAAACGCTTTTCTGTCCTCTTTTAAGATCAAGTGACTTGGTAGTAGTCAAGCTGGAGAATCCTGGCAGGGGGGATATATATACATTGCATCGCGACATATGGTCTATGACAGATCTGCACCACCAGCAGAGGTAGAACAATTAACGTCACACGTTTACACGGAAAGAACTAGTCTGCTATGAACGGCTGCGATTCCAATTCAAGACATGTTCCTGGGGCGTAACCTATTAGTTTTGAATACGGGGAACCACCCAATATTCATGTTTTCAAGCACGGATGACTTTGGTGGTTGAGAGGAGGTGCTAGATGTCACACTAACATCAGCAAAAAATAACTTTAGGGTAGAAAATTGGAGAGTATCTGAACTAAGATCCTTCGCTGATCCATAATTGGATACTTTTCAGTTTAAACCTGGAGATTGAGTCTCCTAGGCTCTTCAGGAATCCTAAAAGGACAGACTGGAAGAAGTTCAGTAGTATAATCAAATCAAAACTAACAACCTTACCAAATCTAAATATTGGGACTATACAAGATTGGGAACCAAAAGTAACTACTTCTGAGAAAGCCATTAATTGTACGCCATAATCATGTCCAATCAAATTTAACGAAAAAAACCTTCCTCTCTGGTGGAACGAAGATTTGTCCTTGGATAGAGTATTGCCACTCGATAGAAAGTACAAGGGAATCAGCCAGACTCGGCGGAATACCATCCAAAGAGCAAAGCAAACTGTATTTTCTAAAAACGACAGAAGGCTCTTGGACGCACTCTTCCGCTGAAACCTTGGAGCTGCTAATGAATATTCATTTCCCCAACTGTAGTCATGAAGGTCATCGGTTGCCGCTATGTAACCCAAATATTCCTAGTACATCATGCAGTGAGATCGAAACTATTTTCTGTGCGGAAAACATCGCTTCGACGATAAATAGTTTTGCTCCCTACATGTTACCAGGTCTGGACGTCATCTACGGCATCAGACATTGTGGTGCTATGGCTGGTAGCGTTATTCGGAGCTTGTATCACGTTCCAATAACATGGCTGAAAAGAACGGCCACGAACTAGGAAAGGACTTTAGGCCATTAGTCTGACGTCCTTTGCATCAAAGACACTAGAGCGAGTCCTTGATATACATCTGAAGATCCATGGAATATTGCCTCCACGAGGTAGTACGCACAGTTGAATATTCAAACAAGTATAAAAAGTATAAAAAATATACTCTGGATGCATTCCCGGACATAGAAGGAGCCTTTAACAATGTACGCATTGAAGATATAAAGCAATATCTTGGTCAATGGATAACTACAATGTTAAAGGCAAGGACAATCCAGTTCGAATTCGGAATCAGTCGGGCTGTTAGGCACGTTTCCCACGATACCTCCCAAGGTGGGGTTCTCTCTTCCCGGCTATGGCTAATGGTCATGAACAAAGTCCTGCTGGGACTTGATCAAGGGGCGTTAAGGCTATCGCTTAAGCGGGCGATGTGGTGAATCTGGTACCAGGGTTGTTCCCCGCTGTTATCAGTGAGATTATGATGAAGGGAGCTCTGAAGAAGATGAGCAGTTGGTCTGAGAACCGGAGAACTGTGGGCTGGCTGTGAATCCAAGGAAAACTGAGCTTATCCTCTTCACCAGAAAAACCAAGGTCTTTAGTTTACCTAAATTAAACGGCCAAGAACACTAACTATCCTCCAATGCCAGGTATTTGGGTTTATTCCGGATCCTAAACTAACCTGCAAGCTAAACAGAGAGGAACGGGTAAAGAAGGCATGTATATGTATAGCCCTCTATGCCTCTAGATGTACATTTGGTAAAATATGAGGATTTAACCTAAGATGACGCTATGGTTATAGACTGCGGTGCATCCAATTCTCACCTACGGTTCACTGGTTTAATGGCTTGCGAAGAGTAAGGCTTATAACTAAACCAAGCTAAGTAGAGTGCAAAGAACCGCTTGCACTACCGGTGCCCTGCGCTCCACTCCACCCGAAGTTCTTAATGTGCTTCTGGATCTAATTCCCATTGATCAGCAAGATAAAATTTCAGGCGTCATGCAGTGCAGTCAGGCTTAAAGAATCTGGGTGCTGGGTTACTAACCCCTAGAACCACAGCAATATCCTCAGCGTAGCACCAATAGGACTGGACGATGCCTCAATTGACTACATTACGCCAGTCATAAATTTTTAAAAAGGATTCCAACTAGAAGGAAACAGCCAGGGGCTATGATACCGTAATGTTCACAGCACGGATGGTTCTGAGATGAAACAAGATGTTGGTGCAGGAGTGTTCTCTGAGATACTAGATATATCGAAATCTTGTCGTCTACGGAACACATCGAGCGTCTTCCATGCGAACGTGCTTGCAATTTTGAAGGCGTGTTCGCTGCTTCTGTGTAACCATTCATCAAAACAGAACGTCGCCATTTTTATAGATAGTGGGACGGCCATTACGGCGCTTGACTCAGTTACCATATCTTCTAGGATGATGCAAGACTATTTGAAGTTACTTAGCTCCTTGGGTAATCTCCTTGGGAATCAGGGTTGCGAGTGAACTGAGTTCAACAAAAATCCGGGTTTTACTGGTTGTGGCATCAAAATGGCTCTATAATAGTGCTAATTGGTGGTGTTATCCTGATGGCAGCGCTCTCCACTTAAACCAACCAACAAACAGAAAAATTACCACATATTCCATTCATAGAATAAATGCAATGTAATTTGAATTAATATCTTCATCACAATTCGCAATTAAGGTAAAAATTTATAACTAAATCAATTGAATACTACGTAGGTACCTTACTGACTAATCATATAGAGATTACTTTGAAAACTGCAAAAATCATAGCAAATTGCAGCTGCTGGACCTAAATTCTCGATTTGATTGCGGTACGTTATATGAAGTATACACATATGTATATAACGTTAAACGTGAATTTATTTACAGATGACGTTGATTTGTTGTTGCTAGAGGCGGACTCAGTGAGATAAGTATTTTCCATTTAATTAGTTATAATGCTGATGCATTTGCTTTTTATTTCAGGTATTTCATTGGTTTTAAACAATGGTTTGATTTTACGAATTCACAATTCATTTTAACTGTAATTTTTAAATAAAGAACAGAAGAACAAAACTTTATAAATACACTTTGAATCGATGGGATTTTTTTCGATTCGGCAAAACAATACATAGGATAGTTACATTTTGACCTCACCTGTAAAATTTGCTAAATTGGATTTATCCGGTTTTGTTCGCCAGTTCCTCAAATATTCAAATTAAAGTTTGGTAAAACTGCCTTTGTTTGTGACGTAGTCTTTAACAACGATTAATGTGGTCTATTTTTATTTGTTTGTATTGTGATTGTTTTTTTTCCACCTTAAAAAGTAAAAGCAATTATAATAAGTATGTTTACTCTTTTTAGACTGTTTAATGTGAAGTAGAAAAATTCTCATGAAAAAGAAAATAATAAATCAAAAACAGAGCAAAGTTGCATTCGAAAACATAAAAGAGGACGTGACGCGAGTACCTAAATTAACACGAATCCGTCAGACGTTTTATTTACTTAATTCGTGATAATTAAAATTAAAGCACAATGCACAAGAACTCTTCTGTTGAACTAAAACCAACATGTCCGGCCGCTACCTTATCCCCTTCTAGTTCATGCTCTGTTGAAAAACCTACAAAAACTTAAAACCGAATTGCGCCCGTAAAAACTGCTCTTCTTGTTCTTAATGAGCCAACTCATGCAGGTAATTGCTATTGAGCCCTCATCCCGTGAGTTCGTGATTGATTGGTTATGCGAGACTTGGTTTATCTCCAAGAATACCACTTGTTACTTCCTTCACAGTGCATGATCACTCAGCCTGATCGGATTCTGAATCAGCACAAAATAGCGGAAAAAACTCACGGCAAAAACGCAAACCAAAGTGTTATTGAACTGCTCATAGACGGAGGATCAGTGACTATCCTTTAAATAGAAATGTTCGTAATTAAATTCATACCTGGCTCTGATTTCCATGCCGATCCTCATTGATCTTCATCTCCATGTTAGTGTCTTGCACTAGACATTCTTTGAGATCTTCCAGATCTCTTGAATCATGCTTCACTGACTAGATAGGTCTCTGGAAAATGACTTCATCAAATAATTCTTTGACATAAAATAATTACCGCTTTCAGTGGGTAATCACGTTCACCTGCATGGCAGGCTTTTCATTAAACTTCACGGGATCGATATAGTGTAGTGCTTTTAGTACAAAATATGAGTAGAATTCAGTAGACTCAAGTATATGAAACAAGGCAGTACGGACAATAACGTCTGATGTAATTAAGGTTTCTTTTTTTATTATCAATTCGTATTTAAGAAGCTGTATCAATTGTTGTCCAAAGTTTCGATAAAATTTTGTGAAATCAATTGACTTTTAAGAATATGTTTTAAATTTTTATTGTGCCAAAAAATTTTCACATTTTTACAGGTGCAGGAATGGAGCCAAAGGATTTCGAGGATTTTGGCCCAAAAACGCAACAAACTCGAGCACCTGCAAAATCAACTCCTACACCCCTTTTCGAAGTCGCTGAACCCGAATGTCGTCGGCTTCCTCGACGGCTTCACGGACGCGTGACAACATAGTTTCTGATGGAAATTGTTAATGATTTGACCGGGTTGCAATAAAGGAAGAAGAATTATAAGGACATGACCGGGTTGTTTCATTTATTTTCTGAGTTTAAACGCCCCCCCCCCCCCCCCCGCCCCTTTGCGGGAATGCTCATTCCAAAACATTTTCTGATTTCTACCCCCTCAAACGGCCAAAAACCTTTCGCGCATTGCCTTACAATAATGCTCAGAAACTGTTAGGGAAAACAATCGAAAATTGATACTAGCGGAATAATAAGGATGGGGAATAGATTAAGGAGCTTTAGGACAATACTCGGGAGTAGACACTACTCTCCCATGGGGTGGAAAAATGGTTTTATCTATCTTCTGAATTTAAACTTTTAACCCATCAGTGTACATCGATGCAGTGTATTTGATGTGATGCAATTTCCTAATTTTACAACCAAAAAATGTAATTCATCATAAATGTATTAAAAGATTACAAATTGCGTACAAGTCAAACATGTATCACTCAAAAACAAGCTTTAATTACTATGCAATTAAAAATCAATGTGTTGATAATTAAGCCAATTACTGATCTTTTACAAACACAAACTATCAAAATATCAAATTGTAATCAGATGCACAATCTTACTCTTGGAGATCCAAACATTCGCTACACCAGAAGACAATCTTCTAGGAGCGGACATATATGCCGGAATACTCACCAATGGACAACATTTGTGAAAAATTCTATGAAGAAACAACAGCAAAATACGAAGTATATGTTCCATGTAAAAACCTAAGTTCGCCGCAATTAGGACAATCAAGAAACGCAGCTCTTCAACATTTTTTACAACCAGAGAGAAAATTCGCAAAATGTCTAGAATACTATTAACAACTCAGCCATATGAAGCAAATTCCTCCAATATAAATACCAACATTATTTCCCACACTAACGGTGTCCAAAGTGGCCCAGTTGAGGCTGTATTTTCAGACCCCATTTAACCCCTAGGAAAAGAGAAGAGCCTACCTAATTACTTACTTTGAACCGAGCTACTTCCCTATAAACAGTGGAATCTAGTTCTCGGGGAGCCAAGAGGCAATATTGGCTGGGATGGAAAGGGTTTAGCCGTATCATGTATCCGAGAACCATTTAGAGCTCCTGTTGAACTGAACTAGGTCTCTGACGTCAGTGGAGCCAATTTCAGTTAACTCTTCAAAAAAGGGGGAACGCAATTCCTAGTTGGCTAGGGCTGGGCAGTTGCAGTGTAGGTGGAGTATGGTTTCCTCTTCCTCTTCGTCTTGGCAACTCCTACAGAAGTCCTTTGCAGGCGCACTGAGTCTATCTATAGTGTTATCTAAAAACAGAGCGAATTTCTTATTTTAGCCATGTTATCTTAGCCAAATTAATAGCTTTTCGTGAAGCTTTACAAAGATTGCTACATTTCAAGTTCTGAGTTATATAATTTAGAATTACCTTGAGTTTCACGAAATTCCAAGTGAAGCACAGGTGGTTAGATAATGTTGTCGGCAATCATCGGTAGTAAATTTATTAGGTTCCAAACCCATATTATCTGATAATAAAATATTAAAAAATCTAATTGGTAATCAGAAAATTAATTCAAAAATAGAAAATACGGAAATCGCATGTGGGGATTGTCCAGTAACCATTATTGGGAAAACAGAAAGACAACTAAAAATCAGATTAAAAGAACATACTGCAGGTGCTCTTTAGGACAAGCCACTATCAGTTCTTGCAAGATATTTAAAAGAAAATAATCACAAAGTTGACTTAAAAGACATTAAGTTTTTACATAACAGAATGGCGAGAAAATTTTAGATAAACTAGAAATTTTTGAAATACGAAAAGCCAAATATACAGGTAAAGATCTGATCAAATTGATAATTAGATTAGGTTTAGATTAATATTTGCATTTATCAAATTAATCTCTTTATTCATTAAAACTCCTTCCTAGCCAGAAATATTTGTAAATTGGAATTGTAAGCATAAATATCTTAACATAAATAGAAAATTCTCAAGTAGGCATTTCAAAACAAATTCCTACTTTTTTGTCAATGACCCCACATTAAACTATCCAGCAATTGACATAATTCATTTTAGAATGTAGATATTAAATTACGGGGTCAGGTCAACATATTTCACAAATGTTGTGTACGCATTTTCTCACTGTCAGCACAATTTCCACTTATGACTTGCGACAGTGAGGAAATGCTAAAGTAGCAATAAGTATCAATAAAAGTAATTTTATACTCAATAAATTATTCAGTTTGTGAGAGAACGTGGTGTGTTTTATTTAAATCAGTTTTCCCAGCAAAAAAAAGTTTAAGTTTTATTGCATTGCAGTTATACTCACTAACGCCGAGTGTATTTCTTAATCATTTTTCCTTTCAGTAGAACAATCATATTTAATCTCTGGTGTAGTGGCTTATGCACCGCTGTCACCCCAACAATCAGTCAAGGTTAATGTACCTTGGCTATTCATAAAAGTAAAGTAAAAGAACTTTACGTACAAGATCTATGTAAGGACCAGATAGATTTCACAAATACAAGCCCAATGTTAGAACCGATATGTTTTATCTAAATTAAACATATCAATCTATAGCTTGGTAATACCTTAATAAGGCGAGACGCTTTGCGGAATTAAATTAAATTGTAAAATTTGAGTAAATAAAATATTTTATTGTTTAGCCATTGAGATCATACACATTGATCTAGTCTCAGACATATCCATTCCAGTCTTTTTAACCGCTTTAAAACGTGTCATAGGAAGAAGAGGTCTTTGTACAAATATTAACTTAGGCAGAGGCACACATTTCATTGGAGCTAGTCGTCTATTACAAACAAACCTAGAAAAAGCATTAAAATATATAGAAAATAATAAATGTACTTGAATCCTTCAGCTGCTCCACATTTCGGAGGACTGTGGGAATCTATGTGAACTCCACAAAACACCATCTATATAAAACCATCAAAAATACAACTCTCGCGTACGAAGTACTAATTCAGATGGAGGCATGCCTAAAGGACAAATATTTAACTCCTATCTGCAATGACCCAACCGATTATAACATCGTTACTGCTGGAAACTTTCTTACTGGCCGACACAACTTAACTGCCGCAGAACCCTCAGATTTAAATCCTCTCCAACATCATGTAAAGAGATGCAGTATATCCAATAGCTTAGTCACAATGTTTGGAAGAAATGGTCTAAAGACTATCTCCAGACTTTTTGAAAAAAGACAGAAATGGCATACTCCAATAGACAACTTAAAAATTGGAACTCTCGTTCTCGTTAAGGGCGATAAAATAATATTAAGTCAATGGCCCCTAGGACGTATAACCGATATTCATACTGGTCATCACAGTTTTATGAGAACAACGTCAACGGGGTTGTAAAGAAAAAGGTAGTCCGCCATATTGGACTTAGAATGAGATCTTATAGTTTATTGTACCGTATCGTTTGATACCAATATCAAGGGGGTTGTGAATAAAAGGATAATCTGCCATCTTGGAGCGTCCGCCACATTATATGTCATCGGATCTACATACGTATGGAAAATTCCAGCTCAATCGGATATGGAGAAGGCAGTGTCTATTTACTGAAAGTATACAAAAAATATACGCAAAGTACACGGAAAGTACAAATTTCACAGATAACACGGAACTACACGTAAGTACATATTCATATTACTGGTAATAGTTTATCACAGCCTGTTCTAGATACATACCTGGAGGGGGGGCGGCAGGCCCTAGTTAATAAAGCAACTAAAAGCCTTATTAATACATCTCTTCCTCCCAGAAAGTCTAATAAATATTTGGCGGAACGTGTACGCAGCAGGTTGTGATAAACTATTACCAGTAAAATGAACATGAAAGTGACTATTTGCGCAAATCGTGTACTTACGTGTAGTTCCGTGTAGCCCGTGAAATGTGTACTTTCCGTATACTTCCGTGTACTTTCCGTGTACTCTCCGTGTACTTTCCGTGTCCTTCCGTGTACAATTTGAGGGTGGTAAATAGACACTGCCTATTGGAAAGTTAGTCTAAGGGCAATTGCAAAATTTGTACCGAACGGACACACAGAGATGAAAGCGAGTCTTTTTGCTACAAAATTCACTTCAATTTTGACAGCGAACAATTGCAATGTATTTTTAATTTGTTTAATATTTGTTTTGGTTTATTTTACTGTTTTTAAGTAATATTTATGAAATGGAAAAAATTGGGAGATTTTTAACTCCCATTGATTACATTGGATAAATACCACCAACCCCCCACCCTACTAACTACTCACGTTAGTTAATTACTCGCGTGCTCCTTTACTATGTGCAAAGCACTTTCTCGATGGTCAGTGTTTTGGTTTATTGTTTGTTTATGAATTATACGTGAGCACACTGCTATGCGTGTGAGAGCTTTACTGTGCTGATTTTCCACAAATTGCAAAGTATAAGTCGGAAACTTACTTGATACATGTTTATATGTACTTGGATTGGACAGGTTCTGATGCAAAATTTTTAACATTTACCAATGAGGAATCATATTCTGTACAACTTAATGAAGATCGTCAATGCCCCTACTCCCATTCTCAGCCTAAGCCACGATTTCTGTCATGATACAAAAGAAACAAGATACTGTATTCAGCAATAAACGAATCAGTCAAATAGGTCCACACGATGCGAAGTTACACTTCTTCACCACCCCCACTCAGTCCATACATTTTTGTCGTGATACTAATAAGGGACAATTCTCCATCATCAAAAAAGCTATCTTCCAAACAGGTGCACGCGTTACAAAGTTCGGCTATCCCTCCCTCTCCCCCTAACCCAACGATCAAATTTTTTTCTTATATAAGCCATTGGGGACAAAATAAGTATCATCCAAATCGGTCAACGTGTTACGAAATTATTGCCGGTAAGAAGAAGTTAGATCAATTAGTTGAGCGGCAGGAGCACCATGCCACGATTTTCGGGTTCGAGACCAGGTTTCCCCATGGGTTCTTAAAATTTAATTAAAAAATCCGCTCCGTCTTTGGGCGGTTCTTTAGCTCGCAGCAATGCAAAAAGAAGACTTCAATTCCCTCACTCCCCGTACCCTATTTCCCTTCCGGCCACAGGCATGGTAACGCATCGAAGGGCTGTCCCCTAGGCTTTGGCCACATCGTAAAAAAAATACCATTCGAACTTATAAACTCTCGTTTTTGGGAAGTCGGTAAAAAATCAAACAAGCAGGAGGCTTTTCGGTTCACAAAGGAGCCAGTCTTACACTACCCCGGTATACGAGTGTCTATTACACCAAGGCCTCTAAGCACGATATTTAAAAGCTCAAAACTAATAGTGGATAGCAATGAGCCTGCTAAAAACCAATGTCGCCTGAATGACCTCTCACACGCCTTGATGCCTTCCGACGAAATATTGCTTTTGGGTGACTTTAACCTTCCTGATGTTGGCTGGGAGCTCTCTCACTTGGATGATGGCTTGGTTCCTTCTTTTCGGTCTGCCAATCAGTTTGCTTTTTCTTTTATAGATGGCCTTGCTTCTTCAGGTTTAACACAGACTTGCAGCATATCTAACGATCGTGGAAGGTGCTTGGTGCCCATTGTTCCTGAATCGAGTCATCACCCTGCGCTTTATATTGCTTTTTTCATTGATCCAGTTATGATGGCTTCTTGTGTGCGAGATGACTCTTGTTATAACTTCAGTAAGGCTGACTTCTCCATAATCAACAACTTTCTCTTAGCTTGTGATTGGAGTAGCGTCCTCAATGAACGAGACATTAATGTGGCCGAAAAATCTTTTTATAATTTACTGTCTATCTTTTTTATTTACTGTGTCCCTCTTTCTAAATCGAATAACTAACGATCTAACCAGCCTTGGATCGATAGTTCCTTAAAACATTTAAGGAATGTTAAATGTAAGGCTTGGAAGAGGTTTTGTTCCTCTAGGAGCGACGTTGACTATTTAACTTATTCCAATTTACGCAGTCAATTGTTATCTGACTTAGTGTCTTCTTACAATAATTATATTAATAGAATGAAAGCATACCTACGAGTCGATCCTAAGCGATTTTGGAAGTTCGTGAACTTGAAGTGCAATTCTGATGGCTATCCATCTTCATTGTCTTTCGAAGACAGCGAAAGAAATGAGCCCTTGACGATAGCAAACCTTTTTGTAGACTTTTTTAAAACTGCGTTTTTGGACGATACCTGTGATATTAGCTTTAAGGATTTTACCCATTTGACGAGGTTTCCACCGACTTCTCTCGAATCCAAAGGCCTTTTACTTGACGAAGCTACGATTTTAAAGAAACAGACAGTTTTTCAATTGGTCCTGACGGTATCCCCGCCTCACTCGTGTAAAGATTTTTTTCCGTTCTTGCTCCTATTCTGCGTTATTTATTTAATCTCTCAACTCGTTGCGATGTTTTTTCGAAAGCTTGGAAAACCTCATTAATTATTCCCCTTCACAAAAAAGGTGATAAGTGTGAAATCTCGAACTATACCATAGACCAATTGCTAATCTTTGTTGCATATCAAAGATTTTTGAGGCACTTATTTGCGATGTTCTATACTTCATCATTAAATCAACTACCACCAATTTATTGGAATTTTCAAACTTCTATATTTCTGCAATTGAAGGTGGTATGCAAGTTTACTGTATTTTTACTGACTTCAGCAAGGCTTTCTATAGAATAAGTTATAGAATTCTTATTCTCAAACTCTCCCTTCTCGGGTTTCCAGAAATGTTTGTGAATTGGATTCACTCGTACTTATCTGACCTTCCCCTAAATATCGGAAAGTGTATTTCTATGTCTTTCTCACGAAAAAGATCTCCCTTTCAATTTAACTTTACCATAGAGGGTTGTCCTCTAACAGGAGTTACTAAGACTAAGGACCTAGGTGTCTGGCTCAATTCCCAATTTTCTTTCGAGGATAATTTTGATGCCATAGTCAACAAGGCTAATACGACTCTTGGTTTCGTGAGGAGGTGGTCTCGTGATAGGTTTGTCAGCCTATTCTGGAATATGCCTCTCCAGTCTGGTCGCCGCTCTGTGACACATATCAATCGCATTGAAGCTGTTCAACGGAGGTTCGTTAGGTTCACTCTTCGAGGCCTTCCTTAGAATAACTCCCCTATATTGCCTCCTTATGTTGATAGACTTGAACTTCTGCTTTTTATATACCTTTTGTACACTTTAGCACTATTATTTTTGGTATATATATTCTCTCATTATCTTTGATTTTATATAGTTTATTATATTGTGCTTATTTAGTTTTTTCGTAGTAATCAGCACTTTGATGAAATATTGTAAATAACCAAATAAATGAATACCACCAACAACTCCGTCACCAAAATGGGGTCAACTTAAAAACTCTTAAACCTATCTTTTTGACTAGCAACGTGCAGTGGGTATGAAAGGTTAAAAAGTTATATAAAGTTTGCGAAAACGATGGGCTGGCTTACTCAATAGACTTGTTGCGCTGGACTTTCTCTTATTGAAAGGTGTAGGGCAGGTCTAGTAGTAACTTATATTTCAGAAACGTTTGCTTCCATCTTCCAGTCAAATTACGTTTCCCGAACATAATCGTTAAAGCACAACAACATAATAATAAATTTAACATAAATTGTGACATATACATAATTATTGTAGATGTTTTAACTAAAATTATTATTAATTAATTAATAATTAAATTATTTTATATTAATGTGCTGTCCCGTTCAATTTTCTGTAATATTTCTTGAAAATATAATATACTAAAGTTGTAATTTGACACGTGTAACATAGGAAGTATACCTTTAATTATAAATGCATGCTATAGAATTTTAAACATATCAGAAAAGCCATTAGTCACATTTAATCTCATTTTTTTTTGCAAACTTATTTTAATTGATCGATGAGCCAGATCGGTTTTTATGACGAACGCATAAAGCAAGAAGTTTTTGTTTCCTAGGGATGGCGTAAGTAACCGATAATTTATCAAACATCTAATAAATGAAGACGGCCTCGTATTAAGGGGTCAATAAAAAGCCGCATTGTCTGATTCATTCCCATTACTAATGGTGATTGTAGCCAGAAGTTGACAGCTTTCAATGTCCACTGCAGTTCCTCTGCCAACAGACATATGCCGCACGACCAGCAGCGCTGCACAGCAGCCGCAACAAAAAGTGTCGTAGCATTCATTAAGCCTTTAAAAGACCAAAGATGCTGAGATCCATCGACTCTGGCGGATCATCTTGCTACTTCCATAATCCAGTATCAATATGAAACAAAAAAGTGACACTAGAAGCTACCGCCGTACATTACACTTGTTAATAGTCAGAGCGACATGACAGTGACATGAATTCTTTAACCTGAAGACTTATGCTTTGTTACCCCAATCAATTCACCATCTACGGGCGGAATTCTTGGTGTTCTCGCCATTGAAGGCATTCATCTCTCGGGGTTAGAACCAATTATCTTGACGCCATGTCAAAACTTCTCAAGTGTTAGTCTACCCAGGAGGGCTTTTCTTTGCAATTCCCTATTGAATATTTTTAAAAGGAAGTTTACCGCAAACTATTAGTCCTGAAAGACATGAGCAATAAAGTAAGTGCAGTTGTAAACAATTTGTCAATTAATCCTAAGTTCGAGAAACAGTTTTAACTTTGAAAAGTATTCCCCTTTCCAGTTTGCCAATATTTTAGACACTTAGGCTCTATTGATGTTTATTTTTGGATAAACAGGATTCCTGCAAAATCAAACACATCACTTCTATCCATTGGCAAATCTCGTATAGTATTTTCACAGGAAAGCAAACAAAAGTCGTATGCAAATTACCGGAATAAATTGCACACACAATTACGAATGCTTAACCAATTAAATTTATGTTCAATGTAAACAAACAGACAGACGGAAAGATAGAGCGAGTTTATCCAGGCAGGGGTGACACTCCGTGTTTTGTTTCTGCACATAATCAACATGAATAAATTCATGTTCCACACCCCAAATTCGTTGTTTCAATTTACACTAATCCAGCAGCGTACATAATTCTAATTTAATTACGAACCAAATATCCGCACTTATTCTGTCGTGATGGCCTCTATTCGAAAACTGTATCGGCTCGCTGCCAGGAAAGCGGTCACATGTCCAACTATATCTACTCCAGTAGCAATAGCGAACCGTTGTAAAGCATGTTGAGGTTTCCACCTACTCCCAGCCTCCTAATTTCCCAATGAACCTTTGTTTATGGTGATTAGTAAACAAAACAAGTTGGCTGGGAGAGGGACTTTTCTGGATTGGGCTAATGCATTATAGTCCCCCGGTGGGTGGACGAAACCACATTTAAATCAGAAAAACGTTTCTCTGGGATAATCCGTTTGGAAAATTTGCTTCATTAAATTTTGTGAGTTCACCCAGAACGGGTTGCAGTCATTTCAATTTTCAGTTGTTTTGCTAGCTATCTCCTCAACGTTAGTAAATTAAAAGGGTTGGATGCGTTTTGATACTTTTGATAGTCGTATCGGCCGTCACTTATGAATTACGCACAATTCTAGTGAATTTACCATATTAGCCAAAATTCAAAATTACTTGATATTTACGTCTCGCCAATTAAATTAACTTAACTCAGAAATAAATTTTCACGAAAACAATATAGTTGTATGTGGGGTAAATTCATGAAGTCGTTCATGGAGTAAATAATAAGTTCGGAATCTACCTTAAATTATAGCTCCAGTTGCAATCGTTGCAGAAGCTAGAGAGAGAGGGTTAGGGTAAATTGCGACGATACGACAACGTTTGTAGTTGAGAGGCGGTAAGAACAAATATTTTATATTTAATGATAATATTTATTTTTTATTGCAATCATATGCGAATCAACTATGAATAACAAAAGCACAAATTGTACTCTTTTTGCTAAATCAATTACAGAAATGAAAGAACGCCCATATGGTAATATAGCCTAGTAAAACAATAAACATGTAAAGACAAAAGTACTATTACTGCATAATTAAAAAGTGCTTAGGCGACCGAGCTTCGTTCGGACTGTTATGAAAATTTTTTTTAATTTTAACAAATCAAGAATCAAATGATCAAAATCGGTCCACCCGTTACGAAGCTAGATGCTGCCCCTCCTAACTCCTCCACTCTAAGCCAAACATGCTTGTCATGATACAAGTGGATCAAGATACTTTAGTCAACAGTAAATTAATCATCAAAATTACTCTACGCGTAACGAACAATGGGGAGAATATTTCATCAAACAAAAATAATAATCATTCGAACCGGTCCACGCGTTATGAAATTAGGCTCCCATCCCTTCAACCTATGCGTCTCATTTCTGGGACGCCCATTAAAAGGACTTCCTAAAATCGGTGCGTAAAATTCAAAGTTAAGCGCCACCCATTCCCCACCCCAACCTGCTTTACACTTACCACCACCTTAACCCTAACCCACCCTAAATACAATATATTCAATACTGTCTGTAAACAATAAAATAATAGCTGCACGCAGTGCCATAAGACTAAAAGAGTCTAAATGTTAGCAAAACACTGACCATGACCATAGCAAGTGGACACCCTGACACTGAGCATTTTTAAAATCTTCTCTACTCGAATCCCTGGCAGAGGAGTGCGAGGAGAATGGTGGTGTTACCATGGCGGATGCAACAGTATTCACGATGAATCCAAAATGAAGGACGGAGTGGGAGCTGAGGTTTACTCGAGTTGCCTATACATACATATTCAGTATCAATTACCGGACTACTGTAGTGCGTTTCAAGCAGATCTCCGGGCCATAGAAAGAGCGGCAAGGCTATTACTAGCTCGCGTAAGTCTACCCAACGGTAGCGACATAGGAATTTATATCGTCAAGCGGCAATAAAAGCCGAACTCGAAGGTAATAAGGTTACAGCTGGTACGCAGATGTCAAAATAGTCTCCAGTACGTAGAGACAAAACACAGTACGTAGGGAAAATATATAGTACACAGTTTTCCGAATTAGAGATAGAACCACCATAATAAAATATACAGGGGGTTCGCTTAAGGTGTGCCAAAATAAGTGGGTGATAGATATCACCTACGCAACCAAAAAATTTAAATTCATTAATTCCAAATTTGTATGGTATGTACATTGCATTTTTAATTTTATCTTTTGATCTGCTTAACGC
Organism: Leptarthrus brevirostris; assembly: GCA_964036015.1. NCBI lineage: Eukaryota > Metazoa > Arthropoda > Insecta > Diptera > Asilidae > Leptarthrus > Leptarthrus brevirostris. The sequence continues at coordinate 92,212,959 of OZ038374.1, forward strand.
TGCGACATCAACCAAACGTTAAAAAACCATTATCTCAGTGATTTTTTTCGAAATTGACAACAAGGCTGATCTAGCTCCTACCATCGCAGGTACAGTCATTTCCAAAGTGATAAAAATCTTTTGAAATTATCAAAAATTTCCCAATTTTTCTCCGAAATTCATGTAATTAACACACCTGTTTTTTATTTTTATTAGATTGTCCATCTTATTACCTTTCCAAAAAGGTACAATATGTCCAGGTAGGGACAGAATTAGAAAAACCGCATACTTAGAAATCCCTGACTACCTGACGTGAACTTTATTCACGATTTATTATACGAAATTCATTCAATAAATGAAAGACAAAGGGTCGAAAATATTTGTTTACGGTGCACAGGTAACTAATTTTAATTATTGCCGATATTAGTTTGTGTTAGATCGAGTTCTATCTCTAGTATTCTGACGTTCTGTTACTAATACCTGATGGAAATTTTGCCATAAAAGGGGGTCAGTCAGCAAGAATATTGATCATAGTTGAAATACAAATCGATTACTACGGGTGTTCTTAAGCTAAAATTATTAAAATATGTAAAACTTTACTTTTACTTATACTGGAATATCAAAGGAGATTCCGTAATCGACATTCACCCCAAGGAGGGATATTTTCGCGGACTTTGCGATGGTTAAGAGAAGTGTAACTTCATATATCATGGAATTGCGATCTGAAGCCTAGGAAAATTCTGCCGACGTCGAACACTAAATAATGACTCTTGTCAGGCAACACATTGAAACGAGCACAAGACGAGCCTCAGAACGATTAGGAGTACCTTCAGTTAAAGTTTGGAAGGTTACTCATCCATCAGGGTGACGTTCATATCAGCACATCCCAGAACAAGGACAACTGAAAGGAGATTCCGGCAAAAGATTAAAATTTCGCATTTGGCTTCTAGAATGTGACAATGAGGACGGGGCGTTCCTGGGCCGAATTCTGTGTGCAGTTCACCGGGGTCGGTATCACAGACTTCCGCAACCTCCATACCTGGTCGGATACTTTTTCACATAGGACAAGCAGATCTCCAACCAGCCCAAATTCTGAGCCAATGTTTGGGCTGGTATTATCGGCACCCATTTAATAGGACTATTCGTTTTGCCACAAGTTCTTAAAAGCCAAATTTATGCGAACTTTTTTGGAAACACTTTAAAAGTTACTTGAAGACATGAATAATCTTAGGGCAATCTTTTACCAACACGATGGAGCCCCTGTGCATACTGCCAACATTGCGAGACAATATTACATGAAAGAATGAAGAAGAAAATATGGGAGAGGTTGGCTAAAATACACCTTAAACATGGAATGATTAACATTAATTATAATAAGTTTTAAATTCAATAAAAAGGATTTTAGAGTTAGTATGAGTTTAGTTTCTTTAAATTGCAGATTTTTATAATATTCCCCAATGGGTTTTCTACGTATAAATGTCTACACACTTTCTCTACGTCACCTTTTTAGAAAGTTAATGAGATGGAAAATTTTATAATAATAACAAAGCGGTTGTATTAATTACATGAATTTCGAAGAAAACTTGATAAAATGCTGAATTTTTGGAAATTTCAAAACATTGCTTTGACTTTTCGAAGTGACTTTACCTGCCCAATGATAGTTTTTCAGCGTTTGGATGATGTCGCTGCGTTGAGTAGATCAAAAGATAAAAATAAAAGAGTGAAAATTTGGAATTTCGGAATCACAATGTAACTCCTAAACGGTTGAGCTTGCCCCCGCCCCCCACCCGCCTCCTGCCATACAATTTTTTTTGGCTAGGTAAGATCTATCAACCCACTTATTTCGGCACACCTTGTGCAAAACACGCTGTATAGCCTATAATATGGTGATTATATTTTGAAATTTTTTTCAGCCGCACGCCCTAGCAGAATTTTATTATTATTTATTTTATTTAACCAAAAGTCTTAATAACAGTACATGTATGACTTTGCAAAATACAAAATGATCCACGCTTTTATTTCATTTCTAGTATCAGAAAAAAATTAATTAAAATTGATTTTTTTAGGACTGAGGGTGTGTTCCACTTATGTGGAAAATGTAGAGGGCTTGCGGGCCCTATTAATGATGGCGAAAAAAAGGCTAGACTATAGAATTGATTCAGATACTGTTTCATTGATTTAAGGGGGATTTCTTAAAAGTCATTAACACATTGGTTTCAATTTTTTTTTACTCGGTTCCTTTAATGAATAACGCCCTAATTTTTTTACCGAAAAATATACATAACAACTAATCTAAACAAATTTATTTTACACATTTATTTTTTTTAAATTTAATACTAGAGAAACAAAAAAAATATATAAAACTAGACATGATTGGCCGTATAATTAACCTCTGTGAGAAAAAAAGTTGAAAAATAAAAAATTGCAGAGTTTTAAAGAGAAAAATACAAAAAAGCGGTTTTTTTCGACACATAAAATAAGAGGGGAGAAGGATGTACCATAATTTATGGACAGTGCATATGAGGAGTTACAAACAAATATTAATTAATTAATGAAATCTTCGCGTTGGACTTGTAGCAAATTTTCTAGCAACCTTTGGCTATCATATTGAAACTGACATCATGGGGAATGTAAATCCTGTAATGGCCAGGATTGGCATGCATTATTGAAGAAGAAAATGATGATGTTGGCGTTGTTGTTGGTGGTAACAACGATGAAAATGACAGTGTCGCAGTAAATTTAGATCAGCCACCCGCAGAAAGTCAGCAAGCTGGTGAAGACTTACAAAAACTTACCCATAAAAAATTACTTGATAAAAAAAAATACTTGCTAGAAAAATTAAAAGTTTGATTATTGAAGAATAAAACAACTGTCTTACTTGTTTATTTAGGATTCATCAAATGCTGATTACATAAAGCAAACTTACGTGCAAACTTAAATCTATATACAAAAGAGAAAAAATCTTAGCTAATCTGATCCATCAAGAAGCTTTTTATTATGCCCTTCGACAAGTGAAAGTCTATATGCCTAGGCCTAAAAAATGTACAATAAAGGATTCGAGTAAGATAAGGATAATCTAACTCCTAAGACCACCTCTTTATGAAGCCCAAAGTAGCATAAGCCTTGCCAATAATAGTGTCAGTGGGGTTGTCGAAAGAATTAAGCAAGACCCATAAGCCTTTGAATTTGTCAAGTCTATTCAAAGAGAGTCCATCCATGGAGTAACTAAACAGCAGAAGATTTCTTTTACGAGAAAAGGACATGACAGTGTATTTGGACACGTTTAAAGGGGGCAGTTCATGGGACACCAATTCAAGAAGCGGCAGTCAAGATCATTCGAAATAGATCGAAATAGCTTTGTATCATAGGCATAACACAAAATTGTCGAGTGTGATGTGTGAATTGTCATTGATGTAAATAATAAACAGTAGAGAATCAAGGTGACTACCCTGTGACACCCGAGAAGTGATGCGAGAGAGTTCCAAGTCTAAAAGAAAACGCCACTACGGATGGATAAGTTAAATAAGGATGAGAGGACAGAGAAAACTGACATTCTACAACGTTTCACAATAGCAGTAGGAATACCATCCGGGCCACTCGAGAAACTATCACACCCCTTAATGAACACATGTTAGAAAGAAGATAACAAAGGTTTACAATGAAAGTATAAGACTTCACATACAAGGGTTCCGAAGAGCTAAGGTAGGCAAGAAGGGTTTGCGATGGACCTATAATTAAAAAAAATCAGACTTTTTGCACCCTTTTTATGCGTTGGAATAATAACAGAGTTTCCAAGGATAAGTTAAATAAGGATAAGAGCAGTAAGAATACCATCAGGGCCACTTACAATTTCGAAGAATGGTCAAGAATAAGATCCTTGGAATGAAGAGAAGTCGGAAGACTCGTAATATAAGTAAAATCACTAAAGCTAATATCACAACGATTATCCAAGAAAACAGCTTTAAAAAAGTCACTAAAAACATTGTGAAAAACTGCATATATGTACATATGTATAAATCACTGATTAACATTGGTTCAGAAATCTATTTTACAGACGGGGAATGGGTTAGAATAAATAGTCTGAAAAATAAATAAAACCTACAACTCGTGAAAATGGGTCTTGAAGCTCTTTTCATAAGGAAGGATCGTTCAAGTTCATGCTTGCAAATGTGGACACGGAAAATTAACCACCAGCTAGGCTTTATTTGCGGCACTTCGAGGTGGATATAAACAACCGCAAATAGACCTTTCTGAAGTATTGACGTATCTACTAAATCCAAAAAAATGGGAAGAGGTTCTGAAATAAAACGGGTGCAAGGTAGTGCCGAAAATTGGGTTTGGTGGATAAAAACGTGAGAAAAAATATTCTACTTTCTTTAAAAAGAACCCTTGTTTATCGGTTGGGAACTTGGCGAAAAATAACAATATTTCTAAATCTACAGAGATGAAGCAAAGAGATTGAAGGAAAGACATTCTATAACAAATATAACATTCCCCATAGAGACATTCAACATGAAAATGCAGCAAAATAAGAATTATATATAGTTCATACCAAGTTAACTTCAAAAAATTTCTGTGTGGTTATGGACAACTAAACTTATTGTAAGTTAGACTACAAAACTTTACCTGGCCATCATTTTTACACTGCGCGGGACCCAAAATCCGTGGACACCATGTTTGAAACATTGAAAACAAAAATAAAATCCAGAAAACATTTTAATAGTGCAGGCAATTTGTCAATGCGGTAGAAGGAGTAAGCCATTCTTCACTGAAGTAACAGTAAATGGATGGAAGAATGTTTAAAAAAGCGTTTGCTATCATTAATAAGGTCACAAAATAAATCAGTAATGTTTTGGCCAGATCTGGCAAAACTCCATTACACGAAACGAGCTGAGAACATGAACCTAGCGAATTTCCCTGAACTGCGCCCAATCGAAAAATATTGGACTAATATTAAACAGAAGTCAAATTAAAAATATGTCTATAACAGCGACGAACAAAATTACAGATGAAGCTGTACAAATCCTAATGGGTGAAACTACAAGAAAACTGCGAAATGCGTAACAGAAACATATAGAACTAAGTGGCAGAAATTTCTAGAATTAAGCTAAGTAGTATAAATAGGGCTGAGCAGTAGCCTAGTTAGTTTTAGTCATGATTTAGACTGCAAAGTGTTTACATATGATAATACGAATAGTTATTTGTATTTTAACCAGTAAAGTGCTAAGAGTTAATCATTAAAGTGAAACGTAATATTGTGAAGAAATATTGTAAATAAAATAAAGCAACGAACTAATGAAGTGAAGTTAATAAAAATTGTGAAAATTTGTGACTGTAAATAGGTGTTTTAATTAATCCGTTGAGCCCGAAGAGCCCCGTTTACTTTGAACTTAAAAAAAAAAACAATAGGTGTGATTGTTAAAATAATGTAAAATAGTGCAGCCAATCTGAATATGGGGCGCAAACTGAAGGATTTACATGTTCAAGACTTGAAGGAGGAGTTAAGTAAGCGTTCCCTACCTACAATGGGAAATAAATGTGCCCTGACAGCGCTACTACCAGAAGCTATGGAAATGGAAGGCAAGGATCCAGAGGCTTTTGTTTTCAAGACGAGTTAGAAGAAGCAAGTACTCCAAGCATGACAGATCTTCTCAATGGCCTTATGTGTGAAAGGAAATCTTCCAAGGAAGAATTAAAAGCATCAATGGCTGAACAGAAATCGTCGATGAATGGGTCTGTTAGAGAATTGAAAACGGCAATGAAAGAACAGAAATCGTCGATGGAAGGGTCCAAAGGCGAATTAAAAGCAGCAATGGCTGTGCAGAAATCGTCGACGGCCGAAATAAAATCATGAACGAACAGAAATCATCAACGGTCGAATTAAAGACATCAATGGACGAACAAATATTCAATGGAAGCTGCAATGGAGGAACAAAAATATTCTGTAGCCGAACTTAAATAAATGAAATTGAAAAGTCTGTGCAAAAACAGTTTAAGAACCTAGAAGCCACCGTAGAGAAGAAACTAAGGGACATAGAAAGCTCTATGAAGCTAAATCTGGTGTCCCATATGGAAAAGAAGCGACAAACGACGAGTTTATCTACGGATGTAACAGTAAACAAGGAATTTCATCCTCCAACTTTTTGATGGTCAAACTCCCTGGCAGACATACAGACTACAGTTCACTTAGAGCCGCAGCAGCAGAATTGATACAGACTATACCGGCAGAACAAAGGTATAACTATTCATCTCTAATACAAGTCTTAGAATTGCGGTATGGAAACCAGCACATCCAAGAGGTCCACCGTCTACAGACAGCTACGGGGTCGAACACAGAAGTAGGGAGAGACCTTGCAGCAGTTATGTGCGGACATAGAAAGGCTGACACATTTGGCTTATCCCACGATAACCCAAGGATTTGGCTTACGCTCTGGATTGGGAGGCAGCAAAACAAGCCTCCAAAAGACCTACTTACCAAAGAGAAGAAACTATAAAAGATATTTGTTACCGAGTCAATACCCAGATCAACGGGTGTCGTCCTAGGTGCTGGACATGCGGCCAGATGGGTCACCTCCGACGAGATTACGTGGAACAAAGGAGATGAATACCTCCAGGATATGACACAAGGAAGACTGGTTGTGCACAGTGCAACAGAAGGGAACAGGAAGAATTTGGATTAAAGAGAGGTACAGACAGAAACAACGAAGCTACTGTTCCCCGACGCAGGTATAGATGTTGGTCCTGCGGTGAAGAAGGTCATCTGCAAAATGATTGCAGAAGGAAAACTATTTACCACTTGTCGCAGGAGTACAGCCTAAGAAAAGGTACATGAAGCGATAGACATGTTTCGAGAGAAACTCGACCATGTCAATGGCTACCTTCCAATCAAGAGGAACTAAGGAAGAAAGAAGTGGTGCAGAAAGAAAACGAGTCAAGAAGCTGCTGGAAGTGCCGAGATGAAGAACTACTTGGAGATGTGAATAATGGGAGTGTGTCACTAGACGGGAAGATTGAACCTCTAAGAAGACTGGCTGACGTACTTCGAGCAATGGAAAGCGGAAACTGCAGACTGTGAATCAGGAATTGCAAGATTTCGAAAAGCAAAATGGAAGCTTCAATTAAAGAAAGGCTTGAATTGACGGAGGAGTTGGAAATTCAAAAATGTAAGCCCATTAACGCTCAAACGGAAGAGGATGAGATAGTTCAACTACACCGGAAATTGAAGCAGTCGAAAGAATGCATAAGGTACATAACACCCACCTTGATGATAAATGTGTAAATATGCGAGCTAAGGGTGAAGCGTTTACTTTACAATATTCATCGTACGGAACCCTCCCCCCTCTTTTTTTTGGATTAATAATTCAACGAAGTTATTATTTTAGTTTTAGTTTAGTTATGAATATGTTATTATAACAATTATTATTAATTATTATAACAATATTAATACAGAGATTTCATTAAAAACTCTTTTTCTGACTCGGCATGTGACCCTTAAAAGAGTGGTAAACCATAATTTAGTTTATATTATTATTATTGTGGTATTGCCTTTTGTTAATTTTTTAACGCAATTGAATATGTTTTGTAGGCCATTGGCCAGGACTTACTTTGCATATTTGGTAATTTGACGGTTTTTTTGGGATTTTATTTTGTAAGTAAACAGCTTTTTCACGAATATGTAAATAAATAAATAAATAAATGGGGCATTTCACGCGTAGCGGACAGCGAGAAAAATTTCAGGTTCTGGATTTTGTTCATATTTGGTTTAATTGTACTTATATATGTCCTGAATGAATGTGCATTTTTATTTTTTTTCTATGAAGCCTAGTTGCCCTTTTCTAAGCCTTTAAAGAATTGACAAAATTTGAGGAGCGGGTTTCTTGAAAAAAAATCTCCTATTATTCAAAGTGATAGAAAAAAAGTAAATAGTTTTATTTTAAAGACAAATATATGTTTTTCTTGGCTGTTATTCCAGAGTTTTTTTCGTATATAAAACCGGAAGTTTGAGCTGAACTACTGACGGGGACGGACGTGCCGCCGTGTCTTGCTCCCCAAAAAATTTTTAAAGGGGTTGCGAAAGTGAATCGAATTAAAAAATTTCAAAGTGCTAGTGCCATCTTGCCGAAGGGAAGGGCTTTTATGCTCTATTTGAAAGCACAGTCTGGTGAGTCGGTTCCTATTTATTTCTATTTTCTTCCATCCAACATTCAATGTAGTACAATCGTGCTGCATTGAATGCGTTTAACGGGTCTCCACTGCTGAGCATTTGGCTACCTTCGTTGAGATTAAAGTTCAGCACAGCAGGTATAACACTGCTGCTGGCTTTGTTTTCACAGAGGCGGCTTTGCTTTGCATCTGTGGATCCCGTTCGTCAATCCTTGTGTTTGTGTACGTTTTCGTTTTGTTTTGTTTTGGGCAAATTAAGACCGGGACTATGCAAAAATTTTTATTTAATTTTTGCAACACTCGTGGCTTGAAAAGTAACCATTTTTCGGTTTACTGCCACTTGATCGCGGAAAATCCGGCAGTTTTTGCACTAAGCGAAACCAAGGTTGTTTCCGATTCTGATATTAATCAGTATTACATTCCTGGTTATCACTTAGTGCCGCTCTTCTCTCCTCAGAGGGGAATCGCGGTTTATATTAGAAATGATGTGCCATTCTCCCATCTCCCTCAATTCTCTTCTACTAATCCAGAATTTAATTACTCTATCGGCACATTATTCACTTCTGTTTTTTATACCGCAGCCCGAATATGTCTGACACTGACACTGTGTGCTCCTTCGATAAACTGTCTTCCGATATCGATAAGATTTTGGAATTATCCCCCTCTTCTGAAATCGTTCTTGCAGGAGATTTCAACGTCCACAACACACAGTGGCTCAGGCATTCTTCTACCACAAGCCCGTCTGGAAGACACGTCGAGTTATTTAGTGAGTCTTTTAATTTACAGCAACTGGTTGAGTGTCCGACTCGTGTTCCTGATACTTTAGGGCACAACGCGCATCTTTTAGATCTATTTCTAACATCGCATCCAGAAAAATACTCGGTTTCGGTGACGTCTCCCTTTGGTAATTCGGACCATTGTATAATCTCCGCCCAATTCTCCATCTCCACTCTGACAACCACTAACCTAAGCTCCACCAAAAGATTAGTGTGGCATTATAAAAATGCTGATTGGGCGGGACTTAATAAATATCTCAGAGAGCTGGATTGGTCTGATTGCTCTTCTATGAAGGACGTTAACAGAAGCATCGATTATATCTTGAACATCCTATGGTTTGGAATGCATCGCTTTATTCCTCATTGCTTCAAGAACATCAAACCAACTAACACCAATATTTGCAATTCAGCAATTAGCCGGGCTAAGTTCAATTTCGACCAGAGCATCAGACGGAAGGTATTTTCTACTCAAAAGGGTAGTAAGGGCTTCTGGTCTCTAGTAAAAACTGTAAAGAACAATTTCACCTGTTCGTCAACACCACCACTCATTTATAATGGGAATGTTTTTACTGACTCATTGGACAAGGCCAAAATGTTTGCTGCCAGTTTTGCTGCTAACCTTGGCTACCTTCCAATCAAGAGGAACTAAGGAAGAAAGAAGTGGTGCAGAAAGAAAACGAGTCAAGAAGCTGCTGGAAGTGCCGAGATGAAGAACTACTTGGAGATGTGAATAATGGGAGTGTGTCACTAGACGGGAAGATTGAACCTCTAAGAAGACTGGCTGACGTACTTCGAGCAATGGAAAGCGGAAACTGCAGACTGTGAATCAGGAATTGCAAGATTTCGAAAAGCAAAATGGAAGCTTCAATTAAAGAAAGGCTTGAATTGACGGAGGAGTTGGAAATTCAAAAATGTAAGCCCATTAACGCTCAAACGGAAGAGGATGAGATAGTTCAACTACACCGGAAATTGAAGCAGTCGAAAGAATGCATAAGGTACATAACACCCACCTTGATGATAAATGTGTAAATATGCGAGCTAAGGGTGAAGCGTTTACTTTACAATATTCATCGTACGGAACCCTCCCCCCTCTTTTTTTTGGATTAATAATTCAACGAAGTTATTATTTTAGTTTTAGTTTAGTTATGAATATGTTATTATAACAATTATTATTAATTATTATAACAATATTAATACAGAGATTTCATTAAAAACTCTTTTTCTGACTCGGCATGTGACCCTTAAAAGAGTGGTAAACCATAATTTAGTTTATATTATTATTATTGTGGTATTGCCTTTTGTTAATTTTTTAACGCAATTGAATATGTTTTGTAGGCCATTGGCCAGGACTTACTTTGCATATTTGGTAATTTGACGGTTTTTTTGGGATTTTATTTTGTAAGTAAACAGCTTTTTCACGAATATGTAAATAAATAAATAAATAAATGGGGCATTTCACGCGTAGCGGACAGCGAGAAAAATTTCAGGTTCTGGATTTTGTTCATATTTGGTTTAATTGTACTTATATATGTCCTGAATGAATGTGCATTTTTATTTTTTTTCTATGAAGCCTAGTTGCCCTTTTCTAAGCCTTTAAAGAATTGACAAAATTTGAGGAGCGGGTTTCTTGAAAAAAAATCTCCTATTATTCAAAGTGATAGAAAAAAAGTAAATAGTTTTATTTTAAAGACAAATATATGTTTTTCTTGGCTGTTATTCCAGAGTTTTTTTCGTATATAAAACCGGAAGTTTGAGCTGAACTACTGACGGGGACGGACGTGCCGCCGTGTCTTGCTCCCCAAAAAATTTTTAAAGGGGTTGCGAAAGTGAATCGAATTAAAAAATTTCAAAGTGCTAGTGCCATCTTGCCGAAGGGAAGGGCTTTTATGCTCTATTTGAAAGCACAGTCTGGTGAGTCGGTTCCTATTTATTTCTATTTTCTTCCATCCAACATTCAATGTAGTACAATCGTGCTGCATTGAATGCGTTTAACGGGTCTCCACTGCTGAGCATTTGGCTACCTTCGTTGAGATTAAAGTTCAGCACAGCAGGTATAACACTGCTGCTGGCTTTGTTTTCACAGAGGCGGCTTTGCTTTGCATCTGTGGATCCCGTTCGTCAATCCTTGTGTTTGTGTACGTTTTCGTTTTGTTTTGTTTTGGGCAAATTAAGACCGGGACTATGCAAAAATTTTTATTTAATTTTTGCAACACTCGTGGCTTGAAAAGTAACCATTTTTCGGTTTACTGCCACTTGATCGCGGAAAATCCGGCAGTTTTTGCACTAAGCGAAACCAAGGTTGTTTCCGATTCTGATATTAATCAGTATTACATTCCTGGTTATCACTTAGTGCCGCTCTTCTCTCCTCAGAGGGGAATCGCGGTTTATATTAGAAATGATGTGCCATTCTCCCATCTCCCTCAATTCTCTTCTACTAATCCAGAATTTAATTACTCTATCGGCACATTATTCACTTCTGTTTTTTATACCGCAGCCCGAATATGTCTGACACTGACACTGTGTGCTCCTTCGATAAACTGTCTTCCGATATCGATAAGATTTTGGAATTATCCCCCTCTTCTGAAATCGTTCTTGCAGGAGATTTCAACGTCCACAACACACAGTGGCTCAGGCATTCTTCTACCACAAGCCCGTCTGGAAGACACGTCGAGTTATTTAGTGAGTCTTTTAATTTACAGCAACTGGTTGAGTGTCCGACTCGTGTTCCTGATACTTTAGGGCACAACGCGCATCTTTTAGATCTATTTCTAACATCGCATCCAGAAAAATACTCGGTTTCGGTGACGTCTCCCTTTGGTAATTCGGACCATTGTATAATCTCCGCCCAATTCTCCATCTCCACTCTGACAACCACTAACCTAAGCTCCACCAAAAGATTAGTGTGGCATTATAAAAATGCTGATTGGGCGGGACTTAATAAATATCTCAGAGAGCTGGATTGGTCTGATTGCTCTTCTATGAAGGACGTTAACAGAAGCATCGATTATATCTTGAACATCCTATGGTTTGGAATGCATCGCTTTATTCCTCATTGCTTCAAGAACATCAAACCAACTAACACCAATATTTGCAATTCAGCAATTAGCCGGGCTAAGTTCAATTTCGACCAGAGCATCAGACGGAAGGTATTTTCTACTCAAAAGGGTAGTAAGGGCTTCTGGTCTCTAGTAAAAACTGTAAAGAACAATTTCACCTGTTCGTCAACACCACCACTCATTTATAATGGGAATGTTTTTACTGACTCATTGGACAAGGCCAAAATGTTTGCTGCCAGTTTTGCTGCTAACTCGTAGTTGCCACCATCATCGCAGCCACTTCCATCTACATCACAGTGCATTAGTAGGCAAAAGCCGCTACACTTTCGAACTCGGGAAGTTTCTAGAGTACTTTCGAAACTCAACGTGTCCAAAGCTACTGAGCCTGATGGTTTCTCGCCCCTTGTTCTAAAATGCTGCGCCTCTGCTTTGGCTAAACCTCTGCGCAAACTTTTTCACCTGTCATATTCAACAGGAATATTTCCAAGTGTATGGAAACTTGCTCATGTCCAGCCGATACTTAAAAAAGGAGAGGCATGCGACCCCTCTAACTACAGACCAATTGCACTAAACTCGATCATATCCAAAGTTTTTGAATCACTCATCAACTCTCAGTTGTTGAAATATCTATAAAATAACCATCTTATCAACGATTGCCAGTACGGTTTCCGCGCTGGCCGCTCAACCGGAGACTTACTAACGGCTCTAACGTAGCGTTGGAATCATTGTCTCCATAATTTCGGTGAGTCAGAAATCGTCGCTCTTGATATTTCAAAGGCTTTTGATATAGTCTGGCATGCTGCCCTTTTAGCCAAACTTCAAACATTTGGTCTGCACCCTACCCTCGTTAAATAGATAGAGAGCTTTTTATCAGGCCGTTCAATCCGTGTAGTAATTGACGGCGTTACATCTGCATCCTACGAAATAAATGCCGGTGTACCTCAGGATTCAGTTCTTTCACCAACTTTATTTCTTCTTTTTATTAATGATCTCTTATCCCTCTCAACCCTCCCTTTTTATTAATGATCTCTTACTCTTAACCCTATTCATAGTTTTACCGACGACAGCACCCTTGATTTCGCGTACTCATTTGATTCTGTAATGAATTCACGTGGAAATGCTACAGAAGTCAATCGGGAATGCATGTTTAGATCATTAAACAACGACATTTCTATGGTCCTCGCTTGGGGCAGGGCAAATCGTGTTACGTTTAATGCATCCAAAACTCAATGCTGTTTAATGTCCCTTAAAAACGCCCAGTTCACCCCAACCCATTTCAGTCGACGGAGTGAATATACCCGATTCGCACTCCCTAAATATCTTGGGTATTGAGATATCCAGCAATCTTAGCTGGACTGATCATATATTTGCAATCGCTAAGAAATATTTCACCCCACCTGACTTAGCGCTGATCTACAAGTCCCACATTAGGCCTAGACTTGAATATAATTCCCATATTCGGGCAGGGGCAGGACATACCGCATTGTCCGCGTTAGACAAAGTTCAGCGTAAGGCTGTTAAACTTATTGGCGATTCCTTAATCTCTGAGGGCCTTGACTCTCTGGAGCATCGACGGAATGTCGGTTGTCTCTCACTTTTTACCGCTATTTCCATGGCCATTGTTCTAACGAAATTGCTAGCCTGATTCCTTGTAGACTCATTAAAACGCGCGATACAAGATCTACAAGTAGCTCCCACCCCTATACTCTCCGGGTCAAATTTGGACGTACCGTCAAATTTCGGGAATCTTTTTTAGCAGAACAACATGAATGTGTAACAGTTTACCATCTTCTATTCTTCCCTCGTCTTATGAGCCTGAAACTTTCAAGCGGGGCGTACATCGACACCTCCTTCACTCAACCTCCTAACCCCCCATTTCCGTTAACCTTAATTCATTTCCTGCCAAGGCTGTGCTTTAGCATCATAGGGCATCCCCTGAGCTTTGGCAACATTATATATAAAAAAAAGTAAACATATCAAATCGGATTTTACTTAACTTCGACATTTTTAAAAATTTTTGTTTTTATCTCAAAATGTAGGTTATAGTTCATAAATAATATGTGTACAATTTTAGAATGTGATCTGCATTCTTATCGGAGATAGAGAATTTAAACTTAAATTTTTTCATGTTTTCATACAAAACTATCGCACTGGCCAATCGCCGACTACGCGCTGGACTGTGTTCGAATGAAGATCACATTATGAAACTGAACAGGCATTTACTATACATTTTAAGTTATTTTTTGAGCTATTTGAAAAAAAAAATAAACATGTCGAAGTTTGTCAAAATTTAATTTTAAATATTAATTTTGGATTTTTTACATGAAAAAAAATCTAATTTCGAATTCGATAACACGACTGCAATTTCCTATAAGAATCACTATTTTACTTATTTTTATATAAGTTTCTTAATATGATTAATTACCTTTGAAACAGGTCATACATAACTTTTTCAAAATTGTTGGTTGTCCGCTTCGCGTGAAATGTCCCAAATAAAAAGTAAATGATGCAAAACGTTTTATCTTACGATCGACACCTTACCTATATCTTATACCATTTAAGTTTTCGATACCAAAAAAATTTCTTCGAAAAATTTAAAATGGATGTTCTTAATTTAAAAAAAAAATTAATCCATGTAACAAATTACTATAATATTTATTTAACCCTCATATAATATAATTACAAACAAAACTTACTCAGTAACTAATTCCATTTACTTCACTCCTTCAACTGAGTTGAAAAATATCCTCTTAAAACTAGTAAATATTAATTCAAAAGTATATATTACCTCCGAGCTCTTAATAATCCTACAAGAATCATATATTTGTCGTTATCAGTTAATCGCAAATAACTTCCAAATAAAACACAAAACATAAGCATTCAGAATTGAGAATCGCGCTGACGCGCGGATAAACCTGGCCAACTCATTAACTTCATTACGAGGCTATAAATTCATCCCTGAAATTACCGTTGGACAATATAATGCTCCACAGTTCTTCCTGGTAAGATAATTGCTGCATCGGCTAACACCTGTAAAAACTATAGTTGTAGCTTCGTGAACCTCGGCACAACCAACAACACACCTTAAAACATACGCATTAACCATAGAAGTACTTCCTCATAGCATTGGCATGGAAAGGCACTGATGCTGGTATGATCTCTCCACAGGAAAAGTCGACAAATCTAATACAAATGATAGCAATTACTGATATCTAGCGCTAGCTGCTTAGCCAGCAGACGATGACAGCCCAAGACTACTTCAGCAACACTTTCCGTGCATAATTAGTTGATGATTTGAACTGATAGACCCAAGAAAGTAGACATCGTTCCCGCTAGAGCTTCGCGAAAGAAATTACCACTCTGGCGAGCTAGTGGTAATTGAAAGAAATGAAACGATTGAGATACCTCTAAAAGGAGGTTCTCATATCTCTTAAAATCTACTTAAAGTGAGTTCGTAAATCAAATGCAATACACAATTTACCCATTCAGGCATTTAAGCACTTCATGCGATCGATAAATCGTTAAAAATGCACTTTTGTACAGTTTCAACTTTGTTCATGTTCCACTGCACGGCAAGTGATGAGATATTCTCAAGGTACACAACTTGGAAAAAAAATCCCGGCCAAAACGATTTATGGCTGTTTATGTTTTTCCGTGACTGAAAATATGGACAATATGCCATGGGCTGTCTCTACGTGACCTAGTTTTAGAACTCTTTACCACTTTGGTGGCTTTTCACAAGGAACAACTTTGCGAAAAATTTCAGAAACTTTTTACGGAGATGCGAAAGTGTCTAAAGTTTCATGATTATTTTGAGCAATCTGATCCTAGCACCAGTGAGGTGGAAGGATACGTCAGTTTTCAAGCCGTTAAATATTTACTGGCTACATAATGTGCATAGAGTTGTATTAAAAATTAGCCTCTGTCAGAAAACTAAATGTTCTATGGGTACTGGGAGTAATGCGGCTGAGTTTGGTAGAGTAAAATTATGTTCAGTTGATTTCCATCATGGGTTCAACCCATCAACTATTGCTGCCAAAACCAAATTTGCGTGAAAATTGCTACCTGAACTGTGGCAAATGTCAGTCTCAGAGAACCCACTAGGTGGTTAACAAAAATTTTATTTTGGAAAACATATTTTTTGATCTGGCATGTATTCGACCTGGACATAACTTGGTTGGACTATTAGCGCATACAATTCAACCAGCACAACATAGCCGCAACCCGAAATGCTGCTATTACCCCGACTCCCTGTCCTAGGTCACATTCAATTGCAATTTCTTAAATTCGGTTTGGGCAGGATTTGTTGTATTGTGACTGCGACCTACCAATTTCATTTTAGTGAGGTGGTGGACGATGGTGTGTTATTTGTACACCTAGCAGACGATCCTTACACCTAACCGCACCGCGATGCCATTTATGAACTTCAATGCAAAATGCACAAGTGCTTCGAGCGCACAAGTTTGGGTCGATACTGAGTTTTTTCCTTTATGGGCGGCATGTTTTGTACTCCCCCATTGGAGTTTTGTTGAAAACCAATGAAATTTGAACCGTAAATTCTATATTTATAGGGAAAATTCAAAAGTTTCGTATGGAAATGTAAACAATGCCTGCAATATATTTGTTGTGCAGACTGTTATTGGCACTGGTTGTTTAGGGGAAATAGTGATTGCGCTCGAAGGTCGCTGTCAAGGCGAATTCACTTATTTGCTATTTTTGATTGCTAGCCAGAATACCTACTGCAGAGGTTATGAAAGCAATATGAGAAACCTTTTGTTATTCTTTTGTGTCTTATGTAAATATTTGAAATTCAATTTCACGGTATGTATTGTTTTAGTTTCGAGGCTAAAATATCCCTGTAAGGAAAAGCACCGTGTTATGCCTTTTGAGCGCACTTTTGGGAGAAATTTTTTTTTACTTTTGCACAGATAATATTTTAATACATTTTTATTTATTTATTTTCTGAAAAAGCATTTCAAAGCAGTTTAAGATATTTCTAGTTAATGTTGATATAGTTACCTTAAACCCTTTAGCAGCTGCTAAATTTCTGCAAAAGCCGGAATAAGCAGTTTATTTTTGGCCGTGACGTTGATGCGCGTAAGACCATTTGAGGTAGCAGCGACACCGATAAGCGTGGTGAGTGTGTTTCAAAATATTTTCTAAAAATAATTTAGAAATAATCAGCAAATGCGACGAACCAACCTTTTTAAACGTTTTACATTAAGAGGTACTAGACCTCACATTAGCCAGTCCAAACTTAGGAAGCAAAATTCTAAGCTGGCATGTAATAATTTATCGGATCATAATCAATTGTGTGATTTATGGGGCATATAAGGATACACTGCTCTCCCCAATCGCTTCTTTCTACATTATTTCCTTCTTCAGATATTTGCGCTTTATCCCCAATAGCAAACAAGAGCCTTTGCTACCTTATTTTGACGATGGAAATATGAAGAAAATGCATATATACATAGATATATCACTTGTCCTCGCTCCCCGTTATTCCACCGAAATACCCTTTTTTTATCTTGCCGAGAGCGAGATCGCACCGAGACTGGCCTTTATCTCGCCGAGATCGAGATCGAGAGCGAGATCGTCTTCACCTTGACGAGACCAAGACCGAGATCTGCCAAAGTCTCGGTCTTGTCTCGGTGCCGTGAAGCCCTAGATTTCATATTGAAGCAACCTGTGTGCAAGGGTAGAAGTTCCAAGACCCACTGACTGGGATACATATCCTGATATGATAACACATCCTTAGAAACCCCGGAGTACCTAAAGTTGGCCTCCATAGAGCTGTACAACCTAATTACTCATGCAAGGTAAACTATAGTAACATGCACTGTAGTGTGGCATAGGCTTACGCTCTGGCATATGAGGCATCAAAACAAGCCTCAAAAATACTGTTCGCCGAAACACCGAAATGGAAGATACCTGCTGTCGGGTCAATATATCGGAAAGACGGAGTCGATTTAAATGCTGGACCTGCAACAAAGGTCACCTCCAAACAGATTGCAGAAAGAGACAAATACCAAATTCCCCACAAGATCGCAAGAGGAAATCTGGGTCTGATTGTGAAAAATGCAGAGAAAAAGAGCGAGCTGTAAGTCCTATACTAGCTCTACGCTCGCAACACGGAAACGAGTAAAGACCATCTCTGCCGGGTAGGTATTGACGCCCCTGGTATGATCATCAACATGAAGAAATTGCAGCGAAACGATAGCAGCTTAGTAATCAATGGGAGAGTTCAAGAACAAAAATGTACGATAACAGTAGACACAGGTGCTTCCAGGCCTATTCTTCGGTGCAATTATGCTAAAAACAACTGACCTAGCAACAAAAATCGATACATTTTGAGGACAGCTACAGGAGAATCCGCTGAAGTCTATGGCAAATTAATAATGACCATATCCCTCGGCGACAATCCATCTTCACACAGATTTCTTATCGCAGTTATAACAGATGAGTGCATACTTTGCCTCGATTTCATGAGAGCACACAACATTCAACTGAATATTGGAAGAGGAATCACGAAATACGTAACAGAGAGATTCCTACGGCTTTGGGATCAAATTGCTACTCGAAGCTAAACAACATGGCACATGAAGACGTCGAGCTTCCTCCTTTTGCAGAAACTTTT
Source organism: Leptarthrus brevirostris (assembly GCA_964036015.1). Lineage (NCBI taxonomy): Eukaryota > Metazoa > Arthropoda > Insecta > Diptera > Asilidae > Leptarthrus > Leptarthrus brevirostris. The sequence goes on from OZ038374.1 coordinate 92,231,570, forward strand.
GTACGAGCAAAAATTCATGGTGATCCGGGGAGCAATAAGCAGTCTGCAGTGTTTTCGTCCCCACTGCAGGATCAGGGGTTATTGGGTCGCGAATGGCGTTTCCTCAGGCATTTCTGTAAGATTGGAGGTGGAGGGTATGGTAGACCCTAACAGATTGGCTTTACCCACGGTACCCACAACACAACAAAATCAGCTTTGGGAAAATTACCTTTCAAAGGTTCTGCGGCGGCTGACTTGCGCCGGCTGACAGTGCTGTAGCAGTACTGGAAGAAGGTGCCATTGACAAAATAATAAGTAGCACTTCCTCAGGTGCGGCGGTGGCAGAGATGGTAGACTCTAACGAATTTTCTATCTCCGCGGCACACGCACCAGTAGAAGATACAGACCTGCTTACCGAAGGGTAAGCTACGGTTAATATGGAGGAGGTTATTTGTCCTTGCTCTGGACTAAAGCTTTATGGCCTAGAACCCTTCAATGCCGTAGGTAGAGAATGGGTGATTCTAGGATTCTAGCAGTGACCCAGGAATTCGAGATTAGTGGCGGCAGTGGGATAACTGGATACTCAGTTGCCACCATTAAGGGAGAATTGGAGGGGACGAAAAGGAACCCGATTCTATGCGGTCTGTTTCGGCTAATCCCCAGAGAGGTGTTTTTAGTGAGTAAAAATCTCACACTGCCGGAGGGCACGGGCTGTCTGGTGTCTTTTGGAAGATTTTCACCTATCCCGGTAAATAATAAAGCCAAGCAAAAAGGTTTATTAACCACCAGAGGAGAAAAGCATACTTCAAACTCATCAAAACAATTCGAAGACTTTTAACACGCCTACTGGCAGGGAACTGCGCGCTGAGATTTTATCTTAGAAAAATGGGCAAAGCTGAGAACCAAATATGTCGTGTTTGCATGGAGAGGACGAGACAGCAGAGCATATTCTCTGCAGCTATTAAGCTTCTGGACGCATAAGGTTCAAACATCTAGGTATGATCAGAAAGTTTCCTTTCGATATACTATTGGTGGAAGTCATTTAAAGACGAAAAAGTAAAAACACTTGTTTTACTTCCACATAATAGGAGTAAATAAATTTTTTTGGAATGGTGATCGCTCAGAAATATGAGCGCTCAAAAAATTTTGGATGTTTCGACCAAAAGTGCAAGCTGGTCGTCATCAGCGTGGTACTTGCACTTTCCACCCCGGACATCCATGACGGAAGGTCAAAAACTCAACTCCTATAAGTACTCAGTTTTAAAACTGAGTACGAATTGTTTATGAAGAGAGAGTGGGTATCCTTCCGTAAAATTTTCCTGAGGTCACACTTTCGACTGAGCAGCTCGTGCTCATGCAAAGGTCGATCCTCATAAAGATCTGGGAAAATTACGCCATACCAGTTGATGAGCAACTGCGCACATAAGAGCACCTCGAAGTGGGTCAAACAGACTGCAGTTGAGCTTCAGCCATGAGGGGCGGTCAAACTAAGGGCAGTCGAGGAAAATGAGCTTCCTCATTTCAAAGTCCTGGTTGGCAACTTCCCGGAAAGCCAAGATCTAAAAAATTAAAGGTCTCAGCTTGAAAGATACTAAAAAAGTAAACAGAGTTTACTGCCTCTGTAATAGTCCTGTCGGATGATTTTTCTGCTGAGGCACTCTAGGAAACCTCATTCAAGGTCAACTATATGTTCGGGCGATTCCGGCTTAGTCCCAGAAAAGGATTTACAGAAGACAAGGCCCAGAATTCGGCGGAGTCTTACTCCAAAAAGGTTAAACACCTGACGAAGCGAGCTGCTCTAGGTCCCAGACCTCGGTAGGTGATGCTACCTCAGGACCTTCTCAATCCCTGGAATACACTGCATCCAGGGCTGCAAATAGACCGCAGAAACATGGTACCGCTCCGGTCCTCCCAGCATCGAAAGAAATACTTTTGGCAACTGGGCCGTCTACAGGTAGTAAGTAGCCGGCTACAGTTGGCGGAATAAGTACATTAACCACCAATGAAACAAAAGGCTTTTCAAAAGAGGGAAAGACAGGCCATCCCGAACTCCAAAGGACCAGTCGATCGAAAGGTAAGGGCCCGACAAACTCTGACAAGAGCCACTCTAAAGTTCCTCCAGATCAATCTCCAAAAAAGCAAAATGCAAAATCTGCATCTGACGTGTTCAGCAGGGGATCCATACTGCTGAAATTGGATGTGGCTGAACCCTGGGTTCATGAAAGTTTTATAAAGGTGCTTATAAAGGCACTAGGAACCTAGTTGTAGCCAAGATGCCGACGAACAAGGGAAAGCAAGAGGTAGTTATTGCCTCGGCGTACTTCACTGGCGATTCGGACCAGCCACTACCTCTAAGGGAAATAACACAATTTTTATGCTTCTGCAACAAGCGCAACTAAAAAATTCATAATTAGATGCGACGCGAATGTCCAACACACTATTTTAGGGATGTACCGAGATTAACCACATTAGGCGCTTTCATAAAAATTAATATTGAAATATTAAATGACACTCGATCGCGCCAGCTGGAATCCCAAGAAGACCTAGAAATGGCATCAATCTAGCAACAAAACGTGTTAGACTCAAATAGGCTTTAGAAGCATACCTTGGTGGAACAGAAAGCTACGCACACTTAGAGCGGAAACGATCTACCTGTAACAGCACGTACCCAAAAATTTCTCTCGAAAGATCACTCCAATGACATTAGCCTCCCCTAGAAGACTGATGAAACCTACACCATCGACTCAGAGGGATCATTGAAACTTCTCTTGGGAACGCACTTTTCTAAATACTCAGTAATTGAAGAACATCGAGGGACTCAGTTAATTAGCGTATGCTATGGGTCAACGCGTCGAATGAGGAGCTTCTTTGGAAAGATCTTCACAGCTTAGTGAGTAAAATGGGCCATCAACTCCTTTAAAGCCTACAAATCTCCCAGTGGTGACGGCATCCTTCCAGCTCAGAGTATACATGATCTGATGCCAACATTTATTAAAATCTATGTTGCCAGCTATCCGCTCAGCTATATTCATAAATAAAGGAGAGAGGTGAGAGCGACCATCCCCTCAGTCCAAAGCATATCGTCCAATCAGCCTTTCCTTCTGCCTTCTCAATAAATGGAGAAAATAATTAATCCAGTCATTAGATATTGTGTTCTCATAGAAACATCGCTAAAAGCAAACCAGCACGCATATCAAGCGGGCAAATCAGCCATAACAGCATTACATAGTCTAGTTGGAAAACTATAGTAGAAGACGCTGTTTATGGTAAAAACATTGCTCTCCGCGCGTTTCTTGATATTGCATTAGACCACACGTCATTCACACCCATTGAAAGAGCAGCTGTGGACAGAGAAATTGAACTGTCGATGGTCCGATAGATTGGTGAAATGCTTAGTAGCAGGAACATCACGGCTAAGCTGAGGTATAAATCGGTAATAGTTAGCGCCACCAGGGGATATGCTCAGGGAGTGGTCATTTTCCCCTGCTGTGGACACTTCTTATTGATGATCTCCTGTTAAGACTTACTAATGCTGGTTACGAATGTATATGGATATGTAGATGTTCATTACCATGATATGAATGCAAAACAGAACTACATTTGGAAAACTGCAAATTGCCCTCAATATAGTACAGTCGAGTAATGCGGAAAATGCACAATTTTGATGCACCATTCAGGTTTGATCCTTGAAAGCAGAGAGTACTGGCTTAATAACAGCCACAACTTTGAAAAGAGATCTCTGGTTTGGTACACAAAGGGTTCCAAGGTGGGTGACAGAACGGGCATCGGACCCAAACTATGGCTATATAAGTCGCTCGGATCTGCACCAATCATCTTTCAAGCAGAGATACACGCCATTAAACTCTGTGCACGTGAGATTAATCAAAGAGGATGCAAAAATTTATATAATGTCAGACAGTCAAACGGTTCTCAAGGCTCTAAGGTCTAATACCATTGAGTCTGGAATTGTCTGGGACTGTATTCACATTGGCCTAAGTACCAAGACGTTAGAGCATTCAGGGTAGTGAGATGGTAGATCGCCTGGCAAAAAAGTCGCATATTCTCAGGTAATCCTACCTGAGTAATTTTGTAGCTACTTGAAAAGCCTGTTGGCGACGCGTGCATGGTCATGGGAGGACAGCCATAAGCATTCACATTACAGAAACTCTCCTGGGTTAAGCCAAACAAAAAAATCTATAACCTACTCGAAACAGAAAAGACAAGCACTGCTTTCACTCAGCAGACCATAATGTTAACTGGTCATTACCCCATAGGCTGCCACCTAAAAAAGATGGGGCTAGCTGAGGATGACACCTGCTGTTTCTGTTTGTAAACTGAGGAGACAGCGGAATACATCCTCTGTCACTGCGAGAGCCTCGGTCGAATTAGGCTCAGACATCTCAGTACATCCTTCCCATTACCGTTAGACATAGTTAACGTAGCCCCCAAAGAAACCTTAGGACAAATTAAAGTACTGACGTTTGATTGGGTGTCTCAAGTTTAGTAGGATCTGGTCACAATATAAATTTTGGTCAAAACGACAAAGGAGTGATATATGTCCTTAGATCCACGTCTTATCATAATAACCCCACAAAGGGACTTCCTTGAATTGACGGGTTTGACGGACCCCAGTTAAATCCAGGAAGCGTCTGTTCCTATATTGGACGACTTCCTGGGCGGCGTCTGTTCCCCATGTTAGGGCCGACCGTTTCAACCCAGCTCAAAGTGTTTCGTATGCAACAAAATCATTGGTACTTGCAACGATTGGAGCAGGAATCTCCCATATTCGCATGAAAATGAACAACTGAAGAGAATACATTCATCCTGCACACATGGATCCCCGAAGTCTTGGCGTAAAGCCCGACGTAGGGGAAAACCATCGCCAACCAAAAGCCGAGGGACACAGGTTTTAACCCAAAATAATAATAATATAAATATTTACAATTTACCACTAATATAATTGTAATAATTCATTTTAAGATCTAGGAACAGGCAGAGCCGCCGAGGGGGGGGGGGGCGAAGGGGGTAAACCCGGGCTTTCAAAAGGGGCCCCGTCATCTAAGTCATCAATAGAAAAAAATTTCCATTTTAATTTTATATATAAAAAATATTTCACGATCGAAAAAGTGTAATTTACTATACAGATTTTAAATTGAAAGTCACTCATTCGATTGTATATGGGCCCGTAAACGCTTAGCCCCCGGACCGAAGTTCCTTTCACGGGGGCCCGTATTTGGTACCCCCCGGGCCCGAATTTTGTCTCTACGGGCTTGGGAACAGGTTCCCTCACCTCCAGCAATCCATATTTTACAATTGTTTGTTTGTAGAGAACCACATTTTTAAATCGCAAACTTAAATAAAAAAGTTATAACTTTTTTTTACTGTAACACTTAGTCCTTAAAATTAATTCATATCTAATAAAAAATATAAATCTTTTTCAAATTTATGATGCATATGTGTGCAACGACCGAGTTTTTAGAATGAGATCTAAAAGTTAGTTATGTTTAAATGAAATAAAAAAAGGAATTTCGCTTACTTGTACGTTATGCTTATCCTCAGGGGCAAGGGAATTTTCGACGAAGCTCTCTGAAAGTTTCCTAGACCACGAAATAGGTAAAAATCTACCCACGACGTGAAAGATTCCAAATCCATCTCTTTGCCTTTACATGCAATAGTTCCGCGTCAATTAAATAATGATAGCAGCAATAGTTTAAATTTCAAAACATCAACAATTAAAACACATTTCAAATTGTTGAACTTGAAGAGTGTGAGATTGATGCCAGGGCTTCCCTCAATGTGAAAAAGCATGCTTCAGTTGTCTGTAGAACTACTGAATGGTTTCATCTTCTTAAAGTAGATTTCCTTCATAGTATTCCATTAAAACGTAATAATAATTTGTTCTTTTTATTAAAAGCTATGCAACTAAAATTTTGATTCACTTCAAAATGTTTAAAATATGTATTTTCAAAAACATGATCTCTTATCTATTTAAACACATATTTATATATCGTCAAGTCGAAATAATCTGTAAATTAACATAATGTCAGTCATTATGTGTACATACCTCTGTAAGAAACTTGCGACCAGCCGGAATAAATGCTGAGCTCAACTAAGATCATATCTGGGCCTTCATCAATTCGTTGAATTCTAATTAATTTACAACGTTTACATTCAGTACCACGAAATGTCGATAATCATATGTCAATCGCTGTGTATCCAGCTAAAATCCTCAACCAACTTAAGACTCTCATCTCATCCGTCCTGTCGACGACTGTAGTGGAGCGGTTGATCATTAATTTCCAATCAATTAAAATTATAAAACGATCCCATAAACCTGTAATCGGTAAACTGCAAGCGAATGGATCAGCAAGTCTGTTCCAATCAGTTCCCATTTGAGAAATTATTAAATGAAGTTCGACTGCTTCAGATAGGTGGAGGGGCCGCTAGCAGTCCTTTGGAATCTCCTCGTCCGCCATTCAGATTCGTCTGTCTGATTTTATTTTTTCAATTAAGTCGAGGAGTACAATTGTCGTACGTCATGTCATGCTCTATCAGAAGGACTTGCAGTGACATATCCAGCAACTGCGAATCTCTCATTCCGTCAGGCACTCCTTTTGGGAGTTCTCGTCAATTTCAAATGGATTCGTTTATTACAGTGTGCCTGTCGTGCCAGCCAAGGCAGTCTCAAAGAGGCTGATTCAGGATGAAGAAGGAAAGCAGGAAATTTATGGAGTCCGTCAGTTTTGGATTGATGGAAGTTTTTTATGAATTTTCTCCTTCGGATGAGAAAAAATAGCGAAATTGAATTCTTTCAACGAGGAATTATTCAGGACCAAGAAGAATTTATTCAGTTTAGACTTAAGTAGGGCACATCTGCATGTTGAGAAACACTCCAACTGTAAATGGCAATTTTTCAGTTTCTTCGGCTGGGACTCAATCTATTAAGATAGCGTGGTCAGCATGGCAGTTCACACGTAATTGCAATTTATCATTATGTAATTAGTCGCAGCGAACCGCGACCAATTTATTCGCTAATTGATCACATATATCCGCTCCGGCTATTCGATCAGTCTCTGTCGTAATGAGCATACTGCAATCTCATTAGAAAAATCCAGGACCGACTTGAGATAAATAATTGAAATTCTCTCCACGGAATGACTCAAAGACAGCAGAATAAATCAAAATTGCTCGAAGCTCTTATGTAAGAAGTTTGTTATTTGGAATGCTTGGAGTTTCGTTTATGAAATGAATGTGGAGAAATAGCTTGTTGCAGATTTGCAGATTTATTCTAACGTTGCGTATTATACGTATCTCTTGAATCTCGTTGAAGGACATACTTTTTAAAACCCCTCATGCCCACCAATTCAAATAATTACAAGGTATACCAAATCTAATTTAGGCCCCGGAAATTTAATATGCTAAAAACAAACCATAAAAGTCACATCAACTCAATTACAATTTATATGCGAAGGGAAGATGTCAGCTCTAACGAACATTACCACTTACCGTGGAATTGGAAAAATGGAAAGTCTCTATCTACTTAGCTGGCAACAATGTTTTACGGGTAATTGCAGATTAAATTTTTCTACGGGACTCGAAAATGTGCAACTTTGTAGCTTGCAGGGTTAGTGCAACAAGTAGCGTGCTGAGCAATATCAGGCTTCAAAAACACATGTGCGAACTACGATCAGTTTCCACATCATTAGCCTTAAATTTCCAAGAACAGAAAGGACGTACGACTTTATATTTTTACAGAAGTTATCTTAAGATTGGCGTACGGGTCTCTCTCTCCGTTTAGTTAAGTGTTTTTAAATATAAGTATTGTGCTCAAGTTACGTGCAGCGAGATCTTATGTTTACCATATCAGTACGAAATACATCTCAAAAGAATATTCGCAACAAATCTATTCCATGGGTTTTGCGGTCGTACAAGCGGCATCCTCGAAGCCAGTTGAGCGATACCATTTGGTTTTCTTATTAGTGTACCTAGTACCCGCAACCCTTTGTGTGACGGGAGAAGAACTTCACCCAACTCGAGAACTCGAGAGGATTCCGAACTACTGGCGTTTTTTCAGTAACCCCCTTTTTATTGTGATCTGTTGTCAGCAAAAAACAACTATGATAATGTTCGGTTAATGAGTATTGTAACATGCGCGAGGTTTGCCATAAAAACGGAAGTAGAAAACGTCAAATGCCGGTGGAAGTCAAGGGTGACTCGATCTTTTATTTATTAAGAGAGGTAAAAATTATTACAGAAATATCTAGAACTATGTGGCTAAATTTTATAGAGTTAGGCAGGGGTTAACTTCTTAACGCCCAGTATGCGTCCCATAACTGTGATCCTCCTCAAGGAGTATTCCAGGACCTTCCATGACATGGGGCTCTACCATAGTCGACATATCTCACCACTATTATCTGCAGACCACGACTACCGCTTTGTCGTGAAAGTGGTCAATTATGAATGAATTTATGGAAACCAATAAGAACCTCGCCTGGAATAAACCCGAGGTTGCAACCTCGTCTACCCGTATGGGCGTCCAAGACTACTAAACCCGGTTGCAGTCGCTCGGCTTCTCTCACGACCACAAAGTCTTCGCGTCCTAGTGTGCCTTTGGTTACCAAGCCTGGACCCATCTCTACTAGCGCGCCTTTCACGGAACCTCAGTCCAAAGCAGCGACCGCCAAGCGGAGCGTCGAACGTCGGCCTTTAAGGAGAGACAGACCGCCCACAGAATGCTCCGTACGCTAGGCAGCGTTTCTCTGGAGTAACTTACAGAATAAGAAAGAATATTTTGCTCACAATTCCCCCTCCCCAACCTCGCTTTAACTCCCAAAAGGCTGCGTTTTCCAAATGAATAGCAGCGATCTTCAAAAGAAAAGAAAGGTGGCTTCTTTTGTAGAGCCTTCTGATCGATCCAAGTGTGATCTTACAGCTCGCTGAAATAGGTAATCCTATGAGGAAGATGGGAATACAAAGTCCACTTCCAAGTCGATGATTCACTCCTTTCTCGATCCCGGTCGGGAGAAGATTGCTAACGATAAGGAGGAAATTGCTAACGTCACAGTTATTGAGGTTTGCTCTTTCAAAAATAACAATTCTGAGTGTGGTGCAAATTAACCTCTACCTCTCGAAGGCAGCTTTGGTTGCTCTACTCCTTCGCCTGACAGAGAAAGGAGAGTTCGTTCTCATCCAAGAACTTTTGGCCGTTAAATATAGAGTGTGCGGACTCAGTTTGAAAGGATACAATCTCTTTTATATACAATGTGTAGGTCAGACCAGGTGCTGCATCCTAATAAAAATAATACGGTTATCATATCTCTATTAAGAGCTGAAGACAACGTAATAGTCACGTTGGAAATTCAATCCCATTCTTTATGGTTGAACTCCTGTTATATGGCACATCATTCAGAGGACATACCCAACATAACCCTAGGGAAGGCGGTTGAGGAAGCCACGAAATAAAGGATGACACTGTTTATCGGTGCAGACGCAAATGCGCTCGGGCATCAATAAAAGTGTACTAGTACTAACCTGTTAATATGTAATGTGGGTATAAATCCCACCTTTATTAATTCCATCAGGCGGGAAGTTCTGGATATCATACTAGGCTCTAAACAGTTCGCCCATATTAATTCTAGCGTAAGGTATCTAAGAGACCATCCTTATCTGATGACGCTTATATTGAATTTGAACTAGTTTTAAAAAAGCAGTTCCGTTGTGCTTACAAGAATAGACAAAGAACTAACTGGGACAAGTATAATACTGCCTTAAGAAATAGTCTAGCCATCGAAGGTCTTTCTGGCATCCAAACTATGCAAACTGTCAATATTATGATGGATACTCTAAAGCTTACATGTAACAAGGCAACTTAAATTGCATGTCCCGACCGAATGTCGCAAACTCTTCAATCAAAAGAAAAGAACTAACGCATGGGCTTCCATAGTAAATTTAAAAAATTGGTAAGGAAAGCTAGATGAACTCGTGGAAAAGCTTTTGTATTAAAAACGAAAGCTCCGCTGAAGCGAGTCGTTTAGGTAAGATCCTGTGTACAACAACAAGAACTTTCAGCTTAGTAGTCAATCAAGATGGAATCTGGACCTCATCCAGTCTTGAAACTCTGGAACTTCTGGTCGAAACTCTGGAACTTCTGGTCTGGAATTTCTGGTCAATGGTATCAGCCTCAAAGATTCCAATTTCATGACTGAATTTAGGAGACCTCACAGAGTAAATCCAATGACTTCAGACCAATAAGTCTCACGTCCTACATTCTCAAAACTCTGAAGAGACTTATAGATGTCTACAATAAAGATATAGTCAAGTTATCTGATCTGTCTCTTTTCCAGCATGCATAAAATAAAGGTAGGTCCTTAGAGAACTAATCATGAACTAATCGTTGGTATAGAACAATAATAACTGCATAACGAATGCACACTTGCTGACTCCCTCGACATTGAGGGCGATAATGGCATTCTTAAGGGGTTTGGATCTTATACTCAAAAGCAGGATAGTTAACTTCAGCTTAAGGGGATCGACTATACAAAGAGTGGCAACAAGAGTCGCACCGCAAGAACGCATCCTCTCCTCTGGTCCTCAATGAGCTACTCCTAGATTTGGAACACTTCGACCATAAGGTTACAGCCTGTGCTGATGACATTTCCCTGGTATATTCGAGCAAGCACCTGGAGTAACGGACGTTATCTGGGCATAAACCCGGACAAAACGGAGTTTATAATTTTCTGTCACAAAAATAGAGTTTCTTCTATCAACTGCCCAACACTGAATGTGGTCAGATGAAAATTAGGTGACCAAGTTAAATATCTGGGCCTTGTTCTGGAAACGAAACTTAACATCCAAGAAAGAGAACATCAAGTAACAGTAGCGCTGTACTCGTATAAAAGGGCAATAAGTAAAACATGGGGTATGCAGCCACGTATTGTGTACAGACTCTACGTTAGTGTTACACGAGTTATACTTACATATGGGGTGGTTTAATGGTGGCAGCACTGGATAAAGTCACGCACCAGGAAGCACGATAGAAGTTTCAGAGGTTGACAGCACTACTGATTACAGGTGCACTCCGAACTGCACCGGGTGAGGCTGTTAACACCATTCTCCATCTCCTGCCGGTGGATCTTTCCTCGCCCGCCATCAGGCTCAATTCACTGTAGGCTTGAACGCGTACCTTTTACAAACACTCCAAAATTCTGAAAGGTAGAGTAACTATTAACATTGACTATACCACACCCAAGCCTTTTTATCGCAAAATTTTACTCCTGTATTCCCACCAGGTCGGAATAATTAGTCAGATGGTCCAGTCAAGGGGGAAAGCCAGTGCATTTTTACACGGATGGTTCCAAACAGGAAACTAAGGTAGATGGATCCAAGCATTTGGTTTCGCTTGTCAGATTACTGTAGTGTTGTTCAGGTAGAAATTATGGTTTTAAAGTTAGTATTGGACTGTCTGAGGAACAAAATACTGTCTGCGAAGTATAAATATATCTTTTTAGATAGTTCTGGCAGATCTAGCCGATCCTTAATCTTAGTCGGTCAAGACGGTTAATCTCGCTTGGGCGTAGCATTATTGGTATTGTTGTGGCTGTCATTTCGGTTCATTGCCTTATAGGTAGAGACGCTGACATACTCGGCACGTCATTGAATGCCTGCTGTAGGAGTTTCCAAAATGAGGAGGAAGAGGAAACCATTCCTCAGTTCGTTTAAAACTTTCCGGCTCTAGCCAAACGCAGGAGCCGGTTTCTCGGCTCTCTTTTTTCAAAGAGTTAGCCGAAGTAGCTTTTGCTGATGTTAGGGATCTAGTTCGGTTAATCAGAATGTCTAAATGAGTGACAGAGCTGGAAGCCTTGTCGACGAGCCAACAGTATTTTTGGGTCCCCGAGAATTAGTTTCTACTGGTGACAGAGTTCTAGCTCGGCTCATCAGGAGCTTTCAATTTACTAGTTATTCTCTTTCTAGGGTTCAAATAGGGTTTAGCTTATAGCCTCACTATGGTGTCTGAACGTAGACTAATTAGTATCAATAGAACAGAGTAGCATCCTAGTCAGTTAGTCGTGATTAAGGCTACAAAGAATTCAGCGATTTATACTGCAAAGAGTGTGATTTGACTAGTAAATTTGTAATTAGTAAAATTAAATGTTATACTTCAAAGATATAGTTTTAAAGGAAATTGTGAAACAGGGGTAGAATAGTATAGTGAACGAAGACTTTACACTTTTGCAATTGAAAATCCACAAGCCTGGAAAGTTCCAATTGCATTATAATATTTATTCAATATTAAGAATGTGCCGTTTGTGTTGTTAAACAACCTACAACAAAATAGGTTATATGTTCGATTCAAGTAGCTCGAGACTTCATACTGCGAGTCTGTGCATTAGCTTCAGCTCTGCTCTCTTCTAGAAAAATTGTTTAAAAAAAAAACAAGTTGAAAAGAATAACATAATAATGCCTAAAATGTTTTTGCTCTCTCTTGCGCTGAGCAGTAAATTTAGGGCACTGCACAGTGCATTATTAAACACAGTCAAAAATAGTTAATGTGTGCATCCTTGTGTTGCTAATCAAATAGTCTACCGAAAATTATTTTCATTCTGTATATTTATTTTTGCTCAACCCATTTACATGTTTTTGAGAAAATAATTTTATTCAACTCATCCTAATAGCATTATATTACGACCTCAAAGCATGAGAAAAATATTCCAGCGGAGTCTTATTATTATTCTATGCGAATAGTTTATTTCTCAGGTTTTCCTGAACGCCATTACAGAGAAAAAACAAAACCACTTGATTAAAACCAACCAATTTAATTGAAGCGTACTTAATTAAAAGTAATCACTAGAATCACCGAAGGGGACACATCGTAACCATCGGGTGCATGGTCGTCTCCTTACTAGCCCGGTCCGATTAGGTCAATTATTTCCATTCCCTTCTGCATCCCTCTTTAACGTCAGGGTAACTGGCACATTTGATGTTTTAAGAGTGATAAACGAGCAATGGGTGAACGATTCTCTGCTTACGTTCGACCTTATATAGCTACCTTTATCACATCACTTAGTTTCGTTATTTTTTACTCGAAGTATTGGCTTAATACTTCTTTGCTATCATTCTAGTTCTAAATCTTTTCCTCTAATCCCTCGTTCACATAAAGACAAGTATTCAACCTATCAACCGATACATTTCCGTGATAAGTTTGGAACTGTAATGCCACTAGTAATCCTTCAAAGGTCAGAAGGTACCAAATAGTGCTAAGTGAATGAAAGGATGTCACCTTGAAACTTGTCGATCCGAAAGTCATTATCCTTAAGGTGAAAATGTCATTCGACCTTTGGGGTTACAGGAATTGGTCTTAAGACTTGTTACTTGAACCTTTCGGAAAGCCTCTTGACTATTTTATGTCCTTGTGACACTTAAACTCATGAAATTCTTTAAATACTTTTAAGAAGTGGGGAAAACTGTCTTTTGTTTAGAAACTTTGAATTGTTTGTTTCGATCCTTTGTATGTAGAAAACTTTTATTTTATTGAATAATAAATATTTTATTAAAGAAGCGATGCTATTGCTGTTTTGTGCATAGCAAGGTGGCAGTGCAAATTTTAAAGGCTTCATTAAAGAATAGAACTGCTGGTCAATATTGTAAGTTTAAATGTCCGGGCTCGACTTTTGTGAAATAATTGTTAAATTATTTTCCATTGGTAAAATTAAAAATTTAAACTCAACAGACGTTGTATAAGTGTTACGGTTCTGGCCTTCCATCAAAAAGGTCCCAGGTTCGAAACTCATAGGTATCGGTTCATGGTTATTTTTAGACAATAAATTACACTGAAAGGTTATTGAAGACTAGTCTGTTGTTAGTTCGGAGTCCACCTTTAATTATAATGGTTGTTATTAAATCTTATGAACTTCTTCTCCGGTCCTGCGCCTCATAAAGAAAAAAGCACAAAATAAATTAACACAAGCAACTTAATGTTTCTATGGCTAAGTAAAACTCTTGCGTATTGGTCTACATAATATTCTAAGTATTGTAATAATGTTTTTTTAAATCATAATTCTAAGAACGTAAAAAACATAGGCAAAAGTCGTCGGTGGAGATAGTGATGAAGTGTCGGCCTTCCATTCTGGAAGTCACAAGTTCGAATCCCACCGGCGCCGATCCGTGGTTGTTTTCTAGTGACAAGAAATAACGTTTAAAATCCAATTCGGAGTTTCAGCGTAATATCGGTGGTTCGGAATACACCGTAAATTGTAGGTCCACTTGAAATAGTTGTCACTAATCGCGTGAAGTTCTTTTCTCGCCCCATGCCCAAGAAGGGGTTATGGACACTTTAGAGAGAGAAAAAGATTTTAAAATTTAAATAAGAAAATTAATGACGCATACGACTATTTCACGGCACACTTTTAAAAGTTTGATTTCTGGAATCTCCAAAGCCTTAAGTGTATGTGCAAAATTTTAGCTAAATCAGATAACCTATTCGGAAGCTATCGTTCTCGAAAGAACACGCAAAAAAGTGTTCACAGAGTTAATTTTTCTTTAAAAAAACGAATGTCGGTAAGGAAATGTATATATTTCCAAATATTAACTTTTCGACTTCTTTTGAAGGAAGGAAAAAGGGAATTGATAGATTATTACTTCACCTTAGAAATTAACAAAAGCATAAGCAAAGCATATATGTTAGCGTTAAGGGCAGTCTGGTAAAAAATGCGAAACAAATATATTTGTGTTCTATATACACTTTCAAGAATGCGCTGAAAAGTTGTTATTTATATACTTCTAATCCTTGAAGAAAGTTTTGTCAATTTTAAAACAAGCAGGTTAGCTGTTTTTCCGTATATTAACATCACTTTCTTACTGATGAAGAACCAATGGAATTTAGATTTTCTTTATTAGAAACGCCGCTCTTGTCAAAAAAATTCTTTAATATTTCTTCCTCCGCGCGAGTTTTGAACGGTTTGTTTTGGAATTTGTTGCGTTCTATTTTAAATTATTTATGTTATAGATACTTCAATTGCAAAGTCTGAACATTTTTAGAGAAGCCCCGTATATTTTATTAACAAACTAACTGCGTGTGTACCCCTAAGGTGCTAGATGTGACTTAACCCCATATTATCCAACAATATTTAGAGTGTGATTGATCTCCGTGATCCAAAAAACTATAAATTCGACATAAGCATCGGTTGATTTCGAATATTTTTTCGACATGGGGAGTGTTATTATTCATCTTAGCAATACTGAAACCTATGGATTCTCATACTAATATCGGTCGGCTTCGATTATTTATACATGTCTTCCCACCCCCACTCCTAGGGTTGTCTTATCGACAAAAACATTTAGTCGACGCTTTTATCGGCCGGTTTGATTATTTGTGCACATCAGCCCCCCTCCCTCTCACTTTCGCAGCAGCCAAACTATGCCGAAGAAAATACTGAACCTCCTCCTGAAAGATCCATAGAAACTACATTAGCCGTTTCCGAGGTTAGCCTGGGTTGTTTTCAGTTATTTGTACATGTCACTCTCTCTCAACCCCATCCATCCCTATGGATGGTCTTACAACCAAATTATTTAGCGCCATCGGAAGAATATCATTATTCATCTTACTGACCCCGAAAAGTATGGATTTGACACCAATATGGATCGTTTTCGATTATTTTTAGGAGTCACCCCTCTCATAACCCCCCTCTCCCCTCAAACTCCCGGACAAAAAGACAGACAGACAGACACAAATTTAAAAAATAATTGAATCGTTTTTCATATAAGGTAAATAACCATATGGGGTTATAAAATAAAAATTATTTTGAAGTCACAAATGAACAATTGAATTTTATTAATATAAAGAAGATGAAGAAGGAGATGAAATACAGTTTAGTATTTTTTCTTTTGTAAGCAGGAGTTGAAGATGGGATAAGCAAAAGAAAATTAGTAATTTTCGACTATTTTTTGATGCAAAAAATTTCAAAAAACAAGCATTTTCCGTGATGTTTGACTAAACTGTCCCCTTAAGCAAAACTTTTAAGTCATTTTTGTTCGCTGACATTCTATTATTCGGTTGCTAATTTTCGTAAACAAATTTTAAGGAATAGCATCTACATAAAGGCACTAAAAAGAAAATGGGAAACAACCAAAAAAACGTTATAGATAAATTAATATCATTATAAAATTATGCTTATTTCCAGCAAAATTGGGTAACTCTGATACTTTGGGATTAATAAGGTCGAGTTCTTCCAATTATAACAAAAATAATATTTATATCACGTATTTTTTGGCCAATATCCGTAAAATAAGAACTTAAAATGGTGCAAATACCTGTAATCTAGGCGAGAAACGAAAAAGTGTATGGGAGGGGGAGGTCTATCACCAGCTCCCATTAGCATTATAGACGTTATTAGTATCTCAGTTGAGAGTGTAAAGATGCTGTTAAAGACTGTATAATTTATTTTTTCACGGCTAACAGATTTTAAAAAATAGATTTTAAAACTTAAATATTTTATAAAAAAATCTTTTTTTGCATTTCAAACGGAGATAATTTGAAAATTTACTCTACAATTTTGTTTTATTTTTTAGTTGCCAATGTGTTTGTTCTCTTTTAAAAGAAATTTAAAACACAAAAATCTGTTACCATTCTCAACTTACATGACCAAATGTACAGCTCATATCTGCCCTTCTAATAAAAAATTCGATCTGCCTCTAAATTATTTTTTTGGTAATAACACTAACCAAGTAGAGTAGTCGATGCGTGGTAGTCAAACGTTTACTGTAAGTCATAAAATAATTGTTTTGCAAACATTGACATAGAAAGAAATGATTATTTATTTGGAATGAAAATCCTATGTGCCATTTCTAATAGCAAAGTGAGAAGTCGTTTCGATAGTTTGCAATTAATAGTTGAAAAGTAGTGCAATTTACAACTGAATACGCGAACCTAATTTTCTGTTACGAATTTAACAACGAAAATTCCCTCAAAGCAGACCGTGAATATCACCCGCGATTCCCAGAAGGAATGTGAACATCTCGAGGTGTCTTTCAAAGAGCGTTTCAAAGTTTGAAGAAACTTTGCACTTTTGACTCAAGCGGAGGTCAATTTTTCGCCAATTTCGGGGAAAATGGAGGAGAGAATTCACGAGGCAAGCAGAACTGATCCTACTACAAGTGCAAGGCTCATAGCGTGTGGCGTAGGGGTGAGTGCATCGACAGTATGAAAAGAAGAATGAAGTATGTTAAAGTATGGAGAAAATTAAGAAAGAGAATGACTTTATCCTTTCCATGGGACACCTGTAAAGGAACAGGCCTCATGAACATGAGCGTAAGCCAAATGCGAAAGAAACGTGATGCAGTTGTTGAATGGGAATGACGGCGGCATGGTACTTTTTCTTGGCTAGATCGTCCTCCCGACCTCACACTAGTTGAGTTGAAGTTCCAGCAAGAGACGAACTCACAGCAAGAAGAAGTCGGAAATAAAATAAAAGAAAATCTAGTAATTGTGTAATTTGTGCATTCAAAATGACGGAGGACATTTTGAAAATATTTTAACTAATTAATCTGACTTCTGTTTTGGGAGTAATTTTCCCAAATTTTAACACAAAGAGTATAAATAGTTTTAAAACAAAAAATTCGGTCACAAAAGGCGCTAAAAAGCATAAAATAATTTTTAATTTTATATCTTTTACGACATTTTGAAGTCCGTTCAAATCAAACAAACCAAACAACTACAACAAAAATATTTAATCGTCATTTCTTATGATCCCGTAAGCTGAAACGTTCAGGTAGTATTATGTATTATTTTCAATTGTGGTTCTGTAGTTGTTTTCTAAAAACTATTTTATTTTTCACTTTTTAGTGTCTCCGAGTCTATACAACGAAGAAAGAACCATCCAAATCGGTCCCCATTCCACTAAACTTTTTTTCTCATGGTATCAATCAAGGAACATACTCTACCGAACAGAAAAGGAATCATCGAAATCGGTTCACGCGTTACGAATTTACTACCCCTCCCCCTCCCCCACCACCACCATAGGACCAAATTATTCTCTTATTAGAAATGGGGGATCACACTCTATACAACAGCAAAAGAACCATTCAAATCGGTCCACGCGTTACAAAGTTAGGTTCAACCCCCCTTCTCCCACCCCAACCACACTAACAATTTTTTTTTCTCGTGGTATAAACCAGGGAGCATACTCTACCCAATAGAAAAAGAATTATCCAAATCGGTCCACGCGTTAAGAAGTTAGACTACCCCTCCCTCCCCTCCCCCCACCCTAGACAAAAATTTTTTCTCCTATTAGCAATGGGGGATCATACTCAGTACAACAACAAAAAAGAACCCATCCAAATCGGACCCACCCTACCAAAAATTTTTTTGACATGGTACCAATCTGCTCTACCCAACAAAAAAAAATTATCAAAATCGGTTGACGCGTTACGAAGTTATGCACGGTCAGACATAAAAAAAAAATAAAAACATACGCGTCGAACTTAGAACCTCTTTATTTTTGGGAAGACGGTTAAAAAAATAGAATTTGTTCTTAAAAGGGTACGAGCTGTATGCTTGGTCCCATAACTTGCGGAAAGGTGAAATAATTTTGTGCGTTTTAAATTTCTTTTGACAACACATTAGCCACTATGTTAAAATCGAAAATAAGAAACAATTATAGTCAAATGTTCAAAATATCTCCTCTTCTTTTCACAAAATTTGAGTATGAAAAAAATTGTTTAAGTACTTAAGCCGTATCTTTAAAAAAACTACACAGTCTTCAATACCATTGTGTTACCTGTTAACTGAGATATTACTAACTTCTATAACACTAAAACTGTAGAAACAAATATGTTAAAATGTAAGGTTGGTTAATTCCATCGTTAAAAAATTTAAAATGATTATAGCTTGAAGGGAGATGGAAATAGACCCATTTCTCGCCTAGATCTATCAGTTATTTAATTAAATTTAAATTAAAGCTAGACTTCGTAACGCGTGGCCCGATTTGAATGGTACCTTTGCTGTTATATAGAGTATGATACGCAATGGGGTATAGGAGGATAATTTGGTTCTATGGTTGGAGAGGGAGAAGGGTATTCCAATTTCGTAACGCTTGGTTCAATTTCGATGATTCTCTATCTGTTGGGTAGAGAATGTGCCCCGATTGATACCGGGAGAAAAAAAATCTTGGTGGGTTGGAGGGGGGGAGGGTTGAACCTAACTTTTTAACGCGTTCACCGATTAGGATGGTTCTTTTTTTGTTGTACAGAGTAGAAGACACTAAAAAGTGAAAAATAAAATAGTTTTAAAAAAAAAATTGAACTGACTTCACAAAAGCACCATCATTAAAAATAATTCATAAAACTACCTCACGGGATCATAAAGAAGGACGATCAAGTACTTTTGTTGTAGTTGTTTGGTTTGTTTAATTTGCACCGACTTCCAAATGTCGCAATAGATATAAAATTAAAAATTATTTTATGCTTTTTAGTGCTTTTTGTGAAGTCGGTAATTTAAAAATAGTTTTCATTTTTGGAAGTGACTCGTCCAGCAATGATAAAAATTAGATCAGCTTTGTTGACAAATTTGGAAGAATCTTTGCGATAATAGGTTTTTTGGTGTTTGTGTGATCTCTCTGTGTTAAATAGGTTAGCTTCTTGTTTGACATTCGCATACCTTATTCGAACTACCATGTCTATAGAATATATATATATTTGTTGGACAAGGTTATCAGTTTATTTGAAATTTTTTTATTTAACTATTCTGAAAAAATCAGCTGTGAGGGACTAAATTTTATTACGTCATAACTTTGCCAAAGTGACCCGATATAATCCCACTAAATGTTTTTCGCTTTTTATATAAAAAAACTTTCCATTAAAAGAAAGACTGTGTTTAGGTCATTAATTTTTTTCTCGCATCAAATCACTGAGTTTCCAGTGTCCTAAAAGAAAACGCCCCCTTATGGAGAACTTTTGCTAGTAAAAAATTTCTCCGGAGATCTCACTATTAACACTATCAAGGTCGTTCACCAAAAGGTCAATGATCCAATTTCGATCCAAGGCACATTGAGTATTCTAATGAGGTCAAATACTTGGACATTACACTCTATTGAATTGGAACGCTCTCCTTTACTGTACTCTGAATAAGGCTACACGAGCCCTATGGGCCTGTCTCTTGAGAAGGAGTTGGGATCTCACTCCGAAAGTGATTATCTGGCTATATAATACAATTGACAGATCCTATAATACAATTGTCAGACCTACGCCGCCTCGGTTTGGTGGCCCTGTATAACAGGAGCAATGACGAACTGTCTAACAGCTGCCATGAAGGACTATCTCTCTTATGAAATGGACTGCAATTAGTGCCATGAGAGTGCACCTCATATCTGATATGATATGTTCATATAGGCATCCTTCAGCGCATTCCTGTCATAGATTTGATTACCGTAACGGATTGCGCTTCGAAGATTCAGGATTCACTTTCCAGAGCAAGCAGACTCTGGAGAATTTTTCATCAAAGCTTACTAAAGAGTGCTTAGACACCCTCCAACAACTAGCCGCGCATAACAGGGTCACCCTATATTGAATACCTGATCAGTCAGTATGGAGTGCAATGATATGCTGATGAAATCCCCGAACCTTATTGCAGCCTCAACTGGTCGTCGGCGAAATCTTTTATAGAAGATTTGGCTAGAAGTCAACAGCTGCTATGACAGCCTTCAATGATACTGCCACCCTAAATGAGGCGAATCTCAGATTGCTGTCAGGGTACCTATGTGGACACTACGGATAAGATATTATATACACCTTATAGGTTTATATGAAAGAAAATTTTGATCAAGAACCTTCAAAGAATCCATTGGTATAGCGTTTCCTACACATTTTCCGTACACCCTATATATAGAGGTTAAGAACTTGAAAGAATTAAATTCGCAAATAATTAGACATTTTTATTCATCAAATTTACCTTTTTATATTGTAACGTGCACGATATAGGCCACGAACCGTGTAATGCGCATGCCCCAGACAAGGAAATGTCAAACGTGGAAAATCAAGGACGACTCGAAGCTATGGTGAATATGTATGTGAGGTGAAAATGTGTAACGGAAATATCTAGAACTAAGTGACTGAACTTTCTAGAATTAAGCTAAGTAGTATAAATAGAGCTGAGTAGCAGCCTAGTTAGTTTAGTCGTGATTTAGACTGCGAAGTGTTTACATATGATAATGCGAATAGTTAGTTGTATTTTAACCAGCGAAGTTATAAGTGTTAATTATTAAAGTGAACGTAATATTGTGAAAAAATATTGTCAAGGAAATTGTTAAACGAACTAATTAAGTGAGGTGATTAAAAATAATTGTCTTAATTAATCCGTCAAGCCCAAAGAGCCCCATTTACGTAACAATACTAAAATAATACTAAAAGTTCACATAAATTGAGGTATACTTTGAAATCCTAAGGAAAGTTTTAGGACTTACTTTTGTTATACACTCCCCAGAAGACATCTATACACCAAACAACTATACAAAAAAAAACCACTCACGATGCTACCTGACAATAAGTCGACTACGTGATTAACCCAGAAACCCTGAATATATCGATCAATAACACGATTCCACAAATTCAAAAACCTTGGATATTATGAATCGTGGTTCATACCATCAGATTCTTCTCCACGCCAACAAAAGTAACTGATGTTTCATCTTTGATAATCGATAAATAACATATTACTACCACAAAGCTTTTCACTGAAGATACTGAAGTGGTGGCTTGCAAAATGCTCGGAAGGTTCTGACTCTCGCTTGTTGAACATCGATAAGGTCTGAGAAGAGTCGCTACCGCGATATGCAAAGCTTTTCACTACGATAACTTTTTATTATCCGTAAACTTTTAATCCTAAGTTCGAAGGATATCTTTATTCACTGCTACGCTTACACCATCCTGATCCTAATCAATGCTGTCAATAAAAGACCTAGCTATATATAATGGGACTGTAAGATCGTGTAAAAGATCTGTTATCAATCAAGATATCTGTTTTCTGACCGATCTTAACAATACGATAAATAATTTAAAAACAAAATGTTGTTTGGCTGAGCTAAGACTAAATCAGTCCAAAGCATATGAAATGCGGAGAAACACGAAGAACACTTCACGTAGTGCTGAATCGGCTTAGTTAATTGAATTGTTCTTAGTTAAAACTAAATTTCGGTTATTTCTCCTGGACGGTTGCGAAATGTGGCAATTCACCTAGTCCACCACAAAGTGCTTAATCATATCCGAAATATTCACTAGCAGAATGGAGTAAGTGACGAAGAAGTGTGCGCAAGAAAGGACCGACGAAGAATTGGAGCTCAAGAGAAACTTATCGATATGAAGGCTGTTGCTCAAAATGGAGTTCACTGGAGGAAACCTTTTTCCCTATGTCCAAAGAAGGATTAAGAAGTAGTAGTTTTAAAAGTCAAGTAAAAATGTTAGTTCAGTTTAAAACTGAAATTAATACTTTACCTAAACCAAGCAGATAAGTTAAGGCTTTCAAAGCTTTAACAAAGATCTAAATTTAATGGACAAATTTTTAAATAAATGTCAAATATTAGTGTAGCATTCGTTGAATTTCACCAAAAACAGCTGTCAAATTAAAAATTATTTTAATTGTAAATTTTTTCTAGTGTTCCTTTTTTCGATTTATTAAAGTACGACTTATTTGATAACGTTTTAAATGGGAAATTTAATTGCGGATACCTACATCGGATATAAGGAAATAAAGAAATTATTTAGCTTTACCTTTAAAGTGAGGTGGTTAAATCCTATGTACTGCATTCATAAAGACACGTAAAAGTGGGAGAAAGATTCTTAAACAAACCAAATAAGTTTAAGTGCCATGAGCCAATTTCCGCTCAGATAATGTATCTTTACTGATTGTGTTCGAAATAACTCAGTTTCGCGTAATTGAAGTTGGGCATATCGACTGAATTTTATAAATGAATACCCTGCGGATGTACAACGTTAGCTGATGGAGTTCCTTTGTACCGTCACAACAGAGATTCCGTGAGCTGAACCTGGAGAAGGGTGTATATCCGCCCAATTTACCATTTACCTAAAGCACATACTCTAAACTTTGGAAAGCAGAAATATTTTATTACATTTTGTATACTCATGTGGAGATGAATGTTTACTTTTTAACATTTTCGCGTTTCACTTCCTGGGGTTAAAATGTCTAAATATACTCCAGCACTTTTACACTTAAATTTCTCCTTTTATCTTTTAGCTTTAAGGACTAGAGTGGGCTGCACCACTCTTAAAAGTTGAACCTTGGGAATCAGAACACGGAAAACTGATTTTGGTGTAATTAAGTTACGCGCTGTTTCTAAAAGGATGAAGATGTTAAATTTATCTTTTCAAGAATTCATAATCGCGTTTAGTTCCTTCCATGTTTGTGTAAGGAAGAAAAACAGAAACAATTTCGTTAGTACGAAAAATGATTTTCTTTTCCTTTGATGTCACCAGATTTTCAGACCTGGAAGGCTTTGCTGAGATTGCAATCTTAGAAGGCAGCACAATATGGAGTTGGAGTGCATCTTGTAGTTTGGTTTTTTGTCCTACCATCCAATTGCGGTTTTACTAGTAGAAAGATCACCAGAGGCTGATAACATCCGGTAGCAACAACTAGAATCGCGCTAACTAACAACTGTGAACGTTGGATCTTTTACTCCTACTTGATTACGAATTTGCCTATCCCCGCGACCCGAGACTCATCTCAATTCATGTTTAGTCAAGGTAAGCCCAGATAGCCATAATTAATTAAGTTCAAGTGTTGAGGTGAGAAACGGACGGACATGGCGTCGGCGAAATGTTAAGTACAGCTTTTTGCATACTTTTCGTTAATTCAACGTTGCATCCTACTGAAGTGTCCAAGAGAACTTCATGTTTCACGCTGCCCTAAGAAGTAATGTTGAAAAAAATTTTCTTCACCTCTTCAGACGACCCAGTGCGCACTTAATTCCTTGAACATGAGATGAAATACATGCAAGCATGGTTTAGTAAAAACAAAGAGGTGCGAAATTAAATTAGCGAAAAGGATAAGAAAACTAAAAAGAATTGCGACATCAAGGTAAATGTGATTATAATTTGAGGATTATCGCGGTGTGTGGCTTTTGCGAGTGAAGAGCTTTGAAACGTGAGTTTCAGTTTGGCATTGTCATGGGAGTTTTCAATGAATGCGGCTTTTCAACCACAAACCTCTCGGTTCGAATTTATCCCTAATCGGACTACAGCTGGCTTTATAATAAGCATGTGTAGATGGGATATGAAAACAATTTCTTTTTATATTAATAATCTTCATTACTTTTGAAGGAATTTAAGATTTATAAACATCACATACATTCTTAGCTTAGGGAAATTATGATTATAATTTATCGGTTTTGTACATTTTTTTGATTAACTGACAAAACTACTTGTAATTCAACTAAAAAGCGAGTTGATAATACGTAGGCTTCCAAAACGCTATTTGTAATAGGATGTTTTATTAATAATTTCACAAATTTTATTTATTTTACTTTTAATTGTATTTTTACTAATTCAATTGTATTGTTACTAATTTCATTAATATTTATTGCAAAGTAATTATTATTTTATTTCAACAAGAAAAATTATTTTACTTTTTCAACTTAAAATTTTTGGTTCAGGCTGCAATAACCTATGCCTATATACTTTGTGAAGTAAAATGAGCTTTCAATCATAGTTACATAATACTGTCCTCAAAATTCAATCAAAGCTTTTAATGTAATTATTAGTGTTTGACATACCTACTTAAAAATTTAGAGCATAGTTAGCTCTTGTATGATCAACACCTAAAAGACAAAATTAAAAAATATTATTTGAAAAAGTACTATTTTGGTGTATCGTAATATTTATTTATTTATTTATTAGCAATATTTCATCAAAGTGCTGACTACTACAAAATGCTAAAAAACAGTATAATACAATATAAAATCAAAGAATAAGAATAATAATTGACAAAATATAAAAATGCAAATGTGCATAAAAAGTAAAAAGTAACTTCAACAAAGCTGATTCTTCACATGATTTCGCGGTATATGAATTTCAATGCGGTCAAAAAGAGCAATTAAAGAAACGCGACATCGATGTGATCGGCTCATTTACCACATAATTAGTGCGATGAGAAGACCTGAATCCACGGGGCGCGAGCCTGAACTGATATGCCAAAACATGCCAAGAGAACAAAAGAATCTATGGGCCCCCGAATGCAGTCGAAGGCAATAAAGATCCTGTAGATACAGTGTCTCTTTTCAAGTGTATCCAAGTGCAACTGTCCAAGTCTATCAACATAAGCTGGTAATATAACGGAGTTATTCCAAGGAGGGCCTCGAAAAGCGAACCTCCGTTAAACAGATTCAATGTGAATGATATGTTTCGCATAGAGCGGTGGCCAGACTGGATAGGCGTATTCCAGAATAGGCCT
The DNA here is from genome assembly GCA_964036015.1 of Leptarthrus brevirostris. Lineage (NCBI taxonomy): Eukaryota > Metazoa > Arthropoda > Insecta > Diptera > Asilidae > Leptarthrus > Leptarthrus brevirostris. Next base: position 92,256,999 of record OZ038374.1, read on the forward strand.
GACGAAAGTGCAATAAGAAGTTGTGTAATGTAGGGGTCATCAAATTCTTTTGACCATCTCTTTACGAAACCCAGAGTCACATTAACCGATATTTAGTGGAAGGTCGTTAATGGAACACCAATTCTTAAAGGCGTCCAAGTCAGAATTTAAAATGTTTTCCCTCAATTATGAAAAACTCTTATATTATTCCCATATTCAAAAAAGGCTGCAAGAACGATGTATCCAACTACAGACCCATTGCTAAATTATCATCCATACCTAATACTATTCGAAAAATTGGTATTGATCTCCTGAGTGGGTCTTCTCTATAAAGTGATAATTTTTTATGGGATGCCTCTCCTACTTTAAGCTGCCCATATATATTTGCGATCAACGCTGTCAAACGCCTTCTCTAAACTGACGAACATCAGATGTAAAGGGGACCTTAATTTGGCGGATTGCTCAATGATAATTCATTCGGAAGATGTTTAGGTGACCCCTGCAGGAGAAACTTTCACGAAAGCCTGCCCGTTCATTGCTAATAGTACGCTTGATTGTTTGCTTCATTCACATTAAGCTGATTTTTGACATCAATTTGGAGAATGCAGTTAAAAGACAGACCAATTGCTACAACTTCTCAGGTCGCCTTATTTGGAAATTTTAACAATAATGCCCGTTTTTTATTCAGTGGGATAGGTCTCGGTTTCCCAACATTCCTGTATTCCGGTTTCCCAACATTCCTGTATTGGAGTGGGATCCGCTTCACGTAGTTCCAATAGTATTCTACCAATCCCTTTAGCTTAACCGAGGTCCACCCCCTTAATTGCGTCTGCCAACTCCAATCTTGTCGGAGCTCTGATGTTAATGTTGACTGCAGCCGGCGGGTGTTCAGACTCCAAAGGTGTTGCTTAGGACTTCAACAAATATTCTCTCCACTTCTGCAGTGGATGTTCCTCCGTGACAAATATATAATGTAGTTGCGTTTGTCACGTCTTACACTTCTTTGCACTCCTGTCTGTAAAAATCGGTATGCAGTTCTCTCATGCTGTTGAACTGCAACTTCGTTGGTAGCAGAATTATTGCGGTCTTTTATCTACTTCCTTTTTTGTATTTTGGACCATGTGACGTCACTGTTCCATCGTCGTGTTCTGCTCTCTAATCGTCTTACATTTTTTGTACCCCAGCTTACAAAACATTCCTTCACTGTTTCCCATTTTTGGTCGATGGAGTTGTCGGTGTTATGACGCAGTGTATAAGTTTTTTGGCGGGATGTGGCGGCATAAGCGCTGCGGATATTCGGGGTTTTAAGCCTCTGCACATTATTAAGTGCTGCCATATATTGGCGAAACTTAGCTGTTACAAAGTGGTGATTGCTGCCAATATCAGCGCCGCGCTTAGAGCATACATCGAAAAAACACTTTCTCCAACTTTTCGAAACAGCAATATGATCAATCTGATTCAGCAAACAGCTCCCCATTTGTGTTTATGTTTCCGAGTCTAAATTTCTCCATTACATATTCAAGGCTGATGTTGTTAGAGCCAATCTTAGCGTTAAGACCCCCATGACTTAGATGGAAAAAGTAAAAACACATGTTTTACTTCCACATAATAGGAAAAACAGATTTTTTTTTTGGGATGGTGATCGCTCAAAAATATGAGCGCTCAATCAAATGATGGATGTTTCGACCGAAAGTGCAAGCTAGTCATCATCAGCGTGGTACTTGCACTTTCCACCACGGACATCCATGACGGAAGGTAAAAAACTCAACTCCTATAAGTACTCAGTTTTAACCTCCCCCATGACTTGTTTAATATCACATTTAGAGGCCTTATTAAAGGTGTCGCCAAGAGGAGCTGGTAGATGGACTCTTAAGTTGACGGTGATAATTCGGTCGGATATTGGTGACCAGTCCAGTAGTGATTGTCGGGCAAGCTTTTTTAGCAACAAACCTACACCTTCCATGCGGGGTGTATCTAATTCTCCCTGGCCAAAGAATAACAGCATCGCTTCAGATGTGGGGTGATGTAAACTCTCTACTTCCTCTCCATCAAATTTCGATTATTTATTTTATAATGGGTAATTTCTCGCTTTCTTTCTTCGTCTTCAGTTAATCTATTTCTTTTAGTTAGAATTTTTGTATTCTTCTTTCTACTTCGCTTGAATTTTTGTTTCTTGAATATATGGGAAACACAATACTGAAACAGGTACATTTTTATTTGATTTTAATTCTCTCTTTCTAGTTCCCTAAACCCATTGTGGGGCATGAGGCGGGAGAAAAACTTCACCCGATTCGCGAAATCGATTGCAAGTGGACCTACAATTTACAGTGGATTCCGAACCACTGCCATTTTCTCTACAATCCCAGCAGAAAACAGCCATGGATCGCTGGCGGTGGGATTCGAACCTGGGACCTCCGGATTGGTAGGCTGGCACGTTACTCCACCGACGATTTTGATTTTATTTAAAATTTGATTATTATTAAAATTTATGGTAAATTCCTTACCTGCGGTAGGTAGGTTCGGGGTCATCAATATAGATTGATCGAAAGTTGGTTGTTCATCTATCCTCAGTCCTAAACGACCTTTGTAAAGAGAGTCATTCTCCAACTTTATCTTACCCTATTTGAAAATTTAAAAAATATTTCTCTGGAAATTTTATCTAAAATTTTATTTTTATTTTTATTTTTTATTTTGCTTTCAGGGTTATTTCTATTCAATATTGTTGTTGATTGTTTCAATACTAATGTAGAACTAAATTTACAATACCGATATCATTAATAGAAAAATCAAAAACGTACTCAATGAATGTTTAATTTGAATAGTATTTAATATTTCATGGTAGTGTGATTGGAATGAAAATAGTTCGTTTTTACTATTACGAGTACAAATCAACATTCTGATTATTGGCTACGTATACTTTTAAGAAAACGCCATAACTACTGCCTGAACCATAATAACTGTTATATATGATTAAATTATTTTTGCCTACGAAATTGATAAGGTAGGTAATTTTATTTTTGCTGAAGTTAAATTACTTTAAATTATCAATTAATACTTTGTACCGCCTGCTACCCTGGGTGGTAGTACACCTTATACTAGTACAATTTCAGGCCGATAATGTAGATTCATTTGATAACATCTTTTCAAATAGCTTAAGCTAAACGAAAGTTAAAGTAACAATTTTTTAATCATGGTTTTGGACCTTCTTCATTTTACCTTTGCAAAAAAATACGTATATATAATTTCTAAGTACGCCTCCAATTATTTGCATGGTTTCTCTCGAAGCTTCAAAATGGTCATTTTCGGTATTCAGAGTTCTTTGTAGTAAGCCTATATTTGACACTATTTCTTCCAAAGTTTTTGTTAAATGGTTGTTTTTAACTTAGATAAACAAACTATGAATTAATCAACTTTATAAAGACGCAGCAAGGCTGCCAATTGACCCTTTATATGAAAACACCTAATACTTAATCGAATAAAAAAGGGATGGAAATTATCGCTCTTGTTGTTCTTGATTATCACTACGTAAGATGCTGCGCATTACGTCCTATATAATTAAGGAAAGATCCCAGAAGGGGGAAAGGATCTCAATGGGAGTTGTATATATATACATATATATGTATATCTTTAGAGAAAAGATTGAGTACACGTGTAGTAGGGAAACGTAATATATCTTTCTACGTTCGGTTAATATTTATAAAGAATTTAAGTAATGACTCTAACAGTACTCCTCTTTCCTTATAGTACCTTCAATGTAATATAAAAAAGGTGTATGAGCCGGTGCCAGAAAACTGATAGCATTATTGAATTTTTTTGGCAACATAGAATACCATAAAAAACTGTAACAATTTCAAATTATGATGTAGATGCAAATTTGGCTCTAATGAATTCGATTACTGGCCATTGATAGATGTTGTTGCATTAAGCTAGTCGCAACGGTTATCACTATGCATGCCAAAGCTAAGCAGAGAAAAATCATGCAAATTCAATTCTCTCATGGAACAGTCCTGACCCAAATGCATTTCAGAATAATCACAGAATGCTTGAAAAGTCCTGGAATTTTTCCAAAGCAAATTTTGATAGAGTTATTTCAGTCGGATTTTAGATACAGTGTAGACGTAACAGTAATTTGCGTTTGAATTTTTCATTCCTACCCCGAAGCCCGTTAAAGAACGCGTTTTGGATTTTCAAATTAATTTTCCCCGAAAGTTGCCCTAAGCCAATCAATCTTTTCTTGTCGAAATGAATATCTAAGCGAAATCATCTTATCTCCGCTATTTCAGAGGAAGCCAGGAGAGCGGGATTATTGGCTGTTTTACTTCAGTAAAAATGATTTCAATTACATCTAAATCTCGTTGATTAATTATTGTATTAACGCAGTCCCTTAGGATACACGAATGAAGAAAAATCTCCCCATTTCTGCGGTAAGATGGAGGCCTGGCAACAGAAGGAATCGTTTCATTAAGCTCCTTATCTTATTTATTCAGAACATTTGGCTCAAATCCTGTTGTTTGTAAGTTTCCGGCGTGGTATATAGCGCTCCAGCGACCGAACACGTATTTGAAGGATTAGCGTTAACAACAGGGCAAATAAGCGGATGGCGCCAGGATTTATTTACCCAATTTCCGGGACAGGTGCACATCACCCATAAATCAGTAATGCAAAGCATTATTAGTACGGCTTTTTACGACTCATTTATCCCTTGGAGGAAATTGTGTCTAGTAGATGAAAATAAACGAGTTGATTTTCCCCACCTTCTTAATAGACAAAATATGTTGTGATCTTTGTCATGTTTCAATTTCCTGACTCTCTGAATGAGGGAAACTAGATCAACTTAAAAGCAGGAAAAATTGGATCGTAAAGAGCTGGGTGGCCAAACACGTCACCCCGTCCCACGATCCTTATCGACATAGGTGACAACCAATCAAGTAAAAATTATCTCAGCCCAAAGATCTGTGATCATTCTCTTTTGGCGCAGCTACCATGAGAGGCAACAGCAGTAGCACAGGTGACTGCAGCCCAGGTAAACGTGGAAAAAGACAACATCGATAGGTTATTTGCGACGTTGATTGCGCTCGTCGATTCTGACGCTACGGTGCATTCATTAAAATTCAACAACAACAACGTCGTGAACATAGAGTACAGTTAGAATGCTTAAGATAAGACAGAATTGCTCAAAAGTATAGGAAGGTACCGGTCTGAATCTCAATTGGTCATCGGTAGACAAAGTGAAGGTAGGACCGTAGGAGAGGCCAGCCAAACCGACACTCGTAGCCGTTATCGCCAGCAATCAGATATGTTGGGTAAATGAGCTCATTGATTAGAACTCAAATTAAAATTACGTAACACTGTCTAGCCAGAATCTGATCGTGTGGTAGGTGAAGAAGATTATGACAGTAATTAGCATTCTTTCAGGTACTGATACGGAGCGGCAATTTAATCCCCTTGTATACAGTTAACTTATTGCATATTGGACAATTATGGGTGGCTGGTTCCCTCGAGGAATAATCATCCTATGATCGGGCAATTAAACGTTTTCTAATTACACCTGTGGAGTGTGTAAGCGTTTATGAGCAATAAGACTTCAAACGTTATTATACGTGGACACGACGTTAGTTAATTAAACATTTTCCTTCTTCAGGAAGACAAATTGCAACAAGAGACGATTGAAGTTATTGCGAATAATGCCATCGGATTAGAATACATACATATGTATAGTATATAAAAGCCAGAAATGTTTAATACACAATCAGTTTAAATTCAAGTGATTAGAAGCTCCTGAAAAAAACAAATTTCCAGGTAAGTGATGATCTCAGTATTTTCTTAAAGTTTTATTGAAAGATTGCCTTTTCAATTAGGACCATATGAACCCATGAACTTGATCTTATGTTTATTCGAAATAATTTCAAAAAAACATGGTTCCTTTGCTGCTTTATGCTTTCGAAAATAATATGGCAGCGAAATATGAAAAATCCAATTATCCAATTTGATAAAACCTTAGTTTCAGTGTCGGACTGGACACAGACTCTGAGGCTCTAGCAGTTGCAGAGACCCTACCTTTCCAACTCCGATGAAATTTGTTAAACAGCATTTTTTTGAGCCATGCAAATAATCTAGGTAGATATAATTTCGGTAAAAATTCGATATCACTATTTTTTCCGTCTTGCGTCTTGCGTACATATATAAAGCTAGCGAAATAACTATATGTGTTTGGGTATTTTTTATATGTTAAGCATATATAAAGCTAGCGAAATAACTATATGTGTTTGGGTATTTTTTATATGTTAAGCACTCTTAATATTTCTTATGAATCTAACGGGAATGAATTCAAAAAGAAAACAAGAATTGCAAAAAGAACATCCTGGACTAACTTCTGTTCGAACATAGACTCCGCAGGATCCTAGCCAAAGCCCCTACACCTCTGTAAAGACGACGGCTCCTGGACAGAGGACAGTCAGGAAATTCTTAAACAGCTTGTCTCCGCCCTGTCTTGCTGACAAGCTGTCTAGATCGGAGTTTTATTAAAATTGTTGGATTTCCATCTAGTGTTCGGTTTTTACGAAGGCGTCCAGCAGCTAAAGAAAAGCTAACCCTTTGGTGCTGCTGTTGACGAAGATCAAAAGGAATTTAGCTTTTCTTTAATAGAAACGCCGATCGCGTTAAGAAATATTTTAATATTTCTTACTTCGCTCGAGTTGAACGGTTTAGTTCGAAATTTTTTTCAATTCCAAATTATCAAAAATTTTGAAAAATTTGCTCGGGTCATGTGTATAGTTTGTACATTGTGTACGTGTGATTTCATGAGTTAGCCCACTTCTTTGGAGGAACTTCATGTGAAAACTTATTAGCAAAATATCGCATTTTGGCAGAACGGATCTTGGAGTCAACCTTATTTCGTATAAGCTATCATTAGTTCTTAGCCGCATGAATCTCCGATATAATACATCACGCTCAGCTATTAACGATTTGATTTCACTCGAACACCACGGGCAGCAACTATACATAATTTTACAAGTAGGACCAGGGACGTATGTGTCATACAAATGGTTTAGAATATTATACAGCGATGCAGCCTAGGGTCCACCGAAGTGAAGGATTTGATCGCAATTTACGGAATCACACTCGGTACTAAGTGAGAGTAAATCAATGTCATTATAGTTTCTGTAAAAAACGCTCTTGTAATGCTCCCACGTTCCGCAATTAAAACTGCACGTGAGGAAGATAGAATCATGATAGAGGGAGGGATAAGTTTAATGTAATATAATACCTTAACATTGTTCGTGCTGACGAAAAAGTCCAATAAAGAAGAGTTCGATGTGTTAAAGTATGTTGGGAGGCTATTTACGAGAGTTAAATGTCAAGATTGTAAAAGCAACAAGAAGGAATGTGTAATTTCAGAATATTTACATTAAATCCAACCCCCCCCCCCCCCCCCCAATAATTACTTCTTCGTACTGGTGAGAAAAGTCACTAAAAACTTCCATACCTTCCACTTTAAAGCTATTTGGTGCAAGGAAAACAGAAGAAAGAAGACATTGACCAGAATCAGTAAATATTTCAATACAGACAAACTCGAGAGGACCAGAACTGTGTTGTGATGCGCATTCCCAACACACGTGCAGCTATGACTAGCATATATCAATCTTCGGGTCATTTTTCTTTGCTAACCCAAGATAATTTTAAAAAGTATTTTTTTCCTCTTGTAATAATTTATTTGCTTAATTGACTCATTTTCTCCTGACTGCATTCAATGTCGAAATACAACAGGCACTTAATGCTTATCTAGAGAAGAGTCAAATTACAGCATGTGTGTGGGAACCGTGTTGCTTGGAGCTAAATGTAGAAAGGGATAAAGTCGGCTCGTTGAGTAGAAATTCGGAGTTCTCGGCGGACGGAAGTTAAGTTTATGTTTTGCTAAATTGTATCTTTGACGGTATTAAAGTTAATATACTAATACTAACCTTTTTGTTAATTTTTGTTCACGGTAATTAATTAGAGATATTAAATTAAATTTTTAATTAAATGAAGTGATTCTTTTACTCGCTTTCCTTCATTCATCTCCCGTTCTACTCCACAATACGAGACTTCGAACTATCCCGGTCATAAATCACCTTGCCAACCCCCACACTAGCTGACCTGTCATTACAAAATAACTTATAACCCGGAATAGACACCCGGCGAAGCATCACTCCTGAAGTTATACTTTCGTAAATATTTACAGGGCTTTGTGCAGAGAAACCATCAATATCGTACAGTCGGACAAGACACAAGAGAATTTGGCAATAATTGGGGCATCCAGCAGCAGTTTGTTAAAATTTCAAAAAAAATTTAAAACTCGCCAATCGAATTTCAAAAAATCGGGTTATTGAAAGATCGAAAATCGAAAAATCGATTAATCGAAGGCATTAAATCGATTCGTAAAGGTCAGATCGAAGATACTCCTTCAATAATTATTATTCTGCGGCGCAGACTCAGGTAGACCTTTCGACATGATCGGTAAATTAATGTGAAGATTTCACAAAAATTCACTTTTATTCAATTAAATAAAACAAATATTATCCACTCCTTGAACGGAAGCTTGGATAAACTCGTTCTTGCTGTGAAGGGCCTAAAATCAAGCTCTGAGTCTCTGCTTGAGAAATCTCATGATCTCTCATCTAGGGTATCTTTTTGTCAGCTGGTTTTGACGACCTTCGGATGACGCTGTCTGGTGTGGACGGGTCTCCACCAGCACTGGCAACCAGCTATGAGCCGGTGATGCTGATTTTTGATAATCTCCGCCGTAGCGTTAAACATATCAGAGCGGACCTTGGCTCCTGGCAGACTGCTGTTGATAGGAACTCCGATCTGCTTAGAACAATTTCTTCTGATGTTGTAAGTCTGCTATCGCGTGCTGTTGGCAAGCCTGGCGTCTCTGTTGTTTCCGGTGCCTCCATTTTGCCTGAAGCCGATGTCCCTCGGCATGATGACTCTAAGAAACAGTTTGGGTCTCGCTCTAGACGCCGGCGTCCTAGAGTACATAATGGCCCTGTTAGCCCATCTCCCACCGATGATTCTTGAGCACAACCATCGAAACCTCCTACTATGGCTGCTGTTCATGCTGCTGGGCCTCCAACGAGCATGACTGCCGAAGAACTCGCTGCCGCTTCGTTCACTTGTACCTCCTCTAATTCCCCCCCCCCCCCCCTACATCGGACCCAGCTGGGAACATATCTCCCGCCCCCTCTCAGTCTAATCCTCACCCATCGCATGGCACATTTCCATTAAGATCTATTAATGTGTCTCGAAATGAGGGTTTCACTCTGAGGATTGCGCAACCACCGCGAAGCTTTTTGAAATTATGTCTGCCCCCGATTTCTGGTCCGAAAATATCATTGCGCACGAGTTTGTGCCCCGTCGTAGGGTCGCGGGAAGCACTCAAAACAGAACCTCTTCAAACAACCAAAAAAACTAAGTACGCTATCCCTTTACTACCAAAATGTAAGGGGATTAAGAACAAGAACAAGCCAGTTATTTCAGGTTTCTTTTGCTTGTTGGTACGACGTCATCGCTCTGACCGAGACCTGGCTTCATAATGGTTTTAGCGATGCAGAAATTCTTGACGAGTCCTATCAGATTTTTCGTAAGGATAGATACTCTGACTCTATGGCTCGTGGTGGCGGTGTGCTGGTTGCATGTTAATCGCATTAGGATTGCGGCGTTGTTGATATACCTGCTTATTCCGACACACTCTCAATCGAGCTCTTAGCTCTTAAGATATCTCTGGGGAAGATGCATATTTTCCTGCTATCAAAGTCAAAGTCTTTACGATATTTTGTTCTGTTATCAATGCACCCCTGATTGTTTTGTTTGGACGTGTTTTGGTTTTTTGTTTACTAATGTTTTTCTTTGCATGGGTTGTGGGAGCCTCATTCACCTCAATATATGTTATATTCAGGTGAATAGGTCAATTGGTTCTAGATTTCTGCCTGTGAAGTGCGCCTTCTGAGTAAGAAGGGTTAATTCTATTTAAAAAAACTGCATCAAAGTCAAACTGAACACGGTTTAAAAACTTACAAATTACCGAGAAAATTTGGAAAAAGCCAGATGTCTACTCAATTGCCATAATAAGTGTTTTCGATTTTGCCACTGAGACATAACAGCGGGGCCAACTGGAGTTACTGTGATCCTGCAGCGAAGTATCATCTGATTCCAAGTGCTAAGCCCTGTGTTCGAGTTTATTAGTGTCACCCGCTGTCAAACTAAAACTGAAAAATTATGGCGATAAATAAAAAAGCAGAAATTTTAGCAATTATTGGTTTACTGCAGCGTTACAATAATGAAAATGAGTATTTTGAAGAAGAAGAAAGACTACGTGAAGAATCTAAAAGTGCAATTTTCCTCTTTAAAATAAAAAGAATGGAAAGAGTAAGGATTTTCGGTTACAGTGAACATTATTATTATAACGAGACAATAATAATAATTAATTAAATATAAAAACTCGCAGCACGCAAGCACAATGATAGTTCACTTTTACTCATCTACTTAATTTGTGTTAGTAGTGTCACAGCTGTTCCTGGTCCGAACTAGGGGCTTTCGGTGATAGCACCAAGGGTAAAATGTGACAAAAATGAACAATCCGATGCATAACTCGAGTCATAACACCGCAATCTCGAACACGCATTTGCTTCTTCAAGGGACAAGGGTTAACCCCTAGCAAAATCGAAAACGCACCATTTTAACAGGTTGCACACGCCAAACCGAACACTTACAATTAGTGCTGCTTTATTTGAACAAATTCTGGTTGTTTAAGCATTGTTCACAAAATAGTTTAATAAGTTTATTAGAATGATAAGATAAAGTTTTAAAAGAAGCTGTCTTAATAAATTGGACAAAATTTAACTTAAATCACTCGAGTAAACGTTTTCACGCACAAAAGTAAACAACCTTTGACAGTACGAAATATATTTGGCTCTTTTTTGTAGTGTGCTTTTATCTCTAGAATTTAAAGACTCCAGCTGATTGTAAGTTCCTGAATAAGCTTCACCGAGCGAGAGGAATTTTACACGTACAGCTCTTCCTCTAGTTCTTTATTCTAAGGAATATACAATTAAAGTTAAGTTATGTTACACTTGTCTATTAGTGAACCTTATCACGAGACTACTTAAAAAGCAAAGGAAATTGGAATCGAAACTTTAAATATTTATGTGAACTTAATTCTCTTCTATGAGTAAATGAATTCTATTAATTTTCAAAGGTTCACTGCATAGTGTTACACTTGTGGAACGCAGTAGTTGAATTACTTGCTTTGTACCTTCAATGTGTATACATATAAATAAACAGCAAGTACAAATATTTCAAAATATTCCCTTCCTTTCACCTAAATATTTGCGCTCCGGGATAAAACATTTATGACCTGCTCCAGTTCCTTCTTAGTGCTTTCTCTGGAATTCTCTGCAGAAGCACAAGCACTTTCATTTTTAAAAATTCATCAGGAAACACGAAACTGTGCGATTATTTTTATTATACTGAATTAAAAATTTTCATCTGGAACATCGTGCAAAGACAACAATTCAATTTCAATGTTCCGCTTTTTTTCAGTGTCTCTCTGAATATTTCCACTCAATTTCCCTGAAAATGGTCTCCGTTTGATGCAATCGTCGTCGTCATCTCCCTGGATATGTTTAAGCTGTAAAAAATTTACATCCTTCAAGTAAGGCCAAAAGCACAAAAAAGACTAAAGAAAACGTTTGAAATTGAGATGCTTCAGGGAAAATTGAAAGGATGTAGGAGAAGTAAACATGAACAAAATAAAAGTACAGGAACTGAGTGAGCTCCATTTTAAACTATTCCTTTGGGACAAAGTTCTTGCCGAGTGAACAGATCCTTGGTGCAGTGTTAGTGAATGAAATTACAGGAAAGTATATTCAGGAGGAATAAATCTCTGGAAAGTGAGGATGCCGATATGGTCCTTAAGGGTTGGACACAGAGTCCGGAAAAAAAACTAGTAAAAGCCCTCCCATACTGAATATTGCCAGAGATCAAAAGAAACCGATTTTTTTTCACTTTATCTCTGCAAGGAATTCGTACATGTCGACGAGAGCAGACGTAATATGTACTTAAAACACCCAAATTGCAATCCTTTATTGGTGCCCCTTACAAGCAAATGCATGGATGAAAAATGTTCATTTGATCCATGTTCAAAACAACTTCAAAATCTGATTCGATATAATGCCTGTGTGCTAGAAATACAATTACACCGTCTAAGAACTAGAGCTACAATTAAAGCATTAAAAAGTGTCAACATTAGTCCAAGGAGTATGTCTTCCTTCATTAATGCTCCCTCAAAAGTTAATATAGATAAATTCTAGCGCATAAATTTTTGTAATGATTGCTAATTCTTAGATAGTTTATATCTTGGTATCTTAGCTCAATCGTCGCAACCATTGATCAACTCTTCTCGTGAAGCTCATCACGAAAAGTTCATGATGATGATGTTACTAATGTTGATTGCAGTTGGATGGATGCCAGGGCAGTCAGGTTCAAGGAACAAAAAAATTGCCCGTGGTCATCCAAAACAAGGAAAAAAAGAAGTCGAGACCCACACACGATGAGGACTAGCAATGATGATACATATAGAGAATGAAAGACCATGTCTTATGGAAAAAATTATTTCATGCCCGTACCACGGTCACTATGAAACTTCCTTAATAGGTATAAGATTTTAATGACCAGTGGACTTGAATTTAAGGTTTATGAATTTTATTTCATTTCTTATTGCTTATTCTGAAGATATTTAAGATACAACTATAGTTTTTGTATCTCTGGTTTGCTTGGAGTTGGCAGAGAAAAATTACTCTTAATTAGGTAAATCTTTAGATTACAAGTTCGTTAAGGGAAGGCTTAAGAATTTTGAAATAACCTTTGCCTTTGTTTGTTACAAAGGAAATAATGGACGAAACATTTTCTGCTTATGCTTATTATTTAAAATATATAACATGGAAGCAGAGATGGGCATTTTTTATTCGAATAAAGATAAGAGCTAAAAGCTCAAATAAATTGAAAAATCGAATACACATTTATTTGACTACAAAAATTATTTTTTATTTGGAGGATTATTCGCAAATAATTATTTGTTATTTGGTGCTTTTTATTCGAATTTCAATTAATTATTTGTTATTCGATCGTGCGTTATTCGATAATCAAATAATTATTCGTTATTTGAAGACTTATTCGCAAATAATTATCTGTTATTTGGTGCTTTTTATTCGAATTTCAAATAATTATTTGTTATTCGATTATCAAGTAATTAGTTGATGTCTCTTTATGCAATACTTATTTGTTTTAAATTATTAAATTATTATTGTTTTATTATTAAACATCGAAACATAACCAGGCAGTTTTAATATCCTAAGTACGAGACACCTTGTGATATGAAATCCGTGTACCAAGAAATAATTTTTGGAAATTGAACTAATGGACACCAAAAACAAATAATTATTTCATAAAGAGACATGAACTATCGAATATTTATTTAATAATCGAATAACAAATAATTATTAGAAATTCGAATAAAAAGCACCAAATAACAGATAATTATTTGCGAATAAGTCATCAAATAACGAATAATTATTTGATTATCGAATAACGCACGATCGAATAACAAATAATTATTTGAAATTCGAATAAAAAGCACCAAATAACAAATAATTATTTGCGAATAATATAAAATAAATTGAAAATCGAATAAAAATTTATTCGATTTTTAAAAAAAATCGTTATTTGATTGAAAATTTGTTCGAATAATGCCCATCACTACATAGAAGTAACAAGATTCCTACACTGTATTTGTTGAAGCCGTTGAAAATTAGGTTAACGAGCGTTTTCGATCATTTTCACATGTCCCATTCTTTTCACCCCTGTCACTAATGATGCTAAGGGTGGGCAAACGAAGATACGGTTCACTAAAATATCTATTAAACATATCTGAAACTCAAAGAACAGAAGTAAAGATATGTTTGAGTCATGAACGTATTACTAACATTTGAAAGTTTGCAGTTTCGTTACTGCGTTACTTCCAGGCATATAAATTGGGCCCTTCAGAGGAATTGAGACGTATCTAATCTAATTTCTACCAAGCATTAGACGAAAGGTATTTTCTGGGCCTGATGGTTTCACATCCCTTGGTTTTAAAATGCTGTGCCTATGCTTTGGCTAAATCTCTGCGCAAACTTTTTCACCTGTCATATTCAACAGAAGTGTTTCCAAGTGCATTTCCAGTCGATACTTTAAAAAGAACGCATCTTCTTCGGCAACCCCTCTAACTGAAGACCAATTACCAGAAAACTGGTTATTCTAAAGTTTCCGAATCACTCATCAACTCTTAGTTGTTGATATATCTAGAAAATAACCATTTTATCAACAATTTCCAGTACTGTTTTCGTGCTGACCGCTCAACCAGTGACTTACTAACGGCTCTAACGGAGCGTTGGAATGATTATTTCCATAATTTTGGTGAGTCTGAAATCGTCGCTCTTGATATTTCAAAAGCTTTTGATAGAGTCTAGCATGCTGTCCATTTAGAAAAACTTCCAGCATGGTAGTAATTGACGGAGCTACATCTGATTCCTATGAAATAAATGCCGGTGTACCTCAGGGGTGAATTCTTTCACCAACCTTATTTCTTCTTTATATTAATGACCTTTTATCCCTTACTCTCAATCCTATCCATAGTTGCGCCGACGACAGCACCCTTGATTTCACGTACTCATTTGATTCTGTAAAGAATTCTGGTGAGAATGCTACATAAATAAATCGAGAACGCACATTTGGATCATTAAACAACGACATTTATATGATCCTTGCTTGAAGCAGAACAAATCGTGTTTCGTTTAATGCATCCAAAACTCAATGCTGTTTAATGTCCCTTGTAAAACGCCCTGTTCACCCCAACCAATTTCAGTCAACGCAGTGAATATGCCGCCCTCTCTTAACATTTTGGGTATTGAGATGGACTGATCATATATTTGCAATCGCTAAAAGTATGATGGAATGCTTGGGTTTTCTACAGAGCTGTAAGAAATATTTCCCCCCATCTGACTTATCTACAAGGCCCACATCAGACCTAGACTTGAATATAATTCTCATATTTGGGCAGGGGTCAGACACACACACAAGGCATTGTTCGCGTTAGACAAAGTCCGGCGTAAGACTATTAAGCTTATTGGCGATCCTTCAATCTCTGGAGTATTGACTCTCTGGAATATCGACGGAATGTCGGTTATCTCTCATCTTCTATCGCTATTACCACGGCCATTGTTCTAACGAATTTTTTAGCGAATTTTAGCTCTTGTATCGCGCGTTGTCATGTGTCTTCCAAAATGAGTGGGGTGATAGACCTTACCTAGAAAAACAAAAAATTTTATGGCAGAAGGAGGGCAACCTCACACATTTCGGAGTTACAGGGTGATTCATAAATCTCAGTTTTTCATGGTATACACATTACTCTTTTATTTTTATCTTTTAATCTACCCAACACAGCGACATTAACCCAACGCTAAACAACTACTATCCCAATAACCTCTCCAAAATTATCAACAATGTTAATGTAGCTCCTACCGTTGCAGGTCACTTTCAAAAGTGAAAACATGGTTTGCGATAACCTAAAATTCAGCATTTCCCCAAATTTTCTCCGAAATTCATTAGTACACATCTTTTTTATTTTTATTGAATTGCGTATCTTATTACCTTTCCAAGAAGGTTGAACCTGCCTAGGTAGAGAAAGGGTGTAGACATTTATAAGTAAAAAACTTATCGGGAAATATTTGAAAATCTGCAATTCAAAGAAACTAAACTCATATTCAAAACGTATTACAATTAATCTAAGTACGTTGCAGAATCTGTTCGAACTGTCCACCGCTACTTTGGATGCATGCCAACAATCTGCTAAGTCTCTGTTTAAGGCGTATTGCAGCCAGCCTCTCCCGTATTTTCGTCGCTGCATTCCCGATTCTGCTAACTAAAGCCTCCCTAGTTTTAAGAAGTCTCGAATAAACTTCATCCTTCACTGTTCTCCATAAAAAAACGTCCAATGGGGTCCAGCGATTAGGAAATTTGTCTGTTAATATTGCTTTCACAATGTTAGCAGTATACGCTGGTGTTCCATCGCGTTGGTAAAACATGCCCATTTGATTATGCACAGGAATGTCCTCTATTAGATCCGGCAGTGTATTCTCCAAAAAGTCCGCTTGAATTTGACTGTTGAGCACTTGGGACAAAATTAATGGTCCTACCAAATGGTTGCCGATGGTTCCAGCCCAAATATTGACACTAATTCTTTCCTGGAATGAGGTCATCTTTGTCCTGTGGGTTTCATTCCGACCAGGTATGGATGTTATGAAAGTTCGTGATACCATACCTTCTGAATTGAGATTCATCCGTCTACAGAATTCGGTCCAGAAACGCCCTGTCTTCAATGTCGCATTCCAAAAGCCAAGTCCTGAATTCCACTCTTCTTTAGGAATCTCCTTCCAGTAGTCCTTCGACTGGCTGATGGTGATACGGACGTAATCCCTCTCGATTAATAACCCTCTAAGCCTTAGATAAAGAGACTCGTCTCGTGCTCGTCTCAGGGTATTGCCTCACAATCGTGATTATTTGCTGCTCGACGTCGGCAGAAGTTCCCGAAGTTTCGGGGCGTGTGTCCATGTCGTGTAACGTTACACTTCCTGTTTTTCTTAACCTTCGGCAAGTCCGTGTAAATACCCCTCTTTGGGGTGCTCGCCGGTTAGGGAATCTCCTATGATATTCCAGTACAGCCGCTCTCTCTTTTCCGTCTACTACACCATAAATGTAAATAATATCCGCGTATTCCTCAAAAGTAAATTCTACCATTTTTTAATAATTTTTCCTTAAAAGCACCCGTACTTATTGATTTGTTTTTCAACTACGATAGGTATTCTTGCTGACCGACCCTTTTAAAAATTCCATCAGGTACGAGTAACAGAACACCAGTGTGAATTCTGGCTAACACTTTTCTAATCCTTTATCTACCTTCCCATGTTGCACCTTTTTGGAAAGATAATAAGATGGGCAATTCAATAAAAATAAAAAAGATGTGTACTAATTACATGAATTTTGGATTTTTTCACTCAGATCAACATTGCTGATAATTTTGGAAAGGTCAACTGAAATTTATGAATTACCCTGTAACTCCAAAACGTCCCCCCCCCTGCCATACAATTTTTTGTTTTTCTAAGTGAGATCTATCACCCCACTCATTTTGGCACGTCAGATCTGAAACACCCTGTATACTCTCTAGGTCAAATTTGGGCGTACCATCAAATTTTGGGAATCTTTTCTAAGCAGAAAAACACGAATGTGGAACAGTTTACCATATTCTGATTTCCCTCGTCATATGAGCCCAACACTTTCAAGCGGGGCGTACATTTGCACCTACTTCAACCTCATTTCCCTCGTCCTTAATTCCTTTCCTGTCAAGGTTTTGCTTTAGCATCCTAGGGCATCCCCTGAGCTTTGGCAACATCATCGCGGAAGAAATTAGTGTTAAAATTAGTCCTGCTTTCCCCCCTCTTTTAAAACATCTCTTCTTAAATAGCTATTGCCAATTCTATGGCAGATTTGGATACTTTGGATAAAGATAAGCAACATTTTTGGGAATTTTTTTTTGTAATTCCCTATTTAAGACGTACTGTAGCCAGACTCTCCCGTATTTTTGTCGCTGTAGTCCCAATTCTGCTAACAAATTTGATTCATCCGTTCACAGAATTAGGCGCAGAAACGCCCCGTTTTCCATGTCGCATTCCGGAAGCCAAATGCCAAATTCCAATCTTCTCTCGGAATCTCCATCCAGTGGTCACCCTGTTGGATTAATAACCCTCTAAATTCTAACTGAAGACGCTCTTAATCTCGGACTCGTTTCAAGGCCTTGCCTGATCATGGTCGTTATTTGCTGCTCGACGTCGGAAATTTCGCGTAAATACTCCTCTTTGGAGTGCACGTCGGTTTTGTAGCCGCCTAGAGTATATCAACAATTAAAAATAACAAAATGATGTCCATACCGTGAAAATTACGAATTTATGAATCACCCTGTAACTTCCAAACGGTTTAGATTGCCCACCCCTACCATGTTGGCTAGGTTAGATCTATCACCCCACTTATTTTGGCATACCAGATCTGAAACATTATATTAGATAATCTTGATAGGGCTGGTAACAAGAAATTGTACGTTCCAGCACGCCTCGAGGCTAAATAGACTTGCAATTAGATCATTCAAATTGCCTTCAAAACTGACTCTAAAAGTAAATTTATTGTGATGTGCGATGGTAGTTAAGAAAGAAGAAATAAAATTGCAATAGAGCTTTTCCGGAAGTCCAAGTCCAAGTGTTCATTTCTATAGAGCATTCAGCTCCTGGAAATCAATTGTTTAAAATAAAATTAATAGACAAGATGTACTTACTCATATTTTTTTCTTTTGTTAAGATCCTGTTTCTGTCAATCCGAAAGTGAAGAAAGGTAATCTTCCTCAAAATTCACTAATTAAGTACAATTTTGTAAACTTGTTGGCACTGAAATTTATGAACTTAGAGCTTGGCAATGGCCCAAGTTTAAATGTCATTGACCTGTCGCATTGCAATACATTAGTGTGCATGATATCATAGATATCATATATATTAAAGCTTGTTTAAACTTTTATTTCGAGATATGAATTACCATTTACTAGCTCGTATTCATTATGGTATTTGAAATGGATAAAACAGAAAACCACCTTTTTTTAAGTCTAAAAAATTAAAATCGAATTGAACTGCAACTTGATTGGATTTTGCATGGCTTGCAGTTATATCGGGCTAATTCAAACCTCTTCGAGCTTAATATTTATTTTATCCCAACTCTAGCCCGAATCACTTGAATAAAAGCTCCAAAAGGAAAACTCATTTTCTAACCCTTCAAAGAAGAAATTCACTCGATAGAAAACCGACTGGTCTGGTTTTGTATTGCCCTCAAATCCAATATTGAAATCAAGTCTAAATCCCAAGTTAAATTCCGGATACAATAAAATGAAAAGGTTTCATGTACCTTCCCAAACCCTTTAACTTTGTGGTGTGCTCCGTTCGTGAGGGAAGCTAACGTTACTCGTCGTCGAGTCTTCTTTTTATCAAAACTGCATGTTTTCATCCTGCCGCTGATTGAATTATTCCTTTCGTCCTCCTAAGGGATGGGAACTTGCATTGAGCCGGATTACTCGTTTTATATCTCCCATGTATCATGTTTCAGATCCATATCGCTACGGACGTGATACTACCAACATGTGGACGATGCCATGAATTCGAGCACACTCTAGCTTAAACATCAGTACCAGTTACCTTTCCTCCTAATCAAAAGAACTCCCAGGAAACTGGGGAAGACTCATCAGTGCCGGGAACGTGGGCGTCCTGACGAAAATTGCGCTCGACTTATACGTGATGGGCACTTCATGTGCAAAATCATAATACCATAAGACTGTGCCAGGTGGTGGACTTGCACTGTAACATGATTTTTCAGTGAATATTACTTGCCAGATCTTAAGATCAAATAATGCCGTTGAGGATATAGCTCTTTGGAGAATTGCGGATAATAAAGGGGTAAATAACACCGAAAACTTGTTAAGATTCTGTTGAACGAATTGCAATGGAAGCAGGTTTGACCTGGTCTTAAGGGTGAACCTTATAGTGCATCCAATAGAAGCATCAGTGAATTTTAAAAAGCTTATTGTATAGCAAGCAGTTTGTATGTACAGGATGTTAGAAATATGAGTTATCAATTTTTAGCAGCGCTATCACACGGTCTTTGTTTACGCGTGTGGAAATATTAAACATCCGCCAGTAATTGTATCTACATCGCTAGAAATTTATGGTACATGAGTTGAGAGGCATATGGCATCTAATAAATTTTGCTCAGAAGAAAGCAGGCATTGCACGGAAATTTGTATCTACAAGATAAATTTCGCACTTCAAAAAAATGATAACAGTGTTGTGAAAACCGGTTATTTTCTAAATTTTCAATTAAGATTTAAATCGTATTTAAAAAAACATCGTGTGGAAAAACCTTACTTATCATTGATTATTCTTAGCACATATGTATCTAACGTGTCTGAAAGTTCGTGAACTACATAGAGACAAGGCTACAATTTCTGACTTCTTTCAAAATAGAGATTATACTATTGAAAACAAAGCGAGTCGGTTGCTGTACTCTTAGAAATCTCAGTATCCGTCAAATAATTAATGATTTGTCTCTGCCATAAAAGCAGTGCACAAAGTGTAGACTTGAATATACTACAGCATTTCCAGTGATATTTTTAAAGCATTAATTAATTGGTTTATAGTTTTCATTTGGATCAACTTTTACGTAGCTTACACTTTGATCCACCGAAACCCTCTCAATTTTTAAATGTTTAATTTTAGTTTCAGTAGCCTTGTTTTAAAAAACCTCTATAGCTCCATATAACCAGCATAAGTTGGGCCAAAATAATTAGCCTAATTTATCTTGCCTAGGCAAACAAAGAATTTTATAGAAGGGGGGGGGGGCGAACTGGACCGTTTGAGAGTTACAAGGTGATTCATAAATTCCAAATATTAATGGTATGCATGCATTGTTATTTCATTTTATCTTTTGATATACTTAAAATAGCAACATCAGACTTACGCCAAGAAACTACTACACCAATTTCTTTTCCATAGATCCAACTCCTACCATTGCAATTTCCTTTCCATGGATCCAACTCCTACCATTGCAAGTATACTAACTTTCAAAAATAAAAAATATGTTTTGCGGTTTCCAAGCATTTTCCCAAATTTTCTTGCATGCGGCCAGTAACTAAATTAATACAATATTTTAAAACAAGTCGAAACAGAAAGTGAACTCCTTAACTATAACACGAACTTCCCATACTTACTATACTTATCTATAACGTGAACTTGTTAACTATAACATAACAGAAAATCTTCCAGAGATCAGGAGACCCGAAAATCACTGCTAGTGTCACATTTTTGCTTACTAAATAACACCTCTCTATGTATTAGCCGAATAAGAGCACTTTATTCGGGTCCAGTTCCTATCCTTTAGGCCTTCATCCAGTGGTGTCCCATCAGCCTCCTTCTCTGCTTGCTAAGGCAGGACACTGGCACACAGTATGCACCGCGGTCTCTTGACCCTCCAGGCACAGCTTACAGGTTATCATCCTAAAAGATGTTCATCTTCTTGACATCTACAGTCTCCTTGTCCTGTTTAGTGATTAGTGTTTAGTAATCTCAAAGTCCTTCCATCAATATCTACGACGCTTTTCTGCGCAGCACTTCTGGCCGGTGTAATCAAAATCTTAGCCTGTCTACATAAGTTCGCGACGGTTCACTGTTCTCAGTGCTGCCTCGTGGCCCACGTGTCCAACAGGTCCACTGCCGTATCTCCACCTACGGCTCCGGACTTTGGAAACTCGAAGCAGCTAACAGCTTAGCCAGTTCATCTGCTTCCTCGCTTCCTTCGATTCAAAGATGAACACGCGTTGGACACGCGTGGACACACTCCAAGACCAGATCTGTATAGAGCTCTGTGTTATCCATAAACCTGTTCACCGCCCGATTGTCGAGTGCTACCACTATCTCCTTACACTTCACATGATGCTCGAGCAGGTAATCCAGCGCATAGACCAGCATCTCCGTCAGTACCTCTCAATTACCCTTACTTACAGGCATATCCAATTCCGGTGTCTTATTTTTAACAAGTTAAAGGGTTTTCCCATGCCCATAGTCATCAGACCTATGCCAGTTTACAACTCCATTCATGCAAAGAGCTACTGATACTGCAGTTCTCGGCACGTAGATCTACCAGAACAATAAGCGTACTCCGTATAGTCCCTTCTTCCCGGTTTTGGTAGAAATATGACCTTAAACTCTCTGCACAGAAGCAGAACGTACTCTACTGCTAAGCATGCGATGTAAATGCTCCTGAGTATTGGTGCTACCATCTTACTGCCCCACTGGAGTAAGGCTGATAATATACCTTTTAATTGTACTGCTTTGAACGGATCAAACGGCTTAATAGATAGTCTGACCCCCTCAGGAGACACAATCCTTGCCGACCTTGTTTTCTTAAAGGCCACGGCATTTTCGAGCTCGGAAAGTGAGTTTCCAGCAGGATATCTCCGATATCTCTCCAGTTTTACCCGAACCAACTCGAGCCGGGAAACCGGCTCATTGCATTCCATGTTCTCAAGTCTACACCTTTGGGAATTCTAGGCGTCCATATTATTAGTTTTTACCCTTAGCATCCCTGATACTTCTGACTATTAGTGTTCTTAGTGAGCCTAATCAGCCTCCGATTATGTCTCTTATTTTCGCCATAGCGAATGCCAAAAGTTATGGCTCTATGGGCTGACAGCGTCATCACGTCAGCCACTCTCCAATTGAACACTCTGTTTAACAACTTAGTATCGCTAAGAGATACGTCTTTTCCATCCACGAAAGTCGAGGACCAGATGTACTTACTTCAGTTTTATGTAAAGTTTTTAATCACTTATCAACTCTCACTTGATGAAATATCTACAAACTAACCATTTTATCAAGGATTACCAGTACGATTTTCGCACTGTCCGATCAACCGGAGACATACTAATATTTTTTTAATTTAATTTCAGATATTTAATAAATAAGAAATTAATTAATTATTTCTTTTAATATATTTATTCAAATAAACCGCCAAAAGGAAAAGTAGTTGTTATGACAATATTTCACGTTTGTTAAGGGGGTCCTCTACTCTCGAGGCCTGAAATTAAGCGGTTTTTTGGGGAATAAATTGCGAAGGATCTACTGAATACATTTAAAAATTTTTTTTTTATATCGAAGATACATGTTTTGACTTTTCAATTTTACTTTTGAAGATGAAAAAAAATAACTATCGCGACCTTGAAACGTCATTGATGACATTGATGTTGAAACTGCATGGGTCCCGCTTAAGCACAGTTGTGGCCAATTGGGTAATCTGTAAATTTATATTCTTTGTAATCATAGATACGTTGGCTATGTTTTCCCGTGACAGATTTTTTTTATTTTGCAATTTGTAAAAGTTATGCAGCAATTTGTAAAAATTTCAAATTTTACGTCATTTTTTGACCTATTAGAGGCTATAAAAATGGAATAAAATAAAATTTTGCAAATCGTACTCGGGAAAACATAGCGGTATGTTTTCTGAACAATTGAAAAAAAAAATTATTGAAATCGGACCAATACTTTTATGAGAAGTCTTACTCGGCAGCTAAAAAAACACTACTTTCGGGAAAACGCGTTTAATGATCAATTACGGTGTATAACTTGATTATAGTAACTTACGAGTTAATCTGCTATACCGGCGCCGTAGAGTTCTCCTTCCTCATCACGTTGATGCTTTTGGTTGTCCACATTCTTCTCAAGAACGGACCGGTAAATTCTTTAGACAATGATTTTTAACTGGAAAAGCGCCGTCATGACGCGCCGCGCTTAGTTTCTCGGAAACGGCCAGAGACGGGTACCTTTTTGTTCCCAGAAACATGCAAAGGAACGTGATTTTCATATAATCCTTTCTGTGGCGTATTCTCAGACACATATAGATTGAAATTAAAAAAAAAAACAAAAATTGATTTTTTGAAACCGCGAGAGTAGAGGACCCCCTTAAGTTGCAAAACTAAGGGTAATGAAAAGAAACAGAATAGAAAAATTGGACCATGCATTTTTGTTGGTTTCGCGTGAATTTGGCTATCTCCATTGTATTTATCGCAATGACTTTATCTCACTTAAAACCAGCGGCCCGCCCGAGCTACCTATAAAAGTGTCCAGCAATTATAAAGATTCAGCCATTTCTTTCTAATGAGGGTCACAGTCCCCCTTCGCCCTGCTTGTTAATTTGTTAAATGCATTGAAAGTTTTATTTCAACGACATTTTCCTAAAAAGTAAAAATGGGCAGGCGCCATATACTTAAGAAATAAAAAGCCGATGAGGGATAGGGGGAAAATGATGTCATCTTTTGTCTTAAGATATTATAGACCAGGGTTGTACTAATAAATGATAAATTAAGTCCGTCATAATTTTATCTCAATTGAAGCCGGGGGCCCATTCCAGCTGCGGCCCTAAGCACATGCCTATGTTTACCTCTGGTTAAATCCCTTGTGTTGAATAGAGTATCTTTTTCTATGGCAGTGTTCATTTACCAGCTTCAATTTACCGTGCAATTTTCGTATACACGAAGTAGACGTAAATCTACGGAAAGTACACGGAAGTATACGGAAAGAACAAGTACAAATTTCAGAACCAAAATATCTTGATGAAATTAGTATACAACGCGAAATACGAGTCGTAAATGATGATTCAAAAACGTACAACACATTTTCGACGATAATATTATCTCATTATACAATTTATCTCATTATACAATTTATGAATTTTAGAAAAGAAAGATTGTGAATTTAATCCGCGCGCTCTTTTTACGTTTTTGAATCATCTCCATCTACAACTCATATTTCGTCTTGTATACTAATTTCATCGAGATTTTTTATTTCTAAAATTTGTACTTGTGCTTTCCGTGTACTTCCGTGTAGTTTCTGTGTACTTTCCGTGTGTTTCCGGGTACTTTTTAGGGTGGTATATAGACACTGCCTTTTTCTATTTGTACTATGACCGTGCATTCTCTTATACAGAATACGGTCCCCTTATTTATCATATGATAAGAATGTTGTACCTAGAGTGCGGTTAGGGAGTGGAGATCCTGATCCTGAGAATTAAATCTCGAGCGACAAAATGCCGATTGATCAAAATCCCGATTAATAAATTTCCGAAAACTAAAACCTCGTGAGCAAACTTGCCGTTGCAATTACTCTGTCGAGTAAGAAATATGATAAATATCACCTTGGATGATCTTGATCGTGAATATATGCAAAGAATCTTCTTTAGATATTTTGTAAAAGGATTGTGTTTTTATTTTGTTGTACAAATCTTTCCTTGTAGAAAAAAGATTACAGTCTAGAAAAGACAAATTATAATTGTGGTATACAAATATTGTTCAAAATGTAAACTTCAAATATTATTAAATATGTATATACTGATCTACTTTTTCGCAGTTGTTTTGTTATTTCAGCGACACAGTTTTAAAAAATCTTAAAAAAATGAAATATCCAGTCGAATTAATAAATTTAAGTCTATTTACAACCCATTACTATGTGTTTTGAAAATTTTTATAAATCGAGTTTTTACTAGTCAGGATTTTGGCGAATGGGTATAACATTTTCAAAAATGTCTGTGACGTTTTTCGCATATGAACAAACAGTAGTCATTATTATTGTCGAACAGCAGTTACGTCTGTTTTTAATAGTTAAAGGATAGTGGTGTCTGTTATTGGTAAAATAACAATAGTGACGTATGCTATCGATAGTAAATAGCAATAAAATCCTTTATTGTTGGTATGACCTTATTGTTGCCTGTTGCACTCATCTTCTTGCGTTAGAATGATAGAAATATGAAGATCTTGTGGAAGAAGAGACTATGCAAGTGTTGGATGTAGTCTGAAAAGTCTATACCGAACTCGATATAAAGTGATTTTTATTTAAAAAAAATCGAAAAATTTTCTAGTTAGATCTAAAATGTCATCGTTCTACAACAAAGCAGAGACGGTATTGGATCAATGGTTAAGTCGCACGAAAAACACGCCAGGTTCGAGTCTCACCCTGCCTATGAGTTTTCATTGGCAATTGCAATAAATAAAAAATATGCTCGGTCTCTAAGCTGTTGCAGCTCTCAGAAATGTAAAAAGCTTGCTACCTCATCATAGGGTTGGCCCCAGGACTTCGAGTACGTCATAAAAAAAAGCAAACCAGTATCCGAGAGCAGTTAATGAGAGAATCGCACTTTAAGCAGAGAATCGAGAATGTGATGGAAGCGAAAAGAAGTTACATTACAGAACCCAGAGGATCTCTTAGGTAACATACATACTAGCACGAACACACTGAAATTGTGACGGATGGATATTTTTATTCTGCTTCAAATCACTCTATAATAAATACTTTTAAGAAATTTTTATTGACTTGTACGAAATTTATTTTTATAATTAAACAGTTTTTATTGTTTGATATAATCAATTTATCCGGAGTTTACTGATAGACTCTGAAAATTTAATATAATTTAATTAACCGGTAAATTACCAGCTTATCAAATTAATCTAGTTCTACTTTAAAACCACTATCTTCCCCTTACCAAGGCTTACTCCAAATTAAACAAATTTAAGAAATCCTTGATATTGTTACAGTTGTGTCGATACATCTGTTCAAACGATGTGATTGACTTTAAAATTTCTACCTTTAAACGCGTTTGTTCTGCTTAATTAAATTTCCGACCCTAGAACCCAAAATTTGTTTATATTACCAATCGCCAATCTACGTGGAATTTCATTTTAATTAGACCAGGTTCCACTGCCATTCATATCTTTGAACTCTTTTAATTGAACTTCATCTATGCGGATCTAGAAATCAGGATGCAAATTACAACTTTCCGCCAGATAATTAAAATTCGCAGCCACTCCTCAATCGCCTAAGTTTAATGATGCTCAGTCCGAGATAACAAAGCAAGGCTACCACCGTAGTGTAACATTTCTCCTAAACTCTAACCAGCCAAATGAGGAAAGTTGTACCAGCTTCGTTAGTATATTACAAGGCAGCCCTCTTTATAATGCCATGCCCACCCAGCAATTGGAGCACAGTCAACAGGGCTAAGTATTTCCAGAATAGCACCGGATGCGAACTGTTGCTGTATCTCGATGCGTTGGTGAAGATTATGCCGGAACCATATTTGAAGCTAGCGGAAGGAACTACATATTGGTCCCCACGACACGTTCCAATCGAATCAAATACATTCCCAAACGGGTAAGGATTTAAAGACTCACCAGAAATTGAATTCGATAAATGAATGGCACTGTGTACGGAGCTTATTTCGATCCGGTATTTCTCCTTTAGATCCTTATTCACATGTGGAGTAGAACAGTAAAGGTTCCTTCGCCAGCAAAGTCCAACAAAGTTTACCAAGGACTACTTTCCTCTACTCGTGTCTCTGATGGTGTGCTGGAAATCGGGAGTTGGTTTGAATATTTTATTAAATGGAAATTTCGATAGGAAATCGCCCATTTGGCTATTCTTCTCATCGCTGAAGCAAAAACGGGTGCTATACATTTAGCTAGAAAAAGGAAACCTTTTAAATTTTTATGATACACCATTGAGCCGTAAGGACTTTAAAACTTTTGCAATTCTTTGGTGTAGGAATGGTTGGACTACTTTCCGGGGCGGCTTTTGAATTACGAACCAAAACAGATTATCCTTTTGGTCAGTTCGAGAGAAGCAATCAGAGAACTCGAATAGCATTGATTGTTATTCAGATTTTTTCAAGAATCTTGAAATCTGCAAAAGCAATTGTTTTGCTGAACAAAAAAGCCTCTTAAATTTTTATCATAAATATTTCTCAAATAATTATCCCTTACCTTCTTTCTAGATTAAGTACTTGAGAAATTCATTTTGACACAGAAACTTCTAGACATTCATTCAGGGCCGTAGAGAGGGGGGGGAGCGAAGGGGTCAATCGACAGAAAAAATTTTCCATTTTAATTACATATATATGTATATGTATATGGGCCTGTAAACGCTTAGTCCCATGCCCGAAATTCCTTTCGCGGGGGCCCGTATGTGGTACCCCCCGGGCCCGAATTTTATCTCTAAGGGTCTGCATTCATTAGTTTTGATGTTGAAGTAAATAAGCAAAAACACCGACTACAAAATAGCGCATTTTTGCACTGCATTTTAAGGTAGTATCAATGTACCATGGCATTTAGCTTACATTAACTACGTATTATCTAGCTCACATTTAGCTTACATTAACTATTATCTAGCTCGCAACTATACAAAAACAAGACTTTTACGTTCCCTCATTCCCCTGGCCAGTAACTACCTTCCCGCCAAGCTATGCTAACGCATAATAGAGTTGGTTCCTGAACTTTGGCCACAATAAAAAAACAAAAAACATATTGGATAATTTCTTCTACCGCACATGCGTCACAAGGGGAACAAGAGAGAATAGAATTGCTAATTAATAGAATTGATAGTTAGTAATTTAAGTGGGCCCAAATCTCGAATTTACACGAAATAGATCGATCGACTTAGCATTTCCCAAACTCCACTTCTTTGGTTCCTGTACCAGTATGGGTAAAAACGAAACTAATATCGTCTGACTTCTATGCTCGTTCGTCAAGTGAGTCACAAGCCCGTAACTTCTAAACCTTAAAGCTTGAAATTTGGTGTAGTTTGTATTAGTATACGACGAGGGACGCGTGAGTGGTAGTGGGAGCGAGAGTGATGCGGGACAAGAAGTTGTGGTGGAATATGAAAGCATGCAAATCGAACCGACATTTCGCTGATGCGAATGCAGGACTACAGCGTTTTGATTTGCTACGTGCAAAGTTTCTCTTGGATCGCCTAGTTCCCGTTCAGGGTCGCCATACTTCACACAGGCATTATCGCCAAATGGGCACTAAAAAGTCGCCAAAATCGCCAATCTATTACTTTTTTGTAGCCATGATTATAGCCAAAATGTCAAAGTGGCAAATACGTGTAAACACGGAAGTACACGTAAGTGCAAATTGCCACTTCCTTTAACTTATCGCGATAACACAACAATGAAATGTTTTTTTATTGGGTATGCAATATACTTTGTTAAGGTACGAGTAATTTCTTTAATTACACACCTTAAGTTTCGTTGGTTTTTAGTAAAGCAATCGTTACCAGCATGTTGCTTAAGCCACTAATAATACATATTTTTGAACTCGTTTTTACAAGCACAATTTCATTTGATTCCCATTTCACGCCAATGAAAATTAGACCCAAACATTACAATTTAACTACACGGCTTTTATTCTGCCACCAATTCCTATCTTCGTGCCAAATATGAACAAATATGAAAGAGTTTCACAAAAAACGCCTACCAATTAAAGACTTCCAATAAAATATATTTCATTATCTACCTATAGTTAAAGTGATTTTCAATTGTAGATACTAATGCTTTGATCGCTGAATCCAACGCTCGTTGCACCTTATTATATTTTAGAAGTTCAATTGTATTTGAATCGGTTTGCAGTGATTGTACATTTACATACAATAGATCGGATTTTGATGACTTATTGAGGATTTTTAATAAAAAAACAGCTGTCTAGATCGGTGTTTTTATTTAAATTTGTTGGTTTTCCATCTAGTGTTTGGTTTTTTCGGAGGCATCCAGCAGCTAAAGAAAAGCTAACCCTTTGGTGCTGCTGTCGACGAAGAGCAAAAGGAATTTAGCTTTTCTCTATTAGAAACGCCGATCGCGTTAATGAAATGTGAAATACAAAGTCTAACTATCTACCGCATCATTTCGTCATCAAAGACAGTAGCACAACTACCAAACTCAGAGATGTTTTCAATGCGTCAAGAAAAACATCCGAAACAGGATGTCGTTGAACGACAATCTCCTAATGGGACCTAGGATACAGGAAGAGCTCGGTGGCGAAAGCACAAAATTGATTTTACAGCAGATATGAAGCAGATGTACAGGCAAGTACTTATTCACAAAGACGACGCTGACTACTACAGAATACTTTGGAGACTTAGGAAGGATGATCTAGTGTCTACGTTCAGACTACTCACTGTCATTTAAGGAAACATCAAGCGCGCCATATCTATAGCTACACGGATACTGCAACAACTTGCTAAGGACGAAGCAGAACATTTCCCAATGCATCGTATACAGTGCTAGAGAGAATAGTAGAATTTAGCACTTGACTTCTGGAACGCGACATTGACGATAGGGCGTTTCTGGGCCGAATTCTCTGGATGGATGAATCTCAATTCACCAGGGATGGTATCACGAACTTCCATAACCTCCATACATCATCGCAAACTAAGCCACACTGATTACCTCATTCCAGCAGATATTCAGTGTCCATGTTTGGGTTGGTATCATCGGCAACCATTTGGTAGGACCATTCATTTTGCCCCAAGTACTCAAAAGTCAAATTTATGCGGAATTTTTGGAGAATACGCTATCAGATCTAATAAACGGCATCCCTGTGTATAATCGAACGGACATGTTTTACCAACACGATGGAGCACCAGCGCATACTGCTAACATTGAGAAGGCAATACTAAGTGAAAAATGTCCTTACCGCTGGATTCGACGAGTTTCACAGGTTCCTTGGCCTGCTAGATCTCCAGACCTTACCCCATTGGACATTTACTTATCGGGTACAATGAAGGATGAAGTTTATTCAAGCCCTGTTAACACTTGATTGAGTGAGCCTGTTGAGAAAGTTATTTGGCTTTTTTCTCAGCTCATTTATCTCAGCAAACGTGTCAAATTCAATCTGGGCCTTGTTGATGCGAACTTGTACATTTACTTTACCTGCATCACCTGCTCTAACTATGCTTCCGGGATAACCGAATTTATTTAATAGTTCTGTTCAGTATTAGGCTCTTCAAGACAAATTTGGTGTTGTTTTCTGGAGTCAGAACTCATAAGTATGATTTCAGCCGCATTTATCTCAGGACTTCGGACATTAAGAGTAAATAACCCTGTTTGTTGAAAAGAAAGCATGCATCGTCGGCATGGTCCAGGTGTGTTAGGTGGCCAAAAAGTTTCAACCTATTCCTTCGCAATGGGCGGTAATCTAGGGCGCTGCAGTCTTTATCATTAATGATGATCAAGAAAAGCAAAGGTGACAGTATGCACCCTTGTCTCACTCCATTCAGCACTTGGAATAGCTCCGACTATTTTCTCTTGTGTAGGACGTGCAATTCGGCTTCCAAGTAGGACTCTTTTATAATGGTAATAATTTTTTTTATTCCTATCCTTTCTAAAGCTGCTTTGTCGTAATCGAGTACCATTAAATGTAAAGGGGACCTCCATTCGGCGGATTGCTCGATGATAATTTGGAGGGTGTTCATGTCGTCGCTGCAGAAGAAACCCTTACGAAAGCCTACCTGTAGGACTCGATTTCTTAACGTTCCTGGATTACGGGAAGAAGGATATCAGAGCAAATAATGTTTATATTTGTTTTAATAGTAATACTAATTTAAAATAGAATAACTTGGCCTTAAGAGGATTTCTACAGTGACGGCCTGTTTTTGATACTTAACTTCGCGATTTTTTTCTGCAAAAAGGTAAGACGAGTACAATTATTCGTCTTTATATCTGAGATATAAGGCACAAAAAGACAATTTTTTTAAGTAAAAATAACCCAAACATGAGGGCTGTGCGGAGCGCTGAATTTGGTCTCGTGAAAAACGCGTTTAAAGTTTTGAAATTACTTTGGGGTCGCTGACAAAATTTATTTATTTCTTAGTTTTTTACTTAAGTTTGTACTATCCTTAGAGAGTTGCAAACAGGTAGGTTTTTATAAATTTTTTTAATGTTAACGTGAAAACGACTCCACGAAGCATATACAGGGTGTTCAAGATCTGACTTTTGATTACTTAATATTTGACTTTTTCGTATTAACAGTTTTTTTTAATTTACACAGGTAACTTTAGTGACGGGTGTCGCTTAGAACTGTTGGCGGAATCAGCTAAATTTGTCAGAAGACGGCCGTAAGGAAGATAAAATAAAGACTACGTGGTAGCAAGGGTGAAACTTCCCCCCGCAGTAATGATATAATGTTGTATAACATCGGAGGGACAGGACCGTAGCATTTTACAGAAGGAAATCTTCGTCAAGATCAATATGAAAACATTTTATGAAATGAGCTTACACCATTTATGGACTCCTTACTCCTCGGAAGATGGGAATACACGGAATACACCTTGCGGCATCCGTAAGAAAAGAAAGGAGGAAATCATGGTTTTGCCTTGCGCAGGTACGGTGTCCATAGAAAATTGTTGGCCGCATCTTAAAAACTTAGTTTACCAACGGCAGAATATTAATATTAATACTTAGATTATTACGTGCCCATGTGAGGGATGCTGAAGCCTAAAAGGAAATAAATATTAATGAAAGCCAAAACTGAAAAGAACTTACTTACCTGTGATGTTTTGTCCCCGTTGTTCATTTAAAATGAAAGTGATGCTGCAAAGACATTTCTTTATACACAGATAAACTTTCTTTGCAGCCAAAAGATACCTAAGCATCGGTTACATTAAGGTATCTATTGTCGTTGTCCTCAAAAGGCGATCTAGAGTTCCAACGCCACCATCCTGATGAGAGTTTCAGATAGTCGATCTCTTCCTACCATTCTAATCTATTTTTATTCCCTGGAATGATGATGATAAAGGAAGATCGTGTAATCCTCGTTAAATTGGGATAATTCTAAAGTTGACATCATCCTAAAATATGATGATATGACTGCGTCGAAGATAAAAAGATTAAACTTAAATTACCTTTGTGGGATAACTAGAAGTTTGTTCATCGAAGCTCACCAACCTGGAATATAGATTAAGATTACACATTGTATATAGTATTAAGATATTACATAGACATTAGGTTTATTAAAAATACATTGGATTGATTTGAAATTAATGAAAGATAGTCAGAGTTAGTATAGATAGTTAAGCTAATTAAACTAGGAAAAGCAAATAATTTGTTTAAGAGTTGGAATTTTTAATATGTAGGTAAAATATTAGTATGTATAGATATTAGATTTTTGATTGAAAATTTAAAGTTTAATAGGATAGGGGAAATTGTACATAGATAAAAATAAAATTAAAAAAAATTAAATATTAGTAGATTAATTAAAGTAAAAATAAGCAAATAAAATCTTATGTAACTAGCATTGAACGAAGGGAAGGACGATATATGAGCCATTTATTTTGAAAGTGGGGTAAGTCCACTGCCAAATTTGAGACTTCAGTTAAAAACAAAGTTATTAATAAGCGTAAGATCTTGAATAGAGTTGTTTTCATTCTAAAGATTATTATGTTTAAAAGTTACTACGACAAAAATATTTCAAGTTTGTTAAATTTTTTTAATAAATTGGAAAATAAAATTAAAAGTACTTTCAAAATGGACTTGCACCACTTTCAAAATTATCGGCTCGGTTTAGAATGAATGAAATTGTTAGATAGGAGAGCAGTACTTACCTTACGCGGAATAACTTAGACCGAATTGGTATACTTAGCTCGCTCAGGCTTCCCTTGCTATGCGCCTATCACGGTTTATTTACACAACACATAACCTCGATTTCACCTGGAAAACTTTATAAAAAAAAGGACTGTTCTTCAATAGTCTGGAACGAAAAACAAAACCGACTGAAGTGTTTGTAATCCAAGGAAGGAACATTTGAAGAGGATATGCCCCGGAAAGGATCACGATGAGAATCAACGCCACGTGAAAATTGCTGTCAACATCCGACAATTTTTCCAAAATTGAGCGACTTCGCGAATTTTAACAACACTTTGGATAGTACCAAATAAAATCAGAAAACTTGGAGACAATTTTAAAGAAAAAAAAGCAAAATAATTATCAAAAAAATTTAACCGCTTTCAACCGATCTGGAAAATGTAATAGATTTTCCAGCATATTTTCCAATAGGGGGCATTATCCTTTGGTATGTGAAGTAGACAGTTCAAAGTGGAAACGTACACAAGTCAGTTGCTCTGGAAAGAAAAGTGGATAAAAACAGTGTCAAAAGAAAGTGAAATGGGTTTAAGTGTCAGAGGAATGTGAAGTGAGGAAACATCTGGAGCGTACCGAGTAGTCAAGAGGAGATGAAGCTAAATTAGCAAGAGGAGTCTGAATAGGATTTTTGTTGCAAGGAATTCTCAGAATCAAAAGATAAGTTCTGCATTTATTTTGTTTTCTTTTTATTTTTTTTAAAAATAATTTGATTTTAAAAGTAAGTTCCTTTTATTTTGATTTTTATTATATTTGCTCTTTTGTGTGCGCAACTTTTTTTTCCTTTTAATTTCTATTGTGAATTTAGTCATAAATAAAAAATTATATCAGCTCAATTCTGCGTTGTTTAAAAATCAGACGAGATTACACACAAATTAAAACGAGTTCGTGGACTCATTAAACAACATCAAAATAAAAAACAACGGGGCGCCCAAACAGTGATTAAAAAAGAACCAACCCCTTCTCCATGCTAGTCGGCACGAAGAAGGCTTGTTATGCTCTTCAACCTTGAGCATAACAAGATTTTAAAAACGTTGTGATAAGAAATAAGAAAAGTATGACTAATAGAATTAAGGGGCTACTAAAAGCCAATATTAAAATAAACTTTCCTATACTAAAAATTATTAACAAAAAATGTTTCCAATACTAAAAATAATTCAGTAAGAATACACTAATAAGTTTCAATAAAAACTTAATTAAATTTCTTCATTTTTGTGTTTCCGAGATAATTAAAGTTTAAATTGCAAGCAATTCCAAAGTGATCATAGTTCATTAATTACTCACTGTATATATACTTTGCACCTGAATCTTAAATAACATTTCATTTCATTCATTTCGGAACTTTACTTCAAAGAAACGGAAAAATCGGTCTTTAAAAATAAACGCTCCTCTCGGAACTATTTATTTCATTTTTCTTTCTAAAATGAACATTAGTATGCAACTTTACACTTTTTAACAAATCGCACATAGCTCCCCAATTAGCCAATAATTTAATACATTTTGATACTTAACTCTGTACATTTCTACACTGTACAAAACAGCGTTATTAGCACAAAGCGCACCCTCGTTAATTAAGTCTGTAAAATTTCCTTATCTCGCCGAATAAATCTAAAAGGCCCTAAAATAAATTGTAAAATTTTAATTGCCAACTGCCGCGAATTCCATATACATAGCGAAGTTTAATTTACGTCTGCCATTAAAAATATTTTATCTATTTAATGACACCTTGCAACAGCAGCAAATGTTAATTTCCTCAATTAATTTGCATTAACGATGCAGTTAGTTATGTTAAAGCACTCTTTAAATTACTCGAGCTTGGCGAGTTGTTTCTAAACTAAGTGAACCCTTTTGCATAATGTCTGATATTCCCGCGACCCAGTGTTCCACAATACCATTTTACTGGGCGCCCATCACTGTCGCGGTTTGCCATACAATGGTTCCCCTAGTTATTACTCTTCCTTCATAGTACTCAACCTCCTCCATATTTAATCCTAAGAAGTTTTAAATCGGAATAATGTCCGCATTTTTATGCCCGTAATAAAGGAAAGAATCCACTGCTGCCGCCATTCTCTAACTAAACCGGAATTAATTAAGTCTTGATTTAACCCCTTCTGCCTGTCAGGTCGGCTAAAA
Source organism: Leptarthrus brevirostris (assembly GCA_964036015.1). Lineage (NCBI taxonomy): Eukaryota > Metazoa > Arthropoda > Insecta > Diptera > Asilidae > Leptarthrus > Leptarthrus brevirostris. Next base: position 92,292,279 of record OZ038374.1, read on the forward strand.
TCGAAGAAAACGGACTCGTCCCCATCAAAGACAAAGCAAGCAGAAACCGCAGCAGATGCGCTTAATATCCGGATTCACAAGTTAAAAAGGAAAAATGGCGGACGAAAGAATGCACTTGATGTAGTGCAAACAAAAGACCAGCCCGCGTCCATTACGTGCAAGAAGGGAATAACTCTTGAGGCCTTTTCCTAAAGGATCGCCCTAGTCTCAAGATGCTTGACAGGAAAGGGCAGATTCAATTACACGTGTGTGTCCTCCCTATCACAAGTTCGTCGACTCGGGCTCGTCTTGCATACAAATTGCACCGTATGACTGCACCGCTCGGTCGAATTAATAATTGAAGAGGCTCTGGGTAACACAGAAGGAAAGGGCTGCGCCACTCTTATTAACGCCCCACTTATATGCATAGGGCTTCCCACATAGCGCTCGCTGCTCGTTTCGCCTCTGGGAGCTGGGGTTGGACCATTGGACCCACTTTTGTTTTTAACAGAGCAGTAAACTTGTACATCTGAAATAACATTCATGAGGAACTGGGAACCCCATTGTACTTTGCATAAAGACTTTTTATGCTAATTTAATTAAGGAAAGTGTGCCCGCCAGTTCGGAAGCCGACAATTTCTTCTGTAGGTGCGTATACTTTTGAGATCAAAGAACTGTAAAAATACAGCATCAGCTGATGTCCTTCCCTTTTATTCGTTTTATTGCCGTCTGTGATGGCTGTCGTTTAAATTTTGTATGAGAATGCTCTTACTTAACTTCCGCAAGACTGTCCTACACGGGATCCTTAAGTCCTTGCAAAGAGTGTACTCAGCGTCTATCAAGGCGCTCATTTACTTTCTTGATAATTTTTAATGCACTAAAAGTCATTTGCATATAATTTCACTACAATTTCAAGCAGACCTTCCTTCCTCAGCGAGTTTTTCCTGAGAAAGACTTTCTCTTTATGAATGCACAGTGAGGCTCATTTAGGGCACATTGAAACTAATGACGCGCTCATTCATCCTGGATGAACGAAGACGATTATGGGTTCCGGAATTGTTATTACTCTTGTAATTCATTTAGAAGAGGCAGGGAAATTATGGAGAAAGAAGTACCTTCTCCTGTTCTTGAGGATGGCAAGAAAAAATCTGCTGAACAAAATGAGATTAGTCGAAATTAAGTTTATTTCTGTAGTTGGAACATTATCGTTAAAAGCCTTTTGCCAAATTTGTAAAACTATAGAGCAGGCATTATTATTATAAAAATTTCCGCATAGTAAAAAGTAATATGCGTTAGAAATAGTGCATGATAGTTAAATTTGTATAAAGGGGTCGTCCATAAACCGCGTAACACTCTTGTGGTAGTGGGAGTGGTGATCACGAAAGTCTGCATTGTTATTGTTACGTTACACTGTTTTCTATTCTCAGAAGAAATTGGAGACGTTGGAAGTGGTTTCTCCATCTTAGTTTAGAAGAAGAGCTTTATAGAGCATACTAAAATCTATCCTGCAAATCCTGGGAAAAAAGTCGTAAACAGACTGAAAGCCGTTTGTATTGATACCTGGCTTAAAAAGCTACTATTACTTCTGACACTTTTGATTTTCCAGAGCGGTTTGAAGAAAACGTCGAAGTGGTGGGGTTTCAAACTCCAGATAGGGTTTCAACTCAGTTGTGATCGAATTAATGGTTCGCTCCTGTATGGACGAATGATGTGTGAACGCTAAGATACTTTGTATTATATCTGACATTACATTATTACCAAAAAGAAAAAGAAGAAGAAAAATATTATACAAAAATTCTCTAAAATCTCTTAAATTTTATTTTGAAAAGTTACATAACCTTTGAGAGGTGGGAAGGAGGAATTAAGCTAACATCGAGAAGGAGAAAACATAGGAAAAAACATTACGTGGTTTCTGAACGACCCCTTAACAATAAACACTTGCGCTTGGTCTGCGATATTTCAAATCGCACAAAACTCTTCCATATTTCTACACTGAAAAGTGTAGAGTAGACTTAATATAAAAAAAATTGATTTTATTTCTTAGCAAAATGATGCCAGACAAAAAATGAAATTTACAATGACATGAAAATGCAATGTTATTTTAACTTTTGCACATAACTGTACATAAATAAGAGAGCGAGAGGACTTTGATATACAGACAGACAGACGGTCGGAAATGAAACTAAATGAGTTTATTTATTTTTACGGAACCCTAAAAAATCACTTGAAAGGGAAAGTTGCCAGTATCAGAATGCTTCGAGATACTTGAATTTATTCGTATAATTTCGAAACCGGGATCTTCAATTGTTATAAACAATCAAAAATCATTATTTTTTGATTTTTCGGTTTTAAATCTCCAGATATACGGGTGTTTCAGATCTGGTGTGCCAAAATAAGTAGGGTAATAGATCTCACCTTCACAAAGAAAAAATTGTATAGCAATAGCGCGGGGACAATTTCAACCGTTTTGGGAGTAACATGCTGATTCATAAATTTGCTATTTTCATGGTATTCACATCACTATTTAATTTTTAACTTTTGATCTACTCAACGCAGAGATTTCAAACAAACGCCAAAAAACTACTATCCCAGTGGATTTTCTAACATTGTGAATAATATTGGTCTAACTTCTACCATTGCAGATACAGTCACTTCTAAAAGTAAAAAAAATGTTTTCTATTACCTAAAATTCAGCATTTTCCCAAATTTTCTCTGAAATTCATGTAATTATTGTACCTGTTTTTTATTTTTATTAAATTGTCCATATTAAATTTTCTTCTTTCTCCTTTTCTATAACCTAAATAATACAAATAATAATAAGCCTATTTTTTTATTTAAGCTTAATGCAAGCTATTACATAAAAAATACAAAATAACAAAACAAATACTAGGAGGAAGGAGAATTAGGAAAGGCGATCAAGATGGGCGGGATAAAGAAATAAGGCTTTGTGAAGGGATGATTTACTCAGATGGAAGTCAAAGGAGGGAAGGTCGTTGACTTTTCTTAGCATCCTGGTAATTGGTTCGCGTTGACCGTAGTTCGTGCGATGGCGGTCGAGTCGGAAAAGGGGAGTGGACCTAAGGTTGCGAGGGTTGGTATAGATGGGTAAAGAGTGCAGGATTGAAGGGCAGTCTATGGCACCAGCTAATAGCTGATGAGTGAAGAGAACGTCGGAAACATCACGACTTAGGGGTTGTAAGTCGATCAGTTTCAGACGGTCTTCATAAGTTGGAAGGTTGAATCTGTTTACCCACGGAAGATCACGTAGAGCAAAGCGAATGAACTTACGCTGGACAGATTCAATTCTGTTAATGTGGGTTGTTTGCGTAGGTGACCATACCTGGCTGGCATATTCAAGGAGAGGTCTAACGAAGGAAATATAGAGAGATTTGGACACATCAGGATTGGAGAACTCTAGACCAGCGCTTCACAAACCCTAGCGCGGAGTTAGCTCTGTTAATTATGCTATCAATATGGGAACGGAAATTAAGTTCACTATCACAGATTATTCCTAGGTCACCCAAAGAGGTAACGATAGGGACTGGTACGTCGGTTAACATATAGGTTCTCGGGGTGGTGGTAAGACGCTTGCGGGAATAAGAGATGGACTGGCATTTGGAGACATTGAGCTCAAGAAAGTTTTTCATGCACCATGTGGTGAACGAATCGAGGTCATTTTGGAGAAGAAGAGAGTCGGTTGTGGAGGAGATATGTTTAATTATTTTCATGTCATCAGCATAAATAGACAGCTCTCAGTTTTTGATGACACAATCAACATCATTAACTGTGGATGAAAATTAATGGGCCGAGGTGGCTGCCCTGAGGGACGCCGGAACGAGCGACAATGGGGTTAGAAATGGATGAGCTGAAAAGAACATTGTATTGACGGTTGTTGAGGTAGGATTGAATCCAGGAGATGAATCGAGGGGGCAAATCTAGGCGATCAAGTTTAAACAGGATAACGCTATGGGAGATCTTGTCAAAGGCTTTACCAAAATCGGTGGCGATAACATCAACATCTTTACCGTTTTCCAGGGCACATAGTGTTTTGGAGACGAATTCGGTAAGGTTGGTGGTTGTAGATTTCCTTTGAGGAAGCTATGCTGGGAGAAACCTGTATCTTCGCTAAGAACAACATTAACGTTTTTACGTTTTCGTACCTTAGCTCTGCTAACTTAACAGTGATTAAATTGGAAATTGCATGAAGGAGGGACCTCTTATTTCTTAAAATCTTAAAAGCCAACATGTCTTAAAAGGGAGCCAGCTTGTTAGTGAGTTGTGATGCCAATGCTAGACACTCGCTATGGGGCAGTTTAGAAAACAACGAGCGTGGTGAGTCCTTATATAATTTCATAGTAAATACTTACCTCCTAGTATATAAAAGAGGCAGTACACCAACCAGTACACTACTAACTGACAATGAAGTATTTTGTATGGAAAATTGGAAAGAGTCCGATTTAAGATCCACCTTGTATCATAACTGGATACTCTTCAACGTAAACCTTATGGTCGAATCTTTAGGTATAAATTACCAAACATAGCCTACCCTGCTTTAACCTCGGCAGAAAAACTGGACGGCAAAGTTGAGACCTTTGAAAAGGCTATTAGCGTAGCCTTTCAAGACTCATGTCCAGTGAAGCGCAGTAAGGAAACACTTCCTTAATGGTATAATAAGAACTTTTCTAAACTCAAAGAGTTAGCTTTTTTCAACATCCGACACAAGCATAAATTTTGGCAACCTTACAAAGACTGCCTAACCGATAAGAAGTTGACAGGATGGCCAATAAGCACGCTTAATACTCAACACGATTCAGTAAAATCCTTTCAGGGAGCCACACAGGAGGCAGGATGACTTATGGTTGAATATTCGCTTTCCTGGATATAAGGACCGCTGTCTTGGAAACTAGTTCAAGTGGTGTTCATCCCAATTAGCTTAACCCCCTTCGTACTAAAAACCCTGGAGAGAATACTCGATATGCATCCGCGAAAAATCCTTGAGGGATCACCGCTATCTAAATCTCAGCACACATACAGTATAAAGAATACAGTACTAAAAATAAATTTTGCTTTTTACTCCAACTCTGACAGGTATGCCTGTCGACTTGGTAGCACTTCACATTTTTATTGGTGCCGTGTGCAATCTTTGCTATATAAGAAGCGTCAAACATCTCCTCTAGGTATTGAACAGGCTTTATTAATAATAAATATTTCTTATATTAACAGTTAACTGGGCAGTGACGAGGTTGTCTTAGTTAAGTACATTTTTGATTCGGGTTCCGACGAAATCAAATAAATTTCATTTTGGTTTCGAACAAATTAGCTAAATTTGATTTGGTGTTCGACCAAATAAACGCTACTAAACTATGTGAATACTTTGTCTTTGGTAGCAACAAGGTCAAAACAAAACCCTCCTTGTGTGGCTTAAGCCCCACACAAGGCAAAACATATCGTGTATGCCGTTTTAACTGGGTAACGACTAGGGTTATATACTAATATAAAGTACTACTTTATCAGAAAGTTTCCTTTAAAAGACTCTTGGTGGAAGTTATTTAATTTTGAAAAAAAAAAACCACTTGTTTTACTTCCACATAATCGGATTGGCAAAAATTTTTGGGATGGTGATCGCTGAAAAATATGAACGCTCAAAATTTGTTGATGGATGTTTCGACCTGAAAGTGTAAGCTGGTCATCATCAGCGTGGTACTTACACTTTCCACCACGGACATCCATGACGGAAGGTCAAAACCTCAACTACGAATTTTATGAAGAGGATTTTTAGTATATCAATTTCATAAAATACCAATACTGGTTAAATATTGCTTTTTTTTACTTCCACATAATCGGAGTGGCACAAATTTGTTTTCATAAAGTACTACATTAGTACAACAATAACGTTACTACTAGGCTATAACTTCCTTAATGGTATTTTTCGTTCCTAACAATAGTATACAGCAGTAACTAATAATAAAAACGATCAGCAAATACGTTTTATCTTTATTTGTTAATTTGAATTGTAAATTGAAATAAAGAATAAACTAGTTATAATTTATAATGGATTTATACAATACATAAATTATAGTCTTCTGGTAAATTATATTTCAATCCTTTGAATTACGTACATAAGTTGAGTATCCGTAAATTTTATTTACTGAACCCTATTTTCTCACACATTCGTGTTCAGTGTTCATCCTCTAGGTGACGGGTAGAACAAGAAAGAAGAAGCTTTTAAATAAGCCAACAAGTAATAAAATTTTGATATATGTATATCGCTAACATAATATGATTTTAATTGATAATTTGTTAATAATTGACTAACTTTTAAATCCGGTATATATTTTTAAATTTTTTTTAACGTAGAGATAAGGTACGCAACTTCTGAAGTACATTACTGACATCATTTGAACCATCTTTACATGTTCCTCGCCTTGAAATTGATAAAACACCTGAAGACCTTTCCTTGTTAGTGTGTATGACTGTCTTAACGCAATTTTAGAACCAAACTAAACAAAAATAACAGATGATCAGTAGAAGATGGGGTTAAAGGAAGTATAGCAAGTTTATAAATGTTATTTAGTTTAATTTTTTATTGGGAAATTACTGACCATTCTATAAGACATGAAATAGTGACATATTTCTTAAACCAATAGTTATACTCGTACAAAAAAAGTATAGAAAATATTATTAGCAAGTGAACGTAAATATCGAATTTATGAAATTAGCGAAAACCTACAATTTTCATCACAACAATGCGCCTCTGCCAACAGAAATAATAATTTTAAGAAGAATTGAAAAAAAAATAGTTTATTTATTCAAAGATTGATAAAATGTCTGATTATTACAATTATATTACATATATTGTAAAAGTCAATAACAACTAACTAACTTTAACTAAGCTGATACTTTATCCGATCTCCAGATTGATGAAAGTCAAAATAGTCAAACTTGTCATTAAAGAGGAAGGAAGAAGTTCTGTCTCTCTTTTTTGTCCTAAAGGATTGCGCCCACTATCTTACTCCTGTCCTTTCTTATTTATTTAAATTGACCTTGTCCTGCGGTATTTTTCCTAAACTGTGGAAATCATCTACCATTTTTCCTCTTCATAAAAAGGGTAAGAAGGATGATATCTCTAATATAGGCCTCGCTAAGCTTTTCGAAGCAATGGTTTGTTTGTTTGTTTTCACTGTAAACCGTTCTTGGGATCCTTCCAGCACGGCAGATTAACCACTACTAACCTTGTAGAGTTCTCTAATTATTGCATTTCCGCCATAGAGGCTGTTGAACAGGTTGATTGTATTTATACCGATTTTAGTAAGGCCTTTGATCGCATTGACCACAAGTTGCTTGTTTTGAAGCTTACTATGTTAGGTTTTCCATCTCTTTTCGTCCAATGGATTTCCTTTTATCTATCTGACCGAACACAGCGTGTTTTGTTTCGCGGTTCCCCCTCTCGGGAAATTCCGGTCACTTCTGGGGTGCCCCAGGGTAGCTATTTTCGTGCACTTCTATTTATTATTGTTATTAACGACATGGGCTCCATTTTAGCGAACTCGACAATTTTATGTTATGCTGACGATGCTAAAATTTGTCGTGTTGTCTCTGACTTCAACGATTGTTTAATGCTGAACTCTGATCTTCAATCTTTTAATTCTTGGTGTATTGCGAACAATATGGCTTTGAACTTTGATAAATGTACGTTTGTCTCGTATTCAAGAAGGAAAGCTCCATTGATGTATGACTATTCTGTCAGTGGCAGCTTGCTAACCAGACTGGATATATAAAAGTAAGAAATCTTGATGTTATTTTTGATCCGCATTTGTCTTTCATAGATCACACCAATTACATTGTTAACAAGAGACACGAATTCGATGTCAATAGCTAATTCGTACTATACTTAGTGCGATGATAAGGAAATTAAAAGAACGGAGGTATTCAGCGATCCTAAGAGTTCTGCAAAATGAATAGTGCCCTGCAAAAAATTGAAAGCAAAAATTTTTAACATTTAACATTTTACAGTTCTTACGCCTATCCTCAAGAGTATCTAACGAGAACAGTTTGAGTCTATCGAAATATGGTGGCAGAATATGAGGATTATTCTAGGCAAGACCCTTAAAAAAAATCTCAAAAATGTACGCTGGACACCCTAGATGCGATTAATATAGACCGCATAAAAGGGTCTAAGGACTAACGTATTTCGAAATAGGTCAAACAATAGTACAATAGAGAAGTTTTGTTATATAAGAGTCATCGAACTCTTGTGATCATCGTTTAATAAAACCTTACCGACTTTCTCCATGTGTTTCACGGTCAGGTTACAAAAGTAGAAGAGAAACCTAGCACGTGTAACTTTTGAATGAGAATTCTGTAATTGATTTTGTCGAAAATGTTGCTAAAATCAGTAAAAATGCAATCAACGTGCTTAGCAGCTTCAATGGCGGAGACGCAGTACTTAGAGAATTCCCTTCTTCACATAGAAAGGGCTTACAGTGAGACTGAAACACAACTAACTAAAGCTCCAAAAAGCTTGGCAATGCAAATTAAATTAGCAATAGGTCTATAATTCAGTATGTTGCATTTGATGTTGTGGGGCAGTAATCACAGAATACTTCTCGAGTCTCGGGAAGATGCCATAACGAATAGATAAATTAATTAAATAACAAAGAACAAAAACAAGGGATGAGCTACATGCGTTCAGATAGGAAGTTGGGAGATCAGCTTGGCCGCTCGTAAAGGTATTGCCCAATTTCGAGATGTTCTTTAAGATGGTATCCTCGCCAGAAGCTTCGTTTAGCGAGTAAAATTATAATCACTTATATCACACTCATTGTACAGAAGAGCAGATTTGAATAAAAAAGTTTTTAAAAAAAAGTTGAACCGACTTCACAAAAAGCGCTAAAAAGCATAAAATAATTTTTAATTTTATATCTATTACGACATTTTGAAGTCGGTGCAAATTAAACAAACCAAACAACTACAACAAAAGTATTTAATCGTCCTTTCTTATGATCCCGTAAGCTGAAACGTTTAGCTAGTATTATGCATTATTTTCAATTTTAGTTATGTAGTTGTTTTATTTGTTTAATTTGCACCGACTTCAAAATGTCGTAATAGATATAAAATTAAAAATTATTTTATGCTTTTTAGCGCTTTTTGTGAAGTCGGTTCAACTTTTTTTTTAAAAACTATTTTATTTTTCACTTTTTAGTGCCTTCTACTCTATGCAACGAAGAAAGAACCAACCAAATCGGTCCACGCGTTAAAAGTTAGTTTTAACCCCCTACCTCACCCCCATTCCACTAAAATTTTTTCTCATGGTATCAATCAAGGAACATACTCTACCGAACATAAAAGGAATCATCGAAATCGGTCCACGCGTTACGAAGTTACTACCCCTCCCCCACCCCAACCACCACCATAGGACCAAATTATTCTCCTATTAGCAATGGGGGATCAAACTCTATACAACAGCAAAAGAGCCATCAAAATCGGTCCACGCGTTACAAAGTTGAGTTCCACCCCCCTTCTCCCACTCCAAACACACCAACAATTTTTTTTATAATGGTATCAACCAGGGAGCATACTCTACCCGAAAGAAAACGAAATATCCAAATCGGTCCACGCGTTACGAATTTAGACTACTGCTCCCCTCGCCCAACCCCCCACCATGGGCCAAATTATTCTTCTATTAGCAATGGGTGATCACACTCTATACAACAGCAAAAGAACCATCCAAATCGGTCTACGTGTTACAAAGATAGGTTCCACTCCCCCCCCCCCCCCCCCAGCAACATTTGTTTTCTTGTAGTATCAACCAAGGATCATATTCTACCCAATAGAAAAAGAATTATCGAAATCGGTCCACGCGTTAAGAAGTTAGACTACCCCTCCCCCCCCACCCACACCTTTCACCATAGGACCAAATTATTCTCCTATTAGCAATGGGGGATCATACTCTATACAACAGAAAAAAAACTATCGAAATCGGACCACGCGTTACAAAGTTAGGTTCCACCCCCAACCCCCTCCCCCCACCGCCATCCCCCCGAAATTTTTGTCTTCTGTTATCATACTCTACCCAACGAAAAAGACTTATCCAAATCGGTCCACGCGTTACAAAGTTAGACTACCCCTCCCCCCACCATAGGCCAAATTTTTTTCTCCTATTAGCAATGGGGGATCATACTTTGTACAACAAAAAAAGAACCATCCAAATCGGACCACGCGTTACAAAGTTAGGTTTCATTCCCACCCCCCACCCACACCCTACCAACAATTTTTTTGACATGGTACCAATCGGTAAACATACTCTACCCAACAAAAAAAGAATCATCAAAATCGGTCAACGCGTTACAAAGTTATGCCCGGTCAGACATAAAAAAAAACAAAAACAAAAAAAAAACATACGCGTCGAACTTATAACCTCTTTGTTTTTGGGAAGTCGGTTAAAAACGACTTTCTGCAGTTTCCTGCGCAGGAATTATAATTCCTGCAGGTACGTGAAAACACCTATTATATTGGAAGCAATTTTGAAAAAACTATATTATTTTGTATCTGGTGACTTTTTAAAAAAAAAGTGTCCTTTTTAGTCCCTATCTAGTGACATTCTTCATCGACGACTTGGCAACACTGAGAAGGACACTGCTACCATTCAAACGATTACGGCTTCTGCTATTAGGCCGAGATTGGCGCTGAAATGCGTGAGACGCGTTGGAGTCATTCGGAGAGAAAGTCGCTAGCAAAGGGTCCAAGCCATCCAGGGTGACAGAAGGGGGCAGGGGAATAAGAGAAATTATCACCGCGCGACGCCATACTCTTTATATCAGTGGAAATAGTCTTGATTAGCTCAAAGTTTTTGTTAACAGCCGCCGACAAAAGGAATTGGTTAAAATTGATAAGTCAATTCAATTACACTTTTTCGGATTTTTTTTCTAGAGATATAACTTAACTCAGAGTAGTACTTTAAACTCACTTTTATATAATTAAATAGACTGCACACTGCTAAGCAATCCTCTGTGGCAAAATTAGTATATCAATTTTAAATCTCTGTAATTAACTCTGAAGATGACACACTGACCAAAAACCAAACAAATTGAGTACCTAAAAAAGCTCGAACAGCAGATGTGTTGAAATTGAAAAGATCAAGATGCTAAACGACCAAACAGATTTTAAGAATAGAAGTTCTTTCTAACTAAATCCAAGTTCAATTACTAAAAGTACTAAGTTCTTTCGATATATTAAACATAATAGATTTTTAAAAACATAATAGAAACAGCTTTAGTTAACAATGTCGAGAAATATATTACACCAAATTAGAACCAAGAAAAGGTTAAAATAAAAAGTTTATATACCAATATCGCAGCGTGTATTTGCCTTTTGCATTCTATAAAGACATCTTTTAACCTTTCGCAGGGGAGACAACCTATAACCCGATTTGCAATAAAAGGGTGTTTTTTGAAGATATTATACAATGTTTAAGACCTAAATGGTTATAAAATATAAATTTTGATTTACATGAAAGCATGTGTAGCTAGTTCTCACTCCAGTGGCCCGAGGCCAGTTCTTTATATGGAATTATTTACAATCTTAAATTCCAAAGGAAAATATGTTTGTGAAAAATTTTATCCTACTTCAACTTAGATATATGTATTATGCCAAGTGTGCTGCATTCTTCCTATTAGCTTCCAATTTAATTAAAAACTCCATTTTCATATTCCCTATTAAATTTCAGTAAAAGAAGATTAATGAATAATCTCAAAATTAAATTGCTCTCATGGCGAAGGCGATAGATCCATTCTGTATAAAATCTCCTTATCGGAAGTCCAATTGCATCTTCCGAAGTTGGGAGAGGATACTATGAGAAACCTTTTTAGGTTAAATTTTAACTACTTCCTAAGAGGATTAAAATATGAGTAAAATTTGAATTCCAATAACCCCTGGGAATATTGCTTTATGTGAGCAACTATTCTCTCGCCTTTTATGTACTTGGTGTCCACGGTAGACATCAAAATTTATGGGAAGCCAACGAAAGTCTCTTTTCAACTGCCCCGAGTAATATTTCCCTTTTCGAACTGAAAGTTCACTGAAGTGAGCACCTAAAGAGCGCCAGGGCTTCAAGAAGGTTAGCAGATACTACACCATAATGCATATAAAGGACTTTAGGTGCCATTCTGAAAGTATTAATCCCTATAATCCCATTTGATGACATTGCCATAGATTTCCATTGAAGGATTTCTGTAAAAAATTTGTGGTTCGAATGAGCGGACCGAATATTTGCCTTTTTTGGTACGATACGATTGTGAAAAGTATCAGCCATGTTTTGATTTCAGTGTTTGAAAGTATTAAAGGCGATTAATATATGGTGTATTAAAACAAGAAAATTTGACTGTAACACAAGTAAAGGTCTCACGTACGTATGTAAAATCAGTTGCTGCGAGAATTCAAGAAAGAAAAAGGTAATCAAAACAAAATTAAATATATTTATAATTTAAATTTAAATTTTAGCGAGAACGTTAAAAAAGTCATTTGGAACACAGATGGCGAGCTGGATTTCTAATAAAGTACTTCCGGAAATAAGTATGCACGAAGAAGCAACTGTCCCCTTTTGTCCAAATAAACAGAACTAAATTTTCCAATTGAGTTATCTTTTGAAAGCATCTCAATTTGGCGCGAATTTATTCATGACCGAATAATCAAACAAATTTACTGGTCTGAGCTTTAATTAAATTTCAGGAAGACAAATTATCAGCCGCCCCTTTTACCAATTAGTAGCTCGAATATAGAATGACATTGCCAAAATTCAGAGCCAGCTAGCCTGAAAACTTGATTCTATTCAGTACAGTAAATACACATTTACAACTTGAATGTTAAATGTCCCCTCCTTGTAGATATAGGTGTTCAAGCTGTGCCGATATTAAATATTAGGAGTGTTTCTTTTGACTGGAACTAACACGATAAACGCCATCAGTCAATTAACGACGGCATTTTAACGCTTCTGACACAATCACTAATAATAATTGTAGTGTTACTGTGTTCCAAATGGAGTGGCCTGAACAATATACCAAAACTCTAGATGTACAATTTGATGTACAATTTGGTGAACAAATTGACTTATTAGCGAAAATTTATAATCACATTAATGTTATGCTAAAAGAGAGGTGCTGATCCGTGATATCTCTATTCGTCTAGTCAGCTTTTAAAACTTTTTAATACTGCTCCTCAGAAAAGAATTTAACGAAAGTAAACGTTAAAAAATTTAAACTACCTCTTAAAACCTGAAAAGAATTTGCGAGCTTCATAATTTTTTCTTTTACGAACAGAATCCGTTTCATAAAGTCTTATAAACGAAAATAACAATAGTTATCACATCTAATTTTGTCCACTAAATCATTTTACTACTCAAAAATACCTTTATTAATGCTATAACAATAATCACATCAAATATTAATAATAATTAAAAAGAAAAAAGACTTTTGCCAGGATGGGAAAAGAAATGGAATAATCGACGACTCCAATCCTGAGTAGAATGAACTCTACTCCCGAATAAAGTTGACTCTACTAACGAATTTAATGGACGCTACTTCCGAGTGGAGTGAACTCTACTCACGAGTACAGTATCCTCTACTTCCGAGTGTAGCGTACACAAGTTGAGGATATGAATTGTTTCAGGAAAATGAAGAGTCAAATGTTGCGATATGCATCTTCTTCTTGCGCTCCCGAGGAATACATTTTATTATTGAGCCATTTTTAATTCTGTAGTTTCATCAGCCTACCAAAAACTATGTATGGAATATAGTTTCCAACTTTGCTTAATTTTTAAATAATTAAAAAAAATTTATTTCAATGTTAATTTATCATCTTTATATGTATAAAGAGTTAGAAAATTCACTTTGGCTCTTAATATCTCCGAAACTATTGCCATGCTCAATTTTTCATCATAAGATGCCATTTAGATCACAATTTATTTTGCCGTCCCCGAACTAACAATTAAAATTAATTTCCCGATTAGGATGGCCTCCACTCCCGAGTGGAGTGGTCTACTCCTGAATAGAGAGGACTCTCCTCCCAAGTAGAGTTGACCCTACTGGTGAGTGGAGTGGACTCTACTTCCGAGTAGTGGACCCTACTTCCGAGTGGTGTGGACTCTACTCCCTGTTAGAGTGGACTCCACTTCCAAGTGGAGTGGACTGTACTCCTGAGTAAAGTTGACTCTACTCCTGTGTAAAGTTGACTCTACTTCTGAATAAAGTGGACTCTACTCCTGAATAGAGTGGGCTCTACTTTCAAGTACAATAAACGGTACTCTCAAGTAGAGAGGACTCTACTCCCGAGTACAGTAGGCTCTACTCCTGGATAGGGTGGACTCTACTCCTGAGTAAAGTTGACTCTACTCCTGAGTAAAGTGAACTCTATTCCTGAATAGAATGGAGTCTGCTCCCAAGTTGAATGGACGCTACTTCCGAGTGGAGTAGACTCTACTACCGAGTAGAGTGGACGCTACTCCTGAGTAGGGTGGCCTCTACACCTGCTATTAATAAATTGCAAACAATTTATTTTAATGTTAAATTATCATTTTCAGATAAGGAGTGTTTGTGATGTAAATTTATTTGGCTCTTATTGTCTCTGAAATTATTGCCATTCTCAACTTGAAATTATGAAAAATTTTGAAAATGTTGGGATGCTATTAGATTAAAAATTAATAATGAATTGGTAGAGCCCCAAACGAAGCTTTTTGAGATATAGCACGGATAGATAGAGGAGCTCAAACTTATATATGGTACTGCTATGTTAAATGCAGAGCTATTTGTATAGTTTACTTTACTAAGTTAATTATTTATTAAAAAATGTTACTATTAATTTTATTATTTTTATAAATATCATTATTTATATTATTTATACAGTAGAAACATTTATTTAATTGTGAAAAATATTGGCACGTTTAATTTATAAATAAGGAATTTCTAAGATCATGTAAATATAAGTAAAATAGTAAATATTGAAATTTTTAATGTATTATATATAAATAGAAAATAAGATTTTTAAAGAACAAGTAACAAAATAGTTTATATGTTTTCATTTTGTTTTTGAGGTAAAATGCAAGCTTATGACGGCTCAAGAATCCTCTTGGTCGTCATCGTCTTCTTCCTCTAGTCGCGTAGTTGAACTTCCAGATCAATTTCATCGCCCTCGTTATCTGACACCTTACAATAAAGAACTAGAGGAAAAGCTGTAACTCGATTTTAGTGAAGCACCGGCTTGAATGATTCTTTCTTTGTTGGGTAGAGTATGTTCCCCAATTGGTACAATTTGAAAAAATGTTTTGAATGTTGGGTAGAGGGGCGGAACCTAACTTCGTAATGCGTAGACCAATTTGGATGATTCCTTTGTTGTTGTAATTAATATGGTTCCCCATTGCTAGCAAAGAAAAAGTTTGCACTATGCGGAGGTTAGGGGGAGGGGAAGTCTATTTTCGTAACGCGTGGACCGATTTGGATGATGCTATTTGGTTGGGTGATCCCCGATTGGTAGCATGTTAAAATCTTGAGGGAGTTATTGTGTGGTGGGAAGGGATGGAACATAACTTCTTAAAATGTGGACCGATTTGGATGGTTCTTTTGTTGTTGTATACAATATATTCGCCGTTTATATAATAATGGAAGAAACTCTTATGGGGTGGGGCGAGAAAGGGGGAGATGGCAGTCCAACTTCGTAATGCGTAGACCGATTTGGTTCATTCTGGTTGGAGTTTTCTTTTTTTTTTCAAAGAAAGCAGACGTGGTGTCACACCCACTGTAAAGCGCGTACAACAGTTCTCTTGTTTGCCTTCTGGAAACGATTTATTTCATATAAAACACGAATCGGCCATTTTGTGTTATACTGAACGTGAAATGTGGAATGGATGAAAATAGCGCCAACAAAAGAAACCGGTTTTCACAATTAAACATCTGTGTTAAGTTTTATAAGTATAAATGATCGTAGTAAAAAATGTACAACAATTAAAACAACTAAGAGACAGTGGTTAACGATCAAAAAGAACATAAAATATTATACTGAACGTTACTCTAAAAATATTCTGTGAAAACGACACTAAAACATGAAGGCATAAAAGAATAAAAAATCTGTAAATAAAAAGACATACAAGAAATTTTTAAATACGTCCAAGTGTTCCCAAAAATTTTTACAAAAATTCCGAAACAGAGCCTAGAGCTAAATTTAAACGAACGTACACAATAAACCGAAACTGAAAAAAAGCAAAGTAGAGCGCGATTGTCTGAGTGTGGATGCAGCACCGGGCGAAGTTCCTACTTCTCTCCGTAAAGCCGTTCGCCAATTTTCCAGTTCTAAGTGAACACACAAACATTTCGAACCGATTAGAGTCCCGCGGGACCAGAGTCATTGACGTCTGCAAACTGCTTCCATCATCCTCCCAGTTCTACCATTGCAACGTGAGTCTTATCCTTCCCGCAGCCCTTGCAGCAATACCAAAGCGAAGAGAAGCTTCGTGGATAAGCTGCTGCTAGTTTTGGGCCTGTTATTCTCAATGAAATTAAATTACATATCCTTAGCCACAGCAAGAACGATGTTTTTATTATGCCGAATGTCGCACAGATAAGCTGACAAATATCGTGAACAAGATTTTTAATAATGATTGTTTTTTTGTATATGGCTCTTTATTTGGCTCATCTTTATAAAGCGTAAAAATCCAAAAAAAAAAAACTAGCTACTCTAAAAATTGCACAAAATAATTAGCAACTGTTCATAACCCATTTACAATAAAATATAAAGATTCCCGAAGATCTACAAATAGGAGGATAACAAGCAGATTCGAGAGATACTAAAGCAAGACTAACACAACATTCAAATAGCCCATATAACAGTCCTGTGGTCCTAAAAAAATTGGATAACACAGGAAAATAAAAGCGGCGGATAGTAATAGACTATTGTAAGCTAAACGAAATCACTGTGGGCGATAAGTTCCCTATTCGCAATATTGTGTCACTTTTTGATAAAATTGGAAGAGCCCAAAATTTTTCAACCCACGACTTAGCAAAGGATTTTCAACAAATACTTGTCAATGAAAATGATCGAGCAAAAACTACATTTTCAACTCCACAGGAACATTTACGATTTAAGCGAATGCCGTTTGGACTCAAAAATTCCCCCGCAACGCTTCAACGAATGATAAATTTTGTCCTAAAGGACTATATAAACAAAACCTGCGTTGTCTACCTTCACGGCATATTGATATTCTCAACATCAATGCAATAGAATTTTGAAAAAATATCTCATATCTTTAGAAAATTAAGGGAACACAACCTGAAGATACAAGTGGACAAGTGCAAATTGTTTGCGAAAAGCAACGAGTATCTAGGGCATATTTTAACCCAAGACGGTATCAAACCAAATTATAAAAAACTTTAAATAATCAAAAATATCGATCTCCCTAGAACTTGCAAACAAATCAAGAGCTTCCTCGGAATTACGGAATACCATAGGAAATTTATCAAAGACTACGCTGGCGCAACCCACGACAAAATACCTCAAGAAAAATAATAAAATTAATTTCATTGTACATCGAGTCATTTCAAAAATTAAAAGATTTAATCTCTAGTCCTTCTATATTGCGCTACCCCAATCTGAGGAAGATATTGGAATTAGTTACTGACGCCTCTAACTACGCCATCGGGCCGTCCTACAACAAGAAGGACACCTTATTTTCTATGGAATCAGGACTTTTAATATCACGAAACTAAATATTCGACGATAGAGAAGGAAATTATTGCTATCGTGTGGGCAACGAAATAGTGTAGACCATATTTGTACGAAACAAGATTTACGATAAAAACTGATCACCAGTCATTAGCAGGGTTGAATTCCATGAAGGAACCTTACGCAAAATTACAGATGGAGATGAAGAATCAGAATCAGAATTAAAATCATATTCATACAGAATATGTAAAGGGCAAAGAGAATAAAGTTGCTGATTTCTTAAGTCGTATTGTTGCAAATAAATACCAAATTAATTCCTTAGAAAAAAGAATGATTCCGAAGGAGCGACTATTCACAGTGGTATCCATTTTTTGGACGACCACATCCTTATTTCAGATAAAATAATAAACAAATATCTTACCAAATTCATTTAGTTAAAGAAAAGGAAACATAAATTGTAATCAAATAAAGCAATCAGGCAAATTTACCTCTCAAGAATGAGTTATTTAAATGACTTATTCAACTCTTCTCTAAAGATAAAAGCATAAAATTCGTTAAATGTACCACTTAAGCAATTGATCTAAAAAACGAAGAGGAAGCCATAAAAATAATTGAAAATATCCACAAAGAAAACTATAACGAAATAATAAATACCTACTTCTACCCTAACCTTACCGAAGTTATTCACATATATATTAATAATTGCCCCACTTGCAACCTTGCAAAGTACGATCGGAAACCAAACAAATACAAATTCGAAATTAGCGAAACACCGAGCGAACCCAATGATATCATTCATGGAGACTTATTCTTTTGCTACAAAAAAGTCTTCCCTACTCTTCTCGACAAGTTTTCAAGACACTCCATGGTACAAGGACTAAACGATCACAATTCTATTACAATCATACAATATCTAAAACACAGATTCTCAATTTTCGGGAAACCTAAGAAAATGGTGTTTGACAACGAATTCGATAATATGAACATTAAGGATTTTTTAAGACAAGAAAACATTGAAGTACACTTTACTTCACCTCCTTTCCACACTGAGAACTCTCCTATCGAAAGACTTCATGGGACCCTCAACGAAAACTTACATACATACAGATTAGAAGTGGAAACATCAAAACTGACCCCATTTGAAAAGGTTTTATTTGCAACCGAAAATATAATAATACAATTCACTCGGTAACCCAACAAAAACCAACCGATTTTCTAAATAACAAATTTAAATATCTGAACACAATTAAAAATTATCTGAAATTAAACGAAAATAGAATATAGTTTATACCCGAAAACCATAGCAAGATATTTGTAGAGAATCCCGACACAGTAAGTCACAAACAAAGAAATAAATACATTAAAACCAAACCCCAAGCTAAATGGGAAGAAACTTAAAGATGCTAGAAACAAAAATATACACCCCTCCAGAATAAAACGAAACTTTGAATTCTTTTCAGAGACACCAAGGGTACGAGACCAACTTCCGGACTCTAAAGAAAACACCCTTGACGATAGACAAAGCCCTCCTACGCCTACCGATCGTCAAACGATCAACTATAATATTAGTCACGATATTGTTAACGTAATAAAGATCAAAAGGAACATAACAAGAAATTACGTCACTGTAAATAGGTTAAATAAAAAGGACTTTAAAGAATGTAAGAAAAGAGAAGACAAAGAAATGTTGAAATGCTTCCAAGTAAGTGCCAGCTCTAAGAAAAGTACCCAACAAATTATGAAAAAATTCCAAAACTAAACTCAAAGTTAATCCTACAACGAACGATCAAAATGAACCGAAACCGAAAAATTAAACTTGAGCATGATTGTCTGAATGTTCCCAGAGGGTAGATGCAGCGCCGGGCTAAGTTCCTACTTCGGGAACCACTGCTTTCAAGCAAATGCCCTCTTGGCAGAGCCACTTGCCACGTTTCTAGTCCTCCGGGACTACAAAATGTCGCACAAGGCCGGGCATGTGAGGTATCTGTGGAACAGGGTTCCTTCACCACTACAAACCGTGCAGGCTCTTTGAACTCGTCGATCGATATGCGGTTTGGATGTACGAGGCTATGGCGGAGCAGTTTGACTGCTACATCAGAGTCTCTGTAATTGGACGGATAAATATAGATCACTCTAGTAGTTATGGTCCCCATTACTCCCAAATCTATCTCAAGATGTGCGCGCTAACACCTTAGTGATCAGTAGGATTTACTCCTACGAAGAGCTCGTGCAACCGACGTGAAGTGAATGTACCGAATGTCGTGAGCGGCGATCGATTCAATACGAAAGCGTTTATCACCGCAGTGCCAGGTTACCTAACGCTCTCGCGCTGCATCCACCAATTCTTTAAATTGTGTTGTGTGGGGTGTATAAGAGTGCTCCCGTTGCCGGCCGTTACACCGCGAGCATTACTCCACACCGAATCTACTAACTCAGGGTTCAACCTGATAGGAATTTTTTACTCAAGTTCATTCCATCGCAAATGGAATATTGGTCTTATTCTACCCCAGGTGTTGATATGGAACAAATCGTTAAGCCGTCAATGTCAACAAACTCGAAAATGAAAAATAAAATTTTCTGTTGGTTCTTACTACATTATTTTGAATTTTTATGAAATTAAATCTATCATCTTTTATATACATTAAAAGTATCGATATTTTTATAAATATATCGATATTTCTTTTGTCCCTACCTGGTCGATATTTGCTAATATCGTTCCTTAGGATATCGAATAAAAATTATCGATATTCTCCTGTAGAGTATCGATAATCACGATATCGATATCAGTATCTAAGCGGGACAACAGGAATATGGAATCGCCCTCATCGGTCTCTCTCACATTTTTTCCCCTTATGAGTCACACTTTCCCTTACTTTAATTCATTCTCTGCCAGGGCTGTGCTATAGCTCATAAGGTATACCTTGAGCTCTGGAATTATTATTAAACAAATTATCTGCTCACACACATTTATAAAACCATTATGCTAAGGAGTATCTTCCGGCCCTAACATGAATCTGGACATAGACGTGGACATGGATGTGCATAATAATAGCTCCTTAAAAAACGGTAAGTAAATATCCAAATTCGTGATGAAACAAAATGCCTTGAGAACCTACCTGCCTCTTGCCGTAAGCCAGCTCCACTTGGTTATTTATGGGGTTTTGTAACCCCAATACAAGGTACAAAGTTAGCTTACATAATAAGCATTAAAATAAAAATATGCTGAAAAATTATAGTGAGTGGACATGTTGCTTTATAGACATATGATTTAATTATCTTTTCTTTGCTTTCTCTTTTTAAATTCTTCACGTTATTTCATCGGAAACGTATAAAAACCTTTCAACCAACACGGGCGATACAAGAATTATGGTAACGTAAGCGAACGAAATCGCAAGCTGTGGCGAGGTCTAATTTGCCCTTTACAATGGAGTGCATCCGAATCATTTATTAAGGCATGTAATGATCCGTTTTGCCCAATAATTCCTCTAAAATTACTAGTAAGCACAAATCTTCTTATCATACCTTAAAAAAACAGGAAATTAACTCCCGGAACGTCCCATAATTACAGCTTCGACTGGCAGTAATCACTATGTTTGCGACCGGCACTGAGCCGGCGACTAACTGATTTCGTCGATTAATTTTTCAGCCTGGACGATGATATCCGTTGACGTCTCAATTAATTGATTAATCGGCAGCCAGTCAAGATTTTAATACCTGGAATTCCTCATGTATGTATATCAGCCTTAAAAGCTGATTGCTGATTGTGGCATCGCAAAGCCAATCTTGAATTAAAATTGTCTGCGCTTCGCCGGAGAGAAATCCTTATGTGCTCCAGCAACAGATCCTGTGAGATTCATCGAACTGTAACTTTCCGGCAACGCAAAAAGGCGCCGATAAAGAGCTCTTTGGCAAGGGAAAATTTAAATTAATGATCGATGTTATTTGCACATTAAATAGAATTAATTAAAAATTTAATTAAAACTTCGTGTTCTCGGCATAGATAAATTTACCATGTGCACGTCGACTTGTCATACGCCAATATGAGACCGACGAGGAATTTTTGTGATGAATTCGCTGGCAAATTGCTTTTTACCGAGAATTTTAGCCAAAAAATTTATATTGTTTAGTCGACAAGATATTCTTATTATTAATATCCATAAATCCCTCATTTGGCTTGGTTGAATCACGATAATTAGTTTCATTAGTTGCACCTTGTATTTAAAGCCGCTCGTTTGTTTGCTTGACGCGGCCGTCATCACGAACGTGATTTTCAGATATTGCAGCAATTTAGCATGGTTGAAGGATATTTGCTAACGTCTGGAGCTCTTTCTTCATGGTATTCGGTGCATTCCGTAATTGACTTAAATCAGGATAAACACAAAGTTCATACGTGAAGTAAAACAGGTTCATTATGAATCAGCATGTTATGATTTTCAACCATATAATCATAAATGCAATTTTAATCTAAAAAT
This sequence comes from Leptarthrus brevirostris, assembly GCA_964036015.1. Classification (NCBI taxonomy): domain Eukaryota; kingdom Metazoa; phylum Arthropoda; class Insecta; order Diptera; family Asilidae; genus Leptarthrus; species Leptarthrus brevirostris. The sequence goes on from OZ038374.1 coordinate 92,314,433, forward strand.
TACTTAAAGAACGATGATGTTAACAAATGGAATGACAAATGCTTTGCTATGTTGAGTTTTATAATATCTACGACGTGTGGTCTAATCCTTATACAATGTATTTTATATCTTATTAACAAAACCGTGCAGAAAACCGTTAATTCGTTAATTAACGAAGTTAACATTTCGCTTAACTAATTAACCTTTAAGTTATTCTCAAAAGCTATTAACGGTATTATTAACTTCCGTTAACCGTTACTTAGGTGTGCGATACGCTTCATGCCATATCCGTGCATATTCTATATTCAATTGTATTTTCATGGCTTCATGTTTTCAGTAATAAACTAGCTGTTAAGCGCGCCTATAGCTCTCAAAGTTGTATGCAAGAGATTTAGAAGTCGGTAGTCGGGTGGGAGTTGAGCCTTTAAAATTTTAAAAATGAATAAGTGTGGTCGCCCGGAATTGTGGAATAGTATATGTTTACGGGGCGAGAGTGGTAATCAGTCAAACTTAACTGAAGTGCAGAAACAAAGGCTTGTGAAATTTACGAATGGTATGTTTATGTGAAAGTATATTTTTTTTCAGCAGCGAACGGCTGTGAACGCAATATCCGCATGACCCTTGTAGCTCCCGCCCCTTGCGTCCTACGACCTTTATATTCTCCCGCCCCTTGCGAGCAACCACCTTTTATCCTCACGCCCTTGCGAGCTACGACTCATTTATCCTCCCGCTAATTGTGATCCACTGCCCTTTTACCTTCCCGCCCTTTGCAAGCAATGACCATTGTATCCTCCCGCTCCTTGTGAGCTATCACCCCAATTTCCTCCCGCCCCTTGTAAGATACGACCTCTTTATCCTCCCGCCCCTTGTAAGATACGACCTCTTTATCCTCCCGCCTCTTGCGAGCTACGATCCTTTGATTATCCCAACCCTTGCGAGCTACGCCCCTTGTGAGCTACCACCTTTGTTTCTTAATGTCTTAAAATAATTTAAATAATACCCCTATTTAAGAGTTAAAAAAATTTCAAATTCATTCATAAATACCGAAGTTAGTAGTACCCAACCGACGACCAATCTAGAAAGTTCTATTATTAACTATAAGTTATAGGTATTTCGCTCTCGGGAAGTTTTTAGGGTACTTTCGAAGCTCGACGTGTCCAAAGCTACTGAGCCTGATGGTTTCTCGCCCCTGGTCTAAAAATGCTGCGCCTCTGCTTTTGCTAAACCTCTGCGCAAACTTTTTCATCTGTGATATTCAACAGGAATGTTTCCAAGTTGAAAAAGGGGAGGCATGCGACTCCTCTAACTACAGACCAATTGCACTAAACTCGATCATATCCAAAGTTTTTGAATCACTCATCAACTCTCAGTTGTTGAAATATCTATAAAATAACCATCTTATCAACGATTGCCAGTACGGTTTCCGCGTTGGCCGCTCAATCGGAGACTTACTAACGGCTCTAACGGAGCGTTGGAATCATTGTCTCCATAATTATGGTGAGTCCGAAATCGTCGCTCTTGATATTTCAAAGGCTTTTGATAGAGTCTGGCATGCTGCCCTTTTAGCTAAATTTCAAACATTTGGTCTGCACCCTACCCTCGTTAAATGGATAGTGAGTTTTTTGTCAGACCGTTCAATCCGTGTAGTAATTGATGGAGTTACATCTGATTTCTATGCCTGGGTACCTCAGGTCTTAATTCTTTCATAATCTTATTTTTCCTTTTTATTAATGATCTGTTATCCCTTACTCTCAATCCTATCCATAGTTCCGCCGACGACGGCACGTAAGGTTGTAAGTTGTAAAGGCTCCTCCTTAATGTAACCTTGTCCACGTTAGTGCTGAAAACATCACCAACATCATTAGCAAACCTACACATTCGGTTAACTGGCTCGAACATACCGTAACTAGTACACGAGAAAGCTATCTGTAATTGTACTGTATCTAGGTAATATTTTGGAAGAAAGTTCCGCACTGCCAATCTTTCCCTGCAGAAGCTGGTGTGGAAATATTATACCAGCAACCCAACGACGCTTCTCGAAAGTAGTAAGTTGTATCAGTCCCAACCGCTCATCATATAGTGGCAGAATAAGAGGGTCACTCCAGAGCAGGGCACGAAAGGCCGATCTCACAAATCTACGCTGTACGGATTCAATACGTTTAATGTGAGATCCGTAAAATGGAGACCAAACCGGACTAGCATACTCCAGCTGAGGTCTAACAAGGGATGTATAAAGATGAAGTCTTATGTGAGGGCTAGGAAATTCCCTGGACCATCGGAGGATAAATCCCAGCAAAGAGTTGGTCCCGGCAGCGATATTATTAATGTGGGGGATGAAGTTAAGTTGTCTATCAAGACAACCTCGGGACCTCAAGAAGGTCATAACCTGACATTTCCCAATATTTAATTTAAGATTATTATTACCACACCAGCATCAATAAGAATTTTACTTCTTTGAAGCAAATAAGTAATATTATCAACAGATAAGATGAATAACAGAGGGCCAAGATGACTACCCAGGGGAACGCCAGAAGAAGCCACAAAAGCATCAGAGAGCACGCCACAAAAGCGCACTCTTTAAGTCCTATTGGATAAATACGACTTAATCCATGTAATGAGTGGGGGCGGGAAACCTGGCCAATTTAAAAACGATAATAGAGTGAGACAGCTTATCAAAGGCCTTACTATAATCGGTATAAATATAGTCAGTTTGGCAGCAATCCAAAAATCCACCAACATTGCCAGAAACAAACTCCAACAAGTTAGAAACTCTGGACCTACCCTGAAGGAACCCATGCTGCCGGCTAGAGATTAAACCCCTACACCCCATGGACATTTGGGATTGGATCATTAGTTCGAAGAGTTTTGGAATGCAACACAATTTATCAATAGGTCTGTAGTTAGCAATCTTTCTCCTATTGCCACTCTTAAAAACGCGGATTACAAATGATGTAAGGGACATAATCATGTCGAAGAACACTTCTTTTAGACAACAGCAGCAACCCCGTCAGGGCCACAAGAAAAGTCATCCGGAAGATCTACAATATGCTTGGACAAGATCTCCTCCGTGATTTATGGAATAGGTACGGGGGGTGTATTTCTATTATTAATGTGCCAAAAGTTGCTACTACCTGGATAAAAATCAGATGAAATAAATAATGAAATAAATTACAAATAATCTTAGAATCGCTACTGAAATTTAACCCGTATTCCATAGTCGATGGGTAGTTATCCACTCTTCTCTTCATATTGACAAAATGAAAAAATGCACGGAGGTCAGAAAATAAGCTGTCTCTTAGGTTCTGAAGGTATTCTTCATATAGGGAATGAAAAAGACTTATGAAGTGGCAGAGAATAAATTCACGCCTAGAGTCAACACTGCGAAAACGCAGGTACCTACCTACCTACCTACCTTTTCATTTGAAATGAAAAAATAAATTCTCTTTCTCCAAAATTTAAGTTTTAAAATCAAGTTTAAGTTTTAACATAATTGTGTAACATGTAATTGAGATTTTCATGACGTTTATAACTCTAAAACTGTAGAAAATATGCGTTAAAATGTCAGACTGGTTTATATCATCGTAAAAAATGTCAAACTCACCCCTCCCACACAATTATTTTTCTTCTCGCGCCTAGATCTATCAGTTCCTTTATGATTTATTTATTTATTTATTTAGGATTCATCAAATGCTGATTACATGAAAGGAACTTAAAACCAAACTTAAAGCTAAATGTAAAGAAGAATAAATTTTAACTAGGCTGACCCATCAATTAGCGTTTTATTAAGCCCTTTGACAAATGAAAGTCCATATGATCATAAATAGAGTTGAAGATACAGAACATAGCTGTTACGGGGTCATTCGGTCCATAGTTAGTACGGTGATTTGAAATATGGAGGAAGTCGTGACTAGTAAGGAGCGTGACGGTACGGATATATTAAAACATTTTAGCAATTCAGAAGAGTCAATAGCCCCCTGCAGACATTCCAGCGTAAAAACAGCTCTGGCGTTATTTCGTCTAGTTTCTAGTTTCTAGTTTATTTCGTTTAGTTTTCTAGTTGACAGAACATTTGGACACGTTTAAAGGGAGGCAGTTGATGGAACACCAATTACAGAAGGCGTCCAAATCCGAGTTCAGGAGATGGCAGTCAATATCATAACGTATAATTCTCGAGTGTGATGGAATTAGGGATACATCATTGATATAGATAAAGGACCCAAGTGACTACCCTGTGGTACCGCAGAATTGATGCGGATAGGATCTGAAAGAATTCCGCGAAACAAAACACGTTAAGAGCGCTCAGACAAATACGAGCGTAGCCATTGAACAAACCCCGAAGGAAAACCAAGAATCGACAACTTGTAAGGGAGAATTTTATAATTAATTTGATCAAAAGCTTTACTGACGTCGGTGAAAATGCAATCAATATGAAAATGTTCAATAGAAGATATGCAGAAATTTGAGAATTCCAATAAGTTAGTTATTGTTGATTTACTTAGTAGTTGATTAATTTAGTAGTAGTAGTTGTGAAGGCTTAAATTAATATAATATGTCCAAGAAATATTTTGTATTTTATAGGAGCTACTTCCATCAACAATTCCATCCAAGATATTCAATATCTTTTGCACCACACGGTAGAACAACATGTGCTTTACGTAAAGATGGGAGATACTGTATCAATATATCGGAGTATCTATACTATACATCGACATTTTGAAATCGATACTTTCAGCGCCCAATACTTCCGGTCCTCGATATTTTTCTTTCAATACTCGAAAAGTATTGATTTTCCAGAAAGTCACGGGTTGTAAGGCGCGTGCGCAAATATAAAACGGTGTATGTGTAATTGACTAATTGTGTATGCGTCGAATCGCAGGTCGGAACAGTATGCAGAAGCGGTCGTCAAAAAACTCTGAAAGAATCGTCAAAAGCTTGATAAAAAGAACTAGCCTGTTACAGAGTTCGTAGATCGATAAAGTGATCTACAAACCGGCCGGCACGTGGAAGACCGCCAGTCGAGATTATTACTTTATCAGACGATCAGCTACGAAAGGTATGCATATGTGTTCGCCACTGTGATGCATTCGTATTGTATGTGTTCAGGTAATAGTAATTTTTTAGCGAGCTTATCCAAAGAAACGTAGAATAATGTACGAATATAAAAGTCAACACCATAGTTTCGTAACTTGCTGCGATACAACAAAGAAGCCGGAAAGAAATATTATTAACTATTGTTTTTAACTATTCTTACCTATTGTTCGATTAGTTAAATACATTCTGTAAGTTTATATTTGAAATAAAGCTAAATCTGTTCATTCTTTCATATGCGTCTTTGTTGGAAAAAATTTAACCAATTAAATGAATATATCTTTTGGGCAAATCGATATTTTTATATTTGGCTAAAAATTTCACTTATCGCTCTGCAACGACGATGGTTCCAATACTTTTAATTATCGATACTTTTTCAACGATATATTTATACATAAGTATCGAAAGATGTATTATATCATAATGCCAAGTATCGATATTATTCGATTCGGGTCCTAGCTCTACGGCTTGGTAATCAGTATTCCTTTCTATTTTCACTTTTTGGTAGAAGTGTGAATATTTCTCTCTTTTATTCGCTTGTATTATTGCAAATCGAGTTATATACATCTCTGACCTTTGCGAAATTCCGTTTTGTTTTGGTTGATTTTATTTTCAATACGGCATCTTTTCGTTTCAAGAAGTTCATAAAGTCGGGTTTCTTCTTAATATTTGTTCGTTAATCCCAATTCAGTCTACTCTCTTTTAGAGCCCATGTTATGTGTTTACCAATCTTTGACTTTATCCTATGTGCCCTCTAGCTGTTATTAAGTCACTTACATCCCATTTACCTGGAAAAACTAAACTAAATATACCCATATCCTCAGCATGCCAAGAAACCGCGTAAAAAAAATTTGAATTTGATGTCAAAATTTAAATTCGATGTCACGTTATTGCATTCCACCCGTCGAACCCTTTCATTTGGTATCCATCTCAATTTGCCATCTAGCGGCGTCCGCCATATTAGATTTAGAAACATGTTACATAGTTTATCGTACTTTGTTCATGAACCTCCTTCATTTGATACACATATCTAGGGGATTGTGAAAAAATAGGTAATCCTTAGACGGTTTGGATTTATTGGATTTAGAATGATATTAAAGTCGTCGGTGGAGTAAGTGATAACTTGTCGGTCTGCCAACCCGGAGGTCCCCGGTTCGAATCCCATTGACGACAACCCATGGTCATTTTTTGCTGACAACAAATTACGGTAAAGGGCCGTGGAGGTTTTAGGGAAATTGCCAGTCGTTGGGAATTTACTTTAAATTGTAGATGGACTTGCAATCGTTGTCTCGAATCGGATGAACTTGATCTCCAACCCCATGCCCCAGAAGAGGTTATGGGAACTAGAGAGAGAGGGAGAGAGAGAGAATGATATTAAATATACTATATTGTAGACAAATTAAATAATTCCAAGAAGTGGCCGAAAAATCGATTACTAATTTCGGGCTGGAAAGACATACAAGTACATACGAGCGTTGCAAGTTAATAAATAATATAAAACTTTCATTTATTTTCATTTTTTTTTTCGAAAGTTTTATTATTATAGTGGCGTCACTCTAATGGAAAAAATTAATAGAGATTGACTTCTTCACTCCAATTAAGAGATACTGTGTTTTTGTTGTACAATTTTTAGTTAAACTGTAAGTAGTTTATCGATTTAAATATTTTTCTGATTAGCAATATTTGTCAATAACATTTCTTTTAACCTTCGTTCATTGATTGCGTTCTTATTTTTCTGGCCGTACACAACGAGTTTTATTCCTTGGGGCTCTCTGTACGAAATTAATAATTCCTCAGGTGTGCCGCAGGGCAGCCATCTAGGACCCTTGCTTTTCATCATCTATATCAATGATGTATCTTCGATCCTAACTTACTCGAGAATTCTCTGTTATGCTGATGATGCCAACATTTTCCGTGTTGTCTCAAACGATAGTGAATGTGCCCTTTTAAATTCTAACTTAGACGCCTTCCATAATTGGTGCTCTATTAATTCCCTTCCTTTGAATATTGATAAGTGCACTGTTTTGTCTTTCTCTCGTAAGAGCAATCCGCTTCACTTCAATTTTACTATTGACGGTAGTCGACTGAGTAGACTTGACAAAACCGAAGACTTGGGTGTCGTGCTTAATACTAAATTTTCTTTCGATGATCATGTTGATGCTATTGCCAGTAGGGCCAATGCCGCTCGTGGCTTCGTGAAAAGATGATCGAAGGAGTTTGATGACCCGTACATAACGAATCTCCTTTATTGCAATTTTATAGGACCAATCCTAACGTATGCCAGTCCAGTTTGGTCTGACCGGCTTATGCTTCTTTCCTTGGAGACTCTTGGGTCTAGCCGACAGAGGTCTGGAATTGTTTTCGCCTTTGACTGCCTGTGTGGCGCGATTTATTTCCCTGAATTGTTGGGTGCCTTGGGTTCATCCGTTCCGCCCCTCTCCTTGAGAATTCGGAACCTTCTCCATATTCCTGTTAGCTGGTCAGCTATTTGACGAATATTTAAATTAGTAGAAAAGACACGACGATACATACAATAAAACTCAAATGGGGCTGTTTCTGGACAAGATATACTTTTATTAAATTATAATCGCGATATGCAAACCAAAAGAGCAATTTTTTCAAATTTTTGTCATTTATTCGTCTGGCTGCGCACGTCAGAATTTAAAAGAGCGCTATCGTCAACACCAGAGATAGTACGAAATATTTTAGCATCGTCAGCATAACAAAGAAGTATATACATCATTGATGTAAATAATAGGGAGATTCGGTTCGAAATGGGTCTCCTGAGGAACTCCAGATGAGTTAGAAATCTCATCAGAACGAACGCCAGGAAATATTGCACGCTGAGTGCGATCAGTAAAATAAGAAGATACCCTAATTTTAGATATGAATTACAATTTGGAAAAAAATACTGTGGGGGTAAGATATTTCTAAAAGTCGTCGGTAGAGTAAGGGATAATGTGTCGAGAAATTTTTGTTTGTTTTCTGCTGACAGCAGATACATGAAGAGTCCATTGGAAGCTGCACAGCAATGTCAGTGGTTTGGAATTTAACATAGTATTGTAGGCTCGCTTGCAGTTATTATCTTCAATCGGGTGAAGTTTTTCTCCCGGCCCATGCCCCACAAAAGGAATACAGGAACTAGAGAGAGCAGAAATCTCTACAATTCCCAATGATATGGATGGGAAGGAACGGGCATGCAAAAATTATGAAAAACCACCAATAATAGCATCGAATCCACGACGGATGACGTGTAAAAATAATTTTAAACAAGCGATATTACTGTCAAATCCATAGCTTTCGGAGTCGTCGAATTGAATAATAACATTTCCGAAGCCGTTATATACTGTGACACCCCTAGAGGTGGAGATGCGTGGAAGTAAAACTAAAATAGTTTTTTAAAAAAAAGTTGAACCGACTTCACAAAAAGCGCTAAAAAGCATAAAATAATTTTTAATTTACAAAAAAAGAATCATCAAAATCGGTCGACGCGTTACGAAGTTATGCCCGGTCAGACATAAAAAAAAAAAAACAAAAAAAATAAAAAATAAAAAAAAAATACGCGTCGAACTTAGAACCTCTTTGTTTTTGGGAAGTCGGTTAATAATCGAAAGCGACTCTTATTTACCTAAGGCCCAAACAATTTTTCCGCCATCAGATCTGAGCCATACTGCACGGATAAGTGAAGGTTTATCCAATTATGTTAAGATTTTATTTTGACAGTTCAACCTCGACATAAAAAATATCTGAGGGCAAGACTACGAATACGTAAAATTGCAATGCCTTGAATGATTAAAATTATAAATTTATTAGTTCCATCATAATTTGGTTCAACGTTTTAAATAAAATGTATTCTTTAAGTAGAATGATGCAAAATCCTGAAATAAATATTTAACTATGAATAAATTAATAAGATCATACAAGAAACTGCCAAAATCGATCACAAACGAAATGTTATACCCTGCTTTTCACCTATTAATACTCTTCGTCCTAGAAGAAAAACAGTTATTTGCTTATAGACAGCGTGATGAAATTCTATTTGATCCCAACATTAGTTTCAAAGTAGAGTTTTCTTCAAAATCTTGGACCATACTCTAACATCTTTAGAAAACAGATTAAAAGAAAAAACATTCTACGTTGAGTTTTTAAAAGACTTGTACCTGATTGCTTTCATTTTAAATAACAGTGAGTTGTAAAACTGCTTTAAAATGTCGGTGTCCAACTGTAAATTACAAGTGTTTTCACCGAACATTAAATAAAATATTTCAGAAATCATTCGCTTCTGATAAAATTTTTTAATCAAAGTCAGATGAATTTTCAGTATATATAAGGAAGGTGATGACATTGACTCGTATATATGTTTGGAAGTCCATAAAAATTTTTAAATTCGGTGAATATATTTTTAAATTAGAAATTTCTGGGCTGTTCAACATGGAAATAACATCTAAACTGGAATCCTTTTGTCAACCGGTGGCACCGGCGCATCCTTAACATCGATTGTCCCGTAAACCCACACAGCCTTACACGCCAAGACGGAATAGACACCAGTGTTAGCAGGTGAAAGTAACAATGGACATTCTACACATTAAGAAAACAGCCAAACAACATTGCTCGACAGGCTCTAGATTGGAACCCGCACGGGACCCAAGGAAGATGCCGAATTGGACAACTACATAACACATGGAGAGAATCAGTAAAGAAGGAATGTAACCAGTTTAACAAATCATGGCAACAGTTAAAGGTGTTGGTGCAGAAGCGCACCAGGTGGAAAGTCTCTGCAGTAGATGACCTATGGCAAACAAAGGGTTAAAGAAACCATAGAGAGACTTCGGGTCCGTGTCACGGTCGAATGCGATTAAATTACCAAAAAAGATATTAAAACTAAACATCGTCAGTTAGCAGTCCAATAGAATCATCTCATTCTACTCAGGGGGTAGAACTATGAATTCATCAAATACCTAAAAACTGTGAACAAAATTTATGCGGTAGGTATTTAGCAATTAAAAGAAATAAATTAATAATAAAGTTCTTGGAGCAACTGGAATGTGGGCTCCGAATCCCTGCTATAAAACGATAATAAACAGAAATGTCTGATACCTCTGACGGCGTGCTATCGTTTATCTTTAAACATCGTGGCTATTGAGATATCCAGCAATCTTGGCTGGACCGATCATATACTAGGCTGGTTGAAAAAGCCCAGGCTTGATTACTAGATGTCGCCACTAATGTTAAATCCATATCAAAAATCGGAAGTTTCATAACAATCTCTCAAGTAGTTTGATAGTTATTTGTGCGTCATCATCTCAGTGATTTTGTAAACAATGGCAAAAAAAAGAATTTCGTGTTCTCAATAAATAGATATAGATATTGATAAGTATTATTGCCCATCTACTTCATCGAATACAATAATCAAACGGTAGATGCAAGCGTTTACCTTTGATCGTAGGAGCACAAATGACGAATGAAGGCCTTCTGACGTGACTACCCCAGAAATGATCAAAAACGTTTTACGTTTGGTAACTGATGACCGTAAATTGAAGTTCCGTGAGATTGCTGAGATGGTAAACATCTCAACTGAACGTATGCGCAACAGCCATTGATGAAACATGGAAAAATCAATACAAACTAGAGACCAAGAAACAGCCTAAGCAACGGGTTAAAGCTGCTGGAAGTGCACCGAAGCGCCCGAAAACATTCGGCTGGAAAGTTTATGGCGACCGTATTATGGGATGTGCATGGTATAATTCATATTGACTATCCGGAAATGGAAAAACAATCACTGCGCAATATAACGACTACGTTAAGAGAAGAAAAAATCTTGTTTCATCAAGACAATACACCGACTCACACACCGACAATGCCCGACTCACGGGCATACTCTGATCTTGGCAATATCATAAAAAAATCTTAAGGCTGAGCACCGCCACCATTTCAAGCTTAACATTTGCTATTTCATCCTGATTTCATCCTTTTAATATGCTTTTTACAGAATCGACAGAATGTTTCTGATTTTTTAATTTAATTTAAAAAAAATTATAGAACAAATAAGGTACTTCGGAAAAAGCACAATCGATTGGCTTTGGTAGGGGCGATAACCATAATAATGCCAATGAAGGTATTTTCCGGTTTAGACATCACCAGAATATATAAAAAAAATTTACGATGATATTATTTTTGCAACATTTTTATATACATAAAATTAAAGAAAAAAATGTTACATATTTTTCTATTTGAGAAAATAATTTATGTTATGGAAATCAAAGCTACGTTCTCATACTAAACTCTACAGATATCTCAAGGATCACATTTTATGCATTCTCTTGCTTACATATTATGTTTCTTCGCCATGCTTTGTAGAAAGAGTGGCAAGCCGGCAGCAAAGGTGGTTAAATTAAATGTTCATATTCCTCCACGATTTATGTGTGGCGTCGTTTATTACTCTGTCGTTAGCCAGATACCCATTAAATCGCGTAAAATGAACTTGCAGAAAATCATCTCTGAAACAGCAATAAAATCCTGTTATCTTTTAAACAGAACTACCCTCGAAAGAATAACATTCCTCCCCCATTAAAATCAAGTTATTCAAACACAATTACACAGTCCCGACCATTTACTTTAAATTCCCAAAATTAATGACAAATAAAATTACGCCAACTTAATTATGGCCCAAACACAAAATCGTTTTCATTAAAAGCCACCAACATTAGCAGATCTCAGAGGATGTAAAATCAGTTGAATGTCAGAACCCAGAGGCGAAATTCCACCCATCCGCAGGAGTTGGATACCAGCCCTGCCACACAAATCCACTCAATGCCGCATTACTGTTGCAATGAGCGTTTCCTGTCACCTGACTACTCCCGTTCCCTCGTTTCGACACAATAAAAATGGCCTCATTAAAAATTGTTTTCATATCTAAATGGGCAATTAATTTCACGTGGTTTTAAAATATGGTTTGTTTGGTTATTCGCAGGACTATACCCGGCGGACATAAAACATCATCACGAGTCGGCAACATCATCGCATACGCACTATAGCGCTTTAGGAACGGAATTAAGTTCAGCTTCAGCCTCGATTCCGACCAATCTGTCGGAATGCCAAACAGCCCCATTTATGTATGTGTCGAATGACAGGAGCAAGAAGGGAGGCGCCGACGGGAGCACTGCAGCAATAAGTGGTTATTTTTGTATGGGGATTGTTTCATTGTTCGATTTTTATCAATTTCGAGTAACAGCCTGCGTTTATCGAATATTAAAAAATAACAGCGCAGGAACAGACTGACAGACAGCCAGTGCAAAAGGTTTGTTATTACTCCACGTTTGTTTATGTATTCGCTTTCGTACCATCGTGAACAAGGGGAACTAGCAAGGGGTGCGTGTGAATTCAAAGCTAAATTAGAATTCATAGCCAAAGGGGTCTAGATATTTCACGCTCCCTTCCGACCAGAAGAATGCCGAGCAAAATTAGCCCGTGATGGAAAACGGCAACTGCGAAAATTGGCGGCACCTTATGAATCTACCTGTTCTCCTCAAATCCGTCCAGTCTACGTGAAAACAATTCCAAATTTACGCAACAGACATGTTATACACCCACCGTATGTACACAAAACCCAATGTGCTCTCACGGCTTTACTTTGCACCAGGCCGCAACTGACTGTGCCCAGCAACCAACTTACTAGACCCCAACAAGCGAGCATTGCACTGAGGTAAGCAATTACGTCCTGAGAGGTTTAATAAATCATGAATCGACTTAATCGAATCTCGGGTTGTTCTTATCTGGTAGACTCAAAAATTAAAAGCACCTCGGGACCACTGGATGCCATTGCAAAAGTGAATTAGTTTGATCAAGTACACTCCAATCACGCTACCAATGCACAAGGTGCACCAGGTAAGTGACGAGTTTAAGTTAGCTCTTAATAGCAACCAAAGTATCCTTACAAGTACTGTGCCTACTATTACAACAGCATCCTTACACGTCTGATGGGCAAATACAAAATGCGGGCGTGACTAGCTTTTTTAATGGAACCTTCCATGCCTTATTGATGCTGATGTTCTGAAAGGAGCAATAAGGAAATGATCACGAACTTTAATTAATATATCTCCAAGATATATCGACGTCATCGATTAAGATTTATACAGCTGTCATTAAACATTGAAATTTTTGAAATATATTCCCCCAGGTTATGTTTTTAAGTTGACGATAGATGGAAAATTCGCAGCGCTACTTTGTTTTATTATTTCATATTCCCAATCTTTAGTTTGTATTTAAAAAAATCCCTGTAACCAGGGAGTCGGTAAAGTGTACCGAAATAGAGCGACTGAAATTAAATGGTCCCGAAATAAATAGACCTTAAAAATATGTGACCGTAACCGCTAGACCGAAATTCAAAGACCGATTTAAATTGGTACCGACCGCTGAAGAAGTTATATGTCCGATCTTGCGATATTTTCAAATTTGTTGACTACCTTCTTACATAGCATATTCGGTAAATGTCTAGATGAAGGGACCGCCGGTCGGAGGAGGGTGGATAGTGACTGCTGGTGGAGGGTTGGGGAGGGGAGTGGAGGGGAAGAGGAGGAAGGGGAAGAGGAGGGTGAGGAGGGGAGGGGAAGAGGTGGGAATGGTAAGAAGAGGGGAGGGGAAGAGGTGGGGAAGGAGGGGTGGGGAGGGAAGTTGGGAGGGTAGGGGAGTGGGGGAGGGGAGGGTTTTAACCGAAACCGAAAATGAAATTTTACATTTCGGTTCTAACCGAAACCGAATTGAAGAAAATTAATAACGGTTAAGGTTGTTGCAATTACGGTTTAAAAAACCCAATTTGGTTTCGGTTGACTGTAACCGATTTATAATTTCGGTTGTGGTCCTATTTCACCTCCCTGCCTGTAACAATGTATTATGAGGACTACACAAATGGCAAAACCATGTCTTAATCGGAGAAAAAGCTCAAATTCAATATTATTAAAAATGTAACACTGACTTCAATCTCACTTTTCCAGCGCATAAGACCAATAATCTCTGCTTTAAAAACACTATTGTAAAATCGTTTCTTCACACCACTTAGCCACCTGCACTCTGTTTCGTAACTATAAAACCAACCAAAATTTTATCAGCATTCTTAGGTAGGTTAAATCAAATCAAATGCTTTATACATATAAATCAATATCAGGTTAGAGAAATTTTATTAACATAAATAATAAAAACATACTACATTAGAGGAACAGCCTTGATCATCACACACCGAACTTCCCAGCATGACGAATATTGCATATTATGAATGAATTTTTGTATTTTAAAGTAAGCATATTATTCACTTAAAAACAACATTAGTAGAAAATTTTTTTCATCGCAGCAATGAGGGAGCATACTCCATAAACGAATAAACTAGTGCTTCAAAGAATAGTACTTTTACGAATACGAATATCAAACCGATGGATACGAATACGAATAACTCGGCATATTAATAAGAAACTCATTTATTTATTCGTTTTCTACTTATTTTAATGTTCTAGTAATTAAAATTCACAACTGGAAAATATTTTTTTTTAAAAACCCAACATCTGTAGATTCGTTGGTGACAGGCGATTTCTTGTTTCAGGCTGGATATTCCTAGCCGTTGAAAAAAGCCTTTCCACGGTTTCAATGAAAAATATTTGTGGGCGAGTTTTTTCAGCCTTGGGAAATGTATATCGTCTCGCCAGAAGGCCAATGGATCAGCAGACGGCGATAAATTTGTAAGCTTTATATAAGCGTCAATCTCGTTTTTAATTTGCGAATTTCCTGTAAAATTGTGATTAAATAACGTTTTACTTGCATTATATAGGAAAAAAATAAGTACCTGAATAAAAGTTGATTAACTGTTTTTACTGACTCATTGCACAAGGCCAACATATTTGCTGCTAATTCGTACGTGCCAGCTTCATCGCAGCCACTTTCATCTCCATCACAGTGTACTAGTAGGCAAAAGCCGCTAGACTTTCTTCTCAGTTGTTGAACTATCTAGAAAATAACCATCTAATCAACTATTGCCAGTACGGTTTCCGCGCTTGCCGCTCAACCGGAGACTTACTAACCACTCTAACGGAGCGTTGGAATCATTGTCTCCATAATTTTGGTGAATCAGAAATCGTATATATACGAAAACTCTTGATATTTCAAAAGATCAAGAGTTTTCTGCCAGACCGTTCAATCCGTGTAGTAATATACGGAGTTATATCTGATTCCTACGAAATAAATGCCGGTGTACCTCAGTGTTCAGTTCTTTCACTAACTTTATTTCTTCTCTTTATTATTGATCTTTTGTCCCTTACTCTCACTCCTATTCATAGTTTCGCCGACGACAGCACCCTTGATTTCGCGTACTCATTTGATTCTGTAATGAATTCAAGTGGAAATGCTACAGAAGTAAATCGAGATCACATGTTTAGATCGTTAAACAACGACATTTCTATGGTCCATGCTTGGATCAGAGCAAATCGTTCTTCGTTTGACACATCCAAAACTCAATGCTGTTTAATGTCCCTCAAAAAAACGCCCAGTTCACCCCCAACTCATTTCAGTCGACGGAGTGAATATACCCAATTTGCCCTCCCTAAACATCTTGGATATTCAGATATCCAGCAATCTTAGCTGGACTGATCATATTTTTGCAATCGCTATAATTAGGGCTAGACTTGAATATAATTTCCATATTTGGGCAGGGGCCGGACACACCGCATTGTCCGCGTTAGACAAAGTCCAGGCTATTAAATTTATTGGCGATTCCTCAATCTCTGAGGGCCTTGACTCTCTGGAGCATCGACGGAATGTCGATTATCTCTCACTCTTCTATCGCTATTTCCATGGCCTTTGTTCTAACGAAATTGCTAGCCTAATTCCTCGTAGGCACATGACAACGCGCGATACAAGAGCTACAAGTCACTCCCTGCCCTATACGCTCCAGGTAAAATTTAGGCGTTCTGTTTGCCCTCGTCATATGAGCCCGAAATTTTCAAGCGGGGCATACATCACTTCACTGGACCCCCAGCCCATTTCCCTCATCCTTAATTCCTTTCCTATTAAGGCTGTGCTTTAGCATCATAGGGTCCTGAGCTTTGGCAACTTCATATATATACATATATAAAACATCTGCCGTGTAATTGTCAAAAGTCCTAAGTGCTAATAGGTCGAAATTGCTTTGCATGCATTTACATAAAATACATATTATTGCGAGTTTAGTTCAACTTTTCAGTTCGGAGATTTGTGTGCGCACATTAAACTTAAATGCAATAGGATCAATACATAATTTTCTTGTGTGGCTTGTTCTACACTTAAAGCTTTTGATCATTGCACGGCAGACGTCCGATCTGAACAAAAATAAATAAATTATCAACAATATACGGCTGAAACAAGTATGCAAATTTGCACTAGACGAAGTACTAGAAATAACAGAAGATTTGATAGAAAAACGCGTTTGGACAAGACCATGGATTTTAAGAAGGAATGAACATGGATAATCTACATTGCTTTTAGAAGAATTTCGCAATGAAGATCTAGGCGAATACAAGAGTGTCCTGCGAATGACGGCAAATATGTTTGATGTTCTGTTGAGGGTTGTGATGCCAATAATACAACGAATTGATACTATTACGAGAGAGGCGTTACCAGCAAGAGTAAAATTAGAGTTCACTTAAGATTTTCTTTCGTCCGGGATTAGTTTCAGGCTCAGACGCTTTTATGGGGGTTGTACTTTTAACTTTATTTATTTTTTATTTCTTACGAAATTATGTGTTACGCAAAATTAAGGAACTCTTAGCTTAGAACATCAAAGTTTATTTATTAATTAAAAAATTACGTCTTACATAAAATTAAGATTCTTTTAGGAAAACTAACGTTTGTTGTAAGATACTCAAATTCAAAAATAAACTAGTGGGGTAGGTCCAGATTCTGGGTGTCGCATCATTGGTGCGACCCTTGAGGTCCACACGAACAACTTCCCAGTTAATAACAATTTTCAATTATTATTAACAATATTCAATTATTATTAACAATATTTAATTGTTAATAGCGATAAATTTCATGATCATAGTACAAACGAGTAAGTGAAAACTCAATAAAATTCATACTATTCGATTTATCGTTTTATTTATCATTAATATCAACTATTTAAACCATTTATCATTTTTTTAATGTTACAAAAAACTATAAAAGTTCTGGATTTTTTTTAAGTATCGAGTTGCATCGGAACCAATTAGATCAGAAGAATCTTTTTCAAAAAAAAACTTTCGCCCACTTGTATCTCATTCAAAAATACTTAAAAAATTGATATTTTAAATTTATAAATAAATAAATTAATGAATTTAATTTATCATGATAATTTCGTTGTAATTAGATGCAAAAAAAATTTTAAAAAATTATTCCGTTATAGCACTATTTTTTAATGAAAAGCAAATAAATGCACTCTGTTTGGAACTCATTTGTTATTAATAATTTTAAATGGTTATAAACAATTTATAATTGATATAAACAATTCTTAATTGTTATAGACCATTTTTAATTGATATAAACAAAGTTTATTCATAAAAGAAATTTTTTGTGGTAACAAAAATTTCAATTGTTTATAAGAATTTTCAATTGCTATGAACAATCTGCAATTTTGTATTCAATTCCCAATTTTCATAATCAATTTTCAACCAGGTAAAACCATTTTTTATAATTATAAATTTATAATTGTTATAAACAATCATTTATTGTTATAAACAATTTTTCATCATTATAAACAATTTCTGTTCATAATAAATTGTTATTATCCGACTTTTTGATGTCCCGATCGTAATCAGAACAAATTACATCGAAGAAATCCTTTTCAAGAAAGTCTGAAATCAACTTTTTTTCAGTTTTTTTGTTAAAACAAAAAAACGGCTGAACCGAAATTGATTAAATTTCTTGCAGCTCTTATTTACAATAATACGCTTCGAATGGCACCATAGCGAAGTCGTTATCATTTTTTGTTCGCGAGATTTCGTTGTCGAAAAAAGTGGGTCCGAACGTACGTACGTACGTACGTACACACACACACACACACACACATACATGTGTTCAAAAACATGCGTAAAACACTATGGTGACTTTGAAATGTAAAAAAAATTAAAACTAAAAATTTTGAAAATCGGGCCCATTACAATAACTTCCTATATGTGGGAAGTTAAAAATAACTATTATGCATTGCGAAATGCTACACTGAAAAGATTTTCTTCTTCTGCCGAATTAAAGTGATCAAGAGGATTTAGTTGCTGATAATAAGCTTGATATTCAGTTGCTGATGAATTCGAGTTCAAGTCACTTGATGGAAGTGGCGTTGGTATAATATTGCCTGTTGTCTGCCAGCCAGCAGTGACTAAGCGTCTGGTACGAAAATATTGCGGTCCCGCAATTTATCTCATACATTCGGTAAAGACATAATATAGCATTGGATTAGTGTTCTGAAGTCACTAAATGGCGGTAGCTGAGATAACAATGAAAATTTACTAACAAATTGAAAACACTGCATCAAAGGGCGTTTATTATAGAAGTTGTTGCAAGCACGGATTCAAGGGCGCGAGTAATGCGTGCAATTGCCCATTTTATCCTTTTTATTGTTGAGAAAAACTTAAACTAATCGTATCTAAGGAGCCGTTCATGTATTAAGTAACGCAGTTGGCGGGGGCGTCTGAAAGGTCTGTGAAACGTTACGGTGCGTTATAGAAGGGCAGAGGTGGGGTCTAGCAACGTTTAAGTAACCTTAAGTTTTTGTTAAAATTGAAAGTCCTAACTCTTAACTCGGGACTCACGCTTCAGTTTATATGGTACATACATATATCTACACTACACATATTTTTTTACATACGAAAAGAGTGGCGTCACTGAGTATACAGAAGTATATATAGTACATATATGGCAAATAACCATAATAAGCCATGTACCATGAGTCAATAGTTTCGACTCTAAGAGTCCGACCGTTGCGGTCAAGCAAACCCACCTAAACTACAAGCCATGAACTTACGAATTTCACGCACACACATTAGGGCCAAAGTGGGCTGAAATTTCGTTTTTTCGTTTCGGTATTTTGCGCAACATAATTGTAATTTTTAGGTAAAAATAATCATCTGAGTGTGCGAAACGTTACGACACGTTGCAGGGAGGGGGGGGGGTCAGAAAGCTTCAAAATCTGCTTTACGTAATACTTAAGCGGCCCCTAATCAGACACGGAAAGCCCCGTATAGAAAAAATTACGCTGAAAATCACTGTTAAAATTACTATACTGCGCCGGAGTAAATGATAACATGTCCGCCTATCAATCCAGAGGTACCAGGTTCAAATGACACCGGCGGTGAGCTATGGTTGTTTTCTGCTGACAACAGATCACGATAAAAGTTGTGGGTTCACTTGCAAATCGTTGTCTCGAATCACATGAAGTTGTTCTCCCTCCTCTTGCCCCACAAGGGGTTACGGGAACTAGAAAGAGAGAGCGCCGGAACGATAAAGCAGTCAAATATTAACTAATTTCAAGAAACCAACCCGTACTTTTTATAGTACAGTTAAAGCATTTGCTTGGTTCATGAATAACATTTCTACTTATTCACCAAAAAGTAAAAATTCTCTTTATAAAAAATATATTTTATATATTAAACAATTTCGGTATTCTTTTTAGTTTATTTTGGTTTTCTACAGAAGTGTAAGAAATACTTAACTCCATCTAACTTGGCGCTGATCTACAAGTCTCACATCAGGTTTATACTGGAACATGATTCTCATATTTTGGCAAAGGCCGGGCACACCGTATTATCCGCATTAGATAAAGTTCAAACAAGGGCTATAAAACTTTTTGGAGACTCCACTATATCTGAGAACTTTAACGGAATGTCGGTTGTTAAAACGTGGTAGAGGTTAGGGCCTACATGAATATTTAATGTTGTAGGCGTGGTTCCTTATTGTGGAGCTCCAAACCCAGTGCTTCTTTGTATCTAAAATATGGGTTAGATACATTTTAACTATTATTTATAAAAAGGCAATTTTTATATTTGAAATTAAAGTATTTTTATATTTCTTTTATTAGTTTCGCTATTTCAATTTCAAATTACAGCTTCTTGAAACCAGTGAAACCATGTATATATATATATATATATATATATATATATATATATATATATATATATATATATATATATATTTGGAATGGAAGTGTATAGGTTGACTAAATATGTTTGACATTTAGTTTATTCGTACAGTATGATTGAAGTTAACCAAAGTGGATTTAGAATACTGTTTATCATATTACTATAATCAAACTAAATATTTTAAATAAAGATAATTTATTAAAATGTGCAGCGACCACAGTCGTCTTTCACTCTTCTAGCGCTATTTTTTTCCAAGTTACCATTATACTATCCAGGTCAAATTTGTTCGTACTCTCAATCCCAATGAAAAACAACAGGTATGAGGAACAGTTTACCATCTTCTATTTTTCTCCCATCTTATTCAATTCGGAGGACAATGAGGCCCACTGTGAATGCCCTTTAAATAAAAATCAATATGATTAGACCTAAAACTACCCATATCTCTGTAAAAAATCTTTGAGATTCCGCTGGTACTGTCTCTCTGTTCCAACAAAACTTATTTCGTTTCCCTTATCATTAATTCCTTCATTAATTGATAATTATCAAAAAAATAAATAAAAAAACATCACATCAATATAACTATTTCAACAGAAATTAATCAATAAATGTTAAACTTTTAAACTTTGTGTTGTTCTTATGTCATGAAATCTCAAGTCATATTATTTACATTTAAATTCCTTTAATGCTATTGAGAAATTTTATTTTGTTACTGGAAATATAAATTTATTAAAACACAACAAAAGTTACAGATTTTTGATCGTAGTCAACTAGTTTTTGCCCTATGTGCGGGCATGCGAGTCGCAGAGAATATGTCAGTGGTTCAGAATCCACTTTAAATTGTAGGTCTGTTGTCTCGAATCGGGTGAAGTTCTTCTCCCGCTCCATTACACATAAGGGGTTACGGGAACTAGAGAGAGAGAGACAACATGACAGTTCAGCCATTTTACCACCAAGCATGTCGTCATTACTTAATTTTTGTTTGTATCAGAGATTAACTTCCACACTGAATACTTCCACACATATAAAACTGCACACTCTCCTAACCAAAACCAAGGAGAAAGGCTGATGTCATTGATGCATTCCTAGCTCAATGCTTCAATAAAACGAATTCTAGAGAGAGTTTTCCCTTTAAAATACATGAAAATTGTAAAGGAGAAACGTTTTACCGTAACCACATGTTCAAAATATTTGTAGCTTCACCTGAAGTAAATTCTACGTTGAGACTTTAAAAAAAATGCAAGGATTACTGCAAGAAAGCAGAATTCCTCAACCTTTTCCTATTGTTTACTATGGCAAGTTTTTTTTTTACACCTCCAATGCTCAGCTGTTCGTATTTGCTTCCGGGCTTGTATCTAAAGTAGTATGTGGCTTACGTTAAGTTACAAAAAAATGATTTCCAGCATCGAAAGTGTTTTGATAATATGCTAAATGTGATTCTTATTCTCCAACTGGATTGTCTTTTAAAGGTTTTTCAACATCTGAGCCAAGAGCAAATTAAGCACAAAAATGTTAAACTAAAGATCATTGTCGCTGAAATGTATTAGCTTTAGAAAAATTTTTTATTATTACTCTTTCCCATATAGAATCGAATATCTGAAGGAAAGTAAAATTAGGTATGCGGTACGTATGAATCTCTGATCAGATTCAAATGTACACTGAATGCAGAAAGTACTTTTCTTTGCTGAAGGTCTCATATAAAAGATTACAAGGTAAAGTATTTTTCTTAAGGATTTATACGCAGTTAGAAATTTAAAAAAATCGATTTCTTTGTTCTTGCATTTTCGGAATGTAGTATATTCTCTAAAAATTTCTTTTTTGGAGATACACGAATATTTGTAAGGACGTTTCGGAGCGTTAGAATGTAGGCGGTGTACACCAAGCAAGTGAATTTCGTTAACAACAGTGAAACAAGTGAAGCTTTCAACGTGCTTTTCTCCAAACGGTCTTTTTAAAGTAGGTGAGCACGATTTCTCAAAAATGGCTCAACCGATCGGTCTGAAATTTTAACACAATCTTCTCAAATATATTCTTCAGGGTTTGGTCGAAGGAGCCGCCATTTTGTCAAAAATGAAAATTTCGACTATTCCTTCGATAAATACCTAGATTTATCTATCCACTAATAGAATCTTTTCGGTTTTTTATTTTAGATTATCCAAACCGGAGATATCGTGCTCACCGCCAGACACCTTTTTTAGGAGGATCTCCAAGAGATCGTTTACAGGAGCAGTGTAACTCAATATTTTGAAAAATGAAAAGTGCCGATATAAAGTTAAAAGATACCACTATATTTATTAATAGTTCTGGTATTTATCAAATTAAATCCATTTGCAAAAAAAAAAATCGTAAATAAACGACTTTTTCTGGCCTTGCAACTGCGTATAACCCTATTAGTGAGGAGTATGTCAGTGCAAAAAACACACACTTCGGCAATTTGTTTAAGGAAACTGAACAAGCTTTTTAAAAACTCTTTTGCCTTTATTTATATATTCCTTAGAAAATATTTAGCAATATTTATACAAGAAACAAATTTCTTATCATGAAAATTTTTTTGCATTCATTTGAAACATACGAAATTTTTATAATATTCTTTGAAAGGTCTTCTACGTATAAATTTCTTCTCTATTTGGACATGTTTTACCTTTTTGGAAAGGTAATAAGATGAGAAATTTAATAAAAATAAGAAATTGATGTTTTAGTTGCACGAATATCGGAGAAAATTTAAAAAATTATTGAATTTTAAGTAATCGCAGAACACTTTTTCACCGTTTGGAATTAACTGTTCCTGTAATGGCAGGAGTTAGATCAAATTTATTGACAGTTCTGGAAAGATCATTGGGATAGTCGTTTTTTGATGGTTGGTTGATGTCTCTGCGTTAAGTAGATCAAATTTAAAAAAAAAATAGTGATGTGCATACCTTGAAAACTGCAAATTTATGAATCACCCTGCAACTTACAAGCAGTTTATATTGCCCCCCCCCCTCCTCCATGCAATGTTTTGTTTGCCTAGGTGCAATATGCCACCTCACTTGTTTTGGCACACCTTATGTGAAACAATTCGTATGCTTGTTTATAAAACCTTATTACAATTTGATGTTTCAGATAAATGCCTTGCATTCTGTAGTAATTACCGCAAACAAACAAACTTTAGTTATAATAATTTTTTTTTCTTTTATAAATATTGAAAAAAAGTATTCACTGAACGATATATAAATAAAGGAAAAAAAGTTGTTTAAAAGCTTGTTTAGTTTCTTTAAAAAAGTTTCCAAAGTTACATGTGTTATTTGCGCTGGCATACTCCCTTCAGCAAAATAATTTATCTTGTAATGTTTTATGTAAGACGTTCAACTAAGAAAAGTCCGCTTCTGTTGCATTCAGTGTACATTTGAGTTGGATCAGAGATTCATACACTTATTTTGGCATACCCTGTTAAACACCCTGTATAATCTGGGGTTTAGTCGTTGCTTTTTTGATTCCGATGTGCATTTTGTTTTTTTATAACGGGTCTGTCCTAATTTTTTTTTTTCAAAATTTTGTATTTAAACTTCAGGCTGTTACCATTTCATTATTCATTATTTTTAAAAATTAGTTTATACGATTGCATATGAAACCCTACTACAATTTTTTGTTTTAGATAAGCTCCTTTTATTCTGGTCACCGCAAACTGCGCCAATAAAAACACAATACTTTCAATATATTAATTTTACTTTATAAATATTGTAAAATATTTTCTAAAGAAAAAATACATAAATAAAGCCAAACGAGCTTTTTAAAGAGATTGTTTAGTTTCTCCAAAAAATCCAAAATTTACGTGTTTTTTAGGCCTACTTGAATACCCCTTGAAATAAATCTTATAAAATGAATATGAATGTTCGTATGTCTAAAGGGTTAGTATATTCGCGCGACTTCGTCGAAAAACGAAATTCTTTGTTCCTTTTTCTTTGCACTTTCCTCTTTTAAACGCGACACACGTAGCAGGAATTATGTTATCATTTGCATTGTCGTCTGCTTGGTGAACCTATATACAGGGTGTTTCACAGCGCGCGTGCAGAAATGAAGGATCTGGTAAATCTAGGTGAGAAAGAAAAAAATTTTATGGGAGGGGGTGTTTATCGCTACCCTCCCTCCCAGCTATAGGGGTTTGAAGTTTTTTTACCATCAAAAACCTTATACTTATTATAATGTATATCTTTAAAAATTTTAGTGCTAAAGACGTTATTAATATCTCAATTGACAGGTGACACATTTATACTAAAGACCTTTTACTACTAATCATTTAAAAAAAATTGATTTTCAAACTTAAATTTTCGGAAAAAGAAATCAATTTGTTTCATTTCAAAAGAACATATCTTGAAAAATTGCCTAATTATTTTTTTTTTTTGAGTTTATAATAGCGGCTCTTTGAAAGGAAACTTAAAGTGAACAAAAATTTTTTTGCCGTTTTCAAGTTACATGACCAAACGTACATCTAGTACCTGCCATTTAAGGTACTATTAGCGAGTTAAAAACACGATTTTGTTTTTGTTTCATAAAAGGGTTTATAAATGTGACAAGAATATGTATTTAAAATTTCAGGTCCAAATTCAAAATAGAAAAGAAATTTATCCGGTTTTTCTATAGTCATGTTTTGACGACGCTGCGTAAATTCCTTGTGCATTTTTCACTTTTTGTCCGATTTTAATAAAACTTGGCTCATTTTGTTTATTATTATGTCTATTATGCATCCCCCCCCCCCACGGACCCTGGTGACTTATTTCCTTTTTTTCCCGTTAGACACTTAAAAACGCGGGGAAAATGAGGCTGTTTTTAAAACATTTTTTTTCAAGAAAATGCTTTACTTCCGGTTTTAGTAGGGGGATGCACAACTAAATATGTCTATATTAAAATGCCATTTTATTTTTTTTCTTCAGCTGTACTGGAGAGGCTCTATAATTTCCGTAGATTTTTCCGCTTTTTTTTTACTTCAAAAAAAATTCTAATTAAAAAAAATTTTTTTTATAAAATATAGATTCTATGTTATCATATGTAAGAAAATTTATCTCTAAAAATAAATTTTTAACTTAAAGAAAAAATATTTAAAAAGGGTTTTTTTTAACTTCACTCGCTTATAGTACCTTAAGGAAAAATTAATCATTCCTCCTAAATTATTGATCTTTCTGTTAAATAATACGTCCTCTGTTCTAATAAACTTGTTTTGATTGTTTCGAAACCCACATTTAGCGTGTCATAGATCTATTTCGTAATATCTTTCAGCACTGATATTTAAATAATGGCCTTACTTTTTCTTAGTTTCGAGGGGTAGTTTAAAGCACGGCACTTATTTATTAGATAAATACGAAATTATCCATTTTTATATTTACTTTTAATAATGAGTATGACCTTCTTATTTGCTAATTACTGGCAAGAAGCGACCCGTATGTGTTTTTAAATAATTGATTTGAAATTTTTCTCCATAATTTCAATATGGCATTAGTAATTTTTTCTTTGTTGTTGTACTACTATCCCTCAGATTAAGCACATTTTAAGAGCAATCCCCACAAAATATCAGTTGTATTTATGGCGGCCAGAAAGGGATGTCCAGTCCAGGATCAGGATGTTTTGTTGATGAAATCAAACCCAATCATGGCTTCTCGTGATTTCTCGAATTTTCAAAACTTGTTCTTCCGACATGTTTTTATACATTAAGCAGTTCTGTATTCCTTAAAGAACTACCAATTTAACAATGCTCGAACCTACATATATTACTTACCATCGAAATCGGAGTAGCCGTCGCCGAGTTTGTGCATGCCTCACCCCAACTTCCTCCCCCACTCCCAACCCCACGTTTTATGGTACCGTAAATAGCCTAAACTACACCTAAGAAAATACTAAACCCTCCCTTGAAGACCCATAAAAATCGGAGTAGACGCTAACGAGTTTGTACATGTCACCCCCTCTCCCTCCCGTTCGATGGTACCGTAATTAGCCTAAACTATACCTAATAAAATTCTGAACCTTCCCGTGAAAGTCCCACTAAAATCGGAGTCGGCGTTGTTTTTGGATGGTGAAAATTAACTTTGTAACGCGTAGTCCGATTTCGATGGTTCTTTTTCTGTTGTATAGAGTATGATCCCCTATTGCTAATAGGGGAATAATTTGGTCCTATGGTGAAAGGTGTGGGTGGGGGCGAGGGGTAGTCTAACTTCGTAACCGACTTGGATAATTCTTTTTCTATTGGGTAGAATATGATCCTTGGTTGATACTACGAGAAAACAAATGTTGGTTGGGGTGGTGGGTGGGGGAGGGTGGAACCTAACTGTAACACGTGGACCGATTTGGATGGTTCTTTTGCTGTTGTATAAAGTGTGATAACCCATTGCTAATAGAATAATAATTTGGCCCATGGTGGGGGGTTGGGTGGGGGGAGGAGTAGTCAAACTTCGTAACGCGTGGACCGAATTGGATAATTCTTTTTCTTTTGGGTAGAGTATGCTCCCTGGTTGATAAAACGAAAAAAAAAAATTGTTGATGTGGTTGGGGTGGGAGAAGGGGGTTGGTTGGTTTGTTTGATTTGCACCGACTTCAAAATGTCGTAATAGATATAAAATTAAAAATTATTTTATGCTTTTTAGCGCTTTTTGTGAGGTCGGTTCAACTTTTTTTTTAAAAACTAATTTATTTTTTTTTGTGATGTTTTGTTAAATCGTTGGTTAATAAATCCACAACACTAAGACCAGTTTCAGAATTCAAGCTTAAATTCAAGTTATGGATTAAACTCAGTTTTATTTAGGATGTGGCCGAAGCCAACCCTTTGATGCGTTAGCAAGGCTTTCGCCTGAAGGTAATTAGGCTAAGGGCAGTGAGGCAAATTAAAATTGAATTGATTTTGTATAGCTGCGTGTTAGACAACAGCCCAGAGACGGAGTGGATTTTTTTTAATATATTATAAAAACCCACGGGGAGACCGATTCTTGAACCCAGGAACCATGGTGTGATGGTCGTACCGCTCTACCAACTGATCCAACTTCGTCTCCAAGCTTTAATATTTTAACACCATTTTACCATACTAGCTAAGCTTAGTTTAATGTTTGATATGAGCAAAATTTTTATAGCTAATTAATTCACAATATTATATGAGCTCAGAATTCTACAGTTGTGCCATATTATAAAACACATTTTAAGCTCGATCACTGTGAAACTCAATTTGGCTTAAACTCTGCTTAAGGGACAAACTAAGTTTAACTTATTCTGGGCTTGAACTGTGAACGGCGCTAAATGATTTGATCGTATTATTGCTGACATAAGTACCGAGTTATGAAAAAACATTTATCAAAATTCATTTTTTAAAACGGCCATTTGCACGAAATGATTTTGACATAGACCAAAAATAAAATAAAAAATCACTTATATTGATATCTTATACCGTTGGGTTTTTATTTCAATTTAAATATTTTATTACCCTATCAACTTGTCCTTAAGTCGTCTTTGCTTTATTAAGTTTTGAATTTAAAAAAATCTAGAGATAATATTAAAAAAAATATATCACATTCAAGGCATGATGTCTTAGTGGACATTAGAGAAGAAAAATGATTTCAGAATCTCATTCGATGCGAAATTATTACAATTACTTTTACAATACCCTCAAATTCAACATTAATTGACATACGGCTCAATATTTTTTTTAAAACTTGATTTACGTATTCTTTTTGTACCCCTGAACATTTTTTAAATTGGCTTAAGATCTTGTGAATGTGTTTGATTATTTCAATTGCCGCATAAATCAATTCTATCGTTAACTTGCTAAAATTATGGAGCACATTTAATTACTGCTAAAAGAAATTAAATATTTAATGTAAAAAATTTTATTATCGACATTAACATCAAGTGAACTTTTAATGATAGTTCTTCATTGAAATATTGCAGCTTAATTTATAATATTTTAACGTATAATTTTATGTATCGATACTTCCTCGGGTGGCTCTAAAGTCTGCTGAACTTTTCTCCTCGTCTTAGATTTGAGGAGGGTAAATTTATGTTCTCCCAAGGCCAATGAAGAAATAGCAGCTGTAATAAGCTTCCATGATAAATATTTACAAATTTGCAAACACGTTTTCAATTAAACTGAGACCGTCGTAAATTCTACACGGATAGGTTAAACACATCAGTTAATCCCTGTAAGGCACACTGAGATATAAGAACTATTTGATTTCATCCTCTGCGCAGGTTACTTAGATTCTAATCCTCCAGGGCATTATCAATAATATGTATATGAATATGGACATGATGAATTTCCGCACAAATAAAAGCTAATGACCAACCAATTGAGGAAATGGGTGTTCATGTTCGTTTAGTATAATTTATAGATCTAAAAATGTAGTAAAAGGTGAATTAAATAATTCATTTTTTTTTAATATTTAATTACACTTATTTATGTTGCTACTAATAAAGATCTTTTTCACAGAGATGGAGTTGGATCGATGGATGAGTGGAACGATCATCATGCTATGGTTGCAGTAGTCGAGCCTCGGTCTCCCTATGATGGTTTATTAATCGAATTGGTCATGACTCTTAACTTATTTCCTCACAGCGAAATATACCCGCAAAAACTTTGAGTTTATTATCTATTATTATAAATCTCCTCAAGTGAACATGACCAAGAGAGGAAAGGCTAACATATCTCAAGTAAAAGCCTGTACGTGTGACCACTTGACCAGCACTTTGCTTCTCGGCAAAATGGCGAGAGATAAAGTGAAGCAACACGTTAGATTATGAAATTGGACAGATTGGCTTACTCAACTTGTGTTTTTTCTATTTTTCTGGTGAGATTTCAATGTTTTAGCGAATTACAGTCAAAAATTTTTGAAAAAGTTAATGAGGACAACCGGGCGGCGAATCAAGAACGAAAGCCAAGAATAGGCAGCTTGTAGACCACGATCCTGTGGTCAATCCTATCGAAAGCCTTACTGAAATCACTAAACAAACAGTCCACCTGTTTACCTGACTCAATAATCAGGAGAGAGTAATTAAGAAATTCAAGAATGTTGATAAAAAGCCTACCGTGAAAACAAAGTACGTCACTGACAAGGGCCTCGAAAACATTCCCGACATGACACAAATTAGCAATCGGTCGATATTTGTAAATATCAGACATATTGCTCTTCTTATGGTAAGGAATTATCACGGAAGTCTTCCATAGCTCAGGAAAGCGGCCGGAATGCACTAGTAAGTTGAACAAATAACAGAGAATATGAACAAGAGCCGAATGGCATTCCTAAAGAAGGACTACGTAAGAGGCCGTCCGACAGATTAGCCAAATACTTGGCAACAACAACGTCATCAAATACTAAGTCACTAGATTCGAGGGAGGTAGGCGGAGCCGCGTTAAGTGGAATATCTCAGTTAGAATCACAGAAGGCATTTCAAAAAAATTCCACGAAGAAGTTAACTATTGTAAGAGGATCATCAGATTTACGACACCTCAAAGTGGAACGATAAGCGTCACAGTTGGACTTTGGATTAACAAACCTCTAAAACTGTTTGGGGTCATTTAGCAACGTGGTTCTCATGTTAGACAAGAACTCGGAATAAGTAAGCTGCAGCCGAGCAGAAAATTGAATACAGAGGTCCGAATAAGCTAAGAAGTCCTCATCTTGAACAGTCACATGACAGGAACTAGACATTGATGGATGAGAAGTCAACGCATTTAAATTCGAAGAATAAGTCTCCCAATAGAGTGAAAGATAAATCAACGGCATCAAAATACATGACAACAAACAGTGCAGGATGATGGCAGGACTCAAGAACGAAGGGAGTCAGGCATCGCCTCACCATCGTACCATCCGGATCGAACGAAAACACAAGATGCAAAAACCTATCCGAATCATTGACAACATTACAATAGTGATCCAAGCCAGAAGAGGAAGCAGAGTCCAAAAATAAATGAGTGTATTGAGGAGCAGACCGTACCGCTAAACCAATTGATTCAACTCTGTCTCCAAACTTGAATTTTTTTACACCATTTTACTATACTAGCTAAGCTTAGTTTAATTTTTAAAATAGGTAAAAATTTTATAGTAAATGATACACAATGGTATATGAGCTCAGAATTCCACAGTACTGCTAAATTATAAAGCAAAATTTTATTTTGAGCACTGTGAAACAAAATTAATTAATTAAGGTTCTAAGTTCGACGTGTATTTTTATCTTATTTTTTTATTTTTTTTTTGGATAGAGCATGTCCACCGATTGATGCCATGTCAAAAATTTTGGGTAGGGTGGTGGTGGGGGGTGGGGTGAAACTTAACTTTTTAACGCGTGGACCGATTTGGATGGTTCTTTTTTGTTGTACAGAATATGATCCCCAATTGTTCGTAGGAAAAAAAAATTTGGCATAGGATTGCGGAAGGACGGTGGGGGGAGGGGTAGTCTAACTTCGTAACGAGTGGACCGATTTCGATAATTCTTTTTCTGTTGGGTAGAGTGTGTTTCCTAGTTGATACCACGAGAAAAAAATTTTGGTGGGGTGAGGGTGGGGGTGGAACCTAACTTTGTAACGCGTGGTCCGATTTCGATGGTTCTTTTTCCGTTGTATAGAGTGTGATCCCCCATTGCTAATAGGAGAATAATTTGGTCCTATGGTGTGGGGTGGGGTGGCGGGAGAAGTAGTCTAACTTCGTAACGCGTGGACAGATTTGGATAATTCTTTTTCTTTTGGGTAGAGTATGTTCCCTGGTTGATACCACGAGAAAAAATGTTGGCGGGTTTTGGGGGGGGTGGAACCTTACTTTGTAACGCGTAACTTCGTCACGCGTGGACCGATTTCGATGATTCCTTTTCTGTTCGGTAGAGTATGTTCCTTTATTGATACCATGACAAAAAAATTTTAGTGGAATGGAGGTGGGGTAGGGGGTTAGACCTAACTTTTTAACGCGTGGACCGATTTGGATGGTCCTTTCTTCGTTGTATAGAGTAGAAGACACTAAAAGTTGAACCGACTTCACAAAACAGCGCTAAAAAGCATAAAATAATGTTTAATTCTATATCTATTACGACATTTAGAAGTCGGTGCAAATTGAACAAATAAAACAACTGCAGTACCACAATTGAAAATAATACTTAATACTACCTGAACGTTTCAGCACACGATAAGAAATGACGATTAAATATTTTTGTTGTAGTTGTTTGGTTTGTTTGATTTGCACCGACTTCAAAATGTCGTAATATATATAAAATTAAAAATTATTTTATGGTTTTTAGCGCTTTTTGTGAAGTCGTGCAACTTTTTTTAAAAAAAATATTTTTATAATTGTACAGTCGAAGGTTGTCTTTTCAGTTAGAAAGTTTGTTTCAAGTATACAGTACTATGATTTTACAAAATGGATAGAAAAGGTTCTAGAAATAGCAAAGTGCGACAAGGTCGTTTACCAAAAAAACGTCAAAAGTTTAGTGGCAATAGATTTACGAGTGACAGTAATACGGAATCGACAAGTGCATCACCTAATAAAATGTTGAAAGAAAATCCCGAATTTGAAGTTAACGTTGATCCAAGTTTGAGTTACTGCATTATAAACTTCGCTTTGTTTTGCTAAATAAGCTTATGTGTAAAACTTGTAAAAGTGGCATTAAATTTTAACGTGCTGAAAATTGGCATAGCCTTTTTAATAGGAAAGTATTCAAGAAAAGTGCTCGATATTATAGTGAAATCGAGGGTCTGTAAGGCTTCTGAAGAGTGGATTGGCAACTATAAAGATTGCCGACTACAGAGATTGGTACGAGGCTATGAAGCTAATTGCAGTGTTAATCATGAGGGCAGTGCAGGGTCAATGGAGGTGAATGGCATTATAGAGATGTTTCAAAGATCCATAAAATTATATAAAGTGTATTACGAATAGTATGTTGGTGATGGAGACCCTAAAACTTTAAGTCGTTACAAGACAACGAACCTTATGGCGATATTTCGAGTGTAAAGAAAAAAGAATGTGTCTTGCATGTGAAAAAACGTTTGTATAAACGGGCAAAAGAAGCAAAAAACAGCTTACGCAGATAAAAAAGGCAAAAAACTATTGCAAAATAAAGTTGATAATAAAACCAAATCAAACGTTAGTACAACGTCAACTGCAAAATCGCGAAAAGCTGCTGAAAAGGCTAAAGTCAAAACTCTTTCACTAACAAATAAAATCATGCAACAAAAACTTTCCACTTATTATGAATTAGCAGTGGGCAACTTTTTATCATATGAGTTCCACAGATGATAAAACTCGCATGCGCGCTGCCCAGCTGGCGCCGACTCTTGGGGCACTTATCGTGTTGCTGAAGCTACGACTAAATTAAAAGAATTTAAACATAATACTGCTTTTGATAAAAAAAAACCTCTATACTGATCTCACATCTGACGACTTATTGGAAAGATGCGTTAACGTAACGATAGCAGCTTAATAATCAGCGGGAGAGTTCAAGAACAAAAATGCTCGATAACAACAAATTTGCAATATGCAGTTAACAGCTCTATACAGTCCGAGGGCGAGCCAGGTGGAATATAGATTGAGACAATATACCTATATTTAAATTTATTTATTCTTCTTCTTCGTGTGCTACAATGAAGGAACTGATAGATCTAGGCAAGAAACGACAAAAATTGTATGGGAAAGTGGTCTATATCACCCCCCCCCCACCAACCTAAAGGACTTTGAAATTCTTTCACGATGAAATTAACTAGTCTTATATTTTAACGCATTAATATCTTAATTGGCAGGTAAAACACAATGGTTTTAAAGACTGTTATTTTTTGTTACTGCTAATGAATTTTAAAAAAATAGAAAAGAAGGTCTATTTTTTCAATTTAAACAGATATTTACCCTTTAATTCTTTGTTATTTTGGGATTAAAAATAGTGACCAATGATCACGTGCCGCTCAACCAATTGATCCAATTCCGTCTCCAATTGTTTTTCAAACATTTCCACAGAAATAAATGATTCTTGTTGTACTTGGTATGAAAATCCTATAATCTCCGGGTCCAGATCCATGTGAATAAAATAGTTTTTAAAAAGAGAAGTTGAACCGACTTCACAAAAAGCGCTAAAAAGCATAAAATAATGTTTGATTTTATATCTATTACGACATTTTGAAGTCCATGCAAATCAAACAAACCAAAATACTACAACAAAAGTATTTCATCGTCCTTTCTTATGATCCCGTGAGCTGAAATGTGCATGTAGTTTAATGTATTATCTTCAATTGTGGGTCTGTAGTTATTTTTTATTTGTTTAATTTGCACCGACTTCAAAATGTCGTAATAGATATAAAATCAAACATTATTTTATGCATTTTAGCGCTTTTTGTGAAGTCGGTTCAACTTTTTTTTTAAAAAACTATTTTCTTTTTCACTTTAAGTGTCCTCTACTCTATACAACGACAAAAGAACAATCCAAAACGGTCCACGCGTTAAAAAGTTAGGTTCAACCCCCCATCCATTCCACTAAAATTTTTTTTCGTTGTATTAATCGAGGAACAGAAAAAGAATCATCGAAATCGGTCTGCGCGTTACAAAGTTAGACTACCCTTCCCCCCACCCCCCACCACCCACCCCCCATAGGACCAAATTATTCTCCTATTATTAATGGGGGATCAGTCTGTGTACAACAATCAAAGAACCATCGATCCACGCGTTACAAAGTTAGGTTTCAGCCCGCACCCCGCACCCCGAACCCCACCCCCCACCCTCCACCTAAAATCCCCGCCCGGTCAGACTAAAAAAAAAGTCGGGAAGTCGGTTAAAAAGAGCTTTTCTGTGAATTCAAAATGTCGGAGAACATTTTGAAAATATTTTAACTAACTAATTTGACTTTCTTTTTAGCACTATTAAAAACCCAGTCCTTTTCAGAACTCCCAAACTTTAAGACAAAGAGTAAAAATATCAGCAATTTAGGAGGCAGGTATAATTTTTTCTTAGAAGGGCAGGTATCAGTTGTACGTTTAGTTCTATTATTTTTTTCCGATCAGCGCAATAAACGCCACAACTGACAGGTAAATCCGTAGCGGAAATGTATCGGTCTCGATGGAAACCCAGATACTCCGAGCCAAAACGCTCAGAGCCGGCAATCTTACCACAAAAACAAGTCTCGGTCAAATAGGCCACGTCGAAACTATTGTCAGTCGAGCAAATGAAATATAATATCGAAATAGTAAACTTATGCAAGTTGTTTTCCACTTTCTGGAGTAATAAAATTGCAATTAAAGCACATGCATGGATAGGGCGTTGCAAATAATTACACGATCAGTTTATTGCTACCTAGAATTCAACTTTTGAATAATAATGTATAAAGATTAAAGCAGGAACGGAACCTTATACATATAACCTTATGTAAAAGAATTATCTGTCACCTTTCATTTCAACCAATCTTATGTTGCTAGGTTACCCTAGTGAAAATATATTAATAAATAAACGGGTCCATGACCTTAAAATTTTCACTTTGGCACACCATCGTAAAAAAAGCTATGTAACTCAACCGGAAACACCCTCGGCCTCTCAAACGGAAACACCCTGTAGAAGATGCAGCTAGAAAGCTCATTTTGCAACGATAGGTGAGTATACTCTTTACAAAAACCGAAAAATTGTTTATTACAAAAAATGCGTAATGCGCAAGTTTTAAAAAGGCGGACACATCTTTCCGGGTCACCCTGTATACAAACGCTGTTCTTTTTAAGTGAAGAGAACAAAAGCACTATATTTAAGTACCAGAATGTCAAAGAAACCAGGGCAATAAAGAATGTGAACAGAGATTAAATGAGGCAACAATACGAGTGCTGAAAATCGCTGAATGAGCTTACAACAAAAAAGCACATGCCTATATTTTTGAGCACATCTAAGGAATTACAAATGATAACGCTTTGCTTAAACAAAAAAATGTCTGCATTGATAAGCAATATGTTACGCTTAATATTTGTATGTAAATCCTTATTTGACTACTGCTTCTACAGCTCTACTACTTCCTTAAAAACTTCGGAAACAAGTTTTCCTCTGCAGTTTAGTTCTTTTAAAGTAAATTTCTTTCGGAGGGTTATACCTCTTCCGGAATATTTTGCTCTAAGGGCTGGATCTGTAATTCCTGTCACTGAAACGACTTTTGAACTGTTTAATATTCACATTGGATAATTCTTTTTAGTTTTCTGTGGAACTGTTTCAGGCAATATACTTAATGTGACAAGGTTTGCAAGGTCCCCGGCGTTAAGTTATTCCTTTTCAGTTTTTTCTTTTCCCTTGGCTATCTGTGCTAAATCTATTTATATTGCAGGTTTCAGAACTCTTGCCGAAACGGTAAGTTTCTAGAGCTAATAACCGATTACATTATAAGACGGCAGTTATCCTTGGGGTTAGTACAGAATCGATTGACTACATGATTTACATAAATGTGATAAAATTAACTGCGACAACTTTAAACTTTGAAATTGCAG
This sequence comes from Leptarthrus brevirostris, assembly GCA_964036015.1. Lineage (NCBI taxonomy): Eukaryota > Metazoa > Arthropoda > Insecta > Diptera > Asilidae > Leptarthrus > Leptarthrus brevirostris. The sequence goes on from OZ038374.1 coordinate 92,350,052, forward strand.
CAGAAGTTAGTAATAAAAGTTAAGTGAAGTTGTAACAAGTTGTAGAAATTATACAAAGTATGTACTTACGTTTATTATAAAAATTTCGTCGTCGTAGTCATCGCGGTCTTAAAACAAAAACAAATTGTTTTAAGAAAACTTAGTTTAAAAGGCCACAGTTATTGTATTATAAGACTTTTCGTTTGTAGTTGGAAGGAGGTTGATTTTCAAAGTAGCATTTTTATGTTTTCGAGCTTTACCGCAACTAATAAATGACAGTAATTTAAATAAGTGCACGCCATTTGAACAATAAAAGCTACTGTTGCATCAAATTCAGTTTCGATTGCCCAGTCCTTTTACTATTTCGGTCAAAAGTCAAGCATACACTTTCACAATAACATAATCTATAATACTTCTATAATTGTTTTTTAGAGGCATTATATTTTTTGCAAGAAATTTCAAATCTATTTCGTTTTCCAAATTTATCAACAAAATATTTAAAAACGCCGCTCAATTATAAAATCATAGATTTATTTACACGATACAAACACCCAAACAAATTTTTTTAAAGTGAGACTTGCACTGGAAGTGTCTTCACTGCCATGATTTAGTGTACTACATTAAAAAAGAGTATGTTCCCATTAAGAAGTCAAAACCTAGAACAGTGATGGGTAAGTCAGCTAGTCTTCAATAATTTGCTAATGTTTATATGCAACCTTGGCGATAAAATTGTCTTCGGTGCTAAACAGGTGGCTACTACCTCCTCAAAATCAAAACATTCAGGAAAACTCAAAGTAAAATCGGGAGCAAAAAACTACTAAATATTATTTAGATTTCACCTTTCTGGATTGGGTTAATAGAATTCTGATGGAACAATATTCGTTCGTCATTTAAAATAAAAACAGCAAAACCAGATTGGTTAGATGAATACAAGTAAGAAAGCTTTTCATTTATATTCAGCATCCTGTGCTGAGATTGGCTTTAAATGATGAGATTGTGTTGACTGATTCGAAGTCTCAACTGTTATCAGCAAAACAAAATTGGTTAAGAATGGCTTGGGCTCGCACAGGATATAGAGTTATTTTTAAACTAGTTTTGCTACAGTGTTCGTTATAATTTTCGTTAAAAGTACTAACTAAAGGCTGCATACATTCAGGATTCTCTCAGATTTTTATTTTATTATTATTATGGGAAGTTAACTATATGGTGGGCACCAATCCGACCAATGAGGTATTTTCTGCCTAAACTCTACTACTGCTAAAGACGCTCTTTCACCCTGAAGTGGGCAAGAAGTTCTTTATTAGTGGAGGATATAACGTCAGCGGGGCACAGAAACTCTCGTCTGCAGATCCTCCTTCTAAGACAGGGCCATCACTCCATCTCAATAAACATATTTAATCGTTAAAGGTGATACTTTAACCCCCCACCACCCGGTGACCAGATAGGTAGCTTGTAAGCAACTGACGTCCGCTTTAGTTAAGGCGGTAGTTTCTTTGTAGGTATAGGCCCGGAGACATTTCTTCAGTATAACAACTATATAACTTAGTACAATCTTCTATCACAGCTCTTGTTGACGGCCAGCTGAGACTGCAAAAGGGCACTGGACCCTGGAAGCGAGAGAATGAACCGTTCCTAGATAGTTTCATCAGCGGTTTCTCGATTTCTGAGTGACCTGGTATCCAGCAGAGCGTGGCTCTATTGTGAGTGGCTAATTATGGAAAAGTGTCGAAATACTTCTTCGAAAGTCTCGAGGAGAAACTACACTACTGGGCTGCTTGGATGTCAGACAAGACAGTAATATCATTCCCTCTCAGTCCTTTATTGCCATTAATACGGTCGCAGGTGTAATATATGATACCGTGATTTCCCGCCACTTATATTATATATTTACCTATAAAAATTCTATATATAGTACTTCATTACTTTCCCCCGTGAATCGAAAACACAAAATTAACCTTAAAGAATGAGGCCAAATTTCTAGGTGTTTTGATGGACGGGAAACTAAATTGGGCGAGGCACCTACACGAAAAGAAAAACAAAGCGGTAAGAGCTTTCTGGACGTGTAGAAATGCTATAGGTAAGGTATGGGGACTATCGCCCTACATTATAAAATGGATATACACATGTGTAATCGGACCGATGATAACACATGGAGCGATAGTCTGGTGGGTAGATATGGAGGTGGGCAGAAACCAGAAGATTTTGGACCAGGCCCAAACTATGTGCTGTTTAGGCATTACAGGGGCTACCAGGTCAACACCGACAAGGGCCTTGGAGGTCATTCTAAATATAACTCCACTGGAATTCTATGTTAAATAAACAAGTAGCACTAAACTCGACTGTACGTTTACGAATGAATAAACTGTGGAAGGTAAGGGGTAATCCAAATTTATAGTTAATCTTCAAAACTCAGTTCCCGACAAAAAGTGGCTGTGGCTTTGGAATATCGTGCGAGGAACTAAACCTGGATTTATGGAAAGGGGTTAACGACTCCTCTTCGGCTAATAGAACGGGGAATAACATCCTCCAAGATTGCAATATGTCCATCAAATCTGTAACTTACGCCGAGGTAAAATCCAAAACGATAGAGGGATGCATACAGACCCTCACGGAACTAGGGAGACAAAACGATGTAAAAATGGGAAGGGTAAACACTAGTCTATGCAGAGGATGTGGCGAAACAGACGAGACCGTATTACACGTTCTCGGTCAATGCCCAGCCCTAACGGAAAAAAAATCTAGAATCTTTGGAACATACTACTGCGAAAATTTAGCAAAAGTTAAGAAATTAGGGTATAATCGAATTATCCAATTCGTTACGGGGATAAGTTGGCTCGACAGTGGACTCTTTAAGGTACGCTGCCGAGCAGAGGCGTACAATAGGCCACTAAGGGCCTAAGTGCAAGGCAGACACACATCCCCCCCCCCCCCCCTCAAAAACCAACCAAAAAACTTTATTAAAAAAAACTTTGAAAAACACTTTTGGGTTTTTATTTTTGTGTTTAGTCCTGTGTGTTGTTTGCTGTATAACACCTGGAAACAACCGAAATTCGATCCGTAATAGGAAAATTAAATACATAGTCAATCAGTAATTGATGTAAAATTGCATTAGTTTGGGTAAGATTTTATAATTGTGTGATTGAATAAATTGAAATGAATTGAGTATTTGCACTCAATAAAAAACAAAGTTCTTTAAAACGGCTACGTAATCATTTATGTGTACGTCATTACAGCAACCTGAACCACAATAAAAGTTGTAAATAATTAAATTATTTTATTCATGAAACTGATAAAAAAAATTATTATTTTTACTTCAAAATAATTAAATAAAATCATAAATGTAAACTTGTAGCAACTGCTACATTACTGCAGGTTGCGATACATAGATTTAGGTTTGCATTACGCTAGGCCATCAGCTCAGTGCAGTCACCAGCCACTACCAGTTCGCCAATCGAGCTGATTTTGGAGACCAGCATGCCAGCCTTTGAGTTCACAATAACCCTAAAGGTATTACAACACAACAACGCCAGCGAAACTTGGTCTGAGACTCGCCAGTTGGTTATGAATTCCGATAGAACCCTGCTAGCCAGAGTGGGATCTTACACCTCTCCTCTGGCCACAGTGATAAAAGTATCAAAAAAAATGTTAAACATGTTAAATTAAAAATGTTAATTATGTTAATACTTTCTCCATAAGATAATTTAGCAGATACTCATCTTTTTCATTTATGTTGCTGTTTCCCCAAAAAGTGCGCTTGGTATTCGCGCCGTAACCTAAGATGAACTATAGGTTCGTCCGTTGATAATAGCTGATAAGCTCAGTGTAGTCTCCAGGAAAGTAGGGTAATGCCAGGCTAATAAATAAAGCAACTTGACGTTAAGTATTGATAACCAGGGCTCCTGCATTGGCGCCAGGATAAGCTGCTCTTCGACAAAAATCCTGCTCCTTTGGCATAGCGTAGGTTTGCCTGCAATACCCTTATTATGCTCATGGAACCTCCCGTGCGGACTGACGGATGAGCTTTGCCGCTTTGCCAATCGGGACATCTAGGTTCCACCACCTAGATTGGTTCGCGAAGCGTTCTTGTTAGCCTTGGGCTTAGCTACTTTAGTCGCCCCACCAACCATGGTGAGAAGCGACCCCGGCGGCCACCCTGAAGCAGGTAGGTCCATTAACAGTGGCATATCTTTGTGGCCTGTCTCTCTTTGGACTGCCACCCCCCCCCCCCACCTTGCGCCATCGTTAGCAGCCGAATTTCTATAGGCAGGATACTTCAGTAATAACTTAATGTGAGCGAACCGATAGGCGAACAGGTGTAAAAATTGTTTAACAATTCACTCGGCTTCTAATGAAGCTACAACAGAAGCAATGACACCAGCGAAGGGGTGCCTTCAAGCCCTACAACTTTGCCCCTAATGACTTTCATCGTAACTACATCGGTTGTCTATAGGGGCAGGGGCAAACTTCTTCGGAGCAAACATTTTTCTTTTAATAAAAAGGCGCATTCTCATAATGTGTTTACTATTTTATACGACATTACAAACACCATACAACAGTTACAATGTTACACAGTGATCATAATAGTACAAATAATTAATTTTAGTATTTATTAACTTTATAAAATGATAAAATGATTGCACCACCCCCAATCCATTATCGCTACAGTTACGACGAAAGTCATAAGGGAGGTAGTCCTCGAACTGCCCTTCTATGTGAATGTGTAATGAAGTGTATTCGTGACATTCAGGGGGGCTTAAACCATATACAAGAAATCAGCGAGGTAGGTGATATTGTCTTTATAATTTGCCTGTCGTCTGTACTGTAATTTTGGGCTTTGTAAAGCGTCGGTCTAGAAAGTTCTCGGATCTACCGACTTTGATTCACTTCTACTGCTCTTTGGTTAGAACTTTTCACAGCTTTGGGCACCCTACTACGCTATTCATTCATCCATTCATTCATTCATGGAACGATCCGCTTAGGTTCCAGCCCTACACAGACCGACATCTTTTGCTAGGTTTGTCTTTATTTGAGGGAAGACGCAAAGCTACTCACTTCGTCCTTCTTCACCATCTTTTCAAATCACTTCATCTTGTTAATAGGGTTTTCTTTAGGCAGAGCAACTTGAACCAATTAACCGTTTATATAGGACTATCAATACGTGTTCTTATTTCTTACCCTTAGCAAGAAATCATTGAAGAGCTATCAATTCTTTGTGTTCTCGTGCCTCTCCGTGTTTTTATGTTATTTCTCCTCGCACGTTTTCTTCCTTTTCCTTTGTTTTGTTTCTTTTTCTTCAAATGCATGTTGGTTTGGGAACGTCATTCCACCGATTTGATGGAATAGGTAGTTTAGTTTTTCTTCGCCCCTTCCAAGAAGTGCGCCTTCTATATTAGAAGAGAAACTCTACATACATGTTTGTATAAGTGGTATTGCCGGATCTGGGAATAATCTATTGAATGGGGTTTCTGCTAGAACAGTTAATAAGTTGGGTAGTAAAGAAATAACAAACTTCGGGTTATGCAGTATATATATACTGGGCTCTTATGCTCATTGTGGACTGTCCTGATTGGCATTGTAATTAAGCCGAAGCATTTCAATAGCTTTTTTTTATAATAACTTGGTTGCCGCATACTATTTGGATGAATATTTTCTCGTGAACTATGAAGACACAATGGTTTAGATAATATAGTAGACCGGAGCGGAGAGTTCTTAATGTCGCAAGTAGATATTGGTGGTCTTTTTTTATTGAACAAATTAATTTTAGTGATTCGTGGTTGGTTATACTGGATTTTCTGGTAGCATAGATATCCCAGTAACTACGTATTTGTGCAAGAATCTCAACGTAAATTTGATGCTGTATTTTCTAATGGCTCTGTGGAAAAGTCTTTTTCGGAATGGGATATAATTTAAACAGTTAGAATAGCTTTGCCTGGTATAATTATTTTGATATGTGAATAGAATTTTGGGGTTCATTACTCTGCTTTGGACGTTAGAAGGTTGTATACCTGTAGTAAATTATAAAGGTCTCTTTCACCTTTTCTGATTAACATAATATGCAATTATGCTGACTACCAGGCCATAGAGGTATCTTCTGGAACGAAGAGGTTAATGTCCTCACTAAAATAGATACTCTACTGCTTTTCAGGAAACAGAACCAATCCCCCCTACAAATCAAAAACAAATATCTCTTTGACAGATTTTTGGATCTTGAGAAAAGAAGACATGTGCACATTGTGCTGAGCCACAAAACTTAAGTACAAATTCTATGATCGAAAAAAACTTACTTCTTACTCAGTATATAACTAAGACTTCGTGCAGAGCAGTTGTGAAAGACTACATCGACCACTATCTTACGGGGAAGAATACATTCGGAATGGGTGTCTCAGGTACACTGAAGCCCGACATCAAACCAAACTGTCAACTGTTATGGCATTGTTTTTGTTTGCAGAAACAGAACATAAACTTCTTGGCACCTATATTTTGAAAAATCTAAAAGTCTTTTAACATCAGTATGAGAAGTCGAATATCAACGGAAACCGGTAACTTCGAACTTACAAACCGGTAACTTCGAGCTTACTTACATTATTCAATCACTACCTTTAGAATGTAGGACACCTGGTGGTCGTAAAGCTAAATCTAAGTAAATACTTTCAAAATCAATTTTACATAAAGAAAAGATTTCTTTTACTACTCATGACTTAATCCGTAATGATATTCAATACAAGTGTTCTAAGTGCCATTTTGAAAGGTAGTCTGCTGCCCCCAGTGAAGGCATTTTAAGCCTCTGTGTAACTCAAAAGTAGCTATCAAAATGCTATGGTAAAATGTGAGCATAACCCACGAACGTATAAATTAGAAGTAATTAAATTTGCACGATCTTTTACTTAATAGAATATCTTCTAGCCAATAAATCTGTAGCTAATTCGTTTCCATAAACATCGAGCAACTAGGCTGATGCAAAACTTGGTTGACTGGTGGTTAAAGCTTCGCAAGTTACAAAGCAAGAAATAACCAATCATCACGCTATTCTAACCTGGCAAAACCTCATAAAATACTACCTGGTAATTTACAGCTGTCACCGGAGCAGATAGCAACTATCGATAAGGTGCCGCAATCTCATGCTGAAATTATTGATAACCATAAACACTTCCTCAGTTGCAGAAATTAAGGAGACAGCTGAAAATCCACAGGAAAGCATTCTACTACCCAATGGCCACTAGTCATACTGGTGTTGTGGAGAGAGGAATATTAGAGGAGCCCCATTGCCAAAGTCAAAATTGGCCAGATCTCAGGCGGCTTACTTGAAGGAATAAATACATTCGTGCAAGGAACAAAAAGTGTCATTGCCGCCATGGTCGGTATAGATAAAACAACCTGAGCTTAACGTAATTAAATGAGCGTCTCCGATCAGATGTCATGTAATCTATTCCCGTGTAAACGTTTTCATTTGTACTTGCACCGCACATGTGCAACTTCATTATGAATCCGACTGGAATGTTAGATCCCTGCCATCGACCTAAATGGGCAGTCACGTCCAAATGTTTTAATTAAAAGATATAGCCGCCGTTTAGCACTGAGCCTTGCAGAAAGACGGCAGTGCTCTGATATTAGTAATTGACTGGTATTTAGTCTTTTTAATAAAACTAATAAATCTTTGGAAGCAATCGATTGCTAGCTTGCTAGCGTACGAAGAGCAAAGAAATGGAAATTTATTTCATTTGCCCAATGCATACCAAAATGGAACTGCCATCAGATATGTCCATAAAACTATATATGTGGAAAAGTGCACCCTAAGTACTATCACATCCTTAAAACATTCATTTTTTGCCAGATGTGTCTGACAGCACTTCTAGGCAAATGTCCATACCCTCACTGTTTGCAAAAATACCTCTGATGCCTATGGGACAGAAATTAATTGACTTCCAGCCCAGTGAGTTTATTGATAGGCTTTGATTGATGCTCAAAGGAATTTCGGAGATATCTGATCAGGCGACGTAGGCTATCGGGTTGAATTGGTAGATTCCTCGCTGACAATTCCAACCGAAGACAACTTATGCATCTCAAGCTATGCACCTTGCATCGAAATGAACCACCAGCAGAATCTCAACTCCTTTGATATCATAACAACCAGGTAAGGGAAAATGACACACAACTTCGATGAGCATTTGTAATTAATAGGGCCGACATCAAAAAGCTAAAAGGTACTTATGCTTCCTTTGAATTTCTCAATGCGACGTATGACATGTGTCAATGGATTGATACTTGTTCGAAAATAGCACGCTTCGATAAATGGCTGGGTATGGTCACGAAATTACTTTTCTCATACTCCTCTGTAACGCTAATTTGTTTTCAATATAAGAAAATTGACACAAGTTTTGGTTTTTATATGGTACTTTCCATAATAAATAGTTTGAGTTTACTGACATGTATGATCATCAGATTAAATGTTATAGGGGTCCCCAACCTTATGCCCCTATAGGGGTCCCCAACCCTATGCCTAGCGGGACCATGTTAAGTAACAATTTTTTTAATTTTTTTTTTAGTAATTAGTAATTAATTGGTCGGGTGGTAAGCCATTCTGGTGTTATGAATGGAAGTGTATCTGTGGTCTCCAAGGGGCACCACTGGTAATTTCAGAGTTATACCTATGCAAGCTAACATAGAACACGGGAGGAGTAAACCTCTTGAACAAATCCTTGAACTCCAAGGTTGTAGAGTCACGCTGAGAGAGTCTGGGAGAGGAATAATCTGAGGATGGGATTTCCCAAACAGGTTTGGTGCCTCTCACAGGATCCGAGGTTAAAGGATCGCTCGTGAAATCTCCTCAGAGGCAGCTCAATCTCCTTTTGTAATTTAGTTGAGTAGGGTTGGTGTTGGGGGAATCTGTGCATTCTCAGTCCGTTGGTTTCTCCACCAACTCGTGGGTCCAAAAATAGACCGATCTGATTCGGCTAATCCCTAAAGGGATGTTGTTAGTGAGTAAAAATCTCACACTACCAGAAACAATCGGGTCACCGGGTGCCTTTGGAAGACTTTTATCTCTCACGCAAAAAAAAAATATTGGCCGTGTGCCTTCAGACTCATAGTAGGACTAAACGTAACACGTAGTGTGCGTCTCGTAAGTCCGTGTCCACCCTCCACGTAATATGGCTAGTAACAGGCTCCTACGACTATCTGTTGTCGGGCGGAGTGACAAGAACCCTTTTAAATCATACTACCCTAATCACAAGTATTATGCGTTCCCTCGTCTAATGGATGGTTTCCAGCCAGGTGTAATCGTATGTATTCTAACGGAGCTTCCTTGATACCAGTCCACCTCAAGGAGTATTTTTGGATTTTCCATGGTAAGGGGCACTATCATGAACGACCTCCTCACCACTACCCGATCTAGACGATGAGTACCGCCTTGTCGTGAAAGTGGTCGTTTATTAATATATATTATGAACTAAAACCTTGTTTAGGATAAAACCGAGTTTACCACATTGCTCACACGGAAAAGGTGAGCAACCTAACGTCAAAGCTAACCCATAACACTGAAATAAGGCTCCTCTGAACAGCACGGGGTTTCTACTACGGAACTCAATGCGCACCCCTCTATCAGTGTGTCTTTCGCCACCAAATCTGGACCCACTCCTACAAGTGTGCCTCTCAGTACCCCTCCGTCCAATGCAGTGACCACCAAGCGGAGTGAAAGCGCCCCAACGGTGGCCTATAGGAGAGATGGAGCGTCCAAAGAATACTACGTTGACTTGACACCGTATTTCAGGAGAAGCTTGCAGAGAAGGAGAAATCCTCTTCTCACTGTACAGGGAACCTCCTTGTCCTAAACTAGTCTTTGGCCTCAACAGGCCCTCCTCTAACACCCAAAAGAATGCGAAAGCCAGCTTTGCCCGGGTGGTCATAGACCGAAGCAACGCCGTTGGAGCCATCTCACCGAATAAATGGAAGTGGGTAGAAATCCCGTTGCTGAAGGTCTATAACAGTGCCCTCTCGAGGAACCCTGGACCTGCCCCCCACTACCGAAGCGCTGGTTGGCATCAAGGCCATATTAAGCTCGTCGCATGTTTTGATCAAAAATCTGCGGAGGCGATCTCCCTTTTAGGAGAAGTCTGGCCAGGTGCAAGAATCTTGGATATAATACAATTAAATAATCCTGGTCCGACGATTTAATAATCAAGGCAGCCTCTTCCAATACTAGCAATGCTGAGGCATATAAACCTTCACCACTCCAAGCAGCTCCGCCTGTCACAAAAAGGAGCAGAGTTCATTCTCAAGAATTTTACGGACTCAATCTAAAGGGCTACAAGCTCTTTTATGTACAAGGTGCAGGTAAACTCATCATATCATATATCCTCATAACAAATAATATTATTGCCTTAATTCTATCTCGATTTAGCAATAAAGACACCGTAGCAGTGACGTTAGAGCTCCAATTACAATCTTTATGGTTGGTCTCTAGTTAAATGGCTCACGACTCAGAGGACATTCCCAACATAGCCCTGAGGAAGGCGGTTGAAGCCACGAAAGGAAGAATTACGCTGACAGGTATCCTAGAACCAGACCAAGACCTCCGTGGTGGTCGGCGTAAATCATCACCATCGAAAGGCAGTTTCGCAAACTTTTCAATCAGGCAAAAAGAACTAAGAAATCGACTTCCTATATGGAATATCTCAGTAAATTTAAAAAATCTTCATGGTAGAGCTTTTGTAATAAAATCGAAAGCACCTACGAAGCGGGACCTCATCTAGTCTTTAAACTCTGGAACTATTAGTTCAGACTTACTGGGTTGCTCAACAGCTGTATAGCTGAGTCTGCAAAGAGCTTCCGATTGTCGTGGCTAAGTCTGTAAAATCCTTACCTTCAAGCCTTAGAAATCACCGAGCTTGGACGGTATTACCCCTGCTAAACTTCCATCAGCCTTTGAGATTTTAATTAATTCCGTGGCTCGCATATAGCCCAATTTCGTAGACAGAGGTAAAGTTGGTCTTCACTTATAAAGGTGGTAGGACCTCAATCAGCACACCTAATCACTGTAGGCCAAGAAGTCTATAATCATTCATTATTAACACCCTGGAAAGACTTATAGATGTCTACATTAAAGATACAGTCGAGTCTTTTAAGCTGTCTATTTACCAACATGCATGTAATAAAGGTAAGTCCGTCGAGACAGCCTTGAACTAATCGTTAATATAGAACAACCAATATTATATAAGGTATATATACTTGCAGATTTAATTTATATTGAGGGTGCTTTTAATATTATCAAACCAGAGGCGATAACGGCATCCTTGAAGAGCCTGAATCTATAGCTCTCTTATCGAGCTAATAGATCTTATTCTGAAAACCAGGATCGTAAGCTACAGTTTACGCAGATCCACCATACAGTTGAATAACTCAGGCATACTCCTCTCACCACTTATATGGAATCTGGCCCTCAATGTATTACTTTTAGATCTGGAACATTTCGGCCATAAGGCTATCTCCTACGAAGCTGACATAACCCTGGATAACTCGGGCAAGCACCCTAATATCTTAGTTGAAGTCTTGCAAACATGCCCTCTCTAAAGTATCTTCCTGGTTAAACCCGGGCAAAACAGCGTTGGTAATCTTCTCACAGGAACATAGAGTTCCCCCTATCAACTGCCCAACAGTAAATGGTTCAGACTGAAATCAGGAGACCAAGTTAAATAGCTAGACCTTGTTCTAGATAGCAAACTTAGCTGGAAACATACAAAAACATACAAAAAAGAGTTCGTAAAGCAGCAGTAACGCTGCACTCGTGGAGTCCGATGCACTGGCTCTATGTAAGCGTTATAAGGCTTATATTTACATACGGGGTAGTTGTATGGTGGCCTCACTGTATAAAGTGATCCACCAAAAAGCACTAGAGAGTGTTCAGAGAATGACAACACTACTGATTACAGGTGTCCTCGAACTACACGCTCAAGCCCTTACACTATTCTCCACCTCCTGCCAGTAGATCTTTTCGGCAAGCAAACCGCATCCTCGATTGCCATCAGGGTCGGTTCAGCCCAGACTTGCTCGCGTACCGACTACGGGCACTCCAAAGTTCTGGACGGTAGAATATAATATTTGTTATATTATTGACTGTACTACACCCAATCCTTCTTTTAATGCCAAATTCTACTCATCTATTTCTAACAGGTAGGAATTTGAGAATGGTCTTCCTTAATGGCAAGAATCACTGCATCTAATGGTTTCAAGTTGGAAGGTAAAGTGGGTGGAATGATCTCCTTGCAATGCCTGGACCATTTCGTGTAGTTGGCCAGATTACTGTAGCGTCTTTTAGGCAGGAATCATGGCTATAAAGGTAGCATTGAACTAGCAAGAACAAAACATTATCTTCGGGTGATATATGTTTCTTCACATACAGTCAGGCTGCTATTAATTCTCTCACGGAAGTGCACACGACCCCTAGTACTGCCAGAATGTGCCGCTTAACTCTCAATGACATGGCTGAGCGCCTTAATGTATGCCTCATATATGGACCGTGGCATAGTAACATTAAGGCAGTTGTAGAACCAATGAGTTAACGAGAATCAACACAATATACTAAAAACTGACATAACTCATGAAAGCTGGAAACTGAACAAGCATTCCATAAAATTTTTAATGATAAATGGCAAAGAGAATACACCATCCTAATTACATGGCAGATCTGGCCGATTCTAATCTAAAACATAAAGACCTAAAGCGTAAATGCGTAACATTATCGGTGCTGCCGTGGCTGCCACTTCGGGACGTTACCGTACAGACAGACTCGGCTTTCTCTCGAATGACTTCTGCAGGAGTTGCCAAGATAAGGAAGAAGAGAAAACTATCCATCATTTCCTCTATACCTGCCTGGCTCTATCTAATCGCAGGAGCCGGTATTTCGGCCCCCCCCCCCCCCCCCTTTTTAAGGAGTTAGCCGAACTAGGTTCTATTGTTGTTCGGTTTATCAGTAGCTCCAAATAGTGTCCAGTTGCGTGATAGGGTAGAAAATCTAGTCCGGCTCTAGTCAACCGCAGGAGGAGCTCTCCCCGGTTCTACTGGTGGCAGGGATATAACTCGGCTCGTCAGGAGTTCCTAATAGTCTTTTAGGTATAAAAATAGCGTTAAGAACAAAGCCTCATTTGTCTTATGACAACGTGCTACTGTGGTGTAAGTGCGCATTCCCTACCGGAATGGCAACCACTATAACCTTACCTGACTGAAAATATTACCGATGAAATGATGAATAATTACATTCCCGATGTCGTTAAATAATGTGGTGATAATGGACTCCTAGTGTTGGAGCGGGAACATATAGGTTAGGATAGGTAAAAGAGGCGCTGTTGAAACCACTAACCTCACTTAGCGCTCTTGTGCTGTATAGATTCATGGGAATCTGACCTTACTTAAGCCCCTGCCCTGTAACCATCCTGATTCCCTAAGGAATCTCGGTAAAATTTTCAGCTCTATGCCCTACAGCTCCACCAGTCCTGAGAAAAGTAACTACCCAGTAACCTGCCTCTTCTTGGACACTCGCAGAGCACATGTCGAACTGATTCGATTTGCTCCGGATTCCTACAGCTCCGACAGAAACCATGTGACACTCAACCCAGCCTTCTGACATGGTAACCTATGGTGAAATGTCCCGTTAAGTCCCCGACTAGATTCCCGGTGTTAGTTCTGCTATTATTAAGTACTTTAGTTCCCCTCTTGCTGTACTCCTACCAATGCAATTTGTGTCCCTATTTGTTCACCGATAAATTAGCCCTTTTGTAGGCAATGTCTACCTTAAGAGTGCTGATCGGAATTTTTACATAACTGATCGCGTCAGAGCTATTCTATTCAGCGCCGCTTTTTCGCAAATTCATCCGCTCGTGCATTGCCTGCGATATTCCTCTGTCCGGGCACCCAGACACTACACATTCCGTTAGCTACTGTGAGAGTAGGATACCTGAAGAAGTTGAGGAGGGAACTATTTTTGGCGTTGTGCTAGTCCTAAATATTTATTAGAAATAAATTGTATATTATAAAAAAAATAAAGAAATAAATTTTAATTAACGTGCAATGAGCTCATTAGAACAATCAAACGCACCATAAATTTCATGAAGAGACCTACAACGTTGCGAACTGAACACCGATTTCTGAAATAAATTTCCACAATTATCAAGTGCCCCCCCCCCCCCCCCCCCCCCCCTCCCGAAAACTTTCGAATGCTTCACCAAAAATTTCAAGAGCCCCTAAAAAAGTTTAAAGAATGTTTAGAAATTTTGGATGATTTTGATATTTGTATGAACATACATACAAGTTATTTCGCATAAGATGTGCCAAAATTATTGGGGTGATAGATAACACCTAGGCAAACAAAAGATTGTATGGCAGTGGAATGGGCAATCTCAACCGTTTTGCACTTGCAGGGTGATAAATTCTAACCTCTTGTATGGTTTGACGTTTGTAGTTGTAGTTCTTTTTAATTAAATATACTATGGCTGCTGCGAGGATACCTAAGATAACTGTAAATGTACTCAAATTTAACTATGCCAGTTTTCCATATTTTGTTACTAAGCCTACTTTATACTCGATATGGAAAGACTTTAATTTCTGTACGCTTATATGTTCGGTTAAACAGGGTGTTTCAGATCTGGCGTGCCAAAATGAGCGGGGTGATAGATTTCACCTACACAAAGAAAAAATTGTATGGCAAGGGGTGGGGAACTCTCAACCGTTTGGGAGTTACAGGGTGATTCATAAATTTCATTGTTTCATGGTATGCACATTACTCTTCTATTTTTATCTCTTCATCTACCCAACACAGCAACATGAAACAAACGCTAAAAAACAACTATCCTAATTACCTTTCCAAAAATTTCAACAATGTTTATCTCACTACTGCAGGTACAGTCACGGCCAAAATTGAAAAAAAATATTTTGAAATTACCAAAATCTCAGAATTTTCCCAAATTTTCTCCGAAATTTATGTAATTTTACGTCTTTTTTATTTTTATTTGGTTGCCCGTCTTATTACCTTTCCAAAAAGGTGCAATATGCCAAGGTAGACAAGGAATTAGAAAACCCGCATTTTTAGAAATCTCTGACTACCTAATTATTTTATTGCACTTGAGGTAGCAAATTCTTTAAGTAAACAAAATTTTTATGATAAAGGGTTGAAAATGTTTCTTTTGGGTTAACAGGTAATTACTTTTAATTATTGCTGCAAAAAAGTTTTAAAAATCTTAGTGTAATTTTGTTTTATTGCCGATATTAGCATGTGTTAGCCAGAATTCACATCCTTGTATCCTAGCGTTTTGTTACTCGTACCTGATGGAAATTGTGCTATAAAAAAGGGTCAGTAAACAAGAATGACTATCATAGTTGAAAAACAAATCAATAAGTGCGGGTGTTGTTTTTAAGCAAAAATTAGTAAAAAATGGTAGAATTTACATTTGAGGAATACGCGGATATTATTTACATTTATGGTGTAGTAGACGGAAAAGAGAGAGCGGCTGTATGGGAATATCAAAGGAGATTCCACAACCGGCAAGCACGCCAAAGTGTGGTATTTATAGGACTTTCCAAAGGTTAAGAGAAACAGTGTAACTCCACACGACATGGAGACACGACCCGAAACTTCAGGAACTTCTGCCGACGGCGAGCAGCAAATAATCACCATCGTGAGGCAGGACCCTGAGACGAGCGCGAAACGAGTCGCAAGGCGATTAGAATTGTTGTCATCTAAGGCTTGGAGGGTTATTCAGCGAGGGGGATTACGTCCATACCATCATCACCCTGCCCAAGGACTACTAGAATGACACTCCGGGAGAAAACTGAAATTTAGCTCTTGGCTTCTGGAACGCGACATTGACGATAGGGCGTTTCTGGACCGAATTCTGTGGACAGATGAATGTTAATTCACCAGGTATGATATCAGGAACTTCTATAACCTACATAGCTGGTAGATCACTAACCCATACAGTGCACAGGTTACCTTATTCCAGCAGAGATTTAGTGTCAATGTTTGGGCTGGTATCATCGGCAACCATTTGGTAGGACCATTCATTTTGCCGCAAGTGTTTAATAGTGAATTTTATGCGAACTTTTTGGAGAATACACTGCCAGATCTAATAGAGGTGAACTCTATGGATAATGTAAGGTGAATGTTTCACCAACACGATGGAGTACCAGCGCATATGGCTAACATTGTGAAGGTAATACTAAGTGAAAAATTTCCTAACCGCTGGATTGAACGAGGTGCACCGATTCCTTGGCCTGCTGGATCTCCATACCATACGCCATCGGACTTTTTCTTATCGGGAACAATGAAATATGAAGTTTATTCAGGCCCAGTTAACCATAGGGAGGATTTAGTTGGCCGAGTTGGGAATGCAGCGACGAAAATACGGTAGAGGCTGGCTGCAATATGCCTTAAACAGGGACTTAGGAGGAGGTTGTTGAAATGCATTGAAAGTTGCGGTGGACATTTTAACGGCATTTGTTACTTATAAAGATTAACTGTAATTATTTTTAATTTCAATAAAAAGAATTTTTGAGTTAATATTAGTGATCAAATTCATAATTAGATTAGGTTTAGATTAATATTTGTAATTACATTCATAATTAGATGAGGTTAGATTAATATTTGCGTTATTTCAAATCATTAACTCAGTATAAAGGTCATTAACTCTTTCTTAACCAGAAATATTTGTAAATTAAAATCGTAAGCATAAATATCTTAAAATAAATAGAAAATTCTCAAGTAAGCATTTCAAAACAAATTCCTACTTTCTTGTCAATGACCCCACATTATTCTTTCCAGCTATTAACATAATTCATTTAAGAATGTAGATATTGAATTACGGGGTCAACATATTTCACAAATGTTGTGTACGCATTTTCTCACTGTCAGCACAATTTCCACTTATGACTTGCGACAGTGAGGAAATGCTAAAGTAGCAATAAGTATCAATAAAAGTAATTTTATACTGAATAAATGAATCAGTTTGTCAGAGAACGTTGGGTGTTTTATTCAAAATCGGTTTTGCAAGAAAAGTTTAAGTTTTTATTTCATTCAGTTATCTTCACTAACGCAAGGTATCTTGTTAATCATTTTCCCTTTCAGTAACACAATCATCATTTAATCTCTGGTGTAGTGGTTTATGCACTGCTGTCACCCCCAACAATCAGTCAAGGTTAATGTACCTTGGCTATTCTATTCATAAAAGTAAAGTTAAAGAACTTTACGTACAATTAGTTTAATTTTTTTAATTTGTTGATTTTTATAATATTCTCCGATAGGACTTCTACGTATAAATTGCTAAATACTTTCCCGACGTGGACATTTTGCACCTTTTTGGAAAGGTAATAAGACGGGCATCCAATAAAAATAAAAAATAAATATACTAATTACATGAACTTCGGAGAAAATTTGAGAAAATGGTGAAATTTTGGTAATTTCAAAACATTTTTTTCAATTTTGCCCGTGACTGTACCTGCAGTGGTCGTAATGAGATCATGTACCTTGTTGACATTTTTGGAAAGGTAATTAGGATAGTGGCTCTGTTGGGTAGATGAAGAGATAAAAATAAAAGAGTAATGTGCATACCATGAAAAACTGAAACTTATGAATCACCCTGTAACTCCCAAACGGTTGAGAGTTCCCCCCGCCTGCCATACAATTTTTTGTTTGTCTAGGTGAGATCTATCACCCCATTCATTTTGGCACATCATATCTGGAACGCCCTGTAGATGAAGTGGTTATATTATTGAAGATTGAATATGTTATGCCATTAAGTTTTACGTCGCAATTATCGAAGTATATCAAAACGATTCCTTTTAGTCCTTGGTGACTGAAGTCGCAAGACGAATTTATTTCGGTCTCTGGAGTATTGATGAGAAGGATAAATTTGAGTTCTGGTTCAAGGATTTTCGTTGCAATTGTAGTATCGATGAGGTTGCACTTTGCAGACTCGATGTAAATTACCAATTCATTGGTTCGCTATTAACCAATTTTTTTATTCTAATATAAAAATCCTAAACTCTTTTGAACTGTACAATTATTATAATCACAACTATGTATTTCAATTTTCCACACAGACTAATGCTAAAATAATTTTAAGGACGCGAAGACATCCTCCTTATTTATGTAGCTATTCAGTTTGTCCAGGGACTCAGATGTTTTACATTTACATTTTTTATAGTAAACTATTTATGTAAATTTAATATTATGCAGAGTAATATGGTAATTTATTATCCAATTAGAAAATACATGTGTACACACTCATATAAAGACTTGCATATATAGACATTAATCAGCACGGGAGCTTCCACTACATACTACCTATCATAGAAGGACCTTAGGAAATTGCCAGATAATGGTTATTTCTCGTCTGTATACTTAACAATAGTTATATAATGTTAAACTAACATTCATGTAAGTGTAGATAATTGAAATTTCTACCAGCTAATCGGTACTATATTATTGGCAATTCCGACAAGCCATAAGTAAATAGCCATCCAGCAGTGCACACAGTAAGCTATCAACAAAAAGTATAAACTCCTTTCGACCAGCAAATTGAATCTCTAATGGATGTGATTTGGTTCTGACCTCGGCCGTTAAAAGTAGTAATCACCATAAAACTCTCATATTTATAAAATTATTAACATGTGATAATGAGATCAATAAAATACAAAGAGTGCAACATAAGAACACCAGGCGACCAGCCGATTCGCAGCGTGGCAGGACGATTTAAGTCTTTCAATTTCCGCCATGAATTTCGCATAATGATGGGGCCACTTAATGCGGAGCCCTGGGCTTGAGTTGGATCAGGTGATTTATGCATTTTCATTTGGTCTGTGTATAACGAGGTCTCCGGTGGAGCTCCATAGTGCAATATTGTAATATTCGGGACGATAGCATGAAGTCAGTTGGCTGCATTTACGTGTGTATTTTGCTACTCCCGATGTTTTATAGTCGCGTGATATTACCATTTCGAATAAGTGAGCTGCTTTAACTTATTTTTCGTTGCGAATTGAATAAATTGGAGCAGGAAGGCTCCACTTCACATCTAAGTAACGTTTGCAATTATGGCGCAGTACCAACTCATGCAAGGCTCATTTGGCCACATCCAATAGTGAGAACGATGCTGTAATGGAACCTGAAATTGCTGCATTTTATCAAAACGCTCAAGCCGTGTATGCTTAATGTAAGTTATTTCTCTAAATGTTATTTTACGAAAGAAATTCTCACGAACAAAAGTGCCATGTTGGGAGATGAGAAGTCGTTTATTTAAATTTTTAATGTTAACAATTTCTTTTAAATTTTATTATTTCAAAAAGCTGATAATACAAAACCTTATTCATCTACAAATGGAAGGCGATTGATTTCTTCTTCATGTGAAAAATTATACATCGTAATTCGCACAGAAAGGATACGGGAATAATTGAAAATTAAAATTTTTTATAGTTTAATACACAGAAAGGCAGGAATTTCGGCATATTTAGGAGTATTCAATTGGGCGCTGTTAAATAAGCCAGCGTAGTCGGGATTACTCAAGAGTACGCCACTCAATACTCCTAAGTACGGGGAACAACGCGGATTTAATTTGCTAGGACCTCGGTCCACTGGTTAAAGATGTTTAATAAATTTTGAATATAAGAAATATATAGATGATACGGTCATACCCCACTTCCTTTTTCACGTTTAGAAAAGGCCTGCAAATATCTGTAACTACAAAGCTCAAACAAATACGTTTAAACCGCTTCCTGTAATAAATAAAGTAAAAATCGAACTCATTTTTTTCTCTTGTTATGTGCTTTCCGCGAAGTGCATAAATTATGCTAACTTCGTTGGAGAAGGGGTAGTTATTAGAGTCCACGATATATTTAATCAATTCCAATTTTATTTAAAAAGCAAATATTGAAAAATATCCTAACTTTTTTTATTTTTTATACGATGTGACCAAAGCCTAGGGGACAACCCTTTGATGCGTTAGCATGGTTTTGAACGCAAGGGAATTAGGGTAAGGGAAGTGAAGAAACTTGAGTTTTGTGTTTTGCATTTCTGCGAGCTAGACAACATCCCAGTAACGGGCTGAATAATTTTAATTTCTTAATAAAAGCTCACCGGGTTCGAGACCAGGACTCCCCTGGTCTCGAACCCGGGGCCCATCAAATGGTGGTCGTGCCGCTTAACGAATTCATCCAACTCCGTCTCCTTGAGTTTTGTTAAAAGAATTGAACAAGTGCTAAGCAAAATATCACTCCGAAATGTCTTAACTTCAAGTTTGGCTCAATTGGACTTGTGTTATATTAAACAAAATGCCACTTAAAGATATTTTTCTCTCAGTTTGTATGTACAAGAATAAGGTCCAGACGATCTATTCATTTCATTAATAAACTACTCTCCGGTACACTCGATATTAAAATAAACCTGTTCAAGGGCGCTGGCGTCGGCGAAACTAAGATTAGGAGTGAGATAAAAAGAAGAAATACGGTTAGTGAAAGAAATGAACCCTGAGGTACACCGTCATTAATTTCGTAGGAATCAGATGTAACTCCGTCAATTACTACACTACAGATGTAACTCCGTCAATTACTACTCTATCAAAAGCCTTTGAAATATCAAGAGCGACGATTTCGCACTCCAAAATTACGGAGACAATGATTCCAACGCTCCGTTAGAGCTGTTAGTAAGTCTTCGGTTGAGCGACCAGTGCGAAACCCGTACTGGCAATCGTTGATAAGATAATTATTTTCTAGATATTGCAACAACTGAGAGTTGATGAGTGATTCAAAAACTTTAGATATTATTTTCGTTTTGGTGCCGAGAAGCTGGAAAAATTTTGATATCCTACGTGTAGTTTTCTAGATTTTGTCAAATTTACATCAAAAACAGCATTTATTACATTATTATTTAAATAAAAACTTTCTTTTTCGCGACTTTCGTGAATGAGGTGTAGTGGGACTATCACGTTGCATCCTCCAGCAGTAGTCAGCCATCATATACCGATCCTGCGATTGGTCAAGATGACTGTGAAGGTTGTGCACTTTGATGGACATATTACAGTTTTTTAAGTTCCTTAGCATGTCATTGACAATTTCAGAGTAGTTACTTGGCTTGTGATTTCCGAAAAAGATTTAAGTAACTTCAACAACCGAAGTACACGCAGATCGTTCCAAATTATTCATTGAACTTAAGAAATCAGTATCTTTAATTAATATTCTTATTTGTCGGCCATCGAAAATTTCCGCTTTTATCTTTCCTATGCTCAAACCAGGAAATTCTCACATTATATAAGAAAAACATTGCCCATTTTTATCTAGCGCTTTAACAAATTGTTTCATAAGGCCTAGCTTTATGTGCAAGGAGGGCAATATAATTTTATCTCTTGAAACCATATGTGGATTTATGATATTCTGCTTTCCCACCTCCATCGTCTTACGTGCGGGCCAATCTCTATTTTCCCAGTGTTGGTGATTGGGACGACTGTCCTGCAAGCAATAAAAGCATGTGTATTTGGTGTATCCACTTTGCTGTCCTAATGAGAAGTTAACCATTTTTAGATCAACACAAATACTCCATTGGTGTTCGTTATATTTGATTTTGTTTAGCACAAGTGAAATATTTTGATAGTTTTCCTTTAGTTTTGTTGAGTGAGCAATGGGAACTGAACCATAATTGTTGCCATTCTGTAAAAGGACACACTTAAGGCTTCGTTTAGAGCTGTCTATAAAGAGACGCCATTCATTTGGCTGGTATTCTGAAAGACACATTTTGAGAATAACGCCTTGCACATCCGAACAACACCGAACAACAATATCATTTTCCGATTGAAAAAATGGTAGCAAGTCTTGCTCACTTCATTAATGATTTCTTCAAATGTTGATTCACGAATAGAACAAAATGTTGGAACAGATATTTCCTCTGAATGTGGTGAGGGTCTTCTAGCAGAATCTAAGTCTGGATAAATCATTTTTTTAACATTAACACCACGCAAATTAACACAGCAGAAGTAATAGTCATCTTAGAGATATTTTTTTTCCATTACATAGGCACTCCGAACCTCATATGGCTTCTTTTACCACTAATCCACTGTCTCAAGTGTTCATAGCACATTTTTCAAACAATTTGGAGTGTCCACGGCTTGTATTCATCCACAATTTACGACTTAAGGGGGTCCTCTACTCTCGCGGTTTCAAAAAATCGATTTTTTTTTTAAATTTCAATCTATATGTATCTGAGAATACGCCACAGAAAGGATTTCATGAAAATCACATTCCTTTGCATGTTTCTGGGAACAGAAAGGTACCCGTCTCCGATCGTTTCCGAGAAACTAAGCGCGGGGCGTCACGACGGCGCTTTTCCAGTTAAAAATCATTGTCTAAAGAATTTACCGGTCCGTTCTTGAGCAGAATGTGGACAACCAAAAACAGCAACGTGATGAGGAAGGAGAACTCTACGGCGCCGGTACAGCAGATTAACTCGTAAGTTACTACAATCAAGTTATACACCGTAATTTATCATTAAACGCGTTTTCCCGAAAGTAGTGTTTTTTTAGCTGCCGAGTAAGACTTCTCATAAAAGTATTGGTCCGATTTCAATAATTTTTTTTTTCAATTGTTCAGAAAACATACCGCTATGTTTTCCCGAGTACGATTTGCAAAATTTTATTTTATTCCATTTTTATAGTCTCTAATAGGTCAAAAAATGACGTAAAATTTGAAATTTTTACAAATTGTTGCATAACTTTTACAAATTGCAAAATAAAAAAAATCTGTCCCGGGAAAACATAGCCAACGTATCTATGCATAACGTATCCATGCAGTTTCAACATCAATGTCATCAATGACGTTTCAAGGTCGCGATAGTTATTTTTTTTTCATCTTCAAAAGTAAAATTGAAAAGTCAAAACATGTATCTTCGAAATAAAAAAAAAATTTTAAAATGTATTCAGTATATCCTTCGCAATTTATTCCCTAAAAAACAGCTCAATTTCAGGCCTCGAGAGTAGAGGACCCCCTTAAATTAAGAAAAATAAACACTTTTTATAAAATCTGTTTTAGGTTTTCTGAACTTTTTAACTGACCACAAATGTAACAAAACACATTTGGATCATTGAGACATCTTCTTCGCGATGAAGACATGATATAAAAATCAATTTATTTATAGAAATGTATTGATAAGATAGTAAATCATGCACACGGAAGTACTTATTTCAGCCAATATTCAAAACTGAGAGTAAATCAAAAATTACACCTAGGAAATAAAATGAAAAATATTTTTGGTGTTGCCAATGCACACCTAATACAAACCCACTAACGATGTCTCGGCACCAAAAAAAATTTTTTTTTATTTGTATATAATACAAATTTCCAGAATTTGGCGGTGCTTTTATTCGTATATGCTTGCCATCAATAAACTGCCACCGTTTGAAAAATTCATTAGACGTTTTCTGCAAATTGCTGGTGCTTGGAGGAGGCATATACTTATTAAGAAAGACCTCCCAAATTGCGTTGCAAACATCCTTAAATATCAAAGATATAGTTCTATCCGCTATTCTATAACAGAATGTATGAAATTCCGGTCGATAAGAATTTGCAAAATTGTGAGAAAAGCTGTTAATTTATTTATTTTTTTCAGTGAACGATGTAAAAAAAGCGCTGAGCTCAAAAAAGTTAAGCAAAAGTCAAAATCAGGCAGTGATACTTCATGCATACAGTACACCAAATGGACAGCCTTTGAAAGTATGGATTTCCTTAGAAATGTAATAACTGACAGAAAATTGCAAGGAAAAAAAGACCGTTCCTGAAGAAAGTAGCTCTCAACTTGAGTTCAATGATAATAATCAGGTAAGTTGAATTAACTGTTAAAGTTTACAAGATAACCGTGCACAATATTGACTTTATTAATGAAATAAATGTTTATCCATCTCCACTGCCATTAAAACATAAGAAAAAAAAAGTTAATTCAAAAGAAGTTGATTTTATAGAATTTTAAAAAGAAAATTTGCAAATTTTTAAAGCTGATAGTAAATTGAAGATAGATGCAGATTACAATTTTTTAATGAGCTTTTGCCTGCCGCACATGAAAGAAATGTCCAATTTAGGAAATGCAAATTTTGGGTTGTAAATGAGTAAACTTTTAATAAAAATTAAATAGCAAGAACAACAGACTAGGGAACATAATACATCATACACTTTTCTTATTTTATTTTGTATTCCATTTAAAATGTAATCGAATGTACCCATTCGGAAGTACCCATAAAACCTTTCTTCATCTTCCCTTAATTGTTGGTATATTACACTAAACTCTACATATTTAGATCGGTTTTTAAAACTATCGTGGACTGCATCTTTCTGTTTTTTTTTTTTTTTTTTGATCTAGGTTTTTATATTTTAAATAACTAATATCCAACGAGAATACCTTATCACTTAATGATAAGGCCATATTAACCCATTAACGCCCAAGAAGTCAGAATTTTTAAGTCATTTTTAAGCTTCATTCTCGAATGAAAAAAGGCCAAATATCCAAACCAAACCTATATATCTTACAATTTCCATGTTTTCCATAAGAAATATGGCGGTTTTTAAGTGGAAAGGTACCGACAAAATGAAAAAAAAAAGAAATTTCAATCTAACCGGCTCAAAATACTAATATGGCAGCAAAATCGAAAAATCGTAAATAAATTGAAATTGTCCAATAAAAGGTCAATGAGGGAGTTTTCAAGGGTGCTGAGTACGAATTCAATGTCTATTTTGGCCAATCTCGCAATCCAAGATGGCGCTGCGCTGCTGTTACAATATGGCAGTGGTATCGAAAAACTATAAGTTTCTTGGAAAAATCGTCGTGATTTTGCACTCCAATCCACGGGAGCCGCCCCTTCTCCTCCTCATTCTAGCATATCTGCCGACGGACGCGTCTCCACTGCGCTTACACTGAGGATAGCGCAATTACCGAAATCTTTCTTCGTTTCTCGTCTCGATCCATCTACATCTGTTGATGACGTAATTAGTTACGTGAGGCAGAAGAGTGGGGCTGATGACTCTGCACTCCTCCGTTGTCAGCTTCTTGGTTCTCGTAATTCTCGGGGACTCATGTCATCTTTCAAGTTGATATCCTCCCCAGATCTTTTTGGGATAATGTCTGCCCCCGATTTCTGGCCTGAGAATATAATCGCACATGAGTTTGTGCCCCATCGTAAGGTCGCAGGCGGCACTCACAATAGAGACACTGTCAATAACCAAAAAAACAAAGCACGCTATCCCTTTACTACCAAAATGTAAGGGGATTAAGAACAAGAATAGGCCAGCTATTTCAGGCTTCTCAAGCCTGCAGTTACGATGTTATCGTTCTGACCGAAACTTGGCTTCACCACGGTTTTAATGATGCTGAAGTGCTTGACGATTCCTATCAGGTTTTTCGTAGGGATAGATATTCTGACTCTGCAGCTCTTGGTGGCGGTGTGTTGGTTGCATGTGTCCTTCTTTCTCCGACACGCTCATAATTGAGCTCATAGCTCTTAAACTCTCTCTTTATAAGAAGAACTTTTTCCTGCTCTGTTGCTATATTCCTCCAAATTTGACAAACCGCGTTGATGAACACGATCGTAGTCTCTTTGACATTTTAATTCTTAGCTTAGATTATATTAATAATATGACGAACCCTGAGGACGAAATCATCCTTCTTGGTGACTTTAATTTACCCAATGTTCAATGGGTATTGAACACTGATGACGATGACTACCTTCCCTTAAATTGTCTTACTGTTAGAGACTCCCTTTTTCTTGACGCCATCCTCTCCTTTGGTTTACACCAAATGAGTGATGTAAAGAACTCTATGGGAAGAC
Source organism: Leptarthrus brevirostris (assembly GCA_964036015.1). Lineage (NCBI taxonomy): Eukaryota > Metazoa > Arthropoda > Insecta > Diptera > Asilidae > Leptarthrus > Leptarthrus brevirostris. The sequence continues at coordinate 92,375,863 of OZ038374.1, forward strand.
AGTTAGATCTTATCTTTACTTCTGACTCGAGTAACACTATAGTCGAATCGGCTTCTTGTAGCTTATCCGCTATCGACAGTTTGCATCCACCCATTTTCATCTCGTTTTGCTACGATGGTTCTTATACTGCCGACCCCAACGTGAATCAGTACGTTCTTGATTTTAAAAGGGCGGATTTCTCTGTTCTCTCAAACAGGATCCTCTCGATCGATTTCGCATCTCTTTTTGATGATAGCGATGTCGATGAGTGCGTTTCCATGTTTTATGATAGAATTTATGATCTGTTTAATTCGTGTGTACCACTCAAACGGTCGAGACCATCCTGTCATTCTCCCCCGTGGTATACTAGTGAACTGCGGAGCCTTAAGAATAAAAAAAATTTACTATGGAAAACTTACTTACGCTGTAGAAGCACGTCAGCTTATTGTGATTTTGTTGATTGCTATGACAGATTTTTGGCATTATCTTCATCATTATACAGAGAGTACCTTGATAATGTTCGCGTTAACTTACATAATGATCCTCGTACTTTTTTCAAATATGTTAATATGAAGAAGAGATCTGATAATTACCCATCTACAATGTGGTATAATGGAACCTCTAAATGCAGTGCGCCCGACATAGCCGACAACTTTGCATTATTTTTTGAGGGTGCCTTTTCATCTGACGACTTTGTACCTTCCCTGGATGAGTTTGGTCATATCCAAGACCGTCCCGCTGCCTCCGTTGCCTTGCCCATTATATCTCGAGATATTATCATGGATGGTATCAATGAGCTTAAACTTGACTTTTCTTTTGGTCCTGATAGTGTTCCACCTGCGTTCTTGAAATCCTGCTCTGACGCCTTACTCACTCCACTGGTACTCATCTTCAACAAATCTCTTCAGGCCGGCAGATTTCCTACGTTCTGGAAGAGCTCCTTTATAATTCCTGTTTATAAAAAGGGGCATAAAAACTTAATAACAAATTATAGGCCAATCGCGAAGCTTTCCTGCATACCCAAGTTGTTCGAATCTGTTATATATACGCAGCTTGTTGGGCAGTGTAAGGGGTTAATCTCATCTAATCAGCATGGCTTTTTGCCTGGTAGATCGACGACAACTAACCTGCTTGAATTTACATCCCACATAGTCTCTGCCTTCCAGCGTGGTCTCCAGACAGACTGCATCTACACCGACTTTAGCAAGGCGTTTGATAAGCTCCCTCACTCTGTGATTATGCTTAAATTGGAAAAGCTGGGTTTTCCGCCCTTATTGCTCGACTGGATCCGCTCTTACTTAAAAGATAGGTCATACCGAGTATCTTTCCGTAACACTTTATCTAGATTTATTAGAGCTTCATCTGGTGTACCGCAGGGTAGCCATCTGGGGCCGTTGCTGTTCATTCTTGCCATTGATGACATTGTCCCTCTGATTAAGCACTCCAAAGTCTTAATCTATGCAGATGATATGAAGATCTTCTCATGTGTTAGAAACAGTTATGATTCTTCTTGTATTTAGGCTGATTTGAATACCTTCAAGGTTTGGTGTGCCTCAAATGGCCTGCGGCTTAACCTGGATAAATGTGAAGTTATGTCATTCTGTAGGAACCCTAATCAGCTCGTCTTTGATTATACCTTTGCTGAAACTACTATCCGTCGTGTTGAGTCCGTTACTGACCTCGGTGTGAAGCTTGATAAAAAACTGGATTTCACTCTGCACATTAACTATATCGTGTCTCGGAGTAATTCAGTTCTGGGTTTTGTTAAACGGTGGTCAAGGGAGTTTTCTGATCGACTGACACTTATTCACTTATATTTCTCCTTGGTTAGACCAGTTCTCGAGAATGCATCTCAGGTTTGCTCACCTTGTTATGCGGTTCATTCTAGACGCATCGAGTCAGTGCAGCGAAACTTTGTTAGATTCGCACTAAGGGACCTCCCGTGGAATGATCCATTAAGGCTTCCTCCATATGAGGATCGCCTCCGATTGCTTAATATGCACTCGTTGGAGGAACGACGTAGAATTGCTGACCTAGTATTTATTCACCAGCTTATGAACTCGAATATAGATTCTCGTACTCTCGCAGGTTTGGTTACTTATAGGCATACCCCGTATTGCTTAAGGAGTGTGCCTTTACTACATGTTGTCCATTCTCGGTCTAACTATGGTATGCATGAGCCTATTAATCGCATGTGTAGAGCCGTGAATATGTGTCCTATATTTGACCTGGCTCTTACCAAGGATTTGCTTAAACGTTCTCTGTTATCTGTGCACCCCTGACTGTAGTGTTTGGACGTGTTTCACAATTTTGTTTACTAATATTTTATTGCATGGGTTGTGTTATATATATATGTGTTATATTCTGGTGAACAGGTCAATTGATTCCAGGCTTCTGCTTGTGAAGTGCGCCTTCTGAGTTAGAAGGGTTAATTCGATAATAAAAAAAATCGCACCCGTGAACAATTTTAATTACCGTAAATTCTGAATTGCACTCTGATAAAAGTTTGAATCTAAACCAGAAGCACAAACTACACGCCCAATCACAATCTCCCACACGCTCGTCCAAGCTCACAGGCTACAAGCTATTATAAGCATGAATCGTAACCGCAGCCTGCCTAAGCAATGTGCCTTGATCCACCTGTAATTGCAACTGCTGATCAAACGATGCTTAGCAGGAGGAACCATATGCTTAGCAACCGCACATTCTCTATTTTGGGCTGCCGACCTGACGATGCCGAACCAAAAGGATCGCCAAAGAATTTCTGCGCATCATAATTAATCTATTATATTTATGCTTTACAATATATTTAATATTGCATCACTCTTTACTTTGCCTTAAATTAAATTAAACTTTTGAAATCAAGGATAATTACTCCTTTTAATTGATTTTAAAATACTATATCTTTTAGGCCCCACATGGATATGTATTTTAGCTCATAGAATATTTGAAAATCCAAACCTAACACTTTCCCTTATCAACGCGCTTTTCAAGAATTTTAATCTCAGCAAGTAATAAAGGGGGCATTTCACACGAAGCGGACAACCAACAATTTTGAAAAAGTTATGTATGACTTGTTGCAAAGGTAATTAATCATATTAAGAAACTTATATAAAAATAAGTAAAATAGTGATTCTTATAGGAAATTGCATGCTCTTCACAGTCGTGGTATGGAATTCGAAATTGGATTTTTTTTATGTAAAAAATCCAAAATTAATATTTAAAATTAAATTTTGACAAACTTCGACATGTTTAATTTTTTTTTTAATAGCTCAAAAAATAACTTAAAATGTATAGTAACTGCCTGTTCAGTTTCATAATGTGATCTGCATTCAAACACAGTGCAGCACGTAGTCGGCGTTTGGCCAGTGCGATAGTTTTGTATGGAAACATGAAAAAATTTTAGTTTAAATTCTCTATCTCCGATACGAATGCAGATCACATTCTAAAATTTTACACACATTATTTATGAACTATAAGCTACATTTTGAGATAAAAACAACAATTTTAAAAATGTCGAAGTTAAGTAAAATCCGATTTGATATGTTTACTTCCGGTTTTACATACGAAAAAAAATTTTTTTCAACCCTGTAATAACAGCCAAGAAAAACATTTATTTGTCTTTAAAATAACTCTATTTACTTTTTTTCTATCACTTTGAATAATAGCAAATTTTTTTCAAAAAACCCGCTCCTCAAATTTTGTCAATTCCTTAAAGGCTTAGAAAAGGGCAACTAGGCTTCATAGAAAAAAAATAAAAATGCACATTCATTCAGGACATATAGAAGTACAATAAAACCAAATATGAACAAAATCCAAAACCTGAAATTTTTTTCGCTGTCCGCTTAGCGTGAAATGCCCCACAGATAAGAACTAAGGGTTTATTGTGTATACAAATTTACACATTGAACTTTAAAGAAAACTAACTAACTAAAACTAATTTTCGAGGGTTATTATTTAGAAGTGAGACTCCTGCCCTAATCGACTCTAAAAATGTTTTATAGTGTAATAATAGATAATTAAGGTGGACGAAGGGGTTGAAAACATTATTTAAAAATTTAAAAATCTAAAATTTTTCAACCTGGGGGTATTTCCTGATACCTAAAAATAGTTCATGATGGCGGAGGACAATTTTTAAAAATTGTTTTAACAAAAAAATTTTTTTTAATTGATCTTAATTTTTTAATTATTAAAACACTCTGAAAACTTTTAGTTCTTCAAACTCAAATGTATATTTTTTAATTTATTAATTTTTTTAAACCCCTTCTGCATGTGCATTATGATGGCCCCGCCATTTTTGAATTTCTAATAAATAAAAAATGTGCTGAAATGTGCCCAGTATGTGCTATTGCGTGCCGCTTGAAAAAAAAATTTACTCAAAAAAATTATTTTTATGAGGAGGTCCTTTTTTTAAGTCCGGTTAGATCCGCTACTTATTTTACCGAATTTATTGAAATTGTGCCGTAATATGCTCGACATGTGCTGTCATGTGCAGATGTAAAAAAAAAAAATATTTACAATTTTACAAGTATAAATGAAAAAATTTGCTGGCTTTTTCTAGTCATTGTAAAAATCTATACTGCATAAAATAAACTCACGCCGTAAGATTATGTGTTAATGTGACAGTACGTATGAAAGATAACAAAAATTTTACTCGTCGAAAAAATTTCGTTACAGAAAAAAAACTAGCTAGATATTGAAAAATCAAACAGGATAAAATGAGATCAGATAATATAATCAAATAATTTTTAAAAAAGAATAGATGCGCTGAAATGTGCCAAGTATGTGCTATAAGGCACAACATCAAAAAAAATGAATCAAAAAAATACAGTTTCTATGGAGAGGACCTATTTGTAGGGAAGGCTTGTACCACCGCAACTTTGAATAATCAAAATCACGACAATGTGCCATGATGTGCTCATCATGTACTACAGTATGCGAAAACTAAGAAAACGTATTTGCAGTTTTGCAAAAAGTACAATAAAATCGAAAATTTATAATTAAAGTTAACTCCACTTTCAGATTCTACACTAGAACCATAGATTGTGCTGTTACCTTATGAAGTTGTAGAATAAAGTGCAGTCGTGAGAAAAATAGAATGAGCATTTCCGAACATAGTGAAAGGCGGAAAAAGATTAAAATTTGTTCCTTTAAAGTCAGCCCTTAATCACTCAATTTTAGAATAAAAGGCTGTGCTGCAATGTGTAAAGGTTGTAGAGTTATGTGCAGTATCAGAAGTGATTGAGTTGTCTAATTTTAAGTAATTCCGTACCTAATTTTTAAATCGTCTCTAAAAGTTAGCCCAACGTTATGACTCTTATCAGAGATAATACGTTGTGCTATTATGCAATGAAGTTATTAAAATGATGAAAAAAGTTGTTTTATATCGTTATATATATTCGTAGAAAGGCTATCTGTATCTTTTTCACGAATGACCATCAACACACAACTCCTGTTGATTGCAGCACAACCTATAATTATAGAATTCAATCAGAAAACGAAACAAACGTCTTTAAAATTTGTCTTTTATTGTTCCTTGAAATAGTTACTCTATTTTTTCTACGACTGCAGATCGATTAACGACGCCTATTAATTTCAGCACAAACTATGATCTAAAATACAGGCATCAACGTGGGCAAACCTCTGAAAACAATTCAAATTTCAACCATCACGTGGTGCAAAATTGCAATCGTTAGTACCATTGCAGATCGCTCATCATTCTGAAATCATTGCAGTACAACGTGTACAATTAGGTAACACTTACAACACAGGGCTAACTTTTAGAAGAGTCCTCTGAATATCGACCTTTAGTATACCTCGACATGCTACTTCGTTTTTCTTTACGATTACACATATGGTTTTAAAACGTCTTTCGATTGCAGCACAAACTATTTTTTTTAAAAACAGTTAGGAAGACGAGCTAACTTTGCGAAGAAAATTTCATTAACCTCGATAAAATCACCTTTACCGTCTTTTTTTGACGGCACATTGTTCTACGATCCTCCTACATTGCAGCACAACATATAATCTTAGATAATATTCATAGAGTTGAGCTAACTGTCAGACACGATTGAAGAATAAGCCTTGAAATCATAGAAAATCTGGAAACTCTATTACCTCTGACATGACCTGCACATGACTCTACATCCCTTACACATTGCAGCACAACCTCTGATTTTGACAATTAGTCATAAAGTAGAGCTAACTTTGAAGAAAAAATTTAAAGCGTTCTTTTGATCAATGTAAAATCTACTTTGCCGTCTTTTTTTGAGGGCACATTGTTTCATAATCCTCCTCCATTGCAGCACAACCCATGATAGAAGAATACAGGCATGAAAGTAGGCTAGCTTCTAGATTAGATTTGAAATCTTAGCTATATTCTTGTTCGAAATTGCTTTTGCAATCGTCTTTACTATTGCACATCGTTTACCATGCTAAGAACATCGCAGCACAACGTGTAAACTGAGGTTACACTTTTAACACGGAGCTAACTTTTGAGAGTTTTCAATTTTCGCCTTTCATTATGTCCGGAAATGCTAATTCTATTTTTTTTACGACTGCACTCCATTCTACAACTTCATAAGGTAACAGCACAATCTATGGTTTTAGTGCAGAATCTTAAAGTGATGTTAACTTTAATTATAAATTTCCGATTTTATTGTACTTTTTGCAAAACTGCAAATCCTTTTTTTTAGTTTCTGCACTCTGTAGTACATGTTGAGCACATCATGGCACACTGGCGTGATTTTAATTATTAAACATTGCGGTGCTAGAGTGACTTGAAAAGGCTGGCAAAATTTTTTATTTATACTTGTAAAATTGTAAAAAAAAATTTTTTTTTACATCTGCACATGACAGCACATGTCGAGCACATTACGGCACAATTTCAATAAATTCGATAAAGTAAAGTAGTGGAGCTAACCGGACTTAAAGAAAAGGACCTCCTCATAAAAATTATATTTTTTGAGTACATTTTTTTTCAAGCGGCACGTAATAGCACATACTGGGCACATTTCAGCACATTTTTTATTTATTAGAAATTCAAAAATGTCGGGGCCATCATAATGCACATCCCTTCTGCTCCATAAATTGCCTGACTATAAAATTGAGTGAAAACGTTTTTGGAGTCGATTAGGGCTGAAGCCCCACTTCTAAATAATAACTTTTTCGAGTTTTGCCCCCTGAACTATTCGAATAAATTTACAATCCCTCAAAATAATTAAAACTCATTACTTTAATTTCACTCGATTTCAAAAATTTAATTTTATAAATGAATCGTTTTTACCATTTTTAAACATCAAAGTTGCTTTTATCGCTTCATAAGTCGCCCATGCTTTTTGTGTTTTAACCTAATTATCGGAACAAGTGAATGTGATGACAACTTTCATAAAAAAGCAAAGGGTTTTGTTCTTATTCAAGGCAATTTATTTTGAGATTAAATTTATTTCGAACTTTTTGTGACTTCATCTTCAAAGATTTCTCATTAGCGGAAGAGGCAAAACAAAGAATTTTCTGACGCCAGGGTCAAGAACAAACAATCTCGAGATAAAGAAGGTGAGCTCCGTTATTGACATGGAATAAATCTTACCCTTTAACACAAATTTGGTCCCTTAATCATTAAATTGAGGTCGTTATGAATAATTTATGAGTCCTCGCGCAAAGGACCTAGTTAAGTGAAATAGAAATTAATGGACATTACCTTTTACTCAAGAAAATACGTAAATTTCTAATTTTTGTTTTTAATTGCAGATGACTGTCAAGCACTCCATTTTATGGTGGACAGCTATCGTCGGAATAAATGTATACGATTTTTTGGGTCTATGTCATTTAGTTCCAGTGAGTGACACACATATTGCGCAACCTTACCTATCAATTTCTCGGCCAAGACGAATTGTTCATTATGAAAAACAGTGAAAATCTTTACTATATAATATTAACTATGACTTTCCTAACTTTTATTTTCTATCGTTTTATATTTTTGATAATAAAGAAACAGTTTTAGTATCTACTGTATTTTTAAACTGTTTTAAGGCAAGTTTTGCATATTGCAACTTTTGCTACCGAGGAACACAAATGGCGCCCTCCTTGATGTTTTCAAATTTTAAAACTTCTGAAATCTTAATAGTTTCGCGCTGGAGCTCTATTACCAACAGATTTAACACTCCTGCATTTAAAAATTGAAGTTGAGTTGAAGCCGAATAATTTAATTGACATATCCTAAAAGTGCAGTCAGAATACAAATTTGTAAGAAATTGCAAAAAGTTTAACCTTTCCCTCTTTTACAGAAGTAAGAAAGTAATCAATTACTATTTTTGATTACGTTCAATTATTTTCGAATTAATCAATTCTGCTAGTCATTAAAGTCCCTTGAAAAAACACGATTCGATCAAATCGAATTCCCCGGTAGGCTTGATTAGTTTGACTTTTTTGTTGCGATTGGGAGTATGGATTTTACAGATGAGTATACCGTAATATACTAAATTTCTCGGAAGCATAGTAACAGCAGACGGCGTAGCTCAAGCTGATGTACGAGCTCGCATCAATAAGGCTCGAGTTGCACTTAATACTCTTGCTGAGATCTGGCACAATAACATCTCCAGACGCACAAAATTCCGGATCTTCGAGTCGAATGTAAAATATGTTCTGTTGTACGGATGTTCAACATGGAAAGTGACCTGTCAAAGCCAACCTTTGTCAACCGGTGTCTCCGGCGCATCCTTAACATCCATTGGCCGGAGGTCATTACCAACGAAGACCTAAAAGGCAAACAATATCGCACAACAGGCTCTAGATTGGAAACCCCACGGAATCCAAGGAAGACGCCGAATTGGACGACCGCCTAAAACATGGAGAAGATCCGTCGAGGGGAGGGGGGGGGGGGGGGAGCTACCCAGATCAACAAATCCTAGCCACAGTTCAAGGCTTTGGCGCAGAATAATAGACGCCCTCTGCCCCACAAGAGGTTAAAAGAACCAGAGAGAGATACCGTACATTAAATTGTTAGGGAGAAATGCCACTTCGAGGCTGTTATTAAGTCCAGCAAATTTTAAATTCCCTTCACGAATATTTTATTTTTAGTAAGGCCTATTTTGCTAACCCTCACATAATAAATTTAAAAAAAAAAAAACTAGCTTAATTGTAATTGTATTTAATCGACGATGCAATAAACGAGTTTTTTAATTCATCAAAATGGAAATTTTACGCGAATTCAAAGAAAGAGGCTCGATTTTCATCGAAAAAATGTGGAGAATTTGTCAAAAAAAATTTATAATTAACTTGCTTTATTCATGTTTTTAGTTCATATAGTAGAATTCCTCATAACTTAAAAGAAAATCACTGAGTGAAGCTAATCCGTACTTTTCGCTCAATTGCGCCCGCGAATTTAAAAAAACTTGTTGCCAGAACACAATATTTAAAATTTCAACTAGTTTTTTATACTTACCAAAAAATTTTTGGCTAATCTGCTCCGTATAATAAATGAAAGAGTGTGTAAAGCATTTCTATAACGAACAATAGCTTGTCAGAATACGGCTGTTTGCCCCAAGTACATATACTAACTAGCAAGCGCCCAGCTTACAAAATACATTGAACTTCGTCCTAAAATGTTAATTTTATTTTCAAACAATATTCTTTTTAATTATCAGCCGCATTTCTTTTGTATTATTTCGAAAAATTTGCGGAAAAATACCATTCCCCAAGAACTGTGATATAATTCATACTAATTAGAAGGTCTGATTGATATACAGGGTGAGTCATTAAAATTTTCAATAAAAAAATAAAAGTTATATAATTTCGAGGGATACATCCAACTATGACCTACAGGTCGACATTGACCTTGACCTTCAAGGCCATTGAAGGTTATCATCAGAATGTCAAATGGGGGGCACTCTATTTCTTATTACAGATGCGTATTCAAAGATTCTTCTTAAAACATCAATTTTTTGATTTTTTCGAGCAAAAAATTTGAAAATTTTAGGACTGATAATTTTATACTCGCAAGAAAAGGAACTGCATAAAAATAATTCCAAAAAATTTTGTCAGATTTCTTGTAAAAATGTGAACACTTTTGGTTCGTTTCAATTTTTCTGTTAAGCTAACCATTTTCGAGTTAAAAATGTTGGGGCAAATGTTGTTTACTTTTACACAAAGAGTACAAATCTGCAGTAAGACATAGGGGATCCTATTTGTTTCAAAATTGATTTTAATATTTCCATTACAAACGGAGATATTAGCCGCGTTTGTTTTTTCTCCCATTTGAGCACATAGGCTAGAAGAGTGGGTGTACAGATATTTAAGATGGGCGCCACTTGCTTTTTGAGTCAACGAAGTCTTAATGTTGCCAAGAAAGGAACTTTCACAAACAAATCGAAGTTCCACGGATTCATTTAATCCAAAAAGATTTTATTTAAAACAATTCCTTAAATTCAGAATATTTCAAACATATTTTATTCTCCTAACAAACAAACAAAAGAAATTTTCAAAGCGTAGTAAAAATTAACAAAATATAACAGATTAAGGAAATATTAACCCAAAATTACATAAAAAATACTCAACCTTCTATCCTGATTGCCCGACCGGTATTGACAAATTTATAGTGGTGAACATATATTTTCGCCAATATGATCCTTTATTCTTTCAGCAAATTAAACTTTTATTTTAAACTGCCTTTCTACTTTTAACTCTTTATTCTTTCTAGTTAAAAAAAACCGACTGAAAGGCAACTGAAAACTACTGGAAAGAGCCACTGAAAAACTGCTGAAAAACTGACATTCCCCTTCGGAAATGGCTCGGCTTTATAGAAAATTGGCCCTTATTATACCGATTTCCGAGTTTTTGGTAATTTTTCGAAAAATTTTCATGGAAATTTCGGAATATGAAACAAAATTAATTAAAAATATTCCTTTTTTTGTATAAAAATATACCTGAGTAAATTATTTATATTTATGTAGTAACAGAAAAATTATTTTGTCGCCGGAAAGTATTCAAATTCGAGTTTGAAGTGTTGTGTGACAGGTAAATGCACGTGTTGTAATAATAATTATTATCGATTATTTTCACCGGTATGTAAAGTCCCGTGAAAAATTCGCAATAAGTTCGAGTAGAGGTTAGGTGTTTGGTTTCTGGTGAATTTACGTGGCTGATTCGAAAGTCACGCTATACAGGTCAGTGCTTTACATACTATTTTAGATTATTTACCTTCAAATTTATTTGAACTAATTTATACTTTCAGAAATTCGCAAGTGTGTGTGCTGGCTATCTTCGTCATCAGCAAGGCATGTATCAATTGAAATGTTAACAATCTCTTTTACGTGACTCTAATATTATATAATTTAAATTTTTCACTGATTTCCGGGTTGCTCCTTTGGGTGTACCGGGTTCGTTCCGCCACAACTGCTTCTGTATTGCGATCTTTTCCGGAAAACAGGTGAGTAACGAAGTCCATCAGCTTGTCGATGCACTCACCGCTATGGCGCTATTAGATTGCTTAAATTAAAAGTCCTAATGCCTCAGTTTATATGGTATACCTATACTACACATATTTTTTTACGTACGAAAAGGGTCGCCTCACTGAGTATACAAAAGTATATAATATGGCAAACAACCACAATAAACCGTGTACCACGAGTCGATAGTTTGGACTCTAAGAGTCCGACCGACCACCTAAACTACAAGCCATGAACTCACGAATTTCACGCACACACATTAGGGCCAAAGTGGGCTGAAATTTCGTTTAATTTACATTACTTCTTATTCCGGTATTTTACGCAACATAATTGACATTTTTAGGTAAAAATAATCATCTGAGTGTTACATAACATTTGATGGGAGGGGGGTTGACGCGAAACGTTACGGCACGTTACAAGGGGGGGGGGGGGGGGGGTCAGAAATCTTCAAAAAATCCGTTACGTAATGCTTGAACAGCCCCTTTCCTTAGGAATTCTCTCCTCCATTTCCCCTGAAATTTGCGCAATATTGACATCCGCATGAGTTGAAAGTGAATGAACGCTTCCAGTTTCTCGAAGACTTTAAAACGCTCTTCGAAAACCACCTAGAAGGTTGCCTACATTCTGAGGACCGCCGGTGATATTCACGTTCTGCTTCCAGGGAATTTCCGTTGATAAATCCGTAACAGAATATAATTTCCGCGTATTATTCATTTGTAAACTGCACTATTTTCAACTATTAATTGTAAACTACGTTTGTATCTCATTTTATACCTGTAGATCATAGGATTTTCATTGCAACTACAATTATTATAATCTTTCTCTGTGAAACAATTATTTTATGATCTACAGTAAACCTTTTACTACCACACATCGACTACTCGCAAAACAAATTGAATACAAGTACAATTTTTTCTTAGAGAGACAAGTATGAGGTGTACGTTTGAAGGTTGAGAAAGGTTGGTAGCACTAGCATGGCACTAGCTAGCAATCGGTCGATAGTTGGAGACGTCGGGCTTATTCCCTTTCTTATGGAGGGGAATTAGCACAGAAGACTTCCAAACCTGAGGAAAACGGCCGGAACGCAAAGACAGATTGAACAGATAAAAAAGAACACCAGTAAGAGACGAGAAAGAGGAATAGCATCGGGACTACCCGAGAAACCATCCGCCAAATTATATAGGTGCTTAGCAACAAGTGCGTCGTCAAATACCAAGTCCTTGAACTCAAGGAGGTGGGCGGTAGCCGCTTCAAGTGGGTAAAATCAGAAGTGGAAATATCATAGTAGGAATCACAGAAGGAAGTTCGAAAAAGTTCGCGAAGAAATTTTCAATTGTTAGAGAATCGTCACTCTCGCAGTCGTGATACTTCACCTAGGAAGGATAAGAGTCACAGTTGCGCTTCGAGTTGATAAGCCTCCAGAACTGTTTGGGATCGGTACGCAATGCGTCTATCATGTTGAATAGGTACTCAGCATAGGAAGTCTGCAACCGAGCGGAAAACTGGTGACAGAGATCGGAGTATGCTAGGTAATCGTCATGACTACCTGAAGGACAGAACCGCCGCCAAGGAGTAGAGAACGTCGCACTCTCCTAGCACGCCCGACCAATCACAGGAAAGAAGCCAGTCATCAATGACCGAGAAGTTAGCTCGCTGGAAGTTAAAGTAGAATTGTGATGTAACGGGCATGACAAGTTAGCAGTTCACCGTTTTTTGTGACCTTTAAATGTTTAAGAGGTTTTGCGATATATATAAATGAGAATTCTTCTATACTTTCTGGTAAGTAACAGTTTTACACAAGTTCTTGAAGACCTGTATAAAAGCCACTAACACAAAGTAATACAATTAACAGGACTATTTTAAAATAGTCAATCGTAGAATGAATAGATTGCGCAAATAATTACTAAATTAACACTTTTTGAAACTAAAATCTTAAAAACTTTAACACTTCTCTGAAGGATCGCAATCCCCAGAACATAAGTTTGTGCAAACCAATAACATTTTTTGGAGGATTAAAGAAGTGAAAACAGCAAAACCAAATAAACTTTTTCAATACGTAAATTGTTAAAATTTAATATACAACAAGTAAAATTCTACAAATTCTAAAACTTAACTAACGCCATATGAATATAATATGAAACAGTACTTACCCAGTATTTATAATCTACGTATCACACAATAGTTTAAACTGCTTTCTGCACAAAATATCTCAACTTAATTACTTAAAATCATCAATCAGGCAAATTTACTTTAACGCGGTAAAAACTAACTTTTTGCTCCTTAAATAGTGCGTCATTAATCTTTGCAACAGTGAAAATTATTGATGAGTACAATTAACTCTTTTTATGTTCCAAGTCCAGAAGAATAAAGAAAATTACAAGCCTCAGAAAACTACCAAAACTAAAAGAAGTAAAATAACTTGTAAGTGTTTAATGATCAAATTATGCAGTCACGCTGAGCGAACGAAAGAACAGGCAAGAGCCTCAAAAATTAATTTCGAGCAGTTTTGCGGATTGTTTTATAAAGTCATATAGCTGTTAGGCACAACAAGATCGAGAGCTTAACTCCAGGGGGCCGTGAAGATATTAAATGCACTGAATCTTTTCACTTTAAGGAATAAAATAGCCCAGCTTTTCGGAACCAAAGAATAATGAAAAATTGAATGCATTTAAACGATTTATTGCAGTGCTATAAAGATGTTTGTCCTTCCTTCAACACCTGCCTTATGTTGATATTAATTCTACAGTCTTCCAAGTAACAGTTAAACGGACTCCAAAACTTATTATCCATACACTTTGCCCACAACTCTAAATCAGTGTTGCACGAATCTTCGTCTGATGTTTTTAATCGCTTTATATCGGGAGACCTATCAGAATTGTCTTCTGGAAAAAAAAGATTTTAAACAACAGTTAAATATAAGTTTGCTCTTACCATGATCTGCTAATTGATTCCAGGTATCGCTTTTAGATTTCATTACTCTAGGTACTGCATGATAACACAGACGGCTGTTTTTGGACATAACAATAACATCACCACTTTTCAAAAATAAAGCTGTTGGTTTTTCCTCCTTTGTAGTACCTCCAATAAGAAAAATTGCTTTTTGGCCAAAACTATAAAGGAAAAATATTTTAGTAGATCATTCAAATCGAAAGCAGTCGTATAAATATTTACGGGTTTAAAATTAAAAGCGTTTGGATGCGACTACCTTAGTCGTATCACTAGGCCTCATTCCAATGCATTATGTAATATTCAAGGACAGTGATGGCCAAACCCACACTACTTAATGTGTGGGTTTGGCCAAAAAAAAGCTTAAAAGCTTTAGAAGCACTTCGTACTGTTTGTTTAATTTAGAACCCTAAAATGTTTACAAAAGGCTGTATATCTTAAGATATTGTATAATTGCTTACAAAACTACTTAAATATGACGACTTTTAAACTTTTGTATTCTTTAACGATTGAAAAACGCAGAAGTAGGAAACCGAATACAGCCAAACAAGTGCATATACGAATTTAAAAACTCAAAAGCTCAATTACCCGTGGGCATAGGTTTGGACATCACTGTTCTACATAGGAATAAGTTACTAATAAAAAAATTACATTAAAAAATCATTCTTTTAATTCATTAGATATTTATTTGTAAGTCTTTCAATTACAACTTCTGACTTACTACTACCCATAATACTAATAGTTTAAAGGAGTGTTTATGTCCTTTAAACTGCAGCTATCTGGATCTTGGATCTGTAAAAGGCTCGGGTTACGAACTGCGCAGGGGTAGAGGTCAAATGTGGGGATGTGACCTTTTTCAGCTGCTACCTAATGCCAAACAAATCAATCCAAGAATTCCGTGATAATATCGACGGTCTTGAAGATATAATTGCGAGGACAATGGCACACACGAGGACTTTAATACGAGAGCTCTCGAGTGGGGTATGCCACATCCTGACTCCCTGACACTGGAAATGGCCGCCAGTCGTTCTAAACGTCTGTGCAACTACCACCTTCTGGCGGCCGAGTACGAAGAAACCATCCCCAACGTTTCTTTCGCCACTAAACACCTGGCGCCACATATTCAGAACTGGAAAGTTTTGGAGGGGCGCCCGATTTGGTGGAGCGTTGGGAAAATGGACGCCGAGGGCTTTGCGTCAAAATTAACAAGGGGCAAGTAGACTCGTAGGCTCAACAGTGGACCAAAGGACCGAGGCCAATCTCCGATCCGCGGAGTACAAATTGGAGAAAAACTTCAGCTGGCAATAAAACGCAGCAA
This sequence comes from Leptarthrus brevirostris, assembly GCA_964036015.1. Classification (NCBI taxonomy): domain Eukaryota; kingdom Metazoa; phylum Arthropoda; class Insecta; order Diptera; family Asilidae; genus Leptarthrus; species Leptarthrus brevirostris. Next base: position 92,391,550 of record OZ038374.1, read on the forward strand.
AATCCGATGCTGACCAGACCTTATAGAAGACGTTAACAGAGATCTTTGCGGGCGCGGATACAAACCAGTGGTGGGCATTATTCGAATAAATTTTCAATCAAATAACGATTTTTTTTAAAAATCGAATAAAAAATTAGTCGAATAAATTTTTATTCGATTTTTAATTTATTTTAAGTTATTCGCAACTAATTATTTGTTATTTGGTGCTTTTTATTCGAATTTCAAATAATTATTTGTTATTCGATAATCAGATAATTATTCGTTATTCAATGAATTATTCGCAAATAATTATCTGTTATTTGGTGCTTTTTATTCGAATTTCAAATAATTATTTGTTATTCGATTATTAAATAATTTTTCGATAGTTCATGTCTCTTTATGAAATAATTATTTGTTGTTGGTGTCCATTAGTTCAATTTAAAAAAATTATTTCTTGGTACATGCATTTCATATCACAAGGTGTCTCGTACTTAGGAAATTAAAACTGTCTTGTTATGTTTGGGTGTTTACAGTAAAGATTTTAGTAAATGATACCATAAAACAAATAAGTATTCCATAAAGAGACATCAACTATCGAATAATTACTTGATAATCGAATAACAAATAATTATTTGATAATCGAATAAAAAGCACCAAATAACAGATAATTCTTTGCGAATAATTCTCCGAATAACAAATAATTTTTGTAATCAAATAAATTTTTATTCGATTTTTCAATCTATTTGAGCTTTTATCTTTTATCTTTATTCGAATAAAAAATGCCCATCTCTGATACAAACTGATGACCCAGAAACTAGAAGCTTTAAAGCTCACGTGTGTGATGGAGGCCGTCACCATGGCGAACATCGTGGACGTATTTTTTCGCTAACACCCGGTGAGAACCAACTCTGACCTGGAACCAGTCAGCAATTTTCCGACGACGAACTTTGATGAAACGGAGTAGTCCATACGTTGGGCTACTAAATGACCTAAAAACCGAATATTTAAAAAATTTATATTTTTACTCCCTCAGCGATAAAGCGCCTGTTCGTATGTAATGATTGTGTACATATTTGTTGCTGTTGTTTGTAATAATTGTCATGTAAAATAATGATAATTCAATAGGTGAGCATCATTTCACTTATGTTTAAATAGAACTTTCCTCTTTCTAGTAACACACACATATAAGATCCCAAAACTGCCACTTATTTACTTTTGTACGTACTTTTGTTTTTTTTTTAACACAATAAGTACGATTCTTAATAGATGCATTTATTTATTTCGAATTCGTCAAAGGCTACTACGCAATATAACATATTTAACTTCCTATTAACTACAACAAAAAAGCAAAATCAAATCAGAAGACTAAGATGTGACATTAAACAAGCTGAATATTCAAATATCGTTTTATTTGAGCTCTAGACTAGTTTATGTCAAGTTCATCAATGAATTCAAAAGATGTAGAATAAATAGGCATTACAAAAGCGTAGTAATTTTGAAAGAAAAGGATGTAAAGGAATTCATAATTTCTGAGAGGGCGACAAGAAACCAGATTACTTAGCCATCTGTAAATGTAAACGAACAGAATTCCAGAGACGTCGCATCTCTTCTCTATAGTGTCCATGAAAAGAAGCGGAAGTCTATACCTGTAGGTAGGCAATATAACAAGATTATTCCATGGAAGGCTACGAAGCGCAAATAAAGCAAACCTATCGCTTCAATCCGATAAATATAACTAAATAAAGTGGTGACCAAGTGGTGACAGACCCACCCCAAAGTTTAAGTGGGAAACATTTTGCGGGCTCTCTGAAACGTTCAGTTTTATGTTTTATCTTCAATTGTGGTTGGGTAGTTGTTTTGTTTGTTTAATTTGCACCGACTTCAAAATATCGTAATAGATATAAAATTAAAAATTATTTTATGCTTTTTAGCGCTTTGTGTGAAGTCGGTTCAACTTGCTTTTTAAAAACTATTTTATTTTTCACTTTTTAGTGTCTTCAACTCTATACAACGAAAAAATAACCATCCCAATTTGTCCACGCGTTAAAAAGTTGGGTTCAACCACCTACCCCCACCTACATCTCCCTAAAAAATTTGTTCTCGTGGTATCAATCAAGGAACATACTCTACCTAACAGAAAAAGAATTATCCAAATCGCTCCACGCGTTACGAAGTTAAACTACCCATCCCCCTCCCCACACCCTACACCACATTTGTTTCTTCTATTAGCAATGGGGGATCATACTCTGTACAACAACAAAAAGAACCATTCCACCCCACACTCCCACCACACCAAAAATCGGTGAACATATTATACCCAACAAAAACAGAATCATCAAAATCGGTCAACGCGTTATAAAGTTATGCACGGTAAGACAAAAAAAATAAAACTTTAAAAAAAAAACACGTCGAACTTAGAACCTCTTTGTTTTTGGGAAGTCGGTTAAAAACTTAGAATAAAGAACTAAAGGAAGCGCTGTACCCTGTAAAATTCCTATCCGTGAGTGAAGCGGCTCGAGGAATTTAAAATCAGCTGGGGTCGTTGACTAACAGAGACGAAAGTATACTAAAAAGAGGGACAAATATATTTCGTACTGTCAAATGTTGCTTACTTTTGTGCGTGAAAAAGTTTCCTCGAGTGAATTAAGTTAAATTTTGTTAAAGTAGCTTCTTTTAAAACCTTATGTAATCACTCCGATAAAGTTATTAGACTATTTTGTGATTTTTTGTGAACCCACTTTGCCTTAACACCCAGAATTTGTATAAATTAATCAGCATGAAGTGTTCGGTTTTTTCGTGCGCAAATATATAGAAATAAGATGATGGGAAGTCGTTTTTAATGTAAATACATAACTCGAATTACTTCTAAATTCATTCTATAAACATGTGAACTTCAATTAAACCCTCAATTTATGGAAAACAGTTTCGTAAGAATATTTGTGCGGTTAACTGATTTTAATGTTTTGGGTCGTTGGCACCAGGAAGGCATCAAACAAAATTTTTAGGGGGAATTTTTAGGAAATCATAATCAGTAAAAACCAAAATTGATGATTCGTCAAAATTAATAGGCAGTTTAAAGATTTTATTCAGCGAAGTTAAAATCAAATTATTCTTTAACGAATTATCAAGATTTTAAATTTACTTTTGGCCCTATTTTAAATCTGACTTAATTTACGCCTGTATTGTTGCTACCTTTACATCGCTCGAATTCTACTACAAAAGAAATTTGCTTCACTGAAATCGGGTTACAGCTCTTCCTCTAGTTCTTTATTCTAAGGTTAAAAATAGGCAGCAAGTCGTGTGAGAAATTCACAAAGTCATTCTTTATTTATCTAAAGTCTGAAAATCTAAAAAATCTTTCCCACATGGCCAGCAATGTAAATTTTTTATAGTTTATGTTGCAGGCGACTTTGAAATTGCATCGTTATTTTTTTAAATTACTGCACCAAATATACTGAAATGAAAAGTACTCAATACATTAGTAAACAACTCATTCATACAAAATTGGATAATTCATCAGAATCAATGGTCTAGGATATAACGTCTATGCGGATTACCTGGCCATTCCGCTTTGCAGCAGATTCTAGCAGGGTTCCGAATAGATACAAAATTTCGCTCTAAATATTATAAAAATATCGAACCGCTCGTTATTTTCCAAATGTGATATCGAACCGCTTCGGAGCGGATCGTTATTTTCCAAATCTGATATCGAACCGCTCCGGAGCGGATCGTTATTTTTCAAATCTGATATCGAACTGCTCCGGAGCGGATCGTTATTATTTTTAATTTCAATCGATCCGAACCGCTACTAGAGCGATATTGAATCGATTCGGAGCGATATTGAATCGATTTTTTTTTATATATGATGATGCCAAAGCTCAGGGGATGCCCTATGATGCTTAAGCACAGCCGAAGGCAGGAAAGGAATTAAGGATGAGGGAAATGGGTCAGGAGTTTGGGTGAAGGAGGTGTCGATGTACGCCCCGTTTGAAAGTTTCAGGCTGATAAGACGAGGGAAAAACAGAAGATGGTAAACTGTTCCACATTCGTGTTGTTCTGCTTAGAAAAGATAAACGAAATTTGACGGTACGTCCAAATTTGACCTGGAGAGTATAGGGGTGGGAGCGACTTGTTGATCTTGTATCGCGCGTTGTCATGAGTCTACAAGGAATCAGGCTAGCAATTTCGTTAGAACAACGGCCATGGAAATAACGATAGAAGAGTGAGAGACAACCGACATTCCGTCGATGCTCCAGAGAGTCAAGACCCTCAGAGATTGAGGGATCGCCAATAAGCTTAACAGCTTTACGCTGGACTTTGTCTAACGCGGACAGTGCGGTGTGTCCGGCCCCTGCCCAAATATGGGAATTATATTCAAGTCTAGGCCTAATGTGGGACTTGTAGATCAGCGCTAAGTCAGGCGGGGTGAAATATTTCTTACATCTCTGTAGAAAACCATTTTTAACGCATTTTTAGCGATTGCAAATATATGATCAGTCCAGCTAAGATTGCTGGATATCTCGATACCCAAGATGTTCAGGGAGGGTGAATTGGGTATATTCACTCCGTCGACTGAAATGGGTTGGGGGTGAACTGGGCGTTTTTTAAGGGACATTAAACAGCATTGGGTTTTGGATGCATTAAACGTAACACGATTTGCTCTGCCCCAAGCAAGGACCTTGGAAATGTCGTTGTTTAATGATCTAAACATGCGTTCCCGATTGGCTTCTGTAGCATTTCCACGTGAATTCATAACAGAATCAAATGAGTACGCGGAATCAAGGGTGCTGTCGTCGGCGAAACTATAAATAGGATTGAGAGTAAGGGATAAGAGATCATTAATAAAAAGAAGAAATAAGGTTGGTGAAAGAACTGAACCCTGAGGTACACCGGCATTTATTTCGTAGGAATCAGATGTAACTCCGTTAATTACTACACGAATTGAACGGCCTGACAAAAAACTCTCTATCCATTTAACGAGGGTAGGGTGCAGACCAAATTTTTGAAGTTTGGCTAAAAGGGCAGCATGCCAGACTCTATCAAAAGCCTTTGAAATATCAAGAGCGACGATTTCAGATTCACCAAAATTATGAAGACAATGATTCCAACGTTCCGTTAGAGCCGTTAGTAAGTCTCCGGTTGAGCGGCCAGTGCGGAAACCGTACTGACAATCGTTGATAAGATGGTTGTTTTCTAGATATTTCAACAACTGAGAGTTGATGAGTGATTCAAAAACTTTAGATATGATCGAGGTTAGTGCAATTGGTCTGTAGTTAGAGGGGTCGCATGCCTCTCCTGTTTTAAGTATCGGCTGGACATGAGCAAGTTTCCATACACTTGGAAACATTCCTGTTGAATATGACAGGTGAAAAAGTTTGCGCAGAGGTTTAGCCAAAGCAGAGGCGCAGCATTTTAAAACAAGGGGCGAGAAACCATCAGGGCCAGTAGCTTTGGACACGTCGAGTTTTGAAAGTACTCTAAAAACTTCGCGAGTGCGAAAGTGTAGCGTCTTTTGCCTACTAGTACATTGTGATGGAGATGGAAGTGGCTGCGATGAAGGTGGTAAGTATGAATTAGCAGCAAAATTAGCAGCAAACAGGTTGCCCTTGTCCAATGAGTCAGTAAAAACATTCCCATTATAAATGAGTGGTGGTGCTGACGAACAGGTGAAATTGTTCTTTACGGTTTTTACTAGAGACCAGAAACCCTTACTACCCTTTTGGGTAGAAAAAACCTTCCGTCTGATGTTCTGGTCGAAATTGAACTTTGCCCGACTAATTGCTGAATTGCAAATATTCCGCGCATCTCTATAGATATGTCTCAATTCCTCTGAAGGGCACAATTTATATGCCTGGAAGGCTGCTTTCTTATTTTTAATGGCTACGAAACAGTCATTATTGAACCAATTGGTGTTAGTTGGTTTGATGTTCTTGAAGCTATGAGGAATAAAGCGATGCATTCCAAACCAAAGGATGTTTAAGATATAATCGGTGCATTTGTTAACGTCTCTCACAGAAAAGCAATCGGACCAATCCAGCTCTCTGAGATACTTATTAAGTCCCGCCCAATCAGCATTTTTATAATGCCACACTAATCTTTTGGTGGAATTCAGGTTAGTGGTTGTCAGAGAGGAGATGGAGAATTGGGCGGAGATTAGACAATGGTCCGAATTACCCAAGGGAGACGTCACCGAAAGCAAGTATTTTTCTGAATGCGATGTTAGAAATAGATCTAAAAGATGCGCGTTGTGCCCTAAAGTATCAGGAACACGAGTCGGACACTCAACCAGTTGCTGTAAATTAAAAGACTCACTAAATAACTCGACGTGTCTTCCAGACGGGCTTGTGGTAGAAGAATGCCTGAGCCACTGTGTGTTGTGGACGTTGAAATCGCCAGCAAGAACGATTTCAGAAGAGGGGGATATTTCCAAAATCTTATCGATATCGGAGGACAACTTATCAAAGGAACACAAAGTGTCAGTGTCAGACATATGTATTCGGGCTGCGGTATAAAAAACAAAAATGAATGATGTGCCGATAGAGTTTAAATCTAATCCAGACATAATTAAATTCTGGATTAGTAGAAGCAAATTGAGGGAGAAGGGAGAATGGAACATCTTTTCTAACATAAACCGCGATTCCCCTCTGAGGAGAGAAGAGTGGCACTAAGTGATAACCAGGGATGTGATACTGATTAATATCAGAATCGGAAACAACCTTGGTTTCGCTTAGTGCAAAAACAGCCGGATTTTCCGCGATCAATTGGCAGTAAACCGAAAAATTGTTACTTTTCAAGCCACGAATGTTGCAAAAATTAAATTCGGAGCGATTTGCATATCGCTCCACTGAATCAAAGGAATATCTTTGGTAATTATAAGAAAGTGATCCTCACCTGCAACTTAATTACGAGGTGTCTTTTATTAGGGGTTGTGAGTGATGGGTGGGCCGGTGGACGCGTGGTGGGTGGGTGTTGGGATGTGGATGGTGGGTGGTGAGTGGGTGAATGAAAGGAAGAAGTCTGGTAATTATAAACGTGCAACTCACCTGTAATTTAATTACACTGTGTCTTTGAACTTAGAGTGTTTTGTGAGTTAGTGAGACGGGTTTGGAGTGAATGTGGATGGTATGTGGATGATTGGCTGGAGGGTGCGTGGTAGGTGTGTGGTTGTCGTGGCTATTGAATCGATTCGGAGCGATAAGAATGTCGCTCCACTGAACCAAAGAAAGAAGTATGGTAATTTTTAGAAAGTGCTCCTCACCTGCAACTTAATTACAAGGTATCTTGTACTGAGAGCGCTTTCAGAGTTGGGGTGAATGGGTAGGAGTGAGTGATAGAGCGGGTATGTGGCGGTGCGTGGAGGGTGCACATTTTAAATATTACCAGACATATTTCTTTGATCCAATGCAGCAATACGCAGTGTATTAGCAATAAGTATTACTGTTATGCTGTTAACAGTTTACAAGTTTTTATAGTTAAGCCGACCCTGAAATGTTAAATACTATTTTACTCATGAAGAGATTTTATGCTTGTGAAAAGCAAACTTAATACGCAATTCTGACTAACGTTGCAGTACGATATGCTGCAAGTAAGAAAACAAAAGTTTTTCATTCTAATCTGCATGTTATAAATTTCAACCAACACTTCACTACTTTTTATTATTCTAAGAATTTTGTTTTTAATCTTTTAATTGAACCCAATCAAGTCTGTTTGATGCTAAACTATTTGAATTATTTAGCCACATAAGAGAGCTGACTACAGAAGTTGAGTAAACAGAAAAATGAAAAACCCATCATCAAATATAGGTTCCTAGTTTCAGAAAATAAAATTTTATGAGTAGGCCTTTGTGTTTTTCCGAGTAATATAATGTTTGTACATGCTTTTGTATCGATAAAAAACCATATTACTCGGAAAAAAACGCGAGCGAAGTTTGTTCGACTTCTTCAATTTAGCCAAAGGCGCGACACAACACACAGCGATATTCAAACAGAGACCACACGATATTCAACAGAGACCACAATTGTCCAAAATAAACAACAATTATTTCAATTAAACCAAAAATTCAAGATCGTAAATTTAAACATACCTTTAATCCGATGCACTTAGTGTTCTCCACATTACTTGTGGAATACTTTTTCTCGTCATCGTGGATAAAATAATTGTAGCAGGGGTTGCTTCTTCTCTATCCAATTTTTTAATTTATACGTCGGCACACAATGATTATCGCTCTTTGACTGATAGTAGGACATAACCCACCAATCACACACCCTACCACTCGCTCCTACCCAGCACCCATTTACCCAAACTCTAAAAGGACGCTCAGTACAAGACACCTTGTAATTAACTTGCACTTTATAAAATTTACTAAATATTGGGGCTCTTCGGATTAATTAAGACAATTATTTACAGTCTCAAATGTTCACAATTTTATTAGTCTTCACTTAATTAGTTCTTTGCAATTTCCTTTACACGTTTTCTTTACAATATAGCAACGTTTCACTTTTCTAATTATCAGTTATCACTTCACGGGTCCCTATTCGCATTATTATATGTAAACACTTCGCAGTCTAAATCACGACTAAACTAACCAGGCTACTGCTCAGCCCTATTTATACTACTTAGCTTAATTCTAGAAAGTTCAGTCACTTAGTTCTAGATATTTCCGTTACACATTTTCACCTCACATATTCACCATGGGTTCGAGTCGTCCTTGACTTTCCTCTTTTGACATTTCCTTTTCTTGCTTTTTGGCCACCTGGGGCATGCGCATTACATGGTTGACTATTTCCCTTTTCGTAGCCTACCTCGTGCACGTTACAATATATTCCTTTGATTAAGTGGAGCGATATTCTAATCGCTCCGAATCTATTCAATATCGCTCCAGGAGCGGTTCGGATCGATTGAAATTAAAAATAATAACAATCCGCTCCGGAGCGGTTCGATATCAGACTTGAAAAATAACGATCCGTTCCGGAGCGGTTCGATATCAAATTTGGAAAATAACAGCAATTCAAAAAGCGGCACTGTAGAGATCTAGGCAGATCGAGTAAATAAGGATATTTGCCGATATAATGACAGCCAAGCGGCCATTAAAGACCTGGAAACGAGAATGGTAAAAACATACCTAGTACTGAGGAATAAAATGATCTGTAAGAGATTTCTAAGCACCATAACGTAAGCGCATACTATGTGCCGGGCTATAGAAATAGTCGAAGAAATAAAAGAGCAGATAAATTAACGAAAGGGAGTGCTGAAGTGGACAGCTCAAAACGATCACATATGTGAAGGCTCCGTTCGGTACCTTGAAGAAGGACGTCGCTAGTGACACAGAAACACCATCAAGTAAAATGGCATGTTGTATAGTAAAGTAATTGTGTCCATAATACCACAAGAGAAGAAGTAGGGCACTCTTTAATGGAAGTAGAACTGATACTAAAAATATGTAAGTGGTACTGGCGAGGCATTGGGCTATATGTGGAGTTGAAAAGGCTTGAGGTTGAAATAGGATGTCTACTGCTCTATAGATACCTGTTGAACCCTGGCGACCAGAAGTAGCATGATTCGCAGTTACTTTTTTGAGCTGCAGAACACGGCGCTGAGGTCAATCCTGATATTCCATGAGTAAGTTTACGAAAATATTAGCCAAATTATAAATAGAATAGAATTATTCTAGATTGGAAAGTACAATGAACAATGCAGTTTATTTTTAAATTGACCCCTTTTTAGTACCAGGTATTTAACAAAAAGATCCCATAATTCCTTCCCAAAGAAGCATTTATAAAAAATAAATTTCAGTTGTCGATGGAAGTTACACGTCAAGAAACAAATTTAAATTGGCAGAAGTTTCAATAAATTTTTGTAACTAGCAGAATCGACTAAATATTTAAGTTTTAATCCTAAATAATTTATGATTATTACTTCCCTTTGCAATTTATATTCTACTTATGGTAGAAAATTAACGTTAAAATAATACGATTCGGTTGAATCGAATTCCCAGCTGACTGAATTGTAATGTGAGCCACACCTTAATGTTCTCATTATTCGAGACTCGGTGATTGGCATTTTTGTTCTGTTGCCACTGACACGCAACGGATGTGCTGCTTCCATATTGAAATTATCAAGAGGAAGAGACATTCGTTCCGTGACAGCACAGCAGCAGCATCCAGTTCACACCCAATTTAAGGTAAATAAATTTTTTTATGTTTTGCAAAAAAGAATTTTCAAATTATCCAAGCCATCCGTACTTGGATAATCCTCTAACGTAGTTATAACCTTTCAGCCTTTGACGAGAGGGAAAAATAGGCAAATTTTGTTTGCATGAAGTAAAGAAATTGTTTTTTTGGGGTTAACCTCTAAAGCCCATAAGTGGGCCCAGAAAAGGCAAATTTAAGGAGAACCTCGTGAAAAAGTACACCATTATATCCCCCCCCCAGGATTTTGTTGATTTTGTTCTTCACTAAACTTCTGGGATACCAATACATATAAACATCTCAGGTAATTTAAATTCATTTGAAATTAGTTGCTTAGAAATCTAAGTCAGGATTTTATCTAACAGCTCGCTAATAAACAGCAGTCATTTTCATGCGCTGGATAGCTGACGCTAAAACAGAGCTACCAGGTTCCTCGATTTCGAATTTGGAGGCTGCTGCGCGTCCATTGCCTGATGCATCACCGTCACCTTGCAGTGAAATCTCAGGATTGTGGACATCAGGCTTCTGCAGTCTCAAAATGTGCATTGGATGGTATCCCTGTGGATTAAAATATTGAAAAAGGAAAAACAGATCTATCAGTCAGGATTGGACAGAATCTAGCAATATCGATGTGGTATTAAACCGTGCTGAAAATGCTGTCAATCCCTGTAATAGGTTCGACTAAAACAGCAAGGCCTTTGGGACGAAGGATGAGTGCTGAACATTTGCATTTCTTTGTGAGTACAACCCGTTTTCATCATGGGCACTGTGATAACCTCCGTCCTACTGCATTGATATAGATACATGATTTCGAGATTCGTAAATATGTATGTAAGTACGTAAAATTAGTTTACATGAGCATGGTACAATATTTCGGTCGCTGGATGTACATTAAAGCGATAATAAAAACTATATTTTTAACTTATGAAATGGTTCTGGCCATAAAAACAACGGTTTAGATTAGTGAGTACTAGGTATATGTTACACAAGACCGTTTTTATTAAATGATTAATATATTAATAAGGACTTAAACAATAGCGAGAGTTCAAGTGCAGCGTACTATTTTTAATCCAGCGTTAACTGTCAAAGATATTCTAAACAATTTATAATAGAAATTATAGTTGCTGACAAAGCATCTTTCGCTACTGTAAGAGTGAAGGTTGTTATCAAGTGATTAAATTACCTTAAGTTAAAGAAGACGAAAAGTCATATTTGGTGCAATATGTATGCAGGCTAGTTTTATCATTAGATTGAAAACTTGAAGTTGATAGTTATTTGATTCTGTTAGTATTGGCAATCCTATATTTGGATGTTGTAGCAGGTTAAATTTTTTTGCTTTATGACCGTATTCTCGGGTGACTTAACACTGTAACGTACATATATTCAAACAGGATATAATTGAATTCAGAGCTTTACTAGCAGTCAATGTTATTATGTTTGTGCACAAACAGTAGTATAAAATTGCTGCCTTATTTCTAAAGAATGTCGTTTAATTGCAAATGACAAGAACAACCCATCAGTAATTATAATTTTTTTTGAATTCAGGTGACGTGAATACAGTCAGTGACTATAAGTATTATTGCGATGCAATTCTGCATCATCCAGAATTTTTGTTTGAGAATTATTTTATTATCTCCTTTAAGACCGAATGCTATGCATATATATATATATATAATTTGCCAGTCGTATCAATATTCCGAGAATAGTAACAATTAAATTATTATATTAATAAATTAAAATTTAACTTTTGTTGTAAGCAAAATATATTTAAATTTCGTGACATACAGAATATTTAATATTTCGTTTATGTATCAGATTTGATTGAAAATTTAAGTAGCTTAAGAGTTAAGTGTGTAGATTAGAAATGGATTGTTGAGTTAACTTACCTAGGTTTCGATTTAAGCCTTACATTATTACTTTGTTTATGTTATATCATAGAAATTAAATATGTTCTAAATAATTTCTTTTTGATTTCAGGAATTCCCTAACGACGCTTCTTCACCTTCTTGCTTCCCTCATCCCTTCTCCCTCTATCCCCAATGTGTTTGAGTTAAATGCTTTTTGTGTTTTTTTTTTGTTTCAGCATCCTTTTTAGGTTGGGCCTGTACCCTAGCCAGGTACAGGGATGGAGTGGGTTAGTGACTGAACCATCGCGTAATGGGGGTTAATTTTTCTTGCGTTTTCTTTTCAAGATGGTTCAGTGCGGCTAGGAACAACTGGTGACACCAGACCTGTTGTTCCTCCTTCAAGTTCTGTTCTCGTTTTTTTTGTTCTTTTCGTGGCAGACCTGAAGAAAGGATACCACAACCTTTCTTCGCCACAGGCACGCGAACTTCTGTTTGCGATGTGTGATAGGATGTCCAAGGACCCTGACCCCATACCGACGAGCTAGGACGTGCTGCCAGCTAGCGCGTGCCACTTGGACATCTCGCAGCAACTTCACGTTGCACATAAACATGCGCACACATTACAGAATGTTATTCAAATGCAAATAGTAGAAAACAAGCCTAATCATCAAAATTAAAGCTCTATTGATGCTTATATAGCATTAGCAGATTTATTAAAACCAAGAGCAAATGACTTTAACCCAAAAGCAAATATGTTTAATCCAAGAGCAAATAAATTTAAACCTAAACACTCCATAAGACAACTTTCAATTTCAATTCTGATGAAATACTTTATTAATTCATTTTCTCATTATTACGGTTTTCAGGCTTCAAACATTGACATGAAAGTTAAAAGTGGAACAAAGAAAGATAGGCTTCTAGTAACAAAAGAGAAATTAAATGTGTTTACATGAACATTCAGGGCCTCAGTAGTAATATTTATGAACTTGAATTAGTTGTAAATGAGAAAACGTACGATTTCGTGTTATTAAGTGAAACACATACTGTTGAGGATATAGAGAATGGTGAAATTAAAATGAATGGTTTTCATATAGTAAGATGTGACTCGAAGTCAAAGCATACAGGGGGTGTAGCAATATATATAAACGAGACGGGTAGCAGTATGAAATAGTCTATAAAGAGCAAATTGGATTAGATATATGGTGTCTGGTATTACTTTGTACAGCATCTGGGAGTCAATTTTTGATTGCTGTCATAGGGTGTTTCAGATCTGACGTGCCAAAATGAGTGGGGTGATAGATCACAACTAGACAAACAAGAAATTGTAATTTAGGGGGGGGGGGGGGGGGGTTTGATGGTATGCACATTACTCTTTTATTTTTATCTCTTGATCTACCCAACACAGCCACATCAAACAAATGCCAAAAAACAACTATCCTAATAACCTTTCCAAAAATGTCAACACTACTGATCTAACTCCTACCATTGCACGTACAGTCACTTTGAAAAGTGAAAAAAATGGTTTGCGATTACCTAAAATTCAGCATTTTTCCAAATTTTCTCTGAAATTCATGTAATTAGTACACCCCTATTTTATTTTTATAAGATTGCCCATCTTATTACCTCTCCAAAAAGGTGCAACATGTCCACGTAGAGAAAATATGCAGAAATTTATACGTAGAAATCCTATCGGAAAGTATTATAAAAATCAACAAATTAAAGAAATTAAACTCAAATTAATTCTAAAATGCTTTTTATTGAATTTAAAAATAATTACTAATAATCTTGATAAGTAACAAAAGCCGTTAAAAATGTCCACCGCCACTTTGGATGCATGCCAACAATCTCCTTCTAGGTCCCTGTTAAAGGCGTATTGAAACCAGCCTCTTCCATATTTTCATCGCTACTTTCCCAATTCGGCTAACTAAATCCTCCCTATTGTTAACTGGGCTTGAATAAACTTCATCCTTCATTGTTCCCCATAAGAAAAAGTCCAATGGGGTAAGGTCTGGAGATCTAGCAAGCGAAGGAATCGGTGCACCTCGTCCAATGCAGCGGTTAGGGAATTGTTCACTTAGTATTTCCTTCACAATGTTAGCCGCATGCGCTGGTACTGCATCGTGTTGGTGAAACATTCCGCTAAGATTTATTCATAAAAAGTCCGCATACATTTCCCTATTAAGCACTTGCGGCAAAATGAATGGTCCTACCAATTAACACTGAATCTCTGCTGGAATCAGGTCACCTTTGCCTTGTGTGGGTTAGTGTTCGACCAGGTATGGCAGTTATGGAAGTTCGTGATATCATTCCTGGTGAATTGACATTCATCTGTCCACAGAATTCGGTCCAGAAGCGCTCTGTCGTCAATGTCGCGTTACAGAAGCCAAGTGCTAAATTTCAGTTTCCTCTCGAAATCTCCTTCCAGTAGTCCTTGGGGTGGGTGATGTTGATATGGACATAATCCTCCTCGATGAATAACCCTCCAAACCTTAGATGACGACACTCCTAATCGCCTTGCGACTCGATTCGTGCTCATCTCAGGGTCCTGCCTCACGATGGTGATTATTTGGTGTTCGACGTCGGCAGAAGTTCCCGAAGTTTCAGGTCGTGTCTCCGTGTCGTGTGAAGTTATACTTCCTGTTTCTCTTAACCTTCGGAAAGTTGGTGTAAATATCCCTCTTTCGGGTGCTCGCCGGTTAGGGAATCTCCTTTGATATACAGCCGCTCTCTCTTTTCCGTCGACTACACCATAAATGTAAATAATATCCTCGTATTCCTCAAATATAAGAACTATTGAGGATGACCAAACACAAAATTAAACCTTACATGAAAGCTAAATTATGAAATGATGAAAGTACATGGGAAAATTACAGAAGCATCAGAAATATCTACAAATCAAAAATAAAAAAGGCTAAAAGGAAAAGCAGAGAAAAACGTATTGACAGGGCGGGATCACAAAAGGGAAGTCAAATTCGATGAACAAAATATTAGTAATAGCCAACATCTAGCTGAAAGCTTTAACAACTACTTTGTAATCAGTGTAAGAGATATAAATCAAACCATACCTTACAAACCATACCTTTTTAGTTTCAAAAGTAACGGATAAGGACTCAAAATGTTTGGGTCTTCACAGATTCCATTGTCTCTTGCGGTTAATCGCAGGCCTCTGGCGTGATGAATGACTCGGGCAAGTTTCTGGATTTGGTGTCATCTGACTGCTCAAGTACTGTCGTGAAGCATTGTCTATCTCCCTTGGTTCCGGAGTCTCGTCATCATCCGACTCTTCATTCTTGGTTTTGATCCTGGGTAGGAATTCTCAGCCAAATGGTTGCCTCCAGACAATCAAACCGTTTCAATAAATAAAGCGCATGCCCAAAAAATGTTGTGGGAACAGAAAAAAATTTCATAGCAATAAATGTGTCAAGTTTGTGCGCATGATCTGTAATTCTCCCATGCCGTTCCCCGGAACTTGCATATAAATCCTCAGTCGCCTATTTAGAAGCTGGCGAGTGATTTTGACACTTCATAGCGCTTGGACTGCCATGAGTAAACATTCTGTAAAACGGTTGGCATTCCCCTTCAACCGATTGAACACACACTTGTTAAATTCAACCCCTAAACATTTTTACATTTTTGCCTACTTACAAGGCAACAGGTTGTCTGAAAGCAACCAATTTTCTGAGAATTCCTACCCTGTATTGACGGCATCTTCTGATTCGAGTAATTTTTGTTATAACTTTAGCAAGGCTGATTATTCTAAACTTAATAATTGGCTTTTTGCATGTGTTTGGACGAATATTCTGAATGAGCGTGACATCGATAATGCTGTAAAATTATTTTACGATTCTCATTCTGTTTGTTTTGGTAATTGTGTTCCTGTTTCAAGGTCTCGTGGTTCGCGTATATATTTATTTATTTGAGCTTAATACAAGCTATTCCATAAAAAATATAAGCTATAACTTAATACTAATTCCACAAACTACAATAAATAATAAGTAATAATAAATAAATAAAATAAAAATAAAAAAATAAATCAGCCTTGGCTCAATAGTTCCGTGAAGCACTTAAAGAATCTAAAGAATAAAGCTTAGAAGCGGCTTCGTTCCTCAAGGAGTGATGCTCACTACTTCTCTTACTCAATGTTACGCAACCAATTTTGCTCTGCACTTGATATATCTTATTGGGACTATTTGGAGAGAATTAAATCGACTTTGCGTGTTGGGCCTTAACTGTTGTGTGAACTTTGTAAATTCTAAGCGTAATTATGATGCCTACCTATTTGGCGACCTTTTTAACACCGCGTTTTTTGCTACAGATTGTGTTACTAGAGATAACGATTTTATCATATAATGAGGCTTGTACCGATTTGCATATTTCTGCTTGTTTTGTAAAAAACTGTCGCATCTCCGTGGTTTCTATACTTTGTCACTTATTTAACTTATCTATTCGTTGTGGTGTTTTTCCGAAATCCTGGAAACTATCTGTCATCATTCCCATACATATGAAGGGAACAAAATGAGACATATCAAACTATCGCCCATTGCCAATTTATGTTGTGTTGGTAACATTTTTGAAGGTCAGGTGTGCAATGCTCTTAACTTTCTGTCTTCATGAAAGGTGGATCTAATACGACTAACTTGCTGGATTTCTGCCATTGAAGATGGCAAGCAGGTCGACTGCATTTTCACGGATTTTATCTAGGGTTTCCATCAATTTTCGTTAATTGAATTCGTTCCTATCTGTCTGATCGCACGCAACGTGTTCTATTTCGTGGTACACTTTCTAATGATATTTATACCACCTCCGGTGTTCCTCTAAGTATCCATCTAGGACCATTGCTTTTTATCATTTACACCAATGATGATTGCTTAATTTTTCCTAATTCGAGAATGAGAAAGATGAAGCCAAAACTTTCCGCGTTATTTCAAGTGTGAATGATTGTGCACTATTAAACTCTGAGTTAGCGCTTTTCATAATTGGTGTTCTACAAACTTCCTTCATCTAAATAATAGCAAGTGCACTACTATGTCGTTCTCTCGATCAAGTGCACTTTAACTACACCTTAGACGGTGGCTCCCTGAACAGACTTGACAAGACCAAAGATTTAGGGGTCGTGCTAAATATAACCTTTTCATTTGACGAACCTACCTTTTCATTTGACACTATCGTAAACAAAGCTAATTCTGCTCTGGGTTCTGTTAAGCGATGGTCTAAGGAGTTTGATGACCGATATATAACTAAACTCTTTTATTTTACGTTAGTAAGACCTGTTTCGGAGTATGCTAGTCCAATGTGGTCTCCTTTTAATGCGACTCATATTAATCGCATTAAGGCTGTACAGCGTAGATTCGTAAGATTTGCTCTTCATGGCCTTCCTTGCATCGAAACCCTTCGGCTGCTTCCTTATACAGACCGATTATAGCTCATTTCATTGGAGTCCCTTGAAGTAGCCGCGACAACTCCAGAATTGTTTTTTCTTCGATTGCTTACAAGGCGCGGTTAATTCTCCCGAACTGCTGCAGGCTCTGTATTTATGGATTCCTGCTCGCCCCTTGAAGAACCAACGATTTCTGCATATTCCCCAACACTGCACAAATCATGGTATGTACGAGCCTATTACGTCTCGTCTCTTTAATTAGCATTTTGAGTTTATTGATTTTCACTTGTCGAGACCTCAGCTGAAGGATCAGCTTTGTTAGAGTTACTTTTTCTATTTTTTATATAATTATATTGTTATTTTGATGTAGTAGTCAGTATTTGACGAATCTTAATAAATAAATAAATAAAATTAATGAAGGAAGAATGTCTTCGAGCCCGAACTCCTCCTGAACAACAACCCTATTTCTTATGTAAGGCGACACTAATTTCTCGGCATGGTATGACTCAAAACTTAAATGGACGGAACATATAAAAGAAATAAAGACAAAAAGCCACGGTGGTTCTCCCAATAATGGACTATGGTAGTTCTGTGTACTCGTCTGGCCCAGAAAACCTAATTAACACACTAGATACTATACAGACAACTGGTGTACGAATAGCAACCGGAGCCTTTCGCACTAGCCCTACCAAAAGCCTCCTGGCAGTATCCAACCAAACTCCAATGAAATATAAAAGATTAAAACAAGACGCCATGTATGCTCTTGAAGTCCTCCCATTTGAAGGTCACCTCCTTTCACAGAAAATCAACAACACCACTCTTATCGAGAAATTAAAACAAAGAAAACGGATATCCCAACCAATATATGTCCGACTAAAAACTACCTTAGACAATCTCGAAGTCCCATACAATATCCTCCTACAAAGACAAAAATCACCCTGGCTTACTGACAATATAAGTAATGACTTAAACCTATCCCTTTATAAAAAGAAAAATACGCCACCGGCATTATATTCTAAGCTTTTCCTTGAACGAATCACCAATAATTACATAAATCACACCAAAATATTTACGGATGGATCTCTAAAAGACAACGAAGCTGGATGCGCCTTTACATGTGATGATACAGAAAAACAATTCCACCTTCCCAACCATACAAGTATTTTTTCAGCTGAACTTTATGCAATTGAAAAATCACTCGAATTTTGCAGTAGACAAAATTCAATTAAAAAAATTTTTGTATGCACAGATTCCCGAAGCTCCATAGAAACAATAGGTGATATCTATAATAATCACCCAACTGCCTCAAATATTCGCGATACATTATTCGCAAACCCAAACAAAACTGTCACCTTTCCACGCACAAATCGAAAAGAATAACCGTGTAGATAACTTAGCCAAACTAGCAATCCAACTACCCCAAGACGAGCATATCCCCTTTTGGTATGTTGATTTTAAAAAGCTTGTTAGGGCACAAATAAATAGAAAATGGTTAGAAGAATGGCAATCAACACCAACACAGAATAAATTGCGAGCAATCAAAGATAACTTAAGACACAGCCTACAGATAGAACAACTAACCAGAAAAGAATCTATTACACTACCAAGGTTACAGATCGGAAATACTTCCCTCACACACAGGCAAATCCTGAGCAAGGAATTCTCCCCACATGTTTCAAATGTAACCGTACGTTAACCATTGCTCACATCTTTGGCGAGTGTGCACATCTCAGAAATGTCAGACAAAAATTCAAAATTTCGAATATAAATGATGTAATGTTAGAAGATCTTAAAACCTTAAAAAATGTTTTGTTGTTGTTTTCTGAAATCACTAGACATCTATAATAAAATTTGAAGAGCCATACAATTAAGTTAAAGCAAAAATATTTCTTAGGGATAAGATAAAAACTAGATTGGGTAACAAAGTTAAATAGTTTTTACAAATTAATGATGTAACATCAGTTAAGTTGCAGGGCTTATATAAAACCTTTCTGCGTTATTAAGCCAAATAAATATAATGATAAAAAAAAAACAATTGACCAAAACAAAGATTTTAATGGAATTAGTACAAAGATGATTCTGTAGAACTGGAGAATAATTGATCCAGCCATTAGACATATTATTAACAAATCTTTTGAATTCTTTTGAAGTTAAATTTCCTCAATCATGGCAGGAATCGCTAATAGTACCTGTAACTAAAGTAACGTGTACAAAGAAGTGTGAAGAGTTTTGTCCCATTAATAAGATGCATGTACAAATTCAGCTGGAAAAATATTTGGAAACGAATAATTATGGAGCAGTCCGGGTTCAGGAAGAACCATTCATGTAAAACATCAATAAATTTTGTGATTGATTATTGGAAAGAGGAAATAGATCAAAAGAAAGCAGTAGCAGCAGTGTTTTTAGATCTTAAACGAGCTTTTGAAACCAATATGGAGTTAAAGGACGAGAATCGAATTGGTTTATTTAATATCTGAGTGGACGGAAGCAGAGGACGAAGGCCGACGAGACCGTCTCAACGCCCATAGAAACCAAATTAGGCGTACCACAATGGTCGGTGTTAGAAACGTTATTATTCTTACTTTGTTTGAACGACTTTTTTTTGTGCACACAAACATAGAAGGAAAGACCACAGATAATGCTAAATAAGGCAATGCAAATTATCTTGGAATGCAATAAATATACATCAATTAATTGGATGCTCTAACATTAAGATGGATGAATGTCAAGCAGAAAATAAATCTTAGTGTTAAAATGTATTTTTAAGATAAAAAATGGCAAACTAATACACTAGCAGCAAGAATGACTTTTCTGATGGATGCACAACCTTATCTTCTTAGAAGCGCAGACGTGAATGTTAGATTGGTTCATCGTAATAGATCGACCATAGAGTTGCAAAAAGCAGAGATGTTTAATTATTGTATATTGTAAACGTTATTTAAGTGCTAATAAAGTTAATATTATTATTATTATTATCAGAGATTTCTCAGTAATTCCGATCTGGTTGAACCGCGTCAGGTTGAGAGCGTTTCAGTCGCATCTCTACTAGAGAACCTAGCACTGAGGGGATAAACGCTTTCGTGATGACTGGACCCCCGCATATAACATTCAGTACTCATTTCACGTCAGCTGCGCGAGCTCTTCGTAGGAGTAAATCCTACGGATAACTTAAGTGTTAATATGTGGTGTGGACATCTTGAGATAGATTTGGAAGTAATGGGGACGATAACTAGTACAGTGATCTATAGTTATTCATGCAATTACAGAGACTCGGATGGGGCATTCAAACTGCTCCATCACAGCCTCATGCGTCTCAAGCCAGCTGTCACATATCAATCGACAAATTCAAAGAGCCTGCACGGTTTGTGGTGGTGAAGGAACCCTGTTCCATAGGTACTTCATAAGCCCGACCTTGTGCGACATTAATAATCTTTTTCGCGATGTGCGCCAGCTCATCTGCCCGGCACAACTAGAACATCGTTACTGGGTCCAAGGACATGTAACCAGGTGAATTGCTTGATAAGCTTTTTCCTTACACTTGCTTAGTCAAAAATTTATCCGTACTGCATTCGGATCGAGCAAACGCAACAGCCCACTAACCCTGAAACTCACACACGTGCACTTAAGAACCACTTCGTTGCCAGATTGAGGATGCGATTACGTCCCGAGTTCCTGGACACGGAGGCCAACACCTTCAACTGCACCTGGCAAAGTTTATCATCGGTGCGGCACGGAAGACTCGTCTTTCATTGGGCATAACAGGCCGCAGACTTGCAGTCGCTTCTCCACGACGCTTCTGTTCGCTTTGGTATTGCTGCAAGTCCTGCGGGAAGGACAAGTCTCACGTTGGAGTTGTAGAATTGGAAGAATGATGGGAGCAGTTTGCAGACTTTTGCGTTCGTTTAAAACATGTTTGAATGAGTGCTCCCGCAGGACTAGGAAAGTGACTAACGGCTCTACGAAGAAGGCATTTGCTTGTACCAGTGGTTTCCGAAGTAGGAACCTCTCCCGATGCTGCATATACCCTCTGGGAACGCTCAGACAGTCATGTTCTAGTTAATATTTTCGGTTTCGGTTCATTTTATTTGTTCGTTTTAGGTTTAGCTCTAGGTTTAGTTTCAAAATTTGTTGGGAACTTTTCTTAGAGCTGGCACTCACTTGGAGGAATTTCAAAATTTCTTTGTATTCTCTTTTCTTACAAGATTTTGCCTTCAAGTTTTAGAGTCCTTTTAATTCAACCTATTTACAGCGACGTAATATATTTTGTCATTTTTTTAATGTTATTTTGATCTTTATCACCGTGTCTTTATAATGTTTTTGTAATTTTTAGGGTAGCTATAACTTTTATTCTTTATAACGATGCGCCTAAATAAAAAAATAGTATTATGAACAATATTCATAATTCCTCAACAAAAGGTCTCTACGAAGACTGCTTTTCCATTGCCTTACGGATGAGTGAAACAATATCCATAACATAATTTGCACACTCAGTCGGTGTAATTAGCTGCAGGCTACTTTCAATAACTGCAAGAAGGTTAAGCTCTCTACTTACATTACCTAAAATTGTTCGAGCGTGCGCCTTCATTTAAGAGAATGGAAGGGCCACCTTTGCAATGACCATTTGTTGATATTTAAAATTATTGTTCAGGTTATTGCCAATGTCTGAAGCGTACAAACAATAATAATGAGAAAATAAAATTATAAATTGTTTGATTTAAATTTTAATTTAAAGTTTTTGTATTAATGGGATTTAAATTTATTTGTGTTATATTGTTTGCTCTTGGGTTAAACGTATTTGCCCGTGGCCTAAATAAATCTTAATGAGAATGGAAGCCCGTCGACAAATAGATTTAATGCTTACCTGAAGGAAAATAATGGAGCCTCCAAATAAGCTTCTGAATGATCAGTATGCCCTGCTAAGGTGGTTCCAATCGGATAAAAGTTAACAATTGCGGCCTCAGCAGAGAAGTTGTTATAACCTAGAGCATTCGCGAAATATGAACACAAAGTAGCCAGGTCTTCGGGAAAAACGTGTTTCTTTTCTTCACTATAAATTTTAGTGTCCCAGTCGTGGTGATATCCCAGAGTGGTCCATCTCATAGAGTTTTTTAGTTTTTTCCTAAATTCTTCGCTATTCGTAGAATTCATTGCGCTCCACCAATCATTTAATATCTCCTCTTCAAAAACGCGTGGGCTTAAATTTACTACATTGGGACTTTTGGGATAATCTCTTAAGCATCTTGCTGTCCAATATCTTTGTCCTTGCGTTGTAAAAGGATTCCTAATAAAAATAAGACCAGGCCGCTCACATATTTCAAAACACTTCCACTGAACCAAAGGTTTAACGCCAAAATGTATGCATTTGGAAGATTTATTAGTTCTGATAGGCAGTTCTCGTACACCCTGTAAGTAAAATAAGAGCATAGCATTTCTTCGGTGCAAGTAAAACTAGTTTTTCGTACCTTTAAAGGAAAGTCATCAAAATCTAGAACCTCACTAAAGTCAGGTGTAGGCCACTTAGACTTATAGTACTTAAAACTTTCTTTAAACATTTGAGCTATAAGTTTTCCGCAAATTTATATACTTTGTTGACATGCACATGACAATTGTATGACATTTTAGTTCGTTCTTTATGTCAATCTAGTACTATTTATACTTTAATTTCGGACTCGACGAATCTTTTCCCGAAGGTTTCAGCTGCAATAAGCTACTTTGCCTATCGATTTGTTTTATAGCGCACTCTAAAGTGACAGTTTACGACTTAACGAAAAAAACGTGTTTAGCTAACAAGAAATCGGATAAATAAACTATGGATTTTGGGGAATTAAAGAACGATACAAGATTTATAGCAAACGTAGACAACATTAACAATGTCTTGGATAAAATAGAAAAGAGTCTGAAGACAGCTGTAGAATTTAGCGGGTACGAAACACTCTCAATTCAAGAGAAAGTCAAGTATGACTTGTACCTCTCATACGCTATTAACTCGCTGTTTTGGATGTACGTAAAATTGCAGGGATTAGATCCAAATGCTGTAAGTATATTTTTCATATTTGTTAAGAACACATCATTGCAAAATCGTTCTTTCTATCCTTGAACATAACTAGAAAAAATCTATTGTGCAAAGTGTCTGTCACGTAGCCGGAGTGAACACAAGGATCCCATATTCGAATCTTTTCGAAAACGACCTATGGCTGGCTGTGTTCTGGGCACAAATAACGCTAAAATACAATTAAGGGTTGCAAAGTAATGTCGGTGGTTTTAAATTCACCTTTGTAGGTTATTTTCCTAATATTCCACAAAGGATTGTGGAATTAAAGAGCTCGCTACTTTGTAAGCAAATCCTAGGTACAATATTTGAATATCGTATGGGACAACTCTATGCAACAAATAAAATAGTTTTAAAAAAAATGTGAACCGACTTCACAAAAAGCGCTTAAAAGCATAAAATAATTTTTAATTTGATATCTATTACGACATTTTGAAGGCGGTGCAAATCGAATAAACCAAACAACTGCAACAAAAGTACTTAATCATCCTTTCTTATGATCCCGTGAGAATTATCCAAATCGGTGCACGCGTTACGAAGTTAGACTACCCCTCCCCCCACTCTAGGAAATTTTTTTTTCTACTATTAGCTATGGGGGATCATACTCTGTACAACAAAAATAGAACCATCTAAATCAGTCCACGCGTTACAGTTAGGTTTCACCCGCACCAAAAATTTTTTTGACATGGTACCAATCGGTGAACATACTCTACCCAACAAAAAAAGAATTATCAAAATCGGTTAACGCGTTACGAAGTTATGCCCGGTCAGACATAAAAAAAAATCTACACGTCGAACTTATAACTTCTTTATTTTTGGGAAGTCGGTTAAAAAAACAATCTAAATTATGAAGTATATAAGCACGAAAACTATATATGTTAACACTTCTTTATTATTCCGCTTAAATTTTATTATATGCAATAACTAAATGCCTATGCGTTTCGTTCTATCTGAACATCATCAGGGCTAACTGGCTACTAAAACATTATTTTTCAAATTTAATTCTACACTCAAAATCTGCGGAATTAGTAAGGGACTTAAAAGCCGACCTAGTGCTCAGCTCGTTTCTAATTTCAAACATCTCGCAACTGTCCAGTATTCTACCTTTTAGATTATGTTGTAACTTTTATTCGCTATTTTATGGATGACCAGTTTGATGTCTTGATGAGACTTTAATATTCAAAAAAAAAAAAAAATACGCGTCGAACTTAGAACCTCTTTGTTTTTGGGAAGTCGGTTAAAAATGAATTGTATTCTAATACTATTAAAGAAATGATCGCGGATAATGGTTATAAGCAAGTGACTGTTAGTTCAAGAACCCTAATCGATAATGTGTTAACTAATTCGTATGATTTGGAGGTGAAAGTTTCGAGAGAACTAAAAATTAGCGATCATGAGACATTGTGTTTTAATATAGATTTGAAGGTGGATGAATCCAAGATTATGGAGTTTTTGCACTGTGAAAAGAATGAATTTGCTAATGAATTGAATGATATTGGTACGATTGAAGTGGGAGATATTGAAAATTTAAATGAATGCGCGAGAGGTTTTGAACACAAGATGAAAGTTTTGGTGGGAAAGTTCGTACAACGGAAACCTGTTACGAATAACAGTAATAATTGGTTTACGGATGAGTTGAAAAAGTTAAAATGTGAGAAAATAAGGACGTATCAGATAGCTAGCTTATCAAATAACGAGAGCAATTGGGAAAAGTATAAGATGGCCAGAAATATTTACAGACACAAAATAGTAACTGAGAAGCGAAATAATATAAATCAGCGGATCGTTAGTGCTAACAGTCAAAAGGAAATGTGGAGAAATTTAAAAAAATTTGTACTAAAAGAAAATATTCCTGAAATTAAGGAACTATACTTTGAGGAAGGAATGTTTAGGGATAAAGCGCGAATTGCGGAGTAGTTTAACGAGTACTTTGTGAATAGTGTAAAAGACATTAGTGCATCTACACAGGCAATACAATATGAAAACAAATTGCAACAAGTTGAACACGAATTTGTATTCAAAGAGATAAGTATAAATGAATTAAGAAAGATATGTTTGGGGATGAAAAATAAAAGAGATACAAATAAGATAGATGTTCAAATGATGCTGGATTGTTGGGGACAGGTTGGCCCTGTGATACTGAAAATTATAAATAAATCTATGCAACAAGGCCATTTTCCAGAAGGATGGAAGGAAACTGTAATTATACCAGTCGAAAAAGTGCGAAATACAAGGAAATGTGAGGAATTCGGACCAATAAACACGCTTGAAACCTATGAAAAGATTTTGAAGAAAGTTGTTCAGTTGCAGTTGGAAGAATATTTAGAAGGAAATCGACTAATATTGAGTAAGCAGTCATGCTTTAGAAGAGGACGCTCTTGTGAGACGGCCCTAAATTTGGTCCTGCTAAAATGGAAGGAAGCAATGCAAAGAATGCAAAAAGTATTGGCCTTAAGCAAGCTACCGAAACTGTAGATCGAGATATTTTAATGAGAAAATTGAAGAAGTATGGATAAAAGGAAAGGAATGGTCATGGTTTGATAGCTATTTGTCCGGAAGAATGCAGCGAACGAAGGTAGACAAGGCGATGTCTCAGAGAATAAATGCAGGAGTCAATCCATATCAAATCATCCAGGTCATGAAACCCATGGTCTCAGATTTTTATGATTTTTTTTTATATGTTCCATTTGCCATTTCATTGTGATATCTTGAATACTTTTTGAGATATTAATTTCCAAAAATTTACGGTAAAAGATGTTTTTGCATTCCCGAGAACTGTAGTGGTGGTGACACAGTTTAAGTTAAACTTTCATAACTTTGGCAATTTTCATCATATCGCAATAATGTTTTGACGAAAATGTTCATAACAACCTGCAGAATAAGAAAAAAACACACTTGGAATCATATCTATTAAATGGTGCAGTCGTTATCAGCTCAAACCTGACTTTTGTAAATATTTTGAAGAAAAAACATAAAATTTTAAAATCATAATTAAACTAAAAGGCACTCCAGTAACCAGCAAAATAAATAATCCTTACAGTATGAACTAATAGGTTCTCAAATAAAATTGGTGGTAATTTGGGTCAGTCCTTCAAACTATATTTCCTCAGTACTATTTACTGATTCAGCGCGCTCGACTTAAGCACTCTCCACATTTCTTTTTGCGCACTTACTTCGTTTACCCTTCTATTTACATATCCACTACATGCATTTCTTACTCTTGATTTACACATATTTTTCAACACACGACACTGCACTCTAGTATTACCGCTCGCTCATACAGTGAGCGCAGTTCCTATAACCCCATCGGTTTTTTTGCGATGTAGCGTTAAATTAATCCGTTAATTAAAACAATGAATTTTATAAAAAATATTTTATAAATATAATACTGAATTAACATAAAAAAAATAAATAAAAAAATACTTCCATTATAAAATTAATTAAAAAAATAAAAACTAGGGGTGAAATTCCTATAACCCCACTGAAAACTTTAATAAATAAATAATTCATTATCACCATTTTTATTTAAAATTCGTGCTTAATATTTTGTTTTGGCACCATTCTTACGAATAACTTCAAATATTCGTCTTGGCATCGACATAATTAAATTTTGGGGAGTATCAATTGAGATTTCATCCCAAAACTTCTTTATTTGGGCCTTTAGTTCAAAGACGGTCTGAAATTGGCGTCCGTTCGCGTAAATCCTCCTGGTCATGATACCCCAAAGATTTTCTATTGAGTTTAAGTCAGGGCTACGAGCCGGCCAGTCATGTATCGGAATATCCTTGGAAGAAAACCAAGCACGTGACGCAATCGAGAAATGAATCGATGCATTGTCTTGTTGGAATATGGCATTGTCGTCCATATTGTTTTCCAAAAAACACAGTAACACGTCATCCAGCATTTTCGTGTACATACTTGAATTCATTTTTGATGGAAGAAAGCAAAGCTGGGTTTTTCCAGAATAACAAAATCCAGCTCAAATCATCTGACTACGTCCGGCCTGTTCAAATAAAATTTTTTTTTATCCGAGAGAATCACATTTTTCCACTGATGGTTCCACGCCATATGTTTTTCAGAGAATTTGAGTCGAGCGTCTTTCGATGAACAATGCCTTCTGAAGTTGATAGAATTTGTTGAACATGATGTTTTTTTATTGGCAAATCCAGCTTTGTAATTATCTGAGATGCACTTAATCGATTTTTGGTTGCTTCGATTTTAACTCGGCTTTTCAGCCTTCTTGAAATTTTAGTATTTCCTTTCGTGGGCTTTCTAATGCCGTAATGAGGGTCTAATTTCAAGAAATTCCTAATCACTCTTTACGATCTGTTAATTTTTAAGGCTATTTGCCTGATGGGTAACCCTGCTTCTTTCCAAGTAATGATCTTCGTCTTTTCCTCATCTAATAAGAACTTTCCCCTCGGCATTCTTCTAAATTTTTATGAAAAAATTACAAAATTACCAAAAAGAGAACACAAGATTTGTATAATATACCTCTAGTTTAATATTATGTATTATTATCTAAAAAACTATTAAAATACTACGTAAATTCCGTTATACTCGTACGGGGTTATAGGAATTGCGCGAAAGAAAATGAACCACAGTTGCACACTTCCTCCAAAGTACTAAACGCAAAACAAATTTTAGCAAGTTCTTTTTGAATTTATTTTACAGTAGTATTTAGAAATGTATTGCATGGGTTTCACTGGCTAAGTTCTTATTAAAACAAGAATCAGATATTGTTTCTCAGAAAATTTTTAGTGGGGTTATAGGAATTGCTCTCACTGTATCTTATCACTTTCTGTCTTTTCATTCTTTCGAGCCCGTCCGTAAACCACACATTTCTTTCATTCTCTATAACAATCTTCTATCACTATCAAAAGATTCTACCATGTAATTTACACTACTATTGGTGGCATTTAGAGACATATTGCTGTTATTTAAAGCACTTACATAGTCGCTGAAGTTACACCGGACACATTGAATAGCCCTTTTTTACAGGCTTACCACGAAATTTAATAGAAATATTAAGCGTAATGGTTTTATGATCGAAAACGTTTTTAGAACTATCAACCTTTAGAACGATATCTTCGCAATTGGTGAGAACCAAGTGAAGAAGTGATCTCGATGTCTCAGTAATTCTCACTTCCTCCAACCATCAAGCAAAATAATTTATTTATTAAGTTTCATGAAATACTGACTATTACATCAAAAAAAAGAATAATATAAAAAGAAATAGAAAAATAACCCTAACAATGCTGATTCTTCAGTTGAGGTCTCGACAAGTAAAAATCAATAAATGTCGGACATTTAAAGAAAAAAACAAAAAATGGGGTCTTTTTCACTGTTTTTGGGCAAAAAAAAAATAGTAAAATTCAAATTCATGAAAATCGGTTCAGTGGTTCTGGAGAAATCACCGCCGCCGGCGGAAAAAACAGTTTTGAGAAAAACGCGTTTAAAGTTTAGCGCGCTCAGGTAATAGAAGTAGTAACGTAAAGATCGCAAAATAATATAGTTAGACTGCTCCAATCACTCTTAAAATGTTAACAATACTTTTAGATATATATACTTTCGAAAAATGTTAAAAATCGATTTTTTTAAAGTTATAAACCAAAATGATCCCTTAATCGGTCAGCGTAAGGAGGCAGCCGAAGAGTGTCGATCCAAGCAAGGCCAAGGAGGGCAAATCTTAAGAATCTACGCTGTACAGCCTCAATGCGATTAATATGAGTCGCATATAAAGGAGACCACATTGGACAAGCATACTTCAAAACAAGTCTTACGAACGTAAAATAACGGAGTTTAGTTATATATCGGTCCTTATACTCCTGAGATTATCGCTTAACAAAGCCCAGAGCAGAATTAGCTTTATTTATGATAGCGTTGATATGGTCAATCAATCGTTTCAATTTTATGAGTTCCATTATTATATACTCTCGTAAAGTGTTTGAAAACTGGAAATAAAGAATAGATAAACTTGTATATCTCTATAGGTAAAAATGCCTGTACTAGATAGGTTAAATAAATAGTATTTTTAACCCACTTTCAAAAACAAAGAGGTTCTAAGTTCGACGTGTATTTTTAACCGACTTCCCAAAAACAAAGAGGTTCTAAGTTCGACGCGTATTTTTTTTTTTATTATTTTTTTTTTTTTATTTTTATTTTTTTTTTTGTCTGACCGGGCATAACTTCGTAACGCGTCGACCGATTTAGATGATTCTTTTTTTGTTGGGTAGAGTATGTTCACCGATTGGTACCATGTCAAAAAAATTTTTAGTAGGGTGGGGGTGGGGGTGAAACCTAACTTTTTAACGCGTGGTCCGATTTGGATGGTTCTTTTTTTGTTGTACAGAGTATGATCCCCCATTGCTAATAGGAGAAAAAAACTTTAACCTAGGGTGGGGGGAGGGGGGAGGGGTAGTCTAACTTTGTAACGCGTGGACCGATTTGGATAATTCTTTTTCTGTCGGGTAGAGGATGTTCCGTGGTTGCTACCAGGTGAAAAAAATTTTGGAGGGAGTGGGGTGGGGGTGGAACCTAACTTTGTAACGCGTGGTCCGATTTCGATGGTTCTTTTTCTGTTGTATAGAGTATGATCCCTTATTGCTAATAGGAGAATGATTTGGTCCTATGGTGAAAGGTGTGGGTGGGGGGGGGGGTAGTCTAACTTCGTAACGCGTGGACCGATTTGGATAATTCGTTTTCTATTGGGTAGAATATGATCCTTGGTTGATACTACGAGAAAACAAATGTTGCTGGGGTGGTGGTGGGTGAAGGGGGGGGGTGGAACCTAACTTTGTAACGCGTGGATCGATTTGGATGGTTCTTTTGCTGTTGAATAGAGTGTGACCCCCATTGCTAATAGGAGAATAATTTGGTCCTATGGTGGTGGTGGGGGAGGGGGATGGGTAGTAACTTCGTAACACGTGGACCGATTTCGATGATTCCTTTTATGTTCGGTAGAGTATGTTCCTTGATTGATACCATGAGAAAAAAAGTTTAGTGGAATGGTGGTGAGGTAGGGGGTTAAAACTAACTTTTAACGCGTGGACTGATTTGGATGGTGCTTTCTTCGTTGCGTAGAGTAAAAGACACTAAAAAGTGAAAAATAAAATAGTTTTTAAAAAAAAAGTTGAACCGACTTCACAAAAAGCGCTAAAAAGCATAAAATAATTTTTAATTGTATATCTATTACGACATTTTGAAGTCGGTGCAAATTAAACAAATAAAACAACTACAGTACCACAATTGAAAATAATACCTAATACTACCTGAGCGTTTCAGTTTACGGGATCATAAGAAATGACGATTAAATATTTTTGTTGTAGTTATTTGGTTTGTTTGATTTGCACCGACTTCAAAATGTCGTAATAGATATACAATTAAAAATTATTTTATGCTTTTTAGCGCTTTTTGTGAAGTCGGTTCAACTTTTTTTTTAAAAACTATTTTATTTTATGTCTGACCGGGCCTAACTTCGTAACGCGTTGACCGATTTTGATGATTCTTCTTTTGATGTGTAGAATATGTTGCCCCACCGATACGACGACCAAAATTTATAAGTTGGGTGGTGTGCGGAGGGGGTGTTACACAATTTCTTAATTCACACACCTATTTGAAAGATTCGTTTTTGTTGTGTATTGTGTGATCCCTCATTGTTACTCTATGGAAAAATGTTGACCTAGGGTTGGGGTGGGTGGAAGGAAAGCCTAACTTTGTAACGCGTAGGCTGATTTAAATTATTCTGTATGCATATGGTATATATTCGTATTCTAACAAAAATTTTGGCTTATGGTGAGAATTGGAGGATGGGCTACGCCTAGCTTCACAAGACATAGGCCGATTTTGATTCGGTTGTGTAGAATACGTTTCCTGATTGATAAATGATAACAATTTTGTATCTAGGGTGACTACGATAATTCTCCCTTGCTCTATAGAGAAATGTGGCGCACTAGAGTCATGTTAAGAATTTTCTAAGGTGAGGGTACTAAAGGGTGATCGTGACTAATTTCGTTATATGTTGCCGGATTTGGATAATTATGTTAGTGCACTACCTCTGCAACTTTAGAAATTGCTTTATTCGTACGAGCAGTATTCTTCAAGTCGTATATATGAAGCCACTAAAAAGTAAAAAATAAAATAGTTTTTAAAAAAAAATTTGAACCGACTTCAAAAAAAGCATAAAGTAATTTTTCATTTTATATCTATTACGACATTTTGAAGTTGGTGCAAATTAAACAAACAGAACAACTACCCAACCACAATTCAAGATAATACATAAAACTGCCTGAACGTGTTTGTTGTAGTTGTTTGGTTTGTTTAATTTGCACCAACTTCAAAATGTCGTAATAGATATAAAATTAAAAATTATTTTATGCCATTTAGCGCTTTTTGTGAAGTCGGTTCAAATTTTTTTTGAAAAAAAAAACTATTTTATTCGTGACAGTAATTCTATATTTAAAAAAATTTCATCAGATTTTTCCGTAAATCATAGTTAATATATGTATATTACAACGAATTTCACCGTATCATCCCCAGCGGAAAACCTTATACAAAGTTTATAGAAAATTCTTTTTATTCTGCAAAAAAAGTCGTCTTCTTTAAAAGAAAAAATCTTTAAACATATCGTCTACTTTCAAAAATTACAAGCACGATTCCAGCGTTTGCTGTGCATCCACTACTTTCTCCTTCACTATAACAGTGGTCCACAAATGCGCCAAGAGGGCTAGTCTCATTGCTCACGAAAAAATAACGTTACTAAGCCCAAGATTTTATTGTCAAAAAAGTGCCTCCCTGAGTGTAGCACTTTGGGAGGGACTCTGGAGGAACATGTCTGAAACAAAAAAGCCAAATATGTCTTTAAAGTATTGACATATGCACAACATATGCCAAAAAGTAACAAAAAATATTTTTTGTTTTATTTAAATTTCAAGTTGAAAAAAGGGTCACTTTTAAAAAAAAGTTTTTTACTTTGTTAATATAAAAAAGAATGTTGTTACGACATATTGCGTATAAATGTTGGCATATGTTGTGGCGAAAACAGGTGCAAACATCGAATAGAAAACGGCCATCAATTTGAATGAAATCTCATATCTCTACAGTACCCGGCAGTTTTGAAAACACAACTTTTCAGGAGAATTGTTTAAAGTTTCAATTCAATAAAGACATACTTTAAAGTAACTTACATTGGCAGATATTTTAGTCAGCTATTCTTCGTGTAGAAGTTCGGAATGGCTACATCCTTTTAACTGCCTATTCCCTGCAGGTCCTAGAACAAATTTATGCAAAAAAAAAAACTTTGCACCACATTCCGCCATTAAATGAGTTTTATTTAATACAAAATAACACGTGGCACGGTGATTAGAAAAATTCTATATATGTATGTATATAAATAGGAAAGCGCCAGAGTGCCAATAGACAAAAATGAGCGCTTGAATTGAATACTTCCAGCATTTACCTTTTGATTAATGAATTAAATCTATATACCTCTCGCTTTCTATAAAGCAACAGCGTGTTTCTATGAATCCGAAACGCATATAAATATTTGACCCGTTATGTGATTTACACAATATAAAAACATAAACAACTTTTTTTTTAAATTCTTTACATAGTTTCACAACACAACGTTAAGTCAGGGACAAAACCCAAATATCAGGGAAATTTGGTCTTGAAAAAAGTGGCCACCCTGCAATACTACCATTCGTTCCTTATGTCAGTTGAATATTACCTTTGTTTTTAGTAAATAATTTCCGTGATACCATAGAATAAGAGAATACGTCCTATGCTATTGTGCAGCATATGCCTCCTTATTACCAAAAATTGAATATATTTCAGTTCTGTTGATCCTCTTAAATAAAAGCATTTCATTTTCTTTCAGCATGATATTAAGAACGAGCTGGCACGAGTCCGACAGGCGATGATAAGAGATAAACAAATTTATGAAAGAAATACAATTAGACCTGTTTTGGATAAAGCTGCAGCTAAACGATTTGTAAAACATGGACTTCACGACAGGAGTGATAGAGATGCTGAAAAAAAAGATGAACCGCCTAAAAATAAAAAGATAAAATTTGAAGATTCTGATTGAGCTGTGTGCCTATGTATACTATTTGTATATTTATCTGAAAGTGTTTAATTAATATTAAAATTTATGTTTTTAAATATTTGTTATGTGAGCGTTGAATATGTAGTCACGATTGCTATAAATAGCATTGAACCACACCACTGCCTAATAATAAGCTGTTACCCAAGCCACAAACCACCAAACCCAAAATGTTAATAAACAAAACACGGCCATTGAGAAGTGGAAAGAGTAGTCGGTTTATCCGCCAAAAATTGTGTTTACAACTACTGTAAATAAATAAGTGATATTAATTTAACGTAGTTTTCATATGAAAACATATTAGACTGTAAAGTAATGAATGTTTATACGGAAAGTAGCGGTATTGACACATCGCCTGACATGAACTCGAGTGTTGAAATAAATGCGCCGATCGAAAAATGATTGTTCAACCATGAAAATTAACGTTTGGTATACCACCAGTTGTCGCCTTAATAATCCCGAGAACATGAGTTGGAGATTTTAGCCAAACCTATTGATGGATCTACACCTACGCCTTTGGAAAGATCTAGGACGTTAGCACTCAGCTAAAGTTAACCCATTTACCCCAAATAATCTTTTAATGTAAGGTGACAATTTAGTGATTCGCTGATAGCAAAAGAAATGTTTTTCTTTACTTTTGAATTTTTAGCGCCCTTATTTCAGTGTTCACTCCGAAATATGACGGGTTCCCCCCAATATGGCAGCCACCCACGCCATATTAGGGAGGCAAATCAAAACACGGAGGGGAACGAGATTCGGTGATGATTAGAGAAGAGTGAGTGTTGTGCGTTGAACCCAACAGGATGGGAATTTGACAAAAGTTTTTTTTTAAACGTGGTTGAAGAGGCATACAAAAAATTCTTGTGAATAGACAAAAAAGGATAAACCTGCAGGGAATTTGAAGTACAAATAACATACCCAAGGGTACAATGAGCGGAATTTCATCATTATAAATTCATTGGTATGAGTTGGGTTAAGAAATGTAAGTAGGACAATAAAAGAGGTATTCCGAGAAAACCAGGGTAATAATTGGAGGTAATAATTGTCATTCATTGGAGATAATGTAATTCAATTGTAATTATGTGCATCAGCATGAATAGGTTACAAAATTTCTTGTTGGATCAAATCAACACGTGGTGGAGATGCACTTAGGGCCATAGTCGAAAGAATTTCGTATTCGAATTAAATAGATATTGAACTCCCAGAAAGAACAAAAGTAAAGGAGTCTATACATTGGTATATATTTATTATTAATGAATTTCTACGTAGTAAAATAACACTTAAGGTAGCATATTATTGAATTGGTTATATATATATATATATATATATATATATATATATATATAAAGCATAGCCTCATAGGGTCGTCATACGTATTATTCATTTATCAAAAAACAGGTCTTGGAAATCACGTAATATTATTTTTGCAAATATGAAACTGCTGAATTTTTTAAAAAAGAAAACAAAAACAAGTATATGTATTCACTATACACAAACGTAAGGAACTAAGTTAAGTTAAACAACCATTATCCACAATCACTGATGAATGAAAGTAATTGCAGCATGATGACAATATTTGGCACCCACTACGTTGATTGAGTTCTCGGCCTGTCGTTAGTCTATAGGTCGCAAATTAATTGAACCTATTTAAATAATAGCGGAAAACTAAGAGTATTCCAACTCTGGGAAATTTTCTAACATTTACCAACTTCCGATGATGCAATTATACGCAACCTACATTTTAAATTTTTTTTATTACATATAATTTGATGTTGTAAGTTGAGTCGAGCATCATTCCAGCAAGTCGTGTCGGAATAACAAAACTAACAACTATAAAGTTTAATAAACTGCTTAGCGTGAATTTTGCAAAGTCGATAAAAATTTGTCAAGTAATCATTGTTTACTAATTATGTATGTTAGCAATAATTTTATTATTTAAGTTCAATCGTTTCGTTTTTTTGAAAAACTTCATGATAACTGAATTAAATATGAAGAGACAAAAAGCACATAATTATAGTAATAAACAGTAATCATAATCAGTAAAAGGAGTGTTTTCGTGTATATGAGAATGAATACCAGTCCTAACGATATGGATTCTGTTTTTTTGATCTCCCATACAAATTAGAGTTTATTTATTTGATATATATTTAGTTTGCATTCCATACGTCGTTTAAAGTTTCGTATATGGATCTTTTTTATAAAGTTTACCATGATGTACTGTGAAGGATGAAGTGGTAGAATATGATCTACTCTTCCCCTCGACACCCTCTCTCATCTACCATTTAGTTCTGGACAATTGTCCGGTTATAGAGACTATGTCATAAAAAAAGGGCTAGACAGTCGTAGGATGGGGTGGGATAGCCCTACAAGCCTCATACTATCTTGAGGCTGAGGTTGCTTTTCGCCAGGGGCATGTATGTGTCGGTTTCTTTTTTTATCCTTCATAATTGTGCATCCTTTTTCTACTGTCTTTCATCCTCAGGACTTGCTAAGAGTGCCCGCATTGATGCTCGGGTGAGTGAGCCAAAGGAGGAGGCAAGATCCCCCCCCCCCCATCCCGCGAGCTTAGCATGGCTAGATAGGCGAGCCGCTCTCTTCTTTAGCCATTAGAACACAGCTTGCACGGCGATTACTACGCTCACCCAGGTAATTCCCGTAACCTTCTCACTTCCTTTTGTTGTGAGTCACAACTAAGTTAGTGGTACTCACAATCCTCAGTCCAATTCATGTCCACATGCTACCGCGTGATGGCAGCATGTTCGCATGAATTCTTTCGTTTTACCGTAAAAAATTGGTGCCCAACGCAGCGGTCCAACAGGCTTCCGAAACTGCACCATTTGGCTTGCAGCTGATTTGCTGACCGGAAGCATATCGTTGGGCTCTTTCTCAATAGCACCATAACAAAATGGCGCCCAACGGTTGTGCGGTCCTGCCGACAGGTAGGAGAAATGAGTCAGATCCTTCCTTTCTCACTTTCCCACAAACACAGGAAGACTTCACGTCTACCTTCTTGCTTCGGTTGGCTTTCAAACCATTCTTCTAAGTGGAAAACCTGAATTTTATCCATCAAAGGGGCTAACGGCCACTTAATATTTCCATTCCCCCCAGAGCAACACAATCCTACACAGAGACCTCTACTATCGTCGATAATTTACCCTCTGTTAAAAATTAGGTAAACAAACCAAACAAATATGTAATCCCTTTTACAACCTAAATTCAAACCGCAATAAACTACGAAGCACTTAGTACCTTTTACCTCTTCTAGGAAAACTATATTGTGATAGGCGTCTTCGTAAATGGGCTGCGCATCTTTCTAAAAATTACATAAGTTTATGACCCTTACCAAAAATTCCCAAGAAGTAATTAGCGTTACCTCGTACGTATTGATCACCCCTTAGTTTCCTGAGGTTTCCTTCTTTATTTTGCTTGCATGAATCTCAGTCTTAAGTGATACTTTGAAAAGTGCAATTAATAGTGAAATTTACACAGTGAATTTGTTTTCAATTATCGGAAAATATTTCCAAAGGTGTGTATTGTTTAGTAATGCTGTAATCAATGTAAAAGAATGTGTGTAGATTAGGTTTATTTAATAAAGTAGTCATTTGTTTAGTTTTTAAATATTTCAACATTGTGACTTTAATATTTGTGTGTGCATGTTTTCAATATGTGTGCTCATTAACAATACCCGCATTCATCTCATGTCTTACTTCAAGATCACCTTGATCTTACTTAGGGTTAAACCCAGCATGCCCCGACCATACATGGAAAATTCGAAACCCTAAAAAATAAAACCTAAAGAACATACAATTATTTATTTCAACGGAAATTCGTCATTGAAATACTAAGCCGAATTTCCGTCAAATCAATATTCCATTATTCATAAATGCATATTGCACTGGCCTTGAAATGAACTCAATGCTTACTGTCTTCTTTAAGACCATGCCCCATCACAACATGTGGCCAGCAATGTCATGGGAAATACTTTCTATGTACACGGTGACACGATGTGCGCTGAGGTTCTTAAACCGACAGCGGCCATTCATAATTTCCACATGCAATTGCTTTCCGCTCTCAATGAATGGTATATGCGAGCATATATACATAGTGAGCAAGTCAAGCCGGCTTACTGAAGCTTTTCCTGTTTCCCCAGCTTCGTAAAATTATGTACAATTTTCGATCTTGAATGCGAGTTCTGATCAACCAATCAGAACTCGAATATAAAAAATAATAAATAAATTATTAAGGGGTAAGTAGAAAGATCAATATAAGTATAGCCCGAGGTATGCCCAAGACAGAGTTTTTTCAGTTAGATCAGACAGTTAAGAATTTTTAAGAGCAGAGACGGTTCCACAGTTTTTTGAATTGGTAATAACCAAACAGTTTGTTAAGCAATGAAGATAATTAAGTAAAGTTTTTGTTAAAGTTAAGAAATATACTTAAATGAAGTAAAAGACAGTTTTGCCATTCAGTGTTTATTTAAGATGAAATATAGTTTTATTTAAACGAATAAAAGTTTACTCAAGTGGAATTTTGTGTATTATTGCGAAATCGAGGGTGACCCTCTCTCGCGATTAAGAGAAGGCACTCCCAGATCCCTGTTGCGCCTAGAAAAAATTGCTGCGAGCTAGACAACAGCCCAGAGACGGAGTGGATTATTTTAATTTCTTAATAAAATCCAACGGGGAGATCTGGTCTCGAACCCGGGACCCATGGCATGGTGGTCGTGCGGCTCAACGAATCAAAGGAGATTCCCTAACCGGCGAGCACCCCAAAGAGGGGTATTTACACGGACTTTTCAATGGTTAAGCGAAACAGGAAGTCTAACTTTACACGACATGGAGACACGACCGGAAACTTCGGGAACTTCTGCCGACGTCGAGCAGCAAATAATCACCATCGTGAGTAGGGCTTCACGATACTCGAGGTAAATCTCGCTGCCGGTATCGGTCTCGACACGATACCGAGACCGGCAGCGAGACCAATATCATTGGTAACAGTACGATACCGAGAGCGAGATTGAGGTGACGAGAGTGGACGAGATATTAGTTTTTATGATTTTATTGTGGACAATTTTTTTTAGTTGTTTCAGCTTTTATGTCGCTCCGGCAAATTTCAATTGTGTGATTTATGGGGCATATAAGTATACACTGCTCTCCCCAATCGCTTCTTTCTACATTATTTCCTTCTTCAGATATTTGCGCTTTATCCCCAATAGCAAACAAGAGCCTTTGCTACCTTATTTTGACGATGGAAATATGAAGAAAATGCATATATACATAGATATATCACTTGTCCTCGCTCCCCGTTATTCCACCGAAATACCCTTTTTTTATCTTGTTGAGAGCGAGATCGCACCGAGACTGGCCTTTATCTCGCCGAGATCGAGATCGAGAGCGAGATCGTCTTCACCTTGACGAGACCAAGACCGAGATCTGCCAAAGTCTCGGTCTTGTCTCGGTGCCGTGAAGCCCTAATCGTGAGGCAG
Organism: Leptarthrus brevirostris; assembly: GCA_964036015.1. Lineage (NCBI taxonomy): Eukaryota > Metazoa > Arthropoda > Insecta > Diptera > Asilidae > Leptarthrus > Leptarthrus brevirostris. The sequence goes on from OZ038374.1 coordinate 92,430,576, forward strand.
GACCCTGAGACGAGCACGAATCGAGTCACAAGGCGATTAGGATTGTTGTCATCTGGCTTGGAGGGTTATTCATCGAGGGGGATTACGTCCATACCATCATCACCCTGCCCATACCTGGAAGGAGACTCCGAGAAAAAACTGAAATTTAGCACTTGACTTCTCGATCGCGACATTGACGACAGAGCGTTTCTGGACCGGATTCTGTGGACAGATGAATGTAAATTCACCAGGAATGATATCACGAACTTCCACAACCTCCATACCTGGTCGAATACTAACCCACTCAATGCAAGGGTTACCTCATTCCAGCAGAGATTCAGTGTCAATGTTTGGGCTGGTATCATCGGCAACCATTTGGTAGGACCGTTCATTTTACCGCAAGTGTTTAATAGTGAAATTTATGTGGACTTTTGGACAATATACTGCCAGATCTAATAGAGGAGAACCCTATGGATAGTCTCAGAGGAATGTTTCACCAACACGATGGAATACCAGTGCATATGGCTAGCATTGTGAAGGTAATACTAAGTGAAAACAATAGGGAGGATTTAGTTAGCCGAATTGGAGATGCAATACGCCTTAAACAGGGACTTAGAAAGAGATTGTTGGCATGCATCCAAAGTGGCGGTGGACATTTTGAACGGATTTTGTTACTTATCTAGATTAATTGTAATTATTTTTAAATTCAATAAAAAGCATTTTAGAATTAATTTGATTAATTTCTTTAATTTGTTGATTTTTTTTAATATTCTCCGATAGGATTTCTACTTATAAATTTCTACATATCTTCTCTACGTGGACATGTTGCACCTTTTTGGAAAGGTAATAAGATGGGAAAACTAAAAAAATAAAAAAGGGGTATACTAATTACATGAATTTCGGAGAAAATTTGGGAAAATCCTGAACTTAAGGTAATCGCAAACCATTTTTTCTTCCACGTATTGTTCTAATTGTGCACTACTTTCTCCATTATTTTCTCAAATATATTCAGTATATTAATTGGACGAAATTCTTCACATTTTTCGTGTTTTTACCTTTGGAACTGTGATAATTAGATACTCTTTCCAGGTTTCCGGACATCTTCCTTCCTGCAGACTTTTATTTATTACCGCCACCAATTTTTCCCCCAATATATTCCAGTTATCTGATATAATTTTGATATTTATACCATTATAGTCCTTTTTATTATTCGGTTGTTGTTTACTTTTTCAAATTGAAATCTACTTAAATCTACATTTGGAATTGACATAGTTAATTCCTCTAAACTGTTAATAAAATAAAGTTTAGCTTATTAGCTATTTGTTTATCGTCATACATTTTAATTTCGCCAAATTGCACTTCCCTAATGCTATCTTTACTTTCTTTGAATATCATTTTCTTCAAAACTTTCCGCTTATCATGTTGAGACTTTACACTTTCTACTTTTGTTCTGACGTATAAGTCTTTAGCTCTACGAATTCTGTTTTTGTAAATATTTCTTTTAATTTTATATATTCTCCAATCAGCTAGTTCATTTGTTAATTTAGCACGCTCATACAAATTCATTTTTTCGTAATTATACACTTTCGCGGTCACCTGGTTTTTTGGCGATAAGAAATCCCAAATTAGACCGATCTTCATGATTTTTTTCGTTTTTACGGCGGATTTATGAAAAAATAAAAAAACCATTGATTTTTCGATCTTTTACTTTCAGGGTTTTTTGGCTGTAAAAAATCAAAAAATCAACTTTTTTCATAATTTTTTCTTTCAATTTGTTCGTTTTTACGGCGAATTTACGTTAAAAGCCTAAGAAATCGGATCCGTGTACGCAACACGTTCCGTCTAATTTTTATTATAGGCTTTCTGGGAGGAAGAGGTGCATTCATAGGGCTTTTATTTGCTTTATTAACTGTAGGGCTGCCGCCCCCTCCCCCGCCAGGTTTGAATTATTTAAAAAAAAATTTTTCATTAATTTTCTATTTAGTTATAAAGTTACACAAATCGACTTTTTTTTAATTTGTTCGTTTTTTTGTGTAGATTACAAAAAAAATATGATAAGTCAATTTGGTAGCGTAAAAAGTAGCTGTGGAGGTTAATTTGTAAACATTGCATTTTTTCAGCATTCAGACTATGAGAAATACTGATTTTTTCAAATTTTCGTATTTTTTTTTTCATAAATCCGCAGTAAAAACGGACATTTAAAAAAAACCATGAAGGTCGGTCAAATTTGTGAATAATTACCCCTTAAGGGATCATTCTGGTTTAGGCGGTCAAAAAAAAGGCTCTTTTCATTAATTTTTTTATGAAGGAATTGTTATAAATAATATAATAGTTTATTTGGGTCAACTAATACACCCTTAAAGTACATAGAAACAATTTTTTTTCACTCTTATACTTCAAAGTGGCGGCTGAAGGTAACTCCGTGAAAAAGGTAGTTCGCTGGCGGCGGTAGTATCTCGATAATGGCTCATCTAAAATGAAAAAATCAAAATTGTTTACACTCAGTATGCGTGCAGCTCTAGCCTGAACTTCGGATATTAATTTTTATCAATAAATAAAAAAATGGCGGACAATTAAAATTTTTTTTAAATTCGGTTTTTTTTTCATTGTTTTTGGGCCAAAAAAATAGTAAAAATCAAAATTTAAATTCGATTGTAGTTCAGGCTAGAGCTGTTTCATTTCATGAAGATCGGTTCAGTGGTTACGGAGAAATCACCGACGCCGACCGTAAAAACACAGTTTTGAGAAAAATGCGTTTAAAGTTTTTTTAAGCACACTCAGGTAGTAGAAGCAGAGTTGCCAATTCGGGCGATTTCTCGCCGATTGGGCTACTTGAGCCATCAGTTGGGCGACAAAATTTTGCTCTCTGCGACTAGGCACTTTTTGGGCGGTTTTTTAATTCTTGCTGGGCGCTTTTGGGCTATTTGCTGTCACAGTAGAAAAATTTTTGCTATCGAGTCATCTCAAATTCTAGTTTTGCGCGAATAATTCTTTACCGAACTCCGAACAAGTCGAAACTGATATTTATCGCAATGGCATTTTTTTGCTCAAATTCAAAGTATGCTCAATGCCGTCTGAAATATCTTGATTTTTAATCCCACCAATTGCACAAAGACAGTTCTTGGTTATGTTTTGAAAAGTGGCATGCACGATTCAATAAATAATAATTTTCGTTTTCCTTTATATAAATAATAATTCGTGAATTATTTAAGACTGTGACTATTTGTAATTACATGTATTTACGTGTACTTACGTGTATTAGCGTCAACAATTTATTAGACTTTCTGGGAGGAAGAGGTGTGACTTTTAGTTACTTCATTAACTGTCCTCCCGCCATGGAATATATTTGTATAGTAGTACAGAAAAGCGGAACTTTCCCGAATACAAAAGTACACGTAAGTACACGTAAGTTCAAATAGTCACTTCCATTACTAAATAATTAAGAGTATTTTTTATTTTTCACGACGCCTCTACCAAAATTTTAAATTTGTGTTACTTGTATCTGTTTTTGTTATTTTATAATTAATATTACATTAAAGTTGTAAAAACAACAATTTTAATGAATATAAAATCAAAAGGCGATTTTTGGGCGATTTCAAATAATGGCCCGGCGACTTTGGGCGACTTCAGCATCACGGCTCGGCGACTTTTGTTCCATACCGTCTGGCATCTCTGAGAAGAAGTGGCAACGTAAAGATCGGAAAATAATATAGTTAGACTGCTCCGATCATTTTAATTTTTAAACACAATACTTTTAGATATAAATATATACTTTTGAAAATTATAAACCAGAATGATCCCTTAAATTGTTCAAGACATTCCACAAATGTTTTACTCAAGCGGTCAGAACTTTCATTTGGATCGACAATCTCACTTACACTGTCAATTCCTTTGTTTCCAAATTCATTACAAAAACTATTTTTATCATATCACACATATTCGCACTATTTTACTTGCCTTACATTAGCTTTATAATTAATAACATCAATATCCAATGTTTCATGATCACTAATTTTGTAATTTTCTATTTATACTATTACGTTGTATGAGTTAGAAATTACGTAATTTATAATAGTTCTGGAATCCTGAATTATTCTCGTAGCATCCTTGACTTTCTGCTTTTAACCACTGTCCTGAATTATTCTGTGTATCTCCTTTTTATAAGTAGTAGTTGATATTAAAATCGCGTATTATCATCTTATTTAATACACACAACATAACAAACATCAAAAAACATCTAAATTTAAGATAAATAAAACTGTTAGATTGTAAGGCTGTATAATTAGGCAAAATTAAAACCATAAATTTAATTAAAGCGCACTATATGGGTATGAGCTATGCAAAAAGTAAAGCACATTCTCAGTGAGGCAACTAGGTATAATTTTGAAAAAGTGGTTCAGTTGTCTCAGTTCGAATTAATCGCAGTTAATTTTGACATTTTAATGTTTTGTTAAAATTTTCAGAAAAAGCGCGAAACATTATTTAATTAAGCTTAGTTATTAAATATCCAAAACATTTAATTATGCAGGCAAATAACACTTTTCATTTAGCAAACAACTGTACTGAGATAGATGAGACGCAAAAATTTTACATCAGATGGCTCAGTTGCTCAGTGGCTCCGTTCGTTCTTCGTTGTTTAATTTAGGAAATCTACGAAGGAACTGCTGTTTTAGGAAGCCAAACCAACGAAGAATTTCTCACTGAGCTCATACTTATAGAATTTTTTGTCGGAAGCAACGCTGAACTGGCCGTTGTAAAAACAGAAACATAGCCTTTGACAACCAAGTCGAATCGAATGCCCTCTCCAAAGATATGGGCATATGGGTGTCACCACAGCGACACTTAATTAGCGCTTAATCATCATTTAATAATTTAGTTTAAGTTATAATTAATGCAAAATAAAAATAATTTCATTCATACTGTTTAAATATATTTCATTTGTTTATTTCGAATAATACTCTAACGGAAAGTGGAAAACTGGTATTTTCGATTTATGTCTAAATCACTGGTCTAAACTAAACCTTCTATTTTCCTGGAAGGAGGAAATGTCGCAAACTTCAAGTCATTTGGATCTGCATCTGTCAAGTATTTTTGTAAATAGTTAAGTGAATATCTTTAATAATAATTTCAATTAATCACCAATTTTGAGTGAAATGGATTTGAGTTTAGATGAAATAATCAAGAAGAAAAAAATTGGAGGCAAAACTGTAAAGAAAGGGTGAGTACATGAGATCGAAAGCAGTAGACTAAAGTAGTGGATACAGACGATTTTCTGTTCAGTTTCATAGCAAAAAAGCCAATCAGATTGCCTGGGAAAAGTGTGAACAGAGTTATTGATGCGAGAAACAAAATAATACAAAGAAATCGAGCAAAAATTCGGGATGCTCGAGAGAAATTAGCCCAAATTACAAAAGCCAGCGGCGATGCTCGGTTGAGGTTGCAGAAAAGGCGAAGACAACTTAGTCCGCAAAGGATATCGAACAGCTTTCATACAAAGAAAGTTCATTTATCTAATCCGAAGGTGACCCTTCCACAGTTGATTGGTGTTCCGCGTGGTTATATCGATTACGATAAAATAGACTCTGAGGAAGGTTAGTTTTTCAAACAACACTTGTACAGTGTTTCAGTTCATTTTGTTTTCGCAGAATATCAGCCAACCAACATTAGCTTACGGAGGACAGTACATAATGACATAATTTCTCCTTTCGGTACTTATAAGTCAGCCGAAAGGGGAATTGGTCACCTTTGGAATAATGACCCATTTGATTGCTACGAAATTCCTATTAATAGGTCTTCGGATGCACCAGATCCTTCGAGTATTCACCGGCAAATAAGAAACATCTCGCCAGACATTTTACCACCAAAGGGTATTTTAAGGTATTTTTAGTATAATTTAGTGGGTTCAGTTGTACAAGGTTAAAGTTTAGGTCAAACCGTCAGGCTAGCCCTTCATATCCGAGACGATACACCCCAGGAGAATCATCTCAATTGTCTTATGAGATGAGATCCCGCCTTGAACATGCGCCAGATCCACATATTTCAATGGGGATTTTCGCCAATTCCTTAAAGCAATCTTCACTACCTTGTGCGGGTTACCGTATAGTAGTTAGCAATCTTCATGGCAGTGTAACACAAAGTGATATTAAAGAGCTATTCGAAGACATTGGTGAATTGCATGAAGCTCGTCTTGTTCGGCCAGGGGTAGCAGAAGTCATATTCAAAACTCTCAAAGATGCTGAAAAGGCTGTTGACACGTATCACAATCGTCAGCTAGATGGACAGCCAATGAAGTGCTTACTAGTTAACCCCCGAGCTTCAAATAAACCTACAGCGCCTGCCATAAAGTCCAACAAGTATGTACTGAATATGCAAGATTTACTATTTTTACTAACTAACTTTTCCTTCAGCTCACACTCTGTAAGATCACCTAGTAAAACTCCGCTGGAAATAGACATTGATGCTCTTCACAAAGTCTTGTTTCGCAGACATTGAGTTCTTAATGTAAATGTTAAAAAGATATGTCGATAAAAGAATTTGGATGTTTACATTTTAATAAATGGAGTAAATATTATTAGACAATTTATAAAGATCTTAATAGGTACAGGACAGCCAATCTCTAACACAATTCTCACATCAATCGATCTTTAATTTAACATGTTCGAAGTGCAGTAACTTAACCTGCTAGGGATTTTTAAAGATTTTCTTTTTAAAAACACCATTACAACATACCACTGTGGTTATAATTCGTGAGACTTCAAGATTTGCACAACGGCCATATTGTTCAACTAGGTGTGTCACAAAAGATCGCTTTTATTCCACAATAAATCTGTTAATTATTTATGTAAATTCGAAAAGGAATACCAAATGACGGTTTAACTTTTAAAACATTTTCGCAAAGGTGGGTAGTATAATGTTTGAATTCAATTAATTTAAGTTTTCAGTTCTTCAACTGCGACGCTTATTATATTTACAGTTAGCTGCCATATTTTAATTGACTCATTTAACCGAAATTATCCATTAATTAACCGACTGTCAGGAATAGATTTAACTGTTATTTTCTTTTATTTTAGTCCGAGAGCTGGCAACGTTTTTTCACATGATTTCAGCAAACCTCATTTTGATATATCCCCTCCCTTGTTGAGCTATGAAAAAGAAGCGTTGGGTCTGGCTAGCCTAATACGCTGCGTTTACCTGCGCGACTATCGTCTTTACAGGTAAAAAATGCAATAAATATATGAAACTATAATACTTTTTTCTAATGACATTGTGTCCATGAATCTACTAGTAATACTTATTCGTTATTGCCAGACGGTTTCATAGTTGTTAACACCTTGCCAGACTCGAATGGATGAATAAAAAAACATGATTTTTAAGTCACTTTAGCAAAACTGAAATTTAAGTATATTATTCCTTGACGGTCATGTGAATTATAATTAATTTGCCAGACGAAAATTCCATTGCTAAACAACTGCCAGACCGGTTTAAGGGGGAAGGCCACTGTGACGACCGAAAAAATGAATGATTTTCGGGAATTTTTTTGACCGGGAAAATAAAGGAATATCAGGATGGTTTTTTTTTATTTTATTAAGTGTACATTCAACAATATTCACATTAATTTTTATTAAAAAATATTAAATAGTCTTAAAGATATTAGCGTTGCCGTAGAGCCCAACAAAAAATTCCTCCTCCACGGTCGCATCGATTTTTCAAGAACGGCTTATTTGAAAAAAAAAAAAATAAAAGTTCTTTATAATCTATATGAATATAGTTATCGTTGTGCATAGCCGATTTTTTTTATTTTGATTTTTCACAAAATGGCGACCAATTGAAAAAAATTTAATTTTTTCGACCGTTTTTTTTTTGTTTTAAAACAGCCTTAAAAATAGTAAAAATTAAAATTTTTTAAATCGGCTACGCTTAACCTTAGTCACTGCAAATACGAACAAAACAAAAAATCGGTTAATAATTGACCGAATTATCGATGCGATCAATTTGAAAAAAGTCGTTTCGAGAAAAACGTGTTTAAAGTTTTTGGTCCATTTTTCTCTCTATCAAATCGCAACTTCTAGGTACCTAAATCGATAGAAAGAACTATTATATTGTAAAGCCAGTACAAACCAGATTTATATAGCAATAGAACAATATATTTATATACTTTTTTCAAATTTAATTCAACAAATTTCATTTATTTTCAACAGATTTCAGAAATACTTCAACAATATTCAATAAAAAATCAACAACTTGCACAAATCGATCAACAAATTTTAAATTAAATTCAACATTTATTTCAAATAAACTTCAACGGGTTTTTAAAATTTAAATCAACAATTTTTAAATTTAATTCAAGAAATTTAAGAATTATTAGGTTAATAGTCACCCTGCTATGGCTGTATTTAAATTTGTTATGTGGACTACAAAATTGCAGCAATGGGATTGAGTGATAAGAAGGTCAATATTTCTCTTAAATTTCAAGCTCGGTTATTTTTGCGACTCTGTTTAACGTTACAAATAGTTACCGTGTGCTATCGTGCTGAACAACTACAGTGTGTAATTGAAAATGAGTTCAAGTCTTAGCAATGAAAGTGCGAATGAATCACAAAACAGATCTGTTACATACAAGCGCGCAATAATTTCACAAAAGGAAATTTTTATCAGAATTGTGGAAGAAGAAGGAAATACCTTGGCTGGAGCCGCCGACATTGCCGGCATTAATCGCAGTACTGCTAGGAGCATTATGAAAAGATATAGGAGAGATGGACAGGTAATAATGCAACGACCATGTGGTGGAGGGAGACCCAGGAAATTGACGGATGAAGTTTTACGTGACATCGACGCGCTAATAGAAAGGAACACAGGTATCACATTAAAGGCAATCCAGCGTCGCCTACTGCAAAAAAATATACAGTTAAGCTTATCTAGTATTCAAAATGCTTGACTTAAGTTAAAAATAACTCTAAAAATTGGAAGAGTTCAAGTTGACCGCATGAATGCACCCCAAACGATTGATTCACGCAGATCATATGCCAGGGATTTTTTGAATTCAATAAACAGCGAAAGTTGCATATTTGTTGATGAAAGCGGCTTTAATTTACATCTTCGGCATACAAAAGCGAGATCAAGAAGAAATACACGTGCCAATATTCCTGTACCAACTATTAGAGAACGTAATGTTTCACTAGTAGCAGCAATGAATCACACCGGAATTCTACATTACAAAGTGTACGCTGGTGCTACAGCTGGATGATAATGAAAGCATGCGAAACGTACTGGTAATTATGGATAATGCAGCAATTTATAAAACGAGGGAAGTAAGAAATGCTTTTTCCACAAGTTATTATTCTCAAAAACTTCTGCCACCATATTCCCCCATGTTAAATCCGATTGAAAATGTATTTTCAAAAGTCAAAAATTACTGCAGACACCGTTTGAGTTCCCAAGCCATTGAAGCAAGATTAGTGGATATCATTAACGACAGCCTCCATTTTATCACTCAATCTGATTGCCGGAATTTTATACTCCACATGACATCAAATTTGAATATAGCAGCAACAGGGCGGCCATTTACTTAATAATATTGGTGAATAATTTTAATAGAATAACGAATACGTTGAACTTTATCTAGAAGAAATGTTGATTGAAATTTGAAAAACCCGTTGAAATATATTTGAAATAAATGTTGAATTTAATTTAAAATTTGTTGATCGATTTGTGCAAGTTGTTGATTTTTTATTGAATATTGTTGAAGTATTTCTGAAATCTGTTGAAAATAAATGAAATTTATTATTATTATTATTATTATTTATTCACTGGCATAGGTACAAAAAGATTCGTGAATCTTATAATAGTACATACAAAAATGGAAATAATGTTACATAATTAATTAAACTAAGCATAATTCATGTATAAAGTTAACTGAGCAAGCCTATTCTCTAACATACAATTAAGAAAAGTGAAAAAATGTACAAATAATGAACAAGAAACCAATGAAGTGCGAAGAAACAAAGATACGATATCTTAAGTGCGTCTTAGGTGTTGTGAGTTGTGGTCAAGAGCCCGCTGAATGCCCGAACAGAAGGAGCACGCTGAACATCCACTGGCAAATGGTTCCACTTACGAATAGCCTGCACAAAGTAGGAGCGCTCTCCAATATGAGTACGAAAACTGGGCGACAAAATATTTCTACGTCGACTAGAGCTTAGGAATTGTATATAATCATGCAAATAACTCGGTTTTTTCGAGTGAATCAAATTAAATAAAAATGTCAACCGTCTGCGCGTAAGATAAGTTTCTAAGGAGCATCCAACAAAGGAATCAATATAATCAGAAATATGAGCGGACCTGCGCAATCCATAAATAAATCTGATGGTATCATTAAATGCCACAGATATCCTTCTTTGGCAGATAGAATCAAGCTTGGAGAAAACTAGGCTGCCAAAAATAAAGTGAGGTAGTACAAGCGTTTTAGCAAGTTTTGCTTTTATATTGGCCGATAATAAGTTGGCAGAAATTCTTAATTTTCTCAAGCTACTATAGATTTTACTAAGCGCATTCGAAATATGACTGCAACATGTGAATGTGGAGTTCAGCTCCATCCCTAGGCTTTTGGCCGACTTAGTGTATGGAACTACAACGTCGTTAATGAAGATGGGTGATAAGTCAGCAAAGTCAAGTGCTATTTTGTGTATGGGAATACAGGTTGACTTAATGGGATTGAGTGTAAGGTAGTTACTTTGGGACCACTCCCATATTCTACCTAAATCTTCATTTAGTCGAGCAATGCAATCTTCAATTAATCCTATCGGTCTATCCAAGTAAATTTGAACGTCATCCGCGTAAAGATGAACTGAGGCATCAGACAGGGTTGCAGGTAGATCATTTATATACAAACAAAACAAGAGGGGCCCCAATACAGAACCTTGAGGTACACCACGGCCCACAGCCAACGATGATGAGTATCCTCTATGTGTCTTAACTGACTGACCTCGGCCCATTAAAAAGTTTTTAATAAGTTTATTAGCAGAAGAAGATAATTTGAAATCCCTACGAAGCTTAAGTAGTAATCTTGTATGATCGATCGAATCGAAAGCCTTACTGAAATCAAGAAGTACCAATATTGCAATGTGGTCTTCATCAAGGGCTTTATATAAGTCAGTAGTTACTTTAAGTAAAGCTGTCTCGCAACTGTGGCCTGACCTAAAACCCGACTGCCATCGTGATAAGAGATTATGTTGATGCAGGTGACCAGTTAGCTGAGTATACATTAGTTTTTCAAGAACTTTACCAAGGAAACATAACAAGCTAATTGGGCGATAGTCAGAAGGTGCAGAGCATTTACCAGATTTAGGAATCGGTACTACAATAGCCTTCTTCCAGAGCACAGGATACTGTGAATTAGTAAGACAGGTATTAAAAAGATGCACCAAGATGTGCAGAATATGAGGCAAAATAATTTTTAAAAATTTGGGTGAGATATCGTCGAATCCCACAGCGTGCGTTTTTACGGCCGTGACTGCTGCAACTACTCACATCCGCATCAACACACCTGAATGAAAAACCATCAGGATCAACAAATTCATCCTCAGCTGGCGACTGTATTGAAGAGCAGTCAGCATTATCCTGAGCAGAAACGAAGAAACTGTTAAGCTCATCTGGGTCTATATCACATGGAGATCTATCCTTACCACATACTCCTAGTTTATGCAGGTTTCTCCATAGCTGATTTGGAGGGAGATTAGCGTCTAATTTACTCTCAAAGTAGACTCGCTTTGCGGAACGAACAGCCGAGCTTACCTTATTGCGCATAATTTTATAACGTCTGCAGTCAGTATCGGCCCGTGTAAACCTGTATCGTCGATAAAGGAGATCTCTCTCTGCAATCATTATTCGGATTTCGTCAGTGAACCAGGGACAACTTTGGGATCGGATTATACATACTCGGGTCGGGACGTATTTGTTAAACAGGTAATTCAGATATTGAGTGAGGCACACCACCTTCTCATCTAATGTACGGCAGTTACATATGCGTTCCCAGGGTATTGTTAGACATTCGTTAAATAATGCTTCATGATCAATATTTTTAAAGTCACGATAAGTGAAGGAGGGGACGGAGGAGTGGGGATTAACAGGTAAGTTGTAAGTCATATAGATGAAATCATGGTCAAAGTTACTGGGTGGATCAATTTGGTTTGTAAATTTCACTGAGTCTATGTTAGCTACCAGAAACAAGTCTAGTTGTGAAGGATTTTGTGTACGAAAGTAAGTTGGAAGAGTGTTCGCGACTTTTAGATCCAGAGTCTGCAACAAATACCTAAAATTATTTGAGACCGAATCATTTTTCAACAAATCTACATTGAAGTCACCACCAATGATAACGTTATTGTAGTGTAGTGACATCGCAGACACAGTTTCCTGGAAATAGGAGCTTCCATCCAAATCAAAAGAACCTGGTGGACAATATGCGCAAATCAAAACACATTTGTGACCATATGTACTGACTTCAACACAGATGAACTCAAGTGCGTCACCCGGTTTAGAGCAACCAATTTGTTTAGCCCTAAAGGTATCTCTAATATAGATGGCAACTCCTCCTCCGTTGCGTCTAATTCTATCGCACCGAAAGACACTAAATCCACTCAATGCGACCAAGCGCGAATTAACGTCAGCATTTAACCAAGTCTCACAAACAAAAATACTGTGCATATCCGTCTGACCAAACATTTCCTGCGTTATATCAACCTTATTTCGGATGCTCCTAGCGTTAAGGTGACAAACATGTAGTCCCGACCATTGCTTGCTAAAAATATTACAAAGCGCTCCCACTCTGGACAGGGGCGACCACTCAGGTGATAAGGACATTACTTCAGGTGCCCCCCAAGACATGCCATAAGCCCACCGATCGACAACTCAGCTCACCCGTAGCGCACTGATCACTTAAAAAGACTATTAAACCCGTAGAATTATTGCACACTTCATTCGTCCCACAATTGAATTTCAGTTCATAGTAAATAGAAGTAAATTCAAAAAAATTTAAAAATTAATTCATTATTCAATTTTAAAACTATAGAACCAATTAAATAAAAAAGCAAAGTATTTGAAAAATTATTCATGTGAAAAAAAAGAATACCTATTGCATTAACCCCCCATACAATTCACGAGTCCTGTTTAATTACTTAGGATGGATTTCAGTTGATGGACGTCGGTTATTTTGACAGCTACGTCGTCTTTCGCATGTTTTACCATGACAAAGCCATTTCTCGCAAAAACAGAGGACAGTTTACCTGAGGAACGGTGTTGTAGAGCCTCTCGGAAAATTGCATATTGCATTAAGTAAAGCCGCAATTGATGTTGTTCAGCTTCAATCTTCCGTGCACTCTAAGCCTTTCAAAAAACAATCTCCGCTCGCCCGGACATGAGAATCTAACAATGATCGGAATGTTGACATTTTTGTTATTGTTGTTACCTTGTTCTTTCGAGGAATGATTCCGTTGCCGCTTGACTCTAAAGGCATCTACATAGGAAGACAACTGGTGACCAACTACTGATGTAATATTTTTTATTATTGTCAGGGCATCCAATGATGTACACTGCGGAACACCTCTTATTACAATGTCACTTTGCCGATGCAGCCGAACCAGATCATCACAAGAGGCTTCAAGAGCAGTTGAATTAAATTTGAAAAAGGTATATAGCAATAACAAAAGAAATTCGAAGAAAAGAACCCCAATAAATCTATTGATAAATACGTTTGAGCAAGGGACTTAGGGGCGTGCCATTCTCATCGGGACGTCAAGCGAAAAACAGTCGGTCTACCTACTCTCACTAAAATGGCTGTAACTCAGTCAATTTTTGAAATTCTGACCTGAAATTGTGTACACATTTTTGAATAAACTTAAATTTAAGACGAAGAAACAATATTTTTTTTGACCAATCACAGTGGCCTTCCCCTTTAAACCTCGGAGAAATTAAAAATATTCCTCAAAGCAAAGCAGTACAAATAATTATTGCTCAATGTGAGTTGTTATCAATTCCAATTATAAATTTATTTTAGTTAAAATTGGTGCTGTACTTCTTACTGCAAGTTGTTAAAAATTTTCTATTTTTCAAAGATTCAAAGTTTACAACTAACAATGAATTATAGAAAAATAAAAAAATTTCATGATAAAAGAGCTTCACTAAAAAATTGAGCATTCTCAAACTCTTCATCATCATCGCTGCTAATGCTGCTATCATCTTTGTATTTGAGAGTGTCGTCATGCTCGTTATTCTTTGGATCTGAGTCGTGATCTTCCGTATTTTCATTTTCTGTAAAAAGAAGTTTGATATTAAAATTTAGTGAAGTAAATTTATAATCATCTTTATAATCTTAATTTATCTTTAATAATAACGTCGAGAATTTAAGATGGAAACTGATCACCGAGAAACCAAACAAAATCATATTTATAATTATCGATAGTCCATCCACAATTTTCCGGTGATAATGAAGAAGGATATTTCTTATGAGCCTTTCTCCATAATTTTGTTACGTAATGAGCAAGTAATAAATGCTGTCGTTGGATGAATCGAAATTCCGATATTTTTTGCTGAATTTTTCGTCAAATGCCTTGCTTTCATATGTGTTTGAAAACAAATTAAATCTCACGTCGTTGACAGAATTTATATGGTGAACTCCATATATATTGCACACAAATTTTTCCAATATTAAAAATGCTTGCTCCAGTGTTTCTTTGCAGTCAGTGTCTAAATTTTGATATGCTAATTGATATTCTACAAATTGCTCTAATAACTTAAGGGGGTCCTCTACTCTCGCGGTTTCAAAAAATCGATTTTTGTTTTTTTTTAATTTCAATCTATATGTATCTGAGAATACGCCCCACAAAGGATTTCATGAAAATCACATTCCTTTGCATGTTTCTGGGAACAGAAAGGTACCCATCTGCGACCGTTTCCGAGAAACTAAGCGCGGCGCGCCGCGACGGCGCTTGTCCAGTTAAAAATCATTTTCCAAAGAATTTACCAGTCCGTTCTTCAGAAGAATGTGGACAACCAAAAACATCAACGTGATGAGGAAGGAGAACTCTACGGCCCCGGTATAGCAGATTAACTCGTAAGTTACTTACAATCAAGTTATACACCGTAATTTATCATTAAACGCGTTTTCCCGAAAGTAGGGTTTTTTAGCTGCCGAGTAAGACTTCTCATAAAAGTATTGGTCCGATATCAATAACCGCTATGTTTTCCCGAGTACGATTTGCAAAATTTTATTTTGTTCCATTTTTATAGCCTCCAATAGGTCAAAAAATGACGTAAAAATTGACATTTTTACAAATTGTTGCATAACTTTTACATATTGCAAAATAAAAAAAATCTGTCTCGGGAAAACATAGCCAACGTAACTATGATTATAAAGAATATAAATTTTCAGATTACAGATTACCCAATTGGCCACAACTTTGCTTAAGCGGGACCCATGCAGTTTCAACATCAATGACGTTTCAAGGTCGCGAGAGTTATTTTTTTTTTCATCTTCAGAAGCAAAATTGAAATGTCAAAACATGTATCTTCGAAATAAAAAAAAAAATTTAAAATGTATTCAGTAGATCCTTCGCAATTTATTCCCCAAAAAACCGCTCGATTTCAGGCCTCGAGAGTAGAGGACCCCCTTAAAAGGATTCAGCTTGCCTTTACAAAAAAATGCCGATGTGTAATCACATCCTGTGACAGCGTGTAAACCTGGCAAAGCTTTGGTCACTGATTTGCCAAGCCTTTCATATAATTTGTTGACATTAATGTATCGCTCGTAATTTCCTACGCCCATGAGGACCCACAGTTTTAAAGACTGATTTAAATAGTCCATATTACCAAGGAGTAAGATGAGAATATCTTAATCTGAGCATCTAACAACGACTTCAGCATCAAAATCAATTTGGCAAATATTATAGATAATTCTTGTATCCGCCTCTTCGTGTTTACCACATGACAGTGTGTCATCTCTCGTCATTATTACTCTATCACTTTCAACTCGATAAGAGTAACATTCATCAAAGCTTCAATTAATAGTTTTAGTATTAATAAAAGGTGTCATTTCATTAGTGGACCAATGGCTAATAAAATTTTTTACTATTTCTTCTTTGAATTGAATATTCTTCAGTTGAGTAAAATTAGGAGGTCTGATCAGATTGGGTCCAATTTGCACGTTCACAATCTTTGATTGAAGGTGTAAAATATTGGTCAAACACAATGTCAATTCGTGTTGCTCTGAATTGAGAGATCATGCTAAGAAATTTTTTAGATACGCCACCAAATGTTTTAGGTATCTCTTTCATAAGGTATAACATGAAAAATCCATCTATATAACTACATCGAAACGCGAAGGTTGTTGATTTATATTCTCACATCATCCAGAACATCATCATCAGTGTTTTTTATAAATTATTTCTACAGTCTCGTGTAGAGTATCTTTTCCACTTAATGTGTCGACATATCTATCAAAATTGTCAAATGCTACACCAGTGGATAATAATGGAACAATTTTAATATCATTAGGACAAATTCGTGACTGTTGCACATATGTACCTAATTGTAGCTTCAGTTTCAAATTCTTCTAGTGCATTGTAATTGCAGCAATGTCCAAATCTATTTAAAATGTTAATGATTTTCCTACTGTTTGTTGAACTCTTCACAGTCATACGTAAGTGTAATGTGTTTTGGTGGATTAATAGTACCATAACTAACACAGAAAATAGCATCTGAAGCCATTGAATAGCTTAATCTTTTACAATTTGAACCATCTTTACGACGAATGTCTTTTCTACCAATCATTGTTTTAAAAAATCGCTCCATTTATTGTGTGAAATATGGAAGAAATTACTGGTACTGTGTTGGAAGTTAAGGAGAATGACAATGGGGAAGGTGAAGTTTCAATATGCGGAAAGGATGGTAAGAAATATAAGATAATAAGATACTTACGCGTGGTGTTGTGTTTATAGCCGCAATAGCATCGACCATTAGATGCTCACCAGTTGAGTGGTCCTATATCAGCAGCAGAAGTACACTCAGTTTTGATCACGCCAAAGCAAAAGTTGACTGATGTTACTCCACCTAGAGCATCTCTATTGCGCCCTGTAATCATATCCCATGTCTATTTTCCTGGACCATCATTAAAACCTGATACAGCGCTTACCAAACCGCCACAGAGGTGCACGCAGCATGCACTACACATGAGGCGTCAACGCAGTTGAACATAAACCGTGGTATGAATACGTTGTTGTTTTGTTATTTATTGATATATGCTGATAATTTTTAATTAATTTTATGGATATATGCTGATAGTTTTTTAAATATTTTGGAGAAGAAAACTGAACCCGGGCAGAAATCAAGTGCTTTCTTTCATCATGCAAAGATGAATTAGGGAAAATACGCAGCACATCTATTAGAATCATATCACTTTTTTCTATTCTTATAATAAACATAACATACTTGATCGAATGTGTATTTTTCGGTATTCTCTTTCTGTATGGCAGAGAAGTACATGGACCTTTGGTATGTTTTTCTCCCACTAAGCTTTTAAATGAAATAAATACACCATCGGCGGAAAAGGGTTGCAAAATTGTAATATCGATATCGGCACTGGTAAATTCGAAGGCCAGATTTTCATGGGTGAAGGTAGCGATGCCACCATTTTGGATATTGTTATTTATAAATTGTTTTTAATGATATGGCTGCAAAAGTCACGTGAGCAATATTTTTTTGTTTTTTTTTTTTGGAAAACTGCGGACCTATCACTTTTTTTCTTCACACTTCCCTTGGGCCTCCCTCGTCCTCTTCACGGATTTGACATTTTGATTTCTTCCAGAGTACAAGAGAACTGACAAGCATTGCCCACCTGCAAAATTAACGCATCGGGAGGGATCAGCAGAGAGAATCATCTTTGAAAACTACAGTTATCATGACTCATAAGGACATGACGGAGAGAAAGGGTGCTTTAATTTTTTTTTATATGATGTTGCCGAAGCTATGGGGATACCTTATGACGCTAAAGCATAGCCTTTTCAGTTAAGAAAATAAGGGTGAGTGAAATGGGTTAGGAGGTTGAGTGAAGGAGGTGTCGATGTACGCCCCGTTTGAAAGTTTCGGGCTCATATAATGAGGGAAAAACAGAAGATGGTAAACTGTTCCACATTCGTGTTGTTCGGCTTAGAAAAGATTCCCGAAATTTGACGGTACTTTCAAATTTAACCTGGGAGCGACTTGTAGCTCTTGTATCGCGCGTTATCATGCGTCTACAAGGAATCAAGCTAGCAATTTCGTTAGAACCATGGCCATGGAAATAGCGATAGTAGAAAGAGAGACAACCGACATTCCGTCGATGCTCTAGAGAGTCAAGCCCCTTAGAGATTGAGGAATCGACAATAAGTTTAATAGCCTTACGCTGGACTTTGTCTAACGCGGACAATGTGGTGTGTCCGGCCCTCCCCAAATATGGGAATTATATTCAAGTCTAGGCCTAATGTGGGACTTGTAGATCAGCGCTAAGTCAGGTGAGGTGAAATATTTCTTACATCTCTGTAGAAAACCCAAACATTTCATCGCATATATGATCAGTCTAGCTAAGATTGCTCGATATCTCAATACCCAAGATATTTAGGGAGGGCGAATTGGGTATATTCACTCCGTCGACTGAAATGGGTTGGGGTGAACTGGGCGTTTTTTAAGGGACATTAAACAGCATTGAGTTTTGGATGCATTAAACGAAAGACGATTTGCTCTGCCCCAAGCGAGGACCATAGAAATGTCGTTGTTTAATGATGTTTAGTGCGTTATCGATTGGCTTCTGTGGCATTTCCACGTGAATTCATTACAGAATCAAATGAGTACGCGAAATCAAGGGTGCTGTCGTCGGCGAAACTATGAATAGGATTTAGAGTAAGGGATAAAAGATCATTAATAAAATGAAGAAATAAGGTTTATTTATTTAAGTTTCATACAAGCTATTACATAATAATTCTACAATTACGAGCTATAATATAATACTAACACTACAAGCTATAATAAATGATGACATAATAAATAAATAGTAAAAGCTACAATATGAGTTCTAATTAAAGTAGATACAGGCTGGAAGGAAGAAGAATTAAGAAAGGCGATCAAGATGGGCGGGATCAAGATATAAGGCTTTTTGAAGGGATGATTTACTCAGATGGAAGTCAAAGAAGGAAAGGTCGTTGACTTTTCGTAGCATCCTGGTAATTGGCTCGCTTTGACCGTAGTTTGTGCGATGGCGGTCGAATCGGAAAAGGGGAGTGGACCTAAGGTTGCGGTGATTGATATAGATTGGTAAAGATTGCAGGATTGAAGGGCAGTCTATGGCACCACTTAATAGCTGATGAATGAAGAGAATGTCGGAAACATCACGACGTTTACTTAAAGGTTGTAAGTCTATCAGTTTCAGACGGTTTTCATAAGGTGGAAGGTTGAATCTGTCTACCCACCGAAGATCACGTAGAGCAAAGCGAATGAACCTACGCTGGCCGGATTCAATCCTGTTAATGTGGGTTGTTTGTGTAGGTGACCATACCTGGCTGGCATATTCAAGGAGAGGTCTAACGAAGGAGATATAGAGAGATTTGGAAACATAAGGATTGTAGAAATCTCTGGACCAGCGCTTCACAAACCCTAGCGCGGAGTTAGCTCTGTTAATTATCCTGTCAATGTGGGAACGGAAATTGAGTTCACTATCACAGATTATTCCTAGGTCACAGAAAGAGGTGAGGATAGGGACTGGTACGTCGGTTAGCATGTAGACTCTCGGGGTGGTGGTCAGACGCTTGCGGGAATAAGAGATGGATTGGCATTTGGAGACATTGAGCTCAAGAAAGTTTTTCATGCACCATATGGTGAACGAATCGAGGTCCTTTTGCAGGAGAAGAGAGTCGGTTGTGAAGGAGATATGTTTGATTATTTTCATGTCATCAGCATAAATGGACAGCTCTGAGTGATTGATGACACATTCAACATCATTTATTGTAAGAATGAAAATTAATGGACCGAGGTGGCTGCCCTGGGGGACGCCGGAACGAGCGACAATAGGGATACAAATGGATGAGCTGAAAAGAAGATTGTACCGACGGTCGTTGAGGTGGGATTGAATCCAGGAGATGAGGAGGGGAAGCCTAGGCGATCAAGTTTGAACAAGATAACATTATGGGAGATCTTGTCGAAGGCTTTACTAAAATCGGTGGAGATAACATCAACATCTTTACCATTTTCCAGGGCACATAGTGTTTTGGAGACGAAGTGAGTAAGGTTGGTGGTTGTAGATCTTCCTTTGAGGAAGCCATGCTGGGAGAGGGAGAAGATAGACTTACAGTGGAAGAACATGGAATCATAGACCAATTTTTCGAATAGTTTAGGTATGGATTATAATTTAGCGATGGGTCTGTAGTTGGACACATCGTTCTTGCAACCTTTTTTGAAGATGGGAATAATATACGAGTTTTTCCATAAATTAGGAAAACCCCTTGAGTGACCGAGAGGCGGAAAAGCAAGGTAAGGGGTTGAATTAGATGCATGGCACACTTTTTCAGAACGATGGCCGGAATGCTATCAGGACCTGGGTTGATGTCGTCCTCAAGCCCGTTGATACTGGCGGCGATTAGTTCGGGATCAGGGTCGAAAGACGTAAACGACGTTTGAGTGCATATGTTCAAGAATGAAAAGTAGTTAAGGTCAGGTTGTAGGGAATTTTCGCTGAAAGATTTACTGAAGAAGTGTGCAAAGAGGTTGGCGATAACCTTAGGATCAGACGAAGAAGTATTCTCAAATTTTATGGTAGAGGGGTAACCATTGGATTTCTTCTTGGAATTAATAAAGTTATAAAAGTTGGTGAAAGGTTATAAGGTTGGTGAAAGAACTGAACCCTGAGGTACACCGGCATTTATTTCGTAGGAATCAGATGTAACTCCGTCAATTACTACACGGATTGAACGGTCTGACAAAAAACTATCTATTCATTCAACGAGGGTAGGGTGCAGACCAAATGTTTGAAGATTGGCTAATAGGGCAGCATGCCAGACTCTATCAAAATCCTTTGAAATATCAAGAGCGACGATTTCGGACTCACCAAAATTATGGATACAACGATTCCAACGCTCCGTTAGAGCCGTTAGTAAGTTTCCGGTTGAGCAGCCAGCGCGGAAACCATACTGGAAATCGTTGATAAGATGGTGATTATCTAGATATTTCATCAACTGAGAATTGATGAGTGATTCAAAAACTTTAGATATGATCGAAATTAGTGCAACTGCTCTCTATTTAGAGGGGTCGCATGCATCTCCTTTTTTAAATATCGGCTGGATATGAGCAATTTTCCATGCACTTGGAAACATTCCTGTTGAATATGACAGGTGAAAAAGTTTGCGCAAAGGTTTAGCCAAAGCAGAGACACAGCATTTTAAAACCAGAGGCGAGAAACCATCAGGCCCAGCAGCTTTGGACACGTCGAGTTTCGAAAGTACCCTAAAAACTTCTCGAGTGCGAAAGTGTAGCGGCTTTTGCCTACTAGTCCAACTAGTGCACTGTGATGGAGATGAAAGTGGCTGTGATGAAGATGGCAAGTACGAATTAGCAGCAAACAATAATTAATACCATTTCTAATTACGACTAAAGAAGTTCAATAATACTTGCATATAATGTTTTGTTGCAAATGTCATAAAAGCAAATTTCTTGTATTTGCGCACGCAAATATGCATTAATGAAAACACCCAAATGTTTTACAAGACATTTTACCAGGCGTGCCGTTTTATTTATGTCGCTTCCACGTTCTGAAAACATTTTCTACACAAATAACGACGACAAATATGGGAATCAAAAAATGGGACTGCTTGCAAAAAATGGGACTGCTAATGCTAATCCGTGAACTCTTTCAGCATGGCAGAAAAAACACTTGGAAACTTATAAACATCACTTGGAGTCAATTAATAAAAAAATCAAGATGATAATCTCAAAACGCAGGATGTTACTGGGTTTTCTCAAGGAATTTTTTCTTTTCTTTTTCAAACCACCACAAGATTGGAACATTCAAAACAGCCAGACAATTCATCAAAAAGCCCATCACTGTTTATGCCGAAAATAGCTACGAAACGAAGTACATACAGCTGTAGAGTGAATACGTATGAACGTTGGTGGAAAAGCAAGTCAAGTCTTCAGGAAAAACGAAAACTTTCGAAGTTGGAATTGATGTTGCAAAGAGAAGAAAACAGTAACTCCTGATAAGTGTCATTGTAAATTTCGTGTTTCGATGAATTTTCCATGCAGATACATCTTCTTTACTCAAGAGGTCAACAACATACTCAAATTTGGCAAATCTCTTATGTGGGCACCGACGGACCAAAGACTATGCCCGTGAAAATCGTTCGCTATTTTTGAACAGCGATTCGGCTAATACAAAAATCATTTATGATTTAGAAGAACCAAGCGAATCGATCTCACAAGTTCATCACAATGCGGTAGAATCTAAAGATTTCAAAACAGAGGTTTATCGATGTCCTTCGTATTCGAAGGATTTCATTTCATTGATATGTCACAGAAACCGTAAATTCTAAAAATAAATGATTAAGCCTGTTTAACAGAAATTCAAAATCAACAAAAGAAATGTGTGATTTGGCCAGTCTTGCTGTAGGAGAAGATCTTATAATAGAATAATTCTCATCACACAAATTAGGAAGAACAACAAAATCACGCTAAAATTCCTGTCAACAGCTACCACTTTATCTGAATCATGAACTCATTTCACTTATGAAGACATTACTTCACCACATTCAATCAAAATACAGGGTAAATCAAGTGGATGAATTGTATCGGGTGGGGCACTTAGACTGAGAGAATCAGGATGCTTGAGGGCCAAACCTAATGACCACAGCAGCATCCTGGATTTGCTATCAAGAGAACTGACCACACCTCTCACTGACTACATCACCCTAAAGCTAAACTTCGGAAAAAATTTCGCGTGATGGAGGCCTTCGACACAAGGAGGCTGAAGTACTCGCCATCGCAAAGGCTTGCGAAACAAACACTAATCCTCGGTAGACGGGTCTCGACAGCCAGACCGGCATCAATGATCTCGACTCGGCTATTATATTTTCCAAGCTAACAAAAGTCACCTTTTTGGAAGAAGTCAAATGCGCAGTAAAAATGGCCCTTCCAGACATTGATATTCTTAAAGTGTCAAATTTTTCAACGCCATATAGTCGCGAACGAAACATAAAACTGAACACCTTCCTAATTCAAACAAGTGCTAGTGCGGATACAGCGGAACTATTACGTATACAATATATCTTAAATCAAAAAGTGTCGTGGGAAAACCTAAAATCGCGCGGAATTACGCAGTGTCGGAACTGCCAAAATTACGGTCACGTCGCAGTGAATTTTTCGGCACGTTATCGCTGTGTCAAGTGCAAAGGTGAACAAAACCCCGGTGAGTGTACGCGGAATGCAACAACAAACGAACCCGGCAGCTCAGCCGTCGTGGAAAAGGCTCTAGCCCCGCCGTACTGTGTACTATGTAAGAAGGATGGCCACACCAGCAACTATAGAGGATCTACAAAAGGATAGTTCAGATGCGGCAGCAGAAGCGAACTGAAGCCGATTTTAGGAGAACACAAACATCGAAAAGCGTCAACAACTAAATACAAGAGGGTAAGTCGTTTTCAAGCCTTTTCAAAAATCAAAAACCAGCAAAAGAGACAAAACCCAAACAGGTGCCTAATTATTCAACGAATGAATTTGTAACTAAAGAATGCCACGATCTATTCGGCATGAACATGTTTAGCCTTATTGGAAAAATCAAGGAATTTATGCCAAACTTTAAATAAGTGTCTTAATTAATCCGCCGAGCCCGAAGAGCCCCATTTACGTTACAATTGGTGTCAGAAGTGTGATTAATTAAGAAAGACTAAATATGGGTCGCAAATTGAAGCCCCATTTACCTTACAATATACATATACAAGGGGCGGCTGAAAAGCCCTACATCTGGCATGTAACGCTTTTAAACCGCCAAAAATATTCCTTTTCTTTGCCCTCAAAATGGCTTTCTACATCCTCCTTCATTTCATTTTCATCGGCAAATCTAGACCTCGTAATTCCTTTTTTAAATTGAAAAAAAAGGAAATAGTCGCTCGTAACCAGGTCTGGATTGTAGGGTGGGTGGTCACTTTCCGAGAAGCGCGTATGCTTTAGGGACTGCCTCGAAACTCGCGCCGTGTGGACAGGTGCATTATCTTGCAAAAACAGCATTTTTGGCACCCAACGCGCACTGATTTTTCTCACATTCAAATGCTCGTGCATAATTTCTCCAGCCCATTCTTTGATAATCTGCAACTCTTCGGCTATCTGCCACAATTTTATTCTTTGGTCGGCCAGTATAAATTTTTCGACATTTCGAACATTTTCCTCCGTCACAGGACGCCCCGAGCGGTGATCATCTTCACAGTTCTCTCGTCCTTGTTGAAATAAGCGAGCCCATTTTTTGACCATGGTATACGAAGGCGCAGATTCCTGAAGAACTGATGACATGTCTTCGAAAATTTCTTTCGGCGTTTTTCCTTTCTTTACGAAGTTCGTTATCACGACGCGGTGTTCAATATTACTAAAATTATTCGAATCGGCTGACATAATATCGTTTTTCTTTCAACAGATAATTTTCTAATTTAATGATCTTACTATCGAAAGAAGGTTATATTTATACTACCGAGGAGTGTCGCAATTAGTGCTAATCGCTAAGTATCTCGGGCCGCGGACTTATCAGCCGCCCCTCGTACATATATATTTTGAGATCTTTAAGTGAATAATTCAGCCAGGATTAGGGTTCATGATTTCTCGAGCTTTTCGATTTCTCTGGTCTCGAGAATTCTCGAGACTAATTTCTCGAGGCTTCTCGGGTTGTCGAGAAATTTACATTTACGTACGTTTTCTCATATTATTTGGTTCCAATAACGTCAACAAATTCAGTGGTTTTCCTCTCAAATAAAAGTATCAAATTAATTATAAAACTTTTATTAAGTATATTCCAAAACATTAATCTTATGAATAAACTAATTAACTTTTTAAAAAAAATACAGAAATAATATTATTCAGACTCATAATTATAATGATAGCACCATTTTTGGCTGATTATTTAGAACTTATAAACAAAAGTAGCTTCTATAAAACAAAAAAAAAATAACATGAAAGAAAACGTTAATATCTTAAATTCAGGTAGAAAATAAATGTAAATTATAATTAAATTACAATCACAGCACCATTTATGGCATGTTAATTAGAATAAAAACAAATGAAAACTTTGCAAGATCAATGGAACATCTCACGCTGAGGAGCTGAACATACAGACAGACAGATACATAACAATTAGGTCAGCTTACTCTGTCTGATGAAATATGCCTTTAGAAAAACTAAAGCATTTATAGCTTTATCAGACAGCCGGTTTCTTATTTTATTAACTATATTTCCTGAAATTAAAAACACTCTTTCATTTTCAATTGAAGTAGGCTTAACTGAAAGCAATGCTTTGTACATCGATTCTAAATTTGGTGACCTCTTCCCAGTCTGTTCAAAAAGTAAGAACTCTTTCTTTACTATAGATTTTGACAGTGCCATTGCACTTGCCTCCTCATTTGTTGAAATGCTTTTAATTGCTTTTTCTAATTGAATTTCGAAGCTTTCGGGTTCAGGTTCTGATGGGCTTACTTCTTCAACCACTCCCGACTCATTTTCGGTCAAAGCTGTGATGGCAGGGTATAAACGATTATATTCTCTTTCAGCGTATCTGACCAAAAATGTCTTATCAATGAAGTAGTTACTTTTATTGTGCATGAAATTGTCAGGGCTGTTCAAGTATTTTAGCAGCGATATTAGAGACGTATTACGGCGCTCTGATATTTTCAACTTAAGTGAATCTACTAATTTGAGGGCCAAAGGATCATTGATACTTTCTAATTTTTTTAGCAATACGTCTATTATAGCCTCTGCAGTCAATAAATTGGCATCTTCCCTACTCAACGCCTCTACTGCAAGTTTTGTTGGTGTTAATATCATCTGCAGTTTTTGTAGCACAGTAATATTATCTTCATTCCATTTTTGTGAGCTATCTAAATCTATCAATGCCCTTTTGATTGCATTTTTTAATTTCAAGAAACGTTCAATCATTGTCAGCATTGAATTCCATCTAGTTCTGACATCGATTAACAAAACTAGTTCTACTCCGAATTCGGCTACTACATGTTTCTGCAGTGTGATTGATTTTAGAGGACTCTTTCTGAAAAATCTTATAATCGATCGGGTCTCAGTCATTACATTGTTTATGTCATCAATTAATTGCGGTCTAGGTTCTTCATTAGATATATAAGATTCATCATCGTTATCAGTGCTGCTGGTTTCATCGGAGCTGCTGTGTTCATCGGAGCTGCTGTGTTCGTCATCGTTATGCAAGGCATTCCTAGCAGCTGTAACTTCTGTTTTTTGCAAAATGTGTCAAGAATAGCTAAATGGATGGCATGATTTACACATAGAACCATTTCACAGATGCTTTCTCTGCCAAATTTTTTCATTACGTTTGGCCCATCGCTTGTTACGGCAACAATATCACTCTCAAATTTCACTTCAAAATGTTTCAAGCGTTCCTCCACTATTTGTCTTACTTCAACGGCCACACATTTACCGGGTATATAGACTAACCCCAAATTATAATGTGTTGTTTCTGTGGTATGACAAATAATACTAAAATAGCGTTTGTTACGTATGCTTGTCCACTCGTCAATATTTACACTTAGCCGGTTATCTGAAGAACAAATATCTGAAAGTTCTTTTATCATTTCTTTTTCCTTATCCTCATAGTATTTTAGTATTAGATTCATAACATCATTAACACACATGGGCAGTTTATATCCTTTAGCAGAAAGTGAATCACGAATGAATTGACTTTTTGTGATTTCATTTATGGTGAAGCCGGATAGACTGGAAAGGGAATTATTTGTTCTAGAGGTAGGAACACATTAGCAAACACATTATCATAAAAAGCACTTACCGCCACATCGATATTCCGTTCATCAAAAAAATTAGACCATTCCAATAAAAAATTATTTAATATAGAAAAATCAACGTTGCTGCATGCTCCAATAAAATTCGTGCCGCAATCAGAATAAACATGATGGCTTAAGCCTCGACGAGCGGTGAATCTTCTAAATGCGGCCAGGAACGCAGCAGTTGTTAAGTCACTGACAGCCTCCAGATGGACTGCTTTCACAGTGAGACACACAAAAAGAGCAATATAGCCTTTGTAGGATTTCGAGCCCCTAAGTTTACTCGATCGTATATCGATGGGGCCACAGTAATCAATACCTGTGTGCGTGAAAGGTCTACACACTTTTACCCTAGCAGTTGGTAAACTCCCCATTAGTTGAGTGCATGGTTTTGCTCTTTGTCGATAGCAAGTTACACATCTATGAATAAAATTACGAAGATTTTTTTCGTAGTAAAGTAAAAACTAACTGAGGGCCACCATGTAATGAAATACAATGATAATGTCTTAGTATTAGTGTAGTGAATTGTCCAGATTTGGGTAGAATTATTTGATGCCGCTCTGTGTATCTTAATGACGAATTTTGGAGCCTTCCTCCAACTCGCAAAAGGTTTTCATTATCTAAAAACGGATGTAAGTCTAATAACTTGCTTGTATTACTAAGTCGACCACTCATTTTTAAGCAACTTATTTCACCTTTAAAATTGAGTTCTTGAATAGTTTTTATTTTTCCTTTGTTGTGAGAAATTCATTGTCGATGTTTTCCTTCTTTGCCTTTCGAATAAACCTTAGACACAGCGCAGTAACACGAATCAATTTTGTCGAGGACCAGAATTTTTCCAAAATCTCCATTTTGTAGTCACTTGAAAAGTTTAGAAAAAACCTTGATATTTTTTTTGACTTCGACTTCTGGTGTACTAGGCTCGACAGGTTTTGGATAATAACACTTCTGCAATTTTAGCCACTCCGGGCCATACCACCACTTTTTATTATTTAGAAGATTTATTGCCTGAACTCCTCGTGAAGCTAGGTCGGCAGGATTTTGATCTGATGGTACGTGATTCCATACTGCATCACTCAGCATCGTTAGAATTTCACTAGTCCTGTTTGAAACAAAACTAGTCCACTTGGTTGGGTGACCTTTGAGCCACGATAACACGATTGTCGAATCGGTCCACATGTAGATTTTTGTATTCGCAGACTCCAAAACGTCCTTCACATACTTAGTTAGTTTTGAGGCCAGTACTGCACCACACAACTCTAGTCTAGGAATGGAGACAGGTTTCACTGGAGCTGCTTTCGATTTTGCTATCACAAGATTAGTGTTTATTTGCCCTTCATTGCTAATTGTTTTGATATAGACGGCAGCTGCATATGCTCTCTGAGAAGCATCACTAAATGCATGGATTTCACAGAGTTCGGATTGCAAAATGTTTCCAAGCCACCTCTGAATCCGAATTTTTTCGATGTTTGGCATTTGTTCCCTGAACTCCATCCAACTTTGTTTGATGGAAATTGGCAGATGCTCATCCCAGTCGATTCCATGTAGCCAAACGGCTTGCATTAATATCTTTGCACCAATTACTATGGGAGAAATCCATCCAAAAGGATCATACAGTTTCGCGATCTCCGATAACAATTCTCGTTTTGTGTTTATTTGTTGTTGCTTTGTAGTGTTTATTTTATAACTGAGTTGGTCTGCTAATGGATGCCAGCGAAGTCCGAGAGATTTCACATGTTGATCTGGAGATAAGTTGCAGGTATCATAATTTTCTCTGTCCTCAGGTGGAATATCTGTGATGATCTTTTGATCGTTTGCTACCCATTTGCGTAATTTAAATCCGCCTGATGATAATAGATTGTTGAGTTGCTGTTGTTTGCTGACTGCATCCTCTAGTGTCTCTGCTCCTGATAACAGGTCGTCTACGTAGAAATCGTGAAGCAAGGCATCACTAGCTGCTGGATAATTTTTCTTCTCACCACAAGCTAGTTGCTTAAGGACTCTTATAGCCAGATATGGAGCGCAGGTAACACCAAATGTCACAGTAGATAGGCTAAAATCCTTGATTTCGTCATTCGGATGATTTCTCCATACAATCCTTTGAAAATTGGCGTCTTCCGGATCTATTCTCACTTGCCTATACATCTTTTCGATATCTGCACTAAATGCGAATTTGTGCGTGCGCCATCGAAGAAGCACTGTAATGAGGTCGTTCTGGATACCTGGACCGGTTATTAGAATGTTGTTTAACGACAATCCACTTTTACTTTTTCTCGAAGCATCGAAGACTGCGCGCAACTTGGTGGTGGTACTGTCCTTAAGAACTGCATGATGCGGTAAATAATATGAAGTTGCATAGCAATGTTCGGATTCTCTTATAATAATTTCCTGTGGTTAAGATCGAGATATTCGTTAATGCAGTTACTGTACTCCTTTTTAAATTCTGTATCCTGGAAACGTTGCTTTTCAAGGTGTAATAGGCTGCTAACTGCCATTGATCTTGACGGTCTTAGAAGGACTTTGCTGTCGGAATTCTTAAACGGAAATCGAACTATGTATCGCCCATTCTGCAATCGTCTGTGAGTTTTCACAAAGAACTGCTCACAGATGTTATCTTCCTCAGAAATCACTTTGGAGTTTGGAACTTCTTCTAATTGCCAGAACTGTTGAAGTTCCTCACTAATGGTGTCAGTTACAACAGTTGTAAAAACGTTTACGTTTCCGCTGATATTGCCGTTTGTTTGTTCGGAAACAATACAGCCAAGACTGGTGTTTTGGGCCATTGGTGAGCCGTTTGGACCTTTTCGAAGTCCATCACGGATGAGATACACGTAAGCGTCTACGCCAAGTAAAACATCTATACGACCGGGTTTGTGGAATGTTGCATCAGCTAAGTTTAAGTTGATAATGTGATCCCAAGCATCGATAGAGATCGTCATTGAAGGTACATAATTTGCCAATTTTTTTAAAATTAATGCTTTTATCATAAGCGGCTCGTCATTTGGTGGAATTAAATTCACATGAGTCATGGCAGTTGTTTTACCTATTAAGACTTGGCCAACGCCCGTAATAGATGCATGTATAGGCTCCCGTTTTAAACGAAGCGACTGAGCTGCATATTCAGAAATGAATAAACTTTGTGAGCCCTGATCCAAAATCACACGAAAGATTTGTCTGTTCCGTAAGGTCCTTCTAATGTAACTAACGCCGTCGCTAATAATACTTCTCTTTGGGTTACTGTGTTCAGTGTGTTAACTTCAGTTTGTCTATCATTTTCTGGAACAGCATTATCTTAAAGATATACATGACTCGTTGTTGGGGCGAACTCTCTCGCCATTACGTTGTTTGGAAAGGATTTAGTAAACCCTTGAACACGATCGATGTGGAGCAACGAATGATGTTTCTTACTGCAGTGAAAACATGAGTGTTTACTTGGACAGCTGCTATGAAGGTGAGCTCGTCCTAGACAATTTAAGCATAGACCATGCCTCCTGATAACTGCATTTTTCTCATCTAGGTTCATATTTCTAAATTTGGGACACTTTCGTAGAATGTGAGATTCAGAACATGCACAACATTTTAAATTTTGCTCCACGAGAAATGTTTGAGATCGAAAATGGCTTTGTGAACTTCTAGTTTTCATCGGTTTGGCTTTTGTACAACCAACAGCTTCAAGCGTTCTAAAACGGACCTCAAGAAACGATTTCAATTTTTCAAAAGATGTTAATTCACTTGCGTTCCCTAAGTTTTGCTCCCACAGCTGTCGAGTTTCTTTAGGTAATTTCTTTGATGTGCAGTACACTAAAAAGGCATCCCATAAATTAGTAACTTTAAGGTTTGTTAAGGCTTCACATTCGACGGTTTTATCTAATAGATTTTTGATAGCTTCTGAAGATTCTATGCAGTGTGTTTGGTTAAATAGACTATCAAAATAAGAATTTACAAGCATTCTTGTGTTTTCATATCGGGATTTTAGTATATTCCACGCCAACTCATAATTTGTATCACTGATCGAAAATTTTTGGATTAAATGCTCGGCTTCACCTGACAAGCTTGCTTTTAAATAATGTAACTTTTCCGCATTTGATAGTGAAGACTTGGAGTGAATGAATGAGACAAAGAGATCGCGAGAAGACGTCCATGATTCGTAGTTGCCCGAGAAAATAGGGAGTGTTATTCGTGGCAATTTTATAACGCTATTTTCCTTCTTTATATGTGATGTATCTTCAGTTTTCTGACTCCTGACTATATCATTTAACGAATCTTCTAATTTCGAAATAAAGTTTAGATATTTTTCTTCAAATTCCACGAATTCATATTTTTCTAGATAATCAACTTCAAGAGTAGATGGCTTATCACTTAATTTATCTAGAATTTGCTCATGTGTTAGCGTCGAATTATTGTATAAGCCTTTAACTGATTGTATTCGATTTTCATAATACGTGGCCGTTTTTCTTATTTGCGAATCTTTATTAAAATTTGATATAATTTTTAGTAAATTCGAGAAAATTTTGTCTTTGTTTGTTTATAACTTGATCCATTTTTGTAACTTAAGATAAATTTCAAGTGGTACTTACCAATTTGAAATTTTCTTGACTCCACGTGTTTTCACTTAATAGTTTTAGACTCCTTGCTCAGTTTCACGATACTTTCTTATTGTCACGATATTTAAATCACTATTTTTCAGTTTAGCGTTTCACACCTGTTTTAGTTCACACAAATTTAATCAGTTTTAGTTTTCTGAATTTAAAACGTGTATGATGATTTCACAGCTTTATAAGTTTTATAATTTTCACAAATAGTCGATTTATTAGATTGATTTCACAAATTACTTGACTCATTAATTCATTATCCGGCTCGAAGGACCATAAATTATGTTTGTATTACATGGAAAATGAGATTAGATTTTATAGAAAAACTAGGTATTCACAGATCAAAGCAAGTCGTTTATTGATTCTAACAATTTGAAACCCGTACAACAACTGAACTGTTAAACACAGCAAAACTCTCATCGCAAGCCTACTGGATCCAAGAAACGGTACCGATGTGCAATCAAATATAAGCCGTAAGAGCAGTTGACTAATTATTGCAGAGTATATTCATATGAATTCAATGTGAATGAATAATTGCAATAATACGTTGAAGCTTCGATCCAGAGACTTGCTATGAAATCACATGTAAACAAAGAGAAATTTAAGTTCAATGATATCGGTAAGTACAATTCAAATTTATTTCAGCATTTAGGTATATGTCCCATTACGTTTGTTACTTTTTCAGCTGAGGTGGAAGTTGAGACCAGCCCTCCAAAGGGGGTTTGTTTATTGTTCACTGTTGCTGGCCTGAACAAAGGGGCTGAACTATATGCATGGCACACTTTTTCAGGACGATGGCGGGAATGCCGTCAGGACCTGGGTGAAAGTCGTCCTCAAGCCCGTTAATACTGGCGGCGATTAGTTCGGGATCAGGGTTGAAAGACGTAAACAACGTTTGAGTGCATTTGTCCAATAATGAAAAGTAGTTAAGGTCAGGTTGTACTGAATTGTCGCTGAAAGATTTACTAAAGAAGTGTGCAAAGAAGTTGGCGATAACCTTAGGATAAGACGAAGAGGTTTTTATGAGGAAAAAGGGAGATAGATTGATACATACAAATTCTGATATTGTAGAGTCGGAGGTCTTAAGCAGGGTGGCATCATAACGGTTGGGAGCAGCTATGAAAACCCCGCGACCTGGTGGATCATTGGTGCCTACACAACCGTCAACACGGAAAATGGTATAGTTTGGAGGGAATAGTTCGTTGTCGAGAATTCCTGATGTTAGATTGGTTTCAGTTAAGGCAAAGATATCGTGAGGGATTTGTGGGAGTTAAATAAAATATTGGTAGTTTTTGTGCGAAGTCCTCTCACGTTCTGGTAATAGACTGATAAGCTGCTGGGGAGAGTTACTTGATCGGAGAGCGCAGGTGCGTTAGGGGAGGAAAAAACTTTATTAAATGTGTAAATAATTAAGTAATGTGTTATACCGAAAATATTCCAAAACAAACCGTTTTAAACTCGAGCGGAGCAAGAAATTTAAAAAAAAAATTTTTGACATGAGCTGCGTTTCTAAAATTATAAAATCTAAATTCCTTTGGTTCTTCATCAACAGCAGCACCAAAGGGTTAGATTTTCTTTAGCTGCTAGTCACCTTCGAAATCCACAGAAAACTTGATGTTAATCCAGCAGTATCACAACATCACTAACACTATCACATTAATTTTTTTGTAAATGTCACTCGAGTCTAGTGATTTCCTGTTCATTATTTGTAAATTTGTTAATGTGTTATTAAAATTTAGTATCAACAAAAAAGTAAATGACTTTATTTTAACATCACCTCAGAATAGGTGAAACTTTACTTCTTGTAATAACAAATTTTATTTATAAAATTACACATTTAATTGAAATATCTACCTTAGCCGTTTTATTCGCTTTATTTTTAACGATTTTTAATTCCATTAATTCCGATTATCTGAGCTATAAATGAAGGATGAAATGAGGAATTAGTTAGCAGAATTGAGAAGAGGATAGTTACAATACACCTTAAACATTTGTAACGTATTAACATTAATTGTAATAAGTTTCTAATTAAATAAAAAGCTTTTAAGGGTTAATAAGAGTTTAATTTCTTTAAATTACAAATTTTTATAATATTCCGCAAAAGGTTTTCTACGTATAAATTTGTATATCCTTTCTCCACCTTGACATGTTGCACATTTATGGAAAGGTAACAAGATGGGCGATTTAAAATAAAAAACAGGTGTAACGCTTATAACAGTTTCGATGAAAATTTGGGGAAATGCTGAATTTAGGAAATCGCAAAATATTTTTCACGTTTTCCAAGTGAGTGTACCTGCAGTAGTAGGAGTTAGATCAACAACGTCTGGAAAGGATATTTTGGAAGTTTTTTTTTTGCGTTTGCTTGATGTCGCTGCGTTGAATAGATCAAAAGATAAGAAAAAGTAATGGTGCATACCATGAAAATTTGGAACTTATGAATCACCCTGTAACTTGCGAATGGTTTTTGCCCTTTCAATTTTTATCTAGGTGAGATGTTCCAACTCACTAATTTTAAACAGTTAAAGAAGTAAGATGGTTTTTTTGTTTATTTATATATACATATGTTGCCAAAGCTCAGGGGATACAATATGATGCTAAAGCACAGCCTGGGCAGGAAAGGAATTAAGGATGAGGGAAATGGGTTAGGAGGTTGAGTGAAGGAGGCGTCGATGGACGCCCCGTTTGAAAGTTTCAGGCTCACAAGACGAGGGAAAAACAGAAGATGTTGAACTGTTCCACATTCGTGTTGTTCTGCTAAGAAAAGATTCTCGAAATGAGTCTACAAGGAATCATTCTAGCAATTTCTTTAGAACAATGGAAATGGAGAGTCAAGGCTCTCAGGGATTGAGGAATCGCCAATAAGTTTAATAGCGTTACGCTGGCCTTTGTCTAACGCGGACAATGCGGTGTGTCCTGCCCCTGCCCAAATATGGGAATTATATTCAAGTCTAGGCCTAATGTGGGACTTGTAGATCAGCGCTAAGTCAGGTGGGGTGAAATATTTCTTAGCGATTGCAAATATATGATCAGTCCAGCTAAGATTGCTGGATATCTCAATACCCAAGATATTTAGGGAGGGCGAATTGGGTATATTCACTCCGTCGACTGAAATGGGTTGGGGTGAACTGGGCGTTTTTTAAGGGACATTAAACAGCATTGAGTTTTGGATGCATTAAACGTAACACGATTTGCTCTGACCCAAGCGAGGACCATAGAAATGTCGTTGTTTAATGATCTAAACATGCGTTCCCGATTGACTTCTGTAGCATTTCCACATGAATTCATTACAGAATCAAATGAGTACGCGAAATCAAGGGTGCTGTCGTCGGCGAAACTATGAATAGGATTGAGAGTAAGGGATAAGAGATCATTAATAAAAAGAAGAAATAAAGTTGGTGAAAGAACTAAACCCTGAGGTACAACGACATTTATTTCGTAAGAATCAGATGTAACTCCGTCAATTACTACACGGATTGAACGCTCTGCCAAAAAACTATCTATCCATTCAACGAGGGTAGGGTGCAAACCAAATGTTTGAAGTTTCACTAAAAGGGCAGCATGCCAGACTCTATCAAAATCCTTTGAAATATCAAGAGCGACGATTTCGGACTCACCAAAATTATGGAGACAATGATTCCAACGCTCCGTTAGAGCCGTTAGTAAGTCCCCGGTTGAGCGGCCAGCGCGGAAACCGTACTGGTAATCGTTGATAAGATGGTTATTTTCAACAACTGAGACTTGATGAGTGATTCAAAAACTTTGGATATGATCGAGGTTACTGCAATTGGTCTGTAGTTAGAGGGGTCGCATGTCTCTCATTTTTTAAGTATCGGCTGGACATGAGCAAGGTTCCATACACTTGGAAACATTCCTGTTGAACATGACAGGTGAAAAAGTTTGTGCAGAGGTTTAGCCAAAGCAGAGGCGCAGCATTTTAAAACAAGGGGCGAGAAACCATCAGGCCCAGTAGCTTTGGACACGTCGAGTTTCGAAAGTACTCTAAAAACTTCCCGAGTGCGAAAGTGTAGCGGCTTTTGCCTACTAGTGCACTGTGATGGAGATGGAAGTGGCTGCGATGAAGGTGGCAAGTACGAATTAGCAGCAAACTGGTTAGCCTTGTCCAATGAGTCAGTAAAAACATTTCCATTATAAATGAGTGGTGGTGTTGACGAACAGGTGAAATTGTTCTTTACGGTTTTCACTAGAGACCAGTAGCCCTTACTACCCTTTTGAGTAGAAAATATCTTCCGTCTGCAGCTCTGGTCGAAATTGAACTTTGCCCGACTAATTGCTGAATTACAAGTATTCCGCGCATCTCAATAGATACGTCTCAATTCCTCTGAAGGGCACAATTTATATGCCTGGAAGGCTGCTTTCTTATTTTTAATGGCTGCGAAACAGTCATTATTAAACCAATTGGTGTTAGTTGGTTTGCTGTTCTTGAAGCTATGAGGAATAAAGCGATGCATTCCAAACCATAGGATGTTCAAGATATAATCGGTGCTTCTGTTAACGTCTCTCATAGAAAAGCAATCAGACCAATCCAGCTCTCTGAGATATTTATTAAGTCCCGCCCAATCAGCATTTTTATAATGCCACACTAATCTTTTGGTGGAGTTTAGGTTAGTGGTTGTCAGAGAGGAAATGGAGAATTAGGCGGAGATAAGACAATGGTCCGAATTACCCAAGGGAGCAGTTACCGAAACCGAGTACTTTTCTGGATGCGATGTTAGAAATAGATCCAAAAGTTGCGCGTTGTGCCCCAAAGTATCAGGAACACCAGTCGGACACTCAACCAGTTGCTGTAAATTAAGACTCACTAAATAACTCGACGTGTCTTCCAGACGTACTTTTGGTAGAAGAATGCCTGAGCCACTGTGTGTTGTGGACGTTGAAATCGCCAGCAAGAACGATTTCAGAAGAGGGGGATATTTCCCAAATCTTATCGATATCGGAAGACAGTTTATTGAAGGAGCACACAGTGTCAGTGTCAGACATATTCGGGCTGCGGTATAAAAAGCAGAAGTGAATAATGTGCCGATAGAGTTTAAATCTAATCCAGACAATTAAATTCTGGACTAGTAGAAGAGAATTGAGGGAGATGGGAGAATGGCACATCATTTCTAATATAAACCGCGATTCCCCTCTGAGGAGAGAAGAGCGGCACTAAGTGATAACTAGAAATGTGATACTGATTAATATCAGAATCGGAAACAACCTTGGTTTCGCTTAGTGCAAAAACTGCCGGATTTTCTACGATAAAGTGGCAGTAAACCGAAAAATGGTTACTTTTCAAGCCACGAATGTTGCAAAAATTAAATAAAATTGTTTGCATAGTCCCGGTCTTAATTTGCCCAAAATAAAACAAAACGAAAACGTACACAAACACAAGGACTGACGAACCGGATCCACAGATGCAAAGCAAAGCCGCCTCTGTGAAAACAAAGCCAGCAGCAGTGTTATGCCTGCTGTGCTGAAGTTTGATCTCAAGGAAGGCAGCCAAATGCTCAGCAGTGGAGACCCGTTAAACGCATTCAATGAAGCACGATTGTACTATATTGAATGTTGGATGGAAGAAAATAGAAATAAATAGGAACGGCGGCACGTCCGTCCCCGTCAGTAGTTCAGCTCCAACGCCTAACTTTACATTGCATTAGATTCACTGTTTTACATATATCGCCTATAACATGCCTAAGGCAAAAACTGTCCGAATTGATTTATCGTCAAAGGATTTAGTAAATGTCGAGGTCTTTATACATGAACATATTTTTCCTTCAGTGATCCTGCAGGAAATCCACAGAGCGAATGTTACCTGGTATATTAAAAAATAAAGAAATTTTACATCCACAACATTTTTATTCTGTTGCTAACAACAAGTTACTTATTTATTGTCTTTAACTTCATCTACTTTCGTCGTAATAAAACGAAGTTTGTGGGCGGAACTTCCAGTTGCTGAGTCCGAAATGGGAGATATTCCACTACAAACACCTTCCTCTAATCGTTCATGACCAGTTTGCCCATGAAAGCTTCTGGCTATGCGTTTTGGGGGATCGATAAACATTTCTTTCACTAAAACTGCACCCGGATAGTGTCCAACACAGCTTTTCAAGTTCATGCATGATTTTGTTTTTGAATCTTTTTTATGAGATGTTAGTGTACGATCCAATGATATGTTATCATTGGATGAGGATTGCGAAAGAAATGACGAATCTATCGTTCCGAATTTTCTGCGTCTTAAATTTAATTTTGATGTATGCGGCTGAGTTTTTAATTCAACAGCTGCAATTCTTTCACTTTCAAATAAGCTAATTTGCTTTTGAATACGTGGTATATGATGCTTTTCATCAAACATATCCTTAGCTCCAATAATATAAGAGCCTTTCCCCATTTCCAAATCATCACCGGCAATTGAAGAACAAGTGTCGATGGACAAGGTTGTGTCATCGTCATCGATATCGTTTCCCTGATAGTAAAAAATATAATGCAAATTAATTTAAAAATATAAATTTCCTTTTATGATAAAAGTCTTACATATTCTGTTGCACTGGTAGATCCTTTGGTAGCTGCAGTTGTGTTGAAGTCGGAACTAAAACTGACTGGTGTTAGACAATTCTCACTTTCTTTCTCTTGAATGAAAACATCTTCTGGTTGCAGTGCATTTAAATCTAAATGGGTGCAAACTGAGTTTAGATCTTCATCCAGTTTGGGAAAATATTTGGAGATTAGTTCTGCAGTCGGAAGGAAATTTGTCCTTAAAATAAATTATATTTTATAAATATTTCAGCAAATAATTAATCTTAAGCTAACCCATCGTTGCTTATTAGACTAAACGATATTTCCCCGCTTGACTGTCCACGCGAGTAACTTTCAGAAATGGCTGGAGATGAAGGTTCCGTCCCGGAGAAATTTCCGATACTACTTCCTACACTCGATTGTTCGCTCCAACCTTATTTGATAAGTTATATATTTTTTAAAGCTAAACTAATTTAAAATATATAGCAATCCACTGAATTAAGTAACTCCATCCGCTTAGACAATAACAAAAATTGAAGCTATAACTCTTTTATTGGTGGCATGCGTTCCTCATCAGCACCAGAGCATAATAAACAGTACATTTGTTGCAAAGCATAACAAATAATTTCAATGTTTCAACTTTACAAAACATTATGTTTTTGTGCAAGATTTGATTAAAAACTAATACGTTTCTTGACTCCTCTTGCAAAATCTATACTTACCTAGCGTGCAATCATCGAAGATCTCGCTAGTGAAGTTAAATGTAATAAAGTTAGTATTTTTTAAAGTCTTCACTGCATTTGTCTCCAGTCTGTTGCATATAATGATACATGGATCGTGAAAAAATAAATAAATAAATAAAATTATTCAAAAGAGTAAAATAATAGTTATTATTTATTGCAAACTTTAACGTGATGTACCATGATATAGTTACATTGCTGCTCAAAATATTTATTTTAATTGAATTTGTGGATTTTTAAACGTAGTTTATGACTCCACATATGTACGTTTATTTTGGCATTTTATAAACTGTTATTGTATATTGTGGTATTATATTCGCTATATAGAATTTTTCAGTAAGTATTGTAGAGTTTTCAATTTGTAAAATAGATATACTATATCTCCATGTCAAACTTCAAGAAGACACCGAGGTCAACAAATCGTGGCAACAGTTAAAGGAGTTGGTCCAGATCCGAACCAGGTGGAGAGTCGGTTAGTAGACGTCCTATACCCCATAAGGGGTTAAAGTATCCAGTGATGCTAAAAAATTATTTTTGGAAACCTACAGAGTGCAATCGATATCAAAAATAACTGAGAGAGTACATACCTCAAGCCATTTTTGACATCACTTGACTTACACCACAATTGCAAGTTAC
The DNA here is from genome assembly GCA_964036015.1 of Leptarthrus brevirostris. NCBI lineage: Eukaryota > Metazoa > Arthropoda > Insecta > Diptera > Asilidae > Leptarthrus > Leptarthrus brevirostris. Next base: position 92,470,104 of record OZ038374.1, read on the forward strand.
ATTTTTTTACACTTATCGTGCAGAGAAACAAACATGAATACAAAATTTGCCCTACACTCACGTTAGTGAAACAAACGGCGAAGTGCAATTCCCTCTTGACATTTATTTGATAAATAATTTGATAGAAAACTGATTATCTTGATTTAAAAAAATGTTACGGATTAAATTAAATTATAAATGAAAAAAACATTAAATTATAAAGAAAGTATGTATTCAAAAGTACACTTGATCCAAAGCAGGTGTAAAAATTTACACTAGAAATGCTTCCACTTCGGCGAAACAAACGATTTTAAGTGTAAAATTTACACAAAGTCGAAACAAACGACTTTTGAGAGTTTTTTGTGTTAAAAGGTGTAGCGAAACAAACAGACCTAATGATTCCAAAATATTCAAGACAATTTAAAAATAGCTGAAGCTATTGGAGAAAATGTGGAACTTTTGGATCATCAAGTAAAACCATATTCTTCCAACTTACGAAGACCTGTCCTAAAATAACCTACTCCAAAGATTCTTAGGCGGCCATACACCGAATGCAAACAAAAATTTTAATTCGACCTTAGCTCTAAAACATCTCCGTTCTGGGTTTACCATTGGTTGTTGAAATTGCTACATATTAGCCATCGGATGGTTTAGTGACGGATATGATTCGATTTTACGCACAATAAAAACTTTGGATATTAAAATTAGGTAGCAAACCAAAATGCATGCTGTTAATATGGATCAGCATCTAGTGACTCAACAGGAGCGGCGCAGCTCATTATCGATGAAAGAAGCCCGAAAAGAGCAGCTGAATGAGCAAAATAAACTTCACGAAGAAGTTGAAGGACTATTGTCTGGCCCTGGAATAGCTGAGTAGGAGGTAAATCACTGAAATTATTGAGTTTTCGTAGTTTGAAGTTTTTAGAACGTTTTCCTCAAAACAACTTGAAAACGAGTTGATCGATCGTGCTAAAACTCTACATACAATTCAATAGCAATATTATTTTTAATTTATACTTATTTGTTTATAAAAGTCACTTTTTTAGTGAAAAAAATAACGAAAATGTTGTGTAAAAAAAATTTCAAAAATTTATTTAAACAGTTTAATGCAGTAAATAGATGTACCTGCAGTTTTATAAATGTTAACGTTTCGTTGTTCTCGAAAGAAATGATTAAATGCCTACTTTTTCGTGAAATCGTGAGAGTGCAACTTACATCCTGTCGTCGGCAAGAGCTGATTGATTGGCTAGGGGTTAGCAGCTGTTATATTGAAGAAATGTCTCCAGGCTTACCCAGGCTAAGGTACTTGTTAGACCCTTTACTTATAACAATATCACTGCATTAAGTAAGGCAGATCTAAGGTTGCTCTTAGGCTACCTATCTGGCCACTGTGGGCTGAGATATCATCTACACCGTCACTGTCCAGTGAGACGGAGTGTTGGCTTTGTCTGGAGGACAACCTAATGTGTTTTTATCCGGCCTTGGCATGGCTGAGAAAGAAGATCTTCAGTCGGGAATTGCTAGATGCTCTGTTAAAGACCTCATTGCAAATGGGTAACCCAAGAATAATAATAATAATAAATATTTTTCGTCGTTTACATGTATTTGAAAGATATAATTTTGTGGTGAAAGATATTTATATGAAGCCTGGTATTTCATTTATGTTAATATGTATAATAATTCATTTTTATTACTATGGATATTATTTTGTTTTCGAAGTTGAAATGACCGAATCTCAAAGTAGACCAGTTACGCTTCAAATTCTGTGGTCACAGGAAATAAGTTGGTAAGTCGAAAAATGGCCAAAATGAGATAAGTGTACTGAGATCATCTCCAATGTCTGATATGCATTATTATCAACAAAATGTATTTTCTCCCAAAATGGATTTACAGAAATTGTTCAAAAGTAAAAAAGTGCTGCACTGAAAAGTTGCGATTTTCGACTTACAAACTTATTCTCTGTAACCACAGAATTAGAATTCCCTGTGACCACAGAATTAGAACAAACCTTTAATTTATTTATCTTTTTAACTTCCTTTTTCGTCAAGATTTCTACTATTGAAATAAAGCGATTTAATTACTGACAGCTCTATAAACTGTAGAGTAACTATTAAAAAAGGCGCACGGTAAATGAATTGCAGAAAAGCTTAATTAAAACTAAATATTAAACAAAACTTAAAGAACACCAACTAAGAACGAATAATTAATTTTTTCGAAGTTGTATATAGTTAAAAAAACATTCATAAATATGTGCAAAATATAAAATATATTATTCAATTCTGTATCATCGTATTAAAGCTAGAATAAATAAACTGCATAAAAGAATACTTTAAAATTTGTGGAAAATTCTGTGCATTCAAAATCGTATATTTCGAAGTAATAGAGCGAATAAATCCGCCTATGAACATTACAGAAACGGAAGACCATGCGTTACTTAATTTATTCAATAAAAGAAAGTTACAGAAAAAACTTGGCCAGTCATCTACTATACACAACTAGTTAACAGCGTAAAAAAGCGACAATGTTTGAATTACAAAACTCATTTAATTAAGCGAAATGGTGAAAGCTTTGTATTATTTGGATGCATCTTCCTCTAACTTACTGCTACATATAGCTGCTGGTTTTTCGTTCAAAGAGTTTTGTGGTGTTTGTATTGGCGTTGGAACGGGGGTTGACGGATATTTTGGTGGTGATGATGCTGGCGTTTTAAACAAAAGTGCTGATGCCATTTTTTCTAGAAATACGTCCAGCTGCTTTAACGACAATGCATTGTGAAGTGTTTCCAATGGCCGAATAGGTGGGACTCCACCAAATCCTTCAAGTACTGCTTAAGAAACATGTTAGTACAAAAGTTATTTAATTCATAGTTAATATGTTCTTTAAAATCAATATAATTCACACAGGAAAATATTTAATGAATCTAATAATGAAGCTAATCTTAAAATGTGCAAAATAATAAAATACCTGAAACTTTAATATATTTACCACTGAAATGTAAAATACATAACATACGACAAACCATTTAAATATTGCTTACAAAGGAAGTGAGAACATATTAAGAGATATAGACTAATATGTGAAAAAGATGAACAGCTTCTAAAATTTCCTTGTTTCACTGAAAAAGATAGTCTGGAAGTACATACAACGCAGAATTTGTTTGGCACAGACCTGTGTAAAGTTAGCCGGGCAGTATTAATCAATTATAACGGATCTATGCCCATTCGATTCGTATGAATTTGCAAATTTTTTTCAAGTTCATTTCAACTTTTGCTTACCCTTAGCTTTCGCGTAAAATTACAAAAACCGTACGAAGCAGTTAAGCGGATGTAACTCCCTTAAAAAAAATCAGAAGGATTATTATAATCATCTTATCATAAAGTAATCACTTATACTTACTTAGACAAAAATCAACTAGATCAATTTTTGCCAGACTAGTAGTAAAAAACTTTCACTCAAAAAACAAAAATTAATTAATTAGGCAGTACTCACTGAAATAACAGTACCAATTAAAGTTCAGAAGAACAGAACCTTATAAGCGAAATTATTGCATGGACTGGTTCTCAGTTTCATTACTTATTATTTTGATAGAACTGCAGATTTATTTCATTGATCTTTTTTTTATTTTCCTACAATTGATACCTTTTTATATATACCCGTGCCTCGATTTGCACGATACTCAATATACACGGTTTAAATGAAAAATATGTATAATTTTGGGGGGTTTTATTTTGATTGTTTGTATTTTGCCATTTAAAAGTATTTATTAATGAACGCACTCTTTTAATAGTTCGATTAAAAGTTGCCTTACGCACCCTTTTCAAAAACTTCAATTGCAAACGTCAAAGTCATTTTGTTTTTTTGTATTGTTTGAATTCTAATATAAAGAAAGAAAGAAATTAAACGTTTAAGTGAAATCTAAATAGCAGGCGAAAAGGGCACTTTTGTATTTTAAATAATTTATTTCATAATAGTGCTTTAATTTTATTATAGCCCTATAATGTCAACCAAAATAAAACAAATTCCTAAGCAAGGGCAATTAGTTTGGAAAAGAAAATTTAAATTTTGAGCAAAATAAAATGTAGATAAGGCTAAGCATCCATAGTGTAGGCTACTGTAAGAGCAAAATTGTCTACATATAATCGAGATGATTTAATAGAAACAGTAGAAAAAGCTCTAGTAATTTGGATAGAGGACAGTAGTAAATAAAATAGTTTTTTAAAAAAAGTTGGACGGACTTCACAAAAAGCGCTGAAAAGCATAAAATAGTCTTTAATTTTATATATATTACGACATTTTGAAGTCGGTGCAAATTAACCAAACAAAACAACTACCCAACCACAATTGAAGATAACACATAAAACTACCTGAACGTTTTAGCTCACGGGATCATAATGAAGGACGATTAAATACTTTTATTGTAGTTCTTTGGTTTGTTTGATTTGCACCGACTTCAGAATGTCGTAAAAGGCGTAAAATTAAAAATAATCTTATGCTTTTTAGCGCTTTTTGTGAAGTCGGTTCAAGTTTTTTTTTAAAACCATTTTATTTTTCACTTTTTAGTGTCTTTTACCCTGTTCAACAAAAAAAGAACCATCCAATTCGGTGCACGCGTTAAAAAGTAAGGTTCAACCCCCTACCCCCATTCCACTTAAATTTTTTTTCTCGGGGTATCAATCAGGGAACATAGTCTACCCAACAGAAAAAAAAACAACAAAATCGATTCACGCGTTACGAAGTTAGACTACCCCTCCCCTTCCCCCCACCTTAGGACCAAATTATTCTCCTATTAGCAATGGGGGATCACACTCTATACAACAGCAAAAAAACCATCCAAATCGGTCCACGCGTTACAAAGTAAAATTTTTTGTCATGGTACCAATCGGTGAACATACTCTACCCCACAAAATAATAATCATCAAAATCGGTCAAGTTATGCCCGGTCAGACATAAAAAAATATACACGTCGAATTTCTTTGTTTTTGGGAAGTCGGTAAAAAAAAGACCGGTGGATTCTAATTCGATAAGATAATAGAAGGAGTAGATAAAGTTCTAGTAGTTTGGATAGAGAACAATAGTAAAAATACGTACCGGTGGATTCAAATTCGATAAGACACAAGTTGCTTAACATTTTTAGTTCTTTAAAAGAAAAGCAAAAATTTCATCTACTACAGAATTTGGCGCAAGCAAGGGATGGTTCGAAAACTTAAAAAAAGACACAATCTATAACATTCAACTTAAAGGAGAAATTGTTTCCGGTGATAAAAAATTATTGAAAAAAAGTACGTTCCTTACGAAGTATTTGATGCCGATGAGACCGGCTTATTCTGCTTATAATTTGCACATGACAGAGAAGCGGCGCCGGAAGAATTCCAGATACTACTGGAAGAAGTGTAGAAAAGAAAGCTTAACCTCGTGTTCGGAGAAAGCACAAATGCACATTTTGTCATATGGGGTCATATGGGGCAGCAAGAATATCAACAAACGAGGTGGGTCTTTGTTGCACTATACATTAAACACTAGTTTAAGAATTTGTTACAGGGCAACATACCAACGTACAGGGACCCAACCAGTGAGAATGTACTCGACGTGACGTTCTTCACGAATACGGAGAGCTGTGAACTGGCCGACTGGAGGGTGCTAGAAAGGCCCTAACTATCAGATCACAGCTATTTTTGGGGTCAGAACAACGGTGACCAAAAAAGACAGTAGAAAATTCAAAAACGTGCCAATGACCGATTGGGCAAAATTCGGTAGGCTAGTGCAGGAGAAATTAGGAAGGGGATGAAAGTTGGCGCACCCAATACCTTGGATCTGAAGTGGGTCACGTTACTGAATGTTTGAACGTAGCTTTCGAACTGTTTTATTTTTTTTCCTTTTTCCTATGTTGGTCCTGTGAGCAGGCATCAGAAAAAATCTCATTCCTATTGGTGGGGAAAGAGCCTAACTCAAACCCGCCGAAGAGTATGTGCCCTGACAAAAATGTACAGTGAATAGGCAGTGGATAGATTATAGAGCGGCTCTAAAGGCTTTTAAGACGACAGAGCAGCTAAAAGAAAGAATTTGATCTCCTTTAATGAACAAATTCAAAAGAACCCAGAAAGAGCTAGGATGAGGAAAGTAATATTGAAAAGTACTTCACAACCTATATTACTTTGTAATAAATAACGATATCCTTAAAAATAACAGAGATGAAACGCCTGAGGTTCTGCTGAATATTCATTTCCCAGTCTGTAAAAATCAAGTAACTACTCCAGGGGAAAACTTGGTTACAAACTGGGGGTACAGCTCTACAATTATCACCCAGAACAGGGTCAGATGGTCAATCAGCTGTCTTGATCCAGAAAAGTCACCAAGACCAGACGATATAATGCCAGTCATAATACAGAAGATACATGTCATCCCTCACGCGTAGTCTTCATGACGAAAGCGGGAAAGTGCACTCCAATCCTAAAAATTAATTAAAATCTCCGGAAACGATTTTGGATCTGTATATCAGGGAAAATCTCGACCCCAACCTACTATCCAGGACCCAACATGCATATACACGAAGGGCAAGTCGGTTGACACTGCCCTACATGAGGTGGTGTTCGAGATTGAAAAGTCCGTACACTATAAAGAATGTACCTTGGGCTTTACAGATATAAAAGGGACAACGTAACCACTGAGGCGATCACGGTCACTCTGGAAACATCAAAGGTAGATAAAGCAATAATTTGATGGCTAGCGACGCTGGTAAAAAGCAGAATGATAACCTGGAAGGGGGGCGGATGCACTTTTAGTAAGCAGTGGTGATAAAGTTTCTATTCTTGCAAGAGTCTCTTTGGTGTAAAGTGGGGGCTAAAACACAGCATCACACAATGGATATATACAGGTTAGGTGGCCAGCTGTGGACAAAAAATATGTCTCTGAAAATTGGGGTAAATACAAAGAATAGTGGAAATAAGGGTCAGTGTGACCGTCAAAGTATGAAAATCTTTCTTAACTGAAGCAATACGAATAGAGAACAATTTAGCAAATTTTGTTTTAATTATCATTTTATGAGGCTCATGTGTTTAAAGAAGACAACATCTCCTCCACTCAAGCCCATATCCAATATTCTTACCCCTTTATATCTCTCCTATCAAGGCTGTGTTTAAGTATGTGAGGCAGTAACAAAGAGTGGCATAGAAGAAGGACGAGGTCTAAAACAGCTTAATTTGTGTAACGTATTATAAGGACGACCCTTAAATTTTTATATTCATAAAAACTTAGTTTTGAACGAGCGCTATCAATTTAGCAATTCAGTTTATTCTTTTTCTCTACTGTAATGTTGATAAAAAATTTGTAGTAGTTTTTTATATCGTAAAAAAAACCCAAGTTTCCCAGTCATTAATGATAATGACAATATTCAGAAATATTTAAAATTAATCAATAAATAATACATATAAATATTTATAGAATAATAACTCACTTCCTAAACGAATTATAATCATTTTTACCATTTTGCACATTTTAACTACACAAATAATTAAAAAAGAACACAAAACTTGTTTAAAACTAATTATTTACCTGAAGGAGATGCTGTGCTTGGAATCATGTCTCTAAGGTTTGGCGCTGAAGAGCTTCCACTTATAACTGCCGTACTAAATAAACTGTTAGTGCTAGTCGCCATCTTTTTTCCGAATCCACCGAAGCCCAACATTTTAATATAGCTCATCTGGCCGGCAATGCTGTGCCGTTGACGTCGTGACGATGCCGAGGATGAACTTGATGCAGATGTTGCATTTTCTGGATTGTGCAATTTATCGATTTTTGGGTAAGGCGCGATAGGAATTAAATTAGTTAAAGTATCTGAATGAACGGATTTTAAGGATGATTTGGGAGAAACCTCATTGGCAGGAAAAAACACGATGGTGGGAGTTGATGCATTAAACAAATTTGCATGATTGATGTTGGAATCTGGGAATAACGAAATCAAGGTATTTGCTGATGATAATTGAGATTGAGATGTTGCATTAATGGAATTATCAATACTTAATAAGCAATTAAATGATGTTTTTGTATCAAAACATGACGACTGGCTACGGCTAAAGCTAGGTCTAGGCTGTGAGTGGCAAGCTGAATCTAGTTTTTGATAAGCTAATTTACAGTTTGAATCTAGGTTTGTAGGCACTGAACCACATAACTGAAATATGTCGGTATATGTTTCAGAATATTTCAATAAATTATCAGCTGATGAGTAAAATGGTCGATAATGTACTGGATATTTTCTGATGCTAAATGATTTAGAGGCCGATTCAACATTACTAGTAGGTTTTAAAGGCTCTTTATACATGGAAACTAGACAATTACATGAAAGTGGTCGTTCGTTAGTAGCCATAAGTGATATGCAACTAATGGAATATCGATTACCCAGTGTACCGGTTGTTTTGGGATTGTATAAAGGATTTGTGGTTAATGATTCTGGGGTTAGTGGATTGACTGAAAAATCTATTTCAGATAAAGGTAACTCATTTGTTGATGAATCAATTCTGTACAGGGGAGTACACCCAGCTACACTAATTTGGATATTATTTCTGTTATAACGATTTTCTACTGGTGCTAATAAAATATTTTTAGATTAACATAAATTGCGTTAATTACATTATTCAAACATATGTAGTTACATGTAATTTATTGGATATTAGCAAAAACAAGCACATTCGTTACGATGTGAAGTTGAAAGTTAAATACAATTATACGTCAAAAGAGTGCGAAGTGAAGGGAAATGAAGAATATGGAGATAAATGAAAAAAGAAATCAAAAGATACCATTAGACAACATGATACTGAAGTATTTGATAATAGCTAATTTTACTTAACATGTAAATTACATTAGACTTTTTACAATGTATATACAACCATATAAACCACAACCACATGTTTATGAGACATGCCGTTTTACCACAATTCGAGAGAGTCTAAATACTATATATATTGTTAGCTAAGCCATTAACACTAAAACATCGCAATCTCAAATTTTGAATATCATAAAAATATAAAGTCCAAATGAAATTAAAAATATTAGTGAAAACATAATTAAATATCAGAAAAAGGAAGCAAAGAATATATAAGGATTTCAATATACGACCACAGAATTTTATAATATTGTATTAATATGCTAATGCTTTCAAGTATTCTCGTTTATTTAGTGAAACTATTTTTTCGGCTAAAAAAGATTTTAATTTAATTCCTTTTAAATCTTTTTCTTGCTGGGCGAAGTAAAGTAGTCGCTTTCATCATAATTTCAAGCTAATTTAAAGTATTGAATAGTTTTTTTAATAAATTACATTGTACAGACTTTGCGCAATAATCTACAAAAGGCATTGATAAAACTTATGTTAACATCTTATCAGCCGGTAGTTTAATATTCCGCTTTATCCTGATTACCGTTATTAAGTTGGTTTGTTTTTGGTCTACCGAAATTAAATTTCTGTTAAAATTTAAGAAAATTAGTAGCCATTGGTTTTGTGGCCTCTTCAATTTTATTTGATTATTTTTGATGATATGATATATTTAATAAAACCAAATTTCCTCGACTACACATGATAAGTTTTACAGCGCAGTGACGACTGACAGGTTAACATGTTAACAACGTATTTATAAACGCAGTGTTCTTATTGTGCTACACATTTAAGCTAAATCAAATATTAAATTTTTCCTAATGACATAATATATCATTCTGTTGATTAAAATATATTTTTAAATAAAGACGGAATTACAAAAAATGTAAAAAATAGATTATCTGATAATAAGCAAGCGGCGCTTACAACTTTTCATTTTATAGTGTAGTTTCTAAGAAAATTCTGTAATATTATTTTAAAAATGACTATGTATACAACACTAAATAAAAACTTCTGTGAATTTAAATTTTTCCCTTCTATCCATTATATTGTACCGTAAAATAACGTGACTTCCAAAGACAAGATTTCAGAATCGAGATGAACCCTATGGTTTATTAATAAAGCTATATATAAGACAAAGTCGAAGGAATTGAGTCTTTTTCTCATTTTTTTTTATGAACTTTAGCTTTGGTTTTTACTAAATTCAGTGGAATCTGTTCTGCTCTGACAACTTTGACCAGCTCAGATTAATTTTGAAAGAGAATTTCAATTACACGAATTACACGAGAAGTAGACATATGAAACAGGCGATAGAAATGAATGTCAATATTCAAAATTATTTCGCAGTTCTTTAAATGTACGGTTATTTCAATAAAAATCAATAGAAAAAAAGATATTTTGTTACCCGATTTCAAACAAAGTCTGTAAAAATACTGAGAGAAAAGACAGCATTCAAGTTCTTGTCTGACCTTAAGTGTTCTTAATTACAAAACTTTAATAATTCGCAAAATATAATAGCTTTAAATAAATGTACAAAATAATTTCCGCTAAAAAGGAAAATTTCCAAGTATAACGGATATATCCTTAATAAGTAATTGAATATTCTGAGAAGTATATTTTTAAAAGTTTTTTCTTTCTTTTTTCTTTTGCAAATATGAAATTTTAGCTTGGGACAATAACTATACAAGTCGTTGGTGGAGTAAGTGATAACGTGTCGGTCTACCAATGCGGAGGTCCCAGGTTCGAATCCCACCGATGGCGACCCATAGTTGCTGCCAACAGTTTACGAAAAAAAGGCCATGGGGGTTGCAGAGAAAATGCCAGTTGATCGGAATCCGCTTTAAACTGTAGGTACACTTGCAATCGTTGTCTCAAATCGCCCCATGCCCCACAAGGGGTTACGGGTACTAGAGAGAGAGAACAACGGTATCCGCAGCTTTGTTATTTTTGCGAAGGCAGATATCAAAAATATCCTCATAATAGAAGTTGGTACTAGTATACTGTGCACCCTTTGACGTAATGAGAACTGAAAGGATGTCCAATCAAATGTCTTTTCATCTTAGTTAAGGATATTCTTTACTTCAGTGAATTCCAAAATATAGCAACGATGCACGTTCGGAAATTTTTCCAATGGCGTAGTGAAAGGGTTTCACAATGTAGAGTTTATTGTAATCTTTCTCTTAATTTCTTTCAACCCCTTGTGGCGAGTAGGATGTTTTACTATGATGACAAAATAAACCAATTAACACCATTTCGCTAACATCTAGAAAAGAGTAGGTATTCTTAACTAGGATAAAAAGGAAATTTTTAGGACATTCTTTACATAATCGTTTTTAAAGAACTGTTCATTATATCAAAAGATGCATAGCTCACTCACTAGGGGACAACTTTTATTATGAAGCCCTTTTTTGATATCTGCCTTTGTTCAAGCGGAAATTGCGGAGCATTATTGAATTTTGTATAAAAATATACGATACCTAACATAAAACGACATAACTGCGAATACCATTATCGTCCTAATAATTTTTTTTATATTTGATCTTTCAGCTGCAAAGTTAGACCAAATCGACATCTGTACGATGTTACCGAGCATAATTATGATCTTTTTTTACATTGATATATCGCTAATTTTCGAAGTCCTGTTCGTAACTGAGGACACATAATGTGCCGAACAAAAAAAGGGGGTAACAAGGCTTCCATAAGACCAATATTTTAACAAGCATTTATTGTAACTGCGAGGGTCGAGTAAAAAATTAGCGATAATTTATGGCTTGACCCTGCAAGTACTTTTCAGGAACGATCTTATTAGAGGAATCCTATTGTGTATTACATTTTTGCAACAATGTGCAAAAAGATTTATATAAATTGTATTTTGGAATGCAATGCAATGGAAAATTAAGTAGGAGTTCAATGAACTTTCCATTTTCAAGAGGAATTTGAAGAGGAGTTAGAAATGAAAAGTTAATGTTTGAAGTAAAATCTTCCAAAGAAGAACAAAAATTGTTACCTGCTGAGTTCAAGTTATCAGTATGTGAATCTATAAAATGAAATTTTGTGCCTCACAGCTAGAAGCTCTGGACTGGATTTAAGAACATATAGCATATAGCATGTAGATCAAAATGGGAGAATTAAAGTCAGATATTGAAGAGAGGTTGGAAGACGTACAAGTTTCTGAACAGGTCAAAATGAAAGAATCTAAATGTGACATGGAACTGCCAATGAAGGAAAATATTGATGGAATTAAAAATGAATTAGAGAGCGTCAAGAAGTGACATTCAACGTTTTATCGTACAGACTTGAATGTAAACAAAAGACTTCATCTTCCAATTTTTAATGTAAAAGCCCTTGCAGACATATAGACTTCGGTTCGAGAAAGCAGCGGTAATGAATTTTAGGACTGAGAAGGAAAAAGCTATAGCTCTGGTTTTTGCACTGGACTGACGAGGAAATTGTTGACACTCAGTGGCAGAGCAGACTTGTTACAAACTATTATATCGGAGCAAAGGTACATTCTCTCATCTCCGTTGAGTACAGAAGTCTGAAAAGAAGGCAGGAACGAATTAAAAATCCAAAAATGTGACATGAGAAAGATAATTAACAGTAGAAGCTGTTGACTTGAATCATGCTTTGGGAGACAAAAATGGTCAACTAAGTCAGAAATTGAGGGACGCAGGAGAATGCATTCGAAATTTAAAGTCTTAACAGAAGGGTCTTTCGTGATGATACATGGATTCTAGAGGAAGAGAGGGCAGGGCACACAGTAACGAATGTAAGATAGACGGCTTTAATTGTCTATTTGAAGGAAACAAATCTGAGATTGAAACAGTTGAACAGTTGCAATCTGAGAGACAATTAGAGGAACAGCTGACAGAATAGCTCATTGGCGGAGCAACAAGAGAAAGAAGGTATAAGATGTTATTGTAGCCAAATGGAAATACTGTTCGGGAACAAGAGTTCTAAGTCAGTGTAACATGTAAGATGGTGGTCATGAAAACAGAATCAGTAAGGCGTGTAATGTACATGTTGCAGGTGGCGAGAAATCAAGAAAAGGAAACGTAAAATGGTGCATGCGACACGTGTAGTGCTTATTGCAGGCATTGAATGAGTTTATGGGCAAAGAGTGACGAGACGCTGAGAGGGCAAATAAACGCTTATGGATTCTATTTTTCGCGTTGATTCAATGCACACACTTGCAATGAACCACCTATGTTGTTTTAATTGAGTGAGACATTTTAAAATGGAAACCATGGAAACAAACAATCATTCGTACACATGTTGCATCGCTGGGCGAAGGCTTGATTCTGCGGTGATTAAGCGAGGTGAAAATAAGTATCGGAAATGTGTAGAATTAATTGGCTTAACTTTCCAGAATTAGGTGAAGTTGTAGTTGTAGATGTGTTTGTTATTTACTGGATTCAAAATAATAATTCGGAAAATTATTGGTGTCGCTCCCAAGGATCAGACCCATTTCAGCTTGTAAATTCGGAATTAAAAATGGTTTCACTGCATTGAACGTACAATTGTGTTCCGATGAGATAGAAAATAAGTCAATCGAGAAAGTACTCAAGTTGAGAAGTCACCTCATTTTACGGTACCTTATTAATGTATCTTATATTCTATATTGCTTTAAGCGCTTACCAGTGATCGATTTATGGGATTTTAATTTTAGTATTTTCTCACTTTATGGCAAAATTCATTAAATTTGAATACTCAAAGCGATAAAATAATTACGCAAAGTTACAGAAACCGATTATACAATTATGACAGGCTTCGAAATGCTTTTCAAAAAATTAGTTTTCTGTGGTCATAATATTAAGGAAATTTAAAATTATGAAGAATTAACATGATACAAAGTCAATATTAACATTCCAAAAATGTAAATATCGACATGGGCAAAAATTAATTCTTCATCAGGGATATCTAATTACTTTGGTAAATATTGTGATATTTTTCATTAGCTGTTCCCAATATATGCAGTTAATCTGGATCAAACAATGTACAGTTTGATCATACTTTGTATTATATTTTTGCAGAATTGTGACCAGTTAATGAAAATGTTGCGCATGACACTTCAGCCAAAGACACGGAAAAGTCCGGCCAGATGCACTCATGTTAAAATTTTGCAATTAAACAATTAAAATTGAAATATATAATATACAATTCTTACAATTTTTGAGATTTCTGAAATTTGCATGTACTTGCTTAAAAGAGGATTACCATGTCAATAAATTTCCAGCTATATATTTTTCAAAAATGTCATGAAAATTTCAGAAAATTTAAAGTAAAATAAGATTTAGGCAAGCATATTCGAGATAAAGAAAAATAGATAATGTTAAAGAATATGCTTGTGTTTGCGAGGTTATCAGTAAAATCTGAACAAACCCCCATTTTTCAAGTTTATATAATTTACCTCGATTTTGTTTTATTCGTATTTACATTTAGAGCCATTCAAAAAAACTTGAGCATCACTTTAAACCAAAAGTGAGAAATAAACAAGTCGATTTACGAGAGCTTTATTAGCGCGTTGCATGCTGTTACGTCAAATCACCCATTTAAATAAAATGCTTTCACTTCCAAAACGGTTAATCCGAAACAGATTTTTAGTTGACAATTTTCTTTTGATGCAAGACTTAGGAAAATTTCTAGAAACACAAAATTACCTTTTGTTTTTTGAAGCCTTTGTTCATACGATCTTGATCTTGGTTCTGCTTCGGGACTAAGTGGCCGATTTGATTCAAAAGATCCGCTTTGTTTCGTTTGCTGCGCAGCAAGTTCTTCGCTCAAACGTTTTGCCAAATCCATTGCTTCATGGCCACATACCGTATGATGTGAGCCTATAGGTATAGGTTTAGAAGCTTTGTAGTGGCGGACACGATGTGTTGGCCGCGGTAATGAACTGACTTCACTCTGTTCTTCTGGCGATGTTTGCTTAAAAAAGACGTATATAACAAATTTTTATTGAAAAGTGTACCCATTTACTTCACTTTGATTTCTTGAACTGCTAGGGGGTGTGTCTTCTAAATTTACATCATTTTCTTCATCAATACGTGTATTTGCACTGTCATCTGGGCTCTAATAACAAAAAGTTAATGTGCATATTTTATTTAAAGATTATATAAGCAAATTACAATATTTTTTGATTGCGCAGAATCATTTCGACTATGTGGACGAAAACCGGGGCCGGGAGGTAAATTCTTTTGAACGCAACAGTTTACTCCAGGACTAAAGTGTAGTTCAACATGAAATCTTTCTTCTGAACAAGGATCTTTAGTTGGATCCTCGTATAACATAATAACGATCTGAGACATATAGTTAAGTTCAGACACCATAGAAATGTATTCCATTGCACGTCGCCACTGTTCATCTTTAACTACGTCTAATAAGCCCCCAAAGCGAAGTACTGTTAGTAATGAGTGCACGTGACTTTCACTAGTAAAGTATAAACGTGTGCGCACGTGTCTGCCTGGGCTGGATACTCCATGACTGTAGCGCGGATTTAAGCGGTTTACGCTCTCATCACCTGGTTCTTCAATATTCCTTTGCAGATCAGCCTTTATTTTTTTAAGTAACGGAGTACAAATACCTTGACCTATAGCTAACTTTTCTTGAATTGTCAAACCATATTCCTGTGGAATCACAATGTCTGCTAAGTACTTTGCATAGATATATAATTCTTCCGCTTGTTCGTATTGCAATGTATGTTGATTATGCTGTAAATCGTATTTGATGCAATCGTATATATCAGGAATTTTAGAAATATCAAATGTTTTGCTTTTAGTGGAAAAATCTTTTTCGATTTTCTCCCAACGTCTTCCCATTAAGTCCCAGGTTTCACCATGATACAATATCGCGTCTTTTGTTTTCAGATCCTCTTTTTTAACACTAATTACTCCTAACAGTGACTGTATTAATGAATGAACATGCACACAACATTTAACAGGATTTTTCACAAAATCCATTGCTTGATTAATACTTATACTATTACTAGGATTAATTGCTTCCCGATCTTCTTTTGTAAATACCCTATCTATTTGCATTAGCTCATGTAGTCTATTTTTAGCCCTGAAAATACAAATCCTTCTAGTTTAAGCAGTTTTAGAACTGAAGTCATACATATTTTGATATTTGCTTGAATCGCAATCATTGTCCAATAACCCATTGGTGTTAGCACTTTTAACCATTTGCACTAAAATTGGTGTTAGTTCTCCTTCAAGAGCGAGTAAACCTTTTGCAAACGCCGCTGCAGTCATTTGAACACGACCTTCATCGGAAGCGTAAATTTTTAAATCATGTCGAAATGTTGAGTGCAATCTAAAACAAAAAATGTGCAATCGTTATTGAAAGGTTTTTATTTAGAAAAATCGGTGTTTCTCCTTTTTATCACAATTTTATAAAACAAAACGTCAGTTACCTACTAAATTTTAATAGGCAAAAAATGCATATCTTGTTCTCGTAATTTATGATTGTATATTTTTGTTTGATTTCCTTTAAAATGAGACGTCGGTGTAAAGTCGCGTGGTTTAAACTTCCTGGAAAAATGTATAACGGAGCTAGGCAGACTTCACTAGAATGACAAATGGCTACTTGTTGCAGTATTAGCGACTAAAAAAGACGCCGAACTCATGGTTCGCATCCAATATCTTTTTTACGTACGTTACTTTTTCAAAGTTGTTTCGAGCCTATCTATACTACATCCATGGTTTGGCAAATCGAAACAAGTTACCTGACACACTCATACTATATATTACATATATCTTAGCCGAAATAGATGAACTAGCTTAAATTGAATTACATCATTTTGTGTATTTGGTTTCTCGACTCGATTGATCGAGTCGACAAAATTCTTGTCGATTTGTGTACTATTTGGTATTTGGCAACTCGATCGAATCGACAAAAAAGAGTTACCATTTGAAGCACCAACTTGTTATCTAAATTATGATTTGTAACCAAAGTATCTATTTGAACTGTCAAATTTTTTCTGCAATTAGTGTTAATCTGAAAATTTTAAAATATTCCTCAGTTAGTTCGGTTAATTTCAAACAAATTTTGTAAATGTGCTCAATCGGGATACATTTTCTACGGGACGAAATCAATGAAAGAGTGCATTTCAAATCACTACGAGATTCATCCAACCCCTTATCATTACGAGACTTTAGGTATAAACAACTTTTTATAATAATCAAAATACCTTGTTAAAACTACTTTGTCATGTAGATTTGTTAAACAATTTGGCTTAAGTAAAAAGGCTTTTTGCTATCTGCTAGACCACTTTATAAGTGTGACCCCAAGTCAGAAAATAGCTGCATCAATACCGCCTATTTTTTGCAACTGGATCATTTCAGGAGACTATTAGAGAATCCTACTTAACTGGAATTTCGCAAGCGGCAATTGATATTTACTTACATTTTTACATCCGCTTCTTGCCTGACATTACATTATAGTCGACAACGTCAATCTCATCGAGAGTTTTGTCGATCACCGTCGACTGCAACCTTGTCGATATCGAGTTACCAAATACAAATTTCTCGATATCGACAAAGATCGACATCGAGTCGAGAAACCAAATACGGGCCCAGTAATTTGAGCTTGCCCATGTAACGGTGTCAGCATGGATTTTTTTAATATTACTAAAAGCAAATAAAAATTCTCTACTATTAGTTACAAAACAAATTTTAAATTGTGAATTGTGAGCTGAATTAATGGCACAAGCTCAGACATTTTACATGCCTGATCTGAACAAGACAGCGATTATGTGATTTAGCAACTGATCGAATTACTGGTATTTCTATGGTTACAAACGACTTTATAAAGAAATTAAATGACTGACCTTAGTTAGAGTTTATACAGTTAAAGCTCACCGTAAAAATACGAGCCGAAAAAGTAACAGTATATAATGTTCTTAAAATTTTAATACACATAGCCACACTGCAAAAAGTTATTTTCTGCCTGAGCGGAAGTTGTTAAATAACTTCTTTCTACCCCCACTCCTAGTAAATTTTTAAAAAGTTATATTTAAAAAACAATAATAGCTTCTCATTAAATGCTGTTACAATATTTGGGCATTACTATACCCATCGGTAACAGCTTCAAATTATCACCAAATTTAAATGTATACTCTTTTCTAATGTTATATGCATTTATGCCACTTCTAATCCTATTAAAATGCCTGACATAATACTTTATATTCTTGAAAATAAAATGCAATTTTTAATCTCGTGTATTACGTTCGGGAATATCCGGGAATAAAATAAACATTAAATAATTATCAATATTTAAAAAAATAATACTTATTAATTTATTACAATTTTCATAAAGGAAACAAACTAAATTTAACACACTTATAACTAAATGAATAAAAATATAGGGGTTTCTTGTTATAATTACTTCCAACTTTTAAATTTACAAATCGTCATCATTATTAATTCCATCAAAGTATGTTTCTTCGTGTTCCTCTACCATGACAATCTCCTCAAATAAAACAGGTATGATATCACCTTCGAACCAATGTGGTTCTATATCTTCGTCATTGATAATCCAATTTCTTTTAATTTGCTTCTTTAACACTTTGCCACATTTCTGTCACATAAATTTAACATAATGTTTTGTTGTTGCAGTGATCTCTAATAAGATTTTACGAAATTTTCCGCGACCGATGTTACGATACGTCTCAGCTAGCATCAGTATCAGTTACAGTGCCTCGTACATGTGAACAGCTGAAACGTCTGCAATCAGTTTTTCTTTAATAGCAAAAGTGTTAAATATGAAGGCGTGTGTGATTACCGTGACAATGTAAAAAACTTCAATGAAAATGTAAAATCTGCACAAAGCTTTAACTCAAGCCTCCTCCATGTTGGAGATGTTAGATATTTGTGTGTATTAATATTTTAAGAACATTTAATCCTATTACCTTATCGGCACGTAGTTTTACCATCACGAAAAGTAGAGATAATGTATTTGGTATCTTTATTTTGATAACATGTCACGGAAAATATGGCAAGGAATATTTTCGCAGAAAAACATTAATAGATAGTTTATGCTTTTGATTCTAAAATCCAACATACAATAGGTAATAGCCCATATTATTACTTAACAGGGCGCTAATTCCGCGTTAGTTTAAGGAGACTTTTCTTTTCAAAAAGTTCAAAATTTTGGATTTCTTTTTACATAAAACTGTTCCTCAACATCACAGCAATAGTGTCCTAAAACCGTTTTAAGAAATTCTTATAGGAAAAAAGTTATACCTATATTTGTAAATTAGTTATGAGCATTTTATATGCAAAAATTATGCTACAAAAACTTTAAGCGGGTTTTTTTCAAAATCACGTTTTTTGAATTGGCACACTTTTCTCGAAAACTACTCAACGGATTTTAATAATCCAAAAACCATTCGATTCGTTATAAAAAATACTAGTAACTAAACTTTTAATAACTTGGAATTACAAAAAATTCCGAACTAAACCGTTCAACTCGAGCGAAGTAAGAAAATATTAAAATATTTCTTAACGCGATCGGCGTTTCTAATAAAGAAAAGCTAAATTCCTTTGGCTCTTCGTCAACAGCAGCACCAAAGGGTTAGCTTTTCTTTAGCTGCTGGACAACAAAAATTTTTAAATAAAAACACCGACCTAGACAGCTGTATCAGATTATGATCACTACACTGTCACACCGATATTTCGGTAAACTATTTATCACAAGTACACAATGTACGAAATAAACACATACATTTTAGTGTTTATTTCGTATATTGTGTACTTGTGATAAATAGTTTACCGAAATATCGGTGTGTGTGAGTGGTCAAAATGTACTAAAACTGCAAAAAAATAATTTTTATAATGTTTTATAATGCTTTATAAAAATGCCCAAAAGGAATCAGCTCCATAAATAAAATAGTCTTCCCTGTAAACTACATTTATTATAGTTACTCTTCTCTTCCTTCCTACGTAACCACGATTTTAAAGGAAGAATCATCAAAATGTAAGTCTATTAGTTAACTTTCACATGTATATTACATATGCGTAGCTTCACAATGGCTACATTTAGTAGATACCTTTGCCGTATCAAATTACATGTGAAGTTTTGCAGAATCGAATTTTAAAAAGAAATGTCTTAATTTTGGTGGAAATTTATTAAAACTTGAAAAAAGAAATTACTAAAAATTTGGTGAACTTTTAGAATTCAAATTTGTAACTTCTGACGGGAGAGATGAAAGAGGGCTCATTGAAATGGGTAAATGTTTCTCCTTCAAATGACATGCTTCATGGCATTGTAGTGTTAAGTGAAAAAGTACCCGAAATCATAAAACCCCGTTTCCCCTCAGAGATGACCCATTTTATTTCAACTATGATACCTGCAGAAAAATGAAGCAAACAGAGAACAACAAAGGCCTTACTAACCTTAATAACCCAAGGCCCTGGGTTCCAGAATAATCGTGTCGACCTTGACCACCGGGGTACATGCATCTGAATATTCGTCCTAGTTCTTCGGCTTGTATACGACCAGCAGGTGTAAGCTCACCTCCCCATTTTAAAATAAGGACCAGAGAAGGTTCCTTTGGTATATCTACACATAACATATTTAAATAAAATATTAGTCTTATTTTAAATTTTAAAACGAATAGAAGGTATTTTAGAAATTGTGAGAAGTCTCAAAAAGTTAATGCATAAAAGTAGAGATGACTGGTAAGTATGGTGACAATTATGAAATGTGTATAACGTACTGCATAAACCGTTACCATCATCGGAACTTGAACCTCTGGGTCTGCCTTTCGGTTGGTATTTCATTTGAACTTTCCTATTAATACCTGAGAAATGACCATACCTATAAAAACATATTTAAAATAAGTGTGAAATAATACAATATTACAATATATAGTTTTACATTTCTAATACACTTTTAAGTTGCTCCAACTTCCCTTGTTTTTCTTCAATTTCGCAATCGGCAGCTTTTGTTTTTATTTCATCAAGTAAAGATCTGGCGATGTCCAGAATTTCTTGTAATTGTTTGGGTCTTTTCAATTTCACATGCCCATGTTTATAGCCGTCATATTTTTCGAAAATTTCAAAAAACCTAAAGATGAAGTTTAATTAAAAAACATTACACAAATTGTATGTACATACTTGGGATGACGAACCTCAACCTTCATTTTTTGTTTCGGAGTTCTGTCACCGTGACGAATTACTGCTACTACACATCGCAATTCCATCATTTTTCCGAACGTGGTTGGCACAATAGGAGGATCATCAAGCTGGAACGGTACTGACCACGGGATATGTAAGGTAGGAGTCAGTTCTCTTAAAATCATATTTCCAAGAATTTTCGCACAGTCATCGTAATATTTATTAGAGTTTTTAACAAAACTAAAGCCATTTACATCACAGACGTACGATTTACCATTTGCCCTACAAAAACAGTTCACAACCTGATAAATAAATATTTAAAAAAATTACCTTAGTAAATCAAATCCACAGACAGTTTGCTTAAAAGCTAAACACACTTTACGCGATATTAATTTCTCTGCATTGTTAAGTATAACAGGATAGCGAATTTCTTTTCCTTCACTATCTCTTTCCACTTTTCCATCCAATGCAGGGCTTTTCCTTGCTTCAGCGTGAGCATAATCAGGTCCAACAGTGTAAACTTTCACATCCGTTCCTGAAAAGTAAACTAAGTTTTAAAAGTAATGGTGGAACAGATGTTGTCAATTGCAATAAAACATATTGCGATAACTTGTTGTTAAACTAAAGCTCAATTCTGCCTCCTTTTATAGTTAAAAAATCATAAGAAAACATTTCTGTTCAATGAAATAAGGAATTGCTTTCACCAGAAATTAGTATCTTTAGTTTTAAAATTAATATTTTCATTCCTGAGTACCAAGAATTGTGCATGGAATTTAGGTTGGGCATAAACTGTTAATTGACTTGTCTTTTAAACAACACCTTTGTGATGTGTTTATCTAACCAACCAATTTTAATTGGTTTTAAATTAGATGGATGTCACATTTTTAATGAAACTTATGAAAATTAGAATTTATGAATAGATCACAGATATGGCGCAGGTTATCAAAATTCAGGTTATTTAAGAATGTATTTGTTTGTAAAATTCCTGAACATTTCATAAACTGTACCATGTCGTACATGCCATAAACTGTAATATCAAATGTCGAAATGCATGAAAAATAAAGTACCAAAACTATTGCTTTTAACAAAACTATTATTAAACTCGTATATTTTTTAGATCAATATTTGTTTTTACTTTATAAAACTACTGACACTCTTTATAAATGCAGGGTTTCGTGATTATATAATTGACGTTAATAACTTTAATGTTTGTAAAGAATGCATAAAAAAGCTCTTTATTTTCATGTAAATAAAAGTAAGAATTCCCTTTTGCAACACAGATATGCTAATGCAATTCTTTGCGTAATGCGCATCAACCTTTTAGACCCTATGAGTTCAAAGATTATTTAAAGATTATTGTAAAGATTATTTAAATTTTTAGACGTTGAATTTATCAGAAATAATTTTGATCAAGTTGTAAGAATGCCTGTACATTTTTAGATTAATAGACTCACATTAAAGCTGCACGTTATCATATAAATAATTTATAGCTTTTCTAAGCTGGCCTCTATTAAATTGAAGTCATTTCAAGAAAAAATATTTTATTTTCTAAGTAACACAGTCGATCTTCTGCTCATAAAAAATTCAATATTGGCTCTGTATTTAAAACTAAATTAAAAGATTATTTAGTTAATTGTTACTTTAAGTTATTCGGATATTTAGTATAAAATACTCACAGATGCGGCTCTTTAATTATGATACTATTTCCAATAGAAGACTTTTATCCATACATTTATTTTTAATAAGCTTAATAAATATTTTCACCTTGAAATGACCTTTAGTATTATGCACCAAAATTTTTCCATTTAAAATAGACATCCAAATCTAATTTGACGAGTGCAGTTTGTGTAATAATTATAATACCCGTCGCATGTTTACTTGTCATCCTTTGCATAATATGATTCATCATTGGACTCTTTCTCGCTTCAGCATGAGCGTAGTCAGGTCCTACAGTATAAACCTTAATATCCAATCCTGAAATATATACCCGTTTAGATTCACTGCACCAATACTACATATGTACGAACATAACAACAGTAAATTGTTAATTTATAATATATATAATGTTAGTTCTTTCTTATATATACATTCTTATAAAAATAATCTTCACACATATTTCCATTTTAATCGGTTTGTCTAACTAAATTATTAAAATATATGGCGGAGGTTCATTTTTCTGTGATTATTGCAATATATTATCAGATTTATCAATTTACTAACTTGATTCTCAATCGGTTTGAAATCAATCAGTTTGAATTCATTATAGATATTTATTAATATTTTTTATCATAATTACAGCTGTTTGATATAATAATTTTGAATGATACATAAATACATGTAGGAATCAGAGAAAAATAAGCAACTAGCGAGATCGAACCATGAATATGATACTCCATTACCCTTCCCACTGGGCTACCAGCTCTATTCCAAAGTTCGTGTTACGGAGAAGCCTTAGCATATACATATGTCACTTTCAATATGACATTACGTTCGCTCCGATTGTGTAGAATGGAATTTATATTAGACAATAGCAGAATTCACTTTACTTATATCGGTATTACGCTGTAAATCTAATGTAGAAACATATATAAGATACATCCTCCAAACTAAAGGGTACTTTTTAAGCAGAATGCAATTTTAAATTGAAACAAAATAGGGAAATATTGTTTAATTTTAATTGACAACTACACTTTTACTTTTTGGAAGTGACAAATCGACAAATGTTGACCACTTTTTCGGACAAATTCGGCGGTGTTTCGGAAATTATGCGTATTTGGGGCCCTCTACATGATCCATGTAACAATGACAATTTTATATGACAAATAATAAAAGGAATCATTTTCTGTCCTCAAACCTACTCTCTTTTACTCTCTCTGGTTCCTTTAACCCCTTATGAGGCATAGGGCGTCTATTATACATTGACTCGATCGTTCAATTCGGCGTCTTCCTTGGATTCCGTGGAGATTCCCATCTAGAGCCTGCTGTGTGATGTTATTTGGCCCTTTTCTTAGTGTGTGACCTATCCATTACCACTTTCGCCTGCATATACTGTGTCTATCCAAAACCACCGTAAACTACAAGCCATGAACTGGACTTTTACATGTGGTCGTAAATGGTCTGACTGAATGGTCATATTTACATTGTTTCTTATGGTAGGCAGGGGGACTTTTTTCCTTAAACTCGCCCTAGCGCCAAAACTATTAGTTATATGAAAAAATTAGTCTTATATTAACTTAAAGCAGACTAAATGATCTTTCTAATAAAGTAAAAACATGTACACCTTATTAAGCAAAATAACAAGAAATCTTTGATTAAACGTGAAATTTTAGTCGCAAACCAAATTTTCATCCTAAACGCAAGCAGTAAGTCATGGTCCGACCATGCTCTGTCGCTTGTATTTTCTTTAAATTTCCACTTCCGCACTTTTAGGCTTAAAAATGTTTATTATTTTCTTAAGTAGGGTATGAATATTTTTACTTCATTCGAAAGATTGTTTTGTTTACTTCAAGTAGAACAAAACAATTTTTTCATAGAAGTTATAGTTTAGGCATTAGGATGAGTTTAAAGAAAAATCACCCCCATGCTGCCATAAGAAGCAATGTAAACTTATCGCAAAACCAGACCATTTTGGCCCTAATGTGTGTGCGTGAAATTCGTCAGTTCATGGCTTGTAGTTTACGGAGGTTTTGGTCTATCCCGTCTAAGCCTGTAAGTCTGTGTAGGTCTTCGTTGGTAGCGTAGATGTTATATTCCATGTTGAACAACCGTACAACAAAACAGATTTTATGTCCGACTCCAAGATCCAGAGTTTTGCGCGTCTAGAGATGTTGTAATTGCGCCAGATCTCAGCAAGAGTACTAAATGCAACTAGAGTCTTATTGATGCCAGCTCGAACATCAGCTTCAGCTCCGTCGTCTGCTGTAACTATACTTCGGAGATAGCAAAATTTATCCACTTGCTCTATTTCTTGCTCTTCCAAATAAATTTAATGTGTTTTGATTTTCTGCATTTATCATGCTTAAAAAATTGAATGTCTTCCAGTTTAGATCTTGCGATTGTGATTTGCGACAGTACAACCGAGGCATTTTCTCAGAATTTATCGAATTGCTTATGGAAAATAATTGAAACAGGGTCGCCACCACGCCAAGACCAAATATCCTTGACTTTCCCGATAATATTTTAGTTTTTTCCTTGACTTTACATTGTATAGTGAAACTATATAACAAATTTTAAGAAAGTTATTTATGCTTTTATATTGTGTAAATCACGTAACAGATAAGATATTTGCATGCTTTTCGGAGTCATAGAAAAACACTGTTGTTTTATAAAAAAAGCGGGAGTTATTTACAATGCTGTTCAAAATAATAAGCAATGAAACTGAGAACCAGTCCATGCACTAATTTCGCTTCTAAAGTTCTGTTCTTCTGGACTTTGACATTTATTGGTAATGCATTAACCAGACCTGTAAACGTTATAGCCAATGTATTAAAAGTACAACCTGCATCAGAAATGAAAGGTAGACAAAAAACAACCTCAACCACCTACTTCCGTATTGTACTATTACACTAGTTTACAAATTTAGGCCTCATCTCGAGATCTGGCTGCTCGTCGACTTTTTCTAATGTAGTTTGGGGCGTCGATTCCAAAAATGGCAAAATTTCTTTTTCTTAAGATTCGTTTCCGAGATATTCTCAAAAACCCCTTATTTGGTATTTTTCTCAGTTATTTACCCATCTATCTTCCGGATCCCGGACCAGAGCTGGAGAACCAACTCCTTGGGTCCTCCACTGACGAAGATGCCAGCAATGAAGGTGAGCCTGCTGACATCACTGTGATAGAGGTATCCTCACCTAGACACAGCGATGTTAAGAGTGGTCCAAGTTAACCTTCATCACGCGAAGGCAGCGTCCCCAGCCCTTCTCCTTCGTCTTGCACAAAAAGGAGAAAAGCTCATCCTTGTCCAAGAACCTTGGGTCATCAGAGACCAGGTTTGCGGACTCAACATGAAGGGGTATAAGTTCCTCTACTTACAAGGTATAGGAAAACCAAGGTCATGTATCCTCACGAAGAATAATATTAATGCACTTATTCTTCCTCAGTTCAGTGATAAGGACACTACAACAGCCATACTGGAGCTCAAAAACAACAACATCTGGATAAACTCCAGTTATATGACGCACGATTTGGCGGACATTCCTGGTTCAATACTCAGGAATGCGGTCAAGGAAGCCACCATACAAAAGAAGACGCTGGTGATCGGAGCAGACGCCAACGCACATCATATAGTCTGGCGCAGCTCGGACGTCAACGAAAGAGGTGAGTTACTTTTTGATTTTATTCTCGGAACTAACCTCCACATTTGTAATGTGGGTGCAGAACCCACTTTTACTAACTCAATTAGGCGGGAAGTTTTAGACATTACTTTAGTCTTTACTTTTAGAATTTGGGATAACACTTCATAAGCAGATGTGTTCTCCTTATAAAAACAAGTCGCTGGAGTTACTTGTCAACACGCACCTTCCGGGGTGCTTAGCAACCGGTGATGTTGAGTTGCCGGATACTTCGAGCGGCCAAGAACTGGTACACAAGGTACTTAATGTGAGAAAACTGAAATTGGCAATAAGAAGCTTCAAGTACTATAAATCACCGGGGTTAGATGGCATCATCCCAGCTGAACTACAATTAGCTTCCGAGATACTGATTCCTTGGTAATGGTCATTTATGAGGCTTGCCTTAACCTCACCTATATTCCATCCTCATGGACGAAGGTGAAGGTGGTCTTTATCCCTAAAGGAGGAAAAGCCTCACACTATAAGGCCCATTAGTCTCTCCTCCTTCCTGCTCAAAACCTTGGAGAGACTCTTAGATGTATATATTAAAGAGACAATCAATCCTTCCAGGTTGTCTCTTTCGCAACATGCATACACTAAAGGTAAGCCCGCAGAAACAGCCCTGCACGAACTTACCACAATCATAGAGCTTTCGCTACTTCAAAAATAATACTCACTTGCAGCCTTCCTTGATATTGAGGGTGCCTCCAACAATATCAAGTCAGAGGCGATAATGACATCCTTGAGGAGGCTTGAAATTGACGATCCTCTCATTGAACTTATTGATTACTCACAGACCTGAAGTTATCCGGTCACAAGGTAATCGCCTACGCCGATGATATTGCTCTGATATGTTCAGGTAAGCACCCCAACACACTGGCTGAAGTGTTACAATACGCCCTCTCCAGGATTTTATCATGGAGTGATGGGTGTGGTCTGGGTATAAACCCGAACAAAACGGAATTAATACTCTTCTCTCGGAGGCATAAAATACCTCTTATTAACTGCCCTACACTAAACGGGGTTAGGTTGAAACTGGGTAATCAGGTTAAGTATCTAGGTCTAGTCCTAGACAGAAAACTTACCTGGAAGCCTAACATCCAGTAAAGAGTACGAAAGGCCACAGTAGCGCTGTACTCGTGCAAGAAGGCTATAGGGAAAAGATGGGGCACGGAACCAGGCATTGTGCATTAGCTCTATACAAGTGTCATACGACCTATACTTATGTCTTGGGTCATTGTCTGGTGGCCGGCACTAAATATATCAACCCATCACAAAGCAATGGATAAAGTTCAGAGGATCGCAACACTGCTGATAACAGGTGCCCTTAGAACCACACCTTCTAAAGCCCTGAACACTATTCTCGAACTAGCGAGAATCGGTACCACTCGTCCTGCTTCGGACATTTACCACCAGCTGGGTAAACCGGTGGCCACATGCAAACTGGAACTCTCACAGGAGTCTCTCTGGATTGCAAACACTAATTGGCAGGAGGAACACACCTGCCTGATTACCCGACAGATATGGCCAAAGCTTGACCCTAAACGGTCAAGGGAGCTCATCTTACTCGGACGCAAAACAATTAGCACTACCGTGGCCGTTATCACGGGTCACTGCCTCAGAGGCAGACACGCCGATAGACTGGGCGCGCCTTCAAACGACTTCTGTAGGAGTTGCCATGACGAAGAGGAAGAGGAAACCATACTTCACCTCCTCGGTAATGGTCCGGCCCTAGCCAACCGTAGGAACCGGTTTCTGGGCTCCTCCTTCTTTGAAGAGTTAACCGAACTAGGCTCCACTGATGTCAGGGACCCGGCTCGATTTATCAGGAGTTCAAAATGGTTCCCGACGACGAGTTAGGGCTGTACACCCTTCCCAACCTAGTCAAATCTATTTTGACTTCCCGAGAGCTCGCCCAACTGGAAACAGGAAACTGGATCGGTGCACAGGGGCAACATGTCCACCCTCCTATTTCTTAGGTTATTTTTATGGGGGTTGCTAAAGTTTTTGTAGCCTCAACGTGGTATCACAATGGGCCTCTTTGGCCTAAGTGTGCCATCTTAGGCAGCCACTTTAACCTAACCTAACCTACCCATCTAAACATCAATTTTTATCCAATCTGCATATATTGCATATCTTTTAAAAGGCAATTTTGTCCCCTTTCTAACACTGTTTACGCGGATCGGACGAGATTTGATGAAGTTACAGGCGACCAAAGTCCAAAAAAATTGATTTTTCAGCATTTTTAAAAAGTCACTAAATTTCAATTGCTCCGTTTAATTCCAGGAAAAATTTCTTTTCATATTTTTAAGATTTAAGATGAAAGACCATTCTTTTATGAAAATTTTAAGTATTAACTTCCCCAAATCGGACAAAAAATGTAGAAGTTATTCAAAAATTAATGAGAAAAGGTTTATCTCCCATCTGAATGCAAAAAGATGTATTTTCGACCAGAATATATATAATATGTGGAAATATAGAAGTTCCTATTTAAATTTATTTTTGAATAACTTCTACATTTTTTGTCCGAGTTGGGCTTTTTTTTGGAATCTACGCCCCAAAATACATTAAAAAAATTCTATGAGAAACCAGATCTTTTTTGGTGCAAACTAGTGTTAGCAAACCAGAACCTATTTTTGAATTCGAAAGCAATTGGAGCTGAAATTGACAACGTGGTAAGTTCTCAAACAGTCGGAAAAAGATTGCAGAACTACAACTTACCTGATAGAAACAATTTGTTTCAAATTTAAAGTACATAATTGTTTCGGAACATTCTATAAATTTATTTATTTCGGATGGTAAACGATAAGTCCTGCGAACTAACAAAAATAAGCTGAAACATGGTGGCGTCAGCGGCATGCTGTGGACATGTTTTTCTTGGTCAGGTGTTTGACCCGTATTTCACATAGAGGATATTATGAGCAAGGAAGTATACCGATATATTTTGAAAGAAATATGGTGCCATATGCAGAGGACAACATGCCGTTAAAATGGCAGTCTCAACAGGCAAATTATTCCAAGCACTCATCAAAACTGCTATAACATTAATAATCTCGTTAATGCATTACCAATAAATGTTACCGTTTTTTCTTCACTTCTCATCATTTTTGAAATGTTGCGCTCTTCATTCAGGTGACCAATGTTTATTTCAACTCATCTTAAAAAGTGATCAGAAAAATTATTAAAATCATCATATCATAAATTAATTACTTACTTACTTTACTTACTTACTTTTGACAAAAAACAACTAAATCAGTTTTTCCCCACTAGTAGTGAAAAATCAAAAAACAAAAATGACCTATTATTTTTACCACACTAAAAATGCCGCATTTTATAACTTTCCAGTATGTCTCTAAAAAACTAAATGAATAGCCAATTCACTGTATAATCAGAACATAGTCACTGTACCAAATAAAGTTCAGAAGAACAGAACTTTAGAAGCAAAATTAGTGCATGGACTGGTTCTCAGTTTCATTACTTATTATTTCGATAGCACTGTAGATTTATTTTATTGATCAAAAAGTAATTGTTGAAAGTATTCAACTCGCTTCTCTTTTTTGATTGTCCTACCGTTGGTACCTTAATATATACGTCGTCGGCACTCGATTTACACGGTACTCAATATACACGGTTTTGCTTTTACACAGCTATTAAATGAAAAAAAAACTTTACTGTAGATTTTATCTTAATTGTTTTGCATTTTGCCATTTATAATTTAAAAGAGTATTCATTAAGAAACGCACTCTTTTAAAAGTTCGACTAAGTTACCTAACGTACCCTTTTCAAAATCTTTAATTGCAAACTTTTAAGTGAATTCTAAAAACAAGTGCATTTAGTATATTTAATAATATATTTAATAATTGTGTTTTAAAAGAAAACAGATTCCCAAGCAAAGACAATTAGTTTGGAAAAGAAAATTGAAATTTTGGGCAAACTAAAATGTGGACAAGGTTCAATATCCGTAAGCAAAAGAATATGGAATGCATGAGGTTATTGTAAGGCCAAAAAAGCGAATAGAATATTCTATTCGAAAAGTGTATGCAGGGGGAACTATATAAGCACAACATTTTCTACATATAATCGATATGGTTTAATAGAAGGATAAGATGACTTTATTTCGTTGTAGTAACGCGTCGGGCGGTCATATTTTTAAACCTTTACTGATCAATATATCTCAAAGGTCATGTGCGATGAAAGGAAAGGATTTGGAAAATCTACATAGGCATTGAGATTACAACAAAAAAGCCTGGATCACGTGCACAATGTTTGAAAACTGGTTCTAAAGTTAAAAGTTATTTATTTATTGATACTAGACAATTCACTAAGTCATCCAAGAGACTTGCAGCGTGCAAATGTACAAATTGAGTTCTTGCCTCCCAATACAATTTCGTTAATTCAACCTCAAGATCAGGGAATAAATGCTATTTACTATATAAGAAGAACCTTTTGTAGATGTTTTCAGAAAATTGTATAAAATACTTCACTCTACCTGAAGTGTCGAAAAATTTTATAAATTTAAATTGTGTAACAAAAATTAAATTCTTGCTGGAAAGTCATATGGCCTGAAATAATAGCCGAATGAAGTGTGTCTTCAACTGAAAATCTCTATGCCAATATAATAGATACAGCACATTCTATATGAGACGAGGGATTTAATGATTTTAATATTCCAGATATAGAAGAGTTTTTTTTTTTTTTTTTATATATGATGATGCCCTATGATGCGCTTAAGCACAGCCTTGGCAGGAAAGGAATTAAGGATGAGGGAAATGGGTTAGGAGTTTGGGTGAAGGAGGTGTCGATGTACGCCCCGTTTGAAAGTTTCAGGCTGATAAGACGAGGGAAAAACAGAAGATGGTTGACTGTTCCACATTCGTGTTGTTCTGCTTAGAAAAGATTCCCGAAATTTGACGGTACGTCCAAATTTGACCTGGAGAGTATAGGGGTGGGAGCGGCTTGTTGATCTTGTATCGCGCGTTGTCATGAGTCTACAAGGAATCAGGCTAGCAATTTCGTTAGAACAACGGCCATGGAAATAACGATAGAAGAGTGAGAGACAACCGACATTCCGTCGATGCTCCAGAGAGTCAAGACCCTCAGAGATTGAGGGATCGCCAATAAGCTTAACAGCTTTACGCTGGACTTTGTCTAACGCGGACAGTGCGGTGTGTCCGGCCCCTGCCCAAATATGGGAATTATATTCACGTCTAGGCCTAATGTGGGACTTGTAGATCAGCGCTAAGTCAGGTGGGGTGAAATATTTCTTACATCTCTGTAGAAAACCCAAGCATTTCATCGCATTTTTAGCGATTGCAAATATATGATCAGTCCAGCTAAGATTGCTGGATATCTCAATACCCAAGATGTTTAGGGAGGGTGAATTGGGTATATTCACTCCGTCTACTGAAATGGGTTGGGGGTGAACTGGGCGTTTTTTAAGGGACATTAAACAGCATTGGGTTTTGGATGCATTAAACGTAACACGATTTGCTCTGCCCCAAGCAAGGACCTTGGAAATGTCGTTGTTTAATGATCTAAACATGCGTTCCCGATTGGCTTCTGTAGCATTTCCACGTGAATTCATAACAGAATCAAATGAGTACGCGAAATCAAGGGTGCTGTCGTCGTCGAAACTATGAATAGGATTGAGAGTAAGGGATAAGAGATCATTGATAAAAAGAAGAAATAAGGTTGGTGAAAGAACTGAACCCTGAGGTACACCGGCATTTATTTCGTAGGAATCAGAAGTAACTCCGTCAATTACTACACGAATTGAACGGCCTGACAAAAAACTCTCTATCCATTTAACGAGGGTAGGGTGCAGACCAAATGTTTGAAGTTTGGCTAAAAGGGCAGCATGCCAGACTCTATCAAAAGCCTTTGAAATATCAAGAGCGACGATTTCAGACTCACCAAAATTATGAAGACAATGATTCCAACGTTCCGTTAGAGCCGTTAGTAGGTCTCCGGTTGAGCGGCCAGTGCGGAAACCGTACTGGCAATCGTTGATAAGATGGTTGTTTTCTAGATATTTCAACAACTGAGAGTTGATGAGAGATTCAAAAACTTTAGATATGATCGAGGTTAGTGCAATTGGTCTGTAGTTAGAGGGGTCGCATGCCTCTCCTTTTTTAAGTATCGGCTGGACATGAGCAAGTTTCCATACACTTGGAAACATTCCTGTTGAATATGACAGGTGAAAAAGTTTGCGCAGAGGTTTAGCCAAAGCAGAGGCGCAGCATTTTAAAACAAGGGGCGAGAAACCATCAGGCCCAGTAGCTTTGGACACGTCGAGTTTTGAAAGTACTCTAAAAACTTCGCGAGTGCGAAAGTGTAGCGTCTTTTGCCTACTTGTACATTGTGATAGAGATGGAAGTGGCTGCGATGAATGTGGTAAGTATGAATTAGCAGCAAAATTAGCAGCAAACAGGTTGGCCTTGTCCAATGAGTCAGTAAAAACATTCCCATTATAAATGAGTGGTGGTGTTGACGAACAGGTGAAATTGTTCTTTACGGTTTTTACTAGAGACCAGAAACCCTTACTACCCTTTTGGGTAGAAAAAACCTTCCGTCTGATGTCCTGGTCGAAATTGAACTTTGCCCGACTAATTGCTGAATTGCAAATATTCCGGGCATCTCTATAGATACGTCTCAATTCCTCTGAAGGGCACAATTTATATGCCTGGAAGGCTGCTTCCTTATTTTTAATGGCTGCGAAACAGTCATTATTGAACCAATTGGTGTTAGTTGGTTTGATGTTCTTGAAGCTATGAGGAATAAAGCGATGCATTCCAAACCAAAGGATGTTTAAGATATAATCGGTGCATTTGTTAACGTCTCTCACAGAAAAGCAATCGGACCAATCCAGCTCTCTGAGATACTTATTAAGTCCCGCCCAATCAGCATTTTTATAATGCCACACTAATCTTTTGGTGGAATTTAGGTTAGTGGTTGTCAGAGAGGAGATGGAGAATTGGGCGGAGATTAGACAATGGTCCGAATTACCCAAGGGAGACGTCACCGAAACCGAGTATTTTTCTGGATGCGATGTTAGAAATAGATCTAAAAGATGCGCGTTGTGCCCCAAAGTATCAGGAACACGAGTCGGACACTCAACCAGTTGCTGTAAATTAAAAGACTCACTAAATAACTCGACGTGTCTTCCAAACGGGCTTGTGATGGAAGAATGCCTGAGCCACTGTGTGTTGTGGACGTTGAAATCTCCAGCAAGCACGATTTCAGAAGAGGGGGATAATTCCAAAATCTTATCGATATCGGAAGATAGTTTATCGAAGGAGCACACAGTGTCAGTGTCAGACATATTCGGGCTGCGGTATAAAAAACAAAAATGAATGATGTGCCGATAGAGTTTAAATCTAATCCAGACATAATTAAATTCTGGATTAGTAGAAGAAAATTGAGGGAGAAGGGAGAATGGCACATCTTTTCTAACATAAACCGCGATTCCCCTCTGAGGAGAGAAGAGTGGCACTAAGTGATAACCAGGGATGTGATACTGATTAATATCAGAATCGGAAACAACCTTGGTTTCGCTTAGTGCAAAAACAGCCGGATTTTCCGCGATCAAGTGGCAGTAAACCGAAAAATGGTTACTTTTCAAGCCACGAATGTTGCAAAAATTAAATAAAAATTTTTGCATACTCCCGGTCTTAATTTGCCCAAAACAAAACAAAACAAAAACGTACACAAACACAAGGACTGACGAACGGGATCCACAAATGCGAAGCAAAGCCGCCTCTGTGAGAACAATGCCAGCAGCAGTGTTATGCCTGCTGTGCTGAACTTTGATCTCGACAAAGGCAGCCAAATGCTCAGCAGTGGAGACCCGTTAAACGCATTCAATGCAGCACGATTGTACTACATTGAATGTTGGATGTAAATAAAAGGTATTCAAATGGAACGGAAAAACAATAAATGTTATATTTGAGGATGAGGAAATTTCAGATGTGGATCCAGTGGATTTAGTACAGGTTCTCGAATATACTGGAGATAGCAGTTCCGACGATGACAATAATGCAGCTGAAAAATTTGCTAAAAAGGTAATTTTTAAAGGACTTTGTCTCGGTGAAGAACTGCAAACTTATTTTTTTAACAGAAACTCTGATACAGAGAGAGCATTGAAATTTCAAAGAACAATAAAAATGCGCTCAGTCAATATGAAGAAATTTATAAAAACACCCGCCAAAGTAAACTAATGTTGATCACCAATTTCGTACCATCTAAAAATACATCAACTTTTATTAAAAAAGTGGAAAATGTAGCAACATCTAAATTAATACCTTGATTAATGAATTTTCTGTTAGTTTTCTGTTACAAAGCTCAGAAGAAGAGTAAAAAGGCTGATTTTTATTTCTGTTTTTTTTTTTAATTTGTAGTTGCTATGTGGTTATTTATGTTTGAATTCATTTATTGTTTTTCTTTGTGCGGAATATTGTTAATTTGTTCACGCTTTACATTGTTTTTATTTGAAAGGAACGTTGTTAATTTGTGTTTGTTCTTTTTTGTACTGTTTTGGTGTTTATGTTTATCACTTTTAAAAATAAATTGAAATAGTGCAAGTGTAAGTATTAAATTGTCTCTGAAATAAATGAACCATTCCCCTTTCGTTCTCTTTAATCTAATATTGCACGGTTATTATGTACTTTTCACGTATCTACCGAGTAATTCCAGAGATGAGTGCATTTAAAATTTTTCTTATCACCGTGGCACGTACTATTTTGTATTAATAAAACTCATTTAAGTAAATGATTTAAATCAGGCATTTACACTTTTATTTATTCCACAGTTCCTTACGCACCATCTATTCCTCGAATTTTTGGGATTTTTCCGACAACTCCTTTTTTTTTATACGATGTGGCCAAATCCTAGGGGACAACCCTTTGATGCGTTAGCATGGTTTTGGCCGGGAGGGAATAAGGGTAAGGGAAGTGAGGAAACTTGAGTCTTGTTTTTGCATTGCTGCGAGCTAGACAACAGCCCAGAGACGGAGTGGATTATTTTAATTTCTTAATAAAAGCTCACGGGGTCATCTGGTCTCGAACCCGGGACCCATGGCATGTTGGTCTTGCCGCTCAACGAATTGATCCAACTCCGTCTCCCTTAATGTGGTTATTCACAGAACTGATTATATGCCAGAAATAATGAACGCCCAGCCTACTCTAGATACAAGCCCGGAAGCTGAGCATTGATGATGTAAACAAACCAAAACTTGCCACAGTAGTCAGAAGGAAAAGTTTTAGGAATTGTACTTTATCGTAGTATTTCTCAAAATATATTTAAAATCTTAAATTGGATTTTACTTAAGGTTAACTTACAAATGTTCTGAATATTCGAACACGATAAAAAGTGTCTCTCTTATACAATGTTCATGTGTTTTAAAGGGAAAATTCTCTTCTGCTCGTTTTGTTGAAGTATTGAGCTTAAAATGCGTCAATGACATCAGCGTTTCTCTTTGGTTTTGGTTGCGAGAGTCTGCAGTTTTATTTGAATGTGCCAGGATTGGTTAATCTGTTGTACACCAAAAATTAAATAATGACGAAATGCTTGGTGGTGAAATGGGCGAACTGTCATGTTATCCGGGCTTGTATCTAGAGTTTTGTGATTACCGAAATGAATTAATTTCGAGGAATAGAAATATGTTTTCCCTTTAAATTTCTCAGAAATAGACTTCGAGTAATGGCTTTATAAGTGTATACCGTGCCAGCATGCGATCTTCAACGGAAAATAATCTGAAATTATTGATGAAAAAATTCCCTGACTTCAGTGAAAATTCCCAAAACTCCCTGACATTTCCCTGACTACTTAGATAGATTCGATTGAAAACTTCAGATCTTCATAAAATATAACTGTAACCTGGTACCGAAAAGTGGTGGAGAATCTCTCACACGGCGTAAACCATCCGTCTTATTTACATGTTAAAGACTTCACCTAACCTAAGGTATTATTATATTTAATAGGAAATAATCCATTGACGTCAAATCGCATAATTCTGGAAATAATGTTTTCGTCAAACTTGTCACGCAATAAATTAATGGTTTTGTTGAAACCATACGTTGTCTATTTCGATCTCATTAATTTTTGGAAATATATCAAACGCACTCTATTGACGATAGCTCTATTCTCATTTCATATTCTCTCGAGCTTTATTCTCATTTGGAATAAACTAGGATCGATGATACCACTGGCACATAAGCCACACCATACGGTCAATCAAGAAGTCTCACTCCATAAAAGACAATTTTGTTCATTCAAATATCCATCAATATTAGATTCGATCAAATGAACCATAAAATTTACGAAGAGCCCTACAACTTTGGTGAACTGTTGGAGTGTAAAGCGTTCCATTAGTAATTTGAGCATTCTTACTGAGCACAAATGTCAAAAATTACTGGGATAATTAGTTTTACAAGTGACAATATTACCTATCGAAAACTCTATCCCGACAAAAAACGCTCTTTAAACAGTCAAAACACTGTGTATTGATCATGAAATAAAAATTATGTAACAGTAATGACTCTCTACTTTAGCTTTTACCAAGTATATATTGAATTTTATTTGTTCAAATTTTTTCTTTTAAAGAATAAGAATGTTGCCTTTTCTTGAAAGTAAACATCATAAAAAATAATAATATTCTTTTGCCAAAATCAAGATCGCTCAAGGCGTGGGATGGTAATATCCCCGAAATCATACCGTCGCTAAAGTATCCCTTATATCTTATCCTTATAAGCTCGATCATTGATAGTGGCTGAGAAACTCGAGAGACTTGGAAACTTCAACCTGATAAAAAGACTGTTTGCAGATATTCGGCGTCGTTCTATCGTCTCCACGGATGAAATCTCCGTTACCACTTAACATCATCACAATTAACAGTATGAAAGCTTTTTTGCAAAAAGAAACAAGCGGCGGGTATGAAACAAAAATTTTTTCCGCAATTGTGATGATCTGGTATCCAATTCTAGAAAGTAAAAATACATCTTCCGTTTTCACCGAACAAATCGCATGCTGCCACAAAAGTAAGCCGATACTTTGAAAAATTTACGATAAAAAGCTTTATTTCTACAAAATTTTTGATAAGCAGATAAAAGTTATTCGAATGCTTTTTATATCTTTTTATCCAAGAGTGTTCAGAGGGTTAACGAAAAGTAGTCAGAGCAAGAGTGGTCCAAGACCAACAATTTTTCTGTTTTCATTTCATAATGTTCTTAAAGTATAATTATATTATTTCGTGCAGCAATAAACCAAGTCCATCGTTAATATTTTTGTCAAATAATAGCATTAAGATAATAGCACATACAACAGTAAGAATAGTAACTTTAATTTTAGCGATTTTTTTCTCCAAGTCAAAAAAAATTGTATATTAGTAGAGCAACAAACTAAGTTCATTGAAATCAGCCGCGCATGTGTTCACGTCCGCTTACAAACACAAACACTTTTTTATTATGTAGCCAAAGTTCAGGGGATAGTCCTATGATGCATTTAGCATGGATATGGCCGGAAAGGAATTAGAATAAGAGGAATGAAGGAAATCGAAATGTCTTGTTTTTACAAATCTGCGAGCTAGACAAAAGCTCAGAGATGGAGTGGATTGTTTTTTAAAAGCTTTTATTTAACTTCACTTCTATGTGTGTCGTGAAATTTTGTAATCAATATTTCACCCACTTCCACTGAAGCTATCGGGCTGAAATTTGGCACACACGTTTGGTTCTCGTGACAATGCACGATTACTTAAATGCCGTCATTTTTAATGCAATATGGCGGACGTTACAAAATGTCGATTTATAATCTCCATAGTAACCCCTATGATATGGGTATCAAATGAAAGAGCTTGATGAGCGAAACACAATAAGTAAAGTGAAGTCATTCTAAATCCAATATGGCGGACATCTAATATGACAATGCAATATTATTATGACATAGAGGAAAACTTCACCTTCACGAGGTGGAACCTATTAATCCGAAACATTCATTGGCAAGGAGACCAACGTAGATAGATAGTAAACCTAACAGATGTCATGAAATTGATAAGAATCAGATAAGGTTGCAAAATTCTCAAGAAAGTATAAGGCACTGCCTAATAAACAATACCTGATTTATGGATGCAATTTCTAATAAATAGTAAAATTTCTGTGAAAATGGTCGTAACAAATTTTAAACAACTTAAAAATGTTGACAAATAATAGATCTAATATTGATTGCAAGATTTCAAAAGACTAAAAAGTAAAAAATTAAATTACACAATAAAAAAATATTTTTTAAAAAAAACGGTTTTATTTAACAATAAAATATAAAAATGTACTAAAAAGGAAAAAATAAGTTTTTGCTATATTAAATTTAGACTGAAAATAATATTTTGCTTGAAATAGTAAGTTAGCTTTGATAATTTTAGGTTTACAAGGGACATAAATTTACAAGCACATACATTTTAGGCCAAAAATATATATCAACCATAATATACCTTTAAGGTATTTCTTCATGGAATTTCTGCATTCGTATGACTATAAATAAAAGCTTGGGCGCTCATTGGATATTATTTTGTTTATCTTCCAACGTTTCTTACCAATTCCAACTGACAAACTACAACTGAACGTTGTTATGCAAAAACGATCCAATCCACAGCGTAATGATTTCGAGTTATTGGTGTTTGAAATTGATTTTATGAAAAGAAAATAAATGTTTCGCAGGGAGGGATCAAATAGGTTAAAATTAAATAGCAATAACAAATGCTACTTATCATATAAAAAATTAAGTGAAAAACACTATGATTTATTAGATATACTGATAAATAGCCAATTGCATAATTTTTGCAAATTCCACATACTTTTATTAAACGCACTAACTAAAGCTATCACTGATGCCTTATTTTTCCCAATTTTAAATCCGTTTCCAATTAAAATTATATTCGATTAAATTGTATATCATCTAGCCAAGGGGAAGCTATTTTATGCTATTTTAAGATATCAATCTATCATCGTATTTCTGGTTATTACATAGTGCTGCGGTTCTCTCACTAGACGGAAATCGCAGTTTATATTAGAAATGATGTGCTCTTCTTCCCAACTCTAGTAATTTAGAATTTACTTCTGCTTTCTATATCGCATCCCGAATATGACTCTGATAAGGTATGCTCATCCGACAAATTGCTGCCTGATACTGACACATTTTAAGTAATATATCCCTCTTTTAAAGTCATCCTAGCGGGCAATTTCTATGCCCACAAAACTCAGTACTTCATGCATTGTTCTACCACAAGAACGTAAGTCCTCTTTAATTTGCGAAAACGGGTTGAGAACAATGACTGTCCTACGGCCTATAAAGCTACTGCTTTCCAGGCATAAATTGGGCCCGTCAGAAAAGTTCAGACAGATATGTATGGATGCGCAAAATAAATATAAAACTATAATTCCCCAGGCTAAGTTCAATTACGACATCAACGGAAGGTATTAACTAGCCAAAAAGGTAGCAAATGCTGTAAAAAACAATTTCAACAGTTGTCTATACCTCTGCTCATTTATAATGGGAATGTTTGTACTGGTTCATTGAAAAACATCAATTTGCTTGCTGCTAATTACTTATATAATGCTATTTCAGACTTGCCACCTGTAGAATTTCGCAATCGCGTATAAATTCTTTCCATCCATCTGTCGATGACAATCGACACCAACCTTTTGATATCGTATTGCCAAATACAAATTTCTGGATATTAACAATGATCGACATCGGAGTGGTTCCTTTTACTGGAAAATTGCTCATGTTCAGCTTATACCTAAAAAAGGAGAGAACTGCAGGCCAATTTCAGTTACTTCGATCCTCTCTAAGGTTTTTAAATTAGTCACAAAAGCAACAAATATATTTCAAGTTGAATCTTGTCTTAAAGTAAACATTGTTGTACGGTCCTTTCAGTCGGAAGCATAGGGTACTGGCATAGTCGATATCTAAAAGGACATACTTTTGTATTACGATAAATTTTAACCGTTGGAAATTTATTTAAAAAATTCGGGCTTTTTGTTACCCTAGACAAAAGGATTTTTTGCGTTTAACATTTTGTAAACCAACTTCCCTCCTAATTCCTAAACTTCTTCACTTATTTCAATAAATAATGTATCATATGATGCATTTTTATAACGCGCAGACTATACTATACAAAATTTTAAAACACTGCGGAGGGTATAGTTTAGGCCACGTTGTCAGATACCTTTCTAAGTTTCTTGGCGCAACTTATTTTGAAATAAAGGATAGATTCAATTTTATGTCGCGAGTTATACTGTTAAAAAACTAAAATAGAGACTTTAGGACGCCATATTGTCAACCTTTAAAAATCATAAAATATTTAATTTGGGGGGGTATCAAAATAAAGGTCTTGAACAGACGAGTACTGATACTAACTTTTAACCCGTTTCTGATCACAAGATAGTTTTTAGTGTTCCATATCACAATTGAAAAACCGGAAAGGTATGGAATCATTTCGGTGGCCGTCCATCCGTCTGTCACAGGCGATTTGCTCTGAAACTATTTGACGTAAAAATTTGAAAGTTACCACATGGATATAGGGTGATGGCCCAATTATAGACATTAGGTATAAAAAGTTGAATTTGTTTTTTTTTGTGATGTTAATTTCAGGGATAAATTGGGAAGTCGAAAACATTTTTTGCGAGGGCATCTGTATGGTGTCAAAGAAAGCTTATTCAACAATGTATGAATATTTGTGTATTTCTTTAAAAAAAAATTCGGGAAAAACCAAAAGGAAAAATCTGAACAAAATTCTGAATATTGAGAATAAGATGTAGTGTGAACGAAAATTATCACGATTGCATTGCGTTAGTTTTAGGGGGGAAAGCAGAAGTGAAAAATTGTTTATGTCATTTAGGGGGATGTCAAATGAAAACTTGTAAAAACATAAGTTCAAAATTTTTTATCGAAATTTTTGTATCGAAAATGTCGCTGAATAAAGTTTTGTTAAAACGTCCGTGCAGAGGCTTTATAAGTACTTACTTTATTTTCATAAATTATAATAGAAAAATATTACGTTATAATAGTTAAGCAAAATACCAAGTGAATTAGTGTTAACTTCGTTGTGTTTCTGTCGTAAGCAAAAATAATGAAACTGGTAGATTTTGGGGAGAGACGAAAAAAATTAATTGAGTAGGTCTGTATCCACCCCCTTTGAATGATAAAATTAACCAGTTTTACATAAACGTTATTAATGTCTCAGTTGACAGTTAATACGAGTACGTAAAGGTATTTAGTGAAAAAAC
Source organism: Leptarthrus brevirostris (assembly GCA_964036015.1). Taxonomy (NCBI): domain Eukaryota; kingdom Metazoa; phylum Arthropoda; class Insecta; order Diptera; family Asilidae; genus Leptarthrus; species Leptarthrus brevirostris. The sequence continues at coordinate 92,511,661 of OZ038374.1, forward strand.
AACCAATTTTTTATTTCATACGGGGATATTTTAAAAATTATTATATCCTTTTTATTTTCGGGTTTAAAATAGTTGCAAATTTGTTCTTTTTAGAAAGAAATTTAAACACAAATATCTCTTGCTTTCTCACATTAAATGACCAAAAGTACAGCTCATACCTTCTTCTAAGAAAAAATGTACTGCCTCCTAAATTGTTTTGTGGTAAAAACCTTAATTTGTGGTAATAGCACTAATTTGACTGGAATAGTCGATCTGTTAATAAAACATAAAATAATTGTTTGTAAACATTTATATAACCCTATAGCTTGAAGGGGGTGGAAATAGCCCCCATGTGGAGGGATGTAAAACTTTCATTAAGGGATCGGAACAACAAATTTAAAGCAACTTTTTGAGGAAGTCAAAACTGCTTGGTACAACATACCCGTCCCCAGATGTCAGCGCCTAATCGAGTCTTTGCTGTGACGATGCGCTTCAGTTATTAAATATAAAGGTCATCCCACAAAATATTACATAATTTTTATTACTTTTTTTAAACTTTTGAATAATTGTTTTGTTGAATTTTTATTTAATTTGTCCCTATTTATGTGACCGCAATATGTATAGACTTATAGAATAAGATTTACTGTAAATTATAAATTTTTGAAAAAAATTGTTTGGAAATTACTTGATTACATTGTATTAGTAAGCGAAAAAAAGTTGCGTTAATTAAAATGTTATCCTTAAAGATTTCTTTTAGTTATATTACTAAAGCTTTTAAATATAAACCTTGTCCCTATTCTATTGGCCGCCACTGTATTTAAAATATAATCAAAAGTTGTAATAGTGCTTAAAAATTTGGATTTTCACGCATTTTTTTCGAAAACTATTAACCGATCTTTTAAAGTATTTAACGTTCTATTGAAGAACAAATAAGTATTAAAACTTTAAAACTGATTTATCCATATAGTATGTATTAATTAAATATTATTGATGTAACTCGTTGAAGTACCTGCCTTGGCTTGCAGTATGATCTCAGAAAAATCTATCAAAAGATTTAAGAGTAAATGTAATCAAAATTCATACTTAAAAAATAAATACAAGATGAATTGAGAAACTCTTTTTTTAACAAGGTTAAACACGAATTCGAAAACCAAAAATGATAAACTCAAGAAGTACGACACTTTAAAAACATATTTAATCACAAATAAGTTCTTTATCTAATAAACTTTGTTAGAGATGTCAGTTTATCCGCTGGGGAACATATTTATGCTAGAAACTAGATAAGGAAAAAACCGTATTTACTCATTATATTTATATACTCTTTGTTAGTAAGGGCATCACTTAAAATGTGGCATTCCCCAGGCATTAATTGGAAAATTAAACCGACTGTCAAACGGTTATCACATAAGCACTGTTTCTCTGATGCCTAAAAGTAAAACTACCTACTGCAAAAGTATTCTTTTAAAATTCGTCGTAATATTTTCTATAGTGTTCTTGATTCATTAAAACATCGACTTACATTAAAACGGATTTTTTAAACACTTTTAGCTATGCCTCTTTTCTATCACGAAAGGAGGAAATAAAATACTTTTCTTAAAATAGCATTTCTTCTATAAAGCAATTATTTTTTGCAACATATAACATCTGACGTATTAAATGTCCTAAGTCATAATTCGAAGCAACACATCTATCTTAATTCACATTTTAAACACTACTATTAATTTTAACAAGGCCACACTCATAAAAACATGACCACTTAAATGCAAACGCTGACTAGAACATACAAGCGTAACAAACTTACTTCTTACAAGCGTGAGACATGACGACCGCCTTAGAATTTTACGATATGGTAATGCTTTTATAAATATTGATTATTTAATTTCGCTTGGTTAGTAGCAATTAAAATATCTTATTTAATTGCAGTTGAATAGCTAAAAAAATTTAATTGTCAAACTACAGCTTAAATTAATTTTTTGTTAAATCGGTGAATAAATACGGCTCTAAGTGAAATAAATATTAAATCTCCACCTCCTGTTCCAAACTGAGGTTGAATGTAACAAAATAAATTATGTAATTACAAATTTTTAAAATTTTTACAAAGAAATTTCTTCCGTTATATGCATTTCAAATTTTAATTGCCTATTCCAATATTCTTATCTAACATTGTGCAATTGCGAAATAAACAACTGAACGTAACAGAGTACGATAAGAAATAATAAATATGTTATTATTTTAGGAAAATGTTCTGGTATATCTAAAATATAAAAAAGGTTTCATATTACTAAAGAACTAATTTACATATCTAATACAAAACAAGAAAAACTGAACTTGCATCTAAAAAGCGAAGTTGACTATTGTATTTTTAAAGCGAATTACCTAGTTATTATTAAATTTGCCAATTAGTATTATGCATTTTATTATATTAGCAGGTGCAGATTCTACCATAGGTGTAACTAAAAGCTTTTTATTATTAAAAATGCGATATAAAACTTACCATCAGTGGGCATAAAATCTTCATAAATAAATGATCCTGTTTTTCGAACCCTGGATTCAGGAGAGTATACACTGCTGCGACTTCCAATCTTAAATAAATTAATAAAAAAATACTTTAATGCAATTAAATTACTAGTTACCTTTCGAAAGAGACGTTGACTCCCTCCACCAGCAGAAGTAGGATAATATATGTAGATGTTATGATCTTCAGCCGACACAGGTTTTTCAACAAAGGGTTTATTAAAAATTACACCATTTACTTCTACATGATCTTCAGACTCGACAAGTTCATGTTCTATCGTAAGAAATATGCAAAGTTATTAAGAATTCACTAATTTAACTTATTTTACTTTTTGGATCAGGGGAGTCTCTATCTAATACTGCATAGCGAGGTATTTCAATACCTTCGCCCTCTAATATTGCATAAACACGTCTTCTGTCCTAAAAAATTATTTTTATATAATTAATTTAAATTTTTGGATTATCATTAATTAATGACCTTTACCTGAATATCATATTGCATATGGAGATTATTTATCACATACGGTCTTCTTAACTGCGCATATTGAATTGCTTTTTCTAGAGGAAATCCCTTAGAATGAAAGGAAATAAGACAATCACAAGTTGGCCAATTTTCCACAGGTTCCTGCAAAAAGTAATGAGTGGGTTACATTACCTTAGAGTTTAATTTCTTTATAATACCTTTATTATCACTTCCTCGGAAAATACTACCATTTTTATGTATTCAAACTCCTGAAGCCGTGTTAAAATTTCCTTCATCGGTTTGGATTGAGTTTTCTTTGACATAGCACAAACTCCAACAATAACCTGCTTTCCTGAGTTTGATGAGATACTGCAATCTGAATCCATTCCATCGTTATTCTCACTGCACATGTCAATATCGCCCTATAAAATAAAAAAATATTGTTAATATTACTTTTAGAAAGTTTTCTGTAAGATTTAAATAATGTTTCCAAACATATTAAGTTCTTAAGCTCTGTGCGAAAATGTTTTCATCAGAATTCTAGCCAAATTATAATATAAAATTTGCAAAATTCAACAGCAGTATATACATAAATAAACCATCCAATACTGCAAATGCACTACAAAGATCACAAAAATTTGGCAAAATAACATGTTTAAAACTGCTTTAAAAATAAATGATTTCCATTTAAGAAATAAATTATATTTAACGTACATACATGGTTTTATCACTATCTATATAGTATAACAATCCAAATCAGCGAAGTGTTTTAAATTCAAGTTTTATTCTACTTTATCGAAAGTTTCAAGCAATTAATACATAGTTTCCTCGCCAATCGGATTACCCTTGAAATATGTTGTAGAGCTCGTTTACTCGAGCAAATTTATATCTGGGGGATTACACGTGAAATTTTCATTCTAAAACCCTGACCCTTCGGATTTTTCTAAGCTTGTTTTTTTTTTCAAGCGTTATTAACTCTAAAGCTACAGCGCTTTAAAAAAATAATTTTTGATAAATTTTTTGTTCATAATTTGTTCGAATTACAGAAAAAAATAGAAAGCAATGGGAACAAATTCTTATATGTTTTTATATATTTTTCATTATAATAATCGCCCTTTTAAAACAAAAAGAGGTCATTTTTGAATTTTGATTTATATAATTTTTTCCAACTCTATTTAGAATTACGAATATTTTAAGCCTAAGACCAGGACGAAGGTGATTATTTTTTGAAAGTTACAGATTTTTAAAACTTATAAGTAATTAACTTGACGTTCACAATTAACGAAAGAATCGATCATTTACTGGCGTTTGAAATTTAAAATACTGGAACTTTCTTCTGCTTAAAATTTTCGCAATTCGAATTCTAATTTGAAAATAAAAGCGAAAATCAAAAGTTGCCCCTGTTTCGGGAGAGCGAAAAATTAAAAAAAATTTTCTAATATTCAATTATTTTTTTGAAACTTGAACCAATTATGAAAAAATATTAGAATAATTTTTTTAACAAGTTCAAGTTTTTGAACGCTTGAAATAATCAAGATTAGAAAAATCTAATAATTGAAATAACGGTAAAATTGATAAAAATAAAAATAATAAAAAAAACACAAAATATATAACGTAAAATGTGTTAAGCGCCGCTGGATGTTGAGCGCCAAAACTTTTTTTTTCAAATTTAAATTGCGCGAAAACTATGCAACGCAGCTGCCACCTTAAACCGTTAAATGAAATCCACGAATGTTGACAACCACTTTTTACTTCTGTGGTAAAAAAGCATTTTATTTAGCTGCAGTACGAAAAAGAATAAACACACTTTTTTAGAAAATTTTCAAACTTCCAGAAGTGAGTGAGGTTGGATAGTGCAATTCTTTTTGAGAAAATAAAGGGCTTCAGATAACATTTATCTCTTCAAATTTCCGAGATATTAAGTCATTAAAAAGTCATTTTTCGACAAAGGAAGAAACGACTGTCAACTGCACCCGAAAAAAGCATTACAGCGGAAGAATTGCATTCAGACTCGTCTAACGCTACTCCTGGACCGTCGAATGAATCGTAAAATTCCCCGTGAAAACGAGGACGGCCCAAAAACCAACAACCTACACCTAAACCCGGTGTTTCCTTTCGAAAAAATGAAAAAAGAAACTGTCGTAGAAAATCGATTGTAGATTCGAAAGACAGCGAAACGTTACATCCCATTTCAACTTTTCGCAAAAATCGCGGTTTAAAAAAATCAAAAATCATTTTTTTGTGGCGCTTTTATAAAAACATCAATGTTTTAAAGAGTCAGGGTTTCAGCATGAAAGTTTCACGAAAAAAATACCCCATATACAGGATGCTATCGAATTTTTCCCGACAAACTTCACAGGGTGACCGTTTTGGATGAAAGGAACAGCAAATTGAATGGGGGGGGGGGGGTGCAATAAATAATAAAAGGTCATTCCATCTCTGGTGTTTTATCTAGCTCGTAGCAATGCAAAACCAGATATTCAATTTTCCTCATTCCGTTCCGGCCAAAGCCATCCTAACAGGCATCATAATTTTTCTAATAATAACCTTTTTTTTACAGAAGCACAATTAAGGTATCATTATGTCTGATTTTATATAATTCCAAAGTCATTATCTTTACTTATCTACCTTATCTCCTATCGTTTCCGAAATAATCGAAGTTAACAACAAATGCAAAAAATTATTTTGCATTGATTAAAAAGAGGAAATCCACGTGCACTCTTACTAATCTACGCTTAAATATATAATAAAAATATACCCCTAAACACAAATTTTTACCCAGTAAGAAGTAAGACGACTGCTGCCTCCACTCCACGTTCGCCCTACAGTTACAAACTTTTTATCAGGGTATCACTGGGAACCAAAATCGGTCCTCGCATTACGAAACTTTTCACCAGCACCTTAACAACCAGCAGCCTATCATTTTTGTTATGATACAAATGGAATATCCTATAACATAACAAACGAGTCATCCAAATCAATCCACGCGTTACGAACTTAGGCTAGGCCCCTCCTCCATCCATGATGAAAAGATACAAAAAATAGAATCATCCAAACCGGTCCACACGATACGAACTATGAGGAACGCGATCATGTATTGTTCCATTCAATAAGAGAGTTTTAGGTCAACGAAAGCAGATCAGATCGCGGAACTAAGATGATTTGCTCTTCTTGTGGATCAGATTAATATTAATTTGATCCACCCTAGATCCAAAATTTTTCTTGTAGTAGCCATGGGGGAATATATTAAATACAAGAAAAGAAGAATCATCCATTTCGGTCTAAGCGTTACGAACTCCTTTATATGACTGAAGAGCGTAAATTAAAATAAAGTTCACTGCTGCCTATTTCATCGATGCAATTTTGTCAACTTAACTACATCTGACAGTACGCCAGCTTCTAAAATATATTTGTATTGACTGACGGACTTTTTTTATATGATTCATTGCAGCAATGAGGGTGTAAGTGTTTCATGCTTAAGCTGGTGTATAAATTATTTTTATTTAAAAATTTTAATTTTAACTTAAATCAGTTTTTACTTTATTGCCTTATCCCTCAATGAAATACAAAAAGATGCAATTCAAAACTGCAAAAATTGACTAAATTATAGGCGAAAAGGGAAGGAATCGAATTCGCACAAAATTGGTACCGCAAATGGAAGTTGCTTAAACAAAAAGTACTGAACTCATATCATAAATTGGTAATTTTTCTTTCATTCTATTTTTATCAAAGTTTTGGCTTGGAGCTTGGATTTTACCAGAAATTAAAAACAAAAACACGCACTTTCGGATTGAACTTTTGATAGATAGTTTGTTTCAATCAATACTTTTTATATTATTAATAAATTAAACTTATAATCTCAGAGAAAATATCAGATTTTTAAAAAAAATTGCCTAAATTTTTTTCGTTTTATAAAAAGATTTCTTTGAGATTTGTGCTTAGTTAGAAGGCTGAAATTAATAACACACTCGTCCAAAGCTATCAAATAAGCTTGCTATACGTCGTATTATTAACCGATTTCGTACGCCCAACAACAAGACCAAGAAATGTTCGTACACCTGAAATCATCGGCGCTGTGAACGAAATGTAACAGAACAGCGAGAAATTGATTTACATCTATTCGTTCAAGAACTGACGCCCAATGACCATCCTTTACGTCGTTTGTTCACTGATGGGACTCATGAACAATTGCAAATTGATCCAGTTTTTTTTCGGAATAATTAGTTTACTGATGAGGCTCCTTTCTGCTTGAATGGACATGTGAATAAACAAAATTGCCGTAAATGGAGTGAAAGCAATCCTCAGGCTGTTTATAAGACTTCATTACATCCACAAAAATTGGCCGTACGGTGTGGTTTATGGTGTTCCGGTGGCATCATCTGTCCTTACTTCTTTTGAAATTAGGATGGACCTACCGTTACCGTCAATAGTGTGCATTACCGATAAATGCTGTATCAATTTTAATTTCCAAAATTTTAATTTTCACAAGGATGTCGCTTAGTGCCATACAGCTGTCGAAACCATTTATTTACTGCGTGGCAAGTTTAGCAACAATATTATTTCTGTAGATGATCCCGTTAACACTTAAACGACCTTCGGCTCCTTTTTGACTAGTTGTATTTTTTCCAATTGAGTATTCCACTTAGAACAGAAAACGAAAGGAAGTGCAATACCGTGTATAAACCGTGTACGTGTTTTCCGATTTTTTGTTCGTGGGAAAGGTGTGGGAAGGGAGCCTTAACTTCGCCATAACGAAATGTCAATTTGACGTAGACTTTCTGAAGAGTGCGGATCCAAGTGTTTATTGAATAATTTTCAGTGTTTATTTGTTAAAGGTGGTGTAATTTTACAAATAAAGACAATTAACATTTAAAAGACTGTTTGCGAGGACAACTTCGAATAAGTCACAAATTTACTACTTTCATGGTGAAAACTAACACATTCACACCTTTCAAACACATAAGGAAAATTCGGAAACTTTTTGAGCATGGTGCTCTTCCTTTCGTTTTCTGTTCTAAGGTATTCCAGTGACTCCACAAAAATTTTAAAAACTTTGGACGGACTAAAGATATTGACATGGTTCTTTTTTTATTTTAAAGATATCTTAAGGGTGCACTTTTTTTTGTTTTTCAACCATATCCTTACTAAGGAAATTTTTAAGGACGGAGGATAAAAAGGAGTGTTTAACCAAAATTTTTAAAAATTTTAAGTTTTAACGTTCATACCTGCCACATTTGCCAACGGATCGAGACATGTGAGGTACTGTTAAAAGGCTCATAATGCATACTTTTTATCAAACCTTACTTGTCGTCCTACTGTGTTTCAAACAGAAGTTATTGCGTTTTATATGAGCTCACCTCCTTGCACACATGAAAATATTTCAGCTGTTAAAAGAGGGGTGAAGGAGGGATTTTATGAAAAAAATTGCTCATCGTAAACGCTGATCACAACACTGTAAGGAATCGATTGGGACATGGTGGAACAATTCTTTACGAATCATCCTCTATAGAGAAAATGTATTTAGTCTTAAGTCTAATTAGATATTTAATTCATGATTGATTTTCTAATTCGTATTAAGGGGTCGATACGTGGAGAAAAGAGAAAAAATGCCTCCTTTTCGAGGCGTATCTGAACATAAATTCAAGGTGAACCGATTTTTCTGATTTGTTTTTTGCATGCTTAATTGAGAGACCAAAATTACAGATTTTTTTTTGCGTGTTCAAAAAATTCCCCGGGGTTCTTGAAGCAGCTCAAATCTCACTCAAAGGTTTAATAAAGAAAATCAAAACGGTTTCCCCTATCTTATGGAAACCATTTTGATTTTGTTGGCTTCTAATCAAACCTGAGTTTTCGAAAAAATCTTGAAAAATAACAAAATTGCAGCAAAAAACGAAGATGTGGCAATATTTTTGATTTTACTCGCGAGAAAAAAATTATTATTTTTTGGCTAATTTGTCCATTTTTGTAGGTTCAAGTAGAAGTGATACGACTTTGAGAAGTTTTGGTTTAAATTTCAGCTCGTTTGAACCAATATTCCTTGAGCAATCTTCCTTCATGTGGTAGAAAACGCTGTTTCCAAATACAGTTTAAACTCTATTTAATGCCACTCGATTTAACGACAAACTCCCTAAAACGTCGAAATTACTTGACTCTGGTTGGTTTACCTTGCAGTATCCCAAGATATGAATAAAATACATTAGAAAATACAATTAAAATACTGGTGCAGCAAAAAACGTCAGACGAAGCTAACAGACTATACTATACGCAATAAGCTTTGTTATTTGTATCAATATCAATGTTTGTTTTTGTAAATTTTATACTTTATTAGTACATAAAAAATATTGATTTCTCTTCTTTCCATTTAACGACAACTCTCAATAACGCCAGTCCCTTCAATGTCGCTATATAGAGTTTGCACTGTAGATTTATAGTTAATTATATTTTGACAATTAAACTTTTATAGCTATTCACAGAGAAATATGTGGAATAAAGTAGTTTTTTTAAAAAAAGTTGGACTCGGCTTCACAAAAAGCTAAAAGAAAAGCTAAAAAACATAAAATAATATTTAATTTTATATTAACTACGACATTTTGAAGTCGGTGCAAATTAAACAAACAAAACAACAAACGCCATTTAATCCTTTTCTTACATACATATGTTTGATTTGCACCGACTTCAAAATTAAATATTATTTTATGCTTTTAGCGCCTTTGTTAAAAAACTACTTTTTGTTAAAAAACTATTTTATTTTTCACTTTTTAGTATCTTCGAATATGCTACTACGCTGACTAGTTTGTATTTTCCGGCCGCCATTTTTTATAAAAGCAAAACCTTGCTTATAACTATCGCGCAGTTTAGACAAATCGATAGATACGTTATTGATTAAAACACATCCAGCCGTTAGGATGCTTCGAGGGTATAAAGGATCCCACAAACATACCCAGATCCGCGTAAAAAGCATGACCCTATCTTTGCTGCCGCGCAGTCGGGTAAAATATGAATTCAACCACAATTTCCTTTATAAAATCTGTATTGAAAAGCGTTATCTTAAATAGATATTATAATACTAATTTCCCACTACAGACTTAAGGGGGACCTCACCCTGACGGCTCTAAAACACAGCAATTTTCACGAATTTTTTTAGGGGTTAAAAAAATCCAATCATTTGGCAGCCTTCGCCGTCAGAGATGTCCAAAAAAAGCACCTCTAATAGTGCCAGGCGCGATCAGTCCTAAAACAAGGTAGAACAAAATCTTTTAGATTTCCTTAAACTATATTATACTGGCTATCGTGTAGTAGAAAATTCAAAAAATTACAAAAATGGTGGCAGTTTGACAAAACAGTTCCACTTTTCGTGAAAAAAATGCTATAAAATTGTTTATAAAAAATCGAAAAATTAAAATATCAAAAAAATCCTATGTTACACGATAGAGAAAACAGTTTTACACATTGTCGAAAAAGATTGAAGCGATTTCATCGAATGGTTCTCGAGAAAAATTGGAACTCAGTTTGAAAAGTATGGTTTCAAGAAAAACGCGTTTAAGGTTGTTGGTACTGTTTCTATCTATGATAACTTCCGCCACCGGCTGCCGCAATTCTTCTTGTATCTCTAAAATGACTTCGAATATCAATAAACTCTTTTAGAGGGTCATTCTAGACACTATAAGGATAGATTTAGCAAAAAAAATTGATTTTTCGCAACCTTCAGCGTGAGGTCCCCCCTTAACTTAAACTTTCCAAAATATGTCGGCAAAGATCAGGAGAAATGGCATTTTGAGCAGGAAATACCAAATCTAATATTTTTATGCAATCATACCTTAATTAAAATTAATATTGTTTTAAATCAATTAATTAAAAAATTGCGGCTGGTGAATAGATTTAACAAAACTTTTTTTTATTTCCTACAATTCTGAAATGTATATTTTTCCATATTTAGATTGGACTTCTGGTTTTTCTTGCAGTATACCGATGATGTATAATACGTCCATTAAAATGTTGCACATATCCTGAGCCGTTTTATTTATTAAAGTAATACTTTTGTTAAAAATATTTGTTAAATGATGAATATATTAAAAAAAAAGGTTTTATTTTAATTGTATTGTTAAAGACTGTCAGTACAAAGCTGCGAGACTGTGTGGTGTGTAAAAAATTGTAATTTTCATTATAACGGAGTAAGTAAATTCTGCCGCATTAGTGTAACGTTAAGTTAGTTAAGTAAAACTAGATGCAATGAAAATTCAAATGGCTTTAGTGCGCAATTCCTTGTACTCAGCTATGTAAAATTATTTTGAAAAGTTAAGGGAGACTTCTACCTTGATACATTAGAAAACAATCGATTTTTTTGTAGATTCTTAATCTATATATGTATAGATATAATTCATCCTGAAAAAGGATTTTTTGAAATTCGATCATTTTCGGTACTTTAAACACTTTTAAATTCGGCACGGTCACTGCTGAGTACACACGTTGCAAAACTTCAAACGTATTTTTCTCGGAAACTCGTTTTTGAAAATGACTCACACTTTTCTGACCACTGTATTTGTCCAATCGACTTGGAAACTTAACTCGATACTCGAAAAACATGAAGTTACAGAATGACGTATGTATAATTTTTTCGATAACTTAAATTTTTCATTTTTTATTAATGTTTTTATAAAAAGGGAAAAAATCCATTTTTCAAATAAATCGCCGCCGCGTTTTCTTAATTTTGCAGTAAACAAAAAATCGTACATCTTTCTGTGGCTAAGCTAATTCTGATTAATAACATGCGTTTTTTTTTTATACGATGTGACCAAATCCTAGGGGACAACCCTCTGATGCGTTAGAATGGTTTTGGCCGGAAGAGAATTAGGGTAAGGAAAGTGAGGAAACTTGAAAGTCTTGTTTTTGCATTGCTGCGATCTAGACAACAGACCAGAGACGGAGTGAATTATTTTAATTTCTTAATAAAAGCTCACGGAAAGAACTGGTCTCGAACCCGGGACCCATGTTATGGTGGTCGTGCGGCTCAACGAATTGATAAAACTCCGTCTCCGTTTAATTTTTGTTTCAGGTCAACGGGGAGGGGGCAGCGATGAAAGCCGTTTGCCACTGTTAATTGACGGACCTCTTTTCGCGGAGCTTCTACTGCCGCCATTTTGAATTTTTTATTACAAAACAAATTTGTTTGCATGTCATAAATTCTTAATAATAACTATTAAAAAAAACAGCAGTCGTCTATATTTATTCGTTTCCCCAAAAAAAAAAAAATTTTAAGTGGATTCCGAACTACTGACATTTTCTCTGCAACCCTCATTACTTTTTTATCCTACTCTATTATCAGTAGAAAACAACTATGGTCGCTGTCGGTGGGATTCGTACCTGGAACCACCGGATTGGTAGGCCAACATGTTATCACTTACTCCATCGACATCAAGAGACAATACCAGCTATGTGTAACATTTGAAAACAAGAGCAGAGTAGATCATTGAATAAAACAACTCTCAAAGCAGAAAACCTTACTTTGTTGCTTTTAATTGTGCTATTAAGGGGGTATTCCGTAGTGATGGCTGGAAAAAAATCGATTTTTTATTTTTACATTCCAAAAACCCTCAAGAATATGACTGAAAAAGGATTTCAGAAAATTCATTGAATTAAGAAAGTTACAAAACTTAGAAGTTCGACGCGCATGGAAATTTGCTCGGTGTAATCATATTCTAAAACTTTAAACCCGTTTTTCTCGAAATCACGTTTTCCGAATCGGTGACCACGATGTCTCGACTTCTACTGAACCAATTATTTGAAACTTTTAGAGCAACTTCAGTACAATTGCCACTATGGGCGGTAGCGCTATTGTGTTGATACGTTTTTTGTTGTTTTTTTACAAGCGTTTAAATGGAAAAAAGACTAATAATCGCACTTTTTTGGTAACTGCAAAACTTTTGTAATTGTATTTTAACCTCTCGGCGCTACGGACGATAGCCAATAGAGTAACAATTAATAACAATTTTGAAATCTGCGTGTCAGACTCCGCAGAGGGCTGCAGTCGTGGTCACATTTTATACCTGCGCATCGGACGCCGCAACTTTCAAGCATTCTCGGGCCCTTTGTTTATTTTAGTTTTTTTCAATAAATTATTTATTCTTGAATAAAAAGTTGAATAAAATATACGAAAAAAATCTCATAATATGTCTTACTTATCCCGACAAATAATTTTCGGAATTTATAACCAGAAGAATACCACCACTACGCACTACGGAATACCCCCTTAAAAAGGTCAGAGCAGAAAATCGTGATCTGAGAAGTGCTGCGAAATAACGTCCTAGGAATTAAAAATGAAAAATAAAAGAAAACAAAATATTTTCAAATCTGCAAATCTTTTCATTTTATAATGAAATAATATAAAATCCAAAAGAAATAAAACCTGTAAATATAAAATTCCTAAAGGAATTAAATAAAATCAAAAAAGAAAACCAAATCCAAGTCCAAACGTGAACTATACAATATCTGCTTACAAACAAAGCAGTGTTCTGAAATAAATAAAACTGAAGAGTTTAATATTTATTTAATGAAATAATTAAGTATCTCATTAGGAATAGGTTTAAAAATAGCTCACACATATAAATAACATTATACCGTAATGAATTTGAATACATAAAAAACCCTGGGTTATGAAAAATTTAGTATGCATCCATTAGTCGAAGAATTAAATTATAAAACAATTTTATTTTATAACTTTGACTTTTTTTATGAGACTTTCTTAATGGAGTGTGTTATATTATTTGATCACAGTTTTTTTTTTACTTGAATTTCATGAAACTGTCTAGTATTAAAATCTCTTTTTCTTTTTACATGTAAATGACTAATATTGTTCTTATTTCAGTAATAAACGTTCAGGCAGAAAGTATTTAAAGGTAATGAAGTTCACAAAAAAATAAATTTGTTTGTGAACAGCTCCTACAATTCACATATCCTGGCAATAATATAAAAGTTTTTAAAAATGTACTATTCCTAAGAGCTTCTTAGAAGCAAATAACACACTTCTAAAACAAAGCTAGTTATTTCTAAGTAATTGCAAAAGCAGCAATAAAATTTTTTTCAAATTTTATCTTTAAAATGCCAAACGTAAACAGAAAACTGGAATACATAAGTACATATTTAACACTGCATAGTTCTAAATTTATCTAAACCAAATTTTAAAACCTCCTTCAATTAAGTACTCTAAATTACTGATAATTACTTAAATAAACAAGATATGCAATCACAAATTTTCTGCACAGTGCGGGCAATTTGTTTTGATACGCTAAGCAAAGAAATCATGAATGACTCAAATGAACAAAGCATTTGTTTTTTTCTATTAAAATAAAACATACATTAAGGCAATCGTCACAGAAGCAAATTTCATCGTCGGCGTTGTTAAAAGCTTCGTCGCTTTGATCTTCTGTTTTTCCTTTAATATTGCGTTTAAGTCTTTTTAAGCGCCACCAATCCTTCAACCACGACCACTCCATTCTATTATTTCAATAACTTTTAACAATAATCAACAAAGTGCAAACAGTAGATTCATATACTATCACAGTGAAAAAAAATCGAAATCAAAACATTGTTTTTCAATTAAAAACTGTATTATTATTTGAGTTTTTAAGCAAATTATCAGAAAAAATTGTTCACACCGCGTTCGTTACTAAAAAACAATTCGAGTATTTATAGCAACGTCTTAAAACTTTTCACTCATTTTATCTTTCGCACGCTTGATTTGATTCTGCCCAAGTGATCACCAATAACAGCTGTGAGATCTTGTGGTGTGAATTTAGATCGAGCCATTCGTTATTGTTATCGTGACTTCGGATGATAACTTTGTGAATTCGGAATACATAAGCTGCTCTCAAATAGCTATGTATTCTACCTAAAATGTACTTTTCCAGTCAGTAAGAATAGTAGTGCATACCTAAGCCAAGAGAGGGAGATCATTAGTAAACGGAAAGATATTTATTTTCAATAAATTATCGTACCCAATACAAAAACGATAAAAGTTTTTGCGCTGTTCTTTCGTGAAAGTGCAAAAAACATTGTTTAATCTAAAAATAAAGAAATTAAGTTAACACAATTTTTTTAGCACTTTTCTCGACATTGATATTTTTGGAGTGTTTGCAATCAGTGCACTGGACCCCATTTTTATGTAGAATTTAATGACGCATTTTGTCGATCTATGATAACTCGAAACTTTAAATTGTTTTTTTGTTTTTTAATAAAACTACAGTGACATCTAGTATTACAAAAGGAAATTCCTGAAAAATTAGCTTTTCTCAATTACGAAGTATTACATAAAAGACTGACGATATAATGAATAAGCACTACCAAATTTAAGAGATGCATTGCTTTTCTTGATATGATTACTGCCTAATAAATTTCTTCGGGAAAGTTCATTTTTTCTTAGATTAATTTGGTTTAGAGCCTTTCTTCATATGAGTTGAGATTCTTCATATTTATTTGTAGTTCAATCAACATCTATGTTCTTTAAAGTCAAGCATATTCCGTGCCGTTTCCATAGAATATTTGAAATGGGTTTTCATTCATTTTGTTATGCCTTATCACATTTACAATAAGTAACAAAGTTATTGTATATGTGATAAGTATTTATTTTTGATTGAATATTCGAATTACGTAAAAATGCCCTTTGATTGCTCTTCTTGCTCTTCTTCATTTCTCGGTTTAGATACGCAACTCCTGGTTGGGATATGAGAAGGGAAAAAAACTTTACCCGTTGCAGCAACAAGTGATTGCAAATAGACCTATAACATTGACTTCTTTTAAAATTTTATTTCTAAAGAATAAGGCACTAATCAACTGTGTTTAATATTAAACAAAACCAATTCCGCACAAAATAATACTCTAAATTATTAGCCTTATAATTAATTGAATTTGAAATTAAAAATGTTACTTCCGATATCAACCCTTGTCTTGCCACCCGCATAACTGTGTATGATTTCCTTCATAATAATAAAAATCAAACAAAAATTAGCTTGAAACTTAGCGAATATGGCGTCTAAAGCGGTTTCAGAAAAAAACCAAAAATGAGTTCCATTAGTCATTACTTGGAGGGAGATTGACTGTACTTATACGTTTCACTGGCACCCGTAATACCCAAGTAATTGTATAAGATAACGAAAAAGAATGAATAGTAAGACTAGTAAGAAACTAAAGAAAGTACTACTACTTTATTCATTGTTTGTCATTAGGGTTTATAAAAATAAAATAAAAAAAGAACAAAATAGAAAAGTGAAAAGAGAATAAAATAGAAATGTTTTACACACAATTTGACAATGGAAGGGTTAAAGCTAATTGTAGATTAGAGGGGTGCGACTAAAACAACCTTCAGCCAACTTCATTTAGACCATCAAATAGGCCCATTATGCAAATAAATAATTCAGGCATACTCTGATATACTGGGTACTGCCAAACGGTTCGCCAACGCAAGGATTATAGCTGAGTTTAGGTTGGAGTGGTGCTACTAAAAACATTTTTCAGCCAGCGATATATAAATCTCCAAATGGGTATATTATGCCCATAGATTATGTTGTTTTTATAAGGAATTAGATTCCTAGTGCCGGTTAATACACTACCTGAACTGAGTGAAAAATTTCCGTCAAACCGTCGTTTGCTTCGCTCTCAGTGTAAGCTTAGTGTACACCGACAGCGTTGCACTTGGATTGGATGAAGTGCAATAAGTGCAGGCAATATGTATTTGACATTTGTCAGTAAATTTTCAAGTAAATTACACTTAAAATGTTTATTTTCAGACACTAAGAGCAAATATCTACACTTTTGATGTCAAATCGATTACACTGTACACTACATCTGCATTTCCATGCAGCGAAAGAAGTAAACCTAGTAGTTGCATATCCGAAAGTTCGCAGCAGACTTGATATGACTGACAAACACTTCATTTGTCCAATTGTCTATATGTTTTTGTCACTGTCTATATGCTTTTTGCCACTGTTCTCCTATAGTAAAGGCCCAGTAGCGTGAGATCAAGCATGCCCTTCAATACCGCTGAATCACCACGTGATCATAGCAAAGAGTTGGTCTGACTATAGCGGTGTGAAAGAACGAGATACTCTCCTCATGGTATTTGGAGTCTAAATACTATTTTTTCTTAAGAAATTATTGTTAGTAGAAAGCTTGGGCGTTAGACGTCAGGCACATAGGAGGAGTCCACATGTAACACTTAGGTGTACGTGTCGTAACTGCATACTTGTTCCGTAACTATGTGCACTGATGGTAATGTGACTACAGCCTGCTCGTGGGGGCGGCTGCTAACAGACTCCTGACACGGTCATGTCTCTGTCAGGAGTCGAAGGATTAGTATGAGCTTAAGTGAAGATGATGAGAAGAAACTCCTCACTTCGCTAGGTAAACGCAACAAGTTGGAGACGAAGTTGGATCAATTCGTTGAGCAGCACGACCTCCATGCCATGGGTCCCGGGTTCGAGACCTGGTCTCCCCGTGAGCTTTTCTTAAGAAACTAAAATAATCCATTCCGTCTCTGGGCTGTTGTCTAACTCACAGCAATTCAAAAACAAGACTCCCTTACCCTAATTCCCTTCCGGCCAAAACCATGCTAACGCATCAAAGGGTTGTCCCCTAGGCTTTGGTCACATCGAATATAAAAAAACGGCTCAAAAACCCGGAGGGAATGAGGAGAAAGCGGTGCCGAAAGGCACGCAACTTCCTCGAGAAGCTGGAGAACATGGGCCCAGCGTCCATCACAGATAGGGTAGGGCGACATGGTATGGGCAAGATATGTCCACGGGTAAACCACCCGGCGTTGTGTCGGTCGCAGGATCGTCCTCAGACGCAAAACCTAGTGCGGGCAAAAGGGTACGGTTAATATGAGAATGTATCGCGGAGGAAGTGTGCGGTACTGTTCATTGGGGACAACAAAGGAAAAACCAAGACGGTGGGGGCAAGCTTGCCATCCACATCATTATTTTCATTTGGTTGACACCGGGGAAGAGTTTGGAGGCTGAGCGTATGTTGCTTGTGGAGCAGAAGCCAGAAGATGGACTTTGGACTTATTAGTGAATTACCTGACATGTAATGTGTCTGGTCAGATTCCACAATACGACACATCGGGCTGGCTGAGGGGAACGAAACTGTTCTGTAAAGACCAGATTTCGCTAGATTTCGTCAAATTCAGCAAATAAAAATTGGGCAAATTGTGGGAGAGGCATGTAGTTTTTGGCTCGGACATACCCGGAAGCCCAAGTGCGAGGATTTGACTCCCAGAGCCCCTGCTACAGGCAAAGGAACTTCTGGCGGTACTAAGATTGCAGAACCGGACAATTCCTTTTTGGGAATGGAAAATTCTTCGGATGGACGAACCAAACCCAACGAGGAGGTATGTCCTTTCGCAGTTGGGGGAGGAATCAGTGCCGCTCCTGGAAGAAGTAAAATTTACAGTAGCTTCAATACGGTTCTGGTTCATGTTTATCGGGGGGATAAATCTGAAGAAACAAATGTCAGTGGGCAAGGCTGATGCCTCAGAAGCTAAACTACGGCCTCGGTACCCAATGACATGACGAAGCAGACTGGCGGAAAGAAAGGCACTAAGCTATTGCAGACATAAGTTGACTAGGGATAGGAAAAAGCCAACAGGGCGCTGGTTCTACATGGCGCATTGTAGTACCACTCACCCCCACTTGTTGGGCTCACATTTTAGTGGATATGACCAATATTAAGACGAAAAGCCTTATTCTGGGATGAGACACTAACGCACAGCACACTATCTGGGGCAGCACAGGCATCAATGAATGAGGTGAGTCACTCTTTTTTTGACATTTTACAAATCTATCCATCTATAATAGGGGCCCACAGGCCCACATTTATTACAGTAAATAGGTCAAAGGTTTTGGAAGTGACATTCGTGGGGGAATGGAGCACGGCTGCATTCAAACTAAAAAGAACTCAAAAAAGCTATTAGGAAACCCATGTGCATCATGGCAGGAATTATGTGATTCCATTGATGGTACAAACGAAGCTTCCAATCTCAGGAAAATTCTAGAGGCGGATCATTTGCAATTCCTCTAATTAAACTAAAAAAAGAGATCGACCTGAAAACTGTTCAGCTTGCCGAGCGGAGATGGAGCGAACTGACAACCTGCGACTAATCAAGGAGGATGTGGCCTGAGCAGAATGAAATGAGAACGACGTTTTTACTGAAGGAAGGTCATATTAAGGGGGGAAGTACATGAAGAGGCCGAAAAAAGAGGACTTTTTTGGGATTTATTTTTCGGAAAATGAAAAAGGTCCACATGAAATCGATATTATATGTATTTAGGGCAATGTTTTAAGAAGAGGAAAAACATTTTTTACATTTTGAAAAATAAAAAATTAATCAACTTTTGGTGGTTTTCGTAACTCGTGTCGCGGCTGACATCGAAATCGGCGTAAATTCTCCTGGCCGCAATTTTCATCTGAAATCAAAAAACCAAACATTTTTATACTCGAGGGGGTTGTTTATTCTAGATAGACTACGATCTTTTCGAAATTCGCACATTAACTATAAAAATCGGGCATGAAAAAAAAAGTTGGCTTTTTTAATTTTTTTTTTAATTATTTTCGCGTCAAAAATGGTCTTAAAATGATTTTTTTGCTATGCCCTTTAAAATGAGTGCTGGATGAAGAAAATCGGTTCACTAGTTTTTTTGTAATCTTTTACGCCAATTTGAAAAACATGGTTTTGAGAAAACGCCGTTTAAATTTTGTCCCGAAAAACTGACGAAAAAGATGCAGATAAGGAGAAGGTAAGAGGGGACGGGTATTCTCAGAAAAATCGGTATTTGGACTGAAAACGTCGAAAACGCTCTTTAACAAAGTTGCATTCATCACTATAAATTCCAGAGCAGAAAAAAAATCCGGTAAGCGGAATCACGCGCGCAGCAGAGATCCTCGATCCCAGGCGCGCTGGGCCGGATCGGCGCCGACCACTTTCAAGTGGCATATCTTTCACAATTTTCGAGATAGGCTTTTGGAATTTTGGAATTATATTCTTAGAGCATATACTTATAGATTAAGACAATAAAAAAAATCGATTTTTGAAAACGTCTTCATGTACTTCCCCCCTTAAGGTCTAGGTAAGGCCGGCTGGTTCATTACCGGTGGCCCTCAACTACATAGCATAACTCCCACGAAACGTTGATTTCAAAGGGTTTTAATATTGGATATCCATTTTTTTCCTATCTTAAGAGTCTCTTCCAACTTTGCAATTACCGTTAAATTAATATCAGAATAATGTATGGAAGAACTGTTATCAAAGCGTCTGCGAAAAGATACCTAATAATAAAAAAGTCGTAAGCTGTTCGACCGATTTTGATGAAACCTTCAATCTCGGGTACGTATCAAAATGTAGTTTCCTTAAAAATTTACAATCAGCAAGAGTTTCGTAAGAATATTTGTGAGGTTAACGTGAGAAAAGATTTTAATGTTTTGGGTCGTTGGTATCAGGAAGGCGTCAAACAAAATTTTTAGGAGGCATCAATAGGAAATCTTAAATAAGATTTAATCAATAAAAAACAAAATTTATGATTCGCTTGACCTATAATATAACGTCAAAATAATATGCAGCATAAATACTTAACTCAGAGAAGTTAAAATCAAATTATTCTTTAACGAATTATCAAGATTTTAAATTTACTTCTGGCCCCTCTTAAAATCTGACTTAGTTTACACCTGTATTGTTTATACCAATACGTCGCTCGAAATTCTACTACAAAAGAAATTACATCTCTTCCGCTAGTTCTTTATTCTAAAAGTCGATTAGCTAAATTAGTTACAGCTCTTCCTCTAGTTCTTTATTCTAAAAGTCGATTAGCTAAAACAAAAACGGCACTAACATTTTTAATACCGAAGTCACAATATGGCACAACGGAATCGAAAAACATTCTTTTAAAGAAGTGAAATATTTCTTTAGTTTTACATCACTATTTAAAATTTTTCTATAGTTTTATTTATTTTATTGTTATTGGAACTACATTTCTGACAAATGTAAGTTACGATTAGGGCCGAACAAATTATTTGCAAGACTGGTCAAGCTGTCTAATTTCCAGCTTACGTCTTTGTAATCTCTTTACAAGATGATGTGCACAAAGAGTATTTCGTATTTAACAGCCAATTATATAGTATAGTTTTCCATAATAAATCTGCAGTATATAACCAATACCACCGAAATATAAAGCTCTCCAAATAGTTAAGCATTATTAAGGCAGCTTTTTGTAAAATAAAAAATTTAATACGCTTATGTTAGACATTCCAGCAAAATCCAATAGCTATTAATATCAAAACCAACACGCTCGCTAAATTCAATCACTTTAAAATGAAAAGTGCAGGGTCGGATAAAAGGGCTTCTTTGAAAATTGCATCAGAGATAGCTTCTGTGTGTATATGTAGCAATACTTGTGTGAAAATCTGTCGAGCCTTAATGAATAAGCGACGTAATTTTCGAAAAAGCCCATATTATTAATCAATATTTTATCCAATCAACAATTCGCATGCAAAAACTCTTAATCACCCCATATGCGAATGAAGATGACCTCGCATCCAGACAATAAGGTAAAGTTTCTAAAATTACAGGAAATCCATATTTTCGTTTGTATTAACTGTTTCATGTACAAACCCGTCAAAATAGGTGAAGAATACACATGATGAAGATTTTTATTTTCAATTTTTCGACTTTCGTACGAAGTAGATAACATTTTCTCCCAACTATTTCCCATTATGAAAGCTTAGTGAATGAACAAATGTATGAGAAAAGACTTACTCACGGCTTATTAGTAAAGTGGATATCTAAAGTTCTCTAAAGATTACACGTTATTAATCATAAAGGGTAAAAATTAGAAAGATTAATAAATTTATGATAAAAACGCCATGTACGAATTGCATTATTTCAATTTTGCTTCAAGTGGAAAACTTTGATTTTTGCAATAGATAAACGGAAATTGAATGAAGCAATAATAGAAGTAGGTGAATTCTTTGTTCGCACATGGTAGAGTATACTAGTTTTGAGTGACATTTTAATAGAAGACGAACAAAATTTCTACCTTTATTTGGGTTTGAAAGGCGTTTCAGAAAATAAATATTGAACGTTTATGATTAATACAATAAATTCTTTTGAGAATATTGAAGGTGTTATTTCCATTTATAGTGTTTCACCATGAACTTCATTAAACCTAGTAGTAAGTATTCTAACCGCCTATTACAAATCATTTTTTTTTAAATTATGAGTTTACTTTAACAACTTTCAACTTTTTATGCGGTTTTTTGCGATTGCCGATTTTACAGTACAATTTTACGGTAATGCAAGGGTCATTATTGCGAAAACTTGTTCATTTTTATTTTAAAAAACAAATTGTTTGAAAAAATGGTGCAAAGTAAATAAATAATCCATTCTCTAGAAAAGTATCCCCACATGTATGATCATGTCTGATCATGAATTTTATGTTTTTGGGATCGCTGAATCAAAATCTGAAGTCAGATTTAGAAAATTAAGATAATATTTTCAATATTGTGATTTTGCCTTCTCTAGTCACCGTAAACCCTTTCTGCAACATGGAGCGGGAGAAGAACTTCACCCGATTTAAGAAAACGATTGCAAGTGGACCTACAATTTAAAGAGGATTCCGAATATGGCGGTTTATATTTGATTAATTTAAAAAAAAAATTATATTGGAAATCAAAGTTACATTTAATTTTTCGATTTGTGATTACCGACCCCGAAATAATAATAACATTTCAATATAGTCTCTATCAGCCTTAATTGAATCCCAGCCTACTCTAGATACAAGCTCGGATTATATGACAGTCCCGGCTATTTTATCAACAAGCGTGTCGTCACTAATTAAATGTTTTTGTACAACAGATTTACCATTTCTTGCACCCAGAAATAACTGCACACTTTAATAACAAAATACAAAGTAACGTACCGATATCATTAATACAATACTCTTTCAAGGTGCAGTGTCTTAAATAAAAATTGTAAAGAGACTTTATAATGTAACCACATGTTCAGAATATTTGTAGGTTCACTTCAAATAAATGTCAGGTCAAAACTTTGATAATCTTTAAAAAATATTACGAAGAAGTAGAATTTCCCTACCCATTTCTGAGGTTTGTTTACATCACCAATACTTAACTGCGTATTTGCTTCCAGTGTTGTATTTAGATTAGGTTGTATTTCGATGCAAATTTGTAAGCAGTATATTTAATTAACTTTTGGTCTTTTTCTAAAACATACACCCCAAACAGATTTAACAAAATTGTTACTTAATTTAAGGGAATTTAACCAAAGCCCGGTTGAAAAAGGAATATGTAAACTCGCGCAGGAGCAAAAACATCTTGATAGAAAAAGAATCCATGCGCTGTATAAACGCGCTTTTGGTGACGCCCGAGATGTCTTAAGGAGCAGCCCTCCACCTGGGATATGATCAGTAAGGTTGTTACTGGCTTACCTGGAAAATCAACCTTAAACATGAAAATTCTTGCGCGCCTTAGATGCATTTGACGTATTCTGTGTTGACGACCTTTGGTAATAAACATCGAATAATGTAAGTGTCAGAGCTCTGTGGGACTTCTATGGTTAAGCGAAACTATATAAAGAGGAAGTGGAGAGTTTAGATCACAGAAGGTCTTTAAGTGCTTTAATTACTACTATATGTGCCGCTTTACGTAAAAGAGGCTGCACAGAAAAAGTCATTACCATCTCCAAAAAGTACTACTTGGAAATCTAATGTCACGTCCTTCACAAAGGAGACAAGAATGGAAACTGCCACATTTGCTATTCTTGATTATCATTAATGAAATAACGTGCAGTACCCTAGTGAATCATCTGTTGGATTAAACAAAAGTGTTTGTAAACAACCTGGAATCTATGTCTTCAATCGAACAACATGTAGCTCAAATGGCTGAAGGCCTGAGTACAGAAAGCCGCAGAGCAAGGCTTTAATTCAATACTGCTTAAACCTGTAATCAAGGGGGCAAGATGTACATGAGCTATATACATGTGCAATCGAAGCTTTATACTTGAACACGTTTGCATCAAGAAGGGCTCAGTTGCATATAATAAATAATGTTGCTGAAATATTACGAAATAAAAACATCTCTAGACGCACAAGATATTTGAATCAAACGTAAAATCCATTTTTGTACATGGCTATACAAAATTTAAAAAAAGACTGTGTAATAACATGTAAACTACAAACCTTTGTCAATAGACGGTGTACCCCGAACACCCATTGCTAAGAAAAGATCCAAACATTAAATTGCTCGTAGTGTGGTTTATTTCTATATATGGAAAGATATTACACGTCATGTATACAACGGGAAAAAACCTACATTCAGGCTTAATCCTGAAAAGTGGTCAAAAGCCTGGTTATGAAAAAGATATTAAAGCCACATTCCGCTATTAAAAGACGCGATGAAATTTTACATACATTAAATACATTAAGTTTGTGATTGAAAGATCTACTCAGTCTTGATATTTATAAACAAATAATATAACTATCGGCGCCCGCTGCTTGACATAACGCAAGCGGGGGTTCGCAGATACCTCGTATGAATGCAAAAATATATAATTTCACTTAAGACTAAATTCCTAAATCTTTTAGAGAATCTTATTAAAGGATTAAGAATTCCTATCGGTAAGTCTTAAAAGGTTCTGGGGAAATCTTATAAAAGTTATTTGAAATTACTTGTTGGAACTTCCAAACCCTAAAACACTTGTTTAGTTCCAAATTATTTTATTAAATATCTTTACACTTTGTTTTTTAAAACTCACTAATTCAACGCGTTTCGCCTTGCTATGGCATCAAATGTATGTTGGCAAATCGGCTTCTCCTCATGGATATGTTAGCGATTTTAAATAAATCGTAGCTCAAACTACTTTTTATACGTTTGATTTGGACACACTACAAAAACTGAAGTGTATCCAGATAACATAATATATTTATCCTGTGATATTAGATATTTTCTGCTAATTTTTATCGCTGACTAGAACGGATTGGTTTTAGAGACACTTTTGATACCCGATCTATTAGCTTCTGATACAAATTTAATAAAATTTCTGAAAAAGCAGATATGTACGAACTCAACCAACTTTTTAATATTTGCTTTATTGAGATATTAACCGACTTGAAGTATTAGCAAAATATAAGATCTGTTCCTTATACAGTTGTTAGGACAACTTATGCGGACGAGTGTGCCCGGACTTACAAAATTTGTATTCCATACCATAGCCCACTCTAGATACAAACCAGGAAAACAGAACAGTTCGGTCATTTTAACATCAAGCATTTCATTTTTATATCACAACTTGACCAATGTTTGCACACATAAAACTGCACATTGTCTTAACCAAAACTAAAGAGAAATGGTGATGTAATTGACGCATTCTAATCTCAATACTACACAAGAGAGTCTTACCATTAAAACACATAAAAATTGTAATTTAGAATTTTTATTTATCGTGACCACATGTTCAGAACATTTGTAAGTTCACGTCAAGTAAATTCCAAGCCGAAGCTTTAAAAATACATCGAGAAATACTACGAAAAAGTAGAATTCCCCAACCTTTTCCTATTCTTTACTATAGCATTTTTTTTTACACCACCAATGTTCAGCTGTTGTCAGCTTCCCGGCTTGTATCTAGAGCAGGCTGTGTCCATACATTCCAAAAACTGGCGTAAAGTTTGATGATGTCGTATATTACCCTTAAGCACTAACCCAAAGAAAAAATCTTGCACGGCTTAATAGGCAGGTCTCTTTTTTATCCAACTGTTGGGACAACTCAGAAAACTATTTTTCGGACAGACCTATTCTTACATATCTTACAGTTTAAAACGTCATTTTGTTACAAAAACTAAGATAATAACTTTTTCTGTTTTTGATTATATCAAAAGCAGTTCGAACTTGCTATTCTGCACTTTCCTGCAATAGGTTAAGTCGCGGTGCCAACAGTATATAAGTTGGGTACTTTTATGTTAAAATATTCACAGAAAAACTAGTTTAAAACGATTGATTGGATTTTTTTTAACCTTCTATGCATAAAGCGAGTGAGTGTAAAAATAATATCGCATGTTCAAGGTGTATGGGAAACCATGATTTTAGAGAATGTGATAAAATAGTTGAAAATAAGTGTGTAAATTGCATTCGGATGAATGAAAAGTTGAAACTGAATCTGGATGTGAACCACAATACGTTAAATAGGGAATGCCCAGTTTATTTGAGAAAGTTAAGTGCGGAAAGAAAATTTGTTGAATACTAGCAACTATCGAAGGTAAAAGCGATATACCTCAATATACAAGGGTTATTTAACAATTTTGAAGAACTGGAAGTGCTTGTTAAAGAGGAATCACCAGATGTAATTGCGCTTACTGAAACGCACATAATGGAAGATGTGAATGATGATGAAATTGGTATAAAGGGATACAATATTATAAGGTGTGATTCTGCTTCTAAAAGAACTGGTGGGGTTATACTGTATTTGCGAGCTATGTGGAGGTATAAGATAATGTCTGAATGTGTAATTGGTTTGGATGTTTGGTGGTTGGTTATCGAGTGCTCAATGAATGATGAAACAGTAATATTTGCGGTTACATATCGTTCACCTAGCTCGTCATCGAGAATTTTTTGTGATTTTATTGGGGATCAACTAGATGGTTTGTCACAGATTGGTAGGAGAGTAATAGTTATTGGTGATTTTAACATTAATTTATCAACTAATGACTTCTACGCGAATATTATGAAAGAAATTATCGCAGATAATGGTTATAAGCAATTAGTGAATGAATTTACTAGAGTGACGGCTGATTCCAGGACATTGATTGACTATGTAATGACTAACTCCTATGATGTAGATGTAAAGGTGGAGAAAGATTTAAAAATTAGTGATCATGAAACTTTGTCTATTTGCATAAATCATACTGTATCGAAGAGCTGTGAAACAAATAGGGTGGAATTTTTAGAGTATGATAAAAATCGTTTTGTTTATGAATTGAATGTTATTGGTATGTCTGATGTAGCTTCTATTGAGGATCTGAATGAATGCGCGAATGGTTTTGGTGAAAAAATTAAAGCCGTAGTACGGAAATTTGTACGATGCAAAATTAGGCGAGGTGAAAGTAATGACTGGTTTACAGAAGATTTAAGAAGATTGAAGAACGAGAAAATTAGAAGATACCGAGTGGCATCCTTATCAAGTGACCAGAGTGAGTGGGAAAATTATAAAACAGCAAGAAATATTTACAAACATAAAATAGTTGCGGAAAAAAGGAATAAAATCAACAAAATTATTACTAATGCCTCAAACCAAAAAGAAATGTGGAAAAAATTGAAAGAATATGTACTTAAAAAAAGTAAATCTGAAATTAAGGAAATAATATATAAGGGAGAAACCTGCAACGAGAGTACGCGAATGGCAGAGAACTTTAACAAATTCTTTGTGGAAAGTATCGAAGAAATTAGTACATCTATTACATCAGTAGTTTATGACGATAATTTGCAACAGGTGAATAACCAATTTGTGTTTCGAAATACAAATTTGGAGGAATTAAAGAAAATATGTCTGAAAATTAAGAATAAGAGGGATGTTAATATGATAAATGTCAAAATGATCTTGGATAGTTGGAATATACTCGGCAGCGTACTTGTGAAAATTATCAATCAGTCAATGAACCAAGGTAAGTTCCCGGAAGAATGGAAAGAATCAGTCATTGTACCCGTTGAAAAAATTAAGAATACTAATAAATGTGAAGAATTTAGGCCAATTAATATGCTGTCAACATACGAAAAAATATTAGAGAAAACAATACAAATACAACTGGAGGAATACATGGAGGAAAATCAATTAATATTACAAGAGCAGTCAGGTTTTAGAAAAGGCCACTCTTGTGAGACAGCATTAAATATGCTGCTAATAAAATGGAAAGAATGTATGCAGAAAAGGCACAAGATAATTTCAGTATTTTTGGACTTCAAACGGGCCTTTGAAACAGTGGACAGAGATATTTTAATTAATAAATTGAATAAGTATGGGATCAAAGGAAAAGAATTGATGTGGTTTAAGAGCTATCTATCAGGGCGAACACAGCGGACAAAAGTTAATGGAGCGATGTCTCAAAGAATTAATATAAGATTGGGTGTACCGCAGGGATCTGTTCTAGGGACTCTACTGTTCCTTATATACATTAATGATATAAAGAGTGTATTGGACAACATAAATATAGCACTATTTGCTGATGATGCATTATTATACATTGCTGGTAATGATGTAAATGAGTGTGCATATGTAATGGAACAAAATTTACAAAAATTGAACGTGTGGCTACAAATGAATAAATTGAAATTGAACACTAGTAAAACGAAATTTATGACAATCAATGGTGAATATGAGGGTACTTTGAAGATTGCAGATTCTTTTATTGAGCAGGTGGAGAAGATTAAATATCTAGGGGTGATAGTGGACAATAAATTAAAATTTAAAGAACATGGGAACTATATATGCGGGAAAATTGGTAAAAAAATCGGGTTTTTAAGGAGAATCAGAAAATCGGTGTCGGTGCTTACAGCTATCAAGATTTATAACACAATAGTGAAGCCACATTTTGAGTATTGTTCGTCAGTGTTGTTCCTAGTATCCAGTGGAATAATGGACAGGCTTCAGAAGCTTCAAAATATGGGAATGAGAGCGATTCTGCAATGTAATAGGTATGTGTCTGTTAAGGGTATGCTGGAGTCGTTGATGTGGATGAGTGTGCGAGAACGAATTGTGCTAAATGTGTTACTGTTGATTTTTAAAATGAAAAATGGGTTACTGCCTGAATATTTGAGTGATTATTTAGTTTATACAAGTGAGGTGCAGCCATATAACTTGAGACGAGTGAATGAATTTAGGTTAGTGAACTTTACTACAGCAAGGACACAAAATTCGTTAATTTACAAAGGTTTGAAAATGTATAATAGGCTTAAATATAATGCAAGTGTAGTAAATATAAATAACTTTAAGAAGTTTTGTATAGAATTTATAAAAAATAAGTGGGATACACTAATTAGTGATTAAGAATGAATTTTTGAGCTCTATGTAAGTTAACTCTTAAAAGTATGTATGAAAAGTGTGCCTGTTGTTGTTAAAGCATTTATATATTGCTAATAAAAATTATTATTATTATTATTATTATTCTATACTGGGTCATTTCCTGCTGTACCTCCATTATCTTAGGGTATCCACACCGTGGGTAGTGTTGGACTTTAGATAAGATATCTACTCCTGGTAGTCAGAGAGTCTATTTGTAAAGTATGTACATGTTTTCTTACCCGAGATGTTCCAGTTGACGCGTAGGTTTCCGTCCTACTTTTTCAACCGGGTTTAGGACTGTCTGCGTATAAATGATAAGAGATTTGTATCTTTATTTTGGTGAAAAAAGTTTGGTGTAATTGAGAAGTTTCTCTTTGTAAATAATTTTAGTCCTTTTTGGTGCAACTGTAGCAGTTGCTACAATTAAGTGCTTGTATAATGGGGGCCAAAAATTGCTATTGAAGCAGCATGGTTAGCAATGTAAGAAACAATCAAAATCTGAATTTGTAAATTTTGGACCCTTAATATTCTTTATTCGGGAATATATTTCCATTTCCATCGATTAGTTAAAAAAAACGGAGAGTAAGAAAATGTAGAGACCTATTTCGTTTCCCATTTTTTCAACAAATTTGTATTGATGTTATATAGTGCACTCTCCTACCACAGAAAAGTAGGAAGTTTTCGATTTTTTCTGAAGCACTTTAAGGAACAATATTAGCAAACCTTTCTATTATGCCTCATTTATGTTATAATCAATTACAGTTCTTATGGTCGGCTGGACACACCAGGGGACCAAATGCGTTAAAAAGGATAGTTTCAAGAAATTATCTAGCAACTAGAAATATAAAATTAGGATTGTTATCGAGTTCGACTCCTTATGCGAAGAACTATAGTCCTCGTGTTCAAAAGTGTAAATTATTACTAATCAAACTTTCAATCAGGCCAAACAGTGTATATTTTGTGGCGCAAACTAACAAAGTATAATAGGATTTGGGCTACTTTAAATATGTTAACTTTTTGAGACGAACTTCAAAAATCTCTGCAAAACGTCAACTACTTCAATAAGTCAATTATCTAGTGGAATTAAGAGAACAACAATATGCCTTTTGATTAATGTATCTACATAGAGTTTTGTGAAAATTTAATTAAGGCTGTCAAGCTCTTCTTTTGTTTTTTTTTTATATAAGTAGTTTAATATCTTTTAACCTCTTATACCGAAATTATTCTAAACAATTATATGAACATGTTGTTTTCGACTTTTAGTTAAATCTAATATTTTTTCGGTCTTCGCATCAGTTTAAAAAATATCAAATTCGCTAAAACAAGGAAGTGACTATTTGTACTAACATGTACTTTATTCGGGAAAGTACTCGAATAAAGTACATGTAGGTACACGATAAGTACAAATAGTCACAGCCCCAAAATAACCCTTTTAATTGCATTCAAGCCATGAAAAATTTAGACTCAATTTTACAGACAACCTGCCGTGTCAAATCAATTTAAACGAGATACTATTTGAAATTTTTGCACAAGTAGATGCAATTAGATAATCCGTTCAGATGTTGTCTCCTTTAATATACATTAAGTTTGTGATTGAAAAATCTATTCAGTCTTGATATTTATAAACAAATAATATAAATATCGGTGCCCGCTGCTTGACATGACGTAAGCGGGACGCGGGTTTGCAGATACCTCGTATGAATGCAAAAAAATATAATTTCACTTAAGACTAAATTGCTAAATCTTTTAGTGAATCTTATTAAAGGATTAAGAATTCCTATAGAAAGTCTTAAAAGATATATTTAAATTACATTTCCGTCATGTCCGACATAAAATCCTGGCCGATTAGCTTGCTTGAGGTCCTGATATCCACTTTCCAATTCGGTGTAAGACATTTTTCTTATTAGTGATGAAAAATGAATTGAATTCTACTTTAATGCAGTGACAGAATTAGGAATAGATGGCATGGAAAAATCACTGAAAACTTTTCTTGATCATTGATACACTTTTTTTAACACTAGCCCTACACAAATTCAAATTCTCTTTCTTCACAATTTTAACCACACTCTAATACTTATATAATCACTCGCTAAAGAAGTCCTCCGCGAACAATCCACAGCATGAGGAAAATCGAATTGACTATCATGACAGGTAGCCAAACAGAAAATGGAACACAGTTAACGCCAAAGTCAATGACCAATGACGTCATGAGGAATTATGGTATCTAAACAAAATCAGCTGTTTTTACACGAGGTTTTGCCGAAAACGTAAACAGAAGTAACTGGTGGGAATATTAGAAAATTACTTTGTAATTTATATTATTTTTGTAGTTTTTGTATTCTGCAGTGTTCTAGTGTTCTAATCAATATGTCAGATTAAAGAACAAGATGATTGTAAAACCACAATTTCAAATTAAAAAAATTTTATTAACAGTGCAAATTTATAACGATATATCGATATCATCTGATATGTTTTCGATACTTTATGACTTTTATTTCGATTTCTTAAAGAATTGTAATGCGGAACAGTGACAAATGGAACGTTTATAACGATTTGCGGTTGCTCCGAATTTTCTTTAAAAGTTAACAATTTAGAGTAATATATAGTATAATTTAAATATTAAGTAAAATTATTAGTTAATTATTAAATATAAGATTTTATATGGATTAAAAAGTGTATAACTCCCAAGCAGCACAGCGAGGTTATTACTACGTTTTAGAAGACTAGTAACGACTTAAAGTCAAAACCTGTGACTTCCAGTACTCCTTATGTAGTTCTGTCGATAACGTGACAACCCATATGCGACGAAATAGTGAATATATTATATTATTATA
The DNA here is from genome assembly GCA_964036015.1 of Leptarthrus brevirostris. NCBI lineage: Eukaryota > Metazoa > Arthropoda > Insecta > Diptera > Asilidae > Leptarthrus > Leptarthrus brevirostris. Next base: position 92,543,552 of record OZ038374.1, read on the forward strand.
GTCGCCTTAACGTTATACAAGTTCATAAAAACCGATATTATTATTATTTTTGAGTTACCCTTGATGGGCACTTGTAAAAAAAGAAAATACTAGAAATTTTGAAATGCCCCCAAGCGAGTGATAAGTTCCCAAAATTTTGAAAAAATTGCGAAACAAAAACTAGAGCTAAACCTAATCGAAAGTACACAATGAACCGAAACCGAGAAAAAATTAAACTAGAAAATGATTGTCTTAGTATTCCCAGAGGGTAGATACAGCATCGGGCCAAGTTGCTACTCCAGGAACCGCTACTCTCAAGCAAATTCCCTCTCCATAGAGCCACTTTTCTAGTCCTATGCAAGGTCTTAATGGTGCCTTCCGGCGAACGGCACAAGGACGACCTTGGCAGGTATAATAGTGAGGCCTTTCTTAGCACATCAGTTGATAACCATGCGCAAAGCTGACCTCATTAAATCAGTGACAGTCGAGTCGAACTTCCCGCAATAATTATTGCAAGATCGTTCGCTAACTAACTTTGTAACGCGTGGACCGATTTGGATGGTTCTTTTTTGTTGTATAGAGTATAATTCCCCATTGCTAATAGAAAAAAAAATTTGGCCTAGGGTGGAGGAGGGGAAGGAGTAGTCTAACTTCGTATGTAATTGTCCTTCCTCATGATCCCGTGAGCTGAATCGTTGAGGTAGTTTTATGTATTATCTTCAATTGTAGTTGGGTATTTGTATTGTTGACTTGAAAATGTCGTAATAGATTTTTGTGAAGTCGGTTCAACTTTTTTTTAAAAACTATTTTATTTTCATTAAACAATTAAGCAAGTACTCTTTAATTGACGTTGCTGCTGCACCAAACCGTATGGTGAACGTTCACGTCACGAAAGGTAGGCAGAAGCAAGGAAAATTTCCTGTATACTGCCTACTGTGGTGGTAAAAGCCATATAGCTTCTACTTAAAGTTTGGAGAACAAGAAGAATTGTGGTTATATGTACTCGTAGTTGTACTAACCACGCACGATACACAAACAGTTTATTGTATACAAATGAATTAACACGGTTTTCAAGCCCTATGTTCACCCGCCAAGCACAATTTTCTGTAATAATTACTATTCTAGCCTCGTAAAACTCATCCGCCTTAAAATTATATTCATTTATTAAACTTTAAAGAAAGATTCATGTTTCCAATTTGTCACGAAATGTCAATAAATTTATTGCAATTGAAATATTTAAATTAATTTTTTTCGCAATAATCTCCAACAATTTGTGAAATTCACATAATATATCAGTTTTTTATTTTTAATAAACTGTTCATCTTATTACCTTTCCAAAAAGGTACAACATGTCGAGGCAGAGATGGATGTACAAATTTATACGTAGAAACCCTTTTGGGGAATAATCTAAAAATCTTCAATTTAAAGAAATTAAACTCAAATAACACCTAAAATTATTTTTATTTAATTCGAAACTTATTACAAATAATCTTAGTACAATACGTTAAAAAAGCTGTTCAAATTGTACTCCGCCACTTTCGATGCATGCCGATAAGTCCCTTGTAATTCCCTTTTTCAGGTGCATTCTAGCCTCCCGTATTTTCCTCACTGCAGTCCCATTTCTGCTAACGAATTCGCCTCTATTGTTAACTGGCTTGAGTAAACTTCATTGTTCCCCAAATGGGGTAATATCTGGAAATCTACACACAGCGCCAAAAACTTTATTCACTTGTGGAAATTTCGGAAAATTATTAAAATAAAGAGTTGAAGTTTTAATATTGTTATCAGTTTTAGTAAGTAGAGTAATATTTATTGCCCTAGTATTCTTTCCCAAGAAGTTTGAAAGATGTTTCCCTCGAAATGATTATAATTTCTGCTTGGGCCGTTTTAGGTACTTTGGTTTTATGACGGATATAACGATTCTGTTTATTATATTCAAACAACAATCTTTAGTTTTTAGAAGGTTTATTGTTTCAGTGTATTAGGGAACAAATATTCAAAGCAAAATTCTGCTGTTAAAAAAATTTTTTTTTAAATATTTTGTGGCACCGCCCTTGGCATTAATTACAGATGCAATCCTTTTTGGCATTAAATTGAACAGCCCCTGCAAATATTCAGGTGAAGATACTTCATACCATGCGTTACAAATAAAAGTTTTTAGTTCCTCAATATTTTTAGGTTTTTTCTCTCAAAATTTTTTTCCCAAAATTCTCCATAGATTTTCTATGGGATTCAAGTCTGGGCTGTTCCCCGGTCAGGGAAGTGATTTTATTCCCCATGAGTCCTTGTAAACTGTTGCACTTGTCCGTATTTACTGATCCTTGAAGCAAGTCCATGACGACCGCTCTCTTGTCTATTCCAACCTTGTTTTCTTCATTTTACTTGTAAGCAAGGATTTCCTTTCTGGACGTCTCGCCACAAGTTCCATTGCGTTCAGTTTTCTCCGGACTGACCTCACACTGCATTTTACTCCAGTGTGATCCTCGCTGTCTCTGCAATTCTAAAGCACTTGCAAAACGATTTCTTTGTGAAAGGCTTTTTAAATCACGCACATCACGACCAGAGGTTGCCTCCTTCCTACCACTGTCGCCTTTGCGTGATAAACTTCTACTTTTTAAATAATTATTTCTTAAATGTAGCGCACTGAACCTTCACAACATCCTATTTGCCTCGAAATTTCCCTGTTCGGATAGGTTTAACGCGACAATTTTGGCTTTTAGTTCCAAAGGTAAGTTCAGTCATTTCGCCATATTTTAGGAACTAACTTCAAAAACGCTCTCTACTTCGCACAAGTTCACCGCATAAAGCACAAGACTGCAATGAATTTTCAAGCAAAGCACTTCAGTATAAATTTTGCTACGTCAGGACGATACAATAAAGAAGGAAAGATATTGAATTTCGGCTGGAAGGAGGTTCTCTTGTCCTATGTGGGTTAGTATCCGACCAGGTATAGAGGTTGTGGGAGTTTGTGATACCATCCCCTGTGAACTGCGGTTCATCCGACCACAGAATTCGGTCCAGAAAAGCCCCGTTCTCCGTGACGCATTCCAGAAGCCAAAATTTTAAACCTCTCGGAATCTCCTTCCAGTATTCCTTGAACTGAGATATGATAATATGAACGTCACCCTGCAGAATGAATAACCCTCCAAATTGTGATTGAAGACACTCCTAACTGTCTTGCGACTAGTCTCGGGCTCGTTTCAGCGTTCTTCCCGACGAGGGTGATTATATGCTGCTGGACGCCGGCAGAATCTTTCGAAATTTCAATTCAAAATTTCATTTTGAAGTTACACTTCCGGTTTCTCTTAACCTTTGCAAAGTCGCCGAAAATACCCGTCTTTGGGGAGCACGTCGATTGGGGAATCTCCTTTCATATTCCAGCCCAGCTGTTTTATCGTTTTAGTCTACTAATAAATGTAAACTATATCCGCGTATTTCTCGAAAGTAAATTTTGCCAATTTTTAATAATTTTAACTTAAGAACACCCGTAGTTATCGATTTGTTATTCAACTATGATCGATATTCTTGCTGACATTTAATTATTTTTTAAAAGCACATCAGCCACAATCTTTAACTGGAAAATAAGAAAAAAATAAAGGAAACATTTTCAAAATATCCCCGTTTGAAATGGCAAAAATTGATTGTTTTTCACAACATTTTAGTTTTAAAATCAATTTTTTTAAATCTATTAGGCAGCCCTTAATGCCATTGTATTACCTGTCAGCTCAGTTATTTATAATGTCTATACCACGAAAGTACGAACTAGAAAATTTCATCCTTCACAAATTTCAAACTCCTCTAGCTAAATTTTTTTCGTTTCCCGCCTAGATCTTCAGGCCAGTTCCTTCTTATTTGCTCACGGCCTTAGAAACACACTGTATATAAAGGGTGTCCCAATAGTAGTAAATTAGTAGTAATTAGTAGTAATATTTAATTTCGTCTTTAATTGTTTGAACGCTACACAGTATCACTTTATACTCCTTGTTGGGATCCTTACATTTAGTTGCATATTTAAGTATTTAGATTAAAAATAAATAAACTTATTAAAAGTGTATAAAAACGAATATTTCTGATTAAAGTGTTTTATTATGATCACAATACCCGGAGCCCCAGACGTTCACTAAGTTGCTTATCATAGTAGATGGCAAAATATAAAGTTGGGAAACGAGGTGTTTTTACTTTTAATGTAATTTACATTTAAATTAGTGGTTGAAATCATTCAATAATATATCATGTTGCCTTTGTTGCAGAATTTAATAAAAGAAGTCTATGTATTATATTTAGTACTACTAATTTTAACTAGAGTTCGTAGCTTATAATTGCAGGATTGCATAAATGAATTAACTAAATTGTAGTATATCGTAAAGAGGTTGCGATATGATTTCAATAGTCTCGTTATTAGTGATTAGGATTAAAGTTGTTTTTTTTTCTTTTCTTTCGCATTGAACATACAGGATAATTACTAGTGACCATATTCTCTAGATATTATTTCTTTGTTTTGTACTGGTAAGGTCAATTGTTCGTGGCCATAGCCAATGACGTGCGCCTTCTGAGATGAAGGATTTTACCAGAATAACCGTTTGAGGTTTTTTTTTGAACTAGATATTTTTGAATTCGATATATTCGCTTAGAATTTTCACGGCATATTTTTTGTTGTTGTATGAATTTTTCTGCCACTTATTTTGGCATTTGTGATTCCTCTCGTCGACCTCTCTCTCTCTAACATATAGTTCCGGACAACTGTCCCGGAATGTACCAAATACTGGGCGAGGTGGAGTCACAGGTTGGGAAGGGCTAGCCTTACAAGCCTCGGATTATCTAGAGGCTGAGGTTGCTTTTCGTCAGGGGCATAATTTTGTCGATTCTCTTCATCCTTTTTTTTATATAATATTTTAATAATTGTGCTTATCTCCTTTTTCATGCCTTCGTGCTTTGGTCCTAAGGACTTTAAGAGTGCCCGCATTAGTGTTCGGGTGAGTGTACCGAGAAGTGTGAGGCAAGATCCCACACCGATCCGGTGCTAAGCACGGCTAGCTAGGCGGACCTCTCACCTCTTCGGTTGACTTAGATGGCTTTTATAATTGGTGTTATTAATCTTCTTCCTTTAAATGTTGACAAATGCACCACTGTCATTTAGCTTTGACCATCAACGGTAGCTTATTAACCAAGCTTGACATTGCCAGGGAGCTTGGAGTCGTTTTTAACATCAAAATTTTACGCATCACATAGATACTTTTGTAAATAAAGTTAAGAAGGCCATAGATTTTATCAAAAAAGAATTCCTTGCGTACCCTTCTTTCGTCTAATTTATCTCGATTGCCTTCGTATTTGGATAGGCTTGGGCTCCTTTCTTTGGATATTCTTGTTTTATTTACTTTCGCCTTTTTGTAGGGCGCGGTTAATTCGCCTGAATCCTTGACGCATCAGACCTTCGAACTTCTTTTTCACAGCTTATGGCATGTAACATAATCGGATTAGTTAGTATTCTTTTTTTTCTGTTTGGCTGCGCGTAATTTGAAGCTTATTTTGTCATTTTTTTTCTTATTTATTGATGATTATTTATTTTCTGTCATTTTACGTTTATTTTTATTGTTGGTTAGTCAAATTAATATGTAATATATTTTTATTAAGATTGTTTAGTATTTAGATTTTGTAGAAATTGTGAATAGGGGCAGTTCAAGTATTGCGTAACATTAAGTTTTTGTTAAAATTAAAAGTCCTAACTCTTAATTCGTAACTCACGGCTTAGTTTATATGGTATATCTACTCAACACATATTTTTTTACATATGAAAAGAGTCGCGTCACTGAGTATACAGAAGTATATATATGGAAAATAACCACAATAAGCCGTGTACCACGAGTCCATAGTTTGGACTCTAAGATTCCGACCGTTGCGGTCAAGGAAAACCACCTAAACTACAAGCCAACTTGCGAATTTCCCGCACACACATTAGGACCAAAGTGGGCTGAAATTTCATTTAATTTACATTGCTCCTTATTCCGGTATTTTCCGCAACATAATTGACATTTTTAGGTAAAAATAATGATCTGAGTGTTATGTAACGTTTAGTAGGGTGGGGGTGGGGGGGGGGGCGATACGGAGGGTGGGGGAGTCAGAAATCTTCAAAAACTGAGTTACGTAATACTTGAACGGCCCCATAAATAAATAGTTAAAAAAAATTTCAATTTATAAAAGAACTACATTATTAGCTGATTAAAAGTTGTGAAATTCCTGTTACTGATGCGGGGAAAAAGTATAATAGTTTTAAGAGTACCTTATATGTATTAAAGAAAATTTTTGAAGAAAATGTAAAAGGTACAGGAAGGAAAAGTGAAACGGCAGCAGGGCAAAGATGAGAAATTTTTTGAAAAACGAAATCAATGAAAATGAAACAACGAAGAACAGTATAAAATGTTATAATGTTAACGTAAACATATGCGTTACTAAAAATAAGCCCTGTAAATGTAATGTAAATGAACATTTTGAATTAAAACAGATGATTGTGCCTTTTCTTTAGACAGAAGTATTTATGTATTAAAAATTATATAATTTAACTGCACATGAAAAATGTAACATGCACAATCCACGATTCAAACGGTTATAAAGTTATGATTTAAACCAGTGTATTTAATAATAGTGTAGGACTATCAATCAAATTATGACGAGTTGTAGTTGCGAACGGAACGTACACATGATACACGATTTTATAATCAAACTAAAAATCATAACCCATCTAGAACTGACAAAATTTTTTAGCGAAGTATAGGTTTCGCTGGAGATTGTTTGAGTTTTATATAACAAAATAGACTAGATAAAATTGCATGTTATATATGTTTTTGTGCAATTTGGTATATGTGTTATTTGCATATGGTCTATTTGAATTACAAATTATGTAAAATTTAACTTTAATAGCTATAAAACAGATCAGTTATTTACAAATTCGGAAAGTTTAATTTAAATTGTCGGGTTCTCTGTCGCACCCTTAGCTTGGGCATGCCTATAGTAGATAATATCTGGCATTAAAGGAAGTGGAACATACCTTCGTTAATCAGCAGATCGAAATAAAATACTTGGAAGACCATTAAAACCTCCATACGTCATTTTCAAAACATAAATAATAATAGATCTAATAGAGTCCGTTGCTCGAAGGCTGTAAGTAGTTATTAAAGCAAATAAATGTTGGAAAATATCACGGTAAATAAGAGATAAATTATATTAATGTAGCAGAACAAAAACAAAATGCAACATGCAAAAATAGTTTTTGAAACAATATAAAAATCTTTTTAATATATTTAAGTGAAGGTAATAGCTATGGAATATATTTATAGAAGTTGTAAAAGCTGATAAACTGATAGACGTGACGGTTTTTATTATAAATAATAATTTCAGATAGTGGGGCAAACATATAGTAATGCCTTTTTAAATCCAAAATATCAGATCAAAAAGTAATATTAACAAGAAAAATATATTCGTAAAAAAAGTCTAGTAGAATCCTAAAAGTACTGTACAATTTTTGTGTTTATTGAATACTTCAAGTTTTGATCATAGCAACCATAGAAAAGTCACTATAGCAACCGCAGCGTACAAGCAATTTTGTTTGTTCAACAAGCGACAAAGGGTAAATAGGCAGAGCATTTTAAGACTTTCAAGTGAAATCCGCGGAAATTTTAAATTATGGAGAACAATAAAATAGGCGCGCCCGAAACTAGTAATGGAAGTAGATCGGAGAAACCTACAATAATGAAAAAACCTTTGGTTCTGAGTTCGCAGAGATATAATAGCATTATGAAACATTTAAAAAGAGATGAGGAAGCTATGGAACAGACTGAACAGGAAAGAAAGTACAAGGAGTACCTGAAGGAAGGTTCGCGCGAAATGACTAAAAAATGGACAAATGTAATTGAAAAAAGTACGGAGTATAAACAGGTGCCAATAGATCGCAAGAAAAGGCAGCAACAGGAAAGATTCCTTGAAGGTAATTTAGAAGAAATAGTATGTCATTGAAACTAATTAACTTTTAGGAGAGAGATGGTACAAGGAACTTAAAGAAAATGACGAAAAGATTAGGCAAGAGCAAATTGCCAAAGCACAACATATGATCCAGAGATTAAAGTCTGGTCCAAGGGATCTTGAAAGTGCCGCTATACTATGCGAAGTTTTGAAAGGTCGTGAGATTCAAAGGAATATTAATGAAGAGTTTGGTAAGACCATTCGTGACCATAAACAAAAGGAGGATACACGATTTCAAGCACAAGCTGTTCCTTGGATTGAAGAAGAACAAAGGAAGATTGTAGAAAATCGAAGGAGGAGTGAAGAGTTTAAGAATGAGCTCCTTAGAACCATGAAAGATGAAGAGAGAAGAAAGGCAGAACATGTTAAACGCCAGACAGAGGTTGAAAGAAAAATGCGAGAGCAAGCCGATAAAGAGCTGAAAGCGCAAATTGAGCGAGAACGAGCTATTTTGCAAAGGAAAAAAGAAGCAATGCGTAAAAATGCTTTAGAAGCAATGAAGATGGTGGAACAAAGACGATTGCGTAAGTACTTGAAAGATTTATATTTTGAAGCTCTCACCAGCTTTATTAGTTAATATTATATTCTTGAGCAACAAATAGTTTTCATCGGACACAATTCATTTCATTTGCGGCAGTTTTATTATTATCCTTATGCTTCTCTAGTTCTCAGGCCCTATAAGATATAGTGGGAGGAGTTTCTATTGAACTATATTATGTTCTGTATTTCCGCTTACTTGAAAATTTTTAGATTTGATTTCTTTCGGTGACAAAAATTAGTTAGTTTAGGACTAAATTTTCCCTTAAACTTACTTTTAACGAAAAATTCAGTTTATATCCTTTAAAAAAATAATTTAAGGGTAAGGGTTAAGGATTTGCGTTAAGTGAAAGATATGTAATGTATGCTTCGCTTTAACGTTTAAGGATTGTACGGTGAAGGAAAAATATGATTATGAACTTTTGCAAATTTGAGTTGTTCTTCAGAATTTCTGAAATTTGACGAAATTTGGCTACGCGAAATTGAACTGTTTATATTCAAAAATTAGTCGAAAGATTTTATGGTCCTAATGTGCATTGTTCACAAATCTAAAATCATATTTTTTTAAATTCGTTCTTTATATATTTTTTATTTCCCCACCTCTATTTCCGAAAGTACTATTGCAAAAAATCGAGAAAAATGATGAATATCAAAGACACTGAACAAATTTAAGGACAACTCGAACGATAACTTCGTACACCGTATTTGCGTTGTCCAGTGTGATAAAGAACAGACACTACGTCGATGCACCAGGCAGTCTACTCTCTAAAAAATTGTAGCTTAATAACCTCGGATGAAAAGTAGAAAAACAGAGTATTTATTTGCCGTGAAAATTCGGCAGAATAACACCTATGTAAACTATTTCACATAGGTGTTATTCTGCCGAATTTTCACCGTAAATGAATGTTTTTGCATTAATCTACTTTATGATGAGGGTGTAAACCAAATGCTTGATGACATAAATTGCTTTTAAATATTGAAAGCTACGATGTCGGATTAACAAAAGTTATCTTAGCAGTTCGCGGAACCATACTGGGGATCTCTCTTATTTTCCAAATACTTCATCAACTGAGAGTTGATGAGTGATTCAAGAACCTTGGCTAGGATAGAAATAACTACAATCCGCAATCCACAGCCGCTAGCCTTCTTTTTTGGGTATCGGCTGGACGTGATCAAGTTTCCACAACAGTGTTCAGTATGATAGGTGTAAAAGTTTGTGCAAAAATTGTTACTATTTTAACGATATGCCTGAAGCGCTTGTTATCCTTTTGTGTAGCAAATGTCTTCTGTCTAACCTGTTGGTCGAAAATGAATAAAGCAGAATACATGTATTCAGCGCATCTGTATAGATACATCTCAATTCCTCTGGCGAGCACAGTTTATCTCTGTATTGCTGCTTCTTTGTTTTTAATAGATTAATAGTTTTTGAAGCTATTGGGAATGAAGTAGTGCAGTGTTTTACGAATTAGGGTAAAAGAGGGTAATGGGAGTCACTTAGCAAAAATTCAAATAAAAGCTTATTTTCAAATAAAATCTTTATTGCATCCACCTAGTTAACAAAATTTACTTATTCAGCTATTAGTTCAGATCACATTTATTCATTTTGGCAATCAACTTTTGAAAATAATGACAGTTTAAAAAAACTAAAAGGTGGGGGCAGTGGTGAAGGTAATCAGAGTCAAACGAAATAATATTTTTGTTGTAGTTGTTTTATTTGTTTAATTTGCACCGACTTCAAAATGTCGTAATAGATATAAAATTAAAAATTATTTTATGCTTTTTAGCGCTTTTTGTAAAGTCGGTTAAACTTTTTTTTTAAAAACTATTTTATTTTATACTTTTTAGTGTCTTCTACTCTATACAACGAAGAAAGAACCATCCGAATCGGTCCATGCGTTAAAAGTTAGTTTTAACCCTCTCACTCCCATTCCACTAAACTTTTTTTCTCATGGTATCAATCAAGAAACATACTCTACCGAACAGAAAAGGAATCATCGAAATCGGTCCACGCGTTATGAAGTTAGACTACCCCCCCCCCCCCCCCACCCACACCTTTCACCATAGGACCAAATTATTCTCCTATTAGCAATGGAGGATCGTACAACTATACAACAGAAAAAGAACCATCGAAATCGGACCACGCGTTACAAAGTTAGGTTCCACCCCCACCCCCATCACGCCAAAAAAATTTTCACCTGGTATCAACCACGGAACATACTCTACCCAACAGAAAAAGAATTATCCAAATCGGTCACCGCGTTACAAAGTTAGACTACCCCTCCCCCCTCCCCCCACCCTAGGCCAAATTTTTTTTCTATTAGCAATGGGGGATCATACTCTGTACAACAAAAATAGAACCATCCAAATCGGACCACGCGTTACAAAGTTAGGTTTCACCCCCACCCTACCAAAATTTTTTTTGACATGGTACCAATCGATGAACGTACTCTACCCAACAAAAAAAGAATCATCAAAATCGGTCGACGCGTTACGAAGTTATGCCCGGTCAGACATAAAAAAATAAAAATAAAAAAAAATACGCGTCGAACTTAGAACCTCTTTGTTTTTGGGAAGTCGGTTAAAAATTTTTTTTATTGAACTTTTCTTTGACGTTGTTCTGAATTTATTTGTGAAAGGGACACTAAAAACTTAAATTCGTGATTAAAATGTTTAAAAGTTTTTATTTAATTTTGTGATATAAATTGGCATAAAAAAGAAAATCATTCGCAATTCCTTGAGGCAATTGTAAAATACGATTACGCTCTAATTTCTAATTTATGTGGGCCATCCTCTAGAAATGTCGCTGTTTTACTACTGCCATGACGAAAACAAATACAACTCAACGATTCAACTACATCAAGAAAAGTGCCAAGGTTTTTTGGCTTTAGGGCCTCTCCTTATAGTTATATACTCTAAGACAGTTCAGAGTGCATGACGTAACCTAAATCGATTTAAGACGTTTCATTAGCAAGATCTTTGGAACTTGTGCTCGCTTTTTCCATTCTAAAGGGGGTTCAATAGATAAAGGTTAACCACGTGAGGGAGAAATTGTTTCGCCAATGATAGGGGATGTTGTTGCCGATCAAATGGCGTTATTTTTCTGAGTCTCAGATCCTTCAATTTTTGTGGGTGAAGGCTCGGGGCTGTAGTTGGTGAGGGGGTGAATTCTTAGATGAGTGTATAGTACCTACAGTAAGAGAACGCTGCAATTCGTCAAAACGGCCAAACATAATGCGCTCATTTTCTAGGATGGTATAGAACCTATAGCCGCATGTGCGGTAGGCTATTTTTCGATTTAAAAAAAACCGCTTTGGCGTCTTAATAACTTTGTAAGTATTGACGGAACCCATCATGTGGGTACTCATTTTTCATGTGGTTCAGAGATCTATTCGAAAAAATATGGCGTAATATGATAGTCTATAATAATATATAATAGTGGAAATTTGCCATCCTCTGCTTTGCTGTAATTTTTAAATGAAGAAAATCCGTTCGTTATTTGCCGAGATATAAAATTTTCTTGCCTCAGCTACCTTTTCAATGTCGAAATCCTGGGTAGGAATTCTCACGAAATTTGTTGTTTCGTTGCCTTGTAATTACGCAAAATTGTAAAAATGTGTAGAGCTTGAATTTAACAAGTGTGTGTTCAATCGGTTGAAGGAAATGCAAACCGTGTTACAAAATTTTTACTCATGGCAGTCCAAACGCTATGAAGTGTCAAAATCACACGCCAGCTCCCAGCCAGGCGACTGAGTATTTAGATGCAAGCTCCGGGGAACGGCATGGGAGAATTACAGATCATGCGCACAAACTTGACATATTTATTCGTTGCTATGAAATATTTTTCTGTTGCCACAACATTTTTTGGGCATGCGCTTAATTTATTGAAATTGTGTGAGAATCGCTACCCTGAACCATACCTAAGGAAAAATTACGAACTATTTTTGCTGTCTCCTTTCATGGCAAGTATGGTATCATAGAAAAGTATTTTTGAGTAGAATTCCAATATGCAAACCATTTTTAAATATTTTTATTGACGTGAGATATATGAGTTTCTTTCTATAAATTCTACTAAAATGCATTATAAAGTGTACTCAACTGCCCTCTATCAGTAGGATTAAAGCTTAAAATATTATTAAAAGTAATTTCATTGAAATTTGTAAATTCATTAAAAAGTTACAAAGCCAAGATCAACTCAATTTTATGTTTGGCTTTTTCCCACTTTGTTCGGAAGGGGCGGGAGGAGGATATACAGGTATTATCTCACAAGGCGCGGGAGGATACAAGACTCATAGCTTTCAAGGGGCGGGAGGATACCAAGGTGATAGCTCGCAAGGTGCGGGAGGATACCAAGGTTATAGCTCGCAAGGCGCGGGAGGATACAATAGGGTTACACGCAAGGGACGGGAGAATGCAAGGGCCATTATTGGATATTTCTGTTTCTTTGTGGTATAAATTATATTCCACCATTTGTTATCAAGGGAGAACATTTTTGCACGTAAAGCACACTTATTATTTTTGTATACGATGATTCAAAAGCCTAGGGTACAACCCTTTGATGCGATAGCATGGTTTTGCCCGGAAGGGAATTAGACAACAGCCCAGAGACGACGGGGATTTTTTTAATTTCTTAATAAAAACTCACATTTTTTGGGTATGCATTGTAGTTTTAAAAGTTAAAGATGTGTCTGGTATACACAAAGTTGTAATTTCCGGATCTGCTGAAGTGGATTGATATTATACAGCCAACTCACTTTTCTCATGAATCTCAGCACAACGAGTTTTTTGAGAAAGGGATCGCAGGGAAGGTTAAATTTTGTTCTCACCTTTCCTTTGAAATGATTTCAAACTCACGGGTGCACTACACCACTAAAAGTGTAAAATGGATATTTTGTCTCATCCAGCAGAGCATAGTTTTCTGTAACAAACCAATACTAACTCAACTGCCATTCTTCTGTTAGTCGGAGCAAACTCTCATAAGTGTACTTTGGATTCCCATCCACAAACCGTAGCTCATATGCACTTGACTGACTTTTATAGCATTACTGAAATGGATGAAGCCTACAGATTTAGAATTAGGTGATGAATTTATATACACATCTTTTAATTCATCTGTTACATATAATAATAATAATATTATAATAATAAGTTTATTTAAACATTTCATCCTGCTTATGAATATTAGCTATTCAGTAACTAAATAAACGTCAACAATAACCCTGAGGTCGTCTGTCGAGTTGGCAATACACAAATTAACTTTCCATTTAATATTTTTAATCTAAACTAAGTACAAGAGTAAGCAAAAGTAAACTAAGTACTACGTACAAGAGTGTAGGGAAAATTAAAAAAAAAACACGAGTAAGAAAAACAAACAAAAAAAGAATACAGGAAAACTAAATAATTAAAAATTAAATTTAAAAGGAAAGGGCAATTCAAAATTCATAAGAATATATCTAACATATTAATTACTAAATAAAGTATATAAGTATATAAGAGCTAAAATTTTTATACAGCGGATTCAGAAATATCAAGTGTGTATGTACCTAAAATTTAAACTCCTGAATCAACATTTGCCGATATTTCCAGGCTAGCTTGGCATATTGAAAAAGAGCTTCGAAATTTTTTCATTCAGAGTTGCGATGACTTCGCTTTCGATTAGATAGGCCTTTCCAAATGCTAAAACTCTAAACTCTTTAAGGATCGGACATATTGCCAGGTAGTGCAGCAAGTTTTCGTCTTCATGCAAATTACAGAGCGAGCACATTGATCTGCCTTCTGTTCGCCAAGGGCTAGCATTTAGATGTAGCATTTCACATCTGTACATGAAAATAGTCCGTATCTTCAAAACTGAAAAATCATCTCTAAAAAAGGTCATGTCTACCAAACTATAATTCAATTTATCATAAAGTTCATGACGAACTGTCTGCCTTGCTCTATCCTGCGCCTTTAGCCATAACCATTTACTTTCCTTATCTAGAATTTCCATTAATAGAGGTGTTAAGATTTCAGTGTTCTGCCAAGATAAACCATCTCCAATCCATGCTTTTCAGCCAAATTTAACCACTCCCCGTACCAGTAAGATTTGTTCTCTATAACTTTCTTAGTTAAAATATAAGGCAGTCTTCTTTCTTGATAAGAACTTAGTACTTTGATTAAATAGGTAAAATGGCATTTCAGAGTATATTTATACAAATTTGACAAACCTGTTTCTAGTGTCAGCGCGTAGTTGGGCGTTTTTCGAGGTAGCATGAAAAGTTTTTTAATGAAAAATCTCTGTAACTTCTCTACTTCTTCATGTTCATTAAAGCCCCAGACTTGTGCTCCATAGCACATCAGCGATCTTGTAACTGCAAAATACATTTTAAACTTATCGTTATCTGTTACATATATTATTTGTTAATTTTATTATATAATAATACCGATTTTTCTTTTGCAGGCGATAAACTTGAAAATGAAATTGATAATCAAATTATAGCCATCTTCACGAAGGGTAAACAATGTATAAATAATATAAAAAAAGAAAAAGAGAAACAACTACGAGAAGAAAAGATACGTCAAAGTGAATTGAATGCCCAGAAGGTGTTCTCGAAGAAATCAAATGACGAAGCTAATGAAGAACAGAGAATACAAAAAGCAGTTGAAGAAACAGGAGCAAGACTGGATCACCAAGAAAGAGAAAGAATGCAAAAAGAAAAAATTATGAAAGCAGCCCGAATAAAGTTTTATATGGAAGAATTGGAAAGACAAAAAATGGTCAGAGCACAACAATGTGAACAATACAGATGGGATATGGCAAATCGTCTGAAAAATGAAGAAATAAATGAAGAATATGAACGCCAGAGAGCTCAAGAAAAAGTTAAGAAAGCTCATGAAATCCGAGCTGTGCTTTTTGAACAGATGCGAGAAAAACAAATAAACGAGCAGAAAGAAAAGGAAATGGATCAGAAGTGTTCAATGGTATCAACTGATGATGATAAATTCTTTATGGAATACGCCAATAAGTTAATAGAGGATGCTAAAAAGAAATCACGTCCTATCCTTCCTTTAATTAAAGCTGTTGAGAAGTATAAAAAAGTTAATGAAATTGATTTGGAGAAACAAGAACCAAAACATCTAATATCAAATGTTCCAATAAACGAAAAATTAAGCCCCAAAGCTTTAGGACAACCAATTATCAAGTACGATTTGAACGAGCTCAAGCAGTTAAATCCCTGCATTTCTCCTAGAGCACCTCTTTGGGCTTAGTTAAAACACAAATTTCAGTGCAATTTTAAAATATATTATAGTAATAATTGTTTTAGCGACAATATCTTTGGTCCATTGATGTGATTTCAGGCTGTTTTAATGTTCCACCTTTAACGTAATCGAGGAGATCTGAAACAATACAAGAAATAGTATGAATTCTTATGTGATTTTTATTTCAGTGATTTAAAATGTAAACTTAAATACAAATTCTTAAAAAGAGTAAGTCTAGGAGTTCAAGAACAGTTTTACATTGGTAAGCTATTTTTAGTAACACATCTAGCCGCAAAAAATACACGAAACGTAATAAAAATGAAAATGAGATTAGTACAAACAAAAATCAATGTATTTTATAAACATCCGTTTCGCTGTCCATCAAAACACATTTGTTGCAAAATATGAATCTGGTCTTATTCTCATTTCCGACGGAATGAAAATATTTCGAACGGAATCTAATTCCGATTTCCTGATTTCGAATGAATTAAAAAAAAAACTTCGAACGGAAATTACTACCATTCTCTATACCGTTCGAAACGTCAAACCGAAACAAAAGTTCTCCGACAAAAAAATGTTTGCGAAATCTTGTATGTAATGAAACATGGTACTTTGATTTTAAAATAATGGGCCTTATTACTGAATAAGATTCGATTGCAATCTATCGTAAACATAGAAAATTTGGAATAGAAATGGAAAAGAGATATTGTACTTGCGTGAGTTGATAGCTTTAGGTCTATTCAAGTCTAAATTTTATTATTTACGATCGAAGATACACAAGAATCCTTTTTATACCAGTTTCGACTTTTAAATTTGTTTGAAACGAGGAAGTGTTTCAAATTATTTAAATTATTTTAGAGTTCGGTTGTGAGTTTTTAAGCTCTTTAAAGTTAACTCGTTACTCTACTGATAGGTTTATTAAGCCAAACAATTTAGCTTATAGTTTAAGTATAATTATAGCAGAAATATTGTATAAAATAGTAAATCATTTTGTGTAGTACAATAAAGACAATCTTGAGTCTATAAGATGTTTTTTGTTGAAGAGGAAAGTTTGCATGAATTAAGGGTTAAAAGGCGATGTTTAAGAGATCTAAGCAATCCATTAGAACTTGGTGAAAAGCAGTTGAGCACATCCACGTATGTAGTTATTTTTGGGATTTTTAATCTAAACTGTATCTGCACATAGGTTTCGAAAAGACCAGATTGAGCAGGCAGGCATTCAAATTGATTTTGGAGACATGTAATTTAGCTTAGGGGAAGCGAAGTACATGTGTTCCACCTGTTTTAAAATTAGCAGCCGCAATTTATTTTTTAGCCAGTGGGGAATATCAAAGATGTACTGGTAGTCATTTCCTTTTTGGAATGGCTCAAAGAACAGTATCTAAAGTTGTTGAGGAAGCTGTACCATGTTTGGAGTGTGCACTGTGCTCTAGTTGGATAAAAATAGATCCCAGCAAATTTAATGAAATGAAAAGTTTTATATTTAATAAATATGGTTTAATATTTGGCGAATTTTTATTCTCTGATGAAGAAGTCCTAATATGATGTTCCAAACATTAAATTCAAATAAAAGTTTGTTAATAATATTAATTTGCAGACATATTTTAATAAAATTACATGTTTTGAGTTCGTTTTTATCAACTCCGACAACAAGTCGAACACAAATATTTCATCGAGTTGACGTTTGTCGTATCGACCAAAATAATTGGTCGTATCGAAATTACATGCTATCGTTTTACCATTAACAGTTTTGACTGCTCGAAACGAATTTCATGCTACCACCCCGAGTTTCATGCTACCAGCCCTAACTTTTTAACAGTGAAAGCGGTATGAGCTTGTAAGGCTTGGCAACCTTCTTTACATGAAATGTTTTCGGTGGGATTTAATTTCTTTTTGCAAGATGATCTAGTTCTTTTTATTTTTTCGGGCTGTATTTCTTGTGAGTCAACTATTCTTTCTTCATAGCCCACTCTATATCGTTGTTTATTTTCCTTGTTGGCTTGTTTTTTGCAATAAGCGATAAATCGGGTGGTACTTAGCTATTAACCGATTATATCCATATTTATAATAACTTAAAGCAGACTAGATCATCTTTCCAACAAAGTAAAAACATGTTTATTAACCGAAATAACAAGAAATCTCTGATTAAACCTGTTCTGGTGCTCGCATTTTTTTTAATTTCTCCTTCCGAACAATTCCGCGCTTAGGCTTAAAAATGAACAAAACAATCTTTTCATAGAGGCAATAGATTAGGCACTAGGACGAGTTTAAAGAAAAATCACCGCCCGGCTGCTGCCGGAAGCAATGGAGTCACAGTTTCACGTTGATGTTGCTGTTGCTAAATATAGCACGCTTTTTAAAGTACTGCCAGTATTGTGGTTTGCTAGGTTCTAGAGGTCAATTTTGAGAATTATGTGTCGCAATCAAGTTTCCAGCATACATGCTCGAGCTGTGTGCATATTTTAACTTTACTGCACTATTTTGAATTAAAATTTCACTGTCGCGATTTCAATTGGAGTCGGAGTTGTATCAATTGGTTGAGTGGCATGATCACCACCTCATAGTTCCAGGGTTCGAGCCCCCATTCGTATTCGAGAATTCAATCGGCTGCAGCAAACGGAACAACAGTAAACTCTAAGTTCAAGATGTGCGCGGTTAAGACCTATTCGTAAATTTGTCTGTACTGTAAAGTACGCGCTTTTATAAAGTAATGCGAATAATTTGTATATGTTTGCGGATTTAGAGTGCCGTTTGTTACGTTTGCTGCAGCAGATTGAATTCTTGAATGCAGCCGAAGGAATTCCAAGACATTTAAGTTTCCTCATTCCCCTTACCCTAAATAATCTTCCGACCAAAGCCATGCTGGCGCATCATCGACCAGACCTTGCCTATATAATAAAAACAAATTTTGGTACTTTGCACAGGGCACTATAATCGGAAATCATTTTGTTTTTGTCTCTAATAAAAGGTATTTTTTTAACGATCGCACATATTAACAAACTTCATACATTCTTATAAATTTATAACATAATTTTTTATAAATTAGTAACATAAAATAAGCAGAGACCTTGATACGACACATATGCAAGTTCTCAGAATGTGGATCCAGAGTCTGTACTGACCGTACTTTAAATTCCATGTAACAGCAACATTAGAGTGGAACGAATATTGCTTCCGTCAAAATTTCAGCAAAGTTTTCAGTTTTAGATAGCATCAGCAAGGACAGCAGTTGAACATGAATCTTTAGAAATAGCTCAGCAACAGCAATTTGAAATTGTCTCTTGCTTTCCATCAGTTATTAAGTTACAACGTGACGAAGCCTGTTTTCTTTAGAAAATTATTCATGAATTATTAATAAAATCTTATTATAAAAGAAGTTTTTACATTTTAAGAATTTGTAGAATGAACGATAACAGTGATGTTTATTAATGGACGATTTTTGAGATTATAGTTAAATTAATTTAGAAGTATTTGCGCTGAGTTTAAGTTAAAGCAGCAGGGCTGCAGAGCCTCGAAGCCTGACTAAGGAAACATTAGTATTTCCGACGCGATTTTTCTTTTAAAATTAGATTTGCCCCAACTAGGGCAGTGTAACAAAAACCCATTTGACGATGACTCCTGAATGTACCTTGGCGCATACATTTTTTAAACGGCTTTTATTTGTACTGGATAGTAACGACAGCTTGAGTAGTAGAACAATCCTCTCGCGGACAGGAAAACAGTCCGTGAAGATATAGCGTGGTTTTTTTGAAGGATTAAGCGAAACAGACCACTTTATTATTTGGGTTAATGAGATTCGAACCTGAGACCCTCCCCGCGGGATATATATTCTCTTACCGTCTAGCGCACCAGCCGATAAAAGTGATTATAACTTGGGTGATTTGATAAGAAATTAAAAGAAAGAGGACATCTAGCTCTAAAAGATGATACCATTTTTTTATTTCTATGATTCTTCTTTGTATCGATTGTTTAATTATCAGAATAGACACCAATTGATTTTTATAATGATTTATCAAATAGACAGATCTTCTTGGCCCTTCCTCTACTCGCTGCTGCTTCGATACAGATAGAATTCGCTGTGCTGAACTTTCGATCTCTTAAATATGTATATTGCTTCTTCGGTAGAACAATGACACAAGTGCAAATTTTTGAGTGAAATACGATAAAAGTAACAAAAAATGTTAAACTTTCAAGTTATAACCACGTGTTCGGAAGGATAACGACTTAACAGTCAACTATTAAACTACAATTTCTGAAGAATTTCCAAATCTTCACTTACATCATTGTCCCACCAAAAACGATATGTTGTGAAGCAGCATCACCTTAGTTCAAGGTTTAAAGACATTTATGCAACGACCTTCAGTTTTATATAATTGAGTGAAAAGGTAGCGAGTTTGGTTTTACCAACGATTTTAGCGTCATTTTGTCTTTATGGAGTAGTCTATACGGCTGATTTTTTTTTTATTACTTCTTGTTGTTGTATTGTTTGTTTTATACAAAGTTTTTTTTCAATTTTATATAATAATCTTGAATCGAATTTTTTGTAATAATCTTGATAGTTTATGATTGCCATTGTGTAAATTAATTTAGTGACACCTTTGTAAGTGTTAAGCTACAATTGAGTTTCATAGAAAAATTTCAACTTGATCAACCTCATTATTTGAAGATATCTTGCAGTACGGTGTAGAGTGATAGATCTTATAAATATACTCTAGATATTATAAGTATACTCTAGTGATATCTGTGGATTCAAATTTCCCAAATTTCTGACACCACCAAATATGCAAAAACATTAGTAATAGCTTGAAGTAATGACTTTCATCGTTCTTTGACAAAAAACTATGAAATTTTCATCTTTATTCCTTAAACAAATGTGTAAAATTTCAATCTTATCGGTTGAACCGCCTGAGATTTATGTTGTTTACAGACGCGAGGACTGATGAATTGAAAAAAACCAATTACTTTATTTTGAAAAAGCCTACCTAATTTGGAAATTCAAATTCAAAAAGACTACTTATCATCAGTAATACACATTTTTCATACTAACCTTCTAGAATTAGTTTTAATAAACAGCCTATCCTTCGCTATAATATTCATCCTTTCCTTACAGCTGAGTTCGCAGAAAATATGATGTAATGTATAACAAGAAGATGATAACTAAAAGTATAGATTGTTAATTTTAATTTAGTTACTCTTATTATGTTAAAATTGAAGAAATTTAAAATCTTATTGAATATATTTATATAATTTTAAGATGAGTGGTGACAATTTTATAGTGTATGGATTGCAATACATTACTCTCTCTCTTAACGCAATTGTTTAATTGCAGACTTTAAACATAAGAAATAACAACATCACGACAAATATTAACAATAAATAAACGCTAAAAACTAAATGCTGAAAATATAAGTTTTTACTGAATAATATATTCTCTAACAATTAATAAACAAAATTATATTGGCATCATAGTGATAGTGCAGATTGAAATGTACTACCAAGTACTTCAATGTAATACATCGTTTTTCTTTCTATCATTATTTCTATTGATTATCTATATCCTTTTTATGCAGACGAGAACAATGGAAACTGGATAACAAAACAAACAAAGGCGGTAATAGTAGTAATTCAGAGGGAGGCAGCAAGAAACCAGAGTGAACAAACCATCGTCACAATCAAAGTCAGCGACAAGTGACGTTGAAAAGCGTTTTTTGCAGAAAGTTGTTGATTGCACACTGCTCACGAAAGCAAGCGAGCAAAAGTCATATATTCATAAACACAGCCTACATCCCAACTTTTTGCAAATACGCAAGAAGTCCACGCATTACGAAATTAGGTCCCACCCTCCATCTCACCAAAAAATGTTTGACATGGTACCAATCGGGGAACATACTCTATCCAACCAAAATAGAATCTTCAAAACCAGTGACCAGTCTTACATAAAAAAAATACGCGTCGAATTTCTAACCTCTGGTTTTTTGGTTAAAAAATACATACATCTTCAGGTACTTTCTATTTGTTGTACATATTCCTTATTTTTTGGAATTGTGCGCCGCTTTTTACCTTTTTCTATTGCAGTATTTTAATAAAATACTTAAAGACAAAATCGATCGTGGAAGTAATTTGTGTAAGTTAAAATAGTATTTTCTGTAATTGGATTTACTGTATCATTCCTAATATTCATTTTGATAAATTTAATATTTTGGTTAATCTCTGTCACAATCAGGGTAGGAATTCTCACGAAATTTGTTGTTTCAGACAACCTGGTTGCCTTGTAAATACCCAAAAATGTAAAAATGTTTAGAGCTTGAATTTAACAAGTGTGTGTTCAATCGGTTGAAGGGGAATGCCAACCGTTTTACAAAATTTTTACTCATGGCAGTCCAAGCGCTATGAAGTGTCAAAATCACACGCCAGCTCCCAGCCAGGCGACTGAGTATTTAGATGCAAGCTCCGGGGAACGGCATGGGAGAATTACAGATCATGCGGTCAAACTTGACATATTTATTCGTTGCTATGAAATATTTTTCTGTTGCCACATTTTTTGGGCATGCGCTTAATTTATTGAAACGGTTAGGCAACCAAATTGTGTGAGAATCGCTACCCTGAAAGACAATTTGACAACATAACTAAAATGGTGGAGTATATTCAAAAATGTAAGCAGGGTAGCGATTCTCAGACAATTTGGTTGCCTCCAGACAAACAAACCGTTTCAATAAATTAAGCGCATACCCAAAAAATGTTGTGGCAACAGAAAAATATTTCATAGCAACGAATAAATATGTCAAGTTTGTGCGCATGCGTGATTTTGACACTTCATAGCGCTTGGACTGCCATGAGTTAAAATTTTGTAAAACGGTTGGCATTCCCCTTCAACCGATTGAACAAAGCCTTGTTAAATTCAAGCTCTACACATTTTTACAATTTTGCGTATTTACAAGGTTGTCTGAAAACAATCAATTTCGTGAGAATTCCTACCCAATGTACTTACTAGAGCACTAGATCGCAAATTTAACGGCACGCAGGCATACAAACTTGCACTTATGAAAACACCCGAAGCCAAATTAATTTTCCAAAGAGAAGAGTCTTAGAAACTAATTCTACAGTATTATTCAAATATCAGAGTACTTTTTTAATTTAATTTATTGCATATTCGCCTAAACAAAATTTTTAATTAATCAGTTTTGAAATACAAGTTAGCTATAGTGCCTGTTCAGACGAGTCGACGAATTGAACTTTCATCACGAAATTCTATGGTGCGGGGCAAGTTCGATCAGGAGGAAGTGCGTCTCGATCTAAACTTGACTCACGTTCAACTTTTCTGGACACGTGACTGTTTCTATTGGCGTGTTGGTGCATTTGATTGTAATGTTGGGTAAGTGTTGGAATTATCCATTTCGTTTATACCGATTGCCATGGCAACCTCTCGACTCAAAGCCACACGTGTGAACAAATTTTCATTTTGAGGAGCGACAAAAGGTAAAGACAGATTTAATTACATTTAGTAAACAATATCAACAAACTCAGATTGTGATGGATGGCGAGCGGTTGATGAATGGCCGTATGAAACCTAGTTTTTTTTAATTCGAATAATGCTCATCTCTGTATTTACTTGATAGTACATTTCGATCTGCACTATTATTGTAATGCCAACAGTACTAAAAGTCTAGTGGTAGTTTAATCACCACTAAATAATTGCAATTTTATTACCACTTGTTATTTAGTGCTAGTGGAGTTTTGCTTGGCGTACGTACATCTTTTCTAACGGGAGTATGCGTTCGATTTTTTACTTGTATGTGGATATTATTAATTACTATCCAATATCGAATGAACAGATTATAGAGTAGGAAGGTACAAACATTTTACTACTTGTATTTAGCAAATCCGTTCAGTGATTTCTGAGAAAAAGGACCAAAGTTAAGGTTATTTATCAGAAAAGCGTTTTAAAGATAACACACGCATAAAAAATGTATCTACGATAAAAAAACTATCTATAGTTTTTGGTCAGTAGTTACCAGTCATCAGTAGTGTTTGTTTGTGTTTTTTAGATATGTAGTAAAAAAGAAGCTGAACTGCTTGGTGAAGAACTGGATACTGAAGAACATTTTCCCTGCGAAGGTGGCAGTCATCCACATTTTTAAAAATGGATTTTTTTATATTTATAGTCAACACAACTTTATAAAATTTCGGCAGGTTGTAGTAAATCCTATACACTATATCATCAATATCAATTAAAAAAAAACCAAAATGTTTTTCATTACCAATATACCTTAACTTCTCTAATATTCGATTTAAATCCAGCTTCGCATACAATTTTACAAGTATCAATATGTATATGAATGGTTGAGAAAATACGTTTTTTTAGAATAGTGCGTAACGAATGGACCATCAAATGGAACGTATATTATATTCACTATTTTCCAAATATTTCAAAACCAAACGGGTAGAAATAGGTAAATCCCTGTAGTTTTCCTGAAATTACTACCCTATCTTTCTTAAGCCTATTTTATTTTAGATTTAATACTTTAGCCTTCAAGACGAAGTGGCATACTTTTTAACCGACTTCCCAAAAACGAGAAGGTTAGGACCTTCAACGCATATTTTTCTCTTTATCCTTGTTTGTTTTTGTTTATATAATTTAGTATAAAATGTTTTATTAATAATATCACGCCATGAGCATTTTGTACTTTATTCTAAGCTTCTTTAGTTGGTGACATGGTACATGCATAAAAAAATATTTCAAAATTATTTTTGGAACTTACCTGTTGAAGTAAACGGGCCTTCAGCTTAATATTCTCCTCACTATCATCAAACCTGGTTTCGATGTGCAGTTCTAAAACAAATAAAAGTGTATCCCTTATAGTTTGTACAAGTCTTTTCACGTAATTTGTTTTAAATAAGCGTCGGACTAGGTAACCTCTAACATAAGCATTTATTATAGTTGCTGCCTTTTCCTGAAAAATAAAGCAATAATTAAAAATATATAAAATTACTTATTGAAAACATTCTCAGATACTTAGGCATTAACATATGTATCGATGGTCCCGAGCAAATTTATCGCAACTCGAATGGCTGCGTACAGTTTAGCACATCTCGGGGCCTCGCGTTCAAATAATTGCAACTCATGATGCTGTTGTTATTTATTTATGAGAATGTGCTTTAAGTTTAGAAATTACTCGTATTATAACAGAATTTTTTACTTAAACATTTTCAGGAAGCAAAAGGGAAATCATATGTAGAGAAAATTATTGAAGATTTTGAATTATCAATAAATTGAATAAACTATATTAGAATCGATAATAAATACTATGATACTGAAAAATGGGAGCGTCTATTCGCACCATCCGTTCGCCCGTCCCGCTCCGTCTGGCACGGAATTTCAGACTTCGGGGTTTTTCGGCGCTTTCCGTTTGCGTTCAATTAGACATTGCCTCAAACATTTTTATTAGACTTTATGGGAGGAAGAGGTATATTAATCAGGCTTTTAGTTGCTTTATTAACTGTGTGGGTTTGTATTTAGAATAGGCTGTGAAGAGCTATTACCATTAATATGAATATTTACGATTTACGGAAAAAATCATAAATGGAACGCAAACGGAAAGCCGAAAAAACCCGAAGTCTGAAATTCCGTGCCAGACGGAGTGGGACGGGCAAACGTATGTTGCGAATAGACACTTCCCTGAAAAATTGTTATTTCAGTTACGATAATATGTCTCTGCGTTGCAGAGTTGTGACAAAATAGAAGCGGCATCATAACTTGCAATTATTTGAACGCGAGGCGCTAAACTGCACGCAGCCAGTCGAGTTGCGATAAAGTCGCTCGGGACCATCGGTATGTATATAATATTTAGAGGAAAAGTTCTCCCCGTTTGCATAAATAATAAACATGAAAAATGTTTCGGTGATAGATCGCTCAAAGACAAGATTTGACTCAGAAGAACGCGGTTGGATAACCAGGAGGTCGGATAATATGGGTTCTACTGTTAACTATTCTTGTATATTTATTATATTACTTACTTTTACTTCTCCGAATATGCGGCATGCAATTTCAGAATAAAATATTAGAAACAAAGGAAAAATCAGATAGGTTTAAATTTCATATCCTCTCTTAATTAATAATAATTACTTATTAGTTATTAGTTTATTGCTTAAATCCTACAAAATCACAAAATTATTTTCACCAGTTCACTTTAGAAAAGAATTCAAAAAAATTAAAGTAAATAAAGAAAATAACTAAATGCTGTATTAAACCAAAACAATGGCTTCGATGCCACCAGTCAAGGTTGACAAATGCTAATTCCTATTATAAATGAAACTATAAATTTATATATAATATATATGTTTCTTAATAGTAATTTGATGCTTAAGGGCGGCCTGGTTAAGAGAAGAAAGAAATAAAAAAACTATATAGACAATAAAAATAATAATAGAAAATAAGAAACCTAACTTTGTAACGCGTGGACCGATTTCGATGGTTCTTATTTTGTTGTACGATATGATCCTCCATTGCTAACAGGAGAAAAAAATGTGGCCTATGGTGGTGGGGGGGTAATTCTTTTTCTGTTGGGTAGAGTATGTTCCCTGGTTGATACCACGAGAAAAAAATTTTGGTAGGGTGGGGTGGAACCTAACTTTGTAACGCGTGGATCGATTTGG
The DNA here is from genome assembly GCA_964036015.1 of Leptarthrus brevirostris. NCBI lineage: Eukaryota > Metazoa > Arthropoda > Insecta > Diptera > Asilidae > Leptarthrus > Leptarthrus brevirostris. Next base: position 92,569,967 of record OZ038374.1, read on the forward strand.
ATGGTTTGTTGGTGTGATCCTCAATTGCTAATAGCAGAAGAGTTTGGTCCTAAGTGGGGGAGGGGTAGTCTAAGTTCGTAACGCGTGACTTTAATGATTATTTTTCTTGTGGGTAGAGTATGTTCCCTGATTGATACCACGAGAAAAAAAATTGTGGGGTGGGGGCAGGGGATTGAATCAAATGCGTGGACCGATTTGGATGGTTATTTTTTTGTTGGGCCGAGTAGAAGACACTAAAAAGTGAAAAATAAAAAAGTTTTTAAAGAAAAGTTGAACCGACTTCACAAAAAGCGTTAAAAAAACATAAAATAATTTTTAATTTTATATTTATTATGACATTTTGAAGTCGGTGCAAATCAAACAAACCAAACAACTACAAAAAAAGTCTTTAATCATCCTTCAACTTCAAAATGTTGTAATAGATATAAAATTAAAAATTATTTTATGTTTTTTCGCGCTTTTTGTGAAGTCGGTTCAACTTTTTTTTTTAAATTCTGTAAGAATTGAGCACACACCGAGGAAGTGGACTATGTCTTCGTTTTCCGATAAATTGCACAGCGAACAGAAACTACTACCCTATCTCCTCCAGGGGCTAGCATTTAGATTAACTAGTCAAAAAAAAATTTCATAACTAGACTAACATGGTGTATTTTAGCATATTATAAAGCTCATGACGAACTGTAATTCTTGCATTTTCTTCATCTTTGCTTTTGAACCAGATAACTTCAGCTTCAATTATATCCATGAATTTCTTCTTAATATCATTGAGGTGTCCCTCAGTCCCTCTCGTAGATTAATCTCAATACTGTGCTTTTCTTGTTGTTCCATTAGCGTTTCTTACCAGTCGGTGTGTCTATCCACCATCATCCATGCTAGTTTGTTAGGTAATCTTTCATTGTTATACTTATAAACCAGGATGTTTAATATCCCTTCTTCTAAGAAAATTTTTCCAAATGCAATCAATATGCTTTAAATGCTCGGTCATATAAAGGTTCCACTTTAATATAATTCCTAAGTAGCTATTTACCACTTCAATTGGTGTACTCTTGAGTCCCCACTTTTCATTTTGCTTCCTTCTTCCACCACCTCTCTGAAAAATCATTGCCTTAGACTTATTCATGTTAACAACAAGGCCCCATAATTTGCAATATTCTCCTAGTTTATCTATCATTCGCTGGAGTTTAACCGGATCATCAGAAGGTAATACTAGATCATCTACATATACTATAATAACAACTTAATATCTATATCCTGAATTACTATCATTAATAAATAGTGCGAATATTAGAGGGCTCAATATACAGCCCTGCTTGACTCCACAAGTTGTATTAAAACTTTCAGAGAGATTTACCCCGCCCCACACCTGTGCCGTCATGTTTTTGTATAATTGTTGCAGAATTTTAATCATTTTATGGGAAACACCGCAATTATAAAGTTTGTAAAAGAGAAAAAATACGGCAGATAGTATCAAAGGCGCTCTTAAAATCTACAAAGGCATATATTTTTTTCTTAATAAAAGAGCGTGAGACTATACCTATAAGATTAAATATATTATCTTCAGTTGAATACGCGGACCTAAAACCTGCTTGACACTCTGTTAGTATTTGCTTTTGTTTTCCCCAGAAAGCCAGCCTATTGTAAAGAATGGCAACGAAAATTTTTGGTACCGTGTCCATGAAAAATTACTCCCTTTCTTGTGAATTGGAAAAATTACTGATCTACTAAACGATTCAGGGATATTATGTGTATCACAATCATAATTGAAAAATCTCAACAGCATATTCTGAAATGCATCTGGGGCATTTTTGTAGACTTCAGAAGGCACCCGGTCAGCTCCGGCTGCCTTATTATCTTTTAATTTCATTAGAACAGCGGCAAGTTCGAACTTTTTAATTGGGTTATCCAAAAAAGGGTCCTGTATGTAAGGTGGAGCGCACGTGATTGGAATAGAGGTCACAATAGGATTTAACAGATACCATATACAAATAGTGCACAATTTACCTTTTAGATTTTTTGCACCGTTCTAATAAGATCTGGTATCGTTAATAAAATCCAGGTTTTTATAGTTTTCAACGTTTTTAGGATTCCATAGTAGCTTTGGTAATAGGGTTAAAGGTTTTTCAGTTCCAGCAGAAGAAGGTTTCTTATTACTTAGTGTCAGAGCCAGTGGAAAGTGGTCGGAAAATATTTCATCTTCTATTTCCAAGCATTCAACAGTTTTGTGCTGTATCGAAAGTTGTTACGATAAAATCGTTAACAGATGAGCCATTGCCTCCGATATACGTTAATTCTCCATCGTAATCAGCACAAGAAGATCTGATTCATCACATAACTCTCAGTTTTCCTCCCCTCGCTTTAATAACTGTGTCCATTGAGTGTCTAATATCTCAATTTTGGGGGATAAAACAATTTCTTCCGGTAACGTCTGGCTTTCACCAATCCTTACATTAAAATCACCATAAACAACCATCTTCTCATTTTTAAGGCTGTCGGAAAATGTATTAAAATTAGACTCCCAATTGTTGCAGTTAATGTACATCGGCACTATATTTCCTTTTTCGAACTCGACATAAGGTATATCATCAGCCCTCAAAAAACTACACAAACTCCTTATATACTTTTTCTTTATGCATACTACCCAGCCGCCACTTGATCTTCCATGCTGTGCGGTCCTCCATGCACCTACCCAACATAAATCGTAACCACCAAAATACTTTGTGTAATTGTCAAATCTATCGTTCATAATATGCGTTTCAAACAGAGCGAAAATGTCAAAATCCCTTAAATATGCGAAAAAACCCAGCAGAATTAATTAATTTTTTAAACCTGCTATATTGTATGATAGGATCTTAAGTTTTCCTCCTTCTTCTATCTTACCCTCATGTATTTGTTTACTAGTACCAATTTTAATATTTTCATTTCTTAAATCATTAGATCCTTTATACCTAAATCTTCGATTGCTTTATCTATACATAAATCTTGACAGACAATAAAGTTCCCTAGAAGTTAACTTGACTTGTTTCAAAACTTTCCAAAATATTAAATAAATCCGCTATTATATCGCGAGTCGGTTGATTTCCTCTCATTAGCTTGTTCTTGTCACAAGAAAATCGGTGCCAAGAAATTTCCAATTTGTAATCTCTTATATTAATTGTTACACCGTCTCTAAGCTTAAGTAGTTCATGTCTTATCTTTAACAATGTTCTTCTCTGCTGTCTGAAAATATTAGGATAATCCCGTGCCTTTCAGTTGTTTACAGATCGTTACGACTTTGCTAGCGGCCGAAGCTGAATCAAATATATATACCAATATAGGTGAGCTTTCTACATCTTTTGGGCCAACTTTAATAATCCTGTTTTCCCCAAGTGGATCCTTCAATTTCAATTTTTAGGATCATCCGTGGATTTGAGTTGGACCCCCCGAAAGACGAGGTTCTGACGCCTGAGTTCGGTTTCCAGACAATTCAGTCGATCTGAGATTTCACTTTATATGTAGCGTAATCTTAAAAAAAATCTTACGAAAGTTTATCTTAGGTTGAATTGTACTTAAACAGCAGAATGTAATGTGTGCGCATGATTAGCAACGTGAAGTTGCTGCGAGATGTCCAATTGGCACGCGCTAGCTGGCAGCACGTCCTAGCTCGTCGGTATGGGGTCAGGGTCCTTGGACATCTTATCACACATCGCAAACAGAAGTTCGCGTGCCTGTGGCGAAAGAAGGTTGTGGACTCCTTCTCTCAGATCTGCCACGACAAAAAAAATTACGAGAAACAGATGAAAGGAAGAACAACAGGTCTGGTGTCACCTGCTGTTCTTAGCCGCACCGAACCATCTTGAAAAGCAAACGCAAGAAAAATTAACCCCCATTACGCGATGGTTCAGTCACTAACCCACTCCATCCCTGTACCTGGCTAGGGTACAGGCCCAACCTAAAAGGGATGCTAGAAACAAAATAAACAAAAAAGAAGAAATAAAATCAAATTAAACACATGAGGAAAGAAGGAGAAGGGATGAGGGAAACAAAGATGGGGAAGATGCTTCCTGGGGTCTCCTGAAATAGAAACAGATTAAATCATGCCAAGATAATTCATTTATATTATGTTCGTGATATAATTATTTCCTTAAAATTCAGGTACATACTTTAATGCTATAATAAATCTATCCAATCTAATTGGGATATCATAGGGCTAAATTCCTTAATTACAATGCTTTCGTTTTAACCTGATCAATAACTATTTTTACGCTAATCCAATCTAATTCAGTAAAAAAAACGTTTCATTGCGCAACCAAACATTCTAACAAGAATATTTTACTTATTGAATAAAATTAACCATATATATCTTTCACCGAGATTACCTTACTTAGATGTTTCTTTGTGCAAAAATTAAGGAAAACGGAATTTACAAAGCAAAGTTTTCGAAGAGAAAACACACAAAAAAAATGTATTAGCTAGTTATAAATGGTACCTTTATCAACAAAATATCAACAAAGTTATTTACTTCATTTCGATTACTTTTAGTTTCGTTTCTTTGGTCATTATTACGAGGAATTTAAAATTAATAAAAATATCGCAAAATAAAATTTAAGAAGATCATTACATTTACTTTTCCTATCGTTTTGCCATCTGGCTCTTACTTAACTTGATCTACCGGTCTACTTTAGGTAATAACTCCTTGTCAAAACTTATGCACTAACGCAGATGCAAAACGGATGAAAGTGTTATTATAAAATATATCAATTTTCAGGCCTTAATTAGCGAATTCAAATTAATAAGAAATATATACGCTTAAAATAGTACACTTTTACGGTCACGGTACACTGTAAAACACATTATCAAACTCTAGTAGTTCGAGGTACTTATAAAGAGCTAAACTAGGAAGTAATAATAAGCGCTCTTAAGGTTTGACTAAAGAAATTTTTTGTACAAACATGAAATATATTAAATAATTTGTTTACGATTAGTTCGTAAACAAAACCTTTCCTTTTGAACAGATAAGGAGTATTGATATGCTCATTTACGACACTTGTCATTATGTATATTAATGTAAATTTTCCCATTACCTGACTATATCCTTGTTTTCAAGGTTTATGATACCTCCCTCGACCGCCGTTTATCAGTGCTTTTCAATCCCTTTTTCAAGTATTCTAGCGGGACGAATTTAAATTTTAGGGCACGTTTACCTTAAATTTGCTGAATTGATGATGCTCTACCAGTGAGCAATTGACGTGCTAAAATGTGATGCCTGGGGGTAAAGTTGATACTCCTGTAGACAGGTTTTCGTATTGTGATGACAAGTAGGTGCTTCTGAAAGTTGATTTCTAATGGGGAGCAGACCCTACAAGGGCGTCCTCTTGGGTAGTTTGCCGTAAATGGCTTCAAATTTTACTCGCCTCAGCAGATGGGAGCGAGGATGTTATTTCACCTGACCACTCTTAGGTCTGGTTACAGGCAGCTAATTTGGATTTCAGCAAGATTTTGCCGCAATTAGTCCCTCCAGCATGAGGCAAGCAGTGAATATGCACTTGCCACCCGTAAATATTCGGCTAAGTGTCTCCAAAAAAAGAAATTTGATTCCCCGCTTTGTAATTTGCGAAGGATTTCTGACAATCAATATTGCCAATTTTTGATACTCGTTAAGAGCTTTTTTTTTGAGGTTGCCAATCCGCCAGCTGCCAGAGTTTTTACACTATCACATGGGTGAGTGAAGTTAGTTGCAGTTGCAGGGTTGGCAATCTCAAAAGTACGTGGGCCCGTTCATAATGGGTGTTTTCGATTTTGCTTCGGTGTTAACACTTGTGCCTTGAAGAAGCAAATGCATGTTCGAGATTGCGGTGTCATGACTCGAGTTTTGCTTCGGATTGTTCGTTTTTGCCACATTTTGCTCTTGGTGCTAGCACCGATTGCCCCTGGTTTGGACCAGGAACAGCTGTGACACTACTAACACAAATGAAGTAGATGAGTAAAAATAACCGGCATTTTGCTTGTGTGCTGCGATTTTTTATATTAAATTAATTATTTTTACTGTCCTGTTATAATAAAAACGAGAATAAACGAAAAATATTTACTCTTTCCCAACCAACCAATAATTATAATAAATATAATTGCTGAAATTGCTGATTTTTTATTAATCTCCATAATTTTCAATTGCAATTTGACAGCGGGTGGTACTAATAAACTCGAACACAGGGTTTCGCACTTGGAAGCAGATGACACTTTGGTGCAGGGTCACAGTAACTCCAGTTGTCCCCGGTGTTATGTCTCGGTGGCAAAATCGAAAACACTCAATTTAATCAGATAGGTGTCTTAAGTTACTGACACCTAGGTGGCACTAACTAAATTATCAGGGTTATTTAAGTCTCACATTGAGTGTTTTCGATTTTGCCACCGAGGCATAACACCGGGGACAGCTGGAGTTACTGTGACCCTGCACCAAAGTGTCATCTGCTTCCAAGTGCGAAACCCTGTGTTCGAGATTATAAGTGCCACCCGCTGTCAAATTGCAATTGAAAATTATGGAGATTAATAAAAAATCAGCAATTTCAGCAATTATATTTATTATAATTATTGGTTGGTTGGGAAAGAGTAAAGATTTTTCGTTTTTTCTCGTTTTTTTATAACAGGACAGTAAAAATAATTAATTAAATATAAAAAATCGCAGCACACAAGCTCAATGCCAGTTATTTTTACTCATCTACTTCATTTGTGTTAGTAGTGTCACAGCTGTTCCTGGTCCAAACCAGGGGTAACCGGTGCTAGCACCAAGGGAAAAAAGTGGCAAAAACGAACAATCCGAAGCAAAACTCGAGTCATGGCACCACAATCTCGAACATGCATTTGCTTCTTCAAGGCACAAGTGTTAACACCGAAGCAAAATCGAAAACACCCATTGAGTGTTTTCGATTTTGCCACCGAGACATAACATCGGGGACAACTGGAGTTACTGTGACCCTGCACCAAAGTGTCATCTGCTTCCAAGTGCGAAACCCTGTGTTCGAGTTTATTAGTGCCACCCGCTGTCAAATTGCAATTGAAAATTATGGAAATTAATAAAAAAATCAGCAATTTCAGCAAATATATTTATTATAATTATTGGTTGGTTGGGAAAGAGTAAAGATTTTTCGTTTTCTCTCGTTTTTATTATAACAGGACAGTAAAAATAATTAATTAAATATAAAAAATCGCAGCACACAAGCCCAATGCCAGTTATTTTTACTCATCTACTTCATTTGTGTTAGTAGTGTCACAGCTGTTCCTGGTCCAAACCAGGGGCAATCGGTGCTAGCACCAAGGGCAAAATGTGGCAAAAACGAACAATCCGAAGCAAAACTCGAGTCATGGCACCGCAATCTCGAACATGCATTTGCTTCTTCAAGGCACAAGTGTTAACACCGAAGCAAAATCGAAAACACCCATTACAAGAACATTGAGCATTTAGTTTTACCAGAAGAATTTAAAACATTATCTGTTTTAATTTTATAATATAATTTTTGATTATTGATAATTCTGGCATTCAAGTATCGTAGTTTTTCTTTCTGCGGTAATTATTCCTAAGAAATATTATATACCCAACTTTCCTCAAACAAATTTTGGGTCGACATTAAAAAAATTCACATACTTCTTAAATAATGTACACATTTTGTAATAGGTAAAAATAAAATAAGAGAATATCTTATCTCATGAATTTTTGTAACTTTCACTTTGTATCTCTCTCCTCATACCACTTGAAAGACAATATTTTGCTTCTGTGTATTTCTTTATTTTTAAACTCATAAACTTGTGTTGTTTACTGAATAAATTTTCTTGGACAAGCTTTTGAAACTCATCAACGGTGCACTTTAACTTTTTCAGGCGTAAGAACTACTTCATAACAGGCAGTTGGAGGCAGTTCTTTCCGATATGAACCCACTTAACATCAAAACTATAGAGTTCTAAACAACTAGAAAGGAAGATACCGGTTGTTATGATTTTCCCGAAGGAGCCTGAAATTTTGGATTTTGTTTCATTTGTTTGTGTTGAAAACAAAAGTAAGTTCATAAAAAAAGGTGGTCAAGAGGGAGTCGAGCTCCGCAATTAGGGTTCCGTAACAACTCAATATTCAAACAGTCGGACGAAATAGTGGTCTTATAAGTTAACATAAAGACATTTATTTTTTCACCAACTATGAGACTGACAGAAAAAAGCTACAGTTTGCTTGTTATCTATGACTCAATACCTAAAACCTGATAATATTGCAACTTTAGTCGTGAAAACCTAGATCAGGTGGGGGAACTATTTTTCTTCGCACATTTTGAGCTATATCTTTATCGCCAATTCATCAAAAAATTACAAATAAATATTTTAGGAATCCTTAAGAGTAGCGCTTTCAAATGAAACCTTACATGATACAAAACAAAAACCTGCCTTTGAGGGGGCCCAACTCCACCCATTACAAATTTAAAAATTATTATTTCATAATCTTTGATCCTGGAAATATGTTTGCATTACACATCGCTTTGGAGATAGATAGACGGACGGACGTAAGAGTGATCTAATAAGGCCGGTTTTTTCCTTTGAGGTACGGAACCGTAATATACCAAATAACAAAAAACCAGGCAAATCAGCTGGTCACCAGATACAAATCAGCAACTGCCGGTTAATGTCAACCACTTGTTAACGAATTTCAATACAATGAATTAATAACCTCATTTATGCATCTCATCTGAACTGTTGATAGTAGAAATGTAGTAGTAGTAGTAGAAAATGTTAATTCCTTTCTATATATTAAAGATAGCTTTCATTCTGCAAAACAAAATACTTTACACGGTACATCTTCAGGCAAATTTCTATGAAAAATAGGTATATTTAACCGTAGAAATAAATGTTGCGCAGCTTCACTATGAAGAAGGGTTGACTAAGTTATAGCAGTATAGCGGCAATCTGGGTCCCGGATCTGCGAAGCTTTAACGTTGCGGACCATGGCGCGGGCGCGAGCTTCGTTTGGATGAGGAGCAAGGACGTAACATAGGGCAGCTGCTACTTCACTCCAAACGAGCCAATAGCGGACTTTCAGGCCAAGTTGGATGGACCGGAGGATGCGGTCTGCGGCATGGATGGGGAGTTGGTGGTGGCTAGAGACTTCAACGTGAAGGCCTTGGAGTGGGGGGAGCCTGTGCCTGAATCCCGCGGGGAACGAGACTTAGACTTTGCGTCTAAGACAGGGCTGATGGTTTTGAACACCGGCTCGACGTCCTCCTTTTGGCAGCCTGGGTACAGGGAAACAATTATTGATGTCTCCCTAGCGACGGAAGTCTTGGCTGCAAGTGTGCATGACTGGCAGGTGATCGAGGACTATACATACAGCCAGCGATTACCAATATATCACGTTCCGTGTGCTGATATTGATATTGTACCAGCGCGGGTCCGGCATCCGCAGATGGGATATCGCCAAAATGATCGTCGAGAGGTTTCTCTACTCATCCGCTGGAGCCAAACCACGTGGTTCGCAAGGAAATCAACCAGGTAATGCGCCGGGTAAGTTCCTGGCTACGCGACCACGGGCTATAGTTGGCACTTGCCAAAACCGGGATCGTCGCATTCCGCTGTTGATCAGAATGCGGGTAGAGGACCTGTCGGTTCAGACGCAGCCCGCGATCAAATACCTGCGGGTGAGCCTCGATTGTAGGCTCTCCTTCTGGGACGAGATCAAGGGCCGGGATGAGGCCATAATGCTTTTCGGAGCAGAAGTCTGGGCCGATGAAACGCCGTGCGGTGCTCCGCATTGTGAGCTCCTACCGCACGGTCTCGGAACCGACGGTGCTAATGGTCGCGGGGGTCATAACCATTGACCTTTTAGCCAGGAAGCGACAGTTCGTCCACCGGGTGGGAGGCCTCGAGAGTCTCCCGGGCTAGGACCATGGGGTCCTGGCAAGAAAGATGGGATTGAGACCCGCGGGGCCGGTGGACAGCTCGGTTAATTCCTCAGTTGGACACTTGGTTGAACCGTCATCACCGCGAGGTGGACTACTACCTCACCCAAATGCTGACGGGGCACGAGTTTTTCCGGGCCTTCATTCACAGCATATGGAAGGTGCCGTCTATACTGCGGCTCTCCATCGGACTTCACTCTCCACACATTCTTCGAATGTGTCCATTGGAGGGCGGAGAGGGCTGAACTGGAGGTGGAGACGGGCAGCATAACCCCGGACAATATAGTCGGGGTCATGCTGCAGAGGGAGGACCACTGGCGAAGGATTGCCTTTTTCGTAAGAGTTCCCAAAGGAAGGCGGCAACAATGGGGCTCCCTGACGGGAGCGCCTGCTAACTTGTTTGGGGGAGGCGAGAAAGTAGGGTATCTTAGAGGAGCATCTGTTGGCTTGTGTGCCTTGTCGGAGGCTAGTTTATAGGAATCCACCATGAAGTAATGTCTTCCTGACGGTTCCGTGGTGGTCCTCCTGGAGTGGGGAGGGGGTTTTTAGCTGGTATGACTGGCCATTGGCCAGGTGAGTCGGCATTCGGGGGCCCGGCCCCCTAGGTGCGTAAATGCATTTACCCGCTTCCATTATATATATCCAAGTTATAGCAGTTCGGTGGAGTAAGGAATAACTTGCTTCTCTTTAGCTGGAGGTCCCTTCGTGATAATTACAATCAAATAGGGTGAAGCTGTTCTCTCGGCGAATGCAGAAACTTAGGGCTCGCGCTCACTTAAAGTGAAAGTTAACCCGAACTGAGCTGAATTAAGGTGAGCTTATCAGAACTGGTTGACGTGTGCTTAACTGAGTGTTAATATAGTTTCAAAATCAATTTAAAAAAACTTTTCAAAAGTAAAACAAAATATTTTACTATAAATAGCTTAAGGGTACATACGTTCTCGACGAAATTTTTTTTTATTAGCTTAAAACGTTCCTTGAAGTGTCTACAATAAGATGGTACAATTTTATAAATCAATTCTTAATAAAGAAGTTATGAGCAATTATATTGAAGCGGGCGCGCTTCAGAGATCACACGTCTCACACGGGGACTAGCGAGTTTTGTAAAACTTTAAACGCGTTTTCTCATTTTTCAGGGAGAAATTGTGCTAATATGACAGACACGTTTTTTGAGCAAGCCCAATTGCAACGAGCGAGAAATCAACCTTAATTTTCAAATAAATTAATGAAAGTTCAATTTTTTTAAGATAAGACTTCAACAAAACACACCCTTTTACAGATTTCGTTTACATTCACCATTTTGTTTAAAATCACTTCCTGAAAATCACTAATTTTTGAGCGCCGAGAACATACTTATGTACCTTCCTCTTTTTTAAAAACTCCGCAAAATCAATGTCTCGTTCAAATGCGCCCATGTACGGAGGCAAGTTTCGCTGATTAATGCCCCTAAATCCAATTTCACTTTACTAGTCACACCACAAAGACCACGTGAAAACTAATGTGCTGATAGCTTATACACATTGATTTAAACAAAGCAAAGTAAGCAACCAAAATCATGTCGATTAGCTCGGTTAAGCTTGCATGTGCGAATTTGCATTATTGCACTATGTTTGTTTCGCTCAGCGCTGATACGTTCAGGTGAGCTCAGTTCAGCTCCGCTTTCTGTGTGCGCGAGCCCTTACAGATTTAACGTAGTAGAAAAAGGTTTATATACTTACAAGGTATTGAAACTAAAATTGCCACAAAGCAATTATATTTTATTATCTCAAGCAAATTAAGAAATATTTACAATTTCTTTAAAAATACAATCGGCGTTTCTGATGAAGGAAAGCTAAGATCTATTGGCCCTTCTTTAATAGTGGCACTATAGCATTATCTTGAGCTGTGGGCGTTCTCATATACGATACATCTATCTAGATCAGTATTTTGTGATTTTTTTTAAAATTTTCAATTATAGCCTTTATGCGATAATCGCGCTAAATATTACTTAGGGTTAAACAGAAAAAATTTGTTTGTAATGTGCAGACTATTAATTTCACAACTTTTTTAACTACCTTTTTCCAGTCTTCTTCAAAAAGGTTCTTGTGCTTCTTTGCCCGTTCCAACATTGCTTTCTTTATATTTCCTGTAAGTTTCTGCTTTTTTCATTGGTCACCTGCCATTATAATTTTCTTTTATAAAACTGTCTCCTCAAAGTTGGGGCTATTTTTCAAAGGACCATTCTAGATTATCTGATGGCAATTTTGTCGACAACTTCATTGGAAATATTTTTTAATTTCTGTTATTCCTTGTTAAAACTTTTCTAACATCAGAGGAGAAAGGACTCCTTTCTATTCACTAGAAATCGTTTTATCTGTGCCCATTTGATTTATTTAAAAAAATGAAATTAATTTTTGGTTCACCATTCGACAAGTTAAAACCGTTTGAGCAATAACACTCTCAATTACTGAAAAAGCTGTTATAATATCGACACTTCTCACTTTCTACAGAAGAAGTTGAATCTCAAACTTTTGGAAGTATCTAATTATTACGGCAAAAACAGACTACGGAGGCTGAATTGACCAATAAGAGAACATTACTACTTGTAGCCTCACATAATAGTGCTAAAACAAAACATTGTCAGTAAAGGACTTAGTGGTAAACTAGTAGTAAACATTTGAAAAGGGCAAATTTACAGGTGTGGCGTGAGCACATTTTTAGCTTTTATTGAGGTGTAAGATTAAGTAAATGACTTATAAAAAGGTTTAAAGTAATAAATTTTACAGAAACTCACTTTAAATTGGTTGGATGCCTAGTTTTAAGCATATTACGAGAACAAAAGTGAACTATCGATGTTGGTTTTTTTGAATGATAATGCCAAAGCTCAGGCGATGTCCTATAATGCTGAAGCACAGCCTTGGCAGGAAAGGAATTCAGGTTGAGAGAAGTGGGTTAAGAGGTTGAGTGAAGGAGGTGTCGATGTACGCCTCGTTTGAAAGTTTTCAGGTCATAAGAAGAGGGGAAAACAGAAAATAGTAAATTGCTCCACATTTGTGTTGTTCTGTTTAGAAAAGACCTGGAGGGTATAGAGGAGGGAAGCTTGCGCGTTGTGGTGTGTCTACAAGGAATCAGACTAGCAATCTCGTTAGAATAATGCCTGTAGAAAAAGCGATAGAGGAGTGAGAAACGACCGACATTCAGTCTATGCTCTCAGAGATTGTGGCGTCGCCAATAAGTTTTATAGCCTTTCTTTGAACTTTGTCTAACTGTCCGGACTATCGGAATTATATTCGAAAATAGGTCTGATGTGGGATTTGTAGATCAGAAAAACCCAGGTATTTCATCGCATTTTAAATATATGATCGGTACGGCTAATATTACTGGATATCTCAATACAAAAGATGTTTAAAGAGGTCGAATTAAGTATACTTACTCTGTGGGCTCTTCAACAAATCGCGCTACATAACCCCTTTCCTTCGCTGTCGAGTCACATGATCTGAGTCCAGTACAGGATTGAAAGTCAGTACACGAGTGTACATATAAATTTTGTAGAGTAAACTTCGGTAACAATCTAAACATTAAATGATCTGCTAAAGCGAGAAAATCATGCGACGCAATTATTGAGTGTTCGCCTTTAGAGATGCCCTAACGGAGTAGGGAATTCATTGACCAAGCTTTTTTGCAGGAAAGGAAATTGTGGCGTTAGCAAAAATGGTTGTCAAACCGAATGAGGAAACATTTTTCCTGCTTTTGCCCACAAGTGTATATATAAAGACCCATCCATTTTCATCACACTTTTGCTAATCAATGTAGTAGTAGTAAATACCGGGAATGAATTGAAATAATATGAAATATATATGAACATACACCGTTGACAAACAACAAGAAAATAATTTTTTTAAGAAGAACCCACTTAATACTGAAAGTTTAAAAAAAATCTTCTTTTTTTTGCATTTTCTGATTCTGAGAATGTCGTTACGAAGTTATATTGAGAATATGCAAGAATATACTTTATTATCAATGTTACTTGAAGCGTAAAAAGTGTTTTTCTGGCCAAGAAAGTCTTAATTATTGAACTCATTTGCAATATTTTTTTCTTGTAGCGCAGGATATTTAATTTTTGCGATTTTTCTCTAGCATTTCGGTGCGATTTTTTGGGTGAAATAATAGCTACCATTTTGTCAAATTTTCGAGCTTAAAAAATCGGCTACGTTTCAATTTAGCTATACTCGTATACATTAAAAAGAATTTAACCAATTTTTTCTCCGATGTTCCAGGACTTGGTAAAATAAGCGGCCAGGCAGCAAAGTTTTTTCTGTACTGCATGAACCTCACAAAAATATAAAATATTGCATTTGTAAAAAAATCGTAATAACAGTACAAATATAGCTCTACAACATACAAAGAGCCCAACATTTTTATTTCATTCCTAGAGCCAGAAATAACTCATTCTTTCGTTGCTCAGAGTTGGGTCGCCCCGTTTTAAAACAGAAACTAATTCATTTGTCGTCTAGAATGAGAAGCCATGCAATTGTCAATAAAATATGGTTAAGACATGCAAATGATTCTTAAAGGGTTAGATTACTCCAAATATCAACATGCAACTACATAAATATATTTATTATTACAAACAACAATGTTAGTACATCACCAATTACACAATTTTTTTTATTGAAAACTTACTCGTCTCTTCATCGGTGTAGCAGGTTTTTCATTACATCTGGCCACATCTTCCGCAGCAAAAAGTCTTCTTCGCGGGCTAATTTTTGTGTAGCTTTTATTATTTCCTGATTCCGAACTAAATTTTGAATTTTTAGCATTTCTTGCCAATATGTCCGATTCTTGGTAACTCTGATCGAAATTCGGGAGTTTTTGGGAGACCTTTTCTTGAGTTCGGGAAAGTTCGGGCTTTAAATCAAACTCACACCCAGAATTTTCTTTAATTTCCATTAGTAACTTCTGTTTTTGTATCTCAAATGTTTCTTGCATACGTCTGTGTTCTTCTTGCTGTATTTTAAGAAGTTCCAGCAATTTAATTTTTTGATTTTCTTCTAATTTAAGAATCTCTTCTATATCAGAATCATTGGCAATACATTGTAAGTCTTCTTCTATATTCGGCTCTACTTCGCTCTTTTTATTGGGGTTACGATTTCTATGCTTTATAGATGCAGTCGAAATTGTTTTAACTATTGGAAATTTATGTTTCCTTGACGGTTTGTTTCTACCGGATAGTTTCAGTTCATAAGGACTTTTTTTATTTTTAAACATAGAACTGTTTGTTATTAATAATGTACTAACTTTTGGCTCTGGATTGGCTTTTCGTTCCGACTTGGGTTGCGAATAAACAACTACTTTTTTAGTCTTACCTGGTGTTAAGTTGATATTCTGTAATTTCAAGCTTTCTTTACCTTTGGAACCTGGCACCTTTTGATCAAATTTTTTTGCAACTTCAGGACTTTTTATTTTCTCTTTATTTAACTTTTTAACCATATGTTCTATTAAGGCACTACTTGGTGAATCTAATGTAAAGGAATTTGATCGAATCAGTGGAGTAGCTCCATTTTCGGAATTCTTTAGTGATGGGCTGGTAGTTGATCTCTTTGGAGTTTTTATCTCACCCGTGTAGCTCTCCGTTCTTTTTATATTTTCCTTACTAGAATTATATTTTTTACTCTCGTTCGATTCGCATGTAATGAATTTATTTCTATCAGTCTCATTTGAAGCGTCCGTTTCCATTTCAGGAGTTGGCGGCTTCACGTGAATTAGGGGAATCGGCTTTCTAGATGTATAAAGTCCTCCACAAATTTGCTTGTCCTCCTGCTTTACTATATACGAAACTCGGTCTGTATGTGGCAGTATTTTATTATGAACAATTTTGCCAGCGTCGCTCTGCTTTTTATGTTCCTTTAAGCATTGATCTATCTCGTTATCGTAAGGAATTATTACAGTATTAGTGACTACGTCAAAGATAAATGTATCTGATTTGTTTAAATTCAAGATGGGGTTTCTACCAGAGACTGTTGTTACTGCATTAGAAATCAATTCAGTCGTTTTGTTTCTACTCTTTTGAAGCAAATTTGATACTTTCAAGTACTCGTCATCAAGATTTAATTCGTGTTCATCACTTTCAACGGTCGTTTCTTTAATTACTTTCAATTTGTTTTTTGACTCGATTTTTAATTTCGTTTCAATAGCCATTGCTTGCTCCTTATCTCGAAGTAACTCCTGACGCTTTTTTTCTGTAATCTACAATAAAAAGACAAATTTAACGCCAATTAACATATTCAAAAAGAATTATTTACCAGCGGCGGTATAATGGGCATACCATCAATTTTGAAAAGTGATACGTATTTATTTTTCAGATTCATTTTTATAAATTTCCTTGTGAAAATTCGGTGGAAATGTAAAACTAGTTATCAAAAATTTAGACGTTTGTGTTTTGTATCACCTTGGCAACCTATAATATGTTTGCTTAACGTTCATCCGTGCTTATGCAAGTACTAAGAAGGAGTTAACTAAATTTTTAGCAAAAAAGTTACAAATCTTATACTAGACACTTATTCAATTTATTAAATTGTATAATCATGCGATTTGCTTAAACTCAAACTAAATTCAGCGTTTCGTTGCACCCTTTGTTAATGTTCTATCAAAAACTGTGTTTATATTAAATGTGTCATTAAGAAAAACTTCTTTTTTATGTTATTCGGAATTTATATAGCTTTTGTTTCAAAATAACCCAATAACTTAACTGAAAATTGAATGAAAACAAATTAAACGAAGTTGTTTTTCTTGATGTCATAATGACAGTATTTATCGTTCATGGGCGTCGTAGAAATT
Organism: Leptarthrus brevirostris; assembly: GCA_964036015.1. Taxonomy (NCBI): domain Eukaryota; kingdom Metazoa; phylum Arthropoda; class Insecta; order Diptera; family Asilidae; genus Leptarthrus; species Leptarthrus brevirostris. Next base: position 92,586,688 of record OZ038374.1, read on the forward strand.
GGGATGCCCCTGATATAAGATCTTTGATAGCTAATATCTTACTCAGTTGTTAGGTAGATAAATCAAATAAATTTAAAATTACCAAGTAAAAAAATCGTTTGATTCTACGTGAAATTGCTTCGAAACTCTATGTCGATTGTTAGTTGAATTTTGTATACTGATAGCGCATATTAGTTTATGGTGAATAGTCACATCAACTCGAAGTGGATTATAACAAGTGGAATAGTGGAATATGTTACCACGTATAATCCTAGTCAAAATATCATGTGAAATACACGTAGATTCGACGTAGATCTTACTTTTTCGAGTAATGACCATGGAACTTTTTTTCCTAATACATTGGGCAACCCAAAAGAAAGTGAGACATTAAAATTAAGAATACATCCATATTTTATTTAATTGAAGACGAAATTAAAAAAATATCACATATGGGTTGGAATTTGGGTTTGTGTACACAATGTAATCAAAAATGTACAAAATGTGCAGGAAATATTCACATGACCCGAGTGAATTTTTAAACTAAAAATCAAAACAACACTTGTTAAACTCGAATTTACTAATTTCGGATTTTGTATGCTTGGTTATTTTGGCTTTTTGGCAATTGTTAATATCTGTATTCATTCCAGGCCAAAAATACTTAGAAACCATAGATTTTCGTGTTGGTCTAATTCCAGGATGAGATAAATTATGAATGGTATTAAAAATAATTTTTCGAAGTTCTTTGGGTATATATGATCGTGAGTTTTTAGTAGAAACTTCGCACCGAATGTCAGACTCAGAAGTTTTAATTTAATTTTTACAAGCTTATATTTTGAATTATCTGGTCTGTTATACTGAGTTATCAAAATATGTGTAAGTTCTTCGTCACTATTTTGATACTCAGCAACAGTTTTTAAATCAAATTTAGTACTGTTATGTTTTGAATGTTCGAAATTTTCGATAGAAATTCTAGATAAAGTATTTGCTACTGTATTTGATTTACCTTTGATATGTCTGATATCGGAGGTAAATTGGGTTATGTAGTCCAGATGTCTAGTTTTTCTTGGACTTCTTTCTGTATTAGACCATATAGTGGTTTGTGGTATGTAAAAGCTATACATTCTCGACCTTCTAGAAAATATCTAAAATGTTTGATGGCTAGATATAATGCCAAAAGTTCTGGGTCGAACGCTGAATATTTGATTTCTGCTACTTTTAATTTTTTAAAGAAAAATGCAATGGGTTCCCAATAGTTTGCATTGGATTGTTGGAGAACTGCACCAACAGCAACAGCAGAAGCGTCTACGGTTAAATTGAATTTTGCATTTTCAGTAGAATGGATTAATAAAGTTGCTTTTGAAAATGATTTTATTAAGTTGGTCTTCACATTCTACTGGCCAAGAACATTTTTTAGCGTTATTTGGTTTCTTTTTGAAAAGTAGAGCCAAATGGGTGTGAATTGGGTTTAGTAGTTTGGCAAGATTTGGAATAAATCTATAGTAATAATTAACCATTCCTATAAATTGTTGAATTTGTTTAATAGAATTTGGAGAAGGGAAATTGTTAATAATTTGGACTCTTACCACGTATACATGCATGGTTGAAAAATTGAGTCGAGATTGGGTTGAGTTTTCGACCCGCGTATATGGCAACGCATGGTTGAAAGATCGAGTTGAGTTCTAGTTGAAATATAGTTGAAGTGACAGACGAAAGTAACCTTCAAAACTTTGAGTTTATTTTTGTGTGATTTTATCGAAATATTTTATGTAAAAATCATCAGTGATAATTACGATATTATTGTAAATGCTTGAGCGAGTTATTTAAATTTAATCCAAAGACAATTAATATCCTAAATGTTTCTGTGGCCATTTCTTAAATCGCAGCACGAAAAACAGAATAAAAAAAAAAATTTTTTTAACCCAAAAACACAGCAAACAAAATTCCGTTCCAAACTCGACTAATCAACCCGCGTCCATACGGCAATCACAGCTGTCATTTGAACTCGACCCAGCCTGCCAAGCGGAGTTGAGTTGAGTCAACCCTACTTCGACTCGATCCGCGTATACATGAAGTTGAACTCAGGTTCAACCTAGGTTCAACCCTGCATGTATACGGGGTACTAGTCGTCTGAAGGTAAGATGCCTTCTTTTGTTATTTTGTGACTGAGGAAGTCCAAAGTTCCAACTCCGAAAATGCATTTGGATGGATTGATATTGATTTCGAAATCTGATAGTTGCATTTCTTAGACCAAGAGGCATCCTACTGAATTCAAATAATCCGAATGGAGTTGTAATGGCTGTTTTGTGTTTGTCTTATTTAGACAATGTTCTTTAGGAATTTGGTGGTAACCTCTTACCAAATCAATTTTTGAAAAAATTGTGCAACCGTTTAAGTTCATTGAAAAATTTTCTATGTGTGGTAATGGGTATCTATCAGGAACTGTGATTGCGTTGAGTCTGCGATAATCTCCACATGGTCGCCAATCTGTAGAATTTTTCTTTGCTACAAAATGTAGTGGAGAAGATACTGAAGAAGATGATAATTGGCACAGACCTAATTAAACCATGTGATCAAATTCTAATTTTGCAATTTTGTATTTATGTCCATCTAAACGTCTTGGACGAGAAAAAGGAAGTAGTACGTTATGTTTAACTGGAATATCATTACGAGGTGGTTGCGTTAATGTGGGAAATCTTTACAAAATTTAACCGTACTCGTTACTGATTGCATAGTAGCAAGGAGTTGGAGTATTTGCGTTTACCGTGATTCCATTAACACTTAATGTTGTTGTACCGTCAAGAATTTTTTTTTTTTAAATCGACTAGTAAATTAAATTTTGTTTAAAAATCTGCTCCGATAATGGGCTTGTTGAAATTAGCAATGATAAATGGGAAAATGAATTCTCTCCTAATCCTTTTATCAAATTTTCGAGATTTTCTATTTTGTTTTCTAAATTATTTATTTTTGTCAAAAGAAAATTGTTATCGATAAAATTGTAATTTTGTTTTGGTAAATTTTTGTTTATTTCCAATATAAATTAAATTTTGGAAATATCGTATATATTATCTGCCAAATTTAAAAGTTCTTTAATATATTGTTTTCCGGAAGATATTAAGGCTATGTTTATATTTCAATGCAATTTTCTCATACATAGTTTTCTTTTATTAAAGATTTGCTAAATGTGGATGAATTGCCTGCAAGAATTTTCATAGAGCGATAGAATTCTGAAGGTCTTCTATCTCCGATTTCGGTAGTAGATAGAAGTTGCTCTAACTTTTTTCTTCCGATTCTGTAGAGCGTTTCATTAGAGTATTCTTCAAACTTTCATATTTATTGAGATGTGGAGGATTTTGCAAAAAATCTAGAACATTTGTTATGACTTCCACAGGTATAGATTGAACAACGTGACTGTATTTTGTTTCGTCTACCGTTATTCGTTTAGAAACAAATTGGGCTTCGGCTTGAATGAACCAAGCTTCTGGATATGGAATCCAAAAGCTTGGTAGTTTGATTGAAGTTGTAGCTACATAATTGTTTTCATTGAAATTTGTAGCGTTTGTATGTAAACTTTGTTGTGAAATATTCGACTCGTCTTCACTAGTCATCATGATTGTATTTATGCACTTTTTTTTATTATATACTGATTTTATTGAAAACTAAACTTCGCGAATCACTAAATGAAAGTACAACCCCTTATTATAACTTGTAAGTTATGGTAATATTTCGAGAATGATTATATATTACAAATCGATATTGTAACGTGCACGAGGTAGGCCACGAAAAGGGAAATAGTCAACCGTGTAATGCACATGTCCCAGGTGGCCAGAAATCAAGAAAAGGAAATGCCAAACGGTGAAAGTCAAGGACGACTCGAACCCATGGTGAATATATGAGGTGAAAATGTGTAACGGAAATATCTAGAACTAAGTGACTGAACTTTCTAGAATTAAGCTAAGTAGTATAAATAGGGCTGATCAGTAGCCCAGGTAGTTTAAAATAAACTAATATAACCTTACCATTAAACTCAGTGTTAGTCTAGGCGCAGGACGTAAACAATAAGAATGTAAAAGCTTTAAGTCAAATAAAATACTAAGTAGACAAGGAATGTTAGGATAATTAACTACAGTTAAGTTAGTGTTAGAAATCAGGGCCAAATTACAACTAGCTCGTAGGTAGATATAATTTAGATTTAATTAGAAATAGAAAAATTATAAATTGTACAAAGTCGCCAATAAAGAAACTTATAAAACTTATAAACCCAGGTAGTTTAGTCGTGATTTAGACTGCGAAGTGTTTACTTGTGATAACGGGAATAGTGAGTTTTATTTTAACCAATGAAGTGATAAGTGTTAATTAGAAAAATGAAACGTAATATTGTGAAGAAATATTGTCAAGGAAATTGTTAAACCAACTAATTAAGTGAACTGAATAAACTTGTGAACATTTGTGATTAAAAATAATTGTCTTAATTAATCCGTCAAGCCCGAAGAGCCCCATTTACGTTACAATATATTATTTTGAGCAGAAAAGAAAATATCATTTTATTAATACGATAAATATTTTGAATAGGTGAGTAAGTGTTGTTTTTGAGTTTTTAATTATGTAATTGTGGTACAATTATAAAAACGTACCAATGTTGTCTTCACCATTTGTTAATAAGTCTTTCTTCTTTGAAGTTAAATTATTGATTTCTTCATTTTTTGTTAAGTTTTTGTCTTTTCTTCTTTCTTCCTATAGATGTATTCTTCTCTTGGATATGTTGATGATTTTTTAAAACTAGAGGATGCCTTACCCTGGGTGGAGGGCACGTCATAGTTCAAATATTGTTGATCTTGATTGCTGATTTTTGTTGATAATATTTTTGAAGGGGATGCCTTACCCTGGGTGGGGAGCACCTCTTATCAAATTGTTTCTTGTTAAATTCTTGTTTTAAAATCAGAAAATACCTTACCTTTTGTAGGAGGAGTAGAAGAAGACAACAACAGAATTACGGCAAAAACAACCTAGAGATGTTTTTGCCGTAATTCTGTTGTTGTCTTCTTTTTCTTATTTTTTTAATGTACCTTATCTTAGTTAGGGGGTACTTTTGATTTAAAAAAATTTTCGGGATCACCAATGAGGGACTATAGGATGAATGGAGCTCTTACATGATATGAGGGTGTAGTCCCTTTCTTTGTGGAGTCTTCTATCCTAGAACCTCTTTGTACCTGTAAATAGTTTAGATACATTTTATTGGATAATAAAAGACTTCTTTTATTTTAATAATTTAAAAACTTTTTATTTATTTAAATGTTATCAGTTCGGTTGTTCTGGCCAGACTGAATATTCTATTTACAATTTTTGTATCCTACTTTACAATTAATACATAGATAGGTAGTTTATAATTTTCTCTGTATAGAGTACAGTATTTTATTGTCAATGATGATTATTATATTTTTTAAAGTGTTTGTGTTTCACACTATTCAAAATTTATCGAAGTGTACAGGTTGGCCAAAATATATTTAACAGTTATTTTATCTGTACAGTCTGATTGAACATAATCAAAGTGGATTTATTTAAAATATTTTATTGAAATAATATAATCAAAGTGATGAAATTTTAATTAAAAATTAATAATTAAATTTGTAGCTACCGGTACAGACTCTATACTATATGAACCAGCTGCTTTCTAGAGGAAACTAATGCCATTTGAGTGATATTTTAAAAGAATTTTTTTAGGCGTGCTGCTACTGCTAAATCGTCTGTTTCCTCAAAGCAGTTTCTCGAAGTTTTTTCCTTTGATCTCCTTAGTTACTTGTTGTATTCAGCCAAGGCATGCTTGTATTTATTTCAGGCTCCTGAGTTCTCGACCTTGTTAAAGAGCTTTCTTGCTTTAGCTTTAAGTTTGATTATCGTCCTGTTCAAGTAGGGCACATCTGTGTCTGACAGGATTACTATTCTATTAGCTGTCCACGATTAGGCTTTGCAGCTGATTTGAAGCTAAAGCAAAAAAACGGGGAGCTGTAAAATAGTGCCGGCAAATTTTGAACAATTATAATTACCTTTTGTAACATTAAAAGTGTCAACTTGAAAGAAGTCAATTTAGTAATTTTGTCACTTACCTTTTAGTGATTTAATTTAATGTATCGCAAACCTAAGAGAACGAGTGTATAAAATCTGGACATTTATGAATTATAATTAAAACAACTGATTACATGAATTCCTACTACAATAGTTTAGTTTATATCTAAAACTTAAGTGAAGGAAATAATAATTAAAACATATTTCCTTGACGACCGATATCTTTCGCAAAGTCGTATCTCGATTTTATATTATTTCCTGCTTTATTCTGGCAACCCTGAATCTTATAATTATATCAATTATTAAAAAAAAGCTTTATTATTATTGCAGACGACTACACATTTTATATAATAAAGCAAATTATTGTTTAGTGTTGATCTACAAAACAAAAAATTCTAGGGCCTAAAAATTGACCTTGCGAAAGATAACGGTCTATATATAAATATATATATATATATATATATATATATATATATATATATACATATATAATATACATATATAAAATATATTATTTCTATAAAATTCTAATCAAATCTAGTATATTCACGTCCAAAACAAGTCCAGAAGTTAATATTAGAAAAAGTATATACGCGGTCATGCATAGCGGACAAATGCGCCCCATAGTATTATGTATTACATAAACGTATCGACACGTATTCACCGTGTGGGTCATCCGTTACCTAATATTAAAATATTTACCTATAGGCGATGACAATAATAATGATAACAATTACTTGAAATTTTTATTTTTATTCTTATATTATTTCCAGTTTCATGTATAATCTTTATTAATCCGAGTAAAAATAAGACTCAACTGCACAAACGTTGCCAGCTACTGCAGAGGTAGTTTTGTTATTTCAGTCTCGAAGGTGTTAATTAACGAAAATAATTTTATTGTTTTCATTTTAAATTTTAGTCTAGCAAAAGTGTGAACATACCGTGCTTAGTTTGGACTATTTCGTGCTTTTTTATTGATACATGCCTGCAGCGGGCTGGCATTTGGAAAAACTAAATTTTTACTCAGGCGTACCATGCCTCATTGAGTGCCATTCAGGCGTTGTCATGCTGTGCGTGCCTGTTTAAAGTTACGAATGGGCGAATATTATTTTTGCTCGGGTAAATCAGAGTCTGTGATATAAAACCAGTCGGACAGACAGACCGAAATTATAATGGTTCCTAGTTGTTACAAAATTCTAACGCCAAAACCTTACCTACGTAACCCCCCATGGTAAAATCCTAAGGAATAGCCAAGGTAATTTAGCTTTTCTTAATCATACACGCTGATCGTGTTGAGAAATTTTGATATTTGTTACCCCGCTCGAGTTTAAAACAGTTTCGTGTTGAATATACTTCCTCGCGTCAAGTAAATTTCCCTTATGTTGTAAACTGGAAAAAAATATTTTATGGAGAGGTTTTGGGACAATGTAAGTGATCAGAATCTGATGCAGCTATCTAGATTGGTGTTTAGTTTTGTTGGATTAACATCTAGTTTTCGATTTCGTGCGAGAGTGGTCAGCATTTCTGTATGTAATGAAGTCTCATTAACAGGCGTAGGATTACTTTCACTCTATCTATGACAATTTTGTCAATTCAAAAATCCATTCAACCAGAAATGAGTGTTATCACAAAAAAAAAAATTAATAAACTTATAAAACTTAATGTCTACAAAAGTTGAAAAAGCAATTTTACATAGATATGAAGTTGGAAAAGGTAAGATGTATTTCAGGACTTTCTCTGTAAAGATGTATTTCAGGACTTTCTCTGTATTTCAGGACTTTGCTCATATCTGCTGGGCTACCACTTAATCTAGTTACCACACCGGCGTTGTACCCCATATTCAAGCGGGCTCATTGGACCTTTTCACAAGAGAATTCTTGCAGCAGTATTCAAACCGGTATTCTGGGGAATAGGTAACAGAAGCAAAGAGGAATCTCTACAAATGTGCTGCACTTTGGAGGAAAGTGTGCATCAAAAAATACAAGCGTGGCAGTAAATCGTCCTTAATTTCCATTTCTTTTTATGGCAACCAACCCCCAAAACTATTATTTCTATGAAAAAAAGGAGATTTCTATTATCTTAAAGCGGACTAAATTATCTTTCCAACAAAGTAATAACATGTACATTTTATTAACGGAAATTAGGAGGAAGAGCGATTGTTGGAATTAGCTTCAGACGGATTCTTGAAAAATAAACCTAAGGAGTGTACTTTAAAATCATGGCTGCAAATAATTTTAGTAAGTTCCTCTTTTAGTACTCGGTATCGTATTTTTCAATCAATTTGAAGAATAGAGGATTTACATATCTCGCTCATCCTGCACGTTACAATATACATATTTCAATCCCGGAACATTTTCTGTATATGATTTCAAATGAAGTGTATTTCCAATGATTGCTATCAGCATCTCTATCTAGTTCCTGTAAACTCCTTGTGGGCCATGAGGCCGGAGAAGAACTTGACCCGATTCGGAACAACGACTGCAAGTAGACCTGCAATTTAAAGTGGATTGCGAATAACTGACATTTTCTCTGTAAATTTTCTATTGTTTTTCTATTAGATATTTCGTGTAAGCGTTTTGTCGAAAAATGCCAAGGAAGGTTCATCATAATTTTTAATATTTTATTTTGTTTTATTTGTAGTTTCTTTAGATGTGTTTTTGCGCAGTTTGCCCACACTGGAGATCCATAAGTGAGAACAGGCTGGAACACCATTTTATATATAAGTAGTTTATTTACCGTATTTAATGCGGCTTTCCTATTTATGAGAGGATATAGTGTCTTTATTATCGACTCTGTTTTTTGTATCGTCTTCCCTATATGAAGTCTATAGGTTAATGTTTTATCAAGGAACATCCCCAAGTACTTCACTTCATGTGACCATTCTATGTCTATGTTATTAAATCGAATGGGTCTTGATGGTAAATATTTAGAACTTCTCCTTCTGCTAAAGAACATACAGGTTGTCTTTGTCGTATTACATTTTATTTTCCATTTATTAAAATATGATGATAGTTGATCTAGATTATGCTCTAAGTTGTCAATAATTGCGTTGGGATCTATATCAGAATAATAGAAAGCTGTATCATCCGCAAAGAGTCCTGAGTTACAATTGATGCATTGTATTATGTCTGATGTGTATACATTGTAGAGGTCTGGACTGAGGGCAGAGCCTTGATGAACACCCGCCTCAATTTTAATAGTATCGGTAATGCTTTCACCCAGGTGAAGGTAAAAGAAAACTTTGCACTATTTTTACAATTTTTATCGAAAGGTTAAGTTTCATCATTTTGAACAATAAGCTATGGTGCCAGACAGACTCAAAAGCCTTTTCAATATCAAGCAAAACGACTCCAGTGGATCTTGATGATTGTATTTTTTCTTTGATATGGTTCGTTAGCCTTTTTAGCTGATGTGTGGTTGTGCACCCTGGTCTGAAACCAAACTGTTCTGCAGGGAGAATATTTTTGCCGTCTATGTATTTTTTCATTTCTTTTTGTATAAGCTTCTCAAATACTTTGCAACTGATGTTAAGGATACTAATGGGCCTATAATTGCTTACCTCTGCTGCATTTTTCCCAGGTTTGGGTACAGGAATGACTTTTGCTATTTTCCATTTGTTCGGGAAGTAGCAGATTATAATACATGCGTTGAAAATAAACGTAAAAAATATCGCGCCTTGTCTAGGAAGATTCTTGTATACTATACTTTTAATGTTATCATTTCCAGCACACTTATTATTATTTAGAGTCTTGATGATAGAGTTTACTTCTGCAGGTTTAAAACTTAATTAACTGCTAGTGTTGCTTATAGTACTTATAGCAGCAAGTATCTGTACTTCGTCTTCTACAATTTTTGTCGTATGAGGATCACTATAGTTTGAAGTTAGATTATGTGCTGTTGCGAAATTTTTTGCTAATGCGTTTGCTTTATATTTATTGGAGACAAGTATGTTGCCATTATACGATAGGGATAGGGAAGGTATGACGACTTTTTCTTCATTATTTTTGTTATATTCCACAGGGATTTTCTTCCTTTCTGCATAGACGATAGTTTACTCTTCCAGGTTTGATTTTGAAAAGCAAAGATTTCGGTACGTATTTCTCGAGTTAGCCTATTAAGATCTCGTTTTTATTTCTACTCTTAATTATTCACTATCAGCAATTATTTTACGAATAAATTAAATTTAGTGCTGATGTGCATACTTTTGAAATGCGCGGTTTTTTAAAACATTTATATTCCTATAATTATTCATAACCTGTTGGATGAATAACAAATTAACAGTGAAAGTAATTGTCTACAATCAGGTTGGACAGGTATGGTACCTTAATTCTTATTCTGAATTTTTTAAAAGTTTACATTCTAATAGATATTTCAGCCTAATTTTGCAAATAAAATTGAACATAGACACAGAATTAGGCAAAAATAATGTTAATTCTTGTCGGAAATTTTCTTACCTTCAGAAACTTAAACTTTTTATAGATATTATGTAACAGAAGTTCTGTTTTGAAAACAACTTTATATTTTTTGTTAGCACATATTATAAAGTTAAAATGTTCGGAGTACTGTTAGCAGAGTAGTAATAATTAATACAAGTTACTATTTTAAGGACTTTGTTTTGAGTTTTTCTGCTGTTGGTGGCAAACCATGTCCACTAGCATTGATGATAGGTCGTGTAAGATAATTTTTATAAATATGCAGAGAAGAGCGATGGTAAGAATTTCTGTTTTGAAGAGATAGGCGATATTGTGGAAAGGTCACTCGGAATGATATTAAAACAGTGCTTCAAGCTTTAGAAAGCACTAGACTAGACGTAATTAAAACTATATGCTAAAATAATGATGTAAGGATCGTTATGCAGAAGCTTTTTTTGTTAGAATTGACTTGTAAGCAGGCCCTTGTGCACGGGTATTTAAAATTATAGGAAAAATTTTACTGAAATACTAAAAAATAATCTAAAAGGTATATGACCATACTTTTTAATTGTATAATATATCATATTTTATGTACATCCATTTGTTGATAGAATAGAATAATATTTTTATACAAATTGATAGTATTAAAAAAAGTTAAACTGACTTTACAAAAAATTACATTTCGACATTTTCAAGTCCGTGGCAAATTGATAAAATAAAACAACTACATTTATAGATAAAAGGTACTCTAACTACACAGGAGATAAATAGTCGCCTAGAAAGGCCTTCCAAATACCCTTTTCAGGCAAATAAGAGTTTCCTGCCTGGTGGTCAATTCCGCTAGGAATACACTACAGTATTCCAAAAGGTAAAGTCGATATTAAGTTTTTCTAAGAAAACCTTAACCCCTTCCCTGCACTGCAGTTTTGAGCTGCCCATGTAGATCAAATCTGACGAATGTAGATGAACTTGCTCTAGAAGAATAGGCCAATAACTGGCCTTGTCCCGACAATCACGTCACATAAAAGGTTTGTTTGGCCTGATCACTTCGACATAGATCCAATGGGTGTTTTCGGACGTGGAAATCCCAGTTTCGGCTTCTAGTTTAACTTCTTATTCGGGTTAATACCCAGATACCTTGCTTCATCAGCACAGCCTGGTAGCATTTAGCAATTTAGGGTCTACTAGCTCGGTGTTTTTAGAGTTGATGTATAGCCCATTTAGAGATCCGAGTAAAGACATTTTGTCTTAGGTCTCTAAGCATCAACAGGTACCCTCCGTAGTCAGCTGTGGCGATGTCATCTGCATAAGCAATTATTTCCCAGCCTTCCCCTTCCAGGATGAGAAATTGTTACCACCAGATTTCACAGAAGAGGAGACAGGACCCCACCTTGCAGTGTGCTCATACTCACAGTTCTAGTAGCATGAGCCTCTACAAGTTTTGTGCTAATAGTCCAATTCTTCTTGGTCGAGAAACCAAGAGGCACTGATTCTGTCAGCAGCCAGATGCTGTTGGTCGATCGACAGTGATCAGCACTCAGTGGTGGGCGGTAGGTGGTATTACATGCGAAGTTCTCCGATGCAATACGAAGTCGAGTGACTGGAATGGTTGGAAAGCACATTTAGTGTAACCAGATTATATCATTTAGCAGTAGGCCACGAGGAAAAATAAGAAAATGTTCTCAGATGAAATCGTGGCAACAGCGTGCTGAGGAAGAGGGATGGAGGCATAGGAAAATTATGGGAAAATAAAGCAGACAGCAATACTCCATAAGAGCGTGTACTGCCAATCTTTTTGGAACAGATTATAAAACAATTACGAAGTTCGAGTGTTTTCGGGATAGGTTTATGGCCGGCAATTAGTAGGGGTACGAATATCTGATGATGGATAAAAGATAAAATGCGAGGCTGGAAATTAAAACGCTTGAACTGCAAGATCAAATTACCGTCGGGCATAGTTGTGAGTTGACATGATCAAGAAAGTACAGAAAAGGGTTTGTAGTGCTCATAGTGACAGCGGATCGCTAACTTATTACGAAAATTTATCAGAAAACTGGCGGATATGTTGACGAAACTTCCAGATTTTCCTAACGGTAGAAATCGAAAGAAAATCAAAATTGTTTTTCCCAACACTATCGGCCCTGAAGGTATATAAGCGTTCAACTCGATTAATTTGAATTGAGAAGATAGCAAAAAAATACGATTGTGGAAGCATATGAAACTTTTACTTTTTTTGAGAAACAAAACCAAAACTCTTCAATTCGTAGTTACAGCAGAGTGCAGTTCCAATTTTGGGATTAAAGACTTGCTCAGGATTTAATCTACAATAATTAAAAGAGTAAACCATATTACTGGACCATTAACAGAAGAAAAAATCCTAGGCAAATTTAAAAAAAAGTTTAAATATGAAATTAAAGAAGACTTACAATAGCGGAACCAGCTAGAAGGATTCATGTCAAAGAATGGGATAAAGAAGGAATTAACGGGAAGAAATTGGGATAATTGAACAATATCATTCATCTGTTGAGTGGTTCTCAAATATAGTTATAGTTGAAAAGCGAAACAAAAAACAAATACCTAATTCCAAATGCAACAGTCTTCATAGGTTCTTAGTCTTTGTAAGTCTAGTTAAAGGATATCCATCTATGGTAAAATTAGAGTGAAAGGAAAATAATTTCAAAGAGAAAGTGTACATCTATGACACTTGCCGATATTTAGGGAAGGTCGTTAATGGAATATCAATTCTAAGGAGTTAGAATTTAAAAGTAGGCAATCAGCATTGTCTGACACAAAGCTGAATATCGCGTCATCAACTGCGACAGAATCGTGGATTAATTGATGTAAATTACGAATAATAATGGACGAAGGTGATAGCTATGCGCTAAGTGTTGAAAATAACATCAGACAGTGCCAAACGAAAAGAAACCCGCTGAGTGCAATCAGATAACTACAATTTATAAAAACCGACTGAAATCCGAGAAGAAGTGATTTATTCTATCGAATACTTTGCTGAAATCAGTAAAGATGCAGTTAACTTGCTTTCAACCTTCAATTGTAGAGATACAAAAATTTTAAAATTCTAATAAATTGGTGTAGTTGATTGACCCCTTATAAAACCATATTAGAAAGTGTGAAAGATTACGGTAAGCATGGAGACGGAATTGGATCGATGGACGAGTGGAACGATCACCACGCCATGGTTTCAGAGTTCGAATCTCGGTCTCCCCCCTTCATCTATGAGGGGGTTGCCTAGCTCGCAGCAATGCAAAAAGCAAGACATTTATGTTCCCTTATTTTCTTTACCCTTCCAGTCAAAAGCCATGCTAGTGCATCATAGGGTTGTCCCCTGGACTTTGGCTACATAATAAAAAAAAGTGCCTTCTTTATACTTTAATTACCTCGATGAGGAGGAGCAGCATCTAAGGCTTTAACTCCGATGGAGCAGCTTAATAAAAAGCTTTTACTCCTAATGGGAGAATGGAGTAGCTTAATACCCTCCTAGGGGGAGGATGGATCAGTTAGATAGCTTTAACTCCTGAGGACAAGTTTTCATGCAGCAGCTAAACAGCACTAACTGCCTAATCGAAGACTTGATTGAAAACTGCCTGATTTATTTAATTCACTTAGCCTATTTATACAAAATTTAATAATAATAGGTCAATCTATGTTAATATTTTCTACATGTCTTGCCTAATTACTAAAAATTACATTACAAGCATTACTTCCGGAGATAAATGCAATTTCGCTTACAATAATAAATTAATAAATCGGCTCGTACCGTTAGTGTCAAGCATGTTGCTTATTTTCACTTTATTTGTGCTTTATAGAAGTTAATGCCTTTTGCTTAGTTCAATCATATGCTCAAAACATAAACAGTGCGATAACGTGATGTCTTTGACCATTCGTGATGTACACCACGTTTGCGTTACATTTTTGTTCCTGAGCAATTAACTGCTAATTTGAGCTGGGTCTGCGGCTAACACGAAACATGATGATTCGTTTGTGTGATAGATTATCACAGAAGGCTGTAAATAAGGCTTGCAGTCGAAGGAAAGAACATCACAAATAAAGTATCAAATTTTTTTCGGAAATACACCAAAGGTTAGGATTCATAATTCAAGAGACCTGCCAAGCTTCCGGGAAGGATTCAAGAGAAGTAGGTGGAAACCTCGTCAAATGGGTAAATTTCTTACAGCTAATATCACAGGTGACGTCCAAAAACAGAGTCTATAAAAAATCGGCAAATAGATTTGATATCGTCTAAGGCTAATTATCTGCCAACTCCAGGCAAGTTAAAGTCACCAAAAAGAAATAACTCGTCGGAAGGCAATGCGAGAAGTCATCCAGGAAATAGGAATATCGCTCATAGACATCAGAAGAAGAACCAGGAGAAATATGAGCGGACGAAATATACACAGTTTTACCAAGAAGTTTTATAGTTATGGACAAAACCTCCAGTTAGAGTTAGAGTCGTCCACAAGTCTGCACGGAATATCACCGCGTACAGCGCAGAGAACACTACCTCCAATGGGCGCATCAAGGACACGGCGAAAAACACAAAGAATTCAGAGCTAAATAGCTCTGCATCTAAAATCCCCTGGCCCAGCCAAATTTCTGTCAAAAAAATCACATTAGGTACAGACAGACAGAAGTTTTTACACAAAACCTAAAGTTTTCATCTACCGTCTGTATTACTGCCTACTCTAGATACAAGCCCGGAAAGCATGACCGTTCGGCCATTTTACCACCAAGCGTGTCGTCATTATTTCATTTATTTTTGTACCATAGGTTAACCAAACCTTGCACATATATTAAACTGCACACTGTCTTAACCAAAACTAAATAGAAATGCTAATGTCATTGACGCATTTTAACCTCAATTCTTCATCAAAACGAACACAAGAGTTCGCCCGTAGTTGTTACGCGTCCATGTCTAGATTAAATTGAGCCTAATGGCAGACGAGGACGCGGTTTGCTTACTTAAAAGATGCGCCGGCAGGAGGTGGAGAACTGTGTTAAGTGCTTTCGAGGATGTGGTTCCGAAGGCACCTGTTATATATTTATTTTTATTTATTTAAGCTTAATACAAGCTATAACATAAAAAAATCAGTAGTACTACGGTCCTTGAAAACTTGTGCTTTCAGGTGGGTCAATTTACCCAGTGCAGGCCACCACATGACCACCCTTTAAGTTAGTATAGGTCGTATAGCACTAATGTAGAGGCAGTAGACGATGCGTGGCTCCATAACCCATTCTACCTATAGCCTCTTTACACGAGTACAGGGCTATTGTAGCGTACTCTTTCTTGGGTATTAGGTTCCAACTAAGTTTCCTATCCAGAAGAATAGATATTCAACTCGATTACCTAGCTTCAGTCTAACCCCATTAATTAATGGGCAGTTGATACGAGGAACTCTGTTTTCGAGAGAAAAATATGAACTCTGTCTTGTCCGGGTTTATGCACAGACTACACCCGGTAGTCCAGAAAGATACTTCAGAGAGATCATGTTGCAACACCTCAGACAAGGTATATAAGTGTGTTCCATTTCGACAGCAATCATCTGTAAATACAAAAATGGTAACAAAGCAACGCATTCCAAGAAAGGAGTACTTATCTGATGCGAAAACGATCCTGGTGAGTGCTTCCACGCGGCGACCTTTATCGGGATATTCTGGCTGACCTCACTCTAAAAAACAAACAGGATTAGTTAAGAAATTGTTTTCCAATATCACAATAACATGTAAACAAACCATTGAACTGCATTACTAAACACTTTAACGCCATTAAAAACATATTACCGACAGCCACATCACAAAAACTCCATTACCAAACGTTTATCACAAAACATTTAACGTGAAAAATTATAGTACAACAAATTTTTGAATAAAAAACACTTACCTCTTTGTAAACAATCTCCATCGTCATTACCTTTGACAAGTCGATAGCTGGTAGTATACTGCTGCCAGTTTTCAATAGTAACACACAGATGGCAACAAAAATTACCAGTATTATTATAATTTTCTAGAATTAAAAGAATTTAGACGAAAATATGATATGACGTGGCATTTTTGGAGAAATGATTTATAAAAGAATGGAGAAGTGTGGAGTTCACGGTGCAGCTCAGTAGTTTTCGTTTTTCGGCTTTATAAATTTGAAATTTTTTGCAATTTTCGACATAAAATTTTGTAAAATACAAATCTAAGTTTGGTGCAAATAAATTATCTGTAACGATTTATTGAACACAAAAGTTTCGACTCTTTTGCTATGAATTAGCCTAGCCCACTCAACAAATCAGGGCAATATCATTAGCGTACGCGACAATACTTCTGGCCGGAATGCTTCAGATCCAGGAATAGCTAGATTCCAAAAGAGCGGTTAGCGGATACCCCCCTGGGGTCTTCTTCTAGTAGAATCTCTTCGTATATTGGATCCTTTCAAGCTGGAGTTAATGATATTGCTTTTAAGCTCGGTGAGAGAACTGTCTAGATCCAACCTCCTCAAGGAAGCCATTATCGCCCCTGGCTTGATGTTATGAAAAACACCCTGAATATCCAAAAAGGCTGCAAGTGTAAATTCTTTATACAGTATTGATCGTTCTATACTTGCGGTTAGTTCATGCAAGGTTGTCTCGACGGACCTACCTTTATTGTATGCATGTTGTGAAAGAGACAGTGTTTTTTTTTTGTTTTAGCGGGAGAGGTGAAAAGCTTCCAAAAAACACCGGACAGCCCGTGCGCTCCGGTAGTGTGACATTCTTACTCACTAAAAAACCTCTCTGGGTCTCGAGTCCCTTTTCGTCCCCTCGAAGTCTCCCTTAGTGGGGACAACTGAGTATCCAGTTATCCCACTGTCGCCACTAACCTCGCTTTCCTGGGTCACTGCCAGAATCCTAGCCTATCTGTAGGAATCCATGTTGTCCCAGCACGTTAATTACAACCTTCACCACTTCTCTGCCTACGGCATTGAAGTATTCCAGGCCATAAAGCTTTAGTCCACAGCTAGGACAAGTAACCTTCTCCGGATTAACCGCAGCAAACCCTTCGGAAGGCAGGTCTGCATCTTCTACTGTTGCGTGGACCGCGGAGATAGCCAACTCGTTAGAGTCTACCATCTTTGCCACCGCCGCACCTGAGGAAGTGCTAGTTATTATTTTTCCTATGGCAACTTCTCCCAGGACTGCTTCAGCACTGTCAGCCGGCACTAGCCAGCCTCTATAGCCGCCGCAGAACCTTCGAAAGGTAATTTTCCCAAAACCTGCTTCTGT
The DNA here is from genome assembly GCA_964036015.1 of Leptarthrus brevirostris. Classification (NCBI taxonomy): domain Eukaryota; kingdom Metazoa; phylum Arthropoda; class Insecta; order Diptera; family Asilidae; genus Leptarthrus; species Leptarthrus brevirostris. The sequence goes on from OZ038374.1 coordinate 92,604,404, forward strand.
TGTGTTGTGAGTACCGTGGGTATAGCCAACCTGTTAGGGTCTACCATACCCTCCATCTCCACTTCTACAGAAGTGCCTGAGAAAACACCATTCGCGACTCAATTACCCCTGGGTCCTGCAGAGGGGGGGGGGGGGGGAGGGCACCACTGCAGACTTCCTTGGCATGGCCAACTACAACCTTGGATTTTTCAAGAGGTTATCTCCTCCCCCATTAGCTATCTGGCTAGATTCTAGGATGCATTGTCCGGTTGCTACCGCTTGGAGGTATAACTAACACTTGAGAATGTCCGGGTGAAGATCGCCGTATCGTAGAAGGCCTTAACTCTTCCGTCCATTCTCCAGCAACCAAACAGACAGCACAGCTCTCCTTAATGTAGACATCTATGAGTTTTTGCAGGGTTTTGAAAAGGAAGGATGAAAGATGGGCCTGAAGTTATTGCGTTTGCAGTGTGAGGCCCTTCCACTTTTAGGAATGAAGACTACCTTAAACTTCATCCACGAGATTGGAATGTAGTGACGTTAAGGATCTGGAAGGCTGATTAAAGATTTATAGGGCTTGAACCTGTGTATCGGCCATTCCAGCTTCCTTCTACTAATGACCTTGCGTACGAGATCATGACCACTCCAAGTCTCTATCCACTCAGCTATACTAGCTGTTAAACAGCCAGGAAAGTGAGTGTGGGTGTTAGTACTTGCCTTTTGGTGGGGACAGTTTGTAAACTAAAGGTGACTGCAAGGATCTTAAGCATTTATCTGATGGAATTCAAAAACATGAAGCTATGAAACTAATTTTGTATGCATAAGACATTTTACGTAGTAATTCGTGTTGAATATCACGAAAATATATATTAATTGACGGCGAGCCGCCACTGCCTCCAACGTAAGTAAATTTCTGCTCAGAGTCACCATCAGTCTTTTCATTCATAATGTCAGTAAGCTTTATTCATCACAAAGGTCAAGCAGCTTTTTTCTTTTGCTATTTACCATGTAATACACAATCATTTGAAGATTATGTTGACTTTAGGCCCTACGTCCAATTCATCTGTCGCAATCTGGTCTCTGCCAATTCGTAGATTGAAATCACCTCGAGCAATAAAATTTCCTCTGGCTAGAGTAGAGAAAATATTAGTGAACAATTCAAAATTATCTTTTTATATGAAAAAATTATTACATAGATAAAGTATATCTTTTCAGTAGATCAATAATAAAATCCAAACAAGCCTACGTAAATTTGTGCCTTTTCCAAAATTTTATAAGTATGTAATTACATTGTTAATGCCTGTAATATATTTATAGATTATCATAATGTCTGTTTATACGCGAATTATACTATACCATACGTCTTCAGGCGGAACAGAAAAGCTTCTTAAGAGTTCTGCACTACAACTTGCAACACGTACTAACTGAACCTTGAGAAAACGTTTTCTCGGAGTTATTATATTCTTGAGCTGATGTCGCTGATGTGGCTTACCATGGGGCTCGGATCTGGAGCTGTTCAGTGCTTGCCTTTGATGTGTTATGCAAAGCATGTAATTCGTACCTATTCTCCCATTGTACTACCAAACGTGTGCTGACAAGTAATGGGTGGGATGCCATCCAATTCCCCAGCTATTTGGCCAAAAGGTTATGGTAATGGGTTTATCACCTCCTTGCTTCTTTCTTGAGGTGATGCGTGAGTGAATGTCTTTCTTACCACAGCATGACAGAGCATCACCTCAGCCATGTTCGATTACCATAAGCTAGGTGCCCCGCAAACCATACAGGTTTTGTTCGCCTCACATACTAAGCTGGAAGCATGGAAAGTTCTCCACCTTGCAGTTAGGCTCCAGCACTGGTCTGTTGGTACCAATCTGGTTGAACGTGTTCCCAAGTTTTTGGTTTACGAAGAATTTCTGCAGTATGGAGATGGTAATCGGGGTGAATGTTGAACTACCTGCCATCCAGTAACAGACGAACAGTACGGCCAAAGCGTTTCTGCTAAACTTTTGACTCAGTGCATTGATGACTCTTGAACGATATCGTTGAGCGTGGTATTTAAAAATTGCATTTATTCGCCGTGTGTGTAGAAAGCAAAAGTGATTCCGTCTCGAGACTAAAGTGGATTGCAAATCAACAGTGATTTTTCAAAAATATTTGACAAAATTAGTTAAGTGCGGCAATTTTTTTAATTTTAAAATCTTGACTTACTCTTAAGGTTTTTTGAATTGGAATTCAATAAAACGAAAATCAAATGGCACTGAGAGCCTAATTTAAGAGGATTTCTTACGCAACAAATCAGTGCAACACAATTTTGGATTATCATATAAGAAAATTGAATTTCAAAAATGCTTCCGGTAAGTTGAACTTTGATTATACTACAATAGGTGCATTCGGCTTACCTGGCTGGGACGAGAATGCGTTCACTATTCGCTCTAAACTACTTTTATTTTAGCCTTCATTTATTTTTCTGTTGCACTTTTTTTAACTTGCTGTAGGAGCATTTTGTGATACAAAAGATGATTAATTTTAGATAGGCGATTTTTTTTAATAAAAACGAGTTATGGAATGTGACATTTTTCTTGGCGGCGCTAAATAAGTTCAAGGAAATCGCAACTCTCGACCTTTCGCATAGAGTTGCTGTTGTGATGGAAAAACGAGTCTGTTACCTTCTTGTGCTTTGCATCTGCATGTGTCGATTGAAAGTTGTCATAAACAATTGCTGCATATTTAATTAATTAGTCGTTAAAAGTGGATTAAGCAAGATTTCTTGATGAAGAACTTTTTTTTTTATTGTGAAGGGGATATCAGAGATAGACATTAGATTAAGTTCTCTCTGTGGTGTTAGCTACGTATTTTGCGAATGGGTAGCTGATATTGTTATTATTAAGAAGTGTAACTTTTCCTTTTATGATTGAGTCTTATTAAAAATGTTCTATGCATAAACTTGAGTTTTCATTTTTATCTATTTCACATAACAGAAATTTCTTTGCGATTGAAACTTGCAAAAAGTAGGGTTAGCAGTACCCTACGTACTTATTTCAAAATATACAAACTTTTTTTATACCCTTTTAAAATTCTAAAAAGCTTTATAACTAAAAGGTAGTGTCTCGTTAGTCCTCATTACTCGGAAACTCCTTGGAAATAAAAAAGTTTGTGATACTTTTCAGGATCTTTTCAATTTTTTCAAATTAAGCTAGTTTTAAAATTGAACTTATGCAAACTCTTTCTATTATAACTCTATGAGTTGGTTTTTTCTTGTACAGTTTAATCGGCATAAGAATATTTAAGTACATATAAGTTGTTTGAGGAGAAAATAAAGTAATAACGTATCGGCATTTTGTCCCGAAGATTCCTGGTTCGAACCCCACTGGCGGCGACCCATGGTTGTTTTTTTCTAATAACGGCTTACAATAAATATGCCATTGGGTGTGCTTAGTAATGTCGGTGGTTCGGAATTTATCTTGGATTTTAACCTCCCTTACAATCGTTGTCCCGAATCGGGTGAAGATCTGCCCCTACTCCATATCCCGCGTGGAGTTGCGGAAACTAGAGAGATACTTCGATTCGAATATTAATTCAAATAATAAGTAGTACAACCAAACAATAGCGATTTAGCTGCAATTTTTGAAATATGACTGCTTGTAGCGAATTTTGATAAATATATCCAAATAATGAAATTGAATTGTCTGTCTGTGAGATCAAAATTAATACCAATAGCCAATTTGCTATTTCCTCGATATCTAGGCATAAATAACTGTTTTTAAAATATTAAAGAGAATTGACAGGGGGGGTGTAGCTAGGACGTAACTTTTAAATATATCTTATTGTTAGTGCGGAAACAATTTTTTAAATTACTTAAAGTATACCGTGACGAAAAAAGAGATGAGAATCACTGCCCTAGAGCCTTTAGTGCCGCTTGACTGTCTGACATTATATGTATATATTTTGGCACCTCCTCTTAGAGTCCAGTGGCGTGTATCACTGCTTGAAAGATGGTTGGTGTAGGTCCGAGCGACTTACACAGCTTTAGTCTGGTTCCATAGCCTCCGATGCCTCTTCTGTCGCCCATCGTGGAATCATACGTGTACCAAACGAGAGATACCTTTTAAAAGATGTGGCCGTTATTAAGACAGTATTCTCTGCTTTCAAGGATCAACTTGAATGGTATATCAAAATTGCGCCTTTTCGGGATCACATTTGAGATTGACTTAATCACAGGGTCGTCCTTAAATTCTTAAAGTATTTTCTTGTGACCAGTCAGATTGCCTGCTTTCAGGAGATTGGAATTCTGCAGCCTTATTGGGCTCGTGGCAGCCTCCTTCTTTAAGTGTAGATGTAAGGAAGGGAGGTCCAGTAGAGCTTCTATAGCTACAGTGGTGTAGGTCCATAGCACCAGTAACTCCTAGGCAAGCAGACTCTGCAGTTTTTGTAATGCAGACTGCGCTGTCTTTTGTTTCGCAACCATTTGGTTTTCCGAAGTAATGTCAGTGGTTCGGAATCCACCTTAAATTGTAGATCCACATGTCATCTCTGTCTCGAATCGGTTGATCTCACGTCGCGCTCCACAAGGCGTTTAGGGTACTCGAGAGAGATATTTTTAATTCAGTGAAATATTTAATAGTATAGAACTTTGCTATTTTTCTTTGCGTTCAAATGCCTCAGAATGTTTTACCGCGTGCTCGATCATTTGTACAGACATATATGCGAAATGTTTTTTGCTCGTAGGTACTCGGTTAACCAGGCCCGTAGAGACAATATCCGGAACTAAGCATTTACGGGCCCATATACCATACAATCGAATTAATGACTTTCAATTTAAAATCTGTCTAGTATATTACACTTTTTCTATCGTGAAACATTTTTTTATACATATAATCAAAATGGAAAATTTTGTCTGTTGATGATTTAGTCACTTACGGGGTCCCTTTTGAAAGCCTGGGCCTGGGGGTTTACCCCTTTTGCCCCCCACCCCCTGCTGTTAACAGAACATTCGCAAGCATCTGTGCTGCATCCAAATGTTTGAATTCCGAATAAGTATGTTATCATCTTCTGTGCCATGGGCAATAACGCTTGGAGAGACTTCGGATATTTCACTTTTGAAGAATGCTTTTACTAAAGAAGGTATATAAGGAGGAAAGTAAAGCAAACTCTTGGGACTCAACTTGAGAAAGTGCAATGCAACTGCTTGTAGTTCCTATTTTAAGAACCAGAACACCGATATTTTTGCCTTGTTGACAAAGAAGAATTTGGTTGTTCCTTTAACTTAAAAACTGACATTTGACATTTGATTATGACATTAATCCATGTATCTGTCTCCCTTTGCGCTGTTCGCGAAAAAGTGGTTCGACGAAATTTCTAGCAATTGCTGTAAATATCAAAGTTCAGAACGCGTCGCAATTGTTGTGCAGCCTAAAATAATGGAAACAAGTTGTCACTACTACAGAAAGGAAAGTAGTTACAACCTGTTCACAGCAGAACTATTTTAATTCAATTGTTGATAAACGTTAACAAGCCAACTAAATAGAAGTCTATATACGAGTATACATGAAATATATGGGGCTTGAAATATGAACTAAAAACAGATTCACTTTTTCAAGTTGGGTTCCGAGAAGTTGTCTGTACTCTCCTTATATACATTCTTTATTTTTTACGAGCTCGAGCTTGTGTTCGTTCGGCTAATCCATGACTTTCTACACAGTCATTTAAAATATTCATGCATGCTCGAACAATTAAATCGCTACGACTATGATTTAATTTAGTTTAAACGATTGTGCGAGTTGAACGTAATTAAAAGTGTGAATTGGGAGTTTAGTTAAACTTTTTCTTGTTTATTTATTTAGTTTATTATGCTATGAGCAAATGTAGATCATAAAGGACAAAAATCCAAAAAGTACAATTTAACCAAATATTCCTTATTAGGAAGATCAGATCGTGGTAGAAAAAGGAAACGACCCTAAATCGTTTTGAATTAGGAGAAAGATGTGACTAGTACTAGCGCGTCCGCGAAAAAACTACATATTGTCTTGAATACTATTAAACGAATTTTTATTAAATTCGACAACGCATACGTCATACGATAGGAACTGCATCCCAAAAAAAAAACATATTGGTCTACTTTCTATTTTTAAGTACCGAAATCACTGACGCCTGTGATCAATGTCCTTCAAAGTAGGTATGAAAACAATGATGTATATCTCCGCCATCTTGACTTAAAAATTGTATTCTTTGTATTTTTTTTAAAGTTCATTATATGTTATAAAATATTTAATTTAATTAAACTAATACTTTTTTTACTACGAATTTTTACAAATATCCTTAATTTGTCCACTTCAAAAGTATCATAACCCGTTAAGGAACTCTACAAAATATGAGGTTACCTTTTCAGTGTCAATTACTGTATCTACCCATTATACTCTACAATGTCTCCCTCCACTTCCGACATATGTTTTCATTTATTTGGTATACAGTTTTATTTGTCGGTACCAAAATTGCTACCTCACACAACCATTCAGTTCAGGATAAGCCTTGCTGAAGTTGTTTTGGTATGTTATATCCTCGCCAATTTCTCTTATTTGATACCCATGTCAAGGTCCGAATAAAAAATTTTTCCTTTTCCGGGTTTCAAGTTACCTTTCTACCAATTTTATCAAAACCGACTTGGTAGTTTGCCAGTAAAAACGTAACTAATAAGAAGACAAACTTATTTTCGAATTTATAATATAAGTCTGTGATTTTTGTTCTTATCGTAGGATTTCTTTTAAATTTCGTCGTAGGAGGAAGGAGGAAAACAAATTTGACTACGCTGTCTTTAAGAAATTAAAAGTGGGAAAAGGCTTTTCTTTTCCTATGTTTAAATCCCCTGGAGAGGTGGTATCTTCCCAGTCCTCTCTTAAAACTGCCTATATACCATCCTTGTCTCTTTTATCAATTTGTTTGGAGCCAGCTATAATTAGAGCTATGTACATACCGCTCTCATATAGGAAAGTAGTGGTGGTATTTATCCCCAAACAAGGCCATATTTCTCTAGAGCTGCCTAAATCTTTAAGACAGCTCAGTCTCACAACTTTTTTACTTAAAAAACTGGACCAATCATCTCTTCTTAACTCTACTCAGTTTACCTAGACAAAAGGCAGATCAGCAGAGATTGCCTTACACAATCTTGTTAGCAAGATCGAAAAAGCCCTCCTTTATGTGCATTTCTTGCAGACTCGAACAGCGGTAGCCTAAGTCTGGACCCTAAAAGCCTTAAATGGCTCACTGTTGGGTCAAAATTGAAATATTGTACTGGTGCTACTAGAGTTTGGATTGTATTGGGTATTTGGCCCAGTGTCTTTCAAGTCGAAGGATCTTCAGTCGGGAATCCTTAGGCCCGCCTGATGTTAGATTCTCCACTGTTAAAAACTTCAGCGTCTTTTGCAGAAATAGGGGCTGTGGCACAAAAGGCCTCCTTGGTCGCAGTGCCATATGAGTAGGTCAAATAATAATAATTCCTATGTTTATATTTTTAGACGCTGCGCTTTTAAGGGGCAATTTATCTAACCATTTTGCAGTGGACAATTTCTCTACTGCTGTGTCGTGTAAATTAATTGCTTTTATACTGTCATTCTCATAGCATACCATAATCGAATCGCATTGGAAAATTCAACTTTCCCTAACCTAACAATAACGCAGGAAAAAAAGTTTCTTCTTTACATTTTTTCATTTACGGCCGGGTATTTCATAGTGAAGGCATCCTTTAGTGAGTTTTTAAAGGATTGCGTCAATGAGACACTAATTCTATTCTCATTCAATTTACCTTCGGTTTTGCTAGTGTCCTTTCACATACAAAAGGTACACAATAAGAAATGTAACAAATCGTCTTTGGTGATAAAATGGAAGCTTTGTATTATCGGTCTTGTACCTTGAGTAGTCACTGATTATACACAGTCCAGACCCACCATGTCTACGTTTACTTCAACAGAATACAACGATGTCATGTGGTAGCTACCGCCGTTAACTGTCACAAAGAATTAAATAAGGAAATATACAGACAATTGTGACAGAAATTAAAAACTGTGATAAAAATCTGAAGATAAATTTTGATATATCCAAGCAGATGCTCTTTTCCGTAATTTTCAGTTCAAATGGCATTCTATTAGAAAACGAACTTTTGCATAAATAAAGCCCAAGAAAGAATACATTCGTTGCACATTACGTTTAACAAGAACTGTACATCACCGAATAACCTTAATTTTTTCTCTAGTAACTTTTATAATCTTAACCGATGAAAAGATAAAGATAAACTCTACTTGACACCGTTACTAAACTCTCCCTCTGTACAAAACTGAATGGAAACCACAGAATTACAGGTAATACTTATTGATACCTCTACCAATGGAAGATATTGCGAACTATGAATGCATTTCCCTAGCGATGTTACATTCATTCATATAAAGCTATTAAGTAACTAACCTACAAACTAAAGTGGAAGGCGTTATGTAAGACCTAATGTGGTGCTTATAAATAATTTATTCTTTTTCAGAGGTTATGATAATAATAAGATGTAAAATTAGCTTAACGATGCGCTCAATACATTCAAGTGGCTTAAAGATTTTTGTGTTAAAATCGTATGAAAAATAAGTTTGGTTTAGTACTGCAAACCGGAAATATTAAGCGGTTGACTTACAAATTAGATAAAAATCGACAGTTTGATTTGTTCAATGTCAACTATGAAGTAGCTCGTAGTTTGGGTGTACTCTAAGCTTGTCACCTAAACCAAAAGTCGCTTAGTTTTCTTTCCACGGAACTGATGAGAAATATGATGTGTGTGGATTTAACATTTTATTTCTATGTACTTCTCAGTATCTTACATTTTCTACCAGACTTGTTGGGAAAGGCCAAAATCAAAATTTCAAAATTTCCCGTTCTAAAGCAATTTAGAAAAAAAAACGAAAAATACCTTTGAAAATCACAGTAAATTGCTTAATAAATTGTCAAGCAAGTGGTTGAAAAGTGAGTTGTAACATTTACTTACAATGTTAGGAATTTACAGGTCAAATTAATAAAAGCATAGTTAAAATGGTTAATTACCTATCCCAGTTTTTAAAGGTACTTAATAAGAAGAACAGAGATAGTATCTTTACATATATTGCTGAATACCGGCTCGATGAAAAGCTCTGTAAAATAAGTTAAGTTAAGTAAACTATGGAAATTTAACTTTCTTTTCTTACCATCAGTTGGCGAATAATCTTATCAAATGTATAAAAAGTGGAAAAATTAACTTTAAACAAATTTTTAGCAGTAGAGCTAAATTTTTTATACGCGCTCTTACCAAACCACAGTGATTTTGACCCTAATTTTCATAAAATATTGACTGTTTGGCTATTTTACAACTTTCTTATGGAGTGTGATAACTTTTGGAGTAGATTTAAACTAAAGAAATAACGGCCCTTACGTTCCTATTTCTATTGTGGTTATCTGATGATTTTCTACACCGCTTTTTGAGTTAAGGAGGGATGCCCTTGTCACAAAGTTTCTTCTTTGAAAATCGAAATTGGCGGCAGAATAACGCTTCATTTGATAGCCCAAAACCACCTATTTCGATATGGGTTTTCTATCCTCACTACGCTTGCGACCCTTGCCCCAAGAACTTTTTCTGTAATTTTTCTGATTTTTGTAAAGCTCGTACAATTCATTGTTTTTTTCCCATTTGATTGGACATCCTCACCCTAAGTTTCTAACACTAATGGAGTGGAAAAGTAATTGATAAGAGGAAAGTCTAGTATCAACCCCTGACATCATTTTTGTCGAACCCAGCTATTCAGAAAAAGTCTACCAGAAACTAGCTTATTACTTTACTACGTTTTTATTAATTCGATTTCTTGTCTGTCTGTCTGTTCCATACATATTTTGCAATCGATTTTAAACTAATTTCCTGAGCTAGAGACTTGAAACTTTAAACATATTTAGCTCAGAACCGGATAACAATGGAATATAAACTCGCTTTTTTGTATGTCAGTCTATTAGGGGTCCATACAGAATCCTGTTACTTATTTCACGCTAATCTCATCAAAATGTTTAAAATCGATTGAAAAATTATTTATACAAAATTAAAAAGTAGAAAATATTTATTTAAATGAAAATTTTATTTTAATATACAACGTTTTTAAAACAGCCTAAAAAGTATAAAATAATTTCTCCTAGCCCTATACGGATTCCTAACCCAATACAGGCATTCCAGGAAATTTGTGATTGTGAATTTTTAATAGCTATGAAAATACTAGTAAGATATAAAATGAAAAACGTGGGCCGCATACAATAGGTAATAGTAAGTAGTGTAGAGAGCAGCTGTCGTTGAAAAAACTCACACAACAGTTCGTATCATTTGAAGTGCAATACAATTGTTAGTGACTTAGTTGAAATATTCATATATCAATTATGTATTGCATACGCCCAAGGTTTTCCAGGCTCTTTTTCCACCCGATATCCCACAAGGAGTTGCGGGAACTAGAGAGGTGCACCGTTTTTACATTTATGATAAAAACATTAAAAACGCAAAACGTTTCGTTGAAAGATAAAAGCTCAATTGTAGCTCGTTAAACTGATAAAAACTCATTAGGAAAAATTCAAAAATTAACACTTTTTACTACGTTTAGAAGTTGTAAAATTAAAGAACTTTCTGAGATATTCAGGTCTATCTGATTAGAGTAGGCGATACAAGAAAAATTAACGCTCTGCGTTTAAGATGGAATAAGGGACTGCTGACAAAGGATTACGATAAAAAGGCCATTGGGGCTTGCAGAGAAAATGTCGATGGTTCGGAATCCACTTTAAATTGTAGGTCCACTTGCAATCGTTGTCTCGAATCGGGTGAAGTTCTTCTTCAGCCCATACCCTACAAGGGGTAACGGGAAGTACAGAGAGAGAGAATATCATACATACTAAGTTGTAATACATGCGCCCAAATGCCCACAAGTATAGCAAGCTCATAATAATTAACTTAGATCATTTTAAATAATAGCAATTTTCGGTTTTGCCTCCAGGCCAGTTTATTATCACTATAATCTATAATAATAATAATATTATAAATTTTCTGTAAGTCAGATGGTTCTGTAACCTGTTGATAAATAAAATAAATAAATAAATTTTTCTTGAATTTCCTACATTCTTTTCTTATCCAATACTTTCAGAAATAAGTTAGGGAGGATATGGTAAATGTTGTAATTCCACATAAAATTAGCAAGACGGAAGATTCAACGGGAATATAGGATTTGATGATCACTCAGTGAGTTTGTCTGTTAGTATCAAAATATGAGTTAAGAATTAAAACGTTGTTATTAAGAACCACCCTAATAACGTTTTTATTGATACCAAATGAGGAGCATACTCAATACAATAGGAAAACCTCAACGTGATGTAAAATGCGGTGTCGCCTCTCCACTCTCCCCACGCGTTACGAAGGGTATATTCTTTATTCACTCAGAATGATCGGAATGCTCTTGATGTGTTTCTTTATTCTTTCAGAGTATTCTATTCCTAATGTTCCGGTGTTTTTTTTATTAGCACCGGTGAATTCAGAGCGTACAGAAGTCGTTAATGGAATAAATAAAATAAAACTGTCACGCATAAAGCTAGTAAATAAATACACAATTTGTTGTTGAATTATGTCTTTTGCAATCATTTTAAATAATATAAAAAACTGAGACCTAAACAATTGGTAATTGAATATTTGCTTTAACCTACTTTCGCTTTCAATTGACAGCAATATTTTTTTGTGTTTCCATATTGCTTCCACTCTGTTTATTCCGGCGAGTACTCTATGTCTTCTATTCCTTCCACGGAATGAAAAAAGAAATACACCCGAAGTTAGGCGCTACTTCTCCCTAACGCCTAACACGTGGGAAATAATATTTAATTTTATGCCTTTTACGACTTTTGAAGTCTGTGCTAAATATATAAAACAAGCCACCACCAATCTACAGTAAAAGAATATTTCAGCTTAGTTTATAAGACAAGAGTATGTATGTATGTAGTACATATAAACTATCTTTTATTGTATATAATATAATAATATATAATAATAATAATAATCAATATAAAAGCATGAAAATTAACTATTAAAATTTATGTACTAAATTGTGGTCTTCTTTTAGTTCTCTTGCTATTTTTCATAAACCTCTGCGCAAGCTTTTTTTCACATCATATTCAACTGGCGTGCTTCCAAGTGTATCGAAACTTGCTCAAGTTCAGCCGATACTTAAGAAGAAGAGCCATGCAACCTCTTTAACTACAGACCAATTGCACTAACTTCGGTCTTATTTAAAGTTTTTGAATCACTCATCAACTCTCAGTAGATGAAATATCTAGAAAATAACCATCTTACGATTGATAGTACGGTTTCCGCGCTGGCTGCTCAACCGGTGCGTTGGAATCATTGTTTCCATAATTTTGGTGAATCCGAAATCGTCGCTCTTGATATTCCAAAAGCTTTTGATAGAGTCTAGCCAAATTTCAAGCATTTGGTCTGTACCCCTACCTCATTAAATTTATAGACAGGTTTTTGTCATGCCGTTCAATCCGTGAAGTAATTGACGGAGTTACATCTGATTCCTACGAAATAAGTGCCGGCGTGCCTCAGGGTTCAGTTCTTTCACCAACCTTATTTCTTCTGTTTATTAATGACCTTTTATCTCTTAGTTTCAATCTTATTCATAGTTTCCCGGACGACAGCACCCTTGATTTCGTATATTCTTTAATTCTGTAATGAATTCTCGTGGAAATGCTACAGAAATCAAGCGAGAACGCATGTTTGCATCATTAAACAATGACCTTTCAATGATACGCGCTTGGGGCAGAACAAATTGTGTTTTTTTTTTAATTTAAAAAAAAACGCCCAGTTCACCCTCAACTTATTTCAGTCGACGGAGTTAATATACCCAATTCGCCCTCTTTATATTGAGATATCCAGCACATTTAGCTGGACTGATCATATATTTGCAACCGCTAAAAGTGCGATGTAATGGTTGGATTTTCTGCAGAAATGTAAGAAATATTTCACCCTATATGCGCTGATCTACAAGCCTCACATCAAACCTAGACTGGAATATTATTCCCACTTTTGGCAGGGGCCGGACACACCGCATTGTTCGCGTTAGACAAAGACCAGTGTAAGACTATTAAACTTATTGCCGATCCTTCAATTTCTGCCATCATTGACTCCTTGGAACATCGACGGAATGTCGGTTGTCTCTCACTTTGCTATCGCTATTTCCACGGCCATTGTTCTAAAGAAAATAGTAGCCTGATTCCTTGTAGACACTTGAAAATGCGCGATACAAGAGATACAAGAGATACACCTATAATCTCCAGTTTTAATTTGGACGTACCGTTAAATTTCGGAAATCTTTTCTAATCAAAACAACATGAATGTGGAACAGTTTACCATCTTCTGTTTTATCTTCATCATATGAGTCCGAAACTTTGACGCGGGGCGGGGCGTGCATCGACATCTCCTTTGCTCAACCTCTTTACCCATTTCCCTCACCATTAATTGCTTTCCTGCTAAGGCTGTGCTTTAGCATCATAGGGCATCCCCATATCTATATATATAAATTATTTATAATAAAATCCCATGGCTAGGAAAACATTCATAGTAAAGAGTTAGTAAAGGAATTCCTATATAATTCAAAAATATATTTTACCGAAACTTCACTAATATAAAATATATTTTACCGAAACTTCACTAATTTATAAAATATACTGAAAGCATTAGTAATTATTTGTTTGACTCTTAATATCACAACAAATAATATAATGTTAAAAAGAGTATTAAAAATGTCGAAATGGCAAACCTGTGAAGGAATTCTAAGGTGCTTCTTGGTATTCGGATGCTTCATCGGGCTTTCATGCCGAAGCCAGCCCAGCTTGAATAAAGTTCACTTATTTTGTGACATATGTTACCCTCATATTATTTTATATTGATTAAAAGTCTTATTACTGAAACACACAGATTAAAAACAAAATAATTTATTTACAAAAATCATAAAATAAAATAAAACTAAAAACTGAAAAGACTTGGGTAGTTGCCCAAAAGTTGACCCATTGTACTTGACTCTTCTTGTAAGTTTTCTTTTATTTTTTGTGCTGTATTGAAAGATCTTCGTAGCATTGCAATTACAGATTAACATATAGAGGGCTTCCATTACACAAGTCAGAAAGTAATCAATTAAATCTCTTTCAAAACACTCATGATTCTATAGTTAATTACTTTTTAATTTGCATTACAAAAGGGTTTAGAAAATAACATATTTTTTGTAAGAAAATTACAACATAATGTAACTTAATGTAAAATTTGTCAACATATTTACAATGCGGGATATAGAGTTTTCACTATAATCCATAGAATGTAATTATTTTGGATATCGATTCAACAGCGTTTAGACTTTTGGCAAGCAAATAAAGTTTTTCAGTGTTGAAAGATATATCTTGTGTCGTTTAAGTGCTTAAAAAAATAGACTCAATTTCTTTATAAAAGCCTGTATATTTTAACTGAATTGGAAAATATTCGTACTATGAGCATATTTCCTTTTCTAAAATAAGTTTCACCAAAGATAAACTTGCTTAAGAAAGAAAATTGAGTAACTAACAATTTCACTCTATGACAATCTGGCCAAACGAGTTTGAAAAATCTATAACAAGCTATCAATGGAAATCACCAAAAGTCGTATTTAACTGGAAGCTGCTTTAAGAGAGGATCTTGTAATATAAGAAACTCAGCCAGACGGTTTTGATTCTCTGCTACTGCACGAATAAGTTTTAAAGTGTACTTCCTTATTATCGTTAAAAAAAGTGGTTTTTTACAATAATTACGAGTAGGAAGTACACTTTAAAACTCATTCGTGCAGTTATTGAAAAAAAACCGAATTTAAATTATTTCTCTTGTCTACAAACATATGGATATTGTTATCAGCGATATGACTAGCGTAAAAGTTTATGCATGCTTAACTATATAAATGAACCATCTAACCGTACGAAAAGAATTTATGATCATATATTATTCCTCTTTGAGCTTGGGCTTAAAGATAAAAGTTGTAATTTGGCGGAAAATTGAAAATACTATATAAGCTCTAAGTTGTTACCTCAATTTATTATAAAGAGCTGAGGACGGATTAATGAAATTACTTTTAAAATTACATGAGATTTAAAAATTCACTCAACCGGACAGACCAGATCATAGCCTTCATGGAGTATGTTGCTCATACATGTACATCGCATAGAAACATGATATAATGGATTGTGTAATGGAAATTGATGCAGAGCAACCGGCATAAGCAAATGAGTATGTAACAGCGCGCACCTTTATTTGATTTTATTTGATCCATTAAAGGGAAACTAGTCATTGATCCACTAGAACTCCCTTTTCAGCGAAAAAGTGAAATCTATGCCAATTGGATTTTACTCTTTCTGCACATTTCACCATGTAATGGAACCAGTCTATTGGAGACAGTGGAATAGCTTAGGAAAGCGGCAGAACTGGTTAGGTCCTCTCCATATTAAACTATGGATAATTCTATAACCTACATGAAAATAGCAAAGAGATTTATTTATTTTCAAGAGAAATGCTTATATTCATTTTTATTGATTGAAATTTAAATTCATACTAGGCCTTATGAGTTAGTTTCCTAATACATGGAAGAACAATAAATTGGGTAATGTAAAACATACTTTAGTTAAATGTTAATATTTTAATAAAAATTAATAGAAATATAGTGGAACTTTCAAACTATTTTCAAAAATTATTATTATCTTAGAATATTATTATTTTCGTAAGGCATGGTTAAGTCTTGTCACACATTCTATTCATTCCATTCCCGCTAAAACATTCAGGTGGTTCAAACAGAATGGCTGACGGTACATATAAAAGTGAAAATGTTACGTGCTCAATAAAGGTAGGACAGTCATATTCATAACATTATTATTTGTGAAGGCTTTAACATTTACTTTTTTTCTTCCGATCTGCCCAACCCGAACAGGACTATTTAGATTCGCTTGATCTCCACCGGGTTAATTAGTTACCGACCTATTCTGCATGTACTTTTCCATCACTTCTTTTAATTTTTCTTATCATAGATTAATCGAATGTGTTCAAATAGCATCAAATTTCCCTTTCTGGAATTACCGACCAAGACTTGACTATGTTATTCTACGATGTGGATTTGGTCAGGGCGCCTCCAACCTATTCACATTTGAATTATTAGTATTCCAATTATTAGAGGAATTGAATTGAGATTTATGCAAAATCTGGACGACCAAGTGAACTTTCTTACCAATGTTTTTCATTATTTGCATAACAAACACGTTGTCTTTGCACGTAAACTATTGTAAATCCTCAATGCCCTTGGTTTACTCCTTTTCTTTCCGATGTAATTTTAACTCATGAAATTGCATAACACAGATGAAAGCGATTTAAGTTACGTTAAGGAATGAAATTCAGATTGAATATTAATCTTTCCGGGTGAAATTGAAGATCATTCACCTTCGATTCCGTCTTTTCTTTAGTCCTGTGCTACTGGTATTGATAATATTAATCCTGCAATGTCTAGTAAGGTTGTCCGAAGGGATATAGCTGTATATCATATCATACGCGAAGTTTAGGGGAAACTTAAACTTTTCATCATATACAATTTTGACTTTGTTGGTTGGTCTCAGGCAGTGTTTTCTAATAGTTCTCATCTTTATGTTCTTTTAGTAATATCTCAAGTATCTCTTAGACCACTGTTATGTTCAATGTTTAATAATGACATATTTTCTCAAGTTAAACCGTCTAATTTACATCTTTTTCCGATGATGCGTAATTGTGCGTTTCTAGACCCATTAATCTTCTAATTTATTTATGTATGATTTCTCAATAATAAACTCAAACTTAATCCCTTAAAACACTAACGCTTGGCTATCACTCGGTTACTATAACTGACACTACTAATCCTTTCGTTGATTCTTGTTGGATAATTCTCTTTCTGTTGGGTAGAGTATATTCCCTGGTTGATATCACGAGAAAAAAAAAATTGGTGGGATGGGGGTGGAACCTAACTTTGTAACTTTTTTTTTCGGCCTCGCGAATAGAGACAACAATGAGCAAGAACGGACTACATTTTATAAATCGGTAACCTACGTCAGGGGTTTTACAGAAGGTTTACAGAGGCTAGTTAAAACACAAAACAACATGATTAAATTAGCAATGAAAACACAAAAAACCATAGGACAATGCTTCACAGGAATCAAGGATAAAATACCAAAAGAAAAGAAGTCGGATGTGGTTTATGAAATGCCCTGTGGAAACAAGGACTGCAAATTATCATACCTAGGCACCACAGTTCAAATGCTGAAAAACCGAATTTCCAATCATATGTCGGACATTAGGAATAGGAATAAGGAAAAGCTGCGCTATCTTCACAACTCCACAACTAACTTCAGCAAAAGAATCACGATGGAAACACTAAACATACAAACATCCGCTAACAGCATGAATAGACGTACAGATACAGAAAATTTGAGTACCGCTTACCGTGCGGTAATAGAGAATAGTTATAGGCAAAATAGACACCACAGACGAGGAGACAACAGCTAAGGCATGACGTTTTGTCCAGAAGGCAAAGAAAATGGTGTTTACTGTGCCGATTTAATTTTAATTTTTGTTTAATAAAAGTGATTGTACGAATGATTGGGATTTGATTTGTTGCAATAATTGTACTGATGAGGACAGATAAAATGGTAATTGAGATAGTTGTCAAATCAATGATTGTTAAATGGAGGAAAATTAGATGAGATGGGATTTTAAACAAAACAAGATTAAAATGTAAGGTGAGATAAACAAAAACAAAATTTTATTCTAGTGTAATTAGTTATATTGTTGCTTGAATAGACAGATTTTATACATGATTTCCTGAGGACGATGAAGAGATTTATCGAAACGTTGGATTATAAATAAAGATCAGCAATCAAAGATTCCAGTATTTTATATATGACTGTATGCACCCGAGGAAAAACATTTAAAAAAATTGAAATAGAAATCAGTCGAGAATTTGTACAAAAATAAAAAAAAACTAACTTTGTAACGCATTGATCGATATAGATGGTTCTTTTGCTGTTGTATAGAGTTTGATCCCCCATTGCTAATAGAAGAATTCTTTTGGTCCTATGGTGGGGGTGGCAGAGGGGGAGGATTAGACTAACTTCGCAACGCATGGACCGATTTCGATAATTCTTTTTCTGTTGGGTAGAGTATGTTCCTTGGTTGATACGACAAAAAATATTTTAGGAGGATGGGGTTGAACCTAACTTTTTAACACGTGGACCGATTTGGATGGTTCTTTTTTCGTTGTATAGAGTAAAAGACACTGAAAGGTGAAAAATAAAATAGTTTAATAAAAAAAGTTTAACCAACTTCAGAAAAATAATTTTTAATTTTATATCTATTACGGCATTGTGCAACTTAAACAAATAAAACAACCACAATTGAAGATAATACATAATACTACCTGAACGTTTCACCTCACGGAATCATAAGAAAGGATGATTTAATACACCGACTGCAATGCACCGACTTCAAAATGTCGTAATAGATATAAAATTAAAAATTATTTTATGCTTTTTAGCGCTTTATGTGAAGTCGGTTCAACTATTTTTTTAAAAACTATTTTATATATTAACAAAAATTAGTAAAAATACAATAAAAATTTAATATTAATAGTTATAAGTGGATGAATCAAATAATATTAATATTAACATTTAATGAAATAGATGTGTATTGCATAGAAGGGCGACCAGACTGGAGAGGCATATTCCAGAATCTCTTCACGAAAAGGAGAGATATATTAGCCCTGCTAAGTATGTTATGGCATTAAAATGATCCGCGAAAGTAAAATCGGAATTAAGCCAGATGCATAGATCTTTAATCTTTTTAAGTTTAAGTAAAGTATATCTGTGGTGAAATTAAATTGGAAAGAAGATTTTTTTTCGAGAGAAAGAAAAAAATTTGCAATTGGCGATATTTAAAGAAAGGAACACCAGTTCCTAAAAGGCGTCCAAGTCAGAATTTAAAAGCAGGGAGTAGGCAATCCCTGACACATTGCGAAATATCTTGTCGTTGTCGGCATAACAACAAATATTTGAGAGAGATGGAATCGAGAACACATTATTTAATCAATAACAATGACCCGAGGTAGGAGCCATGTGGTACCCCGAAAGTGTTGAAAATAACAAAGCTCCAAAAGAAACCCGCTGAGTACGATTAGATAAGTACGAATGAATCTAATTTACAAAAACTGATAGAAAGTTGAGAGCTTTAGAACAAGTATTCAATTATTTATTCTGTCAAATGCTTTGCTGGAGTCGGTAAAAATGCAGACGACTTGCCTACCATCTTCAATTGCATAGATGCCGAAATTGGAAGATTCTAATAAATTGATAGTACCTGGTTTATGTCTTATGAATTCTTGTTTGTAGGACTGCAAGAACGACTTGAAGTGAAAATAAAGAACATCGTATATGACAGCCTCAAAAAGTTCTGAAATACATTTATTTATTTATACATTTATACATTTATTTATTTACATCAAAGATTACTAAAAGTTCTATATTTAGGTCTAATTTAAAAACTGTCAGCCAAGTCTGTAAGCAAAAGTCCTTGGATTCGAGAGAAGCCAGTGGATATGTCGTCCAAAAACACGGTTTTAAGAAAAAAGCGGCAAAGAAATTGGCTATAGCAATATATAGCAATTGAGCGCATTGCTTTAACTGTGTATGTGTAATGTATGAATTCAACAAGCTCTTTAGGTTAGATAAATTTGCATTTGAGATAAAACTATCCAACGTAAAATATCTTCTGAAATATAATAGTGAAAGAACTAAAGCTTTTACCCCAAAATAGCAACTTCAAATAAATATGCATTACTCTCACTACCATGTATTGTATGCAGGTTTACCATAAAATCGTCCTAGATTACAGTAAACACTGTCTAAACCGTTTACTTTTTAGTCGTCGGTGGAGTAAATGTAACGTATCGGCATTTCAACCCGGAGGTCACAGGTTCGAATTCCACCGGCGGCGGCCCATTTTTATTTTCTGCTGACAACAGATTACAATGAAAAGGTCATTGGGAGCTGCAGAAAAATGTCGGTGGTTCGGAATACAGTTTAAACTATAGGTCCGCTGCAATCGTCTCGAATCGGGTGAATCATTTTTCCCGCCCGAAACTAGATGGAAAGAGAAATCGCTTAGGTATTTAATAAAAAACAGAACTTCGCTATAATAAATATACATCATTCAGGAATGATTTTCTTATGTGAGCCCTTTTTAAACACTTTCATTTGATATTCCAAAAAGCAGCAAATATGAGATGTCGAAGATCCACATATTTATTAAGCCGTCAATATATGGGTGTCTAAACGAGGGAATGGGACATGGACAGAAACGGCCACTGAAACCTTGGAACTACTAATAAACATGTATTTCCCAGGCTGTACAGACAATCACACGAAGTGCAGCGGGCACCGTGGTAAATTATTGTATCAATTATTACAGAGCAGAAGATCGCGTGGGCTATAATCAGCTTCTGTCCATATAATTCACCGCCCGTCATGCTTTAGAAGTTACAAGATATAGTAACTCCGTAGCTACTAGTGATTTTCAGGGGCTGTATCCTACTTAACCATGTCCCCCAGTCGTGGAGACGGGTTTGGGTGGTACTTATTCCCAAAGTTGGTACAAGGAAGGATTTCAAACCAATCAGTTTAGCCTCGTTTGTATTCGCAACACTGGAATGACGGATCCTCCTTATCCAAACCACAATACGCTTACCTAAAAGGTAGATTCACTGACACGGCTCTACAGGAGGTAGTGCGAACTGTTGAGAAATCAATCCATAATAATAAATGGACCGTGGCAACTCTTTTACAATATACTATATGATTCCAAAGTTGAGTCTCGGGAAAAACTTCATCGTCACAATTCCAACGAGGGAAGAGTGGAGGGAGAATGAAGTGCGAAACTCTGATTGACTACGGAGTCGATGCAAGAATACAATCCGAATTGCTGAAGATCTCCAGGTCAATTAGACTTCCAGACTACGCCAACGTCTTTCAGGCAGTGGTGCTGGCACAACGTCACTACTCTCGACTCAACTACTATCATCTCGAAATTGGTAAAAAGATGCTACGATGAACTAACCAGCCTGAGCGACCGGTTCACCATCGCTTTGTTTTAGGTTCCAGGACACATAGACATCAAGATAAATGATAAAGCTGACTAGCTTGCTAGGCGCGCTTCTTTCTGCGTTCCCGTGCGGAGATGGTGCACATTCCGCTTGGGACCATCTTCTCGCACTTTCTATCAACAGCAGACTCCAGATGGAAAGGCCTAACCTCTTGCGCCAAATTTAGGAAGATTTTGCCAACTTACGATATAAAAAGAACGAGAGAACTCCTAACTAGGACCCGAAGGGACGTCGCCAGGATAACGGCTTGGCAGCCCTTTTAACGCACATTGTTGTTTCGACAGGGATGAGGGATCGAAAAAATCTTTTTCACAAAATGTTTTTCACCGTAACATTCCATTTCTGGCCCCACCCGTTATATAGCTGATCCATAGAGAGGCCTAGCGAAAACCTTGTTTCAAATTCTCATAGGGTGGTCAAACTATTATGGTCCAATAAATGTAACCCATTTTTTCACTTTTAAGTCTCCTTACTTTAAAATGGGTACTGGAAGTTTATTTCTTTGCACACATAAATTACGTCGTACGTGAAAGATATACACTCGCACTCTTATAGCTTAACTTAAATTTGGAATCCAACAGAAGGGCTTCCATGAAAAATTTAAAGCCAATTTTAATAGTTTTACGCTTTAAAAGTCTAGGCTTGGTTTTATACCATTATATTTTGGCCACGTCTGTACTATTAGCCCCAGGATTTCGCCTTTACGATGCAAGCTCAAAAATCACATTGATGATTTGTCAAATTAAATTTTCTATTAAAAAGGTTCTCTTCTTTTAATTTAAGTTTAGTTTAAGATTAACAGAGTTTATTATTCTTGAGGCTTATGGTTCATGCAAGAACAAGAAAATCATAATGGTCCCTTGTCAAAAAAGTTTGGTAACAACTGGTTTACAGAAATTACCTTATTTATTTCCAGGTTCGAATGCAGAGCGGTTGGAAGGAAATTGTTCTCAGTATTAAAAAATAGTCTATATATGAAATGCAAAAAGAGTGTACCTTCTACATACGCCAAGTTATTTGTTTTAATTAAAAGTTAAACAAAAAACTATAGAAATTAATTAATGAACTTCTTTGGTTGGATACACCTACATTTCTCTTTTGCTTTTATTGGCCTCAAAGCCTAAAATGCACTTGCAACTACCTTATTAAATCTCAATAACATTTAAATTAATGACCTAAATAATCTCGCTTTGATGAATTGAATACTTTAGATTGTAGGACGCATGCAAGAAGGTGTATTCACTTATAAATGCATAGAGTAGGCGTAAATTGACAAAAGCTCATAGTTTATTACTTTTGGAGATGCGTTTTTTGTAATATTTTCAATTCCAAAAAATTATGTTTAAGTGTAATTACTGCTTTCCTTTAACTTTCGCTAAAAAGTTTTTATAAATGAGAACATTATTTTTAGGATTAAATAGTCATAGTAGATAACAAACAAAATATATCATCGAGTTTTGGATTTCTTAGGTCGCACCGGTTAAAAGTACTCAGACTTAATGAAAAGGCAAAGGTTCTCACGGCTTTCTGGAGGAACACTTTACAAAATCCTGCATGGAATACATAATTCGTCGTGCCTGTAAACTTATATCTACGTGGAACCCAGAAATATTCGTACAATTGCTCAAATATCTCATGAACGGAGGAAATGTTCGACCTCATCGTAAAGCACTTAAAAGTCATTGACTTTGGATTCGGTGCAACCTGGTGTTTCATAATAAAGTAGGTACACCTAATAAAGACTTGGAAGAAAAGTTCATTTGTAATTTAAAGTAGAAAAATTATGAAATGGAAGGCAACGAAGCAATTTAACAAAAGAGAAAGAAACACCTTTTTTAATTAGCATACGAAAATTAGACGTGATGCATTTGTTTTAAATTATTTACGTCATTGAATTGAATTGTTGTGGTTTGATTCGCTATTGTTATCCAATTCAATGTAAGTTTTTACCAAACTGACTTCTTTAAACGCTGGGTTCATAAAATATATTAAAAGAAGGTGGGCGCTATCTTTTTGTAAATTAGTAATAAAAAATACAAACTTCACCTTAGAAATTTTAGTTTATTATCTCGAATAGGTGTTTTCAGCCACCTAATCTGCCTTAAGGTAGATACTAGCCTTCATTTTTATTGTTTGCTAATTTAAATACATCACATTTTTGGAAGCTGCTGTTTTCAAGATCAAGTTGACCGACTTAGAGTGACCATTTTGTCGCTATTTCCGAGGTCGGGTCGATTAAATTGTCAAAACAAAGCATTGAACTGGGAAAATATATTTTCCTAAATTATTGCAAATATTACCTATTTTTCCATAAAAGTTGAAACTATCTCAAGGACGACCTTTAGAATAGGTATTAAAACTAAAAGCAACTTTCTGTAAATTGCGCTCTGGTTGAGAAAGATTATTAATTTTGGAAATTGAAATTGAGATCGTTGAATGCAAATCTTAATTTTTAGAGAAGTATATTTAAAATCCATATAATGTCTTCTCTACAGTTGTCAATGTTGTTGATCTGTAAAAATATCGATTTTAGTTATTCTAAATTTAAATTACTTGAATTTACGAATTTTTCAAAGTTAAGGTCATCTTATTAAGAGACCTAGGAAATATATCAATGAGGAAAACTAACTTTTGTCCTGAAAGGTTAAAATACGATCCTCGTAATGCCGGTGAAAATAACAAACAAAATCAAGTACAGGAAATTTAATTCCTCTCTATTTATACCTACTTTAGTTCTGCTGTGTTAAGTTAATGCATTCCCCGTCGTTTTGCCAAATTTTCTCAAATACTTTGTGATAGTAGTTTTTTTTAGAATAGAATGTATCGATCTATGGCTTTCTATCATGAGAGTTACCAGTAGCGGATTTACCCAAAGGCAAAAGTAAGTGCCTAGGGGCACGAAGAGACTTCAAATAAGATAACACTATGACGAACTTACTTTATTATTTATAATTATAATATCCCTGGTCTATAATATCTCAAGACAAAATATAAGAAGGTTCACCCCAGGGTTTTCCTTCATAGGCTTTTTAATTTTGAGGTATATGGTTCCTGGCCCCTTTTACTTCTCAGATATATCTCATCGAAATAAAACTTTCAATATTTTTACAATTTAACAATCAGCTCGAAGAAGACTACGGCTCTCATTGGGAAGAAATGTCTTAATCTGCGGGTCCCAAGTGAGATAAAATCACTGATATAAATTCAAGTGAGATAGCACCGGTAGCAAAATGCACCCGAAAACAACAGCAATGCACTAGTTTTGCAACTTAACAACCGTGAAATCACGTCAGAACGATCAAGTTTACCTTGGCGGTTTATTTGAAATTAAATTAAGTTGTTAAAGTTGTAACCTTTTCAAATAACAACAATAAAAGTTATGACTATTATTAATATAGGTAAAAGCAATATGAAGTGAATTAATCAAAAGTGTATGTAGGAACAATAAAAAGATCTGAAAGGGGAAATAATAATAATATCAAGGGGGCTGTCGCCTTGCATGCCTATTGGCCGCATGAAGAGTAAATCCGACGCTGAAGGTAACAGATTTAAATCACGCTGATGGCATCCCATGATTGTTTTACTTTGAAATACACCAAAAAAAATTTCTATTTACATCTATCTTTTGCCATTGAATCTGATGACGTTCATATGCTGCCAATTTGTCCACAAGGGGTTACGTAGAGAAACTCTCCTGCCCATTTGCCTCCAATTGGTTGCGAAACTAGTTTCATACGTAGTTTTGTAAATGCTTGTGGGCAAAAGGACAAGAAATGAACGTTACCTAATTCGATAAAAAAAGATAGATGTATATGATACTGTTATTTAAGGTGAAATCCGATTCTTACATAACGAACAATAGCAAAACTTAATTCTACTTCCACACTGGTGGAGGCCCAACTAAAACTCGTGACGCTTAAGTTAAAGTATAGTAAAAAAATATTAAGTTGAGCGGTCGAGAGGAGGTTATCAGATCCACCCTGTAGCATTCGGAAAGTGGATGACTTCTCCAATTTTCCTCTCCGATAACTACCCCAAGTCGCCAAAACACAGGTTGCCGAATGTCCGATACCTTGCCCTGGCCAGTGCCGTACATTCACACAATAACTATCTTGTATATAAAGCCGTAATCTTCCAAATCCTCGAAGAAAACAATCCGGCTGATTAATCATTAAGTGCATGTGTCCATTTTGTGAGCAAAAAAAGACGAGAATTTTTTCCACACTGGGAAATAATAGTAAATTGAATCAAGATTTAGGTGAATTGATTTTTTTTTTTATCGCGAATGCGGAGAAAGTACTACCGCACGGTTTTGCGGTCAGTAAGTGGCCGATAATAAACTGGAATTCAAAATAAAATAAAACACGGCACTTCCCTTTACCGGCATCTTTCATAACCATGCATAACTACAGAAATAGATAATAAAATAGCTTTTAAAAAAAAGCTGAACCGACTTCACGAAAAACGCTAAAAAGCATAAAATAATTTTTGATTTTATATCTGTTACGACATTTTGAAGCACGTACTTCAACAACTTAAATAAATAAAACAACAAAAAGTATTTATGTAATCTTCCTTCCTTATAATCCCGTGAGCTGAAATGTTTAGGTAGTTTTATACAATAGTATCTTCGACTTTAGTTAGGTAGTAGTTGAATTAGTCATGGTCACCCTTTCACACAAGATACAAAATTCTTTCCATGGCGTTAGTGCGCCACCATCCTATATACAGCAAGAGAGAATCATCATACTCAGAGAATTATCGTAGCCACTCTAGCTACAAAATTTTTATTTTATTTGTATTTTGTACAACATAATCAAATTGTATTTTGTACAACAGAATCAAATTAAATCATCAGAATCATTGCGCCTTACGAAGGTAAGTGCCGCCTTCCCTCCAACTCTCACAATAAGCCAGGATTTTTATTATGATATAAATAGATACTCTATGTACTCATAATTATCTCCCCCAACCCTAGGTAAACATTTTTCATTCTTTTCATTTTTTACTACGAGCAATATAACAAAAAAAGAAAGATCCAAATCGGTCTATGGGGTAAGAAGTTGACATACGTCCTCTCCCCCACCACTACCCCTCTATTTAAATTTTTGTCGCGGTACTACGCGGTATAACTCCTACCCCCTCCAAGCTATAGGAGTTTTTAATTTTTTAACGATGAAATTAACGATTTTTACATTTTAACGCATATTTTCTAAATTATTCGTGGTATAGACGTTATACTTATCTAAGTTGGGATCAGCATTATTAGAACCAACGGAAGTGGGCAGATATAAACTGTCTATAGCGAATAAGCTACGATTTGACTATATTGTTACTCAAATCAGAAAAGATAAGATCTAACTGCGTTCCCATACAGTTCTTTACATCACTCGTTTGGTGTGTTTGTGGGTTAGATGGCGTCAAGAAAATGGGAGTCCTTAGCAGTTAAACAATTTAAGGGAAGGTAGCCACCGTCATCAGCGTTGAATACTCCTTTTAATAGTGGGTAATTTTAAATCACCAAGAAGGATGATTTCGTCATCCAGGGTCGTCATATTATTAATAAATTCTAAACTAATAATTAAAATGTGGAAAAGACTTCGACCGTCAGCTTCGCAAGAGAGATCTTAAGAGTTAAGCGCTCAATTGCGAGCATGCCGGATAAAGTACAAATGTCAACTAAGCTACAATCCAAATTCCAAGTACGATTTGCATGCAACCAACACGCCGCCACCACGAGTCATGGAGATTTCTGCATTATTAAAACATGATGAAGCCATGTGCCGGTCAGAGCTATGACTTCGTAACATCAGGCAAGAGAAGCCTGAAATAACTGGCTTGTTCTTGTTCTTAATTCCATTTACATTCTTACATTTTGGTAGTGAAGGAAAAGCGTACTTAGTTCTAATGCTAACAGCTGCTTTATTGTGAGTGCTACCTGAAAATTTACCATGGGGTTTAAACTCATGTGCGATGATATTCTCAGGCCAGAAATCGGAGACATTATTTCAAAGAAATCCGGGGAGGTTATCAAGGCTACATGAGTCTCCGAGAGGACGGCTATCGGAGGCTGCATGAGTCTCCGAGAAAGACGAGATCTAAGAAGTTGATAACGGAGGTGTGCACATCATCAACAGCAGTTTATGGATCAAGTCGGAAAATAAAGCCTGACTTCGAAAAATAAAGGCTGGCGAAAAAATTCAAAACAAACTGTTCAAAACTCGAGCGACGTTTCTAATAAAGAAAATCTAAATCCCTTTTTCTCTTCATCAACAGCAGCACCAAAGGGTTAGATTTTCTTTAGCTGCTGGACGCCTTCGAAATAAACCGAAAACTGGATGTTAATCCAACTAAATCAAACACCGAACAGGCTGGAACCTCAACGGGTATAGATCTTGTGAAGGGTGGGGATCAGACTGCGAGGCACCGAAAGATGTATTCTCAGTTGGGCCGCATGCATCATTAGGTTGAGTAGAAGAAGCACACGTGAGCGCAAGGGCAGTGCGGCCAGTGTTAGGCTCACCAGTATGAACAGCAGCCATAAGAGAAGAAACAATTGGATGGGAAAGGCACCAAAAGATGTATTCTCAGTTGGGCCCGATGCATCATTAGGTTGAGTAGAAGAAGCACACGTGAGCGCAAAGGTAATGTGGCTATCGGTAGGTATAGTAGTGGTAGGCTCACCAGCCATGAACAGCAGCCATAAGAGAAGAAACGATTGGATGGACAATTGCTTCACCAGCAGACCACTTTGTAAAAGCGCACTTTCGCCGCTTTGTTTTACGGCAATCCCGGGGTGAACGAGAGGGAATCCTGGTTTAACTTTCAACATCAGACGCGTTGGAAGAGATAAGCTCCGAATCTCTGTAGACTGACCAGGATTCAAGGTCACACCTGAAACGCTTAACGCTTCTCTGGGCGTGATAAATGGTTGGCATTGTTGGGCCAAAATAAGTGCCTGTAGGAGAAGAAGGTAACCCAGGAACGTAGTTCGCTACTTGCAGATCTTCGATAAGTGAAGTTAGGGTATTGAGCTTATGATTGAGTTCGCTAGACTTATTTAAGAGAAATCCGAGCGTTGTTGAGAAAAAGCTAGGCGCATTATCCTTATCCGCAACAACAGACAGATCATTCGACAGAGGATTTGCAATACCTCTCTCAGGAAGTCCTCGAACCCCGCCTCATATATTTGGAATGGAATGGCCTGTCAGATATGCCATTACACAACATTAAATTGCTTGTTTATGCCAAGCAGGAATCTTGCGACCTCAAGATTAAATGTGTGAAAATATCCACAAGATGAGCCAACTGCATCAGAGATATCAAATCAAAAAACTACTCTAGTAAATCTGTCAAACATTCTCAACCTTCTCTCTAAGTCTCTCTAATCTTCCCAGCATGTTACCTTTCAACAGCCAACCACGTGCGGTGTGAAAAAGAAGCAGCTCATGGTCGAAGTTCATATCAGTATACGGGTTTTTAAAATGGCGTGTATTTAAGGCAATGATTTTGATAACATTGAATTAACATTAACATTATTTCGCTAGACCAGAACGTGATCCTAATATAGCTGGAGCTTATTATGTTCATAACATCAATATCGTTTAATGTACAGATCCTACGAAATCAATAAGTTCTTGCTTTGTCGTCGATTTTTCACACTACAAAGCGAAATAGGGCAGTTTTTGAATTTTTGAAACAAACTGCTCCTCGACTGACATTATTTTAAGTCGAGCTTTTCCTATATTGTTCGATAGAGATATTCCTCGTCGTAATTTTTTTTGCATTCCTAAAACTTCTTCGACATCTTTGATCAATGTTTCTTTTTTGATTGCGCTATCGATATCTCAAACGACGCGGTTAACGCTTTTTCCGATGCTGCAAATCTTGTACCACTAGACCCGAATATTATCTTCTTCATATTCTCTCATTTATCTTCAAGAAATCTTGTGAGCGGTCCCAGAAATTACGAAGGACCGCTTCTAAGTGGCGTTTTAAGCAAGCCAAGGCATCGTTACCGAAAACGGTTGCTCATATAATGCATTGGGTGTGTAAAAATAAAACAAAACCGCAATCGAGTATAAACGTTATAATACACAGGTGGTAGATAGAATCTCTGAGGGTTTTTCCGTTAAAACTTCTACTTGAACAAAATTATTTCCGTAGGTTCATTGACTATCTGAGATCAATTCAGTTTAATTCAAATTTCAATTTTATTAATAAATTCTTTTAAACATTACCTATAAAAGTTTTGGAAATTTGAACAATAACGGAGTGAGCAATTAAGCAAAACATTAACAATGAAAAACCCTTAAATAACTAGAATAAAGTTATTATATAATATTACCAATTAGAAAGACATATATCTCAGTTAAAATATTTATGGTAATACACAACTTCAACCTTCAAAGTTCCTAAAAAGTTTAACACTGCGTCAGTAATTCCCTAAATCTCCGTATCGACGCTACATGCTGCGCGTCGGGTGTTAAACGATACCAAGCACGAATAGCATGAACAAAGTAAAATACATCCAGGATTGAAAAGCGAAAACAAGGTATCAGCAGGACAGACTCCTCCAGGCTAGTTAAAAATTTAAAATTGTGATATAAATAACCAGGATTTTTCGTAGTTATAATTTGGTGAAGTGATATCAATAGCGTATGCAACAAAAACTGCTCCAACTGCTCAAACGGAAAATGAATCTTGTGCAGCCATTAAAAGCCACCTTGACTTTCATGGAACAGGCAGAACACACATTTGGGAAAAATAGGCTGCAATTTATGAAGAAGGACAGGAGCAACGATTTTACAAGCAACGAAGTGTGTCCGACGACAAGGTTGCAGATGACCAAAACAGCCGTCAAAGTCCACCATAAATCTTACCCATTACATCAGTTACATTTTCACAACATGTCATGTTAGGGTAGAATGCAATGCAGTCCGACTTAGAGGGATTTAGAAGGAAGCGATTATTATCTGCCGAAGTCGCTTTATTATTCAGGTCAGAGTTGAATCTGTCAATGTAGCCCTATAGGTCGGGTGGTCGTTAATATACAGCCAGAAGAGCAGAAGCACGAGAATGGAACCCTGTGGGACACCACAAGTAAGGGGCTGAGGAAGGAAAAAGTCGTTCACTTGAACCCTCTGCAATCTACCTGAAAGAAGCTGCGGGTTGAGATCACAGCAGTGTGGTAGAACTGAAAATTAGAAGCCAATTTCCGAAGCAAATTGGAGAGATTGAGTATTACTCTCAAATGGTAAAGCACATGTCAAAGATATCATATATATAGATAAATTTAGAGGGAATGCCGTCTGGCCCAACAGCGTCAGTGTATGTGTATGATCTCCGATTACTACGATGTGAAAAATCTTGCTGCTGGTGGAACCTAACTTCATAGTGCATGTAGCGATTTGGATGGCTCTTTTTTTATTGTATAAAATATGATAACAATTATTATTAACAATGAAAAAAAATTTTCCTAGGTTTCAGTAAGGAGGGAGGAGGTAATCTAACTTCGTAGCACGTGGACCGATTTGGTTAATTCCTTTTCTGCTGAATAGAGTATGTTCCCCCGTTGGTACCGCGACAGAAATTTAAAGGGTGGGGTAGGGGTCGAGGAATGGTGAATGCCAACTTCTTAATCCGTAGATCGATTTGGATGATTCTTTTTCTGTTATATGGAGTATAATCCCCTATTATTTATATGAGGATAAATTTTGATCTAGGGTGGAAGTAGCGGGAGGGATAGTCTAACTTTGTAACGCGTGGACTAACTTAAATGATCTGAATGAATAGAGCATCTATTTAAGAAAATGTTTGGCTTATGGTGTGAGTTGGAGAAGAAGCGCTACCTAGTTTTGTAAGGTGTAGACCAATTGTGATAATTTTGATTCTGTTGTACAGAATATGTTCCTCATTAGTAAATGGTAAAATATTTTGTACCAGTGACTACGATGATTCTCTGCCTATGAAGATCCTCTCTTGTTGTATAGAATAGAATTTTGTATCTAAAGTGTGGGTATGAAAGGATGAACGCAACTAATTTCGTAATATGACTGTTTATTTTTAAATAGATGTAAGTCCAATTTTAAAGCCAACATTTAAGCGAACAGAAAGTATCAATAATTTCGACGTAAAAAAGGTTTTTTTTTTAATTCTAAGGGATAACATCAATAAGTAAAAAATGAAAGAAAGTAACAAAAGCAGCAAATATATAATTTAAAATTTATCAATTTTATTTCGATAATATGACTTTAAAACTTAACTTACTTCCAAAATGGAGTTACACTACTTTCAAAGTAAACGGCCCAATATTGCCGGATTTGGATAATTCTGCTTCTTTTTCACTAGCTCTACAACTGCTGAAATTGCTTTGTACGTTCGAGTCGTATATCTGAATACACTAACAAAATAAATAATAAAATAGTTTAAAAAAATCGCTGAAAAGCATAGTAAATTTTATGCTGCGGTTTAACTTTTTCTTTTAAAAAACTATTTTTTCTACATATATTTTAGTGCAATTGATTTTTTCCGTACACGAACAAATTTAACTAAAGGGAAAGTTAAATAAAAGGGAAAGTTAAACCAAACTTCCCAAAGCAAAGTTTAAAAGTTCAATTTAAGTGCCACATAACTATTTTCTTACATCGCTATAAAATTCGCATTTTCGGCTTAAGTTAATTTCTTATGACACCGTACCACATTTTCGGCTTAAGTTAATTTCTTATGACACCGTACCACCATAGTAGCTTGCACTCTTAAAAGTTTCTGTAAAAGACTTTAGATACTATAATAGTAGTTACAAATCTTTTTTAAGGCGCCGTTCTGGTTTATCAATCCACTCTTATTAATCTGAATGATAAATATTCTCAATTAATGAATATATTTGCTTTTCTTCGCTTCGCAACAAAATCAAAAAGACCAGTCTTTACAAGGTCGTCTATAAATTATCAACCAGGAATCTTTAATGCCTACATATGTATCTAGGCATACTGAAATGACTCACATTCAAGACATTTTTCGGTAGCATACCTACATGGTGTCTGGAATCTTCTGTCGATGGCTGTTGCATCTTTGAATCTTTGGTCTTTACACTTAGCTAATAAAGTTTTCTTTAATGCAAATGAGCAGAGGCGAGCGACTGAGAAATTGTGAATTTAGCATTCATAAAGCAAGCGCAGGTACAATAAGTTGCCGTGGTGCAAAATCCATAATCTTCGCCTTGAATGGCAATGAACGGAAAAGTTATTCGATTGTTTATTGTCGACTTTAATTTAACAAAGAAATGGGTTTGGCTTAAACTTTTGGAATAAATGTTGTTCAAACAATTGGTATTTTCACATTTAATGTATCCTCCTGGTATTTACCATTGACTCTTTATTTTCTTACTCTAAGCCTTAAGTTTTAATATTAATAAAAAAAGAATTAAAAGGTGGATTATTTGTACTGCAAATTAGATCTTTTTATTGAAGCAGTTATCAAATTCGATTACGAACCAAATAGTTATCAAATCAAAATTTATCCAGCATGCCGCCATACTAAGGCCTATTCATAATTGCAATTTGCACTGAAGCTGCGAGATCCATTTTGTTAGCTGGATTGTGCAGATGCTGTACAAACTTGCGTTTATAAACAGGTTCTTTATTTCTCGCAATTTTTGAGGAATTTTGTGGAAGAACACATCATATAAAATAATACGCGTGAAAAGGAAAATAAACACTCTCTTTATTATTTTAATTTATTATGATTATTCGCAATCAAATTGAAGTTGAAACTTCTGACTGGGAATTGGACAGAAAATATGAATAAAAAATTGGTAAAAAATCCACCGACTCTCCACCTGATCCGGTTCTTCCTTTAACTGTTGCCACGATTTGTTGATTTTGGTGTATTCCTTCTCTACGGATTTTCTCCATGTATTGCGCGGTCGTCCAATTCGGCGTCTTCATTGGGTCCAGTGCGGATTCCAATCTAGAGCCTGTTGAGCGATGTCATTTGCCTCTTTGTGTGACCTATCCATTGCCACTTTCGCCTGCAAAACCTGGAACCTATCCCATAGTGGCCTGTAAGTTAATGTACGTCGTTCGGTAATGACCTCCGGCTAATGGATATTAAGTATGCGGCAGAGACACTGGTTTACAAAGGCTTGTAACTTATATGTTATTTGACAGGTCACTTTCTATGTTGAACAGCCGTACAACAGAAAAATTTTACATTGGAATCAAAGATCCGGAGTTTTGTGCATCTGAAGATGTTGTTATTGAGGCTTATTGATACGAGCTTCTACATGAGCTTCAGCTCGGCAGTCTGCTGTAACTATGCTTCCGAGATTTTTTTTTTTTTTTTTTTTTTTTATATATGATGTTGCCAAAGCTCAGGGGATGCCCTATGATGCTAAAGCACAGCCTTGGCAGGAAAGGAATTAAGGATGAGGGAAATGGGTTAGGAAGTTGAGTGAAGGAGGTGTCGATGTACGCCCCGTTTGAAAGTTTCAGGCTCATAAGACGAGGGAAAAACAAACTGTTCCACATTCGTGTTGTTCTGCTAAGAAAAGATTCCCGAAATTTGACGGTACGTCCAAATTTGACCCGGAGAGTAAAGGGGTGGGAGTGACTTGTAGATCTTGTATCGCGCGTTGTAATGAGTCTACAAGGAATCAGGCTAGCGATTTCGTTAGAACAATGGCCATGGAAATAGCGATAAAAGAGTGAGAGACAACCGACATTCCGTCGATGCTCAAGAGAGTCAAGGCCCTCAGAGATTGAGGAATCGCCAATAAGTTTAACAGCCTTACGCTGAACTTTGTCTAACGCGGACAATGCGGTGTGTCCTGGCCCTGCCCAAATATGGGAATTATATTCAAGTCTAGGCCTAATGTGGGACTTGTAGATCAACGCTAAGTCGGGTGGGGTGAAATATTTCTTACATCTCTGTAGAAAACCCAAACATTTCATCGCACTTTTAGCGATTGCAAATATATGATCAGTCCAGCTAAGATTGCTGGATATCTCAATACCCAAGATCTTTAGGGAGGGTGAATTGGGTATATTCACTCCGTCGACTGAAATGGGTTGGGGGTGGACTGGGCGTTTTTTAAGGGACATTAAACAGCATTGAGTTTTGGATGCATTAAACGTAACACGATTTGCTCTGCCCCAAGCGAGGACCTTAGAAATGTCGTTGTTTAATGATCTAAACATGCGTTCCCGATTGACTTCTGTAGCATTTCCACGTGAATTCATTACAGAATCAAATGAGTACGCGAAATCAAGGGTGCTGTCGTCGGCAAAACTATGAATAGGATTGAGAGTAAGGGATAAGAGATCATTGATGAAAAGAAGAAATAAAGTTGGTGAAAGAACTGAACCCTGAGGTACACCGGCATTTATTTCGTGGGATGCAGATGTAACGCCGTCAATAACTACACGGATTGAACGGCCTGACAAAAGCTCTCTATCCATTTAACGAGGGTAGGATGCAGACCAAATGTTTGAAGTTTGGCTAAAAGGGCAGCATGCCAGACTCTATCAAAAGCCTTTGAAATATCAAGAGCGACGATTTCGGACTCACCGAAATTATGGAGACAATGATTCCAACGCTCCGTTAGAGCCGTTAGTAAGTCTCCGGTTGAGCGGCCAGCGCGGAAACCGTACTGGCAATCGTTGATAAGATGGTTATTTTCTAGATATTTCAACAACTGAGAGTTGATGAGTGATTCAAAAACTTTGGATATGATCGAGGTTAGTGCAAATGGTCTGTAGTTAGAGGGGTCGCATGCCTCTCCTTTTTTAAGTATCGGCTGGACATGAGCAAGTTTCGATACACTTGGAAATATTCCTGTTGAATATGACAGGTGAAAAAGTTTGCGCAGAGGTTTAGCCAAAGCAGAGGCGCAGCATTTTAAAACAAGGGGAGAGAAACCATCAGGCCCAGTAGCTTTGGACACGTCGAGATAACAATATTTATCCACTTTTTCTATTTGCTGCTTATCAAGATAATTCGTTTTGTCTCCTGGAGTCCAAGCTTAGCACCATCGATCTTTATCTCTGCTCTGCGACCTTCTCTGCACAGGGCTTCGGACATTAAAGCTACATGACTCTGTTTGTTGGATAGGAGACATACATCGTCGGCATAGTCCAGGTGCGTAAGGTAGTTAAAAAGGTTACAATAAATCCATCCAGATGGGTGGTTCTCTAGGGTGCTGCACAATACGTCATTAATGAAGATCAGGAAAAGTAAAGGAAACAGTTTGTATCCTTATCTCACTCCGTTCAGAACTTGGAAGGGCTCCGACAGTCTGCCCGTGCGTAAGACGTGACATTGGGCTCCCGAGTAAGAATCCTTTATGATGGTGAAAATTTTTTTTCTGAGATGTCTCTCCTACATAAAGCTGCCCATATATATTCACTATCAGCGCTGTCAAACGCTTTCTCAAAATCGACGAATATTAGATGTAAAGGGGACTTCCATTGGGGGGATTGCTCTATGATAATTCGGATGGTGTTAATGTGATTGCTGCAGAAAAACTCTCACGAAAGCCTACCTGTTCATCATTTAGAGTGCGTTCGATTGTTTGCTTACTATTCACTGGTAAGAAATCACGTAGAACCAAGAGCAGTGACGGGCTCCAGTGCCAAGCCAAGATCCACTTTTGTCGATGCATCAACGGAATAAATATGTAAGAAGTGGCTTCAATGACTTAAACAAAACCGGCCTTAGGTATGTAGATTCCCTTACGATGAATTTTTAATTGTCGAAGCAAGCTATTCAAATTCTTATTCTCATTTGAATTCAAGAAGTAAGAACTGAGGGGCAGGAAGCCCCCGGCTTTATTTAAGTCTGATTAAAGCCCCTGATTACTTACTTATTCCGCTAGTGCATCGACCCACAGTGACTTTTGGCTACAACACTACAGGACGTCACTTTGTCCTAATGAGTTCTTACCAATATACAGTACCTGTATCTTGGTAAGCCCCATATCTGTGACCCATAATTATTTTCTAGCTTTTAGTACATCACCTCATGTTCAATAAAACGGTTTAACTTAAAAGTGGTTTTTACCAAATCTTTTCTATTTTAAGTCAAACGAGTCGAAACTTCATGCACATACTGTGAGCTATTGCAGATTTGCTATGACCACTTCCCTCTCGATAATCTGACCCTCCTCCTCAAAATATGTAACCTAAGGCCTCAACAAGACAAGTCAAGTGAGCCTAAACTCGATGGACCTACCGTTAGCCATTTGGGTGAGTGCCGTGAGTCCGAAAATTATGAAAACGACATTAACATCAAAAATAAAATAGCCTTAAGTAATATGTTTCAGTGAAAAAATTAATTATTTTATTTGTAATTATGATTTGATAATCTACCGATTTTTTTTATACCAGCCATAACTTAACAAGAATTTGTCGCTCTAGCCCTTACATTAAAATCATTCTCGTGCTATTTACAAAACTATTTCTTGTTAATAAATGTAGAATAATCATAATAAGAACAAGCATACAAAGTAACAATATTTAAATAAATTATTTTATATTTTTAGGTAAGTACCCAAGTAACTAGACACATATATTTTAATGGCAATAATTCTGTAAGTATAAAGATTTCGTTATTTTATTTATGATTGCTTAGACAGTTACACGTTATAAAATGAAGTTTTAAGCAAATACATTTTATGTAAGTAGTTTACATCTTCTTAAAATGCAAAGGTTAATGTTTTTTGGTAGTTTTTTCTTAAAGACATTGCTGAGGCTCACAACATTTTGCCATTATTTAAAAAGTTTTGTATTGCTTTCTTTGGAGTTGAGAGAAATTAACTTCGTACATTCTGCTTATATTCAAATTAATGTTTTGTGACTGCTAATTTAGAATATGTTTTACAAAGTCTTAAACGTCAGAATTTTGTATTAAATTATTAAACGAACATATGTAGTAATAGGAAAACAAAAAATGCTTTAAGTTACAATGTTAGTATGTTGTTTGCTAAGAATTTTGCTGCAATTTCGTAGTTGCCACCATCTACTCCGGCTCCTCTATTTTACTTTCGGACGAGGGCCTTCTGATATTCGATACTCATTACTCGACGTATCTAGATCTGCTGATTTCGTTGGGATTTTGCACCTAATTAAGTATTTAAGGGCTGCACATTTTTGTTAACTTGTCATTTTCCTCATTTATCATATTGTAGCTCATTTTCAGCCAACCTATTTCGGACCTATCTCAGGTATTTGAATCACTCATTAAATCTACGTTGATTAAATATCTGAAAACTATCCACCTGGAGGGTGTTCAAAAACTTAACTATAGTAAGTTGTGTTGTAAGCCATAGTTATTCTACGCAAAGTCATTTAACCACGAAGTATTTGATTTTATTTGTCCACAACGTAACATAACTAACTCACTGATCAATTTTCAAACTAAACTAACCCGGCTGTGTCAGAAAATCGACAAACATTTTCTTCTCTTTAATATTTTAATGTGTTTGTTTATAATAAACTAACCATTCTCAGGGAATATGGTTAAAATTTAATTGCGACGTGGTGAACTACAACAGTTTTTGGATGAAAAATAGTCGCCACGCTAAGAGCATAGATATAAGAGAAATAGATGAGTGCAAAATCGGAATAACTTCAGTTCAGAGCAAAAGTGAAAAACTAGCAAAAACGAGTTAACTATCCAACTTTTGTCGGCAGCGAAAATTTAACTTAGTTTTATTCGCAGCGAAACTTTTACTCTTGTTCATTCGCAGTGAAAACCTTAACTTCAACTATAATTTTAGTTAGTATTATTGTATTTTGCTTTTGTGTCGAGTTTTCTTTTCATGCAGTCTTTAACTTATTTTACATTAGATTAAGTTTTTTCTTAATCATGTCACTTTGGAAAACGATTTTCATTTCTTGGGTGGTAAGATTTGATTACTGATTCTTGTAGATTAATGTGATAAGCAAAAAATAAGGAAAATAAAAAATTTTGATATATCGCTTAACATTTTCAGAACAAATAAAACACTTGAATACTTTCCACATTTTATAATTTATTAAATAAATTTAAGCTGATGCGTTTCGTCTTATCGGGACATTTTCAACTTCAACTGAATGTTCTGCTAATGTAGAATTTGTAAACTAATTGTGAACTATAGTATAATACTTCCAATACGGTCCAGGAAGCAGCTAGACGATTATACGGAAAAAAACGGAATGAATGCAATGGCGGTCAGAAAGAAAGGGCTGAGCTGACCTGAGAATGAAAGGAAACTTCTTTCATCTAGTCTATACTCCGCTTCTCTGTTAATGCCGTCGGGAACTTCTAACTTTTCGAATCAGCGTTTCACGTATATTTTGGCCACTTTCTCACTTAAGAAAAATACAGAAATTTAAAATTTCTACTCAAATCAAATCGTCAAATTTTCGCTGAGAGCAAAAACAAGATAAGTTTTCTTTGCGGGCAAAACCGAGTTAAGTATTTATCTCATCTTCGCTTGCCGCTTTTTTCTATGCCACTTTTGCTCTGAACTATTCCGCTTTTGCTCGCAGGGTTTTTGACTTACTTTTGCTCGCCAAGAATTGATTATAGTTAATTATGGTGAACTAAAGTCAAGTTTTTAAGCGCGTTCCTGATCAACGATCGCTAGCATGGTTTTCGGGCTGTTCACTATACTGGAGATTTATTAACATTTCTTGCGAAACGTGGAAAATACTGCCTCCGTAACTTCGGAGAATCCGAAATAGTTGCATTGGAGATTTCAATAGCTTTTAAAACGCACGCTGCTCATTTTTGTCCAAACTTCAATAATTTGGCAGGGGAAGCCTTCAGAAAAATATTACCAGAAAGTAACGAAATTATCGCGGGATACCTTATGGGTTAGTTCGTTCGTTTCATGCTCATTTTTACTAATTTTCTCTTTTATCTAAATCCTTCAATCCTGATATTACCCTTGATTTCATATAATTTAACTCTATATCTCATGGATACTCTACAGACATCAATTTCAGACCTCTACTCCACCTATTCAATCTATTTCTGTCGATGGAGTAAATATTGACAGTTCTGCTTGAATCAATATCTTGGGCATTGAGGTGTCCAGCAATTTTGGCTGAACAGGCCATACCTTTACAATAACAAAAATTCCTACATATTATGAGATATATATCTAATCAAGGGTCAATATTTGATAATTTGAAATTCAAATAAGGAGCACCAGATGGGCAATAATTATTTCCGAATAATTCATCAAATAACGAATAATTGATTATTAAATAACGCACTATCGAATAACAAATAATTATTTGAAGTTTTAATAAGAAGCATAACAAGCGGGAAAACAAATTTTTCGAACTTGAACGAAAAGAGATTCCATCCATTATTCATTTATATTATATTGAAAGTACTCTTATTGAACAAGCCAGTCAGTCAGTTCATGGCGCAGAGTCATTTGTTACAGTTCGTCGACAATCCTTCCTCACTTAACCCACAAATAAAATGGTTATTACGTGTACAAGGTTTACCAAAAGTGGATTTCACTTAATCTATATATTCTAAGGTACATACGAGTATGAACATATATGAAGGCCAATCATTTTATAAATTATGCAAGCTTGAAGAATGGTGAAGCATAGGTTAATATGTGGAATTATTCCCACTATGGAATGGATGTAAATATAATTGTTATTATTATTATTATTGATTTTAATAGCAACAAAATGCTTTTAGTTACATAATTATACAATACGAATTAATTCGGAGAGATATTAATATTTTTACTTAACCAATAGCTGTAAATCGTTCTTCTGCCAGTTAGCGACTTAAGCCTATTGAGTTTTTCTTCACAAACTAATACGATCACATTTTATTTAGTTCTACGTTCCGTACGCCGAGTTCTGATGTTGAACTTTTTTGGTCCTGAATACATAGTTTTTCAACCTGATCGTCATCTTCATACGCTAAATGCTTCAGGTGATGGTAGAGTTTTATCTGCTGTTCGGCGTAGCATTCTATGCTGCCTGGAGTTTCTGATTGTTGTCTTAAAATTACCTCATAAGTGTGTCTTTGACTCCTTCTTATTCGTCCCCATCGCTGCATCCTTTGTTTTTCATTGATAGCCTTACTTCTTGTTTGACACAGTATTCCGATGTTGCAATCGACTCCGGCAGATTCCTTTACTTGGTGTTCAGTTCCTTGGTCCGGCGGTGTTCGGCTCCTTTGCTCTCAGTATGATGAGAACTGCTCTTCAGATTGCCCTGTTGTTTGATCCTGTGACTGCAGCATCCCCGGTCTACAGTAACTATTGTTTTATTTTAGAAGGGCTGATTATTCTATTCTAAATGACTTATTATTTAATCTAACTGATCTACTATTTTTCATGTCAGGGACATTAATGTGATAGTGAATGCTTATTACGATAATGTGTTTGCTTATTTCTCGCAATGTGTTGCTATTTCTAGACCAGATAGTTCTGGTCTACCTTGGATTGACTACTCATTGAATCATCTAAAAGGTTAGAAAGTTAAGCTGCGAGCGAGATTGATTTTAATAATTATTTTATATCACGTAACCAGGTCTTGAGTCCTCATACAATAATTATGTTAAGAGAATGAAAAAAATTGAAGGTAACAAGCCTAAACAGTTTTGGAGATTTGTGAATTCTAAGCGTAGGACTGACGGATACCCTTCTTTGCTGAAGTTATGGGATGTACGTGAGTGAGGCATCTCGTTTGTGGAAGAAGTACGGGGACGAAAGGGTGACTTTAATTTCTTCAATAAGAAGAAGATACTTGTATTGTCATTTTTAATGTAAACAAGTGCCGAAAAAGTTTTCTTTTATGTTCGATCGCTTTAAAGAGTGATAATTTGTGAAAAAAACCTAATGAATTTAAACATAAAAGAAGCAAAAATAGTTTCCAATGTAAAATAAACTAGAATAAACTAAATAGAATGTCGTGCATTGTGCAAAATTGTGAAAATCGCGTCCATCGCCGATTGCCCGGAATATCATTTTATACGTAAGTTTCTTCAAAATGTTTCGCTACAGATAGATAGTAAATAAGCTCTTAACGTGTAAGCAAAGTTAAGTACTAAGAAATTTTAATTAAAAGTAGTAAGGACAATTCATTTTCGTTCTTGTTTAAATTTGCAAAATTTTTTTTTATTTAGCTTGAATTTGGTTTAATTTGGCGCAGAGCTTCGTAAATATAATACTTTTGGGGCTATTGTACTTAAAGTAATATTTTTCACAAATTTACTCAAAAAAGTAAAATTACTACGACCATGTTCAAAATGCGTTTATAGTGGAAAGTATGTTTGGAGTTGTGAGATGTTTTAGAAAATTGCGTTTACAGCCGTTCCGTTTAGTTATTTCTTCGTAGTGTAAATTATAGACTAATTGCCAACCTCTATTGCATTGCTGAAATTTTTGAGGCGCCATCTACTTTACTTTTACATGTTACTTTTTGAGTGTGCAATGTACTTTCATTGCAAATCTTTCTTAAATACGTTTCCACATGGTTTTATGAATGTGAGGTCAACGACCGAAATTTTTTCGAATTTTCCAACTTCCAACGAAGCTGGTAATCAGATTGACTGCATTTTCACCGATTTTATAAAAGTATTTGACAGAATTAATCACGCTGGGTTCGCTCGTAATTGAGTATCGTTTCGTGGTTCTCTTTCTAATAAGATAGACAATTCCTCTGGGGTACCTCAAAGCAGCCAACTTGGTCCAATTTTATTTATCATTTACATTAGTGATTATCCTCTTTTTATTTTTATCTAATTCTAGAATTCTTTGTTATATCTACGATGCCAAGATTTTTCGTGCTATATACTCTATCCGTGATTGTGAAACTTTAAATTTCCATTTAGATTTTATATGTGGTATTCGAATAACTCTTAATATTAGATTAACAAATCGGTCTTTTTCTCGCAAAAGAATTCAACTTAACTTCAACTACACTAAACAAATGATTGTGCACTAACGACACTACAGAAAACCAAGGAATTAGGAGGCTTGCTGAATAGTCGTTTTACTTTCGCCGGGCATAATTAAGCGAGATACTACTTATTTGTATGAAAGATTAAACAATTTATTAAAAAGTACATCAGTTCATTTTTGTTTGTTTAGTATAGTAATATATAAATACTCTAAAATAATTTCTTTTTTTAGGTTAAACACCAAACTAGAATGTTTACAAATCGAAACTTCGAATATAGTTCACTTACCTCTTCAAACGTTAAGTATTGTTCAGTTGAACAAAGCTGGCGGCTTATCACACTTGCACTTTTCTCAAGAGTTAGATTCTTGACCCTTAGTTCACACTGCTCCTTTATTTTTCGTTTGTTCAATCAATTTTTTAGTATGCATGCTGCGTTTAGTCTCCATATTACAATGTTCATATCAAAAATATTAAGACTGTCCAGCGTTGTTTCGTGCGGATTGCATGCACTTCGCAGACTACCGTGGAATAATGCACTTATATCACCCCACTTATATGGACATACTCAATCTTTTGAAACTCGATACCTTCGAAATTTAACATTATAAGGGCGTATTCTTTGTATTCTATTGAGTAATCAAGTGTGCGTACAACTTCATGGAGGGTTGTCTTTGTGGATCTTCCCTTACAGTAGGCGTGCTTGGATCTCACCATTCGGTTTTCATATAGCACCTACTTAAGGTGAACAGGTCTTTAACAAAAAATAGTTCATATTGATTGGCCTAAAGTCCTTTGCAAGTTCGTGACCTCGTTTATCCGTCTTCGGGATAAGCACGAAGCTGTGCATAGACTAGATAATCCATTATCTGGTAACTATAGCTTCAACTTCTCTCTCTCGGATACGGACTGCAACCTGGGTAATATGCATCAATAAGAAGCTCCAGGGTTTCAGATGAGGGTTGCCACCATATAATCTTCTCAGAAAAGAAGGGTTGTATGTCCTTTGGACAGTATCTTGCTGAGTCTAACTGATTCACTGGAGCTCCCAATGGAATAGCAGTATTCTATCCAAGCCTGCTTCTTCGGTACTCTGATAGCTTTTTTATAGACCTTGAGGTAATCTTTTTAAGGTTCGTAGAAATTAGAGTTGAAGATGTTTTGAGTAATCCTCATTAGACTGGAGAGATCTTTATTCCACCAGAGTGATAAGAATTTTTTACTATATTTTAAGGAACAAGAGACATTGAATGTCTTGTTTATGTCTTTCTCGAATATGTGTACCATAGATTCGATCTTGAATTATACCTATGCCTAAATCTGCTTACAACTTATTTTTGTAAAGTTTAGATTTAATGATTTGGCTGAATTTCCTGCTGTTCACTCTACTGGGGTTTCTGAAAGATTAAGGCCCTTCATATACCGAGTGAAGAGAGTATAGTATCTTGTT
Source organism: Leptarthrus brevirostris (assembly GCA_964036015.1). Taxonomy (NCBI): domain Eukaryota; kingdom Metazoa; phylum Arthropoda; class Insecta; order Diptera; family Asilidae; genus Leptarthrus; species Leptarthrus brevirostris. The sequence continues at coordinate 92,648,008 of OZ038374.1, forward strand.
ATGGTCATAGACTGACGTTAAATCTGACACTTTCCAATTTACGACCCTAATGTTATTTTTTGATGACATTAGTGTAATATCAATCATTTTTTTCCACTCACCAAAGTTGTCCGTGCTCAGAAACGTGTAGGTGGGGAGGAGCCCTTGTTACAGAATAGAACGTTAGTGTTAACTATAAAATCAAAAAGAGATCACCTAGTTCATTATGTTCCGAGCTGCCCCTGAATGCATGTATTACATTGGCATCACAGCCTATCAGCAGGTTTTCTTTTTTATCTTTACGATCGGTTTTCAGCATTACCACTTCTGGTGGGGGTTGGTTGATCATGAGGCTTGTAGGCCGAGGCAATGTAAATGTCCTCGTTACCGCTATCTTCCAACTTGGCCATTGTCAGGTCTGCTGAGCTATGATTTGGAAAAAAAACTTTTAAGTCCTTTTTTGCCAGAATGCAGGCTAGACTTATCTCTTAGATCTACGTTTTGGCTGTAAAAAAGGTTATATTTGTCGTAACCTAGTCCCCTTTTTGTTAGATCTTTGACTAAAAGTTCTTGTAGCAAAATCGGTCCTTCACCTGAGAATTGAACATTTTTTGGAGGATTGGATAGAAACCTGCGGTTGTATGAGATTACCCTCTGCTAGGCTTTGAGAGGTTTGCGCAGACGATGCCTCGTCTTGAGACTTGTTTCGCTTGCTTACTTCACGTTGCTTCTCATGGTCGTTAACAGCGCCGCAGTCCTAATTTTTTGCAATCTTGCCTAGAATAAACCAGGTCTTTTTTTTGCTAGCTTGGGCTTGTCTTAGATGGTCGCGGAGTTGACTGAATTAGTTGAGGGGCACGATCACCATGCCATAGTTTCAGGGTTTGAGCCTCTCCCCTTGAGTTTTTAATAAATTGAAAAATCCACTCGGTGCCTGAGTTTTTATCCGGTTCGCAGACACGCAAAAACAAGCCATTTAAGTTCCCTCATTCCCCTTAACCTAATTCACTTCCGGTCAAAGCCATGCTAAAGCATCCTATACTAGGGTTTCCCCCCCTGAACTTTGGCTACAACATAAAAAAATGTGGCTTGCGAGGAAAAAGCACGCTTTTTTAAGGTTTTACTGTTCTTTTGAAAAACATAAATCTTTTTAATCTATGGCGGTGATTTCTAAAATATAGTTTAGTTATAGTTCAATACCTCAAAAACTTGGCAGCTGACTGCTTTTGCAAAATATGTACGGAAATTCTCTTGACCGGAGTGAAATTTACGGAAAATTGAAAACAAATAGTTGGAAACTCGAAGGCACCTGCTGTTGAGGGAAAGCCAAAGGAATCATGTTAAGAAATATTTAAATATTTATTAGGCGGGAAACACAATGGAAACTTTATTAACTTCCGACTTAGCCGACTTTTGCCATCACCCGCTTGGAGAACTTAAGTAGAATTTATGGAACACAATTACAACTTTGCAAACTTTGGACAGGCCTATTTTTCATGTTCAGCTGGGAGGTACTTTTGTAAAAATATTAAATAATTAATTTAAAAAACTAAAGGTAGTTTTCTAGAAAACTTCCACCCGCCCCTATTGAATTGGGGTTATGGTAGATGTTAAAAGGGAGGGGGTGCTTAATTATAATATATCTCTGTAGGAATTTCCGCCTTAATCCATATTCCTTGACTATAGCTTTAGCTTAACCTTAGCTTAGTTTTAGTTTCTTTGATTTATATACTATATTAAATTTGTTACGATATTTATTAAATTATTAAATTATATAATTACAATAGCTGAGCATCCCACTAAAAATAAATGTCAAGCGTCGACGAAGGTAGAAATTAGTAGAAACTAGACCTACTGACTTTTTAAAAATGAAAAGTAAAAACACTTGTTTTACTTCCACAAATAGGAGTGAAAATTTTCTTTGGAATGGTGATCGCTGAAAAATATCAGTGCTCAAAGAAACATGATGGATGTTTCGACCAAAAGTACAAGCTGGTCATCATTAGCGTGGTACTTGTACTTTTCACCACGGTCATCCATGACGAAAGGTCAAAAACACAACTCCTATATGTACTCAGTTTTAAATCTGATTACTTGTACTTGTACTTTTGGTCGAAACATCCATCATCTTTCTTTGAGCACTGATATTTTTCAGCGATCACCATCCCAAAGAAAATTTTCACTCCTATTTGTGGAAGTAAAACAAGTGTTTTTACTTTTCATTTTTAAACAAATGACTTCCACCAAGTGTTGCTGAAAGGAAACTTTCTACTGACTTTTGGGAGACGGAGTTGGATCAATGCGTTGAGCGGCAAGACCAAAATGCCATGGGTCCCGGGTTCGAGACCAGATGACCGTGAGCTTTTATTAAGAAATTAAAATAATCCACCCCGTCTCTGGGCTGTTGTCTACCTAGCAGCAATGCAAACAAGACTCAAGTTTCCTCACTTCCCTTTCCGGCCAAAACCATGCTAACGCATCAAAGGGTTGTCCCCTAGGATTTGGCAACATCGTATAAAAAAAAAACTGCACCGACGCAACCGGCTTCGCAATTATATCTATCGAAACACAATTTCGTGTGTTTTACTCGATCTGTCAAAAGTCGACTATGTTCGAATTCGAGAAAGTTACCATTGTATTTCCCGCTTTACTCGTTTCGAACTGTTTGATTTGAATTTTTCCTTTGCTCCTTTGAGTTTTGTACTACCCTGAAATAAAATTAACTTAGTTATTAAAAGAACTCTTCCATTAAGACCGTTTCATTTAAAAAAAATCGAAAATTGTTTAATTTTTTTTGTTCAAAAACATTTAAAAAATACGTAAAAAAATTGTAAATAAAAATTCCTAACGGTTCCTGAGTTATTTACATATTAAAAAATAAAATTATATAACCTCTAACGAAAACAAAAACTTTAAACGTGTTTTTCTCGAAAAGATTTTTTTTTGTGCGGTTCCAATTCGGAATTTTGACCTTATTTTAGTTCACTCACTAACGCATTGTTTTTTTTTTGTTCCGGATGTTCTGGAGAGCCGCTACAGTGAGAACCGATTTACACCTCTTTTTTACGACCTCGCCATTTATAAAAAGGACGATGTGAGGAAGAACAAAATCAAACAAAAATTTGATAACACGAATGTTAATGGAAATCAATAAAAAAAAAGTTTGTACTGAGAGCTAATTAAGTCGTTGAGAAAAAAAATTTAAAAAATTGAGGTTTTTTCTAGCAAAAAATTAAACAATGGCCTTAAATATTAAAATTTAAAAGCCAATACATAAATATTTCAACTAAATATTTCAAAATTTAATGGGTAATGTAATTTTTTTAAATATTCACATTTAATGACTAATGTGAAAATTTTAACATAATTTTTTAGTAATGGGGTGATGCATTATTTCTATATTGATAATTTAATAACTCCCAGCAGCTAGCAATGATAGCATAGATTACCGGGAACGGCGATTTAAGCGCTATTACCACAGAAACGCAAACTTTTTGATGTTCATTATCATGGCATACAAAACTGTTTTACAAGTATCATGATTTCAGAGATTAAATTAAGCTGAACATAGGTTTTTTAGGCTCTTACTGATCGAACGGTTGCTTTCTTTTTACGGTTGAATACGCGTGCCGAATTGAATATTTACGAGACGACACTTGCCTAGGTACTTCTCTAAACAGCTTTTCTGCCACTTATCTTTAATGATTCTTTTTGAAAAGTTAAGCTGCTGTTGAATTACTGAAAATATAATAGCGTTTTTGAAGTCAAACCGGTGAGGTGCGGATATCATGACAACTTTCGCGAATGAATTGCATTAGGCGGTTTAATTTAAAGCAACAGAAGCACTTTCAAGTTTCTTTCTAATTCAACTACTTTCCTTAGCTGCACTTGTAGATTGTATCAAAATTCACAACGTGTGTAAAGCACCCATGATACATTAGTTGGAAGAATGTGGAACGAGCACGAGCTCCAGTACTCGCGATTCGCATGCATACTGGTAAATATCGGGTAGTTGCGCTTTCGAGATAAATTTCTCACAAGGTCCAATCTTTGTTGGGAAATATTTAGAATGCAGAGAGTGGAAAATATTTCAATGAAAGTAAATTGCAAAAAAAAAGAAAAGTTTTGTGCATGAAATTTACAATCAATTTAGAATTTGCCTTAAATAATCCTTCAGATTATGTCACATGACAGCTTAGCGGTTGCGGATTAAAATTTTGCTGAACCGGTTTAAGTATTAGAGGCAGGGCAGTTATTAAGTGTTCGGTAAACTTCAAGTATGATCTACTTTTGTTCGCATAAGTTTGTCTCCATAGCATATTGACCCAATTAAGTACAATTGTAAGACGATTATTAATTTCCAAATAAACAGTAACCTTGTATTATGTAGATATTAAAATATCATTTAATTACCTAAACGTTTCATTTAGCACTTGCATTATACTACAGTGTATGAATTTTCCATTGTAAGCTGGTGACATTGAAATAGTTTTGTCATGTTGGAAAAATTTTGCTATTTTGCTAATGTTACTATTACTGCTAATCAGTTACTTTCTGTGGTTGCATACAAAAGAGCTCTGTTAAACTTGCTTTTTCCAGAACGAGAAAGGCATAAATATATACCTATATATATATATATATATATATATATATATATATATATATATATATATATATATATATATATACAGTGCTGGACAAAACATTTGCAACCGAACTCAGAAACAGACTTTTTTCTTCAAAATATTCTTTATTTTGAATTAACCTTAACAATATTTTAACAGAACTATTTTTTTCTTGTTATACGATGTGGCCAAATCCTAGGGGACAACCCTTTGATGCGTTATCATGGTTTTGGCCGGAAGGGAATTTAGGGTAAGGGAAGTGAGGAAACTTGAGTCTTGTTTGCATTGCTGCGAGCTAGACAACAGCCCAGAGACGGAGTGGATTATTTTTATTTCTTAATAAAAGCCCACGGTCATCTGGTCTCGAACCCGGGACCCATGGCATGTTGGTCTTGCCGCTCAACGCATTGATCCAACTCCGTATCCTGTAATGTACTAAACACAGAGGTAACAACAAATAATAATTTTCAACTCTCAGAAAAATAAATAAAATAAAAGTGTCAATGGAGTCACACTTTTAGTTGGATAAAACATTTGCAACTTTTATTTTAAATGTTAGATTTTTTAATATTTAATTGAATAGCCTTGATTTTTGATGACTTGTGCACATCTTCTAGGCTTGGATGAAATCAAGTTATCGATGATGTATTTTGGAATTCTTTCCCACTCTTTAACGGCTGTGTATAGGTCCAATTTCTTAGAGAAATTTTGCTTACGTAGATTATATTTTACAATCTCCCAAAGATTCACAATTGAACTGAGATCTGGGGATTGTGCCGGCCATTCCAAAAGCCTGACTCCATTGTTCCTAATCCAACTCTTCACCAATTTTGAAGTGTGTTTAGGATCTTTGTCATGTTGAAACGTCCACAATAAAGGCATATGCTCATCAGCATGCTGCAGCATCAGCATTTCTTTATATTTAACGGCATCCATAACACCATCAATTTTAGAAAGTGGTCCAACGCCATGGTCAGAAAAACATCCGCAGAACATTAAATTACCACCACCGAATTTTACCGTTTTACTTGTGTAACAAGGATTCAGTCTTTTACCTCTAGGCCTACTTACATGACGTAACCCATCAGTACCTCTTAAGTTAAATTACGGTCTTCCACTTTTGTAAGTTCCAATTGATATGAGTTCCAGTCTAGCTCCAGTCTGGCCTTCAATTTTTTTTAGAAATAATAGGCTTCTTTGCGGGTCGGTAGCTCTTAAGTCCAAATTCAACAGCTCTTCTTCTAATGGTTCTAGAAGTTACATTTAAATTCAGTTCGTTCTTTAACTGTTTAGATGATATTTCGGGATCCTTTTTTATTGTTATTTTAATATTTATATCATCTCTTTTCGTAGTCGTAGGTCGTCCTCCTTTGTGAACTGTCTCCACTTTTTCACTTTTAACTGAAGGGTCGCGCGCCAGACATGACTAACCCACAAAAATTGCAAATTTGATTTTTTTACTCTATTTAATTTACTTATACTAATTTACAACGCAGTAGAATTGTTTGGCTGAATTTGAAACACAAAGAAGCTATCGCGCCAGAAGTGACTAATCAACAGTTGGTACTTCAAGTTTATTGGACGTGTTATAAGTGATAACTTTGATTTTTTGGTTTGTGCAATGGATAGTTTTCCAATAGTGAAATTTGTGGGAGGAATGTGGAGTATTTAAGAAAACGTGATAGTTCATGTATCGATAAGTTTATTATTACATGACAAAGGATATTTTGAGTCATGATATAATACAGTTCCAGATGAAAATTCGTTAATGTCTTCAAAAACGAGGAAGAAAAACTTGAAGGAGCACAAAAAAACAACAAGAAAACGAAAACTAGAGGCGGGGGAATCCTATACAAACTCAGTTAGTTATTAAAGGAAAAGTGTTTACCGATCCCACTTGTGGATGTAATTTAAACTGTAATAGTGTCGTAAGAACGGAGAGAAGAGAAAAAGTATATAACTATTATTATATTTTAAATTGGGAGCTGAAAACTTCATTTATTATGTCCCAAGTGGATATTACAGAAAAAAATCGACAATACACAAAACGGGAAAATTCTAGGCGAAATTTTACGAGGAAATATAAGTTACCCTCATATGATGGGGGAAATGAAATCATCGTCTGCAAAAAATACTTCAGGGAAGCAAGCAACAGTATGGTGGAGCACTTCCTGATAAGAGAGGGAAACACATACCGCATAATAAGACAAGATCTGAGGATTTTAATTTTGTTTGTGACTATATCACAAAATTTCCAGCTTATAATTCACACTACAGTAGAAAAGACAATATGGAAAAGCGATATCTGGCTCCTAATCTAACTTTAAGTGAAATGTACAGGCTGTATTGTAATCATTGTAGTGCAGACCAGAAGAAAGTTAGTGAAACAACGTTTAGAATAATTTTTTCTGAAAATTTTAATTTAAGTTTTTACAAACCAAGAAGTGACACATTCCAAAAATGAGATGCCTTTAATATTAAAGTAAAATGTTTACCGGATCATTACGAAAGGGATAAAATAACTGACACCCGAGACATTCATCAGAAACTTGCCGAAGACGCTAAAATGACCAAAAAACTTGATATAGAAACTGCTAAGGAAAGCGGAACTAAAAGTGTACTAGTTTTTGATCTGCAAAAAACACTGCCAACTCCTTCCTTGTCGACAGGTGTTGCATACTATAAAAGACAGTTGTGGACATTTTAATTTAGGCATACACGATAAACTAAGCCGAATTGGATATATGTAAATATGGAGCGAGAATCAAGCATCTCGTGGAGCTCAAGAAATTCTAATTCTTCTAATTACTTAAACTCCGAAGTTACGCATTTAGTTCTTTATAACGACAGCTGTGGCGGGCAGAATAGAAACATAAAGATATTTTTGCTCCTGTCTCATATCTTGCAAAATTCTCCTCATTTGAAGATCATAGAGCAAAAGTGTTTCGTTCCTCGAAAAAAATAAACCAAAATTTATCGTGACAGAAATGAAAAACCACGAATTCTTTTCTACTTCTCCTTTAGAAAAAGATGTAGTTAATAGAAAGCAAGGCAGTACCAGAAGACCAGTAAAATTTGGAGATATTTCTTTAGCCATATTACATGCTGGTGAAAGGAAAATAACGAAGGAGAAATATAAAGATTTGCAAGTATTGTGCCAATATATTCCTCCAATTCATCATAAATTTGTCAAAAACTTAAATAGTGATGAAAATATTCATGATATTAATCCTTATTCAGATACAGAAGTGGAGGATTACTAAAAATTTACTTTGCTACTTCACGTAAAGAATTGTTGTGTTAAGAGAATCTTATACCCAGAACTCTGCTTTTTTATAATGAATTATTTAATTTAAGTTTAATAAAAAATTTATAAAATTTATTGTATTTATTTTAAAAGTCAGATAACAAAACAACAAATATCAAAATCTCCCAATCAAACTCAACTTACATGTGACTAACCAACAAGATAAACGGGTTTGACTTTTTTTTTCTTAGGCCAGACATGACTATACACTTTACTGCTACCTTTGAAGCAATACGAAAATTCTTTTTCATCTTTTAGTGTATTTAAAAATTAAACAAACACATTTCAACATACAGCAGTAAATTATATTGAATGAAAATATCAAAGAGATTTTTTAATCCAATTTTTTCCAACCTTTTACGTACTTCTAATTTGACTATTTGTGAGTTAGTCATGTTTGGCGCGCGACCCTTCCTATTCTACAAACTGTGCACTTTAATAAATTGTACTTTTTCCAAATTTCTTTATGTGATAATCCACTTTTATAATCACTTAGAATTCTAGATTTCAGTTCTTTCCCATATTTACTTCCTGCCATTTTTCATAAAATTGTTCTATTAGTTTTAGATTCATCAAAAAATAACGCACTAACCACGTAGAATACTGACTTTGTTGCAACACTGACCTGTAACAATACCAACTAACTGATAAATGATTTGTAGGTAAGACGGATTAGCTCGACCAACGCGTATGACTTACGTACTGATAACTAAAGATACCAAAAAAATTCGAAAAGCCAAGTTTAGCAGTAAAATACAAATGCAATTGTTTTGTGTATATATATTCTTGAAGTCGATCATATTAGTGAGAGCCTACATACATACGAGCCTTTGGGATTAGAATGTAATGGCCTTTCTTTGACACTGTCTCTAAGATTAATTTAAACCATATTTGGACATAGAACGTCTACTACATTGATTTGCGACCTGGTCCGGTTCCGTGTTATACCTTTAATGACGCTACTTTTTCATTGGTATTGAAGTTGTAAGACTTCGTGCATATGTAAAATGCTATGATAGAAACTCAACATCTATTTTTTGAAACCAAGCTTCTTCCTTCGGTATCATCCGAGTTCCAATTAAGGTTATTAATTTCGACTAGTAACTATCTGACGAGCTCAAACCGGGTATGCGGTTTCTGTTAATAAAGCTAATCGCGCTTATTATTTATTTAGATGCATGAAAGGCTAAGTACTTGTAAATACAATAAAATAACATAATAATAATATTTAACTAAAATAACAGGAGTCAATCCATATCAAATCGGCCGTGATATACAGACAGGCACCGAAGTCTCATCATAAGGCTGTGTTCAGCCTGGAGAGGTTTTAAGCGGAACGGTTGCGCGTGTAACCACTTCAAAACTCTAGAAACAGAAATTGTGAAAACGAAGAAGCGTCAATTCTCCGATTTCTGTTCATTTCGAAGCGGTTTCGAGCAGTTGATATTTAAGCGTTTATTAAACATGTCTATATCAAGATCAATCACTCACCACAGTGCACAGGCGGTTTCGCGCGACTGAAATCAAAAATTTTTATCTGTTATTTAATCGTCTCTAAACGCTTTGGAACGTCTCGCAACGCACCACCTTTAACCGCGCCAACGTGAGCACTTGCATTGTCTACCTCAGTTGTGACTTTTTCAGGCGGTTGCGAGCGCAACCGCACCGCTTTAAACCTCTCCAGGATGAACACAGCCTAAGGGTACTTTTTGTGTACGGAACCCTAAAAATGTGCCGTCGATAAACTGTTAAAAGCTCATATTTATTTATTTAAGCTTAATGCAAGCTATAACAAATAAAAAAAAATAGTACAAGCTATAACATTATACTAATACTACAAGCTATAATAAATAAATAATAAGTCATAACAGATAGTGTAAGCTACAATATGAGCTATGATTATGGTAAATATAAACTGGGAGGAAGAAGAATTAAGAAAGGCGATCAAGATGGGCGGGATCAAGATATAAGGCTTTGTGAAGGGATGATTTACTCAGATGGAAGTGAAAGAAAGGAAAGTCGTTGACTTTTCGTAGCAGCCTGGTAATTGGTTCGTGCTGATCGCAGTTCGTGCGAAGACGGTCGAGTCGGAAAAGGGGAGTGGACCTAAGGTTATGAGGATTGGTATAGATGGATAAAGATTGCAGGATTGAAGGGCAGTCTATGGCACCAGCTAATAATTGATAAATGCAGAGAAAGTCGGAAACATCACGACATTTACTTAGGGGTTGTAAGTCGATCAGTTACAGACGGTCTTCATAAGGTGGAAGGTTGAATCTGTCTACCCACGGAAGATCACGTAGAGCAAAGCGAATGAACCTACGCTGGACAGATTCAATTCTGTTAATGTGGGTTGTTTGTGTAGGTGACCATACCTGGCTGTCATATTCAAGTAGAGGTCTAGCTAAGGAGATATAGAGAGATTTGGAAACATATGGATTGAAGAACTCTCTAGACCAGCGCTTCACAAACCCTATGCTATCAATATGGGAACGGAAATTGAGTTCGCTATCAGAGATTATTCCTAAGTCACCCAAAGAGGTAACAATAGGGACTGGTACGTTGGTTAACATGTAGATTTTTGAGGTGGTGGTAAGACGCTTTGCGGGAATAAGAGATGGACTGGCATTTGGAGACATTGAGCTCAAGAAAGTTTTTCATGCACCATGTGGTGAACGAATCGAGGTCTTTTTGGAGAAGAAGAGTCGGTTGTGGAGGAGATATTTTCATGTCATCAGCATTTTCATTTCAGCATTTTCATGTCATCAGCATAAATGGACAGCTCTGAGTGTTTGATGATACAATCAACATCATTAATTGTAAGGATGAAAATTAATGGACCGAGGTGGCTGCCCTGAGGGACGCCGGAACGAGCGATAATAGGGTAAGAAATGGATGAGCTGAAAAGAACATTGTACTGACAGTTGTTGAGGTAGGATTGAATCCAGGAGATGAATCGAGGGGGGAAGCCTAGGCGATCAAGTTTGAACAGGATAACGTTATGAGAGATCTTGTCAAAGGCTTTACTAACATCGGTGGCGATAACATCAACATCGTTACCGTTTTCCAGGGAACATAGTGTTTTGGAGACGAATTCGGTAAGGTTGTAGATCTTCCTTTGAGGAAGCCATGCTGGGAGCGGAACTTACAGTGGAAGAACATGGAATCATAGACCAATTTTTCGAATAGTTTAGGTATGGATGATAATTTAGCAATGGGTCTGTAGTTGGATACATCTTTCTTGCAGCCTTGAAGATGAGAATAATATAAGAGTTTTTCCATAATTGAGGGAAAACCCCTTGAGTAACCGAGAGGCGGAAAAGCAGAGGAAGGGGTTTTCCTAGATGCATGGCACACTTTTTCAGAACGATGGTCGGAATGCCGTCGGGACCTGGGTGAAAGTCGTTAAGCCCATTAATACTGGCGGCGATTTGTTCTGGGTCAGGGTCGAAAGATGTAAACCACGTTTGAGTGCATTTGTCTAAGAATGAAAAGTAGTTAAGGTCGGGTTGTAGGGTTGTTGTAGTTTCCATCTGTTGGAGGTACTCATAGTAGAGGGTATCACAACGCTCAGAAAAAGAGGTGTAATCAGACAAGTAGGAAGAATAGTCAGACTCAGTCTGGGTTAGAAGAAAAGTTTGCCAACGTTTATTTCTCCTGTAGCAGAGAGAGCGTAATTCTTTGTCGTACCAAACGGGCGAGGATGAGCGGTTTTTACGAGGAAGAAGAGGTAAGGGGTACCGAAGTTAATAAACTGTTTTTAGTATAATAAATAAATGTTGTTTTAAACTGATATCCTACTCTAGTGAGCATAATTTAATTTTTTTTGCTTCTCTTAGGCCGGCCATATTCAAAAAGGTTGGTTTGTTTTTTCACTAGAAACTTGGTTCTTTCCAATCAGTCGAATGTCTCGGCACAGAATATATGTAACGCCAATATTGTCTGTTCCTTTGGTGAAATGTCTTCTTGCATTGCTGATACCCTTTGGTATTTTTTGTGCCTTTTTTAACATCTCATCTCGACAAGTATTCGGCTTCAATTTCAACTCCAACTAAGCAGTTAAGACCTACCTTATTTCTGCCTTATTTCTCTCCTCCGATCTTTATAGATGCGCGAAATACATGCAAGGCTGTTATTTGTCCGGTTAAGTTTAATTTCGATCAGATCGCTATTTGTCACTATCTTAAGGTTCAGTTCTTTCACCAATCTTATTTCTTCTTTTTATATTTGACCTGCTTCTCGATTTCCATCCAATTCAAATGTCGACGACAGCACTCATGATTTACCGTACGTTTGTATTATTAAAAAACAATCCTCGCTTGGGGTAGAACGAATCTTATCATATTTAATGCATAGAAAACGTAATGCTCCGGCATATATTGCTGAGTAACAGAAACACGAAAGTTTCAACTTGTTCCATTGATTCATTCCAGAAATATAGTTTTATTACTACAGCGTGGGAATCCTTTTTTGCCGTGAAAAAAGTATGACTTAAGCTACCAACACGCCAAGTTTCATTTTTATCTGTTAGAAGCGAACTTTACCACTCTAACGTATAGGTTGTCGGGCCTATTGATGCATGGCCTGAAAAATAAGGGCCTTTTGGATCGCTCTAAAAACGATTTATTGGACAATGTGTTAGAGAAATTTTTTTTTTTTAATTGAAAGATATGAATTTTCCCATTCCTATAAACGAAAAGGTTGGCGTAATTTTTCCCCTCCTTCCCCTTTTCATCCGAGCTTGAATGGATGACAAAAATGTAAATGAAAGATTTTCATATATTCGTTTACTTGACAACTGCACCATAAAAAGATTAATAGTTCATTATTATTGTATTAAATAATAAGGATAGATAAAAGGAAGTATATTTCAAATTTTATGTAATGGCATGAGTACACATAGTCATTAATGTATTTCATACGACTTTATTTCTTAAAATTAAAACACAACTACTTATACTAACGAGACATTAAACGAGACATGTAAAATTTGAATGTAGTAATGTATACGCACTTTAACAGAAGAAAACAGAACAAAACAACAGACAATGCAAAGAACAATTGAGTTACCTTTTCCAACATCGATTCTCCATGTGGTTTAACCTGACCAGATTCAACATCATCAAAAGTGGAAAAAAGAGTTTTCTGGAAAAACGGAGAAGAATGTCTCATTTGGAACCAAAGAAATTGAGGTGTTTTAGTAAAGATAAGCAGAATGATTTACAACTGAATTTTATGTGATATTGACGAAAAATATAGCAGAAAGTTTATATGCTACATATTAATTTATTTATTATTGTTTATAACTTGATAAATCACGTAATTAATGACAGGAAGCATAGCGAGAAAAGGCATCTTTGAGTGCGGCAGTAAATTTTTTTTACCAACAAAAAGAGAAAATGAAAATCTTTCATTTCCATTTTTTTTCATCCCCCTAACACATGGGGTATATTTTCCCTTAGCACGCGCATTTTCAAGCGCGCTTGGCAAGGGGAAGGAGGGATAAAATTCCGCCAACCTTTCGTTCATAGGAATGGGAAAATTCATATTCAAACATATATATTTCTCAACACATTGTCCAAAAAATCGTTTTTGGAGGGACCCAAAAGGCCCTTATTTTTCAGGTCATGCATCAATAGGCCCGACAACCTATACGTTACTGGGTTCACCACAGACTTACTTTGCCTGAGAGTGGTAAAGTTCGCTTCTAACAGATGACCGATGCTTTTGTGTCACCGTTTCTCCTACTATTACGCCGAACTTATCAATTTCCTTCAGTATTACGAGCACATGTATCTCTTTAAAAAGAAATAAACGTAAAAATGTTTGTTTATTGGAACTTTTAATTCCGAAAAGGCATCAATTGCAAAATAGGATTAAGCATTGGATGCGTGAGGTTCTAAAACGGAAGACTGCTAGAGATTAGTAAATAGTTTACCATTTGGAATAGCTTAAATGGGTAATCTGCAATGTATATTGAAATATTTTGTAATTCATTCATTACGCAACATATTCAATAGCTGAGCGAAAATTCAATTCCTAATCGAGTGTTGATAAATGAGATCACCTTTCGAACAATGTTGCATGTGGCTTCGTATCTATTACTGAAAGCTGAAACGCTAATATTTGCGACTAATGGTTAAAGAATCTATTTAGTTGACTTGTAAAAGGTTAGTTTTTATTTCCTATACAACATTTCTTTTCGAATTTTATTAAGAAGTTAGGTATAACGAAAGACCGTCAAATTGCGAAAGACCAAAATATCCATTAAAGTGGATCAATTCCAGTTCAATTGAAAGAGGAGGATGTATTCATAATATTTTAAATGCATTATTTTCTATTTTTTATATAGACATGACAGATTCAATTATGTTTAATGGAATAATATAGTTGTCCTCGAAAATGTTTTGCTTGTACTGTTATTATTATTAATATGGTGGACATTACGAATAAGATGGTCCTTTGTACCAGAACCCTTCTACTGTAAAAGACGCACAGTCATCTACAGGTAGGCAAGGAGGAGGATAGAACATCAGCCAGGCTTAGAAATTCCCGACTGAAGATTGCCCCTCTAAGCCATTTCAAGGCAGGGCAAAAGCCTTTAATGCGCATTGTATATAGCCGACACTACATGTCACTAGACAGATCTATTCAGTGGACATGATATTTTAGCCCATGGTGTCTACATAGGTAACCTAATAGCAACCTGATATCTGCCCTATTTAAGGCGATGGTATCATTGTAAGCATAGAGTCTAACCTTAAGCCTTAGCCTGGGTAAATCCAAGGGCATTTCTCCAACACAGCAGCAGTTGACTCCTAGCCCAAGCTTCTATAACAGCTCTTGCTGACGGTCGGATGGGGCTGCAATAAGGGGGCACTGAGAGGAAGAACACTAGTTGTTGGACGGTGTGGATTCCGGCTTGAAAGACCCTGGACCATTTATCCAATGCAATAAAAATTAGTGTTGGGGGCAAAGACAGAGGCACCAGTACTTGAAGCAGCTGTATATTCTTGCATTTGGTGATTGCTGACTGTTGTTGAACTTTTGGCCACCAAACCCAGATGGCGTAGGTAACACTCAGTTTGATAATAGTATTGTATAACCAGAAAATAATCTTCCGAGTGAGACCCGAAAAATTTTCGACAGGTCCATAAGGCTCGGGTAGTCTTTTTTAGGGTAGAATCAAGGTGCGCGTTCCACTTAAGTTTTCTATCGAGCGCATTTCACATCATTGGAGTACTCAATGACCGTGCCTTGAATCGAAATTTGACCAAAGTCCAAATGGCAAAAGAACAGCCTTTAGTATAGCACCCACCCACCCAATTTACAGTATGACAATCCAGATCCCCTCGTGTGAGATCTCTGAATCCATACCTAGTGTTGTCGAAAGCACCTTATATATCAAGAAATACACATCAAACTATTTCTTTATGGTGAACGGCTTTTCAATCTTGCTAACAAGATTAAATAAGGCAGTCACTGTTGATCTACCTTTTGTGTAGGCAAACTTAGTAAAGTGTAGGGGAGATCATTGGTCCAGTCTGCATCTGACGTAGAGGTCTATCAGTCTCTCTATTGTCTTAAGTAGAAAGGATGTCAGACTGATTGGTTTAAAGGATTTAGGCAGCTCTAGAGGCCAATTGCCTTGTTTGGGGATAAACACCACTACTTTCCTCCGTGAGAGCGGTATGTAGCCCCAATTATATGTAGCTGGCTCTATCCAAATATACGAGTGTGACAAGAATGAAATCCATGCTATTTTAGAGGCGGGCTGGGAAGATACCATCGCTCTCAGAGGCTTTAAAAGGTTGAAAAAAAGTCACTACGCAACGGATACTCTTCGTCACCGGCCACGTGGTGGAATGAGTCTGGTTCAAGTGTTGACCCAGGGAAGTATACCTGTAACAGGTATTCTAGGCTTTTCCTTTGAATTTCGGTGTAGATGTCATCCTACTAACTGAGAAGCCCTACCCTATTTGAATCGTTCTTGGCTCTGCCTCTGGCAAAGATTTCATTCTTACACAGCGCCTTCTCCAGGACTGTCGTCTGAAGCTTCTCATTTCTTTACTATATTCAGTTAGTGCGGACCTATTAAGTAGTCGCCTCACTTGCCTACGTATTTCAAACAGCCGTTCGCTCCACCAGGGCACCTTATGTACCGTTTTGGTTGAGACTGTCATGGTTGGTGGAGATAAGTACGTCATTTATCCGATTAGCCGCCACTTCTAGTTCAGACAAAAAGCTAAATGTGGTGTCCAGCATATTAGCCTTCGAATATCGAATCGAATGTGTTGATGGTCCGACAACGAAGCCTTGTCGGAGACTTACCAATTCCTTATGAACTTACCAATTCGTAGAAGACTCTCTTAGATAGAGTGAGATCTAGCACACCTTCATTGGCTGCATTGATAAAAGATTTGCATCCTCTATATCAATGTTTTTATCGATTAGACATTTTAGCAGCTGTTAATGTTGCTGCTGTATCTGATAAGTTCTTTGGCTTCATCAAGTGGAGCGGAAATTTGTTCTCCAGGAAAGTAGGCCGATGCCAGGTCAATTTCCTTCATACCACCTACTGTAGGGATCTTAGTCAGGATTGTAAAAGGTAGCTGAAATAAAGTTGCTCACAAACTTTTGTCAGTCTCCCCGCCGGTATACCAACTTCAGTTGATGTTGAGTCCTCGGAATTCGCCACTGAAAACTCAGAGCTCCTAAATTAGCACCAGAGTTAACTATTCTTCCGCAAAACTACTGCATGCTGTGGTGGATACTCATTTGGCATGGTGCAGGTTTGAATGGAGAAACTGTATAGCGCTAATGGAACCTCTCGCGCCGCCAGCCGGATGAGCTTCGCCGCTCATCCACTGCACTAGGGTGCAGACGGAATCAACATCCGAGGACTGTTTCCCAGATAAGAGTTCATGTCCAACACGGCTTAGCAGTGACGAAGTGGTGGAACTTTTGCCAAAATCTTGATTTGAGGGCGACATGTATCTAGAGTCCACATACTAAAGACCAAGCTCCTCCTTGCCCATGCATCCCTTTACATATGCTATTTCACCTTGGATTGGAGTATTTTATTTGTATAACAAAAGTATTTATAATAAATAAACAAATTGTATTTTCAATATCAATTCTACGCTCAAATGGCCTTCCGATACTATTCCTTATATTTCAATAAACAAATTTATATTTCAATAATTCAGCCATAAATTATTTTCTGTTGATCTTCAGATTTTGGCTACAATATCCGCCACTATTATAAATCAAAAGCATTCGCCATTTATGACCTACATACGGAGCACAATTTCACGATTTGTTGTCAATAAGAGTCCCAACAGTAATGAAATAATTGTCATGGAATTTAGTTCAACATCTTTTATTTAAGCAGATAGCGTGAAATTATAACAAAAGTTCGATACAATGGCTAATTGAGTATGAAGCAAGAAAGTTAATGATTTTGATTTTCCCTGACTACTCAAAGATTAGTCTTATGACAAAGAATTTGCGAAAACCACTAACAAGACTTCTTTTCAAACAGAGTTCATTAAAATATCGTTAAATAACTTCATAGAAAATGAAAAGGCCTGGAACTGAAGCTATTGAGACAGCACTGCCACCCGACGTTGTCATTCATTTTCAAATCATTTCTATTTGGATTGGAGTGTATCTTGAGGATTTCTAAACGAGGTCAAATCAAATTTCAATCTTACAAATGACCGCTTCCAAATCACGAATAGGTGACTAAAACGTGAGCATTAAACCATTCTGTCATCGTTGCCAAATCTGGCAGAAATGGATTACCACTTCAGTGCCTGAACTCGTAGTTTTACTTTTATCCAGACCATGGCGACAGCAACTCGACTGATTATGATGACACCTAGAGATTTGTAGTTAAATACCTTTCGAATGTCTCTGAAAGTAAAAGTGCTAATAAACGCAAATTATTGAGATAATAACTACTGAAAAAACGCCCAGACTTCTTATTTCTTTCAGCCTTTTGTTTTGAGCCGGGACTCTGCTAGGTGTTACGCGTAGAGTAGGTATGTAATTGCTGCGGTGTAAGGCCACTTTCTCTTTCACTAAACTTACATGCTGAGGTAATACAGAAAGACTCCAACCACGAAATGGACGAGGTACGTCTGTACCTTCGGGAAATAAAAACTAAAAACGCAAAACTGAAATTAATGTTTGTGTTCATTAAAAGCTTCACTCGAAGATGTTTTTCTAGTACTAACTTGAAGTATGTGAGTGAAGTTATCGAGAAATGCATCAAGAAATCAGGAAGAATGCAAACGGGCTTCGGTATAAATGGAAACCTTTGTGCTTACCTCGATGGCCAACTACTCTACCTCAACTTGAAAAGCATTGCGAAAATGTTAAGTACTAGTGAAGTGGTATGATTGCATGAACTTGTTGAAAACTGGATCGGATCACTTGTCTGGAATTTTTGTGCAGATTTCGCACCCAATACAAGGCGATTTATGGGTGCGCACTGCTAGTAACACTGGTCGAATATAAGACTGGTCTGAATACTCAGGCCCGAATGAACTCTTTTTAAGGTCGTGTGAAAATTTGCTTGAGATATTTATCGGATTATTCACTTAAGACTAGAAGTTTTCTATGAAATTCCGCGGCAAGATGTTATGCAACGCGAGGTAGTTAATCGGTAAATTAGGCACTTTAACCTCACGTGCAAAGCTATTATTAATTTTTCTTTCATTTTTTTTAGAAGAATGCAATTAAAGTTAGTTGAGCTAGTGTTTCAGATAATAGCATAGAGTAGCATCGAAACGAATCTAGAATAATTAGGGTCATGTCTCACTTGTTGTTTGACTAAGTAAAGTGTAAAATCTACAAGTTCTGGATAATTTGTTTGCTTAATATGAAGTAGGTACAAAGTTGATTATGTGCACTTCCGACGACCTGATTTTACGCAAAGTTCGTTTCTTGATACTAAGCATGATATTGCATTGGAAATTTACAGAATTATTAAGCAACTGGTCTTTTACCCAGAAAATGCGAAATTTGTATTTAAATTTTCGTTATGTGATAATATATTTTATATAATTTTAAAATCTTTATGATTCCTTTAATTCCTTACGGTGGTCATTTACCTGGTCCGCTTCTTCGTTAATGTCTCCAACCATTATCAGTCACAGAACAAATGAGTTTGAACTCCAAGCAAATATAATATATTTAAGCTTTAAAAGAACCAAAGAAAGATTTTGCTACATTTTGATCCCTTCCTTCTGCTCTCATCTTGTCCATATGTTGTTCAGTTATCCAACTCGTCGCCTTCCTCGTGATGCAGTTTAGAGCCTGTTGGGCAATGTTGTTTAACCTTTGAGACACTGGTTGTTGCCCATTTAGATAGAGTGGCGTGAATACGGGGGGGAGGCTATGGGAGCAAAAGTTATGAAAATACTGAATCGGAGCGAGAGGTGAATCAAATGTAGACTTAGGGGAATGAAACCGTACTCTTTACAGAATAAAATTCACGAATAAAATTCCTTAGTAATTCTACAAAAGTAAAAATCCCATTATAAAAAATATATTTATCTGAATAAGAAAGTATTGTCGTAATTATGGGATTATATAATTGATCATATGGAATATTTTTAGAATAGAATTCGATATTACTCAGAACTGAACTGATTATACATATATATTTGCAGTCGTTCAAAAAGCAACGAAATGCTTGCGTTTTCTACACAGATATAAGAAATACGCTATTACTCTGTACCTACAAGACGCACATCAGGCCTTGACTGGAATATAATTCCCATATTTAGGAAGAGAAAGGACATACCGCATTGTCCACGTTAGAACTTTATCTATTTATAGAAAGGCTATAAAACTTATTGGCACTACAATAATCCTGAGAATATTGATTCTCTGAAGCATCAACGAAACGTAGGTCGCTTTTCAGTCTTCTATTGCGTGTTTCATTCTTCTAGCGCTATTTCCATGGCATTGTTTTTACGAAAATGCTAGTCTGATTCCTTGCAAGTATATTACAATGCGCGATAGAAGAGCTTCAAGACGCTCCCACCCCTACAGGCCAAATTTGGTCGTATTGTCAAATTTCAGGAATTTTTCCTAAGCAAAACAACACGCATGTCTAATGAGTCCAAAACTGTAAAAGGAGGCGTACATCGTCACCACTTTCACTCAAAACCTATTAACCCATTTTATAAAGGAGTGGATAGGAGGGAGGCGACATACAGAGAGAAGAATGGACGGAAGACCAAAAACCAAAACCATAGTGGTTCCTAGATGCTACGGAACCCGAAAACTGAAACGACACCTACATTAGCGCACGGACGAAGTGAAACTTCTTCCGTCTTTGTCAATTAATAACTTTAAATTAAGCAGGTGGAAAGAATAATGAAAAACACTAAGCTTCAACATTTACAAGGGTGTATTTACTGTTAGAGTCTATGGTGTGATCGTCCAATGTTCCTATGCATTTACGCTGGGCGAAATTTTCGATTCAATTCCATTCATAATTTATTTTGTAAGGTAAATAAACTGAGCGGTATTGAAATGCAAGTATAATATAACTGATATTGAAATGCAAGTATGAAATAACTGTCATAAAAATCCTCCTCTTCCCTCCTCACCCCTCTCTCAGAAATCATCAAATTAACGAATTTCCTGTACAATATGTAACGCTCTTAAAATCACCCTTCCCCCCCCCCCCCCCCCCTTACCCCCACCAAACACCAAGATCTGCGCCTATTTACGAATAGTACTCACACATTTAGTGTTTCGGATGTCATTTGAACAGTTTTCGTCATCGTTGATTTGGACATACAAGAAACGTATAATAAACTCGAAATCGGAACCTCAAGTCTGAAAAAACTTAAAGCTTAACCATTTGTAAATTGTCTTTCATTTTTTAATTAACAGCTTCTACTTTTTGTTTTAACTTGCTTTTTTGTCTGTCTGCTACAAATCTTGCAAGTCCATTTTGAAAAAGTTTCCATTATCCGAATAGTCTGAAGTTTGGTACACGTGTATTAGTTCAATGTCAATGAAGTATATGATATCTAATATCGTTCTAAATCTAATACGGCAGACGACCCATCGCGAATCTGATGTCAGGATATTAAAGTTCAATATGGCGGTTTTCGTCAGTCAACAGATTCCCATAAGAACCGGTATATGAGGACTTTGGGGGTCGCTAATCACGAATCTGGTGGTGATTTTCATTTCATTTCCATGGAAGCACAGGATTATCCATTGGCTTATGTAGCCTAAGTTGTAAATAATTACATACAATCGTAAAGATTAAAGTGTAGTCTATTGTGTCTTAATCATGTTAGCTGACACGTAGCATCATCATTTATTTACATATTTAAGATTCATCAATAAAAACTACTACAGGATTAAAGATGACGAACAAAATAATAAAAAAAAAAGTTAATTAGACCTAAACTTAAAACTTAATAACTAAAAAACAGGAACTTATCCAAGACACGACCCAGTTGGCGTTTCAATCGTAGGCGGGAGAAATCCACGTCAAAGCCGGCGAAGTGCTCGTTGAAGAGGCGGGACATCGCCATTATAGGCTCGTGCATGCCGTACAGTGTTCGGTGGCTGGAAACGTGCAGGAAATCTTGACTTCTCAGGGAGCGGGCCAAGACAAAGATTTCAACGCCCCTAGCAGCTCAGGTGGGTTTATGGTTCTCTGCAATAAGTCGAAGATTAGTAGAGTTCTGGTAATGTCGCGCCTCTTTTTAAGGGAGGCGAGGGAAATCAGTTGCAGTCGTTTGGCATAAGAGGGTACCACCAAAGGATCATTCCAAGGAAGTCCGCGCAATGCAAGCCTAAGGAACCTGCGCTGCTCTTTCTCGATGTGGTCGATGTGAACAGCAAAGTAGGGAGACCAAACAGGGCTAGCATTCTCCTGTTTGGTCTAACGAAGATACAGTAAAGAAGCACAACATCGAGTTGGCCTTGCCGACAAAACAATCGACATGATTCTCAGAAGAAAGACGAGAATTGAGAGCCACGCGCAGATCTCGAACCACATCAACCCTGCCCAATAAAACGCCATCGATGGAATAATCGAATAGGACAGGACGCCTTCTGCGGGAAAAAGTCATAGAAACAGAAAAATTCAAGAGATCACAATCGGAGTCATGAGAAACAGTGCGAAATATTTTGGAGTCGTCCGTATAATACTGAATTCTGCAACTAGACAGATGGAGAGAAACGTCATTGATATATATGATAAAAATCAACGGGAAAAGGATGCTACCCTGACGCACCCCGGAGGTAACAAAGACAATGTCGGAAAGAGCTCCCCGGAATGGGACACGTCGACCATTAACAGCTCAATTAAATGGTTTGGAAGGAAAAATTCCTACCTTATAAGATACTGATCCTTTAAGATTATGTATTCTTACTATTGCTCCAGATACATGAATTGCTGACAAAATTTCGGAAAAATGTAATTGCGGTTGGAGGCAGCTGTAGGGGGTATACTAGCAACTATTACAGCAACTATTGCCACAACTTCTACCTTCTTCGACAGGTAGGGTAGAATGATAATACAATTATGCCTGGCATAAAGGATGTTGCTTCTGTAAGAACTGGCGAACGTTGCAGTTAAAACGTCTACTTTTTTGGACTTAAGAGGTCTGTACACCACCTGGCAACCAGCAAACGCAGTTTTCTCAGTTATGACCGAAAAATTGTGTTCTCGCAAGGGCAAGTGAGAGCCATTGTGTTGGCTTCTGCGCTACCTATCAAAATCTTAAGCTTATGTTAGAGGCCATTAACAGAAGCTAACTGTTAGATCAGAATGTCTAATAGCCGATTACAAGGAATGCTTGCAGCAAATAACATATACAAAAGCTATTGATAACTGGTTAATGTGAGAAATGTTCAGATATAATAGCTTTTATTAAGTACTAGGCGAAAAAAATATATTTCATGTACAATTTAGTGCTGGGACTTCTATAGTATAGGTAGATCAACTTTACAACCTCAAGTCCTTCCTTCAAAAGATTTTATAGAAAAACTCTGTGATAGATTAGTTATTTTAAAACCCCACTCGTTTATTGCATAATAGCAGACGCAGTATTTTCAAGATATTAAATACAATTTGAGGACAGCTGAATCTTGGGCTTTTGGACAATTATAAATATGTTGTTCAAGATGCATGACAGGATTTTCACTTTAACAATGGCCAGTGCAATATTTGGTAATATGTTACTATGTGTAAAATACAGAGGTAAAACTCAAAACTCTCGTACTTATATCTATTCTACTTGTAAATAGAAAATTATTAATCGAAAGGTTCTGAAGTGATACACATGCTACTGCATTTCAATATTGATTTAAGAAAAAAGTCCGTGATATGGATCGGCCATCTTGAATTTTGAAAATCTGACCCAGATTCGTGATCAGCAAGCCCCAAACCCTTTGTGCCGATTCTCATGGTAATCCTCTGAAGGAGAGAAAAAGCCCGCCATATTGGAACCGCCATTAAAATTTTACAAATCTGACACTGAATTCGATCCCCGAAACCCAGATATACTGAATTTTGTTTATATGATAATGCCAAAGCTTTGGCAGGAAAGCAATTAATTGCAAAGGAAATGTGTTAAGAGTTGAGTAAAGGAGATATCATAAGTTTCGGGCTTATAAGACGAGGGAAAAACAGAAGATGGTTAACTGTTCCACATTCGTGTTGTTCTGCTTAAAAAAAATTCCCGAAATTCGACGGTTCGTCCAAATTTTACCCGGAGAGTATAGGGGTAAGACTATTAGTATTGCGCGTTGTGATGTGTCTACAAGGTATCAGGCTAGCAATTTCGTTAGAACAATGACCGTGAAAATAGCGATAGAAGAATGGGAGACAACCGAAAATCCGTCGATGCTGCAGAGATTAAATGCTGATTTGTGTGTGAATTATTAATCCAACTAGAGTACCTTTTCAATTCCAAAATCCTGGGCTAGAGCATAGGCCTGTAATTAGCAGGGGTCGTTCCACGTCCATTTGTAAAGATCGATGGGTTAATAGATGCTCTGCAATACCGAGATATTTTAAATAGCTCTATACTGATCCATGAATCAGAAAAGAAGCAGCAGACTGGCTGACTCTGAGTCGTTAAAAAGATCCTTGCCGAAAATTTTCTTTACAATTTTAATTAGACGATCTCAATCGCCTAAATCTAATTGAACTTCTTTGGGGATTACTGGGTTGAAGAATACACACAGAGGGGCGGTTTGTTGCTTCGTAGCTCCTACTTATCAGATTTAGACAAATCATTGGATTTGATATGAACGATCCGCATAACGTAGGCTATATGGTGAGCGGCGCATGCCTGGAGGTGGTCTGCGAGGCACGTAAACAGAGCGAAGGCCGCGCATTTACCTCCGGAATGGTAGGCCGACACGTTCTCACTTACTTATAATAAGAGTTAAATCAACATTTTTAACAATTTTGGAAAGGACATTGGGATAGTAGATTTTTAGTGTTTGTTTCATATCGCTATGTTGGGCAGATCAAAAGACAAAAATAAAAGAGTAATGTGCATACCATGAAAAACGTATATTTATGAATCACCTTGTAACTGCCAAACGGTTGAGATCCTCCCTCCCCCTCCCCATCATCAAATTTTTTGTTTGGCTAGGTGAAATCTATCACTCCACTCATTTTGGCACGTCAGATCTGAAACATCCTGTATTTAATAAAATATTCGCCTACGTAAACGCCGCAGGTATACGTTTCATCTCAATTATGATACATTTTTAATAACGTGTTGGGTTTTAATTTTTTCCAAATTTCGTAATAGTCATAAAATTTTATATTATTGTATACTTTTTAAGGCTTTTGTTGAAGTTGGTTGAACTTTAAAAACTATTTTATTTTTCACTTTTTACACTTTTTCACATTTTTATTATTAAACAAATCGAGTAAGTTACTCCATAACACAATAACGAATCATCCAAATCAATATACGCGATTTGAAATTAGTTTTCGCCTCTCCCACCCCTTAGGTTCAAGGTTTTTCTCATAGCTACAATGGAAAATCTATTCCATTTAACAATAGAAGAATCATACAAATCGGGCCGCCCATTCCAAAGTTACGTTACAACAATCATCACTCCCATCCCACCCACAAAATTTTTGACATGGTGCCAATCGGGGAACATACTGTATACACGAAAAAAGGATCATTTAACGCCTTACAAAGTTATGACAGTGCATAAATAAAATAAAAAAAGGGGCGAACTTAAAAAGTTCGTGTTTTTGGGAAGTCGGTTAGAAAAGATATAAATCTTCATAATATTATTAATTCAATAGAATTAAATTTTTTTCTCACGTTAATAAGGACGTCTTAAAAGCTTAAATTGAATTTTCGGCTGGACGAGCGCTTAGGCAATAATTTATAATGTATGTGGAAATTGTGCAAAATTTTCTTTGTACAAATTTACTAATTTTATAAAGAATTTTATACTAAATTCTTTTGTAGTAAACCAATCCATCGGTAAAACCTAGAAATTTTATATTGCATAATTTTCCATAGCAGATTGAATGAGCTTGCATTTTGAATCAAATGAATTTGGTTCTTAAAACTGAAAGCAAATTAAGTTGCATTGATTTCATAATGCGGACAAGTCTTAAAAAATGTTATTAACATATTACGCATACAATAGCAGTTATATAACTAGCTGAAATTCCAACCAGTTTCGGCGGGGAAGTTAATCGATACTTAGCGCAACAGAGGTCAATGGAGCTTCTTAAAATATCTACGTATTTTTTAGACGCGAAGGTAAAACTGTGCCGCGTATTCATGTTTTCCGGTAAACGAGATACCTGATAACTATTTTTTATTCAATTATTGTTTGCAAGGAGATCTGCGTGCCACCGACGATGCGTAAATACACGCATGAAAACACTTTCCACGATTGCCCTCTACCTAAGTACATACCAATCAATATTAACTATTTGTCGTTACCCTCTATCCACTCAGGGAAATCTTACGCTGCTCAGTAAGCTTAATTCAACTCAAGGTATACTTTATGTCTTCGCAACAGATGCCAGGAAAAGACGATTTCGATAACATTTGCTGCATCGGTTATGCAGAATTGCACAACTTTTATCCATGAATGCGAACTGGAGAGTATAATACTAATTTCACTCGGTGACGAACTGCCTGCATGTTTGACTGCATTCCTAACATATATAAGCAATATAGTCGTAGATATGTATTTGCAGAATTTATTCAGTGATGTAACATTCACTGATGCTATTGCATTTCCTTCGCTTTATTTTTTATTGGGTCCATAACTGTATAAATTTTTAAACGTTCACTTCCCTGATCTAATTAAAATAATTATATTAATTAACGGACTGGCTACGATATGCTAAGGATAGGATAGGTCCACCTGTATAAAGAGGTTGTTCACATAAGGTGTTTCAAAATAAGTGGGGTGATAGACTTCACCTAGCAAACCAAAAGGGAGCGAGGGAGCGACTCACTCTCATTGAGCCCAAATTCTGTGGCAATGTTTGGGCTAGTGTCATAGGCACCCATTTAATAGGACCTTTCGTTTTGCCCCAAGTGCTTATTAGTCAAATATATGCGGACTTTTTCGAGAAGAACTGCTGGACGACATCTCTCTGGATAATCTTAAGGCAATCTTTGGTCAACACGATGGAGCACCAGCGCATACTGCAAACATTGTGAATGCTGTATTTGACGAGGTGCACCGATTCCTTGGCCTACTATATCTCCAGATCTTACTACATTGAACCTGTTAAAGTTCGACGAAGAATAAGATCATGATGAAGACGAAAATATAAAATTGGTGAGAGTACTGAACCCTTAGGTACACCGGCATTTATTTCGTAGGGATAAGATGAAACTCCATCGGATTAAACGATCTGACAGTAGATTTCCCATCTAGTTAAGTGTTATGCTTTAAGTTTGGCTAGAAGGGCAGCAAGAGAAACGATCTTGAACTCTCCAAAGTTATTTAGATAATGATTCCAATGCTTCGGAATAGTCATTAGTAAGTTTTCTGTTGAGCGGCCAACGTGGAAGTTTTACTGGGAATCGTTAATAAAATATTTCGTCAACTGTGAGTTGATGATTGATTCAAAAGTTTTGGGTAAAACCGAATCTTTAGGGGGCGTAATTCTCTCCTGCTAGGTATCGGCTCGTTAGCATGAAAAATGAAACACTTCTGTTGAATATGAAAGGTGAAGAAATTCGCGCAGAGGGACGCGTAAAAGAGAAAATGATTATCTATCTTGGTTCTTATTTTTTTCTTAGTTCTTTTAATAAATAGCGCCCTAATTTTTTTTACTTAAAAATGTACATTAAAAAATTGCATCTTTTAATAAATAGCGCCCTAATTTTTTTTACTTAAAAATGTACATTAAAAAATTGCATCAATTGCGGTACACGATTCCGGCACTTTGAAACATCTGAAACGAAAAAACCAAAGAAATTTTAAAACTATACATATGTTACATATATGATTAGCCATTTAACGAACCTCAGGTGAAGAAAAGTTAAAAAAGGAGAGAAAAATATGAAAAAATGCGTTCTATTTTCGACATTTTAAGTTGAAGGGGCGAGAGGGTCGATTTTTTGAACGGAGGTTTATTACATAGCTGGCAGATTTTTCGAAAGTTTGTTGAAAATTTCAATTTGATAACTCATTTTGTTCTTGCTGCAGAGTATTTACCGCTCAAAAAAAAGTTTTCGCGAAATACGCGTTTAAAGTTTTTCTGTGAAAAAAGATTTATAACGACAAATTAAGCTTATGTTTCTTCAGTCTGGCTATCTGGCCATCTTTTTCTAGAACGACTTTTAATCCTTTGAACCTTTTTGACACAGGTGATAACGGGGTTTTTCTGGCGTCATTTTGATAAAAAAAATATTTCTAAGATACACGCATGTTTGATGTCGACGAAAAACTGACGAAATAGTTGTATACAAGTATGTATAGAAATCGAAAATTTTTTCGAATATTCATCTGAAATTTTAGGAGAATGTAATTCAAGTAATAAGGAATCGATTGTTGGAATAAAAAAAAATCGACTTTTGGATGAGAAACCCCTCTTAATGGCCGCAGAGTATTAATTATTAAACCAATTAGCGTTGGTTTGTTTCATGTAGAAGAGGAATTAGACAATGCATTTCAAACAAGGGTGTTCAAAATGTGTTCCTTGTTATAATTGACGTCTCTTAATCTGACTAGTCCAGATCTCTGAGATATTTATTAAGTTCAGCTCAATCAGCATTTTTCTAATGCCACACCAATTTTTTGATGGAATTTGGATTGGTGGTAGTAAGAGAGGTATGGAAATACGAGTCGAACACTCAACCAATTGATGTAAATTAAGAGACTCACCAAATAACTCGAAGTGTCTTCAGACCAGCTTGTGGTAAAAGAACGCCTGAGCCACTGTATGCTCTGGAAGAACGATTTCAGGAGTCGGAGATATTTCTAGAATATTATCGATATCCGTAGATAATTTATCAAAGGAACCACCCATTATCATATAAGTTTTAATCTTATCACATATAAGTTTTAATCTTATCCAGACTTAATTAAATTCTGGTTTGGTAGAATAGAATTGAGTGGTTTCTAATATCCATAAACTATGATGCTCCACTGGGTAGAGAAGAGCGGCACTAAATGACAAGCAGGAATGATTACTATCAGAATCAGAAACAACCTTGTTTTCACTTAATTCAAAAACAGGCGGCTTTTCAAATGTTAAGTGGCGGTAAACCGAAAAATGGTTACTTTTCAAGCACAACAAAAACAAAACCTGATGAACACGCAATAAAGGCAACCAATTGCTCGCAATGGAGACCCGTTCAGGACATTCAACAACGGATGAGTGTGTTACCTTGACTATCTGGCTGGAAAACCAAAAGAAATAAACTCACCGAACTGTGTCTTTTAATATCGCATAAAAGTCCTTCCCTTTGGCGAGATGACACTTCACTTTTCACAAAATTTGAACTTATTTAAAAATGTTCTGTAGTGACCGAGTTAAAATAAATGTTGGGGATTTCTGTAGTGACCGAGTTAAAATAAATGTTGGGGATC
This sequence comes from Leptarthrus brevirostris, assembly GCA_964036015.1. Classification (NCBI taxonomy): domain Eukaryota; kingdom Metazoa; phylum Arthropoda; class Insecta; order Diptera; family Asilidae; genus Leptarthrus; species Leptarthrus brevirostris. Next base: position 92,677,018 of record OZ038374.1, read on the forward strand.
CAGACTGTCTTCACGTCTGTCCCAGTCAGTAGTCGCGACGTAACGTAAAAATGGCTTTATTTCTGAATTTCCTTTTCCCATTAGTATACGTTAAATTATGCAAACCCAAAGTTTTAAATTCATTTTTTCTCAGATAGGAAATATGTGAAGCCATTGCTGTAACCTATATGATAGGGTATATTAGTTTTAAGCCAACGTTTGTAACGCCTCTTTCAATAGGCCGCTAATTGAATTTTAATATTATTGGGCATAATTCTAAAACGAAGCAAGTGGTGAGCACTGCGACAAAAAAGATCTTTTGTGCCACATACCTTATCCTTACTTAGATTATATTATTGTTGTCTCAGTTCCATAACCTCAGCAGTATGTTGGTTTAATATTGCCTCCATTTTTGCAAATGTTTGCTTCTACGCTATAAAATAAAAATGTAAGAAAATAATAAAATATGTAATTAGCCGTCACCTAAAAGCTTTCGGGTCACGAAGTATACATCAGCTAATTATACTTAACTAATTCAGGTGAATAATTTTCAACTCACTACGTCGTTTCTTCCCAAGTTATGTGGTGACTAGTTTTACTAGTCTTCTACTAGGCTTCGCCTGGAAAGTAGATTCTGATTTTATCTTCCGTAACAATATTTGCAAGGAAGATGGAAGGTAGGTAGATGAAAGACTAGAAGGGCAGGAGAAAGGAAGGATACAAGATCCTTTATAATATAAGGAAGCACCTCTAACAAAGTTTTATGTAAATCTGTACATCTTCACACATGATTTCGCAAATATTAATATTGTAGAATTTCGACATAAATGATAATTAAATGAAGAAAGCTAATTTTTATTTTTGCTCAAACCAAAGAAGTTGTTTTCTTTTTTGTTCAAAAGCTAGCAAGTCCAAAAAGATAAAACTAAACACGAAAAAATGTGTTTAACATTTTGTCGAAGCCTCAAAGTTTTATAATAAAGTATAAGTAGATTTAATAATAATACTATTAATAATTCAATGTATAGAGGTTTAAAACACCGAACATCCGAAGTGCATATATCACCGCATTGCCCAAGAAAGCTAATGCAGTAGTGCGTCATAACGCCGTCTACTTCATCGACCAAAAATGCGAAAGGGCGAAGGAATGTTTTGTGAGCTGTGGTACGGAATGCGTGGGACGATTAGAGAGCGGAAGACGAACACGGATCAATGACGCCACATGGTCCAAAATAAAAAAACGGAAGCAGATTAAAGACTGCATCAATTCCGCTATCGACGTTGAAGCTAGACAGAACTACATACCTAAATCTATAGAAAGGCGTCCAAAGAAGTGTAAGACATGTCAAGCGCAACTACATCAACGAGCTGGCAGAAAACGCAGAATAAGCGGCCTAACGCGATGACAGCGTAGATCTACACTAGTTTGACAATAAACTGGCTGAAAGACTCTTGCAACTGAATATTCTTAAAGAAATACCACTGTTAGGAGAATAATTTGTTGAAGGTCTAAACACCTTTGGACCGCCGAATACCTCTTCATCCGAACCTATACACTCGCCGGCTACGGCCGACATTATTATCCGAACTCCGACAAGACTGAAATTAGCCCCAGGGATTGATGGAATACCAGCGGAACTATGTACTTAAGTCGCATCCCATTTCTGCGTCTGATAGTCTTCTTTCCGTAATCTAGGAATGTTGGGAAACCGAGACCTATCCCATTGAATGGAAAACAGGCGTAATTGTGAAGACTCCTAAAAAGGAGACCTAAGGAGTTGTAGCATGAGGGTTTATCCTGCAGCGATCACATCAACACCCGAATGAAGATCCCCTTTACATCTAATGTTCGTCGATTTTGAGGTGTTTGAGGTTGATCGTGAGTATATATGGGCAGCTTTACGTAAAAGAAGCGTCCCAGAAAAAATTATCACCATCATAATGGAGTCCTACTCAGGAGCCCAATGTCACGTCCAACACAAGAAAAAACTGTCGGAGCCCTTTCACGTGCAGAACAAAGTAAGACAAGGACGCATACTATCACCTTTGCTTTTCTTGATCGTCAGTAATGGCGTATTGATGAGCGCCCTAGATGACCGCCCATCGCGTGCGATTAGATGGAAACTTTCTAACCACCTGGACTATGCCGACGACGTATGTCTCCTATCCAAAAAACAGAGCCATGTAGCCCTAATGTCCGAAGGCCTTACTAGAGAAGGTTGCAGAATAGAGCTTAAGATCAATGCTGCTAAAACCAAACTTATGAGCTTGGACTCCAGCAGACAAAACGAAATTTATCTTGGTAGCAGCAAATGGAACAAGTGGACAAATTTTGCTATATCGGAAGCATAGTCACAACAGACGGCGGAGCTGAAGCTGATGTAGAGACTCGCATGGATTTGAATTTAATACTCTTCCGCAATAACAACATCTCCAGATGCAAAAAACTCCGGATCTTCGAATTAATTCTGTTGTATGGCTGTTCATGTAAACTACAAGTCCTTATCAATCGGTGTATCCAGCGCATCCTTAACATCTCTTGAATGTTTACTGTTAATATGGGCTTAAGATCCTTACTTTATCAATATTTTTTTACGACTTTGATAACATACGTTAATTCATGCATTTTACCGGATGTTATTTGTTATGTACAGAGCATTGTCATGCACGTCTAACAATGAGTCGTTCAGTCCTACCGAAGAATTAAATTTTTTCAACTTTCATTTTCTACCCTTGAGCGTGACCCAATGAAAGATAATTAATTTGCTAAAAAAGTAATTTGATTAGGACTGAAATATTTTTAATTTAGTTAATTTTACTAGCCACAAAAGTTCATATAAAAAGCTCGATTCGATTGTATCAAGTTTACCGGTGAGACTGTCTGCATGGAAACGTCATTCTTCCTGGAGTGCTCTTTGGTGCATCGGCTTGGTACTTCTTTTTTACTTTATCCAAGTTTCCACTCCCACGAGCCTAGGGACTTGTTGATGAATCTCGCTTGATCTCGCAGATCCTTAATTTGTCGGAGCTTTCCTGTGCTTGATGGCCACACCTGAGAAAGATCAATAGAAAATAAGAATGTGAGCAATTTGTCTATGTCAAAAAAATTCCCTGTCCAACAAGAAGAATTCTCTCTCTCTAATTCCCGTAACCCCTTGGCATGGGGCGGGAGAAGAACTTAACCCGATTCGATACAACGATTGTAAGTGGACCTACAATTTAAAGTGGACTCCAAACCACTAACATTTTCTCTGCAACCCCCATGGGCTTTTAATTGGAATCTGTTGTCAGTAGAAAGCAATCATGGGTCGCCTTTAGTGGGATTCGAACCTGGGGCCTGCAGATTGGTAGGCCGGTTCTCTAAATAATTCTCTCAAAGTAAACTTAATAACTTTCTCTTGTACTATACTTAACAAATTGATTACATCTTTCTAATTAGCATAAACTTATTTAATTCTCTCAGTAAAAGCAAAAAATTCTAATGAAAATCGAAGATTCATATTCGTGCGGTCAAAAAGTTGAGTCACTGTATATATAAAAAAAACTGGTAAACCCGCTCTAATAAAACAACCGCGTGAAAAATGTAACTGTCACTAGATTATTACTGTGATTTATTATGCGAAAATGTGATTTTTTACGATAATCTAGTACGTCACCCTCGATAATTTGCAGAAAACCAAACCACTATAAGTAAGAGTATTCATGTGACCTCTAGATGCTCTAAATTCAAAAATCCAAATTTTTAGGAAATCCCACGCAGGTTTGTTCTATTAATATTATTTTTATGGTTTACTTCAAAACGAATTCTTGAATTACAAAGTTGTTGAAAACTTTCACTTTTGTTTTCATATAAAGTTGGTATTGTAGTATACCCGGAACTTGTTGGATTTCCTAAAATATACCAAAGCATTACCAATCTTAGTTGCTTAACTTTTCTTCTTTACTGTTCTTTGATGGCGACAACCTTGCTCTTTAAAACATGCCGGCAACATGATACATCGTTCAGGTGCTTCATCAGTATTCTCAGTTTAAAGTCATTTACACTCAATCCTAGTAAATTTAAATCGTCGGACGATATTTCTATAAAGATACGTTCAGCACAAAAACTAGTTGATCAGGTGTGAACATTGCGTTACCCATCATCGTCTTGTTATAACTGCCGACTTAACTCTTGATCATGCGGATGACGATTTAAAAATACCTTTGCAAAGAGAATCGACCTCGTTGAGTACAGTTCCAGGTTACAGACGCTTTTGAGCAATGATCTAATCGTTTCTTTTATTTTGCGTTCGTAAACTTTTTACGAAGGTCGTTTCTCGTGAGTCATATATATATAACGGATCTATCGCTTTAGAATGAGTTAGCATGATTTATTGTGAAATAGTGCCGGTCAACTTACTCTAAGGATCACACCGTATTCTAAAAAATATAATTGAAGGTGATTGGCTTTTTGATTAGCAAAATTTATGAAAGTAGACCATAGTAGATGCATAGCATGCATATTTCTTTTTTTAGAAAAAGCAGAATAGCACATTTGTATGCAATATCCGTTAAGTCATCGGTGGAATAAGTGATAACGTGGCGGCCTTCTAACTCGAAGGTCCCAGGTTCGAATCCCGCCGGCGGTGACCTATGGTTGTTTCTGCTGACAACAGATTATATAAAGGCCATTGGGGGTTAAAGAGAAAATCGTCTTCGTTATTTTTATTTCACAGTTTTTTTTAGAATATATACGCCTTTTTGTGCATCAATATTAGGTTTATCTTTGTTTTACTTTTGCTGTTATTAGTATATTTCATATTTTCCTTTAGTTTAGTTTCATATTATAAGCTTTACCAAAGCTTACCCGTGTTAACCGGTAGTTTTTAACCGACTTCCCAAAAACAAAGAGGTTCTAAGTTCGACGCGTATGTTTTTGATGGAGGGTGGAACCTAACTTTGTAACACGTGGACCGATTTGGATGGTTCTTTTGCTGTTGTATAGAGTGTGATCATCCATTGCTAGTAGCAGAATAATTTGGCCCATGGTGGGGGGTTGGGCGAGGGGAGGAGTAGTCTAACTTCGTAACGCGTAGCCCGATTTGGATATTTCTTTTTCTTTTGGATAGAGTATGCTCCCTGGTTGATACCACGAGAAAAAAAATTGTTGGTGTGGGTGGGGTGGGAGAAGGGTGGTGGAACCTAACTTTGTAACGCGTGGATCGATTTTGATGGTTCTTTTGCTGTTCTAAAGAATGTGATCCCCCATTGCTAATAGGAGAATAATTTGGTCCTATGGTGATGGTGGGGGAGGCGGAAAGGTAGTAACTTCGTAACGCGTGGACCGATTTCGATGATTTTTTTTTCTGTTCGGTAGAGTATGTTCCTTGATTGATACCATGAGAAAAAAAGTTTAGTGAAATGGGGGGGGAGGGGGTAGGGGGTTAAAACTAACTTTTAACGCGTGGACCGATTAAGATGATTCTTTCTTCGTTGTAAAGAGTCGGAGACACTAAAAAGTGAAAAATAAAATAGTTTTAAAAAAAAAAGTTGAACCGACTTCACAAAAAGCGCTAAAAAGCATAAAATAATTTTTAATTTTATATCTATTGCGACATTTTGAAGTCTGTGCAAATTAAACAAATAAAACGACTACAGAACCACAATTGAAAATAATACATAATACTACCTGAACGTTTCAGCTTACGGAATCATAAGAAATGACGATTAAATATTTTTGTTGTAGTTGTTTGGTTTGTTTGATTTGCACCGACTTCAAAATGTCTTAATAGATATAAGATTAAAAATTATTTTATGCTTTTTAGCGCCTTTTGTGAAGTCGGTTCAACTTTTTTTTTAAAAACTCTTTTATAGTTTTTTAGTTTCGTAACGCGTGGACGAATTTCGGTAATTCTTTTTGTAATGTATAAAGTATGTTCTCGCATTGGTACTACGACAAAAATGTATGTGGTGGTGTGGCGGTGAGAGAGGGGTTGGATGATTTTTTTATTGTTGTTTTGAGCATGAACCATGAATTCGGACGATTCTTTGGTTGTTGAAAAGAATATGATCCTCCATTGGTACTATGAGAAAAAATTCGGATCTTGGGTAGGGTGGGGGAGGAGTTGGCTAATTTCTTAGCGTGTGGATTAGTGATGGACAAAATCGGTCACTTTGCTGACTCAGGTCATTTGGGTCACTTAAGTCGTTTGGACACTTATGTCTCTAGAGGGACAAGGTGTACATTTGAGCCCTAACAGTGGAGAATTTTTTCACCTTTTCAGGCAACTTAAAGCTTTTACTGTGCTTCTACATTGTAGAGTTGTATCGGGTCGACCGAAGTGCCTTGCGTTTTGCTCTCCATTTTGTTCTGTCTTTTCAGTCGTATGAGTATGTGATAAGTAAAGTATAGAGATCACATGTGCATCACAACGTCACTCACATTTATAGAAATATGAACAACAGCAACACGGACTACAGAAATTTGACGAAGTGCGTGTTGCATGAGTTATTTTAGTTCTCAGTTCTTAACTCAAGAAAATATATTACGATGCATTGTGCACCATACACGATCTACCACTCTGTTGCCTTAAAACTATAGGAGACGGAGTTGGATCAATTCGTTGAGTGGCACGACCACCATGCCATGGGTCCCAGGTTCGAGACCAGATCTCCCCTTGAGGTTTTATTAAGCAATTAAAATAATCCACTCTGTCTCTGGGATTATGTCTAGCTCGCAGCAATGTAAAAACAAGACTGAAGTTTCCTCACTTCCCTTACCCTAATTCCTTTCCGGCCAAAACCATGCTAACGCATCAAAGGGTTGTTTCCTAGAATTTGGCCACAACGAACTGATCCAACTCCGTCGCCGATTTGGATGATTCTTATATTGCTGAATAGAGCATTATGACGAAAATTGTGACTTAGAATGAGAATAAAAGAAGAGTGGCGCCTAGCTTCGTAAGGCGTAGACTGATTTTGATTCTTTTGTACAGAATACGTTTCCTTATTAGTAAATGATAAAAAGATTTGCACCTGGAGTAACTACGGGAAGTGGACGGAACAGTCCCCTTTCCTCCTAATGCATACCCCGATTTTGATGGTTTTCACTTCCTGTATAAACTACGTTGACGTACTTGCGCGATTGCCGGGACTAATTTGGTAACGCGCTACCGGATTTTCATTTTATTTTCTTTCTATAGAGGGCAACTCTCTTCTCTGCAACTCTTGAAATTGCTTTGTTCATACGAGCAGCATTTTAAATACTTTTGTCGTTGTTGTTTTGTTTGTTTAATTTGCACCAACTTCAAAATGTTGTAATAGATTTAAAATTAAATATTTTTTATAATTTTTAGCGCTTTTTGTGAAGTCAGTTAAACTTTTTTTTAAACACCAATTTTTTTATATTGTCACTTTTGAGTAACTCTCGAACCTTTGACGATGTCTTTTACTTCAAGTAAAAACTGTTGTAAAAAATAATTTTATGTAGAGTGCTCGGTTAACCACCACACCACCACCAAATATTTTTAAAGTGAAACTTAATTTGGCAACGCTTGGACCGATTTAAATGAGTCTTTCGGTCTTAGGAGCTGAACTTAACTTTAGATCGATTTAAATCCTTAAATGAACTATTTGATCTTACGATGGTGAGCGATAAAACTATACCCACCACAAGGTACGGTACAACAATTGTTGCGATCTTTACAATATGTAAATAACACAGAACGTTATTTCAGTTATCAAAAATTACTTTTTTCATTTATATATAAACAGTACAACTCAAAGTTGAAATTACATTAGTACCCTTTTTTTGGTTCATGAGACAGTACAGTGTTCGGCATTTCCTCAATTGACGAATTTCTGTTTTTATTATATTAGTATTTTCTTTACTTATAGTACTTTGCTTACTGTACAAGGTTACAGACTATTATTGTCTCTTATATATTTAAAATAAAAGACACATGCAAGTTTTGTTGAATATACATATTTCGACAGGTATACCTCATGCTTCTTTACCTAATTATTTAATTTTCATATATTTCATTTTGTTATGGAAGAGCCGATCGCGGAAGAGCGATAGACATCTGTCTGTCGAAGAAGATGAATGTGCTCCATTTTAAGTAGACTCTATTTAAGTGCTCGTATGTACATTCCAGGACCAACGGCTTAAACTAGTACTGGCAAGTTCACCTAGAGGTAATGATGCCACTGGTGAACTGAACCGTCTGTGTACCAGACTAGTCCTTCTTGGGGGACAACAGGGAAGTTTTAGGCTTGACTTTTCTTCACTCTTATGATGGGTGATTGGAGTGTTGAGAGTCTAGAGTCCTAGGAGTCCTGTTGCCCCTGACCAATACGAAATATTGATAGTCACACCCTCCATTTCTGCTTCAGTGATACTTAGGTAGATCAGCCACAATATGAATCTGACCAGATTGACATAGCTCTAAGCCACTATGTGATCACCCCGTAGGTAATTATAGATCTAGTCAACGTATTGTAAATCCACTGCGTAGAAGCTTCAAAGCCCAGGTAGCACCACAAGTAATGTGATACGCCTCAAATGATTTTCTCGGTTATATTATTTAGGTACTGGTTCCAATATAGCTTGGAGTCCCTTGTTTTTTTGTTTATTCTTTTTTTCTTTTATACGATGTGGCCAAATCCTAGGGGACAACCCTTTGATGCGTTAGCATGGTTTTGGCCGGAAGGGAATTAGGGTAAGGGAAGTGAGGAAACTTGAGTCTTGTTTTTGCATTGCTGCGAGCTAGACAACAGCCCAGAGACGGAGAGGATTATTTTTTAATTTCTTAATAAAAGCTCACGGGGTCATCTGGTCTCGAACCCGGGACCCATGGCATGTTGGTCTTGCCGCTCAACGTATTGATCCAACTCCGTCTCCAAGTTATACGGAGATATTTCACCTGTTCGCCGAAGGTAATTGTAGTCCCCGAAAATCCTCTTATTTGCGAAAGGAATTAGTACAGTTTACTAGGGGTGATTTTACTTGTGCCCAAGAATTTAAAGAGTTTAAAGGCTCGCATCTTTGGTAAAGAGGACATGCTTCAGTCCCACTTAATAGCACTTTCAAAGATGGTGCCTGTACCAACACTTCGAACAACTTCCTAAGTGAGCCCAGGTCTCCTTAGATCGTAATTCGTAAGGCTTTTGTGGAGTCTTGCAGAGTCTCGAGCACCCTCTACCTTCTACCGGTTACAAAACTTTCTTCACTCTACGGCGTGCCGTCCCTTATTTCCGCTACTCGTGATTGTAGGGGGTCAGGGCACGTATGTATCCTAGGACTCTTTTCTGTTTACAAACCTTCACTGCTTTTTAACTGCCGTCCTAACTTTTAAAAGCCCCTGAATCCATAATGGTAGGTTCCTGTGATACGACTTTACCGTGACAACAAGGCCTAAATGCAATCAACGCGGATTCACTGACTAGGGCTGCCACGAGTTGTTTACGTCTTGTGTAACCTGATCGTGTAAAAGTAATCTAGTTCGTGTTCATGAACTCTTAACTTTCTCTGACACATTCGCCAATATTGAATACAGGGTGTTTGGCATAAGGTGTACTAAAATAAATGGAATGACAGATCTCATCTAGGTAAATAAAGTATTATATGGCGGGGGGTAGTCTAAACCGTTTGGGAGTAAGTGGGTGATTAATAAATTCCGATTTTTCATGGTATGCACATTTTATTTTTATCAACACAGCGAAATTCTCAACAATGTTGATCTAACTCCTACCATTGCAGGTACAGTCACTTCCAAAAGTGATGAAAATGTTTTGAAATTACCAAAACATTTTCCAAATTTTTTTCCGAAATTCATGTAATTAACACATCCGTTTTTTATTTTTATAAAATTGCCCATCTCAGTAGAGAAAGGATGTACAATTTTATATGTAAAAAACCTATCGGGGAATATTATAAAAATCTTTAATTTAAAGAAACTAAAACCTAAATTCATTCATTAATTTTATTATATTACAAAAGCTGTTCGAAAAGTCTTTCGTTATTTTTGATGTATGCCAATGACCTGCTTCTAATTCCTTTATTAATGTGTATTATAGCCAACCTCTCCCGTATTTTGGTCGCTGTAGTCCCAATTCTGCTAATTACTTCATCTCTATCGTTAGCAGACCTCAAATAAACTTCATCGTTCATTGTTTCTCATAGAAGAAAGTTAAATTCAGTAAGATCTAGAGCTCCAGCAGACAAAGGTATCGGTAGATCTCGTCCAATCTAGCGGTCAGGAAATTTTTCACCTAATATTGTCTTACAATGTTACCGGTATGCACTGGGGCGCCATCGTATTGGTAAATCATTGACCTAAGATTATTCAGAATGATGTCCTGTAATAGATTTAGTAGTATATATCCCAAAAATTCCACATAAATTTAGCCTTTAAGCACTTGCGGCAAAGTCCCATTAATTAAGTGCCAAACATTGGCTCAGAATTTGGGTTGGAAGGAGGTCCCCTTGTCCTATGTGAGTTAGTATCCGACCAAACATGAAAGTTGCAGAGGTGTGTGATACCATCCCCGGTGAACTGCGAATCATCTTTTCTCACAATTCGGCCCAGAAACACCCCGTTCTCTATGTCTCATTCCAGAAGCCAAATGAAAAATTGTAATCTTTTCTCGGAATCTCCTTCCAGTAGTCCTTGGACTGGAATATGATGATATGAACGTCATCTTGCTGGATGAATAACCCTCCAAACTTTAACTGAAGACACTCCTAATAGTCTTGCGACTCGTCTCGGGCTCACTTCGTGGTCTTGCCGGTCGAGGGTAATTATTTACTGCTGCTGTTACTTACGATTTTTCATAACCTTCAGAAAGTCAGTGAAAATATCCCTCTTTGGTTTGCACGTCTATTAGGGAATCGCCTTTTAAAATAGAACAGCCGTTTTTTCGTTTCAGGCTACTACACAATAAATATAAATTATATCCGTGTATTCCTCAAAAGTAAATTCTGCCTATTTGTAATAATATGGTGTTCACGATAAGGCGACTGATCAGTGTAATAAAGTAAGGCATTTACTGTTTACCCATTGAGGTAAATTACGATAGCGCATTTTACTACTCACCACCTCTTCGGCACCATGCCATTTTCATCTTAGCTTTGTAGTGTTTTTGAGGTATCCAGGGAAGAACAAGAAGGAGAAGGATAGGCAGGGCCGCCGAGGGGGAGGGGGGGGGGGCGAAGGGGGTAAACCCCCGGGCCCAGTCTTTCAAATGGGGCCCCGTCATCTAAGTCATCAACAGAAAAAATTTTCTATTTTAATTTTATATATAAAAAAATGTTTCACGATCGAAAAAGTGTAATATACTAGACAGATTTTAACTTTAAAGTCACTCATTCGACTGTATATAGGCCTGTAAACGCTTAGTCCCGGGCCCGAAATTCCTTTCGCGCAGGCCCGTATGTGGTACCCCCGGGCCCGCATATTGTCTCTACGGGCCTGAGGATAGGTTTATGGAACGGGAGCTTTTTAGTGTTTGTGAGGTATCCAGGGAAGAACAAGAAGGAGAAGGATAGGCTTATGGAACGGGAAAGGCAATTGTTCACTATGCAAGAAAGTACCCGTTGCCGCTATAAATCAGTGTACTGCGATAGTCACGCGCACTTGGAGGTTGCCGTCCATTCTCATCCCGTAATTTTCAAATCTTGAAGTAAAAGCTTTCGGTAGGTTTTAAATCCATTTGATTGCATTGTCATTGGAGTCCTTTTGAAAGTGTATTATCGTAAGATAAACTCTTTGAAGAACTACTTGCTTTTATCATACTTTATCGTGCGTGGAATTTGAGGTGTATGCTACTTCTAAGATTATTATCAAATCATTAGCTATTATATAACGAACATAATTTATTCAGGGCTAATAAAACAATTGTCTTGAATTTGGTAATACTGCAGTAAAAGAAACCTGATATAAAAATACCTGAATGGTAAAGTCAGACTACCGTAAAAGTGATTAACTACCGTGCAAATTTGATAAATTGACTTTTCATTCACTTAACTTTAACTAAACTTCTACAAGACAATGGCGTTAGTAAAGATCTTAAATAAAAGAATTGTGTGCAAAGCCAAAAGATTCATCACGGACTAATAAGCGCGAAGCACACCAGTCAATCATCGCATCGTAAGGAAACATGTACAATTACTCAAAATTATAACATTTGTTTTTCAACTATTTTTAACGAAACTTAATATAATAAATAATAGCGTTAACCTTTGGTTACATTTTCATTAATTTCGAGTAAGGAGCTGTGCGCATATATCCAACGTTTTCTTTTGGGTTCATTTACCTACATGTAATGGACGCAAACGTATTTGTATCAAAATCGATAGTAACCGAACATTATTTTTCTGCTTGTTTATTGAAATTTATTTAAATTAAAGAACTCATTAAAGTGGGTTTTTTTTATCCAGGGGAACAACCCTGTGTGTGTTTTAGCAAGGCTATGTCCGAAAGGGAATAAGGGTAAGGGGAAATGAGGGAAATTGTATATCTTGTTTTTGCATTGCCGTCAACAGCTGAAAGACGGAGTAGATATATTATTTATTGCGTAGTAGTAGGTATTTACATTTTTGTTAATTATAAATTTCTTGTACATATCTTTGAAAAAATGTATTATTTTGTATCTGGTAACTTTTTTTAAAAAAAAGGGTGTCTTTTCTAGTTCCCATTTAATGCACTGCACTTAATCAATGTGGGGAACTAAGCATTTAATTAAAACAACCTTTTCGCCTAAATAAAACTCAAATTATGATTAAAAATAATTATGCTGCCGATTTCACAACCAAAATTCGTATTAACAAATCACGCTATCACTTAAGTGAAAAATAGCTAGTCATACAGAACAGTTCTTACACATTCAAGAAGTTTCTTGTACTTTTACATTCTAAAGGAAGCCTTTATTGTTATTATTATTAGGGCTTATGTTAACCTTCTGTCACTTTGACCGAAATGACCTTTTGTAACGAGATCCTATCAAAAATTTAAGCCATCTAATGGAACTTTAGTTCCTTAAGTAAGCTCAGAATGTCACCGAGATGCCTGAGCCTGATTTGACGGAGGGCCTTGCAGTGACAGAGGATGTGGTCCGTTGTCTCTTCCTCTTCCAAACAGAAGCGACAGGTATCCTGCTTAGCGAGCCCCATCTTTTTTAGGTGGTAGCCTGGGTGGGGGGCAGTGACCAGTAAAACAACTGTCATAAGCCTTACATTTGGTCTACTGAGAGCAGTGTTTTTCATTTCTGTTTTGAGTAGGCTATGAACCTCTTCACTTGTCTTAACCCTGGTGTATTTTCCCAGTGTCAATGCTTACAGTTGGTTCCCCGTGACCTGATTTGTATGATTGTATGAGACTGTCTCAATGAATGAATGAACTGGCCTACAATAATAGGGCCTTTTTTGTCAGGCGATCCGCCATCTCACCAGGCCCAGGCCCTATTGTTGTGGGCCAGTTCATTCATTCATTCATTCATTGAGACAGTCTCATACAATTGCAGACTCAAAGGCATTATACACTTTTTATATAGAAATATATTTTGGCAGCGCGAATACCTCTTTAAGTAATCTCGCTCGAGAAAAGTTGAATGGCGTGTATTTTGCTTAAAAGATGGTTGGTGCAGATCCGAGCGTCATATGCAGCCATGGTTCTGTCACCCATATTGGACCCATCTGTATACCACATGAAACGTCCGTTTTCGAAGGTGCGGCTATTGTTAAGCTAGTATTATCTGCTTTCAGGGATCAGGGCGTTTGAAAGATGCGTTTTTTCGGCATGATATCTAAGTTGACTACGGGATCACCCTGAAAGTCTTCAAGTATGTTCCTGTGGCCAGCCAGATGGCCTGCTTTGAGGAGGTTGGCATTGTGTAGCCTTATTGCGTTCGAGGCAGCCTCCTTCTTTAAACATTGAATGAAGTGTAGGAGGTCATAGCTTTTTCAGTAACTTTTTCAGATGGGGATTTCATCTTAGTCTTTGCTCTAGAACCACATTCAGATATTTGATCTCACTTTAACATTCCACCCGTGTTTCTTCAATTGTAAGATCTTCTAGGCTCAGCTTGCTTTTCCTAGTTAAGTGTGCAATAGTTGCTTTGCCGGAGTTAACTTTGTGGTTTTCCCTAAGCCATCAGGACTGTACCATATTGAAGGCATTTTGAAGTTTTATAGACATAGTTCTATCACGCCCAATCATAGCCTTGACATTCGTAGCCAGATACAGTCAGTCTTAACAGAAGATTATCAATAATCCATGGGACATTCTCTGGTGTTTCTTATCGTTATTGATTTATCCTCCAGCCTCGCCCTGATATTTCGCTTGCTGAACATTGCCCCGAACCGGCGGACCGTCGGCAGGTAAAATACTCTGTCGATAGCCACTCTTTCAACGGATGTGAACAACGTGTAAACACACAAATAGTAATATTTTCACCTTTTACAGCACCTTAATTCCCTACGAGACTATGTAGTGCTGTTAATTTGCTTTGTCCGATTGATATGAGTGCTGGTTTACGTGTAGCGGAGTCTCTTTAAGAACACCATGCCTAATGACTTAATCAAAGAATTTCATTGATTTTATAAGAGAGAAGGAGAAGCTGATTGGACAATATACCTTGCACTGGGTTGCCCTCCATTCTTATGTATAGAGGCCACCCTCACCCGGTAGATTTGTAGGATTTAAAGAAGTTGAGGGTCCATTTTACTCTCCCAGCTGTGAAGCTTTTAGGAGAGAGTCTCGACGTGGTGTGGTTCAACACGTGTTGAACCACACCATGTGACTGAATTCCTCTAGGTTTTTCGATTTGTCAGCGCTTAGGGAGCTGTGTTTCCAAGAGTAGTTTTATTGTTTCTTCTGATTTGATGACATAGGAACTATCAGTTCAATGGAGGAGGGTAATATCAGTGGAGTGACCTTTGAGGGAACTTTTTGGCGACGTGCTTTTATAGGTAGATAGTCGATCCCCTCACAGAAGTTTCTCAAAGTTTGTCTTTCTAACCTCCTTAGTTAGTTGTTGTATTCTGTGAGGACCTGTTTGTATTCATTCCAGGCAACTGAGAGTTGGATTTATTAAAGAGCCTTCTTTCTCTAAGCTTGCTTTGCGTGCGTTGTGTACTATCAGGACACGTTTCTAGCAGCCTCTCTGTGTCTAATAGGATTGCCATTTTCGTAGCTGTAAGCGATCAGGTTTTGTAGCTGGTTTGTGGCAATGTCTAGGACCTCTTGTGATTCTAGCGGAGCGTCATCGAGTTCTTGAATGTTAGTCTTAGTGTGCTTCCGATTGGTATCTCAATTCACTAACTTAGGAATCCTGATTCCCTGCAACTGCATGTGAGGAGTCTGAACATCAAACATTATTTGTTACCAATCAGACACGTGCCAGTTAAATATATTGTTCTCCAAGTTGGTTGGCCAGTACTTATTGGCGAACAGTATTAGTAAAAGTCGATTTATTACCCTTATTTAATATGTCATTGTTTATTATTTATGAAACAGTCTATTAGGTACCCGTCTCGATTGTTAATCCCGATTCTTTCTTCTTACAGAAACACAATAATTTCCTTATCTCCTTGGCGGTGGCAAAGTAAGTCAAGGCAATATCTACCTCTTACTTTCCTCTACACGGCGGCGTCTCCTCTACTGCCACAACCAAATCCATAGTGATTAGCTCTGGAATGGGAAGAAAGATAATCGTTGGCTTGAACACCACGGCAGCACGAGGAACTGTTTGCTCGCTATCATAGATTAACTTATCCGGTTTTGATGGAAGTCTCTTTATGAGCCTTCCATGAAACTGAGGTTCTTGAATTAAAAACATATGCTTTCCCTCCAGCATGAATCTCCTGCTAAGCACGGAAAATGTAGCTTTTCAGTGATGGAGATTGATCTGGAGGAAATTTAGAGTGACCTAACCGACTGTAATTGGCAGGGAGTAACCGGGCTTTATCTTTTAATCTCTTGATACTCGGGGAGCCTTCTCCTCTTGTGCAAGGCCTTTTAATTTGTTGGTGGCTGGTGGCCTCTTTCTGAAGACCGCACCGCACCGTTTAAAATTGTTGAAATTTCTCCTGTTAATTTTGCGGCTGAGGAAGGGGTAGCTTCGAGTGAGAAAAAAGCTTAATATCATTCTGATTTAGTAATCTGAAAACTGTGTAAAGAAATTATTGATCATTTGTGTCCTTCATAAAAGTATCAAGAAAATTAATATTGTACCCCAGTTTTTTGGCTTTTTAAGCCCATTGACCGCCATAAGGGGGACGCAAAAATAGGTCTCTCTAAAAAATAGGTCTCGCAAAAATAGAACGGAAATGAAGTCTTGTACGAATCTCATACGCTGAGTAGTTTTTTTTGTACAAATAAATGACTGGCAGCTCAATAGCCAATTTTTTGTCAAAATTTGCCGAGGTTACATCGTCATTCCAGAAAACTAACTTCTGAGAGAAAGTGATCATCATAGCAATGTAAACTAATAACCTTTACGTCACATTTGGCATTTCTCAGGGACCAGATAAACCATTTTTAAGAGTTGACCTTAAGATATGAATCTTATATTTTTCAAAGCTATGTATTTCAGTGGAACAATGAAGCGTTTTGTATAATTAGAATAAAGGTAAGGCTAAATATGATTTTTCACAGACACCCGGCTTGTGAGAAAATCAATCATTTCATGTAATTCACAAGGCAAAATTAATTTTGATGATTAATCGATGCCCCTGAAGAATTAAAATTGTAATGCAGGATAATTCAATTATTTTTTAATTACGCGTTACTTATAATTTTGTCTGCTTGCTTCTATTCTAAACACGTTAATTCTGCACTGTAATTGATCTACCTGCATTGCTTCCGTGGTTTGAAAGCTTAAAGCATGCCTCTTTTTCTCTCTTAAGTTTAAATTTCCGCTTTTAAATATGTAGAAAAAATTATTTTTGGGCATGGTGTTATCATGGAAGCTTTTAAAATCAAAAAAATAAGTCATAGGTTGTTACTCACAACCACTGACGCAAGCGTAAAGTTTCACGTCCAAATAGCCGACACATTCAACTGCACCTGGCAACCTTTATCGTCGGTGTGGAACGGAAGCCTCGTCTTTCACTGGGAATAGGTTAGGTTAGGTTAGGGTGGCGGCCATCAGCCTCACATAGACCTATAAATGGTCCGTTGTGTTACCACATCCGTGGAACCGTGCCTGATTGCCGGGTTTATCTAAAACCAGCCGCAGCTGTTAATAAACCTTAGGAGCTGTTTCAGCCCGATGCCGGCTATATCGCCCATGCCACCTAAGAAGTACACGCCCATTGCATTGTACCTTCTTTTTGCTAGGCCCGGGCATTCGCAGAGTAAGTGCTGAATGCTTTCCACCTCTTCCTCGTCCATACAACTCCGGGAGAAGTCATTCGTGGGAACGCTCAGACGTTCTGCATGTCTACCGAAAAGACAGTGGCCAGTAATAACTGCCACAATGTTTCGGAGTTTTATCCGGCTTCCGTTTAGCAGGAACGCGGTTTTTCTCAAATCCCATTCAGGCCACATCTGCCTTGATACTCTACATGTGGTTAAGTTACTCCATCTCTGTTTAGCGAGCTGAGTAGCGTTAAGATCAATTTCTCTCTTTACTGATTCTAGCGGCCAGCCGATCGATCTGTCAATAGAGGAATCATCCAGTTGTGATCCCTCCTTTGCTAGCTCATCAGCTGCCTCATTCCCTTGAACACCACTGTGACCAGGGACCCAGCAGAGAGTTACCTTGTGTCTCGCTCCTAACGTCCGGAGACCCGCCAGACACCTGCCGACCAGCTGTGACCTGACTAAGTTTGAGTCCAGCGCCTTGATAGCTGCTTGGGTGTCGATGTTCAAGTATATCTCGCTACCCATTAGTAGGTTTGGGCGCCCGTGTATTAGTGCTATCGCCCTTTCTATGGCCAAGATCTCCGCTTGGAATACACTGCAATGGTCCGGTAGCCGGTTTTCTAGATTTTGCTCGTCCGTTTTTTTTAATTAGTTTTGCTTTTAGCTTTTTCAACCTATTAGTAACTTTCAATACTTTGTGTCCTAGTTCTGGAGAGTTTTGAGTATTTTTTTGTGATTTGGCCTAGCAGCTGTCACACTTGTCAGTTCGACCATTTGTTACCTAGCCCAGCACTATCGAACCCAGTCAAAATTTAGGTCCTTGGTGAATCCTATGATTGTTCTTCGAGCCGCTTTTACAGCATCCTTTGGCGATAGAAACGCCATTCTTAGATATTTGAACTTTATGCAACCAAAGTCTTCACAGTGACAGACGATATGATTTACTGTTTTGTCCTCTTCTATACAGCACGGCTACATGCCTAACTCGAAGGCCTCAAGGATAGATTCCGAACGAACATTATGAAGGCAACTCTTTGCCTAGGAGGGATGCTAGAGAGTATTCTTTGTATTTCATTGAGTATTCAATTGTGCGTACAACTTCTTAGAGAACTTGCTCTGTAGATCTCTCTTTACAGTAGACGTGCTGGGATCTTAACATTCGGTTTCCATCTAGAATCTAGCTCGTGACCCAGTTTACCTGCCTTTGAGATAATACTACCTTGACTTTTCTTTCGGTCTGAGGAACGTAATTAAAACTTACACAACCATTAAAAATAGTCAACATATACTTCGCCGTAAAGTCTGCAGATATGAGATAATTCCATTTGACCCAAGGAATTTTGAAGGGGTGAGTTTTTTGTTATTTTTTGGTGGATCCATTTTCGGGACCCACGAGTAAGTCCGGAACGGGTGAGTTCACCCTGGCAGAGCCTATGCTCCGGTGTAGGGCACTTATACAACTGACCTTGCCAAGTTATCGGAAGAGGCTCGTTATTGGCTGGTTTAGCCCCCAAATCTCACATTCTTCGGAATGGTTTGATTCACAAACTCACACTCATCCTGAAAATAGGCACCACTATCGATGAGGTGGAGTCAAGCTTCCACACCTTAGCTGACTTCCACACAAAGAGAGGGTATTACAACGGGAACCCAAGTGGAGGGATAGCTTGAGGAAAGGAACTATGCAATACTTTATAAAGAGTTACTAAAAAAAAAGGTTTATGATATTTAAATTACGTTAAATATCATAAATTTCTTCATTTTCAATTTATTTTCTACACCTAAGTACGATTTTTTTCAGTTTTACAGATTTTTTTTTCATATTTTGCTGAATACAACTTCTGGTTTGAATGATTAAAAATCAACTCGACAGTTAGGCTTAGGTTTGTTGAGCGGAATAATTAGGTGGGATAATCCTCTTCCAAATATGCTTTCACAATATGATTCTATTACACAATTGCGCGTACAGGAATGACAATATGTATGATATAATCCGATGCGGTTACAACATTAATACAAATTTGGTTAGTGCTCATCTCTATTTTAACACAATGTTATCTAATACTTTTAGGTTTACAGTTATACCTAGTTGGTATGACTACAATGAATAATAATGAACGGTGTTAATAATTAGGACAGGATGTGCAAAATCCATACTTGACGGCGTCAAAACAAAATTGAGTTCTTTAGCCGATCCATAATTTTCTGTAATGAAAGTCAAGTCGACAAGTCTTTAGCATGCAAAGAAAAGAAGGAGCAATTTACATATTAAACGTTTGTAATGTTTTCGTGCTTAGCATAATTATTAATTAAAGAAAAAGTGTGCAACGTTATAGCAGTTCCGGAAAGAAAGAAATTGTTCGTAGCACGTAATAAAAAAGTTATAGCACGTACCTTTTGCATTTAAAATTTTGTAAAAGTACTTACAAACGATATTTTTCGTGAAGACTAAAAGTAGGTACTATCGTCAGTTCTATCGCGGTATTTTCTAAATTTTTGCAAATTAACCGAATAGTGCTAGAAAAACTAAAAACAAAGCACATTGTTCACAAAAGTCCACACAATGGCCAATTTCTCAAATACTTTAGGCCTCTGATGGATATCTCAAGTGAAACAATGCAAACCCGATGCTGTACAATTTTCTTCGGAACCATTGCTCAAGTGCGGATATGTAAATTTCTTTTATGATACTAAACGAGTGGTAGTCCATTTCTTATGTAATTCGCAGATGTAATATTTTACTAAACTGATACGCTAATGGCCTCAGTTTAACACTTCTCAAACTTTAATTTTAATTACCACGTGGAAACTTGATTGCCCATTCTGGACCTCAAAATTTTTTGTGCAAATACATTGATGAAAGGGATGTACCAACATACTACAAACAACAAACAATTAGAATAAATAAATTAGAATGAATTATCTACCTATTCGAGACCTGCCCAATATTACATAAAATGTTAAATATTTCTTCCTTTATAAGTTTAGATTTAATTCTTCCTTGCACAGTCTTGCATCTGAATTCGAAAGTTACTGTCTATATCGCTACGCACTAGGAAATATGCACTTTTTACAATAATATATTTGAAGCTGCATATCGATGGTTAAGTGCACAGAAGTTGTATCTCTACTTTTTAATAATTTTTACGTTTTTAGGTAAAAGAACTCCTTTGGACCTATATTTTGCTCAGCTCAAACGATATACGCCTAAGTAGACTCCATCGGAAGTTATAGACTTGGAAAAGTTGTATATCAACGAAAAATCTTGCAGGGACTTTACGAGCAAATCTAACAATATCTTCATATTAAATAAAATATTGTATATATTTTTTCAAATAATCAATGCACAAGGACTAACACTTTCTATATCTTATTAGTTGACATCTCGTTGATTCAAAAGCCACTGTAGAAAATTTTATGAAATTTGAACTTCTATTTTCGGTTACATGTTGGCTTAAACTTTCCAAAGCTTTTAACTCAAAATCACAATTATTGGAGATGCAACGCACTTAACCATCGATATGTTGGCATATTTAGGTTGCTGATTTAGATTCTGAATTCCCGACCCGGCCCTATTACGTGTTCACTACAGTAAGAACGATCCTACTTTATCTGAGACGTGTTCCTAAAGTAATTAATATAAGTTTAATATGACTTAGCTGTGGAATGTCCATAACTTTAGATACTTATTCACGCAAAAGAAGCCCGCCACCTGTTTAAATTATTTGTAATGATTTGTATTAAATATATTTTTTTATTTATACATAGAATTTCTCTAGCATCCAAGCAGCGACACCAGCAGTGAAAGGATGTATCCACTGATCAATGAAAATGGCTACAAAACTACATTTTGACTTAGATTATTACTTTATATTGGGATGCCAAAGGGTAGTTACGATGTAGTTGTATTGATATCCTCATATACAGGGTGTTTCAGACCTGACATGCCAAAATGAGTGGGGTGATAGATCTCAACTAAACAAACAACAAATTGTATGATAGGGAGGGGGCAATCTCAACCGTTTGAGAGTTACAGAGGGGATTCATAAATTTGAGTTTTTCATCGTATGCATATTACTCTTTTATTTTTATCTTTTTATCCACCCAACACAGCGGCATCAAACAAACGCTAAAAACTACTATTCTAATGACCTTTCCAAAATTTTCAACAATGTTGATCTAACTCCTACCATTGAACGTACAGTCACTGCCAAAATTGAAAAAATGGTTTGCGATTACCCACAATTCACCATTTCCTCAAATTTCCTCCGAAATTCATGTAATTAGTATACACCTTTTTTATTTTTATTGGATGGCTCATCTCATGAGCTTTCAACATGCCCAGGGTGCAAGGGTGTAGAAATTTATAAGTAGAAAAGTTATCGGGAAATATTTGAAAATCTGCAATTTAAGGAAACTAAACTCATATTAACTCTAAAAACCTTTTTATTGAATTCAAAATGTATTAAAATTAATCTTTGTAAATTACAAAAGCCGTTCAAAATATCCACCGCTACATTGTATGCATGCCAATAATCTCCTTCTAAGTCACTGTGTTTAAGGCGTATTGCAGCCATCATCTCCCATATTTTCGTCGCTGCATTCCCAATGCTGCTAATTAAATCCTCCCTAGTGTTAACAGGGCTTGAATAAACTTCATCCTTAATTGTTCCCCATAAAAAAAGGTCCAATGGGGAAGGTCTGGAGATCTAACAGGCCAAGGAATCGGTGCACCTCGTCCAATCCAGCGGTTAGGAAATTTTTCATTTGGTATTGCCTTCACAATGTTAGCAGTATGCGCTGGTGCTCCGTCGTGTTGGTAAAACATGTCCGTTTGATTATGCACAGGGATGCCCTCTATTAGATCTGGCAGTGTTTTCTCCAAAAAGTCCGCATAAATTTGACTATTGAGGATTTAAATGAAATGTAAAATGAATGGTCCTACCAAATGGTTGCCGATGATACCAGCCCAAACATTAACATTACTTGCTGGAATGAAGTCATCTTTGTAATGTGTGGGTTAGTTTCCGACCAGGTATGTGGGTTATGGGAGTTCGTGATACCATCCCTGATAAATTGAGATTCATCTGTCCCATAAACGCCCTGTCGTCAATGTCGCGTTCCAAAAGGCAAGTGCAAAATTGCAGTCTTCTTTCGGAATCTCCTTCCAGTAGTCCTTTTACTCGGTAATGGTGACATGGACGTAATCCCTCCGATGAACAACCCTCCAAAACTTAGATGAAGACACTCCTAATCGTCTTGCGACTCGTTTCGTGCTCGTCTCAGGGTCCTGCCTCACGATGGTGATTATTTGCTTCTCGACGTCGGCAGAAGTTCCCGAAGTTTCGGGTCGTGTGTCCATGTCGTGTGAAGTTCCACTTCCTGTTTCTCTTAACCTTCGGCAAGTCCGTGTAAATACCCCTCTTTGGGGTGCTCGCCGGTTATCGAATCTCCTTTGATATTCCAGTACAGCCGCTCTCTCTTTTCCGTCTACTACACCATAAATGTAAATAATATCCGCGTATTCCTCAAAAGTAAATTCTACAATTTTTTAATATTTTTGCTTAAAAACACCCGTACTTATTGATTTGTTTTTCAACTATGCTAGGTATTCTTGCTGACTGACTCTTTTTTATAGCAAAATTTCCATCAGGTACGAGTAACAGGACGCCAGGATACAAGGGTGTGAATTCTGGCTAACACAAGCTAATATCGGCAATAAAACAAAATTACACTAACATTTTTAAAACCTTTTTGCAGCAATAATTAAAATTAATTACCTGTTAACCCAAAATAACGAGCCTTTAACTTTAAAATTTTGTTTATTTAAAGAATTTCCTACCTAAAGTGCAATAACATAATTAGGTAGTCAGGGATTTCTAAGGATGCGGTTTTTCTAATCCTTTGTCTACTTTGCCATGCTGCACCTATTTGGTAAGGTAATAAGATGGGCAATCCAATAAAAATAAAAAAGATGTGTACTAATTACCTGAATTTGGGAAAAAATTTGGGAAAATGCTGAATTTTAGGCAACTGCAAACCATTTTGTTCGCTTTTAGAAGCCACTGTATCTGCAATGGTAGGAGTTAGATCAACATTGTTGACAATTTTGGAAAGGTCATTTGGATAGTAGTTTTTAATCGTTTGTTTGATGTCGCTGTTTTTATGAATCACCATGTAACTCCCAAAAGATTGCCCCTCCCTGCCATTCAATTTGTTGTTTGTATATATGAGATCTATCACCCTACTCATTTTGGCACGTCAGATCTGAAATACCCTGTATGCTTATGCGGAATGTTTATACTGGTTTATTTTACAAAGCCCACCGGCTTGCTGCTAATTCCTATTTTCTTTATCGCAGCTTCCACCTCTATCGCAAGGCACTAGCAAGCAAATGCTGCTAACTTCCGTATGTGGGTACTTTTTAAGGTACTCTTAAAACCCGACCTGACCAAAGCTATTGCATCTTCTTTCTGGCCCCTTTTCAAATGTTGTGTTTTTGCTTTGCTTAAATCTTAAATCTTAATAAAGGAACAGTCGCGAAACACATCAATAGTTTTGCTGATAGTTTCTCTTCCGGTCTTGATGGTATTCCGGTTTCCTTTCTAAACTATTCTGTTCTTTTTCTCTGGTTTCTATCCTTTGGTATTTATTCAATTTATCAATTTCTTATGATGTCTTTCCTAAATCTGGGAAACCATCCCTTATTATTCCTCTTCCCGAGAAGGACAATGGACATGATATTACCAGCTATAGACGCATTCCTAACTTATGTTGCTTTGCTAAAGTTTTAAAGGTAATAGTTTGCCTGTATTTTCATTGCAAACCGTTTTTTGGTACTTTCCGGCACGGCTTGATGAAAGGCAGGTCAATAACTATTAACCTTATGGAATTCTCTAATTCCTGTTTATCGGAAATCGAATCTGGTAAGCAATTTGATTGTATCTTCAAAGATTTTAGCAAGTCATTTGACAGAATCAGTCACCAAATTTTGATTCACAAGTTGCCGCACCTGGGTTTCCATCCTGATTTCTTGACTGGGTTTGATCTAACTTATTATGACGAACCCAAAGCCAAAATATTCGATATTGTGACTTTTAAATTCTGACTTAGACGCCTTATACATTAGTCTTCTTTGAACAATTTTCCCCATAATAGTAGTAAGTGGACTTCTATGTCATTTCCTCTTCAAATCCTCTTCCTACACCATGCATGATTGTGTAATAATTAATAAGACTTGGGAGTCCGCCTGAAAGGCATTTTACCTTCGACGACCACATTTACCATCCGCGACTACTTTATTGCAAATTTTTTGGCCAATTCTGGAGTATGCTTGCTGTTATTGGTCGCCATTTTGTTGACCAAGTTGGGTGGGCTTCCTTGAAATAAGCCTCTTACTTTGCCTCCTTATTCAATTAGGCTTAAATTTATAAAACTTTTGGGGGGTGAAACCTAACTTTGTAACACGTGGACCGATTTGGATAGCTCTTTTTTTGTTGTACAGAGTAGAATCCCCCATTGCTAATAGGAAAACAAATTTGGTATAGGATGGAGGGAGGGGTAGTGTAACTTCGTAACGTTCTTCAACTTTTTTTTAAAAACTAGTTTATTTTCAGTGTTACTGTTGTGCTTGTTGCTGGAGACGGAGTTCGATCAATTCGTTGAGTGGCACGACCACCATGCCATGGCTCCCGGGATCGAGACCAGGTCTCCCCGTGAGCTTTTATTAAGAAATTAAAATAATTCGCTCCGTCTCTGGGCTGCTGTCTAGCTCGCAGCAATACAAAAAAAAACAAGACATTCAAGTTTCCTCACTTCTCTTATCCTAATTCCCTTCCGGCCGAAACCATGCGAACGCATCAAATGGTTGTGCCGTAGGCTTTGGCCACATTGTATAAACAAAAAAAACAATATAATATATAATTAATAATTAATAATTAAGTTTCTTTGAGATAATTTATGTCTTGGCTGTTCTAAATTATTAAGTACAAAATATTCATCAATGTTTCTACTATTCCTTTAACATTTTTCATATCTTTCAATATTCTTCGAATTATTCGGCATACTGTAGAAATTTTAAATTTCTTATTCTAATTTTTAAAATCAACAGACCCTCTTCCCATTTCTGCAATTTTGAGTAACTCATTCAGAAATTGCTAAAGAATTCTTTTGTATGTTAAATCCAACTAATTTTTCTTCAATTGTGTTCAAGTTTTCAAGATGTTAAGCGGAGTCCACATTACATCAAATCTGACCAAACAGACACCAAGAGCACAAACTAACAAATATCGCGAGTATAATGTGGATGTGGCGCGGACCACTTCACAAAAACAACGAAACGGCTAGAGCAACAGCAAACAGCCCTGTTTGATGCGGAAGCGGAAACATCACGAGCTGAACAATATTACACCAGCAATGTGGACGTATCTCGTGCATGCAAGGGTGACTTGGAATATGTCAAAGCAAACATCACGAGTTTTACAAGCAGCTGGTATACAAGCACAGATCTAGAAAGGGTACAAATGTATAGCAGTTTTGCGGAGCTGTAGTATTGAAGCGAATGCCGATGCATACAACCTTAGAAAGAGATTGTCGAAAGATCCTCCTATTCCGTCTTCAATCAGAGAAGAAAACGGAGTCTGGACTACCACAAACTAACTAATGAAAAAATGCTCTCAATAGGCACTGAAGTTGACAGGGGTTGGGACCTTATAAAGTCCATTGTCAGCAAAAGAACCATAGCATGAGTAAATTCATTCGATTCAATTATGCTCCAGAAAGTACTATAAGTCATATAATGACACGGCTGATATCGTTATACAAAGCTGTCTCTGGCCAGGATACCTACCAATAGCTTGGCTAGAAGAGAGGGTAATCTTCATTCCGAAGGCGAGCAAAGCCATGCGGCTGCAAAAGATTACTGCGACTCAATTGTGAGCAGAGCAATATTCAAGGGAACACCACTGTGATAGGTGGGGGGTGGGCTATCACAACTTCTGTGTTTAGTGGTTATGGACGAAATCCTGGATGAACTAGAGAAGGAAGGTTTCACAATTTCTGTATATCGAAAGCTGGAAAATGATCTTCAAACAGTAGATTAAGCGTTAAAACCCAATGACGGGATTGTGCTTTTCACAAGAAAGACGAAAATACAAGATTTCAGGCTCCCAATACAAGGTTTAACTTTTTTTTGGTGAAGTAAACTACCTAGGCTTAATATTAGACTTTAAACTTAACTGGAGAGGTATATATTTGAGTGCGTAGCGAAAGCAGATGTGGCTTTCTATGCGCATAAGAGAACCTTTGGGGTCAAACCGAAACTAAAACCCGAGTAGGTTGCGCACCGTATTAGTCAGACCGATTTTTTGCTACGGCTCACTAATCTTGTGGACAGCGCTGTATAAGAGATGCAGCTTGGAAGCGCTATCGAAAGTACAGAGAGCTACCGGTCTGGGTTAACTGAGTTCTTGTGCACTACGTCCATAATCCAGAAGAACGTAAAAGACATACCTGTATCCCCATAAAAAAAATTTTCGGCAAAAATAATGATCTAAAAAAGGCAATGTAAACGGAATTAGTAAGGCGAGCAATGCGCAAGTCCCAGGTGGCGATAAATCAATGCGTCAATAAGTCAAATACTACTCGACCCTGTGCAGAAATTTCCTAAGTAGTATATGTAGTTATTATTATTTTTTATTATTAAAAGAGAGGCTTTAACTTCGTCTCCTTATGTCACTTCGACCAGCTTGATTTATTGTAACCTGACCCAATCTTACTAAGTCCAGTCAAAGTCAAGGTCTTTTATGAGTACTTTAATTGCTCTGCGGCCGAGTTCTGAACATTTGCTGACGATGGAAACGCCATTCCCAGATGTTTGAACTTTAACCGACCAAAGGCGTCACATTGGCAATAATCAGCCGTTTCATCCTCTTCCATGCAGAAGCGACGTGTGTCATCCTCAGCTTTACCAATCTTTTTCGTTTGTCTAATGTGAATCAAACAAGTGTTTCTTTGTCGCCTTCCTTAGCAGAGCAGTCCGCAATCCCATCACCTTCAATGGCTTCGTGGTATGGAACCCAGGTTAGAGTTATCCTGTTGTTTTCTGCCAGTTTCCTTGACACTGTGAGACAATCCCGGGCCAGTTTAAATTCAAGGGTATGTGTCCTTAGTGCCTCATGTGCGCTGTGCGCAGAGTTCAATAGCATATATTTCTTCTTGAAATAGAATTAGCATAAATCATTCCGTTCGACCATCTTTACAGAATGTGAAAAAGCCCAGTATTTTTCTCAGAAGATGGTCAAACAGAACGGAACAGTTGTCAGTTTAAGTAATTCAGCAATTATAATTGCCAAACTCAAGTAGACAAAGCTTGCTATTCAAAATTTGAAGAAGTATTTTCTTACAAATGTCCTTCTCAAACAAGCATAACAATTAGACTTTAAATGCATTATTTCTTAAAAGTCAAGTCTTAATCAATATGAATATGTTTTTCCCTTCATAGGCTATCTTAAACTGTTTCTAAAATTAGTTTCTTCAATTTAGTTAGATCGCCCTATAAAACTTTACACATTTTCTAAAATATTTTTTCTGTTCTTTCCTGATCTAAAGAAAATTCAAATAGACTAATAATAGTACTTTGCATTAATATTTTGTATTTATATTTTAATAATTTTTTTTCATTCTGACATTAATCTCTTATTTTTATTTCAGCTTCCTCAAGGGGCGGCTCATAAATGTATCCTATTATTTCTGGTGTCTTTCTTCATAAAAGGTAAGTTTTCTACAAACGTGTAAATAATAAGTCCTTAAATTTTTCTTTCAAATTTATAGAAATAACAGCAGAAGGTAGGATAGTTTGTTACTACACAAATTGGAGTGTCTATCGACCAGGAACGGCCAAATTTAATCCACAAAATATAAATCCCTACTTATGTACTCATTTAATATATGCTTTCGGTGGCTTTACCAAAGATAATACGCTTAAACCATTTGATAAATATCAAGACATTGAACAAGGTTTGGAGTCGTTAATTTTGACTATTCGTTAATCTAAAATGCTACTTTCCAATAGGAGGATATACGAAGTTTACTGGTCTGAAGGCATACAATAAAAATCTCAAAACACTCTTAGCGATAGGTGGATGGAATGAGGGATCATCTAGATTTTCTCCTTTAGTAGCGAGTCCAGAGAGAAGACAACAATTTATCAGAAATGTTTTGAAATTTTTAAGACAAAATCATTTTGATGGACTTGATTTAGATTGGGAATATCCCGCTTTTAGAGATGGCGGAAAACCACGTGATAAGGACAACTATGCACAATTCGTTCAAGAACTTCGAGCCGAGTTCGACCGAGAGTCTGGAAAAACAGGACGGCCCAGGTATCAATTCATAGCATCTACGACAAAACAAAGTTAATAATTTCTTAAATAGGCTTCTACTTACCATGGCTGTACCGGCTGGAATTGAATACATCGAAAAAGGATATGATGTTCCAAAGCTTAACAAGTACTTGGACTGGTTCAATATTTTGAGTTACGACTATCATAGTGCTTACGAACCTTCTGTTAATCATCATTCGCCTCTTTATTCGTTGGAAGAGGAATCTGAATATAACTATGACACCGAATTGAATATTGTAAGCGAATTAATAGGCTTAAATTTAAATAATTTAATTGCACAACATATTCTTTAGGATTACACAATCAAATTTTATCTAAACGCTGGAGCTGAACGTGACAAACTGGTCTTAGGAATCCCCACGTACGGCCGAACATATACATTGGTAACCGAGGATATTACCGACCTTGGATCACCAGCCGATGGGCCTGGAGATCAAGGAGATGCTACCAGGGAGAAGGGATACTTAGCGTATTATGAAGTACATATATATTCTTCGTATGCATATAAATATATTTTTAATGATTCTTTTTAAGATATGTCAAACTTTGCGTGACGATCCCGACTGGACAATTGTTCAACCGAATCCAAAAGCTATGGGACCCTACGCTTTTCGCGATAATCAGTGGGTTGGCTATGATGATATAAGTATTGTTAGGAAAAAAGCTGAATATGTTGCTGAAAACGGCCTTGGTGGAATTATGTTTTGGTCTATTGATAACGACGATTTTAGAGGCTCATGTGGCGGTAAACCATATCCCTTAATTGAAGCCGCAAAAGAAGCTCTTCTTGATCGTTTGGGGTGGGTTGAATGACGATTGATTTAAAAAAATTGATAATAACGCTTTAAATTACAGAATTGGCGCTAATGAAGTTGCACGCCCAAGCCCACCGAAGAAACCTTTGAGATCAAGGAGTCGATTAAGCTCTTCAAGTCGGAATAATGTCATCAGTGACAGCAGCACACATAAGTCTATAGACTCTGGTAAAAAACTATCATCACGACGTAATTCCAATAAAAAGCGAGTCAACAGAATATCAACTACGTCAACTACGACAACAACAACAACTCCGTCTTCTTCTCTATATATTGGTGGGCGAACAACTACACCTCCTCCGCCTACAACTCCAGATCCTGGGACAGGTAAGTTTTTGGGCATTTTTAATTTTTAAGAGTATTTTCAACTCAAGTGCAAATATTTTCTAACTTTTAAGCCCACTTACACATCTTCGTATTTTTTCACTTCCCTTAACGTTCAGTATAAAGCGTTACGTTCAAATCATAAGATATTAGGTTTTCTCATAACGACAGTTTCCACAGCAGCTAGTTCACTCTGCTCAGCTTAATTTCGCAGCTGCTATATACATAATATGCATTTATAAAAAGACCGATTATTATAATCATCACAAATACATTTTGTGCAATTTGTTGCCAGGAGCAAAAACTGGTAAATGTGTTACAATCGAACATCAACCTTTTGGGGTCCGTCGTCAATTTCATCAATTGTATAATTGGCCGGTGTTAGCTAAACAGCATATGCAAAATGTCGAAAATGAGTCTAATAATTAGCAAAATTTTAGTCCATGGAGATATGACGCCATTGAAAGCTATTGTCTGATTGTAAAAGCATATGTTAAATGCACAAGTTCCTTAGTCTCTTAATGTAAAAGATCTAATCTCTTCAAAATGCACTGATATTATTACCAACAAAAAATTATGTTTTCGCGCTAGGGACTATTACAATCTACATGCAATTCGAAAATACAGGGTGTTCGGAAAATGTGTAGGAAACGCTATACTAATTTAACATTTAAAGCTTTATCCTTTCCAGTTATTGGACCTCAAACATGAATATTGGGAAAATTTTGCACACAATTTTGGTATGTTATCCTTGACCCTGTAAAATTATTACATTTTCTTATTTTTTTTTTCTTTCCTTAAGAAGCTCTCAGGAAGCTCTTTACAACTACAAAAGGATTAACTCGATATCATCAGCATTTCAAAAGTTATTGACAGTTTTATGCTGCTCGAGATGTGGTGTTTTTAAATTTCAAAAAAGCTTTGCGATGTCCTTGAAAGGACTTACAAGCATTTAAGTGAGCACACCTCCTTTGAAGAAACCAAAATTTTCAAACGCGATTTTGAAGGGGAAGGGTTCATTTTAGGGGTAGGGGGAGGGTTAATTTTAGGAGGAAGGGGTCATTTGGGGGGGGGGGGGGTTGATTTGCGGCATCACGCGGTTTTTTTGCGTTTAAAAAATAATTATTAAATATATCGAAAGTTTTATCCATTACAAGTTTTTTTTTCATTTCTTGTACATGGTTTTAATTAGAAATTTCTTTAAATCAAAAGCTTCAATTAATCAATAACTCCTGTTTATTACTGTAATCGATGTTGTAATGTAAAAAGTAGATTCTGCAGTCGATACAGTCTGTACAACAGCATATATATTTTGATTTCGGAATCAATGCTGTTTTTAATTAACACAGTGTACCTCAACTAATTTTTGCCGGGCAGGTTAGAGTTATTGTTAGTGATAGACTAGCGGCGGCTACCGGTATGAAAACCAGTCGACTTCACGTCGACCTTGATTGGATGAATTTAGTACTTCCATGCAGTGATAAGTTGCACCAACCGCAGCTATTAAGGAACCTGGAAAGGTCCTTTAGCTCTACGCTGGCGAACTCTTTTAGTCCATTAAGGAAGCACGTGCCAAAGGTCTGAAACTGTCTCCTGGCTAATACAGGGCATTCGCAAAGTAAATGCTGAATTCTTTAATTTTTTCTTCGTCCAGGAAATTCCCACCGAAGTCGTTCGTAGGAATACACATGCGGTGGGCATGATTACCAAAAAATCCATGACTCGTCATAACCCGGCGGCTTCCCTTCAGTAAAAATGCCGCTTTCTTTTCATTCCACTCTGGCCACATTCTCCTTGATATGTCACAAGCTGTTAGATCCACTTGCGATCGACGAGCTGAATATCTCTTAGGTTGAGCTCTCTTTTTAATGAAATTAGATGGCGTTCGATTGATCTATCTATATGTGCAGCGTTCATCTGCGAACCTTTTTTTGTCAGAACATCTTCTTCCCCATCTACTCCTAGCGCCCTGAAGAAATCGAATGACTTAATAGCCATTTTATTCTGTAATATGTGACAGTATTAAATAAGTTTACTCCCATGTCACTGGAGTAAGTGATACCGTGTCGGCTTTCCAATCTGAAGGGCTCAGGTTCGAATCACACCGGTGGTTCGGAAAAGTTCTTCTTTCGCCTCATGTTACACAATGGATTACGGGAACTAGAGAGATCGTTCGGGAAACATAGTATATTGAATAGACTCAAAAATGAAATATAAAAATCGGTTCACGCGTTATGAAGTTAGGTGTCACCCCTCCTTCAAGCTCCATTCTAAAACCACAACTTTGCAAATGAATGAAAATGGCACAAAATGCTCTATAACACAATAAACAAATCATCAAATCTTTCACTCCACCGAAAAGTGCAAAGTTCTTCTCATAGCCAAGAAGACAAAAATCATCTAAATTGGCCAACGCCTTTCGAAGTTAGGTTCGGCCCCTTCCCAACCTCAAAAATTTTGACATAGTACCAGTGTGAGAATATATATAACACAATAAAAGAAAAACCACGCGTTACGAATTTAGGATTCACCTCTTGACTAGGTGCAATTAGGAAACAGTAGCAATTTTGGAACATTCTGTATATAACAAAATTAAAATCCGCTCCCAACACCAGGATAAGTCTCCCTTTTGAGGGGTTGGTTGAAATGTCTCGTTAATATCGTTTCATAAAATACGAAGTTAAACGACACCCCTACTCCGTCCCACCCCACCTAAGTACGAAATTGTTATCCTACGACCAATTGGGCGACATGCTCTATAGAACAGATCTATAGAACCATACAAATCGGCCCACGCCGTACAAAGTTAGGTTTCGCCCCTCCCCACCCCTAGGTCCAATATTTTAAATCATCCAAATCGGCTTACGCGCTACAAATTTAGGTTCCACCCTACCATCAACAAAATATTTTTGACGTGTTATCAATGGGGATCACAATGTTTGACTTAGACCCTTTAGTTTGTCGGAAAAAAGGTGCATCAGTATTAGAATAAGGTTAAATTGCGAATCATACGTAAAAAGGGTATTTTAGTTTCGCGAGTATATGATATGTCTTGGGTCCAGTAAGTGATAACGATGCGGCCTATCAACCCGGCATCTTACCGACGGCTACCCATCATTATTTTCCGCTGACAACAGATTACGATAAAAAAGGCGTGGGGGTTGCAGGGAAAATGTCAGTGGTTCGAAATCCACCTTAAACTGCAGGTCAATCGTTGTCTCGAGTGGGGTGAAGTTGCTCTCCCAACCCATGCACCACAAGGGGTTACGAGATCTAGTGAGAGAGTGAGTA
The DNA here is from genome assembly GCA_964036015.1 of Leptarthrus brevirostris. Lineage (NCBI taxonomy): Eukaryota > Metazoa > Arthropoda > Insecta > Diptera > Asilidae > Leptarthrus > Leptarthrus brevirostris. The sequence continues at coordinate 92,710,174 of OZ038374.1, forward strand.
TATGTGGAAATAAACAGTACGATAAAATAAGTGAAGATTTCTCAATAAGTATATTGTAAAATTGATGTTTTATATATAATCTTGCTAGTCTGTTGATTTATCTCCGAACCCAGAATATTCCATGCAGAAACTTAATGTATCCATGTTTATAGAATATATTCTTCCTTCGCCGATATTTTGTTGTCAATTCTTTCCTGACCGGCTCGGTGCCAAAACTTTTCAATATTTTTACTAACTCTATCTTACCATAGAATTTTTACAATATGACGTAGGCACCTATGAGAATTGATGGCGCATTCTGATGAACTTGGGGACCTTGTTGTACTACTGTTACATGGCAGTTAATGTATGTCTAATTGAGACCTCCGTTGATCCCCATACCCGGAAAGTTTAAAATATGCAAATCTAAATCTAAAAGCAGCAAGCCCAGTGTCATCTCTGACGCTATTGTCGGCGTGGTTCGAAAGGCCCCTTTTATCCTAACACACGCTACCCTCTGAACCTTACTCAATTGCCTTTTTAGGGTGGCCTTTGAAGCGCTTGGCCACCAGATCACCGTGGTATATAATATAATTTGTCTCACCATCATAGTGTAGATCCAGTATGTGGCCTTTGGAGAGATACCCCACCTTCGCCTACACACCCTCTCACCTACCTGTTCGCTCTTTGAATTTTCTCCTCAACATGTCTTTGCCAGGTAAGTCTTAAATCTAGGACTACCGAGATACTTGACCAAGCCCGAGACAGTAAGTTCTTCCCCAAAGAGTGCTACTGGTCTAAAGTCTAGATTCTTCCTTTTCCTAGTGAAAACGATTAGATCAGACTTCATTGCATTTATAAAGAGCCCCTATTCCACACACCATTGCTCCATCACTACCATACCTCTCCTTATGGTGTCTTATATGGCGCGTATGAACTTACCCTTTGCCATAATTGCTATGTCGTCCCCACATTGTGTATGTCTTCTTCCTCAGGTCTAAGAAGTAATGAGTCAACAGAATGGGGGATAAGACTCCTCCCTGTGGACATCCTCTGCCTACCCTCCCTCGCAATTCACCTCTCTGGATGTTTACTGCTCTTGTCTTTACCATATTGCTAATCCATCTCCTTACGGCAGGATTAGTTCCACGTTCGATCAGAGCATCCTCTAGCCATCCGAAGGCTATATTGTCAAAGGCTCCTTAAATGTCCATTATTGCGGCTATCGCTATGCCTTTGCCATTAAGCTCTTCTTCTGCCACTCGCACCACCTGATGGAGTGCCGTTTGGCTAGAGTGCTGGTAAGTAACGAGCGCAGTCCCTTTGATGTGGTAAGCCACTGTCCTTTCCATTGATTCCAACAGAAAAGACGGCAGGCTCTCGGGTCTAAAGGACGTCGGCTCAATATAGTCTTTACTTCCCAGATTTGGTAGAAATATGACCTTATTCTCTCTCCACGAAAACGGGACATATCCTATTGCTAGGCATGCTGTGTATTATAAGTATTGGTGAGACAATCTCACTGCCCCACTGAAGTAGGGCTGGGAGTATACCACCTAAGCCTGCTGCCTTGAACGGTTCAAACGATGTAATAGATCACCTTATCCCCTCAAGCGTCATAATTCTTTCCACCTCAGAGCGATCCATGGCATTCCCACCCTGTTTCCTCAGATGCCACGGCATATCCGATTGGCAGCTTCCCGGAAAATGATTTTCCAGCAGGATTTAATTTATTTCGTCCCAGGTGTCTGACATCTTTCCCGTTCTGTCCCTAACCAGTCCGAGTCGGGAGACCATATTCTGAAATCGGCAGCCGTTGCCGACTGCTCAACCACCTTTATTCCAGAGGCCGCCGATGATTCACCACCATCCGCGGAGTCACCTCGCCTCACTGCACCTTGGTGTCCACCTCGGATTCGTTTAGCCGGGCCACCTTTTCTGGTTTCGAATCTGTTAGGGCAGATGTTTCCAGTCTGTCAGCTAACTGCCTGACCTCCTGCCTTCTTAGCAGCCTTAGCCGAGCCTGCCTTAGAGGTTTACTCATCTCGCGTTCTGTGTTAGCTTCCATGGGTTGGGTATAATCCTGCAATTACCAGTGGTGCCACTTGGAGGCCACAGATATACTTTCATTCATAACACCAAAATGGCTTACCACCTGGGGGTTATTTCCGAAGTGATTTGCTGCGTAAAATCCGAATCCGAAGTCAGAATTGGGTCATCACGTAAGGATTTGAGGTAGTTGAGGTTGTGTACTCGAAAATTGGGTTTTTCGGTTACTTTTGATGTACAGGATGCACAAAATATTTTTCGGTTTTTCTAATTGCAAAATTTAATAGTACTCTTTTTCTTGCAAAGAACCATTTCAAATTATGAAACATATCCTAATATTAATGTGAATGCCTGCGACTTTTTTGGAATATACATACTTCATAATTTAAAATGTTCATAATTTTGCAAGAAAAATCGTAGGTAACAGATCAATAGCTTTTTTTGAAGGGTAAGAGTATTATTAAATGTTGCAGTAAGAACATAATTATTTACTTAGGGAAAAAAGGAATTAGGAGAAAACTTGCGTTCAATCGACTTCTGACCTTATTTCAACCGATAGATCTTTGATCACACACGAAGGGTTTTTCATAACTTATTTAAAAAATGTTCAGTCTTCACCTACTTAATCTTCAACGACTGGTCTTATCTAATTACTTCAAATCAAGTTTCGATACTTATATATTACTGTTGAAAAAATTCAATAACGCATTTAAAATAACCTGCCAAATACATTCTTAAAACCTATATGTATACGGCCATATATTTTGTACATATATATAAATATATTACTGTCTTTTTGATTACTAACATATTTTAACATTTATTATTCATAGATTTCAAATGTGAAGAAGAAGGTTTTTTCCCTCACCCACGTGATTGCAAAAAGTACTTCTGGTGTTTAGATAGCGGTCCATCAAACTTGGGAGTAGTTGCCCACCAGTTTACATGTCCTTCCGGCTTATATTTTAACACAGCTGCTGATTCTTGCGACTTTTCGAGAAATGTTCCGTGCAAAATTTCCACGTCTACAACTACTGCAAAGTAAATATTAAAGTTTTTATATCTTCCAAAATTAATACATTTTTTATCTTAGACCAAGTACAACAACAACTCCAACTCCAACAACTACCACAACAAATTTGCCCAGAATTACAGCGGCCACCAGTAGGCAAACTTTTATAAGATACACTTCAACGACAGCTGAACCAGCAAGTGAAGAAGAATATGAAGATGATGAAGAGGGCATTATAAATGAGAAGGATGAAGATGAAGAAGAAGAGGATCCCAAAGTGCTTAAGGAGCTTATTCAGCTTATTAAAAAAGTTGGTGGACTCGAAGAACTGGAGAAACAGCTGCTTCAACAAGATGATGGAAGTATGGTTCTCAAAAATTCTAAGAATGAGCAAGTTCCAACAACACCACCTTCCATCAGTAAGTCACTTTACCATAAAGTTCTAAGTCGACCAAGTCACTTAAACTCATTTAGAAGACAATTTGAAACAGGAAAGTTGACAAAAAGCACAATCAGTCCTTCCCCTGAGTCAGAAGAAGAGAGCGTAGAAGTTGAATCTTCCCACAACTCTGACAGCAGATACTCTTCTGTTATTCGCAATAGTCGCCCTAGTCCACAAAACGCTGGTATTGAAAAATTGTCTGAGTTTGAAGGTTTCTTAAAAGAGAAACCCAAGTATGTTACGATAACCAGAACTAAGCCAACAGCAGCAATACCGGAATTCAATAAAGATGAGGAAGATGATGACATAAGCACGGAGAATATTGAAGAGCCTTCAAGAGATAGCAAGAACAGGCGGGATGGATTAAGTTCCAAACAGGAAACAACTTCAACACCTTCATATGTTAATATTCGACGTACTCGACCGACAGCAGTGTACGATAATCAAGAGGATGCTGAGGAAGAAAAAGTTATTAGCAGTAGCAGCAGAACGTCGTACCAACCATTAACTAGGCGAAGAAGTAGCACGTTTCCTCCGACTGAGGAGCCTATCACCACTACTCCCCAAATAAGTACAACATCCAGGTAATAATTTATATGTATATATATATAGTTTTACCCGGATTGTGCGCTCCATTTCCCAGTTATAATTTTTTCAAAATTGCAAAAACCCAGAATTATCGAAAACTAGGCGTTTTTCCATTATATATATCCGGACTGAAATAAGCAATTCGAATTTCCATATAAATGTCCCGTTCTTTTAGAATAATGTCCAAAGAAAAAAATCAAAATCGATTTATTGGTATTGGTGGAATATGGTATGGTTCAGTGAAATGACGATATATTCTGAAAAAAAAAATTTTATTATTTTTTTTTATTTAATTTTACTAATCCAACCATTTAGTTAGTTTTATTTAATTAAAAAAAACGAGTGAGCCGTCGCGGGACGCCTGGCAGAAGCTATTATGTGTAGAAAATATACATAAAAGGATTGTTTATTAAAGGAAATAAATATGGCATAATCAAGAAATATTGCATAATGAAAAACAAAATATTTAGATTTTTGTTAAAAAAAATTATTTTATTTTAAAAATACATATTTATTTAATATAAAAATTTCTTAAATATTATCAGCTGTTTCAGCAGTTACTTCTGTGATAGTAATATTCGATGCTCCCTCTGATGTTATTACTGTGATAATTTGTCGATGTTAACTAAAGTATGTTACAAAAGTATTGGACGTAACGTTATTTAGGTATCTTATACCAGGTATATAAGCTTAAATCCGCTGTTTTTTAGTAATAAAAACACATTTGTTTTGTATAGAAAGCAAAACAGAATTTTATTCAAAGTACTTTCCCTCGCTAGCTATACATTTTTCCCATCTCTCGGACGATTTATGAATACCACGCCAAAAGAATTCCTTATCTTTCGAGGCAAAACACTCGTCCAGCCATTTTCGAACGTCTTCGTAAGAATCGAAGTGCTGTTCGGCGAGTGCGTGGCCCATCGACGAAAACAGGTGATAGTCCGAAGGAGCCAGGTCTGGTGAATAAGCGGGATGGGGTAACACCTCCCAGTTGAGTGTTTCCAGGTAATTTCGGACCAATTTCGACGTGTGCGATGGTGCGTTATCGTGGAGGAAAATCAGTTTTTCATGTCTTTGTTCATAGCCAGGCACGTAAACGCATGGAAATGGCTGGTTGAGTGACACCTAACTGTTCGGCAAGACGATTGGGTATCGTCCTCGTCCAAAAGAGCCTGTAATTCAAGGTCCTCGACCTTTCCGGGCCGATTTTCACGCTCCTTGTCACTCAAGTCAAAATGGCCGTCTATGAACCGACGAAACCAGTCTCTGCAAGTTGTTTCCGATATAGCACTGTCACCATAGGCTTCCACAAGCATTCGATGTGATTCGGCAGCCAATTTCTTTAAATTGAAGCAGAAAAGCAGAGCTTCCCGCATATGCTCTTTTTTTGGCACAAAACTAGACATGATTACACAAAGAAAAATGTATGTTGTTGTATGAAATCGCTTATGATGTGCACTGATTGATGTGAACAGATGTCAAACTTATGCGAAAACAGTAAGTTCATAAGTTCATACCGCTTTCACTGTTAAAAAGTTACAGATCTCATGTTGGCTCCCAATTCTACAAGGCCTAAATCTACAACCCTAACTCTAGAAACCCTACTTCTTGGTCAAGAAGTATGGCTTGGCCGTTTCATGGATCTTATGCATAACAGAACATTAAAGACCAGTGGCTTAATTTCTTACCATAAGTCCATAGGAATGACTGTGCGATGGCCGCGAAACTGCCAAGCCATACTTTTTAACCAATATATAGGGTTTCTAGAGTTAGGGGTTGTATAGTTAGGCCTTGTAGAATTGGGGGCTTGGCTCCACGTGAGATCTGATAACTTTTTAATAGTGAAAGCGGTATGAGCTTGTGAGGCTTGGCAAACTTCTTTACATGAAATATTTTTGGTGGGATTAATACTTTACTGAATGGTGCATTGTTACATTTTTACACTCCGACTTTTTTTTATTTTAGAGCCAAATTTTTCACTATTTTCGCAGTATGCTTTGAGCCACCATCCTTCTGAAAAATTACATTATCCTCAATAATTTTAGTTTGAAGGACTGCTTCAGGTAGATTCTTCTGGGGAATATCTAAGTATTGATCTTTTCTTGTCATCTGATTCAAAGCGAATAATTTTGGTCTCGTCAAACTAGATATCTTAGAAAAGGCAGTCAAATAAGAATCAGTTGAAATCATTACTAGTCCACGGCTTGCAAACGATTTCCGAGCCGATCGAGTTTTAAAGAAATGGTTGGTTTTTTCTTTCTTTCTATTGGTTTTATACCAAATCTTTTTAAGGCTCGTCGAACTATCAATTGATTTTTTGAATTTTGGGATATTTTGTGATCCTTTATTTTATTAATTTTAATTAATATCTAACTTAGAATATTATGTGGTCTTCCTCCGAATGAATTACTGGCTTCAATTTCAAGAAAATCTCTAATTCTTTTGATGAATTTTCAACTTTATTTGGCACTTTTAGTAAGAATTCACCGTTTTCCAAACAGCTTATCACCGAATGTATCACTGTCGAGGTTATGTTTGTCATTCTTTACTTAACTTATTTGTTAAGTACAGGAAGTCGAAATGCACTTAATCACTTGCTTCTTTTTACTTTCTCTCATGATCGCACAGGTGTAAAAAAAAAACCAAAAAATTATCTTTTCCTTAGAAAATATTCACTTAACCTCTTAACCCATTTCCCTAACCCTTTATTCCTTTCCTGCTAAGGCTGTGCTTTAGCATCATAGGCACCCGCCTTTGGCAATATCATATAAAAGAAAAAAACCATACCATATTTTGTTATAGCTTTGCTCCTTCACTGCCGCATCCTACCATTAAATCACAGTTCAACAGTACAGAGAAACAACACTAAAACGTAATATCAAAAAATTAGATAATTCAAGAATATTGGTCAATTTGATATAAGCAAGGGAAAAACGGTAAATAAGATAACAAAGAGCACCAAATTAGGGGCTAAGGGTACATGTGCACAAAATCCATTCATGGATTCAAGCTAGTGACTGGATTTACTGGGTAATGACTGGGAAAAAGTTAACTTTGGCTTGTCATTGGGGTGTGCTTCTACACTTTGAAATAAACGCGAATTTGGTGCAGGTTTATTTTCACGAGCACATTTGGCATATTTTCTCAAATCCGGCAAAATATTTTGCGCGCGTTTGACTTCCTCAATTTCATAGAAAAAATCCAAGACCCTGAATATTATAACGCTTGTACGTTGTGTGCTAGGTAATACGCATCGCTTAAAAATTTTGATAGGTTCCAAGAACTCCAACTGATACCCTCATTCGAATACCGCATGAACCTATTTCCGAAGCTATCGGGCTATTGGGATCATCATGACCATCATCTTTAGTTCTTTAAAAACTTTTAAATTTACGTTAGTCCCGTCCAGAGAAATGTGTAAAATCTTTTTTAGATTGTTTTGACCAAATCCTTTTTTTCAGTGCTGATAAAATATCAACAGCTCGAGTGTGCTCTAAAAACGCTGTATTCAAATATTTAGAAACTGCTTTATTCTGTTGTTGATCCCAATACCGAAATTTTATTTAGTGATACCCTGACCTTTCCTTTACAGAATCGGTAGAGGAGACACTGAAACTGCTTATGAGTACGCATTTTCCCGGTAACTCGGATGCGAATAGGGCGGCAAGTTGTGCTGGTAGACCGGCTAGATCGGAGCTACCAAGCCTGGATTCCGCCAGCTACATAGTAGCACAAGATAGGGTTGAATGGGCAATTAAAACTTTTGCGCCATACAAGTCCCTCTAGCTTGGATACAGGTCAAGGTGATCTTTATCCTCAAGGCAGGAAAAAGTGGACACATAATCGTTAAGGACTGTAGACCATTTAGCCCTTCCTCGTTTCTACTTAAAACACTAGAAAGACTTCTCGACGTGTACTTGCGTGAGCGTATTTTACCAAGAGGGGTTAGCGGCTCCCAGCTCGCGTATACAAAGGGGAAGTCAGTCGAAACTGCGCTGCATGTAGTAGTAAGAACGGTTGAGCAGTACTTAGTAACAGGGAATACACGTTGGGTGTGTTTCTTGATATTAAAGGTGCTTTCAACAACGTCAAGGCTGAAGCAATTCACGATGCCCTTATGTCTCACGGTACAGACCACTCCATCTGCCAGTGAATTGGGGCAATGTTCTCAAGCCGCCACTAGGTATTTAGGGGTCATACTCGACTCCAAACTAAGCTGGGGCATGACCATAGATGAACGCGTGAAGAAGGCGTCAATAGCGTTCTATGCCTGCAAGAGGATGTTTGGCAAGAAATGGGGTATAAGCCCTCGTATTGTCCACTGGATGTATACCTCCATAGTAAGACCTATTCTTACCTATGGCATAATAGTCTGGTAAACGGCAAGCAATCTAAAGAAAACAAACAAGATTCAAAGAGCTGCCTGCTTGGGCATCTCCGGAGCTATAAGCCAACGGCTGCAATAGAGACTATGCTCCATCTCATACCGCTCGACGTCCACGACAAAAGTATAGCTGCACGTAGTGCCGTAAGATTAAAAGAGTCCAATTGCTGGAAGAGCTCTGATAACGGCCATAGCAGTATACTAAGGACCTATCCACCACCACTACTTAGTTTTGGGAAGGCCTTCTCCACAAGAATCCCAACTAGAGAAGAGTAAGAAGAGTGGGGGGATGCCACCGGTGCAGAAATATCGGCCTTCACGGATGGTTCAAAGGCGGAGGACGGAGTGGGAGCGGAGGTCTTCTCGGAATGCCTAAGCATACGCAGTATTTACGGGCTACCGGACCATTGCAGTGTATTCCAAGCGGAGATATTTGCCATAGAAAGGGCGGTAGCACTAATACACGGGCGCCCAAACCTACCAATGTGTAGCGAGATATGTTTCGTCGCCAGGTGTCTGGCTGGTCTCCGGACGTTAGGGGCGAGACACAAGGTAACTCTCTGCTGGGTCCCTGGTCACAGTGGTGTTCAAGGGAATGAGGCAGCTGATGAGCTGGCAAAGGAGGGATCACAATTGGATGATTCTTCTATTGACAGATCGATCGGCTGGGCGCTAGAATCAGTAAAGAGAGAAATTGACCTTAAGGCTATTCAGCTCACTAAGCAGAGATGGAGTAACTTAACCACATGCAGCTTATCAAAGCAGCTGTACTCTGAATGGTATTTGAGAAAAACCGCTTTCCTGCTAAACGGAAACCGGATAAACCTCCGAAACATTGTGGCAGTTATTACTGGCCACTGTCTTTTCGGTAGACACGCAAAAGGTCTGCGCATTCCCACGATTGACTTCTGCCGGAGCTGTATGGTCGAGGAAGAAGTGGAAGGCATTCAGCACCTACTCTGCAAATGCCCGGGCCTAGCAAAAAGAAGGTGCAATGCAATGGGCGTGTACTTCTTAGGTGGCATGGGCGATATAGCCGGCATCGGGCTGAAGCAGCTCCTAAGGTTTATTAACAGCTATGGCTGGTTTTAGATGAACCCGGCAATTAGGCACGGTTCCACGGATGTGGTAACACAACGGACCATTTATAGGTCTATTTGAGGCTGATCGGCTGTAGGGTTGATAGCCGCCACCCTAACCTAACCTTACCCTACCCTGACCTTTCCAGGTTTTCCAGTCGTAGGAACCCTGATTAGAAATTATGTGCCTTTTTCACATCTCCCTCAAAATTTTTACTAATTCAGGATTTAATTATGTCTGAATTATATTTTAATTCCATCACATATTTTTCTGTTTTTCATCCCGCAGCCCGAATATTACTGATGCTAATATTTTGTGTTCCTTTAACAAGCTATCCTCAGATATTGATAGGATTCTAGAACTATCTCCCTCTTCTGAAATCGTTGCTTAATGGCGATTTCAACGTCCACAACAACCACACAACTCGTGTTCGTGATACAATATGGCACGAAGCGTATCTCTTAGATAGACAAATACTTGGCTTCTGTCATGGTTCCCTTGGGCCATTTATTAATCTCTGCTCAATTTGCCACCTCCTCTCTGATAACCATTAACTAAAATTCCACCAAAAGATTGGTGTGTATTAAGAATGATAATTGGACCGGACTTAATAAACATATAAAATCTGGACTGTTCTGATTGCTGTTTAATGAAAGACATTCACCATAGCATCGAATATATTTTGAACATGCTGTTTGTTGGGATGCATCTTGTTCCTACAAAAATATAAAACCCACGCACGTCAATTGATTTAATAATGTACGCTTTATGGCCATTAAAAACAAAGAATCGGCTTTTCAGTCATACAAATTATGCCTATAAGAGTATGGCAAAGTTGAATATCGACCAGCACGTTCGACGGAAGGTATTTGCTATCCAAAAGTGTGGTAAAGGCTTCTGGTCTCTCGTAAAAACCGTAAAGAACAATTCCAAAAGTTCTTCAATACCACGACTTATTAATAATGGGAATGTCTATATTGATTCTGTGGGGCTTAGGTATTTATGTCACACCTGTGTAGTGGTCATGTTGTTATCCTCTGCACTACTGAGTTCTTAATAGTAGAAATATAATTGTTTATGACGTATAGTCATAGAAACCTTCTCCTTTTGCAACGATTGAACCGTCACACTATTCTGCAGGCGTGATGTATTCTTTTCGTTAGGTCGCAACTTCTGTACGTCCGTTGAAGTTGTAGTCACCATCAGCGAAGTCTGGTTGGTAGACTTGTGCCGAGTTGTGAGAGGATTCTTCTTAATGTCCTTGGTATCTTCTTGGTTCATAATTCAATCAAATCTGAAAATAAAAGTAAGATCCTTCCAAGTAACTGTTTTACTACCCTTTGTGTGCTCCTCTCTCTCTGTTTATATGACCGGGAAAGTGCTGGTAGTCGCTACAGTTCCTTTGACAAAGCCAACTTGCTTGCTACTAATTCCTTATTGCCATCTTCAGTGCAGATTTTCTATCCCTAACACAGTGCAATAGCAGGCAATTGTGCCAATTTAATCAAAAGAAGATAAGAGGATAAACTTCCACCTCCTGAGAGGGTAGAGTGAACCTCCGAGGGTTCCCTGGCCTATGCACCGTCCTTATTATTTCGCTTGTATATATTTTCGATCCCTTTCCCTGTGAACAACCATTGTCGAGCATTATTGTAATTGTTTTTGATGCGCTAAAGGGTATATTTCTGGTCGTTTGAGGGGGTAGAAAGGGTTAAAGTCATCTGAATAAATTTTTTTTGTAATCAACAGCCTCGAAAACGGAAGGTAACCGTTTAAACTCAGAAGATAGATGAAACGGTCATGTCCTTGCCCCAACTCTTCTTCCATTGTTATATCCCGGTCAAATCATCAACAATTTCTATCAAAACCTATGCTCTCGTGTGCGAAAACCGAAGAAAGGGACGATTTTTGGCCGTTTGAGGGGGTGGGTACGGATAATAACTTTTTTTTACTATGTCACTCGAGTTTAACGACCCCTAAAACGGTTGATGGAGTTAGTCTTGCAGCTGCTCGAATTTGTTTCATACTCTTCCGTTTTGCAAGGAGGGAATTAATAAAAATTCTTGAAGAACCAGGCTATGGAATAGTATCAAAGACTCTTACACGGTTACGGTTTTCGCTCAAAAAATATATTTTTAACTTTTATGGTTTTGCAATTTCTATCATCAAAGGTGAAACTTCATTCTGTGAAAACAATGGTGAAACTAGGCTGGACTGTTATCTTAAAACAATTCCCATTTATTGCAGTTTATAAACTGGCAACAACTTATCCTTTTTCACTTTAACAAAAAAAATTATAGCACTTTTATTGCAGAATGAGCTGATTTTGCATTTATCACTTTTACCATGGTTCACAAAGAGTCCACAGCCTTTGGAGGGCACTTTATTTAAAGCATTCTTCGCAAAAGCAAGAAGTAACTTATATATGTCATTTTTCCAATGATCCCCTTAATTGCAACCATCTGGTTTTTAAGACAAATAATGGTTTTTTTTTTGCATAAAACGCTATCTAAAAATTGGAAATTCGACGCAAATAGAAATTTAAAGTTTTTGAGTCATCCGTTTGAGAAATTTTCCACCTATAATGTTTTACCTAAAATAAAGCCTTTAATTTTTCCTTTACACAATAAAATAAAAAAACAATACTTACATTAATCTACTTTTTTTGTTTTTCGTCCAATAATTAGAAAATGTTTTATTTTCAGGTACAAGCACATAGAACGAACAAGACCAACAATAAGTCAAACTGAAGAACAAAAGACATCTACGGTATTAAACAAGGATCTCAATATCGAGGATGATGCCTCACCAGTTACGGTACTTTTGGAACTAAATGAATATACCACACTTTCACCAACACAAAAGATCACAACAACACGCACTTACGAAAATACAGCGCGTAGGACAAGTCTTAATACAGGACCTCCATCAACAGTTACAGAAACAGCAACATCCGAGCCAACAACAATCCGTGCTTCTACAACTAACACTCCCATAACAATAAACCATTCAATACTTTCAACTCCTTTGTCACAGCAAACCTTACAACCCTTAGACAAGTCCTCAATTCAAAACAAAATCCTGTCTGCCACCGATCGGATACCCAGTACACCCATAGCGTCTGGCTTAGATACAGAAGAAAACGGCACTACTGAAAAGACAGACATTAAGAAAACGGACGTAATCCATCAAAACAGCAATGACGAGGTAACATTGACTGATAATACGGTGGAAGTAAAGAATAGTGGTAGTAGTAATTTATCAAATCTTAATTTAACTAAGCTTAGTGAATCTGAATCTAGTCTTGAGAAAACTAATCCTAGTATAAGTGAAGTGGAAAAAACGGTGACTGTAACAACTACTGACAAAATAACAACCAAAAGTACTGACACATCGACACAAACACCTACTCAAACATTTGAAACTTCAACTAAAGAGTTTCTGGGAACTGTATCTAGTCCAAGACCTTTTGGCTTTCCTCGCCGAAGAACACGTCCCACTGCCACCCGCACATCCTCTAGTACCATTAATCATGTATCCACCACCAGTACTAGCACTGATTTGCCACCACCCACCCAAAAGGTGAGTTCCTTTAAAACATTCAACCATACCAGTAGAACTACTAGTAGATATGAAAGTAGAAAATCTGTAGAAAGTGATAGTAGATATTTGGATAACACGGGAGTAGTTGGTAAAAATGTTGAAGTAAATAACTTATTGTCAAATCAAAGTCCTTCCAAAAGACCGTTAAATTCGTTTTCCTATTCCGATGCTGATGCTGATATTGATAATAGCATCAGCTCCCACCCAAAGCGTTCTTATTCGTGGAGATCTCAAGTTAACAGAACTTATCGCCCTTGGCAAGCTTCAACCACTGACGACACAACGTCGACCATATCTGATAGTAGACAACATAATTCGCGTATTAATAAAAACAGAACAAATTCGGAATCGAATCCTTTGGGAGCAACAGATGAAGTTACCAAAAACACATATCTTCATCAGCAACAGCATTTAACAACAACGTTCGATGATCAAACCAAAAGAGGAAGAATAAACAGAAATCGTCAAAGAGTAGGGCAATCAGGTCGAGAGTATTTGGCTTCTCAAGATAATTCTACCAAAGTTATAAATCGGACTTCCGAAATATCAAGTGATAATGAAAAAAATTCGAAAAGAGTCTTGCAGAGTAGGATAAAAATTGACAACGAACAAATTTTAAAAACACAAAATAAAAATTCGAGCATAAACCACAGAAACCAACTTTTAAAAAGCAAAGAGGCAGAAAGTAACCAATCCACTAGCAATGCTGACAGTGCCAGTAATTTTAATGAATTTTTAGATGAAGAAGTTAAGGAAGATCTAAATAGTGACCATAATAATAAGAGAACGAATGAAACATTTGATAAAATTACAAATAGGAAGATCAAAACCACATCCTACCATAACTCACAAAGTAAAAACAACCGAAATTTATCTTTGTCTCTACCAGTGGCTGAAGAACCAGATTTATCGCATGGTTTTCAAATAAATAGACTGCACTCAAACAAGTCGCTTCATAAAACTGTTTCTCGTGATGAATTCCTTCATAAATCTACCGAAAATGAAAGCTTAAATTTAAAAAATTCTTCAGAAATTGCGAATCAAGCAGAGCTAGATAAAAGAAGATTTGTTAACAGAACTGAAACTCAGGTACAAACTAATTCCACTGAATTCAATGTACCCGCTATCGCTTCCAATTTAAGCGCCACTCTTGAACAAAATAACGCAAGTACTAATTTAGTATATAAGGATAAAACAAACATTTCATTATTTGAAAAACAAAATAAAACAGTAGGTAACAAAAATAGTGAAATTTATGAATCAAGTAAACAAGGCGGTAGCTATTTAGTAGAATCGAAATTACGTCATTTAAGTATTACGACCGAAGGTAATCAAGATCAAAATAGGCCTATTAGAAGGCGAGTTATAAAAAAACGAATCTATAGGGTCAGATCGAACGGTTCTGATCTATCTAATACGGACGACATTACATTAAATACAAAAACAACAAATTCAAATACCATTAAAATATCCCATCAATATAACAGCTCAGCTGTACCAGCATCAGAAAAAAATGAGTCGGAAACGTTTGCAACGAGTAATGAATTTTTGGGTTTCACTGAGACAATACCCACCTCTGACACAATAGTTTCAACTAGACGAAAAGATTCAGGAAGCATTTCCAAGGTAAGTTCAACTAAACGTGTTTACATGGGCAATAGAAGAAGAATATATGGATCGACGGACAATGAGAATACTGGCACATTTGAAAGGCACCAAATTGACCATCCTTTAGATTCCCTAGAGATTATTGAAAAACCAGTTACAAAAAGAATTAAAACAAATTCTAGAGGATTTGATCGAATAGCGCAAAGAAGGCGAATTAACGCTACTAAGAATAAACCAGAAGTTGATCAACCACAAATAGTTCAATCGACAGCCAACCGTGAGAGCAGCAAAAATGGTGCACAACAGGAGCGAGTTGGTCCTGTAAAAAACATACGGCATCATGAAAGAAAATACCGACCAAACCTAGAACGTGAAATAACCTCAAGCCTGGCAGTTAATGGGACAAAATGGCAATTTCTAGATCGAACTGAAAAGCAGGCAGGTGTTACAGTCGTTCGAAGAAGGAGGCCTCTATTGAACTCGACAACTGAATCTCTATCCAAGAAAGACATTACGGAAACTACTATCCAAAAGTCAAAATCAAAAATCGAATTTGGCACGATAAGATACAGGGGTCGACCTACACTTCGCAGCTCATCATCACATGAATTTAATAGTCAAAGCGGAAAAACTCTATTAACCACAACGGAAAAATATTTCGAAAATCATGGTAGTAATATTAAAGTAACGCAAAATAGTTTTACAACTTTAGAAGACGAGAAAAGGTCTATAATTGCATTAAACAGACCCCTCTCTTATCTGAATAATAAAGAACCAGTCACAAGAGAGCAATCCAACATGGAAATTGATGGTTTTCATTCGACACCATCTGTAGAAAGCACAACATTGACAACCACAGATAAATATGATGTAGAAGCTGGAAATGAAATTTTAGAAATTGGTGAAACTCAAAGGGGTAAACTTCCTTTGTGGTCAGTAAGCACTCCGATCCCGGAAAACTCTGATATGACGACAATAGACGGAAGAGATGTAGCCACATTAAAGACGTTGACTTTTAAAACAATGACAGGTGTAGAAAACCCATTGGATGATCAAAATAGCACAATTAGTAACACTGAATTTGACGTAATTGATAGCAGCACTACTCCAGAAATATTGTCCTCAACATCAGCTAATGAATTTACTACTTCAACAATAGAAAATGGATTTGAGGAAATAACAACCGATATGCCAAATATTTCGTCATCAACAATATTCGAAGAGTATATTACTTCAGCAAGGCCATCAGAAAATAATGATATTGAAGTTTTTAGCTCGCCTATACCGGACAAAAACGAGGCGACAACAAACAGTTTACCGGAAAGAAAACTCAGAAACAGATTTAAACCTACAACTCCAGTAAGTTCAGAAATGTTTTCAACTACCATTTCTGAAAACGTTGTCTCTGGACGTCTAAATAAAGAACCTTTTGAAGGGAATGTTGACGTAACAACGACTTTTACTCCCTACGAAATTTCGACGACCGAAAACAGTTTAATAATTGAAAGTCCGACAACTGAAAACTTAGAGAGTAAATCTGAAGCAATAACTACAATTTCTTCAGAAGAGCCATCAGTAACATTATCTGAAATATCCCTCACTACAGAAAATTCATCCAAACCAAATGTAAGTAGCACACTTGAATCCACAACTGAAATTAATTCAGAATTACCTTCAACAACTATGTTTCAAAAACTGGAAACTACTTCTAAAAGCGAAACACCAGCATTTTCAGAAGCAGATGTTATAACAGAAGATTACACACAAGGAAATATAACTAATGAATTCGAAACGATTATTTCTACTACCGCAGATTCCCAACGACAAGAACAGTCAACAACATTAATTAATAATTATGATTTAATTGATTCTGAATTAAATACAATATCTGAAACAACTACTGCAAGTGAAAAAGAAATCGATAGTTCAACAAAAGTGATCTTACATAATGAAATTGAAACTAATTCTGAAGAACGATCCACAAGTTACAGAAACCATTCTAACCAGTCAACAATAAGCCCAAATGGAACAACAACAACAGTAGCTTCTGGAGACGCAATGTCACTGATAACAGAAAAATCCAATACAGAAAACAATATCTCAGAATTATCTAGTTCAACTGCCATAAAACTTAATAAGACTTCAACAAATTTTGATGAAGAAACATCTTTAAATAATGACCTATTTGAAAAGGGTACTGCAAAAGATCTCAACACAGCTTCATTAACATCAACGTCAAAAGAAGAGAACATGGCTATCATTAAAAATTCCTCTTCCCGACACAGTAAAACTTCCCATAATCAAAATGGTAACATTTTGTACCATCGGAAAAAATATTGGGAAAAAGTTGACAAATCTTTTCTCAATGACCAAACTGACTCACCTATTATATACATTGGAAAAATTCAAAGCTATGCCCCAAGAAGCACCCAAAAATTTTCTGAAGAAAGAATTCAAAAAACTTACAACGCAGATCCAGGAAATATTTTAAATTCCTATGAAGAAGAAGCTAAAGAAGAACTTGCTAAATATAATAGTTTTGAAACCGCTGAAGTAAATCCAGAAAGCTTTTCGACGTCAACTGAAAACAATGACCAAGTACAACCAAGCACAACTGAATTCTTGGACTTAACTACTGAAGACCTAACCGAAGACTCAACCGAGCAAAGTTCAAATAAACCATTGCCATTACATAGGAAAACTAAAGATCCTGACTTATATGCAAGCGAAATTGAAGGAATTCCTGATACCACAACTGAGTTATTATACAAAAGGCAGTTTTTTCGGGATAGATCTTCTGAATTAATTGGCAAAACTAAAAATTCAGAAGAATCAATTACTGAGCTCCCCAATTTGCCTACTGACAGTACCGCACTTGCTTATGACATGACGACTTTAGACGAGAAAGATTATAAAACCACAACAACGTCTAAGGATTTTTTATTACCCACAACTAATAGAAATTTATTTTTTTCCGACAACTCCCAAAAGCATTTAAACAACAAAAATTTGGATGAGACATCTGAACTTTCTGCAGACCGAGAGAGCAGAGGTAAGACGAATCTTCCCTTTTCCCAACGGGGTTCTACAGGAAGAGCAGATACATCTCAGTTAAATAATGATATAAGTAGTAATTTAGACAAAGGTAATGGCATCGATACTCAAAATGAATTTACATTAAGTGCAAAGAAGACTGGCAGTAATTTTGTTACAGAGAGTAATAAATTTTCAACTAAAAGATATCGTCCCACCTCCCCTGATTCACTTCCAGAGGGACGAAGTTTTCGGTTGTCGAATTTTTCACGTCGAAAATTTAATCAGAGTAATAGAAATCAAGAAACTAGACCCCTTTCCGAAAGTGCAGAGGCAATTACAATAGCAAGCGTTCCTGACTCGAGTATAAGTACATTTGAAAGCGACGGGACCACTATAAGAAGTACTTTGATATTTTTGAAAGGCCCCCGACCCAATGGTAGATATGCAGAGGAACACGGAGAAGATGTGATTACAATTTCAAATTTAAATCGACCAAATGACCAACGCGGTACCGGCAGTACTTTAGAAGAAAATTTAGAAAGAGATTATCTCACAGATGTAAACACTAAAGCAGTGTATCAAGATCCATCCGGTTTTAGTGAATATGAAACTACCACAGAAGAAGATTCTTCAACAATACGAAGTACACTGATTTTTTTAAAAGGTCCCAAACCATTTGAGACTTCGGCCGACAATTTAGCTGAAGACAACACCCACTCTGAGCCACCAACAGATGTAAATTTCGATGAAATTCTGAAAAGTACTACAAATTTCGAAAATTTAAATAAATCGTCAAGACGGCCCTATACATCGATAAATCGGACTCAACCAAAAATTAAGGAAACTGTAACAGCAACAACCATACAATCGTACACAAGCAATAGAAGACCTACAAAGGTATATAATGATAACCATGATGAAGAGGATGAAAAAGAAGATGATGTGTTTGAAGAAAGCTTTACCATATCACCAGTACTAAACAAAATAAGGCCAGCGAACAAAATCTCCTATTCACCAATAAATCGAAGAAATTTTCTGAAAAATGATGTGGTAAATCCACAAGTTGAAGAAATATCTGAAAGTAAAAATACAACAGTTACAAAAACAACAAATGAAGATTTTCTTACAAATGATACAAGTACGGAAGAGTCAGTCTCAGAAATTTTCGCTGAAAATGACTACAATACAAAAAGAAAAATAAACTCTTCCGAAGATAGTGAAAACTTTACCATTCAAGAAAAACTCGAAGAAGAAGGTGAATTTTCTGATGTAGAAGTAGATTCCGATCAAGTACAAAATGTAAAGTTCAGCACTACTTTAATATCAAAGGAAGATGAAAATACGGAAAGCCTTGAAAGTCCAACCACTAATGTAAACACCGATAATAGAAGATTGTATTCTGGAATTGATCGCCAAAAATTCAAAAATCGGATACAAGTAAATAAGGAAACCACAGTAGGAATTAATATAACGGATGAAATTATTACAGACGAAAGCGAGGATTTTACAAGTTCACAAGAAGTAGATGAAGAACTTTCAAATCAAGCTGAAATAACGAACGACAATATCGAGCCAACCACAAAGAAATCTTTTTCTCTGCCAAGCAGAAGAAGATTTCGACCGAACACCGAAAATAATTTAGAAGTTTCTTCCTTTGACCTTACCAGCGAGAAGTCCGAAACAGACAGATCTGAATCGAATACAAGAACATTAAGCAGTTTACTTAATCGCAGAAAGTTCGCAAGTGTCAGAAAGAACGTATCCCAAAATAGCAATATTAACACTAAAACTGAAATTACGAATGAAAACAATGAGGAAACACCAGGTGATGAAAGTGAAATAGAAAGGAAATTTTCCGCAATAGGTCGTTTAAAATTGCCATCAAGAAATCCTATCCTAGGAAGCGAGAAAAATCGAACATCCGACGAAGAAAACTCGAAGAAAACTTCAGAAATAAGCAGAAGAATTTCTTCCTTAAACCGGCGAAAATTTGAAAGCACTGTGAATGAAGGAAGAACTTCTTCCAATAGCGAGGACAGTGACGTAGTTATTGAAAACGTTACCAAAGCGTCTAAAAATGTTTCGAAAAATCCTTATATCAGCGGCTTTCGAACAAAATATGGTGCAAGACCTCGAGCAAATCAAGCAAATAAAGAAGAGAAAACCGTAATAGAAAACACACATTTTCTCGAGAAAGAAGCACCTGTCGAAGCTGACATTGAAACAACAACTTCTATCATAGAGCTTGAAAATTTCGACGAATTTGACAAGCAAATAAGTTTAAATGCAAGTACTGCTTCATCTAACATAACGGAAACTACAACTTCCTTTTTCCAAACTGAAGACAATGAAGAAGCGTTTATTTCTGAGACTGAATGGACAACCGTAATGCCGGAAGTTACATATAGCCCTTTTGAAAACAATCCAGAAATAGTTGTACCACTTTTTAATGACACTACTACGGAAACTGAAAAAGTGGAATCTATTACAGTATCTTCCACAGAAGATACCCTAAGAGCAGACAACTTAAATGAAAAGCACAATATAACAACTCTGATATCAGAAATGGACCTTCAAATAGCAAATAGTACAAACGAAACCGAAGTTATTTTAGACGAAACCGAAGTTGTTTCAGACGAAGAAAGTTTTAGTACAACTACCAAAATAGACCACGGCGAAGTTTCTCATAATGTAACTGAATCATCACTAGGAGTTACAAGACGTCCAATAACCGAAAATAAGTTTATTGCAACTAATAATCAAGAAAATCGAAGGCGAATTGATCTATCTGGTAAAAGAGTCTATTCCCCGAGTAGCCGAGGACGATTTACCACAAGACTGCCCAGTTCAAGGGTTTACAATGGCAGCGAGGATACGTCCGAAAAAAATAGTGTCACATCTAAACTTGAAACCGTTAATGGTTTACCGATCTCCAGACCGAGATACGGATTGCCTAAACGAAACCGCTTTCAAATAAACCCCACTAAGTTGTCAGTAAAGGAAACTGTGTTCAGCTCAAAAGAAAGTTCAGAACCTTCTGCAAAAAGCACTCTAAGCCCTTTAATTTTAAGATTAAACGGTCTTAAGCATAACAGAACTTCCATTAAGAAAAGTGAGCAAGTTACCTTGTCAGGCTCAACAGAAAACGGTGAGCAGTTAACAAACAAAGCCGAAAATGAAGAAAACGGAGACATCGAGGAAATTTTAGAAGCTGCGGTCGAATTCCAGAAAAGTGATGAAATTTCAAGTATTCGCAGAGATAAGACTGTGGGACCTATCGACAAAAACTTCCAATATTCTCAAATCGAGAAAGCTGTACAGGCTGAAGATCAAGAAGATACGAATGAGAAGGAACAAATTAAAGCCTTAAGTCAATCTAGCTTGCAACGAAAACCTTATGTGTTAACAAAACTTGGGTCGAAAAAACCAGAAATCGATGCCGAACAATCTGAAAATAAAGTTGAAACTGATAACACGAAAAAACAATTATTTGAAGAAAGTGCTGACCCAGATATCAGTACAGATATCATTTCTGACTTAAATGTTACTGAAAACGCTGAAAATGTAAATAGGACTAATAACAACGGTTTAAATTGGGAGGGCAATGATATTAAGATTGTAAATAACACCAATAAAGTAACTTCAAGCACGATAAATTCGTTAAACTTTAATCGACGTTTTCAGACGATATCCGAAAATTTGAGACGTCAATCCAAAATTAATGATACCCAAAACGTAGGAGATACGACAAGAACTGTCAATGGCCGACGAGTTAGGGTTTTAAAACTGAGAAGACCTTCATCGAACTCTGTGCCGAACTCTAGTCAGGACGGAACTCAAAATAGTGAAAAAGAATATTTATCTCCAACATCCAAACGACCTTTTGTGAGAAAATTTATTCGAAAGCGACCTTTGGCTACTACTACTACTACAACTGCTAGTTCGACGCAAATCGAACCAGTCGATTATGATACTACCAACGAAAATACAAAAGACGAGGATACAAACATAGCAGTAACAAGAAAATACAAAAAAGTTTTAAGAAGGGTCGGACCCGCTGCCGATAATAATAATAACTTTTTCAGGGAGACAGTCGTCAAAGATAATTTCGAACCCACCTTGACTAATAATAGAACAACTAATGTACTAAAAGTTGCAGAAAAAAATAAAACATCTTCATCCATAACAGAAGAATTAAAACAAAGTATAGACAATTTTACTTCCACTGAAGAATCACAAAAAGAAATTGAAATAAATGAATCAACGGAAAAAGAGGAGAATATTGGAGTTACTGACATTCTTACCGAAACTCCTATTACGACCACTACAAAAAATAAATTATATGTTGCTAGGCGACCATATAGACCTACAAAGCCATCTATTACTGCAATAACGTCTACCGAAACGACAGCGGCAACCGCAAAAAGTTACATCAGAAAATACAGTAGCACATTTAATCTTCCAAAACCACCATCAGAACTTTCAACAGCCATCGGTCTCGAAAACAATGATGACAAAGGAGAAGCATTTTTTAGGCCATTAGCACTTAGTAGAAACAAAAATTTATTCCAGGAAAGGTTAAACAAAATAAATGCTCAAGAAGAAGAGCAAAATGAAGATTATGATGAAGAAGAAATAGAAGACGAAGAAGAAGAAGATAAACACTTTAACTTGGCGGAAGAAGGAGAGGAATACGAAAATGAAGACGTTATTATAAAACCTATTGATGAAAAAAGAATAATACCCAATCTAAGTAAACCTGGAAAATTTTTCCCCAAAAGTAAGCTATCAGCAGTTAAACTAACCAATACGGAGCAATTGGAAGAAATTGAAGACGAACAAAATGAAGATAAAAGGGACAAATTTTCTCCTTCTATTTTAAATAATCGGGAGTTTGAAGACGTTAGATCTAATACCAAATCTACCGGAATTCCAAATCTAATTATTCGACTTAATAATGGATTCGACAGCCAAAGTGAAAAATCCGAACTAGAATTTATTCCTCGCAGTTCTGAAGAAAACAATGAGAGTTCAACGTCCTACGAAGACACAGAAGAAGAAGAGCATTATCCTGAAGAAGAAGGAGAAGAAGAAGTGGTCGAGGAATTAAGTCAACAAGAAACACCTAAAATTTTTAGCGGATTCTATAAGCCAACAACTAAAAGTCCTTTAACTAATAATTTTCCTGGCTTTACACCTAAAATACCGTCAATTACTAGTAAACCTCGTATAATAAACCGTCCAACCTTTACAACCGTTCACCCTGCATCCCTTAAGCTCGGAATAAATTCCGCTCCGTTAGCTACAACACCATCCACGTTTAAAATATCTAACACACGAACATACGAACGTAAATATTTTGCATCATCAACAGATAGTACCCCTCAAGATAACTCATTACTTGATGATCTGAATATAAACGCACTTAATGCTAGGAACAAAAAAATATTCGAAGTAAACAGTAGAAAACACACAACAATTAAACCAAAACTCTCCCAAAAAGAACTCCTCAGCTCGAATAATTACACTGCCGAAACAGCGATAACATTTAACACCACACAAATCGAAGAGCAAAACAAATCACCGCCAAATGAAACTTTAAATAATTTTGATAATTTGCAGGAAAATGTTTTAGAAAATGTAATTTCGTCGCCAACAACAACCCGTCGACCGATGCCTTCAACGACAACGGCAAAGATCACCACACTGTTCCACGTGTTTGCATTAAGTGAAGAAGATGACTCTACAACAGAAAATAACAGCTATGGAGATGAAGTATTCACCAATGAAAAAAGAGAAAAGCTTGTCGAAATCAATAGAGTTTTTGAAATCTATTCTAAGGAGGACAAATTGAAAGTGAATTCAAAGGGGAAAGATAGTGGGAAAATTCAGAGCTCAAAATTAAAACTAGAAAAAAACGCAACCCTTGAGAGATTAGGTGAAATAGGGAGGGTAAGTTTAGTCAAATCGTTCGGATCAGGCGCTGCTAAAAGAAAACCAATAGAAGATAGTGCTGAGTTAGTCATTGAAGGCCGAAGTACTGTTGCTGATTACACTCCAACAGAACCAACCAGCACAAAGAAGGAATTCTTGCCCGTAAGGAACTCAATTCCAGATCTTGATGAAAGTAGCACAGCCGAAGAAAAGAAAGAAGCCAGAAAAATCCATCTGCCTGAAGTTATTTTAGGAGTTGAAACATCAACAATACCTTTAGAAGGCCTATTTGAAGGTCCTCGACAGGCTAAAGATCTACACACGAACGATGAACCTGTGTACGCTTCTTCCTTGGGTGAAGTTTACAGCACTAATTCAATAATTTCTGAAAACCCCCAAATGACACCTGAGACAACAACTATTTCTACATTATCAACTATTTTAAGTCCTTCAGCTGAAACAACTACTGAATTTCCACTTGTTTCAATGTCACAAACGAAAGCAGAAAAATCAACAAATTATGTTCGGCCGTTGGTGCCCTTATTGAGGCCAGAGTCAAACGAATCATCACCCTTAGTCATTTCAATTGCCAACCTTGACAAAGTAATTCTTAGCAAAGTTCCTAGATCGGATTCAAGTGTTGCATCATCAGGACTCATTTCAACTGTGGTTGAAGCCCCAAAAATTATTCCTATTGATCCAACACTTGATAAATTTAACAGTAATAATAGTAGTAGTCAAAGTCGCGCGGAAACAGTTGTACAGACTCAGACAAGTTTTAGCAGCGAAATAAAGGTCGTTCGAGCAAAATTACCACGAAAACCAAAATCTTCAAAACAACGAAAAATTCCAACCGAAAAATCTTCCGATTAAAGTTTACTTAAAATTTTTAAAATCATTCCAAAGTTATAAAATAAATTAAATATTGCCTTTGTTGATTTGGCAGTTAGCATTCATATACATTTAGAACGTATGAGTCAAACGAAGAATTAGAAATGGTCTCGCATGATTAGTTTCGATTTTATTACGCCATAATTTTAGTTTATAAGATTAATGTCCTGAGTGCAAGGTCCTGACATGAAAAAAAAGATTTCCTCGTGCTGCAAATGTCATAAATTAAAAACTCCACCAAATAATTTCACACGATATTATACTAAAAGCACAGTAAAATCTAGTCGAATACCCGCTTTTACGTGATAATTTTGCGAGTCTTAGCTCAAGATAGAAGATTGCATTAGGTTCGCTTGCTAATTATAGTTGCTTCTGGCCACATAGGATATGCACTAGAATATTAAAGCCATTTTGAGCACATTAAAGAAAAACCGAAATTTTATTGCTACGAAAAATTGTTTTGTTCATAATTATTTTAGTTATAAAGAATTTATTAAATATTGTGTTAGTTTTAAGTTAGTTGTTAACTTAAGTTTTAATAATGAGGTCAAATATCGCGCTAGCTTTATTTGTTGTTGGTTCGATATTAATTTTGTTGTTGATGGCAATAGTTTTATGAAAATTATGCCGATTTAAGTTGCCCCTTACACTTTCACTATACATTTAAATTTTGTTTAAATATTTCTTCATTTATTGTAAATTACAATACAAAGAAAATTTATAATTGTTATATTATCTTTTTATTTATATTTTTAAGATTATTTGTCATACAACTTCTCCAGGTACAAGCAATTTTCGAACAGGTAACACTTTATTATTCTATTTATATTCTTCTAAACTTATTTACTATAAAGTTTTATCTCACATTTAATAATAGCACATTTTACTTTTAATTTAAACATATTATTTTGTTACATTTGCATATTTCTAAATATTTACAATTCGACTTGTTCAACACCAAAATTTATATTCGTATTATAACTTCTGATAACGATTTGTGATTTTATTTGGTACTATTTTACTTAAAAGTTTATTTTAAATTATCTAAAAAACGTAAAAAGAGCGGTAATAATGTCAATAATGGACGAGTCGAATTGTCAACACACTGAAACTATCATAAAGATAATGAATCATGGATAACAGTTTGGTCAAAAAATACTATATATATTTATATATATGTATAGCTCTTTTCCATCACTTTCAATTAATGTTATCTATCGGTGGCGTAACTCCTAAAGTACATATGTGAGTAATATGGTCCGAATTATATTCAAAATTATAACATTCGAAACTTTGTATACATTCGATAGTCATATTTAAAGTGCAAAAATATTGTTTTCGAGACACAAATTCGATACATTTTATAGCAAGTTCCAATTGACACCGGAGTTTACACAGATGTTTCGTATTTAGACTGTTTCGCTCCAACAAAGTTAACAATCCTTTTTATGTTAAGGCCTCATGACTCCTAATGTGATATAATCGTGTGATTTGATAATTAACTTAATAATTAGAACTAAAAATGTTAAGTATTTTATCTTTAAAATATTTTGAAGCTAGAGTTTCTATAACTACGAGAAGGGAAGTATGTAATTATCCTCGCAAAAAATATGAACAAAAGAAGGAAGACAATTTGTAATGGTCGTTATTATATATATATGTTGTGCCTAAACGAAGCGGATTTTCATTTTAGAAATAACTTTTTTTTAATTACCAAAAATGTAGAAAATGGTAACGTAAATTTCCCACTTGTTTGGTTAAACTAATGCCATTTGTTAAAAACAAAATTTTTTTTTCAGTCGTTCGTTCAAAAACAAGAAATATTTACAAAGCAAGTATATACCAAACTTCTTCAAAATCGGTTTAGTGGTTCTTGATATACTTGGTCACCGCAAGCTCCTTAAAAAAGGAAGGCCGCGGGAAAATAGGTGTAGCCTCGCCATTTATTTTATTTTATTTATCAAAATTTCACAAATTAAATTTAGAAAAATATATTATTAAATTAAATTAAATCCGAATTTATGTCAAGACTAGTTTCGCTACAAAAACTACCTGAAAAAACGTTTTTTTCAGCTCCATTACTAGGTATACCCCCTAAAGGGGAATTTCTAATGTGATAGTTTTTGATTACTAACTTCGCTATTTTTTTTTTGTGAAAAGTAAGATGGATGCAATTATAAAACATTTTGCATCTTTTTATTTGGGACATAAAGTACAGAAAGACCATTTTTTTTTGTAAAAACCCAAACCAAAAGCGGTTCCACGACGTGCAGAGTTTCAGCCCTTCCAGTGATCTTAAATCAAATAAATTGTGAGGTTCTTAAAGTAGAGGCTTGTGGTTATCGTCCGGAACAGATCCAAGTCGAAGTTTCAAAACATGTTGAAATGGTGCGAAATTCAGCATGCATTTTCAAATGTTTCATGTTTTTTTTTGTCTTTAAGGGGCCGTAAAATCGCATGTCTGCCGAACATTTTAATCCCCGATTTGCTGGAATTGAACAATTTTTAGATACCGAAGTACTGCACACCAGCTCAAAAAACATGGTTTCGTGTAAAATGCGTTGAAAGTTTCGAAATTGCTTTGACGTGTACCGACCGGCCGCCATGAAATTACGTACAACTTATTTTCTAGGACAAATATGATAAAAAAGTTAATATAGGCTTCAAAATATTAAAAAATATAAAAGGAAAAACATTTTTAAGTTTTTTTAAGTCAAGATACTAGATCCCCCTTAAAGCCCGCCGGCCCTACGTTGGGCGCCATCTCTTGTTGCGACCGAACCAACTTAATATGAGTAGTACTGTTCGAATATTTGTTTAGGCTTGAACAAAATTCTTCGAATCCTGAAACTACTTAATATATCAACGTCTAGGTATTGTCTATGCAGTAATATTCGCTGCAGTAAATTCCAGTTTCCAAGGCCTAAAACTAACTTATCCAAAAAAGATATGTTCGTATTTTTTCTTCTTTAGGTCTTTAGTCATACGAAACTAAGAAAAATTACACAACGAACTTTAACTCATTAGTTAAAAAATTTTATTTGTATCTCTCTCTCAGTTGATAAGCACATAAGAACCCAAGGAAACAAAACAAAAAAGACTGGTTTAATTCTCATAAAATTATTGAACGTTGATCGTTTGACGCTGGACAATAATAAGTAATTTTAATAAGTATTTTCTTTGATTCAATGAAATGGTTTGGCCATGCTGAGTGTACATGAAAGTTGACACCAACCGCATATATTTTTGACAATTTAGTCAAAAAAACCAAAACTAAAATTACTTCTTTTAAATATATAGATACATGTCTGCATATTTGTATATTCGTATGTTGCAAAAGTATATTAACTAGAAAACTGTTTGCCACTTTCGAAGGGCACAGGGTACCGCCCTATAAGACTGGCTGGCATGCTCTGTCCTTTGTGTTACACTACTAATCCACAGCCTGCCCACCTATGCCATATCCAGGGCTATGTAGCCCTCCTTCAACACGAGTAAAATGCGTGATCTCATTAATACGTTTCGTAGAAATATCGCTAGAGCGATATCTCACGAGACATTGGTCAGTGGGGATCCATGCAGCTAGACTGCGTCTACCATTCAATACACACTGTCGCAGCTGTAGGGACGAAAACGAGGAAGAAATCCTAGTTCACTTCTTCTGTAGATGTCCGGCTGTCGCTTCACCCTTAATGACCTAATGGAGGTTTCAAGGCTAAGAGATTTTTTCGAATTAAACTAAACGCTAAGCATTCAAATAAACTGAAAAATCTAATAAATATTTATTTGATCAATAAATTGTTTGTATTTTGAATAATTATTTGTTATTTGCAGACTTTATTTGGAAGTTCAAATAGCTATTCATTGCTTCGTGCGTTTTATTCTTAGAAAGCTGTGTGTGACTGGATGAAAGCGAGACGCATAGACCACTCACACCAATTCATCATCCATCACGGTGGGTGGGTGGGTTTTGAGGATTTATAAGCGTACCGTCAATATTACTTTATTCATTGTGTTCAGTTTTGAAATCTTTTGCATTTCACGACAACCTCTTTATTTTCCAAAAGACGGCGGAACCTCTTTACTGTATTTTCAATATATGCAGCACCTTATCCAAGCTCTTGCCTTTAGTTTTTATGTTGCTTAATTTTTTTCTTGTTTTTTATATGATATTGCCAAAGCTTAGGAGATTCCATTTGATGCTCATGCACAGCCTTGGCTGGAAAGGAATTAAGGGTGAGGGAAACTGGTTAAGAGATTGAGTAAAGAAGATGGCGATGAACGCCTCGTTTAAAAGTTTCGAGTTCAGAATTTTAGGGTAAAACAAGTTATTCGTTCCACATTCGTGTTGCTCTGCTTAGAAAATATTCCTGAAATATGACGGTACATCTAAATTTTACCTGGACAGTATAGGGGTGGAACGACGTGAAGCGAAATCAAGGTTGCTGTTGTCAGCGAGACTATGAATAGTATTATGAGTGAGAGATAAAAGAAGAAGAAGATGAAAAGGTTGGTGAAAGGACTCAACACTGAGGTAAACCGGCATTTCTTTCGTAAGGATCATTTATTGTTGTCTGTTTTAAATGGTTTTATAGTTTTAATTTTTCCCGGAGGCACAGTGGAATAGTTAAATGTCACACTTCGATATGTCACGCGTCGGGAATTAAATTAACTAATTGAACGATAGTTCATTTCTATTTCTAACATTTGTCATAACATCTGTGAAAATGAAGTAAAGTAAAGTAAAATAAATTAAATTAACATTTTAGCCTTTTAGTCTTACATTTGTTGTTTGTTTTAATTTATATTTTATTTGTGCACGTCCACCTGCATTCATTTTAAACGACTTCATGAAACGCATGCGCACACAGGCATGTGTCGTTTAATTGTAACCGAATGCCCACAAATTCCCCATCCCAGGTAACCGAAGATATTTTCACATCACTACCTGTGACCCTGGCAGGCACCAAATTTTTTTGATAGGTGCTTTTAAAAAAACGCTATAATTAAAGTGGCAATGTGATACAGTCTAGCCTGGGTAAGCGAGGGTTTAAGGGACAGAAAATTTTTTCTCGCTTGGTTTCTGACTTATAAAAGCGCGGGAGCGGTTTCAATAACTTATGGAAGTATAAAAAGAGCACAGGGAACAGTGACAGATAATGTAGATAGAATTTGTATTTGACCTTGGCACTAATGCACCTTAATGTTATTAAAGGAAATACAATTTTTTTTACAAACACAAAGTTAAAAATATGTATAGAGGTTTTCGGGGGTAAAGATGACGGCGATCAATCTCAATCATAGAGTTTTCTCTCTGAAGTAGTTCTCGTGTACCCAGGTTCGATTGTAATAAATACGCTTGACTCTAGAGGTACAGAGCAAGTGACAGTCTCAGATATGGAGGTCCAGGCGTTAAAAACGACTCTCTCATATAGAGTTTTCTATTTCTCACTTATAGATGTTTTCGAGGGTTAAAATGACGGGATCTGGCAATTACTCTCTCTTGCAGAGTTTTCTTGCTTATCCAGCTCTCACTTACACAGGTTTGACTGTAGTTGATAGTTGCGGTGCCGCAAGACGTTACAGTGTTAATGCTTTTTTCAACAAAGCAAATTCGAGTGATTAAAATTCAATTAATAGATCACTAAAGTCAAAGTACCGTTACTATCATGTAAACATGTTACCTGTTCAATCAAATTAACTAGCAGCTGACAAGAATGAAGAAGCTATGTTCATTACATAACACCACAAATAAATAGTAATCTTATTATAATTGTTTGTGATAACGTCTTCATCTATGTAATCAAATTTATAAACGCGGTGAATGTTATGGAAGAAGGTATTAACAGTTCATAATAACTTCTTCTATTTTTGAGGAGAAAATAGTGCAATATCTCATTCATTGACAAGTTTTGAGTTTTCTTGAATTTATGAGATACTCAATTGTACTATGTGAAAGATGGATACATAACAACTTAATTCACACAAAAATCAAAAATTTGAAAAATTGTAACATAACACCTACATCCAATTCTTCAATTATTAAAGCGACTTATTATAATCTGACAATTAGGACTTATTTTCCTCCATTTGTTAAAATAGTTTTTTCAATAAAAGGATGAAACCATGTACAAAATATATTAACATAGCATTTGTTACATTAAAATTTACAAATCAAAAGATCTCGCATTTCTCGCCCACACACCTATGATTTTGAAGACCACTACAAATTTATTTAAAGAATGTTATGATGACAAAGAGACATAAGAGTAGGCGGAAATCAGTTTGTCACCTTTTTTTTCTTGTTTTTTATACATCTTAAAATATATATCACCTCTACCTTACATAAATAACACCTTAGAAATTATCAAAATTTACCTTGAGCTACTTTCTTCCAAGGTTAACGGAAGGCATATTTTGCAAAACTATTTCTTGCTATTGTTTGTCTTTATAATTTCTGCTGCTTATTTAATTCATGAAAAAAATCTATGTTTGAATACAAAATAAATTAGATTCACATAAGCTGATAACAGATGGCTGTTAAAGCTGTTAACAAAACAGAGTTCATTGATTATATTTCTTTAATTGCCCGTTTCATCTTTTTTTTCACTTTTATGGACTTATGCTGTGAAATATTCAATTCAATTTTCCGCTTTCATTTAAATTATGTGCCATTAACAGAATGTGTTTTGAATATATTTATTAATATTCAAGATAACAATCAATTTCAAAAAAAACTTTTCAGTTGTGATTTTTACAAATCAATTAACTTTTAATTTCTGAATAAAGAAACAAAAAATTAAATTTTATAGCAAGAAAACAACTAAAAAGAACACTTTTTGAATTAGAATACTTTTGAATAAATTAAAGTTAAAATTATTAAATTCAACACAAACCGTTGACTTTAAACTTAATAAAAGTATATTTTTCGAATTTACACATAATGCAAAAGTATGTCAACCATACGATCAGTAGCCGCAATGTCCACTATTATTGTACGTCATCCGTTCTACTCTATTTGGTACCAAAAGCACATATTACCGAAATCTCAATATTTTGGTAAGATTTTTATCTTGAGACAATATGCTTTCGCTAGGCAAGGGTCCTGCAATATTGATGGCCAAAAGGAGACGTTTATTTTGCTTTTTTTCCTAGAGAATTGGTACTATGCTCTGTTGCTTGTACCATTTAGCAGTTAGGGAAATTTCAATAAATTAAGTAATTTTACATTGCTGTAATACAATTTTCAAAACTTAACGAGCATTCCCTGTGTCCGCAGAGAGTGCAAAAGAGAATTTTGAGTTTACTTTATTTAAAGAGGGACCTTCGTTTTTTGTCATTCAAGTTAATACAGATAAATTCACTTACCCAATATTTATCGCTATCATCTCTTCTTCTCTCTAGTTTCTGTAACCATGCACATGTGCGCCATGGGACAAGAGAAAAAGTCAGCCTATGCGATGACAAAAATTACAAGTAAATCGATATATTACATTCCAAATATGCTCGAACAACCAAAATTACTATGCAAACCTCAATCCTCTCTGCTTTCCACAATTGTTTCACCGTACTCTGTTGTCAGCAAAAACCAATCGTGGATCGCCACCTACAGTATTCGAGCCTACGTACCATACCACACCTGTCATATTTCTACGCGCAGAAATCTGCATGAACTACATACCTGACGTGTCGGATTTTGTGTAATATTCAAGAAATTTTCCTGTGTGTGTTTTCTTCTTATGTCAAAATAAATCTATCAGATCTGTGCATTTAGTCTTTGGAGTTGATTTTATTTTGACTTGGAAAATGGCAAAAGTGATAAAGTTATTATTTCATTTTGTGCAAGTGCACTGTATTTCAAACCAGTCCTTCGCCTGATAAATAACGAATAATTACTGTCAAATGCAAAAATGTTCCCAAAGTTTACTGAAATCGTCTTTATATGCATGTGTGACATTCCGAGGATGAATAGGACAGTCAAGCGTTGATTTTCCTATTCACCCCCAATAACCTCTCGGCAATAAACTAATCGGAAAGACAGGTGTGGTATGGTGCTAAGACTTTTATGATAAAACATATAACTCCTTACAAAATCGACAAGATGATAAACATTTCAACAGTTCTTATGGTTGCACCATAAAAAGACTTTCCAAATTGAGACTTTACCAGAAATTATAAAGTTGATGAGCAGTAAAATATATGTAAAAAAGCCTTTCTAAAAACAATGATCACTGATCATACGACGAACTTTACGAACCTTACCCTGACGCCCTCAATAAAGCAATGGCCAACAGGGACCCCGACCAGACATATGCCGAAAGGAGCATACGGAGAAGAGTACTTGCAGTGGGAAACTGTGGGAAATAGTAGTTGACTCTTTACCGCGCCGTCTAATGACTTCGTAATGTATTTCTAGATTTAGGTGCCCTGTTTTGCTATAAAACGTACATTTATTTGGGGATTTCTCTTTCTCTCTAGTTCCCGTAACCACTTATGGAGCATGGGGTAGTAGAACTAATCCCCAATTCTCAGAAAATGATTGCAATTCCACCTACAATTTAAGGTGGATTCCAAACCAACGAAATTACTCTGCAACTACCAATGGCCTTTTATCGTAATCTATTGCCAACAGACAGCAACCATTGGTTGCCGCCGGTAGGGTTCAAACTTGAAACCTCCGGGATACTCCACCGAGAACTTTCTGGGTTGGTGTCATAATAAAATTTTAAGCCTAACTAGGCTACTATATTTAAGTATCTATAGCTTACTATAAACACTCAACAGTGTTCCAATTTGGTTCCAATTTGGTTCAAAAGTTGGGATTGTTTAAACTTTCTTCTACTACTACTAATATACATTTTCATCGTAGACCTTTGAGGAAATAAAGACTTAGATTTTATTTTTGGGTTTAAAGAGGAAAGAATATTAATAAAAAGCACCCAATCTGCAAGTTCCGATTATATTCGTTAAGCTCATGGACTTAACGAATTTAATCGGCACTTGCAGATTGGGTGCTTTTTATTAATATGTAGGATATTCCAGTTCTTTGTACACTTTTGGAAGATAGTCAGTAATAATGGAGGATTCATAGTAGAGAGCCGCTTTTTGGATTATCAGTTCATGGAATTATTCATTCAACCTTTTACACAAGAATATATTTAATTTATTAAAAAAAGGGCCCGAGAGCGCTTGAAAGCGCGATTGCAGCCCTCTGCGGAGTCTAAAACATAAATCTTTTTAAATAATTGCTATTAATTAATACTCTATTGGCTAACGTTCTAGTGCCGAAAGGTTAAAATATTTACAAAATTTGCAATTACGAAGAAAAAAGTGCGATTTTTGGATTTTTTCACATAAACGTTTGTGACACCCTACTGATGATAGCAGCAATTGTACGGAAGTGTGCTGTTTAGTTTAATTCAAGATTGACGTGGTCACCAATTCGAAAAACGTTGTTTCTAGAAAAACGTGTTTGAATTTTTGCAATATGATTTCACCGAAGCAAATTTCCATGCTCGAACTTCTAAATTCTGTAACTTTCTTAATCCAACGAATATTCTGAAACCTTTTTTCAGGTATATTCTTGAGGTTTTTCACAATGTAAAAATGCAAAAATAAATAATCGTCACTACGGAATACCCTTTCAAGTGAAGGTTTAAAACTTCTTTAATATTACATATTTATATCAAATATGCACACGCATGCCTACATAGTGATGAATTTTCTTTAAAAATCAATGTTTTTTTTATTTTTCTGATTGCCTTTACTTTCGTACTAAATAAATGCTTGAATTTTCCAATCTCGACTATGATCTCATCAGATTTTCTATCCAAATTGTCATTATAATCTAGAGTTTATTTGTTAATGGCTACACGATTAAATTACTTCTGCAATACGTATTAGTATGCACTCTTTGGGATTTTGTTATACTTTCATCAAAACGTTCTGAGACAGTCTTGAAGACGAATCTCATATATTAAGCGGTAATAAATTTCTACTTAGTATAAAACAATCCTTAAAGTTTATTATTTGAATTAAGGCAGTATTCTACTTTCAAACTTTAAAAAATCGAATTTTTTTACATTTTTCGAAAGGAAATATATTCAAGAATATTCTCTCAAAATTTTAAGAAGATTCAAGCAGTCTTAGTATACTTTTCCGCCTCTAAAATTTCTACAACAGCGCAGACACACCTACTAATCGAAGCGTTATATTCAAATAGTGGCGTTAAAAGTGCATAAAATGTATAATGAAAAAACATTTTTAATATAGCGGGCATTTGTTCATATTTGGTTTAATTGTACTTCTATATGTCCTGAATGAATGTGCATTTTTATTTTTTTTTTCTATGAAGCCTAGTTGGTCTTTTCTAAGCCTTTAAAGAATTGACAAAATTTGAGGAGCGGGTTTTTTGAAAAAAAATTTGCTATTATTCAAAGTGATGGAAAAAAGTAAATAGTGTTATTTTAAAGACAAATAAATGTTTTTCTTGGCTGTTATTACAGAGTTGAAAAAAATTTTTTTTTTCGTATATAAAACCGGAAGTAAACATATCAAATCGGATTTTACTTAACTGCGACATTTTTAAAAATTTTTGTTTTTATCTCAAAATGTAGCTTATAGTTCATAAATAATATGTGTAAAATTTTAGAATGGGATCTACATTCTTATCTTAAACTTAAATTTTTTCATGTATCCATACAAAACTATCGCACTGGCCAAACGCCGACTACGCGCTGCACTGTGTTCGAATGCAGTTCCCATTATGAAACTGAACACGCATTTACTATACATTTTAAGTTATTTTTTGAGCTATTTAAAAAAAAATTAAAAAGGTCGAAGTTTGGCAAAATTTAATTTTAAATATTAATTTTGGATTTTTTACATGAAAAAAAATCCAATTTCGAATTCGATACCACGACTGTGAAGAGCATGCAATTTCCTATAAGAATCACAATTTTACTTATTTTTATATAAGTTTCTTGATATCATACATAACTTTTTCAGAATTGTTGGTTGTCCGCTTCGCGTGAATGCCCCATAGATCAAGAGTGCATTTGTTAACTCTACATCAATATCGGCATTCATAATTTCATAAAAATTTAATAAAAACAGCCTTTTTTCGAGCGCCCAAAGTAGAATACTGCCTTAAATTAATGCTGACTCCAATTCTATATATTTAAGCGGTTGCCCGATTTAATTAAAACAAAATTATTAACTATTCAAAATTTAGACTCAAAATATAGCAGACCGGTTTTTATCGTTTTTCATGAATATTCTCGTACTCGTGTAGTGTTTTCTCAGATTTACAAGTTGAACTCCTTTCCTATGGGGCTTACATGCAATTTTAAATTACGAAATAGTGATGGATTTAGGTAATAACAATTATTGATTGAATGAAGTTGCGAAATCCAAAACAATTATCTACATTTTGCTGACTTTTATAATTCTTCTTTTGCTCAAAAGATAACTATTGCGGCACTTTCTCTTTGCGCAAGACCTTTTTCCTTTCCAATGCTGTGACTTGGAACAATGTACCTTAAACCACGAAAACCGCCATCGATTTTTATTTCTAAATTATTCTACCAAAATTTTCTGCGAAATAAATTGATCTGCATCTAACTTCTTACATAACTTCATAAAAACTTTTTGTCCCGATGTATCTCCGCTAAGTAAAACCAAGAATTTGATAACACTAATCGTGCGACTTTGAAGGAGTGGAAATGTATGATTATTTCGAGAATTAGAAACCTTATCCACTAACCAGTTTAAAAAACTTTTTTTACCATTTATTATGTTAAAATGTAAATTTTTCAGTTCAGCAATAACCCAAATGCTGATGTATTTTATATTTTACCCAGCATGACGTAAGGGCAATTAACCAAGTAATTTTAACTTCACAAAAACTTAAAAATGTGGACTTGATCTACTTTTGCTTAGTAGTACAGAGTCGAATATAATGAATTATTTATTTTGAATCCTTTCTAATCGTGGCATTTTTAGAACTTGCCTTATAATTGCAATTTTCATTTCAATTGAACATAATCAGTGCACGGAAAATTTAGGTAAGATGGTTTTTATACAATTTTTATCCAAAATTGTTCAGCACATCTTTCACCTCTTAGGTCCTCTTGCTCACGTGCTTAATTAATTTAGACACTTATTTATTGATTCAAATTCTTAAAAAATCTTTCCTTCCCTAGTCTAACAATCGGAAATTTGTTTTACAGAATTGACTTGTAGCTACATATCGTATGAGTATTCTTAATTCACATGTGCCAAGTCAAGTTTTGCAATACCTGGTAGTAGTTTTTAGGTTTCCCTGTAAAGTTGAAATTTTGCATATACGAGATATCACGTCTTAAGCATCGATATATAGAGTGTTTTGCATAAGGTGTCATAAAATAAGTGGAGTGAAATATCTTACTTAGCCAAATAAAAATTTGTATGGTAGAGGAAGGCCAATCTCAACCACTCCGGAGTTACAGAGTAATTCATAAACTTCAAATTTTTATTTCTTTCTATTTATCTTTTGATCTGTTCAACGCAGCGATGCCATGCACGCGCCAAAGAACTAATATCTCAATGGCCTTTTAAAAAAATATCAACAATGTTGATCTCAGCATTTTCTCAAACTTTTACGAAATGCATGGCAATTATTTAATTGTTTTTTATTTTTATTGAATTTCCCCTCTAATTTTACCTTTCCAAAAAGGTACTAAACGTCAGGGTGGAGAAATTATTAAAAATTTAATTAGTAAAATAAATAAAGAAATCGTCGAAAATGTTTATTATGTTGTTTGAATACACAGGTAATTAATGTTTATTATTAATACTGAAATAATAATAGTAGCAAGCCCGTTCTTTACTTTTAAAAGTTCCTAACCAAAATCGTAACAAGTAGAATCCGTATGGTGTGACTTTGTCTGTCTGTCTGTCCGTTTCAGCTGTTTGTACCAGCAACTGCTAATGCTATCGACTTAAAATTTGGAATTGTTTTAAATAATGCTTGCAAATGAAAAATTTAAAAAACATTTTTTATTTTTATTGCAAAGGGTGGGTCAAAATTTTAAAGTGGGGTTACTATGTCAAGTGGGGTATCATATGAAAGGGCTTCGTTTGCATATTATAAAATATGTTTTTATTTCCTTTTATGATGAAAAATGCCTAATAAAATACAATTCCCCCTTCCTGATCTTCGAAGTTTGTAAAACGAAAAATCTGAAATAATAAGAGTTGATAGAGAGTTATGTAAATATTACATGAGAACTAAAAAACATGTCTTTTTAGAAATCAGCGACCTTCAAAGGTACGGACGCATTTACCTGGTCCGACTCGCATTTACCCGGATTTTTTTCCCGCCACTACTGCTGCCAAATATCAAAATAAATTACTTTTCATAATTGTTTCCATATTGGTAAAAATTCGCTTAAAAGAAATCTCAGTTACCATAATAGTATCAGTCTTATTTCTGACAAAGCACATAGTATCAAAGTACTCTTAGATTGATAAAAGCATAATTTAAATCATTTTAGAATACATAGACAGGCCTGCGAGGTTTTTCCAACTGGGCAATGAATAGTTGTTTCCGAAGTAATTTCTCCCGCTGAAACCGAATCCGGGCTCAGAATTGCTCTATCACGACAGGTTTTAGAGATATTCTAACCTAAAAGTGCAAAAACACTGTTTTTTGTCATATTTGAGGTTATGTAGCACCGCCATGTTCTCTTTTCAAAAAACTATATGTGGGATCTTATAGTACAAGCAGGTGTAGTTTTTGTCGTGCAGAGAGTGCTTCAGCGCAAGCTGGTGGCTCTTATGTGTTTTGTTTTTTTGCAAAATGAACAAATTTTGCCTTTCGGATCTTGGCCTGAACTTGCTCTCCCGTCCACATTTTCTTTTCGAGAGGGTGCATATTCACAGCCGCAGCCAACAAATTTCTTCACCCTTCACACAGAGGATTGGGAAATTTGCAACATTTCTACTACTTTACATTAAGTGTAATGTTTTTTTAAGAATTGACGAGATAAACTTTTTGGGGACAAAAATCACTTTTCTTGCCCATAATGGCAAAACGATTAACACCATACTATTTAAAAAGAAACTCCACTAAAGGTGTCTTAAACTTAGTAATATTTTATGAGTGCCCAATGGTTTTCTTTTTACAAATGTTGAAAATTATTGTGATCAGCTTATAATTACCGAAAAAAAATTTTTTCCACTTTCTAGTTCAATTTGGTTTGAAAACAAAACACTGTTTTGAACATTTTTGTTTTAATTTATTTATTTCTTACTTTTTAGTCTTAGTTAAATATTTTAGCTTCATAAAATTGGAAGGATATTATTTTTTCAACTTAAAAAAAATTAATCTAAATCTTGAGTTTCGTAATAATCAGCTTACCCACTTTATTAAAAATAGAATCCATTGGGTAGTTGTAGCGACATGACATTTTTAGCCGCTCCCATGCTTGTCAGTTCTCCTCACATATTAACCACCTTGATATTGGGTGAAAGAATAGTTCATCATTTTTTTGTAGATCATGTAATCAGCTTTTCGCCATATTGGGTTTTGTAGGCGTTACGCATCTTTTCGTATTCTATCCATCAAACTCTTTCATTCGATACCCATATCATGGGGGTTGGTAATAAACGGTAATCCGTCATCTTAGGGCATTCGCCATATTGTGTTTTGGCGTTACGAAGTTTATCGTATTCTATCAATCTCTCATTTGATACTGACATGACTAGGGGGTTATGAGTAAAAGGTATGTTACCATCTTGAATCGTTCGCCATATCGGGTTTATACATACTACTATTGTCCCCACAACCAAATCAAAATTTCAGCTAAATTTGGTAACGGAAAGTGGGTCAAATTACAATCATTGAATAGTAATTGACAGTGTTACATCTGATCCCCACGAAATAAATGCCGGTGTACCTCAGGGTTCCGTTCTTTCACCAACCTTATTTCTTATTATTATGAATGACATTTTATCTCTCTCTCTCTTTGACAGTCTTATTCATAGTTTCGCCGACGACAGCAGATTTCACGTACTAATTTGATTCTGTAATGAATTCTCGTGGAAATTCTACAGAAATCAACCGAGAACGCATATTTGGATCATTAAACAACTTCATTTGTACGATCCTCGCTTGAAGCAGAGTAAACCGTGTTATGTTTATTGCATCCTAAACTCAATGTTGTTTAATGTCCCTTAAAAAACGCTGAGTCTAGATTAGTTGACAGAGTAAGTGTACCCAGTGCGCCCTCTTTAAAAATTTTTAATAGTGCAATATCCAGTAACCTTAGCTGGCCCGAACATATATTTTCTGTCAACAGAAATGCGATGAAATGTTCGGATTTTCTAGAGAATGTAAGAAATACTTCACCACGTATGACTTGGTGGTGATCTAAAAGTCCCACATCAGGCCTAAATTCAAATATAATTCCCATATTTGGGCAGGGGCCGAATATACCGCATTCGACCAAGTTCAACGTAAGGCTATTAAACTTACTGGCGATAACTTCTGAGAGATTTGTGTGACGGAATGCTGGTAGTCTCTCACTCTTCTATCGCTATTCCCACCCACGGCCATTATTCTAACGAAATTGCTAGCCTGATTTCTTGTAGACACATCACAACGTAATACAAGAACTTCAAGTCTCCCCCACCCTTATACTCTTCAACTTAATCTTGTACGTAACGTAAAATTTCTGGATTCTTTTCTAAGCAGAACGACACGAATGTGGAACAGTTTTCCATCTTCTATTTTTCCCCCAACTTATGAGCCTGAAACTTTCAAGCAAGGAGTACATCAATACCTTCTTCACTCAACTCCTTACCCTTAATTCCTTTCTTGCCAAGGCTGTGTTTTAGCATCATAAGGCATCCCCTGAGCCTTAGCAATATCATAGAAAAAAACATCATGTCGAACATAATGAAACCATTGAAAATCTAATGCGGCTCAAAATTTAAAAAAAAATATATTTTTTGTACCCTTAAAGCATTTCTTGAAACGGTTTTAAGAAATATAATTGGGGTGCAACTGATCCTTTCACCAAAATCTTTAGTGACTATTATTTTAAAAAATTCCTTTTGAAAAGGTGAACTGTGGAGAAACACGATAAACAAGCTTGAAATTTGAAAATTTTGAAAATTTTTACATTTTTATAAAAGGAAAACAAACAAAACACGACGTTAGTCTAACAGTCAGATAAAGATTCTAACATTTATGTAAGCGAGTTGAATGACAAATTAACTGGACAAATGTGTAGTTTGAAACATGAAGTATATTACTTTACAATTATGACTTCATGTTATCTAAAATTCATTTCTATGTTTATGATTTTCTACCAATCTCATCCATTTACGGAAAACCGTCGTCGGCAATGTAGTTTAAAGGAACTACTAAAATTTACTAAATTTATAAGGAAAGGAGATTACTGAAAACTAGAAAGTTGTTTAATATTTACTTTTAAATGCTTAATTCCAATTTATATCTCTTTTTATTTTTGAAATTAATTTAATGTAATAATTTCGAGTATGTAGACATTTAATTGAGGAGTTTGTGATAAGTATTTATATTCGGCAGACTAGTATGTAAATTTAGACACATATATGTTAGCACTAAAGCAACGCAT
This sequence comes from Leptarthrus brevirostris, assembly GCA_964036015.1. NCBI lineage: Eukaryota > Metazoa > Arthropoda > Insecta > Diptera > Asilidae > Leptarthrus > Leptarthrus brevirostris. Next base: position 92,751,423 of record OZ038374.1, read on the forward strand.
GTCGTTAAATATTTTACGCCCATCATAATTTGCATAGGCAATTACGTACATTCCAACCCACGTGGACTGGATAATTGTGTTTCCTTTCTTATAGTAATTATAATGCAGCAATGCGATTATCTTCTAAAATCGAAAGTATTCGGCGAAAACGGCACCAAATCGTAAACATAAAATCATCTTCAAGCTATTCCGGCAGCAAACAGAAGATCACTTGCACTTTCATTTGTCGCGAAGTCAGCTTAACTTTCACTTATCTGTTAATGTGATGCTTCTGGCTCCAAAATTTATATTTAAAACGCGTATTTGTTTGCGCTTGCGCTTACGCATATATGTAGCTAGTTGGAACTTAACAAACAATCGATGGAACCATATAAATTTCTGAATGTTGAGGTATTTCGAAACCTTCCCAAGATTTTGTTTTTTAAGCCAACATGATGGCCTTCTGACCGTTTTAGTAGTATTTTTCTTATTTTTGTCCAAATTATTTTGTTCCTAAAGTGGTTACGTCCTCGGTCCTCCTCTGCCATATAGCATCAATGTCAGCAATTATTGGGTTGAAACAAGCCGTGCACATCTACTTGACGATTTATATAATCGATGGCAATAACAATTCTGGTTTTCACAGCGGAACTGGTTTGATGAGTGGAATCTGCAATAAGGAAAAAATATTTATGCAGATAAATACCTTGATGAATTACACATTGCACCATCGCTAGTGGAATTTAAAGAGGCTTCTTCATCTCGAATGCAATTAATTCTCCGAGGCTCCCGTAGTTACGTTAATTATATTAATTAAAATAAATCTAGGCAGATGCCCACATCTTTGATGGTTTGTTGCTAACTTATAGGGAAAATTATAGCTTTGGATTTAATAAAACATATTTATTTTTCTTAATACTTTTCAAATATTTAGGATATGAAATTTTACTTAGATATAATTACTGAATTATTTTCTAAAGATTCACGTATATTCTCTTGAATTTTTTTCTTCACTCTTTCGTAATTAATTGGTGCTGACATTAAGTTATTCGTAACCATACAGTTTTTTGTCGCCTTTCATTTAAACATATGACAAAAAAAGATATTAATTCGTTTGTTAACAACAAATTATAAATAGAAAAACTAGCGTACTTCCCTCAGCGGTAAAGAATTATTGAAAATTTTACTCATTTGAATAAAAAACAATGCGTGAACTGAAGATATAATAGTACCATAACTTTTTTTGCAAATATTTTGATTTGAAAGCTTAGAAAACCCCTATAGAGGAATTATGTGATTGCTACTCTTGTTACTAGTTGTTAACACTATTCTTATCTCACTGGTAGCATATACCGTTATTCCCGTCTGTGGAAAGTTCTTAGATATCACCTAAGGTGGGGGGGGGGGGCTATTTGTAGTCTGCCATTAGACAACCAAAATAAGTGCTTTTTCTGCGTAAAAGACATCGTTCAGATAAGTGGCGTGCCGCGCGCGTCGTGCTTATGATTTCTTGAAATTTTGCTTGTCGCTTAGGTTAATTTCCCCTCTTTATGGACTGTCAAAAACCGAGCCTCATCTCTCGCGAACGAGGAAACTCTTGGCGTCGTTTTTACATTTATGCGCGGCGCTGTCATACTGAACACTAAATTAAGTTGGGGCATAAATATGAGGAGTACTTATCTACCGCGTCCGGTGTGGTGGGGGGCGCTAGAAAGTTCCTAGTATTTAGAACAGATTCAATAAGGGCCAAAAGGGACTAATTGGGCAGTACAGGAACGATAAACGGAACATATACTGCAGTACTGACAAATACGATCCACTCTCTGCCACTGGCCAATCCTGGAGACTATCTGCGGCTGGACGCGGATTAACCGTTTAGGCTGTCACAGGGATTTCCTGCGAACATTACAGTGGTTTTCAGGCGAAACTCTCGGCCATGTACAATGCTGCTAATTTACAATTATTCCAACCCAATCTACCGTGATCAATATTTGTTCGCACAGGCGACCACTAAGACGCTGGGCTTCAACGTTTACATTTTTCAATCAATCACAGTATTACCATTAGCTGGGTTCCGGGCGTTTGTAGGATTCTTAAAAATTAAGCGCCTGACGCCTGTCATATGAACAGTTCGATGAACCAACCACTTAATTTTTTTAGAAAACGGATTTACCGGAGGGTCTTTGTATTGGCTGAGCACAGATGGCGAAGCCCGCATTCTGCGAGCTCTCACGAAAACTGTGGCCTGACCCGAACTTAAAAAAACTACTTATCTTTTCATAAGAAGACGCTGGAAAGTGCGGAATATAACTGCGATGGTTACGGGTCACACGGGTGAGATTCTAGGATCCGCCTAAATTAGACAAATATGAATCGATTTTACTTCACTATTCTCGAAAAGGTATATATAGTTACACAAGGATCCAGCAATTGTTAACCTAATGGGAAAAGTAGATATTTTTCGATTAGTGTGAAGTTTGCCACACACGCCGCAGACAAGTGCAGCAATTACAGGAATTGTAAAATACTTTCCTCAAATTAGTGTCGTAATGTTGAAGCCCTTTTGCTTGTGTCTTATGTTAAAAGTCACTTTTCAGCTTTAGAAAATTGTACACTTATTACTTAAACATGTAAAGCTCCTTAGTTATCTACTATTGAAAAAATATACAGTAAGAGTAAAACTTTATTTAGCGCACAATTATAGTTGCAGAACAAATACGAATTAGTAATTTTGTTGCGTTTCTCGTGATCAGCACAAAAGCTACTCCATTGAAATTTTGAAAAGATCTGTAAAAAAGCACACATTCTGACTTAAAAAGTTTTGGAATATTAAACCGACCTCCAAATTTGTATTTTTATTTTAAAACACTTTTAATATTTTTTATTGATGAAATAATTTCTGAATAAACTACCATTTAACTCCAATAAAAGAACATTTAAAAATAATTTTTGATTTTTTTGGATGATATTCATTTCTGTTAAGTGCACATATGTTGTATCTCCAATTTTTAAAAATATTTAGATTTTTCGATAAAACAACTCTTTTGGGTCTATATTTCATTCTGTCCAAACGTTATATGCCTAAGTAGAATCCATCGGAAGTTATAGACTTGCAAATATTGTTTATAAACTACACACATTACGGGTACTTTATAGCCGAATCTATGACTATTTCTATTTTTAACAAAATGTTGTATGCTGTTTGTCAAATAATCAAAGCACAAGGACTAACACTTTCTATATTTGATTAGTTAATATCTTGTTGATTCCAAAGCTACCGTAGGAAGCTTCCTGAAATTTTATCTTCTACTTTCCTATGCATAAATCCTTCAGCTTTCCAAAGCTTTTAACTCAAAACCAACATTCTTGGAGATACAACATTTGTACACTTAATCAATGATCTAATTTCTTTACACGTTATTTCGCTGCGTCATTTTTAGGGTTCCGTAGCAACCAGGAGAATAAGATGAAATTTGGTATACGGACGTAGATTGATGACGCAAAAACAGAAATTATGAGATTTTTAGGAGAATAATTTTTTTGGACTCCCATCAATTTCGCATACCATGCGCCAATTTTTGTACACACTAGTTCAGATGCGCCATATACAGTGAAATCTCTCTATAGCGGACACTGTTCGTTCCTAAAAAAAATTCCGCTATTAAGAGGTGTCCGCTTTTCAGAGGTGGAAGTTTGACGAAAATTGATGCTTGGGACTGGAAAAAGTATCCGGTTTTAAGAGGTGTCCGCTTTTCGGAGGTGGCCGTAAAGGGAGGTTTCACTGTAACTCGAGCATTTTTTATACCGTCTTACGTTTATGGTTAGAAGTTGGTAAATATCGGTAAGAATAGGATCTGCTTCGATTATGGGAGGAAAAGGAATAAATTAATTACACAGTTGAATTAATTAATTTACGCCAGTTTAATGAAGCACTAATCTACAATAGTCAGGAATGATCTCCTGTAAGAGAGGGTGATCGCTTCATGATGGTGATATAGCTGCCACAGAGTCTCGTTTGGTGAAGATAACTCTGGGCCACTGTTGGCACTGAAGGCACTGCTTGCTAGAAGAAGTCCTGACCCAGGCGCATGGTCAGTAGCCTTTTTAATAGAAGTATGTTTATAGACATAATTGTCTTTTTTAAATGATTTAATTATTGTATGTTAAACCATATTATCTATTACACCACATAAACATTTTTGAGCCACATGAACCACGTTTGAACACTTCAGCCATAGAGTTAAAAGTGTGCTAAAAAAATGTTTCACTTATCCCATTGAGTGGTGTGTCTCTAGATAGGTCTTCTCAAATACAAAAGGAACTTACCTACTCCTAAACATTAAAACGGTTAGGGTTAAAATAGTAGTATGTACTTTTAGTAGCAGAAAGCATTAAGTACATAAATGTAATACTCAAATAAAAATATTTCACATATTTGTTATTATCTGTAATATCAAACCTTCTACTCATTTGTTTCGTATCTACCAGTAGCCTCTATAATTCTACTTCTTGGTATAAACTTCTGAAGAGATGTCAACTATCATTGATTTGTAAGTTTCGTCTAGTTTGCAAATAGCCTAAAATAATAATTTAAGTAAAACAGTCACAACGTAATATAACCATTCATTATACAAAACTGATCATAACAGGTTAAGTGCTAAACTTCCCGAACCTAAACAAAAATACCTTAGTGCTAAACTTCACCGTGACTTATCTCCGAAAATTCCCTGGCGACATCTACAAAGTCATGGGGCTTACAAGGATGATATCCCTCAATGCCCTTTTGACTTAAATGATATGAATAAATTTTTAACTTCATGAATTTTTGACTGGCGAAGCTCAAGTAGCTCGGAAAACGGCGTAATTGATTCTTTCTTGTTTCGCTGTCTCGATTATTATGAACTATATTCGCCGATCGTTTTTATTAAATCAATTGCTGTTGGATCCCATGAATTTAATCCCAATTTTTTTCAAATGTTATTGCCATACATCTCAATCTTTCTTCTAAAAATTTTAATATTTGTTTGGTATCATAAATATTTGTTTGTCCAAACTTAACTTATCGATCTCTCTTCAGTCTGGTTTCCGTGCTGGTCATAGCTATGAATCTAAGTACTTGGCTTTAATCATGACTGCTTTAATCATGCAATAAAAGGTACTAAACAAAATTCGGTTGTAACTTTAGTTTTTGTATCACGGCTAGCTTTTTCCTTTGCTTACCGGTGTGCCTCAAAATTCTATCCTTAGCCCTTTACTATTTAGGTTATTTATAATGACGTCCATTTAGTTTCTTCTGATGCTCAATTACATATGTATGTTGATGACGTCCAGCTGTACCTTTCTGGACCTAGTGAGCTGATGAAAGAGACGGTGATCTCTCAAGAATTCACTATTTGTCTGTTCAGAACCATCTTTTCGTAAACCCTAGTAATTTTGGTTATCCGCCGAAGTACTTTTGGAGCTTGAATTAAAATTCATCCTTCAAGTTCCATATTTTACTTATGGGAGTTTTGTTCTCCCAAAACTTGACTCTGCTTGCAAGCGCAGATTGAAGGTTGCTTTAAAAGATTTTGTCAGGTTTATTTATTTGATAGAAATATTCGATCATATTTGTTGTATTCTTATTTCATCTACTTCGTAATAGAGAGCCTGTAGACTTATATGAGCAATTCAGATTCTTAAGTTCTCGTATACATTACCTTCTCCTGATTTCGCTTTATATTTTAATTTAATTATATTAATTAAAGGAATTAGCTTAGAATTATTGTTGTCTTCATTTGTAGCTTAGAATTATTATTGTCTTTCTTTCTTTCTTTATTTCTTTTTAGTGTTTATTACTTTCCGTCCAGGTTTGTGTATTATTATGAAAAGATAGATATTTTGTGCCTACTTTTGTGCTAATAAATTTGAATTGGTAATCAATCTCCAAATAATTTTTAAAAAGAAACCTTTTCTGCAAAATTTCACACGAGACAGCACTGTCATATCATTTAACAGACTTGTAATTACTGATGTACATAAATTATATTTCTTTCCAAATACATGGCATGAAGACTTTTATAGACTCCATTGAAATCTTCTGGGAATATTTCTTTTTCCTTTCTTTAAAGACTAGTTGCTAACAGTCGTAGAAAACATTATATCCAATATTATGTATTCGTCTTTTCTGGACATCACAAGAAGAATTATTTTTTAAATGAAGAATGTAACCTTTCATCTAATTTGCTAGAAGTTTTTCTATCCAAAGAGTTTGAGCAAGGCTTTCGTAGCAAACAAATTTCTAATTCTGTAAGAGATTCAGTTGTACCAAGTATATTTATTCAGCCCCATCCTTCTGATTAAAGGCAGAGCATAACATCCCTTTCCGGAGTTTCTTTAGAGTTCTTTCTAACCTTTTTAATTTATAATGATTATCCGATTGTTCTTTTAATTACAACTTATACCGTCAAATTAAAATTTCTAAAATCCTACTTCTTGTAGATATACCTGACATAATTTTTTTAAATTTCTGAGTATTCAAATATTTTCAAATAAAATTTTAATTTCTCAGTTAGTGAAAATAGGCAAGATTTAAGGTATGACAAATTATGATTCCCTAAAGTGGGGCTCAATGTAAGGTAGATGTAAAATTGCAGTCAAATTCATCATTAAGAGAGAATATCAGAAAGATTGAAACTACATTGTAAATTTCATTGATAGAAATTACTAAATGATTTTATTAGAATCTTTTATTAGGAGAATTAACGCTAGCACTTAATTTTGCTCTCCTGTAATAATAGTAGTCGTACCGGGGTTGTTAATTCTCATTTAGCAAATATCATCTTGCTTCAGAAAGTACGTATCAGATTTACATTTATATTTTGCTGAGGCAATGGAAAAACTCTGGCACTATATAAATAAAAAAAATTATGTTGAGTTGAACTGGACATTCGACATTATAAAATTATGTTGACTTAAGTTAGAGTTGTAAAATGCTTAGTATTTATTTTATTTATTACTCTTGTGTTGGAATTAAAGTTGTCAAAACAATTCTACGAATTTTACATAATAATTTAATATATCATGATGGAGTTGAATTTGCAAAAATTTTAATTGCATTATTCAGGCATTACTTTTTTTCAAAACATCCGAAAACTTTCGCATTAAATACAAATCCCGCATTTCAAAATAGATGTTTTTTTAAACTATTTTCAAGCATTAAGTTTTCAAATTACTGAACTTATGAAAGGATAAAGTTCTAAATAGCCTTTTCAATCTTCTGAATTGATCACTTTTACACTGTGGTTCAAATATCCATTCTTAAAATTCTAATGGCTACTATATTTTACGCAGATTCGAAAAGCAAAAATACACCAAATACTAACATTTCAAAAATATCTGCCGAACAAAAAAAAAACAAAAAGAACAAAAAAAAAACAAAGCCGAACAAAAGAAAATTAATTATGAATTCCATATGTGATGAATTGGTTTTGAATTTTTCTCATTTGATTTTTATTACAATAGAACGTATTTAATTTGCAAAAACAGGGTGAATTTGGTTTAAAAAGACGAAATCGAGAAATTTTAATTCCTGTACCTATGTATCCTAAAGGAGGGTCACTTTTTAAATACTTAGGTATTATTTGTTTAAAATTGATGATGCTAAGTAAACCCAAAGACACGATTTTAGTTTCCATGGCACACGGATTTGACGATGAATTTCGATAAAACACCGCAAAATAAAACGAAAATAATAAATAAATTTTTTTGATATCTGGCTTAGTTTTGGAGATATTCGATCTTGAAATTTCTTTAGCAACACATCACGCCTTGTCAAAACGGCCTTAAAGGCTTAAGACGCGAACTTTTTTATGAATTTCGATAAAACATCACAAAATAAAACGAAAATAATAAATAAATTTTTTTGATATCTGGTTTAGATTTCAAGATATTCGATCTTGAAATTTTAGGAACACATCACTTGTCAAAACGGCCGAACTTAAAGACTGTGAGGAAGAGGTGTATAAATAAGTCTTTTAGTTCTTTTATTAACTTGCGGGGGGGGGGAGGCTTCCCTGCAGAAGCATATATTTCATTGGTTAGTTAATAAAACACCTAAAAGCCTAATTAATACACCTCTTTTGACAAGTCGTGAAGTGATGTGTTTATAAAATTTTACGATCGAATATCTCTAAAACTAAGCAAGATATCAAAAAAATTTATTTATTATTTTCGTTTTATATTGGGGTGCTTTATCGAAATTCATCGTCAAATGCGTGTGCCACGGAAACTAAAATCTCCCCGACCCAAAGTAGTATTGTTCAATCAAAATTATTGATAACAAGGGCAGTTCAGAATGGACGAGGACAAAGTATAATTAACATGAATAGATGTTTCAAATAACATAAATACATAGAAAGAACATAAGAAATAAAAATTTTGAAAATTAGAAAAATCATTAAGTATACAAATCATTTAGTATTTTAATGGAATGTATAAATGTAATTAATATGAGAGATAAGAATACACAGCAATGCGAAGTGCAAACATAACCCAATAACTAAACTGTTTAAAATCCTCTTAGTTTAAAACTCCCGGATCGATAAATCATTTCGCAGAAAATGATATCACCTTCAAAAGTCAAGGCTTTGAAAAGAGCCGTGATATTGACATCACATCTACAAATACCCAAAATCTAGTCGTAGATGGTTTACCCAAAAACGACTAAACAAAAATTATGTATATCCGTCTTCAACAAAACATGTATAATAAACGTTAATATAGAAACAAACAAGTTAAACTGGAATCGGCTAAAACTAGATCAGATTCTGTGATGATGTAATTTAATATTAATTTCAATGCGAAGGTCTTTACGTGACACAATTTAACTTTGTTTCCACGCACGACCAAACATGAATTTATTTTACATAATAAGATAACAAATATAATATTAAAAAATTCACTTTTCACAGCATAATTTAATCAATTTGGATAAAAATAAAATCACTGAACCAACAACAAAGAACTATAGCTTTATTAAACCTCAATATTATACTTAACTATTTTATTATCTAAATAGTAATAATGCACAAATTAATAAACTATATAATTAACCACTTTCTAAACTCTATAGAGACGGCAAATCACACGACGTCCTGTCTTGAGCGTTCGACGGAGAGTAACAACGGCAACAAATTCGACAGACTATCAAACCACTCAGGACGCCTCAACCTCAACGCCAATAGTTGCCACTGGAAATTCCAAGTACAATCGCCGCACAAGACCAACTTACCTGACAAGTACGATCAGTCCAACGCCAACGGAGATCAAGTTGACGACGGCAAATGATATCGTCAGACCCACACAAAAGTTAGTTGTTCGAAGAAAATTTGGAAGGCCAAATGGTGGCAGCAGAAGAACAACTACAGCAACCACACCGCCGGATGAATCCGGTAAGTATCATCTCTTCCTATTCATCTCTTGTGGTGATCTCATCTGCATAACAAGAATAACAATCTTATAAATATATCTATATTTGGATAAAGGTAATAATATATCCAAGAATGAATAAGATGTGATCGTCACTTTTGTGAGGAGAGTGAAATGGCATAGCTCATCCGACATTGATGATCAAGGCAAGGTTATCGAGTCCGCATCATATTCATGAGTTTCTAGAATATTAAGTTTCATTATGTTGTCGTCTGCAATAAGGCTACTTAAGATTCCATGCAGATGCGTTCTTACACTTGCACCATCTTTTTTAATGCATTTATCACGCACGACCTCACAGTGTAATATTGAGAAACCCACCGGTATTCTCAAATTCCAGTTAATTGCAAAGTCAATAAAAAATCACGCAAGACGGCACTTTTAACCTACCTATAATTTGCACACTAATTAAATTCTAGCAATAGCTTTAAAGTGTAAATATCACCTGTTCATTAGATAACTGAACTTTGGCATTAAAAGATTGACTTATAACTACATGCATTCAAATCACACACCTAAACTAATTTTATATTTTCTTCTTCACTTTTTATTTGTCTTTTATTTATTATAGTATAAATATTTTGTAAGTGTGATCTGTGTTCAAGGTATATAAATTGTTGAAAAGAACGGTAAACATCAAATAGAATGATCCGTCCGCTAAAAACTTAGTTAATCAAATTGCCACAAATTCATATTTCCAGTATTTCGAACAATTACAAGAAGATAACAAATTAGAATAAATTGATAACAAAGTCAGTCGTCCGCAACTTGCTGGTTTTTCATTAATAGAGCCGCAGGTTTCAATGATTTCGCCAGGAGCCGCCCACATAGGGTAAGGTTAGGTTAGAATAGTAGCCCCCCTCCCCCCCAGGCGATAAACTTAGACTATGATTGTGTTGCGCTATGATACCACCTTGAGGCTAGATTTTCCTCCCTATAAGCAGACACCTAAAGCAACTTAGAGCTCCTAATTTGAGAAGACCTTCTTAACATCTCCGCATTCAAGCAGCCTAAATATCGGCTCCTGCAATTGCGTAAATGCCGGATAGTTGCAGAGAAGGCAAAACCTTGCTAACATTTTTAACATGGAACTTTTTGATTCCAAATCACAGGCTTTCCATCAAGATTGCCATTTATCTTGTATGGATGCTCCTGTTTGTGAAGGAGTCCTCTGCGCAGTGCGTGGTGGCTTGTTGTCCTCTTTGATTACAATTCCTGGCACTGAGGATTTGGAATATCTTTGCGTCTGTTTACAGTTTCATTATAATATCATACATGTTATGACCGTCTATGTTCCGCCTGCTTCGCCATCTTCAGTGTATGATCTTCCGTCTTCGACTATGGAATAGCTCACAGAGATTACGTCTCCAGGCGATTATCTTTGTTGCTGATTGATTTAAATATGACACATGAAAATTTCTACAGTCTATTTCTGCGTCCGGTCTCCAACAAATTTGTGTTGTTAGTCATACTTCCGGGCGCAAGCTCGATCTGATGTTGTCCACGGACCACTGCGGAACTATGGTGAGGAGATTTTTTTCTCCATTGATCTCTAAGTCTGGCTTTCATCCTGCATTTTCTGCTGTTAACTTGGTGTGAATCTGCCTTCCAATTTAGACTATTCTTATAACTTAAAATGGGTTATCACTTGCTAATGAGGCAAATTATGGCAAATTTTCCCTGGGACTGCCTTTTTTGGGGGCGTGATATTGATAGTACTATAGAGTTATTTTACGATCTTATGTTATCATGTTTTGTCCTTTGTTTTCCCGTAGATCGGTCTAGGGACCCTAACACTTTGCGGCCTTGACTTAATAAGTATGTAAAACATCTTAAAAATAAAGTTTGGAGGAGTTCTTTTCTCTCTCGGAGTGATATACACACTTCTGAGCTCGAGATTGGTTATCAAGCCTATTTTACTGAAGTCCGTCGGTCCAGGAGTGATGGTTACCCCTACATAATGTAATAGTGATGGGCAAAATCGGTCACTTTGCTGACTCAGGTCAATCGAGTCATTTGTTGTAAGTGACTAAAAAAAAAGATACACACTTCTGAGCTCGAGATTGGTTATCAAGTCTATTTTACTGAAGTCCGTCGGTCCAGGAGTGATGGTTACCCCTACATAATGTAATAGTGATGGGCAAAATCGGTCACTTTGCTGACTCAGGTCAATCGAGTCATTTGTTGTAAGTGACTAAAAAAAAAGATTCAGTCATTTTCGCACACATGTCTACAGGGAGTCAAGGCAAGCATTTAAAATTTAAATCCTACCAGGGAAGAATTTTTCCAACTTTTCATGCAACGGATGGGAGGTATAGGGATTACATGTACGTCACAACGTCTAATTCCCTGAAATATAAGCAAGAGTAGCAGGAACTACATAACATTGAAGGAGATCATGTAGATTGTAGAGTGAGTTCTCAGTTCTCTCGACTCAAACGAATAGCCCACAATGCATTGTGCACGGCCTACAACTTGTTTGTCTTAAGATGGGGGCAATCGCAAGATTGACAGAATCGGTGTGCCTTCAGTTTTGTTCTTAGAGATATAATATGGTGAAGTGATACTATGGATAAGTAACCGAATGACCGATATAGTAGGAAAATTTGACTCAGGTCTTTTCAGTAATTTTACTGACTCTGTCAAAATTACCAAATCGTTCGCGACCGACACATCACTATAATGTGGTTCAGTGAACGAATTGCCGACGAACCTTCGACTGCTGCTAACTTCTTTGCCAGTTTCTTCGGAGCTGCAAATAACTATGACATTAGTTTAGGTAATTTTAATATATTCGACTAAGCCGAAAAAAGGGCGTCCTTATCGACTAAGCACATTTTAAAATTGTCCAATAGTTTTTCTAGCGATCCCGATGGTATCAATGTGTCTGTCGTAAAGAATTGTGGGGCCACTCTCTTGCTGCTGTACTTATTTATTTAACTCGTCCATGTCGTGTAGTATTTTTTTCGAAATTGTGGTAACCATCTACCACTACAACTCGTCACAAAAATAGTAAGAAGGACGATATCTCCAATTATAGACCCATTCCTAATCTATATGCCACTGCAATACTCTTCGTAGCAATGGTATGAAATGCCCTTATTTTTCACAGTAAACCGTTATTGTGATCCTTTCAGCATGGTGTCATCAGGGGCATATAAACCACCGGCAAACTTGTCGAATGCTCAAAACTACTGTATTTCAGCTATAGAGGCTGGTAAACAACTTGATTGTGTTAACACTGACTTCAGTAAGACCCTTAATCGCGTAGTTCACAAGTTGTTCAAACTTACCATATTGTATTTATCTTCTCACCTTTCTAACCGAACACAGATTGTTCTTTTTCAGGGTTCTCTCTCTAATGAAATATCAGTCACTTCTGATATACCCTAGGACAGTCATTTGGCCCCGCTTCTTTTTATTATTTTTATCAATGACATGAGTTCCTTGATGAACTCTAAAATTTTATGATATGCTGACGATGTTAAAATTTTTCGTGAAATTTCTGACATTAATTATAGTTCTGCACTGACCTTTGATCTTCAGTCTTTTAATTATTGTTATTTATAAGTGTGTGTCTTTGTCTCGTATTCTAAAAGGAAGCGTACTAACCCGACTTTATAGATTGAAGGCTCTTGGTGTTGTTGTTTATCTAAATCTGTCTTTTGTTGAACACGTTAGTTACATAGTTAACAGGGCTAATGCTTCCTTCGCATTCATTAAGAGATTTAATTTATTTATTTATTAAGCGGAACAGGTGAAAATCTTCCAAAAGACACCGGACAGCCCGTGCCCTCCGGTAGTGTGAGATTCTTACTCACTAAAAACACCTCTCCGCGGATTAGCCGAAACAGACCACATAACAGCGGGTCTCTTTTCGTCCCCTCCCAGTTTCCCTCAGCGGAGGCAGCTAACCCTTCGGAAAGCAGGTCTGAATCTTCTACTAGTGCGTATACCGCGGAAATAGCCAACTCGTTAGAGTCTACCATTTCTGCCACCGCCGTACCTGAGGAAGTGCTAGTCATTATTTTGCAAATGGCACCTTCTTCCAAGAATGCTGCAGCACTTTCAGCCGGCGCAAGTCCAGCGTCATAGCCGCCGCAGAACCTTCGGAAAGTAATTTTCCCAGATTCAAATTCTCACTGAAGATTCCTGCTCCTGCCCTTCCATCAATTTTGGATCCGTTCGCAGAAATTGTGAATGTCGGTTTTCAAGGAGTGACCCATCACTTATCATGGTATCTATAATTTACCCTTACTTTGATTCCGGTATCTTATTTTTAATGAAATCAAGGATTTTCCTATGCCCGCAGCCAGTACTTGACCTGCGTCTGATTTAAACTTACTACTTGCATATGTAGAAAAGCTATCGAATTTCCTTATTAGGTTAGGTTAAAGTGGCTAAGAAAAATTGTACAAACCCCATAAAGATACCTAAGAAATAAGAGGGTGAACCTGTCACCCCCTGTGCACCGAGCCAGTTCCTTGTCTCCAGTGGAACCAGTTCACGGGAAGTCAAAGTAACTTTGACTGGGCTTGAGAGATTGTTCAGCCTTAACTCGTCGTCGGGAACCATTTTGAACTCCTGATAAATCGAGCTAGGTCTCTGACATCAGTGGAGCCTAATTCGGTTAGCTCTTCAAAGAAGAGGGAGCACAAAAACCGCTTCCTACGGTTGGCTAGGGTCAGGCAGTTACCGAGGAGATGAAGTATGGTTTCCTTCTCCGCTTCCTCATGGCAATTTCAACAGAAGTCGTTTCAAGGTGCGCCCAGTCTATCGGTGTGTCTACCTATGAGACATAGGCCCGTAATAACTACTACGGTACTGCTAATTGTTTTGCGTTCGAGTAGGAAGAGCTCTCTTGACCGTTTAGGGTGAAGCTTTGGACATATCTGCCGAGTAATCAGGCAGGTGTGTTCCTCCTGCCAATTAATGTTTGCAATACTGAGAGACTTCTATAAGAGTTCCAGTTTGCATGTGCACAGCGGTTTGCCCAGTAGGTGGTTGATGTCCGAATCAGGACGAGTGGTACCGATTCTCGTTAGTTCGTCGGCTCTGCAATTACCCGGAATATCACTATGTCCAGGCACCCAGATGAGCCGTACTTTCAGATGCTCAGCATATGTAGTGCTGAGCGACATGTTATAACCGTTTTGGAGGTGGTGTAAACTCCCGTGAGGGATGTAAAAGCGGCCTGACTATCTGTGAAAATACATATGCTGTCTGTAGGTGGCGTTAGATGATTCAGGCGGTCCGCAACTACCTCTACAGCCATGATTTCTGCTTGAAACACGCTGCAGTAGTCAGGTAAGCGGAATGAGATATCGAGGTCCAAATGTTCCGAGAAGATACCTCCACCCACTTTGCTTTCTAATTTAGAGCCGTCAGTGTTGAGATGCACTGACTCCTCCCATTGGGGAGGACCCATTCCGATCTGGTGGGAAAGAAGGAGCCGAATTTAGTCTCAAAGAAAGGTTTGGGCGAGGTATAGTCGGTATTGCTGGCAGTTCTCTGTCCAAGATTTTGGAGTGACCGAAGTCAGTTCGTTTCCAGGTCTGGATTGAGTTAAGCTTAATGGAGGCTGGGGATGCTGTTTGCTTACCAAAGAGATCCAACGGTAGAAGGTGGAGAATAGTGTTCAGGGCTTTAGAAGGTGTGGTTCTTAGGGCACCTGTTATCAGCAGTGTTGCCATCACCAGTGCCCCATACATATGTATAGGTCGTATGACACTTGTGTAGAGCCAATGGGCAATGGGTGGCTGCCCTATGGCCTTCTTACACGAGTACAGCGCTACTGTAGCCTTCCGTACTCTCTCTTAGATGTTAGGCTTCCAGGTAAGCTTTCTATCTAGGACTAAACCTAGATATTTAACCTGATTACACAGTTTCAGCCTAACTCCGTCTGGTGTAGGGGAATTAATAGGAGGTGTTTTATGTCTCCGAGAGAAGAGTATTAACTCTGTTTTGTTCGGGTGAATTTCCTTATTAATTTTCCCTAACACCAATAAAACTAACCAGCCCATCTTCACTGAATTATTGAAAATACTATTGTATAATGAGACAATTAAGTCGTCGGTGGAGTAAATGATAACTTGTTGGCCTACCAATCCAGAGGTCTCAGGTTAGAATCCCACCGACGGCGACCCATGGTTGTTTTCTGCTGAGAACAGATTACTATAAAAAATGGCAGAAAATTGTCAGTGGTTCGGAATCGATTTTAAATTGTAGGTCCGCTTACAATCGTTGTCTCGAATGAGTGAAATTTTTCTCGGCCCCATGCCCCACAAGGGGATATGGGAACTAGAGAGAGAGAGAGAGATAACGAGATATCAAACAACAAATAATTGCTCAACTTTTATGTAACGCAGGATCAAATAAAAGATAATTAACTACTTTCAACTAACGAGCACCAAATATCAAATGACTATTTACGAATAAATTTAAATAATTAGCGTTACTTGAAATTTATTCAGGTCGTCAAAGTCGTCGGTGGAGTAAATGTAAACGTGTCAGCCTTTCACCCTGAAGGTCTCACATTAGAACCCCACTGGAGGCGACCCGTTGTTGTTTTCTGCTGACAACAAGATACGATAAAAGGCCATTGGGGGTTGCAGAGTATTGTCTGTGGTATCGTTGCCGTAAACTAGGGAGAGAAATTCCTATAATGCTTATCTCTGCTATCACGCTACTTTCAATGACATTAAAAGTTAACTTTAAAGTAACTGGTTTTTCTCTTTCTCCGCTCATTCTCATGTTTGTAAATTTTCAAAATTCGATCAAATATGTGCACTTCAATTATTATATATGTTTGTAAGATAGTATTGCTTGGACATAATATATGTGCAATATGGTATAAGTGAACTAAAGTCTCACTCACAATTTTTAGAGGATAGAACTATGTATTCCTTTACTGTATATGTCTTATATTATAATTTACTTGTTTATGTTTTGTAAAGTTTCATTTTTTTAGCTAAAGTTATTACGTGCATGTACAAATCGTTATTATTTTGTAAAATAAAGTAGTTCTAAATAGTTCTCACGACATACTAAACACATACGTACAACAGATGTACTTTATACTCATACTTTAATATACTTCGAAAATGAATCATCATTCATCGTTTAAATGAATTCAATTATCACTTTGAAGATTTTGTTACAGTACTATTCTTTGACAGTATCTACAACAGATGAACCCATTCGGACTACAAATCCTCTTTTCAAACGTCGATTTTCGATCACAACAGTTAGTCCCCGAACAGAAATATCTACATCGCCGATTACTGTAGTTGCAGAGGTAACATCAGGATCCAATGTCGACTTCACCGACTCATTGGAGGATGTTGACCAAGAAGCCAAATCGAGCATTCAAGATAATAAATTTATCAATCAAAGATTCAATCAAATTGGAGAAACTTTGGAAGATGATCTCGTTGATGCTATCAAAGCAATTTCTAAAGCCCCAGTGCCAAGTTTAGTTAACACAACACCAACACTACAATTTGTTAGAAATGTTACAATATCAGATAAAGGATCTACAGAAGAGGTGAAACAACCTCCACTACGTCGAATTGGTACAGCTCCAACTATACGTACGAATTATTTGTATTAAACTAAAATATTGACAACTTCATTTTGAGATAGTACAAAGCAAATAAGTATCTAGTCAAGAACTAAATTTTTCTATTTTATTGTCCTAGATAAAGGACACCCAATATATTTTCGCACTCATTTCTATCAACTATTAGAAATAGGAAATTAAAATGAACATTTATTTGAAAAACTTTACTGTTCATAATATCTTTTTGCATTATAGACAAATTACGTTTTTATAAATCAACAAATAGAATGAAAAAGTTTTCATTAGCGTAACGTTGCATTAAATTTAAATGTATCTAACTAAACAAATCAATTTTGATGTGAAATTGTCAATATTTATCATTCAGCCCTTCTTGTTACACAGAAAGTAAAAAATATTATGTGTAGGGCGGCCAATAGCAAGACGACCACAAAAAAGCACAACTACGGCAGCGCCATATCACAGCACAACAAGGGTTAGTCGAAGGAAGCCAAAGAAGCCCGAACCTTTCGAAAAATTAGTTAATGACAGACAATTTGCAGGACGAACATACAGACCATTTACAGACTATGACTATTACGATGACGATGACGTTAGAATCGTCGGAACACCCAATTCGCAGGTAAGTTTCTCTCGCCCAACTTTTAGTAATCAATTTTCGAACAAAATTAAATGGAATTTTCAGGTAAAAGTAGTTCTGCATGGACCCGGAATCATAGAGTGTCTAGATCAGGGTAACTTCCCCCATCCACTGTCGTGCCGGAAGTTCATATCCTGTGCCAAAATGGAAATTGGAGGCGTTGTTGGTTGGGAGTATACATGTCCGAAAGGGTTAAGTTATGATCCTGTAGGTGGAATTTGTAATTGGGCAGCCGGCCTGGGCTGCAAGGAATAATCAAATTGAAAGTCACTTAGAATTAGTCGGTGTAGCTATTAATGTTTATCAGTGAACGAGTGGAGGAAATAAGCGTTTCACTTCTTAAGGACTGATTTTCCAATACAAATTTTTAATTATTGTTTTTTTCTCAATTGCTAGTGTGTGCGTTTTGCTACGTGCTTTTGAATGTGAATTTTTTATAAAAACGCATTTAATACGAAATAAATTAAATTATAATAATTACATTATTTTCAATTCAATTTTCATTTCACTCCCATAACCTAAATTATCCTGAAATTTCAGATTAATGCAAATTACAAAAATGCACTATGGTATCGCATAGTGCAGTAGTAACAATTTTAGTGCTATAATAAACTATATTTCGTATATAATTTTGTCTAATATGAACATTTCTTACCTAGTTTACTCTAATAGCAACATGAAATATCTTTAATTTAATTACAAATGCAAGTGTACGAAAATTATCAGTTCCATTTAATTTAAATAAATTACTAAAGTAACTGAAATATTAAATATGTACATGATAACAACAGCGCTCTTAAGGCTCTTAAGAGATTTATTGGTATTTACAACAAAATGTTGTCATGTAATGTAATGTAAAAAACCACAATATCCATTCTAAATCAATTCATCTACACATCATCTCTAAAACGAAATTATTTTCGACAATCTTCGTATCAAGCATTTTTTACAACTAGAAATAATCGGACTCTAGGGAATCTTCCCCTGTATCTAGATTTATATCTGTTTTATATGACTTGTTCTTGTAGTAACCTTTTTTTTAGATGAAATAAGAGGGTCAAAAACACGAAGTCCTTGTTCGAATTCGTTCTCGGATTTTAACGGGTATGAGATAATCTGTATCTTGCCAGCAATACGTCTACAAGGGAAGAAAGGAAAACAAACGAGGACTTTATTGGAACCGCTAAACATGTAGTACCACTCATACAAAATATATAATTGTCTGGTGTCTTCTAACAATACTCTTAGATCAATGTAACGCCCGCTTATTAGGATGGTGGAAATTTGGATGGTTATCCCCTTATCAACACCTGTAGTCTAAGAACTGAGATCAGAGTTATAAAGAAGCGCTTTGTTGTATTTCCTTCATTAATGGAGCCATATCGTAGTTTTGGTTTTTCTACTATTAGGTCCATTTTCGATTTAAAATTGGTTTGAATCCTTATTATATTATTCTTAACAATTTCTTTATATTCACTGCCGAACCTACCATGACTTGATCGAAGGCCGGTAACCTATCTGCAAACACATACAGTAACACTCCAAGATACGTAAGGAATGCGTTCCGTAAACCTTTACGTAACTTGACTTTAACGTAAGTCGAATTTGCAAATTGCTTAATTATAAAGTATTTTATTTACACGGTATTATTTTAGAAATGAAACATTATGGAGCAGTATTTACTCGGATATAAAATATAAAAGTATGAGAAATATATAAAACAATATAAAAACAAATTGAAATACTCAATTTTCAAATAAAAAAATGTTTTATATATATATGCTAATTTGGCTCTGTAGTGGGAGATCCGGCGCTAGAGATGGATGGTTATGAATAGAAATGCTGTTCTGAGGCAAGTTCTACCTCTCTCGATGTTAAAGGCTGAGGGTAGTCGGGGTCGTCTGAGTTGTCATCTTGACGTTGTTGTGAGCGGCATCTTACAAGTAAGTCTGGAGTAGGTTGCATGGTCACACGCTCTTTGTCATCGTAGATGGCCTTATAGCTAGACATATCGGAATGGATACGACGTCTGACATTCAAGCACCGCTCAATGTTCGGATCCATAGATTCTAATTTTTCTAGCGCCATGTCTATCAGATTAAAAGCCTCCGCTAGTCCCTTCGTTGTAAATTTCTTAACTTCTGGAGTTGACGGTTCCATCGGCTTAGTATTTTGTTCTGAATTTCGTAATGCCTCCAAGTAAATAAGATCATTATTAGTAAACTCTTCATTGTAACTCAAAAACAGCTCGTTAACGTAAACATTATCCCCTTCCAGCTCTAATTGTTCTGCCAATTTCGCGCATGTCCCCATCGTTTGCTATAATTCTTGTGTCAGCTCAACAAACGTATCAGTCATTGTTTGCTTCCTTCCTTTAAACGACTTTGCACCATTTCTGGGCAGAGTTTCTTCCACAAAGTGTTCACTGTTTCCACTTGACTTTGACCCCGATGTTTTGATAGCTCCAAGGATATTCTACTTCTTCCAGAAATTACATAAAGTAATGCCCTTACCGCTATCAATGGTCTTGATTGCTTGGGAAAACGGAGATAGTAGGCTTTGAAAGCCGCAATAGCGCCGTCATCCATAGATTGCAACAGCGAGGTGGTTCTAGGAGGCAGGTAAACAACTTTTACGTCAGAATGAAAGTCATCTCAATCTTCAGGGTAGCCGGTGCATTGTCCTGGAGGAGAAGCACCTTAAACGGGATTCCTTTCTTGTCACAATATTCCTGCACCTGGGAAACGAAATGGTTATTGAATCAGTCTACAAACAGCACACGTGTAACCCAAGACTTGGTTTCGGATTTCCAGATAACGGGCAGTAAACTCGGGTCAATTACCACGCTTACATGAAGACTTAAAGCTGACTTCAAGTGGACTTGAAAGTCCTGTAACCTCGGTCGGCTTGAGTGAAATCGATCTGAAACATTTATCTGATCGACTTGAACTAAAGCCATGTAAGTCATGTCAAGCTCTCAACTAGTGAAGCTGTCTCCGCGGATGGAACTGTCAATTCAATCTCAAGTCAAGTCCTTAATCCGAACTGTAACCTTGGTAAATGTTCTTAAAGGCCCGCGGTCTCTGGAAATGGTACACTGTAAGCGGTTTAAGTTTCAAGTCCCCTAAAATTTACTTGCCACGTCTGTGTCTGTACTTGCTGCCTCACCCTTGTCTTTGATGCTGTGCATGCCAGTACGCTTCTTGAATCGTTCAAACCATCCAGCACTAGCTTTAAATGCACTCTCCATGTCCGTGCAGCTGGCCTTCTCTTGTAAAATTTTAAGACCTGGCCTTCTCCTAGATAATTACAAAACTCAAAGGCATCTGCTTTTGTGTCAGATCCTCGATATAGTGACAGGCCCCGTGCGCACGGGGGGGGGGGGGGGGGATCAAACCCCCCAGGAGGGTTTTTAAAATGTTCTGTACTTCTTGATTAGGAAAAATGTGACTGAAATACTAAAAAAATAACCTAAAATGAGATGCCCCCCCAGGAGCAAATCCTGCGCACGGTCCTTCTGAAATTCGGGCCAACATGTTCAGACGCTCAGTATAGTTCTCAGAATTTTAATTTTTGTAATTTTCGCAATTTATTACATAACTGGGAATTCACGTAATTCGCGTATTACGTAAGTCCGGGGGTTACTGAACTTGAAGAATGACCAGCAGTGTAAGCTAACCAAGCCGAAGCGACAGTGCTTTACTATAAGTTGACAATTCAAAACATTTTGAGTCTTCAAATCTTCTCGAGCTGTTCCGCATAAAGTATACTTTACGATGTTGCATTCGTAAACACGTTTTCAGCGCTAACAAGATATATTTGGCCGTATTCGGAAATTATTTGGCCGTATTCGGAAATAATTTCACAAAATTGAAGATGCCTAATTTTTGCATTCATCTTATTCTGCTCAGTGGCCTACAGTAAAGTGTCGACGATGCCCTTACATTGGCCCACACCTCCCTGCCAGTTTTGACACCTGTCTACCACAAAGTCACCAACTCTTCCAAAAATAGATATTCATCTGTATTGTAACAATCACGAAACTATTTTTGTGCTGGCTGTGGGCAGAACTGCCTTCGACACCCCATTTAAAATAAGATTTTACTGATTGCTGCTTCCTTCCCAATTATCTATGTTCATCAATCATTGAGATCTAGTTTGCCCTGTAGATCCACGTCCGCGCAAATTTCAGTTACACTTATCGACGTAGGTATTAAGGCATTATTCTCTTGATTTATTAGATATAGGCCAGGAAAGCAGTTCGGGTCCACAGAGTTTACGGTAGGCCTTAATAAATTGTACTTGCAACCCGAAAAGTCTAAATCTAGATATATAGCTGGAGCCAGTTTCATCTTGATGGTCTAGATGGCCCAAGCAGAAATTGGTGCGATCTTCGAAAAGAACCAGGCCTTTTCACGGTAAGTGGTAGTACTCTAATAGTGAAGAAGTATCAACGTCTACAGTACTGTTATTCTAGCATTTCCGTGCTGCGGTATTAACATGACTACTGAATACCAGTCTGTTCTCGAAGAAAGATAAATGAGACATTACCTAGGTTGCTTTTACGAGCAAAATTTAGTTTTTCGACAAGACAACACTCGGATACATAACGGTACTTCAACGATGGAGAGTCAAAATTCCTTAAGTGGAATGCAAATTTACCAAACTTTGAATTTATCAACAAAAATTAAGGATTCCGCTGTTCTAACGAACAACAAAAGATCCGCATTTTTAAAAATAAAATAAAAATTATTTGATCATCATATCATCATATTATTTATGATGCCTCTTCTTACCTATAGTATACCAATTGTTGACAAGTTGATAGTTTTTTGGTGGGCAGCTGAGCATTAACTTTAGAGGGAAGTACGAGTATTTCCCTGGATCCGCATCTGTTGATGTCCACCAACTTTGTACATTACTCAACATCCTATTTACTATATTGTGTAAGGCTTTAGTGTAGATCCAGTACGCGGGCTTTGGTGAGATACCCCACCTCTGCCACACACCTTTCTACAATGTTGCTCTACTTGGCCTTTGAACCTTCTCCTCATATTCCATGTTAGTCTCGAATCCACAAATACTCCTATATACTTGACCTCCCCAGACAGCTTGATTTCTTTGCCAAAGAGTTTAAACGGTTTAAAGTCCAAAACCTTCCTTTTCTTGGTGAAAACAATCAGATCCGACAAATTTGCATTTATGTAGAGGTCTTATTCCTAGCACCTTGAGAGCTCTCCTTGTAATATCTGCTGTGATTTCGTCTTGCTATAATTGCTATATCGTCGGCATATCCTACATTTAGGTCACTTCACTATCGAGTCTGCGTAACAGTGAGTTCACTGACTCCATAATAGGGGAGATAAAACTCACCCATGTAGACAGCTTCTCCTGACGCAATTTTGCCTTATATTAACCACTCTAATTGTATTTTATCGAAGGCTCCTTCAATGTCCATTACAGTGACCATTGCGATTACTCTGGTAGATTATTCTTCTTCTCCTGCATGCACAAGTTCGTGTAGCGCTGTTTATGTAGGCCTACCAATACAGGAAACGTGCTGGTTCTTGTTTAACGTGTATTAGGAAGCTAGCCGAACTAGGTACACTGATGTCAATGATGTCGGTTTATTAGGGGCTCCAAATGATTTTCAGTTAAGTAAAAGGGTTGAGAATCTAGTCCCGGCTCAAGCCAACCGCAGGAGCCGGTATTTTTGGAATCTAGCTCGGCTCATCAGGAACTCTAGATATATAAATAGGGTTGAGTTCACAGCCTCAATTGTGGTATCAAAAACTGCCACTTTAGCCTAGGTACGCTTTCCTTGCCGCAATAGCAGCTACTTTAACTTCACCTAACCTAACGGGTGTTCCTTCAGCGTCGTCTCTTTGATTTAGTAAGCCATAATTCTCTCCATTCTTTTAAGTAGAAAGGATGTCAGGCTCACCGATCTAATCAACCTTGCCTCAGTATAGTCTTTTCTTCCCACCTTCGGTAAGAAAATGACCTTCACGTCTCTCCATAAATCAGTTTTTTTCCGTGAGGGGTGAAAATCTTCTAAAACCACCAGGAGACCCCACTGTCTCTGGTAGTATGAGATTTTTACTCACTGAAAATACCCCTCTAGGGTAACATAGGTATACAAACGCTGTCAAGTGCTCGCGTCTTTTTTTGGCATAACGAGTTCAAGGAATAACGTGAACAGGTTGAAAATGAGAAACATGCCCGCCAAGACTAGTCTGTCAGCTGCCAAAGTTCTCGCAACTATTTTTTTTCGACTGGCGTGGCGCTTTGTTCGTTGTTTCTTATTACTGTGAATAAGTAAGTAAGATGAGAAACGCTTATCGTTCGGAACGACCGATTCGAAACGTTATTCTCCGCTGCTGACAACGCTGCGCCCCATCATACTTAAATTAACTAATAGTACTGCACCTTGCCACCTAAATCTACAAAAATATTCAGTCCGCTTAGTACAGTTTTTTAAGAACAAAGTCTTAGTGATAAAATAAGTATAGCAGTAATCATCCCAGTATCATACATATATTGATTTTGACTTTTATAGTATCGTTTGAACATTTTTGCTTAAAGAGGTCACCACCTTTGAACAATATTTAAAAAAAAAAAAAATTAAAAATGGCGAAGTAAACAATGGTGCAGTGAAACGTGTCGCCGGTGAAGTCATCCGATTGTGTACACGATAGCGTCCGTAATTGTCAACTAAAAAAAATGATTTTGATTTAGTTAACGTATATAATTTAGTCGGAAAGTTTCCTTTCAATAAACGTATATAATTTGTTACTCTATATGAACCTCATTAACATCATTTATTTATTTTTTTCAGTTTGAACCTGAAAAGAAAAAATTTATTGATATTTTTGTTTATAAAAATTAATAAAGTCGCTAATAACTTTGGTTCATATAGAACAGTTTTAATACTCTATAAAATAAAAGTCCAATTAGGTCGATAAGTAGAATAGTTTTAAGGGAATAAAAGAATAAGATAAGATAATATGATAAGGCCCTACTGGGATAAAGATATTCACAAACAGTTTTTCAATCGATTGAGCCAAAAAAACAATATCGATTTGTTTTTCGATTAACAGGAGGTGAACCACTTAATTAATAAAAAAAAACAGTTGTTCCTTTATAGTTTGACGCAATTATCTCATTTTGTTATCCCTTGTGCGTTGTATCTTTTGCATAAAAACCCCCGATTGATAAACGTTATATCGTTAATTGACGTAATGTACTGCGTGCTTGGGAATGATCCATAACTAGTCTCTACACCCTCTACACATTATTATTATTTTTAAACTTTATTTTGTTGTGTGATAAAAAGGAATAAATTTAAATCAATGGGTAAGGTGACTTAAACCAAGTAATTTAACATGTTAATTTTTCAGTGAAGACTTGCTAGTAGGTTAATAATAAAAGGCTCTACTTGCATTCCCGGAGCAACCACTTTCGAACCCGTGTTAATACTCTTTTAGCAAGTATTGTCAATAAACAAGGATCGAACCATAATTGTTGCACTTGATTGTACCCCAAATTCCTCATTGGCAGAATCATTATTACTTTCAGGACTTTCCTTTTGGCGTAGCCCTTTCAGCTAGTCAGTTTAAGTTTGTTGATAGATTAACCATTTCGTCTCTTCTGCTGCTAACAGTCTTTGCTTTTTGGAAAGATTGCCACTGAACCCTGCGGTAGAATTTGCTTTCTGTGAAGTGTTATTCTATTGTAGCTTCGGCTCCACTTTCCCGTTCTGCTGGTAAAATATCACATTTACCGGTAATAGTCCCAATTGCAATAGTGGTATTTTAGTGAACACAGGATTTTCTTCGGTGGTTAAAATGTCTGGGTAATTATTGCGTCACTCGAGCGCTGAATGCGTTGAATGTCGTCTAGTTGCGACTGCAGTAAGTTGTTGTTCTGCTGGAGTTTGTTTAGAGCACTCTCACAAGTTGCTATTTTGTTCTTCAGGCAACTTATAGCATTATAAATTTTGGCAGCGATGCGGATCTAAAGTTGGTTGACGAGATCATTGATCTTGCTTAGTAGGCATGCCTCCCGAGATTCCACTAATTTGCTCAGTATCATCATCATCTGCTGAAACTGGGTCATCCGAGGCAACCTTGACATGTCTGCGAGTCTGCACTTGACTGCTATGGATTGACCCACTCGTTTTTTTTTTTGCACTTACAGCTTTTGAACTTAACACGACAGATTATCCTATTACTGCGAAAACACAGTAACCAAATTTATTTACATATTATATTCTCGGCTCTTTGGAATAAATTTCACCCTGTCCCCTGTCCCTTGTCTCGAGTCTTAATTCAAAGCGATACGTCATATTGAAAAAAGTATAATAATAATATTTTTAAGTTACGTACACAGGCTAAACAAATAGGTAAAGTAGAAAAGATTTTCTATGGCGAAGGTTTGAACGATTACAAGTTGGAAAAAACATTTTGCACGACTTTGATTGGGCTTTGATAGTCTTTAGCAAGTAGATATTTCGGAAGAGAGCTATATTTGGGCTAGAACTTGTTACACTATCAAACTACTAGGGAGCGTTCTGGTAGATTTAGGTGTGACTTTGAAATTGAATTAATAATTCTTACTAAATTTCGTTTGGTCGAAAAGTGGGAAGTTAGAAAAGAAAGCATGACAAAAGTTTTTGTACCATAATACCAAGAGGAAAAGCTGCAGCGCACTACGTGTGAGTATCTCAGAATAAGTATGAAGTCACTATGTTACCGTTCTATAATTTTCAAGTTATATAAAACGATAATTTACCTATTATATAATTATGCATTTTATTTATAACATATTAACTGACTCAAACTAATAACTACTTTTTCTTATTTTTATATAGATATAACTAGAGAAATTACATCTACAACAAAAAATACCACAACATTTATTCCACCTTCAATTCTCGATCGTGTTCCGAATGCTGCAGAAATTCTTTTCATGACTGAAGACGACCTTCAAAAGAAAGACGGAGAAGATATAGCAGTTCTACTAAATGATATTTGTAATTATGAACGTATATTATATAGTATTATGTATAATAATTGTTCACATATCTGTGATTTTTCATAACTGAAATATTTTTTTTTAATTCTTGTACATCGTATGCCATAAAAATCTCAAAATGTTAAGTCCCTTTGAGTAGGTTTAAGTGAAAAAATGAGAAGAGGGGAGAGGGCAATTTAAATTAATAATAATATCCTTTTTTAGTGACTACAACACTTAAAAAATACAAAATATTTAAATATTTACTACATAGAAATCACATTTAAGAAGTTACATTTTTATTATTTAATGGTATTTTTTCGAAACTGAAAGAATTCGATATACGGGGCAAAATTCCTCAAGTGTAAAATTCGATGTCTCCGATTTTGCTCAAACTTCACCAAATTATTGTTACTGGTATAAGTAATTATCGTGCTAAAGGATTTAAAACAAAAAAATTTGTGCAGAAGTTACAGTGGTAAACTTTTGCATTTTTGCACTTTTTCTCATGATCATACCTTTTTTAAAATTCATAACTATCGTCACCATTAGTAGTAGAACATTGATCATTAGTGTTTTGTAAAGGTCGTTACATGGCTTTCCGAATAAAAATATAATTTTCCGATAAAATATAAATTTAAAAAATATATATAATTTTGCAACTCTAAATGATGCATAATTTCAAAGCTAAGAGATGACACTTTCATTTGAAAAATATGAAAAAAAAAATTCATGATCAAGTATTTTATTAAAAACCAAAAAAATATTTTTCAAAGTAAACATTTTTTTTTAATTTTTTTTTTCCGAAAATTATATTTTTATTCGGAAGGCCATGTAAGGACCTTTACAAAACACTAAAGATCAATGTTCTACTTCTAATGGTGACGATAGCTATGAATCTTAAAAAAGGTATGATCACGAGAAAAAGTGCAAAATGCAAAACATGTAACTACTGCACATAATTTTTTTTTAAATTCTTTAGCACGATAATTACTTATACCAGTAACAATAAATTGGTGTAGTTTGAACAAAATCGGAGACATCGAATTTTTTCACCTGGTACACTTGAGGAATTTTGCCCCATACATAGGTTATTAAAGAAAAACATTTGACTTTAAAGTGTGCGGTTGTGTTTAAAAAACCTTACGTAATATTATTATAATTGAACTTTTTATATTATAATAATAAAATATGCCGATGTAATAGTTTTTTAAGAAAAATCACAGATTATCGTAAACATTGTAACAGGCTCGCCTCATACTTGAATTCATTGCAAAGTATTTTCATCAATTTGTTTTCAAGCAATGTTATTATGAAAAGAATAAATTTATTTTAACTTAACTTTATACCTATTAGCTTATGGCACTCAAATTAAAATTTACTTCTTATTTTAGGTAATACTGCTATATTAACTGATTCAATCAAACCTACGTTTGTACCTGATAAACAGCAAATTCACATCTACTCGGTCACTGAAGCTGGAGATATCCCATTTTCCCTTAATCAATCTGAAAACATAAAGTTTTCGAACTATAAGGAAGACGAAGATGTCGTTATATTAATTTCTGGTTGGCAATCGAACATTGCGAAAGAAGACTCCACCTACAGTAATTTAAAGAAAGCCTATTTATGTCGTGGGAAGGTTAACTTAATGGTAAGTAAAAATGTATCTTCTGTATAGCCTATAATCATTTATATTTAAAGATTGTTAGTTTTGAACACCATATCCATAATCTTCAAACCTGGATGTCCCTTAATAATGAACAAGTTGGGCAATGGATTGGTGAATTTGTTATCAAACTTACTACAAATATATCCACGAATCGAATTCATTTAATTGGCCACGGAATAGGTGCTCACATAGCAGGAGCAGCTGCTCGAAAATTTACAAGTATTACAGGACGCTTACTTCCGAGAATTACAGCACTGGATCCCGCAATGTTGTGCTACAAAGAGTCGCAGACTATAACAGGACTACAAAAAGGGGATGCTACATTTGTGGACGTTATTCATTCTTCTGCGTACGGATTAGGTAAACAAGAACCGATCGGAGATGTTGACTTTTTTCCTAACGGGTAAGTAAACGGGTGAGTCAGCTGTTGGTTTCTTTCTGAAATGGGTTTTCTTTCAATACTGGCAACAATACAATACACTTGAAAGGTAAGAAACGGATCGTTTTATCATAGTACAAATAATAGGAGTTGGATCAATTCGTTTAGCCGCACGATCACCATGCCATGAGCCCCGGGTTCGAGATCAGATCTCCCCGTGAGCTTTTATTAAGAAATCAAAATAATCCACTCTGTCTCTGGGCTATTGTCTAGCTCGCAGCAATGCAAAAACAAGACTCAAAGCTTTCTCACTCCTCTTACCCTAATTCCCTTCCGGCCAAAACCATGCTAACGCAAGCTCACTCCTCTCTCCCCAAGCTTGTCCCCTAGGATTTGGTCACATCATATAAAAAAATAGTAGACAAGCTTCGACGAAAGCTTCAGCAACTTTCTTGGTACTTCATTCCACTTTTCATTTAAATAATACTGCCGCTGAGAGAAAATTTCTCAAATATAAATTCTCTCAGTAAACGTGTATGTGGTAGCAAACATAATTTTGTTCATGTGAAAAGAACCGACCCATATGTCAGCCTATATGATTACTCTACCAAAAGGGAAATTTCTCTTCTGAGAGCTGAGAAGTGGATTCTCGCTCACTGAATTTTGACAGGAATAAATTATTATTTGAGAACTGCATTTTCTTAATTTTCAGCACAAATTTTGATGGAATATTGGCAGACTATTTCGATCGCAATTTAAGGCGGAAATTCAGAAAGCTGTTCTTCTATATAGTGCTGTGTTGCAGAAACTATGCGAAATTTGATACAAAATCTTGGTCGAATTGAAGCCCGGTCAGTAGCTGCTGTAAGTAGATTTATAAAGACAGATTCTTAAACTGACATTTGTGGAGATACAGAGCATCTCAGAGTTCGCTTTATGTGAGTTTGCAAATTACGTAGATTTTGGTCTCAAAATCATCTTTTCGAGTACGTTGTCATCTCAAAGGTACTGTCAACAATTTGGATTTATGGTTCCGAAAATCCACACATTATCCTTGAAACACTATGTTGCATTAGTGACCGTTTGATTTTGGTTTTGGAGTGCTGGGCATCAGTGATCTCTGCTTATATTCAAGTGAAACTGACAACAACGTTATGGTCAATGGAGTGCGCTACAGAGATAAGATAAGTGACTTTCTGTGGCCGCAATTGGACAATTTCGACTTTACACGACGATGCAACGAATCATGCGACGGAATGGCTTTGTCGTAATGTGAAACAGATTGGAATCGCCTGACAGTATATGAAACGAGAAGTTTGGCGGTTTAAATAACATAACGACCCAAGCCAAATAACAATTTTATTGTTAGCAGTACTCTATGCGACCGACAGAGTTTACCAAAAATTTTCGTCGCATCGTCGTATTGCATTCAATGTGTATCAACCTATGCATATGAGTGCATTAGAAATTTTCATCGCATTGTCATGTGCAATCTGTTTCAGCTTTTATTTCTTGCAAGACGGCACAACGTACCACACCAGCCGTCAAATAATCGATTTTCTGTATACTTAGTACGGTAACCTTGTTATCAGCTTTCAGACATGCCTTAGCCATGGCCGGACGGGGATGAGGGTAAGGGGAAAAGAGGGAAATTTAATGCCTTGGTTTTGCACTTAGAACAGAAAACGAAAGAAAGTGCACCAAAAAATTTCCGAATTTTCCTTATGCGTTTGAAAGGAGTGAATGAGTTAGTTTTAAATTTTTGGTACAAAATGAGGAAAAACGATGTTTCTAACTTTTCTTGGGATGTCAAATTCAGAGAACTGGTGAAGTTGTAATAATTCTGCCGATAGAAGAACTGCTGTCACTAACATGGATTTTACGTCAAATCAGATGAACACCTAGTATGTAGCACGATGTACTGGAAAGTGATCAAGGGATACTTGTTGTGTTTTTATATTTAATTCAACAAACTTTATTTCTTTACAATAGATTCAAGAAAAAATCAACAACTTACACAAATGAATCAATACTTCAACAAATTTTAAATTTAATTCAACATTTCCCTTAAATATTCTTCAACGGGGTTTTCAAAACTAAATCAAAAATTTTCAAATTTTTTGAGATTGCACGTTTTATTTTCTTATTTTTGATCGATTTGTGGAAGTTGTGTGTGGAAGTATTTCTGAAATTTGTTGAAAAGAAATGAAATTTGTTGTATTAAATCTAAAAAAATTAATATCACCAAATCAGAAAATTTGTCATTACATATTTGTAAAATTTTTTTTAGAGCGTAGTAAATGTACATGACCTTCAGTTTGTGT
Source organism: Leptarthrus brevirostris (assembly GCA_964036015.1). Lineage (NCBI taxonomy): Eukaryota > Metazoa > Arthropoda > Insecta > Diptera > Asilidae > Leptarthrus > Leptarthrus brevirostris. The sequence goes on from OZ038374.1 coordinate 92,782,479, forward strand.
TTAGACTTCTTCCGCTTAGTATCAGCTCTTTATTATGGCATATAATTTAACGTTCGTAAAGCTATATATAAAGTTGCTGGAAGCTTAACTTCAAGTAAAGTGATAAAGTTGTTTGAAAGCAAAAATATTTCAAAACGGACAGAACATTTCAAATGTGGTGTACCATGTGGGAATAAAGGAAAAAGTGGTCCCAAATACACAGCTCAACAGCTGGAAAAAATTCCAAGATACTGTCGGTCTCATCTGATCATCGTCATGGCTGGAAACGATGGTTTTTATACGAGAAACGTTCATGATACTCCAGATAAAATAAAATTTAAAGATATTGTCCCATTTAAGCCCAAACTTTAAATTTTGGTGATAACCCTGCAAATATACCACAGGCGCGTCCGATTAAAAATTTTTGGGCGTTGTTGATTCAGCTATTGTACGACAAGGGATTGGAGGCTAATACCAAAGAATAAGAATCCAGGAAAAAATTAGTACTAAAACTTATGTTCAAGCACTTTTTTATAAGCTTGCAAGCATTGGTTTTTCATTGGTTGAAATAGTGAGATCTCAGATTTCTAATTAGTCGTCCAGTACTTTTCGCACTGCTCATCAAAAACTTCCATGATAATCTTACTGATGAATTGCAAATACTGAGATCAAAGTTTTGTTATATACTGACAAGTTTTGTTATATACTGACAAGTTTTGTTATATGCGGTAGAAAATCCGGTGGCCTTACAAAGTATAAAGCAGAAAACAAAATAGATATCGTAAATGGATGCAAATAACTTGGTTGAACCTAACGTACAATCTTTCAGGTAATAAGGAAAACTATCAATTGCAAAAAAGTACAAAAACTCGACATGATCAAAAGTAATGAAAAATCAGGAAACCTGCAAGGTGAAAATATTTATGGTTGCCTCGATATCTCGGTTGTGCCCCAGTCCACAAATCTGAGGCTTTAAGGCTTACGACCAGGTCGAGAAATTATTGTATTGCGCATTGCGCGATCATTTATTAATGATCATTTAAGGATACTTATAGCAGCTTCATTGAAAATCACTCATGTATAGAGCAGCAAGAACACAAGCAATGGAGACGGAGTTAGATCAATTAGTGGCGACACGATCACCATGCCATGTTTCCCGGATTCGAGCTCAAGTCACCCCGTGGGTTTTTAAAATTGAATTAAAAACTCCACTCCATCTCTACAGGCTGTTTTCTACCACGCAGCAATGCAAAAACAAGATATTCAAGTTTCCTCACTCCCCTTACTATAATTCTTTCCGGTCAAAGCCATTCTAACGCATCAAAAGGCTTTGGCCATATCGTAAAAAAGCACCCCGAGAATGTCACAGTTCCATTATGAGTATTGGAACTTGAATTACACTAGCGCACCCGCTATTTTAATGACAAATAATCTATCGGCCTCATCTTTAGAGCTCGAGAAAGCTTGCTTGGTTGGTTGGTTGGTTAGTCGGAACGCTTTGTCAGAACTTAAAACCATCCAGATCTCTGTAAAAATTTATTATCCACCAGTACTATCTCAGCTAAGTCTTCCTGTCAAAGAACCTGGTCCCAACAGACGAGTCTTCGTGCTTTTAAAGCTGGACATTCATTCCTTCAATCGAAGGATAAGAGACTAGAAGTTCTGATGTAATTCAGTTTCGGCCAAAGTTTTCGTGTTGTGAGGCAATAGGTAAAATTTTCTTACCCTTCTGAAGTCTTAATGCAATAGTATCTTTCGATTTTACTTTTGGCTACGTTAAGGGGAGGATGAACTCTACTTGTTTATATCTGTATTTAAACCTTCTTTGGCCAGCTCGTCGGCTTCTTCGTTAACCTCTATGCCGACATGTCCTGGAACCCAGCAGATTCTTGCTTGACTATTCACACAAATAGTGATCTACCTTGCCGACATCTGTTTTTCTTGAACAGTGAGTACATCTTTCATAATGGCGTGAATTTCCGTTTGGAAAATGCTGCAATCGTTCGTGAGCTTAGATGACTCACTTACTTGCAGCGCTCCCGAGAAAACTCCAGCTTCAATCACCATCTCCGTCTGTGATGATGGAACTTAATCTAATGATATTTTCAGGGTGCTTCTAGTCTGCTCTATTAGGTATGATGACGGAAAATGGTTGTCTGAAATCATATTGTGGCGTCATGTAATCCGTTATGGGGTGCAACCCAATTGGATTAAGAGAAACTTTCTGGCATCTATCGGCTGTTTTCCCTGAGTCTGAGAGCTTCCAACGTAGTCGACTTCTCTTGTGTGAAAGTGTATGCGTAGAATGCATTAAGTCCTTTCTTCATCCTCTCTTCCATATTCCGTTTCCAATTCAGTTTGGAGTCGAACATGACGTCCAGAAATTTGTCTTAATGCCTTTGTTGACGAGTGATTTAAGATTTTCGTTTAGATAGATGTTCCAAAGCAGGGGTAATAAGACTCCTCCCTATGGTGTTCCTCTATTAGCTGTTTTCCTAATGAAGATATATCCTAAACTCGTGTTGAGGACCCTGCTGTTTAGCTTTGTCTATGTCCAGTTCGTTAGAAATGTCTGTGCGCCAGATTTCTCTAGAGAGGATATGATGGATTTTATTTTTAAGTTGTTGAAGGCTCCTTCAATATCAAGGAAGGCAGCCAAAGTGTACTCTTTATCATGGAGAGATATCTCGATCGTTTTCGTAACCTCATGTAAAGATGTGTCCATGGATTTGCCTTTAGTGTACGGGTGTTGTGCATTACATATGTAGGTACTTGGTTGTTACCTTAGATATAGATCATAGATTATCCTTTCTAGTGTTTTCACTAGAAATGATGAGAGGCTGATTAGTCTATAATCTTTGGCAGTGGTGTAGGTTGGTTTTCCTGCTTTGGGAATAAAGGCCACACGTACCTCTCTCCATCGTTCCGATATGTATCCGGTGATAAGGCATGCTTCACAGACTGCTTTAAGCCAAGGATTGATACTCTTTACAGAGTTTTGTATCATAGCGGGAATGATTCCATCCGGCCCTGAAGATTTGTTGGGGTGAAAAGATTTTACCGCCCACCCTACTTTGTCCTCATTTATGCAGTCTCTGATATCCGTCAGGTCCTCTATGGGAAGTGGAGTTGCCTGAACATCTTGTTGGCCTTTCAAACTTCCTTCCGTGCGCCAGGGACGTGGGTGGACACCAGCTGTTCTAGAAATTTCTGACTGCCCTCTGCCCAAGAGCCATCGTCTTTACAGACGTACCCCAGTGGCGTGGGTATTTTTAGATAGGATTTTGCAAGGAAGCTTACTGAACATTAATGATCGAACATTTAAGAACAATACCTTGGGGATATACTATATCTGCAGCGTCGAACAACCCGAGAATACCTTTCACTTTACTGCAGCATGTCATATATTTAAAACAATGAATACACATATACGATGTTGAATGTACCTGATTATTGGCTTTTTTTTATAAATATTTGTATGTTGCACTGAAATATAGATAGTTAATAACATATGAATTTATGTAAATATTTCAGTAATTCGATTTGCTAACTTGACAAAGAACTTTTGAGCTAAGTCAGACAATTTTAAGTTCATTATGGATTGTGGCTTTTGTGTAAATTATTAATAAAATAAAATTATTAATTGTTATAATTATTAGAGGCATAAACAATCGACACTGTTCTACGAAATTGGTTTGACGAGATGGGCTACTGCCAAGCTAGCCGCAGTAGCTCTCTTTCTCTCCCGTATCCCCTGGTGGGCATGGGGTGGGGAGAAAAACTTCACCCGTTTCAAACCACATTGCCTTTTCTTTTTATTGTAATTTTTTATCAGCAGAAAACAACCATGGGTCGTCTCCGGTACGATTCAAACCTGAACTAAATTTATTTTTTATAATTAATCGGAAGATATACTCTCTGCAATAAAGCAGCAGTTATTGAAAAATATAGAACAGTGTTGTTTTAATAGTAATTTCAGAAAGAAATCAACGCTCCACCCTTATAATATACTTTAATTTAAGCTTTATTATCATTATATAATATTTATGTAGACCATCCGCCCTTCAACCTGGATGCAGTAATCTGGTATGTGCTCACAATCAAGCAGTGGAATATTTCGCAGAAACTATTAAACCAGGAAACGAAGAAAATTTTCTTAGCCAGAAATGCAACTCTATTAAAAATCTTAATTCTAATGAGTGCCAACAACAATTCATTGTTATGGGCTATGCTACTCCGAGTGATGCCAAGGGGAATTACTTTCTTCAAACTAAGAGTGAATATCCTTATGGTAACAACTTTAACTCAAGTATTCCAAACTTTCCATGCAGCAAATTGTAGAAACTTCTTAGTAATGTGATAATAAATGTATAAAATTCTTATTTATTGAAACTTCCTTTCAATTTTTTTGTATATATTTTTTTCTTTCCTCAATTTTTAAAAATATATCAGGCAAAATAATTTATACTCAAATTAAGTCTTTTTATTCTTCTTTTTATTTGGGTCCAGCTCTCACAATAATGTTTTTGTTTTCTTAAACATTGCTTCTAAAAAAACTAAAAAGACCTCACAAAAAGTGTTAAATATAGTATTAAAAATTTGACAAAAAATGTACATCATCTTCCCATCTATATCTAAAGTAAGTGTACAAAACTTTAGCTCAATCGTTTGGGGACAGACGGACAGACAGACAAACAGATTAACATGAACGTACGGATGAACGGACGGATGAATATTAATAGACGGATAGCCGAACAGACGGTCGAACGGCCGGACAGCAGCCACATGGCCACATTGAAATTCTTTTCTTTTTTAGAAGCCGGAAAATTAAAAGTAGCAATAGAAGTTTAGATGGGGCCGAAAGACCAAAAGTGCACTATGTGAATATCACGTGTGAATGATTTTATTTGTTATATAAAAAGAAGGAAGCAAGCAAGAATACAAGAGACCAACAGCATCTGCCCGGCGTTGCTTAGACTTGTGGTCAGTGAGCATCGTTTTCAATTGATGTTACATAACACAATTTACCCGAAGGTGTAATTATTTATCTTAGCGACCCGGAAGACTGTAAATTCGACACTAATAATTATTTTTACATGTACTCCCTTCCCACCCCCAACCCTAGGAGTGCTAGTGGCGTCTTCCCGCCTCAGTATTTTCTTCCAGATTGTAGATAAGTGTACCAAGATTGGTGTGTATTTTTTTTCAAGCATTCCAGAGTTACACCATCCACATCCATTTGTAGGATTCCGTACCTGGAAAGAAAGAATTCCGGCCAAGTGCGAGTCGGTCTCACGTACTGAGGGCTTCGTACCTTGGAAGGTTGCTAATTTCTAAAAAACTGTGCTTATTTTTCCTGTAAAATTTGCATAAGCCTCTATCAAGTGAAAACCACCATTTCTATAGTATAATTGTCCGCTGAATCCGAAAAATGAGAAGTTTTGCTAAACCAGGTCTGGTTTTCAAGATAAATGGCAAAAACTAAAAAAGGGCACTGTTCCGAAACATATTTTAAACACCACTAGTTTAGTTGCTACGGCCAAAAACATGGGACCCAAAAAGTTAACTGCACTATCTTGTAGAAAATTTAATTACAACAATTTTAAGTATAATACATCTATATTTCGTTTTCCTTTTACAGAGGCTATAAAATTCAAACTATGTATACAATAAGGAACTACAAAAATATATTTTTATAGTTTTTTTCACCTTTTGTTATTTTATTATTTTTAATGTTCATTTCCGAAATTAAAAAAATTATTTCAAATGTAAAAATGGTGCAAAAATGTATTTTTTAATTGGTACAAAACTGGGTCAGGCGTTATGTACAAGAGGTGTTAAAATTCTAAAGAAATTTTCGTCTCGCATCAATTTGATCGCCATATGTTGTCGCCAAAAACAAGCATGGATCGCCGACGGTGGGGTTTCTTACCTGGGACTTAAGAGATGGAAGACCAACACATTATAACTTACTCAAGCGATGACTTACCCCCGCAGTATTTCTTTCTAGATTTGTAATTAATATATGTACCAAGTTTGGTGTATGTTGCTCCAGGCGATAATTATACTGGAACATACATGAATACATAAACACATTTATTTTTATTTATATATGAATGTAAACTAGCTGATACTCGTCACTGCAGCCGCACTAAGTACTCTTCAAATTTCAAGTTTGTAGGTTCTATAGTTCCGGAAATTTTGTGATTAATCAGTGAATCAATAAGTGGTATTTTATTTATATACAATATATGTATATATTACTTCTGTGCGTTTGTTTAATAAGTACATTTTCTTTCTTATTGTTTAACTTGACAGGCTGGCACCGACCCTAAAAAAGGTGTTTTTATTACTATCCGAGAGTCTAAATATAACCCTAATTCACATACAATCATTTTTGTCCATACAAATTTTGACCACTTTTTTCACTTCTTTGGAGTAAAATTTTGAAAAATCATTTCTTAGCGAATGGCTTCGTCCTTTAAGGAACCTACCTGCAAAATTTAATATTTATAGGCTTTATAGTTTCGGAGAATTTTGATAACTGAGTGAGTCATGAGTGGTAATTTGCTCTTATATATACAAGATGAAATTTGATCAATTGGTTGAGTGGCATGATCACCGCCATAGTTTTAGGGTTCGAGTCTCTAATCTGGTTAGTAGTATTATTTTATAATCGAAACGAAGAAAGGATTTTTCAACTTTCAACTTAAATAATAATTGTAATAATAACCCTAGTAAAGTCGTTGATTCTGCCACATTTTTCTTTTAAAAGTGTTGTTTTCTCTAAACTAGATATGTTCATGTAAAATGGAGATATTCGTGTTTGAACTGGTTGCGTTTCCCTATTATGGTTTCGATTACTTGATTTTTTTAAAGCGCCAGGCGCTCATTCTGCTGTTCTGCATATTGAGGGTCAAATAAACCGGAATATCTCAGCTTACTTTTCCAGTCTACTGCATCTCAACGAAACAGAAATCTTGTAATGCCGCATTTCTATAGACCAGTTATGGAAAGTTCTTACTTCGAGCATATTATCAGATTACACAGGCCTGCGAAATTTTGAAAATGTTGTCCCTCTGGCAATGAATAGTTGTTTCCAAAGTAATTTTTTCCGCTGAAACCGAACTAGGGCTCAGAATTGCTCTATTAGGTCAGATTTTTCAGATATTCTAACCTAAAAGTGTTTTTTGACATATTTGAAGTTATGTAGCACCGCGATTTTTTCCTTTTTTCAACAAATGAAAACTTTATGGTCACTTGAATAAAGTGATCATTCATTTTTCGTATACCGAGAAATTCATGAACATGAAAATTTCAAAATGCGATATCTCGGCGAAAAATAAGATATTTGAGCAAACTTAACGGCATTTGAAAGAGGAAGACTTGTACTACAAGATCCCATACATAGTTTTTTGAAAAACATCTCGGTACTACATAACCTCAAATATGTCCAAAAACAGTGTTTTTGCACTTTTAGGTTAAAATAACTCAAAAACCTGACGTGATATAGCAATTCTGAGCCCGGATTCGGTTTCAGCGGGAAAAATTACTTCGGAAACAACTATTCATTGTCCAGGGGGAAAAATCTCTAAATTAATCAAAAGCTTTAATATATAGAATTAATCCTTCTAACTCAGAAGGCGCACGTCTCAGGCAGAAGCCTAGAATCAATTGACCTATTCGCCAGAATATAACAATTTATTTAGGCAAATGAGGCTCCCACACCAGCATGAAAAAAACACATTAGTATTCAAAAAACTAAAACACGCCCACACACAACAATCAGGGATGCACAGACAACAGAGATCGTTTCAGCAAATCCTTAGTAAGAGTCAGGTCAAAAACAGGACACATATTCACGGCTCTACACATGCCATTTATAGATTCATGCATACCATAGTTAGACCGAGAGTGAAGAGCATGTAGTAAAGGCAATTTCCTTACGCTATACGGGGTATGACTGTAAGAAACCACACCTGCGAGAGTGCAAGAATCCATGTTCGAGTTCAAAAGCTGGTGAATAAAGACTAGGTCAGCAACTCTACGTCGTTCTTCCAACGAGGGCATATTAAGCAACCGGAGGCCATCCACATAAGAAGAAAGCCTGTGTGGATCATTCCATGGAAGATCTCTTAGCGCGAACCTAACAAAGTTCCGCTGTACCGACTCAATGCCTCTAGAATGAAGAGCATAGCAGGAAGACCAAACCCTGCAGGAAGACCAAACCTCTAGAATTGGCCTAACCAAAGAAAAGAATAAATGAATTAAGGTCTTCCGATCAGAAAACTCCCTTGACCACCGCTTTACATAACCCAGAACTGAATTACTCTAAGAAACAATATAGTTAATGTGCAAAGTGAAATCGAGTTTTCGGTTAAGCTTCAGACCAAGGTCAGTAATGGACTGCACGGAACAGATATTAGTTTTCGCAAAGGTATAATTAAAGACGAGCTGATTTTGGTTTCTATAGAATGACACAACTTTACATTTATCCAAATTAAGCTGTAGGCCATGAGATCCACACCAGTTCTTGAAGGTATTTAAATCATCCTGAATGTAGGAAGAATCATAACTGTTTCCAACGCATGAGAAAATCTTCATATCGTCCACAGACTTTGGAGTACTTAATCAGAGGGACAATGTCGTCAATGGCAAGAATAAAGAACAGCGACCCCAGATGGTGGTACACCAGGTGAAGCCCTAACGACTCTAGATAAAGTATTACAGAAAGATACTCGGTATGTCCTATCTTTTAAGTAAGACCAGATCCAGACGCAATCGGACTGGAGACCTTGTTGGAAGGTAGAGATTATGTAGGATGTAAATTCAAGCAGGTTAGTTGTCGTCGATCTACTAGGCAGAAAGCCATTTTGATTAGATGAGATTAACCCCTTACACTGCACTACAAGCTGTGGCCTATAATTTATATAAATATATAATTTATTTGTAAGCGGGACGATCCTGGATGTGACCAAACTCTTCCTGCCTACCCTGGAAGTTGTTGGAAGTTGGAAAGTTGTCGGCTATATCGAGCATGCCCCAACTAGAGGATTGTACTACATAGATGGATAGATAATTATCAGATGTAGATGGATAATTATCAGTTTTCTTCTTCATACTTACAAATTTAAAAAAGGTACGAGGATCGTTATGTAAGTTGTTGCGAACATTATCAAGGTATTCCTTGTATAAAGATGAAGATAACGCTAAAAAGCTGTCATGACAATAAACGAAATCACACTAAGCTGACGAGTTTCTACAGCGTAAGTAATTTTTCCATAGTCTATTTTTTTATTCTTAAGGCTCCGTAGTTCTCTAATATACAACGGGGGAGAATGACAAGATGATCTCGACCGTTTGAGTGGTACACACGAATTAAGCAGATCATAAATCCTATCATAAAACACGGAAACGCAATCGTCGATATGGCTATCATAAAAATGAGATGGGAAATCGATTGAGAGGATCCTGTTTGAAAGATCAGAGAAGTCCGCCCTTTTAAAATCAAGAACGTACAGACCTACGTTGGGATCAGCAATATTAGAACCATCGTAGCAGAAAGAGATGAAAATGGGCGGATGTAAACTGTCGATCGCGGATAAGTTACGAGAAGTCGATTCGACTATAGCGTTACTCCAATCAGAAGAAAAGATAAGATCTAACTGTCTTCCCATAGAATTCTTTACATCACTCATTTGGTGTAAGCCAGAGGAGGAGATGGCGTCAAGAAAATGGTAGTCTTTAGCAGTAAGAGAATTTAAGGGAAGATAGTCATCCTCATCAGCGTTGAACACCCATTGAACGCTGGGTAAGTTAAAGTCGCCAAGAAGGATGGTTTCATCCTCCGGGTTCGCCAAATTATTAATAAAATCTAGACTAAGAATTAAAATATCATAAAGACTTCGACCATCTGCATCCGCATAGTTTGTCAAGTTTGGAGGGATATAACAACAGAGCAGGAAAATGTACATCTTCACCAGAGATATCTTAAGAGCAAAGAGCTCGATTGTGAGCGTGTCGGAAAAAGCAGGTATGTATATTAACCAAGCCGCAATCCAAATGCCATTTGCATGCAACCAACACACCGCCACCATGAGCCATGGACACAGAGTAGGGGAGACCGGGTATGGTTGGTTACAGGGGTTGGTTGGCACAATCTTAATATTTCCCAGTAAACACTACAGATCGAACCAATGCTTAAGTCAATAACGTAGAATGGTACTGTGCTCCGGTATAATTGTTTTCAGCAATAAATTCAGTCAAAGTATTTGGAAACAATTCCACCCTGTTTACGTAGACTAGGAATTGTTTACTTGGGATTGCGTAATAATTAAATAGGCGACTATATATGCCAGGCCATTTTAACATTTCAATGGTTAGTTAGGAAATTTCTTAGAATAAGAAAATTCTAGCATTCCGAAGAAAACAAACAATACCAAAATATACCCAATTAGGTAAGCGTGCCATAATCCAGGGTAGTCTCCGTAATAATAAAAAATTGCAAGGGCATTTCATATTTCAAAGATTGCACTAATGAGTTATTATATGGCATCTTTAGAAGTGAGATAAAAAATGCATAGGCATATGCATACATATATTTCGATTCTAAAAGAGAATCGGCAATAAATTCAGTCGAAGTATTTGGAAACAATATGTATGTCTTATGTATATATATTGTCGTATGTATATTTATAGTTATTTTTTTAAATTGGTTTTTGATTTGCTTAGATACTAAATTACGTGCCAGCCAACCCCAGCTCCTGTGCCTACCATCCAACGGGGTTTGTTGGCACATTTGCATCCCATTATTAAAATTGCAACCACAGACAGAATTGCTCTAATAAGGGTTTCGCGATAATGTTATAGTAAAGCACAATAGTCAAGCTAAGTTTCCTGTAAATATAGAGTTAATAGTAGTTTTCTTCTCCTCGATATGACAGAGTTTCGAAAAGTGTAGCCAACCATACCCGGTCTCCCCTATCTATCCTTAATTAGTACCTCGGTGTTTGCGCAATCCTCACAGTGAAATCCTCATTTCGAGATGCATTACTAGATCTCAACGGAAATGTGTCTTGCGATGGGTGAGGATTATACTGAGAGGTGCTAGAAGATATGTTCACAGCTGGATCCGACGGAGAGGGGGATGAAGGAGTAGAAGTACCTGTAAACGAAATAGGGGCAACAGGAGCACGCGGACGGCGAACGCCGACACAAAACAAAAACATATAGCGCCACAACAATGATGCACGGCAGTATAAGAAACAAAAATAAAAACAGAAAATTAACGGACAATGAAAACAGTTTTAAAAGTGCAACGACCGGCACAGATCTAAAGAAGACCGCTGCACCAACAACCAAAACAAAGATGCAAAGAGCAAACGAAAACACAAAAAGAAATCGCAATCGAACGGATCTCCCAAAACCAAATCACAAACTCAATCATAGCACATCCAAATTAATCACAACTAATCAAAAAAACAAAAATTATAAAATGAATTAGATTTGATCTTCCCAGCGAAACGATGACTTCCACAAGAGGTAATTAAAAAGAAAAATTTTTAATAGGCACAGAGCAGAACCTTCACAGCACGACAGCACTTGAGCTTCCGACTACTACTAAATATTGCTTTAAAAATGCCGTTTGAAGATATAACAATCTCAAAAGTATCATATCAATAACTTTGAATTTTTAAGTTCCCATTTATAATATGACACCTTTTTAAATGTATTATATATCTATATAATACATTTAAAAAGGTGTCAAGAAGAACGGCGCCCTAGTTGAAAGACTTGGGGAGACCAAAAGTTAACTATTTCGAACCATTTATATCGAAATTCTGTAGAACTAAAGGACGCAGAACACATTATTAATGGCAACTGAAATTGGTAAAATAAAAAAACCAAAGCTAAAAAAGGGGCTTAATTGTATCTGTGGTTTGTTGAGAATGTTTTTACATCCATAGCATAAAGATCTATTTGTAAGAGACAGTTACAAGCGGATCTTCATCCTCCTTTTGGTTTTCGATATTTTCTTAAGTACTGAAGTATTTTGTTTATTTTATTGACCGCTTTTTAAGACATTCCACATAAATATTTTAAACTTTATTGCTCAAGATCATTTCATATTCAAAGAATTATTACGCTTGCTGTTACACTCCAGACATTTAAAAGGCTTTGGCAAAGATCATCTTTAAAGGAATACACTGAGCTACATGGAGTTAACCATAAAATTACTAAATGTTTTCAAATTAAACACCTCCAGAAAAGGTTAATTTCATACTATGCCAAGTGCCCTTAAAAAATTTTTAATTAAAAGAAAGTGCGAAATAATTTAAATTGATCATTTATTATATTTCAAATCAATTGTCAATAAATATGTTTAACATCCATTACTAAAGAAATCGGATCTTTTAATAACCACGGCATCGGATTAGTGCTTGTGGGTTAGCATTGTTGCCGTAGGGTGACATATTTTTGGTTTCAAGGAAGAAGTTTCCCTTGGCATCAGTTGGAGTAGCTATGCCCATTGGAATTCGTTTCTGCTGACAAACGGTGGAGTGAAGATTCTTTATTGAGTTACATTCCACTCCCATGAAGTCTCCTTCGTGTCCTGTAAGCACAGTTTCAGCGTAATATTCTATAGCCTTGTTCTGGGCAGAGAGAAGATCCGAAGTACCAGGTTGAAGCATGGTTAGTCTATAGATAAAAAAAAGTCAAATGAGCTACTCAGCTTTAACAAATTTGGTTTACTTACCCATTAGGATAGAAATCGACATCTCCAATTGGTTCTGGCATTCCTAAGCCGTAACTTGATGTATGGATAACATCAATAAACTTTGCATCTCCTCTATGCAATCCTGAAATAGCATGTTTTTCTCTGTAGGCCAAATTGGGTGGATCAAGAGCTGTGATTCTGGGGAGTGTACTTTCAGTAGCTTCCTTGAATTTCCTTCCAACTTCACCAGCCACCTGAGCGGCTATACTATGGGCAATGATGTGAATGTGGTCAACGGGGACCCTCTTGATAAGCACTTCGAGAAGTTCGCTAATATCTTCACCTACTCGCTCGATATCGAGAGATAGCCAAGTTTGAAGATCAGTCATTAGACGACCTAAATCAATATGCTTTAAAAGAAATTAGTTAATATAAAAGTCGGAAAATAAATTATTGTCAGTAAACTTACAATGAAATTAACATTTCCGCGACATTGGTAAGCTTCCTTTAGTTTGTTTAAAGCGCTATCCTCTTCGGCAGTGCTTAACTTCCAACCACTAATAAAAACGACGACTTCATTAGCAGCAGTAAAACCGGGAAGTTCCAAAAGTCGTTCGGGTTCGGCAAGTGTAAAATCTGAATCTCCGTCTCTCGTTATCAATTGTACTTTGATCTGCCGCTTGCTAGGTGCGAAAGTTGGCTTCATGGATTCAGTTGATCTGGCGACATGATCTTCAAGAAAAAATAGCTAAATAAAATCAACTAAATTAGCGAAAATTCGATATACTTACAAACGTCGTTGAGTACACTCATGATTTCATCAGCATTCCTTTTGGCGAGAGCTTCTTGTGGAATCGATAAAATATTTCCAGCGTTGGGTACTCGATCCAAAAGTTGGCGGTTAATACGATTAATGGCATTTTGTGAAGTATATGAATTTTCTCTACTCCTATGTGACTGAGAATTAGATGATGGATCACTCTCGGATCGAGGATAAGCTGCCACAGATGTAGCAACAAGGATACAAATTGCAAGCGCGATTGACTTCATTTTGCTAGATAATTTCTGTCAGCGAACACAACTAAGCTCTGATTTGTTGTATTCATGACCCGCAATTTATATTAAATTTTAATTAACTAAACTGCACACTTTGCAGAACGTAATCAGTGCAAGTTAACGACCGCAACAAGTGTAAACAGTATCAACTGCGATACTAAGCTGTTTTGGCTGATTATGAACTTTGATTGCACAGTGCCAATGCAGTGCTGACATAAAGTGAACTTTATGCAATCTCTTTTCACAAAAACTTACTCGTGCCGCAAATGCGGAAAATTTTTCTCCTGAAGAAGCATATTTCTGCCCAGAATTATCAATTACGTTTTGACCAAATTTGCAATAAAATATTTTCTCAGTTTTATAATTCCTCGCTGAAGTTTAAAATTATTTTTAAGCCGCGACCACATTACCTGTGGAACTTCTGTACAAGGTGCATTTTAATATACGTACGTATATTAACTTGCCGCAAATAGATAAATTTCAAAGAAACAGTTTTACTAACATTTTTCTTAAACAGTCACATAACCTGCCCTGAGACAAAATCTTGAAATGGTGTTTGATGATTCTACTAATTTATGTTCGTGGCTTATAATAATTTTTTTATACTCTCACTTTTGGTACTTTAGGTTGGTATTTAAAATATAAAATTATTGGAATTCTGAAATCAAAAGCAAAAAGGTTTCTTGATTAATGCAAAATGTAATTCAGTTCCGTACCGCATGAAGCACCTATATTGTATCAGTTTCATTCGCTTTTAGGTATTTAGTTTTACAATTTTTGATACGATAAGATAAGGTATTATAATACGACGGAAAAAATGTATAATTTTAGTGTTGAAAAGGCTTAATTTTATTGCGATTACTACAACAATATTTGCAAGATTATTGCATGTTCCAGATAATTCTATTAAATGATCAAAAATGATCTTCTTTAGAATAACCTAACAAATTGTTAGAATCATACAAAAGTGTTCTATATAATTTCAGTTATGCACTCCAGAAGTTGTAGGCCCCATCTTTGCGTTAAAAAAAAAGTTCAAAAGATACATATGTATGTCGAATTGAAAAATTAGTAAAATATTAACAATTAATAATGTATCTTCCCAAAAAAAATAGCAAATTGTAATGACCCAAAGCTTATGTGGAAGCTTTCACTTTCAAGTGTTTATCATTCAAAATTTTCTATCAGTTTTAGCCGCTCTGCAAAAAAAACCGAAAAGCAAGAACAATGATTTTCGATAACATTTGAAGACTTCTGTGTGCTCGAAAAGAATTATTCGAGTACATACAAGTCAAGTGAGCTGGCAAATTCCAATTTAGAATTATAGTTATAGTCACTATTTTTGTTAAGAAAACACTTGCTTTTTATTTTTCCACAAATTATTTAACATAATTATAAAATAACAATTGACGCATTTCAACTTTCTGGATCATTGTAAAGATTGAACCAAATGTGAAGTGGTATTATTTGGTATAGACAGGGACTCGTATTTTTAGACCAAACTTGAGAATATAAATTTGTCAATTGAAATTGGTGACCAACACATGAACTCCTTAGTTTTGACCCTATCAATAGTAAATTAAAAATTATCTTTTAATATCTTTAGATACGAAACATACTGCGATGCTGTTATATCTTGCAATTCTAACCACCCTTGAATTACTAAGCATTTCAATCTATGATAAATATATTGTTGAAGCAGCCCTTGGACCTTTCGTGTGTATTTTTTTCAGATAAGCGGGTAAAAAGCCTACCTATCACCCTGTGCCCCACAAGAGGTTAAAGAAACCAGAGAGAGAAGCTGCCTTTAGACCACCATAAATTTAAGAATTGAATGTGGTCAAACAAATTGCCAAAGATTATATATCAACTATTAAAGAAAGAAAGTATAAATTGACCCTTCAATCTATATACTCGTGAAATAATAAACCTTTAAAATATAATCAGCTACACAGGAATGGCAGTAAGTTAGGAAAATGTCGGCATCTCTCTTTCTGTAATAGTGAAGGCTTTTTATGTGTTTTACTCAATGAGAGTAGTCAAATTTGAAATTTTTTGTGGAGGGCTTAGACCCCCTTATAATTATAAATTATATTAATTTAAAACGGTTTAATATCTTATTAATAACTTTAAACCTATTATATTAAAAAATACTACTTCACTTCATTAATATGTACAATTAAATTACATTTAAAAAATCTGCGCAAAGATCGAATTTAATCTAAATATTTGTGCTGCCCTTCTTAAAAATTATTTGAGGGCCGACCTTGGAAATATAGGCATAAATAAAGGGACAAGACAATGACTTATAACTATAGACGGATGGAGCTTCCAAAATTACATGCCGCAAGGTAAAACACTTGTATGTTCATCCTTTTCCCTATGAGCACATTGCGTTGAACTCTAAAAGGCAAATTCGTAGACAGTTCATTTAGCTATTTCGGACCTAGCAACATAAAGACTCTGGGTATGTTCTGTTTCAAAGTGCGAATTTTCCATTCTGTAATTTTAATCACCATTTTATACTTCATGTAAGGCATTACAATATTTATTATATTCATAATTTAAAATACAGAATTTCCCGCCAATCTAAAATATTTTCGATTAAATTTTCGATCTCCATTTTAAAATGCCGCCGGCAAAACAATTGCGTTCTTATTATGTTAGCTTTACAAGCACATTCTAAACAAAGAAGCACGTGTAATAAAAATAGACGAACATATAGGAAAATATCTCCGCTTTCATTCTGGTTAAGCACATTCCAGAGGAAAACAATCATTTATTTCTAAATTTTATTTTAATAAATAGAAAGTATATCATAAAAATTATTTTCAGAGAAGACAGTTTAATCTGTATATTATAATACTTTTTTCTCTCGACAGTATTAGCAAAATACTCGAATTAAAAAAAAAGGTTTTTCATACTAGTCACAAAAGTTATCTCAAAATAAAATAGCTTACTATCTGTCCATAGTTATACGCACAGCCCACTCTAGATACAGTTCGGCCATTTGACCACCAAGCATTTCGTAATTATTTCAATTTTGTTGTACCACAGATGAACGAACCCTTGCACACACAAATAAAACTACACACTCTCGTAACCCCACACCTGTGCAGCATAGGACATAATTGCGTTGAATACGGCATTGTATACTTTAAATTTTTGCGACACCCTTACCGCCTTTCTTTGAAGAAAAGTGCTCCAGGTACTGTTTATACTATTTTTTGACATTAAGAGCCTTTCTTGTACATGCTTCCGAAACGACAATTTTGGGGTTAGAATTACTCCAAGATACTTATATTCTTTAACGATTTCAATCTCATTTCCTTCATAAAACCATTTCTCATCCAGCGTCCGCACACCTCCTCCCCTCGAGAATATTAATACCTTGGTCTTCGCCAAGTCAAGTGCCATAACTTGCAGTAACTCGCCAGCTTTTTGATCATATCCCTTTACTAAAAATGGTAATTGTGTTGCGTAAAATACCGGAATAATAAACAATGTAAATTAAACGCGCTTTCAGCCCATTTTTTTAGTTTAGTTGGTTTTGCTTGACCGCAACGGTCGGACTCTGAGGACCCAAACTATGGACTCGTGGTACACGGCTTATTGTGGTTATTTGCCATATATGTATATACTTCTGTATGCTCAGTGACAGACACAGTGACAGTGATAGTGTAGATGTACCATATAAACTACTTAAAACTTAGGACTTTTAATTTTAACAAAAACTTAATGTTACGTAACGCGTTGCTTGATCCCTCTCCCCCACCCCCTAGAACGCA
Source organism: Leptarthrus brevirostris (assembly GCA_964036015.1). NCBI lineage: Eukaryota > Metazoa > Arthropoda > Insecta > Diptera > Asilidae > Leptarthrus > Leptarthrus brevirostris. Next base: position 92,800,020 of record OZ038374.1, read on the forward strand.
CCGTACCGTTTCAGAAGACCCCCCTCCTCCCTAACTGCGTTACGTTATACTTGTGCGGCCCTTAATCTGTAATCTAATAATTCAGGGAAAATTAATTTTAACTTAAAACCGGGTGGAAAATTATTTCTTTACCCTCATTCGCCTCAATATATGTATTGTTATATTCTGGCGAATAGGTCAATTGATTCTAGGCTTCTAATTAAGAAGTGCGCCTTAAGTGTCTCAAGTCCTTATCACGTGACCTATAATTTAATCATTCAAGGTAAAATGATTTCTATAACCTTAAACCTTAGGCAAGCAACCTAAAATAATAATTGCAGTGTAATATTAGTTCTATAATCGAGAAAAATTTGGTTCTTTAACCTAGGAAAAATTAGTTATATGACCTTAAATAGTAAAATCATTTAAGGAATCAGTAAAGGCTAATAAGACGAGGGAAAATTGATTCTTTAGCCCTACCAGTAAACAAGTTGCCAATAACTGAATAAATCGAAAAAAAATTGTTTTATAAAACAATGAACTTTTGTGCAAATAAAGTGTATGAATTTCAAAGATGCCACTTTCTGATCCAATTATTAAATATAGAAGAGTCGTAATTGCACCACGAGAGGAAACAAAGAAAGACTTAGACCCCATCGCCTTCAGCTCGGGTAACAAAAAAATTTATAAATTAATTTAAATTTTTTGTTAGAGTACTTTAATAAATAAATTTCATTTTTTTACGAAAAAAATTTCTTTTACTCACTGTGGTGGAGGCCCTAATTGGTGGAGGCCTATAGGCTGCAGCCTACACCAGCCTATTGGTAAATCTGGCACTGGATACTTCCCTTATTTTTTCCACAAAATCGAAAGAATTTTTAACCAACATACTCATCGGATTAAATTACTCAACTCAGTCACCAACCACTTAGCCAATTTCTCCGATGGTATATTAGAGACTATAGGCCCCATACTGTTGCCTGGCTTATGAATTTTAGGTAGACCCTACAATTTTGGGTATTTGGGGTTAGGTACTAATAATTTCTTTTCTCTGGCCCACCCCAGTTCACTGCTTTATTTATTTAGCAGTTGTGAAGTCTCTCTCACCATTCTAGTCACTGGATTCCTAACCTCGATAACGTTACATTAGCTAAATCTGGCAGACCTAGTTCTAGAATTGATAGTAAACATTCTATTAGTATTAATAACTTAGAACTTTAACATCACATTAACGATGATAAAATATTAGATGGATATGAAAAATAAGAAATCCACAAAGCTAAAAATCATGGTTGTTTCTTGGCCCATGATCTAATTGATGTTAACAACAAGAATAAAAGAGTGTAATTTCGTAAATTCCCTTTTTGATGAATAGCGTTTTTTCTCTAAAGAATGGTGTAATTGCTATGTTAAACTACTTCACATTTACTAAAAACAATACTTCACGAGTTTGCAACAGGATTGTAAATATTTTGTTAAAAAATTGAACAATTGAAACTCCTTATTTTCGTGTTAACTTCAATTTATTAAGCACGACGCGCGTTTCGAACACTGTTCATTTTCCAAGTGCAACAATTCACGTGGGGACAAAAATCATCAATCTAGTTTTGAAAATTACATAACCAACTTAACACAACCATTACAATAATAATAAGTTAAAGCTCTACACATATTTAAATTATACTATCATACAATAATATATAATCTAACTAAACATTACTAAAGCTACTACCACTAGTCGGAGAATTAGCCGTTGTCCTAAGCATTTTGGGCAATTTAGTATCCACTAGACCATTATTATCGTTTAAAGCCCGCTCTTTATTCTTCGCGATGAAGACTGACTCCCAAACACACAGTTCACTGTAACTGTTGGCCTACTTTATTAATTTTATACTCTCACCATCGATCCCATGCTTTCTGTGTTTTGGTTGACCATCATCCAATGCTGCATTTGCGTTCTTGATGTGTCTCGAAAGTGCTGTCCTGTCATTGCCGTTTCTGATGTCAAGCAAGTGGTCTCGGAATCTTTGCCTAAGTTTTCTTTTAGTCATTCCGATGTATTTTTTATTACAGCCTCCACAGTTGATTTCGTAAACTCCCGACTTCTCCCTGTGTGGTATTTTGTCTTTTGTAGAGCCAAGTAGGTTTTTCAATTTTTTACTAGAGGATAGTGCTAATTTTAAGTTATATTTTCCCAAGCATCTTGCTAATTTATCAGAAATTTTTGGAAAATAAGTCATTTTTATGTATTTTTTTCTAATTTCCCCTTATGTAGGCTTTAAAGTTGTCTCCTTTTTGAAATTCATTTGTCGATTTTTCCTATCCATAATATTATGTATGTTTTCCGTATTCAGTCCATTAAAAAGTGCTAAACCAAAAATATATTGCCTTTCTTTTTCACGTCTTTCTTCTGTCAATGGGATAGCGTACATTCGATGGATCATGGAGTTAAAAGCTGCATACTTATGTCTAAAACCATGAAATGAGTCATTGACTATAAGCCGAGGTGAGTGTGTTGGTTTTCGAAAAATATCAAATTCGAGGTATTGTTCCTTTCTGATCACCGATAGATCTAAAAAATTTAAAACTCCTTCAACTTCTTTTTCAAAAGTAAATTTTATTGACCCATATTGACTGTTTAATAATGCTAAGGTCTTGTCAATTTTTTCCACTTTTTGTATCGCAAATACATCATCAACATATCTCACCCATATCCGAGGAAAATCTGCATTCAAGCTTAATCTTTCTTCAAAATATCTCATAAAAAGGTTCGCTAAAAATGGAGATAAACTATTACCCGTAGAGGTCCCATTACTTTGTTTGTACCATTCATTATTGAATGCAAAAACATTTTGATTGATACAAATTTCCGTTAATTCCATGTACATTTCTTCAATATGTTGTTTATCGAGCCAATCTCTCAAAAATATTTTTGTCTCTTCTATCGGTTAACTAGGAAATAAAGCTTCTACGTCGAAGGAAATCAATACCTCATCATCCGTTACAGGGACATCCTTAACTTTCTCCACGAACTCCAAATTATTTTGTACATATCTTCCAACGGGGTTATTCAATTTACTAAACTCGTTCACTAGCCATTTCGCAATTTTTGATGTAGGTGCATTTACATTGGAACATATAGGCCTCATATGCTCACCCGATTTATGAATTTTTAGTAGCGCATATAAACGAGGTATGCTAGCATTTGTAACTCTTAATTTTCTCCTCCAACTGGGGTCCTCAACATACTGCTCAAATTTTTTAAGCACTCGATCAACTTCTGCTTCCAGTTTTGCCAATGGATTCTTCTTAACCTTTACATAAGGCCCTTCATTAATTAATTTATTTGTCTTACTAATGTAATCGTCTTTATCTAAAATAACTAAGGTATTCCCTTTGTCAGCTTTCATAAAATAACAATTCTTTTTTCTCAATTCACCAATCATCTTATAATAAAAATTCGATTTTGGTTTTGTAGTAAAGTTGTTGGTATTTACCTTATTTTTCCTAAGAATATTACTCACTTCTTCTCTAATTGATTCTTTTTGCTCCTCCGGCATATTCCGAATTCCTACTTCAATCTCCGTTAGAATTTCTTCCAAAGGCGGCTTGGACGGTTCCAAAGCGAAGTTTAATCCCTTTTCCAATAATTCTAATTCTTTGTTACTAAATACTACAGATGAGAGATTCTTAACTAGAGGAGCATGCATCCCCGCCGGTAAAAAAATACTTCACATTTAGTTCAATCTTGACAATCACCCAAAAAGTCGAAACGCATCGATTGTTATTCCATAATTATATTAAATAGTTTGTGGAAAAGTAAAAAGTAAGTGTTTTCTTTACCAAAATGTTAAGTGAACATGTATAGCTTGTGAACTGTAAATTATAGTTATAGCTTGTGAACATAATACTTTTTTAAGAAAAAAGTATTAATAATATTGTTAAATGTTTTTTTTTTAAATTTTCTTAACTTTAACTGTACAACAACCGATTAGTAAAAATATAACATCAACTCCAAAAAATAGTATTTTTGTAATAATTTTCGTTATTTTTGATTTTTTGTAAATATTCAGAATATTTGCAAATTGCAAGTGTTCTAAAGTGACTGGTGCTCTGAAATTTCTTCAAGGTTGTCCCTCTCTGGGTAAGCATCTTTTTTTAACAACCTGGGTTTCTTAATTATTAACGTAATGTCGACTATTAAATGCAGACGATAGAAATAGGTGACAATATTCACAATCATTTTATATCTCTTTCTGGGTAAGCATTTTGCAGATTAGAACAACCTTTTTTTGTAATTTTTATTTCATTTTCCTTACAACATTATTTCACATTTCGTATATATTTGGTTATTTTATTCTGCTAACAGCTACAAATTCACAGAAAACATTGGAAATTAAAAATGGTTTTCCTTCACTGAAAGTAAAATCGTACCCATATGAAATAGCTTATAAAGCACTCCTCAGTGATTACGAGACGTAACGAGTTGACCGATTTTGATAATTCTTTTTTTGTTGGGTAGAGTATGTTCTCCGATTGGTACCATGTCATTGGTGGGGTGAAACCTAACTTCGTAATGCATAAACCGATTTAGATAATGTTTTTTTGATGTATATATTATGATGCCACATTGCTAATAATAAAAAATTTTACCCCAGGGTGTGGTGGGGAGGGGTAGTCTAACTTCGTAACGCGTGGACCAATTTGGATAATTTTTTCTTTGTTGGGTAAAGTACCAACTGGTACCATGTGGGGTGGGGGAGGGGTGAATCCATGCTTCGTAATGCGTGGACCGATTTGGATTACACAGTTCCACAAAAAAAAATTGAAAAAATTAATAATGAGGTCTGACTATGTTTACGAAATGTTTTCGAGGTCGCTGAATTCGAATCCGAGGTCCGTTAAACCCCATCACAACAGAATTTTATGTATGTTATGTACTTTCGAACTGCCTATTTACCGCTAATTTCGGAAATGAGGAGCGTATTCTGACCTTTGCCGCTTTTATTTTGAGGTTATGGGATTAAGTGGTTATGCGGTGGAGAGGTTGAGGGGGTTAAGGGTTTAGGGTTTTTGGTATGATGGGGCTATGGGATTTTAAATTCAAGGGGTAATAAGGGTTTTTGGTCTTAATTTTTAAGTTATGGAAAATCCTGATGTGATGTAGTTAAACGGACCTCGGATTCGGATTCAGCGACCTCGAAAACATATAGCAAACATAGTCAGACATTACTATTAATGTTTTCAATTTTTTTTTTGTGGAGTTGTGTTATTCTTTTTTTAATTGTATAGAGTATGATCCCCCATTGGTAATATCGAAAAAATATGTTCCTTGAGTGGGGTGGGAAGAGGAGGATGTAGTCTAACTTCATAACGCGTGGACAGAGTTGTATAATTCTTTCTCTGATGTGTAGAGTTTGTTCCCCCATTGGTATCACGACCCATTTTTAAACGGTGGAGTTGCAGTAGGGGAGGGGTTGGATGTCAACTTGTTAACGCGTAGACCGATTTGGATGATTTTTTTATGTTATATAGATTATAATCCCCCGTTGCTAATATGAGGATATATTTTGCACTAGGGTGGTGGTGGAGGGATGGGTAGGCTTACTTCTTAACGTGTGGACCGATTTGGATGATTCTTCTTTTGATGTGTAAAATACCACTACAGAAATCAGAAATATATGAGGTGGGGTGCTGTGTGGAGGCGGCGTTACCCAATTTCTTAATACACGCACTTATTTGAATGATTTTTTTATGTATACGGTATGATCCCCCATTGCTACTAAATTGAAAATGTTGACGTAGGGTTATGGTCAGGAAAGGGATAAACTAACTTTGTAATGCGTGGACTGATTTAGATGATTCTGAACACATAGAGTATCTATTTGGTAAGAATTGTCTAAGGTGAGGGTATGAAAGGGAGACCGTGACTAATTTCGTAATATGTTGCCGGATTTGGATAATTCTGTTTCCATTTTTTAGTGTGCACTACCTCTGCAACGTTTGAAATTGCTTTGTTCGTAAGAGCAACATTCTTCGAGTCTTCATATATAGAAGACAGTAAAAATGAAAAAATTAAATAGTATTAAAACAAAGTTGAATCGACTTCAGAAAAACCGCTAAAAAGCATAATATAATTTTTCATTTTCTATCTATTTTGAAGTCGGAGCAAATTAAACAAACAACCACAAATGAAGATAATATGCAAAACTACCTGAAAGTTTCAGCTCACGGGATCTTAAGGAAGGACGATTAAATACTTTTATTGAAGTTGTGTGGTTTCTTTAATTTGCACTGACTTCAAAATGTCTAATAGATAGATATAAAATTAAAAATTATTTTCTTTTGAAAAAACTGTTTTATATTATTAAATTTTTATTACTACATTAATGAGCATTTATGAAAGATAATGTTTTGACTTTCTGGGTCTTTAGTTGAGTCAATAAGTCTGGTTTTTTCACAAAATCGCAACAAATTAAGGCAGCTGCAATACCAACTCCTCCCCTCGTTTTCAAGGTCGCTGAACCCGAATATCATAGTTAAAAAAGTTTTAATCCGTGTCCACCCTCTTAAACTGCCAAGCACCACCTCTTTTTAAAGTTTTCGCGCACGGACGTGCGGACACCATAATTTCTGATGAAAGTTGTTGATGTGAAAGAGTAGTTCTTGAGTACATACAATATTGTTTAATTATATTAACATATGTAACGGCGCTTACGGATAGAATTACATTGCTAATTATCATCGAAATGCACCTCTCATTCACAATGTGAATGTATAAAATGAGCGTTATACTACTCGAGTATATCGCAAAAATTGTAAAGGTTCAGTTTGCGAAAATTTTCTAGTAGATAACGAAAAGGATATAGCACCGCCAGGAACAATCAATCCTGGTGCTAATACTAATGTAAATCTTGTTAAAATTTTAAATTATATTCCTGTAATCTCGATTAATGACACCGAATCAGAAATGGATGATGCGTGTAATGAAGAAGATAGCAGTGAATGTGCATTTCTATGATAATGAGCAATGTAATTCTATTTGTAACCGCCGTTACACATGTTGATATAATTTAACAATATTATATGTACTCAAGAATTACTTTTTTATACATAATTTATTATAAAAAAAAACAAAACATTTAATGAAATATCTAGACTTCCTTTATAATGTGCCGATTGCAGAAAAAGGAGATAAAAGGATCAACTCCCTGGGAGGGTAGTGTCAACGCTCCAGGTTGTCCTAAAACTTCCTGGCCTACACACATTCCTTATTATTCCGCTTGTATCAATTTTCGAACTTTTTCCTGTGAACAACCATTGCCTGAATGGGATAATGCTCATTGTAATTGTCGATGCGCGAAAGAGTATATTTCTTGCGGTTTAAGGGTGTAGAAGGGGTTCAAGTCATCTGAAATTATTTTTTTGTACTCTGCATCTTCGAAAACGGGTGGGGCGGAGGGTAAACTTTTAAACTTAGACGGTAGATTAAACCACTTTACCATCCGCTGGGAGGTTAGAAGGGACAAAGAAGAGTAGTAACGTACAAAACATCAAAAAATTTCATAAGAAATTATACCGCCGCGCTTCCGTGCACGAAAACCGAAAAAATAGGTGATTTTTGGTCGTTTCAATGGCTAGGCATGGATTAAAACTTTTATTTACTATGATATTCAGAAGTTCAAAATGGTTCCCGACGACGAGTTAGGGCCATGCAACCTTCCCAACCTAGGAAAATCTAGTTTGGTTTCCCTAGAGCTGGTCCCACTGGAAACAGGGAGCTGGCTCGGTGTACAGGGGGGAACATGTCCACCTTCCTATTACTTAGGTTATTTTTGTGGGGGTTGCTAAAGTTTTTGTAGCCTCAACGTGGTATCACAATGGGCCTCCTTGGCCTAAGTGTGCCTTTCTCAGGCAGCCACTTTAACCTAACCTAACCTATGATATTCGGATTCAGCGGGAGGAAGAGTTGGTCTTGTATCTGCCCGAATTTATTGGATACTCGTCCGACTCATTGACTCCACTATATTGTCGAAATTGAAATAATGTGAAGTGGTTTAACATAATGTATATTAACACAAAAAACCGACCATTCAAGAAACACAAGGAGATTAATTAGGTCACGCTATAATTAGGTTTGTTTCGTTTTGCGTACACATACGTAGGCGCAAATCATCGCGAGTTGCAAAACCTCCGTAAACTACAAGCCATGAAGTAAGAAATTTAACGCACACACATTAGCGCCCAAGTGGTTTGAATTTCCGACAAATTTACATTACTTCTTATAGCAGCCAGGGGGTGATTTTTCTTTGAACTCGTCCTAGCGCCTAAACTATTATATGAAAAAAATATTTCCGGATTATCCCGGAATATGGAATGTGAAAAATAAGGAAAGGTAAGGTGACGCCTTGCATTTTCTTCTATCGGTATGGGTAGCCTATAGTAGGGTTGAAAAGGAATGCAGCTTAATCGTAAAGTGTCGAGGACAGCGATCTTTCTCCACCTTACGCCGACTAAAGACATATCTTCGCAGCAGGGTCACAAAAGATCGTTTGAATGGACTGGCTTTAATGCATATCCATCAAGACATTGCGTCAATGATGAACGCTCTAGAAGTACTTGATATCTTCAGCAAAAAACATGAAAGAAAACTATCATTATTAAACATGTAATTTTTAATTATTTTCATTATTAAACCTTTATTACAAGTATATTTCTTATAGTTACTGTTGTATGTAATTATTTTACAATAAATCGCTAAGATATACTGTAACCTTATGAGTATGCCCATCTGGTCCTTGTGCCCCTCATAGAAAAAAATCCTGGATCCGCCCCTGGTTAGATTAATGGATTGAGTTTAGTGCAAAAAAATTAGACGAAATTTTCCGAATTGTTTCAGTATAGTGGGTGAAATAAGGAAATTTCAAGTGGATCTAGTACTGCAAGAAGACGCTAGGCCGAAATTCTTTAAACCTTATACGGTACCATTCGCTTATCGTTCTAAAGTGGAAAGGCAACTGGAAGAAATGGTTGCGTTAGAGATCTTAGAGCCTGTTACAAGTAGCCGTTGGACTACTGCAATCATAAGTGTTCCTAAAGCCGATGAGAGCGTGATAATCTGTGGGGATTGCAAAAATACCATTAATCCTTTTCTGGATTTAGATCATCATCCGTTACCTCACATGGAAGACTTGTTTACTTCTATAGCTGGGACAATGTTTTCATTTCACGGTGATTGATTTGTCTAATGCTGCGTGTAAGCAAGGAGTCACAGGAACTATTAGTAATTAATACACCCAACGGGCTTTATAAGTATAATCTGCTTCCGTTTGGAGTATCAAGTGCTCCTTCCCTCTTCCAGGCCGTGATGACCAATATTTTAAAACCATTTTAAGGAGCAGCATGTTACTTAGCTGATGTTATTATTTCGGCGAAAGATACTGAGCAGTGTTTTAGGAAGACTCGGCAGGTCCTTCAAAGATTAAATGATTTTAACATTTCCATTAACTTTAAAAAGATTCAGTTCTTAAAGCCAGAAGTTGATTGTGTAGGGTTTCGAATTAACAAAGATGGCAGACATGTACGGGTCAATCCATATCAAATCGACCAATGATGGTCGCAGATAAAATTTATTTATTTTTCATTTTTTAACTAAGTTTGTACTATACCTTGAGAGTTGCAAAAAAGTATTTATAAATTTTTAAGATGTTTAGTTTTTTTTTGAGCCGCCAGTTTTTATTGTCAGCCCATTTTGCATTTTACAGAGGTTCGAGTTAAACGCTGTAACTTCTTGGTTTTTAAAAATATTCCGTTCAAACAAAAACCATGTTAAAGCGCATAAAATGTACAATATTATCTGTTTAGTATATATTTAGGCCAACTTAACGGTAAATACGAAAAACAAATCGGTAAATATTAACGTTTTCAAACTAAAAACCTGCTCTTTTAAAATTCAAATGTTAAAGATAGTTCTAAGACTCACCATCAATTTTTTTTCTGGATAATGTCTTTATAGTATACTACTTCCCGAAAAAGTTTCAGGCCTTACAGTTATATCCTTTTTTTTAATGAGTCTTCAAATATTGTGATTTTTCGAAAATCGCGCATTTTCAATCTGAAATATCTCAGAAAGGTCACAATCGAAAAATCCAAAATTTTCCGAAAACATTCCTTTATTATATTGTAATAAGTGTAATTTCATCACTGAGACTTTATTATTTTTTTAGGTTAAAAAAAAAAAATTTCTATATTTAAAAATTTATATCTAAAAAACTTTTAATGGTGCAAGCTTATTCTGCCTTCATGCCCATGACTTCAGCCACACTGCAACGCATGAATGACATATTGTCTGATTTAGCTCAGGCAAACTTTGATAAAAGTAAAGACCTTCTGCCAAATCGATCAGTGTTAGCCTTATCAGATCTGATAGTGAACTCATTTTGGAATGTGAATCATCTCAATATGGGTTGGGCGCAGTCCGAAATCAAGTTGAGTATGACGGTTCGTTGAGACCGGTTGCGTTTGCATATCGGACGTTAGGCGCGATTTACATCTGACATTTTATTCGTGAATAATATTCTCTGAAGAATATTAATCTTTGAAAAATGTTTACACCTGTAACCAATATTCACACCATTTCTTATTTGAACAAAATTTTAAAAAAATTCAGAAGTTAGTTGCGTGAATATATTGCCTGATGGTTTACATTAAGCTGAATAACTGCCACAAAAATTTGAAAAAAGATTTACATCTGCTATATTGAATTTATGCGATTAATTACATGAATAAAATTCAAAGAAATTCGGTTACCTCAACTGTCGACACGGTTTACACTTGAAAAAGAAAATTCAAACTCTTCAGTACGGATATATACAGATACCCGTTGAACATTTTACCAACGAAAAGCCGAAAATACGTTGGCGCCCCCAACGTTTTCCGTAGGCTTAAAACGTCTGTACGCACGTTCTGGGACTGAGTTTACGCACATGTTACGGCGGTTTCACCGACAAACGCAAGTCGGTGAGCCTCACGCGTTACGCATACTTCACTGCTCCAATTGTTCCACCTACATTTTACGGACACTTCACTAATGTTTTACCTATGAAGTAAAAAAATTTCAAAGAAAATTATAACACATTGTTTAAAGCATGAAATAGTTTATTAATAAGTGTTTAGAATGGATAGTCTGTGGACAAGATGACTGCGACAAAAGTGGTGATTTTGATGACTGTGAAAACGTAGGTGATGAATGTTTCGACGAGGTTGCTTACTGCGATAACGCCTGCATTTCTTTTGAAGGAGGCCTCACAGCACTTTTTGCATGATTTTTTGAGGCGTTGGTGCGAGAACTCCGAGGAGATTTCGAAGTTCCTTTTAAGTGACAGCGGAGATGAAATACCACCATATGCTACTGGGTGGTGTTTCGGTGGTGCACCAACGTTCTGCACATACTCATACAAGCCTCATTATCGTCAATGACGCTGGGCGTACACGTGTATAAAAACGTGGGTGCTCGATCGTTGGTACCGACGACATGCCAACGCCGGATTGTTCAACGGGTAGCACTCGCATAGCGTGTCATAAAAGATGAGACCATCAAAGAAAGCTGTTTAGTTTTAGACAGTGTAAACCGAGTAAATGATTTCTGCACAGATTCTATGCGATCAATGTGAACTCGATAATGAGGACACCAAACCATACACGCATAAATTGGTAAGATCGATCTTACCAATTGAAAGTAAAGGCGTTTTAGTGTTTGTAAATTATAAAAATTCCTAGTCTTACGTCTAATAAAGCCTAGAATCAAGAATGCTTTAGAAACCGTTAACTCAATATGAGGAATAAAAGTTAATTTAACATCAAATAAGACACCTAAGTCTTCAGCTTCAAGAGCTCTTTGAAGGTAGAGGTTATTAATTTTGTATTCGAAGATAATTGGATTTATTTTACGATGCAAGGTCATCACCTTGCATTTAGAAATATTAATTTGAAGTTTGTTCTTCTCGCACCAAGACAAAAGGTTAAAAAGGTCATTTTGGAGTAGGAAACAGTCGCCATATGAACTCATTTTTGTGAAAAGTTTAAAATCATCAGCGAAGATAAGAAAACTAGCATATGAAAACACTTGTACGACATCATTTATGAATAGCAAAAATAATAATGGGCCTAAATGACTTCCTTGTGGAACATCAGACTTAACATGAATTACTCTTGAAAGAACACTTTCAATCTTAACATACTGTATACGACCACTTACGTATGAAGAAACTCAAAACTCATTTTCGGATAAATATTAAAAATACTTGTTAAGTTTCACAATTTATATCTTTATTAATCGATTATATTGAGTAATAAATCGAGAGCCGACGCGTTTCGTCTTGTTAGGACATCATCAGAGCAACGACGGAAAAGCTCAAGTTTAAAAAAGCTAAACTATTGTTCGAATAGAGCTGGACAAAGTAACGGACTTTTATTTTTAAAATCTATTTGATCGTTCAACAAAGAACAACCACCCTGCTTAGCTTTTCTTATCTCATAAATTTCATATACGTCTAAAATTTTTTGGTTTCTAATTTCTCTCAGTAACTCCACATTATTTTCATCAACTTTATGGCCAGTGTCCTTTAAATGTTTAGCTAAACTAGAGGTTGGGTTAGCATAATGGACAGATTGAATGTGCTCTTTAATTCTTGATTTTAGTTTTCTTTTTGTTTTGCCTATATAGATCCCGGGACAATTTTTACACTTGATTTTATAAACTCCGCTTTTTAGGAGTTTATTAGTTTTTGTTTTGATTTTATTATTGACCAGCAGATTCTTTAATGTGTTGTTATTAAAGAAAGCTGGTTCAATATTATTATTTCTTAGGGAGGCACAACGGACCAATTATAGGTCTATGTGAGGCTGATCGGCTGTAGGGCTGATAGCCGCCACCCTAACCTAGGGAGGTAATCAGCCTGTTCGACACATTGTTGATGTATGGAATTTTCTTCCATATCTTATCATTTTTATCCAATTTCTTCTCTGGAAAAATTGAACTTAGAGTCCTCTTTTTAATTTTCTTCCTGAGTAGCTTATAAATGGTGCATTTCTCATAACCATTTCTTAACGCTATCCGCTCGATAACACCCAACTCTTTTTTAAAAGATTTAGGGGTTAAAGGAACGGACAGCAAGCGGTCCAAAATGGAGTGAAAAGCAGCCATTTTTGTACTCCAAGGGTGGATGGAAGTTTTTGGTATTATTGCATCTGAATATGTATTTTTTCTATAAATGTCAAATGAAAGCTTTTGGTTATTTACTTCTATTGTCAAGTCAAGGAAATTTAATAATTTATGCCCTATTTCAACAGTAAATTTAATATTGTCGTCCATTTTATTTAAAACATTATCTAAAAAGTAAGTAAGTAAGTACCAGTCCAGATGCAGAAAATGTCGTCAACGTATCTGAACCAAGTAAAAACATTACTTATAAATTTACAATCCGTATCGAACAGGCGTGATTCTAGATTATCCATAAAAAATTCCGCTGCAAAAGCTGAGAAAGCGGAGCCCATTGCTAACCCGTCTTTTTGAATATATATTTTGTCGTTAAAACTAAAATAATTTTGATACAGACACAAATATATTAAGTCTAATAATTGCGCAGATATTTGCTTGTTAGTTATCACAGAATTAATTCTTTTTTTTGCTGTCCGTTCCTTTAACCCCTAAATCTTTTAAAAAAGAGTTGGGTGTTATCGAGCGGATAGCGTTAAGAAATGGTTATGAGAAATGCACCATTTATAAGCTACTCAGGAAGAAAATTAAAAAGAGGACTCTAAGTTCAATTTTTCCAGAGCAGAAATTGGATAAAAATGATAAGATATGGAAGAAAATTCCATACATCAACAATGTGTCGAACAGGCTGATTACCTCCCTAGGTTAGGGTGGCGGCTATCAGCCCTACAGCCGATCAGCCTCACATAGACCTATAATTGGTCCGTTGTGCCTCCCTAAGAAATAATAATATTGAACCAGCTTTCTTTAATAACAACACATTAAAGAATCTGCTGGTCAATAATAAAATCAAAACAAAAACTAATAAACTCCTAAAAAGCGGAGTTTATAAAGTCAAGTGTAAAAATTGTCCCGGGATCTATATAGGCAAAACAAAAAGAAAACTAAAATGAAGAATTAAAGAGCACATTCAATCTGCCTATTATGCTAACCCAACCTCTAGTTTAGCTAAACATTTAAAGGACACTGGCCATAAAGTTGATGAAAATAATGTGGAGTTACTGAGAGAAATTAGAAACCAAAAAATTTTAGACGTATATGAAATTTATGAGATAAGAAAAGCTAAGCAGGGTGGTTGTTCTTTGTTGAACGATCAAATAGATTTTAAAAATAAAAGTCCGTTACTTTGTCCAGCTCTATTCGAACAATAGTTTAGCTTTTTTAAACTTGAGCTTTTCCGTCGTTGCCCTGATGATGTCCTAACAAGACGAAACGCGTCGGCTCTCGACTTATTACTCAATATAATCGATTAATAAAGATATAAATTGTGAAACTTAACAAGTGTTTTTAATATTTATCCGAAAATGAATAGTAATATGTTTCACCAAGTGCTTACAGAAAGATCAGTAAATTGAACTCAGAACTATTAAAATTTTTGTAAATATAATTTATGAGCTCTAGTTTTAGCGTTCTTAAGTCTTAATAGAGATCTATTGTACCACTTATGATGATGTTGTTTGACACAAGAAGGGTAGGCAGAAATTTCGTAAAGCCGTCATGAATAACTTCTAAAAAGTTGTTATACTTCTAAACTTTCACTGTAAACAGAAATCCAATTGTAAGAGAAATATAAAATTTAAATATTTTCGTATATCTTAAATGCATTCCATATCATGTAAATGACCATGTAGCTGAAACCAGAGAGAGAAATGATAACGGTTGCATCCAATGCATTCGAGGCGCTAAGCGCATTTTTCTGTGATAAAGTTTAGTCTATAATAAATCCTCTTGACTTGCACTTCGGAGTTTTATTTTATTTAGCTGTTCTGCTCGCCCTAAAAATATTATTGTAGTTCTTTTACACAATTTACTGCTAAAAAATAATTATTCAACTAATCATAGTTTGCACTTTTAAAATTGTATAATATTTTATTAGAAATAGAATAAGTTTCATAGTTATAAAATGAAACCTCAAATTCAATTGCCTTATGATGACAGTCTAATTTTTACAAGGGAGAATCAACTTCAAAAATTTATAAATTAATTCAACGCCAACAAAAACTATATCTAAAAATTTATTAAAAATTATACTAACATGATTGATCTGTACTAGACTAAGAGAAGACATTGAATCAACAACTAACTGAGAGCTTTCTGTAGTTATATTAAGTGGCAATAATAGTTTCTCTTCTTCACACCAAGCCCAGTTGAGATTACTTAAATTAAAGGCACCTAAATAGCACAAGTGCATATTTTCATGTTGTAATGATGACAAAGCGAAGATATTGTCGATGTGAATTTTGTAGATATCAATAGGCGATGCAGGTGGAATATAACTTATTGCAAATCAAAATAGGCTAGCCTGAGGCATACGAACTTCCCACACGTACACAAAGCAATATGATTTGAATCATTAGCCAAGGAAATCCGCTCGCTGACAATATTTGAACTAACCGCAACCATTACACCTCCCCCTCTTTCAAAGTCAGTAGCAGAGGAGCAACGATCTTTCCTATATACAACACATTAATCTTCATCGAAAAGCTCCGAAGATGAAATTGAGTTCTTTAGCCATGTTTCTGAGACCACAATAACGTCATAGGAACTTTCAACTTTGTACGTAGTCCGTGAATATTGTGATAATAAATTGATAAAGAGTTAGAATGGTCATCATCGACAGAACAATTTAATGCTGGAGTTACACTTAAGTTGCTGATATAAAACTATAGTGTAAAATATTCTGAAAGTTGAACGCAATCCTACTCCAGCAAGTTATTCTTGAAGCACAGCACATATAAAAAAATCCACAAAAACAGTTGTAGTTCCGTCAGTTTTTGAATTTTATTCACTTCTCGCGTAGCGCACGAATATTTTGACCGCAAATAAATGGAATGATCGTTTACACTAGGAATTTTAGTCACTTTCCTGATATAAGGGGAATATTTTCATGTTTCTAGAACTTATTCTCTTTTCGAACTAAATATCTTTGATACAAAATTTAAGGAATTAAATTCACTTGTGCATCAGTGAGGTTGAAGTGAATAATATTCATTCAGTCTGAGAGAGAAGTTCACAGAAAATTCCAAGTGTAAACCGCCCCTTAAATACCGCAGAACGGAATTACTCCCAGGTGGATAGAGGCGTTAGCGTTGAAATTTGGAGTAACAAGATTTAATAAATGTCTTTTAGGTAGAAAGTTTACACTCCTGACGGACCACAAACCATTGATTTATTTATTTGGACCGAAGAAAGGATTTCCAATAATGACGGCTTCTAGACTGCAGAGATGGGCTAGCTTGTGCTAGCAGCATACGACTTCCAAATTAAATAAGTTGAGATATACAGGGCTGATGCACTCCCGAGGCTACCTTTACCACGCACTATTTCGAAAGATTCAGCGACCATTGATTTTATTCCCCTCCAAGACTATCCTGTAACCTTCCTTGAGATTGTTCAACACAGCCACTCCTCTCAAGGGTTCTTTTGTTAACGAAAGATAGCTGGCCAAATCGTACGGAGGACCCTGCCTTGAAACCTTTTCACACATTACGTTGCGAATTACCGACCGAGCGGGGATGCCTTCTTCGAGGTTGTAGAGTCATTGTACCAACGCTATTACGCAATCATATTCTGGAATTATTGCAATCGGGTCTCCTGGTGTCTTTGGATGATTTTAACCTCACGCAAGAAAAAAACATTATCTAGAAAGTAGTATGTTATGAGAGCCATCTGTGATAGTTTCTTAACTTGCCCTGATTCTTCCTTCAGTTTTAAATTCTACATCACAGCCAATAATCTCATAAAATATGCATATTAAAAGAAAATTTAAATTCGTTCTACGTAAAAATCTAAAAATTTAAAGCAAAAATTGTGAATATGCGTATATGAGAAATTGCAGAACTACCAACGATAGATGACCCAAAGATTCAGTAATCAGAATCATGTGGGTATTTAAGCTTTCAGAGAATCAGGTTTAAGAATTGGAGTTGTATCAGTCCAGCTTATTTCTCATCTCTTATAGAAGATTTTGAAGCAACCAATATTTTAAACTCATTCGTCGTATAAAATAAAGTTTATGAAAATTTTGAATATATTAAATAATAACATTCACAAGCATACAACTGTGGTCTTGTCACAAGCCAAAAGACTATATCCCTATTTCCTGTCGATGATATGACAGTCAATTCTCCCCACAAAATCATACGATTCCACTGCGTATAGTTCTAAGTTACATCGGTCGTGGTGTTTTGAACTTTGCACATGTTTGTATAATTAACGATGCGGTAAGGATTAAATTAGAGAAGTTCAGATATACTGAGAAAGTGGAGAATTGGAGAATTCTGTTTTCACTCAGAACTAAATTGCAATGCCTTTACTTCGCTACTTCGCTACTTGTGTAATTTTTGCTCTCAGCACACGTTATATGAGCTTGTCAAAATATGATTAAATTACATTGCTTCACCTCACAAACCGTTAACGCCAAAGGCAATATATACTTTGCCTGAAAAATAAGCTTATTAAAAATGCAATGGTAGTTTTTAAATTATTCTTTTATTAATATTTGTATATCCTATTCCCACACATGTCATGAGAACTGTACAAGCACCTGGTAATGATTCATCGGATTCTTTGCTTTCCGGGTTCTCTAATTTAAAAACTACACCAAAGAAATCTCGTAAATGCTGTAGGAAATGAATCGTGTACTGCGAGAGAGGACCTAATTATTAAAAGGAATTGTTTAGTAAATTAATTTCAATTATTTCATTTTACATGCCTGTCAAAAATTTTGAGACATTTTTCTGCCCTAATGCCATAAAAAGTACAACAAGCCACTGAAACGACGAATCTACGCATCCACCACGATATATTTCTTCCAGTAGTTTCAAAGCAGCATCTCTTCCTAAATCTTCTGGTACAGAAGGCTCATTTCCCTGCAAAATAAATACAAATACACATTTTTTTAAGTATCAAAGGAAACATTAATATGCAGCATATAGAAATAGCTTAAAAAGTTAATAAATGTTTTTTGAACGTGTTTACTAATTTTGTTACACCCCTGAGAAAACGTTGGACCATGAGAGTGTATAAGTATCTTAGTGGCCGTCACACACTTATCAT
This sequence comes from Leptarthrus brevirostris, assembly GCA_964036015.1. Taxonomy (NCBI): domain Eukaryota; kingdom Metazoa; phylum Arthropoda; class Insecta; order Diptera; family Asilidae; genus Leptarthrus; species Leptarthrus brevirostris. The sequence continues at coordinate 92,818,333 of OZ038374.1, forward strand.
GCATTCGCGCAGTTTGAGAGAGGTTGATGGGTACAACCCTAGAAACTGTGACTGAAGAATGACAAGTGTGGTATGGCCCTTAGGAAAATGTCAGAACCGCATGAATTGCTTTGAATACGGCTGCTGAGTCCGAGGATCAGGGTTCGTGTTTTGGTTTACCGGACTCAGGAAACGTCAAACTCGAATATGGCTGATATACGCAAAAATATTCTTGATTTTATTAAAAAATTATTGCGGGAGAATAACTTCCCCCGATTCACGACCACGATTGCAAGTGAACAACCATGGGTCGCCGCCGGTAGGAGTCGAACGTGGAACTTTCGAATTGGTAGGCTGACACCTTATCACTTACTTCACCGACAAAAGTGTTTAGTGCTTCTATATCCTGAACAAAGGTAGGCCAAGCAATTGCATAATTTAAAAAAAAAAGTGATACAGACTATTCCTACAGATAAGCGACCGAGATTGGGTTGCTGTCCAATGGGAAATCGGTAAAGGACGAGACCAGAAGAAGTTACTATACCTTCCTTATGAAGAAAATCCATGTCCCATAGAAAGTCTAAATAAAACGGTTAGGTGTACAAAGGACAGAAAATTAAAGTTTATCATTGGCTGTTCACGCGAACGCAATCACATAGTGTGGTGCAGCACGTACAATAACGTCTTACTTGAGTATCTAATAAAGTCCGAACTTTTAATTATAAATAAAGGCAATAAGCCAACTTTTATTAATAAAAACAGTAAAACAGGTTATAGACATTGCACTTACTCGCTGGCAGACTTTCGAGGAGATTGAGAAGTGGTCCCTTGACTTTTAGAAACCTCAAGACAACTAACTGGGATAAATATAGGGAGAATATGAACTTAAAATTGAGAACACGTAATGCTTTTGAATGTCGTCGATGGAGTAAGTGATAGAGTTCGGAATCCACTTTAAATTGTAGGTTCAAACGTTGTCTCAAATCGGGTGAAGTTATTCTGAACGAGTTTGAATGCGATAACAAAAGTATGGGGACTATCGCTCTATATCATAAGATACATGTGTAATCAGACCCATGAAAACACATGGAGCGATAATCTGGTGGAAAGCTATGTATGTGGACAGAAAACAGAAGATTATACACCAAGCCCAACGTATATCCTGCTTAGGCATAACAGGACCTACCAGGATAACATCGACAAGGGCCCTGAAGGTTATTGTAAACAATAAAGAAAGAAAAGAAAGGAAACACAAACCAAACATGAAAAGATCGCTTAAATCTACAACAGATATGCGAACAGTAAACTGTTCGGGGAAAAAGATTGCTAGGATTTCTAAGCTGGAAACCCTAACATAGAGGCTGACTGCAAAGCTTATTTCCCGATAAAAAGTGAATGGATCAACATTAGGTGTTGTCCAGAGCGCTTTACACAGACGGCTCAAAATGCGAGCGTGGCTGTAGGGATATGGCGAGAGAAATAGAATCTGGAGATATGGGGTGGGGTAAACAACTCCTCCTTCGTTCCTCAATGTGGAATTGCAGCGATATAGACAGGGGTTAAGCAGCAAAAAGAACGGGGAGTAAGATTCTTTATGATAGCAATATGTACAGGGGCCGTTCAAATACTACGTAAAGCTGTTAGGGAGAGGGGGTCCTGTGAAACGTTACGATGCATTATGGGGGGGGGGGGGTCAAGCAACGCGTTAAGTAACATCAAGTTCTTGCTAAAATTAAAAGTCCTAACTCTTAACTTGTGACTCACGGCTCAGTTTATATGGTATATCTACACTCCACATAGTTTTTTACATACGAAAAGAGTCGCGTCACTGAGTATACAGAAGTATATATATGGCAAATAACCACAATAAGCCGTATACCACAAGTCCATAATTTGGACACTAAGAGTCCGACCATGAACTTACGAGTTTCACGCACACACATAAGGGCCAAAGTGGGCTGAAATTTCGTTTAATTTACAATGCTTCTTATTCCGGTATTTTGCGCAACATCATTGACATTTTTAGGTAAAAATAATCATCAACTGACCTGGTGCAGAAAGGCTCAAATGAAGAAACTGTAACGCAACCGGAGATCTTGGAACGGGTAACGAGGACGCACAAAGAAAATTGGGAAATCCGACATAGCTGTACTTACAAAATCGTTTAGGAAACTATCAATACACATGAATCAAAAAAGACTAGCAAGATGCACAAGGACCAATTGAAACTTCTTGTTGGACTAGTGACAAGGTATGTAAGATTAAGGGCTCATGCCAAAAGTTCAATTGTGGGATCATAATAGCTGGAGACTTTAATATTAACTATTTCAAAATTGAATTGTATTCTAATACTATTAAAGAAATGATCGCGGATAATGGTTATAAGCAAGTGGAGAATGAATGTACTAGAGTGACTGTTAGTTCGAGAACTATGTGTTAACTAACTGGGGGTGGTTTCTGACACTGGGGGTGGTTTCTGATGCACTTGGAGGGTAGCATTTATTTTTCAAAAATACTTCTCTAATCAGTAAATATTTAAAGAAAAATATTTGCTGGGTTTTTTATATTTTAGCGTAGAAAAAATTTATTCAACGGTAAGGGTGGCACTAGGGGTGGTTCCTGCTGCACTTGGAGGGTAGGATTTATTTTTAAGAAATACTTCTTTAATCAATACTGGTTCTGTAGTTTTTTTATTTGTTTAATTTGCACCGACTTCAAAATGTCGTAATAAATATAAAATTAAAAATTATTTTATGCTTTTTAGCGCCTTTTGTGAAGTCGGTTCAACTTTTTTTTTAAAAACTGTTTTATTTTTCACATTTTAGTGTCTTCTACTATATACAACGAAAAAAGAACCATCCAAATCGGTCCACGCGTTAAAACCCTACCCCACCCCTACCCCACCCCCAATACACTAAACTTTTTCTCATGGTATCAATCAAGGAACATACTCTACCGAACAGAAAAGGAATCATCGAAATCGGTCCACGCGTTACGAAGTTACTACCCCTCCCCCTCCTCCACCGCCAACATAGGAACAAATTATTCTCCTATTAGCAATGGGGGATCACACTCTACACAACAGCAAAAGAACCATCTAAATCGGTCCACGCGTTACAAAGTCAGGTTCCACCCCCCCCCCCTTCTCCCACCCCAACCACAACAAAAATTTTTTTTCCCGATGTATCAACCAGGGAGCATACTCTACCCAAAAGAAAAAGAAATATCCAAATTGGTCCGCGCGTTACAAAGTTAGACTACTCCTCCCCCCACCCCACCATGGGCCAAAATATTCTTCTATTAGGAATGGGTGATCACACTCTATACAACAGCAAAAGAACCATCCAAATCGGTCCACGTGGGGTTCCACCCTCCCCCCCCCCCCCCACACCCCACCAACATTTGTTTTCTCGTAGTATCAACCAAGGATCATGTTCTACCCAATAGAAAAAGAATTATCCAAATCGGTCCACGCGTTAAGAAGTTAGACTACTCCTCCCCCCCACCCACACCTTTCACCATATGACCAAATTATTCTCCTATTAGCAATGGGGGATCATACTCTATACAACCTACCCCCCACCACCACCCTACCAACAATTTTTTGACATGGTACCAATCGGTGAACGTACTCTACCCAACAAAAGCAGAATCATCAAAATCGGTCTACGCGTTACGAAGTTATGCCCGGTCAGACATAAAAAAAACCATACGCGTCGAACTTAGAACCTCTTTGTTTTTGGGAAGTCGGTTAAAAATTGTAAATTTTATGTTTTTTCTACAAAATATTTACGAAAGTCAGGTTTGAGCTGATAACGACGATGACGATTTAATAAATATGTTTCCAAATGTAACGGGGTCAAGGGGTGGTCCTGATGCACTGGCACTCAAATTACCATCAATTTTATTTGAAAACCTATTAGTTCATACTGTAAGGATTATTTATTTTGCTGGTTACTGGAGTGCCTTTTAGTTTAAATATGATTTTAAAATTTTATGTTTTTTCTTCAAAATATTTACAAAAGTCAGGTTTGAGCTGATAACGACTGCACCATTTAATAGATATGTTTCCAAGTGTGTTTTTTTCTTATTCTGCAGGTTGTTTGTTATGAACATTTTCGTCAAAACATTATTGGATATGATGAAAATTGCCAAAATTATGAAAGTTTAACTTAAACTGTGTCATCACCGCTACAGTTCTCAGTAATGCAAAAACATCTTATACCGTAAATTTTTGGAAATTTATATCTCAAAAAGTATTCAAGATATCACATTCATTTTAATCTTTGGCTGGATGATTTGAAATGGATTGACCCGCAGGAGTGCCACAAGGTTCTGTGCTGGATACCCTACTATTTCTTGTTTACATTAAGGATATAAAGAGTGTATTGGATGGTGCAAAATTTTATTATTTGCTGATCACGCATTATTGTATGTTGTGGGAGATGTTATTAGTGAGAGAACTGAGTGGACGGTTTAGAATGAACAAGTTGAAACTGAACATTAGAAAAACCAAATTTATGACAATTAATTGTGAATATGAGGGTAATTTAAAAATATAATCACTTATTGAAAAAGTGGAAAAGATAAAGTATCTGGGTGTGATAGTTGATAACAAATTGCAGTTCAAAGAGCACGTGGATTATATATGTGGGAAAATAGGTAAAAAGATAGGTTTTTTTAAAAAAAATACGAAAGTCTCTTTCAATGCTTACGGCAATACAAATCCATAATGTAATAATAAAACCTCATTTTGAGTACTGTTCATCTGTGTTATTTTTACTTGGCAGTGGAATGATGGATAGATTACAGAAACTTCAGAATAAGGGAATGAGAGCAATTCTTTGTTGTAATAAATATGCGCCTATTAAAGTTATGCTGGAGTCATCAAAGTGGATGAATGTAAGAGAAAGGATTGTGTTAAATGTTTTGTTGTTAATCTTTAAAATGAAAAATGGATTATTGCCTGGGTAACTCAGTGAATATCTGATGAATACAAGTAAAGTGCAGCCGTATGGCTTAAGAAGAGTGAATGAGTTTAGGTTAGTAAATTTTACCACAGTAAGGACACAAAATTCTTTTATTTATAAGGGCCTTAAAATGTACAATAAGTTAAGATATGATAGCAGTGATATGAATGTAGATAGATTTAAGAGATATTGTATAGAATTTACAAAGAGTAAGTGGAATGTATTGGTTTGTGATTAAGAAAGAGTTTGAGGTAATGCTTTTTAAGGTATGAATGAGTGAATTATATGTTGTTGTAAAAGAGCATTAATTTTTTGCTAATAAATGAAATGAATGAATGAATGGATGAAAAAGGATTGGAGTAACGAACTCCAGCCTATGTAGGGGATGCGGGAGAGAGGATGAAACCGTGTTACACGTTCTCGGCCAACGCCCGACCTTAACGCAAAGAGGATTCACAATCTTGCGAACGTACTTCTGTGAAGATCTAGCAAAACTATAAAAATATTCGTTATCGAGATCGCTTGGCTTGACAGCGGGCTCTAAGACACGCTGCCGACTGCAACAGGCAAAAAAAGCCTTAGTACTTCCTTGTGTAACTTCCTCTCCTTGCAAACCAATCAAAAACCAAACCTTCCAAGACCGACTCGCACTTGGCCGAATGTTTTTTCAACATGCAATCCGCTATTTCCTGCTAGAAAAATTTAAAAAACCAGCTTTAAATTTTTATCGAAAAGAGTATCAAACTCTCGTGCTTGCTTTTCTAGCTTCATATTCATATTCATATTCATTTATTACCGGAACAACTACACAATTAAATTATTCAATTTATAAATTTGTGTAGGAATGATATTAGAAAAGAATTAATACTTCAGAAATATATGCAAAATAACATAAAAAAATCAAAAAATACATGCTAATTAATTAATACAACGTTAAATAAACTAACAAACTAAAAAATAATCATTCTTAATGAAAAGAAAAATGCAAAATATAAATAATAAAAAAAGTTAAAACTGAACAAATAATTACTAAGTATAAAAAATACTTAATATTATATATCTATATTAATTTATCTGAAAAATACTGACATATGTAATACTATTTAAATTTATCATATAGAAGTAATCTAAAATTACGGCCGTTGCTGCAGCACTTTATAACACGAGGGAGGGCGTTCCACAGTCTCACCGATTGGACAAAAAATTGACGTTCAGAAACACGACAACTAAAACGTGGCTGAATTAAGTTAAATGTTCTTACAGATTGAACAAAATTCAATTTATTAAATAAGTAAGTAGGTTTCTGGTTCACAATAATATTTCGTATAAACAAAATTACTCTAATTGTGAGATATGATTTAAGAGTACAACCAAGCACAGATTTGGAGAATTCTGAGACATAGTCAAAGCGTCTTAAACTATAAATATAACGAAAAGCAGCATTAAAAGCCACATTAAGTTTTCTCCAAGATAAAGAGTCAAGTGCATAAAAGATCTCACATCCGTAAGTGATGAGAGTAACCAAAAGTGATTTGACCAAAAACATTCGAGTCCTTTGGGGAGTATATGCTGCTGATGCTGAGAGTGCACGGAGAGTATAAAATACCCTTGAAATAATACGATTAATATGATGATTCCAGCTCAGGGTTTGATTAAAAATGATTCCCAGATTATTAATTGATTTATTGTACGGAATGATCTCATCATTTAACATTAAGGCGTGAAAGTGGGACACATCAAGCTCATCTCTAAAGATTACTAAAGAGGTAGACTTCGAAGCATTAAGTGTCAACTTGTTGAGCAATGCCCACGATTGTATATGCATCAGATCCTCATTAGCGCGACAAACCGCATCCTCAATCAATCCAAGTGGTTTGGAAATATATAGCTGAAAGTCATCAGCATACATATGAAGTTTACAATGCTCGACCACACAAGTTAAGTCGTTAATGAACATTGAAAAAAGCAATGGTCCTAGGATTGACCCTTGAGGAACACGAGAAAGGACAGGGAGAGCACTAGAGACTCTACTACCAATAACAACTTGTTGAAAAGTTAAAGCAAGCTCCAAGCTTATTAATCAAAATTATGTGGTCAACCCTTTCAAATGCCTTGGAAAAGTCGAGTAGAATAAGTATTGTCAGCATATTCCAATCAATTGAAACACGTACGTCATCACATATTTTAATAAGAGCAGTAGTACAGCTATGCTTAGCTCTAAAACCTGATTGCAGTTCCGATAAGAAGTTATTATTTTCCATGGTATGTGTTATTTGCCTATGTAAGATTTTTTCAAAAACCTTAGAAAAGAATGGGAGGATAGAAAATGGGCCGATATGCCAACGAGTCGGGTGCTGAATTCTTCGGTATAGGTATAATCTTGGCAGATTTCCATTTAGTGGGGAAACATGACTTAGTTATAATAGTATTAAATATAAACGTAAGATACGGAAGCAAAACTGGCAAAATCATCTTAACAAATCTAGGATGTATTCTTTCCATATCAACTGCATTAGATTTAATACCAGCTACTGCTGCAAGCACCTCTAGACTCGTCACCTGCACAAAAGAAAATCCCGCAGAAGGATCACTAGCGATAAACTCAGCAGAACCGCCAATAGTATGATCATTAACCACACTAATAGGCGAATAAACAATACTACGATTCAATTCATCGAGGTCAGCGTTTACTTCAAGAGGCTTAGATTTACCCACACCAATATCTTTAAGATTCATCCAAAGTTTTTTAGTAGGATTTCTAACATCGAACTTAGATCTATAGTAGATCTTGGAATGTAAAATTTCCTTGTTCACTGTATTACGCAAGGTTCGATAAGCACTCCAACAATCGCTTGTGCGAAAGCGTTTCCATCTGCGGTATGCCGAGTTGCGCTGAATGATAAGATGTTTAATTTGCCCAGTAAACCAAGGACAGCATGGATTAATTACTCTCCGAGTCTTCGTTGATACATATTTGTCAAAAAGATATCCAATGCAATTTTCAATATAGCTGACTTGATCATCAACAGATGTAAATGAGTAAATAGTATCCCATTCAAGGTCGTAACATTCATTTAAAAGACCATCAAGATCAACGCATTTAAAATCACGATATGAAAAGAAATGGTTTCTCTCGTTCACAGACACTAAGTCATAAGTAAAAAAAATCAAATCATGTCTAGATTAACTAGGAATAGAAATTTGATTGAAGAACGTGACGAGGTCCTTGTTTTCAACAATGAACAGATCAAGCAGAGAAGAAGAAGTAGCTGTAAAATGAGTAGGGACAGTTGTATTTACAAAATCTAAAAAAACCCTTGAATAAGATTAGTCAGTGTATTAGCAGAGGAGCAGCGTCCAAGCAAGTTTGCATTAAAATCACCGGATATAATTATATGTGAGTAATGATGACCAATACTTGTAAGTACAGCTTCTAGAGAACTAAGGTTGGAAACATTCGGTGGCTTATACACAGCTCCAATCAGACGCTTGGTAGAGTTTACCAGGATTTCTACAAATATATACTCAACTTCAGAAGAGGGTTCGGATTGTGTGACCAAACGAGCCCGAAACGATTTATTAACATAAACAACCACTCCACCACCTATTCTGGTAGAACGATAATTACGAAAGGTTGAAAATTTTTGTAGATCAATTAGTTTGTTACAAATATGCGGCTTTAGCTTTACCGTCAACCCTATTATTGCAAAGGAATAACAAGTAAAACGAGCTTTTACTTGTTATTCCTTTACTGCCTCAGTCGCTGGTTCTGTACTTTATAATTCACCAAGTAAATATCAAAAAGTAATGTTACTTTACGCAATTCGCAGTCCAGAAAGTTGCAAAAGGGGTGTTGATGCAGTTACCTGCTCTTTTCTGTTTAGTTTTACTTTAATTTAAAATTGACGGCTACTATGAGCTGAGCAACTCTGCTCTACTCTGCTTCAGTTTTGGATTCAAACAGACCTAATGAGCTGCGAAGTATGTAATATCCTGAGGCCTGTATATTTCAAGGAAAATTTACAAAACTTTGATAAAGCAACAAAAACAGCTAAGCCAGCTAAGTGAAAGTATGAGTGTAGTAACGTGGATAATTTTCACCTTGCAGATAGTTCAACAACTTTTTCTGTAATTTTACCTCTTTTTTTGTTTTGGATACAACTTCTGCTGAGTAAAATACACCTTCAATCGTCTCTGCGTACAAATTTATACCAAATCCTGGACTATTGCCAGAAAGCTTTCCTTTGTTTTGATCAGTATGTATGTAAACATCAGGTATATAATTCAAGATTACTCCCTTGGCTGACTCAACTACAAAGAGAAGGTAAAAATGATTCTTTTGATAAACTACTTGCAGCAATTTCATTACCAGTTCTATTTGCTAATGATGGGGATACTTTAGCAGCATAAGCTACCCCTCTAACTCGTTTTACCATTCCTGGCTGTAGGAATTGAACATTTCTAAGGTTTTTCCGAACGGGACACTTAAACGAAATTTCTCCTCCACCGAGAGGCACAAGCCCCCTCTTAATTACTTTAAAGTCTAACCCGTCATCAACGACTAAGAATTTCTTTAAAATTGGCAAAGCAGAGGCTTTAATATGATCTATAGATGGGCTATCCTTGCTATTAGTTACTCCACGTAAAATAGCGTGAATTGGGGTTTTGCAAAACGGGCCCAAAGCTAATAAAACATCTAAATAGTACCCTAGTACATAAAACAAATTAGTAAACGTTTAATTCAAATTACACAACCTACCTATCCCTCTCTGCAAACAACAATCGTGATTAAATGATCCCCCAAACAGAAGTCCAGGCTGGTAGAATAATGCTGTTCCTGCCTCGTTAAGCTCAATCACTGTACCATTGGTTACTTTATCAAAGAGACGAATGAGGTTAACTTCATATTCTCGTAGACCAGGCTCGGTATTTCCACTTCTTATATTTACAATTTTTACAGATTTTCCACTAAGTGTCGCTAATACAAGTCTCTGCTTTAAAAAATTACTACCCTTAAAAACTAATACGTTATTTTCCTTTGCAGCAGCCGGCATTTTTAAAAATAACAATTTAAAGTGTTCTATTCAGACTATTAGTATTCTTATTTTAACATGTCTCAGTGGATAAAAAACACTAAATAAAAGTAATTAGTTAGTTAGAGAAAGAATTGTAGCTTAATAGAAATGTCAAAATTCACGTGCTTTTGACATTGTTTTGACAATAAACTTTGATGCTTTGCTTGACAGTTATAAATACCATTCAGAATTGGATGCGAAAGCTTAGCCGGGTTTTGTACGTACTAAAATTGTTAAATTTAGTGTCGGCAGCTTGCACTGTGTCCTTACTAAAATATATAGTAGCAGATTTTTAAACCATCTTGAAACTGAAACGATTCCGAACAATTTCGTAAAGCCACAAACAGGATGGGAGTAGACAGTAAAGTAAGAGAAAACTTTGGTTGGTTGGTTTGCAAGAGTGGGAAGATGTGTGTCTTCCTTGCACTGAGGCTCAGAGTAGCCAATTCGGGCGATTTCTCGCCGGGCGAGAAAATTTTGCTCTGTGAGACTAGGCACTTTTTGGGCGATTTTTAATTTTTGCTGGGCGCTTTTGGGCGATTTTTTAATTCTTGCTGGGCGCTTAGTTTTGTACGAATAACTCTTTACTGAACTCCGAACAGTCCAAACTGATATTTATCGCAATGGCATTTTTCGCTCAAACTCAAAGTATGCTCAATGACGTCGTGTTTACATCTGAAATATGTTCATCTTTAATCCCACTAATTGCACAAAGACAGTTCTTGGTTATGTTTTGAAAAGGGGCATGCACGATTCAATAAATAATAATTTTCGTTTTCCTTTATATAAATAATAATTCCTAAAAGATTAAAATGTGCGTAATAAATAGTTGGAAGCGACTGGGTGAATTATTTAAGACTGACTATTTGTAATTACATGTACTTACGTATATTAGCGTCAAAAATTTATTAGACTTTCTGGGAGGAAGAGGTGTGACTTTTAGTTACTTCATTAACTGCCCTCCCACCAGGGAATATATTTCTACAGTAGCACATAAAAGCGGAACTTTCCTGAATACAAAAATGCACGTAAGTACACGTAAGTGCAAACAGTCACTTCCATTACTAAATAATTAATAGTATTTTTTTGTTTTTCACGACGCCTCTACCAAAATTTTAAATTTGTATTACTTGTATCTGTTTTGTAATTAATATTACATTAAAGTTGTAAAAACAACAATTTTAATGAATATAAAATCAAAAGGCGATTTTTGGGCGATTTCAAATAATGGCGCGGCGACTTTGGGCGACTTCATCATCACGGCTCGGCGACTTTTGCTCCATACCGTCTGGCATCTCTGCTGAGGCCTTTAGTGGCCCGCTCGGCAGCGTACCCTAAAGTCCACTGTCGAGCCATCAGATCCCCGTAACGAATTGGATAATTCGATTATACCCCGATTTATTAACTTCTGCTAAATCTTCGCAGTAGTATGTTCCTAAGATTCTAAACTTTTTTTGCGTTAGGCCTGGGCATTGGCCGGGACCGTGTAATACGGTCTCGTCTTCTCTTCCGCATCCACTGCATAGAGTTGAGTTCGCCTCACCCATAATTGGCCTTTCAACCAGGGTTCCGAATCGATACGAAATTTCGCTCCAAATATCGGTCCAAATCGCTCCGGATCGGATCGGTGCGATATCTGGATCGATTCAGCCTGGAGCGTTATAAAAATTTCGAACCGCTCCGGAGCGGATCGTTATTTTCCAAATCCGTTATCGAACCGCTCCGGAGCGGATCGTTATTTTTTAAATCTGATATCGAACCGCTCCGGAGCGGATCGTTATTTTCCAAATCCGTTATCGAACCGCTCCGGAGCGGATCGTTATTTTTTAAATCTGATATCTAACCGCTCCGGAGTGGATCGTTATTTTCCAAGTCTGTTATCGAACCGCTCCGGAGCGGATCGTTTTTTCACTTTCAATCGATCCGAACCGCTCCTGGAGCGATATTAAATCGATTCGGAGCGATTAGAATATCGCTCCACTGAATCAAAGGAATATGTTTGGTAATTATAAGAAAATAATCCTCACCTACAACTTAATTACTAGGTGTGTTATACTAGGGGTGATGGGTGGGTTAGTGGAAGCGTGGTGTGTGGGTTGGTGTTGGGATGTGGATGGTGAGTAGGTGAATGAAAGGAAGAACTCTAGTAATTATAAACGTGCACTTCACCTGTAATTTAATTACAAGGGGTCTTGAACTTTGAGTGTTTTGTGAGTTAGTGAGACGGTTTTAGACTGAATGTGGGTAGTATGTGGGTGATGGGCAGGAGGGTAGGTGGTGGGTGATGGGCTGAAGAGTGAGTGGTAGGTGTGTGGTTGGGTTGGTTTTGGTTGGTGTGCTACCCATATTCACTCCTGGAGCGTTATTGAATCGATTTGGAGCGATAAGAATGTCGCTCCACTGAACCAAAGAAAGTAGTATGGTAATTTTTCGAAAGTGCTTCTCACCTGCAACTTAATTACAGGGTATCTTGCACTGAGAGAGCTTTTAGAGTTTATTATTATTTATTTGGCCGTTTTTCATTCTAATCTGCGTGTTAAAAATGTCAACCAACACTTCACGGCTTTTCATTATTCTAAGAATTTTAAGTGAAGGGTTTCCTATTTCCTTTTAATTTTTAATTGATCAACCCAAGGGAGCCTGTCTGATGCTAAACTATTTGAATTATTTAGCCAAATCAGGGAGCTGACTACAGAAGTTGAGTAAACTTCGCTTGCTTCAAATATGCATAGGAATCCAAAGTAATAAAACAGAAAAATCAAATGTAAGTTGATTCCCACTTTCAGAGAATACAATTTTATGAGGGTAAAGTAGGCCTTTGTGTTTTTCAGAGTAATATAATTTTTGAACATGCTTTTGTATGAATAAAAAACCTTAATACTCGGAAAAAAACGCTAGCGAAATTTGTTCGACTTCTTTAAGTCGATCAAAGGCGCGGCACAACGCACAGCGATATGCAAACAGAAACTTCAAGTGTCCAAAATAAACATCAATTGTTTCAATTAAACCAAATATTCAAGACCATAAATTTAAACATACCTTTAATGATCCCATGCACTTGGTGTTTTCCACATTATAATGATTATCACTCTTAGACTGATAGTAGGACATAATTTTGTCGTCTGATGCGCACTTAATATATGCCTCTTCTTTTATTTGTTCCGCTGTTCTCTCATAATTCAGGTTAACTACAGCAATTTATCTAGTTCGAAAGTTTTTAAAGTATTTATATATATATCAAATCTTGGTTATTTGATTATATTACTTTAAGCTTCATGAGGGAAAGTTAGATTAGGAAGTTACCTTTGCGGGTATTTGGGCCGCATGCAGCCTTTCCTCCTTTCCCTCATCACTGCCTTCTCATTGCCTTCCCTTTACTCTTCTCCAACATCTAATTACCCTAACACCCGCTGCCCCCTTGCTAATAATAGCCCCACACCCCGCCACTCGCTCCTACCCAGCACCTATTCACCACAACTCTATAAAACCTATATATATAGGTCAGTACAAGACATCTGTAATTAAATGTCAGGTGAGGTACACTTTTCGAAAATTACCAGTCATATTCCAGAATAAAAGCCTTATCCATCATCTCCCGCAACCCACCAATCAACCACACACACCACACACCCTACTACTCACTCCTACCCAGCACCCATTTACCTAAACTCTAAAAGCCGTGTAAGAAGGTGTAGATGTGGTGCACTTTATAAAAATTCCTAGATATATTCCTTTGATTCAGTGGAGCGATATTCTAATCGCTCCGAATCGATTCAATATCGCTCCAGGAGTGGTTCGGATCGATTGAAATTAAAAATGATAACGATCCGCTCCGGAGCGGTTTCATAACAGACTTGGAAAATAACGATCCGCTCCGGAGCGGTTCGATATCAGATTTAAAAAATAACGATCCACTCCGGAGCGGTTCGATAACAGATTTGGAAAATAACAAGCTCCGGAGCGGTTCGATATTTTCATAACGCTCCAGGCCGAATCGATACGTGGAGTGGAGCGATATTTGGTATCGATTCGGAACCCTGCTTTCAACTTAGATAATATTTTCTACAGTGTAGCTGCCTTACCCGTGCTTTTAATATGGCTAGTAAAAACTTTCCATGATTCCCTCTGGGCTTTCGGCTTGCTTGAGTGCTGCTTTGTGCTCTTCCCAGAGTTCCTCTCTTTGGTGTGTATTTGGTGTTTAATAGCTTTCTTGTTCTTTTCTCATTTCCATAAGCCGAAAATTCATCTATCTCTGCTTCCATACTGTTTTTGGACACGCTTTCTCGAAAGCGACTCTGATAACATCTTCATCGATTCCCTGTGTTGATTCCAAGGGAACATTACTTGTACGAGTTTGTTTTTCTGGTGTTTCTAAAAGTCAGGTGATTATTTCTGTAATTGACACTCAGCTCAAAGAGTATCCATCGATGGTCCGAGAATTATACCTCATCTGATACACACCAATTCTCAATCTCAATCTCAACAGTCTTCCCGTTTCCAAGTGTATTGCCTATAACTAAATATCGTACAGTTTGGAGACACTGAGATGATCGACTCTCAAAAGATCAGAGGTAGCTTCAATGCTTATTTGTTTATTAATATTCAAACCACTGAGGAAGGGAAAAATGTTTAGAATATTAATATTTTTTACTAAAAAAATTTAGACTCCATTTCGACCAGATATACGAAATCTAGTTTCTTAAGAGTCTGCTTTTATTATGCGATACTATAAAAATTGCGGAACGTTTTATTAAATTGAACAAACTGGAAAATATCACAATTAATGCTCAAATGAACACTAAGCTAAACGAAACAAAAGGAACCATTTTTTGTAAACATTTAAATAATCTAAAAACGACGAAGGAGACGACCACAAGGAGTCACAAAACTTTTAAAATTATACGTATCGTGTAGGTGAATTGCTTACCAACGGATTTAATCATATTAACATTTGATAGCTACGCAACTCCACAATTCATACAAGTAGGTTTTGAACGATTAGAGGTTAGGGAACTTATATATTCTATAATCTAAAGTTAGTATGCTTCTATTTCATGTACTTTCTTCTTTTGAATGTGCTTACAAATCTACCAACATAAGAACGCAATTGACGGCAATTTGAAATCGAAAATATTTAAAATAAACTCGTGCGGAAACTCCCATATCTGAAGTTATAAATATAAGAAGTAGCGCCTCACACTAACTATAAGACATTGATTTAAATTAAGGGAAAATTTGCACTTTGAAACAGAAAGTTCCCAGAGTCGTCATGTTGCTAGGTCCGAAATAAGTCAATGAACTGTCTACGAATTTGTCAATGCAATGTTCAATGCAATGTGCTTATAGGGAAAAGGGTGAACATAAAAAGTTTTTCATTTTGCGGTAAGTAATTTGGCAGGTATATCCGTCCATAGTAATACCATTGGTGGAGACTTTAATAATATCCAGAAATGTATTGCGAAAAGGCCGAGTTTCTTATGCTTTACTACAGAAATGAGAGACAAGCCGAGTCTTATGAAGTTCATTTCTCACAAGGGGTTACGGGAACTAGAGATAATTCTTCTTTTAGTAGTGTAATTTGTATAAGTTAGTTAAATAATTCAGTTATTTAGGATGAAATGACATTTACAACTCAGTAGAAGTTGACGGAAATTTCCTATTAAATTTCCTAAGAGCGACATTATTATTTAAATCATAAATGGAATTAAGTGCTACGAAATGTTTGCGGTTTTGTTCACGCCTACTACTATACATTTTTTATACTATGGTATTACTTTGAATGAGAAATTATTATTCTAGTTGCCATAACCCCTTAGCAAGAGAAAAAAATTATCTTTTTAATCTGGTTTTAGCTTTTTAACTTAGGAAGGAGTTAGACCGAAATGATGAATGGATTTACAACATCTCTAACTCGAATTTAAATGAATTATTTAATCTTTAAAACCTCTGACGATAAGTCTATAATTGGGACAAGAATAGAACGATGGTTTATTATTAAAAGAACTCACTATTTATTAGTATTATAGTTCGAAGCTTACAATGATCGGAATTTTTTAAAATAATTAAAAGAACATACTAATATAATGACAAATTATTCATCATCAGAAATCTCATCACCATGTCGTACTCGTTCAGCGGCCCGAAATGCCTTCTTGTGAGACGGCAAAACAGGATTTGCAGTCCTAATCACTTGGGCTTGGCTAGCATACTTATTAGGGTTATAAGTCTCAGCCTCTACATCATCCCAATCATCATCACATTCAACTTTTTCTTGTGGAGTTATTTTTACATCTGGCTTTTCTACTTGAACGTTGTACTTATAATTTGTAACAGAAGCTCTATCTGGGCAAGTTGAAGCGTGGTGCTACATAACATATTCATTTAAAAAAAGATTTCCAAATTTTATTTTAATATATTACTCTAAATTCTGGCTCCGGGATCAAATGGCCAGCATTAAAGGGACATTTTACTAGTTCTACATCAGGATAACTTAATCGGCATTTTGCAAGATGTGGTTGCAAGCGTTTCCGCATCATTCTATGAGCTGCGTTGTAGGGACACTGAACCATATCATCTTCTAAGTCCGCCAAATGAGCCATTTTCTATTGTTTTATTTAAAATTATGAATTACTTTACAAAAAAGCTAGATACTTGCAAAACGTGTGACAGTTAATATTGCACTGAAATCTTCTTCTATTTGAAAAATTGTTTTGAAGAATGTCTCCTTGCCCTGGAACTATAACGAACGGTAGGATATCAAGTGAGGCAAGCTAATTTTATGTTTAAGTCTGGAGCACAATTCAGTCAACAATGCAATGAAATCGAAAGCCAGCGATATATCAAATAAGCGCAACGGAATGTAGCTAAACCTTAGAACAGAAAACGAAAGGAAGTGCACCATGCTCAATATGTTTCCGAATTTTCCTTATTTGTTTGAAAGGTATGAATGTGTTAGTTTTCACCATGGAAGTAGTCAATTTGTAACTTATTCGAAGTGGTCCTCGCAAACATTACTACCTTAGAACATAAAGCTAAACAGGAATGGCAGTAAGCCAGAAAAACGTCGGCATTTTCCTTTCTGTAGAGGTGAGGGTTTTCTATGTGTTTGAAGCCCATGACAGTAGTCAAATTTGAGATTTTTTGAAGCGGGGTTGATATATCTTTTGAATAATTACAAATTGTATTAAATCAAAATTAATAAATATTTATTTTCAAAATTGTATTATTAAATTACATTTAAAAATGCGCGCAAAGATGAAATTGATTTTCTAATTATAATAAGATCTAACACAATTTAGAAAAACAATTGCAAAATGCTTTGAAATTTTCTATAATTTATGCATTTAAACTGTTCCACCTTCTCTTTTAGCCAAGTGAGCATTGTTATTGAATACAGACAGTGCTCACTTGTTTCCAGGGACCACCACGTGGAGGTTGAGATAGGTGATTTAGATAAATAAGTTAAAATATGATATTTAACTTATGTATCTTTTTTGGTCCCCAGCGGTTTGTCTTTTGTCTATTGCATTTGAAATTATTTCTTTTAAGTACTTATGTATATTATTTGCTATTTTTGGGAAATCTATATAATTATACTTAAAATATTTTTAGTTTTAAATCGAAAAATATGTTCTGACCCCTTCAGAAAAATTGTTCGCGAGCCGACAGTGACAATAAGGGCAAAGCTATATTTGGCTAGATTACAAATGTAAACAAAGTTCTATAGCCCGGAAAATAGTGAATATTTACTATTATATGTCACTGTCGCTTAATATAACCGCAGTAATTTAAGCAAAGAGACTTTAGAGATTATAATTATAACACATACTTTCCTGAAAAAAGATTTTCCTCGCGCTCTCCGGCGATAATGTTTGCAGCAGTACACAGCACACTTCATCACTAAATTTGTGGAGTTTTACACAATAAAAGGACACAATAAGATATCACAAGGTATTTTTACACTTAACTAGGCCATAATTAGCAATCGTTAATACTAATCACCTCGATAAATTCCTGTTTTCACAAAACTTTCACAGCACAACTTAAACTTTGACATTTCCGAAAATAAAAGCAAAACACTTCGATATGGGGACAGTACCTCAAAACTTTCCCCACTTCCGCACTTCTTCTATCATTCAGATACCGATCACACCTACAGCACATATACGCGATACTGCCATTCCTGTTTAGCTTTATGTTCTAAGATTACTACCATCGGATGGTATATAATCAGTTCTACCGATGGATTTTAACCATAGTTCTCTGAAGTCTTTATCTTTTGGAAACCTAAAATACCAAAAGGTAGAAAAATATTTTAATTTCTTTAAAGTTTTATTCGAGCCCTCAAGCAAAAACTTCCGTCAGCTGTCGCTGAAACAATAAGGCGAACCAAAGCTCTGATGAATCTCAAATGTAAACAAACGAGCACCATCAAGAGAAATGGTTATATTTGTTGGTAATTTAGCTTTTATTTATACAGCTTTTGCACATATTTCAAAGAAAATGCTGGATAATTGCTTATTATATTATTTAACTTCCCTGAAAAATGATTTTCCACACGCAATGCGTCGATTATTTTTACAACAAAATATCGGACACTTCATCACGAAAAACGTCCAAATTAAGCACTTGAGATTCTTAGTAAACTAAACCAAAACAGTCTTTTAAATGTTAATTGTCTTTATTTGTAAAATTACACCACTTTTAACAACTAAACACTGAAAATTATTCAATAAACACTTGGATCCGCACTCTTCAGAAAGTCCAAGTCAAATTGACATTTCGTTATGGCGAAGTTGAAGCTCCCTTTCCTCACCTTTCCAACGAACAAAAAATCGGAAAACACGTATACGGTTTATACACGGTATTGCACTTCCTTTCGTTTTCTGTTCTAAGAGCTAAACGTTCTATGCAGAAATAACTATAACTTTCCAGGAGGAAAATCTTTTTTTGGTTTTGTAGACTACTTTAAATACTAAGATATAATATAAGTTGATAGTTTTCAGCGATAAGTAGAAAAATTAACGAAAATATCAGCTGAAAACAAGTAGTTTTTATGTTTGCAAAATCAAGATACAGATTTGTTTATTTACGAGATTGCAAATGTCGAAAAGCAGAATTCAGTATTTCACAAACGGTTCGAGAAAACATTACCTGGGGGTTTTCTCTTAAATTGATTTAAAGTTATTTAAAACATTTTAATATTTCGCATTACGGATCATATAATACATTCTTAAATGATGTCGATAATTACTTTAATTAAAAAATATAAAGTAAATTAGTGACTTTGAACAACTTTCCTTTGCCTTCTTATTAATTACACCTGCACTGAAATTCTCAGACAAATGCAAATTGTTTCCAACACAACTTGGATGGTGGTCGCTTAATTTCAGCCATTGCCATATCTGTTTTGTTTTATATACTAAGGTAAAAATAATCGCAAACATTTACATTTTTACGATAAGTAAGAGGAAAACGGCACTTGTTATAATCTTTAATTTAAAAAATTACAAAAAAAAGCGGACGCCAACCTGTACAGAGTCTACTCCCAACGATTCTTATCGGAATAATAAGGCTTTATAAGTTTGCAATAACAAAACTAGATGAAAATATAGTATTGAACAAGAGAAGTGTAAGATTACGCGATCTGAATGTTGTGCTAACAGAAGGGGAAGAATGATAAAATCTATCTTTAAGGAATGCTGAATTTACTCGTCCACAAAATTGGGGTAATAGGTTTTCATATCCTTCACATGCCACGTGCCTACGTTTTTACCATTACTATCTTGTAACTCATATGTCAATGGTGAAAGTACTTTAAAGATTTTAAATGGCCCAATGTATTTGGGCGCTAGTTTGGCATTTAAGTATTTAGCAGCGTCGGATAGAACATAATTCTTTCTCAAAACTAAATCATTGATAAAGAATTGCTGATCCCTCCTACGCAGGTCGTACCGGAGCTTAGAAGAATCACGAGCCTTCATTAGCCTCATTCTCACATCTCTCCTGACGTCTTCTAGCACTTTTGACCTAATCTCAGCGTCAAATTTTATGCCGTTTCCCAAACTTTTATATTCACTACCATGTGTTACCATTTCTTTCCCGAAGTTTACAAAATATGGTGTCAATTTCAATACATCGTGCACTGACGTACGGATTGCGCATGCTATTTTAGCAAGATATGAATCCCACACTCGGTGGTTATCCGCTACGTAAGCTCGGAGCATTGATTTAACAACCTGGTTAGTCCTCTCAGCTGGGTTCGCTTGGGGGTGGTAAAATGCCGTGAATGAAATATCTGACCCATATTCAGTACAAAGCGCTTTGAAATCTTTACTTTTAAATTGTGCGCCATTGTCGCAAACTAAAGTCTTTGGAATACCGAACAGTAAAAACACGAAGTCTTCTAAAAGCCTACAAATAGAAGTAACCCTGGCTGAACGTAAGGAAAAGAGCATGGGAAATTTGGTAAATTGGTCAACTACGGTCAGTATATACTTATAGCCACGAGTCGAGCGGGGTAAAGGACCAATCAGGTCAATGTTTATACATTCCCATGGTTTGCTAGGGATAGAACGCGTAGCCATCAGACCTGCTGGTTTTTTACGTTCGTGCTTTATCGTTTGACATGTGGTACACCTCTTTACATATGATTTCACGTCGGCCTTCATTTTTGGCCAATAGTAATGTTAAGCAACTCGATGGTAGGTTTTCGCAACTCCGCCATGTCCGCAAGTGGGTAAATCGTGCGCCTTGGAAATGATGTTCTTCCTTTCCTTTTTGGGGACTACTTGCAACCAATTCTCATTTTCTAAGGCTAAGTCCGGATATTTCTGAGCGCAGTGCCTTCATAATACATTGTTTTTGATGCGCCAGTCAGGATATTTAGTTGGATTAGCTTTTACCCTTTTAAACATATTAGACCATTTATCTCCGCTCTCCTCATTGAGGATTAAATAATCAACCACTGGGACTGAGCGGGACAACCAGTCCGGTAAGAGGTGTTCTTTTCCTTTTCGGTGGATTATAACGAAGTCATACTGCTGGAGACGCATAACCCATCTGGCTAATCTGCCAGTGGGATCTTTCAGGTTTTGCAGCCAAACCAGGGAAGCATGATCCGTTACCACTGTAAAATGACTTCCTTCTACATAAGGTCGAAGTTTCTCGATTGGCCACAGTACGGCGAGACATTCGCGCTCAGTTGTCGAATAATTACGCTCACATCTATTTAAGGAACGGCTCAGGTAAGCGATTATTCGTTCTTCCTCATTTATTTTTTGCGTTAGAACTGCACCTAGATCATAACCGGAAGCATCGGTTTGAATGAAAAAAGGGAAACTGAAATCTGGGCAATTTAAAATGGGTGCACTAACTAATTTTTCTTTTATCGAACGAAAGGAAATTTCGCAGTCCTCTGACCATGTAAACTTGACCTTCTTTTTCAGAAGTGCTATAATTGGAGCAATCATCGTAGAAAAGTGTGGAACGAACCTTCGATACCAGGCGACCATGCCTACAAATCTTCGAACCTCTGACACATTCTGCGGGTTTGGCACCTCTAATATACCTCTCACTTTGTAAGGATCCACTTGTAACCCATGTTCTCCTACTACATATCCCAAGTATCGAAGCTCGGCACGACAAAATTCGCACTTCTCATAATTAATTACGAGACGTTGCAGAACATCTCCTAACACCTTCTTGTGTTCTTCAAAGGTCTGCGTAACAATGATTACATCGTCGAGGTATACGAAAACCTTAGAATCCAAGTCGCCGGATAGTACCTTATCTATTAGCCTCTGCCAAGTAGCTGGTGAATTGGTTAAACCGAAGGCATACGACGGAATTGAAAAAGCCCTTTCCCTGGAACAGTAAAGGCGGTGTACTGCTTTGAGTTTTCTTCGAGAGGCACCTGCCAGAATGCGGACTTGATGTCCAGCGAAGACATGAATTTTGCATCACGCAGTTTGTCCAGAGTAGCAGTGACATATGGGAGGGGATAGGCGTATTTCTTGGTCACTTTATTCAATTTTCTGTAATCTATACAAAATCGGTATTTCCCATCCTTTTTCCTGACCATAACAATCGGTGACGCCCAGGCACTGTCGCTTGGCTCTACTACACCCGGCTCCATCATTTTGTCGAGTTCTTCATAAATTATCTTTTGTATCGCGGGTGAAACAGGATAATATCTTTGTTTAATCGGCGCAGCATCAGTTCGAATGATATGTTCTATCTGGTGTGTACATCTTAGCCCCGTACCCATCATACTTTTGATGTTATTAATGCTGGCATCGAGCTTATTTTTCTGCTCTACAGATAATTTGCCTTGCGATTGGAGTGCACTAACATGTAAACTCATTGATGTTTCACCGAATTGCCAAGAATTATCATTAAAATTGGTTTGAATGCCCATCACTCGCCAAAAATCTATGCCTAATATGATGGAGTGAGGAAGTTCTGGTATTATTAACACATCGCAAATTTGCACTCGTTGTTGTAATCTGATTGGAAGACTGATTTCTCCGAGAACATCTATCGTACCCCCATTCGCAAGACTTACGGCTCTTGCACTACTAACTCTAAGTGTAAGATTCATGCTTTCCATGATTTCCCAACCTGGATCTCCAATGATAGTGCGGGAAGCGCCCGAATCGAGCAAGCCACAGAACTTTACACCGAAAATATCAATCGTGAGATGAGGACGCATATCGTTTTCAACACGCGTGAAAACGTAATCCACCAAAGTGCTATATATGTCCGCAACATCATAACTTCCAACAATCCCTAAGTCCTTTCCCTCTGCGGCTTCTTGTGGAAAACTCGATTCGCCGCTTAAACTCGAGCTCCACCCGCGTTTCCCGAATTCTGCGATGTCCTGTTTTGAGTGAGCGGAACTTGCCTGTTATCATTGTTCTGGTTACAATTATTACAATTGGGTCTTATTACCCCCGGCGTGCCACAACCAAAGCACCTCAGCGCTGACCTACAAAATCTTGCGAAGTGGCCAAATTTCCCAAACTTAAAGCACCTCCGGCTAGAAGGGTTCTCAACGGCAACATACGCCAAATCGGGTTCTAATAGCTGGTTAGCTCTTCTAGAAGGAGGTGGAACAAAGGATTCCACAGAAGCACGGACCGTCTCTAGACGTCTTTCAAGTTCAATTAACTCTGGGATGGTTGCTACTTCCGTGAGACCTAGTTGAGCCTGGTAAAAAGGGCTGATATTCTTTTTTAAGGACTCCGTTAATCAGGAAAACATGTTGGTCATTATGGCGACGTAAATTCCTATAGTTTTATCCTTGCCCTGGGTTCTTCTCTTGATCTCCTCTAATAGCCTGTCATCGTAATCTCTCGGCAAGAACTCTTTCTTTAATTCTCTAACAAGATCAGCCCAAGAATGACACATCACCTTATTGGCCCGATACCATATCAAGGCTCGTCCTGTGAAAAGATCTAGTGAGGATAGGAATAACTGCTGTTGATTTATTCCCCGTGCATCAGCCAACTCCTGAACCCTGTTCAGAAAAGAGTTAAGGGATTGACTCTGCTGACCGGAAAATTTCACATCCCATTTATACAATGGTACTCGAGAAACAGGAGTGCGCGTTGAGGGTTTCTCTACGGATTCGGAGGCATCGCTAGTCTCATCTCCGCCATCCACTTTATAGTACCTTGTAAGGTTCCTAACAAATGCACTAATTCACCGCGAATCTTTATCTTTTCCTTCTTTTGTTCTTCGTCTTCGACTTTTATCCTTCTGAGCCTGGTGAACGCCCAATTAAGTTTAGTGCTAATTTTTTTGTGGTCTGCAGAACCCTCTTCACCCTCGAAAGCATCTAATAGCAGTTTAATTTCTGCGATCTTCTTCGTTAGCGCCTCTTTATCTTCGACGAATGTGTAAGGGTACTCAAGCTCAAGAAGAGAACTTCCGTCCTTCTCTGCCCTCAAAGCTACACGCAGACTAGCCCTCATTTCTTCGACTTTCCCCGTTGTCAACCCTCTTACCGTGAGCTCATATATTAGCTCCTCCTGGTTCAATCTATTGATTTTAGATGAAGTCAGGAAAATGCTAAATATCCAATCAAACTATGAAAATTTTGAGGAACTTTAAAGTAGACTCAATAAAACTATCCAAAAGTAAACCTACAGTGATTTATGATAAGTGCTAACCTACTCGATTTCTAAGAACTTAATTCTTTATAACCATGAAGGGTTAACCGCTAACAATATTATTTATCCAATGTTCAACGATTAAATTGGTAGAATTCAAAAATAAAACTTTTACCTAACCCAATGAAAAATTTCTAATTTTGAAATATCGCTAGTTATTCTATTTACTGTATAAACAAACAATAATAATAATATCTACTATCAAATCAGACAAGGAAAATCTATCAAGGAAATAACGTGATGTAAAATGAATTATATTCCGAAGCGAAACCCGTCGGCATTTGGTAGTGTTGCTAGCAATAAAATATTCAACGGCTAGCAATATTTACATACAATCAACTAGAGGAAGAGGCTCGAAACATATATACAGAATATTTGCTTATAGCTTCCTTCCCAAAAATTGTTAAGAGAGTATTAAAACAAATCAGCTGGTATGATTCTCTCAACTCGATGCTATTTATTTGCAAAACTGGGTCAAGTTTTGGCCAAGGTGAGGTATAATCAAGTTAACGCACAATACGCTGAATATCAGTGACGTCACAGCTCAGTTCACTTGAGAGAATACAAAACACTTGGGCTCGAATTTTCTGTTAAAGTGAACTTGTTATTAAAAATCAATCGCCAAATTTCCCAAGCCGATTAGTGCATGTCCTACAAAGTGATCGCGCGGTAATAATTTCGAAGCGTGTATTTGAATTAATTTTTAAAGTGAAAGTGTGTAAATAAAACTAGTGTCTTCGGAGTGAAATATGCTGTAAGTGATTTACTGTGCAAGATTGTGAGGTGAGCAAATATAAAATAAAAAAAAATAAGAAATTAAATTCAAAGCAAGTGTGTGAGTATTGGGTGATAAAATCAAATATGTTTTATATACAATGTGACTACCTGTAAAAAGAAATTTAAAAACAGGAACATACACGATGTAAGAAAAGTGATGGGTGAACGAATGGAAAAAGAGAAAAAAAAATCAAGACGTTTAAATTTGTGGTGAGCTAAATTTTTATTCTCTTAAAAGTGAAAAAGTTCTTTACACACACACACTGCCTTGCCAATCTAGCTAGACACACTAAATGTTGCGAAACAATTTTAACTTGAACTCAAATCAAATGTCAACAGATTTCGATGATTTTTATAGCAATTTTTCGAATTTTTTTAAATAAAAAGATTGTTCTGACCCCACGTTGGGCGCCAAAATGTTACACGCACCTTTTAATGCGCGTATTTCGCCGGCTAGCTAAGGTGTGGGTCAGGTGTCGACGCAGAACAGTCGTGGGCGCCACGTGGTCCACGAACTCTAATTTTTGTAAACAAAACTCCTGACTTTATTCCTAAAAATTAATTACGCAACTTAATGACATGAATTCGGTTTTCTTTATTTAAACAACACTAATAAAGTTTAAACGCGGGCAAAATCACCACACAGAAAATCACCAATTGAACTTGTATCGAAGTGCTACTTATCTTTTCCGTGCTCCAGATTCTTCTGAGTGCTTCCTCACTGTCAAATCTTCCTTTCTTCCCGTTTTTTTTACTACTTTCACTAACTTTCTTGCTGAATATCTTTCACTCGACTGGCTTTTCTGTCTCTAGATGACATGACATTAATGTCTTTTTCCCAGTATTTTGATTTTCTGTGGAAATTCCAGGCTAATTTTCCAATCGGCTCAACAATTCAAATCGGTTTTAAATTATTTAATATTATTTTCTTGTTTTTATTGTAAAAATCTTCCCCATATCTTTAGCTTCTTTTTGGTATAATTCGTTGTATCTAAAGATGCGTAATTGCCTAGACATTCCGTCGGATAGCAAAAATTTGACAGGTGACTTTACGTTAATATTTATTCTAAATAATCCGATTTTGGGGCGTCATTATTTTTAAAAGATATGCCCTGGGTTACGAGTAATCCAATTCCGTGTCCCGTTTGTTTCGGTAAAATGAAGAACACGTCGAAAATCCAAGTTTCGTGATGTGTGTTTGCAGGTTAAGTCCAAGTGTCTTAAGTGCTTCAAAAATCCCCGAAGGAACGAAATCCAGACCATGTAAGTATTTACTCAACCTAATGTCCATTCATATGAAATAACTCAATCCACTCAATCTTTCTAGATAAATTCGTTACGGTGACTTCAGTGCATTGCCTTTACCCGATTACATTTCAAGTAAGTACATATTCTTTTTATTAATCCCTATTCTTATTACAAATTCTAATTTTTGTTTCTTGCAGGTCTCCAGAATGGTTCATCTTGCTCGCAATTGTTCCTCAGGTTTTGTGTTTCCTTCTCCTCATGTACTCCAACAGGCGTGGATACGCCTGGCAGATGAAAGTTAATTTGTATCCTTCAAATCCACATGTTTGCGTAAGACTCCAATCAACATAAGAACGGATCGTGCTCGACTAACCAAATACTCGGTAATTTCGATTTCTAAAATAAAAATAAATTTTTTTACAGCATCAATCTTATAGCAGATTCTAATACGGACAACACATTTTGCAGGTAAGTATAAATTATCAATATTATTTTCCTTTCGTTCACTAATCCTTCTCATTTTAGGTCACAGCCTAATGAACATGTAACAAAGCTGCATCTTTTCGGCCATCCTTTAAATGTGAAAACAATCTCGGCACTAGAAATTGCCTAAAAAAAGGGACAACCGATAATTAATTACGGAAGCGGCTCCACTTTTTATAAATCAGTGACACCTTTCTTCTTCAAATTTCCACTGATATCCATTATCGAACACCTTATATGGTTTATCAATCAATTTAAACTTCACGTCACCTATTTAACTTCGAACTACAAAAATTACGGCTTGACGATGAACAATCAAATTAAATTGATCTCCGCACTAGACTACTTTGAGTTAGACCACCGCGGTAATATCAGTCCTTCTGTACTTCATCGAATTTTGCCAGTGACTGACTATACTATCGCGCCGAAATTACACTGTTCAACAACATATTTGGTCATTATTTTTCCTGGGCAGCTGGGAGTCATTTCCAGTCAAATGCTGCGTATAATCCGAAGCCGCGGTCAGAATTCGGCCATCACATCAGTATTTTTAGATATTTGAGGTTATGTACTCGAAAAATGGGGTTTTTGGCTACTTTTGAGGTTATATACAGGATGCAACAAATTGTTTGATCTTTTTTTTCTAGTTTCATAATTTAGTACTATTCTTGCCCTTCAAAATAAGCTATGGAGCAGTAACTTACGATTTTTCCTTGCAAAGGTACGACCATTTTAAGTTGTGAAGTTCATATTTCATATAAATATGCAATTCATGTTAATATGCAATATGAACTTCATAACTTCGTAACTTTGCAAGAAAAAATCGTAGGTGACCGCTCCATTGCTTGTTTTGAAGGGTAATAATAGTACTATATTATGAAACTAGAAAAAAAGACCAAAAAATGTGTTGCATCCTGTACATAACCTCAAAAGTAGCCAAAGAAACCCATTTTGCGAGTACATAACCTCAAATATCTAAAAATCCTGACGTCATGGCCGGATTCTACGCAGCAAATTAGACAACTGGGACAAGGAGGTGAAAAATGGGAATAAGATTGTAGGATTGGGAAGAATGAAGGGATTCAGCTCGGGTACACATCTGTGACGCAGAGATTCCCTCCCACAACTTGAGTGTGAGAATCCAGTTGTCAAGCGTTTCAGGACCACTGGGAGTTCGAAAAATGTTGCGACCATAACAGGTATGTGGAGGAAAGGAGGCGCATACTTACATTTTACAAGTTTTAATGGACCTCGTTCAACCTTTGCCTTACGAAATATTTTGCGTGACTACATTTATGATGAATGAAAAGTCAGATATACAATAATATTATTTATTTCTCTTAATAAAAATAAACAAATATGTATCTAAGTAATATAATAATTTAATTAATTAGTTATATATTAATTAGTAATTTATTAAAAATAAAAAAATTATAAGAAATATAGTAAAATCATTAATTTGTATCTTAAAAATAATAAAATTTATATATAAGTAATATAGTAACTTATTAAATAGTATCTTAATAAAAATTAAAAAATATGGATCTTATCTATGTTTTTTCTTCCTCTTCTTTTTGAATTTTAATTTCATTGTGAACTGCATTCATGACTTTTAGTTGAAGAGTGCTGAAACGCTCAAATGATAAGTTGTTTGCCGCAACTAGTAAAGCCATACTGCTGAAAAAGGCAGTAACGGGGTCTTTCGGTCGGAATGAATCTTTTGCCGCTTTCAGTAGATCTCTCATTTCAAGAGACGTCTTTTCGAAAAAAGCGTCATTTTTTATATTCCGCCTTTTTTTACCGGACGTTGGCCGATTAGGCTTCTTACCCGGAAAACCCATTTCGTCTGCAACTTTTACATGTGTCGAGGTCCATGATATTGACGATGTCGCAGAGGACGCACGGGAAGATGAGCTGAAATTTATTTTATTATGATTAACCCCCGAACATGAAGGGTCGGACAGTTCAACTTTCGCATATCCACCAAATGTACTGTCATCAAAAAGTAAGCAACAATAGGTCTGTTCGAGGAGGCCACTCCGAGTGGTGCAGATCTCGGTTCGACTCTACTTGGATCCAAAATGAGCTGCTCTTTTGAGCAGCGCACAGCTCTACTCTAATCCGAGTAGTAAAACCAGATTGGTTACAGCACTCCACTCTTAACAGCTGACTGTCACTTTGTTTTGAAATAAATTTTTAGAAAACAAACCTGTCCCTATTTTTTTTTTGCAGTACTTGGCGAGCATATTAGACAAAACATTTTTCAACAAGAATTTACCATTGTTATACACAATACTTTAATTTTAACTTGATTAACAAAAAGTCAACCTATGCACCTTATTTAAAGCAGGAGCAGAAAAGTTCGCTCTAAAGTAATCTAGATAGGCACTTTTTTTTCAAAAAACATAAAAGTAGTGGGAAGAAGTATCACTCTTTTCTCAAAGAACACAAAAAGCGCAAGAAGATTGCTACTCTTTTCTCAAAAAGCACAAGTATAGTACAAAATAGCTCTAAATCACTCTTTTTGACTCGGAGTGGCTTCAACGCACAGACCTAATCATTGCTTATTTCTAAAGGGTGGGGAACACAATGAACGCAACGCAAATAAAGTGAAAGGTGAGATATGTTAAACCGGTTTCCTTAGTATGCATTTTCTATAGAACAGAGGATAGGGGAAGTGCGCGGTGATTTGTAAACGCAAGAAGTTTACAAAATTTGGAAATTAACGGTTACACTTGCATTTAAGTGCAATAAAAAAATTAAGAATGGAAAATTTCGAAGAGAAGTTAATTGTGGCATTATAGAACCATTTTTTTACAAATTTCAATACTGAACACAAGACATCTTTCAAATTAATATCCTCCAATTGTAAGCAGAGGAACATTTACTCCTTTTCGTTGCGTTCATTTGACATATATCTTCTTTCAGTTTCGTTGCGTTGCGTTAATTGTGCTCCAGCCTTACATAGCGAGCTGGTGTACGTTTAAAAAAAATGCAATTTATAAAGACTTTACCTAGTATTTACGGCGGTCACATCTATGAGGAACAACATCAAGTCGAAATGTTTCCACTTCGCCTTTGGTGACTTCACCTCGCTTCCTGATGTACACAATGCTCTCCTCGCTCGGAAAAAACAATCTCGCAAATTCCTCCAACGACGTTTTACTTCATCAGCTAAAATATAAAACATATTAAGTTATCATAACGTTAAAATTAATAATTAGAAACAATTAAAGAATATTGGCTTAATATAATATACATGGGTGAATCTAATGAAGTATGTGGATCCGTTAGTAAAAATAATGACCTCTGGGGCATTTCACGCGAAGCGGACAACCAACAATTTTAAAGAAGTTATGATTGACCTGTTTCAAAGGTAATTAATCATATTAAGAAACTTATATAAAAATAAGTAAAATAGTGATTCTTATAGGAAATTGTATGCTCTTCACAGTCGTGGTATCGAATTCGAAATTGGATATTTTTTTCATGTAAAAAATCCAAAATAAATATTTAAAATTAAATTTTGACAAACTTCGGCATTTTTAATTTTTTTTTTAAATAGCTCAAAAAATAACTTCAAATGTACAGTAATTGCTTGTTCAGTTTCATAATGGGAGTGCAGCGCGTAGTCGGCGTTTGATCAGTGCGATTGTTTTGTATGGAAACATGAAAAAATTTAACTTTAAATTCTATATCTCCGAAACGAATGCAGATCCCATTCTAAAATTTTACACATATTATTTATGAACTATAAGATACATTTTGAGATAAAAATAAAATTTTTAAAAAATACCGAAGTTAAGTAAAATCTGTTTTGATATTTTTACTTCCGGTTTTTTAAACGAAAAAAAATATTTTTTTCAACTCTGTAATAACTGCCAAGAAACACATTTATTTGTCTCTAAGATAACACTATTTACTTTTCTTCTATCACTATGAATAATAGCAAACTTTTTTTTCTAAAAACCCACTCCTCAAATTTTGTCAATTCTTTAAAGGCTTATAAAAGGGCAACTAGGCTTCATAGAAAAAAAAATAAAAATGCACATTCATTAAGGACATATAGAAATACAATTAAACCAAATATGAACAAAATCCAGTACCTGACATTTTTTTCGCTGTCCGCTTCGCGTGAAATGCCCCCTCTATTACATGAATAGGAAGATGATTGGACATTATATTGATACATTTAGAGAAAGTTATTAAATATAATAAGCAACTCACTAATCGAATATTCTTTATACATGGAAGGCGGAAATACAAAACAATGTGAAAATTTTAATTTATGATGGACATTTATTAAAAACTGCTAAGCGACGTACTAGGATTAACAATACAGCAACAACAACATGCCATTGAGCAAAAGTTGTGATCCAATATTTTATACGAAAAATTGAGTTCGAGACAAATTTTTCTCTTTCGTATAAAATATTGAGTCCGAGATTTTGTTTATATTTTTGCATAAAGGCAATTAACTCGAATCTGGAAGTGCAGCAAATTTGGAATATCAGTTTGTTTTTTGGGAATAAATATAAAAGGAAACGTGTTAGATAAATAAAAAGTGCATTAAATTATTGGAAAATTATTTAACTTTAATAGTACAAACAATGAAACAAAACAAAAATTAGGAACCTTCTCAAAATTTTTAGCAAACTAAAAGTCTCTAAAAGCGTCCTGCAATATTTACCAAACATTTATTAAATGAAACTTTTCTTTAGTATTATATATGAAAACTTTTTCTTTACTAAACAATCTTTTTGTACATATACCTTATACTCCAACATTATTTCTCAGAACCTTTAATTCGTATAATTCCGTTAAATAAATCTGTTGCAAAACGCCTCGGCTCCCGGGATATCTGCGACAATTAATTGCATTTCCTAATTAATTATTAATCGCCTTTTGACACTTTGGATGGAGGCGGTTGTCAGTTTATTTCAAAATCGGCCCAACATCGACCGGTGTCGACCAAACTCGGGCCGAGATCATTTTTGATTGGGTTAATGAATTAAAAATTTTAAGTTTAATAATGAATAAAGTATTTTGAACTACGTTGAATGATGTAAGAAATTAAGCTTAGAATGAAGTTTCGACCAACAAGAGTGATCATTCTTGGTGAAAAATTTATGGCTGTTAACCAAAGAATTATAATTCGAGGCGTTCGTGTGGCTCAGGTATTACGCTAATTATTACTTACGCTATTCGAAGGATTTTTTTTATGGAAGCTGGGAAATGCATTTACGCGCCTGGGTGACCAAAGCCATTCGTGTGCCGGATTCACCTGGCCAATGACCAGTCATACCGGCTAAAACCCCCTTCCTCCCTCCAGGAGGACCTCCATGGAACCATCTAGGAGACATTACATCGCGGTAGAGCCCTATAGAACAGCCTCCTACGAGGCCCGCAAGCCAACAGGACTCCATAACAGGAGCCCCAGTTTTCTCGCCCCCCCCCCACAAGCTAGCAGGTGCTCCCGTTGTTGTCTTGGCGAAGGACTCCTCTCACAAAAGCGGCATGACCCCAACTATATTGTTCGTTGTTATGCTGCCCGTTTCCGCCTCCAGCTCAGCCCTCTCCCCTCTGCAGCGGAAGAATGTGTGTAGAGCTGAGTCCAGTAATAGTAACCCGACCCACTCTCGCGGCCTCTCCCCGCAGGATGGGTTTCTCCCGGTGGACGAACTGCCGCTCCCTGGCTAAGAGGTCAATGGGTATGACCCCCGCAACCACTAGCACCGCCGGTTCCAAGACCGTGATGTAGGAGCTGGCGATGCGGAGCGCTGCTCCGTAGAGCGTTATGGCCTCGATGGTGCCGAGGATCTACTTAGCGCGGCTATCACCGCAGACGCCTTATCGGCCCTTGATCTCGTGACAGAAGCAGAGCCTACAATCGAGGCTCACCAACAGGTATTTAATCGCGGCCGCGTCTGAACTGACATGTCTCCTACTCGCATTCCGATCAGCAACTAAAATAAGTTAAATGCAACTAAAAATAAGTTAAATGTGAACGTCGCGTTTTATACCAATTGTATTTAAAAAAATTATATCTGTAACTATAAAGGAAAAAATGATAGTCTACAAGAAGCAGGTGTGTACAAAATTGCTTGTAATGACTGTGATAGTGTTTATATTGGACAAACAGGACGTAATTTTAAAACAAGATTTAAGGAACATATAAATTCATTAAAAAATAATAAGCTCGCTTCAATGGTAGCGAAGCATTTATATGAAACCGGACATAGTTGCACTATTGACAACTTAAATATTTTACATAAACAGACAAAAGGCAAAAAACTTGATATTTTAGAATCTTGCTATATTAAAAAGGGATTGATTAAACAGCATAACTTGCTAAATGAGCAAATAGACTACAATTGCTCACCGCTAACCGAATTTATAGTCCAAAAAATCCGTATGTGAATACTCTCGCAGTCATATAAATCTTAGGATTGTTGTATATGTTGGGAAATCTAAGCACTAGAATCAGTTTGTATTTGACTCCCTTGAAAATGGCCTCATAAGCCGAAATACGCATATCGGAATAAAAATAAAGTTTGAAACAAGTAAAACCCAGTATGGAGCCCTGGGCCGCCCCTGTCGAACGAATGCTCGTTTCCGGTCCATCCTCCGTCTCAAAGGTGAGGGTGCGATCTTTCAGGTAGTCCCTCATCTGTAATAGATACTGAGGGACCCTGAAGTCGCGCTTTAACGCCTTGAGTGCGTTCCCCTACCTTACCGAGTTGAAGGCGTTGCCCACATCCAAGGTGACCAGCAGGCAGAGAATAATGATTCCCGCATTCGGTGGCCCGGACCGCGTCAACTACTACCTGCAAAGCATGAACCGTCGACCTCCCTTTCTAAAAGCCATACTGCCTCTCGGAAAGGTCCCCAGCAGCCTCAACGGCCGCTTGGAGGCGAGGTTTCTGGAGCATTCCTGCTGTCTCGAGCATGCACAGCAGTCTGTACGACCCGGGAGACCCTACAGGCCCCTTGCCCTTGCTGATAAGCACCAGCCTAGCTGCCTTCCAGCGGGAGGGAAAAACTCCCCTGGAGGGAAAAAAGAGCTCTGGATGGCTCGCCGTCAACATATATGTAAATAATTATTTGGATTTTGATAAACAAAAACGATGGCTACAAATTTGGAGTTGTGATTTACAATTGTAAATACAATTTGTAACTTTGGTGAAATAGGCCACTGCCAGGACAGCTGGGACAAGGAACGTTGTAAAGATGTTGAATGCCAACGCGAATAATAACAGATCGGGGTTTTGCGTTCACCTCTAAAGAATTTACTACACACCGAGGAACATGGTTGACAACAAGCTAACTCTCATTCTTCCTGACATAGAGGAGGAATTAACCTTAGCTTCCAAATTAGATGAAATGCGACAAGAAGCTACACAACGGATTGATGAAAACAAAATCAAGCAAGCAGATCGACACAACCAGAAGTGCATACCGCCTAAACAATATACAGAAGGGGATTTAGTTCTTATTAGGCAGGAGCCAATTGCCACAGGTCAAGACAAAAAACTGCAACCACGCTACCGAGGGCCGTATGAAATTAAGGCAGTGCTGGAAAATGATCGATATATATTGACAGAAATATCAGTAACACAGGTATCCCAAAAGCGATATGAATCAGTACATTCCGACGAAAACCTCCGACCTTGGTGCAGTTTAACAGATATTTCATTCGATGATGACGACTATGAAGACAATAGCGAAGAGTAGATCTTAAGATAATGGTAATAATGCATGTAAATGAAACGAATTTTAATAAAGAATTTCCACTGAATAAAGAGTGTTGTTAGTCTGATTGGCAGGCAGTAATAGTAGGCATAGTCTGAATGGCAGACGGCAGTAGTAGGTATGGTCTGATTGGTAGACGATGGTAGTAGGTATAGTCTGACGGGCAGACGGTAATATTAGGCATAGTCTGAATGGCAAACGGCAGTAGTAGGTACGGCCTCATTGGTAGACGGTGGTAGTACGTATAGTCTAATTGGCAGACGGTCATTTTATAGGCTGAAAGGCAGGCGATGAAATCACTGAGAGCTAAACGGATCTTTAGTGAAGCTGATTGGCAGCTGACAATAACATGAATTGTTATTAGAAATATCTAAACCAAGGGTTCTAGATGAGTTCGGCCTTTGTGCTCGTGAGCTTATATCACTGGGGACAGTAATAGGTAGGTTGGCCGAACTGTAATGATCATTGCCAAAGAAATCCCAACTGGCACCATCAATACAGTTTTCTTTTTACATCATATAATTCAAAGGTTTAGAATATTCTCAACAGCTCGGCAATAAACCGAAAGAGTAGTTTCGTTGCAGACTAGATACACAGAATATGTAGACAGGATTAGCGAGAAATTAGGAAAAACCTTTGGTTTTATGATAGGCATTAAAATATGCCGGCGTCAGGTTTGAAAAGGTAGTTTATAATTAAACGCAAAAGTGTAAGTTAGTTAGTTCTGATCGATTTCTTGAACTAGGCAGGCGGTAGATTGCCATAAGAAGCCGGCTGTTGAGTTGAAGGGAAGGAAGAATTTCAAGCAGCTCAACGAGAAGACGAGAATATATCTCCAAAAGGCCCCCATGGAAAGATATTTCAGACAGAAGTGCAACTTTGAAGAGCTACTGGGCGCAATGAAATTCGATGTGTGTTAAAGAAGGAATAAGCGCAAATGGGAGACACCCGACGAGTCAGCATGCCGAATGCAGGTGTAGGTTCCAAGTAAATGGCCAGAAGTATATGCGATCCCAAATCAAGAAACAAAGATAGTGGCAGAGGATTTAGTAACAAACTGGATACGCAGATTTGGCTTCCCCAATGCGCTTCATTCGACCAAGGACGAAACATTGAATCTTAAGTATTTCAGAAGGTTTGCGAGATTCTTGGAATAAGAACGCGGACAACACCACTTCTTCCACAATCTGACGAGATGGTTGAGCGATTTAATAAAGCAGTGGTCGAACATCTCAGAAACGTAGTAGATGAGCATCAACGGGATTGGGTTAACTACATTCCGATATTTCTACTAGGTTATCGAACAGCCGTCCATAACTCAACAGGACAGACACCCTCTAAAATTTTGTTTGGAAGACAGATTCGACTGCCCAGTGATTTGAAGTTCGGAACACTTGAAAAGGATACTGAATCCACTGAACAATACATAACCATACTTCGGAAGCATCTCACAGAAATCCATCAACTGGCAAGAAAAAAAAATCAAAACATCCAGCGACAGAATGAAAACACGATACATCAGAGCTATCTAGCCGATTCAGGGAACAAGATCTCGTCTGGCTATTTAACCCACGGCGACGAGAAGGAAAATCACCGAAGCTACAACAACAGTAGAAAGGACCCTACAAGATCCTTACACACATCAATGAAGCCTACAGAATACAGCGGGGACCGAAAGACAAAAGGAAGATCGTGCACATTGACCGATTAAAGCTATACTAAGGAGATATGTACATGCACTGTAGTCTGGCATAGGCTACGTGATGAAAACGAAATCAAGTTTTGCATTTAGCATGTCCCGAATTTCGGAAACCAGAAAATTTTACATTATTAAAACGCTAAGGAACACGATTTTACATTATTAAAATGCTAAGGAAAAATAAAGAACAGTGCATAGTATATAAGATGAAGCGAACCTAAGAGTTTTCACTTTTTCTCTTTCTCCTTAGGCACGTTAGGCCCTCGATATGAGGTGAAAGCCTGTTCACTCATCCTTTTTTTAAATTCCTTTTTTGATTTTGTTTTTTTGTTTTTTATTTGTGCTGATCCACCCTTTCCCCATCCTTAGGCATGATTCATGTTTCCGAGTTGTATGACTTGCAGCGGAGATGGCATCCCCTTCGTATCCCCTATTTCTTTGCCGCAATCGCTAGCAATGCTAGCATGTTATCCTCCACCTATCAGTCACACCTCTGCTCACGGACGAGGGTAAAGCAGACTGTTGGGTAGCTGAATCTGTGGAATCATAGTCTGCATCAGGCACTCTCGAGGAACGGCGGGGAGGTCCCAGCCACAACAGTATAGATTTAAGCATTGATGGAAATGAAATTGAAGTTATGGACAACACGAAATACTTAGGCTGCGTACGAACTGGTTAAAATGCTAAATTTTTAACTGTGGGAAGAATTCCCCAGGAGGTAAATAATATTTCATCGTGTTTTCACAGAAGATATTAGATATATTCTAAAATTTTAAAATACCTCCTTGATATATATTAATTACTGAATTACTTCCGAACTTAGCTAATTTTTTGTGCCTCGGTACCACATAAAAATCTGACAAGTGTGGTGAATATAGATGTCAAAATTTAACATTTTATAAGGTTTCTTAACAATTCAATTATTAGATACGGAATTAAATTTCAAATAGCATTTTGACTATACATTGATGTTACCGAGGCACTTGACGATTAACTTAAATATATTAATGACTGTCAGTTATGCCACCTAAAAAGTGTCAGTAATTTTAAATTGAATATCTGTCGACTTTCAATAACCGAAAACTTGGTATTTTACAAGGTGGTTGATATATTTATACACTGCCTAATGAAGTAAAATGTGAAAGAAGCATATGCCAGTATAAAAAATTAGTAAATTATTATTTAATTCTTCAATAATCTAGTAAACTATATGGAAAAATTATTATTATTAAATACATTGCAATGATAATTACCTGTTAATTTCATTTCGTTCGCGATTTTCACCCAAACTTCTTCTTTTAAATCCAGCCTCTTGTACTGCGGATGACTCTTATCAAATAAAATTGGTGAATTTTTCACCAAACGAATTAATTTTTCTTCCATAATTACAAAATTTTAAACGCGTTTTCTTTTCTTTCTTATTTATATTAGGCTGTTTTATAAATTGACATAGTTTAATTGTCAGAAAAGACAAAGTAATATTTTTTACTAATTGCAATTGTAACTGTTATCAATTTCAGTGTCCTCATAATGATCACGTTAAGAAGGATATATTTTGTTTATATTAATGTTATTAAATAGTTTGCTAGTTGCTTTTTTATAGGAATTTTAAAACGGAAGGCATTTTCAGTAAACAATAAACACATAGGCAAACGAAATTATAGCGATTACACAGGCCTGCGAATTTAAACCTGCAATTTCCTGTGCTGACTTCAGAAATAGTGTTGTTTTTTTCTATCATATCAGATTTTCTTATTGACTATTATTTGATAATTATCAAATAATGGTCAATAAAAAAAAAAGCACTATTTTTGAAATCAGCACACTTTATTACCTTAAAAAAACATTATTA
Organism: Leptarthrus brevirostris; assembly: GCA_964036015.1. NCBI lineage: Eukaryota > Metazoa > Arthropoda > Insecta > Diptera > Asilidae > Leptarthrus > Leptarthrus brevirostris. The sequence continues at coordinate 92,856,342 of OZ038374.1, forward strand.
TTACAAGGGGAAATTACAAGTTTAAATTCGGAGGCCTGTTATTTTTCAAAATTATTCCGCATATAGTCTTACATAATTCGCAGTAAATAATTTGTGCGAAATTTGAAGAAAATTGAAGAGATCATCAGAAAATCAGAAAGTTCATAATATAAAAATGATTAAATGCAGTAAGAAATTGTTATTTATTTAACTAAATAAATAATGTCATATCTAATTAAAAAAATATTTCTAATTTTCAATATTTTTCTCTGTAATTATGGTAGTACATATCGAAGTGGTTAGAAATCATTTCAGAGAAATATGTGAAATCAATAATTACCCTACCATGCGATCCCTTACATTAAGGGGAGGTTTCCGTTCATGACGTTCAAAAAATCGATTTTTTTACATAATTGGAATCCTTATAGTGTTTATTATATGTAGTACAAAGGATTTTGTAAAATCTGATATAGTTTAGAAGTTACAGCGCCTTGAGCGGAACCGCGCGCCGGCTGGAAAAGAGGTAGCTGAAGCGCTCTTGCGCATTACGAGACGGCCTTTTTCTGCTACCTTATCAATCAACCTGCAGATCCAGCAAAACGAATAGCTTGAGGAAGCCGAAGGCTGTCACTATAGTGCTGGGATAGTTGACTAGATGGAAGTTGTCAAAAATAAGCATTAAAAACGATTTTTTATAACTTAAAACTGCTGTTTCGAGAAAAATGCATTTTTCTCGAAATAGCATTTTTCAGCTTCAACGGAAGAACGAATTGACTTGCAATTTGTTCCACCGTAAGGGAAATTTAATTTCTGGGGCCTTATCGAGGCGATTTTTTTGACTTAAACTTTTTTTTTGCGTCCATTGAAGCTAAAAAAACAATGAAAATATGACTTCTTTTTTCAAACGGCCGTCATTTTGATATCTGGGGGTTTTCTGAAAATTTAAAAACGATAAGGCCCCCCCCCCCCAAATTTCATGTAGATTAATAATTTTGTACCCGTATTTGTTTAGGATGAACTGACAAAGGGTTGGAACGCCCCGCGCAAACCAATGCAAGCGGTGCATGGCTTCAGTTTATAGGACCGCCATTTTGGATTTTTTTTTAATGAAAAATTTGAAAGTTTTCTTTATTTATGGGGAAATAAATTAGATTAACTGCCGTTTCAATAAGTATTAATTATATCTCCGACAAAAATTCCAAAAGTTGACGCTTTTGTCATGTCTATGAACGGCTACCTCCCCTTAAACTCGTTTGGGTTAGACTCATGAGGAAAGTGTGCGTTGGTTGAATGTAATGCAAATCGATGTTTTATAAATTTTCGTTACATTTTCGAGTGCATTCTGTTTAAGCCTTAACTACGCATTTCCACTAGCAATTTTTTTCCTGGTTTACCAGATGTTCTGTCTACAAAATGTCTAGTGGTGACCGCAGTTTTTCCCCAGAATTAGTAAGCGTGATTTGTTGACATATTGATAGATAGTCAATTTACATTAGGTCTGTCTGTTTACTCGAAAGTTTTTACAGAAAACTGAAAGTTTTTGTCCATACTGCGTCTGTTTACTTTTGGACTTGAAGAAATTTAACAGTCGAGTAATTTCCCCTTTTGTCCAACTTTTACACACGCTAGGGCTGTTTTTTTACTTCTGCAGCTGAAAATTGTCAAAAGTACGAAAACAGTTTTCTGAAATTTCCTGAAAAGTAGAAGAGTGCCTCAAAAATACACAACTGAGAAATTTGACATCAGCCAGTGACAGTAAGGAAAAGTAAGGCAGTTTTAAGCTACTGCAAATTTCTAAACTTTCCTGCAGGAGGGGAAGCGGTAAAATCAGCAAAAATCTGCTGTCAAACTGAGTACGAAAACGACTTTCTGTCGTTTCCCGGGCAGGAATTATAATTTCTGCAGGTAAATAAACAGACCTCTTACCAAAAATCAACTGGCTATTAGTTGTCAACCATAAAAGAAGATGTATTCTGACTCATCAGCGTGTGTAAAATTTGGACAGAAGGGGAAATTACTCGACTGTGAAAGTTTTTCAAGTCCAAGAGTAAACAGATGCAGTGTGGACGAAAACTTTCGGTTTTGTGTAAAAATCTTCTAGTAAACAAACACACCTTAAGATGGCGATTTTATTTTTCGCCTTGATTTCACGCACATTTGCATGCATTTGTGGTCTCGAACGTAAGAATCGATGAGCTGAAATGCGCCAAAAGCACAGGGAGGAAGATGAAGTTTAACTGCCAACTTAGAATTGTGATTTCAGTTTAAAGCGTTTGTGAAAAAGATTTTTTTGAGTTTGTGTGTAAAATAGAAGTGAATTATTAATTTTGTTTCACTAAATAGGCAAAGAACATAATAAAGTGTTTTAAAAAAATCTTTAAGAACTTAGTGTTGTGAATACGTTAATTCCACAATAAAGTGCTTTGTTTTATGCTGTGACAATAATCGCTGCAAATATAGCAATTCCTTATTATTTATATATTCTAACCCGTACGTACCTCGTATTCTGTATACCGTGATCGCAACAAGCAATCATTCGTATTTTATTTGAATTATTTTCGTTTGTGGCTGGTGACATTTTCATCTAAGAATACGGCAATATTTTGTATCTCCATACAATTCATTTTCACTATTATATAAGGAAGTGATTATTTGCGTCGCGCGTGTACGTATAAAAGCGCGTGTGTACACGAAAGTACACGACCCAATCGGAGCTAAAAGAGTCGCGTACACGAAAGTATAGCGTGTACACGATATTACACAGAAGTACACGCAATGTAAAAACGATGCATACACGAAGTCGATTTTCATAATACTGGTAATAGTTTTAGTCCCCTAGTTAATCAAGCAACTAAAAGCCTGATTAATACACCTCTTCCTAACAGAAAGTCTAATACAAATTTGACCGAACGTGTTGCGTGCGGATCCGTGTAAAAGTTTTGTACACAGCCGCGGACGATGCGAATAGACACTGCCTTTTTTACATTGCGTGCACTTTTGTGTAATTTCGTGTACACGACTCCTGTAGCGGTCGGAAAGCGGTCAATTCCCACCGAAATTAACATATATTGGTATTGCAATATATAACAGTAAGCGCTCACCGTCTCATTCCTGTGCTGGATCTTGATTTAAGAAATGCTCTTAGCAAATCACAGAACGCTTTCTGGTATGAAAACCTAACTTTAAAGGCACTTTGGCGTAAAAGTACATTTTACCGTTGTACCTTTAAAAAGTCTATAAATATTGATATAAACAAATTTTCGCAAACCCCTTCCAGACAATTTTTTTTCTTCCGCCAGTGCAGACCATTCGCAGAACAGCTGGCGATCTCGGCAGGAATGTAAACAAAGTTTTATTTTTACGTAAAATTTGAATATTTCGCAATTATTCCCAATCCTTTTTCCATCTCTAGGCAACTGGCTAAGGGTAGTTGGTCTTAGGTGTGATAGGATATTCTAAATTGTCACCGCCTAGGTGTGTTATTTTTACAAATTCCACTTTGCACTTAATTATAAGTTTTCACTCCTTCCTTGTTTATTTCACTAAGAGTTTCAATTAAAGTATATATAACTCATCTTTCACTTCACCGATATTAAATTTTTAATGATTTATATTAAAGCAAAATTATTAAATCAACCTTTCATAACAATTTCTTCTTCTTCCTTTGTTTCGAGAACCATAATGAAGGTGGAAATGCAATGAAGTCGTCGCTAGCTGATACAGCCGGCAGCGACATTTTTTTGCTGTTGTCCGTGCTGTTGCTGTCGGAAGTGCAATCTGATCACTGACATGTATTAAACTGGACTGACTTATAAGCTATCTCATATGGGTACAATTTTACTTTCAGTGGAGGAAAACAATTTTTAATCTGCAACGTTTACTGTGAATTTGCAGCCATTCAGAGTAGAATATAATAACCAAATATATACGAAGAGATATTTAATTTTAATCTTCTATATTGCTGTAAGGAAAATGTAAAAATCATTGAAATTACTGGAATACAAATTATAAGTAAAAGGTTGTTTTAGTCTGGATAATGGTTACCCAGAAAGAGACGTAAGATGATTGTGAATATTGTCATCTATTTCTAACGCCAGCATTTAATAGGCGACATGACGTTCGCAATTAAGAAAACCATGTTGAAAAAAAGATGCTTACCCAGAAAGGGACAACTAGCGAAAAGTGATACCATTTTCTTGAAGAAATTTCATGACACCAGTCACTCCAGTATTATATATCTCAGTGAATCTGATACAGCTATTAGTGCCGTACCACACTTGTCCTGCTTCCGCGTGATGAAGTCCGCACGAGTGCCCACACTTGTCGTGTCGGATTTTGTGTAGAACACACGCAATTTATTGTATTTACTGGTAACATTAAAGCAATTCCGAACCCAAATCAACCTTGCTTTGAATGTATGCGTGCCGATGCGACGATAAATAGGTAAGTTCCGTGCGGATTTCCCTATATACTCCCGCACGCCCTCTCTCCTACAAACTGCGATGAAGCAGGACAAGTGTGGTACGGCACTTAGTGCCGTACCACACTTGTCCTGCTTCATCGCAGTTTGTTGGAGAGAGGATGTGCAGGGGTGTATAGGGAAATCCGCACGGAACTTACCTATTTATCGTCGCATCTGCACGCATACATTGAGCCAACGCACACGAGACTCAAAATTTCTTCCCTCAAGCCGGTTTTTGGACGTGTTATATTATTCTTATTTTCCGCTGCAAAAGTACGTGAACAGACCTATTGCAAAAATTCAAGGTACTTAAAACACCCCGGGATTTTATTTCACAGAGAAAATAACTTTCTTTTGTGATAAGAATACTTCAGGCGGTGTTAAACACGCTATTAACTTATAAAATACCCACTTTTTGCGTTAAGGTAGACTTTGTTTACGTTTGGTTCAGCAGCCATATTTTCTTAAGTTACCATTACCAAACGCGGTGGTGTAATTAAATTTAGCAAGGAGTTAGTAGATTAAAACTTTATTATTGAAGTTAGTTAAATTTCTTGTTTTAACAATATATTAATGTGATGAAGAACCGTAATAAAAATTACAAATTTTAGTGAATAAGCTGCTTTTAAATTGCAATTTTAAACAGATTTCTCCGGAAGTTTAAAAATTGCACCAAAGCACCCCCATATAAGGATTTTTTTCAGCCTGTCCTGTGCTGTTTTTTTTTGTCCGGCACTAAGTGCCGTACCACACTTGTCCTGCTTCATCGCAGTTTGTAGGAGAGAGGGCGTGCGGGAGTATATAGGGAAATCCGCACGGAACTTACCTATTTATCGTCGCATCTGCACGCATACATTGAGCCAACGCACACGAGACTCAAAATTTCTTCCCTCAAGCCGGTTTTTGGACGTGTTATATTATTCTTATTTTCCGCTGCAAAAGTACGTGAACAGACCTATTGCAAAAATTCAAGGTACTTAAAACACCCCGGGATTTTATTTCACAGAGAAAATAACTTTCTTTTGTGATAAGAATACTTCAGGCGGTGTTAAACACGCTATTAACTTATAAAATACCCACTTTTTGCGTTAAGGTAGACTTTGTTTACGTTTGGTTCAGCAGCCATATTTTCTTAAGTTACCATTACCAAACGCGGTGGTGTAATTAAATTTAGCAAGGAGTTAGTAGATTAAAACTTTATTATTGAAGTTAGTTAAATTTCTTGTTTTAACAATATATTAATGTGATGAAGAACCGTAATAAAAATTACAAATTTTAGTGAATAAGCTGCTTTTAAATTGCAATTTTAAACAGATTTCTCCGGAAGTTTAAAAATTGCACCAAAGCACCCCCATATAAGGATTTTTTTCAGCCTGTCCTGTGCTGTTTTTTTTTGTGCGTGCAAACTCACACATTTTAGGCACAGGATACGGCCCCTCCATTTGGTTACTTACTCGTAGTCGTAGATTAGAGATGACTCGGCAGCAAAAATTTTTCTGCTGACGGGTATGGTCACGTTCAACCAAAAAGAACCCTTTACATGCCTTTGCTGCTGCTGACGGCAGTAGTGCAATCTGATACGGCCTTTAGTATTCCATTATCAAGAAAGAACAAGAAATAAATCTGCTCCGCAAAAAGCATCTGCAATTGTGAATTATTTATTCTGTTAATGAATAGCCAGGCAAAAGCGATCGAGTTGACAAGATTATAACGGGCAGATATCTTGCAGTTTTCTAGGAAGCTGTTTCTACTGTATATATTTACTTCGTTTTCTCTTTTCATAGCATTTTATTGAAGTAATTAAAATGGCTACTATTCCACCACCTGTTAGTGATGAGGAAATACAATGTCCCTACGTAAAGGCACATAGACCGCTAAAAAAACACTTTGAAACTCACTTGGTCAAATGCAGGAAGTCGCAGAAGAATATTGAGTTGGTTACTTGTCCTTTCAACCAGGCCCATAAAATTCGTGAACCAGAGATGAATGTAAGTAAATATGAGAACATTTCAGAAAACTATTTTCTAATGCAGTATCACGTATCGGTTTGTTCTAGCCGAGGTTCGTTTGAAAGATATAAAAATATCCTTGATCCGGGTGTTTCAAAGAGAGCTGAAGATGCGCCTCCTCTGCGTCATCACATTATTGAATCAAGTGAAGATTGGTCAAATGTTGATGCTCCTTCATATGATCCATCTGCGTATGCAAGCAATGCTCCAGTTATAAGGATGCGAGTTGGAGCTCCCCCCTCTGAAAGAAAAGCTTTTAGAGCGGCAGAGCGAAAGAGGCTTAATGCTCAACATAACAAATAAGGTTTTTTTTCTCCAATAATTTTTTACATGCTGACACTGTATATAAAAGAAAAATATATGTATTAAAACCAGCAACCTTTTACCGGTCTTGAAGAAATACCTATAGTTTGGCCATTTTACAGTTTCTAACTATTCATATATATTATTATAACTGTTAGGTATATTTTAAAGCATTTAATTTTTAATAAATTTTAGGGTTCCATACCTGAAAAGGACTAATTTTATAAGATCACTTTTGCGCCATGTGACTCAGACGTTTTCTCGAAAACGACGTGGCGTAGGAATATGAAATTTGGCGTAATGTAAGGACTTCGTGACGCGCGCAAGTTTTGACAGTCAACGGTTGTGATTTTTCTTTTTTGGTTTTAATCGGGGTGAGTTTGGCCCCCTCAAAAGCAAAGCTTTATTTTTTATATTCTGTGGGGTTTCTTTGGAAGGGCTATTTTTAAGGATTCCTAAAATATTTTCAAAGCTTTTGCTGCACTGGTTAAATAGGTATTGGTGAAAATCTGCGATAAAATACAGCTCCCTCTCCTCCCCTTAGTCTTCCAGCTAAAATTTCCATATTCCCAGAGTTAGGTATGAATCATAGATAACAGGAAAACTGCCGCTTTTGTCGGTCTCAAAGTTGCTAACAAAAATTGTTTGGTGCTAACTTATAAGACCACTTTGATTAAAAAGACCAGCCCTTTTAAAATCCCTCTTGCATTCGTCTGTTTGCATATTATTCAAATTTGGGTCTGCGCTAAATAATTTTCCATTTAAAAAAACGTTACATTTTCTACAGTGTGGGGAAGTGGGTGGGTAGTTTCTCCATCATGTTCAGCAAAACAATTAAGGAGGTCTATTTGAAGAAAAAGTTATCGCCGGAATGCTAAAAATTAAGCAAACGGAATAAACTGTTTTGGAGAAAGAAAAAGATTGAATAAGCAGCAGAAGACCTATTTGATTGATTAGTTCGAACGTCATGTAGATTTAGCTCATGATAGCTAACAGTTAACAGTAGTTTAGCAATTGCATTTTTAATAATAACAGTCTTTATGTAATTAAAAAACACATTTACCAATGTTACATAATAGTACAAATCTATTACATATTTTTTTTATTTACATTCAAATCAAACATAATTGAACTGATAATTATATAATAAAGCTATGTCTAAGGGACTTGCAGTATTAAAATTATTAAGAAATAAATAAAACAAACTTAAGTTTTCGCTAGACGAATGTTGAGAACTCTGCCCTCTAAAATGTGATTTGCTTTGTTTACAACATTATTGAATCCATCTCTTGTGCTAAATATAATAAACGCATAGCCCCGAGAGATTCCATTAATTTGTTCGTACATTACTGAAGTTGAGGAAACGTGCCCAAATATAGAAAAATATATTCTGAGTTCTTTATTACCAACAGTCCACGGTAAATTTCCGATAAATACCTTTTGTATTCTTCTGCTCACCATCTTTGAGCTTATCTCGAAATTTGGAGCAGATGTATCGTGTGTCCTCCAATTACATCATTAAGATTTATTCCAGAGCCTTTTCCAATATCTTCAATTTTTATTTGAGCTGCTTTCAACGACCACTTCTCCAAAAAAGCTTCAATAGATCAATCCGAGCTACGTTCATGATATGAAAAAATAAACTTTACTCCAGGATTTTGATCAAATATAAAAGATATTGTAACAAGAATATCTTCGAAGAAACTTGGATCATAGAAACAATCCGCTGATATTATTAAATCAACTCTGCCTAAATTGAAAAAACTATTAAGAAGAAACCCCCAACTTAAGTGCGGAACACAATGTGGTGCTGGCGCTCGTAGCTGGCGCGGTAGCCAGACCTGTCAAAAGTTCAAAATATATAAATTAAGAGATGGCGGTCCAATGCGTAGCTGGCGCTGTAGCGCAAAGTTCAATATTTTTAACTTTTGGCGCGCGCCAAATTTGACATTTCCGAGTTAGCTACAGTGCCAGCTACGAGCGCCAGCGCCACATTGTGTTCCAGCCTTTACTCCTTTTATTGTAATATCTTGCCCAGGAATAAGATTATTAATAAGGCAACACTTTTTAATATGTGCCAATGATTTAGGCAAAATACAACAATCAGTCAATGTAATTTGAGCTCCACACTTGGCTGCCAAAATTCCTGGCAGGCCAGTTCCAGATCCTATTTCTAGAATTCTTTTATTAACTAACCACTGGCTGTATTCCTATTCAGCGGCACTCAGCCTTCCCAGCCGCTGGCAGCGGCTAAGGGCTGAGGTATTCTGAATCAGGGGCCTGGCACTAGGAACATTGAGCTTTCAACATGCCATTGGCCTTCGACTTGCTTTGGACACTATAACCTGAGAATGTATTGCATTTTATGCACACGGATTCTTCAAGCAAAAGAGTAAATTTCTCTCGCTTTAATTTTTTGGAAGAAAGTGATAGCTGCCGAATTTGGTCTATGAAGAACAAGATTGAAACAACAATTGCAGCTGTTTGGCTTTTTAAAGATAATTAAACGTCAATTCGTTCACTGCACTTTCACTTGTAAATCACTAACGTACAATGACATAACTTTACGCGGAATTATTTGAAAAAGATAATTATTTAACTTTTATGTTTGTTTCTTCGTCGTTTTCAAAAACGATTCCAACAGAACCCCAGAAAAGTAAAACACCGGGGTCCAAGCAGGAATCAATTAGTGAACACAGACAGAGTGCTATTCAAAATGCAATATCTTAATCTAATCACTATAATTAATGAACTAGTTACTTTTAAATTTTAATTCGCCGCACAAGTTTTCACTCTAATACACAATATTTTATATATAAACACTATTTTCTTCACTTAAGTAAAACCGACACCTATGAATCCATAAATGTTATATTACTTACGATCCTTTTTATGTTAATAAGTTACGATCCTTTAAATAATCTATATGTAAACACGTCTTTTCCGAAATATATAATTTTTCTGACAAATCAGGTAAATAAAAATAATCCGGCAGTGCGAACTGTCAAACAGTAACTAACACATGCTAATCTTACAAGAAGCTTTCTCGTATCCACGCATCAAAAATTTACCACAGCTATACGGGTACCTCTAACCTGAGATTGTATGCGACACTTTTATTTGAAACCTCTTATTTTTTTTGAAACCTTTTATTTGAAACCTCTAAATGTGAGATATCGTTGACGTCACATAAATTAAGAAAATAATTGAGAGAAGTGGTTTTAAATAACTAACTATCTCTTTCTTATCAATATGAGCTTTCCCATCAATTACTTCTATTCGCTTTTCATGTTGCTTGAAAACTTTTAAAGATTAATATTCAGTTCTCACACCAGCAGACCAAAAGCTACCTGAAATAAAGCTCCTGTCAGAAGTGCACCAACGGTAGTATTATATTAATTGTGTTCTGAATGCATTCTCTTACTTAGCCGCTAACCTTAGAACATAAAGCTAAAGTTTAGCTTTATGCTCTAAGCCGCTAACTCAGCCTCTTGTCATATTTTCCAGCCCAAATATTTTCGGCTGAAGTAGGCTGAGTAAGAAGAAGACGATTTTTGCCATTTAACTTTCTTGAATATAGATCTTTGTTTACATTTGTAATCTAGCCAAATATAGCTTTGCCCTTATTGTCACTGTCGGCTCGCGGAAAATTTTTCAGAAGGGAGCAGAACATATTTTTCGATATAAAACTAAAAATATTTTAAGTATAATTATATATATTTCCCAAAATGAACAAATAATATATATAAGTCCTTACAATAAATAATTTTAAATGCAATAGACAAAAGACAAACCGCTGGGGACCAGAAAAGATACATAAGTTATAATAATATCATATTTTAACTTATTTATCTTGTGGGGACACATAGTAGTTCGGATTATGGTTTCAAGAATTTTTTGAAACATTTATAATGTTTGTTTTCATGTTAGGTTTCGTTCGTTCCAAATACGTTGCCTATTCACTTGTTGTAAAGGTTATCTAAGTAGGTTGAAATAATTGTGTATGAATTTTGTTATATTTTATTTAAGTCAAAAAATATGTTTAAAAAACTAATCAGTTGAATTCAGGTCTTCAACCGCAATAGATGTAATTTAAAATTAAAATAAATATCTCTCGATTAGTAACGGAATTCTTTTTTATTATTGCAATATTTCTTGGCAACCATTTGGTTGCCAATTCAAATAAAAAGTCCTTGCAACAAAGGCGAGTTTTTAAAGTCCTCCGGAGCTATACGCTCTTGAGGCAATTTCAGTTCGTAGGACTGTGGACGAAGTCTTGTGACCCAACCGAGACGAAAAATATTTAAGGAAAATATTAGAAGGAAGTTCATCAATTCAGTCGAGCGTTGATTGGACGTGGAGCTTAGCGATTACGGAAGACCACGAATCTCTACTCATTGGTAGATGGTGACGTTCAACATCAACAATAGAACAGTCATCATTACTAAAATCTAAATCACCTATCTCAACCTCCACGTGGTGGTCCCTGGAAACAAGTGAGCACTGTCTGTATTCAATAACAATGCTCACTTGGCTAAACGAGAAGGTGGAACATTTTAAATGCATAAATTATTAAAAATTTCAAAGCATTTTGCAACTGTTTTTCTAAATTGTGTTAGATCATATTATAATTAGAAAATCAATTTCATCTTTGCGCACATGTTTTAATGTAATTTAATAATAAAATTTTAAAAACAAATATTAGTTAATTTTGATTTAATACAATTCAAAAGATATATCAGCCCCGCTTCAAAAAATCTCAAATTTGACTACTGTCAAGGTGTACAAACACATAGAAAACCTTCACCTCCAAAGAAAGGAAAATGCCGACGTTTTCCTAGCTTACTGCCATTCCTGTTTAGCTTTATATTCTAAGCCTAAAACATACAAGGGAAACAACTGCTAAAAACACAATACCGCGTTTTGACTAAATATTTAGCGACGAAATTTCGCAGCTAAATTTCCATACAACATTTAGCCGCTAAATGAACACAATACCGGGCTTAACGCCACAAACAAAACATATAGGTCGAGACACGACAAATCATTTAAAAGCTTGTTATGTTAAAATCTGAAGCTAATACGAACAGAAAATTTAAGAGGAGTTGTAGAATATACATAACAGAAGAAAATGGTGGGTTCCAACGAAAAGGTGTCATCGCCATAAATTCAGAGTTTGCAAACTATTTGTTGGCGCTTGTCGTGTCGCTCTCATTATGTTTCAGCCTTCAAATTTCGTTTGTTGTGTCGCGGTAGTGTAAACGTAGCATCTTTCGATATTGATAACTGGGCAGTCCTAAATTTCAACTGTCAAATGGGCTGTCAATTGTTGACTTCTTTTCGGAGTTCGCTGTGAAAGATGGTGGGTTGATCAATCTTTTTGAAAAGTAATTCGTGTTTTTCAGTATCATCCATTTTAATTCGATAGATTTATTATGAGAAAAAGATTTACAATTTTAAACATTATTTTTTCATATAAATATTTTTGCATTTGATTTGATATTTATTAGAATTTTTACTATTTTAGACTAAAGGTACTTCGAGCTTTGGTAAACGTCATAACAAGACGCACACTTTGTGCCGTCGATGCGGGCGCTCTTCCTACCATATCCAAAAATCTACCTGTGCGCAATGCGGCTACCCGGCAGCAAAGTTGAGATCATGTAAGTAAACCTAAGAAAAATTTCTTGTTTGAATATTTGTAATAAATCTCATACCATGCGATGTCAAATTAATTGGGGTTTCGGATTAAAAAAGCGTTCTATAAATTTTGGGGCTGCGTTCCAAATCATAAGTTAAGCTGATTAGTGTTTTTAAAATGTGATGTTATATCAGTGGATTCGTTATTTAATACTAATTTCGCCTACAACTGAGTGAGGTTATTTTAAAATTTGTCAGAAAATGGAATAAACTGTTCCCACTGACTTCTACCTCCCCAACTGCTTACTGCAGTCGTAAACTGTGATGTAAAACTAACGTGCCAAACATAAAATCGAGTTTTACTTCATAAAGTAAAAACACGTGAAAATTACAGAGGCTGGGGACAGATGAGTGAGTTAACAATTAGAGGAATAAACTTCGTTTGTCCATTCGTTCTATGCAAGAAACAGATTACGAGTTAACCCGATATAGTAGCTAGTGCCGTGTTCTAAATGCAACAAAAACAACTAATTCTGATTCATTTCTTTATTAAGAGAATTAATTAATTTTAAAAATAACAAGTCAAATTATTTAAAATTAATACCTTAAAAGAGCTAGAAAACCTTAAATTACAAGAGATGAGTTTTACCCCATGACTTGGAGGATGTGGATAACCGGTCGGATCATCCATGTTGCTTTTTCTGTCTTTCACTTCTTTTGTTTCTCCCGTTTATATGCCCAATTATAAACGCAGGTTTGCATTTTAGCTGCATAAATCAGCACTTCAATCTACGTTTTTGAACGGGCCCATTACCGGCACGTAATTAATTATCCCCAATTCTACGAAAATAATATCACCCGCGTGGGTTGAGCAGCAAACACGGTTCTGTGTTCAATGACTAATTTGGAGCTGCTCTGTGCAGTCTTTACTTTGCCGCTGGAAATTTTTGTAGAAAGAAAGTAGAGCTGTAATTGCGAGAAAGTACAATTCCCCAAACTTTTCCTTATGTGTACTGCGGCAAGTTTCGGTTTGTTTACACCACTAATGCTCAGCTGTTAATGTCAATTCTCAACCTCGAAAATTTTAAAAGTAGTCAACAGAACAGCAGAGCAGATCACAAAACAATATAATCTGTTACAGTAGGTAACGCATGCGATGCTTGTGATGCTGGAGTTGAGCAATGTTCAACTTTTCTGTACGGCAGGAGCATCATCTGACAAGTTAATTGATAAGTGCAGTGCACGAAGAAATAAAATGGATTTTTTTCAAAGAGAAATTAATTAACGCTATACGGAAATGCAATTATTTATGTAATAAGAAAAATATGGAGTATACAAATAATAATTTAAAAACTAAAACATGGGAAAATATATCAAAGGTAAAGACAAATGAATGAAATGTCAAAACAAATTTATATGGGGGTGCTTTGGTGCAATTTTTAAACTTCTGGAGAAATCTGTTTAAAACTGCAATTTAAAAGCAGCTTATTCACTAAAATTAGTAATTTTTATTATGGGTTTTCACCACATTCATATATTGTTAAAGCAAGAAATTTAACTAACTAATTTGCAAATCAGTAAACACTTCAATAATAAAATTTTCATCTACTAACTCCTTGCAAAATTTAATTACATCACCGCCTTTGCAAGTGGTAACACAAGAAAATATGGCTGCTGAGCCAAAGGTAAGCAAAGTTTACCTTAACGCAAAAATTGGGTATTTTACAAGTTAATAGTGTGTTTAACACAGCCTGAAATCTCTACTTAAGCTGTGAAATGAAATCCCGGGGTGTTTTAAATAACTTGAATTTTTGCAAAATTTCACTACACACTTCATTGTCACTAATCCTTTAAAACTTGAACTTTTCTCAAATAGTTTTGACACAACACGCAATATTTTTATATTTTTGACCTTCGCAATCAATTTAATTCTTACATCAACTTTACAGGACGATAAAATTAGCACCAACAAATTTTGCTTAAAGAAAAACGTCAGACAAGTGCAGCAGGAGAAGAAAAATGAGAGCAAAAAAATCGTAGAAATCGGCACACTAAGTACACGAATTTTACACGCTAGGGCCACTCCGTTTAGTTTCTTACTCGTAGGATTAAGCAAAGAAAACGAATTTGGACGTGCTTATACTCAATGGTTTGCTTAATCAAACTATGCTTACTTTGTGACGTAAATCTGACGTAGCAAACTATCATGAGTTTAAGTTTAAGCTTAGAATATGTAACTAATAAGGAAGTGCTACAGTATAAGCTTAGAAAACTTCGGCATACTTCTTTATGCAGCAGAATGACCATTTCTTGTGTGACTGCACCATTGAAGTAACACAAATTTAGAATTTCGGTAGGGGCGTCGGGAAAAGATAAAAATACCCTCAATTAGCTATTTATAGTTCACCCAGTTGCTGCTAACTATTTGTCGTGCACATCTTTACCTTTTAGGAATTAATATTTATATAAAGGAGAAAGAAAATTATTATCTATTGGACCGTGCATGCCCCTTTCCAAAACATAACCAAGAACTGCCTTTGAACGATTGGTGTGACTAAAATTGATCATACTTAAGATGTAAACAAACTGGAAATTGCAAACAAAAACTTTATTTATTATCACCTCTTCTTCATGATTCACACTTTTTTCGGTATATTAGGACAATAAACAATCATAAGAATTTAGTCGATAACTAAAACCTTCCTAAAAAGTGATATTCTTGGCGAATTTCAGCGATTATTGTCATAGCACAAAACTGAGCACTATTGTGAAATTAACTTATTCACAAAACTACAAGTTCCTAAAGATTTTCTTAAAACACTTTTTATTATGTTTTTTGTCGATTTAGTTAAACAAAATGAATACTTCACTTTAAATTTGTATATAAACTTAAAAAATCTTTTGCACGAATGATTTAGACGGAAATCACACCAAGTACAAGTTAACAGTTCAACTTTATCTTCCACGCTGTCTTCACTTTCTTCTGGTCTCTTCTTTGGTCTCACGTAGACGGCTCATACACGTAATGGCCTATCCTGTTTATTCTATAATCTAAGAGTTTAAGCAATGGATTCGGACAAGCCATTAGAATCGGGGCTCGTCACTCTAAATGATTTTAGCCCAGTCTTGTTGAAGCCAATACAGTGGACACTTTTCGTTCCTAAAAAAATGTCGGGAATTAAGAGGTGTCCGCTTTTCAGAGGGGAAGTTTGAGGCAAATCGATGCTTGGGACTGGAAAAAGTGCCCGCTTTTAAGAGGTGTCCGTAAAGGGAGGTTTCACTGTATTTATAGTTTTTTACTCACCGCAAGCGCATCTTAATTTGCGGCTGATTTAATAAGGACATCAAATTTGTCACTGGAAAATTTAAGATTAAAATATAACTTTGAAAAATACAAATTTGCTTGTCTTACCTTATAAAAAGCAAATCCTCTCTCAATATACGAAGTGTCGTTATTGTTTTTACTGGTCTTTCAGACCAGCTCTCAGCTACCATTCGCGAAACTTCGTCACAAGTCTGCTTGGACGTACGCGAAAATCTACCTTAGTAAACATCTTGGGACGACCTGTTTGAAGCCTTGCTCCAGCGCTGCCCTATATCATTAGTTCTGTGAATTTGAGGTACTTGCACTTTAATTGCATTTTTCCCAAGCACACAGATATATTATTTTGAGTTAGCACAGTAACTTCTATATATATATGGAAATTGCTTCACACATTGCTCGCACATTCTTTTAATTACTCAAATAACTTGCCTTATTATTAAAAGAAATAAACTAATCTTTTTATTTTTCTAGATAACTGGTCGATTAAAGCCAAAAGGAGGAAGACCACAGGTACTGGACGTATGCGTTATCTTAAAATTGTTCGAAGACGTTTCCGTAACGGATTCCGTGAAGGAACACAAGCCAAGCCAAGGAAGTCGACGTAATTTGTAACTCATATACAAATAAAAAAAGACTTGTATATTTGATTTTTATTAAAAAAGAGAATCTTGAATTATCGCAACTTGTAGCAAAGAATTATATTTTACTTATTGTCGGGCTCAAAGACGAAGTACATTGTCATCTGTTTCTATTAAAATCTTTTAGATGGGCTTGAAGAATAAGCAATGTTGCTTTCCATACCTGAGATTGCTTTAGTCATCGGTTAAATTTCAGGAGCGGTTGGATTACAACTGTTTACCGGCCTCGACGCACGTACACTGGCGGACACGTAAATAGCACACTTATTAACATCTTAATAAAATCACTAATGGCAATGCAACCAGAATATCCGACTAAGTGTTATGTTAGATTAGATTTGCATTTCTTATTAGCAGATCTGATAGATCACTAAGAATGGGTTTAATTAGTGGCCAGTAAATAGAACATTGCGAAAGAGTGTGTAAATTTAAAGTGGAATTTCTTCTTATCTCGACGTTTTTGTTTGTGAGTTATGTGCGATCATTAATCACAACGCAACCAAATTGCTAGAGAACCAATTGCCTATTTTTGTGCGCAGTTTTCAGTTCATTTAGGCCGTGAATCTGCGCAGTTACATTCAGCAGACCGTAATATGGTAAAACTCGTTAATTTATTGCGCAACTTCCCAGTACTTAGGGTTAGGGTTGCCAACACAAATACAGTAGAACAAAAAATTAAAGGGGAGAAAATACAAGACCTATGGATCGAAAATATTCAGACTGAGCAAAGCACAACCTTTTATGATTTCTGAGGAAATAAGAACACGTAAGCCATTCATCTCGTCAGAAAAGCGAAAGAAGAGCTTTGAGTTTGTTAGAAGTCATATATTATTAATGATAAGCACTATGAGCACTCTTTTGTGCCAAAACTCCTAATGGAAAGACGCTCAGCCATCCTCAAGTAGGCAAGGAGGCTAGGAGTGGATATAATATCAGCTGTGTTCAGAAATTCTCAACCGAAGATTCGTCTAAGCCATGCCAAAGTAGGAAAGAAGCACATAATGTGCATTGTGGTTTCATCGTCTTCCAGATCGAGCCGACATTCCGTCACATTAGACAGATCTATTCGGTTTAGATGATATTTTAGTTCATAGTCGCCATATAGGTAGGCTGATAGCAACTGCGCTTACAACGCAGGGTCCACAAGCGCCATAGCCGGGGTAAGTCGGGGGATATTCTTCCAGTATAGCAGTTGTTGACTCAGCCCAATCTTCTATAACAGATCTTGCTGACGCTGCAGTCAGGTTTCCTTCCCAACTCATCAGCGCTCTCATTGCCATCGATACCCGAGTGGCTAATAGGGCGTGAACCTGTTATCGGCGGCTAGTTGTTGGAGTGTGTCGAAGCACTCCTTAGTAAGTCTCGAGGAAAAACTCCACGAGAATAGAGCCATCAGTGAACCATTTGAGTCTACTGGGATCGCCGCCGTCCGAGTCGGTTTTACAATCGTATTGTATAACCAGAAAATCATTTTTCGGAGTAAGACCACAATTCCTTTCGACAGGCCCATAGGGTTTGTGTAGTCTTATTTAGGGTAGAGTCAAGGTGAGCGTTCCCATTTTCTATTGAGCATAATGTCCAAGTACTTCACTTCATTGGAGTATTCAATGATCGTGCGTTCGATCGAGGTTTGACCAAGGCCCAAATGGTGCCTTCTGGTGAACGGCGCAAGGCAGGGTTAATAGGGAGGTCTTCTTTAGCGCACCAGTTGATAACAGTGCGCAGAACTGACATAATTAAACCAGTGGTAGTTGTTATGGTAGTTGTAATTCTTGCTGCCAAAAAACCGAAACACCGTACAAAACAAGGTCTGAGGATTGGCTAAAGCCACGCAACAAGAAATGGCGCCCAAAGTGCCGGGATGGAAGGATTCTGACCGTGATATTGGTCAATGCACTGACTCAGAACCTGGGCTCACAGCGCGAAGTTTTTAGTTTTTGAAGTGGTGAAGGTTCTCCGGTACCGCGGCTTTTTGGCTGTTAGCCTGCTGACTGCCCAAGGACCGGTCATCACAACTCTGTCGGCACAGATTCTCCGAGAAGAGCAGACCAGTAGCAGGCGATGGTCAGCTGTCTGTCTTGGAGAAGCTCTGTTCGACATCCATAGGGTTTCCTTTTTCTGTTTTTGTCTTTGGAGTTTTTTTTTCTTTGAATTCGCCTTCAACTATTGTGCTGAATTGTATCTGCACTTGTTTTAAAGTTAATTTGATCTGATACTAGGCAACGCAATGCTGACCAGCTGTGATCACGAGTTTCATGAGCATTGCTTAGGCCAGCGCGGGACAACGAGGAAGGTATGTCCTAATTATCGACAGGAACTTTATAACCGGAACGATGCAACTGGCGCTATTCCGCGGAGATATAATACGAGAGCGATCACGTGCGGAGATGGCATCCCCTAGTGATGTGTCGGTCGCCAACGATTTGGTCGTTTTGACCGAGTCAGTAAAATGACTCAAAAGACCTGAGTCAATATTTTCCTACTATATCGCTCAATCTTTTACTTTACTTTCGCCATATCATATCTCTAAGAACAAAACAGATGGCACACCAATTCTATCAATCTCGCGGTTGTTCCCATCCTAAGGAAACGAAGTGGTAGACCGTGCACTGTGCATAATGTATTGTGGGCTATTTGCTTGAGTCAAGAACTGAGAACTCAATTAACTCAGGCGACTTGCTCTCTTTCAATAATATGTAGTTCCTTCCTGTTGCTGCTGCTCATATTTTAGAGAATGTGACGTTGTAATGCATATGTGATCCCTATACCTCTCATCAAACCGGCCATACAACATGTGACAGAACAAAATAGAAAAAGTGACCGATTTTGCCCATTACTAGCACCCCCCCCCCCCAACTACTCTACCGCATGCCCCAAGCCTACTGCAGTGAGAGTCAACTTTTTAAATTGTGAAAATAATTAAATGAAACCACTCAAACTGGTATATTTATTTCCTTTAATTTTGAAAAAGATCTGAAAGAATAACAAAATCCGACCAACAGTGACTGCTCAAAGAAACACTCTGCCTTGCTTGGCATAAGAATTTTCTTATCTACCTTCCAAAGCAGACCTGAGTAATAAATTATTTACTAAGTCTTCTAGATAAAAATGCAATTGTTATACTTTTGAAATTTATAGCATGACTTAAAAAGTATTACGTTAATTGACATGTGAGAACCATTTAAGGCATGTCAATTTTAAGATAAATTACCTAAAGGAAATCTAGGTCTGATTGCTTCTGCTGACAGATGACTGTCCAGCGGAGGCTGTGATGTGATGATGTTATCAGTTCAGGTTCAGTTGATCTTCCAGCAGGGTTGGTCTAAGCCACGCAATACAGCCGAGTGGACCTTCCCCGTAATAATGGGTGTCTGTGTAACCGACTCCTTAGTTATTCCAATGCACACAGGTGTTACTAAGGGTAATGTAAATTCTCGCTCCTTTAGCATAACATCCACCCACTTAACAGTATTGGAAATCAGACGCCTCCGTGCGAGCGCTCTAGATATGAATCGGTACCTTGTATTGTCGAAACACCTATGTCAAGAACAGGACATGATGCCATTTCTTTATAGTGAATGGCTTTTTCGATCTTGCTAACAAGATTGGGTAAGGAAGTCTCTGTTAATCTACCTTATGTGTAGGCAAACTGAGTAAAGTGAAGGAGAGATGATTGGTCGTACCTTTTGAAGGCTAGTTATCTCTAGCAACAATTCTACGCTTTCACAGCGCGTTCTCCAGGAATGGCGTTTGAAGCATCTTATTTCTTTATTATATTCAGTGAGTGCGAGCCTATGTTCATCCCACTTTTGAGAGAGGTACCTTATGAACCGCTATGGTTGAGACAGACGGTGCTGTCATGGTAGGAGAAGATGAGCACATCATTAACCTGGTTAGCGGCACTTATAGTTTACCAATTGTGGTAACTAGCATAAAGTTATCGCAGTATATTTTCATCGGAATAGCTATACTAGATACGATCTCAAAACGCCCCAGAATGTCGATTCGAATGTGCTCATGATCCGACAACGAAGCTTCGCCTGAGATTCGTCAGTTTCTGATGAACTCTCCTCACCTCTTCTGTGGATGCAGTGATAAAGGTAGGTTTGCACCCTCCATTAACTATATCTATATATTTATCGATTAGATAGTTTAACAAGTGCTCATCTCTTTCATTGATGTTGTTATTGCCCTAAACGGGATGGTGGACGTTTACGTCGCAACCAATGATGAACTGTCGGTTTACCTATTGGGTTCTTAAACTTCATCAGGCGGAGCGAATGGGATGTCTTTAGGAACGTAGGCTGATGCCAGGATAATTTTCTCCAGACTACCTAGCGTGAGGACCCCAGCCAGGATTGCAACCAAGTCCCTGGAAATAAACTTGCTCGCGGGAAAAAGGATAAAAACTTCTGTTAATTAGAATGGTCGGCCGTGGCCTATCCTCTCCCCGGTGGTAAATCAATTTAAATGAGTTGATGTTGAGTCCTCGAAATTGACCACTCAAAACCCAGGACACCTGTTTATGTAATAAATTTATGATGATTAATAAATGATACAACTTGGTTTGTTTTAACGTAGAATTTTATGATTATTAATAACTGATACAACTTCGTACGTTTTAACGTTTAATTTAGAAATTATAATTGATCTAATTACTTAGAATCGCGACCAACCTCGACTAACTCTACTTATTCACTGACTCAAATCCACCGGTTTTTTCTCCGGCAGAAATCCCAAAAATCATCAAACAAATCTTCCGTTGCAGCAAAATTATGCATTGACCAATACATTTTGCAGGTGTTTATACTTATCTAATAAGCAGTGTCGTCGGTACAAATTTAATAAGTAATGCGCAGTGACGTCGACTTGGACGCTGTGCAATTTGCAATAAATTTATATAGATGCATATTCATGCTTCAGGTACAACAAGTGAGCACTGCATGAGCATTACTTATATATACTTAGACCTGTTAAAGCAGCAAACATTAAAATGATTGGTCAAGCTGTGTAGTTAAATAATAGATTTTAAGTAATGCAAAGTTGGTTACGAACCACTAGTTTGGCTACAAAGGTAATACTTGTACAATTCAATTTGTAAAATTAATAAATTTAGAAATTTAAAATTAAAGAAATTAAAATAATTAAATAATGACTTCAGCGTCGCTGTAACAGCAACAGGGTTAACTACTGTTTGGTAAAACTCCTATATATTGTGGCTGATGCTCACTTGGCATGGTGCAGGTGCCTGGAGTACCCATTAAAAAGTACTTTACCAGTGACCGCTGCTTAGTCTAGCTCCGAAATGAATTAGTTGATTTCGTTTAAATTTGATGTTTATTGTCCAATAATGAATATCTCGGTTCAGACAATATTTTCTTCTTTTCCTAAGGCTCCAAATATAGTTGGCTTACTAATAAAAAAAAAATGAACTAGATAATAACCTTTATTTTTTATTTATGGTGCTCAAGGAACCACCCTTGCCGACTGCCGGAAGAGTTTTGCGGCGTCAGGCACTAGAATGCAGATGGAATCAATATCCGAGGACTCTTCCCTACATACCATTTCCTGTTCGAATTATGTTAGAATTAATTCCAACCTAATTCCCATTTCTTTGAATTAAAATTTTTTAATTCCATTACTTTTCAATTAGGAATGGAATAACCAATGGAATTAATATTCCAAGGTAATGATGTATGTACACCCGTCCCTTAGTTTACGCGGCACTATTTTTACGCGAGTCTCTTTTTTAAGCGGTAAATTATAACAATATACGCGATATCAATTTATTATTGTTTTTTTTAAGCTATGTGAAATAAATATGTATTTTTTTCTTTTGTACTTACAGACTTATCTTTCGCGTAAAACAAATCCACGTGGAACGGATACTTCAGGCAAATTGAGGGATGGGTGTAATTGAAATTCCTCATATATTCCACCGAGATTGGTAAAGGAATGAAAGGTAATTAAAAATGAATAATTCATGATTTAAAACCAGATTTTAGTTCCTTAATTCTTTTTAAATTCCTCTTCTATATCATAAAATTTTTTTTATAAAATGAAAGTAACTCTATTTCTTAACTTTTATACAGTGATTACGCATATCATGGTCATCACTGTATGAACCTTATGAATTAAAAGAAATATAAGTGTTGCAATTTTTTATTGCCACTCGTATAAAAAAAACTGATTTCATATGGAAAAAATATCCTTCTTTGAATCAATTAGGATGGAGATCTAATATTCCATTGCCGTCTTCTGGCCCTGTAGAAAGACTGTTTTCTCTCGCAGGATTAGTTAACACCAGAGTTGTAAACTTCATTACCCATTCCCATTCCAATTCCATTCTTTGGAATTAACATTTTTTAATTCCATTACTTTTTAATTAAGAATGGAATTAATATTCCAAGTAATGATGTATGTAATTGGAATTCCTCATATATTCCACCGAGATTGGCTAAGGAATGAAAAGTAATTGAAAATGAATTATTCATGATTTAAAACCAGGTTTAAGTTGCTTAATTCTTTTTAAATTCTTTTTCTATGAAAACATTCCCAAACTGATTAGCACTTTCTTTTCATACAAATTTTCCTGTCCAAAAATACAAGACTGCATCCAACCGATTTTGGACTACACCTAAATTATTTTTCTTGAAAGGAACTTTAGTGTTTTAACTTCTTTATTATTTAATTTTTTAATACAATCAGTGAAAAAATTAAGCGGACAGTCGTAAAAAATTCGATGCAACAAAACAAATTCATCTTCTTTTTAAATTGGGAGTAACAATTTGTATATTTCTTAAGTTTAAAAAGTGTATAAAAATTAAGAAATAGAGTTACTTTCATTTTATAAAAAAAAATTGGTTTATTGCATCATATTTTTTGGAAGTGTTCTCTCAATTTTGTCACCGAAGTTATAAGTTTTAGAAATAAAGCAAATAACGAAACCATAAATAAAATACTATACAGTAATGTGAATCAGTAACAAAAAAGACAGGGTCTGCTTAAATCTGAAGTAATAAAGGATCTAAGGTGTCACAAAAAATGTTTTCGTTCAAGAAACAAGACAAAAATATATTCCACAACCTGCCCTCAATATAAAATTCTTGACTTACCGAATACAATAAAATATTATAGGAATTTCGCAATTAGCTTAAGCACTTTAAAGAACTTGCTGTCAAAAGCCTATTGATAGAAGCATAATTTATCCTGAAATTGAGGAAGTGCATCACGGTTGTTTTAAAAGACGATTCCATATGTTTTTTTCAAACTAAATTTACCAGATTAGGTTTAAAGTATTTAAATTTTTTTATTGCCCCCATATTAAACGCGCTGACTTTATAACATTTTCGCTTAGTGTAGGAGCGCTAATAAATTTCAGAATGTTTTCATAGAAGAGGAATTTCAAAAGAATTAAGGAACTAAGATCTGGTTTTAAATCATGAATAATTCATTTTCAATTATTTTTCATTCCTTTGTCAATCTCGGTAGAATATATGACGAATTCCAATTACATACATCATTACTTGGAATATTAATTCCATTGGTTTATTCCATTCCTAATTGAAAAGTAATAGAATTAACAAATTTTAATTCGAAGGAATGGGAATTATGTTGGAATTAATTCCGAAAAGAATGATTACTTTACAGCTCTGGTTAACACTCCCAGAAGACAAACTCTGTCAGATAGTTTGTGTGAACAATTGCTTTTGATGAAAGCAAATACAAGTTTATTGTAAATATTTAAAAAAAAAATATAAAAAATAAATGAAAATAAAATCAAAATATTAAATAAACAAGATATTGTGTTATTTTTAGACAGGAACATTTGTATGAAAAGAAAGTGCTAAACAGTTTGAGATTGTTTTCATAGAAGAGGAATTTAAAAAGACTTAGGTAACTAAAATCTGGTTTTAAATCATGAATAGTTTATTTTCAATTACTTTTCATTCCTTTGCCAATCTCGGTGGAATATACGAAGAATTCCAATTACATAACATTATTACTTGGAATATAAATTCCATTATTTAGTCCATTCCCAATTGAAAAGTAATGGAATTAAAAAATGTTAATTCCAAAGAATGGAATTGGAATGGGAATGGGTAATGAAGTTTATAGCTCTGGGCTACTGTAATGTCTTCTGCGACCGTAACCCTACTTGTCTGGTCACAGTTTGATGCACATACAACCGCATTGTAGATTTCGTGAGAATCCATGTGATTCCTACGAGTAAACGGGTGGTGACAATCAACCGCGGCAGATCCCGTTGCCACGAGAAGTACTGATTGAAAGTGGAGGACGCCAGGTATCCAGAGTACGCAGAGTGATGCATGACCAAGCTCCCCCTTGGTCTGCGTATGCTGTTCCACCTTGAGTTGAGGTATTTGATTTAAGAAACTATTCTTCTCTCCCCCTGACCACAATTAGCGAGCACACCTGGCAGACATTACCGCGCCAGAAGTCTAATAACAGACGCCACCACGAGGAGGCTGTAGTCGCACTACCGTCAGTGTACACAGTTACGGAATATGTACACAGTAGGTTTGTTTGTTTCGCTGCATGGAAACAGAAATAGTGTAGAGTGTAATCGATGTGACGTCAAAAGTGTGGAAATTTGCCCTACACTAACGTCAGCGAAGCAAACGTTTTGGAGCAAAACAGACAGACCTAGTAGCCAATGGCTGCATTCAGTGGCAAAACTGACGGAACAAACAAATGGCAAAAATCTTCTTCTTTTTACTCAGCCTACTTCAGCCGAAAATATTTGGGCTGGAAAATATGACAAGAAGCTGAGTTAGTGGCTAAGTAAGAAAACGCATTCAGAATACCTCAGCCCTTAGCCGCTGCCAGCCAATTTGTTTCGTGTTATCCCCCTCTGTACCTACATTTGGCATGCCCCTGTTTACCTGATGACTGTTGGCCAAGCTATGTATAAAAAAAACCTTAATTTGAAAAAAAAACCGTATTGTGGAGCCACAAAAAGAAGGCTAGTGAAGATTTGGTTTAGTGGAAGTAGTGTTGAAATTTCGTATTGGCCTGCTCAAAGTTCAGATCTTAACCGTATAGAACATCTTTGGGATGACATAGAGCTGGTTATAAAAAAGCAAAAAGTATTCCAAACAAAGATATGTCAAAGAGATTTACTAAAGTTCTTTAAAATAACTACTTTCTGACAAAATATTAGCCGAATTGCCTTAAAATAAAATATATAAGAAAGACAACTTTTTTTAAGTGTGCTATTTAAGAATTGTTGCTAGGTTTTAAGTTTTATTTACTAATAACAATGAATTAATTTTGTTTCTCTCGGGGTTTCCTGGTAATTTTATTGTATTTTTATTTACAGCGTCTCCGAAACACCAACAATATCCTCTAACTCCCAATCGTCTTTTTATTTTAATCTGTTGGCAGCAGAAAACAATAGCCTACGACGGGGGATTCGAACCTGGAACCTCCAGGAAGGAAGGCCGACACGTCACTTACTCCTTTAAGGCTTTACAATCTAAAAAATTCGAATGATGATTTTTCTTTACTTTTTTCATTCATTCAAGATTATGTTTGGGACTGACAATATTTTTGTGGTTTATAATTTTTTTTTATCATTTCTAACGGTGATTATTAGAGGCATACAAATGCCTATTAAAATGTCGATGGCGTACGATCTTCGGGGGTGTGGAAGCACAAAAGACTGGGTCGGATTCATTGACGTTCGCTTAAGTTGTTGATAGAAAAGCGACTTATGCCAATTTCAACATGTCCGGCTCATGTTGATACTTATGTACTTACTTAACGGGAACCTTTCTTGAACTACAAGTTTGCAGCACTCTTTGAGAAAGAGATAGCAGCTGTAATATTTTTGACTATTAAATGGTTGTGTTGCAAACATGATGAATTTCATTTAATCAAGAAAGACGAATATAAAATAATTTCTCCGAGCATTTGATTTGACATAAAGGTTTTGTTTCCTAAAGTGAAATGAGACCTCAAAGTAATATTATTAATTTCACGCACCCAATTTCAGGTGCTAAGTAGTGACCATGTGGCTAAAATATAAATGGAGCTACCATACACACCCAAGCAGCACATATCTATGTACATTCCATTGAATTTAAATCAACTGAAAGCAAATTGCATTTTAGCGAACCATCCATGAATACTAATTGATCTCTTAAGCTACATTCATATGTGGCATTGAAGAGGTATTACAGCAAATCAAATTTTTAATTAGGGATCATATTTTTGTTAACAAACTGCATTCTATATTTAAATTTTTCCATGGAGTTCATAATTGTCTGTAATTGACATACATTAATACATTGATTTGAATATATGGAAATATATTTGTTATGAAATGTATGATTATATCTCTAAGCGATGCAACATCTTATGTAATTTGCATTCCATTAAACACACCTCTTAGAAATTTCAAAAATGTAGGTACTTCCTAAAAATGATTTTACTAAAGAGCACTTCGTGTGCGTTTCATAAATTATAACTTGGTACTACTAAATTATGAGGTGCAGCAGGACTAAATATAAGTACTATCGCAAGAATTTTTTTAGTCGCACGGCACACTCATCATTTATTAGTCGTGGGTTAATCCCAACGCACTAGGAGTCGCATGAGGAAATGCTGCAAAGTGTCACGCAACAGAATCCTAAGGGGGATTTCTAATATGATGGCCTGTTTTTAAACGACTTTCCAAAAAACGAGAGGTTATACTTAAGTTCGACGTGTATTTTTTATTTATTTTTTGTTATGTATGACCGGGTATAATTTCATAGCGCGTGGACCGATATGGATAATTTTTGTTGTTGGATAGAGTATGACCCCCATTGCGTGGGGTGGGGAGAGTGAGAGGAAGGGGTAGCCTACCAGTATTATATTTCGATTTTATTGTTTTTCCAATTAAGCTCTCAAATTTGAACTTTCTTGCAATTGGTAATTTCTTGTAGGTACCTCATATTCGTCAAATATTACAAGAGCATTAAGTTACCATTATTTTAAAAGTTTTACTCTCAGATTTTTGAAAATTCATAATTTTGTTAATTCGAAATATCGCATTTGAGTAGTTGGAGTCGTGCTGTATTTATCCATTCATCAGAAATTACGGCATACATTCAAATTGGTCACAGTTTAGTTGTGCATTAAATTTTTGCAAAATAATTATTTATTACTGCTACTAAATTCAGTACATTTGTATTAAAGCAGTTATTAATAAAATATTAACTAGACAAAGCCTCCTAACCTATTTATCAGATAGAGTAGGTATTTAAGCAATTGCAACACATAGTGAGCGAAACGAGACTTCTCGATTGAATATGAAAATCCCACATTGAACAAAGTTGTGATATCAACTTGTTAACCGACTTCCCAAAAACAAAGAGGTTCTAAGTTCGACGCGTATGTTTATTTTTAATTTTTTTATTTTTTTTTTTTATGTCTGACCGGGCATAACTTCGTAACGCGTCGACCGATTTTGATGATTCTTTTTTTGTTGGATAGAGTATGTTCACCGATTGGTACCATGTCAAAAAAATTTTTGGGAGGATGAGGGTGGGGGTGATACCTAACTTTGTAACGCCTGGTCCGATTTGGATGGTTCTTTTTTTGTTGTACAGAGTATGATCAACCATTGCTAATAGGAGAAAAAAATTTGGCCTAAGGTGGGGGGGAGGGGGAGGGGTAGTTTAACTTTGTAACGCTTAGACCGATATGGATAATTCTTTTTCTGTTGGGTAGAGTATGTTCCGTGGTTGATACCAGAAGAAAAAATTGTTCGGGATGAGGGTGGGGGGTGGGGGTGGAACCTAACTTTGTAACACGTGGTTCGATTTCGATGGTTCTTTTTCTGTTGTATTGAGCATGATCCCCCATTGCTAATAGGAGAATAATTTGGTCCTATGGTGAAAGGTGTGGGTGGGGGGAGGGGTAGTATAACTTCTTAACGCATGGATCGATTTGAATAATTCTTTTTCTATTGGGTAGAATATGATCCTTGGTTGATACTACGAGAAAACAAATGTTGCGTGGGTGGGGGGGGAGGGTGAAACCTAACTTTGTAACACGTGGACTGATTTGGATGGTTCTTTTGCTGTTGTATAGAGTGTGATCACCAATTGCTATTAGAAGAATAATTTGGTCCATAGTGGGGGGCTGGGCGAGGGGAGGAGTAGTCTAACTTCATAACGCGTGGACCGATTTGGATATTTCTTTTTCTTTTGGGTAGAGTATGCTCCCTGGTTGATACCACGAGAAAAAAAATTGTTGGTGTGGTTGGGGTGGGAGGAGGAGTGTGGAACCTACCTTTGTAACGCGTGGACCGATTTTGATGGTTCTTTTGCTGTTATATAGAGTGTGATCCCCCATTGCTAATAGGAGAACAATTTGGTACTATGGTGGTGGTGGGGGAGCGGGAGGGGTAGTAACTTCGTAACGCGTGGACCGGTTTCGATGATTCCTTTTCTGTTCGGTAGAGTATGTTCCTTGATTGATACCATGAGAAAAAAAGTTTAGTGGAAGGCGGGTGGGGTAGGGGGTTAAAACTAACTTTTAACGCGTGGACCGATTTGGATGATTCTTTCTTCGTTGTATAGAGTCCGAGACACTAAAAAGTGAAAAATAAAAAGTTTTTAAAAAAAAGTTGAACCGACTTCACAAAAGGCGCTAAAAAGCATAAAATAATTTTTAATTTTATAACTATTACGACATTTTGAAGTCGGTGCAAATTAAACAAATAAAATAATAAGAGGTGTTGATATATGGAAAAGAATAAAAGTGTAAGGGTAGGGTAATAAACGAATTCCAGTTTTTTTTTGTTAATAGGACTGCAAGCTTCATAGTCAGTCAGCCGTTCTAAAGCTGACAACATATATCTTTGTGATGATTCCTCGGATTTTTTTAAAATTCAAAATTATAAAGGGAATCAACTATCAGTTGCTGAAACTAAACTCTGAAAACAATTCATATTTTCTTATTATTTTTTCTTTTAACAAAAGGGCGAAAAGAAATATTATAATAGCTATAGATGAAGTAGATACGTATATAAATATTGAATAATATTGGGATGTGTCCTTCTTGAGTTAAAAAAAAAAGTGTTCTTACATCCTTACTTTACTACAATTGAGAGTTATTATTTCCCTATTTTAAGGGTCATTCTAAAACTGTGTTCAAAATACGTTGGTAATTCTTTTTTTTTATTTATAAATAATCGTCGAAGATATTTTCCTTATTGTTGCGGCACCTCGCAGGTTAAGATAATTTTTTTGAAATGTTCGTTACATTTTTTTTGAATTAGATAAAGCCTATGGAAAAGAATACAAGTGGAAATGTAGTATAAGGAAAGAATTCAAGTTTTTTTTGTTTAATTGGACAGCAACTTCATATTCAGTCAGCCGTTCTGACTTTGATAAAGGTATATCTTCGTGCTGATTTCTCGGATTCTATTTTTTTTCTTCAGTGGCTGAGAAAATATGATGAAGTAGTAGACGCTGTCCGTATTCCTCCCGGCGATATCTCTCTCTAACACCTAGTCCGGACAACTGTCCGACTTTATAGGGGCTATGCCTTATAGTATGGGCTCAGCATAGTCACAGGATAGGGTGGGATAGCCCAATAAGCCCTTTAACATCTATGGGCTGAGGTTGCTTCGCCGCTATCCCTTGCCCTAAGCTACCACAATTTTTTTGTGTGTACAAAGAGAGCCCACAATATAAATGTTCGGGCGAGTGTACCGAGGAGAGTGAGGCAAGAACTCCCCCCGATCCGACGAGCTTAGCACCTCACCTCTTTGGTCACCGACCAAGCCTGCACGGCAACTTACACTCACCCTGGTGTTCCCCTTCTCTTTCCCTATCCTTTTTGGTTGTGTGCCCAGACTTAGTCAGGGTTCTCACATCCCTCCTTCAAATTCATGCCCTCATGATACCGCTTGATGGCAGCATGGGTACATGAATTATCCCACTAATACCATAACAAGAGTCCGACCGTTGCCGTCAAGCAAAACCACCTAAACTACAAAACCATGAACTTACGAATTTCACGCACACACATTAGGGCCAAAGGTTATACTTCGTGTAAGGCACTAGAATATTTATTATATTCATAAATTGAGATATAGGAGTGCCCGCCGATCTAAAATATTTTCGATTAAATTCTCGATCTCGATTTTAAATTGCCGCCAGCAAATACGATTGCGTTCTTATGTTGGTAGCACAATCAAAAGCACATTAAAGAGGAACATAACCATTTATTTCTAAATTTTATTTTAAGAAATACGAGGAATACAGAGAAATAGTTAATTAAAAAAAATTATTTCAGGGAAGACAATTTAATCTGTATATAGTAAGCAAAGAAGGTTTCCCACTACTGGTAACAAAAAATGTCTCAAAATGAAATAGCTTTATTTGTGTGCAAGGATTGGTTAATCTGTGGTACAAAAAATTAAATAATGACAACACGTTTGGAGGTAAAATGTCCTTTTAGGCCTTTTATTTTATCCTAAACAAGGTACATATAAAAAAACTAGAGTTGCCGTTCAATCTTTTAACATTTATTGAGTAGTTGTATACAAAGAGAAGATACATATTTACAGTTACACATACAAAACAACTCTAACTCTCGTTTTAATTCAGCTTCAAGAAGAAATTAACCTTAAATGAATGTTTTTAATTATTTACAATAAAGACTTAACACTATGCATTCTACTTTGAAACTAGCTACTGCCTAAAGTAAAGTCCACTGCAAATTATCGATAAATCTGAATTTCATTTTACCCAACCAGATTTATAAATAGCAGTAAATTATACTTTCTACAACAAGTTAACATTATTTTGTACAGCGTTTATTAGAAGGACAATGTTCCTCAATAATTAGTATCTATAACTAAACAAATAATTACGAGTACTTTTTCCGGTTCTGCACAGTGCAGAAGTTATCATTTTGAGCTGGCTTCCTCGATGTACACATTTCCCCTAAGTGGTGACTTCACGGATTCTTTGTCTGCTGTAAAAAAAAAAAGATTCGTGTTATACCAGTCACAGATACAAAATGTATAGTAAAAGTTCCTAAAACATTTTTAGTTAGTTAAATTTACGGAAAGCAATAATAAAGATAAAGCGGTGGACCTTAACTATTTGAGCTTCGCAATTTCAACAGGATAAGGTAATCTGGTAATCTGTAGATTGTAGAAGCAGTTTTATTCGAAGATGAAAGAAATATTCATATCACGCATTTATATGTAAATTATTTTGTGAAAGCTCTGTTTTTAAAGCTTGCCAAACGTTTTTAATGAAAGTTACTCTAAAAGGTCTACGAGAAAAAAATGTTCAAATACAAAGATCAAACTAGATGAAGAACCGAGTGCGAAGCACTGAGATACATAATACTGGAGTGATTGGTGCTCTGAAATTTCTTCAAGAAAATGGTATCACTTTTCGCTAGTTTTCCTCCAGTGAAAGTAAAATTGTACTCATATGAGATAGCTTATAAGTCACTAAATTTTAATACATCTCAGTGGTGCGAAGTTTGAATCCCACACGACCAACTTTCCAGTATAATGAGAGGTGGCGATGGGAAACAAAAAAGTATTGTGCGGTAGTTACGCCTAACGTTAAGAACGCTTTTAACGCAGCAAAGTATGTGCCCATCATGAAACAGGAAATTACGGTATTAAAGCGACGACGATACCGAATATTACGATGTTTCTGCAAGCATACCACAAGGGTCAGTCTTAGGCCTCCTTTTGTGGAATGTCATGTACGACGCAGTACTTAAGCTACATTTGACTCAACGCTCAACAATAATAGATTTTGGAGATGATATCGATGACGGTGGTGAAACACGTCCATCGATTTGAAGCAGCGACCAACGAAGCAATTAGTACAAACGGAGTTGCATCAATTCGTTGAGCGACACGGCCACCCATGGCATGTCCCGGGTTCGAGACCAGGTCTTTTATTAAGAAATTAAAATAATCCACTCCGCCTCTGGGCTGTTGTCTAGCTCTTAGCAATGCAAAAACAAGACTTAAGTTTCCTCACTTCCCTTACCCTAATTCCCTTCCGGACAAAACCATGCTATAACGCATCAAAGGGTTATTAGAGTTAAATTTATATTATTTTTTTAGGTAAATTTATAGGTCGCACTCAATATCATCTCAGACTCTTTTTATTAATACGTAGTACGTGTAAATGCGAAAATATAGCATTAAAAACGCAACAAAGCTTCACATTTTTCCATTTTCTTCCAAATAAAAGTAAATAAAACGCTATGAGCCAACGCACACTTGACTCCAAATTTCTTCCGTCAAGACGGTTTGTAGATGTGAGTCCAAATTGCACACATGATATTTTGCTACGACTCCCTTTTATATCGGAATAGCAGATGAGTTAGTATGTGTTTGATAACTCAGAAAATTACGCTGTGTTGTATGAGACAAAATATCCATTCTATGGTTTTAGTGGTGTTTTGCAACCGAGAGATAGAAATTATTTCGGTGGAAAATGTGAGGAAAGCATTATATTTCCCTGCGATCCTTTACCCTGAAAACCCCGTTTGTGTAAGAATCCAGAGGAAAGTGTGCGTCGGCTGATTCAATATGCTTTACCGCAGAATTATTGCGCTGTGTGACATCTATCAGTGACATAGCTATGGCATCGCTGTGTTCATTGTGTATGGGGAATTAACTTACCAGATCTGAAGGTCATAACCCAATATATGACAGACTGGCAGTAAAAATGACCTAACGGACCCAATCAAAATCAGAGAAAACTCCGGGCAAAAACGACTTAAGTACTTAACTGCATTAACTTTGCATTACTTTTTGCAGTTAAGTCGTTTTTGCTCTGAGTTTTTCTCTGACTCGTTTTTGCTCTGAATTTTTCTCTGATTCGTTTTTGCCCGGAACTTTTGCTCGGACCTTGTAGATAGGTCATTTTTGCTCTCAGCCTGTCATATTTGCTTCAGTGCGAAGGCAACAGGTGGGAAGTAAGCACATGAAAGTGGAAATAGTATCTAGCTTATGCGACGTGAATATGTTTATACCTTAGAAGTTGATAGATATTTCGGGTTTTAAATTTATTTAATATATTCAATAAAAATCACCAAAAATGGACAATTTCGCATTTTTAGTTGAGGATATCTCAAAATACTGCCGTGCTAAGTAAAATCTAGCTCTAAATGTATGTATTCACCGCATAAATTTATATAAAATTTCAGCAGTTTTTCTGAGACAGCAAAAACTTTGAAGCTGTTTTTCGTCTTTCATGTTTATCTCCAGTCCAGCCGACCTCTAGAATCAATAAAAAGAGAAGTTAATCTTAAGCCTATTCAGCTTGCTAAGGAAAAATGGGCAATCTGACAACATACGGTATGTCAAGGCAGCTGTGGCCAGTTTGGAATATTAAGAAAACGGCTTTCATGCTAAGGAAAAGCGAACCGATCTCCGAAATATACGTAAGTAATAACTTGCCACTGTTTCTTCGGATGATAATCAGAACGTTTACGCATCTCCACCAACGAAGAAGTTGCACGGACGAGGAAGAAGTAAAAAAGCATTCAGCACTTACTCTGTGATTGCTCGTTCCGGCCAGGAGAAGGTACAAAGCTTTAGGCGCGTACTTCTTCGGAGGACTGGGTGATGTTGGTAACACAAAGTACTTTTCTTAGGGCTATGTGAGGCTGATCGGCTTTCCGATAGCCACCACCCTAACCTAACCAAACCTACCTCCAGTCCGTTCTATTACTAAATTTTTAATTAATTTTTACTACCAGCTATCATCATCATACAAATAGGTATCAGAAATAAAGACATAAAAGACGGATGGACATTAGAACCGGGCCAGTTTGTGGGATCTTCTCTACAAAAGAACTTTGCAGTGGATGAACATAAGCAGCGCTGGTTTACAGAAGACGGGTCTTAGTTAATCCGCTATGTAGAAAATAACACCAACTAGAACGGATTTAGACAGTCTAATCTAGATCAATATTAAAGTGGATTTACTGCAAAGTGCAAACCGACTGTTTCTGTGATAAAATTTTTTGATTTGTAAAGTTTGAAATTAGTAATTTTTTCATTACTCCATAAGAACTTCACTGATTATAACTATAACAGTTGCAAATAATCACTTTATTAAATTCGACAAAAGAAGTCACTTACAGTAAGTAAGCAGCCTACCGCGAAAACAGTGGAGATCTATAAAAGATTCCAAAAAAACTGGCAAAAGAGACTCTTACAACTGAACATCTTGTAAAAGATACTATTGGATCTCTTCTTGTCACGGAGGAACATCAACTGCGGAGGTACAGAGAATATTTTGCTAAAGTTCTAAAAAACACCTTTGGACCGTCAAATACCTCTTCAAACGAACCCTAGCTGGTTGGCCTGGTTGGCTGAGGCCAACTTTGACATCAGAACTCCGACAAGATTGGACTTGCGTTAATCTATGGACCTCGGTAAGTTCACAGGGATTGATGAAATACCAGTGGATCTACATACTTAAGT
Organism: Leptarthrus brevirostris; assembly: GCA_964036015.1. Lineage (NCBI taxonomy): Eukaryota > Metazoa > Arthropoda > Insecta > Diptera > Asilidae > Leptarthrus > Leptarthrus brevirostris. Next base: position 92,891,197 of record OZ038374.1, read on the forward strand.
CGGATCCCATTGCTGTGGCTGATATTATTCTACCCATAATCCAGAATGTTGGAAAACTGAGACCTATCCCACTGAATGGAAAATAGAGAAAATTGTTATGATTCCCAGAATAGGCGACCTGAGAAGTTGTAGTAGTTGGCGCGATATCTGTCTTTTAACTGCAGTCTCCAAATTGATAGCAGAAAGCATCTCATGCGAATGCAGCAAATAATCTCGCGCACTTTAAATGATTAACAGTCTGGCCTTCGTAAGAATTTTCCTTGCAGCGATTAAATCAACACCCTCCCTCCGAATTATCATCGAACAATTCGCCGAATGAACGTCCTCTTTACATTCGTCAATTTTGAGTAGGCGTTTGACAGCGTTAAAAGCGAGTAATATGCGCAGCATATTCGTAAAGGAATTCTACTCAGCAGCCCAATGTAACGTCCTGCACAAGGGAAAACTGTCGGAGCCCTTTCAAATGCTGAGCGGAGTGTGACAAGAATGCATAGATGGTAGACAAGGATATTTTTCCTGATTGTCATTAATGACGTATTGTGCAGCGCTCTAGATGACCACCGATCGCGAGGGATTAAATGAAAACTTTCTAACTACCTTACATACCTGAAGCATGTCGACGATGTATGTCTTCTATCCAACAAAAAGAGTCATGTAGGCGAAGTTTCCGAAGCCCTCAGCAGAGAAGGTCATAGAGCAGGGCTTAAGGAGACAAAACGAAATTTATCCTAAAGAGCAGAAAATAGAACAAGTGGATAAATTTGCTATCTCTGAAGTATAATTACAGCAGACAGCAGATCTGAAACTGACATACGGGCTCGCATCAATAAGGCTCTTACTGAGACATGGGGCAATAACATCTCCAAACGCAAAAATCCTCGGTTGTACGGTTGTTCAACATGGAACGTGACCTATAAAATGTCATCTAAAGTACAAGCCTTTGTCAACCGCTGTCTTCGGCGCATCTTTAACATCCATTGGACGCATCCTTCACAACGAAGTCCTACACAGCCTTATAGGCCAAGACGAGATACACTACCCAAATAGCACAGAAAGTATCATTTTAGTCTAGGTTACGAATCTGCTACAAAGAATGAGACTCTTTAGAAACAACTGTTTCTACAATGAAAGCGCTAAAAAGCATAAAATAATTCTTCATTTTATATCTATTACGACATTTTGAAGTCGGTGCAAATTAAGCAAACAAAACAACTACTCAGACACAATTGAAGATAATACATAATACTACCTGAACGTTTCAGCTTACAGGATCATAAGGAAGGACGATTAAATAGTTTTGTTGTAGTTGTTTGGTTTGTACCGACTTCAAAATGTCGTAATAGACATAAAATTAAAAATTATTTTATACTTTTTAGCGCCTTTTGTCAAACTGGTTCAACCTTTTTTTTTAAAAAACTATTTTATTTTTCCCTTTTTAGTGTCTTCTATTCTGTATAACAAAAAAAGAACCATCCAAATTGGTTCACGCGTTAAAAATTTAGGTTCAACCCCTTACCCCCACCCCCATCCCTACAACATTTTTGTCTCCTGGTATCAACCAGGGAACATACTCTACCCAACAGAAAACGAATCATCGAAATCGGTACGCGCGTTACGAAGTTAGACTACCCCTCCCCCTCCCTCACCCCCCACCTTAGGCCAAATTATTCTCCTATTAGCAATTTGGGATCACTCTATACAACAGTAGAAGAACCATCCAAATCGGTCCACGCATTAAAAAAATTTTTTTGACATGGTACCAATCGGTGAATCATCAAAATCGGTCCACGCGTTACGAAGTTATGTCCGATCAGACATAAGAAAAAATTAAAAGACATGTCGAACTTAGAACCTCTTTGATTTTGGGAAGTCGGTTAAAAAGATATTTGAACAAACTCAACGGCATTTGAAAGAGGAAGACTCGAACTATAACATCCCACACACACACACATACACACACACATATATATATATATATATATATATATATACAAAATCGCGATGCTACATAACCTGAAATATGTCATAAAACAGTGTTTTTGCACTTTTAGGATAAAATATATCAAAAACCTGACTTGACAGAGCAATTCTGAGCCCGGATTCGGTTTCAGCGGGAAAAATTACCTCGGAAACAACTAGTCATTGTCAAAATGTTCAAAATTTCGCGGGCCTGTGATGAGCGTAATTGGAAATACTATTTTGGTAAAAAATTGTTGATTGCTTCAATCAAATATAATTAAATATGGATAGCTATTAAGCTCTGACGCAGCCTCCCTACAATTTAAATATATTTATAGATAAGGAAAAACAATGTAATAAGTTGGAATTCCCTCGTATCGGTTTAGAAAAAGTAAATTTTACAACCTCCATGATGTTTTGTGAAAAGTTAATAATTTTTTTTTAATTAAATGGTTTTATTCAGCTTCGTATATTTGTTTCCTTCAAATCTTGCAACTGACTTTTCACCCACTTCTAATTGTTGTATCGCTTTGAAATTTTGCAGACATGTTCAATTCCGATGACAATACAATATTATGGTAAGGGGGTTAGGAGTTTGGGGGTGACATGAACAAAGAATTACAAATAATCAAAACGACCGATACTGATATCGATTCTATACTTTTCAGGGTCAGTAAGATGAATAATGACACACCTGATGCCGCTAAATACTTAATTTGGTGGTAAGAGAGTTAAATGTACAAATAATCCAATTTTTTTTTATACGATGTGGCCAAATCCTAGGGGACAACCCTTTGCTGCGTTAGCATGGTTTTGGCCGGAAGGGAATTAGGGTAAGGGAAGTGAGGAAACTCGAGTCTTGTTTTTTTTGCATTGCTGCGAGCTAGACAACGGCCCAGAGACGGAATGGATTATTTTAATTTCTTAATAAAAGCTCACGGGGTCATCTGGCCTCGAACCCAGGACCCATGGCATGTTGGTCTTGCCGCTCAACGTATTGATCCAACTCCGTCTCTCGTATACGGAAATACACGGAAAGTACGTCAAAGAGGAGAAGGTTTATTAATCAGGCTTTAACTTGCTTTATTAACTTTCCCCCGGCAGGTTTGTATCTAGAACAAGCTGTGATAAACTATTACCAGTAATATGAATATGGAAGTGACTATTTACACTTATCGTGTACTTACGTTTAGTTCCGTGTATTTCCGTGTACACGGAAATTACACGGCAATTTAAGAGTCGTAAATAGACACTTCCATAAAAAAACAGGTAAAAGAAAACGTTTAAGTTAAACGAGTTTTATTTAACATTAGCCGATGTACTAAAAGCTATAATCTGTTCCAAAAAGATTGGCAGTACACGCTCTTATGGACTATTCATGTCTGCTTTATTTTCCCATCATTTTCCTATGCATCCATGCCTCTTCCTCAGCACGCAGTTGCCACGATTTCGACTCAGAACATTTTCTGATTTTTCCTCGTGGACTCATGTTGCCATATCAAAAGTATGTAAATATAACAAGTTTCTTGTGAATCCATAGCCATTCAATAAGACTTTTTTTATTAACAGCTGTGCAACATTGAACGAAAAATATATACATATTTCAAAATAAATAATTCAAAACAATTTATAATAAGTAAATTCAAGCATTTCTACAAACCTACTGCTAAGAGATATAATCTGGCTACACTAAGTGTTCTTTCCGACCATCTGTCTGCTGATTTTTCTTATCACAATCAGTCAATCAGTGCCTCTTGGTTTGTCCACCAAAATACATTAAAAGGGTGGCTGCACATGGTTTTTGGCATCATAACTTGCCACTTACCGTGTAATGCCAATCTTTTTGGAACAGGGTATAGAAAATAATTATGACTCACAGATGTGGGGCTTACCGAGATATAGGTACTGTCTACTGGTCAATAATCGCGTATGACCAAGAGAAGTAATGTCCTCTAGTGTCGAAAGCCAAAATCCACTTTAGGTCGATGTATCGGCGGAATAAGTAAGTAATCAGGGGCTTTAATCAGACTTAAATAAAACCGGCGGCCAAGTGATATTCATATTCTGATTCGTATCTGAATTCAATAAGTAAGAGATGAGGGCCAGGAAGCTTGCTTTTAGTACGACATCTAATGTTAAATAAAATTAGTTAATTTAAAAGTTTTTTTTACCAATTTTTCATTTTATTTACGCTTTAAAGTAATAAATTTTCAAAACCACAGACGTGTCCAGCAGTTAAAAATAAGTTAACCCTTTGGTGCTGCTGTTGAAGAAGAGTCAAAGGAATTGAGCTTTTCTTAATCAAAATTTGCTCAACTTTTAAACAAGTGTTGTTTTGAATTTTTTTCTTAAATATAAACATTATTACATATATACGTACACATCAAATTCAAAATTTATTTTTTTAAATCAGTTAAAAATCGTCAAAAAGCTTAAATTGTTAATATTTTCATATCAAATTTTTTTGACCAAATCTTTAAAATTATGCATAAAATATAATTTCAATAAAAGTGGGATGTTAAGGTGTCTGCGGGGTTAAGTTCTTAGGTAAGCTATTAGTTTTGCCGAAAATATAGCCTCAGTAGAGTCTAACTAATGTTGTGGAATTCCAAAAAACAAATTTGCTTGCAATTACATTAACTTAAATATCTTAAGTACTCGTAAATACATATATAACTTTGCTTCCGCTCTATTAGCAAAATGTTCTTGTTTAATTTTTCGACCAAATACACTAAAGTTTTGGTCTTGCTTACGCAGTACTATTTGCTTTACAAAGTAATCTCCTGGAATTATTTATTCGGAATTTTGCATTATATTGTTTAACTCTTACCTAAAAGCTGTTCCAAATATACACAACGGACTTCAACAGGACGCGCACAAGGATCTTTAATCGGATTCTCAATCAGAAAGCTGCCGTTTTCAATATTTTGAACTTCAGCCAATCTCGCCATTAATTTTGCCGACAATTCCTCGACATCTGCAAAAAAGAAAACCAATTTTTCTTTTAAAGTTTTACACAAAATAGAACGCGATATTTTCTAAGTATCTAATAAATTACGGTTCAAGGCCAGAAAACGCTGCTAAATGGAGAGAAACAAATTTAAAAAAGGTCGAAACTATTCCGTCACAACTACGTGTCGAAGCTCATGTAAACTTGACGGTGCCTCTCAACTCAAATAATTAGAAACAGATGGGGAATCCACAAGTTATTGTTGAAAAGTTTGCATAAGCTATTTTTACCTAAATGTGCACGAAAAAAAAACAGCGGGTTATATTTTAAACTCAACGCTCCCAATCAGATATATTCTATAAGTAGGTTCTTGCTTCCCATCTGGAAGATAAAATCAACCGACGTCAATGAGGCTCATGCCGGCAAATTGACGGGCAGCTGTGGCGAATCCTGTTCTTTCCATTTCAGCACGATCCGCAGGCGGTTTAAATCAATTCAGATTGGAAAAGACCGAGATTATTGGTTCTAATTTAAGATCTGTTTATGATCAGACATCAAGACGTTTCTCTCTAGAAATTTATAAAGCACAAATTATACACTTCACGCCTTCAGACATAGGAGCGCGTTGCAAATAGGCATTTAGATTTTGCACATTTTCCGACTATTGTTTACTGTGCTTGCTGATTCTGGTAGTTAATAAAACTTTTACCTTCCTATATGCGCGAGCAGAAAAATATTTGATGGAGAATCTTTCTCAAGAAGTGGAAAGTTCTATGTAAACGTGAAAGAATGTGTGGGCCTATAAAGGTCAGATGATTCCGTAATTGCTGCTTTTATGTTTGCTTTTAGTACTTCTTAGAACGGAAATATTGTAGCCATTTCCTCGTATATTTTTGGATTAATGAAATAAATTGCAGGCAAATGGTATATAAATAAATCTTTCCTAATAATTTTGCAAGTATTGTATAAAAGCCGTAACCATTTTTTTAGGGTTCCGTACGTAGGAGGCCAAAATAACCCTTATGGTGGGACTTTGGTGTTTTGGCCGTTTTTCTCAGTAACTACTACTGCTATCGACTTGAAATTTGGCACAGAAGTATAAGTCATTGGCCCATCCATTACCGATCAAAGAATTAAAATAATTAGGGGGAGGGAAAATGTCCCTTATTACCGAAGTTTGCAAACCAACAAATTTGAAATAATTCATATTAATAGGAGGTCTGATGTATGTATATTCCGGGACAAATAAAACAAAATCACAGTTTCCGAAGAAAATTTTAAGAAAGATTATTATTTTTATTATTAAGGGAGCTTCGATTAAGGAGGTCTGCTGTGCCACAATTCAACTATGCAAAAGACGCTCAGTTACCCTGAAGTAGGCAAGGACGTTTTTAGCAGTGAAGGATCTAACATCAGCCGGACTCAGAAAATCTGGACTGAAGATAAGTCTTCATCCTCTTCCAGACAAAGCCGACACTTCGTCACACCACACAGACCTGGCGAGATAGATAGCTTTACAGTAACCTGATATCAACTTTACTTAAGGCGCTAAAATCTTTGTAAGCATATGATCTAAAAAGCGCCTTGGCCTAAGTAAGCCCGGTGACATTTCTCCAATTTCTATTACAGCTCTTGCCGGGCTCGGGACCTTGATACCGAGAGAAGAAACCCATCTTGAATCATCATCTGTGATCTGATTACACTCGATTTCCGAGTGATCTGGTATCCAACAGAACGTAATCCTGTTATGGGTTACAGGGTATCGAAGCACTCCTTAGTAAGCTTTGGGGAAAACCGCCACGAGGATAAAGCCTAGAAGGCCTCTTGGCTGCCAGAGAAGATAGTAATATCAGCACGTCCCAGGCCTTTATTGACATTGAAAAGGGCGGAAGTTTCGAGGTAGGCTTAAAATACATTGGGTCATTTACCCATTGCAATCGAAATCCTAGTGTTTATTTATTTATTTTTTTCAGAAAAGATTCGCCAATAGTGACCCCTACACACATTTTAAATAAATTTAAATTTAAATTAAACATGCTTAGGCTATAAGCAGCCAATTTAGTCGACCTTAGGATGAGCAATTAGTAAAGGCACAGCTTAAGTTGACTCTTCATTCGAAGGCTGGAGAAGTTCAGATCTAGATTGGTGCAGTGCTCCTGAAGAGGAGAGACATTCACGTAATAGGCTCGTGAATACCATACAGAGTTCGGTGACGAGAAATGTGCAGTCAGTAGAAACTTCTTAGAGAGCGGTTTGGGATAAAGATGCTCCCAGCTCTAATTCCGGAAAATTATCATTCCCTGCAATAAATCGAAGATTTTTTTTTTTTTTTTTTTTTTATATATGATGTTGCCAAAGCTCAGGGGATGCCCTATGATGCTAAAGCACAGCCTTGGCAGGAAAGGAATTAAGGATGAGGGAAATGGGTTAGGAGGTTGAGTGAAGGAGGTGTCGATGTACGCCCCGTTTGAAAGTTTCAGGCTCATAAGACGAGGGAAAAACAGAAGATGGTAAACTGTTCCACATTCGTGTTGTTCTGCTAAGAAAAGATTCCCGAAATTTGACGGTACGTCCAAATTTGACCCGGAGAGTAAAGGGGTGGGAGCGACTTGTAGATCTTGTTTCGCGCGTTGTAATGAGTCTACAAGGAATCTGGCTAGCGATTTCGTTAGAACAATGGCCATGGAAATAGCGATAAAAGAGTGAGAGACAACCGACATTCCGTCGATGCTCAAGAGAGTCAAGGCCCTCAGAGATTGAGGAATCGCCAATAAGTTTAACAGCCTTACGCTGAACTTTGTCTAACGCGGACAATGCGGTGTGTCCTGCCCCTGCCCAAATATGGGAATTATATTCAAGTCTAGGCCTAATGTGGGACTTGTAGATCAACGCTAAGTCGGGTGGGGTGAAATATTTCTTACATCTCTGTAGAAAACCCAAACATTTCATCGCACTTTTAGCGATTGCAAATATATGATCAGTCCAGCTAAGATTGCTGGATATCTCAATACCCAAGATCTTTAGGGAGAGTGAATTGGGTATATTCACTCCGTCGACTGAAATGGGTTGGGGGTGAACTGGGCGTTTTTTAAGGGACATTAAACAGCATTGAGTTTTGGATGCATTAAACGTAACACGATTTGCTCTGCCCCAAGCGAGGACCTTAGAAATGTCGTTGTTTAATGATCTAAACATGCGTTCCCGATTGACTTCTGTAGCATTTCCACGTGAATTCATTACAGAATCAAATGAGTACGCGAAATCAAGGGTGCTGTCGTCGGCAAAACTATGAATAGGATTGAGAGTAAGGGATAAGAGATCATTGATGAAAAGAAGAAATAAAGTTGGTGAAAGAACTGAACCCTGAGGTACACCGGCATTTATTTCGTGGGATGCAGATGTAACGCCGTCAATAACTACACGGATTTAACGGCCTGACAAAAAGCTCTCTATCCATTTAACGAGGGTAGGATGCAGACCAAATGTTTGAAGTTTGGCTAAAAGGGCAGCATGCCAGACTCTATCAAAAGCCTTTGAAATATCAAGAGCGACGATTTCGGACTCACCGAAATTATGGAGACAATGATTCCAACGCTCCGTTAGAGCCGTTAATAAGTCTCCGGTTGAGCGGCCAGCGCGGAAACCGTACTGGCAATCGTTGATAAGATGGTTATTTTCTAGATATGTTAACAACTGAGAGTTGATGAGTGATTCAAAAACTTTGGATATGATCGAGGTTAGTGCAATTGGTCTGTAGTTAGAGGGGTCGCATGCCTCTCCTTTTTTAAGTATCGGCTGGACATGAGCAAGTTTCCATACACTTGGAAATATTCCTGTTGAATATGACAGGTGAAAAAGTTTGCGCAGAGGTTTAGCCAAAGCAGAGGCGCAGCATTTTAAAACAAGGGGCGAGAAACCATCAAGCCCAGTAGCTTTGGACACGTCGAGTTTCGAAAGTACTCTAAAAACTTCCCGAGTGCGAAAGTGCAGCGGCTTTTGCCTACTAATGCACTGTGATAGAGATGGAAGTGGCTGCGATGATGGTGGCAAGTACGAGTTAGCAGCAAAATTAGCAGCAAACAGGTTGGCCTTGTCCAATGAGTCAGCAAAAACATTCCCATTATAAATGAGTGGTGGTGTTGACGAACAGGTGAAATTGTTCTTTACGGTTTTTACTAGAGACCAGAAGCCCTTACTACCCTTTTGAGTAGAAAATACCTTCCGTCTGATGCTCTGGTCGAAATTGAACTTAGCCCGGCTAATTGCTGAATTGCAAATATTCCGCGCATCTCTATAGATACGTCTCAATTCCTCTGAAGGGCACAATTTATATGCCTGGAAGGCTGCTTCCTTCTTTTTAATGGCTGCGAAACAGTCATTATTGAACCAATTGGTGTTAGTCGGTTTGATGTTCTTGAAGCTATGAGGAATAAAGCGATGCATTCCAAACCATAGGATGTTCAAGATATAATCGGTGCTTCTGTTAACGTCCTTCATAGAAAAGCAATCAGACCAGTCCAGCTCTCTGAGATATTTATTAAGTCCCGCCCAATCAGCATTTTTATAATGCCACACTAATCTTTTGGTGGAGTTTAGATTAGTGGTTGTCAGAGAGGAGATGGAGAATTGGGCGGAGATTAGACAATGGTCCGAATTACCCAAGGGAGACGTCACCGAAACCGAGTATTTTTCTGGATGCGATGTTAGAAATAGATCTAAAAGGTGCGCGTTGTGCCCCGAAGTATCAGGAACACGAGTCGGACACTCAACCAGTTGCTGTAAATTAAAAGACTCACTAAATAACTCGACGTGTCTTCCAGACGGGCTTGTGGTAGAAGAATGCCTGAGCCACTGTGTGTTGTGGACGTTGAAATCTCCAGCAAGAACGATTTCAGAAGAGGGGGATAATTCCAAAATCTTATCGATATCGGAAGACAGTTTATCGAAGGAGCACACAGTGTCAGTGTCAGACATATTCGGGCTGCGGTATAAAAAGCAGAAGTGAATAATGTGCCGATAGAGTTTAAATCTAATCCAGACATAATTAAATTCTGGATTAGTAGAAGAGAATTGAGGGAGATAGGAGAATGGCACATCATTTCTAATATAAACCGCGATTCCCCTCTGAGGAGAGAAGAGCGGCACTAAGTGATAACCAGGGATGTGATACTGATTAATATCAGAATCGGAAACAACCTTGGTTTCGCTTAGTGCAAAAACTGCCGGATTTTCCGCGATCAAGTGGCAGTAAACCGAAAAATGGTTACTTTTTAAGCCACGAATGTTGCAAAAATTAAATAAAAATTTTTGCATAGTCCAGGTCTTAATTTGCCCAAAACAAAACAAACGAAAACGTACACAAACACAAGGACTGACGAACGGGATCCACAGATGCAAAGCAAAGCCGCCTCTGTGAAAACAAAGCCAGCAGCAGTGTTATGCCTGCTGTGCTGAACTTTGATCTCGACGAAGGCAGCTAAATGCTCAGCAGTGGAGACCCGTTAAACGCATTCAATGCAGCACGATTGTACTACATTGAATGTTGGATGGATGGAAGCAAAAAAGATATAAATCGGAACGGACTCACCAGACTGTGCTTACAAATAGAGCATAAAAGCCCTTCACTCCGGCAAGATGGCACTAGCACTTTGATTTTTTAAAATTCGATTCGCTTTCGCAACCGCTTTAAAAATTTATTGGGGAGCAAGACACGGCGGCACGTCCGTCCCCGTCAGTAGTTCAGCTCAAACTCAAATAAAAATTTGGAAACATTGCGTTTCTTTTGCAGGAAGTCTAGATAAATGAGCCTCAGACAAACAGGATTGTTCCAGAGAAGGCCATGGAGGACAAACCTTAGCAATCTGTGCTGAGCTGCCTCAATGTGATTGATTTGTGAAGCGAAAAAAGAAGCCCATACAGCACTGGCGTATTTCAGAATTTGTCTCACAAAGGTACTGACGTTTGGTTAAGCTCGCTGGACCATCTTTTCACAAAGCTCAGCATCGAATTAGCATTATCATCGATCGAAAATTGTATCTTGTTAACTTTGCTCAAAGAGAAAAGGACTTCTGCTACAGGTGAAAATCACAGCAGTGCACTTACTGCCATTTAAGCGAAGGTGGTTGCAAACACACTATTGACAAAACGTAACCAAATCAATGTTCAGCAGGCCGCAGTCGGAGTCCTCGAAACAGTGCAAAATATTTTGGCATTATCCACATAACACAGAATTTTAGGGTTTTAAAAGAGAAGCTAAACATCTTTTATATACAAAGTAAAAAGAAGCGGGCAGAGAACGCTGCACCGGGGAACCCTGAGGTGATTTTGTCTGAAAGAGTTCCTGAAATAGGATGAGATTAAAAATGACCTATCTACAAGGTCCGAGCAAAAGTATCAGAGAAAAACTGTTGGCAAACACGACTAAGCTACTTAACTGCATTAACTTTAGATTGCTTTTTGGAGTTAAGTCGTTTTTATCCGGAGTTTATCTCTAATTCGTTTTTGCCGGATATTGTAGATAGGTTACTTTTACTCTCAGTCTGTCAAATAGGACACTCTGCGTGCAACCTGGAAAGTAAGAGGACAACTACTCATCGAAAAAAAGAAAACCTAAGCAGAAAAAGCTTGCGAAAAAGGATTCGATAGTCAATCCTATGGAACTATGGAATCCAAGGTCCAAATAGTGTCTTCTGGTGAACAGCACAAGAACAGTTTTAGCAGGATTAATAATGAGTTCTTCATTTGCGCACCAATCAGTAATCGTGCGCAGAGCTTATCTCATCACGAATGGTTGAGTTGACTGACACAACGCCATCTTGATAACAATTAGTTATTAAGATGGCGTTGATTAAGAGCTGAGATTTGTTTTCCTGTTTCGTCGAGTGAACAATTTTCTATAAAAAATTTTTATTTCAAAATGGCAAAAATGAAGGTACAAAGAAATGAAAGTGCTAATGCTTAGCATAATGGAAAATAAATTTATAACAAAAATAGAGAAAGACCTTATTTAAAAATAGCACACAACCAAAAATGAAAAACAAATCGAAACGAGATTCAAAAATTCAAAGAAGAAACTGTCACTTCTACCATATTTGAACCCACTCTCAACTCAATCCTTCAACCCGAAAATTCAACTCGATCTCGACTCAATCTTCCAACCCCTCATGTTAACATGTTATATATGAAGAAAAATACATAAAGCTATTTCCTTATGGTTAAGCGCCATCTCAATATTTGTTAAGAAGATTTTAAGGCAGTCTCTGTTAATCTACCTTTTGTGTCGGTAGGAAAAATACCGGATATTAAAAAATCTAAGTACTAAACATTATATCTATTAAATAAACTTGGCGGATAGTGTTATTTACTTTATTATAAAATCAGAAAAATATGTATATATATTATATATTAGTATATTTTGACATATTTATAGAATATACAATGTTATCAGCGTTAAAAAAATATTGTTAATGTTTTTTAAAGGATTTATAAATCTTGCTATTTTTCAAGTCGAAAAGAGAGTATGCTCAATTTTAAATGTTGATTATAAATAATAGTAAATTAAAAATATTAGTGAAATATTAAATAGAGTCGGCAGAGTAAATGATGATAGGTTGGCCTTCCATCTCTTAGATCCCAGATTCGAACCCTATTCACGGCGACCACGGTTGTTTTCTGCTGAACACAAATTACTATAGAGGGCCATTGAGGGTTGTAGATTACTGTTGGTGGTTCGAAATCCACCTTAAATTATAGGTATACTTGCAATCATTGTCTCGAATCAGGTCAGGTCCTTCTCTCGCCCCATATCCAATAAGGGCTTACGGGAACTAGGGAGAGATAAAGTAGAGGATATTTATAAAATATCTTTTAAAATAATGGTCAATGTACTATACTGCATTTCTAAAGTAGCCTAAAGGATGCATATATAATTGAGTGACCAATTTAAAGGGTATAGTAGAATTGGTACTTCTTTAATTAAGACTTCACATACTTCATTAAAGAAGAAATACAATTCCGGGAGTAAATTCACGATATGATTACTATGTTGAACAAGTAGTAGGCGTATATTCATGCAAGTTAATTAATATTAAAGTTGTAACATATTAATTGAGTGAAAAGTATTTATTACCTAAAAGTTTTCTTGAAACACTAAATCAAAATAGTATAACGTCAACAAATCCGCTGAAAAAGACTGCAAATGAAACTACAATTTTACTGACCGCACAGCCTACTCTAGATACAATGCCGGAAAACATGACAGTTCGACCATTTCACCACCAAGCGTTTCGTCGTTATTTCATTTTTGTTGTACCACAGATTAACCAATCCTTGCACACACAAATAAAACTGCACACTCTTGTAACCAAAACTAAGGAGAAACGCGATGTCATTGACCTATTTTAAGCGCAATACTTCAACAAAACGAGCACAAGAGAGTTTCCCTTTAAAACACATGAAAATTGTATAAGGGAAACACTTTTTATCGTGTTCACATGTTCAGAACATTCTGTATGTTAACCTCAAATAAAATCCAATTTAAGACTTTTCCTTAAGTCTACTGTACCTTTGCTTACACCACAAATGCTCAGCTGTTAATGTCAGCTTCCGGGCTTGTATCTAGAGTAGGCTGTGCTGAATGAACCACTGACAGTACTCTGTACCACCCAATCGTTTTTAAGCATAATCTGTTGTCAGTAGGAAACAACAATGGATCACGTTATTACTTACACTATTAAATTATAAAAAATAAAACATAAAAGTACAATATACATATTACTTATAGTTTAATAGAAAGATTTATTAAAGTGATTTGGATGTATTTAAAATTTATTTAAAGGACCTTTTAAGTGGTTACTTCTTAATTCTTATTTTATTATATTATGCTATGGGAATGATGTTTTATTGGTTTTGAAGTAAAAATAAATTTCTCATATAAATGAATAAATGCAGGCTAAATGTCAGAAAAATGTTAAACCGACACATTGAATCAAGGTACTCGCTTTCTCTCTAGTTCCCGTAACCTCTTGTATGGGGCGGGAGAAGAATTTCAGCCTATTCGAGAATACGATTCCAAGTGGACTTACAATTTAAAATAGGATCTGAACCACCGACATGACTCCGCAACCGAAATTGAAATTTTTATGGTCATCTCTTATCAGCAAAAAAAACCATGGCTTGCTGCGCTGGTGTGGTTCGATCATAGGACCTCCGGGATGAACAGTAACTTAACAAGAAATCATGGGTAATAAATTCGAAAAAAAGCTTCGAATTTCAAACCCTATCGTTTGACTTTTTTGGCGATGTGCTTGTGTTTTGCTATACTGCGACCTTACATGAGTTGCAAAATACAGGCAACTCGTGAATCGAATATTTTCCTTCACTTTTGTTGACAAAACTTGAAAATTTGTGTTCTTATCTTGAAAATTAAAAAATATTAGAAGTATTCAGCTATGATTTTTTCGCGGTGATGCAGTGATTTATAAAAGCAATCTTCATATCATATAAATCTGCGTTGCGACGACTATTAGCTTTACCTACTTGCTTTAGATTAGAACTTACATCTTGCGTTTGTGTAGCTGACTGCAACATCAGCTTTACCGCGACCCCGACCTTCACGTAGATTCCGACCTTAACTGTGACACCGACTTCGACCCCGAAATAAACTCCCACCCTGACTTCGGCATTGACTTTGACTTCGATTTCGATTTCAAATTGAAATTAAAGTACCACATTCGCACTCGAGGTTTAGGTCCGACCTGCCTTTCGATCAAGGGCGTAGCAAAGATTTTATTGAAGGGGGAGGGGGATGTATCTCAATTGATCGGATTGAATGTTTCGCTTACGTCGTGTGAAGTGATAACGTGTCGGCCTACCAATCCGCATGTCCGAGTTTCGGATCACCCCGACAGCGACTCATGCTTGTTTTCTGCTGAGAACAGATTACGATAAAAAGGCCATGGTATCACAGATGCGTAAACGCACCATGTCGCGTATCTGGGCATGCTTACTTAATGAGCTTACTGCAGAGGAGAACACATTTCGCATTGCCTTATAACTGCTAGGTTCTAGACCAGTGATGGCCAAACTCACACTACTTAATGTAAGGAATGCCTAAAAGCTTTAGAACCATTTCGTACTGTTTGTTTAATATAGAACATTAAAATGTTTGTAAAAGGTTGTATATTTCAAGATATTGTATAATTGCTTACAAAACAACTTAAATATGACCAACTTTTTAACTTTTGTATGTTTTAATGATTAAAAAACGCAAAAACGGAAAATGAATACAGCCAAACAGTGCATATACGAATTTAAAAGCTTAAAAGCTCACTTGCCCACGGGCATAGGTTTGGACATCACTGTTCTAGACCGTTGACAATACTCTTTATTACCTTGCTTCGAATGTTTCTACGAATGTGGAAGTTAGAATATAAGGAAAATTCATAAGAGAGCGTGTGTACTTATCAATTAGTAATTGTGATTAGTGGCAATATGACGAGGTGATTGATTGACTTAATGTTGAAGATTAGGTTTATTTATTGCAAAAGTAGGTAATAAGTGTTGTTTATTACTTTAGATACATGTAACGCGGGATTTCCAAAGATCGGGAAAAACTTGTTACAGTCTAGTGCAGTAATTCTCAACAATAAGATAACTTTAAAAGTTAGGTTCAATCCACCCCCGCTCCGCTAACAAACTTTTTGACATGATACCAGTGGAGGAACCTACTTTACCCAACAAAGAAGAAGAATTCTAATGTTCCGGCTGTTCATCAGAGGAAGGAAATGGTTTGGTTCTGTTTTGATACGTTATAATTATATATAAATATTAATTTGACTTTCTGAAAATATTTCTTTAGAATTGCTTTGTAAATATGTATGGGTTTTCGCAGTGGCGGCGCACTTCAAGAATCTGGCGGCACACTGGTTGAGAGATTTAGTGTCTAGACTTTTCTAAGCAAAAGCGAAGGAGTTCTAACTTATTAAAATGTTTTTATTTATTTATTGTTCACAGGTCGCGTCTATAGATATATATTGTTCTATAAGGTTTTGTTTTTTGTTACCCATAAGCTGGGAGGGGGCAGTGCTTCACTTGCCTCACCACGGTTATGTCCTTGCCCATTGTGATACATATTTCAAAATCAATAAAAAAATGTTTACGCTTATGAAAGTAGTCCAACAACGCACAGGCACTTTAGGGGGTCTTATTTACTTAAAATAAATATTCTCAATTACCAATGAACCGAAAACTGGTAATCAAGCTCACTTTTAATCATTTGAGTTTCACATCGAATCTTTGTTTAGACTTACATAAATGCTCTTATTGGTAAGTGTATAATTAAATCTGAGACAGCAGATTATTCTCAATTAAATAAGCAGGAAACATCTGGGGATGATGTTGCGAGGAAATGTCGATCTGGTGATCTCATTAAGAGAAGAGTGCACATCCGTCGGCAGTGATTAAATAATTAAAATTTGCGAAAACTTTGCTTCCAGGAATAAAAATTGCACTTGAGTAATTTCAACAGTTTTCAATTGCAAAGGAATATTTACATATGTTGATATGCAATACATATATCCTGGTAGCTTATGAATTAAAACTAATCGAAGTATTATATTATAAAGTGTTAACTAATACTTAATATTACAACAATTGAAGACCAAGGAACTGCCTCGCCCTTGCAGCAACTTCTTCAATTAATAATAAACACTATAAAAATCAATTCAAGAATTTACTTATTTAGTTAGCGTACGGCATATGCTCACAAAAACATTTACAAAGTGGATACATAATTTAAAACAAAATAATAGTCAAGAAGGAATGTGAAAAAATGTAAAAAAAAACAAAATATAAAAAATACAACAATAAATTAATCGTACCCAAGTAAAAAAACAAGAAGAAAAGGAAAAAAAGAATACAAAATGCAAATAGCAGGAACTGCACGTTACGCCCTGACGTCCAGGCTATTAAACCATTCCAGCAGTCCTGCAGGAATGGTCCACAGGTCATTTGCGTATACTGGGTAGGCACGTAGATCACAGATATGACACATGAGGTTCAGCGTGTGATGGCTATCACCGCAGTCGCATTCGTTAATACCTCATTTGAAAAAGGATGATGCAATTTGTCGTAATTTGTCCTGAATCTATTTAGAGCCGTCCAGGTTCTGCGTGGTAATTTCATTCCAGAAAAAACCTCTTTTTTCACATTGCCAAGTAGGAGCGTAGGTTGTCAGGCGGTGCTGCTATTCAGCCCCGGGTCAAAGTTCGCAGTGGTAAGGGACCTTGCCGTTCTCAGAGGAGGATGTTTAGATTTTAGCGGATCTTGACCGATGTCTGTCAGGTCACCATGTACTGGAAGTTCGGGATAATTTAAAATTTCGTTGAAGGCAAGATGTGGATAAGTAGAGGAAGTCAGTGCACTGGGTTGATTTTATAGTCTTGCATATGATACGCATTAAGCTGGAATTTTTCTTGTACGTGAGCTATTTATTCAGACGAGGGCGCAGTATTCAGATGCAGAATATACAAGGCCAAGGGAGATGCGTAATGTGGAAGCCGAGTCACCCCAGGGTGTATCACATAGTCTCTGTGAAATATTATTTCGGGTCCGGAGTTTAGTAACAGCATTATTTAAGTGCTCTTTGCATGTTAATGTCCTATCGAGCGTGACTCCTAGATATTTTGATGTAGAGTTATGTCATAGGTAAGCACCATTAAAAAAATACTCTTAGCTCCTGTCTGTACAGTCTGCTATTTAGATGAAAGCAGGAGACTTTTGTTTTCCTAACGGTGGGCTTTAGCCTCCAGTTTCGAAAATAGGTGCTCAGAATTTTCAGATCTTCAGTAAGTGTGTCAGTTTTAGAACAGCTGGCATCCTCAGTGGCAATTGTCAAGTCATGAGCATATGTAAATTTACGGCATGCGGTGTCCGGGAGATCTAATATACATAGGTTAAAGAGCAATATGCCAAGCACCGAACCTTGTGGCAGGCCGTTATTGAGTATTTTTCTTTTACCATGTTATTAACTGGACCAAGGTTTTACACTGAATGATTTCAAGGAACTTCAATATCATGCACTGCCTCCACACTGTGTCGAAGGCGGCTGTTAGGTAAATAAAAGCGAATGAGGTCTTTAAGCATTACTGATAGCCAGCTTCAATAAATGTAGTCAATGTAGCTAAAACCTGGTTTGTGCAGTTCCTGTTTGGTCTAAATCCCGCCTGTTCAACTGGAACTCTATTGGGAATGCCTCTTGATATTTTGCTATATATACGAGTATAACTTTAATCCTTTTGCAATCTGGGAGCAATTTTTCTGTTTCCAGTATGTTGCTGTAAAAACGCTACAGTCAAAATCTGGTTTTTTTCCGCCAGCTAGTCAGCAACTCGGGATGGATTCCATCAAAGCCGGAAGCTTTTTCTGTTTTCACGTTAGGTGCGCTACTTCAGTGGATGTAAGAGGTTGAGAGTAAAGGGATGAGCTGGGATTGAAACGTTTCAATGCTTCCAAGGTGCGTTTAACCGTCACTGTAAGAGGTTGAGAGTAAAGGGATGAGCTCGGATTGAAACGTTTCAATGCTTCCAAGGTGCGTTTAAACGTCACTGTGTGTTCTTTATCTCTAAGTGATCTATACATGTTTACAATGTGGTTAGCAATTTTTTTCGGAGGAACTACTGGTTTGAGATTTGGAGTTTCTGTGCTACCGCAAAGTTTACTCAATAAATTCCAGGCACTTCTGCTTGATCTTTTAAAATTCCAAAAATTCTTGATAGAGGCGGCCGCTGTTTTGGCTCTAACCGGGAATATACTCCTTTCTGTAGCTTCTTGGAATATATTTTTTGACTAATGATATGACTGCGGCTACAAATCTTTCGTAGTTGTTAGCTTTTGGGGGAATCCAGCGAATACACATGTCGAGAGCCTTCGAGTAGTTTGACCAGTTCACCAAGTTTAAGTTTCATCGCGGGAGAAGTGAAGATGGTATAAGGGGAATTTAAATTCCTATTTCGAATAGAATTGGTCTCCATGATCCGGCGAGAGGTTTGTTGGGACAGCCGTTAGCTTAAGAATGACAACATGAGCCGAATTCCAAAAATTCAACTCAATTTAATTTTATTTAATGGCTTAAGGAAACAAGATTTACAATCTTTTATTCATAATACTAATAATAGAAATAGAGTAGAAAAATTAATTAATTTTTGTAATGCACAATGTAAATGCAATATTTAGGGATATATTAAAAAAAATGAAATGAAAATGAGGAGACAAATTAAAGGAAATATAGATTAACAGGTGGAAATGAGAAAAAAGTTTGGGCCTAGTATGAGTCGAACTTGCGCACCGAGAAGGTTGCTTATTTTTAAAAAGCTGTCCAAATATTATTCTAAGTTTATTAAAAGTAGTGCAATGATTTTGTTGTTTAAGTGAAATTAAAAAACGGTTAACTACTAGACGTAGTAAAATACTAGATTCTTTAACGAGGAACGCATTAAATTACTGCCAAAAATTGCTGCAAAAGGCAAATAATAGTATTTTCAGTTGGCAGTGGAAATATGTTCAAGTAGTCGAAAAAATATTCAAGAATTCAGAAAAATGTTAAATTCACTTTACAACTACACTAACTGGTCCATAAAAACCTTAATTCGTGCAAAATTAATAATTAATTTATTTAAAAATATTTAACTTATGAAAAGATTGACCAATTATGACGCGCAAGATGGCGACTATCAGAAATTATTGCACAGACCTTGTATTCTCGAGACTGTGTCCCATATGTAGGGGTGTGTTCCCGGTTGTGCAGCAGGTTTTGTTTTTTGCTTTTAACTTTTGATCGGATCATCCAATTGATAATTGAGATACCGTTGTAAAGCAAATGGCAACACCTTAGAAAGAAAGTATATTGGTTCCATTGAAAACAGAAAAATTATGGAAAATTTTCGGATGATGTAGAATAAAAATTCAAAATTTAAGATCAATTAATCTTGCTGTAGATCTTTTTATACACTTAAAATGCACCCCCGGTAGAGCATTCGAGAGAGAAAAGTCTGTTGTGAAGTCGTTTGGATTGAAAAAATACAGTTAAATTAGTAGCGGGACAACGTTTAATTCGATACTTCGCATCCCTAATTTCGACAAAAGGGTTGACCTGCCCCACTCCCACTTCCCAAAACATTTTCCTAAAAAATTGTGTTTTAATTTTCTTTAGATTAATTGGAGCATAAAACACCGAAACATTTTTCATTTCATTTCAATCTCCACCCTAAGTTATAATTTTTTGCAAAATCATAATGTAGTAGATGAAAACGCTCTAGCAAAAAAGAAAAATAAATTTTTTTAGCCAATCAAAAGGGCGTCTACCAAAGATTACTCCACAGTTTTTTGAAAATTTTCAAAAATATACCAGTACCTACTATATTTTGAACTTGAAATTTTGATCTACTTTCGAATAGTTCTTAGTACCCACCTGTTGGGGTTGCGATCAAACTTGCGGAGTTATTAAGGCTTCGCGTCAATTATTTTTCAAAAAATTATAACTTAGGGTGGGGATATCTGATTGAAATGAAATGAAAAAGTTTCCTGTGTTTGATAATGTAAAAAAAAATAAAAACACAATTTTTTAGGAAAACTTTTGGGAGTGGGGTGGCCAGCCCTTATGCCCAAATTAGGAATGTGTGTTATGCCCAAATTAAACGTTGTTCGGCTACCAATTTAACTGTGTATTTTTTTTCAATCCAAACAACTTCATAACAGACTTTTTCTCTCGAATGTTCTACCGAACGTGCCTTTTAATTATATAAGAAGATGTACAACGTTCTGTCAACAATTAGGAGGGCGGGAAATGTATTGGCAATAATTTTTATAAATAGAGAATACTATTAAAACTAACCTGCTTAACTTTCATGACTATTGCTTTAACGAAAAATTTTATTTCTTACCCTCTTTGTAATTTTAGGGTAGTACACCCGGCCGCAGGGGGCTGCCAGAGCGGCTTTTCTTATTTAGCAGGTATATAGGATTTAGTGTGTGACTTTTCATGACTTTTGAAACGACAACTCAAAATACGTTGCCGGCTCTTGGTCTATAAGAAAAATCCTGTATATATAATTTTATTATTCCTACCCACTAGGTTCAGAAAATGAAATCATTCTTATGTTCCCGTGACTACACAGCTATTCCTAGATTTGTTGAGTTGCTAGGCCACTACTTTCAATAATTTCTTTACCAAAATATCACTTATTTGGCGAATTATTACTACCACATTGCCAAACATTTTTTACAAATAACTCATCATAGTTATAGAATGGAATGCCTTGAAAAAAAAACGTTTCCTGTCAAAATTAATTGACATCCAAACATGTAAAGTGACAAAAATTTGAAGCGCACATGATCTAAAAATGTTGCTTCCGATACAAATGCGACGAACAGAAATAGTCCGCACCTTATCAGTTTCTGAAGTGGAACCGGAAGATGAATATTAATGAGCGCGCATATGCGTAACTGAACAGTCTATTCAGAGCACGAGTTTATAGCAACTCAAAATGTTCTTGAATCTTGCCAGATGATGAAGTAAGAACTACAGGAAGAGCATGTCCTTTAGGGGTTGGTAATTTCATTTTAATAGTACTTGCATAGCGACTAATGAAGACTATGTTCATATTCACGTTTATAATTGGCAAGATTTCCCTCGGTACAGCTGTCGTTAGCCATAAAATAGACATATTTTGAGTATTAAGAGTACCAAATTCCAGCAATGTGTTAGGTAGAAAAAGTGCTGCGCAAATTTATTGAATACCTTTCACAGATATATTTTACCTCTATTTAAATTAATTATTTGTAGACTTCTCCATATGTTTTATTTGATTCTTTTTTTATTCCTAAATAGTTTTCCGTCCAAAACATTTCAGCAAAAAGTGACAGTTAGTTGAAAATGTTAAATTACTAGGTGTGAATTTCAAATCGATATCTGAAATCATTTAGAAGTTAGAAGCTTCTGAAAAAGGTCAAGCGGACAGATAGCGTTGCGGTAACAATAAGGCTACGTTGAAGACTTTTTGGTTACGAAATCCAAAAATAGGATATTTCAGATCTAGTGTGTCAAAATAAGTGCGGTGCAGGGGGGGGGGGGGGGGGGCAATTTTAACTGTTTGGGAGTTATACGGAGATTCATTAATTTGCAATTTCCACAGCATGCACATCATTAGGTATTTTTTTAATTTTTGATCCACTGAAAGCAGTGACATCACACAAACGCCCAAAACCTAACTCCGCCGTAGCCGGTCCCGGTCCCGGTTGAGAAAGGAGTAAGAACACCTCGGCTTAGATAGTACCTACGCGCTATACATATACACTCTCGGTGCCTTCCGGGACATCTTAAGGAGCAGCCCTCCTTCTGAACTTGAGAACTTTGTAGGACGAGTGTGGATACGTTAGGATCATCAAGTGGAGCGGGAAATGGCATTATAAAATAAATATCTTGGGAATAAGCGAAACTAGATGGGGATAAAGTGGAGAGTTTACATTACCCAGATCTGAAACCGTGCCGAATTAGATACATCACACATGGCGATTGTAGGCTTTTTGCTAAGTAAACTGTCCGTCAATCACTACTAGACTGTTCACCAATATTCGACCGAATTATCACCGCCAGATTCTAGTCCAGGGTACGTAACATCTTAATAATTCAATGCTATACGCCGACAGAACAAGCGGAAGTAAAAACTAAGGAGGCCTTGTACCAGCTTCTTGGCGACACCTTTGATAAGGCTCCTAAATATTATATCAAAATAGTCATGGGGAATCTTAACGCTAAGATTGGCTCTAACAACATCGGCCTGGAACATTTAATGAGAAGATGCCTACGGGAGTGAGGCGAAACCGCGGTAACCTAACAAGGTAAATAAATATTAGTGGAATAGACATATATAAAAAATTTCGGTTTTGTGTTAAAATCAAAATGGAATTCCACCAAGAAATATCGGTAACGTCATTTAATGAGAAAGTTTGGACTCGGAAACAGGAACGCAAATAGGGAGTTGTTTGTTGAATTCTGTAACTCGCGGAAACTTGTCATCGGTGGATCCTTATTTAAACACAACAAATGCCACTTAACATCCTGGGTTTCTTCAGATGGCAGAAGTGAGAATCAGATTGACCATATTGCTGTTTCGAAAAGTTGGAGAAAGTGCAGAAAGTGCAGCGCATATAAAACCGCATTGCGCCAAAAAGCTGATGAACTGCGTCATAACACAGACGACTCCATCGAAAAAAATGGGAAAGGGCGAAGGAGTGTTTTTTGAACTGATGTACAGAACACTAACGACGATTAGAAAGCGCAAGACGACCCTGGATCAGTGACGCCACATGGTGCAAAATACAGAAATGGAAGCAGATTAAAGACGGCATTAATTCTGCTTCTGACCTTGCAGTTAAACAAGTTGTAAGACGTAACGCAACTACACAATGCGCTAGCAGAACAGCGGCCTACCACGGTTACAGTGAAGATATATACAAGATTGCCAAAAAGTTGGCGGGAAATACTCTTACAACACAACATACTGTAAGAGATACTAATGGATTCCTTGTTATTACGGAAGAACATCAACTACGGAGGTAGAGAGAATAATTTGCTGAAGTCCTAAACAACACTTTCGGATCGTCGAATACCTCTTCACACGAGCCTGAACATCCGAAGGCAAGATTGGGGTTGGCTGACGCGATTAAGTCGATGGACCTATGTAAGACCTCAGGGATTGATGGAACACCAATGGAACATACTTAAGATGGTTCCCACTGCTGCGGCTGATATTCTTCTCCCCGTAATCCAGGAATGTTGGTAAATCGATACCTATCCCAGTGAATGGAAAACAGGCGTAACTGTGCAAATTCCCAAAATAGGCGATCTGAGGAGTTGTAGCAATTGGCGCGGTGTCTGTCTTTTAACTGCAGTCTCCAAATTGATGGCTAAAATCATCTTAATGCGAAACAAGAATACAGTCGAGCGCATTCTTAGCGATGAACAGGCAGGCTTTCGTGAGGGTTTCTCCTCTTTAACCACCTTCCGCACAGAGCAGGGCTTAAGATCAATGCTGCTAAAACCGAACTTATGATCTTGGACTCCAGGAGATAACATGAAACTTATCTGAAAGAGCAGCAAATAGAGCAAATGTATTAATTTTGCTATCTTGAAAGCATAGTTACAGCAGACGGCGGAGCTGCAGCTGGTGTAGAGGCTCGCATCAATAAGGCTCGAGTTGCATTTACTACTCTGAGATCTGATATCAACAACATCTCCAGGCGCACGAAACCGCGGATCTTCGTATCGAACGTAAAATGTGTTCTGTTATACGGCTGATCAACATGGAAAGTGACTTGTCAAGTAACATCTAAGCTCAACCGGTGCCTACGGCGCATCCTTAACATCCATTGGCCGGAGGTCATTACCAACGAAGACCTACACAGATTTACAGGCAAAGACGTGATAGATACCAGCATTCGCAGAAGAAAATGGCAATGGATAGGCCACACACTAAGAGAATAGCCAAACAACATCGCATAGCAGGGTCTGGATTGTAATCCCCATGGAATCAAAGGAAGACGCCGAATTGGACGACCGCGCAACAATCTAGAAAATCGGTCGAGAGAGAGAAGGTACTCAGATCAACAAATCGTGGCGTTGAATTCGTTGGCGCAGAGCCGGACCAGGTAGAGAGTGGGTGGAAAAGGCATAGGGCGTGCCTCACAATTGGTTAAAGGAACCAGAAATTGATCCACGCGATAATAATAATTTAATAGCTCTAAACGTTTCAAAAATACGTACCCAAAATATTTTGAAATCTATTCATCCAATTAATTTAAATTTTGTTGCCACTAAGAACTAAATTAGACGTCTTTTTGGAGAACTTTTTTTTCCTTATTTTCTTCATTTGCCCAAAAACTGAGATAAAAAATGTAAAAGTGCCACATTTTGCCAAAAATCATAATTTTAAAAGTCTGGATCAACAAGGACAAGTAATTCTTTTGTACTTTAAGATCAATTTAGTTTTCTGTGTTTCAACTAATTATATTGGGAACCGCAAATCAAATTTTTTGAAGGACCTTTGCCCAGATGGCTAGAACTCTGCCACTTTGTATTATTTTTTAAGTGCAAATTGGATTCCAAACTTCCATGTGTGTACTTTTAAATGCAAGAAGAATTAAATGTTCAAATAATACAAGTACGTCAGAAAAAATTCATATAAAAGTGCTTTGCTGAAAACCTATCAAAACTTTAAACGCGCATTTCTCAAAATTATGTTTTCAAGATTGGTTGACATCTTTTCTCAGAAACTCTGAACTGGGTTGCCGCTTTACATACCTATATATAAATGCCTACTGCCGGAATTGCGACAGTATTGAAATACTTAGTTTTTTAAAACATACACACTGAAAGCCGACGAATCGTTAAAATCGAAACTACATTTTCATGTGAACGCGTTTTATATACTTTTCAATATTTTCACCTAATACTAGTTCCGACTGTAACCCAAATGGAAATTCTTAACTTATTTAGTTACAAACTCAGTCAATCGTCAACTTGATTGTATCGAATTACATGATTGGTTCCTACTACTTTAATTTTGTTTAGAACTCCAACGTGAGAAAAGTTTTAAATAAGGTGCAACTTAGTGTTGGTGTGCAGCTTCCATTCAAGTATATATATTGCAACGTCAAAAAGGTATCTCACGTGAAGGTATTTCTGAAGTCGAAAAGTAGATCGCTCTTTCAATGGCAAACTCACGTCATATCTTCCATTTCATTGCTCGTTGAGGCCTATTTTTCCTCAAAAACCTCGACATTTTTTATACAAACAGAGCTTTGGTAACAGAGCTATTAATGTGATGTTTCAACATTTTTCCACAGTCACAGATTGTTTAAAAATGATGTCTCAAAAATCACATCAAATGCATGTATTGGAACCTTCTTTCTCTATCGACATTTTATCAAATAAAAAGCACTTTTTAAATTCTACAATACTTTATTTTAAATAATATATAACGCGACGCGTTTCGCCTTATTGGGGCATCTTCTGGCTACAGTAACCTTGTAATGACTAACTCAGCTTAGAACCTAGCCTGCGTGGATGTAGTTTACAATTTATTAGGTAGGTACATATATATATATACATATCTATCGTCAAAAAAATTTTTGTTTTATTTTAATGGATTACTTTAGTTTGAACTTTGGTTTAGAAAATTTGTTTTGATTAATGGACTTGAATTATTAAAATCCATTAAATCGTTTACCAAAAATGAGCCTTTTTCTTTTTCTCTTTTTATTTCCAAAATTTCGTACTTATCTAGAATTTTTCCGCCGTTAATATTACGAATAAGTTTTAAATGGTCAATTGATGTCGTGTGTCCCGTATCAATTAAATGTCTACATAAGCCTGAAGTAGCCCGGTTATTTTTGGCTGCTGATGTATGTTCTAAAAATCTAGTTTTTAGGGATCTTTTAGTTTTGCCAACATAAATAGCATTGCAGTCATTACATTCAATTCTGTAGACACCGCTTTTTTCGTAATCTTCTATTTTTGGTTTAAATTTGTTATTAATGATCAACTTTCCCACAGTTTTATTCGTGAAGTAAGCTGGTTGGACCTTATGTTTTAGAAGCGTCTTATGTATTTTGTCGGAAGTGCCTTGAATATAGGGAATTTTTTTCCAAATTTTATTTTCTCTTATATTACATGGATAGATTAATTTAAGTGCTGCCTTTCTGTTTTTATTTTTTAATAATTTGTAAACGAAATTCTTAGAATAACCGTTATTGATAGCAATCAATGATCTTCTCTACGGATCTTCTCTACGTCTTGCGTGGTCGTCCAATTTGGCGCCGTTTATTGTGTCCCGGGTTGGTTTTGCTCTTGAGCTTGTTGAGAGATGTTGTTTGCCTTTTTTTGTCCTTGCATTGCTTATTGCGGCTTTCATCTTCGAACACCGATGCCCATCCCTTCTTCACCTATGAGTCTACGGAGAACTTCATTGCTGATGACCTCCAGCCAATAAATATGTATAATAAAAGATGTACCGGTAGCTTAGATGTTATTTATCAGATCAATTTCCAGCTCCGCGATCTGCTCTAACTATGCTTCCCAGATTGCAAAATCTATACATATGTATGTTCCATTTATTGCTCTTCAAGATAAATGTCATTTTGTCTCCTCGAGTTTAAAGGTATAAATTTAGCAACATGGATCTTAAGCTCTGCTCTGGGACCTTCTGTACTTCTGTCTGTGCTTCAGACATTTGGGCTATACGTTTTCATTTGTTGAATAGACGACATACATTGTCGCCATAGTCTAGATGTGTAAGGTATTGAATAGTATCCATCCAATCCCTCGCAATGGGTGATTATATTATAATGATAATACCCAATTAATGAGAATTAAGAAAATCAAAAGTGACAGTCCTTGTCTCACTCCGTTCAGCACTTATAAGGTACTCGGCAGTTTTCCTTTATGAAGGATGTGACATTTGGCTCTGAGTAGGAGTATATTTTTTAAGACACTTCTCCAACATATAGTTGCCCATATATTCTCGCAACCATGCTGTCTCAAAATCTATCGACATAAGATTGGGACCTCCATTCTGCGGAGTGTGTTGATGTGATCGATACGTTCACGAAAGCTTGCCTTTTATGGTTAAGATTGCGCTCGATTGTCCGCTTGATAATTTTTGCCATCACTTTGGAGACTGCAATTCAAAAAAAGACACGACGCCAATTGTTACAACACCTCAGGTCACCTTTCTTGGCAATTACACCTTTTTTCATTCAGTGAGGTTGGTCTCGCTTTCCCAACATTCCTGAATTAATGGGAAGAAGAATATTAGCCGCAGAAATATGATCCGCCTTAAGTAATTCCATCAATCTCTGAGGTCTTACCGAGCCACCTCTATTCTAGTAGGATATCTGTTGTCAACTTCAGCCACAGTTGGCGATTCTCCGGGTTCATATGCAGAGGTATTCGATGGTCGAAAGATGTTGTTTAGGACTTCAACAAAATATTTTGTCCAGTTTAAAAGTTGATGTTACTTCGGAACAACTGGGGATCCGTCGGTGTCTCTTATAGGATGTTCAGTTGCAAGAGATTTTCCTAACAGGTTCTTGCCAATCTTGTATAGATCTCCACTGTTTTCGTGGTAGGCCATTTCCTCTGTCTTTTCTGCTAGCACGTTGATATAGTTGCGCTTGCCTTACACTCCTTTAGACGCCTTTGTGTAGAGAACGCTATTCAGTGTGGAAATGTTGTTTAACTGCAACATCGGTAGCATAGCACTGATTCATTATAGTGTACACCTATTTAAATATCTCACGTGCTCTGTTGCTCATAAAGTGATCCTTCGCCCTTTTCAATTTCGATTGATCAGGTAGGTGTTATGATGGAGTGTTATGACGGAGTGCATCGGCTATTTGATGTAGTGCGGTGAAATATGCAACCGAATGTTGTATATTTGGCACATTAAATGATGGTTACGTTACTGTTATAAGATGATGATCGCTGTCAATATCGGTACAACGTTCAGACATGACCTCGAGAAAACACTTTTTTAAATTTGTTAAAGCAGCAATATGGTTATTAATTCTACCTTCTAGGAAAACCAGGATGTAACATGCATTTTTGTGCTTAACCCAGGATCCACCGATTGCAATTGAAGAAACAACTCCCCATTTGCGTTCCTCTTTCCGAGTCCAAACTTCCTCATTACATGTACAGGCCGATCTTGGCATTGAGATCCCTCATAGCTTTTTATGATATCACCTTTATCAAAAGTATTAAAAAAAATTGATAGAGGGTCTCTTTAGTCGCACCCTGGTCCTAAACCTATCAATAATAATTGGGTCAAATATTGGCCACTAGTCAATTAGTGATCGGCGACCGAGCTTAGCTAACAAGAAGCCTACCCCTGTCATTTCTGATTCTTCCTGGTCAGAGTATACCAGCACGGTTTCAAATGTGGGTGATGTAAGCTATCCATTTCCTTTCCATATAGTTAAGCTTAACCCTAAAATAATTATATAGTGGACCATTTCCAGCTCCACCTACACACGCTCCACAGGCTTCTCCCGTGCCATTGTCTTGAAGTAGTCTTGAAATCTCAAAAAATAGGGAGGTAGAAGCCAACATAATCTATCTTAGAGGGAGGTCTGCTCTTTGAGGTGTCCTGGAGACACCGGATCTGCTCCTCCTTTCTTAATTAACCGGACTGGGGATCAGTTTCGGCGGTGAAATTTTATCTTTTCACTGCCGTCATTTTAATTTAGGTGCGTAGATACAAATCTTAGACATACATTGTTTTGTAAATTTCAAATAATGACAGTAAAAAAAACCGTATTTCGGTAGCGAACAGATCAAATTTACATAATAAAAGTACATTAAAGCTGAAACACATGCACATGAATGCATACTCGCATTCAAAATGTCATGGGATTTATAGCGCAGTAAGTGGACTGCTCTAAACATCGCAGGAATATAACAAGGTCAACTAACAAATAATTAAATCAGATCATAAGAAAATACAGATCAGATCGTTAATATGATTAATTCCAAATTAGATTAGATCACTGACTGATCTGATCTACCTAATGATATGATATTTCACTTAAAATCTGACCACATATTGATCTGCTCTGTATTTTTCTCAGATCAGCAATTCATCTGATGGATTTTCTTGAGCTGGTCTAATAATTGATCTAGATCATACAGGTTTGGTCACTAATTACATAATGCCCGAAAGGTTTCATAAAGGCTAAGTCTTTTTCATTACCCTAAATGTATGTATTTCACCTGCAATATTTTGGTCAAGTATAAATAACAACAAAACAGTAAAGTACTAGTTGAATACTATTTCAATTTATTTTATTAAATCATTTGGAAAGATCTATTTTCTCAGGAAAAAGCATAAACAAACGCGACAAAAATATTTTTCTTTAAGTTGAAATCTGCATACTAAACAGTGTCTTGAAGGACGTATTCAACGTGCTAAAATTTTTTTGGCTATATATTATATAGCTACATAAAGCTACCGATGAAAATGTGGCTAAGAAGTTGTGATCACACTGTCTATAGCTGTTATGTTCTTGAAATTTAAATATATATGTTCCTTTATTAATAATTCCTCTTCATGCTTGTACTTCATCATGCTTTTGCAAGTATGATTCCAGTTAAAAAACGATTTTAAAATTTGTATTCTTTGCACTATTGCACAAGTGCCTATACGTATGAATTTTTTCGAATGATGTAACTTTTAATTTGAATGTGTGGCACGAGATATACATAAAGTGGCAAAGATATTTATTTTCGAGACTTCATTAAAATTCAGCTAATGTCAGATAGCTTTCAAGGGAAACCTTTTAGGGCAAGGAGGAACTTTCAGTTCTACATTTGGCACATATATGTGTGCCCTCGGTGATACTCTAATCAATTAAATTTATCCATATTCTCATCAAAATAATAGTAGATGATGAAAAACTTAAAAAAAGATCGAACACAAAATGTAAATAACTTTATCTCTCCTTTATATAATACATTCCATAAGAAGTGCTTTCAGATTAAGGGAAACACAATCAACGATTTATGATCATTGATAAAGGGTAAACGACCCTTGAATAGATGATGAGGGCGAGAATGAATTTCTCAATTAACATCACCATGTCTGAGATTCTCGGTACTTAAGTTGCTATTAAACTTCGGTAGGTAGGATACCTTGACACACTGGGAATATTAAATACGTTTTTTGGTCAACTTACCTCTGTCCAGTCTTCGTTCCATCCGCCGCCATTGCCTCATGTGTTGCAGTGAAATGTAAGCGGCCGCGAGAAAAAACAGGAGACATGCCAGCACTGCTAGGATTAGAGAAGTCGTCTGCCAATCCCAATTGCTGTCAGGTTCGTTTCTTTCGGTTTCGATCGATTCTATTCTTTCCTTTCGACGCTGAAAATAAAATAAATTTGTTTATGTTTTTGTGATTTAAGCTGCTTAGGAAATGTTAAGTAATTTTATTTTTTATTCAGACAAGTTCCAACAATGGGAACCTCTAACATATAACCAACAAATTCCAAACTAATATCCGCGCAGACATAATCGGTGGTACAGCCCTGCTGAAAAATAAAAGAACAAACGCGGTGCAACCCAAGAGCTCACAAGAATTTAAGAAGAAATTAAGCATTAGGTTATATAAAAGATAATGGCATTAGGTTCTACTCGTATAATATACCATAAATATTTGTTTTTAAATTTTTTCAAATTTATTCATGTTGATCTATTCTATGATTTGCTGGTAATTATTTACAGTGAATCGACGAGTACATATGTCCGTACAATTTTCAACTCTGGCCGTGCGGATCATCTTCGTTTATAATTTCATGATATTTTGAATAAAGACTGACCGAATTCATTTCTGAGATAAATGTCAATAAGTTTGCTATAGTAGGGTATATTAATGTAAGATTAGATACATATCTTGATGAAATTCAGTCGTTGGTTTATTTAAGTGGTGGGCGTCGCCATCATGGTAACAATCCAATTAGCACTATTATAGCGCCATTTTGATGCCACAACCAGTAAGATCCGGTTTTTTTGTTGGACTCAGTTCACTCACAACGCTGATTCTTATCTGAAATCATGGTTGAAGTCGGCTGAGTGTATTATGGAAAATAGGAACTAAAGCCAACCGGAGGAATTTAATAAAACCTCTACCCCCGAGATTGCCTTCAGGATTTCAAAGAAGTACTCCCCCATAGCATAGAGAAGATAGAGATAGAAAGAAGGACATTTACAGAGGTGTATAATGGTTTCTTTTTCGTTCACGTCGTCACAAGTGCGACACTGTGTATTGCCAAGGGCGCCCAGCCTAGCTGCATAATCGCCTAAAAGACAGTGATCCGTACAACCGCAGTGATTTTTGTGATAACAGCTCTCGATCTCTGGAGTAGATCGGATGTCCTTCTTTTATTATAACTTGGCCAGGTTGCCCTGGACATGCTACATTATTTCAGGGTGCTCCAACTGGCATTTGCCAACGCCAAGGGAACCTGG
Organism: Leptarthrus brevirostris; assembly: GCA_964036015.1. Lineage (NCBI taxonomy): Eukaryota > Metazoa > Arthropoda > Insecta > Diptera > Asilidae > Leptarthrus > Leptarthrus brevirostris. The sequence continues at coordinate 92,923,182 of OZ038374.1, forward strand.
TGGGATACAAATATCTTCACATATCACAGTGGCCCGTATAGACCGCAATGATTTTTGCGATAACAGCTCTCGATCTGTTGAGCAGATCGGACGTCCTACTTTTATAATATCTTGGCCAGATTGCCCTGGATATGCTACATGCTTTCAGGGGGCTCCATCTGGTATTTACCAGCGCCAAGGATTGCAGAAAGAGTTCCCTCTTAAGGGAACCTGGTGAGATATGAATATCTTCAAGCCCTCTTTGGCAAATTTGTTGGCCATCTCGTTCCCTGCAGTGTTCCCATTCCGGGAACGCAGTGCTGCCCAAGGAGCTAAGTAACTCCGGACATTCCTGCACAACCGTAGAAGATATGGTAACTGTCTCAAGCGCCCTAATGGGCGTCTGACTATCTGTTAAAATGGCGATGTTCTGTTTCAGTGAATGTGTACACAGAAGCAGCGAACACGCCTTCATAATCGCAAGCACCTCCGCCTGGAAGACGCTCGATGTGTTTAGCGATATATTCAGTGTATCAGAGAACACTACTGCACCAACACCTTGCTCTATCTTAGAAACATCCGTAAATATTATGGTATCATAGTTGCTGGCCGATTCCGTCTTTCTATATTGCCTTCTAATTATAATCCTGACACTGAATCCTTTTTGAAAATTTATGACAGGCATAATGTAGTTAGTTGAGACATCGACCAGTCGTCTGTTGTTGCTGTGGCCATAGGGCTTACCAATCCTGCACCCAGATTCTTTGAGTCTAAGTGCACTGCATGTCGCCTGAAATTTGATCTGATGATCAAGGGAAGTAGATGCAGAATCCCTTTTAAAGCTTCGGTTGGGGTGGAGCGCAAGGCACCGGCTATACATGCCTTCTTTACCCGCTCCTCTATGTTTAGCTCCCAGTTCAGTTTTGGATCCAGGATTAAACCCAAATACTTGGCATTGGAGGATAGTGAGTTATTGGCCGTTTAATTTAGGTAAAGCAAAGAGTATGGTTTTTGGTTTTTGTGGTAAAGAATTCCCAGTTCACAGTTCTCAGACCAACTGCTCACCTTCTTCAGGGCACCCTCAATAATCTCGCTGGTAAAAGAGGGAAACAACCCTGATAACATGATCACCACATCGTCCGCGTAAGCGACGACCTTAACACCTTCTTGCTCCTCAAGTCTCAGAAGGACCTTGTTCATCACCATTAGCCATAGCAGGGGAAAGATAGCCCGACCCTTACCGCGGGAAACGTGCCTAACAGCCCGACTGATTCCGAATTCAGACTGGATTATCCCTGACTTTAACATAATAGTTATCCATTGACCAATAAATTGATCTACACCGAGTTCGGCAAGAGATTCTTGGATGGCTTCAATTTGTGCATTGCTAAAGTCTCCTTCTATGTCCAGGAATACAGCCAGGCTATATTGTTTATACTTTATTGCATATTCAACTGTGCGTACTACCTCGTAGAGGGCTGTCTCCATCGATCTTCACTTACAGTACACGCGTTGGGATTTTGACATCATTGCACCACAAAGAGTTTGCCTCAGATGTAAATCCTCAGTCGTAGTAGCCACCTAAATGCAAATAGAAAATGCAAAGATAAGACAGTCATGCCGAGAGGAAACTTTTATTGGGGATTGGCGATTGGAGGATAAAGCATTCAAGCGAAAGAGAAGACAGGAAAGGAGAAATCGACAAAGAGCCGCTGAGAGAGATGCGATGAATCAGGAGGTCAATCAAATGCCGATACTATAGATTTAGCAAATCCCTCTGACGCGTCACCTGAAGATGTGAGACCAAGCGATTCCGAGGTATATACTGAGGGATTTTAATACCGGAAACCTCTGCGGAAGGTATAGGTCCGATTGTGGATGTAGAAATCAAGGGATTAAATGGTAAGGCACTCGGCGCTAACGGCTGGCAGACTTTTTCTGTGGCGGCGGCGAATTACCTGCGTCTCGGTATAACGAATACGAGAATGAAAGGGGAAGGGCCTAGAAGCGGAGCATCTAGGAGCTTTGAAGGAAGCTCTGTTTATCTCTGTTTGTTCCAAAAATGCTGGTGAACAGGGAGGATGGTGTGATTACATTGAGATAACATGTTAGTCAACAAGTAAAGATCAGAATATGCCAAACCGGCAAAAAGTTGACCAACGTTTGAAAAGGAGCTGTCTTGAGAGTTAACCGTTTGAATTTCCTCAAAAACATTAGAAGAATGATGATCTTTGCCACGAGGGAACATGCGGACAAGGATATCATTTTAAAGAGGTTGAGAAACCCCAATCAATGCATTAAAGGCACATTCAAGTGAAAAGTGCCTCAGATGCAGAAATACATATGGTGATGATAGCTCAGGTGAAACCAGTGTGAGGGTCTAGTGTCCTTGCTGTCGAACGTATAGGATCATTGGACCCAACTCCGATTAGGGAGACGGTCTGTTAAAAGGTTGTTATGCTATCGTCCATAACACTAACTTGGACAGCACCAACGATAACCACAAAAAAGAGAACTTACCCGCATTTACAATGATCAGCAACTTGGTTGCCCTAAAAAGGGGAGCTGAATCGTTGCCACATGTAAGACCTAAGTCAGCGAGTTAATGGAGGGGTCAATAAGAAGGTTAGGGCTATAAGTTGCGGTCTGGGTATCAATCCAGAAAGACCGATGTTTTGTTGTTCACCACTAAAACCAAGATACCGAACTTTTTGCTTTCTAAACTAGCTGGAAAAACATTTGCGCTATCTTTCAGCACAGAGTATATGGGCGTTATACTGGATACAAAACTAAACGTGGAAGAACGGGCCAAGAAAGCGTGCATGTAAAAGAATCTTTGGCGAGAGGCGGGGACTTCAACCAAAGATGGTCCTCTGGATGTACACAGCCAGGATACACGGGTGTGAATTCTGGCGAACATAAGGTAATATCGGCAATAAAACAAAATTACACAAATATTTTTATAACTTTTTTGCAGCAATAAATAAAATTAATTACCTATTAACCCAAAACAAACATTGTTGACCCTTTATCTTAAAAATTTTGTTTATTTAAAGAATTTCCTACTTAAAGTGGCATAAAATACTTAGGTTGTCAGGGATTTCTAAGGATGCGGCTAATCCTTTGTCTACCTTGCCATGTTGCACCATTTTGGAAAGGTAATAAGATGTGTAATTCAATAAAAATAAAAAAGGGGTGCACTAATTACATGAATTTCGGAGAAAATTTGGGAAAATGCTGAATTTTAGGTAATCGCAAACCATTTTTTTCACTTTTGAAAGTGACTGTACCTGCAATGGTAGGAGTTAGATCAACATTATTGGGATATTTTGGGATAGTGGTTTTTTAGCGTTTGTTTGATGTCGCTGTGTTGGGTAGATCAAAAGATAGAAATAAAAGAGTTATATGCATGCCATAAAAAACTTAAATTTATGTATCACCCTGTAACTCCCAAACGGTTGAGATTGCCCCCTATCTATCACCCTACTCATTTTGGCACGTTAGATCTGAAACACCCTGTAGAAATATTTACGGACTGAATTTCTCCAGGTCATACAGACTTCCAGACTACTAATAAGGCTTTTGACTCAGCTACTATCACCTCTAAATTGGTAGAGAGATGCTACGAGGACCGGTTCACCATCCCAGGATATAGGTACATCAAGAGGAGGACAGAGCGGACGAGCTAGCTAGACGTGGCTTTGGTCTTCTTGGCTCCCTTGCGTAGATGACGCGCATTCCGCTTGGGACCATTTCGCAGTTTCTATCAACGGAAGACTCCAGATGGAGAGGCCTAACACTTTGCGCCAAATTTAGGAAGATATGGCCGAGTTATGATATTAATAGAACAAGAGAACTCCTAACTAGAACCCGAAGGGTGTGCATAGGTCATTGGGCAATCGGGGACCACGCTGCAAAGCTAGGCATCCCTTTTAACGCACATTGTCGCAGCTGCAGGGATACGGGGACGAAAGAACGTCTTTGTCATTTCCTGTGCGAATGTTCGTCATTCGCCAGGGCATTCGGCAGCGTGTGCTTCGGCGAATTTGGAGAGATATTGGGGAGGAAAATTGAAGAAGTCATCCACCTCTTGAATTCTTCAGGAGTGATCTGATAACCTCCTCTCGATCGCTCATATCTCGACTTATACCATACTTTATCTCCGAATAATATAGTCAAAACGGCACATTGCGTGGTAATTGGGCCTCCACCACTGTGGAGTCTGCCACTTTAACTAACTGACAATTCAAAAAATTAATCTGCAAGTGTAAGTTGGACTTACGCAATTAATTTGTTTGTTTTTAAAATAAAGATTTTAATTAAGCGAGGCCGTGTCAAAACATATACTGGCACACCACTTTCTGATCTCTGATTTTATATACCGCATAAATTATCCAAAGTAATGCACTTGTGATAATTTTCATTCAATCTACACCTTATGGTGAATATTGCAAATATTTTCGGATTTTATAGGACTCAAAAAGTTTAAGATAGGGTGGGGGCAGTGATTTTTAGTAATTTTAAAATTAAAGGAAGAAAAATTTGTGTATGTAGGTATAACAGTTGTTTCATTTCCGATTTTATCCATAAAAACCAAATTTAACTTTCAAAACTACACGGCTGTGATTGGGCCACCAATTCCTATCTTTGTGCAAAATTTCAACTCTCAGTTTCGAGAACAACGCCTGCGATAGAGGTACAAACAGACACCAAAGTGATTCCATAGGTGTTCAGTGTTCTTTTTTCAATTATGGTACGGAACTCTAAAAATATCTAGTTAATTATTGCTGTTATCATTTAACTTTTTTAAATGCAAGTACTAACATAATAATATGAACTTTTTAAAATTACCTCTTTCCAGTTTGGTTCGGTTCTTGTCAAAAGCATCCAATCTATCTCGAGATCATTGATTGTTCCACACACAGTGTCCTGATGAAGTTGACAGGGCCTTAAAACTATTAGCTGGTTTTCACATCGCGTGCACTGAATACACTTATCTTGCACTGGATCCCACCAGCTATCTGAATGGCAAGGTGATCCTAAACAAAACGAACATGTCGTTAAGATCGCTACTGCAAGATAGGCAGCTGTAGTCTGGTGTTGCAGTATCGTCTGCCATGGTGGCATAATCTGTAAAGAACAAAAAGCAAATGAACAATAGTTTTAATATATTGAAGCAGATATTTTTGTTTAGGAAGTGAAACCTTCCCACGTATCGCAGTCATTTCGAAATGAAAACTATTGACAGCCAGCCGACTTAAGAAGCTATACCGATAGATACGACTCAAACTTGTCTTCTGTAATTATTTCCGATTGAATAAATTTATGAATGAACTGCCTCAGACGGTTGGCCGCTAGTAATTTTAATTAAATGTTTCTTCCTGTTTATTTCTTTTCTGTTGAGCTAAAATGCGGCGTCAAGCCTGATAACGCTGGGGTTTTCCACAATTGAATTTCTACCATAACGTTTATTACCTCTCCGTGAAAGCGGAAATGCAATGCCCCGAGAATTACTACCTATTGCGTTTCTGATCAGTTTAAGACACACTTTCTATTATAAAATCTTATTCAAATTTTTAATAGCATTTTAATAAAAAGTTTATTAAAAATACTTATATTGAATTTTTTACTAGTTAATAAACATAATAAAGTAATAAAATTGCAAATACATATATATTTAGGCAATATATCCCAAAAATATGGCAAGATTTGCAAAAAATTCTACGTTTATTCTTTTGTTGGATGTTGTTAAGTGGTTTAATAATACTTGTTACAGTTAAAATCGGCGCTCAGGACAGCTACCTTGAAGAAAGGATCCAGTACAGTTTTTCAAATATCCCGCTTCTGATTAGTTTACGTGAAAATTAAGTATTCTCACTTATAAAGAGTATTAAGATCTCAAAATTTACATTCAGATATTTTTCTCATGTAATAATAACCTTGGAGTGAGACGACTGCATTCTCAGCGAACCAATTGACTGGATGAGGAGAGGAGTCCTACCACTTCTCCTATGGCTACTGGGTATGAACGAGAGCTTAGTGACAATTGAGAGTAGGGTTGTAAAAGTGGTTGCTTACGCCGATGATTTTTTTATACGATGTGGCCAAATCCTAGGGGATTTGATGCTTTAACATGGTTTTGGCCGGAAGGGAATTAGGGTAAGGGAAGTGAGGAAACTTGAAAGTCTTGTTTTTGCATTGCTGCGAGCTAGACAACAGCTCAGAGAGGGAGTGGATTATTTTAATTTCTTAATAAAAGCCCACTGGGAGACCTGGTCGGCTCAACGAATTAATCCAACTCCCTCTCCGTAATTTATATTAGTGTCCAATTTAGTTATATTAGTGTCAGGCTGATGGCTGAATCCAATTATCGAAATCACGGAAGGAGCGCGAATGAAACTAAGTTGATGGGCGAAAACCGGGAGGATTAGCATCAAACCACGCTAGACCGAAATGGTATTCTTCACTAAGAACTATAAGGTATCAACGTTCAAGGTACACAAAGAGTATGCTGCTGGAACTCAAACCATAGACTACATATCTGAGTCACATTCTAGATAACAAACTGGCCTAGAAACTAACCATAAAAAAAGGATTGCCATAGCAAACAAAATTTTCTATTCCTGCAAGAGGGTCTTTGCAAAGTAGGGGCTGTAACCCAGCATCACGCAATAGATATACACAGCACTAGTGCTACTAATACTTCTGTAAGGTGTCTAGTTTGGTGGCCAGCTGTGTGAAATGAAAACTTCTTTCTCCAGGTTGGAGCACATACAAAGAATAGCGAGAATGGGAGTCAGTGGTATTTGACTCATTCATACACCCCCTCCTGCAGTCCTGTATGCAAAAAACGCCGTGCTGAGGGCAATTTTGCGCCTCAAAGCGTAAAAGTTTCTCAAGACAAAGAGGTACGGCCATTGTAGCTTAAGGGACAGTCTCAACACGTTCAATGATTAAATGCTACCGAATAAGGACTTTGACAAGAAGTTCGAGGTAGCAATACCGGACATGCAGCTTTGGGAAACAAGAACAGAATGCTCTAAAAAATCTAAAATGAGCTCCGGAGTAGGAGCATTTTAGGAGATTTTCCAGTGACCGCATCATTTTTCAGTCCTAGCTTGTGGCTGTACCCAATGCGGCAGAACTAGCTCATAGTCAGCTGCCAGTAGGTTAGTATTATTGTCAATGTAAACAGAGCTCTTCAAATGAAGCAGCAGATGTTCTCGTTAAGAGAGGAAATGGAAACTCAGGAAGCGGAACAAATACTTTTTCCGATACACCGTGTTGCCGAGTATCTCAACAATGACCACTAGATCTTTCGAAAATAACATGGGAAGAGACCACAACGTGTCGAATCGCGAAGACCTTGTGTAGAACCTATGATCAAAAGAAGACTAATTGCCTACTTAACCGATCTCGGACTTAATGTAGAACTTTGGTTGGTTTCTACACCGGCCACTGTTTTACGGGCTAAGAATTGGTTTTTCCGACTCTGATTTGTGCAAACATTGTCAGGAACCCAATTCAAAAGCTGCGCTTGAAAGGACAAGACAAGAAAAACTGGGCAACCACTTTATTGAAGGATTAAATCAAAGAAGCATTCGGAAATTCACAATGGAAACTGATACAAGTAGATCCGATCCCAAAACGAAACGTCCAGTACGTAAAGCATCTGACTGTGGTAGCGCTATGGACCCGAGGTTTTTTCGCCGCCACCGTAACCTAACGTATTATTGTGTGAAAATTTTTGCTTGCGTTAAGTGCTATTGGAAAAAGGTTATATAATAACTATATAAAATGGGCGCAGTTTTATTTGTGAAAACGAAAATCTTTAAGCAACGAAAACGTGTTTGTGGTACAATCGGAAGATACCAAGGTTGCAGCAGAAATATTAATGACCGCAATAAGTTATCTATGTATGTATATACAGTAATGGTTGAAGGCAATCCAACCGGATTCTATTGGGATTTAGGCGATGTGGACCATATTACTTTATTCATTTTTAAATGGTCTAGTCCTGATTTAATTTTTTAATCTGAAACATATTAGGGTAGGACGTATGATTTCGCCCTATACTTTGATATACTAACCGAGTCGCATTATATGTATAATTTTTATATATTTATCCCAAGTCAATTAGCACAAATCTCAACATATTATAAAAGGCAACGTCTCGGTCTTTCTATGGTCCGTTGGTGTACTAATAACTCGAGAACCACTGATCCGATTTACATGCTCTCTCTCTGACTAGTGCATCAAGTTCGACATCTAACTTCTTCCTGTTTGAAAAAGCCTGCAAAATGAAAAACTTTTTAATTTTGCGGACGAAAAATCAAAATTATGTGAACATATTCGGGCCATGGGTTTATTCAGCTATATTTTATTTCAACTCGGCTTGGGGAGCGTGTTTTCGATATAGGAGTTTGACAAGATATTTCTAAAAGTATACATCCAAATGGGTCATGGCCATGGGTCTGTGAGCTTTTATTAAGAAATTCAAATAATTCATTCCGTCTCTGGGCTGTTGTCTAGCTCACAGCAATGCAAAAACAAGACTCAAGTTTCCGCACTTCCCTTACCCTAATTCCCTTCCGGCAAGAACCATGCTAACGCATTAAAGGGTTAACCCCTAGGCTTTGGCCACATTGTATAAAAAAGAAGCCTGACTTTGTAACGCATGGACTGATTTAGATTATTCTGAATTAATAGAGCATCAATTTGTGTCATGACAAAAATTGTGGAGGACGAGACCGAGCTTCGTAAGGCGTAGGCCGACTTTGGTGATTTTTATTCTATCGTACAGAATACGTTTCCTCATTAGAAAATGATAAAAATATGTGTACTTAGAGTGACTAAATGTGATGACTTTCTGACTATGATGATTCTCTCTTGCTGTATAAAGTACGGTGGCGCACTAGCGCTATGGTAAGAATTTTGTATCTAAGGCGAGGGTATGAAAGTGTGACTATGACTATTTTCGTAATATGTTGCCGGTTTTGGATAATTCGGTTTCCTTTCTATAGAGTGCACTTCGTTTGCAACTGTTGAAATTGATTTGTTATACGAACAGCTTTTTTCTAGTAGCATATCTGAAGACGCATAAAAGTAAAAAATAAAATAGTTTTTAAAAAGAGTTGAACTGACTTTACAAAAAGTGCCGAAAAGCAAAAATAATATACATTTTAAAGTCGGTGCAAATAAAACAGACAAAATAACTACCTAACCACAATAGAAGATACTACTAACTATTCAAACAATTCAGCTCATGAGATTATAAGGATGAATTAAATAATTTTGTTGCTGCTGTTTTGTCTGTTTAATTACACCGACATCAAAATTTCGTAATAGATATGGAAATTTGTATTACATATTTTATGTTTTTAACGCTTTTTGTTAATTCGGTTGAATCTTATTTTTTAAAGAATATTTTATAATACTGACTAGCATCAGCCTCACGAATGATTCCCCAGCAATAATCTCCGAACATGAAGGCATGCATCTTTGATAGGGCCCATTCATAAACGCAGGTTTGCTCTACAGCTGAATAATTCAGCAATACACTCTGTTCAGCTGAATTGTGCAAATGATGCGCAAACCTGCGTTTATGAATGGGCCCATATATTTTTCCCAAAAACGTCAGGTTCTGGTGAAATATTGCTCCCTTCTTATTTATGTTACTATTGCGAAGATAAAAAAAGATATGTTTGTTGGTCCCCAAATTGGAAACTGATGCGAGACGAAAATTTCTTTAGAATTTTAACACCCCTTGAACATAATGCCTGGTCCAGCTTTGTACAAACTGTAAATGGATTACTAGACAACTACAAGATATATTAGCAACATTTCTTCAGAATTACCACAAGATTAAAGCCAATCTGCATTTTAGGCATTCTCATTTGTAGCTTTTCCCCCAGAATCTAGGCGCTTTAAAAATAATACAATAATAAAAGATGTGAATGTCATAAAAAATAATGTTTGTACTTATTGTATAGTTAAATCTTAATAAAATGCCAAAATTTTGTATATAACTTTTGTAAAGCCGAAATATAGACGTATTATCCTTAAGATTCCTTCAATTTTCGTAAAGGCGACTTTGAAAACTTAAATAACTTGCTCCTCAACTCCAACATTGGCACTATCCCTCAACATCTTCCAATAGACGTTGCTGTAGAGGCGTTTTATTCGGAAATTTACGCTTGTATTGCACAATCTATCCCTCTTCTTCCTCGTAAAACTGCTCCTTCTCCCCCGTTTGGTACGACAAAGAATTACGCTCTCTCCGCAACAGGAGAAATAAACGTTGGCAAACTTTTCTTCTGACCCAGACGGAGTCTGACTCTTCTTCCTACTTGTCTGCTTAAACCTCTTTTTCTGAACGTTGTGATACCCTCTACCATGAGTACCTCCAACGGATGGAAACAAGCCTCATATCCGACCCTAAGCGTTTTTATAGCTTTATTAATTCTAAGAAGAAATCCAATGGTTACCCCTCCACCCTAAAGCTCGTGAATACCTCTTCATCTGATCCTCAGGTTATCGCCAACCTCTTTGCACACTTCTTCAGTAAATCTTTCAGCGACAATTCCATACAACCTGACCTTAACTACTTTTCATTCTTGGACAAATGCACTCAAACGTTGTTACATCTTTCGACCCTGACCCCGAACAAATCGCCGCCAGCATTAACGGGCTTGAGGACGACTTTCACCCCGGTCCTGACGGCATTCCGGCAATCGTTCTGAAAAAGTGTGCCTTTTATCTAGTTCAACCCCTTACTTTGCTTTTCCACTCAATTATGGGGGGTTTTCCCTCAATTATGGGAAAAACTTTTATAATATTCCCATATTTAAAAAAGGCTGCAAGAACGATGTATCCAACTACAGACCCATTGCTAAATTATCATCCATACCTAAACTATTCGAAAAATTGGTCTTTGATTCGATGTTCTTCCACTGTAAGTCTATTTTCTCCCTCTCCCAGCATGGCTTCCTCAAATAAAGATCTACAACCACCAACCTTACCGAATTCGCCTCCAAAACACTATGTGCCCTGGAAGACGGTAAAGATGTTGATTTTATCGCCACCGATTTTAGCAAAGCTTTTGACAAGATGTAGATCATAGCGTTATCCTGTTTAAACTTGATCGCCTAGGCTTCCCCCCTCGATTCATCTCCTGGATTCAATCCTACCTCAACAACCGTCAGTACAATGTTCTTTTCAGCTCATCCATTTCTAACCCCATTGTCGCTCGTTCCGGCGTCACTCAGGGCAGCCACCTCGGTCCATTAATTTTCATCCTTACAATTAATGACGTTGATTGTGTCATCAAATACTCAGAGCTGTCTATTAATGCTGATGACATGAAAATAATCAAACATATCTTCTCCACAACCGACTCTCTTCTCCTGCAAAAAGACCTCGATTCGTTCACCGCATGGTGCATGAAAAACTTTCTTGACCAAGAGCAAGCAAGTGGACCTACATTTTAAGGTGTATTCCGAACCACCGACAATACTCGGCAACCCCCAATGGGCTTATTACGCAGTCTGTTGTTAGGAGAAAAAACCTGTGGTCGCCGCCGGTTTGGTTCGAACCTAGGACCACTGGGATGGAAGTCCGACACGTCATCACCTACTCCATCGACTACTTTATACTCACTTCCCATAAAATAGCTGCAAAGGCGATTATCAATACCAATGCTTTTTACGATAGCAAGACCTGTTGTAGTCCTGTTCTTTTAAACATACGTCAGCTGTACGTCTTTGTATATGAAATTCTTTGCTTTGCGAAACGCACTCGCCGAAGTACATTTCGTGAAGAACTTTTAAAAATTCAGTAACATTTTCCCTGTCATAGCACAAGAAACAACACTTCGTTTTGAAACACAAAGTAGTAGCAAAAGTGAAGCCGTATAACGTTACGCGCTGTTTGCCACACACTTGAAAAATATGAATGCCAGAAAGTAGCGAGTAGTATTGTAAAAAAAAGGATAAATTTGCATTGTTACGTATACATCCTGTAAAATAATAGCTGTCCCGCCTAATTTAAAAAAAATTTATTTTATCCTAACAACGAACCAACTTTATTACATAACTAGACACATTCCATATTATTATATTTAAAATTGAGCCACTCAGAAGACAAATCGATTAACTCCGTTTTCAATTTTTTCTTACCGTCGGAATATAAATGCTTTTATTGTGAAATTTTTTTTGGAAATTAAAACTAGTAGCTTGATAAATCGGACACTCCACAATTTAAGATACGATATACTGAGTTCCTGATTTTGTTTTCAAAAAGAATTTGTGTTTATATTCGGACAGTAAGAAAAAATTAAAAATAGAGTTAATCGATTTGCCTTCTGAGCAGCTCAATTGTTAATCGATTAAGACTCCTTAAAACGATGGTTGAAATCGAGACAGGTTGCGCGGATGACATTTTTTGGTATTTTGTTCCATACTTTAACTAAAATTTCTTAAATATATTAATGTTGGGATATTTTAAATTGCCTGGTTTCTCAAGAATGTATCCCTATGTGCAAAAATCCAGGAGATTGTGAACCATTCTGCACATAAGGCTCGATATGTTCAAAACTATGACGTCTGTGCCAACAATTTGAAGCTAGTTTGACGCTAATTTTAGGGAGAAGGGAGGGTGAATCAAATAAAGATTTTGAATGTAATAATATGAAATGTATTCAGTTATGTAATAAAGTTGGTTCCTTGTCACAGTGAAATATATTGATTTATTTACAAAAATTATTTGCGACAGTTATTATTTTACACCAACAACAATACGCAAGAAAAAGATCGCAAAAATAAATATTAAACATACATTTTGTCGAAAAATAACCGAAGAAAAATCGCGGAAATGAAATACTTGAACTTCAGATATTATTTTCACAACCTACAGAATAATATAGAGCAGGCTTAATGGTCATACACGGTATCGGGTACTATGGAAGAACGAAAAGAAAATTTTTCAGCGGCCGAATGAATAGCAAATTTTAATTAAAATTATTGCCGAACAATATTAAGCAAATATGAGACTTCAATATCTGCACCCAACTATGTATTCCATCATGATAATTCTGCTGTACACAAGGTAAAATGTGTCAAAGACTTCTGGACTGGTTCACCAGATATCACTATTATGGAAAATTTTTAGGGTCAATTATCACGGAAAATTTAATCGGTTAGAAAACAATTTTACTCCTTAGAAGATCTAAGTATTATTATTAAAGACGAATGGGAAAAATTGGAAGATGGATATATTAATACCTTTTCGACATCATAATAAATATTTATTCAAAAACTATTAATGACATCGATTAGTACATGTTTAGAAGTACTTGTTCAATTGTTTTCAAAGAAAAATATTCAAAAATGGCGGAACTACAGCGAGCAAATTTTTTTAAACATCTCTTTCCGTGGACAGCATTACTCGAGAATGGCTCTTTTGAAATCTGAATTTTCAAATCATTTCATTAATATATCGTATAATCTTGTCTGTGAACGGAGGATTTGTCAAAATTTTCATTTTAAAAAAAGCGACGGTTTTAACAAAAATTTTCTATTTTTGGCTCTAAAAAAAATTTTCACAAAAATTCAAATTTTATACTTTTTAGTACGTTTTGAAAATGCGGTAGGTATATTAAAGATTGTTGTTTTATTTAAATAAATATTTTCTACTGTTAGGTTAGGTAAGGGTAGCGGCTATCAGCCCTACAGCCGATCAGCCTCACATAGACCTATAAATGGTCCGTTGTGTTACCACATCCGTGGAACCGTTCCTGATTGCCGGGTTTATCTAAAACCAGCCGCAGCTGTTAATAAACCTTAGGAGCTGCTTCAGCCCGATGCCGGCTATATCACCCATACCACCTAAGAAGTACACGCCCATTGCATTGTACCTTCTTTTTGCTAGGCCCGGGAATTCGCAGAGTAAGTGCTGAATGCTTTCCACCTCTTCCTCGTCCATACAACTCCGGCCGAAGTCATTCGTGGGAACGCGCAGACGTTCTGCGTGTCTACCGAAAAGACAGTGGCCAGTAATAACTGCCACAATGTTTCGGAGGTTTATCCGGCTTCCGTTTAGCAGAAACGCGGTTTTTCTCAAATCCCATTCAAGCCATAGCTGCCTTGACAGGCTGCATGTGGTTAAATTACTCCATCTTTGCTTAGCGAGCTGAATAGCCCTAAGGTCATATTCTTTCTTCACTGATTCTAGCGGCCAGCCGATCGATCTGTCAATAGACGAATCACCCAATTGTGATCGCTCCTTTGCCAGCTCATCAGCTGACTCATTCCCTTGAACACCACTGTGACCAGGGACCCAGCAGAGAGTTACCTTGTGTCTCGCCCCTAACGTCCGGAGAGCAGCCAGACACCTGCTGACCAGCCGCGACCTCACTAAATTTGAGTCCAGCGCCTTGATAGCTGCTTGGTTGTCGACGTACAAACATATCTCAATACCCATTGGTAGGTTTATGCGCCCATGTATTAGTGTTACCGCCCTTTCTACGGCCAAGATCTCCGCTTGGAATACACTGCAATGGTCCGATAGTCGGTAACTACTGCGTATGCTTATGCAATCCGAGAAAACCCCGCTGCCACCCCGTCCTCCGCCTTAGACCCATCCGTGAAGACCGATATTTCTGCACCGGTGGCATCCCCCCACTCATCCCACTCTTTTCTTCTACTCTTTAGTCTTGTATGAGTAATTCTTCAATCCTTTTTAAACATTTTGATGAGATTAGCGTGTGATAAGTAGTACGATTCTCTATGGACCCCTAACGAACAGCCAGATAACGAAGCGAGTAAATATTGCATTGTCATCCAGTCCTGAGCTGTGTTTAAAGTTTCAAGTTTCTCGACTCGAAAGTGTTGTAATAAATAGTCATGAGTTGTGTAAGGGTTAAGGCTCTGATCTATACGAGGATCTTATTTTCGAATACCGCCGGCTACGATACATGAATGTTTTCTAATATGCTAAACAAATTGGGGATGAAGAGTAATGTTGCTGCTACAGAATTCACTTTAATTGTAGGACCACTTCTAATCTTTAACATACAGTCGAATGTATGTAGTTCTCACGGTCTTACGCAAACTAGTGAGAGAGAATAATAAACGGGCTGAAGGTACAAATATACTCCTCGTTAAAACTTTAGGCCACCCCCGTAAAGCCAGCCAAAAACGCAACCAATGTAATAAAATTTTGCCATTCGCGGTCTGAAATAGATTTATAATATCTCAAAACCAACACTTTTAAATTGTAGAGCATTTGACATTTGGATTAATTGAAATTTTTTTGTAATATTCAAATTTGAAGTGCGTCAAAACATTAGGACATGTAAATAAAACACAGATTTAAATCAAACATTATTCAGATTTATTGTATTTATTTTATATTTTAATTTCTATTCTAGAGACTAACTTTATTTCTTCAAATTTCTCTAATTCTTGCTGGTAATGATTTAAGGGGTTAAGTATGTTACAGTTGTGATTGTCGGAAAAATTGAATTTTATTTTATTGCATTTTCTTTAATATTCTAATAATATTTTTCTTGAGAATATTCTCACCAAATATCATAACGATTGGAGTATTAGATCCGAAGTTAAAACTATTTATAACGCGCTACATCGAGAATGTATGTATATAAGCGGTACGGAAAATTTAAACGCGATTATCTCGAAAGAAATCTTTTTTTTTCAAAAGTACCTTTGCGGTGGAAAATATTACATAAAAATCTATCAATCCGATCAATACCAAATATATACTACTTTTTTATTATGCGATTATCTTGTCGCTGCATACGCCCCACAGGTTTCATTTTAACTCTTACAAGTATTTTCATAGCTATTAAAAATTCATAATCACAAATTTTCAGAACTATCTGTGTGGGGTTAGGAATCTGTATGGGGCTAGGGGAAATTATTTTATACTTTTTAATTCGTTTTAAAAGCGTAATTATATTCAAATTTGTTTTATTTAAATAATTATTAATATATACACATAATATGCACGAAATGTACACTTGAGCCGAGTGAATTTGCAAAAAAATTCAAAATAAACTTTTTGCTGCTTTTGAGGAAGAGCCAAAGGAGTTTAGTTTTTCTTTATCAGAAACGCTGATCGTGTTGAGAAATTACGAAATTCTTACGTCGCTCGAGTTTTAAAAAGTTTATTTTGAATTTTTTATTAATTATTACTTAAATGTGAAGACAATTGCTTTTTAAGTAATTCTTAATTCAATTTTTAGATCTTACACCTTGCCTCAATCATGGGGACGAAGTTGGATCAATGGTTGAGTGCTACGATCATTACATCATGGATGCACTTCATTTGCAATATAAAAGTCCACTACGTTTCTGTGCTGTTGTCTAGGTCGTAGTAATGCAAAACCAGACATTCAATTTCCCTCATTCCCCTTAGCTAATTCTCTTTCGACAATGTTATGCTAAATACATCTAAGGGCTTTAATTCAATGATCTTATTGATATTATAAATAATCTAATTTCTTGCTAGGATTTCAATTGTGACCTTCTACTTGTACCGACATAAGATACCTTGTATTAAGGGGATATACCTAGCCATGTAGTCGTAAAAGAAGCATTTGTTAGGAACTTAACTATTGATTATATAAATTAAATTTTTATTTAATTTCATAACACATCTTTTTAACTACAATTTGTGAAATTGTGATAAAAAGAAAAGGAAAAGGAATGGCAGCACTGCACTCGTTTCCCTGAACCGATTATAATGAAACTTGGTATACATATATGTTATTTATATATATGGACATCGTTTGTACTTGAACGAAACGGATTTGATTTTATCGATAACTTTTTTTTAATTAGCACAAATCTAGAAAATGGTAACGTAAATTTTTCACTCTTTTATTAAACTAAAGCCATTTGTTAAAATAAAAATTTTTAAATCGCTTATTCAAATACAAGCGATATACGTATATAAAGTACGTATGTACCAAATTTCATTAAAATCTGTTAATGGTTCTTGAAATATTTGGAACACCGCAAAGCCCCTTAAAAAAAGGGGTCGCATGGTGGAGCGCCCCCATTTTATTTTATTTTTTTTATCAAAATTTCACAAATTAAATTTAAAAGAACATATTATCAAATAAAATAAAAGTCACATTTATATCATGATTAGTTTCGTTACAGAAAATTCCTGAGAAAGCACTTTCTTTCGGCTCCGTGACTAGGTGTATCACCTTAAGAATGATGTGCGATAGAGGAATATTTATAAAAACGCTAAAAGCATAATTTCTCTCTCTCTCTAGTTCACGTAACCCCTTGTGGGGCATGGGACGGGAGAAGAACTTCACCCGATTCACGATTGCAAGTGGACCTACAAATTAAAAGGGATTCCGAAACACCGACATTACTCTATAATCGGCAATGACTTTTTATCGTAATCTGTTGTCTGAAAACAGATATGCCGCCGGTGAGGCTGGAACCTGGGGCCTGTGAGATGAAAAGCTGACACGATATCACTTACTCCACCGATAACTAAAGCATGATTCACCTGCTTTCGTTACGATAACCATTTTCCTCAAAACTTCAGCTTCCAATTTTTCAAGAAAATTACTTTCCTTTTGAAGTTACAAATATGAGACTAAAGGAAATCGATCAGATTTTTTTCGTAGTACTTCGTCTACTTGATCAAAAACCCATATTACAGTCAGGGCCGCATTAAGTTTTATTTCTGCAGATATATCATTTTAGGAAAATTTATATAGGGCTTAAATAACGTTTATGAAGTAAACTACAAGAACGCATCCAACCAGACTCGTATCAGGCTCTGAACAGTGAAAGCAGGGCCATTGAGAGAAAATTCGGGGCCGGGACTAAGCTATTACGGGCCCATATATCGTATACGTGCACAAAACAAAAATTTGTCAGATTATTAATCTTTTATTGTAGGTCGCGACAATTTTCATTCGAATCTGGAGTGGATAATCAAATCGGAAGTACAATTGATTCTAAACCATTTTTATTGCTCTTTTACGGAATGTATATTTCTACTTCTACATTAATTTTTCTACTACGTATGAGCTTTTCGGGATTTCTTTTGGGCGGCAAAATTATCTATGAGAACATCAAAATTCAACTATCTATCTAAGAGCGCTTCGATACAGATAGTGCCATGTGCCGAAACACGCTCGATTAAAATTGTTAATTCTGGCTAGGACCCCGAAGGAACGTTCGGTACTAGAAAATGTAACAGGTATTGTGAAAAATACGCACAAGGTGATACAAACATTCGAAAATTTTTTTTCCAAATTCAGTTTAGAAATACAATCATATTCAGGTCGGCGAGTAAATTTCAATGAATTGCTGTCACTGTCAACTGTATAGTATATTTATAAGCCAAGATCACACGATCCATGAGAGCTAGCGTGTAGCGGTAGCGTACTACTGAGATATAAACAGAACTCCAAATTTGAACAAATCACAGATTCATCAAATTTCCCATCTATTTTGAATCAAAGGATTTTTTGTATTAAACGTTCTAGATAGTTACATATTTACATAAATAGAAATTTAAAAAACATTCTCTGTAAAATTTCCGTTAATTCTTATAAATTGAGTCCAGTGATTACAAATTTTGAGATGTGAATAAACTCTAACATATATTTCACAATCACTCGATAAAATTTTGTGAAAAGTCTTTCAAAATCGGAGCCCCCCGAAAAACACGGGCACGAGAGCACATTTCCCCCACCCTCTCGTTGTCCCTGAGTGTAAGAGCCATGTTTCAACTGGTTCAGCCCTAATATGATTTTCTGATCTGAGCTATGTTGCCATATTTTAACTGACCGGCCCCTTGCATATGTCCTGACCTTAAATATACTAGAGAATCCCACTTTTTAAATTAATGGTTCATATAAAATGGCATTATCTCAAGTGTATATATAACCATACCTGATTTTCATTATTTTACGGCAATTTAAGTTAATATTAAAAACAGTCTAGATTAGGGAGAAGAGAGATTGGGGAGAAATATGAATTAAAATCTTGCAAATTCGAAAAAAACTAAATAGAGTACAGCTTCATGAATTTATTTATCTGAGCAAGATTTAAAAAGGGCTTACTCAGACGATCACATATACGATGTAGGTTTTGAACAATTTTACTTTCTTGTTTCATTCTACCGACCTAAATCTTGTGGCTGTATATAACTTTCTTAAATATTAATATTTGCTTTAAGCTTTTAAACATATACATATAACTAATAATACTCCAAAAGTAATGGCGACAGTTCTCCCTCTTATGGGGTAGGTTCTAGTCGAGCGGCCTGAAGAATGGCTGAAGTTTATGAATTTTTTTTTCCCACAGAAGAAGGTAAATAATGTATAACTCTACTTTTTCAGCTATTAGTACATTTACTTAAGTTCACAAAAACTGTTTTTTAATCCTTTAAATTGTAAAATTTGCGATATATCCACGCGTATGTTGGTATATTTTTTATTTGATAGTACAACTCTTTAAGAGTATCTAATTAAAATTTGAGGTCGTTTGGAGCAAAACTTTCGGAGATACAGTGCCTCGGGTCTCCCTCCATCCGATACATTCCATATACAAAAGATCAGTGTTAAAACTTTAAACGCGTTTTTCTCAAAACTACTTTTTCAAAGTCCGTGTTCACTGCCATTTAAAAACTACTAGACCGATTCATTTGAAACTTGGTACACATTTTATTATAAAATACCTCCCCCCAACGTTTAGTTAAAATTTTTTTTTTACATTAAGGGGGTTTCCCACCCACAAAATGGCGGAATTTTTCGTGGAAAATAGCAGTTTACACTTTAGATGGCCACCAAAAATTTTTAAATAAAAAAAAATAATCGGAGAATGTTGGGGGGGGGGGGGGGGGAGGATTTGATAATACTTTGACTAAATTTTAATGGTTTTTGATTTCAGATAATTTCCGACCGAGATACAGTGAACACCGCAAATTGTATTTTTCAAAGACGTCTTGGGGCAAGCTCTGTCACCGGGTTGTTTTGCAATATTTCTGCATGAAAAAATTACAGAATATTGTTAAAAGTATGCTTAATAATGTACAAAAGGTTTCAATAAATTTGCTCAATCCATTCCTTCAAAAAAAGTGTTTTTTTTATGCTGAAACCCTTTTGTTTTTTGCAGCTAGTCAGCTATTCCTGGACCATAGAGCAATCCTTCCTCTTCTTCAGGAAAGTGATATTATTATATTCAAGGAACATTATTTTGTCCGAACAGAACATATAAAAGAATTTTTATACCTGCTGAGCAAACAATACTTCGCGCGTGCATCTACCTTTGACCCGACCGCGTAGACATGATTTTCGGTCAGTACGTGTCGCACTAAATCGGCTGTAACTTTTACATTTTGCCGAACTTCGTCAAATCGTTTTAGAGGCTTATTCTATACACTATAAGGATTTAAAATATGCAAAAATAAAAAAAGAAATTTTTTGAAAGTCAGAAAAAACAATACTCCAAGTCACAAAAGCCAAGTTAGCCTCATAAGCAAAGAAGAAAATCCACGAAAACGAAAAAATAGCATCCAGGGAGCGTGGGCAAACGTATAACGCGTAGAAAAGTGATATATTTTATAAAGATTTATATACTTATTAAATTAAGATCTTTCTCGAGTTATCGAAAAATGAATATAATTAAGTAAAGAGAACTAATGGTGAGTACAAAATGATCTACGAACCTTATAACGTCCTTATATTTGTACACAAGCCCCATAAAAATTGGTAGTGCACATGCTTAAAAGAGTAGCGTATTTCATGTACATTAAGTCCATGCAATTAACAATTGGTTCATTTCAGTTAAAAAAAAAATCTTAATTCGCTTCGAAAAAATCAGAAAAGTCTATTAATTAAAAACTGACATGCAAAGAAATGGCAGAAAGATGTGGAAGCGTATGTAAATACATTTGAAAGTGTGGGATGTCTTGCTTAGATCTTGCAGTCTCTGGATGCGTCTCTAAAAGTATACGAACCTTCTGCTTGGTGTATTTGAACTTCATTTTGATCAGGAGGCAGCAGTCGTAGAGCACATTTATGTATGTATCTATATCCGTGGGCGATATAAAGGTACAGATGTGCATTCAAAATACATGATGTTTTAAAAATAGACATTCGATAGTTTCCATCACATTAAGACTGATGATCAGAACATTATTTTAATCTCAAAGCCAACTTCTTTTGATCTTGTCATTTTGTGTCAATCTCTAAAGGCGAAGTTCCTTCCTTAACGCAAATAATTTATGCTCATTTCATGGAACCGGAAGCAGAACAAATACAAACAATATACTTTACAATTATACTTTAATTAACCAACAACGATCAACAACGGCATCACAAGAAACTCTTTAACTTGCCGACAGTTAATCACCGCTAGTTTTGCAAAACTCTTGGCACGTACGATCACAGCAAAATAAATTTTTTCTTTTAAGTCGGAAGTAGAGCGCACATTGAGTTAATTTTGTGTTTAAGGCATAATGTGTTCGTCTTTCTTTACTCGTCGGTTAAAGTAAATAATCCTTATTGTTATTTTAAAAATATTTAATCATTCGCAAGGCACTGCTTCTTAATTTATGCTTTCTTGATATGTAGAGAATATACTTATGAAACGTGATTACAGAAGTATCTTTGCATCATATAAAACAAAAACGCATACTGATATTTGCACTTCAAATTAACGCCCTAGGCCTAATTGTACTTTATTACTGGCAACAGAAACAACCATAAAACACTTATTTAACAGTTATCCAAACAAAACAATTCATTGCATTCATAACTTCACGATGTCAGCAAAATAGCAAAAGAAACACTAATTGTAAGTTACAACCACTGAAAGAACACATTTGCAAGCTAAGATGTGCAGCATCTCTTAATCTTTCTTTAAAACGATCTAAGCATCATCACTTACGTGAGCGCGTTATTAACCAGCCAACCTTCACCGTCTTAAGTTGTAGACAGACTGCCTCTCTTAACTGTTGTTTTCTTGGATTTTGGATTTAACTTGGCGTTGACTTTGGCAGGCAACAGCAGCAAGCAGAGAGCACTGTTTTGCTTTTTCACTTCCTCTTCCACAAAGTAAATTCACAGAGAAATTGAAAAACGATGCTATCTCTTTAGCGAGTGCTGCCAATGTAGCTCTAATGAAATAAGTTTTAGGGACAAAAGATCTAAATCGACTTTTAAATGTATTTAAATTTCGTAACAACTCCTTACTATATTATATGCAGGGCCGCATTTAGACTTGATAAGGCCCTAAGCTGTCTGAGATATGGGACCCTTTATAAGTCCAGATATTAAGTGCCAAATATGATTTTCGGATACCTAGAGGCAGGATCGCCGAAAGGGGGTCGAAGGGGGAAACCCCTTTCAAAAGGGGCCCCGTCATTTAAGTCATCAACAGAAAATGTTTTCCATTTTAATTATATATAAAAAAAATGTGAAATAATTAAAAAATTTACCGGCGTTTGCTGTTGAAAATCAGTAATTTCAGTAGTCATAATTACCGGTAATACCGGTTAACGGGTTATCGGTTATGCAAACCCTAGGCACAATAGCGCTTTCTTCTTCGAAAAGACGCGCTAAAAAAATTAGTTAAGAAGAATGGGACGTTCCGGGCGTGCGGCATCGGGACAAATAATGCTGTAATATATTTAAGTATATATGACAATTGTTCACTGGGACTTTCTTTTGGGGGCATCCTAAGCTATAGCTTGTATAGGCTATACGTAAATCCTGCACTGATTTTATGAGGTTAACGAAAAAAAACTTACCATTGCCATCTAGATCTACAGTGCTATTAATAAATATAAAGAAACTTGATAAATTAAAAAATTCTGATAATTTACATAAAGTCAACAAAAAGAAATACAGGATGTTTGACTGCCAAAATGAATGGGGTCATAGATCTCGCCCAGCCAAGCAAAAAATTGTATGGCAGGGGGGTGGGGGGGGGGCAATCTAAGCCGTTTGGGAGCTACAGGGTGATTCATAAATTTCAGTTTTTCATGATATGCACTTTACTATTTTATTTTTATCTTTTGATCTACCCAACGCAGCGTCATCAAACAAATGCTAAAAAGTACTATCCCAATGGCCTTTCCAAAATTGTGAACAGTGTTGATCTAACTGTTACCATTTAGAGTATTTATTTAAGCTTAATGCAAGCTATTACATAAAAAAAATACAAAATAACAAAATAAATACTACAAACTAATATAAACAATAATTCATAACAGATAAGCAGGTACAGTCACTTCGAAAAGTGAAAAAATGGTTTGCGATTACCTAAAATGCAGAATTTTCCCAAATTTTCTCCGAAATTCCTGTAGTTAGTACGCCCTTTTTTTATTTTTATTATATTGCCCATCTCATAACCTTTAAAAAAGGTGCAACTTGGCAAGATAGACAAAGCATTAGAAAAACCGCATCCTTGGAAATCCTTGAGTACCTAATTATTTAATTGCACTTTAGGTAGGAAATTCTTCAAATAAACAAAATTTTTAAGATAAAGGGTCGAAAATGTTTGTTTTGGGTTAACCAGAAATTAATTTTAATTATTGCTGCAAAAAAGTTATAAAAAGGTGAGTGTAATTTTGTTTAATGCCGATATTAGCTTGTGTTAGTCGGAATTCACACCCTTGTAACCTGGCGTTCCGTTACTCATACCTGATGGAAATGTTGCTATAAAAAAGGATCAGTCAGCAAGAATACCTATCATAGTTGAAAAACAAATCAATAAATATGGGTGGTCTTTAGCAAAAATTATTAAAAAAGGGTAGAATTTACTTTTGAGGAATACGCCGATATTATTTACGTTTATGGTGTAGTAGACGGAAATAAGGAGGCGCTGTACTGGAATATCAAAGGAGATTCAGTAATCGGCGAGCACCCCAAAGAGGGGTATTTACAGGGACTTTTCGAAGGTTAAGAGAAACAGGAAGTGTAACTTCACACAACATGGGGATACGACCCGAAACTTCGGGAACTTCTGGAGACATCGAGCAGCAAATAATCACCATCGTGAGGCAAGGCCCTGAAACGAGCACGAGATGAGTCTCAAGAGTCTTCATCTAACGTTTAGAGTATCATCTAAGCTTTGAATGGTTATACATCGAGAGGGATTACGTCCATATTACCATAACCCCGTCCAAGGACTACTAGAAGGAGATTACGAGAGAAGACTGGAATTTAGCACTTGGCTTCTGGAACGGAACATTGACGACAGGGCGTTTCTGGATCGAATTCTGTGGACGGATGAATCTCAATTCACCACGAACTTCCATAACCTCCATACCTGGTCGGAAACTAACCCACACAGGACAAAGGTGACCTCATTCCAGCAGAGATTCAATGTCAATGTTTGGGCTGGTATTATCGGCAACCATTTGGTAGGACAATTCATTTTATCGCCACTTCTTAATAGTGAAAAAAACATGACATGTTTTACCAACAGAATGGAGCACCAGCGCATACTGATAACATTATGAAGGCAATACTAAGTGAAAAATTTCCTAACCACTGGATTGGACGAGTTGCGCGGATTCCTTGGCCTGCTAGATCTGCAGACCTTACCACATTGGACTTGGAACAATACTGGGGAGGATTTAGTTAGCAGAATTGGGAATGCAGCGACGAAAATACTGGAGAGGCTAGCTGCAATACGCCTTAAACAGGACTTAGAAGGAGATTGTTGGCATGCATCCAAAGTAGCGGTGGACATTTGCAACAGCTTTTGTAATTTACTAAGATTAATTGTAATACGTTTTGAATTCAATAAAAAGGATTTGAGAGCTTATCTGAGTATAGTTTCTTTAAATTGTAGATCTTCTACAAAATTTACCTACCCATGTTGTACCTTTTTGAAAAGGTAATAAGATGGGCAATCCAATAAAAATAAAAAAAGGTATACTAATTAATGAATTTCGGAAAAAAAATTTGAAAATGCTGAATTTAGGTAATCGCAAACCATTTTTTTCACTTTTGGAAGTGACTGTACCTGCAATGGTAGGAGTTAGATCAACATTGTTGAAAATTTTGGAAAGGTCAATTGTAACCGTCATTGTCACTGGACAACAGGGTAGCAATGCCAGTGTCGCAATGCTCTGAGATTACTAGTCGGAGGTTCAAGCAAAAAAAAAGGAAAAAAAAAAGGAATGTGGAAGAACAAAACCGAATTTTATACCAACTCTAAGCCAAACAGTACCGGGCGCCAGGTTTCTTGGGAATTTGATTATTCCACAGATCTAATTACCGGTCCTATCAATTTAAAAAAAAAAATCAATCGCCACCAATGAAGGGAAACCAAAAGGTTATGTATGAGTCACTTACCAGTACAAGAAGAAAAAGGTTTTACATTGTCATCTGCCCATCAGAACCTCCTAACGAAGGTGCGGCTAAACTCGTCGGCGGGTCGTGGGCTGACGGACAGAAGCAATATAATTCAGCAGAAGTCCACCGCTAATTTTGGCAACAGCCCATGTGTATTGAGTGGAAGGTATCCAGGTGTAGGAGGGTATATGAGGCATTTATCCAGATGAGTCGTAACAGATCCTATGATTCAACGACTTGCAGCACACGCGCACATTTTCTCCCAGCTTTATATCTGCATAAACGCATAACGGCGAATCTAAATCCTTTCCCAACACATTAACTCACTGTCCAACCATACTCCTGAGCTCGACCATCTCCCCGAACCCCGAGCTAACCAATTCAATCAACGGTTAGAGGTTCAGTTCTGAAGTTCCATCCTCACCTTTGTGGATCAAGTCGATATTTAACAAGAGGAGTAACGCTTCAACATTTGAAGTTTTAATTTCTCAAAAAATATGTACGGAATTGCTAGGAAACGAGATTGGAATGCAAGATACTGAAAGCCTTAAGAACTCATGTCAATTTCCCAGCTTTATTACAATATAAAAAGACAACTTCATGAACCCTGAATTAATTCAATACTTCAATTATTAAAACTAATAGATAAGCCGAACTAATATTGATACTTCATTTATACCTTGCTATTCCTAAATCTACCTTAAGAAAACTACTCTGATGTAGTTATCTAAGGTAAGTATTCTAGTAGTATTGCACAATTGCACAATAGACCCTTACTTCACCAATCAACAACTAACACTACCTTACCCAGTTCCCTAATTGACCTTCCGCTCGACTAGTTTCTAAGAAATTAATGTAACAATTAGCAATTAAACTCAAATCCTGACACTTATATTTAGATATGAATAGATATTAAAAAAAATTATATTTCCTTACTTTTACTATCAACTTATGTCCCTCACCAAAAATACTTCACCTAGAATGTTTTTGTATGCTTACGTTATAGCTTGTATTAAGCTTAATTCACAAATTACATCACTAATTGAATTGAATCACCCTGCGAAATTTTAGACCTTTTCTAATCTGTGAAGATACTTTCCTCCCTTTTTTTTTTCTTTACCGTGTAGGATTAATTTAACAATTTTCGGACATAATATTTACATTGCGCTTCATGAATAAAAAAAATGTTTTTCTCTCTAGGAAGGTTAATTTGTTTAGTATAATTGAACCTTAATTCAAATTGTTTCTCTCTCCCGTCAATAAAATTTTTCAAAATTTGAATATAAAATTTTAATAAAATGTATGTCCCAATACTAATAAATTGTTCACTTACCGGCTTTGGTCCAAATGCATTTGGGTCGGCCGTATACCTGTTGAAAAAATTTTAATTGTTGATGATGATACTATACGAGAGAGAGAAATTTCTAATTCTTCATCGAACTGAAGCCTAATTAATACTTTTCGCTGTTAAAGCTGGGAATGTTTCTGCGACACGCTGAACTTCTTTGATTTGTAATAGCTTACACACATCCATCGAGGTGAACAATTGCGGATTGAAAATTTATTTTGCACACGGATTGTGCCGATTAACTGTGGTGGATCTTTGCCCAGTTCTATGAAGAAAAAATGACTTAATCTCAAGATTAATCAGATCCGAACAACCAACTCACCTATGCAAACGTGCTCGTACGGAATAACCTTACTTTTTATAAAAGCCAAATTTATACCAATACGTATTTACTCATTTTTCTTTATATCTTTATAACTATCTATCTATATTTCTTCTCCGGCCTCCCTTCTCCCTTTCCTGACCATTTATACCATTTAATTCTCTACGACTCCTACTTCTACGCACAGTTCAGTTTAATTCATTTTTAAATTAAATTCATACCTTCTATTGAGTCCCATTAAATATTCTCATTTTAAATTTTTTTCTTTTTTTTTCTATTTTATTGCAACGCGGTATTTGAACAACCTACTAGTTTTAACTGCAATTTAATCTTTCTTTATTAGTGTGATGCAGATAATATTAGATAATTGCACTTTAATTTCGTGGATAAATTCACTTTAGTTATGCACGCCGGTTTAGAAAAAGAACTGATACACTATTGGGACAATATTTTATTGAATAATTAATTCGGAGCTCGCTTGAACTTAACTTGCACAGCAAGACACCAAGAATTATCTGGCCAAATCCGTACCCAATTCTAAACGGGTCTCTATACACAATCACTAACCGTTGTTGCTAAGAACATTACCAAAGACCGCTAGAATACACAACTCCTCCCACGGTATAAGAGTTAGAGTGTTACCGCTTCCTTTGTACAGTAGTATATTCTTATCGATTATTGATGAGGAAGAATTCGTACTCCTAAAAGAATCAGCAACCTTCTAATCAATACTTGGTTCCCACTTCGATTTGAATTGCCGGCGTACTACTATTCAATTTCTGAAGTCATAGGTAGTTATCGACACGGTTGTTGCCTTGACTATTGGGGATCGATAAGTTCTTGTGCAAGCACTTGGTGGATAAGTTCCACTAACCTGAATTATAAGAACCCATAATTGATGCTCAACAATTTGGCCTTCTTTATTATTGCCAATGTAAAATCCCAATAAGTTGTACTTAATTATATTAAGCCTACTTTAATAATTATGCCTCAATTTCTCAATGACTGACTATGTTCATACCTTTGTTATGTTTCAACTGTGCTGAGTTTTAATTGGAGTTAGGAACAATCTAATTGAGAAGGAATGTGCCGGCGCGGCAGCGTGTGCGATGACGAACCAAGGTGTTATCATCGAGACCAGTCAACCCCGGGAAATTTTTTTTTTGTTTTCTTTTATATTATATTTTCACGAGCTATTGCTCGTTACACAATAGTAGTTTTTTAGCGTTTGTTTGATGTCACTATGTTGGGTAGATGGAAAGATAAAAATAAGACAGTAATGTACATACCATAAAAAACCAGATAAAAATAAAACAGTAATGTTCATACCATGAATCACCCTGTAACTCCCAAACGGTTGAGATTGCCTCCCATACAATTTTTTGTTTGGCTAGGTGAGATCTATCCCCCCACTCATTTTGGCATGTCAGATTTGAAACACCTTGTATATCATCGGTAAACCCGCTATGGCTAGTTTTTCAAGTATCGATAAAAGGGAATTTTAAAGTTAAAGTATCTTCTTCAATATTTTAAACAAATTTTTAAATAAACAAACAAAAAATATGGTAAGTATAAATTTATTTTTAAGTTAAGAACATAATAGTACAACATTCGTTAGCTTATGAGTTTCTCGAGGTAACAACGTCGAGATTTTGTTTATTTTATTGATTTTTCAATTTTTAGAAGTAAAAAAAGACGTATTTTTTGAATTTATGAAAATTTATTGATAAAAATCGGCGAATTAGTCTTGTAAAATTAATTATAATAATAACAAATGCAAAATCTCGAAGTTGTTACCTCGTAATTTATGTATAAAAGAAGTGTGCAAAATTTGAGAAGAATCGGATAAGTAGTTACAGTGATCACCGACTTTGAAAAACTAAATCTGAGAAAAACGAGTTTAAAATTTTAACACGGCTTTTTTCTAGGTATACCCGAGGCACTGTATCTCCGGTAGTTTTGCTCCAATCAACAATATTTTTGACATGGTACCGAACGGAAAAAATACTCTACCTAATCCAATCGGTCCACGTGTTACGAAGTCAGATTACCCCTCGCTCCACACGAGGGCCACATTTTTTTTTTATTATTAGCAATCAAGGGTCATACTCTATACAAGAAAAAAAACCATACAAATCGGCCTATGCGTTACGAGGAAAATAAGGCTGCAGAAAATCGAGTCTGAAAAATTTTCTTCAGCAAAATATTTAATATAGCTAAAAGTAGACAGTTCTTGAAAAAGCAAAATATCATCCATTATTATGTAGGCCTCCTCCAATCTTACATCATTCTTGATGCGTCGGCCTTCCATTTAGATTTGAATCCACAGTGGCTGAAATGTAAAAAAACCTGGCCAAACCCCCAAAAACTAAATTATCTTGAAGCATTAACCGTTGATTTCCTGTGGAAAGTATACCATATAAAACCGGGATTATATTGACCATTTACCGAGTTAATCACTCTTAAAATTCCTCTTAAGGTAAGCAAACTCCATATTGCACCTTAAAACGTAACAACAGTGGCCAAGAGAGCCACTGTTGTTACGTTTTAATATGTTTGGGATCATTTTTCATGGTAATTGAGGTCACATTATGATTATAACCTTAAGAAACAAACTTGAATCATATATTTAATTACCCTTTACGCTTCCGGTGCAAGAGTTGTTTTTTAAGTCAAAGTTGGTACATTTAGTGAGGCTTACAGAAAATTCCCGCGAGCCCATTGATCATTACGACTTTATAAGGACCCTCCGGGGTGCTTCCCGAGCCCCAGTGCAGCTTTGGAAACTATTGATTATATGGTTCAATCATAGGAAATTTACATATCAGCCGCTGATAGGTTCCCAGACCAGGCTAAGGGGTCTAAATAGTTGCCTAATTCATTTTTCACGCAATCCGTTACAAATAATACACATAGCTATGCAAATATAGCCAGAATAAATGTTGCAGTTGCTTAAAGGCATTTGCAATTGCCATATTGGATTCGCCATCTTGAATTTTAAAAATCCGATAACGGATTTGTACAAAAAAAATTTCAAATCTCGACCGGAGTAAGAAATATTAAAAATTTTTCTTGCAACAATCGGTTTTTCTAATAAAAAAGAGCTAAATTCCTGTGCCTCTTCCTCAACAGCAGCACCAAACGGTTAGATGTGATGTAGCCTTCGAAACAAACCGAAAACTAGATGTTAATTTAACTCACGGAAGCTTTTCTAAAAAGCTAAAGTTACCGCACTAACCGAGGACTATGCTTTATTTAAAGCAAGCCGAATAGAACTCAGAAAGGCAATAAGGAAAGCCAAACTTTCATCATGGAAGGAATTCTTTGAATCCATTGATTGTACTTATAGCTCTTCGGTGTAGTAAGTGATAACATGTCGGCTTTCCAACCCGAAGGTCCTAGGTTCGAATCCGCCCTGCGGTGACCTATGGTTGTTTTCTGCTGACAAACAGCTTACGATGAAAAGGCCACTGGGGTTGCTGACAAAAATGTCGGTGGTTTGTAGGTCCACTTGTAATCGTTCTCTCGAATCGGGTCTTTTTCCCACACTATGCCCACAAGGGGTTGCAGGAAGTAGAGAGATAGAGATTGATGGTACAAATGAAGGGGCCAGGTTCAGAAATATTCCGCAGCCAACTCTACTGCTCCTTGTTTCCTGCTGCGCAGCAGTGCCTCCTCCACAGAATCAAGCCAATTGAGAATACACTGCGATTAATCTGAGTACGCACTTTCCCGGTAATTCAACGGCAATCAGCGGTTGCACTGGTCGACCGAAGAAGATGGCAGATATCCGTTTTGAGGAAAATTGTCACGTGACAAAATAAGATGTGCCATCGAACCATTCGATCCCTTCAAGTCGCCAGGAACAGATGGGGTCATACCTTGTATGCTCATACAACGATCATTCCTTGGCTTCTGTTGATTCTTGAAAGTTGACAACTCCACGTCTAAATCCCCATTGCTTGGTGAAAGGTCAAAGTGGTCTTCATCCCATTAATGCAGGGAGGAATGGGCAAATAACAGCTAAGGACTTTAGACCAATCAGCCTTTCCTCTACTTTTTTAAAACTTTGTAAGGAGTCATAGATATTCACCTACGTTCTGACCCCTTTTTTAGCGGTGTTGCTCAACTCGTTATGTACGTTATTGAAAATACACTTAGATGTAAAGAATCCACATTGGGTACTTTCATGGATATAAAGGTAACCGATAGATACATGGGAAACTAAGAAACCGAAATAAAAAAATTTCTTTATTTTAAACTAAACTGGGGCATCAACATTGAGTAGCACGTACAGAAGACTTCGATAATACTAATAAAGAAATGGAGAATTAGTCTCCGTATAGTTCACTGGATATATATGTCAATAGTGACACCTATACTAACTTACGGGATCACGGTTTAGTGGGGCGCCCTTGAAAGGAACTATCACCTTAATAAGCTTACCAACGTTTAGCGATCTGCCTGCTTGGACGTTTTGAGGGCCGTAAGTGCAACGCCAACTGCTGCTTTGGAGACAATGCTCGATCTTCTTCCAATGGACGTCCGTATAGCTGCCCGTCATAATTACTAATTTAACGGAATCCGCGAGTTGGAAAACTTTGGACTATGGCCACAGCTAATGAGTAGCTCCTGCAATATGTTTCGAGAAAGTTTTCTCAACTAGAATACCTAATAGGGAGGTGTGTGGAAGGAACCAAACTTCCGAATGGGATCCTCTACGACGGGTTTTTCCTGTGGGGAAAAGATAGATACGGATAGTTCTGGTCCAGTGAAAGAGGCTTTATCTTATTAGCTAGACGAGGAGTTACTAATAGGGAAATAAGATGCGTAGCTGGGATGCTCGCCAGCTAGGAGAGGTTTCCTCGGGTAAAAAGCGGCTTATTTTTAACAATTTTTTTTATATAAAAAAATTAAATATTTCATTTAAACTTTTTATTGCCATACATATTTGAATAAGAATTTCTGAAATTTTTGTAGACAAATATTTAAAATTCTGCCATTGCTACGTCATTTCCGGTGACCCCTCGGAAAAAGGGTGCTTGCGCGTTGACAGCAGAACTCATGACAGGATCAACTGAAGTCAAAAAAAATACGTGTTTTAGTTAATACCTTAAACTAGAATTTGGACGAGGGAAAAAAAATACAGTGAAAATTGGATTTTTGGCCGACCTTCTTACAATAAATTAAATATTTCGGTAAAATTTGCTCTACATTTTTTTTTAAATAGTTGCAATTAAAAAAAATCCTTCGTCCAAGCCCTTGTCAATAATATCTCGAAGACGTGTGTAAAATTCGGTTCAGTAGTTTTCGAGAAATCTTGCCAACCGACTTTGAAAATACAGTTTCGAGAAAAACGCGTTTTAAGTTTTGAGTGATAATGAAAGTGGGAACAATTTTTTTTCAACTTACAGAATCATCGATTCCTGGCCCAT
Organism: Leptarthrus brevirostris; assembly: GCA_964036015.1. Classification (NCBI taxonomy): domain Eukaryota; kingdom Metazoa; phylum Arthropoda; class Insecta; order Diptera; family Asilidae; genus Leptarthrus; species Leptarthrus brevirostris. The sequence goes on from OZ038374.1 coordinate 92,955,632, forward strand.
AAAGTAACGGACCTGCTGCACCTGCAATGTCCAGGACATCCTTTTGTTCTTGGCTGTGACGAATCCTGGCTTCGCGAGTCTCGCTCGCAGATTTTTTCTGAGCAGCTGTTCCAATTGCTGAGCCCAACTGGCTTTGAGCGCGCAACTTCCCAAGGCTCTATCTCCGAAACTATTACTCCAATCGACTTGAAAATTTAGGACAATATTCTAGAGATGTTGTAAAATTTAATTCGATTTTTTGAAACCGTGAAACCCATGTAACCCCTTAAATAAAACTCATGCATCGGTTATAGGGTTATTAAATATGTGATTCTAATTCGTTTCTTAAGGTTATAATCCTAATTTGACCTCAGTTACTTTGGCAAAATATTATAAACTTATTATAAAGTAACAACAGTGGCCGCATGAGCTTTAAATCCTAGTCATTCAAATTTGTTTGGTAAGGTGCGATATGGAGTTTGGTTAACTTAAGAGGGATGTTAATAGTTAATAAATCGATAACTGACCAATATAACCCCAGTTTTATATGATCTGAACCTCCACAGAAAATCAACGGATAATGCATAAAGATAATTTAGTTTTTTTTTTTTAATTCCGGCTATTGTGCACCCGTGTGGTTCGAACCTGGAACCTCCGGGAAGTTATCACTTACTTCACCTCAATTAAAAATTTACTTTAGTAAAAAAGTCGATTCTAAATATCTTCTCTTCTTATATTTCTTGGGCACGCTCGGTATGCCTCAATTTATTGGCTCGTTACGTCTATCCTCCAGTCAAAGCCATGTTAACGCATCATAGGGTTGTCCCCTGGCCTTTGGCTGCACCATAAAATAATCGCTGTCTCGAATCTGTTGATTCCACCTTATGCCCCTTAAGAGTTGCGGGAACTATACCAAGAGGCACTGATTGTAATAAAAACAATTAGCAGACAGATGCTTTTGGACAACCGACAATGATCAGCACTCAGTGGTGGGTGGTGGGTGTTTTTACATGCGAAGTTTTCCGATGCAATACTAATTCGAGTGACTGGAATCGTCGGAAAGAACATTTAGTGTAGCCAGATTATATCTTTTAGCAGTAGGTTTGTAGAAATGCTTGAATTTACTTATTATAAATTGTTCTGAATTATTTATTTTGAAATATGTATATATCTTTGGTTCAATGTTGCACAGCGGTTAACAAAAAAAAGCCCTAATGAATGCTTACGGATTCATCAAGAAAATTGTTATATTTACATGCTTATGATATGGCAACCCGAGTCCACGAGGAAAAATCAGAAAATGTTCTGAGTTGAAATCGTGGCAACAGCGTGCTGAGGAAGAGGGATGGATGCATAGGAAAAGGATGGAATAATAAGTAGACAGGAATAGTCCATAAGGGCGTGTGCTGTGCCAATCTTTTTGGAACAGTTTATCGAGAGAGAGACAAATCGGTCAGACGTTTTTCGCTCATCGAAATCCGATTCGATTGATATACTGCTAAAATAAATTTTGTAGGCTATCTGTGCTGCATCCAAATGTTTGAATTCCGGTGAAGTATTTTATCATCCTCGGAACTTGTGCCACGGGTAGCAATGCTTTTAAAGGCTCTTCGAATTTTTCTCATTTGAAGAATGCTTTTACAACCTCGACCTTGTATTTGTTTGGCAAATCCACGATTTCCTATAGTAGATTCAATCTGTCCATAGTCATTTCAAAATTTCAGACATGCTCTAACCAAATTCAGATTCAGGCATGCGCAATTATGCCCAAGCAGCTAAAGCGCTAAGAATATCTTGTACTCAATTCCCAGTTGGTTCTCCTGAGGTTTCTAAAGTTCAAGGGATTAACACTTATTTCAAAAAAATCCATCGATGATCCGAGAAAGATACTTCATCAAAAATGCACCAATTCTCCATTTCATCGATTGCCCTCAGTGTAATGTCAATAACCTGTTTTCCCTTTTTATTGTAAAATGTGCTGACTTTATTAAATATTCAAGTAGGGACTTACCTCTGGCGTTGTTGCTGTGCCGCCCCACCTATGTGGTGTGCGTTCTCGTCACAGCCGATGATGAAGTTTTCGTCCTTTGCATATATTTATAGTTGTACTTTTTCAATCTGCGATGGAGGCATATTTTCTTTATACGGTAGATATGCCAATAGTAGTAGTAGCTTCGCCTGGTCTTGTCCGTTGCCGACTTCCCATTGGACAGTAAGCAATTGCGGTTGCTAATCTGTAAAATATAAATAGCGTTTATCTTTGTTCAGGGTATAAAAACACGTAATTAGAGCCAACTTTCTTCACCATTATTTCAAATAGTGTAGCTGTAGATACACTACTTATGTATATGTTGGCTTGAATCAGCCACGCCATATTGGTGATTCATTCTTTTTTAGAGTGGACGTTCTTGTCTCACCCTGTCCAATTATCGATAGGATCTCCTTATGACTGGGGTCCTTTCGCTTCATTTCATTGGTATCACCGGTAGTTTTTCGTTTGTTTAATTTGCATCGACTTCAAAATGTCGTAACAGACATAAAATTAAATATTATTTTATGATTTTAACACTTTTTGGGAAATCTGTTAAACTTTTTTTAAAAACCATTTTATTCTTTACATAAATACTGATTCGGAAAAGATAAAAATGCGCGAGATGAATGGATTAAGTGATAACGTGTTGGCCTTACATACCTGAGGACCCAGGTTGTTTTTTGCTGACAACAGATTACGATAAAAATGCCATTGGGGGTTACGGAGTAATGTCAGTGGTTCAGAATACACCTTTAATTGTAGGTCCATTTCCAATCGTTGACTCGAATTGGGCGAAATTCTTCTCCCGCTCCATGCCCCACAAAAGATTACGGGAACTAGAAAGCGAGAGATAGTTACACAATGGCGTTTCCACTACTTAAAGGAAAATGCTGAAAGTTTCGATGGTTGATACGGACAGCATAGCTTGGAGGCTGCGTGCAGAGCGCATGCTTCTTGCGAACCATATGCTGATTGGTTCATTGGTGGAGTACCTGACAATCCGATTCCCCAATGTAACACGATTTCCTTAGCGTGACAAAAGTAGGCTTCGTCACAAGTAATTCCTGTCTCGGACATTCCTGAAAGTTAAAGAGCGAGGATTGAGATAAGGAAAGCCCAGAACTTGCGTTTTGGCTAGAAAAGACATTCATACTTCTCTCTACTTACTTCGCCTCCTAAATTAGAAGGAAATTTATATCGCTTTAATAAAAAAAGCTTGGGTCAAAAGTAATGCTATACTTGGATTAAAGTACAAAAAATACACCTTTCTTTATGATAAAGGTGCAGACAACTTCAAAGCTTGCGTTTTGGCTAGAAAAGACATTCATTTATATTTAAGGTTCAATTACAGAACCAACGATTTGGCCGTGTTTCGGTGGGCCAACAAAGCGTAAGTTATACTGGAATCAGCTTACATGGCGCACCAACCCAACTCACAATTTAGTGGGCATAGCCAATAGGAAGAGGAAAAGACCTATTCTGGGATGCGACGCTAAGGCCCACTACACAGCACAGATATCAATGAATCCAAAAACATCTGGCTGAGCATTCGTAGGGAAATGTAGTAACCTTTGGCTGACTGGAGAGTGTGGAGAGAGGATCCTATTCAAACCACTGCAACAGTCGTTTTAGCAAAGGATGCGTCTTAAGTGTTGGCAAGCCCCCGAACGGCGAATCATTGAAGCATGAAATATATTGACTTAGTGGTGAGCAAACTATCGCAAGCGATCAAAAACGCCTAGAGAGAAAGCTGTCTGATTAGTAGGTCGTCCAGGAAGCCTTATCCTGCCCGGTGGGACAAGAATATAGGATTGCGCAGAGGGAACTCACGGAAGCTTTTCTACAAAGCCAAAACTACCGCACTAACCGAGGACTAGGCTATATTTAAAGCAAGCCAAATAGAACTCAGAAAGGCAATAAGGAAAGCCAAACTTTCATCATGGAAGGAATTCTTTAAATCCATTGATTGTACTTACTTCGGTGTAGTAAGTGATAACATGTCGGCTTTCCAAACCGAAGGTCCTAGGTTCGAATCCGCCTTGCGGTGACCTATGGTTGTTTTTGCTGACAAACAGCTTACGATGAAAAGGCCATTGGGGTTGCGGAAAAAAAAGTCGGTGGTTGTCGGTCCACTTGTAATCGTTGTCTCGAATCTTGTGAAGTCTTTTTTCCACACTATGCCCACAAGGGGTTGCAGGAAGTAGAGAGATAGAGATTGATGGTACGAACGAAGGCGCCAGGTTCAGAAATATTCCGCAGCCAACTCTACTGCTCCTTGTTTCCTGATGCGCAGCAGTAGCTCCTTCACAGAATCAAGCCAATTGAGAATACACTGCGATTAGTCTGTGTACGCACTTTCGCGGTAATTCAACGGCAATCAGCGGTTGCGCTGGTCAACCGAAGATGAGGGCAGATATCCGTTTTGAGGAAAATTTTCACGTGACAAAATAGGATGGGCCATCGAACCATTCGATCCCTTTAAGTCCCCAGGAACAGATGGGGTCATACCTTGTATGCTCATACAACGATCATTCCTTGGCTTCTGTTGATTCTTGAAATTTGACAACTCCACGTCTAAATCCCCCTTGCTTGGTGAAAGGTCAAAGTGCTCTTCATCCCCCTAATGCAGGGAGGAATGGGCAAATAACAGCTAAGGACTTTAGACCAATCAGCCTTTCTTCTACTTTTTTAAAACGTTGGAAGGAGTTATAGATATTCACCTATGTGCTGACCCCTTTTTTATCGGTGTTGCTCAATTCGTTATTTACGTTATTGAAAATACACTTAGATGTAAAGAATTCACATTGGGTACTTTCATGGATATAGAGGTAACCGATAGATACATGGGAAACTAAGAAACCGAAATAAAAATTTTTTTATGGGAACCCCACAAGATGGTGCTCTATTTTCATTGTTGATAAAGTTTTAAGTTTTCTAGAGGGAATAGGAATAAAAGTGATGGTTCATGCGGAGCACTTGGTGTTGTTAGTACTATGCTAAAAAAATTTTAAGCACCAAAAGCAAACTAAGAGGAGAGCTGTGGAAATAATATACAGATGGGCAAGTAACTGCGATTTAGTAGCCACTTCCCAGAAGACTGAAATGGTTCTGTTTACAAGGAGAAGAAGAATAGGACCATTTCAACTGCCCAGACCTGGGGAAAACACCTTAACGGAAAATTCCCAAGTGTTATTTTTGGGTATTATTCTTTATTTGAAACTAAACTGGAGCATCAACATTGGGGAGCACGTACAGAAGACTTCGATAATACTAATAAAAAAAGTAGAATTAGTCTCCGTATAGTTCACTGGATATATATGTCAATAGTGACACCTATACTAACTTACGGGATCTCGGTTTAGTGGGGCGCCCTTGAACGGAACTATCACCTTAATAAGCTCACCAACGTTGTGATCTACCTGCTTGGGCGTTTTGAGGGCCGTAAGTGCAACGCCAACTGCTGCTTTGGAGACAATGCTCGATCTTCTTCCAATGGACGTCCGTATAGCTGCCCGTCATAATTACTAATTTAACGGATTCCGCGAGTTGGAAAACTTTGGACTATGGCCACAGCTAATGAGTAGTGATTGCACTTGTAGCTCCTGCAATATGTTTCGAGAAAGCTTTCTCCACTAGAATACCTAATAGGGAGATGTGTGGAAGGAACCAAAATTCCGAATGGGATCCTCTACGACGGTTCGGTACGATAGTTCTGGTCCATTGAAAGAGGCTTAATCTTATTAGCTAGACGAGGAGTTACTAATAGGCAAATAAGATGCGTAGCTGGGATGCTCGCCAGCTAGGAGAGCTTTGTATTAGAATTCTCGCCAATACAAGAGAATGTACGAGTGTCCGACCCCCGGGATGCTAGACCGTGACGGAGGCGTGCAGGTCAATAGGTTTTGGCCCTGTGCTGTTGACAGGTTTAAACCAAATTGTAACTTCGTTAGTCACCTATTTCTTTCGGGAAATGAAAAAAAATTGGGAGCGGGCATACTAGAAAATATAATTTCCGTTAACAAAAATAAAAGCATAAGTTCGTTTTCGCAAGACTGGTGCTGTTGCTTCTCGGAGGGCTACGATTTCTACCCATTTCGTAAACTTGTCTTGGAAAATGACTATCATTGTTTTTCCTTTCGACGATTATGGAAATGGTCCCATGAAATCCACACTAATGATAGGTTCAACTTTTTTATTAAAAACTATTTTATTTTACACTTTTTAGTGTCTTCTACTCTATACAACGAAGAAAGAACCATCCAAATCGGTCCACACGTTAGACGTTTGTTTTAACTTCACAAAAAGCGCTAAAAAGCATAAAATAATTTTTAATTTTATATCTATTACATTTTGAAGTCGGTGCAAATTAAACAAATAAAACAACTACATAACCACAATTGAAAATAATACATAATACTACCTGAACGTTTCAGCTTACGGGATCATAAGAAATGACGATTAAATATTTTTGTTGTAGTTGTTTGGTTTGTTTGATTTGCACCGACTTCAAAATGTCGTAATAGATATAAAATTAAAAATTATTTTATGCTTTTTAGCGCTTTTTGTGAAGTCGGTTCAACTTTTTTTTTAAAAACTATTTTATGTATTTTGACTGCATACATACAGGGTATGTTAAAGAGAAGTCAGTCAAATGTGCATTTAGTATCAACTCTTATGCAAAGGCAGCAATTATAAACATGCGAATGTATACGAAATGCATGTAAACTGACTTCTGGGATGGACGATTAAATGCAGAAAGAAGAAGATTGTTTGTTTGACGCCTATACAGTCCAAAAATGCTTCTATAAATATTTAATTTGATATTATAACCCACTCTTCATTTGAGAAATAATATCTTTTTGAAAGAAGAAGACTTACAATTAGAAACATTTTCTGATTTTTCGCCTACTTCTGTATCTTTCGAATAATTCAACATTTAAACCAAAAAGTTCACTGTAAAGTACACAATTAATTGAAATATGAACTAAAAAATATAAATTTAAATTTTTCTCCTAGGCCGAATCCATTTCAGGCCGTTTTTAAAATAACACTGCAAACAAATTCTTTAGCAGCTAAAAATTTTCAAATGCAAGAAATGCATAACTAATTTGCAACAACTGTCAAATTGATCGAGTGAATGCAATCCACTTACATCGGCATTGAACTTGTTGAACGGCTGCATTCTAAGAATGCCCATCGTTCTTAAATGCACCCACATTATGCAGAACGCGGTCACTGCTGTATGGATTTTTGTATGACATGGCTAGGAAATTCGATTAGTTAGGAGAAACCACTTTCTATATGGGTTAATAAATATTTTTAATGCTATCCGATAAATTACATTAATTTATTAATTTTATGTTCCCCAAAACCTTCGAAAGTATTCTAAGGATAATTAATACATTTTGTTGTTTGGTTTGTTGCAATAAAATTTCTACACTTTATATTCAAAAACAAAAATGCAATCTTTACACATAGTCATAAAAATCTGATTAACAACAGTAATATATAAATAAAATAACTAACAGTGACGAACAAATTGCGTCATACTCCGCCAATTCCGTAATGTATAAAAATCAACTACTCTGCTTAAGGAAGTCGTTAAAGAAGCTCTTACTCGTTCCTTTTCAGTCACAAATTTTGCAGTTATCTATAACGTAAGATTGTTATCGTATAAAATATAAAATAGATTGATCTTTTTTCTGTAAAAATGTCTTTTTAAAAGCACAATTGGTAAGGCAAAATGTTCTTCAAGCATCTTAGTATTGTACGTTTTCAACCACTGAAAATTGAATAAGTTAACATATAACAATTTATACATTATTTTAGCATGACAACCTTTTGGTAGATGTTGTTCGAGTATAAGGATTCTGTAAAATCTTAGGGTGCGTCTCCATTACTCTTAAAAGTAGATCGTCCAAGTAATCCTCCAATTCTTTCACTCTTTGCCGCTGAATTGTTGCTTCATGCTCCATTTTATTTGCAATTACTATAACTTCCTATTAAAAGAGAACTTATTTCAAACTCCAAAAAGATAAGGTTTTGCTTAAATTATAGCTTTCATTTTATAATATTATTTCTCTCCAACTGTACAGGGTAGGAATTCTCAGCTAAATGGTTGCCTCCAGCCAACCAAACCGTTTCAATAAATAAAGCGTATGCCCAAAAAGTGTTGTGGCAACAGAAAAAAATTTCATAGCAACGAATAAATGTGTCAAGTTTGTGCGCATGATCTGTAATTCTTCCATGCCGTTCCCCGGAACTTGCATCTAAATCCTCAGTCGCCTATTCGGAAGCTGGGTAGGAATTCTCACGAAATTGGTTGTTTCAGACAACCTGGTTGCCTTGTAAGTACGCAAAATTGTAAAAATGTGTAGAGCTTGAATTTAACAAGTGTGTGTTCAATCAGTTGAAGGGGAATGCCAACCGTTTTACAAAATTTTTACTCATGGCAGTCCAAGCGCTATGAAGTGTCAAAATCACACGCCAGCATCCAGCCAGGCGACTGAGTATTTAGACGCAAGCTCCGGGGAACGGCATGGGAGGATTACAGATCATGCGCACAAACTTGACATATTTATTCGTTGCTATGAAATATTTTTCTGGTGCCACAACATATTTTGGGCATGCGCTTAATTTATTGAAACGGTTAGGCAACCAAATTGTGTGAGAATCGGCGTGTGGCGTGTGATTTTGACACTTCATAGCGCTTGGACTGCCATGAGTAAAAAATTAGCAAAACGGTTGGCATTCCCCTTCAACCGATTGAACACACACATGTTAAATTCAACCTCTACACATTTTTACATTTGTTCGTTCTTACAAGGCAACCAGGTTGTCTAAAAACAACAAATTTCGTGAGAATTCCTACCTAGACACTTATTTATGGTAAAAATCAGGGAAATAAGAGAAGTTTATTCTGTTTTAAAGACGTCAGAAGCCGTATGAAGTCAAGGCCGACTCAAACCTGCGGTGACTTGGTGTGGTGAAAATTAATATCGGAAATTTCTAGAACTAAATTGCTGAACTTTCTGAAATTAAGCTAAGTAGCATAAATAGGACTGAGTAGCAACCTAGTACAGGGTGGCCACTTATTTTCAAAACCAAATTTCCCTGACTTTTCTCGGTTTTCCAGATAATATTTGAGTGTTTTCCCTGACTTTACGATGTATCGTAACTAATAAAATAATTTTAAAAAAAAATCGTTTATGCTTTTATATTGCGTAACACAGATCAGATATGTACATGCACTTCGGAATCATAGAAACACACAGGTATTTTATAGCAAACGAGAGATATATAGAATTATTTCACTGATCAAAAAGTAAGTAACTTACGATTATAATTATTTATATTTTTTTTAATCGACAGAGTATTTATCAATGACTAGCAATTATTAACAACTCATGACTCTCAAGAATTTTTCAATTTTGTCCCTCTCAAAGCTACTAAAAATTTGAAAAATACTGAAAATTTTGTAAACTTTTTTTCTTTATTTGTTTTTCTAATTCTTCGCCTTCATAACTGACGTTGTCTAGTATTTTATGTTTTTTTAATATTTAGATGCATCAATTTTTCTGAAGCTACGTTCAAGCTTTTGAGTAATTTATATTTTTTGTATAGCACCATGGTACACAATTACATCATGTACCTGCATTTTCGCAATGATAGATTGCTCGGAAACGTTGTCAATTCAAATGTCTTTATTTATTGAAAATCCTCTCTCACAGAAAGCATTTTCATGTGAAAAAATCAAAACCATTTTTATAAAAAGAACGTAACTCTTCATATTCTACTGTTTGTGGAATAACACCTATCTAGAAATCTCAAGTCGGTGGTTATCTTCGGACGAACAACTAGTCATTTTCTGTTAATGGCACTTTAATGCAATCATCAATATAGCTGAATTTAATTTTGTTTAGTTAAGTGCTAGAGAGCCAATTATTCTGTATAAAAATATCTAAGGCTTTAATTATGTTTGAAGCTGTTTTGAAGCTATTACAATCTAGTTTTTTCTGGCCAGCTTTCACTCCCCCGATATATTGTCACACATTAAGAATGATTTTAAGAGCACGACTGGCAACATTAAAATTTTCCACTCAACGAACAGAACACAATTTTAAAGGAACTAATGAATACTTTGAGTACTTGATGTAATCTTCACATCGAGCAAGACTGTGGCAAAACAGATAATAAAGTGATCTCAAAAAATTCATACTATCCCAGTTAGTCTTTTTCAACACTTTTTTATATGAGTAATGGACTGTATGAGAAGGATTTGTCTATTCGCATAATTTTTTTAAGTTCGCATTTTATTTCTTGGACAAATTTCTTCTTTACATTTGGTCCGTCCATTGAAATTTTAAGCAGTTTTGTTAGGTCAAGACCTTTTAATGCTTCAAAGAAAAACCTGATCAAGCCAGCTGCAGTCGCATGTCCCAGAAATGATGATCCATAATATCTAGCACAAGCATGATTGTTTTCGGAATTCCAGAAGCGTACATAAAACGTCCAGTTGTCCTTTTTGGGCTACCTTGTTAAGTGATTTATCAAAACCAACTACAATATATTTACAGTTAGAACATCCTGAAGTTTACGAAAAAAATATGAGGCAAGACCAAAATTGATACTCTGAGCCATAATTTAGGGTTACACGCATCTTATCAGAAAAAACAAATCAGTACTTCGTTTTAAGGCGAAAAAAAAATAGAATTAACTAAAAGATCTTGAAATAAATAGAATTTTAGTATGAACGGCTCTTGGAATTCTGGTTTAAGATTTCTTAACCCTTAAACGCTCTTCAAGTCATTTTTGGAATGTAAGTACCTTTGGACTGATCTTCTATTTGTATTATTTTATTAAATACCTTAATCAAGAAATAAAAGTAAAAGATCAGTCCAAAAGCTGTTACATTTTGAACAGCTAGTGTTTTAAGTGAAAAATAACAAAATGAAGGTCTTGTTTGCCTTGTAGAAAGATTTGTCACGGCAATGAGATATTAATATTATTAATAATTCAGCAATAATAAGAAACTTAACGATCAAAAACAAATGTATTAATACCTCGCGGCTTTTCCCTTCATACTTTCGCAAAAGTTCTTGAGGTATTTCAGGATTTGGTCCACTTTTAAGAAAAGCATTCTCATGACCAATTATAATTCGTTCACCAAATTGCTTCTGAATGATTCCATCATCAGTCGATTCAGATTTATCTAAGATATAAAAAAAAATTATTTTTCTTTTATAATTCTATATTGTACACTATAAGATTTTTTAACTTATACATACCTCTACGGAAGTATTTTAATTTTCCAAAACGTTTCTTTTCACTCTTTTCCTGTTTATCATTCTCCTTGTTCTTATCAATCAAACACGCAAAAGTATTACTTCTGGGTAGTGGTAGAGGTTGTGGTCTTATAGTAAGTTCATTATTATTCTCCTTCCTTTTCGTAGATTCTTCTGTTTTTACTTCCAAAATTGGCGATGATGGAGCGGTACTGGATTGCGTTATTTCAATGATCTGCTTTGGTTGCGTTTCTTCCAATCTTTCTTTTATTTCTGGAATAATTTCGTTTTCCTCTTTCATAGCTAGTGGCACACGAGAAGCCTCCCATGATTTGCGCTTCAGTGAATCTGAGCTACCTATCTCTAAATGTTTTCCAAATAATTTTGCCTCCCATTCGTCTTGTTTTGGATCTGAAGAACTGCGAGGTGGTTTGGAAGGTGGACTTACTTTCGAATTGGGAGTATTTGAAGTTTCTTCCTTAGTTGAGGAGGTGGGCGAAGGAATGCGAACATTATTTGTTCCGCGTAAATTTAGAGAACTTCCCGAACTCTTATGAGACAAATTATCAAATACAAATTCATCATCATCTTCGCTAATAACGCCAGGATCTGCATCACCGACAGATTGTCCAAATCTTCTATGACCTGCGCTACTAGGTGTTCCAATACTCGCGAAACTGCCAGTAAATGAATCTGAATCTGAACCTTTGCCTTTTTTAGATTTACTTGTGATATGCATTTTCGATCCTAATGACTTAGCGAACTTCTTTATTCCTTTTCTTTTCTCTAGTGTGCCAAGACTTAATAAACTTCCTCCAACCGATGTGGCGAGCTGTCCTATTGACGATTTGTGCTTTTCTTTTTTGCTCAAATCGGTAAGTGAACCCGATTTAACAATAAAAGATATACGAACTTCCAGCTCACCACGTTCCTTCTTCTTTTCTTTTCCTGGTTTACTTTCAAGCTTATGCCATTTAGATCTCGGTCGATCATATACATCCATTTCATTTAAAGGCAATGTTGCTTGACCTAAAAATTCATCGATTCCTAAGTTATTACGATGAAGACAAGTAAGAACCAACTCTGCCCGATTTCCTCTATCTGGTATAGTTCTAAAAATATATTACATTGAAAAAAATTAATATTAACGATTAATTTCAGTTCTTTACAGTTCACATTCTTCATGCCAATCTACATTTTCAGGTGCCTTTTCCTTCACAGACGTTTGATATTTCTCCTTTCCCAAAGCAATAGTAACAAAACAATTGTTTGTGCCATTTTTACCTTTTGAAAGTAACCCTTTAGCCCTTTGGACTGAAAAAGAAAGTATTTAAAATTAAAAATATGTACAAAGCTTTGAAAAAGTCTTTAAATAAGAATATTATTTAAAAAAAGAACATTGAACTAATCACGGTTCACGTGAAATACAAACCTTAAAGAGAAACATGTTAAAAACAGTTGTTCTTTAACTTTACAAACTTCGCAGAATATGCATATTTATTCTTTCTTAGTTAGGATGTATGTTTTTAAACTTAACTACAAGTTCGATTTTCAAGTGCCTTTACTAACATAAGATATATAATCCCAAAAAGGTTACAGATTAGAATATAAAATGCAAATCTCATTCCTGTAACACCCATTTTTAAGAATGCTCCCCCATTCGATGGGAAAAATCGCAGTATACCTGCAATTTAAGGTGGATTCGGAAACACCAGATATTAGTTTACAATACTCAATGGGTTTTCATGTGATCTATTGTCAGCAGAAAGCAATCATTGGTTATTGCTTACCGGAGTTGTGAATTTTAGAATGGAAAAATAATGAATTTTTTTACTTTTTCAATTATTAATGAAAAATATTTAACTAAAAATTGACAAAAAAATCCGTAATGGAAACTATTGGAAATTGAAAATTTTTAAAATAATTCGTAGTGGACCTTCAATTCAATATATTATTCTGACACTACTGAACATGGAATATTACTAACTAAAACATGGGAAAGACAACTAAATTAGTTAAAAATTTATATATATGTACAATACAAACCGAGTTCAAATCTTCTAAGAATCAGAAAAAAACTACAATATAATTTTTCGTTAAAACTGAAGCTAGTAGTTCGACTGAAGTGACTTTTCTCCTCCGAGTCACTAGATGTTATTTGTAAAAACAATTAACGACTATTTAAGTCTACGAGGTAAAAACTAAAAGAGGAGAAATAAGCTCAGAAAATCGTGGCAATTTTAAGCTAGTGATGTTTCAACTTGCTGAGTTCGAGAGTAATGATTTTTTTTTTGTTGGATTTTCATCTAGTTTTCGTTTTGTCGCGAAGGCGGCCAGCAGCTGAAGGAAAGTTAACCCTTTGGTGCTGCTGTTGATAACGAGCCAAGGGAGCTTAACTTTTCTTCATTAGAAACGCCAATCGTGTTAAGAAATTCTTTTATTTCTTACGTTGCTCGAGTTAAACAAGTGTTGTTTTGATTTTTAGTTTAAAAATTCACTCGGGTCATGTGTATATTTCCTGCACATTTTGTGCATTTTTGAGTAATGATCCCTTGGCGACTGCGATCTTTTTTGTTGAATTTTTTTGGACTACGTTTTTGGATGAAGACTGTGATATTAGTATTAAGAATTTTACTCACTTGACGATGCTTCCACCGACTTATCTAGCATCCAAAGGCCTTATGATAACGATCTCAAATTTGGCCAATAGCTTCTCGGGTGGTTCTGATAACATCCCTCCATATCGTCTAAAAAATCGTCTTGTTATTTATATAATTTGTCTCTTTCCTCTAGTGTATTTTCGAAATCATGGAAACTCTCCATGATAATTCCTTTACACAATAAAGGTAATAAATCTGATATATCGAATTATGATAACGATCTCCATGAAGGACAAATCCACTACAACTAATCTCTTGGAATTCTCCAATTTTTGTATTTCCGACATTGAAGGTGATAAGCAATTGATTGTATTTTTACTGACCTTTTAGAGGCCTTTGACAGAATTAACTATAGGATTCTTCTTATATTAGTGGCATTTTAATAATAATAATAATAACAGTTTATTTGCTAATTCAGTAGTAATACAGTACAGTCCTTTCTACTCCTAATTCATTGCTCAGTACTTTTCTAATGTAATATAATTTTAAATTACAAAAACAAACGTGAAAGAAAGGATAATTAATAACTAAAGACTATAAACTACGACAATGGCCTCCGAAGCCGTCTGTCGTGGTTGGTAAAATTCAAATTAGCTATAGATCATTAGTCCTTTTGCTTTCTAAAGTAAAGTATTGTAGTATTTTTGCGCTATTTCAATTTTCTAACCTATATCTTAAAATAAATTATGAATTAGAATACAAAATATAAAGAAAATGATAAAAAAAACAAATAAAAAATTAGAAAAAAATATATCTATATATAAAGAAATACGGTAACAGAAATTATCTTAAATAGCATAAACAAGTTCAGTGCAAAGAGGATTAGCAATTATACTCAGTTATTAGGAGCTTTCTATATTTCCAGGCTTTCGTAATAAAATCAAACAAGTCATTATAATGTTTAAGACCATTCAGCATATCAATTGTTTCATTTTCTGTTAATACCTTCTTCCCCCACGAAATCATCCGAAACTCCGATAGGATAGGACAAGTGCCAAGAAAGTGCAGCAAGTCTTCATCTTCAGACATATTACACAAAGAGCACATTTATTGTTTATTATAAAAAAAAAGTTCAAAATTGACCGATTGGATTAGCGGGAAAGCCAAAAACTCGCCATACAACGAATATGGACGGGTCGAACTGGTCGCTCTGCTTTCTAGACAAAAAGACATACCGACAAAAGACGCAACATAGCGGCGCGAATTTATCGAATACGGCGTTCGGTGTGCAAACGTTTTGTTCGGAAAGAACAGGAGATTTTTTTAAGCCAATAAAAAATATGTTGATTTTTATGGTTTTACACTGTACTCCCCCCTTAAGTTATCTGTTTTCTGCTTTCCTTCCACCTTCATAAATTGGTTAGACGCTGATCTGTCAGGACGTACGCAACGGGGTTTCTTCCGCGGTCTACTCTCTAAGGAAATTCATAACAGATGCGGCATTGCCCAGGGCAGCCATTAGGACCATTACTTTTCATAATTTACATCAATGCTGTAGTTACGGTTGTGAATTATTCCAGAATTCTTTGCTATGCTAAGGATGCCAAAACTTTTCGTATTGCTTTATGTGTATACGAATGTGCTCTTTTAAATTCTTACTAAGACCCCTCTTATAATCGGTGTCCTATTAATCTTCTTCCTGTGAATGTTGACAAATGCAACACTATGTCGTTTCCTTGCAAAAAGAATTAACTTCACTTTACCTTTCCCATCAAATGTAGGTCATTAACTAAAGAGTATTTTTATAACACCAAGTTGAGGTTGTTGTATATTGCGACCGTGTTTGGCGTACGGCTCGTAAAGATATAAATATTGTGCACGTTATTGACACCATTTCTGTCAAACTCAGCTTCAACAGTCCAAAGAATTTTATGCAGAAGTTATGGGTCTCTTTGACCCAACGCACACCTGACCCTAAATTTCTTCCCTCAAGCCGGTTTTCGGACGTGAGCCCGACGCACACTTAAAATATTTTGCTTCGACTCAATTTTATGTCAGAATGTGAGTTGAGTTAGTTTTAGTTACCAAACCAAATTATGTTGACTTTTTTTCGGTGCATTATTCCGCTTAGTTTCTGATAACATTTCAGTACAAAAATTTAAAAGTGTGTTCAGTTGCAGCTCAGTTCTATTCTGAGAAATAAAACATTAATTAACCGATCACATGCAAAATCATTTAATTAACCCTCCAGTCACAAAATATCATAAAAATTGTATGTTGCAGCCCAGGGATTGAAATCATTTCGGTGAAAAAATGTGTTCAAGCAATTACCCTTCCTTGCGATCTTTTACCTGAAATATTTTTCCTTTTAATTATCAAGTTGACTACCTGAGAACTAAACATTAATGAACCAAGCGCATGCGAAAAATTTTCTGAACCCTCCAGTCACAAAATATCCACTCTATGCATGTAGTGGTGTTTTGCACCAAAGAGATAGAAATCATTTTGGTGGAAAATTTGAGGGAACAATCCCCCTTCCCTGCGATCCTTTACCATCAAAAACCTGTTTGGATAGACTCAAAAGAGGACCGTGTGATGATCATTTCCTGTTCGTGGTTTTTGCGCAGGTGGCAAGAATGGTATCCTTCTCCACTTAATAATCTTCACACTTTTCACAGAGAGATACCCACTTGAAGATTAATTCGACGAACAACTCTAAGGAGTGGGATTTTTTAATTGGTTTGTTATTGAATAGGTAAATACAACGTCAAGATTGTGAAGCTCCTTTTTATGCAGAAAATGAACAGGGATTTAAACATTAATGTAAATATCTTTAAAAAAAAAGTTGTAAACAAGGCTTAGCAGCTGAACCTCTATTGTGTACATACATATATAATGAAATATTCGGCTACGTAAACACCATAGTCACAAGTAATTAAAAATGTACTCTAATTGGGATAAAACGTGTTACTACGGCGTTTACGAATATTTCATTATATATATATACACAATAGAGGTTTGCTAAGTCTTGTTTACAACTTTTAAAAGGGCAATTGAAGCCATAGTTGGGTTTTAATTTTTTACTGTATTTTTTATTTAAAATATTTTGGGATTTTGTCTAATTTCGTTTAAACTCGTATCACACGGACACGGCGGCGCAAATAGAAACTTCCTTATAACAAACAGAATGACAGAATAAGTTAATATACCAACGTTAATTTAAACCAGCCTGTATGAAATGCACAAATCAAGGATATTGAATATTTCTAAGCAGACTCCTTTATTTTGCATGCAGCCCTTTTGTTACAAATTCTTTTGATAATAACATCTAACTAAAGTCTAGTCCAATACATGCTTAGCACAAAAACAAAATATTATAATCTCTGCAGTACACTACTAGATCATCGACAGCAAATAGCTTTTCACAAAAGAATGCAGTGTACACACGATTAGGTCATCACCAGTAAATATTTATCAGTGATTTGCGTTATTTCTTTACGTATAAAGAATCACCCACAGCATAGTGAAAATTTCTTAAAACGGCTATAATGTGCCTTGACTTTTTTTATATTCCGCTTTTTATGCACTTCACTTACCTAAAAAGTATCAAACGAAAAATATTTTATGTACAAACCAAGCCATAAACAAACGGCCTAATGTAACCTTTGGCTAAAAATAAATTTTGCTTCACATTCCTGAAAGTATTTTGTCTGTTAAAAAACAGCGACACATCTTGGAGAATTACTTAATTAGGTATACAAAATTCAAATTCATTAAGTTAATTAAAAACAATTGGACCGAGAAATATAACTTTGTCTCGTGAATCATTACCAGTCACTTGGATATGAGTTGGGCTCCACATCTTATTGAAAACTTCCTCTGCTATTATCCACTGACTTTATATCTTCTACACTAACTGCTGCTTAATAAAATATTCTCATCAATAAGTTTATAATTTACTTTTAGCCCACTGATATGTCTCGCACTTTCCAATAAAACCTTGCCAGCAAAGCCCCAACTTGTCAAATTGACACACCACCACGTAACTTTTACCGTAATTCAACTCCAGTCCTGCCACCAATCACATCAAAAACCCTGATAAAATGTTACGGAAGAGGAAGAGCTAAAAGTAAAATTCGATTTTAGCGAAGGAAATTTCTTTTGAGGTAGAATTTCGGGCTATGTAGTGATAGCAACAATGTAGGCGTAAACTTAGCCAGATTTAAAGTGGGGCCTTGATAATTCGTTAAAGAATAATTTGATTTTGACTTCTCTAAATAAAATATTTAAGACGCATATTAATTTTAACGTGATATTTTAGGTCAAGCGAACCATCAGTTTGGGTTTAAATTGATTAACGACATCAGGTTAACTCACGGATAGGAATTTTACACGGTACAGCTCTTGCTCTAGTTTTTTATTCTAAAAATAGATAAAAATAACGTCTTTTTAATGACAATTGTAATAATATTTGATCGCTAATAAAAAATTGGGAAATAGCGTGTTAGTCAAATGTTTGTTATCTCTAAATTTTTCATAAACCTATTTCGCTGTAATATTTACTATACTAAAGGCAATAGTAATCTTTGGTAATGCCATATGGTTAAATATAATGCTTCCAACACAACTTTGTGGGACAACAAAAGTTGGAAAAGTTAAAGTTTGTTGGATTAGGGATGAAAGATGATGACTACACTTCGATAATCGATAGAAATCAAACACAAATCATCGATATCGATGTTATATATATATATATATATATATATATATATATATATATATGTATATATATATATATATATATATATATATATATATATATATATATATATAGAATGGCGTAAAAAGACAAGATGTTTGAATATGGAAGATTCTCTGGGATTGTTCAGCACCATAATTAAGAAAGGCAATAGGTGCGATGTAACTTTCTAACGGCCTGTTGTTCGCTGTATTTTAAATAATTTGTAGGTGTCTGGCTTTTCGAAAGGTAAGTCCACAATTACAAATTTACGGAGTTTTTTAAACACTGCGTATCTGCTTTTAAAGTGGGCAGTGCCTATTTGCACCACGTGTGGCGCATGTGACACGCATTTTGCGTGTAAATTTTTAACGTTTGCTAAACGTAAAACATATTTGAAGGTACCCTAACATTCCGAGCGCGCTCTTTATGAATAATATTTTATTGACTCAATCGACTACTTTATATAAAATTGATATATGAATATATACAGCGGATGAGGGGGGCTACATCCAACCCTTCATCGTATTTAAAAGTCTTGATTGATATTACCCTCTCCTCCGGCAATTTTAATAAACATGTTTGGCGTTTAAAATTTACACAGTCACTCGTGCCAGCTGTGGACTGTGTGGAGCAAATAGGCACTGCCCACTTTAAAGGCAGATTCGCGGATCGCAACAGAGTATGCGTGCCCAGCATGGTCCGCTTTTTGTGCTGTCCATATTAATCACATTGAGAGACAGTCCAGCACCGATTTGCCTTGCATGGCCTTTACTGGTCTGACCCACCTCGTTTGCCTTCATACTTGGATAAGCTTGGGCTCGTTTCTTTGGAAACCATCGAATGCAGGCGAAATGAGTCTGCTATTATATTCGACTGTTAGCAGGGCGCTGTTAATTCGCCTAAAGGTAGCTAAGTAATGAGATAACCTCTTGAAAAATTACCCGACTCCAAAGTTGTAGTAGGCCTTGCCGAGAGAGTGGAGTGGTTTCTTTATCTGGGGGATCCCGGTAATTGGGTCGCAAATGGTGTCTCCTCAGGAGCAGCTTAATCTCCTGCTGCATTTATAGCCGAATCTCTTGGCTTGGGACTACAGCTCTCAAGTGCAAGAGGTGACAGAACAGGAGAAAGCGACAAAGAGCCGCTAATGACGACAGGAACAATCAGGAGGTCAACCAAATAACCGAGAGGTTCAACAAATTCCTCTCAACTGACGCGTCACCTGAAGAGGTTCGACGAAACTGTTCCGAGGTGTAAACTTAAGGACTGTAAAAGCGGGAATCTCAGCGGATGGTAAAAAGTCCAAATGTGAATGAAGGTGGCAGAATGTATGAAATGCAAACCTAGTTGCGCAGCTTTTAGAAGCGGAAGCTAGACAAAGCAACAGCTGTGATCAAAAAGTCTACTACCGCATGAATGTTGTTAAACACATTGAAAAAATGACAATCTTTGCCTTGGGAAACCTACAGAGGTTAAGGAACCAACATCAGTACATCAAAGACACATCCAACTGGAGATTGTCTCGGATGCAGAGATATGTGGACGAAACCTCATGGGGAACCCGCCTGACGATCTTTTGCTCGACGGAGGCGCTCAAAAAGCAGGAAATAGATTGAACTGCAATTAAGCGGCAGAAACCTTTCGGTAGAATGACTGGCAGTTAGGCTCACCAGGACTGTGCCGCAAACCGTCATGGCTCGGAACCCTTTACTGCAGTGGGTTGAGTGGTGCAGGATATGATTAGAGGATGGTGAGACATGGATTCCTGCAGATATTGGCAGTGACGCAGGCAATCGAGGTTAGCGACAACAGCAGCAGTTGGTCCCCGGGAGATTGGGGGGGCCGAAAAGGGACCCACTTTTAGGTGGTTTGTTTCGGCTAAACCCTCGAAGAGGTGCTTTTAGTGAGTAAGAATCTCACTCTACCCGAGGTCTCGGGCTGTCCAGTGTCTTTTTTTACATTTTTTGGATTTACTGTGTGAAAGATACCTTATAAAAGATAATAACAATGCTAACTCAAAGTTGAACAAAATGGACACATGCGATTATGCCTAGAACCACAGAAATAATTTTAATAACTTTATAAAATATATTTTGACTCTAAAAAGGGCGCATGACAGTACATAATTATGTCTTTATTTCTTAAGATATTATTATTAAAAGTGAGATACCTTTACAATCACAGAGACCCTGGGAATAATTTGAACAATTTACGGTCATATAATTGCGTTGTGAATTGTGGAACATGCATATTATAGGAACTTGTCAGCCAACAATAATTAAAATTCCTTAATCGGTAAATTGATAATAATTTTATTCAAATTAAAAAATACAAATTAATACAAGTTTTTTGCAGCCAGATAGATGCATTTGAATGCTTGTAATTGGTAATGTGTATGTCATTAGAACGTGCTTTTATTGATGTTTATCATTGTTTGAGTTCCCTTGAGACTGCACGTATATTATTGATTGTTATACTTGCTATAGATTATTTACATTTAAAATTTTATTAAATATATCACACTCTCATCGCATTTTTTTTTCCTAACTTATTAATCCACTTTTTTTAGGCTTTCGGCCTCGTCGTTTTTTGATTGCTCTGCATCTTTTACAAGGCTTCCTTTCTGTTTAATTGGGAATGGACAAGTATCTCCTTTGCATTGGAATGGGAATTCTGGTCCCGCTTTTATCACATTTCCTTGTTCGTCCTTTTTCTGCCATGGATTCCAAAACTTCAATAAAATTGGTTGTACAAATTTATGCCACAAAAGCAACAGCACTGGAATAATAAAGCAAGGCACGCACACCATTTTTATTAACAACTTATCTAAATCCCTTGATTATTTTGTGACCTTAAATAAACTTTTCGAGTTCTTAATTGCAACTAACTATGACAAGGTAATCTCAAATTATATATTTACATTTCAGTGTTATACAGGAAATGTCAAAACTACAGCTGTAAGTAGGGTTGTGCTTAAAATGTGGCTGCATTCTGCTAAGGTATTTTGAAATCATATCAGGTTTATTGCTTTATTATTTTATATTGTTCTCTATTAACGTAGTTTAATTGCTATATTATAATATAATAAAATTTACAAAATATTCTAATGAATGGAAGTTTTTTCGAAATTGCATATTTAGTGATAAAGCATATTGGTGCAATGCTAAATAATAAAGAAGAAGATAGTTCAAAACAAACAAAAATAAATGCGGTAAATAAAAATTAAAAAATGTCCACAGAAAACAATTACGATATTGGGGAAATCCAAGCAATTGTAAAAAATGTTGCTAAATTTATTCTCAACAATTCTGTCAGTAAATTTCCTATCAGACGAGCTGAAATAGTCGCTAACGCGATGAAAGGCAATGCTAAACTTTTCTCGCGCGTTTTTGATTTTGCAAAAACCGATTTGTTAGAGGTATACCTAATTTTGTGACTTTCAAATACTTAAAAAATAATTTATAAAGGTGTATGGAATCAAAGTAGTAGAAGTTCCAGAGACAAAATCAAATAAGCAATATATTTGTTTTTCTGCTATAAGTGCTGCTTCAATTAGTGAGTATACACCAAAGCAAAGAGGGGAGATTACACTACTTTTTATAATTTTGTCGTATATATTTATGAAAGGAGATTCGATTAGTGAAGGTTTGTAGTGTAATTATTAGTAGATTTATTAATTTTCTACTTTTTTTCTAGAAGGCATCGTTCAAATTTTACAAAAATTGAAAATTTTTGTCGATAAACCTCACGAATTTTTCGGCTCTAATATAAGAAAACTAATTACAGAAGTCTTTGTTAAGCAACTATACTTAAAAAAGGAGAAAGTGAAACTAGAAGCTACCAACGAAGATAGGTAAAATATAAAGTTATCGAAAGCAAAAATGAAATTTTTACAGCTAAAAATTGAGTTTAACCCCTTAATTTTGGGATAAGTAGTCACTAGTTCTGGGTTTATTTGAACGCTTTCTAATTTAGAGAGTTCGTTCTTTCTAAATTGAATCTGGCAGGTTTCCACATCTTATATTAATGATAATAATAATAATAGTCCCGCAAGGGAACTTCCCTGAAGTCACGGACTTGAAGACCCCGCGGACCGCAGTTAAATCCAGGAAGCGTCTGTTCCCATATCGTGCAGTTTCCTGGTCGGCGTCTGTTCCCCATGTTAGGGGTGGCCGATTCGATTCTACTCAAAGTGTTTCGCATGCGAAAAAATCTCTGTTGCCGCGACCGGCGTAGAGGAAAACGATCGCCGGCCAAAACCCAAACAAAGGTATAAACCCAAAATAATAATAGTATTTATTTAGCTAGTTCCTAGTAATATAATTTTCTTTACAAATAATCTGATTTTTTAGATGTTTTCTTTTACATAATTTTTTTTTAAATGTTTGTTTTTACGTTAAAAATCTCAGAAATTTAAAAAAGTTAATGTTTTTTAAGTAGCTTCTATTTGCATCGCGGAATATACGGAGTGCACGGATCTGTGTACGAAAAATCATGAAGATCGGTATAATTTTGGATTTTTTATTGCCAAAATACCAGGTGACCGCGAAAGTGGCTCTTGTGGCAAGTCATTAAACAATTTGAAACCTCTATAGATTTTTAGCTCTAGCAGTCCCAACATATGGTAGCCTAAATTCATCACCATTTCTTCAATTGTACGGCTGACAATCTGACATAATTCATATATCTAAATCAGATCAGTTGGGACTAAATTGCGCTTTATCTTAAAAATAAGAACATACTTTCATTGATATCCCTTGTCTAATATTTAGCCACTTTAATTCGTTCAACATATAATCTATCCTAGGGTAATGATCACATTCCAAAATTAGCCGCTTTGCCTTGATCTGCATCTTTTGCAGCTGGTCAAGTTGCTCTTGATTAGCCAAATATAATATCGTGGCACAATATCCAAAATGTGGTTTCACAATTCAATTCAGTACGTTTACATGCATATTTGCATACTTGACTCGAAACTCAAGTCGGGGATTTAACTGATTTACCTCAATTACTTCACATCAAATTTTCTTGAAATGACATTTCATATTTGACTTTTTCTGTTGTGTAATTGTGTTGTCTTTTTGCTATTTTACGTAAATAAACCTATAAATCGCAAAACGCAAAACCTATTAGAACTTTTATTTACAATCTTCTTCTAATTTTTCTTTCATACTCTCAATTTTCAGCTTTTCATTTTCTCAAGTACTTAAGTCGCGTTTAATGATAAATTTCAAATCAATCAAATAAAATCTTGTGATTTACTTGAGTGAAGTAAGCTTGAAGTCAATGAGCGTTTACATAATATTTTGGTTACTCGAAGTTTACTTGAAGCTTACTTGAAGTATGCATGTAAACGTACTGATAGTAAACATTAGTAGCAGTAGCTCGTGTTAATCTCTTTCTTATCCAATTTTCGTCTTCATGCACAAGTTTACTCTATTAAAATACTCTTGCATAGCTCTATCGCCTTCCTTTACATCGTCTGTTGCAATAAAAAGCACTGCATCATCTGAAAAATCGACAATGTGCTATTGCGTATTATTCTCTGCAGGTCGTTAATGCATATAAGACACAGCAATGCATCCAAGACGGATCCTTGCGGGACACCCAACTTTACTGAACGTGCTGCTGACTAATCTCCGTTTACCTGTTTTTCGCGTTCTGTCTGTTAAATAATTCTGGAACCACTTAAGGGGGGGGGGGGGGGGGTAACGGTTATTCGGCGAACAAAAGGCTAATTTTTAAGAATTTTTTTAGGCGCTACAGGTAATACAAATTTATTTCATTGATCGTAACATTATAGTATAACATTTGAACAATGTTTGCTTAAATTTTTAGAGCAAAATATAAATAATTAAGCCGACGGTAGCAAATCTTCGGAGGCGCCTCGAAAAAAAGTTGTCCGCCGATGAACACTATAACTCATGACTGGATCATCCGAAATTAATCGCTTCCTGAGGTATTGCTGGGAGGAAATTTTTTTTTTCGATTTTTCAATTTTTGGTGACTTTTAGAAGCGAAAACACCGATTTGCGCCCTAAAAAATGGGCCTATTTGTTATTGTAAAATTAATAATTATGAAAAAAAGCTCCCAGCAATACCTGGTCATTTATGTAAGGAAGAAGTATACCAAATTTCAAAAGATTCGGTTGAGTAGATTTTGATTTAAACTGTTCACTGACTTAAAAAATGACAAATGTCAGAAAATCGCTTTAAAGTTTTGTATACCAGAAAATCCAATATTAAACAACGGAGCAACGAACACTTATAGTTCTATATCTTTGTTAGGTTTTCCCCAATTTGTTAAAAATTTTGACACATCAATCTTAAGATGTTGTACTATCATATGAAACAATAAAAAACAATGGAAAAAAATTAAATACCTTAACCCCTCCCCCCCCCAACTTTTGACAACTGCTCCTTCCATATATTTAATTCTAAATTAAAAGCAGCTTCAAAGGAGTGACTTCTGCGAAATCCAGATTGATTGTCGATAATTATTCCATTATTTTCACCATAATTCTCTAATTGTAACTATAGTTTTTTTTTCAATCACCTTTTCACATATAAGCATAGCGTTAATTGGTCTAAAGTACACACACTTATTCGAATTTGTAACTTTTGTAATCGGTGTCACCATCGATTCTTGTCAAACCTCTGGGAATTCTCCTGTCTTCATTGAGTCGTTTATAATTTTAAGTAAGAACGGTCCACTCTTAGAAAAAACGTCTATGATCACCCTCTCATTTATCAATTTATAATCTTTTTTTATTATTCATCTTACTCAATATGAGTACTCCGTTAGGCTTATAACTTTAAATTCAAACCTGTATGTAACTTGATTAAGTTTGTTTACTGCACCGCCGGTATTTCTTTATTAATCTTCGCTTGATATAAAATATTCGTTGAATTTCTCCGCTCATTCTTGATCGTGTCTAACTAAGACTCCCCCAAAAATTCTGTAATGTTTTATTTTTATCTTTTATTACCATTGTCTTCAACACTGTCCACATTGTTTTTTGATCCGTACATGCATTTAAACGGTTTTGCGTATATCTATTCCTTGCCTGTTCCACCCGCCTCTTTTATACGTTGCGCAACAACTCTATTAAAAATTTAAACAAAACTAACTATCCTGGTGGGGAAACCCATCTTGAACACCTCGTTGACCTAAATTTTTGGATAGGCCAATTTACACCACATTAGGGTTTAGTAGAATTAACCTTAAATCATACTCAACATATTGATTAAAACATCTGTTTTGTCTTCTTAATTATCCGATTAAGTAAATTCTGTATTTGAAATTTCGCGGGAAATTTATGCTAGGAATGAAAAAGTGCTTGACTAATGAAATTTTTGGAGATTTGATATACTTGTATTTGGAATTCAAAGTTTGAAATTTAGATATAGATTTTTGTTTACTTAACATGTTCATCAAGGCTGATTTCTATAATAAATATATACAGCAAATTTCAATAGTGCTTCAAATTATGTTGAGTAGTAAAATTCTTAACGAGAGGGAGTATAAACAGAAAACGAACAGATGACAAATTAAAATGTACAAAATTAAAATTGTGATTAAAGCAACGAGGACGTTGATATTATAGGCTCATGAAGATGAAGATTTGTCTATCCAAGATTTTAGTTCGAAAATAAAAATCAATTTTTAATAATAAAGTCTATTGACAAAGTTATAAATATTACTTGTGGTAAATATATTTCAGGATGTAAGGAATTCTATTAGAAATCGCACAATCAAAATAGGACCACAGGTTCTTTTAATAATGCGGCTTTTTTTATGGCATCAACCTGCAAAAATCTTCGTCTATCATAAAACTTGGGGCAAAAAGGTTCGTCTTCCTTATACAAATTACAATTTTGGAGCAACAATTTTTTGCGAACGATCGAGTAACAGTTTGAATGATTTGAAATCGTAATTATACCAAAGTACATTCTGTTGTGCGTTATTTAAAGGCAGCTGCGCACAGAAGAGAAACTTTCAAATTTAAAAAAATAAAATAATACGAAATGTAATAAAATAAATTTAAATTGCAAAATATGAAAAACAACAATTAAGTAACATGTAGATTTATTAATATGTATACTATATAAAAAAAAAAATCCGAATTCTATTCATAGAGATATAAGCCTGCTAAACATTAACTTATCGGATAACATCGTGCCTACGTCTAGTGATTACTGGTTCTTCACACTCAGCTGGTGTTATGGAATCCCAGATGCTTTGTATTTTCCTACGAAGAACATCCATTGTGGCAGCGCGAGAAGACCTCAATGCCTTTTTCATTTTTCCCCATATGTTCTCAATGGGAGAAAGGTCCGGGCTATTTGATGGCCATTGCATCATGTTCTTGAAACCATTGCTTTGTTAATTTCACCTGGAGACACCTTGTTAGACACCTGGCCCCGTCCTGGAAAATATATTCGCCTCCTGGTCTTTCCAAAGCAGATATTGATGGAACAATATTATTTTGCAGAATAGTCTGGTACGTAGTGCTATTTATTGTAGCATTAGTGAAGCACAGATGACCAACTCCTCGAGCTGACATATATCCCCAAATCATTACAGAGCTTGGGAATTTTCTTTTTGACTTAGGCCGTCATTTTGGAATGTTTCAGTTTGTATTCGAATGGCGCGTTTTTTATAGGATTGCATGTTCAACTCAAAGCCTCATAATTTCATATAACTGATCGCCACTGATTAAGTGTCCAATTTTTGTGGGCTTTAGCAAAAGCGAGGCGTTTCTTTTTTTTGGATACTGAATATCAGAAAATTTACCTTATAAGATTTATAACCCATTTCCCTCATCCTTCTCCTACAGGTATCCACAGAAAGACTTTTTCTATGCTCTCACACCATATTGTACAAATTCCAGACTCTGTTGCAGCACGATTTTGTTTAATTGTTTTCCTTAAAATTCGACTTTCGCTTGAAGTAGTCAGTCTTGGTCGTCCCGGTATTGTTTTTTTCTCGATACTTCCAGTTGTCTCGAACAAAATAATTATAACCTGCACTGTAGATCTTGAAAGTTGAAATTTTTTTGCAATTTCAGAAGATTTCTTATTTTTATAACCTTCAACTACTAACTTTCTCAGATGAGATGGTATCGCTTTTCCCTGTGTCATCTTAACTCAAGAACTTACAACAAGCTGCAGTCTAGCCAAAAAATAAGCTCACAAAGAGAAGATTTTTGCAGGTTGATGCACATAAAACAAATTGCATTTTTGAAAAGACCTTTAGTCGTATTTTGATTGTGTAAGTTGTATTAGAATGACTTACACTCTGAAATGTATTTGCCACAAATATTACATTACAAATTTGCAAATATACTGAATTATTTTAAAAAATCACTTTTATTTTCGAACTAAAATCTTGGGTAGACGAACCCTTTTTGCGTTGGGTAGTAGTCCAATGCTATGTAAATTAGAAAAATAATAATTTTCATTTATTAGTTTAACAACTTTGTACAACCTTATACACTTCAACATGGCTAAGAAAATGTATAAACCCTGTAATTCATAGTAATTTAAGTAAATATATTAGAAATAAAAAGATGAACATTTAAACTACTAAAATTTATATAACATTGCACCGTATAAATTGCTTAATTGCCGCTATGAAATGCTCCAATCTTACTTCATTCCTTATTTGGAATCTCACCATACATCAACGAATTTTGCGCACATCTCTTTCTGAATCTGTCCAGTCTAAAGTCAGCACTACTTCTAAGATTATACGGCTGTGAATCACCTACGTAACGTATTTTTTCCTAGATAGTTAGGTAGCATGTTACATTTTATATTCATCTAACAAAAAGTTACGAGCATCCCCCTTAAGGCCTTAACACAATGCAGCACCAATTCTGATCCTGGGATCGAAATCAAGTGGCGGAAACTGTCAAAAAACCCGCATTTGGTGCCAGCCATAACAGAATGCATTGAAGTGTCGTTCATAAGAAGTTCTTTCATAAAAATGTTTTTATAGTTGTTATCGGCCTTTTATATAAGCACGTGTAATCTTAGAATAATTCTACAAGTTTTGCCTCCAAATTCATTTTATTTTTAAAAAATCCGGCTTACTTTGATTTGACAACTTACAGCACCGAGCATCAAATTCAAACTATTTTCGATTTCGACGAGAGGATCAATCCTGATGCTGTCATCAGAATTGCCATTCTGCAATGGGCCATTTTGTTTCATATGTTTCGAATTGACAAGCACTTCATTTCGATCCTGGTGCTGGAATCAAGTGCTTCATTGTGTTAAGGCCTTTATTGGTAATGTAGCTGCATTTAAGAACTATTCGCATTGCCTTATTTTGCAAACGCTGAAATCGAGCTTTAACCTCCAGTGTGCTAGCATATAGAAATGTTGAACAGTAGTCAAAGTGCGGAAGAATCAGTGCGTTGTACAACATTATCGTCTTTTTCAAAATTTAAGTATTTACGAATACGAGATAAGAATCTGACTTTTTTAGCAGTTTTGTTCCTATCTAACGCCTCAAATGCACCTTAAAAATCAATTAAATTAATTGAGTTTCGCCCGAATGATTTCTACCAAATCCTGATTGTTCTTCTATCAGTAAATGATTTTCTTCAGTATATTGCTCAAGTTGATCAGCAACAAATTTTTCCAAAACTTTTTCATATACAGGAGCTATTTATTTATTTATTTATATTGGTATTTTGCCTGCTAACCCACTAGGGATTTTATCCGGCACTTAGGTTAATCTTAATATATGTTCTCATCAACTGTCTGATGTTCTAACACCTGTTGGACGAATGCACCGGCGTAATGCATGGTCTTGTGGTTTAAGTTCTTGCGTTAATTAAATCTTACAAGCACGTTAATGAAGGTCTTTCATTAAAATTCGTTGCACTGTGCTTCTTGAAATATTCATTTGTTGACCACGGCGTTGAATTGAAGTGTTTGGGTGTTCCCTACCACTCTCACTCACAGTACGAATACTTTCGACAGAACGGCCCCTACGAACACGCACAAACCCTACTGTATTAATAACCGAACCAGCTTTCAAATTTATTAATTGTGTTTCAGAAGGGAAAAGAAGTGTGCCAGAAGGAAAATGATTTCTTAAAAAAAAAACCACGTAATTTTCTTTTAGTATCTGTAATTGAACCATTATTTTGATAATAAATTTTTACGATATGTACGTGTTGTTCAACACTGTACCGCTCCATCAAATGTCAAATTTGAACGCGGTACGTTGGATAGCGAAAAAATGGCGACAATGTCAAATCGTGCAACTCTTATTGGGACACACATTATATTTTGGAGATTGTAGGCCTGAAGTAAAGGGATATTGCGGCGTTGTATATAAAATCAAGGAATCACTAAAAGAAATACACAAAACATATCACAACATTAGCTAGCTTTCTCGTTGCTAACAACGGTCATCAACTGCTCTTCTTCACGAGTAAACAGCATGCCTATCAGTTATCACTGATATACACTCACTTAGAATTTAACTCTGGTCGATTACTTGGGTGATTAGCGGATCTTGGATAGATAATTGCTTTGGATTTGGTATCGAGCACAACCTTCAACAAAGGGCGGTCGTGGTTCTACTTCGGCCCGTTCTCAATTATAAATTAAATTATTTATTTAGTAAATTTGTTATAATTTTAAATTGTAAGGAATTCATTGTTAAATGCTATGGATCATTATTATTCGGAAATGGGTATTTTGATCCATGCACACTATTGCAAAACAGTTTGATTTAATATTTCCACAAATACTAAATCTTTTTTAATTGGCGGTAGTGTACATGTACATGTATATAACTTTTGACTCCTTGCAACATTTAATTTTATAAGACTAAATAAGAATCGTGAAATTACTTTTATTTCGCTCCTCGTCTCCCTCCAGTTTTCTTTTTTTTCTTGCTACTAACGAAAAAAGGTACATCAAAATACTTTCCAAAGTTTTCTCAATTTAATCAATTATAGTTTTTTAAAATAGAATATTTTAAGAATTAACATATCCTCGCATGCATTGCATGTAATAATAATAAAATGAGTTTGAGTTAAGTTTTATCTTACAGTACAATGTACTCTTGGGGATATCGAAGCACTGTAGAATATCCTAAAGATTTGGTATTAAATGAGGTTGCAACGGTATGAATTATGTTTGAATGTTAATAATATTTGTAACTTTGTTTTATGGTTTACAGCTTCTTAAAAAGCCAGCTGTTTGTTTTGGTCGTCAATATCGAGAGGTTCATGGTGAAGGAGAGCAGGACGATGTTGAGATGGTTCGAGTTTAAAATATAATAAGATAATAAAGTAAGAATTTTTGCGTTTATAATTTCAAAAGCTTAAAACCGTTTTTAAAATATACGCATGATTTTTTCAAGAAAATTCATTTTAATATCGGGTGAGATATTTTGAATTTTGTGGGGCTTAACTAGCTCTCTGAGACAACTGCTTTCCCTTTCGCCGGCGTTCAAGCAGAAGTCACCTTTTTTCCTTTTTTCCTTGTTAACCACAACCGATTAGGCTTGAGGTATCAGGTGAAATATTTTCTGATATGTGATAGGTTACTTTCCCAAATTAATACGCAGGAATTAAATTCACTTCCGAAACTAAATTGGAATAAACAACACGCAGAAAGATATAAGCAGTTCTCGGCAATATAATCGACAATACTCTTCACTTTGAAAATAATTTATTGAAAACAGTGGCAATTAGAATGTCTCTCTAGTTCCCATAATCAATAACACTTGCAAGTGAGCCTACAATTTAAAGTGGATTCCGTACTACTGACATTTTCTCTGCAATGTTCATGGCCTTTTTATCGTGATCTGTTGTTAGCAGAAAACAGCCATAGTCGCCGCCGGTGGGAATCCAACCTAGGACCTCCGAGTTGATAGGCCGACATATTATCACTTGCTCCACCGAGGACTTAGGCAGTAGGGAGGATAGAAACCCCAGTACAAACCTGAGTGGTTTGAAAGTATCTGAGAGTCCTTCAGATGGCTGAATGTCTATAGGAGAAATCCAAGTGAATTTAACAGTATCAGATATATAGAAGCTAATTAATATTTCTGCAAACTATGTATGTCAGGCCAAGATAAAAGCATACTACGAGCGATGTGCTGGCACGCTTTCTGAAATAAGGAGTTCTCTTGAATGGCAAAGAAGCATCAGTATCTTATGAATTCATGAAAGATGCTCCTCAAAATATCGTCTGTACACAGAGACAATATCCTCTGTAACTGCAGAGGAGCAGAGGATATTGTCGGGAGCATCTTTCATGAATTCATAAGATACTGACGTTTCTTTGCCATTCAAGAAAACTGTTGTAGTTGGGTAAAACTTACTAGATGTGAGCTCAAATTCGGTTAAATTTCTTATACTAAGGAAGAGAGACGCAAAATGGTTGAGAATTATAGGGGCTTATCATTTATGGATGTGGTTCTAAAGATATTTGCAGGTATAATACTTAGCAAGCGAAGTGTGAAAACTTAAAACGAAGCCAGGCAGGATTTAGAACGGGATACTATACGGTATATAATATTTCGCCTCATAAGCATTATACTGTTTATGCTTTTTTCGTGGACCTTCCGTGCCGTTTTTAACACAATTCAAAGAAATTCTTTGTTGAAATCCTAGCCGATAACTTCTCGTGTGGCCCGACGGTATTCCTACTGTCTTTCTTAAAGGATGTGTGTGGTTCGTCGATTATGTCGGTTCTCTGCAACTTGATTAATTTATGGATTTGTTGCGGCATTTTTCCGAAAGCGTGGAAATTCTCTGTAATCCTTCCGCTGCACGAAAGCGACAGTAAGAGCAAGGTGTTTTCTTATAGCTTCATTGCGAATCTTTGTTGTATTACAAAACTTTTTGAAATGCTGATTTGCGACACTCTCTATATCGACACTCACTATTTCCCTTTTTGGGGTCCTTCCAGCATGGTTTTATTAATGGTAAGTCGACTAGACTTGTCATCTAATTCATTGAAGCTGATAATCAGCCTGACTGCAGCCAGTCTTGTCAATGTCACGTTTGTTTAATCTAAGCTCACATGTCTCGGAACGAAATGAAGACTCAGTTTCGTTAAGGTTTAGTTTTAAGGTTTCAGTTGTAAGATCTTGAATGGAATCAGTTATTTGATGAATTTTCGTTAATAAAAAAAATGTGGTATAAACACTATCGCAGACATATAGGATGGGACTTTTCTATCTGTGTTTGGTCCACTAAGCCCTTCACTGTTTTCATTTTTCATAAATGATTTGAAAGGGGAAATGGAGACGGGTAAGAAATTTGGTGTGTGTGTGGGAGTAATCCCGAAGTACGTTAAAAAATATTGCAATGATTGACATCGGAATTGTTAATAGATATCCATATTTGGGAATCACACTCACGTCAAAACTTTAGAGTAGAATATTTGAAAGCTAAAGTTAAACCACAAAAAATACCGGTTTATGTTTGTAGATCAGTTATATTAAACAAAAATATAAGTCACTCTGTGAAATTCACAATGTGTGCAGGAAGTGTTGATAAAAAATATACTATCTATTGAAAACGGAATTTGATAGGCCATTTGTGTTTAAATACAAATGATCACAAAAACACTAATTTGGACTAAGTAATTAAAGTAATTTAAAAAAAAACTGCTCTCATTCACATTGAGTAACACAAAACAAAGAGCAGAACGTTTATAAACATAAATGTTCATGAGAAGCAATTATTCTATTCACATTAAGCCGAACTAACTAAGAATAACATTGACGAAATATATAATAAAAATGACATGTTAGGAAGCTAATAGCAGGTATTGATTCTCAGGAGAAAGGAAGAGCATATATTGTAAAAAATTTACAATTTTCTGTCTAAAAGACAACTTGGTGTTAACAAAAATTTGAAGAAAATAAGAAAACAATTATACTGAGTGATTTGCAAGAAACTGCTTTTTTAAATTTTACCATAGCTCTGAGGATGCTCTATGAATCTATAGCACATCCTTTTCAAGAAAGGATTTAATGATAAGGGAGGTGAGTTAAGACGTTGAGGGAAGACAGTCACGATATGCGCTTAGCTTAAACGAGTAGTTCTGCTTTAAAAGTTTAAATTTGAAAGTATGTCCAATTTTGACCTCGAGGTTATATAGTTCAGGCTCGTAATTTCGTTAGAACAATAATGGGGGAAATAGTGATACAATATAGATATTGTCTACAGAGTGGATGCCTTTAGAAATTTTGGAGTGGCAAAAAGCTGGATGGTTCAGTATGCCGAAATATGTGAAATATGATAATGTAGTGCTAAAGGTCAGCGTGAAGTAAGATTGGAGTGAAATACTTCTAACATCCCTGCAGGTGCGAATTTGAAAACCCATAGTAGGTGATTGGGTGTTTCACTCTATCGACGGAAATATTTTGGATTTTTTAGGAATATCAAACATACGTTGAGGTGAAATGCAATAAGATAATAAAATATGAATTCTTGTGTTTATAATTTATATAGCTTAAAACCGAATGGCTTGCTTTTCCTTGTTTAGCTATTAGCTGAATATGAACAAGTTTTCACGCAGACAGGTATAAAAGTTTACGCAGAGGTTTGAACAAAGAAGATACGTTGTATTTTAGCAACAGTCGCGTGCGTTGTGACACATTGAGTATTGAGAGACCTTAAAAACTGCCCGCGGCCTAAGTGTTGTGTCATTGTTTGGAGATGAGGATGGTAAGTAGAAACTAACAGCAAAAAAGTTGGCTTTGTTCAGTGAACCAATATAAATTTTCTCATTTTGAATGAGGGGTGGAACTGGTAAAATTGTTCCTTATTGTCCTTAATGTACTGTTTGTGTCTGTATTAAAGTATCTCGCATAATAACTAGGGGAGCGATGCAGTAATATAACGTTTGAACACCTTATGAGTGAATCGCGGTTGATGTTAAGGTACAATTTTATGAGTCCAACCAGTCAATAAATACATTTTAGTGATAAAGAATTTTTGGTAAGTGACCAGAAACATATGTAAACGATCAAAAATCAGGAAACGAAGATTGTGCCGTGTGACGAATTGACAGATTTTTTCCTATGAGCCTTATTCCAACCAAGGACGAAACTTTAAATCTCAAGTAGCCCTAAAAGTTTTCGAATTTCTTGGAATAAGGAACACGATGGTTCACTACCTTACCCGAAATGTGAGTGATGTTTAATAATTGTACAGTAATCGAGTCCCACAGTTGAGCATAAAAGGAATTGGAACAGTTACATTCCGACTGTGGAGCTGTGTAGTGGATTCGAAAAAGGCGCCTTCGTGTGGATATTGAATCAACGACACAGAAAAGGGAAATTACTAAAATTAAAAATTTAAAAATTTTAATTTAAAATTACTAAAAAATAAATGCATAACAGCGATCGAAAGACAAAAGATCGTTCTACCCGGGTAATGAATGTTTGGGTACCTGGGTACTCGAGTGGTGCGATAGTTGTGAAAAAATTCTCATAAATCTTACCCAGATAGTCAATATAGCAGCAGATCGGTTCAATTCAATAGTTTGCTAAAGAAATATGGAATATTGCACTTGCGCATCACTCTTTATTCTCCTTGTTCTCGTAGATATTGTCAAGCGTCGCACTAACGGATACATTCCCGGACTGGCACTCTTTAATGAGTGAGTATTGTCCTACTTCATAACATCGTCTGGAGGTATCAAAAAGTCTTACCATCTTAAAGTTCATTACCGTTTTCCTGAGCTTCTTTGATTTTATTATTTTTAGCGATGTTATCGTCTAATGAATTTTTGCCATCTTAGAAGACTGGACCGCGTCGTATTCATTTTTGAGTTAGAAGGGTTAATTCTATTTATTTATTGTTAAAAGACCACTTAAGTTTTCCTTAAGTGCGAATGCATTGACACTTTCGATGTAACAATCACACCCAAATAAATACTTACATTAATTCACAACTTCCATTTCATCATTATCATAAAACAACTTTCCAATCCACATCCTGCGACCGCCCCCTCGAAAAGTTACAATCTTTGAACTACTAAATTCCACCTCTGTGTATACGACACCAGCTCGTTTATTATTTGAATTTTTTGTGGTGTATCACTAAGTTTTCAGCACCATCTCTTAGAGAGAGGGAAAATAACGTGGGACTTAAAATGCACCCCTGTTTTACACCCAATTGTGTTCCAAATAACTTTGAGAGTATGTTACCATTCCAAACTCCCATATTTCTCTAGTTATAAAGTGCCTGCAAGATATCTATATATTTTGTTGAGAAAAAATTATAAAGTTCTATTGTGCAGGCGACAGGGAGATTTTCCCTATGGTATTGTGACAAGATAACTTACCTTGCTGATTTTTTGTAAGTGGTTTAAGCCCCCATGAGTGTCATGAATGCACACTTTACTATATTTTTCTAATCCCGCGGGAGCGAGAGGAGTGGCAAAGCGTTGCGAAAACTGTTTTTTAATTATCCTGGTTTCTATTGACACTACGACAAAAGCGTTGATGTCAGCTTCGAGAATTACAACTTTGCCTTTTATGAATTCCGTCGTAACTGCAACGTTTTTCGATTGGGCTTGGCGCAAACTTTTTCGAAGCAAAAGCTTTTCTGTTAATAAAATCGCTCATTCGCAGTGTTTTTCCTACTTTCTACGAAATTACAACTACCACGCAACAATGACGATGTTAAACAGTGGTCACAGTAGTACAAATAATTAATTATAATCTTTATTTATTTATTATTTATTAAGGAACAGATTCGCCAAAACTGGCTACTACAATAAAAAATACAGATAATAAAATTCGGACTAAACCTAAGCCAACTCAAATAAGTAGCCTCAGTTGGCTCTTCAGCTGTCGCCTGGAACAACGGAGTTCGATACAAGCAGCCCAATCGTTGAAAAGGCGGCACATAGAAGTAATAGGCCCATTAATTCCGTAAAGCGTTCGATGGTATGGAATATGTAAGAAGTCGGTGCTCCTCAAGGACCGGGCCGGGATTGACATACCCATGTCGTTCAGAAATTCGGAGGAGTAGAATTTTATAAATCATGCGTCTCTTTTCAAGGGGGTTGAGTGAGATCAGTGCGAGCATAACAGGATAAGGTGGAAGGAGGAAAGGAAAGTGAACCTAAGGAATCTGCGCTGAACTGCCTCGATCTGGTTAATGTGGACGGTGAAATAGGGATCCTACACCGGACACGCGTATTCCAGAATGGGTCTAACGAATGTGCAGAAGAGGCGCCCAGTTAAGTAGGGTGTAATATACCACATAATTAATCCCCAATGTGCCAATGCAATTCAGATTCCAATTGCTTCCAGTAAACATGAGCTCGCTTCACTCAAAGTGCTGTGCACAATTTCTTGACGTACGTTAATTTCGGTCAGCGGCATTGAAATCAAGTGTAAACAACAAGTAGAAACAATAAACATACTAAATGGGAAAAGCTTTACAGCCAACCCAAGTGAGTGCATCATAGATCTTCTTCTACCTACAGGTAAACAAAATAAGCGCTTGAATCACCTAAAGAACCAGCACTAGGCGGTCAACAAACTCGTGGCGCTTAAAGCAATTGAGCCATCCAAGAACAAATTGCTTACTTGCAATTTGTTCCGATACTTTCTTCGGCAATAATTAAAATCAAATAAGAATCAAGATAATCCGCAATTAGCAGGGTCGAAGTCTACACTTTAGCACTTTTGTTAGTGTTAGTTGGGAAATGGTGACTGGAGCACCAGTCATGGAAAATGCGAATGTCGGAGTTTAACAAAGCACAGTCATAGTCGCGAGAGACGACGCGGAAAATTATGGCATCATCGGAATATCACAATATTTTGGAGCTAGTCAGAAGCAAGGAGATGTTAGAATAGTGCCCTGAGGTAACCCGGCAGAAATAGATTTCATTGGATAGGGCACCGCGGAACAAGACACGGCGAGTGCGAGCAGACGCTACGAATGAGGTATTTTATTAAAAACAAATTTTTCCTCTGAAAAGTTTGCCCTACCCCCAATCGATAACCGTTGCAGTTACGACGAAAATCACAAGCGGCACAGTTGTAGAGCTTGCAGCTCCCTCTGTGCTGATGTCATCGCTTTTGTCATAATTTTAATAGACGCCGAGATAATTAAAAAAAATGTCTACGCCTGTCCCCTTCCCCGCGGGATATAGAAAAGTGTGCTTTCGTGACACCACGTCGCCCGTATAATTACTAAAAACCTGGTCTGGCTACTCTAACAAATGCATCGTTAAAATCGACAAAGAAGCAGTACAGCTTTTTCCTTTCAGCAAATTTAAGTTTAATAATATTCGGGGCATTTCACGCGAAGCGGACAACCAACAATTTTGAAAAAGTTATGTATGACCTGTTTCAAAGGTAATTAATCATATTAAGAAACTTAAATAAAAATAATTAAAATAGTGATTCTTATAGGAAATTGCATGCTCTTCACAGTCGTGGTATCGAATTCGAAATTGGATTTTTTTTCATGTAAAAAAACCAAAATTAATATTTAAAATTAAATTTTGACAAACTTCGACATGTCTAATTTTTTTTTAAATAGCTCAAAAAATAACTTAAAATGTATAGTAAATGCCTGTTCAGTTTCATAATGTGATCTGCATTCAAACACAGTGCAGCGCGTAGCCGGCGTTTGGCCAGTGCGATAGTTTTGTATGGAAACATGAAAAAATTTAAGTTTAAATTCTCTATCTCCGAATGCAGATCACATTCTAAAATTTTACACATATTATTTATGAACTATAAGCTACATTTTGAGATAAAAATAAAAATTTTTAAACATGTCGAAGTTAAGTAAAATCCGATTTGATATGTTTACTTCTGGTTTTATATACGAAACAATTTTTTTTTCAACTCTGTAATAACAGCCAAGAAAAACATTTATTTGTCTTTAAAATAACACTATTTACTTTTTTTCTATCACTTTGAATAATAGCAATTTTTTTTTCAAAAAACCCGCTCCTCAAATTTTGTCAATTCTTTAAAGGCTTAGAAAAGGGCAACTAGGCTTCATAGAAAAAAAATAAAAATGCACATTCATTCGGGACATATAGAAGTACAATTAAACCAAATATGAACAAAATCCAGAACCTGACATTTTTTTCGCTGTCCGCTTCGCGTTAAATGCCCCATTCATTAGAGTAAAAATTTAATTATTGTATTGTATCCTCTTCTAAAGCCGGCCTGACCCTCAGTTCATCGAACTTGTTCAGAAACAACTTTCTAAATCCTTTCATTTAGCACAGCTGTAAAGACATCCACCGTTCACATCGCTTTTTTTAAGCAAAAACATAAAAAATTGCACTAATTTACGCAAAAACTCTTCCGGTGCATATTTATAGAATTCTGACGGGGTTATATGTATTAAAGCCAGGAGCTTTAAGGGGGTATTCCGTAGTGACGCCTGTTTTTCGCCTAGTAGATTTTCAAGAATTTTTTCTCGAAAAGTATAAAAGATATTCAAGGTTTTTTTCTTCTATATATTAATACATATTTAGGTATACAAAAATAATTTTTACTTCATGTATACACAAAAATTTCGGCTTCCAGAGCAAGTTGAAATGAAGTCGTTTTCAGCGCAGCGGAAAACGGTACACATGATTGCAGCTCTCTCGGAAGTCTGAAACAAAAAACAAAAATGTTGTTTCAATTTGTGTAACGTCAGCTATCGCAAGGACCGCGGGAAAGTAATAATATTTAAATTTACGAAAGTTATGCAAATTTAAAGAAAAACATGTAATTTTAGGGTTTTTTCCAAAGCAAATGTTGGATTAGTAAAAAACTTTACATTGTATAAACAAAATTTTGATCCGCGCGATAGCGACAAGTATGCAGAATATTCAGTTAAAATTTGAAGCAAATCCGCCCAGTAGAACTTGAGATATTATGTATACCAATATGAAAAAAATGGTAGTAGCTCTTGACCCTTTTCTATCCATTTTATATGGAAAAACTCGAGAGAAGTTGGTTAACGAGAGCGTGTTTTCAGCGTCAAAGTCGACGAAAGACTGAGCTTTCCGCTTTGAAATGCACTGACCACTTGAAAAATTATCTTAAAGTAGCCAAAAATCGCCTTATGAAAGGCGAAAAGTAGCCAAAATCGTATTTGAGTCTCCGCAGGGGTCCGGGCGCACCGAGATTAACGCGGCCGGCGCTCCGACTTTGACGTACCATAACTTTCTGAATTTTCGAGATATAGGAAAAATTCTTTCACAGTTATAATTGTAAATACGTTTAGATTATAAAACTAAAATAAAAAAACTTTCGAATTTTTGAAGCCATCACTACGGAATACCCCCTTAAATGTTTTAAGGGTGTCTTCTCGTCCGGAGGCGTTTTATTTTTAAGTTCTTCAAAAGTTTTTCTTGAGGAAATGGATAGAGCAGTTGATTTGTTTTTAATATTTTATTTGTCCTTCGACTTGACATTGTAATTTTTTTATCCATTTGTGGCCGGCCGGTCAAGGATGTAAAATCGCTGGCCGATAGGAGAGCTCGGCCCCAAATTCCAATCCCGGAAACCAAAAAAAAATATTGATTTTAATCTATTTATTTATTTTATGGCTATGGCATGTCTTGAAAATATCAATAAACAAACTTTTTACGGCAATTTGACATTTTTTCTCGATTTTAAGAATTTTTTAAACTTTGAGTTGCGAAATAAAAAATATTTGTGGTATGGGTTTGTTTATGCTTCGTGTGATAACTACTCTTGTTCTGAACAAGCACTTAAGATTTTAACAAAATCGAATGTATAGCACCTGAGAAAGCCGAGCACTAAAAACATCGTACCGGGAAAAACGCATTTGAAAGTTGAGGTTTGCGCTGACGAGCGCTTAACATCTCCATACTTATACGCCCTTAATATGAGAAATAATTCAAATTTCAAGAAATCCTCTTGGGCTTAGGTTCTTCAATAGTTATGGAAGCGATATTTAAAAAAAAACAATATTTTAAACATTCAGGACGTAAGTAATAAATACAGGTTTAAATTCTCATTGCAGTACTCTCATTACTAAATGAGAATTTAAACTTGTATTTTTCACCTATGCCCGGGGTACACGAGGCTAGTTTTTAAAGCTAGGATAGCAAGCTAGTGCTACTAAGCTGGCAAACTAGCAGCTCTGGCTTCGTGTTAACAGAACTCGCTTAATTTTTAGGGTAGTAAGCTATTAAGAAAATTAGTAAGCCAGCGCCTCAGCCTAGGATAGTTTAATAGGATGGGGTTCTATTTTTTGTGGTAGTAGCATCCCCACCACTGATTTTACTCTCCTGGCTTGTGTACTATAATAAATAAATTATACTGCGCAGGTAAGACAGCGGAATCTATGGTCCCTAAAGAAATTGAGTCGTGACATAACAATTTATCGAAACATGAATGCATCCAAACATATAAATCTTCGCGTTGAATTTGAAGTAAATCGTCTAGCAAGCTCTGGCTTGGATATCGAAACTGACATAATCGGGATGATGACGAACGGAGCCCTGTGATGATCAAGGTCGGTAAACGTCGGTGAGGGAATGTAGAGAAGAACTCAACTCTTTGGAGGTACAATATCACCCTTCTTTGGGCTTCGGTCGTAGGAACATACCAGGGAATGAGAGTGCTTATGAATTTGCTAGGAACGGTTCTGCCCTCTACTACTCTGTAGCGGAAGCCGTTCATATACCGCTGAATTCTGGTTAAAGAGAAATTCTCCAGCACCTCTTAGCGAAAGGCAACCTTAGATGGAGTGCTTCCTCATCCTGTGCCATGTCTAGAGCGACCTGGCCAAGCTTTAACAAAAATAGAACATCGAAGCTGCTTCAGAGGTTTCGTGCTGTCGTTGCTGAGATAGTTGCCGTCTGCACAGGCCAGGTGAGTATGCGGCTAGGTTGGGAAATCCATTCAATACGCACTGTCGCGGCTACAGCAATACCAGTAAAAAAGAAACTATTCCTTAACTTATGTGCAAGTCCTCAGCACTAGCGGGTGCTAGGAGGAAGTGTCTGGGAGATTACTTCCTCGAGAACCTTCAAACGATCTCAGGAGTAAAGATCGGGGAATCAGCAAAATTCTTCAACTTCAAGTGCTAATTGGAATGCTAATCATGCCGATCAGCATTCGCCGCCACTTAAACCAATCACCAAACCAATGAATCAACCCAATAAGGAAATCCTTTCGAATTGAAAAGCAATGGTGAAGAAGAAGAAGATGATTATGGTGGTGGGAAAAACTTTGAAAATGACAGCCACACACAGTAAATTTATATCAACCATTTTTCCGAAGGGGAATGGGTTAGAATAAGCAGTTTGAATAATTTCTTCCAACCCGTCAAAATGAGTCTTGAAACACTCTTCAAAAGGAATGCCACACTACAAACAGTTGAAGGAGCGTTCATCCACCAGCTAGGCCTTATCTGAGACACTTCAAGGGAGATATAAACAAGGGCGTACAGACTTATCTGAAGTATTGACGTCTATCTACTTTGAAACTTTAAAAAAATTGAATTTTTTTTACATTTTTCGAAAGTAAATATATTCAAGAATATTATTATATGTATTATTCTCTCAAAATTTTAAATCGATTCAAGCAGTCTAGGTATACTTTTCCGCCCCTCAAACGTAACTACTTCAGCCCGCTAATTCGACGCGGTGGCCCACGCGCTGACTCTGAACGCGTTTATCTCAAAACTACTTTTTTACACCGCTTGGTGCTAAAATTTCCGAAACGACTGAACCGATTGTTATAAAATTTTAACCACATATTCTGCACACCTATCTGAACTAGAATTATTTAAATTTACATTTTTTTATGGCAAAAAACAGTGAAAAAATATGCAATTTTTTATCTTCCTTCTTTTTTTCGCCGCCATTTTGTTATTTTTGAATGTACATCAAAACTTCTAGTTCAGTCGGTTGATAGTGATATATTGAATCTAAAAATAAAGTTTTTCTGTTTTAGATGGCCCATTTTTAAATTTTCTACACCAGCGCAGATCCACCTACTAATCGAAGCATTGTATTCAAATGGTGTTTTTGTGCGTTAAAAGTGCATAAAATATATAATAAATTTTTTTTAAATATATATCAAGAGCTTATTTATTAAGCCTAACAAACCCTAAATCAATCATTCATAATCTCATAAAAAATTCATAAAAATGGCCTTTTTTTCGAGCGCCCAAAGTAGAATACTGCCTTAAATCCCAAAAAAAAACTACGAAAAGACTCTTAAATCACATGGCGAGACTTTCAACCACTTAAAAGGCTAAAGAAACTCTTATAGAGAGTGTACAAACAAGAAGTTATAAAGTCTATTAACACCAAAAATCGTTGTTTGTGCTATGTAGATAGTTATACGAAATAAACATGCTGAAATTATTTTGTATATTTATTTTATTATTTAAGTCATAAAAAATATTTTGAAGAAAATGTTGTCAAATGTTGTCAATGTTAACATTTTTCTAAGGAAACACCGAAAATCATGCGGGATTGTAAACCCAACTCCAGGAACTCCTTTTTTTCCGGGGGGTGTAACCTAACTTTGTAACGCGTGGAGCGATTTGGATGGTTCTTTTGCTGTTGTATAGAGTGTGATCGCCGGTTGCTAACATGAGAATAATTTGGTCCTAGGGGGGAGGGGGGATAGTCTAACTTCGTAACGCGTGGACCGATTTCGATGATTATTCTTTTGATGTGTAGAATATGTTGCCCCACTGAAACGACGACAAAAATTTATAAGTTGGGTGTTTGCGGACGGGGCGGTACACAATTTCTTAATTCACACACCTATTTGGAAGATTCCTTTTTTTTGTTTATTATATGATCCCCCATTGCTACTCTATAAAAAAATGTTGACCTATGTTGGGGGGAAACCTAACTTTGTAACGCGTGGATTGATTTAGATTATTCTGAATGCAGAGAGTATCTATTTGTATTGTGACAAAAATTGTGGCTTATGGGGAGAGTTGCAGGATGGGCGGCGTCTAGCTTCATAAGGCATAGACCGATTTTGATTCGGTTGTGCAGAATACGTTTCTTGATTGATAAATGATAACAACTTTGTAGCTCGAGTAACAACGATGATTCTCTGACTACAATAATTCTTTCTTGCTGTATAGAAAAAGTAATGCACTAGTGTCATGTTATGAATTTTCTAAGATGAGGGTACTAAAGGGTGACCGTGAATAATTTCGTTAAATGTATATTGCCAGATTTGGATAATTTTGTTAGTGCACTACCTGTGCAACTTTTGAAATTGCTTTGTTCGTACGAGCAGCATTCATCGAGTCGTATATGGGGCATTTCACGTGAAGCGGACAAGCAAAAAATTCAAGTTTTTCAAATTCGTTGATATTTGGGTACAATACATCTCAATAAGTCCTTAACCAGAATGCGCAACTTTTAATCTGTTTGAAACGTAGTTACCGACTTACGGGTTTCCGAAAACTTGGCTTAGAGCTAGGTATGATCTACTTCAAAGGTTTAATCATATTAAGAAAGTTATATAAAAATAAGTAAAAAAAAAT
This sequence comes from Leptarthrus brevirostris, assembly GCA_964036015.1. NCBI lineage: Eukaryota > Metazoa > Arthropoda > Insecta > Diptera > Asilidae > Leptarthrus > Leptarthrus brevirostris. The sequence continues at coordinate 92,999,785 of OZ038374.1, forward strand.
CTTATAGGAAATTTCATGCTCTTCACAGTCGTGGTGTCGAATTCGAAATTGTTTTTTTTTATGTAAAAAATCCTAAATTAATATTTAAAATTAAATTTTGACAAACTTCGACCATTTTAATTTTATTTAAATAGCAAAAAAAAATAACTTAAAATGAATAGAAGTGCTTGTCAAGATTCATAATGGGATCTACATTCGTTTCGGAGATAGAGAATTTAAACTTAAATTTTTGTATGTCTCCATAAAAAACAATCGCGCTGGCCAAACGCCGACTACGCGCTGCACTGTGTGCGAATGTAGATCCTATTATGAAACTGAACAGGCATTTACTATACATTTTATCTTATTTGTTGAGCTATTTAAAAAGAAATTGAAATGATCAAAGTTTGTCAAAATTTAATTTTAAATATTAATTTAGGATCTTTACATGAAAAAAAATCAATTTCGAATTCGATACCACTGCTGTGAAGAGCATTAAATTTCCTATAAGTATCACTATTTTACTTATTTTTATATAAGTTTCTTAATTTGATTAATTACCTTTGAAATAGGTCACATACAACTTTTTCCAAATTATTGGTTAAAAAAATTTGAACCGACTTCACAAGAAGCTCTAAAAAGCATAAAATTATTTTTCATTTGATATCTATTACGACATTTTGAAGTCGATGCAAATTAAACAAACAAAACAACTACCCAACCACAATTGAAGATAATATATAAAACTACCTGAACGTTTCAGCTCACGGAATCATAAGGAAGGACGATTAAATCCTTTTGTTGTAGTTGTTTGGTTTGTTTGATTTGCACCGACTTCAAAATGTCGTAACAGATATAAAATGAAAAATTATTTTATGCTTTTTAGCGCTTTTTGTAAAGTCAGTTGACATTTTTTTTTTAAAACTATTTTATTCAATTAAATGGTAATGCCGCTAAGAGAAAATTTAAAAAATGGGGAATACGCTCAGACAACTTTTTCGGAATTTTAAATTTTATTTCGTCCAAGTCAAAAGAACTCAATTATACGAGTTAATCGACCAAAAGGAATTTATTTTTCAGTATAAATTTTCTAGAGAATTGCCAGAGTATAGGTCTATTCCCGTACTTCTCCAGCTGCAACTGGCTGCAGGGTAATTCCATTGAAATTCGACAAGTGATTCTGAAGTCACCTCCGCAGATTTTTATGAAACTTTGGTAACTGAAACTATGTTAGGATAGGATAATGTGTGTAAATTATTTTCGTCCAATGTTTTTTCTTTTAGAAGGTATAGCGCTTTAAAAATTTGAAAAATTCTTGAAATTTGTCAATTCTTGCTGTGTTTAAAAATTCGTATGTTTTACAATTTGTCCACTAGAATAAAGATCCCGATTTCGTCCTTTATCCTTTATATTTTAAAAAAAGTATCCTGGATTTTTTTTATTTTTTAACTATCTCTTTAATAATATGTTTTCTAGGTGTACTCAAAATTTCAACTTGGGACGAAATTGGGATCATAATAAAATGCATTTTTATATATGCCTGCCTTCTTAAAAACACTTTCAGCTTCAGGTTTTCTTCCGACTATTTTTACTATGTCAAATTGTTTGGATATTTTATTTAGAAATAGTACCCTACCTTTATTGAGTATATATAAATGATTTTACCTGCCGTTAATGAGAGTATAGATATCGAAATTAACTTCACACTTCACTTGTTCGGATATTAGGTCTATAACGTTTACAAATGAAACTACACTGCGTTTATGACTTATTATATTATCTGTATTTTTATTACTTGGGATATATAACCTAACAAAATCAAGACATAGTAATTCAGTTTAATGTGTGTTCAACCTCATTTTGAGAAAAAGAAAATTTGTTTACTTTTATTACACCTAATTTGATGCATTTTTCGAGTTGATGGTAGTGGAGTTAATTTTAAAAGACTTTGTTTCATTTTAACCTTTTCGTCTTTATATGTGTCAGTAGAGATAAATACGAACTTCATATTTTGTATATTACCTTTAGCCCAGTCAAATAATAAATGAGGGCTACTTATCTGATTATTATAAGGTCTTTGAAGGCTTTCCTTTGTTGCAAGGCGCTTTAGTGTACCTCTAAACCCATCACAAACATTTTTCCCATGTAAAGTAGCAAAGAAATTCTACTCAGCTTCTATTCCATGTTGTTCTTTGTGCAAATTCAAATTATAAAAGTTCTTTTTATTTTTATATTGTGCAGCACATCATAATGACATTAAATCTATCTTTTAAAAATGATAAGCATTCTCGTTGAAATATATTAACAGTTTGAAAATCATGTTTTAAACAATCACTTATAATTACTAAATTTGTATGTTCTAATTCTAAAGTATCTTTGTTTCGGAAGTAAATTGCGAAAGGGTGAGTAGTTGCTTGGTCAGTACTTCAATGAAATCCTTGAACTTCGTCCTAAATAATGAACGAACTGGTAGAACTTATCAACTGATTCTAACTTTATTTCCAGTTTTGCACGATCAGTCGACTGCCTATAAGTTACATTTTGGAAAACAAATTTTTCAAACGTATATACGTATATTCAAGGAAGTCCTTCAGTTTTGAATAACCTGGAAATTCAGTACCATTACCTTACAGACATTGTATATTCGGAGGATTACATTTAGAAATAGCTAAGCATGGCTTAGTTAATTGACTAATTCCAATCCCTTCAAGCATAAGCTTTGTATTCTGATGAATTATACACACACAAACAGAATGAGTACCATGAGCTAAAATAATATTTGGATTATTCCCTGAACTGTTCAAGGTACAGACGGCTACATCATCATTGTCTTTACACATCACGTCTTTACAAGTTTTTTAAATTACAATGTGTATACTCTCATTAACCGCAGGTAAAATCATTTTTATATACCTACTCAATAAAGGCAGGGTACTATTTCTAAAATAAAATATCCAAACAATTTGACATAGTAAATATAGTCGGGAGAAAACCTGAAGCTGAAAGTGTCTTTAAGAAGGCAGGCATATATAAAAATGCATTTTATTATGATCCCAATTTCGTCCCAAGTTGAAATTTTGAGTACACCTAGAAAACATATTATTAAAGAGATAGTAAAAAAATAAAAAAAATCCAGTATACGTTTTTTAAAATATAAAGGATAAAGGACGAAATCGGAATCGTTAATGTCCTTTTCCCTTTGCAGGGCTCCATAAGTATTTTTCTTATAATGCTTGAAGGTTTTCCTTTCAAATAACACCTTAATGATTATTGTAGTGGACAAATTGTAAAACATACCAATTTTTAAACACAACAAGAATTGACAAATTTCAAGCATTTTTCAAATTTTTAAAGCGCTATAACTTCTAAAAGAAAAAACATTGGACGAAAATAATTTACACACATTATCCTATCCTAACATAGTTTCAGTTACCAAAGTATCATAAAAATCTGCGGAGGTCACTTCAGGAATTTTCTCAAAATTTGTCGAATTTCAGTGGAATTACCCTGCAGTTTACTTATTTCTGTGGTGGGGGTGAATTCACTTCAGTATGGCAACGACCTGCTGCAATTTTCTGAAAAAATCCAAAATTAATATTTAAAATTAAATTTTGACAAACTTCGAAATTTTAAATTTTTTTTAAATAGCTCAAAAAATAACTTAAAATGTATAGTAAATGCCTGTTCAGTTTCATAATGTGATCTGCATTCGAACACAGTGCAGCGCGTAGTCGGCGTTTGGCCAGTGCGATAGTTTTGTATGGAAACATGAAAAAATGTAAGTTTAAATTCTCTATCTCCGATACGAATGCAGATCACATTCTAAAATTTTACACATATTATTTATGAACTATAAGCTACATTTTGAGATAAAAACAAAAATTTTTAAACATGTCGAAGTTAAGTAAAATCCGATTTCATATGTTTACTTCTGGTTTTATATACGAAACAATTTTTTTTTCAACTCTGTAATAACAGCCAAGAAAAACATTTATTTGTCTTTAAAATAACACTATTTACTTTTTTTCTATCACTTTGAATAATAGCAAATTTTTTTTTCAAAAAATCCGCTCCTTAAATTTTAACAATTCTTTAAAGGCTTAGAAAAGGGCAACTAGGCTTCATAGAAAAAAAATAAAAATGCACATTCATTCAGGACATATAGAAGTACAATTAAACCAAATATGAACAAAATCTAGAACCTGACATTTTTTTCGCTGTCCGCTTCGCGTGAAATGCCCCATATATGGAAACTAAACAATCACAGTTCTTCCTTATAGGCTACTTCACTTCCTTAATCCGTCGCTTAACTTTTAGGATATACAACTTTATAAAAGTGGATTCACAAATTTCAATTTACGTTTTGGCTGTTGTCACTTTGACAAAAAGAAGATTTAAGCATATTGCAGTTGGTCAAAGTTGCTGCAGAACTCTTAAATTTTCTGCAGGAGGGGAGTTCTCACGTACGCAAAATCTTCTTGGAGACGTGAATACGGGAACACTTTTCTGCATTATTCTTCGAAGCACTTATAATCTCTGCAGGTACGGGAACAGACACATGAAATTAATGTTTTTTGGTTTCAAAGTTTGTAAATACATATTAGCAGAATTAAATATTAGAATACACATTTAAAGCAAAAATGTAATAATACAACTTGCTTTCTCGAAAATCTGAAATGTCAAAATTATATATGTATATATACTCTTACTAACTACTTAACTGGAAGTAGGAATACCACTATAACATTTTTATTAAAATTATTTGAGATTTTCCTCACAAATACATTTATATAAGCCACTTGTAAAATTACACCCGGTTGTAGTTGGAATTAATTTAAATTTAACTATGTATAGTGTTTACATATTTAAGTAGACCTTTAATAGAAATTAAGAAAAGTAATTACTGGAAATGGAATAGGTGTTTCTTTTACTACCTGCCTTATTAGTAATCAGATTTACAGAAATTATTGTTATTATTTATATCGTATTATTACCGCATTGTGCGCAAAAACCAGTCGGTCTCATTCTGAATTTACGGAATCTCTAAGGAATATCCAACCGGGACAAGTGAGCCAACTGAGGAACAACCCATTAAGGAAACACTTCTGTTTCTGTACTCTTGTACCTGAGAACTTGTGCCCAGATTATATGGCTTGCACTCCATTGTTTATCAATTGATACTCATTTAAAGTCCCTGAAGTCATGCGAAAGCCGAAGGCGATTGAAAATTTATCTAAACTGACTGAGTGATCTGATCGACGAGAGAAGATCACTCCCACCTACCCAATCTCTTGAAAAATGCAATTACTGAGCAAACTGGGTAGACTTTTTCGTATTGACTGATCAAAGATAAATGGGCAGTTCGTGCTCAGGTTTTGAACGGTGAAGACGCGTCGTCTCTTGTTCGGGACCAGTAAGGTATGTGAACAATCAGTGGATACGTTATAACACGAAGTGAATATGTATACAGCTTTGAGTAAAAAACAGTGAACATTTTACAAGCTCTCTTCTAGTAGGCTATTTTAAATAATTTCTCAAAAAAAAGTGTGTAAGTAATTAACTGTTCATTAGACAGTCTTTTTATAGATTTATTATACATGTGTACGCTATATACGTTAAGTGCAATTTGATACTTCCTGCCAACCCCAAAAGTAACTTTTTGCTATAGTAGCCAGGAAGCGTGGTTTGAATTCATTATCACCTATCATATCAGTTTTTTTTCTTTGGCGATTGATATATAATCATCGCAAACAAAAACCACATCCCATATGTGCTCAAGACGATCTGTAATGATGTCAACAGTCCGCAATAAGACAGCACCTCTGTTCGAGGCCATGACCAACAAGAGCAGACTTATCGTCCAGAAGCCAAAAAGGTGATCACTTAGAGCGAATATCTTATATCAAAAAAGGCGAGTTTGAATCAGAGACTGGCTATTGTAAAAATTTATTGTGCCCGTACTCGGTTTCCTTTTTCTCGATGAAACGCCTATTCGTTTTGTAAATTTCTTTTTACTCCAAAGTCAGTTTTTGTTTTTCTCGGTGGAGAATTTAACGACGACAACCGGTCTCGCATGTGCACTTTCAAGAGTTACCAGACTGTCCAAAAGATGGAAATTGCAATCTCACTGGATGTAGTTTTTTTATATTTTGAAAAGAATTGCCTTAAAACTGAAGCTTTTACGCTGTGTATATTAGTGTCATTACACGAATTAAGTTTATTTAGCAATTTATAAACCATTTTATTGGCGATTTCGGATATTAATAAGCTAACGCTTCTGAATGTGCTAAAAAGCATCTTTTCTCCAGTTAAAATTTTTTGTAATAGTTTGCCGACGGGAATTTTTATATATTTAATTCTGAGAAGATAATATTGGTCTATGAATTCCATCAATTAGTCAGTTGCCCCGTACTTCGTAATTATTAAATCGGAATACACAAGTCCCAAAAATAGACCACTTTGTATTCCATAAAAGTCCAGTTACTTCGCATCTTTTAGTGTAATAATTCAAAAAAGGAATAATAAAAAAAATATACGGCCTAGTTAAGGATTCTTTGTGTCAGTGAATTTCTTATTGAAAAGTTATCAAAGATTGCTTTCAGTTATTAAGGTGAGGGTGAGCTCAGTACATTATTTGAATCGAAAGAGTGTGATAAAAGCTTCGTTATTAATTTTGCATATATGCCAGAAGAAAAAGAAGTACGTATAGTAGCTTATGGTTTTGTTTTCAAAGGTGTAGGGGAATCCCTGGACTTATTTAACGGGAAGACGGGAAAAAATAAAGTTGTGGTTAAAAGATTTCAACGACATCTCAGTGGTATATGGTTGGAATGCTATTCAAAAATATCTTTATGTTCGGAGATTACTGCATAGTGCGGTAAAGCTTGTGGTTGTGGTCTCTGCAGAAGTTAACTGGGAAGAACTCAAAGGGACTCTAGAAAAAGAATTTGGGCGCGCTCCACTTAAGTATACATCGATCGCAAAAAGAAGCCAAACGAAGCCTTACTTAAGTACCTTTATTCGATTAAGCAAATTGCTTATCGTGGTGCAATTGCGAGGAGTCACTTGTAGCTTATGTTGTCGCTGGAATTCCTGACCATGTGTAAAATGAGGCCGTACTTTACGAAGCGAAAACTGTAGACGAGTTAGAGCTTTTGTATGAGGTCTCACTGGAATAAAGTTTCTTATTAAAAAGTTTAATTTTTATAATAAATATAATAATATATATATTTTGACTAGCAAAATATAATTGAATTAATAGAATTTTTTGTTGCCACTTGGTAGAACACACTCGTTTTTATCGACATTTTATCAAATAAAAAGCACTTGTTAAATTCTACAATACTTTATTTTAAATAATATATAACGCGACGCGTTTCGCCTTATTGGGGCATCTTCTGGCTACAGAGTCATTACAAGGTTACTGTAGCCAGAAGATGCCCCAATAAGGCGAAACGCGTCGCGTTATATATTATTTAAAATAAAGTATTGTAGAATTTAACAAGTACTTTTTATTAGCAAAATATAGTTTTTATAAAGTAGTTAAGGCATAAAGTGCCTTTAATAGGAACTGTAAAACCTTCCATCCGTGTTTTTGAGGACTCGTCTATAGAAATAACAAAATGCTGAAACCACTATATATGGTTTCAGAAGTGGGATGGAGAATACCGTACACGCTGTTAATCACACATCGGTAATTTAAAATAAAACGGATATTTGTATAGTTGTACATGTTGGGACAGATGTCATGTCAGGCTGACCGAGTTGTGGGATCAAGGCTTTTGTATGAAAAAGAACTTTGGAACGGAGAACGAAGTTTTCTAGATTTTCGTGTTTTCTTAAAAACGGCAATTATTCACATTTTCATCCTATTATCACACCAGTGAAAAGTTATACCTTAATTTTTGTGTTTCTTTTTTAAATACTAATGTATGTATTTGTTCTGTGCATTTACACAACGGAAGTTTGCAATTTAAACCTTAAACATAAGTAAAACAAAATTAACTACTCAAACATGTCTTTATTCATGTTCAAAGTGTAAACCATTGTTTTTGATATAATCTCCGTCCCTTCGCTAAATTTTGCTTGTTGTTATGTGTGGTATTTTGATTAGATTAGATGTGTTCCCTGAGTGTGTTTTGGACTAAATAGTTTATGAAATAGGTACTTTTACTAATGAAGAGTACACGAATATTATTTATATATCTGTCAATATCATTATTATTATTTGCAATACGGCAATATCTAATGTAAGGAAGCTGGGATTAATTCAGGTCTTCAACAGCCGATTAGCTAATCCTGGAAGCTTTCGGAGACGATCTCACAAGGAGCACGAGAAAAGTTACTGCTGGAACATTGGAACTGCTATGTGACACGGTACTATTATACGAAACTCAATTAAAAATAATACAGGAAAACATTGAATCGAAACGATAAATATAGTATAGTCAAAAGCTGTAAGTGCAAGAAAACGAATCGATAAAATTGATTATTGTTCTTAAACAGTGCATTTAAATAAAATGTCTACATACGAACCTCCGAACTGAAAAATCAAACTAAACTCGGACTAATATTTTATGTAATAAAGGATCATTTGATCATTAGGATATATAAGCACTTAAACCAACCAAAATTTGCCTATATTAGGAACAATAGTTTACGGCAGTGACTATTTACCGCCCTCAGATTTCCGTGTACATGGAAGTACACGGAAATACACAGAATTTTTAATAGACTTTCTGGGAGGAAGAGGTGTATTAATCAGGCCTTTAGTTGCTTTATTAACCAGGTTTGTATCTAGAACAGGCTGTGATAAACTATTACCAGTAATATGAATATGAAAGTGACTAATTGCACTTATCGTGTACTTACGTTTAATTCCGTGTATTTCCGTGTACAGGGAAATTACACGGCAATGTGAGAGTGCTAATTAGACACTTCCATAGTTAACTCTTTGAGTATAAATAAAGATATGTTTAAGGTTTAAATTGGAAACTTCCCCTTTAGCAAAATTTATCAGTTTTTGCATTGTAGTACTTAGAATTGACTAGTTACTGTGATGTGTGATATACTGTTCGGAAGGTAATACACCACAGATATTTTTAAAAGAATTTTAATACGAAACATATACAAATATCTTTGTTTAAAATGGCAGGTATTAACTGTTCATTTGGTCATGTAACTTGAGAACGGTAAAAGATTTTTGTTCGCTTTAAGTTTCCTTTGAAAGAGAACACATAGCTACTATTTTAAACCCAAAAATGAAAAGATAGAATAGAGCAATTTTCAAGATATTTCCCTTTGAAATGAAAAAAAGGATTTTTTTGGCGAAAATTTAAGTTTGAAAATAATTTTTTTTAAATTATCAGCAGTAAAAGAAGCAAAAAATTACTGTCTTTAGCACCATTGTGTTACCTGAGATATTGATAACGTCTCTAGCAATAGAACTTTAGAAGATACACTTTAAAATGTAAAAGCGGTTTTTTCGTCTTAAAAAAATTTCAAACCCCTAAAGCTGGTAAGGTGGGGGTGCAAATAGACTTCCCTCCCATAAAATGTTTTTTCTTTCTCACCTAGATCTACCAGATCCTTAATTTTTGCACACGCGCTGTGACACACCCTGTATATCTCAACCATTTGGGATTTACAGAGTGATTCAGTTTTTCTTAGTATGTACATCACTGTGCATAGGCTTTCTAGATTGCCAGACCTTACCCCATTGGTCTTTTTCTTATGTGGAACAGTGAATGATGAACTTTATTCAAGCCCTGTTAACACTAGAGGGGAGTTAACAGAACAATCAATCCACAATGAATTACAAAATTCATCCTCTCGAAAGAAAGTGAACTCGGTCAACGTACTGAAGACAGTTTCTTAAATAGCTCCGAAATAAATAACAGGTGATTGTAAAGTCGTTTACAAAATGTAACATTGTCTCAACATGTGCTTTAAAACCAAAACATCAATTGTCCTCACGAATTTCTGTTTTTGAAAACTTTCAAAAGTAAGACCCGTTGGATTCAGCTGACCATTAATGATCCTTTTGAGTTGATCTACCTCAGTAACATCAGCAAAAATTAATCTGAAATAAATTGTTCTCTTGTAGCTGCTGCGCTTTTCGTGGTACCAAATAGGTGATTTGGACTCTTCTACACCTTTTCAAATCACAAAAAAATACATGAAAATTTTTTATAAACAACATATCTATTGTAGCGAGCGCTACACCGTAATCCCACCGGTATTGGTACTGAACCTACCTTTATAACTAGAAACAGGCAGGAGGTTTTAGATTTCCAGAAAATTTTAGGTCTCCAGAAAATACTCCTCCAATCACAGGTATATACAATTCGATCTGGATGTTCGTTCTTCGAAAGCACCATTCTTAGACCTACAAGTATAGGTCCATTATTGTGGCATCATTGCTCTCAGACGCACCTAGTCTTTCAAAAAGGAAAAAGGATCTAGACGAGTTTGTAGATAAACTTTTCATGGTCATGGCTCACTCCTGTCCCCTTAAGAGACTAAGGGGAAGCAGAGGCCACTATGGTGGATTACGTTCCTTGGAACACTTATGTTTATATATTGCTACATCGGTTGATGGTTTTGTATAAGGGCAGCCTACATCCGAATGTTGTGGAAACGTGTTAAAGTAACGTTTATAGCCTTAGACATATAAGTCTAACATCTTTTCTGCTTAAAACTTTAGAGAGAAAAGTTGACATATATTTGCGCTGTAGTATTTCACGCTCTGGTACGTATAATAGAAACTTCTCTAGAATTTAAGAAATACATTATACTGGTCTTCACTCATATCGAGACACGTTTAAGCAACGATAAACCAGAAGCTGTCATAGGGGCACTGCATCCTCTTTGTGTCACTGATTAGTCAGATGCTTCAGGACAAGCCTATCGAAAAAAGACTGGGAGTAGCTCATGCTATTAGGACTGCGATTGAAGGCACCTCGAAAGGATGTGTCCTGTCTTCTTTGGAATCTAGTGATCAACGAATAACTTCTACTCCTTCCCATTCTGAACCACTGTAGTGTTTTCCAAGCAGAAGTAATGGCAACTCAAGAAGTCCTGGTTTGAACGATGAACAGCCAAGTCGCATTGTTATCCCTACAATCTGTTTATTCGACTTTATAGACTGCCAGACATGTGCAGTGCCTTTCAAGCGAAAATACCTACGATTTACCAAGGGACTCTGCTAGTATCTATGCGTATAGAATCCAATATAGACATCCGCATATATACTGACAGCCAGGCGGCCATTAAGCCGCTAGAAGCTGTGGTGGCAAAATCGAGGCTAGTGAAATTGTGCAGGGCAACCTAGACACCATTTCCAAATATAACAGAGTGACCCTATGCTGGTTGCCCGGTCGTAGGAATATCCTAGGCAATGAGAGAGTGGATGAATTAGCGAACAAGGGCGCTGAAATGGATAGCTTTGACGCGGTCACCTATGTGAAAATTCCACTCTTAAGGTAGACAAAAAGGCTAGTCATCGGTGGACAACTGTGTTCTGAGTACAGTAAGAGAACTGAAGTACTCCTTAATAGTAGCAGAGCCAATACCAGGAATCTGGTAGGGGTTTTAATGGGACACTGGACCATAGGTAACCATGCCACAAGGCTGGGTCGAGCGGCAAATAATTTTTGCCGTAGCTATAGAGATCCGGAGGAAATCGAATCAGTTCAGCATGTGCTAAGCGAGTGCCCTGCACTGGCGTCAAGAAGAAGCAGGCTACTGGGTAGTTACTTCTTCACAGGGCTTGTCGAGCTACAGGGTAAAGCCTTACTGAGATTCCTTAGGGAAGCAGAGTGGTTATAGGGCAGAAGCTTAAGTAAGGCCAGATTCCCGTGGATCTATCGGGCAGAATGAACCCTTTGGTGGTCTAAGTGATGCAGGCTGAAAATATTTTTATCAGCATCCCTCTAACCTAACCTTATTGATTCAAGTAATTTATTTTCATAAATATACAACACCAGCAAGCATTAAAAAATCCGATTGAAAATATCATGATTCATTGATTTAATATGCCTTTAACATAGTTGGAGTCGTCCTTTTGCATAATTACACATCCTTTTCTGTTTGCGAAGTCGTAATTACTTACATACATTTTTTAAATCGTTTATTTTCGTAGGACGGTGGGCATATTTAAGAAAAGAACATTTTATCGCAATGCGCGTTCTTGTACCATTTTCCAAAATTATCTTTAAAGATATCCAACAATAAATAAGTCAATTGTTCTATAGGATTAACTATACAAAAAAAGATCCTTCCTGGAATGTAGAATATTTTTTCAAATTTGTTCTTGCTCAAGATTTTCCAAATTATTGATCACAAAAAGACGTTTTTTAACAATTCTGTCATTCTGTTCACATAATGTCACTCTGATAATAGGTAGCGATGAAACATTTAATAGGGCAAAAAATAGTAAAGTCAAGGAAGAGTAGAGCAAAAAATGGTGATTAGGTCTGTCCTGAGGTCGAACACTTTTACAACTCCTTTAACTGAAGTGGCAACGTGAGTGTAAACCCATGTCATTAATTATGTTCAACAAGGGCTTATTGAGTTGTTTCTCAGTGGAAATGTAAATAACCAGTTTTTTGTCAGCTTTGGATTTTGACGCTTACGTCTTTAAGATTTGAACTAGACGAAGCGGTAACGTAATTTATTGACAGCATGTTACTAAGGCACAGGTGCGTCAGGTAAAAGTGTAGAAAGATAATGGAACATCACCTTAATTTACTTGTTTGTGGCTGACGTTTACAGCTCTTTAGAAAATGTTATGCCAATAAGAAATTTATTATTGTTGGAGAGTGTAATAGAAATACATTTTATGAAATAAATTTTGTATAAATTATTTCTAAATGACGCACTTACAATTATTTGCAAATATAAAGCAAGTTTTTTCTTGAATATTTCTCCTACGATTTCGTATCTACTGGTTGTGAAACGCAATGTAGTCACTACATTAAATGTTCTATGTTAAATTTTGCTGTTGTATAATTTAATCTATATCTAAACTCGATACAAATTTATAACACAGTAAACCATCCGCTTATTTTTACCTGTATTTTCACTCAAAATTCGAGTACCACTGAATCGTTAAATCTTTTACTGTTCGAAGATTATTCTTTCGTAATGGACATAGGCTATGCCAGTCCCGTAGAGACAAAATTCGGGCCGGGGGTACCACATATGGGCCACCACGAAAGAAATTTTGGGGCCGGGACTAAGCGTTTACGTTTACGCCCATATAATCGAGTGACTTTAAATTTAAAATCTGTCTAGTATATTACACTTTTTCGATCGTGAAAAGTTTTGGAAAAATTTTCTGTTGATGACTTAGATGACGGGGCCCCTTTTGAAAGCCCGAGCCCGTCGGGTTTACCCCCTTCGCCCCCTCCCTCTCGGCGGCCCTGGGCTATGCCACAAATAATAAATCGGGGTAGAGATTTAAGCTTTTTAAGAACTAAGACAGCATTTATTCAAAAATGCATGCTCAAACTTTAACATACTTATATGTCTAAATGATGTATGAATGGTTAAATGCTTTTAACATACATACATTTAAATACATACATAAAATATAAATATATTAGGCACTGCAAGAATGATGAATGCACATTCAATGTAGTTTTGAGATATATTCCTCCAAAGATTTTAAATTGTTGCACAAAGAGTCTCGTTTAAAGATATTAGTTAATCTACATATTTTAAAAATTAGAGCATGGCCCCATGTAGTAAAGCCCGGATCATGTGGGCCACCGAACTTCCATGAAAGAAGTTTTTGTTTAGTTAGTAAAAATTCATGAATCAGTCACACCATTTTTGGCCAAATTATTAATGCGTTATTAATAAACGAAACATACACAGCATAGTTAATTTATTATTAAATTTAATAAACAGGTTTACAATTTCAAAGTGGCATGTGTAATTTTTTATTATTAGATAATCCTTTCAAGAAGCTTATTCCAGTTCATTCAATTTTTGGAGTTTCCTACCCAAATGGCAAAATATCGGAGTCTGTCCGTCTTTCTATCACAGCGGATTTTCAGCGAAACTACTTGAAGCAAAACGTTGAAATTTGGCACAAAGATGGCTCAATCAAAGCCGTGTAGTTTTGAATTATAGCTTTTGATTTTGGGGGGTTTATGGGCAGTTGAAACATTTCTTTGGATCATCGTATCAAATGAAAGCTCGTTAAGCACGTATTCAAAAATGTATAATACTGCAACGTAGAAGGGGCTCTCCGGGCTCGGCATTCAGTTTTCAACCACAGAAGTTCACAGTTTTTTCCACTTCACTGTTCAATTCGTTTTACAATTTCAATACTAAGCATTTCAGGGTTAATTTAAGTTTAATTTCTTTAAATTGTAGATTTTTATAATCTTCTCCGATAGGATTTCTATGGATAAATTTTTACATATTTTCTCTACCTTGCCATGATGTGCCTTTTTTGAACTTTACGACTTGTATTCACAATATACCCTTTCACTTTTCTTATAAGAACTTGCTCCTTACTAGTTAAATCATAAATAACTCTTCACAGTATCACTCGCATGCAAGCTGGCTACTCAGTCCTATTTATACTTTTACCTCACGTATTCACAGGATCTAGTCGTCCTCGACTTCCTGCATTTTACATTTCCTTTCCTCAGTTTCTGGCCAGCTGGAACGCGAGCCTTATATAGATCACGATTCATGACATCGTGCACTATACACTGCCAAGCTCTTAGAACTTTTCGTCCCAAACAGTTTTCCTACCGGGATACAGATACATCTTGTACGCTATTCCTACTGTTCTTCTGTTTTAGTAATCTTACATCGGCCTTTGTAACTTTTAGCTTTTCTCCAATCGTGCATTGGATATCTTTTCTTTGAACAAATAATTAAGGTCGCCTATTTCTCTTCGCCCTTAGCTTGTATATTTAAACATTTCTCTTCTAGTTAGTTGTTATGTAGCTAAATATCTCTGGATCATGACGAAAGCGTCCTTCAATTTCGTAGTTGGACAATCTCGTCTTCCGTTCAAATATAGAAGGTTTTCTAACGTCATATTCAAGCTTTTTCATCGATTCCAGTGAAATTCCATTGCCTTCTCGATATACTCTGCAGTTTCTGTTTTCCTTGACTCAGTTATCCTTCGCACACTGTTGGTTCTCTCTCTTTGTGACACTTTCTTATTATTCACATATCCAAGTCAGTTTTTCCAGCAGCATCTTCACTCATTTTCATTTTGCAACATTTCCTTCTTCACTTGTTTCTCTTGATTGATGTGGTCGACTTTCTCTCGAAACACCTCTATCGGTTCGTGGACCTTCATTTGAGCTATAATTGGCCGTGGATATTCCCTCTGGCCTCTACAATCACTTTGCAAATGACCTTCTTCATCGCAGCACCAGCGACGGGGCATTGTATGTTCATTGTTCCTGCTGTTGACTTTCTTCAATTCAAATTCTTCTCGTTTCCTTTTGCTGCACTTTTTACAATCTGGTGTCATATCTCGGCAGGGTGGGTCTCCTTTGCTTCCAGCGATACCGCGCGCTCAATCGATCAACCAGGAAGGAAGCAGATGACGAATTTTTAAAAATCGAAGGACAGCTTTATTAACGTTAAACATTTTTTTACCACAAATTTTCCATTTTTTCCCATAGAAAGCTATTCCCAAAACTTTAAACGCGTTTTTCTCGAAACACGGTTTTTCAAAATCGCACGCAGCATAACTCGAACAATTTTCATTATTTTGACTTGTAATTTTTACCAGATATTAACAATAAAATATTGTAGAGAACATCGTACGGGATTTTCGATAACTTATTTGTTCATTTTTAATTAACAAAAAACATGCCTTTTTTATCTAAAAAATAAAATTTCTTTTTTCAAAAATCAATATTTTTAAAATTCCGTACGATGTTCTATTAAAACCCGTTGACTTTCCGTAATCGACTATCATTTATTTTCTATTTATTGACAAGTTACAACCTGTGGTACATAGTTGGCGCTTATTATATTCTGTTACTAGGATTACATTAAACTAACATCCCCACTTAACAAAATAAATGTAAAATTCGAAACTAATTTACTTGTGTTTAATTCCTAACATCTCCATAAACTTATAATGCTTAGCTGACAACAAACCTTTGGTCAACAAATCAGCGGGCATTTCCTGGCTCGGAATGTATTCAATATCAATTAATTTATTTTTTACAGCATCTTTCACGTAGTGAAATCGAACATCAATATGCTTCGACCTATTATGTGCCCGATGACTTGTCGCCAACTTTAATGCACTCTGATTATCACACTTTAATTTTATAATACATTGTTTACCAGTAATCTCATACATTAAATTTTTTAAATAGACTGCTTCTCTACACGCTTCCGATAAAGCAACATATTCTGCCTCGGTACTTGATAAGGAAACAGTCTTCTGTTTTCTACTCTGCCATGAAATTACAGAACCTTTCGATCCAGACTGTCACTAGCCCAATCTGCATCAACGAAACCTGTCAGCTCTCCATTATCCTTACTGTATTTTAAACAATAATGTTTGGTTTTCTGTAGATATTTCAATACTCGTTTAGCATAATTAAAATGATTTTCGTTATAACAGTTATTAAACTGGCTTAGATAACTTAGGGAATATGCTATATCAGGCCTAGTCAGAATAGCCAAATACATTAGGCTTCCTATCAGTCTCTGATATGGAATGTTTACTGCACAATTTTCAGATTTCTCAATATTCAATTTACTTTCAATGGGTGTATCTTTAGCTCTACAATCTGACATTGCAAACTTTGATAACAATTGCTCTATATATTCCTGCTGATCTACTGTTATGGTCTTACATTTCTTGTTGACATTAATTCTCATGCCTAAGTAACGCCTAGCAAATCCTAAATCTTTCAATTTGAATTCAGAACTTAATACATTTTTCAAATTTTCTGTCCCTTTAGAACAATTTGAAAATATCAAAAAATCATCAACGTAAACAGTTACAATGATTTTAACATTTTTGTAAATAAACAAGGTTCGAACTTACTAATTTTAAAACCCAAATTACATAAACAGTCTTTCACTTTTTCATACCAAACTAAAGAAGATTGTTTTAATCCGTAGATAGCTCTCTTGAGTTTTTAAACTTTTCCATTGCTTTCATTTACAAAACCTTTTGGAATTGACATATAAATGTCCTCTTTCAAATGTCCATTTAAAAATGCTGTTGTCACATCCAGGTGTGTAATGTCCATGTCCCACTGAACACTGAGCGCAAACAACATTCTCAATGTGGAATGTTTCACAACAGGAGAAAAAGTGTCCTCGTAATCGATACCACGTCTCTGTGTAAAACCTTTTGCCACAAGTCTGGCACGATAACGCACTTTGTCATTTATATCAAGCTTTTTGTTTAACACCCACTTGCATTGCACAATTGACCCGCCATTTGGAACATCAACAAGCTCCCACGCATTATTGTCCTCGAACGACTGTAGCTCCTCTCGCATGGCCCGCCTCCATTGGTCGGCATCTGGTCCATTCAGCGCTTCTGAGAAAACTATCTGCTCGACTTCTGAACTAAAATTAGAAAAACAAATGTTACTTATACCATAGCGTTCTGGGGCTTTTCGTATTCTTTTGCTCCTTTCAACTACTGGAGCTGGTACCAGTTCACTGCTTGAAATATCTGTCTCGAAATTCGAAGTAGTTGGGGTGTCATCACTAGTTCCAATATTTGAATCTGTATATACGGATGTTGATGAATTTGAACTTGAATCATGCAGAGATTCATTAACTGAAGATTCCCCCACTGAATCTCTGCCATCTTCATTCGTAGTTGGCGATTCATGTGTTACAGACTTCTCTTCATTATTTTCTAAATTCTGTATCCAGATTACATTTTCTTCATCATTTATTGCTAATGTTTCTGTTTTTGCTTCCATCACTATAACATCTCTCTTCACAGTGACAATATTTTTTCTAGGATCATATACACGATATCCTTTCACTGTTTCTGAAAATCCTACAAGAATATACTGTTCAGCTTTTCTGTCCCATTTCAATCTTTTCTCTTTGGGAACGTGAACCATCACAGGACTTCCAAACAGACGAATATGACCTAAGTCTGGTTTCTTTCCATACCATGCTTCATAGGGTGTTTTATTTCCTAAACTTGAAGTTATAGACCGATTTTTTAAATACACTGCTGTATTTGCTGCTTCAGCCCATAATTTCTTTTGTAGCTTAGCATCAAAAAGTAAACATCTTGCCTTCTCTATAACAGTTCTATTTGCTCGTTCGCAAACGCCATTTTGTTCTGGGGTATATGCATTTGTCTTCTGGTGAATGATTCCTTCATTGACCAAGTAATTTTCTATTTCTCCGTTACAAAACTCACCACCGTTGTCTGTGCGGAGTATCTTCATTCTTTTGTTCTGCTGGTTTTCAACCATCACTTTGAAATCTTTGAATTTCTTAAATACTTCATTCTTACGCTTAAGAAAGTATATGAAGGTCATACGACTATAATCATCAATGAGGAGTAGAAAATACTGAGCGCCGCCGATGGATTTTGTTTCCATAACACCACATACATCAGCATGTATTATCTGTAATGTTTCTGTACTCCTCTGTCCCACATGTGAAAATGGCAACTTCATCTGTTTACCTTCGCAACAGGTCACACATTTATTCTTCATCATGTCACTGGTATCCGGATAAGACAGTCCATCAACAATGCCGTTCTTCATTTTGGTTAAATCACTACTGTTAATGTGTGCTAGCCGTCTGTGCCAAAGCTCTGCATTTGCTACAGCTGGTGCCGCCAATATACAATCTGCCACTTTTATCCTTAGCTTGTATACTCCATTGGTTGATTCTGCTGTTGCTACTAGCTCATTCTTCTTGTTGCGGATATAACAGTGACTAGCTTTAAAAACAACACTGTTTTCATTTTTTATGAGCTCACTTACCGACAACAAGTTAGTAGTCAAGCTTGGCACGCATAACACATTTTTAACTGTGATATCGTATTTATAATCAGTCGATATCTGTACATCTCCGGAACATAAAACTGGCACTTTCATATCGTTCGCGACGGTGATCTGTGATAAGCTCGGTGCGAAATTTGCGTTATTTATCCACGTCTTATTTGCTGTCAAATGTGCACTTGCGCCGGAGTCGACGTACCATTCATTTTTACTATATTCTCCGTTCAGAAATACCACACTAAATGCATTTGATTGCTTCTGCAATAATGGACACTGGTTTTTGTAATGACCGACTTGTTTACATCTATAACATGTCACAGTCTTATCACCTGTTACTTTTGATGTTGACGTGCTTCCACGTTTACTCTTTGGTTTCTGGTGCCTTTTGTTCGCAGTGAATGCAGCGCCGCTGGATTCCGTGTCGATATTCGCAACCTCCATATCGATTAACTTCGATTTTATTGCGTCTGTGGTAATCGTAATGCCCGAATGCTCTATGGCCATAATCATTGGTGAAAATTTATCTGGCAAACCTGCTAATAATAATGATCCAATCCATTCATCCGTGATTGCAAATCCTGTGCCCTTTAATCTCTGAGCTGTCTCGACCACTTGTGTCACATATGAAGTCATGGAATCGCAATTTTCTTGTCGCAACGAGATTAAATGTCTTAGTAAGGTTATTTTCCTTGAAAAGCCTGAATCATCGAACATGATTTTCAGTTTTTTCCACAAATCGGAAGATGTTGTTGTTTCCTTAATATGCACGTACAATCCGGGATCAATCGTTAAAACTAGCTTCGCCTTAGTTTTTGCATCTTCTGTCGGTTTTGCTTCGAAACCATCCACCGGCTGTGATTTAATATAATTCGCCATGCCTTCGAGTACCAACAAATTTTCAACTGCATAGCTCCACTCATCATAATTTTCCCGGCCTTTTAGCTTCGGAACACTTTGAATATAGTTTACAGCCATGTTTATACGAAAGGTTCAATTATTTTCATCTATAATTATTTATTTTTAATTTGAAAATTACTGAAAAGTACGGATTATTTGCCCATAACCTATTAAAACCCGTTGACTTTCCGTAATCGACTATCATTTATTTTCTATTTATTGACAAGTTACAACCTGTGGTACATAGTTGGCGCTTATTATATTCTGTTACTAGGATTACATTAAACTAACATGTTCTCTAGCAAAAAGCCTCTAGATTAATGTGATTTTTTATTTTGCTCCAGATTCAAATTTGCTCCCTCAGTGCTGCGTGCCGCGAAAAGAAAGAAAAACATGGCCTGGGAGGATGGCTGTAGAGCCGCCATTTTGTTGTTTTTTTACAATGTGAAAAAATTTCCTAGTAAAGTCTAATATATGCCCGATAACACCATTGAAACGTTTTTTTCAAAGACCTTTTTATCGCAAGAAAAAAAACGCAAAATACCCCTTCTTTTCGAGCGGCTAGGGTGGCCTAACCCCTTAAGTGTAGTTATAGTTAACGAAAGTTATTGTCTTTCTTTTAATTAAACATTTTTTTTTTATTTAGCAACTAATTAATAATCGAATCTTGTATTGGTTAATACGAAATCCGGATACCGCGAAAACCATACGCCGGTTCTTACAGTTTCATGTTAACCGATTTCCACTGTATGTTTAATTTTATTTATTTTTTTATTTTATTTTACAATATTTCATCAATGTGCTGATTACTACAAAAAAGAACTAAACAATAAACTAAATAAAAAAACTAAATAAAAACTTCATAAAAACACTATAACAAATCATATAAAAACAAAGAACAAGAAGAGAATTCGCAAAATATAAATTCAGAAAACAAAAGTGCTAAAGTGAATAAAAAGCAAATAAAAAGTAAAAACCACAACAAAAACCAAAAAGTAACCTCAACAAAGCTGACTCCTCACATGATTACGCGATAGATGAAAATCAATGCAATTAAAAGCGGAATTAAAAAATCGCGACATCGACGTTATAGGTTCATTTAATATAAGAGCTTTGTAATGTAAGGGTCATCAAATTCCCTTGACCACCTCTTCACGAAACCCAAGAGTCATATTAGCCTTGTTGACTATGGCATCCAAATGATCCTGAAAAGAAAATTGAGAATTGAGCCAAACACCCAGGTCCTTAGTTGATCCCACCTTTTAAAAATGCTTATCCCTTAACATGAATGTTTCGGATGCAGTTTGAAAACTTTGAGAAATAAAATACCGACATGTCAAAGTTTTGTATCATACTATGTTTAATATTTGTCACATTATTCTTATTTATATTAATGTTTCATTATTATTTTTATATTTTTTGGAATATTAGGAAAGACTGTCATAAATGAATCGAAATATTTTCAATTATTCAACCGTCATCTTGAATTGTAGGCCGTAAGGTGGAAGTAAAGACAAACGGAATGTATTTAGATAATTATAGTATAAGAGATAGATCTCGCCTGAGCTCGACTTTTGCCTCGAATAACTTGTCATCGAAATTTCACTCTACTACTCCAACGTAACTGGACTTCGCTTGAAAACGAATTGCCTTCTCTTGGGCTCGATCGAATCTTGTTTTGATGTTGTATGTCTGACTGAGTTTTGTGGGAGGATTGCTGATGCCTGCTAACTACTCGGTTTATTCCACTCTGCGTGAACATTTTAAATCTGCTCTTGAAGCTTTTTATATGGATTTTTCAGATAGAACTTAGCAAACCTTACGCACTGAGCCCAAACTGGAAATTCGTAAATTCCTGGCGCAACTATAACAAATATCCCTCTACGTTACGTCTTGGCGACCGTGACGATTACCAATAATCTCTTTGGTTACTTCTTTAAGACCGCGTTTTTGGATTCTAAATGTGGTATTAGTTTTAAGGACTTTACTCATTTGACAAGGCTTCCTCTGACTTCCCTTCATTTAAAAGACATAGTATTTGATGAAGCTACATCTCGAATTTCAAGTTTCTCGTGTGCTTCCCTTCATAAGAAAGGTAACAAATATGATATCTTCAATTATCAACCTATTGCCAATTTATGTTGCATTGGCAAAAGTTTTGAGGCCATTGTCTGCTATGTAATTTACTTCCATTGCAAACCTTTTTAAGGCTCTTTCCAGCATTGTATCATGAAGGGTAAATCTACCACAACCAACCTTTTAAAGTTCCCCAACTTCAATATAACTGCCATCGGAGTCGGTAAGCAGATCGAATGCATTTTCACAGACTTCAGTATGTCTATAGACAGAATCTATCACTATTTGTAAATTATAACTTTTGGGGGCATCATTGTGGTTATGTTCTTCTTTGTCTGGCCACACGCAACGTGTTTTATTTTGTGGTGCACAATAATAGGTGGTGTGTTCCTCAGGGTTGCCAACTAGGACCTTTGTTTTTCATCATATCTATCAATGATGTGTCTTGGACTCAAATTGTATCGACAATCCTCTGTTATGCTGACAATGCCCTTTTGAACTCTGACTTAGATGGCTTCCATAAATGGTGCTGTATTAATTTCCGTCCTTTGAACATTAGCAACTGCATTGTTATATAATTTTCACGTAAAATGAATCCCCTGTTCTTCAGTTTCATTATTGATGGTAGCCCGTTGAGCAGACTTGACAAAACCAAAGATTTTGGGGTCGTGATTAGCACCAAATTTTCATTCGAGGATCATGTAGACACGCTATTATTAATAATGTTAAAGAGGAGTTTATTGACTCGTATATAACCGTCTGTGAGATTTCTCCATATGCTGATCGACTTTTGCTTCTTCCTTTGGAGCGTCTTGCGGCTAGACATTTGGAATAATTTTTATTTTTCACTGCCTGCTGGATTTAGTTAATTCCCTTAAATTGCTAGGCTTTTTTTTAATTTATCGTTTCTCTCTCACTTCTTGAAGACTCGTAACTTTCTCCATATTCCATACGATCGCACTAACTATGGTATGCAACTATTGATTTTCATTTATCTAAAACTTAAATTAGGATTAGAGTTAATTATTTAATATTAATTATTTAATATTAAACTACAAAGTGGCGATTGATATCACTTGACAATGGTGGAAATTTGTCTCGTTACATTTAAAACCCTGCTTTACCAGACGACCGGGCTTGCAGGTCAAGGTGGCAGTAGCTATATATAAATACATCATTA
This sequence comes from Leptarthrus brevirostris, assembly GCA_964036015.1. NCBI lineage: Eukaryota > Metazoa > Arthropoda > Insecta > Diptera > Asilidae > Leptarthrus > Leptarthrus brevirostris. Next base: position 93,022,912 of record OZ038374.1, read on the forward strand.
TACATGCAACATTTTATTATCAAAATGCACGAACATTCAACGCATAAGATAGTTGAATTTTCTTGTGTGCAAATTATGGCCATTATTAGCTTAACTGGAGATCATTTTTCCGCCAATGTCTAAAGTGCTTCCATATTTAAACATTCAAATCATAAATAGAACCACATTCTTAGAGCGTACCAACAAAATCTGTTTTCAATTAAGTTCACTTGATGCTGGTTGCTACTAATAAATCGATTTGCTATTCTGTTGGCTATTTTTGTCTTTGTTTATAAGCAAACAGCTCGGAAGAGAGGCAAACTAATTTGTCAGTATTGCATTGGCCAAGTTATTTAAAATTTAAACTTTTACAAAACATATAAAACTTTGACATTTTTTATAGCTAAGTCAATTGATGAAAACTAATAAAATACCTACTGATTTCAGATCTTAATAAAAGCCGATAAATTTGTTTGTTTCACTGTTAATGTTAATTTCATAAAATAAGAATTGCCTGAAAATATCGTTATTTTAATAAATAATATAGTAAGGATTATTTCACCATAATATTTTATTCAGTCACCGATGAAGAACACGTAGCGAAAGCGACGAAATTGGCGATCGAAAATCGCCGTGTGACTGTTATGGGAGCTAGCACAAGAAATAAGTGTTTCGACAACTTGTTTTTATATTATTATTACAACACAATAGCTAACATTATTTTTTCATCTATATACGATGCTGTAGTACACAGCCTACTCTAAATACAAGCCCAGAAAACATAACAGGCTTGATAATTTTACTGCCGATCGTGTCGTCACTGTTTTATTTTATTTTATATATTTGTTGACTTTTTTTACGCCATAGATTTATTCCTTGAAACAAAATGAACACAAAGAGAGTCTTTACTCTTAAACACCCCATGTTGAATAAACATTGTAGAAAGAAAATCTCCATTGTAAGTCGTCCGAACATTTGTAGGTTCACCTCAAGGAAATTTCAAGTTAAGTCGTTAATAATATCCAGAAATATATTGAAAAAAAGTAGTATTTCTCAATGCAGTCCTATGGTTTACTACGGGAATGAGACTTAAGTACGGTCTGTCTTTACCATCAATGCCCAACTGATCGTATTTACTTCCGGGCTTGTATCTCTAGGGTAGCCTGATATTGTACTGGTAGGAGAGGAATTAAGGGAACGGAAAATAGGTTAAAGGATTGAATGAAGGACTACGTACGCTTCGCTTGAACGTTTGGGCTCGTGCACTCTTATATTGCAGATGGCGATATATATTAAAGGAATTAAGCTAGAGCAATAGAATTGCAAAGAGCGATAGAAGTGTGATAGACAACCGACATTCCCGTGATGATCTCAAAAATTGTGGACCTGCCAACAAGTTTTATAGCCCTGTTTAGAATTTTGTCTAACGCGCAGGGTGCAGCCCTGCCCAAAAATATAAATTATCTTCGAGTATACGTTTGAGATAAAGCTTATTAATCAGCATCAAGTCAGATGAAGTGAAATAATTCTTACATCTCTATAAAAAACCCATCGTTTCATAAAATTTTTAACGGCTAAAAATACATAATCGGTTCAGCTGAGTTTGCTATTAATATAAAGATGTTAAGAATCCATTTTTTGCAATTTGTCAAAAAAAATTTCAACTTATTATTAAAAAAAAGGTATGGAATTGAAAAACCTAGCTCAAAAGAAGAAAGAAAAGTTTAATTATATGTTCATCTTTCGCCTTCATTTCACAAAGGTTCTGTAAAAAAACTAAAATAATGTAAACATCGATTTCTTTTTTTTAAACTATATTTTTATATATTTTTTATTTAAACTATACAATAAGTACACAAAGTATTTTTTGTGATTCTTTTTCATCTTATCATCTTGTTATTTTATTAAAATTTTTTTTGCTTTTATTTCGAAGAATGCTTTTTCTCATTAATTTGCTGTGAATGTTTTTTTATTTATTAAGAGTTTTTTCATTTCATTTTTTTTATTTATAAAAAGTTTTTATAAACAAAAATGTATTCTTGATAGGTATAATGAGGAATATGCCGCATATGCATTCCTTTTGTATTCTGATTAGTATCAGTCAACCGAATGATTTCCATGCAATAATCTGCGAGCATGGGTTCATCCCAGATACCTTGATATCTATTCTCCAGAGATGTCAGGTCCTGGTGAATTAGTTCTCCCTGCTCATGTTACAATTGCGCAGATAAAATAAGGTATGTTTGTTGATTGCCAAATTAGAAACTGGTTCGAGACGAAAATTTCTTTTGAATTTTAACACCCCTTAAATGTAATGCCTGGTCCAGTTTTGTATAAACTGTAAACGGTTTTCTGGACAATAACAGAGACGACAACTATCAAGATAATAAAATAATAAAAGAAACATTGCTTTAGAATTATCATAGGCTTAAAGCCAATATGTCTCTCAAAATTAATTTTCTCCATTCTCATTTAGAGTTCTTTCCCCAACATCTAGGCACTGTAAGCGATGAGTGAGAAGAAAGGTTCCACCAGGACCTGATGTCTTTAATAACAAGATATGAAGGTATCTAGGATGTATTAATGCCCGGAGATTATTGCTAAGGAATCATTCATGAGACTGATCCTAGTCAGTATAAAAAATCAGTGAATATGACGCATATTCCTCATTAACCAATTAAAAATACATTTTTGTTTATAACAAATTTTCTTAGAAAAAACTTTTTATAAATAAAAAAACATCCGCACCAAATTAATGAGAAAAAATATTTGCCTCTTTATATTTTCAATAAATTTGTTAAAATTTGAAAATGAATGTTCAAAATAATAAAAGTTGAAAAAAAAATCTTAAAAAATAATTGTGGTTTAATTTTTATAAAATGCTAAGTGTTTAAAGAAATCGATTTTTACATTGTTTTAGCTTTTTAGCATAAACTTTGTAAAGTGAAGCAAGTAGTGAACCAGGGAAGTTAAAAAATTGTGTCAATAAGAGGACACGCACTTGAAGTTCCCAAAAATTCTCCATTAGATTGAGGTTTTCATTTTCCATAATTTTTACATCAATCTCTCACCCCCCCCCCCCCCCCCCCCCCCCCCCACGCACTTGAAGTTCCCAAAAATTCTCCATTAGATTGAGGTTTTGGGCTGCATGCTGGTCAATCCATAATTTCAATATTTCGACTGGAGGAAAATATCTTTGTGACGGTAGAAGTGTGTGCCGAAGCATTGTCTTGCTCGAAAATAAAGTTTTCCCCAACAAGGTTTTCCCCGTGTTGTATCAAAGAAATTTTCAGCATCTCAATGTACATTAGCGAATTCAGTAGTATTGGCACTCATCAAAACCATCTTAATTTCCGCTTCTTCTCATCGTTGCATAATCACATTCTTCCACTTATCACCAGACACAAAGTACTTTTTTGCATAGTCCAAGCAGCTGAGTTCATGTTCCGTTTTTGACCTTGGTTCCCTGCAAATTTTCACACAAGATACGTGGTCATTTGATCGTAGAATTCGTAGAATCCATTTAATCCTTCCGGATGTCACGGGTAATATCAATTCTGCCTTAATTTCTGATGAGCACAATTTCTCTTTAACAGCTTTCCTCACAATTTCTCTTTTGTCTCGAGTAGAATAATAACCGGCGGTCTACTTGGTCGCTTGGTAGTTGCGTATTGTGCTCCTAATTTCAAATAATTCCTTATTGCACCTCCGAATCTTCCTATTCGACGTGCTATTTCCCGATTGGACTGGACATCTTACAATCTTTATAGACATAAATTTTATTTTTATCTTCAGAAGTCAGGGGTGTACTACGCGGCATGTTTGTTTCTAAGCAAAACAGAAACAAATATTTTTAAAACGTGAAAATATAACAATATTATAGAATTAACCCTTCTAACTCAGAATGCGCACTTCTCAGGCAGAAGCCTAGAATCAATTGACCTATTCGCCAGAATATAACAATATATTGAGGCGAATGAGGCTCCCACACCAACGTGCAAAAAAAGACAAAAAAAACATCATTAAACAAAAACTAAAACACGCCCACACACAACAATCACGGGTGCACGGACAACAGAGAACGCTTCAGCAAATCCTTACTAAGAGTCAGGTCAAAAACAGGGCACATATTCACGGCTCTACACATGCGATTTATAGGCTCATGCATACCATAGTTAGACCGACAGTGAACAACATGCAGTAAAGGCAATCTCCTTAAGCTATACGGGTTATGCCTATAAGAAACCATACCTGCGAGAGTGCAAGAATCTATGTTGGAGTTGAAAAGCTGGTGAATAAAGACTAGGTCAGCAAAAGCAACTCTACGTCGTTCTTAAACGGAAAATTCTTTAAATACATATATGTACATTATCTAAAAAGATTCTATGTTTATAAATATTTCCACTTTCTTGTCCAAACTGTAACTAGAACTGAGCTCTAATGAACAAACCTTTTGTCGCGCAATTAAAATTCGCCGTTATACAACTGCAAATGTCATACCTCACAGTAAAAGGAGTTTACCAATGTAAATTTGCGCAATAAACAACTGCGCTTATAGGGGAGTGTCCCCGGTTGTGCAGCAGGTTTAGTTTTTTGCCCATAACTTTTGATCGGATTATCTAATTTTGGAGGTTGAAATACCGTTGTAAAGCTGATACCAATACCTAACTTGCCGAAGAAAGTATAAAAAAATCCACTGAAAATGTAAAAATATGAAGTAAAACCAATAGCAATTCAGAATTTAAGGTCATTTAATTATTGTATATAAGCCTTCAACAAGTTGGCGCATGGAATTGCAAAATTATTCTTCACTTTTCTCATTTTAATCACTTGGCCCATCTAAGTCCGAGCCGTAAGGAATGCCTATTAAAGCTGGCACACATATCAACGCATTTCAAATGCATGTGCTGCATACGATGGAGTTGGTTGTTACTGGTCAGTCTGCGCGGCAATTTTCCCAAGCAAATAGTGCAAATATCGTCATCATCGGATGACGAAGCCTTTTTTGGCAACGATTTCTTCTTTTGTCGTTTTGCTGATGGTGTGACAGGTGACATTGAGGTGGCTTTTTGTAACAATAATGGTCAAAAGAATGATTTTTTTTGGGTGCTGCATAACCGGGGAAACGACTGCTACATAACACCACCTTTTTTGCTCGACTTACTTCTTAAAAAATCAATTTAGAAAAATCGCAAAAAAGTTTTTCAGATTTTTTTTTCAGTGTTCAAAAAAGCTACAGGTATTAATAGGTGTGCCCAGTCCAACCAGGCTTGACTGGGATGGGGACACCATTCAAATTTACACAGATGGCTCTAAGTTGCAGGGTAGGGTGGGGGGTGGTGTTTTCTCAGAGGCACTGAACATTAGCTTATCCTTCCGTCTTCCAGACTACTGTTGTGTGTTTCAGGCGGAGGTCATGGCTATTCAGGAAGCTTTGAATTGGTTGAGGGAGAACGAAGCTCCAAAGGACATCTGTATTCTTACAGGTAGTCAGGCTGTTTTGCTATCCCTTGATTTTGTCCTATCGACATCTAGGGCTATTAATAGCTGTCGCTCACACTTAAATGAGCTGGCTGAACGGTATCAAATTCACCTGTGCTGGGTCCTGGGGCACAGGGATATTCCAAGAAACTGCGTGGCGGACGAGCTTGCTAGACGTGGTACCACAATGGAGATACAATCGGAAAGGACTACTCTTGGTTGGCCCCTGGCAACCTGTAAGATGTTGCTTAGTAAGAGATCAATCAACTTAGCGAACCACAGATGGGGAAACGGCACTACGTGCCATACGTCCAGACAGATCTGGCCTAAACTGGATCTTAAGCGCTCTAATTCTCTGCTTTCGAGGGGCAGATCTGACCTTAGAATAGCTACTGGGGTAATTACAGGCCATTGCGCTATTGGCTTACACGCGAAGAGACTGGGTATCCCCTCAAACGACTTCTGCAGAAGCTGTATGGACGAGGAAGAGGAGGAAACTATTTTGCACTATTAGGCAGGTTAGGTTAGGTTCGTGTGGCTGCCTTAAAAGGCGCACTTAGACCTCAAAAGGCCCATTGTGATGCCACGGGAATCCAAGAATTCCCTCCACCTCTTCATTGGAACCATCCGGAGCTGCCGATGAAGCGCCAAAGATCCGCAACGTCAATCGCCGCCAGATCGCAGAGACTATCAAAGAAATAGTTTCCCAAGAACGACTTTCGCCCACCCACCCACCCACCCACTCACCTTGGGGGATCCTCTTCCAACCTTTACGCGCAGTTTAGATTCTCCTTTAGATATTTACTGCTCTTCCCTTCAACAGATTGCTAGCCCATCTCCACATGATAAGATGCAGAGCATCCTACCGCCTTCCGAAAGTTATATCATCAAAGGCTCCTTAAATATCCATAATGTCGGCCATTGCTGTGCCTTTGTATTAAGCTCCTGTTGGGCTGCTCACACAACTTGGAGCACTGTAGATCTGCCGGGAGTGTAAGCATGCTGCTTCCTTTCCTCTCCATCGTTTTCAACAGAAGCTACACAGGTCTGAAGCTCTCTGGTCTGAAGGAATTCGGCTCTATGTACTCTTTTATTTCCGGTTTAACTATGACCTTAGTCTCTCTCCACGAAACCGGGAAGTATGCAATGTATATTCCCCTGAGTATTAGTGCTACCATTTTACTGCACCACAGGAATAGGTCTGGGAATATACCATCCAATCTAGCTAAATAGTTCAAACGACTTAATAGGTCGTCTCGTTTCCGCCTCAGACCGATCCATAACATTAGCACCTTCATCCCTCAGAGGCCACGGCATGTCTGATCTGTAGCTTCCCGTAAATTGGGTTTCAAGAAGGATCTCATTTGTTTCGTCCAAGTTCTCCGAGATATTTCCTGTTCTATTTCGAACCAGTTTGAGTCCGCAAACCGGGTCATTTTAGATCCTGAAGTCGGCAATATCAGAGATATGTATTTCTCTTGTTCTAGCAGCAGAAGTCCGTCCACGACTCTTTCTTCACAGAGTTTTCTTCATCTCACGCTTTCATATTTTGGCTCCTTAACTACATTACTTACTAGTGGCAAATATTTATATATAAATTTATTTTGTAAATTTAAAATGAATTATATTTCTTATTCTCTGATTTCTATTTAGGAAATGTCAACACTGAAAATTGCATGTCTAGCTCTATTATGTGCGTCAGTTAATGCACGAAGGCAGGATAGAGATCGAGGCAGAGAAAGATTTGAGGACTATGACAATGATTTATCCTTGTGGATAAATGAGCAGCAGTTAAAAATGCTGAGTGGTATAAAAAAGGAACAAACAATTACTATTTCAATAAAATTACAGATTTTTTGTAGGGTTCTCAATGAAGGTGTTTGCCATAATTAACGGAAAAGTGACCACAGATTTAAGAGATCCAAACTTTAATCAATACCTTCCTACTATACCTTCCGAAGTAAATTATGTGAACTTTACGTGGAAGTCTGGCCCGAAAAAGTATCACTATCATTTCGATCGATTGAAATCATTGGACGAAAGCATCTTAAAGTCACCAACTGTTTCTATAAAAACCAAGGGTAAAATTCCCCGCGAAGAAAAAGGTAAGATTTTAGCTGGATTAGTGTCTTTATTATTTTTTTATACTTACTTTAAAGATTTCAGTATATTTTTGCCATGTACCGGAAACAATTCTGGGACGGCTATGTTTAGCATTGGTCTACTAATTCAAAATAGAAAGGGTAAACCTTTGCCAGGCACGCCGTTGCGTTTAAGGTTTAAGAAGGAATGCGCCCATAGAGGTGTGTATGATAGACCTTCACTAACATCCTCGCAAGGTAGTGTATGCTTTTTCTTCTTTTTTATGAATACATTTAATTTTCAACTAAATTGCTTTTTTAATCATTAAATCCTGCAACTGCTAAAGAGGTAAACACGTACGTATAGTAATTTTAAATGATTTAATTATATATTTATTCGTGAATGTTGTGTAACAAATAATTTCGGTACTGCATATTATATATTTTTACGCTTTTTTAACTCTTAGTGATTAGAAAGGCAATTTGATAATCCACTATTGAAATATATATACATAGATATACATTAGTAAAAGAATTTTTTTTATTTGGATGAGATTTTAAATTTTGCGCTTAGAAAACTATATTTCAATAGTAACCGCTTCTATAAATTTGGGAATAATGAATGCTAAAAATTGCACTGCTATCAAATGCTTTTTGCTTATTGCAGTAAATCTAGTTTATATCTACATAAATATATATAATGGTCTCCAAAATCAAAACTCATGAAATTCAACATTTTTAATTAATATAGTACGGTACGGTAATCACACGAATTGGAAAATGCCTTTTCTTCCATGAAGCGGTCATACTTAGTTCTTGAATATATGCGGAAGATGGGGCTACTTATTTAGCCCTGCAGTAGCCCACCATAAAGTTTCAGTGATTACGGGGAAAGTGTTTTGAGGCCGACATATGGCGCCGTTCAAGTATCACGTAACGCAGGTTTTGAAGATTTCTGCCACCCCCCCCCCTTGTAACGCGCCCCCCCACAAACGTTACGCAACACTCAGATGATTATTTTTATCTAAAAATGTCAATTATGTTGCCCAAAACACCGGAATAAGAAGCAATGTAAATTAAACAAAATTTCAGCCCACTTTGGCCCTAATGTGTGTGCGTAAAATTCGTAATTTCATGGCTTGTAGTTTAGGTGGTTTTGCTTGAGCGCAACGGGCAAACACTCGTGGTATACGGCTTATTGTGGTTATTTGCCATATATTTACTTCTTCTCAGTGACGCGACTCTTTTCGTATGTAAAAAAAAAATATGGGTAGAGTAGATATACCATATAAACTGAGCCGTGAGTCACGAGTTAAGAGTTAGGACTTTTAATTTTAACAAAAACTTAATGTTACGTAACGCGTTGCTTGACCCCCCCCCCTAAAATGCACCGTAACGTTTCATAAGACCACCCCTCCCCCCTAACTGCGTTACGTAATACTTGAACTGCCCCTATGTTATAGAGCTTGAGGTGCTGAGTAATTTTACATATATGTACATACATATGTTGATGCGGAAATCACGTTTTCATATACTTATGTATTTTTGGGCAGCTGAAAGTCAAAAGTAAACAATATTCCGGTAAATGTCATTATTTTGACTCCGCCTCTTTTGGGAAGAGACGATGGATCTTACGTAAAATGGTGCGCTGATTACGAATCTAAAAGAATTTCGCGGGTGCAACTAACCCTTCGCGAGGAAATCGCATTTGAAGTTCGCAAAAAATAACCCGTTTTGGTAGTCATTTAAGACACTCGTGATAGCTTGGAAATTAAATAGTTTAAAATTATAATTTTCCTCTTTAAATATTTCGTAATATTTAAATTATAATTTTGGTTTACAAATATTTTTTTGTGCAAGTTTTCTTTAGCAATGATACATCGGGCATTAGCAAACATTTTCCGAGCAATCTAATGACTTTTAAGGTCCCCAAGATGTAAACAAACACTTTTTAATTGGACTTTTCTTTTGACATTTGAAAAAAATACACTTAAATTTTTTTTTTTTTTTTGTGAAAAGTTTATTTTTGTTATTGAACTGATTCCCTTTGGGCATTTTTATAAAACATATTAAGAATGTAAAAAAATTTTTTTTTGCATTTTTAGTACATTTTGACCATTGCAGAGACCATCTGCCAAAAGATACTTTTTAAACGGCTCCACAGTTTTTGGGCCTCCTGTAACCGATAGAGTAAAAATTCAAATGGGATTTTATTCAAAAGACTAAATACTAGTAACTAAACCTAAAAAGCATTTTATTTGTAATATTTTTATCATTTTTCTGAAAAATCAAATAAAAATCCTTATTTTGAGCGCAAACTACCCCTGTATAAAAAATAGGGGTGTGTAACATAACATTTTTAAAGGCTTAGTTACTAGTATTTTTTATAACGAATCGAATGATTTATGGTTTACTGAAACCCGTTGAGTAGTTTTCGAGAAAAGTGTGGAGCCAATTCAAAAAACGTGATTTTGAGGAAAACGCGTTTAAAGTTTTTGTAACATAATTTTTGCATATAAAACGCGTATAGGTACCGTTACAAATATAGGTATAACTTTTTTTCCTATACAAATTTCTTAAAACGGTTTTAGGATAGTATTTCTGTGATGTTAAGGAACACTTTTATGTAAAAAAAAATCGAATATTTTGGACTTATTGAAAAGAAAAGTTCCCTTAAGTAAAATGTCTCCAATGACTTCCAGCTGTGATTCACCGTTGAATTTCTTCACCCAGCACGTCTTTCTGCCGTCTAAAAATATATGAAGATGTGAATTCCGACAATAAAATATATATAACATTATTCAGCAACTAAAGATCTACAACATTTGTCGGTCCCAAAAAATGCGGAGCTGCTGGCTATTTTCCCCATTATTACCAAAGTTTTTCGCTGCCTGTTACATCTGGCGGCGCAAGTCTCGCTGTGAAAAAATATTTTTAATTCTGCACGCTTACGTCAGTGCTTGTTCTCCATAGTTGGAAACACGTCTTATTTGCGAAATGTGTATGCGCACATGTCTTATTATTTTCATTGTTCTCGGTCTGCAGGCGGCTAAAAGCAGAACTTTTTGTGCATGTGTTCAAAAAATAATTTATTTATGTTTTATAAGCTTAAAAATGTGAAAAGCGAAGAGCAAAATAAACAAATACTACGAAACTCTTGAGTTCATTAAACTGTATTTCTAAGCTTTGTTATGGTTATTAGTTCAGCAAAGTGCAAAAGATGGAAAAGTGTCCAAAGACCGTCGTGGTGGAAAAAAACCAAGAAAGTTGATAGACGCAGTATTGTTAGAAATAGAGCAGTGTGTTGAGAGTATTCCTGGAATAACAACTCGAGTTATCCTGCAAAATTTGCAAAGCAACTAAAAAAACATTTGTTTTTCCCTAACTTTCATTGAAAATGCCCTTCGTGAACGCAAACTTGCTTCCATTGAAAATGAGCAAATGAATTCACTGCGAACAATACAGTTGAGACAAACATACACCCAGGATTTCATAGAATGGGCTTCGCAGAACAGAGATAAGATGATATTTATTGATGAGTGTGGTTTTAATCTTCCTCTAAGAAAATCTCAAGCCCGTTTAAGAAAAGGCACCCGTGCTCGAGTTGTGGTTCCAGCAGTACGTGGCAGAAACGTAATCCTTATTGCAGCGATAAGTAATCATACTTGTTATTCCGATAGATTTTCTCAATTTCTGCGCGAACTTGTTGAAAAGCTGGAAGCAAATCCATCACTTCGCGACGACGCATTTTTAAATATGGATAACGCCAGAATACATAAAACTTAGCAAGTTCGCGATGTGTTATATCTAACGAATTTAACATTAAAATTTTTTCCTCCTTACTCGCCTATGTTAAACCCTATGGAAAAATCATATACTAAAATAAAGACACATGCACGTTCCGTTTGAAGTGACATGAGTAGAGAAGATAATCTTCTCTCAGTAAACGAAGAGAGCCTGCAACAAATAACACTAAATGACTGCGATATGCGATATGGTTTTACTTATTCCTAAGGCAGTGGATGGTCAACCGTTGCACTAAAGCCTAAAACATAAGAAGTATTATAGATATATATGTGCATACATTTTGAAAAAAGCTATTCTTTAATGTTTACTTAATTTCAAATAAAATATTTTAAATAAATTTGTTTGAGTTTAAATATATTTGCTAAAGGTTTAAAATTATTTGCTAAAGGTTTAAGTATTTTTGTTAAGAGTTTAAATTCAATTGTTAAAGGTTTGAATATATCTGCTAAGGGTATAAAATCTTTCGTTCAAAGTTTAAATATATTTGTTCAAAGTTTAAACTCATTTGTTAATGGGTTAAATATAATTGCGAATAGGTTAATTATATTTGTCATTTGATTAAACTTATTTGATAATGGTTTAAATAAATCTGAGAATGCTATATGTTTATAAATAGGGCGTCCCAAAATGGAGTACCACAAACACCTTATGAAAACGTTTGAGGTTTACTTTTCGAATTACGGGAAATTTAAATTTTCATTTGACTGTTTTCAAAAATCATAGGTATTGTATTTTTTACTGCACGTCCTATAGTGGTAAAAACCGAAATGAATATTCTACTCTTTCATTGGTCAAACACTGAGTGGCTCAAGACACAAACCATGTAAGTCTTCCTCGTAAGTAAGTCCGCACAGCACAGTTTCAGGACATCGAAGGGCGTTACTTTCTAGGCATGCGTAGACATTGCATAGGTGTGCAAGGGAATTCAGTAAGCTCTCCACGTCTCGCATAGCACATTCATATAAGTATATGCAGAATTCTCAGCTTTATTTAAACCATTATCAGATAAGTTTAACCAATTGACAATTATATTTGACGCATTAACAAATAAGCTCAAATTTAAAGCAAATATATTTAAACAACCAAAAACACAAATATATTTAAATTCTTCACAAAATGAGGTAAACCTTTAGCAAATATATTTAAACTCTAACAAAAGTTTTTTTTTTTCAAAAGTTGGGTGCATATGCAGAGTGTCTTTAAATTCAATGCCATCCCAGTCATTCCAGGCTATGGAATAGACCAAAAGATTTTTCCAACACTCGTTACGGTTTTCGCCATATAAATTATCTTACTAATTTTTTCGCCAAAGTTTGCCCTTTTATGCTGTAAAAAAAATTATATGAGACTAGTCTGGGATATTATCATTTAGTGAGCTCATTTTGAAATTATAAAATTAATTAGGATGTCGAATAAAACGCCTGTTAAATTAATGTAGTGTGTTTTAGTTTCATATAAGGAATCGATTACAACATTATTTTTTTAAGTTGATGAACATTTTATTTCAAGAGTTCCATTTTTGTTCTAACAATAATTCATAAGAGTTATCACTAATTCGAAAACCTCTGTTTTCAACATCTTTAGTTTATGTCTTTCTGTTGCCAGAGGAATAAGGAGAACCATATTCATTAAATAATGTGCACAATCCGTGTAGGTATGTTATTTGTTGAAGGCTTTCTTCAATAACGAGATTATGCTCCCTACCTAAGTCTCCTAGAATGGATCGGGCATACGCTTTCATTAAAAAAAACATTTTTCGATAGGGTTGAGCAGGGGGGAGTAAGGGGCAGAAACTTAAGTATTAAAGTAATCGCATGATCCATAATCAGAGATGCATCGCTGAGAGCAGGCGTCACTTCAATTTTTTCCAGGAGTTCGCGGAGAAATATACAAAACTTATCAGAATTGCAAGTAGAATTTGAAATGACTTTATAATGCAATACTTTTTGATTAGTTAAACTGTAATTAACTGTTGAACTGTAAGTCTAAGATGTAAATTAAACTTACACTCATTAAAAAATAAAATCTTGTCCCATTTGTATTTTTAAATGTTTTTACATTTTGTTCAACCAATAACCATAAAGATATCGTAAAAATACAAAGTTCTTTGAACTCATAGCGTTTCGTAGTTTATGAAGTTTTTGCTAAGGGTTTAAATCTATTTGTTAAAGGTTTAAATATATTTGCTTAAAATTTAAACTTGTTTGGTAATGAGTTAATTATATTTGTCACTTGGCTAAACTTATCTGTTAATAGTTTAAATAAATTTGAGAATGCTATATACAGGGTGTGCTTTTTTAAAGATATAGAATTTTAAAATGAAACGAAGCAAAAAATCGTGGTAATGGGCATAGTATTGGCTTTATTGGAAAAATAATTTTATGCCATTACTGTTTAAATATGCTTTCGGGCATATGGGCGCCACGACTAGCTCTATTAAAGCGCAAAGAGGCCAATTCACTCGAATTTATTTTAATTACGCGAAATTATGCGCTCATTGAAAGTTTTCTCAAATAAATCACTGAGACCAAACCTACTGAGTAATTGTGAAAATTCGTAAAAAGGGGACCTGAGGAATTGTAGCAATTGGCATGGCATCTGTATGTAAACTGCATTCTTCAAATTTCTGGTAAAAATCATCTTAATGCGGCAGCTTTTTTAGGTACCTCAGAAAAAATCATCACCAACATAAAGAAGTTGTACTCAGGACTGCACTATGTCGACAATATATATCTTATCAGCCATGTAGCCCAAATATTCGAAGCCCTGAGTACAGAAGTTCGCATACCAGATGTAGTGCTTACTCGGAGTATTGTTTCATGGTTGCATTCGACTAGACGTGTGCTGAGTTCGCTCCCGGTTTTGTCTTAATTTCGACATTTTATATGCAATTATTTTTCGGTTTTCGGCGGTGGGCTGTATATAAATATATAAATCGTGTTACCACGGTTATCAATTTAAGTTTTCCGGGATAATTCACCTGTGAGTGGAAAAATGAGTGGTAAAGGTCGCAATACAGACATTCCAACTAATACTTCGGCGTTGGCATCTGGTGTTTTTACACGCAGTAATAGCAGTAGGAAAACATCTGCAAGTACCTCTGGCTCTGGTCCGGTTGGAACAACGGTTGCTGCGTCATTGAGTCCGTCTATCTCTCTCAACCTAGCAGCCAATGCTGGAGATGAGAGTTTATTTAACAAATTAAATAACATGCTGTTGGCATTTGAGTCCCGACTGCAATCTTCTCTTGCTGAGGTCGAAAATCGGCTAGCGGCTAAAATTGATGACGCAGTGGGTAATTTAACTGCTCGCTTGGATGCATGTGAAGCGAAATTGTCTCAACTTGAAATTAAATGCAATAAGCTGGTCAAAGAAATTGATGACGTACGGCGCACTGGACGGTTGAATGAGGCAATTATAAGGGGCATTCCTGAGTTAGCTAACGAAGTCCCAAAGAATTTGCTAAACGAGCTAGCTGTCATTCTTAACCACGAACTATCGCCTTATATCGATGCCTTTCGCATCGGGAGCAAACATAGCAAAACAGTGACAGCTGATCGACCTGTGATCGTCCGATTCTCTTGTGCTAACGAAAGGAAAGCATTCTTGGCGGCATATCGGTCACGTAAACAAATAAGGTTGCGGGAACTCAGTGGCTTTTCCTCAGATCAAATTGTCTACATCAATGAAAGTCTCACTCATCGCAATCAACATCTCCTGCGCGAGGCTCTCAAATGGCTTAAGCTGAAAAAACTCGCTTCAGTTTATACAAATAATGGCATCGTCCACGTGAAGTATGGGAAAGATGAACCACCGATTAAGCTTTTGGAGTTAGATCAGCTGACTGCCTTGGTCAATTCTGGACAAACTGTGGATGCGGAATCGGTCGATTGATGTTTTGATTTTGAATGGATTTGTTTTTTCTTTCCTTGTTTATTTATTTTTCTCGTATAACTTCTTTTTTCTACAACTACTTTTATTTTAAATTTTTCTTATTTTCTTTTTCTTCTTTTTACTTTTATTATGTCAATTTCATCGCTTATGTTACCGTTGCGTGTGCTAATAATCTGTTAGTCCTTTGCTTCTTATGCTTTTACTGCATGTGTGCTGCGGGTGGCGTTGAAGTGCGTGCTCGACTTGCTCGCGTGGATTTGGTTGAGTATGGATAGTGGCGCTAACCTGGACAGTAAGGTGAGAACTATGATAAACATATTGAGTAATGATATACCGGGTCTCAACATCTGCTATCTCAATGCTAGAAGTATCAGATCGAAAATGGATGAGTTGAGGGAAATGTTCTCGGGTACTGGACTTCACGCGATCCTTATCAGTGAGTCGTGGCTTACACCTAATGTACCTTCTGCATTTGTCGCGATACCTGGTTTCAGGCTATTCCGTTGTGATAGGGAAGCAAGGGCAGGTGGGGGAGTCGCAATTTATGTTCGAGAGTGCTTCAAGTCCAGATTCCTAAGTAGCTCGCGCTCCGGTGCTCTGGAATTTATTTGTATCGAGGTGAATACCGAACTTGAAAAATGCTTGCTGTGCTCTGTATACTGTCCACCTAATCTATTTAGTGTTGATAATATTGTTGATTTTGAAGTTTCCTTATCCACACTCTCTCATAGGTATTCCAACATTATTGTGGCAGGCGACTTTAATGTCAATATCCTCGTTGACAACAATAAATCAGATGACTTCCTGACTCTGGCTCATTCGCTGCATCTTCAAGTGATTAATGATTCTCCAACATACTTCAACACTGCTTCTCCCTCTCAATTAGATCTTTTACTAACCACTGATGCTTCAAAGGTAATACGTCATTCTCAACTCTCCCCCCCTGCAATCCTTGATCACGACATACTATTCCTTAAATATAAATTAGCCACACCTACTCAAACTCCTTTTCGAACTATGAAATTTAGGAACTTTGCAGGTATTAACACTGATCTTCTTTTTGATGAGTGCAGCGGCATTAACTGGAGTCTATTTTTGGATTTGAATATAACCTCTTCTTCGCATTCGCTTGACGCAGGTGTAATGGCTTTTAATAACGTCTTGTTGAACCTTATGAATAAATACGCTCCCCTGCAGTGCAGAAGTGTAAAAATAAATGGCTGCCCGTGGTTTTCGCCAGAAATCAAGAAGTTAATTGCTGAACGTGACTTCTTATTCCGCCAGCATAAAAGACTTAGATCCTCAAATAGTCGTCTCCTTTTCAGGAAATCCCGGAACCTCGTAAACAAAAGGATTAGAGAGGCAAAGTCAACATATTATGCGTCTAAGCTGGACTGCTATGCTGCACCCAAGAAGCTTTGGGACTCCCTGCGAAGACTGGGTGTCAGTGGAAAAGATTCCTTGGCATGTAATCTAGATGCTAATGAGCTTAATAAGTTCTTTACTTCAAATACTGGCAGTTGCATTAATTCCAACACTGCATCCTCCCCACTGAATTTCTCCGTAGATCATGCTGGGTCACAGTTTAGCTTTCGCTGCATTGATGAAGTCGAGGCTGCGAACGCTATTAATTCTATTCGGTCTAATGCAACTGGGCCAGATGACATATCCCCACGCTTTATAAAGCTAATTTTACCTTTCATCATTGTAGCCATCACTAAAATTTACAACGGCTGCCTCACATTCAGCGTGTTTCCATCTCCTTGGAAGGAGGCTTTAGTAGTCCCTATAGCTAAGAATTCTCGTCCCAATGCCCCGTCAGATTTTAGACCGATAAGTTTATTATGTTTTTTAGCGAAGGCCTTGGAGAAGATAATGGCAAAACAGATATCGGAGCATTTAAATTTAACTGGCTCTTTAAGTCGTTGGCAATCTGGATTTCGTCCTAAACATAGTTGCGATACGGCTCTCCTAAAAATCACAACTGATATTAGAACTGCTTTGGATAATGATCGAGTAGTGTTTTTAGTCCTTTTAGACTTCACGAAGGCTTTTGACAGTGTCGATCACGCTAAACTCCTTCTCAAGCTGAAAGACTCTTTTGGATTTGGCTCATCTGCTGTGAAATTACTTAAAAGCTTCCTGACTCAACGCTCACAGCGGGTTAAAATTGACGAAACCATCTCGCCAAAGCTTTTGTTGTATACTGGTGTCCCCCAGGGATCAATATTAGGACCTTTGCTGTTCAGTCTTTTTATTAATGATTTGCCGTCTGTTATTAAAAATTGTTCTATGCACTTATATGCTGATGATGTGCAAATCTATCTAGATCGCCCCATTGGTCTTCTGGAGGATTGTGTCAGTAGAATAAATGAAGATCTTCAGAGTATCTTACAATGGTCAGCAAACAATAATCTCATTCTTAACCCAAAGAAGTCGCAAGCATTAGTGATGGGCAGAGAAAGTTATGACTTAACCTATTTTCCTCCTTTAGAGATGGGCCGGTTTATCATACCCTATGTCTCTAAAGCTAAAAATCTGGGAATTATGCTTAACACTTGTATGAGTTGTTGTGATCACGTTAATATGAAACTGGGTCAAATTTATGGGGTACTACGTCGACTGTGGCTGTATGCTTATGTGCTCTCTACCGACCTTCGCATAAAGTTAGTCAAAACGTTAATATTGCCACATATCACACATGGCTCCATTATTTATCCCAGACTCGACTCACGCTGCAAGCGCAAGCTTGAAATAGCGTACAACGATTCCATTAGGTTTGCATTCAGGTTGCGTAGGTATGATCACATCTCTCCCTTCCGATATAAAATTCTAGATTGCTCATTGGACATATACTTAAAACGCAGAGCACTAATTTTCCTTCATCAAATCCTTTATAATCGAGTTCCGGCATATCTTTACGATCTGGTTAATTTTTTACGCGGTAATAGACGCTACGACCTGCTATTACCTCGCTGTAAACAGTCCGTCTTGGATAGTTCTTACCTTGTTCAGGTTGGTCGCATTTGGAACGCACTTCCTGTTCCGATCCAGCGAGCGGGTTCGACTGCTTCCTTCAAACGGTTACTTTGGCGGCATACATCTTAAGGATAATGTTGTTATCATAAAATTTAATTTACACAGAATGATCGCACACGCATTCGGATTGCAGTAGTTTTTCATTTCTTTTTCTTTTCTTTTTTTCGCTTTCTTTTTGAATCTTTATCTTTTTTTTTTTTCTTGTACTTCATTTTGTTTCTTGCTTTCATAAAATTTTTCATGAAATTTACATAAATAACTTCTTGATAGGTATTATAATAATTACTTTGGTTGAATTTTTATTTAGTAACTTTAGTAGTACTGATTAAAAGACTTTCTTTTTGTCTTATTGTACTCCACTTGTTGAATAAATTTATTATTATTATTAATGACTTTATGGGCAAAGAGACGCTAAGCGGGAAAATAAACCCTTAGCGATTCTATTTTTCGCGTTAATTTCACGCACAAACTTGCATTGAACCACCTAGTTTCAATTGAGTGAGAAATTTTAAAATGGAAACCATAGAAACAAACAATCATTCGTACACATGCAGAGGTATCACAGTACGTACGAAATTTCGGTTACTGCCAGTGTACAACTGTTCAATAACATGTTAAATAACATGTAAGCTACAAGCTTAACCGCTGTCTACGGATGCACCCCTGATGAGAAAATAGCCAAACTACATGGCTCTACAGGGTGTCGATTGGAATACGCTCGAGTTACGTTGCCGTTTCCGCTAAACTTTCAAAACGAAATTTCATTTTCAAATAAGCAACGTAAGGTGATATTCTCCAACGGAATGTAAAATTCAAATATTTCCATAACATCAGTTTACAAGGGAAAACAAGAAACGTCTTTTGCTTTTATAGTAGTCATACTCGGATTTACACTTATTTGGACGGAAATAGAAGGTTCTAAAAAATCTCGAGCAAGCTGTAACTCTAAAAAGAAAAGCAAATGTGTAAAATCTGTATCAATTATAGAAGTCGTTTTTTTGGTAACGGTTTGAGAATACGATATCAATCAGATGGATGGAAAAAGGTTAGAAATTTTAGGAACTTATACGCGATTATGAAATTCTACTGCCGCCAATCTTCCGGTTTGGACGGATTACAAATTTTCTATAAAGAAAATTCAAAGTGAAGCGATTATATATGGTAATGCTTTTTTGTCGACTCGATTGTCTTGCCAAATAGCAAATTTCTATCGAATCGTTAAAGTCATTTTGTCGATCCAATCAATCGAGTCGAGAATTCGAGATTCAAAATACGGATACAGGTTCGAGCCCCATCGTTGTTTTCTGCCGAAAACAGATTACGATAAAAGGACATTAGTTGGTTTGTTCCATCTTAAAGTGTAGTTAAATTAAATTGTGGTTGGTGCCATCTTAAATTTTAGGTCCACTTGCACTTGGTCCAATTTTAGGTCCCATGCCCTGCAAGGAGCTATGGGAACTGGAGAGAGAGAGTCAAATAAAGCTCTAGTAATTTAAAGTAATGATTTTTTTCACGATCGACTACAAATAAAAGTTAAATCGATCCAAGGAAGACGTCGAATTGGACGACCGCGCAACATGTGGGGAAGAGAGAAGTAAGGTACCCAGATCATAAAATCGCGCCAGGATTTTAAGGAACTGAACCAGATGGAGTAGATGCCCTATGCCTCACCAGGGGTTAAAGGAATTAGAGAGAGTACGTACGATGTTTTTAATTGTGGAATCTAAATCACACATGGCGAAGCCGATAGATTAAAGAAAGTCTGTTAAATATATGCAAAGATCAAATATATAGTAGCATAGTGACATTTATAAGTCTTTTCATCCCATGCCATGTTGGCACCTCGTAAATTTTAAAATACAATTCACCGACCAAATTGCAGCAATATAAAAGATATCCTAAAGCATATTTCTATCACGGTTGTCTTAAAGTATTGTTAGGCATCATCGTAAAAGCAACCCCTTAGTTCTCCCCCTCACCCTATCATTCCGACTTTATTTCAAAAGAAATTCAGACTGCAATTAAATCTTATCCCGATTATTTTATATAGCGGAAAAAGCTTCCATATTAAATATTTGTACACTAAAATTATAATTTTTCTTTTACAAAATATTTGAAGACGAATTTTGTACAAGGAAATAGCTGGTGTACAAACAACTGTAGTGTTATTGCTTTCGGAATTTTGATTTGTCGTGATTTTAACTGGCCGGAATTTGTGATATTCGAGTTATTTACTTGTCGGTTTTTTAAAGTCGGGATTTTTTAATCCCTCGGTGCTACTCGTTTGATTCGTAGCCCTAGCAGGCCTCTTTTTGAACTTTTATTGGTCACTTAATTCTTGCATTTCGGAAATATTAAAAGTATTATGTGCGAAACGCAAGAATTTTGAGTTATTATTTTGAATAAAAATTCGTTTAAGAGGTTATACGCAGTTAGAATTTTCAAAAAAATCGATCTTTTATTGCATTCTCGGAATGTAGATATATTTGAGTATATTCTCTGAAAATTTCAAGTCCGGCAAATATTCTTGGAGATACACGCATATTTGTAAGGACGTCTCGGAGCGCTAGAAAGTAGGCGGACCAAACAAGTGCATTTCGTCAATTGAAACAGCTCTGCCACGTTGTACAGTCGTGCGTTTTTCTCAAAACAATGTTTTCAAAGTCGGTCAGCGCGATTTCTCAAAAACGGCTTGGTCTGAAATTTTAACACAACCTTCTCAGATGTATTATTCAGGGATTAATCGAAGGAATAAGATTTCCGACAATTATTTCTATTTTTTTAAACAATTTAAGGAAAAAATTTTGGTAGAAAATCTGATTTTTTTTCTTTTGGGATCCGCCATTTTTTCGAAAATCAAAATTTCGACTATTGCTTTATCTATCCACTAATAGAATCTTTTTGTTTTTTGGTAATCCAAACCGGAGATATCGTGCTCACCGCGAGACACCTACAGGAGCAGTGTAACACGATATTTTTAAAAATTAAAAGTGCCGATATAAAGTTTAAAGTTACCACTACACATATATTAATACTTGTATTTGTCAAATAAAATCCCTTTTCAGAAAAAGTTCGTAAATAAACAACTTTTTTTGGCCTTGCAACTGCGTATTACTGATTAAAAGAATAAAAACAAAATTCAGGTTAATCTTTTTATATTTTTTACTTGTTCGACCCGCATTTTTTTAAATATTTATTCTATAATCACGATTTTGCTGCAATTCAATTGTCTCGCGATCTATGTGCATTTGTTACTTTCCCTTGGGTTAAAAAAATTTGTATTTTTGAATGATTGTTACAATTATAAGTGTTGTTAAAATACCATAAAGTCGACCTTTTACAGTGAATATTATAGAAATATTTCTGACTCTATGAACTTCATTCCGTTTTCCTATGTTCTTCGATCAGCATACATATGTATGAAGATAAATTGATTAAGCTATTTATTTAAACTAATATATCATTAAGGCATTCGAGTTAATTTTGGAGATGGTTGTTTTCTAATCATATTATTTTTTAATATGGTTTCGAAAGAAATCGTTCCAATGTAATATAATAAAATAAAATAATCGTTTGTTATAGTGCTTTTTTTATTATATTTATTAGGCCCAGACCCAGAGTGCGATAGGAAGTGTGGAAACAATGGCTTCTGCAATCACGATAAAATATGTCAGTGTAAAGAAGGATATATGGGTCAGTACTGCCAAACAGCGCTGTGCTACCCACAATGCATGAATGGAGGAAATTGTACGGCACCTGCGGTGTGTTCTTGTCCTCCTGGATACCAAGGACGTCACTGTGAAGGAGGTAAGCATCTCATTTACCTCATATTGTCATCGTTTTTAAGAAACACTCCTTTATTGTACATTCTACTTTCATTTGACAGAATGATCCTTTAGTTACAAATACTTTTAGAATGCAATAGTCAGATCACAAAAAAGAACTGACATAGACAATACAAAAAATACATATTTCAATATAGGCTTAAATAATCAGGCAAAATAATATTTAGATCGTTTATTAAGTCGATGGTTTTGAAAAGCTTTATGACAACATATTCCTGTTATTACAATAACTACGTTCTTGAAAATAGTTTAGAGGCTGGTTGTATGAAATAACAGTTTATTGCATAGCTCCTAAGTCAACTTCTAAGTACGAAGTTTTCGTCAATAAAAACAATCCAGCAAATATAGACAGAGTAGTTCTCTTATTCCGTTTGATTACATCGCCAAGAAGCTATCTATGCTGATCCCAACAATTGGTAAATTGTAATTTTTATTTCAAAGTCCTTCTATTTTGTGTGCCAAGTGAGTAGAAATTCTCGCAAACTCTGGTTGCCTTGAAGCAACCAAATCGTTGCAATAAATTGAATCGATCTTCTTGCCTCCGATTCCCGATTGTTAAAATCGTCTTATTTTAAAAAATTAAAGGAGTTTAAGGTTTATGATACCAACCTATTTTACACCGGTTTAGAAACACGTTGAACTAACAGATGTTTGTTTCGTGTGAAGTGCATTGCGCAAAGTGATTTTTAATTCCACCAGGAAGCACAGTTTCCAGTAAAAACCAGGCTGTTTGAGAATCTTCCCTAACCTACGCGAACATATATGTATATTTCGGGAAACGTGTAACGTTGTCTTCTTTACAGCATGCTCGCGTAGAAATATAAGGCTGTGGCTATTCGCACCCAGGGGTGAATATAGTGGAACGTAAGACTAGGGAGATTGATGACTTAAGGGTGAATGTTAACTGGTAAACGTTCCCAGCAGCTTTAAGTTTACCTATAGGCCGCGTTCACCAAACAGTCACATGAAATACGCGCTTAAGCACTGTTTTGATGTTTTCATCTGACATGTCAGAGTTGAAATGATTCAACGATGAAAATGTACACGAAAACAGTACAAGGTGTTTCGAGGCAAGATATTCTCTTCCATTGGACCCAGTTTGTTTGAGTATTTGCTCGTTAGTATACATTTTCTATTTAAAAAAATCACTTGTTACGTACCCATCTCATGAGCAACCGTACCGCAACTCATATCCACAATTATTCCCTGCGTTCTGCCCTCGGTGAAAATTTGAACCAGAAAGACTCCCTCGTCGCCAAGACTCGGAAATTCCCAGTGAACGCGATCAAGGAGAACAAACAAGTTCATTGCAAGTTGGGTCTTACCCTGATTAAAACACTTTTCAAAAACGAAGATCGTAAGATCGATCTAGTGGAAACGGGTTTTCCAACTCGATTGATCGATTCATCAGATCGTAGAAAGAATAAAATCGATCTCCTCAAAAACAGATCTCCATCCTTAATTCGTACTGCTAGAAACCAATAATTATAACCATGGTTTGTTTAATTTGCACCGACTTCAAAATATAATAGATTAAATATATTATTCGTTTTCGAAACTTTTGCGAAGTCGGTTCAACTTTCTTTTTAAAAAACTTTTATTTTTCACTTTTTTGTTTCTTCGGATATACTATTCGAAAAATGCTGCTCATACAACAAAGCAATTTCAATATTTGCTGAGGAATTGCACTCTATAGAAAGGAAACATAGTCATCCAAATCCAGTAACACATTTCAAAATTAATCACAGCCACCTACTTTAGATGCAAAGTTCTTACCAGGGCAGTACTACGACATCGTACTCTATACGGCAAGAGAGAATCGTCAAAATCGGGGCATGCATTACGAAGTAAGGGGACTACCCCATCCTCTGCCCGTAGTGACTCTAGATGCAACATTTTGTATCATTTATCAATGAGGAAGTACAACCGAATAAACATCATCAAAATCGGTCTATGCTTTAGGCTTCACTCCTTCACCATCCTCGAACCACCCTATAAACTTTTGTCGTTGAACCAATGGGGAACCATACTCTATATACCACAAAAAGAATCATCCGAATTATCAGTGTACGCGTTAAGAAGTTGAGTTCCGCTCTTTCCCACCCCCAGCGGCCCCATTCTATACATCACAAAAGGAATCATCCAAATCGGTCTTTGCGTAAATTCTTACCGACTAGTTCAATTACGATCAACTGACTGCTGGGGATCTAACTTACTATTATTTAACAACTTAATCTTAAATGGAAGCTTAAAATGTTTACTGACATTTTTTCTTTCGCTTAGATGAAGCTCAACTCCATGCAGGTGTTTGCTCCAGCTTCCAACTATCTCACACCGGAAGATTTAACATCTGCGTTTTAACACAGGTGTTACTTTTCCTTCCGTGATATAGATAAAGATGTGTTAATGAAACAAATCTATTCTATTCATAACACTTTTGCCATGATTTTTATGAAGATGGAAAAGTTTTTGATTTAAAATCACAATTAAGCATATAATACCTATCCGAGGAAAAAACTCCTATTCCATTGTAAAGTTGGTTTTCTTGAGAGGTATATTTATGTAAAAAAAATTTGCACCTCTTTACAAAACAATACAAAAATTAAGGTTCAAACACAACCCTGCCTAGACAATTGTTTGTCATACAGTACCACACTAGTTAAGCTATAACAGTTCTTGGTTGTTCGCCATCGATTTAACGATGCTGCGCTGGTGTTATTCACATGCGAGATGATTTTCTGCTGTGTTTAATGGAAATCGGTTCAGCAGTTACATGTTTTATTTTTCAATTTTTAAAGGCTTGATTTTTTATATCGGAGTTTTTTATATATAAGAATAAGAAATGCTAGAAGCTTTGCTAAAAGATCAGTAGCCAGACTCAAAGATTTTTGAAATATTCACCAAAGTAATCAAGACAGCGATTGCAACTTTCTGTGAGGAAATTTAGTAAGTCTCCGGTAAAACGACCAGCATTGAAACCATACTAGCGATCGCTTATGCAATGGTAAGTTTGAAGATATTTCACCAACTTACTATTTTACGTGATTGAAAAAGCTTACATAAAATGAAAGTAAGTGCAATTAGCTTGTGGTTTGAGATAGAAAACTTCTGTTGAATAAGACAGGTAAATCTGTCTGTGCAAAAGTTGAGGAAAGTGAGAGGCGTAGCACTTATGGGCTAGAGGCCCAGTGACCCTAGATGTTTCAAATTTGGGGAGTGTATTGAACTCCTTCTGAGTAAGAAAGTATAAAGATTTACGAAGATGGTGTAGATAAGAATTCCCACCACCCATACACTAACAATTCCCCTTTATGCATCCATTAACCCCTCCCTCCCTTCCCTACGTACCAACCTCACCCACCACACCATATATCTTCCATTTTTGTCATTACCACCTTCTTCACCCGTTTACCGCACATCCACCGCATTCACCCTGTCATTGCAATACATTTCTTGAGCAATTAAGTAAAAGGAAAACATTAACCCCTAACAGACGATGAAACTTGTTAAAAGCAGTAGTGTCTATCAAAAAATTAAATATCTTATTCATATAGGATCTTTGCGTTTAAGAGGTCAATACTAAAATAAGTGATTCAGGCAAACACAACAGGATATTTCGGGATTACCGGGAGTTCGTTCGGAAACAAAACTATAGCTGACTATTGTCACATATAGCTAACTATTGCCGTTCGGAAATCACAATAGCTGAATATTTTTGAAAGCTATGACCGTTCGGGAACTCACAATAGCTGACTTAATAGTCAATTATTCTTGACTCTGCTTAAACGACGAGATAATAGTAGCTATCACACATATATATAAAACATTTGTAAATTCCCTTGAAAGGACAGATAAAACAATTCTGACGGGTTTTTCACAAATTAAGAAAGTAAATAGTTTTAAATAAAATATTTATGGCATTAATGAAATATGGATGATGAATAAACAATTAATTTAATATTATATTTACGTACTGTTAGTTAATGAACCACGGTATAGAGAATACAAAAAAACTCCAAGAGTAATCCTCTAAAGTGGATAAATGGTTCCCTACAAATTGTTGTTGTTTGCTATCGGTATCTGACATTATATCGTAGCTGCAATTCAATACACTTGCAAGTGACAGCTCTGACTATTTGATAACTATATATCGTTCGGAAACGAGAGCGTGTATAGCTGACTTTGATACAACTATTGAAATAGTTAGAGCTGACTACGGCTACGACTATAGTTGTGTACCGAACGTGCTCCGGATGATTATGATATTTAAATGCTTAAGGGCGTGTGAACCAGTTTTAATGTTGTTCTACTAGAGCAACCTACCAACTTGAAATAGACGCCAAGTGAGGTGTCCGAATAACTTTCCTCACGAGGGAGAGGGTGGTAAATGATTTTTTTTGTCGTTTTACAAAGGATAGTCATATCTCTCTTTAGTTCACGTAACCCTTTCTACGGTGTAGGGTTGGGAAAGAACTTCCCGATTTGATGACAAAGACTGCAAGGTGGATTCCGAACCACCGACATTACTCTGCAATCACTGACATTAATCTGTTATCAAAAGCAAAAACCGTCAGTCGTCGACGGTGGGATTCAATCCTGACAATAGGTCTCTTTCCTGATCAGAAATTGGGATCCCGCATGTGCACGAACTTACACATTTTGTTTTTCTTCGCTTTTCTTGACAAAAGCGAAAAGGTTGACATCACATGCTCCTCTGCAGCACAAACTTACCCAAGAAATTTAGCTGGTGCACATTCATGCACTGGTTAATGCTGTTTAATGAAATATCATTTCTAGCATCTTCTTCTCGTTGTTAATGCAAGTTCATTAAATGCGTTCGCTCATTTTCTTAGTTTTAAACAAATTCTTTCCTTCCACTTAAGTAAGTTTTTATACGAGAATCGCAGGAACAGACATATTACCTCTTACCCCACTGATAAGATTAGATAAGTATCACTTTCCTTTGGTGTAGTAGACGCCATATGGCCCAAAGGGAGTTAAAGGAATCAGAGGGAGATATTGTCATTGGCTCTTCTATATTGTCATAGCATTTCGATAAAAATAAAATTAATATAAAAATAGCTACATCCGCACTCTTAATATGACAATACGTAACATATGATTCTTTTGATTCAAATAAATTCTTCAAATAAAATTTATTGTGATGCTGATTTCGTACTTGTTTATCTTATCAGGAAAAAATGCTTAAATTATGTTAAACCTAGATTTTTTTAGAAATAGCTATTGCTGTTTTGCATCCAAATTTAATAACATCGGATAGGGCTTTATAAAAAGGCGCTTGTTCGGCTCCGCAATCGATACCAGTATCATGGTGTTCTTGTTCCTCGTCTCTAAATTTTGTAATTAGTTCTAGAAGTTCCTAAAACAAAAAACAAAATTGTTTCGAAAAAAATCTTAATATGTATTTAAATTTAAGTCTTCTAACCTTATCAGGATGTTGGGTCTCCATAAGTTGTCTAAGCTGGTCATTATAATGCTCCACTATCACAGTTTCAACTGCTACTGTACATGCCATAGCAGCTTTCTCTCCTAATAAAGCAGTACCTACAATAATATAAAGCTAAGAGTACAAAGGGTCATAGAATAGTAACTTCTTACCTGCTCCAAGAGCAAAACCGGCTATATTCCAAATTGGCGTTAAAACTGTTGGTCGTACTCTATATTTGTTTATCAATTTTTCAAAAGTCTTCCGATGTTCTTTCTCTTGATCCCACATGTGCTGAATAGTCTGCCCCATTGGACCCTTTCCTAATACTGCCATTTGACCTGCGTATATTCGATCAGCACCTAATTCTCCTGCATGATCCACACGAATAATTTCATCTGTTAACGCTCTACCTTGGTGAAGCAATCGCTTTGAAAGAGTTGAAATCCTTCCTTTGTGAATCGTAATCATATTGAATCTAAAGTAAAAAAAATTCTTTTTAGGAATCTGCACTGAGAAATGCCTTAATGGAGGAAAATGCGTTCAAAAGGATAAATGCCAATGTTCAAAAGGATATTACGGTCTAAGATGCGAATTTTGTAACTATTTCAAGTTTGTTTTTAGTTTTTACCTTCCTTACTGACTTTCTTTTTTAGCGAAATGTGTAATACCCTGCATGAATGGTGGAAGATGCATCGGAACGAATAAATGTCGATGTCCACCGGGCTTAGGAGGAAATCATTGCGAAATAGGCAGAAGACAAAGATCGGCTTGTAAAAAGCCTTGCCGTAATGGTGTTTGCATGCCAAATCACACTTGTAGATGTGATAAGGGATGGTACGGAAAGTCATGCAATTCCCGTTAGTTTGAAAGTGTAACAGTATTGTATCACTGGAGTTAATATTCTCATTATTTTTTCAGGAGAAAGACGTCGACATAAATCGAAAGTAATATCAAGATAATTGGAGAATAACGACAAATATGCATAATTTATTTTGATCTTTTACATTAATTACAATATGTTATAACTTTATTGTGATAAATACTTTTAGCAAATTTAAATTATTTTATAATTTTCAGTGTTTTTTTAAAGCCTTATATTTTATTAATTCTTTTGTTGAATTTTCACCCCCACATTAAGATTTTCAACTTTATATGGAAAATAATACATTCACCCGAAATCAAGACGACGAGCTTTTCACGTACTCCTACGATTCAAGATCTGTAGACATTTTTTTTATACAAAACGCTTATGTGGGGAGAGTATGCATTTAAACAAATTTTGTCCGAAGATATCTTACGAATAAATGATGCGACCGAATGTTCAGCTTAGACCTTGAAATCCGTCTAGTCGTTAAAAATTATAAATAAAACAAGGAGCCATAAATTTGAACCATATCGGAGTGTTTTAATCTTCCCAAATGTAAATGATAACGTGTCGGCCTACCAATCCAGAGGTCCTAGGCTCGAATCCCACCTGCGGCGAGCCATGGTTGATCACGATAAAAGGCCATGGGGGTTGAAGAGAAAATGTCAGTGGTTCGGAATCCACTTTAAATTGTAGGTGCGGGTGAAGTTCTTATTAGAGCTCGTGATAACCGCAGAACCGTTTAACCAAGTAGTAACCGATTAGATGGGTAATACCCGGTTAAGTGGATATGGGTGCGTGGCTAAATTCAACATGTTGAGAGCACCGTCTTACTTGGTTTCAACACAAACCACAGTTTTTGGTTGCTTTCATTAAAATTGTGAATAAAGACACATTTGAGGTAACTTTGTTAACAGTGGTACTCAACATGTTGAATTTAATCACGCACCCTATGTGGTTACGGATAACCGGTAAATCGTATGTTTTCGGTTAACTGTGTATTCGCAGGCCGCGAAAACAGCGGATAACCGAAATATTTAAAGGGCAATCGTTTTAGCCAGTTTTTGCATGATGTATATTATTTATAATTTTGTCCATAAAGACGACGAGAATTAAATACCTTGGTCTTTAAAGGAACGTGTGTAACAAAATTGGAAGTTTTTTTTTATTCAAATGATCAACATTGGATTTGCATTTCGATATAATGGTTTCCTAGCCTTAATATTCTTTAGTGAAAAAATCTTATTTTCAGATAAATCTTATTCTATATTCCCAAAAACGTACTTGGTTAGTTGGTTTAATTGGTAGCGTCCAATTAGCCCTATTATAGCTCCATTTTGATGCCACAACTAGTAAGACCCGGCTGTTTTGTTGGACTCAGTTGTCTCACAACCCTGATTCTTAACTAAAATCATGGTTGAAGTCGGCTGAGTGTATTATGGGATAAAGTAACTAAAGCCAACTGGAGGAATTTAAGAAACTGACTATTTAGATCTTTACCCTCGAGATTGTTGTTTTCAAAGAAGTACTCCTCCATAGCCCTCTTTCTGATTCTGGCACGAGTCGGACATTTACAGAGAAGGTGAACAATGGTTTCTTTTTCGTTGAAGTCGTCACAACTGTGACAGTGTGTATTTTCACAGATAGTCAGGCCGCTATTAAATCCCTCATGCGAGTATACACCCCCTCCAAAAGGGTTATAACATGTCGCTCAGCACTAAATGACATAGCTGAGCATCTGAAAGTACGGCTCATCTGGGTGCCTGGATATTGTAATATTCCGGGTAACTCGTCCTGATTCGGACATTAACCACCAGCTGGGTAAACCGCTGGCCACTTGCAAACTGGAACTCTTACAGGAATCTCTCAGGATTGCAAATTTTAATTGGCAGGAGGAACACACCTGCCTGATTACCCGACAGATATGGCCAAAGCTTGACCCTAAACGGTCAAGAGCCACTGCCTTATAAGTATACACGCCGATAGACTGGGCGCACCTTTAAAAGACTTCTGTAGGAGTTGCCATGACGAAGAGGAAGAGGAAACCATACTTGACCTCCTCGGTAACTGGCCATCCCTAGCCAACCGTAGGAACCAGTTTCTGGGCTCCCACTTCTTTGAAGAGCTAACCGAATTAGGCTCCACTGATGTCAGAGACCTAGCTCGATTTATCAGGAGTTCAAAATGGTTCCCGACGACGAGTTAAGGCTGAACACCTGAGACAAGGAACTGGCTTGGTGCATAGGGGGCAACAGGTTCACCCTCTTTTTTTTAGGTATTTTTTATGGGGTTTTTAAAATTTTTGTAGCCTCAACGTGGTATCACAATGGACCTCCTTGGCCTAAGTGTGCCTTCTTAGGCAGCCACTTTAACCTAACCTAACGGCCGCCCAGCCTAGCTGCATGCTCACCTAAAGGACAGTGGCCCGTACAGACCGCAGTGATTTTTGCTAATACAACTCTCGGTTCAGATCGGATGTCCTAGTTTTATTATAACTTGACCAGGTTGGCCTGGATATGGTACATGCTTTCAGTGCGCTCGATCTGGCATTTGCCAGTGCCAAGGAATGCAGAAAGAGTTCCCTCTTAAGGGAACCTAGTGGGATACGAATATCTTCAACATGGCCACGTTGTAGACCTGCGCCCTCTCTGGCAAGTTTGTCGACCATCTCTTCTCTGCATCGTTCATATGTCCGGAAACCCAGTGCAAACTTACGTTAAACAGACTGCCCAAAGAGCTAAGTAACTCCCGACAGCCCTGCACCACCCTAGAAGATATGGTAACTGATTTGAGCTATCAAGTTGAATATTGATGATTCCAGTTAAAAACAAAAGGCTCTCGCTTGCAGAAGACTACAATTATAAAATACTGCATGCATATTTGGGGTCCGCTGCTACTTTAGCGTGGAAAAGTCTGTACCGCGGACCAGTGATTCAGTCGCCTGTTATCCTCCCAGCAAATGAGTAACATTGTTTAATTTTGGTTAATAAACGGCACTTCTTGAAGTTTTTTATTTATACTGAGAAACGTAATATAAATGAATAATGGTTCGTTAAAACGAATAAGCAAAGCGAACAAATATTTTGAATTAATTTTATAGTTAAATGTGAAGTAAACAATTCATAAATGTTTTGTAATGAGTCTCATAAAACAAGCTGGGTGTGGCCTTTCGCCAAAAAATATTTTGATGGAAAGGAGGCAATTTATAATATTTATAAATCGTATAATGGGCCTCCATCATTGATTGGCAACCATTTAAAGTTCATACACAATCAGAAATCGTCTGAGGATGCTGAAAACGACCCCACATTGTGAGCAATTTGTTTTTAATGCAATAAAGTTTATTCTTAATAATTTTACGTGTTGAACGAAATGGCATAGATGCAAATACAAGTGTGCTAACATTTCAATGCCATAATCACAATCGAAAGAATGAAAGACAAGAAATAATATCACAAGCAGTAGCAGGCTTGATTGCTAGTACATTTTACCTATTTCATTGGTATCATCAATGCGATTTCGAAATTTTATGGCAAAAGTTGTGCTAGCTTATTTGGTTCAATCTCGAACTATTTGATCGCGTTTGCTGTTGATGTATAGTAACGTAAAATCCAAACTTTTAAAATAAATTTCTTAAGCTGTGAGTGTAGCAATAAGCATTGATGAGTGGTCCTCCAGATTGCCGTCAGCCTTCAGGTACATAGGGGGAATAACACGTAACACTCTGGTGTACGTACCGTAACTATGTACACTGATGGTAGTGCGTCTACAACCTCCTCGTGGTGGCGGCTGCTAACAGACTCCTGGTACGGTCATGTCTCTGCCAGAGGTTTCTGGCTAATTGTAGTCGTGCGGAGAGAAGTAAATTCTCTCTTAATTGGTTACTGCCGTATAGAGGCATCGAACCGATAGGGGTCACTATGTAATCGGAACTCTCACCCGAACCTGGCATCGAGACGGTCGTGTATCCTCCTGCACGGACGATGCAGTGAGCCGAGGAGGGGGTGTAGCTGGAGGTTGAGGTGAACGTCTATCTGCGGGATTCGGGATCCAACACGCCTCTTTGCTGCACTCGTAGCCTTGAGGAATTGCGGTCCTAGGAAATAGCACACCCTAGGTTTTGGGAGAACACCCGCTCTGATCCTTAGGTCAGGCGGGAGCGTGTAGGGGGTGTTCCTCCGAAAGCCTACGGAACCTTCGGAGGCAGGTCGCTGGTGATTCGGGACCTATTCGAAGAGGGGAAAGGACGGTCGGAAGGGGAGGGTTCCCCCATAGGTACGGGTGTAGCGGGAGGCGTAACGCTGGCGGTTGCCTCGGCTGTGGTCCGAGAACGCGAGCCCGTGCCCGAATTAAAACACTTCAACCGTTTGGGAGTTACAGGGTGATTCATAAATTTCAGTTTTTCATGGTATGCACATTACTCTTTTATTTTTATCTCTATCTACCCAACACAGCCACATGAAACAAACGCTTAAAAACAACTATCCTAATTACCTTTCCAAAAATGTCAACAATGTTGATCTCACTACTTCCACTGCAGGTACAGTCACGGCCAAAATTGAAAAAAATGTTTTGAAATTACCAAAAATCTCAGCATTTTTCCAAATTGTCTCCGAAATTTATGTAATTAGTATACCTCTTTTTTATTTTTATTGGATTGCCCTGCCCGTCTTATTACCTTTCCAAAACGTCCGAACTTAAAGATAACGCGAATTTTTTTATTAAACTTTCTGGGAGGAAGAGGTGTATTAATTATGCTTTTATTAACTTGCAGGGCCCCCCCCCCACCCACCCTCCAGAATATTTCAATAGTAAGTTAATAAAACAACTAAAAGCCTAATTAATACACCTCTTTTGACAAGTCGTGAAGTGATGTGTTACTAAAATTTCAAGATCGAATATCTTGAAAACTAAGCCAGATATCAAAAAAATTATTTATTATTTTCGTTTTATTTTGGGGTGTTTTATCGAAATTCATCATCAAATCGGTGTGCCACGGAAACTAAAATCTCCCTAAAATTGAATCATTTTCTATCCCAACTCATTTCGATAGTTTTTCAAACTCTTCTTTCAGGTGTTTATCCCAAGCAAATTCGGTCAATAAATTCATGTACTTGCATTCAGACATGTCAGGAGCGTACGGTGCAATTGGTCGTTTCATGAATTTTTTAGCATTTTGGAAAGTACACTTGCTTTCGTGGTCATCAATCCAGATTTTTAAGGTGTTAATAAATTCCTCGGATGTGCTTAGTTTTGGAACGACCTGTTCAATTTTTTGATTAACTCATTCTAATCTGTTATTAGTATAATTTTTAAAAGTTTTTTCTTGCATTTTAAAATACGACCAGTACTCCGAGTTTATATTAAAATATTCGATACCGGATGTCTCACTTTCTGCTTGTAATTTTCTGTGCCACAATATGTATTCGGTTTTGGACTCTGCGTATGTTAGTTTCTCTAAAATTTTTAAGCTCCTTTCTTTTTTTGAGTCTGTATCTGCTCGATTAAAAGAATTTTCGATTTTGACGAAAAAACTCAATCATTAAGCTAGCTTAAGTGTTTCGACTAAGTACGAAAAGCGAAGAGCACTCATAGAGCATATTGTAAGGGAGCGGGAATAAAAAAAATACCCACATCATTTAAGGACATTTCCAATGATTCTAGCACAACCGAAGTACGTTTAGACTCCGTTACAACACCAAAAGCTCCAATTGTTCAAGGACGTCCCAAAAGCAAAACCAAAACCACAGCAATATTTAAAAAAAAACATCTACAAAATCGAGAAAGAATGATATGACAAAATCAGTGGCAAATTTTAAGTGCGATCAAATCCAGAATGTGCAGGATGTAGACCGCCAAGATAAAAATTGTCAGAACTGTTTGTAAACAAAATGTTTCGAATGTTTCTATAATATATATATATATATATATATATATATATATATATATATATATATATATATATATATATATATATATATATATATATATATATATAACGTTCGATTGGCAATAATTTACAAAATAAATAATACTTTTTGCAAGAAATGTGTTGTTTATTGTTTTTTTTTCAATTAATTAAAAACTAAATGCAAAGTAGAGCCGGAGAAGTTTCATCCTATTTTTACTGGTTAGAGATGCTGCTCCAAATCTGCTTTGAAGCAGTCACTCCGAAACACTGTTTTTCTCAGCACGGTAGTAACGTAAACTCAATTGTCATAATAGCGATCATGATAAGCGATCGATAATCAACTTCGTGTATGCATTTTTTTACATTACGTGTAATTTTGTGTACACCAAGCATGTCAAACAAAAAATGTTAAGTTTATTTGGGCCACAACAAAATAAAAGACTTAAATATTTATAGTAATCTAGGTTTATTTTGAAAAGTAAAAAAAAAATATATAAAATTAATATTTTTTCCCAGATATTTCCTAGTTCGGGGGCAATCTTGTTTGCAGTGATTATTTTAAAACTGACCCGAGATGACTGTCAGTAATTCTTGATCTTATCGGCGATTTATTTCCTTTCATGAGAGAAAATAACTGTTCGCACCGATAAGTACTTCCAAACATGGACATAATTTCATATGCGAATGTTCGAGTGTTTTCAAATCTGGCTGGCAAATATTTGTAAAATTCAGACACTCCAACTTCAATGAATTTTGCCTTCAAATTAGAATCACACTGGATATCGATAACCTCCATTTGCATATGATTAGGTACTGATTCTATATTTATTAAGAAAATTGAAGAAAACAAAGAAAACTTGTCTTCCAACGATTTGAAATCAGCAAATCATTGTTTCAAATTCAGTTCTTAAACTTAAAATTTTTTCCGCGTATTTTTCATATGATGCAGTTTCACCTAAATTGGATTTATACATGTTGCATGTCTGAAAATGCATTAAATTTTCATTTTTAAACTTAAAAAAATTCTATGGTTGCTATGAAATTTAAATTTTCCTTTTTTTTGTACTGTTATATCGAGTGGGCCGCAAAGTTTTACGTTGTGGGCCGCAAGTTTGACATGCTTGGTGTACACGCTATACTCTCGTGTAGCTCCGATTGGGTCCTGTACTTTTGTGTACACGCGTTTTTAAACGTACACGCGCGATGCAAATAACGGCTGCTTTAATTTTAAGATGCAACAGATATACAAGTATGCAAGTGATGCTGGATACGCTAATATGGTTAAGTGCGAAACAACGACTTTTTTTAATGTTCTGATATTTATTTTTAAATTACAGAATAATCTCATGGCAAAGTATTCGTCTAGATACATTGTTAATGTTCTAGATGTATTACAATATTCCCTAATAATGACGATTTTAGGTTACCTAAATGTACAAGAGCTTCTCGCAAAATAGTCTGATAAATTATAAAATACTCTGATACTCTGTGAAGTTTCTGTATATTTACCAGGCAGTGTAAAAAGGAAATGATAAATTCTAATAACAATATAAGAAAATAAGAAATATGTATAAAAAGAGTGTAAGAAGAAACAAGGCTAACTTTATTAAAGAGCAAATTGGAAGATCAATGAATCAAAGGACTATGTGGAGGACAATAAAGAATTTAGTCTTGAGAGAAAGTAAAGCGGAGATAAATGAAGTAATGTTTGACGGAGTGACAGTGAATGATAATCAGGTTAAAGCAGAAAAATTTAACATGTATTTTGTAGAGAGTGTGCAAGAAATTAATGAATCCATTACGAATGAGAGGTACGATGAATCAAATGTAGAAGTACACAACAAAAGATTTATCTTTAAATATATTGATATACATAGACTTATTGATACAATCAAGATGCTGAAGCGAAAAAGGGACTACAATCAAATTAGTCCTGATATGCTGTTGGACGCGATGCCAGAAATAGGAGATATTTTTCTGGATATTATCAATGGATCAATGGAAAATGGAGTGTTCCCTGAATCGTGGAAAGAGTGAGTAGTAATACCTGCGGAAAAGCTGAAGAAGGCTAAGCAATGTATGGATTTCAGGCCGGTAAATATGTTACCTGTGTATGAAAAAGTTATCGAAAAGGTAATACAGATACAATTAGAGGAGTTTATAGAAGGCAATGGATTGCTTATACCACAGCAATCTGGTTTTAGAAAGGGACATTCGTGCGAATCTGCGTTGAATTGTACAATTATGGACTGGAAAATTGAAATAGATAATAAGAAATGTGTGATTGCGGTGTTTTTAGATTTAAAAAGAGCGTTTGAAACTGTGGACAGAAACATTTTGTTGAAAAAGATACAGTCGTATGGAATTTCGGGTAAGGAATTAAACTGGTTTTCGTCATATTTGAATGGAAGAACACAAAAAACAAAAGTGTTCCGCAAGGGTCAATACTTGGAGTAACTTTATTTCTGCTGTACATTAATGATGTGTGTAGTGTCCTAAAAAATTGCAAAATAGCATTGTTTGCGGATGATGGGTTGTTATATGCAGTAGGTGAGAATGGTACTGAGTGTGAGCAAATGATAAAGGAAGATGTAAAAGAGATATATAAGTGGTTGAATATGAATAAGCTCAAACTGACCGTGACAAAAACTAAATGTATGGTTATGAATACTAGTTTTAATGTGAATATTGAAATTGATGGAAACAGAATTGAATGTGTGGACAATATAAAGTACCTAGGAGTTACTATTGAAAGGGAACTTAATTTTAAAGAACATGTGGCTTATGTGTGCAAAAAGGTGTCAAAAAAGACTGGGTTTTTAAGACGTATTAGGAACAATTTATCTTTGAATGATTTGATACATGTGTACAATGTAATTGTGAAACCCCATTTTGAATTCTGTCCAACGGTGTTATTTCTTGTGAGTGGAGAAATGTTTGAAAGAATGCAAAAATTGCAAAATAGGGCCATGCGTATTATACTAAGATGTAATAGGTATACACCTGTGAGATGGATGCTGAATACTTTGAAGTGGATGAACGTGAAGTAGAGAATAATATTTAATGTTCTTTTGTATGTTTTTAAGATGAAATATGGAATGTTGCCTGATTATCTAAGAAGTAATTTAAGATTTGTGGGTGAGGTCCAACCATATAGATTGAGAAGTATGAATGATTTTAGGATCGATAGATGTAGAACTTCTAGATGTCAAAATTCTCTTTTTTATAAGGGTTTACAAATGTTTAATAGTATGCCAAGTATGATAAAAAGTGAATCAAATTTGAATAGATTTAAGAGTATGTTAGTAGAATATATAAAATTAAATTTTTAGAAAGCGAAGTACTGCTTATTGTCTAAGAGTGTATGATATTTGGAAACAAAAAGAATGTATGAGCGTTTTGTATGGCATAAATATCGCTAATAAATGAATTGAATTGAATTAAAGGCTGTTATTGCTTTGATTATCATTCCAATGCTTTTGTGTTAGATGCTATTAAATAATTCGCTAAACGAAATATTTCTTGTAAACGATTGGCTACTGAAACCAGCGCTCCTAGGGTGGAAATCAATTCTTGGCCAGTGCCTCAATAAATATTTAATTTTCCATCTAAGAAATTAAGCAAATCAGTTGGTAGAGTACTTAAGTTGTACTTTAGCAAAATATACCTTACAAGCTCTTGCAAATTTTACCAAAACTACTAACTAATACATTGCCGTCGCTGAAGTTTTAATTTCACCATAGTACAAATAAATATAATAAAAATGCATATTATATTAATTCTATCCTTACTTCGAATTTCACAAAGACAGATTTTATTCTTTCTCCAAAATCCAACAGGTAAACAAAATTAAGCTCCTATCAAAAATAGTAAAGAAATATTTTGAAACGTTTTCTTCTTATTTGTGTACGGCAATGAGCCTTCGCAGATTTAAAAATACCCAAATGTTCGACTTGGAGCGCGTTCAAGAACTCGGAATTAAGCACCTGAAACTATGATGTGATGCAACCAAATCTGAGCGGATGGAATAATAGCCTACGAAGTAAAATCTGAACGACACTTAATTGACAGTTCAAATTTGTCAAATAAAAACGTGTTGAATAAAAGCCGGTGTTCGCTAATTACCTATGCATTATGGCTAATTTCGTTGAAATCATAATCACAAGTGACCTCTCTGGAACACAATGGACTTGTTGTGCATGGGATTCAAAAACTTCTACGAATTTAATGACCTACAAAGGCGGCGGGGCAGCAAACTACCATGGGTTAGCTATGTTAGGAAACCAATTCATCTTGTCCGCGAACAGTACAAAGCCAATTATTCATATTTGGCCAATCAATAGCCAAGATCAAATTCCCGGATTAAAATTTGTAACTCCAGGTAAAGTAAATTGTTTAGCAGTATCACCTGATGGGAATTTTTTAGTAGCGGGAATTCAGGAATCTATATACATATGGGAAATCTGTTCGGGCAAGATGCTTAATGTTTTATCAAAACATTACCAATCTGTTTCAACGTTAAGATTTATTGCGGATGGCTCACACTTTGCGTCAGGAAGTCAAGACGGTTCAGTACTAGTTTGGAATTTGACGAAAGTTGTGTTACAAGAAGAGCAAAATAACGTTCCTCTTTATTTCTTTAATGATCATGCCCTACCTGTGACTGATATTTATGTTGGAGCAGGCGGAATTAGAGCTAACATGTGTACAGCTTCTACTGACCGAACTTGCAAGATATATGATCTTAGCTCTGGAAACATGTTATTGAATCTAGTGTTTACATCTAAGTTAATGTGTGTTACAATGAATGCATTGGAGACATCTGTTTTTGTAGGCTCATCTGAGGGAAATATTTTTACATTCAACATTCATTCTCCGCCAAGAATGAAGGAGTATCATGTTTTAAAGGATGATGACAAAGACAAATTTTTTGGACATCAGGGTTCTGTTACTTGTCTAGCTATATCAATAACTGGCGAAATTCTTGCATCTGGAGGAACTGATGAAATAATTAATTTATGGGATATTAGCAGCAAACAACTATTGCGATCCCTTACACATCATGGCCACATAACTAATATAAGCTTTGCGTTGGTTTCCAAATCTATATTTAATCCAGATATCCGATTGCATTTAGTTGCTTCTAACATAAAGAGAATGATTGAAAAAGTGCCTGACGATTTACACACAGTGGAGGTGATGGTTACTAATCCAATCGAATATGATATGGAAGCTGAGGGCCAGGTAGCAGCAAGTGCTGGCTCTGAAGGTAGTAAAGAATTAGAAGAACTTCGAAATGAACTTCGACGTGCAAAAAAAGTTAATAAGGAGTTGTTTGAATATTCAGTAAAAAATGTATTAAATCTTAAATAAATTTTGAAGAATAAAATGTTTGGAAATTTTCTTTCTTTTTATACAGGGTGTTTCAAATCTGGTGTGCCGAAATAAGTGATCGATCTCACCTAGCCAAACAAAAAATGTATGGGGAGGGGGAGTTTGGGTGATTCATAAATTTTAAATTTTCATGGTGTGCACATCACTATTTGATTTTTATCTTTTGATCTACTCAATGGGGAGGCAACGCCAAAAAAACTATTATCCCAAATGGCCTTTCGGAAATTATCAACAATGTTGATCTAATTCCTACCATTGCAGGTAGTCGCTTAAGGGGTTAGGTGGGTTTCAGAGGTTCAAAAAAAGGGTATTTTTACTATTTTTTTTTAATATATACAATCATATATTTTATCTAAAAAATTCAGCATATCAAAGATACATATTTAAACAGTATTTTGTGAAATTTTTATTTAAAAATTCCGAAAACTCAGCCGTTGGTACCTCATCTCCCCTGACGTCTCAAAAAAAATGCTCTTGCCGTGGACAGCATTACTCATTATTCGTTCATCTAAAATCAAAAAACTAAAAATATTTTGTTAGTACATGGATAAATCTCGTTATTGGACGGAGGAAAAAAAATTAAAATTTTAATGACTAGATAATGTTATTTCAAAGATGTGTGCAAAATTTGAACAAAATCGCTTCATATCTTTTCGAGAAATCATGTCCAC
Organism: Leptarthrus brevirostris; assembly: GCA_964036015.1. NCBI lineage: Eukaryota > Metazoa > Arthropoda > Insecta > Diptera > Asilidae > Leptarthrus > Leptarthrus brevirostris. The sequence continues at coordinate 93,063,328 of OZ038374.1, forward strand.
CAACTTAAAAAATTGAGTTTTGAGATAAAGTGCCGTACCACACTTGTCCTGGTTCATCGCAGTTTGTCGGAGAGAGGGCGTGCGGGGTGTATAGGGAAATCCGCACGGAACTTACCTATTTATCGTCGCATCGGCACGCATACATTCAAAGCAAGGTTTATTTGGGTTCGGAAACTGCTTTAATGTTACCACTACGTACAATAAATTGCGTGTGGTCTACACAAAATCTGACACGACAAGTGTGGGCACTCGTGCGGACTTCATCGCGCTCAAGCAGGACGAGTGGGGTACGGCACAAACGCGTTTAAAGTGCGAAGCGCTGCACTGACGTGGCCTGATGGGCGGAACTTTCGAAGGGTCTATCTCTTAGAATGTTACTCGGATCGATTTGAAATTTTAGGAGAATATTTTGAACACATTGTACTATTTAATAAGATAAAAAAAAATCGATTTTTTGAAATTTTCAAACCCACCTAACCCCTTAAGAAAATGAAAAAACTTAATACGACTACCTGAAATTCAGATTTTCTCGAAAATTTATGTAATTAATACATCTGTTTTTTTTTATTTTTATTAAATTGTCCATCTTATTACCTTTCCAAAAATGTACATGTTCAGAAAGGGAACGGATATAGAAATTTATATGTAGAAAACGTTTTGAGGAATATAAAAATCTCCAATTTAAACAAATTAAACTCCAATAAACCCTAAAATGCTTTTTATTGAATTTGAAACTTATTACAATTAATCTTAGTATGTTGCAACAGCTGTTCAAAATGTCCTCCGCCATTTTCGATGCGTACTAATAACCTACTTCTAATTCCCTGTTGAAGGCGTATTGTAGCCAGCCTCTTCCGCACTCGCAATTCTTCTAATAAATTCATCTCTATTGTTAATTGGCCTTGAATAATCTTTATCCTTCATTTTTCTCCATTCGAAAAAGTCCAATGGGGTAGAATCTAGAGATCTAGTAGGCCAAGGAATGGGTGCACCTTGTCCAAGCCAGCGGTCAGGAAATTTTTCATTCAGTATTCCCTTTACAATAATACCAGAATGCGCTGGTGTTCCATCGTGCTGGTGAAACATTGCTCTAAGATTACCTATAGGGATGTCTAGTAGATCTGGCAGTGTATTCTCCAAAAAGTCTGCATAAATTTGGTTATTAAACACTTGCGGCAAAATGAATGGCCTTATTAAATGTGTGTCGATGATAGCAGCCCAAACATTGCCTCAGAATTTGAGCTGGAAGAAGATCCCCTTGTCCTCTGTGGGTTAGTTTTCGACCAGGTTGTGGAAATTCGTAATACCGTCCCCGGTGAACTGCGATTCATCCTTTCACAGAATTCGGATCAGTAACGCCCCGTTCTTCCACGCATTCCAGAAGTCAAATGCACAATTGTATTCTCTCGGAATCTCTTAAGAGTAGTCCTTGGACTGGGATATGATGCTATGAACGTCACCCTACTGGATGAATAACTCTCCAAATTTTAACTAAAAACACTCCTAATCAGCAAAACAATTCGTCTTGTTCTCGTTTCAGTGTTTTGCTCGACTAGAGTGACTACTTGTTACTCGACGTCGGCAGAATCTTGCGAAATTTCAATCACAATTCCGTGCTGTTTGAAGTTACACTTTCGATTTCTCTTAACCTTCGAAAACTCCGTGAAAACATTCCTCTTTGGGATGCACGTCGATTAGGGAATTTTCTTTGATATTCCAGTACAGCCGCTCTGTCGTTTCCATCTAATCTACATACTACACAAACACAATAGTTCTGTACTTCTGTCTGCTTACTCTGTGGCGAATAAAGTTTGAGACGCTTCAACAACACAAAAGTACTCGCTGTGAACAAATAATATAGCTGTCCTGGAATATTTTGTTTAGATTTTCACATGTATAAAGGGGAGTAAAAATTCCTTAGATAGGTTTTAATAAATTAAGTCTAAAAATTATTTGAATTAAATGAAAACATTTTTTAACAAATATTTTTTCTAAATTTTTATTAAATAAATATTCTTCGAAGTTACAGAGCAAAAAGATGGACGATGCAGTTAAGGAGGAAAACCCTGTCGAAGTTCGTGACAGGAAATTAATAGCCATAAAACAAACCACAACCTTAGAATAGATACCATCATATCTATACTATGCCACAACATCGGAATCAAAAGTCATCTTTAGTTCCGCCACGAAGGAAGGAATAGGAATGGCTCCCTATGCAGGTTAGGATTAGGATACAACGAAAAAATCTAGAAATTTGTAACTTTCACTCTTCAACCCCTCGTAAAGGGGGGTCTGGTTCTACCTTATATAACAATTTTTCAAAGGTATACTTCCAAAAGTCCTAGAAAGTTGAAATTTGGTATGTATATTAGGATTTGCACAAAAACAAAGAAAAAATTAAGAAATCTGTAACGTACACCCTCTAACCCCCCGTAAAGGGGTGCAGGTCTTATATTTCTCTTACTTTCAAAAGTTCTAGAAAAATGAAATTTGATATGAAAGTTGGATGTTATTAGTAAGAACGAATTAGTAAACAACAAAAAAGAGAGTGGGCTATGAAGAAAGGAACTGCTGCCGTGCAAGAAGTCCCGACTATGCCAGAAGGAAGGGTTATGATTTTAACATGTATGTAAGATGAGTACAGTCACCTCTTAAGACAGCGTGGGCACTCTCTGGAAAACCTGGAAACCGGAAATATTTCGGAAATTTAAATAATCAGGGAATTTTGGAAATTTTCAGTGAAGTCAGGGATTTCTTTCTTTCATAAATTCAAATTATATTCTGATGCTGGCACCGTATATGAATAGATGGAGCCATCACTCGAAGTCTACTTCTGAGAAATTTAAAGGGAATTCTTTGAAATTAATTCATTTCGTTTATCATTTTTGGCATATAATAAGTTCTTAGAATAACCGCATGAAAGTGGAGTTACCGCATTCTTAGGAAAATCACGACATGATACAATTTTATTCATTCCATTATTAGATGTACCGTGGTAAATTGCTTGTGCAAAGTTAGCGCTTACTTCAAACAGAGTCAACATCACAAAAATCTATGTCTATTAAATTAAATGTAAAAGAAACAACATTTTTTACAGAACACAACGAAATCGGTAACAATCAGCAAGATACAAGCACCAGTCCAGCGTATGCAGTGGATCACAAATGAGTCAAGATGGCTAGTTTCAATGCTCACGAAAAATAGCGTCACTAAGGCCGAAATACTATGGTGTATGCATTTAACCCTGACTCATGGCTCACAGAGAAGCGGAGGAATAGCTATAGAACTCTTTCCTTTAATGTTTCCATATTAAAAAATAGCATCAAAAATGCAAATATAGAGAGAGGACTAAAATCGCATACACTATCAATTTTGGCCTTACCCCATATTCTTTTCGTGAAGTTTAGGATGTCTGTTCTAACTGTAATTATATTTTAGGTGATTTTGATGAATCACTTAACAAGGTAGCCCAAAAAGGACATATGGATGTTTTTTTATGCTTCTGGAATTCTGAAATAAATTATGGATGATCATTTCTGGGCCATGCGACTGCAGCTGATTTGATGAGATCTTTCTTTGAAGCTATGAAGCATTAAAAACTCTTGACCTCATAAAACTACCCCAAATTTCAATATAAACAAGAAATTTGTTCCAGAAATAGAATACGAATGGACAAATCCTTCTCAATTTGGGAAGTTGTGGGGGGGGAGACTTAAACCGTAAAAATTTGGCGAGGTAGGCGATCTTGTCACAATACCAAAGAGAAAATCTCCCTTTTGCCGGAACTATTAAAATTTTGAAAAAAATTCAGAAAATGGGTAATATTTGGAAAAGTTCTTTTAAAGTTTTGAACATTTAAAGAGGACTATCGCATTAACAGATTGCTTCAGTAGAAGATTTAAAATAATCTTCTTGTTAATGATTTATAATGTCCTGAAAATAAAGTACCGATTTCAAGTAGACGAAAGCCAATTGCAACGTAAAGAATCAATACATTTAAGCGATTCTACAAATGAAGCCCTATGTTTTCTTATCTAGATCAGGCTAACTTAATGTTTTCAAATTGTTTATCAAAGTTATAAAACCCATAATCTACGGTATTTTACACAGAGTTTACCGAACATCGAATGTTTAAAATCACAAATTTGGGTATACACGTTTATATTCATATTTATTTAAAAAAGTTTAATTAATTTAGTGTGCAATCATTCTGGCTGCTTTTCTCCTCTGGTTCATTCGCTGTTTATATGTGAGCGATTCAAGTGTATCAGCGATATTAATCTCATCGATTTCGTAACTTTGTATGTTAAATTTCATTTTAATTTCTTCCATCATATTAATTAAAGGCACCCAGTCCTCGAATTTCGTTCCATATATTACATACTGTAGTATTCCATAGTGTTCGGCTCTGTTAAATAAAATAAACAAAAATGAGATAATTTGAATTAAAAGACAACTCACTCTAGATCGATATCAGGAATCGTTCGTTCGATGAAACGCTTTGCCTTAGAAACGCTTTCGTTAAGCCTGCAAAAACCGAGTCAAAAGTGTATCTATACAAATTCGTAGTGTTGCATGACTTACAATGCGGCGTATTCATCAGGGTTATCGTGGAATTTTATTACAATCTTTGTTCCCTTTCGCAACCTATCTTCAAAATCTTTTGGACTTCCCAAACTGAATATTTGCCCATTCACAAGTAGTGCTATCCGATTGCAAAGAAATAAGCCTTCGAGTACGCTACTCGTTGTAAATATAACAGTTTTTCCGTCATTTTGCAAAATTTCAATAAGGTCGCAAATTTTACTTATGGCAGCTGGTTCGCATCCAAAAGTTGGTTGATCTAGCAAAATTATGTCTACATTTCCTAGAATCGACATTGCCACGCTTAATTTTTTTTTATTGCTTTCGTTGTAGTATTTGATTTGTGTGTCAAGAAGTTTTTTTATTCCAAGATATTTAACTACCCTTGAATATGTGACTTCAATGTCTCGATCTCTAATTCCACGCAGTAGGCAACATATATGGAGTGCGTCACGACCTGTCAAAGAGGTCACCAAGCCTCCACCTTCAGGGCAATACCCAATGTAGCTTATGCTATCTTTAAAAGAGTCCACAATGTGTCTTCCATTTAAATAAATATCTCCTATAGTTGGCTTTAAATTTAATGTGAGCAACTTTATAATAGAACTTTTTCCACTTCCATTTGGACCAGCAATTCCAAAAACTTCACCCCTATTAAATATCGCTAGATAGTACGTCGGAAAAATAATAATTGCAAAGTTTGCTGTTACCGTTGAACAACAAATGTAACTTGATTTAGCGCTTGAAATTCATCATAAAATACTGACACATTTTCGAAAACCAGAGCATGGGCTCTCTTCTGAGCTGTAGTCATTACCGATACCCGAAATGCCTCGTTTTCTGCACTTTGATCTATTGCAAGGTCGTCCATGTCTGTGTAATCTTTTTTTATACTATTAAAACACAAAATATCTTCAACAAAAACCAACAAGAAATTAAGTTCAAATACTTACCAAGAAGAATAGCATCGGACTCCAGATATTTCATAAATAAAGAAAAACAACAGGCATAAAGCCCCAACAGCTGCCATATAGAGAATTCCCCAAACAAAATGGTTATCATATAAAAAATAGTCGTACTGGTCTTAATAAAGAAGAAAATTGTAATTTAAACAAAGTAACAAAACATTTCAATAATTTTACCTTCACAGCATAATGGTATTTCCGAGCATAATTTGTCACAAATACCCAACTCGATACAAATCAATTCACAAATAGTAATCCGTTTTGTAATGATGAAAGTTCCACTCAACGATTTAGCGCAAGCGTAGTGAGGAAATACCAGCAAAATCCATTCTAGTTGATCCCAAGTGGGCCAAGGCATACATTCAGTAAGCGCAAGTAAACCAAACCCTGCAATTAAATTAAATTTAGTAGGTAACTAAGTAAACTAACATATCTGATGCCGAATTACACAATTATGTAATACGAAGTGCGGTTGTAAATAAAACGAATGACTGACATGGCACATTGCCTCAAGTTTTGAATTTTCAAATTAATTTAACCGAAAATGCTAAAATCCAACTATGGGAAAAGCTTATAAAACACTTACTGAAAAGAATAATCAAATAAAGTTGTAAAACTATGGGATCGCTATAGGAAAATCAAAGAAACACAATACTCCGTTAATACAATAATATTTATTTCGCTCTTTTCGCAATCAACTAACTCCTCTTTGATGGTTCTCTACTTGTTTGCCGCGTGGAGTTTCATAATATTTTCTGCCCGTTTGAAGCGTGCTACGAGGTTGCCTACTATTGGACTCTCAACTTACGCCAATTGCACGGGTATTAAGCCATGTTGCCGTGGCATGTTCTGTAACTCGTTGGGGGAATCACCGCTTCGCTTTCCACCGACTTGTTCCTTATTGCTGACAGTCTTGGCCCGATTTCTTCGAATTGGTTTGGATTGCGACTATTTACTGACAATTTAAACAGCGTATACATATAAAATAGTTTTTAAAAAAAAAGTTGAACCGACTTCACAAAAAGCGCTAAAAAGCATAAAATAATTTTTAATTTTATATCTATTACGACATTTTGAAGTCGGTGCAAATTAAACAAACCAAACCAAACTACAAAAAAAATATTTAATCTTCATTTCTTATGATGCCGTAAGCTGAAACGTTCAGGTAGTATTATGTATTATTTTCAATTGTGGTACTGTAGTTGTTTTATTTGTTTAATTTGCACTGACTTCAAAATGTCGTAATAGATAGAAAATTAAAAATTATTTTATGCTTTTTAGCGTTTTTTGTGAAGTCGGTTCAACTTTTTTTTAAAAACTATTTTATTTTCAACTTTTTAGTGTCTTCGACTCTATACAACGAAGAAAGAACCATCCGAATCGGTCCACGCGTTAAAAGTTAGTTTTAACCCCCTACCCCACCCCCACCCTCATTCCACTAAAGTTTTTTTCTCAATCAAGGACAGAACAGAAAAGGAATCATCGAAATCGGTCCACGCGTCACGAAGTTACTACCCCTCCCCCTCCCCCACCACCATAAGACCAAATTATTTTCCTATTAGCAATGGGGGATCGCATTCTATACAACAGCAAAAGAACCATCCAAATCGGTCCACGCGTTACAAAGTTAGGTTCCACCCGCCTTCTCCCACCCCAACCACACCAACAATTTTTTTTCTCGTGGTATCAACCTGGGAGCATACTCTACCCAAAAGAAAAAGAATTATCCAAATCGGTCCACGCGTTACGAAGTTAGACTATTCCTCCCCCCACCCAACCCCTCACCATGGACAAAATTATTCTTCTATTAGCAATGAGTTATCACACTCTATACAACAGCAAAAGAACCATCCAAATCGGTCCACGTGTTATAAAGTTAAGTCCCACCCTCCCCCACCTCCACCCCACCAACATTTGTTTTCTCGTATTATCAACCAAGGATCATATTCTACCCAACAGAAAAAGAATCATCAAAATCGGTCGACGCGTTACGAAGTTATGCCCGGTCAGACATAAAAACAAAAAAATAAAAAAAATAAAAAAAAATACGCGTCGAACTTAGAACCTTTTTGTTTTTGGGAAGTTGGTTAAAAATTAGATAAATTGCAACCACGGAAGTTTCAAATGGCGGCTCATGCACACTCCTTGAGAAGTCTCTTGAGCTTTTCTCGAAATTTTGGTGGGATGGGGTGGGGGTACGGGGTTAAACCTAATTTTTTAACGCGTGGACCGAATTGGATGGTTCTTGTTTGTTGTACAGAATAGAAGGCACTAAAAAATAGAATAGTTTAAAAAAAAGTTGAACCGACCTCACAAAAGGCGTTAAAAAACATAAAATAATTTTTAATTTTATATCTATTACGACAAGATGGAGGTTGCGATGTGCGATTCTCCGCAGATTTGATGATGTCAACCGTCAAAATTGACGATCATCACAGTCGTAAGATGCTTGTCGCCGATAGTCCCAGAAACCGGTCATCATCCGGCGCTTCGTGTTACTTTATATAATAATTGAAGTAACAATTTGGCTGTTTGTTTAGCTTAATGTGTTCACATTTCTAAATCTATGTAGTCAACGAAAAGTCTTGTGCTGAAGTTGATTACTTATCTTACTCTGATTTACGCAGTCAAGTTATATTTTATTGAGTCGTCATAGAATGTTTAGATAGAAGGTAGTCAACTTTGTGCAGTGGACCATTACAACCTGGAGGCTTGTGAGAGTGGCGACCCTCTTGTTATTTTCAACCTCTGCGGACACTTTTTCAAAACTGCTTTTCTTGACAATGGCTGTGATAATAGTACTTTGAATTTTACTAATTTGACGAAGCTTCCACCGAGTACCCTTCAACTGAAGTATCTTGTATTTGGCGAGGCTACTGTCTTAATATCAGTATGTTAAAATTGCATTCAAATATGCATTATTATTATTGAGTGAAACGTCTTGATTAGATGCGTTATTATTTTGGTTGTTTTTTTAATTAGTTTGCATTAGCTTGACTCGAACTTCCATCTTTTTCCAAATCTCTTTCAAAATAACATATTCTGTTTTCAGGTACCTTTTTTTGCGGTTTTTGTTTTTTACGCGGTCTTTCTTGTACGGTTTCCGGAATTTACGCGGCTTTTTTTACACAGTACGCATCCGTTGCGTAAAAAGAGACCGAGATGTATTTACGTTTGCACTGAATGGCTGGTCATGGGTAATAGAACCTAAAAATTCAAGTTAACTAGCAGGAATATGTTATAAGTCTGCAAGTATAACATATAATAATACGTAAATTACCTGTTATAATATTGAAGACGCAGAGGTATGCATATGCCTTCGTACTATTAACAAAGCAGGAAAATAGATAGCTTGATGTAATTGCTGCAAATCCATAAACCATAAACACCACGCACATAATACCTGAAACATTATTGAAGTATTAGAATCGTTTTTAATTAAAAGCTGTTTTAGCATATCTGTAGTCTTATTGAATTGCTTATCTCTAAATTTTTTAAATTTGAGTTAACTAAACAAACTTTTTGAACATTTAATACTCTACAAAATAGCTTCATTGCTTTTCACATATTGCTATGTTTAATTAAATACTTTTGTTTTTTGAAAACAGCTACAGATAATTAGTTATCTAAAAAAATCTCATAGAATTATTGAGCGAAAATATCGATGTAGGTATAATCAGTTCGTGCTTTGTAAGAACAATCTACACGCAATAAGATAAGCAGAATATATAAGTAAGGAAAATTTATGCAGTTATGCAGTAATCTTTTTAAATAACTGTATAAGTTATAAGAATAATAATTACAATACGACTTATCTGCATTTATTGCGACATTTTAAATAAGCAATCTTCTGGGTAACGTCGCCTGTTTCCCCTTATTTTAAAAGACCTAAAATCGATAAAAGAGATATTTCGGGAAAATTCTAATAACCCGCAGATTTGTTTTCAAATACACATACGGCCCATATTAACAGTGAAAATATTATTATAACACTCCAAAATCACTTAAGTACATTCATTGAAGGCATTTCACACACTGATACCAAACACTTTCCAATCCCAATCCCTGGCTTTTATTGTTCATAGAGAAGGGAAGACAGTAAGGTAATTCGGAACTCCCTGGCCATGCACATACAAGATCCAGGGGGTATTTTACCTGATTTAATTGTAGTGATTGGCTATTCGCATAACTACCACAATTCGCCGTCAGTTTTCTATAGACGCGATATCTGGATTTTAATTCGGTTCATTTATCTCGACAGAAAGTCCTTTTTAACCGATTTCCCAAAAACAAGGTTCTAAGTTCGACATGAATTTTTTTAATTTTGTTTATGTATGAACAAGCATAACTTCGTAACGTGTGGACCGATTTTGACAATTCTTTCATTGTTGGGTATAGTATATTCCCCGATGTCAAAAAATTTTGACATGGGGGTGAAACCTAACTTCGCAATGCGTGGTCCCATTAAGATAAACCTTTTTTTTGTTGTATAGAGTATGATCCCCTATTGTTAATGAGAAAAATTGCCCTTAGGGAAGGATGGTGATTCTTTCTTTGTTGGTAGAGTATGTTCTCCGATTGGTACCATGTCAAAGAAATGTTTGGTGGGGTGGGTTGGTGGTGGGAGTGAAGCCTTACTTTGTAATGCAGGGACCGATTTGGATGATTTCTTTGTTGTTGTATAGAGTATAATCTTCTATTGCTAATAATGAAAAGAAATGTACCTACAGTGGGGTAGGAAGAAGGAGGGGTCGTCTAACTTCGTGACGCGTGGACAGAGTTTGATGATTCTTCTTCTGATGTATAGAGTATGTTCCCCCATTCGTACAATTTTAAACGGTGGGGCTGTAGTAGGAGAGGTGTTGGATGTCATATACCTATTTTGATGATTCTTTTTTGTTGTATACAGCATTATTTCCTATTGCTACTATGAGGAAAAATAAGTTTCCGAACACGGATTACTTCGTCGGTTAGAAAGAGGTGCTTGATGGACGACTGTCATTGGCTAAAAAGGATGCTGTGGTCGAACACTAAAGAGTATCAGATTTAAGTTCATTCCCGACCATAACTGGGTACTGTTTGACCTTAACCTGGTAGGTGAAAGGCCCAACCTTTCAAAAACCCGACTAACTGGAAGAGATTCAGTCATATAATCAAATTAAAGCTTTCTAACATGCCTGAATTAGACATTGAAACAATTCAAGAGCTAGAATCAAGGGTAAGAACATTTGAGAAGGTTATGACAACGGGATACCGTGTCTATTGTCTTTTAAAGTACCGAACAAATCCCTGTCGGCTTAGTGGAATGAAGATCTCGCCAATTTGAGCAAGATTACTCGGGCCATCTTCAACATCTGTCACAGGCATAATTATAACGAGCCGTATAATGAGTATCTTAAGATATAAAAAAACGATGGCTTTCTGATGAGAAAAACGAACAAAGCGGCTTGGAAGAAGTATTGCCATTCCATTGAAAGCTCTAGGAAATCAGCCAGACTAAGCAGCAACTTCCCGAGTTGCCGAGGAGACCTGCAACTTGGTAACAAGATACATTTCGGGGAGCGAAGTTATTGCTATAGTCATCAGAGAAAGAACTATCTGGGCTATTGACAGTTTCGATCCTACAAACCCCCTGGATGGAATCCTTCCAATTATGCTGCAGAAGCTACCTGACTAGTGAGCTTGCGAAGGATTTCAGGCCAATCAGTCTGACCTCCTTCTTGCTGAAGACTTTGAAGAACGTGTTGGACGTTCTCTCGCTCTCTGGTTTCTTTAACCTCTTCGGTACATAAGCCGTCTACTACACCGACCTAGTCCGGTTCTGCACCAACGCCTTCAACTCTGGCCGATTCATTTTTGATTACTCCTCTCCAGTCTGTTCACCTTACTACTCCACTCATATTTACTGCATTGAGGCTGTTCAACGTAGATTCGTGCGATTTGCTCTTCGTGACCATCCTTGGACATATCCTTTTTACCTGCCTCCTTACACTGATTGATACCCTGTGATGTTGTAGCACATCCTTGGCATGAAAGGAGTTAACGGTAAAAGAAATGGGTGAGTGAAGCGGTAACGATGTTTTTGATAAAAAATTCAAAAAATTTCTATATCGACAAAAAATAAGCAATTTTTATATCCTATGGCCTATGGCCTTTTTCTTCAATAAAAGTACTTAAGACTAAAAAAATAAGTTCTGCTTAACATGAAATCTTACCCATCATATGTAATAAAAGTGGTGTTCTGGTTATTGGAGCACAGATGGACACCATCAGGATAAATGATACTGTCAGGAGTACTATGTAGTCCCAAACCATGGCGGATGCCCAATAAGTTGCTCGTGTGAGACCTGTATTCAGTTGAAAGCTTTTATATCCTGTCGTCCGCTCTACTAAAATGTCTATTAAGCATATTGGTGAGACTACGGCTAATATTAAAGTATAGAATAAACCAAAGCTTTCCTTTTGCGATGTATATAATTGATCGCTGTAGAAAGGCTTAATTGGTGCATTCTTGAGAGATATGGAAAATGATTGCCCCAGAATAGCTCTAAGGAATTAAAAAATTTATAAAATTAAAAGGTTTACAAGTTACAACTTCTTACCGTAGAATTGCGTTGTGAACAAAATTTAATGACATTGCGGCTGTATGTAAGATATCGTCATTATACCATGCAATAATTTTATTTTCCCTGATACTTGCTCCTATGGTAAAAGATTTATGCCGATTATAGCTGTCTTTCAGTTTTTTTGCTATGTATTCTTTAAAATCTGTGCTGATTTCGATGATTTGACTTTTATCCATTATCTCGGTATACTCCTGGCATATGACTTTCTCAATTTTTGAAAAATTTCTTTTACATGATAAAACAGCTCTATCGGTTGGCGGTATATCAAATGTAATTTTAGTTGGATCTGTGTACACAAGCCACCATATCTTATATGTCGCGAAACCATATAAGATACACATCACTATCACAGCTGCTGTCAGAATCCAAAACCTTGATGATGTAAAAACTAATTTCTTGAATAACATCGCTCTCCAGCGCCTCTTTGTCAAACGATGGTCACGAAGGAGATGTAATTCTAGAAAAACACACATTTTGATAAAAGATATTTGCTACTAAATGCGTAATAAGAATAATTGTATGTTGAATTGTGTTAAAAGGGCTCATGTTAATTTTGTTTTTTTTTTTCAGGAGAACGAAAAACAGTCTATTGAAAATTTTTTCATTGTACAATGCCAATGTATTTTTTTATTTTTTTTTATACTATACATTCATTCGTTACACAGCATATCTTTTGGCTTTAGATAAATGTTGTAATACATAAAAATCGTAAATTGAATGACATTGACTGGCGCCCTTTTTAAAATTATTACATGCTAAAAAAAGGAAAAGGAAATAGAATAAATGAGCCATTTATTTTGAAAGTGGCATAAGTCCACTTTTGGAAGTACTTTTAGTTTTATGTTCCAAAATATTAGTAAGCTTGAAATATTCTTACTGTTGTAACTTTTAATGATTTTTTAATAACCCTTATAATAGGCGAGGAGCCACCAATCCTGAAAGCTCCGTGATTACGCTTTCTAAAATTTTAAATAGAAAATAAAAGTTAACACTTAGACGAATAAGATTTGCTTGGTCGGCGAGAGCAACATTGTTTATTATACGATCAACTTAAATTAAAATTTCTCCATATTTCCTTTTTCCCATATGAATTTATATTCCCAATGAAGAAACTAGAGGTAGAAGAAAGCCATAACTCCAAAAGAAATGTCTTGAACGGAGTAGAATCTATGACAGTATAATCTCTGACCACATAATAAAATCTGGTATGCGTGATACTTCCGGCAGTTTGTAAGCACGCATACCAAGATATTTATAAATCTAACATCAAAACGCGTAAAATGAAAAAAAAACAAAGGTTACCGTGATAATGGATAAATTTTACCCCCTATCACACCATTTAAATAAGTATGCGCGACCTTTCCGGCTAAAAATCATTGGTCGACCGGATTTTTTCTTGAAGAGTACTATATTTCCCACAAAATTGTCTATGAGATTGATCAAAATCCGTGATGACGGAAAAAAACTACGAAAATTTAAAAATATATAATTTATTTATAATGTTTTCGGCTAATTAAATCCACGCCGACCAAGCAAATCTTATTCGTCTAAGTGTTAACTTTTATTTTCTATTTAAAATTTTAGAAAGCGTATCACGGAGCTTTCAGGATTGGTGGCTCCCGGACTATAATGAACACAACACTATCAAAGCTATGACGCTTATTAATATTTTGTTTGTAATCTAAAGTCACTGATTTGACAGATTTTACTTATGACTTTCGAAATAAACATTACAAATATTGTTTTAAGGGGGCAGGGCAGTACCTTAAAAAATCGATTTTCGGTTTTTTCGCTTTTTTGATTCTCTGATCTTTCCTGATTATAAAAATGTGTTATATTAACCGAAACTCACAATAGTTCTTTTCTTCAAATTGGTATAGGGGATTTTCAAAATTTGAACCCTCACTTAAGTTATTAATTTTTTAAAGTGTAAAAATGGCATAATTTTTTCCATGATTCCTTAAATTAAAATCACTTTTTTCAAAAAACTAAAAGAACAATCGTATCACAATTTGTAGCTTTAAAAAGAACTTTTCAATGAAGTTTGTTTATTTTTTTTATATTGAAGGGTTCATGAGAAATCATGCGCGCAAGCTTTTTGCCCCCAAATTCACCCTCTTACTTTACAGTTTACACCCTCCTGCGAATTATATTGAAGGTATTTTTTTTTAAATAGCATAAAACTATTGGCAAAGCCATGAGGAATTTAAATATACCAAAGAAACAAGTACAAGGGTCATCATGTAAAAGGTTTATCAAAAACTTCATTCATGACTTAATCAGCAAGAATGGAAGAGCAATTTTAAAAATAAATTGTTTTTCGCAGAATCATATTAATGTTCAAATGACCCACACGACATTGTATAGAGTTATTTCCATGGATTTATTTTAATGTAATTTTCTACAAGGAAAAATCGCCAGTTACATCACCACAATTTTACAGAATCGAAACAAAAGATTCATGTCCAGTTCTGTTAAATAAACAGTAGAGTAGCTCTATTTCTGAGAAATTGAAAGTGACAAAATATATTCCTACGGAAACCAGTTTCGCCTCAACGAAAGATAGGCAGCAAATTTTCAGAGAAATCACATATACCGTGCTCCAAAAAGATTGGCAGCACACGGTAAAGGGCAAGTTATGATGCCAAATTTCTCAAACTCCCCAAAAACCGTGTACAGCCAGCCTTTCGATCTTTCTTTGTTGAGAAAGGAGAAGCCAAGAGGCACTGATTGTGATAAGAACGTTCAGCAGCCAGAATGCTGCCACTTGCCAAATAAATTCTGTAACTAGATCTTCTTAAACTTGTAACAAAAATGCACGAAATTTTGGAAAAGCGTAACCACTTCCAAAATGCGTTTGTAAAGCTGTAAAGTACAGAAATTGTATGAAATATCTATTGAATAACCCTCCCACACCATTAGTTACAGCTAGTAACTAACTTTTTATACAAAAGCATTGCTCGAGAATTACATATGTTACATGAGTCATATAATAACACGTTTATAAAAAACCATGCTATCGTTTATTCCAATTTTCAATAAAACAGTTTTTAATTAAATAGATTTTACTTCACCTTTCAGCCGAAATTTGTATAAAATACTTTCTTTCAACTTGCAGTAATAATTATTGACAAACAAATTGCTTTTAAAGCATGTATTTTGTAATCAGTTTATGATTAGGAACCTTTTTAGTAAAAAAAAAGGAATTAGCCAATAAAATTCTCTTTTTAAAACATCTAAAAAAATATTCAAAAATTATTTAACTATGACTTATCTCACAATTTAGGTATATCACATTTAATTCTTGATAGATTTATACAATACCTAATTTGTTCTAATCCAAGATATATGTCTTAGTTATCTAAAGGTACTAGGTTGTACCTTAATGATACCTATATGATATTCATAATGACAAATGTAAATATTTTCTTATAGTTCTTTGTTACAAAATAAAAAACAATGTGGAAATATTGAAAGATTTAAAAGGCATAGTATATTTCTATGTTAAAAATTTTGCAAGTTATATTTGCGTTTAAAGAAACCTTATGGCAAAAAATTTGGCGTCCAAATGCATTTTTTTCGGATCAGACTTTTGTCCAGGTAATAAGAGTCTAGCCGTACGACATTAAAATAATTAGTCTTTTTAGTTTTTATCAGGGTTAACTCACCAAACTGTGTCTCGGCGGCTGCGCTACTATGTGGCAAAGAGAGGATGCTTAACATTTCAATGGGTAGCTTTAGAAAAATGGGTTCATGGAGTCCATTTTTATTTGGCAGCGCTTATTCGCATCACCCGTGTCATTGATTTAACATGTCTACCTGAACTTCCGAAGCTGATAACAATCTCCATTCAGTGTTAATATTCTCCCAATCACATCTGTTAGCAATATTAGAAAAAGCTCTTAAAAAAGGTAACATCAAAAAATTTTTAGAAGCCCGAATATTTTTGGATCCCTATATGTTAACAAAATTAAACTTACATAACTTAATGTAAAATTCTCGACAATCTTGTTTCACTTTTTCAATAACACTCGATTCTGGTGCATTTTTATTTATAAATTCTTTAAAAGACCCTATGTAAATGCTATTGCTAATATTTTTGGCACTTTAGCACATTTTAAAAACGTGCCAAATGAAAAGTAAAAGTGTAAATGTAGCTAATTTTGTTTTCTATATGAAAATGTAACCAATTAGTTACAATTGTAACTAAGTGGCAGCACTGAGCCAGATGCTTGTGGATGGCCAACAATGATCAGCACTCAGTGGTGGGTGGTGGGTGTTTTTACATGCGAAGTTCTCCGATGAAATACGAATTTGAGTGACTGGAATGGTCGGAAAGAACATTTAGTGTAGCCAGAGTCCATCTTTTAGTGGCAGGTTTGTAGAAATGCTTGAATTTACTTATTATAAATTGTTTTGAATTATTTATTTTGAAATATGTATATATTTTTGGTTCAATGTTGCACAGCTTTTAACAAAAAAAAGGCCTAATGAATGGTTATAGGTTCATCAAGAAACTTTTTATATTTACATGCTTTTGATATGGCAACCCGTGTCCACGAGGAAAAATCAGCAAATGTTCTGAATTGAAATCGTGACAACAGCGTGCTGAGGAAGAGGGATGGATGCATAGGAAAATGATGGGAAAATAAAGCAGACCGCAATAGTCCATAAGAGCGTGTACTGCCAATCTTTTTGGAACAGAGAATTCCCATTTATTCCCGTGGAACATGGGTGGAAATTGTTCCTTTGTTCCACTTGGATTTGATGTGATTATTTGGGTATTTAACCACATAAGTGTCCATTATAGTCATTTTTAGGTAATATTCAGTGAGTGATGGATATTAATTTACTATTATTTAATTATGGATATGGACATTTCACCATAATCCAGTGAGTGCAGTGAATGTGAAAGTGAGAGTAATAAAATTAAAAAAAAATCTAATAAGAGTGAATTTTCGAAGTATTTTAATGGAAATGGCGAAGAAAAGTCTCCACTAGTAGTGTGCAAGTTGTGTGGAAAAGATAAAAGAAATGTTAATAAAAGAAATGTTGAAATAATAATTCAAAATCGAAACACTTCCGGGTTAAAGAAACAATTATTATCTACCCATAAAGAAGAAACGATGACATTTTTTCCTCAAAAACCGGAAACCACCGTCTCCAGTTTTTTCAAATCCTTTGGAAAGGTATGCATAATTTATCAATGACTTTTAATTAATGTTAGGTTTAAATTTTTTTTTAGTATCTAAAACTATTTTTCCCAGGTTTTCACTATTTTTAATTAAAAGTATGAGTACTTATACTTTTTTTTCCTTTCGTGGAGGTATTTTTGAATGCCTACATAATGATTTAACTCATCATGTTTTTATTAATTTCCATATGCAAATTGTTATTGACTATTGATGTTGTCAAAAATACGAAAAATATTATTTCGTAGTATAAAGATTTTTTATTTTTAGTAAATTTATGTCTACATTCCCCGTCAAATTAAAAACATTAAATCAATATTACAATTTATCAGGTGTAGTTTTATTTCAGACGCCTTCCTTATCCTTTCCTAAGAGGTCCCAGGTTTTTTCCCCACCATGTGGTCGGCTCCTCTACTTCGATTACCATTTAAGGTGAGTAGCGGTGAGGCTTTGCTTTCCCTAGATGGTATTTATGGGAAGAAATGTTCCTATTCCGATCCGAAGGGAATGAAGAACCAGCAAGTAACTATTTCTACAACCTTGCTCCAATGGCGGCAAGATACTGATTTGGGGTTGCATTTCATGCAATGGTATGGACCAAGAAACCCAGAAAAAATCTACCAGTAATGCATGAAAATATTGTACGATGTTGTGCTTTTTGCAGGTGATAAAAAATAATTCATAACAACATTGTCATACAATAAGATAATGCACCTATTCATACAAGCTGGCTCATCAAGAAATATTTGTGTGAACTTTCTCTCAGGATGTTTTGAAATAAATGACGTAAAGACCGACCTCAATATGAATCTTTGTCAATACTTTAAATCAAAAGTTTAAGGAGGTGTAAGGATGTTTTAACGGTCTGAACTGGGATTCCTACAGAAATGTTGCGAAATGCTGTTCTTAGTGCTATCTCGGAAATGAGTCAATGATCTTAATGCCTAGCAGACTCCAAGAAGTCATTACAACCAAAGGGGAAATACAATATATAATATAATATGCGCACGATTTACTACTGGGGGGGTTATCTAATTTTAGGTTATTTTTTTTTTAGTATTTCAGTCAAATTTCTCCTAATCAAGAAGTGCAGAGCATTTAAAAAACCAATCTTCGGGCTGGTTCATCGCAAATGATAACGTTTGGTCTGCCACATAATGCCGTGCACAGAATTACTTTACTTTTGTCTGTCAAAAGAAGTTTTCCACACTTCGTTTGTAAATTTCTCTCGAGTCCTAGTGCACTTGTATACTTGAGTATATCCTGCTCTGTCACGGTTTTCTTAGATCCTTTCAAGCCAGAACATAGCCAAATATGCTCTTCGACAGTGAGTTCATTTAAAAGAATGTCGACGTAAGGACAATAACCGATTCGATGTTTTTCAAGTGTTTTGTGTATATTAAAATTTTTTGTTAATACTATTCCTGATGAAGGCTTCAAGACACCTGCCAAAATGGCAGCTAAAACAGATTTTCCCGATCCGTTATGCCCAAAAATTATAGTTAATTCACCTTCATAAGCTTTAATGTTGATATCCTTTAAAACGCGTTCATTGTTTATTTCGACACCAACTTCTTTTATATCAAGTCCAATATTTTTTCTAATTGGCAAGGTGATAAAAAATAATTCATAACAACATTGTCATACAATAAGATAATGCACCTATTCATACAAGCTGGCTCATCAAGAAATATTTGTGTTAACTTTCTCTCAGGATGTTTTAAAATAAATGCCGTAAAGACCGACCTCAATATGAATCTTTGTCAATACTTTAAATCAAAAGTTTAAGGAGGTGTAAGGATGTTTTAACGGTCTGAACTGGGATTCCTACAGAAATGTTGCGAAATGCTGTTCTTAGTGCTATCTCGGAAATGAGTCAATGATCTTAATGCCTAGCAGACTCCAAGAAGTCATTACAACCAAAGGGGAAATACAATATATAATATAATATGCGCACGATTTACTACTGGGGGGGTTATCTAATTTTAGGTTATTTTTTTTTTAGTATTTCAGTCAAATTTCTCCTAATCAAGAAGTGCAGAGCATTTAAAAAACCAATCTTCGGGCTGGTTCATCGCAAATGATAACGTTTGGTCTGCCACATAATGCCGTGCACAGAATTACTTTACTTTTGTCTGTCAAAAGAAGTTTTCCACACTTCGTTTGTAAATTTCTCTCGAGTCCTAGTGCACTTGTATACTTGAGTATATCCTGCTCTGTCACGGTTTTCTTAGATCCTTTCAAGCCAGAACATAGCCAAATATGCTCTTCGACAGTGAGTTCATTTAAAAGAATGTCGACGTAAGGACAATAACCGATTCGATGTTTTTCAAGTGTTTTGTGTATATTAAAATTTTTTGTTAATACTATTCCTGATGAAGGCTTCAAGACACCTGCCAAAATGGCAGCTAAAACAGATTTTCCCGATCCGTTATGCCCAAAAATTATAGTTAATTCACCTTCATAAGCTTTAATGTTGATATCCTTTAAAACGCGTTCATTGTTTATTTCGACACCAACTTCTTTTATATCAAGTCCAATATTTTTTCTAATTGGCAAGGTGATAAAAAATAATTCATAACAACATTGTCATACAATAAGATAATGCACCTATTCATACAAGCTGGCTCATCAAGAAATATTTGTGTTAACTTTCTCTCAGGATGTTTTGAAATAAATGCCGTAAAGACCGACCTCAATATGAATCTTTGTCAATACTTTAAATCAAAAGTTTAAGGAGGTGTAAGGATGTTTTAACGGTCTGAACTGGGATTCCTACAGAAATGTTGCGAAATGCTGTTCTTAGTGCTATCTCGGAAATGAGTCAATGATCTTAATGCCTAGCAGACTCCAAGAAGTCATTACAACCAAAGGGGAAATACAATATATAATATAATATGCGCACGATTTACTACTGGGGGGGGTTATCTAATTTTAGGTTATTTTTTTTTTAGTATTTCAGTCAAATTTCTCCTAATCAAGAAGTGCAGAGCATTTAAAAAACCCTCCTGTGGGGGGGGAGGGGGGGGTGGTTAACCGCCCCCCCCCCCCCCTGTGCGCTACTATTTACGGTGCATGAAAATGTATCCTTTTTCAATTTTCCGTAGCTTTAAATTAGCTTGTATGTACCCTACGTCTGTCGCAATAATTTTGTGTTTTTTTTAATCTTATTTAACAAAACTCTTTCTTTTGTTTTTTTATATTGATTATGTTAAAGCA
Source organism: Leptarthrus brevirostris (assembly GCA_964036015.1). Taxonomy (NCBI): domain Eukaryota; kingdom Metazoa; phylum Arthropoda; class Insecta; order Diptera; family Asilidae; genus Leptarthrus; species Leptarthrus brevirostris. Next base: position 93,083,914 of record OZ038374.1, read on the forward strand.
TATAAGAAGCTTATTAATAAACTCGAACTGAAGAAAATTATAAGATTTGATATGATTTATTTCGCTCTTATCTGTATGAAAATTACATTAGCGGAATAATAGTGACAATGTTTGTATGGAGTGCAAATAGTCCAGGCTAAAGTTTGTTTAAAATATAAGTGAAATAAAATCCGTCGGAATAGGCAAACATAGGCTGTATCCCAAAAGATAAGGAGGAGCTCAAACATGATTTTTTCAATGAGCAACCATTCTCACTTTTTCCTACACAAATTGAGGCTGAAATCTTGATTTGTCTTGCTTATTTTTATATGGAGACGGAGTTGGATATATTCGTTGAGCGGCGCGACCATCATGGTTTCCCGGGTTCGAGACTAGATCACCCCGTGGGTTTACAAAACATGAATTAAAATATCAACTCCGTCTATATGCTGTTCTCTAGCTCGCAGCAATGCAAAAACAAGACATCCAAGTTTCCTCACTCCCCTTACCGTAACTCCTTTTCGACTAAAGCCATGATAACGCATCAAAGAGTTGTCCCATAGGCTTTGGCCACATCGTAAAAGGTATAGTTATAAAAAGAAAATTTAAAACAAAAAAATGACAATACTTCTGTGAGCCCCTCTACACACCCCATACCGCTATAAATTTTAAAATGTTTTGACATGTACAATGTTAAAAAATTAAACATTTTTATTTACCTGGAAAGCTTATTGGTTTGCTTTCATCTTGCGGATCTCTATCAGAAGAAATTATCATTTCTTCAATCGTTCTAAGATGTAGTGCAAAGCTCCTAATTTCAAGATTACTTTTTTCTTGATTTATATCGGATATTAGTTTCCCGAGGTCTACCATTGTGATTCCCGACAACAAGTAAACAATTTCATTGTCATTCTCTACTTCTAGTTCAACTGACGGAGCAAACTTTTTTACAAAATTAGTAACTTTTTCTCTATCACAATTCGTATGTGTGTGGCAAACCTAGAGAGAGGTGAACATTTTACATTAGCTTTAAAATGCAGTAAAACTTACCAGATCATAGCCACCTCCAACAGAACTTCTTACTAAATTTATTTCACCATATCCCCTTAGCTCACCCCTTATTATTATTCCAATTTTGTCTGCAAACGTAGCTATCTCGTAATTGAATGATTCGGTCATTACTAAAATTGTTTTGTCCGTTTTCTCCATTCGCAGAAGGTTCCATATAACACGACTTGAGTTAGGATCCAATCTTCGGGCTGGTTCATCGCAAATGATAACGTTTGGTCTGCCACATAATGCCGTGCACAGAATTACTTTACTTTTGTCTGTCAAAAGAAGTTTTCCACACTTCGTTTGTAAATTTCTCTCGAGTCCTAGTGCACTTGTATACTTGAGTATATCCTGCTCTGTCTCGGTTTTCTTAGATCCTTTCAAGCCAGAACATAGCCAAATATGCTCTTCGACAGTGAGTTCATTTAAAAGAATGTCGACCGAAGGACAATAACCGATTCGATGTTTTTCAAGTGTTTTGTGTATATTAAAATTTTTTGTTAATACTATTCCTGATGAAGGCTTCAAGACACCTGCCAAAATGGCAGCTAAAACAGATTTTCCCGATCCGTTATGCCCAAAAATTATAGTTAATTCACCTTCATAAGCTTTAATGTTGATATCCTTTAAAACGCGTTCATTGTTTATTTCGACACCAACTTCTTTTATATCAAGTCCAATATTTTTTCTAATTGGCAAATCATCAGGTTCACTTGAAAGGTATCTTATATCATTTTCACTTTGCTGATATTTTCTCCTTTTACACAGTTCATAAAGAGTTGAAATAGGAAAATGCCAATGCCGATGATAATAAAGACTTAATTGCTCTTTGTATAACGTGATAAGAAGGTAAATAACAAAATCCAACATGAGCATATTTAAAGCATATCCAAAGCAAAACTGTTTGTGTATACTGACTTTATACATGGTATAAAAATTAAGTTCAATATTAAACGTTTCGAAATATGCCAGCTCAACCATAGCAAATGCTGCAGCAAAATTCATAAAAAAGCTCAGAAAAAATAACTGCATTAGGTCCATTGATTGATATTTGCTTGAAAAGAATATAACTGATACTGGAACTAATATTGCATGAATTACAAAAGTCGTAATATAAACTTTAGTCGAATCAGAAAAGAAAATTCCAACCATAAAACTAAATGAGACGTACGTTATTACATACACGAGTAAATAAATAATTAAAAGGAACGTATTTGTATTCTCAATGGTGGTATTCGAATCCAAACGTACCTGAAAAAAAAATTTTAAGTCAACAAGAAAAATTAATGAAAAATGGTTAACTAACCTTGTAAAATATAAGAAGAGCTACCATAAAACAGAGGAGAAATATGGTTCCTGAAATGAACCAACAAAACCAATGTAGATAGTTAGGAGCTCCCATTGTAGCAGCTATAATTTTAAACTGTTGCTTCTTTTCAACAGATATAAACTGAAAAAGAAATTTGATGATAGTTAGATAGGTAACCGTTTGAACTAAACTAAAGGTTATTTTGGAAACAATGTTGAGAAGCAATAGTATACAAGGTATAGGGGGTGACATGTACAAATAATCAAAAACGAACGATAAATGTTTGATTCCATAGTTTTCTGTGTTACTGAGATGAGCAATGACACTCCCGATGTCGTAAGATATTGTGGTAGTAAGATACCTCTTGATGGGGGAGTGGGAAGCAAGTAGCAGAAACAGATAATCGAAATCCACCGATGTTAATGTCGAATTCGTAGTTTTCGGGATTACTAAGATGAACAATCACACTCTAATTGTCGTTGGATGCTATGGGGCGTGTCTTAGCCCCATAGCACTCCTAGTGGTAGGGATGGGAAGAGTGTGACATGCAAAAAATAGGTAAGAAAAACTTTTAAGTTAAAGGATTTTTTTTAGGATTTGATGTTGTACTAGAAGCTGGAAAATAACTATTAGCCACAAATGTGGGGCTTACCGAGATATATGTTGGTACTGTCTACTGGTAAGAAATCACGTAAGATCAAGATCAGTGACGTCCTCTACTGTTGGAGGCCAGGATCCACTTTGGGCAAACTATCAGGGACTTAGATCATGACGTATTTTGCACTGTCAAAACAAGTGATAGTCAAATTCTGATTTGAATTTGAATCCAAAAACTAAGAGGTGAGGAGCAGGAGGCCTTGGTTTTATTTAAGTCTAATCAAACCCCATGATTACTTACTTATCGATAATGCGTCGACCCAAAGTGGATCTTGGCTTCCAAACACTAGAGGACATCACTGATCTTGCTCTTACTAGATTTCTTACCAGTAGATAGTACCTATATCTTGGTAAGCCAGACATTTGTAACTTATAGTTATTTTCCAGCTTCAAGTACACTATCTAATGTCAAATAAAACCGTTTAACTTAAAAGTTCTTTTACCTATTTTTTTACACACAATAATAACTGCACACTCATGCACTCATAAAAAAAATATTACGAGAAAGTAGAATTTTCCAATATATTGGAATGGTTGATTATAGGGATTGCGATTTCTTTACACCACCAACGCCCGTCTGTTCGTATTTCATTTCAGGTCTATATATAAAGAATTCTATGCAGCATTCTTTGACATTTAAGTAGGAAAACTATTTGGTTTAATAACGTATTTTTGCAATTTTAGTTCGCTGTAGAAGTGTGTATCGTTCTATTTTCGTTAACCGTATAGTTTTTACCACACAAATGTCAGAAACTGACAGCTGCAAACAAAATGGCATCTCTTACTTGCAAAAATTGATTTTTTTCGCAAAATCGAAAGGGCATTGATGAAACCTACTTAACCTCGTTTTCGAGAGCGGAAAGCCGAAATCCTATGAGCTTTATATTCGCAACCTCCCGGAATAACACTTTATATGCGAAAGATTATCCTTTTACCATTTTTCTCTAGTTAGCTGTGTGAATTTTTAGAATAAGGGTTGTCTAATGGCCATATTCTAATGGCTCCTGCTAAAAAAGAAATTTTGTGTGAGTCTAAGACTAAAGGTCTGACGTGAGACTCAGTAGCAAGTCAGAAAGTGAAATATTTCGTCTGATCTGCATAACGTAGGGTAAAAAAATTTGCAAAGTGCAATTCCCATCATTAAGTTAATATTAACTTTATTTTGTATCTCTGTTTGTATTGTATAATTAGTAATGATGGATTTAAAGATGTAGAATGGATAAAGGTTTTGAGGTTCATGAAGAGCGTCTCAGATAGTGTATCCAGCGACCAAACTCTTTTTATATTGATAAATTTAATAATTTTTCATCTAAACTGACCAATTTACAACATATTTATAATGACGTGCATTTCTTAAATTGCTAGATTGATAATCTCATAATCTCTTCCTACTGCCGATGTTGTGAAATATGCTGCTGATGGTAACATTTCTGTCTCGTTTCGGGTTCTCTGATATCCAATAGTCAAAATAAATTCACAATCCTGGTACCTCGGTCTTAGATCTTGAGCACTCTGTTAGTATTATTGCTCTGAGGCCAACCAAACTCCCCAATGTGTACAGGATACATCCGGAAAGATCTGAAGATGATGTTATAGCTAACATTTCATAACATGTTGATGTTTCATCTGGTGTGATCATACGCAGAAAATTTAATCGTCACCGAGAGGCATTCTCTTACACAGCATTTTTTATAATTGTTGTTCCTGAAGTTGTATTTGCCACCGTTATTTCTCCCTATATATAACCGACGAGTTCAATAGTACGCTAATTCATCCCTTGGAATAGTTCCCCGCTCATAATGTCTATGAAAATGTTGTATGTAATATTTCGTGGCGCTCTTTCTGATGATCTATGTAACTCGTCTGGGATTCCTCAGGGCAGTGTGAGCGCTGCTCTTTATTACTTACAGAAATGATGTATTTGGGGCAAAATTCCTCAAGTGTACCAGGTGAAAAAATTCGATGTTTCCGATTTTGTTCAAACTTCACCAAATTATTGTTACTGATATAAGTAATTATTGTGCTAAGGGATTTAAAAAAAAAAATTTGTGCAGTAATTACAGGGTTGTAAAACTTTTGCATTTTTGTACTTCTCTCATACCTTTTTTGAAAATTCATAACTATCGTCACCATTGCGTATATCCATTTCTAACCCTATTGTCGCTCGTTCCGGCGTCCCTCAGGGCAGCCACCTCGGCCCATTGATTTTTATCCTTACAATAAATGATGTTGAATGTATCATCAAACACTCAGAGCTGTCCATTTATGCTGAGGACATGAAAATAATCAAACATATCTCCTCCACAACCGACTCTCTTCTCCTGCAAAAAGACCTCGATTCGTTCACCACATGCCAGTCCATCTATTATTCCCGCAAGCGTGTTACCTCCACTCCGAGAGTCTATATGTTAACCGACGTACCAGTCCCTATCGTTACCTTTTTGTATGACCAAGGTATAATCTGTGATAGTGAACTCAATTTCCGTTGCCACATTGACAGTATAACAAACAGAGCTAACTCCGCGCTAGGGTTTGTGAAGCGTTGGTCTAGAGAGTTCTCAAATCCTTATGTTTCCAAATCTCCGTATATCTCCTTCGTTAGACCTCTTCTTGAATATGCCAGCCATATATGGTCACCTACACAAACAACTCACATTAACAGGATTGAATCTGTCCAGCGTAGGTTCATTCGCTTCGCTCTACGTAATCTTCCGTGGGTAGACAGATTCAACCTTCCACCTTATGAAAACCGTCTGAAACTGATCGACTTACAACCTCTAAGTAAACGTCGTGATGTTTCCGACATTTTCTTCATTTATCAGTTATTAACTGGTGCCATAGACTGCCCTTCAATCCTGCGATCTTTACCCATCTATACCAATCCCCGTAACCTTAGACTCGACCGCCATCGCACAAACTACGGTCAAAGCGAGCCAATTTGACTTTCCTCCTTCCTTATTTCATCTTCCTTCCGCCTTCTGCCTTTATCTACTATATTTATAGCTCATATTGTAGCTTATACTATTTATTTTATTTATTATTACTTATCATTATTATAGTTTGTAGGATAAGTATTATGTTTTAGCTTGTATTTTTGTATTTTTTATGTTATAGCTTGTATTATGCTTAAATAAATAATAACGTTGATCTGTAGTGATTTGTAAAGGTCGTTACATGGCATTCCGAATAAAAATATAATTAAAAAAAAATAAACATTTAAAAAAAATATGACTTTGAAAAATATTTTTTGGTTTAAAAAAAAATACTTGATCATGCCGATAATTAGTGACTCATCCTTAGCATTACCTCAGCGATTCTGATACACAACCAATCTCAATGCAAACTAAATCTCAACCACTCGCTAACCGACCTAGTCAAAGAAAGAACTATTCACCCTCGCCATTCTGATCACTTAAATAACTTCAGATAAAAACTAACAATTTTAAATTTTAACCCCTTGAAACCCTAAACAACTCCACTTCAAATACGCACCAGCTCCCTTCTACCTACCACTTATCCAGTTACCACTTATTCGGCCCACTCACTCTGAAACGAAACAAAGTATTTTTTATTACACCCGCGCTCTTGACCACTGCTCATCCATCCAATCTCCCACAATCTTCTCCTGCCATTTTTGTATCATAACAAATCACGGCTAGTAGTCACCCATTCAGTAACCCACCTAGTCTTCGAACCGCTCACCTAACTTCTTATGGAACCACTTATGCACCCACTTACTCCCTGTATTTCACCAACAGTTCAAATGTAATAAAATAGTTTTTAAAAAAAAGTTGAACCGACTTCACAAAAAGCGCTTAAAAGCATAAATTTATTTTTAATTTTATATCTGTTATGATATTTTGAAGTCGGTGCAAACAAAAACAACTACATCAAAAGTATTTAACCATTATACCTTATGATCCCACGAGCTGAAACGTTTAGGTAGTTTTATATAGTACATTCGATTGTGGTTGGGTTGGGTTGTTTTGTTTTTTTTTAATTTGCACCGACTTCAAAATGTCGCAATAAATATAAAATTTTAATTATTTTATGCTTTTTAGCGTTTTTTGTGTTTAACTTTTTTTTTAAAAATTATTTTATTTTTGACTTTTTAGTATCTTCATATATAAAGTACAACTCGAAGAATGCTGCTCGTACGAACAAAGCAATTTCAAAAGTATCAGAGGTAGTGCACTCTAAAGAATGGAAATAGAATTATCCAAATCCCGCAACCTATTACTAAATTAGTCACGGTCACCCTTTCATACCCTCAGCTTAGAAAATTCTTACCATGGCCGTAGTGCACCACCGTACTCAACAATAAGAGCGGATCAACGTAGTCACTCTGGGTACAAAATTGCTATAATTTATCAATCAGAAAGCGTATTCTGTACAAAAGAATCAAAATAATCAAAATCCGTCAATGCCTTGTGAGGCTAGGCGCCGTCCTTCCTCCAACTTTCACCGCAAGCGACAATTTTTGTCAGAATATAAATAGATAATCTATGCATTCAGAATCATCTAATCAGTCCACGCGTTGCAAAGACTACTGTTTCCCCACCCCAACCCTAGGCCAACATTTTTCCATATAGTAGCAATGTGGGGGGGGGGGGGGTTTACTTCCCCCACCATAAGTTTTTGTCGTGGTACCAGTGGGACAACATATTCTACACATCAAAAGTAGAATCATCCAAAACGGTCCACACATTACAAAGGTAGCTTACCCCCACCCTCTTCCTATTAAAAAATGTATCCTCATATTAGCAATGGCGGATTATACCCTATCCTAAAAAAATCAATATTTGTTTGTTTGTTTATATTTTATGCGTTGCCATACGGTTCATCCAATTACGATAAAACTTTGTCAGCTTCAGCTTATTGCTCGCACTTGCGCGAAGGTTGTAGGCATAGTACAATAGACAGTACCATGGAAAGGTGGAAATAAAGATGGAGAGAGGAGAACAGGGGACGATGGACACCGACGCTCATCAGTGATCTGGGCCCCTGGATCGACAGAAGGCATGGAGAGGTAGGTTTTTACATAACCCAACTCCTGAGTGGCCACCGGTACTTTCGTTCGTATCTTCACCGAATGGGAAAGGTAGCGTCACCGGAGTGCCTCTATTGCCTAGGCCAAACGGACACCGCCGAACACACTTTCTTTCAGTGTCAGAGGTGGCGACGTCAGAGGGGAGCGCTAAGAGACCACCTAGGAGGGGCGATCTCCCCGGAAACTATAGTCCAAGGCATGATCGCCGACGAAGAAACCTAGAATCGCACAGTCAGGTACGCGGAAGATGTTCTGCGCAGGAAAAAGAAAGACCTAGACGAGCAGTCCGCCGCAGACGAGATGGTAGCCTGACGGGCTAAAGGAAACGACCTAGCTTGAAGTAATGTGGAAAACGGTTCCAGGCTAGTGTCCGAAGAGCAAGGGAGGTGTTTTATTTAGTAGGTAAACTGCCGGAGTCTGACACTGCTGGGATGGGGTGCCCAAGCGTGCATAAAGCATTTCACCTCCATCAAAAAATAAAAAATAAAAAAATAGTACAATATACAGTAGGTGACGCGCGTGTTGTACCGGGAAATGTATTTGAAAGGAAATTTCTGCAGCTCTACAATATTTTCTTTCCTTTCAACATAATTTAAAAATTGACAATTGACAATCGGCAAAAGACAAGCCGCAAATGTCAAACGGCATATGTCATTCGCAGTTTATCGTACATATATTAAACAAAATCTAATTATTATCATCGATGCCGATCAATGTGAGTGAATTGAAATCGAAATTAGCGCTAATTTTAAAAAAATTAAAAATTTTGTTGGTAATCGACGTTAGTACGACATACAAGTTGAAAATATTGCTAAATCGCGTTATAGGTATGTTACTTTCAAATAATTGAAAATTGAAAAATCCCCCCTCCATTCGCTGTAGCAATGGTATCATACTCAGAACCACTCGCTATCCACCTACTATTATCTTTGCTGTTTAACGTCTTTCCGTGATTAATGTGCCCGCATGTATGCGTGAAACCCGTGTACTACTCAGCTGTACGGGTACCTGTATAAAATGTGAAGCTCTAGTCTGAACCTAAGATCTCCGGGATGGAAGCTTGAGACGTTAAAACTTACTTACCGACTTTGAATGCGTTTTCTGCATCATGCAGTAACTTTGGAACATCGTTTTATATGAATCGGTACTACAGCACAACTTATACTCGTATGATAAATTTGCAATATCATTTAGATTTGAAACGACTTGATGGCCCCAATTGAATTTTAGTACATTAAGTCAAACTGTAGTATGTAAGTTAACATTATGTCGAATAGACAATTTATTATAAGTCACGTTGACTGACCAACAAATAACGACACCGGATACGAGTTGCAATTTATTTGATTCCATTATAAAAGAGTTTTTAAAAAAAAAGTTGAACCGACTTCACAAAAAACGCTAAAAAGCATAAAATAATTTTTAAATTTTATATCTATTACGACATTTTGAAGTCGGTGCGTTACGAAGTGAGACTACTCCTCCCCCCCAGCCCCCACCCTAGACCAAATTTTTTTCTCCTATTAGCATAGTCTGTACAACAAAAAAAGAATTATCCAAATCGGTGAATGCGTTACAAAGTTAGGTTTCACCACCATCCAAAATTTGTTTTGACATGGTACCAATCGGTGAACATACTCTACCCAACAAAAAAAGAATTATCCAAATCGGTCAACGCGTTACGAAGTTATGCCCGGTCAGCATAAAAAAAAATCTACAAGTCGAACTTATAACCTCTTTGTTTTTGGGTTGCTTGGTTGGTTGGTTAGTCGGGCTGTTTGTTGCTAAGAAGCACCAAGTTCACTCGGAGGCCATGAAGGCCCATTGTGAATGCCCTTAAAAAGTTGAAGCATGGTCAGAACTTAAAACCACCCAGATCTCTGTATAAATCTATTTAGGTCCACCAGTGCTATCTCAGCTAGGTTGTCCAAATTGTCAAAGAACCTTGCTCCCAAACAGGCTAGTCGTCGTTCTTTTAGAGTCGGACATTCGCAGAGCAGGTGCACTATGGACTCAATTTCTTCTTCATCTCTGCAGCTTCTACAGAACTCATTCGATGGTACGCCAAATCTAATGGCCATAGCTCCTATGGAGCAGTGCCCGGTGATGACGCCGACGAGTGTTCGAATGCGCTTTCTATCGAAGGATAAGAGATTTGAAGTTTTGCTTTGATTTAGCTCCGGCCAGATACTTCGTGTTGTGTAGCAGTAATTGATATTTTTTCACCGTTCCGAAGTCATGTTGGAGTAATGTCTATCAATTTGACTTTTTGCTGTGTTAAGGGGAGGGTGTACCCTTTCCACCGGCATATCTATGTCTGTACTTGAACCATTTTTGGCCAGTTCGTCGGCTTTTTCGTTACCCTCTATACCGACATGTCTTGGAACTCAGCAGAGCCTAACCGTATGGTGTGAAATATTTCTTAGGGCTGTTTTTGGGAAGTCGGTTAAAAATTAAATGTAACCGAGAAATATTTTCTGCTATTCAGCTTTTCCTTCGTTTACATTATTGTGGAGTAAGCAAATAGATTTCTTAAGCTAGATTTTTAGACCTTTAAGAATTACTCAGTTTGTAATTGAACTCGAAATAGAGTAGTCGGGTCTTTAAGTGACACTTTTTTTATTTCTCCAGAAGGACGAGTTGTAAAACTCAGATTCTTGAAGATCTTCAAGACAAATCAGTTGTAAAAATCAGATTTTCTTAAATGTCAAGAGTTGTAAAACTTAGCTTTAAGTAAAAATTTTGAAGAATTATCCAGTGCGATTCGATTGCACTGAATTGCCTTCACATTTCATTTAGTGGCATGTGTGACACTTGTCAAGCGATTAATTTGTTGCAATTTTTTTCAGTTTTTTTTAAACTTAGCATTTATAATTATTGTCATTGATATGGTAAATGGGAAGAGTACTGAGGTGCAAATCGGTAATAATACCTATAAGAAATCTAAAGAAATCATTGAACACTGTGATTCTTTTAACATTACTAGGAAACTGGACGAGGCCACATATTTTAGTTAATTGCTTATTATAATAATTCTATTCATATAAATTACAGTTGTTCGATAAAAAATAGTAGCTTATTCCAGAATTAATATAAAATAATCGTATTATCTTACAATAGAAAAATACAGGAAATGCGGTAAATCACAGAAAATTAAAAAGCCTTTAAGGGGGCTCGAAACTGGGTAGTTTACCCTATTTGAAAACTGTAAAAATGAAATGTCATGCACTTATGCTAAATGTCGATCGTTGTAAAACTCAGCCTCAATCAGATTCGGGCAAATTCATTTAACTTGCCTGATAGCTAGAAATTTTCTGAGTTTTAAAACTCACCCGGAGACTATCTTAACTTGTATGTATATATTTAATTAATAATATGCAGCCCGTTATAAGCGGTTATAAGGACGGGTAACCACGCCAGATAGACTAGTTCGGTTTAGAGAGAATCTATATGCTGAGTAACTGAATTCTTAGCAATACCTGGAGCGCCTTAAAATGGCACAAAAACGGACCGAAACACCAACTCTACAAACTAAATGAACACAAAAAAACTGTGTGAGTTTCTCTAAACTAATATCTTTAAATTCTGAAATGTCTAAACAGGGGGGGCTTAAACTTCCAATAAGGCTTATTCACGGGTTCGGAACTCTTTTATTTCCTGTTTATTCTCTAAAATGTCCTTTTAAAAATTACTGAAATATTAAATCTTAATTTTTGTGTGCTGACAAATTAAGTTCTTTGTTCGCTAGAAATCGATTCAATAAAAAGTAAGTATTATATAAAATTTACCTGTGATAAGTATGCGCTGGGGCAAGCAAATATAAATATTACAATGTATCTACACAACGGCTGTCTCCATATATTATCTTCCTTATATTTTCCGGCTGGAAATTTTTGTATAAATACCTCCGGAGTCCCATTTACATTACTGTTAGTAAAATGCATAAATCCCAAAAACAAAGCATGTTGTATTTGAACGAAATTAGATTCTATATACGACGTCGGCAACACCTCTTTGTCCAGTGCTTCTTTGACTTGTGACATGTGACGCTCATTTAGGTGCCAATTTAGATCGTCCTCAAAGTACGGTCGACTAATGATTTTGCTTGTCAGCCTTAATTTATATGAGAGGTTAACAGGGTATGTATTAATGTTTCTCAAATTGTCTTCGAAAACTATTCCAGCTATTGTATGATTTTTCATAAGGTGGCGTTCAAGGATGTATTCAGAAGGCAAAGCAAGAACAGGAAGATTTAGTTTAGATGCTGCATACTTGACGATATTTCCTAAGTACTCATTCTCTGGAGAATATGATATTCCAAATCGAACCACTTTAACGTCTCTGAAATGATATATTTAAAAATTATTGATATAAGCAAGTACATTAAAATTAAAAATTAAAAATAATATTTTTGTTTAAGGTTGCCGCCAAAACCACATTTCCTTATAGTAGATAATTATCATTCTTTATTTGCTGGTAAAAACTCGCAAAATTTTATAATAAAGTAATAAAAATTATTATTCAATTTAATTCAATTCAATTTTGTTTGTTTTGTCTGTTTGTTTGTTATTTTAATTTCAACATACATGCATTATACAGTTTGGTTGCTGGAGAATGGACGGACGAGTTGAAGCCTTCTAGGATACGGTGATCCTCATCTGGATATTCTCAAGTGTTAGTTACACCTCCAAGTGGTAGCAACCGGGCAATGCATCCTAGAATGTAGCCAAGTAACTAATGCGGGAGGAGATAACCTCTTGAAAAACCCTCCTAACTCCAAGGGAGTCTGGAGTGTCGTCGTCCCCTCTGCAGGACCCAGGGGTAATTTGGTCGCGAATGGCGTTTTCCTCGGGCGCTTCTGTATGAGTGGAGGTGGATTGTATGGGAGACCCCAACAGGTTGACTATACCCACGGTACCCACAACACAACAGTAGCGGCTTTAGGAGAATTTCCTTTCGAAAGAACTGTGGCGGCTATGGAGGCTGGCTCGCCCCCGCTGGCTGAAACTGCTGTAGCAGTCCTGGAAGAGGGTGCCATTGGCATAATAACAACTAGCACTTCCTCAGGTGCGGCGGTACAGAGACGGGAGACTCTAACGAGTTGGCTATCTCCGCGATACGCACACCAGTAGAAGTTGCAGATCTGCCTTCCGAAGGGTTAGCTGCGGTTAATCCGGAGGGGGTTCCTTGTCCTGGCTCAGGACTAAAGCTTTACGGACTGGAACCTTTCAATGCCGTAGGCAGAGAAGGGATGAAGGTTGTTGAAGACCAAAAGCAGAACTTCTTTCAAATAAATATGTTAGACCATTTAGGTCCTAAAGTAAAAATAAGAGTAGGAAATAAGAGAAAAGCAGAACGTCCCTACAAAGGACTATAAGCAGTCGTAGAAACCAACAAAGTGAATATTAACAGACGTAGTCTATGTTTGCTTTTGGAATTCCATTTCTTATGTGTTATTGTTGACGATCGGTGTGAAGATGCCTACGGGAATAAGGCGAAACCACAGTCATCTATCAACGTAAAGCAGTGCCTTTAAGAGCCTTCAAGAATATGACGATTTTCATCTGGACATTCTCAAGTGTTAATTACACCTCCAAGCGGTAGCAACCGGGCAATGCATCCTAGAACGTAGCCAAGTAACTAATGCGGGAGGAGATAACCTCTTGAAAAATCCCCCTAACTCCAAGGTTGTAGTAGGCCATGCCAAGAGAGTCTGCAGTAGTGTCCCCCTATGGCGTCTCCTCAGGCACTTGGCTATACCCACGGTACCCACAACACAACAGAAGCAGCTTTGGGAAAATTACCTTTTGAAGGTTCTGTGGCGTGCTATGGAGGCTGGCTCGCTCCCGCCGGCTGAAACTGTTGTAGCAGTCCTGGAAGAAGGTGCCATTGGCAAAATAATAACTAGCACCAGTAGAAGAAGAGCTGGCTTCCGAAGGGTTAACTGCGGTTAATCTGGAGGAGGTTACTTGTCCTGGCTCTGGACTAAAGCTTTATGGCCTGGATCCCTTCTATGACATGGACAAAGAAGGGGTGAAGGTTGTAATTAACGCATGGACCAAGAAGGAACACTGGAGACGGTAGAACAGCATGGATTCTTGCAGATAGGCTAGGATTCTAGCAGTGACCCAGGAAAACGAGGTTAGTGGCAACAGTGGGATAACTGAATACTCAGTTTTCCCCACTAAGGGAGACTGGGAGGGGACGAAAAGGGGCCCGATTCTATGTAGTCTGTTGCAGCTAATCCCCAGAGAGGTGTTGTGTTTTTAGTGAGTAAGAATCTCACACACACAGAATGCCACAAATTCAGAGGAAGTGAATTATAGTTCATTGCGGAATATTTATGAGTTGAAATATGAATGCTAGATAAATCTATATGAATTTGGATGAACGCAGAAAATTCAACTCATTAAGTATGAAGGCATCTTCGTTTTGTAGATATACATACATAAAATCTAACTGCTTGCGATTTAACAAAATACTTAACGTCGGAAGATATGAAACTGAAATGGCGATATCAAATCGCCTCAACCCAATAACAAATCTCGAGCAATCATTGAAAGCGATAACTTTCTGGCATAGGAAGGATCTAAATGTGGAAAAATCAAGCATGGTCTAGTAAAATGCAACAATAGAAGCGTTTTGACAAGTTCAGTTCGTATTGGCTTCGATAAAATTGCAGCCGACAGCCACATATCTCAAGATCACGTCTGTATGATATCATTATCTGAGACTCATTGGGGTTTAATGTGAGGTGGTTTTTTGACGCACATTGTGAAATTTGAGTCAAGTCGATCCACACAATCCTCCATGCGACCGATAGGCTCGCTTAAGTATCGTTGAACGTCATCTGCATACAGATGAATGTTATACTCTTTGATAACAATGGGAATGTCGTTACTATACATGCTAAGTAATAGTGCGCCGAAAAGTGGTCCTTGCGGCACTCCACAACTTAGAGGTAAAACAGTTTCCAACCTTCATCTGTTGTGTTCTAGAATTCAAAAAATTTTGAATCAAGTCGATTGCTGATAAAGCGAAATTAAATTTGGAAACTAACTTAATTAACAGTTTGGTGTGGCTGACAGTGTCGCAAGCGTTAGAAAAGTTCAGCAAAGCTAAAACTCCAATGTTGTCTCCATTCAAAAACTTTCGAATGTCATTGGTGACTTTTAAAAGAGCAATTTTGCAACTGTGGAAACGGAAGCCAGACTGCCCTCTTTATAAGAAATTAAGTTTTTCGGGAATCTTTGATTTATAACACTAAATACTAATAGATTTGAAGTCGCTTAAACTCCTTAGATATTCACACACATTTTTTTGTATTTTGAACACGACGGCACTATTTATAAATAATTTAACCGAAAAACAACACTACACATTCAAAATTTACCTTTACCGGTACCGTCAAATTTTTTGAAAAACGCTTTTTTCAAATCGAATGCATTTCGATGGGCATTCCCATCCTCGTCAGCGACTACCGCAAAATTACCAGTACAATGGCGTCCTTCCAACATATCGAAAATTCAAAAGTAGTCAAACATGTATTGAAAATGTGCAATATAACAGGCATTATATACGGAAAAACTATTTTGAAGAATTTAGGAGGAATTTCATCTGGTACAGTCGCATCATATTTGATAGAGTAGCAAGCTGTATTATCTTCATTAGCACCAACACAATGGAAACTGAAGACATCTTGTAGAGTCACATCAATACATTCAGCAGCGAAATTCGCAGAGTCTAGTGGAGGTAGAAGCTGAAGATTGCGAAGAAGTGAAATGTACATTTAAATCATTTGGATCAAGTTCCCAAGTAGGCGTATCCTTTCCTTTTAGGCGGTAAAACGAACGATCAAGGAATGATGAGGCATCACTCGGTTTTAGAAGACAGCTAAGGAGAGATATGAAGTGTTTCCGCATGATGCGGAAAAGAAAACAAACGTGGCTATTACTTCGATCTATTTGAAGCATCTGATTAGGTCTGTCTGTTTACTTCTGTGTAAAAAATCGCTCGTAAAAACCTATTACTTCGATCTATTTGGAGCATCTGATTAGGTCTGTCTGTTTACTTTTGTGTAAAAAATCGCTCGTAAAAACCAAGTAAAAATATTCTTCCGGTGGAGGGGATGAAAATGAAAAAGTTACCAGAGGCTTTTTGGGCAAATTGATGGCAACTGAAGAACTGTTAGTAAATTTCAGTTCATCAGTGCGTTTACAAGAAATCGTAAAAATGACTAAACTAACTTGCCAAACATCAATCAGCTGTGAGTTGCCAACCATAAAAGAAGAAGAGTTCTACCTAAATTTTGTCCAAACTCATCAGCGAGTGTAAAATATGGTAAAAGGGGAAATTACTCGACTTCAAGTCCAAAAGTAAACAGACGCAGTGTGGACGAAAACTTTCAGTTTTGTGTTAAAACTTTTGAGTAAACAGGCAGACCTATTATATTATATATATTTTAGTATTAAACCTGATTTTAAAATCTTTGGTTGCAATTTTGTAGTTCAATAAATGTGCACTAGAATTGATTTAAAAATCGGTCCTTCTATTTTAAAATAGTATTATTTGAGACTAATCAGCAATTTTTAAAAATGCCACGCTTAACTAACCGCATTTTTCTAATTAATTACCATTAATGAGCTTAGTTTTCTTATGAGGAATAATTAAGAAGAAAATGTCACATCTCTAAGTTTCAGATTTTTAAATCGTTTCTTAATTACCTTATGGGATGTAGTTTCGTAAGTGATGATAAATTCTCGCTTTCTGCCTGATAATATACAGTTTTCAATGAGAATCGATAAATTAGCATAGTCATGAGAAGAGCTGAAGCTATGATCACACATAAAGCTAACATATGAAAATGTCCCGTTATTAGTTTGAAGTTCTTCCATAGCAAAAGTTTAATTTGCTTTGTTATCCGTGCAGCCATACTATCTGAAAGGGAACAGCACGTTTGAATTTTAAAAGTGATTTTTTGACTTACCTATGAATTTCGAAAGCAATTCATAAATTTTTATTTAAAAATAATGGTGACATCTAGGTGACATCTATTTATTTAGAGCGTATTACCAATGACATAAGATGTCAAGGACTACTTATGTTATTAATAGGACATTTGGTAATTCTGATTTTTCCGATTGTAATATTTTTAAACAGCAACAGATAGTACGAGAGCTAGCAACATCGTCAAAACAAGAATTCCAGGTCGGCTGGTTTTTTGATATGCACTCTCTTTCACTATCACGGTAGGCATGGGGACAGTCTGGCAGGCGGGAGACGTTGCGTTGACCTGGGAGCGTAACACTTAATACAGGTAAATATATTAATTTTACAATCATTTTAGGTACATTATTTTTTTTAATTGGTTTGTATTAATTTGCAGCAACACAAATTTATTATTGCCAGAAACTTTCCTTTTTTTTTATGGGAGCGGGGAAATGCATTTACGCATCTAGGGGACTGGGGTCCCCCGTGTGCCGGACTCACCTGGCCAAAGGCCAGTAATACCGGCTAAAACCCCCCTCCCCCCTCCAGGAAGACCACCACGGGACCGTCAAGAAGACATTACTTCGTGGTGGAGTCCTATTTAACTAGCCTCCACCAAGGCACCCAAGCCAACAGGTGCTCCCCTGAGAGCCCCCGCCTTCTCGCCCCCCGCCCCCCCAACAAGTTAGCAGGTGCTCCCATTAGGGAGGCCCATTGTTGTCTCCTTCCTTTTGGCGAAGGATCCCCTTCACGAAAAAGGCAATCCTTCGCCAGTTGTCCTCCCTCTGCAGCATGACCCCGACAATATTGTCCGCGGTTATGCTGCCCATCTCCGCCTCTAGTTCAACCCTCTCCGCTCTCCAGCGAGCACATTCAAAGAATGTGTGAAGGGCGGAGTCCGATGGGGAGCTGCAGTATAGACAGCACGGGCTCGACACCTTCCCTATACGGTGAAGGAAGGCCCGGAAATGCCCGTGCCCCGTCAGCATTTGGGTGAGGTAGTAGTCCACCTCACCATGCTGACGGTTTAGCCAAGCGTCCAGCTGAGGAATCACTCGGGCTGTCCACCGGCCCCGCGACTCTTCATCCCATCTTTCTTGCCAGGACGCCATGGGCCTGGCTCGAGCTACCTTCGCAGCCTCTCCTCCGATTACGGGTTTCTCCCGGTGAACGAACTGTCGCTCCCTGGCTAAGAGGTCAATTGGTATGACCCCCGCGACCACCAGCACCGCCGGTTCCGAGACCGTACGGTAGGAGCTCACAATGCGGAGCGCCGCACGGCGTTGTACCGCAAGTATACGTTTGCGGTACCTTTCCCACCGCATTGCGTCGGCCCAGACTTCTGCTCCGTAGAGCATTATCGACTCGGCGGTGCGAAGCAACAGGCGCCTCTTGCTGGGTCTGGGACCTCCAATATTGGCCATGACCCTGCTCAGCGCTGCCGTCACCGCAGCCGCCTTGTCAGCCCGGTCCTTAATCTCAGCCCAGAAGGAGAGCCTACAATCGAGGCTCACCCCCAGGTATTTGATCGCGGGCCGGGTCTGAACCGACATGTCCCCTACCCGCATTCCGATCAACAGCGGGATGCGCTTCTTCGTAAGAAGGACGATCTCGGTTTTGGCAAGCGCCAACTCCAGCCCATGGTCGCGCAGCCAGGAGCTTACCCGACGCATTACCTGGTTGAGTCTCATTTGTGCCGCCGCTACATCTCTGGCGGTAATACGAAAGATCCCGTCATACGTATAATTTCACGTACACTTTCCTTGTTGATAACGCTGTGCCAGATACTATTTTGTAATTTAAAAAAAAATTATTTTTAAAGAATTTCAGTAGGGCTGAAATTTTAATATGATGTTAGTCAGCTATCAAAAGATATAAACTTAATTTGCCAGACAATAATTCGGTTGTTTAATTAGGAGCCAGACCGTTAAGGTCTGGGCAAGTATTGTGATAATATGCAGGTAGTAAAAGAGAGATAGTTGCAAACAAGACAGCGGAAAAATATACAGTATGTCATTAAAATTAATTAATTTAACATTGCAGATTTATTACAATATAATTTGATTATAGAATTGGAATCAGATTATTATCCTTATGTTCTGATGAAGAAACAATTTGTTATTCTTCAATAGATTATATGAGAAAGAAGGACACACTTTACAGAGATTCGGTTCGAATTAAGTAGTGCTGACCATTTCAACTTCACTTCAAATTTCACACAATCACATGATGTGATTACACACCGGCTTTCTTCCGAAAAGGCAAACTTAGACCTTTCAAATTACTCGAAGAATCAGAAGATTATCAATTAGCATTTCAAAATATTGTTGCCGATGACGAAGAAATACTTGAGCGTACATTTGTCACCTTCAAGAAATTTGTTTGTAATATGTATGGGGTCCGTCATATTACTAAAGGTAATGATGTTATATTTTATTTATTTTGTAATATTTATCGATCTAAAAATTTCGACGACAGTTTTCAAAAAAAATTTAGGAATTTCGACTCAAATGTATTGCCTTGTAAAGCTAAATTACGACAGCACTTATTACAAATTTTTGGAGAATTGTTCACTTGAAATCTCCTACATCTTTGTCACCACTGCTAAATATATTAATTTTAATATCATGCTGTATATTTTCCGGCTTCTTCTTCTCGTTTGCAACTATCTCTCTTTTACTACCTGCATATTATCACAAAACCCCCCCCACCCTGACGGCTCTAAAAATCAGCAATTTTCACGAATTTTTTTTAAAGAGTTAAAAAACAATCGAATCATTTGCGATTTAATGCTATATCATTGCATGTATTCTTAACTGTATTACAACATTTCTTTGAATAAAAATATTAATATCTGAAGCGGTGGTAGCCTTAGGCGTCAGAGACGTCCAAAAAAAGGCACCTCGAATAGTGCCAGGCGTGATCAGTCTTGAAATAAGGCAGAACAAAATTAAATTAAATTTCCTTAAACTATATTAGACTGGATTAGGATTTTTTGAAAATTCAAAAAATTTCAAAAATTAAAAAAGTTCCATTTTTCGTCAAAAAAAATTATGAAATTATTTATAAAAAATCGAAAAATTAAAATATAAAAAAATCCTATGCTACACGATAGAGAAAACAGTTTTACACATTGTCGAAAAAGATTGAATCGATTTCATTGAATAGTTCCTGAGAAAAACTGGAACTTAGTTTGAAAAATGTGATATCAAGCAAAACGCGTTTAAAGTTTTTGGAACTGTTTTTTTTATGATAACTTCCGCCACCGGCCCCACAATTCTTCTTGTATCTTTGCAATGACTTCGAATATCAATAAACTCTTTTAGAGGGTTATTCTAGATACTATAAGGAATAGATTTATGCAAAAAAAAAAAAATTGATTTTTTCAAACCTTCAGGGTGGGGTCCTCCCTTAAACGGTCTGGCTCCTAATTAAACAACCGAATTATTGTCTGGCAAATTAATTTTATATCTTTTGATAGCTGGCACAGCGTTATCAACAACGAAAGTGTCTGGGAATAATAAATTTGTGTTGCTGCAAATTAATAAAAACCAATTAAAAAAAAAATAATGCACCTAAAATGATTGTAAAATTAATATTTTTACCTGTATTTGTGTTACGCTCCCAGGTAAACGCAACGTCTCCCGCCTGCCAGACTGTCCCCATGCCTACCGTGATAATGAAAGAGTGTACGCTCTCTCAAAAAACAGGCGACCTGAAATTCTCTGTCGAAAACGTTGCCAGCTCTTATACTAAGATAAGATTAACGTTAAGCGGGCAATTACACATGTTTAATTTTGTTTCTGGGTAGGTTTTAAGAAACATATTATGAAAAATACTACTACTACTAATCATATGTTATCTGCACATCTCTATCGTTATTACATGTGTTGGCTGTTGGACTAAGATGGTCGAATGTGTTACCACATGAATGGTATCCCACCTGAATGTTTATGTAGTATAAGCCTAATGCTTTATACCATCCCTTAATCATTCACAGAGTAGACAACTTCTGCACCAACTTCGTTAATGGGTATGTGTAAAAGTTCTGCATGTCTGCCGAAAGGACAGTAGCTCGTAGTGATTGCCACAATATTTCGAATATCTGTGCGGTTTCTTCTTAACAGAAGAGTCCTTTATACAGGGTGTTTCAGATCTGACGTGCCAAAATGAGTAGGGTGATAGATCTCAACGAGACAAACAAAAAATTGTATGGCAGGGGGGGGGGGGGGGGGGAGGGTAATCTCAACCGTTTGGGAGCTACAGGGTGATTCATAAATTTCAGTTTTTCATGTTATGCACATTACTCTTTTATTTTTATTTTGTGATCTAAACAACATCAAACGAACGTTAAAAAACAACTATCCGAATTACCTGTTAACACTACTTATCTAACTTCACTTCCAAAAGTGAAAAAAATGGTTCCCGATTACCTAAAATTCACCATTTTCCCAAACTTTCTCCGAAATTTATGTATTTAGTACACCTATCTTTCATTGGATTGCCCATCTTCTTACCTTTCCAAAAAGGTGCAACATGTCCACGTAGAGACAATATGTAGAAATTTATATTTAGAAATCCTATCGGAGAATATTATAAAAATCAACAAATTAAAGAAATTACACTCAAATTAATTCTAAAATGCTTTTTATTGAATTTAAAAATAATTACAATTAATCCTGATAAGTAACAAAAGCCGTTCAAAATGTCCACCGCCACTTTGGATGCATTTCAACAATCTACTTCTAAGTTTCTGTTTAAGGCGTATTGCAGCCAGCCTCTCCCGTATTTTCGTCGCTGCATTCCCAATTCGGTTAACTAAATCCTCCCTATTGTTAACTGGGCTTGAATAAACTTCATTCTTCATTGTTTCCCATACGAAATTTGAATTTTTAAAATAAACAAGTAAAGAATTTGCAATCAAGAAAATATTGGTTAATTAATGTCTTGAGACCAAACAACGAATTGTGGACTGCGAAATAGAAATGTGAAGCCGAAGGAGAAAATCTACCTCCAAATACCGTTGTACAGTTACTACATAACTGTGATATCGTTATGTATCCTGGAATTCATATGCTTTCAATTATGTTGGCGATGTTTCGGGCCAGTGTTGCCACTACAGAAAGATAATTTTCGTCCTTGCGGTGATTAAAAACGTGGAAATGAACTCGAATATGAGAAGACGGGTTGACTGAGCTGGCACTTTTGTATGTTATATATTCCCGGGAAAAGTGAGCAAATTTAAGTAGTCAAGGAATTTTCATTGAAATCAGGAAATCTAATTTAAGATTCTCCCTCCGCTCAACAAAAATCTTGATTCGCTTCTGACACGATGAAACGTAAAGTTAGGGAAAAGCCAGGGAAAATTGGTCTTGAAAATTTGTTTTTTGTATGATACCCCCAGAAACCTGTTTCCTTAATTTCATGTTTTCCTCTTATTACGAAGGTTATCATATAAGTTCCACTTCAATTCGTTGGGTTGGCTTTCACACAAGGGGAGCAGTTTCGAATCCCGAAACTAATTTTTTGTTGTTGAGGGAGGTGAAATGCTTTATGCACGCTGGGCTCCTTTTCCCAGTAGTGTCGGACTCCTGTGGCGCAGTTTACCGACTAAAACACCTCCCTTGCCTTCCGGACGCCAGCCTGGAACCGTTTTTCCCAATACTTCAAGCTAGTTCCTTCCCATCTTGTCTTCGGCGGCCTGTTCGTTTAGGTCTTTCTTTTTCCTCCGCAGGATATCTTCCGCGTACCTGACTGTAAGATTCCAGGTTTTTTTCATCGACGATCATGCTTTGGACTATAGTGCCCGGGGAAACCGGCCTTCCTAGGTGCACTCTCAGTGCTCCTCTCTCGGGAGCCCATCTCTGACACTCAGAGAAAGTGTGTTCTGCAGTGTCCGTTTGGCCTGGGCAGTAGAGGCACTGCGATGACGCTACTTTTCCCATTCGATGAAGGTACGAACGAAAGTAGGTACCCGTGGCCGCTCAGGAGTTGGGTAAGGTAATAACCTACCTCCCCATACCCTCTGTCGATCCAGGGGCCCAGGTCGCTGATGAGCCTCGTTGTCCATCGTCCCCTGTTTCCCTCTCATCCATCTTTGTTTCCACCTTTCCATGTTGTAGGACCTTTCCTCTCTGCGCACCGTTGCCTTGTCCATTTCTGCCTTCCTGAGATAAATCGCCCTTCGTTCCCTGGCGGGCAGGTCGATGGGAACCACCCCTGCAATCACCAGGACAGCCGGTTCGAAGACAGTGCGGTACGCCGAGGCCACTCTCAGGGCTGCGCGACTTTGTACCTGGCCAAGTCTCTTCCGATATTGCTCCTTACTTGGGGCTTCCGCCCATACCTCCACACCATACAGTAGGGTTGATTGTACTGCTGTCATCAGGAAGCGGCGTTTGCTCGAACTTGGACCTCCCACGTTGGCCATCAGTCTGCTCAGCGAAGTGACGCTTCTTGCTGCTTTCATCTGCAGTTTCCTTTATCTGTTGGAAGAAACTCATCTTGGTGTCAATCCTAACTCCGAGATACCTCACCGATGGTCTTGTTTGTATGGTCTCTTCTCCGATTCGCACTGGAAGGATGGTCGGGATTCTCTTTTTGGTCAGCACAACGACCTCCGTCTTACTAAGGGCCAGCAACAGTCCGTGGCGCCGTCATCCAGCTGTTTACGGCTCGCATCACCCGGTTTAGCTTAAGCTGCCACTCACCGCGCGGAGTTGAAGGCGTTCTTAACGTCTACTGTTACCAAAAGCAACACTCTACGCGAGTAGCGGCTATGGTATTCGGCTTTCCTGACCGCTTCGATAACCTCCAGAATTGCATCCGCCGTGGATAGCTTCGCCCTGAAGACATACTGTCTCGGAGAGAGATCTCCGGCGTTTCGGATCGCTGATGTAAGTCTCGCCCTGATGAGTTTTTCGAAGATTTTTCCAGCAGTGTCCAACATGCACAGGGGGCGGTAGGCAGACGGCTGTCCGGGATCCCCCTTACCTTTGCTTATTAAAACTAAGCGCGCTATCTTCCAGCGTGAGCAAAAGACCAGCGATTCTAAGCATGTGTTGTAAATGCGCCGCAGCAGCTCCGGGTTTTGGCAGTACACCATCTTCAAGACCTCACTCGGTAGACCGTCTGGGCCTAGTGCCTTCTTGTTCTTCATGGTAAATACGGCTCTCTCTAACTCCTCCGCTCTGTAGCTCCTCCGCTCTCTAACTCATCCGCTCACACGCGTGGGTTTTAGGGCTCAAAGTTTCTGGGTCACTAGCTTGTACCCGAGCCTCCATAGGTTCCTGTTTACGTCATCTACCAAGTCTCGACAGCATCGGACTTTGCTTCGGTTTATTGCCCGCCGAAGCTCCTTCTTCGCCGATTTATATTCTGCGGATCTGAGATTTACCTCGTTCCGGTTTCTTGCCCTTTGTGCAACGCGCCGAAGTCTGAGGCATTCTCTGCGTATGCCCGCGATCTCCTGAGTCAACCAGTACACCGGCTGTTTTTGTGGCGTGGTTTTCTCCTCGGCATAGAGGCATCGCAAACTTTCACTATGAGCTCCATGGTTGAGGTTACGAGGTTTTTCGTGCCCTCTCTTCCGCTCCTACCACCTAATCGGTGCACATCGGATGTCCCTGCGCTGTTGTCCCCCGTCTTTGATGCCGAACTCGATGTACTGGTAGTCGCTCCCAGTGTAATCCTCAAGAACTCTCTAACTCTGTATATGCAGCGCAGTCGATTTATCCCGGAATTCTTGGATTGACCCATTTGGAGTCAGGTAGCAGCTGAAATAGGTTACATTCCCGCATTTGACCCACACAAAGCCCCTGCCCCTTCCTTGATTAGCGACCAGAGTCTTCCCCGCACCCAAGAACAAGATAGCTGCGGTTCCGAGAAGGTCTGAATACCAGGAAGAAGAGTCCCTATCCCAATACTGCTCGCTCAGCAGCAGAATGTCAGCTTGCCTCTCGGATGCCAGCTAGTGCAGCAGGTCGTTGGTCATCCTGCTTTTTATCTAAATTCCGCTGTAGTATGCGCTTCATTTGATGAGTGCTTTGGCCTTGACCAGTTCATCTTGGAAGACTCAGTATCTCCTTGAGCACAGAACGTGTGTCAGGCAATCTTTCTCCAGGCCTCTGTCTGTGCATAGCACGCAGCGTTGGGAGGCGTTACATGTCTGCGCCTTGTGTCCTTCTGTTCCACACCTGTAGCACAGAGCGCTCCTGTCCAGTCATTTGCAATCTCTGGCCACGTGCCCATATCCAAGTCACCTAAATCATCGTTTCCCGACTGCTCTTTTCTCACTCTACAGTAGACCCAGTCGATCTGAATCTTCTGCCGCGCCAGCAGTTTCGCCGCCGCTTTTTCACTCAACGATGGCTGCTATCCGACCTCTGGGGTTAACTGAAGTTAGGACAATCGTAACCTCTCCTAATTCCGAGATGTCCCGTTGAAGTACTGCGTTCACTTCGGCCTCATCCGCGAGGCAGTCAAGGTCCCGGATCTCGAGGTTAGACACAGTTGCTTTATCTCCCAGATGGGCTTGTGTTCAGAGCCGGATCGGTGCTAATCAGGAGTCCTTCAACTGAACCTGCACCACCAACTCAATGGTGCCGAATCGAGAGCGTTCCCTGAGACCTGCCAAGGTTTCAGTGGGACGGAGGTGATTGCAGCATTTGCCTGAAAGCCATTTCTGCAGGATTTCACTCCTGTATACTCAGGTAACAGAATACTGCAATCGTCAGCTCGTGGCAATCCATTCCAAAAACGTAGCCCAGTATGCCGTAATTAAGATCTTACTGGGCTCGGTCCTAATGCCAAATCCATTGGCGCCTGTCGCTTCCGCCCATACTAGTCACACACACACACACTGGGGCCTCGTCTATTCCTATGTGTGGACTGCTCGTGCTCACACGGCGATACACCTGGGTTGGTGTGCCATCGTGCTAAGCCCCCCCCCCCCCAAACGTCAAGGAGGCAGTCCCCGGGGGGAGGGGGGTGGGTGGGGTTTGGAATCCCGCCACTAGTAACCAATTGTAATTTGCTGCTGCCAACATGTTACAATAAAAGGCCATTGTGGGCTTCTATGATTCACTGGTGTTGGTAATTCTATGATTCACTTTAAATTCTAGATCCACTTGCTCGCTCGGGAACTGCAGTAGCTAAGCTTCGGTGCTCACTGAACCCTTAAAAAAATATAATAATACAGATAGAAGTGAAAATTTGTAAGCCAATAAAATTGTTCGAGACGGCGCAAGTTTAACCCTAAGCTCAGGCTAATTTTCTATCTAATCCCCTCAGGCCGTATCTCGAAGTCACCATGTTAGAAAATGGCTATTTATTTTTAAAATTATAGTAAACTAAAACATTGATTCATTATTGATTATTTAATTATTTTTTCATTTGGTAATAGATAAATCTGGTTGTGTAACTTAGAGCTCCGGGTGAGCAGGTTAGGGGTAAGGAAATTAATGTTTGGAAAAGTGCAGGACGACTACTTTGTTTGCGAGCAAACTAACTTCAAATGACACGTTCATTTTTGTTGTAAAATTTTTTGTATTGTCTCTTCGTAAATTATTTTAAATAAAAAAATAAAATAAGTCATATTGGATTAATTATATAATGAAACCAAGGATTGGAATGAGAAAATCGCCAGGAAGTGCTTTAGATAGTCCTCCGAATGAAGAAAACTCAAAAAATAAGGAGAATAAAAACATTCCGAAGGCAAAATCCATTATACCTTTAGTGGAAGGCGCTTATACAGATTATAAGACCCTTGAAGGTTTATCAGAAGAATTGCCTATTCCCGAGAGCAAAATGAAGGAAAGGCGAACGCTAGTTACAGTAAATAAAGAGCAGTTTCCAGCAACTGTATTATGGAAGGATTTACCTAATGTACATCAGCATAAAAATCCAACTAAACATACGAGAGCAACCGTTGGCAGAGGAAAACACGCAGTCGTCCATAAATCCTTAACAAGGAGTTATGGACATATTTCGAACGCAAAGACATTACAAGCATTTAATTCTACTCAAATTCCGCCGCAATCAGGACATACTTTAACAAAAATATATTTAAAAGGATATCCATTTAAATTTGCAGGAAAATTAATTGTACAAGAAGAGAATGATCCCTTTTTCAGCTTACAGAATTTTCCAAGAAATACAATATCTGCGCATGTTATGCCACCGAGGCCTGATGAATTTCATTTTGGGAAAGTTTCTGTGCAAAATTTAAATATATCACCATCACGACTTTCATCAACAGATGATAAAGGTTTACCTCGGTTTCCATCTTTGGAAAAGGATATTTTAGAAATCCAAGCTCGAATAGGACTTATTAATGCAGAAGGAAGAGAAAAGCTCAATACAATACTGAAAGAAGCTAAGGTTGACAAAAACAAGGCAGAAATACACGGGCAACAAATTAGAGCTGGGAAAACCAAATTATCGAGACAAAAACTGCATGTGAAGAAAGCCATTAAAAGTATACCAAAACATGCAACCCATAAAAAGATCCATAAATATTATGGTGGGGAACATAAAGAAGGAGAAGAATCAGATGGAGAAAGTGCTTCATCTGGTTATGATGCAGTACGTGACTGGCAAATGGATATGGGTGAAGAATATACGTCTGAATTTGAAGAACTTGAAGAAGAGGAAGAAGAAGAAGATCTAGAGTATAAATGTGAGACAACATTGATTTTAAGTGAACAAGAAAAGACCAACCTTTGTAAGATCTTTATTCAAATGCTTATGGACATTTGTACCCAAAATCGAATTTTGAATCATATCAAACAAAAAATCCGTCGTCTTACTCTTCTATTTGAATTTGATTGTATGACAGTAAACGAATTAAAGCAACTTCGTGCCCTAAGATTTTGTTTGGAAATGGAAAAATTGAGACAATTGGGGTACTTAAAAGAAGCTTCGGAATTTCTTTCAAAAGTCCCCTCGGGACCTTGGGACAATATACCAATTGTAACTAATGATTTGGATGAGTTTGCACCATCAGAGTTAAGCTGCACAGTAAGTGAAGCAATTATACTTACTTATACGGGAGAAGGAGAGTGTTTACTGTTCAGGTAACAAGAAGTATTATATGAGTCAGTAGAACATATTTCAAGCTTGTAATTGTAACCTGCAGAGTGTGTTATTATATAATTTAATGGTCCTCGATGCGCATTTGGAATCGACTTCCAATACTTTCATTGTTTGACTTCCATTAACTGGTTAATTTTTATTTATTTACTGTAATGATATAGCTAGTGTCGTTTTTTCCGTAAAAGTGTAAATCCTGTGTAAATTTATTAAGAAACAATTTTGTAAACACTCAAATAGTTTTTTGCTCCTAAGTCTTTACTAAAAATAAAATTCGATATGATAAAATTCTATTGAGAAACATGCGAAAACTTTAAAACCTTATTAATATGTTAAAGGTCATATTGTATACAATGAAAAAATCATCCAAGTAGGTGCATGCGTTAAGAAGTTGGGTAATGCCCTCTCCTCCCGCGTACCCAAACCCTAGATTAAAATTTATCCTTATATTAGCAATGGGGGATTGTACTCTACATAAAAAAAATCATCCAAATCGGTGTACGGTTTAAAAAGTTGACATTTGCACCTTTAATTTTTTTGTCGCGGAACAAATAGGGGAACATACTCTCTTTACATCAGAAAAGGAATCAACCAATTCGGTCCACGCATTACGAAGTTAGATTCCAATCCCACCCCGCCTACACCCCATCGACAAGAGTTTTGATATTGTACCAATTGGAGAACATACTCTACCCAACAAAAACAGAATCATCCAAATCGGTCCACGAAGTAAACCTCTCGTAATTTGGGAAGTCGGTTAAAAGTTGTTTACCATTGTCAATTGTACAGGGTACCGCCATACAAGACTTGTTTGAATGCTCCCCACCCTCCTATACAATTAGTTTCATCAAAAATGAAAAGCTCCGACCACATAAACGTGCTACAATGCAGTATTTTACTATTTTTGCGAAGAAATTCAGGAAAAGAGTTTACTTTCCAGCAGGAGAACGCAAGTATACACGTAAGCCACCAAACAAAATACTGGTTAAGGGAAAATAACATCAGCGTGTTGGACTGGCCGGCCTGCTCGCTGGGCCTTAACCCAATAGAAAATATTTGGGGCATTCTCTTAAGAGCCGTTTATGCCAATAATCGGCACTACGATTCGATATCTGAGCTTAAAACTGCAATTTCGAAGGAGTGGAACGCGTTGGATCAAAATTTGTTCAACTTGATGGCTGAGTTAATGAAAAAAAGAATTTTTGAATGCATAAAAGCTCAGGGCAGTGTAACTAGATATTTAATATTGTTTTCTATCACAATTGCAAAAATAAAGTTGAATTTTGTTTGGTTTTTTTAAAATGTGCTATAATTATGAAACGCGAAAAGAAGACCTAAAATTGCAGTGTCTCACATCTTATAACAGTACTATGGAATAATCGAAACATTTAAAAAAAAATTCTTTTTTCTCAGAGCGGAAGAGAGAGAATTTATTCTAGCACAAGCTGTTTTGTGCCAATGTGCAAAACCAAAAAATTATCGCTTAAATTGCATGAAGTTGGTGGATGTGCTATAATTATGAAACGCACTGTATATTATGTGTATACACTTACACCTCTTAAAGCAGCGAAAAACATTGAAATGATATAGTTAAATAATAGATTTTAAGTAATGCAAAAGTTGGTTACGAAGCACTAATTTGGCTACAAAAGTAATACTTGTACAAATACATTTTGTAAAATTAATAAATTTAGAAATTTAAAATTAAAGAATTCAGAATTAAATAATGACTTCAGCGTCGCTGTAACACATGCAAATCAGTGACTTAATTTCGCCCAGGCCGTTAGACAGCACTCAAAAAGGTTGCAAGGGCTCTTGTAAAGACCGCAAATAAGAATTTGGCCAGTTCTTTAATACCACCACTCAGTAACAATAGAAATGTTTATACTCTTGCATTGGACAAAGTCAATCTACTTGCCACTTTCATCGCAGCATCTGCCACCTAAACACGCGCCCTCGGGAAGTTTTAAAGATAAACTCGACATAACTAAATCTACTGGACCTGATGGTTGCTGTCCCTAGTTTTAAAATGC
This sequence comes from Leptarthrus brevirostris, assembly GCA_964036015.1. Classification (NCBI taxonomy): domain Eukaryota; kingdom Metazoa; phylum Arthropoda; class Insecta; order Diptera; family Asilidae; genus Leptarthrus; species Leptarthrus brevirostris. The sequence goes on from OZ038374.1 coordinate 93,114,074, forward strand.
TTCACCTGTCCGTGTTTCGTGCACACTTGCTAATGCTCAGCCGATACCTAAACAATGAGGGGCATGTGACACCCCTAACTACAGTTTCAGTTTTACCTAAGATTTTTGAAAAACTCATCAACTCTCAGTTGATGAAATATCTAGAAATTAACCATCTTACTAATGATTGCCAGTAATTTTTCTGCGCTGTCAGCTCATCTAGCAAGTTATATTAACGGTTTTGACGAAGCATTGGAATCATTGTCTATAATTTCGGAGAGTTCGAAATCGTCACTCTTGTTATTTCGAAGGATATTGCTAGAGTCTGGAATGTTGCTCTTCTAGTCAAACTGCACCCTCACCTCTTTAAATGGACATTGAGCTTTTTCAGGCTGTTGAATCCATGCAATAATAGAGTTACATCTGACCCCTATGACGTCAACGCTGTTGTGCCTTAGGGGTCAGTTTTTAACATATGTTATTTCTTAGTTTTATTAATGACCTTTTATCTTTGACTTTCCACCGACGACAACTTTCAAACGAGGCGTACATCGTTATCTCTTTCACTTAACTGCAAAAAAGCTTTTAATAATCTAGAACTGTGACATTTTTTACTTTGTTTTATTATGCTTCGTTTAAATAAATAAATTTCTCCATAATAAGTTTGACTATGTTTTTTACTATCACATGCAAGAAGCAGCACTAGTTACGTAGGCCACAACATTTTCGAACTTTTTGTTCTCTGTGATCTTCCTCACGTTGGTGTTTAGCAAACTCCAGAAAAATTGACTCCAAAGTGGTCTGCGTAATGGAGTAATCATCTACATTTAATAGCCTCTTGTTTTTTTCCATTATACCAAAAATTTGTGACCACTTTATTTTTGAAGCTGTGGTTGCGAATGGAATGGTAAATGTAAGAATATCTTGATACTGTTCCCTGCAAAAGCAAATAAATTTAAAATAATTGAGGAATTTGGAAAAATTCGTAATTTACCTTAAAACAGAATCAGGAAAATGCTCTTCTATGAAAGATTTGACGTTATCAATATCCTCTTGGTGAATTCTGTCTTGACTTGAATGTACTTGTTGCATTGGTATAGACTCCCCGGAATATGAATTATTTCTAAAAAAATATAATGTCATACATATTGCTATAATTTTAAGGAAACATATTTTTTTCAAATTAGAGGTGACTTGGTGAACGGTAAGCCTTGGATAAGACATAAAATAAGAATTCATTCTGGAGAATTATTAAAGTAAAATATTTAAATGCAAACTATTTAAAACTAATGTGTATGCAGTGGTGGATTTACCACTGAGCTAAGGAGGAGGCCGAAGTTAATGGCCAAGAAAGAATTACCATGAAGCGAACGAGTGAGGGGATAGGCAGTCATATTTACCGGAATCGAGAAGAGTGTCCAACCAATTATGGACACTTTTTAAATTCAGCAGACGCTGAAAAGACGTTAATGTGGCGGTTTGTAGCTTTCAACCTTCGGTTTTTTATGTATGTAAAAATTATAAAACCGGGATTAGGAGCTCTTCTTGGTCAATAAAATATACCGTATTTAGTATGAGGGTTCCGAATCGATACGACATTTCACGGCAAAGGAGCGTTATGGTAATATCGGACTCAGACTTCAAAAATAACAATCCATTCTGGAGCGTAATGTTCAGCAAAACTAACGGGAAGGTGTACAGTTTTCGCTAATAGTCCAGTCAAATTAGTCATTTAAATAGAGGTAAGGTTACAAAAATTCCCATAGAGCTAAAAATTGGTATGAATGTTCAGAATACTATTATAAATGAATTGTGAAAAGTCCCCATCAATCCCCCTTGTGCAAAAAATTTTATTGATGGTGAAAGTTTGCAAAAATAGGTTTTTCGCGTTTTCCAGCTAAACGGTGAGTTTTACAGCAAAAAAAGTTCAGACAAAAATTGTAGATCATCCGATTCTCTACAAAAAATGTATCCACACTTTTTTTCATAAGTATTGCCATTTCCGTGATATAGCGGTTGAAAGAATTGAAAAAAATATTTTATTCGTAATATGCACACGTTTCCACACCACCTATGAGGTAGTATGCTTGGCGCTTTTTTTTAACGTGGTTTCCCCGGTAGGCCTATTCCACGATCTATTGTGATCCTATTGAATTCAAATTGAGTATTGAAAATGATGAAAGCTGTGTAAATTATGTAATATATAAATGAAAAAATAATTTGGAAAAATTATTCGTCGGATTCATAATAATCCAATGGAACTTCTAGTGTACTGTCTTCGTTTTCTTCTTCTTCTTTTTCTTCATCTTTTTCTTCATCTTCCTGCTGGATACAAATATGTTCTAAAAGTGATGCATCATATGTCTTATCACTGATATCGTAATTATCCTCATCTAGTATCGATTCAACATTGGAGCACGACTGTCCTTGACAATTGGTACATGCTAAAGAACAAAACAGTCCAACCTTTTTACAGCCGCATTTAGCATTGCAACCTTTTTTGCAATTGCAAAAGATGGTGTTAAGGAGTTTTTCTGGTGCAGGTGGGAATTGGTTCCAATACATTGTCAACTAACTTCCAACCCCAGTCTTCTGGATCCATTTTATTACCAAGCCACACTTGAACTTGATAATATACCCGGAATAGATGTTGTTGAGCAGCAGCAGAGGTTGGGGGAAGACAAGCTAATTGCACTTGTTTTTTATTATAAGTTTTTTTTGCAAAAGATAAGTATCGGAGTTTATCCAAGCAGGTAACTTTTTTGGAGCTACGTACATAGAAAGAAGAAAGCGAATTCCATTAGTGATTATAACTTCTGGAGTAGAGTTACTATCTTTAAAAACTTCAGCACAATTAATTAAATTTTGTTTCTCGAACAATTTCAAAACCGTTGTTTTACCCCTCTTGAAAAATGCTGATGTTGTATCGCAGCCAGTTATTGCGTGTAGAAAAAGTATATGATTTTGGCATTTTGGAAAAGCGCAGAAACTTTTTGATGAATATATTTCCGATTGCTGCTTAGTCTTTCCCGGTTTAAAAAAATAAATATTTTTTTCTGTTGGAGTTCGAGCAGTAAGTAATACTAATAAATCGACATCGTGCTCTAGTACGAGGAGGACTTATTTTTGATGAACCAGCTTCTTCTTCTTGGCGCCGTCTTTTCACGGCATCAATGCTACTTTTTCGAGTATAATTTTTTCGACACTGCACATGAATTTTTACAGATGTCTGGTCTTTCAGGTACTCCGAAAACTCATCACCTCTTTCAATACTTGCATCAATTAATGCTTTCATGCCGCGATCAACAGTAACAACTCCACTTTCAGTCAAAGGTTGACTACAAATAAAGCAGAATTGCGACATTTTTTTTTAAAAACAGTAAAATGCACAAACTTTGTTACAAAATATAAGCGATAGCCACGAGTTGTCACTACGAAGGAATGCTTACGACTAACAGTATTTTGTTGAGTATGAGACCTTTGAAACGGAGCAGGCATACGAGCATCGCCACGCTGACAATTGAATGGAAGACAGATGTTACTCAAGGCCATGCGACTTAATGAAAATAGGGGCGGAGTTTTTGACGTTCATTTATATTCTAAGAATTTTATAATTTGTATGTATAAGACATAGGGACTCATATGTTTACTCGTATAACGGTTCAAAAATGTATATTAAAGTACATTAACGTGCATATTACGAATAAAATATTTTTTTCAATTCTTTCAACCGCTATATCACGGAAATGGCAATACTTATGAAAAAAAGTGTGGATACAATTTTTGTAGAGAATCGGATGATCTACAATTTTTGTCTGAACTATTTTTGCTGTAAAACTCACCGTTTAGCTGGAAAACGCGAAAAACCTATTTTTGCAAACTTTCACCATCAATAAAATTTTTTGCACAAGGGGGATTGATGGGGACTTTTCACAATTCATTTATAATAGTATTCTGAACATTCATACCAATTTTTAGCTCTATGGGAATTTTTGTAACCTTCAAAGTCTTATTTGACTGGACTATAAATCGTTTCCAGGAAATGGTAGTGGGAATTCCTGTTAATCCAACCGGATCGATATTACAATAACGCTCTAGATTGAATAGATACAGACATTGCATCGATCCGATACGGTGCGATTTGGAAAATGTTGTATCGATTTGGAACCTTGATTTAAATACAGTATATTTTTTTTTAGCAGAGGAGATCTCCTTATCCTGGTCTTTCAAGCGACGTCAACACTACTCGATATAAACGCAAAATTATGCATTACCCATGCTGAAAACATCGAGCCGTTAGAGGCAGGCCACACCTGGCAATAGTCTAGGCGAAGGGACACTGATGCGGGCTAATAGAACCAAGTAGTTTGGAAGCTGATTGGCATATTATTATAATTTTTTTTTACTTCCAAAAATTAATAAAGCGATCTCTAAAAAATTGTTTGTAAATGCAATGAATTATTTTTATCTTGTGTGCTTTAGTGTCAGGTGCGTTCTCTTTTGGCCACTAACTAGGTAGCCTCGGACACTAGTTTGCACTTGGTTAAATTTAAAATAAAGAAGAATGTAGTTTTTATAAATGGCATTTTCATTTAGTGGACTGGAGTTGTAACAAGCGACAAGTTAAATTATGTATCGTCTGAGCTTCATATTTTAAAGAAGTTAAATTCATTCATTGTGATCAAAAAGATCGACGAGACTTAAGTGATAACGTGTCGGCCTACCAATCCGGAGATCACAGGTGAAAATCCCACCGGCGGCAACCCATGGTTGTTTTCTGCTGACAATAGATTACGATAAAAAGGCCAGGGGCTTGCAGAGAAAATGTCTGTGGTTCGTAATCCACTTTAAATTGTGGGTCCACTTGCAATCGTTACCTCGAATCGGTTGAAGTTGTTCTCCTGCCCCATGTCCCACAAGGAGTTAAGGAACTAGAGAGAGATGCTAACTTTAACACCACAAACTTAAAAAATAACAAGTGCGGAAACACACACGATTGAAATAGACATTTCTGATAAGCAAAAATTAAATTTTTTTTGGTTATTTCTCAATAGCGGCTTTAAAGCGTTAGCTTTCCTTTTTTTATCCGTTTTGGGAGTTTCTTTTTTTTCCCGTTTGGGACTTACAGGGTGATTCATATTGAATTTCCATGGTATGCACATCATTATATATTTTTATCTTTTGATCTACTCATCGTAGCGGCATCAAACAAACGCCATAAAGCTGCTATTTCAATGACCTTTACCGAAATTGTCTACGATGTTGATCTTACTTCTATCATTGAAGGTACAGTCACTTGCGAAAATGAAATAAATGTTTTGCGATTACTTTAAATTCAGAATTTTCCCAAATTTTCTCCGAACACCTGTTTTACATTTTTATTAAATTGCCTATCATAAAACTTTTCCATAAAGGTACAGCATGGCAAGGTAGAGAGAGTATTAGAAAAACCGCATCCTTAGAAATCCCTTAACACATACACTTCGGAAAAAATTTGGAAAAATTCTAAATTTTAGGTAATCGTAAAACATTTTTTTTTAAATTCCGGAAGTGACTGTACCTCCAGCGGTTAAAGTTAGATTAGCATCCCCTAATTCTACTGTCCCCATTCTACTGTCAAATCTTTTCCAAGAAACTTAAGTTTATTTTTAGCCAAATGAAGTATGTTATCTGGCTTTGCACACAAGCTGCATATCATATTTCACTTATGTGGACGGTGAAAGCGTTATCATCTAATAATGATTATGTTTACCGTATGAAAATTGTACTGAAATTGTAAACATACTTGTAAATTGTTCTCTATCTGATTGTGATCCTCTGCCAGATAATAAATGATAATTATTCTAATAATATAGGAAGTAAATAGGAAACTTGCACTGGGCTACCTACATTACACTGGAAGGTAGCACAGATCCGTTTACTTTACAAAAATATACAAGGAACTTACTGGGACTTATATAAAACTGTCCTCAGAAATGATCTACCTACCGAAAGTCCCCCTAGTATAAATACTAGGCAATCTCTCTAACGCTTGCGTGCAATATGCGACCCAAATTTCTTGTCCCGACCGGCATCCCAGAGGTAAGGCAATCCATGGTGGGCGACGAAAATCATCATCCTTAGAAGGTAGTGCAATAAATTTAAGGAATTGATAAGAAAGGCTACACAATCTTTGTGGGAGTGCTTTTGCAATAAAATCGAAAGCACCTTTGCAGCGAGTTGGGTTCAAACTGAAAATAGGTGAAAAAGGTGCCCTCGGAACTATACCCTCTAAAGCACTACACATAATTCTCCACCTCCTGCCAGTGGATCTTTTTGGTAAGTAAACCTATCTAAACTCTATTCCCATCAGGTTGGAATGGAAGGATGGCCCCCCTCAATGGGAAGCGTCAGTGCATCTATACACTGATGGTTCCGAGCTGGAAGGCAAAGTCGGTGGAGGTGTCCTTTCAGAACACCTGACCTTACGGATTTTATTTCGCTTGACTGACTACTGTAGTGTTTTCAAGCTAAAATCATGGCTATAAAGGTAGCCGTAGACCGTCTGAAGAACATAATTCTGCCAACGGATGATATTGTATAGTGAGGCTGCTATTAAATCTTTCACGGGAGTGGATAAGATCTCCAAATCGGTCTTCTCATACCGCTCAACACTAAACTGCATTACTGAGCATCTGAACGAACGCCTCAACAGAGTCACTGTAGATCTGACGAGCTAGCGAGAATCATTACTACTCTTCTCAACAACATAAATCACGAGCTTGTCAAGCCGCTAGCCAAATGTAAGCTGAAAATTACTCAAGCATTCCTTAGTATTGCGATTGTAAGATGGCAAAGGGAACAACCTGCCTTATTACCCGGTAGATCTTGCCGATGCTTGACCTAAAGCGGTTAAGAGAGCTTATCTTGAAATATTATAGCCGTTGTCGTGGCTATCATTTCGGGCCATTGTCTCATAGGTAGACACGCCGACAGACTCGGCGTGTCTTCAAATGACTTCTGCAGGAGTAGGCAAGATGAGGAGGAAGAGTAAACTATCCTCTACTTTTGCACATTTCCTGCCAATCGCCGGAACCGGTCTTTGGGCTCCTCCTTTTTCAACGAGTTAACCGAAATAGGTTCTACTAATGTCAGGGACCTAGTTTAGGTTTATCAAAAGCTCTAAGTGCCTACTTATGTGACAGGGTTGTAAGCCTTCTCACCTCATGGTCTAGCCAACAATAGTCTTAGGCCCACCGAGAACTAGTTTTTACTGGTGATAGAGTTCTATCTCGACCCATCAGGAGCTCCAGGTCAACTCGTTTGGGTTAAATGAGCTTGAGTGCATAGCCTCAACTGTGGTATCACAATGGTCTGGCCTAGGTGTGCCTAGGAGGCAAGATGTACAACTTTAAATCCGGAGTGATTACCAAATTAGGAGAAGCACAAAAAGTTTTGTTCAAAGTACTACTATATGTAGAATTGACTTTACAACTTATTCTGTACATTTCATGGAACATATCAGAACACAGAGATCAAGTATGGCTCTAAGTAGACAGATGTTTTGTTACGTTTATTTGGTACCGACTTATAAAAAAGCATAAAATCCATAAATTCCTTTACAGTTTTTAGGGCCTCTTTTAAAGTTATTTATTTTAGAAAATTTAATCGCACCTGGTCAAATTGCTAACTAATATAGTTTAATGACTTTTTCAATTTTTTTGAAATGTAATAGATTACCAAAAACGTTTTTTTAGTAAATAATTGGGATGTTGACGGCAATTCATTCTGATGTTAAGTTTACTACATTTTCGATAGCAATTCAGTTTGACTGAAATCCAGATTACTTTTTTGTATTGAATAAGATATAATATCTGTTTAATATATTAACATTTATTCTAAATTATGGCAAACAGAGTCGTACAATACCCTTTTACCAATTCTTATTTCATTATGCGATTAAATTGTCCGATGGTAAAATATGCAGTTATTTAAATAAAATAAAATAAGCACAAGCGACCAGAGAATTAGTCTTAAACATTCAACTAATAATTAAAAAATAATAACATATAAAATATATACTTACTTCAGAACCCCGTTCGTAACCAATGCTTCTCTCTTTTTAATTTTTATCTTGAGTATAAATCCTTTAGAGAATCGGTTTTTTAAATGTTGTATGGAACCGATACATTTAAATTCACCGTTGATCATAATAGCAAGGCGTGTACACAATGCCTCACACTCATCCATACTATGAGTGGTAAGAACTACAGATTGTCCAGAATCTCTAACTTGACAAATAACATCCCACAACTGACGTCGAGCTCCAGGATCCATACCTGTCGTGGGCTCATCCAAATAAATAACAGGTGGACTTCCAATGAGAGCTATAGCAGTGCTAAGTTTTCTTTTATTTCCACCGCTATATGTTTTAATTTGTTTATCTAGATATTCTGAAAATCCCAACTGCTTCGACAATTTTTTTATAACGGTGTTTATGTTTCGTTTAGGAATTCCTCTAAGTAGACAAAAGATACGCAAAGTTTCTCGACCAGTAAAGTCTTCCAATAAAGCATCAAACTGAGGGCAGTAGCCAATTTCCCGATAAACGGTATTCATTTGTTCTTTCAAGCTGATTCCCTGCACAAATGCTTCACCAGAAGAAATGTTTTCGTCTCCAGTTAACATTTTAAAGGTTGAAGTTTTACCCGCACCATTAACTCCGAGTAAACCAAAGCACTCTGAACTAGAAATATGGCAAATATATAAAAACACTAAGTACCATTAATTTCATTTTTTTACTTACTGTGGAATTGCTACAGAAATTTGATTTACCGCTAAAAAATTTCCATAGTATTTGGTTACTTGATCCAAGACTACATTGTGTGACTCCACCTCCAGCTTTGACATAGTTTTCACTCGAGTCTGCTCATTTTCAACATCTTCATCAATGGAACCATCTTCGGAGTTTGGGGGAGTCGTTTTTCTATAATGGCAAAATATTTTGAGAATTACCATAAAACGTCTAATGCCATGTGTAAATTAATATAAGAATACTTTCATTGTCCAATTTTAATATAAAACTTTTTTTACTTAAATCGACAGGGTTTGTGAGTGTTCCAGAAGTTTCCTTGCGTGAAACTGTTCCATCTTTACATGTCTAAGACTCAATCACTGTTGTCCTTAAAATGGTGAAATGGTGAAGAAATAATAAAATTATGCTCAATTATCAGCATGCTCAATTGCTCTCAGGAAAATTAAATTTTCAAACTTCATCCAATGTCTCATTGTATTGCATTTCAATATAAATATTTTTACACTCACACGTATTGAAATGCATGAAAAATGAACATGGGATGAAGTTTGAACATTTTTCTAAGGACAGTAAAAAATGCTTGACTATTCCTGTACCATTCCATGCCTGAAGAGAGTCACTGACTTTTCGACATGTAATGACAGGCCATCTTTTACACGCAAGGAAACTTTTGGAACATTTATCACTTTATTTCCTGTCAGCTCTTATGTATGTTTTTCAGTCTCATTATAGTTTCCACTAATAATATTCGCATGTAACTTCTTAATTTACATTCATAGGTTAATATTTATTTTAATATAGGTGTGTTATTCAATATCGCCCCCTTCCCTAGAGACTTTTACTTTATTAACGTTTATTTATTTATTTAACATAAATCTTAAAAAGAAAAACAGCTTCCTAAATTTCTATGTTATAACGAAAAAGAGATAGTCTGGTAATGTTGTATAAAATTCATACCTTCCATCCAGCTGTCAAGTAATCATTTCTGATTGTCAAAATTTAGCCAGAGTCCATTTCTTAGTACACAGGAGAACAATTTCTCGCCTGGTCTGGTAATTAGTATAAGCAACACAAAGGTTTAATAATTCACGACGAAAATAAAAACTCGTTAATAACAAAATATTTTGTCAGTAAAGAATAAATGTTTTTAATATTAAGTTTTATATCTTTAATGTACGTAAGCAATTAAAGTGGTCTATCGGTTAATAAGCTATTTCCGATTTCTGAACTATATTGTTAGGTCAAATTTGCGATTTCGTTGCCAAAGAAAAGCCTCCGTTATTTCCGCTTAAACAACATTTCTTCAGCTTTAGACAAAGAGATCTTATTTTCCAAAAAATAAGACGTAATTTTAACTATTTTCCATTCTATTAATAAACTTACGACGTTACGTCGATATTACAGGATGTCAACACTTTAGGAGATAGTACTGAGCTTTCTCTGACGCGAATAGGAGGTATACCCTGTTCCAAAAAGATTGGCAGTACACGGTAAATGGGAAGTTATGATGCCAAATTTCACAGACTCGCCAAAAACCGTGTAAAGGGGAAGCTCTTTCGTTAGTATGCGAATTGCAGATACGTGGCGACCTCTAGTTTCCACTTTGCCAGTCAACTGGCGACTTGGGTAGCGGAGAAGGAGGGGGGGGGGGGGTTGAGGATAAAGATTGAGCCTGAGCGCAGACGAGGAGCTAACACTTCTCGTGTCGTCAAGGAATAGCAATAACTCGAAGAATCCTCGATAAGCTAAAGAGCATGAACCCACGACGACGAGGTGGGCCGGAAGGACCTCCCTCTGATCCATTTTATAAGAGTGCAGAGATGTCCAACGAGGGCGCAAAAGGAAAACTCAAGGCGGGAGGCGTAAGCTTACCAGGGACGAGGGCAATCAATGTGCTGACAGCAGAGCTTGGAGGTTGATCGCAGACTGCATGCTGCTGGTGGAACAGAATCAGATAAGCATACTGTTGGAATACCTGACAGGTAAGATATTGAGTCTGATTTCCCAATATACATCTGACTGCCTGAGGCTCTAAAGACCAGTTTTCGATCGATTTCCTTAGGGCCAGCGTGTCAAAATTGGGCAAATTGCGATGGGAGTGGCCTCGCTGTAGCAGCTGTAGCTGTAACTCCATGTTAGCCTGAATGAATCCAAAAGTTAGAAAAAATCAGATTATGGCAGCATACAACAGTATACTTAGGGCCTATCTGGAAGATCATCTGCATGCGAGCATTGACTATACCGATCTGAAAATAAGCTGATGTTCCGTTAAAAGAAGAGTCGCAGCTGAACGCTTCACAAATGAAAAGATCGATCAGCCGGCCACTAACATCAGTAAAAAGAGGAATCGACCTTAAAGCTGTTGAGTTCGCCGAGCACAAATAGAGCGCTCTGACAACCTGCGACCTATCAAGAAAGATGTAGCTTACGTGTTACTGTTGTTATTGCGGTTATAACGGGTCACCGCCTTTTCATTAGTCATGCAGTCTGTATGAGCATTGTTGCCAACGACTTAAGACGAGGTTGCTTGGTTGATGAGGAAGTTCAAAGTGTTCATCTTTTACTTTGCGAATGCCTAAAATGGACCAGGAGAAGATTTCAGACCTTTAGCAAACACTTTGTAAATAAATAGAATTAACCCTTCTAACTCAGAAGGCGCACTTCACAGGCAGAAGCCTGGAACCAATTGACCTATTCACCAGAATATAACATATATTGAGGTGAATGAGGCTCCCGCAACCCATGCAAAGAAAAGTATTAGTAAACAAAAAACAAAACCCGTCCAAACAAAACAATCAGGGGTGCATTGATAACAGAGATCGCTTAAGCAAATCCTTAGCAAGAGCCAGGTCAAAAATGGGACACATATTCACGGCTCTACACATGCGATTAATAGGCTCATGCATACCATAGTTAGACCGAGAATGAACAACATGTAGTAAAGGCAATCTCCTTAACCTATACGGAGTATGCCTATAAGTAACTAAACTTGCAAGAGAGCGAGAATCTATTTTCGAGTTCAAAAGCTGGTGAATAAATACTATACCATTCCTTTATGGACTTGAAGAGTTCGACAACGTTGAGCTAAAAACTTAACCAGGTTCCTGAATAGCTACAACTGGTTAAATTAATCACTGCATATCGGTGTTACATCGATTTAGGTGATTCAGGTACCACAACGGACCATATTAAAGTCTATGTGAGGCCAGCCGGTAGAAATCCGGTAGCCGCTAATTAATCTAACCTAACCTAACGCGGGCTGTGCGTCCGGCCGCTACCGAAGTATGTGAGTTGTATTGCAGTCTAGTCCAGATGTTCAAGTTATAGATTTCTGCAAAGTCGAATGAAAAGAACGGAATGTGACTGCATGCAGACTTCACAGCATAACAAATAGCAGTTACCTGCGAAGAAAATAGTAACATTTGCATCTGCTGTTTTTAAACTGTTGTGGGCATTGGCCGCCTACCAAACTGACTCTTCATCTGGCCCGATTTTGCGCCAACTCTTGCCACAATTTGTGAATATGGGTACCTTTCTTTTCTATGAATCTTTCTCTTGGTCGTATGCTAAACATTTCGTGTGTAGGGCTGGTTTTTCTGGTAACTGGTTACCTATCCTGTCCAAGGTTAGTGGCTGTTCCCTGCAGCATCCTGTGAATAACCAGAGTGTCGTAGCAAAAGAAGAAAAGCAGGTCGCTCTACAATTGTTGTAACTCTTCAAAGGGTTTGGCTTGACTGAAGGGTTTGGGAGGGTAAGTACAACATGCCTTTATGCTTCAGAACCGCACTAATCCGCATTCGCCAACCAATTACCAAAAAAATAAATAAATAAATGTAAAAGAACGCATTCCTGAGTATCAAGTATGTACTTCTAACAGTCGTAAAGGGTACAATAGTCTAGATCTAGCATATGTGCTTTATTTTTCCAGCTTGGGCGGAAGACACGTAAATGCCAACACAGCCTTTGGAGAACATAAACTTATAAAGATATTTAATTCGACCGACTCAATTGGAACAAAAAAGAATAATGAATGAATGTTTTCTGTCAACTACAGATTGAAGGAAAATAAGAACTTACTTTTTGGTTTGGTAATTTTGCACCCCAAGCCCCCAAACAGTTCTTAATGATAAAATTCTTACCGTACCAACCAGGGCTGCCGAGAGGGAGGGGGCGAAGGGGGTAAACCAGGGAACAATCCTGAGTGCACCACTGGTTTTAAAGTCGTTTTGTTAATTGTTATTTCGTGACGCCCTCCTCTCTTATAATTTGTATTGCTTGGCAAGCTTTAGTAGTTAAAACTTTATATACGTCTTCGAAAATTGTTTAAGCCTTTTTAGATTTAAGAACCAATAATAATTGGGGTGTGAACATGCAGTGCATTCTTGTATTCAAGGTAAAACTAAATTGTGTTAATAAATTTTATATTTGATTACTCACGTGAATATTTGACTAGCCTTAGTTATTATTGGGTCCATCAATCTCAACTCTTTAATGAGAAGAATAGCCAAGAAAATCGTCCCTATACCCAACATATACATAATACTTCGGCCAGTTCCTGGAACCTCCCACTCGAAATAATTGGCAGCTATAAATGTAAATTTTATGAAGTACGTAAAGAAACAAATGTGGACAAAAATACTTACAGCAACACTTTGACATTACCAAACAGAGAAGTCGTTTATTGCATCCACCTGGCATCATGTCGCAAACGGAGTCGCATATTTTGTCAGTTTCGGAGACAACATATAAATTGTTCAATGACTGGGCCAATGTGAAGTGCGGGAAAACCATAACAAACCATGTGATTGTATCAGCTACATTTTTTAGGTCAAGTACGTCGAAATACATAACAGAAACCGTGAAATATACTGCCACTCCTGAAATTATATTGCAAAAATAGCATTTACGCTTTCTTTATGCAAGCCATCATACGCACCAAAAATCATATTCATGTTCAAAATTCGAATAAAGCCTTGCACAGGTTCGTTGAAAAGCCCTGCACAGACGTATGTCGGAGGCAAAAATGCAAATCCAAAAATAAGCAAAATTAAGAGAGTTCGACCTAAAAAATAATAAAAAATTTAAGGTAGTGTTCTTTTAAGCATTTCTAGCATTACCAAGCTCTTCAAATGTTGCGAAACCTGCTTCTTGGAAGCAAGCAAGAGTGATAACAATGATGACGGCAGTGAAGCTAAATGTCATTAGATCCCAAACAAATGTTGAAAACCAAAATATTAAAACACGAATTCCCCCAACGAACTGCAGCAGTTTAGTCCTAGTTATACGCTCCTTGATTATAAACATAATATAGAAAGCGCTAATAACTGCAAGGCAGAAGGTAACATTAACACCAACGAAGAATCCAAAGGAATTTAAGTTATTGAGTCGTTTAAGCGAGGTCTCAGTTGTAAACGGCAAAGGAGCATTTGTTACTTCGATGCTGTACGATGGGCCTAGTAGGGTTCTAAAAATTAGCCAATAATAGTCACAATACCTATCGATATCCTCGCTTACTTACCGTGCTATAGCATTATGAACTAGATTTAATGATAATGGTGCTGTATGTAATGCTTGGTTGTTAAACCACGCAATTATGCCCGCCGACTTTATTGAAGCTGCTACCAAAAACCTAGAGTTGACTCGAATTAGGATGTGCTCGTACAAACCAAGGATGTATTCCCGAAAATTTTCCGGTATGATCCGAAATTCTTTATTGCTGTCGGTATTATTAAAAAGGTTTTCATATTCATCCATTATCTTTTTTTCGATTGGGTTAGATTCTGCATCTTTACTCCTCTCAAGTATAGTTACACTGAAGTCGTAGGAATTCAGAGTGATATTAAGTGGTCGTAATGGAGTTGTGCCTGACATTCCTCGGTAACTTATTATAGTCATTAAAACTACAATAATTGGCATGACATTTTGTAATAATAATAGCCTCCAATTTCTTAAAGCGTATAAATAAAACTTTGAAAACATAGCCTGCCATTGGTTCCATATAAGGTTGGGGCCTTTTAGTAAGCGAGTGTTGTCACTTCCGTCATCTGAAAGAAAAATAAAATAAATTGAAAATTATGAAATACTGGCGTGTTGAATTTATTAATTTTGCTCAAAACAATTTACTAATATCAAGAGGCTGCGTCCACATGAGTAGCAAGCATTTGTCTATAAATGTGGTTTTGATGCATTTTTCAGTTCATCAAGATGCAATATAAAAACATGCTGCGAATATGGTCTTTAGTTTATTTAGTTTAGGCTTCAAAAGCTAGATGGATAAATATATACATACAATATCCTCCAACACAAAGTATTTGGTTAAAGCTAAACTGGAAATTAAACGTGTCAAGAAAGTGCGTATAGCCTTGTATGCCTGTAAAACAACATTTATAAAGAGGTGGAGACTTCAACCAAAGATGGTTCCATTGATGTAAGCAACGTACTACACCAATGTATAGGTCAAAAGTTATGTGGCCTGTAGAACGAACCCTTACAGAATGTAGGGATCGGGACGAAACGGGCGCCATCAGGTCTTGTTTCACGGAAGCCTTGAATGTGATTCTTACATATGAAAAACATCATATTTGGTAGTGCAGTTAGGCTCAGAAAATTTGGGTGCTGGACCGCTAAATCGTATGGTCGCATGTTACCAAAGCAATTAACTCTTTTAACAAAAGACTATATTATGACCAAGCTGAATTTGCACATAAACTTCTTCGTAAGAATGTAATAAAAAAATTACACAAGGTAAGTAGTTACATATGTTTTACAATTCTATTATTAAGTTGCCATCACGTATAAGGTGGTGGCAATTAAAAAGCGTTTGTGGTCACAGTAGACTATGGAGAAAGCAATTATGAAGATCAAGGGGGAAAAACAAGGAGTTATAAAGCGTACTGTGAAATTTCGGAAATCCTTCTTAAGCCGAATAGTATGAATGTGGAACAATTTACCATGCTCTATTTTCCTTTAATATAAGTTAACGCAACAAAAATTCCTACATAAAATTCTCACGCCAATGAAAGCTTTCCAGTCTCACACTAAAAATGTATAGAATGCAGTTTGCATCCGAAAAGGTCAGCGATCATCTTGCATCAGGCGACAAATGCTACCAAGATCTCTACATATTCACTCACACGATTCATCCAGCCGAGTAATAGATATAAATGTAATGTAATTAGATTCTAAGTTCAAGTCATTCGGTCATTTAATATTCGGTCATTTTTTCCTATTACTGGAATACTGTGCTAAGGCTTCATTGCATTTTTCTTGAACTTCGAGGATAAAATCAAAAATAAAAATTAAATTTTTGTTGAAAAGTCGGATTTCTGAGCTGCTGGCCCAATGCGACCTATGCCAGGCATCACACAAACGTCTTCAAATATTTTCCTTAAAAATTAATAATTGATTCAATTATACTTTTTTGAAGGAAATAGCAGAATGAATATGTCGTCGTTAGAGTAAGAGGTAACGTGCATGTCTTCTATAAAGAGAGTCCGGATTTGAATCCCGTAAATTGTAGATTCACTTGCAATAGTTGTTCTTGAAGCGGCAGAAGTTCTTCTTCAGCCCCATTGGCCTACAAGGGTTACTGGAACTAGAGAGAACGAGTACGATACGGGCTGCAGATTCAACCGGAAAATCTGTAATATGAACATGTGAAAGATGAATAATCCAAGAGGGCATTATAAGGCCAGATTAGGGCGGAATCTAGATCTACAGTTTCTGTGCAGCTCTGAGTGCTTCCAGTGCTCAATATGACGTTATGTAGTATAGGTTACTAGCAGATGTGAGTGAGAAATACCTGAAATTGATTGCACGAGACTTTAATGAAGTCTTTTTGTGGGCTAGAAAAGGCCCTGTGGTCGTTATTACGTTTGTGAGCTTGTTTAAATGCGTGCTGGCAGGAGGGCAATGGTGGTTTTGGAATTTATTTTTTTATTTCTAAGCTCTTTAAAGAGAATGATCGGCAGTGAACTATTAGTCTTTAAAGAAGAGTAAGTTAAACGTTAAAATCTCGGTCGAATGATACTTACATGAAGAAAGAGATTCTAAGTCTTCAATTCCATTTTCTTCGATTGAGGACTGTTTTGGTGACTTCGTACCAACTGCTAGAAAGACTTCTTCCAAATTAGTGCTCGAAATTCCATAACCATTTAATTTCAATTCTTTTGAAGATCTTTCCAAATCGGTTAACATTTCTTCAAAATCATTCGAGTATTTTTCAGGAAGTTTATAACATAATTCGGTTCCAACTTCTCTATCAACTTTCATTTCTGGAATGTATTTTCGCAGAAGATTGGTGACATTTTTAATATCACATCCACTGCCCTTTACGCAAATCTAAAATTAAAGTCATGAGTAAATTAACTTTTCTTTGCTGAGGAATTAGAAAAATCAATTACCAAGTTATACCCACGCCCAAATCTTTTCTTTAGGAAAAACGAGGTACCATAACATTGTAAATCTCCACTACATAGAATTGCAATTCGGTCTCCAAGTACGTCCGCTTCGTCCATAAAGTGAGTAGAGAGTAGGATTGTTCTGCCCTTCTTTTCTTTCTGAAGCAAGTCCCATAAAAATCTGCGAGAAGTTGGGTCCATTCCTGATGTTGGTTCATCCAAAAAAACTACTTTGGACCCTCCGCAAAGTGCTACTCCAACAGAAAGTTTTCGTTTCATTCCTCCAGATAATTTGGATGATATTGTATTAGTTTTGTCTTCAAGATCTAACAAACTTAAATATTTTTTTATTTCGTGCTTTATTTCGTCTCCCTCAACACCTTTAAGGCGACTGTAGAAAATTATATGTTCCTTTACAGTGAGATCGTTAAAGAGAATATTGTACTGAGGACACAAACCCAGGGATTTTCTTGCTTTGCTCATATTTGTGCGGATGTCGTTTCCGTTTATAATAGCAGTTCCGGATGTAGGGGGGAACATACCGGTCAGCATAAATACAGTGGTTGTCTTTCCAGCTCCATTATGTCCTAATAAAACGGTAATTTCATCTTCATATAAATTCATATTTAACCCCCGAACAGCAACCTGTTTTTTAAAAACTTTCCGTAAATCTTTTATTTGTATGCCAACACGTTTATCGACCGGATCTGCTTCAAATTCTCCGGTATTAACACTATTGGTACGACTTCTCTGTCCGATAACGTCGTAATATCTTCCACTGCACCAAAATTTTCTTGTAAACGGAAAATACCATTTTTCAGGTACACCAAATTCTCCAGGTAGAACTTGTTCAACATATAGTGCAATGATCATATGCAATATCGAACTTAGAAGTAATATTATTATAATGTGGCCAACATGCATTTGATCGTCTACATTCATTGGCCGAAACATATTATCCCATTGAAGACCTTCTCCCGTTCCTTCTAGCTGAAGGATAAGCTTAAATCCATAACCCATTGCGGAAGCAGCAAATATACTCATGACCAACTTTTGAGTCAATGTGAGAGTTTCGTATTTTTGTTGAGTAAGAAAGTATGGCATAAAAGTTAAGAATAGAACCAAACCAATCACAGAAGCTGCTGTGTCCGCCTTTTTAAAAAATGTCGAACATGCAAAGCAAAATGTTATGTTTGCTATGGAATATATTAACAGGAAGAATAGTAGAGTTGACCAATGACAGTAGGTTAGTACAGCAACTCTCGAATCCCATTTAATCTGGAAAAAATACTTTAATAATTCTGTAAATTTGTCTAAAGTATGCATTATCTTACTTTCATCAAAATTGTCATCCCCGAAACAGTTACGGCCGTAAATAGGAAGGACTGAGAAAACCAAGCCGTCCAATGCAACCAATTGCTTAGTCCCATCAGTTTCATTGCCGCCTTTAATTGGAACTCCTTTTCCTCTGTAACAGACTATTGTACACTTAGCAAACTATAAATAAAAACCATTACTGTTAACACACCTTGACTATGTACTTGCAGGTGTAAACAAAACTCAAAAGCATTAGGAAAGGCATAAGTCCGTCGAGGCCCTGAAGCAATGGATCAAATATGTATGGTGGATACGGATATCTTTGCACTACGATCTCTGGAAAATCGGCAGTTGAGTCTTTAGAAATAAGTTTTATATAGGACGAAGCTATAGCATTTTGGATTGCAAGGAATCCTTCCAAAATATATCCAGGTGGGGCACCTCCGTCATGTTTGTTCGGGTTTCGTGGTCCACCCATTTGCATAAGTGGAAAGAGATAGTTTGTCTGCCAGTTAAGTTGTAGTGTATATTTGCCACTTCTTAGTTCACTAGGAAATCTTAAAGCATATCTCAGCTGTTTTGGGTATTCTTTGTCTGGATTATCATAGAATTCGACGCCTGCAATAATTTTATTGGATGTAACATATTTTTCCATAGATTTTACATCTTTGAGAGGAGCATGTGTTACATTTAGTGATTTTGATACTTGTTGCATTATCTTTTCATAAAAGTCATTTTGAGGCGCATATGCTATCTCCAATTTATATAAATTGGAGGGTTGCTTTTCATTAATTGTTAAATTTCTGAAAATAAAAAATTAAATTATAATCGAATAAGAAACAGTTGAAATATAAAAAAATATTAGTTAAAAAGGGTGTGAAAATCATACAAAATTTATATTGAAACAAAATGTGATTGAGATTCCTCCACAGCTGTTAGTTCACTTACAATATCTTTCATTTAACCGCACCCAATCACGCAACATTTTTCAGCGGTTTCACCAGTTTTGCTTACTATGGATTTGACAAGATTTGGATGAGATTTACCTAAGAACGCTAATATAATGAAGGTTCAGATTCGCAGCATGACGTTTGCCTGACTAAAAATATATCGTTTGAATAAATTTCCGAATTTTTGGTATCAGTAAAAACCGGGAATTTTGAGAAAAGAAGCCGCGATGGTATACCATTATTGTACCTTTGGTCAACTTCTTCATATTATAATACGAAAGTAGTGGGTGTATGTATCCTCAAACTAGGCCATGGGATGTAACTAATCACTTAATTAAAACACCATTAACTGACTTTACTTTAATAAAGAGCGGATTTAGACAAATAAATAAATAAACAAATTTGTCACGTACCGATCACGAACAGCCGTTTCACGTACCGAGTTATACCATTCAACTCACTCTGAGGATGAAGCACAGTCATCTTCGAAATGGCTGTTCGAGATCGGTACGTGACAAATTTGTTTATTTATTTATTTATCTATTTACTTATTTGTTTAAATCAGGTCTTTATTAAAATAAAGTCAGTTAATGGTGTCTTAATTAAGTGATTAGTTATATGATTTAGACTTTACGTTCGTTCAGTGTAATTATTGAGTTAGGCGATGGGAGTCCAGAGCTTCACAAGTCATGTAGACCAAGCAGTTTAACCTCCTTTCTATTTAAGACAATGGAGTATCAGCTAGGGTAAGGTAAATCAATGTAGCATGTTAGAGTAAGGTTAATTTACAGATTGCCCTACGTAATCCTGTTAGAGACAGTCCTTCAGTATCAAAAAAATAGTTTTTAAAAAGTTGAAGTCGGTTCAAAAAGCGCTAAAAAGCATAAAATGATTTATTTTATATCTATTACGACATTTTGAAGTCAAATCAAACAAAAGTATTTAATCGTCATTTCTTTTGATTCCGTGAGTTGAAACGTTTAGGTGGTTTTATATAGTATCTTCGATTGTGGTTGGATAGTTGTTTTGTTTGTTTAATTGCACCGACTTCAAAATGTGGTAATAGATACAAAATTAAAAATTATTTTATGCTTTCTAGCGCTTTTTGTGAAGTCGGTTCAACTTTTTTTTTAAAAAACTATTTTATTTTTCACTTTTTAGTGTCTTCTACTCTATACAACGAAGAAAGTACCATCCAAATCGATCCACGCGTTAAAAAGTTAGGTTTAACCCCCTACCCCACCTCCATCCCACTAAAATTTTTTTTGTCATGGTATCAATCAAGAAGCATACTCTACCGAACAGAAAAGGAATCATCGAAATCGGTCCACGCGTTACGAAGTAATTAACCGCCCCCCCCCTCCCTATCTTCCACCATAGGACCAAATTATTCTCCTATTAGCAGTGGGGGATCACACTCTATACAACAGAAAAAGAACCATCGAAATCGGCCCACGCGTTACAAAGTTAGGTTCCACCCCTACCCCCACCAACAACCCACCAAAATTTTTTTCTCGTGGAATCAACCACGGAACATACTCTACCCAACAGAAAAAGAATTATCCAAATCGGTCCACGCGTTACGAAGTTAGACTACCCCTCCCCCTCCCATCCAAATCGGTCCACTCGTTACAAAGTTTCACCCCCACCCTACCAAAATTTTTTTGACATGGTACCAATCGGTGAACATACTCTACCCAACAAAAAAAGAATCATCAAAATCGGTCGACGGGTTACGAAGTTATGCCCGGTCAGCAGTGATGGATTTACGCCTAGGCCCGTGAGGCCTGGGCCTAGGGCGGGAAAATCTTAGGCGGCAAAAACTTAAGGACGACAGAATTTTGAAGGCGACAGAATTTTGAAGGCGCAAAAATACAAGTTTAATTGAAATTAATAATTGACTTGGACTCGTTTTATTTTTAATGTATAAAAAATTTTCAGTAATATGATTATATAATTTTATTATTGAAATTAGTTTTTAGATAGTAAGTATACTTTTAATTTTCTAATTTATCAATATTGGCCTTTAATAAAAATCTCTTGGGTATTTATTTAAAATCCACAGAACTATTTTTGCTTATAAAAGCAATTTTTCATATGAAATGGAATGTTTTATGTTTTTTCTAATTTAATTTGATGAATCATCAGAATAATAAAAAAAATTAATATTTTTTATCGGAAATTGAAAAAAACTTCAATAACTTCAATGGGCGAATATTATTGAAATTCGAAAACTTTTAAACTATATCTACAAATTTGAAATATTTTCAAAAATTAAAAAACATAATTTTATATAACTTGAAAATTTTTATTTTTATTCAACTAAGATTTTGAATTTAATACGTTATATATCTTGGAGCGGGTGGGGTGGGAGGAGGGAAGACCACTGACCCACAAAAAGAGAAATATTCAAATCGGTCCATACGTTACGAAGTTGGACAATAGCAGCTGTAGGTGCAAACAGTTTCTCTCAAATCGAACGTATTATACTACAAAACAAAGTTTAGTAAAATGAGAGTGCGGGTGGGTATGTAGTTGGGAGGAGGGATCATACTCTATTTAACAAAAAAAGAATTATCAAAATCGGTCCACGGGTCAGGTAGTTGGACTAAAGCAACTATTGCCTTGTTTTACATGAAAACGTTTTCCTTAGTAGCAAATGGAAAAACATAATTTATTCTATAAACAAAGTAATAGAATTATCCAATCCTATACTATATGCTACCCTTGTATCCTCCCGCCCCTTGCGAGCACCGACTTTTGTATTCTCCACCCCTTGCAAGCCACGACCCTCCCACCCCTTGCGAGCAACAACCCTTGAGTCCTTCAAGCCTTTTCTTAGCTTTGAAAACAAAGTAGTAAAAAAGCGAAATATCCAATCGAATTGCTCTTGGCTTTATAACTTTTTAATGAATTTACCAATTTGAATGAAAAACCTTTTAAATTAAAGCTTAAGGTTTATATCTTCATGCTCAGTAAGAAAGAAACCGTTATATATCTTACTATAACGAAGGTAATTCAAAATGGATTGGGATGAAATTTTAACCAAAGCTAACTATATTCAGTCCTTTTAAAATGAGGATAGTCATTCGCGCGAAAATTGAAATTATTTTAACAAACTTAACCAAAAACCCGTGGGAACGACTTATTTGTGTAATTTTGTCGTGTATTTTTTTTTTACCACTGTACTTGTATCCATCGGAAGTATCTTGGCTATTTGTTAATATACTTTAAAGCCCCTTATCAAATGGCTAAAAGAATTATTATAATCCGTTCATAAATACCACAGTTATTGGTACCTAAACATTTGAATCTCACCTATAAGGTGAGGTTTATTTACCTCATTTGAATAACCGGAAGTTAAGTTATTTAGTTAAAAACATTAATTATATGTGAACATTGCAGAACATTGAAAAAATTACATCATTTAGAAACAGCAATTCTAGTCATTGTTTGGAGCGCAATTTTAGATCGTATCAATGCTGCGAGTAAAAAACTTCAGGATTCTCAAGTCGATTTATCATCCGTTGTCCAAATTTATGGTTTTCTGGCTTCTTTTCTTCAAGATATGAGAGATAAACAATTTTCTGAATATGAAGAAAAAGCCAAGGCACTATCTGTAGTCCCTGATTATTATCGTTATGATACTCATCGCCAAAAAATTAGAAAACTTCAGCCGGACGAGTCACGGGCAAACGAAAGAGCACCTGTTTCTGGGCAAGAAAATTTTCGAACTAATATGTACTATCTCATTTTGGATACTCTGAGCGTACAATTAGCCGGACGTAAAAGCATGTACGAAGAGCTTTACTTAAACTTCAGTTTCTTTGATAATTTATCTGAAATGGATACAACTGAGTTGAAAAATCAAGCAAATACACTAGTTAATAAATACCCGGACGAAAGTGCTCACAATTTGATTCGATTACCCGTTTCTTCGATTATACAGATACCCGAATCTCTTCACTAATTGATTCTTAGAATAAATTACTCGGGTAATCGAATAATCCAAATCCGTAAGTTGATAAATGGAATAATCGAAGAATCGAGGATTTGCAGAATCAAACCAGAGAAAAATGGAAAGAATCATTTGAAGTACGTAAAACGTCGTTGTATTGTTATTTATTGGAAAAAGAGTTGAGCGCATGTATTCTTGTAAGTATTAGCATTAGCAAATGGTGAAATTTGTCTATACATATAGTGCGCTAAAGTTGCGATACACGTATAAGCAGTCTCAAATTTTCACCGCTGGGATTGCAATTTTGGTACTTACCAAGGTTCAATACATTCGATAAAAATCGGTGAAATTTATAAACTGTTTTGTCACTCATAGTAGGACATTTTTAATATTTTAATTCTGATTTACAATAATATGTCGAGGAGATAAATTATTCAGAATGTCTCTAATACGGAACAAATTTTTCTTGATTGTGAAGGTGCTACACTTTTTCTCATTTTTAAATCCAGGAGCTTAACTTGCCTAAATCAAAGAATCGATTAATCGACTTGTCCGAATCTTAAGAATTGAGGAATCGAATACCCAGGTAATTCGATTCTGTCTTAATGATTCTAAGGTTCTGGTAATCGACCAGAGTCGTAGTCGATTATTCGATTTTTAACTTCCCACATATAGGAAGTTATTGTAATGGGCCCGATTTTCAAAATTTTTAGTTTTAATTTCTTTTTACATTTCAAAGTCACCATAGTGTTTTACGCATGTTTTTGAACACATGTATGTGTGTGTGTGTGTGTGTGTGTGTGTGTGTGTGTGTGTACGTTCGGACCCACTTTTTTCGACAACGAAATCTCGCGAACAAAAAATGATACCGACTTTGCTATGGTGCCATTCGAAGCGTATTATTGTCAATAAGAGCTGAAAGAAATTTAATTAATTTCGGTTCAGCCGTTTTTTTGTTTAAACAAAAAACCGAAAAAAAGTTGATTTTAGACTTTTTTGAAAAGGATTTCTTCGATATAATTTGTTCTGATGACGTTCGGGACATCAAAAAGTCGGATAATAACAATTTATTATGAACAGAAATTGTTTATAATGATGAAAAATTGTTTATAACAATAAATAATTGTTTATAACAATAATAAATTTATAATCATTAAAAATGGTTTTACCTGGTTGAAAATTGATTATGAAAATTGGAAATTGAATACAAAATTGAAGATTGTGATGTGTGATTGAAAATTCTTATAAACAATTGAAATGTTTGTTACCACAAAAATTTCTTTTATGAATAAACTTTGTTTATATCAATCAAAAAATTGTTTATTGTTTAGAATTGTTTATATCAATTATAAATTATTTATAACCAAAATTATTAATAAGAAATGAATTCCAAACAGAGTGCATTTATTTGGTTTTCATTAAAAAATAGTGCTATAACGGAATAATTTTTTAAAAAATTTTTTGCATCTAATTACAACGAAATTATCATGATAAATTAAATTCATTAATTTATTTATTTATAAATTTAAAGTATCAATTTTTTAAGTATTTTTAAATGAGATAAAAGTGGGCGAAAGTTTTTATTTAAAAAGATTCATCTGATCTTATTGGTTCTGATACAACTCGATACTTTAAAAAAAATCCAGAACTTTTATAGTTTTTTGTAATATCAAAGAAATGATAAAAAAACCATAAATAGTTGATATTAATTATAAATAAAATGATAAATCGAATAGTATGAATTTTATTGAGTTTTCTTTTACTCGTTTGTACTATGATCATGAAATTTATCGCTATTAACAATTAAATATTGTTAATAATAATTGAATATTGTTAATAACAATTGAAAATTGTTATTAACTGGGAAGTTGTTCGTGCGAACCTCAAGGGTCGCACCAATGATGCGACACCCAGAATCTGGACCCACCCCACTAGTTGTTAGCACTAATTTGGAAGAGACATTAGGAAATGAATGTATTCATTTACACTATCAAGTGAAAGATTCATTAGTAACTACTGATGATGGATGCTCTGCACAAAATATATACAATGTATTACACTCACGGAATCTTCGGGATGTTTATCCTAATGTAGACATTGCTCTTCGAATTTTTTTAAGCATTCCAGCTACAAATTGTTCGGGAGAAAGATCTTTTTCCACCCTGAAATGGGTAAAAAGCTATTGACGTGCAAGTATGGGCCAAGATAGACTTCATGCCCTCGCATTATTGTATATCGAGGCTCAATAAGTGCAAAAAATTTATTACCACGATATATAGTAATCGACGTTTTCGCGCGAACCAAAGCGAGAAAAAAGAAATTGATATCATAAGTTAATTAAAAAAATGTATTTACTATTTAATACAAAAAATTATATTCAAATTACTAACTTATATTTAAATTAAATTATTTTTAAACAATATATGTAAACCAATAAAGAGTTATATTAAAAATAATATTTGAGAATTTAAATATTTTATTATTAAATATATAATTTTGACAATCACTTTTCCATGTAAAAAAAGGGCGACATATTGGCAAGGGCCTAGGGCGGCATCGAACCTAAATCCGCCACTGCCGGTCAGACATAAAAAAAATACACGTCGAACTTAGAAACTCTTTGTTTTTGGGAAGTCGGTTAAAAATAGCTTTATATGCCTTTCTTGACATATTTAGAGCTCTCACACGGAAGGGTCTGTAAAGTGGGCGAATGCTTTGCTAAAGAGAGAAATTACATTCACCCTCGGTAGTATCTCTGTGTGATTCAGGGCTCTTAAGGGATGCACTCAGGTGGTATTCTGTCACCGCTGCTCTGGTCACTAGCTGTAGACGATCAAGCTGAGTGAGTTTAGTTAGCGGGTCGTCGATTGTGACTGATCTAATGAAATCGGCTTTGCGCACGGTTACTGACTGGTATGCAAGTGACCATTTTATAGTAAACTCTATCAAGGTTGTGCTAGTACCTTGCATAAGGGCAAATATCGGGGCGTCACGCTCGATAGAAGACTTAATTGGAACTCTCATCCTTAAAGTCGAAACTCTTCGGAAGTCTCACACCGAGATGATCATCTGGCTTCTGAATTGTTTTGGGCACGCAAATCAGGTTACTGCATGATTAGCGTCATAGATGTGCTATGAAAAGGTGAACGTGCACCTAACAACCAAATTGCTTAATGAAAATATCATATGTACATGCATTTCGGACATACTTAAGAAATTAAATATTAGTTCATGGCTGCTTGCGATCATATAAATCAATTAGGTCAATAATTGACTCAATAGGATGAGATATTCTCTTTGTCTTAGAATTATATATAACCAGCAAGAAATTTTGAATCATAGTAATAGAAGCATGTGTTTTATTTTCTCTTCAAGAATACCGAGTCAAGTTGTATTCTGAGTCACCTTAGCAAATATCTATTTAAGGATTGAGCATATAGCAAGATCCAGGTAAGTGAGGCTAATTAGCCTAGAATATTGAGGCCATCCGCCAGGTACATTTTACCTTACTAATTCCTTTTTTTGGCATGGATAAATTAATACAACAAGGTGTCACAACCTCGCAACTGCCTTCAAACATAACACTATACAATAGTGTCTAACCCACTGTTCCCTACGCCGCCCTGGTCTGATGGCCTACGGTTGAACAACAGTTGACAATCGCCATGTGTAGCAAGCGTCAGCGACTTGCTTGCCTATCCATAACATGAGCTATGTGGAGCTGTCCAACAGCTGCCATGGAGATGGTAATCAGACTTACTACCCTGCATATTTCTATCGTGAATTTTGGTGTAATTAGTGAGTGAAGCTCACGTCTAATACACATGCTCCTGACAAAGCTCAGTAGCATATGTATTAGGCGCGGTGGCCCAAGTCTGGAACACGGTGATGGTACTAAGATCTCGATTGCACTGAGCAGATGGCTCAGTGTCTTTCAAGCCGAAATTCATACCATCAAAACCTGTCCCTTATCAACGTCAATGAGGGACTGAGAGGGGCTACTATAACTACCTTCTCTGATAGTTAATCAGCCCCAAGACCTCGTGGCACAACAACAACAACAAAAGTATTTAGGTAGTTTTATATAGTATCTTCGATTGTAGTTTGTAGATTTTAATTTGCACAGACTTCAAAATGTCGTAATATATAAAATTACATATTATTGGGTTCAACTTTCAGCCATTCTTTCAGCACTCACATCAAATACGAAATTTTTACCATGGTACTAGTACGCCAACGTACTCTATACAGCAAGGGAGAGCGGTCGAAATTAGAGCACGCATTACGAAGTAAGTGGAGTGCTCCCTCCTCTTCTCAAAGTGACTCTAGATGTTACATTTTTTATTATTCACCAATGAGGAAAGTTATTCTGTACAACCGAACGAAAATCATCAAAATGGGTTTACTCCTTACGAAGCCAGGTGACACCCCTCATCCTACTCACACCTTACGCCACAAATTCTATCATGATACAAAAATCAATCAGCAATATACGAATCATCCAAATCGGTCTACAAGATACGAAGTTAGGCTCTACTCCTCCACCACCCCCACCCAACCATGTTGGTGTCGGGTACTGCAGGAGTCGTACCAATGGGGGAAGATTTTCTATACATCACAATGGGGGAACATACTATACATCACAAAAAGAATCATCCAAATCGGTCCACGTGCTATGAAGTTAGCCTACCCTTCCGCCCACACCTACCATACGTCAAAAACTTTACTCATTAGCAAAGGCGATCAGACTCTATACAAAAAAAGCATCATCCAAATCGGTCTATGAATTTGGGAGGTAAGTTCTGCCCATTCTCCCATCCCCACCCAACCCATACATTTTTCTCGTGGTACTAATGTCTATGCAACACAAAATGAAGCATCCAAATTGGTTCACTCGTAACAAAGTTGAAAAAGTGAACCCCCCGGGCCCGGGCTTTCAAAAAGGGCCCCATCATCTAAGTCATCAACAGAAAAATTTTTCCATTTTAATTATATATATATATATATATATATATATATATATATATATATATATATAAAAGTGTTTCCGATCGAAAAAGTGTAATATACTAGACAGATTTTAAATTGAAAGTCACTCATTCGATTGTATATGGGCCCGTAAACGCTTAGTCCCGGGCCCGAAATTCCTTTCGCGGGGCCTGTATGTGGTACCCCCCGGTCCCGAATTTTGTCTCTACGGGCCTGGCAAGCACCATCTCGAGCCACCGTGCTGGTTTTCCGAATTCAATCGTTGTCGCACTTCGCTACAGGATGGATTTTGTGAAGGTCGTACTAAATCTGTTGTTGAGCCAGAAAAAATCGATGATGTGCATGAACTGATATACCGTGAGATTGAGGCATGATTGGGCAGTAGTTCCACTCGCATACATTCAATATTGCATGAACATTTTAATTCATAATTCATTTATTGGAGTACTGTACAGAAGATTAACAATCTTGTTTCGTACTAACTAATTTAGGTATTTACAGAGATAACAAAATAGTGTGCCAAAAATTAAAGACAAATTTGGCCGTCAAAAAGATTTTTTCGCTCAAAAATGTTGAAAAAATTCAATCATGGTGCTTGAAAAGACGTCTATAAGATCGTGGCACGAATTATGGATCTATGCGTATGAACCCAAAACTAAGCAAAAAGCGATAGTATACATGTCTACGTGTATCATTAGATAGATCACCTCGAAATAGAACCCAGCTTGCATGCGATCGGACAAATAGCAGTGAATCCAATTAACGAGAACAGAGGAAAACCCAAGAATAAATAACTAGAAACCCTAACTAAACTAAAATGTCGAAACCCAAAAATCCATAAAATACAGTCGACTTGCTCACCTGCTTCGATGGCAGAAATAAAGCTGTTGGAGAATTCCAATAACTTAGTTGTACTAGATTTACCTTTCATGAAGCCATGTTGGAAAGGAACCCAAAAAAGGTTTGCAGTGAAATTTGAGAATATCGCACACCAGACCTTCAAACATTTTACCAATCTAACATAAATTATAAATGAGACGATTTTTTTTCGCTTGGCATGAAAATTCAATTTAAATCTCTCCAAATAGTCATTATATGATACATCAAGAGCACAGCAAAATTGTTTGCGTAACATGGAATAAGCAAAGTAGTCAGAATCACTCCTAGCGGAACAACACTTTTCCAAGTTTTATTTTTAAATTTTTTTAAATGCTTCACAGAATTATAAAGTCAACGTTGAAAGGAACACAATTCGCAAAACATATAGCAAGACTATCGTAAAATAATTTTACAGTTTTATTAATGTCACGCCCATTCGAAACATTCGCAGGCAAAAGGCCAAGTTTAGAAAAGTCAACCTTGCTAAAATTAGAACAACAATTATTTGAATCAGAAGATGTCATCATTACAGGATCAAAACCAAGAACAACATGAAGTGCCAAATTGTGACGGGACTCAGGAATCAAGGGAAGCAGACAACGCCTAACGATAGTACTCGAGCAGACGGTAGAAAAAACCAATCGTCAGCCATGGGGCACTCCCATCCGACCGTAGACATGATGCAAGAAGCATCAATAGATCTGATGGGGTCAGCAGTCAGCCAAGTTGTCGACACAGGCAGACAACAGCTCATAATAGTCAGAGGGCGAGCCAGGTGGAATATATAGTAGACTGTGGCAATATAAACATTTTTGTGTGCGAGTCTGAGAACCAAGGAACTTTAGGCGATCAGATCCTGCCACATCAACAACCACGTACGGGAGGTCGCGATGGTGAGAACAAAGAACGCTATCGCGCCGGCATCATGCGAAGCGGAAATGTGGCGGTCGCTCTGGAAAACCAAATTCTCCGAACCAAAAGATCAGCGAGATACTAATAATGTCTATAACACTAAAACTATAGAAAATATGAGTTAAAATGTAAGAATAGTTCATTGCATCGTTAAAAAATTTCAAACTCCCCCCCAACATAATTTTTTTTCGCTACATCCATAAGTTCCTTAATTTTTTTTTTATACGATTTGGCCAAATCCTAGGGGACAACCCTTTGTTGCGTTAGCATGGTTCTGGCCGGAAGGGAATTAGGGTAAGGGAAGTGAGGATACTTGAATGTCTTGTTTTTGCATTGCTGCGAGCTAGACAACAGCCCAGAGACGGAGTGGATTATTTTAATTTCTTTATAAAAGCTCACGGGGAGATCTGGTCTCGAACCAGGGACCCATGTCATGGTGGTCGTGCGGCTCAACGAATTGATCCAACTCCGTCTCCGCATTATTACACACGACTTGAGAAACACCCTGTATAGGTATAGTTTTCTGTAAAGTTAACTCATGTTGTTCCTCTTGCTTTATTTAATATATACGATTTATGCGAAATAAAGAATTATCCCACCGATACCAGAGTAGTAGAACGTCCCTATGTCCATCAATGAAATGGTAGGTGGAAGAAAAAAAGGGAGACATGCCATACAGTTAAAAAAATTGAATCACCCAACATTGCATTGGAAGACTGGGTAGGCCTGTGCAAGGCCAGGTAATCAACCCCAACCTTCATTTGCCCGCCTGAGTACCCGTGGAACTCTATGGACGCCTAGCTCAGGTGAATGATTGTGTGAAACTCCCAACGCACCGATGAGGGGTACATCCTTGCCAGTGGAGATATGATCAGCTATGCCCTTCATTAGCCTAAGGACGTGACATTGCTTGATGCTTAAGCAGCCCTTGCAGATAGTTACAGAAATCGAGGTTGACTTGAGATTTTGGTCAAGCGGAAAGACCCTCCAAATCCAACATAAACAATGGCATTGGTAATGATGTCAGAGCAACAGTTTTTGCAAGTATTTATGGCAGATCCACCCATCAAGGATGTCCAAGACTACTCGGAGAAAGCAATGCTGACAATGAGAAGATGACGCAAGGCAAACAAAAGGATGTCACCAAATGCCCTGTGGAGCGCAATAAAAATTGGATTCTATCGAGGCGAATCCGGTCCACTGGCGAAAATGGGGCTCCAAAATAAATACACAAAAACTAGGAACTCGAAGAATTCCAAATTAGAATGCAGAATAAAAGCCTCGACAGCGTCATACGCTAAATGCTTGTATACCCGAGTAAAAATATAACTCGCTCATTCTTAGTCTGAAACAGACACGCACAGCCTCAAAAAGCCTGTATGGCACCCAAATGAGGCGCGGTATGCCTGAGTAAAAATTCGACTTTTCCAAATGCAGTCCGCTACAGGCACATATCCATAAAAGGTGCACGAAGTAGTCTAAACAAGGCATGGTATTTTTGTAGACTTAAACTTAAAATGAAAACAATTAAATTATTTTCGTAGATAAACACAGTCCAGACCGACGTCTTCAAACAAAACTACCTCTAGTAATCGGCAACATTAGTGCAGTTATAATAAAGATTAACTGAAACTGAAAAATATAAGAATAAAAAAACACGTTTCAGGTAATTGTTATTATTATTTTTGTTATTACTCAGCATGTGAGTTTTCGAATATTGGAAACAATTTTAATATCAGGTGGTCGATGAATCACCGGCCATACGGGTGAGATTTTGCATAACCCATACGGTGAGTCACCGGTCTTGAATGTGTTAAAGCCAGAACAGTAACAGTGCTACCATAACCACGGACTTCTCATGAGAAAACAGATTTTTCAAACAAAATTAAACAGATTTTGATTGAAATATGGAATTTCTACGAATTCTTGACCCCCTGTCTTAGTTAAGTCCGATCAAACCCCATGATTACTTACTTATTCCGCTGATGCATCGACCCAAAATGATCTTGGCCTCCGACACTAGACAACGCCACTGCTCTTGATCCTACCCGATTTCTTATCAGTAAATAGAATTAATCCTTCTAACTCAGAAGGCGCACTTCATAGGCAGAAGCCTAGAATCAATTGACCTATTCACCAGAATATAACGTATATTGAGATGAATGAGGCTCCCACAACCCATGCAATAAAATATTAGTAAGCAATAAAAAAAAATCCATAACACGCCCACACAAACAATCAGGGGTGCACAGACAACGGAGATCGTTTCAGCAAATCCTTAGTAAGAGTCAGGTCAAAAACAGGACACATATTCACAGCTCTACATGCAATTTATAGGCTCATGCATACCATAGTTAGACCGAGAGGACCTATATCTCTGTGACACATAATTATTTTATTTTCAAGCTTTGTAGTCTACGAACTTTTCAGCCAGATGAGAGTAGTTTTTTACGCCTGGACCTCTACAACTGAGACTGTTACTAACCCTATACCTCTAGCCAGAGATGCCGGACGGTATGGAGCAAAAGTCGCCGAGCCGTGGGGCTGAATTCGCCCAAAGTCGCCGCGCCATTATTTAAAATCGCCCAAAAATCGCCTTTTGATTTTGAAATCAATCAAGTCTTTCAAATTGTTGTTTGTACAACTTTAATGTAATATTTATTACAGTAATCACAGAAACAGACACAAGTACCACAAGTTTAAAATTGTGGTAGAGGGGTCGTGAAAAACAAAAATTACCCTTAATTAAGTAGGTATTTAATAATGGAAGTGACCATTTGCACTTACGTGTACTTACGTTTATTTACGTGTACTTTTGAATTCGGGAATTCGCTTTTATGTACTGCTTTACAATTATATTCCCTCGCGAGGGGAGGGGGTGGCGGTAACCCCCCATTTAATAAACAAACATTTTTCTACTATCACGTCGGGTTATGTGATTTTGATTAGCCAATATGAACGGTTGCTGTAGGCTGCGTGCATTCTTATTCAGTCTATAGCCCAAAAGCGCCCAGCAAGAATTAAAAAAACGTCCAAAAAGTGCCTAGTTACAGAGAGGAAAATTTTATCGCCCAATTGACGGCTCAAGTAGCCCAATCGGCGAGAAATCGCCCGACTTGGCAACTTTGGTGATAAGAACAATCAGCAGCCAGATGCTTTTAGACGACCGATAATGACCAGCACTTAGTGGTGGGTGGTGGGTGTTTTTACATGCGAAGTTCTCCGATGCAATTCGAATTCGACTGACTGGAACGGTCGGGAAGAACATTTAGTATAGCCAGATTATATCTTTCAGCAGGAGGTTTGTAGAAATGCTTGAATTTACTTATTGTAAATTGTTTTAAATTATTTATTTTGAAATATGTATATATTTTGGTTCAATGTTGCACAGCTGTTAATAAAATAATCTCTAATGAATGGTTATGGCTTCACAAGAAACTTGTTATATTTACATGCTCTTGATATGGCAACCCGAGTCCAGGAGGAAAAATCAGAAAATGTTCTAAGTTGAAATCGTGGCGACAGCGTGCTGAGGAAGAGAGATGGATGCATATGATAATGATGGGAAAATAAAGCAAACAGGAATAGTTCATAAAAGCGTGTACTGCCAATCTTTTTGGAACAGATTATATATTAGAGAGTTGTTTGTCACGCCTGGACCTCTATAACTGAGACTGGCACTTGCACTATACCTCTAGCTAGTCGATCGTATTTATTACAGTCAAACCTAGCTGAGTGAGAACTACTTAAGAGGGAAAACTCTATGAGTAAGATTAATGGCAAGGTCCCGTCATTTTAACACCCGAAGACTTCTATACATATTTGTAACTTTGCTTTTGTGAAGAAATTAGCATTTTCTTTAATGACTTTAAGGTCCATGATTGTCACTGTTCGCTGTGTTTTCTTATACCCCCGTGAGTGAGAAAAGCCGCTTCTACGCTTATAAGTAAGAAACTGGCTCAGGGAAAAACCTCCATAAGCGAGAAAAAATTCCCGGTCTCTTGAAACCTCGCTTACCTAGGTTCGACTGTATTTGTTTGCTTTACACTTCATATATTTTATGCCTCATTTATTAAAATCCATTAGGCTATTTGGATGTTAGGAGGGAATAAACAATCCACGGCGCCGATGTAAAAAACGCCGCAAATAACATAACCCTTGGCTTTGCAGTCGGATCAGAAAACTTTTGAATTAAATTTTGATATTTTACTTTGCGTTAACTTTGTTTTAACACAAACTTTAACTACCTAGTCGTGTCAAAAGTTCTGTAACAAAATTGAACGCGTCCGCGATACCGTTGTTGATGTGAGTCGTTTTGCAGTGGAAATTTTTAGATACCTCATACTCTTGTTGACAACTGATGTACATTTTAAGTTTGTTCGTTGGCGTGTAAAGACGGAGTGGAGTGTAAACGAAAACCGAATAGCAGTTATTGCATTTCATAAGTGTGGAAAATCCGCAAGTGAGATTTTCAAATTGTTGCATCCATTGAAAATAATGCGAAGATTTGTTTATCGCGCGATCCAAAGATTCAATGAGACCCAGAGTTTTGGAGATCGACCCCGGTCAGGACGTCCTCATGACGTACGTACCCCTGCAGTCGTCAAAGCTATCGAGAATCGAATTCGTCGAAATCCACTTCGTAAGCAAGGAATAATGGTTTGGGAAATTAACATCTCCACTAGAAGTAAGTCTCGCATCATAAAATCTGACCTCGGGATGGTCGCCTTTCCGGAGATCAACAGGACATTTGCTGACAGAATAGTTGAAAAACCTTAGGACCAAAAGAAGCAAACAGCTCCTTCAGCGGTACGGCAACAACAAACATCGACAAATCTTCCTTACGGATGATAAAATTTGCACGATGGAAGGAAAATTCAACCGTCAAAATGATAGGGTGTATGCACACAGCTCCAGAGAAGTCCGAGAGGTTGCAAAAAAGGCACAGCAAGGACATCATCCAGCGTCAGTAATGGTATGGTGAGATGTCAGTTACAAAGGTGTCACAGAGCTTCATTTCTGCGAAAAAGGCGTAAAAAGTGTAGCAAAAATCTATCTGACGGACGTCCTCGAGGAATGTGTGGAGCCATTGAACTCTAAGCTGTTCAACAATCATCACTGGGTTTTCCAGCTGGATTTAGCTCTGGCGCATAAAATCCACACCACACAAGCATGGTTGGAAAGCAATGTTCCATAATTTATAACGGCGTCGGAATGGCCTTCTGGAAGCCCAGATTTCAATCAACTGGACAACAAACTGTGGGCAGAGTTCGAGAGTATGGCCTGCAGAAGACGACACCAAAACATAGAGAGCCTTAAGTGAGCTTTAAAAGAAGCAGTAGGTAATTTTTCTTTAGAAACAGTGCGTACTGCCATAGATGACTGGCCAAACAGATTAAAAAGTTGTGTAAGAGTTAAAGGCGGCCACTTTGAATACATTTTTGTTTATTGTAGTCCTAACAGTGCGTTGTAAAAAAAATTATTTCTTTTGTCAAAAACTCTCTTTCATTTATACAAAAAAACGCCCATATCCCTGTGACAGAACTTATGGCACGACTAGGTATATGTTGACCACAGTAGATCTTTTGCCAAAAACAGCCGCCTAATTCCAACAGAGCCAAGCCAAAAGTTTACACACGAAAACAAGAAATGAAACATAACATTTAAATGAACTTTTGGCTACCTAAAAGTTCAGTAGTCAATAACAAAACTACATAATTACAGGGCCCTATAAAGTAGGTAAAATGTTACAGATATTTGGCAGTACTAAATCGACATGTTACTAATTTGAAATATACTAAAGAAACTCATACAGTGCTTGAAGTAAAAATGAAGCAAAATAAATACCCAAAGAACTTAGATGCGTCAGATATCCTCTTATTATGATAACTATAATGAATAATAGGAGCTTATTTTGATAAAAAGTCGAAAATGAATGGTTAGCTGTTTTACTTACCGTAAAAAATCTACATTGTCTATATCTTGCGGACGATACACTGTCGGCTCTTTAAATGTTTCCGGTTCCACAAGTGTTCGGAGCATAATAAGAAGCATCGTAAATATTGCAGGCATCAGGAGTTCCATTATTAACTGAGATTTTCGATGCATCTGCAATTTCCAATTCTTCCACATAAGAAGACAAAACTTATTCCAGCTACTCATGTTGACCAATTTGTAAACTGCTGGTTAATCTGAAACTATTGATATAGGTTGTAAATTTTATTCTGAGCTTAAAGGTTATATAGTTATTGAATTATCATCAAATCTATTTTCAGCCAATTGTGTTATTAATATTAAAGTAATCTAAAGAAATGACATTGTTAAGTTATTAACTACTTTAATCCTTTTGCAAGATCATAAAAACTGACGGTATAGATATAATTATTAAGGTCGAAAAAATTTAATAGCGACAGAAGTGAAAGTGTGTAATAAGAATACTTTGGTGATACCCAGTGTATGTTTGGGAGTCAATTGAATCGGTATGATTCAACACGTTTCAGTTGACATTATTTTTGCAAAAGTTTACGTTGAATTCATGCAAAATGAGTTAGAAAGTTTTTCGGTCAGCTGTAAACGTTTTCGCTCTCTGTAACTCCTTTGGCATGGGTCGAAAAAAGAATGATGCGAGTACAAGATTTCAAGTGGATTGATAAAACCTTCCTCAAAATAAGCTGGCTATCTATCAATACAGATGTAATTAATGAAAAGCTTTTTTCGCGACTCCTATGTAAAATAAGCTTTAAAAATACAGGAAACTTTCACGATTAGTCTATTCTAAGCCTAGGTTGACGCATTTATTTCAAGCACATTTTAGAAACACCAAATACAAGAGCCGGGTAAGATGGGGGATTACCCCATTAAAATTTTCCGAGACTAAACTTTTCACAACTTTAAAAATTTGCCGATTTTCTGATTACCCGATTTACGCCTCAGATTTCCTGGTAAAGGTTAAACATCTCGTACGGAATTCGAATAGAAACTACTCCAGTGGCAACTTTTGATGTTGGCCATGGCAAATATTTATTATTGGCGTGAAGATAACATTTGATAAAGAAAACTTATCAAACATGTACCGATAACATGTGTTCTGTAAATTCATTGAATGTAGAACGCAAATGTATGGAATTTTGATTTTTTACTTTCATTCAGTGAAAAATTGTTTTCTATTGCGAAACTTTAATTAATAGGAAACCCGTTCGTAACTAACGTATAGAAATTTGTATTTTAAGTAACCATAAAATCGAATTATTTTCGCCACTTTTCTGTGACACGAAATTCTCTTTTGAATATAAGTATATTTAGTTTGGTCTATATACCTAAAGAAACATGTCCCGGCAGATTGACTCATTCATAATCGCCGAGCCAAAACCGCTGAAGCTATAAATATGAAATTTGTTCAGTAGTCTTATTTTGTAACGAAGAGACCATTAAAATGGGGTCATAATGGGGTTTAAAGTCTATATGCAGAACCATTTAATCCTAATGACTTAAATCTGGTAGATGTACTCTAAAACATAAAGAAGTCCACACGTACTTCTTATTTGATATCAAGCACTAAGAGGGAAAAGGGGGTATTGGAAGGTTTATATTTTAAACATTATAAATAATGGGACATTTGTTTAGAATTCATCTGTCAGGTATACATGTGAACTAATATGTATACAGTTGGAATAACACGCAATACATTGGTGTTTACGTGCCTTAATAATACTGCGTGGATAAGGGGTTGCTAAATCGCTAGTATGCGGACTATGGATACCAGACGATCTCCAATTTTAATATAACCTTCCCGTGATAATGTGGATCTCTGCCACGGGCGCCCGTTTTAGATGGAGAAGCTATAGGATGTTTCAGATGTCGAAGATAGCATAAAAAGGAGTAGAGAGCCTATGTAAGGAATAATCTTCTTAAGTTGCCGGGTAAGGACCAGTAAGACAAATCCACTCCTAAGGCTACACAAAAGAAATCTTCCGAGGAACAAAAGTAGAGGAGGTGGTGCGAGAGGACATGCCGTGTACTAAGGAAGCTGGAGGATATGGTAAGAAGTAACAATATCAGCAGGACTTCCAAGGCACCTGTGATGAACTCGACAAACTGTGCGTTATCAAACCGTCTGAGGAATGCAGTAGTATCCAAAGACAGGAAAGGCGTGCAACCTGCGGACATAGTTAGCAAGCCAACACCTAACAAAGGCCATCAACCGCGGGTCAAGAGGGAACAAACATGCCTGGCTGGCTGAAGGGATTGCAACTGTTCTGTTTCAAGGAACAGTTTTCACTAGACCTCCTGAAGGGCAGCGTGTCGAAGTTGGCAAGACTATAGGAGAAAGTCAAGCTCCAAGTAATCGCCAGCTCGGGTATCTCTTAGAGCAAGCCTCCGAACTACTGAGTGATACAGGCATTTCCATTCCCGCCCGGTCCCTCAGGAATTTCAACTTTCTGCATGTTCACTTTTATCGTACGCTCTATGGCATGCACGAGCCTATCACTTCTATGTCCCGCCTCTACAATGACTACGCCGCCTATATCGAGCTGGAATGTTCTAGGCGACAACTGAAGTGCCATCTGAGGATACTTATTGAATAAATTAGTTTAATGATTTGTATTAATTTTGTAGTCTTCTTGGTTCATTTGTAATTTTCTTAGTAGCCAGTTTTGGCGAAGCTGTTGTTAAATAAATAAATAAAGCCAAGTACATCATGCACTGCGGCTTCAGCTAGGGGATGGTGGATGTCTATCGGAGGACATAAAAAAAATAAGCGAAAGGAATTCCGAGCAGAAGCCGGCGGTGAACCTGGCGCACCAGTAGCACAAGCCAAATTTGCAAGGAAATAAGTGCAAATTCATCTGTGATAAGGATTGATCCTCTGGTGCATGAGTTAGTCGGTGGTCGAGATAAATCTCCTTCACAATAAGTTTTCATCGGAGAGCTTACATTGCTTTAGTCCAAGAACCTTGAGCTCAGAAATCGCGCCATACTCAGAAAAAAAAAACACGAATTGTACAACATCTTTTACACAAAGTGTGCAAAATGGTAAGCCGGGGACTTGAATCCTAGCCAAGAAAGACAATGACAGCGCCGATGACTTAACTGTCGTCAATGGGAAGGAAGCAACATGGGTAACTTCGGCATACATGGCATATGCCGACTGCATCTAACTCCCACCTACTGAAGGCACACACTGGTGGACGCAGCTGTAAGGAAAAGATGGGTCCAGTTAATGGGATGTGATACCAATGCACACCTTTCGATCTGGACATCAATAAATTGGGTGAGTCTCTTTTAATTTTGTACTTAATACTAGTCTCAATATTTGTAATAGGGGGCGACAGGTCCACAGGGGTCAATGCTCAGAAGGTGAGAGCAGTCCTCGTCATAAAGAAGAGAGAAAATTGAAACAACTTCCAAATTGGACCATGTATTTAGGCACATGGTGCTGAATAGTTACTCCGAATATATGAAATTTTGTTCTCTAATTTGACATAATCTGACTTGGCAGCAATTAAAGCAAACGTTTGTTGTTTTTCGGCAATAAATGTATGTATATATGTATAGATATACAAGCCACTGGTTCATGAATTTCCAGAATTATAAAGTCAATAAACTTGAAATTTAGCAAGTAGGCTCCTCAAACGGCGAAATCATCCGCATTATTATTCATTATTTTCTGTAACTTTTTCATTGCGTCTTAAGATTTCATTTTGATTTTCTCTATCTAAGTGCATATCAATTACTTAATAATATATGCATAAATTTTACTGCCAAAAACCTTAATTAATCATCAAATTAAGATTTCATCTTTAAACATGATTACCCGAGCACTCATAACTTTTAGTTTTGAAAATAAAAGGTGTAGCCAACAAAATAATTTCTTCTCGGCTTTATATGTATTACGCTCTAAGGCGTCTTTAATGAGGCTTGTATAACAAACTATGTTACATTGCTTCATTTAATTATTATTACGACAATATTAATTCTCTGAAAGAATTAGCTGTAATATGAAATCTTGAACAGTATTCGAAAAAATCAATTACCAAACAAACTAATGTGCTACGAAACTTATTTGTTTACCTAAATGCAATGTCAACAAACTGAATTCCCCAACGTCGGCGTTGTCAACACTTCTTTTCGTACGGAATTATTTAAGTATACTCATCAAGAACTTTATTATCAAATTGAAAAAAACAAACCTTTTGCATATTAAAAATATATAAAAAATTTTTTGTTTGCTCTTGGTAACTTATTTTATTAAAAGGGTGTCGACAGACAACGTTGAAACTTCGAGGTTCTCCTCAGTTGTAACAATACGGCCCACCCCAGTGATCTAAAAAAAATCCTTTTAAAATGTAGGTCTGAAAGCAGTTCTCTTAGTAACAAAAACCGGAAATAAGCAATTTGCCGAAAAATGGCGCATATTAAAAAAAAAGTTCAGAAAATGGTCGGGTGAAACAATTTTTTTTGTCAGAATTTGGTTAGTAAGAGGACTAGAGAACATATTTTTGAACAATATGCGGAAAACGCATGCATTCAATCGTGATCGTGGCAACAAGTTCAAGAACATTTTGAGGAAAACGCGTTTGATGAGTTTAAAAATCTATTTCAATGCAATGGCTTCGAAAAGTTTGAGACTGTAACTCTACAATTAGTAAGTCGTAAAGTTAGCTACAGTTTAACTTTAAAAATGTCCCTAATCGTTTTTTAATAAGCGCGAAACCGGCTTTTAATTTTGGCAAATTGCGTGTGTATATGTAGGTTGAAACTTAAGTTTTGAGATATGCCAACACCAATGTTAAAATCTGACATTGTCATCGTATAGTTTCACATTTTTAATGGTAATCGTACTTAGAACGTTTTGTCATACGAGTGCTATTTGTGTTGTTTACAAGTACTTGAAATATTCATCTTGGTCAAAAATGGAATTAAATCGTGAACATTTTCGTGCGATGATTTCCTATGACTTTCGACGTAGATTAAACCAACAACAGTGTGCCGATTAACTCGCTTCGACTTTTGGTAATGAAGCACCATCTCGAGCCACCGTGTTTCCCTGACTTTCCGAAATCAATCGTGGTCGCACTTTGCTACACGACGAATTTCGTGAAAGTAGTCCTAAATCCGTGCTGTGCCTGAAAACCTGTAATCCAAGATTGTCATGTGACATATAGTGAGATTGAAGCATGCTTGACCATGAGCTCTAGTCGCATGCATTTAATATTGCATGAACAATTGGTCGTCAAAAAGATTTTTTCGCGTTGGATACCGCGTAATTTGACAATCTCTCAAAATAAGGATCGTGTTGATTGCTGCAAAGAAATGTTGAAAAAATTCAATCGCGATGCATCAAAGGACGTCTATAAGATCGTGACAGGCGACGAATCATGGATTTATGCATATGAGCCCGAAACTAAGCAACAATCGGCTGTGTGGGTCTTTCAAGACAAGCCAAATCCAACAAAAGTTGTTCGCGTACGAAGCACTTCGAAGCAAATGGTCGCCTGTTTTTTCGGAATATGACTCGGACATGACGACACCGTGGTCAATTCTGAATGGTACACCACCATTCGTGTGCCAGAAGTGTTCGGAAAAATAAGGAACACAATTGCAGAAGACGAGTCATTCTCCACCACGCCAATCGAAGCTCTCACACATCGGCTCAAACAAGCGAATTTTTGAGCATTCAAAACATCGAATTGATGGGTCATCCACAGTACAGTACTGATTAAGCAGCCAATGGTTTTTCTTATTCGAGGCTGGAAATCCTCCTCGGGGTAAAATTTCGTCACGAAATTATAAACGTATATTCAGGACATAATTAGAATACTAAAAAAGAATAAAAAAATAGGATTTTTTTCTAATTAGGATACCCTTAAGCACCATCTTTAAGAAATATGTGAGATAGTATAGCATATTATTACTAGGGATGAGAATCAAAAGTAAAAATATTGATAATTGGTATTGCAATGTATGGAAATCTTGCGATAACGGGGTATTGATAAATCGAAAAAGAATTATCAATAGTTGAAAGAATCGGTATTCAAATTATTATTTATAGAATTTAATATAAAACTTTGAATTATTTAACCATAAATTCTGAGACTGGGTTGCGTCAATAGTTGAGTGGCACGATCACCACGCCATGGATGCAGGTTCGAATCTCGGCCTGCTTATGTGCAATTTAAAAGAAATTCAATAAATAAACATCCACTTCTTCTCTAGGCTGTTATCTGGCTCGCAGTATTACAAAAAATCAAACATTCAATTTTCCCACATTCCCGTTACCTTAAGGGGGGAAGTACATGAAGACGTTTTCAAAAATCGATTTTTTTTTATTGTCTTAATCGATAAGTATATGCTCTAAGAATATAATTCCAAAATTCCAAAAGCCTATCTCGAAAATTGTGAAAGATATGCCACTTGAAAGTGGTCGGCACCGATCCGGCCCAGCGCGCCTGGGATCGAGGATCTCTGCTGCGCGCGTTATTCCGCTTACCGGATTTTTTTTCTGCTCTGGAATTTAGAGTAATGAATGCGACTCTGTTAAAGAGCGTTCTCGACGTTTTCAGTCCAAATACCGATTTTTCTGAGAATACCCCTCCCCTGTTACCTTCTCCTTATCTGCATCTTTTTCGTTAGTTTTTCGGGACAAACTTTAAACAGCGTTTTCTTAAAACCATGTTTTTCAAATTGGCGTAAAAGATTACAAAAAAACTAGTGAACCGATTTTCTTCATCCAGCACTCATTTTAAAGGGCATAAAAAACTACTCTAGATAGACTACGGACATAGCAAAAAAATCATTTTAAGACCATTTTTGACGCGAAAATAATCAAAATTTTTGCAAAAAAAGCCAACTTTTCTTTGCATGCCCGATTTTTATAGTTAATGTTCGAATTTCGAAAAGATCGTAGTCTATCTAGAATAAACAACCCCCTCGAGTATAAAAATGTTTGGTTTTTTGAATTCAGATGAAAATTGCGGCCAGGAGAATTTACGCCGATTTCGATGTCAGCCGCGACACGAGTTACGAAACCCACTAAAAGTTGATTAATTTTTTATTTTTCAAAATGTAAAAAATGTTTTTCCTCTTCTTAAAACATTGCCCTAAATACATATAACATCGATTTCATGTGGACCTTTTCCATTTTCCCAAAAATAAATCCCAAAAAAGTCCTTTTTTTTCGGCCTCTTCATGTACTTCCCCCCTTAATTTCCTTCCGACCGTAGCCGCATGGAAATGCACCATAGGATTGTCTCCTGGGCTTTGGCTAAATGTTTAATGGGTTATATCTGAATTACAGTTTCATATAAATTTATTTTAATCATGTAACATGACATTTATCTTGAGAAATAAGAAAGCGGTTTCCCAGTAAAAAATCTGTTACAATAAAGTTACTTTATTGTTCGATCTTGCAAAACGCCTTTTGCGCACCTACAAGTGCATATTTGCGTTTGAATTACGATTGCG
This sequence comes from Leptarthrus brevirostris, assembly GCA_964036015.1. Lineage (NCBI taxonomy): Eukaryota > Metazoa > Arthropoda > Insecta > Diptera > Asilidae > Leptarthrus > Leptarthrus brevirostris. The sequence goes on from OZ038374.1 coordinate 93,157,715, forward strand.
ATTTCGCATGTTATATAAAAATAACTCAATGTCAAGAAAATAAAAAATAAGAATAAAAATCATATCTAACGCGATTCATCAACAAAAGTATAAAATCATATTTCACTTGATAAGACAATACCAAATTTGGTCATTTATACTGGATAAAAAAATGAGCTGGGATAGATGCTCCGATGTAAGATTATTACCGTTGTAATATCCAAATCCATGGATAAGACGAAGAGGATTTTTGGATTTTTTTTATAGGACAATTTAAAACCTGTCGTCTACAAAGGTCCACTTACTGATTTGCAACATTTGCGGCAAAGAATTATGACAAAGTGTAGTAAAATGAGAGTAGAGACATTCCAAGCGGTTCGGCAAGAAATAGAAAAGCGTCTCTTTCATTGCATGAAAGTAAATGGGGAACATTTTGGACACCTTCTGTCCAGAGCTTGACTCGATAAAATAAAAATTTTTTAAAATAAAACGAACTAACGAATTGCCCTTTCGAATTTCCCAAAACAAACTACTTTTGCCCCAAAAATTTTTAGATTTGACAAACTAAGAAGTTTGTTAAGAAATCAATGATTACAAAAAATTCTAATTGCCGATTTGTTAAAAAAAACTAAGGGGCAAATCGAAGAGTTGTTTGTTTTGACCCAAGGAACAAGTTGCGACCGTAAAAAACGGCGGTTAAAAATGGGGTGACCTCGACGTCTCCAATTTTTGATCAAGTACATCTTGCTTCCCCCTTTGAATCATACAATTTTTGTCCGAAACTGTTTTCTTTAGGTCACGTTATTCGAAGGTCACAGGGGTGCGAAGTTTAAAAAAAACACCCGGTATATGTATATACTTACAGCGATTCCAACTAAAGCCTCTAACGTTTTAGCATCAAAAATACATTGATAACTAATCACTTGGATTGTTTATATTTTCGAAAAGAGGCCAAAACTGAAAAACATTTTGTGGTACTATGGCAAGTATATTTTCTCCCGTCAAATCTTCGAGGAAAGCGTTAAAAGCATCAAAAATCTTTTGATACTATAGCCACATAGTTAAATTTGCGGTAACGTTAATTTTTCCGATACTTTGGCGAGTATTGGTAACAAAATTGATCGATGCTCGTGATTATCGAGTAAATAGGAAAACCGAGGTCAAAACCCCGATACCGATGGAGAAAGTATTGATACATCGATATATCACCCATTCCTAGTTATTACTTGAACTGACGGAGTTCACGCACACACATAAGGGCCAAAGTAGTCTGAATTTTCGACAAATTTACATTGCTTCTTATGACAGCCGGGGGGGGGGGAGGGTGGGCGGTGCTTTCTCTTTAAACTCGTTCTAGTGCCTAAGCTATTATTTCTGTGAAAAAATTTTTTTGTTCTGCTTAAAATAAATAAAACAATCTTTCGAATTCAGTAGATATGTTCACACCCTATTTAAGAAAATATCAGAAATCTTTAAACTTAAAAGCGCGGAAATGTACGGCCATGGAATCATAAACAAAAAATACGAGCACCAAACCATAGTATAAATACATATAGTAGACCAGCTTCGAACAAAACTGCAAAATATCCCGGCACTTTATTCCATTTTTCATTTAAATGGTAACGTCGCTGAGAGGAAATTACCCAAACGGGAAATCTCTCAGTCATTTTGTATGTTGTAAATGCCATTTCGTCCGAGTAAAAAGTTTGGTTATGCACCCAGTATGCAGGTTAATGTTTTTATTCAATTATTAAGACCAAGTGACAAGGATCACAGTGAACCTGACCCATGCAGATATAAAGAAAGAGATGTCATAGTCTCGCGAAAGAAAAAAAGATTTACGGACTTGTTTCATGCGAAAGTATTGAAATTTTAGTACTGTCAATTACTTAACCAACACATATGCTGGCTTATACGAATTAAGGAACGAAATGGGAAATTTCTGTTCTGAGAGTTACAAAATTGATTCTCGCTCAAAGACTTTTGACAGTTGGCATTTACTTTTCCATACAAAATGGCTAGAACATTGCCAGACTATTTCGTTCACGTTTGACCAGGGACATTTAGAGAGCTCTCTTTTTATTTAGTCTCTATTCTATGGCCAAACCATGGTCGGAACATGCCTTAGTGCTTGCTTTTGGATGGAAATTTGCTTTGCGACTAAAATTTCACGCTTAATCAAACATTTCTTCTTATTTCCGTTAATAAAGTGTATATTTTTTGCTTTGTAGGAAAAACAAGTTAGTCTGCTTTAATATATATAATATAAATATTTTTTTTTCATAGAACTAATAGTTTTGGCGGTAGGGCGAGTTTAAGGAAAGGAAAAATCACCCCCCCCCCCTCCCCCTTGTCATAAGAAGCAATGTAAATAAATTTTTCAATAGGACCATTTACTACCTAATACAATATATATAGTTCATTGCTTGTAGTTTAGAATGCTATCTTACATAATTTAAAGGACAAATAAAACCAATTTATTTTCTTTTATTGCAACTTTTACACAAAATTAACCAAGTCGTCTTCCTATCAGCCAGTTTCATCACCAGCAACAAGTATTGTTCGCGAATGGACCACTTCCAGTACGTTTTTGGCATACAAACTCGAATTAAAAACACCGAGCGAGAAATGTTTTTTTATTTCTAATGGGGTGGGCTTACAATGCAAGGCGCGGTTGTAAAATTACAATTAAAATCATAATGAAAATTTGTATCGCACATTTATAATATAAAATATAATTGAAATTACTTTTATTTTGTATTAATTGCATAAACATTGTTTAGGTGTTCGGCGAACACCTGGCACACCCTTAGCAGTCGCCATTGATGTGATTAGTGACATAACAGAATCAATATCTTCTTTATATAAATCTGACTTACATACTTCTTCCAGCTATAGAAATTAAAATTTCAATTGGTAATTTAAAGTTTATTTTTTTACTCGCTGGTTTTCTTGAACCTAGGTATTCTCACGCAATAGATAATAACAGTCTATGTAGTCCTGTGATAAGGACTAATTGAATGTTAGTTCTCTCTATGTCACCGAAAACGATATTGAGAAATCTATAAAAGATTTAAATTTAAATTATAAAGTCGATTCTTAAGGGTTTGTACCTGGGTAATTTTGTAAATTGTCCACTAAAACTTATTTTTGATTACGTTTGATTAAAGCATGTCATAAACAATTAAATAGGAGTGTCCTTTATGTGCTGTTGCTTAACATTTAGATTGTACTATTATTTTAAAGTTGTCTTCATTTCTTAGGAGTTTATATCTTTGAAACAATCTGGCTTAAAGGGCACATCTGTTGTAACAAACTTCGCATAACTTACAACAAATTACTGTGTCGCTACTTTCAAAAACGGTTGACGCTATTTACACTCATTTTTCATTTGATAAAGTTAATATTCCAATTTCAAATTTAGTTTTTTGAAATGTTTTTCTTCCTATCTTAATGACTAAAAGCATATCCGTGTTTTCAAACATATTGCGTTGTAACTTCAGGTGGTGGTTCAATGGTTTTCTTATGTCCGACATTCTATCTGGCTCAAAATTACTGATTAAAATTTGAACTTGAACTTTCTGTTATCCAAACGAGCTGAAATGTTGCACAAAGCTTTGGCTCTGATGACAATACTACATAGTAAATCTAATATCGTTCTTAATCCAATATGGTGGACGCTAGATAGTGCGTTTCGTTTTTGTTAAGGGTTAAATGAGTAGAATACGCTATGCTCCGTGACGTCATTTTAAGCTCAATATAGACCTCAAGATGGGGGAAGGACTTGGGTCCCCGCCCCGAATTGCCGCATTGGTCTGGTGATCTAAAGTTCTGACACGGGCGGCAATCTCCAAATGTAACAAGCTTAAAAGACAGTTTCAATGGAGGCGGTGATTGGACTCACACCTTTGCACATCTCTATCATGAAATCGGCTGTAATTAGCACCATGAGAGTGCGACTTACACCAATTATGATGGATTGAACGAGCAGGCTTATGATAACATCTGCACGAATTGAGTCAATATATGAGAGGTTATTTAAAGGCCTGAATTCGGCTTTTTAGATATGGCGGCACATCAACTGCTCGTCCAACAATGTGAAACGCCGGTAAAGCTTTTATTTTGAAGTTTAAAAATGTTTTTAGAGAAATCTTTATTTTAGCTTAGAAAAGTTTAGTAGTAGTAAGTAGAAAAGATGCTAGAAATAGGAAAAGGCAACGAGAGGGGGCTTAGGTCTGTTCACGTATTTAGTTTTCGGACTAATGCATTAACACAATTTTACCCACAAATGTTTGCGTACTCAAAAATTCGGGGAAAACTTGCGGACGTCGCATTTTCCCCTACTTGCATGTTTTAGTCCAAACTTTACCAAAGAAATAAGTTTAGCACTTTCGTTATAAAGGCACTCAATATCACTTTCACAGTTATTGCTTAGTTTTTGTCCAAGACTATTCAAACTTGTACATGTACTCTTGGTATTTGGTAATTTCTCCTCTTTTACATTTTTACTCTGAACATTTCAGACCAAAAAGTACGTAAACAGACTTATTGGTATCTACAAATGACACCAAACGATCAATATAGCCATTTTTGTTTACATTTAGTGTTAAATATTTTTGTTTATAATGAACTTATAGAGTACGTTCTTAGTGGATTTCGTTCGTCATGGTTTCGTTTTTATACACTAAAATTGTGTACTTCTACTGCTATTAGGAGCATCGAAAGGCCGAAAGCTCATGCGGATGTTACCCTAAATGGTTCACTGATGTAATGCCATTAAATTTCTTGCTCCTATTAACATCAGAAAAGGACTGAAAGTGGCTGAAATAACCATCTACTCTGATATCCAAGCAGCCCTTAAGGTTTTATCATTTTAGTGTTTTTCATCGAAGTTTCGAGGGAAACGGGAATTTATTATACCAGCTGATGTTAGATCCTCCACTGTTAAAGATATCCTACGTCGCAGTGCTCAACATATGAGTAACCCAAATAATAATAATAACTGTATATATATACAGGGTGATTCAGATCAAGGTTCCTTCCGGTAGTGTTATTCCCAAATATGTACTGATCAACTTACGTTTAGGCGCTATAGCCCGTTAAAAATTTTGTAAGACTCGGTGACCCTGTTGAAAATTATTCAACGCAACTTTTGAATCACCTTATGCATTTAAATTCTTATTTCTTATTTGAATAGCTAATAAAAGTAACTTTTAAACTAGGTGTTAATTGTTGTTTTGATTTTTTTCTTTTTGGAAATTTTATTCATTTTTCAACATTATTTAACCTGAAATATCATAGAATACACTAAGTTTTTCAAAATTTTCCACAAGGAGACATTATGTTATTATTTATTAAAAATAATATCGATGGCCCTTTCAAGGTAAAATGACTACCTACAGTTGCTGGAGGTGAATTGCGGTATTCATACTAGGCCATAAAAGTGACTAATAGATGTAATAAAATGTGATTCGACTTGCGATGGTATTTGTCAATAGCACAAATAATTTTAGCTTATTTCTGATTTATTATTTTAAAATACCAAAATCTTCAGAATTCTATTACAAAATAGGTGTCATAGGGTACGTGTTTGAAACTTCGGTCTTAGGATATTAATGCTATGGAGCAGTGCATGAAAATCGAACGTGCTGAAATTGTTCAGCTGTACAGATAAGTTCTCAATTGTAAAAATTCTGTGTTCATTGAGGAAAAAAAAGGGAAAAGTACGTTTTCAAAAGACACCATAAAAAGTTTGCACGGAAGATTTTTGTCTTCTGGTACTATTGCTAATCCCAAGCGTCCAAATAGACTTCGTCCGAGCCGATTCAATGCGAATATCGCAGCCGCACAGGCTAGTTCTGAGACTTCTTCGACAACATCATCTCGACGTCGCACTCCACAGTTATTCATCAGACGAACCACTATACAACGCATAATTTGTGTTGATTTGAAGGCATTCCCATACAAAATTCAATTGAATAAACGACTGTTGCCAGCTAATAAGCCTTGTCGCTTGGCATATGCAAACTTCGTCGTCCAAATGGCAAAAACCGATGTAGATTTTTGGCAAAACGGAGCCATAAACAAAATTGGCGGTTCTATGGCACCAAAAACCATCATGGAGGAGGTCACTCTCTACAACCAAAAAGTTACTGTTTGGTGTAGTACTTGTGCTGATATGGTCATCGGGACGTTCTTCTGCGAAGAACAGCAAGTGTTAACCAAGTGCGTTATCGGGCTATAATAACCGATTTTTGATGCCGATTCTTCGTGAAAGTGGTAGGGATCACTTCTGATTTCGATAAGACGGTGCTCCACATCACACAGCTCGAACCACGATTCTTTCAAGCTATTGCTCTTCGGTCATTGATATAAAAAAATGGCGATTTTGACTGGACAGACTTCTTCCTGTGGGGACGAACTTAAGGCCAACATCAGCCAGGAAATAGCTGCCATATCGGCCGAAACACTGGGCAGTGTGATGTCAAAAAACGAGCACATTACGCCATTTGAGCGCAAGGCGACCACTTGCGCGGTATCATTTTCAAAAAGTGATGTAAACATATCTTCTTGATCGAAGTAAATAATTTTTACTTGGACAACAAAAAATGCGTTTTTTTAATGACTTTTTTCCAGAAACAAATGCGCTCGCCTAAGACTGAAAATTCAGCAAAAGGGGTGGTTTTTCAATTTTGGGGTAGTTGGAGGAGTGTGGCTAAAAAAGTATTATATATCACCATCATGCCCTCTAAAACGGGGAAGGAGATGTCTCGCGGAGCATTTACAGAAAATTTGCGATAGAAACAACTTGGTCTAAACTGGAATGAAAAGCTTCCTTGCTGTTCACTGTTCATTAAAGTTTTATTATGTAATATCCTGAACTAAGACCATAAAGAACTAGAAATTTGTGAGTGTGATAAGATAGTACATTTTTAGTGAAAGAAAGTACAAACTTTACATTCTTAAAATACATTTCTATAAATTTAACTTTTAGCAGAGAACAACGTGTGTGCCTGTTTTTCACTTATTTATATTTTATGCAAATAGTAGTAGATACTAGGTACTAGGGCTATTAAAAGGCAATAGATCCACTACAATTGTAGTTAGGTGCCATCCACCTGTTGCATTTGTCGGCGTACATCAATTAAAATCAATATTTTTCTCCGGCTTGTCCACAAACCATCTTATGTACATAAGTACCTAATAAGTTTAATCAAACAAGTCTTAATCTTTCCTACTGCTCATATCAGGGCTGCGAGGCTCTTATACAATACAAGGAATAAAAAAAATAAAATAAATAATGATAAAAGATGAGTACCTTACAAGTAAAAATAATTAAAAGCTTATTTATAATGTACAGGCAAGTCCATTACAATTACACCATTAAACCACGGCCGTGATAATAACATATCATAGAAAATTTAAGATTCCATCTAACTGGAAGGTCACGGTGACGCGGTCGCTTAGTCATTCAATGCGCTCCGGTACAAATGGGTCGACACTGGGTGACTTTACTCTGTCTCGCTTTTTTATCGATTTTATGACAAATTACTTTCATATAAATTTTACATACCTCTAATGCTGAAATTATAGTTATCACAGAATAAATAATACAATCGCGGACGGTTTTTAGTAGAACATTAAAATTAGGTCACAGCACTCATTAAGATAAACAATCGCCCCGATAAACGTCACAATACTATTTACACTAAACCAAGCGAAAATTACACGTGCCAGAGACTACGCACCTGAACCCGACCGACTAGTTACACCAACTAAACTGCCATATACGCTGCCGATCAAATCTGAGAATAATAATTTGTTTGTAATTAAAAAGTTTCACTTCGGCGAATAGATAGTGACTGCAGGTTAGTAGCTAGAACCTCTGGCAAGGGAGCATGCCCGATGAATGGTATAGTCGTTTTAAAACACATTGAAACTCTATGTATTACACGTGGGGTTGTGGCATTAAAACCACTTAAAGTTCAAGGCCATGGAAATATTGGGTCTGAATAGTGCAGCCACACATAACAACGTGTAAAACGTAAACACCGGGATGATTCACTAAGTTTCTTTGCAATTTCGTAAAACTTGCAATTGCTGGTCGAGAAATTGTAGAGGCACTGAAAATAATCGAACCCGACGACGACAATATTCAAATCTTTTCTCTATTCGAAATGTAGGCAGCGCTCCTTGAAATATTCATAGCATACTTCATGGATATAAATAGACGTATTTCTACCCATTCCCAGGTTTAATTGACGTGAACTTTGTACTCACATTTAGATAATTAGGGTTATATTTCTTGGTGTCGATAATATCCAACCAAATAATTGTGTACACATTAAATTTAATTTCTGTTACGGATAAGAGGTATATGATTTTGAGTCCACATTCATCGATTTTGTTCAGAATTTTACTTGAATTATGTCCAAAGCTGTTCAATTTTTTTTAGAGTTCGTCCGTTATCTCAGCCGTGTCAATTAGAAAATTGTTTGAATGAAAATTATTTTTAATATACCACGTTCTTAAAACGGATTAAAAATTTTATTTTATAATTTCTCGTATCCCTATACAGATTTAAACAGAAAAACGTGGGGCGCATGCAATATATAATAATCCATGCATGTGTAGTTCTACTAAGTCACTAACAATTGTATTGCACTGCAAATTGGTGATGGGAACTATCCAATGATTCGAACTATCGATAGATAATAACTGAACGATTTTAACTATCGAACTATTTTCTTCATTAATTGATTATTTGTAATCATAATAAAATAGTCTTTTAAAAAAAGCTCAACAGACTACACAAAAAGCACTAAAAATCATAAAATAATTTTCAATTTTATATCTATTACGACATTTTGAAATCGGAGCAAATTCAATAAAACAACTACAACAAAAGTATTTAATCATCCTTGTTTATGATCCTGTGAGCTAACTTGTTTAAGTAGTTTTTAACCGACTTCCCAAAAACAACAAGGTTTTAAATTAGACATGTATTTTGTTTTATTTCTTTTCTTTATGTATAACCGAGCATAATTTCGTAACGCGTGGACCGATTTTGATGATTCTTTTTTTTGTTGGGTAAAGTATGTTCCACGATTAGTACCATGTGAAAAAAAATTTTTGGCCCGGAGGGTGGGTGGGGGTGTTAATGCGTCGGCCGATTTAGATAATTCTTCATTTGTTGTATAGAGTATGATTCCCTATAATGAAAAAAATTGTCCCAAAAGTGCGGTGGGGAGGGGGGGGGGGGAGAGTTAAACTTCGTAACGCGTGGACCGATTTGGATGATTCTTACTTCGTCGGGAAGATTCTGTTCCCCGATTGGTACAAAGGAAAAAAATGTTTGCGGTGGGGGTGGGGGTGAAACCTAACTTCGTAATGCGTGAAACGATTTTGATGATTCTGTTGTCGTTGAGTATCATCCCACATTGCTAATAACAATGTTTGTTTGTTTGATTTGTTTCATTTAGACCAAATTGAAAATGTCGTAATATAACGATTTCACTTCTCACTTTTTTTTCGACTCGAGGAATGCTGGTCGTACGAACAAAGCAATTTCAAAAGTTGCGCAGGCAGTGCACACTAAAGAAAGGAAACAGAATTATCCAAATCCGGCAAGATGTTACAAAATTAGTCACGGTCACCCTTTTATACCCTCACCTTAGAAACAAAATTTCTTACCAGTGTGCAAAATTTCTTACCAGTGCTACAGTGGCGCACTAATAAGTTAAAATTTATTTTAATCAAAAGTACAAAAAAAATCTTTTATTGAATGAGCAGTCATTGACTGAACATTCGTACTTCATTTCAAGACCGTCAAATATCAACTTGAACTTAAAATCTAATTACGTTACATTTATAACTATTGCTCGGCTGGATGAACCATGGGAGTAAGTATGTTTGATGTCTGGAGATCTCGTTAGTAGGTGTCGCTTGATGCAAGATGATCGCTGGCCTTGTGGGATGCAAACTGCATCGTATGGAGTTTCAGCGTGAGACTGGAAAGCTTTCACGTGGTTTTGGCGTGAGAATTTAAGTAGCAATTTTTGTTGCGTTAACATATACAGCAAGAAAGAATCATCTCAGTCATTCAATGTACACAATTTTTATCATTTATCAATTAGGAAACGTATTCTGTACAACAGAATCAAAAGCTTTTTTTTTTTAATAACTGGAATTGCAAATTCCGAACTAAACCGTTCAAACTCGAGCGAAGTAAGAAATATTAAAATATTTCTTAACGCAATCGGCGTTTCTAATAAAGCTAAATTCCTTTGACTCGTCTTCAACACCAGCACCAAAGCTTTTCTTTATTAGAAACGCCGATCGCGTTAAAAAATATTTTAATATTTCTTACTTCGCTCGAGTTTGAACGGTTTAGTTCGGAATTTGCAATTCCAGTTATTAAAATTTTTTGAAAATTTGCTCGGGTCATGTGTTTATTTCGTACATTGTGTACATGCGAGAATCAAAAGCATCAAAATCGGTTTATGCCTTACGAAGCTAGGCGCCGCCCCTCCTCCAACTCTCACCACAAGCCAAATTTTTTGGCAAACTACAAATAGATGCACTGTACAGTCAGAAACATTCAAATCAAAGTAAGACTACCCCTCCCCCACCTAAATCAAAGGTCAACATTTTCCTCATACATAGTAGCAATTGGGAATCATACTGTATACAATAAAAAAGAATCATCCAAATAGATCTAAGCATTAGGCAATTGAGTCACTTCCCTCCGCACAGCACCCCGCTCCATAAATTTTTGTTGTGGTGCCAGTGGGGCAATATTCTACAGATCAAAAGAAGAATCATCCAAATCGGTCCACACGTTGTGAAGTAAGCCTACTTCTCCCCCTACCACCATCCTAGAGCAAAATTCATCCTCTTATTAGCAATGTTGATTATACTATATATAACATAAAAAGAGTCAGCAAAATCGATTTAAGCGTTAAGAAGTTGTCATCCCCCCTTCCTCACTATACCCACCGATTAAAATTGCATCGCGGCACCAATGGGGGAACATGCGCGATAAATCAGAAAAGAATCATCTAAATGGTTCTAAATTAGACTACCCCCTCCCTTTCCCCACCCTACACTAGGGCAGTATTTTGCCATTATTAACAGTGGCATACAAAGTTAGGTTTCACTGTTAACTACTATTTTTTGGGAATCAAGAAAATGTATTTCTACTTCTTAACAAAATTAGAAATGATCAAAACAAAGAAATCTTCAGTAATTGCATGAACTTTTCGTGTTTGCTCATTACTAATTTCAGCCAACCAAAAAAATTTCATTCAACTCCTGAACGAAAATAGTAATGAAAGGTTTTAATGGAAACATCGAATGAATGAACATTTTGCAACCATCGAATGGTACGATAGTTTTCATTCTGTACGATTTATTCAATTTAATCGGGTAGGATTTTATTAAAAAATGCGTGAACTTCTTTTAATACACAAAATTGATTTATTCAAAAAAAAAAGAATTAATTTTAATAACAAAATTTTAACTACTAATTAGCTTCACTTGCTTGCTTCACTAATGCGGACTCCTCACTCCGCTTAGTAGCCGATCTTTTTGCCGCTAGCTAGCTAGAGTTATATAATGTATATTGATCATATGCCTTGTTACGGGAAGCTGGAACCAGAGAAATTCTGTTTGATGAACAGTGGCGTTGGCATTAATAGGCAAAACAAACCTTGTGTGAAAATTGCAGTCTGTTGGCTGTATTTCATAAATTTTAAAGCAATAACATAATAAGTTTATATGCGTTTATGATTCAGCTGATGCAATTCAATACAAGGGATTATTGTGTAAATGTCAGCACTGCAGAGCTTCAATTAACGTGTCATATGACCAATTTATTTATTATTATTTATTATATTAACGAAGACAAAAGATTAACGCGGAAGTGAAAGCTAATTATGCTGAAATGTGAGTATAAAGTGTGAATTGAGTTTATAAAATATCTAGAAAGAATGATTTCAGTAAATTCATTTTGCTTGTAACTCCATTATGTGAAATAATTAAATTATACTTTGATTTAGTATCAAACACATTCGATGGTTCCGATCACTACTGCAAATAATATGAACTGGTGTGAGTTTTCTCAACGACAGCTGCTTTCTAAACTACCTACTATTATCTATAAACATACGCCCCACGTTTTTCATTTTAAATCTTACAACTATTTTTAAAGCTACTAAAAATTTACAATCACAGCCTAGGAGAAATTATTTTATACTTTTTAGTTTTGTATAAGTAATTTTCATTCGATTTTAAATATTTTGATGAGATAAGCGTAATGAACAGATAGACAAGAAAGCGAGTTCATCTTTCATTTTCATCCAGTTCTGAGCTGCGTTTAAAGTTTGAAGTCTCTAACTGATCGGGAAGTTAGTTTAAAATCGATTTCAAAATATGTGCGAACAGACAGACAGACAAGAGAGCGAGTTAATAAAAACGTGGTATTTATCACTTTCCTTCGCTTACCACTCGGAGACAAATTCTGACCATGCGCCCTTTTACAATTTATTACAATTTATTTTTTTAACCGACTTTCCAAAAACAACTTGGTTTTAAGTTCGAATTTTTTTTTAAATTTTCTTATGTAGGATGATTCTTTCTTTGTTGGATCGAGTATGATTCTCGATAAGAACCATGTTAAAAATATTGTTGATGGGGTGGGGCGGTGTGTGGGGGTTGAACCTAAGTTTGTAATGCGTGGACCGACTTGGATGTTTCTTTAGGGTTCCGTATCTCAAAACGAAACACTGTACCCTTATAGGATTAATTCGATGTCGCCTGTCTGTCAATACAATCAAATCAAAACCTACCAGGTGTGTAAGTATGAAACCGGAATTTTTGTACAGAAAATACACGTTTATTGTAATGATATGATACAAAGTAACTTATTCGAAGGGAGATGGCTTCTCGGGTCACCTTTAACTGATCCGCCAGTTGTTGTTGTGTTTGAGCGTCGTCTTCGTCCAACAAGGCTTGCAGGTCAGTGTCTTCAAACTTTTTCGGTGGTCTTCCACGTTCTTCGTTCCTCACGTCAAAATCGCCACTTTTGAACCGTTTGAACCACTCGAAACACTGTGTTTTACCGAGAGCATGCTCACCGAACGCCTCCACAAGCATTCGATGCGATTCGGCTGCGGTTTGGCTGCGGTTTTCTTCAGATGAAAACAGAAAAGTTGTGCTGTCGGCAAATCGTTATTTGTTGGCACAAAACTCAACATGTTTATCTCTAATAAACTAATGCTACTGAATGAAACTCGTGTTATTGTGAGTTGGAAATCTTTGTCGGATATCAAAACAATAACAAGACACAGCTGACGTGATGTGTCGGTAACTGCTGTGGCTGCATTGCACCAACTTCCGCTAACAACCGCCAGAGGCGCAATTGTGCCGGCCGTGGCAGTTGGCAGCAGTGGAAAAGCAGGCAGGCAAGATTATAAAAATAGATCAGTGACTGATGAGCACGCCACAGCTGTGGTCTAACAAAAAAGATAATTACCATTTAATATTTAATATTTTGTATTGTTTAAAGTTTGATAATATATAATTGTTCGTTTAAACAATTGTCTTCCCACTCTTTTCGTTAGATTCCTATAAATCTACATTGGTGACCCCGAACAAAGAAGCTAACCTGGTGGTGAAAAAAACCGCTGCACATGACGAGAGTTGACCAGGTGCAAGAGGGAACAGCTAGTGGTGAAATAGCAGAAAATCAAGCAATTATTCAAGATAATATTACTGCAAATAGTACAGCAAGTTCATCCAACATGCCTGATAATCAGCAAGCTTCAGGAAATCAAGATACACGAGAGAATCCCGATAATAACGAAATAGCGTCGATTGAGTTCATCTTCCGGCTTTGTGGTTCATCCAAGTTGATGCCGCGTTTCATCGCAAGAAAATTACTAGTGACAGCAGCAAATATTGGACAGTGATTTCCCACATTGATTCAGAATTATTACAACATGTTTCAGACATAGTAAAAAGACCTCCCGAAACTGACATGTACAAAACTCTCAAAGAGAATCTTATCAGTCGTCTAAGCACAACTCAAGAGCAACAATTACAAATTCTTCTTGATGATATAGCACTAGGAGACAATAAACCTTCGCAATTGTTACGCAGGTACATCGTCTTCAGCTGCGGTAGTGATGTCGTCTTTTGCTATGTATGCTGGTTTCAATCTTTCGATTGACACTGTCTTTTCTTCACCATTATCAATCACTTCAGATCAAGGTGCTCAGTTCGAGTCAGCTCTGTTCACTGCATTAGCAAGACTAATTGGTTCCTCACGAATCAGAACAACACCATATCATCCAGCCTCCAACGGAATGGTAGAGCGCATGCATCGCACTCTAAAAGCAGCTCTCATGTGTCATCCACAAGTTCCTTGGACTCGGCGCCTATCAACTGTTCTCCTTGGACTTCGCACATGTGTAAAAGAAGACTTGAAAGCCTCACCTGCAGAATTGTTATACGGAACAACGTTACGTGTTCCTGGCGAATTTTTCGTGAATCAGGACATGCCAGCAGATCCACAAATCTTTGTTGAAAAATTCAGAGAGTACATGAGAAGCATCAGACCAACTCCAACTGCTCATCACACGAAAGCTCGAGTCTTCATACTTAAAGACTAACACAATTGTTCACACGTGTTTCTAAGAGTTGATTCTGTGAAAAAACCACTCGAACCTCCGTACTCTGGACCATACAAAGTTATGGAACCGGTAAATGATAGAGTGTTCAAGATTGATGTTAATGGTGAAGAAAAGACAGTGTCAATCGAAAGATTGAAACCAGCATACATAGCAAAAGACGACATCACTACCGCAGCTGAAGACGATGTACCTGAAACTCCAACTACTCATCAGTGGGGCTCGGGCATGGACCGGCCCAAGAAGACATATACCAGGAAGAAGAAGATATCGTTCCCGAGTGAAGGCACTAGGTCACTTGGGGGGGGGGGGGGGGGGGGGGGGAGTGATGTGGCTGCATTGCACCAACTTCCGCTAACAACCGCCAGAGGCGCAATTGTGCCGGCCGTGGCAGTTGGCAGCAGTGGAAAAGCAGGCAGGCAAGATTATAAAAATAGATCAGTGACTGATGAGCACGCCACAGCTGTGGTCTAACAAAAAAGATAATTACCATTTAATATTTAATGTTTTGTATTGTTTAAACTTTAATAATATATAATTGTTCGTTTAAACAATTGTCTTCCCACTCTTTCGTTAGATTCCTATAAATCTACACTGCATCGACATCTAGCGCCTTCTATAGGCAAATTCCGGTTTCATACTTACACACCTGGTATATGTTACTTCCCGCTGACCTAGAATCATGAAATTTGGCTAGAAGCAAGGTCTCACAGCACAAGTAAAGGAAAAAATCCGTAACTCGTTAATTTGTAGTTATATCACCTTTATTATTGTATAGAATATGATCCTTCATTGCAAATAATTAAAAAATATGTTCCTAGAGTGGGGTGGGAAGAGGGAGGGGTAGTCTAACTTCGTAACGCGTGGACCGGTTTAGTTAATTCTTTTTCTGATGTATGTTACCCCATTGTTACCGCGATAAAATTTTAAACGGTGGGGATGGGTTGGGGGAGGGGGTTTATGTCAACTTCGTAACGTGTGAACCGATTTGGATGATTCTTCTTTTGGTGTGTAGAATATTTTGTCTCATTGGTACCACAATAAAAATTTATGGGGGTGTGGTAGAGAGGAGGCGTTAGCTAACTTTTTTACGCATAGAGCTATTTGGATATTTTGTTGTTGTTGTTGTATACAGTATGGAGGATATTGTTACTAAATGTTGATCTAGGGTTGGGATTAGGGGAACTTTGTAACGCATGTACTGATTTAGATGTTTCTGAATGTATAGAGCATCTATTTATTTGTATGTATTATGACAAAAATTGTGGCTTGTGGTGGGAGTTGGAGGATGAGCAGCGCCTGGCTTCTAAAGGCATAGAATGATTTTGATTCTGTTTTACATAATACGTTTCCTGATTGGTAAATGATAAAAATTTTGTTCCTAGAGTGACCACGATGATTCTCTCACTACGATGATTTCTCTCGCTGTATAGAGTACGATTGCGCACTAGCATCATGATAAGAATTTTGTATCCAAGGAGAGGGTATGAAATGGTGACCGCGACTAACGTAATTTGTTGCGAGATTTGGATAATTCTGTTTCCTTTCTATAGAGTGCACTGCCTCTGCAACTTTTGAAATTGCTGTTTTCGTACGAGCAGCATATTTCGAGTCGTATAAATGAATACACTAAAAACTGAAAAAAAAAATTATTGTTAAAAAAAAGTTGAACCGACTTCGCAAAAAGAGCTAACAAGCATAAAATAATTTTCAATATTATATCTACTACGACATTTTGAACTTGGTGCAAATTAAGCAAAGAAAAGAACAACCCAACCACAATCGAGGATACTATATAAAACTACCTAAACTTTTCAGTTCACGAGATCATAAGAAAGGAGGAATAAACACTTTATGATAGTTGTTTTGTTTATTCAATTTGAACCTACTTCAAATTGTCCTAATGATATACAGGGTATAACGTTTCTAGAGGTCAATACGAGTTTAAATGATAGCTCTCACCTAGACAAACAGAAAATCGTATGGCAGAGGGTGGGGCCAATTTTCACCGCTTATTAGTTATAGGGTGATTATTAAATTTCGGAATTTGGGGGTACGTGAATCAGTTTATTGTTTATATCTTTTCACTGTAGCGACATACCTACATGAAACTAATGGCAAATGGAAGGTATTAAAATGCCCTTTCCACCAAGGTCAAACAAGGTTACCTACGTGCTTTAATTTTTGTGCAGTACTGTTTAAAAGTAAAATTTTTAGTATTACATTTTCATATTTTTGAGTTTCTGATTGAGTTTTCTCGAAATTTTTTTTAATTAACCTACGCTTATTTTTAAATTTACCAATCCCTATTCTATCCCCTTTCTAACGAGGTACAAATTATTGTATTATTACTGTTTCACAAAATTTTTTTTAATTAGATACAAACGCATTTTCGGTAGCTAAGCCACCATCATCAGGTATACAATATTTCTTTAACAAACTGAATGTCATTTCAAAAACTAGTGCAACTGTACGCTAAAGTTAAAAACAAATACATCGAAGTCGATCGAGTCAAAAATAATAAAAATATAAATATATATGTTACATATACAGAAAACAACTAAACGCAAGTTAAGCCAACGGAAAAGTCAAAATAAACATTAACTAAGTTCAAGTTACTCAGTCCAACAAATAAAACAAGCCATTCTCTATCGGTGCTTCTCCAGATTTCATCAAGCGGTCCTCATATTCATGTATGAATAAAGACTCCCACGCGTCTAATCTTTGCCTATTCGGTTCCGCTTTCAAAAGTTTAAAGTCCTCAGTATGGATCTCGTGGTCTTTATTATTTGAAATATGGTGTGCAACGCTTGATCTGTTGCACTCAGCTTTTGCGATGTGCCTATATATATATGACCAATATACTATATACTTTATTGCACGATGAACATTTTAGGGAGTATATGCCGCTCTTATCTAGAGGATCTTCACTGTCTTTTGTTTTACAAAAATAGGCGCCAAGTCTATCCCTAGTCACTGCGACTACCATTTTTCCCATCTTCTTAAAGGCGTTTTAAAGCTTCCCCGTGGTTTTTGGGTAATACGTAACCGCCACTCTCTTAACTTCACTTTCTTTGCCACCCCCTTTCAGAGTGGTGATATTATTAATCCACTTTTTCCGAACTTGTTTCAGCAAAAGTGTGTCAATAATTTTTGGATTATAGCCATTTATCAAGGCCGTGTCTTTAATAAATTTCAATTCGTTTCGTAGTCTAAATCCTTCATACGAATATTCAGCAAACGGTGGATCATCGAATTAAAGGCGACATTTTGTGTTGATAAGAGTGGTTGGAATCAGAAGTTATAAACCTGTGCGTGCTAGTAGGCTTCCTATATATTAAAAAATTGATCTGACTACCTACTATTTTGATCAGGATATCCAAGAACGGGAGCCTATTATTTTGTTCTATCTCACACTTAAATTTAATTGACGGAAACAAATTGTTGAGTTGATTCAAAATGGACGGGACCTCGTCTTTTTTAACCACTGCGAAGACGTCATCCACATACCTATGCCAAATCCGTGGAAACCAAAACTTTTCTCTGCATTGTGTTTCTAAGTACCTCATGAAAATGTCAGATGATAAAAATGGAGCCAGCGCACACCCCATTGCTGTGCCATCAATTTGCTTATAAAACTTTCCTCTGAACGTAAAATAGTTGTGGTTCATGCATAATCTTGTTAATTCCGTCAGCATATATAATATCTTGGTCCATCAACCATATATATAAGAATTCAAATGTGTCCTTCAAAGGGACACTAGGGAAAAGAGCTACCACATCAAACGAACATAACAACTCATCATCCTCAAAAGACACTTACTTTATTTTTTCCACAAAATCAAAAGAATTTTTGACCAACGTATTCGACGGAGGGATTAAATTGCGCAACTCAGTCACCAACCACTTAGCCAATTTCTCAGACGGGGAATTAATATTAGAGACTATAGGCCTCATACTGTTACCAGGCTTATGAATTTTAGGTAGACCATATAATTTTAGGCATTTGGGAAGCAATAATTTTTTTTGTCTGGCACAACCTAGTTCAATCCTATATTTATTTAGCACTTGGGAAGTTTCTCTCACCAATCTAGTCACTGGATTCTAAACCTCAACATAATCATCCTCATTGATTATTTCCAATATTCGGTCATCATAATCACTCTTGTTCGAAATAAGGACATTGTTGCTTTTATCCGCCTTCATATAATAACAATCTTTTGTAATTTATCCCCAACTTTGTTCAGATGAGGAGCTCAATCTCTAATGAAAGATCGAATAAAGCACTGGATTTTGGTAAGCGTATGTGGCTTAAAGAAAAAATTAAGGACTGTTATAGGAAACTTGCCTATTTGGAGCCTAAAGTATATAACCTTCATATGTTCTCGTTGAGGGAATTCTTAGGGGATCCTTTAAGTTGGCAGTGTATTGATGATAGAATCCATAAGGTTATCCAGCACAAATTAACTAAAAAATATTGTAATTTAAACGGAAATTTGAGCGGCTTAAACGCAGCTATCATAGAAAACTGCTTTTTTGACACCGACCTATGTATATAGACGACTTTGTTCAGAATTACTCCGATCAATCCTTCTGAATTGATGGTGCTAAATAAAGGCCTAAATTTTGCTCCCCCTGATATGTAATTTCCCAAAAAGTATATATATATATATAAGCCATTGAAACAGCCATGATTCTGAATTGATTGGCGTTATCAGAAAAAATCAAAATTTTCATCGCTGATCTCTCCAGACTACTGGTCCCAAAACTAGCATCAAAAACAAGAAATTTAATGATGCTGGCATAGGGAAAAATTGCAGTTTTGGTACTGTTTCAAGTATGCTGAAACTTTAATCGCGTTTTTCTCGGAAAATACGCGTTCTAGGGCCTTATTTGCCCCTTCGGGGTTTCTAAGGGGTATGAAACGACCATTCTGAATCGATTGGCGTTATCAGAAAAAATCAAAATTTTCATCGCTGACCTCTACAGACTACTGGTCCCAAAATTAGCATCAAAAACAAGAAATTTAATGATGCTGGCATAGGGGAAAATTGCAGCTTTGGTACTGTTTCAAGTATGCTGAAACTTTAATCGCGTTTTCCTCGGAAAATACGCCTACTCGGGCCTTATTTGCCCCTTCGTGGTTTCTAAGGGGTATGAAACGACCTTTCTAAATTGATTCGCGTTATAAGAAAAAATCAAAATTTTCATCGCTGACCTCTCCAGACTGCTGGTCCCAAAATTAGCATCAAAAACAATAAGAAATTTAATGATGCTGGGCATAGGGGAAAATTTCAGTTTAGGTACTGTTTCAGATATGCTGAAAATTCAATAGTAGTAGGGATATGAGGTTTCTGGCTCAAATGTAAAATGTGAACATTAAAAATGGCAAAATTGTGAGGGAAATCGAGGTCTGACGTCACATTTTTGCACATTTAAGCCAGAAACTTCATAACAATTTTTGGTGGAGAAGAGTGATAAGGAAATGGCTGGAGATAACGAATGGGATTCCAAAGGTCAAGGTCAAGGTCGGTGATTGTTTAGTAAGATAAGGAAGAGTTGCACCTGTCGGCCATCTTGGATTTTGGGTATTCGGTCTTGAAGGCTACAATTGATCTTCTTCTTCTTTGATTTGCACCTGGACTTGGATCTGGACCTGGACCTGACTGGGAATTCTCAAAGGGGATTCCCTGTTGACTAGATAACATCCGGTTGCATGACATCATAGGAGGGGATTCCCTGACGTCATATGTTGGCTAAGTTAGTGAAATTTAATTAAAAAAGCAGAGGTATCTGGATTTGAACAGCGGACCCCGAGTTTCACAGAAAAGTGCTCTAACCATGGGGCTATCAAGCTAATTGGCAATGGTACTTCTAAGTCTGTGAATGTTGGAGGTAAAAATAGAAAATTGGATTTTTACTTTAATTTGTGGAAAAAGCGATTTAAAAAAAGCATCAACAATTTTGTATAAATTCATTGATAAATAATTAATAAATATCTGGCTCAATTTCTTTTAACATAAAATCCGCTGATAAGTAGTAGTAAACATTTGGATTCAATTCGTAAGCGTAAAAGATTTGCCGATAACAGTTGAATGGGCCAGAATGTTTTGGGGTGATAAGAAAAAACGATTCGCTGTAGTAACCTCGAACTTTAAAAGTTTGTCATGCAATTTCTTTTCCAGATCTAAATATAGACATTAATTCGAGGTCATATTATGAAATAATTTCGTGTTTATGAAACTAGCAAGTAACGTCATCTGGACCTTGATTACGAGTTAAAATAACTCCATTGAGGAATAGCCAAAAGAATTTCTGTAGTTAATGGAAAAAGTCTGATGTTTAAAAATAACATGCATCGCTTTGTATAAATCCGTTGATAAGTAATAAACGTCTAGTCAAGGTAGCTAGAATGGCTTCTTTCGATACTTTGAAGAGGTTTATCATGTGAAGAACTTGCAAAGAAAATAAATATCTTTTCATAGCCTTAAACTTCGTTTCTTTATGGTTCAGCCGTAACAATCTTAATAAAGGAAACCATTGATTCGTAATTATGCTTTAAATTTATACCAAACTAGCAGCTAACAAACCCATATAACAACCTTGAACTTCAGACAGGAAGAAGAAATTAACATGTGTCATGTAATTTTGGCAAATGTCAGCTTCCGAGTTTGTTGCCATCGCAGCACTTTATAAAAATAGCCTCAAAAACTTTGAATTGGGACGATAGAACAAACAAAATCGAGGTAGCTGGAATGAGTTCTTTCGGTAATTAGAGAGATTTATCATGTCAAGAACTTAAGAAAATAAAAATCTTTTCATAGCCTTAAACTTCGTTTCTTCTTTTTTTAATCCTAGTAATCTTAATAAGGGAAACCATATTTTTTCTTGAATCGTAATTATGTTTTAAATTTATACCAAACTGACAGCTAACAGCCCTATATGATATTTAAAATTTAATTTTTGTATGCGTCATGTAACAATAGACCCAAATTGTGAGCTCACCAAGGCAAACAAACGAAAAACTACTATCCCAATGACCTTTTCAAAATTTGTAGAGAAATGCAGCTGAACCAATGAAAGAAATTTAAAGCGCATTAAACAGGGCTTTAATAATCGTATTGAAAGCTTTCTATTGGAAAATGATGATGAAGGAATTTTTTATTCAAATAAATTTTTCTACAAAAAAACCTCAAGTTATAAATCTTCTTGATGCAAGTTTACAGAAACACAATGCTATAAAGTTCAATATTGAATTATTTTGTGAATTTATGAAATATGCTAAAACTGATGATGAAGATGAAAAACGAAATAGCTTTAGATATAAAATCTTCTCAGGCGAAGATGAGCATAGCTTCCGATAATTTTCAATTTTCAGACATATTTGAAAGAATGATGAAAGAAATTATTGCAAAATTTGAAGAATTTCAAGAAATTGATAGCGGTTGGGCTCTTCTAAGAATCATCCACATTGAAGTGGAAGTATGATTGTCGTTTATTTATTAAAGCCTTAGATGTAATTAAAGGTGCAATAAATATTAAAACTTTAAATAAGGAGCGCTATGTGTCAATCTCGAAAAGAATTTATGTTGCAAGAAATCAAAGTATAGAAATACGATTTTTAGATTCATATAGATTTATGTCCTCTAGCGTAGAAAAATTTCTCTTTGATTTAGACAATCGAATTGGTTAAAACAATATGTTGATCTTAATACTTTGCATAGATCAAAAGCTGTTAACACTTTCCAAAATTTTTTTTTCAAATTAGATAATAATGCTGTCTAGGGTAAAGCAATGAAAAATGTTAATAAGAGTTGAGATATTAAAATAGCTACGGAATGGGAAAGTCGAGGAAAACATTTAGGTCTTCGTGCTTTAATTGCAAATCTTAATTTTCATAGTATTGCGCAATTTACAATAAATATGGCTGCAGTAGAATTAAGCAAAGTAAAAGTGACTTATAACAAACCAGTTTATTTAGACTTTGTAGTTCTTGAAATATCGAAATTTAAAATGTATGAATTCCATTACGAATATATAAAATCAAAGTATGAGGATAGAGTTAAGTTAAATTATATGGAACACAGATTCCTTTATTTATACAATTAAAACTATTAATTTTTAAAGTGAGATTTCAGATGAGAGAAATGAAAGATTTGATACTTCAGAATCCAGTCCAAACAATACTTTTAGTCTTCCACTAAAAAATAAAAAGAAATAAGGTTGCATGATAGATGAGCTTGATGGTAACATAATGTTAGAATTTATAGGTTTAAAGTCTAAAACGTATTTTTTATCTATACAAAATTTTGAATCTATTAAAAAGCGAAGGGTGTTAAAAAGACGTCTGTTATCAAGTTAACTCATTAATTCATCACTCAAAGCCTCAACAGATTTTTCTGCATATAGTTGACTTTCAGTTTTTCCCTTTTCCCACAGTAAGCTTAGAAAGTCTGACGAATAACTTATCTGATTCTGAATTTAAAAATTAAAACTGTCATTAGTAAGATTACGTTAGAATGTATAGGATTGAAATCTAAGATCTATTCTTTACAAGTAGACAGCAAGAAAGATATTATGAAAGCTACATTTGAAACTAATTGTTAGATTTACTAGAAATTGTGAAAATTAGAATCATTAATAAATTTATGTAGAAGGAAAAATAAATGCCTAAATTAATATAATGCTATTTTAACATTTACAGAAAGACTTTTATTAGTATTAAATAATAAGACATTTAATTCTTATTTCTATCTTCTATTACTTTTCTAGAAAATTTCTTAAAAGGTAAACATTTTCTTCAGCATTCCCTTATGAATTAAACAGCATGGGTTTTATACAAAAATTTAAGAGAAGATAAATTTGGACACTGCAATTCTTCTTCCATATTATATACTATTACACCTTCATCAAATGTATTTTTGATCCAGCAAACCTTTTCACAGCCTTTCACATAAAGTACTTTGTTTCTTATTAAAGGAGTCACTATAGTACGTAATTGATGTTAGGGGATATATCCATCGTTCCAATTGAATCCATGGTAATTATGATGCAATCACTTCGCTTCTTTCTGTCTTTTCAGTTGTGAAATCCTTAAATCTAAACGGAGTTTGAAAAATAAAGTGCTGCATTTGGTTTCCATTTGTTAAAATTGCCAATTCCTTCACAATAAACTTGCTATGTTCATCTTCACGATTTTTCTCTTTCAATAAATGTGGTGACCGTCTCTTATGTCTTAGAAGACTATCTCTCCGGCTAAAGAATTTGTTGCATTCTATTTAAACATATTGGTGGTTATCTAAACACTAAAAATGATCTGTTGAAGTCGATATTTATAACCCTGTATTCTCTTCTAAGATATCTTGATAATCTTTCAACTCATCCTCACTATACAAAGTTTTACAGGTTGTTTCATAAAAAGCAATTTACATAGACCTAATCTAATCTTTCTCAATTGCAATCTTTGAATTTACAATTTTCCATTCGTTATCGTCACCTAAATAAACTTCATAACTGCTGTCAATTATCGGGCTTTTTTAGGCGTTGAAAAGTGAACTATATCTTTGAATATATTAGAAAAATAAGAACTTTACATTTACAACTTTGTGATATTCTGTGCAGCGTTCCTTTGCAAAAAGTATTTGCAAGTGATCACTATTTTAAACATATATCTTATGATCATGTGGGTACAGATATGACGTTTGGAAAATTTCGTAATGCGTGTGCTGAATTTTGGAAGTATAAATATGGATTTTTGGTGATTAATAAAAACAACGCAATGTGTAAGTGGTGCTACCGAAAGGGATTTGATGTCTTCATGATACGTACTATAAAAGGAGAGGGATGAACAATGATTTATTAGCTAATACTAACGCTTTGATGGAAACGGTTCAGAGGATACTTCACAAAGGTAATTATTGTTTCATGTTTCATTTTACATGTTTAATGTTTCATGTTTAATGTTTTATGATTCATGTTTATTGTTTCATGTCTTTTAGACTTGGTTCTTAAATAAGATCAATATGGATGAGAAGCTTACTAAGGAAATAGTGAGGGTGCGAAATGCCATCAGAAAAAAGTTTAAAGCTCTTAAGATGGGAAAAATGGAAACAGAGACTCAGCTAGAGCAAACTTTTAAGTCCATCACCAAGCCGCTTGAGACACTTGTTGCACAAATTAAGGATGAGTCAAAGAGCGATGCTTCAATAAACTCATATAAACGTAAACTCTTGAAAATGGATCCTGGGATTGAACTCTTGAAAATGGATCCTGGTATTGATAAATATAATAACAGTGACATTTTAACACCTCAACCTAAACATAAATACTTCAAAGCAGAGCCAGCTAGTACTTCAAGTAAACTTGGAATTTCCGATAGCTCTACTAATAGTGAAGATGATGATAATGAAGAATTTGCTACACCTCCACATTCATCTACTCTAACAAAGACGCTTTCTATCGACGATTTGCCCAATAACCCTTCAATTTCGAAATACATTAAATTATATGAAAACAAGAGCACAAAAATTGATAAATCTTTTGGGGTTTACTTTGATGGTAACAAATGGAAAATTGGCAACTCGATTCTTCAAGTTAATGGTGACAATATCATTCTTAAAGAAAAAGTATATAGCATTACCTACTCCAGGACTTCTTGAATTGCTCTTCATAAAAACCCCTAAAAAACTATACACGTCAGATGATATGAACAACTACAGAAACATTATGAATGACACTAATGCTTATAAACGCAATTATATGGATGATGGTCGAATAAAAGGAAACAGAAGCACGAAGTATAAAACCAACATTAAGAAGCTCACATCCCCAAAAGGTCAGGGCTTAATACAAATACCAAAGACTAATACTGGCTATACTTACTTTGAAAATCCTAATGAATTAGTTGATCGTTTACGCCTACTAATAGCATCAAAACAGGCTGGTAATAAGTCATAAGAATGAAATAATGTTAATAATTAAAAAACTGAGAGAAGCTGACATTATAGTATAAATATCTCAATATAGCTTTTAACCCTCTAATCATACAGTGTTGACAAATTTGGATGATTCTTTGAGGAGTTCTTGATCAGTGGATCTACCTGTATGCTATTAAATTGAGCTACTTAGAAATGAATCAATTGCGGCTCTACAAGGAAAACTGAAAATAGCATACGATTTGTATGAATGAATTGTTGATGCTCAGGAGAAGTTGATGAAATATATAGTTCTATGAGGTATGTCAGAATGTCTGGAATTATAAGTTGACGTGGGGGCGTAGTCCCTTTATTTTTGAGAATCAAAAATCCTAAGTCCTCTTTGTATCTAATGGGTAAGATACATTTTATTTTATAATAAAAAAATAAATATTTTAGTTTTTAATTTATTATTTAATTTCAATACTACCAGTCCGGTTGTTCTGGCTAGACTAAAAATTATTTACAATATTTTTGTATCCTACTTTAAGTTATATACATAGATAGTTTGTTAAAATTTTCTTTGTATTGAGTACAATATTTTATTGTCAATGAATAAATGATTACGATAATTTTTAAAGTGTTTGTGTTTCACACTATTCAAATTTTATCGAAGTGTACAGGTTGATTAAAATATTTTTGACAGTACAGTCTAATTGGATATTATTGAAGTAGATTTTTAATATTAATATTTTATTAATAATATAATCAAAATAATAAACTTTTACTTAAAATATAATATGTTAAATTTGTAGCTACTGCTACATTACTCCCCCCTCAGTGAAAACGTCTTTTTAAGTGAATCGTAAAATTAAGAAAATGATGAATAATAATATTTTTAATAATAAAAAAAAATTATAATTGAAATTTTACTTTCTTTTTTGTAATGTTTTTGATTGGTGTAATTATTTGTTCCGTGTTTTCGATAAATGCTGGTTTTAGTCTGTCGACTGAAATGTTTGTAGCTTTACCACGGTAATCGATTTGATAAAATTTGTCCAGTTTGTTTAATACTTTGAAAGGACCTTCATATGGGTTTTGTAAAGAAGATTTGCTTCTGTCGATTCTAACAAAAACGAATTCTGTATCTTTTAAATCTTTAGGTACGTAGATTTTAGAATTTTGTTTTCGAGAATGTGAAGGTTTGAAGTTATTTATGCAAGATCTAATTTTACTTAAGAAATTTGATGGATCTTGTATTGTTGAGTTGTTGTTAATGATAAATTCTCCTGGAACGCGAAGAGGTTGTCCATAGACAAGTTCTGCTGGAGAACATTGCAAGTCTTCTTTAATCGTGGTTCGGAAACCTAAGAGGACTGCAGGTAATTGTGTGACCCAATTATTTTGGCCGTCACGAGCGCGTATGGCTGCTTTTAATTGTCTGTGAAATCGTTCTATCATTCCGTTGGATTGTGGATGATAAGGAGTAGTACGGATTCGATGTGATCCTAAAATTTTTGTAAATTCTTCGAATAATTTGGATTCGAATTGAGTACCTTGATCTGTTGTAATTTCTAGAGGAATACCAAAACGTGGAAAATATTGTTCATATAATGTGTTGATAACTGTGCTTGCCTGTATATCTTTGATTGGATAAGCTTCTGGCCAACGAGTAAATCTATCTATTATTGTTAGAATATAAGAATATCCATTTGAAGAAGGTAAAGGACCTACCAAATCTAAATGGATATGTTCGAATCTTGTTTTGGGTAGTTCGAATTTACCGATTTCAGACTTTGTGTGTTTAGTTACTTTGGCTTTTTGGCAATTGACACAATTTCTAGTCCACTTGTTAATATCTGTATTCATTCCAGGCCAAAAGTACTTAGAAACAATAGATTTTCGTGTTGTTCTAATTCCTGGATGAGATAAATTATGAATGGTATTAAAGATAGTTTTTCGAAGTTCTTTGGGTATATATGACCGTGAATTTTTAGTAGAAACTTCGCACCAAATGTCAGACTAAGAAGTGTTTAATTTAATTTTAACAAGTTTATATTTTGAATTATCTGGTCTGTTATGCTGAGTTATTAAAAGATGTGTAAGTTCTTCATCACTATTTTGGTACTCAGCAATAGTTTTTAAATCAAATTTGGTATTGCTATGTTTTGAATGTTCAAAATTTTCTATTGAAATTCTAGATAAAGTATCTGCTACTGTCTTTGATTTTCCTTTGATAGGTCTGATATCTGAGGTAAATTGAGTTATGTAGTCCAGATGTCTAGTTTGTCTTGGACTTCTTTCTGTTTTAGACCATATTGCTGTAATGAGTGGTTTGTGGTCTGTAAAAGCTGTAAATTCTCGACCTTCTAGAAAATGTCTAAAATGTTTGATGGCTAGATATAATGCCAAAAGTTCTCGGTCGAATAGTGAATATTTTATTTCTGCGTCTTTTAATTTTTTAGGAGAAAAATGCAATGGGTTCCCAATGATTTGCATTGGATTGTTGGAGAACTGCACCAACAGCGTTAGCAGAAGCGTCTACAGTTAAATTGAATTTTGCATTTTCCATAGGATGAATTAATAAAGTTGCTTTTGAAAATGATTGTTTAATTTTGTTAAGTTGATCTTCACATTCTGCTGGCCAAGAAAATTTTTTAGAGTTATTTGGTTTCTTTTTGAGAAGTAGGGCTAAATGAGTGTGAATTGGGTTTAGTAATTTGGAAAGATTTGGAATAAATCTATGGTAATAATTAACCATGCCTATAAATTGTTGAATTTGTTTAATGGAATTTGGAGAAGGAAAATTGTTAATAATTTGGACTCTGTCTTCTGAAGGTAAGATCCCTTCTTTTGTTATTTTATGACTGAGGAAGTCCAAAGATCCAACTCCGAAAATGCATTTGGATGGATTGATATTGATTCCGAAATCTGATAGTTGTTTAAAAATTTGGTTTAAATGATTTTGATGTTCGGATTCAGATTTGCTGGCAACTAAAATATCGTCAATGTAGACAAAAGCGAAATCTAAATTTTTAATGATTTGGTCCATGAATCGTTGAAATGTTTGTGAAGCATTTCTTCGACCAAAAGGCATCCTTTTGAATTCAAATAATCCGAAAGGAGTTGTAATGGCTGTTTTATGTATGTCATCTTTAGCCATTGGAATTTGGGGGTAAGCTCTTATCAAATCAATTTTTGAGAAAATGGTGCAACCATTTAAGTTCATTGAAAAATTTTGTATATGTGGTAATGGGTACCTATCTGGAACAGAGATTGCGTTGAGTCTGCGATAATCTCCACATGGTCGCCAATCTGTAGTATTTTTCTTTGCTACTAGATGCAGTGCAGAAGATACTGAAGAAGATGATAATTGGCACAGACCTAATTTAACCATGTGATCAAATTCTAATTTTGCAATTTTGTATTTATGTCCATCTAAACGTCTTGGACGAGAAAAAGGTAATAGTCCTTTAGTTTCTATGCGATGTACAACGTTATGTTTAACTGGAATATCATAACGAGGTGGTTGTGTTAATGTGGGAAATCTCTGCAAAATTTTACCGTACTCATTACTGATTGCGTAGTAACGAGGAGTTGGAGTATTTGCGTTTACCGTTATTCCACTAACACTTAATGTTGTTGTACCGTCGAGTAATCTTTTGTTTTTTAAATCGACGAGTAAATTAAATTTTGTTAAAAAGTCTGCTCCGATGATGGGCTTGTTGACATTAGCAATTATAAATGGGAAAATGAATTCTCTCCTAAGACATCTACTTTAAGTAATTTTGTACCATAAGTGTTAATGGTAGAACCGTTTGCTGCGGATAAATATAAGTTAGGGTCTTTGTTAAATTTTTTAAAGAATTCATTAGGTACTACTGAAATATCAGCACCTGTATCAATTAGAAATTTGAATTTATTTTCTTTGAAAAAAATGAATAAACGTTTAGAAATGTTAATGTTATATATATTATTCACTAAGGGATTAATTAGTTTTTTTGATTATCAATAGGTTTATAAGAACACGGCGAAATACATTTATTCGCTTTGGTACCATATTTATTGTGGTACCAACAATAAGAATTGTTATCTCTAGATTTTGAAAATTGTTTATTATGTGAATTGTTTCTAGAGAATGAATGATCTCTCGATCTTTTTCTAGACCGTGAGAAAGAGGGTTGATATTGACATGATAATCCTTTTATCAAATTTTCGAGATTTTCTATTTTATTTTCTAAATTGTTTATTTTTGAAAAAAAGAAATTGTTATCTATGAAATTGTAATTTCGTTTTGGTAGATTTTTGTTTATTTCCGATATAAATTGAATTTTGGAAATATCATATATATTATCTGCCAAATCTAAAAGTTCTTTAATATCTTGTTTTCCGGAAGGTATTAAAGCAATGTTTATATTTGCCGGCAATTTTCTCATCCATAACTTCTTTATTAATGATTTGCTAAATGTGGATGAATTGCCTGCTAGAATTTCCATAGAGCGATAAAATTCTGAAGGTTTTCTATCTCCGATTTCAGTTGTAGATAGAAGTTGCTCTAGGTTCTTTTCTTCTGATTCGGTAAAACGTTTGATCAGAGTATTCTTTAAACATTCATATTTGTTTAACAGTGGAGCATTTTGGAAGAAATCTAGAACATTTGTTATAACTTCCACTGGTAAAGATTGAACAACGTGACTATATTTTGTTTCGTCAACCGTTATTCTTTTAGAAGCAAATTGGGCTTCGGCTTGAATGAACCAAGTTTCTGGATATGGAGTCCAAAATCTTGGTAGTTTGATTGCAGTTGAGGCTACATAATTGTTTTTGTTGAAATTTGTAGCATTTGTATGTAATGTTTGTTGTGAAAAATTTGACTCGTCTTCACTAGTCATCATGATTGTAGATGTTCACTGTTTGAAAATAAAATTTCACCTTTTTTTTTAAAAACACTGATATTAACGAGACTTAACTTCGCGAATCACAAAATGAAAGTACAACCCCTTAATATTTAAAAATTTTTAGATGATTATACTATGATAAAATATATTTTAACTTGAGTTAATGATATATTATTTATTGCAAAGAAATATACAACTTTTGAAAGTTGAGAAAAAGAGAAGAAAATATGTTGTAATGTGGAATTGTGTATGTTTATGTTGTACAAATTATATTAATTTTAATTAAAAAACGAGAACATACCAATATTAAATTTTTTGTTGAAGTTATGTTGATTCTTCTTTCTTCCTAAAGATGTGTTGACTACATGGATGGATTGTTGCTTTTGTTGTTGTTGATTGTAGATTTGATGATGAATTCTTTTTAAAATAATGAGGATGCCTTACCACTGGTGGGGGGCATCTCTTATTAAATATGTCCTTACTGTTGCTGTTGTTTTTGATGGCAGCTTTGAGTCGCTGCTGTTGATTGTTGTTGATTGCTTAAAAACAGAGAATACCTTACCTTGGGTAGGGGGTATCTCTGTTTTTAAAGTTTGTGATGATGCTTCTGCTTCTTAAGTTAAAACTAGAAAGTACCTTACCTTGGGTAGGGGGTACTTCTGTTTTAAATTTTTTATATTTTTTTATTTTGCGTTGATGTTGCGTTGAAAATTTTAGAAACCAGAAAGTACCTTACCTTGGGTAGGGGGTACTTCTGTTTCTAAAATTCCGAGATCACTAATGTTGTGACCGGAATGTCGGGGTCACCAATGAGGTATGTCAGGATGTCTGGAATTATAAGTTGACGTGGGGGCGTAGTCCCTTTATTTTTGAGCCTCAAAAATCCTAAGTCCTCTTTGTATCTAATGGGTAAGATACATTTTATTTTATAATAAAAAAATAAATATTTTAGTTTTTAATTTTTTATTTAATTTCAATACTACCAGTCCGGTTGTTCTGGCTAGACTAAAAATTATTTACAATATTTTTGTATCCTACTTTACGTTATATACATAGATAGTTTGTTAAAATTTTCTTTGTATTGAGTACAGTATTTTATTGTCAATGAATAAATGATTACGATAATTTTTAAAGTGTTTGTGTTTCACACTATTCAAATTTTATCGAAGTGTACAGGTTGATTAAAATATTTTTGACAGTACAGTCTAATTGGATATTATTGAAGTAGATTTTTAATATTAATATTTTATTAATAATATAATCAAAATAATAAACTTTTACTTAAAATATAATATATTAAATTTGTAGCTACTGCTACATTCTACATATAGAAAAAATTAAAGACACTTTAATAGCGTTGATTAATGTAGAATCTCTGTCAACTACAAAATGAATGAAATACGAGTAGTTAATGAACTTCATAAACCAACCAGAAAAAAATTGTATAAGAAGACTTGTTGTAATTAAGGTTAAATTCTGAAACATTCCCATATGAAGACTTAAACATTAAATTTGTTGGTGAAGGTGTAATAGCATATAATATGAAAGAAGAATTGCAGTGTCCAAATTTATCCTCTCTTAAATTTTTGTATAAATCGCGATGCTGTTTAATTCATAAGGGAAAATGTTTACCTTTTAAGAAATTTCCTAGAAAAGCAATAGTTATAAATAAGAATTAAATGTCTATTTTATACTAATAAAAGTCTTTCTGTTAATGTTAAAATAGCATTTTATTAATTTAATCATTTATTTTTCCTTCTACATAAATTTATTAATGATTCTAATTTTCACAATTTCTAGTAAATCTAACAATTAGTTTCAAATGTAGCTTTCATAATATCTTTCTTGCTGTCTACTTGTAAAGAATAGATCTTAGATTTCAATCCTATACATTCTAACGTAATCTTACTAATGACAGTTTTAATTTTTAAATTCAGAATCAGATAAGTTATTCGTCAGACTTTCTAAGCTTACTGTGGGAAAAGGGAAAAACTGAAAGTCAACTATATGCAGAAAAATCTGTTGAGGCTTTGAGTGATGAATTAATGAGTTAACTTGATAACAGACGTCTTTTTAACACCCTTCGCTTTTTAATAGATTCAAAATTTTGTATAGATAAAAAATACGTTTTAGACTTTAAACCTATAAATTCTAACATTATGTTACCATCAAGCTCATCTCTCATGCAACCTTATTTCTTTTTATTTTTTAGTGGAAGACTAAAAGTATTGTTTGGACTGGATTCTGAAGTATCAAATCTTTCATTTCTCTCATCTGAAATCTCACTTTAAAAATTAATAGTTTTAATTGTATAAATAAAGGAATCTGTGTTCCATATAATTTAACTTAACTCTATCCTCATACTTTGATTTTATATATTCGTAATGGAATTCATACATTTTAAATTTCGATATTTCAAGAACTACAAAGTCTAAATAAACTGGTTTGTTATAAGTCACTTTTACTTTGCTTAATTCTACTGCAGCCATATTTATTGTAAATTGCGCAATACTATGAAAATTAAGATTTGCAATTAAAGCACGAAGACCTAAATGTTTTCCTCGACTTTCCCATTCCGTAGCTATTTTAATATCTCAACTCTTATTAACATTTTTCATTGCTTTGCCCTAGACAGCATTATTATCTAATTTGAAAAAAAAAATTTGGAAAGTGTTAACAGCTTTTGATCTATGCAAAGTATTAAGATCAACATATTGTTTTAACCAATTCGATTGTCTAAATCAAAGAGAAATTTTTCTACGCTAGAGGACATAAATCTATATGAATCTAAAAATCGTATTTCTATACTTTGATTTCTTGCAACATAAATTCTTTTCGAGATTGACACATAGCGCTTCTTATTTAAAGTTTTAATATTTATTGCACCTTTAATTACATCTAAGGCTTTAATAAATAAACGACAATCATACTTCCACTTCAATGTGGATGATTCTTAGAAGAGCCCAACCGCTATCAATTTCTTGAAATTCTTGAAATTTTGCAATAATTTCTTTCATCATTCTTTCGAGTATGTCTGAAAATTGAAAATTATCGGAAGCTATGCTCATCTTCGCCTGAGAAGATTTTATATCTAAAGCTATTTCGTTTTTCATCTTCATCATCAGTTTTAGCATATTTCATAAATTCACAAAATAATTCAATATTGAACTTTATAGCATTGTGTTTCTGTAAACTTGCATCAAGAAGATTTATAACTTGAGGTTTTTTTGTAGAAAAATTTATTTGAATAAAAAATTCCTTCATCATCATTTTCCAATAGAAAGCTTTCAATACGATTATTAAAGCCCTGTTTAATGCGCTTTAAATTTCTTTCATTGGTTCAGCTGCATTTCTCTACAAATTTTGAAAAGGTCATTGGGATAGTAGTTTTTCGTTTGTTTGCCTTGGTGAGCTCACAATTTGGGTCTATTGTTACATGACGCATACAAAAATTAAATTATAATGTCATATAGGGCTGTTAGCTGTCAGTTTGGTATAAATTTAAAACATAATTACGATTCAAGAAAAAATATGGTTTCCCTTATTAAGATGATTAGGATTAAAACAAGAAGAAACGAAGTTTAAGGCTATGAAAAGATATTTATTTCCTTCACATGATAAACCTCTTCAAAGTACCGAAAGAAGCCATTCTAGCTACCTTGACTAGACGTTTATTACTTATCAACGGATTTATATAAAGCGAACATTAACTTTTATTATATTTACTGGTAAATCAGATTGATATGAAATACCAGGGCCAGATCCAAGTCCAGGTGCAAATCAAAGAAGAACAAAATCAATTGTAGCCTCCAAGACCGAATACCCAAAATCCAGGTCCAGATCCAAGTCCAGGTGCAAATCAAAGAAGAAGAAGAAGATCAATTGTAGCCTCCAAGACCGAATACCCAAAATCCAAGATGGCCGACAGGTGCCTTATCTTACTAAACAATCACCAACCTTGACCTTTGACCTTCGGAATCACGCTTCCGTATCTCTCTTCTATAGTACAGTCAATCTGGCGAAAAAAAAGTCATAACTCTGCAAATCACTCCAAAGTGATGAAACTTGGTGAGTCGTTAAAGAATGATGAAAGAAAGCTTACCTGGCGATGGCCACCTGCTACCTGTTCAAATACTCAAAAAAAACTAAAAAAATATTTTGAAATGCATTTTTCTCGAAAACTATGCATTTTACAGAAAAATTTATTGAACAAAAAATGTAGAGGGCATCGTTATCTACAATTAATGTCATTGGTGCTATGTTGTACAACAAAAAATGTGCGCAGTAGGTGGCGCTAAAGTGCCAACAAATAAACATAAACCATGACCATGAAACAAGACCCATAAAACAAGATCCATGAAATATGAAACATGAACGTGAAACAAGAAACATGAGAAATGAACTTTGAAACAAGAAACCATAAAACATGAAACAACAGTGAAACAACATTGAAACATAATAAAGCAACCATGAAACAAACAAACAAACAAACAGACAAAGATCAATAATACATGAACCATGAACCATGAACCATGAACCATGAACCATGAACCATGAACCATGAACCATTAAACAAGTATGCTGAAAATTTAATAGCGGTTTCTCTGAAAATACGCGTTCTCTCTTAGGGAAAAATTGCAGTTTTGGCACTGTTTCAAGTATGCTGAAACTTTAATCGCGTTTTTCTCGGAAAATATGCGTTCCCTGGCCTTATTTGCCCCTTTATGATTTCTAAGGGGTATGAAACGACCATTCTGAATCGATTGGCGTTATCAGAAAAATTCAAAATTTTCATCGCTGACCTCTTCTGACTACTGGTCCCAAAATTAGCATAAAAGACATTAAGAATTTTAATGATGCTGGCATAGGGGAAAATTGCAGCTTCAGTACTGTTTGAAATATGCTGAAAATTTACTCGCGTTTTTCTCTCGAAAATACGCGTCCTCGGGCTTTATTCGTCCCTTCGGAATTTCTAAGGGGTATGAAACGACCATTCCGAAACGATTGGCGTTATCAGAAAACATCAAAATTTTCATCGCTGATCTCTCTGGCATCGGGGAAAATTGCAGTTTTGGTACTGTTTCAAGTATGCTGAAACTTTAATCGCGTTTTGCTCGGAAAATACGCGCTCTAGGGCCTTATTTGTCCATTCGGGGTTTCTAAGGGGTCTGAAACGACCATTCTGAATCGATTTGCGTTATCAGAAAAAATCAAAATTTTCATCGCTGACCTCTCCAGACTACTGATCCCAAAACTAGCATCAAAAACAAGAAATTTAATGATGCTGGCATAGGGGAAAATTGCACTTTTGGTACTGTTTCAAGTATGCTGAAACTTTAATCGCGTTTTTCTCGGAAAATACGCGTTTTAGGGCCTTATTTGCCCCTTCGTGGTATCTAAGGGGTATGAAACGACCATCCTAAATCGATTGGCGTTATCAGAAAAAATCAAAATTTTCATCGCTGGCCTCTCCAGACTACTGGTCCCAAAATTAGCATCAAAAACAATAAATTTAATGATGCTGCCATAGCCGAAAATTGCAGTTTTGGTACTGTTTCAAGTATACTGAAACTTTAATCGCGTTTTTCTCGGAAAATACGCGTTCTAGGGCCTTATTTGCCCTTTCGAGGTATCTAAGGGGTATGAATCGCTGGCCTCTCCAGACTACTGATCCCAAAACTAGCATCAAAAACAAGAAATTTAATGATGCTGGCATAGGGGAAAATTGCAGTTTTGGTACTGTTTCAAGTATGCTGAAACTTTAATCGCGTTTTCTCGGAAAATACGCGTTCTAGGGCCTTATTTGTCCATTCGGGGTTTCTAAGGGGTCTGAAACGACCATTCTGAATCGATTCGCGTTATCAGAAAAAATCAAAATTTTCATCGCTGACCTCTCCAGACTACTGATCCCAAAACTAGCATCAAAAACAAGAAATTTAATGATGCTGGCATAGGGGAAAATTGCAGTTTTGGTACTGTTTCAAGTATACTGAAACTTTAATCGCGTTTTTCTCGGAAAATACGCGTTTTAGGGCCTTATTTGCCCCTTTCGGGCTGTCTAAGGAGTATGAAACGACCATTCTGAATCGATTGGCGTTATCAGAAAAAATCAAAATGTTCATCGCTGACCTCTCCAGACTACTGGTCCCAAAACTAGCATCAAAAACAAGAAATTTAATGATGCTGGCATAGGGGAAAATTGTAGTTTTGGTACTGTTTCAAGTATGCTGAAATTTTAATGGCATTTTTCTCGAAAAATTCGCGTTCTAGGGCCTTATTTGCCCCTTCGTGGTTTCTAAGGGGTATGAAACGACCATGCTGAATCGATTGGCGTTATGATCGCTGACCTCTCCAAAATTTTCATCGCTGACCTCTCCAGACTACTGGTCCCAAAATTAGCATCAAAACCAAGAAATTTAATGATGCCGGAATAGGGGAAAATTGCAGTTTTGGTCCCAAAACTAGCATCAAAAACAAGAAATTTAATGATGCTGGCATAGGGAAAATTGCAGTTTTGGTACTGTTTCAAGTACGCTGAAACTTTAGTCGTTTTTTTCTCAGAAAATACGCGTTCTAGGGCCTTATTTGTCCATTCGGGGTTTCTAAGGAGTCTGAAACGACCATTCTGAATCGATTCGCGTTATCAGAAAAAATCAAAATTTTCATCGCTGACCTCTCCAGACTACAGATCCCAAAACTAGCATCAAAAGCAAGAAATTTTATGATGCTGGCATAGGGGAAAATTGCAGTTTTGGTACTGTTTCAAGTATGCTGAAACTTTAATCGCGTTTTTCTCGGAAAATACGCGTTCTAGGGCCTTATTTGCCCCTTCGGGATTTCTAAGGAGTATGAAACGACCATTCTGAATCGATTGGCGTTATGAGAAAAAATCAAAATGTTCATCGCTGACCTCTCCAGACTACTGGTCCCAATACTAGCATCAAAAACAAGAAATTTAATGATGCTGGCATAGGGGAAAATTGCAGTTTTGGTACTGTTTCAAGTATGCTGAAACTTTAATCGCGTTTTCTCGGAAAATACGCGTTCTAGGGCCTTATTTGCCCCTTCGTGCTTTCTAAGGGGTCTGAAACGACCATTCTGAATCGATTCGCGTTATCAGAAAAAATCAAAATTTTCATCGCTGACCTCTCCAGACTACTGATCCCAAAACTAGCATCAAAAACAAGAAATTTAATGATGCTGGCATAGGGGAAAATTGCACTTTTGGTACTGTTTCAAGTATGCTGAAACTTTAATCGCGTTTTTCTCGGAAAATACGCGTTTTAGGGCCTTATTTGCCCCTTCGTGGTATCTAAGGGGTATGAAACGACCATCCTAAATCGATTGGCGTTATCAGAAAAAATCAAAATTTTCATCGCTGACCTCTCCAGACTACAGATCCCAAAACTAGCATCAAAAACAAGAAATTTTATGATGCTGGCATAGGGGAAAATTGCAGTTTTGGTACTGTTTCAAGTATGCTGAAACTTTAATCGCGTTTTTCTCGGAAAATACGCGTTCTAGGGCCTTATTTGCCCCTTCGGGATTTCTAAGGAGTATGAAACGACCATTCTGAATCGATTGGCGTTATGAGAAAAAATCAAAATGTTCATCGCTGACCTCTCCAGACTACTGGTCCCAATACTAGCATCAAAAACAAGAAATTTAATGATGCTGGCATAGGGGAAAATTGCAGTTTTGGTACTGTTTCAAGTATGCTGAAACTTTAATCGCGTTTTCTCGGAAAATACGCGTTCTAGGGCCTTATTTGCCCCTTCGTGCTTTCTAAGCGGT
This sequence comes from Leptarthrus brevirostris, assembly GCA_964036015.1. NCBI lineage: Eukaryota > Metazoa > Arthropoda > Insecta > Diptera > Asilidae > Leptarthrus > Leptarthrus brevirostris. Next base: position 93,195,989 of record OZ038374.1, read on the forward strand.
ATGAAACGACCATTCTGAATCGATTGGCGTTATCAGACAAAATCAAAATTTTCATCGCTGACCTCTCCAGACTACTGATCCCAAAACTAGCATCAAAAACAAGAAATTTAATGATGCTGGCATAGGGGAAAATTGCACTTTTGGTACTGTTTCAAGTATGCTGAAACTTTAATCGCGTTTTTCTCGGAAAATACGCGTTTTAGGGCCTTATTTGCCCCTTCGTGGTATCTAAGGGGTATGAAACGACCATCCTAAATCGATTGGCGTTATCAGAAAAAATCAAAATTTTCATCGCTGGCCTCTCCAGACTACTGGTCCCAAAATTAGCATCAAAAACAATAAATTTAATGATGCTGCCATAGCCGAAAATTGCAGTTTTGGTACTGTTTCAAGTATACTGAAACTTTAATCGCGTTTTTCTCGGAAAATACGCGTTCTAGGGCCTTATTTGCCCTTTCGAGGTATCTAAGGGGTATGAATCGCTGGCCTCTCCAGACTACTGATCCCAAAACTAGCATCAAAAACAAGAAATTTAATGATGCTGGCATAGGGGAAAATTGCACTTTTGGTACTGTTTCAAGTATGCTGAAACTTTAGTCGCGTTTTTCTCGGAAAATACGCGTTCTAGGGCCTTATTTGCCCCTTCGTGGTATCTAAGGGGTATGAAACGACCATCCTAAATCGATTGGCGTTATCAGAAAAAATCAAAATTTTAATCGCTGACCTCTCCAGACTACTGATCCCAAAACTAGCATCAAAAACAAGAAATTTAATGATGCTGCCATAGGGGAAAATTACAGTTTTGGTACTGTTTCAAGTATGCTGAAACTTGAATCACGTTTTTCTCGGAAAATACGTGTTCTAGGGCCTTATTTTCCCCTTAGTGGTTTCTAAGGGGTATGAAACGACCATTCTGAATCGATTGGCGTTATCAGAAAAAATCAAAATTTTCATCGCTGACCTCTCCAGACTACTGATCCCAAAACTAGCATCAAAAACAAGAAATTTAATGATGCTGGCATAGGGGAAAATTGCAGTTTTGGTACTGTTTCAAGTATACTGAAACTTTAATCGCCTTTTTCTCGGAAAATACGCGTTTTAGGGCCTTATTTGCCCCTTTCGGGCTGTCTAAGGAGTATGAAACGACCATTCTGAATCGATTGGCGTTATCAGAAAAAATCAAAATGTTCATCGCTGACCTCTCCAGACTACTGGTCCCAAAACTAGCATCAAAAACAAGAAATTTAATGATGCTGGCATAGGGGAAAATTGTAGTTTTGGTACTGTTTCAAGTATGCTGAAACTTTAATCGCGTTTTTCTCGGAAAATACGCGTTCTAGGGCCTTATTTGCCTCTTCGGGATTTCTAAGCGGTCTGAAACGACCATTCTGAATCGATTCGCGTTATCAGAAAACATCAGAATTTTCATCGCTGGCCTCTCCAGACTACTGGTCCCAAAATTAGCATCAAAAACAAGAAATTTAATGATGCTGGCATCGGGGAAAATTGCAGTTTGGTACTGTTTCAAGTATGCTGAAACTTGAATCGCGTTTTTCTCGGCAAATACGCGTTCTAGGGCCTTATTTGCCCCTTCGGGGTTTCTAAGCGGTCTGAAACGACCATTCTGAATCGATTGGCGTTGTCAGAAAAAATCAGAATTTTCATCGCTGGCCTCTGCAGACTACTGGTCCCAAAATTAGCATCAAAAACAAGAAATTTAATGATGCTGGCATAGGGGAAAATTGCAGTTTTGGTACTGTTTCAAGTATGCTGAAATTTTAATGGCATTTTTCTCGAAAAATTCGCGTTCTAAGGCCTTATTTGCCCCTTCGTGGTTTCTAAGGGGTATGAAACGACCATGCTGAATCGATTGGCGTTATGATCGCTGACCTCTCCAAAATTTTCATCGCTGACCTCTCCAGACTACTGGTCCCAAAATTAGCATCAAAAACAAGAAATTTAATGATGCCGGAATAGGGGAAAATTGCAGTTTTGGTCCCAAAACTAGCATCAAAAACAAGAAATTTAATGATGCTGGCATAGGGAAAATTGCAGTTTTGGTACTGTTTCAAGTACGCTGAAACTTTAGTCGTTTTTTTCTCAGAAAATACGCGTTCTAGGGCCTTATTGGCATCTTCGGGATTTCTAAGGGGTCAGAAACGACCATTCTGAATCGATTGGCGTTATCAGAAAAATCAAAATTTTCATCGCTGACCTCTCCAGACTACTGGTCCCAAAATTAGCATCAAAAACAAGAAATTTAATGATGCTGGCATAGGGGAAAATTGCAGTTATGGTACTGATTCAAGTACGCTGAAACTTTAATCTAAATAAACCAAAATATAACAGGAGGCAGCAAGAATTTATAAATATACGTAATATCTGCCCGCAGCTAGTTACATCCACCAACATGTTACATGTACATCTCTCCATGAAATTCGGGCACTCAGATGAAATCATTCTTTTTATTATTATTTTTATTATATTATTGGGAGCAGACGTAACGCCACCTTTCTCTAATTTCTTTTTATACAATTTAAAATATTGTAACATGCACTGTAGTCTGGCATAGGCTTCGTGATGAAAACGAAATCAAGTTGTACAATGCGCATGTCCCGAATTTCGGAAACCAGAAAAACGTCAGATGCCGTATAAAGTCAAGGCCGGCTAGAACCTGTGGTGACTTAGTGTGGTGGAAATGAATAGTGGAAATTGCTTGAACTTAGTTGCTGAACTTTCTAGAATTAAGCTAAGTAGTATAAATAGGGCTGAGTAGCAGCCTAGTGAGTTAGTTGTATTTTAACCAGTGAAGAGATAAGTTCTAATTGGTAAAGTGAAACGTAATATTGTGAAGAAAACGTGTAAAGGAAGTTGTTATACGAAGTAAATATAAATTGTGAACATTCGTAATTGAAAATAAGTGTCTTAATTAATCCGTCGAGCCCGAAGAGTCTCATTTACGTTACAATTGCTGTCAGAAGTGGGAACTTGAGAAAAAAGTGTGACTGAAATAGTGCAGCCAATCTGAATATGGGGCGCAAACTGCAGGATTTACGTGTTCAAAACTTGAAAGGGGAGTTAAGTAAACGTTTCCTACCTACGACTGGAAATAAATGTGCCCTAGTAGCATTACTACAAGAAGCTATGGAAAAGGAAGGAAAGGATCCAGAGGCTTTTGTCTTTGAAGACGAGCTAGAAGAAGAAGAAGAAACCAGTACTCCAAGCTTGACAGATCTTTTCAATGCTCTGTTGAAACTTAACTCATCAATGGCTGAACAGAAATCATCAATAAAAGCATCAATGGCTGAACAGAAATCATCGACGGCCGCATTGAAATCAACGATGGAGGGTTCAGTAAATGAGTTAAAGTCAGCGTTGGAAGAACAGAAAACAACGATGGAAGGGTCCGTAAGCGAATTGAAAGCGGCAATGGAAGAACAGAAATCGTCGACAGCTGAGTTAAGGGCATCTATTGAAGAACATAAATTATCGACAGCTGAGTTGAAGTCATCAATAGTAGCTGAACTTAAAATCTCTGTTGAGGAAGTGAAAGCTGAAATAGAAACTTCTATGCAAAGACAGTTTGAAGGTCTAGAGTCAACTGTAGAGAAGAAGCTGGAGACCATAGAAAACTCTATGAAAGTCAATCTCGAAAGACATATGGATAATAAAATGGGAGAGATAAAATCAAATATTGAAAATAGATTGGAAGAGATAGAGTTATCTGGACAACTCAAAATAAAAGAATCTGAATGTAAAATGGAACTATCAATAAAGAATATTTTCGAAGAAATTAGGACAGAGTCAGAGACTGTACAGAAAAGTCATTTAACTACGTTATCTACAGACGTCACTGTGAATAAAAGAATTCATCCTCCAACATTTGATGGTCAAAATTCCTGTCAGACATACAGATTACAGTTCGAGACAGCAGCGGCAGTAAATTTCTGGACTGACGAGGAAAAAGCTACAGCTTTAATCATGGCACTTAGAGGTGCAGCAGCAGAACTGCTACAGACTATACCGGCAGAACAAAGGTATAATTATTCATCTCCAATACAAACCATAGAATTGTTATGGAAACCAGTAGATGCAAGAGGTCTACCGTCTACAGCTACGGAGCCGAATACAAAAGCATGAAGAGACGTTGTAGCAGTTATGTGCGGATATAGAAAGGCTGACACATTTGGCTTATCCCAAGTTTAGCCAAAATTATGTTAACGAGGTCGCAAGAGAAGCATTTATTAATTCACTTGCTGTTAGTGACCTGCAGCAAGCAGTACGATTGGTTGGAAAAAACACAAATGCTGAGGTTTTGGCTTACGCACTAGCATATTAGGCAGCAAAACAAGCCTCAAGAAGTACGGTACGCCTAAGAGAAGTTACCGAAATAGAAGACACCTGCTGTCGGGTCAATACATCGGAAAGACGGAGTCGATTTAAATGCTGGAACTGCAACAAAGAAGGTCACTTCCAAGGAGATTGCAGAAAGAGACGAAGATCAAACTCCCCACAAGATGACGAGAGGAAATCCGTGTCTGGCTGTGAAAAATGCAGAGAAAGGGCGCGAGTAAAACAAAGAAGGAATGGAGCTGTAAGCCCCATACCAACTCGACGATCGTAACAGGGACACGAGTATAGACCAACTCTGCGGGGCAGAGTTAGAGACTGTACAGAAACGTCATTTAACTACGTTATCTACAGACGTCACTGTGAATAAAAGAATTCATCCTCCAACATTTGATGGTCAAAATTCCTGTCAGACATACAGATTACAGTTCGAGACAGCAGCGGCAGTAAATTTCTGGACTGTCGAGGAAAAAGCTACAGCTTTAATCATGGCACTTAGAGGTGCAGCAGCAGAACTGCTACAGACTACACCGGCAGAACAAAGGTATAATTATTCATCTCCAATACAAACCATAGAATTGGTATGGAAACCAGTAGATGCAAGAGGTCTACCGTCTACAGCTACGGAGCCGAATACAAAAGCATGAAGAGACGTTGTAGCAGTTATGTGCGGACATAGAAAGGCTGACACATTTGGTTTATCCCAAGTTTAGCCAAGATTATGTTAACGAGGTCGGAAGAGAAGCATTTATTAATTCACTTGCTGTTAGTGACCTGCAGCAAGCAGTACGATTGGTTGGAAAAAACACAAATGCTGAGGTTTTGGCTTACGCACTAGCATATGAGGCAGCAAAACAAGCCTCAAGAAGTACGGTACGCCTAAGAGAAGTTACCGAAATAAAAGACACCTGCTGTCGGGTCAATACATCGGAAAGACGGAGTCGATTTAAATGCTGGAACTGCAACAAAGAAGGTCACTTCCAAGGAGATTGCAGAAAGAGACGAAGATCAAACACCCCACAAGATGACGAGAGGAAATCCGTGTCTGGCTGTGAAAAATGCAGAGAAAGAGCGCGAGTAAGAAAAAGAAGGAATGAAGCTGTAAGCCCCATACCAACTCGACGATCGCAACAGGGAAACGAGTACAGACCAACTCTGCGGGGCAGGAGTTGGCCAATAGAATCGAATATCAACATTAAGAAATTGCAGCGAAACGATAGCAACTTAGTATTCAAAGGGAGAGTTCAAGAACAATAATGTACGATTACAGTAGACAAAGGTGCTTCCAGCTACATTCTTCGGTGCGATTATGCTAAAGACTACTGGCTTAGCAACAAAAATCGATACATTTTGAGGACGGCTACGGGAGAATGCGTTGAAGTGTATGGGGAAATATTAATGACAATATCCCTCGGCGACAACCGATTTTCACACAGATTTCTTGTCGCAGATATAACGGATGAGTGCATACTTGGACTCGATTTCATGAGAGGACACAACATTCAACTGGATATTGAAAGAGGAATCATGAAATACGACAACAGAGAGATTCCTATCGCTCTGGGATCACATTATTACTAGAAGCTGAACATCGCGGCATATGAAGACGTTGAGCTCCCTCCTTGTGCAGAAACCTTAATACGAGCAAAAGTACTTGGTGAACCCGCTAGCTAACGATTCTATCTAGTAGAACCAGATCAAACAGAACAAATAAGAAATGTCGCCGTTGGAAAATGTTTAGTAACTATCGATGAAAAGAAAGAAGTTTTGGTACGAGTCCTAAATTCCCGTGAAAAAGGCATCAAATTAAAGAAAGGTAAAGTCTTGGGTCATGGCGAACCAGCCGAAGAGATTGTGTTAGCAGAATATTCAGACTTATATGAAACCAAGCAGCTAAAGAAAGATGTCACAAAGCTAACCAAAATGATACTTCAGTCTAATAAACTCAGCCAAGGGGAATATCGTAAAGCAAAGAAGTTGCTTGAAGAATTTGCCGATATTTTTGCACTACGGGACGAAGACTAAGGAAAAACTGATATAGTGCAACATAAAATTGACACCGGAGATGCCCGCCCTATCAATCAATCACCAAGAAGATAACCACTTGCAAAGCGAGAAGAAGCAGACGAAATGGTTGAAACAATGCGTAAGCAAGGTCTAATAGAAGAGTCCAAAGGTCCATGGATGTCACCAGTGGTGCGAGTAAAGAAGAAGGATGGCAGAAAAAGATTCTGTGTCGACTACCGTCGTCTAAATGATGTCACGAAGAAAGATAGTTATCACTACCCCGCATAGACGACACCCTAGATACCTTATCAGGATTCAAGTGGTTTTCAACGTTGCACTTAAAAAGCGGCTACTGGGAAGTCGAGATCGATCCAAATGACAGGGAAAAGACAGCATTCTCGGTGGGAAGTGGATTGGGGCAATTTAAAGTTATGCCCATTGGACTTTGCAATGCCCCAGCAACATTCGAGCGCTTAATGGAATGTGTGCTGCGAGGTTTAACTTGGAAAGCCTGTCTGGTATATTTGGATGACATCATTGTAATTGGACGAAGTTTTGAAGAACATCAAGGAAATCTACGGGAAGTGTTCCAGAAACTGAAGTCAGCCAAACTAAAACTAAGCACTGAACTGGGCGCTTTGCAATGCACCTGTACTTACTTATCCAAAGGCGGGTGAGACATTAATATTGGATACCGATGCAAGTAATGTTGGGATTGGCGCTGTGCTGTCACAAGAGGTAAACGGGCACGAAAAGGTGGTGACATACTATAGCAGAGCTCTATCAAAACAAGAAAGAAATTACTGCGTTACGAAGAAAGAACTGCTGGCTATTGTTGATGCAACGAAGCATTTCCATAAATTCCTCTATGGACAAAAATTCATTCTCCGAACTGATCATGCAGCTCTAAAGTGGTTGATGCAATTTAAAAACCCTGAAGGACAGGTGGCAAGATGGCTAGAAAGACTGCAATCCTATGATTTCGAAATTATCCACAGGAAGGGTAGATCCCATGGAAATGCAGATGCACTTTCACGACGACCATGTAATCCGGATTGTAAATACTGTTCCTATCTGGAATGAAAATGCGACCATGTGACTGTGCAAAGAACAACTGTCGTACCCTTGACAGGATGGAACAATGAAGAATTTCGAGCAGCACAACGAGAAGACGAGAATTTTTCTCCAAATTTGACGTGGAAAGATAACGGCGAAAGGCCCTAATGGAAAGATATTTCCGACAGAAGTACAACGTTGACGAGCTACTGGGCACAATGGAATTCGCTTTGCGTTGAAGATGGAATATTGAAGCGTAAATGGGAAACACCCGACGAGTCATCATGCCGGATGCAGTTATTGGTTCCCAGGAACAAAAAAAAGGGAGCTGCTGGAGGAATTCCGTAACGGTGCTTCGGGCGGAACTATGCAACAATACAATGTAGGAGCACCTTTCGAGAGAATTGCGATTGACGTTGCCGGACCATTTCCTGAGTCAGATCGAGGCAACCGATACATTCTACTGGTAATGGATTACTTCCAGAAAGTATATACAATACCAAATCAAGAAACAAAGATAGTGGCAGAGGAGTTAGTGACAAACTGGATATGCAGATTTGGCGTCCCCAATGAGCTTCACTCTGACCAAGGACGAAACTTTTAATCTCAAGTATTCCAGAAGGTTTGCGATATTCTTGGAATAAAAAAGGCGCGGACAACACCACTTCATCCACAGTCCGACGGGATGGTTGAGCGGTTTAATAGAACAGTGGTCGAACATCTCAGAAAAGTAGTAGATGAGGATGAAAGGGATTGGGATAGCTACATTCCGATATTTTTACTAGCTTATCGAACAGCCGTGCATAACTCAACAGGACAGACACCATCTAAAATTGTGTTTGGAAGACAGATTCGACTGCCCAGTGATTTGAAGTTCGGAAAACTTGAAAAGGATGCTGAATCCACTGAAGATTACATAACCATACTTCGGAAGCGTCTCGCAGAACTCCATCAACTGGTAAGAAAGAACCTCAAGACATCCAGCGACGGAATGAAAACACGATACGACATCAAAGCTAATTTTAGCGGATTCAGGGAAGGAGACCTCGTCTGACTATTTAACCCACGGCGACGAAAAGGAAAATCACCGAAGCTCCAACACCAGTGGAAAGGACCATACAAGAACCTTATACGCATCAACGATGTAGTGTACAGGATACAACGGGGACCGAGAGACAAAAAGAAGATAGTGCACATTGACCGCTTAAAGCCATACCAAGGAGATACAACTGTTTGGGACGAACAGTTCTAAGAGGGGGGCAGTGTAACATGCACTGTAGTCTGGCATAGGCTACGTAATGAAAACGAAATCAAGTTGTACAATGCGCATGTCCCGAATTTCGGAAACCAGAAAAATGTCAGATGCCGTAGGAGCATGTATATAGCACATTTTTAAAATTTTGACACTACTCTGCACTTCACTTGAGGCTTACTTTACAAATACTCCATTGCACTTGAATTATAAACAAAACAGATTCTCTCGCTGTATTGAAAATAACCGGCGTACTTCAAAGTTCCAGTTCACGCATTTATCAATTGACTAACAATTGTATCAATATTTCTTAATACTTTGGCAAACTTACAAATTGTCAATTGAGAAAAGCCAGCATTGCACTCGCCACAGCTGTCACGTGATGTTGATAACTTGAGAATCAGCTGACTGTCTCTAAACGAGGAATCAGCGCTTGCTTTTGATGGCAGCGCTTAGGCAAACTACTCGCGCCCGTGTCACTCTGGTGGTTAGGCAGGGAATCTGAGATCCCCACAGGTACTCTAACTCCAGTGTCCTGAACTAAGTTCGAAGTGGTCTAACAAGATCAGTAGACGAACAAGGACCTGGCTGAGGCTGCAGATCATCAGTTTGCTGGACATCTAAATCATCAGTTTTTACAGAAAAGACTGGTTTCAGACGATCAATTGAGATAGCTCTCTCCAGTGCATTGATGTCAATGATGAAAACACGATCATCTACTCTTCTGACGATTTTATGAGGCCCAGAATACGGAGGATCTCGTGGTCGTTTGTCAGCATCAACTCGAACGAAAAAATGAGAGCAAATGTATAAGCCTTTGAGAATGAATGGTCTTTGTTTAGAATGATGTGCTGTAGGCGTAGGTATCACTCTTCTGATGAACTCTCTAAACTTTTCGAGGAAAAAGTTAGGATCAGCTGGCATATCTTCATTGATGAAAATTCGCCTGGAATGCGAAGCTCTGTACCAAACATGAGCTGAGCTGGTGATGCATTGAGATCTTCCTTAAAGCATGTACGAAGACCAAAATGAACTGTTGGTAACAACTGCGGGCAAAAAGTACCGCACATTAAAGCAGCTTTGACAGTCTTATGCCAATGTTCAATGAGTCCGTTGGATTGTGGATGGTATGGTGTTGTGTATATACGTTGTGCACCGTGTTGCTCATATGCAAGAGCAGTAAAAAGTCTGCACTCAAATTGAGCACCCTGGTCCGTGGTTATGGTGAGAGGAGTGCCAAACTGCGCCACCCAATGATTGAAGAAAGCAGTGGTAATGGTGTCTGCTTCGATGTTGGCTAAAGGAACTGCAACTAGCCAGCGAGAAAAACGATCAATCATTGTCAGACAATAACGAAAACCGTCGACCACTGGAAGCTCAATGATGTCTATGTGGGCGTGATCAAAACGATTATCTGGAACGTTGCGAGCCTATACGGTTGTGCCTCTGCACTTTAGAACGTTGGCAAGAAATGCATTCTCTCGCCAACAGCAGAACATCTTTTTTAATGTGAGGCCAAATAAATTTATCTTTTAATTGACGAGCTGTGGAGCGACCACTAGGATGAGCAGTGCTATGAATAATGTCAAAGGCTTGCTTGCGAAGAGGTTCTGGAAGATAAGGCCGAATCCAACCAGTAGAAGTATCACATTAAGAGATTAAGAGATTGATTGACTCTCACTAAATCTTGAAGTTCTATGTCAGTTTGTTGAGCATCTTGAATCGTTTAGAAGTCTAAAGCAGTAGGCATATGAATGACGTTGACTCTAGATAAAGCATCAGCAACAACATTCTGTTCACCCTTAACATAAACAGCATATGCGTGGTGTTCCGACGATGTGCAATTGGCTTGAGTGGTTTACCTCGCACAGGCAGATTGTTCACACTTGCTTTGATTTAATTACGTTTAAGAAAAGGATGATCCATTTTAAGGGTACACAGTTGCATCGTATGAAAAGAGGAAGCACGAAAAGAGTCTCGCTCACATGTTCTTTAAATTTCACGAAACAGAAATAATACACAAGCAATTAAGATAAAGAGAAAAAGGTCATTTATTTAGAAAACTAAATTCCTTATTTCTTCTAGGTTTTTTTGTTTACTACAAAAGTGCTGAGTGCTATATAGGCACAACAAAAAGAAAACTCAAATCAAGAATTAAAGAGCACATTCAATCTGCCTATTATGCTAACCCAACCTCTAGTTTAGCTAAACATTTAAAGGACACTGGCCATAAATTGATTTTCTTATTTTTATATTATGTGATACTTTAATATGTCTAGAATATATTCATAAAAGGGTTTTGCGAAATTCGCCTTTCAAAATTTTTCGTGTAACTTTTGAGCATACTACATCTGTTTATTTTTAGCATTAATTAACTGAATGATGAGCTTTCAAAGCGTTTTTGTTGAAATAACGTTTTCAAAGTTGGTGGAAATGATTTAGAAAGAACTATAACTACTGGATAGATGGGTAAATAACTAGGAACAGTGCCAAATAACGCGTTTCTTGAGAATATTTCGAAAACGATTCTTAAGAAAAAAATGGTTGCCATTTTTGGAATCTACGCCCCAAAATACATTAAAGAAAGTCTCTGAGAAACCAGATCTTTTTTTTTTGTGTAAACTAGTGTAATTGATCGATTAACTCAAATCTTTTATCAAAATCTTTGAAAAACATGTCGCTATCGCCTGACGAAGGCTTTTTGAAAATTTTACATTTTAAAAATTTTTACAGCTATTTTTGACCGTAAAAACATGAAAAAAACACATTTTTCTTTAAAGGTCGACTATTTTGCAAAAATTTTATATTCTGAAAATTCCGTTCGTCAAACGATAGCCAAATCTAGTTCGATTTTTTTCATGAAATGAATCATGTCAACCTTTTTGATATGAACTTTTTGTAAAGGGTACTTCAAGGTCGAACAAAGGTTAAACCAGAAACAATAAAAATTTAAAAAAAATCATTTTCAATAAGAATAAAGAAGTTGAACCCAAGAAACTGCATTATTGGAGTCAGTATCCTCGAAAAACAATATCAAAAACGGCATCGTAAGGTAGAAGATACTCTTAAGACGATCCTGTGACGAGATATCACTTGCATTTATTACATCCTTTTTTTCTTGGTGCCGTAAAAAAAGGAGCATACAAGAACCATCACACAAAAAAAAATTGTTTTTTTTAAAGTTTAAGTATTTAACTGCAACATTTTTATATAAACAATAAAAATTTCGAGAAAACAATCTTAAAAATGGCTTGTTTTTGCAAAAATGATGCAAATACCTCTTTTATGAAGGCAATTCAGTATTAGTACTTTCAAAAATTACGGTTCTATGTTCTTCGTTTCACTCGAATGAACAACAACATTTGTAAAATATCCATTGTTGCTTAGTCAAGATTTGTAAGCTACAAAGGCTTTGATCTATTAGTTATTAGATTGGTTTACTAATGACCCTATATTTTCATTTATTTATTTAAGCTTAATACAAGCTATTGCGTAAAAAAATACAAAAATAAAATACAAGCTATAACTTAATACTAATTCAACAGACTATAATAAATGAATAATTAAGAATAAATAAATAAAAGGTATAAGCTACAATATGAGCTATATATATTGATTACTGGCAGAGGGCGTAAGGAAGAAGAATTAAAGTAGGCGATCAGGATCAAGATGGGCTGGGTCAAGATATAGGGCTTTGTGGAGTGATGATTTACTCAGATGGAAGTCAAAAGAGGAAAGGTCGTTGACTTTTCGTAACATCCTGGTAATTGGCTCGCTTTGACCGTAGTTTGTGCGATGGCGGTCGAGTCGGAAAAGGGGAGTGGACCTAAGGTTACGGGGATTGGTATAGATGGGTAAAGATTGCAGGATTGAGGGGCAGTCTATGGCACCAGTTAATAATTGGTAAATGAAGAGAATGTCGGAAACATCATGACGTTTGCTTAGAGGTTGTAAGTCGATCAGTTTCAGACGGTTTTCATAGGGAGGAAGGTTGAATCTCTCAACCCACGGAAGATCACGGAGAGCGAACCGAATAAACCTACGCTGGACAGATTCAATCCAATTAATGTGAGTTGTTTGTGTAGGGGACCATACCTGGCTGGCATATTCAAGGAGAGGTCTAACGAAGGAGACGTAGAGAGATTTGGAAACATAAGGATTGGAGAACTCTCTAGACCAGCGCTTCGCAAACCCTAGCGCGGAGTTAGCTCTGTTAATTATGCTGTCAATGTGGGAACGGAAATTGAGTTCACTATCACAGATTATTCCTAAGTCACACAAAGAGGTAACGATAGGGACTGGTACGTCGGTTAACATATAGACTCTCGGGGTGGTGGTAAGACGCTTGCGGGAATAAGAGATGGACTGGCATTTGGAGACATTGAGCTCTAGAAAATTTTTCATGCACCATGTGATGAATGAATCGAGGTCTTCTTGCAGGAGAAAATGGAAACAGTTTTAATTATTTGTAGTTTCAAAATGTTTTTTTTTTTTTTTTGAGGGAGGTGAAATGCTTTATGCACGCTGGGGCACTCCTTCCCAGCAGTGTCGGACTCCTGTGGCGCAGTTTACCGACTAAAACACCTCCCTTGCTCTCCAGACACTAGCCTGGAACCGTTTTCCACATTACTTCAAGCTAAGTCCTTTCCTTTAGTCCGTCATTCGACCATCTCTGCGGTGGCCTGCTCGTCTGGGTCTTTCTTTTTCCTGCGCAGGACATCTTCCGCGTACCTGACCGTGCGATTCCAGGTTTCTTCGTCGGCGATCATGGCTTGGACTATAGTTTCCGGGGCGATCGCCCCTCCTAGGTGGACTCTTAGCGCTCCCCTCACGGGAGCCCATCTCTGACACTCAAAGAAAGTGTGTTCTGCTGTGTCCGTTTGGCCTGGGCAATAGAGGCACTCCGGTGACACTACCTTTCCCATTCGGTGAAGATACGAACGAAAGTACCCGTGGCCACTCAGGAGTTGGGTTATATAAAAACCTACTTCTCCATGCCCTCTGTCGATCCAGGGGCCCAGATCACTGATGAGCCTCGCTGTCCATCGTCCCCTGTTCTCCTCTCTCCATCTTTGTTTCCATCTTTCCATGGTGTAGGACCTTTCCTCTCTGCGAACCGTTGCCTTGTCCATTTCTGCCTTCCTGAGATAAATCGCCCTTCGTTCCCTGGCGAGCAGGTCGATGGCAACCAACCCTGCAATCACCAGGACAGCCGGTTCGGAGACAGTTTCAAAATGTTGAAATAAATTTAAATGTCAAAATAAATTGAATCGATCTGTTCGATCAATGATATCGATCTTTTTAAGGCGATTACTCGATGTACAAAATCTGAAAAAAATTGCAGTTCGATTTTTGCTGAAACGATTTTCTCAGTTCGATACCTAGTTTCAATTAACTAAAGCCGCCTTTGATTCAGCCCCCATCCTAAGGGTTTTAGAATCATCCAATTTCAAATCTTTATAAATATTTAACTCCACACACTGCAGATTCTCGTACAAACGTCTTCAAACGCTGTTTAGTGGTAATACTTGCCAACGCAATTGAAACCTAAGGTTTCCATTTCATATTTATCCCTTCAACGAGGGGATACCAAGCCACTTCTTTTTACTAGGTACGGCTTCAACGATTGCTTTATTTATCTGTAATTAAACAGAGATCATTTGCAGCACCATTAGAATATTGACGGTTTAAGACAACACACTGCGCACGTGAATGAAAACAAATTCAGTCCTTTTGTCCTTTTATGATATCTTTCACTTTCAGGGCGCAGCCAGAGATTAACAAACAAAAGACATAACGTAAAAGATTTATTGTTTACTAAACTTACATTAAGTAGATTAACTTAACAGTTTACTTATTGTTAAAACTGTTTTTGTTTTAACTTTTACTACTAACAATTAGTCGGCATTCTTCCTATTGATGTATTTAGTTTCGGGGAAAAAATTGGAAATGCGTCATAATCTACAGGAAGTGTACCCAGAAAAAACAAAACGTTTTAATGTAATTTACCAAAACCATATTCGCGATTTGATCAAAATCGAAGCTAACTAAAAGGTTGGAATCATATCATTGGTTATAATTTAATAGTTATTAGATAGTTCCTATCTCAAGTAAAATTAAAAGTTAAGAAATAATTTTATTTTTGAATTAACTACAAAGTTCCATTCTTTAAGAATGAACTTGAATTAAAGTAATTTGCTAGATTAAATATTCGATAGCACACAGGAAAGTGGCTTGAGACAAGCAGGCGACTATAATGGCGCCAACAGATATCCTACATGTCCAGCTAATTTTTAGCCTCCAGCAATGTTCACTAGTACAAGTAAGGTGAACATCTTTCGAGACACAAATCCATATAAATTCTATTCCAAGTTGTTTAAAGACAAAAAATCATGTGCAATATGTGACACAGAAATAAAATAAAATTAATCCTTTGTATTGTTCTTATAATGTACGGTAATGAGCTGTTAGTGTAAAACCCATGAATTTATTATGTACGTCTACATAAGCATAGAGTATCTGGTTTGGTGGTATCATACAGATAACTCTGGCTCTGAGTCAAAAATTATGTATAAAACTGCGAACATACCCATCTCAACCACAAAAACTGGCTAGGATGGGCTCCAGCCAAATAAATCATATTTACAACCGAACAACTTAATAACATGTTTGCATAAAATATCTTTTATATGAGTGTTACTTTAATAATTATAATTGACAATTTATTCCAGTTAATAACTTAAACTTTAAGCAAAAATAAGCGCTGAAGCTTTCCCTATAAAATCTTGTTTTCTATTTTATAGTACGTTTTTTGGAACTTAAGCTTCCTAAGCACCAATGAAAGCTTATAAAGTTTCTCAATGAATTTTGGCTGAAAGTTCACTACTTTAGGAACAATATTAGTGTTAAAAATTGTTATCATTGTCAATAACAGTTGTAACAACATTAGAAACTAAAATTATTTAACTAACTGAGTTTCTCTGAATTCGTAATGTTTAAAGGATCAAACAAACATTATGACTTTAAGGTGAATTATAATTAAGGCAAAGGTTTTCTAACAAGAAACCATGATAAGAACATATAATCCTTCGAATGTTAACCAAAAGCTTTCGGAACAAATTTAAGCTAGTCCTCCCTGATAGGATACAAGCACATTAGATTTTATTATATTTGTGATGAACTACATAATTACTAACAGCAAATTTATTGTTTCCCATCAGAGTGGAATTCATCCATTTATTCATTGCTTTGGATACAATTAAAACCAAGATAGTGCAACATTTCAAATGTACTTTCTCGAAAATCGACCGGTGCAAATTAAAGGTAAACTTTAATTGATTAAACAAAAGAGTTTAAGAAGTCTTGTATGGATATGTGTGCGCATTTAAAATATAAGAAAAACAAAACCATTAGTCCCTTAGCTTTCACATAATTAAGACGTCTTTAGCAGGATGTAACAAAGCGCCAACGTCATTAAAAAGTTTAAGTAGAACACAAATAATGTTGTGCAAGTGTTTGACCTTCTTTAAGATAGGTTCTTAGTTATCCAGGCCGCTTTGACCCTCACAAAAACGAACTGTTCGGAAAGTTCTGTGAAAAATAAATTAGACAATCCACTTACAAAATAAAATATTTATAAGCAGTTCGTTTTATATGTCATACAAATCACTTACAAGATAATGTAAAGTTTCAGTAGGCGAAGCTTGAAAAATAACTTGAACTACTTCGTAAATATATGTACTTACCCCACCTTCAAAATAACTAATATATTCTAAAATCTACTCAGTTTACATGGGCTTAATATTAGCCCCTTATAAATACTATTTCTTAAAAATGCCTTTGCCTTGTATGACTATGCAGGGCCGCCGAGAGGGGGGAGGCGAAGGGGTAACCCCCCCCCCCCGGACCAGGGCTTTTAAAAGGGGCCCCGTCATCTAAGTCATCAACAGAAAATTTTTTCCATTTTAATTATATATATAAAAAATGTTTCACGATCGAAAAAGTGTAATATACTAGACAGATTTTAAATTTAAAGTCACTCATTCGATTGTATATGGGCCCGTAAACGCTTAGTCTCGGCCCCAAAATTACTTTCACGGGGGCCGTATGTGGTACCCCCCGGGCCCGAATTTTATCTCTACGGGCCTGTGACTATGTATAAAAATATACTTTTGCACTTTCAGACCTGTTAATTAATTCCGGTTCTGTTCAATGACAGGCTAATTTGACTCTATTGTTTGGAACTAAATCAACCTAGCTTACTTTGACTAACTGAAAAATACGTTGACATAAGTACAGGCTGGAGAATTGAATTAATAAATAGTAAAAGGTTATTTTTGATGCTCATTTACATATAAACGATTTTTTACAAATTGCAAAAAAAACTATTTTCTAGCCGTTGCAAATACTCCATTTTCGACCCGTTTGAACCGAAACAAGAGGAAAATTTTGCCATTGATGAACTTTTCAACTGATGTAACTTAAAAAATTTACAAGCTTACATAAATTGCTTAGGTTAGGTTACGTTAAAGTGGCTGTCTGAGAAAGGCACACTAGGCCAAGAAGGCCCATTGTAATACCACGTTGGGGCTACAAAAACTTTAGCAACCCCTATAAAATTAAAAAATATTAATAGGAGGGTAGACATGTTCTCCCCTGTGCACTGAGCCAGCTCCCTGTTTCCAGTGGGACCAGCTCTAGGGAAACCAAAATAGATTTGCCTAAGTTGGGAAGGGTGTACGGTCCTAACTCGTAGTCGGGAACCATTTTGAACTTCTGATAAATCGAGCCAGGTCCTTGACATCAGTCGAGCCTAGCTCGGTTAACTCTTCAAAGAAGGAGGGGCCCAGAAACTGGTTCCTACGGTTGGCTAGGGCCGGGAAGTTTCCGAGAAGGTGGAGTATGGTTTCCTCTTCCTCTTCGTTATAGCAACTCCTACAGGAGTCGTTTGAGGGCGCGCCCAGACTATCGGCGTGTCTGCCTATGAGGCAGTGACCAATGATAACGGCCACGGTACTGTTTATTGTTTTGCGTCCGAGTAAGATGAGCTCCCTTGACCATTTAGAGTCGAGCTTTGGCCATATCTGTCGGGTAATCAAGCAGGTGTGTTGCTCATGCCAATTAGTGTTTGTAATCCTGAGAGACTCCTGTAAGGGGTCCAGTTTGCATGTGGCCAGCGGTTTACCCAGCTGGTGGTAAATGTCCGAATCAGGACAAGTGGTACCGATTCTCGCTAGTTCGTCGGCTTTGCATTTGCCCGGAATATCATTAAATCCAGGCACCCAGATGAGTCGCACTTTCAGATGCTCAGATATGTCATTTAGTGCTGAGCGACATGTTATAACCGTTTTGGAGGTGGTGTATACTCCCGAGAGGGATTTAATAGCGGCCTGACTATCTGTGAAAATACATATATTATCTGTGGGTAGCGTTGGATGATTCAGGCGGTCCGCAGCTACATTTATAGCCATGATTTCCGCCTGAAACACGCTGCAGTAGTCAGGCAAGCGAAATGAGACATCGAGGTCTAAATTTTCCGAGAAGATGCCTCCACCCGCTTTGCCTTCCATTTTGGAGCAGTCGGTGTAGAGATGCACCGACGCCCCCCATTGGGGAGGACCTTCTTCCCATTCCGATCTGGTGGGAAAGAAGGAGTCAAATTTTGTTCCAAAGAAAGGCTTGGGCGAGGTATAGTCGATATTGTTGGCAGTTCTTCTGTCCAATATTTTGGAGTGACCGAAGTCAGTTCGCTTCCAGGTCTAGATTGAGTAAAGCCTAATGGCGGCCGAGGATGCGGTTTGCTTACCATAGAGATCCAACGGTAGAAGATGGAGAATAGTGTTCAGGGCTTTAGAAGGTGTGGTTCTCAGGGCACCTGTTATCAGCAGAGTTGTCATCCTCTGAACTTTATCCATTGCTTTGTGATGGATTGATACATTTAGTGCCGGCCACCAAACAATGATCCCATCCATAAGTAGGTATAGGTCGTATGACACTCGTATAGAGTCAATGCACAATGCGAGTATTATTATTAAAATCTTGGAGAGAGAGGATTATTATATTATGGAGAGGGCGTATTGTATCACTTCAGCCAGTGTGTTGGGATGTTTACCTGAACATATCAGGGCAATATCATCGGCGTAGGCGATAACCTTGTGACCGGACAACTCGAGGTCTGTGAGTAACTCATTCAGAGTTAAGTTCCATAAGAGTGGTGAAAGGATTCGTACCTGAGGAGTACCTCGCCTCTGACTTGATATTGTTGAAGGCACCCTCAATATCAAGGAAGGCTGCAAGTGAGTATTCTTTTTGTAGTAGCGAAAGCTCTATGATTGTGGTAATTTCGTGCAGGGCTGTTTTTACGGACTTACCTTTAGTGTATGCATGTTGCGAAAGAGACAACCTGAAAGGATTGATTGTCTTTTTAATATATACATCTAAGAGTCACTCCAAGGTTTTGAGCAGGAAGGAGGAGATACTAATGGGCCTAAAATCATTGGGCTTATAGTGTGAGGCTTTTCCTCTTTTGGATATAAAGACCACCTTCACCTTCGTCCATGAGGATGAGATAAAGGTGAGGTTAAGGCAAGCCTCATAAATGACCATTAGCCACGGAACCAGTATCTCGGAAGCTTATTGTAATCTGGAGGTTAGTTCCGAGAATAAAATCAAAAAGTAAGTCACCTCTTTCGTTGACGTCCGAGCTGCCCCAGACTATATGATGTGCGTTGGCGTCTGCTTCGATCACCAACGTCTTCTTTTGTCTAGTGGCTTCCTTGATCGCATTCCTGAGTATTGTACCAGGAATGTCCGCCACATCGTGCGCCATATAACTGGAGGTTATCCAGATATTGTTGTTTTGGAGCTCCAGTATGGCTGTTGTCGTGTCCTTATCACTGAACTGAGGGAGAATAAATGCATTAATATTATTCTAAGTGAGGATACATGACCTTGGTTTACCTGTACCTTGTGCATATAGGAGCTTATACCCCTTCATGTTGAGTCCGCAAACCTTGTCTCTGATGATCCAAGGTTCTTGCACAAGGATAAGCTCTTCTCCTTTTTGTGCAAGACGAAGGAGAAGGGCTGCGGACGCTGCCTTCGAATGATGAAGGTTAATTTATTATTTATTTATAATCGCCCTTACTAAGCTGTCCTTCGCTATCTCGCTGAAGGACTTAGCGGTGGAGGAAAGGGGGCCTGCCGCCTTAATCCTGTTGGAAGATGGCTGCTGCTCGTTAGGCGAGCGCAACCTCTTAGAGGTAGCTTGCAATGGGCCTTTAGAGGCCGACGCGCTTCCTTTGGGCAATAATCTTATTAGCCCATTGCACAGAGGCTTTGTCCTGAATGTAGAGAAAAACTTAACTCTCTGGGAGATAGATACAACACCACCTTCCCTGGGTTCCGGGAATGAGAGCACTGATGAACTTGCCCTCTACTGCTCCGGAGCGAATGCCATTCACATACCAGTAAACACCCTTTAAAGGGAACACTTCTAGCAAGTCTTAGCGAGAGCTAACGTGAAGTGAAGTGCTGCCTAAACTTGGGCACTCCATTCAAAAGTCACTGACGCAGTTGAGGTAATACTAGTAAAAAGTAAATTATACTTAATGTTCTGTGCAAGTACTCAGCTACTTCCTAGAGAACCTTCAAGCAAGCTCAGGAGTAACGATTAGGAAGTTAGCCCAATTCTCCAACTCCTCGGGTAGGTTTTAACATAGCCCCACGCCTCGCCGGCGTCTCAGGACTTCTACTTCGTTGCCTATGATAAGCCGGGACCAAAAATCCGGGTCTTACAGGTATCGGCAGCAAAACGGCGCGTTAAGAGCTAATTTTAGTGCTAGTCATGCCGATCAGCATTTGCCAATTAAACAAACCAACCAACAGATAACACAGACGAGTAAAATTCTGCCAAGGTAATTCTTATAAGCCTCCTCTAAGCTGGAAGTGAACTGATTACACTAATTCCGATAAACTAAGGAACAAAACCTCCGCTATGCCTTACCTCGCTTTAATTTGGCATCTATCCATGGTTGACCAGTACGAGAACCCTAAGATAGTGAGAGAGGCACACAACGAAAGAAGCATAGATAATGAGCGTCATTCCAAACAACAAACCACTCATAATTCACATGAGACGATTCGGGAAATAGGGGCGTCAAACAGCGTTCGCCTGCGTATATAGGGATCAGAAAACACGAGATCAAGAAATTGTGATAACGACGGAAGACGAGATGTGAGCAAAAACATCATTATCAAAACACTCATGACAAGTTGACAGTGCCTCTGTAACGAATCTCGAGTGGCACTTCATACATCCGGCATGAAAGAAGCCCTCACAGATTCCAGCACAGATAATTTGTCCTTTAGAATCATCGACAGGCAGACCTTGTGCGATGCCATAAAAAGAAAACAAATACATCAAATTAAATCAATTTAAAATGGCAGTGAAGCTATCCTCAAAAGAAGTAACAAATCTAGTTACAAATTTGTTATTATAGTATCATTCAGGAAATATAGTCTCTTAAATAGTGATTCACTTAACAAAACCGGTCTACGCGTTACAAAATAAGTTCAACCCCCCCCCCCCCCCCCCCCCCCCCACCGCTCACAACTACCATATTATTTCAACGGAACATACGGTGGCAAACTGTTTTTAAAGGTTTATTTTTGATATCTTCATTTTAGAGAAGGTAATTAAAGAATCTTGCCTAGTCAAGTACAAGTAAGACTCGCGAACTGACGCATTTAAAGCCCTGAAATTTATTTAGTAAAATGTCATTATGATCAGAAAACAAAATTCTTTTTTTAAAGGGACATTTTAAACTCCTTGTAAGTAAAAGTTTTGCAGCCAAACATTATTAATAACTTTTTATCACTCGGAGGTTTAAAGTTCGAATCCCATCGGCGGCGATCCATGCAATCACGATAAAAAAGCCATGCTTCAAAATCCACTTTAAATTGTAGGTCCATTTACAATTGTTGTCTTGAATAGGGTGAATTTCTTCTCCCTAATATGTCTTAATGTCTTACAAGGAGTTACGGTAACTAAAGAGAGATGATTAATACTATATTAATTTATTTATTTAAGCTTAATACAAGCTATTACATAATAATACATGCTACAATTACAAGCTATAACATAATAATAATACTACAAGCTATAATAAATTATGACAAAATAAATATATAGTAAAAGCTACAATATGAGCTCTAATTAAAGTAGATACGGGCTTGAAAAAGGAAGAATTAAGAAAGGCGATCGAGATGGGCAGGATCAAGATATAAGGCTTTGTGAAGGGATGATTTACTCAAATGGAAGTCAAAGGAGAAAAGTTCGTTGACTTTTCGTAGCATCCTGGTAATTGGCTCACTTTGACCGTAGTTTGTGCGATGGCGGTCGAGTCGGAAAAGGGGAGTGGACCTAAGGTTGCAGGGATTGGTATAGATGGGTAAAGATTGCAGGATTGAAGGGCAGTCTGTGGCACCACTTAATAGCTGATGAATGAAGAAAATGTCGGAAACATCACGACGTTTACTTAGAGGTTGTAAGTCTATCAGTTTCAGACGGTTTTCATAAGGTGGAAGGTTGAGTCTGTCTACCCACGGAAGATCACGTAGAGCAAAGCGAATAAACCTACGCTGGAGAGATTCAATCCTATTAATGTGAGTTGTTTGTGTAGGTGACCATACCTGGCTGGCATATTCAAGGAGAGATCTAACGAAGAAGATATAGAGAGATTTGGAAACATAAGGATTGGAGAACTCTCTGGACCAGCGCTTCACAAACCCTAGCGCGGAGTTAGCTCTGTTAATTATGCTGTCAATGTGGGAACGGAAATTCAGTTCACTATCACAGATTATTCCGAGGTCACACAAAGAGGTAACGGTATGGACTGGTACATGTGGACTGGTTAGTATGTAGACTCTCGGGGTGGGTGTAAGACGCTTGCGGGAATAAGAGATGGACTGGCATTTGGAGACATTGAGTTCAAGAAAGCTTTTCATGCACCATGTGGGGAAGGAATCGAGATCTTTCTGCAGGAGAAGAGAGCCGGTTGTGGAGATATGTTTAATTATTTTCATGTCATCAGCATAAATGGACAGCTCTGATTGATTGATGACACATTCAACATCATTTATTGTAAGGATGAAAATTAATGGACCGAGGTGGCTGCCCTGGGGGACGCCGGAATCAGCGACAATAGGGTTAGAAATGGATGAGCTGAAAAGAACATTGTACCGACGGTTGCTCAGGTAGGATTGAATCTAGGAAATGAATCGGGAGGGGAAGTCTAGGCGATCAAGTTTGAACAAGATAACATTATGGGAGATCTTGTCGAAGGCTTTACTAAAATCGGTGGCGATAACATCAACATCTTTACCGTTTTCCAGGGCACATAGTGTTTTGGAGACGAAGTCAGTAAGGTTGGTGGTTGTAGATCTTCCTTTGAGGAAGCCATGCTGGGAGAGGGAGAAGATAGACTTACAGTGGAAGAACATGGAATCATAGACCAATTTTTCGAATAGTTTAGGTATTGATGATAATTTAGCGATGGGTCTGTAGTTGGACACATCGTTCTTGCAACCTTTTTTGAAGATGGTATGTACATAACTTACAGCTTCTTACTTAAAGCCGTTTTCGTGATGTGATACCAAAGTAGTATAACTAAAACAATGATTTCGATGGCCCTTCAAAGTGTTAATTGAAGTCAAAAAGAAAAATATAACAAGAGTTTTCTAACAATAACACAAATGAAATTTTGCACCTTATTAACATCTATACTGCCTCCCTTAAAATAAGGTTTTCATAATTTTAAATACTCTTTTAGTGCTTCAACCAAGGATTTACATGTTATGTGTGAAATCCAAGTCGACATCTCAATTCGTTTAGAAGTTAGAAGACTCAGACAGACGGACAGACAGCGCTGCCACAACAATAAGGCTCCATTGGATACACTTCGTGTACGGAACCCTAAAAATGGGGAACACCATATTGGACACGCACATGATAGAATTCCCTAGATTTACTTTTAAATTTCTCAGAAAGTATTTTTAGTACAGTGTTCATTATCACAGGGAATAAGTTTGTAAGTCGAAAATCCCAACTTTTCAGGGCAGAACTTTTTTACTTTTGAAAAATTCCTGTAACCAACTACCTAACAGTGTGTATAAGACATTGAAGACATTGAAGAAGTACACTTATCTCTTTTTGGACATTTTTAGACTTACCAATTTATTGCCCGTGACCACATAACTAAAGGCTACATTGAGGTATTTTTCAGATATTTTGCATCGACAGTTCAGAAATTAGAGGGTTACGCTTGGCTAACGTCGTTGAAAGTAAATATCTCGTGACTGAAGGGATAAGTCAAAAGGTCCTAGCATATTTTTTGTTGCATTGTTTTATTTGTTGTTGTTTTGAAGAGACTTATCTAAAGACAGACATCTTAATCACATAATTTTTCAAAACGCTTTCCAGTCTATATAGGAGTTCAAAACAATAATTTTCCAAAACTCATTATTTCTGGTTTTGGATTATCAATCTAGCTCGGAATACCAAATTTTATCTAAATAGGTATTACAATGGTGGATAGGAGAGCTGTAACATTCAGGCAGACGGACTGATATACCGAAACTATATATAGTGGCTCCACGTTGATATGGAAGCCCAATAGTGCAGTACGCGTTAACATGAACATTTTTCCCATGTAATAACATTATGCTAAAATCAAAATTTATTGTAAGACATTGTCGTAAATATCTTTTACTTAAAAATGCACATAAAGTTTTTTGTCTCTGCTGTATTTTTTTACATCTAAATCTCTATGCCTCTATTTACATAATTACTTTCTCACAAAAATGGACATTCCCTTGTCAAAGGTAATATAATATATTTAAAAAAAAAATGTCATTTGATTTTTTTACGTCATTTTGATATTAATAAAATAATTTCCAGTTTAAATTTTTAAAAGGGCTAAATACAGGGTCACGGACAATAGTTGATATTTATCCGTATCAATTTTGGCACCATTTGGTAAGCCAAATTCAATATAACACTATTCTCTCAGGACGCTTGAAATGTCGCATACAAAAGGAGGATAAATAACCTTGCCCTATATCTGCAACCATTTCTAGTGGAAGCGAGCAAGGGCCTGTGCCAAGACCGTAAACCTGATTTATGCATTAACCTAAAGAGGATAGTCACAGCTGTGTGATAATGAAAACCTTTCAGATATTCCGTGACCTATTCAGATGTGCCATGAAAGTTTTAGTGCTTCCGTTTTTCGGCTTTTGACCCCTTGAAATTTAAGTGTTTTTAGAATTTCACGGTGTATTTAATAGCATTCAAAATTTAATTCAAATCAGTTGCTTCCGTTTAGAGAAACGACTTTACACCCAACCCAATCGAATCAATATCGTACAGGGCATCATTTTTCACAACAAAATATGAAAATTCAATTCGCACGATGAGATTTCAATCATTGTTCTCATATATAGAGTGCGCAGCAATTTATATCATCATCTTAAGGACTATTGAATTTTACATTTATTACCTATGAGTTTCTACTAGTAATAGATCTTATCTCCAGTTTTGTTTTATTCAAATAGGTGTGTGCTTTAAAGAAATTAAATAATAGGAAATACATACATATTCTAAGATTGCTATCAATTAAATCCAGTTTATCTGTCTAGTTTCCATAACCTCTTGAGGCGGGAGAACTCACACAATTCAATGACAAAGATTGCAAGTAGACTTGTAGCTAAATATGAATTCCGAACTACCGACTAAAAGAAGAAGGCCTTTATGACTAATGAGCATTTTGATAAGAAATTGTAATCTATAGTCCAAAATGGTGCGAGAGTACCATGTGAGAGACGAAGACCAATTCCTACTTGTTTCTGAGAAACATCACCTGCGTAGATAGAGAATATTTTGTTAAAGCCATAAATAACATTTTCTAGACTATCGAGCATCACTTCGCTTGAAGTACCGCCGACTGTGGTCACTACCAGAAGATTTCCGACAAGGAGGTGGCGGGTGTAATAAAGAAAGTGGACTTCTTCACCACGGATCGACAGAGTAGCAGCGAAATTGCTAAAGCTAGATTACTTTTTTCTGTAATCCAAGAATTTTAGTAAAATTCTATAGAAGGCAAAAAAGTCCTCATCGTGAAGATGCCTAAAATTGGCGAGCTGAGGAATTGTAACACTTGGCGTAGTATCTGTCTTCTAGCTGCATTCTCCAAAGCTATAGCAGCAAAAATCATCTTACAAGGAGAGTATCAAACATGTGAATCACAAATTCCTTCCAGTTTTATGTGTTAATAAGGCAGAGCCTCCTCAATGTTTATTTATTATTATTAGGGAGCGGATCAAGGACTGATAAAATCTTTTAGTCACTTCGACCAGATCTCTTTGGGAGCTGCCTTAGCTATGTCTGGTGGTGATGGGAAAGCGCCACCAAGATGTCTGATCCTGATACGGCCAAGCAGCGTTGCCAATGTTACAAAAATATTTTACCCACAAATTTACCCGCATTTCGCCAAAAAACCCGCCCCCAAAATCAAAATACACGCATTTTACCCGCAAGGATTTTGTTGTTTTGTTTACATGATTAAAGGAATTAACTACTAAAAAAGTAACTCAAATCCGCAAAGAAACAATTTATTCTTCATAAATACAAATTTTACAGTTCATAAAAACAATATAGGTAACAATAACAAAACTGTTATAACATACTAAATACTTTTGCATTAATCATTTTCTGACTAGGCTCAAATGATACGCATCCACCTTCACTCTCTATTTTTTTGTCGGGCTGCTAAAATGGACACCACTGTTTCAGTACCTAGTTTGTTTCTCTCATCAGTTTTACAAAGTTTAAGGCGACTAAATACTGTTTTGAGCGTATAAAAAATAGAAACAGAACTCAAAGGCGGAAGGCAATAACGATGAATGGAAACAAGAGGCGCACGACGATCGACGGCACATGAGACATTAAAGGCTGGAACACAATGTGGCGCTGGCGCTCGTAGCTGGCGCAGTAGCTAACTCGGAAATGTCAAATTTGGCGCGCGCCAAAAGTTAAAAATATTGAACTTTGCGCTACAGCGCCAGCTACACATTGGACCGCCATCTCTTAATTTCCATATTTTTAACTTTTGACAGGTCTGGCTACCGCGCCAGCTACGAGCGCCAGCACCACATTGTGTTCCGCACTTAAAAAGTTATTGGCGACGCGAGGCAGTTCTCTTTTGGGCTACAAAAAGAAACTATTGTCTTTCCCTTTTCTTTTTTCTCGACTCATTTCCCGTAGACTTTCATGTGTCTTTTGTTTTCATTCACTGTTCTTAGTGTTCTTTATCGCTGATTTTCAGATTAATATAGGAAATAATTTTTTTTGCGTTTTACACGCCATTACACGCAAATAATTTTTACCCACCACTTTACCCGCACTAAGATAAATTACCCCAGTTTGGGGTAATTACACGCCACTTGGCAACGCTGCGGCCAAGTGACAGAGGATGTGTTTCGCTGTCTCTTCCTTTTCCAAAGCGAAACGACAGGTTTCAGCTAGCCCCAACTTTTTTAGGTGGTAACCCAGTTAGATCAGTTAGAAGTCCTGTTATCAGCCTTAAATCTGGTCTGCTGAGTGAGCAATTCCGTGTTCTGTTTTGAGTAGGTTATGAACCTCTTTGCCTGTGTTAACCCTGGAGTATTTGTCTAGTGTGAGTGCTTGCGTTCGTCCTCCCATGACCTGGTACGCATTTCATGTCGGCTTTTCGAAGGAATTTTTCACCAGGATTTCTATCCGTGTTCCTTCAAGAGTAGGAGCCTCTAACCTTAGCTTCATTTTTCTTATGAATGCTACAATGGTTGTTTTACTAGGGTTGAGCTGTTCCAAGATTGTACTATATTGAGAGCATTTTGCAGTCTTACTGATAAGGTTCTGTCCTGCATGCTCATGATGGTAATAACCAGGTCAACTGCGTAGCCCTGGCATTTATAGCCAGCATCATTCAGTTTCGCCAGGAGA
Organism: Leptarthrus brevirostris; assembly: GCA_964036015.1. Lineage (NCBI taxonomy): Eukaryota > Metazoa > Arthropoda > Insecta > Diptera > Asilidae > Leptarthrus > Leptarthrus brevirostris. The sequence continues at coordinate 93,223,693 of OZ038374.1, forward strand.
TCATCGATAACAAGTGACCACAGTAGTGTGTGGGCCTTACTGTTATCGATTTGTTCCCCAGCCTCGCCGTGATGTTCCGGTTACTCAGCATTGCCCCAATCCATCGGACCGTCGGCAGATCAATACCTCTGTCGATGGCCGCTCGCTCAACTAGACTGTGTAGTGCTGTCATGGTTGATTTGCCTACTTGATAAGCGTGCTGGTTGGCGTGTAGCGGCGTTTCTTTAAGAGCACCGTACCTGATGTATTGGTCAATAATTTTCTCCGTTGACTTAAGAAGGAATGAGGATAGGCTTATTGGACGATATTCCTTGGGTTGAGCCGCTGGTCGCCCCCACCCTTGGGTATAAAAGCTACCCTTACCTCTCTCCACAGATTGGGGATATAGCTGAGCTGATAGCTGGCCCTGAAGATTTTAATGAGTGTTGGAAACAGATCATCTAGGCCCTGCTGTAGGAGAGCTGGAAAGATGCCGTCACCGCCGGGAGATTCGTAGGCTTTAAAGGAGTTAATGGCCCATCTTACTGTCCCAGCTGTGAAGATTTTACTAGAGGTACTCCCCAGTCGGCGTGTTGACCCACAGCGCACATTAAGTGATTGAATTCTTCTGTATTCTTCTGGTACTGAACACTCAGGGAAGTGGGTCTCCAAGAGTAGTTTCCATGTTTCCTCCGAGTCAGTGGTATAGGATCCATCAGTCCTCTGGTGGAGGCTTATGCCATGGGTGTCATCTTTTAAGAGTACATTTTGGAGGCGTGCTGTTGTAGGTAGATCGTCAATCTCCTCACAGAACTTCCTCCTGGCTTTCCTCCTGGACCTCCTTAATTTTCTGTTATACTCAGTCAGGACCTGCTTGTATTCGTTCCAGACTCCTGAGCGTTTGGCTTTATTGAAGAATTTTCTTGATTTAGCTCTTAGTTTACTTAGTGTCCTGTTCCACCAAGGCACATCGTCAATGCTTAGCTAAAGTTAATATTCAAGAAAGTTGATGAAAAAAATATAAAATAAATGAAAGTGAAATATTACTATTTCAGAAATTTTTAATAACTTGGAATTGCAACAAAATTCCGAACTAAACCGTTCAAACTCGAGCGAAGTAAGAAATATTAAAATATTTCATTACGCTATTGGCGTTTCTAATAAAGAAAACCCAAATTCCTTGGCTCTTCGTCAATAGCAACAGCAACAGATAAGCTAATCGCCTTAAGAAGAAATATTTTAATATTTCTTACTTCGCTAGAGTTTGAACTTTAGTTCAGAATTTTTTTGCAATTCTAAGTTATTAAAATTTTTTTAAAAGTTTGCTCGGGTCATGTGTTTATTTCGTACATTGTGTACATGCGATATTACTACTTGTTAAAAATCATCAAAAAATTACGATAATTTTCCAGGAATATCTGTTTTGATCCAAGAATTAAAATATATACACTAAAAAATAACTGGTATAAACTATTATTTATTAACATATAAAAAACTTCTTACATATTTAAAAGGTCATGACGTGGCCTATACTAAAAAGAAACTAAATTTTCGAGAAGAAAAACGAATGGCGTTTTGTCGTCGATTTTAGACGTTTCATGAAGAATAGCTTTGGAACTTGCACTCGCTTTTGCCATCCTGGAGATATGCACAGATTACTTAAGCACTAATTACTCCGACGTGATACGCTCACGAATACTCGAAACAGCGTGAGAACAGTTCAGAGTGAATGACGTGGCCTAAACAAAAAATATAAAGAAATCCGTGATTCACATGTTTGATACTTCCCTTGTTAATGCGAATTAAGGAAACAATCGAGCGCACCCTCAAGGAAGAACAAGCTGGCTTTTATGAAGATGTGCCCTGCAGCAAACATATTAACAGCCTCTGGATTACACAGCTCCACAAAAAAAAATTGAAAAAATTAATAATGAGGTCTGACTATGTTTACTATATGTTTTCGAATCCGAATCCAAGGTCCCTTTAACCCCATCACATCAGGATTTTACATATGTTATGTACTGTCGAACTGCCTATCTAACCATAACTTGAGGGGTTGGGGTTAAGGACTTAGGGTTTTTAGAGTGGCTATGGGGTTTTAAATTTAAGGAGTAATAAGGCTATTTGGTCTAAATTTTGAGGTTATGGAAAATCCTGATGTGATGCGGTTAACGGACCTCGGATTCGGATTCAGCGAGCTTAAAAACATATCGTAAACATAGTCAGACCTCATTATTAATTTCTTCAATTTGAGGTTGTGAGGGTCGGGATTAAACCTAATCTTGTAACGCGTTGACCGATTTGGATGATTCTTTTTCTGTTCTATAGAGTATGATCCCCCATTGCTAATAATCATTGGCCCCAGGGTGGGAAGGAGTGAGGGGGGGGGGGGGGCATAACCTTGTAACGCGTGGACCAAATTGGATGATTTTTTCTTTGTTGGGTAGAGTGTGTTTTAGGGGTTGAAACCTAACCACGTAATGCGTATAATGTGTTTAATAATAATTTCATTATAATTGTATAAAGTATGATACCCCATTGCTTATGATAACCAAAATTCGGAAAAAGGGTAGGAAGGGGGGGGGGGGGGGGATTAACGCGTGGACCGATTTGAATGACCTTTTTTTGTTGGGTAGAGTTTATTTACCGATTGGTACCAGGTTAAAGAATTCTTTGGTGTGGTGGGGTTGGGGGCTGGGGGTGAAACCTAACTTCGTAATGCGTGGACCGATTTAGATAATTCTGTTTCTGCTGTATACAGTATGAGCCCCTATTGCTAACATGAGGATAAATTTTTCACTAGGGTGGTGGTGGGGGAGGGGTAGGTTAACTTCGTAACGTGTGGGTCGATTTGGATGATTCTTCTTTTGTTGTGTAGAATATGTTGCCCCACTGGGACGACGACAAAAATTTATGAGGCAGGGTGGTGTGCAGAGGGGGCGTTACACAATTTATTAATTCACACACGTATTTGGAAGATTCTTTTTGTTGTATACAGTATGATCCACCACTGCTACTTAATGGAAAAATGTTGGCCTAGGGTTGGGGCGGGGAGAGCGGTAACCTAACTTTGTAATGCGTGGACTGATTTAGACGATTGTGAATGCATAGAGTATCTATTTGTAATCTGACACAAACTCTGGCTTTTGGTGAGAGTTGGGGGATGGCCGGCGCCTAGCTTCATAAGGCATAGACCGATTTTGTTGATTTTGATTCGTACAGAATACGTTTCCTGATTGATAAATGATAACAATTGTGTACCTATAGTGACTACGATGATTCTCCAAATACGATAATTCTCTCTTGCTGTAAGAGTTAACATATTGCGAAAGGCTACGTTCATGGCCTTTTCAAAGGCCTCAACATTGACGTTCAGCTCTTCTGCCGAGGTAATAGCAGGATAGTTTATTCTGGGTAACTTATACCTGAAGATTTAATTGAGCACCTTCCAGTCGATTCTATTAGGGTTTCTGTAGGGTTTGCGAGCCTCGATTATGAGGTTTACGTTAAGTATAATCTAGTTATGATCCGAGAAGGATCTTAAATCAGACACTCTCCAATTGTCCACACAAAAAAACTTCATTATCTGTTAGTAGTGTAATGCCAAAATCTTCCTGCCAACTACTAAAATTTTTCGAGGTTGAAAATGTAAAGTTTACCGTAATGCCGTTGTTATATGGTAGGAGGTTAGTATTTATTATGTGATCAAATAAGGACTTCCCTCGCTCGTTGTCCTATCCTATTGAGTATGTCAATCTGCTGTTAAGGTTTGAAGTTCGTCCGGAGGTGATGGTCGATTGTGCGCCATATAGAAAGAGGTCATAAAGAGAACTTTCCTTCCTGCAACTTCCAATGTAACGATTGTTAAATCGGGAGAGCTAAAGTTAGAATACATAAAAGGAAGACTTGCAGATTAACCGAGGCATTCTGAGAGTGCTGTAAGTTAATCTGCACGACCTTCAGCGTGTGCTTTATTCTCCTCAATTCGCATATCGCCCCACAACTCATTAGCTCCGTTCACCGGATCTAAATTGTCGTTTGGATTTGATGTGCGAAAGGTCTTGAGTTCGGCATGCCTCATGCCAAATCTTAGCTTGTTGTCTGCCTTCTCATTGTTAATGAGTAGAAGAAAGAACATTCAACTAACTTGGGGCTGCTCGGCCTTGATACCTGCCCATTCTTCCATTTGCGCCGCAGGGTTGTGGAAACGTAGACATTGTAGAAGCTTTTCGCTATCCCCTTTAATTTTGGGCAGCCAAATCCGGGCCCCAACCGGGATGAACTTAATCTTCATACCCTATCAGGCGTCACTGACCTTAGTGACACACGAGTCAAGGAAATCCTTGGGGAACTGGTCCTCGCACTTGACTATTCTGCATCTTCTAATTACTTAAGAGAAGTCAAAACAGGGCAGAGGTCCACTCTGACTAGTCAGGTCACCACAATTTCTGACAGTCTCGATCGATAGCGCCCCACGCCTCCACCTTAAGTCTGCTGCCGGTGGTACAATTGTCCACCAGTGCGACATTGAAAAATGTTATAGTTTAAGTAGATAATGCGTACACACTTTGAAGGTATTTAAAAATCGTATTTTCAGTTAACATCAAAATAGCATAGGCATCTCGTTAGTGAAGTTTGCAATCTTGTACTCGGCGGTAAACTTTTTCAAATTTTGAGTAAATATCCTATATTCTACCCAGAAAGGTAAATTGATACAGCAAGGCGACAATAATAGCGTCAGCAATTATTATACACTCTAATTAAATTTTAGGCTCCAAACAACTTCACTTACTCAAGAAAGATGAACAAAGTATCTTTCGAGATAGATGTATTTAAAGACAAATCCGTATTAACTCTCTGCCAAACTGTTCAAAGCTAAAAACGTTGTGATGTATGCGCCTAACAAAACAATAAGATTATTTCTTTCCATTGTTATTATTATGTGCGGTAATGACCTATTAATGTAAAATCCATGAATTTACTATATACGCAGAGAAGAGCTCTTTGAAGGTAATACACAGATGACTCTGGCTCTCAGTCAAAAATGATGTACAAAAATGCGATACATACCAACCTTGACCACAAAAACTGGCTATGATGGGTACGAGCCAAATAAATCATATTAATAACCAAACAAGTTAATTGCACTTACTACGTTGAAAATGTTAATCACATGAAAATTGCTTTAATAATTCACAAATTAATCAGTTATTAACTTAAACTTTGTGCAAAACCAAGCGCTAAAGCTGCCTCTATAAAGTCAGATTTTATATTTTATAGAACGCTTTTGGAATTTAAGCTTGCTCTTCTGCACGCATTATGGATTTTAAAAGTAACGATTTGTTATACTTATATGTGACACAGGATAGATTATGAAAAAATCACTAAAGGAAGGTCGGTTCAGTCAGACCCGTCGTGTTCCTCTTCCTAGTGAACGGAACGACGACCGTTTTGTCAGGGTTGACTTTGAGGTCAACCTCATTGCACCAGGTTGCAACTACGTCTAGTGCCCCCTGGAGTTTTCTTGTAATGTTGTTCCCCATATCGTTAGATGCCACAACTATAATGTCATCTGCATTGCCCTGCGCGAAGAAGCCCCGCTCATCAAGGCGCACAAGTAGCTCATCGATCACAAAGCACCATGACAGCACTCCACCCTGCGGACATCCTCTTGTGACGCAGCCCCCTCCTCCCTGTCGAGGAGACTCAAGGTAAGATCTCGAGACCTGAGCAACACATCTATCCATCGACAGAAGGTCGTCCCAAAGCCTCTCCTTCTTAGGGCCCGAGTGATCCCATCAACTGATGTATTATCAAAAGCGCCTCCTATATCCAAGAAGGGTGCAATCACATTTCCCTTGCTATTAACCGCTCCCTCCAGCTTGAGTACTAAGTCATGGAATGCCGTTGTAGTGGATTTTCCGGTTTGATAGGCGTGCTGCCGGGCGTGAAGTGGTGAGTGTAGAAGGTACCTCTCCCTGATCGCCCGATTAGTGACTTTTTCGATACTCTTTAACATGAACGATGTTAGACTGTATGCCTTAGCAAGTGTGTAATCTACACGGCCTTGCTTTAGAATAAAGGCTATTTTCACAGTCCTCCAGATAGAGGGTATGTATCCTAGTGCAAAGGACGCCCTGTATATTCTGCACAGCACCGGCGCGAGAACATCACAGCCCTCCTGTATAGTCATGGGAACCAGTTCGAAATATTTTGGCATCGTCCGCATAACAAAGAATGCTGGCACTAGACTAAAGGATGGATACGTCATTGATATATATGATGAAAATCAACGGGCCAAAGATGCTACCCTGAGGAACCCCTGAGGTAACAAAGACAATAACGGAAAGAGCTCCCTGGAATAGGACCCGTTGAGTACGGCCCGATGCATAAGAGGAAAACCAGTCAACGAAGTCGGAAGGAAAACCGAAAAGAGACAATTTGTAAATCAGAATTCTGTGGGCGATCCTATCGAAAGCCTTACTAAAATCCGTAAACACACAATCGACCTGTTAACCTGACTCGATAGTCAGTAGAGAGTAGTTAAAGAATTCGAGAAGGTTGGTGATCGTCGATTTGCCTTTAAGGAAGCCATGTTGGAAAAAACTCATAAAAGGCCAACAGTGAAAACGCAGTATATTACTGACAAAGGCCTTAAAAACCTTAGCGACATGACTCAAATTAGCAATCGAACTTGATGCCCTTTTGTGGAGCAGTTATCAAAGAAGTCTTCCAGAACTCAGGAAAGCGGCCAGAGCGCAAGGAAAAGTTGAACAAATAACGAAGAGCACAAGCAATATCCGACTATCTTTCTTCAGGAATGAAGCAGGAATACCATCAGGACCACCAAAGTAACCATCCGAAAGAGTAAACAAATGTTCCGCAACAGAAGCGTCATTAAATATCAAGTCACTAGATTTGAGGGAAGCAGGCAGGAGCCTCGTCAAGTGAGTGGAATCAGAACAAGAAATATCACAGCTAGAACCATAGAAGGCAGTCGTCACTTTTAAAATCGCTATAACTTCGAGAGAAAGGCTATGCGTTGCAGTTTAACTTCAAGTTAATAAACTTTTAGAACTGTTTAGGATCATTACGTAACGTGGTTTTCACGTTAGATAAGAATTCAGAATATGAAACCTGCAGTTCAATGGAAAACCGATGACAAAGTTCGGAGTACGCCATGAAATCTGCGTGACTCACAGACGCACATTACTTCTTCCAGGTCTTACCCTTCATAGCCAAACTACATCTAGTAATTATAGTATGCCTACTGTAACCGACCTACAACAAGAAACAGCTGCGCTGAGCTTCCACGTCAACATTGGATTGAGTGATGAGTCATATTTGGATGCTGTCAGTATTAAATAACACTAATGTGTCAGCTTCTGTTGATTTTCCTGCATCGTTTACTGGTGGAAGTTTATCAAGGACACTAAAGAAGGCAGCGATAATTTCCACCATAGAAAAAAGCTATGCAAAGTTCCTCGAAGGCGCCAGTGAGGATATTAAAGTGCAGGACATGACGCAACGAGTCAAATTCAAATTTCAGTGAGAATGAAATGGACGATTTGCAATATTTCAATACCAGGATTAGACGAGTATTACAAGGTAAAATATTGTCCGAGAGCAAAGTCTGCGGAGCCAAGCATAGACCTTAGCCACTCTCGCCTTAACAGCACTTCATACTGCTATTTGATTCTACTCAAAGATTGGTAACTTTATTTATCATGGGCAGCTGGGAACGATTCAGGACCACTGGTGGGACATCAGACATATCAAAACGTCGTTATAAAAACTTATAGACAGTAACTTTACACGATTAAGTTGCAGACTCTTGTAAATAGACCAGGCGTATATTCTGTCATGATCTGCACTTATACGCGCTAAGCAGTCTTCTACAGAATCAGTTGATCGGCTTAGATACATCTGCACATCGTCAGCATAGAGATGTTTTTCTACATCGCGAACTGCTTTTGGCAAATCTATTATGAATATGCTGAATAAAAATGGACCCAATATCGTACCTTAGGGGTCTGCACACTCTAGAGGCAATATTGTAGATCCCTCTGAGACTGCCCATGCTATTGCTCTGAGGGCGGCGGTGCTTTCTTGTATTTTCATCTTTAGAGTTCAACCGAACACCACTGCAGACGATGTCGCCGTGCGTTATATCTCATCTCACCTTGGGTTTACTTACGACATCATTATTTGGAGGCGCATAGATAAATCACGCGATTTCCTAAAACTATAGATGTGGTATTAGAATAATAGTAGCTTCCTTCCGGATAGTGGGAAATGAGGATTATATAAGACAAAAATTTATTATGTTAAGAATAAACATACTGATAAAGACGGTATTAATTTAATAAAGCAGTCTGGTGCGGTTGCCTCAGAAATAATTGAGTTACAAGATGATAGAAGGTCAGTAACATGCATCCCACGAAAATAAAAATTGTGATAAAAAAAGTACTTTGAGTAATGTGAGACTCCGCAGGTTAAAAATATTGGAAGCTGTTGGAGCGGTAAAATTGGCAGAAGCGTTAAGCTCGTCTAGTTCGTAGCAGCATTCAGCTTTATCCTTTCCATAAATACCGATTTCCGAGGTTAGCGTCAATTTTGGAGGAATTATATTGACGTTTAGCTTACCTGATTGGAATGATAGCTCTACTATTGGCTACTTTTTACAATACTCTTGCTTTAAACTTTCTTCTTCCTTGTAAACCAGGAACAACCCTTTACTACAGAAACTCTAGAGTTTATGTTATGGAGTTATGGACTTATCAAATAGGTATGAGATTGATGACTTTAAAATCTCGACTTTATCATGCACAGAAACGAAATTAAAAATTTGACACCATTTCAAATTTTAGCATTTTTTAAATAAGGACGCTGTGTCAATGCTATTATAGTCGCACTTTGAAATAACTATAATATTACAGTCGCATCTGAAAATAAAACGGTAGCCCTGCAAAATATAATGGAGCGCCCCCATAAATAACATATACATGAAAGATGATAAGTCTAACTTATCAAAGGCAAAGTGGAGGAAGGAAAAAAAAATGATTATTAGGAGCACCTGATGAACCAAGTAGGTCTGTGACATCAGTAGAAACCTAGTTCGGGGGAGCCAAAAAATACCATTTCCTGCGGTTGGCTAGAGTCGGCCACCAAAGAGGTCTGGGTTACAAAATCTGAGTCAATTTATTATAAGCAAACGTTAGGGTAGCCACCACATTATTAAGAATATATGAAATGTCAATGCTAAGAGGACCTTCATTAGGTAGATTTGTTCTTAGCAAGTTTTTGTAAGGAAAACGAACTTTGCTATTGCTAGTCCAAATGCAATATAGGCATGTTCGGAGAGGGAGGGTTCCTTGGCTATCTTCCACTCAGTTATAATATGGGTAGATTGTTCCGAGACTAGTGTAATGTTAAGAACTTCCCGCCTGAGCGAGTTAGTAGTAGTAGTAGGTTCCACACCCACATTACATATTTAGAGGTTAATAGCAGGAATAACATTAAAAGGTTACGCACACCTTTCATTGACGTCTGAGCTACCAAAGACCGTATCGTGCGCGTTGGTGTCTGCTACGATAAGCAAGATCATACTTTGTTTCGTGGCTTCCACAACCGTTCTCTTATGGGTATGTTGAGGATGTCCTCTAAATCGTGAGCCATGTAACTGGATACCAACCATTAAGATTAGGATTGTGCTCCAGAGTGACTGCTATGGTGTCAATATCGCTAAATTTAGAAAGGATAAAGACATTAATATCATTTTTATGAGGTTTTATGAAACGTGTTTACCTGCACCTTGTACATAAAATGGCTTGTAGCTCTTTAGATTTAATCCGCGAAACCTTTGACGACCCAAGGTTCTTCAATAAGAACGAACTCCTCAACTTTTTGTGACATATTGCTGCCTTGCAGTGGTGAAAGTTAATTTGCACCACCCTCAGCATTGATAGTGTTGGCAGAGGACGTCCTTTTCAGAAGACGAGAGCAGAAGTTCGTTTTCAGTTTCTTGCCTGAGATTGAGATCGGACTTCACAGGATGGTGATGAGGGTTAAGTACGGCGGAAAGCCATAGCAAATCTCATTTTTATAATTTCTCGTTAGAATAAAAATTACTAGTCCTGAACAGTATAGTATTTTAATATTATTGTAATAATTATCAATTATTTGAAATGCATATTTCAAAAGACGGAAGCTCCTGATAAAACTGAAAAGACCAGATTTGAATCATAACGTAACTCCCTTAATCTAACCCTTTTTAATTCAATTCTGAAATATTTTTTAAAATTTTTGCCTATTATACATTAAAAACTTACCTCTAGTTTTGGTTAAAACTATTGTAATATTATTAAATTATTCTTAATTTTTTTTTAATAAAACACTATTCAAATTTAATATTAAAATGGTAGAACCAAAATAGAGTGAACTATTTTCCGATCCAACTAAAACCACAAAAAAATTTCAAATATTTTTCGATTCGAACAAGTTACCAAATATGAAATCCCGATTGAGTCTCGATTGGACGGTTGGAGTTGAGTTGAGAAATAGGGGCCCAGGTTCTAAACCTCGGTCTGCTCGAGACCTTCTACCAACTTTCTCTAATTGGTGAGATAGTTCTATCAACGTTACTTCGGTCTCTGGCCACCCGGGCGAAATTGTCTTGCGCAACACAGCTAAAAGTCAAACCTACATAATATCCTATGGGCAGTCCATCTCACCCTATAGGCCGGCGTTGAGGCGCTCACGCTCTGATAGTAGGTCTCTGCGGTGAATTGAAGTGCCGTTAGAGTCGCACTGGTAGAGATGGGTTAGAGATGAGTCCAGGTTTTATTCATGAAATCATATTGTAACATGTACTGTATTCTAGTAAAGGCTCCGTAAAGAAAACGAAATCAAGTTGTGCAGTGCGCATGTGCCGAATTTCGGAAACCAGGAAAACGTCAGATACCTTATGAAATCAGGGCCGACTGGAACCCGTGGTGAAAATGAATAACGGAAATTGCTAGAACTAAGTTGCTGAACTTTCTAGAATTAAGCTAAGTAGTATAAATAGGACTGAGTAGCAGCCTAGTGAGTTAGTTGTATTTTAACCCGTGAAGAAATAAGTGTAAATAAGTGAAGTGAAACGGTATATTGTGAAGAAATATTGTAAAGAAAGTTGTGCATAGAATTAATCAATAAAGTGAATAAAAATTTTGAACATTTGTGACTGTAAATAAGTGTCTTAATTAATCCGGCGAGCCCGAAGAGCCCCATTTACGTTACAATATTAATAACCAACCACCTTCTCGACAAGGGAGTACTCTTGGTCTAGTGATGGTAGGCTACTCGGCGCACCTTCAAACGACTTCTGTAGGAGTTGCCATGACCAAGGGGAAGAGGAAACCATATTCCGCCTCCTTTACAACTCAGCCCTAGCCAACCGTAGGAACCGGTTTTTGGGCTCCTCCTTTTCTGAAGAGCTAACCGAATTAGGCTCCACTGACGCAAGGCAGCACCAAATCGTTCCCAGAAACATGTTAAGGCTAAACCCTTTCTGCCCCAGCCAATATTTATATTGACCCGTCTAGAACTAGATTGCACTGGAGACAGGGAACTGGCTCGATGCACAGAGTATAATAGGTAGACTCTCTTCTTTTCTAGGGGTTTATATGGGGTCTAAAATGCAGCTTCAACTGTGGTATCACAACGGGCCTCCTTGGCCTAAGTGTGGCTTTTTAGGCAGCCACTCTAACCTAACCTGTTAGTCCACCCTAAAGGCAGAAAACCGTGAAAGAATAAAATGTTTTGAAAAATTTCACAAATTCATTAAAATTTTAGCGACAAAACCTTGTGTTTACCGCAACACTTGCAAACTAAAGTCCCAAAATTGAAATTTTCCAGACAAAGAATTCACGAGCCATGACATAGCATAGGCTCATTAATCCTTTCACTGGTAAAATCCACTCGTCCGCGGATATACTGCAGTTATTTTGCTTCAATAAACTGACTAAACACAACCTTAAATCTAATTATATCCCAAATTGTTTAGTTTTGTTAAACAAAAGTATAGAATACATTACTGTACGTTTCGCAAATAAAAAGGGCCAGAATTTTCGGTAATATACCGGTTTAATTCACATATACTGTAAACGTACTTATATTAATGACGTAATCTGTCTAAGGTAAATAACAACACAAATGCTTGGCAAGCTTTACGGGAACAAACAATGCAAATCAGCACGTGCTTCTCTAGTTGAGTTGTTTGCACAGGTAAACAACAGAGACAATTTTCCAACTCTGTGGGAACTGAATAAAGCCATTTTCCCCAGCTCTCTTCTTAATTTGCAAAATTCATTAAGCTCAGTTCGCAAGCTTTACGTGAAGTTGGTGAGCTTTCTCTCAAATGGCGAGTAAATGTGGGCCATATGTAGTGGCATTTCCGATGACGTCATCAAAGTAGAAGAATATGCCTTTAGCTTTGTTTTTCATTGGACGTGAAATTATTCTCAAATTTTAACTGGAAAGCCCCGAGAATTTGACGGTGCTTTGTGCAAACAACGCTCTCGGTCCAATACTGGAAGTGAAAGCGAAGTCAGTTTGTTTCGAACATCTGTTAAAAGTGGTTCGCTTACGGAAGTTTTCGGTTGATTTAGTTTCGATTTCGATTTAATAATTATCGCTGCGGAGAGACAAAGGGATACTTTGGAGAGGATTACAATAGGAGGTCAGTAGTGGTGGTGTTATAGGAATATGCAAGTTACATGTACCAGGAATACGTCCTTGACTTCTACGCCAGTGCGCCTAATTACCTATTTTCATATAGGTAGATTCGGTTAAGACATTTAATCTCTGAAATATCGAGGCGTTACAGATTAAAACTAAAAAAGCAAAGCATTTGCAGGTTGCCATTAATCACCTTTCCCACCATATTGCTGGGGTCGATGCGCAACATTGTCCTCTCAATGATCGCGCCATTCAATAACCAGAACAGCAATGTACCGCCAAAGTCATGACATTGCCGCAATATTAAGATGTAATTTACCTTGCGTATAGTGTATAGTAAAAATAGACGTCCCGTGGCTGTTATGGCTCGCATGCTATTTTTTGTTTTATGTTCTGATTCCGTGCCATCGCGTATTTCATAGAAATCTGATTATGTGTTGACGTCTGATTTATTTTCAATTTTTTTCTTCTCGAGAGAAACTGACTTATGACCCCAAGTGTTATCAAGTGAACGTTTACTTCGTCGTTTAGCTAAAATTCTTGTTTTCATTGATAAATTTGCGTGTGTGAGTGCGCCTTCTATGCAAAATTGACAGATAACTGCGAACAACGATCGTGTTAGTTTGTGCTGCCATCAGGTGGAAAATATTATAACTCCCGGCGAAGTTGTGCTTGTTGTCGAAGTCGAATTTCAAGGTCCACGAGTTTTTGTTGATTTTTTTTTAATTTCGTATAATTTAAGTGAGTTTCATTGTTATTGATTCGTTTATTTTCCTAAGGCAGACGCTTCTGTGCTCGGGATAGTAAAATGCGCTCTTACCCAATTATATTCAATTTAATGTTGAGAGAAGAAAATTTATTAAATTTTGTATGGAATTTTTGTTAAAAGAATTTTGTAATACATTTAATTTGGATATTGTTAAACACCTGCGTAAATTAGTGATTTATTGCCAGTTAATGTCTATTATTGTAATTTTAAACTAAATTTCTATAAACGCAAAACTCTTAGAAATGAAAATGGTTTCAGTGCATTATTAATTTTTGCCCTAAATTTGCATCGTCGTAGGTAGATGTGGAATATTCAATAAAGCTAGATATTTACGATAGCTGTTAATTGAAACCTTACTAGTTTACGAAGACCTAGCCGGTTTCTTTAATATGTTCAGGGAAAACAAGATTTCTTTTATTAGCCTAGTGCACCTTTTTCTTATGTTAATACAGGTAATTGTAAAAATAAAACCAAATTTGTCATTATTTTGCGTTGTTAGGTTTCTTGACACAGGCATAGACTCTTAAATTATGATTAACATTTTTCCTTCAAATTCATTTTACCTTTTATTTGCGAAATTTATTTATAAATAAGTTAAAAAAAAGAACATTTAAAGAAGTGGTTTTATGTGGAATGTGCATCAAGTGAACTCAATTTTTAGGACTCTTCGATAGTGCTACAAAACATTACTTTAGGAAAACCTTAAGAAAACTAGTTTTCTTGCTGTTACGCCTCGAGAAATAAATAGGCAAAGAAGTTAGGAATCACTCAACTATAAGAACTTATAGATTATGTAGAAGAAAAATATCTTTAAAATTTTAGTACGAGCTAACTTTTTTTCATATCATATTGCCAAAACTCTAGGGACACCATGTGATGTTAAAGCACAGCCTTGGCAGGAAAGGAATTAAGGGTGATGGAAATTGGTTAAGAAGTTGAGTGAAGGAGTTTCGGGCTCAATAGATGAAAGAAAAACAGAAGATAGCAAACTTAACCACATTCGTGTCCTGCTTATTAAAGATTCCGTTATGAAGCTCTTGTATCACGCATTGTGGTGTGTCAATAAGGAATCAGACTAGTAATTTACCTTTAGCCTTTCTTTGAACTTTGTTTAACGCGGAATTATATTCGAGTCTAGGACTGATGTGGGACTTATAGATCAGCGCTAAGTCAGTCCTATAATATCGGCATTTCCCTTCTGATGCAGAGCGAGAAATACAGGCCTACAAGGTTTTATGTGTTTTAGAAACACTACTGAATGATTGTGTAATTGTGACCGCTAAATCATCATCAGGATTTTGAAATATCCTAACTCCTATCATTTATTCTAATTCCAAGTAACTGCTAATGATCAATAAACCACAACTAATATAATGAGCCTGTTTAGAATTGTTTGCACTTAGTCATGAATGGCTTAATCTTTGAGACATGCATATGACTACTGACAGAATAAACTCGAATTAAAATTCTATATAAAAAAATTTGTGAAATTGCCTATAGATGTAATCTCGAATAGGTTATAATAGGTTAATTTTAGGTTAGGTTATGGCTGTCATCCCGGAAGGGAAGGCGCACCTAGGCCAAAGTGACCCATTATAATACGACAAATGGGGCTATATTCTGAACCCTATTTTATTCTATTCAAATTTTAAGAAATTCCATCCAATACAAATACTGTTTCTTAAAATCGGCACGTCTCCGAGTTCAGGTAATTAGGAGCCTCAAAACCTCCATAACCAGCTGTAAAATCCAAGGAAGAAAAAAAAAAGTTTGAATATGCAGATCTTTGCAGTCTATTTAATAAATCGCATAAGTTTTGGTCATATATTACATAAAAATTACATGACAGAGAACACATCTGTCTATTAATACTTTGCTAATTTTATGAATTGTTTACAAAAATTATGTAAAAGGTACTTTTCTTTGCTGAAATCACTCAACATTTGTTTTGGAATCGGAATATAAAAATTGTAAAATCATATAGTACACACAAAAGTTACAGAAAAGGCGAAAAAATTCGACTTTTCTACCTACTCTCTACCTACCTCTGTTTGGGGTTCCGTACCTCAAAACGAAAAAAGGAACCCTTATAGGATCACGTCATTGTCCGTCTGTCTGCTAGCTGGCTGTCAAGTCGCTTTTTCTCAGGAACGCGTAGAGGTATCGTTTGAAATTAATATCAAGTATTAAGATCAACGGTCCCTTAGAGCTGTAAAAAAATCAAGCTTCTAAGTCAAGGCAATCCATTTATCCCATTTGCCGCATATTTTGATACTCGGAAATAAATCTTCAATTTGGCAAGAAGCAAGGTCAGGTAAAAAGAAAAATCCGGAAGCCGTTAATTTGTAGTTATATCCGTCTGCCTGTCTGTCAAGACAAAGTTTTTAATTATCAGTGTTACTGTTGTAAAGTTTTGGATTTTGCTGTCGTTGGGTTTGCTTTTGAAAATAACTTAGGTACGGAACTCTTGAAGCATGAACAACGTTCACTTACTTTTTTCCAATTTGCCGGTCCTTCGGTTAGGCCTGTTCAAATCCTTGGTTTTTAAGGAAATATCGACAAATTAAGTAAATATTGGCCAGAGGAGACCCAACCGCCCCTGGGGTTGAAACTACGCCCAGCCTTAATAGCGAAATACTACAAACATATTTCGAATAGGCTGAGAATTGTTTCTTCTCCGTTTAAAGGGCGAAATTACGATGGTGATAATATATTTTTCCTACTTTTAAGTGACTATCCCTAAATCTATAAATTGCACCCATATTCAAACATCAACCCTCATAGGCTTCAAGTGAATTTAACCAGAGGAAAGGCAAAATATCCCTAAGGGTTAACCCAACTTCTTGAAAATTATCTTCGTTGGTTGATTGGTTAGATATACATCTAGGATGTTTTTATTTATGACTCAATTTTTACAAAACTTCCAGAAAAATTTGAAGATTTAAAAAAAATCAGTTTTATTTTAAGATTGTATTAAAAATAATATCCTTTGATTTCAAAATTTAATATAAATGAATTTGTTCACCGGATACCTTGATACCTTGATACGATGCATTTTCTTCCACTAATTTTCAAAGGGATGATTTGTTTATTGTATCGCACTAAAAACTTATTTTTCTTCCCTACAGTTAACAAAGTATTGAAAGTTTCCCACAGAAATTTATATTTGAAAAATATATGAAAAATTCACGTAATTATTTTTATTTACATACACAATTTGCACCCGCCATTTATTCTTTATTATTCTTTTCATGAATATCCTTTTAAATCATAGCTTCTTTACACAACTGTTACTCTCTGTAGTTTCTATTTGCGATTTTTGTTCGTCGTAAAAGCAGCAAGTTCAATTTCCGATGGCGGTAACCCAAGGTAGTTTTCTAAGGAGCAAACAGTTTCGTCGCTCGAAATCTACCTTAAGTTGTGAGTGCGAGAACTTGCAATTATTCACTTCTCTCATACATTTCAAGGTAATACAGAAAGTAAAAAATGTAAGGAATTCAAAATAAATATCGCATATATTATAAATTCTAGTTGAAAAAATAAAAACAGCGCTGTTTTTTAATATGGGGAGTATTAATTACCTCCGGTACTTTGTATTATGATGTTATTTCTTAAAACTACTTAATTGAACTTTTTTTTGTTTTCTCAGTGTTTCAAACTAGAATTTATTTTACTGTACTTTAGTTCTCTTTGCGTCTTTCTTACTTTACGGGCTAAAACCATACCACACACTTGATTTAATATGTGAGATCTAAGTTAGGTAATTCGCGATCTAAGAGCGCCCGCCACATTGGCCATTGGGTTAGAATGACATAAAATAGTTTATCGTATTTTACTCGTCGAACCCTTTAATTTGACACCCATATCAACGTTATGAAGAGTAATCCGCCATATTGGATTTAGAACAATTTTAGATACACATTGCATTGTCGTAGGACTTATACACGTGTGCAAAATTTCAAGTCAGTGTGCTTACTGAAGGTGGATGAAAAGTGAGTAGTAAGATTTGCGTAAGAAGTTACAGGTCAACCAATTAAAACCGGAGTAAAAATAGTTGGAGTTTACATAATTACGTTGCAAATAAACAATTCCTTATCTTATTAATAAATATTGTTATTTTTGCATTTATGCGATCTACGAGACCCATTACAGCGCTCGTGTTATCTTATGCAGCATATTGACACGTGCAACTAAATACGATGCGCACACTTTTCTGGCATGTATATACATATGTGCACGTAATATATGTTATCTATGGAGATATTTAACTGATCAGCAAATCGGATGACAATCAATATTTCCGCGGTAAAGCTTCTTGAATTCTTTCCAACATGTCTTTATGAATAATAAGTCTACCACGGCGAAGCTATTGAAATCCTCGAATGGGTCATTCTTATTTTCATATTTTCACATAACCTCAAATCCGTTTGGTCTATATATAATCCATAAGATAGTGTTACTAGACCTTAAATAAAAGCTAATGATGCCAACGTCAAATAATAAAATTTACAGATTATCTACGCAAGTAAAGAACGAGCCATGGTCGTGACAGAAAAAATGATCACAACTTTTACAGCATTATTTATAAACGAAATAACGCGCAACACTTTTTTAAAAACTTAAGAAGGTTTGCATTAACATCCAAAAAATTAATAATTCGTGAAAATATACCTATTTTATACTTTTAGCGTGGAAAATAAATTACGACACAATGACACAAATCTCACAAGCCACGGCGAGTGACTTTTCTTTATATTTAATTTAAATATCAATTTATTAAGGTTATATGTTAATTATATTTATACGAATAGAGTGATATATTTAATCTTGCATTACTACTTTTAGCACTTAATTACAACTACTTTTACAATGATTTTACCTGTCTGAAAAACTTTTTCCGCTAAAAATAAGAATGATCCGAATGTATAGTATTCTGCTATTGGTAGACAGATCGACTGCATTTTTACTCACATATTTTGCAGTAATTAATGTACACAAGTTTCAACTTTTTGGGTGTCCTTTTCCTCTTATGTACTCTTATGTTTTATTCTCATCTCTTTTGTTGCGTTTAGTAAACTTCATTTCGCGGAACTCTTTCTGACCTAATTCATAACACCTCGGGAGTGCCGCAGGGCAGCTACCTGGGGTCATGGCTTTTTATTATTTATATTACTGATTTATCCACGCTGGGTTCGAAAATACAAATATGCAATCATTCCCAGTTAAATTACAACAAGATCACTAGTGTTAAAAAACAAAACAAAAACAAATTAGTTTCTAACAAATGCATATATTTGACAAAACTGTATAAACCTTATTATTGTTGCCTCAATAACAAATTTGAATGTGCGGGGTCCCGCAAATTTGAAAATGTCAGATACCGCGATACTGAAACACTAGTTCTGAGCAAATATGTTTAAGGGCATCTTTTGGCTTTGGAAACATCATTCCCAGATTTTTAAGTCTAGTGGGGGCGAAGCTTTTACGATTCTTATAACCTACAAATAAGTCGAAGTCATTGATGCCGTTAAGAATAACGCACTGGATTTCCATATGAGTGATTCGGACTCCACCTTAAATTGTAGTTCCATGGGTGAAATTCATCTTCCGCCTATGGATTTCAAAAACTAAAGATAGACAGAAATTATTTCAGAACTTGAATATATATGATGTCTTTTTTCGGTCACTCAACAACGTATGTATTCAGAGGTCTTATAATTGGAGATTTTCAGACCTAGTTTTTCCAAACGGACCTTTGACTAGGGTTACCACAAACAGCTCCCTCCCGGTGGCAATTTTGCGGTGGTTCAAAGTTGTTCAGATCGGACTATAATAGTCAAGCTGCCATACATGTATTTTTGATTTTTTAAGCTGACATTGTTAACTCGAGTAGGTGTTTGTATTTAACCAGTGATCCTAGAAGAGGATCGGGGCACCTTCCAGGTGGCATGCTTTTCACGTTGAACAGCCGTAAAACAGATCAGATTTTGCGTTCGCTTCGAAGAACGGGTATTTTGGGAATCTTCACAGTTACACTTGTTTTCCATTCCGTAGTATAGGTCTCGGTTTCCCAATATTCCTGGTTTATGAGGAAAAGAATGTCAGCCGCAACAATGGGATCCGCCTTAAGTAATTCCACTAGTATTCCATCAATCCCTGGGGCCTTACCTAGGTACATCGACTTAATTGCGTCTGCCAGCTCCAATCTTGTCGGTGTTTTGATATTTAAGTTGGCCGCAACTGGTGGGTGTTGAGGGTCGTGTGAAGAGGAATTCGATGGTCCAAAGGTTTTGTTTAGGACTTCAACAAAATATTCTCTCCACCGCCGCGATTGATCCATTAGTATGTATCTCTTACAGGATGTTGTTGTAAGAGTTTTTTCTGCCAATTTTTTGGGAATCTGTTACCGTGGTAGGCCGCTTCTTCTGCTTTTTGCGAACGCGTTGATGTAGTTGCGTTGGTTCCGTTTTACACTTCTTTGGACGCTTTTCGGTAGCAGAATTGATGCGGTCTTTAATCTGCTTCCGTTCTTGCATTTGGGATGTCCTCGATGATTTATGATCGTCTTCCGCTCTCTCATCGTCCCACGTATTTTGTATCACAGCTCTCAAAACATTTCTTCACCCTTTCACATTTTTGGTCGATGATGTCGTCGGTGTCATGGCACAGTGCATCAGCTTTTTGACACAATGCAATGGTATATGCGCTGTGGATGTTCGGTCTTTTAAGGCTTTGCACATTGAGCCGTGGTATATTAGATATTGTGCTACGTGGGCGTACTGCTGCCATGCATAAGCGAAACTTAGGTAATCGCTGCCAATATCAGTCCGCGCTTAGACCTCAAATCGAGACATTTTATCCAAGTTTTCGAAACAGCAATATGGTCAATCGGATCATATAAGGATCCACCGATGACAAGTTGCCACGAGTTACAAAATTTAAGAAACTACTCCCCATTTGCGTTCCTGTTTCCGAGCCCTAACTCCCCATTACATGTTACAGGCCGATGTTGTTAGAGCCAGTAGTAGCGTTCAGATCCCCGATTACTATTTTGATATTACCATTAGGGCCTTATAAAAGGTATCGTTAAGGAGCTGGTAGAAGGGATCCTTAGTTGTTGTATCCGCTTATCGGCGCATAGAATTGAATTATTAAGATCTTAGCCAGGGTCGTATGTGGGGGGGTCCTTCCCCAGAATTAAAGTTGTCAGATGAAGACTGACAGAGTTCAAATCATAAATTTTTAACCACAAAATCTTTCTAATAAAAATTATGATAAAATAAGCTGCTGGACATTTGCATTGAATCGAGAACCTTCTCGTTTTTATGAAGCCGGTTAAAAATTGATTTTACTTCGCTTCTCTCTAATAACTTCATTAAACACACACAAACTTTGTAAACCCCTATAGAGAGAGTCCAGAACTTATTAATAATAATTTCATCCGTGCGTCGATTAAAAAGGTGGTTATGAATTCGAAGATTTGCCAATAAGCACAGAAACCGTCATAGAGTGTTTTGCAAAAAATCCAAAAGGAAAATCGATTTTATAATATATAAAAACATTTTCGCCACTAATGGGAAACTGGCGGTCCCAAGCGTATTTTACGCACGTAACATTATATTGATACGTTATAACTGCTTTAAATTATAATACATCTATCATTTATTTCTGATTGGAGTATGATTGCGTCAATAATAAGCAATGTTATATAATCTGTACCATCGACAGCATTATAATTTGGTCATTTCAATGAAAATGTTGTTTTATTGCTTAATAAACAGCCCTCTTTCACGAATTTAAAAAAAAATCCGCTTAAAAATTTAAAATCTTCTAATTCCCTTCCGGCTTTGTACGTACGACCGACCTTCAATTTAAAATATTTAATCTTTTTATTTTGGCGAACAAAACAGTTTGGGACACGGAATTTCAGGGAATTTTAATTGAAATCAGGGAATCGCTTAGTAAGGGATTTTTAAAATTACAGATTCTACCCAGGGAAATTTGGTCTTGAAAAGTTGTTGTTTGTATGTACCCCCCCCCCCCCCCCCCCCCATGTGTATACGCCCCTGATGTTACGTACCCTAGTCCGTTATCCGCGTATGATAGTTTGGTCGCATATTGTGTAGTAGTAGTAGTGATTTGCGGGCAAGCTTAGGTAGTAACAAGCCTACACCTCCCGTGCAGGGTGTTTCTAATTCTTTATGGCATAGTTTCAGATATCGGTGATGTAAACTCTACGCTCTCTATATAAATTCGCTTAACCCTAAAGTATTTATTTTGTACAAGGCCATTTCCCATTCCACCATGATCTTCACGTATCCACACTCGTCGTTCTTACGTTCCATAGCCCGATCGGAGTCCGGTGATTATAGCCAAAGGTCGTCATCACAGAATCAGTCCGAAGTATCCGAGGCGTACTAGACATTTTGTGTTTATGGTTGGGTTTTCAAATAAGCAGGTTACAAGCCTACCTATTTTATCCCAGAAGGAGGGCTGTTCCTTGAGGCGTCTTAGAAAGCACCGATAGTGTATTTGTATAGCGCATAGATCCTCTCCAAACCGAGGTGTTCTGGCTGGCGCATGGATTTCCCTCCTCCTTTCTCTACCCGGCTTGTTACCATGCACGGCGGAGTTTAATAAATTGGAATTGAAAAAATTTCGTTTAAAAATTCGAGCAGAGAAAAAAATATTAAAATATTTCTTTACACGATCGGTGTTTCTAATAAAGAAAAGCTAAATTCCTTTAGCTCTTCCTCAACAGCAGCACCAAAGGGTTAGCTTTTCTCTAGCTGCTGAATGCCTTCGAAAGAAACTGAAAATTAGACGTTGATCCAATAAAATAAAAATAAACACCGATCTAGACAGCTGTATCTGATTATGATCACTACACTATCACTCCGGCTTTACGGTAAAATATTTTTCACAAGCACAAAAATATGTACGGAATAATAAGATTGGTGTTTATTTTTATTCTACTGGATCAACATTTAGTTTTCGGTCTCTTTCGAAGGCGTCCAATAGCTAAAGAAACGCTAACCCTTTGGTGCTGCTGTTGAGGAATTGTTGAGGCAATTTATAAAAATGTTGACAAAACATTTATTTCTCTTTCTTGATACATTTTACCACATTTCTTGATGCAGTTGAAATTTTTACAAAAATTTTTATTACAGTCAAAAATTAAGCTCAGCGACCTACAGAAGTCATGTACATCGATCTGCATGTTGTCAGACTAGATATACTATAATAACACGCTTTATATTGCATGCTAGTTTCTACTGTAGAACATAACTTGTTAATGACCTATTTAACATGTACAAATTTGTGTTCTATTAATTATGGAAAACTTAGAACAATGAAATTTATTGTATTATTAAAGTCATCAATTGCTCTCACTATTGGTTCTACTAGGATACTGCGAATTGCTCTAATAAATGTGCGATCGACCAAAATCGACCTAATTTTAATAGCACATGAAAACATGCCACTATAAAACGTGTAATTGAATTTACAATTGCAAATACCAAAACCATTATGCAGAAAAACGTGTATACACCCAATCATGAATGCAATTCATTTAAAAATTTGCCATTCGAAATATATTTTTTTACTGACACATGCAACAAGTGTATAACATTTCAGTTCTGGTAAAGTTATTGATTTAACTTTACTTGAGTACTTAATTTAATGTGGTGCTAGTAAGGTATAGACCTTAATGCACAAGACATTTAGATTGCACGTGAATTTAAAGTTTTATTGCCATCATTCACGCAACACCTGTACCCAGACTTATGGTATTAAACGAAGAAAATCGCCCAAAACTCACAGCTAACTCAAATTTTAAATTTGAATTGCTCCTGCTCATAAATCTTCGGTGCTCGCAACAACTAGTTTCCGGTTTGAACGACGACCGGATAGCTAGCACCACAACGGAAATTGGTCTAAGCGCGCTGGTTAGTCATTTGGATTTTGGGAAGCCGCCAAAAAATTGTCATAATCGATTTTTGGTTTTAATTAAGAAAAACTTTCTGATTGACGGAAACACTCGTTTGTTTGAAGTTGTAAACTTTTGTGTTTTGTGTGCTAATGATTTTCACGAGGAGTCCCCAAGTGGTTAGTTACACAATATTTGTAGGTGGAAAATTATCTTTACTAGTATTTACTGCTAACGAGAAAAAATAATGCGCATATAAGTACATACGACTATAATTAGTGTTTATCTAATTCAATTCCGATAAATGGTGCGCAGTAATTGTCACTTGGTGTCAGTAAACACTTGTTGCAAAGCCTCAGAAGCTAGTTCTTTACGGTTTTTGCGATTACGAGCTAGATTTCTAACTTTTCCTGCTTTCATTGAAAACAATAGCAGAGAACGAATAGACGTAAACTGAGGGTTAACCAATATCCATGACCTCAAGTCTTATGGTTTTGTATTTCCTTTAATGTATGACGTTCAATAAATATTCGTTTGAAAATTTGCACAAAAGCTTGAAATTCTGTTGCAATTTGCAAACTGGGCCACCCAAGTAAACTAGACTTTAGTGATAAAGCCGCAGTACACTCTGTATGTAGTATGGAGCATCTCTCAAACAAAATAGATTTCAACTCCGAATTTATTTTTCTTATTACGTTTGGAATGTGTCCGGTGAAAAATGTTGTGCTACCAGTAAATCACTCAGGAACTAGGAACGGCTATATGTACAAGTATGTATTGTGTATAGTTTTACAGGGTGGTGCACCCGCCATTCAATTGTTATCCTGTGATGAATTACCCCACAAAGTGAAGTATGAACTTGGGCTTCGGACTATGTAGTGGAAAATGAGGAATAAAATTTACTTACACAAGAAAGATGAGGACAATTTATGAAGAACTTTAGCTTAAGAAATTTTGGTTAAGTTATGGTTTTTAGCAGTAAGAAACTTTCGAAAAACTTGTGCAGCAGAACATTTAAGGAACTATTTGAGGTCGACGTAACGTGCTGGCCTTCCATAGAGTCCTGCGTAAAAGTAATTGAGTTGGTATATTCATGTACATATATAAGTAAGTAAATATATAAAGAACAAATGCGCTCGGTAATATTATGTACGCTCCCGCTACAGGCCTAAAAATTGCAAAGTACTCCCGCCACACGGGTATGCACGCTCCCGCTACAGGCACAAAAATCTTAAAATACGCTCGCCATAAACGAAAGCTTCCATTACTGCACTACGGTTTTAACACATTGGAGGCTGAAAACTCACCGCGTGGGTTAAGTAAAATCCCTCCCATATAGGCGTGTGTGTGCGTCATCGGCCAACAGATATTTTAAAATTGTCCCCAATAACCGGCGATTTACAGGGTGAGTCATAACAATAATAATGATAACAATTACCTGAAATTTATTATTTTTATTCTTATAAATTTTCCAGTTTCAGTTATAATCTTTATTAAACCAAGTAAAAATAAGACTCAACGCACAAATGTTGCCGGCTTCGGCGGAGATAGTTTGTTATTTCAGACGTCGGTCTGAAATGAGTTAATCTACGAAAACTATTTTAGGTTTTCATTTTAAATTTTAGTCTAGAGTCTAGTCTATGGGCGTACTATGCTTGGTTTGGAGTATAATTTTACGTGCCTCATTTGAGTGTTATTCAGCGTTTTGATACTGTGAGACGTTTCAGGCTA
This sequence comes from Leptarthrus brevirostris, assembly GCA_964036015.1. Taxonomy (NCBI): domain Eukaryota; kingdom Metazoa; phylum Arthropoda; class Insecta; order Diptera; family Asilidae; genus Leptarthrus; species Leptarthrus brevirostris. Next base: position 93,248,823 of record OZ038374.1, read on the forward strand.
AAAATGGCGAGTCTTATTTTTCTCGGGGTACAGGTTCGAGTCCTGCCAATGTCAACCTGCGGTTGTTTTCTGCACTTACAGTTGGGAGTTCTCGTGATACAATATACATGGTACCTTAAATATTATAACTGGCGCACAATAATTTAAACATACGAGTATATATGTTAAATCGTAGGTAGAATACCCTCCCCCACCCACCCTCTCTTCACGAAGATCGTAATTTTACTTTTTTTACTGAACATAATTTAATTAAAATTTTATCTATAAGTCTTCTTGCCAGGGAGACGCTTTTCCACGCTTTTTTTAGAAAAGTAGTAGTAGGAGCCGAGTTGATCATTTCTTCATAACTTCAACCAAAATAGAAGTACTTTATATATAAATTAAACCACCCCCGCACCCCTCATCCCTATGGTAAAATCCTAGATCCGTCACTAGTTAGATGCTTCTGAAGGGTGAAGATGTGACGATTTATTTTTCAAGATTTTTGTAAGGTTTCAAACTGATTTGTCGTCGTCTTTCAATGAGAATAGCTTGTTATTCCTGAAATGTTGAGTGTCCGACTCGTGTTCCTGATACTTCGGGACACAACGCGCATCTTTTGGATCTATTTCTAACACCGCATCCAGAAAAGTATTCGGTTTCGGTAACTGCTCCCTTGGGTAATTCGGACCATTGTCTTATCTCCGCCCAATTCTCCCTCTCCTCTCTGACAACCACTAACCTAAATTCCACCAAAAAATTAGTGTGGTATTATAAAAATGCTGATTGGAGGGGGGGTTAATAAATATCTCAGAGATCTGGATTGGTCTGATTGCTTTTCTATGAGAGACGTTAACAGAAGCACCGATTATATCTTGACCATCCTCTGGTTTGGAATGCATCGCTTTATTTCTCATAGCTTCAAGAACATAAAAAGCTAACTAACACCAATTGGTTCAATAATGACTGTTTCGCAGCCATTAAAAATAAGGAAGCAAGGAAGTGCTCTAATTTGTTTAGAGCCATCTATAATTGATGCTATATACCCCTCTCATGTAGGGAAGTGGTGGTGCTATTTATTTCCAAACAAGACAAAGCCTCTATAGCTCCCTAAATTATACAGTCCAATCAGTCTTACCTCTTTTCTACTGACAATAGAGATATCAGGTGCAAAATGGAGCAATATTCTTCTTTACACAGTTAGCCTGTAGATCGACAGAGACTACCTCACATTATCTTGTTAGCAAGACAGAGAAAGCCCTTTACTATAAAGAAATAGCTCTATGTACTTTTCTTGACATATGTGCTTTTCGGTATGGATCCATATGTAGATTTTTCACACGGAGGGGTCTGGTTTCTCAAAGCGTAAAGTGGATGGATGATATGCTAAAGGAACGAGAAATTATATCCACTCTGGGTAACTTCTGTGTGTGCATTAGGGCAGCTAAGGGGATGACCTTGCAATTATTATTACAGGAAAGTTCAACTCGACTGTCACTGCGCACAGTTACTGACTGGTGCGAAAATGAAGATTAGCGTTGCCAAGACTGTTCTTGTGCCGTTCATCAGAAGGCACCATTTCCATTTGGACCTTGGTACAATTTCTATCCAAGGCACGGTCATTGAAAATACGATTTTAAAACTAATTATTACCAACGCATTCGTAGTCTGGTGGCCAAAATTTAACAACGGTCGGTAATTGACACTTGCAATAAGTTACAGCGGCTTGTCTGCCTCTCTACAGCACTAGCAATGCAGACCTGTCCAACAGCTGCCATGTAGGCAGTAATTTGACTCTTTCCACTGCGCACCTATAAAATAAAATAGGCTGCGATTAGTGCCCTGAAATTTCAGCTCATATATAATATGCTGTGTGGTGACAAGGGTCACATGGGCATCCTTCAACGTATTCCTGGCATAGATGTGTACACCGTGGCGGACCGGGATTCTCTTTCCTGAGCGAGCAGAATGGGACGGCGGTGGTCCAAGTCTAGACCCTAGTACTCTCAAATGGGTCACTGATGGTACAAAAATGGAACCAACACTGGGGTTTTGATTGCATTGGGTAAATGGTCCAGTGACTTTCAAGGTAAAATCCATGTCATCGAATTTTGCGCACTTATCAATGTCAACAAAGGATTGACTGACTATCTTCTCTAATAGTCAAGCGGCCCTCAACGCTCTATTCTCGTGGAGGTTTTTTAGAGGCTTACTAAGGAGTGCTTCGACACCCTCCAACAAATAGCTGCCCAAAACAGGGTCACGCTCTAAGGTGCTCGTTACATCGTATGCTTTCAATGATACCACCGCCTTAAAAAAGGCGGATCTCAGGTGTTATCAGGCTACCTGTCTGGCCACCATATCATGTACACTGGATAAGTATGTCTAGTGAGAGAAAGTGTCGGCTTAGGAGGAGGATCTTCAGTTGGGAATTTCTCAGCCCACCTGATGTTATATGCTCCCCTGATAAAGACCTCCTTACCTACCTAAGGGTGGCTAAGCGCTTTTTACGGTAGAAGGAGCTTTGGAACAAAAGAGATTTTTGTTTGTAGTGCACATAGTATGGGTAACCCATTATTAATACTAATTTGGCAAGGCTCAAGCGATTAGGGAAATTTTTGAAATAAACCTTTTGCTAACTTCCCACATTATTTACTGGATAGTTTTGAGGCATTGAAATTTTTTATTATATCAAGATATAGCCTAATGGCAAAAAATTTAACCACATTTTAATATCTTCTCAACAATAAGATTTGCATTAAAATTGAAGTTGGCGGAGAGCTTTATAGCTGATTAAAAAACACAGCTAATGTAAGCAGATGTAGTTGTCCAGATGACTACTCCAACGAGCAGTAGATCGTAAGTTTATCCGCACTTAGGCATGCAAGAAATTTAGAAAAATTATATAAAAATTAGAAAAATAATTCAACAACAAATAGAATAAGTATTTCAACATAGCTCGCAGCAATAAAATAACATCTGCGGAATACACTTTACCTTTTAAAGATCGTTCGAATATGGACATTTTTCTTTAATGAAAATTTACAATTTAAAAAAAAAAATTTCTACAATCTACTTCCTCAATGAACTTTCCAAAATGTTCAACCGTGTTGATCTAACTCCTACCATTGCAGGTACAGCCACTTCCAAAAGTAATAAAAATATTTTGAAAATAACCAAAAATTCAGCATTTTCCTAAATTTTCTCCGAAATTCAGGTAATTAGTACACGTCTGTTTTACTTTTATTGGATTGCTCGTCTTATTACCTTTCCAAAAAAGTAGAACATGTCTAGGTAGAGAAAGAATTAGAAAAACCGCATCTTTAGAAATCCTTGACTACCAAATTCTTTTATTGCACTTTATGTAGGAAATTCTTTAAATACACAAAAGTTTTAAGACAAAGGGTCGAAAATGTTTGCTTAGGATACAAAGGTAATAAGTTTTTATAAAGTTATAAAAATGTTAGTGTGGTTTTGTTTTATTGCTGATATTAGCTTGTGTTAGTCAAAGTTCACACCCTAGTATCCTGACGTACTGTTACTAATACCTGATGGAAATTTTGCTATTAAATAGGGTCATTCAGCAAGAATATCGATCATAATTGAAAAATAATTCCATAACTATGGTAAAATTATTAAAATTTGGAAAAATTTACTTCTGAGGAATAAGCCGATATAATATACATTTACTGTGCAGTAGACTGAAAAGAAAAAGCGGCTGTCCTGGAATAAGAAAAGATATTCCCTAATCGACGTGCGTGTATTTAAACAGACTTTTGGAAGATTAAGAGAAACAGGAAGTTTAACTTCACACGGCAAGGAATCGCGACCCGAAACTTCGGAAACTTTTACCGAAATCGAGCAGCTTATAATCACCAAGACCCTGAAACGAGCCCGAAACGGGTCGCAATACGAATAGGAGTGTCTTCAGATAAAGTTTGGAGGGTCATTCATCCAGAGGGATTACGTCAATATCACCACCACCTTGTCCAAGAACTGGAATTTTGCAGTTAGCCTGAAACGCGATATTGACGACAGGGCGTTTCTGGACCGAACTCTGTGGACGGAGGAATCACAATTCACCACGGATGGTATCACGAACTTCCACAACCACCATACCTGGTTGGATACTAATCCACATAGGACAAGGATGACCTAATTCCAGTAGAGATTCAGTGTCAATGTTTGGGCTGGTATCATCGGTACCCATTTGGTAGGATCAGTCATTCGGAGAATAAACTACCAGATCCAATAGAGGACATCCGTTTGCATAATCGAACGGACATGTTTTACCAACCCGATGAAGCACCAGCGCATACTGCTAACTTTGTGAAGGCAATACTAAATGAAAAATTTCGTAATTGCTGGATTGGACGAGGTGCACCGATTCCTTGGCGTGCTAGATCTTCAGACCTTACTCCATTGAACTTTTTCTTATGGAGAACAATTAAGGATGAAGTTTACTCAAGACCAGTTAATACTAGAGGATTTAATTACAAGAATTGGGAATGCAGCGAGAAAAATACGACAGACGCTGGTTATAATACGCGTGAAACAGGGAATTAGAAGCAGGTTAGTGACGGTGCATATTTTGAATAGCTTTTGTAACATACTGGAATTAATTGTAATACGTTTTCAATTCAATAGAAAGGATTTCTAACTCTGATTTTAGTTTCTTTACAATACAGATTTTTATAATCTTCCCCGATAGGTTTTCTACTTATAAATTTCTACATCCTTTCTCTACCCGGGCATGTTGCACCTTTTTGGGAAGGTAATAAGATGAGCAATTTAATAAAAATAATAAACGGATGTAATAATTACATGAATTTCGGAGAAAATTTGAGAAAATTCTGAATTTTTGGAATTTCAAAACAATTTTTTCACTTTTGGAAACGTCTGTACCTGCAATGGTAGGAGTTAGAACAGCTTTGTTGAGATTTTCATTGGGATAGTAGTCATTCAGCGTTTGTTTGATTGCCCCCCCCACTACCCGGCTATGCCATTCAAATTTTTGTTGGCCTAGGTGACATCTATCACCCGACTCATTTCCGCATGTCAGATCGGAAACACCCTGTATAATGTCCTGATTTAACGACATCAGCTAATATTTGTGGGACTATACATTTAAACCAAAAGTGTACCTTATGCATTTTTATAGAGCTTAGTTATCAAATTATACTACTGCTTATGTATAAAATGTCGAGCACTTATAAAATTTGCATTACCATTCATGGATCGAGTATGGCGGTGAAAATGAAAGAAAGCAACTCGTGATAATGACGCAAAAACCTATTTGAGGATGCAGTACAAGATATGTACACACACGTACGAATAGAAACCAAGCTCTCAACGAAAACGTTGTAGGCAGCACTGGCGCTTTGCAAAAAATCTCGTTCCTGCACATTTCGTCTATTCATAAAAACAATAGAATAAAAATCTCGGAAGTAAGAATAGGACCACCAAGACGCTAATGTAAATGAACTCGCACTAAAAAAATGCACAAAGGGGGAAACAAGCAAAGAAGCTTTAAGTCTTAAGAAATCCAGACGGTTTTCGTTATGCAAAAAAAAATACAATGAGGAAGTAGAATAATATGACGTACCTCTCGACGCTTTTCCTGTCTCGATATCTGCAAACGTCTCCAGCAATTATTATGTAATTGCTGTGAAGTGTACGAGTGGGGAAATGAGAAATAATGAAAAATTTCCATGTGCAATTAAAGTCGCATGTGCTAGCTCACTGTTGACTTTAAACTCACTAACTTTGCCAAGAAAAGGAGCACAAGGAAACCTTGTCAGTTTCAGATTTTCTTTGAAGTTTCAAGGAAACTTATAAGCCGGATTACGTAAACGTTCTCTGCAACAGCATCAATTTAATTACTCTCGGAAAGTGAATTACTCAAATAAATTTGCCTCTGTGCAAATTTTACTCAAAGATGCTAAGAACTCAAACCACTAATTTGAGCACACAAGTTCAGATCAGATATTAAAATTCCAGTTTATATAATTCTACAGCATTTAAAGTTCATTTATTCAAGTTTAATTGCATCTAGAGATTTATGTCCGAGTTTCCATTTGAGTGCGCGATTTGCAGCTATTTAGGTTCCTTGATATGAGGATCCTGTAAGTATGGAGTACTGTGCCTCTGCCAGTCTGCCCGAGTGCGGATTCATTTTCGTTCCAGCAATTTTGCAGCTTAATATGAAAGTTGCTTGTGCAATTATAACTTTATTTAAGTGGGTACTTGGGTTTATATGTATATGCGTGCGTGGTTAAACTGAGCCAAAACTGTTTGGAAATTAAATTTAGGAAAGAGGAGTATCCGGCCGACATTGTTTTGGGTTAATTTTGATTTGGTTGCCAGGCATACTTTCTTCAGAAGTTATATATTCTAAGGCAATTGTTGCATTGCAAGTAGATGGGCTGAGTTTTTTCTCATTTTAATCGAAAACGCATAATATTTACAATAAATTGACATAAAAAAGTCGATCCTAATCTTATAAGAATGTCGTCACCTCTTTGGTTATCAAACCATGGATATTACTTTGGAACCCGTAATCGATTTTTAGCGTCATCTGTTGTCAGCAGAACACAACCACACGTTGCTGTTGAGAGGATTCGAACCTGTCACCCTTATGTTAAAAATTAAGGTCATTTCTCTGCAAAGCCAATTAATATTTTTTGTATTTCTATAAGTTTGTGTTCATGCAGGAATAGCGTTTACCAGGCTATTGTTCAGATAATATTGTATAGTCTACTATTTAGACGAGTATTCACTTAAAAAATCATATTTACCCTTTTAATTAGTAATTACAATGCCAGGAATACCATACCTGCCCAAGTACAACACTTGTGTTCTGCATTTTTGGCAAGAGCCGCCAAAAACGAGTTCATGGAGGCAGTTGGCACGGCAAACTATATACACCTTATTTACACCAAAACATGGCGAGTAAGTTTAGTTAAAATCTAACAATAAAAATTATCGTATAAATTTGTTTTTCGTCTCTTGTTTTTTTTATTTAGTGCTTTTTGCATTTGCAATGAATATTTTTTTCCTTCGATCTGGTCGCTTGCTCAACAGTGACTGATACTCCTTTTTAAGTAGATTTGCTCAATTTTTCCTTTAATAAATCTATTTTACTTTCTACTCCACAATTGCTAAAATCTTTACGAACTGCATCCACAATAAACGCCGTTAAGGGGTTAGGGGTAGTCAGCGGCGTGAAAAAATAAGTAGTTCAATTTATTTTACAAAACAAATAATACAAAGTTATTAAATTATGTTTTAACTTTAACAACAATTAAAAAAAATATATTTATTGTAGACCAAGTTATCTCCATATTTGTTGGACCCCGCCCCAATAGTCGTTTTTTGTGGTGACCATTAAACATTTTTCTGGTTCATCTAAAATCAATCAAATAAAAAAAATCATTAGTTTTATAATTAATCTAGTGCCTGATCGAAGCTGTTTTTCTTTAAAAAATAATTAAAATGGTGGCCTCTAACAATTTATTTACGAAAAAATCGCTAGTTTATTAGTTATAAAAAATAGAAGTTGTAATAAATAAAATCCTTCGATCAGACAATATATTAACTATTATTAACCTAATCACTTTTTTATTTTCTTCGCATAAATTACTTAAAAAATTATCGTTTAAACATAATTTGCAGTCCGATTTCTTTTAAAAAATATAGTTATGCTTACACTCTCTTCAAGTGTCAAGGGATATTTCTTCAACCCACACTTTATCTAAAAAAATTAAGTTTCAGCAGCGACTTTGGCCTCTTCTCACGAACCTTCCTTTTCATTATTGCCCAAAGGTTCTCAATGGGGTTTAAATCTGGGCCAAGGTAGAACATTTGGGCTCCATTTTTTAAATAAATCACTAAAAGTAATTTAAAGAAACATAATAACTCTAGTACTTTATTTTTACATAAAACTTTCCACTGAATATAAACCGTTACCGTTTTTGCTTTATGACAAGGGGCAGAGTCGAGCTGAAAAATTCACTCCGGATGCATTTTCAGCGTTGGCAAAAGGAATCCTTTTAGAATATTTTTATACGCTTTCACGTAGACCGTTACTTGTATTAAGTCTAGCTCTCCTAATCCACAGTATGAAAAGCATCGTCATACCATCTGTTTGTTGGATGTTTAACGGTGCGTTTAAGACAGTATTCCTTTAATCATTCCTCTGGCTTTCGGCATACATACTGAATCCTGTACGATCGAAATAAAGAAAATTTGCTCTCGTCAGAAAAAACTAATCGTCGCTAGTCCTCCTTAGTCCAGCATCTTAAGCTTTGAGCCCAGTTAAGCCTTTGAGAGCGCAGTTTTGTTTACTGTTTGTTTTATAAAATAAATTAAACAAAAACAAATATTTAAAACACTAATTTTTTCACGCCACTGACTACCTCCTAACCCCTTAACAAAAAGCTATCCATCCTCAATGCCAACGTAAGAAATGTCAAGTGACATCTGCCAAAGTGAAGGTTTTAAATGTATTTGCGGCATGTTTGGACTCTCCACTATCTGTTTTATACAGAATTGGATGTTTGCATAAACTTTCACTTAAATTTTCCTCATAGTTTGAATTTAAAGAAATAAATAAAAAGACCCTAGCAAACATTTTGTTTACGTTATAAAAAAAAGATCTACCTAATTACGCCGTCAAAGTAAAAAGTTAATCAACTTTTTTAATCCTATTATTTAACAGCCTGTATTTCAACTAGGAAATGACAGATAGTGCCGTCACAACGCCGTTGAGCAACGTTCATTGTAGTTACAGGGATGCAGAGACGGAGATATATTTTTAAAGTGAACAAGAACGTGTCTGTACGGTAGGTTAGATTAATTTAGAGGGTTGCTGCTGAACTACCATCATACCGCTCCTCTTAGATCACAAAATGGGTTTATTGCGGCCAATAGGTCCATGCGAATCCAACCAATTTACCCTGCTCCCCGGCTTTGAGCTCTGTGCCCTACAGCTCGGTAACCCCCGAGAAAAAGCATACTTCTTCTTGTCGCCAGAGCAGGGCTCTTACAGAGTACATGCCGAATTTATTCCGTTACTTTCGAACCCTTACAGCTAGAACAGAAATCCCGACCAAGTATTCTGGCATGGTTGCCTATGGTGCAGTGACCCCTGTAACCCCTGCTAGATTTCTGGGGTCGGTTTTACTTGCAATAAGAAATATTCTAGTTCTCTTACAATACTCAGGCCACAGTTGTTCGGTAACACAACGTGCGTCTCGGTTAGTTCACCGATTATAAGCTGTCACCAATTCATCCACCCTCTCAATGCCAATCCTATCTCCAGGCACCTAGCATGTGACATCTGGAATCAAGTGTCTGCACTTATTTTAGATCCATCCGTGTACATATATGGAGATTTCTGATGCTTCCACCACTTCGTTTTTGTCTCATTCCTCTCTAGCAGGTAGTTTTGTAATAAAATTTCTCTTGAAAGTTATTTCTGCAAATGGGAACTCGGTGTCGAACTTGTAATCGACGCAATCTGACTTAAGACGAATGCTAGAATACACGTTCAACCTCTCCTTCCCGTACATCACAGCTTTGAGTGTGATTGCACTTGCCGTTTCTGTTCTTTTGCAGTAGGTATCCAGTCAAGAGGTCTAGCATGACCTCTAAAACGCTGTAGGCATGATACTCGGACACACTGTTATTCACAGCCTGGCCGCTTTCTATACTCTTGATAGCGTCTCCAGGTTCCACCTCTTATTCAGAGTTGTTTACTAGACTAGTGAGCCGTAGCAAAGAGTCGGTCTGACAATGGCGATGTATTCCAATGTATCACTTTGGGTTTGAGACCCGATTTGACACCAAAGATTCTCTTACACGCCTAGAAGGTAACGTTTGCTTTCGCTATGCGCCCTTCTACAGGGTGTACCATTTCTAGGGGTCAATACGAGTATAAATAATAGCACCTAGAAAAAAAGACTTGTATGGCAGGAGGGGGAGGGGGCAATCTCAACCGTTTGGGAATTACAGGGTGATTCATAAATTTAAGTTTTTCATGGTATGCACATTACTCTTTTATTTTTATCTTTTGATCTACCCAATACAGCGACATAAAACAAATCCCTGACTAACTAATTATTTTATTGCACTTTAGGTAGGAAATTCTTTAAATAAACAAAATTTTTAAGTAAAAGGGTCGAAAATGTTTGTTTTGGGTGAATAGGTAATTAATTTTTATGATTGCTGCAAGAAAGCTATAAAAATGTTAGTGTAATTTTGTTTTATTGCCGATATTAGCTAGTGTAAGCCATAATTTACACCCTTGGATCCTGGCGTTCAGTTACTCGTACCTGATGGAAATTTTGCTATAAAAAAGGGTCAGTCAGCAAGAACACCTACCACAGTAGAAAAACAAATCAATAAGTACGGGTGTTCTTAAGCAAAAATTATTAAAAAATTTTAGAATTTACATTTGAGTAATACGCGGATATTATTTACATTTATGGTGTAGTAGACGGAATATCAAAGGATATTTCCCAACCGGCGAGCATCCCAAAGACTTACACAGACTTTCCAAAGGTTAAGAGAAACAGGAAGTGCAACTTCACACGACATGAAGACATGACCCGAAACTTCCGGAACTTCTGCCTACGTCGAGCAGCAAGTAATCACCATCGTGAGGCAAGACCCTGAGACGAGCACGAGACAAGTCGCAAGGACTACTGGAAGGAGATCCTGAGAGAAGACTGGAATTTAGCACTTGCCTTCTGGAACGCGACGTTGACGACAGGTCATTTCTGGACCGAATTCTGTGGACGGATGAATCTCAATTCACCAGGGATGGTATTAGGAACCTACTTGGTCGAAGATTAACCCACAGAGGATAAAGGTGACCTCATTCCAGCAGAGATTCAATGTCAATGTTTGGGCTGGTATCATCGGCAAACCTTTGGTAGGACCATTCATTTTACCAAAATCAAGAATTAATTTCACTTTTAAATACTTCTAATGCATTAAAATGTCTAATCGAGTTACACGTAAATATATTTGTAATGCATACAAAAATACATTTCCAAGAAACAACAAGAAAAAGTGAGTTTTTTGCAAAAATTAATTCTGTTTCCACAAATCTTTAAGTATATTGCCTGCACGTATCTATGACATTAAAGGCATAAACTATTAACTCTTTGTTACCAGGTATATGAATGTCCTAATCACTGTAGGCAAATATTGGAACCAACAATTAAGGGCATAACAAAAGGAAAGTTTCAACCAACATGCCGCGAACAAATGCAAGCTACGAGTACATTCCTATGGACACTTTCATAATAAAGAGCCTTTGTATTATCACGCCGGCATGAAAAAAATCGCTGGAAGCAATTCATAATCTTCCACTCCACTGCCCCATATTTCGATCCCATTTTCATAAAGATTTCCCAGTAAAATGGAGATAGCGACTTTATTAAACAAACACAACGTGTCCTAGTGCCTAGAGAAAAATGTCCGGCAATAAAAAAGCACATGACGTTCAAGTTCAAGAAATCTTTCAGACGGAAATTTCTGTGTATTTAAAGCGACAAGGAGTTATGAAACTACTTGATATTTCCATAGTTCAAGGCGAAATGTTATCTATTACACGCGAATTTCCTATATCGCTTACGTCTTGAAAATGACTAAGAAAAGTTTTCCGAGCAAAATAAATAAATCGCTGTGAGAATTCCGTCTGAAATAAATAAGTAGATAGGCACTGTAGAATCTTGAATATAAATCAGAATAATTCTTAAGAAATGAAAACTTCTTCGCAGCCTCAGGGAAAAAGGTTCTTGAAGCAATTATGAAAAGCTAACGAAGCATGCAGCCACTTTCTACCGTCTGGTTGTAGGCGAAGACCACTTTTGCTTTGTTAATTAAGTGCTAAACTTGAGAGTTTCTACTTGAAAAATGGCAAGAAGTGTTTCTTTGTATCTGACTGCCGAGTAGGCGTACTTCTTATGTCAGTTCCGACTTCATTTGTAGTGTGAAATCATCCGTCACATGACATCTTTTTAGAATTTGCCTGCTAAAGCTCCCATAATAAATAGAGCCTCTTTTACTTTTCCCCAACCATACCGTGCAGCCGTACCCATAATTGGTAGTTACCTTTAGCCTCCGTCGTCCTCTCTGCTCCCGTTTTATGACAGTTTATTTGAATGGCTGGCATGATTATGGGACATTAACTCCTGGCCGAGGTCAATTGGTGAAGGCTCCTGAACGAGTCAGGATGCATAATAAATCTGCCATCTGACATGACCAGAAATAAGAGCATAGTCGTAGCGAAACCACAGAGCTGAGCCTTGCATCTTGACCTAAATAAGATCCACAGTAGTGGTGGATTGTTGTTTTGCATTTTCTCAACAATTTGCATTGGTTGTGCCCACGATATAAGTGGAATTTGTCGTGTGGCACATCCAGTTATAGTGGAATATCTATTCATGGGTTCCTGAAATTTTTACAGCGGCTATTCCAACTGCGGGTACTTCACTGTGGCCGTGCGACTAGTTGGCTAGCCCCGACCGACTACAACGATAGCTCCCTGGTGAGAAAAATGAACTTCGAGGACAAGAGCACCAATCAATAAAATCCACACTTAATATAATTATGAAATTGCGGAACACATGTAAAGTGTGCCTATGCCAGTACATGGGCATGACCATTCGCGGCCTAATTCACAATGTGCTTCGTGCTTGTCTCACGGAATAGCAAAGCAAAGCTCGACCCTAATGAAGGCATAAAACTCTTATCTTGAATCAATAAAGTGTCGAACAAATGTTACCCTTCCTCACTTTAAGATGAAAGGAATGTCGCAAACGTCACGATCCCTCAGTGGAGGAGGTCAAGTGTCTGTGATAAGAACACATAATTCGAGAGGATTCTCAACGAGATTACGTTGAGCTATGGAATGGGAATAAAGCCAATGATAAAGGATTAAAAGTTATTTCCAGAAAGCTATTTGGCTGGTTTTGAAATTTTCTTAATGGTATGTCGTCATGCATTTTGAAAGGGAAGTTCCGCTGGCAAAGGCTCCCCTGAGAGCTTCCTAATGCAGATAATTACGCCATTTGTTCGAGTAATCCAGTCAGATGAAAATTTTCATTTTGAAGCTCATTAAGGTCAACTCAGCATCACACGAGTAAAATAGTTTTAAGGATATGCCAGGAATTTATGGGTGTCCCACGAATATCGATTAATGGAGATTGCAGTTAAGTGGAATTACTTCATGAAGCAAATGTCAAGTGTTAGACTTAATTAACCAAGCAATTTTATACAATATTCCCTCATCGACGGAAACCTATAATTAATGCCGCTGTTGTACCTACTACTGTAAGGACTACAGTTAAGAACTCTTGAGTACACTGTAGAAGTTATTAATTTTTAGAGCTTATTATCCTTTTATTCTTGCGTTCTGAACCAGCAGTAGGGTAGAACCTTGAAGAAAATTTATTCATCTGAAGATTGCAATTTCTGTGAAGTTGCTCTTCTCTTTTTAGAACATTTGGAGGGCTGTAATAATAATAAGGCTTCCATGAGTTTAGGCCAAGGTTTATAGCTATTTAATAAAAAAGCTTACTTGCATAAACATAGAGTATTTTAATGAGTAATAAATATGTAGAATAAAGCTGAAATAAACGATTATATCATGGACTTAAAACAGAATGCATTAAATCATAAAGTGATACATCTGAATCAGCAAATGATATTGCTTGACCGATTTTCTGATCTTTGAAAAAAATGGTTTCTTTGGAGCTTAGATAGTACATTAGAACCATTAAATAAGCCATGGAGATGGAATTGGATCAATTGGTGTAGTGGGAAGATCATCACGCCATGGTTTCAAGGTTCGAGAATCGGTCTTTCCGTGAGTTTTTAATTAAACATTTAAAAATAATCCCCTCCGTTTCTGGGATTGTGCCTATCTCGCAGCAATGCAAAAACAGGACATTCAATTTCCCTCATTCCTCTTACCTTAATTCCCTTCCGGCCAAAGCCATGCTCAACCCATCAGAGGCTTGTCCCCTGGACTTTGGCAAAATCATAAAAAAAATTTTGGGTTACTCATATGGTACGGCCAAGGACCAAAGTTAGGTAGTGACGTCGTTAACATGGAGGATCTAACGTCATCCGAGTTCACAAATTTTCTAATGAAGATCCTCCTAAACTCTCCTTCTAACTTCGCAAGGATAGAGCCTTGCGGGCTGCTTGGTTAACAGATATGATAGTAATATCAGCCACTCTCAGTGCTTTATTGACGTTGATAAGGGTGCAGGTTTCGACGGCACGGATTTCAGCTTAAAATACACTGAGCCATCTACCCAGGGCAATCAAGACACTAGGTTTGCGTCCAAATACAATTGTGTAGAAATGTTTTTACAAAATAGGTCATTTTAGTACAACTTAGACCCCATAAAGTTAAATAACATCTTGACTTAAATCTTAGGACGACTCTTCAATCTAGGACGACTCAAAAATTCGAAATGCGTGGGCCAATTTGGGGAATTTTTTGAAGTATTGATCATGTTTCCCAATTCTTACTATGTTAAAAATGTTATACCCAGAGGAGAGGAGGTGTCGCCTAACTTCATAACGCGTAGACAAAGGGTATTCCCGATTAAAATAGTTCAAATTCCCTTAGGACGGAATAATGAAGCTAGTCATTCAGTATTGTTTATGGGATCATAAGAATGCATACTGCAATATTTTTTATAAACCCCCTCCTCGCTTTCGTAAGGGTGAAATAAGCTAATTTCACATTTAATTTTTTTTTGTACTACTTTGTATTTCTTTTTTGTGGGTCTTCAAAACCATTTTTTGGTTTCACAAAAAAAGACAAAAAAGGTAGAAAAGGGAATAATACATAAAATAAATACAAAAAAATCTTGCAGTATGCATAGTAATGACCCCATAAACACAATTGGTTAATTAGTTTTATTATTCCGTCCTAAAGGCATTTGACCCATTTTTACCGTGGATACCCCGATATTGAATAATGTCTGTATAAAAAAATTTTATCTTAACAGGTTTATATATGAGAGAATGGGAGGGCTCTGACCTACAGACCGACGGACGGCCGGACAGACAAAAACTATAAAGATTCTAAAACCTCTACAAGTCCACCGATTAAATTTTTTTTGGCTTTGTCAATTAATAAATTTAAATTCAGCAGATGAAAAAGGGTAATGCAAAGCATTAAGCTTCAAAATTTACAACGGTTACTAATCGTTTATGGTAACTAAAGTGTCATACAAATATTGGTGTATTTACTGTTTGTAGATATCTGGTAAAAACAGCATCTGTGATTTGGACGGCCAGCAACTTGGCAATTATTACCACGTCTTTACTTTATATATATTATATGATGAATATTCAATTAAATTTATAAATTTCCCCCGCTCAACAAAATTCTAGACTACGCCTGACACACAATGTGAAGTGTATGTTTTTCAGTGTGGATGTAGAAATGCAAAGAAAACTCCCCATTGGTAAAATCCTAAATCCGCCATTGAACGTGACACTAGCTAAGAGTTGGAGAGATCATTCAATTCCTTAATCATACCGGTTGGGTCTAGCTATACCCAACACCGATCTTCTAACCAATCGTGCGCAGATATGCACTGACTACTTTATCACGAGATGTGGTAACAAAACGGCACACCTTAGTGGTAATTGGACCTTGGTCGAGAAGCCTGGTTCACCACTTCAACCAGTAAACCAACGGTATCGTTTTGATACTCTTACTAACGAGGGATTCCAGGATTTTGTTATGAGAGACGTGCCAGAGCAGAGACGATAAAATTCCTCCCTATTATCCTGATCGAGAATTCTCCTGAACTGACGCTAATAACTCTGCTATTTAACATCGACTGTATCCAGTATGTCAGAAATTTTCTTCTTCCAGCTTCCTCAATAAAGGAGATATTGGATTGTGTTTTGAGATCATTAAATAGTCCTTCAATATCAAAGCAAGCAGCCAGTGTATATTCCTTATCACGGAGAGATTTCTCAATCATCCTTGTAACCTACTTCAACGCTATATCCACAGGCTTACCTTTAGTGTAAGCATGTTGTGCGCTGCATAGATACCTGGTTGACTGAAGGTATTGCCTGAGATATACATAAGTCCAGTAGCCTCTCTAGTATATTTAATACAAAATACGAGAGGCTGATAGGTGTTATATGGATTGGTTTCTCTGATTTGGCAATGAAAGCCGCACGCACCTCTATCCATCTTTCCGAGAAAGCTCCCTTAAAAGATTTGAAAATTCAAATTTATCTGTATGGTTTATTGGTTTGTGAATACCTTTTATCTCTCTCTCTAGTTCTCGTAACCCCTTGTAGGACATGGAACGGGAGAAGAACTTCACTCGATTCGAGACAACGGTTGCAAGTGGACCTACAATTTAAAGTGGACATTTTCTCTGCAACCACTAAGGCTTTTTTTATCATAATCTGTTGTCAGCAGAAAACAACCATGGGTCGCCATCGGCGGGATTCCAACTTGGGACCTCCAGATTGATAGCCCGATACGTTATCATTTTCTCCACCGACGACTCATTAATATAATATCATGTAAGCTGCTGTCACTTATTAGAACACAAGTTTTAATGTGATAATTGAAACTAGTCATGTAAAAGATGAAGTTGGCCAGCCTTGGTCTAGTCAATGTGTCAAAAATCTTCTGTCCCGCAATTTTCGGCTCAAAATGGACACTTTTCGCAACAGATTTTTAATCGAGGCAACAAATTTTAATCTTTGGTTGTAATCGAAAGATTCTAAACCTTTTACATTTTATTTATTTCTATATTATCATCAAAAATGTTCATTATTTTACTATCTCCTCTTGTTTTTTCTGCAGATATCGGGCCAAAATTTATAAATAAAATCATGTATACCATTGAACATTTGCGGAAAACTTTTGCGATTCTTAGATTATTAATTCTTATTAAATATTCATGCTAACACCTGACCATTTTTTTTAATCCAACTAGCATTATAGAGGACTCGCATAACAAATGTATTGAATTTGCTAACAAATAAAAGCGATTGTACAAATATAATTCCAGAAAAAACCACTAACTTCCATAACTAAAATTCACCACAGAATACAAGGGTATTCTAAAAAGCTGCAATTAAATTAGAAAATATGGAGTGCTTTAATGCTGAAAAACATGTATTTTGCACAATTTATTGCACCAGTGTGAACATAATATGTATGTACCTATGCCACTCTCTCCAAATAAAAGGTGTTCGAAACCTTTTGAATTAAATCGATATAAAAAAAGTAGTAATTGACTTGACCCTTTCCACTACTCCTTTCATCACAATTACATTTTAATGAAGTTGATATAACTGTTCAAATCTGTTTTATAAATTACCTTTCATAGTTCACTTCTGGCGGCCTCGATTTCATACCGGCAGTCGCAATATATCGATATAAATTTTTTTCGTTTGGGCATACGTAAGCGGATTTCTGTGGACATTTTTTAAATGAAATATCTGCCAATGGATTTTGTGACCCGATGACCTGGTTGGCCGTCTATCTGTGGCCATGTTTTGTACCAATTTGCGCTAATTTAGTTCGCTAAATTTGTCATATTTAGGTTAAAGGACAAACCGACTCTCTGACCGTGTTTTTAGAATGTCCATTGTTTTTTTTTGTCATAGTGTAGCTTTTGTTCGTTCTACAAAAGCCAATTACGCTTTCTTAGCAGCCCTTGAAATTTGTTTCATTTTCTCCTTCAAATATATTATCTCTAGCAAAAGTAGCTATCCAAGCCAATTTATCAAAGACCCCAAATACAGTCGCTTTGTGAAAATTATCTTTAAATCTGAGCTCGAACTAAGCCAATGAAACGTCAACGAGCTAAAATTAGATTTCGTTCAAAAAAGCAGCTCCAGGTAAAAAATATACCACCCGGGAAGATAGCAAACTCAGAAACTTCATCAGTTGAAACCAAAGACAAGTAAGCATCCGTTAAACGGGTTACCTGACACTGCCAGAACTGAAACCGAACTGGAAAAGTTCAATTGTGCCCGTACTGAATGACTTTCATATCACTCTTCTTGTAAGACCGATGGGGTTGGACGTTCTCTTTCAAAAACAACATATATCTTAAAAATTTGTCGGAAGGGATTCGTATTTCTGTAAATCGAATTGACATCCTGAATTTTTCAGCAGGATTAATGGTCGCGTGACCGATGATATTTCTAATGGCCGAAGGCATTTTAGCAGTTGATTTATATTACGAAAATCGAAAAAATGTTTGTGAAAAAACGCTAAAAGTGGAGCTAATCAATAAAATATCAAACTTCTTACATCATGTTTCGTGGGAACTTAAACATTTTCTAAGAAGATTTTGGCTCTAGGTCATGGAGTGAATACGTAAGCTTTTGTGGTTGGCTTGGGGGTTGCCCATCGGTACTTGTGTTAGCACTTACATTGTACGGTTGAGTATATTACGTGGTTTGGCAGCGAAAATGTATTTTGGTTACTAATTTTATTTGTTTTCAACATCCCTAGGGTTTCATGGAAAATTAAATGGTTTGCTGGTGCAGGCACAAGCGCGGTTATCAGATTTCTCTGCTACTATGATATACATACCCTCAAATGGGAAATGAGTGACATCGACAGTTGTGTTTGCGATATAGCGGTTACTAGTTCTTGTGGTAATAGAGATTTCTTATCGTCATTTGTTGTTGTTACTTCGAGTAAATATTCTATCTGACTTGATATAAATTTTATAAAAAAAAAACTTAAATATAAACTAAAAATTCGTTTTGTGTAGTGCTAGTTTAGAAAAACATAAGAGTACAAAAAGTGTAAATTCAAAAAAACTACTCAAACTAAGTACAAGCTGATAAATTGATTTCAACAATACCTTACAATCCTTTTTTGTTAGATGCTTTATTAGCAGCAATCTCGATAACAGTACGTTTATTCACATAGTCTTAGGACTAAAATATTACTGACGGAAAATTACCAAATATCAAAAATATTTACATGAACAAGGACAAAAATCTAAATTGAGACATGCCACAATTCATAACCATAGAAATATCGTTTTGTGATAATGATAATGCTAAACTTATTTCATCGCGTAAGTTTACACTTGAAACTTGCAAATTCTGATGTCAGCAATTTTTTCCGAATTTCTGAGTAAAGTGCATACTTGTGTAGGATTGTGTACCTGAACCAGGTACGTGAACAGACCTAATATTTCCCTTCGTTTTGAAACCCTTATACCAAAACGATCATTCAACTTTAAGGATTTTTTCCATGTGTTACGCGATCATTTAAGGTCCCGTGTGGCTTCTGATCTATAGATTATAAGTGATGCACTTTGGATCTTTTCTTAGCAGGTGACTTATACATTACCATTTGCGACTTCGAACACCAATATCTATCCTGTCTTGACCTGTGACTTTCATTGGTAATAACCTCGAAATATTCTGGATGCGGTGGAGACTCCAGTTGATAAAAGCTTGTAGCTAAGATATTATTGGATAGGTTACTTTTCATGTTGAACAACTGTATAACAGAACAGATTTTCGAATCAAACACCTCCGATTGTGTACGTGTGGAAATGCATGCAACTCAAGCCTTGTTGACAACAACCGGTATATCACTTCAGCTAATAGGGTATTTCGATGTAGCAAAATTAATCCACATGTTCTATTCAGTGTTCTCGGAGTTAAATTTCATCCTATTCACTGGAGTTCAATTTCATTAGTTTGGTTTCAGCAACACCGATCTTAAGCCTTCAGGTTGTTAGATAAACACATTTATCAGTATAATTCAGGTTTGTAGGACTCTAAATTAAATTGCTCACGTAAGGTGGTTATTTAAGGCGCAGTACATTACATCATTATTAACATAGACGAATATTAAATCAGACAGTATAGAAAAGCTTCACGAAAAATTCCCTCCATCGTTAAGCATGTGCTCAATTGATTACTTAATTCGCTAAGATAATTCTTGCCATTACTTGCTATTAAAAATTATTAGAACTCCTTAGGCAGCCTTTCTAGAAGTTTTGATAATCATGCGATTTTTCTATTTATTGGTATAGGGCGCAATTGATCAATATTCCTGGTCTACGGAAAGAATAATTTTAGCCCCAGCAGTGGGATCTGTCTGAAGTAATTTGGACATTATTGCGCCGGCCTCCCTTAACCTTGTCGCTGTGCTGGTGTTACAGGTTTTGCACTTAAAATACAATCTTTTGACCAATCATGACCTTATATCATACGATTTCAACATAGAAAACCTCTGAGCTCTTACTATTGGTTGTATGTAAGATTTTATCTTCACACAACCAGGAAGAGGAACACGACGGACCTTCCTGAACCGACCTTCTTGGGCACTGCGCTACCCTTCAAGGATCAGGTGAAGTACTTGGGGGTGATCCTGGATTCCAAGCTATACTGGAACCTGCACCTTGATATAACTGTGGAAAAAGCTCGGAAGTCCTTCTGGGCATGCCGTAGAGCCTGCGGGACCACCTGGGGACTTAAACCCAGAACAATGCTCTGGATCTACACATCGGTAATAAGGCCCATGATAACTTATGGAGCGATTACATGGTGGCACAGAGCAAAACTTAATGTGATAAGGACTAAGCTTAGCAGACTGCAACGTATGGCCTGCCTATGCATCACTGGAGCCATGCGCACCTCGCCGACGGCTGCACTCGAAACCATGCTAAATATTAAACCTCTACATATAGAGGTTGAAAGCCTGGCTCTGTGTGCTGCCTACAAATTAGAGGGAGCCGGTCTCCTCGGGGAAAACATAGGTAAGGGCCACACGACAATAAGGGAGATTCTTGAAGCCACACCTGAGTTGGCCATGCTAACTGATCAGATGCCGGCAAGACTCTCACCATTTCAACCACCCTTAATACGGGTGGAAAAGCGTGAGACCTGGACGCTTTCAGCTGTCCGTCCAGGGGAGCTAGTATGGTATACGATGGATCCAAGACTGAATCAGGTGTTGGGGCAGGGGTCTGGAGCGACTCTCCTCGATTCAGTTTATCACTGGCCCTGGGAATATATACCACGGTATTCCAGGCTGAGATCTTCGCCATACTGACATGCACCTACGAGAACCTAAGAAGAGCCTATAAAAACAAAAGGATCTCAATCTTCTCGGATAGTCAAGCTGCAATCAAAGCAATTGCTTCATCTACCACCAGATCAAATCTGGTGTGGGAATGCCAAAGGAGCCTAGACGCACTGTGTAGAACTAATCAAGTAAGCTTGATCTGGATACCGGGACATCAGGGCTACACGGGAAATGAAATGAACTTGCTAGGAAGGGGTCTAACACCCCTTTTATAGGGCCGGAGCCGGTCTGTGGAATACCTCTCTGCACGGCTAAAAGGCTAATAGCAAACCGCGCAAATGAGGGGCATAGGCTGTATTGGAACAATATTGAGGGGCACGCTCACTCAAGAAGCCTTATGCCCTCACCGTCGCCGGGTAGATCCAGGGAGCTCCTCAAGCTGAGCAGGTCGGCTGTTAGAACTCTTGCAGGCATACTTACCGGCCACTGTCAGCTAAGGAAGCACCTGGTGAGGATAGGCAGAGCCATCGACCCCACCTGCAGACTCTGTCTGGAGGAGGATGAGACCCCATTACATGTGCTATGTGAATGCCCTGCAGTAGCCAGGAGCAGATTTAGCCTATTCGGGAAACCAACCCTGGTACCGAGCGGGCTGAATGACTGCCAACTGCGGGAGCTGTTGAACTTCTTCGGAGGGACCAGCTGACTATAAGGAGTTGAAAGGGTTAGCACAATAGAACCTCACACCTCCAAATCTAATCAAATCAAATCAATCAATCAAATCAAATCAAATCAAGATTTTATCTTAATCGGTGGAAATTAGGTTCAAAGGTTATTATATTCAAAGTGAGAACTAACAAACATTTCTCTAAAAATTGTCGGATTTCATTCAAACGTACTTGAAGTTTCTACTTTTAAAATTCTTATGTCTCTCTCGTACGGAAGTCGAAAACATAAAGTATTGAATAAATATTAAAATTCAAAACTAAAATTTCAAACCACAACTTATCAAAATTATCTGCTATCTATCAACAATCTAGTGAAAATATAAGAGTTCTTTCAACTTTAAACCCCCCAACTATGAATTCTATTAAAATTAAATAAATATTTTATGTACACTTTTGTATTGCATGAAGTGGTAACACCAAATTTTTAATTAAATCCAAATTTAATTTTATATTTATTTCTGAAAGCAACTTTCTAGAAAAACTTGATGAGCAAGAAATTAGTTTTATTTGCAAAATGCAAATGAGTTAATTTAATTTGCAAAAAGCCGAATTTGGAGTACAAAACCTGTTAAGATGACCATAACCGGCAGTTTTTCAACGGCGACCCACATTAAAAAAAACATTTGGAGTAGTGAGGGTCATTTTTATCTTCGTGACTACGTAAATAAGCAAAACTGCTGCATATGGCCTCTGAAAACACAAGATAAATAGTCGAATAATCTTTGCATCAACAATGAGTGACAGTTTGGTGT
This sequence comes from Leptarthrus brevirostris, assembly GCA_964036015.1. Lineage (NCBI taxonomy): Eukaryota > Metazoa > Arthropoda > Insecta > Diptera > Asilidae > Leptarthrus > Leptarthrus brevirostris. The sequence goes on from OZ038374.1 coordinate 93,271,364, forward strand.
GATTTTGGGATAGCGGTATCATTGGACCGATATTTCGAAAATGAAGATCATTGGAACGACTGTGTTTTCTGGTCTAAAGTTGATGCTTTCGATGAAACGGCGCCACATGGCATACTAGTGGTGAAGCAATTAAGTTATTGTGCAAAAAGCTTCCTTCATTAGGCCGCCCAGATGATGCAATTTAATGTCTCTTGAGTTTTTCCTCTGGGACTTTATAAAAAACAAAATCTATGCATCAGTAATGATTGAAGCTCTAAACGGTAATAGTGCGAAATCGTGACGACAAATGTTATTAAAAGAAGATCTCGGAGGTACGGCCACATCAGCCTGGAAGGGATAGCTGAGTGTGTGACGAGTACTGATTTTCCCACTTTTTCATTTTTACATGAAACTGGACTTATTAAAAACTAAAAATGTATACTGAAAATTTTACTAAAGATCTAATAAAAATCAATCGCTTGCTGTGTTCGCACAAACAGAGCCCCCGGACATAACATAACCAAAACAATCGTCTGAGCCAAGAGGTGTAGTCCAAATGCCCCAAAATAAATGTCTTTAAGGCAGAGATATAGCTTTCGCAGATTTATTTGCACCAAGAGCAAATAAGTTTAACCCAAGAAGAATAAGTTTAACTCAAGAGCAAGTAAATTTAAACCTGAATACCTCATAAGACGTTTTAATAGAAAAGCTTTCAATTTCAATTCAGATATAACATTTTATTATTTCATTTTCTCATTATTTTTGTTTAAAGGACTCAAACATTGACATTAATGTGAACAATATTCAAAATTTCTCAACAAATCGTCAGCGCATAGAGGGCAGCCTATGCTTGGGGATGAGTAAAACCATATCCACAATATAATTTCCGCCAGTGGGTTAAGTATTTCTGCTCTTGAGTTAAACTTATTTGCTCTTGGGTGAAATACATCTGCTAATCTGGTGTTTTCTGTAACCCTAAATCATAACGCTAAGAAAATGGAGCAGAAGCTGTAAAACTCTTTCCATTCATATTCAAAAAAAAAGGGGACTAGAAACAGAGGACCAAAATCGTATTCACTATCAATTTTGGTCTTGCCTTATAATTTGTTCTTGAATTTCGGGATATCTGTCTTAAATGTGATTACATTGTAATTAATTTTAATGAATCACTTAACAAAGTAGCTCAAAAAGGACAAATTAACAATTTAAAAATTTTAAATTTCTAGAATTTAGAAAAAATAAAATCAATTCTATTCTAGATGATATGGATCATTGCTGATCTATGCCACCGTGTCTGACTTGATGAAATCTTGCTTTGATCTTACAAAACTACTATTTCAATGAACCCACTAAATGTGAACAAGAAGTTTTTTCAAGAAATAAATGCGAACTCAAAAAAATTTATGTGAATTTACCAGTCCTCCCCATTTGGGGAAGTTGTGGTTTAAAGACAATCTTTAACGAATATAAGAAAGCTATGAAAAAGACTAACTAATTTTAGATCACTTTACGATTTGTTTTACTACGGTCCTGCTCGACGTGAAGAAGTTGTGCTCTGTCTCGAAAGGCTTCAATGTCAATTAAATTTATGTCTATTGCCTTGCAAGTCGAACCATTTTGTCAAAGTTTCAGTCAGATGCTCTCCTCTCACCTCTTTTGTATGAAGCTTTTATAAATACATTAGAAAGAATCACGATCCGCTTCATCAAAAAGAAAATTTCAAATGCATCTTCTAACATTGTGACTATTGATTAAAAAAAGGAAGACAATCTTATAGCTCCAAAAGTATTGTTCTATGGAGTCCATAACGATTGACGCAATAGTTTTATTGAGTTTTACATTTCACTATTTAGATCGTCTTCATTGCTATATCCATTAACAAAACCAGTTTATTGTTTCGATCCTTGTATCGCAATAAAATCTAAGTTGCGACTTCAACAAATAAGTAAAGTCTTAGATATTTTAATACAAACCGATTGACTAATGTACTTTCAAGCAGACATAATAAGAATTAGCTATAGTGATGTTTGCGCTGAAATGCCAATACTTGAACTGAAAATGAATATGTTTTCATTAGAAGATAACCGCCGAATTAACGATTTCTGACTACAGATTAAACACGCTTTTTTTAAAAATGGTTTTGATGTTTTCATATGGAAATGCTTTAAGAGAGGATTTTCAATAAGTCTTAATTGTCAATCTTCCCGAGCAATCTCTCATTGCGGAGCGATAAGTATACGTATTATGTACCATGGTGGAATAAGAAAAAATGTAATTATTAAAAAAGTATATTTCATGGTTTATATCAAGAAGGTCTGAAAAACCAAAAGCAGCAACGTCAAGCGTGAAAGCACAAAAACGTGAAGCTTCAGAGAAAATCAAGGACGCCAGACATGAAGTCGGCGACTTAGACGATCAAAGAGGATTTTGATTACAAGCTCACTTTAAAAGTGACATTATTGATCAATATGACTAGTCAATATTATGTTGCCAAACGGAGAAGTTTAGAAATTCTTAAGAGTCACAAGTTGTTAATAATTGCTAGTCATTGATAAGTATTGTATCCCCTAAAGAATTACTGGAATTAACGTAAATTTACAGTGATAAGTAATTTTTTAGTTTGAAATCATTAATATTAAAATACCATCAACGAATCTGGCCTTTTCTTTAGTACCTAACACATAGCTGACTTTCCATATTATACTTAAATGCCACTTTTGTAATTTTACTTCTTGGTCAATAAGATAAATATATACATCTGTCAGTCTTTCTATATATGTTCTATTGTTTTTCAATACCGCCACTCATTTATAATGGGAATGTTTATACTGGCTCATAGGACAAACGCAACCAGTTTGCTGCTTATTCGTCCTTGCTACCTTCATCGCAGCCACTTCCTACCTAAAAAACGTGAGGCATATGAACCCTCTAACTAAAGACCAACCATCTTATCAACGATTGCCAGTACGGTTTCAGCGCTGGCAGCTCAACCGACTAATCGCTTGAAGTAAGCGGTACGATAAGCATTGAACTTATCAAACTTCAATTTTGCTGCCAAGTAATCACGTTAATTGTTTGTGCCTTAGCTAAGATTACGTTTAAGTATTTGTTGAGCTTTTGACGTTAATTCATTAAACTTTAAGGATAATTAAATTGCGAGCATTTTGAGTGGGGGAAGATGGCTCTTCCTCCTAAAGCTCCATTCCGATAATTCACTCCAACCCGATGTTGAAAATTCAATTGACAAAATTTGTCAAATAAACTGAAACTTATTTTCATATTCATAGATACATAATTTGACTTAAGTTCATTCTTATCAAAGATTTGAGCCTGAGCGCTAATAAGAAGCAAAACCATCCACCAAACACAATTTGATAGAAGTTAGCAAAATTCAGGTATGTCATCAATATTGATAATCGCTAGGTCGGGATAGATGCACCCATTGCCTTCATAATGGTGGAGAGTCTGAAATCATTGCTCTTATCATATCACATGCTTTTGATAGGGTCTGGCGTTCTTTGAGCCTGTTTTATCCGATATGTTCCTATTGGCACTTCTAGGTTGTGATCCCCTCATTTGTTTCGTCCTTGCCTTGAGGAGTAAAGCCTGGAAGAGCTTCTGTGCTACAGGAAGTCACGATGACTACCTAGCGCACACCGATCTCTGTCACCGTTTTTCTGCTCGGCTGCAGGACTCCTATGCCGAACACCTATTTAACATGAGAGCCATGCTACGTACCGATTTCAAAAAGTTATGGAGGTTTGAAAAATCAAAGCACAATTGTGACAATTATTCTTCCACTTTTAGGTATCATGACTGTGAGACCGACTATTTTCTAACAATTGCCAATTTCTTCGCAGATTTTTTTCGAACTTCTTTCTGTGATTCTTACTGTGATATCTGCGATGTCTCCACTTCTGATTTTATCCACTTGACGCGACTCCCGACTCCCGTCCAAGGACTTAGTATTTGACGATGGACTTGTTGCTGAATACCTATCCTTGGCTGACGGCTTTTCGGGTGGTCCCGATGGCATTCCTGCTTCTTTCTTTAAGAAATGCCAATCGTCTCTTACTTGTGTTCTTCGTTATCTGTACTTTTCTGTCCTTGAGTTCTGGCCATTTTCCTGAACTTTAGAAGTCTTCAATGTTAATTCGTCTCCGTAAGAAAGTCAGTAAGTCCGACGTTTCTAATTATCGAATGTTTGCCAGCCTATACCAAAGGTTTTCGAGTCCCTCGTCAGCGATGTACTCCGATTTTATTGCAAGCTTTTTTTTTGGTCTTTCCAGCATGACTTGCTCAATGACTTGAATTCACTAATTATTCTTTGCCGACCATTGAAGCAGGCCAACAGATGGGCTGTGTATTTACAGATTTACGTAAGGCCTCGATAGGATTGACCATGGAATCCTGGTCTATAAACTATCTCTTATCACGTTTCTTTCTTGCTTCGTCAATTGGTTGTCCTCTCTCTTACGTGTTAGAGGTCTTACACAACGTGCCCCCCCCCCCCCCACTCTGCCTACAATGTTTTGTTTGCCTAAGTGAGATCTTTCATCCCACGTTTTTTTGGCTAACCTTATGCAAAACACACACTCACACGCTCTTTTTATAATATTGGGGTTTTGGCTACATCATAAAACATACAACGCAAAGTTAGGAAAAAACTCAAATGTTGACTGAAAAAAGGGAAAGCAATTAGGTATTGAGAAAAAATGTCCACCCTGTAGAAACCATAGTATTTAAATTTCTTTTTATTTCCCCAGCACCAATTGTTCGTAACACGTTCGTTAGTTTGGAAGCTATCTATAACACTAAAAGTTCTCTTGCAATTAATTTCATGTCCCAAAAGAGAAACCATTAACATTTGCTTCATCTGTTAAACTTTGTAGGAGCGCAAACCTTTAGGTTCCTTTACTAATATACCGAGATAAATGTAAATTTATCGAAGAGTTTTTCATTGTTTTGTTTATATTGTTTACCGAATCACGCCGCAATGACAATATGAAAGAAATTGCACCCACCAATGTAAAAGTTTTCAAATATCAATTTGCTTTTTAAAAAACATTTTAATTCAATTCAAAGTCCTCATTTGCCAACAGAAGTGAAGCAATACAATACACGAGAAGGAACCCTCTTTCATCCCGCCAACTCAAGTCTATTTCACGCCAGGTCTCAAGAATACTTGAAACGTGTCAAAGCGTTAGATTGCATAAAGTGATTAAAAGGAATCAAAATCAATTGTAGTCAATAAATTGAAACGCTTGACTTAGAATTGTTCAATGACACCCTTTGTAAGCACAATAAGCTACTTATTGACGCCATGTTTTAAATCAATTAGCCTTTGAGTAAAGAATTTGAACACTTTTTTTTTTAAGTGTAAACAATAAAATTAGTACACATTGTGTTTGGAATAATTGAAATCACAGGAATAAGGCAGAAGCAGCTTAATTAAAGGACTTAGCCTAATTACTCAGGTTTGAATTTAACTTGCATCAGCCAACAGCTAATAAATGATACTAATTGGGTAGAAAGGCACTTTATGATATGTACCATGTTTCCTGTGAATTCTCTATTATCAACTTTAGAAATACTTAAATTTCAGGGGCACAAAGACATTTCATTGTCAATTACGAATTTCTGGTTTATCAAGATTTCATATTTTTTAGTAAGGAATTAAATCTACGAATATGAATAAAAATGTACTATAGGGTCTGTTTTTCTAGTTCTGCTAACTTTGATTCGAAGAATAATCTCGTATATTTCGTCTATCTGGTATTTTACTGCTCTCTTATCGTTTGCAATGCAAATACTTTGAATCGTTAAGCCGCTCAGTTATGCTGCATAGTTTTTAGTTATTATGAATGAAAAAGGAGCTTTCTGACAACAATACTTCAGTTTTATGGATTTCCCTGCAAAACTTACCGCTTAGTAAATTGATGGTTCCGTCAGCTGTACAGGACGTAGTGCTATCCTGTTGAAATCATAAGTTGAAATAAAATTTGATTGAGCTTGTGGCGATGACGCACACCACCGTTTAAAAAGAAACAAGGACCGATGATGATGTCGGCCCATAAAACACACCATACTGTGAATTCTTGTGGATGAAATGAATTCGCATGAACAGGCTGAGGATTACTAATACTCCATATATACCATTTTGTTTATTCACACATATTCTTCAACCAGAAATGAGTCTCAGTACAAAATTTTGCAATAAAAAACTGGGTCAATTCGCGATTGCGCATGATCCCAATCGTTAACGGGCAAAGCCCAAGTTGTTGAAACAAGAAGTTACTGTCATTTCTGACTTTTCGGTTACACTTTCGTTTACAGCAGCGATGGTTTCAGCTGTGTAAATATTTCTTTGGCTTGTGTTGATCATGTAGTGAATAATCCGTACGAAATCGATTAATAACACGACGCATAGCGAACGAATTAGGTTGATCAAATACACCATAACAAAAGGGCCCTAGAACGTCGGCGAACTGGACATTAATAAAGTAAAAAGTAAATAAAGTAAATTTCCACAATATGCAAGCGTTGTTTCAATGTAAGGCGTTCCATTATTAATTTGAGCATTCTTACACAACATTTATGTCAAAAAGAATTGCCATAAATTGTTACAGTGTTATCTATCAAAAGTTCTTTTAAGAAAAAACACTCATAAATGAATTGAGTAGAAACAACTGCATAAAGTTGATTGTAGAATAAAATATCGCTAGTATAGTCTTCCTCGTCGGTGATGATGACTGTTTTCTAATAACAACAAATTACGTTAAAAGACCAATGGGGATTGCAATGTAGTATCAGTGGTTCGGAATCTACCTTAAATTTTAGGTTCACTTATCATCTTTATCATTGAATCGGGTGAAGTATTTTTCCTGCCCCATGCCTCACAAGGAGTTACGGGAGCTAAGGAGGCACTCTTACTCAATAACTGTGATCCAAACAGATGTTAAATAACTGGGTGTGTTGATTTAACAGGAAACCGGTAGCTAATGCTTCTTGAAACGTTGAGTTTCACGTGATTACGTTTGGCTATTTATAGATGTACGCTTATTAAATTATCTTTAAATGTCTAAAAAGCTGTACCATTATAAAATGGTTGGTTAATAGAAGTGGTGACTAGAGCTCATAATCTGGATATCAAGATGGGACTTAACAGAAGGAAGGTTAGGATATCGCATACAACTGCAGCATTTAAGCCAACCCATGCAATTGAGTTGATGATAACACCAATCCGCATCCTCAAAATCTCCCTTTGTTCGTCTACATCTATAACATTAACTTTTGGCTAATCCTCCTACCTTTATCCTCGCAATACCTTGATGTCCTCAGTGGCATATATTAAAACTTTTGAATCCACACGACAATATTCCGTTGGCTTATTCTACAATGCAAACAACCCAAAACTTAAATCTAAGTATGATTCTCACTAAGTCGAGAATTCTTTGCAATGCTGACGACGCCAAAATCTTCCGTTCAGTAAATAAGGTTTGCGATTGGGAAGTTTTGAACTTTGATATTGATGCTTTCTATAAACGGTGTCGAATTAACTACCTCCCTATGAATCAATCGAAAATGTACTACCATACCCTTTTCTCGTAAAAATTGCCCTCTGCATTTTAGATATAACTTGAATAAAGTCTCTTAAGCGACATTGGGTTTTGTAAAGAGATGGTCAAAAGAGTTTGATAACTAAGCTTCTCTGCTGTGCTTTTGTTATACCAATCTTGGAGAACACTAGTTCTGTTTGTCCTTGTTTTTACGCGGTCATCGTTGACCGGGTTGTGCCTGTTCAGCGAAGTTTCATCGTTTTCGTGATTTTCCCTGGAACAACTTGTAACTTATCAAGGCTTACATTTAGATTGACAGAAAAATTCCAGAATTATTTTTGCTTTTAAGTGTATTCAAAGGGCTTTTAACTGAACTTCTGAGTATCTTATATGTATGTGCACGTTCATGACTTTTTCAAATTCCTCAACACAGGACGTACTAACTACGCATGAGCCTATTGAGCCTTCAATGTCTCAACTTTCCACCGCCAGTTTCAAAAATAAAAACCGTCTTGGTTAGAGTCTCTTGCTAAATATTATTTTAGTAGTAATCAGTTCATTGAAGAATTTGCAGTAATAAATAAAAATCAATTAGTTGAATCAAAAGTTTTGTGATCACTTAGTCCCTGATGTGAACTGGCTATGCGACATACCATCTGTAGATTTCTTTCTCTGAGGTTATGTAAAATCGTTAATTTATTCCAATAACCACAACTCTACAACACAACAATGTTTTTAAAACCAACAATTTTCGTGTTATTGTCGACGAAATGGTCGATTTATTCAAAAAAATACTTAAAATTGGTGGATTTTTTTAAAAAGGTACAGAGGTAGTAAGTCAGATGAAATTTGTTTGAAAAAATAATGACATAGATCAATAAAAAAATGCAAGACAAATTGCACTTATACATACCTTATACCGTTGTACTTTTATTTTAATTTAAATATGTGTAGTTCTTCTTTGATAACCCCAAAGTAACGTTCGCAACGGGGGTGTGGTCTCACTAAAAGTGCCCCTGCTTAGTAGTTTTTTGGCAAACTCGATCTTAACTTCGATCCTGAATAATATTTTAACCAGGTGCATTAGTTACAATAAAATGCTATCCTATTTCAAATGGAAGTAATCTATAAGAACAAAGAAAGGTTAGGTTAGAAATCATTTTCTAATAAATACAAAGAAGATGTATTTGGAAAGATACTTAAAAAATCTAATTTAATAAAGCCTTATTTTACAACATCAAATATTTTCACCAGTTTGTGGAAAGGGTTATTCAAGCTACTAATTGCAATACAATACATACATGTGGCTAATGTGTTTATACGTATGTACGTGTTGTCGAACACCGACGTCTTTACTATAATAGGCACTTAACGAATTCTCTATATCAAACTGAATATAATTTCGAGGCACTCGCATTTGCGACTGGAATATCAATGATGCAACAACCTGTAGAAAATCCAAGGCGAATGTTTCGTAGCTTCTAGTACCAAGTGAAATTCTGCCACAAATTTCATGGCTGTGCTGGTCGTTTGAATGAAACAGTGAACACTACCAATCTTATATCACTGACTATGCTGACTATAGTATCTTTTCCATTTGCCCGTAATCATTTCCGGAAAAGCTTCTAGCTGCATTATTAGAGCAATTGAGTTCCAGCGTATTTTTCTTACAGTTTCACAATTTACTTAAAATCCATGATTCACTGTTTGCTTTCCGTCTCAATGGAGATAGTGACGCTGCCACGGAATAGAAAAATTCAGTCAAGAAACAATTGGATGCTTGTGGATGGTAAGAGGTGTCAGGCGGGTAACAACCGAGTCATTGTTGCACTCAAGGTTTAAACTTTAAAGTTTGTACAAAATTAAATTCAAGAGAAGATAAACATACATGGGGTGATCAAATTCACTGATGTAGAAAATAGTCCACGTGAATTTTATCATGCAGCTTCTTTTCTCTACAGCATTTTTGAGAGCACATTTTAGTAGAATTTTTCTATATCGACACGAAATAAATTAAGTTTCATTGAATATGGACAGATAGATTTGCTTTCAGAGGAATACATAGGTAATTTTGAATATTTGTACTCAAAACAGAATGGAAAAACACAAAAAGTTCTGATACAGGTATCTAAGTACAAATGTAGCTTCAGGTAATTCAAAGTGTAACTCAGAACTATGCCTGTTCTTAAAAAACCGAATTTATGAGAGTTTTGATACCACTGATATTTTTGAGTTTAGGGTCCATTATGGAAGCAGATAGTGAATTGGCCGTTGTAACACAATATATGTACTTACATGTGGAATCGAAGCTTCTCCATTAAAAGGACTTTATAACGGAAAATTAGCAACAGTGCGATAGCCCAGTCACTAGGATGATGAAGTATCATGTTAATGTGCTCTATATTACTTTCACCTGTCCGTCCGTAGGCAAATCTTGCAAGCCGCCACTTCCCGACATTTTGCTTAAATATGATGACAATGCAATATAGCATATCTAATGTACAGTATATCCATTGTGGCGGACGCCCCCAAATGGCGGATTACTCTTTTCTTTACAAACCTCTTGGCATGGGTATCAATTATGTGACATCATTCTACATCGGCGGATGGTTTTAGTAATAATAATACTCTTTAAGTTAACTCGGCCAAAATCTCTTTATTGTAGGCGAAGCGTACGTCGCCTTAATTCGAGTTTGAAGAACTGAACTGTACTAAATTGACTGCAAAAAGGCCTTGCAATACTACCCAAATTCTACCCCCCCCCCCCCCTCCTCTCCGTCAAAAAACACCTTGATTCCCACCTGACACACATACAATCTTAATAATGTTTCGATGAAAAAATCCAACCACCCACCCTCCCCTTATACTTCCTAGTGAAGAGCACCACTTCGGTCTTGTTTGCAGCGCCCATTTAGCTTCCTTAGAGCTCCTTCCGTGATTTGCTAATCGTGTTCAAGCACTTGCCTGACACTAATATATCTACATCATCGGCGTAAGCGATCATTCCCGTACTCTCAAGTATTATTAGGATTTTGTCCATAACAAGTATCCACAGAAGAGACGATAACGCTCCTTCTTGTTGTGTGCCCCCGTCAACTACTTTGCTGAGAGTGCATTCGCCCACTCCGATGTTATCAGTACGCTTTTTAGCAGCGTGGCTATCCATCTATTGACGTCTGCGATCACTAAGGCGGTTACATTTTTGAAGGTCCCTTCTATATCTGTAAAGGTCCCCAAGGTGTATTCTTTATAGTGCAGGGACCTTTCGATCACAACAACAGCACCTCATATATAGCAGTGGTAACCGACTTGCCCATCGTGTATGCATGCTAAGTTATGGTTAAGGTCGAGATTTTCCCTAATATACAGATCCCTTTCCCGGGATTTTAATAGAAACGAGGTTAGATTAATCGGTATGTTGTCACTTGGTTTGGCGTGCCCGCTTTCGGAATGAAGACTACCCATGAGCGATGCCAGGCTGGGGTACATAGTTTAACCTCAATGAAATGAAAATCGTCGTCAGCCAGAGGGTTACCAGTTCAAGTACCTTGTATAGCATGACTAGCATTATACCATCTGGTCCCGGTGACTTTTCCGGATCAAAACAATTGACTGACCCTGTTCTGGGAGATAATCATAGAGCTGTACTTAAAGTTTGTAACTACGTTCTCCTCTGGAGTAGTAACTGGATTTCTGCAATGTTTCCTTGATGTTATTTGTACAGACACCCTTATTACTGCAGAGTAGCATAGGTTGTGAATTACTTTTAGATATTACATTCCCCAGCCGTTTCTGAGGTCTTTTGGATCTGTTCACAGAAGGAGAACCAGCTCGTTCTCTTAGTTGCTCTGATCTTCTTCATAAAACCTTAAGCCGTCCTATAGTCAGTCCACGCTGCCTGTTCACTGGAGATTTTTGCCAGCCTGAACAGGGCACGTATCGGCGGCGGTTTTCCGTTAGGCTTCTGCGAAGAACAATTATATTAAATTTCATAAAAAAATATTGATAAATGCAAAAGTTATAAAAGTATTCATAGTTCACTTCCTCTTACTACAAATATACGAAATAATGCCGGACGTCAATGAAAATTCTCTCATTTAAGCACCGGACGGTTAAGTGTCAAGATTTAGAGAATCGGTGTGTATACTGTTTTGCTCTTAGAGATATGATATAATATGGAAAGCCAAGTGAACGATTGACCGGCATGGTATGAAATTATTGACTCAGGTCTTTTGAGTAATTTTACTGAATCGGTCAAAATAACCGAATTGTTCGCGACCGACACATCACTAATTTTGTGACACAAAATAAAAGAACAATGGGAAGGTATTTATCCGGATTAAGTCAACGGATTAGTAGGAGGTAAGTACGTCAAAACATATCAATGAGCTTTTAAAAGCTGAGGGTTTGTATGCGACTTATTAACTTCCCTTACATGGTTTCATTCCAGCTAAAGTATTTTAGCAAGCTTAAGTTATGCTTACAATTTATTAATTTTTTAATTGGAAATAAAAATGAAATGTATATACAACTTTTACTATTTTTCGATTAAAGACTGTTTGAACTTCAGTTTTCCTATAAATTGAGAAATAAAGTTTCAGTTTTGCACATCATAAATAATGATCAAAAAAAAATAAATCATGATAAAAAGATGCACTCTGCTTATATTTCGCATATAAACTTGAAACTGATATGGAGGCGCAAACAAAGAGTTGCTTTTCAACTCCTAATGAAATGTATGTTTACTGGAGCTGTTTTGAATTCTGTGAACTCTTTAAAAAAAACTAATGTACGATGTTTTCAAAACAAGAAATAACAAGAGCACCAAAGCCGAAAAATTAACATGTCTAAAACCTTTATAATGCTTTGAAAACACGTCAGATAGGGGTGCACCATAATCATGACGCTAGAGCACGTAAGAGGAAAGTAGACAAATCAGGTTAACAGCCCAGACAGACGGTGCACATCAATGAGCACTGCTTTAGAGTAAAATGATTATTATCGAACTGTGAAAAATTTGCACTACCACGGCGTTAACAAATAATCTCACTTCTACGAGTATTTATAAACAGGGCATGTATATTCTGATTTTAGCCATAAAGAGAAGCTCAAGCCCATAATTAAGAAGGTTTTCGAGATCGGGGAATAAATTATAGTAGATATTGGCTCACCATGCATGTGATGTGCTAATATACACAAGAAGGAATATATAAACTACATCCGTAAATCCTTATCTCTTTAGAGGGTTATCAAGTTGAATGTTGTTTGAGTTGTAGGTTTAAATAAAAGTCACAACTTAAATAGATACGTGCACTACTAATAAAAGATACCTGAGCAATAATAGATGTGGCAGTGCATTTCAAATTAACGAAAGTGAATTGTCTCCCGATGGGATTATACAGCTTCAATTTTTTTCATATGAATGATGAACCTCTCCAATACAGTATACATGTTTATAGATTTTGTAAGTGCCTTTCGATACGGTATGGTAGACGGAACACAAGTGTATACGTGTGTTGAGGGGTTTAATGCAATAGTGAACCGAATCCACAGGTTTAGGTTTTAAAATAACTGGACTATAGACGTGGTTGATTCCTATACTGGAAAATATATATTTTATAAAATATCATAGGTAACGCAAAAGAAAAGAAAAAAATAAATATACTATTGCCACTGACAATAAAAAAAATTAATTACATAGTACAAGAAAGAATAGATTAACGTATCTGCCAGCGGCTACCTTGCAGTCTCAAGAACCACTTGGGAAGTGTTGCGAAAATATAATCATGGGCTTACCGACTACATAAGCAACTGCGGGCGAATTACTAAGGAGTTTCATGGAGGACCTAGCCTCGGTTCAAATCTGGAGACAACCCCGAGAGGTCATCAATTTATAAAGGGACTGATAGACAATCCAAAATGCGGAGTCTCTGTATTGCACTCTCATCCAAAATAAGAATACTCCTGAGATCTGTTTTTTCTATTGAAGCAGGTATGAAATGCCGAGAAGTTTTTTGCAGTTACCAAAGGCATCGTTTGGACTCTATAGGCTGGTAAACCAGCATGAAGAAGGACGCACATACTCGGAGTATAAGAGTGAAGCGGGAAAATCGCTATAACGTTCAAAAGTATAATTTCATATCGACAAGGGATTTTATCTCTGTCTCTCTCACTCTGGGTGCTTTCTCACCTTGTGGGACATAGGGCGTCTACTACGCCCACTCTTCACCTGTTCCAGTTCTGCGCCAACGCCTTTAACTGTTGCCACGGGTGCCTTCGTGCCTTCTTTCTCTACGGATCTTCTTCATGTGTTGTGCGGTCGTCCAATTCGGCGTATTCCGTTGGTCCCATGCGGGTTCCAATCTAGAGCTTGTTGAGCGATATTGTTTGGCCCTTTTCTTTGACAGTTTCGACTGCGAATACTAGTGCTTATCCTGTCTTGTTCTGTGTAGAATGTCTTTGGTAATGGCCTCCGACCAACCGATGTTAAGAATGCGCTGAAAACACCGGTTGACAATGGCTTGTACTTCCTTTTTATTTATTTATTTTCCAACCAACATTAAAGGTAGCACACCCGTGTTCGGATCTCCACTGTTAAGCGTTTGGCTGTCATTGTAATCAAAGTTCAGCATGGCAGGTATTATGCTGCTGTCTTTGATCTCATCGAGACTTTTTTTGCTTTTCATTTGGTGATCTTGTTCATCAGTCCTTGTGCCGCTGTACATTTTTACTTTGTTTTGGTCAAATTAACCTTACGTAAAAACTTTATTTTGGTTTTTGCAACATTCTTAGCTTGAAAAATTACCAGTTTTCGGTTTGTTGCCACTTGATTTGTGAAAATCTAGCAGTTTTTTCGCTAAGTGAAACCAACGTTGTCTCTGATTTTGATATTAATCGGTATCGCATACCTGGTTATCACTTCATGCCGCTCTTTTCTCCTCATATGGGAATCTCTGTTTACATTAGGAATGATATGCCTTTTTACATCTCCCTCAAATCAGTTCTAGTAATCAAAAAATGTATTATGTCTAATTAGATTTAAACTTCTTCGACACATCATTCATATCTAATGTTAGAGATCCTAGGTAAATTTTACAGGACCCTGACGCATCTTTTTGGCCATCCGTTGGCTTTTTTGACTAGTCTTCGGCTTCTAATGTTTCGCTCACACAGGCGTCGTTTTACAGTATTAACAGAAACGGCGACGACACTTGTGTCCGTCCGCTTTTTTATTTCCGCTGCTGTCATTTATCATTCCCTCGTAGCCAATTGCACTGTTTTCCGGTCACTCCTTTCAGACGTCTGTCGTTTCCTACGGCAGTGCCCTTTCCTTTTGACAGTAACACATGAATGATACTCCCTGCATTTTAGATATTTCTCTAATAAAATGTTTTCTCGATACTAAGAAAGCTTGTGCGGATGTCCTTTTTTCATTAAGAATGTCAGGGCCTCCGATTTTCTGAAAGTTTACAGAAAAACTTTATTAAATTCTTTTAAAAAGAAAACAGTAAATAAAATAAATAAATGCAATATTTGAAAATACAAAATTTTACCTTAAATATACTCAGTTCTTCTCACAAAGTTCTCTAACACAAAAAAATTTTGCGAGAAACGAAAAATTTACAAAAAACATGTCAACTTTTCGCAGGCTCAATGACGACTAAAACTAACGATGCTGCTACTCAGCGCTATTTGTACTAGTAAGACTAATTCAAGAATATCAGCCACTCAGTTCTAGACGTTTCCGTTAATATATTTTCACCTCACTTATTCACCAAAGGATCGAGTCGTCATTAACTTCCTACATTTCCTTTCCTTGATTTTCACGTGGGACTTGCGCTTTACACCGTTCACTATTTCCATTTTCATGGTGAAACTCGGGCAATTTACATTATTTTTGAACTCCTGATTTTACAAGTTTCATTGTGTACCCCCACATTGATTTACCCATCACAAATTCCTACTTTTGTGCCAAATTGCAACTTTCTATGTCAAATAATTCCGCAGAAAAACGCCTAACGCCTGTGACAGACCGACAGCGAGGTGATTCCATAATCCTTGCGTTTTTTTAAAATTATTATACGGAACAGAATACTTAAAATGTTTCCCACAAATTTTTATGAGATTGCAACTGGCACACATAATACAAACATAAATATATCTCTTACTTTTGCTAGTAAAAAATAAAATCATAAAAGTTCAAATCGATGGTTTACGAGTAGCATTGGAAAACAAAAGTGCAAAAGAACTGCTTTTCTTTTATGTAGATATTCTAGGTGTCAAAGAACAACTGTTTTTCAGGTAGGAAGAAAAAAAGTTGAGGCTTTAAAAAGTCTGTCTGAAATTAATACATAGTATAAGGAGAATTCTTTGAATATGCTTCATTTATTCCATCGTCTCAAGCCTACCTCCGTTCAGTAAGGATACGATTTAATTCATGATGGCGAGCTAGAGTGTCCATTTGCACATAATTTTGATTACATATCTGTCACAGGAGATATCATGTATTCGCTCAGAGCAGATACATCAAACACAGTTCGATCCATTTTGAGGACAACACTACAAACTTTCGTCAATGAGTGGGTATTATAAACTAGAGATGGATCGAATCCGAAACGATTCGTTCTAAAGGAATGTTCTAAATGAAAAGACTTACTTCTGGTGGCTACTAGAGATTTGTTTATTTATAAGACTTAAGTCCGTCACATAGGAAGCAAGTAAGTGAGTGGCACAGTCATATTAAGCAGAGTATGAAGATGCTTCCAAATACGGGTCAGATTTCGGACTCTATGAGTAATGAATATCCACTCATTCACTACACTGCCCAGTCCGAGTGCATTGGCAAGCATACTGCAAACTTTCACACAACACTGTACTTAACCAAAACAGCGTACCATGGACTCGAACACCATGATTTTAAGGTTCCGGAATAAAGGAACCTTTATGGTGCAACTTTTTCTCTCAACTACTAATGCTATCGACTTGAAATTTGGAATAGTTTTAAATAGTGCTTGCTGACCTTTATTGCAAATGTAAAAATTTAAAAAATATTTTCATTTTTATTGCAAAAGGGGCCGAGACGGAAGCCAAAATTTTAAAGTTTGGTATCATATGAAAGGGAAATAAATTGATGTCTCCGTTCATTGTTGACTGACTGCGAACGTGAACTGTTATGCCATGACACTGTACTTGCTTGCAGTGTTGGTTGTGAGTTGGGAAACCAATTGTTTTACCACACCTGTTTGCATAAAGAATGAATTCAAGTGGACGAATGTTTCGGAACGAATCCTTTAGTTGACTCGAACTCAGAAGTATAAGTCACTGTGAAGACTCATTTGCCCATCTCTACCATAAACCTTCTTGATTTATTGGCCTGACATAACCTACAACTAAGATCTTCTACCTCGAACCAAACAAAAAGGGAAATTTCGTGACTTAGAGTTGATTATACACTAAAAAACCTTTGACTAGAATTTCAAAGATTGTATTATAATAAAAGAAATTCCTCCTTAGTATCTGTTCATAACATTCGGCACCACACGGCTCTTCCGCATTTTCGCGTTCATTGTGAGAGGTAAAATTACGTTTACTTTTTTGGGACTGATTTTTTTTTCCTGTTCACTTATGCAAAGTTTAATTTGGCTTTGTATAATCATTAAGCTTTTAATTTTTTATTTTCAACTTAACTTGTATAATATTAGTTTTAAATTGATTTCTTAAAATAATACTTCTTCATTATGCGGTAGTTTACAAGTGAATAAGCTTGTTATAAGTGCAAAGTATCTTAGTCACGCTTTATCTGTAATACAAAAGTTACAAAAGTTTTGTGATTTATTGCGTAAATTAATGTTTCTTGTTTGCTGCCAATAAATATTTAAAAAAAAAATTATGAAAACAGTCTACATCTTGGCAGCCTTTTATTATTTAGCCAGTATTTAAAGTCTATTTGTTTATTTTACTATAACGTTATTAAATTTTTGATTAATCATATCTTCTTAGTGATGTTTTGAATCATTGCCAACATTTTTGCAAAGAAAACTACGCCTAGACGCCTACCATTATGTACCACAATGAGAAACTCAATCATAAAACGTTGCCATAAAAATCATTGAAACTCGAAGAATCGATTGGCCTTAGTACAAAAAGTGGCCTCAAAATATCTTTTGCATCAATTCATCTCATGTTGAAAGCTCGGAAATCGGTAGGGAAGTAAATTTCTGTCGAATGAAATGGAAACCATCCAATCTCTGCAATTTATTCATGCGGTATTGGGTTTTTATAAAGCATTATCAACGTTCCTTTCACGTAGTATTTCTCGGATTGCTGCATCTCACTGACTTGTTATTTACTTTTGGATAGACTCCGCCTGATTAAAGACTGCATATTATGTCAGGATTTTCCCTTTAAAGAACAGAATAAATTTAAAATTTAAGCACTTCCTCATAATTACTAATTAATAATTATTTTACATTTATCTTTCAGATATAATAATAATGGGTGTACTCCCACAACTTGGGTGCATTTTGCTAATTTTATGCACAGTTGCACATGTCAACTCTTATACAAGTAAATTTAATGTATGTATATAGTAATCATCTTGATTTAATATTAAAATAATTTTAGAGTATGGAAGAGGATGTACTGATATTGGATGTCTTCCCAATGAGGAGTGCACTATAGCTCATGATTCTTGCAATTATGGACAGAGAGATGGAAAAGAATGCGGCAGTTATCCAACATGCAAGAGGAGAACATCTTCCCAGCAGTCTTCCGGTAACTTTTTAAATTTTTAAATAGTTTTGCATTCATTTTACTCTGGGATTGTTAGTATAATGGGAACAAAAACTCACATTTTTGCATGTTTCAGGTGCAAGTCTTAATCCTGCTCCTCAGAATACACGACTTTCATCTAATCCGTCCCAAACAAATAATGTCAACTCATATAATCCAAATCCGACACCAGTAAATCAAAATTATGTTTTTGGTGCACCCCAACATCAACCAATCTTTCCAAATATGCCAATATTTCCGCACTATCAGCCAACATCCTCTCCAGCATTTCAGCAATTCCCACAAGCCAGTCACCCACAATCTCCTCAATATCCACAATATCCCCAGAATATACCACCCCAGAATCCATATAATCCGCCATTCGTTTTCGGACATCAACCAAACTACTTTCATCCTCAAGCTACCACCAAGGGGCCTAGCCTCTTACATCAGTTCTTGTATAACAAGCAAGAAAAGGGCCGAAACTCATCTCAAAAGGCTCAGTTAAGTGTCATGTTTCCTATAGTATGGCTTTTAAGTTTTGTGTTCACGAATTCTATTTTTAACAATTTCACATAATACTTCCTCGTTAACGGCCGTTTTATTTGTTGATTTCATTTCTCTTCTAACAATGTATGCTTTGTTTTTTGTACATAAAATATTGTAAATTTGTTGTTTCAATATAGCCAAAACTTACGAGGCCATTAAATTCTTTAAATTTAAGTAGGTAGCAAGCAATTACTGAAGCAATTCAGCAATCATAATAATTCAAACAATTTATGCAGTACTAAGAAATGGTAGTACTATTCATAAAAATGCGGAAATTGATATATGTAGGTACCTTCTCAATTATTACTATAATAAGTATAATAAACATAAATGCTTTGTGACTATAGATATTTCAAAACGCCAAATTTAAGACTTGCATTTCTTGAGCTTTAAATTTAAATTTGTAAACATCATCATAATTATGTTAAAATGTATTTAAATATGTTTAATATGTGGAATGTGATCAAATGTTGTGACTAATTACATGTTTTTTGTATTGTTTAATTAAGTTTACCTTGTGAAGTTGTGCACTTTATTGTCCTGTTTTGTGCTCATTTTGGTGACTTGTTATAGTTAAATATAATTAATTTATTACAATTTTCTTATTCAGGTACTTACTATAATAAAGGGAAATATAACCGGTAACCAATATTGCCTCAGGAACAAAGATACGGTTTTTTTTTATAATTACTAAAAATACTATAAACATATTGGCTAACAATTAATACAAAAATTAAAGCTTACTTCACTTTAAATTGGATATTATTTGCACGAAATATTATTTTGCTATTATAAACGCAACAAAATGTAATTTTAAATTTTGACTGTACAAAAACGCATGTGAATCAAATTTTATTAAATTTTATCATAAAATAAAACACTTTTCATTTATTAACATAATCGTTCACACTATAGTAAATGCACTGTATTTTTTTCATTATGTATTATATGCATAATTGAAGAACTTAAGGTTTACACCACAACCAAAATGTTATATAATTAATTTGAAAACGGTAATAAATTGCTTTTCGTATCATTATTTGTTATAAAATAGTTTATTTATTTAAGCAGCTATAAAACGCTTTCAAACGACATGTTTGAAATTAAATAATTTTTAATATCAAAAATTACTGCATTTTTCGTTAATGAAGCACCAAATTAAAAATTAAGCACAGCATGATCCACATACCCAGAGATCGTACTACTCGTGTTTTTCAAATCATAGCATAGACTTTATTGATATACTAGCTTCGTATGCCTGGCGTTGCTCGGACTTTAGGTATTTTCCGTGTCACTTCCTTTCCACCTACACCCCTAGGGGTACTCGGGGTGTCTTACACCCACCTCTAGGAGTGACTTACTCCCACAGTATCTACCGGAAACGGAAGTGTCGTGATTAGGACTTAGATCATCAATTCGGCAAAATGGTTATAACATGTGGTGTCTTACCCGTCAGTTTTTTGTTCCAGCTTGTAGTTCATCAAATTTGATATATATTGTTGCAGGAATTCCAGACTTATGCGGCAACATGCACATATGTATATACCTAAACGTACATCCATTTTACATAATATCTAGTTTTCACTACCCCGCGAGAACTCCTTTTTTTGCCGGGATAAAATGGATCCTAGATGTTGAACCAGCACATAAACTACCAATATATCAAATTCCATTTAAATCCGTGAGAATTAATTTTTTAAATACAATACTTAATGAACATTTTGAATTAAATTGCATTCAAATATTTGATCGATTCCCTGTAAAATTCTAAGCCCTTTTAACTTTTTTTTCGAAAACCTCAAAAAATTTAGATTTAAAAAAAAACTATTTGTGACAAAAGTTTTTACCCAAAGAATACGAATCTGAAATAAAAATGGGGGTTCTCGTTTAAAAAACAAAGTTGACCTTGAATGACCTTGGAACCTTCCCCCCTTCTCTCTCTAAAAGGTTAGAGTTCTACACTTTTTTTCTAAACTTTTTTCCGGAAACCCTTCAGAGGTAATTTTAAGTCTAACTTTAAAATGAACATAAATACAAAATTATGATTAAGGTGGTAAGTATGTGGACTTCAAATTTAGCCGAATTTCTTTATTGGTTTTTGTTGAAATCATAACTTTTTTTTACTGGGGACTTTTTGTCAAATAATTGCAAACATAGATAGGTACTATAAAAAACATTGTTAAAAAATTTTTCAAAATATTTCCAACTAATAATAAAACAGTTGGAACTGTACGCCGCTTGAATAACACGCACGCACTGCGTGCAGGATTCTGGGTCCACTGTTCATCTAAAATGAAATTAAAACATTTAGTATGAAACTAAAATAAATTTAGTGGAAATTGACTAAAAGTGTTTTTCCTTATCTCGAAAATTGACAATTTGGCGGCGTTTCAAACATTTTTTTGCTATTTTGTAATTAAAAAGTAGATGAGAAAATGGATAATTTGTTATAATTCCAAAAATGCTTTCAGTCACTTTCCGCGGAATGTCATAACTTTCAAACAAAGCTTGAGTTTAAAAAGAAAGGCCAAACCATTTGCGAGCAAACTTTCACGCGGTACCGTAAAAATGTGTTAAAGAAGTAATAACATGCATTCTACACAAAAAATTAATAACTTACGATTAGTCTATGATTTCAGGGCCTTACATTACTATATTTATTATATATATTAACTTCCGAAATTTCAACAAGAATACAAGAATCGTACGAAAGCATCAACAGAGCCGTGACCTAGGCCGCGCGAGATCTTCGAAAGCGCGCGGTGCATCAATTCATGAAATTGCGTGTAACTTTGGAATTATTTTGAATTTTAAAAAAATTAAAAAGGGATTGTTTTAAAGACATTAGGGATTCTAAAAATTCAATTAAAAAAATCATGTTTCGGACTCCAGGAACCAAAACACCCCCTTAAGGCTATGAAGCCAAACAGGTCATTAACCAAAGACGAGCCTCCACCCATTGCTTTTTTTATTTCAAAAATGTTGGGTCAATCCATATCAAATCAATCAATTTAATTTGTAAAGGTTGTCAATTATTTATTGTTTTTCCTTAGTTTATACTGTATATACTCAGAGAGTTGAAAACCGGTATTCTTTAATTTTTTAGATGTTTTGTTGTGAGCTGCCTCTATATAATCTAAATTTTTGTAAAAATTTATAACTAAAAAACTACAATAATAAAGTCTCAGTGATGAAATTTTAAATACTTATTACAACACAATGAAGAAAGATTACATCACTTTAAGAATTTTATCATATTAAGGCTGTTTCTGGACTGAACAGTGAAAATTTATCAATTACGGTTAGCACTTGTTTATTATTGATGCTATTTATGTCGATATGTAAGATTTCTAAAGGTTTTCCTGCTGTTTCTTGCATTTCATATTTTAATTAAGGAGTATTTCGATCATATTTCATAGTTTGGAATGTTGTACAGCCATTTATTATTTTTGTAATTTGTAATCTTTTATGATTTTATTTTGTTCGTCTTCTTCGGTAATACCTCTTAATATCTCTATACATCTAATAAGGCTGAAATTTTTGCATCTTTCAAAAAATTTCTAATATACTTTCTGAACCTAAATGTGTCAGCATTGGTAAAGATTGCGGTCACTTTGTTTGGTGGAAGGTATTTTTTGAAAATTTTTTATTAAAGTCTGGTAATCGAATTAATCTTCGTTTACTCCTAAACGTAGTCTGAAGTGAGATTGGCGGCTTTTTACCGGATTTTTCGAGAATAAGTTGTATATTGAATTAGTTCGTGAAATTGTTATGCCATCATTGAGATTTTCTTTTTGTGAGGGAACCTTGGTTCCACTGGTACTTTGTATAGAGGTATTTGCTCTGTTTTCATGAGTGTGTAATTTAGCATTTTCGTTTATGATAGGTTTAGTTCGCCTAAGTGTATCTACGTTGGAGTTTTGCGTGCCTTTCTTATAGACAATTTGGTATTCAAACACTTCCAATTTTAGTCTCCATATTACGAGTCTAGAATTTGGCTCTTTAAGGTTTGTTTGGTATGAGCGGTTTGTGATCCGTAACGATAGGAAAACGATGACCGAATAATACTTTTCATCCTAAACGGTGGCTAGAAGCTCCTTCTCTATAGTAGAATAGTTTATTTCGGACGTGGGAAGCAAGTTTGGAGAAGTCGGGATATTGGAGGATTGGGTCATTAGTAAGAGTGTCTTTACAGACTTCGCATGCTCGAATATATTCATCATTCAATTCCATTTTCTTCCCCTTTATTAAACATCCCGTAAGGGGTTTTGTTAGCTTAGGGAAATCCTTTATGAATTTGCGGTAATAACCTACTAAGCCAAGAAATGACTTTAATTCCTTCGCTGTGTGAGGAATAGGAACATTTTTACAGCTTGGATTTTATCGGGGTTGGGTTTAATTCCTTCAGTTTAGGAATTCACATTTATCTAGTTGAACTATTTTGCGCAGATTCTCGCAATGTATGTAAGGATGTTCAAAAAACAATGCTATCGTCAAGATAAACAAGGTAAATTTTTTCAATCAGTTCACCTAAAACGTTATCCATGACCCTTTGGAACGTCGACGGAGCGTTCTTTAGTGCTTAATGTCGACCGTAAATGCTGTTTTCTGAACATCTCGTGGTTCCATTTCAATTTGATGGAACCCGCTCCCGAGATCGAGTGTGGAAAAATATCGACATTTACCGAGTTTGTCCAGGATTTCATAAATGTTTGGACATGGACTTGGACGAACAGCTGTCTTGCACTATGCCTTGGTTCAGCATGTCATTAATTAGGTGCTTAACCCCTTCCTCATGAACATATGATAAGCGGTACGACTTGACATAGATTGGTTGTTCGTCGGTAATTGGGATACTTGAATTGATTGGTAAATGAGAGACTCTGACCTTCCTTGGAGAATACTTCTTCAAATTCTTTGCGTGCTTTGAGAAGCTGACGCTTTTCCTCATTATTTAAATGAGACGTTGACTTTTAGTGGTTGTTCCAAAAGTAGAGTTTGACCGGTAAATGTACCAATCTTTCGAATAATATAATCCTTCAAGAATACATAAATGGCATTTATAAAAAGAGGTTTTGTATATATCTGGCCATTTAATACGTTTTCATGTAGTTTTACGATTAATTAAGATTTTGCTGGGATGAGGTACTTTTGAGACATAAGATTAGGTTTAAAAAACAAGGGAATTCTTGAATTTTCCGTAATTAGTTTCTGGTAGTTAATCAGATCAATTTTTGCGCCTAACTTGGGCAAGATATCTAAACTTTTGTACAATTAACCTTTGTGTATAATTAAGTCTTGACGGTGGGTGATTTTGTTTTCGAAATCATGACAGTCCTGAGCTTATATCTATTGGTTCAGGTTTTGAAAGATTTTATCTAATAAAAGAGTTAGGGGGAAACGGTCTGAATTATTGATTGATTTGGTGTCCTTGGTGCACGTTGGGTGGGCGGTTAAATGGTTGATTGAATGGCGAATTGAATGGTCTGTTGTGATTCTGAGGTTGCGGGAATTATGGGTGATTCGGTAGTTCTGAATACCTTGGATATGTAGAGAACCTGAGTGGTGGATCTGATGATGATGGTTGGTCGGATTTAGCGTAAAAAATATTTTGCTCTTTAATGCAGAACGTAAAAGCGTCTGGTAACGATTTTGGCTGCATGGCTCGCATGGTGGAACCTAATGGTTCCTTTAAGCATGTTAAAAACATGTTTAGACACATTGCACTACACAGTTTTTTCTTTGCTTCTATTGCGTTTCATGAATATGAATATGATTTGACAACTAACTTGTAGTTCAACTATCTCACTATAAAAATTTCCGACTGTTTTATTTCGTTTGTCAGAGTAATGGAGAATTAAACTACTCTTGATAGCGGTCCAGTCTAGCCATGCATTGAACAAATTAACGAAAATGAAGTCGTACAGGAGTCATGGATTGCCGTCGAAGTTCGGCAAATATTTGACCGCGTCTGGGATTTTTAGGGAGTTAAGGACTGCTAAAACAGCTGCAGAGATGTCTACTACAGGATTTGACATTTCGTTATTATTATCGTTTGAAGTACTTGGGTATTCTAAACTTAGTTCTGTTATATTTGAAATATTATTCTGCGTTGTATTTGAGGCACTGATCTCTATTGTATTTGAATCATTTCACTCAATTTCGCATAAATTATCTTCACTAGTAAACGCACGATTGAGTAATTTTAGTTTTAGCTTTAGTTAAACTTCTCACACAAAAAGGATTTCTTCTTAGGTTAGTGTTTGTTGGTTACATTCAAATTTTCTAGAATATAATCTAAATTCACTTTAACTCAGATTTCACATTCAATTTAAATATAGTTATCTCATTTTTAAGTTACATACGACTGAAATTTTTAAAATCTGCTTGGCTTCATGATTTGCACTTATTTTATTTTTTAATTTTATTATTTTATTTATCAATTTCTTTATTTAAATTTTTAATTGCTAGCAAAAAAAAAATTTATTTTTCACACTTATTTACCAAAATATATTACTTACTTTCTAATCATGCAAATTTAATAAAATTTAAATGGAATCGGGATTGGAATTCCAATATTTCTGACTATGTACGCAAAGATGAAGAATTTTAGCACATTTTCGACATATGGAGAAGAATCTCGCCAAATTCCATCGATGCAACTGGAGTTTCTTTCGATGATCCCTCGAAAATTTATCTGTCTGTTGTAATTGTACCTAGTCGTGCCATAAATTCTGTCACAACTTTAAAGCATGAAATCTAAACAATAAAAGATAATATGTTTATTCCAACGAAATTTATTTTAATAAGATATTGTTTATTACATAATAATAACTTTACCCGAAATGACCTCCTTTTGCTTTTATACAAGCTTTTAAACGTTGTGGCCACTGGTCTATAGCGGCACGCACGGTATCCAGCGACATTTGATTTGCTGCTTTCACCAAAGATTTTTTCAGACTGTCTAAATTGCGGTGGGGAGTTCTACAGGCCTTGTTCTCTAACTCTGTCCATAATGCATACTCCAGCGGATTTAAATCTGGACTCCCGGATGGCCAATCTTCTTGTGCAATAAAAGCAGGAATGTTGCTGCGAAGCCACTCCTGTGTGCGTCTTGCTTTGTGAGCAGGAGCAGAGTCTTGCTGGAAGACCCAATGTTATCCACCGAAGAGAGTTTGCGATAGAGGTTTCACAACACCTTCTATCACGTTGGTTTGATAAACCGCCGCACCGGTTTTGACTCCTTTTTCGCAAAAATGGAGTGTTGTGATACCTTTATGAGATACACCCCACCAAACCATTACAGAAGCTAGATGATGGCCTCGTTGCACCCTGGGAACCGTTTTTTTAGCTTCTTCTGATGATGTTGCATAAGCCTTATCATTTTGTTTATTAAAAACTTGCTCCACAGTAAAAAATTTTTCGTCGGTAAAGAAGATGTTCTCATGGCCATTGGTTGGGTGCCAAAGCAAGAGACGTTTACATCTTTCCAATCTTATTTCCTTTAACCGAGGAGTCAACATGTGGGCCGTTCACCGACGATAAGCCTTTATATGAAGGTCATCTCGAATGAGTCTACTCATCGATCTTGTGGAGATTTCCAACTCCCTGGACAAAATTTGTTGTTTGCGATGTGGATTTCTACGGATGCGCTCTCGGACAGTTTTTATTGCACTGACTGTTCTAACGGTACGTGGACGACCGGTCCTTGCTCTATCATCAATGCCTGAGGTTTCATTAAATCGTTCTATGGCACTATAAATGAATCTTTTTGTTATTTTTAGCGGATCCACAAATTCAAAATGTCAGAAGCACTTTTTCCATACTTATGGAGTGCTATTACAGCGATACGATTTTCCTTTACGCCCCACTCCATGATTACTAGTCAAAGACTGCCACCAAACTGATCGGAATATTACGCCGTACAGCTCATTTGTTATAAAGTTCAACTTAACGGTACAATTCCAGGCTAATTTCTGAGAAAGCGCGCATTAGAAATTGTGTGACAGAATTTATGGCAAGACTAGGTAATAATCCTCGAAGTTTCTTGGTGTTCTCTCAAGTTCTTCTGATATGGGAAAATTTTTGCACTAATTAACAAGAGTGTTAACGATATGCTTTAGTTACGAATTAATTTAACCGTTTCGCGAGGATCGTTGTCTGATTCTACCCACTGCGCCACTAACGAACTCCGTACTAGCCAAAAAAAAAAAGACCTAATTCCAAGATCTAACAAATGCAAATATATTACTTACTTTCTAATCATGCAAATTTAATAAAATTTAAATGGAATCGGGATTGGAATTCCAATATTTCTGACTATGTACGCAAAGATGAAGAATTTTAGCACATTTTCGACATATGGAGAAGAATCTCGCCAAATTCCATCGATGCAACTGGAGTTTCTTTCGATGATCCCTCGAAAATTTATCTGTCTGTTGTAATTGTACCTAGTCGTGCCATAAATTCTGTCACAACTTTAAAGCATGAAATCTAAACAATAAAAGATAATATGTTTATTCCAACGAAATTTATTTTAATAAGATATTGTTTATTACATAATAATAACTTTACCCGAAATGACCTCCTTTTGCTTTTATACAAGCTTTTAAACGTTGTGGCCACTGGTCTATAGCGGCACGCACGGTATCCAGCGACATTTGATTTGCTGCTTTCACCAAAGATTTTTTCAGACTGTCTAAATTGCGGTGGGGAGTTCTACAGGCCTTGTTCTCTAACTCTGTCCATAATGCATACTCCAGCGGATTTAAATCTGGACTCCCGGATGGCCAATCTTCTTGTGCAATAAAAGCAGGAATGTTGCTGCGAAGCCACTCCTGTGTGCGTCTTGCTTTGTGAGCAGGAGCAGAGTCTTGCTGGAAGACCCAATGTTATCCACCGAAGAGAGTTTGCGATAGAGGTTTCACAACACCTTCTATCACGTTGGTTTGATAAACCGCCGCACCGGTTTTGACTCCTTTTTCGCAAAAATGGAGTGTTGTGATACCTTTATGAGATACACCCCACCAAACCATTACAGAAGCTAGATGATGGCCTCGTTGCACCCTGGGAACCGTTTTTTTAGCTTCTTCTGATGATGTTGCATAAGCCTTATCATTTTGTTTATTAAAAACTTGCTCCACAGTAAAAAATTTTTCGTCGGTAAAGAAGATGTTCTCATGGCCATTGGTTGGGTGCCAAAGCAAGAGACGTTTACATCTTTCCAATCTTATTTCCTTTAACCGAGGAGTCAACATGTGGGCCGTTCACCGACGATAAGCCTTCATATGAAGGTCATCTCGAATGAGTCTACTCATCGATCTTGTGGAGATTTCCAACTCCCTGGACAAAATTTGTTGTTTGCGATGTCGATTTCTACGGATGCGCTCTCGGACAGTTTTTATTGCACTGACTGTTCTAACGGTACGTGGACGACCGGTCCTTGCTCTATCATCAATGCCTGAGGTTTCATTAAATCGTTCTATGGCACTATAAATGAATCTTTTTGTTATTTTTAGCGGATCCACAAATTCAAAATGTCAGAAGCACTTTTTCCATACTTATGGAGTGCTATTACAGCGATACGATTTTCCTTTACGCCCCACTCCATGATTACTAGTCAAAGACTGCCACCAAACTGATCGGAATATTACGCCGTACAGCTCATTTGTTATAAAGTTCAACTTAACGGTACAATTCCAGGCTAATTTCTGAGAAAGCGCGCATTAGAAATTGTGTGACAGAATTTATGGCAAGACTAGGTAATAATCCTCGAAGTTTCTTGGTGTTCTCTCAAGTTCTTCTGATATGGGAAAATTTTTGCACTAATTAACAAGAGTGTTAACGATATGCTTTAGTTACGAATTAATTTAACCGTTTCGCGAGGATCGTTGTCTGATTCTACCCACTGCGCCACTAACGAACTCCGTACTAGCCAAAAAAAAAAGACCTAATTCCAAGATCTAACAAATGCTATTTTTTCTTTATTTATATTTCATCACAAAGTAACCTTATCTTCAAACTTCATTTATTCTAAACTTCTCACATTAGATCTTACTCTCTAGGTATTTAATGTTACCTTAGTTGAAATCATAACTTCACAATGATACAAATTTCCTTTCACTCATGAAAGAAAATCTTTAAAGCTTTTCTTTCCTTTATCTTTTGCCTTACTTTTCCAGGCAGAAGCCGATGCAGGAAGAGAGCGCGATCATTCGACATGCATAACAAAGAGCTTTTTAAGTTCTTTCTTCGTTTTATCTTTTTACCCATGTATGCCTGGCAAAAGACGATACATACATATAAGGAAATCGCTGGTAAAGCACCTTTTGAGTGGAACAAACTTAATTTCGTTCGGTACCATATCGGGTTTTATGCTTAATTAGTATTTTCAAGTTACCAACGCGCTACAATTTTCTGAGAAAGGAATGCGCGGCAACTTGAGTGACTTGTTTGCCGTGAATGAATGTATTAATTGCCGTGTATGCGAATTCAGTTTAACAATTTGTTCAAACGATAAAAAATATAATATATAAAAAAATGTATATAGTAGTTGAAGTCATCGTTGGAGTTAGTAATCGCGTATCGGCCTTCCATCCCGAAGGCCCCAGGTTCAAGCCGTACCACCGGCGCGCCGTGGTTGTTTTCTGCAGATTACGATAAAAATACAGTATATAGAGTGTATTGTTATTCAAAATTAAAATTTATTCTGACTATTGTAACAAAATAGGGAACTTCGGGCTCATTTTCAATCACAAATGTTCAGTTTTTATTTACTTCACTGATTAGCTCATCTCACAATTTTCTTTACTATATACCGTTTTACTTTACTTATTTAGACTTATCACTTCACTATTTATACTACTTAGCCTAATTCTAGAAAGTTCATCTTAGTTCTAGAAATTTCCGTTATCGTTTTCAACACACCAAGTCACCACAGTTCGAGTCGTCCTTGACTTCATACGGCATCTGACGTTTTTCTGATTTCCAAAAGCTGGGACATGCGCATTGCACAACTTGATTTCGTTTTCATCACGTAGCCTATGCCAGACTACAGTGCACGTTACACTATCACTAATTTGTCTAATTTACATAATTTTGTTCTCATTTGTATAGTACATATCTTTTTATTATGTAGAAATTTTTTCTTTTGATTTTTATCGTACTTATAAAGACCATCCTACTACATTAGTACACTATCAAAGTATGTTGGTAGTTCGGAAGCCCAACTAAATTGTAAGATGTTCCGAATAAGGTGAAGTTCTTCTCTTTCTTCCCTGCTTCACAAGGCGGAACGGGAACTAAAGATAGAGAGAGAGCTACAACTCATAAGTATGTAGGACTAAATTTCACAATTTTTTTGACCGAAGTTTTTGTTTGTATTTTAAATTGAACTATTGTATAACATTCAAGTGTTGTAGTAGCTTTCTTTATAGATACAACGATAATTGTTCAATGGTTAAAACATCCATAATTGGTAACTATGTGTAAAACCCGGTCACCTCATAGATCAAATGACAGGCTGAGAGTAAAAATGACATATCTACAGGGCAAAAGTGGCTTAGAAAATGTTCCGCGCAAAAACGAAACGCGTGATATTCTGGTTAAAAATTAAATAGAGCAACAAATATGGGCAAAAACGACTTAACTACTTAACTGTATTAACTTTGCATTATTTTTTTGTAGTTAAGTTATTTTTTCGCGGAGTTTTTCTCTGATTGGCTTTTGCCGGGATTCTCGCCGGGAACATTTTTTAAGCCACTTTTGCTCGGACCTTGTGCAGCACTTTTGCTCGGACCTTGTAGGTCATTTTTACTCTCAGCCTAACAATTATCTCAGGAAAATAAAACCAAAATGGTTTTTAAAAAATTATTATAAGCATTTGCAGGAATAAGACTTTTTATTTATCTATGGTAAGAAGAGTAATATCGAAATAAGAAAGCAGCAGGTTTTTTTCAAGTATGCAGAAATTGTTTCGCTAAAGTTTGCCGCTTTTAATTCATTTTTAGTCAATATGGTTTTACCGGCTTATGCATAAAACAAAAGTTTAAACTCCTTATCTTCATATATTAAACAGCTAAAATAGACAATACAAATACATATCTGATTTGCCGAACGTTCGTTAATTTTTCTTCCTCTTAAATTACTCTCGAAGCCTTTTTAGAAATCTTTTGTTAACTACATATTAGTAAATATAATAATCTTGTAAATCCGCCAAAAATAAATGATTACTAACAGCCTTGATTATATGAACAACGAATTAGCTAATCATGATAAATGTATATCTACGTCCATTATTTTGTGTTGTTATTTCGCAAATAAGTGTTATATTTGTAGCTGTTATTTATCACTTTACCGCAACAGTTTTTTAAGCGTACATAAAGTTGCTCTACGGGACTCCTTCTTCCTAAATGAACGAAGTATTATTTATTTTAAGCGTACTTTGATAACTTATTAATAGATTTATGGAAAGGTTCCAAATTGTACTGACGAGACCACTTCAAATTAAGGAAATTTAACAACATTGTATTTCGTAAAAATATATCAGTACTTATCATAGAATTTAAGCCTACGACTAGAAATAGACCATAAATTTTTTTTACCAAAAGTGAAAGGTTACCATTTCCGCGGCCACTCATTATATGACATACAAAACGACGACGTCGTTTATGACAGTACAGAAGTTTTCTGCTAAGAAATTACCGAAAACTTTTTTCTTATTTTGGTTTGTAAAATAAGGTAAACAGCAGCAGCTCCTATACAAGTATTAGAGACATTAATATAGCATCACAAAACTCAAAAAAATTTGGTAGTAGATAATGCTATTTTTTCATGCAATTTATTGCTACTCTCACTAGTAGATCGCTTTTAAAAAAGGACACAATTTTGGTTACAAGTTAAATATCCACTATTGATGAATTGTATGTTTAGTTTTTGTTTTAATTTCAAACGAATAAAAATTTGGTTAAAACAAAATGAGCACAAATTGACTACAAATAATATAGATGACCAAAGGCCCTATAGACAGGCCTTATAGACAGTTTTTCATGAAATAAAGTAGTGCAAAATTGCAGAGTGATACTATATAGTCCATTCGTTTGTAAATGACTAAGATATATTTATACTCGTATATGTGCAATTTGTTTGTAAATAAGAAAAGATAGTGAATGCAAGCAGCTATAAGTGCGAATTTATTAAAGAACTTTTGGCCTCGTATTAAAACGCTTCTAATGATTAGAAAGCACTGTACATAATTATTAATTAATATCTAATTAAAAATTTCTTTGCAATCAAAAAGTTCTGAGATTATTTATTTATTTTGTTTTCTTATCTGTTTTCTATGCATAAAATCTATTTGTTATTTTTTTGAAAATCGAACTAGCCAAAGGAATATGTAACTGTATTAAGAACTAAATAACTTCCATAGAACACTCTAAATCAGCTGCCAAGTACTATAATGTTATAAACCATTGTAGATAACTTTTCTCACATCAAAATCATGCAAAAACAAAGGAATTGTGTTTGATCAGACATTATCTTGAAGGATGGCCAAAATAAAAATTGAAGCAATTGCTTAGGATAAAAACTATTTGATTATAAGTGTAATGGTAACAGGTAGTGTACATAAGTAAGATACTTAGATTAAGAGCGAAATGTATATCTTTTTAATATCCGTCCGCTTGCATGCAAAGTCTAATATAATTTCATCTACTAACTCATCATGGTATACAGAGAATCTTATCTTGGAGTTTTGGGTGAGTTCAACTAACGACAACTTTTATCATAACGCTAAGGATAACAAGAATATATCTGATTTTTAAAAGCAATTGTTAATAACTGTTATTAATTTTTATGTTTTTACTTTCTTTTCTCTTAATTTTAAAAAGCTGAAGCTTCGTCGTCACACTCATTTGATACGAATACCAATTTAAATTCGCGATCATCCGCCCATGGTGGTAGCTCTGCTGATGGTGGTGGTCATGGTTCCAGTTTGTATCCTCAACTTCCGAATTCTAATCCTGCTCCGTCAGCTCCAAATTATCCATCCTCAAATCCCAGCGGCGGACAAGGAGGGTATGGCGGACATAACAATATAAACTCTGGAGGATATGTTCCACAAGGAGGTGGCGGTGTAAATTATCCTCAAGGTGGTAATAGTGGCTACCAGCCAGGTGGTCAATATGGTGGAAATATGGGAAGCTACCCAGGTTATAGTGGCAGTGGTGGAGGAAGTTATCCTGCTGGTGGAGGTTATCCTGCTGGTGGAGGTTATCCAGGCGGTGGCGGCTATCCCGGCAGCAGTGGATATTCAGGCGGTGGCGGGTACTCTGGCAGTGGCGGATACTCTGGTGGTGGTGGTGGATATCCAGCTGGTGCTTATGGAGGACATGGAGGCAGTGGTTATCCAGGTGGTGGTGGCAATCAGCCGTATTACGGTGGTAGCGAAAAAGCTAAAGATAAAGAAGGTGGATTCCTTTCTGGGATTCTAAAAAATCCGATCGTTGGACAAGCAATTAGTGGTGTAATACAAGGGCAAATTCAGAAGGCGCTTACAGGAGGCGGTTCCAACAACAACCCCCAATACCCTCCTCAATCTAATCCGTACGGAAATGCTGGCTACGGAGGAAACGCTGGTGGTGGAAGTACTACTGGAAGCATTTTGGGTGGAGTGCTTGGTGGTCTATTAAATTCAAGAGGGGGAGGAAGTGGTGGAGGTTCATATCCGCCACAAGGAAATAGTGGAAGCTCTTCCTTAGGACTTCTGGGTGATTTTCTTTCTGGTAGTAACTCAAACAGCAACTATAATAGGCCAGCTAGTAGCAATAGTGGCTCTGGAGGCATTTTAGATGATATTTTCAATTCTAAAAAATTTGGTGGACTATTCAGCGAAAATCCATCGTCTGGATCACAAAGTGGCAGCAACAGTGGTAGTGGCAGCTCATCATATCCCAAGAGTTATCCTACTCAGGCGCCTTTAAATAGCAACAGTGCTTATAGTCGACAATAGAAAAGAGCGTTAGTTGTAGTAAGCATCACTTCTTTGTTACTCGAAGTTAGCATTTATATTGTAGTGTTAATAAATTAATATGTTTTTATACTATAGAAACACTCTGATTTTAATAATTCTTAAAATAAAATGACAAATAAAATATTGTTATTTATTTATTTTCTTTGCTGTTTTTAAATAGAATACTTTAATAGAACTCTTCAGTTTTTTACTTTATAATAGGGAGTGCAAATCCTAATCCACGCTTACGCATTGAAGGAAGTTAAAAATGAGGAAGTGAAGTCGGAAAAGGCTAATTGAATGCAAGCGTAACCGAAATAAAATAGTTAAATATTAAATAAGACTAATGAACCGAAATATACGTAAAGAAATCAACCAAGTTTTTCAATCCAATTTTTTTAGGCATGTTGTTGAGTATTACAAATTTGCGAAAATACCGGAAAAGTGTTTTCACAAAAACGGAGTTACAGGTGAGTGATTGTTCTGCTTTAGTTGTAGATACTATAACTTTTATCATGGGATACCTATAGAGCATTACTTTTTTTTAATATTCTTCAAATTTAAAATTTTTATAGATTTTTAATATTCCCACTGGGGATTAACTCATAATGAACTACAAAGATATGGCTACGTTATTTTCAAATAAGTACGAGCGAAAGTAATTGATAAATATGTAAACATTTTTACGATTTCCGTTCAATGAATAAAGCGACATAATGCTATACTTGTAGATACCGTTTAAAAGCCTGCTTATGTTATGTGACAGTAATGAAGAGTATTTTAAAAAATCCCGAACAATTTTCCCCAAAATACTCCACCGACAACTTTTATAGTCTACATCAGATATAAACATTCTTCGAATAAAATTTCAATCAAATAACGAATAGCGAAGAAGTACAAATACAAATTTTATTTTGAAGTTATTCGCAAGTAATTATTCGTTAGCTTAATTTTAAATAATTTATTTTAAGTGAATCCTGCGCTTCTTGAAAACCAAAGAATTATTCGTTAGTAAATATCTTGTTATTAATTATTATTTCGTCTAAAATGCACTTAATAATTACAATATCAGGATACTTGGTCAATATGCAAGCGATATCTGATTTCTGTCTGAACTCATTTTAAATAAAAGTTTGACTTACATACTCATTGTTCTATTTAGTTAAGTAAAATATCGCGAAATAGAAGCGAACTCACGTGATATATTTTTTTAGTTAAAGCCTTATAAACTGAAAGAAATGTTAGAGAAAATGCAAAAAATACTTACTGCAGAGTTTAGACTTGGTTTTGTACGTGCTCCTATAACTTTTCATAGCTAAACAATCATGAGACATGACCCTATTTTTATAAGAAATATTTTTGCTGGGATTTCAGTTCCTTTTTTGTAGGATCACAAATTTATAAATGAAGGTAAAAGGTAAGTACTAAGATTATAATAAATTTATAAAATACATAATTATTTCTTTTTAATAAGGAGTGATGTTTACTTTACCTACCCCACAACTTAGAAGTACGTATTTGTGTGTAAAACTTCGCCTGAGCGCTGAATGTCCGCTTTTTTAAGAATTACTCTTAAATACATATCTTCCCCTATACATAATTTTCCCTTCGCTTATAAACGACAGTAGTGCACAACGTCCGTAATATTCAACACCTCAATATACAGATGCTTAACACAGAAAATCCGCTGCGGATATTCTAGTGCATGGTGCACAAAAACTGATGTATGTGCAATGATTTCAGAACGGAAGACGACAATAGATAAGTGATATATGGTGTAAAATATAACCATCTCTGCTGATGATATAGTTGTCCGACAACACCCGGGGCCGCCGACAGGGGGGGGGGGCGAAGGGGGTAAACCCCCCGGGCCCGGGCTTTGAAAGGGGCCCCGTCATTTAAGTCATCAACAGAAAATTTTTTCCATTTTAATTATTTATATAAAAAAATGTTTCACGATCGAAAAAGTGTACTATACTAGACAGATTTTAAATTGAAAGTCAATTATTCGATTGTATATGGGCCCGTAAACGCTAAGTGCCGGGCCAGAGATTCTTTTCGCAGGGGGCCCGTATGTGGTACCCCCGGGCCCGAATTTTGTCTCTACGGGCCTGACAACACCTAACAACTGCTCACAGTTCTTTACAAAGGGGCACCTAAAGAAGCGTTAGGCATGATAAATGGAATTATATGTATTAACGCTCCAGCAGAAATGCGAAGAACCATCCTTTCGCGTTATTAGTACAAATTTATACACTCTTGCTAAAAAATTGGTGCGATAATTGCAACTAAATGTGGTGTAAGAAATGGCGACCAAATCCTTCTTATTACTAAAGATTATTTGTACCGTCAACTACTTCCTAATTAGAGGCTGAGAGACCGCTGGCTACGGCCATCATTAATATCAGATCATCAAAGCGGATACTATCTAGGTAAAATTTGGACGTACAGTCAAATTTCGGGAATTTTGTCTAAGTAGAACAACAGGAATGTTAAGCAGTTTACTATCTTCTGTGTATCTCTCGTCTTACGAGCCCGAAACTTTCAAGCGAAACGGAAATCGTTCCTCCTTCGCTGAGCTCCTTAACACATTTCCCTTAACTTTAATTTGTTTGCTGCCAAGGCTGTGATTTAACATCATAGGGCATCCCCAAAACTTTGGCATTATCATAAAAAATCCAAAAATGGACAAACGAAATTTATCTCATTAAGCAGTAAAAGGTGCGATTACGTAGATTCAGCGGTACTCTCCAAAGCGATGGCAAAAATTATAATATTGTGAAACAGACAAAAAGAGAGATCTTACAGCTTATCGTAAGAGTAGCATTCAGAATCGATCATCAACTTTCAAAAGTAAACTTTCCGTGCTGAACTGAAGTATTTTAAAAAAAAATGTTTAATCGATTTTACAAAAACGGGCTAAAAATATTAAATAATTTTTAATTTTATATCTATTATCACATTTTGAAGTCGGTGCAAATTATACAAACCAAACGTTCAGTAAGTTTTATATAGTATCTTCAATTGTGGTTGGGTAGTTGCTTTTATGCTTTTTAGCGCGATTTCAAAAGTTGCACGCTAAAGAATGGAAACAGAATTATCATAATCCGGCAACATTTCACGAAATAAGTCACGGTCACCGTTTCATACCCTCACATTAGAAAATTCTTACCATCTAGTGCGCCACCGTACTCACTATAGCAAAAGAGAATTATCGCAGTCAGAGAACCATCCTAGTCACTCTAGGTACAAAATTGTTATCATTTATCAATCAGGAAACGTATTCTGTACAACAGAATCAAAATGGGTTTATGCCTTATGAAGCTAGATGCCGCCCCTCCTCCAACTCTCACCACAAACCACAATTTTTGTCAGAATACAAAGTTACAGAGTTAGGCTACCCCTCCCCCCAGCCCAACCCTAGATCAACATTTGTCCATATAGTAGCAATGGGGGATCATACAGTATACAACAAAAAAGGTATTATCCAATATTTCGACACTACGATGCAGAAGTGTCCTAAATCCAGTCGTGCGCAATTTACAGGAGAACGATTTAAATACTTGTAAATTTGTTTTTCCAAATTCAATCGCGCACACGCTTGGGCTAGACATCAAAATCAAAAGCGGACTTAGGATAGGTCTACAGCATAGTGTAGATATGTGCATTAAGAAATTGGAGAACGCCCCCTCCGAACACCACCCCACCCCATAAATTTTTGTCGTGGTACCAGTGGGGCAACATATTCCACACATCAAAGGAAAAATCATCCAAATTGGTTTCCACGTTAAGAAGTTAGCCTACCCCTCTCCTACCTACTCTAGTGCAAAATGTATCCTCATATTATCAATGGGGGATTATAATCTATTTATCGAAATCGGTCTACGCGTTTACAAGCTGACATCCAACCCCTCCCCAGCTACAACTCCACCATTTAAAATTGTGTCGCGGTACCAGGGGGGGGGACATACTTTATACATCAGAAAAAGAATCATTCAACTCTGTCCACGAGATACGAAGTTAGACTACCCCTTCCTTTTCAAATCCCACTCTAGGAACATATTTTTTCATTATTAGCAATGGGGGATCATACTCTATTCAATAACAAAAAATTATTTAAATCGGTACACGCACTACGGAGTTAGTTTTTACCCCCACCACAACGATACATTTTTTTTACATGGTACTAATCGGAGAACATACTCTACCCATCCTAAAAAAAGAGTCATCAGAACCAGTCCACGCGTTAAGAAACTATGCTCGGTCATACATCAAATAATAAATAAAAAAAATAAAGAAAAACGTGTCGAATTTAGAACTTTGCTGTTTTTAGGAACTCGGTTAAAAAGCAAAGATGAATATTAGCGTCTTTGCTGTTCTTATCAGTCAATGATGATATGAAGTAGAGCGCCCGAGATTAACACCCATCTTTGCAGTTAGATTCCTCGGAAAACCACATGATTGTCTGCGTACAAAGATATTAGAATTGTCTTAAAAAGGGTCATAGCTGCAAACTTAGAGTGTTTTCGATTTTGCCACCGAGACATAACACCGGGGACAACTGGAGTTACTGTAACCCTGCACCAAAGTGTCATCTGCTTCCAAGTGCGAAACCCTGTGTTCGAGTTTATTAGTGCCACCCGCTGTCAAATTGCAATTGAAAATTATGGAGATTAATAAAAAATCAGCAATTTCAGCAATTATATTTATTATAATTATTGGTTGGTTGGGAAAGAGTAAAGATTTTTCGTTTTCTCCCGTTTTTATTATAACAGGACAGTAAAAATAATTAATTAAATATAAAAAATCGCAGCACACAAGCCCAATCCCAGTTATTTTTACTCATCTACTTCATTTGTGTTAGTAGTGTCACAGCTGTTCCTGGTCCAAACCAGGGGCAATCGGTGCTAGCACCAAGGGCAAAATGTGGCAAAAACGAACAATCCGAAGCAAAACTCGAGTCATGGCACCGCAATCTCGAACATGCATTTGCTTCTTCAAGGCACAAGTGTTAACACCGAAGCAAAATCGAAAACACCCATAAAACCTTACTCGGCCACGCCCCCCCCCCCCCCCCCCCCCCCCCCCTCAGGATGACACACTTTCAAAGTAGTAATTACTGGACACGCATATGTTATTTCGGTCGTATTTCCAGGAAAATTTCATGAAAATGCTTCACTTTTATGGCTTTACTCCTTAAAAATGACAAATTGGCAAAATTTTGTAAAAAAGGTGGATCCAAAATAAACGAACTTTGGTTTAGGATTTTAATCTGAAGGAACGGGAAAGTTCCCCTAAAAATTTATATGGAAATCTGAATTCCTTATTTCAGTCCGGATAATGGAAAATCGCCTCATTTTCGATAAAAAAGTTTTTTTTGAACTCTGCACACTGAGATTCAGACATATGGGCAGGGGCGGATTTAGGCATGGGCGCAAAAATGAGCAATGCTAGAAAAGCAATAAAGAAAAAATGAAACCTTACAATAATTTAAGGGATTTTCTCGTCCTGAGGCTTTTTATTTTTATGGTTTATGGTTCTTGAGAAAACGGGTAAAGATAAAGAGTTGAATCATTTTTTTTTGTTGATTCGTACGTGGCGGGTTGGTTGCTGAAAGGTACATTGCAAACATGTAAAATCGGCCGCTCGGATAGCTCGTGTCCAAATCATTGGAAACCAAAAAAAAAAATTGATTTCAATCTTTGCATTACTGTCTATAGCACGATGTAAAAAATCTTGGAAATATCAGTAAATAAACTTTTCACGGCACTTTAAAATATATATTTTTTCGATTTAAAGACTTTCATCGATCGCGAAGGTTAAAAATTTTTATGATAGGGGCCGTTCAAGTATTATGTAACGCAGTTTTTGAAGATTTCTGACTTCGCCTCCCCCTTGTAGCGCGCCGTAACGTTTCGTGTTACCCCCCCCCCCCCCCCCTGCCAAAATATTACGTAACACTCAGATGATTGAGAAGCAATGTAAATTAAACGAAATTTCAGCCCACTTTAGCCCTAATTTGTGTGCGTGAAATTCGTAAGTTCATTGCTTGTAGTTTAGGTGGTTTTGCTTGACCGCAACGGTCGGACTCTTAGAGTCCAAACTATGCACTCAGTGACGCGACTCTTTTCCAATGTAAAAAAATATGTATAGTGTAGATAAACTGAGCCGTGAGTCACGAGTTCCATAGATCGAACAGATCGATTCAGTTTATTTCAACATTTTGAAATTAGAAATAATTAAAACTGTCATTAGTAAACCAATTTAATAAATAATATAACACTGCATTTATGGCTTAAAAATCTTGACTAAACAACAATGGGTATTTCACAAATGTTGCTTATTTATTTGAAAGAAACGAAAAATTTGTGATACACAGAATAGTTTTTTTAGAAAGTACTAATCCTGACTCGTCTTCATTATGGGAGGTAAACAGGATTTAAAAGGTACATTAAAATACTTAATACTGAACTAATATGGTGTATGAAATGCCCATATTAGACGCTGAATTATAAAAAAAGTGCAAAAAATCTTTAAAATTTCCGACTAAAATCTCCCGACACAAATCGAGGTTTAATTCAAAATGCACTATAAGTGGTTAAATTTTTAAAAGAAACAATTTCGAATAGAATGTTCAAAACTATAAGCTACTTGGGCTTAAAGTTTACACGCCAATAGTAAAAGAGAAGTACATCTTTTATGTTGCGTATTTGCAAACTCACAAATTTCTTAAGAAAACACAAAACGCATTCTCTCTCTGTTCAGCCTAACTTTCCTTATTAGTCGTAAAATGTCCCAGGAATATTTTCAAAAATCATCTCCAAGGCATTTCTATGCCTAAGGCCAGAAACGTTTCCAGGACATTTTACGAAACATTGTCCTAAATATTTTGGGAAGGTTTCTGGTCTGAGACAGAAAAATGTAGGTATGTCTTGGAGACGTTTTTTGAAATATTAAGAATGTTTCTTGGACATGTCTCGCTATTGTTTGTTCCAAAATAAGGCAGAAGTTTGATCTTTAGTAGTAACAACATTTTGTGTCGCGCATTTGCTCATTGTTAACCTTAGATTATAGGGCTAACTAGGAAGTGCATTAAGCTCAGAAAACAATCATAAGAAGTAAGTTGCTAACCAAAACCTGATATTCTTCTATTAAGTTCTTTATATATTTATCTTTATTTTGTTCTATGTCTATTTAGTGAAACAAAACTAATAATTCACTTCCAATTTGTACATAAACTCAAAAAATCTTTCTCACAAACGCTTTAGACGCAAATCACCGCAAGTAAAAGTTGACAGTTCAACTTCATCTTTCTCCCTGTCTTCATCTTGCCAAAGTGCAACATCGCTGGTCTTGCGTAAACGTAATGACCTATCTTGTATATTCTATAATCTAAATTGTCAACGTTATATTCAAACACTGTACCACATATCCACTAGTATACTACTCAAAAAAAAATCTTGTAAAAGATGAGATTTGGGTAGCCTGCTCCTTTGCGTTGAAGATGATTCCTGAAAGTCCGATAGGAACTCCCAATAGCTGCTATAAACTTATGAAATTTACTACGTCCTAAAAACAATTTGTATGAAATCTGAAAATCGCACATTCCAAAATCAATTATTTCTGATTTGTCTTTAAATAACTTATTTCCTTCTCGTTGGAATCACCAACCGAGAAATAAAACACAAGAAGCCACCGTTGACAAAATCATGCAATAGTCACTGAATTACACAGGCAACACTACGACAAAATGCAAAAAAATTCCCGAAAAATCTAACTTTGTAACGCGTGAACCGATTTGGATAGTTCTGTTTTTCTTGTATAGAGTATAATCCCCCATTGCTAATAGGAGAAAAATATTTGGCCTATGGTTGGTGGAGGAGAGGGGTGGGAGGGGAGAGGAAAAGTAGGGTCGATGGAAAGGGGAGGGGGGAAGGGTAGTCTAACTTCGTAACGCCTGGACCGATTTGGATAATTCTTTTTCTCTTGGGTACAATATGTTCCCTGGTTGATACCACGAGAAAAAAATTTTGGTGGGGTGGAGGTGGGGGTTGAAGCTAACTTTGTAACGCGTTCACCGATTTGAATGGTTTCTTTGCTATTGCTAATAGGAGAATAATGTGGTCCTAAGGTCTGGGTGGGGGAGGGAGAAGGATAGGCTAACTTCGTAACGCGATTTCGAGGATTCTGTTTCTGTTGGGTAGAGTACGTTCCCTGATTGATACAACGAGAAAAAAATTTTGGTGGGATGGGGATATTGGTTGACCCTAACTTTTTAACGCGTGGACCGATTTGGATGGCTCTGTTTTTGTTGTACAGAGTAGAAGATAATAAAAAGTGAAAAATGAAATAGTTTTAAAAAAAAATGTATTATCTTCAATTGTGTTTGGGTAGTTGTTTTGTTTGTTTAATTTGCACCGACTTCAAAATGTCCTAATAGATATAAAATTAAAAATTAGTTTATGCTTTTTAGAGCTATATATAACGGGTTCAAATTCTTTTAAAAACTATTTTGTGTTACATTCAAAAATTTTCGTGAAAGAGAAAAGTAAAAGAAGTAAAATATTATATCATTATTATTAAGTAGTATACAGGTTATGAAAGAGAAGTCCATGAAAGAGAAGTCAAGAGTTTAAAGGAGCTATTGGAACAAAATTAGTTTTTACAATGAGTGAGGGACAAAAAAGATTGAGTGGATCTGCCTATATAAAACAAACAGGGAAGAAAAGGAAAGGAAGAAAAATTATTGGAAAAAACATTGAAAATCGATCACCTTTCTAAGAAGCTTGAGAAAAAATGAGAATCAGCATTTGTTGCGTTGAATTGAATAATCTGTCAGAAAATTCTACCTGAGTATTAGCAAGTTTAAGACGGATAATAGAATTCAGCCTATTGGAAAATTAATGATACGAAGACAACAGACAAAATTTTTAAAATTTTGATTTTTAAAATCAGAGATATATAAGAAAACATATCCGGTATTTTAATAAATCTTTATTGAGTTATTTGAACTACTCCGTGAGTATTGACCGACTGTTTTGCGTGCCTTGTAAGATTTTTGGTAGTATAACGAATTTGAAAAAGGAAAGATTTGATGATTGGAAACGTTGCAAGGATGGCTTGAGTAACCATGAAAATTCCTTTGAACATAAGTTCTGTGTCTTAGCGATGAAAACTAGAACCTCGACTTGTTCCAGGATTGATTCACAACTCTGCTATCAAACGGATGAAGAAAGAAGATATTGACGTGTCGTGTTGATGAAAGTAGTAGCAGTGGTCCAAAAACTTTCTTATTATAGTTTACCTACCGCTCAAAGGTTATGTTGAGACGTTTAATTAGCAAGCAAATTGCTAAATATGGAAACCATGTCCAGGGACATATTTCATATTTATTTTCAACCACATAACTACAAGCAACCATTTACCAGCCATTTCTTCAACTCTCTTATAGCTGATTCTAGCACCGACATATCTCATATCGATCAGCTTGCCATCGTGATAAGATATGTTTAAGAAAGCGGAGCGCCAGTTGAAAGATTTATCACTTTCCCCAAGTACTGGACAATTTCGGCTTCTTTAGTCGTTTCAAGACGATACGAGAAAGAGAAGATATTAGTCAAAATACATATCGATTAACTAATGAGTATTCAGAATATTTGCTGAGTGCTGATATATTTGAAAATGAATGTAATAAAAGTCTGTGTAAACCTTTTACTGGAAATTTAGACCTTTGTAAAACGATCTATGATAAAGGTCTACAAGAGGTTTATTCATATGTCAACATCCCATTGAAGATCTTCTTGTGTCAACCGGCATCCAATTGCTAGCAGAGAAATCGTTTTCATTTTTGCACCGCATCAAGAACTATGTTCGTTCCTGCATATCCAACTAAATTAGAAATTACAACCAGTATCAGTTACGTTGATATCATTGATAGCTTCTTTTCTCGAAAAAATTAATTTGAAGTTTTTTATAAACAAATAATATATTTTTTATATGGTAACACGATCAGTAGACAAAGTTTTGTGAAGTTAACTTTTAATGTATGCATATATATATGTAGTCCAAACATAATGATATGTAGCTATTTTAGCAAATATATATATTTGAATCCTTATATGGAAATAGGGGCGGCATTTTATACGTAGTCCAGAGCACAACAACCACTAAATCAGCCCCTATATGTCGGACATGCGAAATGTGTTCGAAGAGTGTGAATGCAATAAGATTATACGGCCGCATTTAATGCTTCGCATAGAAGAACTTACTCATCTTGATGTTAACCGAACTTGTCCGCTAATCACTTCCAAAGGTTGCTAATTTAGCTCTTTTACTACATTGTTGACATTTTTAGCCAAAATACTTCGAAGAAAGGTAAGTCAACAGACACGACCCTACATGAGGTGGTGTTTGAAATCGAGAAGTCCTTGCAATATAAAGAATACACCTTGGGAACCTTTACTGATGTAGAAGGGACTTTCAACAACGTAACCACTGAGGCAAAACCTAGATTTATGTGATTACTTTGATTGTTGCCACGTGTTTGTAGGTAAACGATAAAGTAGTTAAATGGATTTATT
Source organism: Leptarthrus brevirostris (assembly GCA_964036015.1). Classification (NCBI taxonomy): domain Eukaryota; kingdom Metazoa; phylum Arthropoda; class Insecta; order Diptera; family Asilidae; genus Leptarthrus; species Leptarthrus brevirostris. Next base: position 93,315,808 of record OZ038374.1, read on the forward strand.
CTATGAATTTTATGATTTATTAACTCTTATCATTTGTGAGCTATGTCACACCAAAGAATATGTGAAAATCATTAGAATTACTGAAATAAAAATTACACAAAAAGGGTGTTTTAATCTGTAAAATGCTTACTCAGAAAGAGATACTAGATTATGAATATTGCCATTATTTCTATCGCAGACGTTTAAAATTTTTTTTAGTATGACGAAAATCAGGTTTAAATTCAGTAATAAAAAACATGCTTACACACAAAGAAAAAGAGACGACGGAAAGTGATCCCACTCCACTATACATATCTTAGTAATCTAAACATAAAATCGATATGAGAATTGAGTAGTTTTGCTAATTTATATAATTGTTGTCAGACTCAAGTTGTTTCCGTAATTGCGTGGTTACGAATTGTTTAAAGGTTAAGGTTTAAAAATGGGAATGGGAATTAAGGATACAGTCATAAGCCAACTGTCAAGTTGTCAACATGCATACAGGGTGTAACGTTTCTAGAGGTCAATACGAAGACAAATGATAGCTCGCACATAGCCAAAAAAATAATTGGGCAGGGGGGGGGGCAATCTGAACCGTTTGGGAGTTACAGGGTGATTCATAAATTTCAGTTTTCCATGGTATGACCCTTACTCTTTTATTTTTATCTTTTGATCTACTCAACACAGTGACTTCAAACAAAATGCAGGTACAGTCACGGCCAAAATTGGAAAAAATGTTTTGAAATTACCAAAATTTCAGCATTTTTCCAAATTTTCTCCGAAATTTATGTAATTAGTATACCTCTTTTTTATTTTTTTGCATTTCCCGTCTTATTACCTTTCCAAAAAGGTGCAACATGGCAAGGTAGACAAAGAATTAGAAAAACCGCATCCTTAGAAATCTCTGACTGCCTAATTATTTTATTGCACTTTAGGTAGCAAATTCTTTAAGTAAACAAAATTTTTATGATAAAGGGTGGAAGATGTTGGTTTTGGGTTAACAGGTAATTAGTTTTAATTATTGCTGCAAAAAAGTTATCAAAATGTTAGTGTAATTTTGTTTTATTGCCGATATTAGTAAGTGTTAGCCAGAATTCACATCCTTGTATCCTGGCGTTTTGTTACTCGTACCTGATGGATATTTTGCTATAAAAAAGGGTCAAAAAAGAATACCTGTCATTAGTTTTTTTGTTTGACTAGGTGAGAGCTATCATTTGTATTCGTATTGACCTCTAGAAACGTTACACCCTGTATATGAAAGGTAGATCAGTTGATTCCTCTCTACATAGTCTTGTACATCAAGTGGAAAAGGCATTGCTGTACAAGGAAGTAGCGTTGAGCTGTTTCATTGACATGAAAGGTGTCAGAATCGATAAGATTCTCAATATTTTGAGGGAGAAGTCCATGCTGGAAGACAAGTTTCGGAAATGAAGAATTGACGACGTTGGTAAAAAGAAGAACTACACAAGGAGAGGTTCTTTCAGCATTCTTGTGAGTGATATTGATTGATGAATTACTCGAAGACTCGTTAAATAAAGGTCTCTACATAATCTGTTATGCGGACGACCTATCGATACCTATTAATCAGAGGTTAGTTTGAAGAAAACCTGTAAGTATACTTCAAAAAGCAATCGACACGGCAACCTCTTGAGTGCAGGATTGCAGGCTGAAGATAAACCCATATAAGACGGAACTCTGCTACTTCACCAGGAAACACAAATTAAGAAAGATGGTTCCTCAGTGCATTGGCAACATTGAATTAACTATAAAGAATGATGTCAATTTTCTGGGTGTGCTGATGGACGGGAAACTAAATTGGGCTAGACACCTACACGAAAAGAAAAACAAGACAGTAAGAGGTAAGGTATGGGGACTATCACCCCATATTATAAAATGGATATGCACATTTGTAATCAGACCCATGATAACACATGGAGCGAAAGTCTGGTGGGAAGCAATGGAGATGGACAGAACAGGAGCTGCTAGGTCAACAAGGAGGAGGGCCCTGGAGGTCATTCTAAACATTACTCCACTAGAATTCCATATTAAACAGGTGGCACTTAACGCGGCCGTACGTTGCATGAATAAACTGTGGAAGGAAAGTTGAATACAAACCCAAAATGAAAAGATCGCCCAAATCTGCAACGGACCTGCGATCAATATACTATTCGGCAAAGCAGATTGTTGGGGCTTACAAAATGTCAATGTCTCAAAATTCGAGCGTGGCTGCGGTTTCGGAATATCGTGCGAGGAACAGAACCTGGAGATATGGAAAAGTGTAAACTACTCCTCCTCCGTTCTTCAATGTGAAATTGTAGCGATAGAGACAGGTACTAAGTAGCTAATGGGACGGGGAGTAAAACCCTCAAGGATAGCAATATAGATAGCCGGGCGTCCATAAAGTCATTAACAAATGCCGCGGTAAAAGTTAAAACGATAGAGTGATGTAAACAGACCCTCATGGAGTTGAGGAGGCAAAAAATGCAAATGCTTGGTTGTCTTTTATTTCAAATACAAATACAAAATTGGTTTAAATAAAAGTATTTAATTACAAAATACAAAATAGGTATTTTCAAAATACCTTTTTCAAATAAAATCCCTTATTTAACTGATTTTCACAGTAGTATTTGTTCAAAGAGTTCATCTTTCATGTGCCGTCTATGTGGCCTCATAATCGTTCTACCAAATGAAAATAGTCGTAGTAGTGTTTTCAGGTATATTGTAGTATTGGCATTATCGCTGGCTACTGAAGAATCAGAGTCCTCAATAAACATATAATAGGATTCAGTCTTTTGCTTCTTTTTATTAGAGTCAGTATGGTGGGAGCTCTTTCAATCTTCTCGTTCTTGTTTTATCTTCCTCACTTCTGAAACAAACAGTTCTTTAATGTATTATCTAGTAGCTTTTGGCACCCATCATTTTGAAATAGGGACAAGATATGGATGATGCTATGCCAAAGTAAAGTATCACGGAAGTACACGAAAGGTACACATAAAGTACACGGAAGTACACGGAATCTGCTCGTTGGGCAAGACCCGAGCCCGAGAGGAGTCGCAAGACGTGTGTCTGTAGTTAAAGTTTGGAGGGTTATTCATGCAGCAAGATGACATTCATATAATCAAGTCCATCATCCTATAAGAATATTCTTAGAGAAGGTAGTGGCTTATTGAATGCGATATGAAGAACGAGCGTTTATGGACCGAATTCTGTGGACGGATGAATCGCAGTTCATCGGGGATGGTATCACAAACTTCCACAACCTCCATACCTGGTCGGATAATAACCAATATAGGACAAGAGGGAGCTCATTCCAGCCCAAATTCTAAGCCAATGTTTGTACCCCAACACCCATTTCATAGGACCGCAAGTGCTTAATAGTCAGATATATGCGGACTTCTTGGAGAATACTCTGTTAGATCTAATAGTGGATATTACTCTGAATAATCTTAAGGCAATGCTTTACCAACACTATGGAGCACCAGCGCATTCTGGTGTCATTGTAAAGGTAATCCTGAATGATAAATTTCCTCACCGCTGTCGTGAACGAGATGCACTCATTCCTTGGCCTGCTAGATCGGCAAATCTTAACACATTGAACTTTTTCTTATAGGAAACGCAAGAATAAAGGATGAAGTTTACTGAAGGCCAGTTAACAATAGGGACGAATTTGTTAGCGGAATTGGGACTGCAGCGGCGAAATAATACAGAAAAAGCTAGCTACAATAAGCCTCAAAGAATGAACTACAAGAGAGTTATTGTAATGTATCGTAACTGGTGGAGTATATTTCGAACAGCTTCTGTAAAATACTAGGGTTAATTATAATAAGTTTCGAATTCAATAAGAAGCATTTTAGAGTTAATTTCTTTAAATTGCAGATTTTTATAATGTTCTCCAACATGTTTACTACATATTAATTTTTACGTCCTTTCCCTACGTGGACATGTTGCAAATTTTTCGAAAGGTAATGAATGAGATGGGATATTTTATAAAAATAAAAAACATGTATTAATTACATGAATTTCGGAGAAAATTTGGAAAAACACTGAATTTTTGGTAATTAAAATTTTTTTTCACGTTTGTAAGTGAATGTACCTGCTGTGGTAGGAGTTAGATCAACATTGTTGAAAGTTTTAATAAGGTCATTGGGATAAAAGTTATTTTCAACGTTTGTTTGATGGCGCTGTTGAGTAGATCAAAATACAAAAATAAGAGAGTGGTATGCAACATGAAAAATTGGAATTTATGAATCAGATCCCAACGGTTGGGATTGCCCTCTCCCACATTTGATGATTTCATCTATACGAAATCTGCGTAATCCCCTGTGAGTTTAAATCCTATTAGAAGGTTTTATTTTGATTTTATTTCGCCCATTTTATACAAGTACCCTCAAAAATGTACTGGAAAGTATGGGATTTGCGAGACTTCAAGAAGGTCATCAGCTCACATTTTCCGATGTTTAATTTAAGATTTTTGTTACAGCTCCAGTTATAAACATTGTGTCGCTCCGACTGCAATACCGAACAATCTTCATTCGATTTGTTTGGAAGAATAGAAGAGAATTGCGCTTCTTTGAAGCAAATAAGTATTATCATTAACAGATTAGGCGAATAACAAATGACCCAGATGACTAACCTGAGGAACGCCAGGAGTAGCCACAACAGTATCAGAGATTGTGCCACAAAAATGTACTCTATTAATTCTATAACTAAAATATTATAATAAAATAGTTTTTCAGGGGGTGGTAAGGTATTAAAAAATTTTTTTGTATATTTTTTTATTTGATAGTACAACTTTTCAAGAGTATCTAGTTAAAATTTGAGGTCGATTGGAGCAAAACTTCCGGAGATACAGTGCCTCGGGTCTACCTCCATCCGATACATCCTATATACAAAAGATCAGTGTTAAAACTTTAAACGCGTTTTTCTCACACTTAGCTTTTTCAGAGTCGGTGTCGGTAACGTATTTTAAAATCACAATCTTTTCTATTTTTTTGATGAAAAATCGGCATTTTGACTTCCAAGTGCTGTAAAAAATTGAAAAATCAATAAAAAAACAAAAACTCGACGTCAGTACCTCCATAAACTTGTGAACTAAAAAAACCATTTTGGTTTTTTGATTTCAGATGATCCAATGATGAGTTATGAGGGGCACCGCAATCAAACTTTTTTTTAAGACGTCCGCGTAGATTCGCTGTCAATGTCTCATTTCTTCATAAAAATTAACAATTAATATCACGAAATTTTCTTCAAATGTCATATTATTATGTAGTAATTACAGAAATAAATATATATTAACCCCCCTTAAAACAAAAGTTGAACCGACTTCACAAAAAGCGCTAAAAAGCATAAAATAATTTTTAATTTTATATCTGTTATGACATTTTGAAGTCGTTGAAAATCAAACAAACCAAACAATTACAACAAAAGGATTTAATCGTCCTTTTTATGATCCTGTGAGGTGAAACGCTTAGGTAGTATTATGTATTATCGTCATTTTTATTTAAAACTTTTTAGTGTCTTCTACTCTACACAACGAAAAAAGAACCATCCAAATCGGTCCACGCGTTAAAAAGTTAAGTTCAACCCCCTACACCCACCTCCATTCCACAAAAATTTTCTTACTCGTGGTATCAATCACGGAACATACTCTACCCAACAGAAGAAGAATCATCGAAATCGGTGAACGCGTTACGAAGGTAGACTACCCCTCCCCCTACGTCACCCCTCCACCGTAGGACCAAATTATTCTCCTATTAGTAATGGAGGATCACACTCTCTACAACAGCAAAAGAACTATCCAAATCGGTTCGCGCGTCACAAAGTTAAGTTCCACCACCACCCCACCAAAACTTTTTTTCTGGTGGTATCAACCAGCGAACATACTCTACCCAATAGAAAAGGAATTATCCAAATCGGTCCACGCGTTACGAAGTTAGGTTTCACCCCCCCCCCCCCCCCCCCCTAATTTTTTTCCCGTGGTGTTAACCAGGGAACATACTCTACCCAACAAGAAAAGAATTATCCAAATCGGTCAACGCGTTAGGAAGTTAGACTACCCCTCCCCCTAATCTAGGCAAAAAAATTTTCACCTATTAGCAATGGGGATCATACTCTGTACAGCAAAAAAAGAACCATCCAAATCGGTCCACGCGTTACAAAGTTAGGTTTCACCCCCACCCCTACCAAAATTGGTACCAATCGGTGAACATACTCTACCCAACAAAAAAAGGATTATCAAAATCAGTCAACCCGTTATGAAGTTATTTCCGGTCAGGCATAAAAAAATATATATACATATATACAGTCGACTCTCGATAAGTTGAAACTCGTTAATTTGAATCTCTCGATTATTTGAATTTTAATCCCTTTCCCTTGAAAATATCTTGCCCGCCATCATGCAATAATTTGAAGTCCGGGCTTTCATACTCTCTATAATTTGAAATTCAAATTATAGAGATTATGGAACTCTTGGTAATTTGAAATTTTTCCCTGGTCCCTTATCGAGAGTCGACTGTATATGTATATATATACACGTCGAACTTAAAACCTCTTTGTTTTTGGGAAGTCGGTTAAAAATGAGCGATCGCGGAAAACTTAACTTAGCCGATTTGAAGGCAATTGCATAGTAAAACAGCTTATCGAAGTTTGCCAACCATCCATAAATCCTCGTACAGCGTAAGCAACAAACTCCAGCAAGTTAGAAACCGTAGATCTACCCCGAAAGAAACCGTGCTGCCGCGTAGAGATTAAGTCTTTACACTTTTGTGACAATTGGGACTGAACCATTAGTTCGAAGAGTTTAAGAAAGAAAGCAATTGACCTGTAATTGGAAACCTCTCTTTATTGCACCTCTTGAAAATAGGGATTAATAAAATAGTTTTTAAAAAAAAGGTCGAATCGACTTCACAAAAAGCGCTCATTTTATATCTATTACGACATGCTGCAAACAAAAACAACTACAACAAAAGTATTTAATCCTCGTTCCTTATGATCCTGTGAGCTGAAATGTCCAGGTAGTTTTATGTATTATCTTCAATTGTGGTTAGGTAGGGTAAAACTAGGAGAAATGGACCACATTTTTTTAATTGGAATTACTTTTTATACTTAATAACTTAATAATACACTTTGGTGTTATATGAACTTACTATTAATAATCAACACTTTTTACTTTCAATATGGCATGACAATTGCTTCTTTATGGAAATAATTGAGATATAAAAAAGTACACTTGGTCCATCTGCCCATACTGTATGTGAGTTAAATAATTAAATAAACAGTCAAAATCAAACTAACAAGAAATATAAACAATAAAATAAACATCCTAAGATCAAATAATAACTAAAGATCTTCAATTTGTGAAAATATGAAAATATTTTCATTGTTCTCATTTTATATTATAGCCTAGAAAAAGTGTGAATGGTTTGGACTATTTCGTGTGTCTTTTATTAATACATATTTGCCTGGTCCGTCCTGATACCCGCTGGTCCATCCTTCTACTTTTACCTTTGTTGTTTTGTTTGTTTAATTTGTACCGACTTCAAAATGTCGTAATAGACATAAAATTAAAAATTATTTTATGCTGTTCAGAGCTTTTTGTGAAGTCGGTTCAACTTTTTTAAAACTATTTTATTTTTCACCTTTAATGTCTTCATTAACAACTCAAAAAACGCTACTCGTAAGAAGAAATCAATTTCAAAAATTGCAGAGGTAATGCATTCTAAAGAATGGAAAAACCTTAACCTTAACAAATTCTTAACAAGACCCAAGTGCGCCCCGTTCTCTATACAGAAGAGAGAATTATCGTTGTCACTCTAGGTTCAAAATTGTAATCATTTATCAAAATCAAGCCACAATTTTTGTCAGAATACAATTAGATATGCATTCAGAATCATCTAAATCAGTCCACGAGTTACAAAGTTAGAATACCCCTTCGCCCAACCCAACCCAAGGTCAACATTTTTCCATTCGGTAGCAATGCACTGTACACAACAAAAAAGAATCTTCCAAATAGGTGTGTGAATTAAGAAATTGGGTAAAGCCCCCTCCGCACACCACCCCACCTCATAAATTTGTTTCATTAGTTTCAATGAGGTATCATACTCTATATAATCAAAAAGGAATTATCTAAATCGGTCCACGCATTACAAAGTAAGGTTTCACCTGTTACCCCCACCAAAATTTTTTTTACATGGTACCAATCGGGAAACACGTTACGAAATTAGGTTTCACCCACACCCCTTACCACCACCTCACTTAAATTTTTTTTACATGTTACCAATCGAGGAACATACTCTACCCAACAAAAAGGAATCATCCAAATTGCTTCACGAGTTAAAAAATTATGCTCGGTCATACATAAAACATATGTATACGTGTCGAACACTTAGAACCTCTTTGTTTTTGGGAAGTCGGTTAAGAAGTCTTCCGAAGTGTTGAGTTGAGATGTGGCTCTGCGATAGATACAGGGTGATGAAGGGGGGGGACCAGGGGTAAATTACGATTATTTATGTGCGAAATTTTGCTAATATCCGAATTAAAATGAGATGGTTCAAATGCTCCTCTAAACAATTTAGCAAATAGGTTACAAATAATATTAAATTTATTACTGGAAATTTCCCTAGTAGATGGATAGTTATCAAACCTTCTCTTCAAACTGACTTATTTGGAAATTGCATATTTAGTTACAAGGATTCTTAGCAGACTCCTAAAGCCCTACTTTGTTATCATACTCGTGTATTATCGCAGCACCCGTCAAAATTATAGGATCAAAAACAAATATAGTAACGATTAAACAAGTTTTCATTTCTCGATTGGAATTATGTGGAGCTCTACTAGTAGCACAAATTTTATAACAAATAAATACCGCTCTTCGAAAACTAAGTGTCAACTGTGATTGTTTGATTGATTCCACAATAGTTTTATAGTAGATATTATCGTTTACATACAAATTCATATACATCCACTTTCCATGACTCCTTCCTCAGTAACCATCTCCCCCTTAACAATTAAGACATTATTATGACTTTCACCCGCAGACTACCCTTTGGATGGAAGCGTTTTGAGAAGAATTGACAGGGTGAGGAACCTGGGGGTAACTCTACATTCCCGTCTATCCTTCAAGTATCACGTAGACTTCGTGGATGGCAAAGCTAGTTCCACGCTCGACTTTGTGAAAAGGTGGTCCAGGGAGCTCGATGATCCCTAGTTAACCAGGCTATTCTTGTTGTTCCATCGTCTTCAGTATTCCTTCCTCGTACACGCAGTATTCATAACCTTCACTCCTCTCCTCTCCAAGGCATTAAAGGGTTTCGGGCCATGAAAATTCAAGATTGACTGCCAGTCACTCTACTCGAAGGTTTCTCTAGCTGATCCCGATTAATCAACTGGATCTTAACGAACGTCATTACGAGAGTTGAAGCTTCGGAGAGTAAGTCTGCAGCGGAGAAAGCTAACTCGTTAGAGTCTACCCTCTCTGTCATCGCTGCATCTGAGGAAGTGCTACTTATAATTTTTTCATAGGCACTTTCTTCCAGGACTGGTACAGAAATTTTAGCCGGCGCAGTCCCAAATACCCGTTCTTGAATACGCTTGTCCGGATCCTTAATTCGCTGTCCATATCAACCAGATCGAGGCTATTCAGCGCAGATTCCTTAGGTTCACTCTTCGCGGCCTTCACTGGCGCGATCCTTTCTTCCTTCCATCTTATCCTGCCAGGATCGGCTTGATTTCTCTCGACTCCCTTGAAAAGAGACGTAGGTTTTATAAAATCACCTTTTTGTAGGATTTATTTAAGGGCACGATCAACTCCTCCGAATTGGTGAACGATGTAGGCATCTCCATTCCAGCCCGGTTCTTAAGGAACCTTGACTTTTTCCACATTTCCTACCATCGAACGCTTTACAGAATATAAGAGCCAATTACTTCAACGTCGCGCCTTTTTAATGATTACGCTGCCTGCATCGAACTGGGTTGTTATTGGCGATAACTGAAGAGCCAACTGAGGCTACTTATTTGAATAACTTAGTTCTAGTCTTAGCGTTATTACTCTATATTTGTATTGTAGTTACCAGCTTTGGCTGTTTTATATAAATAAATAAATAAAACCTATTTTCTTAACTTTTTACTGAAATTAACGATTTAATTGCAGCCCAGCAATTTCGGGAATTAATTACCCGAGAACAAAGTAATACGATATGGAAAGGTCGGGATATTATTAAGATTATCAAAATCCATGTCACCCTTTATAACGAATAACCTATCCTTAAAATGTTATATCAAAATATAATAAAAGCAGCGAACTTTATGCGGCATTTATGTGTATGAGAGAGCATCAAACCAACCTAGGAGTACTACTTTATCCCCAACAACAATATACCCTCTGTACAAACTTCAAAGGTTTTGTCCTGATTTTATTAAATGCAAAAGAACGGTATAGCGCTGGTATAAATAATTCATCATTTTTATGTAAAAGTATATTGCACGTATCTAGAGAATATGTTCTTGTTATGCGTAGTTTGTGCCTTGTAACGTACTTCTCAGTACAGTGCAGAGCCCACAGCAATAACAAGTACGAGATTAAAATTTTCATGCCATCAACCCACGGGACTGGAATTCGTCCAGCAACAGCAGCTCTGTAGGTACAATACCCATGTGAACCATTTTCTGCCAAACTGTGCAAGTTTGGATGTTTGTTGAAACCCTTCCAGTAGCACAAGTACCTGTACCTACTACCAGGTGAATATCTGTAAACATATTTTACCAGTCTAGACATGTAAGCAGGAATATCTGCCGGGGATTGCAGTCGAAATTTATTCGATATATCATGAAACATTAATTCGTCACTAGTGAAGCATCAAAGGTGAGTATCCCAAAGGTGCAATATTTCCTATCTTTATATTGAATGTCAGCATTACCGGCCTATTTCTTTGTTGCTAAAAGATTTCTGGATTCCTGATATAGGAGAACGTGCTTGTTCGGAATAAAAATCAAAAGGTTGTGCCTTTCTCCTATAACAGCAAAGCTGGTTAAAAGAGCTACCACATGTTCACTTGAATAGTCCAAAATAGGCACAAGGAGTAAATGCATCACTTCCTTATACAGAGATGGTCAAACTCCCATTCCACAGTGGCTGGCGTGCAGCACATGCGTCCTTGCACAGGTTGAACTTTACTCTCGATGTGGTTGCTTTAAAATAGCTATCCATGTTGTAATGGATGAATCTTTGCAACTTTTGCCAGTTTACCGCTATCACTCGTCGGGCTTACAACTTTTGAAGAGACCGCAATGAGAAATGTGCTTTCAGTGAACGGGTGTGTCGCGAATAATTAATTGGGTGAAAGTGTAATATATCACGGCGTGTTATGTTTCACGTGGTACCATACTTGCGATAAATTTTCGCAAACGTCTTTCGATAATAAAATGCGAGACTACCACCCGATTCCCAATGTTTTTCGAAACGGATCTGCCTCGAATGTAAATCTCCTTGATTCTGTTAATTTATCAAACATAGCAGAATCCGCCAGTTTAAATGGGACGAATACGGTCGGTTGTGCCAAGAGTCAAGTTCAGAAGTTTACGGATAGAGAGGATGTAAGCCAAACGATAAACTTCCACAATAACTCGTTGCCGTATCCTTTGGAAACGAGGAGTGGAAACTCATTGAATGTGGGTTGTAGCGGAGTAGCCAACAGCGCCAGTATCAATAGTTATAGTACGAACCCAATTGGCGACAGAATGGCTTTACCTAAATATTGCCAAAATCATAACAATGGATGTAGCAGTGATTTGAATAGCAGCATGAACTCGTTTAATGATGCAACATCGCCTCCTGCCCGCAGGAACACAGAGAAAAGCGGCTATTTGTTGTGGGTTGTGACACCTGTGGCTGCAAGGTGAGTGACTCATGAATAATTTTACATTCACGTGCGGAAACTTCGCTGCAAGCAAATTTATTCATTGTCAAGGAGTAACTTTTTTCCTGTGTAAATTCATTAGCTTCCCTTCACAATAAACGTCCTATTCAACAAAAAGATTAAGGTGGGTGCACTTGAACATAGTTGTCGTTACAGGTAGGCTAATGAAGAAAGGAAACAACTTCAGTTTATTAATTAATTCAAAGTGACCTCTTTATTACTTTTACAGTCAAAGAAGAAAAACAAAGATATTATGTTTTACTTGTCCATTCATAATAAAATAACGAACTTTATTCGTAGTTTACAGTCACCTTAGGTTAAATAATAATTGCTCAATGATACACACAGTTAATTTTTGTTTTTCGTTAATTAGCCGTGATCATCAATATTTCAACTTTATTAAACTCAATGATTTTAGATTTTTAATTGAATATGAATTATAAAAATATACATATGTATAATATTACTTGTGATGGCTCGTTTTGCTATTTCTGTTATTTATTTTTTGAATTTTGAAAATTGAAATAAGCGGCCTGTTCAGAATACTTTTAAGTATCTTCAGGCACACAAGGATTTGATAGGCCCTGCTATAATCCTCGAAGGGAATTATTAATAACTATGATTCATTCGTAGTATGTAGTATAATTAATTTTTAAATATGCAAATGGAAAAAGATCGAAAAGAAAAATGCAAGTATAGTCTTTTATATATACCGATACCTAAAAAGGAACAAGCATGCGACCCCTCTAACTACCAATGGCACTAACTTTGGTATTATCTGAAGTTTTTGAATCACTCATCAACTTTCAGTTGATGAAATATCTAGAAAATAACCATATTATTAGCGATTGCTAGTGCGGTTCTAACGGAGCGTTGGAATCATTGTCTCCACAATTTTGGTAAATCTGAAACCGTCGCTCTTCATATTTCAAGAGCTTTTAAAAGAGTCTGACATGCTGCCTCGTAACTACCTCGTTAAACGGTAGTAGTTACCGGAGCTACATCTGATTCACGAAGTAAATGTCGGTAAACCTCAGGGTTCAGTTCTTTCACGAACCTTATTTCTTTTTTTATTATCGACCTTTTATCCCTCACTCACAATCCTATTCACAGTTTTGCCGACGGCAGCACCCTTGATTTCGCGTACTCTTTTGATTCTGTAATGAATGTTCGTGGAAATGCTACAGAGATCAACCGAGAACGCATCTTATTGTACGCAAATCATAAAAGGTGCTTGCTACAATGCTACAAGCATTCAGCAACGTAAAGTTAACACCCGAAACCTTTCGAAAAGTCTTTCAGAGCAGTGTACTACATATAGTTCGAACGTCAAAAAACCAGCGCTTATCAAGAGGTATCGAACCCTTTGTTTGGGTTTCGCCCAACACTACATATATTTCACAATCGATGAAGTGAGTGATTGTGTCATATGAAACAAAGGTTAACAAATGGGGGTCGGAGGTCGATAATGGACCTGGAAAAGGAAGGGCGAAAATATTCAGGATTACCACGTCTAAACTATCATAAAGTTCGACGTTAGAAATCTAATGCTTTGAGGATGTGTGAGCTTCCGCGGAGTGAGGAGGTCCCTGAGGAGCGTTGGAGGGATGACAGCAGACACTTATTTTGAGCCCCGTCAGAACGACGTTCTCGGTGAACTGCAGCAGCAGTGTCAAACGTTATCTTCCAGTAAGACAATTCTCTGGAACACAAGGCTTGCAAGACCACTGATTCGCTTCAAAATCAAGGATTTTAATTGATGAATTGGCCTCCACAGTCTCCTGACCACAACCTATGCCGAACATTGCATGAACTACAAAATCGGGCGGAAGTTACATGCACGAACATCCCGATATTTAAATGCTAAAATTTCAGTATAATACGTGTCACGGAAGATACAAGAGATATCCGAGTAAAAGTAGGCCACATAATATACAAAAAGGTTCGGAAAATTTTACTTTAAAATAAAATTGTTCAAATGCCATTTTCACTTCACAGTTTCTTACTTTTTTATAAAATCAGTGTGAAAATAAATTTAATCAATAGAACCTAATCGATATCCTCTCACAGTCTTCCAATTTAATTATTAGCAAGAAAAAAATCGAACAACATTGTGAAATCTTGCTACATTTGAACAAAAACTTGACTCCCTGTATTTATACAGGGTGTTTCAGATCTGACGTGCCAAAATGAGTTGGGTGATAGATCTAAACTAGACAAACAAAAAATTGTATGGCAGGGGGGGGGGGAGCAATCTCAACGGTTTGGGAGTTACAGGGTGATTCATAAATTTCAGTTTATTATGGTATGCACATTACTCTTTTATTTTTATCTCTTGAACTACCCAACACAGCGACATCAAAGAAACGCTAAACTAACAACTATCCTAATTACCTTTCCATAAATGTCAACACTACTGATCTACTTAATAATATTACACGTACAGTCACTTCGAACAGTGAAAAAAAATTGTTTCCGATTACCTAAAATTCAGTATTTTCCCAAATTTTCTCCGTAATTTATGCAATAAGTACCTCCTTTTTTTATGGTTGTTGGATTGCGCCCATCTAATTACCCCTCCAAAAAGGTGCAACATGGCAAGGTATACGTAGGATTAGAAAAACCGCATCTTTACAAATCCCTGGCTACCTAATTATTTTATTGCAATTCTTTAAAAAAACAAAATTTTTAAGATAAAAGGTCGAAACGTTTTTTTTTTGGGTTAACAGGTAATTAATTTTAATTATTGCTGCAAAGAAGTTATAAAAATATTAGTGAAATTTTGTTTTATTGCCGATATTAGATTGTGTTTGCCAGAATTCACAACCTTGTATCCTGGCGTTTTGTTACTCGTACCTGATGGAAATTTTGTTATAAAAAAGGGTCAAAAAAGAACACCTATCATAGTTGAAAAACAAATCAATAAGTACGGGTATTAGTAAAATTGTTTTTTTAACGCAGATTCTCCGATTCCTACAAATTGGTGTCAGAAGTGGGATGGAGAAGACCTCATACGACGTAGCCTCACAATCGGTAATTAAAAGACGTAAAAGACGGACATCTGGGGGCAGATGTCATTTCAGGACGGCCGAGTTGTGGGATCGAGGCTTCTCCATGAAAAGAACTTTGGAACGGAGAATCGGCAATGGCGCTGGTGGCCCAGTGGTTAGGGAAATGGAGTATCATGCGCATGGTCTCGGTTCAAACCCAGCTAGCCAAATGTTATGATATTATGATATTGTCTCCGTTAACGATAAATTTGATCTTCATTTATTTGAAAAATATATTCCACTAAAAAGGAATATTGTTGCCATGGTAATGTCCAAAGTTTTATCTAAGTTGCCAATTTTGATTGCCCAGCGTGAGTACCTATATAAGCGCTACAAACGCCTTAAAACAGATGAAGTTACATTACCCTATACAATTACTCACAATAAAACTAACGCAGCACTCAAATATATTAAGCGTCGGTATTACAGGGTGTCCAATATATTCCAATACAAAAACAAATTGAGAAATAAAAACAAGTAAATAATATTTTTCAAAAATGTTTATTTAAATTAAATGCCACATAAGTATATAGTGATTTATTTACAACAAATGTTTTTTATAATTCCTCCTTTTACTTTCTTTATAAACATTAATCTTTTTCAAAGGAGTTACAGGCGGCACGCGAGTTCGCAATTGGCATTTCTTTCCAAATTTTTAGAGATTACTCGCTTGAACTTCTCCAAATTGTTGATATTGTTGTCGCTCAGTTTCGCCATTATACCTATATAGCCGCACACAAAAAAATCCAAAGGATTTAAATCAGGACTGCTAGGAGGTCATTCATCATTCGGAGAAATGCCAATGGCGGACGTGCGTACCGCCTGTAATTCCTCTAGAAAATTTTTAGTAAAGAATGCAAAAGGAGGAATAATAAAAAATATTTGTTGTAAATGAATCACTATAGATGTGGCATTTAATTTAAATAACAATTTTTGAAAAATATTATTTACTTGTTCTTATTTTTCAATTTGTTTTTGTATTCGAATATATTGGACACCCTGTACAATACTTAACTTAGTTTGTAGTTTGGCGTAATCTTCGGCAGGCTGCGGTTTATGGTAGGGACAAACCTGACTTCCGTATCAATCCGGATGCACTTTTTTAGCGGGAAAGGTAAAGATCTTCTATAAGACACCGGACAGCCCGCGCCCTTCCGTAATGTGAGATTTTTACTCACTAAAAGCACCTCTACGTCAGATTAACTGAAACAGATCATCTAAACGCGGGTCCATTTTTGCCCCCTCGTAGTCTCCCTTAGCAAGGGCCAATTCCTGCTGTCGTCCCTAACCTCGATTCCGTGGGTCACTGCTAACATCTTAGTCTGTCTGGAGGAATCCATGTTGTTCTACTGTGTCCAGCGATCCTCTTTGGGCAAAGATCATCATTCTTCTGGTATCTTTGCCAATATAAAAATATCGTCCCTTACCAGTCTCCCTTAGCGGGGACAAAAAAGTTACCTAATGTCGCCACTAACCTCGATTTCCTGGGTCGATGTTTCTACAGAAATCCATGTTGTTCCACCGTCTTCAGTATTCCTTCCTTGTACATGCAGTATTCATAACCGTCACTCCTCTCCTCTCCAAGGCATTAAAGGGTTTCGGGAGAGAAATTCAATATTGACTGCCAGTCACTCTACTCGAAGGTTTCTCCAGCTGATCCCGATTAATCAACTGGATCTTAACGAACGTCGTTACAAGAGCTGAAGCTTCGGAGAGTAAGTCTGCATCTTCTACTGGTACGCGGTACCGCGCAGAAAACTAACTCCTTAGAGTCTACCCTCTCTGCCATCGGCGCATCTGAGGAAGTGCTAGTTATAAATTTGTCATAGGCACGTTCTTCCAGGACTGGCCGGCGCAAGGCCAACTTCCATGGCCGCCGCAGAGCCTTCGGTACGTAATTTATTCAGAGGTAATTCCGTTGTGAGTACCGTGGAGATGAAGGTCTACAATCCCCTCCACCTTCACTCTTACAGAAATACCCGGATTTCCTGGAATTATTTTGAATTTTCTCATCTGTATTCCCACGTTCAGCGATTCCCCCATACTCACCCTACTCAACTAGAATACAACATTAGGTTGAGTTGCACCTGAGGAGATACCATTCGCGACCCCGGGTTCCTGCAGAGAATTAAACCATTGCAGACTCCCTCGGCATGGTGTGCTACAACCTTGGAGTTAGGATATTTTACAAGAGGCTATCTCCTCCCACATTAACAAACTTACTTAGAGGTGTAACTAACACTTTAGAGTGTCCAGATGAGAATCGCCGTATCATAGAAGACTTTCAACTCGTCCGTCCACCCTCCAACAACCATTTGGATGAGCCTAATGCCTCTTTCACTGCAATGAATAACGCTAATATAGTTGGCAATCAGGCTTGTGACTGCGTCGACCACTACTCATTAGGAAGCTTTATATCTCTTGCAGTTTCAATAGCTCTGCCACCGCTTTAATCGGTAGTTTTATTAACCGCTTTCAAAGAAAGGAAGAAAGAGAAGAGAAAAACGTCGGTGAGGAACTGTCAAATTCTAGGCCGCTATCGTGTGGCGTGCCACAGGGATCTGTGCTTGGTCTCTTAATTAACGACATCCCTAGTGGGGTTCGCGACACGTCAGTCCATCTATATGCGGCTGATATGAACGTGTACCTAAGTAAACCTGTGACTACTGGAAAACCCCAGTTTATTTCCTTTCATAATGATACGTTAGATGTCAACGATATTCCTCCAGTATATCTCAATAATTGAGTAAGGTTTCTAATCTTCGAACCAGTAAGCAGTAGTATGAAGTGCTGCGATAATGGTAAAGTAAAAACGGCTTTTTGCAATTATTTTGCCGCGTCGACTGACATTCGTGAAATCCCTGATACTGCCACATTTCTATTTTGAAAGCTCGATCTTTCCTTATTTAGAAAATGGAGGTTGCTTTTAATCCTTGCATACGCTTTGTTGCGGATTGAGGAGGTTTGATAATGTGTCACCGTTTCGGTTAAGTTTTATTGGTTGTATGCTAGATACTTATTCAAAACAAAGAGCTCTAATACTTCTATATAATTTACTTTATTCGAATAAGCCGAAAGGGAAATGTTCCAGTTTACAATGTCACGGTCAATTAGAACCACGATGCCGTCCCCTGTACAGCGGCGACCCATGATTGTTCTCTTCTGACAACAAATTACAGTAAAAGAGACCATTAGGATTGCAGAAGTATTTTCGGTGGTTCGAAATCCACCGTAAATTGTAGGTCCACTTGCAATCGTTGTCTGAATCCGCTGATACCACCCCATGCATTAAAAGGAGTTTTTTTTATACGACGTGGCCAAAGCATAGGGGACAACCCTTTGATGTGTTAGCATGGTTTTTGTGCCAGAAGGGAATAAGGGTACGAGAAGTGAGAAAACTTGAGTCTTGTTCTTGCATTGCTGCGAGCTAGACAACAGTAGATTATTTTAATTTCTTAATAAAAGCTCACGGGGAGACCTGGTCTCGATCCCGGGAACCATGGCATGGTGGTCGTGCCCCTCAAGGAATTGATTCAACTCAGTTTCCGTTGCAGGAACTATAGAAAATGATATTTTATAATCAGAAAGTTTCCTTTCAGCAACACTTGGTGGAAGACATTTATTTAAAAATGAAAAGTGAAAACACTTGTTTTACTTGATGGACTACATCCTCTTCATATAATTCGTACTCAGATTTAAAACTGAGTATTTATAGGAGTTGTGTTTTTGACCTTCCGTCATGGATGTCCGTGGTGAAAAGTACAAGTACCACGCTGATGATGACCAGCTTGTACTTTTGGTCGAAACATCCATCATCTTTCTTTGAGCGCTGATATTTTTCAGCGATCACCATCCCAAAGAAAAATTTTCACTTCTATTTGTGGAAGTGAAACAAGTGTTTTTACTTTTCATTTTTAAATGATATTTTAATTGAGTACTATATTTAAAGGAGTTGAACTTTGCGATTCTACTTTGAGTTGAAATACTTCCATGATTTCCTATAGTGGGTTTAATCTCTCCACATTCATTTTAAAAATTCACACATGCGCAAGCATGACCAAATAACTAAAGCGCTTATGGCTCTTAGCCGATCTATTATAACGATATTCTATAAAGGGAATACAATCTTTCCTCCAAATCTTTTCGATTTAGATATCAACAATTGCCGAAGTGTTCTTGACAAGAACTTGTCTTCTTACTTTGGGTAAAAAACAGGAATTACCCTGTCGCATCTTTGTATGTATGCAGTGAATTCTTGGATAATTCTCTTCATGAGGTAACTTGAGGACACTTGTCTCCAGTGCGTAAATTCATTCATTCAAGAGCGCGAAATATAGACTAAACTCCGAACGATAGAAAATGAAAATGACGAGCGACGTGTGTGCAATGAATTAGAGATCATAATTCTCACTAAAACAATCGATTGACAGTATAGCTAAGCACCATGTCGCGCACGTATACGCAAGGCCGCCGAGAGGAGGGTCGAAGGGGGTAAACCCCCCGGGCCTGGGCTTTCAAAAGGGGCCGCGTCATCTAAGTCATCAACAAAAATGTGTATGTGTAATATACTAGACAGATTTTAAATTGAAAGTCACTCATTCGAAATCTCCCGCGGGCCCGAAATCTCTTTCGCGGGGGCCCGTATGTGGTACCCCCGGGCCCGAATTTTGTCGCTACTGGCCTGCGTATACGGTAAAGTACTTCGCGGCTCCGTGACGCCAAATACCAGACTTTAGAAAAATATTTTAGGGCCTTGCAAATAAATGTGGCTTTAGCTTTTTTATGTTGATTTTAGTGTATGTGTACTCTCTCTAGTTCCCGTAACCCCTTGTCTGGCATTCGAGACAACAATTGCATGTGGACCTACAATTTAAACTGGATTCCAAACCATCGACATTTTCTCTGCAACCCCATGTCCTTTTTATCATAATCTATTGTCAGCAGAAAATGACCATGTTTACTACTGATTTAATATTAAAAATTAATGGAAAGCCAATTATTTTTTTATAATGTATCCAAAGCTCACTGGAAAACCCTATTATGGGTTATCATGGCTTCCGCCGGAAGCATATTAGGGGTAAAGGAAATGAGGGAACTTGCGTGTTTTGTTCTGGCTTTGCTGCGAGCTAGACAGCAGCCCAGAAATGGAGTGGGCTTTTTAATTATAATTTAAAAACTCACTGGTGGACTTAGAATCGAAACCTGGAACAATGACGTGGTAATCGTGACACTTAACAAACGGAGTTGTATCCGTCTCTGTTTATAATATCCCTGTGACAACGTGAAAAGTTTATAATTTTTTTTTTAAATCTGAGGGCCCGGGAGCAGTACTTCTGGCTTTTAGCTTTCTTCGGAAAATATTTTACATACGTAATCTCTCTCTAGTTCCCGCAACCCCCGGTGGGCCATGGGGAGGAATAAACACTTCACCCGATTCGAGACAACTGCAAGTGGACTTACAATTTAAAGTGGATTCCGAACCACTGGCATTTTCTCTGCAAACCCATGGTTTTTTAATCGTAATCTGTTACTAGCAGAAAACAACCATACGTTATCCCGGATCTGGAACCTCTGGACTGGAAGATCGACACGTTATCCTTACTTACGCCACCGTATATTTAGAAATGTTGATAACCCCGCAAAAAAATAATTCCAAGAAAATGTGTTGTATACCTTGAGCGCTCCACCCTAACGTACATAGAAGAGTTGAAGGCAAATGAGAAATGCAGGAAGAAAACATTTTCAAATACTAAAAGTAAAAAATATGGTTGAAAAAATTATTCTAACAAATTTAAGGGTGTTTTATATATTTATTTATTTTCAAATTTCTTTAGCCCACCGTAGCTCCCCATAGCATCCGATAACAATGAGAGCGGCAATGGTACTAAATGATATTTGATGATGTTTTCTTTCAAGGAAAGGAAGGAAGGCAAAAAGCTAAAACAATACAGAAAATGTAGCTTTTTCAATAATTTTATGATATTTGCGCCTATATTTTAACAATGAATACTCTCTTCCGAAGTTTTTCAGATTCGCCGCAGTAGAAATAGACTGCGCAAGCTAAATCAAAATTTAAAATTATCATCTTTTTTGTCGTCGACTCTATTCATTTAAACCAATGCTTTTCAAGAAAAATATTTTTAGGGTACTTTATTCTATATGAGGATGTTTATTAATTTATTTAAATTCTGTTTAAAAATTATTATATTCTTCATTTGCATTTCAATTCTTTCAATTCCGTTAATTACCCTTACTCTTATTCCCTTCCGACCATATCCACGTGAACGTATCATAGGGGTGCCCCTGGACTCTGGGTATATCATAAAAAAAAGCCTTAAAAAGATAAAAAGTGACATATTTTTTTAAATTAATAGTTATTGTAGAAGCAGAATAATTAGTTTACAAACTTAACGAAATTAAAATATATAAACTATAAAAAATCGAATTTGTGAAAATAATAAAAATATATTATTTTCATCACGATAATGCTCCTTTGCCAAAAGAAAAAAATATTTCTAGAATCATTGGAGGGGAACAGTCTGCATTGTTCTTACGGGTTATCTTTGATACTGGAGAAGGAGCATTGTCGCTACGAAAAAATACATTTCTTTGTTCGTTTCACAATTTCGGTTGTTTAAATATTTGAAGGACCATGGGATAGCTGGAAGCAATGCAAAAACGAGATATTCAGTTTCTTCTGTGCGTTATAGTCGCCATATCAGCCTATCTATAATTACCCGACGGTCCCATGTTCCCAGTGATCCATCGTGGCCCATGTCTCCAACAGGACCTTGGAAACCCGAAGCAGCTTCCAGTTTAGCTCATCAGCTTTCTCCTTTCCTTACATACACCTAAGTTTGCGGACATAATCCAAGACCATATTATTGCTATAATTGATGTATTATAGTATTTAACTCTGTGCTTTCCATACATGAGTACTACAGTACTATAATACATCAATTATAGCAATAATATGGAATAGTAATTCTCTTAGCCCTCACACAGCACTTCGGCAGGTAATCCAGTGGTTAGACCAACATTAAAGCCAACACCTCCGCCTGATAGATTGAGGTATACCACCGCAGGCTTAAATGGGTGTTCAGATTCAGGTCCTCACTGAAGACTTTTGTTCCTTCCCTTCCATCAATTTTGGATCCATTCGTGAAAATTTTGATGGCAGTTAGACAGTTTTCAGAGTGGTCCATCCCTTATAAGCATTTATTGGTGCCATTACGATAAATCTACCAGGAAAATGAGCCTGATAGTTCCTACTTAATGGGTATCTCTCGAGTACATTCCCTTCAATGTGATAAGCTAAAATCGTTTCGGGTCTAAAGGACTTCGGTTCCATGTAGTCTTTTCTACCTAGTTTTGGTAGAAGCATGACCTTATCCTCTCTCCGCAAAACCGGAATGTACTTAATTGTTAAGTATACGGTGTATATTATGTCCTGAATATTGGTGATATGATCGCACTGTCCCACCAGAGCAGGGTTGGGAATATGCCATCTAATCCTGCTGCATTGAATGGTGTAAACGGCTTAATAGGTAACCTGACCGCCTCAAGAAATACAATCCTAATCGCCTCATAACGATCTATAGCATTGGCACCCTGTTTTCTCAGAGGCCAAGACTGTGGCTTTTAGGAAAGTGAGTTTCCAATAAGATCTCATTTGTTTCATTAAAGGTCTCCGACATCTTCTTTCATATCCTACCTCGAACCAGTCCAGGTCTGGAGACCGGGTTATTTGAGACCATATTCTGAAGTCGGCTTTCTACCGCGAATTCAAGCAAATCTTCGCCTCTACGGTTGCCGATTGTGCTACCCCACACTTTGTTGTAGGCATTCTCATCACAAAATAAAACTAGCCCCTCACTTCTGTCCTTGCAGTACTCCACCAGAATCTCTACCGCTCTACCTGGAGGGCAAAACCGGTGAATCGTATTGTAGGTAACTCGAGGTCAAAACACACGTACCCACCGCATACAAGGTCTGGTGGTGAAATACTCGCTTGACTAGATTACAAGATCTAGTTGTGCTATCTGATTTTACACAAGCCATAATAGCGCTACGTTCCGGCAGACCTCTCCTCGTAAATATCTAAGGTTCCTGCATCAGCGCTATGTCCTGCTTCTCTTCCAGAAAACAATGTCACATCATATCTGATGCCACCTTACTGTAGTGCATGTTAAGTTGCCAAACTTAGTGATAGAATACGGAACGGGTATTTCTACCAATTTTGTAGTCTGGTAGTTATTTGCAGATAAGGTATTATACTCCCTATATTTTGTTTTCATTATAGTTATACGATTAAACAAATGATTTTGAATATGTTGCCCGTTTTATGCTGGTAAAAGGGCGCGCTGAATACCCGTATGTAATCGGTTAGGACCAGTTTTTTAAATCTAATCTTTTACCTGACTAATTTTCACTCTTATTATTAGGTCTCGTAAAGTAAACAAACAATTTTTCGTGGTTTAATTGACTGACCTCTCTATTCTCTGTTTGGGTTTTTTCATATTCAATCCCCTTTTATAACACCTTCGCAGCAAACTGACTCCCTAATTCTCGTAGCAAAGTGATGCTTTTACCTCTATTATCACTTTTTTCGTCGTGATATCGTCCTGCACTTACAAACACACGAAAAGGGTTCCGATATGAGTTCCATTAGACAGTCCCTTAGCTCTCTTATTAACGTAGCCCCATTAAAATTAAAACATGTTTGAAGCATTTTCATTTTTTAATGGTTTAATTTTAGACCAACATGTAGTCGACCATTGTAAATTTCTAAAGCAGAAAAATTTATTAAACCTACAGCACTCCTCTTCATTAAGTATTATACATGAACAATAGATAATTTTCTTGTAGATATCTGGGCTACTTAAAATATGTCATCTCAGAAATTTATAGCCATCTTATCCTTGCAGCAATTGTGAT
Organism: Leptarthrus brevirostris; assembly: GCA_964036015.1. NCBI lineage: Eukaryota > Metazoa > Arthropoda > Insecta > Diptera > Asilidae > Leptarthrus > Leptarthrus brevirostris. The sequence continues at coordinate 93,339,686 of OZ038374.1, forward strand.
ATATTTTTTCATTAAATTTCAGTATTTCGGTTGCCATTGTCGTAGCTGCCTTAGCTGGTCCACAGTGGCTCTACACAGAGGAACGAGTTCCCAATAACAGCTACACGGGAATTCCTGTGTTCGACCTGGAAAATGACGAGGCATTCGTTACCAAATATACCAAGTCGAGTCTTTGGATTTTATGCTACACCTTCCAAGGTAAGTGCGAACATAATTGAATTTCACCGCTAATTTCGTTACTATCAAGCATATTTAAATATTGAATCTTTGATAATCATTCAACGAACAAGACAAAGTTAAAATAGTTTTCGAACAAAACGAAAAGCTGCAAGCTAAAAGAGATTACATCCGGCTGCCGAAGTCTATGAAAATCATTTCCGCAAGCAAATCTAATTGCGGCTGTGTCTTTCGTTGGTTGTTGAATGCTCGGAGCATTTCTTCCAGACTAGGATATTGAGTTAAATTCGAAAAACGGATTTCGCGTTTCCCCGCACCTACATATATATGTCACACTTAGGAGACTTTCTTAAAAAAGCAAAACTTTCTTCTATTGAATTTCACCAGGAGCGATATTTGAATGAATTTCTATTTTCAAAGATATCGAACCTGACTTCCTTCACCTAGTAGAACCTTAAAATGTTGATCCTTAACTTCGTTATTACTTTTTACTTTTCGTTTTCTTTTGCAGGTATGAAATCCTACAACTGCGTCAAAATTGATTGCTTTCCCGAGGAGCAGTACCGGCCAGATCCTCAGGATTCTACACTCGCCATTCCCTGTAAGTAGTTATGTCCACACGCCCAGAGAGTCCTTAATATCACTCGAAATACTGTAATGAGATTAACATACAAATGCCCGATGAAATCGATTTCGTAGACACCCTTTGATTTGCAGGTGTATCTCGTGGATATCTCAAGTTGCTGGCCATTCAGATATGGATTTTTTCTGGCAAATTGCCCTCAATGGGTTAAACATTTGAGATTTTTTCAAGGGACTGAATGAGGAAATCCGTACGGGTGATGGACACAAAAGCGTTAAAGCTAACATGTAAGCATTCATTCACGTCTGATTAGGCGGATAACTGGGGCATTATTAAAATGTTTTCCTATGTCAGACTAAGAAGGGTAATGTCCTGTTGTTTTGGAATATAAATATTCCGGGATTGGACATTGCACAGTAACAGGATAGTTTGTGTAATCAGTTTTTGCTGACTAATAGCTTAATTTACGAAATATACATATATCAAACTGGGTTTTGGAAATTATTACAAATAATACTGAACTCAATTAAAAAAGTTAATTTGCCAAGTACTTCATTCCCCACTTTTAACATGCACAGGAATTGCACATTATTAAAGTTCCTCCCATTTATTTTTTTTTTCTCATCTTCATAAAATTTATTGTTTAATTATTATGTCATTCAGCATTATATCGAACGGCCAATTAATATTATATTTCGAAATGCCAAGAAAAAGCGTGCTCTTAATTTGAAAAGAATTGGACCATGAAATTAGGTGAATTTCAAATAAGTCAGGCAATTGTATAAAAGGAAAGTCTTTAAAAAGTTTGTGTACCTTAAAAAAGGGATAAAGGGATAGATGGACGGCGTGCACAGCCTGGTCGCTATTATTCTGCCTGTTTTAACATTTTAGTCCCAGACAACATTCTTCAGTCGGTGATTTGCCCCGATATTTGGCCCTGCAACGCTGTTGTACGTGAATTCACTCCAAGTATGCGAATGAGTCGTATTTCCTCCCTAAATAACTCAAAAATGCGTACCCACAATGTCTCCTTCTACTATGCAAACGTAACTGGATTACGCTCATAACCGACTTACCTTTACATTGGTTCGACTAATTCTTATTCTGACATCGTTAGGTTGAATGAAAATTGGCTTCTCGGTCGTGAGTTTTTGTCGTAATCGCCACGTTTCGACTCTCGGTGCCCCTATTGGGGGCAGAGACCTTTGCCTTGTTCGCCGTGACATTCCTTGCATTATGCTTGAGATCACTTACGAGTTCGAGCTCCTTAATGTTGTTTTGAGACTCCCAAATAAAAACATTTATGCTGCAACAACATACATTACACCTAGTTCGCTTTCTCTTAAATCGTCGGTGATGTAAGTGATAACGTGTAGGCCTACTAATCTAGAGGTCCCAGGTTCAAATCCCACCGGCGAAGAGCCATGGTTGCTTAATGCTCACAACAGATTACGAAAAAAAAGGCCATGGGGGTTACAATCCGGGTGAAGTGCTTCTCCCGCCCCACGCTCCACAAGGCGTTACGAGAACTAGAGAGAGAGAGAGAGCCTTCCCAGTATTACAAGTAATTAGCAGCATATGGTGACAGTTCTCACTGAACTTCTACTTTCATCTGACGAATTGCTGCACCCACTCACTCCCGGGGTTTTATTGATAGCATAGTTGTATAATGAATGATTCGAACAGATTTCTTGAGTTCGTTTTTACAACTGCTGGTACCCTCGTGAGACTATGTCTGTCGCCCTTAATTGCTGAGACACGTCATTGTCCGGCGTTTCAGTTATATTTTCCTTTGAAGCTGTAACTAAAGTTAATGATTGGCTTTCTGCTGCGATTGGACGAATATTCTCACTGAAAGTGATATTCACGTTGCTGCAAAACTATTTTGACAGGCTTAACTTATGTGTTAATGTTTCTTGCGAGTGAAATCGATTATGGAAGTGAAATCCCAGAAAAAGATATGATCTACTCAGGAGTCCAAGAGACAAGGATGTATACTGTCACCTTTACTTTCTTGATCGTCATTAAAGACATATTATGCAGCATCCTAGCTGACCACACTTTGCGAGGTATTAGACAGAAACCTTTTAACTACCTAACGCATCTAAAGTACACTCACGAATTATGTCTCCTATCCAATAAACAGATTCATGTCGCCCTTATATCCGAAGGCCGGAGTAGAGAAGGTCACAGAGCAGGGCTTAAAATTAATGCTGACAAAACCAAACTTATGAGTTTGGGTTTCAGGAGACGATTTTTCTTGAATAGCATCGGGTGGATAAATTTTCTTATCTCATAACCATAATTACAGCAGACGGCGGATCTGAAGCAAATGTACAGGCTCTCATCAACACGAACCGAGTTTCATCTAATACTCTATACGATATGGCGCAGTAACAACATCTCCAGGCACACACAACTCCGAATCTTCGAATAGAACATAAAATCTGTTTTGTTGTACGGCTATTCAACATAGAAAATGATCTGTTTCTGGCACATTATTAGCAGGAGGTCATTTCCAACGAAAATCTACACAGTCGTACAGACCAAGACGGGATAGACATCAGTCTTCGAACGCGAAAGCGGCAATGGATAGATCGCACATCGCGAAAAGAGCCTAAACATCACACAAGAGATTCTTTATTGGAATCCGAACGGGACAAGGTACCGAATTGGACAATCGCACAACATAGAAAAGATCCGTAGAGAAGAAAGGTATCCAAATTAAAAATTCATGGAAACGCAGAACCGGACCAGATGGAGAGTCAGTGTAATAGACGCCCAATGCCCCACAAGGTGTTAAAGGAACCAGAGAGGGAGGGGGTATTTAACAAACAAGTTTTAAAAGAGGTTTTGCTCTCCGAGGAGTGACTCTGACTACTCTACTTATACACTGTTGCAAGACCAATGTTGTCTACTTTGGAAGCTTTTTATTGTGATTATTTGGATGGATGGTGATTATTTCTGCATGCTGAGCCGAAATAGTTTTGGTAATTTGTTAATTCCGCAAATAACTGTAACGGATGCCCATTAACTCTTTTCTTTGGTGAGATTGCGTTTATTTAAAAATTTTATGTCGAAGCTTCCGCTGACTTATCTACCATCCAAAATCCTCTCAAACTTGTCAACAGTTTCTCCAACGGTTCTGATGGCATCTCTCCATGTCCTCTAAAAAATTATAGTGCACCTATTGTTGCTATTCTCTGTTATTGGAATAATTTGTCTCTCTACTCTGGTGTGTTGTCTCTCTACTCTAGTGTGTTGTCTCTCTACACTGGTGTATATCCCTGGAAGCTCTCCTTGATTATCCCTTTACACGAAAAATGTAACAAATGTGTTATATCGAGTTATAGCCCTATTGCTAATCTATCTTGTGTTGCTAAGATTTTTGAGGATTTCTTTTGTAGTGTTCTCCACTTTAATTGTAAAACTTTCTTTGACTTTTTCCAGCATTGCTTCATGAAGTACAGCTACTACTACAACTAATCTATTAGAGTTTTCCAAATTTTGTATTTTTGCCATTGAAGTTCTCAAGCAATTAGATCGTGTTTTCACCAAATTTAATAAGACCTATGGCAACCATCTATTACTTTTCATCTGTAACATCAATGAATAATTCAAAAATTCTTTGCTGTGCTGACGATGTCAAAAACTTGAGATTACTAAGAATCTTGGGGGTCGTTTTTAAAACCAAGTTTTCTTTCAAGCATTACATTGACGCTATTGTGAATAAGGTAAGACCTTGGGTTTTGTTAAAAGGTGATCAAAAGAGTTCGATGACCCTTACCATATGAAGACCGTTTATTTTACTTTTGTTAGACCGAGTATGCGTGTCCAGTTTGGTGTCCTTTTAAGCTATCCATATTGGTCGCATTGAGGCGGTCCAGCATCGATTTGTTAAATTTACCTTCCGCGGCCTTCCTTGATCTGATCCATTTTGCTTCGCTCCGCGCAATAAATTTGCTTTTAACTGTTTGCAGGGCGTGGTTAATTCCCCTGATCTATTAGCGTCCTTTAAAATTTTAAAGAGCTCCATCCATTTTCCTTATCATCGAACAACTTATGGCATCACGTCAATGTCTCGTTTCTTTAATACAAATTGTAATGTAATAGATTTCCACTCGAAGAAGTTACAATTAAAGAGTTGGTCTTGTTAGAGTTATTTTGCTATTTTTTTCTTGACTGCGGCATAATTTGAAAGCTTACTTTTTCAGATTTCTTCCTCCATTTCTATTCTTATTTATTGCTCATTTATGTTTTGTAACCTTTTTTTATTTCATTTTACATTTATTTTGATTAATAATTAGTTTAATTAAATAAAAACTGTATATGTATTAAGATTTTTTAGTATTTAGTCTTTGATCAATTTGTGAATATTTACTATTTGCTTCAATCTCTCAAGAAATTAGTTGTAGCGTCAGCTCAAATTATTTTATTTTCTTAAGAAATCAAGAAAATATTTGTAATTCCTCTGTAGATGTCACATTTTGACGAGCTCTGAATGAACTAAACTAAATTGAATGAAACATTTTATCTCTCCCCACTCCTTTCCAGACCTTCGCAGTAGAAATAAAAATTTTATTTCGGAGTTAAACCGATTCAGGTGGAGCGATTTAACTTTGTTTTTTCATAAAAATAAATGAATAAAAAAAATAAGGTTTTGTGAATGAACTAAACCCTGAGGAAAACTGAAATTTATTTTATGGCGATCAGATGTAACTCCGTCCATGTAACTCCGCCCATTACTACAAGGAGTACAACCTGACAAAAAACTTCGATTTTATTGTAAGAAGTGACGGTACAGACCAAATGCTTGAGCTTTGGCTAGAAAGCTATTACGTCAAATACTATCAGAAGCTTTTAAAATATTAAGCGACGATTTCGGAATCACTAAAATTATGGCGATAATAGTTACTATACTCCGTCAAGGAAGTGTTAATATCAGGTTAAACGACCATGGCGGAAAAAGTATTAACGGCCACTGTCAATATGATAATGTTCTTAATATTTTCTCAACTGATAGCTGAGGAGTGATTCAAACCGAATCACTGAAGTAAACGCAATAGGCCTGTTGTTAGAGAGTTTATTTGCTCTCCTTTTTTAGGTATCGACTAAAAGAAATACTGTTTTGCAGTATGACAGGTAAAAGAGTCTGAATCTGAATTAGAATTAACCCTTTGCACTCGTATGTCACGCTGGAGGTGACAATACTAATTTTACTCTAAAACTAGTATGTCACGCTGGAGGTGACAATTCTAAGTTACTCTAAAACTCGTATGTCACGCTGGAGGTGATAATGCTAATATACTCTAAAATGCGCATTATCACATTATTGAGCTAAAAATAAAGACAAGTTGACATCCTACAACTTTGAAAATAAATCGAGTGCAAAGGGCTAAAATTGACAGCTAACAGGTTAAGTTTTTCCAACGACCCAGTATAAACATTCCAATTATAAATGAATGGTATACAACAAGGACGAATTGGTAAAGTTGTTTTTGACAGAAAGACCAAAAACTATTCTCATCGTTTTGGCTAGCAAACTATGAATCCCTTTTTAAGAAAAGTCATGTACGTAGTGTAGGATATAGTTTTTCAAATTTCCTTTTTTTTTTTTGGAAGTACCGGATCAGACACATTTCTAAAAAATTACTTTATATTTGACCTTGAAAGATCAGCTATGTTTCGGAAAAAGAAGACAGGATAACACTTTTTTTCATGTCACTTGTGTGGTTTATTTCGGAGTGTTGTGATTGGTGACGCTTTATCTGAATTTCCTGAGTTGGCGGGACTTCGTAGCCGCTATTTTATTTTTTGGTATATGCATTACTGACATCACAAAGATGGTGATCTCGGCGAACTTTTACCACTATGCAGATGACGTGCAACTTTATATTTCCAGACCAATAGACTTAATTTAGGATTGCAACTGCCCAATGAATGATATAGAAGCTATCTCGAAATGGTCGGATCATAATATACTGAAAGTAAATGCACAGAAGAACAAGGTAATTGTCATTTACAAGAATGATATTCCCATCTGTCATCATTAATAGCTCCATTTTTTAAGACAGTTAAAAATTTGGGTCTTAACTTGAATCATTAGGAGTAATCATATAGCTGCTACGTTGGGTAAGGTATAGAGTGCTAAGGAGGCTGAGGGTATCAGCATATACACTTATGCTGACGTTGTCTGGGGAAAGTGGGACTCGTTGTCTAAATGTTGAATCAATGTGCGCCTTAACACATATGTGCCTTATGTATACATATATAGGGTGTTTCTTAGGTCGTGTGCAAAATTGAAGCTATGCGAGAAACGAAAAAATTTGAATGGGAAGGGAGGGGGGGGGGGGGCGGTATATCTCCACCACCCCCGCCCCCCAAGCTATAAGAGTTTGGAATCTTTTACTACGAAATTAACCAGTTTTACGTTTTAACGCAAATTTCTTACAGTTTTATTGTTGTGGACATTATTAATATCTCAGTTGACAAGACTTTAATGTTTTTGGTACAGCTAATGGATTAAAAAAAATTTATTTTCAAAAAAATATTTAACAATATTTAAGTTGTGTAAAAAAAATCTAGTTTTGTATTTCAAACCGAAATATTTTGAAAATTTGCCCGTTAAATTTTTTATATTTTCATATTTAAAAAAAAGGCCAATGTGTCCTCTTTCAAAGGCAACTTAAAACACACAAATATTTTACCTTTCTCAAGTTACGTGACCAGAAGTACAGCTGATACCTGCCCTTCTAAGAAAAAATTATACCTACCTATATACCTATTATTTCCGACGTTTTTGACATATTTTTAGCCATTTTCTAAACAGCCTGTAAATTTATATAAATTGTTTGTGCAGTTTGATACTAGAAACAATTTTTAATTGTTTGTTTAGATAATCCTTAAATGGAACGCCAAAACAAACGTGATACGATCATTGAATTGCACAAGTCCGGAATTAAGACATCCGACATTGTAAAAATAACTGGTTTGACGCAAATCACAGTTTACAAAGCAGTGAAACGATTCCGGGAGCTTGGTGGGACGTCAGATCGACCTCGGAGTGGCTGCCCGGTCAGTGCAACGACTCCGGAGAATGTAGACAAGATCAGATGGAAGATCCGTCGCAACCAGGCAGGGTCGACGCACAAGATGGCGAAACGAAACGATGAAACTGAAAAGGCTGCAAAAATCTCGTCGAATGCTTCGTCTGGTTGCTGGTGGTTATATCCAACGTGTTCTTTTCACCAACGAGAAAATTTTCACCGTCAAGCAGATGCACAATAGGCAGAATCATCGGCAGTTGCTCAAGCAGGGCCAGAAGAAGACTGCTGCTGCAAAAATCATTGCTCGCAAGCATTTTCCAGCCTCGGTAATGGGTTGGGCCGGCGGCGTCTACGCAACAGGAAGGACGCCGTTGGTGTTCATCGAGAGAAATGTCAAAATCAACGCCGCCAATTATCAACAAGTCATCCTTCGGAATGCATTAGAGCCGAGGGCGATCAACGATCGCGACTTGCGAAGAGCTGTTTCACGGATTATGGGGCAAGGACATTTGGCCAGCAATTTCACCGAATCTGAATGCACTGGACTATTCCGTATGGTCTATCTTGGAGCAAAAGAAGAGAGAAGCGGATACAACAGAGTAGCTGCGCTTAAAACAGCGTTGATGCGGGCGAGGGACAAAACAACGGTGGAAGACTGTGCGACAATAATCGGAACTTTCTGAAAACGGCTCCGTAAATGCATTGAAGAAGAAGGAGGCAATTTTGAACATTTCTTAGAATTTTTTTTGTTAAATATTATTAATACTCGACTTGGTTCGTTCACTTATAAGACAATCGTGTTCTTTTAATTTACATGTAAAAATTCTACGAACTTTTATCGTACTCTGTATATATATTCATATGTATTCAGTAATAAATTGAATTGACTTGACTTCCAAATGTAGTAATAGACATAAGATTTAATATTATTTTATACTCTGTAGCTCTTTTTGTGAAGTCGTAAATATGTATAATTAAAACAATAATTATTTATTGTGTATTGGAAATGCTGCAGACACTCTATCGAAGAACAGAATATTGTGAACAGCAGGGCACCTCAGGAACAAACAAACCGGGCAGCGTTTGACCTAAATACTCTTGGAGTCAGAGTTAAACATCAAATACAGAAACCGGAATACTGCGACATCCCGAAAGAAGTAAGCCTGTCACTAAAACGCAAAGAATGTGTAGGAAGGAGTCAAGTTATCATCATCAGAGGACTCCCAGGCGATGGCAGACAAGGTCTGTGCAATAATTTCAGGTGGTAGCCATTTTATGCAACATTCCTGTAATAATTGGCCAATCTTTAGATAAAAGAGGAATAAATTGAAATATTTTGAATTAAAGAAGTATTAATTTTACACGAATTATGTTTTTATGGACCAATAAGGCTTTTTTGTAGTACGTTTAAAATTATTTCAGCTTCTGGAAATTGTTTGGATATCATGACTCCTAGTAGTAAACGGTTTTAAATTTCACTTAAACAACATTTTTATTCAACTTCTCTTAATAAATTATGAATAAAATTTTGTCCAAGCTGACGTCACATCATTTGACATTTCTTTATCTACAGACCATGTATTATTCTCCAGATCGTGGAAATCGCGTAAGATTAAATATTCATCGAATGAACGTATGGCATCAGAAGGAACTCCAATGGAGGATGCGACTAGTTCATAAGTAGCAATAAAGAAGTTTTCAAGAGGTAGCTTAAAAAAACACACACAAATTTCAGTACACTTAGGCCAGGAAGTTATTGAGGACCTCTCATTTGGAGCACCATTTTTTAGGTGTTCGCGTTTCAATGTTTGTTGGCTTTTATTATTGAATGAATGGTTATCGAAAAAATAAAATGTTGAATGAAAAAAAACAATTTGGCGGCCATCGCAGACCACTGTATATCAGGCCTGAAACTCTGCGGGACAACGGTGCCTACGATTTTTTTAACTGTAAAATTAAAAAACCGGGCCGGTTTGAAAAATTTAAAAATGTTCGGTTTGTTTTTTATAAAAACATTTTTATGTGTGCAAAATTGGAGCTCAATCGGTTGAGTACAGTGCTCTAAATCGTAGTGTACCGAAGAGGATCGAATTTGAAAAAAATCTTCGACATTACTTACATGTCGATTAAGAAAATGGTAATAACAAAATCGATTTTTTTTTTCAAAACGTCGAAAGTAGAGCTCTCTTAAACAACAAAGTGTAGGATGCTAGGATGGATAACGCACAGAATTCCACCTTCCTGTAGAATAAATGGTGGTAATTGTGAATAAATGGCAGTCACGCCGGACGTATTCCGGAATTAAGAGCTCTTTGGCTTGACATGGTTGAGGAACTCAGCCAATTATACTTTGGGCTTTATTAAAAAAGTGAACTAAGGAATTTCATGATCCGTGCAATTTTTTATATGGATTACTCCGGCGTACTTCCCCAATGGAACGCTTTAACTTTACATGACGAGTTCGAGCCGCTGTCAAATTTGGTATTTCATAGATTGTGATTTAACGCCTTTGATATTTACGGGAAGCAGATGCTTCTTTTTAAACGCCTTTAATATTTTTCATAACATAAAAAAGAGAGCTTTTCAAGTACAAAAACCCAAAAAGCAAAAGAGAGCTTTTCAAGTACAAAAACCCTAGCTGTAAAACTCGGCGTAAGTACGATTGCAAACTACACCTACCTATCATCTGGTGTAGCTACACTATAGCTGCGCCTAGTTGGATGTATGCCGGAGTACTCTGCATGGTCCAATGGAACTCTGGAAGTAAAAGTAGAGATAATTTAAAGTCGAAAATGCTATATATATATTTTTGAACTTAGACCCACATTTTTTTCCGTTATTGCTTTTATAAGTAGTCAACTAAGTATTAGCCTTTTAAACTTGAACATTTTTCCTAGAAACTTGTTATCTTGTCTCTTAAAGTTGTAAAGCTATAAATTCCCGGAAACCCATGAAATAAATAGGGGATTTTCAAATGACATTTATTCGCTGACCATAGAAGATAATTGAAGGAGGTATTCTTCTTTTTATTGGAATTTTCACATATTTTACAATTTGCTATGGTTGCTTTCATTTTTCCATCTCGGCAGCCCCGTAGACGACGATATGTATAGGCGCTTCTTAAGAATCAACTAAATCGGTGGGAAAAATATTAATTTTATTAACATATTGCTTTCACTAATATTGTAAATTAAATATTTAATACCTAATCAAAATAATAATGCTAGTCTACCTTGAAAGAAAATATAAATTTAAATAATCGCAAGAATTGCAATTTCATTCAAAAAACCCTCCCAAAACAGTCCGAGCTTATCAGAAAGTTCAAATAACATCCCTGCAAAGGTATTGTGCTGCAGCATCTGGAATTTTTTTCCGAATATTTAATCATTTAGGAAGTTTTAGCAACTTGTGATCATTGCGTGCATTAAGTGATGAATTCTCACCAATCTCAAAGTCAACTTGATTTAATAGATCAACGTTTTTGTCGGCACTTGGTAGAACGATCTTGTATCCCTCTTGGTTTGGTGTTTTTTGTAAACACACAGAAAACACTTGCTTTATGTTCTATAAAATTTATTCAAATTAAATATTTCTCTCGCGATGCGTTTCGTCTTCTTAGGACATCATCAAGCGATCATCCAAATATAGCCAAAAGATGGCGTTATATAAATAAAAAGTTTTAAATAAAGTTTGTTTGATTTGGTGCCGTGGGGGCAATTTCTTATGAGAACCCATACTTTTAACTGCAGATTCGGATGCTCCGGACCAAATTATGAAACTTTTGTCTCAAAAAATTTTTTTTTAAACGTCAATTTATTGAGATTTTGGAAGGACAAAAGTGAAAATTTTGGAAATTTAAAGATTTTTACTCAAAAATGGTTAGGTTTACAGAAAAATTGCAAGGGAGTAAAAGTCCTTCCCTGTACAGAATCTGACCAAATTTTGTGAGAATTTTTTTTAGAAAATTTTGCATAAAAAAATTTTCAATTTTGTCCTTCCAAAATCTCAAAAAAAATTTACGTTTTCAATCGGGGGCATCCGAATCTGCAGTAAAAAGGTATGGGTTCCCATTTGAAATTTTAAAGTTGCCCCCACCCCCCACCTTTGGGGTAGGGGTAGGTGGGGGGTTAAGTTTTTTTAGTCAGAGACTTCCCCCACCAAATCAAACAAACTTTTGGCTATATTTGGATGTCTACAGGTAAAAAAACACCCGGTATGCTTTCAATTGTATACAAAAGGTTCGATTTCGATTAGTTTTCCTGAGTTTCATTTCGATCTCGACTCTGCCAAGAAGTGCAGCTTCTGAATAATTAATTAGTCAGTAGTACGTAGCGTCTCTCAAAACACATAGTGGCTTATCTTATACTATCCAAGTTAACACAAAGCCATAGTAACAATTCTAAAAATTGTAAAATCAAATAAATTGCAAACGCGGATATGTCAAATAAAGAATTTTTTATAAGTTGCGTTGACTGACCAACAAGTATCGACACCGGATACGAGTTGCAATTTATTTGATTCCATTAAAATTAAATGTACCACAGAAATATTTTTTGCTATTCAGCTTTTCCTTCGTTAGCATTATTTTGAAATAATCAAATAAATTTCTTAAGAAAGAATTTATTATTAGTTAGATTATTCAGTTTGTAATTGAACTCGTAATAAAGTAGTCGGTTTTTGAAGTGCCTTTTGTTTTTATTCTCCAAAAGGAGATAATCTTAATTTCCTTTTTAAAAAAAAAATTTAAAACCATTGATAACGATTTTAAATTTCATTCCAAGTTGTGAAGAACAGTTTTCTCTCTTTCCAGGAGACTGCTCTGTTAACCTGAGACACACTGGTTTGGTCAATAACATATAAAACTATTATGACAACTGCGAAATATTTTGAGTTGTCAATTTTTAGCAATTCGAGCAGTCTCTCGAAAAGACAAGGGATTATTGTTGAACTCCAAAATTTGGAGTTCAATCTTTTTTTTTAAACGTTATTTAGAAATTATTAATATCGGATTCAAACAAGTGAAATAAAATTTAGCAGAATATTTGTTGTAAAAAATAGACTGAACATCAAGCATTTAAAGTTGTTGATTACCTTTGCTCGAATTTCACAAAATTAAATAAAGTATTTTTATACATCTATACCATATAAACTTTGAGTTTGTAAGCTAAGCATTTAAATGTTTCATTTCTTTTTAGATACGCCACTGCATCGTCGTCGGTGGAGTTAGTAAAAACACGTCGGCCTTCCAATTCTGAGGTTCCAGGTTCGAATCCCACCGACGGCGATCCATTGTTGTTTTCTGCTGACAATAAGTTACGATAAAAAGGCCATGGTGGTTGCAGAGAAAATGTCAGTGGTTCGGAATACAATTTAAACTTTAGGTCCACTGGCAATCATTGTCTCGAATCGGGCGAAGTTCTTTCCCCGCCCCACAAGGGTTTACGGGAAATAGAGAGAGAGAGAGACTGTGTGTTTAGAGGGACAGTATGTGTCAATTAAATGTTTCAAGGAGTAATAACCCTTTTAGGTAGGTCTTTAATGTATGTGTTCCTCTCCTATGTTATTATCCTTTGTTGAAAGTCAATTTCTTACAAGCTAATTATTCAGAAAATTGCCCCTTAAAATTCATCAAACGTCGTCTCCTTGTGCATTTGCAAATCCGTCCTTTGCATCTATCATGGAAACATAATTTCCTACAACATCTCGATTACAAATTGTAACGTGATTACTGAAAATCTGATATACCACGTATAACTCAATTAAAGTGGATACTTACTCCTTGAAGCCGCAAGAGTCTTATCTGCCATGCCAATTTCATTTGCGATATGAACCAATCCGATTTTCGTAAGGGGATTGTATTCCGTTGTGTAACTAACTATTACTAAAAGTTTTAATAAGCGCATTAAGGTACAAGCGGGAACAATATCACTAATATAAGACGTGGGGAGGCTCATTAAAATACTACTCCGTCTATCAATTCGGTACATGATTCCTCCTGCGAAATTAAATTTTACCAGCCATGGATGGTTCAATCGATCGCACTTTTTACGGGACATAAATTTCATAAGTACATTGAAGACTGCTTTAGCAAAATCTAGAAGAGTCCATTAATGTAATGAACTGATCCATTAAGAACTTCAAAGCACGTTTCGAACACTTTGATAGGGTGTTGGGGTCAAGTTTTCTAAAAATTGCACTAGGTCACTGTGGATTCACCCCCATTAGGAAGCGGTTTTCATGTTTGGGTTAGGGTATTTGCCACTTTTAAAGAACAACTGCGGAAATGGCTTGCGGCCAAATTCATGTTTTACAAGTCCTCGCTATTTGCAACACTTTTAATGAATGATAAAGCTCAGTTTATACTTTTCAACTGAAAAATTTTTGCATGAATGAGAAACGTTGAAATAATTCCTTACAGGAAATTAACTAATTAAAATTGATAATACTTTCAAAGAACCTTAACTAGTTTGCTATTTCATGTTCTCTTTAATATTTTGTGCGCAACCATCAAGTTGAATAGAAAGTGGATGAGTTTCATTTTTAATGAAATGTACGATATCCCTGGACTTTTCTATCCCAATGACAAAAGCCTCTTATAATTAACCGTATTCGAGTAGTCTTGAAAATATAGTTATTTTACTCGCTTTTGATTACATTTTGCTGTGCTGTTAATTTATTCGTAATTGTGATGTTTTTCTCATACAGTCTATTTATAGGAAAACCAAGCAATTTATGTTTTTTCAGCTATAATTCTCCAGTTCCCGTAACTCCTCGTGGACAAAATAACCATGGTTCGCCGCCAATGAGATTCGAACCTGACATTCTAAGGATGGAAGGCCAACACTTTATCATATCATACGAAAATATTGTACATCACAAGACATAATAGAAACACCATGGTTGTAGGTATACACTATTTGACATCATTAATAGCTGTACAATTCAATCCTCTAAGCCAGTTAAGAATTTGGGCCTTATCATGAATTGCACATTGATATGAAATAATCACATAAATACTACGGTGGGTAAATTATTTGGGATGCTAAGAAAGCTGAGGGCATCAGCATATTTCATTCTTACTGCTACACGACTTGCTCTGGTGAAGTCCTATTTGGCCTCTATTAACTTATGCTGACTTTATCTTGAAAAACTGCGCCTTATATACATAGCTATGACCACAGTAAATAGGCAGTTCATTGCACATGTCATTAGATTTTGGAACAGGCTTCAGAGACCTTGTTACTGATTTCTATTTTAAGGATTTTAATATTCAATCGCAGGCAATAGGTAGACCCAAAACTTTCCTGTATTTCCTCTTCTCCTCTCCTTTTCCCAACGTTGTGTATCAAAAAGTCTCTCTTACTTTGATTATTTTCTCTTTCTTCTATTTTTCTTATTTTATATTTACTTTATTTAATTTTTTCATTTTACCGTAGACAGCGACCTTCTTTCTTCGATGCTAAAATTCAACTCCAGAAAAATTAAAAAAGCAAAAGAAAGCGGTAGAAGTTAGATCAACATTGTTGACGATTTTGAAAAGATCATTCAGATAGTAGTTTTTTTCACGTTTGTTTGGTGTCGCTGCGTAGAGTGGATCAAAGGAGAAAAAAATTAAAGAGTGACGTGCGTACCATGAAAATTTGGAATTTTAAATCACCCTGTAAATCATAAATTGTTGAGATTGGCACCCGTCCTCCCTGCCATACAATTTTTTATTTGGCTAGGCCACTTATTTTGGAGCACGTTATATGAATGGAAAATTTACTTTTAAGGAATATGTGGATATAATTTAGTAAACTGATTCCCTAATCGACGTGCACCTCAAAGAGGGGTATTTTCGCGGACTTTCTAAAGGTTAGGAGAAAACGGAAGCGTAACTTCAAACAGCACGGAATTACGATCTGAAGCATCGGAAGATTCTGCCGACGTCGAGCAGTAAATAATCACCCTCACCGGACAAGACTCTGAAACGAGCTTGAGAATAGTCGCAAGACGATTAGGAGTGTCAGTGCCAATAATTAATGAAAAATTTCATGATCTCTGGATTGGATGAGATGCGCAGATACCTTGGCTTTCTAGAGCTCCAGAGCTTACTCCATTGAACTTATTTTTTGTAAAACCAGGAAGGATGGATTTTTTTTTAAGGTCTGTTAACAATAGGGACGAATTAGTTATCATAATTGGGGCTACAGCGACGAAAATACGGGAGAGGTTGGCTACAGTACGCAGCTTTTGTAACATATTAAGATGAATAATTGTAATTAGTTTCGAATCTTAGGATTAATTTGAGTTTAGTATCTTTAAATTGCAGTGCTTTATATAATTCCCCCGATAGGTTTTCTACGTATAAATTTCTAAGTCCTTTCTCTACGTGGACATGCATGTTACCTTTTTGAAAAGGTAATGAAATGGAAAATTTTATAAAAATAAAAATAGATGTATTAATTACATAAATTTCGGAGAAAATTTAGGAAAATTCTGAATTTTTGGTAATTTCAAAAACTTTTTTTTTCACTTGAAAATGAATGTACCTACCTGAAATGGTAGGAATTAGATCAACATTGTTGATTTTAGAAAGATCATTGCGATAGCATTCTTTGAGCGTTTGTTTGATGTCACTGCGATCAAAAGATAAAGTGATGTGAATACCATAACAAATTGGAATTTATTAATCACCCAGTAACTCCGAAACGGTTGATTGCCATACAATTTCTTGTTTGGTTAGGTGAGATCTATGTATTACCCCACTTATTTCGGCACATCTTATACAAAACGCCTTGTACAGTAACTTCAATCGCTTAGGTGGTGATTTTGTTTGTTTAATTTAAGCCGAAAATGTCGTAATAGATATTTTCAGCACTTCTTGTGAAGCCGGTTAAATTTTTTTTTTTAATTATTTTATTTTACACCTTTACGAACAAAGCAATTTCAACTGTTGAAGACGTAGTTCACTCTATTGAAAGGAAACAGAATTATACAAATTCGGCAAGATATTACGAAATTAGTCACGGCCATCCTTTCACACACGCACCTGTATGCCAAGAGAGCAAGAGAGAATCATCAAAATCGGTCTACGCCTTACGAAGCTAGGTGCAGCCCCTCCTCCCACTTAGAATCTTAGTCACAACTTTTGTCATGATACTCTATTCAGCAATAAACGAATCATCCAAAGCAATACAAAGTTAGACTCCACTCCTCCCCCACCCCAACACCAATGTAAAATTTTTGACATTTTGCTAATGGGGGAGCATATTCTATACATCAAAAACAGAATTACTCAAATCTGCCCGAATCGGTTTTCCAATAGAAGCAATGGAGGATCACACTGTATACAACTAAAAAAAATAATCCAAATCTATTTACGCGTTAGGAAGTTGAATCCCGCCTTCTCCTGGTGGATTGTTCGGTTTCTCGTGAAGCCATCACAGCGACACTCATTCACCATTCATCATTTAAAGCGCGCTCGATTGTTTGCTTGATAGTAGATGTTTTTGGAAGTCTGCACAATTATGCCTCTTTTCCGTTCAGTGGGATAAGTCTCGGTTTCCCAATATTCCTTGATTACGGGATGGAGAATATCAGCCGCAGCAATGGGATCCGCCTTAAGTACTTCCACTGGTATTCCTCATAAGACCTTACCACTATCCACTGGTATCTGTCACAGGGTATTCAGATTCAAGAGTCTTGCGTGTCAGTTTTCATGCAATTTTGTGTAGATCTCCACGCGATAGGCTGCTTCTTCTGCTTTTTCTGCTAGTTCGCTTCTGTTTGCGTTTGTCATGTCTTGCACTTCTTTGGGTGCCCTTATGTACAGATTGGTATGTAGCTTCATTTTTTGTGACCTGATCCTATCTTACTCAGCTCAGTCAAAGTTAAGATCTTCTGTGAGTTCTGTTATTGATCTGGGACTGCTTTTCCAACGTACTCCGGTGATGGAAACGCCCTTCCCAAATGCTTAAACCTTAAGCGGCCAAAGGCGTCGTCTTCTGCTATGCAGAAGCGACAAGTTTCGACCTCAGTTTTATCCGTCGTTTCAAGTTTATATCTCAGAGGGGAGTACTCAGTCAGAATACCTGTTATCAGTCCTATCTCTGATTTGCTGAGTGTCAGGTTTGTTTTTGTCCTCTGTTGCGAGTAGTTAATAAACTTTTTCGTTTGTCTCAGTCCTGGGAATTTTTGTTTATTCCTGTGTGTTTGTTTATTCCTGTTCTCGAAGGATATAGGTTACATAGCGATCTGGTTTTTTAAATAGGCAGAAAACGGCTCGCCTTCCTTTGCAAGGCGGACCGTAATCTCGGTACCTTACTACCTTCACTGTCTTCATGTTCTGGTACGCAGACTTGAGTTGTCCTGTTGGCTTTTGCCAATTCTTTTAGTGCATTGAGATAATCCCAGACCAGCTTAGACTCAAGGGTATGAACCTTAGGTCTGTAAGTGCTGCTTGACTGTCCGACATTATATAAATTTTGACACCACGAATACGTCGATTGAGTATCTCGTGTGCGCAGCATTTAATAGCATATATCTCTGCTTGAAAAATTGAGCATTTTTGGAGCCTAAGTTTTGGTACATATACTCTCGCGCCTGATTTGCCTGCCATTTTGAATACATTTTTATATCACATAAGGGATCCTCTATTTTAGTTAGGCACTATTTGAATGGACAGGAGTTTCTACGGTTTGGTAGTCTGGATTGACTCCATCACGACGTTCTCTTGCTCTGTCCCTGTACTTTTCAGACAGTTCTGCAAGTTTATTGTGTTCTTGCTTTTTTAAAGCTGCGTAAAAGTCTTCTTTTTT
Source organism: Leptarthrus brevirostris (assembly GCA_964036015.1). NCBI lineage: Eukaryota > Metazoa > Arthropoda > Insecta > Diptera > Asilidae > Leptarthrus > Leptarthrus brevirostris. The sequence continues at coordinate 93,358,291 of OZ038374.1, forward strand.
CTGCGGGCTTCAGTTCGTTGTGAAGGTGTCCCCATAGGAGCTTTTTTGTCGCTTTTGCCATTGCTTCCCGTATCGATCCTGCAGGAAGTGGGGTACTCGCAGAGGGAGTAGCCCTTGGCGTCATTAACAATTTTCGAAAATCTTCATTTGTTAACCGCTGCGCCAGTGCCCTTTAGCTCCTTTGATCACTATATATCCGATATCGAATTAACCGTCATTCCTTTATAACACCTTCAAAACCAGCTAAACTAATTTCCGGAGACCCGTTCTTTACAATATAACAGCACCTAGAGCCGCCTCTGCAGAGGAGGAGGTACATATAATGATGGCTTGTAAAGCTGAAATTGGGTATGTACCTGAAGTGCGGGCGCTCTTTGAAATTTTCTATTATAGGGCGTAGTCCCTTTTGTTTGATGCTTTAATGGGGCGCTCTTTGTAACTTGCTGTGATAGGGCGTCGTCTCTTTTGTTTGATGCTTTAATGGGGCGCTCTTTTTCCTCCCTTTCTTAAATGCTTCAAAAAGTCCCTTCACTTCCTATTTGTACCTAATTAGAAAATTAGATGCAATCCGATTTCTATAAATAAAAAAAATTGGTTAATTTTAATTTTAAATAATTTTTTATTTTATATTGTTCAACCGTTTAGTTCGGTTGATTTGATAGAACTGGTTTTTTTACAATTTTATTTTGTAAGTCACATTAAATTTACTACGATGAAAAAGTGCTTAAAATTTTCTTTCTATTGAGTACAGTATTTTCTGTCAATGATGAAATGATTATACAGAATTCCAAACTGTTTGTATTTCACACAATTTAAAATTTATCAAAGTGTACAGGTTGAGTAAAATATTATTTTACAGTACAGTCTGTTTAAAAAAACTCAAAGTGGATTTAGAATAATTTAATTTTAATTTTTAGCGATTATCTAAAAAATATTTATGTCAAACAAAAAAATTATAATACGTGTAGCCACCGCTACATACGCATGGCAAGTCTCTGCAGATATTGTAGTGTCCACTGTGTCTTTTTCTCCGGTTTTGACTACCATACTAATATGAGACCAAGAGTTTTATAATAGCCTGGTTGGCATACAGGACTATTTTAGGATTGAGATCCCAATTCTATGGAGAGTTCTAAGTCTTTTCCTCCAAGGGTGGGAGTTTTCAGTTCTAGTTTCCTTGTTTTGCTGGGGTTGCGTTGGCACGAAGTTGCGCCTACTGGCGCAATATCTAGGGCCGTCTACATTTCTTAAGAGATTGTCTGATCGAGTTTGCCCTTAATTATAATAACCAAGTCGTCGACGGAGTAAGTAATAACGCGTCAGCCTACAAATCCGATCCACTTGCAGTCGTTGTCTCAATCGAGTGAAGTTCTTCCGCCCTATGCCCCACAAGGCGTTACGGCAACTATAGAGAGAGAAGTCGTCTGCGTTTGCATGGTTATCAAAGCCGGCATCTGTAAGCTTAGCTATGAGTTCGTGAATAACTAATGACCATAAAAGCGGGGACAGTACCGCTCCTTGAGGGAAAACCATTGGAGATCTTAATAGTGACTGACTCTTCTCCTAGGCTACCATCTTCAATGGATTCAAAGCAGGTATTACCGAAGGTGTCTTCAATGTCCATGGGGTCGTAGAAGGCGGTTTCTTTCTCCACAAGGCCCTTTTTAGTTTGTTAGTTAAGTATAGGTCTGTAATTGCAGATTTGCCCACTTGGTATGCATGCTGATATTCATGCAGTGGTTTTGTTTTGAGTATTTCATATCTGAGGATATTGTTAATTTACTTTTCCACTGTTCGGCAGGTTACCGCCCAACCTGCGGAATTTAGAAATAAACGTCATCTTTACATTCCTGCACAGATTAAAAATATCGCTCAGAGTATAAAGGGCCCTAAAGATCTTAATTAGTAGTTCCTAATGGCAGTAGTTCCTCCAAACCCTGTTGCTATAGAGCTGGTTGGATTTCAATGCAATGAGTTGAAACTAACTATCCGCATTGTAATTGATTCGAAGGCCGAATGACGTGGCTGTACACCTCGTAACCACCTCGTCACTATAGACTCTGATAAATGAATTTCCAAGAGCAGTTTTATTGTTTCTTCTTGGCTTGCTATGAAGGTTCCTTTGGTGCCTTTGGAGTGATCCTTGAATTGCAGCTTTTGGAGTCTCGTGATGGCAAATAGATAATTAATACCGTCGCAGAAACTCCTCCACTTTCGTCAGCTGATGTGCATACATACGTGTTTATGCAGAGCAAATTTCAATTTTATTTTTCCATTTTGAAAACCATTATAATTTTTAGAGTTAAATTTAATTCAGATTGTTTCCATCTAGAGACATAAACTTTGGGTTAACGCAATTACTGAATATCTGACAATTCAAAAATATCTCTTTAAAAGTGTCTACTTATATCGTAAAAGATTTTTGAAAAACAGAAACTGATGCTTTGCAGGGCTGCTTCGAAAAAAGAATAACAAGGTGTGTTTATAACAAAATATGTAAGGCTTTGTTACTCTCCCTACCCTCTCTGTAGATGGCAAAATTACTTAAAAGTTTGAAACTTTTTTGAAATTTCTAGATTGAATATTATTCCAAATTATTTTACAGTTTAATTAGAAAATTTTCATTCAGAACCGCATCTAGTAAAGTTTAACCTTGGCTGCCATCTTGGAGAAATTAATAAAACGTCAGGTGCAACCACTACGTATTTCTGTAAAGCCTATATAGCGCGTCACCGCGGATTAAACGTCTGTGTCTGATGAAAATTGCTGTTCTTGAGCTGGAAGATTCCCTTATTCTCAAAATTTAAACTATATTAAGATTTTTTTTTTGCAGTTGTTTCTGCATAAACGTATCGCTAAAATGATTTTTAATATGCTTGCCTCAGTGGGCTTATTGATTTTGGAGTCAATCGAATGAATTAAACTTTTGATATTCCATAATTGAACTTTTAGTACATTGCAGGAGTGATCTAAATGACTTACTACTGACAAATGGATACATTTTTGGGACTAATACAGTGCAATTTCAGATACTATCGTGAAATCAGCACCATTTTTTATCGTATCTGGGGCGTTTCTCCTAATAAGCTTCTTCGTGTTCCTTTTAGCAGCGTGTACGCACCAGAACAGCTTGTACTACTTTACTTCGGGTATACTTTTCATAGTATCAGGTAGTATACATTAAAATTAAATAGGAATCTAATTATCCTCTCTTCCACAGGTCTCCTAATGCTAATAGGATTAATAGCTTACATATCGATTTTCAAAGCAGAAATCGGATCAAAACTACGACCAAAGTCAACACTCCAACCGCCACCATTAAAATTTACTTATGGCTACAGCTTCTTCCTGTATGTCTTCGGATTTGTATCCACAGAATTTGTGGGAGTCCTTAACATCTTCCTGTTTATAAGTCTGCAGCAGGTGGGACATCACAAGGTAAAACTCTGATTTTACACCCAGAAATCCTATCCTTATAGCAACTAGAAATAGGGGTGGCGTTTGGAAACACCTGTGAAGGACCAATATAAAATAAATTTACCTTCTAAAAATTGATTTTAGACCATTCCTTGTTTATCATTCATGAATACCCACGAGAAGGTTAAGGACATGGACACTTCCAACCTCAGACGACTTCGACTTATAGGAAGCGATGATGCAGTGTCAAGATTTATTTGCAAAAAGCATCCAAATCCGGCAAATATGGTGTACGCAAACGATGTTGGTAGAAGGTAAGCATCATTTATTGACTTTAAGAAAAGAGAGAGAATTTCAATACCTAGAGAAATTTAGATATTTGATAGCATTTATTTGTCACATAAAGGAAGTAAATTCGATTTTTATTATTATAACCTTAAAATACCAATAGAGCAGGGATCACTTAGGTCAGATGTTAAATTTGAATTACCTATTTGATCCCACTGAGAGTCTAGTTCAATGATCGCTAGAGAGTAGACGAGTATTCTATCAGCTCCTGTTTTTTGTTCCTCTAATAGCCGCATACAGTGTTCCCATTTAATCTTTTATCGAATATCAAGTTTTCATAAGGTGACTTGTAACAGTCCTTATTTCTTATCTGCTTTATTGCGAATGTTGTGCTCTGGCTCCGCAGTTTTGCTGAGATTTCTGCATAAGGCGTGAATCTAAATCTACTTTTTCTATTATTTACTGTAAACTCTAACACAATGAAAGGTAAGGGACAGAGGAGAGAGAGACTCCATCAACTTCAAACTCTGATGAATTCAGCACCGCAACGCGAATCGGATTTAACAAATTGATGTCACCCTAGACAAACTGATGGAATCTTTTGAATCCCGACTTTTAGACAGAATCAGTGGCCTTAAGCAGGAACAATTGAATAGCATTCTTTTAGCGATAAAATGGTTGCCCGTGAAAACTCACAAAAAATATCTTTTTGCAATCCCAGACAGCGAATTTATATCGAATTTGTTTGAGTTTTTTCTCGCATAGATTTATATGTAACCCTTTTGCCAGATTTAGTATATGTGGGCTATGTAAAAATTCTACCGAAGCCCGTCAATAAGTAGGTAGCACGTGCAGTTGAGAAGCCACCTCTAATGAAGGTAATATATGCTCAGTTTAATTGCGTATTTTATGAGATCTTGAAACATATAACCTGACTGAAATGATGAAAACTGAGCGTGAATTAGACCTGTCACGGGCATTCAAAATTTGTTCCGTGAAAGCATTGATAAACAAAGCGTTGTGAAATATGATGGAATCTGCTTTCTGTAGATTTTTGTTTGTAATAATGCATTTTACCCACTGCAGCGTACCAGTATATTGCCTCATATTCGGCAACTTATTTCACCTCTTTTCTCTATCTTTTTTGCACTTAATGAATTTTCCGAAAAGTTAATGGCAACATTTTAGAAAGTTTCAAAGGCTCCCTTTTCTTGTTTGTGCCAAAATATGCAACAAAAACTTGTATGGCAGGGGAGGGAGGGGGGAGGGGTGGGGGAATCTCAACCGTTTGGGTGTTACAGGATGATTAATAAATTTGCAAATTTCATGGTATGCACATCGTTATTTGATTTTAAACTTTTGATCTACTAAACGTAGCGACATCAAGCAAACGCCAAAAAACTACTACCCCAATGACCTTTTCAAAATCGTGAACAATGTTGATCTTACTCCTACCATTGCAGATACAGTCACTTCCAAAAGTGAAAAAAATGGTTTGCGATTACCTAAAATTCAGCATTTTCCCAAATTTTCTCCGAAATTCATGTGATTAGAACACCTATTTTTTATTTTCATTGGATAGCCCATCTTTTTACCTTTCCAAAAAGGTACAACATGCCCAGGTAGAGAAAGGGTGTAGAAATTTATAAGTAGAAAACTTATCGGGAAATATTTGAAAATCTGTAATTTAAAGAAACTAAACTCATATTAACTCTAAAATCCTTTTTATTGAATTCAAAATATATTGCATTTATTCTTAGTAAATTACAAAAAATGTTCCAAATATCCACCGCCACTTTGGATGCATGCCAACAATCTCCTACTAAGTCCCTGTTTAGGGCATATTGCAGCCAGCCTCTCCTGTATTTCGTCGCTGTATTCCCAATTCTGCTAACTAAATCCTCCCTAGTGTAAGCAAGGCTTGAATAAACTTCATCCTTCATTGTTCCCCACAAGAAAGAGTTCAATGGGCTAAGGTCTGGAGATCTAGCAGGCCAAAGAATCGGTGCACCTCGTCCAATTCAGCGGTTAGGAAATTTTTCACTTTTTAGCGCTTTTTCACAATGTTAGAAGTATGCGCTGGGGCTCCATTGTGTTGGTAAAACATGTCCGTTTGATTATGCATGGGGATGTCCTCTATTAGATCCAGAAGTGTGTTCTCCAAGAAAGTCCGCATACATTTGACTGTTGAGCACTTGGGGCAAAATGAATGGTCCTACCAAATGGTTGCCGATGACACCAGCCCAAACATTGATACCAAATCTCTGCTGGAATGAGGCCACCTTTATCCTGTCTGTAGTTTCCAACCAGGTATGGAGGTTATGGAAGTTCGTGATACCATCCCTGGTGAACTGAGATTCATCCGTCTACTAATTTCGGTCCAGAAACACCCTATCTTCAATGTCGCGTTCCAGAAGCCAAGTGACAAATTCTAGTCTTCTCTCGGAATCTCCATCCAGTAGTCCTTGAACTGACTGATGTTGATACGGACGTAATGCCTCTTGATTAATAACCCTCCAAACCTTAGATGAAGACACTAATAACCGTCTTGCGACTCGTCTCAAGGTCTTGCCTCAGGATGGTATTAATTGCTGCTTGACGTCGGCAGAAGTTCCCAAAGTTTCGGGTCGTGTGAAGTTACACTTCCTGCTTTCCTTAACCATCGAAAAGTCCGTGTAAATACCCCTCTTGGGGGTGCTCGCCGATTAGGGAATCTTCTTTGATATTCCAGCACAGCCACTATCTCGTTTCCGTCTACTACACCATAAATGTAAATAATATCCGCGTATTCCTCAAAAGTAAATTCTACCATTTTTTAATATTTTTGCTTAAAAATACCCGTACTTATTGTTATAACTTTTTTGCAGCAATAATTAAAATTAATTACCTGTTAACCGAAAACAAACATTTTCGACCCTTTATCTTAAAAATTTTGTTTATTAAAAGAATTTCCTACCTAAAGTGCAATAAAATAATTAGGTGGTCAGCCATTTCTAAGGATGCGATTTTCCTAATCCTTTCTCTACCTTGCCATGTTCCACCTTTTTGGAAAGTTAATAAGATGGGCAATTCAATAAAAATAAAAAAGAGGTGTACAGATTACATGAATTTCGGAGAAAATTTGGGAAAAAGCTGAATTTTACGTAATCGCAAACCATTTTTTTCACTTTTGGAAGTGACTGTACGTGCAATGGTAGGAGTTAGATCAACATTGTTGACAATTTTCGAAAGGTCATTGGGATAGTTTAGCGTTAATTTGATGTCGCTGAGTAATGTGCATATCATGAAAAACTGAAATTTATGAATCACCCTGTAACTCCCACACGGTTGAGATTGTCCTCCCCCAATACAATTTTTTGTTTGACTAAGTGAGATCTATCACCCCACTCATTTTGGCACGTCAGATCTGAAACACAATGTATTCGAAGATACCAAAAAGTGAAAAATAAAATAGTTCAGAAAAAACAGTTTAACCGACTTCACAAAAGGCGCTAAAAACTATAAAATAATATTTAATTGATGACGACATTTTGAAGTCGGTGCAAATTAAACAAACAAAATAACTACCAATCCACAATCGGAAGTACTATATAAAACGACCAAAAAAATTAAATACTTTTGTTGTTGTTGTTTTGGTTCTTTAGCTTGCAATGACTTCAAAATGTAACAGATTAAATGTTATTTTATCATTTTTAATGCTTTTTAACCGACTTCCCAAAAACAAAGAGGTTATAAGTTCGACGCGTATTTTTTTTTTTTTTATGTCTGACCGGGCATAACTTCGTAACGCGTCGACCGATTTTGATGATTCTTTTTTTGTTGGGTAGAGTATGTTCCGTGGTTGATACCAGGTGTTTTGTGGGGATCGGGGTGAGGGGTGGGGGTGGAACCTAATTTTGTAACGCGTGGTCCGATTTCGATGGTTCTTTTTTTGTTGTATAGAGTATGATCCGCCATTGCTAATAGGAGAATAATTTGGTCCAAGGGTGAAAGGTGTGGGTGGGGGGAGGGGTAGTCTAACTTCGTAACGCGTGGACCGATTTGGATAATTCTTTTTCTATTGGGTAGAATATGATCCTTGGTTGATACTACGAGAAAACAAATGTTGCAGGGGTGGGGGTGGGAGAAGGGGGGTGGAACCTAACTTTGTAACGCGTGGATCGATTTGGATGCTTCTATTGCTGTTGTATAGAGTGTGATCCCCCATTGCTAATAGGAGAATAATTTGGTCCTATGGTGGTGGTGGGGGGAGGGGTAGTAACTTCGTAACGCGTGAACCGATGTCGATGATTCCTTTTCTGTTCGGTAGAGTATGTTCCTTGATTGATACTATGAGAAAAAAAGTTTAGTGAAATGGGGGTGAGGTATGGGGTTAAAACTAACTTTTAACGCGTGGACCGATTTGGATGGTTCTTTCTTCGTTGTATAGAGTAGAAGACACTAAAAAGTGAAAAATAAAATAGCTTTTAAAAAAAAAGTTGAACCGACTTCACAAAAAGCGCTAAAAAGCATAAAATAATTTTTCATTTTATATCTATTACGACATTTTGAAGTCGGTGCAAATTAAACAAATAAAACAACTACATAACCACAATTGAAATTAATACATAATACTACCTGAACGTTTCAGCTCACGGGATCATAAGAAAGGACAATTAAATATTTTTGTTGTAGTTGTTTGGTTTGTTTGCTTTGCACCGACTTCAAAATGTCGTAATAGATATAAAATTAAAAATTATTTTATGCTTTTTAGCGCTTTTTGTGAAGTCGGTTCAACTTTTTTTTTTAAAAACTATTTTTGTGAAGTCAGTTTAACTTTTTTTAATACTATTGTATTTTATTTATTTAAAGTGTTGGAAAAATTAATGCACCAGCAAATACTTCAACACGAGGTTAAAAATAGCTAGCTAATCAGATTTTCGAGCATTTCATTGTTGTGAAACTGTTGTATTGATATTAGAAGTGCAATGGAATGTGACAAATTCACTATATTAATCCTCTTGGATTCCTCAAAGGCTTTTGATAGTGTTAAACATGGAATTATTATATAGAAGCGCTGTTCCTCTTTTAACTTCGGTAGTTCGGCAGAATCCATGTTTTATAGATTTCTCAGCAGCGGCGACCAGCGAGTCAGGGTTGGTTGGTAATGCTTATTCTACAATATCACCTCTACAGTGTGGAGTCCCCAAGACTCGATATTGGATCCACTGTTATTTACAAATAATTTTCCGATAGCATTCGCGATGTAGAAATACATACCTATCTATGCAGACAATTTACAGGTGCATCTAAGCCGACTAATTAGTCTTCTAGATTTCTTAGATTAATCTTGTAAAGTCACTGTCTATATCCGTACCTCAGAGCAAAAGGGTATTAAGTCCAAAATTTAAATTTTCCGGTTTGTTGTTTTTTTTATCATTATTCATATAAATCAAATTTTTAAATTACTGATTTATACAGGCTACAAAGCAAGTAGAAATAATAATTATTTCTTCTTACTTTGCAGCCTGTACAACACAATAAATTATTGTATTTATTTTATCTGACTGTAAAATTTACAATTTGTGACTTAATACCCTTTTGCTCTGAGGTATTTGGTATTTGGAATCTTTTTTAAAGCATCGGGCGATCATTCTGCTGTTCGGCATATTGCGGTCAAATAAGCCAAAATATCTCGGGCAACTTTTCCAAGAGAAACTTTTCAATACCGTGTTTCTATAGATCACTTCTGCTACCTTGTCCAGATTATGGAATAAGTTACCCTTTACTATGGAAATCACAATCACTCTGTATAACCTTTTTATTGAATTATAGCTCAGTTCTATTTATCAACAATTTATCTAGCACCGACTTAGTTTGTACTTACTAGAGCTTCACGGCATCGAGACAAGACCGAGACTTTGACACATCTCGGTCTTGGTCTCGTCAAGGTGAAGACGATCTTGCTCTCGTCGCAATCTTGGCGAGATAAAGGCTAGTCTTGGTCCGATCTCGCTCTCGGCAAGATAAAAAAAGAGAATTTCGGTGGGATAACGGGGACGAGGACAAGTGATATATCTATGTACATATATATTCATTTTCTTCTTATTCCCCTCGCCAAAACAAAGTAGCAAAGGCTCTTCTTTATTATTGGGGATAAAACGCAAATATCTGAAGAAGGAAATAATGTAGAAAGAAGAGGTTGAGGAAAGCAGTGATACTTATATGTCCCATAAATCAGAAAATTGACAATTTTCGGAGCGACATAAACGCTGAAACAACAAAAAACATTTTCCACAATAAAATAATAAAAACTTATATCTCGACCACTTTCGTCACCTCAATCTCGCTCTCGGTATCGCACTGTTACCAATGATATTGGTCTCGCTGCCGAATTATCTCCAGTATCGTGAAGCCCTAGTACTTACAAAAGATTGTTTTAGATTGATTATACGTTCAATATTTTGAATAAAATACTTTCACCAATAACATCTTTTTCGAACATTCATTAAAGAATGAAAAATTAATTAATTGGAAGGGGTTGCATCCAAAACACAAGGAACGAATTTTATGAAGAACGAAACAAAAAATGGTTGCGCTGTATGGTTGGTTATCTTCATGACGTGCTATTATGTGCCGCAAAGAAAAAAAAGTCATTTTAATAATTATGATTTTTACCAGCAGGATTATTGTATTGGCATTCCCATTCAAAATATTTAGTGATAGCAACATTCTACTTTTCGATTAAATAATATAAACACAGCGATAAGTTTGGTAATGGAAATTTAAACATTCTGAAAAGCTTTCTAGCGATAAAAAAAAAGTGGAAAATACAGTTCCCACAATTTGTCCTCACTCTCTATAATTGTGAATTGTTTTTGTCTTTTTAATGATATCAGGGCATTAGTTATGATGTTGATTAAATAGGTATTTAAAATTTTTGAAAAAAAATTAATGAATAGGATGTTTTGCTTTAAGAAAGATTATAAACAATTTATTTAAAGAAAAAAAAGTAATTTTCACGAAATTTCATTCTTTTTACTTTTTACTGCACAACAACAAAATCCACAAAACGGGGCTAACTTCAGACGTATGATTTCGTGAACACTATTGGAGCGCGCCAGCCTCCAGTTTTGCCGATAAAAGTAGGGTAGAGTACTGCATGTCGGAACAGACTGCAATATTTCGTAAACGCGTTATGAAGTACCATCGTTTAAACTGCCAAAGTTACATCTCATTGATATCTAATCATTCATGTGCTTACAAAGAAAGAACATTGAATTGTTGTATATTCTCAACTACAATTATGAATTTTATTTAAAAAAAAAATCAAACAGTTTTCTGGGGGTATTTTGAAGTGCCGATTAAATGAATGTTTTCCATTGATTATCAAAAACATGTACATACATATGTACTACCCAGTCACACTTGCATTTTTTCTACATTTTCAACTTTGTGGGTATATAAAAAAGTGTTTAATTATAAAAGTAAATTTCATTATGGTAATAATTGATTCTTTTCGCAGTTACAAAAAATTTAATTAAATAACAAAAAAAATAACGAAAATAATGCACAATAGCAGAAAGACAACCGTAGTCATGTTATACGGAATAAGTCCGAAGTATACCTGACAGAATGCTTGAAGCACCCTGTAAAATTTCCAACTTCTGTAATGGTTTTGGGGCTGCATGTCCGGATATGGAGTTGGGTCTCTCCATTTTATTGATGGTGCAATTAATTCCGAAAAATACCAAAATGTGCTGCCATCAATACCTCTACTTCACTCGCCTGAAGGGAGTTCGTTTTTCAACAGGATGGAGCACCAAGCCATACTTCAAAATCCAGTAAAGCCTGGTTGCAGGTCAATGGAGTACCAACAATGGAGTGGCCCGCTAATAGTCCAGATGTTTCCATAAAAGAGAATTTATGGGGAGTAATTAAGAAAAGGGGCGGATCCATCCAGGAGGACTAAAACTGTTCTTCGTGAGAAAATAAAGGAAATTTGGAATTCTTTTACCGCCGAGGATTGTGAAGAGGGAGATTAAGGCTTGTTAAATCAATGCCACTCCATATTAAAGAGATTGTAAAACAAAAACGTAATGAAACGAAATGCTGAACATAAAGAAATCTACAGTAAATTTAATTTATTTTTCCTATTTTTCCAATGAAAATGTATTATTTTCGTTATTTTGTTGTTATGTATTTGAATTCTCATATAATTTTCAACAATTCAATTTTCAACAAAACAAATAAAATAATTATTGCCATAACGAAATTTTCTTTTATAAATATTATAAAAATTTGTATATACTTACAAAGTTGAAAATGTGAAAAAATGTGTCCCAATACTTTTGTGGTTGGGTAGTATATGTTTTTATGGAAATTTTAGTATTATTTTTAACCATTTCTACGCCGTGTTTAGTATTGTTTATGACAAGGTATGATTATTAAAGCAGTTTCTAAATGTTTGGTCGGCAAGTTGTTTGAATTTTGTGTGATTTTTGTTTCTTTTTAGTAAACATTTCGTAATGCCAACTTAAAAACGAAAAATTGTTTGGATCTTTCCAGATGACAATGGAATTTTTTAGAAATTAATCGAATTCAATTAACTCAGAAAACAGTGAAATTTAAAAATTTCATAATGTCGGCTAGCAAACGAAAAACGAACCATGGGGTCACGGATTTTGTTGTCTTGTTATGCGTAATTAAAGCGTTGAAAATTATGAAGCAGTCCGCAATATTAACTGCATGGTACTGTGTAGCTACTGTGATAGTGGCATTGGCAAGGCCCTCTCATCAGGAAACGGCACGGCTGGCTTTCGGCCAATTGGAATTTGCCCATTCAATCGAAATGTTTTCACCGATGCTGATTTCGTTCAGGCAGATGTGAGTGGTGAAAATGTTCATTCTTCTGCCGTTGAAAATCAGTACTATGAAGAGAAGCAACGACGTATTTGTCTCACATTTGACCCAATTGACATTGCGGCTCACAAAACGGTGTCCACTACTGAACCCCCAACTTCAACATCCTCCTGACCATTGTCGCCGACCACGTCTTCTCGTTCAGATGCAAAAAATAATGCCGAGAAAAAAATCGAATCGTGACCGAAAGACGATGAAAATCAACATCTTAACATCGCCAAAAAACATTACCACACTGGAAAAAAAACGCGAAGCATTGACAAAAAAAGCAGGCGGCTTCAAAGAAGAAAGAAAACCCAGACAAAAAAACACCAAACATAGCCGAAAAGAAGTTCGACCTACGTAGAAAAAGAAGCGCGCATCATCATTTTCGTTGGACGACGAAGTTGACAACAATGTTTGTCTTCAATGCGAAAAGGACTTGCCAAAAGTTCTAACCCACAAAAACTCTATCAGGTGGTGCGTTTGTAAAAAGCTAGCTCGCAAAGATTGCCGTGATAAGGCTTCCATATTTTCATGTCAAAATTGCAATTCTGGCGGTGAACTGAATGAGGCCGAAACTGATTCCGATTGATTTCTTTTACCAATGTTATGTAAGAAGAGTAAAAAATAAATAAAATTCTTAATTAATCAAGAAATTCTAGTGTTTTTACTTCGTTTACTTCGATTTTCTTCTAAAATCTAAGAACCGATTCCTCTAGGCATATAACTATGAACTTGAGCTTTCCAACAGTCTATCAAACTCATCGATATCTTTATCCAGTGAAAAGTGTTGACCGAAAAACAGAACGTGTCAAAACATGCAATACTCTCCCCTAATTATAATTTTGGCAATTTCAACAATTAACTTTTAATATAGTTTTTTGGAAAGAGGATATCTTCCTCTAAGAAATGATAGAATTTGAATGTGCCACTCCAAAGGAAAAATCTGTTTAAGTTTTTCCATGAAAAACAGAGGAATTTCCCATTAATTATACTTATACAATACTTCGAAAACATAAGTAAATTACACTTTTAAGACTAGGCAAAGTAAATATCTTAAGTATGTAGAGCGGAAAAAGGTTATCACACGTGCAAGAAATATATGATATATTTTAACAGTATTGGGCTTATTCGTAAACGCAGATTTGCACTGTAGCTGCATGATTCAGTAATTTTCATTATTAAGCTGAATCTTGCAGCTGCAAAACAAATCTGCGTTTACGAACAGATCCATACACACACATATGGCTATGAATGAAATGAAGGCAGAGTATTATTCAGTTAATAACAATTTAAAAAACGTTTTTATTCCTTCGAATATTTCAATCCTTTTCATAAGCCATGAGTCGAGTAAAAACTGCATCTGGACTTTAAGCATCAATGTCTTTAATTCATTTCAAACGATTTTAATAAATAGTTGCATTTTTATAACATTTTCCTGTTTCATGTTTACTTAGCTAAGATTTGACTTAAATAAAATTAAAATACTTATTTTATTTTAGGTATTACTTCGAAAACCCGCCAAAATGTGACCTCCACTCCAGTGATGTAGCAAAAAGCTTAAATCAGCTCTATACAGAACCAGCCCCAATTTTTCAATTCTATGAGATTCCTCAAGAGTTTCCACTTACCCGCAGCGTTTCGACTACCACAGATATATACTCAAATAACGAGAACAAATCAAATCAGCACTTCGATGCTCCCAACATGGAGAAGAACAATAAGAAAAATTATGCAAGCGATTCAAAGGACCATTTGAATGACATTTGTGGACTTTCACGTGGCATTTTGGCTAAGGGTCGGAAATCGAAGGATGAGCTTTTCAGTGAGTTTTGCAAGAAAGCTGGAATGAGGCCAAAACCCAAGGACATTTACTACATAGAGGACAGTGGAAACCAGGAAGAGGAAAACATTTTTATTGTTGATAACTGTGCAACCCTAACGAAGGATAGACGGAACTCATATGTGGAACCCCGACACCGGAACTCGAACTTGTCTCTTCGACCGTTCGATAAGACCTATCCAAAAAGTCTATTTGACTTGGACCGATATGATTCAGAAATCTGGAATAATTACCATGATCAAGAGTTTTCAAGGGAAAAATTAACTGATGATAACTTCTCACAAAGCAGGACTCTCCCACGATGTTTTATGAAACGCAACTTTTACTCTAATAATTTAGGAGGACAGCGGCATTCTCCTTTAGGGTATGAAAGGCCCTCCAAAGACACTATAAATTCAAATGGACTCCTTCATAAGTCGTACGATGATATTAACTCTGCTAAAACACTACAACGCAAGATGAGTAATACCCTTTCAGTGCAATGGCCTGCTGCTATTCCGGCGTCTCCATCAAGCTTTTCCACCAAATCGGCATTCAGGTTAAACACCTTTCCTGAATACCACTCAACACCCACATCCAAGTTTACTCGAGGATATGCATTTGACGACCAGAGATCCGACAAATTTGATTCCTTTGACCTGGACCAGATCGAAAGAGAAAGGAGAAAATCTCATGCTAGCCTTTTCGAAATGGGTTATGACATGATAAATGGAACCGCAGTGTAAACAATTTAGGAAGTTTTGAAATTAAATTAAAATATTAAGTATGCATAAATAGCAGATTGGATTTTTTGTCTCTTTTGTGGAGGTTTAGCATTTATAGGAACGATTCGATACTTTTTACAACTTATGTACTACTACTTGTATGTTATTTTAAGAATTATTTTAACAGTTTCAGAAAATTTAGGTAATTATTAATATTCTAGTTAGGAAATCAAATTTGTGGTTTCACATTTAACGTATGTATTTTCCAAAACGTACAGAATTGATTCTAAGACAAATACAGGTTTTTATTTGAAAAAAAATTCAGCTGGAACTCTGATTGTCCTACATTGTAATATCTTTTGTAAATGTCAAAAGATCGGTTTCATTATTTATTTATAGATAGTTAAAATGAGGCGTTTAAAACGTTAATCATAAGAAAACTGCCAAATAGCTAAGAATATTGTGAATAGACTCTAAAATTGATTTTTTACTGCACTTATTATTAGAAACAAAAACAATAAAGAGAACACCAAAAAACAAATTTTTAAATCAATCTGTCCTATTCCCAGTTAATTTTTAACTGAGTCCCGAAAAACAAAAAGGTTCTAAGTTCGACGCCTATAATTTCTTTATGTCTCGCCGGGCATAATATCGGAACGCGCTGACTGATTTTGACGATTCTTTTTGTTTTGGATAGAGTATCTTTCCCGATAGATACTATGTATATCAAAAATTTTTTTGGTGGGGTGGGGGTTGGCGGTGGTGGTTGAACCTAACTTTGTAACGCGTGGACCGTTTAAGATGGTTCTTTTTTGTTGTATAGAGTATGATCCCGATTGCTAAAAGAAGAAAAAATTTACTCCTAGGGTGGGGAGAGGAGGAGGAGGGAAAAGGAGTAGTCTAACTTCGTAACACCTGGACCGATTTGCATAATTCCTTTGCTGTTGAGTAGCGTATATTGCTCCATTGGTACCACGAGAAAAACTTGTTGGTGGCGGTGGTTGAACGTAACTTTGTAACGCGTGGACAGATTTAGATAGTTCTTTTTTGTTGTAGAGAGTATGATCCCCTATTGCTAATGGGAAAAAGAATTTAGGCATACAGTGAGGGGATGGGAGAGGGAAGCCTAAGTTTATAATGTGTGGACTCATTTGGATGATTCCTTTTGTGATGTATAGAGTATGTTTGCCCGCCCCATTAGTACCACGATAAAAATGTATGCGGTGGGTTTACTAGTTCAGACAACGATTGCAAACGGATCTACAATTAATAATAATACAGTGGATTCCGAACCACTGGCATTTTCTCTGCGAACCCCATGACCTTTTTATTTAATCGATTGTCAGCAGAAAACAACCATAGATCACCGTCGGCGGGATTTGAACTTGGGACCTCCTAAGTTAGTAAGTAAGTTATCACTTACTCCACCGCCGACTTATGTGGTGGATGGGGGTGGGAAAGAAGACGAAACTCAACTCCTTAAGGGGGAAAGTTAAGTAAACGCATGTTTTTTCAATAATTTATTTTAAAGAACTGGTATACGTTTTGAACTATCGCTACAATTTTTTTGACACAAAAATATATTAAAATGGCGGCGCTACAGCTGTTGGAAGTTGGGCCCTCGGTTTTGCGCCGTGCAGCGTTCAGGTCTCAATTTTTATTTCAAAATTTCTATTGTTAAAATATGAAAAAAACGCACATGACGAAGGGAAAAAAAATAATTTAAAAAAAATTCCAAATTCAAGACCATTTTAAAATAAAAGTTCCAATATTTTGTTATTGGTAAAAAACAATGTTTAAATTTATTTTTAAAAGAAAACTAAGAGGTCATGTTGTGGCCAATAAGTTAAAGAATACTTCCTCAGCGCTCTTGCGTACCTGCTTTCGATAACACTTTTAGCGCTTTACTTATATGTACTATACAGACATCTATACTTTGTAATTTTTTTTTCCAAATTCAATTATTTCGCGCGCACTACATACAAAAAAACCGCTTGAGATAAAGCCACCATGTTCACACCAAAACGTTCGTCATTCAACTAACTTGGGCTAGGCATCAAAATCAAAGATTTCCCCAAAAGTTGACTTAGGTTAGTTCTGCATCGCAGTGACGAAGTCTTTAAATCGTTCTCCTGTAAAATGCGCACGACTGGACTAAGGATAGTTCTGAATCGTAGTGACGACATGTTTCTCTAGAATGTCCATAACTTTTTTTAAGACTTTGGAAAATGTGGATTGGGCAAATCCCGCATTAAAGTCGTTACCACCAGCCACTTGGTAACATCCTTATGCAAAGAATCGTAAGGTCGCACTAGGTTTAATTATAGGTAACGCATATGGAAAATCCAATAAGAAAGCAAACGCCTAAATATCTTAAGAGTCTAAAATAAACAGGATATTGAAATATGCTTTCTTAAATTGGGTTAGCGTTAGGCAAATCCAAAGGTCGAAAAATTGACACCCCTAACAAAATAAGGCTGCATAAAACCACAGTACGACTTCAGGAAACTCTTTGTGTTATTAGTCCCACGAAAAAGATTGGAAGCGCCAGAAACATTAGAGGAACATCCATCTTCACAGACAGATGAAACAAAGAAAAGGATATTGGAGCTGGAGTTTTCTCGAAAGCTTTGCAAATATAAAAGTCATATCGACGCACAAATGAATACATCGTCTTCCAAGCAAAACAGATGTCAGGAACTGAGATATCTATTTGCGTGGGTAGTCAAGTAGCACTCAAAGTGTTGAACCCCAATTTATTAAAATCGAAATGTGTTAAAAACTGTATCAGGCCAGTAGGAACCATTTCGCATCATACGGTTCAGCTATTCTGGATTCCAAGAAATAAAAAAGCTGACAAACTCGCCAAAAATATATTGCCAGAGACCAGGTTATAAAAACTGTCTCAATTTGGTCGTCGGGACCCATCACATGTACTGATGCTACGTCTGAAGAACAGGCTAAGATCGCAGCACTTCGATACGCTCGTGGCCTTCAAAAATTAAGTTTTAATACGCGTTTTAATAACTTTCGCGTAGTTAAAGTTTTGGGAACATGTATCATGTCATGGGCCACTAAAATACCTAACTTTGCGGAGAAGTATAAAAAAGAAGCAAGTTATAAGCCAGAATTGCATCCAGGAAGCATAACTGTTACAGTTGGAACCGTGGCCCATATACAAGAGACCATCGAGCGTTGCTAATATGTCATCATTTCGGCTTCAGCCAATTTTTATCGTGAAGGACGGGCATTAGAGCGCCACCGCCACGGGAGTCAACCAGGCGGTAGACCATCACATTGGCATACGACAGAAACAAGGCACCTAGAAAGAAATAGAGGAGAAAAAGGAAATTGCACAACGTGCTATTCATGTACATCCGCGCTAACCTAGCCTCAATTGGAGTCGCACTAAGAATAGAAGAGACTCCAGTAGCACCACGGAATAATGAGCACCACGAATGAATTAACTGCAGATAAGTACCCTAGTTGGATTAGTGTCACCAGGTATTTCCTCTACAATCGTCTTTTTTATTTACTGCCGTTTCTTTTTTAAATCCCGGAATACATAGATATACATACATACTTCTAGCATGCCAAAAATTATAATCTTTAGCATAAACCTATACCTTACGTAAGTAGAGTTTAAAATTTAAAGAAGAAATCAAATTTTTTTATTAAATTAAATTAAATTAAATTGAAATAAGGAAAAAAAGAGATGATGTAGTAACAGACGGTAGTGTCATAAAAACGTTATTTATATCTAAAGTATTTCAAGAGGCTTTAATTTAACTTTTGTTTAAAAAAATTTGTTTCGGATTTTCTACTAACTTTTCATAAAAAGGTTTTATATTTTTAACCGACTTCCCAAAAACAAAGAGGTTCTAAGTTCGACGCGTATTTTTTTTTTAATTTTATTTTTATTTATTTTTTTATGTCTGACCGGGCATAACTTCGTAACGCGTCGACCGATTTTGATGATTCCTTTTTTGTTGGGTAGAGTATGTTCACCGATTGGTACCATGTCAAAAAAAATTTTGGTAGGGTGGGGGTGGGGGGTGCTTGTGAAACCTAACTTTGTAGCGCGTGGTCTGATTTGGATGGTTCTTTCCCTGTTGTACAGAGTATGATCCCCCATTGCTAATAGGAGAAAAAAATTTGGCCTAGGGTGGGGAGAGGGGTAGTCTAACTTTGTAACGCGTGGACCGATTTGGATAATTCTTTTTCTGTTGGGTAGAGTATGTTCCGTGGTTGATACCAGGTGAAAAAAAATTTTGGGGGGATGGGGGTGGGGGTTGAGGGTGGAACCTAACTTTGTAACTCGTGGTCCGATTTCGATGGTTCTTTTTCTGCTGTATAGAGTATAATCCCCCATTGCTAATAGGAGAATAATTTGGTCCTATGGTGAAAGGTGTGGGTGGGGGGAGGGGTAGTCTAACTTCGTAACGCGTGGACCGATTTGGATAATTCTTTTTCTATTGGGTAGAATATGATCCTTGGTTGATACTACGAGAAAACAAATGTTGCTGGGGTGGAGGTGGGAGAAGGGGAGTGGAACCTAACTTTGTAACGCGTGGATTGATTTGGATGGTTCTTTTGCTGTTGTATAGAGTGTGATCCACCATTGCTAATAGGAGAATAATTTGGTCCTATGGTGAGGGGTGGGGGAGGAGGAGGGGTAGTAACTTCGTAACGCGTGGACCGATTTCGATGATTCCTTTTATGTTCGGTAGAGTATGTTCCTTGATTGATACCATGAGAAAAAAAGTTTAGTGGAATGGGGGTGAGGTAGGGGGTTAAAACTAACTTGGACCGATTTGGATGGTTCTTTCTTCGTTGTATAGAGTAGCAGACACTAAAAAGTGAAAAATAAAATAGTTTTTAAAAAAAAAGTTGAACCGACTTCACAAAAAGCGCTAAAAAGCATAAAATAATTTTTAATTTTATATCTATTACGACATTTTGAAGTCGGTGCAAATTAAACAAATAAAACAACTACAGTACCCCAATTGAAAATAATACCTAATACTACCTGAACGTTTCAGTTTACGGGGGATCATTTTAAATGACGATTAAATACTTTTGTTGTAGTTGTTTGGTTTGTTTGATTTGCACCGACTTCAAAATGTCGTAATAGATATAAAATTAAAAACTATTTTATGCTTTTTAGCGCTTTTTGTGAAGTCGGTTCAACTTTTTTTTTTAAAACTATTTTATTTGTTAATATACACATTAAGAATATGACGTCAATTACATGTTTTATTTCAGGAACCTATAGAAGCTTCTTCCGGTTTTATTTCCCTCATTCCGTCTCCATCCTTCTTCATGTTTTGATTGTTATTTAATTTAATTTTGTTTTGTTCCAGCATCCTTATAGGTTGGGCCTGTACCCTAGCCAGGTACAGGGATGGAGTGGGTTGTAGCCTGAACTGTCAGACAAGGGGATCCATTTTCTTTTGTTGCATTTCTTATGAGAGTTCAGCGCGGCTAGGAGTAACAGTTGACACCAGGCCTGGTGATCTTCCTTTTGTCTGTTCTCTCTTTGATTTTTGAGGCAGACCTGAAGGAAGGATTCCACAACCTTCTTTCGCCACAGGGACGCAACTACTGTTGTGGTGTGTGATGATGTCCAAGAACCTAGACCCCAAACCAACGAGCTATGCACGTGCTGCCAGCTAGGCGTGCCACCTGGACATCACGCGGCAACTTCACATTGCACACACCGCACACACATTACAAGTATTAAATAATATTCATTTATAATTTTTTTAATCAGAATGCTCAAGGGAGTGCCCAATGATGCTACAGCACTGCTTTATCAGGAAAGGAATTAAGGATGATGACAACCGAGATTCCATAGATTCTTCAGAATCAATGTTACATAGAATTAATTCTTCTCACTCAGCAGACGCACTTAACAGGCAGAAGCCTGGAATCAATTGACCTATTCACCAAAATATAACAATATATTGAGGCAAAGGAGGCTCTCACACCAGCATTCAAAGGAACATTTGTAATTAAAAAACTAAAACAAGCCCGCACACAACAATCAGGGGTGCACAGACAACAGAGATCGCTTCAGGAAATCCTTAGTAAGAGTCATATCAAAAACAGGACACATATTTACAGCTCTACACATGCGATTTATAGGCTCATGCATACCATAGTTAGACCGAGAGTGAACATGCAGTAAAGGCAATCTCCTTAAGCTATACGGGGTATGCCTATAAGAAACCATACCTGCGAGAGTGCAAGAATCTATTTTCGAGCTCAAAAGCTGGTGAATAAAGACTAGGTCAGCAAATATACGTCGTTCTTCCAACGAGTGCATATTAAGCAACCTTAGGCGATCCACATGTTCATTAAATGAGATTAACTCCTTACACTGCCCTACAAGCTGTGAATATATAACAGATTCCAACAACTTGGGTATGCAGGAAAGCTTCGCGATTGGCCTATATTTTGTTATTAAGTTTTTATGCCCGTTTTTATAAACAGGAATTATAAAGGAGCTCTTCCATAACGTAGAAAATCTACCGGCCTTAAGAGATTTGTTGAAGATGAGTTTCAGTGGAGTAAGGCATTAGAACAGGATCTCAAGAATACACGTGGAACACCTTCAGGGCCAAAAGCAAAGTCCAGTTTAAGTTCCTTGATACCATCCATGATAATATTACGAGATATAATGGGTTAAGCAATGGATGCAGCAGGATGATCCCGGATATGACCAAACTCTTCCAGGGAAGGCACAAAATTGTCAAATTGCCAGATGGAAGGGCGCCCTCGAAAAACAATGCAAAGTTGTCGGCTATATCAGGCGCGCTGCAACTAGAGGATCCATTGTACCACATTGCAGATGGATACATCAGTTTTTTTCTTCATATTTACAAATTTAAAAAAGGTACGAGGATCATTATGCAAGTTATCGCGAACATTCCCGACTGGAAATTAGTTCAGGGAACCCGGATTATGATCAGATCCGGATCAGATTTTTCTTAACACGGCCATCTGATCAGGAATGGATCAGAGTATAGTACTCTATCCCTTGATCCGGCCATCTGATCAGTTTCTGATCAAAGTACAGTACTCCATCCCTTTATCCGGTCATCTGATCAGAAATTGATTAAAGTACAGTACTCTATCCTTTGATCCAGTCATCTGATCAGAAATTGATCAAAGTACAGTACTCCATCCCTTTATCCGGTCATCTGATCAGAAATTGATTAAAGTACAGTACTCTATCCTTTGATCCAGTCATCTGATCAGAAATTGATCAAAGTACAGTACTCTATCCTTTGATCCAGTCACCTGATCAGTTCCTTATCAGAATCGAATATTAAAAAACTTATTACGGTTCTAGTACCGTTGTTTGAGTCAGATTCGTATCCTAATCATAATACAGAATTAAATTTTTTATCTGATCCATTCTATGTTATATTCTTTACCGAACAATAAATTTATTATTAATGTTGTAACTAAGCAGAGTTAATCATGAAAAAGTCAAATTAGAGTAATTCGAAACTAGTATACTTTTTTGATCAGAAAGCCTGATTCCCAGTAGATCTGATGACCTTATCCGTTCTTGAATTGGAATCCTTTGAACGGATCCTGAGGCGATCATATCAGGCGTGACGTCTTATAGTCACAATCAGATCAGGAAGCCTGATTTATCCCTGATCCGAATCGGAACCTAACCGGAACTAATTTCCAGTCGGGTTATCAAGGTATTCCCTGTATAAAGAGCTAAAAGGCTGTCATGACAATAAACGAAATCACAATAAGCTGACATGTTTCTACAGCGTAAGTAGTTTTTCCAGTCTATCTTTTTTTTTATTCTTAACGCTTCGTAGCTCTGTAGTATCCCACGGGGGAGAATGACAAGATGATCTCGACCGTTTGAGTGGTACACACGAATTAAACAGATCATAAATCCTATCATAAAACACGGAAATGATAAAAAGAGATGGGAAATCGATTGAGAGGATCCTGTTTGAAAGATCAGAGAAGTCCGCCCTTTTAAAATCAAGAACGTTCTGATTTACGTTGGGATCAGCAATATTAGAACCATCGTATCAGAAAGAGATGAAAATGGGCGGGTGTAAACTTTCAACATCGAATAAGTTACGAGAAGTCTACAGTGTTACTCGAATCAGAAGAAAAGATAAGATCTAACTGTCCTCCCATAGAATTCTTTACATCACTCATTTGGTGTAAGCCAGAGGAGGAGATGGCGTCAAGAAAATGGGAGTCTTTAGCAGTAAGACAATTTAAGGGAAGACAGTCATCGTCATCAGCGTTAAATACCTATTGAACGCTGGGTAAGTTAAAGTCGCCAAGAAGGATGATTTCATCCTCTGCGTTCGTCATATTATTATTGAAATCTAGACTAAGAATTAAAATATCGTAAAGACTTCGACCATCTGCATCCGCATAGTTCATCAAGTTCTCAGAGATAGTGAAGTTGGCAGTAAGCTTAATAGTCTTTCTTACAATGCGGTATGCCCGACCTCTGCCCAAATATGAAAAATATATTCCAGTCAGGTCTTTCCTCTATAAAACAAAAGTTCGGTCAAGGCCCTGGTTCCGCGTACGTTTCAAATACAAAGCTTAGGTAGCTACAAACCGCTGGGGTTACTGCTATCAATTTCACGTATATCACAGACGATCGCAGGAACGTGACTGTATTCTTGGTGATGAGGTTGTTTTATACTTCGCGAATAAGTTCAAACGCAACTTTCCTTCTTTTTTGACATCTGAGTGAGTCTTATACAGAATGCACACGGAGAGGATCCAATTATCTCTGTCAAACGATTTATCCATGCAGAGAAAAGGAAATAGATTGTAGATGTTATTATCTACAATTCGTTTACATGTACCTATATATTTACGTAGGTAATTTTATTTGCTATAAGTACAAACGTGTGAATTTTTTTTGTTACATGTTTTGTTTAATAAAATTGAACTATTAAGAATAAATTACATTATCTTTAAATATGCCATTGGTTGATTTACGCACCACCACATAAATCTACTATAACTAAAAGCAAAAATTATTAAACGGAAAAAACAAAAAAGACGGACAGCGAAGTGATCCGATAAGGGTTCCTTTTTTCGTTTTGAGGTACGGAACCCTAAAAATCGATAAAGGCAATTTTATTGTTGCAGTGTTTTTGAGACCTGTGAAGTGTTTTTGAGACCTTCGATCGTGATATATTATCAAAAAATCGGACAACTGCGAGTTGAACTCGCGTGGAAAGGGTTCCGTACGATATGTTATCTAACATGTTTTTTAAATCTGGACTGAGACCGAGTGATAGAAGGCATTAATTTATTACGCAGCGTAGCGAGCATCGCAACAATTCGTCGAGCTGTAGGTACGAGGAATGACGGATGCCCAGCCTAGTTAAGTCGAACGAGTAGCAGCAATAATTTATCCCAAGAACAAACTTCAGATTGTAGATGAAAAACATGTTCTCCTATAGATTCTAGGTTTACCTGTAATCTATAAGTACAGAACCATTTTCTGTATTTTTTCAAAAGTTTAGGCTCAGTAGGTTCATTGATAAAGGGGGGGGGGGGGGGGGGGGGGGGGTCAATTTTCATCTATTTTCTTAGATAACTTTAAAACAGTTTAGTCAGAAAGTTTCCTTTCAATAAACGTTTGGTGGAAGTCATTTATTTAAATGAAAAGTAAAAAGCACTTGTTTTACCCTTCCACAACCAGAAGTTGAATTTTACTTTTGGGATGGTGATCGCTCAAAAAATTTTTGAGCGCTCAAAGAAAAAATGATGATGGATGTTTCGACTAAAAATCCTCTTCATAAAATTCGTACTTAGTTTTCAAACTGAGTACATATAGGAGTTGAGGTTTTGACCTTCCGTCATGGATGTCCGTGGTGGAAAGTGCAAGCATACCACGCTGATGATGACTAGCTAGCACTTTCAGTCGAAACATCCATCATCATTTTTTCTTTGAGCGCTCAAAAATTTTTTGAGCGATCACCATCCCAAAAGAAAAATTCAACTTCTGTTTGTGGAAGGGTAAAACAAGTGCTTTTTACTTTTCATTTAAATAAATGACTTCCACCAAGCGTTTATTGAAAGGAAACTTTCTGACTAAACAATATTTAACCAGTATTGGTATTTTATGAAATTGATGGACCAAAAATCCTCTTCATAAAATTCGTACTTAGTTTTCAAACTGAGTACATATAGTAGTTGAGGTTTTGACCTTCCGTCATGGATGTCCGTGGTGGAAAGTGCAAGCATACCACGCTGATTATGACTAGCTTGCACTTTCAGTCGAAACATCCATCATCATTTTTTCTTTGAGCGCTCAAAAAAAAGAAGAAAAAGAAAAATTCAACTTCTGTTTGTGGAAGGGTAAAACAAGTGCTTTTTACTTTTCATTTAAACTTTAAAACACTTGATTTTAAAATTATAAAAAAATATAACCTCAACCCCCCCCCCCCCCCCCCCCCCCCCCCCAATGACCACAAAATTCATTTATTTATGTTACATGTTCATATTTGGGTCACAGAAATTTATGTGCCCAAATTTCAACTTAATCGGCCCAGTAGATTCGTAGCAAATTGGCTGTGACAGACGCACAGACAGACAGACACACGAAATTAAAAACCTTTGGAGATATGGATATATAGAAAAGGAACTTGGGGGGGGAGCTTAAAAGTTACCTTAAGAGGGGTATATAGTAAATATAAATTAATTTGTAAGTTAATAAAAATAATAGTACAACATTTCAAGAGTCAAAATATTATGAATTGAGCGACTGACAGAAAATCTTCGTATACACACAAAAAAATGTTGCTTTGCGGTGATCATCATAACTCATTACTGGATCATCTGTTGACAAAAAACCAAAAAGATTTCGTTAGTTTATGAATTTCTCGAGGTAACAACGTCGAGATTTTGTTTATTTTATTGATTTTTCAATTTTTAGAAGTAAAAAAAAGCAATTTGAATTTATGAAAATTTATTGATAAAATTTATTGTTGTAAAATTAATTATAATAAAGAAAAATACAAAATCTCGACTTTGTTACCTCGTAATTTATGTATAAAAGAAGTGTGCAAAATTTGAGAAGGATCGAATGAGTAGTTTTTGAGTTACAGTGATCATTGAGTTTGAAAAAACTAAATCTGAGAATAACACTGTTTTAAACTTCCCACATATAGGAAGTTATTGTAATGGGCCCGATTTTCAAAATTTTTAGTTTAAATTTTTCTTTACATTTCTTTACATTTTTCTTTACAAAAAATGATAACGACTTCGCTATGGTGCCGTATTATTGTCAATAAGAGGTGAAAGACATTTAATCAATTTCGGTTTAGCCGTTTTTTTGTTTAAACAAAAAAACTGAAAAAAAAGTTGATTTCAGACTTTCTTGAAAAGCATTTCTTCGATGTAATTTGTTCTGATGACGATCGGGACATCAAAAAGTCGGATAATAACAATTTATTATGAAAAGAAATTGTTTATAATGATGAAAAATTGTTTATAACAATAAATGATTGTTTATAACAATAATAAATTTATAATTATAAAAAATGGTTTTACCTGCTTGAAAATTGATTATGAAAATTAGAAATTGAATACAAAATTGCAGATTGTTCATTGCAATTGAAAATTCTTATAAGCAATTGAAATTTTTGTTACCACAAAAAATTTCTTTTATGAATAAACTTTGTTTATATCAATTAAAAATGGTCTATAACAATTAAGAATTGTTTATATCAATTATAAATTGTTTATAACCATTCAAAATTATTAATTTGATTTTTTATGATTTGATTTTGAATAATTTTTTTAAAATTTTTTTGCATCTAATTACAACGAAATTATCATGATAAATTAAATTCATTAATTTATTTATTTATAAATTTAAAATATCAATTTTTTAAGTATTTTTAAATGAGATACAAGTGGGCGGAAGTTTTTTTTTGAAAAAGATTCATCTGATCTAATTGGTTCTGATACAACTCGATACTTAAAAAAAAAAATCCAGAACTTTTACAGTTTTTTGTAACATTAAAAAAATGTTTAAAAAAACCATAAATAGTTGATATTAATGATAAATAAAACGATAAAACGAATAGTATGAATTTTATTGAGTTTTCACGTACTCGTAATATAATTGAATATTGTTAATAACAATTGAAAATTGTTATTAACTGGGAAGTTGTTCGTGTGAACCTCAAGGGTCGCACCAATGAAATGACACCCAGAATCTGGACCTACCCCACTAGTTTTGTATGTGGAATGGATCGAATGGAGGGAGACCCGAGGCACTGTATCTCTAGCAGTTTTGCTCCAATCGCCCTCAAATATTAACTGGATACTCTTGAAAAGCTGTACTATAGGATGAAACAATAAAAAAAATTAAACCCCCCCCCCCCCCCCCAACAACATTTATAATTTAACAATATAGAAGAATTTATTATTATTTCACCAAATGCCAAGTAATATTAGGAATGAATTACATTAAAGAAACTTTAAAAAACTAGTAATTAACTGTTTCTGTTTGTATACTATAAACTATAAAAAACTATAATGTTGCCAACTTTATAGTTTCGTGGAAATAACTTTAGTCAAAGTATAACTTCTTCATTGACCGGTCGTGTACGTTTTGCCAAAAGAAAGAGGTAAGACAATTTTAATTTACATGTAATTGTCATCTTATAGGAGATGATTTGAAATGCAATTTACTTTCAATGCAAGATATGACGATTTCACCAGGCTAAGCTTAAAACAAAAATTGCCCAGGACGAATTCGTCCTTCGTTATACGGCACATACGTTCCAAAGAAAAAAATCTTACAAAATACTTCAAAAAAGCAGTTACTACGAAATATTTTATTACAGGAACCATTCCGCGGACAAATAGCCGTAAGTCTAAAATACACGTTTGCCGGTCAACCTTTTTATCTATATTAAGTATAAAGAAGGATAGAGTACAACGCGTTTTTGACTTAATAAAAGGCTCGCCCCCAAAAGAAAGCCGGGGTGGTAATACACGATCTGCGAAATACTTGAAGAAATACGACAATGGAAAAACAATCATCAAAATACTTCAACCTGTTGACTTGCATTATAGCTGAGGAAAGTCCACGTCGAGAACATACCTCTCGTCAGATCTTAGCATTCGACAACTTTGGAGAATTTGTAATTCAGAACAAACTAACAATGTCCATCTAAAAGTGAAGTATGAATACTATCGAAGTATTTTTTCGAACAACTTCAACATTAGTTTTAAATCTCCATCAACCGACGTATGTTCTCAGAGTGTCTTTCTTTAGATCAAGTTACTTGATTTGTCAGAAGCGAGTCCATAAGTTGAAGGCTGAGGCTTTACCAAAATGATAAGAGCAGAAAATCTCAGAACTATTAAATTTTCCTTCGACTGCGAGAAAAGTTATTTCTGCCTTAGCTTTTAGACCGAACGGCTTATTACACGAGACAACGCTTTAGGGATCAAATGAGATTGGATCGGCTTTATATCATCAGCTCATAAATACTAACTTTGATGGCTTTACTAGCGTAGAATTTTACGCAGATGGATTTCCTGGGCAAAACAAAAATTCCACAATTATTGGAATGATTTCTTATTGGATCCAGTTTAAAGCTCCTTCACACAAAAGGATGCCATCTGACAGCGTGTTCGGAAGAATCGAAGAGGTAATGAAAAGAAAAAAATTATGATTCAACCAGAACATTATTTAAATATTTTCGACGAATTTGGCAATGTTAACATACTAGGAATAGATTGGAAAAACGCGGTGGCCTCCGTCCAAAGGCTCCGGCTAGTTGGCATTTGAAATGCTCACAAGCAAAACGATGTTTTTTTTTCAAAAGGAACAGCAACAAGAGCAGCATTACCGTTAGAAGTGAAGTAAATTACAAGGCAGATATGGGATCATAGAGGACACTATTGAAAAAGGCTGCAAATTTTCGCAGTACCAACCCGAAGTCCTACCTCTTGGAGTTCCTGTTAAACAGGCGAAGATAGCAGATAGCCAAAAGCTATTAAAGAAGCACTATGGAGATGACTGGCAAAATAATGCCGAATTAGTGTTCTATACCGAGTTGACTGTAGAACAGGCTCATGATAACCCCATAGAATTACCAACAGTTCAATTTAACAAGGATGATCAGGAAGGGGCAAAGTGATTTAGGAATCTAAAAATGATTTAAAATTTTTTAACTCGATTTTCTTTTAAAGCAAGTCTGAATATTGTTCATTTTTTGTTTTGTTAACTTTTTTTGGCGAATAGATTGAATATTTTCTGTTAACATTTTTATTTTAATAATGTGGCTTTTAGTACAGTTATTCTAAATAAAGCCATGAATACTTAGAAATAGCATTTCTTTATTTATCTCGAAACTGCAAAAAGACGATACAGCGGTTTTTGGAACTGGACGCCTAATATATACACTCAAACAAACGAAACAAACTAAATTTTGCTTAATAGAATTAACCCTTCTAACTCAGAAGGCGCACTTCACAAGCAGAAGCCTGGAATCAATTGACCTATTCGTTAGAATATATCATATATTGAGGTGAATGAGGCTCCCACACCAACATGCAAAACAAAAATATTAGTAAACAAAAAACTAAAACACGCCCAAAAACTGCAATCAGGGTTGCACAGACAACAGAGAAGGTTTAAACAAATCCTTAGTAAGAGCCAGGTCAAAAATAGGACACATATTCACTGCTCTACACATGCGATTTATAGGCTCATGCATACCATAGTATATACGGGGTATGCCTATAAGAAACCAAACTTACGACAGTGCGAGAATCTATGTTCAAGTTCAAAAGCTGGTGAAAAAGACTAGGTCAGCAACTCCACGTTGTTCCTCTAACGAGTGCATATTAAGCATCTTTAGGGGATCCGCATAAGGATCGCTCCACGGGAGATTCTTTTCTTGCGAACCTAACAAAGTTCCGCTGCGCCGATTCAATGCGTCTAGAATAAACAGCATAGCAGGGAGACCAAAACTGAGATCCATATTCGAAAATTGGTCTAACCAAAGAAAAAAATAAGTGAATTAGGGTCTGTCGATCAGAAAACTCCCTTGACCACCGCTTAACAAAACCCAAAACTGAATTACTCCGAGATACGATATAGTTTATGTGCAGAGTGAAATTGAGTTTTTTTTATCTAGCTTTACACCAAGGACAGTGTAGGAGTCCGTTCTACACGACGGATAGTACTTTCCGCAAAGGTATAATCAAAGACGAGCTGATTGATGATCCTAGAAAATGACATAACTTCACATTTATCCAAGTTAAGTTGCAGTCCATTTAAGCAGCACCAAACCCTGAAGGTATTCAAAGCATTCAGGATGCTTTGAATACCTTCAGGGTTTGGTGCTGCTTAAATGGACTGCAACTTAACTTGGATAAATGTGAAGTTATGTCATTTTCTAGGATCATCAATCAGCTCGTCTTTGAGGAAGAGGAAGAATCATAACTATTTCTAACGCATGAAAAAATCTTCATATCGTCTGCGTAGATTAAGACTTTGGAGTGCCTAATCAGAGGGACAAGATGGCTACCCTGCGGTACACCAGAAGAAGCTCTACAACTCTAGATAAAGTGTTACAGAAAGATACCCGGTAAGATTCCAATTCATTTTATGATTAATTCCGTCATCCAACTTACAAAACATTATTTAATCTATTCAAAAAAAAGTTACAGAATTACTAATATTGCATCTACTTAAATCTCAAATTGTGTACTTTAATTGAAAACGTTACACATACCTACCTACCTTTTCGAAATATTCAAGATAATGTGTATCACACTTTTATCCTGCTTGCGTGCTGCTGTGAAATAAATATTTGAAAAAATTTTCAAAGTTTTAAATTGTTTGGAGACACTTGAAATTTCTAGGTAGGTACTAACATGAAAATAAATAGCTGTTTTGCGTTATTTTAATTTTATTTAAAAATTAGCAATTCAATGAGATCAACTCAATGTTAGGCAACGTACAGTCTATCTTCTTGTTGCTTTCATTAACAATTTCTCCGTTTTGTGTAAAATGGCAAAATCGTAAATTCAGAGTTTTGCTATTATTTTTGGATCTTTCAACTGCAAAACTTGCAAATTCGTCGTTTAATAAAGTAACATCGTACTGGTACCGTAGGCGTACGTCACGCTTCCCACGTAACTTATTCATTCGGCATTCGAAAATGTAGTCTCTGTTGCGACCAAAACAGTAGATAATATCGTTCTTGTAGATACACCTTGTAACACCCGCAGTTATATTATTCTCTTGTAAGAAACATGTCCAACCTGGAGTACGGACATCCCAACGCTCTATACCCGACGATTGAACTCCACCCACAGCATATAGTACATTATTAGTTGAACACAATCCAAACTGGCATCGTTCTGCGTTCATAAATGGGCCGGGACACCATTTTCTAGCTTTGAAATCATACATTTCAATGCTTCTTCCAGACGACCTTCCGCCACAAACATACAAATTCCCATTAACATAATCAGAAGCATGCTGACACCTTTTAGTTGACATGGACGAAAATTTTGTCCATTTCTGATTAGCTGGGGAGAAGTACTCGCATGTATTCGTTTCTTCCGAATTGATAGTGCCACCCGATATAAATAGGAGATTTTTGAATGTAGTACAACTATATATATTTTTCGCCTCATTTAAATTAATATATTGTGCCAACTCACCGTGATCGTCTATCTTTAGTAAATCGGAGCCCATTACAGCAATCAAAGAGTTCTTCGGCTCACTTTGAGGCAACGGCACATATTCGGGTAACGGTTCGGATATTGCCTGCAATTGAATATTAGATTCTTCTTCCCATTTATATTTTGCACATTCAATCATTTTTTCGCGGACAATGTCTATTCTCATTAAATCTTTATTTGGTAAAACTTTTGATAACAAAAATTGCTTTGACATTAAATGGAAATCAATAATTGGAACACATTCGGAAAACATCCCAAGACACTCCTCATTTGAACATCTCGCTTTTAGCCACTGTAAAATTAATTCAAATATAACTTCTGGCCCATACCGTAGCTGACTGTCGCCAAGAATCTGTTTTATTTCGCTTATACTTAATTTGTTCAAAAATACTGAACTCTTTAAAAGCTTATTGGCATTATTCAAAATATATTGAAACGTAAAGTTTCCCAGTTTTTTCATACAGTTAGTTTGAGCGAAGCGCCAGTATTTTAAACAAGTATCAGAAGAGACGAATTGCTCTAATGACGATGAACACAAGTCTACTAGAGGTGGTAGCTGGAAATAACACGCGTGTTTCGCGATTTCCTCTAATTCGGCGGGGGTTTTTGCCTTTATTTCGCCCGTGTATATAAAAGACACAATTTTTTCAAAAACCGAACTACTTATATTCAATTCAATACTATCTGCAGGAATTGCTTGCATATTCGACGTAAGCAAATCAAGAAAATAATCACTTCCCCCGCAAAGCACTATTTTGTGTACTGGCACTTTTATTCCTTCATTACAAGAAACTATCAAATCACAAAATACACCTCTTTTTCGTAAGTCATTTTGAACTATTGCGTTATCATTTATAAAAAGTATGCCGTCTGAAAACTGATTACACGATTTTAACGGAGGCACAACCATTTTCAATTAATTCTCTGAAATATTAAAATACTTCTGCTTCTTCCTATGCCTTGTAAACGAATAGTTGAACGTCAAATTTTTTGAAAAATCAAAGCAAACTTCGATTTTTGGTAACTGTTTACTGCTTAGGTCAAGTTTAGGTTATTTTCGGGGAAAAAATTTCGTTTCAGTTTATTAGGGATGAGCGATATTGATAAAACATCTCCACTACACATCGACGACTGAACATCGATTATCAATAATAATCGAACTCAATGTGATGTTTGTGGAATGAATAGAAACTCTCGACAATCGATTATTTCTGATTCGCTGTTTTGCTATTTATCATTTACTTACATCAATGATGTATCTCGACACGCAATGACAAGACAATGATGTATCAACGACAGGCATGTCCGACAGACAATGAAAAGCAACAAGCAGTGCGGGATGATACCCGTCAAGATTTGTCAAGGCAAATAGGCTGGGTTCAACAAATGTGAGCGTGGAGTTTGTAGAGAACACCAAATCAAGCTGTCTTCCCATATTGGTACTCACATTGCTCATTTGGCAAAGCCCCAAGCTAGCCAAGGTGTCAAGGAATAACGATTGTCCTTCAGTCAAGTCATGGGGAAGAAAGCTATCGTCATCATCATCCGCTACCCATCGCACATTGGGTAAGTTGAAGTCCCCCACGAGAATAACTTCATCCTTAGAACCCAATCGGTCATAGATGAAGTTAACATCCTTGATGAGAATATCATACAGACTCAGACCACTACTATCAACGACATTAAACGCATCAGGAGGTATATAACAACAAATCAAGAAGAGGCTTCTCGTATCAAATGAAATTTTCACTGAAACTTGTTCCAGCTCCAGTTGGTCAGAAAATGAGGGAATGTCTAGATGATCAGTATTAAGAAAACTCCTGCAAGCTATGAGAACATTAAATAGTTCCGTGTCCGAAATACCCCGGTGCAACCACGTCTCAGATAGGGCTATCACATCAAAATCGCAGTTAGTAGACGAAAAATAAAAATTATTGGTTTTGGTCCTTAGTCCTCTCACATTCTGGTAGTACAGAGAGAGCTTGTCCCGTTTTTTGAACTAGGAGACTGAGCCACTACTGACCTGGTGCGGCGGCGAGAATTGGGCACGAAGACCTTACAAAAAACATCCCGGGGCCAAAAATTATCACTGAGTAAAGTATCAGCCACCAGAGACGGAGCCGACAACAAGAAAGATGCGCAGGGCTTTGTCTGCCCACTTATTTTCTTACAGGACACGTCCGACGTGTCAACACTCCTAAACCGAAGGAAACGCAATATCATGTCACAGGGGGTTCCAGGCGTTAGACGCGATATAAAAACAGACCTTGAACGAGGAACGAGGAACGGCGGAGAGTACTACATCATCAACACCAGACAGGCCAGTGTTCGAGGGCATGACGGATGGAATCACCTCATCACTACCGCCCAAATCGCTCTCATTACCTCCATTATTGTCACTAGACGTGCGAGCAGCGACAACCGGACCTGGAAGACCAGAGTCCGCCACGGAGCGCCCTACACGACGCCTACGCCTTACCCTAGGCTTAGGTTTCGAATTCGAGTCCCTCTCCCTCTCGGGTGAGGTGTCGGTTACCGCATCAATGTCTTTATCCTCCGTCTCAGTTACAGGCTGAACCTCGGCACAGGGCGCAACAGAGGGTGACGGCATGGGAACAGCATCTAAGCGCGAAGACAGGGTTTTTAAGTCTGAAGCCACAGAGCCCAGCAGCTCAGAGTTGGCAGAGAAAGCCGCAGACCAGACACCAAGGTCGCCCTTCACCTGCTTGACGCCACGACGGATATCCTCAACAATGGGGATGACAGGAGGAAGCAGATTATTGTCGAATCCGAAGGACGTAGACTGAATGTCCTCGAGCGAGCTAGAAAGCGCAAGAATGCGGGAGGACATCTCGTGCGACCTCTTCAAGAGGAC
Source organism: Leptarthrus brevirostris (assembly GCA_964036015.1). Taxonomy (NCBI): domain Eukaryota; kingdom Metazoa; phylum Arthropoda; class Insecta; order Diptera; family Asilidae; genus Leptarthrus; species Leptarthrus brevirostris. The sequence goes on from OZ038374.1 coordinate 93,393,044, forward strand.
GCGAGAGTTGGATTCGACCCTGTCAGTGACACTCGACAGCCTGTCCATCTTGGAGGTAAGCGACCCAGTGTCGTCCGACAGAACTTGAATATCGGCCCAACGAGCCGAGAAAGAGGTGACCCTGTCCCCGACAAGAGCAAGATCGCTGGAAAGCGCCTCCACCATGCTCCTAACAAGCCTTAATACGTGGCAAGGCTTAATGTCTGAGCACTGCAGACACGTCGAGGTGCTGGAGGATCTCGAACCGCGCTTCAAACAACTGGCATGAAACAGATGGCCACAGACGCCATCACATGTAATCCCATCTCGGGAAACCACCTTTTCACAAACTCCACAGAAGGCCATAACAAAATGAGAGGGCGAAGTCAAGGGATAAAATAAAAAGTAAATAAATAAATAAGGAAGAAACAAAAAACGAAAAGGAGCAAGGGAGAGGGGAGACAAAGAATGAAAAACTAAAAACAAAGATGAAAAGAATTAAGACAATAAAAACAATGGGAAAGAACGGAAGGAAGATCCAAGCAAAAAGAAAAAAGCGAAACAGCGGAAAGATGGAGACGCAAAAATCAAAGCGACGAAGCTACGAAGCAGGGGACGAAGAAGACGCAACTCAAACAAAAAGCAGGAAGAATTGAAACTAATGAATATAAAATTAAAAATTAAATTTAAGAATAAAAATAGGATATATAATAATAATAAATAAAAGATAGGATAAGAGAACACGGAGAGAACATCAAGAAGTGAACCAACACCAAACACAACCATAAAAAACAACAAAATCACAGAAAACAAAACACGACCTCGAAATATAAAAAATAAAAATAAAAAATAAATATGTAAGAATGCAATTAAATCAAATAAGAGGGACCGACAAGGAACAGATAAAGGCATTTGAATGTTTTCTTTCCTCTCTTTTATAGTTTGTTTGTCTTCAGCTGAGGAAATGACAAACCTAATGGTGAGCTTGTAGGAAAGATGAAGTAAAGATTCGAAGAATCTAATTCTTGCGTGAAGAATTGAAAGGCCGAACTTAAGGCTTTCGGGATTCACTTCAATTCCTTTCGTCAAATTATTGAAGTTTTTGGATGTAAGTCCACAAATATAGCACTTAATTGTGGAAGATGTATTGGTAGCTGCATTACAGACTTTCTCATTTACAATTGTTGGTAGCAGTTTATATGTAATATAAAGCATCCCGTTAGCGGTAGATATTTCGGTTTTGTTTAAATTCCTTGCGTGGCTTTCTATGTATTAAATTTCGTCATGAACAAACCGTAGTCGTATTAGCCTGCAGAAGGCACTGGATTCGCCATATAATCCGTTTTTGTCCATTAGTGTCTGCAGACGTAATGGCACAAGGGAACTTTGGAAGATACAGACGTGTGCAAAAAAATAGGTGTGTAATATAATTTCACCTGATTGATTGTTTGCACAAATCTTCTGGCAGGTTTAAGTATTCGTCCTTATTTTGAAGAAATGAAGTTGTACTTTATGTTGATCTCTCTATAAAAGTTTTATATTTATCACAAAATGCACAAAATGTACAGCAAATATTCACATGACCCGAGTTAATTTTCAAAATAAAAATCAAAACAAACTGCTTGTAAACTCGAGCAACGTAAGAAATATAAAAATTTCTTAACACAATCGGCGTTTCTAATGAAGAAAACTGCCAGCTGAGGAAAAGTTAATTCTTTGGTGCTACTGTTGATAACGAGCCAAATGTGCTTAACTTTTCTTCATTAGAAACGCCGATTGTGTTAAGAAATTTTTATATTTCTTACGTTGCTCGAGTTTACAAGCAGTTTGTTTTGATTTTTACTTTATATTTATATTATTGCCTTTCAAAACACCAAAAAACTTTTGTAACTTTTATTGTCTAATGCTAAAAAGATGTAGCCGAAAGTTGCATTTTTATTACACACATATTTTTTTGCACACGTCTGTATATGCGTCACTATCGATATTATTTTCGTACCTCTGCTTATATTGTGATTGTTGCGATCCATCACAGCCCCATTTCACAATAAGTTGTAAATTTGCCTTTTTTTCTTCTGAGATAGTTTCTATAACTGTTCTAAATACTCATACAACCTCAAAGATATATGGTTGAGTAAATCTTGCAATTTAACTTCAGCACATGTTTCAGTCACTCTCATAGATTGCTCGTCTGGATAGCTATCCCATTTTTGCTTTTTTTATTAGGGAACAATAAGGATATATATTCCTGTTTGCGCTATGCAGGATTTCCCATAGTCTTCTACTAAAATCTCCGTCAACGAAAATAGCCAAAGCCTCGGATGGTGTGTGATTTTTTATTGTAGTTTGCTTTGTCGAAGAAATAACCTTTCGGAACTTTGTAGCTCTTGTTGGTGTCAAATTGATGTCCTTTATTATTTTAGACACGTCTTTATTTCCATCAGCACGTTGACTCATTTGAGCAGCATAAGTTAACTGTGCCGCAGGTACTTTCTCTCTTAAATCTTTTGTTTTCCTTCGCTTGGATCTATCACTCGATTCCTCGAATTCTTTTGTTGGTCGACACGGTTTCGCCTTAGTTCAAATGACAAACTTAATAGTTTTTGTAAGCCATTGTTCATTTTTTTTTAGAAAACGGTCATGTTTATAATTTGCAGCTATTCATTTTTGTTTAAAATCATACTTAAAGTGACTTAAGGTATGTTTTAGTTTGTCAAGTTCACTATCAGGACACTTAGTAAACTGTCACTTTTTTCTCCGAAAATAACATCTTTTCATCTATTTTCTTATCCGGACATTCTTGCATTATATCGTATAGCTGCTTTCTTGTTATATCCTTAAACGTCTCAATGGAACCTAAAAATAAAAGAAAATTTATTGCAAGCCACATAAAATAATAAATCCAGTATCATTTCGTAAATAAAATGGCGGAATAAAGCGGAACTTTTTCTTTTGCTATTCTCTTTAGAAAGGCCTCAACTTTATTTTAAGTAAGAGTTAATAACTCGGAAGTACCTCGAAAACGTACAAAAACACTTTCGTTTAAATGTTTTTACAAAAAAAAAGAGGATATTTTATTGTTATTTTCAATAATTAAAAAAACATATTTATCGGTTTACAAATTAAATGTAACGTTAGTATTATTAAAATACATACCTTCACCTTGCGTATCCATATTGTTTATTACACAAATTGCACATAAAATAACTAAAACAGCACTGTATTTTGTGTCGAAAATGAAAACATCGCGAAAACACTAGAGCGCACTTGACGAAACAACTGAGTTCCGACTCCATGTATGCCCATCGGTGTAAACCAAAAGACGCGAGAGGGGTGGGATGTCATAAACCAGTTATACAGCTGTAAGAAAGAGACGGTTGAATCAAGTTCTACCATACTTTGGATTTTCGACTTTTGGCCAGCTTTTTAGTGTAAATACTACTATGTGCGGCGGTTTAGTTTTATCGGTTTTTTTTATACGATGTGGCCAAATCCTAGGGGCTAACCCTTCGATGCATTAGCATGGTTTTGGCCGAAAGGGAATCAGGGTAAGGGTAGCCAGGAAACTTGAGTCTTGGTTTTGCATTGCTGCGAGTTAGACAACAGCACAGAGACGGGATTATTTTAATTTCGTAATAAAAGCTCGAACCCGGGACCCATGGCATGTTGGTCGTGCCGCTCAACGAATTGAGCCAACTCGGTCTCCGTCTCCAGTTTAGAGAGCGTTAGAAGACGCGATTGAATACACTGCACAGCTGGTTAATTTGTTACGTATTAATTAACTTGAACCTACAATTTACAGTTTTCATTGACTTTATTATTCGGAATTTATTGCTTCCTGGTAGAATTAAAGTTGTTTATTTATTTTACAATCCCCCTTCTGACACCAAAATTCTTTCTGTTACAACCTGTGGTTGAGGAATATTCTTTTAATTGCCAAACAACTCTTCCTTTAATATTTAACACTTTATTGACCACAATAAATTTCTTTCCGAACAAAATCAACTTAACTAAATGACAAATTGCTTTAATGTTCGAACAAAATCAACAAAATAATTCTTTTCCGATGTTATGCTTAGAGAATTTTATGCAGGACTGAAGCTTACTTACTTAATTAATATCAAAGTAGCGAAAATCAACCTGCTGACATATCATTCATGTTTTACAAACCGTGATCGCGAGTAAGCTGATCGCCAGACGTAGAGGTCAACTTAGCCAAATAAAAAAATTAAATTGGGTGCGAGCAAAATTAAAACAAGTAAAGGAATTTCGCAACGTAATAAGTTGAGAAAACGAGTACGGGAATAAAATTAAAATATGATTATGGGAGCACAATTCTGGGGACCATTATAGTAGAAGTCGCAATTTTCTAAAATTCCTTGGATTATTTTTGCATAATGTTACTTTCCGATACATGTAATATATTTATTTATTTTGCATTATATTTACTCTAGATTGCCTGATATATTTTACTATATGTTTTTGTTACAAAGATTTATTTACGTAACTCTTTCACTTTAATCTTCGCAATTACTGATGTGTCTTTGTAATTTCAAATTTGCCCAAAACAAAGGACCGACAACGATACTATCACTGAGATATATTATATTATGGAATTAAAAAATAAATGAAATATTTGCAATTTTTCATGTATATATTACTTTAATATTAAAGGCACATACATTTACAAATCCGTTCACGAAATTGATTTTTATATAAAAAATAAGTGATATGTACATATTCATATTGAATGTGTAAAAAAAGTACTCACTACATGTCTTTAATATGATAACTGATTTAAGCTTCATATAGGCTTAGTATCGCCATGGTATCACATATTCCTTTATCAGCTCCAAAAATCATCTCCTGAAATATCATCTTTGCCTACAGAGAAGTTCAGTTTATAGCTCGGAGAAGTAGAGTTACTAGATGATAAATTCTTCGGCGAGTGAGATGGGATTTCTAAGTTGACTTCAGGTGGATTAGTTAGGCCTTCAAACTCCGCCTCTTGTTTCTTATTAAATTTATTCCCTTCATAGCTAATTTTATAAAAGGAAGACTGCTGGAAAATATTTGCATCTAGTCCCTTCGTCTCAACTGATTTAGGTTCTTCGTTTGTCCTTTCGTCTATTGTAGATGTTTTTCCTTTTTCCGTCTCTTTTAAATTAAAACTGTCTTTCTTGGTAAACAAACTTCTTTTGCACTTTAACGTATTTTTCATACTGTCTTGTTCACTTTTAAGTGAAGATGATCTTGATGCACTTATCTCAACTGCATCCAAAGAAATATCTTTCAAGTTTATTTCAGAAGACACTCCACTCTCTCCATTGAAATTTTTTGTCAGTTCCTCAATTTTATTAGATGTTGATTCCAATTTTACTTTGAGGCTGTCTTTATTTTTTTCATCGTGAGTGATGACACGAACGTTAGCAGATTTTTTCAACTCTCTTTTACGATTTGTATGACCGCCAAGACTTATTTTAAAAATGTCAGTTTTATTGGCTGATTGTGGTTTTCGAAGATCTTTATTTGACGGATCTGTTAAGTTTAAATTTGACCAATTCTCTTTTAATAACATTTCCTCTTTAAGCTTTCGAAAGGGATTTTCAAAAGTAGGCATATTTTGGACTTTTCTTGATACATTCTTATCAGTAATAACATTAATTTGAGGAACTTCTGGAAAAACATTATTAAATTCCAATTCACTCCTACTGCGCAAGTTTTCAAGATTTCGAGATGACCTCATAACTCCACATTTCTTGTTCAATGACTTTTTTTCTAAATTATATTGTTCCCAAACTGAATTAACATTATCATCCATCTGATTTTTCCGACTTTTTTGCCTCTGTAAATATTCTTGAAAGCTTCTTTCTAACTGATCGCTTTCATGTTCCAATTCTTGTATGCGAAGCCTTAAAAGATAAATTAATCATCTACATAAAACTGAGAGCTAATTTTAAATACTTAGCATCGAATACGATGTGATCAATATTACGTTCATGTTGTGATATTGTCTTGGCCATTTCTTCCAGCTCCGGTTTCAAATTATCGATGAATTGGTTTTTTTCTGGCTTAGCAAACTCATTACAGTCATATCTACAAATAACATTGAAAATGTATGTTTGCATTAACACCTTATATTATCATATTTATATCAATTTTAATCAAACTAAGCTTATACACAATTTCTGCAATTCGGACAGCAATTGTAGTTAAAAAAAATTAAAACAATTTAGTGTGATATTTTAAATTCAGATTTGCTTTACTAAAATTCATACTAACTAGTGTTGGGTTATTATTTATTTCGCATTTCAAACTGATATGAATCAAACCCACTGAAAACTATAAGCCTGATGAACTGATGAATTTCACACACAAACATTACGGCCAAAGTGGGCTGATATTTCGTTTATTTTACATTGCTTCTTATAGCAGCAGAGGGTCACTTTTCGTTAAACCCGTCCTAGTACCTAAACTATTACTTCTATGAAAAAAATTTCTGTGTTCTCCTTGAAGTAAACAGAACAATCTTTCGAATTCACTGTAAACGAAGAATTGTGGTTTTGTATGCAACTGTTGATTTCTCTTGAAGCAATGCATTGTAACATCACAGTTTATGCAGTAAGATTATCCCGTTGTAAAATTGCAGGTGCAATATTAACGAAAAACGCGTTTGTTACTCTGCTTAGAACTGTAGTCAAGTGAAGAATTAAATTTTGATAACTTAAAGTCGTGAGTTTCATTTTCATACATACTAAGGGCAATAAACAAATTTACTTTTGGACCCCAAATTCAGCGGTAAAGCGAGTTTAAGGAAAAATCGGCCCATTTCTTACTGCATACAAAACTCCAGTTCATGGCTTGTAGTTTACGGTGATTTTGCATGCAGTCATCTTTTAATTTTATTAACATTAACACAATACATACTTTTTTTTGTAGCTTAAACTCTCGCCGTCTCCAGCAACTGAAACTAGATCCTAGAAAACAACAGTGTAAATGAAAATACTTTTAAACAGTAGTACTTATCTAATACTGTGTACAAATAATTATAATTACACAAAAAAATATTTAAAAGCATAGCAAAATAATGCAAGTATAGGTAGAATTTTTGTTTATTATAAAATAGTAAAAAACATTTTTTAACCGACTTCACAAGCGCTAAAAAGAATAAAATAATTTTTAATTTTATGTATATTACGACATTTACAACAAAAGTATTTAATTGTCCTTCCTTATGATTCCAGGAGCTGAAACGTTCTTCAATTATGGTTGGCTAGTTGGTTTGTTTGTTTAATTTCCACCTGTTGTTTGCGCTTGTGAAGTCGGTTGACATTTTTTTAAACTATTTTATTTTTCACTTTTTAGTGCCTTCATATACTATATACGACTCGAAGGATGCTGCTCGTAAGAATAAAGCAATTTTAAAGTTGTGGTTGCAGAAAATCATCGTAATCACTCTAGGTACAAAAATGTTATCATTTATCAATAAGGAAACGTATTCTGTACAACTAAATCAAAATCATCAAAATCGGTCTATGCCTTATAAAGCTAGGCGCCACCTATCCTCCAACTCTCAGAACAAGCCACAATATTTGTCAGAATACAAATAGATACTTTATGCCTTCAGAATCATCTAAATCAGTCCACGCGGTACAAAGTTAGGTTAACCCCACCCCAAAGCTAGGTCAACATTTATCCATAGAGTAGCAATGGAGGATCATACTATACACAAAAAAAAATTTTTTCTTCCAAATTGGTGTGTGAATTAAGAAATTGGGTAACGCCCCCTCTGCACACGACTCCACCTTATAAATTTTTGGCATCGTATCAGTGGGGCAACATATTCTACACATCAAAAGAAGAATCATCCAAATCGGTCCACACGTTACGAAGTTAGACTACCCGTCCGCCCACCAACTCACCCTGAGAACAAATTTTTTTTCATTATTAGTAATGGGGTATCATACTATATTCATCCAAAAAGGAATTATCTAAATTGGTCCACGCATAACAAAGCTAGGTTTCACGCCTTACACCCATCACCACCCAAGATTTTATTTTGACCTGGTACCAACCGGGGAACTCTACCCAAGAAACAAAAAATCATCAAAACATACATAAAAAAAATTGTCAAACTTAAAAAGTTTGTTTTTGGAAAATCGGTTAAAAAGCGACGCATTTTGAATGTCTACCACTAACAAACAGAGTCGATGTTACCGTTTATGTCCAAATTAGAATATTTTCTAAATATAGACTTAAGGCTGCATCTTCTTATACTGCCACATATTATAAAACTCTGGTGCTACCATCTCTTTCAAACTACAATCGTTTAGGTTTTGATTTTGTGGGAAAAATACAAAAAGTAATTTTTAAATCCAACAAACGTTTGATTATGAAATAAACGAAATTAGCACATTTGTAGATGCTTTAATAAACCAAAAAAGGTCCTTTTAACAATTTACTAAAGTAATGATTCCCTAGCTATTACTATTAATACTTTTTGGAAAAATAATACTTTCATCGTAAATATAGATCAAGTATAATCTTTCGCATTATAAATCAACTAAACGAAATGTTTGCATTTTGCTGATGATGATTATTGTGAAAAGAAATGGAATTTAACGCTACACTCAATTTGAAAATTGCATCTGCTCCATTTTAAGTGCAGAAATTTATAACAGAAATGTTACCAGTCGGACAAAAGAACCGTTTAAGTATTATATTTAATACTCCGAAAAAGCCATGAACAGAATTTTTACACTGAGTGGCGATAGTGTAGGTGAAGCGAAAGGAACATATCTATTTAAGGTCTGTTTGTTTCGCTACACTTGTTATACACTTCTTACACTTAGGGCAGAAAAACTGTCAAAAGTCGTTTGTTTCGACTGGGTGTAAATTTTACACTTAAAATCATGTTTCGCTGATGTGGTAGCAATTCAAGTGTACATTTTTACATCTGCTTTTGATCAAGTGTTTTTATATGTCATTCATTTGTCAATTATATCAGGACCATTGAAAAGGCGGAGGAGTTACAGCTTTCTTACATGCAGAGTACTCGGCTCGGGTACAATTTTTCATTGTTAAAAAACTAAGTATTCTAATTAAAAGTTTTTTCGTGTAAAGTTAACACATTGTTGTCACCAGTTTTTCATGCCAAAAAGTTTTTGACCGGTCACGAGTTAACTCGTTTGAAGATTAAGGACCCAACGCACACCTGACTCTAAATTTCTTCCCTCAAGCCGGTTTTCGGACGTGAGCCCGACGCACACGTAAGATATTTTGCTCCGACTCAATTTTGTCAGAATGCGGGTTGAGTTAGTGTTGGTTTGATTGTCCAGAAAGCGACATTTCAAAAACCTGTTCTAAATATCCAATATGTACTTATATTTGTGTTCTGCCCACGAGATATAGAAATCATTTCGGTGGAAAAATGTAAGGAACAAATTACGTTACCTGTGATCCTCTACCTGAAATATTTTCTTTCAAATTACCAACCACTAAATAGCATTACAGACCCAAATTAAACCGAACTTATAGTTTGAATTGAGTTCACAATGTGTGTCTATTGTTACATGACCATAATTAACCGATCACATGCAAAATCATTTAATTAACCCTCCAGTCACAAAATATCATAAAAATTGTACATTGCACCCGAGTGATAGGGTGGAAAATGTGTTTAAGCAATTGCCCTTCCTTGCGATCTTTTACCTGAAATATTTTCCTTTTAATTATCAAGTTGACTACCTGAGAACTAAAACATTAATGAACCGAGCGCATGCAGAAAAATTTTCTGAACCCTCCAGTCACAAAATATCCACTCTATGCATGTAGTGGTGTTTTGCACCCGAGAGATAGAAATCATTTTGGTGGAAAATTTGAGGGAAAAATCCCCCTTCCCTAGAAAACCTGTTTGGATAGACTCAAAAGAGGACCGTGTGCGTTGGCTGAATCAGCTTACGAGTTAATTTTGTAGCTTTATTTGATGTGCTCAAAATTTACTGTAACTGTAAACTAAAAAATATAAACAATTTCGACTAGGAATAACTAAAGATTCAAATGAATGGAGTAAAAAAATATTCCAACTGAATATGTAAAGTTGGCTCTTTAAAAAAGAGCTCAACGAAGCCAGATATATTTGTAAGATCTGACGTGCATCATTGCACGTAAGTGAATGCTATACAGTCTATCATACCAGGAAAGAGTATTAAAGTATATAAAATACATGTTCTAAGTTTCATTTCAATACATATTGCCTTAACAAAGTTATTATGTATGATGTTTATTTAATTTTTTATGATGTAGCCAAAGCCCAGGGAACAACTCTATGACACTTTACCATGGCTTCGGCTGGAAAGGAATTATGGTAAGGGAATGAGGGAACCTGAATGTCTTGTTTACTGCATTCGGATGACATGGGATAATTTTTGCATAGAATTATCGTGCAACAAAGGTTTAAGGCATAAGTGGTTTTACAAATTTTAATTAAATTTTCCAGTATATAATCTATAACGTCAGCTGCATAATAATGCCGGAAGTGAATGGGGTTTTTTGTATGTGTGTTGAAGATTGTTAACTATTTGGTGTGGTTTGTTGATCTTTACGGAGCCAAATTCGTGGTTGTTTTTAAACCTACTGTGATGAATACCTACTAAGCAAAATACGCGTTATCAGGCCTATTAGGGGTATTAAACGACCATTCATCGCTACCTCTACAAGCTACTGGCCCAGAATTAATACCAAGAACGAATGTTTCGTAGATCAGGAATTCAACCAAGTAAAAAATGAATGATGCCGGTATCGGGCAAAATTGCAGTTTAGGTACTTTTACAAGTACGATGAAATTATAATCGCGTTTTTTGGAAACTACGCGGTCTTAGGTATTATTTGCCCCTTTGGGGTTTCTAAGGCGTATGAAAAGGCCATTCTAAATCGATTGACGATATCAGAAAAATCCATCCAAACCAAAAAATCTAAATTTTCATTGCTCAACTAACCAGGCTACTGATCCCAGAATTTGCAACGAAAACAAGAGTTTTATAGCTCAGGAATTTAACCAAGCATCCGACAAAATTGCAGTTTGGGCACTTTTTCAAGTATAGAATTTTAGTCATTTTTACCGGTCTGCTAAAAAAGGTATTTGACGGTCTGCTAAAAAAGGTACCTCTGGTTTTCGCTCTCCAGGCTTGTGAAGTAAAAAAAAAGCAAAACAAATTTATGATTTTTTAGTAATATATAAATGTAGTTTCAGTTAAGCGTAGTCGTTTTTTATATTTGTTTACTAAAATGGTAAAATATTCTGACACTTTTTTTGCTTTATCTTTGAAAATTTTTACTGAAAATAAAACCGGCTACGCTTAACTGAAACTACTCTAACGAGCTAACTTTTCATTGAGTTTTAAGTTGATCCACTGTAAACTGACTGAGTTACACCGAAAAAAGATATCCAAAATAATGTTTTGGGGAGAGCGCGGTTAAACTTTAAGTTAAAACAGAATGCACTTAACTTCTCAATTACTACTTAAATTGTTTACTATCTTTATTATTAAAGTTAAGAAATGATCATAAAATTATACGTGCCTATTTTACCAGTTATAATTAAAAACATTTCCTAGAGAAGAATAAGAAAGGATCATAACTTTCCAGATGACTGCAGACACATGTATAGGTTAACTTAAGTCCCCATAACTTTTGTAGTTCTTTGCATTTTAACTTAACATTTTAGACATGTTATGCTACGAAAAATGCAAAAAACATATTTCTTTTTTGAACTCTCTCCCTGTTGATCCCCCCTCCTTCCCCTTAAAAGTTGTAAATATCCGTTCTCCAACTTTAAATAAATTTCCCGTTATTTACATTTTTGAGAATCTTGGCATATATTAAAAGTACCTTGGCACATATTTAAAGTATAATATGTATATTTATTATACTAACTATTGTAGTAATAATAATAATATTGTCCTTGGCATGACCTTTACAAGAAAAAAAGTACCCATTTTCTCTTAACATTTGCACAACTATTGTTTGTTTATCCTTGTTTTAGGTAGAGTAAAAAATTGGAGCAGTTGTGCTTATTAGAAACGGAGATAATGATACGTAAAAATTACACCAAACGATCAATATTGCTATTCCTTGTTTATATTTAGTATTGAATATTTTTGTTCATAATAAACAATAATAATGTAATAGATTTATGCAGTAGCACTTTGGAATGTAATGCTAGAAACATATATAATGTATTGAGCCAACTAAATCTTTGATATTTGCCTAAAATTGTCACCTTTTGTAAATTCTGAAAATTTTTTGATGTTTTCGCTTCCTCTCCGCTCTCGATTACTCTTTTCAAAAGTTCTTGATGTTTCTTGTCTAGCTCCTTTAATTTCTCCTCAATAATTTCATTTGCTTTCTTGCTATTATCATCCTCCTCTTTTGATGAATGTTTCCCTAGTTGCTAAGATTAATTGTGATTGAAAATAAAAGAACATTTCCTTATCTCTTACCTCCAAAAGTTTTTGCTTATACTTTAGCTTAGTAAGTTCTTTTTGACTCTGTTGTTGTACATCAAAAGCTTGTTGCAATTTCCGTCTTTCCTGTTCAAGTGTTTTTCTCAAAGATGATTCCACCTATAATTTCATTGTTACATACAAAATTTGTAAAAAATGTATATGACTATTTACTCGGGCTATAAATTGTTTTCCATTTTTTGTTGTTTTCAGTTCAGTAATCCATTCGGAGTATGACTTTTCCTTTTCAGGTTCTACTTTTTCAGGTTTTTCTTGAAAAAGTTTCATTGAAACACTTTCAAAACTTGAAGCACATTTTTCAAATTGCTGAGATAATTTATCAACTGCAGAAAGTATTGTAGAAATATTTTTATTTTTTCTTTTCGAAATCGATAAATTCCTTAGACTTTCTGAAAGTTTTTCTAAACTCCGATTTAACCTCTCTAGTTTTCTGTCTTTCAGAGATTTTCTTCGAACACTTTGGCAATCGTATCTACGTTTTTGTAATGTATCCAGACTGTATGCCATTTCTTTAACTTTTCTTGATAATATCACTAAATATTTATTTAAATATCGAAAGTGATGACTGTAAACTGAGTGGTTTGAATCTCTTCGAACCTTCTTTTCATTATCCTCATTTTTACTGTTCGCTTTCTTATTTTCTTCAGTATTTTGCCCCAAGGCCTCACTGACCATCTTTTCGCGATCTTCGTGTTTTTTAAAAAGATTTTTAAATATCAAGTAAAGTAAAGAGAATCCTTTATAGGCAGAGTCGTGCAAGTATTGCTCCACAATCGTATCTTTGAAATCGGTCGAACCATCTCCCGCAACGGCTTCAAATATTTCAATCAATTCATTTTGACTAAATCGAAATGGACCATTATTTTCAAAATCAGGCAAAGTGTTTCGATATGGAACCTCTGAAGAAAATACAGACAAAGAAAAATGACAGTTTTGTGCATACAAAAATTCTGCAACAAGAGTGTTGAGTACAAGGATAAGTGGTGAAAGCATTATACGTGATGATTTTTGATGTTGGGAGAACAGTTTTCGACCTGAATAAATACGAAAATTGACTTGATGAACATTTATTACTACGCATATATTGTTTGTACTGTACATACGAAACCATTTAAGATGTCTCAACTTATAACTAGTTAAGTTTATACCAACAACGTTTTTGAAGTTAAAGTAAAAATATAAATAATAAATTTCGTATAGACCAAACAAGTATGTAAGTCAAACCTGTGGTTGTGAACGGGTCGCTCTCGGCTGCAATAATGGAGGCAAAATTTATAATTTTGAGAAAATGCAAGATTGGCACTCAAAGCGATAACACCGTTATCAAAAAACGTTTTTAATTTGCAGCAACAGTGATCTGTTTTCTCTTAATTATTTGTGAAATCGGAATTTTTAAGATATACTATTTTCGTTCTTACCGATTTTGTCTTTTTTTATATTTCCCCTGCCTTGAAATTCACACACTCTCAGACATTTCTTAATTTAGTTTAGCGCGAAGATCGTTGCAATTTTTAATGAGTACTTCAGTATGTCTACAAATTTACACATTTTTTCTCTATTTGTACATTTTTCTATATAGTGACCAATTTCAACTTTCTAAATACACGGGACGGGAATCAAACTCAAAGCGTTTGATGAATAGTAAATGCCAATTATTACATTTTTCGGAAGCTGTATCTCAAGGAAGGATGTAACGAATCTTAATAACATTTAACAATTTCCATAATACTAGTTAAATGAGGAGCGAAATTATGAAGGAGGTAAATTTGCTTTATAATACATGGACATGTTGGCCTAGGCAAGTCGAATCGCCAACGGGTGGATGTTCTCTTGCCTCAACTTACCGTCGTTTACCAATGGTACCTTCTATGCTGAAGTGTGGACGAGGGCATAACAAATTCCCTCGTCCAGGTAGCTTGAAAATTTGGCTTTACTAAAAGTGTTTTTTTAACCGGAATACAACTTAAAGCTGAAATAAAACGAGCAAATATTGTTCGAATGATATTTTGTTTGTTATTATGTTTAAAAGAGTGAAATTATATATTTATTGTTTTGAAAAATATATCTGACAAATCTGCTCCGCGACTAGCAGTTACGTAGTGCATTCTGTCTGTTCAATATTTGGGAAATCCTGTGTTATTTCCGAAATGGTGTTGGTGCCCACTACACCTCATTCAGCTTAATGGATGATACCAGTCCTTGCATTAAATAAACAAAATCGCACAACAGAAATTAACAGTCAGAATCCAGCACTGCAGCAGATCGAATAGAAATAAAAATCCGGTGCTAGTAGTTGGTAGGTCAAAGGATAATGTGCTGGCTTTTCACACAAGATTCACAGATTTGAGCCCGCAGTTGCTGACAGCAGATAATGCTAAGAAAGCAATTGGGATTGTAAAATAATATGGGTGGTTTGAAATCCACATTAAATATAGGTGCACTTCCGATTTTTGTTATGAACTCGGGACAAGTTCTTCCGGCCCATACCAAACAATGGGATACAGAAACTATAGAAAAAATAATAATTCTTGTATTATGAAATGCGTATGATAAATCTCGTATCCGTCATCCGTTGGTTTTTCCAGTCCGGAGTTCCACTTGTAGCTACAGAAGTTAACTTCGACAAAGGTATATTGTATTTTTTAGCAGTTAGTTAGTTAGTATAAACACAAATACTTTTAGCAAGTTGGGCTGTTATTCCATCGCGCTAATTCTTGTTTATTTTAATTTTAATCTTGTTAGTTTTTACTCTCCGTGCTATTCGCCCGTTTGGTGTCATCCGTCCATTTCCCTAGTTTTGATCCTTTTCCTTTGTTACTCCAGCTGCTGGACTTGCGATTAAGTGGTTCCATGTCGAACTACTCGTTCCGCCAGTCTGCGCCGCCGCACAGTGGTTTCTGCTTATTTTTTATTTCAGCCTCACTGCGTTCCACTTTTCTGTGTTCTTTCTGACATCGTCGAGGCTTGCTTTCTGTTATTTCCTCATTTTGTCTTCTTTGTTTTTTATTTATTTGTTTGTTTATTGTTTTGTTTTTCTTCTTCTCGATTTTTTATCTTTGTTATTGTTTACTGTTTTTTCTCTGACGATTGACTATTTCCTGTTTTCTTCTGTCATCGTCTTGCTTCCTAGTTTTTTGGTTCTTAACTGCTTATCTGGATCCTGTTTCTTCGCGTCCATTTAAGTGTCTCACTCTGTTGTTTCTGGTTTGTTGTTTTCTGTCGTTCTCAGAGTTTCTGGTCTGACATTTGTTTCGTCGTTCCTCTGTTAATAATATATTTATTATATTAATAGTTTATCGGTTTTTGTGTCCTGCTTCTCTGCGTGCTGTTCTTTATCGCTTTGGGTTGATTCTTTTTCTTGTCTGATCTTATTTATTGCTATTCGCCTGTTGTCCTTTATTCCCCGTCCGATTCTAGTCCTGCCTTGTTTGACATCACCGTTGCTTTCCGTCCAGTTGTTTCTTCATTCTTTTATTTCGTCACTCTGTTTTGGTTTCTCCCGTGTTCTCTGACGTTTCACAATTTCCTTTCGAATACTACCTTCGTATTGCTTACTGTCATTCTTTTATTGTGTCCTGGTATTTTCTGTCGTAACGTCATTTCCAGTCTGACGCCTGCTCTATCGTGCCTGTTTTGTATAGGTGGTCCCATTAAGGTCGTCTGTGGTTCCTGTTGGAAGATTGTCGATGAAGCTGTTGCCTGTGATGGAGTTTGTGGTCTAAATTTCCACCTGGCCTACTAGAACCGTGAGACCAGATCCAATTGTCCCTCGACGTGTGGCGAATGCTCGGACATCAAATCGTGCCATGTACTGAGACTCGCGAGGAACATGGTCGAGCCATTATCCAGTGACTTGTGGCTCGTCGCCGATAAGTTTGGCTCCTTCTCGAGTCGCTGGGGGTACCCCGAGCTTTTTTCGGATGACGCTAGTACTCTGACGGCCAAGGTGAACAAACTGATGGGCACTATGAACACTATTGTGTCTAATTCTGGCGCCCTCTTAAAAAGGCCACACGAGATGTCTTCTCACATTTCGCAACCCCTGCCCAGCTCCCCTTTCGGGACCTTCTTTTGTTACTCCAATATTCGACGACATTCATCGCGGAGTTAAACAGATAAAGTGTGACATCGGTGCTTGCTCTTCTATTGCGTCTGTCAACTCCGAACTGCTGGGTTCCATTGCTTCAGAACTAAAAACTTTATCCGCGCGGTACTTAACTACTCCCATTCCTTCGTCCTCTGACGCGTCATGCATTGGCTCCCAGCATATCGTCCCATTGACCGCTTCTTCTGGTTGCGCTCCCTCTGTAGCCATGGGCGCCTCTTCACCCCCTTCTAATTCTGAATCCGCTAGGGTTGCTTCCAATGGGCAGGTGCTCCATCCTCCGAAGCCTGTCGTCCGCAACTCCCTCAAACCAGGATATTCCGGGCGCTAGTCTGCTAGCAAATCACGGGCGACCCGCAAGCGTAGGCGTCGCAGTATCGCCGCCGTTTTTCACCTGCAGTCGTTGAGTCTCAGGACTCTGTTTCGTCTCGACACCTCGCGGGCTTCTCCGCTGATGTTGCTTCGGACGTTGTGTCAGACGTTGCTTCACGCCCTGGGGCTGTTGCCCTGAGGCCTGCTACACATCCTAAATGCGTGTTTGTCTCCAGAAGTAATCCTGATACCTATGAGCACAACATGTTTTCCCATATTGCCACTAACGCTTCCGTCTCCATCGGCATGATTTTCTGAAGATGTAATGTGCAACAACTAAATGTCACTTCTTTTTACGCACTGAATAAAGGTAGGCCAAGAGCTTGCGTAGTTATTAAAAAAGAGATAAACGCTATTTCTATTCCTCAGATTAGCGAACGAGATTGTGTTGCTATCCAGTGGGAGATCGGCAATGGACCAAGCTATACGAAATTACTGTAACCGACTCTAGGATAAACTCACCAAACTTTTCAGAGCAAGTCTAAAGCTTGGTTACATTCCCAAAAAATGGAAGGTGGCAAAGACAGTTTTCCTACCTAAACCTAATAAAACTGAATATAATAAACCAGGTGCATATACACCGATATGTTTTACTTCATTCAACAACTTCAGGATCGAAAAGATCCTCATCAGGTTTGAGGAAAAGGGGAGCGAATCAAGGCATAATAAACTGGATTGACTGCATGTTGAGAAATCGTATAATAAATATAAATTTCGAAATGAAGAATTCACGGCGGTTGTGAATAGAGAGGAAACCCGCAAGGAGGGATTCTTTCACCATTCCCTATGGCTGATAGCGATTGATGAATTCCTGGAAGCTTTGTCAAGGAAAATTTTTGATACTATCTGCAATGCGGATGACTTATCGATTGTAGTAGGAGGAAAGTTTGAAGAAATCCTGGGTCAATTGCTTTAAGATGCAATCAACACTGCAGCCTCATGGATTCAAGGTTGCGGACTGAAGATTACCCAGACAAAACGGAACTCTGGCGCTTTATCAGCAAAGGGGCAATACGCCCAACATGAAAAGATCGCACAAATTAGCAACGAATACGCGATCAAATTTATATTTGAAAGAAATCAGATTGCTAGGACTTCCAAACCGGTAACCCCAACCTGGAGGTAAACTTCAAACTCTCTTGTCCTCTCTCTCTTGTCAAAAAAATAATCACGATCAACAATGAAATGATTCAAGAAAATACCATAGTGATATACACAGACGGCTCAAAAAAACGAGCGAGGATGTGGCTTTGTATTAGCATGCAAAGGACAAAACCTGGAAATATGGGGCGAGGTAAATAACTCCTTTGTTTTTCAGTGCAAAATCGCAGCGATAGATATAGGAGCAAGGAAGCCTATGGAAAATGGAGTGAGATCCTCAAGAATATCAATATGCACGAACAGCCGGGCGTCAATAAAGTCGTTAACAAGCGTCATGGTGAAATTCAAAACCATAGGGGGTTGTACGCGATCTCTTACAGAGTTAGGGAATCAAAACCAAGTAACCCTAATATACATAACAGGGTCATGCGGAATACCAGGAAATGGAAAAGCAAAGCAAACTTGGGCATCCACATCCAGGAAGTCAAAAAGAAAATCCGGGAATTGGGCATAATAAGGCATAGAGAAAAATGGGAGGGTTTAGAAACGGCAAGACACACAAAGGCTTTTTATGGAACTCTCAACGCCTCGAAATCAAATAACGCAATCAAGATGAATTAGGCCAAATTGAAAGTCCATGTAGTCCCTGTGACAGGGCATGTGCGATTAATATCTCACGCAAAAAGAATAGGAATCGCAGACTCCAGCCTGTGCAGGGGCTGCGGGGAAGAGGACGAGACCGTTATACACGTTCTCGGCCAATGCCCGGCATTGACGCAAAGGAGGTCTAGAATTTTGGGTATAAACTTCTGTGAAGAACTTGCAGAAATAGATGCATCGGATTACAAATTGACAATTTGTTATGGGTATCAGCTGGCTCGGAAATGGACTCTAGGAAACATTGCGGAGCGGGTGGTTTCCATATATTTATATCGCAGTAAGCCAGATCCGACTGTGAATGTAATAACATAATAAAAATAAAAAAAAGCCTAAAACTATAGCATAGCAGCAAGCGCGCCGCGACATTAACTTACATTTTGGGATTTTATATCGCAGTTTTGTTTTGTGATCTGACTGTACCAAGAAAAGTATATAACTGCAAAACTAAATACTCTTTTCATACACATGTTTATAAACTAAGCAGGTAGTGCGTCTACTTACCTAAATTTGTTTTGTTAAAGGCGTCGATGAGATCCTTTCTCAACTTAGCCTGTAGGGTTCTAGCAACACCATCGTTCTCCAGCCACTCGTGAAAGTGTTTCTTGAACTCTGGATCGGGAATCTTGGAAATTTCCTCTAAATTGATGTTAGTGGCTTCCATCGTATTTGCTATTTAATTTTAAAGAAGCAATTATTTACAATAACAAACTGCACCAAACTTTGTATTTAAACTTAAACGTTATGAGAATAAATCTAAGAACAGCGGACATCTGTGAGTGACATGTTTACAAAAATCGCTGAAGCATAACAAAGCAAATGCGCATGTGACACGAAATGTTTCAGTTTGTTCTGCGAATACGTACTAGTATTCACTGATTTTGACAAACTTTGCAATATTTCTACATGAATATAAGTCCTACAAACAATATTTAATTGTTAAATAAATTGTTGATCATTTCTTAATTTAAATTTTATTTATTTGAATTTTTCTCAAGTTAATGTCGGTATTGCAGATTCAATGGGTACCCTTCATCTGGCAATACAAAACATTTAATATACCTATCTCTTTTTTCCGCTTTGTCAAATTTGTTTACATCAAGCAGCTGTTTAGCAAAAAGGATAAATCATTCTGTGATTTATCATTAATAAAAGAAATAGTGGCGAATCATCTTGTGCTTAGCTTTTATTAAAAATGCCGTCCCAAATCGACAATATAATAATTCAAGTACGATCTAGATTGCAAGAATTGGGAATTAAGTTATGGTTGGATCCTTATTATTTTGACGAAATTGGCCCAATAGAATCTGAAATCGATGTAAGTAAAACTTTTAGAATTAATCTCAGACGTAATAATACTTATTTTAAAGAGGTTGGCCAAACAATTCAGTTCAGACTTGAGGATCCCTTATGATTATTGTAGGTCTGCAATCAGTGAACTTCAGGATGGAGCTTTGAGCAAACTGCAGGCGAGATCAGAGTTCCAAAAAACAGGTAACCTCGTTCGCTTATATTTTTTTGTGTATATTTTGTGTTAACATAAAAGAATAATTGTTAAAGAGAAGTAAATAGGGCTTTGGAGATTATTAACCCCAATTTCACAACAGAAGTTATTCGCTTAAAAAAGTTTCTGTAAATTTTTAAATTGTGTAATTGAACTTTTTATGAATGCTTACGTCGAATATTTCTGAAGAAACCGCCAACTACTTCTGGAAAGCGAATAACGATTGATTAAAGAATTTGAATTTGGTCACAGGATTCTAGCTTATCACATAGTTTTGCCTGCAATAACATTCGATACTACTAGCATAAAATGGTATAATTATTAAAATGGCGATTGATAGAAATAATGCGATTACACCTACTTTATTAGGTATTGAACGTAGAATAGCATAAGCAAATAAAAATATCATTCTGATGGAATACGAACTAGTGTTGCTATAGGAATAGCAGGAATACAATTATCTGGGTCTCTTAATAAATATAATAAAATTCGATGCCCAATATACAGGGTGTTTCCGTTCGAGTGATCAGTATTGAAGGAGGTGACAGACAAACTCAAATGGAAGGCTTAGTGAAGTTGGTGCCAAATAAATCTTTTTCAAACATTTTGGCGAATTCGTTGCGTTTGCGAAACGCTCTGCCACTAAAGACCATTTCACATCCAAAAGTTTGGTATTTGCCTTTGGGTCTGGGTTAAATAAATTGATCTTCTACATTCAGAGTTGCTTGTGGGTTCGATCGCCACAATGACCTTTGAGAAATCTTTTTTAGTTGACCTCGAAACACAGAGAGGCGAAGAAAAAACAGGATGTTAAAAAACAAAAGAGGATTTGAGGGATAAGGTTGACCCCACAAACTTAAAATTTACTGCATTAAAAACTAATAAAAACGGAGTGATTTCTATTGAAAGTGAAAACATTGATGACAGTAAAAAAATTAGATCAGCGATTGAGGAAAAATTAGAAAGGGAAAAGTTATAATACACGAAATGAATACAAAGGGGGAAGAAGATGAGCTTGTAGAGAAAATAAAAGTTCAAAATGATTACTTAAACGAAGGTTTTATTAAATGTTTAAAGATTATTGAAGTGAAAAAGATGAATCAAGGATATTACTCTGCGATTATAGAAATGGAGCATAATATATATGAAAAAGCAATAAAAAAGGAAAGATTAATATTGGGTGGGACTGATGCATGGTATATGATGGAACTACAGTTAAACGATGCTATAAATGTTTAGGATTTAACCATAAGTCGATAGAATGCACGAATGAAGCAAGCATGATAGTAGAAGTTGTGGAAAAAATATAATTCAAAAATGCAATAATTGTGGCAAAGCGAACGAAAGGTTAAATTTAAAACTTAACGTGGATCATTCGACCTTGAGTAGAGAATGTCCGGTATATTTGAATAAGCTGAAAGTAGAAATAAATAGAATGGGCTTTTAGCAATTAAAAGGTGTATATTTAAATATTCAAGGGCTGATGAATAACTTTGAACAATTGGAAATTCTTGTGTATGAAAATAGTTATGACTTTGTATTATTATCAGAAACGCATTTAACAATTGAAGTTGAAGACAGTGAAATTGATTTAAATGGATATATGATGCATAGATGTGATAGTGAATCTTCTAGGACTGGTGGTGTGGTGTTATATGCTAAAAAGGAATATAAGTATGAAGTTATAATTAATTTATCAGTCGGAACGAGTTATTGGTGAATGGCTGTCAAAGTATGTAGAGAGAGTATGTGGTGGGCAATAGGTATTGTATATAGATCACCTAGCTCTAAGATTTCTGAGTTTGTTGGATACTTCAAAGAATGGTTTGAAGATCTTGTTGAGAGGGGTATGAAAGTGATAGTTGTCGGAGATTTTAATATAGTAACGTAAATGGGGCTCTTCGGGCTCGACGGATTAATTAAGACACTTATTTTCAATTCAAACGTTCAGAGTTTTATTCACTTCACTTAATTAGTTCATTCCACAATTTCCTTCACACGTTTTCTGCACAATATAACGTTTCACTTTTCTAATTAACACGTCACTTCGCTGGTTAAAGTACAAATCACTATTCCCGTTATCACATGTAAACGCTACGCAGTCTAAATCACGACTAAACTAACTAGGCTACTGCTCAGTTCTATTTATACTACTTAGCTTAATTCTAGAAAGTTCAGTCACTTAGTTCTAGATAATTCCGTTACACATTTTCACCTCACATATTCACCATGGGTTCGAGTCGTCCTTGACTTTCCCCGTATAACATTTTTTTTTTCTTGATTTCTGGCCACCTGGGACATGCGCATTAGACGGTTGACTATTTCCCTTTTCGTGGCCTACCTCGTGCACGTTACAATATGTTACCTGTGTATGAAAAAGTTATCGAAAACGTAATACAGATACAATTAGAGGAGTTTATAGAAGGCAATGGCTTGCTTATACCACAGCAATCTGGTTTTAGAAAGGGACATTCGTGCGAATCTGCGTTGAATTGTACAATTATGACTGGAAAAGTGAAATAGATAATAAGAAATGTGTGATTGCGGTGTTTTTAGATTTAAAAAGAGCGTTTGAAACTGTGGACAGAAACATTTTGTTGAAAAAGATACAGGCGTATGGAATTTCGGGTAAGGAATTAAACTGGTTTTCGTCATATTTGAATGGAAGAACGCAAAAAACAAAAGTTAATGAATCTATTTCGAAAAGTGTGAATGTGAATCTTGGTGTTCCACAAGAGTCAATACTTGGAGTAACTTTATTTCTGCTGTACATTAATGATTTGTGTAGTGTCCTAAAAATTGCAAAATAGCATTGTTTGCGGATGCTGGGTTGTTATATGCAGTAGGTGAGAATGATCCTGATTGTGAGCGAATGATAAAGGAAGATGTAAAAGAGATATATAAGTGGTTGAATATGAATAAGCTCAAACTGAACGTGACAATAACTAAATGTATGGTTATGAATACTAGTTTTAATGTGAATATTGAAATTGATGGAAACAGAATTGAATGTGTGGAAATATAAAGTACCTAGGAGTTATTATTGATAGGGAACTTAATTTTAAAGAACATGTGGCTTATTTGCGCAAAAAGGTGTCAAAAAACACTGGGTTTTTAAGACGTATTAGGAACAATTTATCTTTGAATGATTTGATACATGTGTACAATGTAATTGTGAAACCCCATTTTGAATTCTGTCCAACTGTGTTATTTCTTGTGAGTGGAGAAATGTTTGAGAGAATGCAAAAATTGCAAAATAGGGCCATGCGTATTATACTAAGATGAAATAGGTATACACCTGTTAGATGGATGCTGAATACTTTGAAGTGGATGAACGTGAAGCAGAGAATAATATTTAATATTCTTTTGTATGTTTTTAAGATGAAATATGTAATGTTGCCTAATTATCTAAGAAGTAATTTAAGATTTGTGGGTGAGGTCCAACCATATATGTTAGATTGAGAAGTATTAATGATTTTAGGATCGATAGATGTAGAACTTCTAGATGTCAAAATTCTCTTTTTTATAAGGGTTTACAAATGTTTAATAGTATGCCAAGTATGATAAAAAGTGAATCAAATTTGAATAGATTTAAGGGTATGTTAGTAGAATATATCAAATTAAATTTTTAGAAAGCGAAGTACTGCTTATTGTCTAAGAGTGTATGATATTTGGAAACAAAAAGAATGTATGAATGTGTTGTATGGCATAAATATCGCTAATAAATGAATTGAATTAAATTGAAACATCAGGCCCGTGCGCACTTGATTAGGAAAAATTTGACTGAAATACTAAAAAATAACCATCCATTAATACATCAATTTTTTGATAGTTTTCTTTGTATAGCTTCTTTATTATTTTTCTTATGAAATTAGATACCCCCCCCCCTCCCGACCCCACTCAACCTCCCACTCCTCACCCAGGAGCAACTCCTGCACACGGTCCTGGCGAACATTGAATTATGTTAATTTTTTTTTATGTGTAATGACTCTTTCCAAATGCCTCCCAGTGAGTGCAATCTCTTAAAAAAGTTTCGCAAACAATTTAAAAAAAAATTCCGAAACTAAACTTCGAGCTCAACCTAAAGGATCGAATAAAATGAACCAAAACCGAAAAAATCAAACTACATCACCATTAAATGAGTGTTTCCAGTGGGTAGATGCAGCTCCTGCTTGTGAGCAGAAGCCCTATCCACAAAGCTACTTTTCTAGTCTTCTGGGATGTTCTAAACGAACGTACAAAAATGTCAAATTCGCTGAGAGTCCCTCGGGACGATGCCTGCAAACCGCTTCCATCATGATCTCAGTGTTACGATCCAAAAGGAGACGTCGTTTCTGCAGCCCTTCCAGCAATATCAAAGCGAAGAGGTGTTCTGTGAACAAGTTGCTACAGCTCCTAGTAAAAGAAATAGCTTTCGTTCCGTAATGACGCTGGAGGTCAGGCACAGCTGAATGTGTCTATCTTCGTTGCCATGATCTCTCAACGTAATCATCTTCTCAAGCTGGCAGCGATGTACTTCTTAAATGCAAATGGTCCAGGCTCCATCCGCATAAATGCAAATGAATTGTTGATTTAATAATAATAGTAGAAGTAGTTCTCTAAAATAAGGCTTAAGTTCTAAATTAATTAAATTGATAAATAAATTCAATGGAAAAGAATCTAGACCACTATTTACCTATCTAAAGTAAAAGCTTAATCAAAAATTACTTCTACATTTTTGGAAAGAAGAATTTAAAAATACCATTCGACGATGACTATAGTTGTCTCTCTAGGTTGGAGCGCTCTTAGCTTCGTATTAATACAAAATTCATTCAGACAGCTAATTTAATTCTGGAAAAAAAAAAACATAAGCAACACAATAGTCATACATCTAGCAAGAAGTCATTCCTTTGGTAAGAAATACGAAGGTTTACAGGCTTTCCAGTCCTTGCCAATCAAAATATCAACTTCAAGCATAAAATAGTTTTTAATTTTATATCTATTTATTTATTAACGCTTAGAGGAAACAATAAATGCTATAAATGATTTAAGCGCAATCGAGCTTTCCATATGGCGCATTAATCTAAACTATTTTATTAACAGGTCTACGACTTACCACGGTACATAATTTATATCTTATATATTTTTTTGTTTTGGTATTTTATGTTTTTCTTACACTTGTTATTACATTTAAAATTATAGACTAATTGTTTACAATTCAGACAAATTCCTGCTGCCTATTCTATGTATTGTAACTAAATATATTTTAATGCTAATTTGAGTACCTACCTAAGATATTACATTAATTAATTCTTCAAACCATTATCGCTCTTTATATGCTTTCTAAGATCTCTGCAAGGCCTAGTAGAGTCTGTGTTCTTTGTGGATTTAACAGTTCTGCTAGTTTGGGAGGTATTCGCCCATATTTTGTCCTGTTATTTCACAAATATTTAAAGTATTCGTGCGTTAGTCCAGTGTTTCCTAGTCTTACTATTGCTTGTTCTTGTTTACGCCCGAGGTTCCAGTCATGTATTGGTGCCTCTGTAGTTCTCCAATGTTGCGCAAGAAAGGTTGTCTCGCCTTCCCGACTTCTTTTTCGGGCACGAATCACACCGGTAAGACTTGTTATTTTAATGAAGGACTCGCATGGCGGGGTTATTTCGTTCTCCTGGGAGTTGGTCGTTCGGGTAAGGCTATCTGCAGCGTAATTTCCAGGAATCTGCTTTATAAATTTCATAGAGCTTCGCCTCAAATGCGTTCGAATTGGGGTGGAGCTTCCGCACTGATTCTTTTAATGTTCTTCGGTCCGACGTTTATATTATTGTAAATCACATATTTGGCTCTAATGTTTTCTAGATAGCTGTAGAGGATTTGGGAACATGGTGGTATAGAGGGAAAGGTTACAGTTTCGTTTGTGTATGTCCCTAGCAGTCGCGTCCTTGCTAGTGCTTCCATTAAAGCTGATATACGGGTACCATGTGGGCAAACCGTAATAACAACAAGTGCCCTGTGGTGAGGTATCTTCGGATTGTATATGTTTTTTTTTACAAGTTCAGCCTGGGCTATTATTATTCCGTCGTCAATGAGTAAGGCGTCTATGGGCGTTGTCCTATAGGCTCCTGCCGCAGTCCTCACTATACTGTTAATTGATGTTTGAATTATGTTACGTTGTGTATCAGGGGCTGTCCCCGTATACTTTAAGCCCGTAGTTCGTAATACCATTCATTAATGTCTTAGCTACATGAAGCGTGGTCGGTACCGACGCTCCATTTTTCTTAGCCGCCATTGCCTTTACCAGGTTATGTATTCCTTCAAGTTTATGTTTAAACTTTGTAATATGAAGGTTCCATTTTAAGTTTGAAGTAAAGTTCCTTCGTAGCAATTTTAATTGAAGCCTTGGTGCAACGCTTATACCCCGCTGCTCTATCCGTATTGGGCTCTGTCTCCTGTGACGGGACGGAGAATAGTTTCGTCTTGCTTACCGGGATGTGAGCACCCAGCTTTCTGTTTCATATATTGCTCTACTCTGGTGGATCTGTGCTGTTTGTGGCTATTATGGCATTGTCTGCATATAGGTGTTGAAAAGTATTGTCGATATCGGTGATCCTTTTGCAATACTGTTATCTAATGATCGTTTGTCCGCATAGACACCATTAACTCTGACTGTTTAGATTCTTTGGGATAGGAAGGATTGGATAACCTGAACAAATTTTAGATCAATTCCCCAAGTAAGTAATTATGTCAATAGTACGTGACTGGTCACTCTGTCAAAGGCCTTCTCAAGGTTCATAGAAAAGATATCTTTCGAGCCTTACGAGCCACGAGTTAAGTAGTCCCTCTCCCTGGTCTGAATGTGTGTTGTTGGCTGGTAAGCAGCGGCACGGTGGTATAACCCAGACTTTTTCCAATTATCTTTTCGAAGATTCTGGACAGTGCGGGCAGGAGTCTCTGAGCGTATCGCTCGAAATTGTTCTCTTGTGGATGGGGATCATTACTGCATTTTTCTCATGTGTGGAAATCTGCCTTGATCAAATAAATTGTTATATAGATTTATTAATCGTATATGAAGAGTGTAAGGAGCATTTTTTATCATACCATAAGAGATTTTATCTAAACCAGGAGCTGAACTTTAAAAGAGCCTTATTTTCGCATGAATTCTGATGTATGATTTCGGAGCATGTTGCGCAAATTTCATTTGGTGCTTCACACCTTTTTGCAGTGTGTCCAGTGTGCAGTGTTGCAATTTTCTGGATATTACAAAGCACTAGAAGGCTTCCGTCTCTCAAGAAGCTAGCCTTTGAGAATTCTGTTGAAATTGCTTCAACACCTTTTTTACAACAAAAACGTATTTTTTCAAAGGTTTGTCTGCTGTCGTTGCCTGTATTGTAATACACCTCGGTTCGCTCATCACTGTCTTTGTTTTAGTAAAGTTGTCTAGTCTGGTATCAAATTTTCTTTTTTTTTAGGCTTAGAACCACTTAGGAGAACTTCCCCCAGTAGCCCGAAGCGGTTACTCCTGTGAGGGTATTAGATGAGATTTTTATCATTTACCAATGAGAAAACGTATTCTGTACAAAACAATCAAAATCTTCAAAATCGGTTTACGCCTTCCGAAGCTAGGTGGCGGCCCTGCTCCAACTCTTACCATAAGCCACAATATTTGTCATGATAGAAATAGATCCTCTATTCATTGAGAATCATTTAAAACAGTCCACACATTACAATTTTATGCTACCCCAACCTTTGAATTGTTGTCGCGGTACCAAAAGGGGAACATACTCTATAAATCAGAAAAAGAATCAACGGAATTGGTTCACGCGTTACGAAGCTAGACTAAACCCTCCCCAATCCTTACCAATTTTTTTTATTATTAACTGTGGGGCATCATACCCTACATCCCCAAACAAAATTTTGACATGGTACTAATCGGGGAACATACTCAACCCAACAAAAGAGGAATCAGGAAAAGTGGTCCACGCACTGCGGTATTATGCCCGGTCAACATAAAATATACAAGTCGAACTTATAACCTCTCGTTTTTGGGAAGTCAGTTAAAAATATAAAGTAAAAGAGTACACAATTCATAACTTTTTATCATGCTTCCGAAGCTCAGGGGGAACCCTACGATGTCGTAGCACAGACTTGTAAGAAGATGAAAGAGGGTTTGGGAAAATGCGATTAAGTGGTTAAAAGAGGTTATTTCTGTCTGGCTAAGAAAGATTTCCAACATTTTACAGTTCAGTTTGACTTCTAGGGTGTAGGTATAAGAGCGAATTGAAGCTCGAGCACTGCGCAAAGGTGGGATTTACATAGAAACAGGCTAGACCTTTCATTAGAACAATGACCATGGATGTAACAATAGAAGAATGGTAGACAATTAAAGCATGGAAGAACCGGCCATTAGCCTGAAGGCTTTTCGTTGATTTATGTCTAATGCTCAAAATGCGTTGTAGAATAGTAAGAGTAATTGCCAATAAGGAAGAGATTCTAATTGCAAGGTTACATTAGCCATAACGGAACATAATAAACGACAATGACTTATTAAGGTACATATGTCCCTCTAAAAAGAGAGTACCATTACAACACTTTTCATTACATCAAATACTAGAAGTTATGCGAACATAAGCTTCAGAACTAACAATCTTAATGCTACCAAATGTAATAGGGACTATGCAAGATAAATAGAAATATGTAAATGAATTTGCTTAGAAAAAATACTACTAGTAAGAATTAAATATCTAAATACAAAAATGTAAAATGAAGTGTGCACAGAAAACAGCTAATATATTTGGCAGGCATAGCATATTTCCTTACAGATATCGAATATAGTAACCAATTCTGGGTAATTTTTTTTTACAATGTGGTCAGAGCCTAGGTACAACCCTTTGATGCGTTAGCATAGCTTTGTTCGGAAGGGAATCCGAGTAAGGGGGAGTGAGGGAGCTTGAATGTTTTGTTTTGCATTGCTGCGAGACAGACAACAGCCCAGAGACGAAGTGAATTTTTTAATTAAATTTTTTTTAAAACCCACGAGGAGATCTGGTCTCGAACCCGGGACCTACGTCATGGTGGTCGTGCCGCTTAAACAATTGTTCCAACTCTGTCTCGGAGAAGAAAACTCGGGAACTGTAAACACAAAGTAATTAGCATTCTATTTATCTCGCTCTGCAGTGCAATAAGTTTTTCTTATGCTTAACCCTAATCAACTCGAACGAGTTATAGAGAGAACCGAAGAAAATGTCACTTGAAAATTTTGACTTTATCTAACATTTTATATTTTATTAATAATTTGATTTTGTTTAAGGATTGGCTACTTTTAAAGTACGTGCTGTTCAAGATGGTAAAACAAATGTTTTGACCGTGAAGTGCCCGTTGACTGATCTCGGAATAGTTTTACATCAAAAAGTTGCTGACGGACTTAAAGTAGATATTGGGCAAGTCAAGTTAATAAGCTCTGGAAGAGTTATACAAAACGAAACAACTATAGAACACCAAAGTAAGTTATTAATTCTTAAATTTTGTTATATTCTTTAAGATTTTGCATGAATTTCTATTTCCTATTTCAATTGCACAAACCAGCATTGGCTTGACGAAATGTAGTCTGTATGGTCTCTCTGCTGCCAAGAATCAATCTCACTTTTTCATATAAAATATTGGGAAATTACTCGGAAAATGGTACATGTCTCCGATGACCTTTTTTTTATACGATTTGGCCGGGGATAATCTCAACCTTTTGGAAGTTACAGGGTGATTCATAAATTCTAATTATTCATGGTATGCACATCACTCTTTTATTTTATCTTTTGAGCTACTCAATACAGCGACGTCAAACAAACGCTAAAAAGCTACTATCCCAATTACCTTTCCAAAATTGTCAATAATATTGATCTAACTCCTACCACTGTAGGTAGAGTCACTTCCAAAAGTAATAGAAATGTTTTGATATTACCAAAAATTCAGCATTTTTCCAAATTTTCTCCAAAATTCATGTTATTAATACATCCGTTTATTATTTTTAGTAAATTGCCCATAGAGAAAGGATGTTGAAATTTATACGTAGAAAACCTATAGGGGAATATTATAAAAATGTCTTTATAATTGTAATATTAAGAAACTAAACTCATATTAACCTTAAAGTCCTTTTTATTGAATTCAAAACGTATTACAATTAATGTTACAATGTTTCAAAATTTATTCGAAATGTCCTCCGTTACTTTCGATGTATGTATGTCAATAATCTTCTTCTAGTTCCGGGGTTAAGGTGTATTGTAGCCAATCTCTTTCGTATTTTCGTCGCTGTAGTTCCAATTCTGCTAATTAATTCGTCTCTAATCGTCAAATTCAGCGGTCAGGAAAAGCCTTACAATGTTGGCACTGGGGCTCCATCGTGTTGGTAAAACATTTCTCTAAGATTATCTAGAGGGATGCCCTCTAGTAGATTTAGTAGTGTAGTGTGAATTTGGGCTGGAAGGAGGTCCGCTTGTCCGACGGGGGTTAGTACTTGACCAGGTGTGGAAGTTTCGGATACCATCTCCGGAAAACTGCGATTCATTCATCCACAAGATCCGGCTCAGAAACGCCCGTTCTCAGTGTCGCAAAATTTTAAATTTCTCTCGGAATCTTCTAGTATTCCTTGGACTGGGATATGATTATATGAAAGTCTGTTGGATGAGTAACCCTCCAAACTTTAATTGAAGACACTCCTAATGGTCTTGGGACTCGTCTCAGGCTCGTTTCAGGGTCTTGCTTCCGATCGTAATTCCGTGCTATTGAAGTTAAACTTCCGGTTTCTCTTAATCTTCGGAAAGTTCGCGAAAATACCCCTCTTTGGGGTGCAAGTTGATTAGGGAATTTTCTTTCATATTCCGTTACAGCCGCTTTTCGTTCCAGTGTACTACACAACAAATGTAAATTATATCCGCTTATCAATTTGTTTGTTTGTTGTGAAAGGTCATTGTGATAGTAGATTTTAAGCGTTTGTTTGATGTCGCTGTGTTGAGTAGACCAAAAGATAAATATATTAGAGTGACGTGCATACTGTGAAAAATTGGAATTTATGAATCACCCTGTAACTTCCAAAACGTTGAGATTTTTCTTAACGGAAGAGAGCAAAAACAGTACGTCTGATCGTCACAAGCACTTTATTCAGAAGAATACAAAATCGTTTTTTCGTAAGTAGAAATCTGTTGACACAATATAAATGTATTGAATGCACATCGGTGCGTTAGTTGCTTCGAGTCATCAGACCTGGACCTTTACAGCAATAGAAATGCTTCGCATACAACAAATATATGTACGGTGAAGTGTAACTTCAGTTGAGGGTAAGCAAACGAAGTTTGAAAAATGCGATTTTCAAGCTCCAAAAATATGAAGGAGGTCCGAGCGCGCCCTATATATACACTTACTTAAAATGACTTCAAAAATAACATACAACGTCAAGGTCATCTATGGCGTATTCTCTTTTCCGAGTAATTACCAAATATTGAGTCTGAATTTTTGTTTTTTTTTTGCATAAGGGCCTGTTTGGAGAAAAATTTGTGAAATGCGACAAAAGTCAAATGAAAACTGGCGGAATATTTGTAAAGGATCTACATACTGTTTTTTCAAGTAAACAAAACTGTTGAAACTAGGGTGAAGCAAGAAATCGTGACACACAATCCGCTATTTACATTTTTTTATAAAAGTTAATTTTAATCAAGCAAATGTAAATTACAAAAACAAAAACGCGAATCGACGAAATATTAAAACTTCTTAAGAACACGATTTCGGCGGCATTTCTGATAAAGAAAAGGTAGCGGTTAATTCTTTTGGTCTCACTGTAAACTGAATCATACCTAATATTTTTTATCCGTAAGCTAAAAATTAAATTAAATTATACATTTATTTAACGATTTTTTTTAACAACTTTTCAATTAAAAAAAATCAAATTAAGGGGAAGGGGGTCTTCTACCTTACGACCGACGCCGTTTTTGATACTGTTTTTCGAGGATGAGTCGTAGGGACACCAATAATGCCATTGATATGCGGTTTTTTTGGGTTCAACTCGTTTATTGTTATGCTGTGAAAATGATTTTTTTAAGTTTTTATTGTTACTGGTTTAACCTTTGTTCCACCTTGAAATATCCCCTTACGAAAAGTTCATATCAAAATGGTTGACACGATTCAGCTCATGAAAGACATCTAAAAAAAATCAAAACAGATAAAGTTTTATTGTCCCCTTGGCTATAGTTCGGTGAACGGAATTTTCAAAATTTAAAAATTTCGCGAAATAGTCAACATTTAAAAAAAATGTGTTTGTTGCAAAAACGCAACTTTTGGGAAATCGCATTTAAAGATGTTCATGCTTGAAAAACGGCATGAAAAACTACCTTAACATTATGTTTTATAAATATTTAAGTACTGTATAAATATTTAAGTTGCACTCTCTATATTTAACCGTTGCCTTAACGAAACAAGATTCATTTAAAAGATTGCCTTGATGTTCTGAAACAAAGAGAAAATGAATAATCAATCAGGCTATTATAATAAAACAGGAGGTGGATACGTGTAGATGTAAAAAAAGATCACCTTTTCAAGGAGAACTTAAACAGTGTAAAAGTGAACCGAATTTTCTGAATTTATTTATGTTTTATTGAAAGACCAACATTACAGATTTTTGTGTGTGTGTGCAAAAGGTTCAAAATGGTGGCGCTGGGCGGGGCCCAAAAAGCGGCTCAAATTTCACTTCAAGTAAAATGGGACTGTTGCTATTGCTCTGAAAAAAAAATCAAAACGGTTTTCATAAGGGGTTTGGCTTCTATCTAAATCTCAATTTTAAAAAAAATCTTGGAAAATAAAAACCTGACAGGTAAAAAATGAAAAAGTGGCAATGTTATCGATTTTTTTTCGCGACTAATGATATGACTTGAGAAGCTGTGGTTAAAATTTCAGCTCGATTGAACCAATATTTCTTGAGCAATCTTACTTCAAGTGGTAAAACACGCCGTTTCCAGATAATTGCTTTTAAACTTTGAACAGCAGAAAAGTTGATAAAAATCGACGAGTTTTCTACTCACACGCTAGTTTGCTATACCGGGTCCATACTTAAACAAGTCCATAATTAAACGATGAAACGACTTGTGTTCTAATTTAATTTAAACTTATGCATATGTAAGTCTACTTTTAATTCAGTAATCAACTTTAATTTATTTTAGAACTTGTAAACAATCAGCAAATTATGGCACTTGTTTCACCACCTTGCTCTGAGCACAGAGGTGATATCTATGATCGAGTCAGAAAAGCGAAGGAGGACGCAGAGTTAATTATTACTGCAAAACAACATAATTTCTTCACGGTAAGTTGAATTTTAAAAATTGTTAAAAGAATTTCTATTTCACCTCTCAAGATCAATTTATTTTATTTTTGTGTTATCTATTTTCGACGCAATAATTGATATGATATTCCCTATGCACTCTTTTCTCATACAAATTATTTCTTTACCTCATAGGTACACATAAAATAAATGGAATGGGGCCGATTGTCTGAAAATCTTAATGAGACTGCGTTGACGGTCGTTATTGACCTCGTATCTTTTAGTATATAATTATGTCTTGACTTCAAATATTTCTGACTTAAGTGTTTCTAACCTAGCTGCTCAGAAAAAGTACTGCTTATTGGATAACATCCTGAGCCTAGGCACTTAGTTTTATAGGCTTATGTTTCTGGAAACATTCATCCTTACTATGATTTTGTTGGTTGAGGGAATGCTGTACATAAAATAACTTTTAACCACATTGCTGTAGTCTTTTTATTGTTCACAACGCGTTACACCATTTTATTTATTAGTCTTAAATATAAATCTGACGTCTTAGGAATAGTATTTAAATTTTGTTGTTGTTCGTTTTTTAATATTTCTTTGGTAACTGAGTTTTAAACACAGTTTCTTGTCTTTTTACCGATTGGGACGAACTTTTCTCTAATACGAAGTACGGCTTTTAACATGTTTCATGTAAGCCCATGTGATTCATAAGGGTGTCCCCCTTTAAAGGCTTATAATAGGGCAACTAGGCTTCATAGAAAAAAAATAAAAATGCACACTCATTCAGGACATATAGAAGTACAATGAAACCAAATATGAACAAAATCCAGAATCCGATATTTTTGTCGCTGTCCGCCCTATTTTTTCGTATAGAAAACCGGAAGTAAACATTTCAAATCAGATTTTACTTAACTTCGGTATTATTTTTATCCCAAAATGTAGCTTATAGTTTATAAATAATATGTGTACAATTTTAGAATGGGCTCTGCATTCGTTTCGGAGATAGAGAATTTAAACTTAAATTTTTTCATGTTTCCATACAAAACAATCGCACTGGCCAAACGCCGACTACGCGCTGCACTGTGTTCGAATGCAGATCCCATTATGGAACTGAACAGGCAGTTACTGTACATTTTAAGTTATTTTTTGAGATATTTAAAAAAAAATTAAAAATGCCGAAGTTTGTCAAAATTTAATTTTAAATATTAATTTAACTATTTAACTTATTTTTATATAAGTTTCTTAATATGATTAATTAATTACCTTTGAAACAGGTCATACATAACTTTTTCCAAATTGTTGGTTGTCCGCTTCGCGTGAAATGCCCCAAAGTGCAAATTGTCAATATATCTAATAATTAATGATTAATTTCAATATTAATTACAAAGTTTACTGTAATATACTATTAAAGGGCTGTGGGAAAGATAGCGCTAACACACATTCGAACAATTTAGAAGAAAGAGCATTTGACAGTAGATTAGCATTGTCTTGCTGTCATTTGCTGCAATAATTATTTTTACTGTATACTATATGTACGAATTTTCCCAACCTGCTGTGTATTGTTTTAGTTCTTTTGTTGTATTAAATTGTTGTATTAATAATTATTATTATTAATGTGCAAAATTTACGTCAAACGGCGTTTGTTTCGCTCTCGGTGCAAAGTTAGTGCAACTGCACAGCGTTTGTTTCGCTGCAAAAAAGTGGAGATTTCTGCACTTCTTTGGATGAAGTGCAGTGAGTGCAGGCAGATATTTGACATTTCTCAGACAATTGTCAAACAAAGCCAGTCTTAATTGAAGTGATT
This sequence comes from Leptarthrus brevirostris, assembly GCA_964036015.1. Classification (NCBI taxonomy): domain Eukaryota; kingdom Metazoa; phylum Arthropoda; class Insecta; order Diptera; family Asilidae; genus Leptarthrus; species Leptarthrus brevirostris. Next base: position 93,428,366 of record OZ038374.1, read on the forward strand.
TTAATTAATTATCAGACGAGTCACACATAATTTCTTGCATTAAAGTCGGTAATATATTATTTTCCGTTTTATTTGTGATATTAAACAATTGTATTCCGTTCCGTTAAATATTATTGACAGAAAATTGCACATAAAACGTTTGTTTCGCTGACGTTAGTGTAGGGCAAATTGCTACACCTTTGACGTCACATCGATTACACTCTACACTACTTCTGCAATTTTCTGGCAGCGAAACAAACAGACCTATTATTATCATCCATAGACTTGAAATGCGGGTTAAATTATCTTGTCCTTAGCTTTTTGAATTTTGCTTTCGTTTCGCGTTCATTTTCTATTTAAATGACAACATTGTCTAGCAAAAGAACAATCGCTAACGTATTTCTAAATAAAAAAAAACCAAAACATCTTACTAAAGGATACACTAAATCCGAGGAGTCTGTGTGGAACCTAAATCGATAAATTTAATTTTGTTTCAGTTTTCTTATTATAAATACAAAAGAAACAAGAAACACCCTGTATGAAACCTTAACACTTAAATAAATCAGGGGAGTCGCCGAGATGAACAGAAATTGTACTTTCCGGACTGAGGAGGAAAAAGATACACCTTTAATTGTTGCACAGGCGGAGCACCAGAATTGTTACAGCTACGGAGTCGGGTGCAGAAGCCTGGGGAAACGTTATACCGGGTGTCTTTTTAAAAGCCGAACACCCTTTTTAACCGACTTCCCAAAAACAAAGAGGTTCTAAGTTCGACGCGTTTTTTTTTTTTTATGTCTGACCGGGCATAACTTCGTAACGCGTCGACCGATTTTGATGATTCTTTTTTTGTTGGGTAGAGTATGTTCACCGATTGGTACCATGTCAAAAAAATTTTTGGTTGGGTGGGGGTGAAACCTAACTTTGTAACGCGTAGTCCGATTTAGATGGTTCTTTTTTTGTTGTACAGAGTATGATCCCCCATTGCTAACAGGAGAAAAAAAATTTGGCCTTGGGTGGGGGGAGGGGGGGAGGGGTAGTCTAACTTTGTAACGCGTGGAGCGATTTGGATAATTCTTTTTCTGTTGGGTAGAGTATGTTCAGTGGGAGATACCAGGTGAAAAAAATTTGGGGGGGGGGGGTGGGGTGGAACCTAACTTTGTAACGCGTGGTCCGATTTCGATGGTTCCTTTTCTGTTGTAAAGAGTATGATCCCGCATTGCTAATAGGAGAATAATTTGGTCCTATGGAGAAAGGTGTGGGGGGGGGGGTAGTCTAACTTCGTAACGCGTGGACCGATTTGGATAATTCTTTTTCTATTGGGTAGAGTATGATCCTTGGTTGATACTACGAGAAAAAAACATGTTGCTGGGGTGGGGGTGGGAGAAGGGGGGTTGAACCTAACTTTGTAACGCCTGAATCGATTTGGATGCTTCTTTTGCTGTTGTATAGAGTGTGATCCCCCATTGCTAATAGGATAATAATTTGGTCCTATGGTGGTGGTGGTGGGGGAGGGGGAGGGGTAGTAACTTCGTAACGCGTGAACCGATTTCGATAATTCCTTTTCTGTTCGGTAGAGTATGTTCCTTGGTTGATACCATGAGAAAAAAAGTTTAGTGGAATGGGGGTGGGGTAGGGGGTTAAAACAAACGTCTAACGTGTGGACCGATTTGGATGGTTCTTTCTTCGTTGTATAGAGTAGAAGACACTAAAAAGTGTAAAATAAAATAGTTTTTAAAAAAAAAGTTGAACCGACTTCACAAAAAGCGCTAAAAAGCATAAAATAATTTTTAATTTTATATCTATTACGACATTTTGAAGTCGGTGCAAATTAAACAAACAAAACAACTACATAACCACAATTGAAAATAAAACATAATACTACCTGAACGTTTCAGCTTACGGGATCATAAGAAATGACGATTAAATATTTTTGTTGTAGTTGTTTGGCTTGTTTGATTTGCACCGACTTCAAAATGTCGTAATAGATATAAAATTTAAAATTATTTTATGCTTTTTAGCGCTTTTTGTGAAGTCGGTTCAACTTTTTTTTTAAAAACTATTTTATTATTTCCTCAGCTTGCATTCTACCAATTTTGACCCCCTCAGATGATCTTCGTAGTTTTGAGAGGGAAATCGAATGGCATATTTTTTACTCACTTCGCGCATTCAGGTGCAGGGCAACGCAGGTCAACTTTATTTTCTCAAATGGGGACCCCCTAGTTTTCCTGCAGGTTCAGATGCTCCGTTAAATAATAAACACCTGCCAAATGCGATTTCGCACGTCGCTTAATTTTTTGCGGCTCGAGGTTCAGGTTCGCATCGGATAAACAAATTTTTGGGGCAAAAGGTGTTTATTATTGCCATTCGATTTCCTCCTCAAAACTACGAAGATCACCTGAGGGGGTCAAAATTGGTAGAATGCAAGCTGAAGAAATAAAAAGGATGTTCAGTTTTTAAAAAGACTCCCGGTATAAAATAGCTGAAACGTTTGGCCTATCCCACTTCTGTCACCAATTTGGTTGCTGCTCTTCGGGCTCGGCGGTTTAACTAAGACACTTAATTTAATTTTGTACCTCGAGGACCGATTAAGGTAATTCTGTTTTTGATATGTAGAATATATACGCCATTGGTATCATGTTAAAAATGTTGATGTGAGTGGAGTGGGGGACGGAGCGGAACCAACTTTGTAACGCGTAGATCGAGTATGATTCCCTATTGCTACTATGAGAAAACATTTGAACCTTAGAGGAGGAAGGGGGAAGGGGTGGGTAAACCGTTTAGCATGTGGTCCGATTTGGTTAACTCTGTTTTTAATGTATAGAATATGTTGCCCCATTGGTAGTATGTCAAACATTTTAGGGTAGAATGAGGGTAGTGGAAGAGTGGAGCCTAACTTCGTATCGCGTGGACCGATTTAGATGATGTGCGTCAGCGACTTTGCGCCTTTTATCAAGCGAGTGCAAACCGACTAATAGGAGGCGGTCGGTGTAGGGCGGGAGTCTAAGCGGATCGTCCCATGGGAGCCCTTTTAGCGCAAATGTAAGAAAATTACGCTGCACCGATTCAATACTCTTGGAATGAACAGCGTAGACCAGGAGCAGTACAAATGAATCAATGTTGGTATATCCGAGAACTCTCTAGACCAACGCTTAACAAAATCCAAGATTAAACTGCCTCTACATACATAGTTAATATGCAGAGTAAATTCAAGTTTCCTATCAAGTTTTACCCCAAGGTCAGTTACGAACAGCACACGACGAATACCTTTCCCCGCAAAGTTGTAATCCGAAACTTGTAGATTAGGGCTCCTGGAAAAAGTCATTGCCTCACATTTCTCAAACTCCACCACTCATGAAACGTATCAAGATAACTTCGCGATTGGTCTATAATTTGTTATAATATTTTTATGGCCCTTTTTATGAACAGGGACTATAAAAGAGCACTTCCAGAATGCAGGAAATTTACCAGCTTGAAGGGACCTATTGAAGAGAATCGATAATGGAGTAAGAAGGGCATCGGAACAGGACTTGACGAAGGCTGGAGGGATACCGTCAGGACAAGAGGAAAGTCCGATTTAAGTTCATTGATTTTTTGCAAAATAAGATCCCGTGATATAAACGGCAAAAAATCGGATGAAGTGGGACGATCCAGAATATGATCAAAACATTTCAGTTCACGAGATCATAAGCAAGGAGGATTAAATACTTTTGTTGTTGTTGTATAATTTGCACCGGATTCAAAACGTCATAATAGATATAAAAGAAATATTATTTTATACTTTTTAACGTTTTTTGTGAACTCGGTTCAATGTTTTTTTACTGTTAAAGTCTACGCGGACGGAATTTACGTGTACGGTTTTGTTAACAGAAATAAAGAAGAGAGTTTAGGAAAATATTACGAACGGCTTCTGGATAGCCGTGTTCCGGATAGACGGGTTTCTCCATAAGTTTCGCCTCGCTCTGGGCTATTCATAGAAAAACAATACATATCTATGATTGTGCAAGGTGCACACATCTTTGATTTTGTAAGGTGTACACAACTCCTGGATCTTTCTTTTCATACCTGAAATGAGTATGCAAAATTTGTTGGTACTGCATTCACCTTAAATTATGGGTCCACTTGCAATCGTTGTCATCGAAGTGGAAAATAGTGGTCTTCCACCCCATGCCACACAAGTGGTTAGAGAACCAAAGAGAGAGAGAGAAAGATAGTGACCTAATACCTAGCGTAGATGTTTCTTGGAAGATGAATTGTCCTGACCCCGTTTGGTTATGATTTATGAGAGTGTTTGACATTGATAGTTGCACAAAAAAAAAACCGATCATGGAATGTTCACGGTTCACATTTAAATCCATTTGAACCCTTTTGGCGAGACTTCGCTGTCAGTCTGTCTGTATGTCACAGTCGTTTTCAATGTTTGAAAGTAAAACAAATAGCTCATTTAAATAAATTTCTGTCTAATAAAATGTATCTGTTCCTTGCTTCTAATATAATCTATTTTCAGATGGAGGATCAAGACGGCAACGCAGTTCATTTACCACCCAACGAAAGAAAGGCTATTATGCTAGCCCTCGCTCTTTACGAAAAAGGAAAATCTGCTATAAAAAAAGAAAAGTATGACGAAGCCCTTGTTCTACTTTTGGAAGCTGATGAACAATTCTCATCCTGCAATTCAAACATTTTGGAATCCGTCGATAATTACGCACTTTTAAATTTGGATATAGTTTGGTGCTATTTATGTTTGAAGGTAAGCAATCTCTTATCCTTATATATAATTGATTATTGTAATAATTGATTTTATAGAGTGTGACACACTTGCCAGATGCTGAACGGCGTTTAAATATATGTGAACAAAGCTTTCGAAAAAGTTATGGTGAAAATTTCGTTCGTTTAATAGCACTTAAAGGAAGCTCTGAAAATGAAAAAGCTTTAGTAATGAGACTTCATCTTCTACAAGGAGTTGTTTTGTTTCATCAAAATAGAAGGAATGAGGCTCACGAGAAACTTTCAGTTGCAGAAGACGAGCTGCGGCGCTTAAAAATTGACGAAAGAAGTCTTGCGACTTTAATTGAAATGGGATACGATTTAGCTGAAGCGAGAATTGCTCTTAGAGCTTGTAGTGGAAATATAGATGAAGCGGCTTGTTATATAACAGACCGCAGAGAGAAAAGAAAGGAAGCCAGAAAGAAGTCAAAAGCAGAACACGAGGTCAGCAATGATTTCACAAACAATGATGAGGGCTGGGTTAATCCAAGGAGCGTTTGTTCCTTGGTTGGTATGGGATTTCCACAGGAGTTCGTTACAGCGGCATTAAAAAAAACAAATAACGATTTGACTTTAGCTGTAAATTTACTAAATTAATTTGTGTTGACTTTTGAAATGAATGTTTTTACTTTAGCTAGATTTACTTCAAAACAATCGGGATTCTCTTATACCAGATATACCACAAATGGACGTGAAAACTGAACTAATTGAAGAAGTAAATGGTTTCTTTTTTTATAAATAAATTTTCTATATATTTTTTATCACTCAAAAATTACAGCTGGTGAAAATAGGGTTCGATCCGGAAATAGCCAAAATGGCTCTAGAATCGACTTTTAACAACTACCAAGAAGCCATAGATTTACTATTAAAACTTGAAAAAGATGGTAATTTTAATGAGCTTTATTCGTCACTAAATGAAATTGATAGCCAGACTCAAGAAATTGATCAACCCGGTCCGTCTACAGAGATGCATAAAAATTCCAACGTCAAAGCAGTTCTCAAGGATAAAATATTTAAAGAAATGGCTGCTAAGAAGGTAAATGTTGTTTTGAAATATATAAAAAAAATTAATTTTTTAAAATATATTTTTGCTCGTTCAGGCATATGAACGCTTTTCTGAAGATATATCAGTTGAAGACGATGAGTATTTGGATCTTCCACTTGTACAAGAAGAGAATATTTTATTAGAATATAAAACTCTTTTGGAACAGTGAACTGTTTCTTATAAGTCGGAATTTGTAATTAAATGTAAAAGTTAAACATGTCTATTTTACATGACTAACAATTATAAAACGGGTAATTTATATGTCAAACATTTATTAAACTTTTGAGCTGTGGATACATAGAGCCTATTCCAATACAAATTTTTATTTACACCTTGATATGACAGTGAGTTACTAGACGAGCTTCTTTGTCTAATATAATTCTTAACAAAAACCAAACATAAAGAATTTACTTTAAGTAAAAACTGAAAACTTGCGGGCAAGTATGATAAAGGACGCAAAGGAGAAGAAAGCTGTATTGCTCAAAAGAGGACAATAATATGAGAAGTTTTACTTTTCGGAGTTTATCATTGTTAATAACAATATATCTTGTCTTTTCCATAAAGTTTACACGGTTAGACCATAACGAAAGATTTAATACAATTTTGCAATATTATAAATAAGAGATAATAAAAAATGGAATAAATTTTATGCAGGTTTATATAAACGTGTATGTTTGTAACATCGTTATGAAAAAATTCAACAGTATAGTACTTAACAATGCTGAATGAATTTAATATTGATACTATTTGCAATAATTTTACACATAATCATTCCCTTTGTGTTCTCTTTGAAGTTTAATTCTACACTATTGGGGAAATTATATTTAAAAATGATGTATGTTTTTACACAGGCCTGCGACATTTTGAAAATTGGACAATGAATAGTTGTTTCCGAAGTAATTTCTCCCGCTGAAGCCGAACCCGGCCTCGGAATTGCTCTATCACGTCAGGTTTTTGAGATATTCTAACCTAACAGTGCAAAAACACTGTTTTTTGTCATATTTGAGGTTATGTAGCACCGCGATGTTTTTTTTTCTTCAAAAAACTATGTGTTGGATCTTATGGTACAAGTCTTTATGATAACTTGAATAAGGTGACCATATAATTTTCATATACCGAGAAATTCATGAACATGAAAATTTCAAAATGCGATATCTCGGCGAAAAAAAAGATATTTGAACAAACTCGACGGCATTTGAAAGAGGAAGACTTGTACTATAAGATCCAACACATAGTTTAAAAAACACATCGCAGTGCTACATAACCTAAAATATAACAAAAAACAGTATTTTTGCACTTTTAGGTTAGAATATCTCAAAAACCTGTCATAATAGTTTTTAGCGGGAGAAATTACTTCGAAAACAACTATTCATTGTCCAGGGGGGGGGGACCTCGCAGACCTGTGTTATTCTTGTTCTGTGATTTACAGCGTTATCCTAATAGAAAAAACCCCAAAATAAATGCCTTTACTTTCGGTCATTTCTTCCCACATTTTTTATTTTTCAGTTATGGTCTGAATATTTTTTCTATACGAAGCGATTTAAAGGACCTAAGTACCTAATGAGTAACAAATTACTTAAATTTAACTACAATTTCAGATAAAAGTTAGCTTTTCTATCTACAAATAAATTTGGTGTTTGTGTTGGAGAGTAACTAATTTATTATTTAATATAATTTTTACTAGATTCTTGGAAGAAAATGTGTTCAATTATTGCCAAAACTATTGAATTATAACTAAATTTTTGTTTGAGATTTTGTAAAATTTTAAATTTCTCAGCTTATTATATTTGAAACTTTCCATGTCGGGGTATATACAGTACTTAATTTAACTTTTAAGTTAAAGTATATAAATGTCGTCACTGTGGACATAAACGAATAAAATATGGATTGGAATAGGCACTTTATTTTTTAGTATTGTAAGTACACATTTATTTTGTTACAAATATATATATATATACATATTCTAGTTTATAGACAAAGGCAATACATGCAAATAAATATCTTAATACATAATATTGTTATTGTTTTCTGGTTAGAATCTTTAGTGTAATAATAAATGTTAAATTACGTACATTTTCGCAAACCCTGCTGTATTCAAAGTGTAGCTCTAGAAAAGCCCTATCCGCGCTAGGGGCGCCAGCGCTCGGTTACGATGTAAAACTGAGTTTTTTTGCAGAAATTTTGCAATATAATAGCGTTTTAAAAAGGAGAGATTCTATTCCATGTTATCCATTAGTCTATACGTACGTACGCATACGAACAACAAATCGCAATTCTTGATGGATTCAGTTAATTATTTTTTTAAATCTCTTCGTATCAGAACAGAGCTTATTGAAATTTATAATAAACTATTTTGTAGTTTAATTGTTATAAATATCCGTTTAACACTCGAGTTTTGATGACTAAAATAACCGAAATTGATTTAACCGTACTCAAATTCTTCTTTAAATAAATTTTACTTTCCACGTTATACATAACAGCGGTACTAACTTAAAAATAAAATTGGGGAAGTGTGTGTTAGGCACGCATACATGATAGATTTCCGTAGGGTTATTTCTAATTATTCATAATCTATTTCTGCTACAGTGTTTGTTATAGCTTTCATTAAAAGTACTAACCAAAGGCTACATGTAGAAATCTTTTCATTTTACATCAATGGATTATAAATTAGAAGGGTAAGGATTTTGTAATCAAATATCTCGTGACCACTGGGAAAAAAATCCAAAGGTTTCAAAACATTTTTTGTTTGTATTTTAGGAGACTTATCTAAAGATAGGGGTAAGTGAAAAGTATTTCTCTAGTAAACTCTAGGGAGGGGGCGGGGCGTAAAAATATTATTTTTCCAAAAAAATGGTCAGGACAGGAAGGTATAAAAAAGTGGAGAAATGTGTTGTGAAGTAATGAACCCAAGATAAATTTATTTGGATCAGATGGCAGACACTATGCAAGACGCCACGAAACCAAGAATTGTTCCCCCAGTACACGATAAAGACCGTTAAGCTCGGCGGTAGGAATATCATGGCCTGGGCCTGTTTTTTATGGTATGGAGTTATTATCCTTCAGGGTGTAATGCTCCCTTATGCCGAAGAAGAATTGCTTATTTTGTGGCATTTACAGCAAGATAACGACCCGAAGCACACCTCAAAGAAAGCGGAGTTTTAGTTTAAGGAAAATAAAGTGCCGCTATTGCATTGGCCGGCTCAATCACCGGACCTCAATCCAAAAGAGAACATTTGGCATTAATTTAAAAATAAGCGAGAATTATGGAATGCTGTTAAAATTGCGTGGGAGGCAATACCCTGGTGTACATGTCAGCTTTTTGTGGAGTCCATGCCTAGAGGGTGTCAACACGTTTTAAAAAATCGAGAATATACAAAAAAATACTAAAAAAACTACTTTCCCTTTTTATGTGGAGATTTTTTTAAAAGTTTAATTAAAATTACGGTTTTGTACCTATTATTTTTTCCAAGTTAAGAATAATTACATTGTTACTAAAGTCAGAAATAAAAAGAGACGCTCTCATTTGTTCGCGGCGCAACCGTTGTCGTTGTCGTTTGTTGTGTCACAAAAATGTTAACTAGACTAAATGTATTCGGGATAATTGAGTTGAAAGTTCCTCTTAGATATTCACGACTTTTTATCCTTTTTGAATTTCCATTACAATCTAACGACAAATTAGTTATGAACATCACTATTCCAGATTCCAGTCGAAAGTATAAAGTTAAGGTTAAACTAGAACGAATTGTCATCAAAACTTAAGCTGCTGGTTGTCTAAAGAGATAAACTAAAATTTGCTATTTTTGCAATCTAAATGTATGGTGTCTTTCTTCCAATATCCTTTCTGTCTGCTCTTATTAATTTGACTTTATTATCCGTAATTTATGTCACAAGTGTAAACTGGAAAAAAATTCTGCAATTTTTGGTACACAAATTTATTTTAATACATATTCTGAAACGAATTAAAAACACCTTTTACTTTTATTTTCTCGATGGTATTAATTAGTTACTTATTTTACTTATTAACGCTATTTGAACTACGACTGAACTGTATTTAATTAAAAAAACGTGAACCTGAAAACCTAGCTAGTTTACCCAACTTAAACAGTGTCAGAAAAAAACAGTGCCGAAGAAAAAACGAAGGGGAAATTGAGGAGGCATGGAGCCAAAACCCGAAAGTTAAGTATAGAAGGTACCTCTAGCGGTTGCTACACGCATTAAGACTTAATACAATTTAACGTTAAACTGAATTTGTTTACTATTGGTTCAGTACAAAAACAAAATTATTCTAAAATCAACTTTGAATCTATTATCACTTCTACTGTCAAAATATTTTCGGTCAAATTGCACACTTTGATCAAATTTATTCACGTGCAATATAAGCACTTTGAAATTCAAAATTATAATTTACTCCCAGACAAGAAAATACTGTACTCAATACTAATAAAATGTCGAACATAATATACAGTCAAACGTAACGTGGTACAACTAGCGAGAATCGGTACCACTCGTCCTGATTCGGACATTAAGCACCAGCTGGGTAAACCGCTGGCCACATGCAAACTGGAACTCTTACAGGAGTCTCTCAGGATTGCAAACATTAATTGGCGGGAAGAACACAACTGTCTGATTACCCAACAAATATGGCCAAAGCTTGACCCTAAACGGTCAAGGCAGCTCATCCTACTCGGACGTAAAACAATTAGCAGTACCGTAGCCGTTATCACGGGCCACTGCCTCATACATAGACAAGCCGATAGACTGGGCGCGCCTTCAAACGACTTCTGTAGGAGTTGCCATGACGAAAAAGAAGAGGAAACCATACTTACCTCCTCGGCAACTGCCCGGCCCTAGCCAACCGTACGAACCAGTTTTTGGGCTCCCCCTTCTTTGAAGAGTTAACCGAATTAGGCTCCACTGATATCAGAGACCTAGCGCGATTTATCAGGAGTTCAAAATGGTTCCCGACGACGAGTTAAGGCTGAACAACCTTCCCAGCCCAGTCAAATTTATCTAACAGGTAACAGGTTCATCCTCTTATTTCTTAGGTATTTTTATGGACAATTAGATTTGACCATATGGTTGAATTAAGTCTTTGACAATTATCATCTTCTTTTGCATCGTTCACTATCCACTTCATTTAGTAGCCAAGTAAAACTCAACCGTACGAACCGGTTTTTGTGCTCCCCTTCTTTGAAGAGTTAACCGAATTAGGCTCCACTGATATCAGAGACCTAGCGCGATTTATCAGGAGTTCAAAATGGTTCCCGACGACGAGTTAAGGCTGAACACCCTTCCCAGCCCAGTCAAATTTATCTAACAGGTAACAGGTTCACCCTCTTATTTCTTAGGTATTTTTATGGACAATTAGATTTGACCATATGGTTGAATTAAGTCTTTGACAATTATCATCTTCTTTTGCATCCTTCTCTATCCACTTCATTTAGTAGCCAAGTAAAACTCAACAGATTGGCAACCGTGTGGAGATTATCGTCGTCCTAATGCAATCACAGTTCCAGACAGGTACCCTTTACCTCATCTTCAAAATTTTTCTATCAACTTAAATGATTGGCAATTCTTTCAAAAATAGTTTTGGGGAGAACTTATCATCAAATTCCAATGGCCAATGATGATATACACAAAACGGATATCACAATTCCATTTAGATAATTTAAATCATTAGGATGCCTTCTGGTCTAAGAGACATTTCAAAGATTCATGGACCTAATTATAAAAAATTTAGATTTTGCATTTGTCTATATTGACGATATACTATCTAGTTAGAAGAAGATTTACACCAAATTTTTAGCCAACTTTCTATGCTCGGAATTAATATCAATCCAAACAAATGCATTTTCGGAGTTGAAACTTTGGTTTTTCTCAACCACAAAATTAGTAAAGATGGAATATTACCTTCAGAAGACCGAGTCCAAATTATTAAAAATTTTCCTTCTCCAAATTCAGTAAAGCAAATATAACATTTTATTGTCATGGTAAATTATTATCATAGATTTATTCAAAATCTAACCAAATTACTAAAGCCTAGATACACTCATTTGGCCCAACTTCTCCAAAAGAAACCAAACAATGCTAAACATTTTTCTGGGCCACTAGACTGCGAAGAAGAAAATCAAACAATCATTTTCAGAAGCAATTTTATTAGTCCATCCACTTGAAAATTGAAAATTTAATTTAGCCATGAACGCTTATGCTAGTGCTTTTGGTACAGTTATCCAACAATTCATTGCATTTTCTCTAAAACATTACAAGACAATGAAATCAAATATTCGATTCGACGAGCACCCAAAAGAGGGATATTTACACGGATTTTCCAAAGGTTAAGAGAAACAGGAAGTGTAACTTCACACGGCAGGAAAACGCGACCCGGAATTTCGGAAACCTCTGCCGACATCGAGCAGCAAATAATCACCCTAGTCAGGCAAGACCCTGAAACGAGCACGAGACGGGTCGATTAGGAGTGTCTTCAGCAAAAGTTTGGAGGGTCATTCATCGAGAAGGATTACGTCCATATCACCATTACCCAGTCTAAGGTCTACTGCAAGGAGATTCCGAGAGAATTTTGTAGTTGACTTCTGAAACGCGAGATTGACGACAGGGCGTTTCTGAACCGAATTCTGTAGACGGATGTATCACAATTCACCAGGGATGGTATCACGAACTTCCACAACCTCCATACCTGGTCAGATACTAATCCACAGAGGACAAGGGTGACCTCATTCCAGCAGAAATTCAGTGTCAATGTTTGTGCTGGTATCATCGGCAACCACTTGGGAGGATCACTCATTTTGCCTTAACTGCTCAACAGTCAAATTTATGCGGACCTTTTCGAAAATAGACTGCCAGATCTAATAGAGGACATCCCTTTGCATAATCGAACGGCCTTGTTTTACCAACACGATGGAGCACTAGCGTATACTGCTAACTTTGTGAAGGCAGATTGGAAGAGGTGCACTGATTCTTTGGCCCATTAGATCTCCAGACCTTACTCCATTGAACATTTTCTTATGGGGAACAATAAAGAATTGGGAATGCAGTGACAAAAATACGGGAGACGCTGGCTACAACACGCATGAAACAGAGAATTAGAAGCAGGTTAGTACGAGTTTAATTTCTTTAAATTGCAGATTTTTATAATATTCATCCTTTCTCTACCTGGTCATGTTGTACCTTTCTGAAGAGGCAATAAGATGGGCAATTTTATACAAATAAAATAACGGATGTATTAATTACATGAATTTCGGAGAAAATTTGGGAAAATGCTGAATTGGTACCTAATTTCAACAAAAATTTCACTTTTGGAAGTGACTGTACTTGCAATGGAAGGAGTTAGATAAGCATTGTTAAAAATTTTGGAAAGGTCATTGTGATAGTAGATTTTTACATTTGTTTGATGTCACTGCGTTGAGTAGATAAAAAGATGAAATAAGAGAGTGCATGCCATGAAAATTGAAAATTTATGAACCACCCTGTAACTCCCAAACGCTAGGCTAGGTGTGATCTATCTCTCCACTCATTTGCGCACGTTAGATCTGAAACACCCTGTATACGACCCGAAAAATGCTGCTCGTACGAACAAAGCGTTTTCAAAAGTAAGAGACGTAGTGCACTCTAGAGAATGAGAACAGAATTATCTAAATTCGGCAATAAATAGCGAAATTAGGCTCACGGTCACCCTTTCATACCCTCACCTTACCATGGCCTTAGTGCTCCACCGTACTCTATACAGCAAGTGAGAATTATCGTATTAAGAGAATTACCATAGTCACTCTAGGTACTAAATCAATCAGAAAACGCATTCCTGTACAACAGAATCAAACCCATCAAAACCGGTCTTTATGAAGCTAGGCGCCGCCCCTCCTCCAACTCTCACCAGAAGCCAAAATTTTTGTCAAAATACAAATAAATATTCTATGCATTTAGAATCATCTAAATCATTCCACGTGTTACAAAGTTAGGTTACCTCTCTCCACATCCCAACCCTAGCTCAACATTTTTCAATATAGTAGCAATGGTGGATCATATTATTGGGTAACGCCACCCCCGCACACCACCCCACCTCATAAATTTTTGTTGTGGTACCAGTGGGGCAACATATTCTATACATCAAAAGAAGAATCATCCAAATCGGTTAACACGTGACCACCACCACAACCGTAGTGCAAAATTTATCCTCATATTAGCAACGGGGGATGGTTTTTTGTTTACTAATATTTTTTTTGCATGTTGGTGTGTGAGCCTCATTTACCTCAATATATGTTATATTCTGGTGAATAGGTCAATTGATTCCAGGCTTCTGTCTGTGAAGTGCACCTTCTGAGTAAGAAGGGTTAATTCTATTACTCTATGTAACATAAAAAGAGTCATTCAAATCGATCAATGCGTTATCAAGTTGACATCCAGCACCTCCCCTTCCACAACCAAACCGTTTAAAATTGTGTCACGATACCGATTGGGGGAACATACTCTATATATTAGAAAAAGAATCATCGAACTCTGTCCACGCATTACGAAGTTGGACTACCCCTCCCTCTTCACACCACACTGTAAGAATATATTTTTTCACTATTAGAAATGGGGGATCATACTCTATACAACAACAACAAAAATCACCCAAATAACCCTCCCCCCATCCCCCACAAACATTATTGTTACATAGTACCAATCGGGGACCGATTTGGATGAATCTTTCTTTGACAGGTAGAGTATCCTGTCAAAGAAAGATTCATCCAAATCGGTCCACGCGTTACCAAATTAGACTACCCCCTTTCCCCACCCCATCCTAGGGAAATTTGTTTTTCATTATTAGCAATGGGGGATCATAATCTTCTTATACAACTAAAAAAGAATTATCTAAATCTTAGGTTTCAAACACGCCCCCCCAACCGCACCCTGCCAAACAATTTTTTGACATGGCGCCAATTGGGAAACATACTCTACCCAATAAAAAAAGAGTTATCCAAATCGGACCACGCGTTATGAAGTTAGACGCCCCCCCCCCCTCCTTAGCACAAATCATTATTAGTAATGGGCGATCATATTCTATATAACCATAAAAGAATTATCCAAATCGGTCTACGGATTACGAAGTAAGGTTTCACCCCTACCACCACCCCCACCCTCACCCCACCAAAATTTTTTATGACATAGTACCAATCGGGGAACAAACTCTACCCAACAAAGATAAAATCATCCAAATCATACAAAAAGAAGAATTATCTAAATCGGTCCATGCATTACGATGTTAAGTTTCACCCCCCCCCCCCCCCCCCTCCCCACACACACGCTTTACCAAAAGATTTTTTACATGGTACCATTCAGCGATACTCAACCCAACATGAGTCTTATATTTAGTGCGAAGGTTCTACTAAAAATTCACGATCATATGCCTAAAGAACTTCAAAAAAATATTTTCAGTACCATCCATAATAAACAACACGAACATTTTTTGTTTCTAAGTACTTTTGGCCTGAAATGAATACAGATATTAATAGCTGGACTAAAAGATTGTATGGTGATCTGAAATCAGTAGATTAGTGTTACCAAAAAGAAGTTTCAACATATTCACTTAGACCTGATAGGCCCTTTACCGTCTCCAAATTGATATTCTTACAGACCTACAGTAATAGATAGATTGACTCGCACGCCAGAAGCGTATCCAATCAAAAATATGCCAGCGGCGATCCATGGTTGTTTTCTGCTGACAACAGATTACGATATGGTTGGGGATTGCAGAATAATGTCAGTGGTTCGGAATCCACTTTAAATTGCAGGTCCACTTGCAATTGTTGCCTCGAGTCGGGTGAAGTTCTTCTCACGCCCCTTGCCTCACAAGGGGTTGAGGGAATTAGAGAGAGAGAGATAGAGAGAGAGAGATACGCACCCGTGACGATCAAGATCACACAATTACCTGCGGTTCTCTTAGCTTTTCCAACCACGATCAAAGAAAACTTGTAATGCTCTCCTGCAGAACTTGTTTATGGACAACCTCTTGACGTTCCAGGAAACTTTATCATCACATCCAATTTAGAAATTCAAGATCCACTAAATTTCGTAAGTAAAATCAGATCTTGCATAAACAATTTTAAACCCACTAATTCTATGTACCAAAAGATGTTTTTTACGATGTAACCAAAGCCGAGGGGATAACCCTTTGATGCGTTAGCATGGCTTTCCCGGAAGGGAATTAGAGTAAGGGGAGGGATGAAACTTGAATGTCTTGTTTTTGCAGATGGACAACAGCTCAGAGACGGAGTGGATTTTTTAAATTTAATTTTAAAAACTCACGGAGGGACCTGATCTCGAACTCGGGAACCATGGCATAGTGGGCGTGCCGCTCAATCAATTGACACAACTCTGTTTGCTGAATTTGTTTTAATTAGAATTGACAGAAGCAACGCCTCTTTACAAAATTTCTATGAATGTCCTTTCAAAGTTTTGAAGAAACTGGACAAGCATTTTAGAATAGACTACAATGGAAAGGAAACTAAAATTTCAATCGACCGATTAAAACATGCATTCTCGAAAATGCAGAGAAAACAAATACACTGGTCATTACAATATTCTTAATTTACGATTAAGGGGGGGAGTAATGTAGTGGTAGCTGCATGTATTAATATTGATGTTTATTTTTATTTACTCAGATAAAAAATATTTTAAATCCACTCTGCGTATTTTCAATCAGCCTGTAGACTTCGATAAATTTAGAATGGTGTGAAACACAAACAGTTTAAAAAATATAATAATAATTTTTGCATTGAAATGTAAACCCTGTACTCCATACAATTAAATTTCCAAACTAGTGTAAAGTGAGTTACAAAAAATGTGTTTTAAAATTTCAGTCAGATTAGCTGAACTGGCCACTTATATAAATCAATAAAAGATAAATATTTTAATTTCTCAAATGAATGGGCTTCTTAATAAATTGTTATAAAATGTTTCTAGCCATATTTCTAGATACGATTCAAAGAGGTTTTAACATTGGAGGCTCCTCCTTCTACTATCCTAAACACTCCCCAATAGTCATAGAATCAACAAGATTTTTGCCGTATTTTTGTCGACGTTTCTCCTTCTCAGCAACGACCAGCCAGACCGTCAGCCTATATAATTTAGTATTTTTTTTTTAAATTAAATGTCAAGAGTAATTTAAATTAATAATAAAGAGTTGAAAATTGATTCAAGGTATAAATCTTATAATGAAAACATAAAAATTGTAGAGTTATTGCTGATTGAAATGACATGCATAATAGTAGCCAGATATGATGACAGAACCATTTATTTAATAAGCTTATCTTATTCTGGAACACTTTTACTAATTATACGGTCTTCAAACTTCCTGCCGCTTGTATCGTTTTAATATACTATTACGATGCAGAACAACTCTACAAGCAAAGGTTAATTACATAAATTTTCCAGCCATCAGGCAGAAGAATATTATTTTCCGCTGTTTTTTTTTATCATCACGTCGCGAACGTGATTGAAAATTAAATTTCGCCCCCGTCTAATCACTGTTTGTAGATTCGCGCACGTCTTCAATAGATATTTAAGTGCGATTACCTGCAAACCTGGAAAATTTAGATAGGATTGAAGAATTAAAGTGACACGGAAGTTCATGAAGCTTGACGCAGTAGTTGTCGTTGCTTCCCCAAATGGACATTTCAAATTTCATATTACTACAAAGTCGGAAGCATAGTCAGTGGTCACCTAATTACGGAGCTGCCGATCCATGACTTGATCAATGTGCAGAAATAAAATATATTTTTATCAAAATGTGCTTACTCGCATTGACTTGTCTTAAAAATGTTAATATCATGATGATAATGTTGACACATTGAAATTATCCTTGACGGTGATATGCATAATATAATTGCAACTTATGCGAGTATTTAATATCGGTAATCTTTAGTTCAGGAAAGAGTTTAAAATCAATAAAGCGAAAGAAGGTCAAGACAAGCCGACAGTTGCCATGAGTTTTTATTTTAAAGTTATTGTAAATAATGTTTTATGAAAATTATTTAAAATAATATATGTACATATACGTAATATATATTTATTAAGTTTAGTCATTCTTCGTTGACTTGGCGAACAAATATTTCCAATATTTCTCTTATTTCTTTCACTACAAAGAAAACGGGTGATAGATTTATTTGCATTTCTTATCAAATGAGCTGCCCTTATTTAATTTTTTATTAATAGAATCAATCCTTCTAACTCAGAAGGCGCACTTCTCAGGCAGTAGCCTAGAATCAATTAACCTATTCGCCAGAATATAACAATATATTGAGCCAAATGAGGCTCCCACACCAACATGAAAAAAAAATTAGGGAACAAAAAACTAAAACACGCCCACATACAACAATCAGGGGTGCACAGACAACAGAGATCGTTTCAGCAAATCCTTAGTAAGAGTCAGGCCAAAAACAGGACACATATTCACGGCGCTACACATGCGATTTATAGGCTCATGCATAGCATAGTTAAATTGAGAGTGAACAACATGCAGATAAGGCAATCTCCTTAAGCTATCCATCACCCCGATATTTGACGATATTCGTCGTGGGGTCAAACAGGTGAAGTGTGATCTCGGTGCTGGGTCCTCGGTTGTTTCTGCCAACTCCGAGATGCTGGGTTCCATTGCCTTTGATCCTAAGTAATTATCTACGTGGTACTCGACCCCTCCTATTCCCTCTCCCCCTGACGCGTCTGGTCCTCAGCACATTTTGCCTGACCCTCCCTCTGGTTTCCCTCCCCCTGTAGCCGTGTGTGCCACTACTCCACCTGTTATTCCTGAGCTCCACGGAGTTATTTCCGATGGTCAGATGCCCGACCCTGCTCACCCTGATGACTGCACCGCACCCATACTAAGCCGTGCCGGATGACAGTCTGCTCATAGTTCGCGGGCATCCCACAGGCGTAAGCGTCGCAATGGTGCCATAGACATAGTCCCCTCTCATCACTGCGGGGTGAGTGGCCTTCCACCTTCTCAGTCTGAGGTTTTTGATGACCCCGCCTTACTGTCTGAAGCTCTGAACCATGACCATGATCGCCCTGCGCTGGCTGTAACGGGCGACTGTCCACCTTCTCGTCCTGTCGTCACCGCGTTATTTTTGTATCCAGGGTCCACTGGGATACTCTTGAGGGCGATATTGTCAACCACATCTCTCTTCAGGCAGGCTTTCTTTGTGATAAGTTCGCCTGTAGACGAATCAGTCCTGCCCACGGCCGTTCATATTCGGCTTCCTTTAAGGTGTTTGTCCCAGAGAGCACCTTCCTGGCGGTTGTCTCTCCGGATATATGGCCCTCTGGTGTTCGTTTGTTCGTGAGTTCATCTCGAAGGCCCGTGCGGTTCCGACTTCACAGCCAAAAAACTTGCCAGCCGGGTCTCCTTCCATTATGCTAACCTGACCGGGTTGCGCTCTAAAACCGCACAGCTTTTCTCCTCCTTTGCGTCCAATGCCGACATTATCTGCCTGACTGAGACCTGGCTGTGTGCCGGAACTTCTGACTCCGAACTGTTCGGCCCTGAGCTCCAGGTCTTTCGTCGGGATCGCCACTTATCTGACCCGTGTTCACCTGTTGGTGGTGAAGCTCTGAGCGCGGTTAGGGGGGGGGGGGGGTCTCTCGTGTTCAGTCGTTGACATTTCAGACTCCCGCGATCTCGAGCTTATGTTTGGTTCTGAGATTTCCCACCAGAAGCTTATTTGTTATTACTGCTTATGTTCCCCCTTCTTCACCCTCCACTATATACGAGCTGCTTGCGGCGGCTGTCGACAGTTTGTCCGACTCCATGCTTCCCTCGGACGACCTTGTACTCGTTGCTGACTTTAACTTGTCCTGCATTAGTTGGGTACGTTATCCTGACACTGATGGTCTCACACCCTTGTTCAAATCTGTTCCCCAATTTGCTTTATCCTTTCTAGACTCTTTAGACAATTCTAACCTGGCTAAATGCTGCGACACTACTAACGATTCAGGTAGATTTCTGGACCTCTGTTCTCGTCTGACCCTGACTGTACGACTGTTATGAGATGCCTGACCCCCTTGGTTCCTGAATCAAGTTACCACCCCGCACTTCTGATTGCCATGTGTTTCGACACCGCTGACACGTTTCCCTCCCTATTAGGTGACCTCTATTTTAACATTAAACGGGCTGATTTCACGTCTATGAATAATTGGCTACTTTCTTGTGATTCGTCGAGCGTACTGGCGGAGTGCGCCGTCGACCTGGTTGGAAGCACTTTTTACGATGTCCTTTACGCTTGTTTTACCCGATTTGTTCCCATCGGAACTTCTCGATCGGGTTCACCACATTTGTTTCGGCCCTGGCTTGACTTAAAAAGCAAAGCTTGGAAGAGGTTTTGTGCTTCTGCATGCCACGATGACTACTTGGTTTATTCTGAGCTCTGCACTCCTACGCCGAATACTTGTCTAACATGAGAGCCACGCTGAATTACGATCCTAAAAAGTTCTGGAGGTTCATCAATTCGAAGCGTAATTGTGTTGCTTATCCTTCCGCCTTGAGGTATCATGACTGTGAGAGCGATGACTCGTTTACTATTATTAATTTCCTCGCGGAATTTTTTCTAACTTCTTTCTGTGATTCTACCTGTGAGGCTCCCGCCTACTTCCCTTGAGTCTAAGGACTTAGTATTTGACGACGCACGTGTTGCTGAACACTATCTAATTTGGCAGACGGCTTCTCGAGTGGTCCCGATGGTATTCCCGCTTGCTTCTCTTGCTGGTGCAAGAACTTTGGAAGACTTCTGTTTTGATCCCGCTCCATAAGAAAGGTAGTAAGTCTGAAGTTTTCAAATATCGACCGATTGCCAGCCTGTGCCATGTTGCGAAGGTCTTTGAGTCCCTTGTCAGCAACGTACTCCGATTTCACTGTAGTCCTTTTTTGCGGTCTTTTCTTTAAGGGAAAATCGACGACTACAAACCTTCTTGAATTCGTTAACTATTCTCTGCCGACCATCGAAGCCGGTAAGCAGGTGGAGTGTGTATTTACGGATTTTAGTAAGGCCTTCGATAGGATTCACCATGGAATCCTAATCTATAAACTGTCTATTCTTGGGTTTCCTCATTGCTTCGTCGATTGGCTGTCCTCTTACCTATCTGGTCGTACACAGCGAGTCCTATTTCGAGGTGCTCTTTCCAACCAAATCTTTGCCACCTCGGTGGTGCTTCCTTGGCCCGCTCCTGTTTATCATATACATTAATGATGTTTCGCTTCTGCTATCTGACTGGTGTTATGAACTTTTCCCGTAGAAGATCTCCTTTCCTCTTCGACTACACTCTCGATGGTGTTGTCTTGGGTAGGGTCGACTGGATGAAGAACTTAAGCGTGGTCCTTAATTCTCGTCTTTCTTTCGAGGACCATGTGGACTCGATCGTTGCTAGGGCTAGTTCGATGTTGGGGTTTGTTAAAAGATGGTCTAAGGAGCTTGATGATTCCTACTTAACCAAACTTCTCTTCTGCACATTCGTTAGGCCATTTCTGGAATACGCTAGCCCCGTGTGGTCCCCCTACTTTGCTGTTCACGTCAACCGAGCACATCACGTCGATGTCTCGCCTCTTTAATCAACATTTCGCCAACTTCGACATGGACTTCTCTAGGCTGCGGTTGAAGGGATTACTCCGGCAGCGCCTGGGTTGATGTGGGTGATATGAATTTCTGTTGACTGCTGCCCCACAGTTATTTTTAGGACTCGTTCACTTACTATAATAATAATAATTTATATATGTATATATATATACATATACTTCTGTTTTGTTCTGGTTTGTGACGAACCTGTTTTGAACAAATAAACAAATGCCTATAAGAAATCATACTTGAGAGAGTACAAGAGTCTAAGTTCGAGTTCAAAAGCTGTTGAAAAAAGACTCAGCAAGGTCAGCAACTCGACGTCGTTCTTTTAACGAGTGCTTACTAAACAACCGGAGGCGAACCCACATAAGGAGGAAGCCTGAGTGGATCATTCCACGGAAGGTCTCTTAGTGCGAACCTTACAAAGTTCCGCTGCACCGACTCAATGCGTCTAGAATGAACAACATAGCAGGGAGACCAGACCTCAGATGCATACTCGAGAATTGACCTAACCAAAGAACCCTTGATCACCACTTTAGATAACCCAGAACTGAATTACTCTTACAAACAATGTAGTTAATGTGCAGAGTGAAATCAAGTTAACAGTCAAGCTTCAGACCAAGGTCAGTAACAGACTGCACGCGACGGATATTAGTTTCCGCAAAGGTATAATCAAGGTCGAGCTGATTTTGGTTCCTAGAGAAGGACAAAACTTTACATTGATCCAAGTTAAGCTGCAGGCTATTCGATCCACACCAGTTCTTGAAGGTGTTTAAACTGTCCTGAATGCAGGAAGAATCATAACTGTTTCTAACGCATGAGAAAATCTGCATATCGTCTGCGTAGATTAAGACGTTGGAGTGCTTATTCAGAGGAACAATGTCGGCTATGGCTAGAATAAACAACAGCGGCCCCAGATGGCTACCCTGCGGTACGCCAGATGAAGCCCTAACGACTCTGGACAAAGTATTACAGAAACATACTCGATATATACTATCTTTTAAGTAAGAGCAGATCCAGTCGAGCAATAAAGGCGTAAAACCCAATTTTTCCAGTTCAAGCATAATCAGAGAGTCTGTCTTGCTAAAGTCGTTGTAGACGTAGTCAGTCTGGAGACCTTGTTGAAAGGCACAGATTATGTGGGATGTAAATTCAAGCAGGTTAGTTGTCGTCGATCTACCCGGCAGAAAGCCATATTGATTAGATGAGATTAACCCCTTACACTACCCAAGAAGCTGTGAATGTATATTAGATTTGAACAACTTGGGTCAGCAGAAAAGCTTCGTGAATGGCCTTTAATTTGTTATTAGAATTTTTATGAGTTCCAGTGGAGTCAGTTGGGCTTCAGAACCGGTGGAACACTATCAGGACCAAAAGAAAAGTCCATTTTAAGTTCCTTGACACCATCCATGATAATATCTCGAGTTTTAATGGAGAAAGCAATGGAGGCAGCGAGAGGATCCTGGATATGACCAAACTCTTCCAGGGAAGGCACTAAATTGCTTGATGAAAACACGCCCTCAAAAAACAATGCAAAATTGTCGGCCAAGGCTCAAGTGCCTGGAATGAGTACAAGCAGGCCTTTACAGAATACAACAAGACTAAGAAGGTCCAAGAGGACAACGTGGAGGAACTTCTATGAGAGGATTGACGATTTACCTGTTACAGCTCGCCTCTAAAAAGTTCTCCTGAAAGATTACTCCAATGGCATCAGCCTCTAGAAGACTAATGGTTCCTGAACCACAGACTCAGAGGAATGTTAAAAATACTCTGGAAAACACACTTCTCTGAGTGCTCAGAAATTTAGGAACTTATTATTATTGTATGTTAAAGCTAAGTGTAGGAATACATTAAGAAGGAGGTTAATATTATGAAGAATACACAAAATTAATTAGTAAACAAAAGTCCTCAACTTCTAAACTTCGGGTAAATATAAACTGAGAATATAATCAAAACTTAAATAGAATATTCCAAATATTTAGTTTTCAGTCGATTTAAAAAGATTTCCTTGAAAATCCGATTGGAAGAAGGTTCTACAGTGTAATGGATTCAACGAAAAATTGGCGTTCACTAGGTTGCTAGAAATAACGGGGAATAGTTAGTGAAAATGTTTTACTAGACTGAGTGAATTCCAGTTTTTTATATTAAATTAAATTGCGTAGAAATATTATTGCACGAAATTTAAAGTAAAATTCAACCCAAAACAGACTTTGGAAAGGAAGATGTCTGATCGAATCGTCGTAGTCTAAAAGTATAGCGTACAGCGGAATTGAAAGCCACATTCAGCTTATCAGCTGTCACCGATTCTAATTTTAATAAACGGAATGAATGGAACCACCAAGGATCTTATAAGCAGAAAACGAGTAACTTGATGCTTATAAGTTGAAGATCTAATTCTAAAGTCTTAACTTGGAATTTACTTGACGTGTACCTACAAATGATCTGAACAAGTGGTCATGTTAAAAAAATGTTCAATTACAAATTTTATGTGTTTAAAGGAAAGACTCTTTCTTGTGTTCGCTTTGTTGAAGTATAGAGGTTAAAATGCGTCAATGACATCAGCATTTCTCTTTGGCTTTGGTTAAGACAGTGTGCAGTTTTATATGAATGCAAGGATTGACTAATCTGTCATACAAAAATAAATAAAATAATGCCGACACGACAAAAGAACTCTCCAAACAAATTTAAAAGTTACTGCAGCTTAGGAAAGAAAACTTTTAGTGAACTTTTGGATTTAATATGGCTTAAATAGAATATCAAAAATTGGGTTCTTACTTTTCGCTTTACTATCGCTTGTAATTTTAATAAAAACTCACACAGGTCCTTATCACAATCTATCAGAACACAGAGGCTATGCGACAAATATTGCATTGAAACCAGACGCGCAAGTCTCATTGCGATATCTCGTCCAGATTGTAATGCAATATTGCATTCAGTCGCATTGTTGTGCTGCAACAATTTGACTTTACATTTTCTCATACGGGGATAAGCGATATATTTTGCATTGCGATAAATACCGCATTGCGGTAATAATCTCAATGTAACAAATGTCCCACAAGTATGCGGTCCGCCTTATGACAATGCCACACGAGCCTTAAACTGACCGCGCGGCCAATTGTCTGCGGGTCATGATGAAAAGTTATTGTCATACAAGCGGCATGTTTTTCGAAAGTATATTGCTCATTTTAGTTAGCTAATTAGTTTAATTTATTCCTTTATTTAAAATGGATGATCAAAATAGTACGTTAATTTTTACAAAAAAGCGGAAAGAAAAGAAAGTACGTAGCACTTTAGAATTTTTGATAGCGATTTTGTTATTCGTTGGTCGTCGGTCGTCGCAATTATGTTTCATACTTAAGATAAATCGGTTTGCGAGACCACAGCGACGTATTTGGTCGCGCAGCACTCATGAGCACACGGCGCTCGTGTGACATTGGCCTTAGGGCTGTCCCCTGGGCTTTGGCTATATCATAAAAGTGAAACTGTACTTATCGATTTGCTTTTCGTTTATGATCGATATTCTCTCTCTTATAGCAAATTTTCTATCATGTATTAGTAACAGAATGTCAGGATACATGTGTGTGAACACTGGCTAACACAAGTTAATATCAACAATAAAATAAATTAAAATTTACAGTAGTAATTAAAATTAATTACGTGTGTACTCTAAACAAAAAAAATTTCTGAACTCGGGGACCTATGTATCCCTACGTATTTTTGGCCGCTGACCACGAATCCGAGGTCAGAATTGGCCTAGCACTTCTCAGTTTCTTGCAAATTGCAAATATAACCTCAATATTTGGTGATACAGAAAACAAGGGGTCCAGTTGGAATGAAGGGTGCCTTATGTCACTTTTTATGCTGGAATACACGTTTCAAAGAAAGTTCAGTGTGTACCCCTCTCTAAAGCAACACTTTCAATCAATACAAGCCAAAAAACATAACCTCAAAAAGCCGGAGTAGTAGAAACAATGTGTTACTGGGTATTAGACGGGCTACTATACCCTTGGAATTGTATTTTATATTTTATTTCTTTTCATTAACAAGGAAATTTAGGCCCTACATAAAGGGACACAGAAAACAGTTTCATCAAGATATATAGGTTGTTCCGGTATATGTCGCTGGAGCTCGAGACCTTCCCATGGGGCCTCGGAGCAAGACAGGATTGGTCAGAATTGATGGTGGGGGCCACACATCTATTCTAACCAATTCCGTGTCGCTCCGGGGCCAAGTAAGAGAATCTCGAGTCTTCGGGTCAGCTACTCATACCGCAATACCCTGTATAGGAAATGGGAAGAAGATACCAGGTTATAAAGCCGAAGTAGTCCTAGCAAGACTTATCTCTTCCGCTTATAACGCAGTCGCTTCTATTTGAATGACCTGTGCAATGGAGCTCTCTTCCTCGTCCCACTCTTGTTTCTGGATCTCTCAAGATCCAGCAGTAATCCGCTAACGTATGAACATTCCATCTGCCCTGGTATCCTTTTTCCATTTCCTTTATATCTTGATGAATCGCTCTCCTTGTAGTCGCCCAAATTCTCTGGGAAATAATCCAGATGTGCAAACAAAAATGTAATTTCAAACTCATTAGGCATCCAATATTCTTATAGTTTTTTAACAAATCTGCAACAAGTTTCTTATAGTCATCGCTTCTAGTGTTACCTAAGAAATTCTCGCAAACATTCTTGTAACTGACCCAAGCAGCATTTTCAACCTTATTAATTGTTGCAAGGAAATTTTGATCCCGAAGCAGTTTCCGTATTTGAGGTCCATCAAACACTCCTTCTTTGATTTTAGCTTCGGTCAGCTTTGGAAATTTGTCAACAATATACAAGTAACACTTTCCATTTTTACGTAGTGCCTTTACGAACTGTTTCATCAATCCCAAACCCCGTCTCATACCCAGTAATCCATTGTTTCAACTACTCCGGCTTTATGAGGTTATGTATTTTGCTTTTATTGATTGAAAGTGTTGCTTTAGAGAGGGGTTCACACTGAACTTTCTTCGAAACGTGTATTTCAGCATAAAAAGTGACATAAGACACCCTTCATGCCAACTGGACCCCTTGTTTTCTATATCACCAAATATTGAGGTTATATTTGCAATTTGCAATAAACCGTGACGTGCTGGACCAATTCTGACTTCGGATTCGTGATCATTGGCCAAAAGTACGTAGGGATACATAGGTGGGTCCCCGAGTTCAGTTTTTTTTTGTGTGCCTGTGTAATTCATCTGTACTGCATGCGGATCGAGCATGGGCAACAGTCCACTAACCCACAGTTTCACACACGTGCACTTAAGAACCACTTCGTTGCCAGATTGAGGAGGCGATTATGCCTAGATTTTCTGGCAACGGCGGCCGACACATTCAACTGCACCTGGCAAACCAAACTTTATCGTCGGTGTGAAACGGAAGCCTCGTGTTTCATTGGGAATAACAGGTTGCAGACTTGCAACAGCTTGTCCACGAAGCTTCTCTTCGCTTTGGTATTGCTGCAAGTGCTTCGGGAAGGACAAGTCTCACGTTGGAATTGTAGGATTGGGAAAATGATGGGAACAGTTTACAGACGTCAATGACTGGTCACGCGGGACTCTAATCGGTTCGAAATTTTAGTGCGTTCGTTTAGAACATTTTTGGATGAGTGTTCCCGGAGGACTAGAAAAGTGGCAAACGGCTCTATAGAGTAGACATCTGCTTTGGTACGGGGTTCCCGCAGTAGGAACTTCTCCCGGTGCTTCTCCCGGTGCTGAGAACAATCAGACAATCATATTCTAGTTTAATTCTTCGGTTTCGGTTTATTTTGTTCGTTTTTTTTAGGTTTAGCTCTAGGTTTAGTTTCGGAATTTTTTCCAAATTTGTTGGAAACTTTTCTTAGAGCTTGCACTCACTTGAAAGCATTTCAAAATTTCTTGTATTTTTTTTGTTTTACTATTGTTTGCCTTCAAGTTTTAGATTCGTTTTTACGTAATATTTTTAGAGTAACGTACCATGTAATTTTTACGCTCTTTTTGTACATTTTTCAGGGTAGCTATAGTTTGGAAGGACTTTTACTTTGTAACGATTTTGCCAAATAAAGCGCCGTTTTAAATTAAAAAAAAATACATTATTACTATCACTCATAATTTTTATAAAAATTCACACAGGTCCCCCTAAGCGGCAGATATTGCATTTAAACCAGACGCGAAAGTCTGGTTGCAATATCTCTTCCAGATTGTAATGCAATATTGCACTCAGTCGCATTGTTGTGCTGCAACAACTTGACTTTAAATTTTTTCATACGGGGGTAAGCGATATATTTTGCATTTCGATAAATGCCGCATTGCGGTAATAATCTCAATGTAACAAATGTCGCACAAGTGTGTGGCTAGGATTGTCCCCTGAGCTTTAGCTCCATTATAACAAAAACCGTAGTTATCAATTTGGTTTTCATCAATGATCCATGTTCTTCTGACTGACCCTCTCTTATAGCAAATTTTCCATCAGGTCAACACAAGTTAATAGCGATTATAAAATAAATTACACTAACCTTTTTATTATTTATTCGCAGCAGTAATTAAAATTAGTTACTTTTTTGCCCTAAGGCACAGTCCTGGTCAGGGAATCAATCTCAAATTTGAGCGATTAGGTGATTTTCCAGTACAGTCGCATGGTACCATTAACTATAAAAATGCTTCCAGGACTATTCACGGATATTACACACATTTAATATTGAACGTTTCACCAGTCCTCTGGCGTACATATTGCGCAGTTTCTTTGCTTACAGTGAAAGTAGGTTCATTGCTGCAGCATAACTACGTTGTAAAAATAAACCTTTAAAAGGTTAACATTGTTATGATAAATTTTTACAGGATTTATGATTTAAAAGAGCTCGATGGTTTTAAATTTGGATGTTGCTACGTACTTAGCTACATTCCCCAACGGATTTCTTTTCATGTTCCTTTGTACTTGGGGTTTTTTTGCGCTTTTTTCCTTGGGCACAAAGATTGCGTCTTACTATTTTTGAATTAAAATCAACACCATTCAAATACAACTGATTTTTAACCGACTTCCCAAAAACAAAGAGGTTCTAAGTTCGACACGTATTTAAATTTTTAAATTTTTTTGTTTTTTTTGTTTATGTATGACCGCGCATAATTTTGTAACGCCATGACTGATTTCGATGATTTTTTTTGTTGGGTACAGTATATTCACCGATTGGTACCATGTCAAAAATTTTGTGGTGGGATGGGGGTGGGGGTGAAACCTAACTTTGTAACGCGTAGACCTAACAACCTAACAACGTTTTAAAAATCATATTTTGCTCTTACAAAACAGGATGCGGTTCAGCGTGTAGCTGCAGAAAAAGTTGTCGTCATTGCTCACCTGCATGCATTGCTATTTTTTATTCGCAGCAGTAATTAAAATTAGTTACTTTTGTTCTCTACATAAAAATTGTTGACCATTTCTCGTAGAAATTTCCTAACCACAGTGCAATAAGATAAATATATCAAGGACTTCTAAATGCGGTTCTTCTAAGGTAAGGAAAGGTAAAAAGATGGATAATTTAATAAAGATAAATTACATGCAAAAGAGAGGACATTGTAATAGTAGTTCTTTGGCGTGAGCTTGATGTCGCTGCGTTGGGTAGATAAAAAAATAAAAACATAATGATAACCATGACAATTTGGGAATTTATGACCCAGCCATCACTCTCGAACTGGAACTAGAGGAATAAAGTGAGTTGTATATTTGGCAAAATCTCGTTTGATAGCAGTATATGCATTTGATGACCGTTATCTTAAGAATATACTAAACTAACTTTTCCGAAATTCAAGAAATAAGAGTAATGGAGATTAAACCTTTTAGTACACTACTATTGGAATACCAAACAGAAACTCGGATCATTCGATAAATAAATTAATTATATAAAGTTAAATCTTGTTTTGCTTTGAACTAATTTCATAACTTCAGTTTCACTACTTGGTTAGTTAAACTTAAAAGTTAAATAACACCTCCGGAGAGATTACTCTGTAATGGTTGAAAATGCACGCACAATATTACCAGCTGTAACGATCCATGGTTAGGTCGCAGCTACTTTTTCGACTTTCCTACTGGCCTATTTCTAAAAATTTCGCAAAAAAGAAGAGTTTTCTTTATAGTAAAGGCACGAATCAATGAACTGAACTCGAATCTGACGTGGGTCATAGAAAAAGGTGAATTGTATTATTTTTTTCTCGACGCTTTCCACTCCGATATAGGCAAGTTGAATGCAGTCAAAACAAACAAACGCGTTTGGGAGCAGCCGGCTTTTGGCTACCATTTCCATCAAGTTTAACGTAGTAATCGAATTCAAGAGCTTTATTGCTACGTAAAGTTGGCCAGGCTAACCAACATGCTACGGCTGAAGAATTGCGATTAACAGTCGAGTCGCACCATTGTTACCGGACGGGTGGTCGTGTTCCGCTTCTGAGGAGAAATAAGTGAATATTTTGCAAATATCGATATCGCTATCGGTAAAGGGTCAAAAGAGCACTAATTGTAAGATACGCACAAACGTAAGTGCCGATCGAATGCGTTTGTTTTCGTTTACATAAATTGCGTTTAAGCATACAGCAGGCAACTTTGTGTAGTTCTTTTTTGAAAATTTACTTGAAATTTGATTTTTAATTAGTTTGCGCGGCATTAAGTGTTGCGGGTGCGCTTTGTTACGAATAAGCTCTTATGTGTCTCAAACGAAAGTGTTAGGTTCAGTTGTAACGCACTGTTGTGGTGCATAACGAACTGTAGTCTTTCCAAAAAGAAAGGAATTCACAGAGGAAATACATTTTCATTCCCGACAGGTCAAACGCTGGGGGAATCTTAATTTCAGGTATGCACTTACTTAATTTGAAGAGATTACTTTCTGTTTTTATCTGCTCTCAAGGCTTATTCTGCGAATTAACTTCTTCATTAGCAAATATGTGTTCACTTTAACAGTACAGCTACAACAGATGCTTAGTTTGCCGCAAGATTTTCTTTCCAAGCTTTACTATTTTGAAGGTTACTTTATTAAACCTGTCCGGTCAATACTTTTGCAAGAAATGCTTCGTTAAATCATGCGCAGTGCATACATATCCTAAAATTAGCGTAAAAAGGTTTTTGAGGAAGAGACAAGATCACTATAATTTTGAAAGGTACCTTGGTTAAATCTTGCGGCCTCCGTCAGTACTAAAAATTCGCTTCCGTATGAATTCTGGTTTGTTGTAATCATAAGCATGTGCAAAACTGCTGTTCCCCTGGAAAGGTTAAGCTACGTGAAATCCGATATTAAGTCTTAAAACCTGATTTGTGACGACATACAATGTTTGGATAGAAAAAGTGCAAGTTTTGTTTTCTTTATTTAGCCACAGATCAATAATTGTTCATTAATTAAGCTGAGTATTGTTTCGTTATAGGTACCTAAGCAATTTTTTCTGTCATTTTTTTCTGGGTAAACTACATAGTATATATAAAAACGTTCGATTTTCATTGTTTTGTTTTGCAAAAATACATCTAAATAGAATTAAACATGTAGTAGGTACATAGTTGTGTAGATTCGAAAAGAAACTTGAATATTTAAAATTTCAGAGGTCAATGTTAAGAGATGTAGGTAGTACAAAGTATACAAAACTATATAACCATTGAAAAATACTGTTATACCTACTTAGACTTTAAGCCGTAGGGTGGTCGTTTTTATATGAGCCTGTTTCTTTGTACTTCTGATTAGCTAGTACATAGTAGGTAAAAAAGAGAATTGATGGGTATTCTGGCCATTTAAGTCTTGGTTAGTAAGCCCTTACACTTTGTTGCTCGCCTTCAGATGTTAACTAGAATAAAACTGGGTTTTCCCTCGACAGACGTCGACAAATTATTAGACTCAAGCATAATTATTATTTATTAATTGAATTCAGTCAATATTTAGGTATAAAAAGCAGAGAAATTAAGACGTATCTATAGAGATGCGCGGAATATTTGCAAGTCAGTTATTAGTCGGGCAAAGTTCAATTTCGACCAGAGCGTTAGACGGACGGTATTTTCTACTCAAAAGGGTAGTAACAGTAAGGGCTTCTGGTCTCTAGTGAAAACCTTAAAGAACAATTTCATCTGTTTTTACTGACTCATTGGACAACGCCAACCTGTTTGCTGCTAATTCTTACTTGCCACATTCAGCGCAGCTCCTTCCTTTTCCATCACAGTGCACTACTAGGCAAATGCCGCTACACTTTCGTTCACGGACAGTTTTTAGGGTACTTGCAAAGCTCGACGTGTCCAAAACTACTGGGACTGATGGTTTCTCACCAAGCTCGTAGCCAGAAATTTCGTTCGGGGAGGGCTAAGGTGATTTTTACTCGAAATGAATTCAGCACGTTCAATAAAGTAGTTTTTAAAAAAAATTTGAATCGACTTCACAAAAAGCGCTAAAAAGCATAAAATAATTTTTCATTTTATATCCATTACGACATTTTGAAGTCGGTGCAAATCAAGCAAACCAAACAACTACGTTCATATAGTTTTATATATTACATATCTTCAATTGTGCTTGGGTAGTGTTTTTGTTTGTTTAATTTGCACCGACTTCAAAATGTCGTAATAGATATAAAATGAAAAATTATTTTATACTTTTTAGCGCTTTTTGTGAAGTCGATTCAAATTTTTTTTAAAACTATTTTATTTTTTTGCTTTTTAGTGTCTTCATATATACGACTAAAAGAATGCTGCTCGTACGAACAAAGCAATTTAAAAAGTTGCTGAGGTAGTGCACTAACCAAATTATCCAAATCCGGCAACATATTACGAAATTAGTCACTGTCATCCTTTAGTTCCCTCACCTTAGAAAATTCTTAACATGACTCTAGTGCGCCACCGTACTCTAGGTACAAAATTGTTATTATTTGCCAATCAGGAAACGTATTCTGCACAACCGAATCAAAATCGGTCTATACCTTATGAAGTTAGGCGTCGCCCATCCTCCAACTCTCACTATAAGCCACAATTTTTGTCAGAATACAAATAGATACTCTATGCATTCAGAATAATCTTAATCAGTCCACGCGTTACAAATTTAGATTTCCCCTTCCCCCACCCCAACCCTCGCGTTACAAATTTAGATTTCCCCTTCCCCCACCCCAACCCTAGGTCAATATTTTTCCACAGAGTAGCAATGGGGGATCTTATAACACACAACAATCTTCCAAATAGTTTTATAAGTTCAACCAAAACACGAAACGAAGAACACAATCTATAAGTCTTTATGCATGTTTTTATTACAGTAACAAAAAAAACATTAATGTAATAAATAAGACACACTATTTGTTGTAGTCTGCCGATGGACACCTTCCCAAAATTCCGAGGTTTAGTCTGTAATTAGAAAAGGGATCTTTGAGTATGTTTAAATACTCAGTGGGCGGGTTTAGCGCTACGTTCACACTAAGCATCACAAATACTAAAAAATGGGCAGTGCTCTGAAACTCATGGACTCAGCCTATGAGATCACTCAGAGTTGCCTAAACTAATAGCGGACACACACTGGAGCTTTGACCTTCATGGACACACCGAATCCGGCCTTAAAGACACCCACCCAATAAGCGGACACACCAGCTGTATCGGGGTTCACTCAGAGGATTCCTTCAGCTTCACTGGACACACCACGATTCGCTGAAGTCACATCCTCCCGGACACACTAGCACTATTGGTACAAATATAAATTGCCCAACTCCACCGGACATACCACGTTCTGCTGGGGAGCATGACAATTTTCAAATATTTAAAAAACTACACTAATAACTACTCTAATAAATAAAACTAAACTACACACAATCTTTTACACCAATTACACAGAAACTACACAATAAATGTACGGTACACAGAACCGACCTTTGCAAATAATTGTGAGACTATTCACTATAAATTTCACTCCTTATTAAGTACACCTTTCAGAGAATCACTTAAGACTGAAATTCATGCAATCAAGATAAAGAAGGAAACCTCAGAAAACTAAAGGGTGATCAATACCTACGAGGTATCGCTAATTACTTCTTGGTTAAGGGTCATAAACATGTGTTATTTTAAAGAAAGATGCGCAACTTATTTACAAAGACGCCGATGGCGCCTTTCATAATAAAGTTTTCCTAGAAGAGGTAAAAGGTGCTAAGTGCTGCATCTTTTACTGCGGTCTACTTTTACGTCTAAATATTCAAAGGGATGTTTGTTTGGTTTGTTTACCTCGGATTTAACAATAGGTGTGTGAATTAAGAAATTGTGTAACGCCTCCTCCGCACACCACCCAACTTATAAATTTTTGTCGTCGAATCAGGCAACATATTCTACACTTCAAAAGAAGAACCATCGAAGTCGCTGCAAGCGTTACGAAGTTAGACTACCCCTGCCCCTCCCCCGCCCGCCACCTAAGGGCCAAATTATTCACCTATTAGCAATGCGGGATCACACTCTATACAACAGCAAAAGAACCATCCAAATCGGTCGACGTGTTAGGTAAGGGTCCACCTCCACCCTCACCCCAACAATATATTTTTCTAGTGGTATCAACCAGATAAAATACTCTACCCAACAGAAAAATTATCCAAATTGGTGAACGCGTTACGAAGTTATGCCCGGTCAGATATAAAAAAAAATATACACGTGGAACTTAGAACCTCTCTGTTTTTGGGAAGTCGGTTAAAAAGTAAATGGTTTGATATTTATATTTTAATAATCAAACATGTTCTTTATCAAATAGGAAACTTTTTTTTAAGGCTCGTGAATGGTTGAAATATTTTTACGAGTTTTTTCATAACGTATAATTTACATAAACCATAAATCCATAATGCATGTATCATAACGCATCAAATCACGATTTCACAAGTTAAGACGTCGAGGTTTCGTCGCTGCCATGATATCAAGGGCTTGTCAGTATCCACTTTGTAGTCCCAATGTATTGAGAATATGGCAAGTGAACTCAGTCTTTCGTCGATCAAAACGCTGCGCAAGAACGTCTTGATTTGTTTCAAAGTCGAAAAAAATCTTTCTACGCTGTTGTTAATAGTTTTTGCTGATGTTTAATAGTTGGAAAATAGGCTCCATCACATTTTCCTAACACCTCCAGGACCTCTATGTCTTTTTTTAACAATGCAACTCGTTTACACCACAACTTGTAATCGGTTTTAAAATGTTGCGCCTCTGCTTTGGCTAAACCTCTGCGCAAACTTTTTCACCTGTCATATTCAACAGGAATCTGTCTGTATAATTTTTGTGAGTCCGAAATCGTCGCTTTTGATCTTTCAAATGCTTTTGCTAGAGGCTGGCATGCTGCCCTTTTAGCCAAACTTCAAACATTTGCTGTACAACCTCATTAAATGGAGAGAGAGTTTTTTTATCAGACCGTTCAGTTCGTGTAGTGATTGACAGAGTTACATCTGATTCCTACGAAATAAATGCCGGTGTAGCTCAGGGTTCAGTTCTTTCACCAACCATATTTCTTGTTTTTATTAATGATCTTTTATCCCTTACTCTCAATTTTATTCGTAGTTTCGCCGACGAAACCATCCTTGATTTCGCGTAGTCATTTGATTTTATAATGAATTCATGTGGAAATGCTAGAGAAGTCAATCGAACGCATGTTTAGATCAGTAAACAACATTTCTATCCAAAAAGCAATGCTGCTTAATGTCCCTTAAAAAACGCCTAGTTAACTCCCAACGAATTTCAGTCGACGGAGTGAATATACCCAATTCGCCCTCTATAAACATCTTCGGTATTGAGATATCCAGCAATCTTAGCTGAATTGATAATTGATCAAATATTTTACCCCATCTGACTTAGTGTTGATCTACAAGTAACACATTAGGTCTAGACTTGAATATAATTCCCATATTTGGGCAGGGGCCGGACACACCGCATTGTCCGCGTTAGACAAAGTCCAGCGTAAAGCTATTAAACTTATTGGCGATTCTCCAATCTTTGAGGGCCTCGATTCTCTCCCCCTTCACTCAACCTCCTAACCCATTTCCCTAATGCTTAATTTCTTTCCTGGCAAGGCTGTGCTTTAGCATCATAGGGCATCCCCTGAGCTTTGGCAACATCATATTCATATATAAAAAAAACAAATCTATATCTTAAACTAAGAAATTACATTTCTACATTCTTAATTCTAACTGACATAATCTTTTAGTTTCTGGGTCGCTGTACCAAATTTCTTTCAGAATTTCTATAAAGGAATTCCTTGTTTTTATAGTCTGATGTTCTATTTTCCTTTTAACAATGGCCCATAAATTTTCTATTGCGTTCATATCGGGACCAGAAAGTATTTTTATATTCTTTTCCGTCAAAAAATTAGTAACTTTTTTGCCCTAAGGCAAAAGGTCCGTTCGATTATGCACAGGGATCTTCTTTATTAGATCGGGCAGTACTTTGTTCAAAAAGTCCACATAAATTTCATTATTATGCACTTGTGGCAAAATGAATGGTCCTACCAAATGGTTCCCGATGATACCAGCCCAAACATTGGGTCATATGCAAAAAGATAAGCAATGACTCTGAGCTCAACTTTTGGAGCAATTGCTTAGGGTGGTATGCAAAAAGCATAACTTACTAATGAGAGAAATCTCAATACTTGAGATCAATCTCAATAGCTGAGCTAGATCTAAAATCAAAAGCTTCAATTGAACAAAATCTCACAGTCGTATGCTAAATGCTAGTTAAGTTGAGACTTATCTCAGAAAAAGTTGAGGCAGGGTTTTCGTGTTCTCAGTCCTTAAAACGCATTCGATATGGCAGAGTTTTTAACAGTTTCGGTTCCTACGAATATACAAAAGCGAAGACTGTAAATCGGAAGTAGTTGTAAAGTGCTTTATCGGTTCGACGAAGAAAATATAGATTGGTAAACAAACCATTTTCTCCGGCAAGATGAAGAAACGCGTGGAGGGGCTTTGAGGAATATGGAGAAAAATGCGGATATTTTTTGCGAGTTGTTCCAGTGTCAAGGGTTATTTCAGAAGTCTCAGCAAAAAGTATAAACCACTCTACTGAATGGGTAAAATTGCCTAAATTGGCTGGAGAAATGCAATAAGCCCAAAGAAATGGCAAGCAAGTATAAATTTCCTTTTGCAATTGGAGCAATTGACTGTACGCATATTCGAATAAAGAAACTTTCAACGCAAAGTGACGATTATATTAATCGAAGAGGATACCATTCCATAAATGTTCAAGCAACGTGTGACAAAAAGGACGTGTTTACAAGTATTGATATTTCACGATTCCCGAATATTTAAAATCAGTGGAGTATATAATATATTGCAAACTGGTAGTTCCGGTTCGGTACTACTTGGAGACGATGGACATGGTATAGCACCATAGCTTATGACACCTTTTAGGCAGAGTGCGACAGATGCTGAAAAGATTTACAATGAAATTCTTATTAAAGAACGAGTTATAATAGAGCTATGTTTTGGGCAGTTGAAACAACGTTTTCTTTTTTCGCAATATAAAGTAGGAGTTCAAGAAAAGTTTTTGGCACGTGTAATTGAAAGCTGCGAAGTATTTAGATGACAGAGAAACGATCCTAGATGAGGACAGCATTAACTTCATAGAAATGCAGTCAAATGATGACTTATAACCCGACGAATTGCAGCTGTCAAGGATTCGTGGGGTAGGACAAAGTCGACGAATTGAAATTGCAAATTCATTGCTTGCGCAAAGAAGATAAAATTTGATCTGATTAAAACAAAGTCCATTTATTAAAATACAGAAAAATAATACATAATTTTACAAAAAAAACATTCATTCTTCTTTTGAGTTTTTCATAAAGTAACCAATGAAATCAATACGCTATAATCGAGACGGGTAATTGCAGTAACAGCTTTGAGATTGATCTCAAATTTACGGAGTTAGTCGTAACTCTCAGCTTTTCCACTTTTCGCATGCAGTTACGAGCTCAACCTCAGTCAGTTTGCTCAAACTCAGTAGTTTGAGCTAGAACTCGAAAGTCTCAGCTCTGAGTTCCATCTCAACTTTTTGCATATGATCCATTGACACTGAATCTCTGCTGGAATTAAGTCACCTTTGTCCTGTGTGGGTTAGTTTCCGACCAGATATGGAGGTTATGGAAGCTCGTGATACCATGCCTGGTGAATTGAGATTCATCTGTCCACAGAATTCGGTCCAGAAACACTCTGTTGTCAATGTCGCGTTCCAGAAGAAAAATGCTAAATTCCTTCCAGTAGTCCTTGGACTGGATTATGGTGATATGGAAGTAATCCCTCTCGCTAAATAACCCTCCAAACCTTAAATAAAAACACTCCTAATCGTCTTGCGACTTGTCTCGTGCTCGTATCAGGGTCTGCCTCACGATGGTGATTATTTGCTGCTCGACGTCGGCAGAAGTTCCCGAAGTTTCGGGTCGTGTCTCCCTGTTGTGTGAAGTTACACTTCCTGTTTCTCTTAACCTGCGAAAAGTCGGTGTAAATACGCCTCTTTCGGGTGCCCGCCGATTAGGGAATCTCCTTTGATATTCCAGTACAGCCGCTCCCTCGCTTCCGTCTAGTACACCATAAAAGTAAATAATATCCGCCTATTCATCAAAAGTAAATTCTACCATTTTTATATAATTTTTGCTTGAAAACACCCATACTTATTGATTTGTTTTTCAACTATGATAGGTATTCTTGCTGACTGACCCTTTTTTATAGCAAAATTTTCATCAGGTACGAGTAACAGAGTGCCAGGATACAAGGGTGGGAATTCTGGCTAACACAAGTTAGTATCGACAATAAAGGAAAATTACACTAAATATTTTATAACCTTTTTGCACCAATAATTAAAATTAATTACCTGTAAACCCAAACATTTTCGACCCTTTATCTAAAAATTTTTATTTATTTAAAGAATTTCCTACCTAAAGTGCAATGAAATAATTAGGTAGTCAGGGATGTCTAAGGATGCGGTTTTTTTTAATTCCTTGTCTACCTTAAAAAAAATAAATAGTAATGTGCATACCATGAAAAACTGAAAACTGTAAACTGGAGAGTGCCATACAATTTTTGTTAGCCTAGGTGAGATCTATCACCTGTTTTTACGATGTGGCCAAAGCCTAGGGCACAACCCTTTGATGCGTTAGCATGGCTTTATCCGGAAGGGAGTTAGGGTAAGGGCAGTGAGGAAGCTTGAATATTGCATTGCTGCGAGCCAGACAACAGCCCAGAGACCGAGTAGATTTTTGAATTAAAGTTTCTTTTTATTATATGTAATTTAATTAATGTAATTTTAAAGTTTTTTTTGTTAAAGCTAATTCTTTTTCATAAAATTTTTGTTACACTATTTTATTATATTGTGCTTAAATAAGATTATAAATCGTGTATCTATTCATTAGCAATACATTATTTAAATACTTCAATATCGTGAAAATCTATGTCAAGACTAGCTTTGTCAAATTTATTTTTGCTACCTACTAAAAAGGATTCCACAGAATAAAAAGTTCGACTTTATTTTTTATTGTGATAAAAGCTGTGAAAGAAAAATGTAATTCTGACCTTTTGAATCGTTGATGGAAAATTGTCTTTAAAAAATTAATCTACAACGTAAAATATTTTACCTTCAAAATGTTCAAATACAAGAAAGCCCCGATCAAATGTCGACGTCTTTTCTGTTTTAATAAGATTAAATTTGATAATGAATTCCTCAAAGTCGCTAATACGGCTGTTTTGGGAGATTACCGAAAATCTGCAGTATTTACACGTCATAAACTTTTTGTTTTCGGCAAAAAGTTGAGCTTGCTTAAGTAATCTTTATTCACTTTGTATGTTATCTGAGCTCTCCTTACGTCTCACTAGTCTCAACACTATACAATTTTTTTTAAATTGTTTAATGGTGATCGAAAATATGCAGCTTTTGCTGAATAATATTAAAAGAGTTCTTTAGAGCTAGCTGAATTCACTGTTACTATAAGAATGTATTCAGATGGCAAAAAGCTGACGTAAAATGGAAAAAATTGCTGGCTCATTATTTATCGATCTGAGTTGACATAGTGGTCTTACTACATTTAGAGACGTTATTGACTTTTTTCCATTTAACAACGTTAAGTAAAGCAGGTGTCAATTCGAGACATTGTTTATGAGTTCTTGCGTATAATTTATTTCGCTGTATGAAAAATTTGCCAATTTCGTTTTGTATCTGTTGAAACATACTTCGTATTTTATTCAATAGCATATGAAACGTGTCCCTAGCACATTTGTAATTTAAGAAATTGTGTAAGTGTTTTGTATTATTTATGGTTTTAAAGTTAAAGGGGACATTTTTAATTTACACCTACGTGTAGTTTAGAGTTTGATAGTATGTATTATATTTAAAAGTATTATAATTATGTAGAATAAATATCTAGAAT
Source organism: Leptarthrus brevirostris (assembly GCA_964036015.1). Taxonomy (NCBI): domain Eukaryota; kingdom Metazoa; phylum Arthropoda; class Insecta; order Diptera; family Asilidae; genus Leptarthrus; species Leptarthrus brevirostris. Next base: position 93,468,128 of record OZ038374.1, read on the forward strand.
CTCTTTGAAATAAAATTTATTTATATTCACCTTACGTTTCAAAGATCTACCTATGCTTCCTTTGTTATATACTAGGTTAAATTAGGGTGGCGGCTGCTAGTCGACTAGCCAGTCAGCTTCAGATAGGCCTTGAGGTGGTCCTTTCTGATATCACGTGCTTTGGTAGCCTCCCTGGAGATTGATTGTTTCTGCACCAGCACATACGGGAAAAGATTAAGTGAGTGTTCTAGATCCTGGGATCTAAGATTTTTTGTTAATTTGATTTTTAGGATCGCTAATATCTTAAAAACAGTTGCATTTGTCAATTTTTTTAAAATTCAAAAATTTTTAAAGTTACACGCAATTTCATGAATTACCTACTGCACCTCGCGCGGCCAAGGTTACGGCTCTGTTGTTGCTGTGTAATATATAGGTACGGATATATAATATACGTAATAAATTTACGTATAATATAAATTATTAATATATAAAATAATATATTATTCCTTCTGCAGAATGCAAAACGGTTTGACGTTTCTTTTTAACTTCAAGCTATTTTGGAAAGTTCTAACATTCCGCGGAAAGTGACTGAAATCATTTTTTCAATTATAAAAAGTCATACAAAATAATACAAAATAGTAAAGAATGGATTTTTAAGTTTGAATCGCCGCGGTGATAAGAAAATACCCTTTCTTACAATTTCCACTAAATTTATTCTAGTTTCATACGAAATTAATCAATTTGATTTTCGCTGAAGGGTGAGTTCAGAATTATGCACGCAGTGCGGACGTGTCACTCAAGCGGCGTGCAGTTCTAACAGTTTATTATTCATTGAAAATATTTTAAAAGACAATTTAATAGCAATTATTTGCCAAAAAAACTCCAGTAGAAATAAGTTACCGTTTCACCAAAAATAAAGAATATTTTCAATAAAGAAATTCAGCTAAATTTGAAGTATATGAACCAGAACACCCCCTTAAGACCAGCAACAGCAATATATGTATAAACCCACCTAGTTCTTGTAGCTCTATGGCTCGGCCCTTTGCCGACGTGTTATTTCTTCATCCAGTCTACTCAGGGACTCAGGGCATTTACGTAATTCACGTAACAACTACTAAATGCCGCAAAGACAGTAACCAGGAACGACAGCTGTGGTAGTATACTATGGCCCGGTACCTAGCATACAATTACCTTGCGCAACGCCCCAATGCTCTGAGGTTACCACGGAACCTTTGAACTAGACGTCATCTAATTGTATTAGACTTCAACTTTAATACGTAGCTTAGTGACTATAAACTATTGGTAAGTAGACTATCAACATAGATATTTATTTGATTGCCATCTGGTAGGCCAGGTAGCGCTAACTGCTGAATAACTGCGTTATTTATGGCCATGATTTCCGCTTGATGCACAATGCAGTAATTTGGTAGCCGATACAGGACTTCTGTATATTAAGGTATTCGGAGAAAAGCACAGCCTTTAACTTCATCTATTTAGACCCGTTTCTTCCCATGTGGCACTTTCAACTTGTCTTAGCAAGGAAACAGGGATTTTTTTTTTGCTTTTGGAGTGAGTTGTCGGTTGTCTACTGTCAGTAGCTTCCAGTATTGTCTAGTACTCTGTCACGGGCTGTGTCATGGTTTTTTCAATAGTTTGACTATTTATACCTACTACTAATCTTTCGTATTAAGTCGATGCATTTACAGATAGATATAAGGTTTTACAAAGTTGGAAGTTGCCTACGTCTTGACGTTATTGAATACACTCTCAATATCTAGGAACGCACCAATTGTATATTCCTTATTTTTACGTGACAATTCTAAAGTACCAACTAATACATGGGGCGCAGTTTTCACCAACCTTCGTTTTGTTCGGCACAATTAAAAGAAAGTGTCTAATTTATTCCCACCGTTTCTGCGACAACGCCTTTAACTGTTGCCATGATTTGTTGATCTCGGTGTCTTCCTTCTCTACGGATCTTCTCCATGACCAATTAGACGTTTTCCTTGGGTCCCGTGCGGGTTCCAATCTAGAGCCTGTTGAGCGATATTGTTTGGCTCTTTTCTAAATGTGTGGCCTAACTTAACTTTCACCTTGCTTGATCTTTTCTAAATGTGTGGCCTAATTTAACTTTCACCTTGCTTGATACAACTTGATTTAACAACTGTGACTTATATGCTCTTTCTGATTCCCATAATCCTTTGTGGGGAATGCGGCGGAAGAAGAACGTCACCCCATTCGAAACAACGATTGCAAGTGGACCTACAATTTAAGGTTGATTCCGAACCACTGTCACTGCTCTGTAACCCCCAATCGTAATTTGATGTGAACAGAAAACAACCATAGGACGCCACCGTTGGGGCTTAAACCTGGGACCTCCAGAATATAACTCCAGCACCTTATCAGTTACTTTACCGATGACTTGCTCTTTAACCTAAGTTGACCAAATTAATCACGTTTCGGTTCATATGTTGCATTAAAGGTTTACAGTTAGATGGAAGAAATAAAGGGCGAATGTGTCCATTATGGAAAAGCCGCGACGCCCCGAATCCTAAAATTAGTTAAGTAGTTCCAAAATCCCAAACAACAAAAGCCCATGCCATAAAATGCCGTACCGCAAATTCCCAATTAGCTAAATTCCGAACGACTTCTTCTACTCTAAAAATCCGAATCACATTTCCGCATAATTTCACAATACCTGCATTGAACCTGAAATTGAAAAAAATTATAATTTGAAATAACGCGGAGTTTTTATAAATGTGTTTATCACACTAATGTTATATATGTAAAAGTGAGTTTGCCTCTTTATGTCGGTCTGTTACGTCTTTGCGGATAAACTACGAAGCCGATTTTAATGATAGACGGGCAATTTAAAAACTGGAGAAGGACATCATCATAAATTCATTCCAAGACGCGGACTATCCTTTTATTTCAGCGGCTCAACCCAAGGCATATCGGCCGATAAGCCTATCCTCCTTCCTTCTCAAGTCAATGAAGAAAATCATTGACCAACATATTAGGTACGGTTGTCTGAAGGACACGCCGCTACATGATAACCAGCACGCTTATCAGGTAAGCAAATCAACTATAACAGCACTACATAATCTGGTTGGTAAACTAGAAGATGCTGTCAATGGTAGGGGCGTTGCCCTCTGTGCTTTCAATGATATTGAAGGTGCGTTTGACAATACGTCTTTCTCGTCCATTGAAGCAGCGGCCACCAACAGAGGTATTGATCTGCCGACAGTCCGATGGATTGGGGCAATGCTGAGTAACCGGAACATCACAGCGAGGCTGGGGGACAAGTCGGTAACAGTAAGGGCCACTAGAGGCTGTCCTCAGGGGGAGTTCTCTCCCCACTGCTTTGGTCCCTTGTTATCGACGATCTCCTGGTCAAACTGACTAATGCTGGCTACGATTCCCAGGGCTACGCTGATGACCTGGTCATTACCATCAAGGGCAAGCAGGATAGAACCCTATCAGTAAGACTACAAAATGCTCTGAATATGGTACAATCCTGGTGTGCTAGGGAACGACTCAGAGTCAACCCTAATAAAACAACCATTATACCATTCACAAGAAAAAGGAACCTAAGGCTAGAGGCTCCTACTCTTGAAGGAACAAGGATAGAATTCTCAAGTGAGGTCAAATATCTAGGAGTAGTTCTAGATCAAAGACTCACATGGAATACTCAACTCAATAGGGTTACAGGAAAGGCTATGACTGCCCTATGGTCCTGCCGAAGACTCTTTGGAAAGACCTGGGGACTAAGGCCCAAAATGGCCCTTTGGGCATATGAAACAATCATAAGATCCATGGTCACCTAGGCAGCTCTAGTGTGGTGGCCAAAAGTAGAACAAAAGACAGCGCGATCCACACTTCTAAAACTGCAGAGGTCAGCATGTCTAGGAGTTACTGGTGCCATGCGCACATGCACCACGGCAGCCAATCTCCTCTCAGCAGGAGACTGGTCTGGCCATAGGAAAATCCTTAAAGAATTCATGGATGATCCGGTGATCAACTCAATATCGGATATTATGCCAAAGAGGCATAACTTTGATATACCATTCAAGCTGATCCTTGAGAGCAGAGATTATTGGCTCAATAATAGACATATCTTTGAAAGGGGATCTCTGGTCTGGTACACGGACGGATCCAAGATGGAAGACAGAACGGGCATTGGGGTCTATGGACCAAGATTAAGGCTGTACAAATCGCTGGGTTCTACACCAACCATCTTTCAAGCAGATACATGCTATCGAAATCTGCGCACGTGAAATTACCAAGAGAGGAATACACGGTTCTAAAATATATATCATGTCCGACAGTCAGGCGGCACTTAAGGCTATGGGATCCTACACCTTTGAGTCTAAAATCGTCTGGGACTGTCTCACTGCTCTTAAAGAACTGGCCCAGAGCAACAGCATCACGCTAGCATGGGTACCAGGGCACGATAGCATTGAAGGCAACGAGAAGGCGGATTTCCTAGCAAAAAAAGGCGCGGATTCTCAGTTTATTGGACCGGAGCCATTCTGTGGCTACTCAAAAAGCAGAATAGCAATGCGCATCCGGTCATGGGAGGACGAATGTAAGCACTCACACTGGGCAAATTTCCCAGGATCAAGGCAAGCAAAGAGGTTTATAACCTACTCAAAACAGAAAACGAAGGAGCTACTCTCACTCAGCAGACCAGATTTAAGGCTGATAACTGGACTTCTAACTGGTTACTGTCACCTGGGCTACCACCTAAAAAAGTTGGGGCTGGCTGATGATGACACCTGTCGATTCTGTCTAGAAGAGGAAGAGACAGCGGAACATATCCTCTGACACTGTGAGGCCCTCGGCCGTATTAGGCTTACCAACCTTGGTGGGGCTTTCCCATCAACATCAGATATAGCCAAGGCAGCCCCCAGAAAAATTTTAGATTGACGGGGCTTCCTAATACTGAACCTGGATCAGGTCACAGAAGATCAAATTGGTCGCAGTGACTAAGGATGCGGTTAGTCCTTGATCCAGTCCTTAATAATAATAATAATCCTTTTATTTTGGACCCTCTTAATATCGGTATTAAAAAAGGTATTGGTGAGTAGAATACAATACAACTTCAGCAAAGTTTATACAGAACTTCAAGCCAATGTGGTAAAAAATGGTTGTGTGAATTCTTAGAATAACGAAGTAGAGGAAGATCGGAAACCCAATTGAGAAAGAAGGAGGGAACCCATGCGCCAAAGAGAACACCTTGGCTTAAAGAGTACCTACGCGTTATTTAAATACATTCTTAGTGACTCCCAAGACGCCTCAAGGTGCAGCCCTCCTTCTGGGATAGGATAGGTAAGCTTGTAACCCGCTTATCTGAAAAAATCAACATCCACAAGAAACGTCTTGACGCCCTATGCCACACAATGGGTTAAAGAACCCAGAGAGAGAGAGAGAAAGTGGTATCAACAATTTAGGCGTAATCTAATTCAGATTTAAGTTGGGGCCCAAATGTAAAATTAACTTCTTAAAACTAACTTAACTTCTTGAATACAATATGTAAGCTGCATATGAATTTTGACGCAATATTATAGGTCAAACGAATCATAAATTTTTAAGACTTTCTATGGATGCCTCCTAAATTTTTTTTAGCGCCAGTTTTCATGTTAACCTCACAAATATTCTTACGAAACTATCACTTTTTCCGCAAATTAAGGTTTTATTGAACATGACATGTTTATAGCATGAATTTAGAAGTAATTCGTGTAATGTAGGAAAAGCGACTTTCCACCATATTATTTCTAACTATTTGCGCCCCCAAAAATCGAACACTTGGTGCTGCTTGTTTTGAACAAATTCTGGGTGTTTAAGCAGGCAATGTCGGTTAACCAAAAATCACAAAATAGTCTAATAATTTTATTGGAATGATAATAAATAGTTGAGGTTAAAAGTCATGCGAGTTACTGTTGTGACTGAAATAGCCATGGTTTTAATTCTAGGCTCAGGCGACGGATTTGCCATTGCTATCCGATGAGTTATAAAAACAAATTAAAATAATGCAGCGTTATCAACCTTCACAATTCTACAAAGGGAAACAGCAGAAACAAATTTAAAGTTTTGGCGGTAGCCGCGGGATTTCGTGGGTAATCCGTCCATCATAACTGGGAAATAGGGAAATCCCGCCTGAAGATGTGACCAAAATCCCGTATTTTTATAATCTCGCTTTTGAAAGCGAAAGTTCAGTTAACATAATATTTGAATCCCGCCAAATGCTGTTTAATCTTATTTTAACTTGTTTTGGTAATTTGTTTGTTTTCTTTAAAAGTTCATTAATTAGCAAAGAAACAAAAATATTTTACTGTTCTCAATTTATGTACATATTTCACGTGAGTTGTAGTTTAATTATCTAAAATAAATATAGTAGGTACAAATATAAATGTTCAACATACTTATTGTTGAACATAGTTATTATATATTAAGAGCAATATTTTAAAGACAGTAAATTTGATTCTGTTTCTTCCTTTTCTTTAATAATATTTCCTCGTTTCTATATTTACTGTTATAATTGCTATTTTTTTAAGCTTGAAAAAAGGAACCCTCTGTCGTCGTTAAGGTTGAAAAAAGGAACACTCTGTCGTCTGTCTGTCTGTCACAGCTGCTTATTTCAGGAACTACTAGTGTTATCGACTTGAAAGTTGAAATAGTTTTAAATAATGCTTGCCAACCTTTATGTTAAATAAAAAAATTTAAAAAAATATTTTTATTTTTGTTACAAATGTGTCGAAGGGGGGAGGGTTATAATTTTAAAGTGGGATTACTACATATGATAAGTGGGGTATAATATGCCCATTATAAAATATATTTTCATTTTTTTGCATTATGATGAAAAACTTCTAAAAAAATACCCGAAATCTTTATTACTCCAATATTTAGGTGATATTTTTTCTTTTTGCACTTTTCGCCAAATTATTTGGCGCAAGCGGAATAGACGACTTTTAAATAAATTCTAATTTTTTTTTGTTAATTCTAATTTTTAGAGAAATAACAATTCATTTTTTATGACAAGAGTGCGCTATGTAATTAATTATTTTGAACCATAGATACGCACACAGAAGTATATTAGGTTTTTTAAAAAATGTTTTCATTTGGTTGGCCTGCCAGTCAAATGAAAATATATTTTGTTAAAAAAAAAAACTAAAAAAACTAAAAAATTGTTTTTAAAGTAAAAAGCATAAAATAATATTTAATTTTTGAAGACGGTTCAAACAAAGTAGAAAACAAACAAAACAACAAAAGTGTTTAATTTTCCTACCTTATGATCTGGTGAGCTGAAAGATTTAGGTAGTTTCATATGGTACATTCGTTTATAGTTGGGTAGTTTTTTTTTAACTATTTTATTTTTCTTTCGTTTTCTTATTTAGCATGTATGAGCAAAGTAGTTTCAATAGTTGCAGGGATTGTGCACTCTATAGAAATGAAATAGAATCATTCAAATCTGGCAATACGTTACGAAATTAGGTATATCCTCACCGTACAAAATACTTACCACGATACTAGTATACCAACTTACTTTAAATATCAAACGAGAATTATTAATATTGGGTCATGTATTACGAAGTAAGTAAGGTTACTTACTTAAGGTGCTTCCTCCTCATTTGGTAGTCTTGGTGCAACATCTTCTATAATATGATATAAAGCTAGGTAACGCCAAACTTACCTTTACCATTAACCAAAATTTTTGTCAAGCAAGATACTTTTCGTCCTCATTTGGTAGTCTTGGTGCAACATCTTCTATAATATGATATAAAGCTAGGTAACGCCAAACTTACCTTTACCATTAACCAAAATTTTTGTCAAGCAAGATACTTTATCCAGCAATGAACGAATCATCTACCATAAAATTGTTATATGGTATCAATGGGGAAACACATTCTACACATCAAAAAAACAGAATCATCCAAATCCGTTCACATGATAACCCCCCCCCCCCCCCCCCCCCCGCATGGTTTTCTCATAGTAGCAATGAGGGTCATTCTCTATACAACACAAACAGTATCATTCCAATTGGTCTATACGTTACGAAAATAAGTTTCAACCCCCTCCCGCACCAACCCCACCCAATTAATTTTAGTTACGGTAACAATGGGGAACATACTCTATACAATAACAAAAAGAATTGTCAACATTGGCCCACGCATTAAGAAAATAGGTTACTCCTTCTCCCACATCCACTCCCGGACTAAATTTTTCCTCAAAGTAGCAATGGGGCTCTATACAAAAAAAATATCCAAATCGGTCTGCGCGTTATGTAGTAAGTTCTCTCTTTTCACTTGACATAGTATGGTAGAAGGGCTGAGAGATTTTAAGTATTTAGGAATTTCTACTTACGACAGTATTGATATATCTGTAAATTTTGTATTGTCTTAGTAGCTTTAGAAAAATAGTATCGTGGTTTCAGTCAACAGATTCTTTCCTTAAAATTACAATAGTTCGGTAATATATCCAGTAATGACATCTTGTAATACTTCTCCTTCCTTGTTGTATGGTCTCTGGTAAGCTAAAAGATGGAAGTAAAAATGTTCTTCTGGTGGAGGGGATGGAATTGTGAAAGTTCATAGACGTTTTTTTTGGTAAATTGATTACAACTAAAGAACTGTCAGAAGTAAATTTCAGTGCAACGATCAGGGCGTTTACAAGAAATTGTAAAGTTTGATAGTTCCCCGTGTTTATTCCAATTTTTATTTATTAGATGTATGTAACTTGCCAAACATCAATTAGCTGTGAATTGTCAACCATAAAAGAAGAAGAAAAATTTTGCCGAAATTTTGTCTACCCTCATTAGCGTGTGTAAAATTTGGGTAAAAGGGAAAATAACTCGACGATCAAATTTCTTCCAGTCGCACTGCGGACGAAAACTTTCGGTTCGGTGTAAAAACTTTCGAGTAAACAGACAGACCTATTAAGAACTTCATTTCATATACCTTTAGCATGTAATAAAGTTATCTCATTATACTGATGATGACCTCTAACATATACACATACATTGAGGGCCAAAAGGTAGTAAGTTTCCCATAACGCAACTTTTACGTCCAAATAAAAGATAGTTAATTCAACAAGATTATTTCATATACTTTTTATGGTAATTATAATTAAATTGACATTTCAAAAGCAACGTAAGTAAACGTATAAATAGGAAAAAAAACATTGTAAGGTGTGCCAAAATAAGTGGAGTGATAGATCTCACCTAGGCAGACGAAAAATTGTATGAGGGGGAGGGGGTATGCATGGTATGCATATCACTCTTTTATTTTTATTTTTTGATCTACTCAACGCAGCAACAAAAAAACAAACTCTAAAAAACTATTATCAAAATGACCTTTCCATTGCAGATACCGTAATTAAAAAAGTGAAAAAATTTCTGAAATTACCAAAATTTCAGCAGTTTCCCAAATTTGTAAGTAATTAATATTACTAATTTATCTTTATAAAATTGCCTATCTCGTTGCAATATTGCAACATGTCCATGTAGAGAAAGGAAGTAGAAAAAATCTATCGGGGAAAGTAAAAAAAAATTTAATCATATATATGTTATTTAATTGGGAAATCTCTTCGGCTGTGTGGCTCAGGTTAGAATTGAGATAGTGACCTAGGGTTTCAGCTACATTATATATTTAGAGGCATATAAGCTCGTGAGAAAATTATTATTCGGATAGGGCTATACTAAGGATGACTCTAATATATTTAAGACATCTTTTTAATGGAACTAATCAATGAATTTTAGTGAAGCATATTAATTAAACAAATAGTAGCTCAAAAAAGAATATATCTACTTTAGTTTCACGATTTTTTTTTCGAACGCTTACAATTGTTTCGATGCACACTTATCCTCAGAACTGTTCAATTGCTACTAATTATATTATAAGTTGTAGTAAACTTCTGATCAAAATTGAAAATAAAATAAAATACCAAGTTGTCAAGCAGGTTTTTAAGCATTGGAGTATTTTTATACGTGAAATGAACTCTCCACGCGACCTGCAGTTACTCTTTAATTTAGTGCAATATTAGCAATTATTTCAGCTTAATGTACACAAAAGGTGATCTTGAATGCTTCGAAGTGCACAACAAGGCTAACCAGTTTTCAACAAAGTCAAGTTTACAAATTCACCTTATTTTATGTAATTGCCTGCACAACACTTTTGCACCACTTTTAGACATTATTTCAAATTTATTAAATGATTAAATGATTTATCTTTTATGATACCGAAAGAGAGAGGAAACATGAATATTAGAATGACTGATCTCACAATCAGTGAACAACCATTTCATTAAGTGCAATTCAAAGCTATTTTGATGGTAGTTTTATAAGAATGTAGAAATCTTAACAATTAAGGAAAATTGCCGTCATCTTTTGCAATGACGTTAAACAAATTGCCCGGTATCCTCCACGTATTAATAAAACTGATACGTACCTGTCATTATTAAGTTGGTGCAACTATTAGGACCATTAATTAGCATGCAAAGATTATTTAGTCAGTTCTAAGATTGCTTTCTAGTTTTAGCTTTAGTTTTGAATACTCAAAAAGGCAAACTGGTTTTGTGGTTGCCGATCTTTCAATAGCAGAAATAAGAGTGTAGAGTTTATACTTTTAAGTTACACAATTTAACGTTACTTTATAGCACTTAATAAATAAGTGTAAAACGATTATCTGATTTATTTTTATCCACCTTTGATCAAGTGTTTTTTTTCAAATATTTCTATTTAAAAAAATAAAGTATTGTAGGAGTGTTCTTGATAGGAGAGTTTTTTTGTTATTCTAAGCGTAATTATAATATTGATTATAAACTTTAGAAATTCTGCAGTTCTGTTGACAACATATGTCAACGTACATAAAACGGTCCATAATGCCATCAATTCGATGATCGGGCCCAATGCCTTGTCCCGAAAAACAGCCCCAGACTAGAACATTACCTCCTCCATGCTTAGTTGTTGGTACGCAGTACTTGGGATTTAATCTTTGCCCTTTTGGTCTTCGTACTCGTCTTATTCCGTCAGAGTACTTGAAATTGTACTTCGATTCATCGGAAAATAATACAGTTTTCCATTTTTGAACACTCCAGTCTAAATGAACTTTGGCGAATTGTACCCTGGCCCTCCGGTTCTTTTCTGAATAAAGCACTTTCTATAGCTCTCCTCCGAATTGTCCGTTCACTTACTGGTAAGTTGTACTCTTTTGCTATTTGATTGGAAGATACTGTTGGTTCACTTAAAATTCTCTTTTTAATCAAAAAATCTTCCTCCAGAATGCACAGGGGAGACACGACCCGTCATCTCGTACTTTTTAATTAATCGCGAAATAATCGATTTATTGAAAATTTTTCACTGATTTGGTGTCTGGATAAACCACTTTTCCAGTCAATTATAATGTTATACTTGATTTCACTAATTTCTTGCCATTGTTAATATCAATAAAGACTCGTAACACAAAGTCCAAACCAGCACTCTTATTCACAAGAACGATTTAGCAAAACTGCTGCATTAATGATAACATTTTAATGACGCAGATAAGAACAATGCAGTTCTGATCAAATGATTGTTTAGAGATAACGTTTCGACAGTGGCAGTATGAAATATGTTACCAAAAACAAAACGGGTGCTTTAGTTTTGTCCAGGCAAATTTCGAATATTGAATAATACTTTTATGTTAACTTTTCTTATTAAATAGATTGATTTGTTATTGTTATGTTTTTTTATAGTGCAGGTATAGATAAATAATAAAAACTAATGACAAAAATTTTTCATTTTTTTTTCCTGTAATTATTAGAAGATGAATAATATTTCACGAAGAGGTGCTTTAGTTTTGGCCAATACTGTATATATATATATATATATATATATATATATATATATATATATATATATAGCGTGTTTTCAAATAATACTACCTTTATTATAATTTTTAAGTAATACATGTGATTCAGTTTCATATACAGGTTGTTTCGCATAAGGTGTGTGCTAAAATAAGTGGGGTGGTAGATCTCACTTATTCAAACAAAAAATTTTATGCCAGGGGGGGGGGGGGGCGGCAATCTCAACCGTTTGGGAGTTACAGTTACAATGACCTTTCCAAAATTATTAAAAAAGTTGATATAGCTTCTACCATTGCAGGTACAGACTTCCAAAAGTGAAAAATATGTTTTGAAATTACCAAAAATTCAGCATTTTCCTAAATTTTCTTCGAAATTCATGTAATTAATACATCCGTTTTTTATTTCCATAAAATTTCCCATCTTACTACCTTTTCAAAAAAGTGCAGCACGTTCATGTTGAGAAAGGATATAGAAATTTATACGTAGAAAACCTATCGGGGAACATTATAAAAATCTGTAATTTAAAGAAATTAAGCTCATACTAACCCTAAAATACTTTTTATTGAATTCAAAACGCATTAAAATTAATGTTATTATGTTACAAAAGCTGTACGAAATGTCATCCGTCAATTTCGATTTGTGTCATTAACCTGCTTCTGCCTGTCTAAGGTGTATTTTAGGCAGTCTCTCTGGTATTTTCCTCACAGTAGTCCCAATTCTGCTAGCTAATTCGTCTCTATCCTTAACAGACCTTGAATCAACTTCATCCTTCATTGTTTTCAACAAAAAAAGTTCAATGGGATAAGATCTGAAGCACTAGGAAGCCAAGGAATCGGTGCAGCTTGTCCCGTCAGGAAATTTTTTCATTTAATATTACCTCACAATGATGGCAGTATGCACTTGGGCTCCATCGTCTCGGTAAAACATTGCCCTAAGATTATCCTAAATTTGCTTTTAAGCACTTCCGGAAAAATGAATGGTTCTATTAAATGGGTGCCGCTGATACCAGCCCAAACACTGTCATAGAATGTGGGCTGGAAGGATGTTTATGCGGATTAGTAGATTGGTTGATGTCGTTGCGTTGAGTAGATCAAAAGATAAAAATAAAAGAGCGATGTACACACCATGAAAAGTGGAATTTATGAATCATGGTCCCTAGGGCATCGCAATTGTTTTTAATTTTACTCGATAATTCATTACTTTAGTTGTGAAACTACCTTACTAGAAGTGAGCACAGATATTTGTTGCCGGGTTGTTCTCAGCAGGTTAAATTGAAAAATCGAATTTCTGATTCAATACAGTTTAAGTGCAAAGTACCACAAGGCTCTATTGTGGGCGCATAACTCTTTAGCCTGTACATAAACGGCGTACCAAATTCAGTCCGAAATGAAAGAAAGAATTACCCCAGATGCCCTATTGATCTGTCGGAAGTTGGGTTTTTCCGTTTAAATTAGGACTTAATACTTATTTGTGGTCTATCGCTAACAAGTTATTATTAAATACGGGTAAGCCGAATTATATGATAATTTACAGATTATCTCCATTTCAAATAAACACGTTTACCACGTAAAGAAAATATTAAATAATGTATATGTACGAAGACTCTGGCTTTCGAGATATCTCATTTTTACTGCTTCTAAGCTAAGGACTGTGAAAATTCTGATAATACCGCCTCTTTACATATGGAAACCTTATCTTCCTTGCGTTGGACGATCATTCTACTCGTAAACTGAATATAGCGTTTAACGGTTGTTTCCTTTCATACATTGGCTACGACCATTTAAGTCGTTACTGTAACGAAATCCGGGAATGTTCACTAAAAATTTATCTCGTCTTTAAAGCTTTAATATTCTTACATAAGCCGGGATATACTCGTGAACCTGAATACTTTTTGGAACATATTCGCATTCCGGAAGAGACTATTTGAACACTTAAGAGGGGAACCAGTTTAGATGACTCATAAAACCGAATTTTTCTTTTCATAAATTGTTCGTAAAACTATTCAAGAATATTTTCCCAAAATTTCGAATGACAATTTCCATTTGTTCTGGTTCTATGAGCGGCGAGCGCCCCTCGTTTAAGTGCCGAAGCGCGGTAGGTAAAATGAAGCGTCCACTCAGGTAGTCATTTATTTGCAATTCGGATTTGACTCCTTAAACGACGTTCTTCTATTTATTTTGACAATAGAAATAAATAATTCATTACTGCCTTGAAATTTTTGTTTTCAGTAATTTTTTTTCTAATGCGTTTTTCTCGAAAGGACCTTTTTTAAGTTGTGTACACTCTAGCTCCAAAACTTTCTAAATAATAATTTTAAAAAGTGACAGTTAGTTTCTTTATACAATTGCACTCCATATGAACTTAAATGTGGGGTTATATCATTGTTTAAAGTATATTTTTTATTGCAAAAAGTTAGAAACTAAGGCATACAATGATACCCTTTTGTTTAAACGCCACTAAAAAATGAAATTTTAAATTTTTTCGGCCAGATTTAATTTCATATAAAAGAAACACATGTTCCTACGGTACTCTTCAAACTATATTGATGTCAGAAGAAAACTGTGGCGTCCAGAGTGTACACAAAGAGCAAAAAAATAGTGGCCTTCGATGGGCGGCAACTTTTAGAGAAAATGATTCAAAAAAATTCAAACATTTCTTTGAAAATATGAATAAAATATTCCCAAAGTTTGAATAAATTCTATTCATTCTTTCATGTCAAAAGAAATCATGAAAATCACTAAAAAAAACGTACTCCTGAACTGGTTCCGTCTTAAGATGAAATAAAATAGTTTTTAAAAAGAAAAAGATGAACCGAATTTACCAATAGCGCTAAAAATATAAAATAATTTGTAATTTTATATCTATTAGAAAATTAAAATTATTACCATCGCCACCGTACTCTATACAGGAAGAGAGAATATTCATAGTCAGAGAATTATCGTGGTCACTCTAGCTAGAAATTTTTTATCATTTACCAATCAAGAAGCGTATTCTATACAACAGAATCAAAATCATCGAAATCGGTATACCACTGAGGCGCCGCCCCTCCTTAAACTCTCGTAATCCACAGTTTTTGTCATGACACTAATAGATACTCTATGCATTCAGAATCATCTAAATCAGTCCACGCGTTACAAAGGTAGACTACTCCCACCACAACCCTTGGTTAACATTTTTCCTCATAGTAGCAATGGATACAGCAAAAAAGAGCCATCCAAATAGGTCTATGCATTAAGATGTTGGGTAACGACCATTTCCCAAAGGGGGCATCCACCCAATCCCCACCCCAACCCCACCCTTGGAGATTTATTTTATAAAAGAAAAAAAGAACCATTCAATTCGCTCCACGCATTAAGAAGTTAAGTTTCATCCGCACCCCCATCCCCCAGCAAGCTTTTTGACATGCTACCAATCTACCAATATTCTACCCACAAAAAAAAAATCATCCAAATCGGTTACGAAGTCAGACTACTCCCCCCCCCCCTCATCCTAGGACCTTTTCTTTTCATTACTAGCAATGTGGGATCATATTATATACAACAGAAAAAGAATCATCTAAATCTGTCGACACATTTCGAAGTTAGGTTTCCCCCTCACCTTCACCCCAACCGCACCAAACATATTTTTGATATGGTACCAATCGGTGAAAACAAAAAAAAACATCAAAATCGTTCCACGCATTACAAAATTATGCGATTAAAAAAAATAAAATAAAAAAAAATACGTGTCGAACTTAGTACCTTGTTGTTTACGGGAAGTCGGTTAAAAATGTGGTAAAAGTGTATTTTTGGCTAATGTAAATTGTTTATCGTGTGAATTAGAATTTTAAGCTTTGGATAAATGCATTTATACATATCAGTAAGATTTTAGTATTGTTGTACAAACAATTAATAAAAAATCTGCTCTTATCGTGTTAATAATATTAATTTTATTATTTTTAGAGTCTTTGTTAAATTGACTAACACATTTTCACATCTTCATCCTAATATCACACCACTGAAACATTTCATCTTGATTTTTTAATTGTTTTTAATTATTATAGAGATACACAATTAAAAACAATTAAATAATCAAGGTGTACTGTTTCACTGGTGTGATATTAGGATGAAAACTTGAAAAAATTTAATTTGAGTTTTTAAAAAATTTGGAAAATCTCGAAAACCGTAAGACTTTGTACTAATCAATATTTGGCTTGGATCTCACCTATCGCCTCCACAAAGCGTTGCATCGTGCTGCTAAACACCCTGTATATCGGAAAATATATAAAACTTAAAAATAAAAATAAAAAATAAATGTATTAATGGGATTTAGTAGACACAGCGATGATATAATATAATTTTCTAATCATCTTTCTTTTATCTTATCCAGCATTGTTAAATTGCAAGACTTAGGATAAATCTGTAGTCTCAATCCCGCTAAATGTTTGCTATTTGAAACTGAATAATGCCATGCATTTCCCTGCTACTTCACTGTAAAGTGCTTTAGTACTCTTTGTTTTGGAGGGATATTGTATTGTCGTAGTTTTCTCCAAATAAAGCTTGTGCTCACCGAATCGAATGCTTTTCGATAACAATGCTGTAAAAAATGTCAAGAATGAGAAAACAGACTTCAAAAGTTAACTGATTACGTTCGGACAGGTAGAAATATTTTAGTTTGGTGTAAAACTTTCTTTTTTGCGTTGTAAGTGAGGAAGCCGCATTTTAGCAGAGATTTATTCGAAAAGATAAATTTATTAAAATTATTTGCTATGTGTTTAGAAAACAGAATATTCTTTTTTAAAAGTTCAAAATATATACGAAAAATGCACTTAACTTGACTTGTTTTCGAAAAATTCAAAACATACTTGTTTAAACCTAGAGCAGAGAAAGAAATATTAAAATTTCTTTACACGATCAGAAGTTCTGGTTAAGAAAAGCTAAACTCCTCAGATGGAATATTGTATTTTAATACCTTTTTTAAATGTTATGGGAATATATTATTTTTTTTTGTTATTATTAGTTTTAGTATTAAAATTTTCATTTACGATTATTTCCAAAAACTATGAGCTTGCCCGCAGAGTGTTGATATACGAGTATATATAAATTCCAATTCCTATTCTTCTTATTTCTTATTATATTTAGTCCTGCCTATTTCTGATCGGTTTGTTACAATAATTTATGAGATTTATCGAATATTTGCCAGTTAGTTTACTTACAGTTTTCGGTAAAGTTAAAACTCCTTTTCGAATTTTTGTAGTCACCTAATTTCTTGTAGAATGGGGCATTTGCTAATATAATGCAGTACAACGCCGTCATGTTAAAAAAGTTACACTTATTGTACAACATATATTGTCCATATTTCAAGGAAAAATCTAAAGCGCCATATTTTTCGAAATAATAAAATTTATATTTGAAGTTAATTCCATACTATCAATTAGTTTCAAGAAGAATATTACAAATTAGGTAGGAAGGTAGTTTCAAAATGTAAACCTATAATTATGAAAGCCTATATGACATTATCTTTTAATTAATTTAAATTATATTTTAATAATATTGAATTTTTCACGAGGTAGGTAAAGAAAACGTCAAGTTAGTTGAGAAGTAGGAAGGACGACTCGATCCTGTGGTAATTAAACTGTATGAAAATGAGGAACGATAGTGAGTTAAGACAGCAAAGAGTCAGCTTTGATTTGAGATCAGTCTGGTTCTTAAAAATCATCCAATTTTCATAACACTCAGTATTCAAAAAATTCAAAATTTCACAATTCAAACTTTACAAAATTTCACAATTCAATATAGCTTAAACCATATGGAGGATTGAATTTTTAAAAATTAATTGATTATTATAAAACTCAGTGTTAAGAGATTGAGTCGAATTTATTACATAGGAACGGTTAATCGTAAATGATGACTTTTAAAAGAGATTCGGTTATTCGGTTAATAGTAAAGATAGAGTGATGACTAAGCTTTAAAAAACGATTCAGTTCGGATCGAATTAAATATTCTGGGAGTTTTGAAGTCCCTAATGTTCAATTTTCAATATGTAATCTCTCAAAGTACGATTTTTCCTAGGGCTTCACGATACTCGAGATAATTCTCGCTGCCGGTGTCGGTCTCGACACGATACCGGGACCGGCAGCGAGACAAATATCATTGGTAACAGTGCGATACCGAGAGCGAGATTCAGGTGACGAAAGTGAACGAGATATTAGTTTTTATAATTTTATTGTGGACAATTTTTTTTAGTTGTTTCAGCTTTTATGTCGCTCCGAAAAATTTCAATTGTGACACATAAGTATACACTGCTTTCCTCAATCGCTTCTTTCTACATTATTTCCTTCTTCAGAAATTTGCGCTTTATCCCCAATAGCAAATAAGAGCCTTTGCTACCGAGGGGGGGGGGGCGAGGGGAATATGAAGAAAACGCATATATACATAGATATATCACTTGTCCTCGCATCCTGTTATCCCACCATAATACCCTTTTTTGTTATCTTGCCGAGAGCCAGATCGGACCGAGACTGGCCTTTATATCGCCGATATTGCGACGAGAGCAAGATCACCTTCACCTTGACGAGACGAAGTCCAAGATGTGCCGAAGTCTTGGTCTTGTCTCGGTGTCGTGAAGCGATAATTTTTCCACACAATATACAACAATATATTTCAAAATGAATTTTCACTATCTTATGTAGCAGCGGATTTACCCAAAGGCAAACATAGGCACTTTCCTAGGGGCCGCAGCTCGAAGGGGCCAGAGGTCTCAGTTAAAAAAAATTATACTTTATTATTTATTTGCATCCCGGGTCTATAATATCTCAAGACAAAAGATGAGATGGTGTTCTCCAAGGTTTTCGTCATCGGCATTTATTTTTTAAGTATATGGCCCCTGGCACCTTATTCGAAAGAAATGTTTTCTTCTTTTTAATTGCTGAACACTGAACATGGGTCTCAAGTGAGATAAAATCACTGAGATAAATACAATGGAGATAGCGCTGTTTGCAAAATAAATGGGAATTTGTGTGTACAATTTTTTTTGGGTTCTGTTCTTTATGTTATACTTAGTTTAGCAACTTACCAAAGAAAAGTGAAATCACAGAACAACAAATTTCTCTTTGGCGGTTTATTATATTAAAAAAAATTATTTATTAAATTTTAATTAATTTATTAATCCTATTATTAAAAATCTGAAATTAAACAAAATATTCAATAGTTATTCCTGAAATTTGCTTGATGTTCGATTATTGGAAATTTCTTAAACTCCTAAAAATTTCAAATAATTGTTATTAAAGTAATAATATTAATAAGGGTAAAAAACAGCAATAAATTATTAACGCAATAGTAAATTCAAAGGCAATGAAAACATTTAAATGGGAAAATAGTAATAAAATCAAAGGGGTGCGGCGCTTTGCTTGCCGATGGCCGCTTAAAGAGTAAATCCGCCGCTGATCTGATGAATCTGATTCATTACTATTCACATCATTGTGGTCAAATTCGTTGATTTCATGACTAGATTTAGAAACTGGAGCTGTGATTTCTTATCGATAACTGATTATATGGTTAGTTGTGAGACATGTCAGAATCCTTTTATCGCAATTTTGCCCTTTGTTAAGCATTGGTTGATATGAGCAACTTTTAAAATTGTTAACAAACTGCTGATAGAAAATAGAGTATAAAATATTCAGTAATGAAGTTTGCACAGAGGTTAAGGGATATTTCTAATGTGATGGGCTGTTTTTGATACCTAATTCGCGATTTTTTTTGTGAAAAAAAAGATGGGTACCTACAATTATGAAACTTTTTGCGTCTTTTTATTCGGGACATAAAGTACAAAATTTTTTTTGGTAAAAAACCTAAATATGGGGGCGCTGCAGAGCACTGTATTTGGCTCCCCAAAAAAACGCGGCTCCACGGTGTGCCGGGTTCCAGCCCTTTGTGATTTTTGTTTTCAAATTTTCCACATGTTTTTCGTCTCTAAGGGGCCTTAACTTTTCACTTAATATTGCGAACAAAAATCAGATGAAGTTCTTTTTTCGCCCCATGTCCATAAGAGAGAGAGAGAGAGAGATTGTTTAATGCACTACTGCGCTTAGTACCTGTAAAACATATTAAAAGACTGCGATCTGTGATTAGATTTATTTATTCATCAAATGTCTGATTACTACAATTCAATACAAATATGTAACAGTCAATACTAAAGATATAAAGTAACTTTAACTAAGCTGATCCCGACATCGACGTCAGCGGCTCCTTCAAGACCTTAGCAGCTCTGGAGAATAAATTGTGCGTTTTTTTTTATATATATATGCGATGCTGCCAAAGCTCAGGGGATGCCCTATAATGCTAAAGCACAGCCTTGGCAGGAAAGGAATTAAGGATGAGGGAACTGGGTTAGGAGGTTGAGTGATGGAGGTGTCGATATACGCTCCGTTTGAAAGTTTCAGGCTCATAAGACGAGGGAAAAACAGAAGATGGTACACATTCGTGTTGTTCTGCTTAGAAAAGATTCCCGAAATTTTATCTGGAGAGTATAGGGGTGGAAGCGACTTGTAGATCTTGCATCGTGCGTTGGAATCAGACTAGCAATTTCGTTAGAACAGTGGCCATGGAAATGCCGATAGAAGAGTGAGAGACAACCGACATTCCGTCGAGGTCCGTCAAGGCCCTCAGAGATTGAGGAATCCCCAATAAGTTTAATAGCCTTACGCTGGACTTTGTCTAACGCGGACAATGCGGTGTGTCAATGTTACCTCGAACAGCACACAAAACTCCACCCCCATAGGAGCCTCCAAGGCAGAAAGATATCGATCACAACGCAAGACTAGAAACTCCGAGCTGAAGAGTTCTGCGTCACACACAATCAGGCAGAACGCTGACGAGTTTTTTGAAGTGGCATCAGAGTGTTCGGAACTAAATCAGGAACAATTGAGTTAATCTGCCATATGTCCGGTGAAACAACTTCCGGATGAACTTGTGAAATAAAAACGCTTCGAGGAAGTTTAGTTGGCTTCACGGTAGCAGCTCCACTTCGAGTCGGAGGAGGTGAAACCCACAGGGATAGATTGATGTGGAGAATCCATACGCGAGGCATTAGAAGTTGGGTTAACTGCTCCTTTGGTGCACTGTTTCGGATGTGAAGGCACGAATCAACGGCCTCATCGCCGAGCGTCGAAACATGAAGTGAGCTCTCCACGCTTTTGGTTGACGGTACAGTCAGAGGGGCGCGACTCTTCAAACGAATGCGGTGCCTGCAATTAGGCCTGGGCTACGTGGGAAGTATCGGACTGATTCGGAGAGATGGCCGCTGGCAAAGAGTCCGAGCCATCCAGGGTGACAGAAGAATTGGAAATAGAACTATCAGCACCGCACGACGCCAAACTCCTTATATCAGAGGCGATAGTGTTGATAAGCTCTGAGTTTCTGCTGACAGACACTGACCAGGATCCCAAGTCGCCTTTAAAGAGCTTAATATTGCGTGAATCATTATCGGTGTTTGGGTAGCTAGCATACCAACAACAACTGTTATTAATATATATATATATATATATATATATATAAAAAAAGTTGTTCTATAAATACTTCAGACACGACTTTGTGATAATCCTAAATAAAAAAGCTTATCTCGTTTTTCTAAGTCATAATATAACATATAGGTATAATGGAGTCAAATCATCTTGTTGACTAACTACTTAGTTGAAAAAATTGCTTGATGTTAGTATAATATTAAAGATTGTAGTTTTAATTGACATTTAATAATCAGAATTTCAAGTTCACTATTGTTAGAATATTTGAATAATCAAGTTATTTTCTAAATATCTTAGTCACTTAATTAATTTTGAAATTTATATTTTTTCAGAGTGATACCAAAGATGCGCCAGAAACCTATTAGGATATAATGAAAACTTTAAGGCAATCGTGCAGTTGGAGCCAAATCAAAGCTCTTTTGAGAAAAGATGTATTAGTCCGAATAAGGCAACCAGTAAGTATATTACCAAACTTTTCTTTACTAGCTTAATTTTGTAATACTTTGTACGCAGTGAAATATTAAAGAATGACGTTACGATGATATCCTAATGCAAGTGGGTAGACTTAATAGAGGTTGTTTAGCGTTCTCATGACAATGCTGGCTGGTCTGTCACGATTGCAATAAGTTTATTACAATCGATTTTTTATTATAAAAGTATGAAAAGGACGCTATAATTTTTTTAATTTTGACTTTAATACACTATCCTGATGCAACAGAATTCCCCTACTTGATAATGTCTTAAATTAAATTGTTAATAGTGTAAATTCCTTAGAAGAAAAGATTTTCGTTTACCTTATTCTACATAGGATTGTTGATTGTTTAGTGTTAGAAAAATTAAGTTTCAACATATATGAAAATAACAGGCGGATTAGGATCTGCAAATTGATATTCAGTTAATTTTTTGTTAAAAATAATTAAAACTTAAGAAGAAAGGAAGCTATAGGAGATATCAAATACAAAGTAAATGAAAAAAAATTAGTTAAAATAGTCATTTTTTCAGGCCTCTGAGTACCCCTAACCCCTTAAGATACCACCGCCTATAAAAATAGTTTTTATTAATATTGCATTTTTCAGGCCTCTGAGTACCCCTAACCCCTTAAGATACCACCGCCTATAAAAATAGTTTTTATTAATATTGCACATTTATCGACTACCTCGTCTAGTAATCGAAAATGCAGAATTAACGCTTCACACTCATTCTATTTTGTGCTTAAGGTTAGGTGCAATTTACCCAATCAAACTGAGTCCAGACACCATCCTAGTAGAAGTTTTGCTATGCTAATTGTAATAAGCTAGATCATCTTATGAATACGAGATAGTCATTCTGGAGATGACCACCGTGGATCCGGGGGGGAGGTGTACATTACATAATATCACATCTTTGCGTTGGATTAAGTTCAAAGAAAGTCTTTGACAACTCAGAGTACATTGGCTCTCGACGAAATTTTGTGGTCTTTCACTCTTCTATAGCTATTTACACGACCATTGCTCTAATGAAATGGCCTAATTCCATCTAGATAAATTACAAAGCGCGCCAGAAGAGCTTCAAGACAGTTTATCATCTTCGCTTTTCTCCCGTCTTATGAATCCGAAACTTTCAAAGGAGGCGTACATCGTCACCTCGTTACTCAAAACCTATTAACCCTTTTCCCTTATCCTTAATTCATTGGCGTTACGATTTAAACAATATTAATTGAGTATTATTTAATATTTTTACTGATAATATAATAATGTCTATCAGCTTCAAGAGAGGCCTTTGTCATTTTGATTTTCCGTTGATTATCTCTTTATATATTTTGCAGAGATACCCCTTTGAAAGTAATCCAAGTTTTACTTCCCCAAAATCAGTGTGAGATAAGGTGTTTTGATAAGTCAGTCTATCATAGGCTTATAGGAAATTTAATTGTCTATCCAATAGGTACCTACGGTATCAAGCAATTTTTTTTTCAGAAAAAAATAAAAAAATTTTTTTCCAAAAATCTTATCAAATCTGTTTTTGGTAATGTCCGTATACCAAATTTCATCTTAATAGCCTTATAAATGAGAGGATGGGACAGACCGAAACTAAAATGTTTCCTATTATAGTTGCTACGGAACTGTAAAGTCTCAGCTATATAAGTGCACGGATGAAGTGAAAGTTCTTTCGCCTTTGTTAATTAATAAATTGCAATTAGGAAGATGAATAAGGGTAATGAAAAACATTAAATTTTCAAAATTTACAACGATAACTAAAGTGTGATTGTTGTGAATTTTTTGCTCCTCCCGCTCAACAAAAACCTAGATTCGTGATTAACATGCCCAAAAAACAAAATTAGCAAATTACTCCCTACCACCCGGAATTCGTAGGCTCAAATTCCACCGGCGGCGACCCATGGTTGTTTTCTGCTGACAACAGATTACGTTAAAAAGTCCATGGGGGTTGCAGAGAAAACGTCAGTGGTTTGAAATCCACTTTAAAAACTTCATATACACAAAAAAGAAATTTTGCTTTGTGGTGATCATCATAACTCATTACTGGATCATCTGTTGGTAAAAAAACCAAAAAGATTTCGTTAGTTTATAAGTTTCCCGAGGCAACAACGTCCAGATTCTGTTTATTTTATTGATTTAAAAGTTAAAAAAATATTTTGCCGCTTGCTTTCAGTATATCTGATTTGATGTATGCCTGCATCATTCATCATACCAAAAGAGTTCCTTCAATGATTTTCTTTGCAAGTATGTGAGGGAACCTATTTCAGAGTAATTATTTAAAACTTTTATCATACACTCAAAGAGGCACCTGAGTTTGAAAATCAGTAATTTAGTAAGACGTCCAGATTCTGTTTATTTTATTGATTTAAAAGTTAAAAAAATATTTTGCCGCTTGCTTTCAGTATATCTGATTTTATGTATGCCTGCGCCATTCGTCATACCAAAAGAGTTCCTTCAATGATTTTCTTTGCAAGTATGTGAGGGAACCTATTTCAGAGTAATTATATAAAACTTTTATCATACACTCAAAGTGGCACCTGAGTTTGAAAACCAGTAATTTAGTAAGACCGGTTTCTAGTGTGAGGACGTAGTTCGGTGTTTTCTGAGGCAGACAAAGCAATTTTTGATTAAGAAACGTTACAGCTTTTCTACTTTTTCATACTCAAAAAATCCCTTAGAATAAAGAACTAGAGGAAAGGACATCACTCAGGCACTATAAACTTTACCCTACTTTATTTTATTAACTAAATTCTGGGCAATTTTTATACAAAAATCTCTAAAAATCTATTCAATAATTAAACTAAGTTTAGCAACATTGAAATGATTAGTAAAATAAAGTAGGACCCTCTGCTCTTTGGCCAAACCAAAAGAAACTATTTTATAATTAGTTTCGCATGTTTCCAGGGACCACCGCGGGGAGGTTTGAGATAGGAGAGTTAGATTTATCTGCTGTAGGCTGACGCTCAATATACTGATAAGCCTCATTTGGTCCCCAGCGGTATGTCAATACCTTGTGAATGTTGTTTTCCAATTTTTTCAACTAATATGCATAATTTTAAAATGAATTAGTTTATTTTGGACGGATAAATAAATTCTTTGCCGCTTAAAAAATCAGTGCGATGTCGAAATACCATTTCAGTTCTATTGCAGATTTCCTTTACACTTCCACAAGGTGTTTTTATAGAACGTTAAAGCAGGGATGGTGACCTTTATGAATGTTAAGAAAAAAGTCAAAAATAACCGGTAATTATATGACTAAAAAATATCAGTTATTATATAAGCGCTTCATTTTAACTTGTAATTATAAGTCAGCCGATTTTAATTGGAACTTCGACACGTGAATTGTTAATTACTATTCAATGTTTATAAATATGATATGAGATTACTAAAAAAAGAAAAAGGCAACATACTACCGATAAGAAATGAGATAAAAATACAAGAAAGAAATACAAAAAATTAAAAATTTAAATTAACAAAAAAATAAAAACAATATAAAAATAAAAAAATACCACTAAAATAACAAGAGATGAAAAAATATCCATAATTTGTGTCCTGGACATATGAAAATCAATACAATTAAAACGATTATTAAACAAGCGAGACATTGAAGTTATAGGCTCGTTCATTCCATAGTTGGTGCGATGGTGAGGGATATGGAAAAGCTTCCAGCATCTAAGAATTCGACGAAATTATTCACCTCGCAGACTGTCAAAACCGAAAACAATTCTAAACCTGTTTCGTCTAGCCTAAAAAGGCCCAAAAGAAAATAGCAGAAGTCGATCAAGGTATGGAGATAGACGAAGAGAATCAGCGCTGGAAGGCCACGAAGGTTGAATCTTACATCTACGCTGGACAGCCTCAATGCGATCAATATGAGTGACATTGAAAGGAGACCAAACCTGTAAAGCATATTCTAAGATTGGTAAAAAAAACACAATAAAGCAGCTTCGTTATATATGGGTTATTAAATTCCTTTGAATATCTTTTAACGAAGCCGAGGGACGGAATAGCCTTACTGTTAATGGCATCAAAATGAGCCTCAAATGAAAATTTAGTATTAATGACAACACCAAAATCTTTGGTTTTCCCAACTGTGTTCAGTGGGCTACCGCCAATAGTGAAATTACAAAACAAAGGATTCCTTTTACGAGAGAATGAGATAAGAGTGCACTTGTCAATGTTCAAAGAAAGGAAATTAATAGAGCGCCAATTACTAAAGTCTTCTAAGCGAGAGTTTAAAAGGACACGGTCATAATCAGGTTAATAAGAACAGAATCACTGGATGAAAGCTTGTAAATAAGAATCTTGTGATTAATTCTATCAAAGGCCTTACTGAAATCAGGGAAAATGCAATCAACCTGCTTCCAGCTTCAATGACAGGAATACAGAAGAACTCCAACAAGTCGGTAGTGGTACACTTATCCTTAATGAAACCATGCTGGAAAGAGCCCAAGAACCGTTTGCAATGGAAGTAAAGTATTTCACGAACCAAAGCCACAAATAATAATAATCAAACAATATTTCCAAGGTTTAGGGAACACACCGGTGCAAATAGACAAATTTAGCAAATGACAGAGAATTGGAGTCAAAGACACATTACGCAGGAATGCCATCAGGACCACACGAAAAACTTGCGGTAGCTTCTTCGAATACTAAGCCTTTCCATCACAATTGCGCTTAGAATTTCCAAATTTCCAAAATTGCTTTGGCTCAGCGCATAGGTTTGGCTTAGTTCTATCTAAAAATTCAATCTAAGAAGCCTCAAGAGAAGACCGATACCGATCGCACAGAGTGGAATAAACTAAGTAGTCAGAGTCACTCCTTGGGAAACAAAATCTCTTCCAAGCCCTACCTTTCAAATTTTTAAGTATTTCGTACACCTATTGAGCCAGGGCTGAAAACTTGACAAATTATTTGATTTACAAATGGGAACACAGCCTGTAAAACATGTTGACAAAATATCGTAGACAAATTTCACAGCCTTATCAATTCCACGTTCATTCAGAACAGCAGTTCCTAGAAGCAGAAGAAGTTTAGTGACACGATTAAAATAGTAAATTACATGAAACGCCGATATTCAGGAACCACGGGCAACAGACATCGCCTTACGAGAATGTCAGAAGCGTCAGAAAACAATACCAGGTCCAAAAACCTACCCGAGTGAAAAGGCAGTGCTATCAATCAAGTTAAAAAAGTGTTGCGGAAAAGTCGTAAAAGATGGCAGCAGACAATTATCATCCTCGGAGCATTCCCAACTCACAGCAGGCATGTTGAAGTCATCCAAAAGCAGCAAGTCGTCCGATGGAAGCAAGAGAGGTCAACAACATGGTCGATGCATGGCTCATAAATAACAGGGGCGAGCCAGGTTAATTAAAAGCTGTAGCGATATAAACGTCAAACAAGTCAACGTCAAAACAAGATTCAGTCGTGCATAAGAGAAGGCGAGTCGTTTTTGAGCGTACTCCAATTACGTTGGAGTAGTAGAGCGGGATTTCGGGGACAAGTTTTTTGAATTAGCAGACGAACTCTGAGGAGATCTCGGAAGAAACTCCCGGACATTAGAGATGTTCGGTCAGATCATGGGGTCCATCACTGCATGATATGCAATGTCCGGAACAAGGACCCTAAAAGAAGCGGAAAAAGACATAAGCCGCAGTTCATGCCGCGCGTCAAATCGTCTGCAAATAATCGAGTCGCGGTCAGTTTCAGTTCGCGATGAAATCAGAGAAATAACCTCATTCGGTGGGGTCGTAATGACAGAGATGTAACGTGGAAGTGCAGCAGATTTTAAAGCTATGGGGGTGCTTCAGGCGACCGTATTAGTGTCATCGGAAGCAGCCGGTCATAAATCGATGGGGACGATTGAAGGGGCCGTGTTAGCATCATCACCAGCAGTAATATCAAGGGGCGGGACAACAAAAGTGGGCTAGGGAACAACCAATGATCCAGGAGAAATGTTTCCAGTCAGACGTTGGCCCCAACCATCCTGCCTTAGGCGACATTTTTAAGTCGACCAGGTAATTTCGAATTAATCATACATGGATCTGAATGAACGATGAATTGGTCCTATTGGTGTCGCTTATATTAAAATTAGTGGATGCTTTAATATTTTTTATGTCAGAACCGAGAAGTTTTTCGGCAATAACACTTGCAGGAGCTCTATCAAAAGTTATACCAATGATCTCAGCACCTGATCATCACGTGTTCACAACACAACTTAATCAAATTTTGTTTCTGTTCCGATGTTACATACACTACAGAGAAAATAACAATTGGAATTTTCTACGACCTGTTTAAGCAAACAGCATGAAAAACTAAAATTTGTGTGGCTAACACTCTAACTAATAAATATGTTTCCTAATGTGAGTTTTGTCAAACACAGTATTAGTAAATAGTTGTTCACCAGTTTTGTTGGCCTCTTCACAATCTTATTTTATAACCATAAATGATTGTGCTGCGAAACCGGGCTTGCAGCACTGAAGGTTTTCGTACCACCGCCCGCCGAAGTATTTCAGCATTTCCCAAATCTCGCCTTATATATTCATACTGCTTTGGAGATAGAAAATTTAAATTAATGGCGAATAAGGGAATTTTTAGGCTGTAAAATTTTGGTCGTGACTTGTTTCTATTTAGGCAAAGTTCTTGTTCAAAGGGCTTCAAATTTTGACCCACCATTTGATTCACATGGTCACATTTTTGCTTCATATCCTTCAACAGAGTACTCAATTTTGATATTTTGTTGCAACTTCTTATTAGTTTTATTTTTCTCAATTAAGTCTATTGTTAACTTTTTAAGTTTGTCATGCCTAGTTTTATATTTTATTGCATTATAACTGCAATTATCTTCGTCAGAAGTCTTCAGACAATCTGCAGATGTTGTGTTGTCTGGTCATAACATTTAGTTAATTTTTAGGAAAACAAAAACTGATTAGTAATAGTTTTATGTATTTCGATAAACACAAACGAACGAAATCACGGTCTTGTTGGTATAGCGAATACCATGTTAGGTGTAATGTGAGGAATAAAATTCTATAAAACAATAAACAAACAACAATTCTAACAAAGCATCAAAATCTTAGCACTTCACTTGATCTAAGAACTCCTCAAATGAGCGTTTCTTATCAAATTATTATTCTAACAAGTCTTCCGATTGCATGTATTCTTGCCTGCATTTAGCATCACAATCAGCAGTCTTATATGTAAGCTATTCATCTAAATTTAAAATAAAACTATAAAACGTTTTTTTATATCTGCGGTAATGTAAAATAACGAAGTAATTGCTATTTAATTTCACAGCAGCTGTTGTTAAATTTTACGCTACCACGATGCATTAAGCACAATACTAACACTAATAATTTTAATAAAAGAACATGAAATGTTAATAATGTATAATTATATGTACTCGTAATAAAAATCCTTGGCTTTTACTGAATAAATAAAGATGAATACTTCATACATAGGTATATCTTAAAGTTAAGCGTTTTATTTCACACAGAATGAGCCATTGACTTATTAATAGTCACTGAAATAATTAATGCAAACTTACTCTTAATGCATACACTCTTTTGCAGTTCGGGCAGGTCTATTAAATAAACTTTCCGCAATTGGATTACTTCCATTTGAGAGAGTAGGCCTATATTCTTCTCCTATCTGGGAAACCTAATATTATTGAGATTGATTCCAAACCTAAAAAATCAGCAAAATAAAATAATTGACCATATGAAAATTAATGTTAGCATCTTCTCAGTTCAATGTGCTTGCCCCTCTTACTTCATAAATAATGCATTATGTATATAAAAATGTGTTATACAGGGTGTTTCAGATCTAGACAAACAAAACATTGTTTGGCAGGGGCGGAATGGGCAAGCCCAACCGTTTGGGAGTTACAAGGTGATTCATAAATTTGATAAATGTTGATCTAACTTCTACCACTTTGGGTACAATCACTTACAAAAGTGATAAAAATAGTTTTTAAAAAAAAGTTGAACCGCCTTCACAAAAAGCGCTTAAAAGCATAATATAATTTTTAATTTTATATCTATTACTACATTTTGAGGTCGGTGTAAATTAAACCTCAAAAAAAAAATATTAACCACAAAAGCATTTAATTCTCCTTTCTTATGATTCTGTGAGCTGAAATGTTTAGGTAGTTTTATATAGTATATCGATTATTTCGATTATGGTTTGGTAGTTGTTTCGTTTGCTTGATTTGCACCAGCTTTAAAATGTCGTAATAGATATCAAATTAAAACTAGTTTATGCTTTTTAGCGTGTTTTATTAAACTATTTTATTTTTCACATATTAGTGTCTTCAGATAAACGGCTCGAAAAATGCTGCTCTTATGAATAAAGCAATTTCAACAGCTGCAGTGCTAGTTCACTCTTAGAAAAGAAATAGAATTTCCAAATCCGGCAACATATTACGAAATTAGTTATGATTACCCTTTCATACTCTCACCTCAGATACAAAATTCTTACCATGGTGCTAGTGCGTCAGCGTACTCTTTGCAGCAAGCGAGAATCACTTACCAATGAGGAAACGTATTCTGTACAACAGAATCAAGATCATCAAAATCGGTCTAGGTGGCGCCCATAATTCAACTCTCGCCATAGGCCACAATACTACATAACATTTTCGAGAATTTCCTACATAAAGTGCAATGAAATAATTAGTTAGCCAGGGATTTCTGAGGATGAGGGATTTTCAATCCTTTAATCCTTTCTCTACGTAGAGTTGTACCGTTTTGAAAGGTAAATAAGAATAAAAAAGAGGTGTACGAATTTCGGAGAAAATTTGGAAAAATGCTGAATTTTTGGTAATTTCAAAACGTTCTTATCAATTTTGGAAGTGACTATATCTGCAACGTTAGGAGTTAGATATTTTTTTTATACGATGTGGCCAAATCCTAGGGGACTACCCTTTGATGCGTTAGCATGGTTTTGGCCGGAAGGGAATTAGGCTAAGGGAAGTGAGGAAACTTGAGTCTTATTTTTTGCATTGCTGCGAGCTAGACAACAGCCCAGAGACGGAGTGGATTATTTTAATTTCTTAATAAAAACTCACGGGGTCATCTGGTCTCGAACCCGGGACCCATGGCATGTTGGTCTTGCCGCTCAACGTATTGATCCAACTCCGTCTCCAAGATAAAAAATGTTGAGAATTTTGGAGGGGTTATTGCATTATTGTAGCTGTTTAGCGTTTATTTGATGTCGCTGCTTTGGATAGATCAAGAGATAAAAATAAAAGAGTAACGTAACTCCGAAACGGTTGAGGTTAGGTGAGATCTATCACCTTTTTTATTTTGGCGCATCAGATCGGAAACATCCTATATACTCGTACTATATAGAGTATTTATTGGTGATAACCCGAAACTTCAGCATATTGAATAATAATACTGGTGGTAGATGATTGGCTTTGAATTTGCTGGGTTATTCCAAAACCTGGAAATGCAACGGCATTTTCTGGACTTACAATTCCTTCCTCATATGGAGGGAAGTACTATAACAATCTTTTACTGTAATCATAAATAACTTAGACATTATTGCAACTTACAGTAAGAGGATTCGGGAACATATTTGTGTTATTAGTATCCTTTTCGAGGCAATACGTGTTTTCTGGCGTAGTATTCAACAAAACTTCCTGTGTTATCACAAGTATCATATCTTCTTCGTTTTTTTCCTTTTTCATTACATAGGAAATTTTGAATAGACACTTCCTACTTATGAAAAGTATTTTTAATAAGCACTTTAATTAATAACATAAAATTGAATTTCCTTCAGACTAATATGTAGAGCACTTTTTGCATTCTTCAAAAGAATGGTTAAGTACTTCTCCAAATATTAAATTATTGCGGTATTTCCTTTCTAAAATGGAACCCTCGGTAAAGTGGTCCTCACAAATACCTTTCTTAATGTAATAATTATTGCAACCTATTGCTTCGAGCCATTGTTGGCAAAGACTTTTTTTTTATTCTTGGGAAATCTACAATAAATAATGTTTATTTTTACAATTTACAAACATTTTACTTATGCCCCCAAATATTTCAGTACTACGGAGATGATTATGATCTCAAGCGAGATAAAGGAGACGAAAATTTTACCGTAAACAAAGAGGTTCTGTTTATGAATATTTACTTTTTTAAAGCCTTGCAAGAAACTGTTCGATAACTTTTTCACTAATTACGACTAAGATTTGTGTCAATGTTCTTATCACATCTTTCATTTACCTGAAAAAAGACTTCCCTCGCAGGTGACGCCAAACAAATTGAAAAAAACTTGAGCAAACCAATCTGAGACTAGCCACTTTGCTCAGAATCAAAATGTTTATCACTTTTGGTAGCCTTTCTTC
Organism: Leptarthrus brevirostris; assembly: GCA_964036015.1. NCBI lineage: Eukaryota > Metazoa > Arthropoda > Insecta > Diptera > Asilidae > Leptarthrus > Leptarthrus brevirostris. Next base: position 93,500,271 of record OZ038374.1, read on the forward strand.
TCGTTCTTTTTTCTAAGAAAATCTTCAGGCTTGTACGCCGTAGCACAAAACTGATCTTGAAGGAGCCGCGAATATTCTATATTTCGAAGAGTGATCTATGTTCGGGTTTTTATAGCGTTGCTCCGGGCCTCGGCGGACTAAGGAGGGGGCGATAGGAACCACACCACCAGAGGCTAAATAATAAATGTGGTAATTAAATAAACTCAAAGGTTCAGTTTTAAAAACTTCTATTAAATAACGACCTTCATAACCGAGTTCGATCGTCTACAAATAATCGTTTGTAAGCCAAAATTGTGTCTGTGGACCAATTAATTGGCATGAACATCAAAGTTTCTCTTTTCGAAAGATTTTCAGGTTCATTTGTGGGAAATTAAAAAATACAACTAATAACGCTATAGCTATTCCACAGGAAGCCGCCATTATCATGAGTGCTTTGAGTCGTAGTACAGGTATACTGATGGTGTGCTGGGAATTCCCCAACTGATTTTCACTTTATTCGGGTCCGGGTGAACGTTTTGAACCTAACCCAGATATATATGTACATTATATCAGCAAACAAAATGAAAATGTCGACTTCTTATAAACTGGTTTTATTAACCGACTTCCCAAAAACAAAGCGGTTCTAAGTACGACGTGTTTATTTTTTTTTGGATGGTTCTTCCTTCGTTGCATAGAGTAGAAGACACTAAAAAGTGAAAAATAAAATAGTTTTTTAACAAAAGTTGAAAAGACTTCACAAAAAGCGCTAAAAAGCATAATTAACTTTTAATTTTATATCTATTACGAGATTTTGAACTCGGTGTAAGTAAAACAAATAAAACAATTACAGAACCACAATTGAAGATAATGCATAATACTACCTGAACGTTTCAGCTGACGGGATCATAAGAAAGGACGATTAAATACTTTTGTTATAGTTTTTTGGTTTGTTTGATTTGCACCGACTTCAAAATGTCGTAATAGATATAAAATTAAAAATTATTTTATGCTTTTTAGCGCTTCTTGTGAAGTCGGTTCAACTTTTTTTTAAAGCTATTTTATTATACATATATCATTCGTTGAATGCTGAGGATCAAGTCGAGAACAAGTAAAAACAATCTTCAGAGTTAAAAGCAGAAAAGAAAAATCAAATATTGAAGATATAGATATTGTTATACCTGAGGGTAATACAGAAAAGGAAATAATTTATGGAAAATTGGGATTATTATTATTAAGTAGTGGAGCAAGGACTAACAACATCCTTTAGTCACTTCGATTAAGATGATCTTTTGTGGCTTGATCTAGGTTCAGATCTAAGCTACCCAGTCAAGCTTTAGTTCTTTAATTGCACCTAAAATCTCTTTGGGGGCTGCCTTAGCTATATCTGGTGGTGATGGGAAAGCCCCACCAAGATGTCTGAGCCTGATACGACCTGCTAGTCGGCTTTTCGAGTAGCCGCAGAATGGCTCGGGTCCAATAAACTGAGAATCAGCACCTTTTTTCGCTAGGTGATCCGCTTTCTCATTGCCTTCAATGCCCTCATGTCCTGGTACCCATGCCAGCATAATACTGTTGTTTCGAGCCAGTTCTTTAAGAGCAGTGACACAGTCCCAGACGACATTACACTCAAAGGTGTAGGACCCCAAAGCCTTGAGTGCCGCCTGACTGTCAAACATAATATATACTTTAGCACCGCGTATACCTCTATTAGTAATTTCACGTGCGCAGAGTTCGATGGCATGTATCTCTGCTTGAAAGATGGTTGGTGCAGAACTGAGCGATTTGTGCAGCCTTATTTTTGGTCCGTAGACCCCGATGCCCGATCTGTCTTCCATCTTGGATTCATCCGTGTACCAAACCAAAGATCCGTTCTTAAAGATATATCTATTGTTGAGCCAACAATCTCTGCTCTCAAGGATCACCTTGAATGGTATGTCAAAGTTCTGCCTTTTTGGCATGGCATCTGAGATTGAGTTGATCACCGGATCATCCATGAATTTTTCAAGGATTTTCCTGTGACCAGTCCAATTACCTGCTGAGAGGAGATTGGTGCCAAGCAGCCTTATCGCGCTTAAGGCAGCCTCCTTCCTTAGATGTAGGTGTAAAGGGGGGAGGTCTAATAGAGCCTCTATAGCTGCCGTGGGGCACCCGTAACTCCTAGACATGCTGCCCTCTGCAGTTTTTGCAGTGTGGACTGCGCTGTCTTTTGTTCAGTTTCTTATAATTCAGGGTCTTATAATTGTTTCATATGCCCAAAGAGCCATTTTAGGCCCCAAGTTTTTCCAAAGAGTCTTCGACAGGACCATAGGGCAGTCATAGCCTTACCTTTGAACCTATTGAGATGAGGATTCCATGTGAGTCTTTGATATAAAATCACTCCTAGATATATGACTTCACTTGTGAATTCTATCCGTGTTCCTTCAAGAGTAAGAGCCTCTAACCTTGGCTTCCTTTTTCTACAATGGTTGTTTTACTAGGGTTGACTTTGAGCCGTTCCCTAGTATACAAGGATTGTACCATATTGAGAGCATTTTGCAGTTTTACTGATAAAGTTCTTTAATTGCCGACTGTTTGCATCAGAGGTAGATATGAATAAAAAAAATTTGGATACCGCTGGAGTGCGCATCAACATTTTGCAGTGAAAAGCGTGAAAAAAATGTGGAGAAATAGCGAACAGTTTAAAAGAAAAGTGCAATCCATCAAAAAAAAATCTTGACAATGGACCAGCTGCGAGTTGACTCATTCCGCTATGCGCGGCTTCACATTTTTGAGCTATGTATCATCCATAGTAAAGAATTTGAGGAGGAACAAGTGGTGTAAGAAATAACGAAATTTCGACAATAATTATGAGTCACCAAGTGCAGAAATAGCTATTATCGGGAAAGCACAAGAAATTCTTCAATTTATTATTAAATGAGACTACAGCGAATTCCCTCACAACATATTCCTTATCATTCAATAATTTTAAACGATTTGTGCATAGCGTCTTGTAAAAGGAGTTTTTCGAAACTTAAATTAATCAAAAATTACTTAAGATGCACTTAGACCAGAGATAGCGTAATAAGTTTAGCAAATTTATGCAGATAAAGAAAAGTAACGAACGCATTATATTTTTATGATGAATTAGTCAATCTACTGTTTATAATACCGGCAGTCGCGGATCGAGGATTTTTACATAAAAACTTTTTATTAATACAACTGTTCGCTTTACTATAACAAAGTACTTCTATTTTGGTGGAACCTATGATAGTGATGAGTATAGTTTTTTTCGGATATTGAAAATTGCGCGCTTTGTAGACCCAAAACGTATGGAGTGTGGTCAGCAGAGCTCCTGCTTTTACTTTCCTAAAAAAAACATGGAAAAACGTTTCTCTGGCAGGAAGTTAAACTGTTGTTATTGATGAAAAATTTATATGTTCAAAGTTTTGAATAAAACATTTTCACGACTATTACATCTTTTTCGAACATTCAGAAAAAAATATGATTGACTCACCCGGAGATCCGCTGGTGAAAAGCTTTGCAACAGTATCCATAAACGAAAACCCTCTATAGTTCTCTGGATTGTTCGGGTCACCTTTTTTATGGATGGGAAATGTAATTGAATTGAAACAATTCTCTGCGATATATGCATTTTGGTACACATCATTGAAAAAACTCCCTTTTATTACACTCGCCTTATTATCTTTATCTTTCTGTAATACTGAAAGTAAATCACCCAAATCGATATTGTCGTCAAGCAATGCATTACCTGCATATCGGGGGATTCAGGTGGATAATGCATGGACCGATTTAGATAATTCTTTTTTTTACTCTATATAAGTATCATCCCCGATTTTTAATAATGAAACAATTTAAGCCCAGGGTGGTATATTGAGGCAGGGTGTCTAACTTCGTAACGCGTGGACCGATTTGGACGATTTTTTCTTTGTTAGGTAGAGTATGTTCCCCGATTGGTACCATTTAAAAAAAATTGTTGGTGGGATGAGGGTGAAACCTAACTTCGTAATGGTGGACCGATTTGGATAATTCCTTCTTAGATGTATAGAGTATGATACCCCATTGCTAATAATGAAAATATTTGGTCTTTAGGTGGGGTGGTGGGGGGAGGGATAGTCCAACTTCGTTACGTGTAGACAGTGTGTGCTGTTCTCCTATCCGTACGTTTAGATTAGCCAGTATTATAAGATTGTCAGTGTGTGCGTTTTTGCTCGAATCAAACAGAATTTAAAAGTTTTTCTTTCAGTTATTATAATTGAGATACGTTGGGATTAAAAATTACAACTAAGTAGTTTGTTTTGGTACAGTGTAACAACTTTTCTTTAAGAACATCGGCATTCGCAACATCGACGAAAGAAGGAGAAACGTTTAGTAGAATATGAAAGGATGTAAAACGAGTTCAGAACAAAACGAGAGCTGAATATTGACACCTCAAAGCAAGGAATCTGCTAGACAAACAGCCAAAAGATGTTCGACAAGACGAGATAACAAAAATTAATGTCGACATATATGTGGGATCGAGGCTTCTCCATGAAAAGAATTTTGGAACGGAGGGTCAGCAACGGCATTGGTAGCCCAGTGGTCAGAGTGATGGAGTATCATGCGCATAATCCCTTGTTTTTCTCCGATTCCTACAAAGTGGTGTAAGAAATACGATGGAGCAGATTTCGTACCGACGTTCACCTCACATCGGAAAATTTAAAGACGGACATCTAAGGGCAGATGTCACTTCAGGACAGCCGAGTTGTGGGATCAAAGCTTCTTCAAGAAAATAACTTTGGAATGAAAAGTCAGCAACAGCGCTGGTGGTCAGTCTGATAGAGTTCCATTCACATAGTCCCCGGTTCCAGATGCGATCTCCCCAGTTGCTATTTTTTGTCCAATTCCTACATACATACTTCGTCGATTTAAAGTTATTTTAAACCTGCTTTCTTGCGGTCATTCTATCAAAGGTAAACAATTTGAACACTACGTGGAGGAACGGAAAACTTGCATTAAATCTATCCATGGAGATCGTAAATACCGACTGTGCAGAAAGTCCCACTTAAGGGGTAAACTATCATCATCATCTGAAGAAGCGAGAGGATAGTCGGAAAAGGATTACCGGAAATATAGGCGAGTAGATTAAAAAAGAACCTTAGGGCTGCAACACATTCATTGCAGTAAATTCGACTTTGCAGTAGTCGTTGCAACAAAGTCGACTTCACTATATATTTAAGCCATATTTACTGCAGCACCTTTATTTCAAAGGTGAATTTAAAATTTTATAAAATTCATTTATAGAGCGAGTACAAAAAAAGCAGAATTAATTTTTTCTACTTTCAGTCAAAACAAATTCCTACTAAAAAGTATGGAACGCAAACATTTTGTTTTCTCATTTTTCTTACCGTGCCTTCAAAGTTCTTAAGCTGTCAGTACTGTAAAATTTGGAGCAAATTTAAAATTTATCAAAGTCGAAGTTGAAGTTCAATTTGATGCAACTGCATTTATTGTGTGGCAACATTGAAGTTCAACACATTAGAAAGTATGTGAAAGCGATGAACACAAAGTCGAAGTTGCAGTTGCTGTAGTGAAGAACTGGGCAAGGACAACAGAATCAAGTTAGCTTAGGTACCATGGCTAAGGGCATTGAAGAGAATTATATGGCGGATCGCCTGGCAAAAAAAGGCATGTATTCCTCAGTTCATCGGACCTGAGCCGTTTTGTGGCTACTCGAAAAGCTCCGGGGTTAAGCCAAGCAAAGGAGTCTATAGCCGCCTGAAAACAAAAAACGTAAGCGCTGTTCTCTCCCAGCTTATTATATAATTTTAACTGTCATCGCCCCTACCCTACCACATAAAAATAATAATAATACTGCAGTAAATGTCTCACGGCCCTTACCGCTAGCGACAGTTTTCTCATCCAAGGTTCAGTTCGGGTTGTAGATCGGTGTAATATCGGTGGTTCAGCATCTACCTTAAATTGTTGACCCAACTGCAATCGTTGTCTCGAATCGGGTGAAGTTCTTCTCCCACCTCATGCCCCACAAGGGATTTTCCAAAATAAAATTTTGCAAACAAACCTCCTAAAACATAAGCTATTTTTAAGGCTGTTATGTTATTTTTTGCTGATAAAATTTCTTTCTTTATAAAATGAAAATTAAAGTTTATAAAAATTCGCATTCTGTCATGGCTACATAAAATTATTTTCTGAAATATTTTACGAATACGTAACATTTGGTTTTGAATTTTGTTATTTTGAAGAGCTGATCGGGTGATATTTCAATGTTAATAAAAGTAACGTGTGAACCGATTTTGATGATTCCTCTTTTGTTGTATCGAGTACGTTTCCCTATTGGCTTCCTGTCAAAAATTTTACAAGTGGGGGTTGGTGAGAGTGCGGAATCTAACTTCGTAACGCATAGACCGATTTGGATGATTGATTTATTGTTGTATAGAGGATTTTTTCTCAATTGTTATATAGAATATGTTAAAATATATAATCTTGCACCTACAGTGGAGATGAGGAGTGGATGGGGCAGTCGCCTTACTTTGTAATGCGTAGCTCAATTTGATTTTTTTTTGCTGCATAGAGTACATTGCTGAACTAGCACGCTTTTTAAATTACTTTGTCTAGGATGAGGGAATGGAAAGGGCCGAAGGATTATTTCGTAACGTGTGACCACATTTGGATGATCTTGCTTACTTTTTATAGAGTACAGTACATCTGCAACTGTGCAATTGCTTTCTTTATAAAATAAATTTAAAAAAAAGTTGAAACAACTTCACTAGTTTTATCTCTATTATGACATTTTGAAGTCGGTGAAAATTAAACAAACAAAACGTCTATCAATCCACAAAGCAAAGCACGTAGAAATCGCACAGTAAACGGAACGGTCGTTTTTTACATAAGGCTCTATAGTTTCTTAATACGTATTTTTACACCATCCTTATCGAGTTGAAAGATCTTTTGGAATCTAAACTCTGTTACTTAAAATGAATCGCTGCAATCACGAAGACATCATAAATCTTCCTACTCTCTTTTGTATAAAATTAAAAAAAAATGTAATAAGATAATTTCATTTTAATACATATATATTTAGTAGGAGAGACGGTGGCACAAAAGCCTCGGTTATCTGTTAGAAGCGAACTTCACTACTCTCAGGTAAAGTAAGTCTGTGGTGAACGCAATATCGTATAGGTTTACGGGCCTTCCCCTTGCCAGCCGCGCTTGAAAATGCGCGTGCTAAGAGAAAATCTACCCCATGTGTTAGGGGGATGAAAAAAATGGAAATGAAAGGGACTCAACATCGCTGCAAGATAAGGAAAAGGCAGACTATTGTGAATCCGATGATGAGACAGAGTGATTTTTAAGTTTACTATAAGTCGTTGTGTTTTAATTTTAAAAAATTAAGTCGTATGAAATACATTAATGACTATGTGTACTCATGTCATTACATAAATTTTGAAATATACTTCCTTTTATCTATCCTTATTATTTAATACAATGATAATGAGCTATTAATCTTTTTATAGTGCAATTGTTAAGTAAACGAATAAATGAATTCAGTGACTAATTTTGAATTTAGGACTATGCATTTCGTACAAGGAAAGCTGTCTCTCATAGCGAGAAAAGGCATCTTTGAGTGCGGCAGTAAATTTTTTTTAACAACAAACAGACCGCCAACCCACCGCAAAATCAAAGAGAAAATGAAAATCTTTCATTTTAATAGTGTAGATTTACCCTTAGCACCCGCATTTTTAAGCACGGTTGGCCAGGGGAAGGAGGGGAGAAATTCCGCCAACCTTTCGTTCATAGGAGTAGGAAAATTCATGTCTTTCAATTAAAAGAAAACAATTTCTCTAAAACATTGTCCAAAAAATCGTTTTCGGAGGAACCCAAAAGGCCCTTATGTTTCAGGCCATGCATCATTAGGCCCGACAACCTATACGTTGCTGGGTTCATCACAGACTAACTTTGCCTGAGAGTGGTAAAGTTCGCTTCTAACAGATGACCGAGGCTTTTTTGTCACCGTCTCTTAGTCTATTATCGCACCGAGTACAAACTTCCACAATTATTGACAAAGCAGTAATTCTCACAGCGTTTTACATTTTACTTAATTTATATATTCTGCAAGCCTTCTTACCACAATTAAATTACCAAATTACACGTTAGTTACACAAAAGCTATCAACAGAGCTTTAAAATAGACTTTTTGGTTCCTATTATGTTATCACTCAAAACAGCAACATCTGTATTTCTCTGCGAGAATACGATTTTAGAAAATTAAAAATAAATAAAATGATAAAATGTTTCTGATAGAATACGGCCCATCATCGCATTACATTGACTTACGTAAAGCTTAAATAATATTAATTTAGTAAAAATAAAAACGTGCCGATTTGATGCTAATCACTGGCATACCGGGTATTTCAGATCTGACGTGCCAAAATAAGCGGGGTGATAGATCTCACCTAGAATAACAAACAAACCTACTATCCTAATGACCTTTCAAAAATTCTCAACAATGTTGATCTGACTACCATTCCAGGTACAAAAACTTCCATAAGATAAAAGGAAATGAGCATTTTCCCAAATTTACTCGGAAATTCATGTAATTAATATATATATACGTCTTTTTTATTTTTATTATTATTTTAGATTGCCTATCTTATTACCTTTCCAAAAAGGTATATAATGGCAAGGTAGAGAAAGAATTAGAAAAACCGCATCCTTAGAAATCCCTGACTACCGAATTATTTTATTGCACTTTAGGCTGGAAATTCTTTAAATATACAAATTTTTTAAGATTAAGGGTCAAAAATGTTTGTCTAGGGTTAACAGGTAGTTAATTTTAATTCTTGCTTCAAAAGAGTTATAAAAATGTTAGTGTAATTTTGTTTTATTATCTTGTGTAAACCAGACCCCTATCATCTTGCTGTTCTGTTACTCATACCTGATGGAAATTTTGCTATAAAAGAGGGAGAGAGCAAGAATGTCATAGTTGAAAAACAAATCGGCAAGTACGGGTGTTTTTAAGCAAAGCTTATTCAAAATCATTAGAATTTACTTGAGAGGAATACGCGGATATTATTTACATTTATGGTGTAGTAGGCGAAAACGAGAGAGCGGCTGTACTGGAATGTGAAAGGAGATTCCCTAATCGACGAACACCCCAGAGAGTTATATTTATACGAATTTTCCGAGGTTAAGAGAAACAGGAAGTAGAACTTCATATCGCAGGGAAATGCGACCCGAAACTTCGGAAACTTCTGCCGACGTCGAGCAGCAAATAATCAACCTATTCACGCAAGGCCCTAAAACGAGCACGAGATGGGTCGCAATTAGGGCTTCTCATTTCCCGGGATTTTGATCCCGGAATTCCCGGTCGCTTTTCCCGTGATTTCCCGGGATTTCCCGTCATAACATATTTAATTAAGATTTAAAAAAGTAAAAATTAAATAAACAATAGATTCTTAAGTAAAAAGAAAAAAAAAGTTCATTTAGCGGAAAATAATTAACAATTACATTTTTCTTCGTTTTTAAATCAAAAGTAATTTTAAAAAAAACATAATTTATTGATAGATGCATACGTTAATGATGACCTTATTTTGGTAATGAAGAGTCCAGCTGCAGAGAAGGCTCTTTTAGATTCTTTTGATGTTGGTGGAATTGTTAACATTCATTTCCTGTACGATGGTTTTTAAATCATAAGAGTTAACTTGATCATCAGATTTACTAATATTTTGAATCGTTGCGTCCAGCTTTTCGACTAGTGTTAAGGATCGAGAAGAATTAGAAGGAGCATCAACTGAGAGATTGTCGACATCACAAACGTCACTCAATATTTTATTTTCTTCAAAGCTGTTCATATATAGCCTGGAAAATAGTTTTTAGCTGTAGACTGAAGCGTTAATTTAGGTGGTAGCAATAAAGTGGAACTTGTATGGACTTTGTAATTATAACTTGAGAAATTATTTAAATATTTCAATAATCCAACTAAATTTATATTTCTTCGTTCAAGTACTCGTTTTTTAATTGCTTCTAAAATTAGAGAAGAAAAGAAATCTGTTTTCTCGCTTAGGTCATTTATTATAAATACTAAGACGCCTTCAGCTTCTAGTAATGTCGTCTCTCTGCGACCAAGTCTTTGAATGCCTATTTGTATTGGCTTGAGTGAATATGCTATGGCGTTTATGAGTTCGAACTCCCTTTCACATATGTTTAGGGATTCATTCAAATCTATCATTGCGTTCAGTATCGGAGATTTTAACTTCACAAACAACATATCAAGAAGACTACTTCATCTAGTTTTGATATCGAGTTGTAGTTGAAGTTCCTTGTTATGGTCAATTCGTACGTATTTCTGAAGTATTTCATTCTTTTCTGGTGACCTACGGAATTTCTTTTCAACTTTCCGGACCTTTTCAATAGTTTGAGTGATATCTATATCATCAAACTCAACACTCAAATTAAAATCTGGGGTGTCTTCGTATGTGTAAAACTTTATAGAAGATTTTAAAGTATCTTCTTCAATTTCATTTTCATTATCTTCTCGGGTCACTAGTAGGTCCATCCCATTTTCGATTACGTTTTCAACGACCGGTACATTCGAATTGGTTGATTTTTTGTAAAGGATATCGCAAACAGATAAATGTAAACCGTGTGCATAACAAAGTTGGTGCTCAGCCCCATTTAACTTTGCAAATCTTTTCATTACAGATGCCCCATCCGTCACAACTGCAACTATGTGCTTTTTTAGGGATAAATTGAACTCTGCTAATTTTCCTTCAACAACTTCAACCCTATTTTCTGCATGAAGTGAACCCAATATTCGAATCATGCCTAGATTCCAAAATTTTTATTGTGAAAAAGTGTTCTAGGGACTATTAGGATAATAGTCGCAAACATGGTAAAAGTAGTTTTAATTAAACGTTAGATAAGTGAGAATGCACTAAACTACTGGATTTTAAAAATAGGCAGGACAAATAGTTGAAAATTAAAATTCGCGAGAAATCCCGGGATTTCCCGGGATTGGTCCCGGTTCCACATTCGCCGGAAATCCCGGGAACGATTTGTGAAGCCCTAGTCGCAATACGATTAGAAGAAGCTAAAGTTTGGAGGGTTATTTATCATAATCAGCTTCTTTAGCTAAAGTTTGGAGTGTTATTCATGTATAATTGAAGGGAAATGTTCTGTACTTTTTCTTATGGGTAGCAATGAAGGATGAAATTTATTCAAGTCCTGTTAATACTAGAGAGGATTTAGTTAGCTGAATTGGGAATACAGCTGCGCATATATTGGAGAGGCTGGTTAGTCTAACGCTAACCAACTACTATCCCAATGAACTTAACAATATTGATCTTACTCCTACCATTGCATCTATAGTCACTTCCAAAAGTCAAAAAAATTAAAATTACCAAAAATTCAGCAATTTAGCAAACTATCTCCGAAATTCATGTAATTAACAAAGTAATTTTTTATTTGTATAAAATTGCCCATCTCATTACCTTTCCAAAAAAAAACGTGTCCTTTAAGAGAAATTTATGCGTAACCTATCGGGAAATATAGAAAAAATTTACAATTTAAAGAAATAAAATTCAAATAAATCCGAAAATGCTTTTTATTTAGTTTGAAAATAATAATGTCCACCACCACTTTGGATGCATGCAAATAATCTCCTAATTCCCTGTTTAAGGCTTATTGTAGTTACAAATACAACAATGTGCATACCGTGAAAACTGAAATTTACGAATCACCCTGTAACTCCCAAACAATTGAGATTGCTTCCCCTCCCCCGCCCTGCTTTAACATTTTTTGTTTGGTTAAGTGGGCTCTATCACCCCACTTAGTTTGGAACGTCAGATCTGAAACACCTTGTATATCTTAATGGATTGATTGTAGTCTATCTCATAAAAAAAGTAATAAATTTAAGGTTTTACCATTCTGGAACACGCTTACCTAGAAAAGTTATGTGTCATCTATTTCTATTGCCTAAGTGGTCCTTTCTAAGGTCTTTTTAATAAAAAGTAGTGTGTATTCCACGAAAAAATTTTCGTTACCCAGAAAGAGACAACTATCAAAAATTTTTCAAAATTTTCAGCTGATCAAGCACTCTATTTAATATATTTCAGTGAGGTAATACAAAGTTTTTAGCAAAAATCCATGTGTATTTTAATTTAGCCTAATATGTTGTATATATGTAAATACTATTTTTCTTTATTTCAGTGGATGACAATTGTTCAACTGTTGTGGCCCTGTGTGATATTTGGAGCGTTATACACATTAAGAAACCGGTTTCAACCGGAAGTTATTGAAGACTGTCAATTTCCTACGCGGCTTCTTCCTACTAAAAATCATCTTCTTCCGTTCTTCCATTCCTACATCTGCACAATTGAAAATGCTTGCCAAAGTACAACACCATATGAGGAGGAAACCACATTCGATAATGCTCCGTAAGAAAATATTTTTAATTTTCCTTACCTATAACAATTTCTTCAATTATAGCCTTAAGCCGGTTATCAACATCGTCCAAACTATTCTCAATGAAGACGCGTTATATACAGTTCTAACGGAGTTACCAGAAAAGGCCAACTTCGTAGTTGCTGTAACAACATTGGCTACCCACCCAAAATTTAGTTTCATAGAAAGTAAAGAAACAAATTAATGTTAAGCTAAAATTAATAACTTTTTTATGTAGGCAATATCAACAGAATTGTAAAGTCAATTCCACAGGTTCAAGCCATGCTGGGCGGAAATTTTGACATCAAGAAACTCTTTTCAGGTCAGTTTTAAAGTATTTTTTCCAGTTTCGTGAGATTTATGGGTACCGGCTTTTGGGCAACATACCTATTTGGTGAAGAATTTTATTCTATTTAAATGTTCAAGGTCTCGTTGCAAAAATAGTTTTGTAAGAAAAATTTGCGTTCTTGAATGGACTGGCTATGCTTCCGATGTTAATTAAACCTCTAAAACAATGGCTGCATATCATTGACTTAGATTTGCATTTGAGTTAACCTAGGACAGGGGAACTTTTCCCACGTGGTTACTCAATTGCATCAACTATTTATTCTCATTTATGTCATTTTGTGGAAGTAAATATCTCAGGCGTGTACAGAATTAAGAATTTGCAAACGAAATTGCAATAAATAACTTGTGTTGTGTAATATTTACTTTATTGTAACTATAATATCGGCCAAATTAAATCTCTTTATGTTATCTGACTTAAAATCGGAATCCACTAAAGCACAGATCTACCTTTCTGTAATGATTTTGCAAATAGCTGTTTTGGTCATTTAAACCTTAATATTCACGAGGAAAAATGATAGCAATACCTTTGCAAGCCGCGAGAGTTTATATAGCAAAAATAACAATTAAATCGAATCATAATGCTCTACTACCGCTTAGCAAAAATAAAACCACCTTCAAGTTCAGTGCTCTGAAAAGTAATTTAAACTTACGCAGTGAAATGATGGAGGTATTACGTAGCCTTAAGCGTTCTACCAGAAATAATGAGATACGTATCTTACCGGGTCAAACATTTCAGATCGGATGTTTTGTTCCGCTGATATATTCGGCAATATCGTCATAAAATTAATGTTTAGGTAACATTTTAGTGTTTTATATTTTAAGTTAATGAGTTATCTTTGGCTTAGGCTTTTAAGGGCTTCTTTTATCTCACAATCACATCGTTAATAGTTCGGCCATGTATTTGCAACTAGTATGCAGGAAAAGCCTACAAGTAAGCCGTTTTTCTATTGTCTAAAATAATGATTATTTCAAAAATAGTACTTAGTAAACAAAGCATAAGGCTCGTGTCACTTACTCGTTTCGAGTAAAGACCGTTTAGGTATGTTGCAGCAGGAAGGAGCGAAACATCATATTGCTCACTGAATAGACAATGTCTTTGCATTAGAAGATTTGCACCGGAATTGAAGAGACGGAGACGGAGTTGGACCAATGGATGAGTGGCATGATCACCATGCCAGGTTTATGTGGTAGTAATGAATTAGCCGACAAAATTTGTCTTATTAACGATATAATTAAAGCTTTGCCAACACGTTACGTTGGACATTCCTAATCGTCTCCAAAATTTTTACGGGCCTAGCGTTGTTTCACTTGTTTCGTGGTATTTTGAAGACCCTTGACAGAGTGTAGCACTTTGCTCTTTATAGCCAAACTTTGAAACCTTGGTTTTAATCCCATTTTTCTTATCTTGCTCGGGAGTTTCCTTTCAGACCGTATCATTTATGTGTTGTTGATGATCTATTCCCCATCATTACAATGCGGCAGTACCGCAAAAATGTAGTCTCTGGTACATTTTTTTGTATTTATAAATGCATAGTTGTCCTCAACACAGCACCCTAAATTTCGGATACTCAATTCAATCAATTGCTGAGATATGGCGCAATAACACACAAAAATTCGGATATTTGATTCAAAAGTAAAATCTGCTTTACTGTACGGCTGTTCATCATTATGAGTGGCCTGTCAAATATCATCTAAGCTGCAAGCCTTTCTCAACCAGTGTCTCCGGCGCATCCTTTACATCCATTGGCCGGTGGTCACTACCAACGAAGACCTACACAAATACGTTCGCAGGCGAAAGTGGCAATGGCTTGTCCACACACTAACGAAAGAGCCAAACACAATCGTTTAACAGGTTCTAGATTCGAATCCGCACGGGACCCAAGGAAGATGTGAAATTAGAGGAGGAGGAGATCCGTAAAGATGGAAGGAACTCAGATCAACAAATCGTGGCTGCAGTTGAAGGCGTTGGCGTAGAATCGGACCAGTTGGAGTGTTGGTTTAGTAGACACCTTATGCCCCACAAGAGATTAAATGAACCAGAGATTAGTCATCTAATCCAGCGTCTACTCTAGATACACGCCCACAAGACGTGACAGTTCTTTTATTTATTTCTTTTCTACCATAGATTAACCAATTCTTGCACATAAATAAAACTGCAAACTCTCCTAACCAAAACCAAAGAAAAATACTAATGTCGTTAACGCAGTCCAAGCTCATTATTTCAACAAAACGAAGACAAGTGAGAGCCTTCCCTTTGAAACACATGAAAGTTGTAGAACGGAAATTTTTTATCATGACCACATCTTCAAAACGTTTGTAGGTTCACCTTAAACTCCATGTTGAGACTTTAAAAATATTGCGTGAAATACTAGAAGAAAGTAGAATTTCCCAAACTTTTCCTAGTTTAATATAGCAAGTTTCAGTTTGTTTACACCTCCAAATCACAAATGTTTTTATTTGCTTCCAAGATTGTATTTAGAATAGGTTGTATATCTTAGCGTCTCAGTTGGACGGATCATATTTGCTTACCTAGCTGTCAATTGTAAGGCCCATATCAAATCCTGAATTAAATACAACTTTTACCTTTAAGGGGTAATATCACTTTGTGTTCACTAAATTTCACGTGATTTTTTGAGACGTATCACGAACGATAGGAAAGAAATAGATATCTGAGGTTTTGTGCATATGAACTACACACTAGTCTCTAACTCTCTACTAGTCTCTAACTACAAAAAAAATGTTTTATTTTAATTTTACGATACAAGATGGCGGCACAGCAGGGCACGAATGGAAAAAAAGAAATCGCGTATGGTCGACATGTGCGTACCGCTACAGGTCACAATTTTTAATCTGGAACAAAAAACCAAAAAGTTTATTAAAATATAGCCCAAAATCTAGTGAACGCTGTAGGATTTTTTATAAAAATTAATTTAAAAAAATGGCGTTGATTTGATGTTTTTTTTTGTTTTTTTTTCGAAAAAATCGCCCGAAAATAGCTTATAAAATCTATAAAAATCAATTTATTAAAAAAATCCTAGGACGTTCACTAGAAAATATTGTTATAAAGTTGCAGTTAAAATTTCAAGTCAAGTGGATAAAAATTGAGGGAGGTACTGGTACGCCCAGTTTGAAAAACATCGTGACGAGATATTTGAAGTTAAAGTTTTCAAACCGTTAATCTTTTTAATTTTACGCTCGGAAAAACGACTTTTTGACCCACTTACAAGTTTCTCCCCCTCATAATCGACTTTTTTTTATCATTCTTGGATACTTTAAGGAGTGTTTAAGCCAACAAAAAAAAACGTGAAAAAAATAGTCACAAGGTGATATTAGCCCTTAAAAGCGTTCGACGAGATTCAAAAGAAAATTTGTAAACTCATTTTGTCTAGCATTGAGTCACTGTCACAGTCTAAGACTTTACTATCGCTGCTTCAGTCATAATGAGATCTCTGGTCTGGTCCACTGTTGATGGATACCTACACGTGAAAAGTTTGACATATGAGTTTTTATTCCTGGAGTTATTTTTCATGGTATTTGAGGGCTGTAAAGAATGGCAAGTCATGGGAAAACAAAAATTATTATTTATTATATTATTATTATAACTATAGAGATCTCCAGAAATCAATATTGCACTGATATCTATTTCCCTGTCTGTCTATAGTGGATTCGGCCTCCGTCCATAGTTCGCGTAAATTTTAAGCAGTCAAAGTGAATGTTACCACAGAACCTTTGATTGAAAATTGAATAAAAAATTATCTTTAAAATATTTCGATTAGATAACACGATGTTTTCAAATTCGGGAAAAGTTTTTTGTGGACACCCATTTCCTCGAGACGACAGTATTCGTTATGTAAAAAATATCCTACAAAGCGAAGATTTCAGCGAAATAAATGATGACGAATTAAGTGCGATGCCAAGTAAGATTTTAAATTCATTTAATTTTAATTTGAATAATTATTTTAATTTAATTGGAAGCTAAGTATTGCAAACAACTTTACTTGGACATTACGAGCTCAAACAATGGCAAAATGACCTGGTCCTTACTAAAACCAGTCATACAAGGAAAAATAGTTTATGGTCCTGATAACGCAGAATCATCTTCCATTATGAAATTGGTAAAATTTATATAATTATGAATATCATTTCTTAAATAATTTTTATTTTCAGGCTAATTTAACATTTGCAGAATTTCAGAAATTTCAAAATTTAGCGGGAGCTTTCAACACAGCGGTTACAAAGCTTCACACAAATGCGACATTTAAAGAAAGTTTCTTTAAATTGATCGAATTAGCTAAATCTCCTATTGTCAAGATGGCAGTTGGTGACTCTATAGATGTTAAACAAATTGAATCCGTGTTGAATATGATAGCAACAGACGATACAGTTGCCGATATTATTCAAACAATTTACAATATCCTTCAATGTTTTTCCGTAGATCGGTTCTTACCTGTGAAGTCTGAAAAAGAACTGGAGGAGACTGCATTCAATTTAAGTAAGAAAAAGCTTTTCTACGCCGGACTTTATTTCAATCAAATTGAGGAAAATAATGTTATATACAAGTTCCGAATGGAACCAGACAATACCCCAGTAACTATCGAGACTAAAAACCGATTTTGGTTTCCTGGTCCACAAGCTAGTATTGTTGAAGATCTCAGATATCATCGAGGGTTTATTCAAATTAAGCATTCTGTTGATGTGGCTATTATTAAATATAAAAAAGGACAAAAAGATAAAACTTTAATGGCAAGCACTAAAGCGATGCCAGTAGAGAAAAATGATGATGAGGATGATTGGTTTTCCGATTGGCTTGATGATGAAGACACTTCAACATCGACTCCTTTTACATCAGAAACAACAACAGTATTACCAACTACAACTCTAGAAAGCTC
Organism: Leptarthrus brevirostris; assembly: GCA_964036015.1. NCBI lineage: Eukaryota > Metazoa > Arthropoda > Insecta > Diptera > Asilidae > Leptarthrus > Leptarthrus brevirostris. The sequence continues at coordinate 93,517,924 of OZ038374.1, forward strand.
GCGCAATGACAGTAAAGTAGTATCACCCATTGTCAGGGGAATTCTCTCTAGATTGACTGATAAAGCAACTTCTTACACAACAGATGTTCCAGAAGATTCAATAACTACGTTGCAGGAAAACGATGATTTAAATGTTAATAAAAGCAAAGATAACCATGGCACGAGAAAAAAGAGGCAACTAGAAGGTTTATTGGGACTTTTTTTGGGTGGTGGAAACTCGAAAAAGACTTCTGAAGTTAAATTTGATGTTGACGAAATGGTTGTTCATACGAAACAGTTTCCTTATCCTCGCTACACTAAGGATGAGTAAGATACATTTACTGCTTTGATTTGTTCGCCTTCCTATAATTTTTTAAATTTTCACAGTTTCAAACGTGGTCTTTATCTTGCGCAGTCAATTCAAATGGCATTCTTTATGGCATTGTTAGTCCAAATAGCTACATGTATCAGATATAGGATTTGGATGAAGGAAAGCAAAAATACCATGGTAAGGATTAACGACTTTGATTAAAAGTTATTGATTTTCTTATGAATACTTGAAATATGTTTCATAAAGTTCTGGTTCTTTAGTAGTTATTAATTTTATAATATAAACATAACTTTCTGGCAAAATGAATATGTAGTTTTCCCCATTTGGTTAACTCAATTTCTCTTTGGAAATCTTTGTGATACTTAACGTATTAGTATATATCTCTCTAGTTCCCGTAACCCCTTGTGGTGCATGAGAGGGGAGAAGAACTTCACTCGATTTGGGACAACGATTGCAAGTAGACCTACAATTTCAATTTCCTAGACACTGACATTTCCCCTGCAACCCACATGGCCTTTTTATCATAATCTGTTGTCAACAGAAACATGGGTCGCCGTCGGTGGGATTCAAACTTGGAATCTCCAACCAATGTAGGCCGACACGTTATCATTTACTCAACCGACGACTTTCAACGCATATACCAAATACTATGAAAATAGCCCGTTGCCTAACCGCATGATGGATTTCTTTGTCGGAGTAAACATTCTTTTCCGCGGATCTCCTTTGAGTTTTGAAAAATATCAGATATTTAGTAGATTCTACTCCTTATTTAACCATTCTCCACACTATATATTACTTGCTACTTAGAGTTAAAATAAACACTATTTTGTAACCAATATCATTGCTTAAACATCGTCAATTGGATCAGGCGATTGTGAATTCGGACATGAGTGGAATGTGGATTCACTATGAGTATACGGTAGACCTGTTCAGGTGGATTTGGATAGGCAGACCTGATAGGTTTACTGAAGCGTTTATAACCGCATTCATTGCAAAGGAAACTTCATGCTAACTTTTGCATAATTTACCATATGCACTGTGCGATAACTGATTAAGTTCTGAAAAGGTTCACTATGTTTAATAGTATATACAGGAATTTTTTGGGTTTGAAATGAAAAGATAATAATTTAGAAAGTATTTGTTTACTTTATGACTTTCATTCCATGTTGTTCTTATGGCATGTTTCAGCTTGTCACTCTCATATATTTTCCTTGCCAGTCGTCCCCAAAGTTTTCGATGATATTTGCAGGCCATTTCGAACGACTAAAATGATCTAAATACTTTGTCACTACTCTCGCCGTGTAAATCGGTACATTATCCTGTTGTTTCCTCACAAGTATTCGTTGAAGGGAATTTCTCGCTACAGCCACTCTTTGATCTATTATAAAAAGATTAATTCATGATAACAGATAGTTCCCCACACCATTATAGAGCCTGAACTGTTATGGTTACGTACCAAATACTTAAACTCTTTCCTAAAATCATGGAAATAACAGACTTATCCATCAGGTCCATCGGTATAAAATCTTTTTTCATCCGTGAAAACACATTTCTATTCACAGATCGAGTCTGAATGTTGTCGAAGGAAGTGAAGTCGCGTGCGTTGATTGCCTTCGGGTAAGGCGGACTTTTTTCCGTCGTTTATGATACTTTGCACCGTCCTTAGACTGCATAAAACCACCGCTTTTCGAGCAATTTGGAATGCTGTCAGATTTGAGTTTGATGCTGTTGTGGATCCGTAATTGCTGTTTTCTGTCTGGGCCTTTTTTCATAATTTTCCATATCCTTGATGAAATGATTAATTATTCTTTATTTGATTTCCCTGCTTTCTTAAATGCCTTTATTTTCCCAATGTCTTTCATAGGTCTTTTATTTCTACAAATTTTTTTAAATGTAAACCAATAAAATTAATCTTTCTAAATACAACCGCATTTTGTGAAATTCAAAAACAGAATCGCACTTATGTAGGCAAATTTACAGTCTGAATTTTTTACTGCATTATACTTACCCGAAAAATAGTTATTGTTATTTGTCCCCCAGAATCATGATGTATAAGCAGGTGTGTGATTTCACTCCGTCAGATATTTTAGATATACAAGAAATATATGTTGAACCTAATGAGTTGTCGCTTAGGATATGTCGTCAAGATGTTCATTAAAAATAAATTTTTTGACATAGCGAATATTAAGTTTTATAATATCAAAACGATTGACGAGAAATAAGTAATCATATGGAGGACAGATGATGCAATTTTGCAACACCTTGTGGGATATTCGTGGTGAGAATAACTTCATCCCAACAACCTTACTCTGCAACGCCAACATGCCTTTTTTATCGTAATCTGTTATCAGCAGAAAACTATCATGGGCGGGGTTTTAACCTGGGCAATTCCGGAATGGAATACCGACACGTTATACCTTACTCCACCGACGGCATTGTGGCGAGAATAATAGGGTTCCGTTTGGTCTTTTGGATACGAAACCTTAAAAATACAAGTTATTTCTTTTTTTAATGGAATTGCTCTTTAAAGCATAATTTAATTCAATAATTTCAGCCTATTAATCTCTTTCCGCAGCAGAAGTTTTATTAAGATTATGTCCTGGTTTTATTCACACATATTATTTTATTATTTCAGTTAATGCGTTCAATGGGATTGAAATCTGCTTCAGAAATCTTCGCTTGGGCCATTAGTACATTTATTGAGCTTACAATTGTTTTTCTTTTGGCATGCATTGTACTTTACGTCGGCGGCATCATGAACTACACTGGATTTCTATTTATTTTCGTATTTCTTCTTGTATTCGGACTAAGTATTATTTCATTTTGGTTAGCGAGATTTATTTTATCCACAATTCTTTTTTATATAAAATTTATTTTTCAGTTATTTATGCTCCAATATATTTTCTTCAGCCAGCACAGGATCAGTAGCTTCGGCAATATTGTTTCTTATGACGTTCATGCCGTACATCATTATTATATGTTTGGATACAAAACTATCACCTGCCTTAAAGTTTTTTACAAATTTATCATTATCAACCGCCTTTTGTTATGCTTGGGATCACATAATGCGCCTCGAACTTCAAGAAAAAGGTCTTACAGTGTATGAAGTATACCGCGGCGGTCTTGACAGTGAATTTACTTATGCATTTAGTATGATTGTTCTGGACATAATTTTGTATGCCATTGTGGGATTAATTGTAGAATACTTTACAAATGGTAATGTCACAATAATAGTCTTAAGCGTAGATATTTTTCAATGTAGAACTCTTTCAATTTAAGATGAATTTAAGTTCCACACAGTTCCTCGAGATGACATGGATATAAATATTGGCGCAACAATCCAAAGTGCTTCTGTGATTTATCCTCAAAAGAAAATTGCAGTAAGTAACGTTTCTGCAACGTTTCATAGAAATAAAGTCACTTGCTTATTGGGCAGAAATGGAGCTGGAAAGAGCACGATTATGTGAGATTAGTTTACTTTTAATTTTATTGTATTTAGTGAAAACTGATTATTGATATAATTTAGCAAAATGATGACAGGACAAATTAAACCTACTAGTGGAAAGGTTGCCTTCTCTCAAGCACTGTCGGATAAAAAGGAATTTGATCAAATAGGGTTATGTGCCCAAGACAATATCCTTATTCCACAACTTACTGCCAAAGAGCATCTCGAAATGTATGCAAGATTTAAATTAAAACATAACTTTGATTTAGAAGTGATGAAAACCACGAAAGGCTTAAAGTTAGGGAAATATGAAAATTATGAAGCATCCAAACTTTCTGGAGGATATCAACGAAGGCTATGTGTAGCTATTGCATTTATTGGTAATTTTGTTAATGAATTTATTGTGAAAGAAATATAATCATTAAAAAATTTTTAGGTTCCCCAAATGTTGTTATTTTAGACGAGCCATGTAGTGGTGTCGACTCGAAGGCGAGGAAGTGTGTATGGGAATTAATTGAATCTCTCCGAAAAGGTAGAGCTGTAATTTTAGCAACACATCATTTAGATGAAGCTGAATATCTCAGCGATTCTGTTTTAATACTAACTGAGGTACTACTGACCAAATTGAATAAAGAATTGCTTTTGAAGATTTAGTTTTAGGGTAAAATAATTGCAAAACATAATCCAGACAGTCTGAAAGATCTCTTTACAAAAGCGTATGAAGTTACTGTTCAAGCAAAGTATGATCAAAGTGATATATTTGAAGAGATTAAAGCAAATCTTGGAGATTACTTAGAACAGTACAACGTAACGAAATCCACTGAACACGAGCTTAAGTTTAATGTGCAATACAGTCATGAGCTGAATAATAGGTATAAACATTTTTAATTACTTCAGTCAAACGAAATTGTGAATCATTATTAAATTCAATTGTGTTAGAATTAAGGTAAGATATTTGTTTAAAATATCAAAGCATCAAACCAAATATTTATACAACCCTAAGATGTACGAAATTTTTCACGCTTTTCAAATATCTATTCAACTACAGTTGAACCCTGGTTATCCAATCTAATGTGGATGAAGCTTAGGTTGGATAACCAGGAAAGAAGGATAATATAAAAATATGTATTTTAGATATAAAGTATTTTACGTTTATATTGTAACGTAAATGGGGCTCTTCTGATTAATTAAGACACTTATTTGCAATCACAAATGTTTACAAATTTTATACACTTTACTGATTAATTCGATACACAATTTTCTTGACAATATTTCTTCACATTATACCGTTTCACTTCACTTATTAAAACTTATTACTTCACGGGTTAAAATACAACTGACCCTTCGCAGTTTAAATCACGACTAAACTAACCAGGCTGCTACTCAGCCCTATTTATACTACTTAGCTTAAATCTAGAAACGTTCGTATTATCACATGTAAACACTTCCCAATCTAAATCACGACTAAACTAACCAGGCTGCTACTCAGCCCAAAATTCCTTCATGTTGGCCCTATCTTCACGCTTAACTCGAATATTTACACATTTATCATCTAGCTGGGTGTTATGTATCTGAAGATCTCTGTAGCACCACGAAAGCCGCTCCAGCTGAGAACGCAGACTTTGATTGCATTCTTCCGCCTTCTTCAATTCCCGGTGAAGTTGAACAATCTCATTTTCCTCCGTTTGAGCGTTGATCTGCTTACATCCTTGAATTTCCAACTCCTTCGTCAATTCAGGCCTTTCTTCCATTGCAGTTACCATTGCCTTCTCGAAATCTTGCAATTCGTGATTTACAGTGTGCAGATTCCGCTTTCCTTTGCTCGATGTCCATAAAACAGTCAGTCTCCGTAGATCCTTAATCTTCTCGCCTGGTGAAACATTCCCATCTCCGAGAAGTTCTTCTCTGCACTTTTAGCAGCTTCTTGACTCGTTTTTTTTCTGTTACACTTCTTTCTTCATTAGTTCCTCTTGATTGGAATATAGCCATTGACGTGGTCGATTTCGTGTACCTTTTGATAAGCTGTACTCCTGCGACAAGTGGTAAATGGTTTTCATTCTGCAATCACTTTGCAGATGACCTTCTGCACCGCGGGATCAACATCTACGGCGGAGAACAGTAGCTTTGCTGTTTCTGTCTGTACCTCTCTTTAATCGAAATTCTTCCTGTTCCCTTCTGTTGCATTTTGCACAACCAGTCTTCCTCATGTCATATCCCGGAGGGGTTGATCTCCTTCGCTGCCAGCAATCTCGTCGGAGATGACCCTCCTGACCGCATGTCCAATATCTAGGATGACCACGGTTGACTTGGGCATTGATTTGGTAACAAATATCTTTTATGTTGGTTTCTTCTCTTTGGTCAATAGGTCTTCTGGAGGCTTGTTTTGCCAGAGTGCAAGCCAAAACCTCAGCGTTGGTGTTCTTTCTGGCCGCAGCTGCAGGTCACGATCTGCAAGTGAATTAATAAATGATTCTTTGGCTACCTCATTGACAGAATCTTGGCTAAACGTGGGATAAGCCAAATGTGTCAGCCTTTCTATGTCCGCATATAACTGCTGCAACGTCTCTTCATGCTTCTGTGTTCGACTCCGCAGCAGTAGACGATAGACCTTTTGCATGTGTTGGTTGCCGTATCGTAATTCTAAGGCTTGTATTGAAGATGAATAATCGTATATATATATATATATATATATATATATATATATATATATATATATATATATATATATATATATATATATATGCCGGTATAGTATGTAACAGTTCAGCGGCTGCTCCTCTGAGTGCCACAATTAAAGCTATAGCTTTTTGCTCATCAGTCCAATAGTTCATTGCTGCTGCTTTTTCGAACTGGAGTCTGTATGTCTGCCAGGGCGTTTGACCGTTAAATGTTGGAGGATGAAGTCTTTTATTCACAGTGACGTCTGTAGATAACGTTGTTAAATGACGTTTCTGTACACTCTCTAACTCTGTCCTTATTTCTTCGAAATTTTTCTTGATTGATTCCATTTTGCATTCAGCTGCTTTTATTTTGAGTTGTCTAGATAATTCTAGCTCTCTTTTTAATATGTGATTTTATTTCTCCCATTTTATTATCCATATGGTTTTCGAGATTTACCTTGATAGAGTTTTCTATGGTCTCCGGTTTCTTCTATACAGTTGACTTCAGACCTTCGAACTGTTTTTGCATGGAAATTTCCATTTCAGCTTTCACTTCGTCAACGATTTCTGTTCTTTCATTGCTGATTTTAATTCGGCTGATGAAGCCTTCTGTTCTTCCATTGCTGACTTTAACTCATTTACGGAACCTTTCATCGTTGATTTCAACTCGGCTGATGAAGTCTTCTGTTCTTTCATTGCTAACTTTAACTCATTTACGGAACCTTCCATCGTTGATTTCAATTCGGCCGTCGACGATTTCTGTTCAGCCATTGATGCTTTTAATTCTTCCTTGGAAGATTTCATCTCGCACATCAGGGCATTGAGAAGATCTATCATGCTTAGAGTACTTGCTTCTTCTTCTTCTGGCTCCTCTTCAAAAACAAAAGCCTCTTGATCCTTTTCTTCCTTTCCCATAGCTTCTTGCAGTAATGCTACCAGGGCACATTTATTTCCAATTTTAGGTAGGGAACGTTTATTTAATTCCACCTTCAAGTTTTTAACACGTTAGTCTTTCAATTTGATTATTCACTGCACTATTTCACTTTAATTTCACAGTCACACTTTTTTTTCCAAGTTTACTTTTGCTTTAGTCTTTCTTAATTAATCCTACTTCTGACACCAATTGCAACGTAAATGGGGCTCTTTGGGCTCGACGGATTAATTAAGACACTTATTTGCAATCACAAATGTTTACAAATTTTAAACACTTTACTGATTAATTCGATACAAAATTTTCTTGACACTATTTCTTCACATTATACCGTTTCACTTCACTTATTAAAACTTATTACTTCACGGGTTAAAATACAACTGACTCTTCGCATTATCAGATGTAAACTCTTTGTAGTCTAAATCACGACTAAACTAACCAGGCTGTTACTCAGCCCTATTTGTACTACTTAGCTTAATTCTAGAAGCGTCTGCCACTTCGTTCTGGATATTTCCGTTACACATTTTTACCTTACAAATTCACTATGGGTTCGAGTCGTCCTTGATTTTCCCCGTTTGACATTTCCTTCTCTAGATTACTTCGCGCACGTTACAATATGTTTCTTTATATAGTTTATATAAAGTCAACACTATTTTTCGTAAATGTTTGATAAAATGAAATACACTTATTCATATGACTTTACGGTACAAACGATATTAACTAATATACACGAGAGCACGTATGATTTATGTCAAAATTGATTTGACAATAAAACAACGTTTAGGAATAAATAAAAAAATCTCCACAAAAATATATCATGGAAATATGAATTTAGTTTACCAGACCTACACATTATAATAAAACCTTTCAGTATACGAGTACTTTCGTCTTAAACTTTAAGAGTTTATCTCTTATTAAGAATATGTTTATATCTTGAACTTTTTAACTTAAAAAAAGTACTCTATTTGGCGCATATGTGTGTCTGTAATTCCCGTAAACACTTGTGTAGCGTGGAGCGGAAGAAGGACTTCACCCGATTCGAGGCAACGGTTGCAAGTGGATCTACAATTTAAAGTGGATTCCGAACCACTAACATTTTCTCTGCAACCCCAAATCGTAATCTGTTGTCAGCAAAAAACAACTCTATTTGGTGCATATGTGTGTCTGTAATTCCCGTAAACACTTGTGTAGCGTGGAGCGGAAGAAGGACTTCACCCGATTCGAGGCAACGGTTGCAAGTGGATCTACAATTTAAAGTGGATTCCGAACCACTAACATTTTCTCTGCAACCCCAAATCGTAATCTGTTGTCAGCAGAAAACAACCATGGGTCGCTGTTGGTGCAATTCGGAACCTCTGGATTGGTAGGCCGACACGTTATCACTTACTCCACCGACGGCTTCTGTGTATGGCAACGTTTTTAATAAAAGCTGTTTTTACTATATTTTTACCATCGCAATTCTTTCAGAATGTTTGCATTTGAATTACAAGTAGCAATTAATAAAACCATTGGCTTTTTTTTTGCACAAAATCGATTTGGATTGTTGCAGATCTCACTTGATAGAAGCTCGTGTCTACAAATTCAACTGAAAATTAGATTTAAAATCAGTGCCTTTCACTCTCCTTGTTGATTTTGTGCACACGATTGGCTGTCGTTTTTCATTTCAAACGAGTCGTATTCTTTGTAGACCCTTTCGTACTCATATTATTGCATCTGCATTTAAGTTATTTTCAAAAGCAATTGTTTTTATATTTTGTAGAAATGATTAAGTTTTATTCCATAAGCCATAAACTGGACCTATGTAATTTTTACAAGAGGTATATCTCCAGCTTCGTATTGGTACGATTTTGCCTGCGTGGTTATATTTTTTAACTATATATGTGAAAATTAAAGAACTTTTATCAATAACACAAAAATTAATAATAATTAAAATATCTCAATAATTTTCCTTACATTTTCACGTGTCTTTTATAAACATATGCTTACTTTTGTGCCTATAGTGACTTCTTTAAGGTGCTAAATTTCCATAATAAAAAATAAGTAAACATTATAAAATAATAAATTAACAAAGACAGGACTCATGCATCCCCGCGAACGTCTATTCCAATCTCGAAGATAGAGAACTATGACAAGCACATATTTCATTTTCAAAATTACTCAACAAGTGCACTCGTGGGGTCCGAGAAAAAAAAAAGTGATATGTCTCGTTATATAGATTACAAATATACTTTTTAAATGTAGATGCGGTACAACTTACTTTTAAGAGAAAATTAAATTTAAACTGCGTAATGCGTGGACCGATTTGGTTGATTCTTTTGTTGTTGTATTGAGTATGATCCCCCATTGGTAATAATCAAACAAAATTTTTTCCGGGGGTTGGGTGTGGAGGGGAAGGGATAGTCTAAATTCGTAAAACGTGGACCGATTTTGATGATTCTTTCTTTGTCGGGTAGAGTATGTTCCCCGATTGGTACCATTTTTTGGTGGGATGTGGTGGGGATGGGGGTGAAACCCAACTCCGTAATACGTGGACCCATTTGAATGATTCTTTTGTTGTTGTTCAGTGTATGATCCCCCATTGCTAATAATGAAAAACTATATTCCTATAGTGGGTGGTAAGAGGGAGGGGACAGAGTTCGTTGATTCCTTTTCTGGTGTATAGAGTATGATTCCCCATTGGTACCGCGATACAACTTTAAACGGTGGGGTTGTAGTAGGGGAGGTGTTGGATGTCAACTTTTTAACGCGTCGATTGATATAATTGATTCTTTTTCGTATATAGAGTATAATCCCCTATTGCCAATATGAGGATAAATGTGGGGGGGGGGGGGCGGCTAATTTCGTAACGTGTGGACCGATTTGGATGATTCTTCTGTGATGTATTCTGACAAAAAGTGTGACTTCTGGTGAGAGTTGGAGGAGGGGTGGCGCCTAGTTTCATAAGACATAGATTGATTTTTATGATTTTGATTCTGTTGTACAGAATACGTTTCTTGATTGCTAAATGAAAACAATTTTGTGCCTAGAGTGACTACGATGATTCTCTGACTACGATACTTCTCTCTAGCGGTATAGAGTATGGTGGCACACTTCCAGATTTGGATAATTCTGTTTCCATTCTTTAGTGTTCACTACCTCTGCAATTGAAATTGATTTGTTCGTATCAGCAGCATTTTTCGAGTCGTATATACAAAAACACTAAAAAGTGAAAAATAAAATAGTTTTAAAAAAAAGTTAAACCGACTTCACAAAGGCGCTAAAAAGCATAAAATAATTTTAAATTTTATATCTACTACGACTTTTTGATGTTGGTGCAAATTAAACAAACAAAACGACTACCTGAACGTTTCAGCTCATGGGATCACATGGAAGAACGATTAAATACTTTTAATGTAGTTGTTTTGTTTATTTACTTTGCATCGACTTCAAAATGTCGTAATAGATCGAAAATTCAAAATTATTTTACACTTTGTAGCGCTTTTTGTGGAGTTGGTTCAGCTTTTTCTTAAAAAACTATTTCTTGCTTCTATCTTGACTGCTTCTCGAATTAGGAGACATACTTAATTGTATAGATTTACATTATTGAATTCTTTATTTATTACAATTTTATTTGAACCTATTTTATTATATATTTCTTACAGAGATAAGGATTTACTCGAGTACCTGGAAAACTTAGAAAAACTAAGAAAAATTACTGATATTTCAATAACCAGCAAAAACTTAGAGGAAGTATTTAATAACTTAAACAAAGAGGATGGTCAGTCCAATGGTTATTCTAGTCAAAAGTATGAAAAAATCGACTTAGATATTAAAGAAGATTTAATGCAATCAGAGTTATCAACTTTTGATCTAATTAAATGCCTGCTTTGGAAGCGATTTTTGCATTTCCGCCGAAACTATCGTCTTCTTTTATGCGTACTTATTCTTCCTATTATATTCGAAGTGATTGCTATGAGCTTTATGCAATTGCGGCCTAGTGGACAATACGATCCCATGCTTAATTTAAATAGAAATCTGTATCCAGATACAACAGAATTTTTGAGTTTAGAAAATGGAACTACTTTTTCTAATAGAACATATAAGAAACTGGATGCGGACTGTACCATGTGTGAACATTTCGATAACTCTGGAAAGGCCTTTAAATGGATCTTGGATTCCCATGAAGAATTCCAAGGTCGAAGGTACGGCGGTTTAACATTTAATCAGTCTTCTGCTTTTGTTTGGTATAACAATAAAGGATACCATTCGATGGCAGCCTGGTTAAATGACCTTAATTCCCATATGCTAAAAGTTGAAATGGAGGATAACTCATATGAGCTTAATACTATAAATCATCCCCTTAAAGTTGGAGACAAGGAGTTAAGTACATCATCTGTGTAAGGAATTCAAATATTTGGAAAGACGATTATCTTGACGAGATTTGTTATAGATTGCAGCAAGTAGCTGATGCCGGAATCTCACTAATTATATTGATTGCCTTTAGTTTGGTCGTGGCTGGTGCTTCTGTTTATATTGTGAATGAACGTGTTACGGGAGAAAAATTGCAACAGAGATTGTGTGGAGTGAAGTTTCATACTTATTGGGGAGTTGCATTCTTTTGGGACTTCATGGTAATATTTACTTAAATTCAATATTTGAATTTTAAATAGTTCAATTCAATATTATAATTTCATTTTAGGTTTATTTAGTCGCATTAGTATTATGTGTGGTTGTTTTTAAACTTTTCGACATTCCGGTTTATGTTGATAAGTCAAATTTAAATGGAATTTGTCTTCTATTAGTTCTTTATGGGTAAGTCAAATTTGGTCTATGTCAAAGTGGTGATTTAACAAAACAATTTTAGGTTTGCAACAATATCGGCCGTACACGTTTTTGAGAAACTATTTTCAGAAGCAAGTTTTGCGAACATGGCAGTATTTTGTCTCAATGTTATCATTCCTTTGACAACTTTAACATTGGTTATATTGTTTGACATTCTTGGCGAATCAGATGAGTCGGAAAAGTGGAGAAACATTATAAATAGAGCTTTTCTTATATTCCCACAGCACGCTCTTGCCGATGGACTTATTGAGATTTGCAAAAACTATATTGTGGTAATTTTCTAATCCAATATCTATGTATTGGCTCTTCAAAACTAACCCAATCAACATCAAGTATTTACCCTTCGAAACTAACCAAATGAATATCACGTCTATGTACAACCAAATCTTAATTAAGAACTATTTAAAATTAAGTTATTTTTTCTTTATAATAACTTTTTTATATTCAATAACAACTGTGATTATTAAAATAATAAAAATATTCTCCTAGCTGCAAAGATTTAATAAAATGCAGGAAAAACTCTCGTAAAGTACATTATTAAATTATTATAAATCCTTCGTTAGAGTTGTCCTATGCTGTCGCGGGTACGTTCATGGTAAAATATTTGTTTTAATGTATTCAACAGCAGTCCTACGAATGACATTGTGTTTAATGTATTGTGCACGTTTACGATAATTACCCTGGCGGCGCACTGGGTATTCTATAACTCAACTTTTATTAATATCTCGAAACCAGTAGGAATTTTGAAAATTAAAAAAATTTCGCACGTTATTTTAACTACTGAAAAATATGTCTTGAAAAATTTTAAAAAATTCATAGGTTTTGCGATACATGCAACAGTTTGAAAGTAGGGTGGGTTTGATTTTTGAATTGTGATATTGATGACTCTAAAATGAATTGTGCGCTGCCAGGGTTATTTTTGTGAATTATTTATTTATATATTTAGTTGTTATTGCGATTAAACGGTTGCTAGGAATATTGAACCGTTTGTTGTTAAAATTTATATAGTTTCATTGAATTTAAAATACATTTTTGAAAGATTTTCAACTCCTTTTGATTTGGTTGTATTTACTATATTTCTAATTTACCTGTACTTAAAAATGAATTAATTGCTCTTGATGTTGATTTTGTTACTTTTGAATTGTAGATGGTAAAATTAAATAAGATTAAATAAGCATTGATTACCTTTATAAAATAATTTTCTTTTAGTCACAAGTGTTCTTGAGATATGGCATCGATTCATACAAATCACCAGTCACTAGCAATTTACTACAACCGCATTACGTAGCATTGTTTATTGTTGGTTTAATATTTATTATTACGAATTACATGATTGAGAATAAAATTGCCCTTGGCGCTATGAAGAAATTATTGAAGAAAAATGAATTTACATATGAGCTTAAAATCGTCTCAATACAAAACTCACTTATGCGTAATGGAAAATATACTACATATTCCGAGTGTCAGGCTCTAAAGGTTGAAAACATTTCTAAATCATATAAGCGAAATGACTATGCTGTAAAAGATGTCAGTTTTCACGTTAACACAGGGGAATGCTTTGGACTACTTGGAAAAAATGGCGCGGGAAAATCAACTATTTTTAAAATCTTGTCAGGACAATTGCAACAAACTTCTGGAAGAGTTGACTACTTTGATGTGAGCTTCTAAATATACAAAATAATTAACAGTATTATCAGAATTTTTTTTTCAGAAAGAAATATCGTACTGTCCACAAACAAGCGCCTTGGATCCCCTTCTAACTGTCAAGGAAGTTATAGAATTTTATGGAAAATTACGTAAAATAAGTGATACATCTCAGGTAGATATAATTTTATTTAAGTTATTAAATATATTATGTTTGCAAACAATATTCATATGGAAAGAGCGTTCATTATTGTTCATCGAATTCATGAATGAAAATTTCTATCTCCATTGCTGATTCACCATTGTTTGTTAAAATATCAATTTCTCCACGATTAAGCATTAAATAGTTCGCTTCCTTAGGCATGAAATCCGAAGGATCTTGCGGATATTTTAAATTTCGTACCTGTAATTAAAGATAACAATTATAGAAGCGTTCTTTACCAATCAATTTGAGACTTTAAACTTTAAAAAAAATGTTTTTGCTTTCTGTAAAAGAATACAAGTATTTGATGGTGTCAAAGATCAGGGCAAAACCTGCAGCACAGCCTTGCTAGAAAAGGAAAAAAGGTTTGAAAATATGGGATTTATCGGTACACTGAAGATGGCGATGCTCGTTCTGCATAAGGGTCGTGTTGCTTTACGTTTCATAATGTATTGAGAACGCTGACATTTAGAACAGTGGGACAGTTTATCGGTGTAAAAATAGAATAAAGAAGTATATCATCACAATAATTCGCCTGCCAGACATTGCTGATTGCCTTCTCATAATCTATGACGAAAAGCTTAAAAGAGGATACTAATTCCTTAGATTGTTTAACAATTATCCTTAAAGTGTTATGAATCTAAAAACTGGCCGACAACGGGCTTCTGGGCGAAAAATAGGCAGAGAATAAGATTGAGCGGCCGTGAGGACGTATATGGTATAGTAGGGCACTTTTGTTAAGGAAAATATTACAATGTTTGTATATTGACTAAATCGAACCGTTCTTTTCCTTCAATAAAAATCAGACGTTATAGTTCCTTGTTGCATCGGCCCGCATAATAATTAATATGTGTAACTGAACAAAGTCAAGTCAAGTCAAATGCGGACCGCGCGTTTTTTTTAAACACTGTCAATTTCTAATCTTCTTCGATTCCGGATGGTTTTACTCCACGTAGAGGCTTATCTGCGGCCTGCTGTTCGATTTGTTGTCGTCCTTCGTTGTCCTTTTTCGAAGTTTGTCTCCTTGTTGAACTTCTCGTTGGGTTGTCCTCCTTCGGTACGGCTGCTGCGCTACATCAGCCGTAGGTTTGTAACTGAACCCTCCTTTTCTGTCATTTATATATGTACCTCTTAAGATGAAGTTTCTTACACGGCTGAACTTTGTTAATCGGTAGGAATCCTCGCAAAAGTGTTTGCTTTTAGGCAACCAGGGTAGGAGTTCTCAGACGATTTGGTTGCCTCTAGCCAACCAAACCGTTCCCCAGAACTTTCATCTAAATCCTCAGCTGCCTGGTTGGAAGCTGGCGTGTGATTTTGACATTTCATAGCGCTTGGACTGCCATGAGTAACAATTTTGTAAAATGGTTGGTATTCCCCTTCAACCGTTTAAACACATACATGCTAAATACATCCCCTACACATTTGTGAATTTTTGTATACTTACAAGGCAACCTGGGTAGCGATTCTCAGAAATTTTGGTTGTCTCCAGAAAACCAAACCGTTTCAATAAAGTTGATGTGGCAACAGACAAAATTTCATAGCAACGAATAAATGTGTCAGTTTTGTGAGAATGCCGGGTAGTGATTCTCAGGGTAGCGATTCTCACACAATTTGGTTGCCTAACCGTTTCAATAAATTAAGCGCATGCCCAAAAAATGTTGTGGCAACAGAAAAATATTTCATAGCAACGAATAAATATGTCAAGTTTGTGCGCATGATCTGTAATTCTCCCATGCCGTTCCCCGGAGCTTGCATCTAAAAACTCAGTCGCCTGGCTGGGAGCTGGCGTATGATTTTGACACTTCATAGCGCTTGGACTGCCATGAGTAAAAATTTTGTAAAACGGTTGGCATTCCCCTTCAACCGATTGAACACACACTTGTTAAATTCAAGCTCTACACATTTTTACAATTTTGCGTACTTACAAGGCACCCAGGTTGTCTGAAACAACCAATTTCGTGAGAATTCCTACCCAGACAATTTGGTTGCCTCCAGACAACCGAACCGTTTCAATAAATTAGCGCATGCCTAAAAAATGTGGCAACAGCAATAAATTTCATAGCAACGAATGAGTGTGTCAAGTTTGTGTGCGTGATCTGTAATTCTTCCATGTCATTTCCCGGAACTTGCATCTAAATCCTCAGTCGCCTGGTTGGAAGCTGGCGTGTGATTTTGACACTTCATAGCGCTTGGATTGCCATGGGTAAAAACGGTTGGCCATTCCCCTTTTGCCGTTTAAACACACTCATGCTCAACACATCCCTACACATTTATAAACTTTCATGGATTTACAAGGAAACTTGGTTGGCTGAAAACAACCCATTTTGCGAGAATGCTTGGAAGCTGGCGTGTGATTTTTACATTTCATAGCGCTTGGACTGCCATGAGTAAAAAGTGTGTAAAACGGTTGGTCAATCCCCTTCCACCGTTTGAACACACCCATGCTGCACACTTATGAATTTTTGTATACTTGCAAGGCAACCTTTCGTATGCCTTGCAAGTATACAAAAATTCATAAATGTGCAGCATGGGTGTGTTCAAACGGTGGAAGGGGGTTGACCAACCGTTTTACAAACTTTTTACTCATGGCAGTCCAAGCGCTATGAAATGTAAAAATCCCAAGCCAGCTTCCAACCAGGCGGCTGAGGATTTAGATGCAAGGTCCGGGGAACGGCATGGATAATTAAAGATCATGCGCATAAATCTGACACATTAATTTGTTGCTATGAAATTTTTTCTGTTGCCACAACACTTTTGAGCATGTGCTTATGTTATTGCAATGGTTCGGTTGTCTGGAGGCAACCAAATTTTCTGATAATTCCTACCCTTAGTCTATAATTGTATCATAATATTTAATAATTTCCAATATTTTACGTATATAAATAATACTGTAAAATTCACCTCTGTTATTGTGCTCCTAGATGACATCATTTCATGATCAAAAGCTGTTATAGTACAATGAATATTTTTCGTCGTTTCAACAGTAGATAACCAGATCACAATAATATCCTTACTTCGATCCGTAGGATCACAAAACTTATGGGCCTGTAAATGTAATATTTCTTATTAATTTTGTATATCAAGAAAAGTAAATATTTAATGTACCAGTTCTTTATCCCTTAACAAGCAGGTTAAGGAAGTTTTGCAGCCCATAATTAAAATCGGAAGATGATTAAGAAAATTTGAATATTTTTCAGGAAGAAACGAATTAGACCTACATAACCCTATAACTGCTGGGCAACTCTCTTCATTCCTAAAATTTTATTTAAAAATTCATAGTCTACTAAAAATGTAAAACATACTTACGAATTCTTTCCTCCATATGCCAGAACCCCTAAACAAATATTTTCGTTGTAATTGAATATAGTTTCATCAAAGACAAGCACTGAACGTCGGCCTCCTTCAATATCTTGAAAATCGACTGGAAACCCTTGTTTATGATCTCTCAGGAAGTGTGACAATACTGAAGTTATGCCAATTGTTTGATTGCATGAATTTACAGGACAGTTGATAGGACTTCTGGATATGTTTATTAGAGACTCTGAGGATCTACTCTGTTTCCTGCTGCACATCATGTCTTTTAATTCATTGTCAAAGTCGATGTTATTATTTTCCTTCGCTGCTCTTTTAAATTTAACAATATCTTGAGTGCTGAAGTTCTTCAGAACTTCCTCAACGTCTCTCGTGTCCAATTTCAAATTAGTAAATTTAGTGCTGCTGCTCACAAGTTTTTTCTTCACCGCTTTCAACTTTTTATCATGCTCTTTTATTTGCTTGAAGTGACAGTAGTTAGACATGTGGTCATACATTGTTGGTTGATTGAATTTAAGTCTCGGTGGACCTGTACCCTCGGCAATTTCTTGCATATCATTACATGTTTTACAAGAAGCCATTTTAAAATACTATTCCGAAAATATTTTAATACGTAAAATTTTTATACACACAAATATTTTCTTTCTTCTATGACATTTGATTCTTAGAGCTATTGTTTGGCGCAAAGAAAGGGTCTATTATAGTTAGGAGCATAGTCATTTAAATATGTATATTGTATTATAACAACATTATTTTTTATATTCTGAAGTTGATTAATGGACAGAGTTTACACAGTTTCTAAAAACGTAACTTACTTAACAGTAGGTATTGTTTCTTTAATTCTCAATTCGCATTCAATTTTTAACTGATCTGTTTAACTTGTTGCAGTATCTGAAAAAGTCCCATTTTAAGGCCAGGTACCTGCCATGAATTACTAAGATCCAGAGGTATTTTTAAACCTAAACACTTTTTCTGAAAACTCAAAAGAATATTGATTTTTCAAGCCTGAATTACAATGAATGGTTTAGATTGAAATTAATATAATCGAAATATCCAATTGTATTCTAACTACTGAAAGCTGAACCAGTTAAAAACTATGCATTAATATTAAACAATGAATTATCGTAAATCTTTTAAACGATTAAAACGAGGTCTTTTCGAGATGTTACCTTTACACTTAATGCCCAATTTTAACTTTTCCTTCAGTCACTTCACCTGAATGTTCTTATTCTAATTATTAAATAAAATAATCCATCCTTGCTTGATTTAATATTCTATTTATTTGTTTATTTACAAATGTTCATTAATGGTTAATTCCTTAATTAAATTTATGGCCGTTGCAAAACGAATATTTAACTAGATCTGGTTTTGTTAAGCCTCGCTAAAGCACAACAATTTAAAATGTAGTTAAATTCTTTTGCGAGAAATAGTCATGCTGTACTCACACTAATATAAACTCTCGACATTCTTTTGCCTTGTTAGTCATCACCTTGATCACCAATTTTTTGTCAGCATTATAGGATCTGAAATGCTACCTCGAATACTTTACCTTTGAATCGTGGGCTACTCAGGGTTCAATATTAGCTTAACTACTTTTGTTGCATGATGCGACCTTTGTGCAGACGACGTACACATACATATATACAAGCAGGCACACGTGGAAGAACACAATTGGCTACTAATTAACTCACTTAAATCGCAATGTATATAACCTTCTATAATTTCAATTTCGATGTTAATGGAATTCTTCGGCGATAATAAATGGTGTAATGCTTCCAATGCCAAGTAAATTCATTAGTCTAGGAATTGTTCTCCACCAAAGTATGAAGTGCTGTAATAATGTTAGTTTATTGCTTAAAAAGATCTACGCTGGATTACGCAGGCTTCGGTTTTTGCTAAATAATACCAGCTTTTGACGTTTCTTACAAGACAAAGATGTTTTCAGTTGAAGAATTGTTGTTAGCTGCAGCTTATTTTCAGTTTTTTTTTTTAATTTGGACTTTTCTGGAAAGTCACACTAATTTCAATCTATTAAAAAAACAGACACAATTTCTTAGTTGGTTTGTGTTGACTGGTTAAAAATTTAGTGAAAGTAAGACTGGACTTAAAAGACTAGAGGGAAGATTAAGCTTTGCTCAGAACCTTGAGGTAGGTTTAGCCTTAAATACTTATATTATCATATTTCACCTTTGGAACTATCGTTTTTCCTAAGCTGAAAGACGGCTTAATCCTGTTGTGATTATGTGAGGTGAAACTACATAATGCAAATATCTAAAATTAAGTGATTGAGGTTGCTAGAGTTAACCAAGTGTATGTAAACCTAATTACTTAAACGACATTTAGACTGCGAAGCACAAGGAGTGATTTAAACAGTGAAGAGAAATTATAATAATTAACGTTAAACGTTATTCTGTGAAGAAAGTTTAGAAAACAAATTATAAAATGAATTAAATATTGTACTGAATAAAGATTTTGAACCCCTGTGGGGGAAAATACATGTATCAATTAATACATTAAGTCAGAAAGCCCTAACTACTAATAATAATATTAATTAGTTAATGTTTTTGATATTTAGTATTTTCGCTGTTCTACTGATTTGTTGCGAAAATTCTATTCGACGTCGACGCTATAAGGTTGTTTATAATAACGCTTCAAAAGCCTTTCCGATAATTCCGTATAGCCTTTGCCATTTAAATATTGCCTTTTTCTTTCATTAAGGCCTTTAGCAGCTCTAGAGTTATATTCCGAACATTCCGAAAAACATTCATTAATATATGTGCGATGTTACGCTATCTTGTTAGAAAATTAAGTTAATCCTCAAACAAGTCTTTTAAATATAAAATCAAATCTTCAATAAACATTCTGCTACATCTTTCAGAATTCTTAGTTGAGGATACAAAATTGAATTTTAGAAGATGACAAACCACCTTAGGCCATGACAACAGCTTCTGCTTACTCTTGTTGGTTTTTTTTTTTGTTAGTGCGCAATAAAAGCGTCAAAACCATCCAAATTACTCTTTTGTACCTTCAAAATTATTCTTTTTAGGGTTTCGCAGTATCTAGGTCTAGTCCTAGATAGAAAACTTACCTGGAAGGCTAACATCCAAGAAAGAGTACGGAAGGCTACAGTAAAAAAAAAGATGGGGTATGGAGCCACGCGTTCTGTATTGGTTCTACACAAGTGTCATACGACCTATATTTAGATATGGGGTGATTGTCTCGTGACCGGCACTAAATATATCAACCCGTCACAAAGCAATGGATAAAGTTCAGAGGAAGGCAACACTACTGATAAGAGCTGCTCTTAGAACCACACCTTCCAAAGCCCTGTACACTATTCTCCAACTTTTACCGTTGGATCTCTTTGGTCAGCAAACCGCATCAGCCGCCATTAGGCTTAACTCAATCCAGACCTGAAAATGAACCAAAACCCTGGACAGAAGAACTGTCAGGAATATAGACTATACCTCGCCCAAGCCTTTCTTGGAGACTAAACTCGGCTCCTTCTTTACCACCAGATCGGAATGGGAAGAAGGTCCTCCCCAATGGGGGGAGTCAGTGCATCTCTACACTGACGGCTCCAAATCTTTCCTAGAAAAAGTAAAGGTAGAAATACTTGGTTATCATATAATTCGTCCTTTATTGCAGTCTACTTTAATGTCCGATAGTTGTTTACCTCAAATTTAACAATAATTACTACGAAACGTCCGCACAATAGCGAGAATTGCCACGCCGTCGTAAACTGCACCTTTGGTATCGCTTTTACATTCGGGACAAGGTGCCCCATTATCCATTGTTCGTTTGTTCTCGAACATGCTACATTTTGTTTGAGTGGGTAAGTTAGTTAGTGATAAGGGAATGTTGCGTAACGTGACGGTTAGTATATTACAGAGTTCATGTAAATTCAATTTGTTTAAGTTTTTCTGTTTACTAATTATGAAATATTTTTGAAATTATTATTATTAATAATGTCTTTATAATTAAAACAAATTCTGAAATCTGAATTTGATTTCTTTATTATTTTGTTATTATAAAAAATTGAACTCTTATTAAGGGTATATTTTTAATTTTATAGCAACTTTTTTTCGTATCCAATCGGTGACGTAACAATTTGTCTTTAGTATTATTACCTTCCCTGTTATTAAATTACAAGGACATTGTTCGTTAGTTTTTGTAATAAACAAAGCTGGAAAGATTAAGGAAAGCAAAGCCCCACCTGCTATTCTTTTATCAACTCTGACTGACTCTGAGCAAACAGACAATATACGGCCATATATCTTTAGTGTGACAAAATTAAGAAATAATTGGTTCTGTTGCATTTTGTCTGGTTCCCAGTTTGTCTGACTGACTGACGTATCTATTCGTCTGGTAGTTTAATAGGAAATCTGCCGCTAATCGCTTGGAGGGTGATTCAGCTCCTTAGCCCCCCTGTATCCGGCAAGTGTGTTCCTTCATAAATTAAATAACGTTCACTTCCATTTAAAATTTTCAAAATTCTTACTTAATAATTCAGGTACAAAATTAATTTTAAAATTTGTTTACATTTCCTCTGTTAGCACAATTTGTTTACATTTTCTCTGTTGGTATCAGTATCAAAATTTCAAATTTCCAAACATGGGTAACAAGCATCATTTGATATTAGCTACCGCGAATGTGGACCTCTCGTAAATCTTCGTTGTCTTAAACTTGAATGTTTTTCAGGCCTTAATTATTTCGTTTTCAATGTTTGGAGACGGAGTTGGATCAATACGTTGAATGGCAAGACCAACATGCCATGGGTGCCGGGTTCGAGACCAGACGACCCCGTGAGCTTTTATTAAGAAAATAAAATAATCCACTCCGTCTCTGGGCTGTTGTCTAGCTCGCAGCAAAGCAAAAATAAGACTCAAGTTTCCTCATTTCCCTTACCCTAATTCCCTTCCGGCCAAAACCATGCTAACGCATCAAAGGGTTGTCCCCTAGGATTGGGCCACATCTTATAAAAAAAAATCCAGTGCTCGTTCTTGGGTTCAATGACCATGACAAAATGTTCATAAATTATGCCAGCAATTATTCCTCTAATGTGACACTAATTTCACACAATATCAAAAACGGCATTTAAATGGCTAGGAAGTGACTGATTTCAAGTCATCTTTAATTGCAGCAGTTGCTTAAATAGGGTTACCTTACGTACTGAACCACGAGGTTGATCCACTTGCTTCAATGTCTTTCAGGCCTGACTTGTTCTTGACATGATTGATTTGGAACGATTTTATACTCAATAAAATCGTTGCTAGACACTTTTCATCTTTCGCGTCCCAAACGAATATTTTTCGAATATAATATGATAACTTTTAAATATCGTTGTGTAGAATTTAATAACATGTACGGAAACTTAGAAATTTAAAAGTTAAATTTATTTAGAAACACATAAAGTTGCTTCTAAGTATTTCATTCCTAAACTTTAATTGACTCTTTTAATTGCAACATTATGAATTCAGTACTTCTATCGTCACCCTTACTATATTGTTCCTGTTGCTACATTTCCTGTGGAATCGCTTTAATATGGCATTACAAAAAAATATATTTAACCTTTTAATTGTTAATTAATTAAACGTTCACTACTTCCATCGACACCATAATTATTATACTCGTATTCATAATGTTTATTTTTTTTACAGTTAGTATCCTCAACATTAAATGCATTCCATCTAAGCTCTTACAAAAATGTGCTAGTGAAAAATTTAAGTGGCGGTAACAGGCGAAAACTTAACGTCGCCATTTCTTGTTTTGGAAGTACAAGCGTCGTCTTAATGGATGAACCCACTAGTGACATGGACCCAGTTACAAGGTCATTAGTATATGCAACAATAAAGAAACTAATTTCTGAACGTCGAGCTGTCCTACTCACTTCTCATACAGTTTCGGAAATTGACCAGGTATGTCATAGAATTGGAGTGTTGAAGGGTGGCAAGCTCATTAATACTGGAAGTCCGGAAGAACTGAAGCAGCTTTATGGATCTTATTATATGGTCACAATATTCCCTAATAAATCTGAAGTTTCCGCACTGGAAAAGGTGATAATCGCAGTCAATACCAAAACGGAGAAATAACCTTTCAATTTCAGGATATTCGGGATACATTTCCACATTGTTTTGACATACAAATTCATCCAAACTCTGCTAAATTCGTAGTCAAAGTTAAATCACAACAGAATGAGGTTTACTTTTGGTTAAATTTTGCTTTATTTTTAAACTAATATGATTTTTACAGGAACCTGTCAATGAAACAATTCGAGATGAAAATGTATTGTCTCTAAGCAGCTTACTTTCAAAGATTAAGGACTTCTCATCAAAGTATTCAGTTCAGTATACGCTAACAAAATGTCGCTTGGATATGATTTTCGAGAAAATTTTGGATTGCAACGAGGATGATGGCAGTTACATTCATAAGGCTTTTGACCAAACAGAAACAGTAACGTGACAATAATAGAAGCAGGTCTTCGCTAAATGGCCTCTAAGCAGCACAATTTATTGTTGGCCGCAAATCTGAATCTTTTTTTGTTATATTTTTCACTTGTTTTATCATATTTTTATAGTTTTTTTGTGGTGTCCTTGAATGGTTGTATGATTTCTATTAAATGTTTTCAAAATGTTTGGTTTTCTATTATTATAATCTAGATTTGGTAAGGTTAGGTTAATGTGGTTGTCTATCTTGGAAGGAGAGGCCCACTTAGGTTAGAAAGTACCATTGTTTCGAAAATATACCTCCACCCACTCTGCCTTCCAATTTGGAACCGTCAGTGTATAGTGACTTTCCCCATTGAGAGGGACCATCCTCCCATTTTGACCTGGTGGGGATAGAGAAGTCAAATTTAGCATTAAAAAAAAGGTTTGGGTGTGGTATAGTCAGCGTTTGTTGTTACTCTACCGTCCAGGATTTTGGAGTATCCGTAGTTGGTACGCGTCCAAGTCTGGAATGAGTTGAGCTTTAAGCAGACGAGGATCCGGTTTGCTTACCAAAAAGATCCGCCGGGAGAAGATGAAGAATTATGCTTTAGAGGGTGTAGTTCCGAAGGCACCTTTTCAAGTGTCTTCAGGTGGGTAACTTTGTCCAGTGCTGGCCACCACACGACCACCCCATTAGTAATAATAGTTCGTCTATCACTAGTATAGAGCCAGTACACAATGTGTGGCTCCATACCCCAACTTTTACCTATAGCCTTTTTACACAAGTGCAGCGCTATGGTAGCTTTACCTTCCCTTCTCTGGATGTGTAGGTTTCCAGTTGAGTAATAATTTAGTAATTTAACATATATTTTTTTATAAGAGATTTAAGATAAATTTTAAATTTTAATATACACCAATTTCAAGATGTGGTCCATTATCATAGAATAGATACGAAATGAAAGAACCGCGCCCTAAATTTCCGTATTCAATCGAAAGTGAAATATGCTGGCAATGCTGTAGCAAATTTGTATTGAAAAATTCCTCTCAAAATTTATTGAGCGAAAATACATCTTTTAGTTTTCAGAAGAGCAATTTACCTTTTTATTGAGTAATTCGCATACTCGGACATGGATATGTGTTGGTTAAATAATTCACAGTTCCTTTGATATGTACGAAATGGCATTTACAACTGCATACAAGTTGGCTGAGAGATTTGCCATTTGGAGGATTTCCTCTCAGCGACATTACCATTTAAATTAAAAATGGAATTAAGTGCCATGAAATTTTTGCAGTTTTTGTTCTAAGCTTGGATACTATTTGTTTTTATACTATGCCATCACAACTGGGTTGATCAAAGCTACGTTTAGCAAACAATGGAAATATCTACTGGCGTAATAACTACGTTTTTTTAATTCCTTTCAGTTTGATATTTTGTATCGGTCTGTTGAATGATTAGAGGAGAAAGAGGAGAGAAATTGTGTTCAATGACACCGTAAAGTTCTTCTAAACTGATCCGACGAATGTTCAATGAGGCTCA
Organism: Leptarthrus brevirostris; assembly: GCA_964036015.1. Classification (NCBI taxonomy): domain Eukaryota; kingdom Metazoa; phylum Arthropoda; class Insecta; order Diptera; family Asilidae; genus Leptarthrus; species Leptarthrus brevirostris. Next base: position 93,543,214 of record OZ038374.1, read on the forward strand.
GTTTGAAGCTTTTTTGCGATATTTCGATTTGGAAGTTCGTAATGCATGGACCGGTATGGATGGTACTTTGTTTGTTGAATATAAGGGTGGGATGAAAACTTCGGTAAATGAAAACGCTATCAGCTCTTTATTTGATGAAAATCGATTTCCACTCATGTGTTTTTTAAGATTTGGGAAGAGATAGAAATCAGATGGAGCCAAATCAGGTGAATAAGGCGAGTGTCGAACTTCAATCCTTGAATTTTTGATGAGGAGCTTTATCATGTTGAAAAATTATTTTTCTCCTTTGCTAAACCTGGGTAGGAATTCTCAGTCAAATGGTTGCCTCCAGGCAACCAAACCGTTTCAATAAAGAAAGCGCATGCCCAAAAAATTGTGTGGCAACAGAAAAAAATTTCATAACAACGAATAATTGTGTCAAGTTTGTGCGCATGATCTGTAATTCTCTCATGCCGTTCTCCGGAACTTGCATCTAAATCCTGAGTCGCCTATTTGGAAGCTGGCGTGTGATTTTGACACTTCATAGCGCTTGGACTGCCATGAGTAAATTTTTTTTAAAACGATTGGCATTCCCCTTCAACAGTTTGAACACACACTTGTTTAATTCAACCTATACACATTTTTACATTTTGCGTACTTACAAGGCAAGCAGGTTGCCTGAAAACAACCAATTTCGTGAGAATTCCTACCCAGGTTGTCTGAAAACAAAAAATTTCGTGAGAATTCCTACCCAGGTATTTTTTCACGAATTCTTCAGTTTAATTGAACCAAAGGCTCAGTATAGTATTCACCATTTTTTGTTCGGCCGTTTGGGAGATAATCAATCATGAGAATACATTTGCTATCCCAGAAAACTGATGCCATAACCTTTCTAGCATATAAAACCGTCTTTACTTTCTTTGGTGCAGAACAACCAGGTTCTGCCAATTGTTTTGCCTCTTGTTTTGTTTCTGGCGTATACTGATAAACCCAAATTTCATATGTGGTGAAAAATCTGCGGACAAAATAAGTTGTATGCCTTTAGCTCTTTCAATCAGCTTCAAACGACGATCTTTCGAAATCATATCATGAATTGTTTCTATATTTTCTTCAGTTGTAGCACTTCCAAGCTCTCACGACCACGTTTAAATTCAGTTGATGGAGTAGAGTCCCCCAAAGTTTTTTTTTCATGTCTGCACGAATATCTGCTGCCGATAAACCTTTGTAAGAAAGTATTTAATCACAGCATTCGTTCATTTAAAAATTAAACTCTGAAAAACGTCGATTCAAACAATTGTGTACAACAAACTACTTGACAGAATGACGTGAAATTTTTCATGTGCTCTTATGAAAGATGAAATTTCAAAGTACACTAAAGCTTCCTTATAGATACTGTCTATCAAACTTTTCATTCCACCCTCGTATGTACCCCCAGTGCTATTAATCGAAAAAAACGAGGTGGGGAAGGGGAGGTGTAATTTTGTAACGAGTGGACCGTTTGGGTTGATTCTTATTCTGATTTAGGAGTTACAGGAATCAGAATAAATTTATTGCTAATATCTTTTCACTGTAGCAACCTAGCGACATGAATCTAATGGCAAATGGAAGGTAATAAAATGTCCTTTCCACTTACGTCAAACAAGGTTACCTACTTTCTTTCATTTTTTGTACAGTACTGTTTAAAAGTAAAATTTTTGGTATTACATTTTCCTATTTTTGAGTTTCTGATTGATATGTTTATGACACCTGGAGGCTGGAACTGACCTGGAGTTATTTTAACAAAGAAAAAACATCAATAAATTTGTCTGGATAACGTATTTTTATTGACTTTGTTTCTTTTACCATCATAAACCATAACTCCACAAAAATGTGGGCATCGTTGTCTATAAATATGGCATAGGACGAAAATACATCACATTTGCAAGCAAGTTGACGGCACCCTGTATAGAGTATAATCTCCTATTGCTAATATGAGGATAAATTTTGATCTACGGTGGTGGTAGGGGAGGGATAGGCTAACTTCGTAACGTGTGGACCGATTTGAATAATTCTTCTTTTCATGTGTAGCATATATTGCCTCACTGGTACTACAAAAATTTATGGGCAGGGTGGTGTGCATACTGGGATTTTTTCTACAGGATGATCCCAGATGCTACTATTAGAAATGATGGGGGGGGGGGACTGATTCAGATGATTCTGATTGCATAGGGTATCTGAAAAAATTCTGGGTTGTGGTGGGAGTTAGAGGAGAGGTGGCGCCTGGCTTCATAAGGCATAGACCGCTTTTGTTGATTTTGATTTACAGAATACTGTAACGTAAATGGGGCTCGACGGATTAATTAAGACACTGATTTACAGTCACAAATGTTCACAATTCACTTCACTTAATTAGTTCTCTTTACAGTTTCCTTTACACGTTTTCTTCACAATATAGCAACGTTTCACTTAACTAATTATCACTTATCACTTCACTGGTTAAAATTCAACTGACTCACTAGGCTGTTACTTAGCCCTATTTATACTACTTAGCTTATTTCTAGAAAGTTCAGCCACTTAGTTCTAGAAATTTCCGTTATTTACTTCCACCACACCAAGTCACCACAGGTTCGAGTCGGCCTTGACTTTATACGGCATCTGACGTTTATCTGGTTTCCGAAATTCGGGACATGCGCATTGTACAGCTTGATTTCGTTTTCATCACGTAGCCTATGCCAGACTACAGTGCATGTTACAATACGTTTGTAACATGCACTGTAGTCTGGCATAGGCTACGTGTGCCTATCATTGGATACGATTCGACCTCGGAATTACTGATTACTATCGTAAGCTAACTAATGTTGTGCCATATAGAAGGACATGCATTTTATTTTAAAACAATATTGCAACTAAATTCACTGCTAATATTTGATAGACGTGAACATATTTTCAATAATAATTAATAAGGAATCATTTGTTTACAAACTTCAGTGAATAATATTTTTTATTTTTGTGTCTGTTTTTATAAGTTAAGGTCAAGTAATATTTGAATCTATTTAAAAGGATGTCTTTAAGTCTACTTTTAACAAGAAGTGAAAGTGAGGATGAAGTTGCTGCAAAAATTCGCAGGAAAATACGGGACTCTTCCAATCCCTTAAAAATGCCTGATACAAGGTAAAGTAACCTTTATTTCACTAAATAAGTAACTAACATTTGCAGAGATTTTTGTATCACTCTTTACTATATACAGGAACGTAATCATCTTAATAATTTCTTATATAAATACTTTGAGAATGAACCAAGCAGTGCAGCATCATCTATAAGAACCCAAATATTAAATTGCATAGTTTGAAAAATTTTAAAACATAAGCAGAATACTTTTATATATTTAGCATTTCTAAATACTAAGTTTATCTACATAAATAAAGAAAATTTGGAATTCAAAATAAGATAAATTTTTTACTTACTTCGTAAATAACATAAATAGAAAAATGTCTACTCTATATTCTCTTGCAACATGCACCAATTCGACTAAAGCATTATCTACAGTTAAGATTGGATTTAATATTTACTTAAAGAGATTAGTTTGCAAAACTTAAATATATACAGGTACTAAGCGTCAGTCGTGTTGATTAATATTTTCTTCATTATTACATACATTACGTTTTTGAAGTTCTAGTTTTATCTTCGCCTTTTTTAAGCGTAAAGCTTCATCTGTATATTTGCATTTCGCTAGATTTGACTATTTCAATTCTTCCAATTTGATTTCTTTAATTTATATTCCCTTTCTGTAAATAATATAGCTTCTTTAGATATCTGTTGTTTTCTTTATGTTTTTCTTTTAATGATTCTATTGCACTTAAAACTTATTCAAAAATTTATTTTTGTGGTTTTAGTTCACTTTCTAAAAGTTCATATTTATTAATGGATGTTTATGGTCTGGCCCTTCTTCTAGGTTTCGAACAGTGACTTGTATTTAACTTATGCTCTTCAAGGACTTCAGATGGTTCCTCAATAATACTTCTGTGTCATTCGAAGTTGGTTGCGTTGTGGGATTAGAATACAAGGCAAGTAATATCGGTGGCGGAAGTGGTTGAGATGATGCGAGTGGTGTTGTTGGTTCTACAGGAAAAGCTTGCGCAGCTGCTGTACCATCAACAGCAGAACGCATGTCCACCAAACTTCCTTTAAAGCTTGAAAAACTAATATTTTTATTTGGACCGCCTCCTATGCCCTTAATTCGGTTCTTGTTATGACTTAATTTTCTTTTAATATTGCGTTTGTAATCAATTCAAATCAGAAAAGTAAAAAAATATATTTTGACAGAGGTAATGAAACAATGTTGGTTTGAATCTTTTTCCAACCCTAGCCATTTCTCACGGGAGGTCCGATTATATTTAAATCGTTAACAATAGTACCCCAAAGACGCTGAGAATATTGTTTTGCTTCACCTCTTTTTATTTATTTATTATATGTCTATAGGTAACAAGATCCTACATTTCAATGGATTGAACACAACCATCCTAAAATTAACTTATATAAAAATATACGTAATTTACAAATAAAAGAATTCAAAATCCAAAAGGTTGAGCCTATAACATAAATTTAAAATATACAGAAACAGTTTTAATAAGAAAACTGATAGAGCAAATATAAATATGCGTAATGACCAAATAAATTAAATAGATCCGATCTAAATTTACCACGATCATCCGACAAATCAATAAAACTACAGACATCATTAAAATTTCAAGCCATACAATATTTTTGATTTTGACAGATGCCAATGCCGTGTCCATTGCCAACGCCAACGCAATCATTGGGTTTAGGTCTTTACAGTCATGTACATCCCCTTTCTTGGGTAATGTAACTATTATGACTTTTTCCAATCTTGTGGCATACTGTTGCTTACCCAGGGTTCTCTCTACCGTAGAGAAATACCTGGATCATAGATGCTAAAGAGAGCAACAAGGTCAGGAGAACAAATTCTATAGCATAAGCAAGCCCGAACAAACAATATTGACGCAATCGTATGTCTACAAGATAGAGACTGTAAACCAAGCAATTTACACCTGTCGGCATAGGAAGGAAGACTATTAGTCCAATTTAACTTATGAAGAGCATACCGGGTAAATGCTCGCTGAATTGACTCAAGACGGTCAGAATGTGATGTAGTGTAGGGGTTCGAAACTACAAAAGCATATTCTAGTACTGAACCAACCAACGATATATACAATGATTTCAAAGTGTGAGGGATAGAGAAATCAGTAGAATTGCGCTTAAGGGGTTATTCTACTGTTAAAACAAGATTTTTCATCATTAAATTAAAATCATTATAAAAAAATAACTACAAAAGCTATCGATTTCAAAGTTTATATACAACTTTATTGACATCTGAATTTTACATTTTTGATGAAAAAAAAATTTAATTTTGCCCAGGTCTCCAAGTGATTTGCAACAAGTTTATAAAAAAATGTTTTGTTAGTTTAGGTCAAAATCTATGGAATGAACCTAAAATTAGCTAAAGATATGGAATTTTCGTAATTCGGCAAATGTTGTAACCTAAGACTCTCGATTTGGGCCATTTTTTTTCGCAGAAAAAGTATTCCCAAAGTACGTACATAAGTTAGGTATATCTAAATTTAGGTTCATTCCATAAAAAATTGGTTTATATAGATATGTGCAAAATTTTGAGTGAATCGGTCGACTATGTTTTTTTGTACGATGTACCGCGCATAGAAAAACATGTTTTGAGAAAAACGCGATTAAAGTTTTCGAAAGGGGTTTTTACTAGCTTTTTTACCGTGCGCGCGCTCGGTATTATACCTGTAGAATGAAAACGAAAGCAGATATCGTTCTAATATTTGTACAGGCTTATTTTTGAGGAGTTTATCTATGGAAATATGTATGTTAAAAAAAATTTTAACAGTAAAATAACCCCTTAATAAAGCCAAGCATTTTAAAAGCTTTACATGAAATATAGTCAATATGAAAATTGGAAGTGAATTTGCTATCAAAATACACATCGACATCGCAAATATAAGACGGTCGACTTATGACTATGTTATTGAACATGTAAGCAAAGCAATTAGGTGAACGCATGCGATGGAACGAAAATGACTTACATTTATCAGGATAAAGTTAAAGGCATTGTTAATACACCATTCAACAAGCCAATCAATGTCCTCTTGAAGTCTATAACCATCGGATAACTCCTTGATGATACTATACAGCTTAAGGTCATCAGCATATAGTAGAACTGAGGCAAAAGAGAACATCTTGATTACATCATTAATTAAAATAATAAAAAGAAGGGGACCAAGATGACTTTCCTAAGGAACACCGGATAAAGCTGCAAATATACTGGATTCAACAGAACCAATCTTTACACACTGACGACGACCCATTAGGTAGGAAAGAATCCATTTTAATACAGAAGAATGAAACCCAAAAGCAATCAATTTCCTTTTAAGTATAGAAAGCTCTACTCGATCAAATGCCTTAACAAAATCTGTATATATTGTATCAACCTGATAACCATCCTCAATTCCATTGATCGAAAAGTTCTTAAAAATTACAAATTGGTTGTAGTCGACCTTCGACTAACAACGCCATATTGTTGTGGGACAGTAAAATCTTTAAGGTGGAAATATAGTTTCTCTTTTACAAGACTTTCAAAGCACTTCGGAATCTTTAACAACTTAGCAATACCCCTATAATTATTAATCATATGTCTTGAACCAGCTTTATGCAAGGGAATTATATACCTCAATAAAATTACCGGAACTTAAAGATGTATTGAAAATATCTATTAGGAATTCCGCAAGTGAAGAGCTGTAGTTTTTCAAAAGAACATTCGAATTCGAATCAAGGCCATAAAATGTCTTATCGTCAAGAGATTTTAAAGTATTTTCAACATCATAAGCACTCAGAGAAAGAAACCCTAAATCAACAAGTGACGACAAATTACTAGTTTCCTTCATATAATTAGAATGTGAACAATTTGCAGCATAAATAGACTCAAAAAAGTCAGCAAATGAATTACAGCTGTCCTGTAGATTACAAGATGAATTGTTATTGTATAACACTTCCACAGGAAAACCTGTTGAAGACCGTTTATAATTAATAAACGACCCAAAGGCTCTACTATCAGCTTTAATGTTATTTTCAACTGAGCAAATGTATTGTTTGAAGAGGTATTTGTGGAGAAACTGATATTCCCTAATTAGCCGTTTATAATTCAATTCATTAAACGAATTAGGATTGTTTAGAAAGTACTTTCGTGCACTATTCTTAGCATTTTTGAGTCCGCGCTTAAACCAAGATAGATAAGACTTATGGACTTTGCTAACAAAAGGAACGAATTCATCAATGCCAGTATGAACAATTAATATATATATCAAATCCAGATCGCCAGAATTAAAATCTATGACACCTTTCCAATCAATAGAGTTAAAAAAGTTGTTAAGCGCAGCATAAATATACCTTTACGAAAATCAAATGCGAATGAATCCAAATTATCTGACAAAGCAAAATTGTACACACTAATATTAATAGCTATAGGCTTATGATACAAATCTGGATTACAAATAGGATGTAATTATTCTTGAACGTTAACTAATAAGGTTGAACTAAGAAATACTAAATCTAAAATACGCCCTAATACATTGAGCTAACTTGATTTAAATCTAAGCTAAACATTGTATCAATAATAGCGTTTTCATGACTAGAGATGTTAGTAGGAAGATGGTAGATTTTTTTTTTTTATATATACGATGTGGCCAAATCCTAGGTGATAACCCTTTGATGCGTTAGCATGGTTTTGGCCGGAAGGGAATTAGATTAAGGGAAGCGAGGAAACTTGAGTCTTGTTTTTGCATTGCTGCGAGCTAGACAACAGCCCAGAGACGGAGTGGATTATTTTTTTAATTTCTTAATAAAAGCTCACGGGGTCATCTGGTCTCGAACCCGGGGCCCATGGCATGGTGGTCGTGCGGCTCAACGCATTGATCCAACTGAAGAGGTTTGCAAGATCTACATGGTTTTCCATAAATTTAATTAATTTGTCAAACCGCTCAATTGAAAGAAAATATTTATTATGCTAAAATATACATTTAGCTTGAATAAATTTCAGAATATCACTTCCTTTGAAAGCAATTTGATATTAACGATAACTCAACAGCAATCGCAGGTTTTACGATTTGAAGTAAGATCGTACTCAGTAATGCCATATTTACGAGTCATTCTAATAGAAACTTATTGAATGATAGGGGTCCTGATTGATGAATGATAAAATTAAATTTAAAAAAAACTAAAATTTTATCTAACATTCTTCAGACATTCTTCAGTTATCTCTGTTGCAATTTTCCCTAGAGAATTTCCGCGAGAAGTCTTGGCGGTATGACCAGAAATATTTATTTCGCGCTTCTGCGGCCTCTTCTGAAAGCTGCCCAATAGGCAACAATGTGTTTTTTATAATACCTGCACCATGAATAAGAATTTTATGCATTGTTGGAGTCATTGGGTGCCGAAAGTACAGATATGCATGCAAGCAGTATCTAATGCGTATTTGTCTTATTTTTCCGGATCAATTATATGTCCGCACGAAATAGCTTCTAGTATGACCTTTAATCTATATATTAGGTCATAACTGATGCCCGTTATTTCGGAAGCCAATTTCGGGTCTTCAAAAAATCTCCTGCTCGTGTTGCCATTATTGGTACATCCAACAACAAACCAGTTTCGTTGCGAAATTTCGCCTGGATTTCCAGTTTCCTTTCCTTTTGGATATTTTTTACCGTTTCGGTTTTCCTCTCTCTGTATTTTTTTACTGGCAACTTATAAGCCAAGTGGAGAATGCTTTCTAAAAAGACGAATTCTGGCATGTAAAACTAAAAGCCCAAACTCGGTAGCCGCAGAACTAATCTCTTTTTTAAAATCCAATCAGTTGAGTTCCTTAGAAGTTGCACCACACATAATTTCTTCTTCCGTAATATCAGTACTCTCTTTGACAAAACGGAATCTAATAGGTCGGCAATACCGCGGAGAAGAAGGTGTTGGGTTTTCCCATTGTATCTTTTCATCTTCTTTACCAGAAACTAATCGTAGAGGGACGAAACAGCTCAGAAATATGTGCGCATCTGAGTCCGCATCATTTTCAAATTTTTGTTTTAACTGAGATTGCTGAGATCCGTTACAACCCCATTTACAAATAATCTTCAGGCTATCTCGTTCGTGCTCTTTCAATGTTATCAGCACCTCTTCTAGGAAGGGAGACAAACGCCTAATGGTAAGGTCAACCAAAGGTTGTAAATCACTTTCGGCGTAGGTACTCGTTACTCTGCATGATTCTGTCTCATGTTCCTTCTAGCCATGAATAATTGTATTTGAGAATCCTTCTTATGGGCTTTTGACCATCTTTGCCTAATTTGCGATTTAAAGTGTGCAAAATTGCGTTTCAAGCTTTCAATTTTTTCTTCCGTGTATCCTTCGCACGACAAAAGTTGCTCTTTCAAGAAATTTAATTTTTCTTCCAAATTAGACAAATTAAGATTTTGCATGCGGTCGAACAAGTATTTACGGGTCACAATTTTTACTCCCGAGGTACCTTGTGAACCTAAAACAAAAAGACATTCTTTGAAAATGCTTTAAACTTCAATCATAAGAAGTGGTCCAGAAAAAATTGACCCGTTTAGTTCTTGTGATAACTGTAAAACTATAATAATTCAGGTCTGCATTTTATTGCTAAAAATTTTTATAAGTACTGAATATTGAGTTCATATGAATCATTCATGTATTGGAAAACAAAGTGTTAAAATATCCCAAAGTGAAAAAGAAGTGCGTGAAGCGATTTTGACCAAATTTTTGAAAAAACCAACAATTCAATTTTTAAAAATTGCGAACGACCTGAATATAAGTTATTCAACGGAATAAAATAGTTTTTTAAAAAAAAAGTTGAACCGACTTCACAAAAAGCGCTAAAAAGCATAAAATAATTTTTAATTTGATATCTATTACGACATTTTGAAGTCGGTGCAAATAAAACAAACCAAACAACTACACAAAAATATTTAATCGTCATTTCTTATGATCCCGTAAGCTGAAACGTTCAGGTAGTATTCTGTATTAATTCCAATTGTGGTACTGTAGTTGTTTTATTTGTTTAATTTGCACTGACTTCAAAATGTAATAGATATAAAATTAAAAATTATTTTGTGCTTTTTAGGGCATTTTGTGAAGTCGGTCCTACTTTCTTTTAAAAACTATCCAAATCGGTCCACGCGTTAAAAGTTAATTTAACCCCCTACCCCACCACTAAACTTTTTTTCTCATGGTATCAATCAAGGAACATACTCTACCGAACAGAAAAGGAATCATCGAAATCGGTTCACGCGGTCCCCTCCCCCACCACCACCATAGGACCAAATTATTCTTCTATTACCAATGGGGGATCACACTCTATACAACAGCAAAAGAACCATCCGAATCGGTCCACGCGTTACAAAGTTGAGTTCCACCCCCTTCTCCCACCCCAAACACACCAACAACTTTTTTTCTCGTGGTATCAACCAGGAAGCATACTCTACCCAATAGAAAAAGAATTATCCAAATCGGTCCACGCGTTACGAAGTTAGACCATCCCACCAAAATTTTGTTCTCTTTGTTTTTGGGAAGTCGGTTAAAAAGGACTATTACCAAGTACAGACGAGGCATATGAATAGAAAGAAAACGAGCGTCAGGTAGAAATCCAGAGCCTTCAAGTCAAGACGTCATTAACCAGATGAAGCGTACTTATTCGCGGAAACCGGGCACTTTGAAAAGAGATATGGCGACATTGACAGGAACATCAAAGTCACACAGGTATAAAAAATATCTGTGGATTAAGGAGCTTCAAGGTACAAAAAGTTCCTCTGAGGAAGGAAGAAGAAGAGAAAACTGCAAGAAGGAGAGCGAGAAAACTTTATGAAAAGTACTTGACGAAATACGATTGTGTCGTTAGTCAAAAAAGAAGTAGTAAAAAAAGTACCGAAATTGTACTTATCCGCGCTTTTCCGTGGCTAATTTTTTTATTAATTACTACTCAAAGCTTCAAAGCTTTGACTGTATTAGGAATTATAGCAGGATCTAACTTGGAAGTATAAAAAATAAATAAACAAAAATAATAGCTAAAAAATTCTCCATAATACGTGTGACGTAAATCTAAACTTTAAAATGATAAAAATAATGGTAATCCTAATATAGTTAGTGAATTATTACCTGTTGTATCAGGATCCATCACTTTTACTTCCGAAATGAACGTAGAATAACAAATATTCATTGTTAAAGTTTGTGTTTTCACATGAACGCCGAGAACAAACACACACCAAGTGGGACGATCGAATTTCGACTGAAAGTAAATACGTGTCGCGTGCACAGGGGAAAGGCGGGAGGGGCTGGGTATTGTTCTCAGACTAGTCCCCTACCTCAAGTAGTCGTTTTTTTAACCGTCTTCGGACTCATTAGCAGACCTAATGATATTCAGCTGTCATTCTATATTATGAAAATTTGACAGGCTAAGCGTAAAAGTAAAATAAAAGCGCAAAAAGTAAAAACGAGACATATTCTTACTCACAAATGGGGTGTATCTATTTGCTATTATTCCTCAGCGAAAGTACAAATCCCCGGAGTTGCTTCATTTATTCCCGGAGATTTCTCTTGTTGTTACTTTACTTGTTTATACTTAGTATTACTTTTGTTTGGCTTGTATTATAAAAGCGTCTCTTTCATGTAAGGAACTGCACTCTTAACTTATGCTTCCATCAACAAAATAAAACAATTTTGATCCGCAAACGATCTCATACAATGTTCTTATAAAAATTTAGTGCTTGATATTAGTACTATAGCATTTTAATTTCCGCTAACAACTTACTCTAACTTAGAAGCAAAATATGCTTGCTTTGCATATCTGAAATTCAAGTTAACGAGATTATGCACTTTTTCATATGTAACATTTTCCAAGCGGTTTATTTTTCTTAAACCCACAATATGTATAAAACGTATCATTTTGCACATATTTTAGTAAAAATAAAAACATTAATTTTAAGTGGGCAAAAGAATGTCTAAGAGTTTACGGAAGTTTTACACTTTTTTTGAACAATTGATTTTATCAGGTAGTTGCATGTGACTTCCGTTTTATTGTACGATTGCACCTTTGAACATAATTTTTTTAATTCTTCGTAGTCGTGACATTCATTTCGTGTACAAGTATTATTGAGAACAAAAGATTTGAATTCATTCCAAAGTAGTTCAATAGCCGATAAGTGTGTCGAGTCAGAAGACTTGATAGTCATTTCAAACGGGAAGAAGGTTATCTATTTGACGTCACATTTTCAAGACTGTAGATACCACAAATAACTGAAAAGTTACATCTATATCAACATATAAGATATTGCTAAGATAAGCTAAGGCTTTTTTTTTAAATTTTCTTTGTAATTTGTTTAATATGACTTATAATATGCCAATATGACCAATAAAATACATATTTAAACGGCTCATTGACATCTTCAATATGAACATTTTTGATTAAAACTTTTGCGTTAAGCACGTAGGTACAATTTGAATAATCTGAATTAGGTTCCGTTTCGAAAGCAAGATTTTTCAAAATATATTGTAGGAATTACTTTAAACCTTAGTTGATTAGCAGGGAGGGGGGATAGTTGTATTACAGAGTATCTTACATCTACGACCTTTCCTCTAGAGTGTTGGTAATGTCTGATTCATTAGCACACGTTCAGGCTGCGGTTGTCGTCCTTGGACTCCTCACCCGTGCTGCCGATTGTTGATGACATTCACCGCACTGTCCGGCAGGTAAAACTCGACATTGCTACTTGGTCGGCGGTGGTTTAGACCAATGGTGATCTTATTTGATCTATTGCTGCTGATGTGAAGGCTCTTTCTGCCTGCTGTGGGGCCTTGTCTGCGCCCCTGGTTGCCTCTGGTCTTTCTGACGGCCCTGGTCCATCTTCCCAGGCTCCTTCTGTGCCTCGCAATCCTGCTCTGTTGTTGTATCCCTCCAAACTGATGGTCGAAGTGTTTACGATATTTTAATTCTTAGTCTAGATTTTATTAATTATATCACGAACCCAGAGGATGAAATCATCCTTCTTGGCGACTTTAACTTACGCAGCGTTCAATAGGTATTCAACGCTGAAGACGATGACTATCTTCCCTTAAATTGTCTTACTGCTAAAGACTCCCATTTTTTTGACGCCATCTCCTCCTCTGGTTTACACCAAAAGAGTGATATAAAGAATTCTATCGGAATTCAGTTAGATCTTATCTTTTCTTCTGATTTGAATAACACTGTAGTCGAATCGACTTCTCGTAACTTATCCGCTATTAACAGTTTACATCCGCCAATTTTCATTTCTTTCTGCTACGATGGTTCTAATATTGCTGATCCCAACGTAGAACAGTACGTTCTTGATTTTAGAAGGGCGGACTTTTTTGATATATCAAACAGGATCCTCTCAATCGATTTCCCATCTCTTTTTTATGGTAGCAATATCGACGATTGCGTTTCCGTGTTTTATGATAGGATTTATGATCTGTTTAATTCGAGTGTACCACTCAAACGGTCGAGATCATCTTGTCAATCTGGTATACTAGAGAACTACGGAGCCTTAAGAATGAAAAAATAGACTATGTAAAAATTACTTACGTTTTAGAAACACGTCAGCTTATTGTGATTTCGTTTATTGTCATGACGGCTTTTTAGTGTTATCATCATCTTTATACAAGGAATACCTTGATAATGTTCGTGATAACTTGCGTATTGCAAATTTTTAAATTTGTAAATATGAAGAAGAAAACTGATAATTATCCATCTACAATGTGATACAATGGATCCTCTTGTTGCAGCGCGCCCGACATAGCCGACTACTTTGCATTGTTTTACGAAGGCACCTTTTCATCTGGCAATTTTGTGCCTTCCCTGGAAGAAGTTGGTCATATGCAGGATCGTCCGCTGCCTCCATTGATTTACCGATTAATTTTATCGTGATATTATTATAGATGGTATCAATGAATTTAAGCTAGACTTTTGTTTTGGTCCTGATGGTGTTCCACCTGTATTCTTGAGATCCTTTTTTGACGCCTTACTCACTCCACTGGAACTCATCTTTCACAAAGAAGAGCTCCTTTATAATTTCTGCTTATAAAAAGGGGCCTAAAAGCTTAATAACAAATTATAGACTAATCGCGAAGCTTTCCTGCATACCCAAGTTGTTCGACTGGATCTGCTCTCACTTAAAAGGTAGACCTTACCAAGAATCTTTCAGTTGTACCGCAGGGTATCCATCTGGGGCTGCTGTAGTTTATTCCTGCCATTGACAACATTGTCCCTCTGATTAAGCTCTCCAAAGTCTTAATCTACGATATGAAGATTTTCTCATGCATTGGATACAGTTATGATTCTTCCTGCATTCAGGATGATTTAAATACCTTAAAGAACTGGTGTAGATCTCATGGCCTGCAGCTTAACTTGGATAAATGTTAAGTTATGTCATTCTCTAGGAACCAAAATCAGCTCGTCTTTGATTATACCTTTGAGAAAACTAATATCTGTCGTGTGCAGTCCGTCACTGACCCTGGAGTGAAGCTTGACCGTAAACTCGATTTCACTCTTCACATTACCTACATTGTTTCTAAGAGTAATTCTGTTCTGGGTTATGTAAAGCGGTGGTCAAGGGAGTTTTCTCATCAGAAGACCTTAATTAACTTATTCTTTTCTTTGGTTAGGCCAATTCTCGAACTGTGTTAGGTTCGCACTAAGAGACCTTCCGTGGAATGATCCACTCAGGCTTCCTCCTTATATAGATCGCCTCCGGTTGGTTAATACGCACCCGTTGGAAGAACGATATAGAGTTGCAGACCTAGTCTTTATTCACCAGCTTTTGAACTCGAACATCAATTTTTGCACTCCCGGAGGTATGGTTTCTTATAGGCATACCCTGTATAGCTTAAGGAGATAGCCTTTACTGCATGTTATTCACTCTCGGTCTAATTATGGTATGCATGAAACTATAAATCGTATATGTAGATCCGTGAATATGTGTCCTGTTTTTGATCTGATTCTTACTAAGTATTAGCAGAAACGATCTCTGATTGTTGTGTGTGGTCGTGTTTAAGTTTTTTGATTACTAATGTTTTTTGCATGCTGGTGTGGGAGCCTTATTTGCCTCAATATATTGTTGTATTCTGGCGAAAAGGTCAATTAATTCTAGGCTTCCGCTGAGAAGTGCGCCTTCTGAGTTAGAAGGATTAATTCTATTAAATATATGTATAATGACAAAAATTGTGGTCTTGTGGGAGCTTCGGCACCTAGCTTCGTAACGCGTGGATCGATTTTGATGGGCTTGCTTCTGCTTAACAGACTGCTTTTTGAATGATCCTAGGTTAAAAAACGGCCATGTGTGTATATCCGTCAGTTGTGCTAGATAATTGTAGTTGGGTTGAGAGAAGGAGCTAGGAGATCTTTTGTGCCATAACAGCTACTACTGCAAAAGACGCTTAGACTGAGCTGACACTCCGTCTCAATGGGCAGACCTACTCGGTGTAGATATTTCAGCCCACAGTGGCTAGATAGGTAGCCTGAGAACAACTTAAGATCTGCCTTAATTAAGGCGGTGGTATCGTTATAGGCATTGGGTCTTACAAGTGCCCTAAGTGAGAACATTTCACCAGTATAACAACTGCTGCTCCTTAGCACAGTCTTCAAGCACAGCTCTTGACGATGACCAGCTAAGGGTGCAAAAGGACTTAAGACCTTGGCACAGCGAGGAAGACCCATTCTTGGCCAATTCATCGACGGTCTTGTTTTCCTCGAAACCCGAGTGACCAAGAATCCTAGAAAGCGTGACCTTGTTATGGGTGGCCAGTTGTTTGAGGTTGTCGAAGCACTCCTTCGTAAGCCTCAAGGAAAAGCACGACGAGGATAGACCCTTAAATGCTGCTTGGCTTTCAGCGAAGACAGTTATATCAGCCTCTTTCAGTCCTTTTTTTACGTTAATAAGGGCACAAGTTTCGATGTCATATATTACCGCTTGAAATACACTTGGCCAGCTCCAACATGCAATCGAAACTCTAGTATTGTGTCGAAAAACACCAGCACCAGTAACATATTCCATTTTTGAGTCATCAGTGAACCATTTAAGGTTATTAGGTTGCAGACTTGGACCAATGCTGTCCCAGTCTGCTCGTTCAGGAAAGATAGTTCTGAATTTTCTGCCAAAGCTGAATTCCTTGGTCATGTCGTCTGATTTGTTGCACACATCTATGCCAGGAATGCGCTGAAGAATGCGCAAATGCACCCAGCCGGCATGTTTGATGTAAGTTGCACTCTCAACAGTTCAAATTCAAATTCAAGTTTATTAACACAATGTAGTCGATTTCATGATAGGGATGGGCAAGGGAGCGAGTTCAATTACTGCCTCCATTGGACAAGTCAACATTGCTCCTTTTCTGAAGAGGCAATCAAGTCACTGAAGCTCGATACTGTCTGTTGTAGAACTTTAAGCCACCAGACAAGGGCGGCGTAAGTAACTAACGGTTTTACAATCGTATTGTATAAGCAAGAAATCATCTTCGGGGTCAGGCGCCAAGTCCTTCCGAAGAGTTTTCGACAGCTTTATAGGGCTCGAGTAACCTTGTTAAGGGTAAAGTTAAGGCGAGCGTTCCAATTAAGTCTTTTATCGAGCACAGGTGTCTACTGGTGAACCTTAGCAGGGTTGATGGTGAGGCCTTATTTAGCGCACCAGTTAGTAACTGTGTGCGAAACTGATTTCATTAGATCAGCAACAGTCGAGTGGAACTTCTCTGTAATAATGATTGCAAGGTCGTCCTCTTATCCGACCAAGCTCCGTGACCAAGCTCACCAAGCTGGCCTAAGAGGTGTTACTATGGGTAGATATCGTTCAAGAGCTCTAGAAGTGGACCCATACCTTGTGTTGTCGATAGCATATTCTATGTCAAGAAGATCAGTATTCCACCCAAGCGGAAAACAGGAGGACTTTTTATTGTTATTGAATTTTTATTTATTGAATTTTGAATTTATTTATATTTTTATTGAATTTATTGAATGGTTGAATGTTATATACTGAACTTCTGTGATTTTTGAATTATTATTGTGATATTAGCTTTAAGATTTTTTGATTGTTGAATAAAATCATTTTTCAATAAAACTTAAGGCTGTTCTGATTCCGGCACCCCCTTATTTTGTGAGTAGATCACACAATCAGATAATGATATTTCTTTATGGTGAAGGTTTTTTTCGATCTTGCTAACAAGATTTCGTAAGGTAGTTTCTGTTAATCTAACTTTTGTGTAGGAAATGATTGGTTTAGTTTGCAACAGTTAGGGTAAGAAAAGCAAATGTTACAGTATGCATCTTTTTATCATTCCGTTCAGCAATTTGAGGAACTCCGACAGTTTTTCCTCGTAAAGGACATGACATTGGGGTCCTGAGAAGGCCCCTTGATGACGGCAACAATTTTTTCTGGGATACTTCTCCTACGTAAAGTTGCAAATATTGACGCTGAAAACAATCTTGTCGTATCTCAAAAAATGCTATTTATGCTGTATCTAGTATTAAATCCATGTTACGCTAACTTTAAGATAATTTCATCTTTTTTGTCTAATGACCATTATTTCAGAACTTTTACTCCAAGAATTATCTTTCTATCTTCTATGGTTAAAGAGTAATAAGCTATACTGTAAACCCCCATTTTCAAGATACGATAAGATTTCTTTCAGGGTCGATGTGTACTCTCAATCAACGCTGTTAAACGCCTTCTTGAAATCGACGAACATAAGATGTAATAGAGTCCTGATCGCTGCAGGAAGAACGCTCTCGAAAGCCTGCCTGTGCATTGTTAACAGTGCGCTAGATTGTTTGCTTGATTCCCATTGAGATAATATTTGGCGTTACTTTGGAGACTGCAGGTAAAAGACGGATACCACGTCAAGTGTTATAACTCTTCAGGTCGCCTTTTTAATGAAACTTTACAATAACGCCTTCTTTTAAATTTAGTCGGATAGGTATCGGTTTAGAACTTTTCTGGATTACGTGAAAGAGAAAGGGCTATCGACTTAATTTCATCTATCACCTCAAATTTCGTCAATGGGCTGATGTTAATATTGTCCACACCAGCCGGATAGCTATCGGTTTAGAACTTTTCTGGACTAGATGAAAGAGAAAGGGCCGTCGACTTTATTGCGCCTGCCACCTCAAATTTCATAATAATCTGGTGTTAATGTTGTCCACACCAATCCGTTCTTCAGGCTCAAATAAGGAGATATTTGTCTGTCCAAAGATGGTGTTTAAGAGTTCAAAGACATATTTCCTTCACTTCCTCCTCAGTAGCAAGTCGGGAGCCATCAGTATCTGTCTGATTAAATTGTTATATTCGCTTGCTCGGTCGATGCATGGTACTGAATTATTGAACATACTGGTTCGGAACTTGACGAAGATTATTCCCTTGGATCTCGTGGCAGTACATACAGTAGTGATCAACGGACAATCTAAGTTAGCAGCACCGATGATTTAAATGAAGGTTACTCTTCACTTACTCTCGACCTGGTTTCGCGTAGCCCTTAAATGTTTATTTTATACTGGCCCATTTCCCCCTTCATCTTCATAATCTTAGAATATCCATCCTTGGATCACAAAGTTCCCACGCTCTATAGTCCTATCGTACTCCGAGGTCGTTATCACAAAATCAGTTCGAGGCGAACTAGATGTTTCGTGCTTAACAAGCCATTCTATCCTAACACAGAAAGAGGGCTGTTCCTTTAGAAGTTATGAGAGTTTTCGGATTCCCTCTTAACCGAGATGTTCTGGCTGGCACGTGGATTTTCTACCTCCTGCCTCTCCCAGCCTTGGATCAATTACGACATAGTTGCTATGCAGAGCGACGATATATGACTTTTGCCAAAAAAATCGAGCCATGTAGCTCAATTATCCGACATCCTTATAGGAGACGGAAACGTAGTAGTTAAGGTCAAAACACCAGATGACGGATCTGCAGCTGACTACGGGCACACTATATTATAAGCGAGAGGTATTTAAAATGTATCCCAAAGAAATGTTTTAGTATAATTTTAAGGCGTAACGTAATTTTGTGATAAATTTGGACTCAAAATATAATAATTTCAATATTTACGTATTTAAATTATACACTTGAGTTCATTGATTGCAACTGATTAATACAAAGATTATTTTGCTGGAAATAAAAATTGTGACCTACATTTAAAAAAACTGAAAATCCCAAATATTTATGTACTGTTTTAAGCACGATCAAATTGTACTGGACTAAAAGTGGATTAAGGTTCTTTTATTCACATATTACTAGAACTAATGACGGTAATAAGATTTGAGTGAATCCAGTGATCATCTGTTGCATGTTGTAGCAGCTTTGTAAATTTTCAGTAAGTAATACGTGAAACAGTTAAACACTTATCAAAATTGTAAATTATAAAAGCTTGACTAATTCGGCTTACAGAATGATTTCTAACCTAAAACACTTAACCAGACCACTGTAGATTTTATATTATGATTATATGTCACTTTCTTATAATAATTGATTTTTTCCTTTTTATTTGAACGTTCTTCACAACTATGCGGTTTTATCACTTGGGAGCTGGAATAAAAGAAGCCAGTGAAATTATTGTTCGATAATCAATGTATGATTTACGGTACACTTATGAAAATCCGTCAACAATATTGATAAGATTCAATCAATTCTTTATCTACAATATGCTTTTAAATGATCATTGGCACCTTTGTTGCTATTTCTCCAGTTGTTCCAGTTCCCGCGGTGGGGTTCAGTTTACTTACTGTCTAGCTCCGTTCCTCGGAATTCGGTTGAAAAAAGAATTGGACTTAAATTTAGTGTAGTGAATGAAAGTGTAAAAATGACTACCTCCAGTGGTTAGTACTTCAGTTTGTATTTTAAAGTCGACATTTTTTAAATAGTGTTAACTGATAATAATACGAAGATGTTAGAGCCACACTTTTCTGCTAGAACGTGGCAAAATTTGAAACTTTTCGTGAAAACTATTTTGCGCTTTATTGCTAACTACATCGCTACAACTAGTGTTGAATAAATAAGTATCTACTAGCTTTAAAAGTTAATATCATCTAAAGCTTTATGGATAAAGGGCTTATTTTGTTGTGCAACATGAGCATTATAAAGCGTTATTGTCAAACGTTAGTGTGTCATAGTCATATGTAAATTGATTTTTATCTTGTTGTTGTTGTTGAAAAACAAGTAAAATAACCTTTTAGTATAATATCACATCTGCAAATTTAAAATTATCATTTAATACATATGTCCATGCTTTTCTCACTTTTTTAAAACGCTTTAAGTGCTATTTGAAAGCAGTGGCGGCTAATGTCTTATGTACACAAAATTGGTTTCATAGCTTCATGTTTGTGAATTCGTTCAGGTAAATGCTTGATATCTTTGCAATCTTGCATCTTTTGGTAGGGTGGGGGTGTAACCTAACTTTGTTACGCGTGGACCGATTTGGATGGTTCGTTTTTTGTTGTACAGAGTATAATCCCCCATTGCTAATAGGAGAAAAAAATTTGGTCTAGGGTGGGGGGAGGGGCAGTCTAACTTCGTAACGCGTGGACCGATTTGGATAATTCTTTTTCTGTTGAGTAGAGTATGTTCCGTGGTTGATACCACGAGAGAAAAATTTTGGTTGGGTGGTGGTGGTGGGGGGGGGGGGGGGGGTGTATAGAGTGTGATCACCCTATTACTAATAGGTGATTAATTTGGTCCTATGGTTAGGAGTGGCGGTGGAGGGGGGAGTAGTCTCACTTCGTAGCGCGTGGCCCGATTTGGATAATTCTTTTTCTGTTGGGTAGAGTATGCTCCCCCATTGCTAATATAAAAATAATTTGTTCCATGGTGGCGGGTTGGAGTAGTCTAACTTCGTAACGCGTGGACTGATTTGGATAATTCTTCTTCTATTGGATAGAATATGATCCTTGGTTGATACCACGAGAAAGAAAATGTTGGTGGGGTTGGGGTGGGGAAAAGGGGGTGGAACCTAACTTTGTAACGCGTGGACCTATTTGGATGGTTCTTTTGTTGTTGTATAGAGTGTGATCCCCCATTGCTAATAGCAGAATAATTTGGTTCTATAGTAATAGTGGGGGAGGGAGAGGAGTAGTAATTTCGTAACGCGTGGACCGATTTCGATGATTCCTTTTCTGTTCGGTAGAGTATGTTCCTTTATTGTTACCATGAGAGGAAGGTAGGGGGTTAAACCTAACTTTTTAACGCGTTGACCGATTTGGATGGTTCTTTCTCGTTGTATAGAGTAGAAGATACTAAAAAGTGAAAAATAAAATAGTTTTAAAAAAAAAGTTTAAACGACTTCACAAAAAGCGCTAAAAAGCAAAAAATAATTTTTAATTTTATCTATTACGACATTTAGAAGTCGGTGCAAATTAAACAAATAAAACAACTACAGTACCACAATTGAAAATAATACATAATACTACCTGAACGTTTCAGCTTTCGGGATCATAAGAAATAACGATTAAATATTTTTGTTGTAGTTGTTTGGTTTGTTTGATTTGCACTGACTTCAAAATGTCGTAATAGATATAAAATTAAAAATTATTTTATGCTTTTTAGCGCTTTTTGTGAAGTCGGTTCAACTTTTTTTTTGAAAACTATTTTATTTTTTGTTTTTACTTAGTATTTTTTCGAGCCCTCCAAATAGAAGAAAAAATCGCCATGATGTGAACTTTTTTTTCAAGAAGGGCTACAATGTTTTTTTGTTTTTTTTTCTAACCAACCATTCTTTATGGAGTGATTTCGTCGTTGGACCACTATTTCCTGCAGACATTAGTTTTAATTGCATAACTTGTATAAGAAATTATAAATTAATAAGTAAAAAAAATCAGAAAAATACCATTTTTGAACCACTCACAGTGCTGTCCCCCCTTAAGATACCCAAGAAACACAAAAAATGTTAATGACGAGTATTTATAAAAGTATTTTTCCCCACGCCTCGCCTGAGAGATATGTACCACTATACCGCATGTTTTTCTGGTTGGTAAGTTGAAGGTTAAAAAACACGCTGTAGAAGTAGACAATAAACACGGACTTTGATAACAGAATCGGTCAAAGTCGGCTCTTTAAGCACATATGCCTCAGTAGTGGGGAAAAATGGAATATACAACTCTGGCGGTGCGCAGCCGATTCCTCATGCGTCAGGAAAACTAATGAACTAGGGTTGTATGGCTTGGAGTGGTTGTTTATCTTTTGATCTAACCAACCCAGCCACATTAAAAAAACGCTAAAAAATAACTATCCTAATGACCTTTCCAAAAATGTCCACACTACTGATCTAACTCGAACTTTTACCACTGCACGTACAATCACTTCCAAAAGTGAAAAAAATGGTTTACAATTACCTAAAATTCAGAATTTTCCCAAATTTTCTCCGAAATTCATGTAATTAGTACAGTTCATTTTAATTTTTATTGGATTGCCCATCTTACAACCTTTAGAAAAAGACAAGGTAGAAACCGGATTACAAAAACCGCATCCTTAGAACTCCTTGAGTACTTTATTATTTTATTGCAGTTTAGGTAGGAAATTCTTCAAATAAACGAAATTTTTAAGAAGGTCGAAAATGTTTGTTTTGGGTTAACAGGTAATTAATTTTAATTATTGCTGCAAAAAAGTTATAAAAATATTAATGTAATTTTGTTTTATTGCCGATATTAGCTTGTGTTAGCTAGAATTCACAGCCCTGTACTCGTTGGAAATTTTGCTGTAAAAATGGGTCAGTCAGCAGACTACCCCTATCATAGTTGAAAAAAAATCTATAAGTAGGGATGTTTTTAAGCAAACATTATTAACAAATGGTAGAATTTACATAATAGAGGATACGCGGATATTATTTACATTTATGGTGTACTAGACGGAAAAGAGAGAGCGGTTGTACTGGAACATCAAAGAAGATTCCCTAATCGGCGAGCACCCGAAAGAGGAATATTTACACGGACATTCCAAAGGATCACCCAGCCCAAGGACTACTGGAAGCAAATTCTGAGAAAAAGCTGAAATTTACCACGTGGCTTTTGGAACGCGACATTGACGACAGGGCGTCTCTGGATCGAATTCTGTGGACGAATGAATCTCAATTCACCAGGGATGGTATCACGAACTTCCAGAACCTCCATACCTGGTCGAACACTAAGCAGAGATTCAGTGTAAATGTATGTATGGGCTGGTATCATCGGCAAGATTAGGTAGGACCATTCATTTTTCAAGTCCTTAATAGTGAAATTTATGAGAAGGAGAACCCTATGGATAATTAGGGGAATATTTGATGGATGGAGTACCACCGATAGAGTACCACCGCATAGGGCTAACATTGGGAAGGAAATACTGAGGGAAAAATTTCCTAACCGCTGGATTGGACGAGGTGCACCGATTCCTTGGATGAAGTGTATTTAAAGCCATTTACCAATAGGGAGGATTTAGTTAGCCGAATTGGGAATGCAGACGAAAATACGGGAGAGGCTGGCTGCAATACGCATTTTAGAATTAATTTGAGATTAATTTGTTGATTTTTATAATATTCTCTGATAGGATTTCTGCGTATAAATTTCTACATATTTTCTTTACGTGGACATGTTGCACCTTTTTGAAAAGGTAATAAGAGAGGCAATCTAAAGAAGGGCGGTACTGATTACATGAATTTCGGATAAAATTTGGGAAAATGCTGAATTTAACGTAATCGCAAATATTTTTTTCAATTTTGGAAGTGACTGTACCTGTAATGGTAGGAGTTAGATCAACATTATTGAAAATGTTGGAAAGGTCATTGGGATAGTAGTCTTTTAGCGTCTGTTTGATGTCGCTATGTTAGGTAGATTAAAATATAAAAATAAAAGAGTAATGTGCATACCAAGAAAAACTGAAATTTATGAATCACCCTGTAACTCCCAAACGGTTAAGATTGCCCCCCCTCTACCATACAATTTTTTGTTTGTCTAGTTGAGAGCTATCACCCTACTCATTTTGGCACGTCAGATCTGAAACACCCTGTATTTTGTACGAGTTAAAATATGCACTTTTCGTTTAACAATTTTTATTTAAGTTATAATTTTTTGTAGGGCGTGAATAACTTGTTGGCATACCATACATACATACATACTGTAGCGTAAATGGGGCTCTTCGGATTAATTAAGACACTTATTTGCAATCACAAATGTTCAAAATTTTTATTCACTCTACTGATTAAGTCGATGCACAATTTTCTTGACAATATTTTTTCACAATATACCATTTCACTTCACTTATTTACACTAATTACTTCAGAGTTAAAATACAACTAACTATTTGCATTATCACATGTAAACCTTCGCAGTATAAATCACGACTAAACTAACCAGGCTTCTACTCCAGCCCTATTTATACTACTTAGCTTAATTCTAGAAACTTCTCCCACTTACTTCTAGATATTTCCGTTACACATTTTCACCTCACATATTCACCATAGGTTCGAGTCTTCCTTGACTTTCCCCGTTTGACATTAGGTCTGCTTCTTTATCCGAATTTGGGATCCTTCGTGCGCAAGAATTTGAACGAACGTACCCGTTTCATATTTCTTTACTTTCCTGAAAGGTCGAAATTAGGGGAATTTTCCTGACATCATCGCTTCCCCTATTGCAAGAATTTACCCGTAGAATTTAGCTTGTGCGAATCCGCCATTTTCTTGCATGTTTTGCCGAATGTTAAATTTCAAAATTAGCGAAAGTTTTTGGTGGTTCATAGTGAAAAATTGTTGGTTTAAATTAAAAAATTAATATGTCTACAAACATCACAATTAATTGTTCTCCTAGAACATTTGCCATAGTTCAGCAAGTTTCATTCTTCTACTTTTTATAATGAATTATCACGAAAAATGTTTCTTTAGTTTTTCTTTCTTGCTTAAAAATTCCCCCACCAGTCAAGTAAGTTTTTACACGAACATATTTTGCATGAAAAGCAAAGAAACAGATCTATTTCCTTCTCTTGATTTCTGGCCTTCCTGGGGCATGCGCATTACAAGGTTGACTATTTCCCTTTTCGTGGCCTACCTCGTGCACGTTGCAATACATACGCTAGAAAAATATTACCTTCCTTCGGGACAGTCGGGTAATGAGTTAACCATCTTGTATACAAGTAACATTTCACTACTTTCATGTTCAAGAGCCCATCTATTGGGCTCTACCACTTATAGAAAAAATTCTTAAATTTTTCCAGTTGATGTCCTTTCTTCTAGTTCTTTTTCTAAGTCTGTGAATGTACTTACTTAATTCAAGCAACATTCGAATTATCGCAATACACCAACCAACGATGCCGATGTGTGTACACGTGCAGATAGCCTAGGACGAGTTGTTCACTGCCGAGTGGGCCAGATAGATTTGGCCCCAGAAAATGAGATCTAATACGAATAGAATAAGATTTAAATGGTTAGAAAGAGAGGAAACAAATTTCCCGTTTTCATGTAGAAAAACATATGATTCTGGACCGCCCAACTGTGGCCCTTGAAATGAATGAATTTTCAAGTGGTACGATTTCATACTTTAAAGTTTAAAATTTATTCTTTAAATTTTAGTTAGTTAGTAGTATGAGCAACCCCCCCCCCCTCTCCCCCCCCCCCTCTTCACAAATAAAACATCAAATACTAAATGTCCTTATGCGATTTTATTTTACTAAAATATTCAATTACATTATCAAAGCTTACATTGCGTTCCCTATCAATGGACAAAATGGCAAGATTGGTTAGCTGCGCTTGGCTCATTGTCGATCTTAAGTACGATTTTATTAACTTTAATTTTGAAAACCTTCTTTCACATAAAGCCACCGAAACGCAAATAGTAAAGAAAAATCTTATACAAAGCAGTAGACTCGGAACAGACTCAGAATTGGCTGATTTTACAATGAATCTCAGAAGGTCCAAAAAGTTCACTGCACTGCCACTTCGGAAGACATTCTGGCGGCTTCCAAGTAGCGCCGCAGTCGTAAAATCTCCAAAATAATGTTCTCTCCAGAAAATTCATTATAGATTTTTATCAGTTTTGGAACTATACCACGAAGTCCTTCTTCTGTTGACGTCAGCAGAAGTTTAGGCTGCACAAGACCAAATGTTATGAGGATGTCATCCGTTGCTATGTAACGATGGTCTAGTTCTTCGTAAAATCTATCAAGACCCTATTACATTGGTCTTCTGCAGATCTTCTGGTAATGTTAGTCCAACATCTCTGGCTTCTACTCCTGGCATATGTTTTCGGAAACTCCTGTTCCTCTTCTTTCATTTGAAATATCCAAGGCTTCACACTTTTTAGTTGCTTAAGAAATAGCTCTTTCCACGTTGGATACGATGGCTTTGAAGACAAATTTTAAGAGCTTTTATTTTTATCACACTTCTCCAGCGATAGTCCAGATGTCTGTATATACTTCTGTGTGTGGTTCACTTCTTTTGGGACTTTCCACCAAAATGGAAAGGTAAGAGTGTGGGTGCTGCTACTCTTGTATCGATGTTTTCTCTGCTGCTGCTGGGATCACATACCTCTTCAAGAATGGCATGCAGTAGATGTGTGCGTGCACTGTGCATGAGAGTGAACTGCTGGTATGATCAAAGAAGTTGCGGATGGTTTCTTTTGTCAAAATGCGTGATACGCCGCCACTGGTAGTGCATACAGTGATTTATTTTTGGGACAAATGAACAGGTGAGTTGTTATTCTATTTAGGATTTACATTCAATTCTGAATTTATTTTTAACCGACTTCCCAAAAACAAAGAGGTTCTAAGTTCGACGTGTATTTTTTAATTTTTTTTTTTATGTCTGACCGGGCATAACTTCGTAAGGCGTCGACTGATTTTGATGATTCTTTTTTTGTTGGATAGAGTATGTTCACCGATTGGTACCACGTCAAAAAAATTTTTGGAAGTACAGAGTATGATCCCCCATTGCTAATAGGAGAAAAAAATTTGGTCTAGGGAGGTGGAAGAGGGGGAGGGGTAGTCTAACTTTGTACCGCATTGACTGATTTAGATAATTCTTTTCCTGTTGGGTAGAGTATGTTCCCTGGTTGATACCACAAGAAAAAAATTTTGGTGGGGTGGGGGTGGAAGCTAACTTTGTAACGATTCGATGATTCTTTTTCTGTTGTATTGAGTGTGATCCCCCATTGCTAATAGGATAATAATTTGGTCCTATGGGGAGGGGTTGAGGGGGGGGGGGAGTAGTCGAACTTCGTAATGCGTGTACCTATTTTTAAAAAAAGTTGAACTGACAAACGCTAAACGCATAAAATAATTCTTAATTTTATATCTATTACGATAGTTGTTTTATTTGTTTAGTTGCTCCGAACATATAAAACAACTATCCAACCACAATCGAAGATACTATATAAAACTACCTAAACCTTTCAGCTCACGGGATCATAAGAAAGGACAATTAAATATTTTTGTTGTAGTTTTTTGGTTTGTTTGATTTGCACCGACTGCAAAATGTCGTAATAGATATAAAATTAAAAATTATTTTATGCTTTTCCGCGCTTTTTGTGAAGTCGGTTCAACTTTTTTTTTAAAACTATTTTATTGTTAATTATGTAGTTTAGTGAACTGAAATAAATCTTTGTATGTCGTAGTTTGACTGACTTTTAGCCGGACGGGCAAAGCGATTGCGTTTAACTGCCGTCGTGAGCAATTGGGTCAGCACCGACCAAGTTGCACATTAAATTTTTCTAGTATTTTTTATAATGAAGCATGTGAGCTTAAAGAGCAGAGTTTTAAAGGCTCTGTAATAAAGGTCCGTATTTTTCTGACCATCGAAAGAACGCTGTGGATAATAAGCAACTTACCAACCGGAAAGGCGTGCCCTCGTTGCACAATTAAGCTGAGATGCCTCACTAGAGGTTTTTTGATGAAATATGTTCATCATATTATATATTACTTGAAACGTTAAGTTAAAGTAAATTTTTTTACTTCCGCCATGATTAACTGTTGGTCGTATACATTTTTTGTTGTATCGTTTCCCAGGTTTCCGTCTCATTTTTGTCACGCCGTCAGATCCAAAAAGTACAATTTTGGGTTCATCAGACCAAATTTTACGTTTTCAGTCCTCCAGGGACCACATGATTTTTTCTGGAGCCTACGCTTTTCATTTTTCTTTGAAATTAATGACCTCTTAACAGTTCTCCGCTGAACCCTGCATAATTTATCTGGTTTCGAACTATTTGGCTTATTATTTTAATATTAAATCTATTTTCAATATCTGTTACAATCTTATATGTTGATAAACGGCTATCCCTTTTCACTTCCCTTAAAATATCGCTATCCATTCTAACAGTTGCCTTTCGTTTACGTCCTCTTCCACTGATATATTGAATACAACCTCTCTGGTTCCTTTAACCTTGTGGGACATAGGATATCTATTACATCGACTCTTCATCTGGTCTGGTTCTAGTCTGTGTTGCGTGGCCGTCTAATTTGACGTCTTCCTTGGATTCTATGGGGATTCAAATCTAGAGCTTGCTGTGCGATGTTGTTTATCTCTTTTCTTAGTGTGTGGTCTATCGATTGCCACTTTCGCCTGCGAATTCTGTTGTCTATCCCGTCTTAATCTATAAGTACAAGAAGTGTAGGTCTTCGTTGTAATAACCTCCGGCCAATGGATGTAAAGGATGCGCCGGAAACACCGGTTGACAAAGGCTTGTAGCTTAGATGCTATTTGACAGGTCACTTTACATTTTGAATAGCCGTACAACATGACAGGTTTTACATTTGACTCGAAGCTCCATAGTTTTGCGCGTCTGGAGATGTTCTTATTATGTCAGATCTCAACAATAGTGAGCAATAAATGCAACTCGAGCCTTATTGACGCAAACCTGTACATCAGCCTCAGCTTCGCCGTCTGCTATAACTATGCTTCCGAATAGCAAAATTTTCTGCTCTTCCAGATAAATTTTATGTTATCTCCTGGAGTCCTAGCTCATACGTTTTTTAGCGGCAGTGATCTTAAGCCTTGCTCTGCGACCTTCTTTGCTCAAGGCTTCGGACATTTGGCCTACATGACGCCATTTGTTCGATAGCAGACATACATCGTCCGCTTATAGTCGAAGTGCGTAAGGTGGTTATAATGGTGATACAT
Source organism: Leptarthrus brevirostris (assembly GCA_964036015.1). Taxonomy (NCBI): domain Eukaryota; kingdom Metazoa; phylum Arthropoda; class Insecta; order Diptera; family Asilidae; genus Leptarthrus; species Leptarthrus brevirostris. The sequence goes on from OZ038374.1 coordinate 93,572,383, forward strand.
TAGGTTATAATGGTGATACTTTCTTCGTAATCTTGCCCATATATACTCGCGATCAACGCTATCAAACCTTTTCAAAATCGACGAACAGTAGATGTAAAGAGGACCTTCATTCAGCGGATTGCTCGATGACAATTCGGAGGGTATTGATGTAATCGCTGCAGGAGAAACCCTCACGAAAGCCTACCTGTTCATCGTTAAGAGTGCGCTCGATTGTATTCTTGATTTACAATAAAATGATTTAAGCAATCAATTTGGAGACTGCAGTTAAAAGGCAGATACCGCGCCAATTACTACAACTCCTCAGGTCGCCTTTTTTGTAAATGTTCATAATTACGCCTGTTTCCCAACATTCCTAGATTACGGGAGAAGAATTTCAGCCGCCGCAATGGGATCCGCTTTAAGTATTTCCAGTGGTATTCCATCAATCCCAGGAGCTTACCGAAGTTCATCGACTTAATTGCGTCAGGCAACTTCAATCTTGTCGGAGTTCTGGCGTTAATGTTATCCGCATCAACTGCAGAGTTGATGTTCCTCCGTAAGAAGAAGGGATCCATTAGAAGCTCTTACAGGCTGTTGTGTGCTGTTGTCTTTTCTGCCAGTTTTGTGGCAATCTTGTAACGATCTCCGCGATAGGGCGCTTCTTCTGCCTTTTCTGCTAGCCTGTTGAGGTAGTTGCGCTTGTCACGTTTTACACTTCTTTGGACGCATTTCTGTAGAGATCGGTATGCAGTTCTGAGATGCTGTTTAACTACAACGTCTTTAGCAGGATTGAGGCGGTCTTTAATCTGCTTCCGTTCCTGTATTTTGCACCATGTGGCGTCAATGTTCCATGGTCACCTTTCGCCCTCTAATCGTCCCACGTGTTCTGTACCACAGCTCACAAAACAATCCTTCGCCCTTTCCCATTTTAGAATGCGGTGGTATATGCTCTGAGGATGTTCGGTGTTTTAAGTCTCTTTACATTGAGCCGTTGCATTTAAGATGTTGTGTTACTGATTCTCAGTTCTGCCATCTCTGGAAACCCAGGATGTTAAGGAGCATTTTTTGTGTTTAAATAAGGATCTACCGTTGAGAAGTTGCCGCGAGTAACAAAATTCAACAAACAACTCCCCATTTGCGTTCCTGTTTCCGATTTCAAACTTCCCCATTACATGTTCCACGCCTATGTTGTTTGAGTCAATCTTAGTGTTGACATCCCCCATGACTATTTTGATATCAAATGTGTCGCTAAGGAGACGGGTGAAAACCTCCGCTTGTTTGGTCGGCGCATAACATTGAATTTTTGAGATGTTTCGTACCCTGGTCCAAAATCTGGCTGTGATAATTCGGTCAGATATTGGTGAACAGTGATTGGTGGGCAATCTTGGTTAGCAACAAGCCTTCACCTGCCATGCGTGGTGTATCTAATTCTTCCTGGCCAGAGAATAGCAGCACGGTTTCAGATGTGGCAGATCTAAAGTCTCCACTTCCTCTCCATCTAGTTTCACTTAATCCCAAGATATTTATTTTATAATGGGTCATTTCTCGCTCCACCTCCATGATCTTTGTGTTTTCACACACGTTCCACGGCACGATTGTAATCCGTTAATAATTCATTTATTGACTACTTAAAATTTTGTTAATATATTTTGTTGCAGTTGAACTTTTTTTTATCAATTAATGAATAATAACGTCAAGATCGATTTACCAAAGTTTCATTATGAGATCTTCAACACAACAAAAGTTACAGATTTTTGATAGCCACAACGTCGTTTTGCCCCCTGTGCGACGTCGAGCAGGAAGTAGTCACCCTCGTCAGGCAAGACCAGGACTCTCTCTCTTCAGTTCAAGTTTGGAGGGCTATTCATCCAGCAGGGTGACGTTCGTATCATGATATCCCAGTCCAAGGACTATAGGAAGGAGATTTCGTCAGAAGATTAAAATTTTTCATTTAAATTCTGGAATGCGACATTGAGAACGCGACGTTTCTGGGCTGAATTCTGTGGACGGATGAATCGCAGTTCACGGAAGATGGTGTCACAAACTTGAACAACCTCCATACCTGGTCGGATACTAACCCACATAGGAAAAGGGGAATAGCATCCAGCCCAAATTCTGCGCCAATATTTGGGCTGATATCATCGACACCCATTTAAAAGGACCAGTCACTTTGCGGCAAGTGCTTAAAAGCAAAATTTATTCGGACTTTTTGGAAAATGCACTACTAAATCTACTAGAGGATATCCCTCTGGATAATCTAAGGGCAATGTTTTACCAAAACGATGGAGCCCCAGTGCATACTGCCAACATTTCGGGGCAATATTAAATGAAAAATTTCCTGGCCACTGGATTGGGCGAGGTACATCGATTCCTTTTTTTTTATGGAAAACAATGAGGAGTGAGTGAAGTTTATTGAAGGTCTGTTAATAATAGAGACGAATTAGTTAATAGAATTGAAACTACAGCGACGAAAATACACGAGAGGTTGGCTAGAATACACCTTAAAAAAGGAGGTTATTGGTATGCATAAAAAGTGGTAAAAGACATTTTGAACAGCTTTTGTAACATAATTACATTAATTCTAATAAGTTTCGAATTCAATAAAAAGCATTTTAGGATTAATTTGAATTTAGTTTCCTTAAAGATAGGCAATTTAATAAATATAAAAAACAGGTGTGTTAATTACATTAATTTTCGAGAAAATTTGGCAAAATGCTTAATTTTTGATAATTCCAAAACATTTTTGGACTGCACCTGCAATTTTAGAAGTTAGATTAACACTGTTGACATGGTCATTGGGATCAAAAGATAAAAAAGAAAGAAGCAAAGAATTACAAAACATCTTTGTTCTAAAAATTTAAATATTTTCACTTAAAGGCCACCACTTAGACTATAAGCTTGTTCCCGCCTAAAAAACTCATATAGTGCGAAAAAGGAGATATTTAGAACTGATCATAGGAGTGATAAATATATTCCTGTAGCAATGCCGTATTTCCTGCCTCAGCGTAAATATGGGATCTATACTAGTTCAGGATTAAAAGTGTTCTTGTTGTTTCCACATCTTTTCGAGGATCTCATAATTTGAGTGCATTACCCCGCTACAGACTCAAAACAATATGTCATCTTGTCAGACAAAAGCAAAAATACTCATATATCCTGAATAGTGAGAAGACGTATATAAAATAAAGGTAACAGTCAGCGTCATGTCAATTTTAAACTTAAAGTACGCAGATCTCAAGAGTTTTAACTTGTGCTGGCATTTAAACCTCACAAGATTTTAATTGCACCTTTTATTGAATAATATCTGTACACGCCACCGCTACAGTACTTAAAAAAATTTGGAAACTGTCTTTCGTAATTAATTGACCCACAAACTTATCAGTCGTAAATTATCAATTTATTGCTTTCAATATTTTCGGCAAGTTACCTGAAAAGTCCAGTATTTAATTATTATTGTGTCAAGTACAAGGTAGATAATGCGACATATAAAATGTTATCATAATGGCTTGTTCTAGTATCTGTATCTACTTGTATAGTTCATGCTGATAAGGGGGCTCTCACACTTATCATTTTTATTTTAGATAGCAAGAAGTGAGGCATGCAAAACAGTATATCTACGAACAAGTTTTATTGCTTGTCAGTTGAGCTCACAAGTTTCTCTTAAATCTATATAGATTGTTGCTGTTGCAATTTTATTAAATATTGCAACACAAATGACAGGTACAAAGTTATAATTGAAATTTAATTTACATACTGTTGCGCGATCAGTTTTCATAAATTGCTCTATGTGCACGTAGTAATTTCGGGTGTAAAACATCTTCCTCCTACAGTCGCAGCGTAGATAGTTTTCTTGATACAATAATTAATATTTAATAAAATAAAATAATTCGTGCTGTTTTCAAATTTAACAGACAAACGAAAAGTGTTTAAAATACTTTGATTTTTGGAGTTATTTAGCAGCAATGCAAAGTGCATTCTACATATAATGTTTACAATACTGTCGCAGTTAAAAAAAGTACTGAGATTTCAACCAAAATTGTAAGGGATTTGCCGTTAAATATAAAAAAAAATTTATAAAATTAATAGCATTCTTGAATTTTTAGGAAAAGCTCTCCCGCAACAGTACATTAAGTTAGATTTGGTTAGCGCTCGTTAGGCAGCTATCGATCGACACTAATTAGTCGAAATTGACCGTTCAATACAATATCCGTGGGCAATATACCCAAAACACAATACAGGTTTCAGTTGAAGCAGTCAAAAAACCTGAGAAGTTGCTTCAAACCTATGTAGGCAAAATCATCCAATCCTTCAAAGAAGTACTCACGTAAAGAAATATCTTCTCCATACAAACGAGCAGAGCAGATGCTAAATGTTTTCTACTTTTTAATCATCTGAATAACTTCTCCAGAAGTAATGGGGAAAAAATATGAACACGTTCTGCTTGTTTACCACAGAGAAAGCAACCGCGTTAGCTAACTGTTCGGCGTATCAACTGTTCTTTTAACTATTTTGAGACATTACCTAGTGGAGGAAGCCCATACCTGGTCATCCCATCTGCTGCTTCATGAATTCCATTATGTCAGAGGACCAGAAAATTTTTCCTTGATGGCTTTGATATCGGTGTACGGGAAACAATGGGGCAACGACAATGGGCCTAGTACCACTTGCCAGTACAGGCAATGCGGGCAACAGTACCGGCTAGTTATGGGCCTTCTTTATGGGTTGTGCCTTTGTGGCCTTCATTGTTTGCCAAAGTAGACGCATATACATATCACCACAAGTTGGTAGGTTTGAGCGTCCAAATATTAATTCCGCAAATTCTTTATGGACTGTCTGTCTGAAATACTTCGCAGAGTGTTGTAGTCGATACGGGTTGCGTCAACTGAACGCTCCAACATCCACTACCCTGTTCATTTTTAATTTACGGTGAAGACCGATACCTCATTTGTGGCAACACATTAATTTTCCTTTTCTACCTTTTTGCCTGCAGTTGACGTTCTACTGATAATTCCAGAGAATTACAGTCTGACAGTAATTTAGATTTTAAAAACTTTTTAAGGTTACAACCTTTCTCAAAAGCCGTAGTTAACGCAAGGATGCAGGCAACATTTATTCTAAACGACTTTTTTCTGCGTTCCTCTATATTTATACAGCATACCCCGGTTTAGTTTCGGGTTTCCGTTAATTTGCTGGCGAGTGAGTTTCCGTATATTATCATAGGATTTACTATCTGTTTAATTCATGTGTAACACTCAAACGGTCGAGATCAGCCAGCCGTTCTCCTCTGTGCTATACTAGAGAACTCCGAAACCTTAAGAATATGAAAAATAGGCAATGGAAAACTTACTCAGCTGTAGAGGCAGGTCATCTTACTGTTATTTCGTCGCTTATTATGACAGCTTTTTAGCATTGTCTTCATCGTTATACATTGAATACCTTGATAGTGTTCGCAATAACTTCCATAATGACACTCGTACCTTTTTCAGATTCGTAAATATGAAGGAGAGAACTGATAATATTATCTAACCACAATGCGGAACAACAGATTCTCCAGTAGGAGCGCGCATTATATTGTCGACAACTTTGCATTGTTTTTGAGAGCGTATTTTCTTATTGCAATTTTGTGCCTTCCTCGGATGAGTTTGGTCATTTTCAGTGTCGTCCAGCTGCCTCCATTCCTATGGCCATTATGATGTTAATACGAACTTAAACTCCATGGTCATATTTAATAAAACTCTTCAGGAGTTTCATTCCTGTTCATAAAAAGGGTATAAAAATTTAATAACATATTAAAGGCCACTCGCGAAGCTTTCGTGCATATCCAAGATGTTCAAATCTGTTATATATTCACAGCTTGTAGGGCAGTGTAAGGGGTTAGTCTCGTCTAATCAGCATAGCTGTCTGCCTGGTAGATTCACGACAACTAACCTGCTTGAATTTACCTCCCACAAAATCTCTGCCTTCTAACTTGGCCTCCAAACCGACTGCGTCTACACCGACTTTTGCAGGGCAGTTGATAAACTCCTTCACTCTGTGATTATGCTTAAACTTGAAAGGTTAGGCTTCCGGGCTTTATTGCTCGAATGGATCTGCTCTTACTTAAAAGATAGAATATCCTTCCGTTACACCATAACTAGAGTCATAAGGGATTCATCGGTTGTACCGCAGGGTAGCCATCTGGGTCCGCTATTGGTTATTCTTGCCATTGAAGAAATTGTCCTATTCGATTAGGCACTCTAAAGTCTTAATCTATGCGGACAATATGAAGATTTTCTCTTGCGTTAGAAAAAATTTCGATTTATACCGCATTCAGGTTGATTTAAATACCTTCAAGGACTGGTGCGGTTCAACTTAACTTGGAAAAATGTGAATTTATGTCATTCTTGATTAACCTAAATCAGCATGTCTTTAATTATGTTTTTGCGAAAATTAATATCGGACTCGTGTAGTCCGCAACTGACCTTAGTGTGAACCTTGACAAAAAACGAGATTTCACTCTCTCTAGGAGTAATTCAGTTCGTCGTTATGTTAAACGGTGGTGGAGGGAGTTTTCTGAACTGCAGACCTTGGTTTACTTGTTCGCCTCCTAAACCAATTCTCCAGTATGCATCTCAGATTTTTTCACCTTGCTATGCTGTTCATTCTGGACGCATTTAGTCGGTACAGCTGAGCTTTGTTAGGTTCACATTAATATACCTCCCATGGAAAGATCTAATCAGGCCTCCTCCTTATGCGGATCGCCTGCTATTTATTAATGTGCATTCCTTAGAAGAATGACGTAATATTGCTGACCTGGTATTAACTCAAAAGCTTTTGAACGCTTAGATAGATCCTCGTGCTCTCACAGAGTAGGTTTGTTATAGGCATACCACGTATGGCTTTGGCAGGTTGCCTTTACTACATGTCGTTTACTCTCGGTCTAACCATGGTATGCATGAGCCTATATATCGCATGTATAGGGACGTGAATATGTGCCTTATTTTCGACTTAACTCTTACTAAGGATTCACTGAAGCGATCTCTGTTCTATGTGAACACTTGATGTTCTTTGTATGCTGGCTTGGGAGCCTCACCCACCTCAATATATTGTTATATTCTAGTGAATAGGTGAACTGTTTTTTAGCTCCCACCAAAAAGTGCGCCTGCTGATTTGGAAGAGAAATTTTATGTAAGAAATCCTTATCCTTACGACTCTATTAGAGCCTTACATACGGTTCTAATAATCTCGTAGTTATCCAATTAAGTGAGTATCTGTCGAGCCTTCAGCATTGACTCAATCCAATAGCAAGCCGTGAGGTATTAGATCGTGGTTTATTTCTACATCCTTCACATTATAAAGGCGCCCCTGTAATGTATAGCAGTATTCCCAACATACATTATACTCTATACTTCTCATTAATTTCTCAATACCGGGGGCTGAAACCTAACTTTGTAACGCGTGGACCGATTTGGATGGTTCTTTTTTTGTTGTCCAGAGTATGATCCCCCATTGCTAATAGGAGAAAAAAAATTTGGTCTAGGGTAGTCTAGCTTCACAACGCGTTAACCGGTTTGGATAATTCTTTTTCTGTTCGGTAGAGTATGTTCCCTGGTTGATACCGCGAGAAAAAAAATGTTGGTGGGGTGGGGGAGGAACCTAACTTTGTAATGCGTGGACCGATTTGGACGGTTAACTTGCTGTTGTATAGAGTATGATCTCACAAAGGATTTACCAACCTTTCTGAATTACGGAAAGCAGAATATCAGCCGTAGCAATGGAATCAGCCTTAAGTAATTCCGCTGGTATTCCGTCGATCGCTGGGGCTTTACCGAGATCCATCGACTTTATGCCTTTATGCCTTTATGACTTTACTATGTAACTGATCCATTGTTGTCTTACTCTCTCTAAACGTTCTATGTATTTTGTAGCACAACCAATGACGCGTATAACTATAGACGGACGGTATGCTATTTCCTTTTGAGACAACTTTTGTTATCAGTAGGGAACAACTTTTTTTGCCTGCATTTTAATTCCGAGTATTTCGCTTATACTGGCGAGAAAAAAAGCCATTATTTTATACAGATTAAATTGCCTTTCTCGAAATTATATTTTATGATATACTATTTATTCCTCTGTACTCCTCGTATTACTTAAAATAAAATTTCGAAATAGATGGTTCCTTTCCTCTGGAATGTGCTTAATCAGAATGAGAACGGAGATATTTTCTATTACTTGGGCTACAAAATTTTCGCTTTGCGGCAAGTAATTTTAACAGGTCTATCTTTCCATAGTTATAAGTCATTGAGCATAACTGATGAAGTTCTCTGTCGCTCTTTCTTGTGTTTTGTCGATGAAGAGGAGTCCAACAGCTTTTAGGCGCAATAAGGATGTTTGGTGTTTTAAAACTCGGCATACTGAACACATCAGATTTTGTATTACGCGGTTTATAAACCAAATTAAGATTGTGATCGCTGTCAATATCAGCGTCGCGTTTAGCCTTTGCATCGAGAAAATACTTTCTCAAAATTTTCGGTCGAAATGGAATATTTTTTATTTAAACAAGGATCCACCGATGACAAGTTGGCGCGAACTTCAAAATTCAGCAAACAACTTCCTCTTTGCGTTAGTATTTCTGAATCCAAACTTCCCCGATACATGTTTCAGGCCGATGTGGTTTGAGCCATTCTTCCCGTGGAAATCAGCCTATCAATTTATTATATTTGGGAGGCTTGTCAAAGGTATCGACAGGGTGTTGGTAGAAGACTTGGTTTTTATCCGCTTTTTGGTATTTTTTTTAAAAACTTAATTATTGTGATGTTTCGCATCCTGGTGCGGAAACCCGTGATATTAGCCGGTCGGGTATTGGGGTAAGGCCAGTATTAATCGACGGACAAGCTTAGTTAGCAATAAGCCTAAACCTGTGTTTCTGATTCCTCCTGGCTAGAGTAAAAAAGCACTTCGCTTCCTCTCCGTTTAGCTTCGCTTAATCTTAAAATGTTCTACCTATCTCTGCTGAGGGTGGTATTCAGGTCGATCATAGAATTTTTGTACTCAGTCTCTCACTGCTCGGGTTTCCATGTGTTTTTGATGACTGGTTGTGTTCTCATCTATCTTATCATACTTAGTTTTGACTTAGTTTTCTGGAGCTTTGTCTGAGTCAATCCTTAATACTTCCGGGCTTTCACAGGGCAGCCATCTAGGACCATTGCTCTTGATTATCTTCATTAATGACGCATTATTGATTCTGTTTCATTCGAATATTCTGTGTTATGCTGACGACGCCAAAATCTTCCGTATCCTGACTTACTTTTAAATTCTGATTTGGACACCTTAGACTGGTGTGCCATCAAACGCCTTCCACTGAACATCTCTCGAAAAGGAAACCCAATGAAGTTTAACTTCACTATCATTGGTTGCCGTCTAACGTTGCCTTCAATTGCTTTGCAGGTTTCAATTGACTCTCTTGAATTGTTGGCTTCTTTCAACACATCCATTCCTACTCGTTCTTTAAGAATCATGACTGCTTGCACCTGCCTCATCACCACACTAATTATAGTAAATTTGAGCCAATCTCATCGATAGCACAGCTCTCTTTTGATCCCATTGATTTTCACTTGTCCAGGAGCCTCAACTCTTAACGGTAACAGCTTTACAGATTTAACATCTTTTGCAAAATTAGCCCAAAAATATAGAGAAACAGGTATAGGTTATAGAGAAATTTAAGAGATAATATGACACCCTATTCTATTTTGCATATTCGTAATCATTGTAATTATATTATAGTTTTTATCTGTTTTTTAAGCTTTAAAACAGTCTAACTTAACGACACTTCGTAGGCTTAGTTAACGTCTTTTATTTGTGTTTAATGTTTACAGAAAAGATTGAAATATTGTTTTTGAAATATTTTTAAGCTCTTTTAAAATTCTATTGCTCTCTATCTTTACCTGCTTTTGTTGTTTTCGTGATAAATTAGATAAATTATTTATTTATGTTATATTTTCGTTGAATATTATAAAATATGTCTTAATTTAATTTTAAATTTAATTTTAAAATTAGATATTTGAGAGTTGTTGGATATCTAAGCCGTTTTTTGTATATCAGTGCTTATAATCAAATAATTATACTTTAACGAGATCTTATTAATTTTTCTTGTTTATTTCTTTTAATAATTATAGATGACGGCACTAGGAAGGGAGCGGTTGCAAATGAGGAAACTCAGACTGCTGTAAGTATATTTTCTACATAGATTCCAAATTAAAACCAACAATCTAGTCATGGAGCCGAAAAATTGCGTTTATTCAGGAATTTGTTGTAGCGAAACGATATAAGTATATGATATAAATTCGGTTCTTATTTAATTTAATAACATGTTCTTTTAAAAATTTGTGAAATTTTGATAAAATAAATAAAATAAAATTGCAGCGTTCCACTCCTTTCCCTGCGACCCTTTCTTTTAAAAGGCTTTGTGTTGTTCTAAATATCTCAGGAACCACTGAACTCTGATGAAGTTTGGAATATATTTTCTTTATATATATATATATATCACTTGTCCTCGAACGAACGATTAAAAAATAAAACTTTTCTTTTTACGAAATGGCTTCAGTTTACCCAAAAATGTGGAAAATTTACGTTAACATTTTCTACATATTTTTTAATTTAAAAAAAAATTATCGCTAAGGTTAAAACCGGCTCTGTTCAAGGCCAAGAGATAAATAAATTATTTATTTATTTATTTAATAATATTATAATACTTCATTAAAAAACATCATTTGAGCTATAAAGTTTTTTTACATGCGTAAACTCTAAAGAAAATTCTATTGGAAACTATTAAAATCAAACAAAAGTAACAAAACAAATTAAGCATTAATGAAAGCTGATAAGTAAGATTAAAACATATTAAAGAAAAAGAGAATCATAGTACATAAACTGACTATAAGTTAAGAAAGTGAACAAGAACGAAAATTATGAAAAATTTAAGGAAAAAAAAGAAAGGAAAAGGCAGATCTTGCATGCGTATAAGAGATGGACACTATCTAAGTGCAGAATTATGAACGTACATATGTTGATTTCATCAAAATCGGTTCAGTGATTCTTCAGATATTTGGGAAACCGTGCTGCCTATAATGAGCGTGGGGTGGGGAGGGGAGGGGGGGGGCGGTCGCAGAGAAACGAGTGATGCCAACTGTTTTTCTTTTCTTTTTATTAAAATTTCACCTATTATTAAATAAAATAAAATTCTAATTTATATAATGAATAGTTTCGCTAAAAAGTCCTAAAAGAAAGCTTCTTTTTCGACTTCATATTAAGGTAAAGCTTTAGTAATCAATCCAAGTTTAAAGTTAATACAGCACTGAACAATTTCATTTCATTTAATCATAGTTAGTATTTCCTTAATTAAAGTAGCAACGCTTTCTAATTCCATGGAATTGCATTTTTTACTTCGGATAAGAAAGTACGCTTGGTACAAATCGAGGTAGTCTATAGGAGTGTGATGCCAAAAGTGTATGCCTCCTGTGTCAGCCTTCCTATTCATGGAATTGTCACATGCATATAGAGGGTGTTTCAGATCGAGTATGCCAAAATAAGAACGGCGATAGATCTCACCCAGCCAAACAAAAAATTGTATGGCAGTGGCTGGGTAATCTCAATCGTTTGGGAGTTACAGGGTATTCAGAAATTTGCAATTTTCATAATATGCACACTACTATTTTATTATTATCTTTTGATCCACACACCTTATCCGGTCAAAATTTTTCCATAGAGTAGCAATGGGAGATCATATAATACATACATAATCTTCCAAATAGGTGTGTGAATTAACGTGTGTAACGCCCCCTCCGTACACCAACCAACTTATAAATTTTTGTCATCGTATCAGTGGGGCGACATATTCCATACATCAAAAATAGTTTTTAAAAAAAAGTTGAACCGACTTCACAAAAAGCGCTAAAAAGCATAAAATAATTTTTAATTTTATATCTATTACGACATTTTGAAGTCGGTGCAAATCAAACAACTAAAACAAAAATATTTAATCGTCATTTCTTATGATCCCGTAAGCTGAAACGTTCAGGTAGTATTATGTATTATTTTCAATTGTGGTTCTGTAGTTGTTTTATTTGTTTAATTTGCACCGACTTCAAAATGTCGTAATAGATATAAAATTAAAAATTATTTTATGCTTTTTAGCGCTTTTTGTGAAGTCGGTTCAACTTTTTTTTAAAAACTATTTTATTTTTTACTTTTTAGTGTCTTCGACTCTCTACAACGAAGAAAGAACCATCCAAATCGGACCAAGCGTTAAAAGTTAGTTTTAACCCCCTACCCCACCCCCATTCCACTAAACTTTTTTTCTGATTGTATCAATCAAGAAACATACTCTACCGAACAGAAAAGGAATCATCGAAATCGGTCCACGCGTTACGAAGTTACTACCCCTCCCCCTCCCCCACCTTCACCATAGGACCAAATTATTCTCCTATTAGCAATGGGGGATCACACTCTATACAACAGCAAAAGAACCATCCAAATCGGTCCACGTGTTACAAAGTTAGGTTTTCATCCTCCCCCTCCCCCTCCCCCACCCCAGCAACATTTGTTTTCTCGTAGAGCCTAGGATCATATTCTACTCAATAGAAAAAGAATTATCCAAATCGGTCCACGCCTTACGAAGTTAGACTACCCATCCCCCCCACCCACACCTTTCATCATAGGACCAAATTATTTTCCTATTAGCAATGGGGGATCATACTCTATACAACAGAAAAAGAACCATCGAAATCGGACCACGCGTTACAAAGTTAGGTTCCACCCCCACCCCCACCCCACTCCGCCCCAAATTTTTTTTCTCCTGGTATCAACTACGGAACATACTCTATCGAACAGAAAAAGAATTATCCAAATCGGTCCACGCGTTACAAAGTTAGACTACCCCTCCCCCCTCCCCCCACCCTAGGCCAAAATTTTTTTCTCCTATTAGCAATGGGGGATCATACTCTGTACAACAAAAAAAGAACCATCCAAATCGGACTACGCATTACAAAGTTGGGTTTCACCCCCACCCCCACCCCCACCCTACCAAAAATTTTTTTGAGATGGTACCAATCGGGGAACATACTCTATCCAACAAAAAAAGAATCATCAAAATCGGTCGACGCGTTACGAAGTTATGCCCGGTCAGACATAAAAAAAAAACAAAAACAAAAATAATAAAAAAAAAATACGCGTCGAACTTAGAACCTCTTTGTTTTTGGGAAGTCGGTTAAAAAGAAGAATTATCGCAATCATTATGAAGTTATACTACTCCTCCTCCTCTCCCACCCCACTTAAGGACCAAATTACTCTACTATTAGCAATGGGGGATCGCACTCTATACAACAGCAAAAGCACCATCCGAATCAGTCCACGCGTTACAAAGTTAGGTTCCTCTTTGTTTTTGGGAAGTCGGTTAAAAAGTAAAAAAATTAAAGAAAAATGTATACAGCATTTTGTCTTGCCTACTTCAAGATCATCAGCGGTTTGGTATTTTGTTGGTACAGTTGTCTCATTAAATTTTGTAAAGTAAGCGGTAAGTCAAACCCTTCTGGCTGGTACTTTTGTTCTTCTGTAGTTACGGCAAAGATTACTATTACTAGATAAACGGCTTCGAACAAAGTAGTAAAAATTTGTTGGTTGCTTTTATACAAAATTTATTTCGATTCTGCAATATAGGTACAAATAAACAATAATTCCAGGGAAAATACACTTAGAATTAGAACCATGATTTTGAATTGCTCCTCCATCAAGGATTTTTCTGCTTTTCCTTTTTAAAAGAAAAGTTTCACTGAAGTGATCCTCGCAAACATTACTACCATCGGATGGTATATAATCAGTTCTACCGATATTTTAACCACAGTTCTCTGAAGTCTTCATCTTTTGGAAACATAAAATACCAAAAAGTAGAAAAATATTATAATATTTTTAAAATTTTATTAGAGCCTCCAGGCAAAAATCTCCACACAACACAAAGCTGAACTAAAACTCGGATGTTTCTGAAAGCCTCCGTAAAATTGACATTTTGAAGGCGTATTTTCCCATCCCCCTTCCCACAGCTTGCGGACGGTATCGCACTTTCTTTAGTTTTAATTTCTAAGAATAAGGGCAACATCGACCACAGTTTGTGTCAAAAATGTAGGAGCGCTTCCAGTTTCTCGAAGCCTTTTAAATGCTATTTGAAAAACCCGTCTCAACGGTTGCTTTCTTTCTGGAAATAGCCAATGATATTCACGCTTTGCTTCGAGGGAATTTCCGTTGCTAAATCCGTAACAAAATATTATGTCCGCGTATTCTTCACTAGTAAATTGCGTCATTATTAACAAAAAATAGTTTAAAAAAAATAGTTAAACAAACTTCACAAAAAGCGCTATAAACCATAGAATAATTTTTAATTTTATATCTATTACGACATTTTGAAGTGCAAATCAAACAATCCAAAGAACTACAATAACAATACTTAATTGTCCTTTTTTATGATCCCATGACCTGAAACGTTCAGGTAATATTATTATCTTCAATTGTGGTTCTGTAGTTGTTTTTTTTTATATATATATGATGTTGCCAAAGCTCAGGGGATGCCCTATGATGCTAAAGCACAGCCTTGGCAGGAAAGGAATTAAGGTTGAGGGAAATGGGTTAGGAGGTTGAGTGAAGGAGGTGTCGATGTACGCCCCGTTTGAAAGTTTCAGGCTCATAAGATGAGGGAAAAACAGAAGATGGTAAACTGTTCCACATTCGTGTTGTTCTGCTAATAAAAGATTCCCGAAATTTGATGGTACGTCCAAATTTGACCCGGAGAGTAAAGGGGTGGGAGCGACTTGTAGATCTTGTATGGCGCGTTGTAATGAGTCTACAAGGAATCAGGCTAGCAATTTCGTTAGAACAATGGCCATGGAAATAGCGATAAAAAAGTGAGAGACAACCGACATTCCGTCGATGCGCCAGAGAGTCAAGGCCCTCAGAGATTGAGGAATCGCCAATAAGTTTAACAGCCTTACGCTGAACTTTGTCTAACGCGGACAATACGGTGTGTCCTGCCCCTGCCCAAATATGGGAAGTATATTCAAGTCTAGGCATAATGTGGGACTTGTAGATCAACGCTAAGTCGGGTGGGGTGAAATATTTCTTACATCTCTGTAGAAAACCCAAGCATTTCATCGCACTTTTAGCAATTGCAAATATATGATCAGTCCAGCTAAGATAGCTGGATATCTCAATACCCAAGATCTTTAGGGAGGGTGAATTGGGTATATCCGTCGACTGAAATGGGTTGGGGGTGAACTGGACGTTTTTTTAAGGGACATTAAACAGCATTGAGTTTTGGATGCATTAAACGTAACACGATTTGCTCTGCCCCAAGCGAGGACCATAGAAATGTCGTTGTTTAATGATCTAAACATGCGTTCCCGATTGACTTCTGTAGCATTTCCACGTGAATTCATTACAGAGCTAACCGAGTACGCGAAATCAGTGAATAGGATTGAGAGTTAGGGATAAAAGATCATTAATAAAAAGAAGAAATAAGGTTGGTGAAAGAACTCAACCCTGAGGTACACCGGCATTTATTTCATAGGAATCAGATGTAATTCCGTCAATTACTACATGAATTGAACGGCCTGACAAAAAACTCTCTATCCATTTAACGAGGGTAGGGTGCAGACCAAATGTTTGAAGTTTGGCTAAAAGGGCAGCATGCCAGACTCTATCAAAAGCCTTTGAAATATCAAGAGCGACGATTTCAGACTCACCAAAATTATGAAAACAATGATTCCAACGTTCCGTTAGAGCCGTTAGTAAGTCTCCGGTTGAGCGGCCAGTGCGGAAACCGTACTGGCAATCGTTGATAAGATGGTTGTTTTCTAGATATTTCAACAACTGAGAGTTGATGAGAGATTCAAAAACTTTAGATATGATCGAGGTTAGTGCAATTGGTCTGTAGTTAGAGGGGTCGCATGCCTCTCCTTTTTTAAGTATCGGCTGGACATGAGCAAGTTTCCATGCACTTGGAAATATTCCTGTTGAATATGACAGGTGAGGTTTAGCCAAAGCAGAGGCGCAGCATTTTAAAACAAGGGGCGAGAAACCATCAGGCCCAGTAGCTTTGGACACGTCGAGTTTCGAAAGTACTCTAAAACTAAAAAAAGATGGCAGTGGCTGCGATGAAGGTGGCTAGTACGAGTTAGCAGCAAAATTAGCAGCAAACAGGTTGGCCTTGTCCAATGAGTCAGTAAAAACATTCCCATTATAAATGAGATGTGGTGTTGACGAACAGGTGAAATTGTTCTTTACGGTTTTTACTAGAGACCAGAAGCCCTTACTACTCTTTTGAGTAGAAAATACCTTCCGTCTGATGCTCTGGTCGAAATTGAACTTAGCCCGGCTAATTGCTGAATTGCAAATATTCCGCGCATCTCTTTAGAAACGTCTCAATTCCTCTGAAGGGCACAATTTATATGCCTGAAAGGCTGCTTGCTTCTTTTTAATGGCTGCGACACAGTCATTATTTAACCAATTGGTGTTAGATGGTTTGATGTTCTTGAAACTATGAGGAATAAAGCGATGCATTTAAAGCCATAGGATGTTCAAGATATAATCGGTGCTTCTGTTAACGTCCTTCATAGAAAAGCAATCAGACCAAACCAGCTCTCTGAGATATTTATTAAGTCCCGCCCAATCAGCATTTTTATAATGCCACACTAATCTTTTGGTGGAGTTTAGTTTAGTGGTTGTCAGAGAGGAGATGGAGAATTGGGCGGAGATTAGACAATGGTCCGAATTACCAAAGGGAGACGTCACCGAAACCGAGTATTTTTCTGGATGCGATGTTAGAAATAGATCTATAAGATGCGCGTTGTTCCCCAAAGTATCAGGAACACGAGTCGGACACTCAACCAGTTGCTGTAAATTAAAAGACTCACTAAATAACTCGACGTGTCTTCCAGACGGGCTTGTGGTAGAAGAATGCCTGAGCCACTGTGTGTTGTGGACGCTGAAATCTCCAGCAAGAACTATTTCAGAATTTGCAGCGACACTAAAAGTTTTTTTCTCGTGGTATCAACATACTCTACCCAACAGAAAAAGAATCATCGACATCGGCCCACGCATTACGAAGTTAGAATACCCCTCCCCCCCCCCCCCCACCCACCACAAAGGACCAAATTATTCTCCTATTAGCAATGTGGAATCACACTCCATATAACAGCAAAAGAGCCATGCAAATTGGTCCATGCGTTACAAAATTAGGTTCCACCTCAACCCCACCAACATTTTTTTTCTCGTGGTATCAACCAGGGAACATACTCTACTCAACAGAAAAAAAATTATCCAAATTGGTCCACACGTTACGAAGTTAGATTACCCCTTCCCCAACCCTAGACAAATTTTTTTTTCTATTAGCAATGGCGGATCATACTCTGTACAACAAACAAAGAACCATCCAAATCGGTCCACGCGTTACAAAGTTAGGCTCCATCCCCACCCCCACCCAACCAAAATTTATTTCAAGTGGTATCAACCAGGTAACATACTCTACCCAACAGAAAAAGAATTATCCAAATCGGTTCACGCGTTACTAAGTTAGACTACCCCTCCCCCCAAGCCACCCCCACCACCCACCCTCCACCCAAGGGCAATTTTTTTTCTCCTATGAGCAATGGGGAATAATACACTGTACAACAAAAAAAAAGAACCATGCAAATCGGTCCACGTGTTTGCTCTATTTCATTGCGTACATATTAAGCCTCGTATTAAAGGAAGTTTTAAAATTCATATCATATAGTATAAGTATTTACAATCAGGCTATTCTTTCTCCAGAGGATATCATATTAATAATAAAATATAAACAAAACTTATTTCCTTTTCTTTTCTTTGCAGCGAAAGTTGAGGTATCCGCGGTCAGTTGCGTTTATAGTCAGCAATGAATTTTGCGAACGATTCAATTTCTATGGCATGCGAAGTAAGTAATTTACAGGGTAGTTCACAATATTCCATTTGTTAACAATTATTAATCTAATTTCCAGCAATTCTTGTCTTGTACTTGAATCTGGAACTGGGGTACAGTAAAAACGACGCTACTGTAATATTTCACACCTTCGCTATGTTTGTGTATTTTATGTGCATTTTTGGAGCGTTTGTTTCAGACAGCTGGCTAGGAAAATTCAAGACAATTCTGTATCTTTCATTGGTTTATGCTGCGGGAAGTATTATTATTTCCCTTGGAGCAATTCCACCACTGAACCTTCCAGCATCAGCTATGACTTTGCTGGGACTAGCACTTATAGCAGTAGGATCTGGAGGGATAAAGCCATGCGTATCAGCTTTTGGAGGTGACCAGTTCAAACTACCGGAGCAAGTGAAGCAAATGGCTACTTTCTTTTCGGTGTTTTACTTCTCCATCAATCTTGGGTCATTATCCTCTACTACAGTCACACCAATTTTAAGAAAAGACGTTCATTGTTTTGGTAACGCAAGTTGCTATCCCTTAGCCTTTGGAGTTCCTGCAATATTAATGACAATTTCAATTGGTAAGCGATTATATTTTTATTAAAGGATGAAATATTAATACAATTTGTTATTACAAAATTAAGTCGTCTTTGTATTGGGACGACCTTTATATAAAAGTATGCCTCCAGGAGGAAACATGTTTACATTAGTAGGGAAAGCGATTGTGGTAAGCATTTAAAAATTCAATGATCAAAAAGCTTATAATAACTATACCTATACGAACTTTGTTTAATTTAGTCAGCTATTTTTACACGTTGCAAAGAAAAGAAAAACAATCCGAAGCCACATTGGTTGGACTATGCTGAGAATAAATATGACAGAACTTTAATAGATGACATTAAAGTTCTACTTCGAATTTTGGTACTGTACATTCCACTTCCTGTATTTTGGGCTCTGTTTGATCAACAAGCATCAAGATGGACCTTCCAGGCAACTCGTATGGATCCTGCCGTTGGTACAATTGAAATAAAACCGGAGCAAATGCAATTGATAAATCCATTCCTGATTCTGGTCTTTATTCCTTTGTACGATATTGCGATCTACCCACTTCTTGCTAAAATTGGTGTTAGAAGGCCTTTACAAAAACTGACGATAGGTGGAATGTTGGCAGGAGTTGCATTCATTATATCTGGCGTTGTAGAGTTAGAGTTGGAGGTATGTGAATTAGTAATTATTATTATTTTGCAACACGAGAGAATTGAAGGGTGTAATATCTTACTCATTTTGATTAATAACAACACAATTTTCCTACGATTTCAGAAAACCTATCCAGTACTTCCTTCACCAGGTTTCTCTCAGCTAAGAATCTTCAACGGCATTCCAGGATGCGATTACATGGTCGAATCAAACTCGCCAAGTATCAACAAATTTCAAATAAAGTCAATTGACAGTTTCGAAGAAAAATTTGTCGATGTAAACGATGGAATCACCTTTAACTATAAAATGACACCTGCGAATAATAACGAAGGTATGTAATTGTTGAATGAAAGGAATCTTCTGATTATAACTTGGCTTTTTCAGATTGCCCTTCTGCGGAAGGTATGTTTTTCCTGGAAAATAAAGAAGCCATCAGCTATTTTATGTATCTTAAGGAAGGAAATATCATTATGGACCGGTACATAGACTATGTCGACAAACCTGAAAAAGGTGACCCTGAAGTGAGAGTGCTCGCAAATTTACTCAAGCCTGTAAACGTAACTTTCGTGGATGTAAATCGCGGTGATGTGCCGTATAATGAGCAACACACTCAACAGAAGAGAAAGCCGATTATTTCATCAAAATATAAAGTAAAGATTGGAGATAGGGAAGCGCTTACAGCAGACTTTCTTCAGGGTGGAGAATATACCATTTTACTGAGCGAGACCAACAAAGGAGAGATAAAGAGTAATGTTGTTATGATAACGGAACCAAATAGTCTTAGCATTCTTTGGCTTATACCACAATTCTTTGTGATAACCCTTGGTGAAGTAATGTTTTCAGTGACCGGGTTAGAGTTTTCTTACTCGCAAGCACCAAATAGTATGAAATCAGTTCTTCAAGCATGTTGGCAGCTAACTGTGGCATTTGGAAACCTTATAGTAATAATCGTGGCCAAAACTAGGGCGTTTAATTCACAAGCTTATGAATTTTTTCTCTTTGCTGCACTTATGGTAGCCGTAATGTTATTATTCATGTACCTGGCCTACAGATATAAACCAAATAATCCAAACAAAACTGATGAAGATAATGTGACAAGGCGTTCTATATCAAAGGCTGACGCTGTTCTTAATGAATGACAAAAGTAACTTAAGTAAAATTTTATAATTTCTTCTTCTTAAGTTAGAATATACAGACAACAATATATTTTATCTAGGAATTTTGTATTAATATAACATTTTATAGATTTAATTGGGTTTTCTTTCAATACCTATGCCATGTCACATTGAAAAATTTTGGGGACTGTTACTCTGACACATAGTAACGACAAGAATGACAGAACTGTAGAGGGTGATTGGTAACATAATTGAGTATTTAAAATGAAATTGGGCAAGTCTACATCAAGGGAAACTGACAGGAATAAAAAATAAAAAAATAGTTTTTAAATAAAAGTTGAATCCAAAGAATTAATCCCAGTCACCTTTTTACACTTTCAGGTTAGATACATAATTCCTACCATTGCACTTGTACGCCAACGTACTCTTAAAAGCAAGAGAGAATTGTGTTTCCGTAGTGAGCCTAGATGCAACATTGTTTATCATTTATTAATGTGGAGACGTATTTTGTACAACCAAATGAAAATCATAAAAGTCGGTCTAAGCTTTAGGCTCCACTCTTCCACCACCCCCAATCTATATATTTTCATCGTGGTACCAATACTTCAAAGAGGCAATAGAATACTTCACAAGAAGACGTGTTACAAAGTTAGCCTAAATAAATCCTCTGTGCCTAGACAGAATCAATGTTAAATAAAACTTAGTCCGTAGAACAGACGTGCTTTGAGATCTACTCCGCCGGTAGTGTTTCATTTATTTAATTCATATATTGTGATAATAACCAAAAGCGAGCCACTCTACACTCTCCCCACTTTTACCCTAGGTCAAATTATTTCCTCACAGTAGCAATGGGGTGATACTCTATAAAACAAAAAAGGAATCTCCAAATATATTTTTATTGTGGTACTAATGTGCGATTATCTCTATACATAAAAAGGAATCATATAAATATAAATCAATCCACGCATTATAAAACTAGGCTACCCCTCCTCCATCCCCAGCTCTAGTTCTAAATTCTTTCTCCTAATACCAATTGTGGATCATACTCTATGCAACACGAGAGAACCATCCAAATCGGTCGAAGCGTTACAAAGTTAGGGTCAACCCTTACCCCCCCCCCCCTCCCCATCAGGGAACATACTCAACAGAAAAAGAATCATCCATATCGGTCCATGCGTTACGAATTTACACTACTCCTCCCCTCCCCACCCCAGGACCAATTTTTTTCTTATTAGCAAAAAAACTACCAAATTGGTCCACGCGTTACAAAGTTAGGTTCACCCCCCACCCCCCATCGTCTTCCGCAAAAAACAAGCAAACATTTGTTGACATTGTATCAATCGGGGAACGCATAACGAAATTATGTCCGGTTAAACATAAAAAAATTATACGCGTTGAACTTAGAACCTTTTTGTTTTTTGGGCATTGAAGCACTGGTCAGGTTTTGGGTTTTCGGATTTCTTAGCAACTAGGAAACACTAGATTTCGGTCTGTCCGTCCGTCCGACGTGATATCACAGCCCTCCCCAGAAGTTCAAATGTTTCTATCGATGAAAAATGTATACGATCAATATTTTGAATAAAATATTTTCACCAATGAAATTTTTTTATTAAGGGTGGAGGGGGGGGGGGCAAGCGGCAGACCTGATGTGGGCTTGTCGCGAACTTCGCTAGTCGAATGTCAACGAGAGGTGGACTGAGCGTTCCGCCCATTTCATTTACCCCGGCGATACTGCCTCCAGTATTTTGATTGCCGGTCGATGGTTGGAGCAGACAACTCAGAGTCAGATAGGCAGAAAAGTCTGGAGCGCAGTTTGAGAGACCTTTCTAGCAAGTTGCGCGAATTCTCACCAAGCGACTGAAACATATTTACAAGAATATGAATTTTATCATTTAAGGTATTAAAATCATCCGAAAACACCTGAAGTAGAGAAGTAGAGATCTTATAACTATGAAATTATATACTATGTAAAAGTAATGAGTGTCAGAGGAGTCGAAAGCAGACGGCAGAAAGTGTAGGCAACAAATTGGTAGTAATAACTACTCACTACACCAATGTAAGCAATAGGAGAAAATAAACACTTGTGGGTGTTTACCCATAAATGAAAATTAATCATCAGATATGCGAATAAGAAGGTACCCAACTCATACGAGGTATCCCATGTATGCTTCTTCGTTATAGATACTTTTGCACATTGTTGATATGTTATAAGATAAAACTGCAGCGGTTCAACTATTCAGCAAAATTGATATACATATGAAATCATCAGGTTACATTTTATTTTGGGTAACATTTATATTCATACATATATAGGAGTCTGAATTTAGCTAATTTGCAATAAGCAATCGTTTTTAAGCGTTAAGTCGTTCCAATATTCCCTCGTAGCCATAAGATTTAGCTGTTCGTAACACTTTATATAGGTTTGGTATTTAAGAGCTAGTTAAAGTGATATAGTGAACTGCTAAAAGTTTGTATGCTGAATTTTCTTTGAAGTTATTTTCTTGAGGTCCAGTTTTGTTAAACAAAAGCTGTTGAAAATATGCAAATGTTTTGTTAATAAACTATGAATTTATTTAATGTATTCATTGAAAAACGATATTGAATCATTTGGTCCAATAGGTCTAGAAAGGGTTCACAATTTCTTTTTAGTATCATCAGAGCCTGTCACCTCTGGTAACAAGTCAAGTGTTCTTGGCGATCTCTGAGACATGCGCCTTCTTAGTCGAAGGGAAAACCCATTTTATTATCAGAATACTCGTTCATGTCCCCTATTTATCTGATTTAGCAAGCGAACACTAGTCCATATTCTCGGTTTCTACAATATTGTATACCTCCAGTTTATTTGCTCTTGTTCAATATGTTATCGTTTTCCTTTATTTTAATTATTTTCTCACACTAGGATGTTGTAATAAGTAGTCGTATTTCTCCTCTGCTCTCCAACTAGCAACGGACAACTGTCCGAGATAATAGGAACTATGTCAGAAGAGGGCGCGACATAGTCAAAGGCTGGGGAAAGATAGCCCTACAAGCCTTATAACATCTCAAGGCTAAGGTTGCCTTTCGTCAAGGGCATGGCGAAGTCAGTACATTTTATCTTCTGAAGAATGCCTACCCCTAGTGTTTGGTTGAGTGAACCGAAGAGAGAGGCGAGATGTCACCCCGATCCGACGAGCTAAGCACGGCTAGCTAGGCTTGCCCCTCACTGCCTATGAGTCACGAATAGCATCTAAGTTGTGCTCTCAACCCTCCATACAATCCATGCTACCACCAGATGGCAGCATGTGTACATTCATTTAATATTTTTTAGTCCATTTAAAAAAAAACAGATGAACCGACTCCACATAAAGCGCTAAAAAGCATAAACTAATATTCAATTTTATATACCATATATTACGATATTTTAATATATATATTTACATGTAGAAAGCGGAGTTACTCCATTGCCCTACATTCCAAAGTTCTTTTCAAGGAGGAGCCTTGATCCCACATACATACATATATATATATATATATATATATATATATATATATATATATATATATATATATATATATATATATATATATATATATATATTTTTTTTTTTTTCGACTTGATAACGGTAGTTTTTATCGAATATTTAATTACTGGTTGTTGGTAAGTAAAAATAGTATATAGAATGATTGTAAGAAATGAAAATATCTATCTAACGAAATATGTACGTTAGGTAGCAACGATGATGGAACAACCTCACTGGGTAATTGGAAGTTGGTGGAAATCGCGTGGCCGAAGGTCTATAAGAATTTCCTCTCGAAGAACCTTTGACCCGCCTCCTGCTATCTAACATCAACCGAGGGTCAGCGGAGTTTTTTACCCAAGCGATCTCCCGTTAGGATAAGTCTTGTCTAGAATTAAAACCCCCGTCCCCGGGCTTTCAAAAGGGGCCCGTCATCTAAGTCATCAACAGAAAATTTTAATTATATATATAAAAAAATGTTTCACGATCGAAAAAGTGTAATATACTAGACCGATTTTAAATTGAAAGTCACTCATTCGATTGTACATATATGGGCCCGAAAACGCTTAGTCCCGGGCCAGAAATTCCTTTCGCGGGGGCCGTATATGGTACCCCCCGGGCCCGAATTTTGTATCTACGGGCCTGCACCTAGTATAGCCTATAAACAGATCCTCAACAAAGTGTTGGGCATCTTCAGGTTCGCGTATAATAAAATCCCGACTGGTCAACGGATATGATGACCCTTAGGAAGAAGTGTCACCAACTCTCAAGGAAAAAAACTGAATACGGACTTTCTATAAGGATTGCCTCAGAAAATAAAAAAAAGACTGGTAAGTAAATTCAATCGCTCTTCTTGGGAGAGTTTTTGTAATAATATCGAAAGCACCTCCAAAGACGGCTCTGAGTTCGATGGTAAAGTGGGTAGAGGTGTCTACTCGGAACAGGGATGGGCATTTTTTATTTGAATAAAGATAAAAGCTAAAAGCTCAAATAAATTGAAAAATCGAATAAAAATTTATTTGATTACAAAAATTATTTGTTATTTGAAGGATTATTCGCAAATACTTATTTGTTATTTGATGCTTTTTATTCGAATTTCAAATAATTATTTGTTTTTCGATCGTGCGTTATTCGATAATCAAATAATTATTCGTTATTTGAAGACTTATTCGCAAATATTTATCTGTTATTTGTTGCTTTTTATTCGAATTTCAAATATTTATTTGTTATTCGATTATCAAGTAATTATTCGATAGTTGATGTCTCTATATGAAATACTTATTTGTTTTATGGTTTCATTTACTAAAATCTTTACTGTAAACATCGAAACATAAGGCAGTTTTAATTTGCTAAGTACGAGACACCTTGTGATATGAAATGCGTGCATCAAGAAAATTATTTCTTGAACTAATGGACACCAACAACAAATAATTATTTCATAAAGAGACCATGAACTATCGAATAATTATTTAATAATCGAATAACAAATAATTATTTGAAATTCGAATAAAAAGCACCAAATAACAAATAATTATTTGCGAATAATTAAAATCGATTGAAAATCGAATAAAAATTTATTCGAATAATTTTTTATTCAATTTTTAAAAAAAAATCGTTATTTAATTGAAAATTTATTCGAATAATGCCCATCACTGACTCGGAACACCTGTGCAATTTTTTTTTCGTTTGACAGATTAGTGCAGTGTTTTCCAAGCAGAAATCGTGGCTTTAAATGCAGCATTGGAATTTTTAGAGGTCAGAGCAGTGTCTTCAAATTCTATTTGTATCTTCACAAAGAGTCAGGATGCTTTTAAATTTCTCAAAGGAGTGTGTCCGATTCCTGATACTGAAAACATATTTCGCTTAAACTGAAACGACAGACATGGCTGAGCGCCTTAACATATGTTACAAATGTGTACCGGGGTATAATGATATAGCCCGGGTAGCTAGAAAACCATCGGGCTAGCGAGAATCGTCACTGCTCTACTAGACTCGGATATAACTAATCTGCAAACTAGAAATTAAGCAAACATTTATCAAGATTGCTAATGATAAATGTCAAAGAGCGCGTATTGGCCTAATCACCCGGCAGATTTGGGCGACCTTCGACCTAAAGAGGTCAAAAGAGCTGTAAAATATCATATCATATCAGACTCGGCGTGCTCTCGAATGACATGTGTAGGAGTTGCCAAGATAAGGAAGAAGAAGAAACCATCCCTCATTCCCTCTGCAAATGCTTGGCTGTACCCAACCGCCGGAGCCAGCATCTTTTCAAGAGTTATCCAAACTAATATCTGCTTATACCAGTGACCTAGTTCGGTTCATCAGGATCCCCAAATATGTAATGCTGGATGCCGTAGTCATGTGCAATACTACAAATGGGTGCCTAAAATTATTCCAAAAGCTATGCATATTGTCCAGGTAAAGTTACCGGAGATATTTTTCGACTATTATTTGCGACTCGGATAATAGTGACTTTATTCCATCGAAGTTCTTTTTATACACCAAAAATTAATAGAACTAACTTTAATTCTAGGTCACTTAACTCTTAAAGTCATCGATAATATAATTTATGATAACACATAATTAAAAAAAAAAGTAAATCTGAGGTCATGCAATCAAAGTTTATCAATAAAAAAGATTTTTTTTTATACGATGTGTTCAATTCCAAGGGGACAACCCTTTGATGCGTTAGCATGGTTTTGGCCGGGAGGGAATTAGGGTAAGGGAAGTGAGGAAACTTGAGTCTTGTTTTTGCATTCCTACGAGCTAGACAACAGCCCAGAGACGGAGTGGATTATTGTAATTTCTTAATAAAAGCTCACGGAGTCATCTGGTCTCGAACCCGGGACCTATGGCATGTTGGTCTTGCCGCTCAACGTATTGATCCAACTCCATTGATATTTGTGCAATTATTCATATGGCGTCAGTAACCCAAACGTAAACATTAATTGCCGTAAATGTTTATTAGTTCATATGAGTCATGACTGTGTCATTCATTGTCCTGAGTTATTTCAGTCGCGTGCACAAAAAAAAGTATCCGTTTACAAGTGCAACGAGTAAACTATGACGGTATTTCTGCATGGTTTACTTTTAGACTTTTCTTTTAGTAGTTTTAGATTCTTTTTTAAATGATAATAAAGATTTACAAATTCCGATTTAAATGATTTTATCTATATGGATATATGCTACAAATAATATAGAATTGGCTGATAGGGATGGGCATCTAGTCCCAACGTGGTATTACAGAAGTCCTTTATGACGTAACTGTTCCTTTCCTTGAGGAGGCTGCCTGTTTAAGCTAACCTATTCTTTACTTAAAGAAAAAATTGAATTTTTTAAACAATGTAATCAATTATTAAATGGAAGTATGTTGAATAAGCAATCCATGATGATCTGGATTTGACGTTTGTGTGAAGCTTCGTGTCAGTTGTGTCAAGCTTTTAGAAGCTATTAAAAGCAAACACGATTTTTTACTTTTAGTGATTACATTTTATCGTTAACTTGAACTTATTTTTAAATGTTTGGATTTCTTTTTAAAACCAATGTTAAAAAGCTTTGCATCCTTACATGTGTTGAGTGAATGTTAGTATAATTTAAGTATAAAAATTAAAACTGAAAATAATTTCGAAATTTGTTAGACTCTCCATTACTGAGCAAGTCCCGAAGCAGTTCTTCAGAAAAAGATCCTAAGAAGCCTTTAAGATCTAAACATGATGAAAAAGAAGTAATTGATGACGAGGTAAAATTCTTTCTTAAGTGCTTTTTATAACCACAACAAAAATTTTAATAATTCAACATAATACTATCTTCTTTAAAATATGACAATATTCCCTAAGTGTGCAAAATTGATAATTTAAATAAAAAATTATTTATATAGTTTAAAACCTGCATGTTACTGCAAAAATTTTATACATAGAACTATATATTGTATTTTATTGTCAGCTATTATAAATCTGTTCATATATTATAAACAAAATATGGAATACGGAACTTCTTCCCTACCGACGGATACGATGATTAAACTGAATGTTTTAGTCCTTTAAAAACGGAAGGGCGACGCAAGTATTAAAGTAATAATATAATAATCAATGACCCGTTCTTAGGTAAGTAAAGCATAATAGGCTTAAATCACTCGGCTGATATTTACTTCCTGTGTTTAGTTGTTAGGAAAACATGTTTTAGATTGTTTACGCTTTTCAACCGGAGTTAATATATTATCAATGCAAAAATAATGCATTATTTGGTTCCTTTAACTTCTTGTGGGGCATAGGGCCTCTGCAAAACTGAGTTTCCAACTGGAGCAGTTATATAGAAGAATTAACGTCTTCATTTTCTGGGACCATTTTTCGATATCCGTATCTTTCTTCTCTACAGATCTTTTTCATGTCTTGCGCAGCCGTCCCATTTGACGCCTTCTTAAGGTCCCATGTGAGTTCCAATAGTGAGCGATTTTATTTGTTTCTTTCTTCATTCCCACTTCTGTTTTCAAACACTAATGTCTATATGGTCTTGGTTCTTCTTTGGTAGGTCTTCAATTCTTATGTCCACTCTGAACCACCGGGTGACAAAATTTCTAGCTCTAGGCTGCTGTTACTTTGCTCTAGGGCTTCACGATACTCGAGATAATTCTCGCTGCCGGTATCGGTCTCGACACGATACCGAGACCGGCAGCGAGACCAATATCATTGGTAACAGTGCGATACCGAGAACGAGATTTAGGTGACGAGAGTGGACGAGATATTAGTTTTTATCATTTTATTGTGGAAAATTTTTTTTAGTAGTTTCAGCTTTTATGTCGCTCCGAAAAATTTCAATTATGTGATTTATGGGGCATATAAGTATACCCTGCTTTCCTCAATCGCTTCTTTCTACATTATTTCATTCTTCAGATATTTGCGCTTTATCCCCAATAGCAAACAAGAGCCTTTCCTATCTCATTTTGGCCTATCTCATAGATATATCATTTGTCCTCGCCCCCCGTTATCCCACCGAAATACCCTTTTGTTATCTTAACGAGACCGAGATCGCACCGAGACTGGCCTTTATCTCGCCGAGATTGCGACGAGAGCGAGATCGTCTTCACCTTGACGAGACCAAGACCGAGGTCTGCCAAAGTCTCGGTCTTGTCTCGCTGCCGTGAAGCCCTAGTTTGTTCCCTAAACCAATATTTATCCACATGTTCTTTAAGATAAATTGAATGTTGTCTCCTGGAGTCCAAGCTGTGATTGGAATTTTATAACTTCCTGGATCTAAATAATGTATTAAGTGATACACCTATTGAGTATATAAGTCAAATTCTTATCGATGGTTGGTTGGTTGGTTGGTTAGTCGGGCTGTTTGTTGCTAAGAAGCACCAAATTTACTCGGAGGCCATCAAGGCCCATTGTGAATGCCCTTAAAAAAGAAAAAGCATGGTCAGAACTTAAAACCACCCAGATCTCTGTAAGAATCTATTTAGGTCCACCAGTGCTATCTCCGCTAAGTCGTCCAATTTGTCAAAGAACCTTGCTCCCAAACAGGCGAGTCGTTGTTCTTTTAGAGCCGGACATTCGCAGAGTAGGTGCACTATGGACTCAATTTCTTCTTCGTCTCTGCAGCTTCTGCAGAACTCATTCTTATCGATACTAGTACAGAGAAACGAAATACGATTTTCTAAGATATTCATACCTTAAATTAAAAATTTTGCCTTTTTTTATGAATACATTTATTTTTATAACCATAACTTCACTTTTTTTTATGTTGAAATATAAAAGTTTTGATGTAATGTGCACAGTTACTTTTACTTTTACTCCGTGCCCGTAACTAAATTTAGCTAAAAACCATGTTTTAATTGTTTTTATCTTTGTTTTAAAAATTATTATTTTTTTAAATATTAAAATCCGAAACAATCTGTTTTTACTACTTTTTTAATTAGAATTACGCACTTTCTTAAACAATACTCTGACTTAGGTTAGATTTGGTTATCGTAAAGCCGATTTGTCTAAGGTCCACTGTCCACTGTGTTAGTACGTACGGATTTATTTAAGCTGCGTCAGCTATGTATTAGCAACACCGTCTAGTCCTCCAAAGTAGTACGCGCCTAAGGTTATTTACCAAATCGACAATCGCAGAATAAAGTCTGAACGCTTTCTAGTTCTTCCTCGTTCAGACAACATCTACGAAAGTCCTTGGTGATGGATGTGTAAACGTTCTGTGAGTTTTCCAAAGAGACAGCGTCTAATAATGACTGCCACAATACTTCGAAGATCGGTGCGATTTCTCCTCAGCATAAAACCCATTTTATTAATGTCTCAAAAAGGCAATAGCTGCCTTGGCATTCCGCAGATTGTCGGATTGTTCCATCTTTCCCTAGCAAGCAGAATAGTCTTGTGATCGTCTTCTTTTTTCACTGACTCTGGAGCCCAGCCGATTGACCTACGGTAAGCATTCAGTTGAGAACCGGTATTCGTCTTTTCTTCTAAAATCCCTTAAGAGCTCCGGAAAACCCGGATCTCTAGAGCTGTCCAAGGCTTTCCATGAGTGAAAAAGCAATTTACAAAATAAAATTGATATTTTTATTAAGCTTTTCTCTTTTTCTTTTGCACATCTGTTGTTTGTTGCAATAGCTATATTTTTTATATTAATCTTTACTTGCTACTGCTGCAAAAATTACTTGTACTTAGGGAGCGGGACTAGTCGACACTTGAAGAGAGAGACAAGAATACGGATGTTTGTAATGGGTTTGTCTGATGCTGCTACTAATTAAATGCTGTTTTTCCTTCGATTTGTTGTATACGTACCCCTATAAATTATAATCGTTATTCTCGTGGAGGTATTAGAAACGGAATTGACTGACGCCACAGAAGGTCTTAGGAACGGAACAGGCTAACAGCCTGGCGCGACAAAAAGGCTATAGGATGGGATGACTAACAGGCTGACACAACAGAACATCTTTGGAACATAATAGATTGACAGGCTGACGCCACATAAGTCTATAGGACCGGATGAACAACACGCTGATCCCACAGAAGTCTGTAGGACGGGATTAACAACAGGCTGACGCCACAGAAGTCTATAGCACGGGATGACCAGCAAGCCACTAGACCACTAGAGTCAAACATAAGCCAACAGCAGGTTAATCTAATGAAAAGGAGCTGAGTTCTGAACTCCCCCCCCCCCCCACACACACGTTAGGTCAAATTTTTTATTTCTCATACTAGCAATGGGAGATCATGTTGCATACAACAAAAAAGGAATCATAATAATCAGTACACGCAGTAAGAAATTATGTCCGCTCATACATAAAAAAAATAAGAAAATTAATCAATAAAAATAGGCATCGAGCCTAAAACCTTCTCGATTTTGGGAAGTCGGTTGATTAATATAATAATAATTAAATTAATAGCAATACAGGATCTATACTCGAAAACTTTTGTGGTAAAAGTGCTCGATGACAGCTTTGTAATTCTCGCTTTTATACTTTTTGCGAGATACAGAATTGCCCATTAAGAAAATTATATTCTGGCTATGACACGGTACGGTGGAGATGCACATGAAAATTTTTTTTTACTTTTTGTCTGCCCAAGTGCGCTGTTTGCATGCTACTAGATGGCGACAATGCAAATGCAAATTCGGCCTTATATGGTTTAGACACAGTCTCTTATGATTGTGCGACTGGATGATGTAATTTAATCGTACCAAAGACTTATAACTATGAACAGATAGACCTTGCATAATTAGTGAATCGTATGCTCAAGCAGAATGCTTCGTTGCAAATCTTCCTTTGCAAGCGTATCTGCCGCCTCAAGTCACTGTATCGAACTATGACCGAGGATACGGAAGAGAGTTACCCTGTGTATTGCTCCTAAGTTCTGACGGCTATTCTGACTCCTACGTACTAGCTGTGACCTTATTACGAGGCACAGCACATATAACAACGCAACTCTTGGACTCATCCGGTTGGGACAATATCAACCACCCAGCTTACAGCGCCGATCTGGCGCGTTCAGATTTTCATCTTTTCACCTCTCTGAAGTTATTTATAGGTGGAAAAAAATACGACGACGTCAAGAATGCCTTAAAACAATGGGTACGAGAGTTAGTGGCAGACTTTTTCGACATAGCTTATCCATCCAGTAATAAAGTGCATCGATCGAAAAAATTGTATAAACTAAAACCTCTAGAATTTTGTATTGTCCTTGTAAATATATTGTATTTCAATTTTTAAAAAATTTTGTACTCTTATTTTATTGCCGCCTGACTGTCATTTCTGACTGTGATTTCTGTGTGCCATCGCTGGATATATTTTGGAGTACTAGTAACAGCCTTTCCGCTCTTCCTATGACCGAGATCTCTGCTTAAAGCACACTGCAGTAGTCCAGCAATCGATACTGACCAAAGATGCCAGACGGTATGGAGCAAAAGTCGCCGAGCCGTGATGCTGAAGTCGCCCAAAGTCGCCGCGCCAATATTTGAAATCGCCCAAAAATCGCCTTTTGATTTTATATTCGCTAAAATTGTTGTTTTTACAACTTTAATGTAATATTAATTCCAAAATAACAACATAACAACAGATACAAGTAACACAAATTTAAAACTTTGGTAGAGGCGTCGTGAAAAACAAAAAATACTCTTAATTATTTAGTAATGGAAGTGACTATTTGCACTTACGTGTACTTACGTGTATTTTTGTATTCGGGAAAGTTCCGCTTTTATGTACTACTATACAAATATATTCCCTGGCGGGAGGACAGTTAATGAAGTAACTAAAAGTCACACCTCTTCCTCCCAGAAAATCTAATAAAGTGTTGCCGCTAATACACGTAAATACATGTAATTACAAATAGTCACAGTCTTAAATAATTCACGAATTATTATTTATATAAAGGAAAACGAAAATTATTATTTATTGAATCGTGCATGCCCCTTTTCAAAACATAACCAAGAACTAACTTTGTGCAATTGGTGGGATTAAAAATGAACATATTTCAGATATAAACACGACGGCATTGAGATTACTTTGAGTTTGAGCGAAAAAATGCCATTGCGATAAATATCAGTTTGGACTTATTCGGAGTTCAGTTAAGAGTTATTCGCGCAAAACTGGAATTTGAGACGACTCGATACCAAAACTGTTTCTACTGTGACAGCAAATAGCCCAAAAGCGCCCAGCAAGAATTAAAAAATCGCCCAAAAAGTGCCTAGTCGCAGAGAGCAACATTTTGTCGCCCAACTGATGGCTCAAGTAGCCCAATCGGCGAGAAATCGCCCGAATTGGCAACTCTGATATTGACTACGTATGTTTAGGACAGATCCTTAGTATATGTACTTGTATGGGCATAGTCAGAGATTGTCGCTCTTATTTAAAGTGACAAAAGATAAATGGAATGATAATTATGACAAATAGTTTTTAAAAAAAGTTCAACCGACTTCACGAAAAGCGCTAAAAGGTATAAAATAATATTTAATTTTATATCTATTACGACATTTTGAAGTCTGAGCAAATTAAACAAACAAAACAGCAAAGGCATTTAATTTTCCCTACTTATGATTACGTAAGCTGATATGTTTAGGTAGTTTTATATAGTACCTTGGATTGTGGTTAGGTATTTGTTTGGTATTTTTAATTTTCATCGACTTCAAAATGTCGATACAAAATTAAATCTTATTTTATGTTTTTAGCCTATTTTCTCATGTGGTTTTTAGTTTTAAAAAAAATTATTTTATTGTACAATCTTTAGTATATTCAGTTCGAGAAATACTGCTTTTATGAGCAAAGTAATTTGAACAGGTGCAGAGGTACTATAGAGAGGAAAAAGCCTTATCCAAATTCACCAACACGTTACGAAGTTAATCTCAGCCACACTTTTATACCCTCACCTTAGATACAAAAGTGTTACCATGGCGCTAGTACGACAACGTACTATCTATATACAGCAAGAAAGAATCATCGAAATCGTGGCACGCACTACAAAATAAGAAGGGGGGGGGGGGGGGGGGGGGGTACTGCCCTAATCTTCCCGAAGTCACACTCTAGGTGCAACATTTTATATCATTTACATATACGGAAGCGTATCCGGTACAACAGGGTCAAAATCGTGTTACGCCTTAGGGCGCTAGGTGCTGTCTCACCCTAAGCCAAAATTTTTGTAATGATAATGAACGTTCGGGGTGAGTACTTTTATTAGCACTCTCTTAATAATTTTACGGATAATCCGGAAAACATAAAAAATGTCAGTGAGCAACCGCGAAAGCCTCAAAAGTCATATGATATTCCACGCTACCATATAATTTTTCATATGCTAACAATTGGGAAACACCTTCTATAAAAATCATCCAAATCGGTTAAAATGCTACCAATGGGAAAACACCTTCCTTAAAAATCATCCGAATCAGTTAACATGGTAAGAAGTTAGTCAAAGAACTGTTCAAATAGGTCCATGCGTTACGAAGTTAGACTAAGCCTCCCCCTCCCCCCCCCCCCCACACACACACACGTTAGGTCAAATTTTTTAATTCTCATACTAGCAATGGGAGATCATGTTGTATACAACAAAAAAGGAATCATAATAATCAGTACACGCAATAAGAAATTATGTCCGGTCAGACATAAAAAAAATAAGAAAATTAATCAATCAAAATAGGCATCGAGCCTAAAACCTTCTCGATTTTGGGAAGTCGGTTGATTAATATAATAATAATTAAATTACGGCTTTTTGGGGAAATTCTTATTACAACCTTACAAATGGGAAACTGCAAATGCGATGATTTCTATGAGCATTCCTATTGAAGTAGTGAATGTTTTTTAGAATCCCTTTTCCTCGCCATCTCTTATTACGTTCTGGGGACAGCTGAAGGCACCTAAAGATGAATATTTTTCAATATTTGAGTTTTTCTTGTTTTTATTGAATTTGTTAATTTCTCCATCTTTATAAGTTTTGAATTAGCATTACGATTCCAGGTCTCTATATAAACTTCATGTTTACTCTTTGAATGCATGCGATGTGTATGTAAGAAAATCATTATACATGAGTGCAAATTGCAAAGGAGCTTATAATCACATTCTAACGATTGCATCTGAAACACTGCAAAAGAAGCAGATAAAGGAGTGCTTCTCTCTGCACACATGAAATTAATAAAAGCAAGTAAAGGATACTTTTTATGAAGCGCTTTTAACTGGCCTCATACGCGATTCATTTCTACTGGTAAGCTATTGTTTGCATTCGAAAATACTTCATCTGTTTAATATGCTATATCAAAAACTTTGCTACAAATTAGTATAATCTTTTGTGCTGAAGACGTAGTACATAATAACAAGTGCGTGATTTATAATTTCAATTTAGATTTTTAATGTGAAGTCAGGTTCAACGAGTTTTTAAAAAACTATTTTATTTTTCACTTTTTAGTGTCTTTGTATACACGACTCGAAAAATGCTGCTCGTACGAACCAACCAATTTCAACAGTTCCAGAGATAAAGTCTATAAAGAGGAATACCGGCATTTGAAATCAAAATCCGGCAACATATTACGACATTAGTCTTGGTCACCCTTTCATGCCCGTTCCTTAAATACACAATTTTTACCATCGCTCTAGTGCGCCACCGTTCTCTATACAGCAATCAAAATCATTGAAATCGGTCTTCTCCTTACAAAGCTAGGCGCCGCCTCATCTTCAACTCTCACCATAAGCCAAATTTGTTGTCACAAATAGATGCTCTGTGCATTCAAAATCATCTAAATCAGTCCACGCGTTACAAAATTAGACTATCCTCACCCCAACCCTTGGTCAACATTTTTCCTTATAGTAGCAATATATACAACAAAAAATAATCATTTTAATATGTCTATGCTTAAAGATGTTGAGTAACGACCCCTTTCAACCTTATCTCAAAAATTGTTGTCACAGTACTAATGGGGCAACATATTCTACACATAAAAAGAAGAACCATCAATCGGTCTACGCGTTAAGAAGTTGACAACCAACCCGTCCCCCACCCTAATCCCACCGTTTAAAATTTTGTCGCGATTCAAATGGATACTCTATACATCAGAAAAAGAATCAACCAAATCGGTCCACGCGTTACGAAGTTTGCCAAAAGGCGATCATATTCTATACAACAAAACAAGAACCATCCAAATCAGCCCACACATTAATAAGTTAGGTCCTACACCCGCCAGCAAGATTTTTGACATGGTACCAATCGGGAACATATTCTACCTAAAAGAAAAAGATTCGTCCAAATCGGTTCACGCGTTACGAAGTTAGACTACCCTACCACTTCACCACCCCATCCTAGGACCAAATTTTTCACATTAGTAGCAATGGGGGATCATACTCTATACAACAGAAAAAGAATCATCCGAATCGGAACGCGTTACGAAGTTAGGTTTCAAATCCCAAATCCCAAAAAAATTTTATTGTCTTGATACCAATAAGTGAACATATGCCCGGTCATACATAAAAAAAAATAAAAAATTCCTTTTTGAACGTAGACCCTCTATGTTTTTGGGAAGTCGGTTGGAAAATAAGAGGAAAAGGCGATTTATAGGAATTTTATCTTTTTAGAAATTTTTGCATTTTTGCCTTCGTTTGAAAATAAGTAACTATTTAACAGTGCGGATAAGTGTGCGGATGTTAAATATGCAAACTGTGCTTATCTTATTCAATTTCTAAGATAAAAGTAAGCTTCCCGTGAAACCAGCTTTTAAAACAATCAAATTACATGTATCACTTCCGGAAAACAATCATTTTGTCATATTGCTTCCCGTTTACAAAACAATCTTCTCTTACACAATCGTTTCGTTTGATGCAAAGTAATCTTCACCTAGAACTGGTGATAAATGCCCCTAAGTTCAATGCCAACAAAACGTCTTCAGAGACGATAGCGTAACATCCATGAACTTGCTTAGAGGCAATCAAATCAATTATCTCGAGATGTGGAGCACTTTCAATCCAACTCTTAAGGCTTGTGGCTGAAGAGGTCTAGACTGACTTCATTTTTATGCATGTATGTGTTGTGCTTAAATGATCTGCCTTATTTTGAGCGGAAACCTTAACATAATTGGGAAATTGAACAATTAAGTTTAGGGAAATGTCATTTGTTACAGAATTGAACTAATTTAGGAAAGTAAGTTTTCACACGAACATTTTGATATTAGAGGACTTTTAAGGGCGAATGGTTTATTTATAATCAAGGTACCAACTATAGTTTAGAAAAGCATTAATTCAACACTCATGGGTGGGGGGGGGCTGTGAATAAAACAAAGTAAGAACTTCGAAGTGCATGCTCGAAGCATGAGCATGATTTTTAACCTTAAACTTAATTTCGATTGAAAAAATTTACTTAGTTTATACTCACCTTCATAGTACAAACTGAAGTTTAAACATATTCCTAGCGGTCATGATAATGTATAGTATAGTAAGACCTTTATGCCAGTTGCAATTGTTAACACAAATGTGAATCCTGCTGTAAATAAAGAAAAAAATTCAGTTGAGCTCGTTAAAATGAAAAAACTAAGTGCGGATAAAAAACGTTAAATTTTGTGTTTGTCGAAAAATTTACCTACACGTGCAATAGCAGAGAGAACTCAGTGTAGTCAATCTGCGATGCAAAAATTCTTAAGAAATTATCGGTTGCCCGGACAAATACAAAATGAAAAAAAAGAACAGGACCAAAGCGCAAGCCTACATCGGATGAAGATCCAATAATAACACGTTTATCAGTGAAGGATCGTTTTAAAACTTAAAAGTGGATATTCAAACGGAATTTCTAGAAACCGGGCGAACTTCAAGTAGTGTCGAAACAGTGCGGCGCAGATTACGTGAAGCTAATTCGCTGGCGTGTTCACACGCGAAGAAACCTTGCTTGACTAAAAAAAATGCGCTCTGAAAGGCATAATTGGGCTCAAAGCTTGAAATGCTGGACTAAGGAGGACTGGTGACGAGACCAAATTTTGTTTATTTAGCTCGGATGGGATTCAGTACATAGGTGCGCCGAAAGCAAAATGATTAAAAGAATACTCTTAATGCGCACCGTTAAATATCTAACAAGCCAGATGGCATGAGGATACTTTTCAAACTATGGAATAGGAGAGCTAGCCTTAATACAAAAAACGGTCAACGCGGAAGCCTGTAAAAATATTTTAAAAGGATCCATTTTGCCATCGCTACTCAGAAACTTCGGAGTGCATTTTTCAGCACGACTCTGATTCGTGTCATAAGGCAAAAAAGGTAAGGAATTTCTATTTTTATATTCAGTGGGAAGTTCTATGTAAAAATAAATTACTAGAGTTCTTATTTTATTTTCAATTACTTTTAGATAAGTGATTTATTTAAAAAAAGGGGATTAAATGTTCTACTTTGGCCGGGGAATGGCCCAGATTAAAATCCCATCGAGAACCTTTGGGCAATAATGGAAAGGAAGGTTCGTGAGAAGAAGCCAAAGTCGTTGCAGGAACTACAATTTTTCTTAGATAAAGTTTGGGTTGAAGAAATATCCCGGGCCGGGGAATGGCCCAGATTAAAACCCCATCGAGAACCTTTGGGCAATAATGGAAAGGAAGGTTGGTGAGAAGAAGCCAAAGTCGTTGCAGGAACTACAATTTGTCTTAGATAAAGTTTGGGTTGAAGAAATATCCCTTGACACTTTAAGAGAGGTGGTCAATTCTATGCCACAAAGAGGTTATTACAAATAAGGGTGAAGTGACAAAATATTAGTTTTAAATAAGTTATGTATGTATGTATAACTATATTTTATGAAAGAAACCGGACTGCAACTTATGTTTAAACGAATATCTTTTAAGGGGGGGGGGGACCCCACTCTGACGGCTTTAAAAAGACAGAAATTTTCACGAATTTTTACTGTACGCATGTAATTTACCAGGATGTAATTTACATTTATTGTGTAGTAAACTGAAACGAAAAAGCGGATGTACTAAAATATGAAAAGAGAATCCCTAATCGACTAGCACTCCAAAGAAGGGTTTCTTCGTGGGCTTTTTGAAGTCTAATACCCAAGTTACATGACAAATTCAAAGTAAATCTAACTCAGTTTGAACTGACTTCGCAATTTGGGTCCCCTGGTACAGAACACCTTCAAAAATAAAGTTTAAATGTCATATGAGTATGTTAAATGCCAGTTCGGTACTTGAGTTTACTACTGGTCGCTAGTTACATGGACGTCAAACCGAGTGTACTCAACCAAGCAAAATTTTTAAACCGACCGGCTTACTTTCACTGTACTTTTCGGTTTACTTTCTGATTACATGTCAGTTCGAAAATTGAAAATTGTGTTCAGTTGCAACTGAGTTTGTCATGTAACTTGGGTATAAGAGGAACCGGAAATGTAACTTAAAACAGCACAGAATTGCGACCTGAAACATCGGAAGATTCTGCCGACGTGGAGGAACAAATAATCACCCTCGTCAGGCATGACCGTGAAACGAACCTCTGATGAGTGGAAAGACCATACTGCCAATATTGTCAGGTAAGATCCATTGGCCTGCTAGAGCTGCAGAATTATGAAGTTTATTCAAGGTCTGTTATAGATAGAGACGATTTAGATAGCAGGATTTAGACAACAATGACGAAAATACGGGAGAGGTTGGTTACAATACACCTTGAACAGGGATTTAGAATTGAACAACATTTGCAACCTAATAGCCTTCATTGTAATAAGTTTCGAATTCAATAAAAAGCATTTTAGTTGAGTTTAATTTCCTTAAATTGCAGATTTTTTACTATTTCCCGCAAGGTTTTCACACACGAATTCCTACGTCCTTAATCTAGCTGGACATTTTGTACCATTTGGAAAGGCTATAAGATGAGTAATGTAATAAAAATAAAAAAGAGGTCTATAGTTACATGAATTTCGAAGACAATTTAGGAAAACTGATTTTTTTAATTATTTCAAAACATTTTTATCACTTTTGGAAGTGACTGTATTTGCAATAGTGCAAGTTAGATCAACATTATTGAGAATTTTGGAGAGATCATTCAGATATTTGTTTTTTGGCGTTTGTTTGATGTACCTGTGTTGAATAGATCAAAAGATAAAAATAAAAGAGTGATGTGCATACCATGAAAATTGAAAATTTATGAATCACCCTTTAATTCCCAAATGGTTGAGAATGAGCCCCCCCCCCCCCCCCCCTCCGCCCTGCGATACCATTTTTCGTTTTACTAGATGAGAGTTATCACCTCACTTATTTCGGCACGTCAGATCTTGAACACCCTGTATGGTGAGATAGAAATCTTTTAAAGTATAAGAAAACTAAGACCCAGATTAAAGGCTTGAACTTTGACTAAAAGAGCAGCATGCCGCATTTTATTATTGCCCTTTAAAATGCCCAAAGCAACGTTTTGGTATCACCAATGTAATTCCAACGATATATAAGCAGTGTTTATAACTCTTCCGTAGTATATAAACAATTTTTTTGCAGAAGTTTCGCCAAGGGAGAGGTACAGCTCTTAAGTACTAGGGGCAAAAAGCTATCAGTTGCACATGGTCTCTGACTATATATTATGGTTTCAATTTACTGTCACTCTTGTGTTTAAAAAAATCTATTATTTGACTTTACTTTTAACTTTAGCCCCCTCCTTAATTGAATCCTTGACCCGCCACTGTAAACCCCTAGGACAGAGGTTGCGCTTTATGAAGTCATAACGATGAGTAAATTTTCTTTTTAATCGTTTTTTCTTTTCTACAGTACAACGGAACATGTTGTGGATTTTTCAGGAACAGTAGAGAGGTTTTTTTTATAAAAAAGTTATATCGTGTTATTACATAAATAAGTAAATTTTTTAGGAACAAATTTAGCTAAATTGGGAATGCATTTATAATAGAGGGAGTAACAAACGAGTAAAATATAGCCACACTAAATGGGTGGTGGTTTTATTACCACTTACCTCAAATACCTCGGGCATAACCTTTCCTCAATAAAGCACATTAAGTTGAATAAACTGTTACAATTGTACAACTCATTCGCGTTAAATTTAAAATTATTAATTTTAGAGATAACATCATTTCGGATGGAGAGCTAAAGTCGTTGACGCCTTGCACGTTTTGCTCAGACGTGATCTAAATAGGCAGATTATGAATCGAATCAGGTAAAAAGCTCCAAAAATGTTTATTGTTTTCTTTGTACAATCAACTCGAAATCGGGTTAATGCATCTATATGAATTTGAATAAATTCCAAAATTGATAACTCAGTCAATCAGCTAAGGCGTTTTTTTAAATAACAAATTTACAGGTCACCAAGGACTCCGTTTTATTGACACATAAGGTTTTCGGTAATTTATATTTTGCAGCTGTTATTGACAGAATGATCGCCAAAGTGCGCTCAGTTTTAAAGCTCGGCTTTCGATAAATTCAACTACTTCAGGCCAAGACACAGAGTCAGAAGCAGTTCGTTTGATTAACGTCAGCCAATGAAGTAATCGTGCAACTGTTGAGTTACCGCGAACTTACTTCTGTGATCAGTCGTTCTGTTTTGGCAGCCCAACTCGCAAGTGTACAATGCTTTACACGGCGGTCGATTAGGGAACTAACTAGTTTATTTACGTTTGCAACCACAATAGTGTCAATAGTGAAATTATGTCGTAAATGGTCAAGACAGTCGAATTTATCTACAAGTGAGATTTGCCGTAGAAAAACAAAAGCAACTGCACATGAATAATTATTAGCTATTGTAGAAAAATGATTTTAACCGCTAATACTCAAATTCGACTGTGATTAAGTGATAAAAATTTTATTGTATCCCTCAGTTATTGTGAAAGTGTTCCATTTTATATTCATGAGTTAGAAATTTTACTTAAAATTTTTACTGATTTAATTAAGCTCAAAAAACAAAGTGCGCAGCCTTGACGAGTCGAGTTTTTACTGAATGGATCTATTAATGCCAATAATAATCGGTTTGCCAGGTGTCATTGAGTAGAGAAAACGTGAACGAGTAAAAATGGTTAGCAGTACGTTGAAAATAAGTGAAAAACCGGTAAGGGCTCCATACTAGTTCTAGTGCTGACTTTCTCTTAATGGTCAATAGCTTTTTTTAATTGCGTATGAACCTATCACTGACCCATTTGTACCTTTATCTTCTTCCCCTTCCAAAATGTTAGCTTTCTATTAACGTTATGCGTGGGTGAAATAAGGTTTATGTTGAAAATGCAAATTCTATAGTTATAAC
The DNA here is from genome assembly GCA_964036015.1 of Leptarthrus brevirostris. NCBI lineage: Eukaryota > Metazoa > Arthropoda > Insecta > Diptera > Asilidae > Leptarthrus > Leptarthrus brevirostris. Next base: position 93,614,292 of record OZ038374.1, read on the forward strand.
CACGCAAACCAAATAGTTTTTTCACCTTCCAATGTACTTGAAAATAACAAGGTTCACAAAATGACGCAACACATTATATGGAGATTCCAAATTGGCTCTTTGATGGGTGAAAATATTTTACATGTTATATAAGACATGAATTAGGTTAAATATTCATAAATGAACGATTTTAATGGTTTTCAATATTTTTGCGATCTGCTTGTTTAAGACATGAAGTGCTCGGTTTTGGGTTAACTATATTATGTATTTAAATTAAAATTTCACCGAAATTTCAGAGGTAGGTGAATGGTGCATGGAAAATATGCTAATACCTGCTACGAGGATTAATTGACAAGTTCGTAACTCAATAAAAATATTAAAGCCATTTTTTTTATGTATTTATATTTTTGAACAATATTTGCTGGGTGATAGGGACCTCAAGACAAACAAAAAAATCTACATGAGTCCGATATTGCGTCGTTTCCTAGATATTACGGTTTTTGATATTAAGATATGGCGTCGCATCTAAGTTCACTGTCCCTCCTTATTTTCCAAGAATTAGCGACATTGACAAAAACCTTGGTTAGGAAATGGGTACTGTAGGTGGGGCAAGTAGGTGATCCTAGAGAATGTAAAACTGGATCAATTGGTTTGTAATTATTCAGTTCAGATCTGTAGCAACTAGATCAAATTTAAAAATTGTTAATCAATAAAACAAATTAATATTCCCATAAATATGAAACGTATTGGACACAGTTCTTTTACCATCAAAGAATTAAGGACACGCACTTTATTTACGGATATTGCAACGGAATCGTATGTGAAGCATACCGGGAATATCACCGCCGATATCCTCGCAAAGTTTATTCACTATAGTTGAACATTTCGAAGGACGCTAGATAGGTCAGGGTGGCCCTGTTCTTTGGCCACCTCAGTTACCGGACCTTTCTCCCTTTCATTTCGATGCTTTATGAAGAACTATGTGTACAAAGTGTAAATTCCATTACGGGATCCGCTGGCAATAAAATTTAAGAGAATATCGCCACCATAAGGATCGACAACCTGTCAATAGGAGAACACAGCTTTACAGCATACAATGAAGTCCATTTTTAAAACTGTTTATAGTATTCAGACTTTAGTGATTTTATTAATTTTATTAAACATTTAGTTCCACTTTTTTTCGTTTTAATACTCGGTTCGCCACGAAGAAGACATTAAAATAAGTTGTTTGGGTAACTGGATACTTGGTGTAGTTCGTAATTCTTGGAAAACTGGGAGGGGGCAGATAACTATGTGATATGATATTTTGACGGTAAGGTCAATAATACAAAATTCCGAGCAAATCAGGACGAAATTCCCAATTTTGGGAAAAATATTTAAATTTTTTGAATATAATTGCCAATAATGTCTGATTGGTGCAACCCATAACAATAATGTTGATGCTATTTTATAAGTCAGGGGAGGGGGGACCCTCTTTCAAATAACTTTAAAATCATTATTAAAATTCTTATTGTATTATTGAAAACAGGAAAAAAGTGAACTTAGATGCGACGCCAAATCTAGATATCAAAAACTGTTATATCTAAGAAAAAACGCATAATCGGACCTATGTTTTATTAGACTTATTTATTTATCTTGAGGTCTTCTATCATCCAGCAAAGCTTGTCCCTCCAAAACTAAAACACCCTGCATAACTTTATTAAAATTTATTCCCTAGCACCACTGAGATATATAATACTGGAGTGACTGGTGCCATGAAATTTCTTCAAGAAAATGGTATCACTTTTCGCTAGTTGTCCCTTTCTGGGTAAGCATCTTTTTTTTCAACATGGTTTTCTTAATTGCGAACGTCATGTCGCCTATTAAATGCTGGCGTTAGAAATAGATGACTATATTCACAATCATCTTACATCTCTTTCTGGGTAAGCATTATCCAGACTAAAACAACCTTTTATTTATAATTTGTATTCTAGTAATTCCAATGATTTTTACATTTTCCTTACAACAATATAGAAGACTAAATTTAAATATGTCTTTTCGTATATATTTGGTTATTATATTCTACTCTGAATGGCTGCAAATTCACAGTAAACGTTGGAGATTAAAAATTCTTTTCCTCCACTGAAAGTAAAATTGTACCCATATGAGATAGCTTATAAGTCAGTCCAGTTTAATACATGTCAGTAACTAGCACATTCTAAATATGGCAGATTCATCTTCTCTGTTCCTACCAGGCAGGTATGAGAGGATAGCGCCCCCAATTGGAGGAACAGTGAATATGCAATGACACATGCTTCTAAGTTAGAAGGACCTAAGAATTTCTTTTCGTTTGCCAGATTACTGGAGTGATTTCCAGTCAGACTGCTATGAAGTCTCTCAAAGGCGTACATGACCTTTAATACTGTAACAATTTGTCTTCGCATGGGTACTGAGTCATAGGGACAATTCGGGTTACTGTAAAACCGACAAGCTAGCGAGTACTGGATATAATTTAGCAGCTTGGAATACCGATAGCAACATGCAGGCTGAAAATTAAACATACAGACCTGTCTAACTACCCGGCAGATTTAAAAAACCTTTGACCTAAAGTGGTCAAAAGAGCTTATCTCACTTAGACGTGATTTAGTCGGTTTTCTTTCACTCTTCAATCGCGTGATTAAAAAAAATATTAATTGAGTATTATTTAATAATTTTATTAATAATATATATCAAAAAGTTCAAATATTACCTAACGCAGTTTTGAAGATTTCTGACCCTCCCACCCCGACTCTGACTTGGGTCTGATAAAGGAACTAAAAATTGACGGGGTGGCCTAATACTGAACCTGGATCAGGTCACAAAAGATCAAATTGGTCGCAGTGACTTAAGGATGCGGAAAGTCCTTGATCCAATCCTTAATAATAATAATAATAAAAAATACTTTGGGGTCAGTGAAAAAGTACATATATGTATGTTTAAACACTGATGACTCATTTTACAGATAATTACAAAACAATACAAGCTTGTATTGAATGCAATGCCGTAAAGTCTACAGGTAAAGAGATAATCGATAAAAAACACCGCTCTACTCTCTTCACATGATGCATAGGTGAACTTTGACCCACAATGACTTAGAGTCTAAACGACCCAGAGAGCTAATTGAGTACTCATTTTGTAGATCACTCTATTCAACAATAGTTCTAACCAGGATGAAAAATAGTATAGTTATTTAATATAAAAGCTATTCATATTTTTTAAGATACCGGCTGCTCCCAAGCCCTTACAATCCCAAGAACTTGGATTTATTATCAAGAGACGTATCTAAACACCTATCAAAAAAACTGTATCAATCGAAAACGCAATTTCATGACGTTTTTTTCGGCTAAGTTGACCGGACTAAACTAGTATTAAAAAGACGAGACATTGCCGTAAGCTATTCGGTGGTAACGAACCTCGAAGAAGCTCTGATTCCTGAAGGGACAAGCCGGTACCGGTAGGTTAAAGGATATTTTCAGTTCCAGCCTACCCAAATACGGAGACAGACGATATGGATCCAACAAAACAAAACCCACGCAAGGTAAATCTGGCAAATTGATAATGGACTGCCATAATGCGATTAATATGGACAGCATGACAATGAGACCAAAGTGTTCACGCATACTCTAGGATTAGTCTAACAAAAGTACTATATAAAGAATCTTGGTAGTTAATCAGTATGATAAAGTAGCTAGGTAATAGGTCTATATCCCTCTTGACGGCCGCCTTTTCGATGGCTTTGAAGATGGTGGTCTCGAAAATGCCTTCACAGTCCATGAAAGCGCAAGGATCTATTTCTTTTATCATAAGCGCCATAAGCTGTGATTGTAGACTTACCCGCATGGTATGTATGCTGATGTTCGTGCAAAGGTTTCGTTTTTAGGTTCGCATATCTGATATGTTGGTCAATTAACTTTTCCAGTTGCCGGAAAATCACAGCAAATCCATGATAAGACTTAGTTACTGTTATGGTGCTATGGGTGCATCCAAAGAGGGGTCCTGTCCTACCTCTCTGGTCACTTGTGATTGAAGAGCTCCTTACAAACTAATAAATATCGAATTTGAAAAACAAGAATTACTTAGTTATCATAATTAAGGGTAAACATGATCGATCAATCTCTAAATGAATGCAAAAGGCCCTAGACATAGTCCAAAACTAGTGGTGGCAGGAAGAGCTTCGTGCCAACCCCGGCAGAACACTTATCATCCCATTCACGAGGAAGAGAAAGTTGAATCTAATAACCCCGACCCGGGAGGGAATAGACCTAGAATTCTTCAGAGAAATTAAGTACTTAGTCATAAACCTAGACGAGCAACTCACCTGGAATCCTCAGCTGAAAGCTGCCTTAAGGAAAAGCCCAGCAGCCTTATGGACATGCCGACCGCTATTTGGAAAAATTTGGGGACATAAGCATAAAACATTTTAATAGACCTATCAAGTAATTATAAGTCCCCTGGTCATTAGCCGCTAGTATGCTGTCCTAAAGCGGAATATAAGATAGCATCGAAGAAATTATAATGACTGCAGAGACTTGTATATCCAGGAGTCCGGTAATCTAGGAGTCCAGGAGTCTAGAAGTGCAACCTCATCCTTAGAAGCGCTTCTAATCCACCTACAATAACATATCCATGTAAGCAAAGAAGCAGCTGTTAGTGCTATTAGGCTACATAGGACAGGTCGTCTAAAATCTAGTAACCCAGCCGGATATGTAAAAAATGTTGAGGAGTTCATAAATGATTTAGCGGTTAACTCAATATTGGACGCAAATCCGAAAGATAATAACTTTGAATACCATTTAGCGTAGTAATAGATGCCAGAGAGTATTTTGGCATCAGAACAATAATCACTCACGTTAACAAGAAGCTCTAATATTGTACACGTCCAATTCCAAAATGGACTGTAAAATTGGCGTTTTAATATACGGAGCTGAATTCGAACTCCAAAATGCGCTAGGAACCGTGCCAACCATTATTCAAGCAAACTTACATGCTATCGAACTTCGCGTGCGCAAACTATATATAATGTCCAACAGTCAGGAGTCGCTTAAAACATTGAGGGCACGTGCCCTCGAATATAACCTCCCCTGGGACTACCTGAATGTCGTTCTAGAACTGGCGCAAAAAAACAGTATAACCTAAGCCTGGATGCCAGGTCATGAAGGCATTGAAGGAAACGAGATTGCGCACGGTCTTGCAAAAGAAGGCGCCCTAAAACGTTCTGTGACTACTAAAAAATTTAGATCGTGAGGCAAGTCAAGTCCTGGGAAAAGAAAAGTAAACAAACATACTGGGCAATCTCTCAGGACTAAAACAAGCGAAAAGGTTTATTAACTACTCACAGCAGAGGACAAAAGCAAGTAAGATTTTCAACAGGCCGTCTTACGTGACACTGCACTCCGAGATAGCATCTCTAAAAGATGGTCAAAACTGAGGTGGGAAACATATTTGTATAGGAGAGGAGGAGACAGTAGACTATATCCTCTCCAACTCTCAGTACTTTTGCCGCGTAAAGTTCAACCATCTAGGAATGGTTTTTATATCGCCAGGGGATCCCGTAAAAGCTGTTCTCAGAACAATCATAGGATTTATCAAGGACCTAAATCTTGACTGCTTCCCATAGTTTTAGATTACAAAAGATCTCAGTGGTCGAAGTGACAGGTGTGGAGTCTACAATGCCTTTATGACCCCTAAAAATAATAATAATAATTGGTAATAAGTCATCAAACTTTTATGCCCATTTTTTAACAAACAACCTTATTAGCAATAGCGTCAATGTGATGCTCGAAAGAACCATGGTGTTGAGAAAGAATTTACGATCTCTGACAATGTCGAGTTTTTTTAAATAACCTTCAATTGACGGTGCATAGGATTCATTATCCGACTTCCCAAAAACACAGAGGTTCTAAGTTCGACGCGTATTTTTTAACCGACTTCCCAAAAACACAGAGGTTCTAAGTTCGACGCGTATTTTTTTTTTTTATGTCTGACCGGGCATAACTTCGTAACGCGTCGACCGATTTTGATGATTCTTCTTTTGTTGGGTGGAACCTAACTTTTTAACGCGTGGTCCGATTTCGATGGTTCTTTTTCTGTTGTATAGAGTATGATCGCCCATTCCTAATAGGAGAATAATTTGGTCCTATGGTGTAAGATGTGGGTGGGGGGGGTGTCTGACTTCGTAACGCTTGGACCGATTTGGATAATTCTTTTTCTATTGGGTAGAATATGACGCTTGGTTGATACTTCGAGAAAACAAATGTTGCTAGGGTGGGGGGAACCTAACTTTTTAACACGTGGACCGATTTGGATGGTTCTTTTGCTGTTGTATAGAGTGTGATCACCCATTGCTAATAGAAGAATAATTTGGCCCATGGTGGGGGTTGGGCGAGGAGAGGAGTAGTCTAACTTCGTAACACGTGGACCGAATTGGATATTTCTTTTTCTTTTGGGTAGAGTATGCTCGCTGGTTGATAACACGAGAAAAAAAATTGTTGGTGTGGTTGGGGTGGGAGAAGGGGGGTGGAACCTAATTTTGTGACGCGTGGACCGATTTGGATGGTTCTTTTGCTGTTGTATAGTGTGATCCCCCATTGCTAATAGGAAAATAATTTGGTCCTATGGTGGTGGTGGGGGAGGGGGAGGGGTAGTAACTTCGTAATGCGTGGACCGATTTCGATGATTAATTTTCTGTTCAGTAGAGTATGTTCCTTGATTGATACCATGAGAAGAAAAGTTTAGTGGAATGGGGGTGGGGTAGGGGGTTATAACTAACTTTTAACACGTGGACCGATTTGGATGGTTCTTTTCATTGTATAGAGTCGAAGACACTAAAAAGTGAAAAATAAAATAGTTTTTAAAAAACAAGTTGAACCGACTTCACAAAAAGCGCTAAAAAGCATAAAATAATTTTTAATTTTATATCTATTACGACATTTTGAAGTCGGTGCAAATTTAACAAATAAAACAACTACATAACCACAATTGAAAATAATACATAATACTACCTGAACGTTTCAGCTCACGGGATCAAAAGGAAGGACGATTAAATACTTTTGTTGTAGTTGTTTGGTTTGTTTGATTTGCACCGACTTCAAAATGTCGTAATAGATATAAAATTAAAAATTATTTTATGCTTTTTAGCGCTTTTTGTGAAGTCGGTTCAACTTTTTTTTTAAAAACTATTTTTGTTGCGAGAGAATGACATAGTGGTGTATTTTTCAACATTCGAAGAAAGATGATTGGTAGAATAGCAATTATAAAAGTAAGTCTGAGTTTAAACAATACGAAAAATCATCATTCTCAACATGGCAAAGCATTCTCGAATTATTAAGAATATCAAATACATCATGAATGTAAATTATGAATAGTAATGGTCCTAGGTGGCTCCAGGTAGGCCCAGGGCCCCAGACTGTGATAAAAACGTTGCATTTCTTGATAAAATTAATAAACGATTTAAGAGATATTAAAAATTTGTCGAATCAAAGTGACAAGTAATGATAAAATCTTGAATTTTGATTAGTGTTGAAAATTAATGTTATGGAAATTATGTATGCATTCCAATTTTCAAGCTGATTTCATATGTGAAGGTCAGTGAAAATTGAGTTATATTTTCTTCCATGTAAGTGAAACTAAATAAAATAAATTTCAATCTGCTTTCTATAGAAGCTCATACCTCTCGACATTTTTGCCCCACGGGAAACAGTATAAAATAGACTTTGTGGTTTCACTTAGGGTAAATTAAGTTAAAAGTAAGTTTTCCTATTGTTCGATTAACTACTGAATTATTATGTCTGAATGATTGATTACCTATTCCCGCATCAGAATTAGAGTTGGATATGTCCTAGGTCTCTGCTGATACGATAATATCCTAAATAAGTAATAGTGAGGATAACATTACATAAAATATAACTAAATGCAAGATTATCTTACAAATACTGAAATTAAAGTTCAGTGCTCGCATTTAGGTACGGCTGAATCGCAGTCTCGTTTCATATCAACAGCTTCGATCGAAAATTGTTTGGATGGTCCAAACGAAAAAACAAAATTCTTGTTTGCGCTGCACGTGACTGGTAATTGAATGAATATAGGAACAGTCAACGGAGGAAAATACGTATGAAATCCGAAGAGAGCGTTACTATAATCAGTTGAAACGAATGCGGAAAGTTACCTTAATAGGCTTGAATCGCCAGGTCGAAATTACCCATAATCACATATTGGAGAACGACTGATTTGAGAGTAAGTTTTTCGTGGATTGATTTTACATTATCGGAATTCGCAAGTGGAAAGTCGTTTTTTTCAAGATATTCATGATAAACTAAGTAATAACAAAAACTTCAATACTGCGAGACAGTTATGCTAAATAAAATAATCGATGTTTTCATTAAGAAAAAGCATTATTCGAGTTTCTTCAATTGCGCCTTTCTGTGCCAGCTCATTTCGTTTTTTATTTCTTTGGATTCTGCAATGCCCTGGCACGTATCTTAAGGGACTGTTTACATCCATCTACCATTTTAGATTTTATCATGGTGTTTGCCAACCCATTTAAATCATGCGCGAACCATTAGGCAAACTAACGGAAACACATTTGACGGGCTGAGAGTAAAAGTGACCTATTTATAAGGTTCGGGCAAAAGTGGCTCCGCGTGTCCGCGTGAAGCTCCGGTCAAAAACGAATCGTATAAAATTTCCGGGCAAAAACGATTTGGCTAAAAAAGTAATGCAAAGTTAATGCAGTTAAGTCGTTTTTGCCCGGAAATTTTATACTACGATTCGTTTTTGCCCGGAATCTCACGCGATTCGTTTTTGCGCGGAACATTTTCTAAGCCACTTTTGCCCAAACCTTATAAATATGTCACTTTTACTCTCAGCCCGTCATTTCTTTTCCAGCGGGGGAACCATCTTCCTTAAATTTTGTTTTCTGGAGAAGCAGCAGAGTTCCATCTTATCTGGGTTAATCTTCAGTAACCAATCTTTACTCTTGTTTTTGCATTGCTGCTAGCTAGACAACAACCCAGAGACGAAGGGGATTATTTTAATTTCTGAATAAAATCTCACGGGGATACCTGGTCTCGAAGCCGGGACCCATGGCATGGTGGTCGTGCCGCTCAACGAATTGATCCAACTCTGTCCAACTACCTCTGACTATTATCGATAGGTCGTCCGCATAGCAAACAACGCAAAAACCTTTATTTGACAATGATTCAAGTAATTCGTCAATCACTATCAGCCATAAGAATTGTAAAAATTCCCTGGTTGTTTTAATGATTCGGTCTTCATGCATGGACTTTATGGAGCTATGCATGGTCTTAAAGCATGGACTTTATGCAGCTAATTAAGCTTTGTTCTGCCCCGTTCTCCCCAAACCTGTTGAGAATCTTACCGGTTCTCATTGTCAATCAAGCAGCCCAACGCTACTTTATTGTAAATAAACGCCTTTTCCAGATGGTGTACCAAGCTAAGTAAAGTGAAATCAACCGATCGTCTCTCATACGGGTATTCATTAAAAATCTGCACTCTTTGTAAGAATTATTTATTTTTGAAAACAGAATGAAAATCGGTTCATGACATAATTTAATAAAAGGGAAATCAAACTACAATATTTATATGCTTCTAGCGACTTTTAATAACTCCATAACGCCTGACAGTGTAAATTCTTTGCCTTTGTACAAAGTCGGGGTCAATACTTTATTCTGATGTATTACGTAACGCAGTGTTTGAAGATTGCTGACCCCCGTAATACTAGAACGGCCCCTAAGCTAAATTTGTGTATTTTGCAATTAGGATACAGAAGAGTTTTTAAGTAAGCCCCAAAATCTTCAATGACATGAATTACTATGAATTGGTAGGGCTTTCGAACTTGTCTTCTATTTCTTCTCGAACATGGTCTACTACAATTTTTGAGTAGTGTCAGCTTTCTTGGTCCAGCCAAAAAACGAATTCACCACCGTTATAAGAAGTTACTTCGAATATAAGAATGAGCCTTTGTTTGAAATAATCATCCAGATATGTTTGCGTACCCTGATTTTTTAATTAATAGTTAGTTGAGTTGGTCCAATTGCAATCCATACCAACATCTTTTTCTAAAATGTCTTTTTCTTCATAAGTTTAACTTCACGAGAAATAACACTCACATCACTGCAGTAAAATGCATCATTACCGCAAATCGAGGTATGTTATAGGTGAAATAATAATCAAAAATGAAATACTTTTTAGAAAATTTCCTCGTTCCACATTTTAATTTTGCGAGTTCAATTTTTTTGTCAGCACAACTTGGAATTGTTTTCTTTCTACAATACTTGATAGTCGTTTTAATCTTTAATACTTTATGCACCAAACTTTTGCTGGCATTGAATTATCTCGCTGCTTAATGAATCGAAACTGTATAATTCCCCTCAGAAAGTGTCTTTAATTGAGCCACTTTCTTCTTAGTAAACATTTTAGGTTTTTATAAGTAGTTCTTGTAGTCACTCCTTTACTTAACAAATGTCGGACAGTAAAATATTTTGATTCATGTATGTACCGTTCGCGATATTTATACACCCGCACACGAAGACTATTTTATTTAGAAACCCTTTTACTTTACTAAATTCAACACGATATCTTAAAAATACTTTTCTAATGTTTTTCAGGCGGAGAAAAATCGTACTGTGGCAATTTTTTTCCACGATGTACTTAATGATTTAAATAATGGTTCATTACATTCGGGGCATATTTTTAGTGGGCACCAGTTATATGCATGTTGGCAACTTGATAGTTGGCTTATACTGAGCTGTTTTCACCATTCCCATTCCACCAGTCTTTCTAAACTTTTCAGTAGGAATGATGTAAGCAGTGGCGAATCTACGCGGGGTTCGCATCCAACCCCCCCCCCCCCCCCCCCCCCCTCCTGAAGACCGCGTAATTTTTCTTTTTCTTATTGAATGTTCGAAAAAGACGTCATTGGTGAAAGTATTTTATTCCAAATATTACGATTTTTTCATCAATAGCAAAATTTGAACCTCTCGCCAGTTCTTATTTTTCCAGAAATCTTACCATCTGTTTAGATAACGGCCGTATACCAAATATCATCTTAATAGGTTGATAAATGAAAGGGTGGGAGGGCTGTGACTTACAGACTGACTGACGGATATAACCTACATAGGCCCGCGGATGAACTTCCTTCGTTAAAGTGTCTCCCCCCTTAATAGGTTGATAAATGAAAGGGTGGGAGGGCTGTGACTTACAGACTAACGGACGGATATAACCTACATAGGCCCGCGGATGAACTTCTTTCGTTAAAGTGTCTCCCCAACCCTTCAACAAAATCTTGCGTGTCAGCCGCGGTAAATAATAGATTTCGATGTAGAAATCCGAAACCCTCCCCATGGTGAAATTCTAGTCCACCACTGTCCTATATGCATTTGGTGTGCTATAGTCGTTAGTGTTGAGTTTTGGTAGAGGTATTACCTTTGCCCAAAGTAAAGACATGTTGGTAATAGGTCAGGTGCTGCCTGTCCAAACCATACATAGACGCTCTTTTTAATACATATCTACAAGCAGTAAATACACCATAATTTTTAAGTTTAGGTTTTAGGCTTTCGCAGCAACTAGAAATCTTTATAGTATTTGTCTGTCCATCCGTTCGTCTGTCTGTTTGTCACTGCCCTCCCATCCTCTCATTTATAAATCTATTAAGATGGAATTTGGTATACGAAAAATAGATTTGGTAAGATTTTTGGAAAAATAAGACCAAACTGCTGGCGAGAAGTTCAAATGTTTCTATTTATGAAAAATTTATTATAATATTTTGGATAAAATACCTTCACCAATGACATCTTTTCGGAACATTAAGAAAAATTAACCAGACCTGGAAGCGAACTGATTTCGGTCACTCCAAAATATTGCACAGTAGAACTGCCAGCAATATCGACTACACTCTCCAAATTGGAAGGCAAAGTGGGTGGAGGAATATTCTCGGAACATTTGGACCTCGATGTCTCTTTCAGCTTACCTGACTACTGCAACGTGTTTCAAGCAGAAATCATGGCTATAAAGGTAGCTGCAGACCGCCTGAATCAACTAACGCTACCTACAGACAGCGTATGTATTTTCACAGATAGTCAGGCCGCTATTAAATCCCTTTCGGGAGTATACAGAACCTCCAAAACGGTTTTAACATGTCGCTCAACACTAAATGACATAGCTGAGCATCTGAAAGTACGACTCATCTGGGTGCCTGGACATAGTGATATTCCGGGCAATTGCAGGGCCGACGAACTAGCGAGAATCGGTACCACACATCCTGATTCGGACATTAACCACCAGCCGGGTAAGCCGCTAGCTACATGCAAACTGGAACTCTCACAGGAGGCTCTCAAGATTGCTAACACTAACTGGCAAGAGGAACACACCTGCCTGATTACCCGACAGATATGGCCAAAGCTTGACCCTAAGCGGTCAAGAGGGCTCATTCTACTCGGACGCAAAATAATAAGCAGTACAGTAGCCGTAATCACGGGTCACTGCCTCATAGGTAGACACGCCGATAGGCTGGGCGTACCTTCAAACGACTTCTGTAGGAGACAAAGAGGAAGAGGAAACCATACTCGGTAACTGCCCAGCCCTAGCCAACCGTAGGAATCGGTTTTGGGCTCCCCCTTCTTTGAAGAGTTAACCGAGCTAGGCTCCACGGATGTCAGAGACCTGACTCGATTTATCGGGAGTTCAAAATGGTTCCCGACGACGAATTAAGGCTGAACACCCTTCACAACCCAGTCAAAATTATTTTGACTTCCCGTGAACTGGTTTGAGTGGATACAAGAAACTGGTTCGGAGCACAGAGGGCAACATGTTAACCCTCTTATTCCTTAGGTAATTCTATGGGGTTTGTTAAATTCAAGCCTCAAAGTGGTAGCACAAAGGGCCTCTTTGGCCTAAGTGTGCCTTCTTAGGCAGCCACTTTACCCTAACCTAACCTAAGAAAAAGGACAAGATTACGGTTTTGCAGTGGAGGAGATGGAGAAGGTGGTGTGTATGTCCATCACTGCCTTCGCCACTTTATAATTCATGCGGGTGTAACAAAACATTAGACACGCTGTAAATAATTGGGCATATCTATTTCAAAGTCTGTTACATCTTTGATGTAACATGATGGGGTTAATCCCATCTTTGCAATTTCTTCGTTTCCTCTTCTTCCATCACTATGGGATCTTCGAGAGATTGTGCCTTCCCCCGTCGGTCCCGCATCCATTAGGATGCTTTCCTGGAAGCTGTTTATAATCAGCTTCTCTAAAGTTTCCTTCATGTTGGATGAGTTTTCGATAAGTTCGGTTTGGCTTAAATAGCCTAAGTGCTACTTTGTACTATTCCCAGAGTTCCTCCCTTCGGTGTTTATTAGCTTTATTGAAAAATTTTCTAGTTCTTTCGAGCTAAAATTCTATCGTTTTTTTGACTTGAATAACTTAAAAAAAAACTGAAAAATTTGTAAAGCCATGCATGTCAAATAAAAAAAATCTTTAGCGAAAAGGTTTCAGCGATAATAGTAGTCTTACTGATCAAATATTTCTTCAGTTTTTTTAGATATCTTAAAGTGTAAACTAATTTAAAATTTTGTTTTTTTCATTACTATAATAAAGTTCAGTGAATCTTCTTCTTAAATTATTTCTCTTCCTTAGACATAATTCCAAAAATACCCTCCTTTTTCACTCTTTATACCAGAACGACCGCTTAAACTAAATGTCTACACCTCGAACTTTTGTTAATAAATTTTTTTTTATGATATAAGAGTCATTCCACAATTCATATCTGAGAACGATGTAAAAATTCCTCATATCTGCATAATTACTCTTCAGTTATAAATACAAAAAAAATTATTGCAAAAGCACGTTTTTTATAACTGAGATTACTCAATTGGATTGTTATCACCAGAAAAATTCACGTTCATTGCAGACAGATTAAAAGTCTTGGCATTGTTGTCGTCGTCAATGCCGCGTTTAATCTGTTCTGAAATGACGCTTACTCATGTCTCAAGAATTAGCGATAACCCAGCCGCATACCAAGTGCTTTTCGAAAAAACTTTTATTAACAACTTCACAGTTATGAAAACTAATTTAATTTTAATACAAGGTGGTCCCTTCAGGATACAGGATAATTGTAAATGAGAATACAGTATAGGCCCGACGTTTTTAATTATTTCCAAATTTATTCAAGTGGGGATGCGTCAACATTATCAAGGTTAACTGCCTTGACACAGTAGCTTTTTGAAATGTTATTAAACATCATCGGAATCTTAAAATATATTTTCAGCTCTTTTAGCTGCAGCCGAGCAGACTTATGAATAAACGAATTTAAATTATCTAATAATAATAAATTCGTTTAAAGACGCAGTTGTTTCCTTAATTTTAAGGTTTTACTTTGCCAGATACTTCTTGATGTTATAATAAATAAAATGAGCTTATTTTTAATTAAACTTGATTTAGATGAAATGCAAATCAAACAGTTGTGGCACTTGTATTTTGGAAAGATTGAAGTTCCAGTAAAAGTTGGCTCAACTATTTTAACAAATGACTGATATTTCTGCAAATGCAAGGCTTTTTTAGCAAAGTCATTCTGTTAAGCCAAATGTTTTGTTTTATATTAAATACAAAATACACTTTATACTTTAATAATAGAACATACAGTGCTGTGCAAAACATTTGCAACTAAAACCACGATTTCTTACAGGTTATTGTAAAAACTTGGAAACTATTGAAATTAAAAAAACGGATGCAGTTTAGTATTCTTTATTAAGTCTAGTTTAAGATTATAAAAAAATTGAAAGAAAATAATTCATAAGAAAAGAACAACATTCATTTGTTTATACTAGATAATAATTTTGCTTGTACAAAACATTTGCGACTTTTAACGATCTACAAAGTTTTTGTTTAAAAAAATAAAAATTATCTAATACTTGGTTGAGTGACCCTTATTTTCAATTACTGCTGCACATCTTTTCGGCATAGATTTTATTAGGGATTCAATATGTGAAGCAGGTATTTGATTCCATGCCTTTTTAATTCCAGTGAAAAGTTGATCACGGGTGTTGTAAAAGTGTCCTCTCATATTCCTCTTAACCTTTTGCCATAGATTTTCTATGGGGTTGAGGTCGGGAGATTGCGCAGCCCATTTCAGAACTTCAACGTTTTGCCGAGAAAACCAAGCCTGAACAAGTCTGCAGGTGTGTTTGGGATCATTGTCTTGCTGGAACCACCAGTGCAAGGGCATTTCCTCCTCTGCATAAGGTAACATAACACATTCCATAATACTTTTGTAATCCTCTGCTTTCATGATACCTTCTATTTGATGAAGAGGTCCCACGCCTTGAGCTGAGAAACATCCCCAGACCATTACATTACCTCCTCCATGTTTCACAGTCTTGACAGTGTTGAGGTATTGATTATTTTATGTAAATAATACAACCGGATATATATGTATATTCCAATAATGCTTTTATTATATCCAAAAACTTCTTACTATATATTTATATTAAATCCAAAACTTTCTATACCTAACACTGTTTCTGACTGACCGACTGCGACGCAAGAAAGATTCTATTAGACTGAACAACCGATGCCGAGAGAGATCTCGATTATTCATGCTTTACAGTCCGCGCCAACTTGATCGTTCCGCCTGTACTTTACCGTCTGCGTCAAATTAAATGTTCCACTACAATACCCCCCTTCCAGCCGGAGGCGTTGCAGGATATATCTTCTATTTATTTAAATGTGAAAAATGTACGCGTTTTTGTTTTGTTCTACATTCATTATCGTCACTTACAAACGCTGGCTTTAATCTGTCTATAGATATGGATTGATTCTTACCATTAATGTCTATTATAAAATATTTTCGGAGTTTTCTGGTCACTCGATATGGTCCTTGATAAGGTTGACGTAAACCTGATTTGTTTGGAGCTGCTCTAACGAAAACTTGTTTACAATCGTTGAGTTCTTTTGGGACATATGCAACCGTGTTTGGTATTCTGCTTCCTGATGGTTTTAATTGATTTATGGAATTTCGTAATTTTGAAATGAAAACGGGTATATCGTTTTGATCTGCGGAATTGTCGGAAGTAAAAAACTCAGCGGGTAGTCGTAACGGTTGTCCGTAGACTAATTCTGCCGGGGAACAATCCAAACCTGATTTGAAAGTTGCCCGGATTCCTAACAAAATAATCGGTAGTTCGTCACTCCAACTTGAACAGTTTTCGCGACACTTTAATGCGGTTTTGAGAAGCCTGTGGAATCGCTCTACCATACCGTTTGCCTGTGGGTGATAGGCGGTCGTTCGGATTCGATGTGACCCTATGAGCTTTGTGAGCTCACTGAAGAGTTTAGCTTCAAATTGTGTGCCTTGATCGGTGGTGATCCTGGATGGCACTCCAAAACGGCATATGTATTCGCGAAAGAATGCGCTTGCGATAGTTTGGGCCGTTATGTCTTTCACAGGATATGCTTCTGGCCATCTTGTGAATCTATCGACTATTGTTAGGATGTAGTTGTAGCTATTAGCTATATCTAATGGTCCTACTATATACATGTGTATATGCTCGAACCTTGTTTTTGGAAGCCTGAACTGTCCGAGGGGAGACTTTGTATGCCTTTGGATTTTGCTACGTTGGCAGGAAATGCATTCTTGGGTATATTTTTTAATATCTTTGTTCATATTCGGCCAGAAGTAACGTTCTGTAATCAATTTCCTGGAAGATCTTATTCCAGGGTGTGATATGGAATGTAACGCTTCAAATACCGCGAAACGAAGTGATTCTGGAACAAATGGCCTATCCTGCTGACTTGTGGTTTCACACCAAATTGGATCAGAAGGTTGCGTGTTCAAATCACGTCGGGGTCACCAGTATGTTGAGGTATTGATTATTTTATGTAAATAATACAACCGGATATATATGTATATTCCAATAATGCTTTTATTATATCCAAAAACTTCTTACTATATATTTATATTAAATCCAAAACTTTCTATACCTAACACTGTTTCTGACTGACCGACCGCGACGCAAGAAAGATTCTATTAGACTGAACAACCGATGCCAGGGTCGCCAGACTTTCCACACACAATATTGCCAAATGGACACTAAAAAGTCGCCAAAATCGCCAATCTAAAAATCTTTTGTAGCCATGATTATAGCCACAATGTCAAAGTGGAAATCAAGATGGCTAATGTATTAACACGGAAGTACACGTAAGTGCAAATAGTCACTTCCTTTAGCTTATCGCGATAATATTACAATAAATTGTTTTTTTATTGGGTATGCAATATACTGTGTTAAGGTACGACTAATTTATTTAATTATTTATATTATTTTAATTATTTATATTTTTGAACTCGTTTTTACAAGCACAATTTCATTTGATTCCCATTTCACCTTAATGAAAATTATACCCAAACATCAAAATTCAATTCCTATCTTCGTGCCAAATATTAACTGCCTATATAAAAGAGTTTCGGAAAAAACGCCAAACAATTAAAGACTTCCAAAAAATGTTTCTCATTATCACCTAAAGTTAAAGTGGTTTTCAATTGTAGATGCTAACGCTTTCATCAGTGATGCCAACGCTCGTAGCACCTTATTATCTTTTAGAAGTTCAATAATGTTTGAATCGTTTTGCAGTGATTGTACATTTGGGTACAATAGATCGGATTTTGACTCCATTATAGATGACTTATTCAGGATGCTTAGAATTTTCTTTTGCAACTAAATCTCTGGATCAGGTACTACAATTTTCGGTTGAGGAACTGGAAGATCAGCTGCCTCGCCTAACTCAGCCTTTAAGTGTAACTCACACCTTTCTTGTAAAACCGTTAAGGAACTATTGTCAGCAAGTGCGTTTAATAAAGTTTGAATCGCGTCTGGATCACATTCTTTTAAAGGAGGAGCAACTGAGCTATTTGGAGGAATGATTAGCAAATTTCAATTTCAATTTTTCAATTTATTTATTTACTTCGGTTATTGTACATAAGAACTATAACAATCCTTTTATTCGTACTGTAAATTAAGGAATAGAAGAAATTATCGTAACAAAAACTTATAAAGAAGTAAAGAAAAGAGTTGAGACATAAGAATATTATAAGGAAATATAATAAAAATAAAAAGGAAAAGCTACTTATATTTGAAATATCTAATCATTAATAAGCAAACAATAAAATAAAGTGAAAATTTAGTTACAGAATTATAACTAGAGTACAAAAAGTGATCGAGAGGTCACCCCCACAACGTCATACACTATCCAGGATAGTCAGAATACTAAATTTATGAACCAAAAAAGAAAAAAACTATTATTACTAAATAATTCAAATTAATGAGGAATTGAGAAGTTTTTTGAACTTGCTGACCGAACCAGTGCGCTGAATATTTGAAGACAAATTATTCCAAGCACGTACAGCTCGAACGAAGTAAGAGTCCTCCTGAACAGAGTAACGAAAGATAGGAACTAGCAAATTATTATGTCGTGGAGAATTTAAGAAACTTAATTTACTAAATAAATACAATGGTTTACCAGTATATATTATCCTATGCAGCGAAATGAGCATTTTTTGTAATAAGAACTGCTTTAGCGTACATCCTAATACTGAGTTCTGATAATTTGAGATGTGATCAAATCTTCTGAGGCCATAGAAAAATCTAATGCAATCATTAAATGCAACATTCAATCTTCTAGTACACATAGAGTCTAACTGAGGAAATATTAGATTGCCTTGAAAGAAGTACGGAAGAAGGAGTGATCTTACGAGCATCATCCGGGTGTTAACAGATAGCACGCTAGCAGATAACCAAAGCCGACGTAATCCTCCATATATTCTACCAATCATGCTAGTGATGTGATCGCAACATTTCATTTTGGAATTTAGGTAAATACCTAAACTTTTAACACGTTCAGAGAATGGAATTGAAATGCCATTAAGAGTAATAGTGGGAAGATTAAGACTCATGATATCATTACGATAAAAGTAAATACATTGTGACTTTAGTGGATTTAGTACTAAGTGATTTTCTGTAGCCCAGGAAGAGATCCTCGCTAAGTCTGAGTTAACCCGATCAATACAATCCTCCGATAGTCCAATGGGTCGACTAAGGTAAAGTTGCACGTCATCAGCATACAGGTGTATATAACAATCTTCAATCACCTCAGGCAGATCATTTATATATAGGCTAAATAATAGAGGACCCAAGATAGAGCCCTGCGGCACACCGCAAATGAGTTGAATCATGCCAGAGAAAACCCCGTCAACCTTTACCTGCTGGAATCTATTTGATAAATAACTACGGGTGAGCGAAACAGATGAGGACGAAAAATTAATATTGGATTCCAACTTAGCAAGTAGCTTAAAGTGGTCTACTGAATCGAACGCCTTAGAGAAGTCAAGAAGAGATAAGACGCCCAAGTGGTTCTCATCAAGGGACTTCCGAATATTGGACGTAACGTCAATCAGAGCCGTCTCACAACTATGTGACTTACGAAACCCTGACTGGAAGGGACTTATTAGGCTATACTCATCCAAATATTTAACTAATTGTTGGGACATTAATTTTTCTAATACTTTAGCTAAAAAACTTAAGATACTAATCGGACGAAAATCTCCTGGACTTATCGGTTTTGAGTTTTTAGGCACAGGGAGAACTGTTGCAATTTTCCAGGTGGCAGGAAAAAGCTGTCGCCAGTAATTTCTGCCTCTCTGCGCGCAAATTGATTTGAAAATCATTCCGAATTAAAATTCAACTGAGTTTTCAGTCGAAGTCAATGCCAAAATCAAATTTGAAATTAAATTGTAGCTTCAGCTTCTGTGATTTTCAGAGATATTTGCATGAATAGTTCAAATTATTATTCTCTATAAAAGGTAAAAAAACGTACCTGGTTAACGACAATTATCTGTAGGATCTCTTACTTTTAATAAACCGTTTTCCATTATTTCTAACATTTATTAAAAATCACAGAATTAAACTGCGAAAAAGCAGGCAAATAACTCATTAGACGTGCCGTAGAATTTTCTGTCACTTGCAGTTGCGGCAACTTTTACTCAAATTAGCTAATTTTTCAGAAAATTCTGCTAAATTGATGTATATTACATTTGAAAATCTTTAGAAATTATTTTTTAAAAGGTAAATAATCTGTCAATTTTTCTTTCAAGAAAAATCGCCATAAAAACGCCTACAGTCGATGAAAAATCGCCATCGCCAATTTCATATTTTTTGTCGCCAGGGTTGATGAAAAATCGCCAATTTGGCGAAAAATCGCCACGTCTGGCGACCCTGACCGATGCCGAGAGAGATCTCGATTATTCATGCTTTACAGTCCGCGCCAACTTGATCGTTCCGCCTGTACTTTACCGTCTGCGTCAAATTAAATGTTCCACTACAACAGTATATCGCGGGTTTAATCGTTTTTTCTTTGGTCTTCTTAATCCTTGTTCTCCATTTGCTCCTTTAAGATTAAACTTACATTCATCCGGGAGAAGAACAGGTCTCCATCTTTCTATGGTCCAATGTGAGTAATTTCGAGCAAAAGCAAGACGAGCCCTGCGATTTTTTTCGGAGAGTAGTGGCTTTTTCGCTGCCCTGTAGCATCTAAGATCGCTTTCTATGGCTCGTCTTCTTATGGTGGAAGTACTCACATTCACATTTATTTCAAGTTTTACTTCGCGTGAACTGAGAAAAGGCTGTGATTTAATTAAAATTTTGATTCTCCTATCTTCTACTTTTGTTGTTTTTCTAGGTCTACCACCTTTATGAAAACTTTTAACACTTCCAGTCTCTTTAAAACGTTTAATAATTCGTGATACGGTTTATTTGTCCATTTCAAATTTTTCACTAATGTCTTTTTGTTTTAAACCATTACTATAATCAAAAATAATTATAATTAGTTTTTTAATTTCACCACAATATTTATTTCCACCCATATTAATAAATTTTCGTTAAATTACTTTAAAAAAAATATTATCACAAAACACTTTCTGCGTACCTAACTCACCGATAGAATGAGGAAATGAGTAATCAAATGCCTACGAAATCTGGTGTAGCAATTAAAAATAATAGTAAATCAACAAAGCGAAAGGTTTAATATAAATTAAAATAATTGTGACCCATTTTCATTATCATGAAGGTAAAATAAATAAATAGCAGTAAATAAATTGGTAGCAATTTTTACGTTCTGAGAAAAATATAAGTATAGATAAGATATATAAAATAAAAGTAATGACAAGCATCGCACGGTGGTTGTCGGGCCGAACGCGGCCGTCTATCTACATATATATCTCAGGTTTAAACAGGAACGGAGTTTCACCGCTACATGCAATAACTTGTCTAAAATGTGGCACTCTAAAAGAGTCGTGCCAAAGAATAAAAATTACTTCGTAACAAATTTAACGAAACCAATTTGAAACTACAAGGTGATCAATTAAATTTAATTAAAACTAAAAGTAGGTATAATATCTGCGTTTGTTGCAAAACTTTTTCTATACAAACAAAACTTGGGAAGAGGAGAATTCTCTCAGTTTTCAAATATTTCAAAATTGCAAAAACGAGATGAAGATTTGCTTGCTTATTGTCAACACTTAACGGCTCTTCATTCCGACTTCAGCCAAAGATTTGAAAAAATTCTTCACTTGGTTATCCCCGATTGGGTGTTGGATCCTTTTGGAAGTAGACCCACAAACTCAAATGGATCCAGCAACTTATTGAATTATCCACAAATGAAACCAAAAAAAAATAAAACCAATGTTTGAACAAGGATACCACAAATTCTGGTTACAAATCAATCTTATATCCTGCATTATGGGTGTACAAAAGCTCTTGATTGTTTTCCGTCTTCCTATTTAGTAGAACGTGGATTTAGTGCAGTTAGGAGCCACATAACAAAAAAAGAAAACAACTGGAAATTAGTGCTCGTGGAGACTTACGAATGCTACTCCCAAACATAGAGCTGAACATAAATAATCTCATATCATCCCATCAGGTTCACCCATCTCATTGAAAAAATAATAATGTGTTTTTGTATTTTAAAACAAAAGTTACAGTTTCATTAAATACTACTTTAAATATCAAAATATTTTATTTATATTTTATTTTTACGTCACCATTTACCATTCAAGATATCAAAGCTAAATTTGTTATTTTTCTATTATGTACTGATGTAGAGTTATTTCATGGGGTTCATGGTCAGGTTTTTGCTATAAGAAGGAGTCCATGGGCATATAAAGTTTTGGAACCACTATTCTAGATCAACGGAAAGTACCATATAGGTTTTGAGTTATTTGCGAGTGTCAAAATATTCGTATTTTGCGGCATAAATGGCCGTATGTTTTTATTGTGTTGACTTAAAAGCTTGATTTTTTATAGCTCTAAGGGACAGTGGACCTTAGTACTGGATATTAATTTCAACTCGATACCTTCACGCGTTAAGAAGAAATAGGGTCTTGACAGACTGACAACCAGCCAGCAGACAGACGGAAAACGAAGTGATCCTATAAGACTTCCTTTTTTTCGTTTTGGGGTATGGAACCCTAAAAATCATCAAAAACATTTCTATGCTCCCCGTGGATCACGACGGCAACGTAAGATACAAAGCTGCCTTTCAAAGAACATTGTTTTAATCGACATCCTGCAATTCAATTAAAAACCAATTAAATCGTTGGTCTTTCTTCTCAGCGGTCTGTTGTAGCTTCTAGGATTTTGTCAATCAATTTTCAATTTCTTTCCCATTTCCTTTTTCTTAGCCATTTCCTTTTCTTTTGCCATTTTGTTATTTCTTACTTCATTCTTTCATACTTTTATTTAAACCTGAAGTTGACCGACTGGGAGAATTTCAACAACTGGGAGAATTTCCGATTCGAGACAACGATTGTACGTATATCTGCAATTTAAGGTGAATCCTCAATACTACTCTGCAACCATCAATGTCCTCGTTATCATAATCTGTTGTAAACGGAAAATAAGCATGAGCTGCCGACGGTGGGGTACGTACCTGGGACCTCTGGGTAGAAGGTTGCTGCGTTATTATTAGTCCTCCGACAACTATAACAAAATATGCTGCGACCCTTCTTTTCGGCTTAGTATTCCCTGGCTTATATTAATATAGCTTTAAATTTGCCACCTGTAGCGTCCTCGTACACCTACTAGTACACGCTTAAGGAGACCACGGTGACTTTAAAACATACCTAGGTATTATTGGGAAACTTTATCAAGTAAGCGATATAATAGAGTAATTTTCTGCTTTATTATGCATAAACCAGAATTCTTGATGAATGTAAAAAAGATTGGAATTGACTTGGTGGCGTTGTGGCTGGTGTCCACGATTTCAAAATGTACACCTCCAAAACAATTCAGGAAGTACATACTTATAAATCGAAAGTACGTAAATTTTGAAAAATTTCCAAAAATTTTATATTTTGCTAAGTTTTCGTACAGAAAATTTCAAATAAAATCAAGTAAATATTATTAATCAAGAAACTGGTACGTACTGGTACGTACCCGTAATCTTCGGTAGTGTAAGACTCTTAAACACTAAAAACAATTCTCGAGGGATTAGTCGAAGCAGGCCATATAGAAACAAGTTCTTTTCCGTCGCCTGCCAGCCTCGCTTAGCTAGGGCCAGCGTTGTTCATCCTACTGTCGTCCCTATTCTCGATTCTCTGGGCGGATTGGTACTAGACTTTTTGATGACCGCCCTGCCGCTCTTGCTAGGTTCAGTTTCTGCTTTTCCAGGTCGTGCGATAAAGCCTCCATCTTAATCGTCTGGTTCCCGGTTTTACAGTCCTTACGTCTACACCCCGGAACCATTTCGCCGAAACATCAGGTGGCGCGTCAGTTCCAGTTGAGAGGAATCTGTTGAATCTCTCGGCCCTTTGTTTACCTTCCTGATTCTTCGCATTCCTCTAAGCAGCTTTTTGTCGCTTTCTCCTTTCCAGTCTTCCTGTACACTTGAGAGCGGAGGAAGTGCCTTCTTTCAGGTATGCTACAGCACTTTCGGACGACGCAATGTCAGCTCCTATAGCCGCTGCTGAACCTTCGAAAGGTAATTTTTCGGAGCTTCTTACGTTGTGGGTATGATGAAGATTACCAGCCTGTTAAGGTCTATCATCCGGTCCAATACCACTTCTACAGAAGTGATAGATTTTTTGTTTTGATTTTCTTGAATTTACCAATAAGTGTTCCCACGATCTGTGGGAGAAATAACATGACGAGGTGGTCCCCTATTCCCACCTTACTTAACTAAAATACAACAAGACAGCTGCTCCTGAGGAGACACTATTCGCGACCCACTGGGTCCTACAGCGAATGAAAGCACTCCAGACTTCCTCGGCATTGCCCGCTACATATCCTCCCGCATTAGTTTGCTACGTTTTAGGTTGCATTGCCCGGTTGCTACCACTTGGAGGTGTAACTAACACTTGAAAGTGTTCAGATAACAATCATCGTATTCTAGAAGGTTTTCAACTCTTCTGTTCACCCTCCAGCAATCCTATCAAGGATTTTAGTCAGTCTTAAAATGTAATATCTGTTTATACCAATCACAAATTCTAAAAGTAAGCAAATCGACCAAGAAATGGAATATACAATTGAAGTCAATAGCAAAATATATATATTTCAGGAAGGAAAATCAATTAAAGAATTAGTCAAGAATAATTGTAAAATGATTAATAAAGAAGATGAAGAGTTCAGTTAAAGTAACTAAAGTTACATTTATCAAGTGATAAATATCTTGCTGCGTTATTTAGTTTAACGAAGAATTTTAACTTAATCAAGTTCAAAGCTCAGTGAAGTGAAGTGTACTGAAGAATCTCGACTTAAGTTGAATTCGACCAAAACAGACTGAAGTTTGTTTAGTGAACAAAAAATTCTGCGTTAATTGGGAGTAATCCGAAAAGGAAACAAAGTATATCTAACTCAATCTGAGAAACAACAATTCCGTGCCTAATAAGTGCATGAAGACAAGTAGACAAACATCCTTTGATTCTAATCGAAGATTTAATTGTGAAGAAATAATGGCTACTCAAGCCGAAGTCGATGCTCTGAGACAAGCACTACAACAAACACAGCAGCAATATCAGCAGGAGATAGAAACATTAAGACGACAAATAGCAGCACAACCGCTTGGTTTGTTCCAGCTAACGCCTGATCAAATTTTGAATAAATTTCAACATATAAGGACATTCCAAAGAAGATTATCCCCTTCAAGAATTCATCAGTGCAGTAGAGGATATTGCAAGACTATGCAACAATAATCAGCAGCTACTAGAATTCGGACTTTCAACCGTCTTCAAAGAAAAAATCCAAGGTGAAGCGAGAAAATGCATCCGACGTCTAGGAGATACATTAACTTGGGAAAGGGTAAAATCTGAGTTAAAGACCCATTTCCGACCGAGAAATAGTTATAAAAAACTTATGGACGAAAGCCGCAGTATTTAGGTAAATAGTTTGAGAGAGCTTTTTAATATAATTAAGTGCTTAAATTGTCAACTAAATGAACTGTATGAA
This sequence comes from Leptarthrus brevirostris, assembly GCA_964036015.1. Lineage (NCBI taxonomy): Eukaryota > Metazoa > Arthropoda > Insecta > Diptera > Asilidae > Leptarthrus > Leptarthrus brevirostris. Next base: position 93,639,787 of record OZ038374.1, read on the forward strand.
TTTGACGAAAATAAACCAAGTAACTATAGCCCAGAGAATAATGATAAAAATTTAGTTGACATAATTAAAGATATGATAACTGTTAGCTATTTCAAGAAATATGACACTAATACAAGTGTTCAATGCTTTCGATGACTTAGATTTATTAGACGAATCTGACGTAATCCATTATAAATATAGAAGAAATAACAATTATAGAGAAACCAAATATAATAGTGCACCAAAAAGAGAATTCAAACGCGGAAATCAAGGAGTGTTAGAAAATAACTTACATTGTAGGGAAAATAATCGTTCAAATCAAGTTAGGAATTTTGGCTACAGACATAACAATTACAATTATAACAGACAGAATTCCGGAATATTAAGACAAACCGAAAACTCGGGACGATATAGAAATTTTAACAATGGCAATAATTCAGGGCAATTTGTGCGAAACAGCAATTCAGTTCAGTGCAGACGTTTCCCCAGTAATAGCAATAATAGCAATAATTCGAGACAATTCAATCAGAGACAGAACAATTATAACAATAACACCGAACCTATGGAAATCGATAACGTTCAAGAACAGGATGTAAATTTTACATACGAGCCTCGGGAAGTAAGTTACCAATTATAATTTTAACTATTAGTAATCAGAAAATTAGGTGCCTGCTAGACACCGGGTCAGATACAAGTATTATTAAACCTAACACCTTGAGAAGTCATTTCGAAGAAAAATTGACCAAACCCTTATATTTCACTACAATAAATGGAGTGAATAAGGTAACTAACAAAATAATTACCCCTATACCTAGAGAATTTAATATCTCAGGTACCTTCTCCTGGAAGGTTATTAATTTAACAGGGCGTAAATACGATGCAATTTTAGGTCAAAATTTCCTAGTTCCTTTAAAAGCTAAGATCGATTTGGAAAATAAATATGTGCAAGTAAACGGAAACAAAATATTGTTTGAAAACAACGACTACCCTTTTATTATAAATAAAAAATATACACTCTGGAAGCTAGTAAAACCGCAAGTTTAAATTTAGATCATCTAAACGTAGTTTTTGTAGTGTTATAAACAAACCCCCATAAAGGAGGTATAAGATATTTCGGTGTAAAGATATTCAGAGAAAAAAAGCTTGATATTGGGTTGGCATATAATAGAGGCTGAGGGATGTGCAAAAAACCCATATAAGAGTGATGAATAACGCATACCTACCCTACATTGGAATTACAATTTTGCAATGAATTAAGTTTTTGATACGCAAGCCAAAGACAAATTGATCCACTGTATCCAGCTAGAGTATTGGTACGCCATATATAATTATTCCGTTATGGAGTGTATGCGTGTATCTTTTTTACCGACCGCCGCGATAGTTTTGTTGAGTAGTGGTGGAGGGACCCACACACTCCTCCTTAAAATTTCAACCATGGGGTAACCATCTAAACATTTACCCAAAATTAATTTTTTAAATTAATTTTTTTTTTCAACACAAAATTAATTAAAAGTAAAATTAAATCTTTCTATCTGCGACGTTTTTAAACTTGTATCTTTTTTATATTTGTAGACATAAGTTTTCTTTTTGAACTTAAAATCTACAATTTTATGAAAATACCTTGGGCAATCCATAAGTTACGTAATGTGTTTGAGGGGGTCGGGTCATTGAATTTGTTAAGTTTTGTTACGATGGGGGAGGAAGACAGATCGGATATACGTTACAAAGAGAAAAAATTTCTGAAAGCAGAATTAAGTTAATATTATAAATTCATTTTGTTATAGTTTTATAACCAAAACAAATTTTAAAAAATACTCAAAAATTCGCTGAAATACAGCGTGTTTTGTACAACTGCATGAAGCCGCTCGAATGGATTGCACCATTTTCAATCCCATTTTTTTCGAAACTCTATTTTCCCAGTTGGTAGGCAAGATATCTCAGCACCAAATTATCCGATTATTATAAAAGTTCTTCAGAATTCTCTTTGATATGTTTTCTACAAAAGAACCGACGGGATTTTTGATATCTGTTCTCAGTTATTTATTATAAACAATTAAAGTTAAAAAATTTCTTAATTTTTGTTTAAAGCGTGTGAACTTTCTAATTTTCAAAATTTTGCAAAACTGGTCAATTCAATGTTCTAATTTAATAAAAAAAGGAGCTATACAAAGAAAACTATCAACAAATGGATGTACATAAAATATGATATATTATGCAATTAAAAAATATGGTCATATACATTTTAGGTTATTTTTTTAGTATTTAAGTCAAATTTTTCCTAATCAAGAAGTTTAGAAAATTTTAAAAACCCTCCTGGGGGGAGGGTGTTGAACCCCGTGCGCTCGGGCCAGGTTCAGACTAATTGCCAAAACGATTTTACACAACAACAAAAATCAATATTTTTATAAACATTTCTCAGGTTTTTATGTTGGTCAAATTAAAGCAAAGGTGATCTAATTTGGTACTTGTTACTTAGGAAGCTTGGTAAAAAATCCTGATGTCATGTGAATTATTTTGAAATGACATTACACATTCCACATGCCCTGACTTCATGTACGCAAGTGTGTTAATTTATTTTTAATTTTAGATTAGATTTATTACTGACAATATAAAACAGTAAAAACAAAAAAACGTTCAAGAAAAAATGCAAAATAAAAAAATTATATCTATAGGTTTATAGGTCCATTTGATGTTAGTCTTTTGCTTATCAACAACAATCAATAAAATCAATGATTTAATTAAATGCGGAAAATCATATACCAATATTATTTTTGCACCAGTCCCAGTCCCAAAGTTTTTCTACCGCTGGAACCCTGATCAGAAACTATTTTCGTTAATTGACTTCGTTCCTAACTGTCTGATCGCACCTGTACTGTTTCGAGGTACGCTTTCTAATGATATTTATAGCACCTCTGGTGTTCCTCAAGGTAGCTATCTAGGACCATTGCTTTTAATCATTTACATCAATGATGTATCCTTAATTCTCCCTTATTGGAGAATATGTTACGCTGATGACGCCAAAATGTTCCGCGTTGTTTAAAGTGTGAATGACTCTGCACCATTAAACTCTGACTTACACGCCTTTCATAATTGCTGTTCTACAAACTTCCCTCCTCTAAGTATTAGCAAGTGCATCACTATGTCATTCTCTCGATCAAGGAATCGAGTGCACTTTAATTACACCTTAGACGGTGGCTCTCTGAACAGACTTGACAAGACCAAAGATTTAGGGGTCGTGCTAAATACCACCATATCAACACTATCGTAAACAAAACTAATTCTACTCTGGGCTTTGTTAAGCGATGATCTATGGAGTTTGATGGCACAAATATATAACTGAACTCCTTTATTTTACGTTCGTAAGACCTGTTCTTCAGTATGCTAGTCGAGTGTGGTCTCCTTTTTATGCGACTCATATTAATCGCATTGAGGCTGTACAGCGTAAATTCGTAAGATTTGTCCTTCGCGGCGTCCCTGGGTTCGATCCTCGGGGCTCTGTATTTATCGATTCCTGCTTTTATCGATGCTTTCTGCATATCCCCCACCACCGCACTAATTATGGCATGCAATAATTATTTCGAGTTCATTGATTTTCACTTGCCCAGACCTCAACTGAGGAATCAGCTTTCATAATTGCTGTTCTACAAACTTCCCTTTCTACTTTTCTATTTCTTATGTAATTATATTGTCATTTTGATGTAGTAGTCAGTATTTGATGAATCTTACTAAAAATAAAAATAAATAAATACTGCTCTTTTATTTATGTCCCAGACGTTAACAATAATTTTGTTTTTTCTAGAATATCTTTTAAATTATCTGTTTTAATACCACTACTTAAACCAAAGTAATTAATAACTAATTTCCAATTACTTTTAAGGCCTCGAACAATAAATACACAGACTTGTTTGACAATAGCCTTTTCTCGTTTAAAACCAATGCCTTCTAGTCCATCGTTTAAATCATGATTTAAATTATATTTTAGTTCTTTTTTTTCTATTCTATAAAAATAAAAAGTTAATTTAAATTACAGAATAATAAAATAACACCAATTAAAACTAAGCGTCTTGATGGATCTTCCGCGAATTTTTCCAATATCATTCTTAAATTTGTGTTTGTTTTCAATGTAGAGAAAGACCTTTCGATGGTGCATGTGGTTAGAGATTCAAAAATGCAAAATAAGGCTTTGCTTTTCAGTTTTTTTTTTACTGCTTTAATAATTTTTTCAGCTTTTTTCATAAAAAAAAACCGGCTTTTTCATTCTTCGATCTGTACGTGAAAAAAGCATGACGTCTCGTCTTTTTATGTTTTTATCGGCTTTTTATGTTTTAGACCATTAAAAGCGAAGCGGTTTTTTGCTTTTGTCCTTTAAATAAACAAACGATGTGAAAGGTTCTCAGAACTCTGTTTTGTTTAATAATTTAAACTTGAGATATTGCATTCTTATAATGTTTACTGGAAATAAAAGAGAAGATATAATTTAATATTATTTTTTATTTATAAAACTACACAATTTTTAAGTGTTGACGACCCCTTTAGTAGTGAAGTGTTTAGAGTATAACCTTGCAAAAATTGAAGATTTGAGGAAATCATTTGTGATTTATTAAGTCTATCCGGAGCAAAACTAATTTCTTCTATACAGGTACTACAAATACTCCTAATACTGCAATTACTACAACTATTTTTAATTCTATCTATACTAAAATATATTCTAATAATATCCCTAAGACTTATTTTTATAAAAGTATTAAGTACACATTGCTGTGCAAAAGTCTTCGCATAAACAATATAAATTTAATTGAAATTGTTTTTATTTATTTAGGTACTATGATTGTACTTAAACTAGGAAAACTAACAAAAAAATTTTCTGAAATAATTAATACAAAATATATCAGAAAGTTTTACATGAGTCTAACCTTTTCGCCGAGACATTCGATTTATATAGTATGGCGGACTCAGCTCCAGCCCGTGGTGGTTTCCGTGGAGGATTTGGTTCTCGTGGTGGTCGGTGTCGTGGAGGCCGTGGACGTGAAAGAGGACGCGGTCGTGGACGTGAAGGAAAGGAAGACCAGAAAGAGTGGGCTCCAGTCACTAAATTGGGACGCCTTGTTCGCGATGGAAAGATTCGTAGCTTGGAAGAGATTTACCTGTATTCTCTTCCCATTAAAGAGTTTGAAATCATTGACTTCTTCCTCGGCTCAGCTCTTAAGGATGAAGTTTTAAAAATTATGCCCGTACAGAAGCAAACGCGTGCTGGTCAGAGAACACGTTTTAAGGCTTTTGTTGCGATTGGTGACAGCAACGGCCACATCGGTCTCGGCGTCAAATGCAACAAGGAAGTCGCAACTGCAATTCGTGGAGCTATCATCCTAGCAAAGCTATCAGTTGTTCCAGTACGCCGTGGATATTGGGGTAACAAAATCGGTAAACCTCACACCGTGCCATGCAAGATGACTGGTAAATGCGGTTCAGTATCTGTCCGCTTGATTCCTGCTCCAGGTGGTACAGGCATCGTTTCAGCGCCCGTTCCCAAGAAACTTCTAATGATGGCGGGTATTGAAGACTGCTACACTTCTGCTCGTAGATCTACAGGCACTTTGGGTAATTTTGCAAAGGCTACTTATGCTGCTATTGCGAAAACTTTCGCTTATCTTACTCCTGATCTGTGGAAGGAGATGCCACTCGGCAAAACACCCTATAAAATTACAATACTAAAGTCTTCGAACATTAAGAAAATACAGAAATTTTTTGTTTTGATGTCTAATATTTTGTTATTTGAACGACTTTAAATCATTATGACTGCACCCCCCCCCCCCCCCTGTCGATTAGGAGCAGGAAAGAGTTCAATTACCGATTCATCAGTAAACAGGATGCGATACCTTTGCCTCGCTATGCTTACGTCCATCAAATAAAACCGCTTCTTACTAAAAAAAACATAAAAGACAGACTAGTGGGTCTGGTAGCAAATCCCGAAAAACGAAATCCCGAAAACAAAATCCCGAAATTCCGAAAGGTAAAATCCTGAAAAGACAAAATCCCGAAAGGTAAAATCGTCGATACTGCTGACAGTTCTTCTGTCCAGGATTTTTGAGTGACCGAAGTCAGTTCATTTCCAGGTCTGGATTGTGTTAAGCCTAATGGCGGCTGAGGATGCGGTTTGCTTACCAAAGAGATCTAACGGTAGAAGGTGAAGGGCTTTGGAAGGTATAGTTGTCAGGGCACCTGTTATCAGTTGCCATCCTCTGAACTTTATCCATTGTTTTGTGATGGGTTGATATATTTACTGCCGGCCACCAGACAATCACCCCATACATAAGTATAGGTCGTATGACACTTCTGTAGAGCCAATGCGCAATACGTGGGTCCATACCCCATCTTTTCCCTATTGCCTTCTTACACGAGTACAGCGCTAATGCGGCCTTCCGTACTCTTTCCTGGATGTTTTCTATCTAGGACTAGACATATATATTTAACTTGATTACACAGTTTCAGCCTTACTCCTCCTAGTGTAGGGCAATTCATTGGAGGTGTTTTATGTTTCCGAGAGAAGAGTATTAACTCTGTTTTGTTAGGGCTTATGCCCATGATTATGCTCCATGATGATATCTTGGAGAGGGCGTGTTGTAACACTTCAACGAGTGTGTTTGGGTGCTTTCCTGAACATATCAGGGTAATATCATCGGCGTAGGCGATAACCTTGTGACCAGACAGCCCCAGGTCTCTGAGTAACTCATCCAGAGTTATGTTCCATTAGAGTGGCGAGAGGATTCCTCCCTGAGGGTTACCTCTAGTGACCACTCTTTGGATATTAGATCCTCCCAAACTTGAGACGATGACCCTGCTTTTTAGCATGAGGTCAATAAGTTTGATGAGAGGATCGTCGAGTTCAAGCCTCCTCAAGGATGCCATTATCGCCTCTGACCCGATATTGTTAAAAGCACCCTCAATATCGAGAAAGGCTGCAAGTGAGTATTCTGTCCGCAGTAGCGAATGCTCTATAATTGTGGCTGTCTCTACGGACTTACCTTTAGTGTAAGCATGTTGCGAGAGAGACAGCTTGGAAGGACTGATTGTCTCTTTAATATAGATATCTAAGAGCCTCTCCAGTGTTTTGAGCAGGATTGAGGAGAGGCTGATGGGCTTAAAATCGTGGGCTTATAGCGTGAGGCTCTTCCTTCTTTAGGAATAAAGACCACCTTCACCTTCGTCCATGAGGATGGAATATATTGTGGGTTTTAAGCTCCAGTGTGACTGTTATGTTGTCCTTATCACTGAACTGAGGGAAGATAAGGGCATTAATATCATTCTTAATGTTACATACATGACCTTGGTTTACCTTGTATGTAGAGGAGCTTATACCATATTATTTATTTTATTTATTTAAGCTTAATGCAAGCTATTACATAAAAAAATACAAAATAACAAAATAAATACTACAAACTAAAATAAACAATAATTCATAACAGATAATGTAAGCTACAATATAAGCTATGATTATGATAACTTTAGACTGGGAGGAAGGAGAAATTAGGAAAGGCGATCAAGATGGGCGGGATAAAGATATAAGGCTTTGTGAAGGGATGATTTACTCAGATGAAAGTCAATGGAGGGAAGGTCGTTGACTTTTCGAAGCATCTTGGTAATTGGTTCGCGTTGACCGTAGTTCGTGCGATGGCGGTCGAGTCGGAAAAGGGGAGTGGACCTAAGGTTGCGAGGATTGGTATAGATGGGTAAAGACTGCAGGATTGAAGGGCAGTCTATGGCACCAGCTAGTAGCTGATGAATGAAGAGAACGTCGGAAACATCACGACGTTTACTTAGGGGTTGTAAGTCGATCAGTTTCAGACGGTTTTCATAAGGTGGAAGGTTGAATCTATCTACCCATGGAAGATCACGTAGAGCAAAGCGAATGAACCTACGCTGGACAGATTCAATTCTGTTAATGTGGGTTGTTTGCGTGGGTGACCAAACCTGGCTGGCATATTCAAGGAGAGGTCTAACGAAGGAAATATAGAGAGATTTGGAAACATAAGGATTGGAGAACTCTCTAGACCAGCGCTTCACAAACCCTAGCGCGGAGTTAGCTCTGTTAATTATGCTATCAATATGGGAACGGAAATTTAGTTCACTATCACAGATTATTCCTAGGTCACACAAAGAGGTAACGATAGGGACTGGTACGTTGGTTAACATGTATGTTCTCGGGGTGTTGGTAAGACGCTTGCGGGAATAAGAGATGGACTGGCATTTAGAGACATTGAGCTCAAGAAAGTTTTTCATGCACCATGTGGTTAACGAATCGAGGTCATTTTGGAGAAGAAGAGAATCGGTTGTGGAGGAGATATGTTTAATTATTTTCATGTCATCAGCATAAATGGACAGCTCTGAGTATTTTATGACACATTCAACATCATTAATTGTAAGGATGAAAATTAATGGACCGAGGTGGCTGCCCTGAGGGACGCCGGAACGAGCGACAATGGGGTTAGAAATGGATGAGCTGAAAAGAACATTGTATTGACGGTTGTTGAGGTAGGATTGAATCCAGGAGATGAATCTGGGGGGGAAGCCTAGGCGATCAAGTTTAAACAGGATAACGCTATGGGAGATCTTGTCAAAGGCTTTACTAAAATCGGTGGCGATAACATCAACAACTTTACCGTTTTCCAGGGTACATAGTGTTTTGGAGACGAATTCGGTAAGGTTGGTGGTTGTAGATCTACCTCTGAGGAAGCCATGCTGGGAGAGGGAGAAAATAGACTTACAGTGGAAGAACATGGAATCATAGACCAATTTTTCGAATAGTTTAGGTATGGATGATAATTTAGCAATGGGTCTGTAGTTGGATACAGCGTTCTTGCAGCCTTTTTTGAATATGGGAATAATATAAGAGTTTTTCCATAATTGAGGGAAAACCCCTTGAGTGACCGAGAGGCGGAAAAGCAAAGTAAGGGGTTAAACTAGATGCATGGCACACTTTTTCAGAACTATGGCCGGAATGTCGTCAGGACCGGGGCGAAAGTCATCCGCAAGCCCGTTAATACTGGCAGCGATTTGTTCAGGGTCAGGGTCAAAAGATGTAAACGACGTTTGAGTGCATTTGTCCAAGAATGAAAAGTAGCTAAGGTCAGGTCGGAGCGAATTGTCGCTGAAAGATTTACTGAAGAAGTGTGCAAAGAGGTTGGCGATAACCTGAGGATCTGATGAAGAGGTATTCTCGAGCTTTAGGGTGGAAGGGTAACCATTGGATTTCTTCTTAGAATTAATAAAGCTATAAAAGCACTTGGGGTCGGATATGAGGCTAGTTTCCATCCGTTGGAGGTACTCATGGTAGAGGGTATCACAACGTTCAGAAAAAGAGGTGTAAGCAGACAAGTAGGAAGAATAGTCAGACTCATTTTGGGTCAAAAGAAAAGTTTGCCAACGTTTATTTCTCCTGTTGCGGAGAGAGCGTAATTTTTTGTCGTACCAAACGGGGGATGAGGAGCAGTTTTTACGAGGAAGAAGAGGGATAGATTGTGTAAGGCAAGCGTGTATTTCCGAATAAAACGCCTCTACAGCAACGTCTATTCGAAGATGTTGAGGGATATTGCCAATGTTGGAGTTGAGGAGCAAGTGATTTAATTTTTCAAAGTCGCCTTTACGAAAATTGAAGGAAAGAGAAGACTCGGAGCCTGAAAGGGCGTGAGGGTGTTCGTAGGAGAAAACGAGGAACAGGGGAGGATGGTGACGATCGAGGGAGGAGAGGAGATGTTCGCTTTCCGCGACAGCCGAGTTAACTGGGTCTGAGGAAAAGATTAAGTCTAATTGTCTGTTCAGAAAGTTTCTGATTCCACTAACTTGAAAGAGACCAGAAACAGAGAGCTGATCGGTAAAAAAGGCTTCTTTGGCGGAAGAGGCGTTTAGGGGGACAAAGTGTGAACAGTCCTCAGACAATGACCATTGAATACGAGGGAGGTTAAAGTCACCCAGTACATCGAATTCATGTTAAGTCCGCAAACCTTGTCTCTGTCGACCCAAGGTTCTTAGACAAGGGTGAGCTCTTCTCCTCTCTGTGCTAGACGAAGAAGAAGAGCTGCAGACGCTGACTTTGAGTGCTGAAGGTTAACTTGGACCACTCTTATCATCACTGTGTTTTGGTGAGGATATCTCTATCACAGTGATGTCAGCGGTCTCCCCTTCGTTGCTGGCATCTTCGTCGGTCGTATAACCCATAAGTAGGTCCTACAACTCTGGTCCGGGATCAGGAAGAGTGTCAACTTCCATGATGGAGTTGAGTTGCGCTTGTAAAGGGTAAGTCAACGGTAACTAACTTGTTGTAATTATTGTATTCATATATCGAGTATGGTCGGCATGATTATTACACTCTTACTGATATTAGTAGGGTTTTGGAGAGAAACAACGACAACTTTACTCTCTTGGTTTCTCTCTTGTATTCGTAAAGTGGGTATCTTCTTTTTTTTACTGATGACTTTTCTTCTTCTGATGACATTTGCAGCTCATCTGGGATTCCTCAGCGAAGTCATCTAGGACCAGTGCTCTTTATTATTTGCATCAATGATGTAATTATGATGATTACGCTCTTTTAAATCCTGACATAGACATCTTCCAGAAATGGTGTTCAAACAATCACCTTTTCTTCAACTTTGACAAATGCACTACTATGTAGTTTTCGTGCAGGAAACGTCGTTTAATTTTAATTACACTATTGACGGATGCTTATTATCTAAATTTGACAAAACCACAGACATGTTTGTCCTTAATTCTCACTTTTCTATTTCTGACCACATCGATTCTATCGTGAATAAGGGTTATGCTACTTTGGGTTTCGTGATGCATCGCAAACTGCTCTATTGTACCTATGTTAGACCCATTCATTCAGAGATCTGGTAATTCTTATAAGTTCTAAAAGAGTGTGAAATAATCTATAATTTTGGTGAGGTATTATTGTAATGTAATTCTAAAAATATATTCTCTTAAATGATTTTTGGATGACACCAATAATAACAATCTCACTTTAGGATTTACTGAAGAAAACTTAATCAGCTTTCTATTAATTAGTTTATGTTCTTTTTTTAGCCCCTTAAATATCCAAAATCCGTGGCGTTCATCATTAGCAATGAGTTTTGTGAGCGATTCAACTACTATGGAATGCGAAGTAAGTAGTTCACATTTTGATAGTTTCTTTTAATAAATTTGTCATTTCAGCAATCCTTGTTCTATATCTTACACGCAGACTATCATATAGTGATAATACAGCCACAGTGTTGTACCATGTCTTCACAAGTTTGGTGTATTTTTTCCCATTATTTGGAGCCATAATCGCGGACAGTTGGCTGGGACGTTTTCGAACAATCCTATACTTATCTGGAGTTTATTGTGTCGGAACAATAATTATATCTCTTGGTGCAATACCACCCTTGCACCTGCCAGCTGAGTATGTTTATTAATATTTTTCTGTTAAATGCTTTAATAAACATTCTGTAGAACTGCAACGATTATAGGACTAGGTCTAATTGCGCTTGGAACCGGTGGCATAAAACCATGTGTTTCAGCATTTGGAGGAGATCAGTTCAAAATTCCTGAGCAAATCGAACAGCTTGCAAAATTTTTCTCGCTCTTTTATTTTGCAATTAACGCAGGTTCCTTGATATCGACCACAATAACACCAATTTTACGAGAAGACGTGCACTGTTTTGGCGAAATTGATTGCTTTTCGTTAGCATTTGGCGTCCCGGCCTTGCTAATGATTCTATCTATTGTAGTCTTTATAGTTGGGAAGAATATGTATGTAATCAAAAAACCGTCTGGAAATATGATCGTTGCAGTTTCAAAGTGCATTATGGAGGCATTGAGCAAGAGATCAAATGAGAAACACACAGATCCCAAGGATCATTGGCTGGATTATGCGGAACAAAAGTACGGAAAACAACTTGTAGATGACACTAAATCGTTATTAAAAGTTTTGGTATTGTATTTACCACTGCCAGTATTTTGGGCTTTGTTCGATCAACAAGGATCTCGGTGGACTTTTCAAGCCACAAACATGGTCGGACTAATCGGAAATCTTACTATTAAACCAGATCAAATGCAAGTTGTCAATCCGCTACTTATTTTGGCATTTATTCCCCTTTTTGATTACGTTTTGTACCCAATGCTAGCAAAGGTGGGAATCCATAGACCACTGCAAAAACTTACTATGGGTGGCTTGTTGGCCGCAGCTGCATTTATTCTATCCGGAATTGTTGAAATTGCGCTTGAAAAAACATATCCGGTACTGCCAACCTCTACAACAGCACAACTTAGGATTTTTAATGCAATGCCGTGTGATTATGACTTCATGACGGACATTCCCCAGCATAGCAAATTTACAATATCGAGCATGGACGCTTTTGAAGACAAAGCATTTCCAGCCGATAAGACTCATTTCTTCCATTATGAAGCAATTTCAGCAGACTCAGATCGGTGTCCAGTATTATCTGGAGAAATTGAGGTTGTGCCAGGAAAAGCAACAAGTTATTTTGTGACTCGTGATGAATCCAAAACAGGGTTGATGAAATATTTTGATTCGCCGGAAAAACCTAAAAAAGGTCTACCAACGATACGAGTTCTAGCTAACGTCGACACTGAAGATCCTTTAATACTGAAAGGAAGCAATGATCCTGTATACGTCAGCACAAACAACACAAATTTGGTTGACGTACCTGCTGGGGATTATGAGGTTTGGCTAGGAAAAAGAGTTGTATCTACTGTAGTTCTTGAAATCGGAGGTGTTTACACATTATTATTGGAAGGAAATGCTCGAAGAGATTACGTAGGTGGAACATTTTTTTCTTAAACTATATCTACAAAGAATTCTATTTCAGAAATTAGGTACTCATGTGATAGCTCCACCAAATTCGTTGCACATATTCTGGCAGCTTCCTCAATACATTGTCATTACGGCGGGAGAAGTAATGTTTTCAGTCACCGGACTTGAGTTTTCTTTTACACAAGCGCCATCAAGTATGAAGTCGGTCTTACAAGCGTGCTGGTTACTGACCGTAGCTGTAGGCAATTTATTGGTTGTTTTAGTAGCCGAGTTCCGAATATTCGATTCTCAGGTATTTTACAATATTGTTGAAACTTCGTAATCGTTTTAAAATCTACTCTTATAAAGGCTAAGGAGTTTTTCCTTTTTGCTGGACTGATGGTTGCAGACATGGTCATATTTACTTTCCTTGCAATGCGATACAAATATTTAGAAGTCTCCCATGATTCCCAAGATGAAACTTCTAATCATAACAGCCGACAAAGTGAAACGGTAGACAAATTCGATTCAATCGAGTCGCAAAGAGAGGATAAAGCGAAGGCTGGGCAAGATAACAAAGGATTCGAGCAATAAGATTTTGTGATTTAATGATATCTCAGCTGGCATTTTACTTAAAGTATTTATAACTCAGCTTTATTTGTACGATTACTATTATTAATAAATTTTAATTATTTTTTACTTATTTATTAATGTTGACAATAAAATTGTAAATAGCCATCAATTATATTTGAGAATCCTTTAGTGTGTCTATTTATTTATTCCTCTCAGATCCATCTTAATAGAATACTGTAAAAGGTAAATATAAATAATTAAATTAAATTAAAAGTCCGAAACAGCCATGGGACAGCAGTTAACTCCATCCCCAACCACGCATCAACCAATGCATCCTTTGAGCAGGCCCTTCAAGAGCGGCCTGGAGCAATCCGAATCAAGGCCCGCGAAGTGCTGGTTTAAGAGGCAAGACATCGACTTGGGGTATGGATACGTTTTTGACATCTAGTGTAACCATTGAGCAGTATTTCCTTGTTTCCAAATTGGTGTTCTGATAAAGCGCTTTTCTCCTCAGCTTTTTGGGCGGTAGGATGAGGAGGTTTGTACTCTTTAGGTACCAATACCGCATATTGGGCGGTAGGATGAGGTGGTTTGTACTCTTTACGTACCAATACCAGGTGTTACAGTTTCCACTGTTTCGAAAACACGCCTTCTATTAGATATGTTTTTATAACATCTGCGAAAATGTGAGGTGTTGTGAGAATCACTGTTTTCAAAGCTATTTTCGGAATGTTGTCCGGCCCCGGTGCTTTGTTGTCTCTTATATCTTTGAGCACTAATTGAAACTCTTCCGCTGTAACTGTCGGGATTTCCTCTATAATAGTTTCTTTTATGTTAACAGGAGAAATCCTTGAATGGTGTGGGGAAAAGCATAGTTATGATTTCTGTTAGCATTAGCATTGGGCTTAAAGTTAGCCTTTTCACAAAGACGTTTGAAACTTTCTCTCTTATTGTCCTTGGAATTTTTCAGGGAATTTCTTTTTTTCTTAAAGGCATTTCTGCATCACATGCTCTATCCATCCATTGAGTCAGATCCTTCGTTCTGTTTACTGTGAATCCCTATTCCTAAACTAGACTAGGACTAACGGATTTATGGTCACTATATGGGTAATCTTCGCTCATCCACCATGTTGTATTCCAGAGTAAAGAAGTAATTGCAAAGGTAAGTTATATAATCGACCCCCTACCGTCCTTTCGGAAGGTGTTTTTCTTTCCATTATTTGCTGTATCTACATTGAGTAGATTCTATGAGACTACGCCCCCCTCCCGCTGCATTTTTAATTCAAAAACAGTCACCAGCAATGAACACTGGTAATCCAGCTCGAGCATAAGTTACGAGTTCGTCTAGCATCTTTTGGTAGTCTCCATGATATCGACTAGCTATAGAAGTATATGCCATTTATTTTCGCCCATATAAAGCCATCCTCGTCTAATTCTATTCTGCAAAGCATGTTTGTTACATACTCATATAACTGATTTTTTTCCCGTAGCCCAGGTGGGAGCGGGATAGTTTTTATAAGGCTCGCTGATTAAAATTAAGACAATCCTTCTCTATTCCTTCGTTTGGTTTAGCAGGTCTTAGTCCTCATCTTTTGTTCTTGTTGGTCAGGGTTCTTCGAAATATCGGACATTTCCTGCCATTTCCTGCTCGCAATATGTTTGGCATTGTTCCTTATCAGTTTTGTAAAACATGTAGACATTGCTTAGAGTGGTCGATTTCACTTTTGTATTGTCTCAATAGGTATCCAAATTCCAAACATCTGAAATATTTGGTGAGCGTTTTCTGCTCTTTAACCCGCAAACTACGCAGCCTGCTTTAATCTTCCCTTCATCCAGCAGCTTATTTTCGCTGTCAGTGGGAGGTCAATTATTGCTGTTTGAGTTGGTCGGGTAGTTCGGTGCCAAAGCACCAATGCCACCCGGAGGACATGTAGGCCCATTGTGAAGGCATTTAAAAATAAAACATCATGGTCAGGACTTAAAACCATCCAGATCTCGTGTAAAAATCTATTTGGATCCACCAGTCGTCCAGAATATCAAAGGACGTTACTCACAAGCAGAGTAGGTGCACTATGGATTCAGTTTCCTCCATGTCTCTGCAACTTCTAAAGAACTTACTCGATGGTACGAGTTACATGGCTATAACTCCTATAGGACAATACCCAGTGATGACACCAACGAGTGCTCATACGCGCCTTCTGTCCAAGGATAAGAGACTAGAAATTCTGTTGTATTTTTTTCAGCCACAGACTTCGTGTTGTGATACAAAAGGTAGTATTTCCAACCTTTCCAAAGTCTTTATGGAGTAACATCTTTCAATTTGACTTTTCGCTACGTTAAGGGGAGGGTGAACCCTATCCATGATCCTGTTTATATCTGTATTTGAACCGTTTTTGGCCAGTTCGTCGGCCTTTTCGTTACCCTCTATGCCGACATGTCCTGATACCCAGCTGATTCAGACCGTATGGTCTGAAAAATCTCTTAAGGCTATCTATCATACAGTCTTTGAGTCATTGTGTTTTTATCAGGTGGGAGTTTAAAGCCTTGAGTGCTGCTTCACTGTCCACACAAATAGTGATATCGGTTGGCGACGTCTGTTTTGATTGGACAGTGAAAAAACTCCAGCTCCAAATCCCCTCTCCGTTTTCGATCCGTCTGTGATGAAGCTAGTTCTTTTAATGATGTTTTCAGGATGCTTCCAGCCTGCTCTGTTAGGTATGATAACGATGCACTATGTTTGCGCTGCACTATGTCAATTTGTTATTATAACTCACTGAATAGAATCTGGCTAACTCTTGAAGCCGTTATTCAGATGAAAAGAGGGGGTGAATCTAACAGAAATTTTAAATATAACAATATGAAATGTGCCTAGTTATGTAATAAAATTTCGTTGTTTGTATCGCAGAAATACATTGACTTAAAAACTAAGTTCAACAGTTATTTTACTAGAACAAAAGTCATAACATTTGTCTAGATTATTGGGTAAGTATTGAAAAAAAACCCAATTAAATCTTTAAAATGTTATATTGATACAAAAATCCTAGATAATATATATTGATGTGTGTCTATTCTAACTTAAGACAAAGAATTTATTAAGTTTTACTTAAGTTTCTTTTGTCATTCATTAAGAACGGCGTCAGCCTTTGATATAGAACGCCTTGTCACATTGTCTTCATCACTTTTGTTTGGATTATTTGGTTTATATCTGTAGGCCAGGTACATGAATAATAACATTACGGCTACCATAAGTGCAGCAAATAGAAAAAATTCATAAGCTTGTGAACTAAACGCCCTAGTTTCGGCCACGATTATAACTATAAGGTTTCCAAAGGCCACAGTTAGCTGCCAACTAGCTTGAAGTACTGATTTCATACTATTTGGGGCTTGCGAGTAGGAAAACTCTAATCCGGTCACTGAAAACATAACTTCGCCAAGTGTTAGCACAAAGAATTGTGGTATAAGCCAAAGAATGCTTAAAGTGTTTGGTTCCGTTATTATAACAACCTTGCTCTTTATCTCTCCTTTGTTGGTTTCGCTCAGTAAAACGGTATATTCTCCACCTTGAAGAAAGTCTGCTGTAAGTGCTTCCGTGTCTCCAACCTTTACTTTATATTTTGATGAAATAATCGACTTTCTCTCCTTCTCAGTGTGTTGCTCATTATACGGCACTTCACCGCGATTTACATCTACGAAAGTTACGTTTACAGGCTTGAGCAAATTTGCGAGCACTCTCACTTCAGGGTCACCTTTTTCAGGTTTGTCGACATAGTCTGTGTACCGGTCCATAATGATATTTCCTTCCTTAAGATACATAAAATAGCTGATGGCTTCTTTATTTTCCAGGAAAAACTTACCTTCCGAAGAAGCGCAATCTGAAAAAGCACAGTCATATAATACTATATTCCGACAATTACTTTCATTCAACAATTACATACTTTCGTTATTATTCGCAGGTGTCATTTTATAGTCAAATGTAGTTCTATCACTTACATCGACAAATTTCTCCTCGAATCTGTCAATTGACTTTACTAGAAATTCTTTGATACTTGGCAAGTTCGTTTCTAAAATATAATCACATCCTGGAATGCCGTTGTAGATTCTTAGCTGGCAGAAACCTGGTGAAGGAAGTACTGGATAGGTTTTCTGAAATTGTAGGAAAGGTGTGTTCTGATTTGATATTAAGTTTTATTTTAACGAATATTAATCAAAATCAATAAGATATTAAAACTTTCAATTCTCTCGTGTTGCAAAATAACAGATAATTGGTAATTCACATACCTCCAACTCTAACTCTACAAAGCCAGACATAATGAATGCAACTGCTGCCAACATTCCACCTATCGTCAGTTTTTGTAAAGGCCTTCTAACACCAATTTTAGCAAGAAGTGGGTAGATCGCCATCTCGTAGAAAGGAATAAAGACCAGAACAAGGAATGGATTTATGAATTGCACCTGCTCTGGTTTTATTTCAATTGTACCAACGGCAGGATCCATTCGAGTTGCCTGGAAGATCCATCTTGACCCTTGTTGATCAAACAGAGCCCAAAATACAGGGAGTGGAATGAATAGTACCAAAATCCGAAGTAGAACTTTAATGTCATCTATTAAAGTTCTGTCATATTTATTCTCAGCATAGTCCAACCAATGTGGCTTCGGATTGTGTTTCTTCTCTTTGCAACACGTAAAAATAGCTGACTAAATTAAACAAAGTTCGGATATAATTATTATAAATGTTTCGATCACTGAGCTTTTAAATGCTTACCACAATCGTTTTTCCTACTAATGTAAACATGTTTCCTTCTGAAGGCATAATTTTATAAAAAGGTCGTCCCAACAGAAACACGACTTAAATTTGTAATAACAAATTGTATTGATACGTCATCCCTTAATAAAAATATAATCGCTTACCAATTGCAATTGCCATTAACATTGCAGGAACTCCAAAGGCTAAGGAATAGCAACTTGTGTTACCAAAACAATGAACATCTTTTCTCAAAATTGGTGTAATTATAGTAGATAATAGTGACCCCAGATTGATGGAGAAGTAAAACAGCGAAAAAAAAGTAGCCATTTGCTTCGCTTGCTCCGGTAATTTGAACTGGTCACCTCCGAAAGCTGCTACGCATGGCTTTATTCCTCCAGATCCTACTGCTATAAGACCTAGCCCCAGCAAAGTCATAGCTGATGCTGGAAGGTTCAGTGGTGGAATTGCTCCAAGGGAAATAATAATACTTCCCGCAGCATAAACCAATGAAAGATACAGAATTGTCTTGAATTTTCCTAGCCAGCTGTCTGAAACAAACGCTCCAAAAATGCATATAAAATACACAAACATAACGAAGGTGTGAAATATTACGGTAGAATCGTTTTTACTGTACCCCAGTTCCAGATTCAAGTACAAGACAAGAATTGCTGGAAATAAGATTAATAATTGTTAACAAATGGAATATTGTGAACTACCCTGTAAATTACTTACTTCGCATGCCATAGAAATTGAATCGTTCGCAAAATTCATTGCTGACTATAAACGCAACTGACCGTGGGTACTTCAACTTTGGCTGAAAAGTACGGAAAGGTAAAAGTTTTGTTTATATTTCATTATTAATATGATATCCTCTAGAGAAAGAATCGCCTGATCGTAAACACTTACTGATATGAATTCAAAAACTTCCAACTGTGCACACTGATGGTAGTGCGACTACAACCTTCTCGTGGTGGAGGCTGATAAAAACCTTCTGGGACGGTCCTGCCTCTGTCAGGTGTGCTGGCTAATTGTAGTCGGCGGAGAGAAGGATACTCTGTTATCGAGGGATGCGTAGCCAAGAGGGTAGCTTGGTATTTAGTATGCCGACACAGGATACCTGTCGCCCTTCAATTTTAATCAAGACTTCTCGGAGCAACGGGATCTGTTGTGGATGACTCTGACTACCCGTTCACTCGCGGGTATTTCATCTAACCAAATCTACAAAAAAACCCGATGCAGTTCTATGTGCATCAAACTATTACCATACCAGTATGGAAATGGTAGCAGAAGACAATACAGGAGGCAGTGGTCTACGGCTTTCCGATTCTTCAGAGCCCTTGGTGAACAAAAGTCGTCAGTGCTAAGCTATCTTGGACAAGAACTGGTATCTAATGATGAATCCTCGGATTTTGATGCCGTTTGCACTGTAGTGCCTGATGCAGCGAAGGCGCATGGAAGGAGAGGTTCCATACGCATAATACAGGAACTTCAGGCAAACCTGCACCATGCCAAACGGGCATTAGTTACAATATGCAAGAGTTTTGTCGAACAACAGTTTACCCTGCCGCGAATCCAAGGGAACCTAAGTTTTCAGTGGTCACGCTCGAGGACTCAACATCAGCTTATATAAGTTCATTTACCACCGGGTCACCTGGCACAAACGATCTCTTAGGTCGCGGTTCCAACCACATGGGTAACCCATTATAATACTACCATGAGAGCGGACAGGTCACGGGCGGCCATCCTAATTGACAAAGTATAAATCATTTCCCCGTAAGCAATTTTATTTCCAGGGACCTTGTGGCGATCCTGGTTAAGATCTCCAAAGCAGGTGGTATGCATAAAATTGTCCTGGTATGGGCCTGTTCATCACTGGTTCCGACGCCATATCATTTGGCTAGCAGCAACATCAATGAAAGAGGTGAGCACCTCTTAAACTATCTAACCTATAAAAATACTGATATAGCTAATAGCTAATATCACTGCAGCCAGAGAACCATCAGCACATCCGCTTCAACATACCGGGGCGTTCTGAAATCTTATCCAGTATTTCTATTCCCAGGAAATCAAAATGGGATACCTTTAGAGCTGTTGTGAGCTTGAAGGCTGATAATGATTAATGATGTGCTTATCTCCTCCTACCATGATAGCACCGCTACAGTCTCAACTAAAGCTGTACCTAAGGTACCGCGGTGGAGTGAAGAATACCTGAATACGAAAATCAGTCTACCACGTGACCGGTGACCAAGGGTCTCCGTTGAGCAGTAGGGACTCAAGTATGTCTGTCGTCATTTTTGACAAAGATGAAGTTAGACTAGTACCACCTTTCAACCTCTTAAAGCCCCTGGTGGCGATTGTATCTGCAGTCCTCCTCCATAATTGCATGGGTACTGTCCTTATTCCATTGGACAATGTGTTTTGAGTAGGGCTTCACGGCAACGAGACAAGACCCGAGGCTTTGGCACATCTCGGTCTTGGTCTTGTCAAGGTGAAGGCGATCTTGCTCGGCGAGATAAAGGCCAGTATCGTTCCGATCTCGCTCTCGGCAAAATAAAAAAAGGGAATTTCGGTGGTAAAAGTATCTAAAGAAGGAAATAATGTAGAAAGAAGCAATTGAGGAAAGCAGTGTATACTTATGTATATGCCTCATAAATCAAACAATGGACATTTTTCGGAGCGACATAAAAGCTGAAACAACTAAAAAAAATTTCCAAAATAAAATAATAAAAACTAATATCTCGTCCACTCTCTTCACCTCAATCTCGCTCTCGGTATCGCACTGTTACGAACGATATTGGTCTCGCTTCCGGTCCCGGTATCGTGTCAAGACCGGCATCGGGAGCCAGAATTATTTCGAGTATCGTGAAGCCCTATTTGTCATATTTAGTTCTTGGCACATCAACCCATAATCAGTTGGGTGTGTGCGTCTCCGTTGTAAATCGTTTGTTCAAGCAGTACAAAGACGCCACTCACAAATGCTCCAGTGAACGGGAATACAAATGTGAGTGACGTCATCCTATGGCCAAGTCATAGGAAACTTGTGCACGATAACCAGATAAAACCAGATATTCTACTGGCAGCGTGGGTTTATGAATTGCACACATTTTCGTTCTCTGCATAACAACCCATAATCAAACTAAAAAATCAAAACAAACTGTTTTATACTCAAGCAACGTAAGAAATATAAAAATTTCTTAACACGATCGGCGTTTCTAATGAAGAAAAGTTAATCGCCTTTAGCTCGTTCTCAACAGCAGCACCAGGACCTCGGGTCATGTGAATATTTCGTGCATTTTGTGCAGTTTTGAACCCATAATCAGTTGGGCGTGTGCAACTCCGTTGTATCAAGTTAATTCATAGTAAAAAGGCAGAAAATAGTGGTGGGGAATAATTCTGGGCCTCGCCAAAAGTATTAAAGCGAGCATCACCGTACAGAAATCGAGTAGTAGTATCTCGAAAGGGATCCAGTTCAGACTTAATTGCGCTTAGGTCGGAAGCCGATAAGCACTAGTGGTTTAAATTGGACTATAAAAGTTCCAGTAGCTAGCTGTAGTTAGTTTTCCTGTTTCGCCATATTGGCCGTGGTGTTAGCCTGTCAATCTATTCCTGTAGCCGTACAAGACCTTCCGTGGTGTTAGTCCGTCAAGCTATTCCTGTAGTTGTACAAGACCTTCCGTCGTGTTAACCTGTTGTACTTTGCTTATTAGTAGTAGTAGTAGTTAGTGCTTTGTAACCGTACAAGACCTTCCGCGATGTTATCCTGTTGGTCTTCCGCAGGCTGTGGTGTTAACCCGTCAATCTATCCGAATCCACACTCCTTAAGAATACGACGTACCCAACTTCATAATCGACTGACGTAAGAACCGCCGTCCGAACCACATCGCATCTCTCTCTCATTGCAAGTGTCGACCATATCCGCTCTCTCTTCCCCCACTTTCCGTAGTATTAGATGTACAACAAGAGCTAGAACTAAGAAACAATAGATTGTAAACCGAAAAGAAAGAAACCCTGAATAAAAGAATTTAATATTTATTTTGTAAATGAGTCTTTTCAATTAGTGAGAACCTTGGACGACTCCAGGGTAGGAATTCTCACGAAATTTGTTGTTTCAAACAACCTGGTTGCCTTGTAAGTACGCAAAATTGTAAAAATGTGTAGAGCTTGAATTTAACAAGTGTGTGTTCACTTGGTTGAAGGGGAATGCCAACCGTTTTACAAAATTTTTACTCATGGCAGTCCAAGCGCTATGAAGTGTCAAAATCACACGCCAGCTCCCAGCCAGGCGACTGAGTATTTAGATGCAAGTTCCGGGGAACGGCATGGGAGAATTATAGATCATGCGCACAAACTTGACATATTTATTCGTTGCTAGGAAATATTTTTCTGTTGCCACAACATTTTTTGGGCATGCGGTTAATTTATTAAAACGGTTAGGCAACCGGCAACTCCTCTATTAAGGGTTCAAGGGAAAAAACACATTACATTACTAATCAATGACAAAAGCTTAGAATTTAAACTTTTTTTTCTGTCCAAAATTCGGCATTTATGCTCGAGATTGCAACCGTCAGTCACACTTTGTGAGGCCTCTCTTACCAGTTTAACACATCTTCCCACAGAACTGGTTGATGGTGATATGGACGTAATCTCTCTCGATGAATAACCCAACCTCCAAACCTTAGACAAAGACACTCTTAATCGTCTTGCGACTCGTCTTGTGCTCGCCTCAGGGTCTTCCCTCACGATGGTGATTATTTGCTACTAGACGTCGGCAGAAGTTCCCGAAGTTTCAAGTGGTGTCTTCCTGTTCTGTGAAGTTACACTTCCTGTTTCTCTTAACCTTCGGAAAGTCCGTGTAAATACTCCTCGTTCCTTTGTTATTCCAGTACAGTCGCTCTCTCGTTCCCGTATACTACACCATAAATGTAAATAATATCCGTGTATTCCTCAAAAGTAAATTCTACCATTTTTTAATAAATTTTGTTTAAAAACACTTGTACTTATTGATTTGTTTTTCAACTGTTATAGGTATTCTTGCTGACTGACCATCTCTTATAGCAAAATTTTCATCAGGTACGAGTAACAGAACGCCAGGATACAAGGGTGTGAATTCTAGCTACCACAAGTTAATATCGGCAATAAAACAAAAATACACTAACATTTTTATAACTTTTTCGAAGCAATAATTAAAATTAATTGCCTGTTAACCCAAAACAAACATTTTCGACCCTTTATCTTAAAAATTTTGTTTATTTAAAGAATTTCCTACCTAAAGTGCAATAAAATAATTAGGTAGTCAATGATTTCTAAGGGTGCGGTTTTTTGAATCCTTTGTCTACCTTGCCATGTTGCGCCTTTTTGGAAAGGTAATAAGATGGGTAATTCAATAAAAATAAAAAAGATGTGTACTAGTTTAATGAATTTCTGAGAAAATTTGGGAGAATTCTAAATTGTAGGTAATCGCAAACCATTTTTTCACTTTGGGCAGCGACTGTACCTGCAATTGTAGGAGTTAGATCAACATTGTTGAGAAGATGGGGAAAGGTCATTGGGATAATATTTTAGCGTTTGTTTGATGTCGCTGTGTTGGGTAAATCAAAAGAGAAAAATGAAGGAGTAATGTGCATACCATGAAAAACTGAAATTTATGGATCACCCTGTAACTCCCAAACTGTTGAGATTCCCTCCCTTCCAAGCACTTTTTTATTTGGCTAGGTAAGATCTATCACCCAGTTTATTTTGACTTGTCAGATCTGAAACTCTCTAGAATAGGGTGCAATTTTACGATACTACGGTGCAACTAGCACTCTTAAGCCTAACCATCAGCCCTAAACATTTTTAACCCAAAATCTTCGAATATATATAATTTTGTTTACGTGGTTTTGGGTTAATCGTTCGATGATTAATAGTCGATGAGAACGGAAATAAATTCAGTTAATATGTTTATTAAATTTTTTAATTTTAGTAATCACAATGATATTACAAAAAGTTAGCTTAAATACAAAAAAAAAGGAAGGTGCGAATTCTCAAATGAAACAGTCGACAATTCAAGCCAGGGTCGCCAGATGTGGCGATTTTTCGCCAAATTGGCGATTTTTCATCAGTCCTGGCGACAAAAAATATGAAAATAGCGATGGCGACTTTTTTGGCGATTTTTCATCGATTTTGGGCGTTTTTATGGCGATTTTTCTTGAAAGAAAAATTGACAGATTATTTGCCTTTCAAAAATTAGTCAAATATTCCATCTCAAATAAAAATACGTAAAAAATATTTTCTAAAATTTCACAAATGTAATATAAATCATTGTAGCAGAGTTTTCTGAAAAATTTAGCTAATTTAAGTAAAAGTTGTCGCAATTGCAAGTGACACTAGAAGTGACAGAAAATTATGCTCTACGACACGTCTCATGAGTTAATTGTCGGCTTTTTCGCAGTTTAATTCTATGATTTTTGATAACTGTTAGGAGAAATAATAGAAAATGGTTTATCAAAAGTGAGAGCTCCTATTTTAGCAACAAGTCGTATATTTTAAGGAAACCTACCAACCTATACCAGAGAAGTATCTGTAATAGATACGGAACAATTCTTGGCTATTTGGAGCAAAACGTTTCGGATTTGTACAATTTGAAACAGAAGCGATTGCTAATAAGGCAGCTCAAGCACACGTAACTGGACTTTTGAATTTCTATAGATTCGTTAGTTTATTTTTACCTTTTATAGAGAATATGCCGAATATATAGACCAGCGTCTGAAAAGGTTACATTTAAAAGTTGATTTGTTTTTCCCAAATGAAGAGGTACCAATTGGGAAAGTTTTCGTAAATATTTCAGTATCGAAGTATCACAGTAAACATATTTTAAGGACAACCAGCGGAACACCGAAATATGTCACTGGGTGATGCCATTAACTTAATAGCGAATGATTTTTAAATCAAATTGCGCGCAGAGAGGCAGCAATTATTGCCGACAGCTGTGCCAATCATTCCTCCAACTAACTCAGTTGCAAGGCGTGAGTTACAGTTGACGGGCTGAGAGTAAAAGTGACCTATTTATAAGGTTCGGGCAAAAGTGGCTTAGAAAATGTTCCGTGCAAAAACGAATCGTAGAAAATTTCCGGGTAAAAACGACTTAACTACTTAACTGCATTAACTTTGCATTAGTTTTTGTAGTTAAATCGTTTTGCCCGGAAATTTTCTACGATTCGTTTTTGCGCGGAATATTTTCTAAGCCACTTTTGCCCGAACCTTATAAATAGGTCACTTTTCCTCTCAGTCCGTCAGTTTAAGGCTGAGTTAGGAGACGCAGCTGCAATTCCAGCTCCTCAACAGAAAACTGTCGAGCCTGATCCAGAGATCGAGTTGCAGAAGAAAATTCTAAGCATCGTCAATAAGTCATCTATAACGGAGTCAAAATCCGATTTATTGTACCCAAATGTAATATACAATCCCTGCAAAACGATTCAAACACAATTGAACTTCTAAAAGATAATAAGGTGCAACGAGCGTTGGATTCACTGATAAAAACAGCATTAGTATCAACAATTGAAAATCACCTTAACTTTATGTAGACAATGAAATACATTTTGTTATAAGTCTTTAATTGTTTTGCGTTTTTCCCGAAACTATTTGATATTTGGACCGAAGATAGGAATTGGTGGCAGAATAATAGCCGTGTAGTTAAATTTTCATGTTTGAGTCTAATTTTCATTGGGGTGAAATGGGAATGAAATGAAATTGTTTTTAACGTCATCGAGTGGGGTGAAAGATTGTAAAAACGAGTTCAAAAATATAAATGTCCTAGCATAAGTAATTATTAGTGGCATAAGCAACATTCTGGTAACGATTGCTGGACTTAAAACCAACGGAACTTGGGGTATGTAATTAAAGAATTTACTCGTACAGTAACACAGTATATTACATACCCAATAAAAAACAATTTATTGTAATATTATCGCGATAAGCTAAATGAAGTGACTATTTGCACTTACGTGTACTTCCGTGTCTACACGTATTCGCTACCTTGATTTCCACTTTGTTGTTGATTCCGATATTTGTAGTAATGAAAGTGAGAGTAGCGATGAATCATATTTTGAATAAATGACACGAAAATGTAATAAAGGTTTTATTAATTATTTAATAGTTTTTCCAATGTTCTGTTTAAATTGTACACCTAAAAGACGCTGTCATATTTTCTGTATGAATATTTAATTAATTTGTAACTAATTGTAGAAAACTCAAATAAAATAAAATATTTTCTCAAACATTACCTGCATAATAAATATAATTTTATTTTACAAAAAAAACCGATATTCTATTTTTTAATAACTCGTACAGCTGGCAATCGCCATCCTCGTCTGACGAGCGGTAATATTATTTTAATTAAAAATACTAGTGGCCACATTTTGATAGGCAACCCGGGAAAAATATATTTTGATTAAAAACTCGATGAACTTAGTAATCTTGCAGCCGGATCTCGTACTATTATCTCAGGGATCTACATATATTCAAATATTAAAATCCTCAAAAATACTCGCTACACTTCCTGTAAATCTAGGAACTGCGGAGCGTTAATTATGATCTCCGACGCATTAAGAAGCATCTTCGTGTTATGACAATATTACGATGGACATTTAGTTTTGCTTGTTAGCTTGACCTTTAAGAACCAAAATATAACTTTGTTCTTTTTTGTCCTACGGCTCTTTCATATTTAACCTATAATTTATTTTATTTTGGTAATTTACGAGTTTTTTGCAGTATCTGCAGTCAGTTCGTTGGCCTCTAAGTAACATACGCTACACCCCTAAATTTGAGTTCTCCATCTGTGCCAAGAGGCTTTCTTATCCGAAGTAAAAAATTAATTTCTGTAGAATTAGAAAGCGTTACTTCTTTATTTAAGGAACTACTAACCATGATTAAAGTGTCTTATTAACATTCTATGTGCCACCATTTCACCTGACGAGAATTGCGAAATTGTTAAAAAAAACTGTTAAAACTAAAGCTTTTAATTGGTTTTACAGGGAATTTATGTAGAAAATTTACTTACAGTAGGCTCGGCTTCCTCATTCGTACCCGCTCCTTTCCTATTGCCGTCATATGTAATTGTCAAAATAAATTAATTAGATGAATTTAGTAAGCTCTGATTAAAGTATAATAATTCAATGAAAATATAACAAATAAATAAATAATTAATCAAATTTATCACGAAAACACTAAAAGCAGATAAATATAAAAAGTAATAGATCAAAATCAATTTATTAATTTTATTTTTTGTAAACAATAACTTACTATATCTCGAGGACATCTGTGGAGTTGATGTTAAAGAAAACAAATAAAATACGTGTAAACAGCTAGAAAATCCAATACGAAGTGAAAGAAAAAGCTAAGCCTACGAAGTGTAGTTAACTGAGACTATTTTTTTAAAGCATAAACTACAGTATTAAACTATAATAAATTGTACCTATTTCTCAATATTTCTGGGCTAATTTTGCAAAACAGAATATTAAATCTGTAAAGCTGCAACCGTTAAGAATTGACGTAAACTTTGCCGGATGGTAACATCCAACATTTTTAAGAATGGGATATACCGCCAAATATAGTAGCAAAACCGTGTGCCACCACAAACTTGTATGTATTTAGTCGTAAAATGCCGTTTTCTTATTTAGATCAGCCTTATTTCTATCTGTGATCTTAATTATTATTGAAAAAATTTCACTCTCTTAGTCCATGTAATACTGCCTGTCTCGTTCTATTCCCTACTTTTAATCGGCGCCATCGTTCCACTCCTTTCAGGATAATCAAACGTTAATTTTGCTTTATCTATTTCCTTCGTATTAACTCAGAACTTGTTATATGAATATAATCAAAGTGCCACCTTGAGCTAAAGAAGTATTTATCTTAAATGTGGTATAAATCCACTCTTGTTATCTCCGCCATAACCGGTCCTAAGCTCGGCTGAAAAGGGAGGAGGGAAATTCACGCGCCCATCTCTACTTAGAGAGAATCTATGTGCTACACAAATACACTCTCGGTAATTTAAGGCCACCTTAAGGAGCCGTCCTTCTTGTTGGATATGATAGGTAGGCTTGTATCCAGCTTTTTTTTATAAGTTTCAACACTATCCACGAAATGTCTACCACGCCTCCGATACCTTACGATCGGACGTGAGAACTCTTTGGGATACTCGAAAATCATGGAGTTGGAGCGGTAAATGGCCCAGCATAAAATTAACATTTTCGGATTAAGCGAAACTAAACGGAGAGGAAGTGAAGCTTTTACAACAACCACATCTGAAACTTAAACCGTGCTATTATACTCTGGTCAGGAAAAATCAGTAACGCAGGTTTAGGCTTATTACTAACTAAGTTTGCCCGTAAATTACTACTGGTCCGGCCCCAATACCCGACCGGTTATTATCACCAGGTTCCGCACCAGGGTTCGTAACATCTCTATAACTCAGTTCTTAAAAAAATACCAAAAGGCGAATAAAAAAGAGGTCCTACCAATTCCTTTGTAAAATTAGTTATGAGGAGATTTCCACATCAAGAATGGCTCAAACAACAAAGGCCTGAAACATGTATCGGGAAAGTTTGAACTCGGAAAAAGGAATGTAAAGATCAAGTAGTTTGTTAATTTTCACAGTTGACGGCAATTTCTCATGGACGGATCGACGTTGCAGTAAAACAACACCTCAGGGCTGCACACCGACCTTTTCAGAAAGGCGTCCAAAAAAAATGTAAGACGTGACAAACGCAACTACATCAAAGCTCTAGTGTGACGGCTGAAGAAGTGGCCTACCGCGGTGACAGTGAAGATCTATACAATATTACCAAACAACTTGCAGGAAAGACTCTTGCAACTGAACATGAGGCGGAGAGAATATTTCGTTGAAGTCCGAAGTAACACCTTCGGATAGTTGAATAGCTCTTCACACGAGCCTGAAAAACTGCCGGCTGCGGCCAACATTAACACCAGAACTCTGACAAGATTGAAGTTGCCTGATACAATTACGGGGTTATATACAAAGTTGAGGGGAAAAAGTGAGCTAAGTTGGTGATTTTTTTAAGGGTTTTATGCAAATTTTATTAGAAAAAGTGAAAGACAATTTGTTGGTAGTACTATCGAAGAAAAAAAACAAGTTGAATTATAAAAAAATATTAAAAATTGTCGGAGTTATGGCCCCTCTCCCGAAGCGCGTTTTTTTGCAGAGGCTTGCGGTGAATACTCTCCAAGGCGAACCGCTTAACTGAAATCAAAAGAGTAAAAAACTATTGCAGAAAAATATAGTGTGGTGTACTTGAACGGTTCGGTTTCCGAAAAAAAATTTTTTCCAGTAAAAAAAACCATGTTGTCAAAAAAATCGATTTTTGAGGTGTTCAAAATTCTAAACAAAAATTCATTGCAAACAATCGAAAATTTTTAGATGAAAAAGGAACCGTTCAAGTACACGAGATTATAAATATGAACAATTAAAAAAAAAATTTATGAAAATCGGTTGGAAAGTTTTTGAGATATCACGTTCACCGCAACAGTATTTTTCAAAAAACTCTATTCCGAGATAATCGCGTTTAAAGTTTTTGGACGCCGCTCGCCAAGTGATGGAACTAGCGCGCTGCGAACGGGTGTCATTTGAAGTCTAGTTCTCCGATCTGGATGAAATTTCACACAGATATTTTCGAAAGTATGTACTTTTAGAATATGCTATCAAAAAATTTTCGATTTTTTGAGCCCCAACTTTGTATATAACCCCTTAAGTCGATGGACCTCGGTAAGGCCCCAAAAATTGAGGGAATACCAGTGGAACTACTTAAGGGCGGATCCCAATGCTGCGGCTGATATTCTTCTTCCCGTAATATAGGAATGTTGGAAAACTAGACCTATCTCACTGAATGGAAAATAGGCGTAATTGTGAAGATTTACGTTTCTGCACCGATCACATCAACATCCTCCATATTATCATCGAGCAATCCGCCGAATGGAAGTCCCCTTTACATCTAATGTTCATCGATTTTGAGAAAGCGTTTGATAGAGTTATTCGCGAGAATATATGGACAGCTTTACGTTGGAGGAACATCTCAGAAAAAATTATCACCATGATAAAGGAGTCCTACTCAGGAGCCAAATGTCACATCAATGTCCAAGGGAAAACCGACGGATCCCTTCCAAGTGCTGAATAGAGTGAGACAAGTATGCTGTATTGTGTTGCGCCCTAGACAACCACCCATCGCGGGGGATTAGATCTCAATCGCGAGGGATTAGAGACATTTTAACCAACTTACATACCTGGACTATGCCGTCGATGTATGTCTCTTATCTAATGAACACAGTCATGTAGCTCTAGAGTTGTTAGGGCTTCTTCTGGTGTACCTCAGGGAAGCCATCTTGGTCCGTTGCTGTTTATTCTTGCCCTTGACGACATTGTCCCTCTGATTAAACAGTCCAAAGTCTTAATCTATGCGGACGATATGAAGATTTCCTCTTGCGTTAGAAACAGTTATGATTCTTTCACCATTCAGGATGTTTTAAATGCCTTCAAGGTTTGGTGTGGATCAAATGACCTGCAACTTAACCTGGATAAATGTCATTCTCTAGGAACCCCATTTAACTCGTCTTTGATTATACCTTTGTGGTTACTACTATCAGTCGCGTGCAGTCCGATACTGATCTTGGTGTGAAGATAGACAAAACGCTCGATTGCACTCTGCATGCGGTTCATTCTAGACGTACTGCGGAACTTTGTTAGGTTCACGCTAAGAGACCTCCCGCGGAAAAAAAGTTGAACCGACTTCACAAAAAGTGTTAAAAAGCATAAAATCCTTTTTAATTTTATGTATATCTATTACATTTTTACGTCGGTGCAAATTAAACAAACAAATTAAATCCACAATCGACGATACTATATAAAACCACCTAAACATTTCAGGTCACGGGATCATAAGGAAGGAACATTAAATACTTTTGTTGCAGTTGTTTTGTTTGCTTAACTTGCAACGACTTCAAAATTTCGTAATATAAAATGAAAATTATTTCATGCTTTTTAGAGCTTTCTGTGAACTTTTGTAACTTTTTTTTAAAGCTTTATTTTTCAATTTTTAGTGTCTTTGCATATTCGAAAAATGCTGCTCATACGAACAAACAGATTTCAACAGTTGCAAAGGTAGTGCATTCTATAGAAAGGAAATCCGGCATCTGAAATCGTAATGGCAGTGGTAAAACAGCGGCATTTCTAGAGAAGGGTTGAAATAAATTGGAAATTGGAGTGTAATGGGAATTTACAATTACCTGAAGCCATTGCAAATAGTTTTTTTTTCTAATACTAGTACTTTTTGCACCTTTGTAAAACTTAATTGACGACCGCCACTGACTTAGCTAAGGAAATACACAAATTGGGATCTTAGAACATCTAACCAAGCTGAGAATGCTAAGAAAACTTTACTTTCGGTTCCTGTCCTTAGCCTATCGATGTAATTATAACAAATTTAGCAACTAAAAAATATTATTTTAATAAAATACTTCCTTGAACCACCGAACAGCCAATTTCATTTTCCAAATATCACTATTAAAATAAATGCCCACACTTTGTAAAATTATAAATAAATTAATAGTTTGTTAATATATTGTTGTTAATGTAGCGACAGTATTGCTTATGACAGACATGTAGTATCGATACTGTGAACCAGGTGATGCGAGTCGTAAACAACTGGATGACGGCGCACGAGAGAGTGGCCTCAGCGTACCGCACTGTCTCCGAACCGGCTGTCCTGGTGATTGCAGGGGTGGTTCACATCGACCTGCTCGCGAGGGAATGAAGGGCGATTTGTCTCAGGAAGGCAGAAATGGACAAGGCAACGGTGCGCAGAGAGGAAAGGTCCTACACCATGGAAAGGTGGAAACAAAGATGGAGAGAGGAGAACAGGGGACGATGGACAGCGAGGCTCATCAATGATCTAGGCCCTGGATCGACAGAGGGCATGGAGAGGTAGGTTTTAACATAACTCAACTCCTGAGTGGCCACAGGTACTTTCGTTCGTATCTTCACCGAATGGGAAAGGTAGTGTCACCGGAGTGCCTCTATTGCCCAGGCCAAACGGACACCGCAGAACACACTTTCTTTGAGTGTCAGAGATGGGCTCTCGTGAGGGGAGCGCTAAGAGTCCACCAAGGAGGGGCGATCGCCCCGGAAACTATAGTCGAAAGCATGATCGCCGACGGAGAAACCTGGAATCGCACAGTCAGGTACGCGGAAGATGTCCTGCGCAAGAAAAAGAAAGACCTAGACGAGCAGGCCGCCGCAGACGAGATGGTCGAATGACAGGCTAAAGGAAAGGACCTAGCTTGAAGTAATGTGGAAAACGGTTCCAGGCTAGTGTCCGGAGAGCAAGGGAGGTGTTTTAGTCGGTAAACTGCGCCACAGGAGTCCGACACTGCTGGGAAGGGGTGCCCCGGCGTGCATAAAGCATTTCACCTCCCTCAAAAAAAAATGTATCGATACTGTGGTATTTGCAATACAACGTGGTATACCATATATGTGTCACTCCATCTGAAACGACAATCCCATCTGAAACGGCATGGTATTCCCACATATTCATGGTATTGTAATTCGCAAATTTGACATGTTATTCCACGAATCTACGACTTCAGCAACATCTTCCCACTTATGTTTTGTATATATTTTCTACTTACTGATATGTCGCTAACATTTTAAAAAAGATGACAAATACTTTAAGAGTTTTACGAATCCAGTGCTTAAGCACAATAGTTAAGAGAAACCAAAAAGGAAAAGCTGTACGATTGCAAAATTGTTGCACATTTTTTTAGAAATGCAAAACAAAAGACTTGACAATATTGACAACTGCCAGTGAATGACAACTACATACCATAAATCATGTGATATCATGGAATTGATACTATCACATCGATACCATATGTGTGTTAGTAGTATTCAAGCAGCAATAAAGAGGCCAGGCATAAGGTAACTCTCTGCTGGATCCCGAGTCGTAGTGGGATACAGGGCAACGAGGCGGCTGACATGCTTGCAAAGAAAGGTTCTCAACTGAATGCTTCTTGTATAGACAGGTCGATCTGTCGGCCTCTAGGGTCAGTGAAAACAGAAGTTGACCTTAACGCAATTCAGCTTGCTAAGGAAAGATGGAGCAATTTAACAGCATGTCAAGACAGCTGTAGTCAGTTTATGACATTAAGAAAACGGCTTCCTGGCTAAAGGAAAGCTGCGATCTCCGAAATATTAAGTCTGTCTGTGTACTTCTGTGCAAAAAATCGTCTGCAAAAACCAAGTAAAAGTCATTCTTCTGGTGGAGGGAATGAAAATGCGAAAGTTAACAGATGCTTTTTGGGTAAATTGATGACAACTGAAAAACTGTCAAGAGTAAATTTCAGTGCAAAGACCAGTGCGTTTACAACAAATTGTAAAAAGAACTACAAATGAATAACAATTTACTGAAACAGCTTAT
This sequence comes from Leptarthrus brevirostris, assembly GCA_964036015.1. NCBI lineage: Eukaryota > Metazoa > Arthropoda > Insecta > Diptera > Asilidae > Leptarthrus > Leptarthrus brevirostris. The sequence goes on from OZ038374.1 coordinate 93,673,331, forward strand.
ACGTAGGTTCCTACTTAAGTTTTTAGATATGGCAACACCAGTGTAAATAAGTCAAATCTGACAATTTCATCGCAAATTTTGACATTTTTAATGGTAATCGTACTCAGAACATTTTGTCATACGAGTGCTATTTGTGTTGTTTACAGATGCTTGAAACATTCATCTAGTTAAAAAAATGGAATTAAATCGTGAACATTTTCGTGCCATGATTTTATGACTTTGTTTCGTGTTTCGCTGGTTTTCCGAATTCAGTCGTGGTCGCACTTCGCTACAGGACGAATTTCGTGAAGGTCGTCCTAAATGAGGCATGATTGGGCATTAGTTCCACTTGCATACATTCAATATTGCATGAACATTTGCCCGTCAAAAAGATTTCTTCGCGTTGGATACTGCATAATTTGACAAACACTCAAAAAAGGCTCGTGTAGATTGGTGCCAAGAAATGTTGAAAAAAATCAATCGCAGTGCTTCAAAAGGCGGCTATAAGATCGTAACAGACGACAAATCATAGATCTATGCATATGTACCCGATACTAAGCAACAATCTGTATGCGTCTTTCAAAACGAGCCAAATCCAACAAAAGCTATTCGCGCACGAAGCACTTTGAAGCAAATGGTTGCCTGTTTTTTTCAGAATAATTGGATATGTCGCCACCTTGCCATTACATCAACGTAGAACGGTCAACTCTGAATGGTACACCACCAGAAGTGTTCGGAAACAAATCGCAGAAGATGAATCATTCTCCACCACGACAATGCAAGCTCTCAAAACATCGAATTGATTTGTCATCCGCCTTACAGTCCTTATTTGACACAAAATGATTTCTTCTTATTCCCGCAGATCAAAAACAAAATGCGAGATCAACGTTTTTCGACGCCTGAAGAAGCGGTTGATGCGTTCAAATCAAATGTTTTAGAATTACCTCAATCGGAGTTTAAAAAATGCTTCAAAAATTAGTTCAAACGCATGCAAAAGTGTAGTGATCTTCATGGAAAATATTTTGAAAAACAATAAAGCCATTTTCGATTATAAATATTTAATTTTACTTGTCTATCTTAAAACTTAAGTAGCAACCCTCGTAGCTCCCCGTGTTTATGTAAATGTCTATTTATAAGCTGTAACTAGCCAAATATCAATCAGCTATAAGTTGTCAACCATAAAAGAAGAAGAAGAATTCTGCCGAACTCATCAGCGTGTGTAAAATTTGGGCAAAAAGGTGAATTACTCAACTGTCAAATTTCTTCAAGTCCAAAAGTAAACAGATGCAGTGCGAACGAAAACTTTTAGTTTTGTGTAAAAACTTTCGAGTAAACAGACAAACCTATTGTGGCGGTCATTACTGGCCACTGTCTCTTCGGAAGACATGAAGAACGCTTCCGCATCCACACCAACGACTTTTGTAGAAGTTGTATGGACGAGGAACAAGTGGAAAGCGTTCAGCATTTACTCTACGATTGCTCGGGCCTGACCAGTAGAAGGTACAAAGCGTTAGACGCGTACTTCCTCAGTGGACTGGACGAGATTGCTAACATAGTGCTTAAGCAGGTTCTCCAGTTTATTAACAGTTGTGGCTGGTTCTAAATAAACCCTGTAATTAATACAACTGTTTTTTTTATTAAACTGCCCATCCTATTACTTTTCCAAAAAGTTACAAGGTGCCCAGAAAGGATGAAGAAATTTATAAGTAGAAAACCTTTTAAAAAAATCTGCAATTTAAAGAAACGATGGTAAGCCTAGTATGTTACAAAATCTGTTCCAAATTTCCACCATGCATGCTAATACCATAGTATAGATATGATATAGTAGACAAGCTTCGACCAAATCTGAAAAAATTTCCTGTCTCTTATTTTCATTTTTCATTTAAATGGTAATGTCCCTGAGAAGAAATTACCCAAATGGGAAATCTCTCATTCATCTTGTATGTGGTAGTTCTAAATGTCATTTCGTAAAAGGTTTGGTTATGATTTGCTACGATGAAGTGGATTATTTTTTCATTAGTGATTTAGATTAAATTTAAAAAATTATTATGTATATCAAATCGCAGAATACAGTTGTAAGTACTCTTGCTGTAGAAGTAATAGCTCACCTAAATTTTAGAGATATTATAAATTTATTATAAATCATCAGAAGGATAACAGCGAGAATTTTTAGGATAATCACTTTTAGTTGGGATAGCGTTTGTACGGCTGTGTTTACTTAAGTGTCCGAAAAGTTTAGCAATTATAGTGGGAAAGTCAAAATCTTTAAAATAGAAAATCAGTTATATATTATATATATAATTATATTATAATAGAAAAAAATTATTCCACACTTTTATATAATCAACTTCCATTCCAGTATTTGTACCCTCCCAAGTTTTATACCACTTCTCACGATCACCACAAAATTTCAGTTCTGCCTTGACTTCCATTAGCCCAAGGTTTAAGCAGACGACCAGGGCTATTTCTGCATTCATCTGGAAAATCGGAAATTCCTCTTGCAGACACGCCAAGTGCTATGTAACACTATAAAAAATGGTTTTTATTTTAATAAATATTTATTAAAAAGTAATGTTTTACTTACTTCCTTATGAAAGGGAGCCATAAAATCGCTGCTTTCCCAATGCGTTGCACAAGTAACATTATGCGTATTTCGACTAAATCCACCTCTAATTGTTGCGTACTCATTGCCATCTATAGCTAAAGTGATATGATAACCATGCCAAGGAAAAGTATAAGTATGGAAATTGCGTCCCAAATGTTTTGCTTTAAAACTGCTTTTTAACCAAACATCTCTGAACCTTTCGCCCTTAGTTAATACTACACCTCCCAATAACCGATGACCATCAATCTGGTTACCTTCACTTGTTTCTAAAATCACATTTCCACGGATAAAAGCAATTCGCATTTGCCCTGATGAGTACCTATTTATTCCATATTCACTTGTGTATGGTTCTAGAAAAATTTCTAGAAGTATAAAGTTGTAGTTTTAACACTCCTTTTTAATAATTTACAAATACAAACGGGGAAATAGCCACTAACCAATCTCCTCTAGTTAAACGAGCACGAATCTCAACTTTTTCGTATTTAAAAGAGAAGAATTATTTTGTTTTTATTCTTGCATAAATGGTGGTAGTTTTCGAAAATGTCTAGCTTGTCTTTTACATTCCTGTTCAACGTCAAGAACTGCAGTGTATCTAATAAAGATCTTTGCTTTATATAATTGGTTTAATTTGTATTTAAATTATACTTACTTCGGTCCTAAATCCAGCAAACTCATTCTAGTGGCAAGAATTGAGACTGAACTTACAGTTCGGTAGTGGGGTAAATGAGGAACGGGTCGAATATCTAATAAGTAATATAAGTATATTAACCGAGATGCTCTGGCATTTCATGAAGATCTTTTAACCACAAACACTTGAAGTGTATCTTCTGGTTCTTAATCCTGAATACATTAAAAGAGCACAAACTATAGTAGCCGCGCCAGGTGCTCCATAATCGAGGCTTTGAAGGATCACAAGAAAAGAAAAAATGCCATGCAAATTTAGAGCTTCAGAAGTGTGGTTATTGTAAATGTTGTTTCCTTCAATTGTTCGTACGAGCTATAGTTTGTTGCATAGTTTGCATCGCTTTAGACGATGTATCCTTTAACTTCTTTAAAAAGCGAATAGACGAAAATAATCCTCCATAATTTTGTGTTTGATAGGAATTTAAAATTTTTAGAACTGTCAATTACTTAACCAACACATATGTCCGCATATACGAATTAATCGACGAAAAGGGAAATTTCTCTTCTGAGAGTTACAAAATTGAGTTTCGCTCACTAATTTTTGACGGATAGCATTTACTTCTTGGAATTTTTTGACATTTAGGATTTACTTTTCCATACAAAATTGCAACAACATTGCCAAACTATTTCGTTCACGTTTGAACAGGGAAATTTAAGGAGCTGTTCTTCTATATGGTATCTATTCTAAGCTAATACCCTCCGTCTTATTCCCTGTTTCAGGCATATTGTAGCCAGCGTCTCCCGTATTTTTGTCGCTGCATTCCCAATTATTGTAATTGAATCCTCTCTACTGTTAACAGGGCTAGAATATACTTCATTGTTCCACATAAGGAAATGTCCAATGGAGTAAGGTCTGGAGATCTAGCAGGCCAAGAAATCGGTGCACCTCGTCCAATCCAGCAATTACGAAATTTTTCATTTAGTATTGCCTTCACAATCTTAGCAGTATGCGCTGGTGCTCCATCGTATTGGTGAAACATGTCCATTGGGAAGGGATGTCCTTTTAAGATCTGGCAGTGTATTCCTCAAAAGGTCCGCATAAATTTGACTGTTGAGCACTTGCAACACAATAAATGGCCCTGCCGATGATACCAGCCCAAATTTCTGCTGGAATGAGGTAACGCTTCTCCTATATGGTTTAGTATTCGACCAGGTATGGAGGTTGTGGAAGTTCGTGATACCATCCCTGGTGAATTGTGATTCAGCCGTAGACACAATTCGGTTCAGAAGCGCCCTGTCGTCACTGTCGCGTTCCAGAAGCCAAAAGCAAAATTCCAGTCTTCTTTCTGAATCTCCTTCCAGTAGTCCTTGGACTGGCTTATTGTAATATGGACGTAATCCGACCGGTCTCGTGCTCGTTTCAGGGTCTTGCCTGACTGGGGTGAATATTTGCTGCTCGACGTCGGCAGAGGTTTCCGAAGTTTCGGGTCGTGGTTCCCTGCCCTGTGAAATTCATTTCCTGTTTCTTTTAATCATCTAAATGTCCGTGTAAATACCCCTCTTTTAGGTGCTCGAAGATTAGGGAATCTCCTTTGACATTCCAGTGCAGCCGCTGTCTCGTTTCCGTCTACTAAATCATAAATGTAAATAATATCCACGTATTCCTCAAAAGTAAATTCTACCATTTTTTAATACTTTTTGCTTAAAAACACTCCTACTAACCGATTTGTTTTCCAACTATGATCAATATTATTGCTGATTGACTCTCTTTTCTAACAAAATTTCCTTCAGGTACGCATTACAGAATGCAAGGATACTAGGTTGTGAACTCTGGCTAACACAAGCTAATATCGGCAATAAAACAAAATAGTAAACAGGTGTACTAATTACATTAATTGCCGAGAAAATTTAGGAAATTGATGAATTCTGGAAGTGATTATACCCCTGCAATGGTAGGATTTAGATCAACATTGTGGAGAATTTTGGAAAATTTGAGAGAGTAGTTTTTTAGCGTTTGTTTGATGTCGCTGCGTTGAGTAGATCAAAAGATAAAAATAAGAGAGTGATGTGCATGCCATGAATAAGTGGAATTTATGAATCACCTTGTAACTTCCAATCGGTTGAGATCCCCCCCCCCCCCAACATAACTTTTTGTTTGCCTAGGTGAGATATATCACCCCACTCATTTCCGCACGTCAGATCTGAAACACCCTGTATTCTAAGTAGACAAGTGTAGAATCAAGAAGCATTTATTTCCCCTTTAATCCTCTAATGACTGCAGTAAGCTAAACATGTCTCGCGTGTACCTAGCTCTCCGAAATTTCAAAGAACACGCTAGAGTAGGCTCCGCCTAAATCTAACAAGAGTTATCCCTTACTACACCGGCGACTAAACTAAACACACATAGCTCGTCAGATTTTTTTTATAGATTTATTCACGCTTTGATCTTCCGTGTACACATCTCTCTTAGTGAGTTACATAAAGATGATTTGATGCCACAGACAATGTTTCTAAGCGAGACAAGCGAAACAAGGTTAAGACATCAAAAATAGATTAAAGACTTTTTATAGGACGCTCAATTGCTTCATTAATAAAGTCCACAAATTTATATTAACAGGAGAGGAAGGACGGAAGTTCAGGAGAGGAAGGACGGAGGCTTTAATAAAACACAAGTGTTCGATCTGAAAATAGAAGAATTATTTATTGTTAATTATGTTTTTCTTATGTTCTCTTGTGTTTTCTTTAAATCATTATAAAACGTACCGGTCGACGGTAGATAACTCCTTTATGTACAACCATAAAAGTAAACTTATATACTATACATAAAAAAATATTGTAAATATCACAATATCCGAATGTTGAAGGCAATACTTACCGCAGGCTAAGCTTAAATTAGGGGAAGGATAACTTAACTAGAAGACGGGAGGATTAGCCTAAAGATAAGAATTAATTTGCACTCCAAAGTGATGTGCTCGGTGTTTTAAGTGATTACTACCTGCGATTGTTTAACATAGACAGGTAATACTCACAATTTGTACAGTAGACGGAGGGGGCGATGACATGACGTTTTCGACAGAGATTGCATTCTACAGCCTTGGCGGAAGCCTTTACTATTGCATTGTTGTAAACCCTAGTAGGAATTGCAGTTACATTAATCGTGCTGTTGTCTATCCTTCCGTTCAGTTGTTGACAGTTAGGAGTCGGAGTAGGACATTCACTGTCACCCTTCGTACCGGGTTCGAAGCTAACTTTCTTCGGATTCATCGGTTTAATGGGAGGTGGATAATAAGGTGACGCTGTGTAAGGCGTTTGTTTGTTTGGAGCTTGAAGGACCTGCTGTTGTTCTAGAGAGTATCCATGTGGCATTGGTACGCGCTGATAAGGCGATGGTGCACTTCCCATTTTATCTTCAGGGCTCTGGTAAGGATATCCATTTTGTTGGCTGTAACCATTACTTGTCTGGTAGCCATTTTGTATTGGTGAGACTTGGGCTTGTTGTTGCTTCTGAGCTAATTGTCGACTCACCAAGTAGCTCTGATTTTGCTGCAGTTGCAACCGATTTTGAAACATTTGCTGAGATTCTCCCAGAATTCTACTTTTGTTTTGTCCGTCTTGAACTTGACCAACTATTCCGTTATCCATTGGATTCAATTGACCGTTCATCTGCAAGTGTTGGGTTCCAGCAACATTTGTGATGCCGATCATATTTGATCTGGAAATGTTTCCGTTCATATTTACGTTGTTTGCTCCACTATTCGTTTGGCCTGGTACATTTTGCATTCTGAAAATGTCCTGCACGGGTGTGTAGATTTGAGAACGAACCGGGTTAGAAAACTGGGGTGGAATGTCGTGATACTGCGAGTTTGGTTGCTGTAGAAAGTGATTTGTGTCCGCTGAGTTTACACAAGGAGGTTGTTGATATTTTACTAAACCATTAACCGGTACATATCCATTCAATTGTGGTGACTGCTTCTGAATTTCTTGACTTTGACGATATACTTCCATTTGTGGACTTGTATGTCGCATTTGCATGTAACGTTGAAGTTCTTGTGGTAGTGGTTTCCTGCCCTCTAACGGATTTTGGTTTCCTGGTGTCGACTGAGAAATATTTCTAGGAGTTGCTTCACTCTGAAGCCTTAAAACATTTTGCTGTTGCTGCTGCGAAAGTTGTGATGTTATTTTACGCTCCCCATCAGTCGGATTTGCAGCCGTACGTAAAACGCGTTCAAGTATAGGATTGGGAATAAAATCGTCCTCTTCTTCTTCATCCGCAGTGGCAACCAATATGACTTGATCGCAAAATGAGACGCTCTTCTTTTTAGTTCTTTTTGGGTTTGAATTGTTGAGTGTTTGCTGAACAACAGCATTCAACATTTCAACTTCTCGTAGCTCCTCAGCAATTTGACTCTGATCAATCTCATATCGAGGTTTTGAGATGTTTTGAATGGGCATTCTAGGTCGGATGGGACAGTCAACTTCGTCAACATCTTGACACTTCTGAGCAGGTGGACCAGGTAGTCCGTTCATTTGGGTTCTAATTTGCGGCTTATTCAGAATTTCCTGTGATGAATATGACCGGATCTGATTCTGATCAACTGGTGATTGAGGAGCTGCTGTGGGAGTTGATAGTTTGATGTGTTCAAACCGACTTGCTAAGTCTCTTACATTACCTGCCGAGGATGACTGTCTTATAGAATTTGATTCTTCAGGTTTTCTACGAAGATCTGATTGTCTTAGCTGCAACTCCCTTAACCAATTGTCGCTGCAATTTGTAGCTTGCTGTTGGGATTGAAATTGATGCTGCATTTGTTGTTGCATATGTTGTTGCTGCTGTTCCTGCCTCATCTTCATAAGTTGCTGTCTTTGCTGTAGCTGAGCCAGGATGCTTGTTGTACCTTCTAACGTATCAAGTGACTTGGGTTTATTAGCTTCTAAAGATTGAATTTGATTTATTTGTTGGTTAAGTGGTTCAAGATCGATGGACGGCGGAGGTGGAGGGAAATCCTCACTTGCTTGCCGTGAATGGCATGCAGATAATGGTGGACTCGGATATGGCGGCAATTCAAAATTAGAGTCATAACGACAGTCTACTTCGTCTACTCCATTGTCAAAATTACTATCATTCGAAGCTGAATTGGTAAAAGAATTCTGCTGTTCTTCCGATTTCAAAGGACTTTGCTCCTGATGTACCTGTGCGCAAGTTGTGATAATCGTTTGGCAGGAATCTTCACTAATACTGGTATTAGAACTCATTGTCGAAATATTTGAGAGATTTGCTTCATGAAAAGGTTGAAATAGCGCATCTTGCTGTTGAAGCTGTTGCTGTGACAAAGTTGAACTCGTCCTTAGTGGTGGTGGCGGAGGAACTTTAGTTATTACTGTCAGTTGCCTTCCACTGCCATGAAAACTCTTTCGCATTAGCCGACTTCTTTCTAAATTTGGATTAGTATTCGATTCTCTGTATTCCAGATGGCCCTCCGATAAGTAGCCGCTCATACTATTTTGCAGCCCATTAACACCAACTGAGCTATCATCTACAGATACTGGTGGACTAGGCTTTTCTTTTGGCTGCTCGTCACCATTTGCTTCTGTTAGATCGGGCATGGATCGATTTTTACGCCGAATCAAACCACCCATGAGAAGCTTTCTCCTTACCTTGTGCTGCTTCTTACCAGTCTTCTCCTTTTCTTTCTTCTCATCCTTATCTTCTTTATGTTTCTTTAGAGTGTCTTTAGCGTTAGCTAAAAGCGGTTCGGCTACTGAGAATTCCCTTGATATCTTATTTCTGTCTTCACTTCGACTACGTTTTTCTTTATCCTTGCCACGACTAAAGAGGCCTCGGCTTTCCCGTTCGGGCTTCGTATCATATTCAATCGTATTTTCTCCTTCTATTGTTCCTTTGAAAGTCGTTTTTTTCTTAGGCAAAGTAGCGTAGATTTCAATATTCTTAGATACTGGTTTTTCCAAAGTTTTATCTCGACTGTTTTGCCGAACATGCTTAACGCTGCTATTGCTTCCTTCTCTGCTGTGCTTTATTTCCGACAAATAATTTATATCAATATCGGCGCCTTTTTCAACTAAAATACGACGATGTAAACTTCGAGCGCGCATAATGCAAGTATTGTGTTTCATCCTAGCAAATGTCATTGTATGTGGGTTGCTGTAAGGTGCATCCATGGCGGCACGAGCCTTTCCAGCTGCAGCGTTACACAAAACTAATGCAGTTTCTAAGTCATGAATTTCTTCCGTCATGCGAGATTTTTCCAACAATTGATCAGCTTCCTGACACAATTTCTCGCAGTCTCCAGTTAAAACGACTGATTCAGGTATTTTAGCCAACTGAGGATTGTGATGTTTTGGAGGATATGAGTCTGTTGACGAAAGCGAAAATGAATCATAACCTGGATCGTATGGAAGACCATTCCGTGTAGGACTTGGTGGCATGTTTCCATTTCGCTTTCCTACCAAGTATAGGTAAGGATTGTCTAAAGTTGTTGAAGACGCTGAACTTGCACTATTGCGATCGCCACTCCAGTTGCCAGAATCTCGTCTTCTTGGCTGATTCAAGTGATCGGGAATAGAAATTCCATCGCTTGGTGGAGATCCGTTAGAGTTTGATATCGAAGCAGATTCGGCGCTCAAACTGCGATGAAGAGTTAACTGCTGCTTCCTAGCCATCTGTGAATTGATCACATTTTCGACTGCCTTGCGATTTAAAAAGGCATCCTTATCGTCATGTGATCCATTTTGAAAAATTTTATCTTGAATAACGTTTAGATTTTGATATTGGGCATTTAGAACGTTTTCGACAGTTTTTCGACTGATATAACCATCAGTCTCGTCTGAGGGAAAAATTTTATTTTGAATAACACTTAAATTCTGATAGTCGCACGGTGTCCTAATTGGTGTTGGTGTAATGGCACGTCTTGTAGAACCTATTGGTGGTTTTTCTGGACTTGGAGTAATTGCACGACGTGATGTTGCTAACCCGTTTGTGACAACTTCCGGAGGAAATTGGGGTTGTGCCGGTCCTGTAGATGGCTGTGGTATGGCATACAAAAGAAGTAGTGGCTGATATCGTCCTCTGCTACATTTTTCGACAACACCTTCCCAGTTGGGTCCGACCTAAAACAAAAAATAATATTAAGTAAGGTAAATTTATACAAAATAAGCAAAGAAGTGTAAATCTACAAGCATATTGAGAAGTCTATCTAATGTCGGTATTAAATGATATGACAAGCACGGTTAGTTCATAATTATACCCCCAAATCCAGAACCCGATAGGGATCGTTGGATTCAGGTTCTCTATAAGAATAAAGATATTTGTTGAGAATAGATAGAAAACCAAGATCGGTTGAGAAATTCTTCCCAAAACCGGGATCAATTTTGAAATGCATTAAAGTAATGTGATTTTTAAGCCGTTTCGTTCCCTATGTTATGTGAGAAATATTAGAGGCTGAACGATTAATCACTGATCGCTTCAGCTGTAACATTGTTGAAGGAAGACGAATACTATTCTTTAGAGGTATTTTGTTTGTATCCACTGATTGGTGAAGTACAATCTCAACTTATTTGCTTATAGTTTTTCTTATAATCTTTTTATCTAGCAGGCATGGAAGCAGTGATTCTCTACTAGATTAGAGCTGTTCAATTTGGTGTACCACAGGGATTAGCTCTCTTTTATTCAATATTTATATAAATAACGAAAGATATCTTTTTTTACATATGCAAATATTTTTATATAACAATGCAATAAGACGTAACGAAGGCTGAGTAGGTCGTCCGGACTCTTTAGCAGAATGGTGGTAAGAAAACAAGTCTATTAGTCTTAGCATTGCCAAAACCCTCACGACTTAAAAAAACTGATCACTTCGTCATTGTAACCGGATTGCACTCTAAACCTACTCACGTGGCTGTTTGATCGAAGCTTGCCTTTTTGGAAGGATCGAGACATTGAGAATTTTCGTCCAGAGTTTCTAGTCTTTCTTTACGCCTTTCCGTTCTGGACGCTCCGATTTGAGAAAGCGTTCTGTGTGCTGTCATAACATCACGTATTCATGTATGATCGCCTCCGATAAATTCACGTTCATTTGACAGCATTTGCTGATATTTTGCTTTTATTTGTTGACATGCTGCCTTTGAGTGATTTCAATATGCCTGCAGAAGGATGGGAACGTTTTACAGATATGGTTTGCTTGCTGTCATCTTTTGCAGTAGCTGTTCAACATATGCTGAATTTCTTTTTGCAGGTTGTCGCAGACCAGCGATGTGATGAACGGCTCTAAAAGCCTAGAAAAGTAAACTCAGAAAGGCATAGGAGAAATCGTAGAAAACGTACTGCGCTGCAATTTCAGAAACCTTTGAGGCCTCCGGACCAACACAAGTCTACTCAGCTATCTATTAGAGGCGGATGGTAGTTGGACTTCATCGACGGGAGTCTCCACAGAAATAATGTCTCCCCCTCCACTTAGTTGGCCGAACTTTAACGGAAACCAAACCCCGTTAGGTATAAGCTGTTTTAAACCATTTAAATCATCAGGGGCTGATGGTTAATCCTGCGAAGCTTCAACACAAGCTTGAATTATTGCAACGTTCGTTGATGGCTTCATATAATTGCTGGACTTGCATTGGTTTGGGAAATGTGTTAAAGTAAGGTTTATAACCAAGGCGGGTAAAACATTACATGCCTTCATTTATATTGGGGGAGCTTTCAGCAACGTCAAGCCGGAAGCTATCACAGAGGCACTCGTTTCACTTGAGGTAGGAGCCATTCTAAGTTAGTTTTCTGTGATTGTCAATTCTAATTAAACTTAGTTTTCTATATATCTGAATTTCAATGTGAATATTAATGATTATTTACCAATTTTTTAACTACAGTATTGCCAATAAATAGTGAATTTATAGAGATACATCTCTTGAATGTGAAGTTTGGCTTAGTAATGCAGACGTGGAACGTGCTACTCAGGACTAGGATTCGAATCTCAGACTGTGTTTATTTTTTATTGGTCTTTTTCTTTCTATAAGTGAATTAATTTAATTATGTTTAAGCCTTTTGAATTTTATGCTCGGTATATCCTTGGAAAGTGAACAGATATTGGGGCTCATAGCGCAGACAATTTTGCAGTGCTCTTCCGCAAAAATTAAAGTAGCTGACAGTGGCAACACGATTACAGTTGAGAACAATTACTTTTACCATAATTTTCGTATACCTACAAATTCCAAAACCCTTCGTTTTTTAACAATACTAGTCTGTCGTTTACAGCCTTAAGCAAAGTATATGGACATTATCCTGCAGATGATACTAAGCTGGAAATCGAACATTCAGGAGAGGATTAATCAAGCAACGTTAACTTTGTAATCTTTTAAGAGGATCATTAGTAGCCCTAAGATAACCCCTAGATATATGTGGCGGTCATTAAGCCGAACCTGTTATATGGCGTGATCATCGTAAACCTCAATATCCCAGATAAGGTCAGAGATAAGCCTACATCTGTATCAGAAGAGCATTTCGGGCGACATCTACTGCTGCTCTGGAAATATGTTGTTCATCTTTTTCCCTTAGATTTGATACGCAAGCAGATATCAGCGAGTACTGTTATCTGGAGCTCAAGCACTGCTCAGTGGTTCAATGTTCGTGTTGGACACTATACAATTCTGAACCCCTTATCGTTGTCTCTAAGAAACCTTAATTGTACCTTACCTAACTATTCTTTTACCTAGAGGTTTAGATCGACGAACTCAACCAGGCTAGTCTAAGAACGTGATGCACTGCCTTATGGTGAATCTAATCTATCTATCTATCCTATCTAATCTGCAGGGAACAAAGCGACTATATTGATCTATCGTTCCGCCTTCAGGATCACTGTAGTGTGTTCCAAATGGAAGTAATGGCAATTCAGAGAGCCTGTGTTCGATTAAAAGAAAACAACATACCTGAGAAGGATAGTTGAATATAGTACAGATAGCCAAGCAGCAGTGCTTTCCCTAGAATCTGTCTTATCGACATCAAAAACTGTAAATAGCTATCGCTTCTGCTTAAATAAGATGGCAGAGCAGTTTCATCCATCTGTGCTGGGCACAACGATACTTCAGGATACTGCTCGCTAGAAAGGGCACTACACTAGCGATCCAAATGGATAAATCTTAGAGACTTAAAGTTTGGCACAGTAGTTGAAGTCATTTACCCGCATGTACTTCCGTTGAAAGAATTTCAGATTAATTTTTGTTTTAATTAAAGGGGGCTGAGTTTTCTTTTGCTTTATATATCGTGCAAGGTATCATTTAAAAAGGGCTTGCTTTAAGGATTCAAAAACTATTATATAAATTTTTTTAATTTTAACCCACATTGACTTATATTCAAAACTACCATTCCTCCTTATCCCTGAAGTACGCGAACCAAAAAATCTGAAATATTCTGAAAAATACAACAAAGTCCCACATAATTATAGCAGCTTGCGCAGAAAATAAATAAGTCTGCTAATTTTTTTAGTAATATTGTACACAACCCTCGGTGCGCAAGTCGCACTTGGCCGGCATTTTTTAAATGATGTCTGCTTACACAAATATTTTTTGCCACCAATTCTGACCATATTGAAGAAACTCGATTTGGTAAAGGCACGCCGCAAATCCATTAGGACATGCTTCTAAGTTAATCTCTATAATACCAAATAATTTATTCCACTAGGTCTATAGTAGCTATGGTATCGATACATTTAAAATTTATGCCAATACTTTTAATACCCTACTTTCACGTTTGGATGGGTTTTATTTCATAATAAAGTCATCGAAAATTGCTGGTTCGATTAAGAGATTTAAAGATTTATAAATATCTAGAGCTTTCCGCGTGTTGTTAAAGAGACGTAGTAATATTGCTCTTATATTGACTCCCACATGTTAGATCCCACGCGGGATACAATAAAGCCTTCATAACACTTTCGATTGGAACTTTTGTCTTTAATCAAGATAACGTTTCATGTCGTATTTCAAAAGATAGCTAGAAATTACTTATCAATTTACAATAATTGTTATTTATACGTTTATTTGAATTAGTTTGAATTGCAAGGCTACTCAAAACATAGTTAAATACTAATGATACATTGATCATAATTGCTAATACATAATTGAGTACTAGCTCTACGTTTTCCACAAATTTTTCACATTTTTTATCTTCAAAAATAACTGTACAATAATTACTATAAACTCATTATAAATTTGTCTGGTTTTGCGAATGAATTGCTGTCATATTTTTAAAATTTTATTCATAAACATAACAATACATACCTCCTTAACGTTGGCATCATCAAAGTATACCCAAACTTTGAGTTTTGTATGAAAAAAGAAAGTCGTGTAATGCTTTCCATAGTATGAAACAACTCCAACCAGTTCATGTTCGACAGTTTGAGACCATCTTTGATCCGAAACTTGATGGAAGACATCACAAAGCCTTAAAGATGTACCGATTGCTTTCAAGACGGCATGAACCTGATCAGCTGGGGGACGTTCAGAATCCCAAACAATTCCAATTGATACCACATCGGGTCTATTTAGTAGTGCTCGGCATATTCCAATTTTTGCTCCACATGCATTCTGTAATGAAAAGAATTTTCTGCTCGTTAATATGTTAACATGGCTGTTCATTGAGTGTCAACTAAAATACCATTGCATTAAAGTAAATTGCTTAAGATTTATCTACATAAGCGAGTGTCTTGCTAATTCAAGGCTAGTTGGACTGGTTTTTCTGCCAGGTTTTGTCAGAAGTGTGTCAGATATTTGCGCTCTTAATGTGCACTCATAATGTCGATTTCATTCGCTTTGTTATTAAGCGTTAAATAGGTCTGTAATGAATAGTGCCAAATAAAAGCGATTTAGTGATTGTTCGACTCAACCGCTGACTATAGTACTAACGAAATAATAAAAACAACCACAAAACCTTGGTAACTGGTCAAAACAGTTGGAAGTGTTTACTACCTAATAATGTTCATGTAGGAAGTATGCTATACTATCAAAACTGGAATGCTCGAAATGATCCGATTCTGGTGTAGATTATTCTACTTAAAAGGTAGTCATCGGGCCCACACGTCACAGCGCATGAATAATTTAACATCTGCCAAAATTAATTAGATACTAGTGGGAGTACGCCAGATTTTAATTACGAAGCCAACGCATTGTGTTACTAAATATAAGTATCTATGCAAATGTCCTGCTTCTATTTACGGTCAGATGTGATACAAATCTACCATTCATTCAAAAATATTGATTAAATCATACTGTTCTCTGTAATCAACTCGGTTAGGCTTGCACCATTAAGCAAGCTGCTAACCACCTATGTCCAGTCCAAGTTGGCTTTCACTTCTAATACAAGACGCGGAATACTACCAGCTCGTGCTTTGATAATTTCGTGATTATATTAAGAAGGAAAATTACTTGTAATTTAACAATACTAAGAAACAAAAAAAAAACGATCGGCACGTACTCGACTTCAGACAAGACATTTGCAGTTCGAGGCCATACTCAGAAAAGCGCAATTTACAATGAAATAGACGACTATCTGGCGACAGAGGGAACCAGCCAACCTACCTGAGAACTAGTCATTGTTGGCATTTCCTTGGACAGAAATGCAAGTTAATTTTTCGCCTTAAAATTAGTCGACTGTTAAGGACATATTTATTAGGGATTGTGGGGAAATTATGCAAAATATGTACTTACCGGACAGTCTCTGATGTCTCCCATATTCCCAGCAGACCTCAAAAGGTGACCAAAGCTTAATTGTTGGTGATTTTGCATTGCTAAGTTGTTCTGTGATGTAAGTGCTGATGCTGAAACGTAGTGAACCATCTGAAAAGTAAAATCAAAATTAATTTAATACAATTGTTCAACAAATTTTGTTTCAGAGGTAAGGCGATCTTCACAAATTATTGACCATTCTAATATCTATGAATCTATTATTCGCTAAAGCAAGTTTCGATCCGATTAAAGTGTTACAAATAACATTTTCTTCAATATCCCAAGCCCCTATTACTATATTAGATGTTTGTACAATGTCATGAACAATTTTTAGATTTCATACAGGTATAAGGTAATCTTGGTAAGAATCCTTATGAATCTGCCCTGGGGCCTTATTACGAAAAGCAATTGCCTCTCTGCGTGCCCCTCCTATAAATCCTTTTACACTTCGATAGTTGTATTAAATATACGATAACTACGTAACAGTAACATCTCAGGTATTCAGTATTTTTATAGGTTCCCTATTTTCAAGATTTCGACGACCGAAATAAAATCCATATGCCATAAATCCAGTGGTCCAGAAATATGTAAAAGAAATCTATGCAGATCTTAGAAACGAAAGAGCTTTTGAAACGAAACACAAAACAATTATTGAGAATTCGGATCGGATTCGGCAGCAGCTATATATAGTACCTGGAAGCTGGAAGGAAGGTTTTATGCCAGTTTTGCACACAGTAGATGGAATTGGAATCGAAATAGGAAAATTTGCTGTGGCTAATGGTGAAAAAATTAATCAAGGGTGTAGGGGATTGAGTGAAGAGTGCTGAACCGATTTTAAAATTTCTTAGTTTCCTTCATTTCTTATGTTTATACATTACTAGCTAGTGTCCACAGTCTTCGTCTGCAAAGTACTATGACAACGAAATAGGTCGAAGGTTTAAGACGACATAGCACATAGGGTATTTGCAAGTTTTGATAACGAATACGTGGGCTTGCAAAAGATTTTTGTATAGAAGCCCGGAATTGAATGGTAGTAGATGGACGGGTAAAAGATGGTCAATCACCGTAACTGTATAACTAATGGCTTCTGAGATTTAAGAATAGTATTTGTAACCTGTGAAAGAATTTCTTGGTAAAGGTAGTGCACGACTTAAAAAAAGAAACAAAAAATTCCCGGATTTCGCCATTGAAAAGTTACAGCCATGGGTTCAATTAAAAATTCATATCTCGGCATAACAAATCTATTTTGTTCATTTAAGGTTTATAAGATAGCAGAGGTTGGAAGCTCTCCAGTACTGTAACTCGGACTACTATAGGGTTTCATCTGCACCCACTTTTAATATATTTCTACACTTAATACACATAGTAAAATTTGCTTTTGAAAGTTACAAATTTATGTTGGATCGCGGTGAAATTTTCGTTCCTTGTTTATTTCGTTTCGTTAACAAACTTAATTAAATAAATTTCATTAGATTGATAATTTTGTCGGTTTTGTCTTGTATTTTTTAACCACAGCCAAAAGTAACTTAGAAAACAACTAATAGCAGCCCTAACTAAGATTTAAAAAAATTCTTGTAATCGGTTTATAAACGTCGAGGTTATTATACCAACAAATCTGTTTTGTTATAATAATCTCTAGTAGTTATTAACAATAGAAAATACCTACTTTGCCCTTTAAGTAAAAAAGGGATATATATATATAAAGGGATTTGTGTATGACGTAATTTTTGGCCTTATCGAATAGATAAGATATAGACAATAAAAAACTCGTAAATTTCAATAATTAACAGAAATTATTTTGATTAAGTTAAATGTCAGAAGTAGGCCCCGGAAATTGCTTCTGTTTAGTATCTTATCAACGAAAGAACCGATTTTATTGACTTAACATTTGAAATATAGTAGGTGCTGTAGTTAACGTGTAAACTATCCTCTATGAGTCTAAACCTCCATTCATATTAAAAAATGATGTTGAATGTAATCAAAGGCTAGAAAAAGTAGAAAAAAGTACCGTACCATAGTTATAATAGTACCGGATCGGTATAAAATGTAAGCTCTCATGACTTAGGGAGTGCACTTTTAAATAAGGGTAATCAGGTGGGGAGAGGCTTGAATTTTCGTTTGACAAATTTAACCAAAACAAATTTTCAAGTTTTAGTCTTTTTAGAATGGTTTACCAAATGTGGTACATGATGCGAGGATTCATTCATCTTTATGCAAAGGCTTATCGGTCTCCTAAAGGATTGCGTAGCTCGTCTAAATGACAATTTCGGCGAAATTAACACGAGCAGAAAACAATGGGCTATTATTAAACCCACATAAAATCTCAATGCATCAACTTCTATAATTTCAATATCGATATTACTGGAATTCCCTCGGTAAGATTAAATGGTATAATTCTTCCAATGCCAAGTAGTGACTTATCTTCGAATTGTACTCAACCAAAGTATGAAGTGCTGTTATAATGTTTGTTCGATGCTTAATAAGATCTATGTTGGCCTGCGAAGGCTTTGGCTCTCTGCTTACATCTTAATCAAAACCTTGCGGCTAAAACTCATAAGATATTACCACATTTCACTTTTGGAAGTCTCGTTTTTTCTAAGCTGGATAATATCCGTAAGATTGAGGTAGCCTTCAATGACTGTGTAAGATTTGTTTTTGGGAGGCGACGGTTTCACCATGTTTCACAACTTCGAGCTCCATTTCTTGACTGTTCGCTGTCAGGTTATCTTAAACGAAGGGCTTCGGTATTTTTATAGAGCGTGTTACATTCACGGCTAACCTGAGGGAATTGTTCTTCTTCAGGACATCCCAAAGAAATAAAAACTTAGTAATGCCACGTTTTTATAAATCAATCATGGAGGGCTCACATCTTGTTCACTTGACTTTGGTCGTTGGGCACTGTTCTTCTCTGCTCGAATTCGACCGGGTACATCTCGTCTTTAAAGTCCGGTTTAGTAATAGATCGGTTTTTTTTAAAAGTCAATCGATAGAACATATTAAAAACTAGAAACATATTTTTTGAATAATTTTTTAAAAATCTAATATTTCATTCTATAATAAATTTAATATAATCGAAAAATATACCAAGTGTACAAAATGAAACTCGGCCCTAGGGTTTATTATTTTAAAATCAAACATAAACTGAATAAGTTTTGTAGATACTTGGTCAAATGGCACCCGCACGACCTTCTTAGTATACACAAACCCTCTCAGTCGCGTACATGGTGTTTATGGGGAAAATACAGAAGGAAGGAGGATGGGTTTCACATGCTCTAACAGATGAACAAGAGAAGAGACAGTACGACACTTCTTTTTCTCAATTGAGTCGGTTTAAAGGAAAAGATTTTCTGCATCAAATTGTTACCGGTGATGAAAAATGGGTCCGTTACGACAATTCTTATAAACGCAAGAAATCATGGGTTGATCCAGAACAACCATCAACATCCAGTGCAAAACCGAACTTTCATGGAAAGAAGCTTCTACTGTGTGTTTGGTGGGATATGAAAGGGTTGCTGTACTACAACGTGTTAAAACCCGGTGAAACTGTTACAGCAGATCGCTATCAACAACAACTATTCAAGTTAAGCGATTCCATTGTAGAAAAAACACCGTTTTCTGGACAAGGAAGCCGAATAGTGATTTTGCTTCTTGACAACGCTCGTCCGCACACTGCTGTAAATACACAACAAGTGATCTTCGCTTTGGGATGGGAACTTCTACAGCACGCGGCGTAATCCCCGGACAAGGCCCCTTCCGATTATCAGTTGTTTCGGTCAATGCAAGGGCTGTTGAGCGGGCAGCAATTTTCAACTGAAGAGGATGCCAGAAAATGGCTGCACGACTATTTTGCTTCAAAGCCACCAAGTTTTTACCGGGAAGGAATCCGCAAATTACCCGAGAAACGGTAAAAGATTGTAGACAGCAACGCCAGCTACTTTGAAGAACAAACCTGTAGCGCTTACTTGGAAAATAAATTT
Organism: Leptarthrus brevirostris; assembly: GCA_964036015.1. Taxonomy (NCBI): domain Eukaryota; kingdom Metazoa; phylum Arthropoda; class Insecta; order Diptera; family Asilidae; genus Leptarthrus; species Leptarthrus brevirostris. The sequence continues at coordinate 93,693,239 of OZ038374.1, forward strand.
GCATTTCGTAAATTCAAGCCGACACCTTTGTACACCTGGTAAAAAAACTATAATCAAATTGTGACTTAGGTATATTGCTAATATTCAATCGGCTGGAAAAATTTCAAGTTCTATGCATATTTTATTTGATATTTAATAATATTCCTTAGGTGCGCCACATAACCTACATTTTTGCATCAGACTAAAAAAGCGCGGAAGAAAAAGCTATTCATTCACCGGTAAACATCTTCATTATCTGGTAAGTTTTCCTAGAAGTCGTCAGCGTTGTCAATAGTAACTTGGAATTTCCAGTTCTTCAGCGGAATAATCAACATTTCCTAGTAAATTTTACTTTGTTCGAACAAGCACATAAACTGTTGTTGTTTTAGTTTAAATACCAAACGTAATTCGTAGAGCTTCGTGGTATTTCTTACAAAAAGGTTAATATAAAAACGTAAACTAGTAAATCCCTAACCATTGAATGAACGCAGGTATTTGAAACAGTTTTTCTGAAATAATCGTTTTAATGTTTGCTTTAAAAAAAAGTATTTCCATCGAATTTCGGTCAAAGGTATCTACACAGTTGCACCCAATTGAAATGAGATCACCGATCGCATAAATTAATTGGAATTTAATTGTTCGCGACAAATGCTGAAAAGTTTTTTGCCATACCACTGTAGTGTGTTAAACCACGCCAATGGAAATTATGTAGAAAAATCACGGCTACATCTGTGATGTAAGTAACCTGATATCGGGCACAAAAGCGTAAAATGAGCTCCGACCAACTGCCCTTCGACGTGTGGAAACCGAAGAATCAATCAAGTTCGCCGCAGGCTGCGGCTTTCGCGATAGATCAGGTTGGTAGTTGGCTTTCGCTACGATCTTATCTTCAGTCTGACGATCGGTGCGGCCACCAGTTGCAAATTACCTAACGGTATAAGTTTTAACACAATTCAAGTTTTCTTCGCGACGTAAGATCATCTCCAGCAGATCCAGTCATGGACCAAATCTTCGACAAGCACTGCAGTAAAAAGTGATGCTGCTGTTTACCAGCACGTCAGGTTCGCTTTAGGAGAACAAATTTGTGTCATGAGCCGAAAATTACCTGAATATCGGTCAGTACCATGGTCCATGACACCACGCGATTGGTGTTTATGCGGAAAATGTTTGCTCGTAAAACTTTCTTTGAAATCACTACTAAACGAGTTTGAGAAAATTTTTTGTTTTTCTTGGAAGTTTTTTCTTAAAAGTTTTTGGCACCATTGTATATTGCACACAAAAGCTTGTAGGTGTTTATTGAAACACACCTCACCAGGTGATATCTACGTAAAAACAAAGCAAAGTGAATGAACGATTTATCTGGTAGACGTGGAGAAGTGTGAATTTAACGCTTGCCTTATATTCGAGTAGGCCCAAACTGAAACCATTTAGTAGATTTATGTTTCCGGTTTATAGCATTAAGGTAATGTTCAAGCTGACCACTCGGAAGAGAAAGAAAACCCTCAAATAGTCATATCTGAAATACTGACGGCAATATAGCCGAGCCGTATTTAATTTGACTATAATAACTTGTGGTAATATGGTGAAGCAATTAACAAAAAATGGTTATTCATTGTTAGGGTAATAATTGAAAGCCGAGATGATACGGACACCTACATTTTACCAGCAGGTCCAGGTGCTTGACTGAATTCGGTGCCATATTTAGATGAAAACGTTTAAATTTTAAGTTTTAAGCTTCTGAGTTGGCGTAAAAGAAACATTGCAAATTGCCTGCATAGTAAACAGGTATGAAAAAAAGAATTTCCGAAAAATGATAAATGACGCATTGTAGCACTAAACCAAGTAGGTACTTTCTCTTTTTAAAAATTCCTCATCATTACAACGCGGTGAAACACAATTCAGCATCATTTACTCACTTAAAGCTTCATAACAGACTGTGAAGACGTTGTTTGCATAACCGAAAAACCCAACTTCTTGAAGACTTGCACAATAACCAATAAATAACTTGCACAGAATTGAACAGTCATCACCAGTCTCCTTGAGCGCAATTTTCATATGGCAAAAGTTCAGTGATTACTCAATCATTTGAAATCGGAAATCTATTAAATATTAACGGAAGCCTTACCTGAGTGAATGGCAGCTGCTCAGAATTGGCACCACACTTGCAAACGCTTTGTTCAATTACGCGCATTGCAAATCGCCTATGAGCAACACAAGATGACGTTTCGCAAGAGTCTCCGTCGTCCGACGATAGATGGGAGTGCACCCTGTGCAAAAGTAGCTCAAAGCATTCAGCAGCGTCTCCTAAGCAACCTAGAGGAAATCTTCGTCCAGCTAAGGGTCCACTGGCTAATGCTCTTCGAAGTGGTTCGGGACATAATGCTGGCTCCGTACTTGTCTGAAGTTGTTGAAATAATTCCTGTAAAGAAAAATTTAATCACATTTAATTGCAATTTGTTATATAAACGCTTCGATAAAAAAATTATTAAAACTTAATATCTTAAGAAACTTACAATTACTGCATTAATACATTTTTCTCGTTCTTTTTGTATCTGAGCGGCTGAAGTAGTGTCACCTCGTGTTAAGGTCGCGGACTTATTAAATCTTTGGTCTGTAGTTTTCTTAGAAATGTTACGATTGAGACTTCCATGGCCAATTACTTTACCTTGACTGTCAGCATTAACAGTCATGGGGTCTTTTCGTTTGTACCGAAACTTGATCATTTTGTGTTTTCAAGTCTTTTCTAACTTAATACTTAGTGGGTATCTCACAACATGTCAAAGACCTTCCTTCGTTTCTTATTCACTCCATATAATCTTTTTAATAAGATTATTTTTGCGCAGACTCCATTTACACCTGATTAAATTTATGATGTTAATTAATTTTGAATAGACAAATTTATCGCTCCATAAATAGAGTCGCAACATCGAAAATTCGTCACGATATGCGGGCTACAAATTATTCGCTTCATCGTAGATTTGCGTTGGAGTTAGATTACTTGACCTTTTTGGTAAATTTGAGAACAAAAGTTTCGTGCAACAAGTTGAATGGATTTTGCTTAGGCGGCCGTGATAAAGAGCTATGTGGACTAGTTTGAATTGATTTTGTCTCTTATTACGTATAATGAAGCAAATTAAGTTGACATTAACATCTTTGTATGATAATATAAAACTTAGTTTGGACATCTTTTTTAGAAAACGTGTTTACTAAATTTTGTGGCAGCGTGTGGCGGTATGCCAGCTATTTGGTTTTTACAGCAGTAATATGGTCATTTCAAGCTGCCACAGAATTACGTATGTTCACAAGAACTATGGACTGTAATGCACACGATAGTGTCGGCTATTGAAAAATCCATAGTCTTAAAAGAATACACTATAGGTGTCTTTCTAGACTAGTTTAATACAATATTAAGACGAAGGTCATACATAACTGACTGATAAAGATAAAAAATTAATATGACTGGATAAATTGATAACCCTCAATAGATAGGTAAGTTATGTGAAGCATAATGAATGGTTAGGAGAGCCGAATACATAGCAACAGCGCATGACGAGGGAAGGGTCTATAACTCTTCCTATCTTTACTAGTGATGCATGAAATCTTAGATATATTAGAAAAGGAGGTTCACGGTTGTGGCCAATTCAGATAACCTGACTTTTGTGGTTCCCGGGAATGATTAGCGAAAAGCTCGTACAGTGGACTGAGCGTAACCTCTTTGAAAACTTCACCGAAAATTTTTACTTTAGACTTTCAATGCTTTAAAATTTAAAATAAAATTTTATTTTATTTGAAATTTATTTTAAATTATTCGTAACTAATTATTTGTTATTTATTATTTGAATTTAAAATAATTATTTGTTATTCGATCGCGTGTTACTTGATAATCAAATAATTATTCATAATTAATTTATTTTTTGATCTAATCAAAGTCTAGGGGACAACCCTATGACACGTAAGCATGCCTTCGACCGGAAGGGAATTAGGGTAAGTGAAATGACGGAGGTTAAATGTATATGTTTTTGTATTCCTGCGAGCTAGACAACAGCCCAAAGACAAATTGGATTTATTTAATTTTTTTTTACGAACCCTGGAACTAATTGAATCAACCCCGTCTGCGAATAATTCATCAAATAACGATTAATTATTTGAACCTCAAATAACGAGCACCAAATAATAAATAATTATTTGCAAATAGTTCTCCAAATAACAAATAAATGTTGTATTCAACTTTATTCGATTTTTCAATTTATTTGATTTTTTAGCTTTTACCTTTAATCGTATAAAAAAGACCATCTCTGATACATATGTATCCATGTATAATACTAGATTCCAGAGATAATTGAAAGGACAACAAAGAGGAACGCATGTAAAAATTCAGTGTGGCCTTCTATACGTGTAAGAAAGTGCTTGTGATCAAATAAAAACTAAAACGCAAGCTAGTTCATGTTGGGTCTATAGTAGTATGGTGGCGAAAAGTGTTTCTCTATGAGGATTATTCTACGTTTTTTGCTCTGCTTCAGAATTTCCCAGAATCGTACTCTGATATATTTATTTCTCTGTACATAAATGATGTGCAAATCACCTAGGACTGTTTTATTTAACAAAATTTACTATACAGCTTTTATATAAATAGTAAGTCGGAAGCATCATATTGAACTGAGAATCCCATCAATATTTTTCAAAGTCTTTAAGAAAATCTACCATAAGAGTTCCAATCTCGAAATTTAGGTCCTGTCTGACTCCATATTTAATTGAGTTGAGAGCTCATACAGAGGGCATAGCCATCCAGTATATTAGTATTGTTTATATTTGACTCAGTTCACTTACAATCCTGATTCTTATCTGAAATCATGGTTGAAGTCGGCTGAGTGTATTATGAGAAAAATTAACTAAAGCTAAATGGAGGAAGTTGAGAAACTGACTATTTCCTTAATCTTTACCCTCTAGATTGCCTTCAGGTTTTCAAAGAAGTACTCCACCATAGTCCTCTTTCTAACTCTGACAAGACCCGGACATTTACAAAGAAGTTAAGTAAAGGTTTCTTTTTCATTCACGCCGTCACAGCTGTAACAGTGTGTATTGTAAGGGCCGCCCACAGTAGCTGCATGCTTGCCTAAAGGACAATGGCCCGTACAGCCCGCAGTGGTTTTTACAATAACAGCTCTTGGTCTGTTGAACAGAGCGGATATTCTATTTTTATTATAACTTGGCCAGAGTTGCCCTGGATATGCTACATGCTTTCAGGGCGCTCCATCTGACAAGACCCGCACATTTACAAAGAAGTTAAGTAAAGGTTTCTTTTTCATTCACGTCGTCACAGCTGTAACAGTGTGTATTGTAAGGGCCGCCCACAGTAGCTGCATGCTTGCCTAAAGGACAGTGGCCCGTACAGCCCGCAGTGATTTTTACAATAACAGCTCTTGGTCTGTTGAACAGAGCGGATATTCTATTTTTATTATAACTTGGCCAGAGTTGCCCTGGATATGCTACATGCTTTCAGGGCGCTCTATCTGGCATTTGCCAGCGCCAGGGAATGTAGAAAGAGTCCCTCTTCAGGAAACTTAGTGTGATATGAATATCTTCAACATGGCCACGTTGTAGAGCTGCACCCTCTCTCGTTCTCTGCAATGTTACGTTAAGCGTCGTATAAAAAAAAAGCGTACTGCCCAAGAAGCTAAGTAACTCCCGACAGTCCTGCGCCGCCCTAAAATATATATAACTGAGTCAAACGCCGTAATGGCTGCTTGACTATCTGTAAAAATGGCGATGTTCGGTTTCGGTGAATGAATACACAGAAACAATGATGTGTAGGGCACCGGTAGTGCCGATTCAAGCGGTTCTTTGCACTCTACTTAGCTTGGTTTAGTTATAAGCTTTACTCATCGCAGACCACCAGCTACAGTCCCCATGTTTTACCAAAGGTATAGAGAGCTATACATGCTGATCTTGTATGCTTAGCTTCCACTTCAGTATGGGATCCAGGATTAAACCCAAATACCTGGCACTGGAGGATAGTAGAAACAACCCTGATACTAGGATCACCATATCGTCCACGTAGGCGACGGCCTTAACACCACCTTGCTCAAGTCTCATCATGACCTTGTTCATAACCATTAGCCATAGCAGGAGAGAGAGAACTCCACCTTGGGGGGTACCGCGGGGTACGTGCCTGACAGCAAGTGTAATTGATAAAGGATTTTTATTGATTTCTTGAAATGACGTTATTCTCCTGACCCACAGAACACATTTTAATAAACCTTGGCGGGATTTGTTTATTAGCATGTCCTGTGTGACAATTTACCACAGTTCGGCCAAAAAATAAAAATTAAAAAAGGTAAGCTAGAAAAAAAATTGAGAAAAAGCAAGTCAATTTTTCACGCTTGTGAATTGTCACGTAGGACAGCTTCTTCTTTAAAAAGATCTCTGAGTTTTTTTTATTTCTTGTCAATCCTGAGATTAACTGTCCTCCATATGGGACAAGACATTTTCGAAGACTCGACTTTGACGCCATCTTTTTTTTTTTTTTTTTTTTATATATGATGTTGCCAAAGCTCAGGGGATGCCCTATGATGCTAAAGCACAGCCTTGGCAGGAAAGGAATTAAGGATGAGGGAAATGGGTTAGGAGGTTGAGTGAAGGAGGTGTCGATGTACGCCCCGTTTGAAAGTTTCAGGCTCATAAGACGAGGGAAAAACAGAAGATGGTAAACTGTTCCACATTCGTGTTGTTCTGCTAAGAAAAGATTCCCGAAATTTGACGGTACGTCCAAATTTGACCCGGAGAGTAAAGGGGTGGGAGCGACTTGTAGATCTTGTATCGCGCGTTGTAATGAGTCTACAAGGAATCAGGCTAGCGATTTCGTTAGAACAATGGCCATGGAAATAGCGATAAAAGAGTGAGAGACAACCGACATTCCGTCGATGCTCAAGAGAGTCAAGGCCCTCAGAGATTGAGGAATCGCCAATAAGTTTAACAGCCTTACGCTGAACTTTGTCTAACGCGGACAATGCGGTGTGTCCTGCCCCTGCCCAAATAAATGACTTAAAAAATGAAGAAGAAGAATAAAATAAAATCTTAAAAACTTGCTCTTCTTTGACTTTCTAAATTGTACTATACCTTAAGTGGCAAAGTGTACAACGGAAAAGGATTTCCATACTACTACGCGGGCTTTTTTCGTATTTCAATCAAATAATAAATGTTTGCCTATGGTATTAATATATGGGAATTGTTTTAAAGCAAAAATCAATGAACAGATAAAATTTGGTATTGACGTTGCCATAAAACGACGTGATCTACTTTAAAGCTGCAGCTACTTATGACCTTTTGACTAATTTGCAAACGAAAGCTGTATCCATAAAGCAGCACAGAGCATTATCTTTTCAGTTTCGCTAAATTTACAGACATTGCCTTAACTTGTTAAGAGTTCGAACATTTTAAGCCTTGAATGTTTTCAAACTGGATATCTGGAACTTTTTGAAATTTTAAAAAGTTTTGTCTTCCATAGCATAGTGCCTCTTGCGGGCTAACAAAGTTGACCCAAGTTCACTTAAAACCTTGAACATAAATCTTAACAACGTGACTGGCGGTTTGACCTGTATTTAACCGTTCTTTAACGAATCTGCGCAAAACAAATTCTAAATAGCGTCGTACTTCCTTATATGCAAATTATTTGATTACTTTCTTCCCATTCCTGGGACAAAATAAGCTTAAGATTTTCCCGTAACGCATGAGGGAACATGACTGTTAGTAACTTGGTGCCAGCATCTTCCACACCATTTATAACCAGCAACAGCTCAGAATGACTCACCATTCACAGTCAGACAGGAAATGTTTGTTATCGTCTTAGCCAAACCAGAAAGTTTTTAAGCAGACACTAACGTCTGAATTAATTTTTTCCCGCAGATTACAAGACACAACACACTTCATTTGCATGTGATCCAATTGATATATTTAATTTCTGGATAGACGTAATTGTTCTTGTATGCTATGAGAAAAAATTTGTTCAAAAAGCCATTATGAACGATAACAGTTTTTTTTCGTGAAAAGAGACAGGTGCAATCAGGTAAATCCAATTGAAATTAAGAAAGGTACATAAGTAGGGGAGATTCGACTGCAGAATAACAGATGTAAGCGAATTTAAAGCCCCCGGCCCAGCTATTCTTGTAAAGTACTAAGTTCACCTGGAGGTGTTCTTTCCTCTTTTCATGTTTCCGGCTTTTTCGCTTTCAATTCCTCTTGTTCTTTAAGAAAGTTGAGGCTACTGCGGTTCTTGTTCTTTAAGAAAGTTGAGGCTACTGCGGTTGATGACTCTTCAGCTTTTCATGGCCCTTCAGCATGAAGTCAATATAAGTTGAACTAATCAACTAGAGACCTTTTGCTTTTTGAGTTTTTACCTATTTATTAAAGATAATTACATGAATTACCTCTTGCGGATTAAATGAATGAACACTAAAGGGACTTCTTGAACAAAGGTTCGACAACATGTTCCAAGGCAAAATTTCAACAATTTTTTCGGACGAATTATTATTACGGTGTTTTGACCACAGATAAAGTATCTATCTGTTACTTTAAAAATTATGGGTACAATTAGGTATGACATGAGTTCCAAGAAAATTTCGGAAGGTTGCATAAGCAAAGTTCCATGAGTCAAAATTTTTGCCATTAGATTACTAATGCCTTCAAAAATGTCGCTGTTCGAAGGTATCACGCATTATTCAGAGATTTTGATACGGATATCGAACGATCACTTTCCAAACCTGATTTTTTCAATTAAAATATTAAATTATAACAGTTTATATAATTTGAATTTTAAAACTACGACAGAAGTTCAAGTAATGCCAATTGTTACGTGAATATGTAAACTTATCCTTTTGCGATTTATTTAATAAGATTTAATTTAAAACAACTTATATCATTTTTAAGTGTTACCAAGATGGCCTAACCTAATACCGATCGCAGAGAATCTCCAAACAGGTATCCGATACCACCATATTAAGAAGTTCGTGCAAAGAATTTAAATGTTTCAATCGATAACGTATGTTCAGTGTTTACCGTAGTTACATAATATAATTCAACTTTACCTCAATAAATAAACGGTTATATTTCGCGTGGTAAAATTGTCCTAAAGTAATCACTTTTTAGGTCGAGCGGCTTTATCCCGAACATCGAAGGATTTCAAACCAACTAGTTTAACCTCTTTTTTAAATACTGGTCATCCATTAGCGGCTGATTCTGGAATCACTTCTTTTCAAATATTAGCCATATAACTTTATGGAAAGTTCACTGAAACGGCTCTTCATATTACAAAAGAGACCTCTACCACCTCTTTCGGTTTAGAAGATACTTTTAAGAGCACCAGCACTAAAGTTATTCACTAAAATTTGTTTGAACTGGGTGTAAGTCAGATTTAGGTAATATACCCGTAACCAAATTTACGTGCAAAGAACCTTAGAGTGGTGTCGTGTCATTTCTCTTTTACTTTGTCTCATCGTCATACATAAAACCCTGTCCATACTAGATTAAATTATGCAAATTAGGTGTAATACTTCGCCCAATTATTAAATTGACAATTATTTACTTTGGGGCTATACTCGACCGAAAACTTACCTACAAACTGAGCATCGAGTTTACATCTTTCTCTCTCTTTTCATTTCGCAACCGAAAGACGGAGTTGGGTCAATTGGTCGAGTGGCACGATCACCACGCCACGTATTCAGGTTCTAATCTCGGCCTCACTGTGAGTATTTAATTTTCAGTTGTAATAAATTAAAAATCCGCTCTGTCTCAGGGCTGTTGTCTAGCTTGCAGCAATGCCAAAACAAGACATTCAATTTTTATCATTTCCGTTACCCTAATTCCCTTCCGGCCAAAACTATGCTAACGCATCATAGGGTCTTCCCCTCCGGTTTGGCTACATCATAAAACAACTTTTTTTGGGGCATGGCGGAATAAAAACTTCATCTAATTCTATGACAATGATTGTAAGTAGACCACCGATATTGCGCTGTAACCTCTAATGATCTTTTGGCATCATAGGTCGCCGACGGTGGGTTCAAACGTGGGACCCGCATGTTTTGTAAACATTGGAAAACCATTTGAGAAGTATTGGAATTTTTAACTACTGAAGATTGTGCTATAACTATCTACTTATCTCCAATTCGCAAAGATGTGGATACAACCTATAAAAGCTAGATAGGTGTATATGCCCAATAGGTTTCCAAACATGAAAAACCTTGCTCACACACACAGCTCTGCTTGAGGTGGTGCTCGAGATTACAAAGTTCCTACACTACAAAGAGTTCACATTGGGAACTTTTATCGACACTGTTTTTGTCTTTAATTATGCAACCATTGAGGCTATTTAAATGCTCTAAAAATTCCAAAGGTGGACTGAACCACCTGCAATTGAATAGCCAGGCTGTTAAGCAATAGAGCGATAATCTCCGAGTGGTGCGGCATCACACTCAATACGGCCGGACATTGAGACTCGAGGCAGACCACAAGGTAAAGTCCTTTCACTTCTACTGTTTCTGAACGAGCTACTTGTAAAGTTCGAAATAGAGGGTGTAAAAGTATTTACGTACCCCTTCGGTATATTGGTGTCCAGGTAAGTGGCTGAATACGATTATTGAATTCACGGAAACAGCTCTAAGGAAGCTAAGCTCCTTGACAGGAACCGAAGGACTTCACACTAACCCGCGTAAAACGGAAATAGTACTCTTCAAAAATAAATATATACCAAGTCTACACGGAACATAGCTATAACTCCGGGCCCATTCCAAATACTTTGGATTTATTCTATACTGTAAACTGTCCTGGTAACTGAATGTAGAAGAAAGGATTTCTAAATCAAGCAAAGCCTTCAACGCATGCAAAAGACTATTCGGCACAAAGTGGGGACTAAGGGTCTATGGGTATATACCGACATAATACGACCAATTCCAATTTATGGTGTTATGGTTTGGTGACCAGCTGTAAACCTATTTGCAGTATTCGGAATCACGGGTATACTCAAATTCACGCCTTTCCGTGCTCTAGATATAATCATCCCAGACCTCCCTACTACAAATCTGTACGAAAGAACGCCGCGAGAGCGATGCTGCGTCTTAAGGAATCGAAATTTCTCAAGACGCGGAAGTGTGACCACAGCAGCGTGGGTCAGGGATTTTAGTAGAAAGTTCAGGGTGGTTGTACCAGACAGGTTGTACTGAGAATCTAGAACAGAAGAACCTGGGAACACCATTAATATCTAGAGCTGAATGTTTACTAGTCTAACATACTTATCAGCGATTGTAGTATATTGCAAGCTGAAGCCGTGTCTATACAAAAGGCTTCCGTAATGAATCACAGTCTGATACCGAAAGGCTTGTCGATCACAACAAGCAAACTTTAAAAGCTGGTGGGTCGAACGAACTTAAATCCGAAACGTTACTCAACTGCTATAGAGCCGTGTAAAGTCTCAGCATGAGCAGGAAGGCCAATCAGTACATTTTTTAATGAAAGATCTTAATTTCACTGACATATTTTCTAGAAGAAGAGTGTTAAAATAAACTTGTCCTCTTAGGCAGCCGCTTTGCGGGACTGTTAAAAGTTTAATTTTTAGGGACCAAATTGAACTACCACCTCCCTGCGAGAATCCCTGGATAACAATGAGTGACAGAGGAACCAAGAGAGGTTAAAGCCTTGGTGAAACCTTTGATAAGGCTTTTAAACTCTCTGAGTCCTTATATCACTTGTGGTTATACAGCGTCAAGAAGATTCGTGTGTAGGAGTTGGTTTCCAGATAAGAGGGTTACAAGGTTAGGATAGGTATGCTTGACAGTAGAAAGAAAGCTGCGCATTCAGGTGTCCTGGGATTCACCGAGATTGTTTTTTTTTTCGCATACATTGTCTATAAATGGACATGTTTTGGCTGGCACGTGAGTTTTTCGCATCCTTTCTCAACTGGGCTTGGGACCGGCTACGGCGGAGGCTTCCAATGGTAATATAAAAACAATTAAACGATATCTCAACGCCAAGATTCGCTAAAACAAAAACGACCCTGGAACATATAATGGAAAAATTTGGATTCCTTGGGTTTCTTCAAATGACAGAATCAAGAACCAGATCGACCATATTTCTCTTTTCAAACCCTGGAAATACCATCAGGGTTTTTCATATTTCGTCTAAGCGGAGTGCTGATATTGGCAGTAATGACCATCTAATAACAGCTAAATTGCTCTATGTCGATACAATGCAATACTTAATGTACTACGGTTTGACCAGACCAAAGCTTCGCTGTGTGCGCAACTTGGTCATAAAACCAACGATTCCATAGATCAAAAATACGTCTGAAAATATATCGTATGAGAAAAGAATGGAAGGTGACCGTGTATTAGTGATACCAAATTGTCAAAATTACAAAACCGAAGGCAGATTAATTAAGCATTTATCCTATTAGCAATATCACAGTCAAGCAATATCTCAAAGAAAGCAAAAGTTATAGTGACAAATTGTACGAGATACTGAGCACTTTTTAAAAAAGTACGATAGGTCTACACTTGTCATAAAGATGGAAGGAATATTTTATTAAAGTCCTCAAAAAAACATTACTGAGCCTTCATCGAATACATCTTCATCACATCTTTTAGGCTGTTGCTACTACTAAGGCTATTCTACATCTAAAAGTTCGGCTTGGTCGTCACCGTTTTAAGGACATTTAAAATTCATGTTTCGAAATAGGAAAGTTTAACGTCACTTTTGATAGGAAATATAAGAATAAAATGTCTTTAATAGTTGGTTTTTTTCATACTAAGGTATTTAAAAAAATATGGAAAATAAAGACATTTATTATTGTAAACTTTCTTAATTATTTGCTTTTTTATCTCCAGATTTTCTTGTAAAATGTTTTTCAGCTTGTTAGAATTTGGTAGCATTGATTTAAATTGTTATGTTGTCCACCCTGCGTTTTCAGTGTCGGCTTTGAAATTTCTCGAAGTCGACGCCTACGCCCGATTTTGGACGTAGAAGATCAATTAATTTAACCTGCACTCAAAGCCGATGATCAAGTCGAACTCTTGAATTTAGAATGTCATCTAGCGGAGTAGGTACCGGACGCAATAATGTCGACAGACTTCAGTACTGCCGCAGGAATAAATAGAATACCAACTAATTCCACTTTTGCGATTGATATTCGGTTTCCTCTATTTTAGGCTTGCTGATATATCATCGAACTCAAAAATGAGGGATTGTGGAGATTCCTAAGAAAAGGCGGCTATGTGAGGAATTATTGTAGTCTCCGAAATCATAACAAGAATCGGCAATTTAATCATACCTGACTGCTGTATCTGCAGTGACCACATTAACATCGAACAACCCGAATTTAGGGCCCTATTACTCTCATGTTCGTCGATTTTATAAAGGCATTTGACAGCGTTGATTGGAAGCACGTATGGGGAGCTTTATGTAGAAAAGACATCCTAAAAACTCATTAACCTCTTTAAGGAAGCCTACTAGTGATATCAATGTAACGATAAAATAATAAGAGCTTTTCCAGGTGCTGAACGGAGTGAGACAAGAATGCATATTTTCATTTTTATTTATTTTTTTTTATATTGTCATTATTGACGTAACATTTTATGCCCTAGATAGCCACTAATCAAAAAGGGATTAGATGGAGTTTTATGTCTTATATCCAACAAACTGAGCCTGTAACTCAAATGTCTGAAGTCTGATGAAGGGATAGAATACTTATAGGTAAATTTTATCATTTCGGAAGCATAGTAACAGCAGATAACAGAATTAAAGTCATTGTAAAGGCTTGTATCAACAAGATTCGAGTTACATTTAATATTCCCGCTAAGATAATCTTTAATAAAACCATGTTTAGATACGAAACTTACATGTGGATAATTAAAAGAAAAAACTGTAATGATGTTCAGCATGGATAGCGACTTATCTAATAACGTCTAAGACACAACAAGCCTGACCCCTGAAAGAGAATGCAACGCAACTAAACAGAATAAATTTTGATAGTTGCGTTTAAGGTGGCATTTGAGGCAAATTTGTTTAATAAGAATATTACTTATTCGGACAGAAAAAGTATATTTGATTCCATAAGATGGAAACTGGAACTCTTTTAACTTCCATAATTATTTTTCCTCAAACTCAAAAAAGAAAGAAAAAAAGAAAAAGTTTAAAAGTCGTAAACGTAAACAAAAATGTTCCGGCTGTCAATTAGCTGAACTGCGTTAAAGTTGAAAGTTGCCCAACTTTTGCGTCATGGTTGCGTTGGCTGCGTTCACTCCGTTCATTTCATGGAGCTGCCATGCAACTTACTTTTACGTGACATTCAGTTGCGGTGGCTACAGCATGGCTACTTTGCATTCTATTCAAGAAATTAGTCGACCGGTGTCTCCGGCGAATGTTGAACGTCTATTGGCCGAAGGTCATGAATTTATACCCGCATTGGACCTAAAGGAGACACCAAGTTGGACGACCAAGCAACACAGAATAGGTACGGAGAGAAGGATGGTACCCAAATACGGAAAACGTGGCATAACTCGAGGTCGGTGTTTTGAACGTCATATACGTCACAAAGAAAAGACAGAACATTAAAAAAGTTACCTTAACACTGGGATCTTAAAGCCCACAATATCACGGGATGGATTTCTGTCAATAGCAATTTTAATTGTACAAGAGAGCACGTGCTTCTTAGGAAATTAAATTTTAAGTCTTTACGGCAATAAACGTTTTTCTTCGGAAGCATCTGAAAAGGCAAAACTTTTAATCAGCGCATAATTGTACGAATAACTATTATATAACACATAAATTACACGTTTAACAACTAACGTTGGCTACATCAACATGCATCCAAAGGCATATCAAAGGATCTGGAACTTTCAAAATTTTTCAAAAAGTAATTCAATGAATCACTCGACCTTTGCCATGCATGAATGTGTTCAAAACTTCTCACTAATAATTTAGTACTTTTAAACCTATAAAGTTTCTGATGTCATAAGAGGAATGCATTATTGGATCCAAAATTAATTTTCTCACATAACATCTACTTTTAATATTTAATAAAGAAACCCATCAATTATTGATCTCTGGACACCTGTGAATCACAATGTTCAGACTATACCCTAATCGCCCAAAAATTACATGAAAGTGACGAATGCCGTAGGCATTTCCCTCCAAAATGCATCGCCAGTAAGGGAAGAAAAAAAAACGCATAAAAAACCTGCAGGTACAGGTATCGGTTGACGTGAAAGAGGTCAATACCAGTGAAGAGGAACATTTTTTGTTTTCATTTTTCTTCTCTGGCCCGTATTCACTCTCAAAAGTATTGTAAAGGTAAGAAACGTTGAAAAAAATGGGACGCAACTTAACGATAATAAAAAAAACAATCTTCTTTTCTGAAAAGTCATTTACTATCCCAGCGATCACGTTTCTAATAGCGTTGTCTGTTAAGTGAACAAGCCATAAAGTTCTAATAAGGAGGAGGTTCAGATTTGTAGGTTCGATATTACTTGACATTAAAAATTCTGGTCAGGATAGACGCGACTGGTAGTTCTCATAAGTTTTGTTTCTTACGATTCAATGCAATGTTTTGAAGATGAAGACGATACCACCTAAGGTAGTTAAGTGATTGAAATTCACTTAACTCTTTATACGGTATTTGCATATGAACGTGATTATTTGAAATTTTGATTTTAATTCTGAAGGAAGAAACAGCCGAAGAAGCGTCTTAGGGAATTGGAAATCACAAATAAGTCATTGTGCTTAGCACGGTCTTAAATGTTCGTTGTCGACGCGAATTCTGTCACGCTTGTCGAAAGGTAATTTTATGGTATCCGCTCAAGAGACAAGACTGGCGAGTTCAGGAGGTTGAAGCATTGCAAAAATGATAAAATCTTTTCATAAAATGTTAAACAATTTACGAAAATGTGAGTCACAATTTCAAATAAAGCGAATCGTGGCTCACGACTTTAATTTTCGTTTTGTTTCAAAAAGTATCGTTAACGTTTCAGCTCCCTCCGCTTGCAAAGCATCCATTTGCAGCTAGTAGTAGTACAGCTAGCCAAAACTGATCTTCAAATTAATCCAATTCAAAAAACAAAGCACTTTTGAGATGAAACTCATGTGGACGAAGCACTTGTAGCCCGCACTTGCATGCGCAATCTACTTACGCCAAACAAAGCACTTTAATCAAGTCACTATAAACACTTGATGAGGTAATTTTAAGGTTTTTAAAAATTTTTAAGTTTTATATTATGTCACTGACTTTATTTGCCTTTTAAAACACAACACAACCGCGCGTTTCTTCTGCTGTGTCTTAACGTCTTTCCTCACTGAACAAGACTGGTTGAAATAGGGAAATTTTGTACCCACGAAGCAAACTCTTTGGCATTTTACTCTTAAGCCAAAAACCTGTGGATGTTAAAATACACCTGAAGAGCAAATACAGGTAAAGGTAACAAAAAGAAACTCAGGTGAAGTAAAGAGAATTTGTCTCGCTGGTAAACTAATCACGCAGCAGTTAAAAGAGAATTGAAACGTGTTATCCAGTGCCGGAGGTAAATTACGACTTTAGGGTTAGCAGTTTGGGCACATTTACAAAGTTATAAATTTTATTATGTACAAACATTTGGATACAAAAATTTTAATTAATTTTTATCCCTACCCCAAAGTATCTTAAATAAAAGAAAAGAAACTATCACATAAAAAACAAAAAAGCTGTTAAGCAGCAATTAAAAGAATCAAAGAACAGAAGCAATTGAAATCTTCAAACTATCACGCAGTGCACTTAACCCGCCATTAGTAGTGGGTTGCATTAACTCTTAGCCCTTTTAAATTTGTTTTGCTCGAATGCATTTCGATGCGTGGGAGACTCCAACAGGTACGCTTACCACAGGTTTCAAAAAGTAGAGAAATTATTTTTGAGACTAAAAACCCTTAGCTCTTTTTTATGAGGGTGTTTAAAGACGCTTTTCAAGTTAACAGCACAAATGTGTTCGTAATTAATCTCCAGACCGGCTTTCTTTTATAATAATAGAAACGAAGACGGAAGTTATGAAAGGTAAGATAAAGGGTTACCAACCTTTATGACTTTTGTTTCATATGAAAACAAATATTTGCCCCTTGACGTTGATATGAAGTGCACACAAAAGGTTTTTTCGTTTGATTCTGTTTAAAGTGAACTAATTTAAAGAACATGGTGGAACCGCTTTCACAAGTGCCTTTCTGCGTGAGCGGTTCTCCAGCTTCCTAATAAGACGTACTCCGCACGAGACACGTTTGATATTCTACAATTCTCGTGAGCTAAATCTCCTGTTTACTTTGCACTGTTTGGACAAGATAACGAGCATTATAAGACTTTTGACTTAATTTGCCTGTGTACCTGAGTGGGTTGAACTTGATGCCTACACAGGAAAGTTTTGAGTTTGGACATAACATCGGTTCCAGTTTCACTCACGGAGCAATTATGGACGCTCTATAAGGTGGCAGATATAGTATGTTACTCATATTACATATGGATAAATCATGTGGGATTTTGCTTCTATGATGAAATTTCACGAAAGTATCTTTTCCCTAATGAAATTTATCTATTGTGATAAAGAGAAATTGTCATCCAAGTTGGGAAGGCATTAATACAACGAAATAATAATTTACTTCCCTACATTTAAGCGGTTTTGCATTATTGAAATGCATTTAAAATGTAAGTTAATTATAATTGGAAAAGGGAGACGTTTGAGGATTTTGTTATGTTTTTCGATATTGCCTGAGATTTGACGAGAAAAAAAGAATATCGGATGCATAGAATGAATGAAATAGTAACGACTGTGTCCATCGACAGCGAACTGAGGTTGTATTTTTTTAATATCAGACAAATTACAAGAAAGTAATTTCTGTTTTCTTCCTCATTGAAGTAGTACATTTAGGGATCAAGTCAAGACCATGCGGATAATCACTCCAACTACTGTGCTACCACCAAACGCTATTGCTATTCCAAAGTTCTTTTCATGGAGAAGCTCCGGTCCAACAACTCAGCCGTCCTGCAATGACATCTACTTTAAGATGTCCGTCTTTAACGTCTTTTAATTTGCCGATGTGAGATGAACGTCGCATGAGGTCTTCTCCATCCCACTGCTGGCACTAATTTTTAGGAATGGGAGAAAAAATAGCAACTGACGAGATCAAGTCTTGAACCGAGCACCATGCGGATGATACTCCATTCCCTCACCATTGGGCTACCAACGTTGTTGCTAATTGTCCGTTTCAAAATTCCATTAAAGGAAAAGCCTCGATCTCACACACATATCTTATCCATATCATCCTTCTTATTACTTCGAAGGACATAGGCTAAAACCGTTTTTTCCAACGCATCCTGTTTTGAGCAGCAGCCTTCAATTCTGTCCAGGATTTCCAAGTAACTGCGCCGCTGTTATCATTGTTCTCCTCCATGTTACTTTTGGTCTGCCAGCTAGTTAGGTTTCTTGTGGTTCAATCGAGAGTCTGTTTACCTGAGTTGTCTTTGTCGCCACGTAGACCCTCGTTTATCCATGCCCATTTCCTTCGCCGAATTTCGTTGCCGAACTTTTTCTGACTGGTTTGGTGCCGCAATTTGTCGTTACTTACTCTACTTTACCAGTAAGTTTTCAGGATCTGACATATAAATCTGACATCAATTTTCGAAATCGTACAGGAGTACCACTTTTGCGATGATTGAGCTGCACAGCCATAATTTGGTTTTAATTTACAGATTTGGTTCTTTCGCTTTGTTTGTTAGGAAACTAATGCCTTCTTCTACCGCATCATATTTAATAATATGATATTCAAAATTGATAATATGAATAGAATACCGAGGTAACAAAAGTTTTCTACCACATCTACTTTTTGGAAAGAAATTTGGTTTTGGTCTTTATCCGCATGTCTTCTGATTTTGATAGAGTTAATTTCAGATAGGCCCAACTATTTTCAGTTGCTAAATTCTGTATTATGTTGTCCGGTTGTCGGCGAGATAGCAAACAGATATCATAAGTATATGAGGAACTATGCATCTCTAAGAGCTTTAATCAGTACAATTATTTTCTCTGGCAGTCCAAGTGGCCACAATACTCTCCGTATAAAACTCCCATTAACCGAGGTGAATGCCTTTCATAATCGACGAAGGCTAGATAGAGACGGACCATAATTTCGTAGATTGCCCGTAGTCGTTTGAGTTCGTGGTTACGTGCTGGCCTTCCATCCCGAAGATCCCAGGTTCGAGCTCTACCTTAAATTGTAGGTCCATTTGTAATCATTGTCTCCAATTGGGTGGAATTCTTTTCCAGCCCAAGTTACAGAACTAGAGAGAGGTACAGAAGTGAGTCTGTCCAATCTAAGCCTGTTAACTTCAAATAAGACAGCATTTTACGCAGCTAGATGTCTCTTTAGTTATAACATGAAAGGTACAGGTGTTCCAAGCTATTTTCAGGATGGAGTGTAGGAAAGTAAAAAGTTATATCTTCTGTAAGGTTCAGTCGGATTTCAGAAATCGGACCGGTTGCCATGTTTTTCCAGCTGTTTTACCGTTGTCCATCGTAGACTTAATTTCTGTTCTGGATGGAACGCGGATGGTAATTCTTATGCGAATTGTACGTATTTATTATTTCTATAGAACGGCAAACAAGTGTTTTTCCATCTCTGGAGTTGCTGCTCATCACTGCACAACAGCCTTCAGTCCGAATTATTTATGTCTTGTTTCCGAGAGTTATTTAGTGATATGGTACAGCACTTTACTATCGCCTGTATTTGCTGCATTTTCCACTTGTTTTACAAACTCATTTATCTATTCTCTTCTTGTATCTGATCACTTCCTGTATCTGATCCCTATCTTCAGTGATCGTTCGCCATCTGCGTCTGACGACCACATGGTGTATTTGGATTCTCCTCCTATCATTCGGAGATACCCATGCCACCTTATATATCTTCTTGTGACAAAAGTAGATTCTAACTATGTATTTATTTTTTAAGAACTACAAAAGTCAATGAAAAGATTACTATCGCCGTTGTTTTCCGAAGATATGTTTCAGGTCGTCGGGCCATTTGAGCTTCTACGTTTGCCCATCAACAAAATCTAGGTATGATGTGAAAAATTCATTCAATTGCATGTCAAACTCGTCTTTCATATCAACACGTCCAACTAATGGGACCGAATATGTGTTATTTGTTGAATACGATGTCAATGTCATCCCTGTGAGGTTCCGTTTAGTTCCTACTAGAATATAAGAAGGATTCCCCACCTATGTCTTTATATTCACCCTCATCGTACCATCTGATTTCACTGAGTCACATTCTTGATGTTGAATCTATTTATCTTGTTTAGGATTACATCCAGCCGCCCGTTCAAAATTAGCGTTCGTACATTACATGTCCATATTGATATCCTTTATTTAAAAACAAAGGGGCGCACTAGAAAAGAGCATTTGTTGAGGACCGTCGAAAGCAGCGATGAGTTTTTATACTTAATGCAGTAAATATAATGCACGCATTAAATATTCAACGAACACAGGGTCCGACAAAATAGTCTTCGACAAAGACGTTTTACCTTCAGACGAAATCCTTTTTTACATTTTCTTGAAGACTGTCTTCAGCATACATTTGGGCAACCAGGTCTAATTAAAGCAAAAACTGCTGTTTTGTTATTATAGTACTATAGAATAATCTAGCCCCATTTGCTTTCACCAAAAAATCTGAAGGATTTTCTTTTTGGACCTAGAATTTAAAGTTGATTCGGAGCCGATATTTCTCTGCAATTTACATGGACTTTTTATCGTAATCTGTTGTCAGCAGAACACAACTCTCTTCGCCGGTGGGATTTGAACCTGCGACTTTCGGCTTGGAAGGCCGGTACATTATCATTTACAATACCAAAGGCGAGTCCAACGTTACGTGATAGCAGGTAAAACAAATACCGCGGGGATAAAATTATCAGTTTTAAGATATTTTATTTAATAACTGTTAATAAGTGATCAAACAAACTTAGATAAGATCGAAGTAAGTGCAGTCAATGTAAGCCCTTTTATTTTAGGTATTGGCTGAACTTGGGAAAGTTTCTATGTCGATGGAAAAACTTTTGATAAACAAGACAGATAAAAAAGTGTATGCATAGGATTGGCAAAGAAAGAGGCGTAGCCGTGATCGATCTTCGCATTCGATAAGTTAAGTTTTACATATATCTCGAAAGTCTAAGGAATGCAAAAGTTTACTGGTAAAGGTAGTGATAAGTAAAAACTCTCTGCAAAATGTTGACACAATTAGGGGTCTTATAGAAACTTTGGTGAAATTTTTCTAACATTTGGTTTTTGATAGGCATCCTCCCTCGTGAATATAATAGCTAATATCATAAAATGAATAATTGAGATGATGCTTGAGCTTAGACCAGTTTCTTAAAAAGTATATTTAGGAAATAGAAAGGTATTGTACAATCTGTACTTGATGCTATATACTATGTAGATATAAGGTCCATACATTTCTCAGGAGTAAATGTGGTCAAAAGCATAAGGCAACTACATGTCTGTTCGTAGGCTCAACCTGTTAAATCTGACCTTCGTCTAACCTAATGTTAGCTATTATTTTAGGAAAACTAACAAGTATACTTTGCTAAATAATCACTGTAAACAAAAAACGTGGATATTCCACCTTTAAGACACAGGTGTGTACTCTTAATATTTTAGGATGTTGCATCGTAAAAATCTAACTTTTCTCACGTTCTCACTATATTTTACCTCTGTTTTACTCAATTACTACAGGAAAATCCCAAATAAAAGTTCTCACACCTTTTTCAGGTTCACGCAAAATTCAATTGTTATCCGAACATGTGTGCTGCATAAACACAATAAGGTTCGTTGCCTAAGTCTTTTGTTATTTCATTTCCCAAAATGTAGGAACATCACGTAGATTTGGCGAGCATTTCCCACACGCTGATTGTAACTCCGCTACGGGTCATAGTGCCAACAGCCAAGTGGCTTTTCACCTTATATTGATTCTTTCGTGCCTAAATCATTTCAGGTTTATGGAATCTTAATTTACCATTTTCTGCGCTAAATGTGCAATCAGACTGTACTGCATTCACTGAAGTTTGATGTGGTTTTCCTTGAAAGATGTAACTGCTATGCTCATCTTCACTTTTCAGAACAACTGAAGGTTGTGTTGTAACACGAACTCACGTTTTCCCGTTGGCTATATGATATTTGTCTCTCATTTTTCATGTCGCCGAGCAGCAGGTTATGAAAATTATTGGAAACAAATAGGTAATAAAATAAAACATTGGAATGCATTGAGGTATTCAGATATCGTAAGATTCGTAAGTGAAGTGCGTAGGTATGCATACTTTACGCTTTACGTTAATCATTACATGCATTTGAAATCTGTCATTTATCGCATTTATTACTTTAAAGTGGACACTTTAGAATTCAGGGAAACATTCCTTAAATTTTTGTCAGTATCTCTTTAATGGAAGACTTATCGAAGGAAAGAAGGGAATTTTGTAACACAAAATGGGAAATAGTTTTGCTATTATTCTCGTGTATTGTTTTTTTTTTGGTTTGTTCTATTGTTTTACATGACATTGGTATTTACAACAGACAGGTAATGAACACTTACGTTGACCTTTCTAAATAATTTTCCGTGCGTGTCTCGACCTCACTTCCTGTCATTAGTATAGTACGTAAGATAGTTTCGCATTTTTAGAAGATAAATGATCTTTTAACATAAAATTCGTTGCTTCTTACAAGGCGCCTTACCTTTTTTTTACTAGGATTATAAAATTTATCTGAAAATTATTTCTTGACAGTTATGAATGTCAACTTACTATTTCCGGTAATATTAATGGGTACTTATGGTGATTAGGTTTTGATTTGGGTAAAAGGTCATCCGCAGTTTAAATGTAGAAACTACTCGAAATAAAGACTGAATGAATGATTATGACAAATTACGAAAATAAAATTAGTTTACATCAATACTGATATTATATTAACATATTGTCTTATTAGAGATTGTTTTTATCTAGTAAATTCTTTGAATTTTTGAGTTATTCAGTGGCGGATCTGAAATTAAACCAAGAAAGAGGATGAAGAGCCAAAGAATATATTTGTAATTAAAACCGTTTCCATTTCCAACCAGCATCTAAGGCATCACTAACAAGTGTTCTGTGTGTTCCTACGTGAAGTAGAAGAGTTTATATTGTACCATGGATTTTGACAACATTAAACATTGCACGCCCTGGTACAAATAGGAGGTTTCTCATTCGTCGGTTTATAGTAAGGGATGGGAAGACAGGAGTAGCCTTACTTCGTACCACGTTGACCGATTTGGATGATCCATTTTTTTATAAACAGCATGATCTCCTATTGATACGATTATAAGTTTAAATATATAAGACAGAAACTAAGTGCTTGGAAGCAGACTTACAAGTTCTCTGTAGGTAGGGTTCGAGACGAGGTTTTATTAAGAAATTAAAATAATCCACTCCGTCTCTGGGCTGTTGTCTAGCTCGCAGCAATGCAAAAACAAGATATTAAAGTTTCCTCACTTTTCTTACCCTAATTCTCTTCCGGCCAAAGCCATGCTAAGGCATCAAAGGGTTGTCCCCTAGACTATGGCCACGTCGTATAAAAAAATACAGTAGCGACGTTTATAGTTGCCGGTTTAGTAGCTTCAACGTTTCTACATCTTTCATTTAAAACTACATCGTTCCGATAATAAGTAAAAATCTCCATGGAGGCAAAAACTTCGACTTGGGCCTCTTAAGTCTGGAACACCTTATATAGTTGTGTGCTACTTTAAATTACACCGTACGTTCCAGTTACTATGAAAGCAATATTGACATGTCATTATCCTACTTATGGGTTTGACCGCACAACGAAAAGTGAATAAAGCCGCATTTAACTCCCTTTTACTGGGTACAGCGGTATAATAAATTCCGCGCCCTTTTTTGTTTCCACAGCTTAATAAAGGCTCATAATAGGAGCAACATGAGAGACGTAACAGATGTTAGCTCGCATCATATTTTGACAGCTCTTCGGTTGTTTATATACTTAATACCAATTATGAGGTACGGTCAAGAAAAAGCGGCAAATACAATAAAGTTTCACTTCGGTGCAATGAACTAACACTCAGTAACTGTAAGGTGGCATTTAATTAATTTTTTTGTCATTTTCAGAAATTTAATCTCGAAAAAGTCCAATAATCGTACTCGAAATGTATAAAAATTCGACGAGAAATTTCAATGTATCTTTTTGTCTGAACGACTCCGGAGCAATTGACACAACGCCAACTGCGGCATTGGAGACCTTGCTCCACTTTCCACCACTTGACGTCCACTGTAACAGTATAGCTGCCATAAGACTGAAAGAGTCGAAATGTTGGAAATATTCTGACCACGGCAACAGTAGTATACTAAGAATATATTCTGCAGGCTGTCTGCAAGAGAACACCTACGCCTACACTGAGCTTTAGGAAAATCTCCTCTAATATAATCCCAGGATATAGCGCTCTTCACTGATGGATCGAAAATGTAGGACGGAGTGGGAGCTGGGTTGTACTCAGATTGTCAAAACATATATAGTCATTATCGATAGCCGGACTACTGCAGTGTGTTTCAAGTGGACATCTTAGTCATAGGAAGACTGGTAAGGCACGCCCAAATCTTTCTAATTGTAGCAACATAGGAACATGGACTCAAACGTAATGAGGTCACAGTTGATACACAAGTGTCAGAAGAGTCTCCAGTACTTAGGAGCAATAAACAGTGTAACTGTCTGTTGGGTCCCTGGTTATAGTGGCATACATGGGAATGAGGCGGCTTATACACTTGCATAGGAAGATTCACAACTGAATGCTTCCTGTATAGACAGGCCGATCGGCCGGACTCTAGACTCAGTAAAAACTAAAAAGAGAAGTAAGCGTAAGACTATTCAGCTTACTAAGGTAAGATGTAGCAATCTGACAACAATATAACAAGGCAGTTGTGGCCTGTTTGGAATATTAAGAAAACGACTTTCCTGCTAAGAAGAAATCGCACCGAAATATTGTGGTAGTCATTACTGGCCACTGTCTCTTCAGATGATACGCAGAGATTTCACGCATCCCTATCAACGACTTTTGTAGAAGTTATCTGGACGACGAAGAAGTGGAAAGCGTCCAGCATTTCTCTTATGCCAGGGGCTAGCCAAGAGAAGGTACAAAGCTTTAGGCACGTACTTTTCGGAGGACTGGAAGATGTTGCTACCATAGTGATGCAGCAGCTTCTCAGAAATAAACCCTATACTAATACTCAGTTGTGGTCCCGCGGATGTGGTAACACAACGGATCTTTCTTAGATCTATGTGAGGCTGATCTGCTTTTCGATAGCCACCCTGAAATCTTTTAAATATTCAAACTTCAACATTTTAATGGAGTAATCTTTTTCCTACAAATTAAGTTTAATCGGACTTTTCTTGTGACTTTGAAATTTGCGTTGTACTTTTTCGAGGCATCAGCCTTACATCTGTATCATATTATAAAAAAGTATCTCTGTATCATATTATAAAAAAGTATCTCTGTATCATATTATGAAAAAAAAATATTTAATTTGAAATTTTTTTCTAACACTTACGGAACTTGTGCATATATCCATGGCATGGTATTTTAGAAAATCACAATCGCTATAAAATCTTATAAAAGTGATAGAGTTCTCTGCTTTTTATTAAAACTTTGTTGTGATTTTTTTAGGGCGATACTGGAATGTCAGTTGTGGTATAGTATACGTTCCCGCAATTATAATAGCACGTATATTGCCACCAGAAACCAATTCCTATTTTGGTGCCGGGCACGTTACTGGAAAGTGCCTCGTAAGTAACTGCCTGAAAATGGTTTCAAATTTTGGGGCAGCCACGTAACTAAGCCCTGAATTGCTGCTTTGGTATGTTACCCCATTTGCAACATACTCAAAGTGTTCATCCTAGGTTGGCGGTGGAATGGCGGCATCCAACTCCTCCCATTGAAAAATCAGAAACTTAGATTTTTCCAAGTTAACAACTAAACGCCTTTCTGACAATATATTTGAAGGCTATCTATCATTCGTTGCAGCTTGATGGTGGAGGAAGAGCGGAACGTAACTTTATAATGCGTGGACCCTCGCTAAATTGGTAGCAAGATAACAACTTCATACTAAGAGTAGAATGGGGTTATGGGGTGGATGCAGAATTGATATGCGGCGAGATTGAGAAAAGGTGTTGTCCAATCGTACTTTATGCATCGATTTGGACGAGACTTTTTAATTGACTTACTAAAAATAAGAGCTCAGGTGTGTGTGGGAGTTGTTGGGGAGCCTAACTTTGGAATCCGTGGATCGATTTACATGATTCTTCTGTTACATAAAGTATGTTCCCCTGCTGGTATTATGTAAGAAATTTCGAGGGTGAGTGGAGTGGGGAGGTGGCGGAATCGAACTTCGTACCTCTTACCGACCGATTTAATGATTTTCTTCTTCTATAGAGTAACTATGAGAAAAACTCTGAAGCTTAGTCGTTGAATCTAACTTCATAATACCTGCGCCGATGCATGTGCGCCGGATTTGAATGATTCTGTTTCGTTTGTATGGGATGCAACCTCCTATTCTTGTGAAGGACAATATACATAATTTGACCAATGCACTGAGAGTTGCTGGAACTGGAGTGAACAGACACATCAGATCTCTAGTGTGATCAGTTGCTTAGATACGATATTACGCGAACTTTGTCGTGTTACGGATTCTTGGGTATGAACCTAACTTTCAACTCTCCTTACTATCCTGATCTGGTACCATCTGACTAATAACTGTTCCTATCAATGAAAAGTTTCTTTAATAGAAAAGAATACCAACATTTTCAGAATATTCCGAAGGTAGTTATAGACTTCTTAGCTTCAAAGAATGGGGTGTTCTTTTATTCGGTATAAACGATATAGTCAGAAAGATCATAGAAAACAATGACCAATATATCATTAATTAATCTTCTTTCTAACTAAATATATATTATATTTTATTTTCTCTGAAAAGTATGGTAAAATTGTCATGCCAACCTAATAATAAAAGTTCAATGTTATCGGTTTATGTGAGCACCCAGTTTCCGTTGGTGATCTCATTTTGTACTACTATGATAAAATAAGACATAACTATATTTTGATCAATATTCCAAATTTATAACTAAAACACGGAAATCTGTGAGAAACAAATCTTAATACTTACATCTATTCAAGCTTAAAATAGCAATTACAGACATATTCAAATTTTGCTATATTTTTCTGAAATGCATTACCTTTGAGATACTGATAGAATAATAACGGAAATCGAAAACAAAATTCAAAAATTAAGTAAAATTATAAATCACAATTTATCGCAAAGTTAAAGTTCGTTAAAATGTAACGATCTTTACGTCCGTCACTCTATATATCGGTGATCGCGCCAAAAATACAAATTGCATAAATGCTGGCGCAAGAAAAATGTATTGTCTGCAAAGTTTCTGTAAACACATAGATCCAAACCCCAAGATACAAAACCAGTTTTACTACTCTACTCACCTTAAGTGCACAAAAAATACAGTCCTGTCCACTGCAGACATGGTTGCTTAGTTGTCTGAATGATCGCCTGAAGGCATCCAAGTGCCACAGAACCTGAAAGTAAAGGAAAAAAAAATGAAAGAAGGCAACTAAACAACCAGAATAGCTTAGCTTAACATAAAACGAACTGGACATAAAAGAAGGTGTAAAAGAAAAAGAATCGGTTACCTGGTGAACTTAAAGTAGGTATATAAGACTATTTCTATCTCTTTCTTAGCATCTTAGTAATCTTTACTCTTTCTTCCTCTCTTAGTTGAGCCTTGGACTGTTTATTTCGCTCGTACCTGAGCCTCACACCTATGCGATTGAATTCGAAGTACATAAAGAACTGGAAGAGTTGTAGCGTGGACACTACGAAGTAACGTTTGAAGCGCGTTGAAGTCTTTTGTTTTAAATATATTTCCACCTCAGTCGTTTAATACTTACAGTTGCTCCCAAACTGTAAAAAATGCTTTAAAAGCTTTCGAGTGCTTTAAATGAATTGCCGTAGCAAAAGTAGCATACGTCTACAAAATATAAATTCCCCTGCAAAATCGACCTGGAAAAATGCCTTCATATTTTTGTATGCGACTAATTTCATGGCAATTAACCTGCAAGGTAGTTAATACAAGGTAAAAAGTGAATTTTCGTCAAGTCAGTTCTAATGTTTGTTTTAATTTGACATGGGTGAAAGTCAGCAGCAAAAAACCAATTCTTTCAACCACTGCGGTAAGGTAAGTTCCACATTAGAGAAGGGTCCGAATTAGTCAAGCACTTGGCTCCAATGACACTCAATTGAATAATTTTTTTTGTAATTCGATCACGCAGGTCCTTTCCTCTATTTCCCGCTTATAAGGGTTGACTGACTTAACTAATGGACAATGCCTCATCGGTATGCCCTCTGGGTTCATACCATTTTCATTTGCTTCTTCAATTTCGGCTTAATTTTCAGATACTTCCAGTTACTTATTGGTCGATTAGCTTTAGGTCTCTTCAATTTATAATCTCTTAAGGCGATTACAACTACTTGCTTAAGGTATTTTATGATATTTGTGAGAGGAATTTTGTTGAACTGAAAATTGAATGCTTAAAGCCTTCTCAATAGATTAAATCGTTTAAATAAAAATGAAAGACATAAAAAAACATTTTCTAGAAAGGAATTCAAACCTTTCTTAAAAAAAGTACTGCACTGCTAACACACTGATTTCTTATAACTTCAGTTTTGGGATCAGATAGGTCACCTAAAAGATTAAAAGTATTTTGAGATAGAAAAGCTTATTGTAGAAATTCTTCACTGGAATCAAAAATGGCGAACACGAGCTAATTTTAAATTAGGCTCTACTTGCTAAAAGTGTTAATAAAATAAGCGAACAAACTCTTCAACGGGTCTTTGTTGCTAAAAACAATTATCTTTAGTAATTTACGAAATTTCTATTTTAATATTTTTCCACAAGACGAGAATTAAAATACCGAGAAATTGACGTGATAGGCTCGTGTAAACCGTAATTTGTGCAATGTTTGGGAATTTTAAAAAAGTCTCGATTCCTCAAGGAGCGACTCGAAATCGATATATTAAAGTTAGACAGCAAGGCAGGGGAGTCAATATTACCTTGAATACACTCAAGAGCCAAAAGAGTTTTAGAGTTGTTACGCCTAGATTAAAGAGATTCCAGTTTTTTAATATTGAGCACATCGAAGTACAGAAGCAAAATTAAGGGGTCACTTCAAGGAGGCCCACGAAGCGAACAAAGCGGCGCTGTACTGCCTCTACTCGGTCAATATAGTCGTGCTAAAATGGTGATCAAACACAGCAGGCGTACTCCAGAATTAGCATCACAAAGGTGCAATAAAGGAGCCGTGTAATATAAAGGTCGTCAAATTCCTTAATCTACTTTATAATAATTGCCTTAATAACTATCTCATCAATGTGGTCGGCAAATGTAAAACGGCAGTTTAGCCGGACTCCTAAGTCCTTGGCCTTATTAATTTTTTCCCGTTCACAACCATTCATAGTGTAGCGGAACGGAAGAGAGGTTTATTTACGAGTAAGCGACGTAGTATTGCATTTACTAATACTTGAGATAGTTGATAGAACACGTCTAAGTCAGAGTTTACAATTTCATAATCAGGTACAGAATAAAGAACACGAAAAATTTTGCATCGTCAGCATAACAAAGAATTTTGGAATATTTAAAAAACATACATACATCATTGATGTATATAATAAATAAAGTCGGGCCCAGATGACTTCCTTGAGGCACACCAGAGGAATTGAAAATAAACTTGGATAGGGATCCACGGAAAGGCACACGTTGGGTACGGTTCAATAAGTAAGAACGAACCCGGTCTACAAACAAGGATAGAAACCCGCGGGCAGCCAATTATTGTCTTAAAATTTGGTGATTTATTATGTTAAATGCCTTGCTGAAATCTGTAAAGATTGCTTTTCAGCTTCAATTTCAGATAAACAGAAATTAGAAAATTCCAGAAGGTTAGTCGCGGTAGACCTTCATTTCATAAAGCCGTGTTGAAAATTTTCAAAAAAAGGCTTGCAATTAAAGTAAATTATCTCGAAAACTAATGCCTTAAAAATGTTAGGAATGCAACAGAAATGGGCAATGGGCTTGTAGTTGGAAATATCTTACCTTTTTTGCGAAGGGGATTAATAAAAGATGACTTCCAAGATTTTGGAAACACACCACAAGAAAGCGACTGTGTCAAAGGAGGAAGTAACGTCAAGCAACTAAAATCCTTAGAGCTAATATCACAGTTGTCATAAAGAAAATCGGTCTTAAAAAAGTCGCCAAAAAGGTTCGCAATCGTCAAGGGTATCACTTAATTTCAATCAAGTCGGTACTACACTTAGAGTTAACAAATCTCTAACACTGCTTAGGCTCACCGAAGATCAACGCAATCTGAAGACGAGGATGATGAGACGTCTCATGAACTAAAGGAACCGGGCAAGGCCTAACCAAGGTGCCACATGGTCAGTGCTGAAAACCAAATCCAAGAATGTACCAGAATTATTAGCGATACTGGAACACTGTACCAGCCCGAAAAAAGACGAAGCTTTTGGTAAGTACGAAATGACCGATACTAGCCAGAGCTCACTATAACGATATTTCGAATCTACTAAAATTGCGTAGGTCGATTTGTAAATTCTCAACAAATTGCGACCAATTAAACCGGACTTTGCTCAGACAAAATATCTACAGATATTTTGGTGGCAATTCAAAATGCTGTCTATTAGAAGTTTTGCCTATACACACAAATTTACTAATCCTCTTTAGAATCATAAGTCGTGGTGGGTATTGACTGGAGTAATAATGATGTTAAAGAGTTGCAACCGTCATTCTCATTCCAATTTCATTCTTTGGAATTAACATTTTTTAATTCCATTACTACATTACATTAACTCGATATGGAAAAGTCCAATGGAGTGAATACTCCAAGTAATGGTGTATGTAATTACAATTCCCCATATTTTACAATATTTTCTCTACAGGACCAGAAGACATTCATGGGTTGTTTAAAAGACATTTACAAAGGTTTTCCTTAAACTAAATTTACCAGATTAGGTTTCAAGTCTTTTTTTATTGCCCGCATATTAAAAGCGCAGATTTGATAACAGTATTGCTTTATGCAGGCAGTGCTGCTCATCAAATCTAGAATGTTTTCATATAGGAAAAATTTAAAAGGACTTAAGGACCTAAAATTGGGTTTTTTTAAAATCAGAACTAATATATTTTCAATTACTTTTCATTCCTTTCTTTACCAATCACGGTGGAATATATTAATACTACGATTTCAAGTGGACCTACAATTTAAAGTGTATTCCGAACCACCGACATTTTCTCTGCAACTCCCACTGCCTTATAGTGATATGTTGTCAACAGAAAACAACCATGGGTCGCCGATGGTGAGATTCAAATCTGGGATTTCCGGGTTGGTAGGCCGACATGTTAACACTTACTCCACCGATGACTTTTTAAAGTTTATTTTTAAAACGGGGAAGTGAGGTACTAAAGCTCCGCGGCCAGTAAGAACTGTTATGCTGTATTCCCCACTCCTTAAGTCAAGCTGGTCCCTTTAAAAACGGACATCAGCTCGAAGAGTGAGGTGATCTCTAACTCATTAGGATGCAACAATGGCTTCCCAAGGATCAATATTCTGCAATATTGGGCCAACCAAAGCTCCCACACCTAGAACGGTGTAACGAGTTAATGTTACTTCCATATTTAAATGTGTGTGTAATAGGGCTTTCTAATCCAGAACGGCGAATGAAAATATCCAAAAACAAGGCCAGCCGGGAAATTTATTTTGATATAATTTGTTAAATGTGTGTGTGGCATGAGGCCCTAAAATAGAATCAGTTCTTGTCGAACTTCTTTCCCTACCTCTAAGGCATCTTACCTTGAAAATGTGGAATACTTAATCCGGGTGTGAGTATATTTCTACATTAAGATAAATATTATTGTAAAATAGGCAGTGAAATCTTGTTAACTGCGATATTACCAACCGTACGCATTCCTTTCACTTGAAAAAGGGATTTTGGAAGGGTTAGTTAAACCTAGCTTGCTAGCGACTACACTAACCTTCAGTGAACCGGCAAAATATCTAGGGATAACACTGGGCTCCAAACAATATTGAAGCCTGGACTAAGATAACATAAACAAGAAAGCTTTGGACTTGTCGCAGAGATTGTGATGTCGATTGTAAGAGAAAGATTAGAAAGGATTCCTAAGCTGACTGGATTTCAACAATCGATCCACCCACTGTAAGGATAGAGAAAAGACAACCCTAGATCTGCCTAAGTAGGAATTGTTTTGTACACAGATGTTTCACAAACTAATGCGGGGGTCTCTTAAATTCAACCAATTATTGACGCTAGATAAACTTGCCACTATATTCCAGGCTGATGGTTATGCCATACTAACATGTAGATAGGAGGACTCAAAGAGGGCCTATTTAAAGAAGAACTTATTTATCTTTTCCAACAGTCGCGAGATGATCAGAACAATCGGCTTCTTCATAACCATATTAAAATTGATCTGGGAATCTCAAGAAGTTCTAGATTGACTGACAAAGACAAATCGAATCAACTTGGTTTTGTCAATTTGGGTTTCTTTGGGAACGAAAAGGAGGGTGAACTGGCTAGGCTCTGCTATGGCACTTGTGCGCCTCGAGCTGGTGGCGTGCGGAACATCGAACTGCATTGCTAAAAGCGCCATACGCAATTCGGCATCCGAGAAGAACAAATGCATCTAAAATCTTGATGTCAGTTCCATTACTGAGACTGATCACCGGTCACTGTCAATTAAGAAAGCACTTGGAAAAATTAGCCAGAGTAACTGAGACCACCTGTAGACTACATCTGAAGGAGGACGAAACTGCTTTTCACATCATATGTGCGTGCCCTGCCATTGCCAGGCATATTCGAATTATTTCAAATCAAGATTAGTAGAATCGTATCTTGAGAAAGGGAAAAAGGATAAGTTGTAGCCAAGAATACCGTACTGATGAATATTTTCATCACAAATAACTTTGGTTTCATTTAGTGCTAGAACAGTCTGACTTTTTAAGATCAAGTAGCAAAATGGAAAAGTCACCAATATTGCCAAAATTCAAACAGAAATTTGCATGGTCTCATATAAACTTAAATAGCTGAGTTCATACACGAGCACCCAGGCTGATGAATAGGATCCACATAACAACAAAAAGGCATTGACTTTTTAATTAGAGCATTCAACTATAAAAGCTCTTCGTCTTGGCGAGTTTGTTGCAAGAATTTTTTAATGAAATTTATGTTTGCTCGCAAGACCTAATTAAAATATCAGCAGCATGTAAAATCAGCAGCATGTAAGTTTCCTTCTCAATTCATAGCGTAATTCGGTGTCAACAAAAATAACAACCCCTTTTCTCTGTTAGTGGATTTAGAACCTACGAGTCCCATGATGAAAAGCTGGCGCATTATCCCTTACATCATTCATTATTAATACAACATAATGCTGATTTTCCTACCTTAAAGTATTGCAAGCTAAGAGGTAATTAGGTTATTATTATCGTCATAATTGTTCTTAAAATGAACTTCAACAAAAAGCCAACTATGAAATAATTATTATGCTTGGCATAATCATGTACGAATGAATACTTATTAATACATATGATTCCGGGCAATATAAGAAATTGTCAATTTGAACTGAATCATAAATTTTTAATTTATCTTCAATTGAATTAAACATTCACTATTATGAAGCCAGGGTAACGGAAAAGTATGGTTATTTCTTTCATAATGACAAAAGCTAATTAGCGCGACATTACAATTTCCCAGATTACTCTAGCGGGTGTACAAAGTGCAATCAAAAGCGAGTCACATAATTATATAAATTAAAAATTTTTAGCTGTAAAGCAATGTGATTAATATGACAAAAATAATTAGGAATAAGGAAATGTACTTAGTGTTCGATAAATAAAATCAGTTCCCGTCGAGTTCATCTGAGATTTTTGTACTTTATCCTGATAAATTTTAAAATCCATTTAAAAAGATAATTAAGATTTAGCAAAAATTTAAACAAAACGCAATTTCTAAATTCTTCTTTTTCCAGCGTGTATCACAACTCTTTTTCAGATCAAAAGCAAATTATATCCAATTTTACCACCTATAGTGAAAATGTGCGCTCTTCTTAATTGAGATGCTGTAATCTTGCCAATTTATTAAAAAAAAACTTTATTGAGAGTAAAAAATGTTAATTTGGATTGCACGTCTTCTCAAAATGTAAATTTTTAGAATTATTGCAAGTAATCAAACTGACATTTTAGCGATACACCCAATCCCGCCTACGCAAAAGTAATTTTTCTCATGACGTCGATGGTTATATGGTGTCTCTGGGAATACGTTTTCTAATACTTCACATGATCGATAAACCCAAATTCCGAAAAGCTTGTTTTATTTCGCGTTAAACTTTTGAATAATTATGAAGAGGCGCGGAGTTTGTTAGAAAATGTCAAAGTTGTACACGTTTAGATATTAATTGCCGGAAGCTACTCTTCTCAAAAGCAATATCTTAGAAAACGTTTTATGATGTTAATTTCACATTTCACTAATCAAAGAAAAGCGAAGATCATTAAAAGACAAAACATTCCTTTTGTGAACCAGATAGTGTTTCTTTATTTTTTGAGAAGTTAACGTACCTATATTTCTAATATAACGATAAGTCAAATAGTTTGTTTTATAATATTTTCAAAGCAAGACCTCCTCACTTTATACAATTAAAATTAATAAATTCCAATTTAAGTAAAATATATTTTGCTAATGTTTTGTCGTTTGCAGATATTATTGTCTTGGTTACAAAAACAAAAGACTAAACAAGTTTGTAATTAAAAAACGACAAATTCCATGAATTTATGTGTACATTCTCAAAGAAAATACATATCTGTAAAAACACTATACACAACTCTATTTTAAGTAAACAAATAAAAGCTTTATTTAGTGTGTCTAGTGAGTGGTGCGCGACACTAACCGGATCGTTTGAATATGAAGATATTTCGTAATATTTATGTCACCACAATAGTGATAACTAATTAATAAGCAGCATTAGTAATCTGTCTAAATATGTAGTAAATCTGCTTCATTTGCTTATTCAAAAAAAAAAAAGTTTTAGAATTGACAAACATTTGTTTTCGCCATTCCACATATTCTCATTATGCAATTGACAATTCGCTATGATTTTTAAAACCTTTGATGTGGCATTACTAAATTTTTTTTTTTTTAAATTACGCCAAAAACCTAAAATTGACAAAAAACCTAAAAACGAAGATTT
Source organism: Leptarthrus brevirostris (assembly GCA_964036015.1). NCBI lineage: Eukaryota > Metazoa > Arthropoda > Insecta > Diptera > Asilidae > Leptarthrus > Leptarthrus brevirostris. Next base: position 93,728,617 of record OZ038374.1, read on the forward strand.
AACGACTCATGCGGTCACCCCCACCCCTTCTGCCGGTCAGCAACCGTCCTGAGATCTAAACCTGGGCAGAGAACATAACTAGACGGGGAAGCTTATATTGTAGAAATGCGTCATTTTGAAAAAAATAATAGAAAAAATTGCAGATAATAAAATATGGAAATCATCATATTGGTTTTCTCATTGAACTAAGAATTTCTTCAAAAATGTCATATAACAGGTTTCGATTTGACAACCACGATATGATGTTTTCTATGGAACTCAACTTCGAATATACTTATGGACTGATTCAATCCAACCAAGCAGCAACATACCAAGTCTTATCAGTCCAATAATGTCCTTGCATCGAAACCGATAACACACAAGAAGAGTAACTTATTTTTCTATAGACAGTTGACTTCTTTTGATACTGGCGTATTTATCGTCTATTGGATCGAATGGGCTAAATGTATTATTTACGCTGTTTCTACTAGACAAGATTCGGTTTTAGCAGTCGATGAATAAGAGGTCGAAGAACTTAGTAATTTTTTTTTCTCAGGGAATGTTACATGTTGCTATAGCACAGCCTTGGCAGAGAAGGAATAGTAAGGGTTATGGTTTAAGCGGTTGAGTGTAGGAAATTTTGTTAATATGTACTCCACAAAGTCTACGCTATTAGAGATTGTGACGTTATCAAAATGCTGAATAGCCTTTCTTTAAACTTCGCCAAGCCATTTTCCGAAGACGGGATAAAATTCGAATTAACTACAAAGTAAGTTTGGGGGTTCAAAATCCACCGTAGGTTTAATTACAATTTTATATACGTACTAGAGAGAGAGAAATCTTAAGTTGCAATCTTTAATCTTTTCTATTTGTATTAAGGAAAAACCCTTGTAAACACTTGACAAAACCATAGATTAAAATTTCTTCTTCAATGGCTAGGCTACACACTAAGAAAAAGGCGAAACAACATCGCACAATAGGCTTTGTATTGGAAGAAGCCAAATTGGACGACCGCGCAACACATGGAGAAGATCCGTCGGGAAGTAGGTTATTTAGAGCAACAAATCGTGGATACAGTTGAAGGCGTTGACGCAGAACCGTACCAGGTGGAGAGTCGCTGTAGTAGACGCCCGGTGTACTGGAAAACATAGGCACGTGCCTAGGGGCCGCATTTAGAAGGGGGCCCCAGGCCTCAACTGAGAAAAAATTATGACGAACCCAATTTATTTCTTATTAGTACATTATCCCTGGTCTATAATATCTCAAGACAAAAGATGAGATGGTTTTCTCCAAGGTTTTCCCAAATCGGCTTTTTATTTCGAAAGAAATCTCTTCTTAATTGTCGCACACTTTTAACAGGTAGCTCGCTGCGCCCGCGGGTCTCAAATGAGATAAACTCACTGAGATAAATGCAATTAACATAGCGCATAGGTTGCAAAATGGACGCGACAACAACAACAATGCATGGTTACATTTTTGGACTCTGTTATTTCGTTATGTTTAGTTTTGCAACAAGTTTAATAAAATAAGAGCTAGGTCAATTTTAGCACAAATATCACACAATTTTCACACAAGAGGAGCGCAATAATTGATTAAACTCAAATTTTTATCGAGCTTTGATACCTCTTCGAATAGGCAGGTAGGAAGGAGTAATCAATCTAAAGCAAATTTACATAGGATTTCTTCAGAAAAAAATGTCTTTGCTGATATCCTGATGAAAGGCCTGAATGAAAATTTGATTGTGCATTATGTATTTGTTTTACTTACTGATTCACTATTTAATGGATTCAAATTTTTTAGATTTTGGCCTAAAACTGACATCTTCTAAAAAGAAAGTCCAGTAATTCAAGAATTATAATAAACGTCAAGTATTATAATTTTTTGTGTCGTCGGTGAAGTAAGTGATAACGTGTCGGACTACCAATCCGGGGGTCCCAGGTTTGAATCCCACCATGGTTGTTTTCTGCTGATAACAGATTACGATAAAATGTTCAGTTGCAGAGAAAATATCAGTGGATCGGAATCCACTGTAAATTGTAGATATACTTGCAATCGTTGTCTCGAAGCAGATGAAGTTGTTCTCCCGCCCCATCCTAATCGATTTTGGGAACTAGAGAGAGAGAAGTATTATAATTTTACTTTCTATTGAAGCTGATAGGCGAGACCACATATACATGAATTCTCGACGACCTAGGCGAGAAGTTGGGCCTCATAAATTAGACAATAGCTATACTGAGAACAAAGATAATTCAGTCCGAATTTGGAAAAATCCATTCTATTAAGTATGTAAGCAAGGGAACACCTACGGACCTTCTTTGCTCTGGCTGATAGTCATTAACAAGTACAAGCTAAAGCTAGAGCCAAAGGGAGTAAGGCCCATTTCACACTAGATTGATACTGGCTCAGCTGTGCAAAAAGTTTTATTGTACACAGGTTTGAATTGCTTGCCATACATTAGTGCTGGACTGTACTGCCTGACTTGCTAAATTCAAACGTGTATAATACAAACACATTACAAAGTCAAACCAGCGCAACGCAAGACCAGTGTGCAATGGATCTTAAGAATGATTTTAGTGATTTTAGTATCAGGAAAATTGTGGCACAATTTTGAAGCCCTGTTTAGTACTTTGAAAAGATACCAGGTATAATATTATTGGAGACGGAGTTGGATTCGTTGAGCCGCACATCCACCATGTCATGGGTCCCGGGTTCGAAAACAGGTCTCCCCGAGAGCTTTTATTAAGAAATTAAAATAATGCACTCCGTCTCTGGTCTGTTGTCTAGCTCGGACCAAGGAGACAATGGGAAGGCTTCCACAAATAGAGAAGCTTGGCATCAAATTGGAATTGAATCTTTGAAGTGTTATTTGAAAGCTTGCGCTCAGATGATCCCATTGATGAACGAAATTTGTAAAATATTGATCTATGTTTTACCTTTTTGGCGGTAGTGAACATAGTCGAGTAACATTACATTACTTCATGAGTGAAGCTGGTTCCTCTCAGGAGGAAATATGAACCGAGTCAAGCGCTTTAGTAACAATTTAACTGCCTGCAACTAAGTTTAACCTTTTTTTTATAAGATGTGGCCAAATCCCAGGAGACAACCTTTTGATGCGTTTGCATGGTTTTGGCCGGAAGGAAAGTAGGGTAAGTGAAGTGAGGAAACCTGAAAATCTTGTTTATGCATTTCTGCGAGCTAGACAACAGCCCAGAGACGGGGTGGATTATTTTTTAATTTCTTAATAAAATCTCACGGGGAGATCTGGTCTCGAACCCGGGACCCATGGCATGATGGTCGTGCGGCTCAAAGACTTGATCCAACTCCGTCTCTCCGCTTGGAAGATATTTTAGAAGTTGCGAAATGCATATGGGAGGCCGAAATAAAAGGATACAAGTGAATAAAGTAAGTTTTCAGAAAGTTAAGGTCAACATTTTAATGTAATAAGTTCCAGTAAGTTCACTTTGAATCAATCATTAAATCTAATCACGTATTGGTGTTTTTCAAAGAGGTTTCTGAATACGTGATAAGATTTAATATTATTGATTCAAAATGGGTTTCTGGAACTAAAACAGTCGGGTCTGGCTGAGAAGGACACCTGTCCCTTTTTTTATGATGCAGCCAAAAGCCAGAGGACAACCCTATGATGTGTTAGCATGGCTTTAACCGGAAGGACATTAGGGTAAGAGCAATGAGGGGACATGTTGTTTGTGCATTGCTGCAAGGTATACAAGAGCCCGGACCTAGCGGATTTTTTCATTTTTATTTTAAAAACGGACAAAGAGACCGAGATTCGAACCCTGGCACCACGGCATGGTGCCCGCGCGTCTCATCCATCGATCCACCCCCGTCTCCAAAGAGAACTCTCTTTGGAAGAGGAGGAGATAGCGGAACGCATACTCTACCTTTGCGAGGCCCTCGGTCGAATCAGACATCTCGGTGAGGCTTTTCCATCACCGTTAGGCATAGCTTACGCAGAACTAAGGAAATTTTAGGTCTAATTAAAGAACTTAGGTTTGATTGCGTGGCTTAAATTTAGAAGATCACTCTGGTCGAAGTGACAGAAGGGAGATATAAGTCCTAAGATCCATAACAATAATATACCAGAAAATAGTTGACTTTAGTTTAAAGCTATTATAGTTTTTACCAATGTTGCGAATAGAGATATTGCCCGTATGTGCTTTTTATGTTAGCTGATTTCCTTAATAGAATTATTAATTCTCATACTTTTCTGCGAACTTTGAATCGCCAGTGAGTGACTGTAAGGCCAAATCAGAATAGCTATACGGTCATTATGGCTTTACTAAACGAAAAGCTTTTGCAATACTAAACGAAAAGCTTTTGCAATAATTTTAAAAATTTACCTATAAGACCAATTAAATACTGTACATGCAAGCCCCAAGCTAAAATTTGATAATTAAACTTAAATTATTTGAGAGAAAAACCTCTTATATAATTTTCAATTGAAAGAAACTGCTAAAATAAAATCACATCTTTCGCCATTACAGAAAAAAATTACAATTATTCTCCCATCGTAACTCTTCCAGGAATCTAAAATCACCCAACCAAATTTCCTAACCTTTTCTCAGAACGATTAACCTGCCACCGGTGTGTATCATTATCTAGTCAATTCCAATTTTTCCCAAATAGTCTTAACAAAGCCCTCATCTAGCGGACTGTTATTAATAGGACTGTTGGGGCAAAAATACCGCCATCCTCCATCAGTGGTTGGAATAAAAGTGTAGGAGGTAAGAAACTGTTATTAAAAGTAAAGTTGGAACTAGCTACTTTTGTGCTCGTGAAAGGTTCAGTGTTCGGTCCAGCTCATAAAGACCTTCCACCATCACTACAGTCAATCGCATTGACTTTTACCGCTGAGCAGTAAATTTTCATCTCAACATGTCCGAGATTCCAAAGGCGCCCAATTTCTATGCTCTGATAAATTTGCACCGCAAAATATAGATAAAACTGAAAATCAATGAAAAACGTGTAAAATCTATTTAAATACCTTGCACGTTTGGAAAAAAGAACCAACGTTGTTGGACTGGGCAATAATATCTGTTGTAACATCCATTGTACAGTGTGCTTAAAAAATCGTCGACGTCATGTTTTTCACATCGCCATTTGTTTACAGTCCAATAGTTTTGATGAGCAAGATTCACCCTCGTTAAATAAGTGCTGGTACACCTGTCACGTATTTTGTCTACCTGTTTGTCTTCCCTTAAATTTTAACTTTAACTGTAACTGGTCAGGGCAATCCCCTTTATGATTTTGTCTGCCCTGTACTTATGCAGAGTACATTCCCCTCACACCTTCACTAATGTAAATAGCACAAACAGCAACAACACTATAGTGTTATGCGTAACAGTTGTTCAATGATTTCGAATGCTCACAATAATTACGTCCTCCGATCGCATTTATTATGATTTCTGTTAATTGGTTTATATAGTATGCTCCACCTGGATGACGTCACGAAACAAAACTGAATTTCATACAATCACTAAGCTTTTGATGGTCACCAGAGTAGTATAGCACTTTTGAAAACACTACTGGATTCGTAAACACTTCAACAGTAATTAAAATCGGATTAGCACTTTAGTGTTAATTGAAAGCACCTCACAATAATTAAGAAAAAGGCACGAGTTAAAACTTAATTGCATTTTCTAAATGCAATTTCCGGCTCTGACAATGATTGTTTGACGGTAAATAAATTCGCTGGCGTCTTCGATATGAGTTGACTCCAAACTGAGCATACAGTCGAAGTCTTAAGACAGGTTTGGTCGTTTCTTGGGCAAGCCATAAGAACATAGTAAGGCGTCTCTACATAACCATAAAAATAAAGGTGTATTAAACTTTGTTTCTTATACAGGTGAGTTTGTATAGTCATAATTTAATTTGCTCAGGTGTTGGTACTGCGGTAAATTTCGTTTCGTCGCTCTCAGCGTCTACTTCTCTAAGTACACGCCGATGTTGCGGAAGCCATTTTGAATCAAATCACAGGCAGTTTGATCATGAAGTCAAGACATCAACCAGATCGTATTTATAAAAATACCTATTCTTTCCGACATTTTGGAGAAATAATTTATGAAAAGGCACTCGCTACTTAGCAAGACGTCTTAAACTGGGAAATAAGATTGCAACAACGTCCCCCACATGAAATCTACCATACCTTTAACGTAATTTGGTACGAATTACTTTCGCGTGTAAAATCAATTTTGCTGTTAAAATAAAAAACCCAATCAAGTTCAAGAAAGTAAATATTCATAGTAAATACGATTTGAATAGAGTGCCCACCTTTAATAATATAAAGCAGATAACTGAAAACTTTAAATTTTAATTAAGTTCTCTCTAGTTTTCGTAAACCCTTTCCAGAAGCAGTACGAAATGTTTAAAGTAAACCTTGGAAAAGGGTCAAAATAATTTTATATGGAGTTCGTATTTTCCACGTATTTATTGCCTTTTGCTGCATTCGAATTTATGTCAAAACCATCTATTTTAAAAAACCTCTTGAAGCTGCTCTTTCTTATATTAATTAGAATTGATTGAAGTTCATCATTGACCAATTTGATGTTTCACAATAATAAGATTAAAGCGAATCTATATGGGTTGTGAGGAATGTGGCGGGAGAATATCTTTATCAAATTTGATAACAGGGTTGCAAGTGGATCTGCAATTTAGGTTGAATATTGAACCACCGATAGTATTTAACTATATAGTAATGGTCCTTTTCAGCGGTATCTATTGTCAGCAGAAAGCAATTATAGGTTTCAGTTATGATACCTTTTAATACTTGATTTAATAACAGTTTGTCTTCAGCAGGGCACATATAGGAGTTGATGTTGTTGTTTCCCAAAATTTCATAAAATGCCTTCTTGGTGTAACATTTAAACATAGTGCTGGTATTAACAACGATCAACATCTTAGCTAAATTCACTCAAGGTAATGAAGCTCAAAACATGGATTACTAACCCACCATTCCATTAACCTACAATGAAATAGAGCGAAAATTTTGTCTGACTAAAGACGGAAAGACGAGCACAGATCAATAGCACCACATGGGCAAAACTACTATAATGTAAGCTAATTTAAAACCGAATTAAAATTGCTTATGTTATTGCAGTAAAGCAATATTTCAAAACTGCATACCATTCTCTATAAAAGGCGGCCAACGTAGTGTTGATCATGGCAAGTGCAATAACATCAACCCGGACAGAAGCGGCCTACTGTAGTGTCAGTGAAAATTGTACAGGATAGCCAAAAATTTGGCAGGAAAAACTTTTGCAACTGAACACCCTGTAGGAAGAGAGTATTTTGTTGAATAACAACTTTGAAATACCATATCGCCAGGACCTGAGGAACCGTCGGCGACACAATTTAATGTGGCGGACACAATACGGAAAAAGAACCTTATTACGAACGACTCAATATCAGCGAAATAACTCAAAGTTACAGTTAATATTCTTCTCCATATAATCCAGGAAGTAGAAACCTACGCCATCAACTGAAAAAATTATATGATTGTGAAGGTTTTTAGAAAAGCGATCTGCAGAATTGTAACCATTGGTGTGCCATTTGTGTTCAAATTTTAGGCTCTAAGGTAATGGTACAAATCGTCTTGATAAGTCAGTAGTGGAACCAACTTTCAATGATGAATAAGGTGGCAACCGTAAGGTTTTTTCCTTAGCAAGGATAATAACAATCTTCAAGTTGTCATTGGACCGAATGAAGATACTCATGAAATCTAATGTTAGAGGTCAATTTGAGAGCATTGATAGCGATCATATGCTGGACAGCTCTATGTAGTAAACAAATCCTAGAAAAAATTTCACCATCATAGAAGAGTTCTACTCGGCAGCCCAATAATACTTTCTCCACAAAAAATGATAGGAGCAATTTTAAGGGCTGAATAATAAGACAAGAATGCATATCATCGCCTTTGCCGTTCTTGATTGTCATTGATGACGTAATAAAATGCATCATGTAACTCAAATTACCAAAGCAGTAGGTCACTAGGCGGAGCTTAAGATCAATTCTGCTAAAGCCAAACTTATAAGCCTGCATTTCATAAAAAGTATGAAATTTATCTCAAAGGGCGACAGAACGTGATAGGACGTGAAGATGAATTTTGTTATTTGGAAAGTAAAGTAGTAGAAAACGACAGAACTAAAGCTTATGTACAGGCTTGCAACAACACGGCTCGAATTGTATTTAATACTCCTGCCAAAATAAAGCAGAATAACAAAAAAAGAAACTCACCTTTCAGATAACAACTGGGCTATATATTTTATCAACCGAAGCCTTCGGCACATTCTTAAAATGCATTGGCCAGTGGTTTATGGCTAACATGGACTTACCTGTCAAGGTGAAAAATATGGCAATAAATAGTAGAAAATATAGTCAATGGATGGGTACAAGATTACGAAAGACGCTCTGGATTAAAATCCCACGGAACCCAAGGAAGGCGCTCGCTTAGAAAATCATGATGATCACCATAGTTCATTTATGAGGCTAAGGTAATTTTTATAGGGAACTAGCTGCATGTACGAGTGCTCGGACTTTAGGTCAGTGAGCATGGCTTTCGATTACTTTAACATACCACTCCCTTCCCATTGTAGGGATGTTAGGGGTGTCTTACTCTCACAGAATCTAACAGCATCGGGAGTGCTATTGAAATGATGTATTCGACAATAATACCAGTCATTTTCGATTATTTTTACGTGTTACTCTCTTCACACTCCCACCTCTCGGGATATCCTACCACCACAGAATCTAACGACTTAAGGAGCATCATTATTCATCTCAGCGACCCTGAAAACTATGGATTCGACACTAATATCGGTCGTCATTGATAATTTTTACTTACTCTCTTTCTACCACCATTCATATACATTTTTATATACCTATGTAAGTTTTCTCACGTTACTTATTTAATTAATATATTTAATTCTTTTATTTACAAATTTCGTCAATCACTGACTACTGCATCAAAAACAAACAATTTTTGAAGTGTGATCAAACCTGGGCGTGATCTTGCGTTGTCGTGGTGAAACACCACTCTATTGCGATTTACAAGTTGTGGACGTTTCTAGGGGATTGATTCATTCAAATGGTTCAATTGCCGAAATTTTAAATGTTTGGTTCAATGGTAGCGACTCCAAAACCACGAGACATTTAAAATCCCGCCACACCGAGAGCATAACCTTCTTTTGATCTGAAGAGTATTTTCAGATTGTTTTAAATAATCTATGACCTCACGTTTAATAAAGCCATTGCAGATGTTTATACGCGCCGTCAAATTAACTTCTTTGGGTTCATGAGGAACCCTTGCTTACGTATCCCAGCTTCTTCGGGTGGTTGTGAACGCGTAAGTGATGAAGTGTCGAGGAGGATTTTGTAAAGCATTGTTAGGACTGAATGCACAGTTGATCTCCCATCTTACCCTTATTGTAAAATCTATAAAAACTCAACCAATGATTATGAAAGGCCCCCAAGTCAGAATTTAAGAAATGACAATCGGTAGTGTTGAATACAGCATAAAAGATCTTGCCGTTGTCAGCATAGCAAGACATTTTTTAATGATACAGAATTAAAGAAACATCATTGATGAAAATTAAGTTACCCAGATGACTTTCCTGTGGTACTCCATAAGAGTTAGAAATTACATTGAGCAGAGTTCCGCGAAACAGATCACCCTGAGTAGAATATGATAAGTAACAACCCAGTCAATCTATAAAGTTTTCGCTCTAGCAGAATAATCTTGAGAAGATTTATGATTTGTTCTATCGAATGATTTGATGAATTCAGTAAAAATGCAGTCAAAGAAACGAAAGCATATTGACAAGTTTTGGAAGTCAATAGATTACACTCGTCGAAAAACAATAACATAACATAAAGTTACGGTGTTGTATACATGTATTACTTCCCGACAACGTCAAACAGATAGTAAGAAGGTTGCTTTCTATCATTGTACGTATTTTCTTCAATAAGTGAAGAAACATTTTCATTTTCCAAATGGTTTGTTATTTCGCAAGTCTAAATCATTAATAAATGGCTTAAATGGCTAATTCCTAGAACTCTTTGGGATATGAAGTGGGAAAGGAATTTTGACCCATTTATTGACCAAGATTCCAAGTGGACCAACTAGCTCATCAGATATTACTCTGCAATCCACAATGGTTTTTTAACATGATCTGTGTCAGAGGAATACAACAATTGGTTGCTGCTGGGGGAATTCAGACCTCCGACCCTCATACAAAAAAGACAGCAAGTTATTCCTTAGTTCACACTTAGAAATTGGGTATGGTCTGTAGAGTTAGAGAGAACGTGCTGGCTTATCATCATGAGGATTTTAAGTTTGTATCCAGCCGGCGTGTTGATCTTCCATCCGGGAGGCCCAGACAGATTACGATAAAAAAAGGCCATTAGAGGTTGCAGAGTAATGTTGGTAGTTCAGAATCCACCTTAAATTGTAGGTCCTCTTGCAATCTTTGTCTCGAATCGGGTGAAAATCATCTCCCACGTTATGCCCTACAAGGGGTTACGGGAACTAGAGGGAGCAAGAGAGAGAGAGAGATCCTGTCGGCAAAAGCTCAAGATGACTTTTTGCTGACAAAAGTTCCAAAATGTTTCTGAAAATTTGGCAATCAGTGTCGGAATCGAATAAAATATTCCTTTGCCCGGGGTTACAGGAATTAGAGAGCTGAAATATCTGTTTTTGAAGAATTTTATCGTTTTGATATGGGCTGTCATATAAAATAATTACAGAACTTAACATACAAGCTTTTAAAGAAGTAATATAATATAAAAAATTATATTAGTAAAAAGATAGGTTTAGCTTATAGAATTATCAAGATGGATTTTTTCCTTGATATTGTAGAATAACGTGCATCTTATTATAACTCTATATTATAAAAGGAATGAAGAGCAAAATACATTTTGATCATGTTAAGTAGTTCTGACGTTTTTAATATTTGCTCTATTTTTAGGGAAAAGCAAGAGTGGTCCAGTGATTTGACTATTACTACATTAATTATTTTTCCTGTAGTTTCGTTCTAAAAATCAACAACATATGCGGTCTCCCCCCCCCCCCCATCCTAACCTTTAACGTCTTAAGATTTTATTCTTCTTTAATGCAAATTATAAAGCTTCAGAAACCTTTTGCTTATTAAATATTTTCATAACCTGTCTCCGGCTTTAGAAAAAAACTACTGGGATCTTTCTATGCATGCTATAACTGAGTGTATAAAATTTAAGGATAGACAGTAGTTTGTCTGTCTGTACGTACACATGTAGGGCAAACCGGGGTTATTTGATATAAACGCTTTATTTGAAAATGAAAACCCGTATTGTCGAAGCTATTTTATCAAAAAGTGACGCATAGTAAACACTACCTCCACACAAAATTTGAGGGTAGCTATCATAGTGGAAGCGTCTTTTCGGTGAAATTTGCGTTTTTGCGTATCGTGCGAAATAAATCGAGGGCAGTAAAAATCAGTTAAAATTAAATTTTTTTTTGTTAGAAAGGTAAAGGTAAGTTGTGTTCTTATGCGTAAAGTGTCACGATGGACGGGATTTGTGCACTTGTACTAGGCATAGTGGTTAATCAGTCGATGGTGTACTTCGGCGGCATGCCTCGGGGCTATTCGATACAAATTGCACGGGGCTATTTGATACAGCTGTAAATTGTGTATTTTCATGTGTTTATGTATTATTGTGTTACTTTTTGCAGCAAAATGGTGCGAACATATAAAAGGAAGCGATAACCGGTGGATTTAGGAAAAAAGGAAGAAGAAAGTCACAGCGGCGAAGAAAAGCAAGAAATGAAATGTTAATTAAATTCATTTTTTTATTTTAATAGAAGTTCACAGAAATAACCAACGATTTTAACTTATTTTCAAATTACAGACATTAGGTGTTCCTTTAATTGCATTTTCAGGGGTTAAGTTGGACTAAAACTGACTCTATTGCAATTCAGCCCCCGAGGTCGGGGCTTTTAGATACAAAACGTATTTTTTTTTTCAAACCCAATTTTCACCCATTTCTCCTGCATCATTCATTTTTCCTGTCTAATGCAACAATTTCGCAGGAAAAGTTGATGACAAATGTTGTATCAAATAGCCCCGGTCTCCCCTATACCATGGCCATTATTCTCAGTAACTACAATTGCTATCGACTTGAACTTTGACTGTTGTAGAATTCATTTGCCCTTTCTACTTCTTTCTATTATAATATTATTAACTAAAAAAAATTATTTAAAAAAATATTGTTTTTTAAATTTTAAGCCGCACTAATTTTCGAATTATGGCCAGAAAATGTACGAACAAATATATTACAGGACAAATAACAGTTCAGTCTTGATATTGTACAGAATACTGAGTACGCGAATCTGACTTACACTTGGCTGAAATGTTTTTATCTATCGGAATCGTAAAATAAAAACGTTTTTTGTAACGTACATTAAAACAATCATAACAAAAAGACCTTGTTTAAGTGCACTTGATAAGATCGTAATTTTAGTGATTTTCTATTGAATGAAATAATAAATAATATCTAAATGCAACTATTCAAATGAATTGCTATTGGCTTCTCTTTCATGGCGTGTTGTGTAAAAAGTTTGCACTTCGAGGCGCACGTAAATTGGACGTTATACATAAATTTTATAACACATGATTCTCATTTTGTTTTAACATTTGAGTTAATTTTTGTTCGTGCTAGATTATGCTAGAACTTAGTTGGTATCAAGAATTTGTTAATACTACAAGACATAAAAAAATCAATACAGCAACAAACAATTCTCTAATTTATGCGCATAATTAAAAAAAAACAAATTAATATTAAAAAGGAAAAACACAAAAGCTTAGCCAATAATAATGTAAACATCATGAAAATTTGCTTAAGCGTAAATTCACGGAAAACTAGTTATTGGCACAAAGTCATATGTGCGATTGTAGCACATTCCTAAGCCTTAAAAATAGTGCGTAGCTTTAACAAAAGTCGAAGATTATTGGGGTCAGAAATGCGAATCGCTTTTCATTAATGTTATGCATTAACACTTGAAGTCAACATGTATCCATATATAGAAGTTCTTAAAATAATTTCTGTATATGTACAGATGTACTCACTTCTATACATTCTGTTTAGAGCCGATGAAGTTTCACGCTTAAGTCTTTCGTTTCGCATCTCATTCCGCACAGCAAAATCTTGGACAACTACCGCGCGATATATTTCTTCAATTCATGATCTTTCGTTCAATTCTGTAATCACTTCTACTGGTTTTGGCCCCAGGTGGCACTAGAGCTCAGTTTACATCGTTTTGTTGTGTTTTGATTTTAACCAGCAAACCGGTTTAATGCTGCTCCATCGGATTGGATGCTGGAGTCTAAAAAACGGCCCAACGCCAGTTTACAGTCAATTTCAACTTATAATTTGCCTTCCTTTGGACTCAAGCGGAGAAATCTTGCTGAAATCTCATTTACACCTGGACAAACGCTTTTACTCCATGGTGCACGCAAGGGGCAATGCCAAGCCGCATACAATAAAGCGGTCAATTAATCCCACCATCGAAAATCTGTTGTCATTTTTTATCATTGCTTGATCAGTTTCTTTCTTCTTCAACTCTCGGACTTTTTAATTCTCTTCAAATGAAGTTTTAATTAAAATTCTAAAGACGATGCATACAATATCGAATGGCAGCCAGAGTTGCTTGCTTGCCCATTTCCATTAGGCTTGCGGCAATCCGACTTGTTTTTAAGGCTTTGATTGACCTCTTGAATAAAAATGATAGTTAATAGGAATTTAGTGATTAGGCCAATGTATTTGGACGCTTGGACAATACGGTACACCGAGGCTTCTCGCTTTCAAAATTTTTTCTCGGATCGATGAAACCTGATTTAGGACACATTTAAAGGGAGTGTCGTGTATTTATGGAAATATACTGTAAGTTTACAGTTAATAATGAGGAAAAAATTCCAAAATGCTTCTAAAGGTAACATAAATTATTGCTTCAGAGGGAATTGAAATTATTGAAATTTAAAATTATATTAATGAAAAAATATAATTTATTCCCTTTTGTAACTTGATTGCACTACAAAGACGCTGTTGTGGATCAATTTATACGTACATATTTTAAATAGTTGAATTGAAATGAATTATACCTTAATACTTTTATGACCAACAAATAAAAACGTCTCAGAAATTTATTGCGCTCTAGTAAACTAAACTTCAGTACAGTAGGAGAACACGAGTATATAAGGAGCATATCAATCACAAGAGTATTTAAGAAGATCAATTAATGAAATACTAATAAATTTATTTATTTTTAGTGTATCGACACATACTTAACTAAATATCTTTATAAACTACTTTATTATTTACAACGAAACAGAAATAAAAATTACCCTCAGTGAGAAAGCAAAAAAGAGTGATAAGGCGTAAAGAGGAGATATTTATTAAAAAATAATAAAAAAAATTTAATTCAGAAAACGGAAAGGTGTTAAAATGCTAAATAAATTATTTTTTCTGTAAAAAAGTTTAGCAATCTCAAAAATGTGTTAAATCGACTCTGATATAATCATACTATACGTATAGTAAACATCCCTGGACACATCGAGGGACTTAAGGAGCAGTACCCGAAAACAATAGTTTCCCTAGGCAGAAGTTCTGATCCCGCGGGCTAACGAAATGGCAGGATTTCTATCCAAATTTTTTCTTGTGCACGGAAACACGGAAAATGCCGAATCTCTCTGTGCGATTTCATACAGCCCAATGAACTATCACATTTGACAATTTATCTTTAAGCAAAACACAATTAGAAAAGAAATGGAACAGTCAAATAAAATGTCTTCTTCATCAATTTAATGAAATAACATAATGGCATTCCTCAGCTTCAGTGCACATTAACACCCACTGAAATTCACTACAGCATGAAAAAGCACGATAAACTGCCATTCAAATATATGTAAGTACATAGAGTGCGCAAGCCATCGATTAAATTGAATCCTGTCCAATGCGTTATTGCTTCCAGCAGTGAGAAATGGGTTTGGAGTCTTGAACGAAGTATGAAACTTCTTAAAAACTAACTCCCGTGGCAATCGGATGCTCAAACAAGAAGTGAAAGAACTTTTGCTTCACAACAAAAATATGAGATCGCGTCGTCTACGTGAAATTCGTTTTATAGAACTCTATGATCAACGCTAATCGGCTGTGCTTACCCATATTATTCGATGGTTAATATTTTGTGTTTACTCTACATGGTGATTATATATGGTCTAATCCCACTTGGGAACAAACCATATACTCAGACTGAACGTAACTTAATCTCGGTTACGTTACTGATCTTGAGATTTAGGCAGGATGAAACTAAAATATTTTTAGATTTCGTCCTGATATAATAATAATTTACCTTTGTAAGATAAAAAGTCGTTCGCATCTGCCTAAAGTCATAAAATTGTCATTAAAAATAAATAACACTCAGATTCTTTACGCAACTAACTACTATAGAATTTTAATGACACTAACTAGTGTCGTCTGACAGTATTATAAACTTTTTTTTGTTTCCTAAATCCTCTTTATGTTACCTACCTCGTTATGTTACCTTCTTAAAAATGCCACTGCAGTCAACTTAACGTTATTTACGGAAAGGAAAATGAGCAGACTAAACAAATGCGATCAATGCAAAATAAGGCTCTAAGTTAATTTAATGACATAAAATAAAAACAACTAAAGGTTTAAAAAACAGTCCTGCAACTTTTACTGCAAAAGCAATAAGAAAAATAAATCAAGAAGAAATAGGCTGATCTTTTTCTTACGTTTCAATGCTTTTGTGACCTCTCTGAAAAGCTATCCTCAGAGTAACCTGTTGTTTTTTAAAAGTCTTCTTTAAATTTCAACTATTAAAACAAACTGACTGGAAGGAGAAGAATGTTCAATTGAAAATACTGTTTCTCCCGGATACTTTCCATTTTTAGATAATTTAAACCGAAACCATCTTAATAACATCTTTTCTCCACAGTCGAAATATCAGTGCGTGATGTTTGCTTTTAAGGCAATAGTACGCCAGAAGAATTTGTGAAGCAAAAAAATATTCGAATGGCACAATGGCCCCATGGTTCCAGGGTTCGACCCTCGCTCACCCCGTGAGTTATTAGTACAAATTAAAAAAAAACACACTGCCAAAAAAACACTTCCTGTCCAGAAATGCAGGAATGCAAGACAAGACATTCAAGTTCCCTCATCACCTTACCCGGATTTCCCTTCCGCCCAGAGCCATGTTAACGCATCATAGGGATGTCCCCTGAGCTTTGGCTACATCACAAAAAAAAAATCCTGGAATAATGTCCAGCGTACAACTCTCACTCACTGGGAGGTCCCTCTCTTGCCACATGCCCCACAGGGGTTACAGGAACTAGAGAGGGAGAGGCAGAGTGAGAAAGTACAACTCTTTTAAGAGGCTAGTAAAAGCTGTGACCTCAATAATTATTAATTATTGACATAGAAGGCTACCAAATTCTTATAATACTTACCTGATGTTACGGAAAATATATATACATGTATATATGTATGTAGAAGTATATAAAGCCCCCGCCCCACCCCCATCACAATATATGTATTTAAAAGAAAAATATTGCAAAATATGGAGATAACTGCCTGTGATGGACTTTTGAGATACGGAACCCTAAAACATAGCATAACTAGGTTTGTAATGACAACCTAGTTATATTATACTTTCTAGTTCAATATAACTCAAAAAAACCATTAACAAAAACATTTTCAACCTACAAAAATCTTACAGTATTCTAGCACCTCTTCTCTCTCTATATTTGAGCCCGGAAAGAGCTTAGTCAACATAATGAAAGCAGCCAGGCAAAAGGAAAATCAAACTTCCTACGTTGACTGATACATACTTACACTCTGTGGAACTAAAGCAGAATTAGCACGTGCTCAACCAGATTAAACAAAGAAATCACCCGACAAAAAGATTGCCGCGGCGGCGTGGGCTTACGTCAGCGGGCAGAGGTTTTATAGCCATAAAAAAGGTGTCAAGATTACAATTCAAGACCTTTTAACCGCCGTTTTAGGCCCCAGTCTATGCAATCAATTATTTTGACATATACACATATGTGTCAAAATTGGTTCAGACGTTTATAGATACATTTTCGATATGAATTTATAAATAATCTTCTTGGAGATTACCTGCGCGCCAAAATGGATTAGACTAGAGTGCATTGCCACCCAGATGATCGTACGTAAACATAAAATGCGCGCGCAGAACAAGCTAATCGAAGAAGAACTGGAAATAGTCAACTTTGTTGCTTACCTATTATCTCAGAAAGGTATTGATAAGCCTACGTGTTTCTAGAAGCATGTACCAAGCAAAAACATGGTTTTTTCTTAGATTTCATTTTTTTTTACTTTTTGTTTTTCTTAATCCTTTCAGTTTTCTTTTGGCTCACGATGTGTATTTTGTTGTCCCGTGCTGATCTTATGCTTATGTACATAAACATGATTTGCTGTTTGGTACCAAAGCAGAAACCGGTTCCAGCATCACAGCCATTAAGTCTCATTTCTGCTTGTGGTGGCTCGCCAACATAACAGATTGTACCAACTCAAGCGATACATCCAAGACACGAGCTAAAAAGGGTTTTGAGGTTCTACGAAGACCAACTTTTTTGTCTTGTTGCAGTTCAATCCGTCGAACACTGATTAGCGTGGATCAATGCTTTATGCTGCAGTCATTTGCACTTCGCGATGGTTGCTTAATGATTTGCAGTATTTTTTCCATTTTTCTGTCATGCACTCAAGCTCAAAGGAAAGAAACAATGACGGATGTTGCAACAATATCCTCGTCATTTGACCTCTCCAATTTTATTAAGGAAAGCCGCAAATCTTCTGGTCACGTAGTAATTGAAAAATGAGTTTTTGTGGCTTTTCAGAAATATTTTCAGTTACGTTAAATTTGATTTAGGTTGGCATTGCATTGGGAAAGCAAGATTTGCGCTTGGAATTCTTTTTTATAAGTTATAAATTGTGAATACTTAACAGAGAACTTTCCTATATTAACGTCCAAATTATTAAAGTCGTAGCGCAAACCCCAAGAACTAAAGTTTAAGTTGCAGAACTTAAATTTTTAGAAACAATATAAAATTATTATAAAAAAAAATTGAACTGTACCAACGTGCTTCTTCAATAATTAACGAGAAATATACCTTAACTCAATTGTGTTGAAGAAGTCAGATATAACTCTTATGTATTGTAAGTCGTATGGCGGGAAAACAACTTCACTCAATAATAATTTTTGGGTGATTATTTTTCTGTTGCTATAGCTGGTAGCAGGATGACAGTTTTGTATTTAGGGCGGGTTGGGGTTAAGGTAATAATGAGGGTAAAGAGGGGTGAGATGGAAGAGGCGTGGGATTCAAACTTACTAATTTTTGCACCAATTTTGACGACTCTTTTAAGCCGAATTTGCAAAAATCAGGCGTAGGGTGATGTTGAGAGAGGGGTATCCTGACTTCATAACGCGAGGACAAATTTTAATGATTATTATAATCATGTTGGGTGGGCGTGAGTGAAGGGAACGCATAACTTTGTAACACTTTACCGATTTGGATAATTCACTTATTATTGTAAAAATGTTGGTCTTAGAGAGGTGGTCGGAGGAGGTTAATTCTGTTGTCCTCAATGGTACTATGATAAAGAAAATTGTACCCAGAGTGGGGTTTGGAAGTGGAGTGTGGAGGGGTAGCCTTATTTCGTAATACGTGTCTCAATTTCGATGATTATTTTGTTGTTGTATGGAGTACGCAGCCGGACTAAGACCATGGTGAAAATATTGTGAATTGTGAAGAGGGGAGTACGCAGGGGAACACCACAGGAGGAGGGGGTGCTATAAACACTTCTATGATTAGTGATTGTGCAAATCCTGAATATACTACAGAAGGAAGGTTTTAAAGTTTCTGCATATGCGTTCGACCGGACGATATTAGTATCCAACAGTTTCTTGAAAACCAAAACCATCAGCGAGAGTTTCGAATATGCACACGGAAAGGTTTGCAATTTTCATTTCACAAGAAAGTCAAAAATACCAGATTTCAGGCTCCCAATGCTGGGAGAAAAAGGAACCGATGATTAATATTAGGCTCTAAACTTATCTGAAAGAGGCATTTAAAGAGCGCAAGTCTAGTGGACAGTGCTAAATAAGAGATGTAGCTTGGAAACGCTATAGAAAGTATCAAGAGTTTCCGCTTTGGGTATAATGTGATATTTGTGCATCTGTCGGAAGTAAGACTGCATCGACAACAGAATAGACACGAACTAAAGCGTCCCTGGTAGAACCTTCAATAGGAATGGGACAGGAATAAAGTGGCGAATACTTCGGTAATTGCCTTTTGTACGAATCATATAGACGCCCAGATAAATACAGCATCTTTCAGGTGGAAAAGCTGCGATTCACCAAGCGAATTTGCTAGTATGTATGCGTACATAGTTCAATATGGACAGCCGCATATACACTTACAGTGGGCGGCTATTAAGGCTCTGGAAGCTGTGGTGGTATATTTTAGGCTATTGTAATTGCGCAAGAGCAGCCTAGACATGATTTCCATATATCACAGGGCGGCCCTACGGTGGGTGCCCGGACACATGAATATCCAAGGTAATGAGAAAAGGGATAAATTGACGAAAAAGGGTGCAGAGATGGATAGCTTTGACGCGATCACCTATTTAAAAATTCTAATCAACACTCTTGAGGTAAACATTGCTAGTGATGCCTACAAAAAGGCTAATCATTGGTAGAAAAAGCGGGATACATGTTGCATTGCCAGACAACTGTGGCTTGAGTACAGCAAGAGAATTAAAATAATACTTTAGTGGGACATTGGACCAAAATTAACCTTGCGAGAAGGCTGGGTCTAGTGGGAATTGATTTCTGTCGGAGCTGTAGGGATTCGGAAAAAATCGGATCAGTTCGACATGTGCTCGGCGATTGCCCCGTCCTACTGGCAAAAAGAGGTAGGTTACTGTGTAGCTACTTCTTCTCCGGGCTTGTGGAGCCGCAGAGCATAGTGCTGAAAATCTGGATGGTTATAGAGCAAGAGTTTAGGTAAGGTCAGATTCTCATGAATCTATGGGGCACAATGTCTAAGTGATCTAAGTGAGGCTGGCTAAAGATGATTTCAGTTGCGCCCCTCTAACCTAATCTAACTGTTTGTTTCATTAATTTGCACCGCTTTGTGTGAAGTGGGTTTAACGTTTATTGAGACGGATTGGGTTGTGTGTATCACGCGTAAACTGCTAGAAGGATTTAAATGAAATTTGACATGTCGGTAGCTTATATGGGTCAACATATATAAAACTTTTTATACCTCAAAAAAGAAGTTCCCGCGGGGCGGTCAAAAAACTATATCTTTGGAATGGCTCAAAAAATTAAACCATATGCTTCTGTTTATCACCAATAGATGTCGCAAACAATAATGTCTCTGCTACTCATCAATAGATGTCACCACAAGTGCTTCATGTGAAAAACTAAGGTTTTGCCGTAATCAATCTGTGTTAATAAGACGGCTATGGACCTGGCCATACAGCACATTATAAATCTGAATTGCTATTGCTGTAACACTTCGAATTTACCATTACTATATCCAAACTATTATGTATTCAAGGCTTTTATTATCTATATGTCTTCCCTTTCTTTTTTTTTTAATTTCTTTTTATTCTTCTATTTCTCTTTTATTCTAAAATTAATTTTTTCTTATTAAACTGATTTTTGAATCTTAGAACGCCACGCAAACGAGGTCGCGATTAGCAATAAATAACTCGATAAAACATCGTTCAAAACCGTTATGAGCAAATCACTTTATAATATCTCCATATTTACTAATAAAAGTAATGAGAGATACTGTATGTAGAACTAATTAAAGAATTAGAAATCACCGGCTTGGCCTAACAATGGATCTTCCAACTTAAATTGTTTTGGTCAAGATT
This sequence comes from Leptarthrus brevirostris, assembly GCA_964036015.1. Lineage (NCBI taxonomy): Eukaryota > Metazoa > Arthropoda > Insecta > Diptera > Asilidae > Leptarthrus > Leptarthrus brevirostris. The sequence goes on from OZ038374.1 coordinate 93,749,572, forward strand.
GGCTTTCCAGTGATTTACAAATTAATAAAATAACAATAATTTGTATTTTGTTTTGTGAACAAAAACCTTCTCGCTCACCCACATTTATTTTTATAATAACGTCAAAGTTCCTTTTTTTGTTGCAAGTTTAAACATCTTTTATTGCTTTTGTGGTATCTTTACTTATCATTAGATTTTGTTGAAGATTCAAACCTTCACTAGCGACCTTTCAAACATTATAATTAGAATAATTATTATATTTAAGAGAATGATTTATTCCTAGCATCGATAATACGTCACGAACTTTTCGAAAAAATTATTGAGTCCCAATCATCTTCACAATCGGCCTCAATGCCGGATGTTGAAATGTGGAATTGCCGGATGCATGTGGTTAGTTATTTTTAATATTTTTCGATTGACTTTTGACCCAAGAATGTCTGAGAAGTTTTCATATGTTTTTTTTATGGTAACTTTATATCTTCACTTTTATTTCTTTACTTCTGATCGTATGTACATCCGCTACCACCTCAATCATTGCAGATTTCAATTATACTTTACCACTGATCTGCTTAGCTAATCCGAATAATCAATTTGTTCATAGTTTTCTCTTTTCTTAGATTGACACAAACAAACTCAAATGTAGAAGGCTAATTTTTCAAAGTACAATAGCGTCATTAAGTAGCTCTGTAAGCTTAAGTAATAAGTACGAAGCAGATAAAGAGGTGGAAATGATTAATGGTAGGTCGACTTCCCACTGGCAGGTCAAGAATTGCCTGGACACTTTAGATGTGCTGATTGCGCACCCATTCAGCATAAGTTGCCATAAAATGGTTTCCTTAGCTCCCGAGAATGCTCGAAAGTGCACAATAATCTACAGAAGAAAGGAAAATGAGAGACTCTTAACGCAATCATCTCGGTCAGCCATGCTTTTGTGTAGACATCATTTCAAGGAATGATTTTCTTCGATATTCAATAATAAGTAAAGAAAAGAAATCTTCAATTGAAGCTGCAGATTGATTGAAGGGTACTATTTCGTGTTCTATTGTTCGAATTTGAAGGTTCCTTCCAAATTGTCGCCATACAGCATTGAGAGCAATTACGAAATTATTTTGGTAGCAATTATTATAACAATAGAAGCCAAACATAAAGTAATTGCTGGACAAAAACCATACACATGTGTACTAAATGGTTTTCCTTATGCATTATACTACACATCAAAGCAGTTGTGCAATTTTATGCTCAACATGCGTCGAGGTATCGCGAACGGTAGCAATCGCAGTCAGTGTCAGTCTGGTGGCCAAGTGGGTAACTAGGAATTGCGTTTCACAATATCTGGTAGCTGTCGCGGTCTATTGGCAAAAATATGCTATTGCTTGCCTGTCATGTTATGAAACAGATTAAAGCACCGATCTATTTAGCACGATCGGCTTCTTAAAACATACGCAAGCCATTAGAGTACTAAATCAGGTCTTGACTGTAATTGAATTATTTTGAGAGGAAATTATCATCAATAAGCCAACAGCCGCCAAAGATAATGATCGTAAACTTAAGTGAATCGAAGAAAAACTAAGAAGTGTAAGAAAGGTTTTAGGATCTACGGCGCACACTTTCAAGTACCTATTTAAAGCGGCTTGGAAATAAGTGTGCACGTGGTGCCGCCTTATATCGAAGTCTAGAATCTCTAGAGCCTTAATTTTTGTTTGTTTACATCTTTTATTCGATAAATTGCTTTACCATTATTGCTATATCCGCCCAAATAACGAAGTGAGAAATATTAAAGAAGATAGTGGCATGAAGGTAGCAAGTTTTTGGGGGCGTGATTAGATAAAATGATGCCGATAACTTCCTCTTTCTGTTAGGAATTTGAGCCAAATCATCTTTCCTTTTACGAGGGCACACCTCAATAGTGATTGAAGAAAAACAACAATTACGGATGAATTTAAAATCCATCAATTTTACGACAATACATACTTGGTTTCCATAAAAGAACATTTTTTACAAAAGAAAAGCAACCTTTATTAATTTCTGGACATTTAAGTAGATATAAGATAAAAATCAACGAATTAAAATATGTATTTATAAATAAATTATTCCCGTGATCACAATCGTAAAGGAGAAAGTAAGTGTTCATTTCAATATAAAAAATGCGCAGAACTCGTCATTAATCACAATTTTAGGTTCATTAGTTTAGCAACTTTGCAGTAATCAACATGAATGCTTCAAAAGTGTGCTCTTAAAAGAATCCCATGCAATAGCGGCTTTGTACAAAAATAAATGCGGTCAAGTACGCGACGAGGGTTCCGTACTTACACAATTGCAACTTAATTTTTAGTTTATTTAAATTTGCCTTCAGTTGTAGAGTTTATTACTGAATTTTTACTTGGGAAACTGTTATCAATAACTCAAAAATTAATAAAAAAAATCGGTTGTTAGACCAAAAGTGTACACCCTAGTACCTTTTCACTCAGTTATATGAGGACTAAAGAGCGTCGCATAAAATCCTTTAAACCTTGAACTAAGTGGATACTGCTCCACAACATATCGTTTCTTCGGTGGAATAATGATATAAGTCAAAATTTTGAAATTCTTCAGAAATTGCGATGGAAAGTCGTTGTACTTCTGAATATGCGGTTAACATTTACAATTTCGACAATCACGATTTTGATCTACAATGTCCATAGGAAAAATTATCATTCTTTGGTGACTGTGTTATATTTAACTCAAAAAGTACACGGAAAGTACAAATTTCACTGACTACACGGAACTACACGTAAGTACACGATAAGTGCAAATAGTCACTTCCATATTCATATTACTGGTAATGGTGTATCACAGCCTGTTCTAGATACAAACGTAGGGGGGGGGGGGGGGGCAGTTTGTAAAGCAACTAAAAGCCTGATTAATACACCTCTTCCTCCCAGGAAGTGTAATAAAAATTTGACGGAACGTGTTGTGTACCTCTTCCTTCCAGAAAGCCTAAATAGCAATTTGACGGAACGTGTTGCGTCGAATTCTTATTAAAGAGAAAGAGGTGTATTAATCAGGCTTTTAGTTGCATTATTAACTGGGGCCTGCCACCCACCCCCTCCCCCCTTCCCGCCAGGTTTGTATCTAGAACAGGCTGTGATAGACCATTACCAGTAATATGAATATGAAAGTGACTATTTGCACTTATCTTACGTGTAGTTCCGTGTACTACGTTAAATTTGTACTTGTACTTTCCGTGTACTTCCGTGTACTTCTGTGTACTTTTCGTGCACTTTCCCTGTACATTTCGTGTATTTTCCGTGTACTCTCCGTGTACTTTCCGTGTACTTCCGTGTTATTTCCGTGTATGCGCAAATTACACGGCCATTTGAGGGTGGTAAATAGACACTGTCGTATGATAAAGGAGCAAGAAGATCTGCACGAAACGGAGGCCAAAAACCGTCGCACAGCACGAAAAAACTGATTTTTGCAAGAAAATTGTTTATAAAAATTTAACGAAAAAATCAAAATAGTTCTGTTTTGATTATTAACCAAATTCGGTCAAGAATCTCGACCTGTTGCGTGCCCTGTTATGTAAAGATGGCCAGAAAGAACGCATGTCATTTTTAAAAGGCAAATTCAGATAATAATAAATATCTTAAAAATTAAAAACTTAGTTCATCTTTTAGAGGAAGATAACACCTCTTTCGAAAAAGCTTATTAAAAGTTCATTACTTGTAAAATTACTCGAGTTATAACTAATTTCCATCGTCAAAAGTCGATTTTCCAAATGTTCGTAATATTCAAGATTATGTTTAGAATTTTTCTCCTAACGCTTTCAAAAATAAGGAGTGGGGGATATAGTAAAGAATGAACATCCCTATTATAAAAAAATTCTACAAAAAATCCTATCCTTACTTTTCAAATGATACCACACTTCATTGGATTTCAAAAAGACAATTTTTCTTGAAGGTCCTTTTTTGGACCTCCAAAATATATCAGAGGTTGATAGACAAAGTCGCACTAATATGGTTCCGTTTTTTTTTTAAACTGTAAATTACTTTCATACATTTTCGTAAAAACATTTTAAGTAAGCAAAACATGTAGAAAAAACATGATTTTTCCGAGCGAATTAGTAAAATCTAATTTTATCTCACCCACGGAGTCCTGAGATGAGAAGAGATTCCTTAACTTACTAATTAATTAAATCTAATCTAATTTTCTGAACTAAGACTTACGTTTTGATTTGTTTAACTTTCGTACGTTTCCTATATAACACTGTCCGTGCTGATTAAAATTGTCGTTAAAAGAGCGTACTAAGAAGAAAGATGCGAACGAACCACGATTCGCTTTTATTGCAATAAATTTTTTTCCGGTAATGGAGTTAGAACTAGTCCTAAGTAGAACAATCATTAGAATTAACAGAAGGATTACAATAATTAGGGATTTGAAGTAAGTTTTAAAATGTGGGTGTTTCTTAATTATCCCTCTCTAAATGGACTGGATTTTCTTTCGACAAAAGCGATTAGTGAATTCCTGAAATGTACTAATGGAAATATTGAATAGCTCCCTGAACCGAAATACGTCCCTGATATCAGGAGAACCTAGCCTAAATTCCGGCTCCTGCATTTGGCTAGAGTCGGGCAGTTCCAGAAGAAATAAGAGGTTCTTTCTTTTCTTCTTCTTCTTCATATTGGTAACTTCTACAGAAGTCGTTCGAGAACACGCCGAGTCTGTCAGCTTGTCTGCCTAAAAAGCAATGACCAAAGACAACGCTTATGATATTTTGCTTGAGCGGGATTCGCTGTCTTGCCCGCTTTAGGTCGAATGTCAACCAAATCTGTCAGGTGATTAGATTAGATTAATATATGCTCAATATCCAGCTTGCATGTAGCTAGCGGCTTTCCAAGCAGATAAGTTATATCCGAGAGTAGTAGAGACTGCCGATTTTCGCTAGCTCATCGGCTTTACAGTTACCCAGAATATTACAATAAACCGGTACCCATGTGAGGTGTATGGGAAGGTCTTACCCATGTCATCTTTGACATATTTTGGCAGTATTAGAGGTCGTTACATTCCTGTGAGAGAATTAATAGTAGCCCGACTGTCTGTGAAGATACAGATGTCATTTGAAGACATTACTCTGTCCTTTAGGCATTCTTATGTTGCATTTGTAGCCATAATTTCTGCTTGGAAAACACTGCAGTAACTTGGCAAACGAAAAGATATTTGTAGCTGCAGTTTTTCCGAATAGACAACTCCATCCACTTTTTCCCACTCCCCATTGAGAGAGGCCATCTTCCTCCTTTCTATATTACCATCCAGAATTTTTGCGGTTTACTTTCTGAAGAGTTCCACCGGCATTTGATGGAGCACAGTATTAAGGGCTTTAGGGGTTATAGTCTTGAGGAAACATGCCATCACTAGTGCTGCTATCCTCACAACACTCTCCAGTGCTTTCTGATAGATCGCCTTTTCTAGGCAGGCCAGCAGACGACAGTGTAATAACGCTGACATGGAATGATTACACAATATGCGATTTCATGCCTCATATTTTGTTTATTGCCTTTTTGCACGAATACACCACAACGATTCCTTAACGTACTTTCTCTTGGATGGTGGGACTCCAGCTGGGTTTCCTATACAATACAAGGCCTAGAACTTGGTCATTTATTCTGACTCCATTTAGTATTTGGGCGTTAATGTGGTGGGGGGGGGGGGGGGGGGGGTACGTAAGTACATCAGTTTCAAAAGTCGAAAGCTTAACAGAAATTTTCGTGCTATGATCTACAGATCCTAACAATTATTAACTCCTTTAAGAAGTATTGCCATTATCTACTTGTACTGGAGTTTACCATTTATACAAAAGTTAAGTGTTCCAGCTCACAATACAAAGAAAGAAGAATTTAACCGCGTCAATCTGGTGCCGCAACTTGACACTTTTTGCGTATGTAACGTCTTGAAAAGGCTAATCAATCTACACATTTATGATCATGTGAATAAATATCAAACGAAAACAAATTCCTTACTATACTGTTTAAGTTGTCTGAGACCTTGCTGTTTTATTGAAACTTTCGTAGGCATTCGACTACGTTGACCATAAGTTATTATTGCATAAATTACTTGGGTTTTCACCAACATCTGTCAGATTAATAAGAAATTATATTACTAATTAAACAGTTTGTTCAAATCAATAGCAACAGTTCTAATATATACAAATTAATTTTGGTGTGCCGCAGGGTTCGGTTTTCGGTTCTCTCTTATTCGCAGTGTATATTGAAGACGGCGACCGATTTTCACTTCAGTATAACTACATATACCGACGATTTACAACTGTATGTATCAGTGCCAACAAACAAAATTATTTGTTATAGAAACTTTGATCTATTTCGAGAGGGCCTCATGTAACAGTCTCGTTTATAACCATAACAGAACACAAATTATTTTAATATATATATATATATATATATATATATATATATATATATATATATATATATATACATATATTAAGAAAAGAAAGAACTTAGAAGGTGCATTTAGGAATAAGCTGCCATTGTGTGATCGTTTGGACATACTGACGTCAAGAAGTTGATCGATTAAAACACAAAAGCAAAGTGTCTTTCTGTCCACACTAAACAACAACAAAATTTGACCACACCTACTTATATATATATATATATATATATATATATATATATATATATATATATATATTTATATATATATATATATATATATATATATATATATATATTAAATATAGGTAGCATGCTTTCAAATTCTAAAGAGTTCCAAACCTAATTATAGTAGATTACTTTTTTATATTGTGTGTTTTTTATTATATGCATATACTTGTACTACAGAAAGCAGATAATACACGATATGTACAACGATCTTAATAACCACATGATATGTGGTTCAACATCCTGTTGACAACTATTTAAATCTTATTCATTACTAGTCACTTTCGATCACCTTCATTTTCTCTGAGCTAGTCCAGGCCTACAACCATTTCTAAAAACGGAAGTGGATTAATTATTAATCGGAAGCTGAAGGAACACCTAAGAAACTATAAGAAAATTATTACATGATTACTTCCTCGAACTCTAATAAGATTTACATGTCTACCTATGATTTTCCTGGCGATAATTCATTCCTGGCGACTATAATCTTATGGAAGTGGAACTAAGTGGATCTTCCGAAACCAATCAAGAGACAACAAAAAAAAGAAAACAATTTTCAGATGAAAGTGCTCCCTCGTAAAGTAAGTAACAATGGACCCCATTTAGTGTAAGTACTGCTCAAGTTAGAATCACAAGATGAATCACGGTAAACACTCCTTCCCGCTGTAAGAACGAATCACATAAGATTGATAAAGTCAACGGCCTCTGTTGTTATTAGATTAATTTCTGTGTCGTACTAGAGCTGGCGTTAGTTTTACACAAACGATGCGCGCAAAGATGTCACACAACTTCTTATACCATTTCAAGTGTTGCGGTACTTCTTGATAAGGTGATCACGGTGAGGAGGAGAATTATGGCACAGAGGAGGGAAAAGAAAAAGATGCTATCAATAATTCTCTAGTTGGATGGCTTGTATAAAAAACGAAAATTCAGCGACAGATGGATGAGCTGTTTACCGTGTTCTTAAGTCCGCTGTCACAGCATTACAAAGATGACTGCATGATTGACGGAAGCAATGGACCACTTTTCTGTTGATATGATTTATTGCAATTATTACTAGAACACAGTTTTTGCTGCTGTTACGCTTGTGGCTGTAATGAGATTAATCCAGTCGCGGCAGAAAGGATGATCCAAAGTAGAAAGATAATGCAGTACAGGTTTTTGCTGCACAAGTGATGCTGCATAGATAGCACGTGAACAACCATGGTGAAAATAGCCTAATTAAACTTTAATAGCTTGCAGTTTTTCAATTGATGATCATTGCTGTAAGTTAAAATTGCCTTTAGATAAGCCAACACTAAATTATCAGTTATAAGTGATAATTTAAGATAAAAAAAAATGCTTATTTACTACAATAATGCTTAGTAAAACAAACGTCGTAGATGCATTTTGAAATTACAAATAACTAAATTTAAATGTTTAAATAAAATCGCTTACAATCTATAAATTGTTGGTTGGTTTAATAGTTTACATAGATATATTTGAACTCCCTAACGCTTTAGTCTTTTAGACTGAAATCAATAGGCGAAATTGAAATCGTCTTTGAAAAGTTTAATAAAAATGAAAAGGAAATAGCAGCAACTTAGTTATCTAAAGGCAAAAAAATTAAATTTTAAATTTGTGAAGATGGCTCTATAATTGATGCTGTTTCGGTGAACAAGCACTGATACTTAAAAAGTGATATCTGGTACAGTTGATTAATGGTTGCAAGAAATAAATGGCAAGAAAATTTTTAGAATATGAAGATTTAGATTTTTGTTGCACAAAGCGTTTCTACTTATATCACTATTTTTTAAAGCAGACGATTTTTTGAGGCGGGAGTCGTTTGATAATAGCTAATGCACTAAAAGTAAGCACCCCTAACCATTGCTTACACCGAAATCGTAAGCAAAGGAAATGAATGGCACTGAATTGAATTTCTAACATCTTTCATTTACGATCGATCAATGCATGAGTGGCACGATCATTATGCCATGAATGCAGGTTCGAGCCTCGGCCTTTCTATGGGTTTCTCATTTGCGCAATAAATAAAAAATCTCTGGGTTATTAGCGCATGCAAAAAACAAGACATTCAATTTCTTTCATTCTTCATTATTCTATTTCCATTTTGCGGAAACAGACTTGTTTCTTTCTCGGTGGAAACTTATTCCTAGAAAAGGATATTCAAGCGGCCCCTCAAACTACAAACCTATAGCGCTTCCTTCGGCCTTACATGAGGTGGTTGAATTACTCATGAACTGTCAACAATAATCAAAAATTATTATTTTACATAGAGATCGCCAATATAGTTTTGGTACTCCCCACTCAACCGGAGATTTACTAATCGACCTGACTAAAGGTTGAAATCATTATCTCTACAACTTTGATAAACACAAAATTGTTACTTTAGATAATTCAAAAGCTTTTTTTGTACTAAATGATTTCAATGTGTGTATTTATTAGACGGAGTTACCTGTTATCTTTACGAAATAAATAAATGGTGTATCGAAGGGGTCAGTTCTTTCACTAACCTTATTTCTACCCCTTATTAAAGAACTTTTATTATTTTCTTGCAATCCAAAACTTATTTTTTTGTTTTTATTAATGACCGTCTATTTCCCAATCACATTCATAGTTTCTTCGACACTGTTTCTTCCTGTACTGTTTTGATTCTGCGGTGGATGCTAAAGGGTATTTTACACAAATCAATCGTAAAGGCATATTTATATAAAAAATGACGAAATTTCTACAACCCTCGTTTGAGATGGTGCAAATCGAAACATTGTTGTCGTATCCAAAACTTAATGTTTCTTACTTTTGGAGGGCACCCGCTCACCAACCGATATCCGTCAATAAAGTAAATATACCCGATTCACTCTACCCTGACATCTTGGATATTGAGATATTTAGCAAATTTTACCGATCATATATTTTCGGTTGCTAAAAATGCAATTAAATGCTTCGAATTTTTGCAAAGATATAAAAAAAAATTTTACTTCTTCTCATTTAAGGCTGGCCTACAAGCTCTCTAACTCTTATATTTGAACAGAGTATGGACGTTCCGTACTGTCCGCGGTAGATAAAGCTGAAGACATAATCGATTTCTATCTACGGATTCTAACTTGTAACATATCTTGTTGCGCCTGCGTGTAGAATCAGAACGTATTCCAATGTTTTAATGAGCAGCAGACATTTTCGTGAGGCACACTTAAGTAAACGATGTCTTCAAGTTTTTAATATGAAAAAATACCGCAAGTGCAAGTTGTACTGGAGAAATTAGCTTTCCGTACAGTAATTCCTTTTAAAATAATGATTTTAATTAAGGGAGAGAAAGAGAAGACGTTGCCACGCTCCAATTTCCCACCCCACTTTTTGTTTTATATTCCAGATAAGATATGAAAGGTACACACTCGTGATAATTTTCGGGCAATCTACACCTTTTGAGATTTTTGTGAGCGATCGCTTTGGTAAGAAGTGGTGCGGTGGGGCACAATTTTGAAATGTTTTTCTCCAAAAATGTTTAAAGAAGTGCTTAAAAAAATTACATTATTATTGTTAAATTCGTGTTATCATTTGACACCCTACTCGATGTCTTTCTATCTTCAAGACAACGATTGCAAGTGGACCTACAATTTAAAGTGGATTCCGAACCATTGACATAACGCATGGCCTTTCTATCGTGATCTGTTGGCAGCAGAAAAACCATGGGTCGCCGTCAGTGGTATTCGAACCTAAGACACCCGACGCGACTTACACGATGCCCTTGAAAAAACATCTTTTTTCTACTTCTCAATTTACCCCCCAAAAGTAACCCCCAAAATCAAAATTTAACTTTTCTTTTGGTCTATCACACTCAATCAAATTTTTACATCGAATAGCCTGAGACAAAATAGCCTGTGACAGACGGGCGGAAGGGCGGACGTACACTGAATTGACTCCATAAGTGTACTGGTACTTTTAAAGGTACCTTTGAAGGTTCATCTTTTATCAAGATGAATTGCTGGTACTTTTAAAGGTTCATCTTTTATCAAGATGAATTGCTAGATCATTTAAAGCCTAACCATGACTTAATATTGTAGTTTTCTGGAGCTAACACCATACCATTAAATATAAAAATTAGTAATTAATGGAATCCTGCACTAGTCTCATTCTGGTTAGTACGAAGACTTAATGGACTGCTTACAAAGGAAACAGTGCTTTGTTTATATGTTACTTAAGACGCCCATATGAAAGCTGCAGTGGGCCTAACAACTTCAGGCTTTCTTGCTGCTCTGAAGAAATTCATCATTCGTCGAGGTGCTCCTAATATATGTATATTTTCTTGTTTTCTGAAAATGATACAAACTTTCATGGAGAAGTAATGTGCTACAGGAATACAATGTTTTATTCTCGAAATAACTTTAACTATTCTACTTTTGTTTGATAGTATGGAATTACTTTTTGTCATCCAGTATAAAGTCTTAAACGGTTGCTGGCAATTATTGTTTGACGTGTTGAAACTTTACTAAATTCGGGGCCCTTATGTCTCCTAATCTTCGAACTTACAGATCTAGCAATCTTCACTAAAGGATAATTTCTCGTGGATTCTGGTATAACAGCTTTACCCAGAACCTAGTGTACTGAATTCTATAGTCAATCGTTTAATCCGTACGAAACTTTGGCAACGCATACACCAACTTCCTTCAAACACATTCAAAAGCACATGTCAGCTGGTCAGATAATATCTTATGTGAATTATAGCGGGCGGATGAGTCTACCACAATGTTAATTTGTTAAGCTAAAGGTCCGGTTGCCGAAGATGCGGAAACTTTTATTTTTATTTAAGGGGTTGCAGCCCAGCCACCACTATGGTGGAGCGGCCAATAATAACAGCCTATATTCCATAATTTATAAGTAGATAGTTCCAAACTTAATTGAGTCTTAACTAAGTACTTGCACTTACTTCCCCACTGGTAATCATAATAATATTTTCATTAACTGACCAAATTGTAGTGGAGATTCAAGTTTTTGCTATAACATATATGTACACACATAGTAAAGCCTGAATAATGAAACTACCCTGCAAAGAGAACCGAAATATGAATAAAAGCATAATTTTTTGTTTAAATATTTTTGAACACAAGTAAATTTTCAAATCACTTAAAAAGGAAACATCTGTCTTATCAAAAAAGGCACACTTATTATTGAACAGGTGTTCCTTGCCTTTAATCTATCGCATATAACCCTCTCAAGTACATCAGATTCGGGCACATGCCCCTAAAACCTAAGTTGATTTCACGGTTGATTAATGTCCTAAGTTTCTTAACCAAAATCTTATTCACCTGCTCCTTTGAAATTCTAACATGCACGCGATATCTGAAGATAATTTTGAAGCAGATAAATTCGATACAAGTCTGTTACAGATGCTCGTGCAATCGAGCCAGATCGCAAACTCACAGCTTGGCACACCGTTCTTAAAAAAATTGAATTTCAAATGAATTTTGCACACCTGTTTTCCAGGGATGGTTTCTTTTTCGTTTTATTCATTCAGTCTTAATCCCGTGGATGAGATTTCAGTTGGGTTGCACGTAAGCTTCCGACTGGATGCAAATTATAAATCTGGCTCACTTTAAGATAGAAATAAAGAAGAACAACGAAGAACTGAGGCCGTTTCTTGATTTGCCTGATTTAAGGGGAACATATTAAGTTCCACTAAAGGTAAAGCAGGTGCTAAGTTTTAATGATTTAAAACTGAATTCTCTTTTATCTTTTTTTTATTCATTTTTTAATTTATTTTCGAAACCACAATGACTTAATACGGAGGCAGAATCAAGAATTTTTTGCATTCAGGAAGACAAATTTATTACGTAAGTTATTCGCTTTGCGTCTGTACAACACGTCCTTTTATTTTCAGCTCAAATCGAGAAAAATCGTAGTTTTTAAAGTTTGTAGCTAGAAGCTAGGTCTTCAGTATAACAAGTAAATATGACAGGTAATACCATGGTGTGTTTTATATTCAAGAGAATTTTATTTCAAATTTCTTCCTATAAAAATTCTACTATAAAAGTCCTACAATAAAAATCTTGTTTACAAGGTAGCTTATTATAATATATAAATCAAACAATAGAAAGCGAATAGCATAGAATACAAGTATAACAATTATTTAAAACTAGGCAGTTTACAAAAGCATGTAAGGTAACTATAACGATTCCTGAAGAGGAGGTAAAGAATAAATTAAAGAGCAGTATCGTCGATCATATTTACCATAGTTAATGCATTGGTGAGGCATGTACAAGAAGTCGTGATTTCTCAAAGAGCGAGCAGGAAATAATATGCTAAAATAAACCAATAATTTAGGAGAGTCAATCGAACCCTGCAATCACTTGAAAGCAAACAAAACAACAAAAAGGGTAGATAAAGCAACCCAAACCGGTCAACGAAAGGTTGTGACATAAGGAAATTGTTCCAAGGAAGTCTGCGGAAGAGCGAATCGAAAAAATTTCCGCTGAATCGCCTCAATGCGATTGATGTGTGTCATGTAGAATGGAGACCGAACGGAAATTCAGCCAAACATCCAGATCCCTGGGTTTTTCAAGCGACCTTATGGGGCACCTACCACGTTTGACACAATCCGAAAGATCTTGGCGTTATCAGCAGAAATTTACAGAATTTTAGAATCAGACAGAATCAAAGACAAGTCATTAATTTTTCTTATGACGTAGCCAAAGCCTAGGGGACAACTCTATGATTCATTTAGCATTACTACGGCCGAAAGAGAACTAGGGTAAGGAGAATGAGGAATATTGAAAATCTGGATTTTGTAGTGTTGCGAGTTAGACAACAGTCTAAAGACAGAGTAGATTTTGTTATTCAAGCAAAACTCGTAGGCAGGTCGAGACTTGAACCTGCACCCATGCCATGGTGATCGTTCCACCCAATCGTTGATCCAACTCCGTCTCATTGATGCAGACAAGAAAAAGCAGTGATCCGAGTTGACTGCCTTGTGATACGCCTGTTGTGTTAAAAATTGGCTCAAACAGAAATCCACGAAACGAAACCCGCTGACCCCCCGTTTTTTTCCGTTTGCATGGCTTTGCCCGGAAGGGAATTAAAGTAAAGGGAGTGAGGAAACTTGAATGTTTTTTTGCATTACTACGAGCTAGACAACAGCCCAGAGGCGGAGTGGATTTTTTAATTCAGTTTTAAAACTCAAGGGAAGATCTGATCTCGAAGCGGGGAACCATGGCATGGTGATCGTACCACTCAACCAATGGATCTAACTCCATCTCCAGTAAAAACAGACGAAAACTCACAGAGAGAGTACTTGAGAACAAGAATTGTATGATTTATTTTTGCCAATTCCTTATTAAAATCAGTGAAAATGCAATCAGTCTCAGAAATTGGTGGTTTTCGATTCGCTTTTTATAAAATCAAATTCAAACAAATGATTGCAGGAACAGTTTGCAATAAAGTAAAGGACATCACAGACCAAGGCCTTTAAAAGCTTGGAGACACAATAAAGACTTGTATCGCACTTGTTTTCTTTTTTATGCAGGGGAATTCGAAAAAGCACTACAGCGTTCATATAGGTTAAATAAGTAACTTAAAACTGGAGCAAGTGACGATCCACACCCTTTTACAAAAGAAGCAGGAATAAGATAAGGAAAAACTATTAAATATAACATCGTGGTCAAATAAAGAGAGCGCTTAGATGGTTCGGGCTATTCAAAAACAGGGTATCGTAAATGACAGAGTACAACCTTAAAATAGCTGGCGACCAAAATACCATTACTGTTGAAATTTTAATTAAAAATCATTCAAAACAACAACAAAAATAAAAACAAACTGTTTCTGAATTCGAGCAACGTAAGAAATATTAAAATTTCATAAGATCATTTACTTACTCCGAATATTAAAGAAAATAAATGCAAATAATTTATATTGCGAAATTTCTACAATAATTGCTAAGTAGTAGCAAATAGCACTTCGGTTGAATGAATGAAATACATAATTAAGTATTTGCCATAACTCCGCCGTAGCCAGTCCCGAACCCGGTTGAGAAAGGTGGAGGGAAACCCTCGGCTTAGAGAGAATCTATATTTTAGGGTTAAGCGAAACTAGATGAAGTGGAAGTGGAGAGTTTACATCACCCACACCTGAAACCGTACTGCTATACTCTGGCCGGAAAGAATTAGATACAACCCGCATGGCAGGTGTAGGCTTATTGATAACCAAGTTTCCCGCCAATCACAACTGGAATGGTCACCAATATCCGACCGAATTATCACTACCAGATTCCGGACTAAGGTACTTAATATCTCAATAATTCAATGCTACGCACCAACTGAGCAAGTGGATTTAACAACCAAGGAGGCCTTCTACCAGCTTCTTGACTGCACCTTTGATAAGGCTCCTAAAGGTGATATAAAAATTGTTATGGGGAATTTCAAGGCTAAGATTGGCTCTGAAAATATCGGCCTGGAACATGTAATGGAGAAGTTTGCACTTGGAAACAAGAACGTAAATGAGGAATTTTTGAATTTTGTAGCTCGCGGCAACATGTCGTCGATGGATGCTTATTTAAACACAAAAATGCCATGTGACATCCTGGGTTTCCCCGGATGGCAGAACTGAGAATCAGATTGAGCTTATTGCTGTTTCAAAAAGTTGGAGAAAGTGTCTTCTCGACGAAAGCCCAAAGCACGGTGCTGATATTGGCAACGATCACTATCTTGTAACAGCTAAGTTTCGTTTGTGCACGACGCCACAGGTGTGCAGAGGCTTAAACACCGAACATCCGCAGCGCATTTATCACAGCATTGCGCCAAAAATCTGATGCCCTACGTCATAATGCCTACGACTCCATCGACCCAAAATGGGAAAGGGCGAAGGAATTTTTTGTTAATTGTGGCACAGAACACGTTGGTCGATAACCCGCAAGCCGACCATGGACGCCACATGGTCCAAAATACAGGAAAGGAAGCAGATTAAAGACCGTATCAATTCTGCTACCGGCGTTGTAGTTAAACAACATCTCAGAACTGCATTCCGATCTCTACAGAAAGGTCTCCAAAGACGTGACAACCGCAAATACATCAACGCGCTAGCGGCAAAAAGACATAAGAAGCGACCTACCGCAGTGACAGTGGAGATCAATAGAAGATTGCAAAAAATAGGCTGGACCGGGCCGACTCTGAACATCCTGTAAAAGATACCAATGGATCCCTTCTTGTCTCGGAGGAACATCAACTGCGGAGGTGAAGAGAATATTTTGTTGAAGGCTTAAGCAGAGCCTGAACACTCGCCGGCTTCGGCCAACATTAACATCAGAATAAAATTTGAGTTAGCAGATGCAATTAGGTCGATGGATCTCGGTAAGGTCCCAGGAATGGATGGAATACCAGTGGAACTACTTAAGGCTGTTTGTGGGGCTGACATTCTTCTCCCCGTAATTCTGAAATACTGGGAAACCAAGACCTATCGCACTGAATGGAAAACAGGTGTAATTATGAAGATTCCTAAAAAAGGTGCGGTATCTGCCTTTTAACAATGAGTCTCCAAATTGGTGACAAAAATAATCTTAATACGAATCATGCAAACAATCCCCTTTAATTGTAATGTTCGTAGTTTTTGGGAAGGCTTTTGATAGCGCTGATCGTGAGTATATATGGGCAGTTTTACGCAGGAGAGGCATCCGAGAAAAAATTATAACCAGCATAAAAGAGTCTTACTCAAGGGGCCAATGACACATCCAACACTTTTCATCACATTTCAACAACATTTCAAACAAAAGCAGCCCTGCCATTGAACCAGGAAGAAATATTAGTTCAGTTCTACGTTAGATAAAATAAGTTTTAGAAAGAGTGTATTAGGAAACACAGAAAAGCGAATTAGGCACGAACGTACGAAAAGAAAGATCAGATCATTATTCTGGAAGAATATAGATAGACATATAATTCCAGAGTGTGATACAAAGAACGTTGTCACAAAAATCGAGCCAGTATAGTTTATATTTATGCTAAATGATAAACTTAAGAGAATTGTCCGTAGTTATGTTCTCTTTCAAAGGAAGCGAAAATTATGTCTCACAGAAACTAATTCTGCTAAATATTAAATATGTTCAATAATCTAATAGTACGCTCATCAATATGGGTGCGTTCGAGATTTCAATTGGTTGCAGCAAACAGGGTAAACGATAAGCTCTAAGTTCAAGATATATGCGTTTGAGACATTTTGGAGTAAGTAAAAAGAACGCGTGGGCACACTCTTCACTCTAAGAGAGGGAGGTCCAAAAAATATATTTTTCTGAAATCTCATCAAATATGTTTTAAGTAACATCTGTGTACCAAATTTCATCTTTATAAGTTTTTAAAGGAGAGGATGTGAGGGCTACGACATACAGAGAGACGAACGGACGGAAGCCCAAAAGCACAGTGATTCCTAGATGCTGCGCAACCCTAATACCGAAACGTAACCCACATGAGCGCACGGAGGAAGTGAAACCTCTTCCGTCTTTGTCAATTAATAACTTTAAATTGAACATGTAAAAAGGAGTAACTAATGAAAAAGACCAAGCTTCGAAATTTACAAGGGTTACTAACCTTTTATAGTAACCTACAGTTTACAAATGTGCATGTATTTACTATTTGTATATATCTGGTAAGAAGAGGGCCTATAGTGTGGCCGTCAAACCTTCCTTTGTCGAAAATCTAGATCCCAAAGCAGGAAAACAAAACCACACAAAGACATAGCAAGATGGGCAGAAATCAACGTCCTTACGATAAACCCCTATAAGGCGGAAATGGTACTGTTTACAAGAAAATACAAACTACCTAAAACACAAAACTTAAAACGTCTCAAAAGTTCTCCGGAAGCCAAGTTTCTGGGCGTTATATTCGACTTCAAACTAAATTGGAAACGGAATGGGAGAGGATGAAGATGCATGCATTCTATGCATGCAAAATAAACTTTTTATAGAAATGGGGTATTAAACCGAATATTGTACATTAAAAAGTGATTAGAATCCACATCACAAGCTGATTTAAAAGCTATCCTACACCTGGAGCCCATAGAACTGTACACGAAAAAATGGGTACCTTTAGTACCTCTCACATTTGGTCGCCACAGAACTTTGGACTCACAACACGATTTCGGAATACCCTTTTTTGTTATTATTACTAGCAGAGAAGATTGGAAGCGCACTAATAATATTATTAGGGGAACAGCCATCTTCACAGACAGATCAAAAACAGAAAAGAGCATCGGAGCTGGACTCTTCTCGGAAGCTCTGGACTCTTCTCGAAAGCTCTTCTCGCTGTAAATAGAAAAGTCATATAGACTCACAAATGAATGCGGCGTCTTCCAAGCAGAAATGTACGCCATAATTAAGGATCCACTCATTGTCCAAGCAAAACAGATGTCAGGGACTGAGATCACGTGGACCCGTGAACTTTCAAGCAATACTAAAAGCGTTGAACTCTAATTTGATAAATTCGAAATGAGGGAGATACTGTATCAGGGCACTAAAACTTATTTCACACCTAATGGTTCAGCTTTGTTTGGTTCCAATACGATAAATTCGAAATGTGTAAGAAACTGTATCAGGGCACTTGAAATCATTTCACATCTAACGGTTCACCTCTGTTGGGTTCCAGGACATGTTGGCAAAGAGGGAAATGAAATAGCTGACGAACTGTCCAAAAAGGGTTCAAACAGACATAGAAACAGTCATTGAAAGGGTTTACCCTCCCCTTAACACAACAAAAAGTCAAATTGAAAGATATTATTCCAATATCATTTCAGAGTGTGTGTATTACTTATTGTCTCATAACATGTAATCTATGGCCGAAAATAAACTTTAAAAGAACTTCAATACTCATACGCATTCGAACACTAGGCAGTGTCCTCACTAGACATTGCCCCATTGGAGCCGTGGCCACTAGACTTGGCGTGCCATCAAATAAATTCTGTAGAAGCTCAAAAGCTGAAGAAGAAATTTAACCCATAGTGCACATGCTCTGCGAATGTCCAGCTCTAAAAGAAGGACGACTTGCCTGTCTGGTAGCAAGGTTGTTTGATCACTTGGACAATTTAGCGGAAACAGCACTAGCTGATCTGAACAGATTTATACAGATATCTGCGTAGTTTTAAGTCCAACCATATCGGAATTCATTCAGAGGGCCTTCACAACGTGCCTAATTGACCTCCAAGTGGAATTTGCTGCCCTCAGCCAACCAACTAAAGGACTCTAAGCTTTTTTGTGAAGTCGGGTACATCTTTTTTAAAAACTTATTTTATTTATTTTTATTTTTTAGTGTCTTAAGATATGCTTATCAAAAATTACTGCCCGTATGAACAAAGAGATGAAAACAGTTGCAAAGGCAATGACAGATCTGTTGGATTGTCAACTAAGTAAGTAAGTCGACTTCTTCCTCCCCATCCCCACCACCCAAGGCACAAATTTTGTATAATAGTACCAATGAGGGAAAGTACTCTTCACAACAGAATTAAAATTAATAAAATCACAGTATCAGTTCAAGTTATATCATAGTATTAAAATAGATTCGGTCCTTTCCTTTAAAGTAACCATTTATCAGTAAATCATAAGGCATTATTTTATAAATTTATTCACGTTGCCGAACAATAGAAGCAGATGTCGCTAAATGATGTAAATATCAACAGAATTCAATCAAGAATTGGTCCAAAAATCCTTTAAATAAAATTTGACAAAATAGAACTCACCAAATTTACAGAATTGGAAAAAATATCTTAACTTATCATGAATTAAAAGAATTTAAAGAATCGATCAAATGGCTACTCAAAGTCCAAAGGATCTGTCAGTACTTCGAACTGGTAAGTTGAAAAACTGGTGGTCCAAGAAGACATAAACGAATATGTACGTACATATACTTTCTTAAAACTTTAGACTAAAGACAATTAGGAACTTTTATAAAATAACATTGAATTCTACACAAATCAATAACCTTCGCTTAGGTGAAATTGATTGTAACATCCACTTTATAAAGCATCGATAATTTTCAAGTTTGTCTTTTAAGTCTTTTGAATCGAGCATGACGTTCGTTTATCGAATAAAATAGTTGTACAAAATTTTTTATTTACGAAAGCAAATCTAATAATTTCGACCCAAAATCATTTACATGTTCATACTTTCAACACACGGAATAAATAAAGCAACACCTAATCGAGTTCGTGCTGCAAGCAAAAACAAAACAAGAACAAGCTATTGCTGAAGCAAATTGAGTAAAGGTGAACGTTGCCTTCTACATCAAATCCAAATGATAAATCTTACTTTAATCTAAATGATTGAACTGGATCACGAAATGTCGTGAGCATTGGTCTACCGGGCTGGTTCAATGTACCTGCATCCACTTACCTAAACTAAACCCCATGCAAACGCAGTTTAGGTGGATATCAAATATAGTAATGATTAATGTTTGGTGTCTTTAAAACTGTCAACAATGAGTAACAAAAAGTAAATAAAAAAACAACTAATCAGTCGATGCTTATAACGCCTATATGGTACAAGCAAAGATGTTATTGAGTATAACTTCAACAGTACATTCCGCCTCCTGTGTTGTTTGTAATTCTAAGATTTTTTTGCAACTACACATATTCCGATAAGAAACTTAAATTTGAGTATGTCAAAAGTGCGGATTACTGAGAATTTAAATAAAATGTCTTACCACAGCATGACATCAACAAATTTTCCCTGTAATGAATCATTAGCCAACTTATTCGACGCAAACAAATTGAGCCCAAAATCAAATTTGACGCGCACTCCTTAATTTCTAAGCCTTGGGTATACTTAAGTCCAGAAAATCAAATCTGACCTGTCATCAATCAAAACCACATTCGTGACATAAGCTTTTAGAATAAACGAACTAATTCTGCGCCTAATGGAGGTCTGTGTTAATCTTCTTATAACACCTGGGCAGTGACAAATTGGAAGGAATTAGTGAGAGCCTAGACCCCGACTTGATCTATTCTTGTCTCTAAGACAAAGCACCCATCACATGTGCCCAAAAAGTGTGAAATTAATTCGCTTGAAGATTGCTTGTAGTCATTTTTATTACACGAATCCCATGTGATCGTTGTTGAAGCCCTAGACACAGAATATTGAAATTCTCTCAGGAAAGTCCGTCAAGCGTGGAATAATTTAAATCGCGATTTCTAGAGCCAGTCGTCTTGGGTACTCTTGAATGAAATATGAAAGAAACCTCATCAATAGCAAGAGTTCTGATTTCTTCCTAGTCTCACCTGAATATGATATCTACAACAGGTGAATATGCAATGAATGATTGAGTTCATAAAAACGCAAACTTATAGCAAAGTCATCATGACACCTGAGCGAGAGGTGATGTACAAATGTGTGTTTGTGGCTTTTCCTATTTTCCGTGGAACCACTATTGCCATATGCTTGCATGGTTCACTGGCCCAAAGAAAAACTTTTGTGAGAACTGAACATCTTCCTCCTTGACTTCACGATTCAACTACTTCGTCGTCGACGTCTTATCGTGTGAAATTATCTCCTCCACAAGACGATTATTACTTGAACTTCGTTTTTTACATTTGAATATAAAGCAAACCCCTCCGAATGCGGAATATCAAATTATATTATCTGCACGTGAAACTTGTTGCTATACGGGTGCTTTCGTACCTTTTTACTTTTCTTACACCCTGTAAATTGTATGTTCAACGAAATGTTTATTTCCTTCCTTTGAAACTTATTAGTCATTCAAAAGTATCTCTAAATTAGTCCGTCAGATTTAGAACATTTTTTTTCCTTTAATGAGTGGCGTATTAGGTCAAGCGTAAACTTTTTGTGAGTCACAGTCGCGCAGCTGTGGGTCAATCTTGTTACGGTTGGCACGGCGCGATGCCGAGATTTGAAGTTTTATCGGTTAATTATTGCAAATTTCCGAAACATTAGCTCTTCACTCAATCGGAAAATTTGGTACTAAAGACCGAGTCCATGCTGAAATATTTTTGGGCATTTGTTTGTTTTTACTTGACGTAATTTGGCCGTGTAATTGGAATCTTTAAAAACTTCAGCTCTTTTAAGGCCTATTTAAAATGGGGTTTAAATCCGCTACGGTGGTTTAGATGAAAACGGGTTGTACATATAAGTATATGTAATATTTCCAGCAAATATTGACTTTAGTAGAAAATTGATTTTCTCAAGTTTTCTGCCGAAATAAATAGCTCCTGCTCATCATATGGTGATCTCTTAACATTCCTTACTACGTATTCAGTTCCGCGTTATGTACAAGTACCATATAGATACCAGTAAAGGAACAGAAGCTATTACTTCATGAAAAAGTATTATCCATGTGTTGACCTTTTGCCTCGGAGGTCCCAGCTTCGAGCCCTACATAAGGCAAACCATGGTTATTCAACATTTCACGAGGAGACCGAGGTTCGAACCCTGGAATGACGGCGTGGTGATCGATCATCCCACTCATCCATGAATGGAACTCCGTCTCGGTTTAAAAAAAATGTTTGTATCAATAACATTTTGATATATGTTTTCCTTTCCTGATTTGATTAAAATTTAAACAAAAGTAATGTAATTGGTGTTTCAAAATGTAAGAAATCTGAAAATTTCCGTGAACTTTTACATACTAACATGGTATACACGTAGGTATTCTTCTTTTTCCTATATTGTTCATTACGATGTAAAATTAACCTTATATTTTCGCTTTCATCCTATAATAATTCAAGGTACAAGTAACCGACGTTTTTATGCACATAGTAGTCACTGTAAGCTTTGAAAAGTGCTTACAACACCGAAACCGTACCATGGATGCATATCTGAAAAAGCAATCACTAGCAATCTTGTAGGATTCTCTAACTATTATATTTATGCCATTGAGGTAGGTTAACAGCTTAAACATCGATGTGCTCTGTTTCGGGGTTCTATTTCTAGTGAAATATCAAAGATTTCTGGTTTACCGCAGAGTAGCCATTTGGGGCCGCATTTTGTTATTATTTTTGCAAATGGTATTTCTTACTAATTGCTATCCAATTTTGTTGAAATCGTCATTACGTGTCTTTAAAACGGCAAAACTTCTTCCTGACTCAGTTTTGCCCCCTTAAAATTGCAAAAAGTTAGCAATTGTTACGTTTAGCTGTATAGTTCTCGGAAATTTAGGTAGGAATGGAGAAAGTTTAGGTTATTTTCCGTAATGAAAAAATATCTGCCAAGTGAAGTATGTATATATTCTACCTGGAAAATGTTTGATCTTGTAAAATTTTATTTTTGTACATGTGTAATAATAGCCATGAAGATATATTTATAAATTAATAAAAATCTGAAATTTAATATTAAACAAGTTGAATGTATTGGAATAAGCTTTTTGAAAAAATTATCTAATTAATTATCTAATAATAACACAACCTAGTTTGGTATAATAGACCTGTATATCAAATGCTAACTGAAATGAGAAATGGAAGTATTAACAGCTTCCGAAAAAATGTTAAAAACAAAACTCTAAAAGCAAAAATTACAAAAAGTACAAAACATGCAATATTTTGGTTTTTTGGATTAGTGTAAAAATCAGAAATGAAAGGTTTTGTATAATGTAAAGCAAAATAAAAACAAGAAAAATTTAATATTATAGTTTAGTGCAAATTTCAATAAATTCATTTACTAATATAGGATAGTATTAATTTAATAACTAATGCAAATATTCAACCACAATCTCAACGTCGTACGAGAAAAACTTTTTAAAGCATATGAGGGTAATAGTAAAAAAATTAATATAACCTACTTCAGCCTTTTATTGGTTGCAACATTTAATAAATTCCGCGCTTTCTAGCATAAGAAAATCAAAAAAAAGATAAGAACTCAAATCAAGGAATAATACCAATGTGTATATAATAATAATATATAATAACTACACAGTGAACCTCGGTGTAACAGTGAGAACAAACAAATTTTTTTCAAGTTACTAGTCACCGCTTTTGACTGCGAATTATGTGCACTACACATCGTCGGTGAAGTAAGTGATAATATGTCGGCCTACCAATCCGGAGTTCCCAGTTTTGGAAAGTGGTTCGGAAGCCAGTTTAAATTGTAAGTCCATTAGCAATCGTTGTTTCGAATCGGGTAACCCCATGCCCCGCAAGGAGTTATATAAACTAGAATGAGAGAAATCTTCCTTCATGTTTACATTGCCAACACTTCTATTAAAATCTATCTATGAAAAGTAAAAGCATAAGGCGACCTGCTGCTAATACCACGTAGTTAAAAAAAATAAAAATTTGAACAAAAATCGTTAGGAGAGAACGAACCCTGTGTCTCTTTTGATAAAAAGGAAGATTTGGTTCTTGTTTATTTCTTTAGAAAAATAAAAAAACATTTTCTCAGAATGAATGAGAAAGAAAAAGCGGATTACGCCTTAGAGGAAAGAGTCGAAAAGGCGAATCTAGCTCTCTATGCTTGCAATCGCACTTTCGGTAAATTGTGGGGATCGCGGTAAAGCAGTGGTACGTCCCATTCTCACTTATGGCTCCCCAATTTGAAGAACCGCTTGGATTGTTGTTGGGGAATTACGCACTACCACAACCGGTGCTCTTAATGTTCTGCTGCTCCTCTTACATCCTGACCTCCATATTAACTATCAGGCGTCATGCAACGCAATCAGACTGAAAGAAACTGACTGCCAAACCCTATAGCCACAGCAATATCCTCAGTCACGCACCGAGAGGACTATCTGCTACGATGTCTGACTACACAATATCCAACCTCAATTTTACCTGAAGCTTTAGTGTAAGAATTTCAACCAGGAAGGAATGGAGGGATTCTGAGCTACTCAACTGCTACGACACCATCCTTTTTACTGCCATCCAACATTGACAGTGGTGTTGGTGCGGGTGTTTTCTCTGAGACACTCTATATGAATCAGAGTCCTATAGACGTATTCCAGGCGAAGGTGCATGCCTTCTGCTGGGACTCCGTTAATCATCAATGATGAACATTTGTATCTTTAGATGAAATGCGACATCTCTAGAGCGGCATGGTCAAGCCTTAACAAAAATAGAACATCGGAGCTGCTTCATAGGTCTCATGCTCTCATTACAAAGATTGTCGCGGTCTGCACTGGCCACTATTTAATAGGTTAGCATGCGGCCACGCTGGGCGCTCCATTCAATACGCACTGCGGCAGCTGTAACACCAGTGAAAAAGAAACCATACTTTACCTTCTGTGGAAGAGCGCAGATCTAGGAAAAAATTATTGGGAGATTACTTCCTGGAGAATCGTCCAGCAATCTCTGAAGTAAAGATTACGGAGTTAGCCCAATGGTTTTAATATAGCTCTCACGCCTCGGTGGCGTCTGAAGACACAGGACCTCGTTGTCTATGATAGGCTGAGACCAACAATACGGGTCTTACAGGCCGTGTCATCAAAACGGCGCTAATTAGAGTGCTGGTCATGCCGATTAGAACTTGCCATATAAAACCCAATAACCAACGCCGTTTGCACATTAGGTTAATGAAGCATAAACACATACGTATACTAGTATATAGGGCGGACTATCTGAATGGACCTAATCAAATACCTTGTAAAATATCATACGAAAAAAATATTCAAAACACAAATTTCTTTGCCTTTAAGGCGGCACAAAATGACGTTATCTATCTGTCAAAAATAGCACTGTTATTGGTAAAATCTAGATAAAGTTCAATTTTTCGAATGATAACAGCAATTGCTAACTATACGACTCCCACTATAAATAATTTTGTAAAATATTATACCTGAATTTAACTAGTCCGAAAACAAAGAAATTAAGTAAGCGAAAAATTAGAAATTATGATATTTGTAAATGTAAATGAATCAAACAATAGAGTAATCGACGACAGATGCAAAAAAATATATAAAACCTCAATGGTAAAATTTTTTAATGTATAAAGCTCGTGTAACTAAATTCAAATTTATTTTCTGTTATTTAGGACTACTTATGTAGTCATTACGAAAGACTTGGCTTGAATGTCCGAAAGTAAAAAGAAATCAGTGCAAAGATAATCATGATATAATCAGTAAGGTGAGATACAAGTCTGGGTAACTCAGTTCATTTCTATGAAGAACAAAGCCCTAGAAGAAGTTCATCGAAATCTACTCCTATCTGATCCATCCCGTGAGAATGGTCTTAATTACACAGTTCTGGAACTAAACATGCTTTGCGTGATTCTGTACCATGTAATACCTATTCACGCATTTTAACTAGGTAAACAAAAAAATATAGTCCACCAATGATTGTCCGTTCACACTTCTCAGAGAATTCTGATCTTTGCGGGAAAAACGAAACTTTCTTCTGTGAACTCCTTACGATGAACGTGAAACTACTATTGACCCTGGATTTTTTTGTAACATTTACAATTCATAAAACAATAAAGTAAGTGATAGAGGATCCTAATTAATTAATTAAAATGTAAATTAATTGCAATCTTGTTATTTAAGGGGTTGTGTCGCCGCAAAAACTAGACATCGTATCGTACCCGAGGTTAGGTACCTGAATGAATCGCTAAAACAATGGAGTCTAATTGGGATTTTCTCAGCAAAATCTTCAAATCGAACGCGGTATCCAACACAAAACAAGCACAGATTGTAGAGAAGAAGTAATAATTAGTGATGTGTGAGCCATGAGAACAAGTCCCTATATATAAACTCAGGCCTGCTTCCCATGACTGCCGGGGAGTAAGGGAAAAAGTTGCAATGATCTAAAATCTAATTAATGAGTAAAACTTTAATTAAGTTGTGCACTGCTACTTAAATGTGTTTTAGGGTTGGTAAATGTAATATAAGAACATAATGCACTTACCTGAACTGCACAATTCAAGAAGCAATTGTTTTGCCCTGGCCCATTTAGGAGACCCTTGGAAGTTGGTTCCACTGGAGATAGAAGCGGCGAAACTTTCAATGTTCCCATTCTTCCATGATCATTAGTCAGTCTTGAGCGGATAAATGATGCACTTACGTGCAATGACATACTTAACGCATTTCTGAAAGAAATGTGAAAAATTTTATTTTAAAATTATACGGTGTGTAAATATAAAATAAATTAAAGTATACATTGTTTTCTAAAGTAGTAATAAAAAATTCCATTTTATTAAATAAGCCTATACAATTTATATATGTAATTGGTTCCACAATTATTTGCATAATACTAATTCCCTAGGAAAGAATAGAATGAAACCGAAATAACTGCACTTATATTTATTATTATATCAAATCCGAATTTATTTTACGAATTCCTTTTTGTCTTGTTTATAACTTTATTAGAAAACCGAAAACAAAGAAAAATAAAAAATAATAATAAAAAACAACAAAATTATTTACACAATATGATTGGGGCCTCGTTTTACCCTACAAATTTGGCACTAGTGTTATACTAAACCACTATATAATTCTTCGTGCTCCCTCCCTTGGCACTAATTGCCTCTTATAGTCGTCTGGGCATCGAGTCAATCAAATTCTGCAGCATAGGAATTATTAATTTTAGCTGATGCCAAATATTCTCAATCACATTCAAACCGAGAATTTGAGGGAGCCTCAGAAAGACTGCTCGGTTTTTTTTGCGTAGCTGCAAATAATAATAGTGTCTTTAATAGGTGCCATCCAATGAAACTGCAGTTTTATCCATGATTTGAGACTGCCTACGAACGACATACACTCTAACTCCGTTTTGTTTTAGGCTTCTCCGGACGGTCGTCTTACTAATTGTTCCTAGTACTATTAAAATCATTTAAAATATTTTTGTTTATTTTGGAAAGATTTTTCTTCAAATATTTGGTTGTCTTCCTTTTCATTTATTGCTCGTTTTCGTCCCCTTTTTGAAGAATGCTATTGTTTTTTGCTTTTTTCTTGGTAGCAAACTATTTATGGCTTTTATGTTTTTCTGTAGGTTCCGTGGTTCAAACACCTATACTATACAAATGTACTCAGCAACGAACCGTTCTCGTTATACATTTTAAAAGCTTTTGATAGAGTTTGGCATGTCCTTCTAGCGAAACTTCAAAACTTTTTTCTGCATCCTCACCTCTGTTTTTGTCACCTCGTGTAATAATAGACGGAGTTACATCTGATTTCTATGAAATAAATGCCGGTGTACCTCAGGGTTCAGATCTCTCACCAACCCTATATCTTCTTTTTAAAAACTGTTATATAACTTGAATCATTGGTATGTATTTCTTTCCATTTCATAATTTGTAATCAATTTTTCGGTCACATCCTACCATCCGATTGATCTGAAATTTTCGACACAGTTTTGGTTCTGATAACAATACAATATAGTATATATATTATCGCTCCATATCCAATATATCATCTTTCTTTCACAACTGCCTTGACATGAGTATCAAATGAAAGTTTTGAAGGATTAGAATACGGTAAGCTATGTGACATTATTCTAAATCCAATATAGCAGACGCCCCACAATGGCGGATTACAAACATCCAATGGTATTGACTTAAAATCTTGTATTTCTGCACTTAAAGCTTTGATGGCAAAACACCTTAATCTTTGAAGACGCTGATTTTATGCTGCAACCAAGATACCCTGGATTTTGCGGATATAGATATATTTAGTTTGATTTTCCCAAATAAATGGGGATGTAAGGGACTCAATAGCTGCTAGAGATCTTAGTTAGCGCGGATATAATCAGAAAAATATAACATTAAAATACAGATTATAATACTAAAAGGTATAAAATAAAATATATGTAAAAACCTTTTGAAAAAACAAGCTTTTATTTAAAAACTAACAAGTAATAATGTTCTGTTAAATTTAAACCCTATAGCTACAGAAAATCCCGTCCCTTGATCATTAATCACAGGACCAGGTAGTTAGAAGGTATTTTACATTAAAATAGATCTTTATAAGATATAAAATATACATATACGCGTAAAGGATCTGGACGATCTATCCCACCCCCCTCCCAGATTTGAATTCTTTTACGATGAAAAAACCAGTCTTACATTTTAACGTATATCCTCTAAAGTTTTAGTGCTATAATATCTCAGTTGACAGGTAACACACGTTGCTAAAGACTGTGTAATTTTTTTACTGCTAATAGTTTTAAAAAAATTGATTTTCAAACTTAAATATTCGGAAAACAAATCAATTTTTTCATTTCAAAGAGAAATATCTTTAAAAATGTTCGTATTTTTTTATTTTTGAGTATAATATAGCGGCTAATGTTCAATGTAAACTTAAAGCGAACAAAACTTTCTTACCGTTCTCAAGGTTCATGACCAATCGTCCAGCTAATACCTGCCATTTTAAGCAAAACTTCAGCCAAATTTTAACAAAAAGAGTAAAAAAAAATCAATAATTTAGGAGGCAGATTGAAATTTGTTTCGTTTCTCACCTAAATCTACCAGATCCTTCATTTTTGCACACGCGCTGTGAAGCAATCTGTATTTTAAAAGTTTGAGGCCTCAAACGTCATAAGCAGTATTATTTTAAAACTTACTATCTAAAATAAAGTTCAGTGTGGTTTTTTTTAGTTAATTGGTTTTTAAATTAACGCTTATTTTTAAAAAGGTTTTTTACGTATATTTTTTATTAATGACTTATTCATAGTTGCGCTGCAGACGAATTGATTCTATAATTAATTCTCGTGAGAACTTTTAACCGAAACCGTAAGTTATGATCATTAAACAACGACCTTTCTACAATCCTCGGGCAGAGCAAATCGTGTCATAGTTAGTACATCCAAAACTCAATACTATTTAATGTCACTTAAAAAACACTCAACCTATCAATTTATACCCAATTTCTCGTCTCTTAACATTTTGGGTATTAAAATATCCAGCAATTGAACATATATTTTCAATCGCCAAAAATGCTTTGAAATGCTTGGCAGAACTACAAGTCCCCTTGACTCAAATATAATTCCCATTTTTGGACACGGGCCGAACATACTACACTGTCCGCCTCAGAAAAAGTTCAAAGAAAGACTATAAAAGCTATATGTGGAGCTTCGACGGAATTACGGTATCAAATTTCATATACATTTTAGGTTACTTTTTTCGTATTTCAGTCAAATTTTTCCTAATAAAGAAGTGCGCACGGGCCTGGCGCTGCTACAAGAATAACAAAAAAGAGTGTTTTTGCACTTTTAGGTTAGAATATCTCAAAAACCTATCACGTCAGCAATCCTGAGCCCGGAACATTTTCAAAATTTCGCTGGCCCATTCTGTTGGTCCATTTCTTGGTACTTTCCAGCACGGCCTTGTGAACGGAAGGTCAACTTCTACTAACCTTTTAGCTTATTTATTATTTCTGTTTATCTAAAATCGAAGCTGGTAATCAATCCTCTTGACTTCAGTTATACAATGCATGGTTACTTACTGGAAAAACTTAATAAGACTAAGGACTTGGGAATCTGCCTCAAAAGCCGCTCTACCTTGGGGTTTTAACATAGCTTTATTCGATTTTCACCTCGCGGGCTTCCATGGAGCAACCTCCTAATTTTAACCTCTTACTTAGACAGCTTTTAATTGTTTTAAAGACAATATTGACTCTCCGATCTTGTTGTTTTCTTTAAATATATCGATTTTAAGTCGCTTCTTGAGAAACCGAGATTGATTTAGAATACTTCTACACCAAATACCAGCATCAATTTTAATTTACTTAAATATGGTATTGTGTAAGGAGATAACTTTCTTGCAACATTAAATTTGTTTTTCTTATTTTAACTAATTAATTTTATTGTACTTTCAGTAATCAGCCTTTGATGAATTTTGAAATAAATAAATAAAATTGCCAGCCTTCCTAATCAAAACAATACGAATGTAGAACAGTTTTCCATCTTCAGATTTTCTCTCGCCTTCTGAGCCCGAAACTTTCAAGCGTACATTCGTATATCCACCTTATAACTCATTATCTTAATTCCTTTCATGACAAAGGTGTATTTTAACATAATAGAGCATCCCCTGAGCTTTTCCATCATCATAATAAGCAGTAAATTACAATTTTCAAAGCATTTTTAACTTGCACTTTACCGAAGTAAAAGCTAAATCCGAATGACTGGGTCTATTTCATCTTTGTGGTTCAAAAAACAAATGACAATCGCAACCGTAATTTTTACAGAACGAATTTCAGTAACCGTGTAAATATTCTGGCACCATGGATACGTGGGCAAATAACTTTGGCTTATTCTTTCTATTATTGTTTTTTCGTTAAAATTTTTCTTTGCTTTTGTTTTTCTAAAATTATAAATAAAATAATAAGGAACGCGGATTTGATAATAATAAATGTAAATGTTAATACAGGTATTTCGATTTCATTATTTTCTTCCGTATGAAATTAGCATTGCGCGAATAATTGTGGCATAGACTTTAAAGTTAGTAGAATCTTGCATAGCTTTCGTATAAGAAATTACATAATTTACATAAAAAAGATAAAGGTTAATTGTAGATTTAACAGAATACAATGGGAAATAGACTAATCAGTTTTTTATGTATTAGCTAAACATATGTATTAAATTGGGTACTGCTAATTAATTAGAGAATAATTAATAAGAATAAATCACATCGCAACAAGTTCATTAAAAATCGCTCCATTGCAATTTGGTGCTTTCTTTATATAATGCGAACTTGTTTTTCAATTGTGGACTCTAAAATCTGTAATTTCTGTGTCGTTGTTGTTAATTAAAATGAATGAAAGTACTAAGCGACATTTTTAAAATTTCGAGAAAAACATCGAGAGAGCTGTTGCAAGTTAGTGATACTTTTTACAACCGGTTCACTGGATATTTATTGCAGTTGCGTTTAATAAAATTTTGATTGTCGCAAAAACGTCACTTAACTCCTTCTCCCACTTAACCTTTTAGTTTTTATTAGTAGTCGGAAAATAAAATAAAAAGTATAAATAGCCACTTTCTCGATAACAATTTAATGTGAAGTGGCGCGGCCAGAGATAACTTTATCTAGTTTAAAATAGTAAAAAATTTATAGACCTCCAAATATCAAATTGAGACCAAACACATCATTTTCATTACTTAAAGCTCCAAAGCAAACTTGATGTTGCGGATCTAACTCGGAAAGAGCTTTTAAGCCACTTAAGGAAATATACTGATATTTTTCAATGATAAGAAATAATTTTATGAAAAGCAAGCTTAAATTGTCATAAGCCGAAATAGCTCAGTTGGGAGAGCGTTAGACTGAAGATCTAAATGTCCCCGGTTCAATCCCGGGTTTCGGCACAGTAATTTATTTTGCTGCGCTTTTTTTTTAAATAATATTTGCGTTTACGTAAATTATTATTTTGTACTAATTTTGTTTGGTTTAAGGTTTTTTTTTAACCTTTCTACACTGTAATTCGTCTAGCCAAAAACGTTTTTCTTAAAACAGCACTTGGATTGGTTTTTTAGCGAAACGCCTGAAAAATATTTTGCAAACGGAATTATAAATTTGGGAAAAAGATGACAAAAGGTGATTGATAATAATGGTCCATACCTTCATCACTGTTTATATGCGAATGAATATTTATTATTTATGGAAAAATTGTAATGTGGCCTTACAGAATTATTTCACATCATTTACATTTGAAATATTTGCATATTTACACATTTTTTGCATAATTTTAACCGATTTCCTAAAAAATATTGTACTAAGTCTCAATTCCACAGGATATAAAAACGAATGGACCGATTTAGAAATTATTTGTATATTGGTTGTACCTAGAATGAAGATTTCGAGTGGAGGATGCAGTTGCCTGACTTTGTAAAGCTTGACCCGATACGAATGATTTCTTTTTGCTGCAAGGAATATATTCCCCGACTAGCAACATTATAAGAATTGTGTATCTAGGGTGAGGGTATGGAAAGGGGGCGGTGACTAATTTCATAATGAGGAGCCGGATTTAAACGAAACGTTTTAATTGGTTAAATTACACTACCTCGGCAACTACTGCAATCGCTTTGTGTATACAAGCTAGATTTTTCAAATAGCATATCTTAACACAGAAAAGTAAAAAATAATAAAAGAAGTTAAACCGAATTCACACGCGTTAAGAAGCATAACATGATAATATCACATTTTTAATTTTTTACATTTTTAAGTAGGACCAAATTAAACAAACATACAACTACCTACCCACAGTCAAAAATACCATTGAAAACTATCTAAAGATATGAGAGGGGCAAAACGCGCTGAGCGTCAGCCAGATATAAAGTTTTAAAATATAGTAGATAGCCCATAAAATAAATATGGGCAACATTAAATTAATTCACGGACTGTCAAGGGGAAGGGTTTTGAATAAATAGGAAAGCCTCAAAATTAAGAAAGCTAAGC
This sequence comes from Leptarthrus brevirostris, assembly GCA_964036015.1. Taxonomy (NCBI): domain Eukaryota; kingdom Metazoa; phylum Arthropoda; class Insecta; order Diptera; family Asilidae; genus Leptarthrus; species Leptarthrus brevirostris. Next base: position 93,782,482 of record OZ038374.1, read on the forward strand.
ACCTCAATAGAAATATTTTAAATAATATATTAGCTTACAGTTAGGACTAGGGCTTCACGATATTCGAGATAATTCTCGCTGCCGATATCGGTCTCGACACGATACCGAGACCGGCAGCGAGACCAATATCATTGGTAACAGTGCGATACCGAGAGCGAGATTGAGGTGACGAGAATGGACGAGATATTAGTTTTTATCATTTAATTGTGGACAATTTTTTAAGTTGTTTCAGCTTTTATATCGCTCCGAAAAATGTCAATTGTGTGATTTATGGGGCATATAAGTATACACTGCTCTCGTCAATCGCTTCTTTCCACATTATTTCCTTCTTCAGATATTTGTGCTTTATCCCCAATAGCAAGCAAGAGCCTTTGCTACCTTATTTTGGCGATGGGAATATGAAAAAAATTCGAAGACATATCACTTGTGTTCGCTCCCCGTTATCCCACCAAAATACCCTTTTTTTATCTTGCTGAAAGCGAGATCGGATCGAGACTGGCCTTTATCTCGTCAAAGTTGTGACGAGAGCAAGATCGTCTTCACCTTGACGAGACCAAGACCGAGATGTGCCGAAGACTCGGTCTTGTATCGGTGCCGTGAAGCCCTAGTTAGGACAGTTCTCTCTTAGAGCTAAAGTTTTTTCATAATTATAAAAATTAGAGTTAGTTCTCAATCTGATGATGCCCTGAAAAGGCGAAACACCTTATTTTGTATTTTTAATATTAAATAAAAATTTTGGAACTTAATAAATGTTTCTTTCTAATAACAATATCGTTAATGGTCCAACAAGTAACCAGTAAGTTAAATACATAAATATGATATATTTCTTACCTTCTATAAATACAAAAATTATTAAAATTAATTTACTACAGTTGAAAACACAAAAATAATTTGCCCACATTTTGCTTTTCCTTTGTGCTAGTATTCTGTTTTTGTTGAAATCATATAAGTTAACTCTTAACATAGAACTGTGGATATTCTCCTTATCCTCTTTCCCCCTCTCCCAAAGTTCATTTATATAACTGCTCAGAATTTAAATTTTGAGACCATGCTAAAATTAGTTTGCGCCGATATTAAAACCATCCGGAATCCTACTTTTATTGACAGTAACATATATGTACATTTCGTTTTCCAATGGTTTTATTATGTTCGCTACGATGTATTGGTTAAATCTGAAATTTGAACCACTTCCCGTTGTCCAATTGCGCAGAAAATGTGCACACAGCTTTGGCTCTGATAACAATACAATAAAGAGTATCTAATACCATTCGACATCCATCTTTTTCTTCACAACTCCCTTGACATGGGTATCGAATTAAAGAGTTTGATGAGTAGAATACGATAAAATACGTGACTTAATTCAAAACCTAATATGGCGAACCACCTAAAATTGCGGATTACTAAAAAATAATGAACTATTCTTCGACCCAATGTCAAGGCGTTAGTATGTGCCGAGAACTAAACAGCAGAGAACAGAGAACTAAAATGATATGTGTGAGCAAGTGCGGATGTCTGAATTGATCAATCTTTTTATGAAATGGTTAAGCTAATTATTACAAAACTCAATATTTAGGACATAGTCAGACTTTATATTTTTTGTGATTTGAAAAAATAATATATCTTTCCAATTGCATGAAATTAAAATAATTAATTAAGACTAAAAAGTAAAACATAAGATTAGATTAGAATAATTTTCAACTCTTGTAAAAGAAATTGGTCGCACAAAAACATACATTCATTATATGTTTTATCACAATGTTGATTGTTAATTAAAATAATCATAATATTACTTAAGATAATGAATACAAATGTGATTCCATACCTTATATACATATATATATATATATATATATATATATATATATATATATATATATATATATATATATATATATTAACTTGACCAGAAAAAAATTATAAAAGTATAGGTGAAGAATTCCATTAGGCTTTGCGAAAACTGCAAACAATTGCAATGCATGCTTTGGATGACACTATAGGTGCACTGTGAGGACTAATAAATGCAAAAATGTAATATTGAAAATTATTCTGATCAGCTGTTAATTCCCGGAAAAATTTTCTTTTAAAAGAAAACCATTGCTTAAAAAAATTTAATTTATCTATTCATTTTACTATCCCGATTAACACGGTGCTTAGGTAAGTAACGCGGTGATGCCCGCGACCTTAAAGAGTAATCCATTTCCTAAGTGGGCTTCTAACCTTAAGTAGATAGGCTTGCAACTTATCTAAAAACTAACCCACATAAAAAATCTCGAACGCATCAGATACCTCGGGCTGATTGGTTGTTTTAAATGGTGAGCGTCGCCATGCTGGTAACACTCTAATTATTTATCATTATTATAACGCCATTTTGATGCTACAACCAGTAAGACCCGGTTTTTTGTTGGACTCAGTTCACTCACAACCCTGATTCTTATCTGAGATCATGGTTGAAGTCAGCTGAGGGAAAAGGAATTAAAGCCAACCGGAGTAATTTAAAAAACTCACTATTACGTTAATCTTTACCCCCGAGATCGCCTTCAGATTTTCAAAGAAGTACTCTCCCATAGCCCCCTTTCTGATTCTTACAGAGAAGGAGAACAATGGTTTCTTTTTCGTTCACGTCGTCGCTACTGCGACAGTGTGTATTGTAAGGTGCGCCCAGCCTTGCTACATGCTCGCCTAAAAGACAGACTGCAGTGATTTTTGCGATAACAGCTCTCGGTCTGTTGAGCAGATCGGGTGTCCTAGTTTTATTATAATTTGGCCAGGTTGCCCTGGATATACTGCATGCTTTCTCCATCTGGCATTTGCTAGCGCCAAGGAATGGAGAAAAACTTCTCTCTTAAGGGAACCTAGTTGGATACGAATATTTTTAACATGGCAACATTGTAGAGCTGCGCCCTCTATGGCCGGTTTGTCGGCCATCTCGTGCCCTGCAATGTTCCTATGTCCGGGGACCCAGTGCAAGGCTCGGGCTGATTAGATAACGGCAATCTTTTGTAGATTTGATAAGAAAATATGTTTGGACTGTGGAAAGTGAGAACTTTAAGCAAGTAGTGTAGATATGCTAAGACAGCGGCGATGGAAAATTTTGCATGTTACGTCTAAGTCAAAACCAATGGAGGATTTACAAAAAACCGTAGGTACTGCTATCCTTCGAAACAATCGAAAACAGCCCGCATGACAGGCGTCGATTTATTGGTAATGTAGATTGTCCGTGAATTCCTTTGGGGTTTCCACTGGTTTGGTAACCGGAACGATAATGGAAAGTTGTTTGTTGAATTTTTTTAACTCGCGGCAATTCTTTGAATCCGTTGAATCCTGTTTAAACACAAAAATTGCCACTTAATATCTTAGATTTCCACAGGCGGCAAAACTGGGAATCAAGTCTATCATACTGCTGTTTGCAAAAGTTCGAGAAAGGGCCTTTTTCGTGTTAGGTCTAGACACAGTGCTGATATTGGCAGCGATCACAACTTAATCAATAATATGTAATAATTTTTCTTCCATAAATCAGCAGTACTAAGCCGTAATACAACACCTAATATTCAAATGTGCAGAAAGGGCGAAGAAATACTTCAAGAGCTATCTTGTTCAATACGTCCTATAGTCTTAACTATAGGAATGGAAGAAGATTAAGAACCGCAACAATTCTGCTAAGACTGCAGTCTTAGAACTTCATACGGTTCTCCTCAATAGCGTTCATAGAAGCTTTCAGCATGACAAGCGCAATTACATTAACGTGTTGGCAGGGAAGCGAAAAACAGCGACCTTTCGCGATTATATATAGGTTATTTTTTGAGGAATTTTTCTTTAGCGACCAAACTTATACTCTTCGAACTCGCTGGCGGATAGTTGAATCGATTTTGAACGTCCTTTGACAGCGTCGCGAGTACATATGTAGGAGATTCACCCTAGAAAAAAGTATTACCATCATCAGGCCCTTTGCAAAAACAAACTATACAAGCTTTTTCAAAATACAGAGTGGATTAAGACAAGAATGTATACTCTCACTTTTGCTATTTTTGATTTTCACTAATGACATCATGTGTAGAGCTTCAACTAACAATCCATCACGAGGGATTAGATGGAATACAAATAAATATCTTACACACCCAAAGTATGCCGACGATTTTATGGCTTCTAACAAATAAACTGAGTCATGAAGCTTAAATGTCTGAAGCTCACAGAGCAGGGATTAAGACCAATTCCGCTAAAAAGAAATTTATGAGTTTGGACTCGAGAAACCTCTTAAAGAGCAGCGAATAGAACACGTGGATACATTTCTATATTTCGAAAGCATAGTAACAGTAGATGACGCAGTTGATGGTTACCTATCCAATAACTTCTACACTTCATGTCTTTATCAATGGAACACAAATTCAAAGCCGTAACGGTATTGCTACTAAAAGCCAAATGACATTATTCAACAGACTCTAGATTTTAAACCCGCTAGGAATCAAAGATACCAGGTTAACAACTGCGCAGAACGTGAAGAGGATCCGTAGGCAGGCCCGTGTCAACGGGGGGTTCAACCAGGAGGGTTTTTAAAATTTTTTGAACTTTTTTAATCGGAAAAATTTTACTGAAATACTAAAAGAATAACCTAAACTGTATATGAAAATATTTTATAATCGCATAATATATCAAATCTTATGTACATCCATTTGTTGTCAGTTTTCTTTGCATAGCTCCTTTATTTTGGTTTAATGTCATTAGATACCCCCCCCCCCCCCCCACGCGCAAATCATGCGCACGGGCCTGTCCGTAGGTACCTAAATTCATTGGAGTAGTGGTCGCCCTATGATCCAAAAGAGATTAAAGGTAATAGAGAGGACCCTAAACTATGGTGTATCTTCTTCCAATCTTCCTAGGTTGCTTTATCGACCGAGATGAAGCGCGCTGTTTTACTTTCTCAAAAATGATGAACTTTATTTTTATTCGAATCGGCAAAATTTACTTTTATGGAGCCATTTAATCATAGGGCTTCAAGGCACCGAGACAAAACCGAGACTTTGACATATCTCGATCCGGGTCTCGTCAAGGTGGAGACGATCCTGCTCTCGTCGCAATCTCGGCGAGATAAAGGCCACTCTCGGGGAGATAATAAAAGGGAGTTTTGGTGGGAAAACGGGGAGCGAGGACGAATGATATATCTATGTAGGTATACATATATGCATTTTCTTCTTATTCCCCTCGCCCTGAACAAGGTAACGAGGGCTATTGAGGATAAAACGCAAATATGTGAAGAAGGAAATAATGTAAAAAGAAGCGCAGGAAAGCAGTGAATACTTATATGTCCCATGAATCAAATAATTGACACTTTTTTTATTCAATTATAATTTAGAAAATGATTCAACTTCATGATGGTTTTAACCGCTTTTACCGGTTATAGTGGAATTTTTTTTTAAGAACGACAGCTTCTTTAGTGTTTTCACTGCTCTAGAAACAAGGAGCCTAGCCATTTCGAACACCTTTGGATCAGGATTATTCAATATCCGAGAATTTTCGAATTCTGAAGACCATTGGGTGGTTAAATAGGTATTCCTTGTCATTTTCCCTACTGAATTGCCTCCTTGAAGATGTCATATAAGTCAAACAAAACTAACAAAACAAGTTGAACCGACTTCGCAAAAAGCTCTAAAAATTAAAAAGTTATATTTAAAGGACCATTCAAATCAGTCCACGATAACGAGTAGTCAGTAGAGTAAGAAATAACGTGTTTGCTTCAACTCGAGAGTTCGAGGGTGCAATCTCGTTGATTGTAAACTATGTTTTTTTTTGTTGATAATCTAATGATAAAGACCCATTGGGGGTCGAAGAATAATATCGGTGGTGCGAAGTCCACCTTAAATTGTAGGCTCATTTGCAGTTTTTGTCATCCAATCGTAAGAAAGAATTTCATATACACTGTAGGTAAAGAAATCGCAACAATACAAAAATATTTTTATACCGTAGTTTATTTGAAAGGCATTTTACCACTTTTACTCTCCATTACTTCATTTCGTTTGAAAGCAAATCACTTTACACCTACTATATTACTTCACTTCACCAAAAATTCTAAATTACTCCGAAATAATTTTTGGTAGCCACCACACCTGTAATTCATTTCATATACGTAAGTCTTTAACGTTATCTGTAATCATTACTTTAACTTCTGTGCAAATTTCTCAATTAAAATAGCAATCAAAAGATTGTTTCCCACACCAAACATAAATTGCAGCAATTTGAATTCGATTACTAAAGCTTCGAGACCTTCCGGGGATTCTACAATTACGCTTATTACCAAAATGAATGCCGGCAGTGGAAAAAATACCAAAACGAACAATTTTCCCATAGACTTCTTCAAACATAAACTGATAAAGAAGCATTCAAGTGTTCCTAAAGAACTAAGAAGTAATGATTCGGAAAAGGGGAACAGCTATGTATCATATTAACAAATGTGAACAAAACTGCGGCTTTGTAGTTTGTTCTTTTGAAGTCGGTATCAGTCACATCGAATTGACATAATTATCTGGGATATCACCCGTTGGGATTTAATGTGTTACTTAGAATTATGTTTATTATCATTTCAACACTCAATAAACAAATCAGATTGATAGTATGCAAAAGAAGTCATCTTATTCATATTATTGCATATTTCTCCAAGCTGTAAAATTAATCGAGATCAGCAAGAAATATTTTTGTTTGTAATTAGGAATTATAAACATAAAAAAGATCTGAAAGGTGAGATTCCTTCGCGTTTGAAAGCAGGTATTTACTTTAAGAGCATTGAGGCCGCGACTTAAAATCCTAAGCGTCCAACTCGTAACACTAACAACAGTTAACCGATCGGAGTATAGTAAATAAATGGTAATAACCTTCTGATGAGCTACACTCCTCACGTAAGACCAAGATCAAGTTTAACAGGTAATATCACCAAACATCTTTTTTGTTTGAGCGGTAAAGTTACTTTCAATGCGAAAGTTTTTGGGTAAAGATATGCTCTCTCGAAAATAAGAAATCACTTTATGATAAACGGTCGATTAAAATTTAATGATGTACTGATTCTACCAAAAACTCGTAGGGCTACTTTAAATTAAAAAGAGAACCATCTTAAAACGAGAAACCTTGTTTCCACTATCAGCGGAACGTGAAAAGAAATCGAAGACTTTGATTCTAGATTAGCAACATCAAATGTTTCGCTCTGCGGGGCTCTCGCTAATCGAATTTTTTAGTTTTACCAGGGCCCAACATTATGAGGCTTTCACGAATAACTTTAATTTAATTAAGTAATTAACGAATCCAATTAGGCATAAATTATCTGATTAATGGCTATGGTCAAGAAAGATATTTAGATACAATTTTATAAGACACTCGATTTGTGTTGCTTAAAAGTAATACAAAATACAATATAAATATAATACTTTTGTATTTTTTAAGTTAATTTTTTCATTTCCAAGGGTTACTTATAAAATACCACCATTGTACCCCCGTATTCAGAAAACTAGTCTCCTAATTTGTTATTATACTAGATATTAGAATGATTCTATTTGCTCATATTAACAATAGTATTTTAATCTAGTATTTATACTTATGCAGTACACAAAAAGTTTTCTGGTTCTGTGATTAGTTTGCGATAAAATCTCTACCTATCTGACGAAAGAACAAATTGAATTGAAACATTTGCAGATGTACTTTTTATAATTTCAACTTAATATTTATAGTTTAACTATTATAAGGATCTGGTCAAACACGTTAGAGGACAGTCCTTTATATTTTCAAAGTGTCACTTTTGATTTTTAGAATTCCTTACCTAAAAAGTAAAAATAAACCTCATGGTGAGACTTCGCTATCTGTCTGTTTTTATGTATGTCACGAGCGTTTTTCTCAGAAGAAACTATACTATTGCATATCGATTCGAAATTTGAACAGGTATAAAAAAATTAGAAAGAAAAATTCGTTTTGTTTATATAACGTGTGAGTTATCATTTAAAAGCGCTTGCATGAAGAATTCCAAGGATATTTTTTTTTATTTTAAGTCCCATTAATGGGAAGGAATGATGGAAGGAAAAATAAAACGACGTTCCAGCCATTTACAGTTTCAAAAAAAAAAACTTATTTTTTTACTTTTCTACGGGAGGGTCGGTGCTCGAGTCTGACTCGTACTTTTCCCGCATTTTATAAAACATATTCCCTCTTTATGCTTTCTGCAGGGGTTTATGAAGGCAAAGAGCTTCAAATTGAGCGTTTATAAAATTTTATTTGGCGCCAGAACACTTTTGTCTTCCCACTCTGCTTATGGAATAAGGACAGGGATTGGCAAATAATTGATTTCTTTTCCACAGAGATCTGTTGTACTCCATAGAGTAACCCTAGAATTTGATATTCATGGTCCAGATTAAGGCAAGCATTCTAATCGAGGTTTCGAAACCGGCGATGTCTTGGCCCCAGCTGACAGAGGAGAGATTTCCGTCGAGAACATACACGGTCTGTGCCGTATTTCACAGGTTCTTCAGTTACCCTATTTCACAGGTTCTTCATTTCCTCGAACTTGCAAGAACTCACGGAGAATTGTTTTGGATAATCAGCCTCTTCTTCAACGCAGAACGATTATTGTTTCCGATAGGTCCGAGAATTTGAAGTCGAGCGAATATTCTGCTTAGATTTGTGTTGTGATTGGCTAAGTCGATGATTCACATCTACTAAATGAGTGCGAAACAAAGGAATCAACCGTAATGTAAAAGAATAAATCACTAAAGTGTACTCAAAAGTCACCTCATCGTCAGATATGAGGAGCACATGTTACTTTAACCACACCTAGGAATCTTTAAGGTCGTGCGTTAGGCTGCTCTTTTGGATTCATGTAGAGGATTCTTGTAGCACCTTTATTTATGCCATTTTGACATCATGTTTATCATGTTTTTCTCTTTTTATAATAAATTAAATAATAACTTGTTAATAAGTGGTATTTGCAAATTTCCTATATTCTTTCAGAAAAAAAACCTTATAAATCACCTAATTCGAGAGAACGATTTCAACTACACCTGCAAATTTATGGTGGAGTCAAAACCACCGACATTACTCTGGAATTCCCCCACCCCACCCCCTGGCATTTTATCGTAATCTGTTGTCAGCACAGCAAGAAACAACCATGGGTCGCCGACGATGGGTCTCGAACCTGGGACCTCCGGGATAGAAAGCAAACATTTTTTTCCCACTTATTACACGCAACCGTGTAAATTAATAATCAAATTCACTAACGGACTAATAATAATCACATGCCCTCAAACATTAATCGTCAAATGTGAAAAAAAATCGTAAAATATACAAAGCTGTATTGAGATACAAACAAACTCGGCGAAGTACGTCAATTTTATGCACACCCCTTAAATAAATGACGCCGAAAATAAAGAGCAGTTTGAATATCTTAGCCTTGCGGTATTTTAGTGTTCAATGTTGGTTGCGCCTAAAGTTAATGCCTTCTCGAGGAGGTAGACTTGCGCCAAAATAGTTCCATTTTGCCACAACTAGTTCGCGGAAACATGTGTGGAACTATTTAGTTCCGACTTCATTTTGAACTGTCGAGATTCAATCAGCTGGTGCGATCAGATGTAATTTCAATTTCAGAACGCACTCCCACTGTCAGTCTGGCCGCCCGAGAGTGCGTTCTGCAATTGGGATTACATGATGGAAGACATGCAGTGAGTTCTGTAAATTCTAGAGACGGAGTTGCATCAATACGTTGAGCGGCAAGACCAACATGCCATATGTCCCGGGTTCGAGACCAGATGACCCCGTGAGCTTTTATTAAAGAAATTAAAAAAAAATCCACTCCGTCTCTGGGCTGTTGTCTAGCTCGCAGCAATGCAAAAACAAGACTCAAGTTTCCTCACTTCACTTACCCTACAGGCCTCCCGGCCAAAACCATACTAACGCATCAAAGGGTTGTCCCCTAGGGTTTGGCCCCATCGTATAAAGCAAAAAAAAACAAAAGAAAAAAAAAACAAAAACACGCTGTCATCTCATTCCGCCAGCTAGCCGGATATGGACAGTTTAAAGTAAAATCGGAACTATGTCTATATGCCAAAATAAAATATAGAAAAAGAAAGGAAACATTCTGATAGAAAACATGGTTCCTGGAACTATACAACTCCGGAACGACTCAACTCTCCACTCCGGATTGTCGTTAAAATAAGCGTTACGGTTGCATGTGTTATCACAAACTTAACGGTAGAGGTTCAAATTTGTGAAAAGGTCATTTACAAATTAATGCGGTTAAAATATCTTCAGAAGGAAGGAGAGTGACGGAGAAACTTTGTGCAAGCAAGCGTACTAAGATCCTCTGAATATTTCTTATATTAGCATTTTCAAATGTATAATAACAGTATTAAAAGGAACATTTTTCTTATTTTCCGTTATATTCAAATATCTGTTTAACAGTGAATATAAGATGTACTAAATACCATTATATAGAAAAAAGTTCTACGTACATAATCCATTTGTGACATTATCCTTTTGTAATGATAATAAGGGCATGTAAATGTGCCTTATGTTTGTATATTAACAACTACTTCGTAGAGAAATTGGTTAGAATCCATATATTAGTTCTCGAACCATGTTAGTGTATTCCACGATAACGTCACAACGGCTGCCACGATTGTGATAATTTTAATGTAAATTTACTTTTATTGATATCGAAGAAATTATACGATACGTATACACGTATTTTCTACCGATTGGGCTGGTTATTTCACCATAATGAATTTCGATGAGTTTTAAGTCAGTACTACCAATCTACCGAGACAACTTAATGGTTGCGTTGCCCAGTTGAAAAATCTGGCCATTGTAGTTAATGGAGTCTTCTAATAAGAAAAATAAACTTTCTTGCACAGCATGGTGAGATTTTGCTGTAATTCTTCTTATAAAGCCACTTGTTGAGCTCGGACCCTCTTTTAGGCTACCTAAAAAATTTTCTTTGTCTATTTCTTTTGCCAGAAACGTAAATGTTATCAACGTTTTTGGCAAAAGAAACTAATTTCCGTTGGCTCTACCTCTCTCTCTCTAGCACCCCAAACCCTCTTGTTGGACATTAAGGGGGAGAACAGTTCCACCTGATTCGATGCAACAACGAAGCGCAACGAGCACGGGGACCTACAATTTAAGATGGATTCCGAACCACTGACAGTACACTGTAACCCTTAATGGTTCATCATAATCACAATCTGTTTTTCAGCAGAAAACCACCATAGGTTGCCGATAGTGGGGTCCGGAATGAAATTCCGACACGTTATTACTTACTTCACCGCTGGGTGTCAGCAACATCCAAAGATTAACCTTTTTCCATTTCATTTTAATAAATTTGGACAGGCAATGCCATTCTTATGTATTTTGATGCGCTTAATCCGAATACGGTAAAATATATTACGTCATTCTAACGCAAATATGGCGGATGCCCCAAGATGGCAGATTACCTTTTTCTCAACAACCCCTTGACATGGGTACCAAATCAAAGGGTTGAATGAACGTTGAACTGCGTGACATTTTTCTATACTTTATATTGCGAACGCCCTAAAATGACGAATTACCTTTTTCTTCTCTGAAATGGGAATAAAATAAATGGTTTGATGAACAGAATGCGGTGACTCCGTGACGCCATCGTAAAGCGTCCGCCATATTAGATGTAGAATGGCGTCACACAGTTAATTGTATTTTACTTGTCAAATCCTTCCATTTGATACCCATATCAAGAAGGTTGTAAGGAAAAAGCTAATCCGCCATCTCGGCGCGCCGGCCATATTGGACTTAGAGTGACGTCATATATTTTATCGTTTTCTATTTATGGAACCCTTTTATTTGATACACATATCAAGGGGGTTGTGAAGAAAATGTATTCCGCCTTATTGGAAAACCCGATTTAAATTAAAAAATATATATAAATTCTGACGTCACACGCGGCCTGTTCAAATAGCCATCACTTTTTTTGTACTCCTGTGTTATCTCTAACTGACTTTTGAAAACGAATCGCACTGACAAAGTATTCCAATCTTTATTTTTTAAATAACAGTAAGTTATCTCAAATCTATCTCTAATGAAAATCTTAAGGTTAAAATGTTGTGCTGTTCTCATTACCCGTTTAAAAACAGCTTTAAAATCTTACGAGCCATATTTTTACAGATACAACTACGAAATATAATTTTCTGCGGCTCTTATTACCGAACAACTTTCTTTTCTAGCTATTAGGATATTACCCGATACACTAGTTATAGTTTAATAGCTTAGTTTTTAATAGTGTTTGTGATATACTTGTACAATACTTAATATCTACTCCTTTTAAACAACATGTCTCATAACATTACTGATTGTTAAATATTATGATCTGAAAGACCTAAATCACCCGTTCAAAGGAACGAATCGAAAAATAACACAACTTTGACCAAAACATAGTTTTCCGCTGCCCTAAAAACCCAGTATCGATTTGTAATCAAATAAGACCATAAATTACAAAATTCGTCTGCAATCTAGGAGCCCCTATATTGAATTGTTATTATATAAAAGTTTTACGTTAACCGAATGTATTAAATTGGAAATTATCACACCATTATCACATCATTATCCATCAAAAATTGCGATCTGTCGAGCGTTTTCTAACGTATGCTATTTACGAATAAACGAACGGATAGAAAAGCTTCCTGAATTTTAATTTCGATCTGCGCACTGGCGCGTTTGGAGAGAATATAGCTCACCTTACATCATGCTTCGTGAAGAGCGGGGTGTACAATATACAATGACAATAGCGTTCAATATGGAAAAGGTGTTGGATACCGCAGCTTTATAAATATTGGACCAAAATTGAATAATTAATCTTTCTAGTATTGGTCAGATCGTGGAATCGACAACAAGCTAGTGTCTTTAAATTAGGTAGGTTAATATTGTCGAGATATTGACTACCAACTGACCAATGTCAAAACTTACGCTATATTGAATCAACGATAATATTCATCATTCCAGTATTAGTCCAAATGTCAAATCGAAAGTAGGCTGGCGACCTTAATGCAACACTGGGTTATTATTTGCAAAATATTAGCTGTTAACTTATGAATACTGAAACTTATCAAATATTAGATGAATGGAACAGGCAACAGGAAGAATGCGTTTCTTTACACCTTTCCCTTATCTGCTTTACAATTTGTGTCAGATTTACGCAATCTCACAATCGGATACGTTGATGATTTCGAAAATCATTCGACGAAGCCCAACGCTTTTCTAAAGTCAAGACATTTGTACTACCGCTGTTTCGATTTCCTTTTATCAATTTCCCCCAAAATGTTTTTATAAGATCCTTGGTACACAAAAAAAATCAAAAAATCAGTATAGGCTTAATGTCACCACTGGCAGCACATTTTAGATTGATGCTATGCCAATATCTAAAACCAAGTTTGCACCGACACTAGCAACCAAACATTGATACCGAATCAATATTGTCTGTTAGTTCAGATTCAGAATAAAATTGCGGGATGAAACCTAGGTTGCTCCGACGGGCCGAATGTCTGGGTGAAGCTTAAACAATATAACTAAAATCACGAAGCAAAAATCCACTTATAACTAATTTGATAGAGCATATTAAATAGCCTTGTGGGTTGGAAATAAATGTTCATTCTTTCTTTCGCTAAATACTCATCCCACACAGAAATTATTTAAAGTATTCAGAATTTAATATATCTTCCCAAATCCAATTAAATTTGAATCATCTTCAAGGAGAAACTCACTAAAACGATCAGCAATCATGTCGTCGTCAATAGAAAAAAATTTGTTGAGATTTTATCTGACCCAGAAACTAATCACATCATGAGTAGAACTACAGAATCCGGTCAAGCTAGGAATGAAGAAGATCAGTAATCGGTGATTGCGGTCATAAGATACCACACGGGTAATCGTTGCAAGTCACTCGCGCTTGCTATGTATGAAAGCAAGCATCATTAAAATTCTTAAAGATCACTATGTGCCCTTGAGATGCAGAGTCTGCTAATACATTTTATTACAATCGGAGACGACAAGCGATCTTCACTTTTCCAGTTCAGTTGCTTTATGAGCAGATATGTTCCAACGATTTTTCAAGTAATCGATCAAATTATTAATCTCAACTAGGATTCTGCAGGATTTGCAGTTTTTTATATGCTTTTCAAAAACCGCGATCAAGAATACCCAAGAGTATATTGACCACACAGGCGGCAAAGTATCACAGTGTCAAAGAGGGTATAACGCCGATAATCTTGAAAGCAATTTTCCTTTAATTACCTTAGCCATACGTTGTCTTCCACAAATGATAATGACTTTAATTTGGAGTCTAATTGCATTAAAAGAAACTTTTACTGCGTGATCTCTGCACAGATTTATGTGGGTATCTTCTCGTATTTTCGAAATGTGTGGTCAACGGCCATCAAAATAGAAATTTCGTGTTTTCTTGGAACCATTTTTTTAATGACTAAATGAACTCTAATATTTTTAATAGCGATGGAATTGAATTTAATTAAGCTCATTCTTTTAGGATTTATAAAATGAAAGTAGAGTCACTATAAAATTATTTTTGATGTCTGATCGTTTCCATGTTGTCGCTACTTCTAAAAGAATCTAACGTACAGATGACATTGATAAATTCATAGAGTTTCAAAAGTTGCTATCTTTTTGGCAATGATATGATATCGGTATTAAATGCCAAGTTCTAATATTTATTTTTTGTTAAACCCGAAACAGGAAAATAGCGTTAAATATATAAAAGGTATAAAAAAAATCCTTGGCTGGGATGAGCTTGGCAATATCAAAACAAATCTCTAGCAAATTGGAAATATTTACAATTTCCTTTGCCATAGTACAAACAGTTAACTTTTCTTTAGCTTCCGCACGTCTTACGTGGGCTAGTACAAGGCAATGTAAGGTAATTAACTGGAATTTTTGAAAGTAGCAAGAAAATATGGTTCCAACATGCTACTGCGCATGCATCGAGACCCATCATGAAAATTTTATAAAACCTTTGACATTCTCATCGATAGGCGACACCTAAATGATTATAAACTAAGAACTATTACCTCTCCTTTAACGCCAAACCCTTCAGAAACCCAGCCAGACCAACTGGGATATAGGTCTCCACAATTATATCCCCTTGCTTGGCGACAGGTCAAAGTGATCTTCATCCCCAAGGCAAGGAAGAACGAGCGCATGCTGGTCAAGGACTTTGGACCAATATCGTCCTTACCACTTCTCAACTTAAAAACGTTGGGAAGACATCGATGTGCATCTACGCGCTGCTCCCCTTTGCAGAGATGTTAGCAATGGTCAACAAGCTTACTCGAAGGGGAAGTCAGTAAAAAATTATAACTTTTCTGGACATAGAGGGTGCCTTTAACAACGTCCAAACTGAGGCTGTCAGATTAAGATCTTAAGAGCAGTTTGTAGGGATACCGCACATAGCGGCATTCTATCTCCTTTGCTCTGACTGTAAGTTGTTGATAAAATTCGAACGTTGCTAGAGGGCAGCGGAATAAAAGTAGTGGATTACGTGGACGATCTGGCCGTATTGGTATTAGGGAATTTTCTAAGCAACATTAACAGAAATAACAGAGAGAGCGAAATCGGACTCTTTGAACCATCCAAACTTGTGGGAAACACCTTTACGGTAAAGACCCAAATGAAATACTTAGGTATCATTCTTGATTCCAATTTAAACTGGGGCGTCAACATTGAACAATCCTGAATTACGGAAACTTGGTT
This sequence comes from Leptarthrus brevirostris, assembly GCA_964036015.1. Classification (NCBI taxonomy): domain Eukaryota; kingdom Metazoa; phylum Arthropoda; class Insecta; order Diptera; family Asilidae; genus Leptarthrus; species Leptarthrus brevirostris. The sequence goes on from OZ038374.1 coordinate 93,798,229, forward strand.
TGGTGGGCCGCTCTTTAAAGGAAATGTAACCTTAAGAAAGTCACCAAAGTCCAAAGATCTTACTCCTTACACTTTTACCGTGGATGTCCAGTGGAGGATATTAAAGAGAGGGATATAAGAGATCGAAGGTATCCAAAAGTTGGAAAATTACGGACACAGCAGTATACTAATAGCCTACCCAGGAAAAGTTTGCAGGAGAGCACATACTATACCATTCCTACAGTAAGAGTTTGTGTGGGAAGATTGTCAGAATCTGCCAACGGTGGTTATTCCTACCTTCATGGATGGGGAACAGGATAGAAACGGGGATTTTCTCCGACCGCCTCAGCCTCCACCGCCTCCACTGCACACTGCAGTGTATTTCAAGCAGACAGTAAAGGGGCGATAAGAGTATTGCTGTCGCATAAGGACCCACAGATCAAAGTGAAATTTATTTGTATAGTCAAAATCAAGCGGCCATCGAGACACTCAACTAAAACACAGTTAAATCACCACTGGTGCGCAGATGCCGGGCCGGTCTCCAAAGCTTTACACAGGTACCCGGTCATAGCGATATGTCGGATAATAAGGCGGCCGATGTTCTAGCGAAATAACGTACGCAGATGAACGCATCGCAAATATAAAAATCTAGCGGACGGTTCTAATTTGAGTGAAAAGATAGATCGACCTGAAAAATGTTCATCTCGCCGAGTGCAGATGAAGCAATCTGAAAACATACGACCTATCAAATAAGATATGGCCTGAGTGGAATGAAAAGAGAACTGCGCTTTTACTGAAGGGAAGCCGCCGGAGTCTCCTTAATATCACTGTGGTTAGAACGCGTCACTACAATTTTGGTAGCCATGCATTCAACGTTTGATTTTCGAATGCCCGGGACTAGCCAGGAGAAAGCATTTCCTTAATGGACTGGAAAAGTTCGCTAGCGTGGAGCTAAAGGATCTAACCAGGTTTCTCAATAGCTGCGGCTGGTTCAACTAATCACTGCATGGCAGTCCCAAACTATCCAGGTGAACTTCCTGAGTAATGAAATCACAACCGACCATATAAAGGTCCATGTGATGTGAGCCCGACTGGTTTACTACCGGAACATTAACTTAAGGAGCTTTTAGTTTTTTGTGTCTTTGTTAAATAATTTTGAGTATTTTTTGTGATTTTGAATAATTATAATTTTTAGTGTAGCTAGAATTTTGTAAGATTACTACATTTATAAAGATAAGCCAAAAAATAAAAGGTTAAATTTAAATAAAAATATAAAGGCGACGAATTGTATATAAGCAACCATCTTATTTTCGGTAGATTTAATTATGCTGTACTTGACCATAAATCCCTATTTCTACCAATTAATTCTCCCAACGAAAGTCGGAATTGTTTGTTTTATTCGCGCAGAAAATCATTTTATTTTTTGATGTTTCTATTACAAATCAATTTTGATTTGACAACCTCTACAAAAGATAGCTTCTATAACTCACATGAGTATTTTCGCATTCTCAGTGACCTAAAAGTAAGTAATTGTTGCTCGCAACAACAACGTCATTGTGTTTTACGTCATAACGAGTGAGAAAATGCTCACATAAGTTACACAAACCGGCTGCTGACCATATTTTATGCGCATCACATCAGCCTCTTGTTGGCTTTAACAAATATCTCCTATGTATGTGTATACTTCTTAGAGCCTGGGCAGTCCTTCTTACTCGCCATATGTCCCTCTCAAGTTTATCAAATTGGATTCGTAACTTTAAAATACGTAGCAGTGATATTCGAATACTTTGGTGCAAGATAGAAAATGATGAATAAATGTCCTCTTCGAGAATTCAAATAAGTAGGGTTACGAGAGAGCATGAATAATTGGATGAGTTTTTTTTCCTGCGATGACCTTTCTTCGTATTCAACTAACAAACCCGAATAAAATAAGAGTTTTTTTTGCCGCAGTACACACGTGTACGAGAGGCCTAAACAGCTTCGAATGTACTATAGGATCTACTATAAGATCATAAAACATAGTAGACTGAAAAAAAATAAAAAATTTAAAATTTCACAGCTCGTAGACCACTTCTATTCCAAACTTGAAAATTTTAGGGTTGCTAATAGAATGAAAAATATTTCCTCCAAATCGAGTCGAGTTAATACAAAACTTTACAGCTATCCGAAAACAGCGACTTTTCAAAAATGGTTGGCTTTCAAATCATGAATACGACAATACAAGGAAGTTAGGATAGATAACAATGGATATCTCTCTCTCTCTCTATAATTCCCGTGGCCCCCTGTGGTCATGGGACGGAAGAAGAACTTCACCCGATTAAAGGCAGCCAATCGTTGTCCTATAATTTTAAGTGGATTCCGGTTAGGCGTCAAAAACTCTTGGTCTGTCAACACTGCTAATATAATGAAAACTTCGCAAAAATAGTAAAGATAATAGTAAAGGCTATCAGTCAAGCTGAATAGGATTGGTTTGGAATAACAAGCGATTTTTTTTCCTGAAAAATACAAGGTCATATAAGCAAAATGCCGTTTTCCTCTAGTCTCTATGTTCAATAGAGCGTGAAAAAATCGTCAGCTTGTGAAAATGATAATAAGTTGACTTTTCAAAAAATTCTACAGCCGCCGTATTTTAATATTTATATATAAGTGTTTATCTAAAGATAATTTTTGACATTACTTAAAATTTAATTGAAATTGTTGTTAGGACATTTATTCCCTTGTAAACAGTATCGCTTGGTGCTCGAAATAGTATATTTGCCGATATCCTGTTTCTTAAGGACGTCTCGAACATGTGTGGAGCTGGTCTGTAGTAAAAAAACTCTCCGTATAAACCATGTGTGGCAAACAAGCGACATTAGCAGAAATAAGATAAGCCACCGATTTCATTACAAGAATTCTCTTTCGCTCCCTCTCTCTCCCCTCTCCCTTCTTCCTTCAGTCCCCTCTTCCTCCCTCCCATCCTCTCCCTTACCCTTTCTCTGCCTATCCCCTTTCTCACCCTTCCTCTCCCTCCCTCTCATTTATACTACTCTGACTGTCAAGATGTCGAAAAATGTGACCATTGTGACAGAGGAAATGGTTCCAACGTCTCCTTTGTTTTTCCAATTTTACCCTATTGTATTCTTTTTTGTTTCCATGTACACTATATGTCCTTTGTCTACATTCAGAAATTCAGCAACCACAATTAAATGAACGTCCTTCCTTTCGCTATTCTACTATATTTTCTCCATATTAATTTACTCCAATTTTATGAATTTCAAAAATGTATGACAATATTTTTTTTTAATAGAATATTTTAAAAACTAGGTAGAATAAAATAAAAGTAAAAGTAACGAACATTTTGCCATCAAAATATTCGAATATGATAAAAAAAAATTTATTCAAAAAAGTTTACTTAAACATTACTTTATTTATTTATAAAAGAGCTTTTATGGTAGGGTGGAAATTTACCCTATCTGTTAGAATTTAAGAAAAAAATTAGACACTTCTTACTAAAATGAGTTATGTTTCAAAGTTAACAGTAATAATTCACTTAGATGTTAATTTGTTTGTTTTATATTAATTATAAGTTTAAATACTTTTCCCTATTAGGTCCCATAAGCGAACAAAGTGGCATAACTTCCAACAATATTTTTATTTTCTAGCTTTCTAGATGTAGAACGAAAGGTAACATGTAAATTCTATAATAATTTAGTCTATTAATTGAAGCATTCGTACATACCTGCTGATAACAGTCAAGTACCCCACTTTACTCCAATATCTTCTACATGTCTTATTAATAAAAATCAATTGTAGACCATTGATTGCCTTAAACTGCCAGTACAAACATAAAGACAATTCATCGATTCGCTTATTAGGTTCCCGGTAAGATTCATCAACCAAGCAATTATATAAGAAATATTGTATTGAAAAAAAGTAATTTCACCTACTTATAGGTCACTAAATACGTGATTTTTGGCTTTAATCATGACCTTGCAAACTGACCGCCTACAAAACTTCAATCAAAATTAAACAATGAACAAAAGCCGGAAATTATGTAAAATGCTCCCTACATTTTCTGTCCCCTGCGTCATTTTACCTTTTAATTGATTATTTGAAAGAAAATAAGTATTGCTTCAGAAAATTCATTTCAACAATAAATTAATGAATGACTGAACCGATTGGCTATTTGCAAGTATAATTCAATTAATGAAATACTGAAGATCTCTCGTGGATGGTTTAATGAATGGATCTTTCCCACCATCTGCGAAAGTATAGATTGAGCCATGCCAATATGCCGTACGATCGGAACAGAAAACGTTAATTTCATAGAGAAATCAACTGCATTTCGCACGAGTTTTAACAGTCGAGTGCGCCGACAGAGGAGAGGTATGATCGTTGGGATTGCCATGAAAATCGTTACCTGTCTAACCGGCATTTTAGTGTTAGAAATAATCACTTTGTCTTTAACTAATCACCAAAGACCCTGTGCTCTAATAAATACTCACGTAAGTATAGCGCTACTAGGAAACTACTTGAGATAGAACATAATTATATGCTCGTGTGACAACTTCTACACGATTATTATCTATGAGGGTTCAGAAAAAAACACGTTTTCTTTAGGTGTCAGGGAGTTCCAGATTAAATTCTCTGAATATTTCATTAAAACTTCTAACGAGCACGCTTAAAGCAGATATTAGTCTCGTTCTTACGGTATCTACTTACAATCATTATACTCGGCGTCGATATGGCGAGCAGGGATCGCCATATATTAAAACTTACGATTCCATTTCAATAACCGTCAATCTGAAGAATATCAAGTAGAGAAGATTAATGGTTAGCCCAAATGAGCTCGTTGATTATGAAGACTTTGACCAAGAATTAGAATTCTTCCTGCAAACGACGGTCAGTTCTCCGTAATCCAAGAGAGTTCGATCTTCTCAGGTAAGTGACAAAAATTATAAAAAGGTAATCGATTGAGTATAATAACAACTCAGAGTTGTTATGCAAGACCTATAATGGTCTGCAGGTAAGCAACGTGAAAGAGTTTGGCTACTGGTTCACAAGTTTATCGGTCTTGTTTAGATCTGGGTATAATCACTGAACATGAGTTGCTGACTGTAAATTGACACCAATCAGATACAATTGGCTCCAGGTGGACACTCTGCAGTGAAGAGAGAAAATCAGTTCAAGCTGCGGGTATTGTTACTTGGACATTGACTCCCCACGTTTTTGTACATCCAAATTAGGAAATTGGATCTAATCTCGTTTTTTATGGAAATCATTAGCTGCACTGAACTGTACACCCACCACTGAATAGTAAGTTTTCTGAATGATTAGTGGTCAAGAAAATGTGTATGTGTATGTACGAGTGCGAGTATATGAACTTCATTTCACGCTTTCTGTAAAAAATGGCGGTATAATTAACACGCACCACTCCTCACAAACTTTGAAGAGATTAAATATGCAATATCTATTTAGTTTTAGATACCCCTTCGCCCGAAGCCATATACAGGGTGCTTCACATAAGTTGTGCCAAAATAAGTGGGGTGGTAGATATTACCTAGGCAAACAAAAAATTGTATGGCAGAGGTGGGCAATCTTAACCGCTTGATAGTTATAGGGTGATTCATAAATTTACAATTTTCATGATATGCACACCACTCTTTTATTTTCATCTTTTGATCTTCTCAACGCAGCGACATTAAACAAAAGCAAAAAATTTCTATTCCAATGACCTTTCGAAAAAAAAATTGTTTTATTTTGACCTAACTACGACAGTCATTTCCAAAATTGACAAAAATGTTTTGAAATTACCAAAAATTTAGTATTTTCCCAAATTTTTTCCGAAATTCATGTAATTAACCACACTTGTTTTTTATTTATATTAAGTTGCCCATCTTATTACCTTTCCAAAATATACAACACTTCAAGGAGGAGGAAGGATTAGAAAAATCGCTCTCTCAGAAGTCCCTGACTACTTAATTATTTTATTGCAAATTAGGAAATTCTATAAAAAAGAGTCGAACAAGTTTGTTTAGGGTACACAGGTAACCTATTTTAATTATTGCTGCAAAAAAGTTATGAAAACAATTTAATAATTATTACCGATACTAGCTTGGGTTAGCCAGAGTACATACTCAAGTATACTGGCGTTCTGATGCTGGAACTTTTACTATAAAAGATGGTCAGTCAACAAGAATACCGATCTAAGTTGAAAAACAAATCAATAACTACAGGCGTTCTTGCTAAAATTATTAAAAGTTGGCAGAATTTACTTTCGACGAGAACGTGGATATAATTTACCTTTATTGTGTAGTAGACGGAAACGATAGAACGGCTGTACTGGAATATTAAAGGAGATTCCCTAATCGAGGTGCACCCCAAATAAGGGTATTTTAGCGGACTTTCCGAAGGTAAAGCGAAACCGAATGAAACTTAAAGCAATCACCCTCGTCAGGTAGGACCCTGAAACCAGCACGATAGCAGTCGTGGAGCAATAAGCAGTGTCCTCAGTTAAAGTTGGGATGGTTATTCATCGAGAAGAATTACGTCCATATAAGAGAGAAGACTAGAATTTTGCATTTGGTTTCTGGAATGCGACATGGAGAATAGGGTGTTTCGGGACCGGATTCTGAGGGCGAATGAATCGAAGTTTCATTGAAGTGGTATCCCAAACTTCCACAACCTCTATACCTGGTGGGAGATTAACCCACAATGGACAAGGGTGACCTCATTCCAACTCAAATTCTATAGCAATGCTTGGGCTGGGATCTTCGGCAACCATTTAATAAGGCTTTGGCTACATCATAAAAAAACAAAGAAAAAACCAAAAATTGCCAAATTTTGGGGACCTTTTGCAGAATACAATAGTAAATGAAAAATTTCCTGACCGCTGGATTGAACGAGGTGCACCGATTCCTTGCCCTGCTATATCTCCATTTCTTACTCCATTGAACTTTTTTTTTATGCAAGACAATGTAGGATGAAGTTTATTTCAGGCCTGTCAACAACAGAGACGAAAGTGGCGCAGGACATTTTGAACAGCTTTTGTATCACAATAACATTAATTTTAATAAGTTTCAATAAAAAGAATTTTAAGGTTTATATGAGATAAATTTCTTTAAATTGCAGACTTTTATGGTATTCCCCAAAAGGTTTTTTATATATAAATTTCACCATCCTTTCTCTAATTAGACATATTGCATCTTTTTGGAAAGGTAATGAGTTGGGCAATTTTATAAAAATAAAAAGCAGGCTTATTAATTACATGAACTGCGGAGAAAATTTGGAAAAATGCTGAATTTTGGTATTACAATTTTTGGTTGCATTTTTTTTATTTGATAGTATAACTCTTCAAGAGTATCTAGTAAAAATTTGAGGTCGATTGGATTAAAACTGCCGGAGATACAGTGCCTCGGGTCTCCCTCCAGTCCATACATCCCATATACAAAAGAGCAGTGTTAAAACTTTAAACGCGTTTTTCTCAGATTTAGTTTTTCAAAGTCAGTGATCACTGTAACTCAAAAACTACTCATCCGATCCTACTCAAATTTTGCACTCTTCTTTTAATCATAAATTACGAGGTAACAACGTCGAGATTTTGTATTTTTTTTATGATTATAATTAATTTTACAACAACAAATTCGCCGATTTTTATCAATAAATTTTCATAAATTCAAAAAATTCGTCTTTTTTTACTTCTAAAAATTGAAAAATCAATCAAATAAAGACGTTGTTACCTCGAGAAACTCATAAACTAACGAAATCTTTTTGTCAACATATGAGTTATGATGATCACCGCAAAGTATTTTTTTTGTATACGAAGATTTCCTGTCAGTCGCTCAATTCACAATATTTTTACCCAAAAATTTAACAGAAGATTCTTGAAATATTGTACTATTATAAATTTCTTACGAACAAGCGTCGGAAAGAACGCTAAAAACGCTTTTTGCAACAGAAATACAAGCGGTTGTAAGAAGAAACACATTATAGAGTTAAAGATAGTTGAAAGATTATTACACCTATAATAGTTCGTACATCAATAATCAATAAATCAATAATTTTTCTAGTACATAAGAGATGTGCTATTAATTTGGTGGAAAATTATAGGAGCATAACGTTTGTGAACTCTAAGGTATATAGTTCTGTCAGAATCTCAGTCTGGTTATTCCAAGATTTAGTTCCCGTAACCCCCTGTGAGGCATAGGGCAGGAGAAGAACTTCGGCAGATTCGTGCCTGACATTTTCTCTGCAACCTGTCCTTTCTATGTTAATCTGTTGTCAACAAAAAAACAACCATAGGTCGCCTTCGGTGGGGTTTGAACCTGGGAATTCCGGATTGGTGGGCCGATACGTTATCACTCTCGGTAGCATTATCAACATACTCAGGAGTTAAACAGGGTTGTTTTAAATTCCCTTACTATTTATTTACGACTTGGAAGAAACTTTAGAAGCAGGAATTCTTATTGAGGACATAGAAGTCAAACTACTACTTTATTCGGACGAAGAAAAACTACTACTTTATTCGGACGACATAGCTATTTTATCTGAGAAGCACAAAATTTGGAAGTAAATTTAGAGAAATCAAAAATAATGATTTTTCAGCGGGGAGAGGGAAGAAGAGAAAAATATGAAAACTGGCTATTAATTAACAACCCGATTGAAGTTGTTAAGGAATATTTTTATATGGAAATTATGCTTACACTGAAATTGTCTATAACTTCACATTTTAATAACTGGATAGAAATCGCTATGCCGAGCATCAATATAACGTGGAAAAGCTTCCTTAGCAAAAGCGGCATAAAATTTGCAGATAAAATAAACTTGTTTAATGCTGTTTTGAGTTACAAATGCCAAGCCTATTATTATGTTCAGGTAAAAGCGTAAAGGTTTATTTGGAATTCTTTTAATTAAAATACTTTTTGCTAGTGAGTTATTTATATAATACTTTTTAAGGTTTCCAAAGTTATGATTCTCTTTTCACTACTCGAACTGTTAACCTTTTTTACTTTTTAATAAGCTCTAGAAGAATTTCTAAGGTGACATCTTTCGCTCTCCCATGCGAATATTTAAATATCAACGACAACAGTCAAGTCCCTAACATGATCCCAATCGCTACAGCTCAGATAAGAGGATACTACAAGGATTTTATATGTACTTGTTTATTGGTTTAATTTAAATCTCATCCCTGTTCTGCATGCTGTTGATCTTAACTCCATACAGTGAGCCCCTTTTCCCGGTGTAATATTCCAGCTACTTTAAATATATTTTAGATAACCTAAATATTAATGGTGAGGAAAGGAATAATAACTTGATTGATTTGATTGATTGATTAAATTTGGAGGTGCGAGGTTCTCAAGCGCCGCGGCCACTGGGACCTATTGTGATAACCCTCTGAACTCCTTATAGTAAGCCGAGACGAAGAAGTTCAACAGCTCCCGCAGTTGGCAGTCATGCAGCCCGCTCGGTACCAGGGTTGGTTTCCCGAATAGGTTAAATCTGCTCCAGGCTACTGCAGGGCATTCACATAGCACATGTAATGGGGTCTCATCCTCCTCCAGACAGAGTCTGCAGGTGGGGTCGATGGCTCTGCCTATCCTCACCAGGTACTTCCTTAGCTGACAGTGGCCGGTAAGTAGGCCTGCCAGAGTTCTAACAGCCGACCTGCTCAGCTTGAGGAGCTCCCTGGATCTACCCGGCGACGGTGAGGGCATAAGGCTTCTTGAGTGAGCGTGCCCCTCAATATTGTTCCAATGCAGCCTATGCCCCTCATTTCCGCGGTTTGCTATTAGCCTTTTAGCCGTGCACAGAGGTATTCCACAGACCGGCTCCGGCCCTATAAAAGGGGTGTTAGACCCCTTCCTAGCAAGTTCGTCTGCTTTTTCATTTCCCGTGTAGCCCTGGTGTCCCGGTATCCAGATCAAGCTTACTTGATTAGTTCTACACAGTGCGTCTAATAACTTTCCTCACCATTAATAATTAGGTTATCTAAAATATATTTACGGTAGCTATAATATTACACCGGGTTTTATCTAGACAAGTTGGATTGAAAAAAATGTACACTGGCAATAGTAAAACATTCTTTAGATTTCCCAAATTTCAGTTTTATTTTGAAAACCACAGTATGCAGAATATGAACTACGTTCCTCCATTCGTGACGTAATCAGTTTACTTATTTGAAATTTTTTTTTTACTTATTTGAAAATTAACTTTTTTCCATACATTTTAGACTCAATATGTCAAAGATCATCAGCTAAAATGTGTTATTCAACTTACATTGTGTTCTGCATATAGCATTGAAAGAAAGAGCCTCTTCTTCTTAAGAAGATTAAACTAAAAAGGCACAAGTGTTTTTGGTCTCAAATTTCCTTAACTTTGCTATTCAATAAAATTTTAAAGGTCAAATATTACATAGTTAAACTCTGAATAGTACGTTTTCAATCATGAAATTTATTAAAATTATTGGTTGCCTTATACCAAAATTAACACACATTCTTATCAATTCAAGTACTGAAAAGGCCCAGACATGTTTTCGTCGCTGTAATTTAAATGCCTCTTAAAATATTCCAGACGTCTAAGGTATGCATTTTGGTGCAACTCAAGTGCTCACGCCCACCCATTAGAAATGGAAAAAAAGTGTAACTTGAACCAGTAATTGACAAAAATCTGAGGCACTTGAGTGGAATGCGACTGAAAAAATATTTCGAATCCTTCAAGGGAAGTCAGTGGAAACTTGATCCTGAAACGCCGGTTTCATCACTGTTTAGACTACAACTAAAAATATTCAACTTGGCCTGCTCTTTAAAATCAATTCTTGTTTTAAAGTTCACACAGAACATAAAAGTTAAAAGAAAATTTCTGTCATGAAAAAGTTTTATGGTCAGTTAGTTACGACTAACTGAGAGTAAACAATCATCGGTTTAAGCCGTGTATAAGAAAAATTTGTTTACTTCCATCAGTCATAATATGAATTGCAATACATATTCAAAGAAACTTGTCTTGTTGGCACAAAGATCATAAATATTAACAGCTCAGTTTCAGTTTGAATTGACTTAAGTCGTTTATGCTTATGCTCAAGACGCTGCTAAAACCGCAAAACTCGTGTTAATTTTTTGTTTTCCAAAGGGTGTTATATTTGCAAATTTCATTTCAACTTCTGATTCCCGATGTGATTCGCGGTTTTGTGGTGACAAGTGAAATCATTGAAGAAGAAAACATACAAATGTGCGCACGCATACGGTACACCCGGTTAATCCAAATACGCTCCATTTCAGAAGATGGATTTTCCATTTGAAACTTAAAACATGAGTTTGGTTTTTAATTCAAAATTCAAAACAAGTATAGTTAACATTATTGACGGACAGGTGCTTTCTTTAAGTCACTTTAAATATGAATACTCTGGACAATCGAATCTTGTTGGACATCCCAGTTCAAACTACCTCAACTATACGAGTATAACTAAGAATAGTGAAGGAATACAGAAAAGTAGAAATAATGAATTCGTTATAAATAATACATGAAAATCAAAAGAAGAAAACAGCTCTGCTCGAAGCATTGCAAAAAAAACTGATTAAGTATTTAATGTGGACCTAGCAAAGGCCATGGGCATAGTTTACATTCAACATGAATCTGAAAGAGCCCAGCAGAATAATTTTAGATATTTTTGGTAAAAGAGCAAATAAACCGCTAACTTAAACGGAGCGAAGATTCTCAATTTAAAGCAAACCCCATGGTTACTTCAAATTGTTGACGCCTGCAGTGAATTTAAATGTAAAGAATTCAGAGCGCTTGAATAGCTTTGCAATCTGAATCTGATGGAAATAATGCCGCAAATTTATTGTGTGCGATTAACACTCCTACGACTTGTTAAGGTTAAATAAATGGACAAAAAAACGCTTTTTATAAATTGCAGACAAGCTTGCTCTGCATTCCAAATAATTGTTTCTACCTCTGTAGAATGGATTCCATTGAGATTGTTGCTGTGACCATGAAATTTATGAACAAAACACTTAAACTTGTAAGAACTATGAAAGCTAAATGGAATTGTCTAGATCTTCATATCTGTCAAACTTTCACCACACTATATTTAAAAGTAATGCTGCCCTGCTGGTCCGCATCGGTTATTTAAAATCTTTCTTCCATGAAGAAAACTGTTCGTTCGTTATTTTAAAAACGAATATAAATTAGCAGCACGCCCTGTAAAAAACAGCTTAAATAATTTAATAGGCAACAACTTTTCACACGCGAGAATTAAATAAAAGTACTATCAGTTTTAAAGACCAATTCACGTCTGAATTATAAGAAGCTTCGATCATCAGAGCAATTGATTATTAGTTTTTCTCACATATTTTAGTAATTAACACACACCTGAGTTTTGATTTTTCGAGTAAATTATTTGCTTGAACATTGTAGACTTTAATAGACAATTAAATAATACTAATAGTTTGTCAGAGTATTTATTCAGATAACGATTTACCTTGAATAGATACAAAGCACTCAGTCGTTATTGCTGTTATAAAAAATTTGTATGTAATTAAATATGTTAACCAATACTCTTTGCAAAATCTTAAAATAAAGTTTATTTCGGACCACCAAATTTATGGAGCAATCTCCAATGGACTTTTAGCGTAATCTAATACTGAAATTTACCACTAAATTCCTTATAACACCGATGATGTACTACCTCAGCTTATTTGTAACATTATGTTCTAGCTCTTCCTTGTTCCGGGCCAATATTCTTTTGGTTCCGAAGAGAAATTCATCATGTACATGTGGAACTTCAGGTAAAACATTAAAGCCTCAACAAAGCCAAAATCCTTCGATACGTATGAATAGTGTTGAAGGTCGGTCACCTAGCCGGGTTTAACAAAAAATCTTCTATCAGAGCAGGGTCTGCCCGAAAGCATCGTCACGCCGAGTCTGAAAGTCCATAGTTGGGCCAACTGTAGCTCGAAGTGCCAGAACTCCCGAAGTACCTAGTACTCGACGAAATATAATTTTAATTTAATAATAAAATAAAGGCAAACCTGAGTGAGCAAGAACTGGATAAGCGAGAAAACTCTACAAGCGAGAGTAATTGCGAGGTCCCTTCATTTTAACCCTCAAAAACCTCTACAAGTGAGAAAGTAGAAAACTTTATATGAGATAGTCAATATTCTCGCCTGGCACTCTATAACTGAGACAGCCACTTGCCCTATACCTCTGAAGTCGATCGTATTTATTACAATAGAACCTGGGTGAACGAGAACTAATTAAGCGATAAGACTCTATTAGTGAGAGCTGCCAAGGTCAAATAAAAAAGCTATCACATAATCATTTTAGTGCGAGTTTGTGTGCACGGGGAGGATATCTCATTGTTATTCGTTATTTAATGCGTTTTATAGCGCATGAACGAAGCAATATTTCTATAAATTCACCGAATAACTTTAAAATAAATGATATGACGATGTTAGCTCAAAAAACACCAACGATTTTTTTTTTGTAACCAAAGGCCAGGAAAAACTCTTTGATACATTAGCATGGTTACTGCCGGAATGGAATTAGGGTACTGGGAATGAGGAAAAACAAATGCTTTGTTTTACATTGCTTCGAACTAGACAACAACAAAGAGACGGAGTGGATTTTTAGGGTTCCGTAGCAAAATCCCAAAAAGGGAGTTCAACTGCCTGTCAGTCAGTCTATCACAGCTGCTTATTTCAGCAACTACTAATTTTATTAACATGAAATTTGGAATAATTTTAAATAATGCTTGCCCACCTTATTTTTATTGAAAAACGGTCGAAAGGAGTAGGGGCCGGCGAGGGATCAACATGTTAAAGTGGGGTTACTAGCTCAAGTGGGGTATCATATGAAAGGACTTCATTTACACATTATATAAAATATATTTTCATTTCCTTTTATGCAGCATAGTTTTCGACTTATGCCTTCCGAATTACGCAAGTCCGACTCGCACTTGTCCGAAATTTTTTTACCTTTTGCAATTGCAAATGAAAAATACATACCCAAGCTGAGATTGAAACCTACATACATGGCGTTTTGATGGTACCACTCAAGCATTGATCCAACTCCGTCGTTGAGTGGTTTTTTAGGTAAAGTGAACTTTATAATAACTTTTAATTGTGAAATCACGTGGTCGTTGAAAAGTATTACGTACCCGATACTTTACATTCGTTTCTTTTTCTACAAAAATTAGGTTTTTTCATTTATGACGTTTTGTGTACTGCTGTTGACCCAAAGGTATGGAAATCATTTTCAGATCTCCGCAAATGTACCACTGATGTTGATCGTATTTTTATTTCCCATGTACACGGCGAGAAAAACTGTTATACGAAAATTCCGGTAAAAATTACAGTTCTCCACGTCGTGGAGAATCGTGTTGCAACGATCAGCTACCTTAATTTTTACGGAACAGCACCGTGAAATTTCCTGAAGTAAATTTTCCCTGTGTGGTTAATGTAACTCTATATAGTGAAGATTTTGTAGAAAGGGTTTCCAACTGGAAAGTCGCAGCCGTGCTCCCGATGTCAAATCACATTGCCATTAATTTGGACGTCTGATATGGGTAACGCAATAACCGCAGGCGATGATTAGTATTCCTAAAAACACTGATGGGGTGAAATGCCAGGAGATGTTACAGGAGAAGAATCCTACCCATTGTTGGGAAAGGGAACTGAAACCCCTTAAGAAGGAGGTAAGGAAGGCTTTAACCATGCTATTAGAGAGAATGACCCGGAAGATTTAAATAAATATAAGTATTTAAAATGAGCTCTAAAGAAAACTCTGTGAAGAAAGAATCTTACTTTCCGGTAGCTTTAAGACTGATATGTTTCGGCTCCTAAAGAAACAGGTGGTGAATAAGTTGGAGCGTTCTGAAGCAGAAAAAATTGTGATATTAAATCGAGTAAGACGTGTGATTGAATCGTTTGGCCCATTCAAGACAGTGGGACGAAATTGGATATTCCTAAGCTAAGGGCAGCTTATATCATATGCTTGGCAATTTTGTATATTCTCATCTTATGAACCAAGGTCATTTTCTTACCGAAGCCGGAAATAAAAGACTATACTGAGAAAAAGACCGGTAAGCCTGACATCCTTATCCTTACTGTGTTTGTAGATCTACAGAAATTGCAATACACTAAGTGGAAGAAGAATTATCTACCGAAGAAAGCACAGTGGAAATTGAAGGAACGTTTTCATAAAATACAATTCGGAAAACTGCAAGAGGAAAGAAAGTTAATTGACATCACAGCAGACATTATGAGGAGAACCCTCAAAGTGATGTGGTGCCTGCATAAATGCAAATAAGTTGGGTCTGATAATTTTCACCAAGAAACGGAAGAATTTGAACTTTAGACCGCAAAAACTGTGTATCTGGAAGTATTTCTGGATTCACAACTAAGCTGGAATAGACTACTTGAGGAAAAAGTTCAAAAGGCAAGTAGAACACTACAAGAGTGTAGAAAATTGTATAGCAAAAGTGGAGTATCTCACCAAAGACAGCATATTGGATCTATACTATGATGCTAAGGCCCATTGTCTCATATGTCTAGGTGCTCTAGTGGGAAAAAGAATGAATGAATGGACCGTTCTGCAAACTCGCACAGGTCAGGAAATAACCATAGACATAAGAAAATACTCGGTGTATTAAACATAATATGCCAAGTCTGGAAATATCAATGGACGGAATAAGCCAGTAAGTGTTATCGCAACTAACCTCCAAATAACTACGAAACACCTTGATGGCATTTGATGATTACGTTAGACATAGGCCTACGTTTCAAGAGGCGTCAGATTCGATACGAAAATTAAAACGCTAGATGAGATTGTATCCGGGAATCTTCACGGAGGCAGCCACCATACCGTTCCTCATCTTCTCCAAAGAAATTGGAGCGGTCCTCAATGTCACTGATGTTGATGTTATTTTAAATCAGTATTAGTAAAACGTTTTTAGCTTAAGGTCATCTTTCCATTTTTTTAACCCATAATACTGTAATTTATAGAAAATACAAAAATAATATTGAAGAAAAGAAAAATGTCAATAAAAGGGTAGAAAAAATAAAGGTAATGAAATGATTTTATCCGTCCTAGCCTGAGTAAATTAAGTTGGTATATTCAAAAATTGAAAATTACGCCCGCCACACGGGTATGCACGGTCCTGGTACAGGCACAAAAATCTAAAAATACGCTCGCCATAAATCCACGCTTCTGTTATTGCGTTCTGACTTAAACATATTCGAAACTGGTGACTTACCGCGTGGGTTATGTAAAATCTTACCCATAAAGACGGAGTGTTCTCCGTACATCAGCCACCTGATATTAAAATTGTTCCCAATACTGAGTCATCGGTGAAGGTGAGTTATGACAATAATAATGATTACAATTACTTAAAATTTCTTATTTTTATTCTTATATATTTTCCATTTTCAGTTATAATCTTTCTTAACCCGACTAAAAATAAGACTCAACTGCACAAACGTTGCCGGCTACTGCCGAAATAGCTTTGTTATTTCAGACATGCGTCGGTCTCGAATGAATCAATCTACGCAAATAATTTTATTGTTTTCATTTTAAATTTTAGTCTAGAAAAAGTGTTAGCGTAACGTACTTGGTTGGGAATATTCCATGCGTCTTTTGTTGATACGTCCTTGCAGCGGTTTAACTAAGGAGTGCAGGGTACCATTTTAGTGCCATTTAGGCAATTTGACCCTGTGGGTGCCTGTTTCATGCTAGGAATGGGCTAGTCTTATTTTTACTTGGGAGTTGACGGACCCTTTAAAACTGATACGCACTTCCAAGAGACTTGTGGACGTCAAGCTAAAACCGTAGAGGATGCAATGGAATTCTGCGACTACCACTGGCCCGGGAAAGAATAGCAGCCCACTCTTGGCTATTTGCGCCTATATTAATAAATGCAGACCATTCGAATAGCAATGGTGATACTTGGCCACGCCAAGCCTCTAAGATAATTTTTTGTTTTTTTACAAATATGCGAATTGTTACATTCGAAAGAAGCAAATGGCTTAATGTAATAAATCAGCATATATGGCAATAAAAAAGCAGAACGGCTTGTTGCTTGGAGTCTAATTTCTGTGTTCACATGATAAATCGATAATTCGCTAAACGACAATGTTGTCATTGTCAAAATTTTAAAGCATCTGTTAAATTTCTACACGGATCGATTTATGTGGGTGTCAACTTAAGCCATAACGATGAACAAAAATCGTCTTAATAATTTCTTCGATTTCATGCCGTGCATTGAACTGAAAGCATGGTAAAAAAAAAAAAGAGATCTGATCTTGAAAAATGAGCTCTTAACAAACAATCTATAAGGGTCATTAATATTTTTCACTGCATAGCAACACATCAAGTTTAAAAGTTGTGCTACTTCCTAGGCATACCCGAAAATAGAATGTTTACCTATAAAGTAAGGAACACCTTCATGTTGCAAAGATAAATATTGCAACTGCTACCACTGCAGCGTGCTTATGAAATCTACAGGAAAACATTTGATTAAACTAGCTTGCATATGATTCGTGGAACTAGGCTAGATATTAGGTGTAAGTTAGCCCCGTCAGATACATTCGCCAAACCAAAACTACAGAGTAATGAAAATTTCAGAAAAACTAGTCCAAACATAAACAGTTCTCGAGTTTGATTTCCAAACACGTTCTCATGTTTATTGCCGCAACCACAGCTGCTGCACTACCGGGCTCGAGCTGGTTGAATTTGCAGCACTAGGAGGTTCCTCTGAAAATAGATCTCTCGGAAGTGCTGGTCCGCATCGTTTATTGATGTAATACAACGCGATCAAGTTTTTACTCAATATTAAAATTGGAGGTAAATGCGGTACTGCAGTATCAGCCACAGAGCAAATTTTTAACGTTCGGCAATTATAAATGAATCGATTTCAAAAGATCTTGTATTACTTACAGAATGTTTGATGCTGTTTAGAACAAGTTATGTATCCGAGCAAATCATATTACTTATTGCTGAACTATTTGGTTTTTCCGTACATATGTTTCTGCGCTAAGTTAATATAAATCTGATGAATAAAATAGTCAAAAATACTTTAATATAGGTAGGCTAACTATACAGTGATATTTAGATTTGTAGTTATATATTATATGTTATGTATATAAAATTCTGCTGATAAGATATTGACTATTTTTGAGATTACGGACATAGATTTATTCCTTGCGAAGAGCAAAGGCAGAATCCTTTATTTTAATAAATTAAGTAAGTAAAGTAAGTTTATACGAACTAATCCCTGTAAATAAATTTAAGGGGCTACATACACCTTGCGATAGGAAGCTAGTTTTTTCTACAAAAATTTTCTTATTTAAAATTCAATAAATACATCTTGCAGTACATACATTTTTTTTAGTAGAATTTATAAAAATATTATTAAAAAAAACAAAATTATGGCGTCTGAAGGGGATTCCTATCTGTCAACTTTGATCAGAAAAAAATATTCGGAAAATAGGCAGAATAAAGCAATTTTTGACGACCCGGATTTCCATTTGAATTTCAAATCGCAGTTTTTCATTCAAAAATCGACCTTTATTTACTTTAAAAGTAACTATAAGGCTTGAAAACGATACGTAGGTCGTCAAATACTAGATAAGCTGTCCACTAGTTCTTTGCTCTCCCAAAGTACAGAGTTCCTGCAATTGTCGAAAACCAGCTACATTTTGTGTAGGAATTTCCTTTGGTACTAGCTGTTTGTGTGCTAAACTGAGTATTATTTTGATTTTAATAATGCAAATTATTTGTAAGTAGTTTTATATACATGTGTCAAATTCCCCCGAAAATATTGGGAAAAATCTATTGAGGTTTCAATTTTGTTGCTACTTGTTGTTCTTTATCAAGCGCAAGTTGAGATCAGCTAAATTGAATGATCAATGCTGCTAAAACCAAACTTATGAGCTTGGACGCCAGAAATAGAACAAATGGATAATTTTTGCTATCTGGGAAGAATAGTTACATCAGACGGCGGAGCTGAAGCTGATGTACAGACCCGAATCAAAAAGGCTCGAGTTGCATTTAATACAGTTATTGCGATCTGGCCCAATAACAACATCTCCAGGCGCACAAAACTTCGGATCTTCGAGTCGAACGTAAAATCTGTTCTGTTGTACGGCTGTTCAACATGGAAAGTGACCTGTCAAATATCATCTAAGCTACAAGCCTTTGTCAACCGGTGTCTCGCGCATCCTTAATACTCATTGGCCGGAGGTCATTACAAACCTAACCAAGGCCTACAAAGGCTTACATGCCAAGACGGGATACACCAGTTTTCGTAGGCAAAAGTGACAATGAATAGGCTAGACACTAAGAAAAGAGCCAAACAACATCGCACAGCAGATTTAAGATTGGACTCCCTATGCAATCCAAGGGAGACACCGAATTGGACGACCGCGCGTCGAGAGGGAAGGTACCCAGATCAACAAATTGTGGTCACAGTTGAAGACGTTGCCGTAGAACCGGACCAGCGGAGAGTCGGTGTAATAGACCCCCTATGCCGGAGGGAAATTGAATCGAAATGAAATGTTAACAAAACTTGTATCCATCTAGCACAGTGATTCTCAACCACTGCATAACATAATTAGCAATTCTCAACAAAGAAAGTCAAATTACCGCATCATAACGTTTCAAAGCAGAACCAAAACATTTCCCCTTATTAACAGCCCAAAATGAGGGAATTCTTCTTTTGTTGGGTAGAGTAGGTTCCCCTTTTGGTACCATGTCAAATATTCTGTTGGTGGAGCACGGGTGGGGGTGTGGGTTGAACCTAACTTTTAAATTTATCTTATTGTTAGTATGCCGCCAAATTTTTAATTTTCTAAAAGAGTGCCGTGACGAAAAACTGGTTAAGCATCACTGATCTAGCAACCCCACCGCTACTAGTGCAGATTAACCTCAGGAGATGCAACTGTCACGGCGAGTAGAAATTCTTCTTCAGTAGTTTTATGAAACAAAATTGAAAAGTTGTCCGGTCGTAAAAGATGATTCTTTAACTTCCTGTGAACATCTTTAGATGATTTGTCGGTCATCTTTTCAGTTGAGTACATTTCAGTGCTTTAGGAATTTCTCAAAATCCATTAGGACCAGTCTGAGCAAACTAACAGCTTCAAGGAGGTGGTAAAAAAGTAAAGGTTTAGAGGAGTAAATTCTGGTACTATCGTACATCGATGCATCTTTGTTCAGAATCTATGTATCGATATTCTTATGTAGAGATATTCGAACAAAATCTGATTCCCCTTATTGAAAATGAAATGTCGTTACAAGAAACACTATTCCATCAAGAAAATGCTCGTTCCCATGGCACAGAGTGGGCTCTGGAGAAATCCCAGTCTGTAAGATTATTTACAGGTAATTGGTCATCATATCAGGATGAAGATAAACTTTATCACTAAAGATTATTATTTTCTTATTATGGACGTTACAGTCTTCAGGAAGTAATGTACCGTGCAAAAATGGTCGGCGGTCGTACACCCGCGGAACAACGGCCGTTTGGGTTTCTTAGGGCGTACAAGGGCTGAACCGGACACAAAAATCTTACTGGCTGTACACTCGGGTGTACGACCGATAGGCAAATTCAAGTAGAAACCACAAACGGTCATACGAGGACGAAATTTCTGCACGGAATTTTAAAAACAATGTAAAAGTAATAAAAATGAATAAGTAATTTATATTTAAAAATATTATTAAACCTTCACCACCTAGCGTGTAAAAAAAATTCATTGAAAAAATAGATTCGCCTACTTCAAAAGGTGTAGAATCTTATAAGGCAGGTTAATGTAAAGAAGAACTATACAACTAAATGCACTGCGTATACAAATGGCTTTTCGCCAATTACGCGCGTTCATTCTACTCGTAACCGCCTTGTGCATCTGAGAAAACTTTAAATACGTATTTAACGAAAACTTGTTTACCCACACTAGGTGGGTTTTATCATCCAGCCATAAGGTTATTATTTCTTAGGAGCGAAACGCCCACTGTACCACCTTCGAACGGCCGTGCTTGTCATGAACGGTCATGCTCATCATGGAACTGTTCCTGTACGCCCGTGTTTGCCTTGATATGGCCGGCTTTGCTGAATTTGTTACTCTAATGCGCCTTCCAGCTTAGCTTAGTGTCCAATGTGATACCTAAAAATTTCACAGTATTCACTAATTTTAACTCTTTATTGAAGAAGGCTCTAGATTGGAATCCTTTATTGCACGCCATTTCTCCGTCATGTTTGGAACTTTCTTTTGTAGCTGTAGGTATAAACTTGATCCTTGCCTCACAACATCTAGCTGAGGTACAACCAAAAGCCAATCAATATTTAAATAAATATATTCCAGAACTGCTACCAGCCTATATTATTTTCTATCTCACTGGGGGGTTTGCTGCATCCTATTCTCTTATTGATTTGATGTTTGGACAGAAATTTTTCTAGGTAAGTAATTTACCAATTTTTATTTCTTGTTTGCACTATTTCTGAAGTGATGTGTGAACACTCACTCAGATTCAGTTCTCAAATTCGTTGCTTTACTGAATTGCTGCCGTACTCTTTCCCTCACAAGAATTTATAGACATCACGCTAGAAGATTGAAATTAGCCTCTAGGGGGCACTACTGACGCAAATACTGCCGTTGAGAAACTAGAACACTGATTTTCAACCTTTTTTTCTTCACGGTACACTTTTAATGACATAAAACTTTTACCGTACAATAATAGTAAGATAAATTTAAAAGTTCGGTTCAACACCTCCCCCCCCCCCCCTCCCGCTACGGGAAATTATGCGAAATTATTATACGCGTCGGATATACAACCTTCTCGTTTTTGGAAAGTATATTAAAAATAGATACATAAGACTTGAAAATTTAATTCTAAATATCTGAAATGAATTATTTCGCTCAGTACCGGCAGTTGCTTGATGAGAAACAAGAACAAGAAATGGAACTATATAGAAAAAGTAAGTGCACACTTTTCCATTCTCGCTCTCTCTCTCTCTCTAGTTCCCGTAAACCCTTGTGCGGCATGGCGCGGGAGGAGAACTTCACCCGATTCTAGACAACGATTGCAAGTGGGCCTGCAATTTAAACTGGATTCCGAACCACTGACATTATTTGCAACCCCCAATAGCCTATTGTCAACAAAAAACAACTATGGGTCGTTGGCGGTGGGATTCGAACCTGGGACCTCCGGATTGGCAGGCCGACATGTTATCACGTACTCCATCGCATTCCAGCTGTCCATCCCATTCCAGCTGTGAACAAGGAGACATATTTTGGGTTTGCTTTGAAACATGATGCGACGGCACGCCGTAGTAAAATTTTTGTTCTCCGATAATTTGGGTATTCGCAGTAGCGGCACACTTCAACAATGTTGCGGCACACCAGAGAGCCGCGGCATAGTGGTTGAGAATCACTGATAGATAATATATTCTACCCCTACTGCAAGCTTTCCACCAGGCGGTTGTTCCTGTGAGGCGTAGGGCAAGTATTTGTATTTTGTAAAGGAAAATTAAAACTTTTATTATAAAGTTATAAAAAAAAATCAAATATCTTTAAAAAAAATGTCTACGAAATTTTATATTTAAAGTTGTTTTTAGCGTCAAAAATATTTCCCCTCGGCTGCACGACAGGAGGCCCACTTCTAAAAAATTATTAATTTTTCTTCCAATATTAGTTTTTGTATAATGGTAATTTTGTCAAATGGCACGAGATCAAATTAGTATTTGTTAAATTAGGGTTGCAAAAAACTTTTTTTCCGACGTCTTTCCTTCTAGGATCCAATAGTTAAAACCAGTTATTATTAAATTTTTTAGCTGAAAACCGAGTTCCTTAAATGTTGTAGTCATGGAACGCTCTAATCGTTGCCATCCCAGTTTAGAAGGGATTACGTAGTTAACGATCTTTCTGTCGTTTTTAGGAAGAAAAATCTCAACGGCTTATTTTTCTTTCATGCTTCACTAGAGGAACCTCATGCAATATTTTAATGTAAATTATTTTGCACAAAAATAATTTTAAAATTTGTGGAAATTACTTGCCAAGCATCTTACTTTTCGATTAATTAGAAGGTAAAAATCATGATTAGAATTTCATAAAATATGTTGTATCTGTTGTCTTCATTAGTGCACTCCAGTCCAGAATTTCCACACAGCCTTATTGTATTAAAACTTTAACCCACGAAAGTCTTACGCGCGCTCAGTTTTAATCTGCACTGTGAGGATCATTTTTAGGATGTGTGCAAAAAATTTATCAAATCAGTTTGTAAGCTCCAAACAAATTTTTTAATACACCGTCGTCTCTAGATGCAAGCCCTGAAATAGTCGCGGGAAAGCAAAATGAAATGAATTAACAATCCTATGGTCAAACAAGCATATAAAGTGGGGAAAGCAGTCGGTTTATTTTACAAGCAGCACCTATGAGTAACAAGGAGAGTTGTGTAGTTAGCAGGAAGAGATACTTAAGACTAAAAAAATACTGCAGAGAAAATACAATTCGGACCTTCTAAAGTATTTTACTAACGAAATTTCAGGAAACACGTGTTTAATTTTTTTAAATTTACCCCACACCTTCAAGTTCTCTAAGTTCAAAGATTTACCTATATAATAAATCAAAAATACACGAGTAAATATAGTAGTTTGATATGACAAATTATACAAAAAATTCCTGTCTCACCTTTAATATGATAAAATTTTATCTTCCACGTTTCCGACGCTATTTTGCACTTGTTCACCCTCTTGGCAAAAAACTGATTAAGTCAATATTTATCGACCAAAAACGCGCACAGGTTCGAAATGTAAACAGTTTGAACTGAAATCAGAACTGTGCCACATATCAGAAATTCTTTAGGGTAGGGTTCACTTTCAAATGGATTTGCTGCACTGAAATTGAATTCGCTCCATATCTCATTTCCGATAACACTTTTTAAAAAGTAATAAACAAACACTGAAATTCGTATCATAAAAAGCCCCACTCGGCTCGAATATGTAAAAGTATCAGATCGATTTTACACATTTCTGTAACGGGCGTTTAGCGCTTGGAAATTATCAACTATTGTTGATTTACCGGAAACCATACATTTTTTTTAAATATCGGTGAAATATAAAGATGTTTGACGCCCACAAGCTCATTTTTCATAGCCCAGTTTTAATCAGTGCCGCAGGTGAAATTATAAAAAATTCTAAAGAGTTGACACGAGCCACCTACAATAAAAACTACAGGCAATGGCTAATCAACACCTGAATGAATGTCTCTCGGTTTCGGACACAAGAATAAAATATCCGCCCACGTACTAAGGAAATAATATTACATTGCCCCCGACCGACGGACAATGCTACAAAAACTTTTGGTAATGTGGGGGCTTAATCAAAGGTGTCAATCTTTTTTCTTGTTTTTCTTTGATTTATTTCTTGTAATTCTTTTAAAGCCGCTACCCATTTTTGTAAGTACGCAGACCCACTCTTCAGGAATATTCCGGCATAAGAGAGATGTTGTTCGAGTCATTTGCATAATGTGATCAACTGTACCAAGTATTTAAGAAAAATTATGATATCTCTATGAGTTACCACGTTCTGTAAATACTTAAGAAACAGCTTATCTGAAGATGCACGTAAATGGTTCTCGAACTTATGAGTACATTAAGAAATCAAGCATTAAAGAAGAAATATTTTGTTGCTGCTGAACTTCTAAACGGTATGGTTTTAATGAGCCATAAATTAAATATGCTTTACCTTCGACCATTTTTATTGTATTATATTTACTTCGGGTTGAATAAGGCATAACATTTTATTATAAGCAAAAGGAGCAAACATATTTGAGTCAACAGCTATTCTGTGCTTCCAGGGAGTATGAATATAAAAAATTAAAACATAAAAATAACATAAAATTAGAGTTATAAGTAATTTACTACCGATCGTTATATTCATTTCTGGTTTATCTGAATGTTGAGTTTATTATTTTCACTCTTATCGTAACTCTTTTCCTTATTTATTTATGTTTTATTTTCAATTGGTGATTACTGCCAAAAACATCAAACTGTTGCTTTACGTGGCTTCTTAATAACTATACATTAATATTATCAGAGCAATGGTTGAAGAGAAATGGCTTGAACGATATTGCCATAGTTGTTAATGTTAAGTATAAAAAAAGTTATATTCTTCTACTAAGAGCAAATCGCAATCTTCTAGTTCTCAAGAGCTCAGAACATTTCTATAATCATGTAGGCAATAAAATTCTAAGACTGCTATACAGGTGAAATAAGAGAGTCTATTTTCATATGACAGTATTAGGGAACAGGCTACGTAATGCTAATCTGACAAGTATATGCGTTTTCTATAATGGATCTGGGAAAAGTTCAATATGGGTCAGGAGAAGAACTTCACCCGATTCCAGATAACGATTGCAAGTGGACCTACAATTCAAAGTGGATTCCGATCTCTTTTCAACAGAAAACAACCATGGAGTCGTCGCCGCCGGTGAGATTCAAACCTGAGACATCGGGATGGGTATGCCAACACGTTATCACTTACTCCACCGACGACGTTTTGATAACGTAACGGATAAAACAAAATGGTACAACATTTGGCGTGATGAAAAAATGGAACAAGAAGCCTTAAATGAACTGAATTTTGTAAAAGTACTACTGGTACCACACGCAGCATCGAAAGGTCTTTCTCTACGTTGCAGCGCGTCGAATCATGGCTTAGATCTACAATGACTGAAAACATACTGAACGGTTTCTGTATGCTCAACATACATAAAAAATGGGTCCTTGAAAACAAACACAAATTTAATAATAATATTTAGGGAAACTTCACGGATGATCAAAGACTCGTAGTTTTTAGTTTTACTGTTGTTATTTTATTATTTTGTGAATTTGATTAACTTTTTATATTTATAGAATATAAAAAATTGAAACATAAATATAAAAAAACAAATGTAAATGAACAAAAGATTAAATCTGAGTAATAAACCGCCGTGTAAACAGCTATTTAAGTTAGGGAATTAATCAAGGCATGCAAAAAAAGACGTTTCGGCCTTAAAAAATCGTAGATGTCCTCAACAAATTATTTTTATTTTGATAAACCTTACATTCAAAACCGTGATAAAAGGGAATCAAACGAGTCGTGAATCCAACGAAATGGGCTGGATTTTATCCGCAGATATCGCCCAAATTACATAGGTTCCTTTAAGGATGTACCCAAAACTGTTTGGGGCCCTCTAAGAAGAGTCCCTAAATAATATATCCAAAGCAGTTGCGGTAGACAATTTTTCTTTCATAAGGATAATGCTACTATCTAGACCGCAAAGTCAGCAACGGATTTTTTGGCTGCCAACACTATCACTATTTTCAACTGGCTCGCTTGAAATCCAGACTTGAACCTTATAGAAAATTTATGAAAAATTCCGACGCAGAAATTTCAATATAAAGCTTAGCTTTAGTTTAAGTAAGATAAACTTTATTTTAGTTTATCTTTGTTGTTATTTTTTGAAATAGCCGTCGTTTACAGACAGTAATTATAAAATACTTCCTTAAATAAAATAGTAGGCCTTAGAAATTCTAGACGGTCCTATTACGAGATTAAGTTATGCCGAATAAAGTACGATTAAGAAAAATACAGCACAAAGCTTAAAAAAAAAAATTTCTAGGAAGAAAACTATGCTACAGTGACATTTCAGTGTGGTTTTATGGAAATTAATGGAGCGAAAATAAGGAGAGCATTTGTCTACTAACGTAAGAAAACTTTACCCCATACACAAGACTACTCAGGTCATCCCTAAAATCGATAATTACCGAAGTTTTTTTGTCGGAGGTTATTATTAGAGTTAATAATTTTATCCGTGTATCAAGTGTTGAGATAGTAGTTGTAAAAAATTAACGTACACTCGGGCAGTCTCATAAGTATTACTCGTGTAACCGAGTATTCGGATAGTCGATCGAGATTGCAATGTTTCCTAAAATATTTTGCAATAAATAAAGTTTATATTTCTGCTCTGCGATGCAAGTCTTATACAAAATAATTCAAACCGAATCCAGAAAAAACGAAAAGTAATTTCTTAATGCTAATATGAGGTAGAATTTTAACAAGCAGCTTAAGGTCGTCCGAGCAGGAATTTTTCCACTAATGCTGAATACTGCGGTATCTAGCAATTCTATAGCACACCTTTCCCTGAATCGATTGCTTGGATACTCCACTACCCGAGATCTCGGAAACCCGGGTATTATCAGTTGTACTAATTACCCGGTAGTCGTCGGTTCGGACCCATGGTTGTTTTCTGATGATAACAGATAACTATAAAAAGGCCATGGGAGGTTTGCAGAGAAAATTCCAGTGATTCGAAATCCATTTTTAATTGTAGGTCCACTTGCAATCGTTGCTCGAATCGGATGAAGTTCCGCTCCCGTTCCATGCCTCACAAGGGCTTACGGCAACTAGATAAAGAGAATTACCCGGGTACCCGAAGTCTTGAGAACTCGGGAAATACTCAGCACAAGTTATTACGTTGCTGGGATATTTTTGGTAGTTATAGGGGGTTTTTTACACGAGCTATCGTTACCCTCTCCCCCTCTACTTCCCTTAACCCCTTGTGGGCCATGGGCTACCGTTAAATGAGACTTAATTGAAATTTGTTATCTGATGTCATGATAAATATGAACTTTTGTGTGTAGGGCTGGACGATGCACATTAACTTAGTTGGTTAAGCATACGCCAAAACAATCATTCTTCCGCTACTACCTGCATTGCTCGGACTTTGGGCAAGTGAGATGTCACTTCCTTCTCACCCCGACTCCTAGGTTTGCTAGGGTGGCTTACCCGCGCAGTATTTAATCCAGATTTTAGTTTATATCTGTTGTACATTGCTCCAGACAGTATAGAGTTATGTTACACACACATCATATATTCAGGTTTTATTTTATTCTATTGATTTTTTCATGCCTAATGATTGACTGTTTACTTAGGCTTTGACCTTAACTGAATTTTCTGTAAAAATTTAAAAATTATACATTAGGCCATTCTTTTAGTTCTTTATTCGTAAAAAAGAACTAAAGAGATGAAGGTTATCTACAAGAAATCCCTACGTAAATAGTTGCAAACAATTTATTGAAAACGTTTATCGGAATATATTTCTGTGATTTTTAAACTATAGAATATTTCTAAAGCTGCGAAACCTAATTTGAACAGACTTAGATATAAAGTTCTACGGCTAGGCCTTGCAGTAAAAATCGATAACGTAATAATTACTTCTGCAGGGGTAGGTATATAAATGTATGTGAAATTTTGAACATTATCATGAAAAAATTATTAATGAGATAAAAACTGCAAATATTCTTTAACTAAAATATATAAATATCATAAACATGTTATCCAAAACAAAACCAGGTTTGGGAAAAAATCCATTAATTCTATGTATGTGAATCAACTCATGAACTCAATCTTCTTCTAGTGATTAGTGTACTCGGAGCTAACATCACAGTGTGCAAAAATCAAAAACAGCTTTACTGTTTACTACGTAATTGCAAAACTATTTATGGTCCACACGCCCTCATACATGACGTTGATATATCAGACTGACTCGATCAAATTATTGAACATAATTAATTGACTTTTACGATTTTTAAGTCAAACTGTGTTTCAAGGTGAGTGGTAAGCAGTGCTTAAATTTGAGATACTTAAAATTGTAAGTGTAGTGAAGCCTACATACTATGTAGGAATACAATATCAAAATTTGGCATGGCTGCTAAAACGTTCCAGCATTATTTTATCTGCTCATGCGGAGCATTGAACATTTGTACATTCTTCAGTCTCGGCTGTGACTCATTTTTTCTAATATTTGCAATGGCAAATATATATATATATATATATATATATATATATATATATATATATATATATATATATATATATATATATATATATATATATATATGTACCTAACTAAATACGATTGGTGTATATAATGACAATGTCCAATTAAAAACGTTATTGGATTTAAAATGGATCTCAAAACTAGAGTACTACTTATCTACCACAGACAAAACTCATCAGTCCTGTAACTTGAAAGCAAATCGCATCATTACTTCGCCCATTTCAAATCAAAGGAAAAACAATAATTTCCCCTTGAGTGCCCTATTTTCGTCATTTGTCTTAAGTCACTTTAGATTTACTTGTAGTAATTGAACGTACCTTTCATCCAAGAACAATGGTTAATTGTGTTATTCCCTTTCTTTACATCCAGGCAAACAGCAAAAAGCAACTTAATCCAAAGAAGTTTCTCCTTTTGTTTATTGTTATCGTCCGTCTGATAAATCTGCTAAGCCTATGGGATTGTGCGTACTCTAGCAACAGGTTTTGTTTTTATTAAACTCTTCTTGTAAATCGCCTTGAACTGTTTAATATCAAATCTGTTTCAGTTTGGGCACTTTTTCTTGACCAAAAAATCACTGTCAGCCAAAATAT
Source organism: Leptarthrus brevirostris (assembly GCA_964036015.1). Classification (NCBI taxonomy): domain Eukaryota; kingdom Metazoa; phylum Arthropoda; class Insecta; order Diptera; family Asilidae; genus Leptarthrus; species Leptarthrus brevirostris. Next base: position 93,827,645 of record OZ038374.1, read on the forward strand.
AACAAATTATTTGCACAAAAATAGATTTCGTAACCAAACTTTTCACACAAAATTTAAATCGTAAAGATCACTTCGAGGCTTGTCCCTCAGATATTTCATCAAAATCACAACCCACTTATTCACAAAAATACTATTTCACTGCACAAAAGTTGTCTTGTCAACATGAGATGAATTCGCGCTTTCTAAATTCCTGCATCAACTTCCACATCTGAAGGAAAACAACGATCAATTTATCACCGGTATCTCGAGCGGAGAAAACCCTTAGTCCCAACATGTACTGATGCCACCAAAAGCATTCGTATACTGAGGAAAGAAAAACGCGCGATCGGCCGTCAAATCCGCTGCGATCAAACCTGCAAGTTTTACAATTTTTACCCATTGTCAGTCAAACAGCACGATCACCGTGTCCAGTGTGTGACGTTGTTGCTTACATTTTGCTTTGGTCGTTTTTCTTGCTCCATCTAAAGACACTCGGAAGTCTTGAAGCAAACCACCGATCGCGGCAAGAGGAAGATTCGATCGTAAAGAAGCACACATGCACAGGTATGTGCGGGTGATCATGCCAATGTGAAAACATTCAACATAAGTAGTACAGGCAAATGAAAAGAAATAGAATCATTTGTGTACGTGCATATCTCCATTTAAAGAAAACCTGTTGCTATGGCTTTATGTTGGCACGGTGAATTGGTGTGAGTTGTAAACAAGAAGCCATCTTTCTTTAGGCATTGTAGCATAGGGTCGGAATAAACAATTTAGTCAACCCTGCCACTAGCGCCTGAGATATAAGGAGTATCGAAGTTAGTCTAGCGCTTTCGAGATATCAATTAAATAAAGTTAAATTATATTAACTAAATTTTATAAGCAACCCTTGAATAACACGGGACTTGATTTACACGAAAATTCGTAACTACAGGTGGAAAAATTGCAGTAACCCTCATATACATATGTAGCACGCAATTTGAATTGCTTGATTTAACTTAAAGCTTCTTCTCTGGAATTCTAAGGAGTATTAACTTCCTTTTGGCACCGCGAGCGGGTGTAAATCTGGTGTACAAAAGAACACAGCAGTTACTGACACAGAACCTGGGCAATGTGCCATTAGAGGCATAAACTTAATAGTAATATTATGATATAACTTTGTTTAATCATATTGAATATACCTGCTTCTGGAGAGGGGAGGGGGGGGGGGGGGGTAAGGAGTACACCTAACTTTGTAACGCGTGGATCGATTTTTCAAACACATGACTCTGTTTGTTAGATATTATCGGCATAGTCCATCCAAAGTCATCCTTGTCTCACTCCGTTCAGCACATGGAAGTACTCCGACAGTTTTCCCTTGTGTACTGACGGGACATTGAGCTCCTGAGTAGGACTCCTTTGTGATATATATATGTAATTACAAAGTTAAAATTAGCAATAAAATCCTGCCAAGGCTGTGCTTTAGCATCATAGGGCATCCCCTGAGCTTTGGCAACATCATATATAAAAAAAAAAAAAAAAAAAAAATTTAAATAAAGATTTTTAATAACGTCGATTACGAAGAAGAGGATAAAAGTAATTCTGAACTGTACTTCGTCGAATATGATAAAGAAAAACTAAAAAAAAACATATGGCAAAGACATAAAAACTTCGATTCTTACACTTGCACCTGAAGACTTAAGTGTAAATACAGGATCAGTTTCCTGGTGTGATAATTTAAATGGTGTAAAGCCAAGTTTATGATTGGGAAACAAGCCATACCGTCTAAGAGGTCCCGAAAATTACAAGATCTCGACGTCAATTAAACGTGGTGACTGCATTTTACAATAGGTATTTAGAGCACATGCTAAAGACATGCGTGATCTTAGCACAGGAATCAGCAGTGCGCAGCGTCGCTATTTCATCGGACATTGTGCTGCTAATAATAGTATCACTTCTAAATTGGCACAGAAACAAATCCGGCTTCCAACACCACAAAGTTGATTTTTACATATATGGCATATGATTAAATACAATACTTCAAACACAATTTTGTTGGGACAACAAAAGTTGGCAAAACTCGAGATTTGATGGATACAACAAGCAACATTCGCTTTGCTTTCAAGTAGAAGAAGAAATGAATGTAATTGCTGAGGAACGCGGCTTTTTTGTATGATAAAAAGCATAAAAATAATATAATAAAAAAAATGGAAGGAAATATGCTTTTATTAACTTTTACACCGGCTGTCAAACACCTAAAGGCATTTCATAAATTGGTCACATTTTGGGCTTTAAGCGGGTCTTTGGTCGTCTTGGCTCCTTTGCGGAGTTAATGCACATTCCTCTTGAGACCGTTAAAAGGAAGATCTCACACTCATGATAAAAGTCCAAAATCTGAGCCAATATTTGGACTAGTATCATAGACATCCCATTAATAGGACCATTAATTTTGCCGCAAGTGCTTAATAGCAAAATTTATGCGGCCTTTTTGGAGAATACACTACAAGATCTAATAGAGAACATCTCTACGGATAATGTTAGGGCAATTTTTTACCAACACGATGGAGCACCAGCGCATTCTAGTATCATTGTAAACACAATACTGAATGAAAAATTTCCTGACCGCTGATTTGGACGGGGTGCATCCATTCCTTGGCCTACTACATCTCCAGATCTTACCCGATTGGACTTTTTCTTATGGGGAACAATGAAGGATGAAGTTTATTCAAGGTCAGTTAACAATAGAGACAAGTGTTTTAGCAGCGCTCGTAGGATTGTAGCAACGAAAATATGGGAGTGGCTGGCTACAATACACCTTAAAGATGGAATTACAAAGACGTGAAGGCATGCATCGAAAGAGCCGGAGGACATTTCGAACAGCTTTTGTAACATAATAATTTTAAAAAGTTTCGAATTAAATAAAAACATTTCAGGGCTAGTAAGAGTTTAATTTCTTTAATTTGAAGATTTTTATAATATTACCCAAAAGGTTTTCTACCTATAAAATTTTACATCTCTTACCTTACATGTCTTTACCTGGACATGTTGTGTTGAACCTTTTTGGAAAGGTAATAAGGTGCGAAATTTAAGGAAAATAGAAACCACGTGTATTACAAGCATAAATTTGGGAGAAAATTTTGGAAAATGCTGAATTTTATAATAGGTAACTTCAAAACAGTTTTTTTCACCTGAAAAACCTGTAACGGTACGAGAGTTCATTGGTATATTAGTTTTTTGGCGTTTGTTTGATGTCACTATGTTGAGTATATCAAAATTAAAAAATAAAATAATGATGTGCATTTTGTGTAGATCTGCCATACACTTTTTTGTTTGCCTAGATGAGATTTATCACCCCACTTATTTTAGAACACCAGATCTGAAATACCCTGTATATTATTTTATGCTTTTCAGGGCTGAGAAGTCAATTTTTTTTTCTTACAGTTTTCATATTTGCTACTCAAAAAATCCTGCATGCAGGAACAAACTATTGCAACAGTTGCAAAGGTAGTGAGTGACTCTATACAAAGGAAACAGAATCATCCAAATACGGCCACACATGAAATTAGTCGCTGTTTTTCAGTTATTAGAAAAAATCTGGAACAAATTTTAGAGAAAGACTATATTGTCGCAGGTCATTATTTTCAATGGGTAAATGCAGCGAGTCCAAATATAGAGAATATTGTTGAAAGTCCAGACACTTTTATTGCCACACTCGAAAGGAAAGTTATTCAAGTTTTATCACATTCGTTTCTTGCAAAGAGAGAGACAGTATTTCCTAAATGAATTAAAATTATCGCTTAGCCTTATAGAATTTATGTTTATCATGGACTCATCAGAAAACTATTCTTTCCTAGTACAAGATGCAATACAAAGTTTTCATTGGAATAATTCACAGGTAACTCTTCATCCTTGCGGTATTTATTAGGTGAGTAAAAATGCTCTTGTAAAGTTATTTGCAAATTTCCATACAAGATTCAAGCCTTTACCGTAGCCAGGATGTGTATATTCTAGGGTTTTCGAATATGGAACTGCTAGGCTCCAAGATATATGGGGCCCCACAGTACTCTCAGAAAATTTGAGCGAAAGCTTTCGTTAAATTCTTTGCAAATTTCGATACGACGGCGTTAATGCAATATAGTCAAGAATTTTAAAATATGGACCCTCCATAGAATTCTGAGATGATTCAAATACTCTCTTTAAAAAATTTTCAAACTTCTATGTGGGATTCACGTCGTGACTGCGGCCTGAATATGTATGTTCTAAGGTTTTAGAAAATTGATCTGTTGGGGCCCCAAGATATATAAGGCCCAATAGTACTTTTAGGTGACTGTAACGATAGAGTTTTCAAAAATGTAGCCACAAGATATACGGGGTCTCAGAGTAGTTGAAAAAAATAAGGTTCAATTATTTTATCTAAACCGATTTATGAATAAATATGTTTATTGATGCAACTAAGATAATTTGAATGTACAGGTTGTTACTTTTATATCATTGTAACTTTGAAAAACTAACTATCGATAAATTTTTTAATCCACCTTCGGGGGCCCTTTTTCTCAAAGGTGGGGGGGGGGGACTCGGTGGTACACTAAAAAATTAGCGAAAGAAAATACATTGGCAGAAAGTTTTCTTCTGTCGGAACCTACTAGGAACTGGAAAATTATACCCAACTGTAAATACGAAATAATGGAAACTCAGCGTGCTAAACAAGTTTACAAATTAAGTGACTTAAGCCTTAGAAAGTCGTATAATAAAATTTAAAAAAATTCAATGGGTCTTCTAAATGTTTTCACTTCGCCCATATCCTTTTGATCCTTGAGACTTTCACTGTATTTGCATAGTGGTTATAAGTTAATGCAAAATTTTTATCATTTTACAAAATTTCTTATATTTCTCAACCAGTGGAAGGTTAAGATTTAAAAAAATCCATAATTTATATTCTCATAAATCTCGACCTAATTGCAAAGTTTCGTGAAAATCAAAGAGAGACGTGAGATATTATCATTTTATTATAAAGTCGCAAAAACCTTTAATGACTTCTCAATCATAAAAGGATGAAAAATCTGTTTTCTCGCGAGTCTATTGTAGTTGTAAAAAGTTGACTTTGATATAGGCATATGTAAGTTCGAAAAGCATATATCTATCTATATACAATAACTCCACTTGAACATAATAAGAACAACACAATTGTTGTTTAAGCGCATTCAAACCACTGAACAGTTAGAAAATATTGAGGACGGAGATCTTTCCATTTAATTCGAACAAAAAAAATTCAAGCATCTCGACACAGCCCTAAGATATACCACTTTCTTGCTTAGCATAAAATATGTCATCGGTGAAGTAAGTGATAATGTGTCGGCCTACCAACCCGGAAGTCCCAGGTTCAAATCCCACCCATGTTTGTTTTCTGCTGACAACAGATCGCCATGGGGGTTGCAGAAATAATAGCAGACATTTCGGAATCTACTTTAAATTGTAGGTCCACTTGCAATCGTTGCCTCCAATCTTCCTTCTCCCGCCCCATGCCCCACGGGTTACGGGACCTAGAGAGAGAGGTAAAATAAAGAATTTTTGTGGTGAACCAGTATTTTATAAAATACTTTAAAAGGAATTAAATTAAATTAAAAATTCATAAAAGCTCATTAGCATAGTTAGAATAATATTTCATTTCATTACGAAATTTTGGAGGCGGTGCCAAAATAACCTATACCTATTAAAACCTCCCTACTTTCGACAAAAACAGACGTTTGAACACGTTTTCTCCAAACATGTTTCCAAGGCTGCTTTTTCACACTTCTTCAGAGGATAAATTCCTATAGCCACAAGTACAATACATTGAAATACTGTGTTTTGCAAAAGTTACACAATTACACCGACGAAAAGAAACGTAAAAATCGAAACTGCTATTTAAACCATTTTAAACTTTTCAATATGTATACTAATTTCTAGTTCCTGCTGTAGCCGGAAGTTGTAGTGCCAAATAATTTAAAAGACTTTTTGGTTTTTTTTGTTTCAGATTATCAGGAGAGCATACCATCCAGCAACGTTTTTTGACCTCAACTTTGGAGCTCCGCTACGTCATTTTTTATCGCTATATTTTTATAAATGAAATTTTTGTTTATTACTTTAAATATTGAATAATAAAAAGAAAACGGCACGATCGCCACGCCAAATATTCAGGTTCAAGCCTCGGCCCAGTTATAAAGTTCACTCCATCTCTGGGCTACTGTCTTACTCTCAGTAATACTAAAAACAAGGCAACAATTTCCTTCATTCCCTTTACTTTAATTCCCTTCCGACCATAGCAATGCTAACGCATTATAGTGTGTCGCCTGGGCTTTGGCTGCATCATCGGTTCACTAGTTGGGTTGGATGGCAGAACCCACTCGAAAACTCCCACCAGCTTACAACCAGCAATTTGTCCACTACAAACCGTCAACCATTAAAAAATACACTCCGTAGTTCAGGAATTTTTGGAACGACTTTCCTCAATTCAACGTATCACTGTTCCTAGTGAAATTTGTGTTTGTTTGTGTTATTTTTCCGGCTGGAATTTATGGCATGTGCAAATAATTAATAAAATCAAAATTAGTCTGGTCAAGAAGATCTAAAAACAGATTAACTGACCAGACAAGGCTCTACCATGAAACCCGTGAGTCTTAAGCCGGGGTGTAAGATCACGACCTGCATTGCAGAAAGGGCCATACACAATTAGACATTCGACATGAAAAAATGCTTCTGGGGATCCTGCTGGGACAAACTTTTATTCTAAAAGCTTAATGTTAGCTCTATCACTAAGTACAGCTTAAGAAATTCTTAGATTTCGCAGACAGGATGGAAGGCTGATTGTCAGTCTGACCACCGGTGGTTGCACTGTAAGAATTTAGCAGAAATCGATGGAGAAACTACCTTAGAGACTGTGTTTGGAGGAGGTCGAAGCTTATCATTACATAATATGCCAGAGTCTGGCCATTGCCAAACACGAAATATCTATTTTTGTTACATCTTGTTACATCCGAGAGAGCTAGAGAGCAGTTTCAGTTTGATTTAACGTATAGGGAGAGTTAGCACAGTGGGCCTTTGCGGCCGTGGCGCTTCGGCACCTCACTTCCACACCTCCACACTTGCCAAACCAACCAAATCCAATCAGTCGTTAATACCTATTGGGTTATTACAAATTGATAAATAGGTAATGGATAATGGGTTTTGGATAATGTATAATTGAGTGATTATTGGATTATAGGTAATTAGACATAGGTAATGGGTAATGGGTGATATGACATAAATAATGAGTATTAAGTAAAGAGTAATACGTAATGAGTTACGGGTAAATGGAGTGCAAAAGGTACTTATTCTTTCCTAGAAAGTTATGTTCAGCAGTTATAAGAACAAAGGTCCTCATACCCACAAGAAGTTATTAGAGCTTTGAATGTTTGAGTAAAACATTAAATTTAATCGCATGCAAATAATTACAAAATAAAATTAAAAAATTGAACAATTTCAATAGCCGTCTGATCACTATTTTATCACTACTCATGTAATTTGTGTGGAGTTCATAAACAATTTACTTATGAAACTAGTGGATTTTGGTCGCTCCTCTTGGATCTCAAACAAGTTCTTGAAAAATATAGATAATAAATCATTCCTGTATCCAAGATATTACATTATTACACGAACGTCCGTACTGAAGAGCAATTTTGTAATTACGTCGCTTTGAATCAAATTAAAGCAATAATAAATTATTCAGATACGTAGTAATACACCTCTTTTGATCAGAACAAAAATTAACACCTGCAAATGTGCATCTAAAGTATGCGCTGATCCAGTTTAGTTGAGCTTATTGTAGCGTTACTTCGTACACTTAGGGGAAATTAGTGAAGAATAATTGCTGGCCTGTAGTTAATTATAGCAACTATAATATCACAACAGTGAATCTCAGCAGTCGATAATTGCGTCAATCAAGAGAACAAGGCATAGCAAAAGAGAGCTATTAAAATCGCATTTTTGTGTCTTCTTTAAAGTGTTTCATTTTGAAGCAATTCTATTTTTCCGAGATAAAACGCAGTTTGACGTACGATAAAATTTAGAAAACTACCAACATTAATGGAATCCAAGTCTATTACGGCTCCATTATTCAGACGATTTTAAATTAGCCTGGCATTGTCCCCTTGTGGAGCATGGATTTAATAGTTACTGAGAGCAATAGATTTTTCTATTAGAAAGTCTGATTATTCAGCACGGGTTAGGCTTAGAACGGTATACTGAAAAAATAGAATCTGTTTTAGTAGAATTTTATGTACTTCTTGACAATTGACAAAATATTACAATAAATTATCAGTGTAATATGTATTTAGTAAACTTCTTATCAAACACAGCTGTTTATTAGATGTGAGCTAACCTCACATAGAACTGCGTCCCTCTCTTCCTGACAATATTTTTAACATGACTTAAGCAACTATTTATAATTTATTTTCAAAATATTTTTATTTTCCGCCTTTAGTGGATATTTATTTAAGTGTATACGAACTAAACTAACTAAACTCTACGTCCCTGAGGTGCCCGGTTCGAATCCCACCGGCAACTCATGTTTGTTTCCTACTGACTAGTGGTTCGGAGATCATTTTAAATTCTAGGACTACTTGAAAGTGATTTTTGTATATGTCTAGACTATTTTCAAACAAGAGTGTGTTCCCGGATTGATACTACGTCAAAAATTTTTGGAGGTTGGGTGGAGGTTGGTGGAGAGAGCGGAATCTAACTTCGTAACGATAGACCGATTTAGATAAATTACTACTGTGAGAAAAATATTGGGTCAGGTGTGTGAGTGGTAACACCTGTACCAATTTAGATGTTTCTCTTTTTAAAGTATGTTTCCCCAGAGATACCATTTCAACAATTTTGTGAGTAGGGATGTATAGGGGGAACGGGGGGAACGTAGCTTTATAATGAGTGAACCGTATTGAATGATTCTTTTTCTGTTGCATAGGGTATGTTGCACTATTGGTAACGAGATAACCATTTTGTACTTAGAGTGAGGTAGCGTTAAGGTGCAGGTTTAGAAAAGATGGATGAGAGGTGGCGTCTAACATACTACTTTATGCACCGATTTTAAGAGGAAGCTAACTTCGTAACACGTGGACCGGATGATTCGTTTAGTATTGTTTCATTTGTATCATGATAGAAATGGTGGATGCCTTTTTCGAGGAAATGACATAAGGAACAAAATTAATAGAGCACTATCTAAGGTAACTAAGGGTAAAAGGCTAAAGTAATTATCGTTTAAAACAAAACGTAAAATTTTGGCATATTCAACATAACAGGAGATTCTCGAGTTAGTAAGAAGCATTGATATATCATTGATATAGATGATAAAAAGCAAGAGTCCTAAATGGCTACCCTGAGGTACACCTGAGGAATTATTAATCTAATCAGAGAGTGCACCATGAAATAGGACCCGACAAGTAAGAACAAAATCAGTGAGCAAAGACTGAGGGAAACCCCAGAACTGATGAGAATCTTGTGATAAATTCTATGAAAGGCTTTACTGAAGTCAAAGTTCAATTCAATTCAATCAACGTGTTTGCCGGCTTCAATAGCAGCTATAAATAAGTTGGAGATCTCTAATAAGTTGGTTATAGTAGATTTATCTTACTTACAATTCTTTCGAATTCATGTATCCATCTTCGTCATTATTGTTGTTGTTTTTTGTCCGATATTTTCTTATTCCAAAATAATTTATTTCCCGCCATACTATAGTAAATTGTAAATTAAGTTGTTAAAGTGATCAGCAACTGCAAATAAAGTAAAAAATCCTTAACATAATGGAATTTTAAAAACCGATTCTCCACGACTAGACACCAATGATTTTATTGTGTTAGCATGGCTTTTGCCGGAAGGGAATTAGGATACGGGAAGGAGGAAACTTGAATGGCTTGGTTTTGCAGTGCTGCGAGCTAGACAACAGCCCAGAGACGCAGTGGATTATTTTTTAATTTCTTAATGAAAACCCACGAGGATACCTGGCCTCGAATCCGAGACCCATGGCATGGTGGTCGTAGCGCTCAACGAATTGATCTAAGTCCGTCCACAATATTGAATAATAAATTTATTCAAACTAGAAGTATAGATTTTAATCAGTACTACTAAAGAACAAAAATTTAAGAAAATTAACTAGAAAAAGGAAGAAGATAAGAAATGAAATCCTTATGCATGTGCCCTGCGAAATTTCAATTTAGTAATAAAATTATTATGCCCAATCTGAACAAAGTAAGAACTATCTAGGACAGAGTCTTTACATCATGATAATAACAAGTCGCAATGTCTGTTTACACGTAAAAAATTAACTAATTCATAAAGATATGCCGGATTATAATTATAAAGAATGTTATAAAGGAATAGATATACTTCCAACGAGCAGTTCACAAATTTATATCGGAAAGGGGTGATATTATCATATCTGCGCAGTCTAAGTGCGAACTTAATGGAGTCGTTGTAAGCTATTTCAAGCGTGAGTCGAGTCTGGGATAGATAATAGACCCATGTGTGAGATGTGGTAAAATTAGTGTTTTAACTAGTTTTATACTAATTTTATACGAAGTTCGGGAGAGTAAAAACACATACAACCGCAGACGACGTAGCACCCCATAAATATGAACCAGTTTAATTCTTATGTGATCACAGCAACTCACATGAGCGTTTAACAAGATCTTTAGCTTTGCAGAATTAAGGTATGATTGACCGGTCCAATTCCGAAGGGGGAAAGTAACTCCCTCGACTAATTACTAAAGCTTGTGACTTTTTTGAATTAAGAATAAGACTGTTATAAGTTGACCATTGAAGGACGCTCTGAAGATCTTCGTTAATTTTGCTAGTACTATCGTCCAGCGGACTAATGGGACGATCTAGGTTGATCTGGACATTATCAGAATACAAATACACGGAACAATTTTTAGTAACAGCCGGCAAATCATTAATAAAAAGACTGAAGAGCAAAGGTCCTAAAATTGATCGTTGTGGGACTCCGGTATATAACGAGAGCTTTGGAGAGATTATTTCGTCAATCTTAACCGGATGAGTCAAAAAAACTCTTAAGAAATTTAACCGCAGAAGGGCCAAAAGCAGAATAATTTTTCAACTTTAAAAGAATTTTGCCGTGATCGACACTGTCAAAAGCCTTTGTGAGGTCTAAAATCACTAAGAACATGACCTGCTCATTATTTAAAGCAGTTCTGATATCAGCGAAAATATTTAGTACGGCCATATCTGTGATGCGGACGAAATCCCGACCGATATAGTGAGCCTGCTTGGTTTATATGCTCCGATATCTGCTTTGCTTTGACTTATAGGTCGGAAATCCGACGGTACAGCGGGACAAGATTTTTTAGCTATAGGGACTACAGAAGCCTGCTTCCAATGAGATGGAAATACACTGAAAGTAAAACAGTTACTGTAAATTCTTGTAATTGCACCAATAATGAAAAGTGATTAGTTTTATAAAATGCGGTGAGATATCATCTGGGACAGTAGCATTAGACTGAATTGAGTAGATGGCACAAGTAACCTCAGCCTCGTTAGTTGTGATTCCGAATCATCCACGGTGATATTTGATGGAAATGTAGTATTTGAGTTTATGACACTTATGTATATTACTCGAAGTAAAGTAGTTATAGAGTTCACCAGCATCTCGTTCACACACTGAACTAGTCCTCACACACACACACACACACTGTTTTTTTTTATATACGATGTGGCCAAAACTTAGGGGACAACACTTTGATGCGTTAGCATGGTTGTGGCCGGAAGGGAATTAGGGTAAGGGAAGTAAGGAAACTTGAGCCTTGTTTTTTGCATTGCTGCGAGCTAGACAACAGCCCAGAAACAGAGTGGATTATTTTAATTTCTTAATAAAAACTCACGGGGTCATCTGGTCTCGAACCCGGGACCCATGGCATGTTGGTCTTGCCGCTCAACGTATTAATCCAACTCCCTGTTGCCTAGTCTTCGTAGGGTGTCCCGAAGCCTCTTAGGTGATGCTTGGGAGTCTATCTTAGACCCATAATATGCAGATATTTAATTTCACCATAAACATGGTTAATCTCCGGGATAAAAGTGCAAGTGCCGTTCAAAATATCGATTCGACCTCCAAATTACCTTGAAAATCATGGTCAAGGTCACGACCTGAACGTAAAATTTTATGCTCTTTTCATTTAAGTGATAAAAGTATGGGGTTTAAAAAAATTAATAATTATTATTTTGACTTTGTGGGGGCCCCAAGGTCAAAAGGGAGGGATCACTCAATATCATATCTGACCGTACAATTTTCCGCTTTTTTCATTTCTGGTGTCAAAAGTATAGGGTCCCATTTGAAAAATTATATTTGACCTTGAAATGACCTTCAAGGTCAAGGTCACGGTCAATGTTAAGCTCACCATCGGATAGCCAGGGAAAAATCCTGAAACTTTTGTATTTCACATTTTTCTCTAAAATGCTCTCACGCCGAGATATTCTGCCGTTCCCGGACTTTTGGATCACCCTGTATAATAACGTTGTAATACACTGTTTCTTTTGCCAACATAAATTATTGAAAACTTTAAAGAAAAATTAAGTTAGTTAAAGTCAAAATTGCGTTGTACTGTGATTCGTTTTTTTTAAAATTATATTTAGAAAAGAAAAGTATACTCGTATTACAGCTTCTAGTAACCATCTAAAAATTATTGCGTTCTTAACAGTGCCTATTTTAGAAATCGCATCTGAATTTTCCCGCAATCGCCAATTTCTTTATTAAATACACCACAATACCTATGTAAAGTTAAATGGTGTTCTATTCCTGCGTTCAGATTTCTATAAATAATACCTTCAGAACTGGAACAATGCAACGAAAATTGAAATTATGCACCTCTCTCTGCCTGCAAACGCAGCCATGGAATAATGCAACGAAAACTATCTATCACGTCTCTACATTTACCAGAGCAAATTGTTTTCTCATTAATAATTAAATCTGAATATCAATTAATTGGAAGCCGCGTTGATCTTCCTCTCAGCTGCTAATTTATCGCGGCAATTGTAAATTCCAGACATTTTTAATGCATAATAACCTGAAAATAATAGATAAAACCAAGGGCTTGGAGAAGACCCGGTTACAAATCATCGAATAAAAGAAAAACTCTTCGGATAAAAAACTCCCAACTGAATGTTAATAAGCTTCCAAAATAAAGCCAGGCGTGCTAGTAAAGAGCTGAGACAGCACGCATTAATCTCTACAGCATCCAGGCCCCAACATCTGGTTTGGCTCGCATCGAACGTTATCAGTGGAAATTCTTGAAAAAGTGGCATACCCAAAGATAAAAGCAGCTCCGTGATTTTAAAGAACGGCAAAATAATTTCAGAAAAACAACAGCTTAAGATGCCGTGGTACGAGATCGTCATCGGTCCAGCCAAACAAGAGATGGAAGATGAGATCGTACTTGACCAGTTCGGGTCCACCATAAACGCGTTGTCCAGTGCCCACTTATCAAATTTTGCGTTATTTAAGCTATTTTTAGACACTGCTGAAATCTCTGTGCTGTTAAGTACACTAAGTACCGAAACACAAATACGCTGAGTTTAGATTCGCACCACTAGAAAGATGCTGGTAGTACGGACCAAAACATAAACTTACCACGTCGCAATAGCAGCAATTCTGCAACATTTGGGACAGATAAGGGGTAAGGTGTAAAGAGAACGAGCAGGGGCACTAAAGCTGGTTAACTTATTCTGCAAATGTTTTACTCCATCAGTAAGAGATTATGTAGACTCAACACATATAAGACAGGAGGAGAGCTAAAAGGGGCCAGACTCTAGTACGCTCGAAAATAGTGAAGTGGGTAAGAGAAGAAACATAGATTGTCTCTGCATAAATTGTGGAAATGATTCATTCAACAAAAACAGCGAGAAACTTTGTATGCTGGCCTTAATTACAAAACCTCGAAAGCATGAGAATTACTGGGCATTGTGACCTTTTTTTAAAAAATAAATCCAATTTAAATCAAACGATTGGCGGTTTTTTTAGTACATTCTTAATATTTTCTTATAATTAATGGGCAAAACAAAATTTACATAACTGTGTATAGAATTGCCTAAATAGCCTTTAGAAACAGCCTTGGCAAAAACGTTAGTGCCAAGAAATATTATTTATGATGAAAAACTTAATTTGCTTAAAAATAAAATAGAGCCAGAAGCCCTAGGGTTCTAATAGAGATGTTATTATATAGAAATTTCTAAAGTTCTATTATTTTTCTTCGTTAACTACTATCTGGCTACGGCGCAGACACAAATTTGAGGTCAAATTAAAAAGCTATTTAGAAATTTTTTGGTCATAAGGTACGAATAATTCAAACTTGTGAAATACAAATTGATAATTATAAAATCCATAATCCATAAAACCATTAGATTTACATGCAACTTGGTATTGCCGTATAATATATTATATACAGAAAAATAGTAAAGAACGTTTATAGCAGAACACTGAAAAAATAGTATAGAAAGTTAATACAGGAACACTAAAGAGCAAGTAACTTATCCATATGTAAAAATTTAAAAAATGTTTTTACTTAATTTATGTATACTAAGATTTAATTTTTGAATTTTGAATTTTTTTATGCAAGAAAGGTTGTGTTTGAACTGAGGAACATAGTAACTGAAGAACGTTCAAACGTTCCCAACCAATTAAACTAACTAACTAAATCCTACTCTAATAAACCTAAAAGTCAAAGTCAACGAAAGAATAACTAAACCTTTGGACAGCTTTTTTGGACTTGGGATCACTGTGCGGCGACCAAAATGAGAATTGTATTGGGAAAACTTATTTTATGTATCTATGTTCACTACTAATTCCTAATCAATCAGATTTCAAAATTCCAAAACAAATTTACTCTTTTTTAGAGTATACTGCTAAATGTCGTTTTCAATAAATTCCGTAGGGAAAAGGTACCGACCATTCGCCATGTTTTGTTTTTGGCCGAAAAAAATATTTTTCCAACTAGCAAAGAAATCTGTGAATGCAGGATAGGATGATAGATAAGTATCAGGGCCACAACTTGAAAAAAAAATTTAGGTTGATTGGATATGTCTTGTTAGCAGTAGAACTAAAAATGTAAAAAGTTGAATTTCAGAAAATCGGGAAAATGTACCAACCGTGAGCCAGCGTTATTTTGAATAACAAATAGTTTTAAAAAAAAAGTTGAACCGACCTCACAAAAAGCGCTAAAAAGCATAAAATAATGCAAATCAAACAAACTAAACAACTACGACAAAAATATTTAAAAGTCATTTCTTATGATCCCGTAAGCTGAAACGTTCAGGTAGTATTATGTATTATTTTCAATTGTGGTATTGTAGTTGTTTTATTTGTTTAATTTTCACCAACTTCAAAATGTCGTAATAGATATAAAGTAAAAAATTATTTAATGCTTTTTAGCGCTTTTTGTGTAGTCGGTTCAACTTTTTTTTTAAAAACTATTTTATTTTTCACTTTTTAGTGTCTTCTACATGTGCATTATGATGGCCCCGCCATTTTTGAATTTCTAATAAATAAAAATTTCTAATAAAAAAAAAAATTACTCAAAAAATATAATTTTTATGATGAGGTCCTTTTTTTTAAGTCCGGTTAGCTCCACTACTTTACTTTATCGAATTTATTGAAATTGTGCCGTAATATGCTCGACATGTGCTGTCATGTGCAGATGTAAAAAAAAAATTTACAATTTTACAAATATAAATGAAAAAATTTGCTGGCTTTTTCTAGTCATTGTAAAAATCTATACTGCATAAAATAAACTCACGCCGTAAGATTATGTGTTAATGTGACAGTACGTATTAAAGATAACAAAAATTTTACTCGTCGAAACAATTTCGTCACAGAAAAAAAACTAGCTCTTTACAAAATATTGAAAAATCAAACAGGATAAATGAGATCAGATAATATAATCAAATAATTTTTAAAAAAGAATAGATGCGCTGGAATGTGCCCAGTATGTGCTATAAGGCACAACATCAAAAAAAATGAATCAAAAAATACAGTTTTTATGGAGAGGACCTTTTTGTAGGGAAGTGCTTGTACCACCGCAACTTTGAATAATCAAAATCACGACAATGTGCCATGATGTGCTCATCATGTACTACAGTATGCGAAAACTAAAAAAACGTATTTGCAGTTTTGCAAAAAGTACAATAAAATCGAAAATTTATAGTCACTCAGTTTTAGAATAAAAGGCTGTGCTGCAATGTGTAAAGGTTGTAGAGTTATGTGCAGTATCAGAAGTGATTGAGTTGTCTAATTTTAAATAATTCCGTAGCTAATTTTTAAATCGTCTCTAAAAGTTAGCCCAATGTTACGACTCTTATCAGAGATAATACGTTGTGCTATTATGCAATGGAGTTATAGAACAATGTGCAGTTAAAAAGAGATGGGAAAGGTGGTTGTAGAGTCATGTGCAGTATCAGTCGTGATTAAGTTGCCAAATTCCAAGTAACTTTGAGACTAATTTTCAAATCGTTTTCAACAGTTAGCCCTACGCTATGACTGTCAATTAAGATTATGCGTTGTGCTGTAATGTATCAGAGTTATAGAACAATTTCCCCTTGATGGAAGATGGTAAAGGTTATTTTTTATCGATTAAACGAAGGATTTAATTTTTCTATTTCAAAGTTAGCCCTCCTTTACAACTATGCTTAAAAATTATTGGTTGTGCTACAACTAACAGACGTTAACAAGCGATGTGCAGTCGTAAAATAGATGGGAATTGCATTTTCAAGAATAGTTAGTAGTAGAAGTAATTACAATTCCGACGAGACGAAGATACGAAACCTGTTAACTGTTAGGTTTTTCAGTTTGATTTCAAGTCCATTATTTCGTTTTGGGGGTGTATCGATTGATATGTAGTTGCATAAGAAAGAACCTTGTATCACCTGAACGCATTCCTAAATATTTTAATTTTTTTAGTGTAATTTTACTCATCAACTTTTTTAAGATTAAATATATTAAATATCAAACTATGCTCATCCTCACCGAAATGTCTTATCATACTGAACATCCTACTAAAAACAAATGAGTTAATTTTATAATTGCAGGGAAGAACGAGTATTACCATCTGTTAAATATTTTTAAGTGCAAAGAATATTTTAAAATAACAGAATCAACGTTATTGTTAACAATATACGAGAGTTTTTAACAATATCTAATTGGTTTTAGTGAAATCCAGTATTTTATGATGCTATGTATTTGATTAATATAAATAACTTGTTATACTTGGATGTAGATTACAATTAACATGCTGTACAGCCATTGGTTGCATTATATTATCATAAAAAAAAGTTTTAACATTTTATTATTAATTGATGCCTGCTACTGCACATGACTCTACATCCCTTACACATTGCAGCACAACCTCTGATTTTGACAATTAGTCATAAAGTAGAGCTAATTTTGAAGAAAAAATTTAAAGCGTTCTTTTGATCAATGTAAAATCTACTTTCCCGTCTTTTTTTGACGGCACATTGTTTCATAATCCTCCTCTATTGCAGCACAACCCATGATCGAAGAATACATGCATGAACGTAGGCTAGCTTCTAGATTAGATTTGAAATCTTAGCTATATTCTTGTTCGAAATTGATTTTGCAATCGTCTTTACTATTGCACATCGTTTATCATGCTAAGAACATCGCAGCACAACGTGTAAACTCAGGTTACACTTTTAACACGGAGCTAGCTTTTGAGAGTTTTCAATTTTCGCCTTTCATTATGTCCGGAAATGCTAATTCTATTTATTTTTTACGACTGCACTCCATTCTACAACTTCATAAGATAACAGGACAATCTATGGTTTTAGTGCAGAATCTTAAAGTGAAGTTAACTTTAATTATAAATTTCCGATTTTATTGTACTTTTAGCAAAACTGCAAATCCTTTTTTTTTAGTTCCTGCACTCTGTGGTGATTTTAATTATTAAACATTGCGGTGCTAGAGTGACTCGAAAAAGCTGGCAAAATTTTTTATTTATGCTTGTAAAATTGTAAAATGTTTTTTTTTTCACACTTGCACATGACAGCACATGTCGAGCACATTACGGCACGATTTCAATAAATTCGATAAAGTAAAGTAGTGGAGCTAACCGGGACCTCCTCATAAAAATTATATTTTTTGAGTAATTTTTTTTTCAAGCGGCACGTAATAGCACATACTGGGCACATTTCAGCACATTTTTTATTTATTAGAAATTCAAAAATGGCGGGCCATCATAATGCACATGTCTTCTACTCTATACAACGAAGAAAGAACCATCCAAATCGGTCCACGCGTTACAAGTTAGGTTTCGCTACCCTACCTCCATTCCACTAAAAAATTTTTTTCATGGTATCAATCAAGGAACATACTCTACCGAACAGAAAAGGAATCATCGATATCGGTCCACGCGTTACGAAGTTACTACCCCTCCCCCTCCCCCATCACCACCATAGGACCAAATTATTCTCCTATTAGCAATGGGGAATCACACTATATACAAGAGAAAAAGACCCATCCACATCGGTCCAGGCGTTAGAAAGTTAGGTTCCACCCCCATCCCCCACCACCACCCTACCAAAATTTTTTTCTCGTGGTATCAATCATACTCTACCAACAGAAAAAGAATTATCTAAATTGGTCTATGCGTTACGAAGTTAGACTACTCCTCCGCCCACCCCCACCCTAGGCCAAATTTGTTTCTCCTACTAGCAATGGAGGATCATACTCTGTACAACAAAAAAAGAACCATCCAAATCGGTCCACGCGTTACAAGTTAGGTTTCACCCCCGCCCTACCAAACATTTTTTTGACATTGTACCAATCGGTGAACATACTCTTACCAACAAAAAAAGAATCATCAAAATCTGTCGACGCGTTACGAAGTTATGTCCGGTCAGACATAAAAAAAAAGAAAAAAAACACGTCGTACTTAGAACCTGTTTGTTTTTGGGAAGTCGGTTAAAAATAGGTGACATTTGGTTTCTTTTTGTTGCGCTTTTTTTGTGAATAAAAGATTTTTTGGTTACATTTATGACAATTTTTGATAAAAGTTATTTTTCCCAAAAAATTAAAAATTTTACTTAAAACTAAAGAGAATTTTTACTTTAAGAAATTTTTAAATTTATAAATAAAAAATTGGAAAACGTATGTAAAAATTAATTTTTGTTTTAAAACCTAAAATTAATGGAAATAAGTAAAATTTAAATCATATGCTATTTTTCTTATAAGTTCCCGCTACGCGTTTTTTAGTTTGACAAACAGCCTTTTTGAAATTTTACCGCTTATGATAAACAATTATTAATTTTTTAAAAAAATATATTTCTTAATTCACTGAAAAATATTTAAAAAAAATTTCAATTTTCCTAACTCTTATACTCAATAAAAATTACATTTCACAGCAATTAGAATGACGCGATTTTAAATTGCGCAAAAACGTAAAATGGCACACTCTTGGTGCACCAAATTATTAAAAACAATAATAAAATATTTTTGAAAACATGTAATGCTCCAAAAAGTGGCCCACGGTTAGTATTTCCTATGGCTACATAAACGAAGTGCTATGATAAACGAAGGTAAGTCTAACATCAAATCTGATTGCAGAAATAGTTAGCTCACACCCATATTTACTAGGTACAATCGAAAAATAATTCCTTTTTCTGCAATACACCTTTAGAACAAATTCAAAATAGAAAATAATGGATTTCAAAAAAAATAAAAAATTCTCACCTGTCTCAGTTTGACCTGCTAATCCCTTAGTATGAGTTTTTGCAGAAAACTATAGGGACAGAAAACAAGTACAATACATCATACTCACCCTCTGTCCTCAAATATTAACACTGTCACGGTTGACTGGCCCATGGTTGGTTGACTGCAGAGATGCCAGACGGTATGGAGTAAAAGCACTGACATGTATTAAACTGGACTGACTTATAAGCTATCTCATATGGGTACAATTTTACTTTCAGTGGAGGAAAACAATTTTTAATCTCCAACGTTTACTGTGAATTTGCAGCCATTCAGAGTAGAATATAATAACCAAATATATACGAAGAGACATATTTAATTTTAATCTTCTATATTGTTGTAAGGAAAATGTAAAAATCATTGGAATAACTGGAATGCAAATTATAAATAAAAGGTTGTTTTAGTCTGGATAATGCTTACCCAGAAAGAGATGTAAGATGATTGTGAATATTGTCATCTATTTCTAACGCCAGCATTTAATAGGCGACATGACGTTCGCAATTAAGAAAACCATGTTGAAAAAAAAGATGCTTACCCAGAAAGGGACAACTAGCGAAAAGTGATACCATTTTCTTGAAGAAATTTCATGGCACCAGTCACTCCAGTATTATATATCTCAGTGAGTAAAAGTCGCCGAGCCGTGGCACTGAAGTCGCCCAAAGTCGCCGCGCCATTATTTGAAATCGCCCAAAAATCGACTTTTGATTTTATAATCAATCAAGTCTTTCAAATTGTTGTACAACTTTAATGTAATATTTATTACAGTAATCACGGCAACAGATACAAGTAACACAAATTTAAAATTGTGGTAGAGGGTAGAATAGAGAGTAAGTGGAAATAGTCACAACCTTTAAGATTTCACCCAGTCGCTTCCAACTATTTATTGCGCACATTTTAATCTTTTAGGAATTAATATATATACAAAAGATAGCAATAGCAACCGCAGGGACGACAGAAAAACAATTTTGATGTCGACTGTATCAGAATCAGATATCCACGACGTGACGGCGGCATTTAGCATACTTATGTTTGAGCGAAAAAATTCCATTTCGAGTCAATTTGGACTCGTTCGGAGTTCAGTAAAAATTTATTCGAGCAAAATTAGAAAAATGACTCGACAGCAAAAATTTGTCTACTGTCACGTTGGGTCATGTGACTTCGATTAACCAATATGAACTGTTGCTGCAGGCTGCCGTGCATTCTGATTCAGCCTATGGCCCAAAAGCGTCCAGCAAGAATTAATAAAATCGCCAAAAAACGCCCAGCAAGAATTACAAATTCGCCCAAAAAGTGCCTAGTCGCAGAGAGGAAAATTGTCTCGCCCAACTGACGGCTGAAGTAGCCCATCGGCGAGAAATCGCCCGACTTGGCAACTCTGGTTGACTGGCCCATGGTTGACTGGCGCATGGTTGACTGGCCCACGGTCTGTACATTTCCCCTATAGTTCACAATTTACATCCCTTCTGATTGAAAGCAGTGCTCCCTACTCGGTTGTGGCTTTCGCGCGTTTTTATGACTAAGAAGCGCGACCTGCGAGTACTTTATAAGTTTGAGTAACATGGCATTTCAGCACGCTTCTATGTTTTTACGAACCAAAATGCAAAATGGGTAAATTTTCGTCATAACTAATTTTTTCGGCGAGCGTTATGAAAAACGAAAATTCTTGAACCGATTCGACTGACATTTCAATATCATTATTTCATAATGAGCCTTATGCAATAAATGAGCAAAAGCTCAGACTCAATATTTTAAATGATCTCAAGATCAATTTCACTTTTTCATAAAAAACATTGAGTTTGAGCTTTCCCTCATTTTTTGCATAAGGGCCAATATCTCTTTTGTAATTTTTTATATATAAAAACAATAGCTATGTATTTGATTTTATTTTATTTATAAAAATTGTCCTTAATAAAACATTAAACATGTAAAAATAATAATATTTTTATTTCTAAAGTGCCGACAGATGTGTCTGGATAGAAGCCCTTGAAAATGTTCGTGCTGCTGGTGTAGATGATAATTCGGAATCAGTAAAGTTACCGCCATAGCCTGTGGTAAATTTATTCAGTTAAAATGAAAATTAATATTACTTTATTAGACTTGGAAACAAAATGAAAAATCACCAATTTTTTAATCTTACTATTATTAAAAAATATTAGGTACGCAGGTAAAAAAAATCGTGTTAAGAAAAATACGTTTGAAGTTTAATTTATTTTCACAACGTAACATCCACACAAGAAGCGAATAAAAAGAATTGAACAGCTTCGGTAATGTATTTATTTATATACAAAAATCAAAAGCAAAAACAGATTCGGAGTTAGGTTGGTTGTACCAGTAATTGACCATGTACCAGTAATTGACGGTCGGGGGATAAGGGTGGTGGTGGAAGGTGTGGTTGATTCAGTAATTTTCTAATAAAAATAACTGTTAAACTCTAAATGATATGACCGTCGGTCGGTGGGGGGGGGGGGGTCCAATGACTTCAAAAATTGAGCGTGATGGAAGACACAGGAGGTGAAGGTGAAAATGACACATTTTTCGATGTCGGTATTAAATGAAAATTAAATGTCAACGCTTGAAAAATATTTTAGGATTGATGATTAAAACACCCCGGCCACCTCCTTTTGCAAAATATTAAAAGAATCCTCTTTGTGAAGGAAAATTTGTACACCAAAAAACGGAAGACTTTTTGAGCAAGGTAATATTTTTAAGTCGTCGGTGGAGTGTCGGCTTCCCAATCCGAAAGTTCCAGTTACGAATCCCACAGGCGGTGACCCATGGTTCTTTTCTACTAACAACAAATTATGATAGAAAAAGCCGATGGAGGTTTTCAGAAAAAATGTTAGTGGTTTGTAATTCACTTTAAATTGTAGGTCCACTTGCAATCGTTGTTTCGATTCGGTTGAAGTTCTTCTCCCACCCCATGCCCCACAAAGCGTTACGGGAACTAGAGAGGGACAATATTCGTACAGCAAAATAATAATTTTCCAAAATAGGGGGAGGGTGGTATGCAGGGGCAAAGTTGCTTGTGCAAAACTTTCCCCACCACTGCTCCTCGTCCTCCACCCACCAACACCGAATATTCAAAGGAGTGGAGCAGGTGGGGATGTATTTTAAACCTGCGCATCCACCTCTCCGTCCCCACGTTTTAAACATCAGTGTGATGCCATCCGGCCCCCTGCATAGCAGAAATAACTACGGCCTGCACCCCAGATTTTTGCGACCTGACTCGATGAACTTATAGTTGTTCATCGTAATCGTTGACGTTCTACATACATTCCCAAATATCGAGCCTTAGAACTTACTGATGTCCAGCCTTTATTTGTCTCTCTGTAACTGCTTCAAGAGAACAGGACTTCTCAGGACTTCAAGAAGTGCCTCTATTTCAAGGATTTGTCAGAGGTAATCTAATCTAATAATTGCGAATGGAATTTTTCAAAAAAATGTCAACTGTGGTCATTTATGTATAACTCAAAAAAAATTTATGGGACTCAAAAAGCTAACTCACCTATCTTTAAAAAAAAATTATAAAAATGTTAAGCATAATGTGTCGATATTTCGGCTTCATTTTACAAAGGTTATGTTAAAAAAACTAAAACAATGTGAAATTCTATTTGTTTAAACAATTGGCATTTCACTGGAGCGACAGCCTATTGGATTTTATAGATATTCAGTTCAAGCAAAAACCATGTTAAAGAGCATAAAATGTACAATATTTTGTGTCCAGTATATATTTAGGCCTACTGAACTGTAAATAAACAAAAAAATTGGTAAATGTTAACGTTTTTAAGCTAAACACTTTCCCTTTTAAAATTCAAAATGTTAAAGATAAAACTACGACTCACATTCAATTTTTTTTTTCTGGATATAGTCTTTATAGTATACTACTTCCATAAAAAGTTTAATGCTTGAGAGTTATATCCTTTTCTTTTAAGAGGTCTTCAAATATTGCGATTTTTCGAATATCTAAAAAGGGACACATTTAAAATATTCAAAACTTTTCAGGAATAATTCTTTTCATGTGTTGTAATAAGTCTTTAAAAGTTTATCACTGAGACTTTATTATTTTGTTACTTATAAAAAATAAAATAAAAATGTGCTATATTTAAAAATGTATAACTAAAATACTAATAAAGTTAATTTTCGAATAAAGAAATTTTCAGAAAACATTCCTTCGGTGTGTTGCGGTCCACGTCTAATGAAGTAACGTCCAACCTACCCCCCCCCCCACCCCCCCCCCCCCACCCCACACACACACACTCACACCTCCACCATAACCAAAAATAATTGTGACATGATACCAATCGGAGAACATACTCTACACATCCAAAAAAGAATCATGCCAATCAGTCCACGTGTTACGTTTATACTTATATTGTACTTAAGTATATAAAGAGTGTTTAAAGAAAAGCCTGAATTTTAAATTGCGCGCTTTTTATTAGTTTCTTCTGTCACACACTTCTTTGACACACTTCCAGATATCCGATTAAGCCGAAAATTTGCTGTATGGAGATCCGATGAGAATGCACTATGGTATATCTTATGTTGTTCTAAATGCAATATGGTGGACGCACCAAGGTTATGGTGGGTTTTCTTCTCAACCCCCTTGATATGGGTATCAAACGAAGGGGTCCGACGAGTAGAATACGTCATACTAATCCCAATATGGCGGACGCCTAACGACAACTCCCTTGACATGAACATCAAATGAAATGGTTGGATGAGTAGAATACGATGAACAGTGTGACGTACATAATTCTAATCCCAAAATGGCGGGACCCCTAAGATGGCGGATTACACTTTTCTTCACATCCCTCTTGACATAGGTATCAAATGAAAGGGTTTAACAAGTAAAATACCATAAACTATCTGACGTCATTCTACATCTAATATGGCGGACGCTTCAAGATGGCGGCCGGTTGCAGATTTAAAGTGAGGACGACGCGATGATTATAAAACTAAAAAAGAATCAAATAATTTGTGGTTTAAAAATCTAAAAACAACGCTTTTATAAATGTAATAAAAAAATAAAATAAAGTAAAAACAAGTTTAAAAAAGCATTATTTGTTGTTCCTTTGAAAAACTAAAAAATTAAAATTAATTTTTCGATTTACAAGTACTCCTTAGATGAACATTCCCCACAGTAATAAACTATTCTCTGAGCTTTACTTACAGCTGATTGAAATTTTAGCTTCAATATTTTACACCTTCAATATACAATAAATTTAATAAAAGCGCAACAGCGCATGTGCGGGAGCGCTTACAATTTGAGAAAAAGAGGGCAACACGTTTTTATTAAATTTATTGTTTATTGTTATTTTGGTGTAAAATAAGATACTTGTAAATCGAGAAATTTATTTTTGATTTTTTTAACTTGCCTCTTACAAAAATTTTTTTTACTTTACTGTGTTTTTTATGCGATTTTCATAATGAATTTTTACAATTTCTATCGGGTATCGTTCCATTTTCGTTGAGTAAACAGTACAAAAACATTTTATAGATTCATATAGTCCTATATTAGAATATCATGGTTCTTTAAAGCAACAACTGCTTGTAGGACGTGAGTTAATTACAGTGGTAAGGCTGTACAGTCCCTGGCAAACTGATTGAACCCACTTATTTT
Organism: Leptarthrus brevirostris; assembly: GCA_964036015.1. NCBI lineage: Eukaryota > Metazoa > Arthropoda > Insecta > Diptera > Asilidae > Leptarthrus > Leptarthrus brevirostris. Next base: position 93,853,003 of record OZ038374.1, read on the forward strand.
AAAAAAGCCTCTGATAAGTCTTTCTTTTTATTAAAAAGCAGCTGTTTATTAGGAACATTTTTTACAAATAATTCATTCTGTAAAGAGTTGGTAATTGTTTTGATATAAATAGGAAATTGAAATCCAACGTATATGTGGAAAACAGTCAAAGAAAAACAATATGAATCAAAATGTAGAGGTTTACATAAATTTCGGTTGAAATATTTACAGAATCCTGAGAGTAGAGAGTAAGGTGTTGTCAAAGTATTATAAATAAGGTTAAAATTCCGCTCCTGCGAAATTTTGAAAAATAATGAGAGAGCAAAGTCAATAATATTGTAAGCTTTTGTATTTAATAACTAACTTAATTTTCCACTGTGGCAATGCTAACTATAATATAATTACATATTTTTAGATCAGTTACAGTCGTTTAGTTATTTAAATTTATGTCCATAATTTATTTCGGTTTCAATTTCCTATTTCTGTTAAAACAATTCCTAACTTCCTTAGTTTAATTTCTTCTTAGTTTAATTTCCTTAGTTTAATTTCTTTTTTCTATTGCTTAAGTGAATTTTGTTTTCCTGTTTTATTTCTTGACAGAGTTGTGCATTCGGGTTTTTTTTTAGTTGGACAAGATCTTTAATAAATACTTTGTGTGGGCGTTCTCGGGGAGCAGAATTCATGAACTTAGCCAGCTCTACAAGAATTCCAAAATTCAAGCTATTCTTGTATGTGAGGCTTGGTTCCAGAAACATATATCGGCATCGTTGATCTCTACACCTAATTTCAATCTTTTACGTAATGATCGAAAAGATCAGATTGGTGGTGGCGAGCCGCAAAGATAGTGGAGGGTGGTGAAGTTGAATTTCTATGCATGGAAGTTGATCTGTGTATTAAAAATATATTTTATGTGCTGTTGATCGTCCTCCTGGAAGTTGTATTGATCAAAGTGCGGAAAAATCCTCCTATAGGCTATAGGCCTATAGGCTCTTAATTTCTTATCGGCTATTTAATCACTTCAGCTCAACTCTGTTAATTCCCTCCCTGCCCACTTTAATTGCTCTTTCAAGTGACAGAAAAAGACTAAGTTTTATTTCATAACCAGCTTAGCCCACCGAGTATATTTGACCACGATATGGTGTTTATGATTTACAGTGTTTCGATTGGTACCTGTGATCAGCACAGGCAATTTATTTAGCGTAACATCAATCATATTGGCATAGACTAGATGTGTTATTTGTGTCATTGAGCGTGAATCCATATGGAGTGATCTCTTCTCCTACTCATCTGTAGAATTCCAAGTGCACAAATTCAATTTAATAGTATCGCGCCTGCTCAAATCAAATATGTTCGTAAAAACCATGGTCCCTGCTTTTGTTAAAGAATTCGTCAATGGAAGCGACTGAAAACAGATTATCAATCTATCAATCTAATTTAATATAATATTACTTGTGAGATACATTGTGTTTTTAATATAAAAAATAAAAAAAAAGATAAATTGTGTTTAGTGCGATTACCAAGTCAATCTATTTATTTAAAACATTAAGGGATTATTAATATTGATATGGTCACTATAAGATGTTGCTAGGTTAGCCAATTACGTAATAACTTTAGACAGAAGGACCCTTAAGTAGGGACTGAATAAATTGACCGACTTGGTATTACATGGATCTCACATAGAAGATCTTACGATAGAAGAACTGAGTTGCGAGACTTGGTTTTTTTTACAGGTTTTATCTTTTTCTACATAAAGAAACACGTAATAGGGTTACGTCTGCGATTCGGAAGGTAAGGCCTGAATATTATATTTAAATTTAACCCCAACTTAGAGAGTAAACTCTGTAGGTAATCTAAGAAGAGCATCAGTTTCAAGTGATAAAGGTCCCAAATACACCTCTGATTCTGAGGAGTTAAACTTGACTTCATGTTCGGCTTCGGCTTTCATTTTGACGACTGTGTCGTCAGCAGCATTGAAGTCATGCATAACCTAATGACGGCATCGAAGGAATTACAATACTTTTCGGAAAGCAAACGAAATCAAAGTTAAAAGTTTTTAAAATGGATAGAAACTACGTAGTTAATTTATTTTATTATTTATTTACAATGTTTCATCAAAATGCTGATTACTACAAGAGAAAAAAAAAAGAAGAAAGAATAAGAACAATACATTAAAAAACCAAATAAGAACAATATAATAAACTATATAAAATTTAAGATAACGAGAGAACATATGAATAGAATATGAAAATACTAAAGTGTATAAAAGATATATAAAAAGCATAAAGCAGATAAATTGAAAAGCAAAAAGTTGAGAAGCAAAAAGTAACCTCAACAAAGCTGACTCCTCACTTGATTACGCGATAGATGAAAATCAATGCAATCAAAAGAAGAATTAAAAAATCGCGACATCGACGTGATAGGCTCATTTAATCCATAATTCGTGCGATGAAAAGGTAATTGAAGAAAGTCGTGATTCCTCAAGGAGCGAGTCGGAACCGACAAGCCAAAGCAAGCCAAGAGAACAGAAGAGTCTATAGACCCCCCAATGCAGTCGAAAGCAAAAAGGAATCTTGCGTTACGTCGCGTCTTTTCAAGTGTATCCAAGTGCAGGAGTTCAAGTCTATCAACATAAGAAGGCAATATACGGGAGTTATTCCAAGGAAGGCCACGAAGAGCGAACCTAACAAACCTCCGTTGAACAGCTTCAATTCGATTGATATGTATCTCATATAACGGCGACCAGACTGGAGAGGCATATTCCAGGATAGGCCTGACAAAAGTGCAATATAAGAGCGTTGTAATGTAAGGGTCATCAAATTCCTTTGACCACCTCTTCACGAAACCAAGAGTCATATTAGCCTTGTTGACTATGGCATCAAAATGATCCTCGAAAGAAAAATGGGAATTGAGCCAGACACCTAGGTCCTTAGTCTTAGTAACTCTTGTTAAAGGACAGCCCTCTATGCAAAAGTTAAATTGAAAGGGAGACCTTTTTCGTGAGAAAGACATAGATGTACACTTTCCGATGTTTAGGGGAAAGTCATTAATGGAACACCAATTCTGAAAGGCGTCCAAGTCAGAATTTAAAAGAAGGCAATCAGCATTGCCAGACACAATGCGAAATAACTTAGCGTCGTCGGCATAACAAAGAATATTTGAGTGAGACAGAATCGTAGATACGTCATTGATAAAAATTATAAATAACAATGGCCCGAGGTGGGAGTAGTTAAAGTAGTAAGCGCAGCGATCTATGGCTATATACTACTAAAACGCCTGAAAAAATTAATGAGGAGACGCTTCTGGGTGCGTGAAATTTTCATAAATGCTTTTCCAAATTTTATCTTTCTTTGCGTTATTTTTGTAGTCCTTCTCAGTTTTTAGGTAAATGCACACGTTTTCACGGACCAATTCAATTAGTTTCTCCTCCATAATGAAATTTTACTTTCAAATTACAGTTGTCATGTCAACAGTCGCTTCAAATATCAACTATCAATTGATACAGGCTTCGGCGTCGAATCGAAATGAAAGCCATAGCCGTCATTGGGTTTTACAGCACTGCCAGGCTCAGGTTTGATATTGACAGCAATCGGCTTTGCATCTGAAGCCAAAGCCGCAGCCACTATTGGGTTTCAGCCTTTAATCAATATTTTACGAACTGACCCGTTATAAATTTCTTGCAATAGTTTCCTTTCCTTACGTGAAGAACAGTACATGAATGGTTTCTTTTTTCCTTGCATTGAGTATGCTGAACTTTGTAGATCAATGAAGTCAATAAGATCTTACGCAGGAGGATTTGATAAAGTCAATCCTCGTTTTATTACGCTAATTTTTTTGTACATTTCCTCATACTTGTTGCACATCATACTTGCCAGATGCCGTCTAATTTTCCTGACATTTGGAAAATTGCTAAGGTCATAAAAAAAAATGGTTCTCCTATGATTATGTCTGATTATCGACTCATTAGCATTTATAGCTTTTTGGTAAAAGTTCTGGGGAAGGTTATGTACCTTCAGTTGCAAGAGTATTTGGCTGAAAATAATTTTCTGTCAAAGTAGTATCAACCGGTATTCGTGCGAGGAACAGTTGTGAAGTGAATCTGCCTTACTCAAAGTAACTTCGGATTTACGAGAGACTCTTCGTGTGGGAGATCTTGGTGGTTTTACTAGATTCTCCGAAAGTGTTGTACAAAATAAGCACATCCAAAAACTATACACCAGTTATTACTTTTCTTCGTCAGCTGCTAAGCTAATAAACAGTTTCTTGTAAAAAGCAGTTCAGCAAGTAAATGTGAATGAGGCTTTTTCCTCCTACCTGCCTTTGCTCAAGGGCTACTACAGGGGTCAGTAATAGGTCTTTTTTAGTTTATTTATTATTGACATCTGTGAACTTGTTCATAATGTTAATCTACATCTTTTTTTTGATGACGTCCAACTGTATTTAAGTTGACCCTTTTGGATAAATACTTTTTGTTGATCGTTTGTACAATTTGGGAGTTAGACTTAATAGCCAGTATACATGTTATTACCAAGTTAAGGCTACGATTGATAAAATATATGGTGGGCTACGAAGACTATAGCTCTATGCTGATATTCTACCAACAGGCCTGTGTTTGAGGCTCGTTACTAGTAACGTTTTTTAACCTTATTGCTCCTATGAAAGCCTGCGAGACCTGACTCTGTTTGCAGATGTAAGTTTAAAGTTGCTTTTACCGATTGCATAAGGTTCATCCTTTGTTTGTGGCGTTCCTACACATATAACACCTCTCCGATTATAGTTACTAAAAGGTCCTCTGGATACTTATTTAAAGTGGAACGCATTGATTTTTCTATTTTATTTAATACATTCCAAGGAGCCTAAATATCTGTATGAAAAAGTGCAAGTTTTGTAGTCTTTGAGAAGTCGTACCTTGCGTGTTGCGCTATTTCATACGTTGACTTACGAGATATCTTACTTCGTCCAAGTTATTCGTCTTTGGAATTCACTTTCTCCTACAGCAGCACGTTGTTAATGAATTTAAACAATATATTTGTAAGTGTGAGCTTTAACTTTTTTATTTCAAATTTTTATTTCTAATTCTTATGTTTTTTGTCACCTTATTTCTTCTATTCTTGCTTTATTTTTACATTTCTACATACATTCTTTCTTAGTTTTTACTTATTATGGTTAGCGTCTTTACATCATTTATTTATTTATGCTAGTATTACCTTTCTTATATTGTACTATGATAAGATAATAAGTGTTGTGTACGTGGATTGTTAAATAAATTATATGATGTAAAGAAAAATTAGTGGGTGTAATAAATTTGCCAGAGACTGTAAACAATTCAATATCTATTCAAATAGAACTCGGCTCGCAATATGTTTGAAAAGTTGGAGCCCTTTGGCAGGCAGTAGGTAAGCAATAGACGCCCCTGGTTCTGATCCTATGTTTTTGCATAGATAGCTTAAACAGAGAAAGCTGTTTCGAAATCCTTTGAATTTGATAAGTTACAAAAATCGTTATATATTTTCCGCAGTCCTACTTGTCCAAAAAGAATAAGTGAAAACACATAAAAATTTGAATATCGTTCACTCCTTGTAAAATTGAATAACCACGGTGGTTCTTTTAGGGGCCATTCAAGTATTACGTAACGCAGTTTTTGAAGAGTTCTGACCCCCATCTCCCCCACATTGTAACGCGCCGTAATGTTTCACGTTACCCCCCTCCCCCCTCCCCACAAACGTTACTTAACACTCAGATGATTATTTTTACCTAGAAATGTAAATTATGTTGCGCGAAATACCGGAACTAAGAGTTAGGGACCGTTCAAGTATTACGTAACGCAGTAATGGCAAGGGGGGTTTTGTGAAACGTTATGTTGCGTTATAGGGGGAGAGGGTTCAGGCAACGCGTTACGTAACATTAAGTTTTTGTTAAAATTAAAAGTCCTAACTCTTAACTCATGACTCACGGCTCAGTTTATATGGGATACATATCTACACATATTTTTTTACATACGAAAAGAGTCGCGTCACTGAGTATACAAAAATATGTATATGGCAAATAACCATAATTAGTCATGTACCACAAGTCCATAGTTTGGAATTTAAGAGTCCGACCGTTGCGTTAAAGCAAAGCCACCTAAACTACAAGGCATGAACTTACGAATTTCACGTACACACATTAGGGCCAAAGTGGGCTGCAATTTCCTTTAATTTACATTGCTTCTTATTCCGGTATTTTGCAGAACATAATTTACATTTTTAGGGAAAATAATCATGTGAGTGTTACGTAACGTTTAGGGGGGGGGGGGGGGGGGTTAAATCTTCAAAAACTGCGTTACGTAATACTTGAACGGACTTTTAATTTTAACAAAAACTTAATGTTAGGTAACCCGTTGCTCGATCCCCTCCCCCTAACTGCGTAGGAGTCAGTTCAGTTCTAAATTTATATAAATTTTTTCAAGAAGAAGTGTCCTTAAATAGTGCCAAAAAAACTGAATTCAAGCAATGAACTGTAAAATTTAACATTTGTAACAATTTATTAAAATTACTAAGAAGTTATATAGCTTTTATTGTAAAGAGAAGTTCTACTGCCATATACGAGTCCCCTAAGTACTTTGTAGCGAAATAGAAAATAATGCTAGCATAATCTCAAAGTCTCCACTCCATCTGCACCATATAAAGGTGCTCTTTATACAGAGAAGTGCCTAGGTATATCTAACCATTAATCTTCTGCAGTTTCTCTTTGCTCGCAATTTTAACCGTTGCTACCATAAATATTAAGGCAAAGACACGACGGGACCTCAACTATTACGCGAGGAACTACAATTTTTCTTGTACTATAACTTTCAGGTTTTCTGTCGTGATCACGTCAGATCTCAAACTTTTGTGGACTATAAGCGGCATTTTGGCGCGCAAATCAATAATCTTCGGCGACGGACAAAACCTGGTCTGTCTACCTTTCTAGAGCAAAGCATCACAAGATTTGCAATTCTGATAGGATACTCGTGCCACTCGAACGTTTTTCGTCTCGAGTTTTGTTTTTGCCTGGTGTATGAAGCCGCAATTCGAATTTGTGTCGAGTACAAATGATTAAAGCCAAGAGGAAATTTACAAGAATTACACGGTAATTAAGAAAGAAATGAAAAAATGTTCACATAGCAAACACTCATTTGGAGTCGCAGCCTATTGTAATTGATGCCACTTTTCTTTTGTTCATGTAAGGAAGTTCCTGCTTAAAATTAATTTCAGGCACAGACTCATTTATAATTCTCAAAATAAATGCTAGAGAATATGGGAATGATTCTCGAAAATTCAATGTCCGGCTCTTTCTTCTCGCTCAGTAATGAAATTCAATTAGACGAATTCTTCAAAGTCCATTAGAAACGAGCTATGAATCTTAAAAACACTTCGAGATGAAACACTAGCCATGGGTCATGAGCACATCAAAATAGTGCAATAATTAAATCCTATCAGACCTCGTATTTTGATTGATTGATCCGAAATTAATTTTGATGACTCTATGGAAGCCGAAACGAATTGAGTTACCACTTCTTGTTCAATCTAAGAAAGACTATGCGGAGGAATAGTCAAAGATGTGATGGATGAGAACAGATTTGTAGGTGTGACAGCAAGAATTAATCAAAACACTTTCCATTCTTTTGTTTTATTGGAAGTAAAGAAATTATTGTAATAGAGAACAGGAATGGGGAATTAAGTTTTTTTGATAGATTTTCAAATAATATTATATAAATATTATATTAGCTTTCGCTCGCTTTAAATATTGTATAAAAAATGCAGGCGGGAAAAAGCAAAGAATTACAAAACATATTTGTTGTAAAAATTTAAAAATTTTCACTTAAAGACCACCACTTGGACTATTAGCTTGCAATACCTTTTCCCATATTCAAGTTATATTTATGTAATGGTATATATTTTGCTCTTACAAATTTCTATAGATTACTTAGTCGGGTTTTTTTTAATAATTTATTTTATTTTACACTTTTTTAATTTTTCATTTTATATCTATTACGACATTTTGAAGTCGGTGCAAATCAAACAAACCAAACAACTCCAATAAAAGTATTAAATCATCCTTCCTTATGATTCCGTGAGCTGACATGTTCAGGTAGTTTTATATATTATCTTCAATTGTGGTTGGGTGGTTGTTCTGTTTGTTTAATTTGCACCGACTTCAAAATGTCGTAATAGATATAAAATGAAAAATTATTTTATGCTTTTTAGCGCTTTTTGTGAAGTTGGTTCAAATTTTTTTTTGAACAACTATTTTATTTAGTTCAGTGGTTATTTAAAAACTTGTTTTAAAAAGAAAGCTCTGTAGCATTGTAGCCTAAACGGTTTGACGGATTTAACCATATGAGGTGTTATATACATCTTAATTGTGGGAGTGAAGAGGCTATAATATTTAAATATAGCGTCCGCGAAAAAAATAGAGGGGAAAAAAGTATTTTTTTATTATAGTAATATAAGTATGAAATGAAAGCAATTCCAAATATACATAAAAACTAAAAAGTGTAAAATAAAATAAATTATTAAAAAAAAAACCGACTAAGTAATCTATAGAAATTTGTAAGAGCAAAATATATACCATTACATAAATATAACTTGAATATGGGAAAAGGTATTGCAAGCTAATAGTCCAAGTGGTGGTCTTTAAGTGAAAATTTTTAAATTTTTACAACAAATATGTTGGTAAGAACAAAGCAATTTCAAAAGTTGCAGAGGTAGTGCACTAACAAAATTATCCACATCCGGCAACATATTACGAAATTAATCACGGTCACCCTTTATAACCTTCACCTTAGAAAATTCTTAACATGACCCTAGTGCGCCAATTTTCTCTATACTGAGAGAGAGAATTATCGTAGTCAGAGAATGATCGTAATCACTCTAGGTACAAAATTGTTATCATTTAACAATCAGGAAACATATTCTGCACAACCGAATAAAAATCGGTCTATACCTTATGAAGCTTCCAACTCTCATCATAAGAACAACATTTTTCCATAGAGTAGCAATTGAAAATCATATAATACACAACAAAAAGGAATCTTCCAAATAGGTGTGTGAATTAGGAAATTGTGTAACGCCCCCTTCCCACACCACCAAACTTATAAATTTTTGCCGTAGCATCAGTGAGGCAACATATTCTACACATCCACAGAAGAATCCTAGAAATCGGTACACGCGTTACGAAGTTAGACTACCCCTCTCCCTCCCTTACTCCCACCGTAGGACCAAATTATTCCCCTATTAGCAATAGGGGATCACACTCTTTACAACAGTAAAAGAACCATCCAAATCCCACCCTACCAGCATTTTTTTCTCGTGGTATTAACCAGGGAACATAGTTTACCGAGCAGAAAAGAATTATCTAAATTGGTCCACGAGTTGCGAAGTTAAACTACCCTCCTCCCTCCCCCTACCCTAAGCCAAATTTTTTTCTCCTATTAGCAATGGGGGATCATACTCCGTACAATAGAAAAAGAACCATCCAAATCGGTACACGCGTCACAAAGTTAGGTTATACCGCCACCACCCACCCCACCAAAATTTTTTTCTCGTGGTATCAACCAGGAAACATACTCCCCCGAACAGAAAAAGAATTATCCAAATCAGTCCACGCGTTACGAAGTTAGACTACCCCTCCCCACCCTAGGATAAGTTTGTTTCTCCTATTAGCAATGGGCCATCATACTCTGTGCAACAACAAAAAAACCATCTAAATCGCTCCACGCGTTACAAAGTTAAGTTCCACCCCACCCCACCCCCATCACACTAACATTTTTTCCCGTGATGTGAGCCAGGGAACATACACTATCCAGCAGAAAAGTAATTACCCAAATCGGTCAACGCGTTACGAAGTTATTCCCGGTCAGCCATAAAAAAAATCTACACAACAAACTTATAACCTCTTTGTTTTTGGGAAATCGGTTAAAAATATAAAATTACGTACAATGAAATTTAAAAATCAAAAATATAGCTACATAAAACCCCCTCCCTTGGTCTCTGATCATACGCGCAGGTACATAGAAGGTACATAAACAAAGATCTTCTTAAAATATGAAATCTATATTTTAAAAGTTTGAGGCTTTATTTCAGATAGGAAGTTTTAAAGTAGTATTACTTAAGACGTTTGACACCATAAGATTTTAAAATATATAAGTTAACGACGCTAGCAATGAACATAACTTTCCCATGCAACACTACACCCGATCTCATAACAACCTGCTAAGAATTCCTGAGTTTCTCACGCTGACAATGCCGACGATGCAGTTTTGGTACCGTGCAGATAGAATTAAACTAAGTAAGCTTTAGAATTAAGTTCTTCTTGTAATTCAGTTCTTTTGGAGATTTCAATAAAGTAACAGGCAATTAGCCTGAGAAAATTATTTCTTTAATTCAAATAAAAGTAAATTTTCTTAACTGGCGCCCGAGCAGGGACCGTCTTTCGTTATCAGTCGGAAAGTCCATAAACGTGCTGTAAAAATTAAGGGAAAGTTGTGTTAATAAAATGTGCAACCATTCGCTTACTTAATTAAGGGTTCAAACAGTGACCAAAACAAATAGTGAAAATATTCATTTAGTGAAAATTCAACAAAAGCGTAACCACCCACTTAGCAAAGTGCATTTGATTAAATAAGTGCAAGTTCCTGTAAAAAAAAAACACGAAGTACGAGTATAACCAATCATCGTCTTGGAAACTATTTTGAAGTAACGATAATTGGAAAGTAAAGGGGATAAAGTCCCTCGAAATCCACGAAAAGTATTGGGAAACTAAGGCCCCGGAGTCACCTCGCTGAGGAAAAAACGGAGCTGTTGAGTAACATCGTTGGATAACCACGCCAACAAAAATATTCACCAGCAGCCGCCTAATCTGTTGCAAGTGGAAATACTAAAGCGGTCCCACGGAGCACATATACATAGATAAATAGAAAATTCTCCAGAAAATATAAAGAGTTAAGTGACAAAGTTTTGAGAACAACTAGTAAGAACGAAAAGATAAAATTAGTGAGCTATTTAAGAATATTTTTTTCACATAAGGAAGGAAAGCTCGAACTGATAACAAGTTTTTTAAAAGAAAAAAATCTAGGAATACACGAACAGAAAATACCTATTTGAGATCTTTATTAAGTTAAAAAAAAATTAAATTTTTTTTATGTGAATGAAATTACACGAAGGAAACTAGTTAAGATTTAAATTTAATCCAAATATTCGTATGTATGGCATAACAAAACAAAATTTATCAATAACGAGTGATAGCTAAATCAAATTAAATATTAAAATTATAGGAAATAACGATATCATAAAACCGTCAAAATTTATGACAGCCCAAGGTGGAGCACAAGATTCTGCCCATTCTAGTCAAGCGACATCAAACCTTGCCTCCCTTAATCTACCTCCATCCCAGAGTTTTGACCTTGCACAATTAAAAAATGTGATCGCAGAAATAGTGAGAGACGAGAGTAAACGAGCTTTTGGTTCTATCTTAAACCCAGGTTCAGATATCCATAACGATACAGACAAAACAATTGAAGTCGGAAAAGACACTAATCTACCAGGCATGGACCGAATTCCTGATGTAGTTAAAAGTCTCGGAGAATTCTCTGGTCAACCAGGAAAGTTTAGCTCCTGGAAAAGTGTAAAAAGTGTAAAAGTGTAAATAGAATTTTAAATATCTACGAACATCTTAAAGGTACTCCTAAATATTAGGGCATCCTGAGTGTCATAAGAAATAAGATCACTGGTTGTGCGGACATTGCGTTAGAGTCCTGCAACACCTAACTAACCTGGGAAAAATCTTTAAATACCTCACACTGTATTACGCAGATAAACGAGATTTAGGTTCTCTAGAGCACCAGATGACCACACTTATTCAAAGAAATGAAAACATCCCCGATTTCTATCAAGCCGTATACCATCCACCTTTCATTAATTTTAAATAAACTTTCATCCATAGAGATGAACCCTTAATGTTATGACACAGGCATATCGCGACAAGGCGCTTGATACCTTTGTCAGGGGACTCAAAGGAGACCTGCCCAGGCTTCTTAGCATGACAGAGCCAATAGACCTACCTACCTACTACCTACTTATGCCTTAAATTGGAAAATGTTCATTGGAAAATGTTCATAGAGTTCAACATAGCCATGGAACTACTCGAAGATCACAAGACCAAGCACCACAACCCATCCCACCGAGGAGAAACAACTATCACCTGCAAAACATGACTGTACCACCATTCAGAACAAATCACTTTCCCACAAAAACAAATTTCTACCCCGAACTAGCTCACAATCCTCAAAACTATCTTTCCGAATCAAACGCCCCAACAACCACCAATACAATACCCTAGAAATTCTTTGTCCACTCCCTTCCCCAAGCCGGAACCAATGGACATTGACGACTCCATACATTCTCGTGCGGTCAATTACCAAAATAGACCGCAGATGCAACAATGGCCCGGAAAAAGACCTCCTTCATATCAAAAGCACCAACCCCACAAATCCCAAAGAGTTTTTCATACCGAACAAACCACTAATGAGGAAAACAATGTAGAATACTATCAAAAGTATGAACAGGAAATTGATAACTACGACAATAGTTTCGATCAAACACTTACTGAATACATCGAACCTCAGGGTGAACCAGATGAAATAGAAGAATCAGAACAAGATCATATTTTAGATTAACGAGCTCCTCGTTACCATATTTGGAACATACAACGAAGAGCGGAAAAGTATTAAAACTTCTAATCGATACAGGTTCAAACTAAAATTATATCCTACCCCGTTATGTAAGGAACCCGGTCTCAAGCGAAAATCCCTTCTGTATCAATTCTGTAGGAGGCAACATTAGAAGAACACAATATGCCTTGATAAACTTACTTGATCCTAATCAACCTTAAATGAAATTTTTCATTCTTCCAAACCTCAAATCTTTCGGTGGTATCATTGGCAACGATAGTTTAGGACAATTCGGAGCTGTAATCCATACGGACAAAAATTACATGACAATTCGAGCCAATATTATCCCATTAAAACAACAGATATCTGATTCCGTAAACACCATCGATATAAGAACATGCCATTTAAGTCCACAGCAAAAACAGAAGCTAGGAAATATTTTAGGAAACTACCCTCTTTTGTTCTCTGATCCCGACGTAATATTGACCTATACTACCAGGGTCAAGGGAGAAATCCGGAACACCACCTGTCTATTCAAGAGCATATCCATATCCAATGTCCCTAAAAGACGAGGTTGAAAAGCAGATAAATAAATTACTGGAAGATGAAATTATTAGACCTTCCAAGTCAACCTATAATTCCCGTGTGTGGATCGTCCCCAAAAAACTGGACGCATCAAGAGAAAAAAAGTATCGAATGGTCATTGACTACCGGAAGTTGAATACAATAACAGTAGCCGACAGGTACCCTATTCCCGAAATAAGCGAAGTTTTGGCAAATCTAGGGAAGAGTAAATGGTTTACAATTTTCAATCTCAAAAGTGGCTTCCATCAAATCCGTTTAAAAGAACAAGATATAGAAAAAACAGCATTTTCCGTAAATAACGGAAAATATGAATTCACCCGGTTACCATTCGGACTAAAAAATGCTCCCTCTATATTCCAACGTGCTCTAGACGACATCCTTACAGACCACATAGGAAAACGATGTTATATAGACGACATCATCATATTTGGAAAAGATGAGAACGAGCACTTTAAAAATTTTTAAATAATATTCAAAACTTTAGAAAACGCAATTATGAAAATCCAACTCGACAAGTGCGAATTTTTGAAAAACGAGGTTGAGTTTTTAGGCTTCACTATATCAGTAAGTGGAATCAAAACTAAAGCCAAGAAGGTGCAGGCCATAGCTGATCTACCCATCCCGAAGACTCTAAAGGACCTTGATCGTTCCTCGGAATGTCAGGCTATTATCGCCGCTTTATACGAGATTACGCGAAACTGGCGAAACCCCTGACATCCCTTTTAAGAGGGGAAGATGAATGTGTGTCCAAAAACCTCTCAAAAAACAAAACCATAAACTTGGACGACAAAGCAATAGAAGCATTCAATAAAATTAAAAACTCATTAATCTCCAAGGAAGTCATTCTTTCCCACCCCAATTTCCAAAAAGACTTTGAACTCACACCAGATGCATTTGACTACGCCATTGGTGCAGTGCTGTCACAAGACAATAGGCCTATCACGTTTTTATCTAGAACACTAAATGGGACAGAAGAATCATATGCGACAAACGAAAAAGAAATTTTAGTCATAACCTGGGCTCTAAATTCCCTCAGAAGTTACTTGTACGGATCAAGAAAAGTCAAAATATTCACAGTTCACCAACTCCTTAGCAATAAAAATACAAACTCGAAAATGAAGTGATGGAAGGCCATACTCGAGGAATACAAATACGAACTGAGGTACAAACCAGGGAAAACAAATATCGTAGCAGACACCCTCTCAAGACTTCCGCAAAAAACTCCTATAAACGCCATGACCACAACCGAACATAGTGATGAAAGCTCATCACACAATCTTATCCCTTCAATAGAAACCCCCATAAACGTTTTTCGGAATCAGCTCATTCTAAAAAGAGGTAATGAAACTAGTTAACAGATAAAAAACCCCTTTCCAAACTATTACAGGCATATATTCAGTATTTTCAAAAGGTACCTCAACCCACAGACAATAAACGGTCTAATGACAGAGGAAGCAGTGATGGGAAAAATTCAAGAAATTTATCCACTGCATTTCAAAAATTACAAAATTCGATTTACGCAAACACTTGTTGATGACGTAACTAATGAAACCGAACAGGACGAAGTAATTCTAAACACCCATCGCAGAGCTCATCGCAACGCACAGGAAAACAGATTACAAATCTTAGAAAAATATTATTTCTCTAGAATGAATAGAAAAATAAATCTTTTAATAAAGCAATGTACAGTTTGTAAGGAAAACAAATACGAAAGGCATCCTAACAATCAGATTATCAACCCTGCTCCTATCCCGAACTATCTAGGTAACACTCTCCACATCGATATCTGAACACTGCAAGTTAGATAAAAAAACTGTTATAAAAATCAAGCTAGAACAACGTTGCCTGAGGGTACATGAAGCCCCTTTCGATGTCCCTACTTCAAGAACCCCTTCGAAGAGGGTGAGTAAGAGGCTCAGCCAAAAATCTTCTTAACAAACGTACCAAAAATTTCGGAAACCGTTTAGTCCCGCGGGACTAGTCTGCAGAGGCATCGGCGTCTGAAAACTGCTCCTCTTTTGACCTCGAAGCTGTCCCCTTTATGTTTTGCTTGCTTCTCGATGACTCCGGTGCTAGCACGATGGCCCCTGTTAATGACTCATGAACCCGAAGAAATTGACATACAAACAAAAAGAAGTACATGCGATTAATTGAAGAAAACGTTACGCAGAATTCTTTTGACAAATTTATTTGGATAAATTTGCTTATTGCAAAGGTAAGAATTTTAATGAAATCAAGAATATTTTTACGTAAACCAGTCATATTCGAGTTTACTGTTTCTTGACTCCGTCAAACAAAAATACGAACCCTCACTCTCGGAATCAGCAGCTGTATTGGAAGCAATTCATGCGATTCCGGCATGTCCCTAATGTCCCTGGTGTAATGCTTGCGAAGCAAATTCGAAAACACCCATCATTTCGGTTCTACCATCCCAACGTGAGCTGTACGATTCGAAAGCAAAAAAAAAGCTCCTTTAGCAAGCTAATTCGACCGCCATTTATTAACAAATAAGTAATACACAGTAATCCGCCCAACAGTGCGGCGGTCGATTCAGTATAAAAGTATTTACCAAGTCAATGTTAGATTCCAGACAACTTTGAATGATATTGTGGTTGTCTATTCTGAAATATTTGAAAATATAGCTCGGAAAAGTGGTAAAAAACGTTTATAATATATCTGCTGGTGTGTTTTAATTAAGCAAAAGAAATTAAGAAGTATTCTTTTAAGCAGGAAAAATACTTACCGTACTACTGCACGACATTTTTGCGAAAGGAAAGAAAGGAAGAATTGAAACTAAACTATCGACGAAGCCTTACCAACAACGGCTCCAGTGAAAAAGTTATAAAGTATAACTGAAAAAGGGCATCCTTGACTAAAATGGAATTATAGACAATATGTCCAATCAGTGAAAACCTGCACAAACCACTGATGATCCCGATCGACCTGTACGGAAACCTAAACACATCGAAAACGCCTTTAAGGGAGAAGCTATCCAAGGGCTTTTTAACCGACTTCCTAAAAACAAAGAGATTCTAAGTTCGACACATATTTTTTTGGTAATTTTTTTTTAAATTTTTTTTTATGTGTGACAGGGCATAATTTTGTAACGCTTGGACCGACTTTGATGATTCTTTCTTTGTTAGATAGAGTATGTTTACCACCGATTGGTAGCATGTCGAAAAAATTGTTGATAGGATGCGGGTGGGAGGTGGGGGTGAAACCTAACTTCGTAACGCGTGGGCCGATTTGGATGATTCTTTTTTTGTTGTATAGAATATGATCCCCCGTTGCTAATAATGAAAACAAGTCTTACTTCGTAACGCGTGGACCGATTTGGATGATTCTTTTGTTTGTTTGGTAGAGTATGTTCCCTTATTGTTACCATGTCCAAAAAACATTTTTGGTAGGATGCGGGTGGGAGGTGGGGGTGAAACCTAACTTCGTAATGCATGGGCCGATTTAGGTAATTCTTTTTTTGTTGTATAGAGTATGGCCCTAGGGTGGGGTGGGGAGATGTGTTAGTAGTCTATCTTTGTAACCCGTGGACCAACTTAAATGATTTTTTGGTGGGGTGGCGTAAGGGGTAAAAACTTACTTAGTAATTAATACCTCCCCCATCTCCAATTGCAAACAATGAAAAAATATTTTCCTAGAGTGGGGCAGGATAGATTGTGTTTCCCCAGTGGTGCTGCGATACTATTCTAAACAGTGAGGTTGTAGTAGGGGAGAGGATGAATGTCAACTTGTTAACGCGTACACCGATTTGGATGATTCTTGTTATATTGCATAGAGTATAACCCCCATTGCTAATATGAGGATAACTTTTTCACTATGGCGGTGGTGGCGGAGGGGTAGGTTAACTTCGTAACGTGTGGACCGATTTGGATGATTCTTCTTTTGATGTATGGGATATGTTGCCCCACTGGTACGACGACAAATATTTATGAGGTGGGGTGGTGTGCGGAGGAGGCGTTATCAAATTTCTTAATTCACGTACCTATTTGGGTGATTCCTTTTTTTTTGTATACAGTATGATCCTCCATTGCTATTATATGAAAAAATGTTGCCCTAGGGTTGGGGTGGGAGGAGGGGCAACCTAACTTTGTAACACGTGGACTGATGTAGATGATTCTGAATGCGTAGAGTATCTATTTGTGTCCTAACAAAAATTGTGGCTTGTGGTGAAAGTTGGAGGATGGGCGGAGAATAGCTTCATAACGCATGGACCGAGTTTAAAGATTTTGATTCGGTTGTACGGAATAACGAACTACATTTCCTGATTGATAAATGATAACAATTTTGTACCTAGAGTGACTACAATAATTCTTTCTTGCTGTATAGAGTATAGTGGCGCACTAGGGCGATGGCAAGAATTTTCTAAGGTCAGGTATGAAAGGGTGACGCAACTAATTTCGTAATATGTTACCGGATTTGGATAATTCTGTTTACATTCTTTAACTCTGCAATATTTTAAATTGCTTTTTTCGTACGAGCAGCATTCTTCGAGTCGTATATATGAAGACACTAAAAAGTCAAAAATAAAATAGTTCAAAAAAAAGTTGAACCGGCTTCACAAGAAGCGCTAAAACGCATAAAATAATTTTTGATTTTATATCTATTACGACATTTTGAAGTCGGTGCAAATTAAGCAAACAAAACATCCCTAACCCAACCACCATTGAAAATAATAAATAAAACTACCTGTTATAGTTGTTTGGTTTATTTAACTTGCAACGACTTTAAAATGTCGTAATAGATATAAAATCAAAAATTATTTTATGCTTTTTAGCGCTTCTTGTGATGTCGGTGCAACTTTTTTTAAAAAACTATTTTATCTTTATATAAAGAGATCATGACCATATGAGAACCTGATCTTCCGCGATTGGTTTAAATGAATTACGAGATTAAATACTCCTAATATTAGAAGCGACTGAATCATGATCGCAATTAGTTTTAAAAGCCAAAGTGCACAATGCCAGGTCCTCCTTAAAGTGTCGGACATTGTGGCGAATGTCATCAATGGTAAGCATAACTAATTCCTTTCATTTACCATGAGAAAGCGACGACAAATTAGTAGTAGTTAGCGACATGCGAAGGTCACCCAACGAAACGACCATGTGGCTAAACTCAGAGTAAGAGTGTATCGATGATTCTGAGAAATAAAGGAAAAAATAGATGTTAGTTGCAGTTATGCGCATCATAACTAAAGCGTCATTCTGTATTTGACTTTCTTCAAGTAAGGGCAATTTTAAAAATGTGCACCGTGTACTATAAACATTTTGAAGCTGTTCTTAGTCTGGAAATGGAGTTGGATTAATTGGTTGAGTGGCACGATCATCACGCCATGCGTCGGTCTCCCCGTGAGATTTTAATAAATTAAAAACTCCAATCCGTCTCTGGGCTGTTATCTAGGTCGCAGGAATGCAAAAAACATGACATTCAATTCCCCTCATTCCCCTTACCCTCATTTCTTTCCAGCCGAAGCCATGCTAACCATACATCATAGGGTTGTCACCTGAGCTTTGACTATATCAAAGGAAAAAATTAAAAATAAATCATCTATTCTTCATACATGAAGAAGGAAATGGACGAATGAAAGTTTAAACCGTGATTGTAGCAATGTTATTTCCGCCGATGAGTCATCATTTTAAGCATATCAAGGACCTAAACGAGTATGGTTAAAGCGTGGACCGCAGTTCATCATACTTACAATAAAGCACGCAATAAAAATTAATGTATTGGGATAGAAAGTATGCTGAAAATTAAAAAAAAGGTTATTTAGGTCTACTTATCTTTGGTATGGAACAGATCGATCGTAGGTAGAAGACAAGCGGACAATGATCCCAACCCTAGAGTATAAAATGAATGGGAAGAAGAGGAAAATATTAATATAATGAACACAAAGTCACAAGTCCTGACGCCAATGCTATTGAAAACATGTGTGCATGAAGGCAAGGCTTCAGCGGAAGAACTTATTTACTTTGCTACAACTTAGTGAAAAATATGGAAATATACGTAAGACTGTAATAGAAAATGATGGTGACATTACACAATATTAAATAAATTACGAAACAGAGGATAAATAAAATAACGAGAAAAAAATGCATTTCATCTCATTGAACTCTGATCAATATGCTCTTACCAAACAGACTCTATATCGAATCTTGTTAAATAAGTTAAATACCTTAGAAAGTTAAATAAAGGCCTTATGTACCACAATTATCTTTGTTTTAAGTCTTTAAGATAGAAACTAGAATTAAAACGATAGAAACTAGAATAAATTCGTTTTAATGTTTTTAGAATCGAGTATTTTACGTCAAAACTAAAAATTCTCGAAAAAGGTATATAGTAGATCCGCTCTCTTACTCTACTTAATTTACTACGTTACTTTTCGAAAATTTGTCGTTAATAACGTGAACTGTTTTGCTAAGATCGCGTTACAACAATCAATTGGGTTACTTTTTAGTGTGTAAAATAACGATTAAATAACAATAAAAACACATCTACTTCAAGCTTCATGTCCACTGAGATATATTAAATGGATTGCTTGATCCATTAAAAATTCGGAAAAATGGGGTCTCACTTTTTAACAGTTGTCCTTTTCTGAGTAAAGACAATTTTTCCTTGACTATAAACTATCTATTTATTAGGAAGAAGACCTTGACAGCCCAGACAATAGACATAGGCTTAGCGCTTTAGTTGCTCGGGTATGCTTGCGCACAGGGCCGCCGAGGGGGGGGGGGCGAAGGGGGTAAACCCCCCGGGCCCGGGCTTTCAAAAGGGGCCCCCTTATTTAAGTCATCAACAGAACATTTTTTCCATTTTAATTATATACATAAAAAAAAATGTTTCACGATCGAAAAAGTGTAATAGATATACTAGACAGATTTTAAATTGAAAGTCACTCATTCGATTGTATATGGGCCCGTAAACGCTTAGTCCCGGGCCCGAAATTCCTTTCGCGGGGCCCGTATGTGGTACCCCCGGGCCCGAATTTTGTCTCTACAGGCCTGCTTGCTCATGCTCGAGGTCGTAAAAGCAGTGAAAAAAATCTCAAAGCGTTGTTACCCATGGCACAGACCTATCCGAAAATACTGTGGCGAACGAAGTTGCTTACACTTTAACGCCACAAAAGTACTCAGCAACAATTGCTGAGCAAAATTCTCACTAAATTCAGTTCCTTTTCATCATCACTACTACTTATCTAAAATAAAGTTAATTAAAATCAATTGGGTTATTAGTTTCGTATTCAGGTTGGAAATTTCTCTTCGTCAGCAATTGGGCAGACCAGAAACATAATCCATTCAATTTCAAAAAGTCAACAGGTTTATGGACAACACTACACCATCGGCAGATGCTGAAGGAAAACCTTCGACAACCACAGTAACGAAGGACACTTAAAATACATTGCCCACAACGTAGAGTATTAACATCGAAAAGTCGACTGTGGCTGTGACTTCATCAACGAAGAACGTCTTGAGGACGAGGACTAGATACGCAAGAACATGCAACTACCAACCACCATAACACTTCATCAAAACATTTGAATGCAGTACAGCTGCTTGAGAAAGTTCTTTTAGCGCTGTTAACAGAATACATCGATTGAATCGGATGACAGCTTTTAGAAAAACATTCTGAAACATTTCAACAAAAGGTTAACTTTATTAATTATATTAATCAATTAAATATATTTCCCTGTAGTTCTCGCAACCCCTTGTGGTGCATGGTGTGGCATCAACCGAATCTAGACAACGATTGCAAGTGGACCTGCAATCTACGGTGGATTTCGAACCAGTGACATAACAACCCCCAGTGGTTTTTTATCGCAATCTGTTGTCAGCCAAAATAATCACGGGTCGCCGTCGCACGATGGCCTGAATCACGGTTCTAGCTCGACAAAATTTATATCTCTGTCAAATAAGATAAGTGGACAAAATTACAGATTGCCAATACAATATGACCGGAACACCTTTCAAAATTTTATTCTGACTACATTTTCAGTACCACATAACAAATATATTATATATTACAACTGTGCAGTACGAATACCAAGTCAGTATTTACTATTTTCAAAGCCGCGAGTGCACCTAGGAACAGATGCTCCTTTTAACATCAGAATGTACAAACGATTTTTGCCCCATGGAAGGGGTGGACTCTCGAGAATTTTTTGTAAGGCGCGCTTAAGGTGCCATCTTTGATTTAAAATACAACTCATGCACCGGAAGCGTATAGGGCTATTAAATATGGGATTCAAATTAATTTTGTAAGATTATAATTTTAATTTGTCCTAGGTTACTTGGAAAAAGATAGCAAACTTAAAAGGTAACAACAATGACTGCAGGAGCTTTAAATTCAATTTAGTTGTTAGGGCGTCATCTGGAGTTTGCTTAACTGAAAAGGTATTTTTATAGTGAATAATTCGGTAAAGGACCAAAATAATCCCAGTGTTATATGAACTGAAACTTTCGCAGAAAATCAACTTAAAGATACTTAGTTTTTTGGGGTTTTAACCAGGTCATAATAGTTGGGAGGAGGACAACATGTCAAATAAAGTTTCGATTGAAAAGGGATTCGCTGCTTATATCGTAATAAATGTAGCAACCGACATGATTCGGGCATCAGCTTCGGTAGAAATAGAAAAAAGCTACTCATTTATTTATCAGTATTTAATTTCTCTGAGCTAAACTCTCGGGGCACTAATTTTCGTAACGCATATTCCGATTTGAATGATTGCTTCTTTATTGTATAGAGTGCGTTTCCTCCTTGCTACTAAAAGGAAATTTTGCACATAGAGTGGGGGTGACAGAGTGGTGTAGTCTAACTTCGTAACGCCTAGACCGATTGGGATTCTTCTTATGTTGTATACATATGTAGAGTAGCTTGCTCCATTTCTATCATTACAAAAATGTTGTTCTTAGGGTAGACAGTTAGCATCGACATGGACGCTTAGATTCTGATAGGTTTCCTCATTGGTATTATGATAAAAATGTTGTACTCAAACTGGGGATAGATGGAGAAGGGAGCAGCCGCCTTACTTCGTTATATGTGGCTTGATTTGGATGACTTTTTTGGATTTTTACATCGAAACCCATTATTAAGGCAACTGTTCGCTTTATCTAACAATTATAAAGTACTTCTACTTTTGTGGAACCTGTGAATAAATGATATTGACGAGTATAATTTTTGTTTGGATTTTAAAAATCGTGCCCTTTCTAGTGTAAAAACGTTTGGAGAACGGTCAACAGGGCCAAGTAAAAAAGTAGTAGATGAAGTAGACCCCAAGAAAAGTAAAAGGAATCAACAAAATGAGGGACATGTAAGAATACAGGCAGGAACCAGCTCCTTTATAGTCCTTCCTTTCGCTGCAAAAAAAACCGGTTTCGCCTTTTCCTTCGCTCTTTGTCAGATGGAGAAGGATAAATTGGTTGAGTGGCATGTTTTCCACGCCATGGTTCTAGTGTTCGAGATTCGGTCTCACCGTGAGTTTTTAACTCGTAGAAATGCAAAAGAAAACTAGATATTCAAGTTCCGTGATTCCCCATACCATAATTCCCTTTCGGTTGAAGTCATTCCAACGCATCATAGGAGTGTTCCTTCAGCTTTGGCTAAAAGAAATGCAGAGAAACGGGGTGAACAAAGGGTATTATGTTCAGGTAATGGAAGCGGTCATATGACCTATTAAATTCAAGTCGAAAATTTGCATCGATGTTCGAGGTTCTTCGCTGGTAATATTATATATGTTTCCAGACATCGAGAACAATCCAAAAATACCTCTGTAAGCGTTTTCTATGGTCAGGTTAGCCACCAAGCCTCACTTCCGCAAACTCCGGAAAACAGCTCTCGGGGCTATGATGCAATGGCGAGACTTTTCAACGAAATTCAGGATATACCCTAATCGTGGTTTTTCTGAAGCTAAGGTGATATTTACATCGTTTTTTATGTCACCGATAGGGTTAATATGCAAAAAAGGGTTTTGCAACTTGGTCAAAAGTGCCCTGCTTTTTGTCAAGGTTGTAAAATGGGAA
This sequence comes from Leptarthrus brevirostris, assembly GCA_964036015.1. NCBI lineage: Eukaryota > Metazoa > Arthropoda > Insecta > Diptera > Asilidae > Leptarthrus > Leptarthrus brevirostris. The sequence continues at coordinate 93,876,280 of OZ038374.1, forward strand.
TCCCACCCACAGTTAAATTGACTTTGCGCTCTGCGGATTCCAACGATGGACGATACCTCTTGTCCCGTTTACGGGACCGTCGCATTTATGAAAACGTATGTCTATTTCTAGCCTATCTGCACGACAAACCGAATTCCGTCTGTATTGATGGTAAAACCAGCACCAACGTCATGTTAAGTATACATCAAGAAGGCCTGCCCACAGACCCAACAGTCTTACATCAACTTTTCACTAAGTACCATGAATCATTCAATATCCCTTCCCATAAGGTTTTAGAAGATCTATCCACCTATGCTGCGTACGTCAGTTCTCGCCGCATTTTCCATCTCCAAAAAAGTCGCAACGACTCCTTAAACTACTATCGCTCCTAACCCCCCGCTTTCACTATTTCTGACCTCCCCTCTAATGCACCTGTGGTCTCCGATCAAGTACCTCTCCCCAGTAGCTTGTCAGTCTATTACGAGAACGTCAGAGGACTTCGCACAAAAACATCCAATATTTTCCTAAACTCCCACAAATTCCTGCACGATATCTTTGCCTTAACTCGTCAAACTATTCCCTGCAAACTATACCATTTTCCGTGTTGACGGTTGTGTAGGCAACAATGACCCACCAGGCCGAGGGGTTCTCATAGCTGCTCACATTCGTTATGATGCCACTCTGTTTAAGACCTCCGACTCTTCAATATCTGAATTTGTATGTATCAAATTAACACTGAATAAATGTATTCTATATATTCTTTGTTGTTATATTCGTCCCCCTCAACCTTTAGAAGCCTACGAGCCCGTAATTGAAACGTTAGACACCATGCTTGAGAACGCTAACGCCTTCGATGAATTCATTGTGCTGGGTGACTTTAACCTCACCCGTATTCAATGGTCATTGTCTGAGGACTGTTCACACTTTGTCCCCCTGAACGCTTCTTCCGCCAAAGAAGCCTTTATTACCGATCAGCTCTCTGTTTCTGGTCTCTTTCAAGTTAGTGGAGTCAGGAACTTTCTGGACAGACAATTAGACTTAATCTTTGCTAAATTATCATCCATACCTAATTGGTCTATGATTCCATGTTCTTCCACTGTAAGTCTATTTTCTCCTTCTCCCAGCATGGTTTCCTCAAAGGAAGATCTACAACCACCAACCTTACCGAATTCGTCTCCAAAACACTATGTGCCCTGGAAAACGGTAGAGATGTTGATGTTATCGCCACCGATTTTAGTAAAGCCTTTGACAAGATCTCCCATAGCGTTATCCTGTTTAAACTTGATCGCCTAGGATTCCCCCATCGATTCATCTCCTGGATTTAATCCTACCTCAACAACCGTCAATACAATGTTCTTTTCAGCTCATCCATTTCTAACCCCATTGTCGCTCGTTCCGGCGTCCCTAAGGGCAGCCACCTCGGTCCATTAATTTTCATCCTTACAATTAATGATGTTGATTGTGTCATCAAATACTCAGAGCTGTCCATTTATGCTGATGACATGAAAATAATTAAACATATCTCCTCCACAACCGACTCTATTCTTCTCCAAAATGACCTCGATTCGTTCACCACATGGTGCATGAAAAACTTTCTTGAGCTCAATGTCTCCAAATGCCAGTCCATTTCTTATTCCCGTAAGCGTCTTACCTCCGCCCCGAGAACCTAGATGTTAACCGACGTACCAGTCCCTATCGTTACCTCTTTGTGTGACCTAGGAATAATCTGTGATAGTGAACTAAATTTCCGTTCCCATATTGATAGCATAATTAACAGAGCTAACTCCGCGCTGGGTTTGTGAAGCGCTGGTCTAGAGAGTTCTCCAATCCTTATGTTTCCAAATCTCTCTATATTTCCTTCGTTAGACCTCTCCTGGAATATGGCAGCCAGGTATGGTCACCTACGCAAACAACCCACATTAACAGAATTGAATATGTCAAGCGTAGATTCATTCGCTTTGCTCTACGTGATCTTCCGTGGGTAGACAGATTCAACCTTCCACCTTATGAAGACCGTCTGAAACTGATCGACTTACAACCCCTAAGTAAACGTCGTGATGTTTCCGACGTTCTCTTCATTCATCAGCTATTAGCTGTGCCATAGACTGCCCTTCAATCCTGCAGTCTTTACCCATCTATACCAACCCTCGCAACCTTAGGTCCACTCCCCTTTTCCGACTCGATCGCCATCGCACGAACTACGGTCAACGCGAACCAATTACCAGGATGCTAAGAAAAGTCAACGACCTTCCCTCCTTTGACTTCCATCTGAGTAAATCATCCCTTCATAAAGCCTTATATCTTGATCCCGCTCATCTTGATCGCCTTTCCTAATTCTCCTTCCTCCCAGTTTATATTTATCATAATCATAGCTCATATTGTAGCTTACATTATCTGTTATGAATTATTGTTTATTTTAGTTTGTAGTATTTATTTTGTTATTTTGTATTTTTTATGTAATAGCTTGCATTAAGCTTAAATAAATAAATAATAGTTAAAAAAAGGTTTTTAACCTCTCAAAATATTTGTAGGACTATTAACTAAAAGTATTACAATTGCAAGCGCTTTTTATCCAGTAGCTTTACCTCATTGACCCCCGGAGTTTCCGTGAAAAAAATTTTGGGAATATTTTGGGCGCAGGCTACAATATTCCTAAATTGAGTAAAACTCCTGAATATAAAACGCTTACAAGGGTAATAATAGGTCATAATAACATTACAACGTGTTTTCGAGACACCAATTCGTAATGTGTCATTTATCAACTAATTAGTATTACCTTCGGGATTAAAGAAAATTTTAACAATAAAAAAAAAAACTTAAATCATACTTCACTGCCATGAGATTTTTAAAAACACAATAAATTCATTAGAATTAACACTTTCATTCCTATGAGAACAGAATTGCACAGGCAAACACATTTCTATATTAACTGATACCAGATAAGGCGACAAGCTCTTTAACTTTTAGGATTGGTAAGGCTTTGAATAAGTTGAAGCTATGAATTTTTATAATAAATATTTATAATTCTAAAATATCAAGATCTAGTCATCAGTTCTTACAGGTCCAGTTTAAAATTTATTTTTATAAAATTGTATTTTATTCTAGGGCTTTTGATAGAAATACTTATATCTATAAAATTATATATTCCTGTATACAACTAATTTTATTTCTGCTCTAACTCATCTTCTACCTTGCTTTTATTATCTAACGTATTACAAAGTTGAACTGCAATCCTTAGACTCATCATCGCCATGTAACCTCTGAATTGCACTCCTACAACTAGTTGAATTTTGAGAAGTAACAAGATCAGAGCCAATATCGCCGTGCTGACGTCTTCTAAAAAGACGTGATAGTTTTTCTTTTGCTTCTTCTGTTTTCTGGCTTTCCTTCCATCCTTGGCATTGCAGATTGAACTATATAGTAATTGCCGTCTATGCACGATCAGATATTGTGGACTAAGAAGCGAATGCACACGTGCGCGCTGTTGTTGGTAATTGTAAAGAGGATTGAGATTAGGCAAGAATATATAAGACAGATACATAAGCCAAGCCATTACTTGTTCTAAGACGACTATTTATTGATAAAAGCACTTATATGAGGCGATGAGGACTTTTAAGCCTCTTCACAAGAAACGAGTTTTCTTCGTACCTTGTCTGCGCGACTGTCGTGATCAAGGGCTTGAGATGTCTTGTTTGGTCATTTCGTCCATGCCATGCAAATTGATTTATTTCTGTTAACTATTTACTCTGTGAACAAAGAGAAACTGTTGCTTTTTGTCAAAACCCATGGGCGTGTGTCACAATACTTATTCTTGAAAGTAATACAATTTTCAAGTATGGTTCGCGCCAAATACATGCACTAGTAAACGTACGCAAAGCGCGTTCGGCGGGAATCATGATCTGTAATACCAAATAACAGTCTGAGCTTAAAGAAATCATAGCTTGAAAGAAACGCGCCCTTTTATGGCCGCACCCGATTACCTATGTGGATCAAAATCTATCGAAAAAAGTTCATGTTTCTTTACTTCTGGCATTGAGAAATTGCCAGCAATCACACATGAGCCTCTACAAAGCTTTTGTTCAACTATTCGCGTTTTAACTCTCGATTTACCGTCGCACCTCAAACTTCTGATTGAGCACGCGACTATAAGGCCAATAATTATTATTTCCGTGCTGCATGGAAAACGCTTTAGCAAAAGAAAAGTACTAGCTGCCAGCCGACTGACAGCGTGCCATAGCGTATTTTAGTAACATTAACGCAGGAAAGTAAAAGATATGACCATGGACGTGGTAATATTCTAGACGTGTCGGGCTTGGCAAAACCGAATTACGAAAGCAGTGAATGCTATAAATAACGATGAAAGAAAAACCTTTTAGGCACGACGATGTGATTGACAATTCGACAATCTTTTTGACGGGCGCTAGAAGAATGTTTATCTTGTTTGTTTTTTAATGTTTACCTACTTAATTAATTATTACAGGCACGGCATGAAAAGTCTTCTCAGGTTGCCTATTACCTTCCGGGAGTCATTTATGATAACTGATTTTTTACGTATTCATATTAGGCCTTCAAGAAAAGTGCCGTCAAATTTATCCATCATTATTTTGGAGAAATTAAGTACCTTATTAATTATGAATGCAAGCAATTACTTAAGGCGCGCCGCTAAAATTTTTTACGAACTAGTTACAAATAATAGTTATGCATGCCATTCGAAATATCTGCATATTAATGGTTATTTAGAACATGACATTGCCTGTGTTAACCTCTTAAATAGAAGCTAAGCCTGACTCAGGCCCGCTAATGTACCTACTTAGGTATATGTATTAGAATGTATTCTTCATGGTTTAATTAACAGTCGTTCGCTATAAGCGATCTAGGATCGTCTACAGCTCGTCTGCCCACTTATTATAATTGTAGTAATTCAACTACTACTAGCGTGCACAGAAGGGGGCCGCCGTTTCCAATTATACATATACGAACATAAATATTCCATACAGGAGTAGGCACCCTTAAATCGGACAAAAGGCGCCCTTGCTCTGGACATAAATATCGCGCCAAAGCCACTTAATGTGAATACATTCATGTGTAAAACACATACTAGCATCATAACTTCAAAAAAGCACCCGGTGCATCGGCTCCTTGCCCTCCTTCTTTCGTTCAAAGTGCTAAATATTCTAAGCAACATTTAGTCAACGCATCGGCGATTCAAAATTAAAATTAGCGAGTGTGTGATATGAACATACGTTAGCAACGCCTGCATGCCTGCAAGATTTTCCCGGGCATGACGAGATCGTCGGCTTAGGCTTTGTAAATAAGGCGCCAGCCTGGGCCAAGAGACGTCCACCGACCTATGTCGGTGATTGAGGTAAATGCAAACTGCATTTTCGAACAGACCCATACATACTAACTTTAGTGTGACTCGACCCGTTGGTTTAGCGCCTTCTTACAGGATTTGATAACAGCAAAATGTATTCGAATTAGACAGTCAGCCCCCGCCGACTGAAGTTGTCCCCCACTACCTACTACATTTATTGCAAATTTAGTACGACGTAATAAGTTGTACACACATCGGGAAGAAACATTTTTATGTATTTAAAGAAAAACGTTTCCTATAAAATATGTATACCACCCTTTTATCCAAATCTACTCCTCTTTCTACTACTTCCTCGCTGGTAGGTGGACTGAAGAGAAATGTTGTTAATATTCCCTGAACTTACAATTAGATCAACAAAAGTTTCCACCCTTTCTCACTGTACATAATAAGTAATAACTAACAAAAAAGAGATATAAAAAAAAAGTTGAATCGATTTCACAAAAAGCACTAAAAACGTAAGATAATTTTTAATTTTTTATCTATTACATTTTGAAATCGGTGCAAATTTAACAAACAAAACAATCGCAAACAGCAAAACAATGTTTTCGCAAAAATTCAGTCAAGTGGAACGTCGGTGGAGTTGATGTGCCAATTTCCCATAAACTAATACGCATAACTCCTAGGACAGCGGTATAGAAACTCAACTTACTTTCGACATAGCGTTTCGAAGGAATTCCACGTAAAATCATCGTGTATTCAACCTGATTTTGATTACTGGGATATTAAGAAATTATTCACGGTCAGCCTTTCACACCCTCATCCTAGATACAAAATGCTTACCGTGGCGCTAGTGCGCTACCGTACTCTATACAACGAGAGAGAATCATCAAAATCAGAAAATCATCGTAGCCACTCTAGATACTAAATTTTTTTTACCAATGAGGAAACGTATTCTGTACAGCAGAACAAAAATCATCAAAATCGGTATATGCCTTACGAAGCTGGGTGCCGCCCTTCTTCCAACTCTCACCATAAGGCACAATTTGTTGCATGATACAAGTAGATACACTATGCATTCACAATCATCTAAATCAGTCCACGCTTTACAGACTACCCCTCCCCCACCCCAATCCTAGGTCAACATTTTTCCACCTATTAGTAATTGGGGATCATATTGTATACAACAAACAAGAATCATTCAAATAGGTCTATGCGTTAACAAGTTGGGTAACGCTAACCCCCACCCAACCCCACCTCATAAATTGTTGTCGTAGTACCAATGGGCCAACATATTCGACACATCAAAAGAAGAATCATCCAAATTGATCCACACGTTACGAAGTTAGTCTATCCGATCCCTACCACCACCCTAAATCAAAATTTATCCTCATATTAGCAATGAGGGAGTATACTCTATATTACAAAAACAAATAATCAGCTAAATCGGTCTACGGGTTAAGAAGTTGATATCCCTTGCCACCGTTTAAACTTTTATCGCGTTTCCATTAGGGGAACATACTCTATACATCAGAAACAGAATCAACCAAAGTGATCCACGCGTGAAGAAGTTAGAAAAAAGAATCATCCAAATCGATCCACGCGCTACGAAATTATGCCCGGTCAATACATAAAAAAAATTAAAGTAAAATAAAAAAAATATGGTCGAACTTATAACCGCTCGTGTTTACGGAAGTTAAGAGGTTAAAAAGCAACTAAAACGCCGACATGAAGCACCGCAGGATTCATTGCTTTCCGTCGATTCTAGCCTCAACAAACTGGGATTTTACGTGAATATTAGAGTTGAGCGGAACTTTCGATTTTGCTTTTAAGTTTTTTTTAATATTTAAAAAAAGTAAAACCTATTGAACTTCCATAATTAAACGAACTATTTAATATATTATTTTAATTTCCTAACACTCTAATTTTTAACATCTGCCCCACTATGAATAACATGTACTATATCCATCAAAAATTGTATTAAAATTATAATTGATATTTTACACCTTAAACCCTCTACAGGCGAATTCAAAAAATATCCGCCATTACAAAAAATAGAACTGCGGCTATATAAAGAAGAGTGCACATGATATCTAAATAAATAAATAAGAATTAATCGTTCTAACTCAGAAGGCGCACTTCATAGGCAGAAGCGTAGAATCATTTGACCTATTCGTCCCATATAACAATATATGGAGGCGAATGAGGCTCCCACACCCATGCAAATAATATTAGTAATCAAATTAACACCCGAATAAAATACGCCACACATAAAAATCAAGTCAACAGAGATCATTAAAGTAAATCCCAGTCAAGTCAAAAAGAGGATACATATATACGGGTCAACATGCATAACAAACAAAAACGAGAAATCAAAACAAAAAGCAGTGCGAGCAAAAGACTAAAATTATAAATAAATCTACTCGAAAAGAACGATCGTTTATTCATAATCCAAGGGTTCCGTACTTAAACCATTTTAATTCAGTAATAGTTAGTTCTCACTTTTCAGTTTTGCTTCCAGTCTGGTCAACTACAGAAAGCTGGCGGTGAAACATGGTTGTTTCTATTGACAACAGATTGTTGGTTGCAAAGTAATGTTGGTGGTTTGGAATCCTCCTTAGTCGAACATCATGTACTTCAATAATCCTTTAAATTTAAATGTTTATGATTAAGCCTTTCACACGAAGGAGTAATATCGGTGGTTCAGAATCCACCTTAATATGAAGATAGATACACTTGCAGTCTTCGCCATTGAATAGCGTGAAGTTCCTCTTCCGCCCCATGCACGGAGTTAGAGGAACTAGAAAGGAACTCAGAAATCAATTACAATATATTTGGATCATTCTCCACTATGGGGAAAATTTTCCATTTCATCTGTCCTAAGCTTTTTTTTTCTTGAAAATAAAAATATTAATATTTAAAATACAAGTATATTTAAAATTGAAGCTCACAATAGTTCTCTCATTGCCTGTAAAAAACCGGAAGGCAATTAGGAGATTTTAAATTTTATAGCGGATTTTTTTTAAGTTCGTAACGAGGGACTATTCTGACGCGCATTATTCTGTTTATTATGCAATCAAAACATTTTCAATAACATTACCAGATTATAATGCAGTCCTTTATGCGATAGTACAGATTATAAAATAAATAATAGTCCTTCCTTCGTATCTCCAGAGCTTGTAATTAAATATCCAACCATTCATGAAATGACAGGAGACTTTCCCCAGGGGACTGTTTGTTTCAAAATAATTGTAAATATCTAAAGTACTTATAGCCTATAATAAATTTTGCTACCCCGTAAAGAATTGTCACTTTGTGCATCTTAAAAAATTCAATTATTAAGATGGAGCAGCTATAAATAATTATGTTGTTCCGTAAGGCCGAAACACGTCCGTTAACGATAAATAGTTAATAGATAGTTAAATATTCCTATTAAAATTAGGTACTTCATCAATTTCTTTGGTTTACAAACAAATTTCACGCTGATCGCGCTCCATTCATCGCCAGATTTGTTTACCTTAAGCTGTAGAATTATTTTTGTGATTTTTTTAAACTTAACCAGGGGACAATTTACAAAGTGAAAGGACAACTTTTCAGTGTTATTTCATTGAAATAGATATTTCAAGCAGAAGTTTTTCGGCCTTGTAATTTGGTATTTAAACCTCCATAGGTCATACGAGGAACATCAACTATGTGGGTGGAGAGAATATTTTATTGAAGTTCTAAACAATACCTTCGAACCGTCGAATACCCCTCCGCCCGAGCCTGAACACCCATCGGCTGCGGCCAACATTAACACCAGAACTCCGACAAGATTAGAGTTGGCTAACGCAATTGAATCGACCTCGGTAAGGCCGCAGGGATTGATGGAATACCAGTGGAACTACTTAAGGCGGATCCCATTACTGCCGCTCATATTCTTCTCCCCGTAATCGAGGAATGTTGCCAAACCGAGACCTATCCCAGTGAATGGAAAACAGGCTTAATTGTGAAGATTCCCAAAACAAAATCGACCTGAGGAGTTATAGTAATTGGCGCGGTATCCGTCTTTTAACTGCAGAATACAATCGAGCGCACTCTTAGCGATGAACAGGGTTTCTCCTGCAGCGCTCACACCAACACCCAGAAAAAATTATCACCATCATAAAGGAGTAATACTCAGGAGCCCAATGTCAAGTCCTACACCAGGGAAAGCAATCCGAGCCTTTCTTAGTGCTGAATGGAGTGACACAGGCATGCATACTGTACCCTTTGCTTTTCCTGATCGTCATTAATGACATATTGTGCAGCGCCCTAGACGACCACCTATCGCGAGGGATTAGATGGAAAGTATTTAACCACCTTACGCACCTGGACTATGCCGACGATGTATGTCTCCTAAGCCTAGCCCTGCGAAAATAAGCTCGCAGAGCACACTTATGAGCTTGGACTACAAAAGCTAACCTGAAATTTATCTGTAAAAGCAGCAAATAGAGCAAGCGGATAAATTTTGTTATCTCGGTAACATAGTTACAGCAGACGGCAGAGCTGAAGCTGATGTACAGGCTAGCATTATTAAGGCTCGAGTTGCATTTAATACTCTTGTTGAGATCTGATGCAATAACAACATCTCCAGACGCCAAAAACTCCGGATATTCGAATCATCAAACGTAAAATCTGTTCTGTAGTACGGCTGTTAACATGGAAAGTGACCTGTCAAATAACATCTGGGTCAAAATCACCAAGGTGGCAAATTTGGTTCTGCCACCGTTTTTCCTAATAAAGCCTTGAAATAGTTGGGTCACAATTTTTTTTAAATATCAGATTTATTTAATTTTATCTAAACCCTTCATTGGTTTTTTGCAAAATGATGTTAACACATTTTTTCTCATGAAACTAGTGAAAATGTCATTTTGAGAACGCGTCCCAACACTCAATTCTGTATTTGAAATGTTCATAAAACAATGAAATACTAATTTAAAAATAAAGTGTTCAATTATGTTTGATACACTTGTATTATAGTAGCATAATCGCAATTATAAATAAAAGAAAATATAAATAACTTCACATTTATCTTACGTATAACTTTGTCCGGCAGTTTGTAGGTCACTTCGTGAACGCACTCTATTCTGTCAAAAAGTAGTGCCCAATTACGTCAAGCGAGGCGCTACTGTGCAGTCGCATGAAATCTCTCGAGTTCTCACAGCGTTTGGTTGTTTTATGGCGGTTTTCAATTAATTTTCTTGGTAAGATTATTTCAGTTATGTATTTTGGTACCGTACATCAATAGAACATCATAACGGGAACGCCTCAAAATCATTAACATTACGATAAGTGAAAATAATTAGCCCTAATTCCATTAAATAATGCTGTTCTATTTCCGCCAGTGTTGTATATTGGCGCCCAAGATGGCCAATGACTATTTAAAATAATACGAAGCGTTGAAAAATCATTTCGGGAACGGTCATTTCAAGAACGTTGCCTAATATGACGTTATGACATTTTATTAAACTAAGAGCACATAAGACAATGAAGAGTACAGATTTAAATATACTTTATTTAATATTTATTTTAGAACCGTATTTCCAAACTAAGCTTTATCAAATTTATATTTTTAACAAAAATATTTAAGTTTTTAAATACGTTCTCTGAATGATGTTATAATACACCCAGTCTCTTTGGAATCCTGGACAAATTATTAAAATGTGAATATTTTGCGCGCTTCTTTTACAGCGCAATTATTGATAGTAACGTGTACATTGTAAGTTATTTTTTGGATTTCCATGACGTGATAATTTTTACAAAATTTCACATTTCCAAATTCGTCACCTTGGTGATTTTTACCCATCTAAGCTGCAAGCGTTTGTCAACCGTTGGATGGGCAACACATTAAGAAACAACATCGCACAGTAGGCTGTAGATTGGAATCCCCACGGAATCCAAGGAAGACACCGAATTGGACGACCGCGCAACACATGAAGAAGATCCGTCTAAAAGGAAGGTACCCAGATCAACAAATCGTGGGCACAGCTGAAGGCGGAGAACCCGCCCAGGTGCAGTGTCGGTGTAATAGACGCCCTATGCCCCACAAAGGGCTAACGGAACCAGAGAGAGATAAGTCAACTACAAACCGCACTACTTGTCAAACTCAAATAGCATTCTTAGATGTTTGTTCCAAGTTTTAATGTGTTAAGTATGGCCAGCCGGGGGACTGCCTTTTCAGTGTTTCAACCAAAACAAAAAAAAAATTTAATATATAATCAGAAAAACCACCAGTTTCCCATTAGTGAAAAAAGACCCATATTTAAGTATACAGAGTTGAATATGCAACTTACATCCTCTTATTTATACTGACCTATTAAGGGGTTATATGTATACAAAGTTGGGGCTCAAAAAATCGAAAATTTTTTGATTGCGTATTCTAAAAGTACATACTTTCGAAAATATCTGTGTGAAATTTCATCCAGATCGGAGCACTAGATTTCAAATGACAGCCGTTCGCAGCGCCCTAGTTCCATCCATAAGCACTTGGCGAGCGGCGTCCAAAAACTTTAAACGCGATGATCTCGGAATAGAGTTTTTTGAAAAATACCGTTGCGGTGAACGTGATATCTCAAAACTTTTCAACCGATTTTCATTATTTTTTTTTAATTGTTCATATTTACAATCTCGTGTACTTGAACGGTTCCTTTTTCATCTAAAAATTTTCGATTGTTTGCAATGAATTTTTGTTTAGAATTTTGAACACCTCAAAAATCGATTTTTTTGTCAACATGGTTTTTTTATTAAAAAAAAATTTGTTTCGGAAACCGAACCGTTCAAGTACATTTTTCTTCAGTATTTTTTTTTACTCTTTTGATTTCAGTTAAGCGGTTCGCCTTGGAGAGTGTTCACCGCAAGCCTCTGCAAAAAAACGCGCTCGGGGGAGGGCCATAACTCCGACAATTTTTAATACTTTTTTATAATTCAACTTGTTTTTTTTTCCTTCGATAGTACTACCAACAAATTATCTTTCGCTTTTTCTAATAAAATTTGCATAAAACCCTTAAAAAAATCACCAACTTAGCTCACTTTTTCCCCTCAACTTTGTATATAACCCCTTAAGATGAAATTTGGTATATGGAAATAAATTGATTGAATTTTTCTACGGTCATTGTTTAATGTGAAAAATACCGGGTAACGAGGAACCACAATCGCTCTGTACAATATTAAAAAGTTAACAGATTTGTTCATTTTCTTCGTAAACTATAAATGTCGAACTTTTTTGTATTTTTCCTGTAAAATATATCAGACCTTCAAGTGGAACAAATTATTTCAGATTTTTTGGGCGTGATACCGATATCTCACAATAAGGGTCTTTTGACTTTTTAGGTTCGGAATCCTAAAAATTAGCAGTGAAACTGTAAATTAAATGACGACTAATAGTATACAATTGTCTTTATTTTCCATAAAGCCAAAGCTCAGGGAATGGCCTATGATTGCCTTGGCAAGAAAGGAATTAAGGATAAAGGAAATGGGTGAAGAGATCGAAAAAGGGTACGATATACATTTCGTTTTGAAAAGGGTGATTAAATTTATTGAATTATTGATTCCAAATTTCAAAATAAGGCTTTTCAAGAGAAATAATTTTTGACTCAGAGATTGTGGAATCACCCATCGACTTTTTTGAAGAGAGAGAGAGACGGAGTGGATTTTTTTTGTTCTATTTTAAAAATCCATGGAAAGACCAATTCTCGAACCGGGCAACCATGGCATGGGAGTCGTGCCACTCAACCAATTGATCCAATTTAGTCCAAAATTCAAAAATCCATATTCTAAATATTACTTAATGTGCGAAACTATTTTGGAAACTTAATTAGATATTTCTATAACAAATTCTCCCTATTTCCAGGCCTTACTTGCAACTTTAGTTAAACTATCAAAATTTGGAGCATTTAGTACCACAACTATTTCATTGTCAGATAAATGACCTTTTCCAAAGGCATCAGCACGTATTTTTGCAAGATTTAGGCATCTTCCCAGGTAGTGCAAAAGATCTTCTAGATTTTTCTAATTTCTACTTCAATAGCACATCGAGCACAGCCTGCTGCCGTGAGTTTTCCATGGGCTTGCATTTAAAGCTAGAAGACCACCTATATAGCTAAATATTATATTAATTTTTGCTGCCGAGTTGCAGTCATATACCTACATAGCCTAACGCGCAAGGATCTTAACAACAACAGCTAACAACTCATGCTTTTTAGCTAGATCCTTTTATATCTCAAAGAAATCTTCTCTTTTATTACCAGTTTCTAGCTAATATTTTAGACAGCCGAAAGTTATGATAACTGAAAAGAACTTTTACTAAATATAGGAAATGGCACCTCAAAATATAAATGTATATGCCAGCAAAGCGTGTTCTAAGTGTTAGCATATAAGGTGTTGCTGTGGTAGTCTGAAAAGTTTTTTAATAAAAAATAACGCTGTAGTTTTTCCACCTCCTTATATTCTAAAAAGCCCTAAACTTGGGCGTCAAAGGAAAGAACTGCTATAGAAACTACCTAGAATAATTTAGGTTTGGCTGAACGTGGAACAGGTTCTTTATTTAAGAAATTACCTGAAGTACTAGCCAGTCCTCTTTTCTATCATTCCCAAATAGGTGTGTCATTCCCAAATAGGTGTCGTTGAACTATTTCAATTTCTTCGTTTCCGTAGTACCACTTTTCTGTAGACCTCTTAGATCCGTCCCGTCTATGAAATATCATAACTTTGGATGAGCGGCAAATTCCATTTCTAGCAGTAGCTTATTAGGCAATATATTATTCTTTGAAGCTTATGGGGTTTATTTGAGAGGTCGCAAGGTCATCCGCGCATATCAATAATTTATTCTCAATACCATTAATATTAATACCTGTGTCCAACTCATCAGGAAGATTATTCACAAAGAAAACAAACAGCAGAGGGCTAATTCCGCACCCTTGCCTTACACCTGTAAACGTTGTGATGCTCACAGAGAGCACGTCCCCGTTCCCAACTCGCGCTGTAGTGTATTTATATAGGATTTTGGAAAACTTTTATAACTTTTGTTGATATTCCTAGTTGATAAAGTTTGTAAAATAGTGCATTCCTGTCTATTGAGTCAAAGTCTGCTTTAAGATCCACAAAAAAGGCGTATATCTTTTTTCTGTCCCGCCCAGCTTTACAATTCTATATAGGTTAAAAATATTGTCAACCGTTGAGTTTCCAATCTAAAACCGGCTTGGAAATCTTTAAATATATGATGATTTCTTTCCCAGACCAACAACCTATTTACTATTCTACTCACAAGTAATTTTGGCACTGAATTTATTAAGGGTACCTGTTTGTGTATAGGAAAGATTATGGATTCCAATAAGGATTCCTAACGTATATTTTGCAGAGATGTCTTACGGCGAAATTATGAAAATGTTAGAAAGTTCTCCGGTCATTAATAAAAATAAGTAATAAAGTTGGTAAAACCAACTTAATCCTAAGGTATAACGGCATTTATCCCGCAGGCACTTGGAAACACTCCTATTGAATATGACAGGTGAAAAAATTTGCCCGGATGTTTAACTAAAGCAAAGACGCAGCATTTTAAAACCAGGGCCCTTATTACCAAATACGATTCGATTGCAATTGATCGTAAATATAGGAAATTTAGAATTAAAGGAGATTAAAAAAGATATTGTATTTGCGTGAGTTCCTACCTTTACGTCCATTCAATTCTTATTTTTCTATATTTACGATCGATTGCAATCGAATCGTATTCGGTAATAAGGGTTCGGGGGGGGGGGGGGGGGAGAAACCATCAGCCCCAGTAGTAGAAAGTACCCTACAATCTTTTCAAGTACAAAAGTCGAGCGGCTTTTGTCTACTAGTGCACTGTGTTGGAGATGGAAGTGACTGCGATGAAGGTGGCAAGAATCAAAATTAGCAGCATCAAAATTAGTAGCAGAGAGGTTGGCCTTGTCCAATGAGCCAGTAAAAACATTCCCATTATAAATGAGTGGTGGAGCTGACGAACAGGTGAAGTTGTTCTTTACCGTTTTTACTAGACATCAGAAGCCCTTACTACACTTTTGAGTAGAAAATACCTTCCGCCTAACACCGCATTACAAATATTCCTCCGTTTGACGAAGAACCAGGACCCATTACCACCCTTTTGGCTAGAAAATACCTTCTATCTACCGTCCTGGTCGAAATTGAGCTTACCCGCTAATCAGGAATAAGGAATAGATTTTTTTTCTTGTTAGTGCCGAATAAGTTTATTTAAGAAAAAAAAAGTAAAAATGTTTTTTTTCATTTAAGTACAATTTCGCAGGAGTTTTAACAGTTTCAAAGGCACTCTAGATCACAACTTTCTTTTTTAAAAGTATTATGTTTAAAGTTGTGGTCATTTCTGTAAATCTAATTTTAAAATGATTGTTAAAGAAAACAAACTAAATAGACACCGAGCTATCGGACTTATGCTGTGAGTTATTACTCATTTTGTTTTCCTTCCAAAACCACAGTACCTGCAAATCAGTAAATTAATTTCAATCAAGTCATTAAAGAAATCTATTTGAGATCTAAGACTACAATATGTCTTCTGTAATATCCCCTCGCCTATCTTTATTCTATTATATCACACAAATATACATTAGTAATATTATTTATATATGAAGACTTACCAGAACTTTACAAATAAAGAGTTTCTATATTATAGTTATTATAGAAGGTCGTGTTACTTTCTTAATAATGTTTATGACTAGGATTTTCACAGGAAAGGAATACTGAAACAATGTGCATTTTCTAAAAAGTTATTTTATAAATAATTATAACAATATCTTACTAAACAAATCGCATCTTCTTCTTATTCTGATCTTAATTTTTATTCAAAAAAGGTTCATTCAATGTTTTCCACAACTTGGTAGCTTTTCTAGGTCCAAGACCGGTGCAAAGTGATAACTTTTCTTCAGAACTGTTAATTATGTTAGCTAGGCTACCAAAGTTTTGCAGCAGTGTGACCGCGTCAGTTTTATTAACAGGTTTTATATTTGTTAAGGCTGAGACGAGCTGAAACCAAATAAAACAAATTATTATTTTGCATATAGATATAATTTTTTTTAAAGATGCTACGTATCTTGTGTAATGTGATCGTAGTAACTAATCATTCTGTATATTTACCTACAAAAATGTCTAGAGAATCCAACAATCTGGGTGGCGTGGCAAAGCATGAGTAAGGGGGCGACTTAAATTTAAATTATTTTTATTAAGCTTGGAAAATACAAATAATTTATCGGTATCAAAATAAAATGTCCAATAGTCCCTAATCCAAACCGATTAAACTTTTTATTCTTTAAATGCATGCATAAATAATACTATAAATTAACAATAAATATCCTACACAATCCGGATGAAAATATTTTCTATGCTGGATGTTTCATGAGGCCGAAATATGATGGTCCCTCAACCGGCTGTTGATCTGCTTTCAGATTTAAATGGTGATTGAAATCTTCTCTTCTATTAGGTTCTAATTGAAAAAACAACTACGTGGTTGACAAAAATGTCAAAAAATCCATTATGCACAGCTCTTAATAACAGGTGGGAATAGTATTTTCTGAGAACTTTTTCATCATAAGGGGGTCTTCTACCTTGTTTGTTTCAAAAAATCCATTTTTTTTGCATTTTTCTAATCTAGAACGTGCCAGGAACATATCCTGAAAACGATATAACGGAATTCATATTATTTCGGGATGTCAGAGACTGTCAAACACAGCTCCGCGTGCCATTTTTGTAACGCTCCGTCGTGGCTGCCCGGAAACTTATTTTACGAGGACATACCAAGGACATCCGACACTGCAAGAAGGGTTCGGATTGAACAATAAGAACAGCAAGTATCACAACGGGAGTTTCTTCTCCAACAAGAAGATGAACTCTACGGTCCTGACATTTCAGATTGATCGTAAATAACTTTTCGTCCAAAGTTCATGCAGGAACATCTTTAAATGAGATTTCCAAAAAGTTGCGTTTTTACAACTAGTTGACATGATATCTCGAAAAATAATTGATCGATTAACTCAAATCTTTTATCAAAATCTTTGAAAAACATGTCGCTATCGTCTGACAAAGGCTTTTTGAAAAGTTTTCATTATTACAATTTTACAGCTGTTTTGGCACTTAAAATATGAGAAAAAAAACTTTTTTTAAAAAAACCATAGCCAAGGAGATAATAAAACTAAATCTTTTTGGATTTTTAGTTTCGGACGACTTCCATGAACCGATTTGATATGAACTTTTCGTAAGGGGTACTTCAAGGTCGAACAAAGGTAAAAATAAAAGCAATAACAATTTCAAAAAATCATTTTCAAATTATAAGAATAAACGAGTTGAACCCAAAAAACCGCATATCAATAGCATTATTGGTGTCCCTACGATTTATCCTCGAAAAACAGTATCAAAAATGGCGTCGTGAGGTACAAGACCCCCATAAATCGAAAACGGAAAAGGAAATGAAAATATATTTTCTAATTTTCAAATGAAGATCTTTCATGCGATACCCCACTTTACAATTTTGACCCCCCCCCCCCACACCCTTTTAAACCCAAAATACAAAAACATATTTTTTAACTTTTTTCATTCGCATTAAAGGTAGCCAAGCATTATTTAAAACCGATAGCATTAGTAGTTGCTGAAATAAGCAACTGTGGCAGACAGACAGACAAAGTTGCACCATTTGGGTTCCTTCCTTTCCATTTTAGTACGGAAACCTTAAAAATGAAATAAAGCTCTAGCTACCTGCATTAGTTATAAACTGTACAAAAAAACGCGTATTTATTTATTCGTGTTCTGTCGTTAAGTGAATTATAACTGTGCACTTTAGTAATCCTTTTCGGCGTTTTTAGTGTTTCTTCTATTCATTAAGGTAAGTTTCCATTATTTCCTTTTTGAGACATGATTTCATTAGAACGTAAAATGTTTTTTGATGATTTACATATCGTCGGCTTAAGTGTGAGGAAACGTATCTGAAAAACCCAACTTTTCAGGAGACGCAAAAAACAGTATAATTTCCAAAAACATATTGATTTTTTAAATTTTTTTTTAATTTTTTCAGCAGTAAAGTAACAATAAATCGGTTTTTACAAAATTTTAACTGTAACAAAAGTTATGGTATTTCGTATACTGAGCTCAAAAGTGGCTTTTTTGGTAGATACGTTCTCTCACACTTAAGCCGACATTATGTAGCAGTTTCATATTCGCGACTTATAACAAGGCCTTTAGCATATTATACTGAATTATACTATGTTATTATTGATATGTTTTCCAAAGTTTGATTGATGGGCTAAAAAACACTTTAAAGATCTTTCCCGAAAGTTGCGATTTCAATAGTAGTTTCCCAATATGAAAATGGCTATCTCGTTGGTCATATACATATGACATATGGATCAAAAATACATACATAAAAGAATGAATGTGATATAATTGTATATACTTTGGAAGACTTGAGTAATTCTTCATTGCTAGATAACGTTTTAAATGATTTGCAAGTAAAACTTAGAAGTGTTTGCCAAAAAATTGAGGAAAGATGGACTAAATCAGGTAGACATCGAGGTCGTTTTGTAAGTGCTAATTCACTGTGGTGCTTCAACGCAAAAGTAAACGGAGGTGGATCAATTCGTTGAACCGCACGACCACCATGCTATGGGTCCCGGGCTCAAGACCAGGTATCCCCGTGGGTTTTTATTTAGAAATTAAAATAATTCATTGCGTCTCTGGGCTGTTGTCTAGCTCGCAGCAATGCAAAAACTAGACATTCAAGTTTCCCCACTTCCCTTACCCTAATTTCCTTCCGGCCAAAACCATGCTAACGCATCAAAGGCTTGTCCCCTAGGCTTTGGCCACATTGTTAAGTTAACGACTTCTTGTTGATGCCATAGCAATATATGGTAAAGCCCACGTTGATTTTTTTATGGGAAAATGAGAAATCCATGTACACAGGCTACCACATGATGGCAGCAGGTGTGCATGGATTGGGTGGTGGGTTTTTTTTGTATACGATGTGGCTAAATCCTAGGGGACAACCCTTTGATGCGTCAGCATGGTTTTGGCCGGAAGGGAATTAGGGTAAGGGAAGTGAGGAAACTTGAGTCTTGTTTTGCATTGCTGCGAGCTAGACAACAGCCCAGAGGCGGAGTGGATTATTTTAATTTCTTAATAAAAGCTCACGGGGCCCATGGCATGGTGGTCGTACGGCTCAACGCATTGATCCAACTCCGGTTGTGAGCACTAATACGATGCTTGTGACAACTTAGTCGTGACTCACAACCAAAAGGGATTGGGAAAGGTTTAAGAAATACCAGGATGAGCGTTATAGTCGCCGTGCAGGCTATGTTCCGATGGCCAAAGGAGTGAGGGGCACGTCTAGCTAACCGTGCTCAGCTCGTCGGATTGGGGGGATCTTGTTTCCTCCTTTGGCTCACTCACCAGTACATTTAATACACATTTATTAATTATGCACAGAAAAAAAAACTTTTTGGAAAAGGAACATCAATAAACCGGAAACCGAAATACGGAATGAAACTGGACAGTGAGAAAATTTAAACTATAACGACGAAGCAGCACCTCAGCCTTTAGATCCTCCCCATCCTTTAACTATGTCAAGCCCTGTTCATTAGACATAGTCCCTTATGCGTCCCACAGCTTGCGGGTATTAGACGGAGAGGGAGGGAGGGGGGTGAAGAGGGGTTGGCTATTCTTCTTAACTTTTATACCATCAGGTGTTAGTGAACATACTAAAAAATTAAAAGAACAAAAAAAGGCAAAGAACCAAAGAACCCAGATATTTACATAATAGAAAGTGATAATTCTGGCGAACTCTGGAGAGGAAGATGATACCGTGTTACACGTTCTCGGTCAATGCCCAGTCCTAACGCAAAGAAGGTTTAGAATCTTAGGAACATAATTCTGCGAAGATTTAGCAGAAGTAAAGAATTGAGTTTGAGTTGAACTACTGACGGACACGGGACGTGCCGCCGGTCTTACTCCCCAAAAATATTTTAATTCGGTTGCGAAACCAAATTAATAATTCAAAGTTATTAAAATTGCTAGTGCCATCTTCGCCACTGGCTCAGGCATTCTTCTACCACAAGCCCGTCTCGAAGACTCGTCTATTTATTTAGTGAGTCCTTCAATTAACAACAACTGGTTGAGTGTCCGACTCGTGTTCCTGATACTATGGGGCACAACGAGCACCTTTTGGATCTTTTTCGAACATCGCATCCAGATAAGTACTCGGTTTTGGTAATTGCTCCCTTGGGCAATTTGGACCATTGTCTTAGTTCCGCCCAATTCTCCACCTCCTCTTCGACAAGCACTAACCTAAATTCCACTAAAAGATTAGTGTGGCATTATAAAAATGCTAATTGAGCGGAACTTAACAAATATCTCAGAGAGCTGGACTGCTCTGATTGTTTCTCTATGAGAGACGTTAAGAAAAGCATCGATTATATCTTGAACATGCTAGAGTTTGGATTGCATCGCTTTATTCCTCATAGCTTCAAAAGCATGAAACCAACTAACAGCAATTGGTTCAATATTGCCTGCTTCGCAGCAATTAAAAACAAGGAAGCAGCCTTCCAGTTATATAAATTGTGCCCTTCAGAGGAATTGAAACGTATCTATAGAAATGAAGTATTTGCGACTCAGTGATTAGTCGGACGAAGTTCAATTTGGACCAGAGCGTTAAACAAAGGGTATTTCCTACTAAAACCGTAAAACCGTAAAGAACAATTTCAGCTGTTCGTCAACACCACCACTCATTTATAAAGGGAATGTTTTTACTGGCTCATTGGACAAGGGCAACCTGTTTGCTACTACTGTCATCTCCATCACAGTGCACTAGTAGGCAAAAGCCGCTACACTATCGAACTCAGGAAGTTTTTAGGGTACTCAACGTGTCCAAAGCTACTGGGCCTAATGGCTTCTCGCCCCTTATTGTAAAATGCTGCTCTGCTTTGGCTAAACCTCTGCGCAAACTTTTTCATCTCTCATATTCAAAAGGATGGTTTAAAAGTGCATGGAAACTTGCTCTTGTCCAGCCGATACTTAAAAAAGGAGAGGCATGCGAGCCCTCTACCTACAGACCAATTGCGCTAACATCGGTCTTATCTAAAGTTTTTGAATCACTAACCAATCCTCAGTTGATGAAATATTTAGAAAATAACAATCTTATTAACCATTGACAGTATGGTTACCACGCTGGTCGCTCAACCGGAGACTTACTAACGGCTCTAAGGGAGCGCTGGAATCATTGTCTCAATAATTTAAGTGAGTCACTCTCGTCACTCTCAAGGGGTTATTCTACTGTCTCGAAACTAAAATCAGGTATTAATTTAAAATCGGTATAAAACAAAAAATAAAAAAGCAATCGACTTCATATTTTACACGTCCATATATTATACTTTAAAGTTAACATTTTATTTCTTTAAATAAAATTTAAAAACAAATTGGCGGCCGCAACAATTGCGCGGCACAGTGCCCAGATCCTCCAAGTAATCTGTAATGAATTTACCAAAACTTTTTTATCAGTTTTGATAAAAATCTAAATATTTAATTTCCACAATTTGACAAACGTTTAAACATAGTCCGCTAATTCTTCGTCACATTTTTAGTTCAATATAGTGTTCCTAAATTGCCAAAATTAATTATTAAGGTCTGAGTTTAGGCTATTGCGGTCGTACAATAGTTATTAAGTATGTGTGCAAATATTGAAGAATTAGTTTTTTATCAGTGCTGTGCGGCGCACGAAAAAAAAACGTTTTGAGAACGTTTAAAGTTTGCGCAACAGATTTCTAAGGAATCAAACTGATTACAAATAAACCTACCTAGAAGAAAATGTTGTTTAAACTGTTATTATGATGTTTACAAACTGAGAAACGAAAGTATACTGATGAAATATAAGAAAGCAGATGTTCAAAGCAGCTTGCGCAACAAAAGCGTTTGAATGAGAGTGAGACGGCCCGTCGCTCCCGCTCTGAAATGAGCCTGCAGAATGAAAAGGAATGAAGATATCGATCTTATATTTTACACAGTTATTCTTGGAGCTTATCTCTAATGAAAATTGTAAAAAAAATCGAAATTTTTTTTAAACAGTAGAATAACCCCTTAATATCTCTAAGGCATTTGATAGAGTCTAGCATGCTGCCCTTTTAGCCAAACTTCAAACATTTTGTCTGCACTCTACCCTCATTAAATGGATAGAGGGTTTTATGTTAGGCCGTTCAATACGTGTAGTAATCGACGGAGTAACATCCGAATCCTACGAAATAAATGCCGGTGACCTCAGTTCTTTCACCAACTTTATCTCTTCTTTATATTAGATCTTTTATCTATATCTCTCAATCCTATTCATAATTTCGCCGACGGCGCGTACCCTTTTGATTCTGTAATCAATTATCGTGGAAATGATACAGAAGTCAATCTATTCTATGGTCCTCGCTTGGGGCAAAGCAAATCGTGCTTCGATTAATGTATTCAAAACTTAATGCTATTTAATGTTCCTTTAAAAACGCCTAGTGCACGCCATTTCAGTCGACGGAGTGAATATATCCAATTCGCGCTCTCTAAACATCTTGGGTATTGAGATATCCAGCAATCTTAGCTGGACTGATCATATGTTGACAATCGCTAAAAGTGCGATGAAATGCAGAGATGTAAGAAATATTTCACCCCATCTGACTTAGCGCTGATCTACAAGTCCCACATTAGGTCTAGACTTGAATATAATTAACATATTTGGGCAGGTGCTGTACACAGGTGCTGTCCGTGTTAGACAAAGTCCAGCGTAAGGCTATTAAACTTAATCGCGATTCCTCAATCTCTGAGGACCTTATTGCTCTGGACGGAATGTCGGTTGTCTCTCACTCTTCTATGCTATTTTCATGGCCATTGTTCTAACGAAACTGCTAGCCTGATTCCTTCTAGACACATGACAACGCGCGATATAAGAGCTACAAGTCGCTCTCATCCCTATACTCTTCAGGTAAAATTTGCACGTACCGTTAAATTTCGGGAATCTTTTCTAAGTCCAACAGCATGAATGTTTTTCTTCCGTCTTATGAGCCTGAAACTATTAAACGTGACATACATCAATACCTGCTTCGTTCAACTCCTTAACCCATTTCCCACTTCCTTAATTCCTTTCCTGCCACCAAGGCTGTGCCTTAGCATCATGGGCATACTCTGAGCTTTTGCAATATATAAAAAAATCGGGATATAATCGAATTACCCAATTCGTTACGTGGATCAGTTGGCTCGACAGTGGACTTTATGGTACGCTGCCGAGCAAGGGGCGTACAACGGCCCACTAAAAGCCTCAGTGCAAGGGAGATACATATCTTTCCTCTATAATGAACCAACCAATATAAATGAATTTAAGAGAAATATGGTGGAGTATGTCAGAGAAAGGTAAAGGTTATTTAGTTTTTATGCAAACCAAGCTTAATTCTTTCGGTCAATGAGACTCTTGGCAGTTTTCCATCACTTCAAGGCGGTTATCGTTTTGTATTCAAATTACCAGAAAATTCAAACTCTACAAAGCGAAATACTTTAAAGAAAATTAAATTTACCTTTTGATGTGGATGAGAGTCTGCTCTTTCCATAATTAGATCCGGTGGCTTCCTTTCGAATAGTTTGTAAGTTTCAATAATCTTTCCAGCTTCTTCAGCATTCCATGCCAGCATAAGGGTAAGATCCGCAAGAAGGCTCACCCGAGTAAGATTCTTTAAAGCATTATATGGTTCCTAGAAATATTGCATGTATTAAGTTAACACAATAAATTCATAAGCAATGCAAACCGATAAATCAACTTGAACAAGCAGAACGCGAAGCTCGAATTGTTTCCCCAAAGTTTTCAGTCTCTGGCAAATGTAATCCGGGTTTAAGTTGTGGTACTTTAAAGATAAATATAAAATGCATGTAGTCCGGCTGACTATGTAATCTGGCACGATCTCCCTGAACTCAATTGGCACATTAAGAATAGATTTTAATATTGGATTGCCCCGTTGTTTAGGATGGACCAGCACGCAATGGGGATTTGGAGCATTTACTTTCGATTGATTTTCGTTTGTTGTAGACGCTACAAGGTCACTGCTAACTTTTTTTGGAATTTTTGCAGCGGAGGGAATAGAAATATTTGCTAAAGCATCGTCGAAAGAATCGTCCGGAGTTTGATTATCCATTTTTTTCTTTAAATAACAAGAAACACAAACACTGAACACACATAACCTCAAAGTGAGAATTTTGACATTTGCTTTGGTTTGCGGATCGAGTAAACAAGACTTCAGTGCCATCTTTTTTCACTCAAGTGAATTTAACATGAGGTGAATATAGACTTACCGAAAGCACTGTGTTGCATAATTTTGGGAATTTTTCATTCATAAGAATCTGGTAAACTTCAATGGCCAGCGGAAAATGAATGAATTGCCACGTGAAAATAATCCCTTTGTTTACATAAATTCGACTTGCGCTTTACTTTGTTTACCGTCCCCACACCAGTTAGGAAATTTGGTCCATGCTGGAAACTGGGAGTTCACTTTTAGAACTGAGTACTAAATAAAATTTTCTTCTCGAATTGATTCTGGGTGTGGACTTGTATGGTGCAGTTGGAAAATGTTAGTTTTAGGGAACTTTTCGAATTTTACTCAATAGAGTGGCAAAAAATATAAATTAAGTACGACTACGGTGCTAATCAAAGTGAAGTGTAGTGAAAATTGATAAAAATTTGCAAGAAATTTTCAATTTTATCTTACGCCTAAAGATATGAAACATTTTCATTTCAGATACGAATTCTGTAGTTCCTTTGAAAAATAAAAATTGTTAAGTGATTTTTAAATAATTAATATATTTCTGCATAACTAATATATCGAAAAAGACTTTTATAATTGCTTTTACATAAATGATGATATTTATAATGATGGCGACGGTACTCGAAGAATCATTTTCTTGCCTGTACTAAAACAGTTCTAAAATCTTCGGCAGGACATCACTCACAATGTACTTAAGATTGCTTTTAATATTTGGTCTGCTGATATCTTGGAACCCATTTCTTATCAACGGATGGCGTCCGAGTGAGCCTAGCAAAATATCCAACGAAAAAAATCAGTTGAACATCGGATTAATTGCTCCTCATACGAATTTTGGAAAAAGGGAGTATGTAAGGGCTATCAATGCTGCTGTTACGAACTTGCAGAAATCTCGTGGGAATAAATTAACCTTTCTTAAGGACTATGCTTTCCAAAATCAGAACATCCACTTTGCTATGCTTTCTCTGACGCCTAGCCCAACAGGTAGGCAGGCATATACAATTTAGATTTATTTTAATTTTTAACTTACACATTACCCTCTATTGTTGAATTCCATTTTTTTTATTTAGAAGAAACAAATTATCAGAATAGCAAAATATTATTACTACATCACTACATTATTGTTTGGCCTCGAACGTCCTTTGTAAAACAGTAGAAGCTAAATATCTTTATTTCTTAACTTTGATTCAATTGGATGAAAACTATATGCTAAGTGAGGCAAAACTTGAAGAGAAATTTTCTCATCAATGAAATTTATATTTTTCGAAAGGACTCGTTAAAATAAATTTTGCCTTTAAAATGTAAGGAAACCCAGATATCTGCTAGTCAATTATTCCATAATTGAATTCATACTTACACTGTTCACTCAACTTCGAGTTTTCGATCCAAAGTAAAAATGTATGCTGTTAATCCGCCCTGTATTTTTTGTGGACGAAGTGTGAACTAAATTGGAAGTCGCAATACCTCGATAAATACAGATCGAATAAAATAATTAACAAATAAGTATTGACAATTTTTTTTAAATCTATTCATTGATACCAAATTCGACCACTAGAAACAAAAATGGGGTACCCAAACCGAAGCTCTTAATGTGCTTCTGCATCTACTTCCCCTTGATCACTAGATCACATTCCAGGTGTCTACAGTGCAGTAAGACTCAAAGAATCTGGGTGCTGGATTGCTAAGCCCTATGGCCACAGCAACATCCTCAACTTAGCACATAGGGGACTACATTAAGCCTGTCATAAATTTTTTAAAAAGGATTCAGTGTCATCCGTAATATTCACGGATGGTTCTAAGATGAAACAAGGTGTTGGTGCTGGAGTGTTCTCTGAGACCCTGAATATATCGAAGTCTTATCGTCTACCGAACACATCGAGCGTCTGCTAGGCGGATATGCTTGTGATTATGAAGGCGTGTTCGCTGCTTCTGTGTATCCGTTCACCGAAACAGAACATCGCCACTTTTACAGATAGTTAGGCGGCCATTAGGGTGCTTGACTCAGGTATATTTGTCTGCTTAACGTAACTTTGCACTGGGTTCCCGGACATAGGAATATTGCAGGGAACGAGATGGCGGACAAACTCGCCAGAGAGGGCGCAGTTCTACAACATGGCCATTTTGAAGATATTCGTAACCCACTGGGTTCCTTATCCTATCCTAAGGTTCCCTTTCTGCATTCCTTGACACTGGCTAATGCCGGATGGAGCGCCCTGAAAGCATGTAGCATATCCAGGGCAACCTGGCCAAGTTATAATAAAAATAGGACATCCGATCTGCTCAACACACAAAGAGCTGTTATCTCAAAAATCACTGCGATCTGTACGGGCCACTGTCTTTTAAGCGATCATGCAGCTAGGCTGGGCGCCCCTTACAATATACACTGTTGCAGTTGCGACGACGTGAAGGAATAGAAAACAATTATTCACCTTTAAATTTCCGGCTCTTGCCGAAATCAGAAATAGGGCTGTGGGGGAGCACTTCTTTGAAAACCTGAATTCAATCTTTGTGGTAATGATTTAGGAAAGAGTCGGTTTCTTAAATTCCTCCGGTTGGCTTTAGTTCCTTTTTCGCATAATAAACTCAACGGACCTCAACCATTATTTTAGATAAGAATCAGTGTTGCAAGTGAACGGAGTCCAACATAAAATAGTTTAAAAAAAAATTTAACCGACTTCACAAAAAGCGCTAAAAAGCATAAAATAATCTTTCATTTTTTCTACTACGACATTTTGAAATCGGTGCAAATTAAACAAACAAAACGACTACAACAACAGTATTTAATGCTCCTTCCTTATGATCCCTATGATCCCGTGATCTGAAATGTTTATGTGGTTTTATATAGTATCCCCAATTGCGGTTGCGTAGTTGTTTTGTTTGTTTAATTTGAACCTACTTGAAAATGTCGTAATAGATATAAAATGAAAAATTATTATTTATTATTATACGACTCGAAAAATGCTGCTCATACGAACAAACCAAATGCAAGAATTACAGAAGTAGTGCACTCTATAGAAAGGAAATTCAGCATCTGAAATTGAAATCCGGCAACATATTACGAAATTAGTCACGGTAACCCTTTGATACTCTTTCCTAAGATACAAAATTTTTTACCATCGCGCTAGTGCGCCAACGTACTTTATACAGCAAGAGAGAATCATCATAGTCAGAGAAATATCGTGGTCACTGTAGGTACAAAATGTTCATCATTTACCAATCGGGAAGGGTATTCTGTACAACAGGATCAAAATCAACGATATCGGTCTGCGCCTTAAGCCGCGTCCGTATTGTTCGCTCGTGCTTGTGCTCCGGCTGCTTGCAAAGCTCGTGATGTTTGGCTTGTCATGTTCGAGGTGTTCAGTCTTGCATGTTCGAGACACATTACTTGTTCAATATGACCTTATTGTTCGCTTCCGTGAGGTTTAATGATGCTCCGACACAAATTTTTTGATGTTTCCGCTTCTGTATCGAACACGACGATCATTTGCTCCAGCCGTTCGGTCGTGCTTGTGAGGTGGTTCGCGTCCCGTCCACATTATGCTTGTGAGGTTTGTTATCTTGTGCTGGTAATGTTCGTTCGATCATGTTCGTTATAATGTGGACGCGG
This sequence comes from Leptarthrus brevirostris, assembly GCA_964036015.1. NCBI lineage: Eukaryota > Metazoa > Arthropoda > Insecta > Diptera > Asilidae > Leptarthrus > Leptarthrus brevirostris. Next base: position 93,904,496 of record OZ038374.1, read on the forward strand.
CTTTACGAAGCTAGGCGCCGTCTCATGATACAAATAGATACTCTAAGCATTCAGGATCATCAAAATCAGTCAGCGCGTTACAAAGTTAGACTGACTACCCCCACCACAACCCTTGGTTAACATTTTTCCTTAAAGTAATGTATACAATAAAAAAGAATCATCGAAATAGGGCTTTGCATTAAGATGCTCGGTAACGACCCCTTCCAACCCCACCGCGTCGTGGTACCAATGGGGCAACATATTCTACACATCAAAAGAAGAATCATCCAAATCGGTCTACGCGTTAAGAAGTTGGCATTCGCCCCTCCCCATCTCAACCCCACCGTTAAAATTTTTGTCGCGGAACCAATGGGTTAACATATGTACTCTATACATCAGAAAAAGAATCAACCAAATCCCTTCCCCGGCCCACCAAAGAAAATTTGTTTCCATTATTTGCAATAGGCGAGCATACTCTATACAACAAAAAAAGAATTATCCAAATCGGTCTACGCATTACGAAGTTAGATTACACCCCCACCCCACTCGACCAAAAATTTTTTACATGGTACCAATAGGGGAACATACTCTAACCAATAAAAAAATAATCATCTAAATCGGTCCACGTGTTACGAAGTTAGACTACTCCTTTCCTCCCACACCACCCTGGGACCAAACGGCAGAACCAAAGGACTTAGTATTCGAGGATGTAATGGTTACTGAATACCTTTCTGACCTATCAGATTGCTTCTCGAGCGGTCCTGATAGCATTCCTGCATCCGTCTTGAAAAAGTGCAAATTGTCTCTCGACCACGCTCCTTGCTACCTGTTTAATATGTCTTTATCTGTTGGCTGTTTTCCACGAATGTGGAAGGATTCTTTGATAATCTACCTTTATAAAAAAACCAATAAATACGATATTTCCAACTGCAGGCCCATCGCACACTATGACATTATGAGAAGATGTTCAAAGCTTCAGTAAGCGCCGTGCTCCCCTTTCACTGCAAGCCTTTCATGGGCACTTTTCCAGCAGGGCTTCACCAAGGGAAGGTCTACTAGAAATTGCCATTGAATTAGGCAAACCAGTAGATTGTACACGAACTTCAGTAAGGCCTTCGAAAGGATCAACCAATGCAGACTTATTCACAAACTGTCGTTGCCCGGGTTTCCTGCTCGGCCCGTAAATTGGTTATCCTCTTGCTTGTTAAGCTTAATTAAGAAGATGTTCTTCAATATCATAATTTTTTCTTCTCGCGAGAATATGATTCACCCTAACTTTCGTTTTTAACCGACTTCTCAAATACAAAGAGGTTTCAAGTTCAACGCGTATTTTTTTATTTATTTTTATTTCTTTTCTGTGTATAATTCTGGGCATAATTTCGTAACCGTTGACCGAATTGTGTGATTCTTTTTTTGTTGGGCAGAGTATGTTTTCTGATTGGTATCACGTAAAAAATTTGTTTGATGCTGTGGGGGTTGAACCTAACTTTCTAACGCGTGGAAAGATTTTAATGGTTCTGTTTTTGTTAGAGTATGATCCCCATTGCTAATAGAAGAACAAATTTGGCTCTAAGATGGGATGAAGGGTAGTCTAACTTCTTAACGCGTGGACCGATTTGGATGATTCCTTTTTGTTGAGTAGAGTATATTCTCCGATTGCTGTCATGAGAAACACTTTCTGATGGGTAAATTTATAACGCGTGGACCAATTTGGACCAATTTCTATTTTATAGAGTATGAAGATTTTCTCCAGGCTTTACGAACAAGAATCAGTAATTTACTACAATCTGTCATTGATAATATGAGTAAAAGTTTGGTCCTAAGGTGTGGGGAGGCTGAAGTAATCTAATTTCATAAAACGTGGACCGATTTGGATAATTCTTTTTCTGTTGAGTAGAGTATATTCAATGATTGGTACCATGTTGGAAGATTTTTTGATTAAATGGGGGTGGAAGCTGGGGTTGAATCTGAGTTTTTAACGCGTTTAGATGATTCTTCTTTTGTCGTACAGTGTATAATGCCCAATTGCTAATATAAAAAAAAAGTATGAACAGCAGTAGCTTGATTTTATAATTCGTGAACCGATTTGGATCAATCCTTACTACGATAAAAATGTATGGGGTGGAAGTAAACTCCATAACGCGTAGACCAATTTGAGTAGCTCTCTTATTGTTGCAAAGAGTATGGTCCCCCATTGCTACTATGAAGAAAACATTTTACCTAGGATATGATTCTTTTTGTGATGTATGGAGTATGTATTGGTACCACGACAAAAATGTATAGGATGGAGTGGGGGTGGTGGAGGAGTGCACCCTAACGCGAGTATCTATTTTGATGATTCATCTATTGTTAAATAGAGTATCTTTCTCCATGTGTATCATGACTTAAATTGTGGCTTAGAGTAAGAGTGGGAGGTGGGGCATCACCTGGCTTCCAAAGGCGTAGACCGATTGTAATGGTTTTCATTCGGTTGTACAGAATATATCATTGGTATATGATAAAAAAAATTGCATCTAAAGTCATTACGGGAAGAGGATGGAGCAGTACCCTTACTTCGTAATGCGTACCCCTATTTTTACAATTCTCTCTTGCTGTATAAAGTATGTTGGCGTATTAGCGAGATGGGAACAATTTTGTACCTAAGGTGAGGGTGTGAAATGGTGTCTGGGATTAACTTCGGAGTGTGTTGCCGGATTTGGATGATACTGTTTCTTTTCTATAAAGTGCAGTACCTCTGCAACTGTTGCAATTGCTTTCTTCGTACGAGCAATATTTTTTGAGTCGTTTATCTGAAGACACTAAAAACTGAAACATAATATAATTTAAAAAGCAAAAGTTAAACCGACTTCACAAAAAGTACTAAAAGGCATAAAAAATTGTGAATTTTATATTTATTACGATATTTTGAAGTCGGTGCAAATTGAACAAACAAAACACCTATCTAACTTCAATCGAAGATACTAAATAAAACTATCTAATCATTTCAGCTCAAGGAAGTCGTTTCAAGTTTTTTTCCTAAAACTATTTTTTTTAATCCCTGAACCTCTTCTCTATTTAATGCAATCAATCCTCTAATCGCAGTCCTTTTCGGTCCTGACAACGCCATCAGCAATTAAAAAACAAGTACTTCGCTCACACCAAAAATTTTATTTCGAAGACGGCGTTGCCATAATATATGGCAAGACATTTTTTATGGACATTGTAGACAGGGGGTAATGATACATGAACCAGTTCATTAAAAAGTCAATTTTAGTATAAACATAAATAGTAGGGAAGCTTCGAACAAAGTGGCAAAAATATCCAAGCACTCAATCAATTTTTTATTTAAATGGTAATTTCACTGAGAGATAATTCCCCGAATGGGAAATTCGCTCAGTAAACTTGTATATATAAGGCACGTTATTTCGTCCAAAATTATTGGAATAAAAGAGAAATTGTCCTCCTGAGAGCTAAGAAATGGATTCTCGCTCACTGAATTTTGAAAAGAAGAAGGGAATTGTTTTTACAGCATTGCCAGAATATTTTTTTCACGATTGAATAGGGAAATTTGGGAAGCTCTTCTTACAGTTAATATTTGTGTGCGCACCTAATTTAAGAGAAGTGAGACGGTCTGTATGAACTTAATCGTTATCTCTGACAGTAAAGTAGCACTACTAGATCTTTCAATTGGCATAATCTTTTACAAGGTTTTACACGCATTCTCGACTTAAAATTATGTGCTTTTTTGTTCACAAAGGAGTAGAAAGAAATAAGAGAGCAAAGAATCTCATCAAAGAAGGCTAACATAGACGATTTAAATTAAACGCCTAGTAAACCACCCTATGAGATTAAAGTAGAGGAGAGTCTTTTCCTGTGGCAAGTACAATGAGAGCTTGTGATCTTAGTGTAGAGCTACGTAGTACTCAGTGTCCTGAAATTATACATATACATCTTCCACTACTTCAGCGCTGCATGATTCGTTCAGAGGTTAGATTTCTGAACATAGAGTAATTTATGAAAATGCTTCGTAGAATTAGTAATGAACAGCAGTTGTTTTGTTGTAACGCAGTAACAACTCTCTGCTTTAATAGAGCCCTATGTAATATCCCACTACTCTGCTTTCTGTGACAGCACGGTGTCAATACCACTACCATTAAAGGTATAGACTACTTTCGGATATGTTAATTCAGGGTAAACCAGTTCTCCGCTGAGGCTTTTTTCTTAGTGTCTGTGATAACTTCTTTCGCTGTACTATAGCTACATTTGTTGGAAGAATTGAAGAATATTTCGAAAAATGCATTTTCCGAATATTTCTAATATGAATTTGTGGACATGACGAATACATTAATAGGAAAAAAGCTTACAAAATTGTATTTCCGCTTAATGAATTTATAAAAATTAAACCTTAAAGCTTTTTACAAAAGACCTTGAAAATTCAAAAATATTAACCACTACAATTTTTTTTATAGTAGTACTTGTAGTCTTTATAATACTTGTAATCCTTGCCCTTGTGGTGCTTTGAGCGGAAGAAAAATTTCGCCTTCCGACTCGTACTACAATCAAAGTCTTCGGTGAGTGGGATAAGTGATAATATGTCCACCTACCAATCCACGTTCGAACCCCTCCGGCAGAGATCCATGGTTGTGTTCTACAACAAATTACGACAAAAATACCATGGAGGTTGCAAAGAAAATGCCAGTGGTTCGGAATCCAGCTTAAATTGTAAGTCCACTTGCAATCGTTGTCTGGAATCGGGTTAAAGAAGATGTGTATTAATATCATTCTGTAGTAGTGTTCTGCTTCTTCTTCTTGTATTTAAAAAATTATCTAAGGTTTTTAATTTTAATTAAAAATATTCCAAACTAATTTTCTTTTACATTTAGCTATCTTGGATACACTATGCAAGGAGTTTCTGCGTGCCAACGTTTCGGCCATTCTGTACATGATGAATTACGAGCAGTATGGTCGCAGCACTGCATCTGCACAGTATTTTCTCCAGTTAGCTGGTTACTTAGGTATTCCGGTGATCTCATGGAATGCTGACAATTCTGGGCTGGAACGAAGAGCATCGCAATCGACACTTCAACTCCAGTTAGCTCCAAGCATTGAGCATCAGAGCGCAGCCATGTTGAGTATTTTAGAAAGATACAAGTGGCATCAATTCTCGGTGGTCACTTCACAGATAGCCGGGCACGATGACTTCGTCCAGGCTGTCCGAGAGCGTGTCACCGAGATGCAGGATCATTTCAAATTTACAATTCTAAATTCAATCATTGTAACACGATCCAGTGATTTGCTTGAACTAGTTAATAGCGAAGCTAGAGTAATGCTTCTTTATGCCACTCAAGGTGAAGCTATTGATATACTTAGAGCTGCTGAAGAGTTGAAGATAACTGGCGAAAATTATGTGTGGGTTGTCACACAGTCAGTTATCGAGAAGAAAAATGCCCATCCACAGTTCCCTATTGGAATGCTAGGAGTACACTTTGATACAACAAGCCCTGCTCTGATGAATGAAATTTCGAACGCGATCAAGATTTATGGATACGGGGTCGAAGCATATATAACTGACTCAGGAAATCAAGGACGAAAGCTAACTACACAATACTTGTCTTGCGAGGATGAAGGAAAAGGACGATGGGATAATGGTGAAATGTAAGTTGTATTTATTTACTTTTTAACGATCATGATGAAAACTTTACTCTTATTTTTCAAAGATTCTTCAAATATTTACGGAACGTGTCGATTGAAGGAGATCTCAACAAACCGAATATTGAATTCACAGCTGATGGCGATTTGAAATCTGCCGAACTAAAAATAATGAACTTACGACCCAGCGCTAATAGTAGAAGTCTTGTGTGGGAAGAGGTAAGAAGAACTTTTACATTTTCTTTTCAATTTCTAGACTGAATATATTGTGGATGAAATTAACAATATTTACACCAATATTTGTGTAATAATCTGAACACATTCGAGGGCATGTTTCTGTTTCAAAAACTGATAGATTTAAATTAAAATTACTTTATACACCACACATTCATTCAATATGAAAGGTACCATCAGTCTTAGAGCGACGAGTTACGAGTAATATATATATGCTGCTTATAAAAGTCTGCTTTCGGTTTTTCCAAATAGGAGGAATTCCCACATTAATATTTGCCTCAATAATTACATCGGATGTGTCAGTGGCACCTAAGTGCACCTACAGGGTGTCTTAAATATCTGGAAATGACTGAATATCTCAAAAAATACATTTTGGATCGAAAAACGAAAAGCAATCATCTAATATTTTTGAAAAACTGTCAAATAATACCAAAATTAACCTCATACCTGACCCCTGTGGATTCAAGTTTAAAATCTTAAATAGGAAAAAACGTCGATTTTGTTTGTACTTCGAGGACAAAAATTGCTTAGATTTCTACAGGGGATGTGGTGAAATTTGTTATAAATTTGTTATACACTTCTACTATTATGCAATTTTCGTTGCACCAGGCAATGCATAATAAGTTCCGTTTTCAGACTTTTAGCACACCCTGTATATTAAATTTATAAGCCAAATCAAAGCTTTAATTTTTGATGAATTCGGCTTTCACTCCCATCCATTCGTAAACTGTTTTGCAACATGATTGTTCCGAAGAGGAATTTACAAAAACAACTCATTGGGCTTATCCAACAAGATAAGCCTAGATTACTTCTGGAGTTTCTCTTTCCATTCATAACTCAATTGAATTTTTTCTGACTTTTTGTTTGCTTTGTTTTTATTATATGAATTGTGTTCACTATTCCGACTAACTCTAATATAGGGTACTCTTAAATACATCAGAGGTGGTTCACCTAGAATCTTAAAAGAATGAAAATTTCAAATTTTTAAATATTTGCAAAGAAATATTTGTATAAAAATTTTGTAAGCCACGATTTAAAATCTCAACTTGGCAGAAAAAATCATTCCAAAATTTTCTTATTTCGATATTTTTCCCTGTGATTGCACTGAAATACTTAGTTCATTCGTTCTTTCTCAAACAAGATGCGCATCATCGCATCTACTCTAGATACAGGCCCGGAAACTATTTCAGTTCGGCCATTTTACCAACAAGCGTGTCGTTATTATTTGATTTACGAGTATTTTTGTACCATAAATTAACCAATCCTTGGACACATATAAAACTGTACACTGTCTTAACCAAAACTAAAGAAAAATAATGATGTCATTGAAGCATTCTAACCTAAATTCTTCAACCAAACGAACACAAGAGAGAATATTCCCATTAAAATACATGAAAATTGTAATTGAGAATTTTTTTTATCGTGACCACATGTTCAAAACATTTGTAGGTTCACGTCAACTAAATCCCAAGTTGTGACTTTAAAAATACTGCGAGAAACCCTAGGGAAAAGTAGAATTCCGGAGGCTTTTCCTATTCTTTATTTACACCACCAAATCTCAGCTGTTGTGTCAGCTTCCGGGTATCTAGAGTAGGCTGAGCACAACCAATGATAACTATGTGCATACAGAGAGCATGGAGCGAGAGGGTTACTGCCGAATTGGCCAGATAAATTTGGCCCCAGAAAATAAGATTTAATAATAAAGCAATGAGTAATATCTGGGTTACATGAGGCTAGTTTTTAAGCTAGAATAGCAAACTAGTGCTAGCAGCTCTGGCTTCGTGTAAACAGAACTAGTTTCATTTCTAGGCTAGTAAGCTAGTGAGAAAGCTAGTAAGCTAGCGTCTCAAGCAAGGATAATTTAATATCAATCATATTTGGTACACTTTCTTCTTCTTTCTCATTGTGATTATTCCATTAATTTTTATAATTTTACAGCAAAGTACAAAATATAATTAAAACGTTGATCCAATTCATTATTTCAGATTGGTGTTTGGAAATCTTGGGAAACTCAAAAATTAGACATTCGAGACATAGCGTGGCCAGGAAACTCACATGCTCCACCCCAAGGAGTCCCGGAAAAATTCCACTTGAAAATAACATTCCTTGAAGAAGCGCCTTACATTAATCTATCACCAGCCGATCCTGTGAGTGGCAAATGTTTGATGGATAGAGGAGTCTTATGCCGTGTCGCTGCAGATCACGAAATGACAGATATTGATATGGGTCAAGCCCATAGAAATGGTTCCTTTTATCAGTGCTGTAGCGGCTTTTGTATAGATCTCCTCGAAAAATTTGCCGAAGAATTGGGATTTACTTATGAATTGGTGAAAGTTGAGGACGGTAAATGGGGTACTTTGGAAAATGGGAAATGGAACGGTCTAATAGCGGATTTGGTAAATCGCAAAACTGATATGGTGTTAACTTCGCTTATGATTAATGCTGAACGGGAAGCAGTGGTTGATTTCAGTGAACCATTCATGGAAACTGGAATTGCCATAGTCGTCGCCAAGAGAACAGGTATAATTTCTCCCACAGCGTTTTTGGAACCTTTCGATACCGCTTCGTGGATGTTGGTAATTTATCTTCAATAATAAACACTTTTTTTAATATTTATGCTAGTTTTTATTTCAGGTTGGAATTGTAGCAATACAAGCAGCCACTTTTATGATCTTCCTATTCGAATGGTTATCACCAAGCGGTTTTGATATGAAACTTTCTCTCCAAACTGGCTCTGTTGTTCCATACCGATTTTCACTCTTCCGAACATATTGGCTTGTGTGGGCTGTTCTATTCCAGGCAGCTGTGCATGTTGACTCTCCAAGAGGATTTACTGCTCGTTTCATGACCAACGTATGGGCTTTATTTGCTGTAGTCTTTCTAGCTATCTACACTGCTAACTTGGCTGCTTTCATGATAACTCGGTATGGAAGAAACATATATGGAAATAGCAATTTATATACAATACCATTAATTTTGGTCTAATTATGTTTTAAAGGGAAGAATTCCATGAATTTACTGGATTAGATGACTCTCGCCTAACACGACCATACTCGCATAAACCGACTTTTAAATACGGTACTATTCCATATAGTCACACAGATTCTACTATTACAAAGTACTTTAAAGAGATGCACTTTTATATGCGGGAGTATTTATGTCGGACATGTTTTTGTATTTACGTTTAATCGGTTTTTTTTTTAGATTTAATAAGACTAGCGTAGCAGATGGAGTTGCTGCGGTTTTGAATGGAAATCTTGATGCTTTTATTTACGATGGTACTGTTCTGGATTACCTTGTCGCGCAAGATGAAGACTGTCGATTATTGACGGTAGGCAGTTGGTATGCAATGACAGGTTACGGTTTAGCGTTTAGCCGAAACTCCAAATACGTTCAAATGTTTAACAAACGCTTGCTTGAGTTCCGAGCAAACGGAGACCTGGAAAGATTAAGAAGGTACTGGATGACAGGAAGTTGTAGGCCTGGTAAACAAGAGCATAAATCCTCCGACCCATTGGCTTTAGAACAGTTTTTATCGGCTTTTCTGTTGTTGATGGCTGGTATCCTCTTGGCGGCACTTTTACTATTACTTGAACATGTATATTTTAAATATTTTCGGAAAAGATTAGCCAAATCCGATCGTGGTGGATGTTGCGCTTTAATTTCAATATCTATGGGAAAATCACTTACTTTCAGAGGTGCGGTATTCGAAGCAACAGAAATTTTGAAAAAACATCGGTGCACGGATCCTATTTGCGATACCCATTTATGGAAAGTAAGACATGAATTGGATATGGCCCGACTAAGAATACGCCAATTAGAGAAGACGATGGACAAACATGGTATAAAGCCACCACAGATCAAGTAAGTTTATGTTTTTTTACTTTACTATGAGTGAAGGAAGTGGTTTGGTAAAACAAGTCAACTGCGAATTTTGAGACATTTTGATTGTATTGAAAAAGGTATGTGTATGTGTGTGTAAGCCAGCCGCATATTTTAGCGCCGATACCATCTGACCAATCTCGTTCAAATTCGAAATCTAGGATTCAAACACATATATATCGGTCCGATTTCTTCATTTTCAAACTATAACATCAATTAATGATTTTCTAAAAACGTTACGCAGTTATGTGGGGAGGGGAGGGTCAAGCAAATTGTTACGTAACATTAAGTCTTTGTTAAAATTTAAAGTCCAAACTGAAACCTAACTTTGTAACGCGTGGTCCGATTTGGATGGTTCTTTTTTGTTGTACAGAGTATGATCCCCCATTGCTAATATTAGAAAAAAAAATGGCGTAGGGTGGGGGGAGGGGTAGTCTAACTTTGTAACGAGTATACCGATTTGGATAATTCTTTTTCTGTTGGGTAGAGTATGTTCCGTGGTCGATATCAGAAGAAAAAAATTTTGTGGATGGGGGAGGGTGGGGGTGGAACCTAACTTTGTAACGCGTGGTCCGATTTCGATGGTTCTTTTTCTGTTGTATAGAGTATCATCCCCCATTGCTAATAGGAGAATAATTTGGTCCTATGGTGAAAGGTGTGGGAGGGGGGGAGGGGTAGTCTAACTTCTTAACGCGTGGACCGATTTGGATAATTCTTTTTCTTTTGGGTAGAATATGATCCTTGGTTGATACTTCTAAAAACCAAATGTTGCTTGGGGGGGGGGGGGGGGGGGGAGGGTGGAACCTAACTTTGTAACACGTGGACCGATTTGGATGGTTCTTTTGCTGTTGTATAGAGTGTGATCACCCATTGCTAATAGAAGAATAATTTTGCCCACGGTGGGGGGTTGGGCGAGGGGAGGAGTAGTCTAAGTTCGTAACGCGTGGACCGATTTGGATATTTCTTTTGGGTAGAGTATGCTCCCTGGTTGAAAGTGACAAATAAAATAGTTTTAAAAAAAAGTTGAACCGACTTCACAAAAAGCGCTAAAAAGCATAAAATAATTTTTAATTTTATATCTATTACGACATTTTGAAGTCGGTGCAAATTAAGCAAATAAAACAACTACAGTACCACAATTGAAAATAATACATAATACTACCTGCACGTTTCAGCTTACGGGATCATAAGAAATGACGATTAAATATTTCTGTTGTAGTTGTTTGGTTTGTTTGATTTGCACCGACTTCAAAATGTCGTAATAGATATAAAATTAAAAATTATGTTATGCTTTTTAGCGCTTTTTGTGAAGTCGGTTCAACTTTTTTTTTTCAAAACTATTTTATTAAACTGAGAAAACCATTCGTACACTTGATTTTTACTAAGAATATGTTCTTTGTAAACTGTTTGCATCGTCACAACAGTTTCTGCTGCTTTTTTGTTGAGTAAAAAACAAAGCTTCACAGCTGCACGTTGTTCGTAAGAATCAGACATTTTTTCGTGTCACGTTTGCACTGCGCACACACAAACAGAATTGAAGAAGAGTCCGACCGCTGCGATCAGGCAAAACTCTACCCTAAAAGTCAACTTACGAATTTCACGCACACATTAGGGCCAAAGTGCACTAAAATTTCGTTTAATTTACATTGCTTTGTATTCCGGTATTACGCGCAACATACTTAACATTTTAGGTAAGAATAATCATCTGCGTGTTACGTAACGTTTAGGGGATTGATAACGCAAAACGTTACGGCGCGTTACATGGGGGGGGGGGGGGGTCAAATATGTTCAAAAACTGCTTTACGTAATACTTGACCGGCCCCTAAGGTAAATGAGGAAACTTGAATCTTGTTTTTTTGCATTGCTGCGAGCTAGACAACAGCCCAGAGACGGAGTGGATTATTTTAATTTCTTAATAAAAGCTCACGGGGGATGACTACCCAAGGCTATGACTCGGAATGTCATCAACTGAATCTCGGCTGATCACAGCCTCCGCTGGACAGTCATCTGTCAGCAGAAGCTTGGGCAGAGATGGTGGATGGCATGCTATATCGCTAGCGATCGCGATAGAGAAGTGGGTGGTTCGCAAGAAAACTGCCATCTCCGCCGCTGGTAGCACAACAAAAGAACATAAATCATGCCTTTTGGGGGTCAGGAAATTAAACGAAAACAATAAAAGGAGAAACATTTTGAAAGGCAAAAAGAAAAAAAACCCCGAAAGGAAAAACTTGAAATAGAATGATCAATACTAAATCTGAATAAAAGGAAATAAAGCAGGAGGAGGAGGGATTACAGCAGTCGTTGCCAACTTACCAGATTACGTTGGGCCTTCGTCGTCGACTCTATTAAATCTGCAAAATAGAGAGAAGGACCACTCATTATGAGGGTTCGGCCCACCGACGTAGCAGCCGCCGTTAATGAGGACGACGAGGAGAGAGAATTACGACGCTTAAATTTGACCCATATAATATCGTTCTTTTCTCAAAATACTAAAAATATCTCCTTATAAAAACATATTTTCAAAAATTCGACGCGTACATATCCTTTTGGTTCTCTAAGAGACATCACAGCAATTTTATCCTTCAATTTCTTATGAATCCTAACTTAATTAGCACATCAGGAATACTTTTTCAGGTAAACATTTACCTAAGCAACAGCGACCAGAAGATATATCATGTTTACATGCAGAGTTGAACCCAGGTTCAACCCGAGTTGAGTTACATGCAAACACAGATCGAGTTTAAAGTGGGTTGACTTGACTCGACCACGCTTTGCTTGCTGAGTCGAGTCGAAATGAGTTCTATAAACACGGGTTGAGTAGTCAGTCAAGTTGATTGACAACTTACAGCTAATTTGTAATTTATTTTCTATAAACAATTTTTATTTCAAAATGGCAAAATGGAATGTACAAAGATGCGGAAACGATAATGGAAGAACAAAAGAACTTTCTAAAAAAGAGTTCACAACCAAAAACGAAAAACAAATTAAAACGGGATTCAAAAATTTAAAGAAGAAGCTGTCATTTCAACCATGTTTGAACCCACTCTCAACTAAACCTTTCAATCCTGAGTGCTTAAATACACGAGTCGAAAAGTCAACTTGATCTCAACAAAATCTTTCAACCCCGCATGTAAACATGGCAATATGCATCAAACGCTTGAAGAAAGTGATGCGTGCCGTACCATTGATTATGTACTTAGTCGGTCCCATAATGAACTAGCCTGATATAGTTCTACGCGACATGTCGATACATGTTATTAATATGTAAATATTTCCGGATTAGCCGCGGCTAATCCGGAAATATTTACATATTAATATGAGCAACCGCGAAAGCCTAAAAAGTGATACATGTAATGTTGCATCGAATAGTACCATGTATCATGTACTTTGTGTACGAACACTCATCGACTTGAAGAGCGTAGTCTCAGTTTAGTAGTTATTTGAACAACAAGAGTCGCGTATTTCTTCAAAATGTCGAAAACCGAGTATCGAAGAGTCGTAAAGTTTCTGTTTAAAGAACGCTTATCTCCCGCCCAAATAAAATAACGATTAAATGGCATTTACAAGGAGTGTTCCCCCTCTTACAGCACAGTGAAAAATTGAGTGAAAGAGTTTCGCCTCGGGAGAGAAACCTTCGAAGATATAGGCCATGACCGTCGACCGGTGGAAGTGCTCACTCCAAAAACTGTTGCTCTAATCGAAGAAGAAGTTTTGATTGACCGCCCTTTGAATATAAGAGAAATTGCAGCTAGACTTGGGCTCTCTATAAAAGTACCGTCCATTGTGCAATCCATGAACATTTTTATATGAAATAAGTCAGTGCAAGATGGGTCCCGAAACTTCTGTCAGCTGTGCAGAGACAGGAGAGATTGCGCTATGCTTCCGAGTGTTTGGAAATTTGTGGAAAAAAACTCAAAGAATGTGATCAAGCGACTAGTTACTGGTGATGAAACTATGGTCTTGTATTATGATCTAGAAAGCAAGTGCGAGTCAACAGAACGGCGTTATAGTGGTGAAAAGCCACCAAGAAAAAAGGCAAACAATCTACCAAAAAGTTATGTGAACAATCTTTTGGGATTTCCAAGGTATTTTGATGGTGGATTTTAAAGAACGAAATACAGTTGTATGCGGCGAATATTATGCTTCATTAATATATAAACTGCGAGACATGATAAAGGAGAATCGCAGAGACAAACTTCTATAAAGGTGTCCTGTTGCTACACGACAACGCTTCCGTTCACACCGCCGGTGTTTCGAAGGATGCAGGTCGTCAATGCGGATTCACGGAGCTCGACTACCCACTTTATAGTCCAAACATGGCCCCGTCCGATTATTATTGATTTCTAAATTTAAAGCGGGACTAAAGGGGAGGAAAATTTTCAAGCGATGAAGAGTTGCAGGCGGCCGTCTTCAGTCATTTTGAGGACACAGATTATGCTTATGTCTATAGAAATGTAAGTTTACAGATGTCAGAAGTGCATCATTATTGGTGGAGATTATACTCAAAAATAAAATTGGTTTCATTTCATTTTCTTTCATTTCATAGATAGGCCAATTCATTATGCGACCGGCTACGTTTTACATGACTTACTAATTTGTTTGACTAAATTATTTAATTTTATCTGGAAGGAAATTAGGATAATTCCATCGGGCCTAGAAGTTTATACCGAGTTGCAGGTAGTTGCTGTGCATTGGCTTTCCCCACATCTGATCTTCTATTAAAAAACGGTTGCTGTGCAATTTGGACAGTATCCTGCAGAGTCTATCTGATTCCCTAGAGCTCTTAATTGAATGGCAGTTTTCCATTCAAGCCGCTTTCTTGGCTTCTCTGATGGTTTTTTATAAACCTTAAGGCAATCCTTATAAGGTTCGTAGAAATTAGGCCTGTAGCAAATGTTATCTCGGGTAATCTTCATCAGATTAGAGAGACCTTCATTCCACCAGGGCGAAAGGATTTTTTACTATATTTTAAGAAACAAGATACATTCAATGACGTGCTGATGGCTTTCTAAAATGTGTGTACTCTAAATTGTAGCTCTTGAATTGTCCCTGGTATGATTGCATATTTAGATTTGATCATTTGGCTGTATTTCTTCCAGTCTGCTCTTTTGGAGTTTCGAAAATGTTTAGGTCTTCAACCTACCAGTTCAAGATCGAATAGTATCCAGTTATAATATGGAGAATGACCTTAAGTCTGACAATCCCCAGTTTACGAACCAAACGTTATTTTTGGATGATGTTAGTGTAAAGTCAAGCACTTTCTCCCAACCATCAAGGTTAAGGTGGGGGAGGAGCCCTTCTAAAGACTAGGAGGTTAGTGTTAACTATAAAATCAAAAATATACTCAATTGTTAATCATTTTCCCAGCTGTCCCATAATGAATGTCTTGCATTCGTGTCACATTCCATCAGCAGGTATTCCTTTTTAACTATAAGTTCGGTTATCAACATCTCCACTTCTGGTGGGGAGGGGTGCTTGGTTGATCATAAGCCACGTAGGCCGAGGCAATGTAAATGTTCCCGTTACTGCTGTCTTCCAACTTGACAACCATCAAGTCTTTTAAGCTGTAATTGAGACAAAGAAAAACTTTTAGGTACTTTTTTGCCAAAATACAGGTTCTAGTCTTACCTCACAAATCCACGTTCTGGCTGTTATAAACGTCATAATTGAGGTCACCTAGTCCCCTAATTGTCAGATTACTGACCCAAGGTTTCTGGATAATGACAAAATCGAGATTCTCTTCCACTAGGAAGACCAATAGATTCTCTGTAGCACATTTCGAGATGTTTCGATGCACGAAACTCAGCATTTAGCATTTTATGGAGGATCGCGGTCTTCGATCCTCATCTCATTCAGCCATTCGTCAAACTTATTAATGACATATTCAGTCATTGTTAACTGGACAGGAATTCCGCAGTCCACCCCGTTGTTTAATTGCTGTGGTAGGATAGTAGGTATATAAAATTCTTGATTCCCACTTACTACTGCTCAATGCCTAGAAACCTTCTGAAATTTTACGTATTCCAACGGTATAATCTATACAAGTGATTCAATAATTGAGTTCCAGAGAAACAGAGAAGTGGAAATGGTGCAGGCTCAGGCTTAGTCACGAACAAAATCTCGGTCCTTGCATTTTTGTGTGCATCGCTTAATGTATGTCCAGCGTCCATTCATGATAATCTCGTAAAATTAAGGAGTTAATTCAGAGAAAAATCACCGGTTGACCTAGGCCCAGGAGGTTCTTGACCCCCATGACCCCACTCTGTATCCGACCTTGCCTCCCCCAAAAACTTCTATAACAATTTTTATAAATAAAAACACTAGCTTTTTTTGTAACTGATTTAATTTTTTAATAAAATTTAGGCTCTTTTGCACAAAATAGTTTTTTTTGTATCCATTCTATCGATGGAGTAAGGAATAACGTATCGGTCTTCCATTCCGGAGGTCCTAGGTTTGTTTTTGCTGACAACAAATTACGACAAAAAGGCCACTGCGGGTTGCAATGTAATGTCGGTGGTTCGAAATCCACCTTAAATTGTAGATACACTTGCGTTTTCTCGATTCGGGTGAAGTTCTTCTCCCGTCCCATGCCCCACAGGCCACAAGTGGTTATGTGAACTGGAGAGGGAGAGAGAGCTTGGCAGAAATATACACTTCTTTAAAGCCTATAAAATAAATTAAAGGTAGTATGGAAGTAATTAGGAATAAAATAGAGCGCGTCAAAAACTGACTCTACCTACCGAACGTGTCTGTTAATAAGAGAGGCTTCATCCTTCAGTTTTTGGCGGCCAAACCCGCTGGCGAACTTCTCTTCGTAAGAGTATCGGCAATGAACTTTTGGACTAACGAGAGCAGAAATACAGTAACTCATCTCTATTGCCTTAGAATTTTGATATGGTTACCAACACTACCAAGAAATCTGTCGCCTTCAGCTGCGGAGTCGCGATGCCCAGAGGAAAATTAAAGCACACCATATTGTATGTTGTAGCTATCTTTGGAAGCTGTGTACGCAAGATCCGTCGTGTCCACCTTTATTTTATTTAAACATTATGTCTACAAATGGAAGCATTGAGAGATTTTATGTTTGCTTTTCTCCAGCGATGGATTGCGAGAAATTAAGAAGCAATGACATAGTTCGTATCAGACAGGTGTTAAAAGTTTCTGATATAGCCTTTAACAACCTAAGCTGTAAGTGCTAGCTGTAAGAGCCTAGCTTAACATTGAAGCATGTGACTTTACTGAACACACTAATTCTATCCTACAATTAGTCTAAGGCTATGTCTATTGTGTTTTCATATACGTCATTGGCCTGAAAAAAAGAAAAATAACATTAACTTGACTTAACTTTCCAATAATAAATAACCTTAAGTATATTGAAAGGAAATATAAGACAATGTATCCTTTCATATTTAAACAATTTTTTACAGACTTTCTTCAGCGTCAGATTTGATAACTCAAGGATTCAAAGAACGACCGCCATTGTTAGGAAATCTTAGTTTGGGAGGAAGTGCACAGGACCTCTACAGATGGTTGTATTTGAAAGACTCTCGATTACAAAAGAATGTCAAAACTTTCACTTATACCTATTTCAGGTCGTACAAAACGGAGATTGCTGAAATGGAAACAGTGCTATAGTTCGATCACAATAAATACATTTTATGTGAAAGAATATGTCTAAGACATTAGCGAAAATTTTTATATGGTAATTAACAATGTGCTGTCTTTTTATAACCCGAGCAATGAAAAGGTTTGTTTTTTATATATAAAATCTTGTCTTATGTGTAAAATTAGGAGGAAGAAGAATAAATATGCTTCCAGGAATTATGTGGTAAATCTGAAACTTGATGAACATAAATTCTACAAAGTCATTATATAAATGAAATAATTACCAAAATGCGTGTATTACTCAATAATAAACTTATGCAAATTGTGTTTTTAAAAACTTACATAAATGTACAAATATTTAAAAACTGAAACTAACTACCGTGTCAACCACGTCTCAGATTTACAGATCTTTTTAGAATTGAATTAGAGAGTAAATAAATATTTAATGTTGTTTTTTTTAAATATTTTAAAAATGTTGTTATGTTTTTAACAAATTTTTGAATACACAACAGTGGCAGTTAATGTTAACAATTTGTAGTAAGATAGAGTTTAAATTTGCTTAATAATAGCGAAGTAAAGAAAGTTCAATTGATCGGTCGCGACGGAAAATATTTCTTATTCGTTGTTTAAATAATTGTAGCACAAGTATTGGCCAACTGGCATGCATATAATTGTGTAATGAATGTTGAAAAATAAAACTGTCTAGAAAGAAATGGTGTGTTTAATATTACCAGTTAACATTACTTTTTCAGTCAAATTAAAAGTTTTTGGGCTCGCTATAAGTCCAAACTTGCAATCCAAAAAAATGCATCAGATTGGATTTTGAATTTGAATTTTACCTTTTTACACATTTTCTTTGCTTTCATATTTCAAAAATCGTTAGTGGAATTATTCTCATCGGATATTTACACACATTTGTGAAGTTATAAGAGCGTCTAGGATATTTCAATAAAAAGACTTGGATTCAGAGAAGCCAAGAAAAAGGTAAGAGGGGCACCTAGAACCAGGGAGATGCATCGGTGCATCCCAATAAACATTATTGTTTTCCTATACAGGGTGTGCCAAAATAAGTGGGTTGATAGATCTCACCTAGACAAAAATTGTATGACAGGGGGGAGGGGGGGGGGGCAATCTGAATCGTTTGAGAGTTACAGCGTGATTCATAAGTTTGCAATTTTTATGGTATCATCTGGGAGTTACTTACTACTCAATGCAGAAACATCAAACAAACGCCAAAAAACTACTATCCCAATGAAATTTCCAAAATTATCAACAATGCGGATCTAACTTCAACAATTTCAGGTATAAGCACTTTCAAAAGTGAAAGAAATATTTTGCGATTACCTAAACTTCAGCATTTTCAGACATTCTCTCCGAAATTCATGTAATTCATACACCTGTTTTCTATTTTTATTAAATTGTCCATCTTATTCCCTTTCCAAAAAGGTACATCATGTCCAGGTAAAGAAAGGACGTATAAATTTAAACGTAGAAAACCTTTTGGGGAATATTATAAAAATCTGCAATTTAAAGAAATTAAACTCAAGTTAACCCTAAGATGCTTTTTATTGCATTCGAAACTACAATTAATATTACTATGTTACAAAAGCTGTTCGAAGTGTTCTCCGACACTTTCGATGCATGCCAATAACCCCCTTGCAGTTCCCTCTTTAAGGTGTATTGTAGCCAGCCTCTCCCGAATTTTCGACGCTGCAGTACTAATTTTGCTAACATATTCGTGATTAGTGTTAACTGACCTTGAGTAATCTTCATCCGTCATTGTTTCCCTTAAGAAAAAGTTCAATGGGATAAGATCTGGAGATCTAGCAGGCCAAGAAATTGATGTCCCTCGTCCAAGCCAGAGCTCAGGAAATTTGCTCCGAGTCAGTTCCTTGTATCCAGTGGAACCAGTTCACGGAGAGTCAAAATAAATTTGACTGGGATGGGAAGGGTGTTCAGCCTTAACCCGTCGTCGGGAACCATTTTGAACTCCTGATAAATCGAGCTAGGTCTCTGACACCGGTGGAGCCTAATTCGGTTAGCTCTTCAAAGAAGGGGGAGCCCAATAACCGGTTCCTACGGTTGGCTAGGGCCGGGAAGTTACTGAGGAGGTGAAGTATGGTTTCCTCTTCTCTTCGTCATAGAAACTCCTACAGAAGCCGTTTGAAGGTGCTCCCAGTCTATCGGCGTGTTTACCTATGAGGCAGTGGCTCGTGATACCGGCTACGGTACCTACTGCTAATTGTTTTGCGTCCGAGTAGGATTAGCTCTGTTGACCGTTTAAGGTCAAGCTTTGGCCATATCTGTCGGGTAATCAGGCAGGTGTGTTCCTCCTGCCAATTAATATTTGCAATCCTGCGAGATTCCTGCAAGAGTTCAAGTTTGCAAGTGGCCAGCGGTTTACTCAGCTGGTGGTTAATGTCCGAATCCGGACGTGTGGTACCGATTCTCGCTAGTTCGTCGGCTCTACAGTTACCCGGAATATCACTATGTCCAGGCACCCAGATGAGCCGTACTTTCAGATGCTCAGCTATGTCATTTAGTGCTGAGCGGCATGTTATAACCGATTTGGAGGTGGTGTATACTCCCGTGAGGGATTCAATAACGGCCTGACTATCTGTGAAAATACATATGCTGTCTGTAGGTTCCGAGAAGATACCCCTACCTACTTTGCCTTCTAATTTGGAGCCAGTGTAGAGATGCACTGACTTCCCCCATTGGGGAGGACTTTCCTTCTATTCCGATCTGGTGGGAAAGAAGGAGTCCAATTTAGTCTCAAGACAATGTACTTATGTATGGTTGCTTCGAAAATACAGTCACAGCATGTGAGGGCACGTATGTATTTATTACACGAATATATTTTTCAATTGACAAAGACCAAAGCGGCCGAAATTCCATAATTCGTCGTTTCGCCAGACGGTCAATTGGAAGCTGTACTCATTTCGGTTCTGTACTATGCACCTCGATTAGTAAGATATGTGCCATTCAGAGCCATCCGCTCAGCATTAGTTGCTTTAGATATTATCATCGACGAATGCTTTAAGGACTTGTCTTACTACAAGAAAAAGTAAGTTAAAGCAAGATGGTTTAACATTAAAATGTTAAAGTGGAAACAGTAATAAAACAATCTCAAAATAATAATATTACCAAAAATAAATAATAATTTAGAAATTTTCCAATTTCGGATTCGTTCCTCCATAACCCGAGCGGTAATGAAAATAAAATACCTTTAGACGTTATTTAGGCATACAGTACGAGTACTATACATTGCTTCTGATTTCATTTCTGTTGGTTTTACGTCCAGAGGTCATAAAAAATGGCCATCATACTTTGCTACATTTTATTTGCAGCGTGAAAAAGATTAATAACTGCCTACCGGTCATTACCATATCTACCCACCTGAAGCAGGTATTTAAACACCAGAATGACTGAATATGCAAATATAAACTTTAATTTCGTCATCGGTTACCGTTGCTAAAGATCAACAACTTTGAAGCTTAAATCTTTAGCATTTATTTTATTTTTTTTGTATTCAATAATTCTTCCCACATAAGGCTTTTTATATAGGCACAACGAGAGCTAACATCGTTTAAAATTTAGCAGCAATAGTGAGCCGTGTCAATCTGGTATTCGTACATTTGCAAAATCTATTTCACGAACAAATGTTTATTTATTTACTACAATTTTGCTCCGAATGCAGTAACAAATTACGGAAGTTACGTAAGACTGAAAATGCTTAAGGCTGTTTCGTTATTTTAAAAACATTTGTTTTGTATTACGTTAAATTTCCCTTTTGTTTGCATTCTCGTCTGCCATACAGATCATGAAAGACCTTCACTTAACTTGATCACACTTTCAACTTCACCGGGAAAGAGTGATGCTTAGTTTACAGAAAAGTGGAGGAAGTCTTTGCGGTGGAAACCAAATATGTTTGATGGCATTCGCGTTACCATGGACTTTTAGTGCAAAATCTATTAAGGCGTATGTGTTTACGCCAAAACTTTTTTCAACAAATTATCTTAAAGAATTAAACGAAATTTAGATTTAAATTGAGTGTAAGCCGAATTTTGTGCATAAGAATATTGAAAATGCTATTTTATCTTATATACTGTGCCTACTTTTTTCCCTATTCCTGTCCTATACTCTATTCATTTACTTTGTATATAATGCAAAGCGACCACTGTTTATTAGTTAATTCATCACACAAAAACCACCGAGCAGGTATGTAAGGATGTATGGTCCCTGTAAAACAACGATAATTAAAAAGTAAAAGAACCAAATTCTATATTTATTTAATTTAAAACAAGCTATCTTTACAATAGTCGAGTTCCGTGGGGACCATGGGCGTCGCCAAAGGGGGACAGGTAGGGGCAGCTGCCCCCCTCTAGAAATTTTAAAAATGTAATCAAAGTCCTAAATTCATTCACTTGACTTGCTTAGCCAATAATTTTCTCACATCGAAATTTGTGGCTATACAAGGGTCCCGTGATTCCAAGTAGATTCTTTCACTAAGGTATCGAAATTTTTTCCGATTATTTTAGGTATTGATGACTCACCGATACATCGATACTCGATTCTTAGTTGAGTATTGCATCGATGTTAGTTAGATATATAAGCATATATATATATATATATATATATATATATATACACGACGAGAATTACCGGGTAAATTTTAATTTACTGAATAGTATGTTTATACACAATACAATACATGTAGACATGAAGTATGTTTTAAAAAGCAAGTATGCCACAATCTTTGAAAGTATAATTATAGATTCTCACAAAAAAGAATTTTTTATAACTTATAATGTGATCTTGTTTCTAATTTTATCTTATATACGAATTAGGAAGTATATAACGATGATTTATGCATTCTTAGTACTCAAAATATATTATTTATACATCTGTTTCAATATACCACATTTTCGAACATGTCCGACTACAGCACTTAGTAGGGTTTCAAAGACACGTACATTGGTTTATGCACCTATACAGGTTCATATATATGAAAAATGTACAAAAATCAATATAAAATATATTACATATAATTTTAATACTTATTTTCAACGCACCATTCTAAGAATAGAATCTTCATATCGAAAAACTTGTAATTTTCTATATTATTTGTATTTTATTAAGTATATAATAAGAAAGCATTCTACCTGTATATATGTATCTGTAGCTATGAGGAAAAATGTTGACCTACGGTTGGGGTTGGGGGAGTGGTTATCTAACATTGTAACGCATGGACTGATTTAGATGATTCTGAATGCATTTGTATCATGAAAAAAAATGTCATTATGATGAGAGTTGGAGAAGGGGCGGCACCAAGCTTCGCAAGGCGTAGACCTATTTTGATGATTTTAATTCTGTTGTACAGAATGCGCTTCCTCATTGGTAAATGATAAAAATCTTATACCTAGGGTGACTACGATGATTCTAAGAATTGTGTATCTAAAGTAAGGGTATGCTTGGTTGAGGTAGGGAGGCAATTGGTTGGTTTTTTAATTTGTTTGTGTGTCAGACGTGAATTTAGGGTTTTGTTGAGTGGTAGGGGAAGGGAAGTAAAATGGATAACAATAGGCACTAATTATGAAGAATAGACTAAAACAATTAATATAATAAAAAGCTTCAACTTCTAAACTGTGGATAAATATAAACAGAGAATGGAAATATAATATTCAAAATATGCAGTTTTATGTAGATTTTATATATTCAAAAAGAGTTTTTGAAAACTACGGCCGCTACTGCTCCTTCTCAGATCGATTGGAAAAAGTCTAGTGAATTAAACGAAAAACTGGCCTTCAATAGATTGAGATGAATAAAGCGGAATATTAAGTAAAAAAGTTGTGCTAGGCTGAGTGAATTTCACTTTGCTATACAAATAAGATGGCTCTTTAATTCTAATTAAATTGCGTATTAACCTTATTGCACGAAATTTAAAGTAACCATCAGGAGAGCTGACAACGAATCCAATTTAATAAACACTTCACACCCTTACCAAATCAACGGAATCAACAAGGATCTTACAAACAGTAGACGAGTAGCTTGAGGTGTATAAATAAAGGCAGTTTTCATAGGATCCTATATACTTGATCACTGACACTGTTGACATAATTCGACCAACTTAGAGACCTATTAAAAATAATGTCAAGATTTGATGAATAACTATATTGGAAATGAAGAAATGTCTAAATTAGATTTCTAGATGATAATAGTGTTTGATTTAGACCCATTAAGATTTAAACGATTTTGACCAGTCTATTTGGACACATTCAGCAGATCATTCAATCGACAGCGTCCTCACTTAGGCCCAGGTGTCTAGAAATATACAGTTGTATATCATGCGCGTAAAGATGATAGTTGCAGTACCGTATAACAGGTAGAAGATCATTAATAAATATTTAAAATAAAAGAGAGAATAGATCCCTGCGGTGGTTCGCTTAAGATAGTGAGATCGGATGACTTGTCATTGCAAATAACCTTTTGTTTACTGCCTTTCAAATATGACAACATTAAATTGCATGAGCAATACAAACGTTAAATATCAAAATCAACTTTGTCAAAGGCCATCGAAAAGTCAAGCAAAACTAATGCTATGAATTATTTGTGGGAACAGTAGTGCCCCCGCCAAGATGAGCCAAAAGAAGTAGGGCACTACCTACCTTTCTACCCTCATTCTTACTCTCACAGCTTAGGCCTGGGTAGAGAGCGCAAATTCTCAGGATAAGATGTAGTTAGAAGACTAATGAAACACACTAAGTTTCATTTGTCTAGCTTTATACTTTAGATTTAATTAATACCTAAAATACGTCAATTTCGTCACTGACTCACTCATGATCATCAAAACCTCTATCATCAAAATCCCTAGGCTACTTCCTAAAGTCCTAGAAAGCTTAAAGTTGGTAAGTAGGCTAGGATTAGCACACAAAAAAACAAAAAATTAAGAAAGCTGTCACTTTCACCCTCCAACCCCTGGATTATACAACAATTTCTCGTAGATAACTTCCAAACTTCCAAAAGTCCTAGAAAGCTTTAATTTGGTATGCAGGCTATAATTTGCATACAAACAACGCAAAAACTAAAAAATCTGTAACTTTAACCTTCTAACCTCTCATAAAGGGGGTGCAGGTCTGTATATAACATTTCTTATGGGGAGGTACTTCCAAAAGTTCTAGAAAGCTGAAATTTGATATGAAACCTAGATGTTATTAGTACATAAACAACGAAAAAATGAGTGAGGTATGAAGAAAGGAACTGCTGGTGTGAAAAAAATAACTTTTTTACCCAACTGCGCCAGAAGGAAGGGTTTTGATTTTAAAATGTATGTAAAATCAGCACAATCACTTCTTTAGAGGAACAAAAGCAATACAAAATCACGGCGTATATTTATCGCGTATTAAAAATAAAAAGCCAACAAGGAAAAAGGCAACGATAGAGAGTGGACTATGAAAAAATGAATAGCTAACGCGCAAGAAATACGGCACGAAAAAATAAAAATAACTAGGGCATCTTACAAAAAGAAACGAAATCCCAACAAAAACATTTCATGTAAAGTAGGTTGCCAAGACTCACAAGCTCATAACGCTTTCTGGGTCGCAAATTGAAAGACTTACGTGTTCAAGGCTTAAAGGGGGAATTAAGTAAACGTTCCCTACCTACAGTTGGAAATAAATGTACCCTGGTAGCGTTATTACAAGAATCTATGGAAAAAGAAGGAAAGGATCCAGAGGCTTTCGTTTTTGAAGACGAGCTAGAAGAAGAAGAAGAAGAAACAAATACTCCAAGCATGACAGGTCTTTTCAATGCTCTGTTGAAACTTAACTCATCAATGGAAGAACAGAAGACGAGAACAGCTGAGTTGAAGCAATGGCTGAACAGAAATCATCAATAGAAGCATCGATGGCTGCACAGAAATCATCAATAGAAGCATCGATGAACAGAAATCATCAATATCAGCCGAATTAAAATCAGCAATGGAAGAACATATGTCAGCGGTAGCGGAACTTAAAGCCTCGGTTGAAGAAGTGAAAGCTAAAATAGACATTTCCGTGAGGAAACAGGTTGAAGCTTTAGAATCAGCTGTTGATACGAAATTGGAAAACATAGAGAAAAGATTGGAAGAAGTAGAAATTTCTGGACAAACGAAGAGAGGTACCGATCGGAACAACGAAGCTAAAGTGCCCCGTCGCAAGTACATACAGATGCTGGTCCTGCGGTAAAGAAGGTCACCTGCAAAGTGATTGCAGAAAGTGCCCAAAACGATGGAGGTGTTTTGAGAGGACATCGATGGCGAAGAACTAACGAAGAACAGCGAATGAAGAAAGAAATGGTACAAAGTGTAAACGAGTCAATATCTTGCCGGAAATGTCGAGTACAAGACCAATTTGGATATTTGAAACATGGGAATGCATCACGAGAGGAGAAGATTGAACCTGTGCGAAGACTGACTGTCTTGGCGACATCGAACTAAGGAAAGCGTGAACCACAGAGTATTGATCAAGGAAGACAAGATTTAGAGGACGCACTGGAAACTTCACTAAAAGACGACTCTGAAACGACTAAGAAGGTAATAGTTAAACCATGGGACGTTAGCGAGGAAACTAACATGCCAACGGTTCATGCTGGAGAAGATGAGATTATTCAACTACGACAGAAATTGAAGGAGGCGGGAGAATGCAATCAAAGTCTACGTTCTCAACAGGAGTGGCTTTCATGGTACTACAGGGATCTTCAGGTACATATTAGCCAGCTAAAAGAGAAGTGTGCAAATATGCAAGCAAAGCGCGAAGAGAGGACCAACATGAAGGAATTCGAGATAAGTGACCTTAGTTCTTTGTTCGAAGAAGAGAAACTTGATGGAAAACTAGAGAAGCAGTTGAGATCTGAGGGACAATTGCCACAACGTACAAAGGCCAAGGAAGGATTATTAAAACTGGAGAACCGCATAAAAGCCATTGAGGATGAAAGCTGTTCGGGACGAACAGTTCTAAGAGGGGGGCAGTGTAACGTGGCCAGAAATCAAGAAAAGGAAATGTCAGACGGGGAAGTCAAGGACGACTAGAACCCATGGTGAATATGTGAGGTGAAAAATGCGTAACGGAAATATCTAGAACTAACTGACTGAACTTTCTAGAATTAAGCTAAGTAGTATAAATAGGGCTGAGCAGTAGCCTAGGTAGTTTATTCGTGATTTAGACTGCGAAGCGTTTACATGTGATAACGGGAATAGTTAGTTGTATTTTAACCAGTGAAGTGATAAGTTCGTATTGTTAAAGTTAAACGTAATATTGTGAAGAAATATTGTAAAGAAAATTGTGCAACGAACTAATTAAGTGAATTTAATAAAATTGTGAACTTTCGTGATTGCAAATAAGTGTCTTAATTAATCCGTCGAGCCCGAAGAGCCCCATTTACGTTACAATATTTAACTTTTGTAGTAATCTATTATGATCAATCTGAGAGGAATAAATAAATAACGCAAATGGTAATAATTTTAAATTCTTACATCTTGAAAACTATAACAGACATCGAAAAGGTAACACACTCTATGGATAGAGCACAGATTAAATTTTACTGTGAGTGAGGCAGCCAGCACGGAGATGGTATGATGGTGAAGAGATTAGCGCTCAATTAAAATGATTTTGAAACTTTGAAAGATAACAACTCCTTACTCAGTTGACCTACTATTGTGATGGAGTACTCATTTGAAAGATCTCGACAAGTTCTTTCGAAATATTAACCATTTATTGTGAGTAAGTAAGATGGGAATAACATTTTGAAAATTTTTTCCAAAGAAATGTCATAATATTTTAGAATTCCGTCGTATATGAATATAAAATATAATGCAAAACAGCGAAAACATACACTGGAAGAACTTCAGCAAGCCCAAACTGCCATCGTCTCGGATTTAACAGTCCTAACCCAGCCTCTTATACGGTTTGCTTTATATAAATTAATACAGCTCTAATGTGTAAATTGTCTGAATTAAGCTCTTT
The DNA here is from genome assembly GCA_964036015.1 of Leptarthrus brevirostris. Taxonomy (NCBI): domain Eukaryota; kingdom Metazoa; phylum Arthropoda; class Insecta; order Diptera; family Asilidae; genus Leptarthrus; species Leptarthrus brevirostris. The sequence continues at coordinate 93,931,825 of OZ038374.1, forward strand.
CAGGGTCTGACATATTCAAATTGATCAACCTCGATGTATATGTATTGATCATAGCCAGATATGTTAACCACATAAATTAATTTGTTCAAGGCCTGATAAAAAAAATCTTATCAGTCCATCTTATCGGAGTCATTTAGAGAAGCTTAAGTAGAGTTGGAGTCTGATTGGTTACCAAAGCAGAAGAGGTATTAAATTTCTGGTCAGAATATTAATTTAATTTAAAGCAAGGCGGATTTGGATAGGAGTCTCGCCCCAACAGAAGGAAATTGAATATTCTGAGATTTCCCTTACTCGAAAAATGCTTACACTCTTCAGCACTTCGTCTTATGTCTTCCTCTACTTCTCTACTTGAAATAATAACACTACCAAATTCAATTGCTACACTTTTTCTTTTAAAGTTTTGTTAATTGTTATATATTTGGTTTTTTTTCAGTTTGTATTTATTCATTCATTTCAGATTCATCAGCAGTCAACTCAATCCACAATCACCGCATCAGCCAAGACACTGCTTGAATAGGTTGTTCAAACGCAACCTAAAGAGATCCATATCGAAGTTGGTGAAGTGTTCGTTGAAGAGTCGGGACATCGACGTGATAGGCTTGTGCATGCCATACAGAGTATCGTTCCCTGCAATAAATTGAACAGAAATACTAATTTGGAAATATTGCACCTGTTTTAAAGGGAGTCAAGAGAAATCAGTCCTAGTCGATCAGCATTAGAGAAAAGTACGAAAGGATCATTTCAGGGAAGCCCGTGGAGAGCAAACCAAAGAAATCTGCATTGCACTGCATACAGGGCTAGCGTATTCCAAAATATATCTAACGAAGGTGCAGCAAAGAAGCTTAGTTAGATAGGTATCATCAAGTTCTTTAGACCATCTTTTAACTAAGCCCAGCATCGAGTTAGCCCTAGCAACGTTCGAGTCCACATGATCCTCGAAAGAAAAATGAAATTTGAGAACGACGCCCAAGTCTCTCATCTTATCAACCCTGCTTAAGCCAACATCATCTACGGTGTAGTTGAAGAGGAAACGACGTCTTCTACGGAAGAAAGTCACAGTGTGCACTTGGCGGCATTTAAGGAAAAGCGATTGCGTAAACCAAATCAGAGTTCAAGAGACTGCTGTCTGATTTGTGGGAAACTTTCCAAAAAAAACCTTAGCATCGTCCGTATAAGGAGAAGAAAGTAATTTGTGAAATGAAGTATTAAAAGAAAGTTAGGCTATTGTTTATCAAAATTAAAATATTTCACAACTCTGTTAAATTCGATTCCTGTCATATTTCTTTGCTGACTTCTTAACTTTATTGGTGTCCTATGTAATAATAAGCAACATTGAACTATGGCATTAATAAAATAACATTTAGATAATTTTTTTTACTTAAGCTAGAGCAAACATTTATGCATAAATGTTTTCAGTAATATATGAGATAACGTGCTAACTTTTCCTTAAAAGAGTCGCAGTTCGAAGCCCACCAATTACGCTAAACGTTCTTGATACGGAGTCCATCTTAAGCAGCAGGTCTATCTGCAGAATATTTGGGTTTAAGTAAAGTTCAGAATTTGTCATAGATTTGAAAGTTTCTTCTGAAAATACGTAGATATATTTGCTGGTAAGCATAAAAATTCGACAAACTACATTAACTTCAACAAATTTTGTTATACTTAATTTTAACTATTTCAATTTGAATAATAAACTTTATCCAAAATCTGCTGAAATTTAAAAAAAAAACAAATATTATTACGTCATATTCTCGTCATAATATAAGCAACCAAACACATCTATCAAAGAAAAACGTCCATGGAGTTGGTTACCTCCAACGCATTTCTAGTACGTACAGGTGAACCGCCAGTAATCCAAGGTAACCGCCTCTCACCTTTTCAGTATGCCCGAGAGACTTAGTTTGAAAATTTCGAAAAAGTTCGCTGGTTGAATGTTCTTTCCTAATTTTGCAAAATTAGCGAATAATTAAAGTTAAAACAAAATGAGTATTCGGTGGACAGTTTTAGTGTTACTAGCCCTGCTGGGCTTCAGCATGGCTTATCCGATGCTCTATAAGAGGAAAGAAAACGACAAATACGAGCCAGGTATGAAGGCAAACAAGTAATCTAGAGTTTCTTACTAATTAATTCGCATTTTTCTTGCATCACTAGATCTAATTCCAATATCATCGACTGTTATTCCATTAAGTGTTTATGAAGTGAGTTACGGTCTTGGGGGTAAGCCTAGTGAGGAATACAAAATCGCTTATTTGAAAAAACTACGAAAGAAAGTTAAGCACGAAGATGATGGCTTTGATGATCCAGATACCTTGATAACAAGTGAGTTTTAGTGTTTATTTTCGATTGATTACTTAAGTAATTTTAATTGACACTTTGAAAATTTGCAGTTAAAAGTAAACACCACGACCTCAAAAAGGGAAAGGAAGCGCGAGTTAAAGGAGCCTAGTGAAAACATTAAGTGTGGGAAGATTGTTGTGAACTCAGTTTTGTTATACTAACTTTATTTTATTGTTCTGAAAATAGTTAATATATTAACAGTTTATAACCGATGACGTTTTATATTTTGCAAATTAGAGACACGTGTGAAATACAGTAATCTGTTTGATATATGTAGGTAAATTAAAGTGCATTGTTAATATTAATTAAAATTATTAAAGCTCAAAAATCTTTGTAATTGAATCTAAATAGGGAGGATGTTTCGAGCATAATAGTTTATACAATTATAGAGGAAAGCTTTGCGCTCTGCACGAACATTGTTTTGGCTTTAAAATCGGGACACGATCACATATTTTGTGCTTTTAATGATTTGGTTTAACTACTAGTTGAGTTTATACAGAGATGGGCATTTTAATTCGAACAAAGATAAAAGCTAAAAGCTCAAATAAATTGAAAAATCGATTAAAAATTTATTTGATTACAAAAATTATTCGTTATTTGATGAATTATTCGCAAATAATTATTTGTTATTTGGTGCTTTTTATTCGAATTTCAAATAATTATTTGTTATTCGATCGTGCGTTATTCGATAATCAAATAATTATTCGTTATTTGATGACTTATTCGCAAATAATTATCTGTTATTTGGTGCTTTTTTTAAAATGTATTCAAATAATGCCCATCACTGAGTTTATATTTGATTTAAATTGGGGATCTACATCTGCGTGACACGATTTCGGTACCTGGAAAACTGATTGCTTTTATAGTTTTCTATTAGTTAGAGTATATCGGCAATTTATGTCTTTTGTTTCTATCACGTCTTGTTTTTGAGGTGCACACTGATAATTTTTTTTAAACCACCCTCATTGTGTCTATATTAGTAAACGTTATTGTTATTGACAAAATATGTTCATTTCATGTTGGTATCTTCGTGATTAACTGTTTGTGAGTGGAGTTGTATGGTTTTCAATATGAATATCGAAAAAAGTAGTCCCCGCAAAAATTAAGAAAACAAGTTTTGTTTCATGTGGTGAAAGTAAATTTTTAAATCTTAGGGGAAAAAAAAGTATCTGAAAAAGTACGTAATGCGTATTTCCTATATTTTGGACGTATTGTGTATCAAGATAAACCCTGGAATCCTCAAATATTTTGTGTATCATGTTACGCTACCCTCTTGTCTTGGTTGCAGGACCGGATTATCCATAAGGCGGATTAGGCAACTGCCTAGGGGCCCCGCATCGACTAGGGGCCCCGTGCACGCACCAAGAAAGAAAACCTTTCATCAAACGAATTTTTTTTTGAAAATTTGTATACTTTCTCAATAACAATATTATTCCTTTTTTTCGACGCATGTTGTCAGTTGATGAAATACTTCATACATAGTAGAACTAAAAATAGCTGTATTTGACGATATACACTCACACTCGCACTCACATTGGGTGAACCCCGATTCGTAGTTGTTATGATAAGAAAAGTTTTTGTAATTGCGATTTGTGAGTTTTACGACCGTGAATTTAATCTAAAAATAAAAACTTACGAACTTGGATAAGAGTGCTAGATTTTTTTTATAAAGCCTTGAGAATATCGGCGATTCTCTCGCATCGTTTTTCATTCACACCATTTCTTTATTTAAGGAACAAATTGTCGGAGGAACCCGTAAAAAAACATTAAAACGTAGTCCACCTAGGAGTAGAATACCAGAATGACATTGGCTTATGGCAAAATATTACCAACGAAGTACAAGATTTTGGGTGTACTAAAGATCCTAACGAATGTCAACACTTTGAGTGTGATTTTTCTGCTTCAAGCCGACAATACGAGGATAGCAAAAGATTTTTTTCTCAATTAATGTTTTTTCGGAAACATATAAGTGGTGGTAAAATTAAACAAGAGTGGCTCATTTATTCGCAATCTACTGGAAAAGTATACTGTTTTCCATGTGTTCTTTTTGGTGGAGTTATAAACCAATCGCAATGTCAAACAGGATTTTCTGATAGGAAAAATGTATCGGATAGAATTCAATCCCATGAGAATAGTGCAACGCACCGAGAATGTATACAGACATTGATTAGTAGACGGCGTATTCACGGCCGAATTGACACCTCTTTGGAAATCGCATTCAACAAAGAAAGAAAATATTGGATGAAAGTTTTACTGCTTTAACTTTGCATTACAATTTGTAGTTAAATCGTTTTTGCCCGGAAATTTTCTACGATTCGTTTTTGCCCAGAATCTCACGCGATTCGTTTTTGCGCGGAACATTTTCTAAGCCACTTTTGCCCGAACCTTATAAATAGGTCACTTTTACTCTCAGCCCGTAAATTGTCGCGGCGACTAGAAGCTTATCGGGAAATTAATTCTCCGTTTGGATTTCTAACAGATTTCTTGACAAAGTCCAACGATGAAATTAAAGAGGCTTGTACAAAATTTTGTGAACAGAGTTGATATTTAAACTTATTGTACTTCACAAAACTATTTTCTTTCGATTATTGTATTTTATTGCATTTAACAAGATTAACCTGGATCATCACTTATCTATAACTATAACCTATTCATTAAGATCATTTCAATGAAAGCAAAAAAGCAATGAGTCAGGCATGTGAGGTGATGCTGTAGCATCAAGTCAAGGTAACCATGTTGTTGCAATATCACATAAGACATTGAAGTAACAGGGTACCAAATTTGGATTCGATCTGATCGACTCGACTTTTGTGAAAGTAAAAGTAAGAAAAGGGTAAAGGAAAGGGGCCCCGAGAATTGCATTGCCTAGGGGCCCTGATAGGGTTAATCCGGCCCTGCTTGGTTGAATGGAAACATAACATCTATGCCATTCGCAATACCAACACTGTGGCGGGAACCTAATAATCACCACAATGATTGCTACTTTTGCAGTATTGATATACGAGGACTTTCGAAGTCAAGCTTAATATCGAGTACCCTACTGTGAATTTTTTATCAAAACCAATACCTCATAGTAGAGACATGCCTTATCCTTTGCAACCTAAAAGTAGTCAAACTGAAGAGTTAGATATATCGAGCGATGAAAATAACGATGATAAATACATGGAGGAAGTTGACAATCAAGATCCAGAGTTTCTACTCCCGTCAAGTGTTCTCCGCCAACCGCATTTAATTCAACAACAGGAATTAAATGATTTGATACGGGACTTGAATTTCTCTGTTAGACAAGCCGAATTACTTCGATCTAGACTACAGGAATGAAACTTTTTGACACCGCATACAAAAATGTCTGTTCAGCGAAAGCGAAATGAAGAACTACATAGTACTACTCTAGCTCGGAAAACATATGTTTCTGTAACAACATTGTATCTTTGATGGGTGAGTTAAAAATTCCTTACCAAACAAACGAATGGCGGTTATTTATTGATGGTTCGAAAAGAAGTCTTAAAGCAGGCATACGAAAATATAAAACCAATACTGGATTTAATAAAATACAAAGATTTTAAGTGGTGTGTGCTGACCTCAAAATAGCTATGTTGCTTGGTTTGCAAGGTGGATTTACTAAGTACTGTTGTTTTCTTTGCACGTTGGATAGCAGAGCTACTGATAAGCACTATTTGATTAAAGATTGGTCAAAATGAATGGAATTTGTGTCTGGGAAGTCAAATGTAAAAACTTGCCTTTCATTAACCCCGAAGACGTTATTTTACCTCCCCTACATATAAAACTCGGCTTAATGAAGAATTTTGTGAAGACAAAGGATAAAAATTGCAAAGGATTTTTATATTTAAAGTATATTTTTCCAAAATTAAGTGACGCAAAGTTGATGGAAGGGATTTTCATCGGTCCACAAATACGCCAAAACAACCAAAATTTCGAGAAAAAACTAAATGACAAAGAACTATGGTGAACAATTTGTTAAATGCAAATAAAAAGATGAGTTGCCGGAAATTCATTTTCCTATTCCTCTTTTTCCTTCCTCCTACTATCTGAGAGTGATGATCACGGGGAACGGTTTCATCTGGATATAAAATGGCTTGAAGAACGGTTTCAAGGTCGTTGGGACGCAGCTATGTTAGGAGATTACTGTTCACGTTTAAAGCGAGAAGATATGAACTTCCAATCATAAAAGAAAAAGTAAAACTTTTTACTATATATTTTAATGTGTGCAAATATAATATATTAATGATAAGTTTTGTCGTCGATTTTACTCGAATCATAATTCGAAATAATCATAATAATTATTGATAATTAAATAAAGCAATGTGTATACTGGACTTTTACCTTTTAATTTTCTTACTATAATTATATGTGTTAGTTACCGTACGTGGTAGAAAGAAAGTACGTATATCCGTACCTCAGAGCAAAAGAGTATTAAGTCCAAAATTTAAATTTTCCGGTTTGTTGTTTTTTTTATCATTATTCATATAAATAAGTAATCTAAATAAAGTTTAAATTACTGATTTATACAGGCTACAAAGCAAGTAGAAATAATAATTATTTTTTCCTACTTTGTAGCCTGTACAACACAATAAATTATTGTTTTAAAAACCATCAATTTTTATTCTTGCATAAATCTATTCCTTATAGTCTCTAGAATGACCGTCTAAAATGGTTTATTGATATTCCAAGTCATTGCAAAGATACAAGAAGAATTGTAGAGGCCTTTTGCTCACTTTTCAAATGAACCGTAGCAGCACCGAAAACTTTAAACGCGTTTTTCTCAAAACCACATTTTTCAAACTGAGTGCCACTTTTCCTCGGGAACCATTCAATGAAATCGCTTCAATATTTTTGACAAGGTGAAGAGAACTGTTTTTTTAACCGTGTAGCATAGGATGTTTTTAATATTTAAACTTTTCATTTTCTTAAAAACACTTGTATAGCATTTTTTCACGAAAAATGGAACATTTTTTTCAAACTACCATCATTTTTGTAATTTTTTGAATTTTCAAAAAATCCTATGATACACGATAGCCATTCTTATATAGTTTAAGGAAATCTAAAAGATTTTGTTCTATGTTGTTTCAGGACTGATCGCGCCTGGCACTACTAGAGGTGCCTTTTCTTGAACATCTGTGACCCCGAAGGCTACCACGAAGGCTACCATTACTCAAAAAACTGTTGTAATACAGTTTTACTATGCATGCAATCACATAGTATAAAAACCCCAAATTATTCCATTGTTTTTTAATCCTTAAAAAATTCGTGAACATTGCTGGTTTTTTAAAGCCATCAGGGTGGGGTCCTCCCTTAAAAGACGATTCCATATATTTTTTTCAAACTCAATTTACCAGATTAAGTTTAATATATTGAAATTTTGTTATTGCCCCCATATTAAGCATACTTTATAACAATTTCGCATAGTATAGGAGTGCTAATCAATTTAAGAATGTTTTCATAGTAGAGGAATTTAAAAAGAATTAAAGAACTAAAATCTGGTTTTAAATCATGAATAATTCATTTTCAATTACTTTTCATTCCTTTGCCAATCTCGGTGGAATATATGAAAAATTCCAATTACATACATCATTACTTGGAATATTAATTCCATTTGTTTATTCCATTCTTAATTGAAAATTAATGGAATTAAAAAATTTAATTCGAAGGAATGGGAATTAGGTTGGAATTAATACCACAAAGAATGATTACTTTATAGCTCTGCTCCAAACTATAGGAGTTTCACATTTTTTACGATGAAATTAGCCAGTCTTACATTTTAAAGCATATTTTCTATAGTTTTAGTTTTATAGACATTATTAATATTTTAATTGACAGGTAACACAACGGTGTTTAATACTGTGTAATTTTTTCTTCTGTTCCTGCTAAGCGATTTAAAAAAATTGATTTTCAAACTTAAATTTTGTGAAAAAAAATCAATTTTTTCATTTCAAATGAAGATATTTTGAAAATTTGCCTTATAATTTTTTCTTATTTTCCAGCTTAAAATAATAACCAATGTGTTCTAATTTAAAACTCAAAAATCTTTTACCATTTTCCACTTACATGACTTAATGTACAGCTCCGCATACCTGGACTTCTAAGAAAAAATTCGAGTATACTTGAAGATCCTTAGTCCTAAATTTGGAGTTTATAATATATGTTTAGTATAAACACAAGTTTTGAACTCTAAATGTGTACCAAAAATGGGTAAAATGTCCGCTAGGTGTCATTTTTAGGTACCATTATCTCCGTTTCTAATCGCACCAATTTTTTACTTCACTAAAAATGTTGTACTAAAAGTGTTTTTGGCAGTATGAGGGTTAATTTTCGGCAAATGTTAAAAAAACTGGTATTTTATTTTTCTTGTAAAGGTCATGCATGGTCAAGGTCAACATAATGATTATTATTAAAGTAGTTAGTATAGTAAATAAATTACATAATACTTTGAATATATGTCAAGGTTCACTGCGATCTGATCATTAGTTTTTTTAATTGGTAAATAAATTCTCAAATATGTAAGTTACGGGAAAATCGATTTAAAGTTAAAGACGATCTATTTACCACTTTAAAATCGACCTGGGCGATAAGATGCATCTGCATCTGCTTTTCCCTCCTCTCTTTGCCTTTTTCTATTTCTAGAAGCTATTATATTATTCCTAAACTATGCTAAACTACAACGCCTGAAAATTAGCCTAAAATATTTCATGCTTGAAAAAAAAGGTATCCGCGCGGCGTTGGCGCATTGTTGGCCAAGCAGACGATCCACGCCATATTTAAAAAGCCGAATTCCGGCAGTTAAATAGCTTTTAACACATTTAGAATAGGGAAAGTACAGACAGGGCCGTGAGCAGGATTTGTTCCTAGGGGTGTTTTTTTATATAATTTCATAAAAAAAAATAAAGGAGCTATGAAAAGAAAACTATCAACAAATGGATCTACATAAAATATGATATATTATGCAATTAAAAGCTATGGTCATATGAATTTCAGGTTATTTTTTTAGTATTTCAGTAAAATTTTACCTTACTAACAAGAATAAATAAACATGTAACAATGTTGTCTACCACACTTACTTTTTAAAACGAACACGGAGTGTAGACCGGTTTCAGCCTTCGGCCATCATCAGTGCACTGTGTACACTGTGTACTGATGATGGCCGAAGGCTGAAACCGGTCTACACTCCGTGTTCGTTTTAAAAAGTAAGTGTGGTAGACAACATTGTTATATGTTTATTTATTCTTGTTAGTTATGGCTTACCACACAATGTTTACAATAAAGATTGAGTCAAATTTTACCTAATCAAGAAGTTTAGAAAATTTTAAATATTTTCCTAAATTCCATTTAAATGTGTGTAAATTTCGAGATGGAGAATAGTTTCTTGACGACAAAAGTGGAAAGAAATATGTGTTTTTGTGAATATTTCTGATTATAATTATATTTTTGAAAAGAAGTGAATGTATAGTGTTTTGGTGGATCTCTAAAGTTAATTAAAATGTGATAAGAAACCTAAATTTTTTTAAAACTAAGTTAATTTCCCAAATATAATTAAGGTATATCGATTAGTTCAAAAAAATTAAAAGAATTTCGGATATAATTAAGTGAAAACAAATATTTTTTTGTAACATTAAAAGCACGAAAAGTGGATGGACCAACTGAACGAGCATTCTCGGTTGGGAGAATTTCTAATGATTAAGAAGAATGCCCAATAGAACCAAAAATATGTAGGGTGTATTTCTTTTTTCATTCCGTGGAAGGAATAGAAGGAACGGAATACGCGCCAGAATAAACGGAACAGAAGCAATATGTAAACACAAAGGAATATTCCTTCCAATTGAAAGTTAAAGTCAGGTTAAAGCAATTATTTAATAAAAAATTTTTGCGGTTTCAGTTTTTTATATTATTTAAAATGAACGCAAAAGATATAATCCAACAATAAATTGTGTATTTATTTACAAAAGCATGACTTTCTTTTCCTTCCCTTTTGATACTAAATTGTTTTTGACAGTTTTATTCCGTTTATTCCATCAACAACTTCGGTACTAAAAGAACGCGGAAAATTAGGAATAGAATATTCCGAATGAATAAAGAAACACATTAGGTGCGTTCCGCTCATTCGGAATAAATAAAGAAATGCACCCAATGCCTATATAGTATAGATACTATACTATGCTTAAAGTCTTGTGAATAAGTTAATTTCTCGACAAAATACTGTTTTATGCCGTGACAATAATTGCTTAAATTCACAAAACTATCATTTTGTGGGAAGGTTTTAGTTAACGACTAACTTCTTATGATTGTTTATTGTCTTAATATACCAAAAAAAGTGTGAATTCTGGAAAAGAAGTGATAATAAATAAATTTGCTTATTGCAATTTCCAGTTTATTTACCTCTGAAATATTTTCATTTTTCGTCACACATAAGTTTAAAGGTTATTATAATTATTGCGGGAAGCCAGCGTGGCAGTGTAATTTTTTTTTGCATATGTGTTACCCCACAGAAGGGAAAAAGGCATTTTTTTTGCGAATCTGACCAGCCTCATCAGCCGTCGGCCCCAATTGGACAACCCACCCTACCACAGAATATATCTGGCAGGAACCCCTACACGCACATAAAAGGGGACTGGCCGCCAATCGCCAGATTGAAAAGGGCTCCGTCGGCTAACCCAGACCCCTTGGTTTTTCTCCCCACCTTAGGCCCAGTCATGTCTCCCAGAAACAGACAATTAGGAGCACACAATCAATATACGTCACCTATTTAGCCAGGGTAATCCAAGGGTATCGTGAGTGAGTGAGTAATAGGTATAAGATTTCTTGTTCCGGTTATATATAGCGTGACGCAAATTGCCCACATTGACATCGTCAAAGACCCCCCAAAATGGAGCTGTCAGTAGTCTTCGGCTACAGTTTATGAAGCCTGAATGTTCCTAATCTGCAGTGGTGCTAAGGAATATATCTTGGTGATGGAACGGAAAGCTAACCTTGCCGTCTACTTGTTAAGCGCAGTGCAAGATGGAAAGTTAAAGCAGGAAGAAAATAAAAATAATAGTGCCAAACGTTGATTCAGTTCATTTAGACATATTTTTCTCGATTTAGATATTAAAATTATGTAGGACTTTGAAATAGGACAACAAGGAAAGGTTAATTAATTATCTAGACCGCCAAGAAAAGAAACGAGTAAAGAAATATAATACCTCTTAGGGTTGCATTTGTTCATGCCTTGCCTATACTTTGGATCATGTAATTGAAAAGAAACAGCACTTTTCAGATATCGGAAAGTTTACATTTTAAATTTACCTCCAAATTTAAATGTTAATTGGCGTAAGCATCAAAGATACTCCTTCTTTTATTCGTTCATTTTTTTTTTTTTGCGATAGATTAACATCTAAGGAATTTGAGTAATGTATATGTATCTAATAGCAGTGTAGAGTTAACGGAAGAAAAGAAGTAGAGATTCACACACGTATTCGTGAATTGATTTCAACCTAACATCGCAAAGTCGCTACCGTAGGTAGTTTTAATTTTTTTACCGACTTACTATGCTAGCTCTCTGAGGAGCAATAACTAACTCGAATTATAGGGAACTTTTTCTTGATGATTTTGTTTTTATTTGTTTTAGCGCCTTAAGGACTTTGTGCACAATAGGGCCATAGGGTCGCTGTAAGTTACAGTAGAAAAGAAAAGAACTATAAAGATATATCTATACGCTTGTACGAATCTACCTCCTTGTGAGTTTACGATGCTTATTTATTACGGAACAAGACTCTAATAGTGCTCTAACTGGTTGGTTTCCGTTCGTAAAAATTTTTTGTTTGGCTTCTGCTTGGTCAATCCTATTGCTCGGTCCGTATTTTTATTGTTATTTAGATGCTACGTCCAACGTGATTGATTTTGCTAATTATCTTTAATTTTTTTGTGGAACTAAATATACCTATGAGGCTAGTTCTCTGTGATTCGTGATTCTAATCAGGCGCATCATGGGCCGCCGAGAGGGGGGCGAAGGGGGTAAACTCCCCGGGCCCGGGCTTTCAAATGGGGCCCCGTCATCTAAGTCATCAACAGAAAATTTTTTCCATTTTAATTATACATATAAAAATAGTTTTTAAAAAAAAAGTTGAACCGACTTCACAAAAAGCGCTAAAAAGCATAAAATAATTTTTAATTTTATATCTATTACGACATTTTGAAGTCGGTGCAAATTAAACAAACCAAACAACTACAACAAAAGTATTTAATTGTCCTTCCTTTTGATCCCGTGAGCTGAAACGTTCAGGTAGAATTACGTAAATTTTCAATTGTGGTTCTGTAGTTGTTTTATTTGTTAAATTTGCACCGACTTCAAAATGCCGTAATAAATATAAAATTAAAAATTATTTTATGCTTTTTAGCGCTTTTTGTGAAGTCGGTTCAACTTTTTTTTTTAAAAACTATTTTATTTTTCACTTTTTAGTGTCTTCAACTCTATACAACGAAAAGAACCATCGAAATCGGTCCACGCGTTAAAAGTTACTTATAACCCCCTACCCCACCCCCATTCCACTAAACTTTTTTTCTCATGGTATCAATCAAGGAACATACTCTACCGAACAGAAAAGGAATCATCGAAATCGGTCCACGCATTACGAAGTTACTACCCCTCCCCTCCCCCACCTCCGCCATAGGACCAAATTATTCTCCTATTAGCAATGGCGATCACACTCTATACAACAGCAAAAAAACCATCCAAATTGGTCCACGCGTTATAAAGTTAGGTTCCACCCCCCTTCTCCCACCCCAACCACACCAACAAATTTTTTTTCTCGTGGTATCAACCAGGGAGCATACTTTACCCAAAAGAAAAGAAATATCCAAATCGGTCCACGCATTACGAAGTTAGACTACTCCTCCCCTCGCCCAACCCCCCACCATGGGGCAAATTATTCTTCTATTAGCAATGGGTGATCACACTCTATACAAGAGCAAAAGAACCATCGAAATCGGTCCACGTGTTACAAAGTTAGATTCCACCCTCCCCCCCCCCCACCCCAGCAACATTTGTTAACTCGTAGTATCAACCAAGCATCATATTCTACCCAATAGAAAAAGAATTATCCAAATCGGTCCACGCGTTACGATGTTAGACAACCCCTCCCCCCCACCCCCACGTTCCACCATAGGACCAAATAATTCTCCTATTAGCAATGGGGGATCATACTCTATACAACAGAAAAAGAACCATCAAAATCGGACCACCCGTTACAAAGTTAGGTTCCACCACCACCCACCCCCCCCCACCCACCCACCCCCACCATTCCATAAATTTTTTCACCTGGTATCAACCACGGAACATACTCTACCCAACAGAAAAAGAATTGTCCAAATCGGTCCACGCGTTACAAAGTTAGCCTACCCCTCCCCCCTCCTCCCACCCTAGGCCAAATTTTTTTCTCCTATTAGCAATGGGGGATCATACTCTGTACAACAAAAAAAGAACCATCCAAATCGGACCACGCGTTACAAAGTTAGGTTTCACCCCCACCCCTTACCCTCACCCTACCAAAAATTTTTTTGACATGGTACCAATCGGTGAACATACTCTACCCATCAGAAGTTATGCCCGGTCAGACATAAAAAAATAAAATAAAAAATAAAATAAAAAAAATAAAAATACGCGTCGAACTTAGAACCTCTTTGCTTTTGGGAAGTCGGTTAAAAATTCGGCCTTTCGCGGAGGTCCGTATGTGGTACCCCCGGGCCCACATTTTGTCGCTACGGGCTTGGGCCCATGTTATTCCTCCGAAGTAGTAAATTTATATAAGTTAGCGCCCCAATGCCCATAGGTTAGGTTAGGTTAGGGTGGCGGCTATCAGCCCTACAGCCGATCAGCCTCACATAGACCTATAAATGGTCCGCTGTGCTACCACATCCGTGGAACCGTGCCTGATTGCCGGGTTTAACTAAAACCAGCCGCAGCTGTTAATAAACCTTAATAGCTGCTTCAGCCCGATGCCGGCTATATCGCCCATGCCATCTAAGAAGTACACGCCCATTGCATTGTACCTTCTTTTTGCTAGGCCCGGGCATTCGCAGAGTAAGTGCTGAATGCTTTCCACCTCTTCCTCGTCCATACAACTCCGGCAGAAGTCATTTGTGGGAACGCGCAGACGTTCTGCATGTCTACCGAAAAGACAGTGGCCAGTAATAACTGCCACAATGTTTCGGAGGTTTATCCGGCTTCCGTTTAGCAGGAACGCGGTTTTTCTCAAATCCCATTCAGGCCACATCTGCCTTGATAGTCTGCATGTGGTTAAGTTACTCCATCTCTGTTTAGCGAGCTGAGTAGCCTTAAGGTCAATCTCTCTCTTTACTGATTCTAGCGGCCAGCCAATCGATCTGTCAATAGAGGAATCATCCAGTTGTGATCCCTCCTTTGCCAGCTTATCAGCTGCCTCATTTCCTTGAACACCACTGTGACCAGGGACCCAGCAGAGAGTTACCTTGTGTCTCGCCCCTAACGTCCGGAGACCCGCCAGACACCTGCCGACCAGCTGTGACCTGACTAAGTTTGAGTCCAGCGCCTTGATAGCTGCTTGGCTGTCGATGTACAAGTATATCTCGCTACCCATTGGTAGGTTTGGGCGCCCGTGTATTAGTGTTACCGCCCTTTCTATGGCCAAGATCTCCGCTTGGAATACACTGCAGTGGTCCGGTAACCGGTACCTACTCCATATGCCTAGGCAGTCTGAGAAGACCCCTGCTCCCACCCCGTCCTCCGACTTAAACCCATCCGTGAAAACCGATATTTCTACACCTGTGGCATCCCCCCACTCTGCCCACTCCTCTCTAGTTGGGATCCTTGTGGAGAAGCCCTTCCCAAAACTAAGTTGTGGGGTGGTGTAGTCGGTGCTCACCTGCAGATAGCCCCCCGGATAGGTCCTTAGTATACTGCTAAGGCCGTTATCAGAGCTCTTCCAGCACTTGGACTCTTTCAGTCTTACAGCACTGCGTGCAGCTATACTTTTACCGTGGACGTCGAGCGGTAGGAGATGGAGCATAGTCTCCATTGCAGCCGTTGGCGTTGAGCTTATAGCTCCGGAGATGCCCAAGCAGGCAGCTCTTTGAATCTTGATTGTTTTCTTTAGATTGCTCTCCTTCTGCAGAGCAGTCCACCAGACTATTATGCCATATGTAAGAATAGGTCTTACTATGGAGGTATACATCCAGTGGACAGTACGAGGGCTTAGACCCCATTTATTGCCAAACATCCTCTTGCAGGCATAGAACGCTATGGACGCTTTCTTCACGCGTTCATCTATGTTCATGCCCCAGCTTAGTTTGGAATCGAGTATGACCCCTAGATACCTAGTGTGGGTCTTTATTGCTAGGGTATTGCCCGCTAGTTTAGGTGGTTCGAAGGCTTCGATCACTCTCCTCTTTGTGAATAGGATTGCCTCCGTCTTCTGAGGATTGACCGATAAGCCACAGTTCTTCGCCCATCTGTGGACTTTACCTAGTGCTCTCTCCATCAACTCGCTCATGGTGCTTAGGAACTTTCCTGATACCAGTAAGGCCAGGTCGTCTTCGTAAGCCACCACCTTTATCCCATCTCTTTCAAATGAGATCAGGATATCGTTGACCACTAGGAGCCACAATAATGGTGACAATACGCCCCCTTAGGGTGTTCCTCTGTCTACGGACCTGACTCTCTCGTGGTTGCCCAGTTTTGTGTGGATCTGCCGGGTTGATAGCATTGCGTCAATCCACTGGCAGATAGAGTGGTCTGTACCTTGAGACATAAGGGCATCGTGAATTGCTTCAGCCTTGCCCAATGCCCATACAGTTAGTCTTCTTTAAGTGACCTAATTATAGAAGTAAAAATGTGCATCAAATTGTAATTAAATGAACTAGTTAAGGAAAAGATGATTATGAGTAACTGTAATTAGAAGGTAGTCCCTAAGTTTTGTTTGATACCTGCTAGATAAGTGAAATAGTATAATACTCCGTTTTCTATCTGAATTTATACTGTATGCTTTAAGTTTTTCTTGAAATTAAAGTAAATTAAAATGACGTTTCAATTTCTTTTTGGTTTTCAGGAACCCAATGAGCTTCTTTTCCGTCTTGTGTCCTCCCTGCATCCCTTCTTCCTTTTCTCTACTTGTTTTGATTGTTATTGTATTTATTTAACTTTTTCTTTATGGTGTTTATTGAGTTTTTTTTATTAATATTTTTTTTTCAGCACCCTTTTATAGGTTGGGCCTACACCCTAGCCAATGTAGGAATAGTGGTGGGTTAGTACCTGTACCATCGCATACGGAGGTAGTTTTTTTTTCTTGTTTTTGCGAATTTTAAGATGGTTCAGTGCGGCTAACGGTAACAGGTGGCACAAGATCTGTTGCTCTTCCTCCTGTTTCTGTTTCTCGTTTTTTTTCGTGGCAGACCTGAAAGAAGGAGTCCAGAACCTTCTTTCGCCACAGGCAAGCGAACTTCTGTTTGCAATGTGTGATAGGATGTTCAAGGACTCACACCCCATACCGACGAGCTAGCGCGTGCCACTTGAACATCTCGCGGCAACTTCATGTTGCTAAATCATGCGCACACATTACAATATGTACAAAAAGATTGTTTAGTAAAGAAAAAGTTTTTACTCGCTTCAAACGATTCGAAGAAAGCTACTGTTTCCGTGCGCAACATGATCAAGGCGATGATAAAGAAGGCAGTGGCTATAACATACAGTGCCCAGAAAGGTACAGCATATAAAACGCCTTTTTTTTTATACAAACACCAGATCCTTAATAGAAGCTAAATTTATGATATTAATAAAATTAATTGTGTGATATAATAAAGGATAAATATGGTTTAGGAAACAAACCAGATGCAGATCAATACGTGGTCATTTTGGGAAATGTGTTATCCAAAGATAAAAACTAGGAGGGAGGCCCAGCAGCGAGGTGAAAGAAATAAATTGAAATGAAATGTATATACAAATTATGTATGAAATTATATGATTTTCCACGATTCATTTTATTAACCCACTTATATCGGCAATGAAAATTATATCCAATATCGGACCGACCTCTACGGTCGATTCAGGGCCGATATCGACCGTAGAGTTCGGCTCAGAAGCGACCGTCGAAATCGGTCCGATAATCAAACGATGTCGTTTGCACTGCTCAGACCGAGTTGTTCGGTCCTAAATAGGGCCAAGTTGGGGCCGAGGTGATTTTTTTAATCGGGTCTTTAAATAGCCTTCCTCAAATATTTATTATGCACACAAAATGTGTAGACCATGCAAAAATAATTATTTAATGGCTGTGACTCTTTGCACTTACGTGTACTTACGTGTATTTACGTGCACTTCCGTGTTCGGCTTTTACGTCAAACATTTATTAGAGTTTCTGGGAGGAAGAGGTATATTAATCAGGCTTTTAGTTGCTTTATTAACTGCAAAACCTGCAAAGGAATATATCTGTTTAGTAGAACATAAAAGTACATAAAGTACGTAAAAGCCGAACTTTCCCGAATACGCGTAAACACGGAAGTCACTTCTTATTTAATTTCCAAGCCATTGCGAGTATCTCTATGGACTTCCAAAACGAGTTTTTTTTTGCAAACTTCAAATGCGATATCTCCACATATACATAAATTATTTGAGGAAAATTTTTTGTACAAGGGAATATTTGTACCTACACCAAAATTATAATTTTATTTTACACTCGCACGAAAGTAATCGTACAGCAAATAGTACACGTAAGAGCAGTTATTTTAACCGTTTCGTACCCAGCCTTATTTATATTTATATTACAAAATATTTCTTCATCTTATACGTTTTTGTTATAAAAACACCGCCGTCGATAATGAAGTTCATAAGCCTTGAGCCGTCAGCCCACATATTTTTAGTGAGCAAGGAAATCTGCCATTTTGTTCTCGCTCCCAGTGGCATAAGCAACGTGAGTAGATTTTCCTAATTAATTTCGTGTTAAATAAGGAAAAATTAAACGTAATTTTAAATTATTCATTAAATATTGGTGTAAACAATGCATTTAACATTGTGATACGTTAGATTTAAATTGTATTTTCTTTGTTTTGCAGTATTTGGAAACACGTGCTATTTGCTAAATTTTATTCTTTCGTTGCAGGTTGAGCGTAACTCACTAAATAAGCGTTAAAATGTCGGGAGGACTAGACATCCTTACTCTTCGAGAGGACGATGTTACCAAAATGTTGGTTGCAAATACCCACATTGGTTCGGAAAATGTTAATTTTCAAATGGAACAATACGTGTACAAACGCCGACCTGATGGAATTAATATCCTAAACATCGGGAAAACATGGGAAAAGCTTCTGTTGGCTGCACGTGCAATTGCCTCAATTGAAGTACCACAAGATGTAAGTTCAACTAATTATAAAAATTTAATTTTTCAAATGCATCTGATCAAAAGCAATGCAAACTAAATTTGTGTATGTAAGGTGTATTCTTATCTAATTGGAATGTCATTTCTTGCAAATTATAAGTGATTAAACCTTAATTTGAAAGAATGAAATTCTTGCCAGAATTAAGAATAAACCTATACGCTACTTAATTATGCATCTTTTGCCTTGTGTGTTTTTAAAACTTTCTGATGATATTTTTTTCATCTTTCGGGTCTGAAATTAATTGATGTCAATACAACTCTGATTTCAAACAAAACAAGATTACGATTTTCATAGTTTTGATCAAGAAAGTTAAATTATTTTTGTATTTCAGGTGTGTGTCATCTCTTCTCGCCCAATCGGCCAACGTGCAGTGCTTAAGTTCGCCAAGTATACGGAAGCTACATCCATTGCCGGCCGTTTTACCCCAGGTGCATTTACTAATCAGATTCAGACTGGTTTTAGGGAGCCACGTCTTTTGGTTGTTACTGATCCCAATACCGATCATCAACCAATTGTTGAAGCTTCTTATGTTAACATTCCTGTTATCGCATTCTGTAACACCGACAGCCATCTCAGGTACATTGATATTGCAATCCCATGCAATAACAAATCACCGTACTCCATTGGTCTCATGTGGTGGCTTTTGGCTCGTGAGGTTCTACGTCTGAGAGGAAAAATTCCAAGAACTCAAGAATGGAACATTGTAGTTGACTTATTCTTTTACCGTGAACCTGATGAAAGCGAGAAGGAAGCTGAAGCTGCCAAGGAATTGCTTCCACCACCTAAAGTTGAGGAAATTATCGATGTTCCTGTTCCTGAAGAAACAGGAAACTGGGCTGAAGAAGTTGCTGCTGCATCGACTGTTCCAGCCACAACTGAAGATTGGACAACTGAAGAAAGTAGTGCTGTCAAAACATCTTGGGGTGGCGATGGCGCCTTTTAATTTTTTTAAAGTAATGCAAAAATAAATGTGTTACAAAGAGATTGCCTTTTTTACATACTAATATATTAACTTGTACAAAGATGTTAGGCTTAAAAAGATGCCACGAAATTTAATAGAGCTGAAATTTGATGCCATGTTCAGGGCCCGTATTTGGTTTCTCGACTCGATTGATCGAGTCGGACAAAATTCTTCTGTCGATTTGTGTACTATTTAACAACTCGATCGAATCGACAATAAAGAGTTACCATTTGAAGCACCAAATTTTTATCTAAATTATAAATTATAACCAACTTATTGGGCCGTATTCTGTCATGAAAATTTTATCATTTTATGTAATGTTAGGCCATAACATAAAATAATTGCCTAAAATCCTATTCTGGCAGAGACATTTTATTTAATGTTATGGTGTAAAAGAACCTCAGCAGGTAATTTTATGTGACTGACGTACGATTTGAAATATCTTTCCATTGTAAAAGTACGTGGGCTTGTGTTTATATGAATTAATTTCATTATCAAACGCCAGAAATTGCAAATAAATCTCGACGATCAACAAAATTGAATCAACTATGCAAAATAATTTTGTTTTTCACTCTGAAGGGTTGAGCTCAGCCTCATCTCATGGACAAACATTTCCAGTTGGACACTTCCCTTCGTGCCCCAATTCATTGGAGAAAGCGTTCATCGACACAGTTCCTTATTTATTTAGCTGGAGTTTTGGGCAGTCGGTCGAGCAAATTTCATATTGTACGACCATAAACTGGCCAGAGTGTCCACTCAATGAAATACTAATAACAAATTTAAAAAATGAACTGCTAAGGAGTGATGAGATTTTAACATTTGACCGGATGTCTGCGCAGCTTCATGCACATCTCAAAGATGTTTTGCATTTATTACTGGCGACGAGGGAATTGCAAAAAAAATCAAAAAACATTTTGGTTGAGAACAATTTGTTTAACTTCTAAAGAAACTTTTGTTGTTATTTTCTTATTAAAGTTGAAATAAACACATTCATAAACTTTTTTACGGGGAAAGTCATTTTTAAACTCTGTTTGGGTTTAGTTCTATATTTAGAAGGATTGCTCAAAAATACTTGATTAGGCTCGTTTCTGGTTTTATATCAGTGGACGTTGCCCGCCGCCCATCCACTTATCATTAACTCAATCTGAAAATAAATTACTGGCACTTTTACTTTAAATAATTGAAATATTTTTATTAACATTGAAATGCCACCCGATCAGATGTTCAAAAGTAAAAGAATTCACAGCAGAATTTACTAAATATTTTATGTTACGTATCCGTAAAATGTTTCATAAAATTATTTTATCCAACTATGACAGAATACGAATTTTCATAAAATTTTATTTAATTTTATGTTATCGCCATTACATAACATAAAATACCATTTTACGGAAAATTACAGAATAGGGCCCATTATCTATTTGAACTGTAAAATTTGTTCTACAATTAGTGTTAATCTGAAAATTTTAAAATATTCGTCAGTTAGTTCAGTCATCCATTCCCTTATCATTACGAGACTCTAGATATAAACAAGTTTTTATAATAATCAAAATACTTTGTTAAAACTACTTTTTCATAGGGTGTAATCAAGAATTCAGCGCGCTGCGCATCAAAGCTGCCCAAATGCAACGCACTGCTTTGAAAATGTCACTGCAAATTTGAACTCGTCGCTGCTAACATAGCAAAAAGCAGAAGAACGAAGAAGATTAAACGTACTGCAGAGTACAAACCAGATATTCCTTCTTGTATATATTAAAATGGAATATTTTAATAATTTTACCCTACCATTTTTTATGGAAGGCACTAGTATAAACGAGTGTGCCTTATGTGAAGTCTTCAGCGAGACAGAACGAAAAAAGAAAAAGAAGTTAATTTTAAAGTGGCTTTTGACTGAATATAGAAATTTCGGTGAAAACTTCTTACGAATTGAAATCGTCCGACATGATTAAATTAAAACGGCAGAGACTTTATATTGCTTGCTTACAAGTTTTCTTTCAAATAGGGAGCAATCCATTTGCGCTGCACCAAAACAACCGCCTTTTGAGCGCTGCAGAAGTTGCCGGCAATTCTGTCACTGTGCTGCAAATTTTGACACCAAGTTGCAATTTTTTTCCAGCGGCGCTGAATACTTTGACACACCGCTGCATAAAAATTCCAACGCGCTGAATTCTTGATTACACCCATTAGATTTGTAAAAAAAATTCGCTAAAAAAAGAAGCTTTTTGCTATCTGCTAGACCACTTTATGAGTGTGACCCCAAGTCAGAGAAGAGCTGCATCAATACCGCCTATATTAAAACTTGCGGCAAGTTTAAGATTGTTTGCAATTGGATCATTTCAGGAGACTATTAGAGAATCCTACTTATTTGGAATGTCGCAACCGGCAATTGATATTTACTTACATTTTCACATCCGCTCCTTGCCTTGCTGTCGACAACATCAATCTCATCGAGAGTTTTGTCGATCACGTTCGACTACAATCTTGTCGATATCGAGTTACCAAATACAAATTTCTCGACATCGAGTCGAGAAACCAAATACGGGTCCTGGTAGTCTTCGTTGTACCTAGAGGGGGCAGAACTGTCCCAGGCCTTATTCTTTTTCTTTTTAAGGTGTCTTAAGGAGCCAACCATCCAGTGGTGGGACGAATGACGGGAGCCTGAAAAGGAAACTGCCACACACTGGGTAAAACAGGTATAAAGCACGTCATAGAAGGTGCAAACGTCCCGGTCAATGTCGCGCTCAGCGCGTATGTTCGTCCAGTCATAGGCCTGGAGCCAATCATTGAGGGAAAAAAAGTCAGCCGCTTTGAAGTTGAAAGAGCAAGGGAGGAAAAATACTATTGGGGGGCCTCAAAACACAGGACAACCTGGAGTGCAGGATGGTAGCTGGACTCCGGGACTAGGAGCGTCAGGCACCTTCTCACAAACGAGCCACCCGAGTCATCCACGACAACGCTGACAATGTGCTGGGGAACAGCCGCAAAGTAAGGTAAAAGCACCTCAGTCTCTGAAGACTGAATACAACTAACTGTGGGAAGTTCAAAGTCACCAAAAATAACGGCCTCATAAAACTATCGAGCAGCAAGGCATCGCTCAAACTATCGGTAGAAGCGGAAAGTAATTCAAACGTGGGCGTGAACCAAGGGGAATATAGACAGTAAAAACGTACAAGTTTCGCTGGGGGGACCTTTTTTATTAATTTGGAAATCTTCACCATAAGGTTTGGAATCAACAACTCCGGAATATGTTTAGGAGTCCCCGTCTACCGGAAGGTATTTTCTACTCAAAAGGGTAGTAAGGGCTTCTGGTCTCTAGTAAAAACCGTAAAGAACAATTTCACCTGTTCGTTAACACCACCACTCATTTATAATGGGAATGTTTTTATTGACTCATTGGACAAGGCCAACCTGTTTGCTGCTAACTCGTACTTGCCACCTTCATCGCAGCCACTTCCATCTCCATCACAGTGCACTAGTAGGCAAAAGCCGCTACACTTTCGCAGTCGGGATGTTTTTAGAGTACTTTCGAAACTCGACGTGTCCAAAGCTACTGGGGCTGATGGTTTCACGCCCCTTTCTTTAAAATGCGGCGCCTCTGCTTTGGCTAAACCTCTGCGCAAACTTTTTCACCTGTCATATTCAACAGGAATATTTCCAAGTGCATGGAAACTTGCTCATGTCCAGCCGATACTTAAAAAAGGAGAGGCATGCGACCCCTCTAACTACAGACCAATTGCACTAACCTCGATCATATCCAAAGTTTTTGAATCACTCAACTCTCAGTTGTTGAAATAACTAGAAAATAACCATCTTATCAACGATTGCCAGTACGGTTTCCGCGCTGGCCGCTCAACCGGAGACTTACTAACTGCTCTAACGGAGAGTTGGAATCATTGTCCCCATAATTTCGGTGAGTCCGAAATCGTCGCTCTTGATATTTCAAAGGCTTTTGATAGAGTCTGGCATGCTGCCCTGTTAGCCAAACTTCAAACAGTTGGTCTGCACCCAACCCTCGTTAAATGGATAGAGAGCTTTTTGTTAGGCCGTTCAATCCGTGTAGTAATTGACGGAGTTACAACTGATTCCTACGAAATAAATGCCGGTGTACCTCAGGGTTCAGTTCTTTCACCAACCTTATTTCTTCTTTTTATGAATCATCTTTTATCCCTTACTCTCAATCCTATTCATAGTTTTGCCGACAACAGCACCCTTGATTTCGCGTACTCATTTGATTCTGTAATGAATTCACGTGGAAATGCTACAGAAGTCAATCGGGAACGCATGTTTAGATCATTAAACAAAGACATTTCTATGGTCCTCGCTTGGGGCAGAGCAAATCGTGTTACGTTTAATGCATCCAAAACTCAATGCTGTTTAATGTCCCTTAACAAACGCCCAGTTCACCCCCAACCCATTTCAGTCGACGGAGTGAATATACTCAATTCACCCTCCCTAAAGATCTTGGGTATTGAGATATCCAGCAATCTTAGCTGGGCTGATCATATATTTGCAATCGCTAAAAGTGCGATGAAATGTTTGGGTTTTCTACAGAGATGTAAGAAATATTTCACCCCAGCACGTTAATCTACAAGTCCCACATTAGGCCTAGACTTGAATATAATTCCCATATTTTGGCAGGGGCAGGACACACCGCATTGTCCGCTTTAGACAAAGTTCAGCATAAGGCTGTTAAACTTATTGGCGATTCCTCAATCTCTGAGGGCCTTGACACTCTGGAGCATCGACGGAATGTCGGTTGTCTCTCACTTTTTTATCGCTAACGAAATGATTCCTTGTAGACTCATTATAAACGCGCGATACAAGATCTACAAGTCGCTCCCACCCCTATACTCTCCGGGTCAAATTTGGACGTACCGTCAAATTTCGGGAATCTTTTCTTAGCAGAACAACACGAATGTGGAACAGTTTACCATCTTCTGTTTTTCCCTCGTCTTATGAGCCTGAAAGTTTCAAACGGGGCGTACATCGACACCTCCTCACTCAACCTCCTAACCCATTTTCCCCAACCTTAATTCCTTTCCTGCCAAGGCTGTGCTTTAGCATCATAGGGCATCCCCTGAGCTTTGGCAACATCATATATAAAAAAAAATATAAAAAAAAACTTCACACAAAACTAAAAAGTGTTGAAAAAACTAATAATCTATAATTGCGTATTGAAGAGTATCGTCCTCCGGCACATGTTTCTCTTCTTGATTTTTGAGTTTTGTGTTGATGAAAGATGCATCGTTGATCTCTGCTTTTTTTGAATTAAATGTTTGTTTTCTTTTTCTTTGCGTATCTTTTCCACGATAGACAATTGTTCGATCATCTCTCGTAATTTTATGGGAAATCATTTTACAAAAGAAATTTTTTTTAAAAAATCACAACGCAAACGTATAACCACATGGCTTAACAAGTAACGCCAAACTAACTAACAAACGCCTAGGGATTAGAGAAACACTAGCCCATATTTCAAAACCCATTTAACCCCTTAAGCGTCACTCTTGACAAAAACATATGAATAGAATTTCTTTAAAATTGTTCTATTGTAGTTCTACTTCTCATCGTTTTCAACACCAATTTTGTAACTGAACTTTGTATGTAGAAGAAGAATTCATTTAACACGCACTCAAAGCCGACGATAAAGTCGAACTTTTGAATATAGAATGGCCTAAGTCTAAGTCCACGCTCGAATTCTGGAATTCGAGTATATGACGAAATTTGTAACTAAACATTCTAATTAGAAGTCTAAAAGTCTAAACCGGTGAATTAGATTGACGTAGAATTATAATCGAGATTGAGAACTTCGTCGGTCGGAAGTATAATTTGTACGATATTCCCTAGTGAGAAATTTTCGATTTCAATCTCTATTTTAAGTCTGTAATAATTTGGCGCTAGACCTGATTGATTGGACCAGATGGCGTTTCAAAACGTAACTTGAATCGAACTAAATCAAATTGCTTACAGGCCGAGACCCACTACTTATAGTAAGAATGAAAATTTAGCCATTAGTTGGTTTTGGTAGAGCAAAAAAAACTTTCAATCTAATATCGATGCGGATTTAATATTTCTATAAAGACTTATTGGAAATGACACAAATATTTATGACCATGTATTATCTTAATAAATAAATTCTTATACATTTGATGACTATCTATATAATAAGAATTATGTCTGCAGCAAATTTTTATATATAATTAAAAGTAAGCAACACTAAAACTCTGAATGAAAGACAATTAGCTGATAGAAATAAAATAATTAATCTAAAAGAAATCACTAATAAATAGTAAAAAATCATAGATTTGACTCGAACAGCACTGGATTTCATTTTAATGAAGTTCCTCCATTGATGATAATACGGGATGTAGGCAGGATGTTTTTTTATTTACATAAAAAAACCTTACCGACTCTAAAGATTATATAATCATTTAAACGGATTTGGCCTGGCCTTAAAAGCAGATAATTTTCTTAGTTCTTTGACTAATTCTTCCTCTCGTCGTTTTTTTTCCTCTTCCTCCTTAAAAAGGATCAGAATTAAAAGAAATTAAAATAAACAATGGTAAGGAAATGCAAAAAAATAAAGCAAGCAGACCAAAAACTACTGAAGCTAGAACCTACATTGTATACCTGTTTCTTTTTCTCCTCAAATGTTTTCTTCGCACTCTCGTCGAATTGTTTTCTTTCTTCCAAGCGCTTTTCCACGTGCAAATTAAACGGTTCAGGTTTAACTACCTGCCCACACTTTTTTGGTATAAAAGGTTCTTCATATAAAACTTGTGCATCTCGACTAATGAATTTCTGAGGTTGGTTTCGCTTAATATACTCTTCTATCTGAAAATAAATATTAATACTTTAGTTTATATTTAAACTTTATTAAAAAAATACCTTTTGCTTCCGTTTCTCTTCGGCTTCTTTAGATTTTTTAAGTACTTGCGGCGTCACAGGTATAGTATATGGTACTCTCACGCCATCATCACATTGAGATTTCTTTTTATGTTCGTGATTATTATTAAATTTAGGTGCAGGCTTACTATGAAACACCCGGTTCTTCTTTTCCTCTTTAAGCTGGCGTTGAAACATTTCTTGTTTTTTCTTTTCATATAACTCTACATATCTATACACTGAAGGTGCAGCGTTTTTGGTACCAGCCTTCGCTATTGGTGATTTTGGACGATGGTTGAAAGGCTGATGCATAAGATTTGGAAGAGCTTTTTGCTTATTTTTACCAGGAGTTTTTTCGTTACATTTTGATTTATTACTACTTTCATTTTTGGGTGTACAGCGGTTGTTAGCGAAATTTCGCTTGTTTTCTTTACCCTCCATCGTCAAAATTAAATCTAAAATTGCTACTGTTTAAACTTTTCTCTTTAAAGAATCAAAAAACCTACCTGGAATTTCTTTACTTAATTTTTCATGTTTCACATGCCTCTTGGCTATATAGGAATATAATAATCTTTATTAGCATATACTCTTGATTCAAAGCTAAATTGACATATATGTAAAATAGGAAGGTCAAGTTTAAAAAATAATAAAGAAATGAGAGAGAGTGTTTTTAAAAATAGTTTCTTCAGGGTGACCACATTTTTTCAAGACCAAAATTCCCCGATTTTTCCCGATTTTCAAGACAATATTTGAGTTTTTTTCCTAAATTAAAAAAATTCTGTTTATGCTTTTATATTGTGTAAGTAATGTAAAAGGTTAGATTATAGCATACGTTCGGAATCAGAGAAAAATACTAAAGTTTTATATTACTTAACAGGGTTCTTCAGATCTGGTGAGCCAAAATAAGTGGGGTGATAGATCTCACCTATCTCTCTCCCTCTCTCTAGTTCCCGTAACCCCATGTGGGGCATGGGGCGGGAGAAGAATTTCACCTGATTCGAGACAACGTTTGCAAGTGGACCTACAATTTAAAGTGTATTCCGGACTACTGACATTTATTCCACAATATAATTTCCATTTATTGTGTAGTAGACTGCAACGAAAAAGCGGCTGTACTGGAATATGAATAGAGATTCCCTAATCAACGTGCACCAGATATTCCGAAGGTTAAGAGAAATCGAAAGTGTAACTTCAAACAGCACGGAATTACGATCTGAAACATCACAAGATTCTGTCGACGTCGAACAGTAAATAATCACCCTCGTTGGTCAAGACCCTGAAACGAGTCCGAGACGATTAGGAGTAGGTTCAATTAAAGTTTGGAGAGTTACTGACTCATCCAGCAGGGTGACGTTCATATCATCATATCCCAGTCCAAGGACTACTGAAAGAAGATTCGGAGAAAAGATTAAAATTTTGCATTTTACTTCTAGAATGGGACACTGAGAACGGGGCGTTTCTGTGCCCAATTCTGTGGACGGATGAATCGCAGTTCATCGGGGATGGTATCACGAATTTACACAACCTCCATACCTGGTTGGATACTAACCCACATAGGACAAGGGGACCTCCCCATGCAATATTTATGTCCATTCATTTTGCCCCAAGTGCTTAAAAGCAAAATTCATGTGGCCTTTTTGTGAAATACACTAAATCAACTAGAGGACACAAATAATCACTCTCGTTGGTCAAGACCCTGAAACGAGCCCGAGACGATTAAGAGTATGTTCAATTAAAGTTTGGAGGGTTACTGACTCATCCTGCAGGGTAACGTTCATATCATCATATACCAATCCAAGGACCACTGGAAGATTTCGAGAGAAGATTAAAATTTTGCATTTGGCTTCTGGAATGGGACATTGAGAACGGGGCGTTTCTGGGCCCAATTCTGTGGACAGTATCACGAATTTACACAGCCTCCATACCTGCTTGGATACTAACCCACATAGGACAAGGGGACCTGTCACATGGGACCCATGTAATAGAGTAAATGCGGGAGAGTCGCCGCACATTTTTAAAAAAGATCGTAATTTTCGCAATTTTGCATTTAATGATTTAATATTAAAAGATAGTGTAACATATACATTAAGCCTTAAGAATATATCATAATAAAAGTAAAAGTATTATAAAAATTCAATAAAAAAATTTTTTCTTCAAAGGCAGCATCAAAAAAGGATAGATGCCACAGGTCTTACTTTAGTGATTTAAAATTTATTTACGTAGCTCAGCCCTGGAACATACATTGCACTTGTCTGCATACATTGTACAAGACTCATGGAGCCATTGGGAGCACTTAATGCATTGCAGCCAGGCACCTTTGCGCGTTGTTTTATCACAGGACTCAAAGCACTCCGCGCAAAAATATTCTTAATTTTTTGGGTCCTTTGATGGAGCATAATGCGTTCTCTTTTCCACAGGGCACAGTCTTGTTGATGCTACTCTTCTTTATAGCGACTGTATTAGGAATTGCTTTGCCTTTATCAATATAATTTTTCTTATTCTGGTTACGTTGGTCTTGAACGTATTAAAAAGACCGTTAGAATCACGTTAAAATAATTAGATGTTGCAGAAATTCTACAGAACAATTCTCACTGAGGTAAATCAAATCACACATAAAATTTCAACATTAAGATAAATTCTAACCTGCTCAAAGCCCGAAGTAAACGCGAAGAAATCACTTGTCACAGTAACACGCGGTGCTTTCAGGGCGATTAAGAGAGCAACTAATATACGAGTAGCGCCATCCTTTGATAAATATTGAAAATAATAGCCATGCGGCGTCTCTTCTACCGCGGCAACTCTCCCTCATTTACCCTAGGTCCATTCATTTTGCCGCAAGTGCTTAAAATCAAAATTAATGCGGATTTTTTGGGAAATACACTACTAAATCAACTAGAGGACACCCCTCCTCTAACACGATGGAGCCCCAGGGCATACTGCCAACATTGACAGGCAATATTAAATAAATGAAACATTTCCTGACCGATTTTGATTGCGCGAAGTGCACCGATTCTTTGGCCTGCTACAGATCTTATTCAGAGTTCAACTCCCACTTTGCCCTGCCACAGTTACGTTCGCCCAGCGCTCGAACGGACTCGCTTGTGCTTGAGTTCCAGGACGCCTCTTTCTGCAATGTTTCTCTTGAGGATATTAATAGGTCCATCTACAGTGTCAGGTCCAATGCGGTGGGCCTAGATGAGATTCCAATCAGGTTCGTCAAGTTGATTCTTCCAGCTATATCACACCACCTACTCCACTTTTTCAATAGCAAGATACGAATGAACATGGACAACCACAAAGCCACAATTTTGCTCCTCCTCGATTTTAGTAAGGCCTTTGATACCATCGATCACGCCTTGCTGTGCGCAAAACTGAAATCAAGGCTCGGCTTTTCCTCGTCGGCTTGTGACTTGATTTTTTCCTACCTTGCTGACAGGACTCAATGTGTCCGTGTTGAAGAGGTGCCTATTCCCTATTCGGGATCGCGTTGGAGCTATTCCCTATTCGAGATCGCGTTGGAGCCATCTGGTTAGACAAGGCCTTTATTCCTCTCAGCCAAACAGTCACTAGTTTGGGCTTAATTTTAGATGAGTGCCTTACCTGGGGCCCTCACATCAGCCAGATGAAAAAAAGAGTGTTCTTCGCCCTTCGAAAATTATACTCCGCTAGGTCTTTCACTCCACAATGGCTAAGGGCTTTGTTGGCCAGGTCACTACTCATGCTGATTATTTGCTATGGATGCGAAGCCTTTTCGCGTTGCAATGTAGGCCAGCTGAATAGACTAAAAGCCAGTTGATTTTTTTTATACGATGTGGCCAAATCCTAGGGGTCAACCCTTTGATGCGTTGGCATGGTTTTGGCCGGAAGGGAAGTGAGGAAACGTGAAAGTCTTGTTTTTGCATTGCTGCGAGCTAGACAACAGCCCAGAGATGGAGTGGATTATTTTAATTTCTTAATAAAACCTCACGGGGAGACCTGGTCTTGAACCCGGGACCCATGGAATGGTGGTCGTGCAGCTCAACGGTGAGATCCAGGTTGCTGCTATTGCCGCCCTTCCGGTCTCGCGCTATGGATTTATCCTTCCAGGTTAGGGCGGTCCGTTTGTGGAATCGAGTACCTTTGGCTTAAATATACCTAGGGTCGCCGAGTTCCTTTAAAGCTAGGTGTCTTGATATGTTTCATGGTTAGTGACAGAAATCGACTCCTCCGCCTTTCCATTTCGAGCTACTCCCTCTTTCTTCTTTCTCTGATCTCCCCTCCCCCTATTAATATTAATATTACCTAGCAAATTTATCACGCTACTCATCTTTTAATATTACATAGTAAACTTATCATCTTAGTATTTCATCCTTTTTTGCCTCTCCTTCTTCTTCTCTAAGGCTCGGTCGTCGCAATTTTCGCCACCAGGGATATGGAGTCTTTCTGTATCAATTATCTAGTACTCAAATTTACTGAGCTGGATTAGTGTGGGGATGGCGGTCGACGTGCAGATGTTTTGCATTGTTTATAGTTTAGTTTTAGTGTTATTCTAAGATTAGTTACGCTATTTAGTTAACATATTGATTGTACTCAGTCAATTCCTTTCTTTTTGTATCTTAATATTGCTTCTATTTAGTTATAAGCCAATATTTTGTGCATTCTTCTGCAGTCTTTGCATAAGGCTTCTGAGCCTTTTGATTATGTTTCAAATCGAGTAAAGAAAGAAAGATATACGCAAAACCGTTTAAATGCATGTACGGATCAAAAAACCATGTGGACAATGGTAACAAAAGATAAAAATAACACATTACGGAATGTTTGCTTTGACGGAGTTTTAGTGAGACATGATCAAGAATTAGCGAAGAAATTCAACGAATATTTTATATCAAGCGTAGAGAAGATTAATAAAGAAGTATCGGTGGTGCAATATACAAACTTAATCGAGGAAGTTACATGCAGGTTTGAATTTAAAGTTATAAGCCTAACGAAGTACTAATATTGAGTAACATGAATAATAAAAAAGATTATCAATTGATAAATGAGAGGGTGATCATAGACGTTTTTCCTAAGATTGGCCAGTTCTTACTTAAAATTATAGACGGCCCAATGAGGACAGGAGAATTCCCAGAGGTTTGACAAGAATCGATGGTGACACCGATTACAAAAGTTACAAATTCGAATAAGTGTGTGTACTTTAGACCAATTAACGCTATGCTTATTTGTGAAAAGGTGATTGAAAAAAACTATACAGTTACAATTAGAGAATTATGGTGAATTCACTCCTTTGAAGCAGCTATTAATTTAGTATTAAATATATGGACAGTTGTCAAGCAAAATAAAAGTGGTATGCGTTTCGTTTTCCTGGATTTAAAAAGAGCTTTCGAAACGGTAGACCGAAATAGATTACTTGAAAAATTGGAAAATTATGGAAAAAAGGACATTGAACTTGACATATAAGGGTAGATCACAATATAATCAAATGGATCAAGTCCATATTGGAAGACCGAATCATAATTACAAGTTTCGGAAATGAACAACTGATGGCGCGGGTAAATAGAGGAACTGCACAAGGAGGGAGACTTTCACCATTCCAGTGCCTGATAATGATTGATGAATTACTTGAAGCCCTATCGGAGAAAGGTCTCTACGTAATTTGTTATGCAGGACGATCTAACGATAGTAGTCAGAGGTCAGTTTAAAGAAAACTTTTAAATACTTACTTTAAGAAGCAATTGACACGGCAACCTCTTCGGCAAGGGATTGCGGACTGAAGATAATCCCAAATAAAACGGAACTCTGCTGCTTCACAAAACCACATAAATTAAGAAAGATAGTTCCCCCATGCATCGGAAACATTAGATTAACCTTAAAGAATAAGACCACATTTCTGGGTGTGATGATGGACGGGAAACTAAATTGGGTCAGGCACCTACACGAGAAGAAACACAAAGCGGTAAGAGCTTGGACGTGTAGAAATGCTCTAGGTAAGGTATGGGGAATATCACCCTATATTATAAAATTGATTTACACATGTGCAATCAGACCCATGATAACGCATGTAGCGATAGTCTGCTGGAAAGCGATGGAGGTGGGCAAAAACCAGAAGATTATGGACCAGGCCCAACGTATATGCTGTTTAGGCACAACAGAATTCTATGTTAAACAAGTGGCACTAAACTCGGCTATATTTTTACGTATGAATAAACTTTGGAAGGTAAGGGGGAATGCAAACCCAAGAAGAGGAAGAAGATTGCTGGTACTTTAAAACTGGTAACCTAAATTTGGAGGCAATCTTCAAAGTTCCCGACAAAAAGTGAATGGATCAATAAAAGGGTGATTCAAGAAAACATTTTAGCGATTTACACAGACGGCTCAAAATGCGAGCGTGGCTGTGACTTTTGAAATTTCGTGCGAGGAACGAAACCTGTATTTATGGGGGTAAACGACTCCTCCTCGGTTCTTTAATGTGAAATTGCAGCAGCGATAGAGATAGGAGCTAAACAGCTAATAGAATGGGGAGTAAGATCCTCTAGGATTGCAATATGCACAGATATCCAGGCGTTCATCAAATCTTTAACTAACACCACGGTAAAGTCCAAAACTATAGAGGGGCATGTAAACAGACCCTCACGGAACTAGGGAAACAAAATTCATTACGACAGTTGGTGCAAAGAAAACAAACCAAACAACTACAACAAAAGTATTTAATAGTCCTTCCTTATGATTCCGTGAGCTGACACGTTCAGGTAGTTTTATATATTATCTTCAATTGTGGTTGGGTAGTTTTTTTGTTTGTTTAATTTGCACAGACTTCAAAATGTCGTAATAGATATGAAATGAAAAATTATTTTGCTTTTTAGCGCTTTTTGTGAAGTCGGTTCAACTTTTTTTTCAAAACTATTTTATTTTTTACATTTTATACATATATACCACTCGAAGAATGATGCTCGTACGAACAAAGCAATCCAAAAATACTAACGAAATTATCCAAATCCGGCAACATATTACGAAATTAGTCACGGTCACCCTTTAGTACCCTCACCTTAGAAAATTCTTAACATGACCCTAGTGCGCCACTTTTCTCTATAAAGCAAGAGAATATTATCGTAGTCAGAGAATCATCTTAGTCACTCTAGGTACAAAATTGTTATCATTTATCAATCAGGAAACATATTCAGGAAACGTATTCGGGCTATGCCTTATGAAGCTGGGCGTCACCCTTCCCCCAACTCTCACCATAAGCCACAATTTTTGTCAGAATACAAATAGATAATCTATACATTCAGAATTATCTAAATCAGGTCACGCGTTACAAAGCTAGATTTCCCCTCCCCTCATCTCAACCATAGGTCAAAATTTTTCCATAAAGTAGCAATTGGGGATCATAATTATAATACACAACAAAAGGGAATCTTCCAAATAGGTGTGTGAATTAAGAAATTGTGTAACGTCCCCTCCGCACGCCGCCCAACTTATAAATTTTTGTCGTCGCATCAGTGGGGCAACATATTTTACAAATCAAAAGAAGAACCATCCAAAATCAGTCCACGCGTTAAAAAGTTAGGTTCCACCCGCACTCCACTAAAATTTTTATTTCTCGTGGTATCCCTCGTTAATGGATAGAAAGTTTTTGTCAGACCGTTAAATCCGTGTAGTAATTGACGGAGTTAAATCTGATTCCTAGGAAATAAATGCCGGTGTACCTCAGGGTTCCGTTATTTCACCAACCTTATTTCTTCTTTTTATGAATCATCTTTTATCCCTTACTCTCAATCCTATTTATAGTTTCGCCGACGAGTGCACCCTTGATTTCGCGTACTCATTTGATTCTGTAATGAATTCACGTGGAAATGCTACAGAAGTCAATCGAGAACGCATGTTTAGATCATTAATCAACGAAATTTCTATGGTCCTCGCTTGGGGCAGAGCAAATCGTGTTTCGTTTAATGCATCTAAAACTCAATGCTGTTAAATGTCCCTTAAAAAACGCCTAGTTCACTCTCAATCCATTTCAGTCGACGGAGTGAATATATCCAAATCGCCCTCCCTAAACATCTTGGGTATTGATATATCCAGCAAGTCTAGCTGTTCTGATCATATATTTGAAATCGCCAAAAGTGCGATGAAATGGTTGGGTTTTCTACAGAGATGTAGGAAATATTTCACCCCACCTGACTTTGCGCTGATCTACAAGTCCCACATTAGGTCTAGACTTGAATATAATTCCCATATTTGGGCAGGGGCCGGACACACAGCGTACAAAGTCCAGCGTAAAGCTATTAAACTTATTGGCGATTCCTCAATCTCTAAGGGGC
This sequence comes from Leptarthrus brevirostris, assembly GCA_964036015.1. Taxonomy (NCBI): domain Eukaryota; kingdom Metazoa; phylum Arthropoda; class Insecta; order Diptera; family Asilidae; genus Leptarthrus; species Leptarthrus brevirostris. The sequence goes on from OZ038374.1 coordinate 93,966,691, forward strand.
TTGACTCTTCTATCGCTATTTCCATGGCCAATTGCTAGCGTGATCCCTTGTAGACGCATGACAACGCACGATACAAGAGCTACAAGTCGGTCCCACCCCTATACTACCCAGGTCAAATTTGGACGTAACGTGAAATTTCGGGAATCTTTTCTAAGCCGAACAACATGAATGTGGAACAGTTTACCATCTTTTGTTTTTCGCTCGTCATATGAGCCCGAAACTTTCAAATGAGGCGTGCATCGACACCTCCTTCACTCAACCTCCTAACCCATTTCCCTCACCCTTAATGCCTTTCGTGCCAAGGCTGTGCTTTAGCATCATAGGGCATCCCCTGAGCTTTGGCAACATCATATATATATAAAAAAATCAACCCATGAAATCAAAAAAGCAACAATGGAATAGATAATGAGGAGGCACAAAGATAAATGGGAAAGATCCGATATCACCAGATATACAAAGGCGTTTTGGGGAACTCTCAATGCACATGAATCTGAAAAGGTCGTTAAGTTTAACAAAGCCAAACTGAAACTTCTTGTTGGCCTTGTGACAGGACATGCAAGACTAACGGCTCATGCCATAATAATGGGAAGGGCGAACACTAGTCTATGCAGGGGATGTGGAGAAGAAAACTAGAATTTTAGAAACATACTACTACGAATATTTAGCAGAAGTTAAGAAATCGGTATATAATCGAATTATCCAATTCGTTACGGTGATTATCCAATCACGTTACGGATTTTTGCAATTTTATGGATGACCAATTTGATGCTTTATCGCAATTCAAGCAAGTGGTGAATAAATGTACTAGAATGGCTGTTAGTTTGAGAACCCTAATCGATTATGTGTTAACTAATTCGTATGATTTGGAGGTGAAAGTTTCGAGTGAACTAAAAATTAGCGATCATGGGATTGTGTTTTAATGGACAACCAACAATTTGGAAAAAGTTATGTATGATCTATTTCAAAGGTAATTAATCATATTAAGAAACTTATATAAAAATAAGTAAAATAGTGATTCTTATAGGAAATTGCATGCTCTTAGCAGTCGTGGTATCGAATTCGAAATTGGATTTTTTTTCATGTAAAAAATGCAAAATTAATATTTAAAATTAAATTTTGACAAACTTCGACCTTTTTAATTTTTTTTTAAATAGCTCAAAAAATAACTTAAAATGTATAGTAAATGCCTGTTCAGTTTCATAATGGGATCTGCATTCGAACACAGTACAGCGCGTAGTCGGCGTTTGGCCAGTGCGATTGTTTTGTATGGAAACATAAAAAAGTTTAAGTTTAAATTCTCTATCTCCGAAACGACTGTAGATCCCATTATGAAACTTGTCAAGCATTTACCATACATTTTAAGTTATTTTTTGAGCTATTTAAAAAAAATTAAGAAGGTCGAAGTTTTCCAAAATTTAATTTTAAATATTAATTTTGGATTTTTTACATGAAAAAAAAATCCTATTTCGAATTCGATAACACGACTGCGAAGAGCATGCAATTTCCTATAAGAATCACTATTTTACTTATTTTTATATAATTTTTTTAATATGATTAATTACCTTCGAAATAGATCATACCTAGCTCTTAGCCAAATTTTCAGAAGCCCGTAAGTCGTTAACTACATTTCACACAGATTAAAAATTCTGTATACTGGTTAGGGACTTATAGAGATATATCGTACCCAAATATCAACGAATTTAAAAAACTGAAATTTTTGTGCTTGTCCGCTTAACGTGAAATGCCCCATAGATTTGAGGGTGGATGAGAGAAGTGAATCCAAGATTGTGGAGTTTTTGCACTATGAAAAGAATGAATTTGCTAATGAATTGAATGATATTGGTATGATTGAAGTGGGTGATATTGAAAATCTAAATGAATGCGCGAGAGTTTTTGAACACAAGATGAAAGCTTTGGTGGGAAAGTTCGTACAACGGAAACCTGTAACGAATAACAGTAATCATTGGTTTACGGATGAGTTAAAAAAGTTAAAATGTGAGAAAATAAGGACGTATCAGATAGCTAGCTTATCAAATAACGAGAGTGATTGAGAAAAGTATAAGATGGCCAGAAATATTTACAAACATAAAATAGTAACTGAGAAGCGAAATAATATAAATCAGCTTATCGTTAGTGCTAACAGTCAAAAGGAAATGTGGAGAAATTTAAAAAAATTTGTACTAAAAGAAAATATTCCTGAAATTAAAGAAATATACTTTGAGGAAGGAATGTTTTGGGATAAAGCGTAAATTGCGGAGTGAATAGTGTGAAAGACATTAGTTCATCTATACTAGGGCTGAAAATTGGATCCGGATTTGCTAATATCCGGATATCCGGATCTGGAAAAAGTTTGATTCCTCAAATCCGGGTATCCGGATAATCCGGATCCTACTATCCGGACTATCCGGATCCAAACTAAGAAAAAGCTTAAATTTTCCCTTTAGATTGCATTATTTCATTGGGAAAATGGAAATTAATCGAACAAGCTAAGAATAAAATAAATTGAAACATTTGACACTCCACCACTATTTCCTCAGCGCAATAAAATTTCCAAAAAGCTTTCAATAACATGAGAGAAATATTTATTTTGATTGATTATTATTTACATTAATTATAGCAGCTTAAATATAGTGAGTTCAATTTTGGAGGCAAAATGGAAATGTCACGGATTTTATTAGTAATAGTAAGTCGCCGCAACTAAAAAATAAAGACGAAATATAGCCAAGGGTTGCCTCTTTCGATTAATATAAAATTTGAAAAATGGAAAAAATAATCCATTTTTATCATTAATATTATCTGATTTAACAAATACACACATAACAATCTGAAAATTAAAAAATTAAAATTAAATTAAATTGTTTATCTTATTTTCAGTTTGTTCGATGAAATTTCCATTTCCTAATGAAAAAATGCAATCTAAAGGAAAGTTTCAAGCTTCTTTGCTTAGTCTGGATCCGGATAGTAAGATCCGGATAATCCGGATACCCGGATTTGAGGAATCGGATCCCAATTATCTCGGATAATCCGGATAGCAAATTATCCGGATATTTTCAGCCCTAATCTATACAGGCAATACAATATGAAGACAAATTGCAACAAGTTGAACACGAATTTATATTCAAAGAGATAAGTATAAATGAATTAAGAAAGATAAGTTTGGGGATGAAAAATAAAAGAGATACAAATAAGATAGATGTTCGTATGATGCTGGATTGTTGGGGACAGGTTGGCCCTGTGATACTGAAAATTATAAATCAATCAATGCAACAAGGTCATTTTCCAGAAGGATGGAACGAAACTGTAATTATACCAGTCGAAAAAGTGAGAAATACAAGGAAATGTGAGGAATTCAGACCAATAAACACGCTTGCAACCTATGAAAAGATTTTGGAGAATGTTGTTCAGTTCCAGTTGGAGGAATATTTAGAAGGAAATCGACTAATATTGATTGAGCAGTCAGGCGTTAGAAGAGGACATTCTTGTGAGACGGCCCTAAATTTGGTCCTGCTAAAATGGAAGGAAGCAATGCTAAGAAAGCAAAAAGTATTGGCGGTGTTTTTAGACCTTAAGCGAGCTTTCGAAAATGTAGATCGAGATATTTTAATGAGAAAATTGAAGAAGTATGGAGTAAAAGCAAAGGAATGGTCATGGTTTCATAGCTATTTGTCCAGAAGAATGCAGCGAACTAAGGTACACAAGGCGATGTCTCAGAGAAAGGCAATAAATGCGGGAGTGCCACAAGATTCTGTGCTAAGTACCCTACTATTTCTTGTTTATATTAATGATATAAAGAGTGTATTGGATGGTGCAAATATTGTTTTATTTGCTGATCACCCATTATTATTTGTTGTGGGAGATGATATTATTGAGTATGTGAATGCAATGTAACATAATTTGCGAGAACTGAGTGGATGGTTAAGAATGAACATTAGAAAAACCAAATTTATGACCATCAATTGTGAATATGAGGGTAATTTAAAAATGGATAGTGATAATATTGAAAAAGTGGAAAAGATAAAGTGTGTGGGTGTGATAATTGATAACAAATTGAAGTTCAAAGAGCACGGCAATACAAATTTATAATGTAATAATAAAACCGCATTTTGAGTAGTGTTCGTCTGTGTTATTTTTACTTAGCAGAATAAGGGAATGAGAGCAATTCTTTGTTGCAATATGCGCCTATTAAAATTATGCTGGAGTCATTAAAGTGGATGAGTGTAAGAGAAAGGATTGTGTTAAATGTTTTGTTGTTTATCTTTAAAATGAAGAATGGATTATTGCCTGGGTATCTGAGTGAATATCTGATGTATACAAATGAAGTGCAGCCGTATGGCTTAAGAGTGAATGAGTTTAGGTTAGTAAATTTTACCACAGTAAGGACACAAAATTCTTTAATTTATAAGGGCCTTAAAATGTACAATAGGTTAAGATATGATAGCAGTGATATGAATGTAGATAGATTTAAGAGATATTGTATAGAATTTATAAGAGTATATATACATTCCACTGTATTGATTTGTGATTAAGAAAGAGTTTGAGGTAATGTTTTTTAAGGTATGAATGAATGAATTTTATGTTGTTGTAAAAGAGCAGTAATTTTTTGCTGATAACTGAAATGAAAAAAGTTGGCTCGACAGTCGACGAGGGTACGCTGGCGAGCGGGGGCGTACAACGGGCCACTAAAGGCCTCAGTGCAAGGAAGACACGCATCGTTCCCCTCGAAAACCAACCAACCAAGTGGTTCCAGAATTATTTAACAGACAGAACGCAAAAGAACAAGGTAAACGGATATCGGTCAGCAGAACGTTCAATGAAGTTGGGGGTCCCGCAAGGATCCGTCTTGGGTACATTGCTGTTTATTATATACATTAAGTCGCTTTTTGCAAATGATGCAGTGCTTTTTATTGCAACAGAATATGTAAAGGAAGGTGAAAGAGCTATTCAAGAGGATCTTAATAGAGTAAACATATGGATGAAGGCTAAAGCTAAAGACAAATGTAATTAAAACAGAATGTATGTGTAAATATGATGGAAGGAATTTGAACTTGCGACTAGACAATAAACAAATTCAACAGGTTGAGGATATAAAATACTTTGGAGTACTTATTAATCAAAAACTTAATAATAGTACATACATATATCGAAAAGTTGCTAAGAAAATTGGTTTCATAAGAAGGATAAGAAAGAGGTTAACACGAGCTAATGCTACTAATGTTTACAATATAATTGTGAAACCATATTTTGAATATTTTGCCATGATATTACCTAGTCTTGCCATTAATTCTGTCACACAATTTCTAATGCGCGCTTTCTCAGAAATTAGCTAACAAATGAACTGTACTGCGTAATATTCCGATCAGTTTGGTGACAATCTTTGACTAGTAATCATGGAGTGGGGCGTAAAAGAAAATCGTATCACTGTAATAGCACTCCACAAATGTGGAAAAAGTGCTTCTGAAATTTTGAATTTGTTGAAACCGCTAAAAATAACAAAAAGATTCATTTATCGTGCCATAGAACGATTTAATGAAACCTCAGGCATAGATGATAGAGCAAGGACAGGTCGTCCACGTACCGTTAGATCAGTCAGTGCCATCAAAACTATCCGACAGCGCATCCGTAGAAATCCACTGCGCAAACAAGAAATTTTGTCGAGGGAGTTGGAAATATCCACAAGATCGATGAGTAGACTCATTCGAGATGACCTTCATATGAAGGCTTATCGTCGGTCAACGGCCCACACGTTGACTCCTCGGTTAAAGGAAATAAGATTGGAAAGATGTACGCGTCTCTTGATTTGGCACGCCACCAATGGCCATAAGAACATCCTCTTTACCGACGAAAACATTTTTACTGTGGAGCAAGTTTTTAATAAACAAAATGATAAGGTTTATGCAACATCATCAGAAGAAACTAAAAAAACGGTTCCCAGGGTGCCACGAGGCCATCATCCAGCTTCTGTAATGATTTGGTGGGGTGTATCCCATAAAGGTGTCACAACACTCCATTTTTGCGAAAAAGGAATCAAAACCGGTGCGGCGGTTTATTAAACCAACGTGATAGGTGTTGTGAAACCTTTATCGCAAACTCTCTTCGGTGGACAACATTGGGTCTTCCAGCAAAACTCTGCTCCTGCTCACAAAGCAAGAAGCACACAGGAGTGGCTTCGCAACAACATTCCTGCTTTTATTGCACAAGAAGATTGGCCATCCGGGAGTCCAGATTTAAATCCGCTGGATTATGAATTATGGACAGAGTTACATAACAAGGCCTGTAGAACTCCCCACCGCAATTTGGACAGTCTGAAAAAATCGTTGGTGAAAGCAGCAAATCAAATGTCGTTGGATACCGTGCGTGCCGCTATAGACCAGTGGCCACAACGTTTAAAAGCTTGTATAAAAGCAAAAGGAGGTCATTTCGAGTAAAGTTATTATTATGTAATAAACAATATCTTATTAAAATAAATTTCGTTGGAATAAACATGTTATCTTTTGATTTGCGATTACTTTGCTAGATGGATGGAGGAAGTGGCTGAATGTGGAGAGAATTGTGTGATTGCGGGTGATTTTAATGTGAACATGTTAGGAAATAGTAGCTGCAAGAAGGCGATGGAGGAAATAATTGTAGATAGTGGAAACAGACAGGTAATACAATCACCAACACGAATTACTGAGAACTCGAGATCACTTATTGACTTGGTTATTACCAATTGTAAAGATATCGTTGCAAAGGTTGACAGTACTAAAAACATATCGGATCATGAAACCATTACGATTAATATTCCTATTAAATCTCGTGGTATACCTGTAAAGAAAAAGGCTATTCAATGTATACGGTACAAATTGAGCGACTATGTGAGTGCGTTAAATAACAGTAATGTGTCACTAAATGCGAACAATAGTAGTGTAAAGGACATGGTAGAATCTTTTGATAAGTGTTTGTTGAATGTGATTGGGTTGTTTACTGTAAGGAATGTTAAAGAGAATGAAAGAAATGTATGGTTTACGGACGAACTTGAAAGAATGAAAAGACAGAAAGTGATAAGATATGAGCGAGCGGTAATACTAGATAGTCAAAGAGCTTGGAATGAGTATCGGGTGCTGAGAAATATGTATAAATCTAGGGTGAGAAATGCATACAGTGGATATGTAAATAGAAGGATAAGCGAAGTAAGTGGGCAAAAAGAAATGTGGAGAGTGCTTAAGTTAAGCGTGCCGCAAGAACCAGTAAACAGTATTGAGGAAATAAAGTTTGAAGGAGTGACCCATAAGAATGAGTTTGTGATTGCTAATAAATTTAACACCTACTTTTTAGAAAGCATTAATGAAATTGTTAGATCAATACCAAGAGTTCAGTATGCAAATTTAATTGAACAAGTATCCAGTGAATTTAAATTTAAACAGGTAGATATGAAACAAGTGATAACGGTATGTAAGCAAATGAAGAATAAGAGGGATGTGAATGGATTAAATGTGAAAATGATAATGGATGGAGTTAAGGTGATAGGACCAACACTAATTGATATTATAAATGCTTCAATGAGAAATGGAGAGTTCCCTCAAACATGGAAGACATCTGTAATAGTTCCAGTAGAGAAGATTAAAAATACGAAAAACTGCGAAAATTTTAGACCAGTTAACATGCTAATAACGCAAGAAAAAATATTAGAAAAAATTGTACAAATACAACTAGAAGAGTATCTTGAGAGCAACCAACTAATAATTGAGCAACAGTCGGGCTTTAGGAAAGGTCACTCCTGTGAAACAGCATTAAACTGGGCGATACTGGAATGGAAGGAGAAAAAACATAATGGAAACGTTGTTGTAGCGGTATTTATTGATATGAAGAGGGCATTTGAAACAATTGACAGAAGTATTTTGTTGCAAAAAATGTTTAAGTACGGAATTCAAGATACAGAGCTGGAATGGTTTACTGATTATCTGTCAGGAAGACATCATAAAACGAAGGTTAACGATAAATTATCGGATGAAAAGGATAGTTTTCTAGGGGTTCCGCAGGGTAGTGTATTGCGAACGCTTTTATTTCTGTTGTATGTGAATGACTGTATTAAAGTGCTGAGAAATTCTAAGATATTATTGTTTGCGGACGATGCGTTAGTGTATGTGGCTGGAAAGAATGTTCATGAATGTATCGATAGATTAGAAGGGGATCTAAAAAATATGAGTGAGTGGTTGAAAATGAAGAGACTAAAGCTGAATGCGGAAAAGTCCAAATTTATGGTGAGAAATGGTGTGTATAATGGTGTGTTAAAAGTGGATGAAGAAGTGATTGGACAAGTCAGTGAAATTAAATATTTGGGAATTGTAGTGGACAAAAATCTGGATTTTAAGAGCCACATAAATTACATTTGTGGAAAAATTGGTAAAAAGATCGGTTTTATGAAAAGGATTAGGAATAAACTCACCACTATCAGTGCGATAAATTTATACAACGCGATAATTAAACCCCATTTTGAATATTGTTCGACAATTATTTTCTTGGGAACAAACGAGATGATTGAGCGCTTGCAAAAGTTACAGAATTGGGCAATGAGGTCGATCTTGCGATGTAATCGTTATACCCCTATTAAGTTAATGTTGGATACGTTGAGATGGATGTCAGTGCACCAGAGAGTGATTTTGAATGTGTTAGTGTTTATTTTTAAAATGAAGAGTGGAATGTTACCTGAATAAAGAAAAATGTGGATCCGAGTGACTTGAAATTTACGGGGGTCAGAATGAAGAAAAATGGAGTAGTTGCTATCGAATCATCAAATAATGAGGAACAACAAAGAATTAAAAATGCTGTGCAAGAAAAATTAGGAGACAAATATGAAATTGAGATACCGAAAGAAAGAAAACCAAGAATAATAATTAGTGGAATTAACGAATTAGATAATAATGAAATTGTGGCAGCTATTAAAAAACAAAATGATCACATGAGGGAGAGCGAAATCAAATGCTTAAGGACATGGAAAGGAAAAAACAAGAAATACCTCAACGCAGTGCTGGAAGTGGATGGTGAAACATATTGGAAAGCGATGGAAATTGGTAAAATTAATGTAGGATGGGATAGATGCAATGTATTTGATGGTACGTATGTCAAAAGATGCTACAAATGTTTGGGATTTTCACACAAATCTACCAACTGCAATAAAAAAGAGGTATGTGCTAAATGTTTAGGAGAACATAATACCATAAATTGCATTAAAGATAATATAAATCAATGTATTAACTGTAAGCAAAATAATGAGAGGTTAGGATTAAATATTGATCATTATCATAATACGCTAAGCTGGCAGTGTCCAACATATTTGAATATGGTAAGCAAAGAAAAACGTAAAATAGACTACTAACAATTACTGAATAAGGAAGGATCAAACATAGTATGCATGTATCTTAACATACAAGGATTGTTAAATAATTTAGAGGAACTAGAAGAAAATACTTTAAAAAATAATTCGATTCGTGTAATTGTAGTGACTGAAACACATACGACAGAAGACATATTAAATAGTGAAATTGAGATCAGGGGATTCAAAACTGTAAGATGTGACAGTAAAAGCAGACATACAGGTGGTATAGTATACTATATAAGAAATAACATCAATGTATCAGATATTGAAATAAAAGTACACGAAGAGAAAATTTGGTGGATGGCACTTAAGGTTACAGATATAAATTATTCCATTACAATAGGATCAGTATATAGATCCCCTGGAAGTTCTAAAAGATTATTTTGTGAATTTATTGATAAAAGACTTGATGAAATATCGGACAATTGTTGTAATGTAGTAGTAGTAGGAGACTTTAACATTGATTGGAAAGGAAGTGACTATTATAAAGATGAAATTTCAAAAGTTATTACAGATAATGGATTTAAACAAATAGTGACTGATTTTACAAGAATAAGCAACAACTTCCGGACTTCAATAGACTATGTGCTCACAAATGTTAAAAGAATCAGAGCTAACGTTGACAAGGAATTAACAATATCTGATCATGAAACTATAATAGTTTGCATGCCAGTAAGGGAATATAAAAAACCAACAAAAATGTTGTATTACAATTATATACAATATGATAAGGCAACGTTTTTAGATCGAATTGAACAATCCACAATATCTGCAAACTTACGACAGACCATATGCTCATCAATAGAATTAAACAATTATGCTAGAAAACTGGAAGATGAAGTGAGCAAGGTTATGGAATCATTCATAGTAAAAAAACCAACGACTGTAAAGCAGAACAAATGGTTTGATAAAAAGTTAAAAGATATGAAAATTGCAAAAATTAAAAGATATCAGAAAGCTACACATACTAACAATATTGAAGACTGGGACAGATATAAAACAATTAGAAATGTATATAAAAGAGAAATAAAAAATGCAAGGAGGAATTTATAAAACAAAAGATTAATCAAAGTGAAAATCAAAAGGATATGTGGCGAAATCTAAAGCAACTAATCAATGGTGAAGAAGACAAGGAAACATACACAGAAATTACAGTGAATGGAATAAAAATTAAAGAAGAAAATGCAATGTCTAACAAACTAAATGAATACTTTATTGGCAGCATTAAAGATATACATAATACAATAAATAAAGTGGCATATATACCAACTGGAGAAGTATGTCCAATAAAGTTTGAATTTAAAAGAATTGATCTCAAACATATTAAATATATATGCAAAAATATGAAGAAGAAGAAGGACTGGAATTATATTAGTCCTAAAATAATTCTGGATGCTGAGGACACAATTGCAAAATATATAGTACAAATCATTAATAAATCATTGGAATTTGGTACATATCCAAATATATATAAAGAGTCTCATATAATACCTGTTCGTAAAATCAAAAACACCAATAAGGCTGAAGAACTTAGACCTATCAATACAATATCTGTATATGCAAAAATACTAGAAAAAGTTGTTTACCAACAGTTGGAAGACCATTTACAAAAGAATGATCTGATTGCAGAGCATCAATCCGGATTTAGGAAGAATCATTCTTGTGAAACAGCCTTGAACTGGATTATCGCTGATTGGAAAGATGCTGTAGCAAAAGGAGAACATATACTGGTGTGTTTTTCAGATTTAAAGAGAGCATTTGAGACAGTTGACCGAAATATATTAATTAACAAGCTCAAAACTTTTGGAATTGAGGGAACTGAATTGAAATGGTTTGAAAGCTATCTTAGTAAAAGAGTCCAAAGAACAAAAATAAATGAAGTAATGTCGGAAGCTATGTACAGTGAGGATGGGGTTCCGCAAGGTGGAATCTTAGGACCTTTGCTTTTTCTACTATATGTGAATGATATGGGAAAAGTAATACAACATGGAAGAATTGCTCAATTTGCTGATGACACGGTAGTGTATGTGAAAGAAAAAGGTGCTGTGGACATGACGTTATTAAAGCTACAAGAAGACATTGACAATATTTATAAATGGCTGAATATGAATAAGTTGAAGTTAAATACCAAGAAAACTAGATGTATGTGGATAAATAAATGCTGTGATAGGAGCTTAATAATAGAAGGCGATAACATAGAATTAGTTAGTGAATTAAAATATCTAGGAGCTGTAATAGATAATAAATTGAAATTTTATAAACATATTGACTATGAAGCAAAAAAAATATCAAAAAAAGTAGGCTATCTACGTAGGATTAGAAAAAAATTAAGCACAGAGATGGCAATTAGAGTTTACAATGTAATTATCAAACCACATTTTGAATACTTGTCAACGGTAATTTACTTAGGGAGTGAAACAAAGATAGATAGACTACAAAAATTACATAATAAAGCAATGAGGATAATACTGCAGTGCAATAGATATACTTCTGTAAATTTAATGCTAGACACTTTAAAATGGATGAGAATTAAGCAAAGAATATACTTTAACACATTGATATTTATATACAAACTTAGGAATAATATGCTACCTAAATATTTGTCAAACAATGTAATATTTATTAATGAAATTCAACCATATAGATTAAGGAATTGTGAGGACTTCAGATTAAAATCATATGCAACAAATAGAGGACAAAAGTGATTGTCAGCCCTATAATTTAAGAAACTGTAATGACTTTAAATTAGGCAACTATAATAGGAAATATGCACAAAATATGTTAATGTATAAAGGACTGAAACTATTTAATAAGTTAAAGAATAATTTAAAAGTGGAGACAAATATTAGAATTTTTAAGATAGGAGTAATTGAGTTTGTTGAACAGAATTACTGAATTGCTGAATGAAGTAAATTGAATTTGAATGATTGGTGTAATGAAAGTATGAATTTACTAATAAATTTATTATTATTATTATTATTATCTTTTATTGTTTAGATTTCATGCTACTTTAAAGTTGTGACAGAATTTATGGCACGACTAGGTATATTTGACTAATCAAGATCAACTGGACCAGCTGCAAAGCATGCAGAACAACGCAATGAGGGTAATTTTGGAACGTAATCGTTACACTAGGATAGACTATATGTTGAACGAATTAAAGTAGCTAAATATCAGCCAGAGGATATCAATGAATGTATGTTTTTATTTTTAAGATAAAATGCAGTTTAGTCCAAACATATCTGAGTAGATATGTGAAATATGTAAGAGATTCCAAGCCGTACAATTTAAGAAGTAGTGATGAATTTAGGCTACCAAATTTTAGGAATGCTAGAGCTAAGAATTCACTGGTTTCAAATTGTTTAATGACTTACCACAAGAAATATGGATAATTTAGATCTACTTTAAACTAAAGTAATGGAGTATGTCAAAGAAAACATTATCTAAAAAATCAGATTCTTTAAAAAGAAAAAGTTATTAATAGCAGCTAGCAAAATGAATACCTTTATTATTATTACCTACAACTTTTCTCTGACGGAAGTTCTTTCAAACTGAAGTAAAATTAATATAACTATTCTAAGTTTTAAAGTGAAACTAAATGAGGTTCTTATTTGCATTTCTCATTTAATTTTTTTTAGCTAGTTATATGACATAAAAAACTATAGAGCGCGAAAACAGCTTTACTACTTACTTTCTTTACTTATTTAGAAAATTGGCAAAATAGCGGGAGAGTAAAGGATATAAAAAAAACTTGAATCATTAAAGTGAATTGTAAACAAAATTAATTCCATAATAAGAAAACTTCACTAGAAAAATAATATAAAATTGCTTTCCCAAAGAACTCCTTACTGAAACCCTCCCTATAATTGCAAAATAAAAAAACACTTACAGAAGAAATGCTCAGAGTGATTGAGATCCCTTCTGCCGACTTCTAAATCGTCCCAGTTATAATATTCGGCAGATTCCATACCGCTTTACACAATTAACAGTTGTACTTATATTTCTTTTATAAAAGCTGCTATCCCGGCTTCAATTTATTTAAAAAATTCCTACAATCTGACATTCAACGAATCAAATTTTTGAGTTCAAAACAAATTTTTCTTTGGTAAGGTTGGCAGACAAGTTTTTAGATAATGCAGTTCAAAGAATACTATACAGTCTCGTCCAATTTAATAAAGTTTTGTTTTGGAAATTTGTAGCAGTGGTATGTAAGTCTACAATTAATAAATTTAAGGTTTATGTAAAAATATCTATTAATGCACTATTTGTACTTATACAGAAAATCATATTTAAAAAACAAAAATTTAAAGCCCCCAGCCAACTTAATTTAGTAGCTGTTAGCCATAAGCCGGTACCAATTTGTAGCTATGCAAGCAAATGGCAAAGTTACCAACTTCAGTCGTGTATGTACTGTTGGGCGGGTTAGTGATTTTCGCTACGTTGTTAATGTCAAATAGTTGATTTGACACGGTGGGTGTGTAGTTTTGTGAAATTGATATAAAATAGGTTCTAAACCTAATATAAAAGGAATAAATGATTGAAATAATGTCCAAAGTGAAGATTATTTTGTAAAAATTGACGTGTGTCAAAAGAATATAACGGTGTGTGCGTAAATTTGTGTGTTTACGCATTGAAAAGTGCGATATGAGTGCAAATGTATGTGTAAAGTGCAGCAAGAAATAAAGGTGGAGGGAAGCAAAATTTTTATTTTTCATCATCTACTTGTGCACACGCACAGATTATTCGATACAGACGGGAATTGATTTTCTTATTAGGATAAGTAAAAAAAATTTCCCCAAACCATGAGTGTTTTCAGTGATTTCCAAAGGTTATGGGTTCAAAGATTCCCACAGAGCTCTTTGTCAGACGCTTGGGAGCAGGATGTCCGAGCCAGTCTGGAAAGACACAAACAGAAGATTGTGGAATTGACTAAAGAACTGGAACAGGAAACATTATATGTGGAATACCTTGAACGACTCCTTTCAGATGTAGAAAAGTACAGAGAGTCTGGCGGAGATCCAACTGCACTTTTTGAAGCCGCCACAACATCACAGACACAACATTCTTCGTCTGTCGGAGCTGGGAGTTCCAATAACAATTCTGGTATAACACCTGCTGGCCTTCAGGACCTATCCAGCGACAACAAACATGTAGAAGAAGTAAGTAAAAAAAATTTTATTGTTAGTTTCTTTTATGCTTTTCGGCAACCCCTTTCCTTCCTGTAGTGGCTGCATAAAACACCTGCCCCCCTGGTCGCCATTTATTTCTCTTAGCTGTTTTGTTGTTGTAGTTCGATATTATTTACATAAAAGAACAACAAGGTACTGGCAAAATAAAGAGAAGAATCAGATCTATGTATTCAAAAGCTCTACTCTGTTTCTTAAAGCAAAGTGACAAAAATTACAGATTTTCCTTTAAGATCTTCAGTGTAAAAATTTCTTTAACAGAATTAACTATGTAATTGAATTTAATGAGCAAAAATTGAAATTTAATATGTTACCGAATTTTTGCTTTGGTTGAATAATAATAAAGCTGATTCCATTGACCCATGATCACTGGCTTCCGGTTTTTTTATATAACGGGGGCCCGGCATGAATTTATTTTATCGTTTCGTGGCTTTGTTCTGTTGAAATTTTATACCGCCAACCGATAGCAATTTGCAGAACATTCAACCACAAGCTGTTTACATTTTCCTGCGTTCTTACCTATTTACTTATTATCGCATATTGCACGTACTTAAACAAATTATCATTTATATGTAATAGTTTTTCTACTGATACATTTTTGGTGCTTATTGTTCTTTTGAATTAACTTTTCAATCCTTATTCCGAATGGGTGCCATAATTCTTGTAATAATATAGGCTATTAAAGAAAATTGTTGTTGCTCACGACACTTTTTTATTGAGGATATGTTACAAAGTGAAAAGTGAAGTTACAGCAACTATCAGCAGAGTGAACATTTTAATAGTGTAAACATCAGATCCTTAAATATTAACGAATTTCTCATTTATGTGGGATTTCGAATAAAATAAAAACGCACAGATCACTTAATAAGTTCAATTAGATTAATCCTTTTTAAAGAAAAATTAGATAAGAAAGAGTACAACTAATTATTTTATTAAAAACAATTCTAAAGAAATGTCTCGCCAAAATTATATCTGGGACTTTTTTTCTCAACCCATCCCGTTTTCTTGTACATGTTCAATATTGCAGAGTTCTCCAAGTACCTTTGGGCAGTCCGAAATCAAATTTCTTAATTAAACAGTAACCTGGATGAAGCGCACCTAACCATAATCACAAGAAAGAAATAGAATAAGTGCGCTGAGCGGCGATACCACATTCAGTCATCCTGCTGTTTATTTGGCCTAGATGAGTCATCTACTAAAAGGTTTCATCAGATTCAACAGCCGAAGTCGTTGTGTTAGATTTTACATGTACGCATATTTTTCTTAAATCACACCTACCTTTGCCGTTTACTCCTAGGATATCGTAATGTCCCATGAAGTTTGGATACAACTTCGGGCCAAAACAAAACTGTCTTTTTAACAGATACCGTGTTTTGTGTATGGTACATCTTGGTTGGTTGGTTGGTTTTCGAGGGGGGAAAGATGTGTGTCTTCCATGCACTGAGGCCTATAGTGGCCCGTTGTACGCCCCCTGTTCGGCAGCGTACCCTAAAGTCCACTGTCGAGCCAACTGATCCCCGTAACGATAACGTAACGTAATTGGATAAATCGATTATAATCTGATTTCTTAACTTCTGCTAAATCTTCGCAGTAGTATGTTCCTAAGATTCTAAATCTTCTTTGCGTTAGGGCTGGGCATTGTCCGAGAACGTGTAATACGGTCTCGTCTTCTTCCCCACATCCCCTGCATAGACTAGTATTCGCCCTTCCCATTTTTATGGCATGCGCCCTTTGTCTTGCATGTCCTGTCACAAGACCAACAAGAAGTTTCAGTTTGCCTTTGTTAAGCTTAATGATCTTTTCAGATTCATGTGCATTGAGAGTTCCCCAAAACGCCTTTGTGTGTCCGGCGATATCGGATCCCTCCCATTTTTCCTTGTGCCTCCTCGTTACCCATTCCATGGTTTCTTTTTTTATTACCTGGATGGGTATGTTCAGGTTGAGCATTATTGGAGTGTCCCCATTAGCCCCTCTCCGCGCCAGATAATTTGCTTTTTCATTTCCTGGGATGCCACAGTGCCCCGGCACGTACATTATTAGGGTGACATAATTTTGACTCCATAGCTGCGTTAAGGTCTGTTTACATCCCTCTATCGTTTTGGATCTTACTTCGGCGTTAGTTAGAGATTTGTGGACGCCTGGCTATCCGTGCATATTGCAATCCTAGAGGATCTTATTCCCCGTTCTATAAGCTGTGTAGCTCCTATCTCTATCGCTGCGATTTCACATTGAAGAACCGAGGAGGAGACGTTTACCCCTCCCCATAACTCCAGCTTTAGTTCCTCGCACGATATTCCAAAACCACAGCCACGCTCGCATTTTGAGCCGTCTGTGTAGATCGCTAAAGTGTTTTCTTGGATCACCCCAATGTTGATCCATTCACTTTTAGTCGGGAACTGCGTTTTGAAGATTGCCTCTAAATTTGGGTTATCCGTTTTGAAGTCCCAGCAATCTTCTTCCTCAAACAGTCTCTTGATCGTATTGTTTTTCTATCTGTAGATGAAAAAGTTGGCATGCACTGAAGTTAATTGACCTTTTGTGAATTTGTGACTGAACACGTATTACCATTACATACTCGGTCGATCTTTTCATGTTGGGTTTGCATTCCCCTTTTCTTCCACAATTTATTCATACGTAAACGTATAGCAGAGTTGAGTGCCACTTGCTTAACGTAGAATTCTAGTGGAGTAATGTTTAGAATGACCTCCAAGGCCCTAGTCGGTGTTGACCTGGTAGCCCCCGTTATGTCTAGACAGCACATACGTTGGGCCTGGTCCATAATCTTCTGGTTTCTGTCCACCTCTATCGCCTTCCACCAGACTATCGCTCCATGCGTTATCATGGATCTGATTACACATGTGTATATCCATTTTATAATATGGGGTGATAGTCCCCATACTTTACCTATAGCATTTCTACACGTCCAGAAAGCTCTTACCGCTTTGTTTTTCTTCTCGTGCCTCGCCCAATTTAGTTTCCCGTCCATCAGCACACCCAGAAATTTGGCCTCATTTTTCAAGGTTAATCTCGTGTTTCCGATGTCGGGGGAACTATCTTTCTTAATTTGTGTCTGCTGGTGAAGCAGCAGAGTGCCGTTTTATTTGGGTTTATCTTCAGTCCACAATCCTGCGCCCAAGAGGTTGCCGTGTCGATTGCTTCTTGAAGTAAATATCCCAAATTTTCTTCAAACTTACCTCTGACTACTATCGCTAGATTGTCCGCATAACATGTTACGTGGAGACCTCTTTCTGATAGGGTTTCAAGTAGCTCGTCAATCACTATCAGCCACAGGAATGGTGAAAGAATCCCTCCTTGTGGAGTTCCTCTATTTACCCGCGCCGTTAGTTGCTCCTTTCCGAAACTTGTAATTATAATTCGGTCTTCCAGCATGGACTTGATCCACTTGATTATACTGTGATCTGTCCCCTTTTCTCTCAACCCGTAAAGAATCTTATCGATTCTGACGTTGTTGAAGGCCCCTTCTATATCAATGAAGCAGCTTAACGCTACTTCTTTGTACATCAATGCCTTTTCCACTTGATGTACTAGGCTATGTAGAGCGGAATCAACCGATCTACCTTTCATATATGCATGTTGGCAACTTGATAGTTGGGTTATGCCTATCTGTTTCCTTACCTCCCATTCTATTAGTCTTTCTAGACTTTTCAGTAGGAATGATGTAAGGCTAATTGGTCTATAAGCATTTGATGTGCTATAGTCCGTCTTATTTGGTTTGGGTAGAAATACTACCTTTGCCACTTTCCAGTTTTTAGGAGTGTAACTGAACTTTAGGCAGTAGGGTGAGTCTGTTCCATAGTTTGTTACCTCCCTTCTGTAGCATGATGGGATATATCCTATCCCTTCCCGGTGATTTATATGGGCTGAAGGATTTTATTGCCCATCTTACCTTGTCTAAAGTACACAGTTTCTTCGCTTGCTCCTCTTCCATCCCAACTTGGGATCTCCAAGGGATAGCTTCTTCCCTCATCGATTCCCCCTTCACCAGGGTACTCCCTGGGAAGCTATTTGTAATCAGCCTCTCAAGAGATTCCCTCATGTTAAATGAGTCTTCGATAAGTTCTAGCTGCCTCACCCGTACTTTCAATTTGGCTAGGGGTTCCCTCTGGGCTTTTCGGCACTCGGGCTTGAATTGCCTAAGTGCCGTTTTGTATTCTTCGCAGAGATCCTCTCTTTGGTGTTTATTAGCTTTATTGAATAGCTTTCTGGTTCTTTTCCTCATTTCCATGAGAGAAGAATTCATCCATCTCTGTTTCCATTCTATTTTTAGTCGTTTCTTTGGACACGCTTCCTCGAAAGCGAGTCTGATAACACCTTCAATGTTAGCAGTCTCATCATCGATTCCCTGTGTTGATTCCAAAGGAACATTTCTTGTACACAAATTTTTGTTTAAAACCTCCCTAAATTTATCCCAGTTTGTTATTCTGGGGATTCTAAAAATCAGGGGATTATTTCTAACATTGCCACTCAGCTCAAAGAGTATCCATCGATGGTCCGAGAATGATACCTCGTCAGATACGTACCACTTCTCAATCTCATCAACAGTCCTCCCGTTCGCAAGTGTAATGTCTATAACTTGTTTTCTGTTTTTGTTTATAAAAGTTGGCTAATTGCCCCCTATTTATAATAAAAAGTTCTGATTTTACTAGGTATTCAATTAAGGACTTACCCCTGTCATTGTTGTCCGTGCTGCCCCACACTGTATGGTGTGCGTTTGCGTCACAGCCTATGACTAACCTTAAGTTTGTTTCCTTTGCATACCTTACCATATTCTTCAGAGTTTCCGTGGGAGGTGGATTCTCTTCATATGGAAGGTATGCCGATGCTAGTAGTAGCTTCTTTTGGTCTTGTCCTTTGCCGACTTCCCATTGCACAGCTACACAATTAATAGTTAATAGAACCCTATTTTGTTTAACACTTCTGAGCGCTACAAACGTCATCTTAGCCTGTCCACACCAGTCCGTGCCGTTTTACTGTTCCCGGTGCTCCCTCGCGGGCTCCGGACCTTGGAACTTCGAAACAGCTCCCAGCTTAGCCAGTACATCAGCTCTCTCGTTTCCTTCGATTCCTACATGTCTCCTCACCCACGTCACTATCATCTCATTCAATGAGGTACAGTCGTTGAGTTTACGGGCATACTCCAAGGCCGGCGCAAAGGCCAGATGGATGTTCAGAGTCAGGTACTCACTGAAGATTTCTGCTCCTAATCTTCCATTAATTTTTAGCCCATTCATGAAAATTGTGACATCAGTTAAATTGTTTTTATGGAGGGACCCATCCTGTATACCCGTTTCATAGTATCTCTCAATTACCCTTACTTTGCTTATACCGTCGACAGGGCTCCCTTGCCCACAGACATAGCTTTGGCCATCACTGGTTTAGAATGATCAATTTCTTATAGGGGTTGTTTTTTATGCAAGGGATGATTTTTTCGAAAATCGGTCCCGGCTATTTTAAAGCACATAAATAGCACTTAATTTTAACGCTGTTATTTTTTATCCAAGGTCAAGTATAACCCCGCCAGGGGAGAGGGAGTGCTAGCATTCCGATAGCTGGTACGGGAAATAAAACGGGTGGGTCAAGCTGGCACTGTCACATGCTAAAAATTAAAAAAGCGACACGGCAAAATAATGTGCTCATTATGGGCTAATTTTGTGCCCAAATAAAAAGTTTTGTGCTCGATAATTAACGCGGCAAATTACAGTTGTAATTTTCAGTGCCAGCTATCGGCAAGCTAGCACTGCCTCTCCCTGGCAGGGTTATACTTGGCCTTGGATAAAAAATGACAGCGTTAAAATTAAGTGCTATTTATGTGCTTTAAAATAGCCGGGACCGATTTTCGAAAAAATCATCCCTTGCATAAAAAACAATCCCTATAAGAAATTTATCATTCTATGTCCGCGGGCAAGTGAGCTTTTAAGCTTTTATTAATACGAATTAATAAAAGCTTAAAAGCTCACTTAACCACGGACGGTTGCGGTCCCATTTCGACTCCCTGGATATACGACTAACTTGACTCTGACTTGTATTCGGTGTAAACTCGCATGGCTTCTGCGATCGTTGACATTTAGCTGAGGTCGAATTCATTGCAATTAAAACAACATAGACCTTTCCCTTTATAAGGACAATAATTTGAAGGATGAGAATAAGCCCTACATTCTAACATCTGTCTTTATTTCGCTTTGATTTTCGTTGCGTACTTGCGTTCAAAACATTATTGTGAGCGTTTTGTTAGGTACATATTTGGCTTTTCGTGTTTTCATAAGCTTTTAGTTTTATTTTTAAGTCAGCTATCGTTTTTGCGTCATATATAGGGTGTTTCTTAGTTCGTGTGCAATAATGACGGAAGTGATGGATCTAGGCGAGAAATGAAAAACATTGTATGGGAAGGGGGGTCTAACTCTCCCTGGTGAAATTTTTTACACTGTAATTAACTAGTCTTACATTTTAACGCATATTTTCTACGGTCTACTGTTATAGTTAGACGTTATTAATATCTCAATTTTTAGGTGACACAATGGTGTTAAAGTCTGTGTAATGTTTTTTAGTCACTGCTAATGAATTTAACAAAAGAGATTTTCAAACTTAAATTTTGGGAAAAAAAAACAAATTGCGCTTTAATATTTTTTTTATTTTCGGGTTTAAAATAGTGGCCAATGTGTCTTCTTAGTAATTTAGAGAACTCAAAATTTTTTTAATATTCTCAAGTTACATGACCAAACGTACATCTAATACCTGTCTTTCTAAGAAAAAATTCTACCGGTCTCCAAATTGTGTTGTGTTGGTAATAGTTGTGTTGTGTTGGTAATAACACTAATCTAAGTTTCGAAATGATTAATGCTGTATTTGAAATGGGAATCCTATGATCTCCGGGTACAAAATGAGATGCAAACCCAGTGTCATTTTTAATAGCACGTAATATTTCAAAATAAGAAGCCGTTTTGATAGTTTGCAATTAACAGTTGAAAATAGTGCAGTATACAAATAAAGAATACCTGGTCATAACTTTCTGTTACGGATTTAGCAACGGAAATACCCTCGATGCAGAGCGCGAATATCAACCGCAATTCCCAGAAAGAAGGTAACCATCTACAGTCCCTGGCCAACAAATTACAAACACTATTAAAATTTTATAAAGTTTTAATTGAAATATATTTTTCAGTAGAAAACCTTAAATATTAATCAAAATTTAATATATTACATAAAAGAATAAGACGTCTTCACGGCGTCGATTTTTCTTGTTATACTTTCTATACAAACCTTGATACGTTCTTTTATTTTAGGCGCCCCCATGGCATATTTTTTAAATATGTTCGATCAAAATCTGACGATTAGTGTTGTTTTCTTTATAAACTAGCCTCTTTAGTTCCACACAATTTCAAAGGAGTTCAAATCGAGTGAATTTCTTGGCTATGGAAGCAAAGGAATACTTGTTTTGGAAATGATTTTTTTATAGATTTCGCTGTGTAACATGAGGCGCCATCTTGCATGAAGGTTAAAAAAGATTTACAGAAGCCGATGTCATGAAAATATGGCAGCGCTATACTCGTGTGAAGTTAGCGCCGCTTTTTTTGAAAAACAAATATGGTTAGATTCGTAAGAGTTCTGCAGTTCCTTATAGAAATTTTGAATAGTTCTGGGAAATTACAGGTAGAACTCTTCTCCTTTTTTCGCAAAAAAGAGTTCTGACATTATTTTTCGATGTATTTTAAAGAGTTTTAGAGTTCCTGATAACATTAAAAAATAGTTCCGGAAAATTGAGATAATTATAATTTTTTCAAATTTTCCACCTGAGAAAATGTAAAACTAATTTCCCAAGAGTTCTGATAAGAGTTCTAGGTAGCGCTCGTCGAGTAGAATGAAATATCCTTCAAGCATTTTGTCGAAAGAGCAAAACTGTGGCTGCTGTTAACAATCAGTCAGTCCTTTGGCAGTGACGTAGACCGAATTTATCTGTGCAATAGAATTATAAATTCCTAAATTACATAAGTCTTCCAGCCTCAACAATTATAGTGAGTATACATTTCGAAGAAGTGCAGGTGTTTTCATTGATATATGTAAGTAGCAAACAATGTAGTTTTTGTATGCCAATGATTTAAGCAGTTCTACTGTGTTCTAAACTGCACTACAATTATAGTACTTTTTTATTAGTTGGCCCCGAAAAGTGAACGGCGGGGGCGTGGAATGGCTCATTCGTTTGACTATCTTAGGACCATGTTTGACCACCCATTATTTTTGTTTGACAACCTATTGTAATTTTTTTATTAAAGAATTAATTTTCCGGGGCCAACTTCACACAGCTCCGAAAAATTTGCAAAATGAAATTTTCCGTACACAATCGTTGAACTATGTTAAACTACCAAAAATTATCGTTAGACCACCCTTGGAAAGAAGTTGTTGCAAAATCAATTTTTTTTCATTTTCCACCGGCGCCAAGTTTATATGGCTGTAAAATCCAGGGGGTGTTTTTTTTGGGATGATAACATGTTACCACGTTTGACCACCCCAATTATCCCCCACAATTATCGTTGAACCACCCTTAAAAAAAGTTATTTCTATGAATTTTTTTTTTAATTTTTGGTCTGAGCCAAGTTCACATGGTTCTAAAATCCAGCGGGTGAATTTTTGGGGATTGATGATGTTTTACCCCGTTTGACCATCTCCCGCAGGGGTTAGACTACCAAAAATTATTGTTAGAACAAATCGTTAGGTTATGGGCGGTTTGGAAATACATAGTTTGTACTGAAATTAAAATTCTACCTTTTTTAGAATTCATATTCCGGCTCTTCAGAGCTCTTAATAATGTTAAATCTCGTGGAGATTATAATTTTTAAATTTAGGCAAGCTTGAGACTTATTGTACCATATCAGAAAATAACTGAGTTCAGCTCTTACGTACTATTAGAATATATCAACATTATAATGCCAGCGGGTTGGATATTTTACAGAATATTTCTCATCACGATGCCATTTAAATTGGAAAAATCTGAAAATTGGAATTTAAGAAATTTCATTTTTCACCTTGAGCATTTTAATTTTTGTGAAAACTCACTCTTGTGTTCGTTTGGCTGAAGTATTGAGCTTATAATGTGTCAATGACTTCAGCATTTTTCTCTTTGGTTTTGGTAACGAGTGCGTGAAGATTTATTTGCATGCAAGGATTGGTTAATCGGTGGTATAACGAAAATGAAATAATGGCAAAACCTTAGAGTATAGAATATAAGGAGAGGCCCTAAAGCCAAAAAAACCTCGGCACTTCTGTTGATGTAGTCGAATCGATGAGTTGTGTTTGTCTTCGTCATGGCAGTAGTAAAACAGCGACATTTCTAGAGGAGGGCCAAAATAAATTGGAAATTAGAGCATAATCGCAATTTAAAATTGCCTCAAGGAATTGCGAATGATTTTATTTTTTGTAGCGAATCTATATCACAAAATTAAATTAAAACTTTTAAAAATTTTAATCACGAATTTAAGTTGTTAGTGCCCCTTTATAAAAGTTAAATCACGAGCCAGTGAGTTAGCTAAGGAGAAGAAAAAATGCGATCTTAGAAAATGTAAACAAACTAAGAACGCCAAGAAAACTTCACTTTTCTTTACTTATCATTCCTGTTCGTCGCGTGTCAATGCAATCATATCAAGCTTGAGAACTAACAAAACATTATTTTAATCAAAAACTTTCCTGAAAAACGATATCCCACGTGTACAACGCCGATTGTTTGCACAACACAAAACCGCGCATTTCATTTCAACAATTTCACTATTAAAGTACACTGTCTACAGTTCAAAAAGTTGAAAGCTATTAGCTTCAAAATTTTTTTAATATATTGCACTAAAATAAAGAATAAAAAACACACGGAACTATATATGAAATTACAAAACAAAATTGTTAAACCATCGGACAATTCACGGTAATAACTTTGACAGTTCGCAAACTAAGGAGAAGAGCTCTCCGTCGTCACCTCGCCTAAAAGAAAAGTGTCGATCACACGTACACGGTTTCACAGATGAGGGCCTTTCCTGTTGGTATATATTCTAAGGGCAAAACGCTTGCTGGTAAAATGGCTGAACTCTCATGTTTTGTGGCTGTGATTTAAGTTTAAGCAATGGATTCGAACAGGCCCTAAAATGTTTTTCACTCTATTAAAATTCTGTGAATGTAAAACCATATACGTTAAAATTCTTATATTATTTTAAGAAAAATCACAAAATGCAATTATTTTTACACTCCATGGCTCTTCTGGTCGCCGCTGTAACCGAACATTTTTATCAAATATTCTAAGAATTACGTCGTTATAGCCAGATGTTTATTGGATTTTCCGTTTTCGAATATTTAAATTTATCGGGTTTTTCGAAAATCTTCACCTTGCCGCCCTTTCCGACGCAGTGCTATGTGGAAAATGAAAAAGACAAAATATTGATTTTGCAACAACTTTTTCCGAAGGGTAGCCTAACGATAATTTTTGGTGGTCTAACTCATGCCGGGGGTGGTCAAACGTGATAAAACGTATTTGTGGTCAAACAAATATAATGGGGAAGAGCAAAGAGGGATGGTTGCCATGGTGCAAATATAGTGTAGCCTCAACAAGTATCGAGAGTGTAGACACTTTTCGCAGAAGTTCAGCCGTTTTCATGAATATACGTAGCAAACAGTTAAGATTTTGTGTGCCAATGATTTACGCAGTCTTAGCCTAGTGTGCCCTAACCAATTTTCCGAAAGCCATTGCACTACACAATTATGGTACTTTGATTAAATGTCAGAACTTTTTCGGGAATCGGTTTTATTTTTATCATATGAACTTACTTTCCGGTTTAAAAATCTATGACTGCTAACAGCAGCTCTTTCGACAAAATGCTCGAAACATATTTCATTGTACTCGACGAGCGCTACCTAGAACTCTTATCAGAACTCTTGGGAAATTAGTTTTACATTTTCTCAGGTGGAAAATTTGAAAAAATTATAATTTTCTCAATTTTCCGGAACTATTTTTTAATGTTATCAGGAACTCTAAAACTCTTTAAAATACATCGAAAAAGAAATGCTAGAACTCTTTTTTGCAAAAAAAGCGGCGCTGCATGAAGTTAGCGCCGAGTTTTTTTCTCATATAAATATTTTTCTTGTAGTTGTTTGGTTGGTTTGATTTGCACCGACTTCAAAATGTCGTAATAGATATAAAATTAAAAATTATTTTATGCTTTTTAGCGATTTTTGTGAAGTCGGTTCAACTTTTTTTTTAAAAACTATTTTCTCATTGATATCCGCTTTTCGTCAATTCATCAAAAAATTCAATTCAACTAAAAATTGTATGGCAGGAGGGGGGGCAATCTCAACCGTTTGGGAGTTTCAGGGTGATTCATAGATTTGCAATTTTCATTACTATTCACTATTATATATCTATTTTACTTTTATCTTTTGATGTACTCAACGTAGAGACATTAAACAAACGCCAAAAACTATTATCCAAATGACCTTTCCAAAATGTAAGTTCTAGCAAGTATAGTCACTTTCAACAATAAAAAAACTTTTTTAACCCTTTCATGCCCGAAGTATTTCTAGTGAGCGGAGTTTTTTTTGTATTGTAAGAAGTGCTATTAGGGATCTTTCGATACACTCCGATCAAGTACCGACGATTTAAAAGCTCTTCAAGTTAAAGCTGCATACACGCAACATCAGGCATGAAAGGGTTAAGACAAAGGGTCGAAAATGTTTGTTTATGGAACACAGATACATAATTAATGTGATTAATTGCTGCAAAAACGTTATAAAAATGTTAGTGTAATTTTGTTTTATTGTGTTAGTCAGAGTTCACACCCTAGTACCCTGACGTTCTGTTACTAATGCCTGTTGGAAATTTTGCTATAAAAGAGGGGTCAGTCGGAAAGAATATCGACCATAGTTGAAAAAAAATCGATAACTACGGGACAGTATTTACTTTTGAGGAATACGAGGATATAAGTTACATTTATTGTGTAGTAGTCTAAAACGAAAAAACGGCAATGGTAGGAGTTAGATCAGCATTGTTGAAAATGGAAAGGTAATTTGGATACTAGTTTATTGGCGTTTATTTGAAGTCTCTGCGTTGAGTAGATCAAAAGATAAAAATAAAATACTGCATACCATGAAAATTGCAAATTTATGTATCAGCCTGTAACTCCCTAACGGCCCTCTATCATACAATTTTTTGTGCTCGATTTAAATGAATGACATTGAGCAGTTTGCGACCATATATCTTATAAAAGTAAGTACGTTAGTATTGTATATTTTTGTCGCGGTGAAACTCGTCTGTTTGTCAGCTCTGCGCGATGCCCTATGTTGGAAGTTATCTTTTTTTAAGCGCGACATTCAGTTACGATTTTCATCTAAAAGTAGTCCTAAATACTTGAATTCTTTTACCCTCTGAAGCTACTTTTCGTCTATACTCACTTATATTCAAGTTAATGTCTTTTTTATTTTTGCTTTTAAAGATTACACAGGCCTGCGAGGTTTTTCCCCCTGGACATTGAATAGTTGTTTCCGAGGTAATTTTTCCCAATGAAACCGAATCCGGGCTCAGAATTGCTCTATCAAGTCAGCTTTTTGATATATTCTAACCTAAAAGCACACACTGTTTTTTTTGACATATTTGAGGTTATGTAGCACCGAGATTTTATTCAAAAACTATGTGTGGGTGGGATCTTACAGTACAAGTCTTCCTCTTTCAAACGCCGTTGAGTTTGCTCAAATATCTTTTTTTTTCGCCGAGATATCACATTTTGAAATTTTCATGTTCATGAATTTCTCGGTATATGAAAAGTTTATGGTCGGTCACCTTATTTAAGTTACCATAAAGTTTTCGTATACCGAGAAATTCATGAGCATGAAAATTTCAAAATGCGATATTTGTTATATATTTTGCTTTTTCACATTAAGGGGAGGTTCTCATCTAGCGCGCCAAAAAGTCGGTAAAGTTTCAGAATTGTTTTAAGGACAATGACAAGACATAGGGCCATGATATTTGGCAGTATATTTTATTGTACATTGATCTATACGAAAAAAATTTTTTATGCAAAAAAAAAAACAAAATGGCGCCCGTTATTCAGCTTCTTCAAAGGCATGTTTTTTGAAAATTGTCCAGCTGTGTACAATCTAGGGGTCGCAGATTAGCTTGAAATCAAATATTGACAATATTATCGTAAACTACACTAAATTTGTCTCAGAAAGAGTGAACGACATTCAAAAAAAATTTAAAATTGGCGGAATGGCGCGATTTTGAAATTGAAGTGCCGTCTTCAACTTTTTTTTTCATAGTTTATTACTTAAAAAAAGGGGTTAATGTTACAATTTTCAAAATGTGCTCCACTCTTTCTATGAAGAAAGTTATTTACTTTAATATGCACGAAACTAGAAGTTGATTGGTTGAACCGTTTTTGAGTTATATTGTACACAAATTTGCAAAATCGTTAAAAAAAAAGTTTTGAGTTAATCTCGTTTGAAGTTTACATAACTTTTCATCGACAATTTTTTTAATATAAATGTTTTGGGATTTTTTCGGCATTTTGATAAACAAAAACTAACACGCACGTGTAGCTTGTCGACTATTTACTGTGCCATCTTGGGACAATAAGTTTTTTACCTACGCCGAGCGCCGCGCCCGAGACTCGACACCGCGCGGCACAGGCTAAGAGCTCCCCGCTGCGTTCATGACAACGCGACATTCAATGGGCTGTAGAATTCGTTCTACTGCTCGGATCAACAAAATATTTTAAAGATAAATTCTAGACATATTTAGCATTAATAATATGAAAAAAAAAATTGGAAAATTTCAAAAATCTAGGTGAGATCCTCCCCTTAAGAGTAAGTCGTGAATTACACGAGAGGGATTTTACCCCATGAGTGACGAAAACCTGTTTTTTTCTTGGTGAGAGAAGTGAGGTAGCAAGAGGGTCATCTGTGAGTGTCAATCACGAATCGTAGGGGGTTTTGCTTGAGTTTTTCCTGATTTGCTGTTGTCCATTTTCGGTGAATACAAATTTTCAACCCTGCAAAACACTTATGAACCGGTTTTTTAACGTCAATCAAAGCTCCTTTCGTAGCAACACTCCGAGGGTTTTTCTACTTTTGCACAGAAGAGAATTGCCGTGAGTTATGGGGTAAAATCCCTCTCGTGTAATTCAGGACTAAGTCGATTTCCGTCGATAAAGTTTGACATTTTTATTGGTAATCGTACTCAGAACGTTTTGTCATACGAGTGCTATTTGTGTTGTTTACAGGTACTTGAAACATTCATCTTGGTAAAAAAATGGAATTAAATCGAACATTTTCGTGCGATGATTTTCTATGACTTTCGACGTGGATTAAGCCAACAACATTGTGCCGATCAACTCGCTTCGACTTTAGGTAATGAAGCACCATCTCCGAAGTTGCCGAACTCAACGGTGGTCGCAGTTCGCTACAAGACGAATTTCGTGAAGGTGGTCCTAAATCGGTTGTTGTGCCAGAAAAATTCGATGCTGTGAAATTGAAAAAAAAAAGATTTTTTTGCGTTGGATAGCGCATAATTTGACAATCGCTAAAAAAAAGGCTCGTGTCGATTAGTGTAAAGAAATGTTAAAAAAATTCAACCGCGGTGCTTTAAAAGACGTCTATAAGATCTTGACACGCGACGAATCATGGATCTATGCATATGAACTTGAAACTAAGCCACAATCGAATGTATGGGTCTTTCAAGACGAGCCAAATCCAACAAAAGTTGTTCGCGCACGAGGCACTTCGAAGCAAATGGTCGCCTGTTTTTTCGGAATAATTGGACATGTGGCCCCGGCTATAACAGCAACGTAGAACGGTCAATTCTGAATGGTACACCTCCGTTAAAAAAGTGCCGCTTTTTTTATGATTTCTACCTATAATTTCTTTCCTCGAACTAATTAAAATTTCTTTTAGGAACTCCAAAACTAGAGGGATACCTAGAACTCGAGTGAGAATCGGCTTTATTTATTTCATATGAACTTGCTTCCCAGTTCAAAAACCTGATAACAGCCTCAGTTTTGCTCACTCAACAAAATGCTTGCAGGATGTTTTGTAGGAAGTATCTATTTACCACTCTCATCGATAAGTGCAAATAGTCACTTCAATATTCATTTACTGTAATAGTTTATCACAGCCTGTTCTAGATACAAACCTGGCGGGGGAAGGAGGCGGTAGCCCCCCCCCCCCCCCCCCCAGTAATAAAGCAACAAAAAGCCTGATTAATACACCTACTCCTTCCAGAAAGTCTAATAAAAATTTGACGTACTTTCCGTGTACACGGCAATTTGAGGGTGGTAAATAGACACTGCCTATTTGGTAGTACTCGACGAGTGATACCTAGAACTGTTATCAGAATTCTTCTATAAATTCATTTTATTTACATTTGCTCAGGTCAACCTAAAATTTGAAAAATTTATTTTTCTGGTAATATTTTCCGGAACTAACCATTAATAAAATATTTATTTTTCAAAAAAAGTGGCGCTAACTTTATACGCGTAGATATTGGCACTAAATCTCCAATAACTTACGTTATTAATTGCATTGACGGTTTCTGTAGATGAAAGACTCTAAAGTCAGGTACGTGAAGTTGGCCCGGATTTTTTCCGGGCTGGGGGGTAAAACGTCTCAATCGATAGTCTATCGTTAGACCACATTTTACCCCCAATTAGTTTCGTTTTACCCCCTCTCAATTTTTTTTTATTCGAAAAACAAACTTTCCGGGTTAACTTTACAAACCCGGAAAATATGCCGGGCTGGGGGGTAAAACGTCCCAATCGATAGTCTATCGTTAGACCACATTTTACCCGCAATTGGTTTCGTTTTATCCCCTCTCAATTTTTTTTATTCGAAAAACAAAATTTCCGGGTTAACTTTACAAAACCCGGAAAATATGCCGGGCTGGGGGGTAAAACGTCTCAATCGATAGTCTATCGTTAGACCACATTTTACCCCCAATTAGTTTCGTTTTACCACCTCTCAATTTTTTTTTATTCGAAAAACAAAATTTCCGGGTTAACTTTACAAAACCCGGAAAATATACCGGGCTGGGGGGTAAAACGTCTCAATCGATAGTCTATCGTTAGACCACATTTTACCCCCAATTAGTTTCGTTTTACCCCCTCTCAATTTTTTTTTATTCGAAAAACAAAATTTCCGGGTTAACTTTACAAACCCGGAAAATATGCCGGGCTGGGGGGTAAAACGTCCTAATCGATAGTCTATCGTTAGACCACATTTTACCCGCAATTGGTTTCGTTTTATCCCCTCTCAATTTTTTTTATTCGAAAAACAAAATTTCCGGGTTAACTTTACAAAACCCGGAAAATATGCCGGGCTGGGGGGTAAAACGTCTCAATCGATAGTCTATCGTTAGACCACATTTTACCCGCAATTGGTTTCGTTTTACCCCCTCTCAATTTTTTTTTATTGGAGAAACAAAATTTCCGGGTTAACTTTACAAAACCCGGAAAATATGCCGGGCTGGGGGGTAAAACGTCCCAATCGATAGTCTATCGTTAGACCACATTTTACCCCCAATTAGTTTCGTTTTACCCCCTCTCAATTTTTTTTTATTCGAAAAACAAAATTTCCGGGTTAACTTTACAAACCCGGAAAATATGCCGGGCTGGGGGGTAAAACGTCCCAATCGATAGTCTATCGTTAGACCACATTTTACCCGCAATTGGTTTCGTTTTACCCCCTCTCAATTTTTTTTTATTCGAAAAACAAAATTTCCGGGTTAACTTTACAAACCCGGAAAATATGCCGGGCTGGGGGGTAAAACGTCCCAATCGATAGTCTATCGTTAGACCACATTTTACCCGCAATTGGTTTCGTTTTACCCCCTCTCAATTTTTTTTTATTGGAAAAACAAAATTTCCGGGTTAACTTTACAAAACCCGGAAAATATGCCGGGCTGGGGGGTAAAACGTCCCAATCGATAGTCTATCGTTAGACCACATTTTACCCGCAATTGGTTTCGTTTTATCCCCTCTCAATTTTTTTTATTGGAAAAACAAAATTTCCGGGTTAACTTTACAAAACCCGGAAAATATGCCGGGCTGGGGGGTAAAACGTCTCAATCGATAGTCTATCGTTAGACCACATTTTACCCCCAATTAGTTTCGTTTTACCCCCTCTCAATTTTTTTTTATTCGAAAAACAAAATTTCCGGGTTAACTTTACAAAACCCGGAAAATATGCCGGGCTGGGGGGTAAAACGTCTCAATCGATAGTCTATCGTTAGACCACATTTTACCCCCAATTAGTTTCGTTTTACCCTCTCTCAATTTTTTTTTATTCGAAAAACAAAATTTCCGGGTTAACTTTACAAACCCGGAAAATATGCCGGGCTGGGGGGTAAAACGTCCCAATCGATAGTCTATCGTTAGACCACATTTTACCCGCAATTGGTTTCGTTTTACCCCCTCTCAATTTTTTTTTATTGGAAAAACAAAATTTCCGGGTTAACTTTACAAAACCCGGAAAATATGCCGGGCTGGGGGGTAAAACGTCCCAATCGATAGTCTATCGTTAGACCACATTTTACCCGCAATTGGTTTCGTTTTACCCTCTCTTAATTTGTTTTTATTCGAATAACAAATTTCCGGGTTAACTTCACAAGCCCGGAAAATTTTCCGGGATTTATTTATTTATTTATTTACATGGGGCTAAAACGTCGGAATCGAAAGTCCTTCGTTAGTCCACGTTTTTCCCACTATTCATTTTGTTTTATCCCCTCCCAAAAAAAAGTTATTTAAGAACATTTTTTCAAAAATACCTTAATTCGCTGTAATATGAGGAAGCAAAGCTTTTAGGGGTTGATAGTGTTGAAGTACGATAGACTTAACCGAAAAAATATTTTACAATTCCTTCGGTAAATTTTGCAACCCGGTCGGTAAATTTTACGACCCCCAAGGAAAACACAAGCTTTCAAAATCCAGGCTAACTTCACAAAGTGAGTAAAATCAAAGGTATTGATATTGATATTGGTTTGAAAACATTTTGATATTGGTTTGAAAACATTTTACCCATTATAAATGCATCCCTACAAGATTTTACCCCTCATGATTTCGTTTTTCCACTCCTGGAAAATTATTCCGGACGAGTAAATCATTAGGGGGTGAAACGAATGAACATGTTTGACCCACCAATTAGTTTTGTTAAGCCACTTTTTGAAAACCTGATATTCAAAAAGCGCAAATTAAAATTCACGCTTTTTGCAAATGTTATGAAATTTGAAAACTCGATAGCTATATCGATTGACTATGGTTTGAAAACGTAGACCCACCCCCTAAAATTGTTCACCCGCGTGTTAGAAATAAGTTATATAAAAAAATTTTGACATGATTTTTTTTTTAATAATCTATATTAGCTGTTCATTTACTTCTCATTTTGGTGCCCCACCTTCAATAGTTGTTTTTAAAACTTTTGCATATTTTTAAAAATTAAAATTAAGCTTTTAAAAGAAATTCCTCTAAAAGGGCTGTCTTCACATCCAATGGAGCCATTATTAGATCGAAATTGAGCAATCAGACTCTTGTCCAAGTTTATCCAGGTTTTATTATCAAAAACGTTAACCTAAAATTAAGTTATATTTATTATTGTGAATATTCTTAATTAAAATCTCTTCTATCTCCAAATTTTCTTGTTAAATTTGTTTCAGCTTGTTAAGTAGTATAAGTTTAAATAGTCATATTATCCTCCCTGCGTTTTCGGCGTCAGCTTTGAAATTTCTAAACGCTGAAGCCAACGATCACAACAAACCGTGGATGTAGAAGAATAATTTCTTTAATCCGCATTTAAAGCCGACGCACAAGTTGAACTTTTGGGTGTAGAATGGCCATAATTGCTTCAAAATGTAATTTGTGGTCAAGCGGGTCTTTCCTTTATTCCACCGGCATTGTCAGCTGTGTGAAAACGAATTCGCGAAATCTGGGTTTACTTTTAATTTGTATAATATATGACACTGTTTCTGATGCTTTCTATGTAAAATGTCTTTGCGATCCACAGGTTATACTTTGATCCGTTTGTCTTTTCATTTAACACAAAAAGAAAACAAGTTCGCTGAATATTTCTCTTACTGAAGGATTGCGCTATTTTGTAATCCATTCAAACCTTACAATTTTTACAGAAATATTTACGGTTTCTTTTCATTTCTAACGAAAACAATTGTTATAGGTAAGCACATTTCTTATTTTAAAGTAAGAAAAAAAACTGAAAAGGGTCGAGACTGCTATAAATCCCTTCACAAATTCCGAAAAACAACACCTAAAAGGTGTAGGGAAAAAATTGCATAAACAGAACACCATCCCTTGTCGCAACAATGATCTGTTATTAGGACAGATCTAATTAGCAAATCCAGAAAAAGAGCAGACAGGCGACATAATTAGGTAAAACTAAAGAAAAGAGCTGAGATGCAAATGATACCAAGATCATTCGGTACAGAGTATTTGAAGAATAAAGATTGCCAGTAAATAATTTATACTAAAATTTAATTTGTTGGATTTATGTAATAGTGAATTTGATAGTGGACTTATTTGATAGTGGATTTATTCAATAGTGAATTTGATAGTGGACTTATTTGTTAATTGACTTATTATCTACATTTAATAGTGGATTTGTTTAAGGTGAGTTTATGTGGTTTTATTTTGAGTGTGTGCGCAGTGATATTTTAATTCGTATTTCTGGACATCTATAATTCATGACAAGAAAATAACAGTTATTTAAACATTTTATTTTTTCGAAATAAAATAACAGGTCTATTAAGATTTGTATTTTTTCTATTAGTTCGAAACTATTTATTTTCTTTTCTTAGAAAAAAAGTCCATTTGAATTTTTATTTTTCAGTTTGTTGAAAACTTTTAAAAAGATCATTTATTTTGCACTGGCAAAAATAAACGGTTATTTGACTGCTTGTTTTTGTTTTGTTACTAGAATCGTTGAGCTGGTTTAGACCGTACCATTTAGGACTAGTTTTACGTAATTAGAATTACGTAGTTCTAATTTGGTGTGATCTAAACATCCTGAATTAGAAAATACTAGTACCTACTGCTTTAAGTCTCCAGTTTATGCGGTCCTGTTTTTGAAAATTATGTCACTCATAACCGCACGTTTTGAATTGCTTAACAACAAAATGGACAAATGCTTGTTGTTTTTTAAGATAAAAAGACAGGAAATTGAAATAGAATACCATTTAACAGCTGGCAAAGTTTTAATACGAACAGACTAAACGTAGCCGTATTAGTATTACGTTAATCGACTTACGTAAAACTAGTTCTAAATTCCTACGGTCTAAATAGGCTCAGTAAAAACACAGGCCTACAAGGTTTTCCCTCCTTTAGAAATACTAGTGAATTAATTTTGGTCGCTAAATCAGAATCTGGTCATAAAATTTGCCTAGTACGTCAGGATTTTGAGATATCCTAATCTCCACTTTTATTCATTTTTGTATTAAAATAACTTTAAAATCTAATAATATTTATCAATTTCGCCAACGAATTCGAATTCTATGTACATGAAAAAATCTATGAAATTGTCGATAGATGTAAGCTAGAATATTCAAATTTTAGGAAATTCCATCCGACACAAATATTGTCTTTATATATTAAAAATAAATTATAAAAAAAAAGTCTGACGTTATAGAAAAAACCCAACATTATTTTTGAAATCAGCACACTTTTCTAACTAAAAAAAAGCATATTATTAAAAGGGGAAATCAAAAGTTTAAATTTGCAGGCCTGTGTAATTCTTCGAAGCAATTTCGTACCGATTTTTGGCATTATTTTTGAGAATGTTATATTTTTATATTACAGCACTTTCTGGGATTAAGGAATACCTTGGTTTCGATGCAGAAATTACTGCTAGAACATCCTCCTTTCTCCTTCGCCTAAGAAACTTCGGGACTGATTTTTTTATTTTGACACTTGGAAAACAGTAAAAATTTGGATTAAGTGCAAACGTTGACATTTTGCAAAATGCCGCGTAAGTTGAGTTGGGATCCTAAGGATATCTTGGTAGTATTGAAGAAGTTCCGAGTACTCAAAGAAGATGGCCAAGTAGTCAGCCGATATAGCAACGTATGGGAGCAAGCTGCAGAAGCAACGAAAACTTCCATTCATGGGGAGACTCTGCAGTTTTACGTCAGGACAAACAAGTTCAACTTGTTAAGTGACTTGAGAGCTCACTTCAACATCCCGGATTCATCACCAGCAATTAGTTACATTTCTGCAGACACCAACGTCAACGAAAGTACAAATTGCAATGAATTTTCAGCAGACCCACCTTACCAGATAATGCCGCTAAATATACTACCATCGCACAAATTATGTCCCACTATATACAGTTTTATCACCTTTGAAGCAGAGCAGTGGAATATGATAAAACCAGTGTTGCACTATACCGCAAAATATCCCTTGGGACATTTATTACTGAGAAGTGGATGGACCACATCAATAGTTCAAGCACTGTACAAAAAATTCAAACTGCCCTGTATATTCTCTTTCAAGCGAGGGAGAATTTGTACAAAAACCGACAAACCCTATTTT
Source organism: Leptarthrus brevirostris (assembly GCA_964036015.1). Lineage (NCBI taxonomy): Eukaryota > Metazoa > Arthropoda > Insecta > Diptera > Asilidae > Leptarthrus > Leptarthrus brevirostris. The sequence goes on from OZ038374.1 coordinate 94,002,798, forward strand.
ACATTTACAGGAACATGTACAGAATGTGGTGCCCCATTATCCGGACACTGTTTGACTGAACCTGAAGAAGATGCGGGCATCACCATTGCAGTCACTGTAGTGGATACACGAGGTCAACCTCACGACAAACGAAGACATTTGACTGCAAAAAGAAGACAGCAAGTTGGTAAAGAACTGTTGACGAAAAAGCCAGCACTATGGATGAATGAGGCTGCAAGAAGTATGGAATTCGGAGATCCAGTGCCACCGTATCTGCCTCGAAAAGCTACCCTAAGGAAGTGCAAGGAAGAAGCAGTTGCAGCAGAACTGAATATTCATCAAAAAGATAAACTGCTTACATCGCTGCAAAAAATGAGAAATAGTGGAGAGTATGCCGGTGCTATTAAGCACATTGCAGCGTACAAGTTTTCTTGTATATATTGGTCTGCTCTACAAACATACAATTACAAACACCCCAAAAGATTCAGGAAAATCGAAATAGACGCCACTGGAACCATTGCCAAACCATTGCAAACCTCAACAGGTGAGACCAATGTGAGTTACTTGTACCAAATTGTACAAGAATCAGACACTGGAATTGCTCCTGTGGCGCAAATGATCTCAGAGAAACACGACACGAACTCCATCTTATATTGGTTGATGGAATTTATTAAAGAAGCCCCAACTCCAGGCGAAGCAGTTTCGGATTATTCCCTGGCTTTATTAAATGCAATGACGTTGGCATTTAATAAGAGGCCATTAAAAGAATACGTATCTGATTGTTTCCGTACGCTTAAAAATATTGAACTTCAGCATCACCTGGCAACGTTTATCAGAGTTGACATCGCTCATTTAATGAACATTATTTGTAGAAAGAAAGTTTTTGATAAAAAAAATCCAGCAGTAAAAGATTTTTACGCACGAGCAGTAGGCTTGTTGACTATATGCGAAAACTTAAAATCATTCAAGAAACTTCTGAAAAGCATCCTTATTGTTGCACTCAGCGAATGCGACGGCAAAGATAACAATGGAAACGATCTTTTGAGTGAGAAAAAAGCAAAACAACTGTTAGAAAACATGGAGAAGTTTACGCTGAACGAAGATGAAACAATAGACCGTAACTGCTTCGAAGATTGCGACGACTTTGAAGAAATCGATGAAATTAAACATTTCATAGACAACATTTTGCACAGCGCTGAAAGGAAAGCCAAACTTTGCACTGGGTTTATGCGGGCTAACCCATATTATCTTCCAGATATTGTTATTATTCTGGTCAAGTTGTCCCAGCAATTCCCTTTGTGGACAAACGTCATGGGTTCATCCTTTCCCAAAGCGAACACTGTACCTTCATCAGCCAGATGTGAAAGCTATTTTAAAGAATTGAAGGCATCATTGGGCGGAGACGGCTACAAGCCACTAAGAGCAGACAAAGTCGTCGCGAAACATTTGCGATGGATCGAAAATAGTACGAAATTAGAAAGAGCGGCTGTTTTGAACAGAATTGCAAAAAAGTCCAAAAATACCTACAAACTAAGAAAGCAGTTGAAGGCAGCCAGAAAAGAAGCGAAAGGAGTAGATTTCATTGATGATGCAATTAAAATAGCTCACAATGAGGTGTCTTCCGGCAATAATTTCCTGAACTTCGAAGAGCAATGGAGGGGCAAAAATCAACCAATTAAACGTGAGATCTTGTCTGAGTTGACAGACGGTTCTGTGTCAATTAGAGAAAATACCAGTATTGATTGTCATACTATGCACAAAATCTTACATTCAACGGCGATTAACGAGGACAAGACGACTGATTTCACCAATGAAATCATGAGCAACATGGGCGTAAACATGAGCGAAATAAAAACGACGAAAAGCGACGACGACCTGAATAAAAAAAAAGACAAATCAGATGAAGACCTGACGAAGACAGATATGGTGAACATAGGTGAACAGCAGACCATCAATAGGGATCAAACAGCCACAGCAAAACAGCGGGGTCAATATTTGCGCCCTTGTCCTGATATCAAAATGATACACAAACGCACAGTTCACAGAAAAAATAATGCATTCCTTATAAACGGTTTAAAGTTGCCTTTACAAAAGGTGAAAGGCTTACCTTTGCTCATCAAAAACACCTGCCCATTCGATTCTTTAGTTGAGATAATTAGTAATGCATACGTCGAAAATACAGTATACAGAAAACTTATGGACGACGCATCCCACAAATCCGAACTGATTTCGTTTATTATAACTTATGTTTTAAACGGAACTTCGCAAAAACTATATAATAAACGTGCGGAACTTCTGTATGAAATCTACACTGCCAAAGAAAATGTCGTCAATTGCTCAGATAACGCAGCGAATTTTCTACGTAAATTGTACCGAAATATTCCTGATTTCGCAACTTGTTTGCAGGAAGGAGCATGCCCTGCATGCGGTACCATTTTAAATAATCTCGTGACCTTGGAAATCCCTAGGGAAGTTTGGAAAACATCCTTTACTGAAGGTTTAAAAACTATTATACAAGATTTTTTTGAGCAAAATGTTGTGAAGTGCCAAAAATGTCAGACTTCAATTGGAATAAAGAAAAAACCGGGATGTAATTTGCTGTTGGATTCAGAATTCGCCTTTCTTGCTCAAATACAAAACCGTTACTATTCCAATGCCACTAAAGTAATCGCACTTGATCAAGTTCCTTCCGTCTTAAACATCTGCGAAGAAAAGTATATATTAAACGGGATAATGTCTCATGAGGAAGGAATCTCACTTGGACATTACAAGGCATTTTGCCGGTACATCAATGGCTCCTGGGTTGAATTTAATGATTTGCTTCAAAAACCACATATAATTAAAAATGATAAGACTAAGAAAATTAGTCCTTCGATAATAGTATATACGAAGTATACTTCAGTTTAAACGTAGCGCAATTAAAATTTTTGTGATAGATAATAGTCTAGTTTAACTACGTTTTTCTCGGTGATGATGATGTTCTTTCAGTTGCGCCACGTAAACAAATATACGCCCTACTGAACTGTTCATGTTACTCGTACTAGTAATGCAAGTATGTTTCTAAGTTCATCAACAATAGAAATATGTAAGATAAACTAGACTATCAATTTTGAAAGTGTTGTACAAATGAAGGCTGTGATTTAAGAATTCATTTCAAATGAGAAATTACCAATTAACATATTTTATATTTTTTATATTTTTCTGTAAGACTATTGAACCATCAGTATTTTTTATAATATTTTAGTTGAAAATATTTGTACTCGTTGTACTCTTATGCTGTTACAAAGAAAAATTCGAGTTGAAACTTTTGTGAAACGATACCAAATAATCACGAATATATTCAAAAAAATTATTTAATTAGAGTATGAAAAATAAGTGAAAATAAAAGATGGTTGGCTTTATAAAATGTATGTTATTATTTACCTTGACAAACTAACTGCGAAGAGTATAAAACAATCAAAAGTGTGAAATTAATCCTTGAAGGTTGAATTCACAGTTTGTGCTCACACAACCTGTGAGTTGAACGTGAGCTCATAGTGAAATGAAGGGACAAAACAACAAAAAGGAGTAAATTTAAAGAATGCAGAGACCAATATTTGATTAGTAATTAAAATTTTTTTAAAAAAGGTTTCATATTTTAATTAACAGAGAAAAGAAAGAAATTTGAAAAGTTATTTTATTATTATTTTTATTTTAATTTCAATTTTTTTTAAAATTGCAAACAGAACTCAACCACAAATATATTAACTTTTGACAATTTTAACTTAAATTTTCCAAAAGCCATCTGCTGAAATGAGTTTAACATCATATTCGCCCTCTGGATTAAAAACTGTGCATAACTAACTATTCGCAAGTAGTTTAAAAAAATTTCTTAAGCAGTTCAGAGCAGTTGATTTAACGTAGACAACTACCTCAAGTACTTGCAAGTACTTAAAATTTTTTTTTGTGGGATGAAAATACTAAGATGAAAATTAAAAAAAGTTGGCACGAAATACATTAAACCCATAAATTTTGTTGACCAACACAGCAATCGTCATCGATTTTTATATTCTGTACACATTCGCCATCGAAATTTATATCTAGTATTATATTTTCTAATTATTTATGTATGTTTATTTAAATGAAAAACGTGGGCGCATGTAATAAATAATTGATGAATGAATAGTTCACCTAAGTATTACACTGCAAATGATACGAACTGGTGTGTGCGTTTTCTCAACGACAGCTACTCTCTATGTATTTTCAATCTTACAAGTATTTCCATAGCTATTAAAAGTTCACAATCACAAATTTTCAGTACTCTGTATGGGGTTAGGAATCTGTATGGGGCTAGGAGAAATTATTTTATACTTTTTAGTCCGTTTTAAAAACGTGGTAAATTAAAATTCTTTTTATTTAAATAATTATTTTCTACCTTACAGTCTAACATGAGTAATTTTTCAATCGATTTTAAACATTTTGTTGAGATTAGCGGAAGTAATAGGATTCTGTATGGACCCCTAGCGAACAGACAGACAAGAAAGCGAGTGCATTGTCATCCAGTTCTGAGCTATATTTAAACTTTTAAGTTGTTCATTGGGAAGTTAGTTTAAAATCGATTGCAAAATTTGTACCGAGCAGACAGACAGACAAGAAAGCAAGTCAATAAAAACCTAGTATTGAAATGGAATTTATTCGTCCGGGCTAACTTCTAAAGCGGAGTAAAACGAAACCATGGTACGAAATCTTCTCATTGTCGAATGAAAAAAGGTAAAACGTTTTCAATACCTTCACTCCTACCGCTCCTACTACCTACTACTCCTACCTCGTGAATCCAGCCCAGATTCAAAAATGTAATTCTTTTCTTTTTCGGCCGATCTGACTTCTAGAGGGGTAAAACAAAACAGTGACGGGGTAAAATCTTTTTTCGGTCGAAGCACAATTTGTAAAATCTTTTAAAACCCTTCACTTTAACTGTGATTTTTTTCACTTTGTGAAGTTCGCCTGGATTTTGAAAAATAATTTACTCGTCCGTGCTCAAAGGGTAGGAAAACGAAATCATATGGGGGTAAAATCTTGTATGGATGGCTTTATAATGGGTAAAATGTTTTCAACCCCTAAGGATCAATACCTTTGATTTTACTCACTCTGCGAAGTTAGCCCGGATTTTGGAAAGTTTTCATTTTATTGCGTTGTCTTTCAGGGTCGTAAAATTTACCGAAGGGGTAGCAAAATTTACCAATGGAATTATAAAATGTTTCTTCGATTAAGTCTATCGTACTTCAATATTATCAACCCTTAAAAGCTTTCCTTTTGCATATTACAGCGAATTATGTTATTTTGCGAGGTGGTAAAACGAAAGGAATTGTGGGAAAAACGTGGACTGACGAAGGCCTTTCGTTTGGGACGTTTTACCCCCCAGCCCGGGGGTTTCGGGTTTGTGAAGTTAACCCGGAAATTTATTTTTCGAATAAAAAAAAAATTGAGAGGGGATAAAACGAAACCAATTGGGGGTAAAATGTGGTCTAACGATAGACTATCGATTGGGACGTTTTACCCCCCAGCCCGGCATATTTTCCGGGTTTGTAAAGTTAACCCGGAAATTTTGTTTTTCGAATAAAAAAAAATTGAGAGGGGGTAAAACGAAACCAAATGCGGGTAAAATGTGGTCTAACGATAGACTATCGATTGGGACGTTTTACCCCCCAGCCCGGCAAATTTTCCGGGCTGGTGAAGTTAGCCCGGAAATTTTGTTTTTCCAATAAAAATAAATTGAGAGGGGGTAAAACGAAACTAATTGGGGGTAAAATGTGGTCTAACGATAGACTATCGATTGAGACGTTTTACCCCCCAGCCCGGCAAATTTTCCGGGCTGGTGAAGTTAGCCCGGAAATTTTGTTTTTCGAATAAAAAAAAATTGAGAGGGGGTAAAACGAAACTAATTGGGGGTAAAATGTGGTCTAACGATAGACTATCGATTGAGACGTTTTACCCCCCAGCCCGGCATATTTTCCGGGTTTGTGTAGTTAACCCGGAAATTTTGTTTTTCGAATAAAAAAAAATTGAGAGGGGCTAAAACGAAACTAATTGGGGGTAAAATATGGTCTAACGATAGACTATCGATTGAGACGTTTTACCCCCCAGCCCGGCATATTTTCCGGGTTTTGTAAAGTTAACCCGGAAATTTTGTTTTTCGAATAAAAAAAATTGAGAGGGGATAAAACGAAACCAATTGCGGGTAAAATGTGGTCTAACGATAGACTATCGATTGGGACGTTTTACCCCCCAGCCCGGCATGTTTTCCGGGTTTGTAAAGTTAACCCGGAAATTTTGTTTTTCGAATAAAAAAAAATTGAGAGGGGGTAAAACGAAACCAATTGCGGGTAAAACGTGGTCTAACGATAGACTATCGATTGGGACGTTTTACCCCCCAGCCCGGCATATTTTCCGGGTTTGTAAAATTAACCCGGAAATTTTGTTTTTCGAATAAAAAAAAATTGAGAGGGGGTAAAACGAAACCAATTGCGGGTAAAATGTGGTCTAACGATAAACTATCGATTGGGACGTTTTACCCCCCAGCCCGGCATATTTTCCGGGTTTTGTAAAGTTAACCCGGAAATTTTGTTTTTCGAATAAAAAAAATTTAGAGGGGATAAAACGAAACCAATTGCGGGTAAAATGTGGTCTAACGATAGACTATCGATTGGGACGTTTTACCCCCCAGCCCGGCATGTTTTCCGGGTTTGTAAAGTTAACCCGGAAATTTTGTTTTTCGAATAAAAAAAAATTGAGAGGGGGTAAAACGAAACCAATTGCGGGTAAAACGTGGTCTAACGATAGACTATCGATTGGGACGTTTTACCCCCCAGCCCGGCATATTTTCCGGGTTTGTAAAATTAACCCGGAAATTTTGTTTTTCGAATAAAAAAAAATTGAGAGGGGGTAAAACGAAACCAATTGCGGGTAAAATGTGGTCTAACGATAGACTATCGATTGGGACGTTTTACCCCCAGCCCGGCATATTTTCCGGGTTTGTAAAGTTAACCCGGAAATTTTGTTTTTCTAATAAAAAAAAATTGAGAGGGGGTAAAACGAAACTAATTGGGGGTAAAATGTGGTCTAACGATAGACTATCGATTGAGACGTTTTACCCCCCAGCCCGGCAAATTTTCCGGGCTGGTGAAGTTAGCCCGGAAATTTTGTTTTTCGAATAAAAAAAAATTGAGAGGGGGTAAAACGAATCTAATTGGGGGTAAAATGTGGTCTAACGATAGACTATCGATTGAGACGTTTTACCCCCCAGCCCGGCAAATTTTCCGGGCTGGTAAAGTTAGCCCGGAAATTTTGTTTTTCGAATAAAAAAAAATTGAGAGGGGGTAAAACGAAACTAATTGGAGGTAAAACGTGGTCTAACGATAGACTATCGATTGGGACGTTTTACCCCCCAGCCCGGCATATTTTCCGGGTTTGTAAAGTTAACCCGGAAATTTTGTTTTTCGAATAAAAAAAAATTGAGAGGGGGTAAAACGAAACCAAATGCGGGTAAAATGTGGTCTAACGATAGACTATCGATTGGGACGTTTTACCCCCCAGCCCGGCAAATTTTCCGGGCTGATGAAGTTAGCCCGGAAATTTTGTTTTTCCAATAAAAATAAATTGAGAGGGGGTAAAACGAAACTAATTGGGGGTAAAATGTGGTCTAACGATAGACTATCGATTGAGACGTTTTACCCCCCAGCCCGGCAAATTTTCCGGGCTGGTGAAGTTAGCCCGGAAATTTTGTTTTTCGAATAAAAAAAAATTGAGAGGGGGTAAAACGAAACTAATTGGGGGTAAAATGTGGTCTAACGATAGACTATCGATTGAGACGTTTTACCCCCCAGCCCGGAAAAAATCCGGGCCAACTTCACGTACCTTCTAAAGTCACTTCCCAAATTGAAGATTAATTGAATTTCTTCAAACCTAATGTTGGTAACGCCAGAATTTATTAATGTTATCATAAACATCTGGAAAAAACATGTATACTTTGCGAATAACAGATATTTAAGCTTTTGATATATTTTCCTTGATGTAAACATTCTACACCTTAACAAGCGAGTGTTTCTGTAAATTATCTTATCTATTTTTGTTAATCATTTCAAAGTTTCGTCGCCTAATCTCTACTTCTTAATTCAGTAGGTAGTAAGTGACTTAACCTTCATTGTCTTTTACCTCTTCCGTCTAATTTACCAAAACGATTTTTAGTTTCTTAAACTTCATTGAACGGAAAAGGAGGCAATTCTTCTTTTTATATGTTTGCGGTTTGAAAGTGTCGGAATTTTTGTGAAATGTGGTGAAATTTGTGCATTTTTAAATAGAGAAACGCTGTATATGTCGTCATTTAAGGATAAACTGAAATTGTGGTCTAGAAAGGTGTGTGTAACGTCAGTATAAGATTGATTAAAAACGAAAAAGAGTTAAGTAAATAAAAAGCTCGTTTTCCAGTTGACAGCGGGTCTCAGTTTCTTTCTGCTATGCTATCAGTATTTTCCTACTTATCAAAATATAAATTTACTTATCGTACAATAATATGTGGAGCTTTTCATAGGCTATGTATTTGTGAGTGAGAAGAATTCAGAACGATTTCAATAAATTTTCTGGAGTTTTTTTTCTAAGTATCAGACCAGAACTGACTTTAGCAAAGCCATACTGGCTGCTGTTCACCCAGAGAACGCGCAACTGAATTATATAAGGAGAAACCTATTTTTCTATTTCCGACAAACGCGAGTCACTGTTTTATCACTCAAAAGATGAGTCATTGTCAAAACGACGTGTTGTTTACATAGTCAAGGTTTGTTATCAATTTCAGCGGTTTTATCTTTTACAAGCGCAACGTAACCAGGTTTTGTATTTGCACAGGGAACAATTCGCTTAGAAAACAAACAAAATTTCAAAAAAAATTAGAACTAAAATTCAAAGAATAAACATTTTTAAATTAATCAATTTACAACGTAAGCTTGACTCTTAATTAAAGTTTGATTCTTCCAATAACGTCGCCTTCGCCCAGCAGTTTATAAATAATAAAGTGAAAGGGGAGCCAATCGAAACCAGCCGGCGAGACGTGTTGCTTAACATGAATACGTACAAAGCTTTATAGTCTTTTTCAACAAGACTCGAGTCGTTTACAAATAAGTTTTTAATTTCTTGTCGTCTTTTTTTATCAATAAATGAATTATGCATTTAAGCATGGGTGATAAACTATCGTAAATTATACAATCTTGGACTGTGCGATAGCCATTTGTAACTGCTTATATATCAATGGCGTGTCACCGAAAATGTTGCAATTTTTTTGTAGGTAATAAATAAAACAATAAGGAAGCTTTTAAAAATTCTCTACTTAAAAGACATATCTTCCTCGGCTCCGCTTTTAGGAGTCTACTTATATCTAAAATACAAGCTTCTATCTAGCTTAAACTTTGCATAACCGCACGTTCGCGCTTTGTCCTTGCTTGTCGGTAAGTCATGTTGTTTCCCACTTATTGGATATTTCCAAATGATATAAATGTTTATAATCGTTTTCACGAAATTTATGATTAGAGGCTCCAAACAAAATTTAAAAGTTTTATTTTTCAACGCAAAAGCAAAATAGTCGTTTTTCTATTTGCATCATTTCAAAACTACTACCCCCTTTATATTTATAGAAATAAAATTTCCTTTTTGATCTTGAAATCTACAATTTCGAGAAAACGAGCATAGTATACATTATTGTAACTATAGGGTGTTCCGGAGTCGATAATCAAGATTGCAGAGTGGGATTGGACCAGTCAAGGAAAATATTGTATTGTTTATGGTCCACTCATTTTGAATTACAGAATGTTGAAAATTGTAGAATACCTTAAGCCGACAAAAATATAAATCGAAGAAGAAACAGTTCAAAATGATGAAAAATGTAAGTCATTTGGAACGAAATTACGTAGGAATGCCATCTGGTATCAGAAAGCTGAAACAAATTGCATTAGAATTTCACTGCAGGAGCACGTTCGGAAACACAACTATACTCGTAGCCATAGTCAGCCAGCGCTGACTATTGTAATAGTTGTGTCAAAGAACCATTCCGCATGAAACCCATGGTCTCAGATTTTTATGATTTTATATGTGTCGTTTGTCATCCTTATTAACCATATACAATTTTATTGTGATATCTTGAATACTTTTTGAGATATTAATTTCGAAGAATTTACGAAAAAAGATGTTTTTGCATTACCGAGAATTGTAGCGGTAGTGACACAGTTTAAGGGGGATAGCCACTGTGACGGCCGAAAAAATAGTGATTTTTGAGAATTTTTTTGACCGGGTAAATAAAGCAATTTTTGGATCGGGTTTTTTTTAATTTATTAAGTACACATCGAATAATGTTTCCACAAATTTTTATTGAAAAATCTTACATAGTTTTAACAATATTAATGATTCCGTAGAGGTTGAAAAACAATTCACCCTCCATGGTCGCATCGATTTTTCAAAAACTGGTGATATGAAAAAATAAATAAAAATTCATTATAATCTGTATGGATGTCGTTATCGTTGTACGTAGCCGTTTTTATTTTTTTTTATTTTTCACAAAATGGCGACCGATTGAAAATATTTTGACTTTTTCGACCGTTTTTTTTTGTTTTCAAACAGTTTAAAAAATAGTAAAAACGAACAAAACAAAAAAAAAAAATTAATAATCGATTAAGAATTATCAATGCGACCAGTTCGAAAAAAGTCGTTTCGAGAAAAACGCGTTTAAAGTTTTTAGTCCATTTCTCTCGCAATGAAATCATATATCTTGTAAAATTTTCATACCTATATTAAACTATCAAGTCCTGGACCATATGACGGTTCTCCCTCTTCATCTCCAGGGGTCTTGGTGACTTTTTTAATTTTTTGATGAACTGTTTCAATGCGATCCTCAGCAGCTTTAATCCGGGTAACATTCCGATCGGGAGGTCACGCGGAAAACAATCGGTCTACCTGCTCTCACTAAAATCGCTGTAACTTAGTCAATTTTTCACATTTTTAACTGCAATTTTGTAGACATATTTTTGAATGTATAAACTTTGATTTAAGACAAAAAAATTTTTTTTTTTTTGACCCATCACAGTGGCTATCCCCCTTAAGTTCATAACTTTGGCAATTTTCATCATATCACAATAATTTTTTGACGAAAATGTTCATAACAACCTACAGAATAAGAAAAAAAAATTGGAAACATATCTATTAAATGGTGATAGTTGTTATCAGCTCAAACCTGACTTTGATTGCATCAGAACCACCCCTTGCCCCCCCCCCTAACGTTACTTAATTTTCTACATTAAAATATACAAAAACTCAGCAAATTTTTTTAAAAATATTTATTGATTAGAGAAGTATTTCTTTAAAATAAATCCTTCCCTACAAGTGCAGCAGGAACCACCCCCCTAGTGCCACCCTTAACGTTGAATAATTTTTTTCTACGCTAAAATATAAAAAAAAACCCCGCTCCCGATGCACTTGGAGAGTTAAGTTTATTTGTAATAATACCTTTTCACCAATAGATATTTAAAAAAAATAATTCGGGGTTTTTTTATAATTTACGTAGAGGTCTTGTCATAAAAATCTAAATATTCCGGTTGTAGCTTCCCCCGTACTTGACAGAATTCAAGGACAATTTCGCTCACTGTTATCCTATCAACTCCAAACAAATTGGCGATGCTTCTATACTCTATAATTCCTTAAAATGATATTCACCAAAAAATCACAAGATGTCAAGTTAACAAGTGATAATGAAGTACAAATAAATACAAAAAAATATATAACTACAAATGAATAACAATTTATTATTTATAATCTGTAAGTAGCCAAATATCAATCAGCTGTTAGTTGTCAACCATAAAAGAAGAAGAAGAATTCTGCCGAAATTTTGTCCACACTCATCAGCGTGTGTAACATTTTGGGTAAAAGGGGAAATGACTCGACGGTCAAATTTCTTTAAGTCCAAAAGTAAACAGACGCAGTGTGGACAAAACTTTCAGTTTTGTGTAAAAACTTCCGAGTAAACAGACAGACCTAATATGGTTTTTCCTCATAATGTGTCATTAGCATTAGTTATAAATTTCAATTTCAGAAATATTAATTCACAATATTATTTGCAATTAAAGGAGTACGCTTAACTCAAAGCAAACTAGGACTAAACCGATCAATTTAAAAAACACGTGAATTTCAAAAAGACGTGAATTGAGTTCATATTAAATACCAAAAAACTTTTTTCATTTTTACAAACCGTCAATTCGAAATGTGAACCGTTTACGGTAAACTTCATCTAAACTGACAACGCTGTCTCTACAAACAAATAGTCAGATCAAAAAAGGCTAAGAACGTTAATTATAATTTTAGTTAAAAACAGATGGTCAGTTCGGCCCCCATTAATGTAAAATTTTTGCCTATTTGAACATAAAAACTGTCACTCGAATTTGATTGGATTTTAAATATCATTACAAAAAAAGTCAGAAATTATACGTTTTGAAAAAAATCTTTGTTTTCACAATTTTTAAATTAAATTCCAAGCGGTTTATATTCTTTGAAATTCAATTCGATTATATTTAATGAGCTCAATGCTGAAGTCCTCTGAACTGTGAACGTACGCTTAATTCGGGTATAAATAAAAATATGCGCCAAATGAGAATGAATGTCTTTATATCTACTTGATCCTTAAGATAATTTGGATCGCGTTGTTCTAGAAATATAGCCCTTCAACACGGCTAGATTTAATGAATGCTTTTTCACCTAGTTATATGAAGCTTTCCCGAAAATGAAAAGGCTCTAAGTCCATGAAGCTGAACTTAGCAGGCTGAACTTAGCAGACTCTAAGAAAGCAGTTGTTCCCAAGAGAACATGAACAAAGAAAACTCTCATTCTAGGTAAATTAATTGAATAATTAGAAACAGTTTCATCAGAGTTTTCTTTGCTCTCTCTTCCCAACAGATTGACCCAAGAGTTTTTGAGTCTCCTGGATTTATAGTCCGCTAACTTTAGCTTCATCATGATTAGTCCACGTTTGTCCACTAATTAGTTTTATTTGTCCAAGCTCTCCAACTTTTTTCGTCGAAAGCAGTTGGTGTGTATTCTCAACATACAAAGACACTCATCTTTCCCGCTTGACCACCCCGTCAAACTAGAACTGAGGTGTTGTTATGTTGGGGAGATTTTTTTTGCGGTCAAGAAATGTAATGGATGGTCAATCGTATTCAGTAATAAAACGGAGCAAATATCACATTGCTGGCAGCGGTGATGTTGATCTTGAAAACATATTTCGTGACTGGAGGGTGGTCAATTAAATTTACTGCTTTCCAATTGTAACCACTCCATGTTCAATCGAATTTACTATTTTTATTTTGAAAGCCTGGACAAACGAGATTTCGATATGAACAATCAAAATAAATTGGCCCGGCCATATTTTTAAAGCCTGGACAAACGAGATTTCGATATGAACAATCAAAATAAATTGGCCCGGCCATTTTTGAAAAAATACCAAATTAAATTTTTGCCATATTGTGCTAAAATGTGCTGCACCGCAATACTAATAGAAAAAATTTGGCTTGGCGGACTAATTAAATAAAAAAAATTTCAGTTTCTGTATTCTATTCTGTATTATTCGAGTTGTGCTATGATGTGCTCCTAATAAATTTACTTTTTAATCATACTAAAAAAGTGCACTAATAAAATTTAAGAAAATAAGTTAGCCCCGCCAATTTAGAAAAAAATTAGGAAAAATAGTTTTCATATTGCACTCGAGTTGCGCTGTGGTGTACTGCGTTCCAAAATCCTTAACTTGTATAGCGAAAATTTGACAACATTGGAAAATTCTAATTATATGTTTTTACTAATTAGATATTAAGCTTTGTATCCATGTTGGAAATTATGGCAGGGTAATCATTCGTGAGACTGATCGTATTCAGATTAAATTTCACATGAAATTATTTAAAAAATGGCAGGACTATCTTCTACCGTAATTATTTCATTTTTTTCTATTTGTGATAAAAAAATTTGCCAGTACATTGCAGCACAATGCGGTACAACTAAAATTTTTTTTTTTTCAAAAATGGCGAGGCCAAGTTGGCGCACATTCATGAAATCCTTTTGAGTATTTAATTTTGCACTTAGGCACTTAACGGGCTACATACACCTGAAGCTAAGAAAAAATGGTCGAACTTTGGAACCCGTTTTCTCGTTAAGGGGGACTTACACCTTGTCACTTTCAAAAAATCAATTTTTTTTTTTACATTTTTCTGATCTAAAGGGTCTTATAAATCAGCCTGTAAAAGGATTCGTCTCTATTTCGAGAGTATAGCTAAAAAAAAATTGAAGGTCACGTCAGATTCGCTCGCTCCTGGATCGCCTCCGCGTTAATCATGATTTCACGTGTAGCTACTCGTTCTGTCAATGGTTTTCACGCTTTTCCTGTATTCTATTGTCAATGTGTGTGTCTATGCATATTTTTAGGAAAGGGTTTTTCGAGTCACTCAGTTTCTAACGATACTTCACGTAAGTCCCATGATTCACGTGTTGTACTGTTCTGAAACTTTGAACGCCGTTTTAATGTTCCAAACTGGTGTACACGATTACGAGAGAACAAATCAACGTATTGGCTTAAATTTTTTTTAATTTTTTTCAGAAAACACTTAGCAAGGTCCCGATCGTTCATTTTTAAGAAATTTTGATTTACTGCATTTTGACAGTTTTACATAAGACAAAAAACATAGTACGAAAATGACTTTTGCGAACAAATACCCGCGATTTTGTGAAAAATCGAAATTTTGAAAAAGTGAACGATCGGGACCTCACTAATGTAACAATAATTGAAAGTCTTCTTGGATTTTTGATTTCAGATAACTAGGGTCGATCTAATCAAGTACACCGTTCAACCCATCAATTTTGAGGCGCGCGCTGTTAATGTCATCTCAAGGTCTTGTAAGTCAACATGACTATGGAAAAAAAATCATGTGCGATATTCTATAGTTCTACTAATAAATAAAAAAAATTCAAATGAAAATCTTTTCTAGTTTCTTTACAATAAATTGTCAAAAACTAGCTCTAAATTTGGCTTACAAGGTGTAAGTCCCCCTTAATGGTAAAAGATAATGAAACAATTTATTCTTAAATTAAAAGTGATTATCCAACATTTTTATTTCAAACATTTTGAAAAATATTGACGGTTGGAAATAAAGCTTGTTTTTCGCTGGTGCATCTGCGGTGCCCTCCCTCCTGCCAAAACCAGTCATCCAAAATCAAAGAAAATTACATTTTTTTTAAGTTACTAATATATGTACTTAAATTTTGTGAAAAAATCCCCTTTTTTAGTAATTTGTTTAAACAATTTTAATTTTCTTTTAAAGTGAGATCGTCACCGAATTAAGAGAGGTTTCCTACGTAACTACGTACAGAATTGTAGGAGAATCTATCGATCGGTTCTCGAGATAAGAGGGGCACCGTGTTGAAAAATACTGTTCTGAGAAAAACGTGTTTAAAGTCTGAGATAAAATGCTACTGCATTGCAAACTTAGCTGCAGCGCGGTATAAAAAGCGTTGTAACTCCGAGAATTTTGAAGATTTCGGCTTGAAATTTTTAAGAGTTACTCCTAAGTCTACATACTAAAAGAAAATGTAGGTGTACGTAGCCCTTAAATAGCAGTTAATGAGCTCTCGATTTTCCATTTTTAAAACTTTTCTTCAGCTAAAGTTATCCTGCTCACTTTTGGGCCATGCAATATTGTCTTATAAGCGCCCGTTTCTTTCTTTTGTGGTACAGAACCTTAATAAGCTCGTTTTTCTGAGTGTAAAGTTTTAAAGCATCGTTATTTGTCGAAAATTTAATATTTTAAAAATCTAATAAAAATATTTACTTAACCGGAAATACTTTAATATTTTTAAATAATTTAAAATTTGTAAAATCAGATGATGGTGTGAAGAGCAACCTCGGTTTTTTGTTGTTTAAAAACTAAACTACGCTCAACACGACTCATAATTTACTACCATGAACGAGAAGTATTAATATCCGGTAACTTAGTCCCCCCCCCATTTTTGAAACAATAAAAAAAAGTCGTGCTCAATTGTGTTGCTTCGTAAAATTCGTTATCACTAATTGCTGATGTAAAAAATTATTTTTTACTCATACAAGAAAATTAGTGCACTAAAGCAGTGATGGTCAAACTCACACTACTTAATGTGAAGAAAGCTTAAAAGCTTTAGAAGCAATTCGTACTGCTTGGTTAATTTAGAACCTTAAAATATTTGCAAAAGGTTGTATATCTTAAGGTATTGTATAATCGCTTACAAAACTATTTAAATATGACGATTTTTTTTAACTTTTGTATGCTTTATTAATTAAAAAACGCAAAAACAAGAAATCGAATACAGCCAAACAAGTGCATATACGAATTTAAAAGCTCAAAAGCTCACTTGCGCGCGGGCATAGGTTTGGACATCACTTCACTGAAGCCTGAAACGCATTGCGATGCAATATAGTGTAGTGCAGTGAAATCAGTTAAATGTAGAAGTGCTGTAATTAAATGTGCCACTGCATCATCTTAGTCTAATTTCTAAAATACTACAATCCTGCATTAGTTGACAATTGCTAGCAATTAAAATTGTTTAGATTCATTTTTAAACTGTTTGGTTTAAATGATGCTTTTTTTCTCATCATTTAAAGCAGTGATGTCCAAACCTATGCCCTATGCTATGTATTCGGTTGTCTGTTTTTGCGGTTTTTAATCGTTAAAACATACAAAAGTTAAAAAGATCGTCATATTTAAGTTGTTTTGTAAGCAATTATACAATATGTTGAAATATACAACCTTTTACAAACATTTTAATGTTCTAAATTAAACAAACAGTACGAAATGGTTCTAAAGCTTTTAAGCATTCCTCACATTAAGTAGTGTGAGTTTGGCCATCACTAATTTATGTAAAGTATTAAATTAAACAATTAACCCGGCGAATTAACAAGACATCAACTTAGCGGGACAACTTTGGCGAATCGCAACACGACTAGGCTCACAATTTGCTGTTATTTTGCCCTTAATTAGTTGTTCAAAAAAATAATTTTGCCGTTCTTATTTTTTAAAAATTACAGGGTGTCCCGCTAACTTTATATAAAGTTAGCGGGACAACTTTAAAAAATTCTTAAAAAATGATTGTAAATAAAATTTAACTATCTTAGAATTTGCCGTTTTTTTGCCGTTAGTGAATGCCTGAAACAGATTTCCGATACGACTTAAATTACTATAGTTATAAGAGAATTTTGATTTCACGAACGGTACTGCAGGCAGAATTTCTAGGTTTCCATCCTTTGCTTCCAACTGCAATTGAATTCCGACAAAATCAACGACTTCACAACTAAATCAAATTGACCAAACGGCAAATATCTTAACTTAAAATTGTGTTGCAAAAACCGTTATATATGCGATTTTTCGGAGTTGCCTCGCTAAGTTTATATGAGGTGAGTGATATCGTCCAATTACAAGGAAAATAGATGCACGACTAAATCAATGACTTCAGAACTAAATCATATTGACCGAACCGAAAATTCTTAACTTAAAATTGCGTTGCAAAAACCCTTATATATGCGATTTTTCGGAGTTGCCTCGCTAAGTTGCCTGTAAGTTTTAAAAAATAGGAACGGCAAAATTATTTTTTCCACAACTAATTAACGGCAAAATAACGGCAAATTGTGAGCCTAGTCGTGTTGCGATTCGCCGAAGTTGTCCCGCTAAGTTGACGTACGTGAAACTTTATCTTACAAAACTGTCAGACACTTATAACATATACATATACACTGTTCTGAACTTGGAAAAATTATTAAATAATTATATATGTTATTAAATTAATTAAAACTAAATGATATTTAATAAAAATAAAAATCCAGTTTAAAGTTTTACCCACCACTTACACCAAGTTTTGAAGGCTGGTTTAATGTCATGACATCTGGTTTGACGTAAAATGATTCAGGTTTTGCAATAGAAAATTGAACGAAATCACAATAATTAAGTTTTGTTTTGCTATCAGCACTTCAACATGTTCAATATTTCTTCAAGATGTACTGTCAGAGTATAAGAAATATGGCAAATTACAAATATTCAGATATGAAAATATTTATTTAGCATAGTAAATAAGAACTTGTTATTACAATAGATACATCATAATCTAGACTAAAACCGGAATAATTTTAAGATTATGTAATTATTTTTAATTTCTGTTTATTGTTTCTTGGAAATTTTTCTTGTTAAGAGAGCAGGTAACTTGTATTCATTACCAACTACAAAAGAATAATTGCCATTACTTTTATCATTTAATTCATCTTAAGTTTTAAGAAAGATTATTTTTTAAAAAGTGGTGGCGCATAATAAGTGTTTTGTGAAATCTTTCGATTGGAATAGATTTTCGTTTTTTTAGCAAATTTTAAAAAATTAGTAATTTTTCTATAAAAATACAGAGAGGTGTTTTAAGTGAGTGTGAGAATCTCACACTATCGGAGGGTAAGGGTTATCTGGTGTCTTATGGAATGTAAGCAACAACATACATATTTTTGTTGTTCTTTTGTTAACTCCAAAATAATTATTTGATTTAATTTCAGATATTTAATATATGATTAAGATCATTTTAATAAATTACCAAATAATTTATTTTAAAATATCTATTACACGTATTGTGTTAAGTTAGCTTAACGAAGCGAGACATAATATAAAAATTAGATCAGGCAGTTTTGTTGTTTTCACGTTCATTTTGCAACCGGTGCTATATATCTCAGTGGTTCAGATGCGCAAAAATGACACGACACAATGTTGAATGCGATTTTGACGTTTCTCACGGCTCGATGGTAAAACTAAACGACTTGAATATTTTTTTTTATAAATTTACTGTTAAGTCGATTTAACTAGTTGTGAAGTAATTAAGTAATTGATTTTGTCGGTTATCGACTTTCATTGCAATTGAAAGTTATCACTCAACTTATATTAACTCAGTAAAGTATCTCGTACAATACACAGGGAATATGTCGGTTTTTGAAACGAAATTGGTACAGTGTTGTGCAAAACAATAGCAACAATTTCAGTAAAAAGAAAAATATATGTTTTTATATCAATTTTTATTAAAGTTAATTATAGTGAGTATTGTGATCTTAACTATTAATAATACAACAACAAATTGGCATACTTCACAAAAAACCAAAACGTAATAACAGCAAAATAAATATAAATAATGCGAAGTTCCGTATTTTTAAGTGTGCAAAACTAAAGCAACATGAGAGCCAACAAACGAAAATTCTTTAGTTAACGGGATTTTTTCTAGGAAGGTTGTGCACAATTACAAAACGAAATCTGTTACACATTTACGCAAAACACATTTTAGTATTTTCCGGTTAGTGCAATTGATAAAATCGCTTGATATTTTCCTTTCGATAATGGCGCGTAATAAGTATCACAATTGTTTTAAAACAAAAATTATAATTAATTATAATAACGGTGCTTCTCAAATTTCAATCGCGAGAAAGTATAGCATCAATAGATCCATAATTTCGCGAATTATTAAAAAGTATAAGATGACGGGGAATACAAACACATTGCATTTGGGTGGCCGACCGCGTAAAACGACAAGGCACACTGACAGAAGAATTTGTGCTCTAATTAAAAAAGAACCGTTTGTGACTTCAAATGAAATTGTGAAATCTTTGAATTTAAGCATAGATGCTAGTACAGTGCGGAGGCGGGCTTTGGAAAATAATCTAAGAAGCTACAGGCCAGCCAAGAAACCACTTCTTACAAAGAAACACTTAGGAAAAAGGTGGGTTTCATATTGTAATCTTCTTCTATTACACAAATTCAAATTTACAGATTAGACTTTGCCAGAAATCACTTGATTGGTCCATTGATAAGTGGAAGACAGTGCTTTTCAGTGACGAGTCAAAATTCAATATGATAAACTCTGACGGAATGAGCACTGTACGACGGCAAAAAGGAGAGCGACTCAATCCACGACACTGCAAGGTCACAGCAAAGCATGGAGGTGGTAGTGTGATGGTGTGGACCTGCTTTTCAGCTAGCGGAGTGGGTCCTTTTTCTGAAATAATTGGAATAATGGACCGTTTCAAATATAAAGACATTTTAGAAACCCATATGTTGCCGCATGCCGAATGGGAAATGCCGCTTCGATGGGTGTTTCAACATGACAATGACCCGAAACACACATCGAAGTTGGTAAAGGAATGGATTAATGAGAAAGGGATTCAAGTACTTGATTGGCCGGCCCAATCCCCGGACTTGAATCCCATTGAAAAGTTCTTCGGGATTCTTAAACGACGAGTCGGGGGCCAACGTTTCCGAAATAAAACGGACTTAATGGAAGCATTGAAAGAGGAATGGAAAAATATACCCCAAAGAACTATTACTAATTTAATAGAGTCAATGCCACGAAGATGTGCCCAAATTATTAAAAATAAGGGCCATTATACAAAATATTAGTATTAAGCAAGTAATAGCTCTCGAAGTAAATTTTATTTGAATTGTTGCTATTGTTTTGCACACTTAAAAACACCGAAGTTTGTTATTTTATTTTTTATTTCATTGTTATCATATTTTAGACTTTTGTCAAGTATGCCAATTTGTTGTTGTATTATTAATAGTTAAAATCACAATACTCACTATAATTAACTTTAATAAAAATTTATATAAAAACATATATTTTTCTTTTTACTGAAATTGTTGCTATTGTTTTGCACAACACTGTATCTTAGAATTGGACGTTCAGTCAATTTGAAGTAATTGATTTTGTTGTTTATCGATTTTCCTTGCAACTGAACGATACCATTTTAGCAAAGGTGATTTGAACGCAAAAACAACTAAAGTTTAGAACAAAAGTTCTATTAAAAAAAATCAAGCAAAAACGAGTTAACTACCCAAATCGTTTTTATCCGCAGCGAAATGATAACTCATTTTTGCTCGCAGCGAAAACTTAACTCGTTTTTGCCCGCAGCAGAAAAGCGCAATAACTAATCTTTTAACTGACGACTTGTATGATAA
Organism: Leptarthrus brevirostris; assembly: GCA_964036015.1. NCBI lineage: Eukaryota > Metazoa > Arthropoda > Insecta > Diptera > Asilidae > Leptarthrus > Leptarthrus brevirostris. Next base: position 94,023,824 of record OZ038374.1, read on the forward strand.
TAGATCTTTATAAATTCGCTGCGGGCAAAAGAAAGTTAAATACTTAACTCGTTTTTGCTCCCTTTTTTTTGCTATGCCACTTTTGCTCTAAACTTGAATTGCTCCATTTTTATTCTGAGATTGATGAGATATACCATTTTTGTGCCGAAGAATAGTATATCTCGCTTTTGCTCGCAATGTGTTTTACTCTGCTTTTAGCGCATAAATAAATACTAAGTACAGGCTGGGGTCATTTCAAATCATCCAGCCAAAGATGAAAATGTAACCCATAGTCTCAGATTTAATGATTTTTTTATATATTCCTTTTGCCATCCTTGTGATATCTTGAATTTGAAATATTAATTTCCAAGAATTTACGAAAAAAGACGTTTTTGCATTACCGAGAACTGTAGCGGTAGTGACACAGTTTAAGTTAAATTTCCATAACTTTGGAACTTTTCATCATATCACAATGAAAAAATTATTCAAGGTTACCAGTGAACCGCGATTCATCTGTTCACAGAGTTCGACCCAGAAACGTCCCGTTCTCAATGTCGCATTCCAGAACACAAATAAAAATTTTTTAATTTTCTCACGGAATCTCCTTCTAATAGACCTTGGAGTGGGATAGGATGACATGAACGTCACCCTGCTGGATGATTAGGACTATAAACTTGAACTGAAGACACTCCTAGTCATCTGGCGACTCGTCTGGGGTTCGTTTCACGTTTTTGCCTGGAGAGGGTGATTATTTGCTGCCCGACGTCGGCAGAATCTTCCGATGTTTCAGATCGCAATTCCGTACTGTTTAAAGTTACACTTCCGCTTTCTCCTAACCTTCCTAAAGTCCACGAAAATGGGATGCATGTCGATTAGGGAATCTCCTTTCATATTCCAGTACAGTCGCTTTTTTGTTTTAGTCTACTACACAATAAATGTAAATTATATCCGCGTATTCCTCAACAGTAAATTCTGCCAATTTTTAATAACTTCAGCTTCAAAATACCTATACTTATCGATTGTTTTTCAACAATCATCGATATTCTTGCTAACTGACCGTATTTAATAATATATAATTTATTTTTTTAACTCTTTTGCCGCAATAATTAAAATTGATTACGAGCCTGTTCATAAACGCAGGTTTGCGCACGATTCAGCAACTCGTTGGATTCACTTGAATTGTGCAATTGCTGCACAGATTTGCGTTTTTGAATAGGGCCTCGTACCCGCAACGGTACGAGTTAGATCAACATTGTTGACAGCTTTGAAAAGTTCATTGAATTAGTAATTTTGCGTTAGTTAAATCAAAAGATAAAAGGGTAATGTCCATACCAAACTCCTAAACAGTTGAGATTGCCCTCCTCCCCTCATACCATACAATTCCGCACGTCAGAGCTGAAACACGATGTATATCTTATACCTCTGTGATTATTTTACTTATTCTACATTAATAAAAAAAATTAAGTAGAAATTTCCAGATTTTAGTCACAGTAACAGCAGAACTTGCTTACCAGTACTCTTACATCTCTTTCATCCCTTTGAAAAGACATTATCTGTACTTCTATGATGTTAGTAACATTGGAGTATAAAAAAAGGAGACGGCTGTCGAATTGTTGTTATAAAATCTTCCATTTTTTTTGTGTTTAACATAAATAACTTTGCTCAGCAACATAAATGTGAACTCAATGCCTTCACACTTCACTTACAAACGGAAGACTATTCAGGTCATACCCCAAGAAATTGTCACAACTCATGTGTGTAGGCAAATCAATCAGTCGAGACTAATATTAGTTTTATTTTTCTTCTATTTCAGAGTGGCCTACTGCGGACATCCATAGGAGATGTGCCTAAGGCAGATCGAGAAAGCTTCAAATTTACAAGTTTCAGTGCTCAACAGCAGACGACGAGTACTAATGGAGGTTCAACCGCAAGTGAATCAAACGATGAACATGAAGACAAGGATTCTGGTACAGAAAAAGACTTCAAAAACATTCAGATTCAAAAAAATGGCGCGCTTAATCAATGCATTAATGAGCTTACTTCAGCTCAAAGAAAGGTTGCCGAAGATTCGAACAAAAACAAAGAAATTCAGGATAATAAAACTGAGCCGCTTTCTCATTTCGTAACTGTCATCGAAGTGAAGGAATCCAAAACCGCACCTGAAAAACAAGCTCAACCTACACCAAGTGGCACAGATTTAATATCAAGCAATGAACAAGACCGCCAGGCTAGCGAAAGTGAAGGAGCCCTCACTGGTTATGAGCGTAAAACGAGCACAATAGAACCCACGGCTCCACCAATGTCACCCTCTATGAGTTCTTCATCATCATCTGTAACATCATCTTCTTCCGCTAATGCTTCTTCACTGGTCCAAGCAACATCTGCAAGTCAAGATGCAAAGAAAAAGGTGCCACCAAGGTAAATCACATTCTTTTAATTTTGTAGTATTTCTTGCACGGGCAGTTTACGATTCTGTTAGTCATTTGAGACTGGACTTGTTCGAACTCTACCGGTTTTTACTACTGTACGTGTGATGATTAATAAATAATTGAATTATTATAAATTTGTTATAGATATGACAAGTTTTTATACACATATCGCCTGTGATTACTGTTTGCTAATTGATAGTAGAGTGATGTTTGGTGTAGTCTCAAGTCAAGCATAGCATATCTTCTCTTTCTTGTTCACATTTAAGATGGTAGTTTTCGTTACCAGTGAAGTGTGTACGTATTTGAGCACAATCCCCATTTATTTCACATTTTCTAATTTTAAATCGCTGTTTTCTCAAAGTTTCAATCTTTTTCCAAGAATTATTTTGAATCCACGTAGTATTCCGCGAAAACGGGTTGTTTGTACATACCTGCACATTCAGTAAAAAATTAATTATAATTTTTTCCATTTTTTTGCAATATTAATCATATTTATCATTGTGCATTGTTATTTAAGCAATGGGTGGTGTAAGGAATAAGGAATTGACTTTTCACATGAGAGTCGTAGGTTCAAATCCCACCATTGGGTGGCGACCTGGCAGTTATTTCCTGCTAATACACTAAAAGGCCATTGTGGTTGCGTAATAATGTCGCTGATTCGAAATCCACCTTAAGTAGAAATGCATGTTATTTGATTTCTTTTTTTCTCAAAGAATAAGATTTCTGAACATAGCATTATTGACAGGAAAAAGTAAGTTAAAGGTAATTCGGCAGCTTTTGTTTGCTTCCATTGCCTTTTTCGTGTTTCCAAACATAATCATATTTCAAATAAAATATCTATTAATTTGTGAATGTAAAAGAAAAATGTAGAAGATATCGAATAATAGGGATAAGAACTGATACAGAAATCATGTGGGTGATGCTTTCTGCTAGTTTGACATGTTTCTTGGTTTCATTTAAAGTCTCGCACTTCCGCGACGTCAGAAACTGACCGACTTGGTCTAAATTAATCATTCAACAAATATCTAATCAAGCCTTTGCTAGTTTTTCCAGTCTTCTAAAAGTTGTTTATTTTACTCGAGGGTATTATTGCTTTGAGTGGGAGAAGACCTGTTCGTAAATTAAAATAATTCGAACGTCTCATTAAGTACGTATTTATGCCATATTAGCACCGTTGTTTATATTAAGTTTATAGCACGAAAATTTCACTGGTGTTGTTGCACTTAAATATTTATGGTGGGTGCACTTGCTATTTTTATGCGATTTTTGTTAGGAATATTAAGTTTATTTCATATTTGTACTCAATGTTTGCTATTTACTGCTTCCCTTCTTGGTTGTTTGACAACATTTTCTCTTGCTTTTAAGTCGTAGATAACGGTGCGAGCTAAGATCGTAGATGTAATGTGTGTCTTTTTCAATTCCTGTGAAACAGATACCCTAGTTGGTAAAAAAGTAAAAATAAACGCGACGGGACGTCTGTTTAAAAGTACTACCTACAGCAGAAGTTCTGTTCAAAATTTTTTTTAAAAATGTGTGATTGAATAACATACTATATATGTATTAATTAAAACCAATGCTTTTTTAGAAGTGTAATCATATTTTAAGAGACAAAGTGTATTCTGTAACGCTATTGCATTTGTATTGTATTCTCTTGTATTGTCATTTAATTTTACCAAACAAGCATTGTTAATGTGCTCTCGATAATTGCTTTAGTCTTTTGGCCCGTTAGGTTTTCGGATGCTGTACTCTGTACTTTGTATTAAGCAGTTAAGTAAGTCAGTCGGTAAGAGGCCTCTGTAAAGCGCGCTAGTTTTTAAATAAATTACTGGGTCAACCGCTCTGATTTTATTATTGCCTGACAAAATCTTCTTACAATCTCAGAAGTGGGATACGGGCTTAAAAATGTTAAATCGGCGTTAAATGTTTTGAGTTTCGTGAAGAATATTATTTTGAATTACGGAATTTGCGCGATATGTCGTGTAATTTTGTCATTTTGTAATTTTGCGCATAGGTGTGCAGAAAAGTGCATAAGTGCACGTGGTGAGAAAAAACTTAGGAACTGCAAAAAAATTTAATAAAATGCGAAACAAAAGTGTGTATAAGTTTTAAAATATTTAATTTGGAGATCATTTGAGAAAAACTAGCTGTGAAAAGTAACAGAATTGCGCCCAGGAAAATATCCATCAACGTGGTGAGTAACTTCACGTGCTCTAGGAAATCAAGAAAAATTATATCCATCAGTGTGCATAATAACCATTTTCTATAAAATTTGCCTAATATTGTTATTGAAAGTGCATGCCCAAAATATTTTGGAGGATTTTCTGCAATTTGTACAAAATTTTTTGAACACATGGCCGAACGCATTAACCGGTTTATTCAGCAAGCTACGGTACAACAGCTTAAGGAAAAGTTAACGGAATTGAGGCAGCCTTCTAGTGGAAATAAAAATGAGCTGAAATTAAGACTACAAGAAGCTATACCGAATTTATCCGAAACGGAAATTGAACAATATTTCCCAAGGAACCGGCTCGAGGAAGATGTTGAAGGTAACGAAAATACTGAGCATAATGCTACGAATGGTGATACACCTGACTATTCTTCGGAATCAACTATTGAAAATTTAGATCTTCAACTCAACCAGTTAAGAGACATCGTTAGGAAAAAACAAGAAATCGCGGAATTGAAGAGGAAATTGAATGCATTGTGTTTTGAGGAAGATAATCCAACTGGTAGTTCTATATGCAGTTTTAGAGATGTTGAAGAATCACTTCTGACCTTCAGTGGAGACGATAATCTAAGTATCAACAAGTGGATACAAAATTTCGAAGACTCGAAAGAAATTTATGGTTGGGATGAAAAGAAGTCCTTTATTTACGCCCAGCGATTATTGAGAGGAACAGCAAAATTATTTCTCCGTTCAGCGTCCTATAGATCATGGAACCAGTTGAAGTCCGCTTTAATCAATGAATTTCATCATCATGTCACCGCAGCTGACATACACGAAACTTTAAGACTACGTAAGAAAAATCGTGACGAAACTTTACAACAGTATGTTCTGGCAATGCAGGAAACAGCCGCTTTGTCTGACATAGCAGAACAGGATCTTATTCATTACATCATCAGAGGAATACCAGATTCAGCTGTTAACAAGCAACTACTGTACAATGCTAACACAATAGGTGACTTAAAACAAGTGTTAAGGAAGTACGAGAAAATGAAAATGTATACAAGTTTGGAAAATTCTTTTCGTTCGTCTGCATCACATCAAAAGAGCGAACATCTACAGCAGCGACAACAACAACCTCAGAAGAAAACTAAGTGCTTCAACTGTAATGACTATGGACATATAAGTAGCCACTGTCCTAAACGAAAACGGCAAATGTCTTCTTGTTTCCGATGTGGTCAACAGGGACACATTGCAGCAAATTGTAGTCAACAAGGTGCCATTATGACGGTGCAGAATGAATCTGCAAATGCTGAAGAAAAATCACTCAATCACGGAAGTAATAATTATCAGTTCATAGATAATACTAACGATTTTCATTTTTTCCTTAGTTATACATTCCCTAATCAAGCTACCACCGAAGTAAAAACAACTACAATCAAGGCGATGACTCTTCTTGACACCGGAAGTCCTATTAGCTTTATAAAGGAGTCTTACGTTCCACGTCACATTTCATCAACATTAAATCCAGCAACAACCGAAGTATACTACGGCATAAACAACAGCGAGCTGAATGTTTTAGGTAGAACTCATTGTAGCGTTGATTTTAAAGGTAATTCTGTTAAGATATTTTTGTTAGTAGTAGGAAATAGTAGTATGAAATATCCAATTGTGCTAGGGAGAGATTTTTTGAAAGCTAGTAAAATTAGCCTTGTTATTGACAGGAATTCTAATACGAATAATACTATAGATACAGAGATTATAAGTTCAGATGATGTTATAGATAATAATGAAAATTTGGCTAGAGAAGATATAATTTCTCAAACACAAAGTAGCAATGATGATACATTTTTAGAAAGTATTCTGAATATCGATCCGTGTATAAATGATTCAATTCAACAAAATTTATGTTTAAATGAGAATTTAAGTTTTGATGACAAGAAACTCTTGAACAAAATTTTGCAAACTACCCCTGCTGATGACGATTTTATTTTTAATGAAAATTCTAACCACGAATTGAAAATTGCACATAAAGTCGAAAAATGCTACGATTATTTAAAACAAAGTTATTGGTTTCCAGAAATGAAAGCAAAAATTAAATATTACGTATCGAATTGCTTGAAATGCATTCATTTCTCTCCGGCCACGGGTAAAAAAGAGGGCGAGTTACATAACATTCCTAAGGGCACTAAGCCCTTTGAGGTTATTCATGTCGATCATTACGGTCCCCTTCCTCCTTCAGTATATAATAAACAAAGACACGTATTTTTAGTAGTTGATGGCTTTACTAAGTACACAAAGCTATACCCAGTTAAGAACACTAGTACTTCAGGAGTTCTTGGCTGTCTTCGAGCGTATTTTAGACGTACGTCAACTTAGCGGGACAACTTCGGCGAATCGCAACACGACTAGGCTCACAATTTGCCGTAATTTTGCCGTTAATAAGTTGTGGAAAAAATAATTTTGCCGTTCTTATTTTTTAAAAATTACAAGGTGTCCCGCTAACTTTATATAAAGTTAGCGGGACAACTTTGAAAAATTCTTAAAAAATGATTGTAAATAAAATTTAACTATCTTAGAATTTGCCGTTTTTTTGCCGTTAGTGAATGCCTGAAACAGATTTCCGATACGACTTAAATTACTATAGTTATAAGAGAATTTTGATTTCACGAACGGTACTGCAGGCAGAATTTCTAGGTTTCCATTCTTTTCTTCCAACTGCAGTTGAATTGCGACAAAATAAACGACTTCACAACTAAATCAAATTGACCGAACGGCAAATTCTTAACTAAAAATTGTGTTGGAAAAACCGTTATATATGCGATTTTTGGGGGTTGCCTCGCTAAGTTTATATGAGGTGAGTGATATCGTTCAATTCCAAGGAAAATCGATGCACGGCAAAATCAACGACTTCACAACTAAATCAAATTGACCGAACGGCAAATTCTTAACTAAAAATTGTGTTGGAAAAACCGTTATATATGCGATTTTTGGGGGTTGCCTCGCTAAGTTTATATGAGGTGAGTGATATCGTTCAATTCCAAGGAAAATCGATGCGCGGCAAAATCAACGACTTCACAAATAAATCAAATTGACCGAACGGCAAATTCTTAACTAAAAATTGTGTTGGAAAAACCGTCATATATGCGATTTTTGGGGGTTGCCTCGCTAAGTTTATATGAGGTGAGTGATATCGTTCAATTCCAAGGAAAATCGATGCACGGCAAAATCAACGACTTCACAACTAAATCAAATTGACCGAACGGCAAATTCTTAACTAAAAATTGTGTTGGAAAAACCGTTATATATGCGATTTTTGGGGGTTGCCTCGCTAAGTTTATATGAGATGAGTGATATCGTTCAATTCCAAGGAAAATCGATGCACGGCAAAATCAACGACTTCACAAATAAATCAAATTGACCGAACGGCAAATTCTTAACTAAAAATTGTGTTGGAAAAACCGTTATATATGCGATTTTTGGGGGTTGCCTCGCTAAGTTTATATGAGGTGAGTGATATCGTTCAATTCCAAGGAAAATCGATGCACGGCAAAATCAACGACTTCACAACTAAATCAAATTGACCGAACGGCAAATTCTTAACTAAAAATTGTGTTGGAAAAACCGTTATATATGCGATTTTTGGGAGTTGCCTCGCTAAGTTTATATTAGGTGAGTGATATCGTTCAATTCCAAGGAAAATCGATGCACGGCAAAATCAACGACTTCACAACTAAATCAAATTGACCGAACGGCAAATTCTTAACTAAAAATTGTGTTGGAAAAACCGTTATATATGCGATTTTTGGGGGTTGCCTCGCTAAGTTTATATTAGGTGAGTGATATCGTTCAATTCCAAGGCAAATCGATGCACGGCAAAATCAACGACTTCACAAATAAATCAAATTGACCGAACGGCAAATTCTTAACTAAAAATTGTGTTGGAAAAACCGTTATATATGCGATTTTTGGGGGTTGCCTCGCTAAGTTTATATGAGGTGAGTGATATCGTTCAATTCCAAGGAAAATCGATGCACTGCAAAATCAACGACTTCACAACTAAATCAAATTGACCGAACGGCAAATTCTTAACTAAAAATTGTGTTGGAAAAACCGTTATATATGCGATTTTTGGGGGTTGCCTCGCTAAGTTTATATGAGGTGAGTGATATCGTTCAATTCCAAGGAAAATCGATGCACGGCAAAATCAACGACTTCACAACTAAATCAAATTGACCGAACGGCAAATTCTTAACTAAAAATTGTGTTGGAAAAACCGTTATATATGCGATTTTTGGGGGTTGCCTCGCTAAGTTTATATGAGGTGAGTGATATCGTTCAATTCCAAGGAAAATCGATGCACGGCAAAATCAACGACTTCACAACTAAATCAAATTGACCGAACGGCAAATTCTTAACTAAAAATTGTGTTGGAAAAACCGTTATATATGCGATTTTTGGGGGTTGCCTCGCTAAGTTTATATGAGGTGAGTGATATCGTTCAATTCCAAGGAAAATCGATGCACGGCAAAATCAACGACTTCACAAATAAATCAAATTGACCGAACGGCAAATTCTTAACTAAAAATTGTGTTGGAAAAACCGTTATATATGCGATTTTTGGGGGTTGCCTCGCTAAGTTTATATGAGGTGAGTGATATCGTTCAATTCCAAGGAAAATCGATGCACGGCAAAATCAACGACTTCACAACTAAATCAAATTGACCGAACGGCAAATTCTTAACTAAAAATTGTGTTGGAAAAACCGTTATATATGCGATTTTTGGGAGTTGCCTCGCTAAGTTTATATGAGGTGAGTGATATCGTTCAATTACAAGGAAAACCGATGCACGGCAAAATCAATGACTTCATAATAAAGGGATTGGTGAAATGGTTTGTTTATAAAAAAAATTTTAAAGTAATTAAGTTTAAAGCTAAAGTCGTGAAAAACATCAAAATCGAATGAATGCGTTGAGGTGTTATTATAAGAAAACGTTTATAGTTTTAAGAAATACTCTCTCTGTGTAATTTTTTTTTATAAGGCTTCTTTTAGGTAACAGACAAAATACAAGAAATAATTTTGGTAGGGACATGAGACGAATATCAAAATATGGGACGAAATATTTTAGAAGCGTTGAAATTTAATTTTAATTTAATTCCAAAATTGAAAAATATATTCTTCACTTCCTTCCCTGTGCTTCCACATCAGCGCCCTTAATTTTTAATCATCAGAATGAAGTTATCTGACTCCGCATTTGATCCAAAATAGAACTTTTCTTTTAAGTCATTCCTTTAGATAGATGAGAAAATTTGTTTACCAGTTGTTTTCTTTTCTATGATCCCGTACCCTTGCAATATACCTACGTAGAATTTTTTTCAATACCTTCTTTTACTTTGACTAAGTATATGATATTTTGTCAGTTATACTGGGTCTAGATACAAATATCCATTTATTTTACATATCAACCCACCGCAAATTAACGAGAAGTAAATTGGTTAGTACTGAAAAATATAATTTTGAGCCGGTCGTTCCTGTGGAACCTCTTGCAATAATTCTAAATCTAAAACATGTCGAGCATAATTTTATTTTATAAATGCTTTTGGCAAGCACATAAATACCACTTATACAGTACTCAGTTTTGCAATATGAGCGGGGGCAAATCGAACATTTTCGATGGATTAAAAAAGTATCAAAATTGTGGCCACAAAATTAACACAAATTCTGGCGCCACCAATCGTCCTCCATTTGTTATAATCTTCTGTATCCATTCCCCTGCCAATTTTTTTTTTCTTGTATTCTGTGTCCTAAAAGAAGCCTTACTAAGAAAACTACACAGAAAGAGTATTTCTTAGAACTACAAACGTTTCCTTATAATAACGTTTCAACGCATTCAGATGCCCTAATGACGCCAAGCCACAGAGTTCTCCAAACTTTGGAGAATAAACAGAATAATTATATATTTGCAACACAATTTTAAAGTTAAGAATTTGCCGTTCGGTCAATTTGATTTAGTTGTGAAGTCGTTGATTTTGCCGTGCATCGATTTTCCTTGGAATTGAACGATATCACTCACCTCATATAAACTTAGCGAGGCAACCCCCAAAAATCGCATATATAACGGTTTTTCCAACACAATTTTTAGTTAAGAATTTGCCGTTCGGTCAATTTGATTTAGTTGTGAAGTCGTTGATTTTGCCGTGCATCGATTTTCCTTGTAATTGAACGATATCACTCACCTCATATAAACTTAGCGAGGCAACTCCCAAAAATCGCATATATAACGGTTTTTCCAACACAATTTTTAGTTAAGAATTTGCCGTTCGGTCAATTTGATTTAGTTGTGAAGTCGTTGATTTTGCCGTGCATCGATTTTCCTTGGAATTGAACGATATCACTCACCTCATATAAACTTAGCGAGGCAACCCCCAAAAATCGCATATATAACGGTTTTTCCAACACAATTTTTAGTTAAGAATTTGCCGTTCGGTCAATTTGATTTATTTGTGAAGTCGTTGATTTTGCCGTGCATCGATTTTCCTTGGAATTGAACGATATCACTCACCTCATATAAACTTAGCGAGGCAACCCCCAAAAATCGCATATATAACGGTTTTTCCAACACAATTTTTAGTTAAGAATTTGCCGTTCGGTCAATTTGATTTAGTTGTGAAGTCGTTGATTTTGCCGTGCATCGATTTTCCTTGGAATTGAACGATATCACTCACCTCATATAAACTTAGCGAGGCAACCCCCAAAAATCGCATATATAACGGTTTTTCCAACACAATTTTTAGTTAAGAATTTGCCGTTCGGTCAATTTGATTTATTTGTGAAGTCGTTGATTTTGCCGTGCATCGATTTTCCTTGGAATTGAACGATATCACTCACCTCATATAAACTTAGCGAGGCAACCCCCAAAAATCGCATATATAACGGTTTTTCCAACACAATTTTTAGTTAAGAATTTGCCGTTCGGTCAATTTGATTTAGTTGTGAAGTCGTTGATTTTGCCGTGCATCGATTTTCCTTGGAATTGAACGATATCACTCACCTCATATAAACTTAGCGAGGCAACCCCCAAAAATCGCATATATAACGGTTTTTCCAACACAATTTTTAGTTAAGAATTTGCCGTTCGGTCAATTTGATTTAGTTGTGAAGTCGTTGATTTTGCCGTGCATCGATTTTCCTTGTAATTGAACGATATCACTCACCTCATATAAACTTAGCGAGGCAACTCCCAAAAATCGCATATATAACGGTTTTTCCAACACCATTTTTAGTTAAGAATTTGCCGTTCGGTCAATTTGATTTATTTGTGAAGTCGTTGATTTTGCCGTGCATCGATTTTCCTTGGAATTGAACGATATCACTCACCTCATATAAACTTAGCGAGGCAACCCCCAAAAATCGCATATATAACGGTTTTTCCAACACAATTTTTAGTTAAGAATTTGCCGTTCGGTCAATTTGATTTAGTTGTGAAGTCGTTGATTTTGCCGTGCATCGATTTTCCTTGGAATTGAACGATATCACTCACCTCATATAAACTTAGCGAGGCAACCCCCAAAAATCGCATATATAACGGTTTTTCCAACACAATTTTTAGTTAAGAATTTGCCGTTCGGTCAATTTGATTTAGTTGTGAAGTCGTTGATTTTGCCGTGCATCGATTTTCCTTGGAATTGAACGATATCACTCACCTCATATAAACTTAGCGAGGCAACCCCCAAAAATCGCATATATAACGGTTTTTCCAACACAATTTTTAGTTAAGAATTTGCCGTTCGGTCAATTTGATTTATTTGTGAAGTCGTTGATTTTGCCGTGCATCGATTTTCCTTGGAATTGAACGATATCACTCACCTCATATAAACTTAGCGAGGCAACCCCCAAAAATCGCATATATAACGGTTTTTCCAACACAATTTTTAGTTAAGAATTTGCCGTTCGGTCAATTTGATTTAGTTGTGAAGTCGTTGATTTTGCCGTGCATCGATTTTCCTTGGAATTGAACGATATCACTCACCTCATATAAACTTAGCGAGGCAACCCCCAAAAATCGCATATATAACGGTTTTTCCAACACAATTTTTAGTTAAGAATTTGCCGTTCGGTCAATTTGATTTAGTTGTGAAGTCGTTGATTTTGCCGTGCATCGATTTTCCTTGGAATTGAACGATATCACTCACCTCATATAAACTTAGCGAGGCAACCCCCAAAAATCGCATATATAACGGTTTTTCCAACACAATTTTTAGTTAAGAATTTGCCGTTCGGTCAATTTGATTTATTTGTGAAGTCGTTGATTTTGCCGTGCATCGATTTTCCTTGGAATTGAACGATATCACTCACCTCATATAAACTTAGCGAGGCAACCCCCAAAAATCGCATATATAACGGTTTTTCCAACACAATTTTTAGTTAAGAATTTGCCGTTCGGTCAATTTGATTTAGTTGTGAAGTCGTTGATTTTGCCGTGCATCGATTTTCCTTGGAATTGAACGATATCACTCACCTCATATAAACTTAGCGAGGCAACCCCCAAAAATCGCATATATAACGGTTTTTCCAACACAATTTTTAGTTAAGAATTTGCCGTTCGGTCAATTTGATTTAGTTGTGAAGTCGTTGATTTTGCCGTGCATCGATTTTCCTTGGAATTGAACGATATCACTCACCTAATATAAACTTAGCGAGGCAACTCCCAAAAATCGCATATATAACGGTTTTTCCAACACAATTTTTAGTTAAGAATTTGCCGTTCGGTCAATTTGATTTAGTTGTGAAGTCGTTGATTTTGCCGTGCATCGATTTTCCTTGGAATTGAACGATATCACTCACCTCATATAAACTTAGCGAGGCAACCCCCAAAAATCGCATATATAACGGTTTTTCCAACACAATTTTTAGTTAAGAATTTGCCGTTCGGTCAATTTGATTTAGTTGTGAAGTCGTTGATTTTGCCGTGCATCGATTTTCCTTGGAATTGAACGATATCACTCACCTCATATAAACTTAGCGAGGCAACCCCCAAAAATCGCATATATAACGGTTTTTCCAACACAATTTTTAGTTAAGAATTTGCCGTTCGGTCAATTTGATTTATTTGTGAAGTCGTTGATTTTGCCGTGCATCGATTTTCCTTGGAATTGAACGATATCACTCATCTCATATAAACTTAGCGAGGCAACCCCCAAAAATCGCATATATAACGGTTTTTCCAACACAATTTTTAGTTAAGAATTTGCCGTTCGGTCAATTTGATTTATTTGTGAAGTCGTTGATTTTGCCGTGCATCGATTTTCCTTGGAATTGAACGATATCACTCATCTCATATAAACTTAGCGAGGCAACCCCCAAAAATCGCATATATAACGGTTTTTCCAACACAATTTTTAGTTAAGAATTTGCCGTTCGGTCAATTTGATTTAGTTGTGAAGTCGTTGATTTTGCCGTGCATCGATTTTCCTTGGAATTGAACGATATCACTCACCTCATATAAACTTAGCGAGGCAACCCCCAAAAATCGCATATATAACGGTTTTTCCAACACAATTTTTAGTTAAGAATTTGCCGTTCGGTCAATTTGATTTAGTTGTGAAGTCGTTTATTTTGTCGCAATTCAACTGCAGTTGGAAGAAAAGAATGGAAACCTAGAAATTCTGCCTGCAGTACCGTTCGTGAAATCAAAATTCTCTTATAACTATAGTAATTTAAGTCGTATCGGAAATCTGTTTCAGGCATTCACTAACGGCAAAAAAACGGCAAATTCTAAGATAGTTAAATTTTATTTACAATCATTTTTTAAGAATTTTTCAAAGTTGTCCCGCTAACTTTATATAAAGTTAGCGGGACACCCTGTAATTTTTAAAAAATAAGAACGGCAAAATTATTTTTTCTACAACTAATTAACGGCAAAATAACGGCAAATTGTGAGCCTAGCCGTGTTGCGATTCGCCGAAGTTGTCCCGCTTAGTTGACGTACGTGTATTTTAGTGCCTACAGTAAACCCAGAAGAATTATTTCAGATCGAGGCAGTTGCTTTACATCTGACGATTTTGCAAAATTCTGCAGTGAAAATGACATACAACATATTAAAATAGCAACTGGTTCGCCACAATCGAATGGGCAGGTAGAAAGGGTAAATCGATCATTAACACCTATGTTGTCCAAAGAATCTGAGATAGACCCTGGAGGATGGAGTAAATATTTAGAAAAAGTAGAGTTTGCCATGAACAATACGATTAATCGGAGTACGGGAACTACGGCAAGCATGTTACTATTTGGAGTTAATCAGAGAGGTATTGTTAATGATAGAATCCGTGAATATTTGCAAGAGTATATTTTACCATCAGAAAGCAGAGATTTGAATTTTATAAGAGAAAAGGCAAGTGATAATATCAAACGAAGTCAGGATATAAATAAAAATCGCTTTGATAGGTCGCATAAACCGCCTCATAAATATAAAGTCGGCGATCATGTTATGATAAAAAACGTCGTTAGTTTACCTGGAATTAACAAAAAATTGTTAGCGAAATATAAAGGGCCTTATGAAGTAGTAAAGGTTTTTCAGAATGACAGGTACTTAATTCAAGATGTCGAAAATCTTCAACTTTCAAGAATTCCTTACAAAGGTGTAGCTTCACCTGAAAACATGAAACCGTATATGGGAAATGACCATAATCATTAACACGAATCGATATATTGTGTTTCTAGTTTATTTTAAGGATTTGCTTTCATGTAATTTCCTTTCGTTGTTTAGTTTGTATCATTTGGTTTAGACTTAAAACTGTATAGAGAATAAGATAGACCAGTAATGTTATACGATCGGTATAAGTAATGAAAAAAGTTGATTATTTTGTAAGCAAATATACAATTTCGTGATAAGACATAGATAAATCGAGGTCGATTTTTAGGTCAGAATGGCCGAATTGTAATCATATTTTAAGAGACAAAGTGTATTCTGTAACGCTATTGCATTTGTATTGTATTCTCTTGTATTGTCATTTAATTTTACCAAACAAGCATTGTTAATGTGCTCTCGATAATTGCTTTAGTCTTTTGGCCCGTTAGGTTTTCGGATGCTGTACTCTGTACTTTGTATTAAGCAGTTAAGTAAGTCAGTCGGTAAGAGGCCTCTGTAAAGCGCGCTAGTTTTTAAATAAATTACTGGGTCAACCGCTCTGATTTTATTATTGCCTGACAAAATCTTCTTACAGAAGAATATTTTTCGACTACTTTATTTTGTTTAGAGGGAGCTATTAAATTTATATA
Organism: Leptarthrus brevirostris; assembly: GCA_964036015.1. Classification (NCBI taxonomy): domain Eukaryota; kingdom Metazoa; phylum Arthropoda; class Insecta; order Diptera; family Asilidae; genus Leptarthrus; species Leptarthrus brevirostris. The sequence continues at coordinate 94,039,674 of OZ038374.1, forward strand.
CAGGGTGTTTCAGATCTGACGTGCCAAAATGAGTGGGGTGATAGATCTCACCTAGAGGAAAAAAAATTTTATAGCAGGGGGGGGGGGGCAATCTCAACCCTTTGGGGGTTACAGGGTGATTCATAAATTTCAGTTTTTCATGGTGTGCACATTACTCTTTTATTTTTATCTTTTGATCTATTCAACATAGCGACATCACACAAACGCTAAAAAACTACTACCCCAATGATCTTTCCTAAAATGTCAACAATGTTAATCTCACTACTACCACTGCAGATACAGTCACGGCCAAAACTAAAAAAATGTTTTGAAATTACCGAAATTTCAGCACAGGATTAGAAACACTTCATCCTTAGAACTCCCTAATTAATTATTTTATTGCACTTTAGGTAGGAAATTCTTTAAAGAAACCAAATTTTTAAGATAAAGGGTCGAAAATGTTTGTTTTTGGTTAACAGGTAATTAATTTTAATTATTGCTTCAGAAAAGTTATAAAAATGTTAGTGTAATTTTGTTTTATTGCCGATATTAGCTTGTGTTAGTCAGAATTCGCACCCTTATATCCTGGCATTGTGTTACTCGTACCTGATGAAAATTTTGCTATAAAAAAGGATCAGTCATCAAGAATATCTATCATAGTTGAAAACAAATCAATAATAATATGGGTGTTTTTAAGCAAAAATTATTAAAAAATGGTAGAACTTACAGTTCAGGAATACGCGGATATTATTTACATTTATGGTGTAGTAGACGGAAAGGAGAGAGCAGCTGTACTGGAATATCAAAGGAGATTCCCTAACCGGCGAGCACTCCAAAGAGGAGTATTTACACGGACATTCCAAAGCTTAAGAGAAACAGGAAGTCTAACTTCACACGACATGGAGACACAACGCGAAACTTCGGGATCTTCTGCCGACGTCGAGCAGCAAGTAATCACCATCGTGAGGCAGGACCCTTAGACGAGCACGAAACGAGTCGCAAGGCGTCATCTAAGGTTTGGAGGGTTATTCATCAAGGGGGATAACGTCCATATCATCATCACCCAGCCCAAGGATTTGATTTGATTTGATCTAAGCCCAAGGACTACAGGAACGCGATATTGACGACAGAGCGTTTTTGTACCGAATTCTGTGGACAGATGAATGTAAATTCACCAGGGATGATATCACGAACTTCCACAACCTCCATACCTGGTCGAATACTAACACACAGAGCAAAGGTGACCTCATTCCAGCAGAGATTCAGTGTCAATGTATGGGCTGGTATCATCGGCAACCATTTGATGGGACCATTCATTTTGCCACAAGTGCTTAATTTATTTATTTAAGCTTAATACAAGCTATTGCATAAAAAACACAAAAATAAAAAATTAAATACAAACTATAACTTAATACTAATTCTACAGAATATAATAAATGAATAATTAGGAATAAATAAATAAAAAGTATAAGCTACAATATGAGCTATATATATTGGTAACTGGCAGAAGGCGAAAGGAAGAAGAATTAAAGTAGGCGATCAGGATCAAGATGGGCGGGGTCAAGATATAAGGCTTTGTGGAGTGATGATTTACTCAGATGGAAGTCAAAAGAGGAAAGGTCGTTGACTTTTCGTAACATCCTGGTAATTGGCTCGCTTTGACCGTAGTTTGTGCGATGGCGATCGAGTCGGAAAAGGGGAGTGGACCTAAGGTTTCGGGGATTGGTATAGATGGGTAAAGATTGCAGTATTGAGGGGCAGTCTATGGCACCAGTTAATAATTGATAAATGAAGAGAATGTCGGAAACATCACGACGTTTGCTTAGAGGTTGTAAGTCGATCAGTTTCAGACGGTTTTCATAGGGAGGAAGGTTGAATCTGTCAACCCACGGAAGATCACGTAGAGCAAAGCGAATAAACCTACGCTGGACAGATTCAATCCTATTAATGTGAGTTGTTTGTGTAGGGGACCATACCTGGCTGGCATATTCAAGGAGAGGTCTAACGAAGGAGACGTAGAGAGATTTGGAAACATAAGGATTGGAGAACTCTCTAGACCAGCGCTTCACAAACCCTAGCGCGGAGTTAGCTCTGTTAATTATGCTGTCAATGTGGGAACGGAAATTGAGTTCACTATCACAGATTATTCCTAAGTCACACAAAGAGGTAACGATAGGGACTGGTACGTCGGTTAACATATAGACTCTCGGGGTGGCGGTAAGACGCTTGCGGGAATAAGAGATGGACTGGCATTTGGAGACATTGAGCTCTAGAAAGTTTTTCATGCACCATGTGATGAATGAATCGAGGTCTTCTTGCAGGAGAAGAGAGTCGGTAGTGGAGGAGATATGTTTGATTATTTTCATGTCATCGGCATAAATGGACAACTCTGAGTGTTTGATGACACATTCAACATCATTTATTGTGAGGATAAAAAGCAATGGACCTAGGTGACTGCCCTGAGGGACGCCGGAACGAGCGACAATAGGGTTAGAAATGGATGAACTGAAAAGAATATTGTACTGACGGTTGTTGAGGTAGGATCGGATCCAGGAGATGAATCTGGGGGGGAAGCCTAGGCGATCAAGTTTGAACAAGATAACGTTATGGGAGATCTTGTCGAAGGCTTTACTAAAATCGGTGGCGATAACATCAACATCTTTACCGTTTTCCAGGGCACATAGGGTTTTAGAGACGAAGTCAGTAAGGTTGGTGGTTGTAGATCTACCTTTGAGGAAGCCATGCTGGGAATGTGAGAAGATAGACTTACAGTGGAAGAACATGGAATCATAGACCAATTTTTCGAATAGTTTAGGTATGGATGATAATTTAGCAATGGGTCTGTAGTTGGACACATCGTTCTTGCAACCTTTCTTGAAGATGGGAATAATATACGAATTTTTCCATAATTGAGGGAAAACCCCTTGAGTGACCGAGAGACGAAAAAGCAAAGTAAGGGGTTGGACTAGATGTATGGCACACTTTTTCAGAACAATGGCCGGAATGCCATCAGGACCTGGGTGAAAGTCGTCCTCAAGCCTATTAATACTGGCGGCGACTAGTTCAGGATCAGGGTCAAAAGATGAAAACGACGTTTGAGTGCATTTGTCCATGAATGCAAAATAGTTAAGGTCGGGTTGTAGAGAATTGTCGCTGAAAGATTTACTGAAGAAGTGTGCAAAGAGGTTAGCGATAACCTTAGGATCAGATGAAGAGGTACTCTCGAGCTTTAGGGTGGAAGGGTAACCATTGGATTTCTTCTTAGAATTAATAAAGCTATAAAAACGCTTGGGGTCGGATATGAGGCTAGTTTCCATCCGTTGGAGGTACTCATGGTAGAGGGTATCACAACGTTCAGAAAAAGAGGTATAAGCAGATAGATAGGAAGAATAGTCAGACTCAGTCTGGGTTAGAAGAAAAGTTTGCCAACGTTTGTTTCTCCTGTTGCGAAGAGAGCGTAATTCTTTGTCGTACCATACGGGGGATGAGGAGTAGTTTTTACGAGGAAGAAGAGGGATAGATTGTGTAAGACAAGCGTGTATTTCCGAATAGAACGCCTCTAAAGCGACGTCAACTGGGAGATGTTGAGGGATATCCCCAATATTAGAGTTGAGGAGCAAGTGATTTAATTTGTCAAAGTCACCTTTACGAAAATTGAAGGATAAAGAAGACTCGGAGCCTGAAACGGCATGAAGGTGTTCGTAGGAGAAAACGAGGAACAAAGGAGGATGGTGACGGTCGAGGGAGGAGAGAAGATGGTTGCTTTCTGCGACAGCCGAGTTAACTGGGTCTGAAGAAAAGATTAAGTCTAATTGTCTGTCCAGGAAGTTCCTGACTCCGCTTACTTGAAAGAGACCTGAAACGGAGAGCTGATCGGTAAAGAAGGCTTCTTTGGCCGAAGATGCGTTAAGGGGGACAAAGTGAGAACAGTCCTCGGACAATGACCATTGGATACGGGGGAGGTTAAAGTCACCCAATAAAATAAGTTCATCGGACGCGTTAGCGTTCTCAAGCAGGGTATCGATCGCTTCAATTATAGGCTCGTAGGCGTCTAAAGGTTGAGAGGGGCGAATGTAACAACAGAGGATGTACAGAAGACACTTATTTAGTGCTATTTTTATACACACAAATTCTGATATTGTAGAGTCGGAGGTCTTTAGCAGGGTGGCGTCATAACGGTTGTGAGCAGCTATGAGAACCCCGCGACCTGGTGGATCATTGGTGCCTATACAACCGTCGACACGGAAAATGGTATAGTTTGGAGGGAATAGTTCGTTGTCGAGAATTCCTGGTGTTAGATTGGTTTCAGTTAAGGCAAAGATATCGTGCGGGAATTTGTGGGAGTTAAGAAAAATATTGGATGTTTTTGTACGAAGTCCTCTTACGTTCTGGTAATAGACCGACAAGCTGTTGGGGAGAGGATCTTGATCGGAAACCGCGGGTGAAATAGAGGGGAAGTCAGAAATAAGGAAATCAAGGGGGTTAGGAACGAAAGTAGTTTAAAGTAGTTTACGACTTTTTTGAAGATGGGAAATACGGCGAGAACTGACGTACGCAGCATAGGTGGATAGATCTTCTGAAACTTTATGGGAAGGTATATTGAATGATTCATGGTATTTTGTGAAAAGTTGGAGTAAGACTGATGGGTCTGTGGGCAGGCCTTCTTGTTGTATACTTAACATGACGTTGGTGCTGGTTTTACCTTCAACACAGACGGAGTTCGGTTTGTCGTGGAGATAGGCTAGAAATAGACGTACGTTGTCATAAATGCGACGGTCCCGTAAACGGGACAAGAGGTATCGTCCATCGCTAGAATCAGCAGAGCGCAAAGTCAATTTAACTGTAGGTGGGAGAAGGGGATCGATAAATGAATGATGTTCGGATAAAGGAGTTTTGGCTAGCGGAATGGGCGGGTTAACGGAGGTAGAATTTGTTTGAGACGGGGCGACAGTGTAGGAGGATGACGGCGTGGAATTAGGTGGGCATGCGGAGGAAGTAGTGGGTGCAACGTTTTGCGTATATTAATAGTGAAATGCCAGATCTAATAGAAGAGAACCCTATGGATAATCTTAGGGGAATGTTTCACCAACACGATGGAATACCAGCGCATATGGCTAACATTGTGAAGGTAATACTAAATGAAAAATTTCTTAACCACTGGATTGGACGAGGTGCACCGATTCCTTGGCCTGTTAGATCTCCCAACCTTACCCCATTGGATTTTTTCTTATGAAGAAGTTTATTCAAGTCCAGTTAACAACAGGGAGGATTTAGTTAGCCGAATTTGGAATGCAGCGACGAAAATACGGGAGAGGCCGGCTGCAATACGCCTTAAAGAGGGACTTACATGGATAGTTTGAACGGCTTTTGTTACTTATCAAGCATAATTGTAATTATTTTTAAATTCAATAAAAAGCATTTTAGAATTAATTTAAGTTTAATTTCTTTAATTTGTTGATTTTTGTAATATTCTCCGATAGGATTTCTACGTATAAATTACTACATATAAATTACTACATATTTTCTCTACGTGGACATGTTGCACCTTTTTGGAAAGGTAAGCAAACTAATAAAAATAAAAAAGGGGTATACCAATTACATGAATTTCGGAGAAAATTTGAAAAATGTTGAACTTTAGGTAATGGCAAACAATTTTTGCCACTTTTGGAAGTGACTGTACCTGTATTGGTAGCAGTTAGATAAACATTGTTGACAATTTTCGAAAGGCCATTGGGATAGTAGTTTTTTAGCGTTTGTTTGATGTCGCTATGTTATTTTTGTAATCGATACTGTTTTAGAAAAGACAGCTATTGTAATACTGCTCCAACAACAGCACTAGCCGAATCGTCTACTGTTAAATTAAATTTCGCTTCTTATAATGAACCAGTAAGGTAGCATTTGTAAAAGAATGTTTAATTTTGTTAAATTTATCATCACATTCTTGTGTCCAAGAAATTTTTTTAGCAATCTTTGGTTTCTTTAGTAAAGTGACTAAATGTGTTTGAATAGGATATAACATAATGGCTAGATTAGGTATACTATAAATCTATAGTACTAATTGACCATTCCAAAAACTGTTGCATCTTTGTGATTGAATTTTGAGGGTGAAATTTTTAGTAAGATGTTCTTTATGTTCATCTTCTGTTTTACTTGCTACTAAAATGTCGTCTATGTACACAAATGCAAAATTTAAACCTTTTATAATTAAATCCATGAAACGTTGAAAAGTTTGTGCAGCGTTTCTTAATCCGAAAGGCATCGTGGTAAATTCATATACTCCAAAAAGGGTTGTAATTGCTGTCGTTTGAATGTAAGTTGTAGCCATAGGAATTTGGTGGTAGGCTCTAATTAAATCAATTTTTGAAAAAATTGTACAACCTTGTAGATTCATAGAAAAATTTCTGATTTGTGTTATAGGGTATCTATCAGGAATCGCAATAGCATTTAGTCGACCATATTCACCACATGGTCGCCAATCAGTTGAGTTTTTCTTTGCGACCAGGTGTAGTGGTGAAGAAACCGGGGACGAAGATGTTTCGCATAGTTCTAATTTAGTCATATATTCGAATTCTAGTTTCGCTATATTGTGCTCCTGTCAATCTTATCTTCTTGGTCTAAAGAAAGGTAGTTGTCCTTTTGTTTCAGTATGATGAACAATGTTATGTTTCGCCGGTAAATCATACCGTGGTGGTTGCGTTAAATTTGAAAAACTTTGCAAAATTTTGCCGTACTCGTTACTAAGAGCATAATAACTAGGTGTAGGAGTATTTGCGTTAACTGTTATTCCAAAAACACATAGAGAAGTAGTAGTCTAATAATTTTTTATTTTTAAGATCTACTAATAGGTTGAATTTGGCAAGAAAATCGGCTCCGATAATAAGTTTGTCCACGTTGGCGATTACAAAGGGATATGTAAAATCTCGCCCTAAACCAAAATTTACCTTTAATAATTTGGTACCATACGTGTTGATGGTAGAGCCATTGGCTACTCATAGAATTAGACTAGTGCCTGCGTTATATTTTCTAAAAAATGCTTTAGGTAGATTTAATAGTGTTTTTCCTTGTATTGGAATTTCGTCTATTAAAAGAATTAGAATTGTATAAGAATTGTCTTTAGATTTATTACGTGAGCTATTTAGAGACAAAGTATTCTGATTTCAAAGTAATATTTCTGAATTATCAATCTTATTTTCAATGACATTTTAATTTTGTGTTTAGTTCTGATACAAATTGGATTCTGGCAATATCATAAATATTGTCTACCAAATCCAAGAGTTCTTTTATGTCCTGTTTTGCAGAAGACATTGATACTATATTTATTTTCGCTGATAATGTTCTCATCCAAACTTTTTTGATTAATGTTTTATTCAATATTAAAGAATTACCACCTAGAATTTCTAGAGATCTATAAAATACCGAAGATTTTCTATCGCCTATTTGAGTGTTAGATAAGAGTTATTCCAACTTCTTTTTGTCAAAGTTTTTTTTAAGATTATATAATTTGTAATCACTTCAATGGGAAAGCCTGGACTGCCTATTTGCTTTCATCAACTGTAATGTGTTTCGACAAAAACTGCCCTTCTGTCTGGATAAACCACGCTACTGGGTGTGGAGTCCAGAATTGTGGCAGTTTGACAGAAGTCGCAGCTACATCATTACGTTATTGCGATGTAGACTCAGAAAACGTCTGAGATGTATCTGATTCTTCCAACAACATATTTAAATGTGAGAAAAAATGTAGGTACACAAAAAAAAAAGAGAATTTTTGTTATCACATGTCTCTGTTAGGAAAAACGAACGTGTAGCGTTTTGCTACATAGAAGTTTTCAATGTAAGAGAGGACCAAAATAATATTTGAGCCATTTATTTTGAAAGTGGGGTAAGTCCACTTGTGAAATCTGCCAAATTTGAGACTTCAGTTAAAAAAAAAGTTATTAATAAGCGTAAGATCTTGAATAGAGTTGTTTTCATTCTAAAGGTTATTATGTTTAAAAGTTACTACGACAAAAATATTTCAAGCTTGTTAAATTTTTTTAATAAATTGGAAAATAAAATTAAAAGTACTTCCGAAATGGACTTGCACCACTTTCAAAATTATCGGCTCATTTATTAAAAATATTAGAATAAAATAATTTAATGAATTTCAATTTATTAAAAAAAATCTAAAAATATTTAAATTGGTTTTTTTTTGTATTTTATATGCTTTAAAAGGTTTAAAATAATGTTGTAAGGTTTTTTTGTACACCAATTTTGATTTGTTGTCTTGATTTTGTTGTTGATTAGATTTTTCTTGGTTCTTTACTGTTACAATCTAAGACAAAAATGACTAATGTCTTGATTAAATTATTTAATTTAGAAAAATTATTATTATGTGAAAAACATGGTTTTACTTTAAGTACCTGTGACTTGTCATAAAAAATGCTACGTTTACAGGGAACTGTAACCTTTTGAGTTGGTATGGCAAATCCGTTGATATTATCAGAATTCGTGAAATTAAAACACAATGTCCTGGCTATTGGCTATTCCAGCTGTGCCAGGTGTGTAATTTGTAAGTCTCGGTTACTGAACCGCAGGAATGATAGCTCGACCAGAAATTTCTAAAGAGTTAAAGAACTTTACAGGATAAGAGATTACATACATATTCAGTGTCCTTTACCAGATACACCGATATATTTTTTTAGCCGTTTAGAATAAAAATTGCTTATGAGTTCTGATAACATAAAATGGGTAATTTCATAGGACTATGAAATTACCCATTTTATGTTATCATACCGTCGATATCTGAATTAATTCGTATTTCATTCACCAATTCCTTTTATTTAATACACGCATAGACGTAACATACATGAACTAATTTGCGCATTTATAATATTAGTGTGTTAATTTGAAATCGTCTGTAGTGCATTCATCGCTATTCAAGAATAAATAAATAAATAAATTGGAAGTAAACGGTAAATGTAAATTTGTACGTTTTTACTAATGAACTTCCTAAATTTTTCTTTCTTCGATGAAACTTAAAATATAGTTTTGTAACGAAACAATGAAATTACTATAGGTATAGAAACAGAGTTAACACTGAGATATTTTTCATTATAGACCCTACGAATTACAGTATTATAATAAAGGCTAAAAGCTGTACAATCTTTAAGAATACGTTCGCATAGTAAAATGTTTACTCATCGCATTCAACATCTCCGTTGAATGTGATTTTTAATCAAAGTTCCCCCTTTAGGGTGACTTAATCAGTTCATCTTTAAATAACATCATCCCTTTTTGTACATGCAATTTTTGCACTCACTGAAAAGAAGCCTATCCTCGAAAATCCATCTAGCTGGGAGACACAGTTGGATTGGGTCAAGTTGGAAATTTGTGAAAAATTTATACAATGATCATTGTACGGAGTTATTTGAATGTCTATCTATTGCTATCATATCATATCCCCATTTGGGGTTTGTAGCAAAAACTGCAAATTTAGCACGTAGCGGTAAATAAAATCCCAAGACGATACCTTTGTCGTGTGCACATTGTCAGCATTCTCCACATAATTCTGAAAAGCACTTTTGTTCTCCATACTTACATATACCCGACATTCGCTACCACGAACGTTCGGTCGCCAACGGAAATTGAAGCAATAATTGAATTAGAATTTCAATTGAATACATATTGGAACTTGGCCTTCATCGACCCATCTGTTCATTGAAGCGTTTTTAGTTCGTCGTCCATTTAACCAAACCCCGACGGCATGAATTACGGCGACATGGCTAAATGGAAAATTTCCCTTTATGTAACCAGTGAAATGGCACTCATTTGCTGACACAGGGATAATTTTTTTGTCATTTTTGTCAAAATGTAAACTTGGTCTTTCAGAGAGTATGGTATTAGTAGCAAAGGGTAGAGATTTTGAACATGTTAACTTTTATTGTTTTAAAAATTAATTCAAATTTAGAACGTAAGATATCTCAATGTTAAAATACTATGAAGTTAATTTTAAAGGTCTCCTTTTATTTTACATTATTTACTTTAAAATTAACAAATAGAAAATTTTAAATAAAGAAAGTCCTTCATAGGGCCATTGTAGTCAACTTTTGAACTATAAGTTCAAATGCGACTGACTGATTTATTGAAATCCGTCTTAAAGAAAGTATTGGAGTTTCAGTTGGAAACATATCCTTTGTCACTATACTTTCCAGACCAACTTAATGCGAGAAAGTCACCTTGTTCATATCCTTCGACCAAAGGTAAAAGTCTACTGAAGTGTCGTTTTGCACTTCCGCCGGCTATAAGCTCCTTAAGCTGCAACTGTAAATAAACCATAATAGTCGCGTATTTGAGTCTTGAGTATTGCAAGGAAATTGTAGCTATAGGTAGTATATTGGCACTTACGTTTCCATCGATATTAGTTACACAAGTTATTTCTTTCCCTTGTGGTGTGCATTATATAATAGTTTTAAGAAAAACTCTTATTCTCACTGCAGTGTTCGTACAGTCTCCTTTCTTAAGACCTTCTAGCAAACATGAAACCTAATGAAACTCTATCATTAGGGCTGATGGTTGTTTTCTCCTAGAAGTGAATGAATAATACATAGATGTAAGTATTATTGCAGATCGGTGTTATCAAACGCGAAAATATGTCGTTCCATGTATTTGTGAGCAGACGTTTAGCACCAAGCTTCAAATAAACTCACAATAAATTAGGAACATAAGACGATGAAATAGAAACTTCTCTTTGTTTACATCAAAATTTTGAATTTACTTAAAGGGTATAAGAAAAGGGTCGATAGAGTAAAATAAGCCACTCAGCAATAGCACTCACAAGAGCTGAAACTCTTGAGAACAATAGATTGTAAAATGAATTTGGATGGAAATTAATTGAAATTAAAGGAGTATTCGTGATTTCAATTACAAAGTTATATGACTGAGATAATTCCCATTAGCATGTTGTTTTTCTGAGGAAGTGGGAGTAGGGCGAACGGCATAAGAATAGAATTTAATTAGAACTACATAATGTAGAAGAACATATTTCAAAAAGAGAATTTATTACTTATTTTTTGTATAATATTTAGTTTTAGAATAAAGGTAAAGTAATACGATTTTTCGCCGGTGTAAGTGATAACGTGTCGCCCTACCAATCCCAGGTCCCAGGTTCGAATCCCACCGACGGCAACCCATGGTTGTTTTCTTCTGTCAATAGATACGATAAAAATGGCCATGGGAGTTGCAAAAAAAATTTCAGTGGTTCGGAATCCACTTTAAATTGTAGGTTCACTTGCAATCGTTGTTTCGAATCGGGTGAATTTTTTCTCCCGCCCCATGCCCCACAAGGGGTTACGGGAACTTGAGAGATAGAGAATCCGATTTTTAAGGCATATTACGCTTGACCTTGTTCATAGATATACATATCATTATGTGGTTCAGGATTAATACTCCTTTAAGCTATTGACATTACTTAGGTTATTTTATTAAGCTAGTTTAGCTTGTTGCAAGTTGCGTAAATGGCTGTATCTAAACCTAAATGTTGGAACTCTATTTCGGCCGGGTAAGTAGCATTATTTTAAACTTGCTATTTGCCATTAATAGTGATGAGAACCATCGAATGAAAACTATCGTACCATTCTATGGTTTCAAAATGTTCATTCATTCGATGTTCCCATTAAAACCTTTACTATTTTCGTTCAGTAGTTGAATGAAATTTTCCTGGTTGTCTGAAGTTAGTAATGAACGAACACGAAAAGTTCATGTAATTACTGAACGATCTCTTTGTTTCTTGTTTTGATCATTTCTAATTTTGTTCAGTAGTTGCATAAAATTTTCTTGGTTGCCTAAAAATAGTAATTAACCGCGAAAAGTTAGTTTAATAACTGAACGATTTCTTAATTTTTTGTTTGTTTTGGGTACCGAACAAAACTTATAGACACCGTAGCTGTTATGAAAAAATACAGGTTTCATAGAGATGAGTGTGTGAGAAAACTGAAAAGTAATGATGCGCCATGTAGGCACTACGGTTAGGAATTGCATGGTAAGATTAGTAATTAGTACCAAGAGCAGTAATTTATTTTTGTGATTACAAACAACTAATGAATGAATAAAATAGTTCGATAGTTAAAATATTTCAGTTACTAACTATCGATAGTTGAAATCATTCGGTAATGCCCATCAATAGCCATTATGCCTGAACTATGAAATATGTAATATAGCACGCTGCTTCGGAGTTTATGAAGTACGCTCTGCATGTTGTCTAGCACTACTATTTATATCTTTGGTTTGAATATAAATAACTTGTGTAAGGTATTATTATCAGGTAAATGATACTCCTCAGCTGAAGATAAGACCTTGTATTCCTGCCTATATCACTTCCTTTCTCGTAGTCTGCTCGCACTAAACTTTAGAACTTTGAAACTAAGGAAGGTTTCCTTATGGTAAAGAATTTCTGAACTAAAGGTGGATCCACACCAAAGAAACTTTTGTCGCAAACATGGTCGCTGGCAGTGTTTTGGTACGGAAAAATGGGTAGGGAGAGTTCCCTTAACCTCCTACCTACCATTGCATTTCATTCTATAATTACGTAAACCAGGACGCACTCAATAGCTTCGGGAAATATTTTTTCTCGATAAAATTACGCTCCGGCAGTAATTATTCAAGTTCTTCATAAGCCGTTTTGAATACTCCTGCACAACATAACCACTGATTTGTTTTAAATATCAGTTTTCTGCATTTGTGATGTGGACGAAATAAAAACATTGTCAGTGGCAAAGTTTTTCTTACAGTTACAGTGTTAGTTTTCGACAGAATATAGTCGCAAACAAAGTTATGGACCCACCTTAAGGCTTACCACGCATTCTCCGGTATCCTTGCCAATCAGAACATGTAACGGATGAACTATAAGATGAATTATAACATCGTCCAACATACTCTTGACTGAGAAACTCAAGAAAAAAATAGCTGAAGATTGCAATAATACTTAATAAAGCGGATCGATTTTTGCGAAAACAACTTTTATAAATATACGGTAGTAATTACAAGATGTCCAGCAATCTTCTATAACTTCCCCTCAAACTGTGACAGTGATCATTAATAGCCAATTTGGTGTAATACCTCTCTCTAGTTCCCGCAACCCCTTTTGTGGCATGGGACTGGAGAAGAACTTCATCCGATTTGAGACAACGATTGCAAGTGGACCTACAATTTAAGGTAGATTCCGAACCATCGACATTACTCTGGAAGCGTCAATGGTATTTTTTTATCTTAATCTGTTGTAAACAGAAAACAACCATTGGTCGCCCCCGGTTGGGCTCGAATCTAGGACCTTCGGATGGGAAGCTGACAGGTCACGGTATATCGGCTTAAGTCGTCATGCATTGCGTGTACGTTTAATGCAGGATCTTGTTGAGTTCGCAGAGCTTTAACCATATTATTAGGGTTTTTTACGATATGGCCAATCCTTTGCTTTTTTCGCGTCCGTAATTAGAAGTTTATTTTGTCTTGGAAATGAGTTTGTGGAGGTTTTCGCAGATAATAACTTTCGGACATTGATGTTATTTGGAAGATCTCTTTTCATTATTTATTCATTTCATGTTTACGGTTGCGCTTCAATGTACGGTTGACCAAGTATATTAAAGCGCTAACCGTAAACACAATTTAATTCGAAGATCCGGCTGTATTATATATAGTATAATTTACGAATATATTTACGTTTTAGTTTTTCACATGACGTTTATATTCGTGACCAGCAGCTAACTGGTTAAGAAACGGATGCTCAAAGGACGCTTAAGAGACGCTTTTGTTATGAAATCGACTGAGTAGATCCTGATTTTCTGACACTTTGAGTAAAAGGACGCTGGCCAGCAGCATGATTTTAGTTTTAAATGATGTAATCTCATCATTCAATTACCTTTTTCGATTATGCTCCACAGTCCTCTCGTAACCCCCTAATGTTAACAGCCAACGGTAGGTAGAATTAGTCTGGGTTATCGCATGTAAAGTAGTTTGTAGATTAGTAAATAAGGATCATATTACTCCATGTTCAGGTTATTCTATATTAAAAAGTGATTTATGCAGCAACCTCGAAGGGTTACGGCCGAAAAAATAAAGAAATATTCAACGATTTTTTTTCTGCCCACTCAAAAGCAGTTTTTTGATCGGATTTGATGCGTTGAAATAAGCATACATTAGACATATTTTTTATTAAAAAAATATTACAAATTGGTGGTGCTATAAACTTTCCCGGGGTTCTGGAGCGGAGACACGAATGACTGATTACACTACTACTAATTTTTCCCGCTAAAACCAAATCCGGGCTCAGAATTGCTCTATCACGTCAGCTTTTTGAGATATTCTAACCTAAAAGCTCAAAAAACACTGTTTTTTGACATATTTTAGGTTATGTAGCACCGCGATTTTTTTCAAAAACTAGTGTGGGATCTTATAGTACAAGTTTTCGTCTTTCAAATGCCTTTTAGTTTGCTCACATATCTTTTTTTTTTCGTCGAGATATCGCATTTTGAAATTTTAATGTTCATTAATTTTTCAGTATACGGAAACTTTATGGTCACTTTTAAACAATAAAATTAAATAAATAATACAATTTCAAATTGTGATATCTCAGCGAAAAAAAAGATATTCAAGCAAACTCAACAGCAGTTGGATAAAAAAAATCACGGTGCTACATAACCTCAATATGTCAAAAAACAGTGTTCTTGCACTTTAAGGTTAAAATATCTTAAAAACCTGACGTGTTAGAGCAATTCTGCGGTTTCAGCGGGAAAAATTACCTCGGAAACAACTATTCATTATCTAGGCGCACAGTGTTCAAAATGTCTCAGGGTGGTAGTGTTATGTGTTGTAACAAAAAACAAACATGTTTTAGATCTCCATTAATGTGCCCTCAGTTCATCATATGATGTTTTTAAAAAACATTTTGTTCCCAAAATGGCAACTATTTCAAAATATTCCAACGTTTTGGACTGATCCTAATTATTGATAAAAAAAAAGATCCTATATTAAACTGAAGCTAATCTTATGTTTTAGGTTTAAAAAGAATTCAGAAAATGTCATAACTGTACCCAGAAAATTGTGTAGTATTTTTCTTATGAAAAGGGAAGTAATTGTTAAACTTACGACATGTCGTCCATGCCGGAAACATAATAATTGTGCCCATTACAATTGGATGGTCGACATCTTTGTAAGTCTCCATAAGCAACGAATTTTCGTCGCACGGCGCGTGGACGCCAAAATCTCTGTATCACCGCTGTTTTCGTGCATCGCAATACTGCCTTCTTAAATGGCTGATAAAATCATTATAGTAGTAGTAAGTAAGTAGTAGTAGTAATAGAGTAGTATTAAATATTTAACTTTAATATTCGGAAATATTTTTTTTATCGAAAACTTGCATTTATATTAGGACATCAATAAAAGGTATCCAACGATCAGAGCTTCCTGATCTTTTGAAACTTAAACTTATGATATAAAGATAACAAGGCATGGTCAAACGCAACCTACTTATATGCAAGTCCAGGTTTCTGACAGTTGCGATTATTTTACCACCAAGGGTGTCGTCACTATTTCATTCAATTCAACACAAAAGCAACTGTTGACTTATCAAAGACAAAAAGAATAACTGACGTCATTAACGCATGACAAGCTCGCTTTTTCAACAAAACTAACCCAAATAACAGTTTTTACTTTAAACTCTGAAAAGAATGATTGTAACAATTTTAATAATTGTTTAAAAAAACTTATAGTGACCGCCTATTCAATATGTAAGTTCACCTCAAGTAAATTTCAACCTGAGACTTAATTGATAGATGTAATGAAAAATGCTATGAAAAAATTGATTTCCCTAACCCATTCCTGTAGTTTACAATGAAAGTGATAGGGAATTACGGCCTGTTTACTTTTCCAATCTTGTATTTGGCTGTGACTGGAGGAATTTTGAACTTGTAATTATACCGCATCTCAAATTTACATTTTTTCTCCATTCTAAAATCACTCTCCAATTAAAATCACTTAGTTATTCGGAATGATGTAATTTTTTTTATATTAAAGATCAAGGCATCGAATTTATTTGTTATTGCTTAACAATAATATGCTTTTTAACCATATTTTAGAAATGAAGGATCCCAATGCAACGAGGAGCGCTGAAACACTTCTAATCCGCTTTTTCTCGCTGGGTACGTCCTCCCATCATTCTTACAAAATAAATAACCATTAAAAAAGTTTTCAATTATGTAGTTTTTAAATCTTATTATAATCTAAAAAGTTCAAGTTTTTTCTTAATTATTCTGGCTTTCTTTGAAAAATAACACACCCTACACGCCCAACCTTAGAAAAAAATTACACTTCTGTGTGAGCCCTACTTAAAATTCGTTTACGATACATAAAACCTCATAAAGTATTATGCCATTTCTTAAAACAAAACGCACAAATGCATCTTATTTGACTGAATTTTAATTTGATTGTGTAAAAATAGATCTCATGCATGACTTTAAGACAGTTGACGGAATTCCATTGGGAATGTGTGCCTTGGTCATTAGTCAGCTGGGTTTAGTTTGGTCACCAGGCTAATCTGATTATGGAATTCAAAAGTGATTTACTTTTGTACAAGAGGGATATGTTCGTAATTATTCCTAAAGAGGGTGCCAGCAAATAATGTTAATTCAACGTAACAAGAACAAAACTTGCCTTTGTGGAATTTACATACATGGATTTTCGTGGCATAAGTTGGACGGGTAGGTACTCTGAGAGTTTTTCTATGGGTTTCAGCTAAAAACACGTAGGTGCTTTGAAAAACTGTATTAGCATAGGACTAAAGGTAATTCTGTTTAATGACATGATAAATTAAGAAGGAGTGGTAGTATATATGTATTCCTCAAACAAAATTAACATCCTTTAATGGACAAATATGGAAATGGGATTAATTTATTTTGCTTTCGATGCTATCTTACTTAACTTATAATTTATTTGGCACAGTTTCAAATTTGGCAGCATGTTTTCGCGTAAAGAAATTTAAAACCATCAACACTCTACCAAATTGTAGGGTAAGTAGGGTTTGCAATCCCGCATGATTTTTAGTCCCGCGGCTTTTTAAAAAAACAATTAAAAATATTAAAACCGGACAGAATTGTCTTCAAACTGCTTGTTATGAGTTTTAAATAATAAAAAAAATATACAAAATAATTTGAACATGACGTGTAAACGGTTGTTTTTTTTTATCAATATTTCAATATTATTTACATTATGACTGAATATTGACAAACCGTGAATTTGCTAATTTCTAGGTTCAAAGGTTTCCTTCTATTACCGCATTGCTATTAGAAGGAAAATTTGGACCTAAGGTGGGGGGAGAGGAAGGGGTAATCTAACTTCGCAACGCGTGGAGAGGAAACTTTTTCGTGGCGGGGGGATGTGAGGCAGCGGTTAAACCTAACGCGTGGACCAATTTGAAAGGTTCTTTTTCTGTTGTATAGAGTATTATGCACCCTTGGTAATCTGCGAAAAAATCATACTCTATACAACAAAAAAAGAACCATCCTAATTTTCCAAAACAATTTTTTATATCGGAGAACAGAACTCTACCCAACAAAAACAGAATCATCCAAATCGGTTAGCGCGTTACGAAATTATGCCGGATCAGACATAAAAAAAATAAAAAAATAAAATACGCGTCGAACTTTGCTTACGGGAGGTCACTTGACATTAGAAAGCTTACAAACTTCAGTAACGCATCAATTTTAACTGTAATGTTATCAAATTAAATTATAATGTAATATTAATTGTAATGGTAATATTCAACCAGTGCAATCCTTATTTGCATGTGAGTCGTAAACAGAAATAATTCTATACGTTATCCCTGGTGTAATGCTTGTATATGTTTTTACGAGGTCTGAGAAGACATAGTGTTTTAATTGTTTCGTCGTGAAAATCGTTCAATTTGCAAATTTTCCTCAAATTTCTCAATATTTCGCAAAAGTAAATTTTATAAAATAACTCTCTAGTTCCTTACCCTCTTCTGGGGCAATGTGTAAATGATTCTGAAATTATTATGGTTTAAAGAAATGCTTGCAGTATGAAATAAATTCCGATACCAAAACAAGATTATTTATTTTTACAGCTCCCCAAATACGAGGCTCGTTTACCAACCTCTTGTTTTTGTAAATTTAATAAATGCTTCTTTAATTTAAAAATTCGTGCTCAAAATATGTATATGGTACAGCGCCATTAAATTAAAATTTCAAATAGTTCCAAACAGGCTGATATTTTCATTCGTTTAATACATAAGCAAATTAATACTATCTGCATTTATACTATATACACGCGCACAATTCCTAAGGTAAAGAAAAGTCATTGCATTTTAATATCTTCAATCCCCGCCCAAGCTTTGTATTTAAGAAATAAAGGGAACGCGACCTAACAAATTTATACATCACTGCCCTAATGATGGCAACTTCTGAACTGTTTTTGACGATATTTTATCATGTTGTCACGACACATTACAAATGTAATCTGTTTGATCCATTAGGTACACCACAAAGCTCCTTTGATATTCTGCAAAAGGCTTGTCGCATTAAAATTTGTGTGTCGTCTTAATATTATTCAAAGCATCCGAATTGGCAATATGTGTATTTTCATATTTTAATGTCATGGTGTACATACGACATTCCTTTAAAAGATAAATTTTTTGTCTTTACGACTAGTTTAGAGCTGACAATAAAGTTTCTGCAGACCGTTGATTTCAGCCTAGCTTTCTGAAGAGACAGCCAACATTATTCTCAATTCGTAAGTTTAAAATACAGTTTACAGTAAGTAGCTCTTACCAAATTGTGCTCTGATTCGAAAATAATATCGAGGTTACAGCTATATCATCCTTTTGCTCACTTTCTTTGTCTGTTTAATTTCTGTAGCCTAAATATTAAAAATCGATCTATAAATTAAAGCAGTAACTTGCAACTTTTTTTCGTCACGGTACAGTTTTAGTAAGTTAAAAATAATAATAACAATAACAATAACATAAACTTAAATGTGTGGTTCAGCTCATACCCCCACACCCGCTCGAGCAACAAAATTGTTGCATGGTACCAATCGGGGAACGTACTCAACAAAAAAAGAATTCTCTCATTCCGGCTGTCAATAAGGGAAAATGTTTTAGTTCTGTTTCGATACGTTATGCTGCGACGGCTTGCCGTAGTAAAATTTTTGTTCGCCCGTAATTTGACTTTTTGAAGATGTTTATTTAAATTGCTTTATAAAAATGATTGGGGCCTATTATGATTATCTATTAATAATTGACAATTGACGACGGGATTTTGTCAATCAGAAACCCTTTTGGTATTATGAAACATGATTGACAACGATAAATAGTGCTGCCAAATGTTTTTTAGCAAATTGTATACTGTATCAACGCAATAATGAATTATTTGAAATTATTGTGTGGCTATGTAAACATTTTTCTCCATAATTCTCACCAGCCTCTATTTGTTTTTTATTACTGACTACTTTCAGCCTGTTTCAAAAATATATTATTAAAACAAACAAATTTTATCAAAAAAATAAAATATATTGTTACATTTTCAATCTCTGCCCTGTAAATTCACTTGACAAATGATAGGCTAAGAGTAAAAATGACCTATCTACAAGGTCCGAGCAAAAGTGGCTAAGAAAATGTTCCGGGCAAAAACGCATCAGAACAAAACTCGCTAATGTTTTTGCAGTTGATGAATGTATCAATTGCACCTGACAACTGTCAGTCACAATTGGCAATGGTAATACGATTTAACGAAGTTGATAATTGACAATTGATAAATATAAATTACCAATTCTCAATTGTTAATCATAATAGGCGCCATTATGTCTAGGTATTCGCAGTGGCGGTACATTTCAAGAATCTCTCGGCACACTAAAGTTCCGCGACACAGTGGTTGAGAATCACTGCATTAATGTAAATCAAATGTAATAATTTCCAGAACTTAGGAGCAATACACAGGGTAACACTCTGTTGGTTCCCTGGTCAAAGTAGGATACAGGAAGGTCCTGAACTGAATGCTTCCTGTATAGACAGGTCGACCGGCCGACCTCTAGAGTCAGTAAAAAGAGAAATTGACCTCAACGTTCGTTAGATTGCTAAGGAAAGATGGAGTAATTTGACAAGATGTCGTATGTTAAGGCAGCGGCGGCCTGTTCGGGACATTAAGGAAACCGCTTTCATACTAAGAAGAAACCGCACCGATCTCCGAAATAATGTGACAGTCATTACTGGCCACTCTTCGGAAGACACTCATCCTCACCAATGACTGGACGAGAAAGAAGTAAAAAGCATTCAGCATTCACTAGTAAATGCGAAGGGAAATACTGGACGATATTGCTAATATAGGGCTGAAGCAGCTTCTCGGGTTTATTAACTGTTGTGACGGGTTCTAAATAAACTCTATACTAATATTCAGGTGCGGTCTCGCGGATGTGGTAACACAACTGACCTTTCTTAGGTCTATGTTAGGCTGATCGACTTTCCGATAGCCACCGCCATAACTTAACCTAAAACGTATACATGAAAGTAAATTCAGAGGCATTCATTATATATATTTGCTACTATTTTGCCTAAAAGGAAATTCTTTTCGGTTTGTGCGTTTTATAGGGTCTCTCGGGCATAGGGGGATGTTAGAGATGGAGTGGGAGAAGTTAGTATATAGGGGATGATTGGTGGATGAAAAGAGTTCCGTGGAAAGTAGCTGAAGTGTAGTGAGGTGGAAGAAGACGTAAGGGTAAAGGGATTAGTTGTGAAGTGAAAGTGATGTGGATGTGGTCTTTATTTGTCTTAATTATATAAATTAAAAATAATTTATTGAATATAGGAAACTTGTTGGAACAATTACGAATTTTCTTATGTCAAAATGTAGGCAAGGTTTCTAATTTTCAAGAAAATAGTCCTCAACGGTTGCCTTCTTCCACATTTTACCCTTTACTAATTTTATGTAGCCACACTTCCTCTTAATGCTAATGTTCTGACTTAGAGACAGAGCGTTTGCGAATGTTATCTCGACTTCATCATCGATCTTGACCGCAACCTTAACCCTCTTCATCTCTCCCCCTTGAACCTAATCCCTGTTAATCCTCTTTCCATTATCTTTTTACCCGCTTACTTAGGCATCTCTTTTACCTCCTTAGTACAAGCCACGAGCCAAGAGGCATTTATTTTCAGGCAGGGAAAATCAGTTGTTTTATTTTTGCCTGTAGATTTTGTTGAACTTTTGCTATCAACTATCTTTGCATTCCTCGATAACACTTTACCTTTTATCAACCGAACCTCATCTCTCCCACACCATCCTCTTGCAAAGTCCTAAGTACGAGACACGTGTCAAAAATAATTTACTTCCACCAATGCCTTTTAGCGTAATTTGTTTTCAGCAGCAGAACAAATATCTCTAGCCGTCGAATATGTATATTCAAACCTGGGTTTTAGTGCCAGCAAATTATTTCATATATAATTGCCATTGTATATTAAATATTTTTAGAAATCTGCGAACTCCATAACGGAACGACGAACAATTTTATAACTTTGTACACACGTTAAGTAAAATTCATATTATCTAATTATATTAAAAATAAATTAAAATTTTTTCGATTATAAGAACTTTCCATGTTAAATTATTAATTTAACACTTTTTTAAGTTAAATTAGATATTGTAACAAATTAAATCAAAATGGTTGTGTGCATAAAAATTACTGTGAAAGTTCAAAATATGTAGTGGCAAACGATTAAATGATCAGAGATTAGATTTATATAAACAAAATTTTCCAGATATTAATGCTTCTTTAATATTCATATCAGTTAGAAAAAAAAAGAGAAAGTCCTAAGTAAAATTAATTGGGAATTGTATTTCCTACCTAGGTACGCTGGTTATATAACTCAATGTCAGCGTCAGCTCAGTACTCAACTACTTCTGAAAAAGTTGAGCCAAGTCTCTGAAGAATTATCTAAAACGAACGGTTCGATTGGATTATTTCGTACCGTCATCCAGAAATAACGAAGACTATTTAAGCATTAATTTCAACACAGTCAATGCATGGTTACAGCTCAACCAATTATCATCACTTCGAGGTAGTGCTCCACGGTGGCGTCGCTCAAGCGAATTCACCTGTAGTGAAAGTTTCCACGATGTTGTCGGTACCATATTATTTCAGTCTTCTCTGGTGTCTGATTTTACACTTTGTAATTTTGGACAGTTATAGGTTTTGTAATGAACTTTTCAAACATTATCAATTTTTAAGTAGCGCTTTGAAAATAAAGTGTTAATACGGTTTCTTCTAATAAATAATCAAAAATAATAGCTCTTTGCATCTCACCTAAGGCTGATAAAAACTTTAATTTTTAAGGATTTTTATTAAAAGTAAAAAATACTTTTACTATAATCGCTACATATTTTAATGGCAAAGTTTACAAGTGGACCTACCACTTAATGGCGTTTTGCGGAGTTATTAGTTTTAGTATTATTAATAAAAGCTATTTTGTCAGTTTTACTTGGTGTAATGTTTTGTAATATATTTCTCAGCATAAAAACCACGATTTACATATATAAATATACATTTAAATTTATATATGCAGGGTGTTTCACATCGCGTGTAAAAAACTGAAGGATCTGTATGGGAGGGGGTGTACCTCCCAGCTATAGGGTTTCAAATTTTTATACGATGAAAAAAATCAGTCTTACAATTTATCGTATATCTTCTAAAGTTTTAGTGCTAGAGAGGTTATTAATATCTCAGTTGATAGGTAACACAATGGTGCTAAAGACTGTGTAATTTACTGCTACAGTTTTAAAAAAATTGATTTTTAAACTTAAATTTCCGGGAAAAAAGAAATCAATTTTTTCATTTCAAAAGTAAATTGAAAAATGTGCCCTATTTTTTTTATTTTTGGGTTTAAAATAGTTACTAAGGTATTCTTTTGCAAAGGAAACTTAAAGCGAACAAAAATCTTTTACCGTTCTCAAGTTACGTGACCAAACGTCCAGCTAATACCTACCATTTTAAGTAAAAATTCAACCTGCCTCCTTTTTTACTCTTTCTGTTAAAATTTGGTTGACACACTTTTAGTGTGGAATAAACAAAATTAAATCACCACGAGCTTAATAATATAAATCAATCATATATTTTTAATGCGATTTTAGTCAGCTCATTACTTTACTGATTTTTTTAACGTTTCATGACTATAGTGTATGTACTCTTTCTTATAAATTTGCTTTCTAGTTACACTCTAGTTACAGTAAAAATTTAAAAAAAAATAAGTCATACAAGCAGTTAGTAATTCACACCAAATTGGAAACAATGACTATTAAATATTTTTATTTCGATTTTGTTTTTTGATAATATTCTCCAATATGTCTAATTTGACATAGTAACCTAACTCAATTCCAATTTCGCTTCTCTGCCTCGTGTCGTCACGTCTGACTGACTAACCCGGTGTCAGTTCGCCTTGGTGTTACTTGATTGACTTAGTAGTCAAAGCTTTAATAAAAAATTTATTTATTGAAAGCAATAAATTGCACTGCTCTGAAACCCTGATAACTTGCTTTATTAAATAATAAATTAACATATGCATGTGTAAGCAAAAAAATAATAATAATAAAATAAAAACAGTTGGCGATATCGATTGCACGAATATGTAGCTGCTTGTAACATCATTGCCACCGACTGCTTTGAATTACTTAATTAAGATACTAATATAGCTAACACTTTTTCTAAAAACCGGGAAAAGTCAGGGATGTTTTGCTTTGTTCAGTGTAAATGGTACCGCGCAACAAGATTTTTGTAACTACATAAATTGTCGATTAACTGAATTTTGGCATCTGGTGCCTTACAAAATCTTTCCACATAGTTGCATAAATAAGTTGATAGACAACTTCTCTGAAAGGTACACACAAATTATTTATTTCTGCATTTACCTACCAATTGCATTTCATTGCCATAAGAAAACATTAACGGATCAACAAAACAAGAGAACCAATTGCCGAAATTTAGTCTGAAAATAAAACTGAAAGTTAAGTTTTTTCTCATAAATATATCAAAAATAAAGAAACGTGAACCTTCAGGTGTATTTTTAGACTAAATTTCGGAAATTTATTCACGTTTTTTCTTACTGGGTAAAATTTATTTGATGTGAGTTAGGAGCTTACGGTTAATTTGTTACTGCAAAAGCTACTGGATTTTTAGATAGCCAGTATGAAATTGTATCGAAAAACGTTTTTTATTTGCATTTAATGCCAGCTCTATAGGTCCCTCTAAAAAATATTTTATTTAAATTTTGTTCATCTTTGTGTAGCGACAATAACTTTATATATGGGCTTTCCTATAGATTGTATAGTTTACGGAATGTTTCAAATTGGGCATTTACGATGTACGAAACCCTTTTGCTTAATTAAATTATATTATATTACGTTATACTTAAGTATAATATAAAATAAATATGTACGGAATGTCTATGGTAGTACACATCTCTTTGTAAGCTTAACTAGCATAACATAATTGCTGAAAAAATTCGAGTTAGTTTGAAATTTTTTACAATTTTCTTATAGATCCTTAATTTACTGAGCTATTTTTTTCCCCACACACTTTTCTTTAATAAATTTACCTTTTACTTCTTTAAAAGGAAAATGAATTGAAAAAACATAAACGCAAAAACTTTGTTACTATTTATATTGCTGAAATAATATGTGCATTCGCAGCTTATTGTGCGTTGTATTGGCGTAATCTCTCCCAAACAGCATGAGTCTTGCCCGGTAGATCAACGACTACTAACTTACTTGAATTTACCTCCCACGTTATTTTTGGCTTCCAGCGAGGAATGAAAACTGACTGCATATACACGGATTTTAGTAAAGCCTTTGATAAACTCCCTCACTCTGTAATTATATTTAAACTCGGGAGGCTGGGTTTTCCCACCTGTTCTTCTCGACTGGATTTTTTCCTATCTAAGATACAGGTCTTATCGTGTGTCGCTTCGACGCTCTACCTCTACAATCTTCAAAGCTTCATCTGGTGTACCACAAGGCAGTCATCTTGGCCCTCTACTTTTCGTTCTTGCCATGCATGACATTGTCCGTCTGATCTCGTACTATAATGTTCTAATCTACGCTGATGACAAGAAGATCTTCTCTTATGTTAAATATGGTGGTGACGCCGCCCTTATTCAAAAGGACTTAGATACATTTCTGGCGTGGTGCAAGCATAATGGCTTACACCTCAATTTTGAGGAATGTGAGCCCTAATCCACAAGTTTCTGAATACAACTTTGCGAGGAATGGTCTCCGTCGCGTGCTGTCCGTAACTGACCTTGGGGTAAAACTTGATAGGAAACTAGAGGCAGTTTAATCTTGGGCTTTGTTAAGCGTTGGTCTAGAGAGTTCTCGGACATTGATGCATTTTTACTGCTCCTTAGTTAGACCTATTCTAGAGTATGCATCTAAGGTCTGGTCGCCCTACTACGCTGTTCATTCCAAGCGTATCGAATCGGTGCAGCGTAACTTTCTTAGATTTGTGCTTAGACGGCTCCCATGGGACAATCCACTTAGATTCCCGCCCTACACCGACCGCCTCCGGTTGCTCGGTTTGCCCTCGCTTGAGAAAAGGTGCAAAGTCGCTGACTTGGTCTTTATTCACAAGCTCTTGAACTGTAATATAGACTCAGGTTCGCTTGTAAGCAGGGTTTCCTTCAGACAGTCCCAACATAATCTTCGAAGACTACTGCCTCTGTTGCATGTTGAACCATCCAGATAAAATTATGGCATGCATGAACCAATTTATCGTTTATGTAGGGCTGTTAATGCATGTCCTAATTTTGATTTAACTCTTAGTAAGGTGTTGTTTAAGAACTATCTATTTTCTGTGCTCCCGTAACTCTCTGTTTGCATGGTGTGTGTCTGGGTTTCTTTACTTGTTTTTTTTCCTGTTACTTTATTTTTTTGTTATTTTTTTCCTTTGCATGCTGCATGCATAGTTTTGATGGAATAGGTGTAGCGATTCTTGGCTTTCTGTTTTAGAAGGGTTAACTCTACATTAATTAATTAATACAATTTCTTAAAAGAAAATTTTTTTTCACCTGAACCTAACTGAATCTCTCACCGTTAACACAATTCATTAATAAATAACATCTTATAAGCAATCGCAGGGTGAAGAACTAAATTATTTTAAGTATTGTAGGTATCGCTTTAAATACGGTTTACACTTGAATTTACTAAAAGTAATCGCATGACCCTTTCTCCTTTTTTACCTTTATTTCGTCGAGTGTAAATTTATTTGTGTTAAGTTAAACTAAAAATTCTCCCCCGTACTAAGAGAAATCTACTACCGAATTGAACATAACCTAAATTTTACTTATACTACACTACATAGAATTTTTCGCAATCTTTCAAACATTACACTACTCTACAAGATATTGCAACTGGACAATGAATAGTTGTTTCCGAAGAAACTTTTCCCGCTGAAACTGAATCCGGGCTCAGAATTGTTCTATCAAGTCTGGTTTTTGAGATGTTCTAACCTAAAAGTGCTAAAAACGCTGTTTTTGACATATTTAAGGTTATGTAGCACTGCGAATTTTTTCTTTATAAAAAAAAACTTTGTATGGGATCTTATAGTACAAGTGTTCTTCTTTCAAATGCCGTTGAGATTGCTCAAATATCTTTTTTTCGCTCAGATATCGTTTGAAATCTTCATGTTCATGAAATTTTCATGTTCATGAGTTTCCCGGTATACGAAAACTTTGTGGTAGCTCGAATAAGGTGACCATATACTTTTTATATACCGAGAACATAAACATGAACATAAAAATTTCAAAATGCGATATCTCAGCGAAAAAAAAAAGATATTTGAACAAACTCAACGGTATTTGAAAGAAGAAGACTTGTACTATAAGATCCCATACACTGTTTTTTTTTTATAAATAAAAAATTCGCAGTGCTACATAACCTTAAATATGTCAAAAAACAGTGTTTTTAGCACTTTTAGGTTAGAACATCTCAAAAACCAGACTTGATAGAACAATTCTGAGCCCGGATTATCATTCATTATCCAGTTCTACAACATTTTCAAAATTTTGTAGACTTGTGTTATTATCGTTTTTCCAATTATTAGTGAAACTGTTTCTTGTCTCCGCTTCAACGAGAGTTAATGCTATCATGTTTAAAAACTTTTATTATGCAATTATTCAATCTGATAACGTCGAATTAGCATTTTTTTGTTATAGCCCGAATTATGCTAGTTTCGACATATTTGGACATACTCCCATATAGTATCTAATGCAATTTTAATCCACCACATGTGCATTCATATGTTTACGAATATTTATTAACAAATGAAAAATTTTAATTTTTTTTATAAATCAAAGTTTTATCGCTACACATTTGTGCAGACAAATATTTAAATTATAATTATTTGAAAAAGTGGAATAGTATTCTTCTCATTTGTATACAAAAGAGGGGAATATTTTAGAGTTGCAGCAACATGCAAAATTGACACAATTATCTCATATTCATGTTATTCTAATTGTAGTATCTCTAAGAGGCATTGCATTCAAGAAGCTGTCGTTACTTCTGTTATTCATGCATGTATATGCCGACGTGCTCCTTAGGTTATAAGACAAAATTCTTGCTCTAGTTCAGTATAAATATTAAACAACCATACTCTTGCATTCATGTCAAGAGTCGCAAGACTAGAAATGAGTTAGGTCGGAACCTGTTAAGATCCCTGTTAAGGAAAGAGTCTAGTATAAACGAATACCAAGAATTACATTTTTAGGCCTTTTACCCAGTCTAAGACAGATTTGCCCCTTGTTATAAATGAGTTTAAAAAAGTTCATCAGCTCAATAACAATGTTAGCAGCACTGTACCATCGCTGCTTCTATTTATAAATTCTATTTCCTCCTTTTTAATCGAGGAGGAACGTTTTAAATTAAAATTTATCGACGGAAAAGGTGCACCAGTTTCAGCTTAAGCTTCAAGCGAAAGGGGCGATATGATGAACCGCATCTATCCGACATTGAGTATATTCACGAGCCCGAAGTTTTTCACTCGTGGTCGCTTTAGGTGCAGTTGCAGTCTCAATTGCACTTCCTACCACTAAAATGTTGAAATGTGATGCTCATTCGGGGCATGTATCACTAAATTAGCAATTAAGTTTCTCAGATAATATTAAGAATAACTGTATTTTTCTAACGAATTAAAATTAGTTGGACAACTTTAAGTTGATTAGTTCTTTTAATGCTTCAAAAACACAAACAAAATTCAAGTAAATTCATCCTTTTCCACGAAGATAGCTTGATTTTAGGGACCTCTAAGTATATAAAATTTTACAAGTTTATATTTGACTTAAAAATATCGTCGGCCAACGTCTTGCTATAACATTCAGATATTGTATTATTGATAATCGTCTCAAAACTATAAATACGGAGAATGAGCTAAAAAACCTGGTTTACAAAAGTCTGCAGTTTCGATATTATTGTGATATGTCTGCGTTGTACACATGTACTAGAACATCTTTTCTTTGTTTTAAAAATAAAAATTTTGATGCGAGTAGGGTTTTATCTTAGTCAAATAGACAGAAGGAAACTAATTGTAGCTTGAGCTACAAAAACTATGTTTCCTATATATCGGCTTTATATACATACTGCATCTGCTGGTCTAACCATTAATCAGTTAGCTTTTATTTATACTTGTCATGCAGAAATAACAATATTTTGTGTTATATATGTGTTATTAAACTGAAAAGAAAATATAAAAAGTTGTTATGAAAGTATGAGCGACACAATTTAGGTTAAATTTTTAAAATACCATTTTATATTTTATGATTAAAATTTGTATTTGAGGGCGCACCTGACAATTTTCAAATATTTAAATATATGCACACGGCTGAGAATTAATAATAAAAAACAAGAAAATAATTTTGTTTATTTAAAATTATTAGAATTATATTTAAAAACGTAAAGGTCTGCTTTGTTTCTATCAGACATTCTGTACAGTGACTCTATAATTCATATGAATGTTGTATTTTCTGTTGATGTGCGAACAATTGTCTTCGCTTATTTACGGAAGTATTACCAAATTCGTAAACAAAATATTTATGTTATGTGTAAGTATTAAATTAATTTAAAGCCAGCGGAAAATTTCCCGATATTTTATTAAAATAAAGGTAAAATAATCTCTACCTTTAAGACAATTAACATATTATAAAAGAGGTAAATGTATTTATGAATTTCTCAATGTTAACTTTTTAGCAATGGAAAAGTGAAAGTCTCTGGAGATGGGTCTATCAAACAGGCAGAATGCGATTAAAATTGCTAGATGCCAATTAACAATTTTGTTAATCTGGGCAATAAATATTTTTTTATACGTGGCCAAAACCTATGGGACAACCTTTTGATGCGTGCATGGTTTTGGCCGGAAGGGAATTAGGGTAAGGGTAGTGAGGAACTTTAATGTCTTGTTTTTTGCATTGCTGCGAGTTAGACAATAGCCCAGTGACGGAGTGGATTATTTTAATTTCTTAATAAAAACCCACGGGAAGATCTGGTCTCGAACCCGTGACCCATGGCATGGTGGACGTGCGGCTCAAGGAATTCAAAGTTCTGGAATTGGCATCAGTTTTTCCAGATCTTAACATCGTTGAGAATGTGTAGGATTAGCTCACACGTAAGGTGTATGAAAACAGCAAGCAATACGAAAGCATTGAAGCAATGAAGTAAGGTGGCTTTGCTACTTGGAATGAAATACTAATACCCCTTATCAGAACTCTTCGCGATAGGTCTAATTAGGTCTATCAGTTAGGCACATGCTTTGTCACTCTAACTTAACAAAAATACAAAAGATAAGTTACAACTAGACGTAAAATACTAGTACCCAAGTGCAAAATTGTTAGTCTAGTTGAAAATTTTCGATAAAAATGCGATTTTATTGAATTTTTAATTTAATCAAACGCTTTTTTAGACAAAACATTTGTTCAACTGTTTTTATATAGAATATGGCTATTTGCTATTAATTTAATTTATATATGTAGATAGATAACTGTTCAATGCATCTCTCTGTTTCCTTTAACCCCTTGTGGGGCATAGGGCGTCTATTATACCGATTCTCCACCTGGTCTGGTTCCGTGCCAACGCCTTCAACTGTGGCCATGATTTGTTGATCTCGACACTTTCCATCTCGACGGATCTTCTCCATGTATTGACCGGTCGTCCAATTCGACGCCTTCCTGGGATTCCGTGGGGCTTCTAATCTAGAGACTGCTGTGCGATGTTGTTGGGCTCTTTTCTTAGTGTGTGGCCTATTCATTGCCACTTTCACCTGCGAAAACTGGTGTCTATCCCGTCTTGGCCCGTAAGCATGTGTCTTCCGGCAAATGGATATTAAGGATGCGCCGAAGACACCAGTTGACAGAAACTTGTAGCATAGATGTTATTTGACAGGTCACTTTCCGATTGTACGTACTTTCAGATTGTATGTTCGACTCGAAGATCTGAAGTTTTGTTCGTCTGGAGATGTTGTTATTGCGCCAGATCTCATCAAGAGTATTTAATGCAACTCGAGCCTTATTGAATAATAGTTTAGAGAAATTAAACTGGTTAAGGTGCGGAAAGGTACAATGTTGCTTTTTACATGAAGTGTGAGTAAACTTAGAATTGGGGAATGGAAATAATAAACTTAAAAATTAAATCTGTATGCCATGTTCATATTAAAGGAGCCATTCTCATGCGCGGACAGGCTAAATCACTTTTTTTTAGATTTTTTTTTCTTGGTGTTAACGATAAAATATAAACAAATTTCACTTTTCTTTGTCCTTAAGTGTTTTTTTTACATTTTTTACTGTTCAAACGCAATGCTCTTGCAGCGTTATTTTCAACTGGCGTTGGTGGTTTTAAGTTACAGAATCGCCAGAAACAAAACTTTTCAAGAGATTCTTAATAAGTATGAATATACCTCGCGCTCTAGTAAATTAAATATTAAATATTTTTTAAATTAATTAAAATTTACAAAATGCGAGCATTGAACATTAGCCTTGTAAAATGTACTTTTTTCAAAGATTGTTTTCTTGAAAAGGATCTGCATTTTTAACATATCTGAATAAATGTTCTAATGTAAGATAACGTAGTCAACTTGTAAAGTGATCAGTAGAATAGTTTTTTTTTATCACCTCCTCCAGTTCAGAAATAGGAGTTTCGAGAAAAACATGGGTTAGAAATTGGTTTTTTTTCAATAAATTTAACATTTAAATGTTGTTCTTCTAGGAATTCAAAATAATTCTTAACACAGTTTTAATAACGATCCGCTTATCCTGCATACACCGGATATTCAACAAAACATTTAAAATTCTCGAAAAAATTGCTAAACTTCTCGGAATCGCATTAATTTCCACAAAGCTAAACAATTCAAATTATTCAAAGAGCGGAAATCTGTGAGGTTAGCACTGTTGGTTGAATTAAAATCATTCCCCTTTCATCCTGGTCATTGCTGTTAAGGTTCTGTTTTGAATTCTTTAAAGTGCCCAACAAAGAGACTGTTCAAGACCGTTCACCTCTTTTGAGTTGATACATTCGAGTCATGTCTGATCAATTGCTTGGCTTACTGCAAACGATGCATATGAGAAGAAAACATTCACATACTCGTAGTTCATATCACTGAAGTGGCTGGAACGTTATTGAAGAAAGGAATTGTTAGAAAAGGTCGCGGTAGTATTAGATTATTCCATATTGGCTGAGGCACGTTTATTTTCAATTTAGAGTGCATAAAATTGTGTATTTTAATGCTTTCACTTGTGTATTGATAAAATCCTTTTAATTCAGTTTTCTGTGGGAAATTTTAGTATAATAATACATATTATTTTATATTTCCAATTTTATTTTAGGGTTAAAGTATGAAGTTTGAGAAATATAAACTTGAGTAATGAGTACACTTGCAAATAAATGTTTAATGAAAGTAATTATTGTATTTTGTTGCTTACTTATTCACCGAAAGTTTTTTTAAATGTAATTTTCATATGAATAATAAATTATAGACTATACATATCACTTATAATATAAATACATAGTTGATTTATGTACAGCAAGATATATGGATGTGCAGTTTGTCAACAATTAGTAATTTCTATAGTTATCGATGCCAAATTTCTTGGAAATTTGTCCAGATCTGTTTCTGTCATCTTTGAAGACATTCTACGACTTCTTTGTCTAGCTTGTCTCACAAACGCTCTATTGGAGTCAGGTTTGCGAGTTGCAAGCACTCAGCGAAAATATACTACGTCTTCTTGGACCGCACGGCCACAGACGCCACAACTAAACCAAAAAATCATAGAACAAAAAGAAGCTTGGCATCAAATTGGAATTGAATTTTTTTTTTCGCATTGTTGCGAGCTAGACAATAGCCCAGAGACGGAGTGGATTATTTTGATTTCTTAATAAAAGCTCACGGGGTCATCTGGTCTCGAACCCGGGGCCCATGGCATGGTGGTCGTGTAGCTCAACGCATTGATCCAACTCCGTCTCCAAAAAAATTTTAAAATATTGCTGAATAGTCTCTGAAAAAATTGAACATGTTAATGATGTATGTTTATATCTAAATGTCTTGGTTGTACAGAATAAACAAATTCAATTATATCATTTTTGCCTTTTTTTATAATTTTTGTACAAAAACCGACTACGTATGTGTGAGTTCAAACTTTTTGGAGGTAGTGTAAATATAATAAGATGTGTCCATGCCTGCCTAAGAAAGATTGAGATTTTATTAATTTCTGCATGTGGAAGATTGAAGGTTGTCGATGCTTGATACTGTAATAGATGTAATACCACGTTAAAGATGTGCAATACATCGGGTACGCATGAATTTATTCGAGAAAAATTTCCTATAAAAATAATAATGGATAGTCATAATTTTAGAATCATAATTTGAGGAACCCTAATCGGAGTAGTTTCCAATACACAAACATAAAAAATAAAAATAGTACTACTATCAGAGAGACGCGAACCAACAGTAATGGTGATGGCGTGGTATTATATAGTATACCAACAATGTTATGATACCAGGCATTGTAAATGGATTGTGCTCATCTAACAGAGGGAAAATCATAAGTTTGTTTTGTTTTATAAAAAGGTGGTAGGAGAAAAAGTGTACCGCATTTCTACTTGTGAAGAACTTTATATAATTTCTTTGTGGAGATATTTCTTTTGGTCTGTTGCTTAAATCAATTAATTGATCTCAGTCACCAGATGTGTATGATTGTTATTCTCTTCTATTATGTATAACGGTTCCGGTTTCTTATAACCGGCGAAACTCTAACTCTAACTTCGTAACGCGTGGACCAATTTGGTTGATTCTTTTTCTGATGTATAGAGTATGTTCGCCAAATAGTACCACAATAAGAACTTAAGCGGTGGGGGAGGGGTATATGCCAACTTTTTAACCCGTTCACCGATTTCAGAAGATTCTTTTTTTGTTAGTAATAGTTATAGAATCTAATCCCCCATTCATAATATGAGGATAAATTTTAATCTAGGGAGGGGTAGACTAACTTTTTAACGTGTGGACCAATTTGAATGATTCCTCTTTTGAGGTGTAGAATATGTTGCCCCATTAGTACCACGATAAAAATTTATGATTCTTTTTTGTTATTATACAGTATGCTACTATGAGGGGGAGGGGCGGCAGCTACCTTCGTAAGGCGTATACCGAATTTGATGATTTTGATTCTGTTGAACAGAGTACGTTTCCTTATTGGTAAATGATAACAATGTTGTATCTAGAGTGACTGCGATGATTCTATCTCGCTGTATAGAGGACGGTGGCGCACTAGCGCTATGGTAAGAATTTTGTATCTAAGGTGAGGGTGTGAAAGGGGGACCATGACTAATTTCGTAATATGCTGCATTTAAATAATTGTGTTTCTTTTCTAT
The DNA here is from genome assembly GCA_964036015.1 of Leptarthrus brevirostris. Taxonomy (NCBI): domain Eukaryota; kingdom Metazoa; phylum Arthropoda; class Insecta; order Diptera; family Asilidae; genus Leptarthrus; species Leptarthrus brevirostris. Next base: position 94,073,573 of record OZ038374.1, read on the forward strand.
AGAGTACACTACTGCGATTGCTTTGTTCGTACGAGGATACACGAGGCATATTTTGCCTTATGAGTCCAATAAAGGCAACAAAACAACTGAAAGTGCGAATATTCATGCAGTATATGGGGATCGTCGGTGGAGCAAGTGATAACATGTCAGCCTACCAATCCGGAGGTCCCAGGCTCGAATCCCATCGATGGCGGCCCTTGGTTCTCTTCTATTGACAACAGATTACAATAAAAAGGTCATAGGAGTTACAAGGAAAACGTCAGGGGTTCGGAATTCACTTGAAATTGTAAGTTCACTTGCAAGCGTTCTCTCGAATCGGGTGAAGTTCTTCTCCCGCCCCATGCCCCATAAAGGTTACGGGAACTAGAGAGAGATATGTAGATCGGCACAATGGTGTCAAGTTTGGGTCTAGAATTTCCGAGTTAAAAACAACAGCGTAGAATATGAGCCTCCGCGATCTAGAAGATCTGTCGATCTCGACGAGGACGTCCTGCAAATCCTGGTGTAAGAAAATCCCATAGTAACTGTTGAGAAACTAGCCGAGAAGTTTGTATTTTATCATTCAACCATTCATCAACACCTGCATGCAACCGGAAAAGTAGGCTGGACTAATGGGTTTCACACAAAGTTTCTGAGTCTAATCGCGCGCAGAGAGTGAATGTGTGCTCTTCTTTGCTGTGACGTCTCAGGAATGAACATTTTTTGACCGAATAGTGACTAGAAATGAGTTATTTACAAAAATGTCAATCGCCAAAAACAATGGGTAATAAAAGAGAAACACGCCCCAGGCTAAAAATGTATTCACTCACGTAACGTGTTTTTATCGGTTTGGTGGAATATGAAAGGTCTAGTTCACTTTGAACTATTAAACTCAAATCAAGCGGTTTAAGTCAGCGCCAGAAGAAAAGCGACCATTTCTGGTCTTAGGACGAAATCGGTTCATCCGTCCGGATAAGGAAGGAGTTTTAATGGGAAAATACGCCCACCAACCATATTCGTCTGGCATCTCCCCATCTGATTATGATTTATTCCTCTGTCTTCAAAATCATTTGGACGGACACAATATGAATTCTATAGACGAAGTCAGAACGGCACTGCAGGAGTATTTTTCGTCACGGGCAAATAAATTTTGGAAGAAAGGGGAAAGGAAGCCTATCAGAAATATGAAAGAGCATTGTGCAGAATGAAGGAGAATATATTTAAGATTAAAATATAAATTATGTTTACATTGATTTTCAAAAATAAAAGAAATATAAAAAACCGCATTATTTATGGAAGGACCTAATACTTATCATGATCATGTATTTTAATATGATCTTGAAATTTAATTTAACCAATTGGATAAGTGAACAGTTTTTCACCAGTATCTTCTAAACCTGTTGTACAAGAAGAATAAGATGTAACACTTTGGAAAGGCGATGAAGGATTGCAAGGTTTTAAAAAAAGTTCATGCTAATTACTCACCTACTTCGCTTGAATTTTGTTTGGCCCCCCTGGAAACACTAAATCCACAATTTTCTATATTTTTTCTGTTTCAGGGGGGGGGGGGGGGGGGGCGAACAGGTGGAAAACTTGTATCGTCTATATCTCGATACAAAAGATACGATCATAGAGGGCGCTTCAAGCACTACAACCTTGCCCCTGACGACTTTTGCGCTATCGTCAACCCTTATCACCGAGGGGGCGGAGGAAACATTTTCGGAGCGCACATTTTTTTCCATTGAAATTGACTTTTGTTTGGCCCCCCTGGAAACACTAAATCCACAATTTTCTATATTTTTTCTGTTTCAGGGGGGGGGGCGAACAGGTGGAAAACTTGTATCGTCTATATCTCGATACAAAAGATACGATCATAGAGGGCGCTTCAAGCACTACAACCTTGCCCCTGACGACTTTTGCGCTATCGTCAACCCTTATCACCGAGGGGGCGGAGGAAACATTTTCGGAGCGCACGTTTTTTTCCATTGAAATTGACTATTTGCTATTCATTATTAAACATTTAATGCATATACACATAATTAGTAATTAGTAACACATTGGGCACGGTTTTTCCTTCACAAGTCAGCTTTATTTTTAGTTTTACACATTAAACGTATTATATTCAGACGCGTCAACTTTTTCTGCGCATGAAGCATGATTTATTAAAATCCCACGCTTTCCTCCAGAGAAGATGCCAAAATGGTTGAAGATTCCCCTTTAGCTTTTCAACGTGCAGCTGCCGCGATCAAAGTCGGATGGACGTAGGTTTGATAGTAGCGTAAATGCAGACTTACATTTTCCGTTGATTCGAAATAATGATGTTGCTTGGTGTCTCCTCTTTGCTCGGTAGCAGATTTCAGCGTGGACATTCCTCGCGCTCCAGGCGAGTATTTTTCACCTTCCAGCAGTAGTTTGTCGCAGATGATGCATCCTGTATCGGACATTGTAATGTACGATGTGAACAGCTCAAAATGCACGAAAACAATGTTCCAAAGGCTAACAGGGAAAAGGCACAGACGTGGCACAGGTAGTCAAAAAAAGTGACGTACTTTGCCACTCCGCTATGACTGAGAGCTACCTGTCCCAAAATCTTCGGCAGGGTTGCAGAGGTAGCGCGTAAAACCGTGTTTCTAATGCACGGAAATTCTAGAAAGACTAGGATTTATATACTTATACAGGATTAGTGCCCTATAAAGAAAGAAGCACAAGGATTATAATATTTGCCTACGTCCACAGTAGTATTAAAAAGGAATTATGAGCTTAAGTTCATAAATTGTTTTTACAAAGTCGCGAAATTATCACAGCACTGTTAAAAACATTATTAATGCATAGCAAAAAGTCAATTTCAATGAAAAAAAATTTGCGCTCCGAAAATGTTTCCCCCGCCTCCTCGCTGGTAAGGGTTGACGATAGCGCAAAAGTCGTCAGGGGCAAAGTTGTAGCGCTTTAAGCGCCCTCTATGATCGTATCTTTTTTATCGGCGTACGATGAAAAGCGGCCGAGATATAGGCGATACAAGTTTTTTTCCATCTGTTCGCTACCCTAGTTTAGATGTAAACTTAAACTCATAAAGACAAGAAAAGAAAAAAACCACTACATCTCAATACTACAAATAAACTATTTAAAGATATGCTACACGCGACAATAAGGGCATACATATAAATCTGACTTCAAACACGCCCATCACTAACTTAAAACTTTATGATTGACTGAAGTCGTTTCCACGCCAGATTAACAAATTCTATTTACTTGTTCGTTTCAAATGAAATTAAAAGCACAAAATTACATCAATGTACATATATAAATTAAAATATTTATATAGGTTAGTTTGGCAAAGTTAAACAAATTGTTAGAGTCAACAATTTCTTTGAAAAAAAAAATGCGGTTTCAAAGCTAACTAAATGCTCAAAATTCTCCACAATATTAGAAATAAATAATATCTTATCATTTTTTACAAATAGTATTAAAACCTTCAAGAATTCTGCAAAGCCCTATTCCCATAAGTAATATTATAGAAACGCATCTTTCTTTGCATGATTCGTGGTAAAACGCAAATCATACGGAACTAGATTTGGTTTACAATTAATTAGAGACAATTTTTGTGCTTCCACTTGACATTCACGGTCTATAACCGGCTGAATTACGTAGATATCTAAGAATAAAAAAGTAAACTAATTTATTAATCTCTCTATAAGTCATAATCAATTAACTTAGCTCTCTTCAAACAATTAGAGCATTTTATAGTAACTGTATTATGCTTTTATTAAACGATGTAGTGTTATTTTGATTTTAGATCAGTCTTTAAATTGCTCGATTGAATCTCCCGCCAAATTTTACCGTAAAAATATTCGTTCCGATAAAAAGAAATTTGTTATATTCTGCAGCGTGATATGATCACGAGTAAGTTAAATAATTTCACAAATTTCGCGTATTTAATTGCTCTATTTTTATATGAAGCACCTCTTAAAATTTCGCTTGTTAATCTAGTTTCATGGCCAATCTACATGCTCGATTGCATCTTTAAACACCTCGATAAGTTGTATGTATTGATTTTTCAAGTGTGTAATCGAAGAACTGACAAAGCCTCTGCAAATGCAAGCAAAAGATTTGCCAACTCAGCTGTTTCACCACACTTGATTGGCATTGAACACATGTCAACAATGTTAATTAGATTTGCGACCTTTTTTCCAGTATCTGTTAATTGAAAGTGAATATGGGATTTTATTCGTCAGTGCATTCATGATGATTCTTTATAAATTGAAGCTCATGTTCCTAATGTAATAAAATTTATTATTTTTCTCAGGCCGCCTCCAAAGTTTGTTCGTCGCGTGGAACCGCCTACGGTGCCTTCTCCAGCAGCCGCGGCAATTTCAGCTTCACCGAAACGTGATGCCTTTTTAGAAAGTCCATCAAGTTCCCTGGAACGAAATATAAAACCGTCAGATATTCTCCGACAGAAATCATCCGAGTCGCTTGATGTTAAATCGCTAGTTGCTAATCGTAAGACTACTCCGGAGATGGGTAAAATGGCAAAGAATGCTGATCTGGCTGAGGAGTTTGGTAGAAAGATCGGAAAATCGGAGAGTCTGGAAAAAACAAAAAGGCCATCAGATGCAGTCAAAGTGAATCAAAGCCCAACGGGCAGTCTGGGCAAATCTACAGCAAATATTGGAGCATCGCCTACAGGCAGTTTAAGCAAATTTAGCAATGCACGCCATGGCACCGACAGTCCTACCGGAAGTCTAGGAAAAATAAGTGGAAAGCCAAATGAGAGCGTTGGTTCAAAAGAATCTCTTGCGTCGCAAGGGAATATTTCAGAGATTGTAAGTATACTTTTTTCAGTAGATATCACGAAATTATTGACTTTACTCTTAGATAAAAAGTTATGAGTCGATATCTTCCCTGAGCTCTGATAGTATGAAAACAAGTCAAATAATGGAAAATGAACCTTATTATGATACAGTGCCAATGGATAATGGTGACGGAGAATATGTTTATATTAAGCCTGGTGGTACAGGCTCAACTTCAAGTCGTGATGACCTCTCAACTGCCGGAAGTACCCTACCCATGCCAGCACATCCGAGGAACCATATGAGCAGCCAAACGAGTGTTTTGGAACCAGAGTCTCCTGGCCGGAGCTCTAACTACGTTAATATCGATTACTTTTTACAGTAAGCAAATTAATTCAATTCGTTAACAGGGTTAGTAGGTTTTTATTTCACATTCAAATTTCAGCCAAAGCAATGAGACTAGATCTAGTTCAGTCGATAGTGATGGTGAGCTGGATGCCCCACCTATTATGCGAACAATTTCTCATGACGAGCAAACATCACATACTCCAGGAGTCTTGCGAAAAGTGAGTACTGAAACTTAATATATAATTTGTAAAAATATCGATGTTTATATTTTTATTCTACTTCTTAATTATTCGTATTTTCCACGCTAACTGCCCCAAAGGCTATGTAGAATTTGTTTTTACTTCACAAACTGTCAGTTCTCGAGTTCATACACGATAGCAACTGGTGTCATTATCTGAGGAATTCGTAATAAGTCTGCAGTGCCCCGCATTACTCATGAGGCAGTGCTTATTTAATATGCACATCACCACTGACATTCGCTGCGTTGCTTTTCATTATTCCAAGGCGGTTTCTTTAAACCTCAACAAGAGTAAAAATAATATTGCCTTTAGCAAAATTTAATTTATTCTCTTTTAAGACATAAATGAACTAAGAAAACTTTTTTTAAAGTACACTTGTATTCAAATGAAATCGTTGTTTGTATAAAATTCTATAATTAACTATTTTGGCGCTTTATAAAGGAAATGAATTAACGTAATGGCACCGAATTCCGACCGGCTACCTAATTCCGACCACTTAGTTATTTAATAAATTTCTATGCAAAAAATAAATATAAATTCATTTTTATTAGTAAAAAATATGATTTAGTTATAATACTTGTAATTAGTTTAGAAAAAAAAGTAAAATTAGTTATTGCTAAGCTAGAAAAAATTATTAAAGTGGTCGGTTGTTAGATTTGCTTCAATAGATCGATGAAATTCTAAAAATCGATACTTTAAAAATAAGAGATTTTTAATATGATCTCGATTATTTATCATGATTTTAATAATTTTTATCTGCTTATCTATTCTTTAACGATATTATAATTACGAAGATTTTTGTAATTATCATTTTTTTGTTATTAAAAAAATAAAAAAATTGAGTGGTCGGAAATAGGGGTTGTAAAATTTACAATAAGCCCTAATACCGACCACATATTTTTGCTCTTGGTTCTAAGATAACAATTTTCAGTTTTACTTTTAAAAAGTAGGGATGTGAACTCGTGTGAAGTTAGCGCCGCTTTTTTTGAAAAACAAATATTTTATTAGAGTTCTGGGTAGATTCGCAAGAGTTCTGGAGTTCCTTATAGAAATTTAGAATAGTTCTGGAAAATTACAGTTAGAACTCATAAGAGAAAAAATCCGGCGCTAACTTCACGCAGCGCCGCTTTCTTCGCAAAAAAGAGTTCTGGCATTTTTTTTCGATGTATTTTAAAGAGTTTTAGAGTTCCTGATAACATTTAAAAATATTCCACTTCATTTCCTCGAAAAATATATTATTATTATATATATATAAACGAACGGGATTAATTTATTATGGTTAAGAATCGTTTTCTCTTCTAGAAACCCTTAGCACAATTAAAATAAATCTTTTTATTAATCCAGTAAAAATAATTATATCTAGTCAAACCTTAGGTGGTCGGAATTTGGTGCCATTACGTTAGTTTGTTTTTCATAAGAAACTTATTTAAAATTTTCATTCGATTCGATCATCTGCTATTTCTTAAATGGCATTTCAAGTAATCTCGTCCTTCAAGCCAAGAATTGAAAGCTTTTCAGTTTATAAACTCACTGTACAAATTTGACGAAGAAATTGAACTAGAAGAACTCCATATTTTACAAGTTAAAAAATTTACCGTATTGCGGGCTAATAATTTCTTGGGTAAGAACATTTTGAATTGATTTTGTTAAGGAAAGCGACCAGGAATCGAAAAAGTTTAAAAAAGTGAAATGATTCTGTGACTAAAACTCCCATAGAATTTAATACTCTATTATCCTCTAGGGCTAACTTTCACAAATTTATGAACGGCTTGTCTCCAGTATTGTCGAACTATATAACACGTTGCGGCCATGTAACGAATTGCTTCCCTTTGGTAAGTTTAACCTACCGACTGGTGGATATACTCCTTCCTATTCAGTCATACGGTCACGGTCGGAATATCAGTTTTTATAGATAAATCTGTGCAGTTTAAGGTGCATGAATTGCATTGCCAATAAGAAACTTCACTCTATATTTCTACCTACACTCAGAAGATATCCCCTTAAGAATAATTTTTGAAGATTATGCAATTGGATAATTTTTTTTTAGTTATATGGCGAAGAGTTTGGATAGCACAGAGCAGCGGCTACCATAGCCAGGTGATCGGGCATGTGCCGACGATTTTTTTTCAAGTTGGCAGTACAGGGTTCGTGGTAGTGTTATGAAACATTAATATAAAAAAATTTTCTTTAGTTTAGATTATAAGTTTAAGAAATAGCCTAAATTTGAGCAAAATATTGTTTATTCACAGTTTGGCGCATATTTGAAAGTCGCAGTCTCGAATTTTAGGTGTTTTCGAAATAAAAACATTATTTCCAAATAATGATAAATTAATATTTATGTTTGAATTTACGCTATTTTCATGGCAAAATGATTGTTTAATATTTTTGTAGGTGCTGCCAACCGGAACAAAAAACATATTTTGAGAAAAAAGCCTTTAAGGGAGAATTCAACCATTTTTCAGGCGCTCATATTTTAATTTTTTTGTGGGGCACGAATTAATATAGACGACTGCGTTTTTTTATATTTATTATTAAGTTATAGTATGGAAAGAAATTTTTTTTGTCATAAAAAATCCAAAATGGCGGCCGCGAAAAGAGGTCAGCAAATGTCTGTGGCCAAACAGCTCACATCGCTGCCCCCGCCCCGTTTACCTGAAACAAAAATTAAATGCATGTAATTAATCACAATCCCCTTGGCCATGAAATGACGTAAGATTTTTTTGTTTACTGCGAAATTTCTTAAATGCTTATATTTTCTTATAAAAATATTAATAAATAATGCGAAATTTAAGTTATCAACAAAATTTTACGTCACTCCATGACTTCATGTTAATCGAGTATCTGGATAAATTTTCAAGTCGATCGGTCAAATACAGTGGTCAGGAAAGTGTGAACCATTTTCAAAATCGTCTTTTCGAGTATTTTCAAAATCGTCTTTTCGAGTAAAGCGCGTTTGAAATTTTGCAACGTGTATACTCGGTATTGACCGTACCGAATTTAAGCCTCTTCAAAGTACCGAACATAATCGAATTTCCAAAAATCTTTTTTCAGGATGAATTATACCCATATATATGTTATGTAGATTAAGAATCTGCAAAAAAACAATTTTTTCACATGTACCACGATAGAAGTCTCCCTTAAGTGGGGAACCTCCTCCAGAAATGAAGTTTTTTTTTGCATTTTTTACTATAAAAATTCATTTACTATCTAAACAATATATTTTCAATGTTTTAAGCTAAATAAAAAGTCTAAAAAGTCCGTAAATAGCCACCGCAGTGATGCGCTCCAAAAGTACCGAGAGCAGATTACACTCTACTTTACAAGAACAAAAACTTTAATCACGTTTTTCTCGAAACGTACTTTTTTCCGCGCCGTGGAATATAACATAAAAAGTAATAAAGCAATCAACTTGAAATTTTGCACAGATATTCTTTAAGTTATTGGCCTCTGCACAAACCTAACATATTAATTGTTATAATAAATATTGTTTTTAACGATTTGTTTAGAAAGCGGAATGACTTATTTTAATGAAAGTTTATAACGTTGATTTCAGTTAACTACAAGGACCTGGGCGTTGCACGGCGCAAACTGGAGAAGTCAAGTTTGATCAGATGTATCGCCGTGAACGTCAAAATTATTATTACACAATTATATTTAACACAGTGTGTACCGCCAGATAGGTTTAAAAAGTTAGAAATCAAACTATAAGCTGATATTAAAAATCGAGTTCATATGGCAGTAGAAATCTCTCATCTGAATATAATTGAACTACAAGTAGAACGGATTGTCATTCCGACGGAATTAATAATAAGCGTAAGATCAAAGAAAAAAAATTAGGGTGCAGAAATTTGTAGACTAAACAACTAATTGAAACATTTAAATATTTGTAAAGATGTTTTGAGTTGAAAATAATCTTTATTCGTCAGTATCCAAGGCTTTTGTGATAGCTAAAATATGACATAAGTCGATAGTTATTCCCGATGTTGTAAGCAATGTTGTTCGATCATTATTCAGCTTCCATTTCAGTTTGTTGTCTAAGAAGTCAATCAGTGGTTTTGTTTCTGGCTTGACGAAGTTATCATTGAAATCACTACTTAATAAAATATACCAACACAATCTCGTGTGTAAAATTATGATATCAACGATTTTTTTAATTGGTGATATATACAATATCGCTACAAAACGAATCGTTTAATCACCTTCCACAGTACATAATAATGCTCAAATTTACAACATTGCTGCGTATTCACAGGCAGCGTTGCACCTTTCGTTACGCACCTATTTCCCAACTTGCCAACTTTCCCGACCGCATTTTTGGACTAGTTTTTACCTTGCAAAGTTATGTTTCATCTCATAGTTTCTGCCTATTTTCAATGCAGTCTTTACCGCTCAAGTAAATATGCGTATCTTACACTGATTGTATAACTTTTTTTTTTAATTGCTTCCATTAACTCTCATTTCTTTCAAAATAATGAAGCAAATGCTGCCCGATCATGGCGGCCTAACTTATGGACTCAGCCAGTTCGTTGTCCTTGTAAAAAGGACAAAGAAAAAGAAAAAGCTTCCCATTTTTACTCAAACTATTCATGTAGTTCGTCAAAGAGGAATAATTCCTGAAACTCTGCTTTTGGTTGCGACTAGACGACAGTAAATAGTGCTGCTTTGTTAACGCTCAGGAGTTTTATAGTACGTTGCATGTGGTAATAGGATTACCTAGCATCCTTGCAAGTCATACCGTATTCATTAATTAACTTGTCTTAGGGTGCAGTGCAAAGCCACTCTAACTAATAACTATTCACATGTGATAGATGACTTATTCCAGGTTAGCGGCTTAGCTGCTCGAACTGATAGCTGTCCTCTTTCCTTTCTATTCGGAAGTTCTGGTAATTACCGGCTTCCATGACGGCCTTGACCTCACCCAGTCAGTCGAGGCGCAAAATCTTTTCCGCGCTTAAGTATTTGCAGTTTTCTTGATTTGGAGCCGCCGATGTAGAACATGATGCACGCTAGATCCGTTAGAACTGCTCCGACGTTTGTATTCGGTTGGTTTCTATGAGATGATGGTCTGCCCCATTGATTTTAAATTAGATCGGGTATATCAGCTGATGACGGACTGATACGGAGTTCTTTGTCCTGACCAACCAATATCTTGAGCTTTCGTGTCAGCCAATGTTTCTCGCTTTTTTAATTGAACACGATTTCCTATCGGAATAGATTATTGCTTTGATAAGTTCATCAACTTTCTTATTCATATGGGCCCGCGTTGGCAGGCAGGTTTCATTTATGAGTGGAAGTTTAATACGTTTTATTTTATTTGGACAACCCTCATCAATTCTCTATCTCGGTCACATCCACTGACATCGACTCCTTCAGCGTTATCAGCTCTTAGAGATTTATTGAACATTGTTGATGCACAAAACGATAGGTCGCTCGCTACCTGGTATTTTAAAACAAAACATACTCAGCATAACACGAATATTGCCAACTTAAGGCTATTTCACAACCAGCATGGAGCAAGAATATTAGATAAATTAGAAATATTTGAAGTTAGAAAAGCAAAATATCGAGGTAAACAAATAGATATCTGGTTTCACTAATCCGAGCTCACTTCTTGACCTAAAAACATAATTTGTAATAGCCACGGTAGTAAGTAGACAGCCCGGTGTTGCCCGATTAGATTTTTAGAAATTTACAAGATTTTTTTCCTATAACAATGAAGATTTTTCATCAAAAACATGCAGTTACCGACAGTTACGCAACTAACCAACACAATATTTATGATATCAACAGCATATATTTTGCTGAATTTTTCAATTTTAAATGAAATTTTTTTTGAAATAGTGAGACACCTGTTGTCAACAAATCAAATTTAACTAATACTAATTATATGGATTATCTATTTAATCAATGAACAATACACTAGCTTAAATTGAATCCAAATTTTTCTTTTCAGATATCAGGGAATCTACGCGGATCCAAAATACGTTCGATTCTAAGCAGTATTATTCAAAGTGAAGCCATTTACGTTGAGTGTTTAAATAAAATGATGCAAGTAAGTTTAAGTGCAAAGTGTTTCTTTCAAAATAAGCAAAAAATAATTTTTTAGTACAAAAAAGCGATTCACGCAACACTATGTACATCGCAACCTGTGATAAAGGAAGATGAGGAGAATACTATGTTCTTTAAAATCGATGAACTGCATGCAGCTCACTCAGACTTCCTTCATGATTTAAAAAGTAAATTATGCCAAGAAATTGGAGGTGACATTCTTGTTGGGGATGCATTCAAACGACTCGCGGACATAATAGACCTCTACAGCGCCTTTCTTCATAATTATGGACAAGCAATTGATACTGTAAAAAAGTGTAGCGCGAACAATCCTCAATTTAAAAAAATTGTGTCAACAATAGTTCTTAATTTACAAAATGAACAGTCATTGACATTAGAAGATTTACTTCACAAACCTGTAGCTCGGGTTCAAATCAATGCTTTGGTGTTTAACGATTTATTAAACGAGACACCACCTACTCATCCAGATCATCAACCATTGAGACAAGCTCAAAAGACAATTCACGTCTTCCTAAAGCAGTTCAATGTTGTAAATCAACGGCTTCCAACTGAATCTAATAAAAATTTGCGCAGAATGGTTAAAAATTCATTTATAGTAGAACTGGTCGACTGCCACAGAAAGCTACGACACTTATTTCTTTTCAATGACGTTATAGCCTGTGCCAAATACAAAGCATCTGGAAGAGATCGCTTTGAATTAGAACTGAAATGGTTTATTCCTCTCAAAGATGTTTTGATTTTTGAAGAGGATTCGTCATCAGATTTTAAGGAATCAAGTCCAGCAAATATTCTTCATCTGAAAACTCAAGCTTGTACTGTTCGGGACCAACTTTTATTAGAAGAGAAAGACGATAGAAAGCCAAAATCAAACGGTTTAAGAATCGGCGACAAACATCGACGAAAATTGGCTGATCTAGAAGCGCAGTTAGTGTTAGCTTCCCCTAATTTAGTATTTAGGATTGGAAATAAAGCAGCAAACAAAACAATGACGTTCTTCCTAAGCTCTGACTTTGAAAGGACACAGTGGATTGAGTCTATTATATCTTTGCAGGTAAAAGAAAATTATATTAAATTTATATTGATATTTAATTTGATTTTTAAGCAATCGTGCAATATTCCTGGGGCAAGTAACATAAACGCATTGGAAATACAAGCTTTTGTTTTTGCAATGCAGAACCGTATTAAGACTGAAATGGGTTCCTACTTGATGCGCAACAGTCATGACGAAAGCCTGCTTGTAGGTGATCTTCATTTAACAGTACAAGGTCTTACGGGATTGGAACAACCAGCTGATATGTATATTTGTATTGAGGTCGACTCTTACGGTCACTATTTTCGAAAAGCAAAAACAAAAATGGTTTGCAGAAGTACTAGTCCTCTTTGGAACGAAAGTTTTGTTTTGGAACTCGAAGGTAGTCAGAACGTAAGAATTCTTCTTTATGAAGCCCACGATCGACCAGTTCTCAGAGCAAAGCATATTTTAAAGGTGAGTTGCAAAATTTAAGTCATTTTTATAATTACACGTTGTTTTTTCAACAGTTAAGTCGCACTTGGCTACAGGAAGCACCATTGAACAAAGCAATTAAAATGACAGACACAATAATGTTGACTACAACAATTAGATTTGTTCCTGGTGAAGTAACTTTGAGAAGAGTTCCAACTTCAAAACCAGGAGCACTTTTTGGAGCTAAAATGAGCCAAGTGCTAAAGTAATTTTAAAAATATTTGTTAAATATAATTAATTCGTAATAACTATCCTAATACCTAGACGAGAAAAACGAGACATTCCGTTTATTATAAGTGCATGCATTCGAGAGGTGGAAAGGCGGGGTATGGCTGAAGTGGGAATTTATCGAGTAAGTGGTTCTGCTTCAGATCTTGCAAGACTTAAGAAGTCCTTTGAAACAAGTAAGTTTAAATTCCGTAATTAATAAAAATTAGAAAATTTTACGAACTATTGTTTACAGATGCTTATGAAGCAGAACAACTTTTAAAGGAAGTTGATATTCATTCTGTAACAGGGATTTTGAAATCGTACTTAAGGGAACTACCAGAAGCATTGTTTACCGATATGTATTATCCAAAACTCTTCGAAACATTCAATCAGTTTAGTAATATAAATGAAATGGCAAGGATTAAAGCTTTAATGTCAATTTTTGAAGAGCTTCCACAGCCAAATAAATCATCGATTTTACACATCTTGGACCATTTAATAAGGTAAGGAATAGTTTATTTCATTATATAAGATTTAAAAAAAGCATTCTTGTTTTATGATCGAAAAAAGCATTTTTATTTTATTTCCGAATTTTTTTAATAAGACAATTTGCTGAAATATTAAAAAGGCTATGTAACTTTAAAAAAAACAACTCCGGCGACAATGGCTGCAATATTCATATATGTGACGACGCGTGGTATAAAAACCCCAGTGACCAAAAGTGAAATTTTGCAGGAAAGCTGTTTGAAATCGAAAAATGCGTCTTGCGCGAATTTTCATTAAAATGAATTAGGATTTTTTAAATTTTTAAATCTTACGTTATTTAAAAGTGACATCCCTTGGAACCGTTTTGACAACATTTTAAACTTTTACCGTCGTACTATTACAAACAAATTTGTAACTTTTCGAAGCTGGCTTTCATAAATTAAATGACCAATTAAACTTTATTTTTGCGTCGGAATGGTAGTTGGAATGCAGAGTGTGAGTTTCGGTAATGGTTCGATGGGTTGGTGGGAGGGTGGAGGGCAGAGTAGGGGTGGTAACGAAAAATGAATTGTTTTGTATTGGAATGGCAAGGGTGACGTCGACTTTGAGTTATTGATTAAGAGGGGCTGGGTGTTTAATTTTTTAATCATGAATATGACTAAAAACTAATCAGAACTTTGATTGATTTTTGTGATTGAAAATTTTAATCATTGTTCATAATTGATGATTGACATTTTCAATCATTAGTTTCAATCATTAGTCAGATTGAGTTTGGCACATTGCTGGCATCTTACGCAACCTGGTGGTTGCGTCTGGCTGCACAGATAACCATGGGTTAAACCTGTATGCCCTGTTCTTAAGCGCATTAATTTTCCTGTTTCGCCCCTGGACATGTTGACAGGGTACACTGGCGGTGTCGTTTTTCCAACGCGTGCCGAGGAACATGTTGGCTCCTCAGGCTCTTTCTTTTCTTTTTTTAGAGGAGCTTCAGCAAACTCAAGTTTTTATAAAAATATATATATATATTTTTATAAAAACCTGAGTTTGCGAGATGTATGTTGATTTCAGACCGCTGACCGGCCGATTTGCTGCCTCATTTCCCGATATCCCTTGCGGATTTGTGATTAGGGGTTTGTTCGTATTCAAGTGAATAACCCCAAAAAGCATTCTGGGTGGAGTCAGGGGTATTCTTAAATCTAAAATGATGCTTAACACCTCCTTTACTCCGCTCTTGACCGTTGTTCTTCGTAGCATGTTGTCCTTCAATAATTTGTTAATTGTGCTTGTATGTGGACTTTTTGTCGTCATGTAATATCGGGCTGTAAAATTGATCTTTGCTTTTATTATACGCTCTTGTATGGGGCTAATGCCAGACTCAATCCTTATTGCTGGGATTGGCGTCGTTCTCTTCAGGCGTGTGGCCGTTCATATTGTCTTGTTTATCTTTGGCACTATCTGTTTTATGTATGGCTATTTCGTCCTTCTATAATCTGTTCCAAAAAGATTGGCAGTACACGCTCTTATGGAGTATTCCTGTCTGCTTTATTTTCCCATCATTTTCCTATGCCTCCATCCCTCTTCCTTACACGCTGTTACCACGATTTCATCTCAGAACATTTTCTTATTTTTCCTCGTGGACTACTGCTAAAAGACATAATCTGTCTACACTAAATGTGCTTTCCAACCATTCCAGTCACTCGAATTCGTATTGTATCGGAGAACTTCGCATGTAAAACAAACTACCACCCACCACTGCGTGTTGATCACTGTCGGTCGACCAACAGCATCTGGCTGCTGACAGAATCAGTGCGACAGTGCCTCTTAGTTTCTCGACCAAGAAAGATCGAAAGTATGGCTGTACACGGTTTTTGGCGAGTTTGTGAAATTTGGCATCATAACATTCCATTTACTGTGTACTGCCTATATGGCCGGTTAATAAGGTGTTAGTGATTTTAAGTATGGCCGCTGTCGATGCCCCTTTATTTTTAGCGGCCAGTGACTTAACTAACCCATTTATTCTTGTTAGTTTATTACATACTACTTCTGTTTGCTGTCTCAATGTTAATTTCCTGTCGAATGTTAGACCTAGTATCTTAAGCTTGTCTACCCTGTCTATTTCTATGCCGTAGAATCCAATGGGGTTGGTTGTTGGAGCGCTTCTTCTACTGAATATAATGGCTTCCCTTCTTCAGTAGGCAGCGTGGCGCCCGTCTCTGTGCACCATGCGTACATTTTGAAGACCGCTTTGCGAAAGACGCCGTTCGGATTCTCCGATGTAATAGCCAATACGTAAATTATTCAATGTTGTGTTGGTAGTCAAGTATCGTAGTTAGTTTGTGTTGGTAAGTGTTGTATCGGGATGTCTAGAGTGGTGAACCTTGGTGTATTAAGATCTGTAATGAACGAGTGTCTGGAACTCCAAGGCCATGGAAGCCATTAACTCTAACTCGAAGTGATCTATAATATTGTTTCCGAAATTTTGGATGAGGTGACAGAATGTTCTGTCAGCTCCCCAGATTAATAATTGTTTCACTATAACGGGACTATAAACGCTGCCGTGGGTCTTCTTCAGATCCAAGGACTTAACATGTTATTCTCTGTGTTGCGATAGTGAATGCCGAGCGCTCGCTTCCAGTTCCACTTTCCTTCTAAACCCGTGCTATCGCGTGGTCAGGTTCCTCCTCCAATAGTTGTCCCTTTTTTTCGAGTAGCCCTTGAAAGCGGATCGGGTAAGTTAGGTTTCTGTTTAGGTCGGGAGTATATGACAGGTAGATAGTTTTAAGGGGTAGGTAAAAAAAATTATTTTTATACCGGAAAATTAGCTCAAATGTTCAAAATTGTCGTAATAACAATGGCTATTGTTAAGCGTAGTCGTGTCTTTTACTTTAAAAATTTATATATTTTTTATACCTTTAAACTAACAACTGTATTGAAAAAACCATACTCGCATCTTCAATTGACCGATAATTTGTGATAAATGAAAAACAAAAACGGCTACGCTTAATGATATACAGGGTGTTTCAGGTCTGACGTGCCAAAGTGAGTGGAGTGATAGATCTCACCTGGACGAATAAAAAATTGTATGGCAGGAAGAGGGACAATCTCAACCGTTTGGGAGTTACATAGTGATTCATAAAATTCAGTTTTTCATGGTGTGTACATTGCTTTTTTATTTTTATCTTTTGATCTACCCAACACAGCGACATAAAACAAACGGTGAAAATTACTCAATGACTTTTCCAAAATTGTCAACAATGATGATCTAAATTCTACCCTTAGAATATATAATTAAGAAGGAAGTGCCATAAGCTGAGAAAACTTCGGCATATCTCTTTAAGTAGTAGAAAGGCCTTTTCATGTGTAAGTGCATGATGGAAGTAGTAAAATTGTAGAATTTCTGTGGAGGGGTTGGAAACAAATTTAAATAAAAAAGCACCGCCATTGAACAGCTGAAAGATGCAAATTTCCGAACGTAAACAAACTGGAAATAGTGATAAAAACTTCGTAAAATTATCATTTCCTTTCCAGTATTTACACTTTTTAAGTAAATATTGACAATAAACAGTCATAAGAAGTTACTTATTAACTAAAACTTTCCTGAAAACTGATAATCATCGCGAATTGCAGAGATTATTTTCACAGCATAAAATAGCACAATTAATTGCGAAATTAAGTTAATTAGCACACTTTAACTTCTCACAGAGTTTTTCAACACACTATTTATATTGTTCTTTGTCTATTTAGTCACACAAATCTAATAATTCACTTATAACTTGTTTATAAACTCGAAAAAACTTTCTTAACAAACACTTTAGACAGAAATCACCGAAATCAAAAGTTGACAGCTCAACTTAGTGAACTTCGCTCCCTTCCATGTCTTCACCTTTCCAACGAGCAGAACGGCTGGTCTCACGTACACGGCTCATACACGTAATGGCCTATCCTGTTTATTATTTTATCTAAGCTCCCACCATTGCAGGTACAGTCATTTCCAAAACTAAAAAAAATGGTTTCCGATTACCTAAAATTCATGTAATCATTCTCTTCTTTATTTTTATTGGATTGCCCATATTGTTACCTGAATCACCCTGTAGACACATACGGCACATACGGATTAAGCAAATCAGGTGGATCCATTTTTTAGAGACCTGTACGGTGAAACTTATAACTTAAAAAAAAAAATTAATAAAAATGTATTAAAATACACTTCAAAATACGTGTAATTATATAATAATGTAATTAATTTAACACCTTATCACTATTTTAAATTATTTATAAAAAAATCATTAAAAATGTCTTGTTTTGGTACTTTACAGTGTTACTCTCTTTAATTGAAAAATTACCTCGGTCAAATTTTTATTATTTTTAATACAAAATCTTTTGCGTTCCCCTCTTTCAGAGTTCATCAGCAGGAAGCAGAAAACAAAATGTCTCTGCACAATCTAGCTATGGTTTTTGGTCCTACTTTATTGCGACCCGGACAAACAAACACAAAACAAAAAGATTTGCTAGCATCAAGCACAGTAGATGTTATGGCACAAGCTGGAATCCTATACTGTTTCCTACAAGCCAGGATAAAAAAGGACTAGTGGTTCCAGAATCAGCGCATTTTAGCATTTAAGCGATTCGCGCAATGACTTTTTTCTATGCGCCCAATTTCGTTTTAATTTAAGTTTTGTAAGAAACAACTGTATATAATTTCTCAATCCTTGTATTTTTTATGTTTTCTGATTGATTTTAACTCTGTTTTAGATTAGACTGTTTAAGGAAATTATTTACCACCAAAATTAAAAAGAAAATTTTTATTTACCTGTAATTAAGGTGGGTATATCGCTTGCGAAAATGAAGTCATCTGTATATTTGATTAGTATTTATTTTTTATTAAATTTATTTTCTTTATGAACATTTTACTCAATATTTCTTCTTTATTTTTGTTAACATTATTTTCTAGGGCAGATTTGGATAGGATGAATTATGTTTCAAGGAGTTTTCTTTTTTTGATCAGTATACAGAAACATACTAGAATGATGTTTTTACTACAGTAACCAGTTTAGTAAAAGGTATTTCTTCATATTTGTTGTCCCAAAATTAATTTTTCTTTGAGAAAGGATATTAATTTAATTTTATATTCGCAAATATCACGAATAAATTAATCACATGACTAGGAATTTACTTTATATAAGCATATAATTGATGTAAAGACGTGTAAACATCTATCCATTTACTTTCTGCAGCTGTTCTGTGAGAGCCATATGACATCGAAGTTAAAAATGGAAGAACAAAAAATAAGAACTACGATAGAAGTTTGATTATCCGGCTCAAATAAAACACCATAATTCCATTAATTGATAGCCCGCAAATTTGAGTATGGACCTACAGTTAATGTTCGAATGGATTTCGTCTTGGGTCTCGATTTCTGGCATAGAAATCGTTTTCGACAGCTCTTCGGTTCCGGTCCTAGAAAAGTTTTTGCGTTATTCCTCAGTCATTCTCTGTTTCCTCCATTTCCTAAAAAATCGCTTAAATTTTGTTGACGTCACAGCTCTCCCTCCTAGTGCACATTCTTGCATGGTTTAATACTGTGGAATAGAATAAAATGCCAGTTGTAGCGTCTTCTTCTTATATTTTATGAAATTTGTTCCTTCATTTTTTGGTTTTCAATAAATTTTCTCGCCCGCTTTAGTAAGTTTTTACGTAGAAAGTTTTTTCAAGAAAATCAAAGCAACAGCCCTTTTTTCGGAAGAATGTCTTTTCTCTCTTGTGCATTAATGACGAAATACAGTTGGAATTTTTCCGCTACCTTTAGCTTTGATGCAATGCAATTCTAATATGCCAACACAAACCTACAGCTTCAGATTTGGACAAAATCGAAATTTCAAGCTGGTTTCTGTCAATTTGTCTTCTTCTTATGCTTTGTACTTCGTGTTAATAGTTAACTGTCAAGAACAAGTTCCAATTTTATGTTATGCAACTTTTTCGTCTTCAAGCTAACTGCAATTGCGTTTCAGCTTTTATTATTTTGTTTACTGTATCAACAAGATCGGTTCGACACGCTTGTAAAATAATAATATTATAATAGAGAAAATATCGCGGTTGAATTATGATTGAATTCAGTATAAAATGAAAGTTCTTATTTTGTTATCGCTGTTTTAAATTTTACGAACACAAAAAAGAAACAAGAAAATAGCCGGATACTACATACAGTACTAAAAATGATTAAATAAGCACAGACAAATTTTATAAAATGTTTATTTACAACCTTTACCAAAGATTACTTACTACTAGATAACCGGCTCCGTAAATTACCCAGCTAATTTGAAAAAGTTACACTGGCACCACAGTAAAACGAAATATATCCAGGTTTTAAGGTCATAAGAATGTACATGCAAATAAAGAGTACAGTGTGCAGTCATTTACTCTGTCAAAATTATTTGAGGGAATCACTTACTCCTGTGAAAATTCTGTTCTCATCCGGAGAGAATCACAGCCTTCTCTCAAAAAAGTACCCGCGAATTTTGTCGAAGAGAAAAAAGTACGACCAATAAAAAGAATTCATGTGAATCACATGACCGAGATAGTTACTTGTGTGCGTAAGAAACTTTCAATCTGTCAATGTATTCTGATCTTTTAATGAGTGAAGTACATTTGACGTTTGTAAATGCACATAAGAAAAGTATACTTGTCTCCTACCCACAAACTCTCCCGGAAAACAAATTTTTAGTTCTGACTGCAGGGTTGCCCGATGCGGTAAATATATAAAAGCAACCAAAAAATTGTCACTACTTTGTTCGAAGCCGTTTATCTAGTAATAGTAATCATTGCCTTTACTATATAAATCTTTTAATCAACTTTGAGGGGGTGTTGTGGTTTATATACTTCAAATTTATTTCTTTAATAGTTTTCGATGAAACTGTAACTTTTTTTAAGGTCACTCACTGGTTTTCGCTCTTCAGGCTTGTGAAGTAAAAAAAATGAAAAAAAAATTATGATTTTTTAGTAACACATAAATGTAGTTTCAGTTAAGTGTAGCGGTTTTTTAATTTTTTTTTTACTAAAATGGTGGCCAACTGAAAGTAAATTTCGTTTTTTCCTGAAAAACTCAGATAGTTTTTTTTGCTTTAGCTTTAAAAATTTTAACTGAAAAAAACGGCTACCCTTACCTGAAACTACATTAACGAGCTGCCTTTTCGTTAAATTTTAAGTTCATCCATTGTAAACTGACCGAGTTACACCGAGAACCGATATACAAAATTGTGTTTTGGGGGAATCGCGGCTAAACTTTAAGTTAAAACTGAATGCACTTAACTTCTCAATCACTGCTTAAATATGTAAATTGTTTGTTATCATTACCTAGGCAAAGGAAAATATTATCATTACCTGGAAAATGGTTAACAAATGATCATAAAATTACACGTGCCTACTTTACCAGTTATAATTAAAAACATTTCTTTCTGCAACACATGTATAGGTTCACTTAAGTCGCCATAACTTTTGTAATTCTTTGAATTTCAACTTAATATTTTATGAGCGCAGTTTAGACATGTCATGCTTCCATAAAAATGCAAAAAATATAATATTTTTTTTTTTTTGAGCCGTCACCCTGTTGATCTGCCCTAAATCTGCAAAAAATATTCAAACTGCTTGGAACTTAATAACATTTTTTAAAGATAAAGTATGTGATAAAATGAATAATGCAGTAATGATTCCAGTATTTTGAATTTTATATTATCGTTGAGCTTTTAATGTTATATTTTCGTTAAATCAGTTTGAACATTTTTGTACAATAAAGAACAGTCTTTCCTTTGCAATTTGGCACAATTATCTCATTTTTTGTCCTTGTGGGTTGGGTCGTTTTTGTATAACAACGTCCAACTTAATGCAAATCAACTATGTTTTAAACTTACTTCGTAAAACTTGCAAAACCAAAGTTAGATAATTTTTTGCAGCAAAGCACCGAACTGAAAACTCTCTCTCATTATGAATTAATAAAGCGCACTTTTTACAAATATTTCTTTTTGATAGTGCCGCACGCAGTTAAAAGCATATGCATAACTTGCGCTCATTTGCTTCGCACATTTGAATTTATGAACCTTGCTCAAACGCATGTTTTAATTTCTTGCTTTAATGAACTTTGGGCCCATGTTTGCTTTTGTATAAAGTTTGCGAAAGTTTCATAAATTCAAACGTGCGAAGGAAAGGAAATGAGCGCAAGTTATGAATATGTTTTTAACTGCGTGCGGTGCTGATGTTCAAGAAAAAGAATGAAATCTTCGAAAAGGTAGTACCAATTCAGTTTTTGTTTACTAGTATTTAGTTGATATTAAAATGGACTTATTATTATGGTCAAAGAAGTGCACTTTTAACTTGCCAAAAATTAGCAGAGATGGACTACACTTAAGGTAACCAGGTCACGAATGATGGTTAAAATGGGCTTTTTCACGCGTTTAGATATTTTGCTCCTGTTCAGTTGGTATTTAAGATATAAACTCGCGGTTTTAAATATGCTTTAGAGGACGAATTACGGATTAAAATTAGTGCTAAAGAAACCCTGTGACTATATTAGTGTGAAAGTTATTAAAATTACAAAATTACAAGAAAAAAATAAAAAATGATAAAATTAACTTATTTAGGTACACTTTTCTCCTTAACCACTTGTGCTATCTGCTCCAAATTGATGGTGAACCTGAAACAAGAGTAAGGCAACATTGCATACCTAAAATTTTCAACCTTTTGCCTAAATTGCAATT
This sequence comes from Leptarthrus brevirostris, assembly GCA_964036015.1. Classification (NCBI taxonomy): domain Eukaryota; kingdom Metazoa; phylum Arthropoda; class Insecta; order Diptera; family Asilidae; genus Leptarthrus; species Leptarthrus brevirostris. Next base: position 94,095,945 of record OZ038374.1, read on the forward strand.
TTTGTACCATTTTTTTTGAAAAAAGGTCAAAAATCACTCTTTTTAAAAAAATGCATTTCGATTTAAAATAAAGTTAAAAATGGAATACAAAGATGAACTTAGGTATAAAAGATGAAGGACATAAAGGATAAGCACTGTGCAAAATTTCATCAAAATAGGTTGAATAGTTTTTTTGCAAATAGTACCTAAAGGTAAAAAAAAAGAACTTACGGGTTGAGACGAAAATCTCTCGTGACAACTGTGCAGACGACGCGTCACCATCTTTTAAAATATCAATTTTTGGGGTTAAATAGTCGTGTTGGTATTGTTATACATTTTCTGAAAGGGGAAAGCGCGTGCTTTCAAATAGAACTGTTTTTAAAAAATCGATTTTTTTGACCCCATTCGCGACCTGCATGCGACCCTTAAGCATCCGATCTATAGCCCTGACTTGTCGCCCTGTGATATCAATTTCTTTGAGTCGCTGAAACAAGCACTCGGAGAAAAACGATTCCAGGATTGGCTCCTAACACAAATCTCTTCTTTTTGCGATGACGGAATCAAAACCCTCCTAGTACGATGGGAAAAATGCGTTTCCAAAGCAGGAGATTATGTTGGAAACTGATGCGTGCTTGGCTATTGTAATAAACAAAATTACAATTTTTTATAAATAAAAGTCTCATTTATATTTCATTCACCCTCGTAATTCCATTTCTTTTTCTTGCTTCTCTTGAAAGAACTGCCGGTACTGAGTGAAATAGTGTATTTCAGATATTTGGAATTAAACTTTCAAGTTTTATGTCCTATTTTTAATCGACTTCCCAAAAACAAGGAGGTTCTAATTTCACGTATTTTTTTAAAATTTTTTTATTTATGACCAGGCATAATTTCGTAACGCCATTTTTGATGATACTTTTTTTATTGGGTAAAATAGGTTCCCCAATTAGTCCCATATACAATATTTTTTTGATGGTGTGGGTTGATAATAAGGTCCAGGTTCGTTATCTTGAAGAGCAACTGAAATATTATTAGTAATTGACGAATTTTTACGTTTCCATCTTCTGAATTTATGGGTTTTAATTGATTACATAACTTAAAAACGGCATTTTGCTTGATAAAAGGATGTTATTTGGGGTAAACACTTTTTTTTCTTGGAGTTTAGTGTAGAGAGTAATTTTTCCGCAAACTGCAATTAAAGAGATTATTTTATTATTTTTATTTGGCACATTTTGGTATGTCTGTCCCAGGGCGTTTCGTATAAATTGTCCACTTGCAATCGTTGTCTTGAATCGGGTGAAGTTCATCTCACGCCCCATGTCCCACAAGAAATTGCGGAATATATATATTTGATTGATTGATTGATTAAATTTGGAGGTGCGAGGTTCTCAAGCGCCGCGGCCACTAGGGCCCATTGTGCTAACCCTCTCAACTCCTTATAGTAAGCCGGTACCTCCGAAGAAGTTCAACAGCTCCCGCAGTTGGCAGTCCTTCAGCCCGCTCGGTACCAGGGTTGGTTTCCCGAATAGGCTAAATCTGCTCCTGGCTACTGCAGGGCATTCACATAGCACATGTAATGGGGTCTCATCCTCCTCAAGACAGAGTCTGCAGGTGGGGTCGATGGCTCTGCCTATCCTCACCAGGTGCTTCCTTAGCTGACAGTGGCCGGTAAGTAGGCCTGCCAGGGTTCTAACAGCCGACCTGCTCAGCTTGAGGAGCTCCCTGGATCTACCCGGCGACAGTGAGGGCATAAGGCTTCTTGAGTGAGCGTGCCCCTCAATACTGTTCCAATACAGCCTATGTCCCTCATTTGCGCGGTTTGCTGGAATATATATATATAGAGGGAGATAGTAAATAGCTGAAAATATTAAATTTACACTGTCAAGAAAATATCTCAAATTGTCCGTTGTAATATTAGATTTTTTCACTACATGATCAATGATATTTCTTGGTATCCGTTCTGATTCTGTTCTCAGATGGCAAAAAATTTAGTCCGATTTTTTTCTTCTAATCTTGTTATACATCTTATGAGTTTCCTTATTGCTACACACTGTTGCCAAGCTGAAAGAAAGGTTTTGTGTTTGGCACTCTTTGTAGTTATATTTTCTTCTAATTCTTAAGTCTTAAACACCGATTTTAATAGAAATTACGCTATTCGATTCGTCCTTGTTACGCGAAAGTAATAAGCTTCAGAAAATTTCTGAACTTTCATATGATTATAAACCCACCCTATTAAAACTATTAAATTTTTTTCTAATTCCGTATACCCTTTTTTCACAAGCTAACACATTTTCATAATCAATTTTATTAATGACATTTTTATTCCTTGTCGGTTTTATTAGTAACATGTTACATTGGTTCGTTTCAGTTAGAGGAATACCTATAATATAAATAATCGATGAATTACTTGATGCTATTTTTACATTCGGGAAAATGCGTTTCCAAAGCAGGAGATTATGTTGGAAACTGATGCGTGCTTGGCTATTGTAATAAACAAAATTACAATTTTTTATAAATAAAAGTCTCATTTATATTTCATTCACCCTCGTAATTCCATTTCTTTTTCTTGCTTCTCTTGAAAGAACTGCCGGTACTGAGTGAAATAGTGTATTTCAGATATTTGGAATTAAACTTTCAAGTTTTATGTCCTATTTTTAATCGACTTCCTTAATTATTTCTAATTTGAACTTTATGCTTAAAACTATTTCGTTTGGAAGTGCATCACTATTTTCTAGGACATTATTAATTTTCTCAGTTAAAATTTCAGTCCTCGTGATCGGGGCTTCCCGCGATCCATTTCCACATTTTCCCTATAAAAAATCTTTTGTTCGTTTTACTTTTATCTTGGGCTTTAATCTATTTAAGTGATTTTTAATATGGGCTATCTCATGGATTAGGTAGGGATAAAGGGGGTCGTTTTTGGCTGCTTTTGATTCAACTATCGATTTTATCTCTTCTATTTTCTTCTCGTATGCCTCTAATTCGATTACATGGATTAACCGAAATGTTCCAGTTTGTATTCGTGCCTTTCCTACGTTTATCGTTATCAACTGAGAAGTTGAATAATCCAATATTTGCGTCTTGGCCATGCATCCAGTGAAAATATCCTAGAAGAGAAAGAATATTAATTTTGTATGTGGCTCTTATGAACTGTTCTGCCTGATTCGGTAAATATCAGGCTATTCCTGTTTTCTTTTACGGTTTCTCGTTTGTATCGAGGTGTAAGTTTCGTTCCATGGCGTTTATTAATTTTAACATAGACTATATCTCCCGGGTTGAAGGTTTTAAAGCTTTGTCTGTTTTTGTGATGCGTTTTAAGATCGCGTTCCTGCTTATCTATTAGTCTCTGTACATTATCCTGTCTGGCTTTTTCGTAAGTTTCTGGATCTATTCGAACTTTTCTTCCAAAAAGTAATTCGATGGGTTTTTTGTTTGTCGTAGAATGTATTGAGCAGTTGTACTCTTATATCGCGCGATCGATCAATTCGTCAAAAGATCTTAGTGCATTTTCTGCCATTAAGCATCGTATGATTTCTGACAATGTAGAATGAAACCTTTTTACTTGTCCGTTAGCACCGCTGAAATAAGGTGGTGTTTTGAAAATGTTGACACCTAACTGATCTTGTACCATGAAGATAATGGAGCTGGAATTTAAGGATTTTTCGTTGTCTATAACTAGTGTTTCTGGTACTCCGAACATAAAAAGAAGTTGCCTCAACGGCTCTCTGATGTCCTCAGTAGATCGTGATTTTATGATCTTAGCTTGGGCATATTTAGAGAAATTGTCTATTGTAGTAAGAACCAATTTTTTCGACAATGTATATGTCCATATGCAATATTTGTCCCGGATATTGAGGTATTGGGGTTTCTCCTATTTCTGGTTTGACAGGATGTCTTTCGTATTTGTGTTTTTTACATGTACTACATTGCTGGACTATTTCCGTTATCTTTTAAGTCATCTTTGGGGAGTAGAATTTTTCCAAGAATTGCATTTTATTTTCCATGGCACAACGGTGTGCTCTTCTATGTTCCAAGATAATTAGTTCTTCCTGGTCCACCTCTGACGTTAAGTCTTGGGTTTTCTGACCTTATAATTTCTGAAATGAAGAGGGTAGACTTTTTGAATCATTCCCATGATGTTTTCTGAGGTGAAAATTCCATTAACTATTGCTGGGTTGAGATGCTTCTTGAGTATTTCGCTTAAATCTTGCTCTGAGTAATCTGTTCGAGTAACAATATGCCTATGGTTGGGAAAGGGATGTGAAATTTCTAACCACGCTCATCACCTCTTTGAATCCATAGTTGATTTTTAAAAGCGTTTATGGGAGATTGTACTGTGGGGATAAGATCGTGGTCCGAGCTTTCTGCACTGTATGCCGTACTTGTCATTGAATTAATTTGTACTGACGCACTGTCTCGTGGAGGCCATGATAATGCGTCCGCAACTACATTTGTCTTACCAGGTTTATAGGCGAGCTCGTAATTATACACCTCTAGTATTGCCTTCCACCTTTTCATTTTCGCGTTATTGTTCTTGTAGCTCAGCGCATACGTGAGCGGCTGATGATCGGTAAAGATTTTTACTCTTGAGGCGCCATACAAATAGTTTCTTAGAGAATTCAGTGCCCAGATGATCGCAAGCATCTCCTTCTCGTTTTCCTCCGCTTTATTTAGAGTTCTCGAGATGAAGGTTTGCCGTTTTGTTCTAGGACTGCGCCGATTGCGTATTTGGAGGCGTCCGTTGTTAAGTGAAATTCTTTGTTCAAATTCGGGTAGGCTAAGATAACTTCTTCCGAAACTAAAGCAATTTTAATTTTTGAAAATGTTTCCTTGGCTTCGTCACTCAAGTGTATAATTTTATGTTTTGAAGAATTTTTGGGCAGTCAGCCATGATCCCCTCTTAAAAGGTTTGTTAAAGGTTTTGCTATTTTAGCGTAATCCCTGACAAAGCGTCGATAATCACCGCACAGGCCTAAAAAGGATCGAAGATCTTTCAACATCTTTGGTTGTGGGAAATCTAAGATTGCTCCTACCTTTGTAGGGTTGGTTTTGACTCCCTCAGGAGAAATTATGAATCCTAAGAATTCAACAGTTGTTTTGAAGAACTCGTTTTTTTCAAGTTGAATCTTCATGTTAGCCGAGTTAAGGGTTTTAAATATAGTTTCGATATCCTTTAAATGTTTTTCCTCATTTTCGCTAAATATAATTATGTCGTCTATGTAGACGAAACAATTCCTACCTATATGTTCTCTAAGTATGTCATCTAGTGCCCGTTGGAAAATTGTTGGGCCGTGATTAAGCCCAAATGACAATCTAGTGAACTCGTACTTGCCATTGTTCACTAAGAAAGCAGTCTTCTCTATGTCGGATTAATTTAATGGAATCTGATGAAATCCGCTTTTCAGGTCTATTACAGAGAATAATTTGTTTTAACCAGTTGCATTAGCACTTCACTAATTTCGGGTATGGGATACCGGTCTGCAATTGTTATACTGTTTAGTTTCCTACAGTCGATTACCATCCTGAATTTTTTTTCGCGTGAAGCGTCTTGCTTTTTAGGCACGACCCATACAGGTGAATTATACGGGGATCTCGTCGGCTAATAATTTCTCTATTTGTCTTTGTCCCAATTTCCTATTTTAGGGACATAGGATATGGATAGAATTTGGTGTAGACGGTGTTATCTGATGTTGTACGGATTGTTCCCACCACTTGTGTAGTGCAGGTAAGTTTTTCATCTGGCTCGGAGAACACTTCACAATTCTTTCTTTAAGACTTGGCTATAAGCTGTTTACTTCGGATTTTAATTGAATTTTAGATTATCATGTAATTGTGTTTGGTGTAGATAACGGCAGATAGTTCCTTAAGACTGTCGTTACCTAGTATCGCATGGAATTACACTAATGACTGTAGTAAGAAGAATTTAATTTTGTGAAGAGGATGACAAATGTATGATGAGTGATTTCACTTGTCCTGCCACCGAACTGGCAGTGAAACATTGCTCGTTAGGAATAGGTTTTTTTACGAAGCGTGGTTGGATATAGTTCTTATTGGAGCCTGTATCTATTTTAGTACCTCTCCACTTCCTCTTTTACATTCGAAATAAGGAAGCGAACTCATTCTAAAAAATGAATATCGGCGAGGTTATTAACTTCGATTTCTGGATTTTGTACGTCATTGAAATATTGATCACTATATTCCTGTAGATTTTGATCGTAAGAATTTTCACTGTCAGCCTGCAGTTGGGCTTCTCTATAACCATTGTCGTGTTCCTGAGGTATTTGATAATCCACGATATCGGTATTTATGTGGTAATTTCTCTGAATTTTTTGAGGGTGTATTTGTCTGCGGACAGAATTTTCGCCTGGTGATCTTTTTCCCGCATATTGCATGGGTCTTGGTCTATTTGCGGTTGACTGCGTTCGTCTGAATGCTTCGAACTACATCCATTGACTCGGGCCTAGGCTGGGGTTTCGGCGCGTATGGTCTTTGAGGCGCCTGTTGAAATTGTTGAGCCTGATTGTAGGGTCTTTGAGGAGCGAACTGTTGTCGGTTTGTGTGATTTCTGAATCCTGGTTTGGGAAAATGGGCCAGTTCTGGGTAAAAGGTTTCTCTCCGATTGAAGTGGTGTTGATGAGTTTTCCTATACGGTACTGGTGGTGGATTAGGTGGTGGTTTTCTATTATTATTTCCATAGTAATTGTTTGCATAATTAGCTCTAAAATTTTGATTTTTTAACTTAATACAGAAATGTAGCGCTGGGGGTAGATCAACTGGTTCTTTTATCCCGAGAAGTCTTGGTAAATCACCGTTGAGTCCACGTATGAACGTGTCTAACGCTTTATCTCTGTAGGTTTCTGTAAGTAATCGCATTGATTCCGCACCTACCTCCATGCATTAGATTTTGTTTAATATTAGTGAAAGATGGGAGTAAATTTGTTGATAAAATTCTTAAAGAGGCTTTGCCTTGGATTAGGGATAATTGGTACTCTAAAGTACCTAGGTCGCGTTTGTTCGCGTAATGAATCGTTAAACAACGGCAGATTGCTTTCCAATCTAGTGGGGTGTTATATGACTCGAGGGCTATATCTGCATTGCCCACGATTTTATTTCTTATCACGCTAAGAATTCCATAATATTTAGGTGTGCCTTTACTAGGTTCGTAGATTTGCAATATCCGTTCCACGCTCTTCCTCCAAGAAGAAAATTCGCCGGGATTGCCAGAAAACTCTCTAAGGCAACGGACAACGCCTGGTACTTTGTCAAGTTCAGATAAGTTATTACGATATTGCTCGTCTATGATTTGATCTGTAGCCGTGGTTAACTCCGCATTTGGATTTAGGTATGTTAGGACCAAATCTTTTGTTTGTGAATTTAGAACTTGGTTTACAATAGACGTAATCATAGATTGTAATTCACTTGTGTTAATCGATGAGGCCGCTCGCTCTGTCGAAGCTGGCTGAATAGGTGGGGTGGTATTTTGTAAGATTGTGGGTCTAATTAGGTTAGCAGGGTTTGACATTTTTATTTTCTTTCTGTGCACTAATTTATTCACTCTTTTAAGGAAAGTATTCACTCTTAAGTAGATTAAAAACAAAGATTTAGATCACCTCCAATCAAGATTTCTGCAATTTATATTTTATGTTTGATCTCAAGTAAAATAATTAAATTTTAATGCACTATTTGTTCCTTCCCTTATTTATATTAATATCTTCGCGAATTCTACACTTTTATGAGCAGGGTCTCGTAATATATCGAATTTTTGTTTTATTCACGATTAAAATTTTTCTCTTAAATTCTAACAATCTTTTGCGCTTTAATTTTTACAATAATATTTTTACGTTCTCTAAAATAATTAGGACTTACAGAGACTGGGACTGCAATGGATGACTCGCTTTTTTCCTTATGGTGACTCAGGATCCTGTTTACAATTCCGCAGAGACGAGTCTTCCTACCGGACCTCACACTTCCAGCAGCTTCCGGGTTCCAGGGCACAGGACACGCACTACTTGAGGGCAGGGCTTTTTAGGATAACCCTTTTTTTTCTAAACTCACTAAACACTCATTAGTGTGCCCCACGTTGGGCGCCAGTTAATCTTTTTATTTATTTAATTACCAAAAAAAAGATATATTTTCATATTAGCCAATCTTTATTTCGCGACCGATTATTACAAAGTTTTCTTAAAAACTAAACTCACTTAATTCTACCTGACTGCTACCGCCTTTCTCACGCCGTTCCAGACATAGTGTCAGCATATTTGCTGCGTGTGAACAGAAATCACGTTGCATAGGTGACCTCGATAGTTGAGCTACCCCTGAATGTAAGTGATGATAAAATGTGTTGTTAACTTATACATAAACCTCTGTCAACTCTAATTATTTCAAATTTTTCGCTTTCAAGCGTCGGTGTTGATAGAGGAGTTATTTTTTAGACATTTGTCATCATAAGTCAAAAACTATGTTCCAAAAAAGGAAATGAAAATATACATAATGCGCAATTAAAGCCCTTTCATATGCTACCCCACTTGACTTACCGTAACCGCCCCCACCTTTCGACCCGTTTGCAATAAAATTAAAAAAAATATTTAATATTTAAATTTTTTCATTTGCAATAAAGTTGAGCAAGAATTATTTAAAACCATTCCAAATTTTAAGTCGATAGTAGTTCCTGAAATAAGCAGGTGTGACAGACCAATGAAGTTGCACCATAAGGGTCCCTTTTTCCCCATATTGGTATGGAATCCTAAAAAGGACCCTTAGATTCCTTTTAGAAAGTGGTAGAGAAAATAATTTTCTGTTTTACCTTTTATTCAACATTCTTCTCAGGCCGCTTTATTGATGACGAAATTCTAGACGAAACTGAAAAGCTTGAATGAAAAAATAAGCGGTTAAAATAATTTCAACAACTTCCGCATGCCGTGATCTTCGGACTCAAAGGCAATGTAGAAATTTTTTATTTGAGAGTTTAATCTCTACAAACCTTAAAAGAGCATATTTTAAGCGAAACTTGCGGATAAATCTAAAACGTGCATTGATTTTTTGATCCGTTCGCTGCAGTCCATTGAATTATCGAATACAGCGAATTTAATATTCAGTCTTACAAATCAGTGTTAAACTATAAAACATCCATTACTATTGATTATCGAATCAAGTAAAAAATTAATAATTTTAAATACTATATACAAGACAAAAATGTGGAAAAAAGTTTCCGAACAAAATTTCTACAAAATGTAAGAATTTTTTTAATTTATGTGGTTAATGTGGCGTTAATTTAACAAGTTTGTCAGAGCAAAATGTTATGTTAAAAAAAGGTTTCTTTTATCTCTTAATAAAATTACTAAATTTACTAAAAAAAATTTGCAAATATCCCTAGTTTACGGAAGCAAACTTACGTAATAAAACATCAAAACTGCCCTTAAAATTTATTTGTTTATAAAGACAACTCCGTAAAACATAATTCATACTTTTCAGTAGTCCTTAAAATATATTTTTGGAACGTCGAATTACATATAACTACGTTGTAATGTGAAGAATAGAAAGAGAGCTAAAGTAGAAGTGCTTAGTCTAGTCATGTAAATTAAAAATAAAATTGAAAGGTGTATGTTGTAAACATCATTTTTTCATTTAAAATTAAGCAATTGAATTCAAATATTTGTTGAAATATCTTTAGGGAAATGATTAACATTTCAGAAATAGAATTATATTTTAAAAAGGTTTCTTATTTTTTCCACCAATGTCAAGTGGAGTTATGTTCAAAATATTTTTATGAAAAAAAGTCTGACTAATTAGATTTTTAGTGTTTTGTCGGACGAAAGTATTTTGATATTTTCAACTAATTCAATGCTTGAAACAACAAGTTGCTGAACGATTTGCCTGATTAATATTATTAAAAACACGAAATATAAAAATATACTGAGTAGATTTATATGTTCATCGTAGCGTAGAAAGCGATCTATCCTACGCTGTTGACATTTATACAAAATATACTAAATTTGCTAAAAATAATATTAAAAACTAAATTTTGAATGGGGACGGAGTCCAGTAACTTACAAATATTCGCGTTATTGTGACAATGACATTGAATAAAACATAAAAAATTAAATTTGAGATAAGATCAATAGTATGATTGCGCTATGCAGAAAGAGAAAGATGGGATTTTTGTACTTTTACAAACTTTGATAACGAGAAGTAAGAATATGTATATGATAAAAATCACAACTATAGATTTTTTATTTCTAACATAATTTATATAAAATATTAAAGAAGAAATAAACAGCGATTATAAAAATTAGAGCTTTTCACCTTCTACTATAATTTTATAAAAAATGTTTTATTCAGATTTCAAACATATGACAACATTTTCAAAGTGCTTTTTGTTCTTAGAAAAAAGGTGCGTGAATCCGGTTGATGGCAACCTATTGCTGTTTTCTGTACGTGTATAATATCGGGCGTGGAATTCACATTGGATCGTAGGTCCGCTTGCAATCTTTCAAATTCAAATCAAGTAAATTTCTTTTCACACCCCATCCACCAAGGTGTTACTGGGACTAAAGAAAGAAATATTTAGGTTTGTTAAAATATATTGATTTAGCAACTTCTTAACATAAATATTCAACCCTATTTGGGAATTCGAATTGAGTTTTTCAACGACCTTCTGTGACTAGCATAATTTATTTAATTAAAAATAGCATTATTATTATTTCCTTTTGCAATTTTCATTTCTTTCATTGGATCATGTTAACTGTTAGAAAACGACGGGAGACGGAGTTGAATCAATTCGTTGAGCCGCACGAGCACCATGCCATGTGTCCCGGGTTCAAGACAAGATCTCCCCGTGGGTTTTATTAAGAAATTTAAAAAATTAAAACAATCCACTCCGTCTCTGGGCTGTTCTCTAGCTCGCAGCAATACAAAAAACAAGACATTCAAGTTGCCTCACTTCCCTTACCCTAATTCCCTTCCGGCCAAAACCATTTTAACGCATCAAAGGGTTGTCCCCTAGGATTTGGCCACATCGTATAAAAAAAAATAGAGGAAATAATACAGGGGCTCTTCAAGCAATTAGAACCCTTCGGAGAATAGGTTATTTTGCAAGTTTCGAGCCAGATATCGGATTTACTATTATATCTTTTTTTTTTGTTAAATTCATTTATTAATGAGCCGAAATTCGATACAATGACAAAATTTAAAAAACTAAAACTCGTTAAAAAGTTAGGTTCATTATATTTGTGTGACTAAATAGACAAAGAAAAATATAAACTGTGTTTTGAAAAACTCTGTGAGAAGTTAAAGTGTTCTAATTAAGTTAATTTCGCAACTGATTGTGCTATTTTGTGCTGTGAAAATAATCGCTGCAATTCGCGAGGATTATCAGTTTTCAGGAAAGTTTTAGTTATTTAGTTCTTATGACTGTTTATTGTCAATATTTACTTACAAAAGTGTAAATACTGGAAAGGAAATGATAATTTTACGAAGTTTTTATCACTATTTCCAGTTTGTTTACGTTCGGAAATTTTCATCTTTCAGCTGTTCAATGGCGGTGCTTGTTTATTTAAATTTGTTTCCAACCCCTCCACAGAAATTCTACAATTTTACTACTTCCATCATGCACTTACACATGAAAAGGCCTTTCTACTACTTAAAGAGATATGCCGAAGTTTTCTCATCTTAGGGCACTTCCTTCTTAATTATATATTCTAAGGGTAGAATTTAGATCATCATTGTTGACAATTTTGGAAAAGTCATTGAGTAATTTTCACCGTTTGTTTTATGTCGCTGTGTTGGGTAGATCAAAAGATAAAAATAAAAAAGCAATGTACACACCATGAAAAACTGAATTTTATGAATCACTATGTAACTCCCAAACGGTTGAGATTGTCCCTCTTCCTGCCATACAATTTTTTATTCGTCCAGGTGAGATCTATCACTCCACTCACTTTGGCACGTCAGACCTGAAACACCCTGTATATCATTAAGCGTAGCCGTTTTTGTTTTTCATTTTTCACCAATTATCGGTCAATTGAAGATGCGAGTATGGTTTTTTCAATACAGTTACTACTTTAAAGGTATTAAAAAAATATATAAATTTTTAAAATAAAAGACACGGCTACGCTTAATAATACCCATTGTTATTACGACAATTTTGAACAGTATAAAAATATTTTTTTTTACCTACCCCCAAAAACTATCTACCAAGAACACAACTTTAATCGGTCGCAACTGTGGGACGTTAGGAGGGTTCTGGTCCTTAGGAATATAACTAACGTTCAAACGATCCAGTTCATCAATAGTGCTTTTGGCATAATGTGCTGAAGCTAAGTCTGGCCAAAACACTATTTTTTGCTTTTATGGCAATCCTTAATAAATTTGGAAAGTTTTGGCAAACAAAATCTTTTGTAGTTTTGAGAGTTCAAGGCTAAATTTGACGAAATCATGTAAGGTTCCGAAATGCCACATTCACTTATAGCTACCCATACTAAAACCTTTTGGGGAAATTTTGTATGATCGTATGATGATGTACGATCAGTATATATAACTTTTTTATTTTCTTCTCTTGAGTCATTGGTATAGTAATATTTTCCTTGCCATTCATATCCGTCCATACTAAAACAACTTTCTTCATCCATAATACAAACTACCTTATTTTTAGCAAAGAAAGTTTTATTAACCAAATTTTTTAGTCGTTTATTTTGAACTTATGTTTGGTTATCACTCACTTTTGGTCGTTTTTTAAACCCATTATTCATAAATGTTTTTTTACAGTATTTTTTATCACATTTCAATTTTTTTACCAAGTTCACGATATGACTTAGCCACTTTCCCAAGTGTAACAGCTGTCGTCTAGCACGCGTTCTTGGATCACTTAGTGAGCATTTACATCCAGACCCAACTTTTCTTTTCACACCTTTTCCACTCTCTATTTGTCCAAGAATTTTATATTATTCAATCTTTTAAAATTCAAACCACAAAAGTACTTAGCAATATTCACTTTTTTCATATTTGGATTTCTTTCTCAAAATTCGAAAATGATTTTTCGACGCTGTAATTCGCGAACTGAAACTTAAATAGCATCAAACAATATGAATAGTGTGCACAATTATAATGAGCTACGGCCGAGTTTTTATACTTACCGTTATAACAGCGTTACCAGGCTAAAAAAAATATAGATTTTTTCACCATACGTTAGCGATAGGCGCCTCAGTGAAGTTCTACGTAGACAGCCAAGTAGTTCTAAAAGCTCTGGCGTGCAACGAATTTCAATCTAAAACAATGTTCAACTGCTACAGAGTCGTGCAAGTCTCAGTACGTATAGAAAAGTTCAACTTTGCTGGGAACGAAGCGGCAGACAATCTCGCCAAGAAAGAGGTTGAATTAGAGGCTGAAGAGCAATGCAAATACTACCTCCAATACAAGTCGTTATCAGACACCTCAGTGACGAAGAATAGTGAGTTTGAAAACTTAAAAATGTTATAAAAATAATTTTTCAGTTTTCCTTCGTATAATTCATAATGTAACAAGGCTGTCTATTTGGTGTAAATGAATTTAAAACATAGATTCTTTGGCTAGCTCCATTTGATGTTTTTTTTCCATGATCCGCCATTGAAGTTTAACCTTTGATAACCGGCGACATTCATTGGTCGAAGGTCTTACTACTGAAGACCTGTACAAATGGGTTTCAAATAATAAGCCGGGTTAGAATAGGAAGGTACCCAAATAGATAAACCCTGGCGGTAGTTGGAAATCTTTGTGCAGAACCATTTTCAGATAAAGAATCGGTGCAGTTAATACCACACAAAGGGATTGAAGCAAACAGAGATAGTCCAAAGAAAATTAAAAGTGAGGAAAGTATAATAAGAATGTTTAAGATAGGGATGAAGAACTTAGCAAACATTTTCAAGAAAAAAACATGGGAAAAATATGGGATAAGAGTAAATTTACTTGAAGTGTATCATTGAGTGGACAAAAATTACAATAAGCAACAACACGAAAGTTGTATTTTATAGTGTGCTTTCAAACCTTATTTCTCTCAAAGAATTCTTGACGTTTTAGAAACAAAAATAGTAAAATAATTAGGTCTAGTTTTTCTACCGGATGTCAACAAAACCTGACAAGCTTCAGTGGATAACAAAATTGTCAAGCAACTTTGTGAAAAGACTGGAGTTTCCAAATAGTCGCTACATGACCACTCTTGATTAATTTTTAAATAGACTATCACAATAATAAACATATAGATTTAAAATCGGCATTAACAGAAATTACTTTTTATTATAATTATTTGTATAATCGTAGTAGTGGATTTGTAGTTTACCTACTATAGTTCTTCCTGCCGCAATTAAAAATTATAATTACAACGAAGTTGAATTCAAAATCTAATTGGTATTTACAATATTTAAAATGTAAATAGTCATCTTAGTATTGCCACCTAGAAAAAAATATTAAAAAATGAAAAGTAAATGGTAAAAAGCGTTAGAATATTACAATTTGATAACTTTATCTTTGCCACCCGAAGCCACTCGTGAGCCGTCCGGTGCCCAATCTACTGCAAAGACTTCGTCAGCATGTCCTGGTAATTCCTGACTCAGTTTTTTTGTTTTAACACACCAAACTAATAATTACATTGCATAAAATTTAAATTATTTATACTAATAATTCAGTTACCCTTAAGAGTAGAATCTTTACTGCCGCTAACTAATAATCGGGAGTCTGCTGACCAAGCTACTGTGTACACTGCCTGAACATGGCCACGGAAAGTGCAGAGAAATCCACCGTCAGCAGCTCTCCATAATCGAATTGATTTATCAAATGATGCTGATGCTATTAACTTCACATCGGGCGAGTATTTAACATCGTTAACTACATTTTGATGTCCAGTCATCCTTGCGATGCACCGCGTTTGATTTGAGCGCCACAAGTAAAGCGTAAAGTCATCTGAGCATGATACTAGGGATTCCACCCCATCAGGGCAAACCTTCTGATAGCGTGTCATGGCCATCTGTTTTAATTCGTTTTCTGTAAATTTTATTACAAATCTATTAGTTTCTTTTTTTTTAAGCCTATGGGGCATTAAGTTTCTTAACTCGCTCAATGTTTTTCATTGCTTTCGAGAAAACTGAAAAAGTTATCTTTTAAATTACAATTAAGAATTCATCAGGTATGCGAAAAAACCCAAAACAAACCGTTCAAATTACATTTGAACATATGTACTTACCAAACCCATCTTAACATCCCTACACACGTACATATTTTGTACATTTAATAAAATTCATTAGGCCTATTTGTTTCGCTGAATGAGAAGTCCGTTAAAGAATTTGGAAAAATTCGAAATTTTTCTTTGGCTAAAATTATTCCTTAGGGTATTAAAAATAATGCACAATTAATATTTTAAATGTATATTTGAGATATTTTAATCAAGTCTCGTCTGGCCGGTAGAGACGTAAATCATTCGATAAAATAACGCGATCTAAAACTTTAAACGCGTTTTTTTCAGAACTACTTTTTCAAATCGACCGTGGTATTATAACAACATTCTCTGGAGAAGTATGCAGGGGTTTTTTAATTAATTGTTTTTCTATAAACAATTTAGTAGGTACATAAGCCATAAAAGTACTCCCTCACTTCTAAAAGGCGCCATTTTGGAAAAAACAGACTATTCCAAATCCCCTACGTATCTCCTATCATAAACTGAAAAAAATGTGTTTTTTTTCCAGGTCCATAATCCGTGATACCCAATGGAAAAATCGGGGTGTCATACACACAGCTCTACCGCCGCCAGCTTTACGAAAAGGAAATGTTATGATGTTGGAACTGTAACAAATAAAAATATTTTCAGTTCTTAAGTGAAATATTAGCTGTGATTTTTTCATCTGGTTCACGGTCAAGATCATGGCAATCTGAAAATCCAATGTGGGTTATTGCTCTGTACGTTTTGAAAGGTTGGTATATCTGGCCAATTGAAATATCAAAGTCAGATTGTGATAGTTTACAAAAAAATCTGTTATTTTATGGAACAATGGCTACAATATTGGAGGTATGAAATAGGATTTCAACCATGTGTTTAAAAATTCTAATTAGAAAGCTAGAAAACTACAGGAATACACATTGGTAGAATAAGGGACGGAGTTGGATCAATACGTTGAGCGGCAAAACCAACATGCCATGGGTCCCGGGTTCGAGAACAGATGACCCCGTGAGCTTTTATTAAGAAATTAAAATAATCCACTCCGTCTCTGGGCTGAGGTCTAGCTCGCAGCAATGCAAAACAAGATTCAAGTTTCCTCACTTCCCTTACCCTAATTCCCTTCCGGCGAAAACCATGCTAACGCATCAAAGGGTTGTCCCCTAGGATTTCGCCACATCGTATAAAAAAAAGCCCCCCGTTGTAAGTTCATGTTAAAGTGCGAATATGCAAAAACGAATTTTTGATTTTAATATCTTGGCGAATTTTGTTGTTGCAGAAGTAAGCGATATTTTTACCGCTATCGTGATTTTAGAGCTTTACGAAAATGAATTGTTCGAAAAGCTTCATTTACCTTCCCGCAATCCATGCAAAAAGCTCATTTTTCGAGCACATAAGGATAACTAGAACTTATTCTTAAGGAAGTGCTTGCCGAGGGCCTGAAAAATTCTCCTGGCCACATCTTCCTCGATAAGTAGTAGGCTGTCAGATCGCTCCATCAGTGAATCCTCTTTCGCCTGAACATTGGCTTACCCGACACATCGCTACGGGCTATCACTATACAAACAAATTTCATTACGCCCTTGCAGATTCCCCTTAAGCAAAACACTGTTTGTTTGTTGGCGCTTTTGGCAACATAAAAAGCAACTCGAAGAAAATTTATGCTATGCTGAGGATACTTAAATTCTTAATGTTGTCTCTCTTGGTGTATTGCGAAAAATATGCCTCTGAATGTCGATAAATGTACGTTTGTCTCCTATTCTAGAAGAAAGGATCCATTGATGTATGATTATTCTATCAGTGGCAACTTGCTAACCAGACTGGATAGAGTAAAGGATCTTCGCGTTATTTTTTATCCACATTTGTCTTTCGTTGACCATATCAGCTACATAGTTAAGAAGGCTAATGCTTCCTTGGGCTTCGTAAAGAGATGGTCTAAGGAGTTTAGCAATCCCTTTAACACCAAACTTTTTTTGTAACTTCGTTCGGCCCGTTTTAGAGTATGACCGTATTGAGGCTGTTCACAGGTTTCTAAAATTTGCATTGCGTGGCCTTCCTTGGAATAACCCTTAGTTTCTGCCCGCGTATATTGACAGGCTTGGGCTTCTCTCTTTGGACTCGCTAGAAAATGGGCGCAACAGATCTAGGACTTCCTTTATCTCGATGTCTTGCAGGGTTTTATTGATTCACCAGGGGGCTTATTATGGAACACGAAAACGAAACGAATTTCTAGTCTAGACACTTTTTTAAATGAGAAAGTGCATGTAAAAATTTGTCTCAACTAGAAATTCGTTTCGTTTTCGTGTTCCATAATAAGCCCCCAGAACTGTTTTCATTGTAGAACATTTTCGTTCCGTTAGGCCATAGTGATTTTCTCCAAGCACGTCTTTGCAGCACTAACTACGGTCTGAATAAGCCTTTGATGTCGATGTCACGCTTCTTTAATCGCTTTTATAACCGTGCCGATTTTAATCTCTCAAAACCTAAAGCGAGGTATCAGCTCCGTTAAAGTCGTTCTATTTGAAATTGTATTTTATTATAATTCTTATTTTCGCTGGTTTTTTGTTAATTATTCTTTATCAATTCAGTGGCCATTTATTTTATTCTCTTTTTATTTTTGTTTTTTCATTTCCTCTTTTTATTTTTTACACGATAAAAGGCCATGGGGGTTATTTCATTATTTACAAATAAAAATAAACCCCCATGGCCTTTTATCGTAATCTGTTATTAACAATCATGGGTCACCGCCGGTGAGATTCTGGGATCTCCGGATTGGTAGCCGACACGTTATCACTTACACCCCCCGCAACAAAAAGAGCCGCACGTGGTTTACTTTTTCATATCTTCCCGGCTCAATTCGTGCTAAATAGTCCAAATTGCTTTTAACGGTTGTTGATGTGCAATAGCACTCTTCTACTAAAAATATTCACTATGTACAGTTGCATACATGCATAGGGTTCGAGACGTTATTAAGGCAAAGGGCGGTACTACAAAGTACTAATTGCAATTTTAAACTCAATTTTAAAATTTTTTTAAAACTGAAACACTTGTTTAGTTCCACTAATATTTATTTTAACAAAATGAACAACGCGTTTCGCCTTATTGGGGCATCATCAGGTTCAAAACTAAATTACTAACTACAGTCCAATTCTATTTGTACCTACTTACGAACAATGATGGATTTAATAACGGACTGTTGTTTTTAAAATCTAATTGGTCATTTAAGATCTTTTTATTTTCAAATTTTGCTTTTTTTATTTCGTATGTCTCATATTTATCTAAAATAATTCCTCCATCTAAATTCTTTAAAAGTTTCATATTATTTAACTCAATTTTATGACCTGTAGCTGATAAATGTTTGGATAAGCCCGAATATGATCTGCCATTTTTTGCGCCAGCTTCATGTTCCAAAAATCTTGTTTTCTTGTGCTTAATTTATTTTTAATAGAAGATATTATTGCCTTGTTACTGTTTCCTTTGTTCTCTAATCTCTTGTTCAAAATTTTTGCACATTCATGTTTACCAATAATATTCTCCTCTTCTAACGCTGCATCGATATGAATTTCAAGGTCAACAAACTTTTCTCTGGTATCAGGCAGTTTTGGAGCGTAATTTAAACCGTTGTTTAGCATTTTTAGTTCTTCTTCGTTGAAATCTGTTGTGGTCAAGTTTTCAACCCGTTTATAAAATTGTGTACTTGAATTCTCCTCCGACACTATGTATGATCTGTGATTTATTTGTTGTAAAGCTACCGTTGACTTTCTTTGATTTGAAGATAGTGTTAACTTCTCAAGCTTTTGATTCTGCTTTAAGTACTGGTCCTGTGCAAGCTGCTGCGCTTTTTCATTTGATTTAGATAAAATTTCATCAAATACTAATGGGTGAAGTCTTCCTGTGAGCTCTGATTGAATGAAAAACAGAAACCCGCCAATATTATCTCTGCTTGTAGTGATTTCGAATTTCTTGTTGGAGCCATTTTTGTTTTGCGAAATATAAAGCTTTAATGCTTGCGCGAGTTTTGTAGTTGCATTTAAAATTTGAACTTATGTAGTTAGGAAACACTTTAGCACATAGTATTGAACCACAAGTGATTATTAATGCACTTGAATTTATTCTTGAGTCTTTGAAAATATGAAATAACATTGCATTAAAAATTTGAACAAAATGAAGCATTTTTTGATTTCGAGTGTAAAACTAAATTTTTATAACTGAAAATAAATTACATATTGCATAAAACATAATTTTTAATTGGGTTATATGTGAATAATGTAAAATACAGAAAAATTACATAATAAATTGTTGTTATTTAACTTTTCAGATGCGGCTTTTTTTGTTGCGGGGGGTGTACTTAAAATAGAAAAAATAACAAAACATAGTGACAAAGTTATAATAGTAGGAGATTTTAAAATTGATTTGCAAGGAAAGTATTATTATACAAGCGAAATAATGAAAGTTATAAGAGATAATGCTGTTACGCGCTGGAACCAACCCTACTGCTAGATGATTGCCCAAGGCAAGCTATGACTTGGAATGTCATCAACTGAACCTGATGACACTTCGGATCACCGGGGTTGGGGGATGGCATGCATGTGGACTGGAGGGCAGGCGGCAGAGTAGTTGGATAGGAATGGGATTCGGTTTGTATAGATGAATCCAATGCCATCTTAAGATACCAGGATTTATTTCTCGCGCATAACTGGGCATAATTTGACAAACTTTAAGGAAGTTAAAGCTGAAGTAAAAAAGGAATTATCAATTTCAGACCACGAGACTATACCAAATCTGCTAGAAAAATCACAGAGACAACAACGAAGTAAAATGTTATTTAAAATATGATAAAACAATTTTTGAACCACATTAAACAAGCTGCAATAAACAGATTAAATACGTCGATGGAAATAAATAATTATAATGAGTTACACAATATTATCAACAATGTTATGAATTCATTTGCAGTAACAAGAATCAGGAAGAGATATGGTTTGACAAAAAATTTAAAAAACATGAAAATCGTAAAAATAAAATATCAGAAAGCCATATTCACTAGCTACATATGTTGAAGAAAAATTAAAAATGAATCTTTAAAACGGAAAATTTACTACTGCCAAAACCAAAAAGGAATGTGGATATTCTTAAGCAATTTGTCACTGCAGAATGTGAGAGAAACTCGATTAAAAAAATAACATTGAATGGAGAGACAATCAAGGAGAAAAATGACATGAGTAATATATTAAACAATTACTTAATTGACAGCGTTAAAAATATGCGTAAGAGAATAAATTCGGATAAAGTAACGCAAACCGATAAAGTATGATTAAGAAGAATTAAATTCGAGAAAATCAACATGGCACAATTTAAGAGCATATCCTAGACTATGACACAAAAGGACATGAATGGTACATAATAGACCTAAGATACAGTGACTAAACTTTTTGTTCAAATGTTGCAGGATTTATCATTTCATACCTTTTTTTTATCCTGCTTATAGTATTTAAATTGGAAGAATGTGAGAGTATATTGAAAAAATAAGGCCTGTTTTAGGTTTTATTAATTAAATTTATTATCAAGCTGAGCTTATAAAAAGAAAGAAGCTGAAAAATCAAAAATTGCATTTGAAGAATTATTTGACTTTACTTTTAAAGTAAAATTATTCTTACTTTTTTGTATCTAATGTGGCCTCCTTAACCGCGGATGACCTATTTTATCCTCCGTGGAATGGATTCTTTTAAAATTTTAGCAATTAAATACTGGGATGTTCGTTCATACAACTTTCACCCGATTTCGTAGCTCATGCAACGTTTGGCATTTCCCCGAATGTACCGCTATTTCTCTTTTTAACTCAATCCACAGATTTCGATCAGGTTGAGGTCAGGAGAGTGTGAAGGCCAATCCTGCGAATCAAATCCTTGGTTTTGAAGCCAATCAGTGGTCCGGTCAGCCTTACGTTCCGGATCATTGTCTTGCTGCAAGATAGCGGCCGACATATTTGCTCCCGCTGATACAGTGCGCCGAAAAGGTTATCGCAAAATAAATCTCTGCAGTTATCCCACCAAGGTCCATTGTCGACCGCCCGACCCTCATTTGTTTACTTTTTCTCCATATGACCAAATCACTTACTTCCAATCATTCATAGTGAAATATCTGCAGCGTTGGCCGAAAGTCAAGTTCGATGCCTCTTGGTAAATGCTGGTATTTTCGAACGATTTTGGGTGTTAGCTTTAGGTTAGGTTAGGTTAGGGTGGCGGCTATCAGCCCTACAGCCGATCAGCCTCACATAAACCTATAAATGGTCCGTTGTGTTACCACATCCGTGGAACCGTACCTGATTGCCGGGTTTATCTAAAACCAGCAGCAGCTGTTAATAAAACTTTGGAGCTGCTTCAGCCCGATGCCGGCTATATCACCCATGCCACCTAAGAAGTACACGCCCATTGCATTGTACCCTCTTTTTGCTAGGCCCGGGCATTCGCAGAGTAAGTGCTGAACGCTTTCCACCTCTTCCTCGTCCATACAGCTCCGGCAGAAGTCATTCCTGGGAACGCGCAGACGCTCTGCGTGTCTACCGAAAAGATAGGGTGTTAGCTTTACTTTGCTGAATGTTTGTAAATTAGAGGTGACCTGCACAGCATTCTCGCAAGTACCTGTTGTGATTTGCGTAAAATTATTCGTTGCACAGCAGGAGTAAGCATGTTGCGAGCTGGGACCGACACTGCTGCTGGATGATTACCCAAGGCAGGCTATGACTCTGGATGGCATCAACTGAAAGTCAGCTGATGTCAGCCAGGATCACGGCCTCCGCTGGACATTCATCTGTCAGCAGATGCTTGGGCAAAGATGGAGGATGGCATGCTGGTATCGCTAGCATTGCGATAGAGAGGGGAGTTCAAAAGGGGATGCCATCTCCGCCCGCGGTCGCGCAACAAAAGCACATGAATCATGCCGAGGGATATAGGATAGGTGGGACGAACAAAAAAAAACCAAAAAAATTTGATGAGAAAAAAAATGAAATAAAGAAAAAGAGAAAAACCGCGAAAGTAAGAAAACTAAAGAAAAAAGGACCAAAGAGGATTTTAACTTAAAAAAAAACCAAAGGAACATGACAGGAGGAAGAGGATACGAGCAGGCGTTGCTCGACTTACCGGATATCGTTGGGGGAGTCTGGTGTCATGACTCCCCTTGCCTGGCCCATGCCCCAACCGCCCTATGCACCTAGAGGGCCTATGTCTTCTAGATGCCCAATAACGACCTGAAAAGAGAGAGAGGGCCACTCACCTCATCGTGAGGACCCCGCCCACCGACGTAGCGATGTTCATGGCCGCCCTACGGAAGGACGACGAGGAGAGAGAGATATAAAAATTTGTTTAGTTAAAGTGCATCATTAGAAAAAATTTAATTTTGAAAAAAAAATAGAGTGAACCCCTCCTGCGGAGGGCACATGACCAACTGACTGAGGGTCAGGGTCAATTAACCTCTTTGCAAAGAGGCTCTGAGGCTGTGTACATATTATGGCCTACCAGACTATTAAACTATGGTACATATAAGCAAACATCTAAATTACTTTCAGCTAAGTCACATTTATGAAGGAAAAAAAGGAAAAAGGTCTACCTCTCCCTTACTCTAAATTACAATTGGATCAATTTAAAAATTCAAAAGAACTGGCGGTTCGGCCAAAGAAAAATGCGCATTTTTACCTCTCGGAACAACCCCAAAATAGAAATAGTATTTCTGAACAATTCCTTTACAAGATTATATGTTCAAATTGTCATATTCATAGTTAATTATCAATAAATACTTATTTAAATTGGTCTTAAACCAACTGTATTGCCATTGGTTTGAGCTTGAAAAATACTTAAGTTCAGTCCCAACGATTTAGGGAACATAACATTTTTGTTTAAATAAACCTAGATTAGCTATTAACTTCCTATTTTATGATTTATAAGTATAAACTTAATTCCTGACTAACATGTTATTATATTTTCAAACTAAATCTAGAAAGCGTTTACAGACAGACCTTAAAACAGGTCTCTTAATTAAAACGAATCAATACAACCGCATTTTAATTCTTTTGGTTTTTACGACTCTAAAGCTATAAAAGATTTTTTTACATTTAATTTCTTATACATTCGAGTGCAGTATTGAACGATTTTTTTACAACATTTTTGAGGAAAGGTATAAATGATTACGAATTTCACCTTTTTGTTCCTTTACTTCACTTCGTCATTTCCGGTTTATGTCATTTTGATTTTTATATTTACTTATTTACCTGTGTCCTTAATTTGTCACCTTTATACCCAGGTCTTCACCCCTCTGTTCCTGTTTCCTTAATCTGTCACTTTCCTTTTCTGTTCTTTTGCTTTCATCATGTTAAAATTTCTCACATTTTCCGTTTTTCGTTTTCATTATTTTAATTTTCACATATTTTCGTTTTATCGCTTTCATAAATTTTAATTTTTCACACCTTTTTGTTGTCTTTAATTCGCCGATATAAAGTTTGAATTTCACTCACCCTATCTTTTCATTTCCTTACGTTTAATTTACTTTCTGATCCTTCTAATTTTTATTTTCACTATGTCTGCTTTTCTTGTCTTTTAGATTTCTTTCACACTTTGATTTGATGATAATTTGAGTTCACTCGCGCTTTCTTTACGTTTCTCTTACACTTCTTAGTTTTGTTTTTATTCGCCGATATAAAGTTTGAATTTCACTTAGGTGTTAAATTCCTTACGAAAATGTATATTTATTGTTCAAATAAGCCTTTGCTTTAAAACTCATTATTGAACCACTATATTATAGATCAAACGACAAACCCATCAAAAGACTTTTTTCCGCGCGGTTTAGAAATCCTCCCAGGACTGATTTCTCCATTCGCGCCAATCTGGCATATCACCGGCAACCGTCGCACACACTCACGCGCCATACCGCTGCTCCCATATCCAACTTTGTATACCCTTCGTGACGTGATCGGTTTCATCAGGCCACTTGATGCCAGATGTTCATTATCAATTGCAAATATGCTGCAATTTTGCTGCTTTGTCTTGAAAATAATTCTATTTTTAGAATTATTTTTGCAGCCGGGCCGTTTTTGGCTGTAATTTTTCATTCTTTTTACAGGCGGCTGAGGATTTTTGCATTTTGTCTCATTATTTCTACCGTTTATAGGCGGGGCTTGAGTGTGTGCTGTTATGCGAACAGTTGCAATTTCTATTGAAATGTAACTTTTAGCAATTTTTAGGGAATTTATGTGCAAGAGTTGAGAAATTATATGAAGGTGATTTAATTGAATTAAATTATCTTCTTCAGCTCTCCGCACACCGATTTTAACGTTTGAGGGGTTTTTGAGAAGGGAATTTTATGCTCTACCGAATGCCGAATTTTATGCGCGTATGAAAGAAAAATTTTTATCCATTTTTAGGTTCTCTTGTTTCAGGTATTTTGCAGGTGAAAAAAAAATGTGTATGCTCTTGGATTCGGCTATAGGAGCCGGATCTAGTGCCCTGAAATGCAGGTAAGTATTGTGGGGTGCCTGGAAATTCGAGTTAGGATGTCCCACTGCAGGTTAGATGATGAGCATAACCTCATTGGTCTAGTCAAAGATAAGAGATTCGGCTCGCATAGCCGAATCCAAATTTCACCCAGTATATATATACCCTGTGTCCAATGGGACCTAAATTGACGTGGTGGTCAGATAATCCTGAACCACTGGATAACCTGTAAAGGCCACCATAACAAGCACTACTATTCTTCCTGCCGAATTCTTCTTAGTTTGAATATCAAACTTTTTTTTGGATATTGGTTAACTGCAACACCAACTCTAGGAACAATTATTTGCTACTTTTCTCTTCCTTTTTAAGAATATATACTTTATTTCAGCCATCTTTGGATACTAACTAGCTTTATCTTTAAAAATTGAAAAAAGTCGTCGAAAAACGCAAATTTTATAGTCAATCTTTAATTATAAGTTTTAATTTACGAAAAAGTTCTGAGATTTTTCCAAAATTCAAAACTTTACTGAAAGCACAAACCACTTTCTAAACTCCAAAACAATCAACAAAATATGAATCTACAATTTAAAGTGTATTCCCAACCACTGGCAATTTCTCTGCAACCCCCATAGCCTTTTTATTGTAATTTGTTGTAAGTTGAAAACAACCATTGATCGCCACCGGTGGGATTTCAACCTGGGTAGGCCGATACATTATCACTTACTCCACCGGCGACTAAACAACCGCTGTGATAATTGTTTAATATTAGAGAAAGTTAATATAGAAACAATGAAATAAAATATTACAGGCAGTAATAGATAAGCTGATACGTTTAGCGGAACCTGCTCGGTCACTATTAAGAGGTGTCCGCTTTTCAGAGGTGGAAGTTTGAGGCAAATTGATGCTTGGGTCTGGAAAAGTGTCCGCTTTTGGGAGTTATCAGTAAAGGAAGGTTTCACTGTAAGCTAAGAAATTATGTTACCAAGATATCTCACATTTAACCTATCGTCGCTATAGATCGAGAAGTTATTAAGCGCAAAATGTTTTTTTCGAGATAATCCCGTTTTAAAAAATTATTATAAAGTTTACTCATCTGATCGAAAAAATTGGGACATTGAACTTATCTGAAATACTAAAAAAAATGGCCCTCTTCCTTTCATAAGGTAGATAATGGGTCTAAAAACACTTTGACATCATTAGGTCTGTTTGACCCATTTTCGTACACAAACTTTCTGTATAAATACTTACTCATATGGTGGGAGAAAAAGTGTTCACAAACCAAAAAATCGTGGGAACATGTTTCATGCAAACTCGTAAAAAACAAGAATAAAATTCACGGAACACGACGGAATTTATTTAAACTTCACTTATAATTATAAATTGTTAATATATGTGGGGTTTTAAGTGAAAACGCGCACTTTAGAGTTAATTCAATTTGATGAAAGTTCGATTAAGAATGTCACAGGTAAGTTTTACATAAAAAGCCTAATTTACTATTTACAAGAGGTAAGCAAACTTTAATACTTTTGCAATAATCAATTACAACTTTTCAGAAATATAACCAGCTTAACGGGACTGGACAACTTATCGGACTTGCAGCTTATCAGTAAATGAAAAAATATTCTTTTCAGGCGGTTCTTTTTATCGTGTGTCAAAACGGCCAAACTTAAAGATAGCGCGAACTTTTTTATTAAACTTTCTAGGAGGAAGAGGTGTATAAATAAGTCTTTTAGTTCCCCCACCCTGCAAAAGAATTTATTTCCAATTTGTTAATAAATCTCCTTAAATATTCGATCTTGAAATTTTAGTGACACATAACTTCACGACTTGTCAAAATGGCCGAACTCAAAGATAGCGCGAACTTTTTTATTAAACTTCCTGGGAGAAAGAGATGTATAAATAAGTCTTTTAGTTCTTTTATTAACTGCAGCGGCATATATTTCATTGGTTAGTTAATAAAACACCTAAAAGCCTAATTAATACACCTCTTTTGACAAGTCGAGTGATGTTTTTTTAAAATTTTAAGATCGAATATCTCCAAAACTAAGCCAGATTGAAAAAAAATTTATTTATTATTTTCGTTTTATTTTGGGGTGCTTAATCGAAAGTCATCGTCAAATCGGCGTGCCACGGAAACTAAAATCTCTCCATATTTCGCCACACTGAAGAAAATATTTACATTTCAAAAGAAAGGAGTTTGTTAGAAATAATAATTAAATCTGTTTATAAAATATAATTTAAATGATAAATTTCTAAAATTTAACGGTAAGTTATAAGGTTTAATGGCTGATAATAAAGAATAATAATAATAATATACTTACTATCAGTTTCTGTATACGTCTTTATTTTGTCCATAACCGGATGAAAAGGCCCAGTACGGAGAACGTAGTCTGTATTAAGCGCTAACGAATTAACCCAATGGGCGTGACCTGTAAATGTACGGCAAACAACACCGTCCACTGCCCTCCACATTTTTATTGTTCTATCTTTTGAAGATGTATAGATTAAACCAGATCCGCCCCATCGAACAGCAGTTACCCCTCCCGTGTGACCTAATATAAAACAGTAACAATTTGGACTAAAGATTTAATTTAGCTTTTACCTGAAAGTACCATTTGACATTGTCCTAATATTATGTCCCATATTCTAACGTCTCCATCGATCCCAGCACTAGCCAGTCTACGACACTCTGGGTTTTGATGATATGGTTCCCAACTTAAACAGTTTATCCACTTTTTATGTCCTAAAAGTGGTTTGCCAATCTGTTTACCGCTATCGGGATCCCAAACTAAAACAGTACCAGATTTGCAAGCACTAGCCAACTTAGAACTATCCGGTGACCAAACTACACATAGTACCCACTGTTTGTGTCCTGTGCAAGTAAAATGTGGCGTCTCTGTATTTAAATCCCATAATCTAACTGTAGTATCGCCTGAACCACTGGCTAAGTGCTGACCATCTGGACTGAATCCTAGTGAAACAACAGCTTCTGCATGTCCAGGCATAGAACTTGTACATCTTGTCACCGGTCGTACCTTAAAAACTGCTTGGGGTTGGTAAACAATATCAAGAACATCTTCGGTATCCAGTGTTTTTAAATCAAGTGTCTTTTCTAAGCATTGTTTTATTTCTTCATCGTTTACAAAAAATAGATACGGAGTGTGCTCTTCGTTTTCCAAAAGAGCATTGCAAATAAGGCCTAATTGTTCTGTGTTAATTCCTACAGGCAAATCCATAGGAGGACCTGCCTCTTCTCCCATTTCCGAAACAAACCTTGCTTGCAGAGTATGTGGGGTGTCTACCATCATCTTCGGTTTTTTATGGTCCATTTTTGTTAGTAATATAACTAAGCACTGATATTTACCAAACCGCACGTTAGCACGTGTATTTTTATGTTTTTGTACAAAATGTCAAATCATTGACAATTGAAAACGTCAAAAAAACCAATTAACTGGTCGTGTTCAGATCAGAAGAACAAAACATTTTTATTAGTTAGTTTAAAGCACAATTAATATAATACTAATAAATACTGGTTGAAATATCAATTAAAATTGCAAAAAAAATTTATATAAAATTTGAAATAATCTTTCGTGCTACCTATTTAGAGAAAGTTGTCTAAACCTTTCCATTGTGAATTTACTGACTTTTCCAAATGCCAAATTGACAGAGCCATAAACACGTGTAAGATTGTAAACAAATGATTTAATTATTGAACAATTTTAATAAAGTAGTTTTAATAATGTCTCGGTTGATCATCAAAAATCTTCCAAAATCTGTAGGTATTCACAATAAACAAATAAACAGAAATGTTAACATTTAATTTTATAGATAACTGAGGAGAAGCTACGGACCTTGTTCGAAGAGAAGGGAACAGTTACTGATATTCAATTAAAATATACAAAAGAAGGAGTATTTCGAAAGTTTGCTTTTATTGGATATCAATTAGATGAAGAAGCGGATGCAGCGTTCAACTATTTTAATAATACATGCATACAGACTAGTCGCATTAAAGTTGAAAAATGCGCACATTTAGGGTCTGAGGAAAAGCCTAAATCCTGGAGCAAATATTCTATAGATAGTTCAGCATATCAAAAAAAACAGGGTTTAGAAAAAGCAGGCCAAAAAGAACAAGAAATAAAAAAGGAAAACAAGAAAAGCACGAAGAAAAATGTTGTTGAAGAAATATTTGGTGATCGCAAAAATAATCCGGAATTTATAGAATTTTTACAGGCTCACGATAAAAAAAGAACATTATGGGCTAATGATGCCCCTCTTACTTTGAATGAAGAAGCTTCAAAAAATGTAGGCGACCTTGCAAGTGAGAAACCACAGAAAGAAAAAAGGATTGCAGAAGATGATGATTCCAATAGTGAAGGAAATAAGGCAGAACATGAAACTTCAAAAAGTAGTGTTTCAGAAGTGGATGACGAGACAGACAAACAAAAAGAAAAACTAGCTGATAAATCCATTAGCGATATAGATTATATGAAATCTCTCATTAAGAAAAAAGATAAAACGGACTCTGATAAAGATAAATCAAAATCCGAGAAAGGACAGGTTGAGTTATTTACCATAAAGGTGCATGGAATTCCATGTAAAACGAACAGACAACAAATCATAAATTTCTTTAAACCTACTAAACCATTCTCTGTTCGCATACCCACAAAGACCCGTGGATTTTGTTATGTTGGCTTTAAAACTGAAAAAGAATTTAGAAAGGCAATGCTAAAAGACAAAAGCTTTTTAAATGGAAAACAGTTATTTTTATCAGATTTTACCGAAAAAAATAAAAGAACAAACGGCGAAGACCAAATTGGTGGAAAATCAACGAAAGGATATGAAAAAAATTCGAAATGGGCACAGCAGGAATCTGCAATAAAAAATGAAGAAAAAATTTCGGAGTCTGGAAGTATATTTTTTCGAAACTTACCATACATCGCAACTGAAGATGATATTCAAAAATTGTTTGAGAAATATGGACCAATCGCCGACATTAATCTGCCAGTAGATACGATTACAAGGAAAATTAAAGGGTTTGGTACTATATCATTTGTCCTGCCGGAACATGCGGTAATGGCATTTAATGAGTTAGATGGCACAACTTTTCATGGGCGTCTTTTGCACTTACTGCCGGCCAAAAGCACTGATAAAGATGAAGACAAAGAAGAAGAAGAAGGTTTATCTTATAAAGCTAAAAAACTTCTCAATCTGAAGAAATCAACTAATACTTACAATTGGAACACACTTTTTTTGGGTGGTAGTGCTGTTGCGGACATTTTAGCAAAGCAGCTTGGGGAAGACAAAGAAACTGTAAGGATTTTTTTGATTTTAATTTATAAATAAATCCAATGTGTATTTTCAGATACTCGACACTCATACAGGTGGTTCAAATGCAGCAGTAAGACTTGCTTTGGGCGAAACACAAATTGTAATGGAATTGAAAAAGTTCCTAGAAGAGAACGATGTGCAACTAGAAGCTTTTGAGGCTAGATCACAAAAAAGATCAAATACTGTAATTTTAGCCAAGAATCTGCCGGCTGATACAACAGTAGCTGAACTTAAACCGTTGTTCTCTAAATACGGCCCCTTAGGTCGAATATTGTTACCATCCAATGGGGTGACTGCTATTATTGAATTTGAAGCACCAGTTGAAGCTAAACAAGCTTTCAAAAAGCTTGCATATAGTAAATTTAAAAGTTTACCCTTATACTTGGAATGGGCTCCGGAAAACTTATTTAAAACTCCTTACGTTCGCAGTCCGAAAGAAGAAGAGCAGAAAAAGATCGAAAAAGTTGATGTGTTAAATGAGAAAAAATCCGAAAAAAATAATCCATTTAGAAAAGATATCAAAATGGACAAAGAAGATCCAAGTGAAAAAGCAGAAAATGGACAAACAAATGAAGTAGAAGACGATATACCACCGGAAGAAGGTACAACCCTATTCTTGCGTAACCTAAACTTTAAAACGCGGGAGGATGCAGTTCGGAATCATTTTAAACATTTAGGCCCAATACACACTGTACAAGTTGCAATGAAAAAAGATCCTGAGGATCCTAAAAACCGAATACCACTAGGATATGGTTTTATACAGTTCAAACGTAAAAAGACTGCTGAAGAAACTTTAAAAGATATGCATTTTACTCTAATAGAAGGCAATCAAGTTGAGTTAAAACGCAGTGATAGAACTCTAAAGTATTTGAATATAAAATTTATTTAGACGTATTATAAAATTAAATTTTGCAGAGTGGAAACAAGGCACATAAAGAAGCAGACTAACGTAAAAGATCAGACTGGCACAAAAGTGGTTGTTAGGAATATCCCTTTTCAGGCAAAACTTAAGGAAATTCGGGAAATTTTCGAGTACAACACAATTGACTTTTCTATGTAACCATGTATTTTCATTGCTTTGTTTTTGTAGGGTTTTTGGAAACATAAAATCTATTCGTTTACCTAAGAAGGTAACTACAGGTGAAGAGCAGCACAGAGGATTTGGTTTTGTTGATTTTTTTGATGAGAGTACTGCGAAAAAGGCCTTTGATGCGCTTTGTCAGAGTACTCATTTGTATGGTCGAAGATTGGTACTTGAGTGGGCGGAAACGACTGAAGATGATGTTGATAAGTTAAGAAAGAGAACGGCTGAGAATTTTACTGGGTCAAATAGTAACCCAAAAAGAAGTAAAAAAGCTGTTTTCGATGATAGTAATGTTAGTGAGTTAGTTAAAGTAGACGATGACGATGATGAATTATAATAAAGGTTTATAATACTGTTATGGAATAGAGTATTTATTTATTATTCACCCTCTTTGGCTTTGCATGTTTACTATTCATAGTTACATATGTATGCTGTGATCATTTTAATCGGGTGGGAACGTAATTCTCTCTAGTTACCGTAAAGCCTTTTGTGCCATGGGAGGAAGAATAACGTCTTCCGATTCGAGACAACGATTGCAAGTGGACCTGCAATTTAAAGTTGCTCTCGAACCACTGACATTTTCTCTGCAAGGCCTTTTTATCGTAATCTATTGTTAGCAGAAAACAACCATGGGTCGGCGTCGGTGGAATTCGACAGCGACCCATGGTTGTTTTCTGCTGACAACAGATTATGATCCTACTTCGTACTTAATTGGTCCGAATTTTGTTAATGGGGTTGTGTTTTTTTCCTTTTCGTTTTAATGTGTAAGTCTGTTTTCCTTTTAATGTTTTTACACAGCCTAATCTATGTAGGTACAAGTCCGGAATTTAGGACAGTTGTAGCTATTTTGGCCTCCGACCGTGTACAAATTTTACGTTCGATTCAAAGATTCGGTGCTTTATGCGTCTGGATATTTTGCTGCGCTATATCTCAGTAACAACCCCAGCCTTATTGATGCAGGCCTGAACATCAGCTTCAGCTCTGTTCAGGTCATAAGTTTGGTTTTACCATCGTTGATCTTAAGTCCTGCTCTGGGACCTCTACTCAGAGTACATTAAGTAATTCCACTGGTATTCCATCAAACCCTAGGGACTTACTGAGGTCCACTGTCTTTATTGCGTCCGACACCTTCAAATTTTATTGAAGTGCTAATGTTCATATTGGCCAAGGCCTGCGGTTCTCGAATGAAGAGGTATTCGACAGTACAAGGCTGTTGTTTAGGACTTTAACAAAATGTTCTCCCCAACTCCGCAGTGGATGCTTCTTTGTAACAAGTAAGGACCCGTCGGTATCTCTTACAGGATGTTCAGTTGTAAGAGTCTTTCCTGCCAGTTTGTTTCTTTCTTGCACAAATCTCTAGATCTCCACTGTCACTGGCCACTGCGGTACGCTGCATTACATCTGTATCTGCCTTTCCTGTTAGCGCGTTAGGGGCCGTCCAAGTATTCCGTAACGCAGTTTTTGAAGATTTCAGTACCCCCTTCCCCCTTGAAAAGCGCCGTACCGTTTCGCGCCACCACCTAAACATTACGTAACACTCAGAAGATTATTTCTACCTAAAAATGTCAATTATGTTCCGCAAAATACCGGAATAAGAAGCAATGTAAATTAAACGAAATTTCAGCCCACTTTGTCCCTAATGTGTTCGAGTGAAATTCGTAAGTTCATGTCTTGTAGTTTTGGTGGTTTTGCTTAACCGCAACGGCCGGACTCTTAGAGTACAAACTATGGACTTGTGGTACACGGCTTATTGTGGTTATTTGCCATATATATACTTCTGTATACTCAGTGAAGCGACTCTTTTCGTACGTAAAAAAATATGTGTAGTGTAGATATACCATATATACAACTGAGCCGTGAGTCAGGAGTTAATAGTTAGGATTAATTTTAACAAAAACTTAATGTTACGTAACGCGTTGCTAGACCGCTCCCCCTCCCTATAACGCACCGTAACGTTTTACAAGACACCCCCCTCCCCCAACTGCGTTACGTAATACGCCTTTCTGTAGAAATCGGAATGCGGTTTTCAGGTCCATTCACATGGTTTACTGTTAGTGGAATCTTACCCCACAGTATCGAATGGCATCGGGAGTTTCGAATTCAAATATAAATAGTATACAGGATTAATACAAACATATAAAAATAATCATAAGTAACAAATGAAATAACACTAAAGGAAAGAAAAAAAAACTTTAGCCAAGCTGATCCCTAATTTGAAATTTAGATAAGTGGAAGTCAATAAAGTTAACATGGTCATTAAACGAACGAGATAATGTGCTCAGGCAGGCCATAGATAGCGCGGTGGTGAGGAATATGTAAAAAGCTGCGAGTCCTCAGGGAGCGAGACGGAACCGCCGCAATTCCCACCCCGCAGACAGTCGAAAGAACGATTACAGACCAAAGATTCCAAAGAAAGAAGCATAAGCCGCTCAGCATATGGATATGGAGGACCACGAAGAGGATCAGCCCAGGGAAGGTCACGAAGGGCGAATTTAACAAATCTGGCCATACGATCAATGTAAACAGCATAGAAACGAGACCAAACTGGACTAGCACACTCTTAGTGCAGTAGAGAAGCTTCGTAAGATATGGGTCGTCAAACTCCTTAGACCATCTTTTAACGAAGCGCAGAGATGCACTAACTTATAATACCATCAAAATGATCCTCGAATGAAAATTTGGTATTTAACATAACTCCGAAGTCTCTGGTTTTGTCAAGTCTAATCTATGGCCTACCACCAATAGCAAAATTAAAGTGCAGAGGATTCCTTTTTAGAGATAATGACATAACAGTGCACTTGCTAATATTCAGAGGAAGGAAATTAGTCTCGTCAAATGAGTAAAATTCTTAAAGATAATATCACAGTTAAGATCCAAAACCGAAGTCTTAAAGAAATCACCAAAGAGATTAGCGATCGTCAGAGGATCACGCCAAAAAGCAAAATGTCCCAGTTACCACTGAAATTAATGAATTTCCAGAATTTCTTAGGATCAGTGTCTGCTTAGTTTTATCTAGGAAGTCGATATAAGAAGATTCGAGAGCTGACCGAGGTACAAAACCTCTTCCAAGCCTTGTTCTTCAAGTTTCTAAGTGCTTCGTACACTTGCTAAGCCAAGTATGAAGTATGCAGAGGTCAGCTTTTTCAAATTTATAACAGTAATTACTATAGTCAGCAGAATTTAAAGTAACAGGATCAAAACAATAGATGACGTTAGGCGCCGGATGATGATGAGGCTCAGGAACCAGGGTCTACAAGAGTCATTCACCACGTCGTTAACGTGCAACAATCTAGAGGAAGAAGTGAATACCCAGGAATACCATCGATGAAGGAAGGTATATGTGATGGAGAAACAAGTGATTGTCGTAGACAATAGTCATCCGCAGAGTATCCCAAACTCACATTAAACCTCTCGAAGTCGCCCAAAAGCAGAAAGTCATCCGATGGGAGCATGAGATCAACAACACAGAAATAGTCAACTGCTCATAAATATGTGAGCCTGGTGAAATGTAAGTTGTGGCGACAAATATATTTTTATGAAGGAACCTCAGAACCACATAAAGGACCTCCAAAAGATCACACCCAGCTACATCAACAACCGCACATGGCAGGTTGCAACGAAAAACACACAGAACATCTCCGCCAACAGGAGCACCCACAGTGGGGAAAAATCTCAGCATCAGAAATCTTCCCACTCAGCCAAGTCTCAGTAATACAGATAATGTCAAAACAGGATTCAGTCGATCCCAAGAAAAGGCGAGTAGTTTTAGAGTGTAGTCCAGTTACGTTGGAGTAGTAGAGATAAATTTCGGTGACACGTTTTTTAATGCGGTAGTAAGACGCAGCTGACCTCAATGCAGTGGAAGCGACTGAAGGAACTGTCCCGATTTTAAACACAGGCAACTGTATCAGATGATCATAGAATTGCTGGAACAGAAAGCGGCGGACTAGATGTGGGCCCATCGCGGATTTCGCTAGTCGAACGCCGTTGTGAAGTGCACCGAGCGTTCCGCTCATTCCGTTTACCCCGGCGATACTACCCTCTAACGGTTCGAACAAGAAGTGGTTAAGAAAATGTCGGGCGGCTGGGATGACCGAGAAAACAATATTCTACCTACTGAACAAGAAATTGCCGGTACCTTCTAGGAAACTTTCTCACTCGGAACAACAACTTGCAATTGACGACAAGGGAGACAAAGATGGAATTGCTAATACGGCAAGGATACCGATGGGGGGAAATCCCGAAAGTTTGCGAAGACGAGCACGACGGTTTCTACCAAATTTGAGTCAGTAACAAGCAAGGAAGGAATTCTAAAGTAGCTGGAGACTGCCAACGAGGCGAAGGTTACACCTACGATCAAGAAGGCAGAAAAATAAATAAGTCGGAGGAGGTTACACTTCCAATACTGAAGAAAACCAAAAAGGGGCAGTCACCTACTTTCAGAAAAGTGGTAAGCGTGGACCCAACAAAACAGTTGAGCCTAACGACACAATTCGAGGAGTAGGAAGTAGAATTCTTGATGTGAGAATCGGACTTTGTCCCAAGGTTCAATGGAGTGGCTTATTTAATGGGCCCTTCAGGTTGACCTGTGAGGAGATTAGTACGCTGGAGTACATCAAATCCAAAGTTGCAAAAAATGGAAGTGGTTAGAAAAAACGAGGTACCCAGGTTGAAAAGAATCTCAGTCCGGCTCCCGAATGAGTTTCTGGAAGCGAGGGAGATTTTGAGCTTCATGGACAGAATGAAACGATGCTCAGTCAGGAGGAGATCCTAACGATAATTGGAGTGGGAGAACCTAGGAACTCCACTCCAATAAAGAAAGAGTCATCATCATGACGTGCTTGGTCCACGTTACCCTACACAGGAGTGGTGTAGTGTGGCTACTGCCGCGCTAGCTGAAATGATAGTAAAGAAAGATGCTAAGATTGCCCTTATTCAGGAACCATCCACTTTTGAGGGAAAGGTCACGATGTGGAACTTAAAAGTGTTTACTTGTTTGTTAGTATTATGTTATAGCTTGTAATTGTAGTATGTATTGTTATGTAAAAGCTTGTATTAAGCTTAAATAAATAAATATACCCAGAACAAGGATAGGCCAAGGGCTTACATTTTTGTTAAAAAAAAGATATCCACTATTTCTATTACACAGATTAGCGATCGTGATTTTGTAGCCGTCCAATGGGAAGTCGGTAAAGGACTAGACCGGAAGCATCAGCATACCATCCTTATGAAGAAAATCCACCTGCTACGGAAATTCTGAATAATATGGTTGCATACCTAACCAGAATGCGCGTGCACTTAAAATTGTATAGGGCAGCACAGACCATAAGGGTTAAGTCCCCTAAATAACGGCAATAAGCCAACTTTCATTAATAAAAATATTTTTTAAAAAAAAAGTTGAACCGACTTCACAAAAGGCGCTAAAAAGCATAAAATAATTTTTAATTTTATATCTATTACGACATTTTGAAGTCGGTGCAAATCAAACAAAGCAAACAACTACGAAAAAAATATTTAATCGTCATTTCTTATGATCCCGTAAGCTGAAACGTTCAGGTAGTATTATGTATTATTTTCAATTGTGGTTCTGTACTTGTTTTATTTGTTTAATTTGCACCGACTTCAAAATGTCGTAATAGATATAAAATTAAAAATTATTTTATGCTTTTTAGCGCCTTTTGTGAAGTCGGTTCAATTTTTTTTTTAAAAACTATTTTATTTTTCACTTTTTAGTGTCTCCGACGAAGAAAGAACCATCCAAATCGGTCCACGCGTTAAAAGTTAGTTTAAACCCCCTACCCCACCCCCATTCCCACTAAACTTTTTTTCTCATGGTACCAATCAAGGAACATACTCTACCGAACAGAAAAGGAATCATCGAAATCGGTCCACACGTTACGAAGTTACTACCCCTCCCCCATCACCACAATAGGATCAAATTATTCTCCTATTAGCAATGGGGGATCACACTCTATACAACAGCAAAAGAACCGTCCAAATCGGTCCACGTGTTACAAAGTTAGGTTCCACCCCCCTCACTCCAGCAACATTTGTTTTCTCGTAGTATCAACCAAGGATCATATTCTACCCAATAGAAAAAGAATTATCCAAATCGGTCCACGCGTTAAGAAGTTCCACTACCCCCCCCCCCCAACCTTTCACCATAGGACCAAATTATTCTCCTATTAGCAATGGGGGATCATACTCTATACAACAGAAAAAGAACCATCGAAATCGGACTACGCGTTACAAAGTTAGGTTCCACCTCCACCCCCCACCCCCATCCCACCAAATTTTTTTCACCTGGTATCAACCACGGAACATACTCTACCAAACAGAAAAATAATTATCTAAATCTTTCAACGCGTTACAAAGTAAGACTACCCCTCTCGCCCCTCCCCCCACCTAGGCCTATAAATTGGAAAGTGACACAGGTAATATTTCTACCTAAACCCAACAAGACTGACTATAGCACATCTACTGCATATAGACTAATAAGCCTAATAAGCCATTCTCACTGAAAGGTCTGGAAAGCCTGATAGAATAAGAATTAAGGAAACCGATAGGCATAAGCCAACTATCAAGTCAGCAATATCAATATATGAAAGGTAGATCGGTTGACTCCACTCTACATAGCCTGTTGCACCAACTGGAAAAGGCATTGATGTTCAAGGCTATGGGACGGGGTAAACAACTTCTCTTCTGTTCTTCAATGTGAAATTGCAGCGATAGAGATAGGAGCTATGCAGCTAACGGAACGGTGAGTAAGATTCGCCAAAATAGCAATATATACAGATAGCCAGACGTCCATAAAATCATTAACAAACGCCGCGGTCAAATCTAGAACGATAAAGGAATGTAAACAGGCCCTCGTGGAGTTAGGGCGTTGTCAATTTAATATACATGCCTGGAGCGATGCGGAATCTCAGGAAATGAAAAAGCAAATGAGTTGGCGGAGAAAGGCACAAATGAAGAAACTTCAATATAATAATATATGCTCAAACCTGAGCATCATCATCCAGAGAATCGAAAATAAAATCCTGGAATGTGTAACGAGGAGGCACAAAGGAAAGCACAAAGCTAGGTATATAAAAGCGTTTTGGAGCACTCTCAATGTACATGAGTCTTAAAAGATTATCAAGCTTAACAAGGCCTAATTGAGACTTCCTTGTCTCGTGACAGGGAATGCACGGCTAAGGGCTCATACCAAAAATATAGGAGTAACGAACTCCAACCTGTGCAGGGAAGGAAACGAGGCCGTTTTGAACGTTCTTGGTCAATGCCTAGCCTTAACGCAAAAATTTAGAATCTTAGGAACTTCTGCGAAGATCTATCAGAAGATTATCCAATTTGTTATGGGATCAGTTGGCTCAACACTGGGCTTTAGGACTACTAAAGGCCTCAGTGCAGGGAAGCCTTACATCTTCGCCCCCTCCCCCTCCTGATCCAACCAACCAACCAACCATGTAGTAGAATTATTTCATTTTATTCGCGATTAATTAGTTCTCCTTCAACATATTCGAATTCCCAACATATAACCCAAAAAAATCCATTTGGGGGTTGCATAGTAATGTCGCGGTTTCGGAATAGACTTTAAATTGTGGGTCCAAATCTTATGCAATGGACACACCGAACCCGAAATCACTTCAAATAGAGATTCAAACCGAAATCGCGTGATTTCGAGACTGAGAATCACTGAAAAGTTGAGTAATTTCATACGTTCT
The DNA here is from genome assembly GCA_964036015.1 of Leptarthrus brevirostris. Taxonomy (NCBI): domain Eukaryota; kingdom Metazoa; phylum Arthropoda; class Insecta; order Diptera; family Asilidae; genus Leptarthrus; species Leptarthrus brevirostris. The sequence continues at coordinate 94,134,714 of OZ038374.1, forward strand.
TCAAAGCTCCACATGTGGGATAAGAAATTTAAAATCTCCAAATATTTCAAAGAATTTCCAGTTGTCATTATGTTTGTCAATGGTTAATTAGAACAGCAACAAATTCAAATTTCAACAAAAATATAGTACAAAAATTAGATCCAGTGGTCTTCCTTCAGCTGTAAAAAAAATATAATTGGTCTTCGGAGAGAGAAAATAAAAATACATCCATTTCTACTTAATATTATTATGTTGGCTTTGGGCCTTAGTCTTTCGGCTTTTGGCCGGCGATGGTTTTCTCCTACGTCAGGCTTAACGCCAAGACTTCGGGGATCCATGTGCGCATGATAAACGTATTCATTTCAGTTGTTCATTTTCATGCGCATGGGAGATTCCTGTTCTAATGGTCGCAGGCAAAAATGAACATTTTGAGTAGGGTTCAAATGGCCGCCTCTACAACTACAACAGAAGCTTCCTGGATTTAACTGGGGTCCGCGGGGCCGTCAAGCCCGTGACTTCGAAAAAGTTCCCCTATGGGTCTTTAAGGAGAAACCGCTGATGTATGATGGGTACAAATTACTTTGAGTGGAGTAAACCATTTTTAATTTCCAATATTTACTGTGAATTTGCAGCTCTTGCAAGCAGCATGAATATTTACGACGTGAAAATGTAAAAAATCATTGAAATTACTGAAATAAAAATTACAAAAAAGGTTGTTTTAATCTTTAAAATGCTAACCCAGAAATATATATAAAATGATTGTGAATATTGTCATCTATTTCTATCGCCTGCATTTCGAAGGCGACATGCCATCGACAATATAAAAACCGGGTTGAAGAAAAGATACCTACACACAAAGAAACAACTAGCGAAACGTGATCCCATTTTATTCAAGAGATTTAAGAGCACCAGTAACTTCAGATATATGTGGGAGAAACCGCTTTGTTGACAAACGAAATCACCAAAGATATGTGTCACCACCGCGATTTGACGAAATGTTGTAATTTCGGGTTCGATGTGTCTAAGGTATGGTCATCGAATTGGGTGAAGTACTTCTTTCGCCCCACACCTACAAGAGGTAGACATGTCACACAGTAAATATCTCAAATATGATTGATATATTTTTAATAAAGGGTAAATAGAAAATGCACTTGAATTTAAACCATTTATTAAACCACTTTTAATCAATACAAATTTACAATTTTCTTGTATTATTCAAAAAATAGAGAAAACAGAACTTTAGAAACATTCGGCAAAAATGTTTTTAAACTTCAACAATTTGATTTGCAATCAAAGCATTTTTTCAAAACAATCCTTTGAGGTCGATTAAAATCCAATAACTAAAATATTAAGCTGCTGGTATAATAAAAAAATTATATTCATTAAAAATTGATCAAAACAAACAAAACACATGCATAAAAAACAAAACCTAAAAATAATGCAAAAGATGAAATAAATACTATGAGAGGCAACTATAGCGAGTCGAAATGGTTAATTGCACAAAGTCCATTTATAATAATTCGTTGAACTGGATATTGATAGGATTCATTCGAACAATACTTAGAAGCTCATGACTAGGAAAAATGAGAAAAAAGCAAAAATTTAATGAGATTACGAGGAAGAATATCGATCACAGTTAAGTTAGGACTAGCTCGAATTTATACGGTGCGTTTTAGGTAAAGCGTTTTAGTAAGTCATAACATTGCACTAGGATACTGCCCCTTCACATTTTGGAGGGCCAAAATAAGTTACAATCTAAAAAAAATTGAGCAATAATTCTGGCTAAACCATAATAGGCATAAGTCTTAATAAAGCCTTTAATAAAGTAATTAAAAAAAAGTCATTAAAAGTTAACTTTTTCTTTAAATGTCAACGAAGTTAAATCGCAAGTAAATATTTTCCTTTAACATGGGAAGTCATAGATTTGCAGCTACTTTACACCAGCCTATACTTATTATAGTTCACCCTTCGATATAAAGTCAAAACTCTTAAAACTAGATTAGTAAGGTTAGTAAGACAACCCAAACATCACACTAGACGGTTAGGACGGTTGAAAACCACCTCGATAATAACTCAAGTGGGGGTTAATGTGTAATTGCAAAGGCCTGCCAGAACTGTTAATGTTTTTGTCTAAAGCGCATCTATTAAGCTCATTGTACGATCTGTATGGCCTTGTTTACTCTTTTTTTGGGGGCTCTTCCTTCTTGGGTGATGTGGGCTTTGGTTTAGGCTGCTGCTGTTGTTGTTGTTTTTGTTGTTGTTGCGGAGGTTTCTGCTGCTGAACTTTAGGCTGCTGCTGTTGAGGCTTTTGTTGTTGTTGAGGCTTTTGCTGTTGGGGTTTTTGCTGTGGTGACTTTTGCGATTGTTGATTTTTTTGTTGTTGTTGTTGCTGAGGTTTTTGCTGGGCCTTAGATTGAACGGCTGCGCCTTGTTCAGGTCTTAATTCCTCCGCAGTTTTGTTTTGTGATCGTTCTTGCAATTTTGGTTGTTCTTTTTGCGAAATTTGCTGCTCTACATCAGTCTCTTGTTGAGGTTGTGAAGGTTTTATTTGAGGTTTAGGCGAATCAGATTTTTGCTGTGATTGCTTTACTTGTTGTGGTTTCTGCTGCGACTTGGCTTCAGTCTTTTTCACTTCACCTTCAGTCTGTTTTTTTGGTTGCTGTTCAGTCTTTTTCGGTGGTGGAGGAGTTTTTGATTTAGATTTGTCAGTCCTTTTAATATCTTGTTGTTTTGTTTTTTGAGTTCCTGGCTTTTGTGATGTTTCTGTTGCAGAAGACTTACCAGTATCGGGTGCTTTTGGCGCTCCTGTTATCTTAGGAGACTGCGGTGCTTTCTGCAAAGGCCCACTAGGAGATTTAACAGTTTCGGGTGTTTTGGGTGCTCCTGCCGGTTTATTAGGCTCCGCACTTTTTGGTAAGCTTTCACAAGGAGACTTTGCAGTATCGTGTGTTTTATGTGGCTCTTTTGACTTTGCAGGTTCTGCTGGTTTCGGCACGACTTCACTTTGGATCTTTGTATTGTCAGGCGTTTTAGGTACCTCAGCTGATGTAAACGATTCTAATGGCTTGATTGGACTATCTTGGCTAGTAACTACAGGTTTCTCTACTTCACCAGTTACTTTTACAGGCGGTTTAGATACTTCAATCATTGCAGATGTTTCAGAAGATTTAATGGTTTGTTCAGCGTTAGCAGCTTTAATTGGTGTTGAGCTTTCAGACGACTTTACATCTTTTTTGGGCCCTGACTCCAATTCAGATGATCCGGGTTGGTTGGGTAACTCACTGACTGTCTTTGGTATTTCAGATGCCGGGGGTTCAGTTAGCTTGGTTGTTTGATTTGGATTAGGTGTTTCAGCTAGCTGTAATGTTTCAACCGGTTTAGATATTTCGATTTGGTTGGATTGTTCAGTTGGTTTAATTGGTTCAACTGGCTTAGATGACTCAACCGGTTTTGATGTTACAGCTGGTTTGAGTGGCTCAACTAGTTTTGATGTGTCAGCTGGTTTAGGAGATTCAACTGGCTTTGATGTGTCAGCTGGTTTAGGAGATTCAACTGGTTTTGATATTTCTACTGTTTGAGGGGTTTTCACTGGTTTGGATTGTTCAACTGGTTTAGTTATTTCATTTGACTTAAATAATTCAACTGGCTTAGGAATTTCGGTTGATTTAGATGTATCAATTGGCTTAGGTTGAACAACTGGTTTAGTTGTATCAATTGGCTTAAACGACTCGATTGGTGTTGGTGTTTCAATTGGCTTTGGTTGGTTAACTGGTTTGGATTGTTCAACTGGCTTAGATAACTCAGTAGGTGTTAATGCTTCAGTGGGTTTTAGTACAACTGGTTCCGGTGCTTCACTTGGTTTAGATGTTTCAGTTGGTTTCAATTGTTCCACTGGTTTACTTGTTTCTACTGGCCTTATTACTTCATCTTTTTTTGGAGCATTCTCAACTGTGCTAGGCTTATTAGTCTCACTTTGTTTAGGAATTTCTACTGCTTTCGGCGTTTCGGCTAACTTAGTGATTTCGGCGAAAGTTAGTCCTTGATCTTGCTTCTGCGTTTCAATTAATTTTGAGATCCCTGATTGCTGTTGTGGCAATTTGGGAATTCCATCAGCTGACTTGGGTGTTTCTGTTAATTTTTTAACTTCACTTGTTTTAGTGACTTCACTTGAAATTTCACTTGGCTTAGGGATATCCTCACTATGTTTCTGTTGTTCTGCAGCCTTACTTGTTTCGTCTTGTTTTGGTTTATCAATTGATTTGGGTGCTTGTGCTTCAGTTGATTTGAGAGTTTCAATTTTTTTAGATACTTCGGTAAATTTTGCTTCGTCTGGTGCTGGTGGTGCTTCTGCAGGCTTAGGAGTTTGATTTGATTCGGTCATTTCCGCTGCAACTTTTTCAACTTGTTTTTGTTGCTCAATCGCTTTAGGAATTTCTACTGGCGGTGAAATTTCAGCTTGTTTTGATACTTCAACTTTTTTAGAAGTCTCAACTTGTTTTAAATCTTGTTTTTGAACTTGTTGAGAATCGTCAGTTGGCTTAGAAGGTTCAACTTGCTTAGGACCTTTAGCAGATTCAGGTTCTGCTACCCCTTCTGATTCTTTTAGTAATGCTGTCGCCTTTTGAGCTTCAGTTTTTTTAGAGTCTTCTTTAGACTTAGAAGGCTCTACTGCTTTTGATTCTTTTATTGCTGGTTCAACTGGTTTAGGAGCTTCTGCTTTATCAGATACTTTATTTGGCTTAGATATTTCTGTTTGATTAGATTGCTCAACTGATTTAATTGTTTCCGCTAATTTCGGGGCTTCGACTAGCAAAGGTGTCATATTTAAATTAGGATTGTTTTCACCTTTAGCAGCTTCACTAGCTAAAGGAGGTTCAGGTTTTTTAGAAATATTTGCGACTTTAGTAGCTTCAATTATCTTAGAAGCTTCTTGAGTTTTGGAGACTTCAGCAGACTTTACTGCTTCAACCGATTGTGATTTTTCCTTGGTGCCGCCTTCAACCGATTTTGGAGTGGCTGCTAATTTGTTACTGTCTGCTTGCTTTGCTACATCACCTTTCTTTGACTTTTGATTAGACTCTGATTTTTTCCCCTTGTCTTTCTTATTACTTTGGTTTTGTTGTGTATTGCCACTTTTTGCTTGTTCAGGCACATTTATTTTTTCTTGCTTACCTTCTACATTACCATCAGTCTTACTATTTGGCACTTTTTTAGCTTTTTCAGGCACTTTGTCGGTCTTAGACTCAATGAATTTCTCTTTCTTTTCAGCTGATTTTTTCCCTTCAGTCTTTTTAGAAATATCCTCTTTTTCTTCTTTCTCATTTTTCCCCGATATTTGTTCCTGTTCCTTCTGTATCAAGTCTTTATTTTCAGATTGAATTAATTGCTCAAATGTTTTTGGTTGTATCTCAATAGACATTCCTGGGATGGGAACTTCATCTTTTGAAGCCTCATCAAAATTCTCAACTAGGGTCGGAACATCATCTTCCTCGGCAACGCTGCTTAGAGTTTTGCTTGCAGTCATATTGTTAGCAAAACGCCTCAATTGTATAACAGTATCCTGCCCCAATTGAGGAAGAATTTCTGGGAGCATTTCAACAACCTGGTAAAAGGATACACATGTTAAGACATAATAATAAATAATGTATATTATATAGGCTTCTGAATTTAAAATACTGAACTTGAACTATTTTCTGCCCTACTTAGAATGTTGAAGTATATTTCTTTCTTCGGATTTTTAGAATTGACTATTATTATTTATTATATTATACTACCCCGTTTCATCAAAGTTCGTCAGTTTTATTTTTTCTTATATAATAAAGTTGAATCGCATAAATTTATGTTTAAATGTTTAAAATAGTTTTTTAATATTTATTCTTTTAAATATAATACATTTTTATGATTTTTGATACAATTTTTGAAAAACAATAAGATACAAAACAAAAAAAAATTAATTTATTATGTAAAACCTAAAAATCGTTATAAGGCAGATATTTCAATTATTAACCTCAACGATTTTTACCACTTAGTACCACCTTTTGCTGAAATAACCGATTCTATTCGATTTGGCATTGCTTCTACTATTTAATAAAATTGTATTGCATTTAAAAGAGATTAAATTGATAACATTTAAATTTCATGTTGATAGAAAATTTTGTGTTTTTACTTCATTTTATACGAAAAAAATAAAAATGACGAACTTTGATGAAACGGGGTAGTATGTGTAATATTTAACAAGTCAATACCCAATATAAAATTCAGTAAATAAAAAAGTTTAACTTAATGTAATTAATATGTAAGTTCAAGATTTTGTTTTTACTTTGCTGACTTTCAAGTTGTGTCTCTACGAAGATGTTTTAACTGTGATACATTATTAGAACAATTTAATGTTAACAATTATTATATAATACTGTAAATTTAGAATGTTACTTAAAATGGTGTTTCATCCTCATGTTTGATTTAATTTCGTACTTTAGATAATTGAATTATATAGTGCTTTCTACCTAAATGGATGTGTATTGTTCTGAATGAAAAATGAATAACTATAGCTTTTAATAAACATCGGACCAAGAGTTTAAATATATAATATCTCTGTGTGTTGGCGATTTTTTACAATTTTAGAAATGGATTTCAATTTGCAACGAACTTGTATCAAATTGTGCGTAAAAAACGGATTTAATGGTGCGCGAACGTTGGAAATGTTGGAAACGTGTTTCGGCAACGATTCTCTAAAGAAAACGGTCGTTTACCAGTGGCACGAGCGGTTCAAAAGTGGTCGTGAGTCAATCGAAAATGATGAACGCATTGGCAGACCATCGACATCGAAAACCGACGAAAACATTGATAAAGTAAAAAAAATGTTGATCAATAACCGCAAATTAACCATCAGAGAGATAGCGGAGGACTTGAACATTGCCTATGGATCCGTCCAAGACATTTTGGTTAATGATTTGGGTTTGCGTGGTGTAGCAGCAAAGTTGGTGCCAAAAGACCTCAATTTCATGCAAAAAAGAGACCGTGTTGACATCGCAAAAGACATGATTTGCGAGGCTGAATCCGATCCCACATTCATCCAAAGGATCATTACTGGAGACGAGACGTGGGTTTATGAGTACGACACGCAATCCAGACATCAGGCAAGTGAATGGCGTTCACCAAATGAGCCGAGACCAAAAAAACCACGTCGTTTTCAGTCAAAAAAGAAGGCAATGCTCACGGTTTTCATGGATTACAACGGTGTAGTGCATCAAAACAAAGAGTATTATTTGGGCGTTATGAGACGTTTGCGTGAAGCAATTCACCGAAAGAGACCAGAATTGTGGGCAGAAAACTCGTTGATTTTGCACCATGATAACGCACCGTTGCACAGTGCCATCATTTGCCGTAATTTTTTGACGAAAAATGCAACAAATACCATCCAACAGCCACCGAATTCACCTGATTTGGCTCCCTGTGACTTTTTTCTGTACAATCGAGTTAAAAAACCATTACGGGGAACGCGTTTCAGCAGCCGAGATTAAGTAATGGAAAAATCGCAGGAAGCACTGATGGACATACCGAAAACCGAATATAAAAAATGTTTCGAGGATTGGATCAAGCGCTGGCATAAGTGTGTTGCAGTCGATGGGGATTACTTTGAAGGGGACAATATAGATTTAGATTAATAAACTTGTATTTTTAATTTTCTGAATAAATTCCGGGAGCTTTTTGATCAAGGTGGTATTTCAATTTTTCTTGTTTCAACCGTTTTAAGGTATCTCCATTTTTGCATTGCAATGTAAACTCTTGAAAATCGTTTTTGTTTGAAAGTAAAATGATTCAGTAAATTCTCAAGAAAGTGTTCATACAGCTGCTACAACCTCCTGACGAACTTCAGTGCTTCGTCGCTATCACAGTTAAATTATAAAGTTTTTGGACTCCATGTCCAGAGGCTTTGTTTATTCAAACATAGGCTCAATTCGCTACAAAAATAATACGCTTCAATGAAGCGAAATTTAATAATTTAATACAGGCTCTCTCTTCAAAGTTATAACAAATGTTCTCGATTTTCTTCAAACCCCCTTCGGAACAGACGAAAAGTATAACAAAATGTTTTGTCAGCGGCCGCCTTGCGCGATCCCCTTACATTCCTCAGCAAATCAGCTCAAATTTCAAACACAGAATTCTGTCACCAAAATTTCTTAGCGATAACCAAAAATGCTACGCATGCACATTTCCTCGTAATGCATAATTCGCACATTCGTTGACATGTTTCAACCCAATGCAATTGACCCATTGACCAATCGCATACAAAGTGCTATTTACGAAATTATTGAAAAAGTACCAAATAAACGCTACATGGGCAATCCTCCCTGGAAAAAGCAAATTTAACGAAGTTTGTTATTGGTAAAAGAAAGAAAGTACTCGATGGTGGGGGAATTAAGATAAAAGTAATCTGCCGAATATAGTTGGGGCAGTTGGTTAAAAACTTTGACTTAGTAATTATCGAACTAGTGTTCCCCCACCAGTGGTAAGGCCTCTAGTCTCTTAGAGTAATAACATTATAAATGAAAGGGTGGCCATTTTTCTGAAGACAAAATTTCCCTGATTTTTCTGGTTCCACAGACAATATTTGAATTTTTCCCTGACTTAAATAGGTTTTTATTGGGGGAGTTAGGTTGCGAATACTCCAATTAGCACTTCACTCGTTTTATACTACGACCTGTAAAATCCGGCTGATTGGTCATGGCCTATCCTAGGCACAAAAACAGAGGAGGAGTAATATAACAGTTGCTGAAGTATTATTTTATTTTGTTAAAAATAAATCTTATTTTATTTCAACAACAAATATTTTCATTTTCTTTTTGAATTTTTGGCTATTTGTAAATATTTCTAGTCAACTTGTATCCTTTGATTGATTTTGAGTATATGTATGCATAACTCAAACGCGGTCAAAAGTGGTTTTGCGTTTCCGCAATGAAGATTTATTTATTTATGGATTTTCATTAACTTAAGAATTTGTGTAATTCTATCTTAAAATATATTCATGTTTAGGTATGACGAATCCTGAAGGTTTTTTTATAATGTAGCTAAAGCCCAGGAGATAACCCTATGATGTATTTAGCGTGGCTCAGGGTAAGAGTAATCAGAGAAATTAAAAGTCTGGTTTGGCCGAGGCTTGAAACTGCATCCATGGCGTGGTGATCGGGCCACTAAGCCATTGATTCAACTCGGTCTTCTGGTTACTTATTGTATGGATCTCCGAAGACATATTGCATCAAACACATCAAATTGTCGGTGCCAATTTTGTGAGAGAATTATACGTGTGTATTCCACCTGTTATGCTCCATTTGGAGTTTATGTAACAATTCCACATAAACATTTTCTAAAGTTTTCCAAAAAGAAATGTCAGAAAGGACATGAACTTTGCTATGTAAACATGTACTTTGAATACGGGCGACCACGCTGATGTTCAAGTTGAACGTTTGAATGCAGAAACGGATTTATTCTTCTACATTCAGAATTGTCGTGGGCATGAGCTTGCCCGCCGGATTCAGCTTGCAAACTTGAAGGCAGATTGCACTACCAGTCCGACATGGCGAAAATTTTAAAAGATTTGAAGGCCTTTCTACATGCAAAAGTTCGGCTTTGTCTTCGGCGTAGCCATCGTTGTTTTAACGACATTTGAAGTTAATGGGTTTATTTCTTTATTCATTCCGAATGATCGGAATGCACCTAATATGTTTCTTTATTCCTTCGGAATATCTTATTTATAATGTTCCGAATTTTTTTATTAGCACCGGTGCATTCAGAAGGCATTCTTCTTGTACCGAAGTCGTTGGCGGAATAAATGGAATAAAACTGTCAAACATAAAGCTAGTTCCAAAAGGGAAGGACTGGAAAAATATAATTGTAAATAAATATACAATTTGTTGTTGAATTATGATTTTTGCAATCATTTCAAATAATATTAAAAACTTAAACCTCAAAAATTGGTCATTGAATATTGCCTCCACTCCATTTATTCCGGCGCATATTCTGTTCCTTCTATTCCTTCCACGGAGTGAAAAGAGAAATGCACCACATGTTTCTATATAGAAAAGTTCAGTGTCTCTTTTAACAGGAAACATATGATTAGAAGTTCCTTAAACTAGTTGGGTTTTTTGTATAAAAGAAATATTAATGTTTCTGAACTTTTTTAATTAATTTAAAGTGTTGCCTTGCCCCTGCGTTTTAAGAGCCAGATTTGAAATTTCTCAAGGCTGAAATTGACGAACACGCTTAACTTTGGATGTAGAAGAATAATTAATTTAACCCGCACTCAAAGCGGACGACCAAGTCGAACTTTTGGATGTAGAATGGCCTTGATTTGTATTGTTAGCGCACATTGAATGGGACACGACGGTGCGACGAAAATTCTTGCCGCAAACCCAATTCTATAGGTTGATACAGATTGCACTTACCAGTGCAACACGACAATGTGACGAAAATTTATAAAGCATTGATTTGTATCAGTTGGTAGATTAAATGCGACATGGCGCGCAACACCCATTTCTATTTCGAAAATCTGTCGGTCGCATTCAGTACTGCCAACAATGAAAGTATAATTTTGCTTGGACCGTTATGTTAATGTTATTGGACAGTCAAGTTTTTCGTAGCATACTGTCGTCATGCGAAATGCGATTCCAATCTCTTTTACAACACGACACCGCCCTTTAGAGCAGTTTTCAAGTGCCATTGGACATAATTTATCCTCTATTTTGAGCTCATTAAACAGACCTATTAAGAAGAACGAGTTGGACGTGAATTCTGAAAGTTTATCGAAGCCAGTGACCATATGTACATACTAAATTAAAATTTGCTATGCCATGTAAACACAACAATTGGGATTTGAGTTTAAACCTCTGAGATATGTTAAAAACAGTACGTTATCGATTGAAAATTCGGAAAAAAATGGGCAAAGGAAAATTGTTCCTTAAACATAAACTACTTTTAATTAAGAAGATCTTAAAAATCCAGACATAGAAAAACATATAACACGGTTACATGTCGGATTGATGACTTGACTTGAGATTGAACTGACAGTTCAATCTGTGGCGACCTACGAATAAAGAACAAAAGGAAAGGCCGATACGTATATATACGAGAACAAAAAGTGAAGCAAAATTTCCTGCAGACTACTTGTCAAATTGCAGACTCATTGTCAAAATTTGACATTTCATTTCTGAAAGTTTTTATGCCGGCAAGTGTCCTCTAGAAGAAAATTTTAAATTTTATGAAATTTGCAAAGAATTTTAAAAATTTGTGTAGTGCAGTGCTAAAAAAACATTATAGACAATTTATTATAAAAACATTATAAGTGAAGTTCACTTAGAAAACATTAATTAATTGATAAAATGAAGTGCATAATAAATTTGTGTGAGAACAAAGTGCAAAATCATCCTGTTGGAGTCTCATTTCATAGATAAATATAGAACAAATAGTAGTTAAATAGTAATGCTACATTGAATGACTTAATTGAAGGCAAATCAATTAGTTTTAGCACGAAAACAAAGCGAAGTAAAAGTTACTTGTAATTTTTCTTGGTAGCCATTCGTTTGTTTTCTTTTAAGGTTCAGTGCTATGGTTAATTTTTAATATAAGGGGGAGTTAGAGAAATATTAACTTTTTATTAGTTGAAAAAATTTGAATAGTTTATTCATTTGTTAAATATTCTATTTTAGATTTCCTTATAAAATTTAAGGTATATAGATAATGTACAGAACTTAATAACTATAAGTATTATCCTAGCCACTAATTTAGTGTAGTAAGAGTTATTTCAAGCAACCAAAGCCGCAACTCTGCCGAAGCCGGTCCCAAGCCCGCTTGCAAAAAGAGGAGGGAGGCCGTAAATTAAAATAATTTTTTTGAGAACAATTTTTTTAACACTTGTATTTAAATTTTTCACATTTGATTTTAATAAAATAAGTCAATTTTAAACATTTCAAAGGCCCTCATAACTCGGCTGAAGAAATTTGTATACTTGACTTATTTTATTAAAATCAAATGTTGAAATTTAAAAGCAAGTGTTTAAAAAAATTAGTGTTCAAAGATAAATTTTGCATTATTTAATTTAAAGTGCGCGCCAAAATTATTAAATTTTTTAAAAAGAACCTCTGCGGTAAAATTTTTCTTTTACTACACCAATGTAGTTTCCCATTTGTGTTAGTAAAAACCTATACCATTTTAAAATTTGCTTCAGAAAATTTTCGTATGGGCCCTTCCTTTCGTTCTTTATTCGTAGGTGGCGACAGCTTACCTACTTGAGATCTTAACTTCACTTACATTGCTTTAGTTCAAGTTCAAGCCGATCCGACAAATTTTTCGGATCGACTTGAGTCAAGACGACTTGAAGTCGATCCGAGGTTATATGCCTTTCAAGTCGACTTGAAGCCGACTTTAAGTCTGCATGTAACCGTGGTATATGATGACAAAATCACCTTTTTTTGTGTAACGATTTTCCAGAGTAGTAAAATCTTAAATTTATATGCATAATGTCTCTCCGGAAGCCATCATTTAAATTAAAAATTTGTGGTGTACGTCAAACTAAAATAAGTCACTCTTGCAAAAGTGAAAATATTTCAATTTTGTTCTTATACAAAATTTTTTTATTTTTTTTATTTTTATTTTTACAAATAGGTCTGTGTGTTCCCTTCCCACCCCACCCCATAAATTGTTGTCGCGGTACCAATGGGGTAACATATTCTATATATCAGAAAAAGAATCAGGAGACTCCTTTTTGAAAAAACACTTGCAAGTTCAGGAGAAAAAATAGCACCAGAATGTGGGATGAAGTAACATTATCCTGTTGCGGAAGAATTGATTTATTATTGAAAAACTTCACACATGACGACCCCGATAAAAAAATGCAAAGTCTTGTTTAAGCAATCGGTGGTCAGGAAATATTTGACCCAATATTCACTTGTTGAGAAAGTTTTGCAATACACTATCAATAATGTAGACAATTTCGCTCGTTCGGCTGATTTAATAAATTGCAAAATCATAACAAGATTTGTATCAGCTCGAAGGAGGCAAGTAATTTGGAAAATGGTTTGGCTATGAACCGAGGAGTCACTAAAACACACGAACAAAATATAGTCGTGCGAGGAAAACGCGTTTTGTTACTAATAATCAGTGAATTTATAAGTTAGTAATTATAAAAAAAAATGTAATAAAGTTTCGCTAAAACTTACGCCTGTCGTTTCGTTTATTAAATGTTCTTATATACTTTTATCAGTGAACCTTATCACGACAAGGACGAAAAGTGTCCAAGGAACGAGTAACTTTGTTTGGCCTGTACGAATGCTTCTGTTACGCATATGACCAAACTTTTAGTTATTGTGAAGTCACGTAAGCTGCGATCCTTTGGATCGGTCGAATTACCCGTACAATATGAAACAATATCTAATGCTTTTCCTCAATTTTTCAACTGGACAACATTATTTGTACTACAAATCTTCGTCTTATATTAGACAACACGCCCAGTCATCTACCACAGGATGAGCTTGTAAGTTAGGACCTTTTATAAGAAAGAATTGCCAATTGAAATCTTGAAATGGAAACATACCAACTAGAACCTCAAAATCTATCAGCTACACATCTGACTTAAGAAGGTATAAAAGACTGGATGGAAGAATTGGAACAAATAAACAAAATAAACAAATAAATAAAATTAGCAGTGAGAAAAGGATGACCATATTTCAAAACAACAAAAAATGAAATAAAACAAGGAAGGATAACGGCTCTGTTAACTACACTAGATTGGGCAATTGAAAATGAAGTCCCACCTACCAATGTACTGTGCTTATACTGATTAAGAGAAAAGGCACTGAATCTTCAACAAAGTAAATTGAAACAATTTTCTAATACTAATTATATATATACCTAAAATGATAAAACTTAGACTTAAATTCTTTCCGCGCCTTTTATTTTCCTTTAATTTTCTAATTACTGTTATGTCTCGCTATCTGACGTTCGTAAAACGATACCTCTAGGGCGTAGGGCATCTAATTCGTGGTAGCGCTATGGACCCGATGTGGCCTATGTGAGGCTTTTTGCCGCCACCGTAACTTAACCTTCGTTAGTTTTGCTTTCAATAAACAAAGTGTTTTAAATAAATTTATACTAGTTTTATTATGTTCTTGGCTACGAATACTTGTGCTTTCTCTTATCCGAATTTTTCGGTAATCCAGATAGCCCCTTGCAATAATTGCCCGGATTAACGAGTCGTTACTGTACTTTATTGTGTTTAATTAAGTGAGACTGCAAATAAAATTTTACACCAAAAACTTGAACTCAATAAAAAATGTTTAGCTCCTTATTTCTTTTAAAGAACAGTCGCTTTAGCCACCTTGCTGTCAATACTGCTGGTCCGGGGATGAAGTGTAGTTGACCCCAAATTTAAATTTTTTGTAAAAATTATAAAAGTGGGAATTCCAAGGGAATCAATTAAAATAGGAAATTACGGAGGACCTACATGTCGCTTAAAGCATTTCGTTAACGTTACGCTATAAGCAATACGATAACACGCCTTTGAGCCGTACCACATTTTACTTGCTCAAATACACTTTTTGGTTCACAGTACATGTAAGTAGCGACCAATAGTATTTTTATAACTTTAAACTTCCTATTTTTATGCGTCAGTCGCGATAATCTCAATAAGCAACACATTTTTTTTGAAGTTATGTTTTCCATTTTGCATAATTATAAAAATCAATTCCACTGAATTTAAATTTATACCGAAATTACAGCTAAAAACTCATAAAACATTTCAAGTTTCATTTTTAAATATGGTCATGTAACAATAGACCGAAATTGTGAACTCATTTCAAACTAAGTTCGGTTTAATTTGGGTCTGTAATGCTATTTAGGGGTTGGTAATTAAGAAGAAAATATTTCAGGTAAAGGATTACAGGAAACTGTAATTTGTTCCTAAAAATTTTCTACCGAAATGATTTCTATAGCTCGCGTGCAGAACATAAATATAAGTACATATTGGATATTTAGCACAGGTTTTTGAAATTTCACAGAATGTTGCTTTCTGAACAATCAAAGCAACACTAACTCAACTCGCATTTTGACATAAAATTTAGTCGACGCAAAACATCTTACATGTACGTCGGGCTCACATCCACAAACCGGCTTGAGGGAAGAAATTTCGAGTCAGGTGTGCATTGGGTCTATTGTCGCAATGGCACACATATAATCAAAGCAAGGTTTATTTGGATTCAGAAAATGCTTTAATATTACCAATACATCTCTTGTTCTACACAAAATCCGGCAGGACAGGTAACTTCATCACACGGAAGCACGACAAGTGTGGGACGGCACTTTGGCATTGGGCTGGCCAAGTACCGAAGCATCAACACTTAAACAACTTTTCGTAGTTTCGTTTTTATCGTGACTACACCGGCGTGCATTTATTAATTTGCTTTCAAAAAATTGCAACAGGCCTAGCTTTTATTAATTGGAATCATCGAGATCGTACTATACAAAAATAATAATATGTTCGTGAACAGGGAAGAGATAAAATTGTCATTTGGCCAAGAGCCTGTACGGCAACAGCCTCTCTACCTATTATAACACCGACCTATAACACCGAAATAAGAAAATAACGTTATTTTAAAAACAGAAATAAGAGAAGAATTTGACTTTATGATGTAGGCGCTTTAGTAGGAGCAAGGATCAATTGCTAACTAATCAGTATAAAAAAAGGCACGATTTTAGTTTCCGTGACACGCCGATTTGACGATGAATTTCGATAAAACACCCCAAAATAAAACGAAAATAATAAATAAATTTTTTTGATTTCTGGCTTAGTTTTCGGGATATTCGATCTTGAAATTTTAGTAACACATCAGTTCGCGACTTGTCAAAATGGCCGAACTTAAAGGTAGCGCGAACTTTTTTATCAAACTTTCTGGAAGGAAGAGGTGTATTAATTAGGATTTTAGATCCCACCTTCTTGCAGGAGAATTTCTTTCAATAGGATTGAATATCCGTTTTGACAAGTCGCGAAGTGATGTGTTACTAAAATTTCAAGATCGAATATCTCGAAAACTAAGCCAGATATCAAATAAGTTTATTTAGTATTTTCGTTTTATTTTGGGGTGTTTTATCTAAATTCACCCTTAAATCAATTATTCCATCAACACTAAAATATCGGTGTCCACGGAAACTAAAATCTCCCCAAAAAAATAAAAGCCAGCGACAGCCATACCGAAGCAAACAGTCCAAAATTTTATGAACAAGCCAATGATTCGATAGAATTAGAGAAAGCAACATTTTACTATAAAAGGAAGAGTATCGGACGATATACTCGGAAATTCCTTTATTTGTCGTAGTAATTATGAAAATCAAGAGCATCTGTTGGAATTTTTTAACCAGAATATCAACACACTATTGAATTAATATACAAAATTGACACTTTTTCTGAAGCAAATTTATATATATATTTCTTCACTAGACTGTAGATTGCACCTTTTACTTAGCTGTGCGAACACTTAATTATAATCTACGACTAGAATAAAAAGGATTTATAGCGCCTTTGACTTTAAAATAGTAAAAAAAATCCTATTTGATTTTGTATATTTTTTGGACATTTGCTTAGACCTTGGAAAGGAATGCCATCCGAATTCTTTGTCTAAAAATAACAATTAAATAGCTGTCATACTTAAATCAGAAAACTCAATGAAAAAGTGAATATTTTAATAAATTTAGATATCTTGTTACTAAAGTATTAAATCAAAAGTATATAAGTAAAAGTGAAAATAACTTTTCGCAGTAAATATTGAATATTACATATTTTGGGGCGAAGATGGAAATTTGGGCAACAATTCCTAACTTTAAATAATTTAAGAGAACATGCTGCCTCTTCAAAATATTTCAGTTATATTACCTTTTTGTGCTCTCCATGGCCGGTTATTGCAAAGGTATTTGCCGACAGGGAAGCTTGTGCTTTTGGATTATTAAAGTGAATAACGCTTAAATCATCTTTGATAATGTTAACCTCCTCGATGCCGGGAATAGTGCTCACCGCTAACTTTTTGAGAGAACTTTGGAGTTTCTTATCGTCGGTAGCGGCTGTTTGATGCACAACCTTCTTCTTACGACGTGGGGTACCTTTTCCTCCAATGCGCACTTGAGATTGCAGTCTTTTCAATTTTTCGGCATTCATTTTCCCAAGATTTGTAGTTTTTATATTCTACGGGATTTAAGTGAAGTACGTGGGTCTGTGGAAATAAATTGGTCAGTAATTTTATTAGAGGCACGTGTTTTTACCTTATACCCTGAATTTTCGCGAGCCGCACACATATACCGCACACGATGGAAAAGATTTTCGCAACATGGCCGCGGAATATTCGTTGGGCTGGGTTTTCCACAAAATTTAACGAAAGGAAAATCTTGGGCGGAAAATTTGACTCAGGATGTGAAACGTTAAAAAGGAGCTTAAAAAAGTCTTTTAAAATTAACTTTTTTATTAGGCATAGTCTTATTAAATACTTTCTTTCGGTTTGAAATTTTTTTCAGAATATAGTTGCTTTTTATCTAAAACCTCTTGAACTCTATTAAGCATTTCGTTGGGTTCATCTAAATGTAGTTTTAATTTAAAACTCTGCTCAACCTTATCGGCTATTTCATTTTCTCTATCGATAGTGTCTTTTATTTGATTATACATTTCTAATTCTTCTTCCAATGCAGTGAGGAGATAGGCATTCTGGAACAAAAGAACGATCATATTTTTGCACTTTTACTGCAATTGTGCACTTGTTTACCTGTTGAAAAGTTCTTTCATGTTCCGCGACCTTATCCTGGTAATATTCTTCATCGGCAGTTGTATATACATTTTCATGCCTTGAATCTTCAACAAGTAAGACATTTTCCGGTATTGAAAAATATTTCTCCATTAAACTATCGAACTCTTCAAATATCTGATCAAAGGAACCAAAAATCTTGTCAGCTACACCACACGTTTTGTTTCGAATAGCTTCAGCTGTTCCGTTGGAAATGTTAGATTTTTTAATTAAACAATTTGCAAAGTCCACAGTTATCTCTTGAATTTTAGATTTCACCATCAACCTGTCTAGGGAATTTTGATTACTTTTATGAAACGTAATACATAAAATATATCTTACTTTCTAATTTCATCTGTTCAACAGAGAAGTTGAAGTGTTGTAGTTCGTATTCAGACTTTTCAAAACTCATTTTTATAAAATTATTTGTTTTAAAAGTAATTAAAACTGATAATTGCAATAAACGCTTTTTCACTATTTTTGAAACGAAATGTCATTTCAAACTTCAAAACATTCGTTAAGTTTTAACGACTGTCAGAATAGCCAACTGAAACATTTGTCCGAATATTGTAGGGCTGTATTTTTTTAAATTGAGTTTACAAAATCGATTGTTCATGAAAACATAAAGTTAGATGTTTTAACGATATTCGTTTGATTTTCGTAGTTTTTAGGATTTTTTCAAATTTCAAATTTGGAAAAATTTACAAAACTAACCACAATCAAGAAAATTTCACTCTTTCCTTAATAAAATAGATTTTAATAGCCTTTAACTATTCCAAGGACAGGAAAAAATGAATTCTTTCTTACAATAATATTAATGGGCCTTTCCACATGAGTATTCCTGCAGAAGATTTAAAACCTTTTTTGTTGTGCATAGGAATCGCGATTGATGATCTTGTGAACACTAGATATTCAAGTGTCGAAGCTGCATGCCTCATGTCCAGCGAACCACAAAAATAACAATAAATGTTTCAATGCCGTAAAACGTATATCATAGCGTAAATCTTGAAAAGATTCGAGCTGTTCAAAGTATGTTGAAAGACATTGGAAAAGGTCTCTGTTCACTCTAAACTGCATCCTGAACTCCTCATCTGCAACATGGAACAACATTTTCAGCGTAATTTTGAATAGATGTCCTCTTTGTCCGTTTTGGAACTAGCTCCGCCACTAAAAGACTAGTGTCATCATCACCGGACGATTCATCATCATCCGCAACTAAAAAACCTTATTAGCAACTTCTTCCTTCTACCTAATTAAAATTTTCTCAATTAATAAACTTACGTTCGCTACAACTTAACTTGTCACTTTTGGCACTCATCTTCTACTTTTTCAGGAAATTTCAGAAAACTGTTTTCGTACTTTTGAAAACTGCACCCTCACCACATAAAGAAGGAGGATACAGGAATTTTCAGATGCAGAAGTAAATTAACAGACCTTTTACGTATGACTTTTACACTTAATCCAACGGCAGTACCATTTTTAGTATGCCGTACCAAAATAGTAGTTATAAAATGGATATACACGTGCGTAATCAGAGCCATGATAACGCCTGGAGCGATAGTTTGGTGGAAAGAAGGAACCAGAAGATTGTGGACCAGGCTCAACGTATGTGCTGTTTAGGCATAACAGGGGCTACCAGGTCAACATCGACAAGGGCCTTGGAGGTCATTCTAAATATTACTCCACTAGAATTCTACGTTATACAGGTGGCACTAAACTCGGCTGTACGTTTACGTATGAATAAACTGTGGAAGGAAAGGGAAATGCAAACCCAACATGAGAAGATCGTTCAAATATGATCAAGAGACTGTTTCAGGAAGAAGATTCCTGGGATTTCAAAACTGGTAATTCCAATTTGGAGGCGATCTTCAAAACTAATTTTCCGACAAAAAGTGAATGGATCAACAATAGGTTGATTCAAGAAAACACATTAGCGATTTACACACACGGCTCAAAATGTGAGCGTGGCTGTAGCTATGGAATGCCGTGCGAGGAACAAAACCTTGAGTTATGGGGAGGGGTAAACAACTCCTCCTCGATTCTTCAATGTGAAATCGCAGCAATAGCGATAGGAGCTAAGCAGCTAATGGAGAGAACGGGGAGTAAGATCCTCTAGGGCAGTAATATATACAAATTGCCAGACGTCCATCAAATTATTAACAAACGCCGGGGTAAAATCTAAGACAATAGGGGGATGTAAACAGGCCCTCACGGAGTTACTAAGACGAAACGATGAGGAAATTCTAATAATAGTCAACCGAAGCATGCCCAGCAAGGAAATCAAAAAGAAATCATGGAATGGATAACGAGGAAATGAGGAAACTCTAATAATACTCAACCTGAGCATATCCATCAAGGAAATCCCAAAGAAATCATGGAATGGGTAACGAGGAGGAACAAAGAAAAATGGTAAAGATCCGACATCGCCAGACATACAAACGCGTTTTGACTTTAGGCGTACAACAGGTCACAGGTCTGCCTAGCAGAAGGCGTACAACAGGTCACTAAAGGCCTCGGTGCAAGGAAGATACACATCTTTCCCCTCTTGCAAACCAACCAACCAACTAAAAAACTAAAAAAGCGACTCTTAAGGAGGGAATCCGTCTGTCTGCCTGTCACAGCTGCTTATTTCAGGAACTAATAATTTTATTGCAAATGAAAAAATTTATTATATTACATTTTAATTTTTTATTTTTGCAAAGGAGGACTGAAGGGGGCGGGGTCAAAATTTTAAAATGGAGTTACTAGGTCAAGTTTTGTATTATATGAAAGAGCTTCAGTTGCGCACATTACAAAATATATTATATTTTCATGTCCTTTTATGCGGCATAGTGTCCGAGTTATGATGAAAAATATCTGAAAAATACCTCCCCCCTTTCTTATCTTAAAAGTTTGCGAAAATCTGAAATAATTAGAGTTTATAGAGATTTATGTAAATGTTACAGGAAAAATAAAACGATGTCTCTAACTAGCATAGTTTTTTTTAGAAATCAGCAACCTTACAAGGTACGGAACCTTCGATGCGCGAGCTTGATTCGCACTTGGCCAGAATTTTTTTAGTTTGAAGGCGTTAGAAATTTTTCGTCGGACATATGATTTTATTCTTGTTTTGGCTGTAAATAAGTGGGGTAAAGAAAGTTAGAAGTAATCCACACGCCTATTTATAATCTCTTATCCGCATCGAATCTAATAACTGCAGCAAAAATACCCGTGCGGAAGCCCAAGAAATCGGTTACATACCTACATATTCCGAATACAGAATGTTGGAATGAGGCTCAACAAACCAGCATGCAAGAAAAAAACAAATGGGTACAACAGGAAGATTAGGAGCTGTAGAGGCTTTATTCAAGTGTCACTTGGTCCATATTTGTATTAAAAACATTTGCAATATTATTAGCAAACCTACACATTATTTGATAGGCTTAAAGATGCCGTAAATAGTGCTCGAAGAAGCAATCTGTAAGGGGGATCGATTATGTAGGGAATAGGACAATTCTCTAGGCAATATTTTGGAAGGTAGTTCCGCGCTGTCTAACTTTTCTTGCAGAAGCTGGTATAAAAATATTATATTTAGCAACTCAACGTCGCTTCTCGAGTGTGGCAGAATAACATTCACTCCAAGGCAGAGAAAGTAGGGCTGATCTAACAAATTTGCGCTAAACGGATTCAATACGTTTAATGTGAGATTCGTAAAGCGGAGAGCAAACCTGGTTAGCATACTCTAGCAGTGGTCTAACTAGAGATCTATAGAGATGGAGTCTTATGCAAGGACTAGGAAATCCCAGCAAAGAATTGGTCCCAGCAATAACATCATTAACGTGGGAAATCAGAAGTTTAGTTGTATATCAAGATACATATCCAAATCCCTCACCCCTTCCATCCATTTTATACAAGTTCCCTCAAACATATATTGAACAATATAGAGTTGCGAGACCTCTAGAAAATCGGGAAATATAAGGTCTTAACCTAATATTTCCCGATGTTCAATTTAAGATTATTGTTGCAGCACTAGTTGAAAAGCAAATGCAACACCTCTTGCGAGATCTCACATTCTACATTACACTTGATTGGGAGATAAATCTTAATAACGTCTACATATATAAGAATTTTACTGCTTTGGAACAAATAATTAAAATCATGAATAGACAAAACGAATAACAAGGGACCCAGTTGACTGCCTTGGGAACGCCAGAAGGAGCCATAAAAGCAGAAGAGAGTGTGAGAACAAAACGTACTGTATAAGTTCTATTAGGTAAATATAACTTAAACCATACCATGAGCGAGGACGGGAAACCCAACTTTGCCAATTTGGAAATTATGATAGAGTAAAACAGCTTATCAAAGACCTTACTAAAATCAGTACAAATGCAGTCAGTTTGGCAACCATCCCAAAATTCACTCACAGTGCAAGAAACAAACTTCCACGTTCAGTCTGAAGAAAACCGTGCTGCCGGGTAGATATTAAACCTTTCACCCTCGGGACAATTGGGCCTAAGTCATTAGTTCGAAGAGTTAAGGAATACAACACAATTTAGCAATAGGCTTGTAATAGGAAATCTCTTTCTTATTGTCCCTCTTGAAAGAAGAGATTAAAATGATGGCTTCCAGAGTGCTGCGAAGTGGCCTTGTAAGAGAGACTTCTCCGGAACAGTAATAGTAAGGGACATAATAACGCCGAAGAACATATCTTTATGCCTGTAGCAGGAACCACGTCACGACCACTAGAAAAGTCAGTTGGAAGATTAGCAAATCTCATAGTTGATGGATAGTTATTAACCTTTCTTTTCAAATTGACATAATCGAAAAATGCACGAGGATAAGAAAATAAGATGACTCTTAACTGAGTACTTGAGATTTAAAGTTTCGTCGGGATGAAGCTCATTTGGGACGTCAAATCTGTCCTCCCGAAGCACCGTTATGGAATTCCTCTAGCACATCCTTTATCTTGTTCCTGGGAAACAACACCTTCATTCGGCATGCTGACTCGTCGGGTGTCTCCCATTTGAGCTTCAATATTCCTTCTTCTTCCATTACGCCCAGTAGCTCTTCAACGTTGCACTTCTGTCTGAAATATCTTTCCATTGGCGCCTTTCGTCGTTCTACTTCCATGTCAAAATTGGAGATATATTCTCGTCTTCTCGTTGAGTTGCTTGAAATTCTTCCTTGTTCCATCATGTAAAGGGTACGACAAATGTTCTTTTCACAATCACATGGTCGCATTTCTCTTCAAGACGGTAACAGTATTTACAATCCGGCTTAGATGGTCGTCGCGAAAATGCATCTGCATTTCCATGGAATCTACCCTTCCTATGGCGAATTTCGAAATCAGAGGATTGCAGTCTTTCCAGCCATCTTGCCACTTGTCCTTTAGGATTTTTAAATTGCATCAACCACTTTAAAGCTGTATAATAAGTTCGGAGAGTGAATCTTTGTCCATAGAGGAATTTCTGAAAATGCTTCGTTGAATCAACAATAGCCAGCAGTTCTTTCCTCTTAACACAGTAATTTCTTTTTTGTTTTGATATAGCCCTGCTATAGTATGCCACCACCTTTTCGTGCCCGTTTACTTCTTGTGACAGCACAGCACCAAACACTACAACACAAACGAATGCCTTATCCTTTTCCGTTAGCTTATGCAACTCCTTTGCTATATCAGCAACATTCTTCATATAACGTCTGTAATAAGTGGCTAGTCCAAAAAAACTTCGCAGCTCGTGTTTATCTTTCGGAGAGGGCCAGTTCTCTATTGAAGTTATTTTCTCAGGATCAGTGCTAACTCCTTCTGTTGATACCACATGCCCAAGGTATTTCACCTGGTTTGCTAAGTTTTAGTTTGGCTGACTTTAGTTTATAGAACACTTCTCGTAGATTTCCTAGATGTTCTTCAAAACTTCGTCCAAGCTTTGTGGTTTGGCAGGTTTTCCAAGTTAAACCTCGTAAGACACATTCCATTAAGCGCTCGAATGTTGCTGGAGCATAGCAAAGTCCACGGGCATAACTTTAAATTGCCACAATCCGCTTCGCACAGAGAATGCTGTCTTTTCTCTGTCATCTGGATCAATCTCGACTTGCCAGTAGCTCCTTTTTAAGTCCAGCGTTAAAAACCACTTGGATCCTGATAAGCGTGTCGTCTATGCGGGGTAGTGGATAACTATCTTTTTTCGTGACATCATTTAGACGACGGTAGTCGACACAGAATCTTGCACTACCATCCTTCTTCTTTACTAGCACCACTGGTGACATCCATGGAACTTTCGAATCTTCTATTAGACCTTGCTCACGCATTGTTTCAACCATATTCCCGCTTTGCCAGTGGTAATCTTCTTGGTGGCTGCTTGACAGGGCAGGGTGTTAATTTTATGTTTCACTATATTAGATTAGTCTTCGTCCCGTAGTGCAAAAATATCGACAAAGGGCCTATTCATAAACGCACGTTTGCTCTGAAGCTGCATAATTCAGCAATAAACTCTCATCAGCTGAATTGTGCAGATAATGCGCAAACTTGCGTTTATGAATGGGCCCAAATTCTTTGAGCAACTTCTTTGCTTTACGATATTCTCCTTGGCTGAGTTTATTAGAGGGAAGTATCATTTTGGTTATCTTTGTGACATCCTTCTTTGGCTGTTTGGTTTTATCTAAGTCTGAATATCCCGCTAACACAATCTCTTCGATTGGTTCGCCATTACCAAAGACTTAACCTTTCTTTAATTTGATGCCTTTTTCACGAGGATTTAGAACTCGTAAAAAAACTTATTTCTTTTCATCAATAGTCACCAAACATTTTTCAACTGCGACATTTTTTATCATTTTGTTCAGTTCGATCTGGTTCTATTAGATAGAATCGATAGCTCCCGGGATCTCCAAGCCTTATAAACTAAGAAGTGGTAGTAATTTCTAAAACGCAAAACTCTATATAATATTTTACAAGGGACTTGATATATTTTATAAATTTCTAAATGAAATAAAATATGAAAGAAATATATACCAGTTACCAGTTGAAGCAGAAGATGCTTGACTTAATAAATTGAACTACACCACTGCTCAAAACTATTTTAAAAATGTCTCTTTTACAAAGCTAAAGCCTCATTATGAAATATCGTTGCGATTTAATAGTCCTTGATGCTAGCCTTTTAGATGAGAATATGATGATCTTCCTCTCTATGTGACTAGTGCTTGGAAGTGTAGACAATTTTTGATTGCATAGTATAATTATACATTCCGAATCCTTCATGCGCGCTTGCTTTTCTATTGTTTTCTTTCGTTTACTTTTATGTGCTGTAATGTGGCCCCGGAAAGAAAAAATTACCTGCGCCATATATTGGTTAATTTGCGTCAACATATATGTCATCTCTTTTCCCGGGATGAACGCACCCTTAAACTTCTGCGCTCGCATTCACATAGTTTGGCCCTCGCCCTTAAGGACGTAACCAACTCGAGTAAGGGTTCAAAGCCTTACAGGAGGAATAAGCAGCACCACGGCCCCGTAGCAAAACTCTCATCTGTCATCAACCCGCCAATACATAACATAGTTGAAATTGCAAAGATTTGCCGCCAGCCGAATGAGATATAGACACTCCACCGGGCAGCCCTATTTGCTCAGTTTCGCCCATTTCCTCCCCCTGGGGCATATCAGGACTCTTGCGGCACGTGCCGCCACCAGAGCAGGGAATAGATCGAGTCAACCGAACATTGTGAGAGCAGGTTCTCGAAAACAAACCAAAAAATAAATAATGCTATAAGTAGGTTAGTCGGAATATCTAACAATGCCGATCCCATTTTTATTTGTTTAAAACCATGGTTGTACGAAGATCATGTATCGCCTCTAAATTCTTGTTTTCACACGTATTCATTGAATTATAGTGTTCGGGCAATTTTAAGAAGAAACATTAAATAATATATAATGATTATAGGATAAATAGTCAGATGAATTGTTTAATTGCAGTTTAAATTGGTACCGTAAATTCAAATAGTAGGGTAAATTGAGAACTTCTATTACATTGTCAGAGGAGACGTCCTATAGTGTGTTTCTTTTTGTCTTATCAATAATAAAATCCGATAATGTGAATTTACGTTTTAATTTCATGAAACTCCAAGAAGCTTCTTCCCTGTCTTGTCCCCTCACATCCATGTCTCCACATACCTATTTTTCTTAAATATAATTGTCTTAACTCTAAGTAAATAATCGATTTAAGTTTATTCCTCTTTTGGATCCCTTATAGGTGGATTTTCTGTGCTCAAAGTTTACGTAGTATTACAAAAAGAAAAACCCCTTGTAGAGAAAAATATCTTTATATCAATATACAAATATAAATCTAAGAGTTTTTCTACACATCACCACTAATTCAATCGTGCTTCTCGTCGTTTTCAGGATTTAATTTAAGAATTGCATAATTTAGAAAAGTTGCAAAACTGAGCCAAGCCAGGTAAGGAATGAACAAATATCCGGCAGTTTGATTTATTTTGTAAAAGCCAAAACCGCATGCTGATGCAGTTGTAGTAAGAGCGATGATATCAATAAGACCCTGTAATGTATAGGAAAGATTAATTAATGAACAGCATAATGAGGTTTAGGTTACCCCTTTGATGCTGTGTTTTCCGAAAAAGATAGGACTCCATGCCCAGTTTAGAGCTAATTGGGTTCCATATAACATTAACGGAAGTTTTGCATCACCACTAAATCCACCACCATCTCTGTAAACCAAATAGGATGCATAGCCCATACTTGAGTATAAACTGACCCAAACGGGACCAAAAACCCAATTTGGAGGTCGAAATGAAGGGAATTTTAGTGTGTGGTACCACGAATCTAAGTTTGCTTTGGTTACTTGGCGCCCGTTTAATAAACCGCCCAAGTTGGGAAATATAATAGCTCCGAGCATTTTTGCATTAATAATTGAACTCATGTCTTTTTATTTATTTAATCACTTTAATAAGAAAAACTGCTTTATACTTAATCTATTTTGTTATAAAATCACTAATTTTGTAATAATTGTTATCTCATGAGGGAAATGCAAATACTTGTCAGTTCCCATTTCCAGGTACCGCCGGAAATGTCATTTTCTTGCAAGATTCTTCCAGTCTACTTCCAATTACATTATTTAACGAAACTGGTTGATGTATGGGCTAACAGGGAATAGATACTGGGTGGCTATCAACTAATCATTTATTTTCCTTTATTTTGTATAATTTGTTTTATTAATAAGGTTCTGTATTGTGCAAAATTGGTGAGGTTGTCCTTGGCTCTACTTTACATAAACGAGGTACCCATGAAATTAAAAGATCATGAAAGAGGGTTAATAAGAGCTACAGGTGAAAAACGTAAACAAACCAACAGGTGCTCAATTCTCTATTGGAGTCAGTTGTTTTCATTCGCTGATACTCTTGTTGCTGTCATGGCAATGATTTGTTTTGACCATGAAAATAAGAAAAGCACAAAGGTTCTTGCTTAAATTGTGGAATTTGTTATAAGAGTGTTAAAAATGACGCTGTATTTTGATTCTAAAGTGCAATTCCTGGACTCAGATGCAATAAGTACCGTCGGCCGGTGGCATCCAAATGAACCGATCTTTGCCGTGGCTTCATACAGTCAAGATAGGGGAGGCTCTGTAACTCTGTTCGATGACTCGGTAAGAGGTTAATAAAATAAGGCAATACACAAAAATATATTAAGTAGTTAAACTATCTTTTCCACATGTGAAATGTGGTAAGCTAATTCGTTTCCTTACTAAAAATACTACTTGATTTATTTCCCAAACCTCACAAAAAATTTTTGTCCTTAGCTATGCCATCAAGATATTCCTAAACTAAGTGAAATTATTATTAGTTTTTATGTTAAATTATTAAAAATGTTCCTAGATAGCTCAATTTATCATTTTAATCATGCTAACTTCAATTTTTATTAAAATATTCTAGTATATTTGTAGCTTTTCCCTTATCTTTAATTTAAACACTTCGTGCAGGTTTTGTTATCAGGACCTTTATACTAGAGATACACGTACTGCGAATTACGGACTCGCAAGTATTCCGCGTACCTCTATAGATCCATCTCAATTCCTCCGATGTCAGAAACTAGGAGATACACAAAGAAATCGGTTATGATCCTACTTTCAACTAGAGCTCTCAGAAACCCGACCCGCGGGTACCCGGTTCCTACCCGGGTATCCAATTCTCACGCGGGTACCCGCTTTAAGTCGGGTACCCGGTTCCTACTCGGGTATCCGGTTCCAAGGGAGAATCGGTTCCATTATAAGAATCGGTTCCAACGCCAGAATCGATTCCGTCAGAGGAATCGTGCAGTACAGATTGAGTTTTAAGGTCAAGTGAGAATTTTTAAAATGGGGGGTGCAGCTCGACGTCGAGCCACACCCCCCACCACCCAGATTGCACTGAAATAAATTTTTTACCTTTTGAGAATTTAGTGCTAATTATGTGCTCTAAGAATATCTTAAATATATTGCTCTAAATTTGAAATTGAAAAAGATACGAGACTTTTTTTAAATTCAGCCAATGGGGGGTGCAGCTCGACGTCGAGCTACACCCCGCGTGCCATTAAATTGCATTAGAACTATTTTTAAGCGAATAATAATTTTGTGCTAATTATGTGCTTTAAGAATATCCGTAATTCAAATGCATTACATAAGTTTTAATGTAACAATAATAAAGTTAGCTATGTAAAGTTGACACCTCTTTTTTGAATTTTGATGTTTTTTCTGCATTCGTTTATCCATCGTTAGTCCACGTTTGTCCACCCAATGATCCCAAAATTGATCCCGGAATTATTTGCTCTCGAAAAAATCGATGCAGGAATTATGTATTTCAAGTAAAATTCTGTGCTGCTGCTACAAAATCGATCCAGGTTTTATGTGCTTTCGAGAAAATCGATCTACGTATTAAGTGGTTCTAGTAAAAACCATCCAATGATTTTGGGCTTTTAAGAAATCAATCGAGGAACTGTTTTTTTTTAAATTAATAATGTTGAATAAATAATTCCTGATTAATTTATTAGAGATCATAAAATTACTGAATGATTTTTGTAAATGCACAAATTTCCTGAAAACGATACTCTATCTTTCTTTATTACATTTTCTTCAACTTTAGTATTGTTACATTAAAACTTTTTCTTTATTATTATTCGCTTAAATACTTTTCTAATGCAGTTTTAATGGCGCGAGCTGCACGCCCAAATAACAAACAACCAACCCAACCTTTAATTTGAAGGCAGAAAATTCGAATGAATTATTCTTAATGATAATTTTGGAGAACATTGTGTCGCTGCTCTTTTGGAGTATCTGAACCAGTGAGATCTATTATACTGCTCTGAATTTTCTGCAAGAAAATGGTATCACTTTTCGCTGGTTATCCCTTTCTGTGTAAGCATCTTTTTTTTCAACATGGTTTACTTAATTACCAACGCCATGTCGCCTATTAAATGCTGGCGATAGAAATAGATGACAATATACACAAGCATTTTGCAGATTAGAATAACCTTTTTTTGTAACTTTTATATCAGCAATTCCAATGATCTTTACATTTTCTTTACAACAATATTAAAGATTAAAATTAAATATCTCATTTCGTATATATATAGTTATTTTGTTCTGCTCGCAACAGCTGCAAATTCACAGTAACCATTGGAATTAAAAAACGGTTTTCCTCCCCTGAAAGTAAAATTGTACCCATATTACAACTTATAAGTCACTCAATAAGTTATCTCAAAAATAAATAAATAAATAATAATACATCTCAGTGATCTGAACACGTTGTAACGTTTGTGCTTGTAGGAAAGATTCTAAATCGATATAACCAACAACCAAGCCAAACCTTCAATTTGAGCGAAGAAAATTCTGGGAATTATTCCTCTAAAGGAAATAGGAATGGTTCGAAGAAAAAGCCAGTTACCGATAGAGATGACACTATACTATACAGGGTGTGCCAAAAAACTACTATCGCAATGGCCTTTCCAAAATTGTCAAATATGTTGATCTATCAACTCCTATTGCAGATACATTCACTTGCGAAAGTGAAGTAAATGCTTTGCGATTCCCTAAAATTCAGCATTTTCCCAAATTTTCTGTGAAATACATGTAATTAATAAAGCTGTTTTTTTAATAAATTGCACATCTTGCAAAAGCGCAAATGTTGAGATGGAGAAAGGATGTAGACATTTATAGATAGAAAACCTGCAGTTAATAGAAATTAAACTCATACTAAAATGTTTTTATTGAATTTGAAACTTATAACAATTAATGTTATTATGTTACAAAAGGTGTTCGAAATGTCCTCCGTCACTTTCGTGGCATGCTAAGATCGTGCTTCTAATTTCCTGTTTAAAGTGTATAGTAGTCAGCCTCTCCCGTATTTTATTCACTGTAGTCCCAATTCTGCTACCTAAATCGTGTTTATCATTAACAGGCCTTGAATAAACTTCATCCTTTATTGTTTTCCGTAAAAAGAAGCTCAATGGAGTAAGACCTAGAGATTTTTCATTTATACTACTTTCACAATGTTGGCAGTACGTGCTGGGCCTCTATCAATATGTTAAAACATTGCCCTAAGATTATCCAAAAAGATGTCCTCTAGGAGATCTGGCAGTGTAGGTACTCTCCAAAAATTCCCAATAAATTTGGCTATTAAGCATTTGCCGCAAAGTAAATGGTCCTATTAAATGGGTCCCGATGATTCCAGCCATGAGATACCATCCCCGATGAACTGCGATTCATATGTCCACAGAATTCTGTCCAGAAATGCCCTTTCACAATGTCGCATTCCAGAAGTCAAAAGCAAAATTTTAATTTTCTCTCGTAATATTCTTCAAGTGGTCCTTAATCTGGGATATGATGATATGGACGTCATCAGCATCGATAAATAATCCACTAAATTTTATCTGAAGACACTCCTGATCGTCTTGCGACAAGACTCGGGTTCATTTCGAGGTTTTACCAGACGAGAGTGGTTAGGTATTTGCTGCTCGACGCCGGCAGAATCTTCCGATCTTTCAACTCGCAATTCCGTGCTGTTTAAAGCTACGCTTTCGGTTTCTTTTAACTTTCGGAAAGATTGCGAAAACACTCTCTCTTCTGTTCTAGAGTTCTGGTAAAAAAATATGCAAAAAATAGTTTGCTGTCCGCCATTTTGTAATGGAGCTTGGACAAATAAAACTAATGGGTGGACAAACGTGGACTAACGATGGATAAACGAATGCAGAAAAAACATCAAAATTCAAAAAAGAGGTGTCAACTTTACATAGCTAACTTTATTATTGTTACATTAAAACTTATGTTATGCATTTGAATTACGGATATTCTTAAAGCACATAATTAGCACATAATTATTATTCGCTTAAAAATAGTTCTAATGCAATTTAATGGCACGCGGGGTGTAGCTCGACGTCGAGCTGCACCCCTCATTGGCTGAATTTTAAAAAAGTCTCGTATCTTTTTCAATTTCAAATTTAGAGCAATATATTTAAGATATTCTTAGAGCACATAATTAGCACTAAATTCTCAGAAGGTAAAAAATTTATTTCAGTGCAATCTGGGTGGTGGGGGGTGTGGCTCGACGTCGAGCTGCACCCCCCATTATAAAAATTTTAAAAAATATATATATTGTCGAGTACATAATTATTGACTCTGGTACATAATTAGCACATATTTAGCACATTATTCTTATATAGTTCTTTTCTCATTTCGGTGTGGTGGGGGGTGTGGCTCGACGCACCTGATGTACGCCCCGTTTGAAACTTTCGGGTTCATATGACGAGGGAAAAACAGAAGATGGTAAACTGTTCCACATTCGTGATGTTCAGCTTAGAAAAGATTCCCGAAATTTGACGGTGTGTATAGGGGTAGGAGCGACTTGTAGCTCTTGTATCGCGCGTTAACATGCGTCTATAAGGGATCAGGCTAGCAATTTCGTTAGAACAATAGCCATGGAAATAGCGATAGAAGAGTGAGAGACAACCGATATTCCGTCGATGCTGTAGAGAGTCAAGCCCCTTAGAGATTGAGGAATCGCCAATAAGTTTAATAGCCTTACGCTGGACTTTGTCTAACGCGGATAATGCGGTGTGTCCGGCCCCTGCCCAAATATGGGAATTATATTCAAGTATAGGCCTAATGTGGGACTTGTAGATCAGCGCTAAGTCAGGTGGGGTGAAATATTTCTTACATCTCTGTAGAAAACCCAAGCATTTCATCGCACTTTTGGCGATCGCAAATATATGATCAGTCCAGCTAAAATTGCTGGATATCTGAATACCTAAGATGTTTAGGGAGGGCGAATTGGGTATATTCACTCCGTCGACGGAAATAGGTTGGGGTGAATTAGGCGTTTTAGGGACATTAAAGAGCATTGAGTTTTGGATGCATTAAACGAAACACGATTTGCTCTGCCCCAAGCGAGGACCATAGAAATATCGTTGTTTAATGATCTAAACATGCGTTCTCGATTGACTTCTGTAGCATTTCCACGTGAATTCATTACAGAATGAAATGAGTACGCGAAATCAAGGGTGCTGTCGCCGGCGCAACTATGAATAGGATTAAGAGTAAGGAATAAAAGATCATTAATAAAAAGAAGAAATAAGGTTGGTGAGAGAACTGAACCCTGATGTACAACGCCGTTTATTTCGTAGGAATCAGATGTATCTCCGTCAATTACTACACGTATTGAACAGTCTGGCGTATTGAACGGTCATTATCTATTACGGATGATGAGGGACTACCTAAGGGATCGCACTCTGATCTTCGAGACGGAGGATGGACCTGAATGGCGGGTTCTTTCGGCAGGGGGGGGGGGGGACCCGCGAGTGGTTAGGGAGAGTTACCGTAAGCGTTTACTTGCGGCACAACGCCGCGCAGCGCTCAGCATTGCGAGCTCCTACCGCACGGTCTCTAAACCGGCAGTGCTAGTGGTCGCGGGGGTCGTACCCATTGACCTCTTAGCCAGGGAGCGGCAGTTCGTCCATCTGGAAAAACGCATCTGGGGGGGGGGGGACCCGCGAGTGGTTAGGGCTAAACCATGGCGGCCTGGCGTGCTGACAGGGCACGGGAATTTTCGGGCCTTCCTCCACCGCATAGGATAGGTGCCGAGCCCGTGCTGTGTATACTCCATCTCCATCGGACTTCGCTTTCCACACATTCTTTAAATGTGTCCGTTGGAGAGCGAAGAGGGCCGAGATTGAGGCGGAAACGGGCAGCGTGACCCCGGACAATATCGTTGGGGTCATGCTGCAGAGGGAGGACCACTGGCAAAGAATTGCCGCTTTCGTGAGGGGAGTCCTTCGCCAAAAGGAGGGAAACAACAGCGGGATCACTTGCTAGCTTGTTGGAGGGCGAGAGAGCGGTTGCTCCTGTTAGGGAGTCCTGCTGACTTGCGGGCCTCGTAGGAGGCGCACTATGGGACTCCACCGCGAGGTAATGTCTCCCAGACGGTTCCGTGGTGGTCCTCCTGAAGAGGGAGGGGGGTTTTAGCCGGTAGGACTGGTATTTGGCCAGGGAGCCCGGCACACGGGTGGCTTCGGTCACCTAGGTGCGTAAATGCATTTCCCCGCTCCAAAAACAAACTATCAATTTAACGAGGGTAGGGTGCAGACAAATGTTTGAAGTTTGGCTAAAAGGGCAGCATCCAAGCCTTTGAAATATCAAGAGCCGGACTCACCAAAATTATGGAAACAATGATTCCAATGCTCCGTTAGAACCGTTAGTAAGTCTCCGGTTGAGCGGCCAGCGCGGAAACCGTACAGGCAATCGTTGATAAGATGGTTATTTTCTAAATTCTATCAACTGATTTCTAGGTTTCATCAACTGAGAGTTGATGAGTGATTCAAAAACTTTAGATATGATCGAAGTTAGTGCAATTGGTCTGTAGTTAGAGGGCTTGCATGCCTCTGTATCGGCTGGACATGAGCAATTTTCCGCACACTTGGAAACATTCCTGCTGAATATGACAGGTGAAAAAGTTTGCGCAGAGGTTTAGCCAAAGCAGAGGCGCAGCATTTTAAAACCAGGGGCGAGAAACCATCAGGCCCAGCAGCTTTGGGCACGTCGAGTTTCCCGAGCGCGAAAGTGTAGCGGCTTTTGCCTACTAGTGCACTGTGATCGAGATGGAAGTGGCTGCGATGAAGGTGGAAAGTACGAATTAGCAGCAAACAGGTTGGCCTTGTCCAATGAGTCAGTAAAAATAGCTTTTACAAAAAAAGTTGAAACGACTTCACAAAAAGTGACATTTTGAAGTCTGTGCAAATCAAACAAACCAAACAACTACAACAAAAATATTAAATCGTCATTTCTTATGATTCCGTGAGCTGAAACGTTCAGGTAGTATTATGCATTATTATCAATTGTGCTACTGTAGTTGTTTTATTTGCACCGACTTCAAAATGTCGCAATAGATATAAAATTAAAAATTATTTTATGCTTTTTAGCGCTTTTTGTGAAGTCGGTTTAACTTTTTTTTTAAACACTTTTTTATTTGTCACTTTTTCGTGTCTTCTACTCTACAAAGAAGAAAGAACCATCCAAATCGGTCCACGCGTTAAAAAGTTAGGTTTAACCCCCGAACATACTCTACCCAACAGAAAAAGAATTATCCAAATCGGTCCACGCGTTACGAAGTTACACTACCCCTCATCCACCCTACACCAATTTTTTTCTATTAGCAATGGGGAATCATACTCTGTACAACAAAAAAAGAACCATCCAAATCGGTCCACGCGTTACAAAGTTAAAAAAAATACACGTCGAACTTAGAACCTCTTTGTTTTTGGGAAGTCGGTTAAAAGCATTCCCAGGTGGTGTTGGCGAACAGGTGAAATTGTTCTTTACGGTTTTACTAGAGACCAGAAGCCCTTACAGGCCCGTAGAGACAGAATTCGGGCCCGGGGGTACAACATACAGCCCCCCGCGAAAGGAATTTCGGGCCCGGGACTAACCGTTTACGGGCCCATATACAATCGAAAAAGCTGTCTAGTATGTTACACTTTTTTGACCGTGAAATTTTTTTTTATATATAATCAAAATGGAAAAAAATCTCTGTTCATGACTTAGATGACGGGGCCCTTTTTGAAAGTCCGGACCCGGGGGGTTACCCCCTTCGCCCCCCCCCCCCCCCCCTATCGTAGGCCCTGACTACCCTTTTCAG
Organism: Leptarthrus brevirostris; assembly: GCA_964036015.1. Lineage (NCBI taxonomy): Eukaryota > Metazoa > Arthropoda > Insecta > Diptera > Asilidae > Leptarthrus > Leptarthrus brevirostris. The sequence goes on from OZ038374.1 coordinate 94,169,642, forward strand.
TAGAAAATACCTTCCGTCTGACGTTTTGGTCGCAGTTGAACTTTGCCCGACTAATTACTGAATCGCAAATATTCCGCGCATCTTTCTGAAGGCCTGGAAGGCTGCTTCCTTGTTTTTAATGACTGCGAAACAGTCATTATTGAACTAATTGGTGTTAGTTGGTTTGATGTTTTTGAATAAAGCGATGCATTCCAAACTATAGGATCTTCAAGATATAATTGGTGCTTTTGTTAACATCTCTCTCAAAGCAATCAGATAAATCCAGCTCTCTGAGATATTAAGTCCCGCCCAATCAGCATTTTTATAATGCCACACTAATCTTTTGGTGGAATTTAGGTTAGTGGTTGTCAGAGAAGAGGTGGAGAATTGAGCGGAGATAAAACAATTGCCCAAGGGAGAAGTTACCGACACTGAGTACTTATTTGAATGCGATGTTAGGAATAGATCCAAAAGATGCGCGTTGTGTGTCTTCCAGACGGACTTGTGGTAGAAGAATGCCTGAGCCACTGTGTGTTGTGGACGTTGAAATCTCCCGCAAGAACGATTTCAGAAGAGGGGGATATTTCCAAAATCTTGTCGATATCGGAAGACAGCTTATCGAAGGAACACACAGTGTCAGTGTCAGACATATTCGGGCCCCTCTGAGTGATATCCAGGAATGTGATACTGATTAATATCAGAATTGGAAACAACCTTGGTTTCACTTAGTGCAAAAACAGCCGGATATTCCGCGATCAAGTGGCAGTAAACCGAAAAATGGTTACTTTTCAAGCCACGAATGTTGCAAGAATTATATAAAAATGTTTGCATACTCCAAATCTTAATTGGACCAAAACAAAACAAAACAAAACGAAAACGTACACCGACACAAAGACTAACGTATTTGTAAAGTGTAATTTTGAGGTTCTGTCAAAATCTAAGGGTGATGGGTGAATTCGACCTCGGATTCGTTTTTAGCACATCTAAAAACATACCGTATGGTACCTCAACTTTCAACTACAAAACTTTTTTTTGGCCTGTGTAATCTGGTTAATACAGAAAAATTAACATTTATTTTGTAGAGAGTGTGCAAGAAATTAATGAATCCATTAAGAATCAGCTGTACGATGAATGAAATGTAGAAGTACGATAGTACTATTGATATGTATGGACTTATTGAGGCAATCAAGATGCTAAAGCGGAAAGGGACTACAATCAAGCTAATCCTGATATCAGCTGTTGGACGCGATGCCAGAAATTAGAGATTTTTTTTGAATATTATCACTGGATCAATGGAAAATAGACTGTTCCCTGAATCGTGGAAAGAATCGGGAGTAGTACCTGTGGAAAAGCTGAAGAAGGCTAAGCAATTTATGGATTTCAGGCCAGTACATATGTCACCTGTGTATGAAAATGTTATGGAAAAGGTAATACACATACAGTTGGAGGAGAATAAACTATAGAAGACAATGGACTGCTTATACCACAGGAATCTGGTTTTAGAACGGGCCATTCGTGCGAATCTGCGTTGAATTGTGCAATTATGGACTTTAAAAGGGAAATAGATTGATAAAATGTTTTTAGATTTACAAAGAGCGTTTGAAACTGTGGACAGAGACATTTTGCTGAAGAAGTTACAGGCGTATAGACTTTCGAGTAAAGAGTTAAACTGATTTTGTCATACTTGAATGGAAGAACAAAAAACAAAAGTTAATGAATCTATTTCGAAAAGTGTGAATGTGAATTTTGGGGTTATTTCTGCTTTACATTCTCTCTGTCTGTTTACTCGAAAGTTTATATATTTATTTATTTTTTTATAGATTAGGCAATATAATTTCCTAACCTATCTTATATACTCTTAACATTAGCATTCCTTAGAATCAATAGTTTCCCAGAAATCTTAAATTTTTTGGTGGTGTTATAAATATGAAATATGAGTTCTGTCCCTTTTTTTAAACTGACTCCTTAAATATCCTCCACATATCTTTTTGGTTATTACATTTTTTTTATTGTATTTTTATGTATGGCTGATGGCTTTTCGAGCGGTCCCGATGACACTCCTTCGTTCGTAAAGTGCTGCGGTCTGTCTCTTGTTTCTGCTTTATGTTATTTATTTAATTTATCTCTTAGTGGTGGTTTTCCGTGGATCTTTGGAACCTTTCTGTCATACTTCCACTGCATAAGAAAGGTAATAAGTGTGATTTTATAAATCACAGGCCCGTTGCAAATTTGTTTTGCGAAATTATTCGAATCTTTGGTTAGTGATGTCCGCTATTTTCAATTTAAATCCTTCCTAGGATTTTTTCAGCATAGATTTATGAAAAGTAAATATACTACGACTAATTTGCTGGAATTTACAAATTTCTGTATATCTGCTATCGAAGCGATGTTGTTTTTACGGATTTCACTAAGGCTTTTGACAGAATTAATCATAGGATTCTGCTTCCTAAGTTGTCCGCTATGGGGTATCCCACAGTTTTTGTCGATTGGCTTTTTTCCTACCTGCGACTGCGATGTTTTGAACTCGGATGTTGATGCCTTCTTTAATTGGTGTCAAATAAATTTCCTCCCTCTCAATGTATTAAAATGTACTATCATGTCCTTGTTTCGCAAAAATATATTATTATATAGTTTGGATGGATGCGCATTGTCTAAACTAAAAGTAAAATCAAGTACTTGTACAGACTACCACGACCTTGGGTGTTGTAAAGAGATAGTACAGGGAGTTTGATGATCCTTTTAATACCAATCTTCCCTATTGCCCTATTTCCCTTTTAATACCAATCTTCCCAATCTTCCCGCTTTGAGGCTGTTCAGCGGAGATTCATCCGGTTCGCTCCTCGAGACCTTCGCTGGTACCACTTCATCGCTTTACCAAGACAGGCTTAAACTTATTAGCTTGGACCCGCTAGAGGGTAGACAAAATAACTCCGGAATCGTTTTCACATTTGATTATATACAGTGGTTATTAACTGCCCTGAGCTTTTAAGTTTCTAAAAAGTGCATTCCGTGTCGTCTGTAATGATCCAGCGCCTCATTACCATATTAATAGAAAATAATCAATTCATTTCAATCATCCATCTGCATACTTTTAGCCACCCAAGTCATGTAAATCTTTTAATTCTTTTTTTCCCAGCATGAGCCTCAACCTATCTTTTTAGTGCAATATGTGCACAATTTCCTTCAAAGTAAATATCAAATTAATGGCTAACATATTAGATAAAAATGCCTAAAAAGCATTAAAACAATCAATGGACAAACAAATAATAGAAATCGGTCTTAAGGATATCTTTTGTGATATACTTCAACATACTACTAACAATGGCACGCACGTCTATCTCTTCGATGTCTCGCCTTTTCAACCGCCGCGCCGGTTTCATTGTTTGGAATTTAATCTACCTAAGGCCCAAATAAAAACCAGATTGGTTAAAGTATCTTGTTTTAAATTATTGTAAATATTTTTAGTAATCAGTTCATTGATGAAGTTGCAGTAAATAAATAAACATCACGCTTTGTTTAAGTTCTATTAAGGCTCCTACAATGATTTCAAAGGGCTCTTAAAACATTGCTCTTATCCGCAAAACATTTGAGTTAAATTATTATTGCACCGTCATTGGGAGTTCTTTTATGCATTTTACTCCAAAACTTCGATGAATAAATGGAGAATTTAATCATATCTTCGATCATACGATGTTAAAATTCTGATTATCACATTGGGAAAAGCTGCTTAAGAGATTTGAACCATCTTCCAAGTACCTAGGCGGAAATAAAGCCGCTAAATCTCTGTGGCAGATGGTATGATGAGTCTTTTTTACTTTCATTGCTCTGTTGCTGAAAACTGCTTTTGACTTTGAGCAGCTGCTGCTAAGAACTTCTGTATGTCTTTCAAGTACTGCTGAAAATCAATTTTGGTGACCTAAAATTTTGAATTGATTTGTTCGAAGAAATTTCTCATGTTACCCATTTCATTTCTTTCACTATCATTCAGGTACATCAAAGTTTCGTAGATTATGTACCTAAGAAATTTCTCAATTAACTCTATGTTGAATTAAATGTACGTCATTTATCGGCTATAGTAGGATGTGCATTTTTTAATAAACGCAGTTTTCACAGCAGCTGCAAACTTATTAGAGCAACAGCCAGCAATGTATTTTGAGTTATCATTTTAAAAGTCACGAAAAGTCACACACTAAATCCTATATACCTGCTGAATAATTAATGTCGCTTTTGGCAACCCCGTGCGGCCGGGATGTACTACCCTAAAATTACAAAGAGGGTACGACATAAAATTTAATTTCGCAAAGCAACAGTCATGAAGTTTTAGGAGGTTACTTTCAATAGTATTCTCTATTTATAAAAATTACTGCCCGAACATTTTCCCCTACCCCCGGTAGACTATTCGAGAAAAAAGTATGTTAGGGGCTGTTGAAGTATTTCGTAACGCATTGGGGGAGGGGGGGGGGGCTTGTGAAACGTTACGGTGCGTTATAGGGAGGAGGGGGGTCAAGCAACGCGTTACGTAATATAAAGTTTTTGTTAAAATTAAAAGTCGTAATTCTTAACTCGTGACTCACGGCTCAGTTTATATGGTATATCTACACTACACATCTTTTTTTAACGAAAAGGGTCGCATCACTTAGTATACAGAAGTATATATATGGCAAATAACCACAATAAGCCGTGTACCACGAGTCCATAGTGAGTCCATAGTTTGGACCCTAAGAGGCCGACCGTTGCGGTCAAGCAAAGCCACCTCAACTACAAGTCATGAACTTAGAAATCTTCAAAAACTGCGTTACGTAATACTTGAACGGCCCCTTGTCAAGTTATTTGGATTGAAAAAATAGACAGTTAAATTGGTAGCGGAAGAACTTTTAATTTGATACCCCTCATCTCATATTTGGACATAAGGAACCCCACCCCCACCCTGCAAACATTTTTATTTTTTTAGATTGAATCATAAAATGAAGAATTTTTTTTATTTCATTTCAATCAGATATCCCCACCCTAAGTTTTTTTCAAAAATTATTGTTATATTATATTATTATTATGAAATATTTTTTTAGCCATTCGAAAAAATAAAAATTAAACAACAGTGGCGTAATATTTCATATACAATGATTCTCAAGAGTTTTCTTCAATTTTCTTAATTATTATGTTAAAAAAAAGTTTTATATATTTAAATAAGTTAAAGTTTTTAAATTTGAATTTAGGGTTAAATTATTTGAAAAATTGTTTAATTACAATGAAATAAAGTTTTTTTCAAATGGAGAAAATTTTAATTTATTTGAGAAAAATATCAATTTTATTGGGATAAGTTTCATTCAATTGGAAAACGTGTCTACTCAATTGGGTTTTAGTTTTGCTTAATTGGGAAATAGTTGTACTTAAATGGGAAATGGTATATACCTCTTCCGCGCGCGGTCGCACAGTTCTCCGGCCGTAGCATCCAGTATTCATAATTCGCTATAAATTTTTCAGAGAATATTCTTAAGATGTTGAACTATCGATTCGTGGAATAAGAAGGACTTACGTCCTTAAGAAGGACACTATTATGAGTTGCTAAAAAAATCCGATTTATTTCGTTTTTGAATTTTCTCAACGTACACATTTTCAAAAATAAAAAATAAATGTAAGTCAAAAATACTAAATTTCTTTATACTTTTAGTCGCGCTTTTCTCCAAACGATTTTCCTCAGCCTGTGCGGATTTATAATTCGGCTACAATATTGTTCGATTTTAAATTTTTGGGAACGAATTATTTTTTGTAACCGCAGTGGCTATCGTTGCACGTAGCTGTTTTGTGCTTTTTTTTAAATTAGTATTTTTCTATTTTTAGATGTAATAAAGGTCATGCAAAAAGGTTTTTTTGAATATTCGCTATTTTGTGAATTTTTTTCAAGTATTCTCGAAGAAGCGATTCCGCCGTTGGACTACTATTTTCCTGCAGACGTTTGTTTTTAATTATATAACTTTTAGCTTTTTTAATAAGAATTTATATAATCTAAGTTCAATGGATGGTAAAAACATAAACATACATATTTCCAAATCCTAAATAAATAATTTTTTTAATAATAATGATTGTAGCTCAGTTTTACTAGCTTTAAATGACGCATTGTGATGGTAATCAAAAAACACCACTAAAAATTCCGTGTTACTCAGTGAAGTAGCTGGTGGCATTGAGACTTTGCTCGTGAGTGTGCGTGGAACAGAATATCTGAGAGCGGAACCGCCATGTATTACGAAATGACCCAAAACAGTTTTGACGCTTTGTAAATTCAAGGCAAAACTCTGACGGGTATACGTATTCCATGACACGACATGACGTTGTCAGTAGGGACTCCCTAACTATTGCTATCCTCTTTGGTGAATTTTTTAAAACTGCTTTTCTACTTGACAACTGTGATCCTAGTGTTAAGGATTTCATTGCCTTGATGAAGCTTCCACCGATTACTCTTAAGCTGCTCACGCTGCAGTTTTAAAGCACATCGCTAATTTAGCTATTGTATTTACTTTGTAGTAGTCAGACTTTGACAAACTTGTAATAAATAAATTAATAAGCGGTTAGTTAGTTGAAAGATGAACATCGAAGTTAAATATTTTGCTAGATCAGTTAAAGATGTTTAAAGCATAGTTTCCAATATATAGTAGCTTTAAAAGGCGCATCGTAGTACCTTCTTCTAATATTGCACGAGGCTTATTATTCAAATTCTTGACGTTTAACGGGGCGCACTTATTTAGCCCTACTGTAGAATTATATTTCACCGTTTATTTTTTGTATATTTCTTATATATTCAATGTCATTTTCTAAGAGTGAACATTATTTCTTCCTTCTTAAAATCTGCATGCTGCTGTGACGGTTTCACCTGATTTGCAAAGAACCAAAGATATTAATCGTAAATCACGGTAGGAAATTATTCTTAAAAGAATTTCTGGAAAAGTCTATAGAAAAATTATTACAAACGAGTCGACTTCGACTAGTATTCTAATAAAATACTACGTACGTACTTTTTTTAAAGCTTCTTTTCACAACAAACGCCATTTCGGGAATAAAGGTAAAATCACACGTTATATCCATCCACCTGAAATAAACAGAAATTTATTTGTTAAAATTTTGTCTTACAAAAGTGTATAAAAACTATGCCTGCCTACCAGTTGCATTTTTCGATTTTTAAATGCTAGACCTACATACAGAATTGCCACATGCATTTGAATTATGCAATCCATGAAATGCAGTAAGTCTCGCATTTATACATGAATTGGTAGTAAAGTGCCTATAATCTTAAGATGATATCCTCGTCTGCTTTGTGTAAATCCGATATTTCGTGAAGTATCCCAGCAATTTATTACATATTCATGTTGATTTATTTTGCTTTCGTGTAATGGTTAGCTTTGCTCAAAATAAAAAAAATTTTAAATACAGCAATTGCACAAACTGTTGCTTTACACACTCTTACTGTCTTACCAAGTTAGTTTAGTGAGAGCTAAGAAATTACTATTTACACCATCCAAAGTACAAATAACTGGTTTTACTCCTAAATTTTTACGGCGATTTTTGATTTTTTTACAATCGAACGCAAACTGTATGCATACTTTCGTCATAGATGTACCTTTTATGATATAATGCGAATTATATTTCCGAAAGAGATAGAAATTTAAGCAGTGCGCGGATCTTTTACGAATAAAAACCTTTTATCCTTAATATTAGGCCTTTTATTCTTTATTATTCGTAACAAAAACAATTAAGATATAATGAAAAACTAAACTTAACCTATATTTAGGGAGAACCTCTACGAGATGTTACTTACCCTATTCATCCCGTTTCACAAGCAACCGCTCTTGGTTGGCATCCGGAAAAAAGGTTGCTTGCGACTGGTTGGGAAAATGGTGAAATATTTGCGTGGTTTGAAGGTAATCGAGAATTTTCCAGCATTCAAGGACCACATAAAGTTCCAATCATCATCCTTGAATTTAGTGAAAAAGGCGGTCGAATGGTAACGGCAGATTCGGTATGAAAAACGTATTTTAAGGATTTGTTTAGAATTAATGAAGATTTTAATAATTTATAGATGGGTTTATTAACGGGTTGGCGTTGCGATGGTCAATATCAATTTTTGACTATGTTTTCTCATGATCTCAGAGATACCTTGCTACATATAACGTTTAGGCGTACCGTTGAAAGTGCTGTGAGAACCGAATTGACTAATTTAGCAAGAGCAGCAGTAGAAGGTGACGAAATGGCTCTTGATGCTTTAACAAATTGGAGACCTAGAACAGCAGCCCGAAATCTGACCCATTCTGGTGTTAATGACAATCACTGTTTTTATGTAGGGACACAGTCGGGGATTATTTACTATCTCAATCAAGGTGGAACATGTACTGAAGTATTAAAATATAATTCTTCTCCTATTACACAGATATTGTGGCATCCTAAGAGGTATTTGTATGATTTTTTATGTACCAAACACAATTTTAGGTGCATTTTAACATTTTATAAATTTTCGTAGAGATGCTGTTGTAACATTAATGGAAGACATGACAGTAGGTCATTACTTAGTAGAATCATCTGGAGCATTGACTGAAATGGACCGTGTAAAATTAAGTGGAAAAATCCCCGGTAATACCGGAGCAATTTCCTGGGCAGCGGGGTCACTGGCTATTATAACAGGTATGTACATTAAAAAATTCCACAACATCATCTCTATCTTCTCTATATATATAAAAATCTATTGCCATGCGTAAGTCGCGCAAAAACTTGAAAATGGCTCGACCGATTTGAATAATTTTTTTTGTTTTGTTCCCCTCAATGCTTGGGTGGTTTAGAAAAACAAAATAAACAGGAAATACCCAAAGAAACAGCTGAAAAATTAAATAAATCGAAATTGGTAATTTTGGGAATTGCCACTTCGCGGCGGACCTATTGTTGGACAGCTGCGATATGCAGAACTGTTATTCATTCCGTGCGATTCTAATAAGAATTAATAATAATTATTATTTATTCTTATTACATTTAGCATCGTTTTACCTTAAAAAAACGTTAGTGGATTTTGAGAATAGATTTGGTTAAAGCAAATTTAATTGCATTTTACGAGCATTCATTCTGATCAGCCATTCTATTAAGGTAAATTTACTTTGCAGACTTAGACATAACCACAAATTTGGACTTAGTTTGAGGATTTCAATATTGTAAAGATCTGAAAGAAAGTTCGACAGATTTGAGTGACTAAGTTTCATTAAGTTCATTACAATGCCGAGGAGAAAGACCTGATTGCCCATTGTATTGTCGGCGATCAGTTGCGGATAACAGGCGATCTGCAGTTGTGAAGATCAAAAGGCAAGATGTTAATGTGGACAATCGTTGGATTGTGCCATATTCGCCGATATTGTCCAAGACTTTTGAGGTGCACACAAATGTGGAACTCTGTAACTCCGTCAAGTCAATAAAGTTCATATGCAAATATGTGAACAAAGGCAGCGATATGGCTGTTTTCGCTGTGACAAATGAAAACGACGAAGTATCTCAGTATCAGATGGGTCGCTATGTCAGCAGCAACGAGGCGATACGGCGCATCTTTTCCTTTGCGATCCATGAAAGACATCCTACAGTTGTACATTCGGCAGTACATCTGGAAAACGGACGACGAGTGTATTTCAACCCAGAGAACGCAGTGGACATAGCGGCATGGCCACCGTCGACAACATTGACAAGCTTCTTCTCAGTTTGTCAAGCTGATGCTTTATCTCGCACTTTGCTGTATGCTGAAATGTCACGCTGCTACATATGGAACGCATCATCGAAATCGTTTCAGCGTCGGAAACAAGGAACACCAGTTCAAGGACATCCAAATGTATTTGCTTTAGACGCTCTGGGTCGCATCTACACTGTGCATACAAATAAAGACGAATGTTACTATCTTAGATTGTTGATGGTGAATGTTCGTGGTCCGACGTCGATTCAACAACTGAGAATCGTTAATGGGCATCTGTGTGAGACTTGCCGTGAGACGTGTCAACTCTTACAGTTGCTCGACAACGATTCGCATTAGGGCAATACGTTCAAAGATTCCGTCATATCTTCATCACTTTCATCATCACTTATTCTTTGTTAGAAGGCGGACGAACTGCACATTCTGCCTTGAAATTGCCACTGTACATGCAAATCAACGAGACACCAGCTTGCAACATCGCCAAAAACAGCGCAATTGCGAAGGTTCTACAGATATGCAAATTGATCGTTTGGGACAAATGCACGATGATCTACAAGAGGTCACTGGAGGCGCTGGACAGAACGTTGAAATATCTTCGTGACAATCAAGAATCGCACCTTTCGCAAGAATCGCACCTTTCGCAAGATTCTTTCAGTTATTCCTCGATCAACTGCAGCTGGCGATTGATTGATTCGATTGACGACTAACATGCGAGTGTTTTTGCAACAAGATCGAAATGCAGATGTGTTTTTGAAGCAATTGTCGGATATTGGTAATGGGAAAATCGGAGTTTGCATCTCGACCGGATTCACACATTGCCCACTGATTTCTGTCAGTTGACCGAATCGAAGGCGGAGCTCATTAGGCGTGTTTTTCCGAACGTAGCGCAGAACTTCAAAAACCATAATTGGCTGAGCGAACGAGCCATATTGGCAGCGAAAAACAAAGATGTCGATGATCTCAACGCAACCATTTAAAATTTCATTCCGGGACAGTTATTTTCCTTCAAATCGGTTGACACGGTTATCAACAGGATGAAGTAGTCAACTATCCCACAGAATTTTTGAATTCGCTGAAATTGCCTGGATTACCACTTCAAAATTTGCATATGAAAGTAAGCTCAGTCATCATCATGTTGCGTAACATCAACCAGCCTCGACTATGCAATGGAACGAGACTGGCTGTGAAAAAGCTTATGAACAACGTCATGGAGGCGACGATTGTTAAGGGAAAGTACAAAGGAGAGGATGTTTGATTCCGCGCATCCCGATGATTCTAACGGACTTGCATTCGATTTTAAACGGCTGCAATTCCCCGTGCATCTGGCCTTCTCGATGACCACCAACAAATCACAAAGTCAGTTGGGGAAGTTTGCGGAAGTAACTTGGAGTTTTCGTGCTTCGCACATGGAAAACTGTATGTCGCGTGTCAAGGAATCAGGGGAAACCGACTATTGGGTTTGATGGAATATAGTATGTTGTTCAGCTTCAATCCTGTGGAAGCTTCTAGGATGCTGGCATTTTATTCTCATCTACCTATTTTAAATAAAGTAGAAAATTTTTAAATAAGTAGCAAAATTTATATTTTTATCAGAGCAATTTATTTAGTTCGTATTGTGCATTGCTCGTTCAATACTAAAGCAGAACTAAAATTTACAAACCTATATCCCTGACAAGTAAAGTAAAAATTCAATGAATGTTTGATTTAAAATAGTATTAGTTGTGTCAGGTTTCATGGTAGTGTGATTGTATTGCAAATATCTAGTGTTTGTTAAAGTATTCAATACTAAACAAAATTCTTAAACTTGGCTACTAGTCCAGGAAATAAGCGAAAAAAATACCTTGTTCTTGACACTCCGTTTCGTTTTGATTTTTAAAAGGCTGGCATTTTTTCATAAATTTAAAAAAAACATCCTATGTGCTTCCTGAACGAAACTAAAAAAAATATCATAATCCATCAAGAAGAACCAGAGATAAAGCATGCTCCATCGATTTGAAGTTGCAATCTCGATTTTCGAAAGAAAGAATGTTAGATTTCCCCTTCTACTCGGTCTGGTCTGTCTTAGAATAACGTTAACGTTTAACGTAATACCAATGATTCAGATTAAGTCCAATTTCGTTTAAAATTTTTATGCAATAACTTGAACTTTCTATCTTTGAAATGGCTCTGATTTCGTTCCTTAATTGTTATAAACAAAGCAGCAGTGAATTTAAAAAAAAAAACCCTAGCTTCGTTCAGAAAGCACCTAGGATGTTTTTTTTAAAGCCCAAGCAACGGAGTTATTCCATTTGTTTATAAGGTAAAAATAATAACACTTTTGTAAAGTCATTTTGCAATAGTCAAAATGTTCTTTTTAATATTCTAATTAATTGTATTCGTAGAGTAACATCTCCCCTTCAGTATGAGACGCGCAAAACCATATTCTGTTCCAAATTGTGCGTACTACGTTATTGCAAAATTAGTTTCTCTGGGATAAACAAATTGAATTATTCAAAAACTATTCAACGAATAGATGTGAATTGAGCACTATTAACCCTGCCTTTCTAAGAAATATGAAGTTTATTTGTTAAATTTTATATTAGTTATTGTCAATTGAAATTTTCTAATATTTTAATGGTTTTTTGCGATTTTCTAAGCAATAAATTAATATTTTTATAATTTTCAAACGGCATTTTGTAGGTTTTTCTATTCCCTACAAAGTGATTACTATGAATGGTTGCTCAAGTAATTCGTTTATCAACAAAATTCAAAAATACGTGAAAACTTGCAATTTTTCGATTTAATTGTTTATAACTCGAACACCGCAAAAAATTTTCTGCAGAATTTATATAAGGGTTATTTCTATAGGCTTATATTACATGAAAACCGTGTCAGTTTGCTGGATGAGTGAGTGTCAAGTCAAAAGTCTTACTTCCCTGGACTATACGTATATTTTGAATAACGTCATAAGTACAGCCTGAGCCGTAATACTGTGTATGAATTGCTAAATTGAAAATGTTGAAATAGATATTTGTTTTTTTAGCTTAAATTTAATTATTTTAAATTACATTTCGATATTTCGTCGATACTCCAGAGAATCGATGCTCTGAAAAACCAGAGGGTCGCGAATAATTGAAGGGGGCATTCCCGGCAGAATCATGGGAAACATAAAAGTTTTTCAAGGCACCTTTATGCGATCACCATATGAGATAAATGAATGAGAGTTTTTTTTTTATTGGGATTATTGAGTCACGTAGACGACGTCGTTTACAGGCACCGCTTAACGGTGGGCGTGATTGCGCAAATATAATGCATCTGAAATAAAATTGAACTTTTTGTTAACTTAAATCAATAATAGGAAATTTCGAAAGACGGCCACGTCATTCGATTTTTGTATTTATTTAAAAATCTAATGACGTGGCCGTCTTTCGAAATTTCCTATTTTTTACAAGAAGGCGGCCGATTAAAGATAAGTGTTCAAAAATCGACCGAAATCGAAGGAGAAAAACGCATGTAAAGTAGATGAAAATTGTTCAATCAAAAAACCGCCACGTCATTCGTATAACGAACAAAATAAAACCAAAAAAATCAAATCGGTGCTGGAGCGCTCGCTTAATCATGTCCACCAATTTGAAAAATTGCGGTCCGAGAAAAACAGTCACAAAGTTTTGCAATTAGTATTAAATTAGTGAAATAACCTTTTTTGAAGCTTGTCTAACTTGTAGATCAGCGCTAAGTCAGATGGAGCAGAATATTTCTTAATATAGACAACCCAAGTATTTCGTCACATTTTAAGCCATTACAAATATATGATCTAACCAAAATGCTGGATGTCTCAATACCTAAGGTGTTTAGAGGAGGGCGAATTAGGTATATTCATTCCGGTGATTGAAATAATTTGAGGGTGGGTTGCATGGTTTGTAAGGAATATTAAACAGCATTGAATTTTGGATGCGTTAAATAAACATAACATAATTTGCTTTGCACCAAGCGAGGATGTAGAAATGTTGTTGTTTATTAATTCAATCATCGTTATCTGTATTCTGTGAAGTTTTCACGAGAATTTATTACAGAATAAAAAGAGTATGTAAAATCAAGGGTGCTGTCGACGGCTAAACTGTGAATAGGATTGAAAGTGAGATATAAGGGTCATTAGTAAAAATAGGTCGGTGAGAGATCTGAACCCTGAGGTACACCGATATTTATTTCGTAGGAATCAGATGTAACTCGGTCTATTATTATATGGATTTAACCGCCTTTTATTTTACGCGGTGAGGCTGTGGACCAAATGCTTGAAGTTTGGTTAGAAGGACAGCATGCCAGACTCTATCAAACTCTTTTGAAATCCCAAAAGCAACGGTTTCGGACTCTAAAAAATTACTGAGATTATGATTTCAGTGCTCCGTTAGAACAATTGATAAGTCTCCGTTTGAGTGGCCAGCTAATAAAATGGTTGCTTCTAGATATTTCATCGATTGAGAGTTGATGAGTGATTTTAAAACTTAAGATAAAATTGAAGTAAGTGCAATTGGTCTGCAGTTAGAGTGGTCGCATGCCTCTTCCTTTTTAGGTATTGGCCGAACATGAGCAAGTTTCTATGGGTCTTTTCGAGTTTGCTTCGGAGTTAACTCCGGAGAGAATTAATGTCAAAATCGTGTTCGAGTTTACAGAGTCATGACTTTCATGAATCCGTAGCCATCAAACTCGTGTTTTAGTTTGCTACCTATGTCCCCGGTGCTAGCACCGATGACCACTGCTAATGAGCAGGGGCACTCATAACCCCGAAGGAAATGACATATAAACGGGAAGAAGCACCTGCGATTAATTGAAGAAAACGTTGCCCAAAATTCTTTTCACAAATTTATATTGATAAATTTGCTTCTTTCTGTTTAACAAAATACATATATTGCGTATTTTAGCCATATTCGAGTTTGACATTTTTTGACTCGGTCAAACAAAAACACGAACCCTGACCCTCGGAGTCAACAGCCTTACTGAAACCAATTCATGCGGTTCTGACATGTCCCCAATGTCTCCGCTTTCATGCTTCGGAAGCATACTCGAAAACACCCTATGCAGACAGAAATACTTATGCTGAGTATGACGGGTGATACAGTGTGCGCAAATATTTATATAATTTTTTTTAAATTTATACCGTGAACGAAATGATTGCCTCAATTAGCTAATTAGTTTTATTTCAGCGTAAGTCAGATCCAAAAATTAAACTTTTGTAGGTGATGCTTAATATACTGAAGATGATGAAAAAAAGGAAGGTTTTTTGATATAACTATGTAATTGCGGTTAAAGTTTCTATTTATTTTTAAAAATCCGAAAATGTCGTATAATGCCACTCTCATCCAAAACCGACTTCAAAATAGTTTTAAGATTTAGCTCATTTGTAAAATTTTTTTCATATTTACCGTTTAAAATATCTCTCATAAAGTTCTGTTTTAGCAATACTATGCAATAATAATATTAACAACGTAATTTAACACGAAAAGGTACATAACAAAAATGAAAAATGAATAAAAACCTTTTTGTAGGTCTTCTGTAACCATCCGACATATAAAATAACTAAAATATCAGCTAGAGCAATTATAATATCTTTTTAGATGTGCATCGAAACGCCCCTATTTGATTTTGAAACAAAAGTTTCCTGTATACTCTGGAAGTGTGGGCTTATTAAATGTTTGTTTAAGTTCTCTCCTTAAGCTTTAAAATGGAAAGTATGTATTTCAATATTAGTTCGCAGCTAGAAACCAATATTAGTAATAAAATATTGATTATATTATGTTAGTTAAACCTTGTTTTTATCTAGGTGATTTTTCTGTACGTATTTGGGACATTGATACAAGTGACAATTACCTGTTAGTGACGGATTTGCCCAGAAAAGGTAGGAATTTTTAAAACTGAAATATTTTTCATTTTATTTCTACAAATGTGTACAATGTAAACAATATCACCCAATGATTTTTACATCCCTATTAAACTGAATTCGGTAACAAAAATAAAATTTACTTGAACGTTAAATACGGAAGGATCGCCGTCGGGAATAACAGGTGCATTGGCATCAGTATCCAGGAGTGGGATAGGTCACCAGACATCTGTAGGACAAACAAATGAAATATTTACATGCATCGCCTATTGCCAGGACAATCAAACATTATGTGCTGGAACAAATCAGGGAAATTTGTACACGTGGAAGAGAACAACTAATTACACAGTTGATGTACCGGAAAATTCCTGGCAATTAAACAATATATCGACAGTCAGGGGAGCAATTAAACAGTGCTACTGGGGGATAAGCGAAGTTGCTAAACCGTGTATAATGGTTAACTGCATCTCTAACGTCTACGTTCTAAAGGTATTTAGTGTGTTCTTGCGAATAGGTTTTCCATATAACAGAGAATAATTTTTCACTTTAGGAGCAACCGCTCATTTCGTTTCATCAACGCAATATTTGGGCAGTTCAGAGAAGCGCAAATCAAGTCTACGTGGAGCATTCGTGCGGAAAATCAACTACTGTGCATGCTGACATCTCAATCACAAATCTATCCCTGACGGAGTATAACCTCATTTTAAGTAATGGTCGAACGATTGTTACATACAAAATTAGCAAAGACGACGAGCTCTCCGAGAACGATAAAAGTTTATCCATTAAGCATCTTCAGAGCTTTGCTTGCGAATGCCTGGGCTTGTTTATTCATGACCAAAACATCTTTTGCCTAACAACTAGTGATGTTAAGATTTACTCTCTGGGGGGAGTTGTATTGAGGGAAATCCAAGGCAATGATAATGAAGGTAAGGAGAGGCGAATGTCTTAAATATCCCCAATGAAAAGGATGCTTTCTTCACCTGTTGTTTGTTATTTTGTAGGTAAAGCCATTGGATTTGACTTGTCCTGCTATTATTTGACCATTTTTACTATGAATGGTTACATAAAGCTTTATGATGTCTCCCGTCATGAACCAAAACAGCTGATCCACCCGAAATGTGGGTATGATTTATTTGAAAACTTTGGTGAAGTTATCCTGGCTAAATGTAATTCGAGTGGCACCCACCTGGCTGTGATCATAGCTAATGAAAGTCTTGTACCTGATGGCAGATTGTACGTTTGGGACTTTGAGAAGGACAACTTAGGAAAGTATGATTTCCTCAGAAAATCTGAAGGAGCCAACGATTTTGAGAGTTTCGTGCCAAGGTATGAAAATTATGAACACAGCTGCATACTAATATAGAATTTTTCGTACTCACGTTTCCCTTCAATCTGTACTATATTTGTCGTCCTAATGAACTTTAAGAAAAACACGAATTTAATTTTTCTTGAACACGCTTGTAATATATTTTTAGTGTTTGTTTTAAATTAACGAAAACTCTTAATCCCTTAGATTACCGGTGATGTTACATTGGGATACGGACGATAATCGTTTGGTGGCTGTTGAAGCACGCTCTCGCCAGCAACAGAAGCGGAAATCATCTGCAAATGTGAAAAAAAGTGTGGGTTCATTTCATGAAAGTTATTTAACTGAATCCAATTCGGCGAGTGTGCCAAAGCCTACAGGATTTGGAGAAGGCATTGGGAAAATAGCAAATAAACTGGGCACCGTTGGCACTGAGACAACATCTGTATCTAGTGAATCGATGGCATTTGTAATGTTTACCACAGATAAGTGCCTTATCAATGAGTTGGAAACTGTAAATTTAGCGCCTGGGGAGCAATTAGTCAATCTGTGTGCGCCCAATGTGGTAATTTTTATGTTTATTTTGTAAATGCTTTTAGAGTTGGTTGGGTATTGTGACTCCCATGAGAAAACTTTACTTCTTTGAGGTTTATTTAGTTAATTCCAATCAAGGAAATTACAAACTATTAGTAGCTTTATACCTATTTTCACTGAGATTTAATAGCTCTACAGAGTAGTTCGTGAAAAAGACTATCGTAATTCCACTTACATAATTTTTTTCATATTATATTATATTTAATCTACTTTTCGGCAAGATCTCTTTATACCATTGATATCCTAAAACTAAAAAATAAGTGGGGTGATTGATCTCGCTTAGTCAAACAAAATATTGTATGGAAAAGGGGGGGGGGGGCAATCTCAACCGTTTGGGAGTTGCACGGTATTCACATTTAACGTTGGCAGTATCTATTCGCATCGTCCGTGTCCGTGTACAGAACTTTTACACGGAGTACACGGATCCGTGTACGCAACACGTTCCGTGAAACTTTTATTAGACTTTCTGTGAGGAAGAGGTGTATTAATCAGGCTTTTAGTTGCTCTATTAAGTGGGCTGCCGCATCCTCCCCCCACCAGGTTAGGCTGTGAAGAACTATTACCAGTAATATGAATATGGAAGTGAATATTTGCATTTATCGTGTACTTACGTGTAGGCCGTGTAAATATTGCGTGTATACGGACACTGCTGATGCGAATAGACACATCCTTTAACTTTTGATCTACTCAACGCAGCGACCTCAAACAAATGCAAAAAAACGTCTATCGCAATGACCTTCCCAAAATTGTCAATAATGTTGATCTAACACCTACCATTGCAGGTACAGTCACTTCCAAAAGTGAAAAAAATATTTTGCGATTACCTAAAATTCAGCATTTTCCCACAGTTTCTCCGAAATTCATGTTCATTCATTAATACATCTGTTTTTTATTTTTATAAAATTGTCCATCTTATTACCTTTCCATGACAAGGTAGAGAACGGATTAAAAACACCGCATCATTAGAAATCCCTGACTACCTAATTATTTTTTTGTACTTCCAACTTCAAACAGTACGGAATTGAGAGTTAAAGCATCGGAAGATTCTAGCGACGTCGAACAGCAAATAATCACCCTCGTCAGGCAAGACCCTGAAACGAGCCCGAGACGAGTCCCAAGACGATTATTGTGTCTTTAATTAAAGCTTTGCGTGTTATTCATTCAGCAGGGTGGCGTGCATATCATCATATTCCCATCTGAGGACTACTGGAAGGAAATTCCGAGACAAAATGAAAATTTTGCATTTAGCTACAGGAGTGCAACATGGGGAAGGAAGCGTTCGAATGCTTTGGATGGATGAATCACAGGTTACCGGTGATGGTAAACTTTCACAACCTCCATACCTGGTCGCATACTAACCAATTTAGGACAAGGGCACCTCCTTCCAGTCCAAATTCTGAGCCAATGTTTGGGCTGGTATCGTCAACACCCATTTATGCGGACTTTTTGGAGAATACACTACCAGATCTACTAGAGGACATCCCTATGGCAATATTTTACCAACACGGTGGAGGACCAGCGCATTCTGGTATTATTGTAAAGGCAATACTGAATGAAAAATTTCCTGACCGCTTGGGCCAATTCCTTGGCCTGCTAGATCTCCAGATTTTACTCCATTGGACTTTTTCTTATGGGGAACAATGAAGGATGAATGTTACTCAAGGCCAGTTAACAATGGAGAGGAATTTGTTAGCACAATTGGAACTGAGAGATTAAAATACGGCAGATACTGGGTATAACACACATTAAAAAGGGAATTACAAGGAAGTTATCGGCATGCATCGAAAGTCGCGGAGTACATTTCGAACAGCTTTTGTAACATAGTAAGATTATTCGTAATAAGTTTCGAATTCACTAAAAACTATTTTAGGGTTAATTTGAGTTTACTTTCTTTAAATTGAAAATTTTTATAATATATCCCAAAAGGTTTTCTATGTATAAATTTCTACATCCTTTCTCTATCCGGACATGTTGTACGTTTCTGGAAGGGTAATAATATGTGCAATTTAATAAAAATAAAAAATAGATGTATTAATTACATGAATTTCGGAGAAAATTCGGGAAAATGCTGAATTTTAGGTAATCGCAAAACATTTTTTTAGCTGTTGGAAGTGACTTTACCCTGCACTGGTAGGAGTTAGATCAACATTTTGGACAATCTTGGAAAATCATTGGGATAGTTGCAGTAGTCGCTTCGTTGAGTAGATCAAAAGATAAAATTAAAATATTGATGTGTAAACTTTGTAAATTGCAAATTTATGAATCACTCTAACTCCCAAACGATTCAGATTGCCCCCTTCTCTTTCATACAATTTTTAGTTGGACTAGGTGAGATCTATCATATATCTTCATGTATACCTATATGGTGTTTCTTAGGTCGTATGTAAAAATGAACGAGCTGGTACTTCTAGGCGAGAAACGAAAAATTTTATGAGAGGGGGGTGGGTCTATCTGCTTCCCCTACAAACTATAGGAGTTTGACATATTTTTGCGATGAAATTAACCAGTCGTACAGTTAGTTACAACAGTTACAGTTTTCTAGTGTTATAAACATTATTAATATCTCATTTAACAATTTTTAATTTTGTGAAAAAATCAATCTCTTCTTTTGAGAATTTGCCGTTTATTTTTTTTATGTATTTTTGGGTTTAAAATAGTGGCCAATGTGTTTTCTTTCAAAAGAAATTTTAAAGACACAAAAATCTTTTACCATTATTAACTTACATGACCAAACGTACAGCTGATTCCTGCTTTTCTAAGAGAAAATTTTGTTGCTTCCTAAATTGTTAATCTTTTTACTCTTTGTGTTCAACTTGATGAAAAGAATAGAATTTTGAATAGTGCTAAAATAAATAGTCTTGTTGCAACTTCTACGATTTCTCTTATGGTCCTCCGCAAAGAAAAACCAAATGGGGTTAGGTCGCGAGAACGAGCCAGCCAAGGAAAAGTACCACGCCGCCGTATACACCCACCCCCATAATTTCCCTTCAATCAGTGGAGTACGTTTCTTTTGCAATGGCTCGCGCTTCGTCATGTTGATAAGACCTGTTCCTGTACAGGCATCACATGGAAAGAATAAAGTTCCTCTCTTCGTAATATTCTTCATTTACAATATGTATATATTATACTGATTCAAATTTACTTGAGGTTTTTCTTGTAGTCGTCATCAGGCGATTCTGGAAGTTTGCTTCGAAAGATGAAAATCCTCGCAAGAATTTTCAAAAAAAAAAAAAACAATATTTATAAGTGGGAATCTTGTAGTAAGTAGGTTAAGGGGGCTGTCTGCCATATTGGATTCAGAACAATATTCGATATAATTTCCGTACTATGCTTAGCTCAATCGGCTAGCGGGAAATGGGGCAAAATCGGCTTGCGAGATTTCATGCACGCCGACGGAGGGACAGGTGAAGCTAACTAAAATAAAAAAAAAACCGCTTAGAGCAATTTGCTTTGAACATTGTACTCAGTTAGTTGCGGAAGAAGTACTTTATTTACTCTGAATAATAAAGTTCAGCATTAATAGCAAAGTAAGAAGTTTTAATTTCCGTTTCTATACTAAAATTTAAGGTGCAAAAACTCTTGCGCTTTTGCTGCCCTTAACCTTCTATAAAGGTTTTTTTTTCTGTTTGAAAATTCATGCGGGGATTTTCATTTTTCGAAGCAAACGTCTCGCCTGATGTCGAACAAAAAAAGAAACCTCGAGTAAATCTGAATCAGTCTAGTATAAGTATATATATTTGTGGTCGGCTGTATCAGATTGCACATACACGACAGTATACTTTGATCGGAGAAAATGCTATTAAGAGAAACGTCAGTTCGGAGTTAAGTAAAAAATTATTCGTGTAGCCCGCGCTTAGAATATATAACAACAGGAAAGGCCCTCATCTGTGAAACCGTGTACGTGCGATCGGCATTTGGCTTTTAGGCAAGGTGAGGCCGGAGAGCTCTTCTCCTTAGTTTGCGAACTGTCAAAATGATTATCGTGAATTGTTTGATGGTGTTTTCTAATTCCATATAAAGTTTCAAGTGGTTTTTACTCTTTATTTTAGTGCAATATATTATAAAACTGTAAAGCTAATAGCTTTCAACTTTTTGAACTGTAGACAGTGTACTTTAATAGTGAAATTGTTGAAATGAAGTGCGCGGTTTTGTGTTGTGCAAACAATTGGCGTTGTAACGTGGAATATCGTTTTTCAGGGAAGTTTTTGATTAAAATAATGTTTTGTTAGTTCCTAAGCTTGATATAATTGCATTGACACGCTAAGAACAGCAACGGAACGTAAAAAAAAGTGAAGTTTTTTCGGCGCGTTTTTAGTTTGTTTACATTTTCTAAGATCGCATTTTTTGCTTCTCCTTAGCTAACCCAGTGGCTCGTGATTTAACTTTTATAAAGGGACATTAAAAACTTAAATTCGTGATTAAAATGTTTAAAAGTTTCAATTTAATTTTGTGATATAGATTCGCTACAAAAAACAAAATCATTCGCAATTCCTTGAGGCAATTGTAAAATGCAATTACGCTCTAATTTCCAATTTATTTTGGCCCACCTCTAGAAATGTCGTTGTTTTACTACTGCCATGACGAAAACAAACACAACTCAACGATTCAACTACATCAAGAAAAGTGCCGAGGTTTTTTGGCTTTAGGGCCTTTCCTTATAGTTATATACTCTAAGAGCCCGCGATAGGACAACCGCAAAGTTAGGATTTGAGATGACTCGACAGCAAACATTTTTCCGTTTCAGTTGATTCGTATTAGCCAATAAGAACACTTTGCTGTTGGCTGTCATGTAATCTGATACGGTCTTAATAATGCTAGCAAATTTGATCACCACGCAGAGGAAACAGCGGAAAATTAGCATTAAATCCATCCGTAGTAGTGATGGGCAACATCGGTCACTTTGCTGAGTCAGGTCATACGAGTCGTTTAGCATAAGTGACTCCAAAGAAAGATTCGTTCATTTGGGTCACTTGAGTCATTTGGGCACTTTTGTGTGTAAAGGGTAAATGCAAGTATTTGTGTCCTATCAGTGGGGAATTTTTTAAACTTTTCAGGCAACTTTGAGCTTTGACTGTGCTTCTATGTTGTATAGTTGTACATGTACACATGTACATAACAACGTCGAAATATTAATAACGGGAACAGGAACTACGTAACATTGACGGAACGCTTGTTGCGTGAGCTAGTTGAGTTCTCAGTTCTTGACTCAAGCAAATAGCCCACGATACACTGTGCACGGTCTATGGCTTAAAATGGGAGCAACCGCGAGATTGAGAAAATTTGTGCTTCCTGTCTTGTTCTTAGATATATGATACGGCGAAAGGCAAGTGAACGATAGACCGATATGGCAGGAAAACGATAGACCGATATGGCAGGAAAACATTGACTCAGGTCTTTTGAGTCATTCTACTGACTCGTTCCGTAACCGAGTCGTTCGCGACCGACACATTACTAATACGTAGAGTACATTACCCACAACTGTGCATTAAATTCTACGCCATGGGAAAAACATCATTAAATATCACAAAATAAAAGTACGTTATAAATATTTCATTTAGTGTTTTATTAACAGGGAAAAATTTTCCTTTAACGTAAAAATGTAGCACC
Source organism: Leptarthrus brevirostris (assembly GCA_964036015.1). Lineage (NCBI taxonomy): Eukaryota > Metazoa > Arthropoda > Insecta > Diptera > Asilidae > Leptarthrus > Leptarthrus brevirostris. The sequence goes on from OZ038374.1 coordinate 94,192,688, forward strand.
GAAATAATTAGTTATAGAAGCAAAATAAAAATTTCAGCTAATGATTATTGAATGCTAGGCGCTTAATTTCCCTGATGTACCTCGGAATCAATTTCGGTTTCCGCCCTGCCAATTTTTGTTTTGTACTATAAACCACCCTCAGTTTTTTTATACGATGTGGCCAAAGCCTAGGGGACAACCCTTTGATGCGTTAGCATGGTTTTGGTCGGAAGGGAATTAGGGTAGGGGAAGTGAGGAAACTTGAAAGTGTTGTTTTTGCATTACTGCGAGCTAGACAACAACCCAGATACGGAGTGGATTATTTTAATTTCTTAATAAAAGCTCACGGGGAGGCCTGGTCTCGAATTTGGGACTCATGGCATGGTGGTCGTCCCGCTCAACGAATTGATCCAACGCCGTCTGCTCCCGTTGTAGAAAACTATGGATTACTGTTATGCTCCTCGATAGAGATGTGCTATTTTCCTTATTCTCAGATTTTATTCGCTGTAAAGCAGTGATTTTCCCTTTCTTCTGCAGTCTAAAGTAGCATAACTGCTACCGTGTTTTAATTTCTGAGAATTTTGCAATCAAATAACTCTACCATAGCTCTAAAATATGTATATAAATTTAAAATGTATAAAAATATAACACCAGCTCAAAGCAAACCTTTTTATCCACCAAAAAGTTACAAAATTTGTAATTACTGCACACAAACTGATGCTTATTTCTATAACTTTTTGTTCAACACTCATGGAATGACAAGATAACGGAAAATTCAAATTACACTGTAACAATGATACTGGTTAACAAAATTTTGTAACAAGAAAGGTACTTGCTAATTTTGAAATATCTATCTACCCTCATTAAAAACCACATTTATTTTGATTCGATTGTACTTTCTATCCTCGTGATGGTTTCCCTCAAAGATTACGAAGGAGTGTTTCGACGCCATCCAACCACAAGCCGCCCATAACAGGGTCACACTTTGTTCGATACGAGGTCACTCAGGTTTCGAGGGAAACGAGACCACCGATGAACTGGCCAGGAACGGCTTTTTCTTTCGGTACGAAGGACCCGAGCCCGTCTGTGGCCTTAGCTGCTCGTCGGCAAGAGCTGTGATTGAAGACTGGCCTAGGGGTCATCAGCTGTTACACTAGAGAAATGTCCCCGGACTTTCCCTGGCTAAGGCACTTGTTAGACCTCTTGCTTATAACAATACCACTGCCTTAAGTAAGGTAGATCTAACATTGCTCTTAGGCTACCTATCTGGCCACTGTGTGCTGAGATGTCGCCTACACCGTATGGGTCTGTCCAGTGAGACGGAGTATCGGCTCTGTCTGGAAAACGATGAAACCACCATGCATATAATGTGTTTTTGTGCAGAATTGGCATGACTGAGAAGGCGGATCTTCAGTCGGCAATTCCTGAGTCCGGCTGATGTTATATGCTCCATATCTGAGGATGGCTGATTGTGTTTTGCAGTAGTAGGGATTATGGCACAAAAGACTTCCTAGGTCATATTACAATAAAACTATTCGTATCTGAAATATTCTAATATCAATTCTACTATACTAAACCTTGTTCCTAACATAATCAGCTAAAAGTTTTCAAAAGTAAATTTTTGTTCACCAGTGTAATCAGCTGGGCTAATAGTGTAGCAGTTTAGATAATGTAAGCGTTGGTGCTCGTGCTTATACGTAAAGTGATGTTTTTGATTGGATTTTGCTGTTGCTGCTAGACGTGATGACGTGAAATCGTTATTACTAGTTAATTTATGAGTTTGAGCTACATGTTTCAATCATGTCATGAGATTAGCTTCCTATTGTACATATTAGCTATTTATTAGTTGTAAATACAATTAAACATTAAAAAACTAAAATCTGATTACGGCTATACTCTGAACATCACCGTACCTATATGTCGATTTGAAATCAGTAACTTGTCTATTATGACGGCGATTATTAATTCTTTTTCAGAACGCTTAATTCTCTAACTCTAAATATTCATATTGAAGAATAAAAATTTAAATTTCGGAAAATATGTTAACAAATGCATGTAGTTTTGATTTTTTTGACAAAACTTTTTGCTCTTTTAGTATGTAAAATTCCCATAAGCAGAAAATGATATTTAATTTTTTTATATATTTTTTCATAATCTTTAAATATTGAAATATTTGTTACTAAACAATTGTAAGTTATTTGACATATTTTATAGATAACGTTGGAGATTAACGTATTACGACACATAACCCTACGTGACTTTAAGGGTCTAGAAAATTGTGATCCAGCCACTAGACAAATGGTTCTTGATTTTAGCTTGAATGTCGCACAAGGAAATATGGATTTGGCGTTTACGTAATAAATTATGAGAAAAATATCAGCATCTTTTTCGTTATAAATTTCTGCATTAATAGATGTATACGCTCAATTCAATCCGAAGTTGTTTGGACAAATCTTGCGAAAATGTGTGTTCAAACAGGACGCCTCGATGTTGCAAAAGTTTGTTTGGGACATTTAAAAAGAGCAAGATCAGTACGTGCGCTTCGGCAGGCAATGGAAAATGATGCGTTAGAGTCAGAAGCTAAGGTGGCTGTATTAGCAATTGAGCTTGGTATGATTGATGAAGCTCAATTTTTGTATAAAAAATGTGGGCGGTTTGATTTATTGAATAAACTTTTACAGGCATGTGGAAAAATTGACGATGTAAGATTTTGGTGTTAACTAAATAATGTATTATAATATTATTCCAAATTTAGGCTCTTCAAGTGGCAGATCAAGGTGATAGAGTACATTTAAAGAATACATATTTTCAAAAAGCGGAACAACTGAAAGAAGCCGGAGATATTAAAGGTGCTCTTGAATTTTACGAAAAGACACAGAATCCTGTACAATGTGTGACTCAAATGCTTCTCGATGATCCATCTATGTTAAAAGTAAGTAGTAGTTTGTAAAAATCATAATATATTAAATTAATATTAAGCTTTATACTTAAGGAGATCTGTAGATCTATGTCGCTTTAACTTTTGACACTCTATTGCCATTGGCTACAACAGAAAAGTAACATAGTAACTTGCCGCAGATTATTTTCCTTAGCTGTAATCTACAATCAATGCGTAAAAAAGATATATATCACTATTATTAACTGAACTGAAATTAAATTTGATTTTAATCCTGCAAGGAGATATGTTATCGCTTTGAGAATTACTGCTTCTATAGAGTAGGGTTTCTACACGATATCGGGACGTGGTGCTCATGAACGTTTACAATTCACGCTCAAGGCTCCGTTCCTTGAATATATCCGTTTCGTTCCTGAAATATTCTTGATCCGAGTGCTTAAAATATGTAATAGAAGCATTTAAAAAAAATGTTTTAGACAATAATAACTTGATGTTGTCCGTAGAATGCAAATATGTAATTTATGTTGGGGTTTTCAATATAAAACCTGTAACCCTTTTTGGCGCATGGGGCGTGAGAGGAACTTTGTTTTACCTGATTGTCACTATTGACGTATTATGCGTCTTGTCTTAGATGACCTGATCACCCATCGTGAGGAATTAGATGGAACCTTAAACACCTTATACCATCCAATATCCAATACACAGAGTTATGTAGCCTAAATTTCCGAAGCTCTGAGTAGAGAAGGTCGCAGAGGAGGGCTTAAGATCAACGCTGCTAAAACTAAACTTATGAGCTCGGATTCCATGAGAAATTATGAAATTTATCTTGAAGAGCAGCAAATAGAACATCCATTGGCTCGGTCATTACCAAAGAACATATATAAACTCACAAGCCAAGACGAAATAGATATCGGCTTTGCAGGACAGAAGTCACAGTGAATAGGTAATAAACTGAGAAAAGAGCCAAACACTATCGCTCAACAGAGACCCAAGTAAGACGCCGAATGAGAACGCGCAATACTTGGAGAAGATCCGTAGAATAGGAAGGAACCTAGATTAGAAAGTCGTGGCACGATTTGAGGGCATTGACACAGAAACTGACCAGGAGAGTCGCCCTATTCCCCACAAGGCGTTAAAGGAACTAGAGAGATAACACCATCTAAATGGTAACTTATTTCACAAGCGTAAACGCATGGTTAGATGGTACAATTTATGCACACGATTTAGAATGTGTTTTTACTTGCCGCATATGTTTCGTAACCAAAATCTTGTCAGAGACGTTTAGTTTTAAGACTACTAGTCAATCCAGTAGCTCTGCCGGTCCTGAATTAACGTGCATATTGCTCTTCGTCGACAACATTCAGATGTAACGGTTCGGCGATGCTTTACTGGCGACTTTGACTCCTGAATCTGGTCATAATCCTGCTGCTCGTGTTGTTGTGTTTTTCGATTTTATACTTTTTATTTCTTCTCTTATGAGCAATTGATGTTTAGCCTTCGAAAGGGACGGCATTTCTAAGCTTATTGGCCATTGTCCTGTGATTTGAGTATTTATTTTTAGACAGGGGCGGCGTAGATAAAGCTACTACGTACTACTGTTAGGCTTGATTTGATGCCTTTTTAAAAATGTTAAAGACATTTAAAAGCAAATATCATAGTAGGTTTTGACCCACTAAGAGTAACATACATTTTTTTAATTATTCTCGCTTACGTGAGCAGTTTATCTCAAATTTAACATCCTCATACAATTTGTACTTTAATAGAAAATATAAATTTTGCCAATCTTTTTGGTCGTATTGGATGATATTTGTTATATTAATGTTGAGGGTTTTACTCATTTGACGAAGCGCCCGTATTAAAAGCACCTTGTCTTTGACGACACTTTTGTGTTGATCTCCAATTTGGCGAATAGTTTTTCGATTACTCCAAATGAGACTCAATAGCTTCCTACATAGGTATCACTTTTTCGATTTTTTTTATATTTCGGGGTTACCTCCGACTTAATGTAAAACATAACGGAAGTGCTGCAGGTCGGGACAATTATTTCAGATTATTGGTTTCTATTATTTCAATGATAAGCCGCGTTCGTTATCTCTTTCCGCATCTTGCGGAATCACTCCATATCTCTTTTTAGCGTTCCCTTTCTAAAACGGAGTGATATATGAATATTAGGAAAGATTTCAGATTTGATTGGGTGTCTAACTGAAAAGACAGATGTCACAAGTTATGTACACTTTTCATAACCGAAAAACTACTTGAGTGAATAAATAGTTTACGGTTTTTTTTTGTAAGTCGGGAAAGTAATTTAATTTTTGATAAATAATGAGCTATTCTAATATAGAAAATGGAAATTGACAGCTGGCTTTACGCACACATGGAATAGTTGTCGTTCATTTGTTTTTTTTTTGGTTTCTCGTTCCCTTTGGTATATTTCGTTGCATTTGGTGTGGTTCATTTGGAGAATGTTTCCTTCTTTTTTACATCTCTCTAAATCTATCCCTATAAAAGAAAACGAACGCGGCTATAAATATGCTTAGATTATAGAATAAACAGGATAAGCCATTACGTGTATGAGCCGTGTACGTGAGACCAGCCAAATTGCTAGTTGGCAAGCTGAAGACAGGGAGGAAGATGAAGTTGAATTGTCAACTTGTACTTGGAGTGATTTCCGTCTAAAGGATTCGTGTAAAAGACTTTTGGAGTTTATGTACAAATTAGAAGTGAAGTATTAATTTTGTGTAATTAAATGGACAAAGAACATAATGAAAAGTATTTTAAAAAACTCTTAAGGAACTTAAAGTGTTGTTAATAAGTTAATTTCACAATAAAGTGCTCAATTTTGTAATTTGACAACAATCGCTGCAATTCGCCAAGAATATCACTTTTTAGGTATATTTTAGTTATCGACCATCTTCTTTTTATTGTTCATTGTCCTAATATACCGAAAAAAGTGTGAATTCTGAAATGGTAGTGATAATAAATAAAATTTTTGTTTGCAATTTCCGGTTTGTTTACATTTGAAATATGTTCAATTTTAGTCACACCAATTGTTCAAAGGCAGTTCTTGGTTATGTTTTGAAAAGGGGCATGCACGATTCAATAGAAAATAAAATAATTTTCTTTCTCCTTTATATAAATATAAATTCCTTAAAGGTAAAGATGTGCGTGACAAATAGTTAGAAACAACTGGGTGAACTATTAAATATGTAATTGATGGTATTTTTATCTTTTTTTCCGACGCCTCTACCGAAATTCTAAATTTGTGTTACTTCAATGGTGCACTCACACAAGAAATGGTCATTCCACTACATAAAGAAGTTTCCTGAGCTTATCGCACTTCCTTATTAGTTATATATTCTAAGTAAATATGCATTATTAAACTGCTCTCGGATTCTTTTCTATTTTTACATTGTTAAAGTTTTTCGTATAGATTTAAACGAGTTTTGACTTAGATATCTCTCACAAATCTCTCTCTAGTTTCCGTAATACCTTGCGGGACATGGGGCGGGAGAGGAACTTCATATGCGTCGAGACAAAGATTGCAAGTGGATTTACAATATAAGGTGCAACTCCCAATGGCTTTTTTTTATCATTATCTGTTGTCAACATCAAACACGGGTGGCCGCCGATGGGGTTAACTCTAGTGTTCTGCTACTTTGCTATAGTCGTCTGCTCACTTGTCACACAAGAACAAAGACTTGGCGTGCGGCTAAATGGTAAATTTTCGTTTAAGGATCACGTACAATACTATGCCATCGAACATCTATATAATTCCCTGTAAATTGGAAAGAGAGTGTTTTAAAAAATAATTCGTTAGCCTGTCTTATCACATCGTACTAGTGCTAACAAAAATCGAATAATCGACTACTTGGTCGATTATCCGAACCTTAGAATCGTTAAGACAGAATCGAATTACCCGGATATTCGATTCCTTAATTCTTAAGATTTAAGGCAGGTTAAGCTCTTGGATTTCAAAATGAGAAAAAAGTGTAGCACCTACACAATCAAGAAAAATTTGTTCCGTATTAGAGACATTCTGAATAATTTACCTTCTCGACATATTATTGTAAATCAGAATTAAAATATTAAAAATTTCCTACTATAAGTGACAAAAAAGTTTATAAATTTTACCGACTTTTATCGAATCTATTGAACCTTGGTAAGTACCAAAATTGAAATCCCAGCGGTGAAAATTTAAAACTTCACGTAATTATAGTGCGCTAAAGTTGCGAGCATTTTTAAAAACGCAGTGACATAAATGTCAACTCTTTTTCCAATAAATGACAATACAACGACGTTTTACGTACTTCAAAAGATTCTTCCCATTTTCAGCTGGTTTGATTCTGCAAATTCTCGATTCTTCGATTTATCAACTTACGGAGTTGGATTATTCGATTACCCGAGGAATCGATTCTAAGAATCAATTAGTGAAGAGATTCGGGTATCCGGATATTCGAAGAAACGGGTAATCGAATCAAATTGTGAGTACTACATCCTACCGAAAATGCCTTTACTGAAGGTTATATCACAGCAGCTCTCTCTGTGTCACAGAACATCCGACTGAAATTTAACTTTAGAGAAATATTAATTCTTCAAAATAATTGTTCAAATAAACGCGGCAGACCGAACTAAAAGGTCGCGTTTTCAATATTTTGCCTATAATGTGGTCTGTTAAATGCAAGGTGTTTCCGTTTAATAGTTTAGTACTTAAGGAGGCGATAGTACTTATCAAAGTTAACAAAAAATTGTACGATAGGTATAGCAATCTTAATCAAGCAACAAATTTGTACAACATTAGAGATACCGATTTGATTCAAATATGCTCAGATAAGGAGTTTTATTATCATTTTATCCTCTATATCAAGCCGCATATAGACTAAACATTTGCGGATTACATTTTATGCTTATAAAAAATATAAAAAAAGCTTCTTAGCTCTTATTTCTTATTGGGGTAGGGGGTATGGATTTTTTTATTTTGTCTAACATTCCAAAAGGTCGCAAATCACAAAAATGTGCTTACGTAATACTTGAATGGCCCCATAACCGTGTTCATAGGTTGTGATAAGAGAAAGGTGGATTATTTTTCGAAGGTAGTGTTTTCTTCCAGGGAAGCAAGAACGGAGCAATATCCGTAAAGGCTTCGCTATGTGTTTGGTGGGATATAAAAGGAATTTATTACCTATCTTGAGCTTATGAAACGTGGACAATTAATACGGAAGTTTACTGTCAAATGCATCTTTTGAAGATTGCTCTGTAAGAATTACTACCAATACTGACAAACAAAGAAGTTCTTATACATTAAGGTAAGGCCAGGCCACATGTAGCACAAGAAATGCTAGTACTTGAATAAGAAATATCTGGACTTGTAACATGATAGATTTTATAAAATTATTTATTAAATTGGTGTGACAACAACAGCGATCTGAATCGGGGCATTATTATTTTGCTGACCACATAAATGCAATTGTTAAAAAGCGGTTTTGCTACACCTTTGTTGCCCCAAAATCGTTATGCGCGACTAAATAGTTAGGAGGCATGTGATAACGATTGTGCTGCTGATCCTATATGGCAAAGTAGCGAAATGAAGTCCCTCTAAAAGTTGGCTAACTAAAGTGCTATGTGGCTAAGTAGCTTCAGTACGTATAATTTAAGTAACTTCAGTTGTTTTGGTTCCCTGTGTGGGGTGTTGTCTCTAAAACATAAATGCTTGTGCTCAGTTCTATTCTATATTCATATCAATGTTGTAATATATATATAATTCTAGTGATATATTTGCAAACTGTATAATTAATTTTTTTATTTAGAAATATATGCAGAGTACTACAGATCCGAAAATGCTAAAATGGTGGGGACAGTATGTCGAAAGTTCCGGTGACATGGATTCAGCATTTAAAATCTATCAAAAGGCAGAGGATTGGTTTTCTCAGGTAAACGAAGAAGTCTGATTTTTTTATGAAATTTCACTAAGAAGTTTTAAATTATTAGATAAAAATCCTTTGCTTTCTTGGACAACTCTCGAAAGCAGATTCCATTGCACGTCAATGTGGTGACAAAGCAGCTTGTTATCATTTGGCTCGTCATTATGAAAATATAGGAAAGTACCAAGAAGCTATTCAGTTTTATACTAGGGCACAAACCTATAGCAATGCTGTTCGCATATGTAAAGAGAATGACCTTCAGGATGAACTTTGGACGGTAGCAAGTTCAGCTCGATCTCGAGACAAGGCTATAGCAGCTGCATATTTTGAGGAATGTGGCGTTTATAAAAAAGCAGTGGAGCTATATCATCGAGCTGGGATGCTACATAAAGCTGTCGAAATGGCTTTTGCTTCTCAACAGCCCGAAACCCTTCAGGTTATTGCATCTGAGTTGAATTCAGAATCAGATCCGGATTTGGTTAACAGATGTGCGGAATTTTTCACGAGCATTGAGCAACATCAGAGAGCTGTGCAGTTATTAGCCAAGGCAAAGCAATATGAGCGTGCAATTCAAATATGTACTGAGAAGGGTGTTCCCATTACTGAAACCCTAGCAGAACTGTTAACTCCTGGAAAGGATGAAGTTCCTGAAGATATACGTAATAAAGTACTCCTTCAATTAGGAGAACTTTTACAAGAGCAGGGCGATTACCATACAGCAACCAAGAAATTTACTCAAGCTGGGGATAAAGTTCGTGCTATGAAAAGTCTTTTGAAATCAGGAGACACTGATAAAATAATTTTCTTTGCTGGGATGTCTCGACAGCGTGAAGTTTACATAATGGCAGCGAACTATTTACAAGCTCTGAATTGGCAAAGTGATCCAAAAGTTCTTAAACATATCGTCACGTTTTATTCAAAGGGTCAAGCCTATGATTCCCTTGCTAATTTCTATGCAACTTGTGCCCAAGTGGAAATTGATGATTTTCGGGACTACGAAAAGGCTCTTAAAGCTATGCATGAGGCAGCAAAATGTCTGAGTAAAGTTTCGAACTCACAACGTGCTACTGATAACCTACAGAAAACAATTATAGAAGTCAAATACGTTTTGGATGTTCAAGAAGCTCTTGAAAATGGTGATAACCAAGCTGTCATTGCTGGATGTCGGAATATGTTAGGTGAGGGGCACATTATTATTCAATTGAGTTATTTCTTTCAGATGTAAATTTAAAATTCCAGTGAAGCCTGAAAAGCCTCCAATACGACATTCAGATATTCTTTCATTTCTCATCCAAGCCTTGGTTGCATCAAAGCTTTATACCGAAGCTGCTGGCGCTTTGAAAGAACTAGCAATCAAAGAACCTAGCTGGACTAGCCGTGGACTTTTAGATAAGTCATTAGTACAAAAACTAGCAAAAGAATGTAACTTGGACTTTGATTCAATCTGGTTATCTGGTAACAGAAACGTCTCGAATTCTGAGGATGATTTAAATGATAATGAGGAAGAAATTCAAGAAGAATTTGAATAGGATGTTGTTTTGATCACAAGTTTTAGATTACACGTGATCCATTAAAAAAGATTTTTTTTATTGTTTCAGAACATTATAACTTAGTAGGAAAGTAGAGTTACTACTTATATTTTTAATTCAATATTTTAGCGAAATCTTTGAAAAAATTGAACATTTTTCCTGCTGTACTTATGTTGTAATGTTACAGACATTAAAAACCTCATAAAACTTCAAATCAACAATAGTTTTTCTCGCATTTTTACAAAAATTATTTTTTAATATAACTATAATAATTTTTATAGGAATGAATAAGTTCGTTGGAGGACGGAGAGGGTTGAACTAGAGGCGGAGACGGGCAGCATAACCCCAGACAATATTGTCGGGGTCATGCTGCAGAGGGAGGACCACTGGCGAAGGATTGCCTTTTTCGTGAGGGGGATCCTTCGCCAAAAGGAAGGAGATAACAATGGCGCTCCCTAACGGGAGCACCTGCGTTGGGGTGGCGAGAAGGGCTCTCAGGGGAGCACTTGTTGGCTTGGGTGCCTTGGTGGAGGCTATTTACTAGGACTCCACCACGAAGTAATGTCTTCTTGACGGTCCTGTGGTGGTCTTCCTGGAGGGGGAGGGGGGTTTTAGCCGGTATTACTGGCCTTCGGTCAGGTGAGTCAGGCACATGAGGGACCCTAGACTCTTAGGTGCGTAAATGCATTTCCCCGCTCCCATAAAAAAAAAATGGGAGTACTTAATAAGTGCTATTTTCACAATTTTTTAGCGTATTAATTAGGAAGTTGAAAAAGAATGATTGCTGAAAAATTGGCATATTTGATTATATTTAAAAGACTTATTTAAAGAGGTGGTAAGATATCATGATGAAAGCATGAATACGATTCGATTGTAATCGATTGTAAATATAGGAAATTTACAATGGACCTAAAACTAGCATATACGCAAGTACAATATGTACAATATCTCCTTTTAATCTCATTCAATTCTATAAGCTAGCATTTTTCGTAATGTATGCCTTTGTACACAATGAATTTTTACTCTTATATAAATATTTTCTCTGTATGATTAAATTAACCTTTTCAGTTTGTGGTTGCTGCACATCCACAACATATCTCCATATTATCGTTTGTTCTTCTTACTTTTATTTAGTGAATAACTCCGAATAGTGTAAAATTGCCACTTCTAATGCCTCCTTAACTTCTAAAGTATCTAAAGTAAGGAACACGATGGTATACGGATATGCCACTTTAATGCTCAAAGTATTTTTCCGAAAATTGATGAATTTAAGAAGATTTTTAATTCCTCTACGATAGATATTATTTGTGTAACGGAACCATGGTTAAAGCCTCATATTAATAATGAACTCATATCTGTTAGCAACTTTAAATGCTTTCGAACTGATCGATCGAATCGTAGCATTGTGTCTGAGTGACTCACTGGCGGGGCGTACTGTTTCAAATTCGGCAGCAGGGTCAGACTTCGAATATATTTATGTCGAGGTGGTAATAGCCAATGTCAAGTATCTAGTTGGAACTATTTACAAACCACCCCACATACCTTGTCTGGATTCTATGGATTCAGTTCTCGCCCGCGGACAATCATGTCATAGTTTTTGGGGATGAGTAACTGTTCTATTTTGCACATCTTTTAAGTGAACTCCTTCATAAGCATGTACAAGAGAATTAGATCTTTGATCTTTCAGAGCAATAGTGCATATTCTCGCTGGAGTCGTTTCCGCTGCTACGCAATAAAGCTCACAGTGCGCTCTAAAATAAATTTTTGTTAACTCCAAACTAGACATCTAACTCACCACAAATAAATTGTGGAAACACTTGAGAAACATGGGTATAGGTCGATCAAAGGATGCTCACGTCTCTAAAGACGCTTTGAAAGGGTTGATCATATTATTCAGAAGTTATCTAGCCACTTTTTCTTTACGGACTCTGCCTGTAAATTGATCTGAACTTATCTTGGGGGTCACGTGCAGAAAGTCTTCTCTAATGTGTTGTATTCTGGTTTTCTTGACATGCATATTGGTGTTCCTGAGAGATATATCTTGGGTCCGCTTCTACTCTCCATTTACATCAATGATCTTCTAACTGCATAAAGAATTTTAGGTTTCACATGTATGCCGATGACGTTCAGCTTGGTGGAGGATGTTGAATGAGGATATTTTATTAATCAATGATTGGGCTTTTGATAACAAACTACTTCTCAACGCATCCAAGTTCAAATCAATTGTCATTTATCGAGAGTGCACTGATACAACTGATTTGTCTAAAATCTGGTTAGTTCCGGTAAGAAACTTAGGCATTATATTTAACAAAACGCTATCTTGGTCTCATCATATGAAGGGCATTGTATTTAGAATATATGCAGGTCTTCGGTGGCTCTGGCTATCTGTACCTTTTACACCACTTGAAACCAAGATGATGTTGGTCAAAGTGCTGCTATTGCCCTGGCTTATTAATGGATGTGAGATTTTTTGTCGGTTGGACTCTTATTTACAAAGAAAACTTAATGCAGCGCGGTATATATAATATGAGACTCTTTGATCATGGGTCCTCTTACACTAACTCAATCATTGGGTGCCCTACACTAAAATATATTGAGTTTCGTACTACTTTGTTTTTGTGCAACATTATTAAAAATAGGACACCAAAGTATCTTTGAAAAAATCAGCTTTAACCAATCACAAAGAATTGCTTCCTTAAAGTACCAGAATTTCGTTATGAAATCTCTTAGCGCCAATTTTTTGTACAATGTAATGGAATGTTCTCCCTACTGAGATTTGAAGAGGATCTGGTGGCAACAGGTTCAGAGAGAATATTTCTCGATTTTTTTCACAAAATCTGTAATGTCTTTTGTTTTGTGTAGTAAGTTTATGTTGGTGGTTAAATTAATAGTTAGTTAAACCTAATAGATTTCAATGAATTATAGATGAATACATATTATCCATTTCTTTCTGTAAAATTCAGTACTTAGCTTTGCTTTTTCGTTAATCTTACTGTACAACTTGCATTTATAATATGTAGTTTTCTTTCATCTTTTGATTTTTAATTTTCATTTCCTTTTCTCTTTCTCTTTTTTTATTTTTTCCCTTTCTTTACTTTTTTCCTGCACATAGATAGAAGTGTAAGCTTAATTGTTGTAGTGTTATGAATTATCATGAAATAAATAAATAAATAAATTGAAATTCTGACAAAGGAATATTTAAAGTAAATAATGAAATTTAACAATCTCCCTGATCACGTTGGCTCCCTGTCATAAATGTTGTTGTTTGTTTAAACGCGCACTATCGTTTCTTTAAGCATTGACTTCTTCAACGGAAACATCCAATATAAGGAGAGGCTGTTAAGGGAATTCTTTCTAAATTTATTTTCAGTCTGAAGTCGCGAATATTAAGAGCGTTCCCTTGTAAAATTTTATTACAAAAGATGGTAAAATATAGGAACTACGAGGCGTTAACATGGACTGGCTAATAGAATATGAAAAAAAATAAGTGCAAAAAAGTGCTAAGTTGCTACGAAACACTAGGAACAGGAAAACCCACAGAAATAACGGAGAAAATCTTTGTTAAAGAATTTCCTACCTAAAGTGCAATAAAATAATTAGGTAGTCAGGGATTTCTAAGGATTCGGTTTTTCTAATCCTTCGTCTACCTTGCCATGTTGCGCCTTTTTGGAAAGTTAATAAAATGGGTAATCCAATAAAAATAAAAAAGAGGTGGACTAATTACATGAATTTCGGAGACAATTTGGGAAAAGGCTGAATTTTAGGGAATCGGCAACTATTTTTTTCACTTTTGGAAGTGACTGTACGTGCAATGGTAAGAGTTAGATCAGTAGTGTTGACATTTTTGGAAAGGTTATTAGGATAGTTGTTTTTAAGCGTTTGTTTTATGTGGCTGTGTTGCGTAGATCAAAAGATAAAAATAAAAGAGTTATGTTCATACCATGAAAAACTGAAATTTATGAATCACCCTGTAACTCCCAAACGGTTGAGATCCCACTCCCCCCCATGCCATACAATTTTTGGTTTCTCTAGTTGAGGTCTATCACCCTTCTCATTTTGGCACGTCAGATCTGAAACACCCTGTATAGTGAATGTGGGATAGGTACATGAGCAGTGAAGCCAACTTTGCCGCAACGGCTACTGCAAAGTCGAATTTACTGCAGTGAATTTATCTCAGCCTATGTCGGGAATTCCACGTAGTTTATTTTTCGTTCAGTTCTGCATGCGTTCGGGGTGTTTGTGTACGTTTAGTTATCGTCTAGTCAGTAGGAATGGAAATCGAAAGCAAAAATTTCGATACTTGGTATTGCAATGTATCGGAATGTTGCGATACTGAGTTGTCAATAAATAGACAAAGAATTATCAATAATTGAAATTATGGGTTTTCAAATGATTATATTAATTGAATTTATTTTAATTTATCAAATTTAATATGAAATATTAAATTATTAAGTAGCTAGAAATTCGGAGACGGATTTGAATCAACGGTTCAGTGGCATTATTACTACGTATGTGCCGTACCACACTTGTCCTGCTTCATCGCAGTTTGTCGGAGAGAGGGCGTGCGGGGGTGTATAGGGAAATCCGCACGGAACTTACCTATTTATCGTCGCATCGGCACGCATACATTCAAAGCTAGGTTTATTTGGGTTCGGAACTGCTCGTGCGGACTTCATCGCGCGGAAGCAGGACAAGTGTGGTACGGCACTATGGATGCATGATCGAATCTCGGCCTCCCTATGAGGAATTAAAAAAAATATTCCAATAATAAAATTGTCCTTTGGGCTTTGGCTACATCATACAAAAAACAGAATTATTATGGATTCAGAGTCAATTTGGACAAATACATAATTAGCAATGTACATCATTGCTCATTAGAATCAAAATAAAAAAAAGTGACAAGTGCGAGTTGCACCCGCGTGGAGAGGGTTCCGTATTTTATATATCTTTGAGATTTACCATGTTATTTTAAAACCTTAGACTTCTTACAGGTTTTCCTGTAAAATATAAGGACTCTTGGACTCTACAAGTGTGTTTATTCACGAATCATTTAAGCGCACCTTTGTTTGGGTGGAGAAAATCGCGCAAATGACAACTGGTAGAGACAAGTTGAGACGATTGCGAAAAACGAGATGGTGGGCCAAAGACAAAGCCTTGACCACCATCGCGGAGAAAACTCGATACGTTGCATTGATAAACACCCTAGGTGCCATTGCTTCGAGCGCGGAGTTCGAGCCAAAGGTTTCAGTTCAGGCAAAGGTACCCATTAAATCCTTTCTGAAATGTGAAACTATTCTCACAGCCATAACATTCAAGAAAATCTTCGATTTGTCAAGTCCGGTAAGTCAATATCTCCAAATTCCTACACTAGACTACCTTAAAGCTTGGGGACTTATTAAAAGTTTGGAAAATAATTTGTGGAAACAACTAGATCTTTTTGATGACGTTTTCAGTGCTGCAAATTCCTTCGAATCCCAAGTTGATGTTGAAATACAGACCACGCTGCCCTTACGGACAACATCTAGGAAACCGCAACAGCACGATGAGTAATGCCAGGAGGAAGTGGGACTACTATCTGCGGACCCAAAAAGATGCTTTTCCATAACCACGTACAAAGTCATTATCAGCAATGTTTTAGTAAAAATTGATGAAAAATTCAACTGTAACGAGCATTTAATGAAGGATGCCGGTTGCTTGGATCCGAAAAGCTTCAACCAAATTGACAAAAACGGAATTCCTAATAGTGCATTATATTCAATGCCAACGTCGATCGAGAACTGCTTTCAAAGGAACTCGAATCTTTTTCAAAAAGTTTTAATAAACTTTCTAAAACTATTTGGGACGAACGCGAAAGATGAGGTAGTTTAGATCAAACAGCAAAGACTGCTGTTTATTTATCTTGAAAAGGTTCGAAAGCCTGCCGAAGTTGCATATCATGTGCATGCAAACTTTTGTCCCAGTATAACATACACATATTATACGTCGCTTATTGTGTAATTCTCACAATCTCACTTACGCAAGTAACTTGCGAAAGACGATTTTCCGCGCTGAAGAGCATAAAGACGACGCTTCGCTCTCTACTGGAGCAGAAACTGCTGGACTCGTTGATTATCCTAAACACAGAGTCGGATCTCATCAAAGATGACGAGAATAGCAGCTTTTACGAACAAGTTATAGATAACATAATCTACCTGAAACATCTCATTTAAAAAAAAAATATAAAAATTTTTATGGGCTAGCCAATAAAGAAGAGAGGTTCCAGTTAAGCCGCATATAGCCTACTTACGTACGCTAGCTTGTTAATAATCAGATGAAAATACTTTACATGGAAACTTTTGTCTTTTAAAATAACAATTTCCAAAAACTCTTTCCTATTTGACTATTATTGTCATAGAGCATGTTTTCAAATTTACAAAAATCTATGAGTAAAATCTTGTGAAGAGGCCAGTCGTTCGTCCTTTCAACAAAACAAAATTAGGCGAACTGTTGCAAAATATAGAGCCTTATGTACAAGTGATTTAGTAGATTTTTGCAGATGGAGACACATGCTTGAGAAACTAGGCAATTTAAAATATCCCAAAATTAATATATTTAAGAAATTTTAGTTAAGGTATGAAATAAAATATAAAAAAAATTCATCCGTGCCACCTGTATCGAATAATGAATAAATGTAAAATATATAATAATATTGCATGTTCCCTATAATTTGTAAATGGCTCCAGGTAGATACGCGGCTGAGAAACGATAACTAGAGCAGACGGAGGTATGGGCGGGAAGCCCTACAATTTTAAGTAGTTTAGCTTATTTATAAGTTAACGTTTCAGCTTTACAATTTTCATTGGGAACTGATTTCGTGAAATTTAAATGTTGCTATATTAGTACTTAACCAGAAATCAGTCTTTGATAAATTCCATTCCAAGTTTAAACGAAACGCAAACCCAGTGACCATTGATATTCTTTATTTCAAACTGGAAGTGTCAAATTTAGGATTATAATTAATTTTTGTCATAATGATACGTTTAGCGATAAATAATATTTTAATTCATACACGAAAATTTCCTGCAATATTATTGTCTCGTTCAGGGACTACTATAGCTGGAGAAGTCGATCACAATGAACTAGAGAATTACGCTGACATGAAATATGAAGAATATTTTAATCGACCAGATATTGACGGATGGGAACTTCGGAGAGCCATGAATGAAATTCTCGGTATGGATATGGTTCCTTATCCTACTACGGTTATTGCTGGAATGAAGGCCTGCAGGCGCGTCAATGATTATGCTCTTGCTGTAAGGTGGTTGGAGGGAGTCAAATTTAAGACTGGAGATAAAAAGAACGAAATTTGGCCCTATATGATACATGAAATTAGACCATGCCTAGATGAGTTAGGGATTAATCCACCCGAGGAACTGTGTTATCATCGACCAGAGTTGGCTCTTCAGACAGTGTATGATATGAAGTGTTGAATATTTATTTAATAAAAGTATTTAAAAATGTTGGCCGTCTATCTTTTTTTGATTTATTAATTGGTGGAAGTATTAAAGAGCCGGCATAAGTTAAGTAGATAAATTATCTTATGACCGCTTGAAAGTAACCGGCGCTAACAGTGGTTTGCAATGGTTCACTATTAATATAGTTTCACAAAATATTGCAACTAATTAGCTTCATGTAATCAATTACTGAATACAGATTAATTTTGAGTTAAAACACTGCACAGTAGTAGAACAGTGGCCAAAATTCATTAAAAGCGATGCCGCCTAATGCAATAGACATCCACTATTTGAGGTTCAAAATGGTGTATATTCGTAAGAGTTGTGACTTACAATTTCTCATTCTCATTTCGACTTCTGAAGTGCACAATCGCTAATTGGCGTTATCAGTGACTCATCGAGTATCCGTTGTTTGGCAGGTAGGAGTTGGGTAAAAATTAGTTTATTTACAATAAAATTCAAAGAACAAGGTAAGTTGTCTATAGGTTAGGTTAGAGTGGCTGCCTTAAAGGGCACACTTAGGCCAAAGTGGCCCATTGTGATACAACAGTTGAGGCTGTATTTTCGGACCCCATTTAACCCCTCGAAAAAGAGTAGAGCCAACCTAATCACCCTCTGGGAACCGAGGCATGTCTGCCTATGAGACAGTGGACCGAAATAACGGCCACGATGACGCTAATTAAGTTACGTTCGAGTGAGATGAGTTCTCTTGACCGTTTAGGGTTACGCTGTGACTGTCGGGTGATTAGACAGGTGTGCTCCTCCTGCCATCCGGCCAGGTCCACATTATAGCAAGCCTTTTTGAAAAACATTTCGCTCATTTTGCTTTTGTTTTGTGTGGTTCGCACTCATTTAATAATGTGTATTTCAACCCGAGAATTATGAAAAAGAAGCCTTTTTGTTTTCGACTTGCTCTGACTGCTTCAGTGGGGGTTTAGCCTTAGTGTGTGGTCTAGCCATTGCCATTTTCGTCTACAAACAGTATTAACCCTTATTAAACTGTAAATCTGTGCAGGTATTTGTTGGTAATAACCTCCGGCCAGTGGAGGTTTTATGGGGGTATTGCGTAGTGGGGGCCGTTCTTGTAGCGCAATTTCAGAAATTGTTTTCTCGGGATAAGTGAGAGATATTAGAGTTTGTTTTTTTTCATATACTTAGACATCATTTTTTTATAAATATATGTTTAATTTCTTAAAAAAGAAGAAGGAAACTGAGGATCCTCGAGCGTGTGAATGCAGACGAAATCCAAATTTCAGAATTATTATTCTTCTACTCTATTGCTTATCGTCTAAAGTAGCGCGAAGAAGTTAAACTATTGAAGATTACGAAAGTTATGCAAATATAAAGAGAAACGTACTGTAAAAGCTTAAAGTAAATCGATTAAGTAGAACTCGAGATATTGTATTCACCGATTCGGAAAACGTGGTTTCGAGAAAAGCGGGTTTGAAGTTTTGGAATATGATTACACCGAAGCAAATTTTCATGCGCGTCGAATTTCTACGTTCTGCAACCTTCTTAATTCAACTAATTTTCCGAAACCTTTTTTCAAGGATATTCTTGAGAGTTTTCGGAATGCAAAAATAAAAAAATCAATTTCTTTCAACCGTCACTACGGCATACCCCTTAACTTAAAAGTTTTTACCTATTATTTTTTGCATGCGAAATCGACATTTTTAGTCCAATAAAAATATCCATGGTTCGACAAAGCAAACAAAATCGATACCACAAATTGTTTTTGAGTTACAGTGGCAGTAAATTTGAAAAAAGCAGTTTTGAGAAAAACGCGTTTAAAGCATTAAATAGTGACTTTTTAGTATCAACAATAAATTTTTCATAGCTTGGGGACAGCTGTATTTTAAAAAATAAACATGGGCCGACGTTTATACTTCGTCCTCTTATTCTATACATATAAAAGCATCGGAAAAAAATCGATTGTTTTCAATTATTATACTGGGATAACCCAACCCCTCAAACAGGTTGTGTTCAAAAAGATTGAGATTTAAATTTCGGGCACAAATCTGCATATTTCAATTACACACATTTTAATTATAGATACAAGTAGAATACTCCGATTGTCCGGATCTTAAGGGGGTCGTCTACCTTCGAGCCGAGAATTTTAGCTTATTTTTGGGAATGGATTGCAAAAAAACTACTAAAGATATTCAAGTCAGTTAAATTTTGTTCTATTATTACATGCTTTTTCTTCGAAAAAAATCTATTTTTCATTTGATAATAATTGCATCCGCGACCTTGGATCGTCCTTGACGTCGACGCTGCAGAAATGTCATTAAGAACTTTGTGGTAAGACTTTGGCCATTTAAATTGTCTGAAACCAATGAAGTGAAATATGTCTGTAATCTGTGTTACATTGGCTATGTTTTCCCAGAGCCGATTTTTTTATTATAAAATGTGTTTAAATTACGCAATTGTTTTCGAAAAATTTCAATTTTTGACCTGTTTTTTGACCTATTAAAATTCATCAAAGTAAAAATTTGAAAATCGCCTCTGGGAAAACATAGCTATATGTTTATTGAATAACTGAAAAAAAAAATTGATCAAATTCTATCAATATTTCCAGAAGAAGTCATAACAAAGTTTAAAAAATGCAACTTTTGGGAAATCACGTTTAAAGATAAATGACAGTGTAAAACATGATTTGAGAAACTTGCGATTTAATCGGCAATACCAGGGCCGTAGAGCTCCCCTTCCTTGTCACGGAGATGTTCCTGGTTTGCCAAAAATTAATTGTAACGCCCTACGAGAAAGAGTTTATTCCTTAAACAGTGACGAAGCGGTTTTGTGCCGCTTCGGCGCTCGAAAGGCGCGTGGGTGGCAATCTTTCCGGTTGCATATTCGTACGAAAGAAAGCGTATTTCAAAAAATCCCTCATATGGCGTGTTCCTTATAACACCTGCATTCAAAATATGCAAAAAAAAAAATCGATTTTTCCAAACCGCGAAGGTAGACGACCCCCTTAAACGAACTCAGTAACCATGTCCATCGCAAAGATAAACTTTTTTGGTGCCATTTAATAAGAAGAATCCACATCTCACGCTTAAGTGCAGGTCATGTGAGTAAGCAGTCGTTTAAAGAAAACCCCTTTGGAATCATACAGCTGGCATTAAACCTACCCTTATTTTGATGGTCAGCTATAAACTGTAAGAATCGTCCAGTGCTTAATGTAAAACGAATTGATTTTAGATGGTCTAATTTAAGAAGTTTTACATGTGCTCTTCCTCTAAATATTTCTAGGCATTCAACGTAGTCAGATTTCAGCGAGGTGTTTGATTTAAGGCGTGTTTCCGAGTTTAAGATTCATCTCATTGCCATCATTGACTTCCGTTTCAAACAGTTTTATTACGGAAATTTACTAACGTGGATCTAAGGCCATTAAATTAATATTATAAAAATTTACAAAACTTTCGAGCTAAATACACAAAATGTGCACGCTTGGACTATCATTACGCCTTGGGTAATGATAGCTACAACATAACAAACTATGAAAGCGTTGGACTGAGGATAATCCTTGAACTATCAAACAAGAATCAACACAAATAGCCCCGAGTTATTTGGCAGTGCTCAGCTAATCGCTTATAACACATTTTTCGTGCTTTGCCCTTCGATCCATCTCATTTACCAGGGTGAAATGTGCCTCGTATCCATTGAACTCTAAGGGCATATTGGACGGATAACAGTGATAAGTGCGAACCCAAACGTCAAACGTAACAGTTTTGAACTGCTTCACTGGTTCTCGCAACCCTCTGTATTGTAACGTATCACTAGATGACTTTGAGAGCCAATAAAAAATTCAAATCACGTCTCGACTTGGATAAACTCCGCACGGATATGATTTATCCATATTGGCCCAAGGAGAGCATTTGTATAAGCCTGCGAGTGGGGGTGCTGATTTCCCATGACTTTGGAGTAGATTCTTGATTTGATATCTCATAAAATTCCAGATAAAAAATTCATTTGATGGCCTTTATACACTTTATTATGCTTCTAGAACTGGATTATTTCATAGCCACGAAGATAGTTGGGAGAGCTTTAAGAGCCTGATAGGGAGCACTCTATAGCATATGAAACCTCGCTAGAAATCGAGATGCACACTCTGTCCCGCATCCAGAAAGTAAGGTTCAACCAATTCAACTGAACGAGGTGTATTTCTGAAATCTCCTTATAACCTTCTGGGTTATGTAAATCACAAACATGCTCTGGAGCAACACAATCACAGACATAAATTTCGAATAGCAGTCAGTCCACGGCAAAGGTAAGATTTATTGATTTTTATTTAGCATATTTGACTTAGGTGAAATGGCGTTTGGTCGTAAATATTCAATGCTAGACAGTGCATTTAACGGAACAAAACGTGATTCGGTTGATATTCAAATGAGGCACCTTGAGTAGGAAATATGCTATCCGAGTATTGCTGCGTTATTGTTCGCTATTCGGTATGGAGGGCTCACAACAAAAAAAAAAACGAAAAACGTACCAGTGAATGCAGGCTAGCAATTTCAGGGAATTGTACACAAGTTTTCACCTTTTTGATTTTATCATTACCTCCGATCAAAGTGAGGTTCCTTTAGTGCATTTGACTAAAAACCTTGAGTGCTGCCCAAGATTTATTACGCAAATTTGTTTACAAGTCAAAATAAAATAGAAATCTTAACAGTTTAATGCTAACTTTGGAGACCGCTGTAGTAAGAATAACGAATTGTGATTTTTCGAATACACGATTTTTCACACGTTTGTTATTATTGTCCTGTATGTTGTAAACAAGAGAGAGATATTGAAAAGTGGGTCTTGAACTACATATCCCACTACAAGTGACATGCATTAACCCTTTTCAGTTGGAGCGCAATCAAAGATTGGTACTTATTTTAAGACATAAGCCCCGAAGATGCATGTAGCCAACAATTGTCCTGCGGAGCTCATAAACGCTTTTGTTCTCGACCAGATGGAGCCACGGCTCTCAACAATAAAAACCTATAGGTAACCCTCTGTACCGTTGCTGAAGTGGTTAAGAAAACTCAAGACATAAGATTCATGCTTTTTTGACTTTTTTTATACGGTGGGGCCAAAGCCTAGGGGTCAACCCTTCGATGTATTAGCATGGTTTTGGTCGGAAGGGAATTAGGGTAAGGGAAGTGAGGAAATTTGCTGCGAGCTAGACAACAGCCCAAAAACGGAGTGGATTATTTTAATTTCTCAATAAAAGCTCACGGGGAGGCCTGGTCTCGAACCCGGGGCACATGGCATGGTGGTTGTGCCGCTCAACGAATTGATTCAATTCCGTCTCCTTTGCTGGAAGTTTCCAATAGAAGGAGCAGGATCTGATTAGTGTTTAGACGATTATTTTAAAGCTTTAAAGGGAAAATCTTATCAAGCTGCATTGCTAGAATGCACAATCTTTCTCTCTAGTTCCCGTAACCACTTATGGTGAAGTTCTTCTCCCGTTTCGAGACAACAACTGCAAGTGGGCATACAATTTAAAGCGGATTTCGAACCACCGACAATTTCTCTACAACTCCATTGGCAATTAGCAGAAAATAACCACCACCGACTAGAGGCCGATTCACACTATTAATCTTTTCTCCGACAGTAAGCCGTCCATCAGCTTTCCGTCATTTTTGATTCCATTCACTTTAAAACGGTACTAGATTCTGAATTATAGGTACTTTCAGACCACCTAGGTATAACAACTTTAGCATGGTACAAATTGAGAAACACATTTTATAAAATGATGTTCCCACCCTGTCCTGTCACTCATCATTTCCCTCTCCATTTCATTAACAATAAATTAAACAAACGCAGTCGTATATCCTTTTCTCGAAGCAACTCAGGATACTATTGAGCCCACCCATGTCTCTGTCATGCATATATCGTCACCGACTCACTCCCCGATCATCAACAATTTAAGATACTTCTCGCACATCTAGAAACTTAAAATTTGGCATTGAGTTTGTGTTTAGTCAATAAAAGAGAGGAAAAATTTAAAAATTGTGAAATATTCTCTTCGCTGATTAATTTTCAGAAAAAAAAAATTGCGGCTGGTAGACAGACAATTGATTACAAAAGTTCTAAAAATAAATTTGTACGATCTCAGGAAATTCATTTACTTTATTTGGATTTTTATCTTAAGAATTAAGATTTTATGTAATTTAAGCTTTACATGTTGTAACTAATTAGGCACCTAGGTTAGGTTAAAGTGGCTGCCTAAGAAGGCACACTTAGGCCAAGGAGGCCCATTGCGATACCACGTTGAGGCTGCAAAAATTTTAAAAACCCCATAAAAATACCACAGAAAAAGAGGGTGAACCTGTTGCACCGAGCCAGTTCCTTGTCTCCAGTGGAACCAGTTCCCGGGGAGTCAAAATAAATTTGACTGGGATGGGAAGGGTGTTCAGCCTGAACTCGTCGTCGGGAACCATTTTGAACTCCTGATAAATCGAGCTAGGTCTCTGACATCAGTGGAGCCTAATTTGGTTAGCTCTTCAAAGAAGGGGGAGCCCAAAAACCGGTTCCTTCGGTTGGCTAGGGCCGGGCAGTTACCGAGGAGATGAAGTATGTTCT
Source organism: Leptarthrus brevirostris (assembly GCA_964036015.1). NCBI lineage: Eukaryota > Metazoa > Arthropoda > Insecta > Diptera > Asilidae > Leptarthrus > Leptarthrus brevirostris. The sequence goes on from OZ038374.1 coordinate 94,217,076, forward strand.
TCTTCCTCTTCGTCATGGCAACTCCTCCAGAAGTGGCCGGTGTGTTCCTCCTGCCAAGTAATATTTGCAATCCTGAGAGATTCCTGTATGAGTTCCAGTTTGCAAGTGGCCAGCAGTTTACCTAGCTGGTGGTTAATGTTCGAATCAGGACGAGTGGTACCGATTCTCGCTAGTTCGTCGGCTCTGCAGTTACCCGGAATATCACTATGTCCAGGCACACAGATGAGCCGTACTTTCAGATGCTCAGCTATGTCATTTAGTGTTGAGCGACATGTTATAACCGTTTTGGAGGTGGTGTATACTCCCATGAGCGATTTAATAGCGGCCTGACTCTCTGTGAAAATACATATGCTGTCTGTAGGTAGCGTTAAATTATTCAGGCTCCGCGGCTACCTTTATAGCCAAATGTTTCGAGAAGATACCTCCACCTACTTTGCCTTTTAATTTGTAGCCGTCAGTGTAGAGATGCACTGACTCCCCCCCATTGGGGAGGACCCTCCTCCCTTATCGGTCTGGTGGGAAAGAAGGAGCCGAATTTAGTCTCAAAGAAAGGCGTTGGCGAGGTATATAGTAGTTGATATTGCTGGCAGGTCTTCTATCCTATAAGCCTAATGGCAACTGAGGATGCGGTTTGCTTACCAAAGAGATCCAACGGTAGAAGGTGGAGAATAGTGTTCAGGGATTTAGAAGGTAAGGTTCTAAGGGCACCTGTTATCAGCAGTGTTGCCATCCTCTGAACTTTATCCATTGCTTTGTGATGGGTTGATATATTTGGTGCCGGCTACCAGACAATTACCCTATACATAAGTATAGGTCGTATGTCACTTGTGTAGAGCCAGTGCAAATTGCGTGGCTCCATAACCCATCTTTTCCCTATTGCCTTTTTACACAAGTACAGCGCTATTGTAGCCTTCCGTACTCTTTCTTGGATGTTAGGCTTCCAGGTAAGATTTCTATCTAGGACTAGACCTAGATATTTAACCTGATTACACAGGTTCAGCCTAACCCCGTCTAGTGTAGGGCAATTCATAGGATGTGTTTTATGTCTCCGAGAGAAGAGTATTAACTCTGTTTTCTTCAGGTTTATTGTAGCACTTCAGCCAGTGTGTTGGGGTGCTTTCCTGAACATATCAGGGCAATATCATCGACGTAGACGATAACCTTGTGACCGGACAGCTCCAGGTCTGTGAGTAACTCATCCAGAGTTATATTCCATAAGAGTGGTGAAAGGATTCCTCCCTGGGTACCTATAGTGACCACTCTTTGGATATTGGATCCTCCCAGACTTGAGACGATGACCCTGCTTTTTAGCATGAGGTCAATAAGTTTGATGAGAGGATCGTCAAGTTCAAGCCTCCTCAAGAATGCCATTATCGCCTCTGACCTGATATTGTTAAAAGCACCCTCAATATCAAAGAAGGCTGCAAGTGAGTATTCTTTCTGTAGTAGCGAATGCTCTATGATTGCGGTAAGTTCGTGTAGGGCCGTCTCTTCGGACTCACCTTTAGTGTAAGGATGTTGCGATAGAGACAACTTGGAAGGATTGATTGTCTCTTTAATAGAGATATCTAAGAGTCTCTCCAGGGTTTTGAGCAGGAAGTAGGAGGGACTAATGGGCCTAAAATCGTTGGGCTTATAATGTGAGGCTCTTCCTCCTTTAGGGATAAAGACCAGTTTCACTTTCGTCCATGAGGATGGAATATAGGTGAGATTAAAGCAGGCTTCATAAATGACCATTAGCCATGGAATCAGTATCTCGGAAGCAAATTGTAGTTAAGCTGGGATGATAATTAGGCACCTAAGTGTGCTTTATGTTCTAAAATTTAAATTGTGTATACGCATTCAAGCTAAATAAGTTCCTAATTTATGTTAGGTATCGCATCAGCGGGTAAATGCTGCTGAGACTCAGGTTTTCTGTTACAAACCAAGGTAGGATATGTGCCATATTCCACGACGCGGGCTTTGTCTGGATTGGTGAAGGTAGGTTAGTGACCAATCTACTTTCAGAATGTTAAAGCCTCTTGCTGATGTGACGTGATGTGTCTTACTACTTATTTAATTACAGGTGTAAATTAAATAAGTCACAATTGCATTATGATTATTGCAGGTGTAAATTAAAACAGTCACCTTCTACTATGTCTACAAAAATTTTTATTATACTTTGACTAACAAGCACCTGTTATTTCTGTTATTTCTAATTTCCTGATTAGATGCGCTCCAAATAATGTGGAAACAATATCAAATTTGATATTGTGATTTATGTCTTTTAGTGAAAACAGCAGGGGCATGTAATCTTTGGTAAGTACGGTTTTTTATTTGTTTTAAATTTGATCTTTTCTTTTATAGGGGTAACTCTTGGCTGCGACACCCGAAACGATCTAACGACTATTTCTGTCTGGCAGTAATCGGGAACAATAGCTGCGAATTATGGAGAGGCCGGAGGTCTAACCACCAACCAATTGCTTCACTCTGATTAGTTCATTTACTATTTACTATGTAGAAGTAGATTTTTTTATACGATGTGGCCAAATCCTAGGGGACAACCCTAACGGGGTCATCTGCCCTAGAACCCGGGACCCATGGCATGTTGGTCTTGCCGCTCAACGTATTGATCCAACTCCGTCTCCAAAGACGATAGAAATAAACACCGTCGTCCGTTCCAGCTATGCTTGTAGGACCTCGCCACGTAACGCAGCTCCTCACCGCATATCTGCCCGTCGTGGGTTGAGTGAATGCGAGTGCACGTGGTTCGACCGATGTTACCTAAACACGTGATTTTAACATTACATTCTTGATTATTTGGTATAAATTTGACTTATTTTCGATTGCTATTGCTTTGATGAATTTATAGGCGTATTTATTGGTATTTTAATTTTATTTTCTCCTCAAATTTAACTGAATTTTCAAATTTACAAAATAAAGTGAGTTCCCATAAAAACATTTAATGCGAAAATACAACATTAGTGGAAGGAAGAGGGAAGGGGCGGGTGAAACTTAACTTCGTAATGCGTGGACTGATTTGGATGATTTTTGGTATGTAGTATGTGACGGAGTCAATTGGTTGAGCAGCACGACCACCATGCTATGGTTCCCAGGTTCGAGACCAGGTCTCCCCGAGGGTTTTTTAAAATTGAATTAAAAAAAATCACTCCGTCTCTGGGCTGTTGCCTATCTCGCAGCAATTCAAAAACAAGACATTCAAGTCTTCATTCCCCTTACCCTAATTCCCTTCCAGACAAAGCCATGGTAACGCATCAAATGGTTGTCCGCACATCGTCAAAAAATGATCCCCCATTGTTAGTAATGAAAAAAATATGTTCCTAGAGTGGGGTCGGAAGAGGAAGGAAGGGGTGGTCTAACTTCGTAACGCGTGGACAGAGTTGGATGATTCTTTTCTTGATGTATAGAGTATGTTCCCCCATTGTTACCGCAACACAATTTTTAACGGTGGGGTTGTAGTAGGGAGGAGTTAGATATCAATTTGTTAACGTGAATACCGATTTGGATGATTCTTTTTATGTTAAATAGAGTATAATTCCCCATTGCTAAAATGAGGATAAATTTTTCACTACAGTGGTTTTTGGGGGAGGAGTGTGCTAACTTCGTAACGTGCGGACCGATTTCGATGATTCTTCTTTTGATATGTAGAATATATTGCCCCACTAGTATGATCATAAAAATTTATGGGGTGGGTTGGTGTGCGGAGGGTGAGTTGACCAATTTCTTAATGCACACACCTATTTGGAACATTCCTTTTTGTTGTATACAGTATGATCCCCCATTGCTACTTTATAGAAAAATGTTGGCCTAGGGTATGGGTGGGGGAGAGGAAAGCTAACTTTGTTACGCATGGACTGATTTAGATGATTCTGAATGCATATAAAGTATCTAATTGTATTCATTCAAAAATTGTGGCTTATGATGAGAGTTGGAGGATGGACCGCCTTAACTTCATAAGGGATAGACCATTTTTGATTCTGTTGTACAGAATAACAATATGATAACAATTTTTTACCTCGAGTGAATTCGATGATTCTCTGACTACGATAATTGTTTTTTGCTTTATAGAGAACGGTGGCGCACTAGGACTAAGTTAAGAATTTCGTTGCAGTTGTTGGGTTTATTTAATTTGCACCAACTTCAAAATGTCGTAATAGATGTAAAATTTAAAATTATTTCATGCTATTTAGCGGTTTTTGTGAAGTCGGTTTAACTTTTTTTTAAACATTTCATTTTTTCTTTAAATTTTCCTTGCATAGTGATACTGACTTTGCAACAAGAGTTGCAGTGTATTTCTAGAGAGGAAATTAAAACTCGTCTTGAAATGTGTGTTTTATCTCGATCCCTTTTATTTATGGATCCTTTTTTAGGGATTTCTTATTTTTTTAAGAATTTCGTCATTAAGAATTTTTTTTATTTTAGAGATTTTGTCGTTATAGATTTTCATTTTTAGGGATCTTGTTTTCGGTGTTTTGGCTTCGGGATTGTGTACTGATCCCCAACAAAAGTATTTAATCCTTCTACCTAGTGATCTCGTATGCTGAAATGTTTGGGTAGTTTTATACAGTTTTACAATTTCCTTTATAACTTCTCTTCACAATAAACTATTTAGTTTTACTTCTTCTCTGGTTAAATCATAACTAACTTTTAACAGTTTAAAAAACGAACAAATTAACCTGGCTGCTACTCAGCCCTATTTATTCTACTCAGCTTAATTCTGGAAACTTCAGCCACACAGTTCTAGATATTTATGTTACCGTTTACACCTCAATTAATCTCCACAGGATATTTCCTTTCTCAACGCTCAGCGCTATCTCAACTTCTTACGTTGCCACCCTTCACTCCGACTCCTACTTTTTTTTTCCTTTTCGATTAATTTTAATTAATTTTAGTGTTGTTACGACCACAAAGATTATGTGATTGTGGTCGCTTAGTAATACTGTGTGACTCACTTCTCAATGCTGAATCATACTTTTGACGTCTTCCGTGACCAGTGTCAGGTCTAGGATAGATGTATATCCTAGCCTTTGAAATGTTGGCTTATCTTTGATGTTGGCGATAAGTAGCCTGTGTTTAGCCATCTATTTAGTCACAATTTGGAGATTCGGTCCGTACACTTCATTCCCCATTGGGGGGACTTAGCATTGAAGTCACCTGATACAATTGCGCTTTGCGCATTGGCTCTGATGCGCCTAAAAATGTCATCTAAACTATACTCTAGCTCAGCAGTATTTGTGGTGCCCGAGAAGTAGCAGCTGTAGATGGTAAGTTCGTTTACTTCCCCGTACGTGTACCCTGGGCCGCTGCCTACTTTTTGAATCACCAGCTTCTCATCAAGGATCTTAATAGCTGCAGTTTCCGTTGCTTCAGTAGGCCATCTCTGCCTTTGAATTACTCGCTGGCCCTGTTGGTTGGTCTGTGCCCTATATCAATGTGTGTACCACACATTTCCTTACGGGCGCGTGTAAAGATTCCCTCCTTTCAGGCCGACTCTTCCACCTTGAGATAGGCTCTAAGCTTCGCTCTTTCCGCCTCTAAAATTTGGGCCTTTTGACACCCTTCGCATTTCGCGTGGTCTGCTCTGCTCTCAGTGAGGTTTAGCTCCAGCTGGCATGAGCTCTCCAACCACCTAATTTTCTGTCAAAGCCCTTCCATCTCGGCTTCTTCTTCCGGACATCTTTCTCGTCCGCATCGTTGAATTTCGCCATCCAGATTTCCAGCGTACCGTATTGCAACTGCTCGGCCTGGAGCATCAGCCTACTACTGACATCCGTGATCGCATTCTTGCCAGTATGGCTCTCTCTGACTACCTTATCAAGAGCAGCTATCTCGCTGGAAACTTTCTTCAGGATTTTTGGAACTAGATAACCTATATTGCTACGTTCCTGAGTTGTACTTCGGTCTGCCTCAAACCTCTTCCTTTTGTTTGCTGGTATATCTACTTCTACACTACCTACACCTATATAGTTTCATATATGTACATTTAAACTTGCTTTCTTCCTTTCCCTGCATCGCTGTTGACTGGTTTCGGCGGCGTTCGATGTTTTCTTGGCGGAGTTATCTTACAACTGACGACCTCACGAAAGGATCTCTTGCTGGTGTATTTTGTTTGATCCCAGTAGTATGCTGATTACCGTCGTCCTGGTCCTTCACCGAACGGTTTTGACGTGTTGACATTAACAAGTTTTTGATGCGAACCACCTGAGGAATATATATAATTGATAATATTTAATAATTTGGTACTATTTTTCGCCCAGTTCCATAAAAAAGAGGAGGTCTGTTTGTCATTGGCGTTTTTCTGCGAAACTGTTTGATATAGAAATTTAAAATTTGGCACAAAGATTGGAATTGGTGGCCCAACCATAGCCGTGTGGTTTTGAGTGTGAAGTGAAACTGAAATCGAAAGTTAAAAAAAATGTTTTTTTAATGTCATTAAGTGGGGTGTCAAATGAAATCTTAAAATGCATTATATGATATTATACTCACACAGCTCAAAAGTACAGCTCATTCGAATATTCTTCATAAGATGTAGATTAAATGAAAATTATCGCGATAAAATTTATCTGATATGTAAAAACAAAAATAGTTTTAAAAAAAAAGTTGAAACGACTTCCCAAAAAGCGCTAAAAAGCATAAATTAATTTTTAATTTTATATCTATTACGACATTTTGAAGTCGGTGCAAATCAAACAAACCAAAGCACTACAACAAAAATATTTAATCGTCCTTTCTTATGATCCCGTGAGCTGAAACGTTCAGGTAGTATTATGTATTATTTTCAAATGTGGTACTGTAGTTGTTTTATTTGAATTTGCAGCTGTTGCGAGAAGAAAAAAATAACAAAATATATACGAAATGACATATTTAACTAAAATAAATTTAATAAAAATTATAAAAGAAGGTCGTTCTAATCTATAAAATGCTTACCCAGAAAGAGATATAAAATGATTGTGAATATTGTCATCTATTTCTATCGCCTGCATTTAGTAGGCGACATCACGTCGACAAATAAGAAAACCGGGTTGAAGAAAAAGATACACAGAAAGAGACAATTAACGAAAAGTGATCTCATTTTTAACCGACTTCCAAAAAAAAACGAGAAAAGTTATAAATTCGACATGTATTTTTTAATTTTTAATTTTGTTTAAGTATGACCGAGCATAACTTCGTAACGCGTGGACCAATTTTGATGATTCTTTTTTCTTGTTGGTACCACGTTAAAAGGCTTGCCGGTGGGGTGGGGGCGGGTGTGTGAGTGAAACCTAACTTCGTAATGCGTGAACCGATTTGGATGGTTCTTTTTCTGCTGTATAGAATATGATTCCCCATTGCTAATAATCGAGAAAAATGCTACCAGGGTGGGGTGGAGAAGGTGAGGGTGGTCTAACTTCGTATTGCGTGGACCGTTTATTTTTTTTTTTTCTTTCTATTGCTACCGCGACACAATTTTAAACGATGTGGTTGAGGTGGAGAAGGGGGTGGATGTAAATTACTTAACGTGTAGACTGATTTGAATGGTTACTTTTGTTATATAGAGTATAATCCACCATTACTAATTTGAGAATAAATTTCGCTCTGGGGTGGTGTTGTGGTGAGGAGGTGGGGTGGGTGGGGGAGGCGGTCGTTACCCAAATTCTTAACGCATAGACGTACTTGGCTGTTTTTTTTGTTATATATGGTATAATCTCCCACTGCTACTATGATCTACGGTTGGGGTGGAGGGAGGGGTTGTCTAACTTTCTAACGCGTTGACTGATTTAGATGATTCTAAATGTATACATTTGAAGTCGGTGAAAATTAAGCAAACAAAACTACCTAAACATTTCAGCTCACCGGATCATAAGGAAGGACGATTAAATACTACGACTTCAAATAACGTAATGAATCAAAAATTATTTTATGCTTTTTAGAGCTTTTTGTAAAGTCTGTTCAACTGTATTTTTAAAACCTATTTTCTTTAAGAAATTTCAGAGCACCAGTCACTCCAGTATATATGTACATCTCAGCGGTTAGCATGGATCTGGCCTGAAGGAAATTTAGGGTAAGGGCCATAAGGGAAATTGAAAATCTTTTTCTTTGTATTGCCGCGATGCATGGATGAAGTGGATTTTCGATTTATTGCACAAGCATATTAAAAACTCATTGGCAGGCTGGGCCTCAGACTTTCATTCATGGCGTGGTGATCCTGCCATTCATCTATTGATCCAAATCAGTCAAATTGCACTGACTTCCAAATGTCGTAACACGTGTTTAGCACTTTTTGTAAAGTCGGTTTATATGGTTTTAACCACACCTTACTACACTGATTGTTAGCCCAGCAGCGCACGGATGTATGCGATCTAAAAGCTTTTCCCGGCTTGTATGGAATTTTTCTTCGCATAAATTTGCCTATATCAAAAACGTACATGATTTAGTATATTTTAGTATGTAACAATTAGACCGAAAACCGCTCGATTTCTGTTGCTGAAAAAACTCCCATATCATTCATATCGCTTTGCTGATAGTCTACGATGAGATCTTTTTGGGTTTCAATCGAGGACATGTTTTGCGATATCTTAGAATAAAGAACGAGAGGAAAGACTATCTCAAGTAAAACTGTGATAAGCAATTTGCTTCTGGGTAAAATTGGGACTTGGTTAAGGTAAGTATCACCAACGATTGTCAAATTGGACAAATCTGTCTCCGCAGTATTGAAATATTAGGTGTGTTTGAATAGTAAAATTAATTCAATTAACAAAATAAGGTAGGGCCAAGTTATATTATATTAAAAACTTTATTAGAATATATTTTTAAAACACCAAATTTAAAATATAATCAAAATAAGTGAGCCTCTCTTTTATATAAGCAAAATTTTACTACTTTCAAGTTTGAAACGCACATATCGCTTGGGCTCTACTACATATCGAAAAATGCTTACATTTTTCCGGGTGATGTCCTTTCCTCTAGTTCTTTATTCTAAGGGCTATGTGCACTATATGCACTCTTCTTTTCCTCCAATAAATAATCAAATCAAATCAGCCAATAAGATTATATTAATTGGATTGTCGATTGGAGAAAGATTTAAGTTACTGTTTGTAATAAATTTTTTTAGGTAAAATAACAAATTACAAACGATACCTTGTTTAGACCATTTTAAACAAATATGCTAGTTATAAATTTTGTTGTAATCATGAATATAGTATATATGTACATGCTTAGAAATACAATTAATATTTGTAAGACTATGCATATTTAGAATTAGTCTTCGTTAGCAGTAAATAGACATTACAATACCGTTATTGGTGAACGATTTTTTTATAGCTCAGTAGAAAAGCCTTCAGATGTAATCAACAACGTAATTTATATACATAGGTACAAGAACATGATCCTATTACAAGCACGAATAACAGCGTAGCAAACAAGTATAAAATTATCCACAGTTCACAATCTAGGATACCTCAGTTATGTCAGACAAGGAAACAAATGATTGTAACTAGTTCAATTCCGTGTTCGTAACATTAATCCCTTTGGCTCATTAAATTCATCATCATCAGGATTAACATAAAATCCTCCACTTCTGTACACTCATTTGTAAAGGTATGTAACATCAGCCATACCCTCATGTACTGCTTTGCCGGCTGTCATAATAAATCCATTGGACCCATACGGAGTACAGTTGATGGCGTCGACCAGGGAGCTCTCCAGACTTTGAGAAGTGGCGTTCTGTCAACGTTGGCGTCTATGGCAAAAAATAATTTTACGCATATACGTGCTTATTACCCTAACTCGTGTTTAATTTACTAAATTGGAGTTGAAATTAATGAGCACACCCCAAGTCTACCAGAAACCCACACATTGGGGCTGCTTCAAGCATTATTCACCCTACGGATTTGTATTTGGCTTGTGTGGCTGAATTTGTTGATGTTTGCTCCAGGCTCATTATTATATCTGTCTAGTGGGGAACGTATGGTACAACAGATTTTAGTAATCACCACTTGAGAAAGGGGTGATCTGAACAAGGGAGGAAGGGTACAAATCTCTGCCAATTTAAACAAAGACACTACCGTCAACTGTTCTGTATAGTGAATACGCAGCACTACGAATTGAGTCTGTTTACGTGGACCAGATATTAATGATATCCTATTAAGCGGTTAACTCAAATTATATAGCCCCGTCCTGACGCATCATTGCTGAGCATGTGTCTTTGAGTGTGAATGATTCGCTCATTTAAATTGTGATAATCAGAGCATGTTGGAAGTTATTACGATGCGCATATGTATGGTGTTGTGGTTAAACGCTAAAAATTAAGCTTGATTCTAAAAGATTTCTTTGTTTTACTTAAGCGAATGTGGAAATGAAGGCGACATTTGAATAAAAGATGACTACGATTCAAATATGAATGTATTTTGTACAATAATATCATAAATATTTTATTTGCATTTAAAATTTGGTTTTATTAAATAATTATTAATTATGTTTTTAACACAAAAAATTGCATAGTATTTAAGAGGATAACAACAAATGCGTATAGACATTTCAGGAACGTTTGGTCGCTTGGTCTACTTTTTCTAACTTGAACCTGTTGGCACAAAAGTTGATGTGAATCCGATTTCCTGAACTAAAACTCGAAATTCAAGATGACACACAAAATGGGTTATCTACCTATTTATGCTTGTTTTGGTTCTTTTGGGTCTGAAGACATATAACCGCGGGAAAATCAACCGTAGACTGCGATGACAGAAATGAAGTTATATTTAAAAAGAAACATTTACACCTTTTTTGACGTGGGAGGTGGACATCTTCAAAACACACTGAGTAACACACAGTGACCATTTATAGGTCTATGTGAGGCTGATCGGCTGTAGGGCTGATAGCCGCCTTCCTAACCTAACCTAACACACAGTGAGTGTGTAAGATTTCTACCGACTAAAATTACCTCCTTTGGGTTCCACGATACATACTTCTATTGAGTCCATTACCCAAGCAATTTATTGAAGATTGGTTGCATTTTTTCAGTTCTGCATACCCACCTCAGTTTCCTAAGTTATTGCAAGTATGTGCTATTAGGGTACTGTGCCAAACACTTCGTCTCCAAGCCACTGTTACCCCAGCAGTGTATATCTCTTGCTTGTAAAGGCAGGACATTGGCATACTAAATGCACCTACATTTCCTCATCTTCCAGGCACAGTGTATAGGTGTTATCATCAATGTGTCCCATTTGCCTCAGATGATATCCGAAATTACCATGTCCTCTAAAGGGTGCCACTTCAGAGTTTTCCGATCCAAGTTTAGACCAACTGAATCCAGTGTTTCTCTATGTTCCATTTTTCAACCAGATCTATAAACTCACCATTATCAAAGGCAACATATGGCTTCGAGCCTTCTTGTTCCCTTCCAGCACTACGTGTCCTTTTACCCAAACCAGTGTCATCGTGCTTATCAGAGCATATTTATTGGGTTTTTGAACATACACGTAATTTACAAATGTATTGAGCTCCGTTTGGCTAATGCACTTAATCACAATTATCAAGTGCTATGAGCATGCTTTTGCCCATGGTTTGATTGTCCTTCAGGTAATCCATTACATAAAACAGAGCCAACACCTAAGCTTGATCCAGTGCCACTTCCGTACTACAGATTCCTGCTACGGATTTCCAGTCAATTCTGAAACGGACTGTGAAAACCCTCACATCTGTCAGTCTTCTTTCAGATAGTGATCCATCATTTATTAGTGATTCGCGGTATCTTTAGATAACCCTTGCTTATTTCATTCATTGGGTAGCTTACGTTTTATCACACATAGTACAACTACCCACGCAAGCCAATCTTTGCGGGTTTCTCAATTACCTCTTCACTGTACTCTTTGAGGCTTTCTCCCACCAAAGCACCGATGAATATGAGATAATGGACTTTACCAACATAGTCTAGATTCAGTATGTAAACTTTGATCATATAGGCCATCTCTGCCGACACCCCTCTACACTTCTATATTGTTGAACCTTCTGCTCAAAGTGTTAAAGAGTCCCCAAACCATAAAATGCTTTAGCAGTCTAAAATCCAAATCCTTTTGGTGAAAGCTATCAGATCCAAATTATTTGCATTTATGTAGGGCTCCTGCCCCTGGCACCACTGTCCCATCACTTTCGCGGCTCTCCTTATAGCGTCGGCAGTGATCGCCATGAGTCTCCCTCTTGCCATAATTGCTCTATTGTCAGCCTATCCTTCATTATAAATGCCTTCGCTGTCGAGTCCTTCGCTAGTGAGTGCACAGTTATATTCTCTGGATTTTGAATATGGCCAATCCACCGCATATCAGTAGATTTACTCGACGCTTTCTGAGCGCGTTTTCCAATTCGGTGAAGTGTATTTTGTCTAATGCTTCTTTAATGTCCTTTCGAGTGACCACTGCAGTATCTTTGGTAGATACTGCTTCTTTTACTACGTCTTACAGATATGATTTTCACATTTCAAATTTACATTAAAAAGTCCTCATACACTTTTGGAAAGATAAATAGTACTAATACTTCTGTAATCGATGAAATTTAAACCACTCTTCTATCTATAGTTCCTGCGGCCCCTCTTGGTAATGGGGCGGGAGAAAAACTTCACCCGATTCGACACGACGATTGCACCTTCAATTCAAAGTGGATTACGAACCACTGACATTATCTCTGCAACCCCCCAATGGAAGGCCAAAATTGGGTCTGTTTACTCGTTATGAAGTTAGGCTACCCCTCCCTCTTCCCATCACACTCTAGGATCATATTTTTTCATTATTAGCAATGAAGATTATACTCAACAGCAAAAGAATCATTCAAATCGGTCTATGCATTACGAAGTTAGGTTTCAACCCCACCAAATAATTCTTTGACAGGGTACAATCGGGGAACATACTCTACCCACCAAAAAAATAGTCTTCCGAATCGGTTCACGAGTTAGGAAGTTAGACTACCCCTTCCCCTCTCCACCCCACCCTAGGACTAAATTTTTTTCCATTATTAGCAATGGAAAATAATGCATAATGCTTTATACAACCAAAAAAGAAAAATCCAAATCGGTGCACGCACTACGAAGTTTTACACCCACCGCCAACCCTTCCCTACCAAAAATTGTTTGATATGGTACCAATCTTGGAACATACTCTAAAATCATTCAAATCGGTCCACGCGTTACGAAGTTAGACTTCCCACCCCCTCCCACCCCAGCCAAGAACTAAATTTTTTTCATTACTAGAAATAAGGGATCATACTCTATACAAAAAGAATTATTTAAATCGGTCCACGCATTACAAAGTTAGTTTTCACCCCCACCATGAATCATTTTTTTGACATGGTACCAATCGGGGAACATGCTCTACCCAACAAAAAAAATTATCAAAATCGGTACACGCGTTACCAGATTATGCCCGGTCATACATAAAAAAAATCGAGCTTAGAACCTTGTTGTTTTTGGGAAGTCTAACTAAACAAGTTAACGCCCGAAGTCAAATACAAAATCGCAGGCTTTCGAAATGAATCCTGGAAGAACAAATTATCGTCTCTTCCAAAAGGTTGAAAAAGGTTTTGGAATCTAATGAAAGTTATCAAACAAAAGTATTCACACCTTCCTCCATTATCCCACAATGATAAAATATTTGTTTCAATGCAAGATAAGGCCAACTGCGTGGCAGAAAACTTTGCCCATGCCCAGAAGCGGACCCTGAATTACACTGATAACTACTCAGCCTAAAAAACACATATATTTCTCCTAAAGAAACCAAAGCCCTTATATGTATTAGCTTTAAACAACAAAAAAGCAGCAGGTGAAGATAATATTAAAAGCATAATATACAAACAACTTCCCAGACGGGCAATTATATATGTATATAACCTTTATCTTTAGCGCGTGCATGAAAACTTCATATTTTTCTAGTAAATGGAAAATTGCAAGAATCATCCCTGCCCAAAACCTGGGAGACTGAGTACCATCTGGAGTTATGTCTTCTTTACTAATCAACAAAATACTCTTGAAGCTCGAATAGGACAAAATCAATACTGTCATCTATGCTGATGATGTATGTAATGAGCGACATTGTGATAGAATCTTTTGAAGTTTAAGGTGAGGTTCTAGTTTTAGGATCCCGTAGCAACCAGGAACCATTTGAGATATACCACATAATTAATCCCCAATCTGCCAATGCAATTCAGATGTCAATCGCTTTCAAAAGTTAACATGAGCTCGCTCCACTCAAAGTGCTATGCACAATTTCCTGACCGACGTTAATTTCGGTCAGCGGCACCGAAATCAAGTGTAAACAACAAGTATAAACAATAAACATGCTCAATGGGGAAAAGCTTTACACTAAGATGAAATTTGGTATACGTTACCAAAACGAGATTTGGTGAGATTTTTGGAAAAATTAACAAGCAATTAAGCACAAAAAAAACCAAGCTACGGTCTTCTTGGAAGGGGAAGGGGGGGGGGGGTGGTTAACCAGAACCCTATTTACCACGTTGTCTGATTACGCAATAACCTGTCGTTATTTTACGCAGAACTTCCGAGTCAGAATGCCAATCAGGAAGAAATGGAGGGACACTGCTTAACTGCTACGACACCATCCTGTTCATTGACGGCTCCAAGATGGACTGTGATATCGATGCAGGGGTTTTCTCTGAATAACTACATATATCAGATTCCTATAGACTACCGGACAACGCAAGCGTATTACAAGCATACGGAGGTGCTTGCAATATTTAAGGTATGCTTTCTGCCTCGGTAAATCACAGACGACGATCGTTGGCGTCTGAGCCGAAGGCTAACCTCATATGGAGACTTCCTCAACTGACGCCATCTCTAATTTTTATTTGCATTAAATCTTTGCTTACACATAGTTTATATTATTTGTATTATTGCTGGTCAAGTTAGTCTAAGAGATAAAGCTTTTAAATAACATTACGAACAGTAATAAACAAATCTTCTGATAGAAAACAATTTTCGTCTAAAAATCACATTTTGTGATAAGAAGTTTGGGTATTTTAGTAAGTAGGAACTCTTGATGGAATCGTAAGGCTCACTCAAAAGCTATATCAGAACTCTTCCGACACGCTGCTAAAAAAAGCAGCGGAGACAAATGCTGATTTGATATGCGACTGCTTTTGAAAAGAGCCTCTCAGCATGATCAGACGTTGCAATGAGCGGAATGTACTTCATAGCAATGATATATATAAACATGCGTGGGTGCAAATAGTCACACACAGCCTCTCTTTTCCGAAATATGGATATGTGCGGATAAGGCAGATTCTGAAACAGTACGGTGTTCACTGGAAACTCTGCTTCTTGGTGAAGTTAAATAAAAACCACGAAATACACATTTGTTAGTTCAACATGTTTATAAAGCCGTGTAAAGTAGGTCAGTGTCATAAACTTTTTTAGAGTGTAGAATTCTTTTAGTTTTTTAAAATAAAATGTTTTTAAAAATCGGGGATCGCAGGCAAAAAGATCAATTCACGACGCGTCACCTACACAAAAAATCGATTCAAAAATCGCAAGATCGAATAGTCAAAGATCGATCTACCAAGATCGAATCGAGGATCGTCCATCACTATTGTGAACAGAACAAAACAGAAATCAAAGCAAAAAGCACTTCGTTCGATCCTATACAACCAAACAACGCTGAAGCACAGTCAGATGCCTGAAATGTTCGAATAAGTCTCCACTGGTACGATACAAAAATGCTTGAGCCTCTAAAGATATATGCGCGCAAATGACTCCAGTGACCCAAAGAATCGAATCTTTCTTTTGAGTCGCTTATGCCAATTGACTCGTATGACCTTAGTCATAGACTCGTATGCTTTTAGATCCTTCCCTGTTAAAGAGTAGTAGTAGATTATTATTTACCCATGCGACCATGGGTAAATAATAATCTCAGGAGTAAAGTTAGGGAGTAAGCCCAATTCCTGAGCTACCCTGGTTGGTTTTAGCTCAGTACTCACGCTTCGTCGGCGTCTAAGTATTACTACTACGTTGTCTATGACAGGCCAATACCAATAACCGGCTCTTATGTGCTTATGTTTCAAAACGGCGCGTAAAGCACTAACTAAACCCACCACGCTACTGAAACCAATTAAT
Source organism: Leptarthrus brevirostris (assembly GCA_964036015.1). NCBI lineage: Eukaryota > Metazoa > Arthropoda > Insecta > Diptera > Asilidae > Leptarthrus > Leptarthrus brevirostris. Next base: position 94,233,163 of record OZ038374.1, read on the forward strand.
TTACATATTCTGTTAATTTAAATATTTAAAAAATCCTCAAGGAAATTTGGACTGCTATGTATTATTTAAAAATAAAGTAAAATATTTATTTATTGATGCTTTACTGTTATAATCAGTTAAATTGTAAGATTCTCGATGCATTATATTTAATCTGCTGAATTGTTCTATTAAAAAAATTATGTAACTTCTTGGAAAGATGCTCCGCATTATATAATTATATTTTGAGAAAAACGCCTCAAACGGAAACTTACTATCCAAGCTTCGAGCGCTGCCTCGACGTAGACCAACACAGTGCTCGAATATAATATACTTTCATCCTCTCCAACCCAAATGAAGCATCTTTTTTCACAAGAACCAGCCAAAATTAAAAAAAATCAATTTTTTTAGGAACAAAGACCTGTTTCTTCATTGATTCATATGGGCTTAAATCTGGTAGATCTAGGTGAGAAACGAAGAAAATTGTGGGGGAGGGGGGCTCTATCTCCCTCCTCTCCCAGCTATAGGGGTTTGTAATTTTTTTACGATGAAAAAACCAGTCTTACATTTTAACATATATCTTCTAAAGTTTGAAAGTGCTAGAAACGTTATTAATATTTCACTTGACAGGTAACACAATGGTGCTAAAGATTGTGTAATTTACTTTTTTTACTGCTAATAGTTTCAAAAAAACTGATTTTCAAACTTAAATTTTTGGGTGTAAAATAGTGGCTAATGTGTTCGCTTTCAAAGGAAGCTTAAAGCGAGTAAAATTTTTTTACCGTTCTTAAGTTACCTGACCAAACGTACAGCTAATACCTGCCATTTTTACGAAAAATTCAACCTGCCTCCTATGTAAATTATGGATCTTCTCTGCCCCTTCTGTTAAATATTGGTAATTCAGCCGTTGCTAGATAAGTAATCCTGCTACCAATCCGGAGGTCCCAGGTTGCAGAGAAAATGTCAATGGTTTCAAATCCACTTTAAATAGTAGATCCCCTTTACGGGAATTAGAGAGAGAGAGAGACTGCGAAGAGTTAATATGTGATACTGTCAAGAGTGGTGCTGGGTTAACCAGAAAAGTAATAAGTTAAACGTGATATTGTGAAGAAATATTGTTAAGGAAATTGTTAAATAAATTGGACAGAGAAGTGAGCACAGAGCGCACAAACGACGTTACAATATAGTATAATTCCGGTGGCGTGCCAATTGGGACTTTCGGACGGGTACTGGAAATTAAAGGTTGGACGCCGTAGGTAGGGTACTGGTTTCCAACCGATGAATATCTAATTGGAATTAGATATTAGGTAACTGGTCGATATAGCACAGTAGGTTGCCGATTTTTAACCAACACTGCTTCAATATTGGGTACCAGAACTTATTGTAATTAAAATTTGGAGAGGAGTCAATTGTGACTGGCGGTGTTGTCTGTTGCTCAAAATAAATGGCGTAAACAGACTTCTGCCGAAGTGTTCCTTTTTAAATTTATCTCTTTATACCAGCAGGACATGTGATCAATGTTATGCTTACTTAGGATCGAAGGTCTGCAAAAGTACTGAAAACAAATACAAGGCTAACGTTGTGGCAGCAAATACTAGCAAAATATTAGCGATATGTGCTATACCAGTACTTGCAGACAGGTTCGCAGCAATAATGGCAACTTGCGCTGGGACAAAATTGATAACCAATACTGGATAAATATTAGCTGTCAGTGTAGGCTCGATTACTCCGAAGGCTAGTATGGAGTCAATAGAAATTTTTTCTTCTTACTTTTGACATTGTTGAATTTCCAGCTATTGATCTCAGCCTAAAGGAAGAAAATTTAGTCAACTGGCGTTGTGGTCATTACTTACCATTTACAGGAACTCCCTTACGCCTACACGGCAGAATTAGCTAAAAGAAGTTGAAAGGAACAACAAATTATTAATTCTACAGAAATGAGATAAAGATACTCATCTATTTATAATACTTGGTTCTGTAAACAATTGTTTGTGCATTACTTCCGACTGGATATTAAAACAATCACAAGTTGAACAGAACGGCACATAAAATAAAGTAAAAAAAAGTTTTTTTAAAAAACAAGGTTTTAGCTCTTGTTACTTTGTAAAACTAAAAGTTATAAAAATTCATTAAAATTGAGTTGTCGCGAAAGATAATTTAATTGTTTCTTATTGAGTTACTCTTTTTAATCACATATTATATTATAAAATATTTTAACTTTTATTTTATTAAATGCAGATTTGATTTGGCGGTAGGTGGGGGGGACCTAACTTTGTAAGGCTTTGACCGATTTGGATGGTTCTTGTTTTTGTTATACAGAGTATTATCCCCCATTGCTAGTTGGAGAGAAAATTTTGGGCTAGGGTTGGGGGAGGGGGAGGGGTAGTCTTACTTTGTAATGCGTTGACCGATTTGGATAATTCTTTTTCTGTTGGGTAGAGTACGTTCCCTGGTTGATACCACGAAAAAAAATGATTGTTAGGTAGCGGTAGGGGTGGGGGGGGGGGGACCTAACTTTGTAATGCACCGATTTGAATGCTTCTTTTACTGTTGTATAGAGTGTGATCCCCCATTGCTAAAAGGAGAATAATTAGGTCCTAAGGTGGGTGGAGGAGGAGGGGAGGGGGAGGGTTAGGGGTAATCTAACTTCGTAATGCGTGGACCGATTTCGATGATTCTTTCTCTGTTGGGTAGAGTATGTTCCCTGATGGATACCATGAAAAAAAAGTTTAGGTTGTGTTGAACCTAAATTTTGACCGATTTGTATGGTTCTTTTTTGTTGTACAGAATAGAAGACTCTAAAAAGTGAGAAATTAAATTGTTAAAAACAAGTTGAACCGACTTCACAAAAAGCGCTAAAAAGCATGAAATAATTTTTAATTTTATATCTATTATGACATTTGGAAGTCGGTGAAAATCAAACAAATCAAACAAATACAACAAAAGTATTTATTCGTCCTTCCTATGATCCCGTGAGCTGAAACGTAGTTTTATGTATTATTTTCAATTGTGGTTGGTTAGTTGTTAGGTTTGTTTAATTTGCACCGACTTCAAAATGTCGTAACAGAGATAAAATTTAAAATTCTTTTATGATTTTCAGCGCTTTTTGTGAATTCGGTTCAACTTTTTTTTTAAAACTATGTTACGTGCATAATCAGCATGATGAAACCTAAAAAGATTTATAGAATAATAAGCGGTGCAAGGAATAAAAGAGAACTTACATGTTAGTCCATGATGTTTTGTCCACAGAATTCCGTCTAACGATTAGAGTGATGCTGCAAAGAGTTTTATTTATTTTCAGGTGGATACGGGAAAATGATTCGATGGGTAATACGAACCTCGTAGATGTGCGAACGGCTGGTACCATAATAAAAGTCCGGGGAGACCCAATCTAAACTGGTCAGTGACTTAAGATCAGTGTTGCCAAGTCGTCGATGAAGAATGTCAGTAGATAGAGACTAAAAAGGACACCTTTTTTTTAAAAAAGTCACCAGATACAAAAAATATATTTTTTCAAAATTGTTTCCAATATAATATTAAAAATTTCTAAGTAACATAAATGTAAATACTACTACTCAAAAAAATACTGTATTTACCTGAATCACTAAATTTAAGCGTCGTATAATTTATTCCTTTCAATTTGTAAAAGGAAAGGGAGGAGAAACAAAAAACTATTAGAATGTGATAAAATTCTAATTTTGTGGGCGATCCTCTTATCGTAAGCGACAGATAATGAGTATCGTTGAAAGTTTCAGGGTCCCGCTGGAAAGTCATGAACTCTCACAGCAAATTGTTCGAGTTGTCTTACACATGCGTTTAGCTTAGCAACAAAAGCATTAAATGGGCCCACTTGAATGTGTGGTGCAACACCGGTTGTAACTGAATTAAGTAGTAACCCAGCAAATATGTACAAAAATAGTCAAAAACAATGAGAAATGCCGAATATTTACGGTAAAACGTTAAAAAGCCGGAGAACATTTGGTGTCATCAGAAGAGGTTCAAACTCGCAGTGTCACAAAAAAAATCAGTCACTAGGAAAGTATTCGAAAACACCAGATTTGGTGACAAAGTCCATGATTTGGCATCAGTGGATGTTAAAAATCACCAACTTTTAGACGTGTCTGAGAAAACAAAATTCTGTCACTAGGGAGGTGTTCGAAAACACCAGATTTGGTGACAAAATCACTGAATTGGCATCACTGCTCCGTTGATGTAAATCTCGATGAATGGAGGCTGCTTAGTTCTCTGTTGAATCCATATGGCTGTACTGGAAGGATCTACATTACACTTTGGTTCAGATTTGGTCGAGTTTTCAAAACGAAAATCTGCAAACAAGAAACCTGAGAATATTATGGAATTAGAAAAGATACTTGAATATATGTACTGGAGTTACGTGTCAATAATCGATTGCTGGATATAATCGATTTGATGTCATCAATAGATACGAGAATTTCTATAGATTAAATATTTAATTAAGATTTAATTTTTAAGTAGATCGCCGCAGATTTAATTGATTTTGAAAATTTTTTATTATAGTTTAACTTAATTGGTATCATTTTGTTACATGAAGTTAGTTAGAAGTATGTTGTATAAAATTTAATGGTCTTAATTGATGTTGTAAAATAGGAAATAAGTATGGACATTAAGATTCAGGAAACAAATCTTATCGTTGATTTAACAGGTTGACTTTATATTGCGATATATCTTTTCCTTTAAGGGGTTATATACAAAATTGAGGGGAAAAAGTGAGCTAAGTTGGTGATTTTTTTTAAAGGTTTTATGCAAATTTTATTAGAAAAAGCGAAAAACAATTTGTTGGTAGTACTATCGAAGAAAAACAAACAAGTTGAATTATAAAAAAATATTAAAAATTGTCGGAGTTATGGCCCCTTCCCCGAAGCGCGTTTTTTTTTGCAGAGGCTTGCGGTGAACACTCTCTAAGGCGAACCGCTAAACTGAAATCAAAAGAGTAAAAAAATTATTGAAGAAAAATGTATTGTGGTGTACTTGAACGGTTCGGTTTCCGAAAAAAAATTTTTTTTCCAATAAAAAAACCATGTTGACAAAAAATTCGATTTTTGAGGTGTTCAAAATTCTAAAAAAAATTCATTGCAAACAATCGAAAATTTGTAGATAAAAAAGGAACCGTTCAAGTACACGAGATTGTAAATATGAATAATTTAAAAAAAAATTATGAAAATCGGTTGAAAGTTTTTGAGATATCAAAAGGTATTTTTCAAAAAACTCTATTCCGAGATCATCGCGTTTAAAGTTTTTGGACGCCGCTCGCCAAGTGCTTATGGATGGAACTACTTTGAAATCTAGTGCTCCGATCTGGATGAAATTTCACACAGATATTTTCGAAAGTATGTACTTTAAGAATATGCAATCAAAAAATTTCCGATTTTTTGAGCCTCAACTTTGTATATAACCCCTTAAATAGGGTACTTTGATTTAAGTTTGATTTCGATTTAATTTTGATCTGGTTTTCTTTGCTTTAAGTTTAATAACGCTTTTGGATTAGTTTAGTGCGAATTTTTCTTTATTTAGTTCTAGATTTCAAAATTCTTATTTCTTGTTAAATAAATAATAAGTGAATGGGATTTTCTTGTTTTCGCTGTGGTGGAAAAGAGTTCGTGGACTCAAATTAAAAACCACGTGGCGCCCGCCGAGTCTTTTTTTTGTTAAAACCCATCCCTTCTCCAGCCTAGCCGGAATAATCTATGCTCGCAGCCTAATAGCATAACAACTTTTTTATCTATATAAGCAGCTTTACGTTGCAGTTCGCTTTCTTTTCTATGCTTATCGTCGGTAAGAAGTAAACATCTTCTCTGGGTATCGACTAGAGCTCCTCGGGGTAACGAGCAGAATTTATTAACATTTACTTGGGTACCGACCAGTTTGTCTCAATTAAGTTAATTTCTGATTTCGGTTTCGACCAAATCAACTAAATTTGAATTGGCTTTCGATACAATTAACGCTACTAACCTATGTGTATATTTTGACCTTGGTAATGACAATGCCAAAGACAGAACTCTCTCTTTGTAGGTAACAATCCAAAGCAAAACTTGTCGTCTATGGCTTATTCCCTGAATTACTCTTAGGGTTTCATGCTAACACATAGTCATGCATACTAGTCTATAACGAGAGTACCATTCTAATGGTAATCTTCGTTCATAACCGTAGTGTACAGCACTTTGATCTCAGATGAGTGCAGGATACTAATCGATTCTTTTTATTTCAGCATTGTTTTATGTTTTTCTCTATTTTTACCTTTATTCTCTTCCCTGAAATTGTGAATTAAAATTAGTGCTTATATTCAGCGAACTTGGACATATTCATAGTGAATTTATAAATTACATCCCTTTTTCAAATTATATTTCGGTTTTTTGAATTGTACGTTTATCCGTGGTTTTTATTTCCTAAAGCGTAGTCTTGACAAACTTGTATTTTGCGTCCATCATCTAGGTGACAGGTAGAAGAGACATTTTCTTGATAAAGACAAAATATGTTACTATTACACCTGGATAGAAAAAAATTATTAAAACTATTTAAGGGGAGGTTACCGTTCATGATGTTCAAAAAATCGATTTTTTTGTTTTTATATCATTTGAATCCTTATAGTGTCTAGTTTTTTTAGTTAAAAGGATTTTGTAAAATCTGATGCATTGGGCGGCAGGAAAACCGGTAGCTGAGGCGAACGGGGTGTACCTGGCAAAACGACCTTTTTCCGCTACCATAAATACCGGCATGCATTTCAATGAATCCTTATCGCATATTTGACCTTTTCTTGGCTATAGATGGCGTTGGTCAGTTTATCTACGGAAGGTAACAATACCAGACCAATAAACATTAAAAACGATTTTTTATAACTTAAAACTGTGCGCGGGGCGCTCTACAGCTTCAACGGATGAACCGATGGACTTGCAATTTGTTCAACCGTAATGGAAATTTAATTTCGGGGGTCTTATCGAGGCGATTTGTTTTATTCCGACTTTAACTTTTTTTTCGTCCATTGAAGCTAAAAAAACAGTGAAAATATGACGTCTTTTTTCAAACGCCCGCCATTTTGATGAACGGGGGTTTCCAGAAAATTTAAAAACGATAATAACAATAACAATTAATAACAATTTTTTAAAGTATTCTTTATTTATGGGGGAAAAAATTATATTAACTGCCGTTTTTATAAATATTCATTATATACCCGAAAAAAAATCCCAAAATTGACGCATTTTTCATGCCTATGAACGGTAACTTCCCCTCAAATCCTGTTCCGCTGCCCTTCTTACTCCATTAGCGATTCTCTTCAATAAGTCCCTTCAGGCTGGTAAATTTCCTGCTTTGTGGAAGTACTCTTTTATAGTTCCTGTTCATAAAAAAAGGCCATAAGAATATTATAACCAATTATAGACCTATCGCAAAGTTATCTTGCATACCTAAATTATTTGAATCAATAGTGTATTCGCAGCTTATAGAGCGCTGTATTGGCTTAATCTCTCCCAGTCAGCATGGGTTTTTGCCCGGTAGATCAACGACTACTAACTTGCTAGAATTTACCTCCCACGTTATTTCTGGCTTCCAGCGTGGCATGCAGACTGACTGCATATACACGGATTTCAGTAAAGCCTTTGATAAACTCCCTCATTCCGTTATTTTATTTAAACTCGGGAGGCTGGGTTTTCCCCCTGTTCTTCTCGACTGGATCTCTTCCTATCTAAGAGGCAGGTCATATCGAGTATCACTCTGTGGCGCTTCCTCTAGAATCTTCAGGGCCTTATCTGGTGTTCCGCAGGGCAGTCATCTTGGCCCTTTATTATTCGTTCTTCCCATTGACGACATTGTCCATCTGATCTCGTACTCTAGTGTTCTAATCTACGCTGATGACATGAAGATCTTCTCCTATGTTAAAGATGGTGGTGACGCCGCCCTTATTCAAAGGGACTTAGATACGTTTCGTGAGTGGTGCGAGCATAATGGCTTACACCTCAATTTTGAGAAATGTGAGGCTATGACTTTTTCCAGGAGTGCAAATCCACAAGTTTCGGATTACAACTTTGCGGGGAATGGTCTTCGTCGTGTGCTGTCCGTAACTGACCTTGGGGTAAAACTCGATAGGAGACTTGACTTTACTCTGCATATTAACTATGTCGTGTCCAGAGGCAGTTTAATCTTGGGCTTTGTTAAGCGTTGGTCTAGAGAGTTCTCGGATATACCAACCTTGATTCATTTATACTGCTCCTTAGTTAGACCTATTCTTGAGTATGCATCTCAGGTCTGGTCGCCCTACTACGCTGTTCATTCCAAGCGTATCGAATCGGTGCAGCGTAATTTTCTTAGATTTGCGTTAAGAGAGCTCCCATGGGACGATCCGCTTAGACTCCCGCCCTACACCGACCGCCTCCGGTTGATTGGTTTGCACTCGCTTGATAAAAGGCGCAGGGTTGCTGACTTGGTTTTTATTCACCAGCTCTTGAACTCCAATATTGACGCAGGTGTGCTTATTAGAAAGGTTTCCTTCAGACAATCCCAACATAACCTTCGAAGACTGCCTTTACTGCAAGTTGAACCATCGAGAACTAATTATGGGATGCATGAACCTATTAACCGTTTATGTAGGGCTGTTAATGCATGTTCTAATTTTGATTTAAATCTTAGTAAAGTGTTGTTTAAGAACTATTTATTTTCTGTGCTCCCGTGACTGTCTGTTTGCATGTTGCGTGCGGTGTTTCCTTGCTTGTTTTCTTCCTGTTCCTTTTTTTTTCTTATTTCTTCCTCTGCATGCTGGTGTGGGAGCCTCATTTCATCAATTTGATGGAATAGGTGAATTGATTCTGGGCTCCTGCCAAAGAAGTGCGCCTTCTGTGTTAGAAGGGTTAATTCTGCCAAGTGCTTCAAAAGCGGTCAATTGAATTGATTATAAACTGTAATCTTTTAGGTGTACTTCCCTATATTATGAGTGATCGAAAATAAAAATCAATATAGAATTTGATGACCCTAGGAACGTAAGTCTTAAGGATTAAATTAACAGGAAGCTTTTACTTAAACCTCAAGAATAAAAGCTGCCAGCTCATGAAGTCATTTACACAGAAATGCACTGTAAAAAAGGAAATCAAATCAATCCGATGAAAACAAGTGGAAGAACATCGACTTAGTAAGACTAATTTACTTCATTTGAAATTCAGATCTGGTTTTTACTTTATAAAGTCAGTTTACATAAATGGAGTGGCCTTATAGCCGATTGCCGGAGAATTGTACCTGAGAAAACTTAAGTGCTCGGTACTATAATGCAATCCAATTGAAGGCAGGTCAGGAGTTAGCACTGCTTGTAACCCATAAAGTCTAAGCTAACGAAAATGAAAAAATTGAAAAAATGAAAAGTGAACATGGTGCTAAATTGTTTTCCATTATCTGCCTTGCGTGGGGGAAGCAATTTTGTTGTTACAATAAATTTTCCTGGTAGAGGTGCAGGCTCTATATACAGAAGACGTAAAAGGATATTTTAGAGGCTCTTCCTAACCGGAGTTTTGCTTTACCTTCCCATAAAAGGCTTGTTGAACGTGTCCTAATTTCTTTTTCGCCCCCGCATTTTCAAGATTGGACTTCTGAAGTATTCACCTTCGTGACTGGTGGCTTGCATAGTTGTTGACTTCCTGACTGGCTACCACCTTCTTAATGCCGACAAACACTTTACAGCGTTCCCTTCGTCGTTTGATGTTTTTTTTTCGAAGGACGGTTTCTTTTACGTTAATGAGTTAGAAATTACTTCAGGTGCTGAATTTCTTAGTTCTCACCTAAGTGTCTTCTTTGTTTTGGTTTTTCCTACCAAAAAATTTATTTTTCTTTTGGTTATGGCTCTTAACTTTTTCGGCTTACCGGTGTTAAAAAATTTAGGAATAAAACAACTACGGAATTTGTACTAATTGTTAAGTTTATTTAATTTAAGCTTATTTAACAAATCTGCTTATCCATAACATCTAACGAAGTGAACCTTCAAATCAGAATGTAAAATATTTTACTTATGTTCGGCAAAACTTAAATTAAAATTATTTCGAGACGTCGATATTATAATTCTACCCTTATTCAGAAATATTATGAATCATTGAAAATATTATCAAAAAATTCTGATTTTAAATTAAATTCAGTTGTTTCAGAAGAAAAGTGGCTTTAAATTAGGCTCTGGTATGAGTTGCCAGGATAAAGTAGAAGAAGAAACCATTCCTCTTCTTCTCAGCAATTGTCCAGCTATAGCTAATAGCGGGAGTCTTTTTTTTTGAAGACCTAGCCGAACTGGGATCCACTGACATCAGGATCTTAGTTCGCTTCTTTAAAAGCTCCGAGTGTTTTAGGTTCTTATTTATGGTCGGCGGCGGCCTATGGTTGTTTTCTGCTGATAACAGGAGTTTACGATAAAAAAGGCCACTTGCATCGTTGTCTCGAATCGGGCGAAGCTTTCTCTCGACACATGCCCCACAAGGGTTACGAGTAGCAGAGGGAGATTATGGGTACGTCTATGTAAGCCCAACGGTTGCCGGAGAATTAGCGAAAAAGTTGAAACCTTCTAGGATATGGCGATCCTCATCTAGACATTTTCAAGTGTTAGTTACACCTTCAAGCGGTAGCAATTGGGCAACCCATCCTAGAACGTAGCCAAGTAACTAATGCGGGAGCAGATAACCTCCTGAAAAATCCGCCTAATTCCAAGATTGTAGTGGGCCATGTCAAGAGAGTCTGGGAGGGGACGAAAAGGGACCCGCATCTATGTGGTCTGTTTCGGCTGATCCTCTGAGAGATGATTTTAGTGAGTAAAAATCTAACACTACCGGAGGGCACGGGCTGTCCGGTTTTTTTTGTGTGACTCTTTGCTTCCCACCATTGGATGGGTGCATTATCCCGACACTGATGGTCTTACCGCCTTCCTTTAAATGCGGGCACCATTATGACTTTTTCCCGTAGAAGACATCCTATCCGACTACTCCATTAACGGCGTTGTCTTGGGTAGGGTTGACTGGGTGAGAGTCTTGGGAGTGGTCCTCAATTCTCGTTTTTCTTTCGAGGACCATATTGACTCTATTGTGTGCAGGGTTAACTCGATGTTAGGCTAAATGATGAATAAATGATGGTGTAAGGAACTTGACGAAGTTTCTATACTTTACCTTCGTTAGATCTATTTTAAAATACGCTATCCCTGTATGGTCCCCTTACTTGACTGTTCACATCGCCCATCGAGGCGGTGCAGCGCAGATTCCTTAGGAATCACGCACCTTGAGGAATCACGACGTCCTGTTCGTCCCAGGCCACCGTACTCTTACGGCATGCACGAACCCATCACGTCGATGTCCCGCCTCCTCAATCAACACTTCGGCAGCTTTGACTTGGATATCTCTAGGCGGTGTTTGAAGTGTCTGCTAAGACAGTGCCTTGGCACTTGTAGTAATCTATGTATTTGATGAATCTGTAATGAATAAATAAATAGAGATTTTTACCTCTCTCGCTCAAAAGAGAATGTAAGGCCAGCGTGGTTGCACAATGGGCCATCATGCCTACCCTCCTGGAAGGCTGCCAAATATTCACGCTCCAGACCAAAATCCAACTTTCGGGGAATTTTTCATTTCAATTTCAATTTTTTACTTCGTTTTTATTAACTCGCTTTTTTCTCTGTCTATTCGGTGCAAATTTTGCAATCGATTTTAAACTAACTTCCCGATGAGATAGAGACTTGAAACTTTAATCATAGCTCAGAACTGGATGACAATGCAATATGAAGTTACTATCTTGTCTGTCTGTTCGTTAGGGGTCCATTTAGAATTTATTACTTATCTCACGCTAATCTAATCAAAAATCGATTGGAAAATTACTAATGAAAGACTGAAAAGTAAAAAAAAATTTTTAAGATAAAAAAGGAATTTTTAATTTATCACGTTTTTAAAACAGTCTAAAAACTATGAAATTATTTGTACTGGTCGCATAGAGATTCCAAAACACCTAGAAGAAGGTACAGATAGTCCTAAAAACTTGTTGTTACGTAATTGTCAGATTAAGTCTTTTAATGCCGTTGGTGGACGGGTGGGTGGTGGATGGGTGGGTGATCGGATTTTTATCAAGATGGTCAGATTAAGTCATTAAATGACGACCCATCACCACCCACCAATCACTTAATCTGACCATTACCCAAACCATACTGATAAAAATAAAATAATTTGCCCTTATCGCTCACCCTCCCTAATCTACCCACAACAACAACTACCCAAAACAATAACTATCCAACCAAAATCGAGGATACTATACTCGAAAAACTACCTAAACATTTGGCTCACGGTATTATAAGGAAGGACGATTAAATACTATTTATGTAGTTATTATGTTTGTTTAATTTGCACCGACTTCAAAATAATGTAATAGATATAAAATCAAAAATTATTTTATGCTTTTTAGAGCATGTTTTTTTAAATTATTTTATCCTATAGTACAGCTCTTCAAAAGTATCCAGGTTAAATTTGAGGTCGATTGGAGCAAAACTTCCGGAGATACAGTGCCTCGGGAATCGATGATTCCGTGTGAGTATACAGGGTGTTTCAGATCTGACGTGCCAAAATAAGTAGATAGATAGATCTCAACCAAAATTGTATGACGGGGGGAATCTCAACCGTTTGGGAGTTACAGGGCGATTCATAAATTTCAGTTTTCATGGTATCCACATTACTCTTTTATTTTTATCTTTTGATCTACCCAACATAGCGACATCAAACAAGCGCTTAAAAACAACTATCCTAATGACCTTTCAAAATGTTAACAATACTGATCTAACTCCTACCATTGCACGTACAGTCACATCCAAAAGTGAAAAAAATGGTTTCCGATTACCTAAAATTCAGCATTTTACCAAATTTTCTCGGGAATTCATGTAATTAATACAACTCTCTTTTATTTCTATTGGATTGCCCATCTTACAACCTTTCCAAAAAGGTGCAACATACATATCTACGTAGAAAAAATTTTACTTTATACGGAGAAATCCTATCGGAGAATATTATAAAAATCAACAAATTAAAGAAATTAAACTCAAATTAATTCTAAAATGCTTTTTATTGAATTTAAAAATAATTACAATTAATCTTGATAAATAACAAAAGCCGTTCAAATTGTCCACCGTCACTTTGGATGCATTTCAACAATCTCCCTGTTTAAGGCATATTGCAGCCAGCCTCTCCCGTATTTTCGTCACTGCATTCCCAATTCGGCTAACTAAATCTCCCTATTGTTAACTGGGCTTGAATAAACTTCATCCTTCATTGTTCCCCATACGAAAAAGTCCAGTGCGGTAAGGTTTGGAGATCTAGCAGGCCAAGGAATCGGTGCACCTCGTCCAATCCAGCGGTTAGGAAATAGTTCACTTAGTATTACCTTCACAATGTTAGCCATATGCGCTGGTACTTCATCGTGTTGGTGAAACATTCTACTTAGATTATCAATAGAGTTCTCCTCTATTAGATCTGGCAGTGTATTATCCAAAAAGTTGGCATTTCACTATTTAGCACTTGCGGCAAAATGAATGGTCCTACCAAATGGTTGCCGATGATACCAGCCCGAACATTGACACTGAATCTCTACTGGAATAAGGTAACCGTTGCTCTGTGTGGGTTAGTGTTTGACCATGCATGGAGGTTATGGAAGTTCGTGATATCATTCTTGGTGAATTGGCATTCATCTGTCCACAGAATTCAGTCCAGAAACGCTCTGTCGTCAATGTCGCGTTCCAGAAGCCAAGTGCTAAATTTCAGTTTTCTCTCGCAATCTCCTTCCAGTAGTCCTTGGGCTGGGTAATGATGATAAGGACGTAATCTCCCTCGATGAATAACCTTCCAAACCTTAAATGACGACACTCCTAATGGCCATGCGACTCGTTTCGTGCTCCTCTCAGGGTCCTGTCTCACGATGGTGATTATTTGCTGCTCGATGTCGGCAGAAGTTTCGGGTCGTGCCTCCATGTCTTGCGAAGGTACACTTCCTGTTTCTTGTAACTTTTGGAAAGTCCGTGTAAATACCCCTCTTTGGGGTGCTCGCCGGTTAGGGAATCTCCTTTGATATTCCAGTTCTCTTTTCCGTCTACTACACCATAAATGTAAATAATATCCGCGAATTCCTCAAATGTAAATTTTACCATTTTTTAATAATTTTTAAATACAACCCGTAGTTATTAATATGTTTTTTTTAACTATAATATGTATTCTTGCTGACTGACCCTTTTTTATAGCAACATTTTCATCAAGTATGAGGATACAAGGGGGTGAACTCTGGCTAACACAATCTAATATCGGCAATAAAACAAAATTGCACTAATATTTTTATAACTTTTTGCAGCAATAATTCAAATTAATTAGCTGTTATCCCAAAACAAACATTTTCGACCCTTAATCTTAAAGAATTTCCTACCTAAAGTGAAATAAAATAATTAGGAAGTCAGGGATTTCTAAGGATGCGGTTTTTAGAATCCTTCGTCTACCTTACCATGGTTGCGCCTTTTTGGAAAAGTAATAAGATATCCAACAAAAATAAAAAAGGGGTGTACTAATTACATGAATTTCGGAGTAAATTTGGGAAAATGCTGAATTTTAAGTAATCGGAAACCATTTTTTTCACTTTTGGAAGTGACTGTACGTGCAATGGTAGAAGTAAGATCGGTATTGTTGAAATTTTTTGAAAGGTCATTAGAATAGTTGTTTTTTAGCGTTTGTTTGATGTGGCTGTTTTGGGTAGATCAAGAGATAAAAATAAAAGAGTAATGTATAACTTCCAAAGAGTTGAGATTGCCCCCTCCCCCCTGCCGTAAAATTTTTTGTCTAGTTGAAATCTATAACCCCACTGATTTTCGCACGTCAGATCTGAAACACCCTGTATACAAAAAAAACAGTGGTAAAACGCGTTTTTCTCGAATATAGCATTTTCAAAGTCAGTGATCACTGTAACTCAAAAACTACTCATCCGATCCTCCTAAAATTTTGCACACTTCTTTTACACATAAATTAAGAGGTAACAACGTCGAGATTTTGTATTTTTTATTATTATAATTAATTTCACAACACTAAATTCGCCGATTTTTATCAATAAATTTTCATAAATTCAAAAAATTCGTCTTTTTTTACTTCTATAAATTGAAAAAATCAATAAAATAAACAAAATATCGACGTTGTTACTTCGAGAAACTCATAAACTAACGAAATCTTTTTGGTTTTTTGGCAACATAAGATCCAGTAATGAGTTATGATGATCACCGCAAAGCAAAATTTTTTTTTGTGTATACGAAGATTAACTGTTGCTCAATTCACAATATTTTTACCCAAAAATTAAACAGAAGACTATTATGTTCTTAACTGTTTAAGTTGTGGCTTTATGGAGAACAATCGGTAATTGTTTACATTCAGAGTCACCTGGTTTGTTCATTGTTTTTAAATTTAAAAAAAAATTTATATTTTTTAGGCTCGCATCGAATCCGTGTACTTCGTGTACGCAACACGTTTCGTCAAATTTTTATTAGACTTTCTGGAAGGAAGAGGTGTATTCATCAGGCTTTTAGTTGCTTTGCCAAGTTTGTATCTAGAATAGGCTGTGAAAAACTACAAATAATCGTTCATAAAAAATTTTTTTTCTTCAGATTGTTTTTCGCTTAATTTTGTCGGTTTTTCGAGTATATTACGAAACCTTTTATATGTTGATGAGATATTGTAAAAAAAATTATACAGACTTATTTGTAAAAAGTCGTTTTTTTAAACTATTACAAATATTGAATTGGAATCATTCCCGTATTTTTTATAATAAATCCGCCGTAAAAACGAACATTAAAAAAAAGACTGAGATACGTCAACTTTACGATTTTTTACAGCCGAAAAACCAGGTGACCCTGAAAGTAAACAATAACCGAACAATCTAGCTGTGGAAAACTGCAGACAAAATTTTCAAAAGTTTATTCTCACGCATGAGGATGAGTACTATTTTACCGCACACACGTCTTTCCGGGCAGTGAATTGCTTATTATCGAGTGCAGAAAGACGTGTAGTATAGAGGTACTTATCTTTCACGCGTGGGGGAAAAATAAAATGTGTAACTTCGGCGGTGAGTAGCCGATTGCTTACGCTGGCAGCTTGTTTGCGCAATCAGCTTCTTACCGCCCTTGTTGCGTAATATACTACTGAAAATCATGTATGAATGATGAAATGAAGGGTAGTATTGGCCGAACTTTTTGTAGATTAATCTATTCGCGGCAAAAAGTACAATTTTATTCAATATTTAAAAAGATGACCAGAATACCTTCTTGGACATTTGCCGCTGTGTGAAATGCACTCTTCTTTTCCGTTGGAGTGTCACATGTCTTTTTTTAAGTAGCATCTACAGAAAGTTTTTCCCGCTAATTTATATGCTTATTGGATTATCGAGTAGGCAACGCAAAGGAAAGGCTCTCGCGATGTTTACTTAAGTTTATTCTCTTTAATTTAATTTATAAGAACTGAATTATATGTATGTATTTAAACTTTAAAGTGTGTGATTTTAGATATTCGTCATGCTGTTGTGTTTGCGTAGTCGTGAGTTGCTGTTATGATGATGGTGTCGTACTCGAAGTGTTACCGCATTACCTCCTCTCCAGCGGTAGCAATGCTTACAAGGATGCCGAAATTTAACTTTTCTCTCATATCTTTTATGGTAATCACGCCCGGTGGTAGGCGCCTTAGTCCCTTGAACAAAGGGGTTCTCGTTTTGTTTTTCAAGTATGCTGCCTGAGGCATAGACCGAAACGTGGTACGGTCAGTTATATGGTGGAGCTTTGACCGCATCATTTCGAAGTAATGGACTTCTAGAATATGCTATTCTAGTTTGGTCACCTCTCTTTATAGTGTACATTTATCACTGGAAGATCTTGAAAGTAGATGGAGCAACTCCAGAATTGTTTTTGCTTTTAACTGCTTGTGATCCTTCGTTAATACCCTGAATTGTTGGTGACTTTGAGTTTATCGATTTCGGCTCTCTGAGAAACTGAAATTTTCTGCATTTGTATTACTTATCACCGCACAATGTATGTATGAGCACACAACATCAATATCCCGTCTCTTTGATAGTTTCTTTCACTGTACCAACCAGATCCTTGTTCTACCATTTCGACAGGTGGAATGTCGCTTGGATAGATGGAGTATCCACTTAGTTAGAGTTAGGTTTTTTTTGCCATTTATTTAATTATATTATTATTATAATTCTCTTGCCGAATCTTATATGAATAAATAAATAAGTAAATTATGAGAACTTTTTTTCTAAGTCTCTTTGAACAAAGATCTCCCTATTTCCATGCGCTGCTATGTCCGCTGCTCGCCGTAGTGTACTTGCAAAATCGGTTTTCGTGAAATCGTTTAAGATGGTGCTGCAAACTCTCCAGATGGCTTTTGCCGTGTCCCGTAAAACACCTCTGCTGCTGTTATATTATGGTCTATTCGTGGGATCGTTCGAAGTCCTAAAGTGTACCTAGCACTTTGACATCTGTTTCGGAGTATGCTGGTTAATTCCTTGAAGATTTTGCTCTCGAACTGTCGACTTCGGTCACTTCCAATGTAAAGGAAGAGATGGATTCTGCCCATCCTGAAAGCAAGTAAAACAATATCGGTACCCATGGAATGGTTGCAGCGGTCTGATGATGTCTATGTTGATGTGCTGAAATCGTTGGGCTACTGGATTGTAGTGACTAGGAGGTGATTTGTTATACCTTCATATTTTCTTCTACAGCTTTTCACCCATCAACGAACATCTCTGCTAGAATTCCTGGATGCGTTAAATTACGTAAGTTTTTTACGACAGTGTGACGAAATCTTTTTGTGAGATATTGCCGCAATAAATCGTGGGTAGCCACTGAAAACTTCTTCAGTTCTAATGATGTACCTTCTTGTAAGAGCTCATAAAGTACACTGCCTGTTACCTGTGATTTGGCTAGGAGACGGTCGTCTAAACTCTTAGCGGATGTAATTGCATCAATGCGCGATAACATGTTGGCTACTATGCCTATAACGGAAAAAATCCTAAAGGTTGCCATTAGCCTTTAAAACTTGCTGCAAAACTGCGGCTATTGCTGAATCAGATGCGTCTACCATGAGTGCAGCTACTCAAGGATGAGCGTGGTCATTGCTTCCGAAAATAATTTCTTGCACCGTTGGAAAGCCTTTTTCGTGTCTTAATCCACCCAACTGGTCTGAGATCGTTTTTCTTATTTATCGTTTTGAGTCATTTATTTATTTATTTAAGATTCATCAAAGGGCTGATTACTTAACATGTAAATATAAATAGTTATAAAATAAAATATAAAATTACAATAATTAATAAAAATAACTAGAAAAATAATTAATAATACATAATTACAAAATAATAACAGAGTAGTTAGGAAACTTTGGCCTTCACAGAATTTTTCGGCAGATTAAAATCAATGTTGTTAAAATGCGAATTAAAAAACGACGTGACGGGCTCGTGAAAACCGTGTGCGATGCTGTGGAATTTTAAGAAAATCTCGATTTCTCAAGGAGCGACTCGGAATCGATATATTAAAAGAAAGCAACAAGACTCGAGAGTCAACTTTACCTTAAAGATATAAAAAAGCGAAAACAGTTTTAGAGATGTTACGTCGGAATTCAAGAGAGTCTAGTTTTATGAGCTTAAGCCTATCTGAGTACGGCGGCAGAATAAGAGAGTCGCTCCAAGGAAGCCCACGAAGTGCAAAGCGAACAAAACGGCGCTGGACTGCCTCTACCCGGTCAATTGAATCACGATAAAATGGTGACCAAACACAACTAGTATACAATAGAATAGGCCTAACAAAGGTGCAGTAGAAAACCCTGGTGATATAAGGGTAGTCAAATTTTTATAAAACCCAATGTAGAATTAGCCTTAATAACTATCTCATCAATGTAATCGTCAAACGTAAAACGACTGTTCAACCAGACACCCAAGTCCTTGGTCCTATAAATTTTCTCCACAACACAGCCATGCATCGTGTAGTTGAAGTCGAGAGGATTCTTTCTACGAGTAAAAGACATAGACGTACACTTACTAATATTGAGGGGAAGATAGTTATCAGGACACCAGCGTCTAAGTCAGAGTTAAAAAGTTCACAGTCTCGAATAGAGGACACAACACGGAAAATTTTGGCGTCGTCAGCATAACAAAGAATTTTTGAATAGTTCAAGAATAAAGATACATCATTGATGTAGCGTGAGACATTAATCGTTTCCAGGCCAAGGCAGCGACTCAATTCCTAATTCGTCTTTTCTAACTTTTAATCTGTGAAGAGGAACACATTAGCAATTGCAATAATAGAAGCTATTTATAGATAGCTACAATAATTACTTACAGAACGAGCTCGATGTCATGGTACTGAATCATCTTGGAACTGGATTCGATACCTTGCCGTTCAACTCCTCTAGGGTAGGGATTACACCTTCGCCGATAATTCCTTGGTACTTTTTTGCGGTAATTGAACCATCGATAAAGATTGAACGTCCCACTCCTATCGCTGTCATTGTTCCCCAAATAATGGCGTATGGCAAATGCTTTACGGAGAGTAATACCAGAGAAATAGTTTAGATACAAGCTCGGAAACTTTCATGAACAGCTGAACCTTGGTGGTGTAAACAAACCAAAACTACCCGTGAAAATTTGGACGGGAATTATCAAGCAATTGTAACGTACCTAGGCTAATTTGGTTCGTTTAAATTTGCTCATTATTCTCAAGTTCATTTTAGATTTTGCTCATCCTTCGTTTTCGCGCAATACTGCAAAAACTGTTCAAACCATTTAAACGGCCACAACTCCCTTAAAAATAACACAACCATGATAAATCAACAATGGAAGAATTTCTCACCCTTTAATAGCAACAAATTTTGCTCAAAAACGCTAACTTTTTATTTAGCGAGCTTCAATTGAGATTTTATCAGTTTATAGAGCTTTAATCGAGTTTTAAGTTTTTCAACGAAATGTGAGCAACTTCAGGGGGACTCGTAGAAATTCTCCCATTGTTGATTTATCAATATTAGGCTATTTTTAAGGGATTAACAGCCGTTTAACCGGGTTGAACGGTTTTTGTAGTATTCCGCGAAAACGAAGGATGACCAATATCTAAAATTAACTTGAGAAAAATGAATAAATTGAAACGAATCAAATGAGCCTGGGTACATTAGTTGATTAACATCAGTGTTGCCAAGTCGTCGATCAAGCGTGTCACTAGATAGGTACTGAAAAAGAACTTTAAAAAAAACTCACAAGATACAAAATAGTCAATTTTTTTTCAAGATTTCTTCTAAATAACAAATATGTGAATCAATATAAGACTGTATTTACCCGAATCACACGCGTATTTACCTCTAATTGGTGCGCATTGAAGAACTTAAGTGCACCTTGATTTGATCCACAGCTGATCTCATGTACTTAAGCGTCGTTTAACTCCTTTAAAATTTGTAAAAGGAAAGGAAAGAGAAACAGAGAACTATTATAATGTGATATAATTCTATTTTTTTGGGCGAAGGAGACAGAAAATGAGTATCGTTAAAAATTTCAGGGTTTCGCTGGAAAATCATGAACTTTCACAGGAAATTGTTCGAGTTATGTAACAATAATGCGTTTAGCTTAGCAAAAAAAAAATACTGAATGGACCCTCTTGAATATGTGGTACAACACCAATTATAACTGAATTAAGTCGTAGCCCAGCAAATATGTGCAAAAATAGTCAAAACAACGAGAAATATGGAATATTTACGTTAAAACGTTAAAAAATCTGGGAACCCTAACTTTTAGGCGTGTTGCAGAAAAAAATTCAACTTGAAATTTTTGGCATGAACCTACAAATATTCTGAACATAAAATAATGACGCAATTCATGGTCAAGGTTATCGGTGACGTGTACCGTTCTACAAGTATTTATACACATTTCTGGTGAGCGAAGAATTTTCCTAATTTGGGTTCTCTGAAGTTGTGGTATCTGACCTGGGTTCTCAACCGTCCTATAATTATAGTACGTGTACTATAATTTGACCAGCTGTACTATCCGCAGTCCTAAGTCGCAAATGTACTATAATTTCACTTCGTCGAAATTCGCTTTAGGTTGTTTAATAAACGCGCCAAGAACCCTCTCAAATAAAATAATTTTTAGCCGCCTGCAATGCCGTTTTGCGTAGTGTATGAAAGATTATCGCACACTATTAAAGCTGGCACGCTTTTACATGTACTTATGTGCTTTTAAAATTTTTTTTGTATTGGTGTTGTCGTTTTTACCAAGCGTACTATAATTTTCAGGTTGGTACTATAATTTCACCACCACGATACTATCTTCCACTCTTGCCGACCTGAGAACCCTGTATCTGACTGTTGCTGGTCTGGATCGAACTATGATTTTTGAAATTTTGCATCTTCGTGTTTATTTTCGGGGTCACTATTATTAAATTATCGTGAAGAGAACGCAAAAGAAACAATCTCGCGGTATTTATTTCGTAACGTTTTTTTGGGGTAAGCGGTTTTTTTGGAAATTGTATGTTTTGAGTTTGCATTATTGCAAGCTTGAAACAGCACACAGGCGGAGTAGATTTTTAAATTTATTGTAATTGCTAACTAAAAATTTATGAGCACTGTGTGGCTCCAACCTCCGGCTCGAAGGTCAGGCTTTTGTGAAGAAAACAAACCTGTATAATTAACTTTATTCACAATTATACTGTTGTGCTTTACGCGAGGGGTGCGGGCCTCCGAGACTCAAACGAGTAATTATTATACGAGATAAAAGGAAAGAAGGATATATCTGAACGGGAAAATAAAAGTTTAAATGACGGCAGAGATTAGATTAGAAAGACACGGCTGGACTCAACACACAATGGGTGTTTTCGATTTTGCTTCGGTGTTAACACTTGTGCCTTGAAGAAGCAAATGCATGTTCGAGATTGCGGTGCCATGACTCGAGTTTTGCTTCGGATTGTTCGTTTTTGCCACATTTTGCCCTTGGTGCTAGCACCGATTGCCCCTGGTTTGGACCAGGAACAGCTGTGACACTACTAACACAAATGAAGTAGATGAGTAAAAATAACTGGGATTGGGCTTGTGTGCTGCGATTTTTTATATTTAATTAATTATTTAAACTGTCCTGTTATAATAAAAATGAGAAAAAACGAAAAATCTTTACTCTTTCCCAACCAACCAATAATTATAATAAATATAATTGCTGAAATTGCTGATTTTTTATTAATCTCCATAATTTTCAATTGCAATTTGACAGCGGGTGGCACTAATAAACTCGAACACAGGGTTTCGCACTTGGAGGCAGATGACACTTTGGTGCAGGGTCACAGTAACTCCAGTTGTCCCCGGTGTTATGTCTCGGTGGCAAAATCGAAAACACTCAATACTGTGAGATCGTGGACTGGCACATGACATCACTCCACATTCCGTCATCAGTATTGTTTTAGGTCGAGTGTGACGTACAAGTACAATAATAACTGGACGATCACCGGTTTTTTCTTTGTTGTCCACAAATTATTGCTTTCAAATAGTGTCCAGTTGTAAATATCTTTTGAAAGATAGGCTACTAGTTGTTATTTATACTCGTAAGGGTATTTTTAATATAGGGTTATTTAGTAAATTTTAATGTATTAAATGTTAAGAAGGTTTTAGACATAGATTTGAAAATTAAAAAAAACTTTTTCTTAAAGGAATAAATGGTCTCCCTGATGATGTTGCGGTCTTGCAACGAAACGTTGGAGATAGAATAAAAAAAAATAAGTGTTTTTCATTAAGTTTCAGTGCTGACCGATAGTCCGAAAAAATCTATTTTTTTAAATTGAATATAATGATTTTAGTTCGATTATTATCTCAGTTTAAAAACACATATTGACCTTTAAAGTACGTTTACCCTGTAAAGTTTTTGAATATAAGTGATAGAGCAGTTTTTATAATAGGTTGTTTTGAAATTCTTTGTTCTTACCTCTACCCATAACATGTCCATCTTGTCCAGGAAGAATTTCTTCAACTCTACCACGTAATCAATTCATTAGAGGGAGAGGAGTCTTGGAATGTAATTACGTATCCACCTTTTCCAGAATTTCTGCCTTTCAACCATCGAGTAAGAGAATAAAGCTTTAGGCCTAGAATATATATTTGCGGTGGAGTGAGATGTTTGTCACCTATTAAGAAAGGTCCAGGAGTGAGGATTGAAAGACCTGATGGCCTGGAGTTGAGGCAGGCTTCGATTTGAGTTAAAACTGTTGCTAATCTTCAACGGTTAGTGATCTATTCCCAATACTCTTTTAAAGTGGTGTTTGAGAGACCGTTGGACATGCGTACAGAGACTGAACCAGCATAATTAACTCTGACATGCGGATCTGGTAAATTTCCCATAATTTGCGAAGCAGTCTTTCTTGGATGTCTAAAGCACGTCAAATATTTATGAGTTACTTTTAGAATTAAGTTTCTAGAGTGTGGAATTCGATACGTTCTGAGTGTGTTTGCGAAATATCCCTGGGATTGCGCTGCGTTTAATAAAAAATGTATCGCCAAGCAAACCTTATTAGCTCCAAACAAAATGTCGTTTCCTTTGTTATTGAGATTTCTACATTTCTTGATAAAACGAGCACCTAGAGCGGTAAGTTTTAATGTTAGAATATATAACAACAGGAAAGGGCCTTATCCGTGAAATCGTGTACGTGTGATCGGCATTTGGCTTTAAGGCGAGGTGAGGACGGAGAGCTCTTCTCCTTAGTTTGCGAACTGTCAAAGTTATTACCGTGAATTGTCCGATGGTTTAACAATTTTGTTTTGTAATTTCATATAAAGTTCCGAGTGTTTCCACTCTAATTTCCAATTTATTTTGGCCCTCCTCTAGAAATGTCCCTTTTTTACTACTGCCATGACGAAAACAAACACAACTCAAGGATTCAACTACATCAAGAAAACTGCCGAGGCTGGCTTAAGGGCCTCTCCTTATAGTTATATACTCTAAGGCTTTAATTAACGATTTAGGGTAGAAAAATCGTGTATTAAAAATTCTTGTGAGGCTGCGACGGACGTGATAAACCTTTTTTTTCTATCTCAATTTCAGGTAAATTTGTTATTATTGGATTGTAAGAAGGCTAATCGTTTTCTTGAAGGATCAACCATTTTGGGACATGCCAACAAGAAGAAGCTAGGTTATCGTTTGTGTTTACGTACATTTGCATTTGTTCGCATTATCCCCAATTAAGGCGATAGATGGCATAGAATCACACCAAGTAAATATTTCAACTTTGTCTAAATTAAAGTTTGCTTTACCTTGTGTATAATATTGTCAGTAATGTAGCTCCACATAGCTGTGGTCTGGGTATGGTTACTGACTTAATTGGTGCAAACCTTGGACTGGGTTACTTAGACTAACAGACGGACAGTTACATTTAGCAATAGCTGTGATAGGCGCATCACAAAAACCGTGAAGTTTTACAGAATTTCCTGTTTGTCGTGTTCCAATCCAACTCGGTATTTTTTACGAATCCTAACACTTTCAGTTCTGTTTTCAAATTTTGCCAATCTCGAGAGATGCTATCGAATACTGGATCATCTCATGTATTATAATTTTGACCATAACTATAAATTAGTGTTAGCCATACTAAGTTTTTAAAGAATATCTGATTTTTCCTTGATGATTATGTTTAAAAAAAGCAATCATTGGTTCCAAAACAAACCCAATATTTTAATAAGTGTCGTACATGACATCATCGACATACATTTCAGTAAGGATGACCAGGTTAGCGAGAGGAAAGTTACTCGTTGCTAGATACGGGGCACAAGATGTTCCAAATCTTACTGTCAGTAATTCATATTCTGTTATATGCACTGAGGGGTTATCTCTCCAAATGATTAAGCTGATTGACTGTTTGTAATTTCGAGTAAGAGTCGTTTCAGCTCCGTAAATTGTAGACCAATTACAGCTAATGGTAGACCATGAATGTGATACCAGGTGGAGGACAAATTGATGCTTTTGGTTAAGCGCAAGGTGGTGAATGAGTTAAAAACATATGCCTTAGCAGTATGAAAAGATTGTAGTTTGAAACTCGTCAGAACTCGTGAGAACCAGGGTAAATAAGGGCTAGCAAAATATTCGAAGAATATTGGGTATTATCTATAAACATTGTTGGCAATCTTTGCTCGGGTTTGAATAATAATTAGAATTCACTTACATGATTCATATTTGCTTCACTCGACTCGAGGCAACGACAAGTGGTTCTATAACTAAAAGCGGATTCCGACCTAACGATAACAAATGTGGATGATACCTCACTAAGCTGGCCCATCACCAATACTTCTTCGTAAGTTTAAGGGAAGGAACACCTTGTGTCGTATACTGGAATTGTAAAATACGTAAGTGAATTGAATTATTTAAAGTAACTAATTGTGTTTAATTTTTTTTAGATGCCTTTGATGTGACGCTAGCTCCAACAGAGTCTTGTACCAGGGGGTACGAACGAGTGCCCAACACCAGGGAAATATGCTAGTGAGGAAGATAAAAGTAGCTAGGAAGGTACGGCTAAGGTAGGCTATATGAGTGCCTTGTTCCAGGGAGGCATGCCGGAGCAAAAGAAATGAACGATGTTCTAACATCAGGGAAGTACGCTGATGAAGTAGTCTATACGAGTGTATTGTACCAGGGAGGCACACTGGTGCAAGAGTGTCCAATACCTGAGGTACAGTTACAGTTTCGTTCTGTTGTATTATTATCCATTGCCCTATAATTGTGCCAATACATCTGTGTACATAATATCTATACTCTGCATACGATATATTTTGTCTGCTTTTCTTAATGTGTGATTCACTAACCTGTGAAAGGTCAAGGATGTGCAGAAGGGGAAACTTTCACTTCCATCTGAAGGGCGATCGTATATAAGAAAGTGTCAGGGGGTGGAGGTGGAGGGAGGGGAGAAGATCCCATCCGAATACATTTTGCTGTTATCACATCCTTTAAGGCTCCAATCGCTGCGTCTGTTCGAAAATGCCGTATGCATAGGCCTCACTCGCCAGCTTAGGTCGGTGGGGTCTCTTGTCGCAGGGTGATGACGTGTTAACTGAGTCCACTTATTTTAATTTTGAATCTTGACTTAAAGTTTTAAAAATGTTTAACACTTTGAACGACTGCACTCCCTGTACATTAGTGGTGTGAATTGAATTTTTGTACGTACCGATACGATGCGATGTGACTTTTCAGGTCGTACAAAAATCAAATACAAACATCAGGGAAAGTGGATACTCTACAAAGCTTGGGTACTATGTATAGACATGCATTCTTCCGTTTTTAAGAAAAATATAAGAAAAAACAAAATAATTGCGACATCTTTTTGTAGTGCTAAAATAGGTTCTAACTTAACTTTGGACATTGTTCAGAACTCACACAACTTGAATTTTAAGTTAAACCCTATTCTGTGATGAGGTCATATTGTAAATGGTACCAAATAGTTAATTTATTTAATACCTCTTGTAGTATTTAATTAAAGCTATCTAAACACAAAACACCCACAGACGAAACGAACAAGATTTAACCGCAAACTTTTGCTAAATCGTCTTAAACATCCAACGTATATTTGCAATTTAAACAACAGCAGTCCAAAGAGCCCTTCATTTATCAGCCTATGGTAGGAATCCTCCTACGGACGGTTAGTGTTTACCATCAACTCAACTTTAGCAACCGTAAAGTGCGTTTTACGATCAGCATCCGGAACAGGAATGGAGCCCCATTTCAATGCTCATGGCGTTTCCCTTCATCAAACATCGAAAGTTAATTTGAAGGCTCGGAACCAGCAACCGGATAAAATTACATAAGCGGCAAAGTCCACAGTTCGTCAAATACACACGTTCAGAAAAAATGTCACATTATCTGGATATATGCTATGTACCTGTACCGAAAATTATAAAAAGTTTACATCAGGTTGAACGTTGTATAGAGTAGCAGTTTTAACACGCGTGTGTTTTGTTGTGCACTTATATGAAACAAGTTCGTGAAAGTTGTCCATTTTTCTCGTGTTTAATATATTTAGAAATCTTGAGATTGAAAAGCGCTGAGCACAAATCCATCAATAACAGCTACAACTATTGTCTGGATTCGAAATACGGATTAAGCAGCCTTACACACGACCAGATTACCAATTATATTGGTAACAAATTATTAATCAAATCTTATGCTAGGAGAATGCTTGAATATAAGGAGTTCCTTCAGTTGGAGACTGCGTGAACAATTATAATTGGACCAGAAAGCAAATCATTTACGGCTATTAACCCGGCCTGAAAACGTGCTCAAATGCTAATTGATGTAAATCCATGGACAACTATTTCCAAAGATTTGAATAAAAGACCAAGGATAGCATCACTGCGTTTTGAGAAGCGATTGACGACGGACCAAATACTGGGGGAATAATTCAATCAGATATTGTGACTGCTGTATAGTATACCTACAACCGAAAAGGGGATGTGTGCTTTCTAAACGATGTACCACCCACTTCGTCCTTATGTAGTGGGGAGTGTCGTTTAACTTGGTCTTCTTCGGATTTATGAGCACAAAATCTAGATGCAGATCAAGCGGATAAGCATGTGTATCCAAAGTGGATATAAGTTTGCCTCCAGTCATTTTCCATGTTTGATAACCGTAAAGAATTTCTTGCTAATAATATCTGCTTGCTTTATTACAGGAAGGAATCTTCTGACGCTATGACACAGGAACTGAAGTTTAATGACTCGAGGATACTCGCCTCAAATTAGCAATAATTTCACAGTTTATGAACCAACACAAATTCCGAAAAATTTCCTGTTATCGTACTCGTGGCTGCCCATTTAAATGGCTTCCTTCAGTGTTATGCTAGCGTTTCCTCCTGGCTTAGTTTTTCGTCTCTGAGGACTGGAAAAGAATAAAAGATTCCCTTTAAAAATGAAAGAAAACCTTTGTAAAAAATTTCTTTTTGTAGTTTTTTGTCAGAGATAAATCGTATCATTTTCTGCTGGCAGATTTTTTAGTCAAGAAAAATCAGCAAATTTAAATTCACCGGGAAATTACACCTCAGTTCGTCTGCAGCCCTGTCATAATTCTCAAAGAAGCGAGAAAAGCTTTCTTTTGGAATCACTGGTCCAATGAAAATTCATATTTTCGCGCATTGCATATAAAGATACTTTTCTTTCCGGTTTCGGAGCATATTCGTTTGGTGATCGAGAACTTCTTTTAAGTTCAAGTCTGTTATGCGGGGTTAGGTGAAAGAAAGGGAATATATTTTGGGAGATGATAGTATAGCTAATTTTAAAGAAAATACAGCTATGTAGATGTATTACAGTTATACTGACTAAAATGTGCAACAAAATGTTATCCATGAAGATTGTAACAACGCTTTATAAAAGATGTCTCATCCACATTCGATTTTACAACTAACAAACGAGAAAAGGACTGCGTAAAGAAAGAAGAGAGTCGGTAATGCGCGTACAACATTTGTGCTGCTAAATCTCCGATATAGTAAAGAAGTAGAAGTACGTATGTTGCAATAAAGTTTTTTTTTCTTTTTCTCCAGAAATATTTTCTTTTCTTACCTTATATATAGCACCCCCTTTCATGAAGACTTTAATTTCTTTTCTTCTTAATGAATGTTCGGAAAAGATGTCATTGGTGAAAGTATTTTATTCAAAATATTGCAGTTCAGTTCAGCCTTATTTTTCCAAAAATGTCATCAAATCTCGTTTTGGAAACGTCCGTATACAAAATATCACCTTAATAGATTCATAAATAAGAGGACAAATCGCAACTATTGTGGTTCCTACTTCTTAACCCCCCCCCCCCCCCCCCCCCGAAAAAAACTGTTAGAAGCACGCCTGATACTTGCAATGTCTTTTTAATAACTTCCCAAGTTAAAATTCGAAACCTCTATCATAGTCAAATCCTTGATCCGCCACTGGTTGTTATGTATAACACTCTAGAAAATGCTCAATGTTGATTACTATAAGCAGTAACTTAAATATTATAGATTTAATAGGTATAAATCAAAAAACCGACAAGGCATGAGCAGGTTTATTCTTACACTAGCAGCATCTTTGGTAAATAAGCGAATTTGCAATTATTTTTACATGTCACTCTCATCCCACCCACCCCTTGGGGGTACTAGGGTGTCTTACCACAATACAGTACTTAACAGCATCGGAAATATCATTATTCATACCAGCCACTCAGAAAACTATGGCTTCGACACTAATACTGTCGTTTTCGATTATTTTTACATATCATCTTCTTGACATCCCTACCCTCATGGATGTTAGGGGTGTCTTACTCCACAGCATCGAGTGGCACCGGTACAGTCATTATTTATTTCAGCGACCACTAATATCTACTAACTAAAGTTGTTTTCGATTATTTTTACGTGACACTTTGGTATTGTTATTTGCAATAATGTGTCAAACTTTTTTCTACCGTTCAATGTGGCACAAATAGGGTTGCCAATTCAGCTATGTTAGTTTAAATTTTTTCTTTCGGTGACAGAAATTGCGAGGTTCTTTTAAAATTTTAGTAAAATTTGTGCTCTCTAGCCATTTTTGCACCAAAAAATTCAGTCCACCATTGCGCGGCAGCGCGCCCAACTCTGGTGGATGATAATGGTCTTATAACTATTTTGATAAGTGATAAGATTATTATATATAGTTTCTAAATACATTTGCGGAAATAAGGCAAATTTAAAGCGAAGTAATTGTATCTATGAGCATTAAGACCAAGTATGAAGTAAATCCGATCACGAACAAAATATATCACATACAAACCTTGCAACTCCTTTTCACCAGCTCCCAAACAATAGATCCGCAGACAAATGATCCGCGACAAAAGATCCGCTAGACAAAATATCCGCGGAAAAATATCCGCAGGATAAAATATCTACAAGACAAAATGTCCGCAAAACAAAATAATATTACAAGTTTTATAAATCATTGTTGATTGATTCATTAATTAACTAAAGTAGCTGTTCATTACCTATTTGTATAGTTATGAAACATACAATATAATTTTGTCGAGCGGATATTATGTCGGGTGGATATTTTGTCCTGCAGATATTTTGTCCCACGGATATTTTGTCCGCGAATAATTTGTCGAGCCGATCTTTTGTAGCGAATCTTCTTTCACGGCACTTCTTCACCCCCTTACGGTTAAATTAACAAAATGCCAAAATATGTGTTTGTTGAATTGTATCAATGAGCATTAAGGCCAAGTTTCAGGTAAATCTGATCACAAATAAAATATTCCTCAATACAATCTTTGTCACCCCTTTTTTTCCCCTAGGGGTTTCGAAATATCCTGTCTTATTCCTTGTATACAGGGTGTTTCAGATCGGACGTGCCAAAACGAGTAGAATGATAGATCTCAACTAGACAAACAACAAATTGCAATCTCAACCGTTTGGGAGTTACAGGGTGATTCATAAATTTCAGTTTTACATGGTATGCACATTACTCTTTTATTTTTATCTTTTGATCTACCCAACATAGCGACATCAAACAAACGTTAAAAAACTGAAAATTGTCAACAATGTTGATCTAACTCCTACCATTGCAGGTACAGTCACTTCCAAAAATGAAAAAAATGGATTGCGATTGCCTAAAGATCAGCATTTTAAAACACCCGTACTTATTGCTTTGTTTTCCAACTATGATAGGTATTCTTGCTGAGTGACCCCTTTTTATAGAAAAATTTCCATCAGGTACGAGTAACAGAACGCCAGGATACAAGGGTGTGAATTCTGGGTAACACAGGTAAATATCGACAATAAAACAAAATTATACTAACATTGTTATAAATTTTTTGCAGCAATAATTAAAATTAATGACCTTTTAACCCAAAACAAACATTTCAGACGCTTGCTTTATCTTAAAAAATTTGTTTATTTAAAGAATGTCCTACCTAAAGTGCAATAAAATAATTAGGTACTCAAGGAGTTCTAAGGATGCGGTTTTTCTAATCCTGTGTCTACCTTGCCACGTTGCACCTTTTTAGAAAGGTTATAAGATGGGCAATCTAATAAAAATAAACAAGAGCCGTACTAATCACATGAATTTCGGAGAAAATTTTTGAAAATGCTGAATTTTAGGTAATCGGAAACCATTTTTTTTCACTTTTGGAAGTGACTGTGGGTGCAGTAGGGCGGGTGGGTAGGGCGGGGAAAACTTTAAATTGTTAAATAAGGCTCGCCATTTTTTTTGAAAACGGAAATTTTTTGAGTTTTTGAATAATTCTTAATTAGTTCATAAATAATTCTTATATTTTTTGCAAGAATACTGAAAATGGCTGAAATAATAGGACAGCTTTTGTGAATTACACTTTTTTTAACCGAATACGCTGAAGCCAAAAGGAGGCAATGTTTTTTCTCAGGTATGTTATGTGTTTTAAGGCTGTAGGCCTAACGCCTCAGCTAATTCGGGCAATTGAAATTCAGAGTTAAGGACACCCTGTGTCCACTAATTCTTATAATCAAGTCATCGAGCATTTCGAGAATAGCGAAAAACTTAACTTTTAGTGTGCGAGTTGGAGTAAAGTCACAAATTAAGGGTAAATTATTGCCCAAAATAACAAAATGCCCAAAATACGGGAAATACTAAAAGAATTCTGCATGTATTTAGACTACCGGCGTCGCCTCTGAATAGATGAAGATAGATTGTAATTCCTCCTGAAAACTTTAAATCGGGCGTTTTGTTCCGTTGTATGGCTGATTTTAGAAAAGAAATAGAAGCGTGGGGTTTATGTCTACATCATACTATACTAACGAACATCGGAGAAAATCGGAGAAAAAATGTTGAACATCGCAGAAAAAATTTGTGATAGGTAAACGTGCACCGCCCAGAAGCTAATCTATAGTCCAAAATGTAATTATTCTATTTTGAAATTTTTGTCCAACCTGCCCTGCGTCTTGGCAGTATCGTTTTTCGCACAAAGCTTCTAAGAGAGAGAGGGAGATCGGAAATAAAATTATGATCGGCTTTGCGTTTCGTGATTTACATATTATATATTTTTTAAGCTAAATAGCAAAAAGACAACACAATTTCACAACATGTAATGATTCTATTTTGAAATTTTTGTCCAACCAGCCCTGCGTCTTGGCAGTATCGTTTTTCGCACAAAGCTTCTAAGAGAGAGAGGGAGATCGGAAATAAAATTATGATCGGCTTTGCGTTTTGTGATTTATAAAAAAAAAGACAACACAATTTCACAACACAAAACTTAAATGTCATTTTAAGAAAATTTGAAGTGTTATATAAGTTAATTAATCAAACTTTCGAGTAAATCTCAAGTCAAGTACTCAAGTATGCATGTAAACGTACTGATTGTGTTCTACAGATCTTACAAAAGTTCACCGATCCGTGGTTGGCGAAAGTCGTTTAAGCAAAAATTGGGGTAAGTCAGCATTGT
The DNA here is from genome assembly GCA_964036015.1 of Leptarthrus brevirostris. Lineage (NCBI taxonomy): Eukaryota > Metazoa > Arthropoda > Insecta > Diptera > Asilidae > Leptarthrus > Leptarthrus brevirostris. The sequence goes on from OZ038374.1 coordinate 94,265,572, forward strand.
GAGTCCCGCTTTATTTTGTTCTGCTTATTTCAATGAGGAGATTTAATCCCTACATCTTCATAAAACCAAAAAAAACTTCAAAACAGTACGAGTGTACCTGAGAATAAATTAATAGGATGTCATGACCAAGAATGTTATCGTAGTTTCATTACAAATTCTATTCATTCAAATCTGAGTGACCTCAAAGTTTTAGAGCGAAAACAAATTAATAATTAAAGCAATCGAGCTGGAATGCACATAAACCACAAATTGTCAAAAATTTTACATTTGGCTTTTCCTATACTATCATTAGACTAATGCATTTGTTAATGCAACTGAAAGCTATCTTCTTTGCGGAAGATCCGACCACGCTTAGTATCGACAATTTCATCAAGTGCAATTTGTTTCTCATTCCTATTTAAATGGTGTAAACTGAATCATTGTTTAACATTTCTGATTTTGTTTCATCCTGCAATTTCACGTGCAAATTTTATTTCATTTATACGCGAAAACCCCAATTCGTATGCAAATTTTGTTTGAATAAACATTTGCATTGCAAACAAAATAGCAATGCTGCGATTTAAAATTGCAGAAACTTCCCAGAGAGGTGATGATTTTGTAGTATAAATTACAGGCTTCGATATTTCCGGAAATTTGATTTTAACGTGTTAAGTTTTTCAATTGGCGATGGTTTAATAATTGTGATTATTTTCTAGGAAGTGTTGAATTTTTCCACAAAACTTTCAAAAATCTATAATAATTATAACAGTATAATCCCAACGTCTTGCTTAAAACACGTATTAGTTTCCGAATTCCAATATACCAGTATAGTTTTTTTATATGCTTATGCCAAAGATCAGGGTATGCCCTATGATGGTAAAGCACAGCCTTGGCAGGAACGGAATTAACAAAAATGAGATTCGGTTAATTATTAGGTCATATACGAATATTAAGAATTTGGTTGAACTGAGTTGAGTATGTAGCTTAATGAAACTGTAGACATGCCCACAGATGATGCTCATCCAGGAATCTTAAGCTTACAAAAAACAAATTGAGGCTTGGATCGACTACACCGACTCTTGGGTTGTGGACCTGTAAGATTGCGAATTTGCACTATAGTGTAGAAAATAATTGAGTCAACTTCAAAGGGTTTTTTCAAGTTTGCTCCGGAGTTAGCTCCCGTGTCAAGTAATGTCAAACTCGTGTTCGAGCTAACAGAGTCATTACTCTCATGACTCCGGAGCCATTAAACTCGTGTTTTAGTTTACTTCCTAATGTCCCCAGTGCTAGCACAGACGGTCCTTGCTATCGAGCACGGATAGCCGTGACCACGTAAATAAATGTCAAAATAAAAAGAAGAAGTATTATTATTTTCCTTTGCGATGGAAGCAATTAAAACTAATTTATTAAAATATTTTAATACAATATTTTTAAAAGATTTGTGTTTACAGAATTTGATTATCAAATGCAACATTTGCGCGGTGAATGTGCAGTAGTCGAACTTTCCATTCATCCTCGCAGTAGTGACGATAAAAGTTTTGCTCTGCAGGACGCTTTGGAAATAGGTGTGCTGAACAGCAATTAGCATTAAATTCTACAGAAGGACGCCAGTCCACTAATGCAACAGGTTGCTATGCAGGTACTAGTGATTTACAAATTCAGATATTTTTAGAACAATGTATTCTTTCCTCCAGGAGATGGATTTAAAACTAATGTCTTGCAGCTTTTAAAATGTCGACAGGATAGGATAGAACTTGTTAGTTCAGGCGGAAGAAAAAGAATCGGGGATCGTCCAGAAATAGACACAATTTCAACTGCAAATGAAATTGATGACTTCATTCCGAGCGTACCTCAATTAACCGTTGAGGATAGTGATTAAAGCGGAAGCCATGTCTTCATCTTCTGGTAGCACAAACCCAGGAAGGGCTGAAAAAAGAAAACAAGAGCGGCTCAAATTCTCAAATTCTCAGCAAAAACAGCATGAAGAAAATTTAAATGCAAAGAAAGAGGCTGTTGATAAAATGTGTTCGATTTCGAACAAAATAGCTGAAAAGCTTTAATTTTTTTAATTATTTTAAGATTGAAATCCATTTTATCTATCTATATGAAAAGAATATGATAATATAATGGAATTTTTTTATTTTTTCATTACTTAGAGAATAGGATTTACATATTTAATTTTTATCAAATAAATTTATATGAAGATATTCTATGTAGTACAACGCAATTAAAACTTCTTAAACCTAAACATTTCTTTGTAAATAATTTATTACAAAATTTCTTTTGGCTATTCCTAAATATCCGTTTCCTAGCATTTCATTTGCAGCTTCAAGTTCTTTTGCAATTAACTCATCGCCGAAGTATATAACAAGTGGGCTGAAAAGTTCGTAGACTAACATAGTAAAAAATATTTTTTTGACAAAATTCGATTTTATTATTCAATATAGTTGCCTTCGAGGGCGATACAACGATTATAGCGGTCATACAATTTTTCGATCCTATATTTATAGTACGATTTCTCTTTAGCCTCAAAATAGGCCTCAGTTTCGGCGATGACCTCTTCATCAGTGCTAATTTCTTTCCAGCGAGCATTCTTTTAAGGTCTGCAAACAGGAAAAAGTCACTGGGGGCCAGATCTGGAGAATATGGTGGATGTGGAATTATTTTTTGGCGTTCGTCGAAAGAAACTTCACTTGTTTTTCCCATTTCCCCAGCTTTAATTCATTTCCTTCACTTACTTTTGTTTAGGTAACATAATTCAAAGCGCAATTGAACACAAATAACTTATAACAAAGTCACAATAATGAAGAAATGTCAAAACATCCTTAAGAGAGACAAACATAACTGTTTTGAGCAATTAATTGTTATTACCCCATATTTTGAGACAATAAAAACAAAGACTTGAGAGAATAGAGGCTGAAGACATTAAAGCTGCTGCAGGAAGTCTACTCTATGGAGCTGGAATCGATGATTCTGTGTAAGTTGAAAAAAAAATCTTTTTCTTCACTTTTTTAGCTCATAAACTTTAAACGCGTTTTTCTCAAAACTACTTTTTCAAAGTCCGTGTTCACTGCCATTTAAAAACTACTAGACCGATTCATTTGAAACTTGGTACACATTTTCTACATATAAAATACCTCCCCCCAACGCTTAGTTAAAATTTTTTTTTTATATTAAGGGGGCTTCCCACCCACAAAATGGCGGAATTTTTCGTGGAAAATAGCAGTTTACACTTTAGATGGCCACCAAAAATTTTTAAATGAAAAAAAAAATAATCGGAGAACGTTGGGGGGAGGATTTGATAATACTTTGACTAAATTTTAATGGTTTTTGTTTTCAGATACTTTCCGACCGAGATACAGTGAACACCGCAAATTGTATTTTTTCAAAGACGTTCTGGGGCAAGCTCTGTCACCGGCTTGTTTTGCAATATTTCTGCATGAAAAAATTACAGAATATTGTTAAAAGTATGCTTAATAATGTACAAAAGGTTTCAATAAATTTGCTCAATCCATTCCTTAAAAAAAATTCACAAAAAAGTGTTTTTTTACGCTGAAACCTCCCCCCCCCCCTTAATTTTGTTGGATATAATAAAGATATTAAAATGAAAGTTGTAATAATTTGTTTGTTTAAACCTATGAATTAAAGTAATATAAATAGCTTAGAAGAATTTTATTTCCCAGTTTAGTACATTCGCACTTTATACGTGGGGGAAGGAGAATTATTGAATATCCCAAACTTCTGAGACAGACGGTATACACCTATAAATATAAGGGCGGGTCGATTTCTTTTTCGCCCAATGGTATGGGATTTTCAGATTCTTTAGATAATTCTAAGAAAAAATGCCGAAGAAACCATACTCCTGGACATGCCTCAGAGTATAGTTCTGTCTTCTCTACTTTGGCGGATTGTAATGAACGAAATATTGTTGAAACTTAACCCGGAAAAAAATTATATCTGGTATCTGAAAAATCTTTTAACGTAATAAGGGACATTGTGGAGAATGCGCTGAACAAAAAGCCATCAGATGGTGCAAAGAGTAAGGGCTGTCTGTGAACCCGGGAAAGACCGATCTGATGCTCTTTACCACTAAAACCAAAATACCCAACTTTGCCTTGCCCAAACTAAATGGCCATTTACGCTCATTATCGTCCTGAGTAAAGTACTTGGGAGTACTGTTAGACCCGAAATTGAACTGGAACCAAAACGTAGAAGAAACAGTCAAAAAAACTTCTATACCTGCAATCGCACTTTTGTTTAAATGTGGGGTCTGCAGCCTAAATTGACCCTGTAGTTGTACCCGGAGTGGTTGGAGACGGAGTTGGATCAATTCGTTGAGCCGCACGACCATGGGCCCCGGGTTTGAGACCAGGTCTCTCCTTGAGCTTTAATTAAGAAATTAAAATAATCCATAATGGCTGTTGTCTAGCTCGCAGCAATGCAAAAGCAAGACTTTCAAGTTTCTTCACTTTCCTTACCCTAATTTTCTTCCGGACAAAACCATGCTACGCATCCCCTAGGATTTGGCTACATCGTATAAAAAAACAGCAGTGGTACGTCCCATTATCGATTTTGGCTTTCTAGGTTGGTAGCTAGCTATCGGTAAGGGTTATATCTGGGCCAAAATAAAATAGTGGGAAAAATCCCTTCCCCTTAATGCCTGATAGGATCATCTGCTACAATATCTGCCTACACAATACCCAACTTGTATTTTACCAGAAATTTTAGTGTGAGAATTCCAGCCAGTAAGGAATGTAAGAGCACTGAACTGCTTAACTCCTACGAAACCATGCAACCTTCCAGGGCATGAGAGTACTGATGAACTTGTCAGGAATAGATCTGCCTGGAGCGGAAGCCGGTCACATACTGCTGAATTACCTTAAAAAAGAACTCTTCCAACACTTATTAACGAAAGCTAACTTTAGCTGAAGTACTTCCTCAACCTGTGCCTCATAGGTCTCGTGCTATTGTTGTTAAAATACTCGTAGTTGCGGTTTGCATTGGCTACTGTCTAATAATATAATAATAATTCAATGTGCATTGTCGCAGCTGCGGCAATACCAGTGAAAAACAAATCATACCTCACCTTCTGTGCAAGTGCCGAGCTCTAGCGTGTACTAGGAAACCCTTGAAGCAATTTTGGAGTAAAGACCGGGAAATTAGTCCAATTCATTAATTTTTTCGGGTTGGTTTTAATATAGTCCTCATGCCTCATCAGCATCTCTGGTATTCTGCTTTGTTGTCTATGAAAGGTCGAGACCAACAATCCGGGACTTACAAGTCGTGGTATTAAAACGGCGCGTTAAGCTCTAATTGTAGTGGTGGTCATGCCGATCTGGCCACCTAAACAAACCAATCAACTTCATATACATTGAGGTAAGCTCGCGATAGTATGTGTGTATGTTGGACTTTGTCGAATTTCTTCGAAGAAATGCGAAGTAAGTAGAGTAAACCTAATGATATAAAAATTTCGACCAACAGCGACGACAGCGACTGTGTTTCCAGTTTCGGGGGTTGTCATTTTTGTGAGACGATGGAGGTGTGCCATAATTAATCTGTTGCCGAATTAATAGAAATGGTGTTCATTAAAACTAGTAATCTGCTACTGATATGACTATAAAAACAAGTGCTATAATTACAAAAAATAAAAAACTCTTTTACTGGGTAACATATAAGATGTGCTGGAAGAGTATTATGGTAAGGGAAGTGAGGTAACTTGAATGTTTTGTTTTTCCATTGCTTCGAGCTAGGCGGAGTAATTCATTTTTTTTAAACCCACGGGGAGACCTGGTCCCGAGCCCGGGTACCATGGCATAATGGTCGTGCGGCTCAACCAATTGATCCAACTCCGCCTCCAATTTGATCGAATTTGGAGAATTTCATTTGCCCGAATCAGCTGAGGCGTTGGTCCTACAGCCTTAAAACACACAATATACCTGAGAAAAAATATTGCCCTCCTTTTGGCTTCAGCGAAAAAAAGTGTAATTCACAAGAGCTGTCCTATTATTTCAGCCATTTTCAGTATTCTTGCAAAAAATATAAGAATTATTTAAGATTTGCCTCTGCTCTAGTTTTAATTAGAAAACTCATTTTTAAATGGCATAAGCTTGAGTAGAATTTGCTTGAATGTGATACAGACGGGGAAGAAATTAGCTTAAAGAGCGGAGCACTCATTGTGTTCGTCTATTCTGGTACATCTTATATGCCCATTAAAAGAAAAACTGCGTGCAGATTAATATGTATATTCCTATCACTATGTAAAAAAGCAAATGCACTCCACTACTTGGTAACCTTAGTTGTTGTATTAGCAAATGTAGCAAAATTAATCACATCAGAACCGCTAATATGCTTTTTGTTCAGTTGTTAGAATGGTTGGAAAGATTAATTTAATCCTTTCAATTTTATTTCATTCAAAGAAAGTTTTTGTGTCACTTCTCAAACAGATTTTCACAAAAGGAACTTTTCAACTAATGCAAGGATGGAAGCACTCATATTAGGTCATATATGAACAAGCGCAAGATGCCATCTCAGGCAAAACTTCTAAACATTGTTTCCTAGTTCTTAGGGTGATTCTGCATTTTATGCATCACATGTCACGTACCCATGGTACAATCTGGGGGAGAATAAGTGAAACAACATATGAAGGGAGTCAAAATTTCATATATGTATCTAGTGAACAGCAGGCACATTTGAATTGCTAAATGGAGCGTACAAGACAAAATTGAGAAAGACTTTAAGGGAGGATATTAGTGAGACAATTTTTTCTAGGACAATGCTCACACCTTACGGCAATCATCGTTTCTCATAGCAATCTGTTACGACATTTTCAAATAAGTTCTGAGCAAATATTCTACGTTTAGGAAGAAACATTTGACTAAACACAACAGGAAAATTGAGAAAATGTATAAATTAAGGTTTATGCAAGATGCATCTTGTATAAATTGCTCATAGTCCTTTTATCAGAATAAATTGAAATATTTTACCTTCCCTGCAATTTCTTATAGTTAGAGTCAATGCACCTGTTACAGTAGGAAGGGTACTATCCCCTAGGTGCACTACATGCTTTCCCATGCTTTCACAGATCGCTATATTATCTACCTGTGTTTCTATTGCATAGTATGATTATGCAGTACGCTGGCACTAACTAATCAGGCCAGGTACTTAGGTCTTATACGCGACTCCTAACTAAACTGGGGCAAGAATATAGAGGAGCTCGAAAAATGGGACCTGCCTGCATGAAATGTTTGGTAAAATAATATTTTTTTAAAAAAAATTTGAACCGACTTCACAAAAAGCGCTAAAAAGCATAAAATAATTTTTCATTTTATATCTATTACGACATTTTGAAGTCGGTGTAAATTAAATAAACTAAACTACTACCACAAAAGTATTTAGTCGTCCTACCTTAATATCCCGTGAGCTGAAACGTTCAGGTAGTTTTATTTATTATCTTCAATTGTGGTTGGGTAGTTGTACATTTTAGTGTCTTCATATATACTACTCGGAGAATGCTGCTCGCACGAACAAAGCAATTTCAAAAGTTGCAGAGGTAGTGCACTAACAAAATTATCCAAATCCGGCAACATATTACGAAATTAGTCACAAAATTAGTACCAATCACCTTAGAAAATTCTTAACATGACCACTTTTCTCTATACAACAAGAGAGAATTATCGTAGTCAGTGTAGGTACAAATTTGTTATCATTTATCAATCAGGAAAGGTATTCTGCACAGCCGAATCAAAATCGGTCTATGCCTTATGAAGCTAGGCGTCGCCCATCCTCCAACTCTCAGCATAAGCCACAATTTTTGTCAGAATACAAGTAGATACTCTTCGTATTCAGAATAATCTAAATCAGTCCAACCGTTACAAAGTTAGGTTTCCCCTCCCCCACCACAACTCTCTTCTTCGCAAGCCTTATTCTTTCTTATGATAAAAAAGCCTTAAAAATCTATCATGACCGCATCCCAACTATCTTGGTATCTGTGCTCCATGTTTATGACGCACAATACACAATAACTCTATGTAGTCACTGAGCTTTGGCTACATCACAAAAAAAGCGGTTTTATTATGCTGCGTAGAAAACAAATTTGAAATGATCGATTAGGTTAACTTAGGATAGATGGGCGCTGCTAAAGTACCATCAGCTCACTCCACATAGACCACAAGATGGGTCCATTGTGCCCCATAGATTCATGGGAGTCCAACTTATTTACCCTGCTCTCATAGCTATCGTACTTCCCTCAGGAATCTCAGCACGGCTTTGAGCTCTATGTTCGGCAGCTCCGAGAAGAAGTAACTACCTAGTAGCCTACCTTATTTGTCGCCAGGGCATGGCATTCACAGAGTACAGAGAAAACGGATTCGATTTCCTCTGGATCCCTATACCTACGACTAAAATCGCTCGCATCCCGACCCAGTCTTTTAGCATGGTTGTCTATGGTACACTGATCGGTTATAACCACTACTAAATTCGGCGTCGGCTCTACTATCACATGGAGTGCCGTAACTTTCCTCTTACTATACTCTAACCATAGTTGTCTGGAAACACAATATGTTTCCTGGTGAGCTAACCGATTATTAGCCTTACTCTAGGCGTTGCTGCCAATATATGCTTTAGGACCACGGATCGAGACTTTCACATATGTGATATCTTCAGATCTATCCATTTCAGCCCCCTCCTTCGCCAGTTCATCCGCACTCTCACAGGATACAGACACAGGCTCTCTCTAGGACATTCCTAGGCCGTTCTTGCACAGTTGCACTAACTTTGATTTCACCACCACAGCTTTCAGCGCCTGAATAAACGCCAGACTGTCAGTATATAGGTATGCGGATATCAATAATGAACTCTGTACGCCTAGATACTAGCATACCTGCTTGGTGAATTGCTGTGATTTCCGCCTGAAGGACACTCCATTTGTCTAGCAGGTAGCTTTGTACTAAAGTTAGGTGTTTTTAAGTTGAATTGCTTATAATTTTAATATTTGCTATGTATGTATCTTTGTGGTTATGAATGTTCACCTGTTCCTTCGAAGCTCCGTACTTACTTAATCAGATTTGGGTAAATTAGGTGTCATTGGATTTGTATGAATGTTCTGCGTAATATATTGTATATGGCGAACAGCGTAGTGACGGCAAGGAAGGGCGGTTCAGCGTAAAGGCGGGTAGAGTGGGGCATGTTGCTCGTAGTTTCTAAACTACTCATCAGATTTGGACAAATGAGGTGTCATTGGATTTACATGAACACTCACCTGTGCTGGGTCCCGAAGCACAGGGATATTCTAGGAAACTGCGTGGCAGACGAGCATTCAAGATGTGGTACTAACCTGGTGATCCAGCCGGATAAGACTACTTTTGGTAGGCCTCTGGTCGGCTGTAAGATGTTGCTTAGCACGAGGGCAACCAACCTAGCAAACCACAGATTGCCACTACGTGCCATACGTCCAGACAGATTTGGCCTAAGCTGTATCTTAGATGCTGTAAGTGTCTGCTTTCGAGGGGCAGATCTGACCTTGGTATAATTACTAGGATAATCACAGGCCAACGCCCTATTGGCTGGGTATCTTTTCAAACGACTTCTGCAGAAGCTGCATGGGCGAAGAGGAAGAGGAAACTATTTTCCACTATCTCTATCGGTGCCCTACACTGGCACACAGGCGGAAGTCCTTCTTGGGCAACCATTTTTTTGATAGTCTCTGCGATCTGGCGACGATTGACGTTGCAGATATCTGGCGCTTCATCGACAGCTCCGGATGGTTCCAATTAGGAGGTGGAGGGAATTCTTGGATTACAGTGGCATCACAATGGGCCTATTGAGGTCTAAGTGTGCCCTTTAAGCAGCCACACGAACCTAACCTAACCTACATGAATGCTCTATGTAACATAGGCTTTTTGGCGAGCGTCGCAGTTTGGGGTGGCGGCGCGGACGGCGGTCTGTTCCCTGGAACTCCTAAACTATTCATCAGATTTTGACAAATGAAGTGTAATCAGGCTATATGGCTTATTGGATTGGCTATATTAGATTTGGAGTATCTTCCTATAGAAAATAAAAAAAGAAATTTAAATAAAAATAAGGTTAAAAAACTATGGCTTCGAATGCCCTTTTAAATGTTGTAAATAAGCCTTAGCTAGATCTCTACTGCGCATATATGTAATAAAATATTTTGCTACTTAAACGCCGCAGTAACACGTAAATAAAAATTTATCCAAATTGAGATAAAACGAGTGACTACAGCGTTTACGTAGCTGAATATGTTATTAAATATATTATATACACAATAGAGGTCTAGCTAATAAGTCTTGTTTACAAATTTTAAAAGGGCAGTTGAAGCCGTAGTTGGGTTTTAGCGCTCAAATGTCTTTTTTCTTTTTGAGTTGTTCACATGTAGTACGTCGTATTACGTATTACGACAGCATATTCAATATTTTAAGACCAGCCGTGATTGTGAAAAATCTAAAGCAGACATTTCGTTTATCAGTTAAAATTTAACACCATTTTTTGAATAAATTTCCATTCCAATGTGTAAAAACTACACCAAATTAAAGCTATTTTTATGTGGTCTTTCTAATGTAGGTACATCTTGATATAAATACACTATTATATTAATAAGTTACCTGTCTCGTTTTGTTTTATTAAAAGGATAAATTTACTTCAACAATTTTTAGACTGATATTTTTTGAGTATAGATTAAGAATAATCTTACGTTACAGAGTTAAACGGATTGTGTGCCCTTATTATTTTTAAAGCAATGTCGCCATGTGGGATATAAATGTTTTAGATTCTTTTGCTTTAGCATTTTTAAGTATTTCATTATCGCAAAGCTTTGATTTCAGCAGAATATTACTGAACACCGAAATGTTTAAATACCAACCCCTTCAAAAAAGAAAATAGAAAGACCATAATCCAGATTAAGGAAAACATAGACACGGTCCTATTGCTCCTGCTCCTGATACGATTTAAGCTGTCCTCTAGATTGAAGAAGAACTCTTTGCTCCGGGGTATCCTGTCACGAAACAGGACATTCTTTCGTTTGGTTTTAATCCCGAGATTAAGTTAAACGAATAAAATGGTAAAACTGCAAAGTTCTTATAGAGCGCCCGCACTCAGAAGCTTTATTTTCTAAAATTAAGTTTTGTTTTCATTTATTTCTACAGTTCAACCTACTTAAGGAGCAGATGTATTTCAACCACATAGCGCGACGTAATAAGCAATTTAATTTTTTATTTCTAATTTTAAAGAAAAATCTCTCAAATAGTACCTGTCGTGCTTGCAGTGTAACTAATACCTTCAGTGGATAAAATTATATAATATTTAAGAAAAACTAGGTTTTCTTGAAAATTGTATGGCCGAATCACAAAAGTAGGCGATAACAAAGGAAAACCAGTTTTGTAGGTAAATAATTCGTAGTGAATACGTCTTAGGTGTATGGAAGCTTCTACAGTGGAAACAATATATGTGAAGACTGAAGTGCACAAAATCTAAAGCTAGTAAATTGGGGTTTTTCAGAAGAACTTGTATTTTAATTAAGTTATGCAATATTCCAAATAAAATGCGTCCATATTTCTGAAACTAATAAGAAAAATTGATATTTCATTTAGATTTAATATTCAATGACCCTGAAACCTTGTAATATAGATGTGCTTTTAATTTTCCAAAGACGGGGTGATTGACGGTCATGGGGACGGAGGTGGACCAATTGGTTGAGCGGCCCAACCAACTTTCCATGGTTCCCGGGTTCCCGACCAGGTCTTCCCGTGGGTTTTTAAAATTGAATTAAAAAATTCACTCTCTCTTTGGGCTGTTGTCTAGCTCGCAGCAATGTAAAAACAAGACAATCCAGTTTCCTCATTCCCCTTACCATAATTCCGTTCCGGCCAAGTCCATGCTAACGCACCAAAGGGTTGTTCCCTAGGCTTCGGTCATATTGTAAAAAAAAATTCTTTGAGTATTAAAAAAACAGAGCTAATTTGAACAAATCATATTCAAAAAAAAAACTTCTTTAAAATCAAGGTAACGGAAGAAAACACCTCAAGTTTGTTATTTATGGTATCACCAAAGCCCTTATGATTTTTCAGATTTTTTCAATCAACATTAGTAGCTAGACCTCTATAGCGTATCTCTAGTTCCCTTAGGGGGTTAGGTCTAGTCAGAATTGTCAAAAAATCGATTTATGTATTTTGGCATTTTCTTGAGGTATGATATCTTGAAAATATTCTCTGAAAATTTCAAGTCAATCCGACAAATAGTTTTCGAGATATCCCACAATTACTGAAGAGCTCTGTGCAACGCGCTAATAAGAACTTTACACTTTATACGCGTTTTTCTCAAAACTATGTTTTCAAAGTCGGTGACCACTATAATTCAAAAGCTACTGCACGTATTTGGATGAATTTTATTATTGTAAGCATAAAAAACTTGTCCTTGATTTACGGATTAAATTTTTTTTTAAACTTCAATTTCTTTAAACAATAAACTCGTGGTTTTTTGCTTGAAAATCAGCGAGTTAACTTTCAGAAACCGCCATTTTGAAAATGTTCAAAAACAAAAAAAGCATCGATTAAGAACAAGATAAGCTATTATTAAAGTGGGTCTCGACCACTGACTCTAGATGTTTAGGAAAAGTAATTATTAAAAATGGCATAAAAATGGCATAGGAAACAATGTAACATGGCTTGGAATGAAAAGAATGCGATTTTAAAATACAAACACAATAATATATTTTTCAGTTACAAATGCACGTTGTTATGTGAAAACGATCGAACTTACCAGGACTAAAAAAATGAATTAATCGTTTCAAACTATGAAGGAAGGACTATTATATTCTTTCATGTAAAATGATCACGATAATACATTTTAAAAAAATATGTTAATTTTGCAAAAGTTATCCAATTAGATAAAAAATTTTGTTTTATAGAAATTTACTTCTTACTCTTCGGTTCACATGTTACGTATGAAGTTAACCTACCACTCTACCCAACAAGGAATTTTTTACGAAGTTAGGTCTCACCCTCACCCCACCTAAATTTTTTGTGACATGATACCATGATAAGAATTATCAAAATCGGTCAACGGGTTACAAAATTATAGTCGGTAATACATAAGGAAAAAAAAATAAAAATACTTGTCGAACTTAGAACCTCTTTGTTTTTGGGAAGTCGGTTAAAAACATGACTTCGCTATGGCTTTGACTAGTTTCTAATCAGGGCACAATTGTTCAATTGACGATTTAAAATTTTGACATGTTGAAAATAAAGGTAAAAAATTAGATGCATTCGAATCCTTTAAAATTCAGAAAGCGTTAAGATTGAAACGACCATTACTTAATATGTAAATAGATTTAATTAATCTATTAAATTACCTAAAATGTGTTTTATTGAATTACTGGATTGTAAAAACAATGTTTTATATCTATTAGATGCTTGTGTATTACATGTTGTTTAGTAGTATGGTAAGATTAATTTAATGGCTATCACGCTCTGAATATGACGCAGCGCGCCTCGAAACAATTTTCAGATTTTTAATAAATAATTTGTGAAAGTAAAGCAAATTTTATTTGTCGCTGTTTGCTTTTTAAATAAAATAAAATTACGTAGAAACATTATTGCACGAAATTTGAAGTAACAATCAAGAGAACAACACAAAACAGACGTAGAAAAATGAGATATGTGATCAAATCGTCTTAGCCCAAAAGTATACCGCACAGCGGAATTGAAGGCCACATTTAGCTAATCCAATTTAATAAACGAAATCAACGGAATAAACCAGGATCTTACAAGCAGGAGAATAGTAACTTGAGGCGTATAAACTGCAGATTAAGACAGCTTTCGTACGTACCCATATATCTTACTTACGACATTGATGACATGATTTGAATAATTTAGAGACCTATTAAAAATAGTGCCAAAAATTTAACTGACTCAGGAATCAGGAATAACATTTGGAAATGTAAAAATGTCAAATTAGATGTGTAGATTATAATAGCGATTGATTTAGAAGCATTGAGATTTAAACAATTTTGATCATACAACAGATCATCATTCAATTAACAGATAGCGTCCTAAATCAGGCCCGGAGGACAAGAAATATGCAGCTAAAAACATAAAGATTACAGTTGCAGTACCGTTTAACAGATGGAAGATCATTAATAAACATAGAAAATAAAAGAGGGCAGAGAAAAGATCCCTGAGGCACCCCGCTTAAGATAGGAAGGTTGACTTATCATTGCAGATAACCTTTAGCTTATGTTAAATATCGAACAGAGTTCCCAAAACAAGATCCTGTGATCAGCTTCGCCAAAGGCCATTGAGAAATCAAGCAGAACAAACACTGCAAATTCATCATCGTCATAGGCAATTATTTTGTTGTCAGTAATTTTGCGTAAGGCCGTGGTACAGTTGTGCTAAGTTCGGAAGCCTGACTGAAAATCTGACAAATGGCTGCTGCTTTCTAGATGTTGTACAACCTGCAAATGAAGTATTTTTCCAAAAACACTTGAAAGAAACGCTAGGTAAGATATCTATAATATTTTTATATAAATTTGGAGAATAGGAAGAATAATGGGAAGAAATATTTATATAAACCCTGTATGCAGGGAGTAGTGTATAAAGACTAGTAGTAATAAATCTTCGGTCGATTTCAGAGGGGGGGGGGGGGGGGGGTCCGCACCTGTAACCAGATTTTTCAATAGATTTGACTGGTTCCATTAATCACGGCACAGCCAAATCAGCTTTAGGTAAGGTTCCTGTGAAGTGGTATTGTGGTGGTAGTATAAAGCATTATAAAATTTATTTACATTTATAACATTTATAAGGTTTAGTGAATTTGGGTTACGTTCTTGTTCATATAGTTACTTGTTGCAAATAATGTTTGCTTTGATGCAAGGTGATGGCTGACAAAATTGTGGAGGTGACTGGGCGAACCGAGGTGTATTCGGTATTAACCGAACCAAATGTAAATATTTCGGCCATAACAACACTCCAAAATCAAGTCAGTGAACTCACCGAACAAGTTCAAAGATTATCTCGATCATATTTTAGGCCTACAAATAGAAACTTTAATTCAAGGTCTAAATCACGAAATCATTCAAGGAATCGAAGTTTATCTAAAGGCAAGAAACTTTGCTGGTATCATTTTAAATTTGGTGTAAAAGCCAATAAATGTACACAACCGTGAAAGTTTGTCAAACAGTCAACAAACTAATACTTCAATCTCGTTTAGTCACGGTTGAATCTGACCTACCAACAAACATTTCTTAATAGACACGGGTTCAGATGTTTCTGTGATTCCAAATTACCAGTCAAAAAGTAAAAATTTTAACAATCTTCGACTTTTGGCAGCTAACTCTTCGGTTATCAACACATAAGGCAAAACATTGTTATCTCTAGATTTGGGTCTACGACGAAACTTTCAATGAGAATTTATTATTGCGGATGTTACAAAACCAATCATTGGTGCAGATTTTCTGCGAAAATTTGGTTTGTTAGTCGATCTGAAAAATAAGGTGTTAATAGATCCTCTAACTTCTTTATAGTCAGCTGCTCAATCAGTTAAAAGTTACTCTGACTCCTTAGCAATTTACACCGATCCAGCTATCAATCCAAGAATACACACATTACTCAAGAAGTTCCAAACAGTCTTAAGCGAGATTAATTTCGCAAAACAACCTAAACACGATGTTGTGCACTACATCCCAATATAAGGGCATCCAATTTTGTCTAAGGTGCGGCGTCTTACTGGAGAAAAATTGGCAGCAGCAAAAAAGGAATTCAAATTATTATTAGAACAGGGAATTTGTCGTCCATCAAATAGTCCTTGGTCGTCTCCGCTTCATCTTGTTAAAAAAAAGAATGGCGAATGGAGACCTTGTGGGGACTTTAGGAGACTTAATGCCAAGACAACTCCAGACAAATATCCCATTTTGCATATTCAAGATATTGCGAATCAATTGGAAGGAAGTAAGATATTTTCGACAGTTGATTTAGTAAAAGCATACCATAAAATCCCGGTAGCTTCTTCCGACATACCTAAAACGGCAATTTGTACAACGTTTGGTCTTTTCGAATTTATGCGAATGACTTTTGGCCTATGTAATGCTGCACAAACATTTCATAGATTTAGAAAAGTGTAATTTCATGGCAAAGGAAGTTAAATTTTTGGGACATTCAGTTTCAATTGACGGTATCAAACCATTACCCGAACGAGTTGAAGCAATCAATTCCATGAAACTTTCAGAGACGGTAAAGGAATTGAGACGTTTCTTGGGAACAGTAAATTTCTACTGTAAATTTTTTAAAAATGCAGCCATTACACAAATGCCTCTGAACAAATTCCTAACTGGGGATTAAAAGGATGGTAAAAAAAATAGTTTGGACATTAGAAGCAACAAAAGCTTTTACTGCGCCACTATTGGCATTTCAATCAGCCAACCCCCCATCAGTATTAGTAGTAGACGCTTCTGATTAGGTATCGGTCCAGTTGTTCAGTAAAAATACAATGACATTGTGGCAACCATTAGGTTTTTTCTCTTCAAAATTATCGTTAGCACAGAAAAAGTATAGCACCCGACTGTGAACGTTTGGCAATTTATTTTGGAATAAAGCATTTTCGATTTTTGTTAGAAGGAAGAAATTTTATTATATTCACTGATCACAAACCATTAGCATTTAATCAGAATCCTGAAAAGGCTTCGCCTAGACAAGTCCGACACCTTGATTTCATTGGTCAGTTTTCAACAGCCATTAGGCACATTTCGGTTAAAGAAAATATTGTGGCCGACATATTGTCAAGGCTTAATGAGATCAATATTAGTGGAGCCATCGATTACGAAGCAGTAGCGGAAGCTCAAATCAACGATAGTGAACTTAAACAACTGATAATAAATTCTTCTTTGAAAATGATTAAAATTAAACTAGTCAATTCAGAGAAAGAAATCTTTTGTGACATTTCAATTAACAAAATACGCCCATACATAATTTAAGCTATCCAGGAATTAAAGCTACAATAAAACTTTTGACAAACAGAGTTATTTGGCCATCCATTAAGAAGGACGTTAGGGAATGGAGCAAAAATTGTATAGGCTGCTAAAGAGCAAAAGTCTCTAGTCATGTGAATCCTCCACGTTCTGACTTTCAACATGAAACAGAAAGGTTCAATAGCATCCATTTAGACTTAATCGGCCCATTACCAGATTCTGAAAATGTCAAGTACTGTCTTGCAATAATTGATAGATACACGCGTTGGCCCGAGGCTATCCCTATAGAAAACATCAGCGCTGAAACTGTAGCTTCAACATTGCTAAAGGATTGGATCTCAAGATTTGGTATCACATCAACGATAATCACAGACCAAGGTTCCCAATTTGAATCGCACTTGTTTAAAGAACTAACGATGCCGAACAACAGCTAACTATCCGCAAGCAAACGGATTCATATAACGTTGACATAGATCTCTAAAAGCGTCGTTAATATGTTATCAAGATTCACAGTGGACAAAGTACACTCGTTTTGTTAGGTTATAGGACAATCAGTAGTGATGAATTTCGATTTTCTCCGGCAAAACTAGTTTATGGAGAAAGCTTGCATATATCAGGTAATTTTTTCAAACAAAACAAATTTTCTGAATAATCAAACGCAGTTCATCAAAGACCTCGAACATCAATTTGAAAATATTCAACCGTCACCGGCATCTCGTCATATATCACAGAAAATCTGTTTTGAAAGAGTTACGGAATTGCCCCTTCATTTTCGTTAGGGTAGATAGTGCTCGACCCAGTTTGCAACCTCCATACGAAGGGCCATATGAAGTTCTGGAAAGGAATGAAACATAATTTAAATTACTCGTTAAAGGAAATTAACATTTCAATTCAGAGATTAAAACCTGGTTTCATTAGCTCACATTTTTAAGAGTCTCAAAGCACTTCAGCGGAGATGGATGTACACTCACCTAGGACTACAGAAATATTTCGATTGTCAGCGTCAAGGAAAATCTACCCGACAACCAAATTTATCGTAGGGTCTACAGCCAGTGCTTGAGAATACTAGATTTTTAACCGACTTCCCAAAAACAAAGAGGTTCTAAGTTCGACGCGTATTATTTTTTTTTTCTTTATGTCTGACCGGGCATAACTTCGTAACGCGTCGACCGATTTTGATGATTCTTTTTTTGTTGGATAGAGTATGTTCCCCGATTGGTACCATGTCAAAAAAATTTTTGGTAGGGTGGGGGTGGGGGGGGGGTGGGGGTGAAACCCAACTTTGTAACGCGTGGTCCGATTTGGATGGTTCTTTTTTTGTTGTACAGAGTATGGTCCCCCATTGCTAATAGGAGAAAAAATTTTGGCCTAGGGTGGGGGGAGGGGGGAGGGGTAGTCTAACTTTGTAACGCGTGGACCGATTTGGATAATTCTTTTTCTGTTCGATAGAGTATGTTCCGTAGTTGATACCAGGAGAAAAAAATTTTGGGGCGGAATGGGGTGGGGGTGGGGGGAGGATGGAACCTAACTTTGTAACGCATGGTCCGATTTCGATGGTTCTTTTGCTGTTGTATAGAGTGTGATCCCCCATTGCTAATAGGAGAATAATTTGGTCCTATGGTGAGGGTGGGGGTGGGGGAGGGGTAGTAACTTCGTAACGCGTGGACCGATTTCGATGATTCCTTTTCTGTTCGGTAGAGTATGTTCCTTGATTGATACCATGAGAAAAAAAGTTTAGTGGAATGGGGGTGGGGGTGGGGTAGGGGGTTAAAACTAACTTTTAACGCTTGGTCCGATTTGGATGGTTCTCTCTTCGTTGTATAGAGTCGAAGACACTAAAAAGTGAAAAATAAAATAGTTTTTAAAAAAAAGTTGAACCTACTTCACAAAAAGCGCTAAAAAGCATAAAATAATTTTAAATTTTATATCTATTACGACATTTTGAAGTCGGTGCAAATTTAACAAATAAAACCCACAAAAAAAATCAGATATTTTTATGCAGAATTTTTATAGTTTTTTGTAACATTAAAAAAATGGTAAAAAAACCATAAATAGTTGATATTAATGATAAATACAACGATAAATCGAATTATATGATTTTCATTGAGTTTTCACTTACTCGTTTGTACTATGATAATGAAATTTATCGCTATTAACAATTTAATATTGTTAATAATAATTGAATATTGTTAATAACAATTGAAAATTGTTATTAACTGGAAAGTTGTTCGTGTTGACCTTAAGGGTCGCACCAATAATGCGAAACCCAGAATCTGGACCCACCACACTAGTTTTTATATATTTTTTGAATCGCCACCAGCGGAGTTCAAATCCGGGACTGAAACTTACGTTATAATCTACTCCAGAGGCGACTTTGGTTTCGAAAATGTTCATGTTATACGTATGGAAAAATGACGGCCAATATCATCTATTTTGAATTCTTAAAATGTTCACATATCTAGTAACACTCAAAAGATGAAGACAAATCTAACGACAGCTCATCTATTAAAGTCGGTTAATCAGCGTAATATCTGGACAAATGTGTATAGAAATGTATACATATATTATACATTGGTTGGTCTGCCGGAATCGGTTAAAAAGAAGCCAAATGAATTACTGAGGAAACAACCGAATTTTCTTCAATATTTCTATAAAATATTGTATAGTTGGGCGTTACAAAATGATTGTTGAATTTTTCTAAGTAACAGATAGCGCATTTTCCCCAAGTTATTTTATTAGTATATTTTCGGTGATTGTTTTATACTACTGCAACATGTGCGACAAAGTAATTAACGAACATATATTGCCCTAGAGCGCGGAACTGTTATTAAACGCTGATTCTTTTTCTATTATTTAAAGCTATTACATCTCTTGTGCTATCAAAAGCGTGATAGGTGTCATTTTAAAAATGATTTTCACACACATTTTCAGACAGACAGGCAGTGGACATTTATGGGACACTTTAATACTTTGTCTAACAAACTGCCTCGTAAAAAGTCAATAAATTTTGCAGTCCAACGGAAATTAGTGAGCAGGTCTCAGATGTACAATTTGTTGTAATATCAGGACGGGACAGCCGTTGCAATCAACGACGCTCGAGTCCATTTGTTTTTCAGATGATACCTCGCCACTACACAAGTTCCCGAAATTGAAAGCAATAAAAGCTTGGTGAAAGTCATTTTCGTGACCCTTGCCAAGAAATAACTGCCCTTACAGTTTTCCAATTTGATGTTTCTCTCCTTTCCTTGAATAAGATTGGTCTGGGCTGGCAGGGATTGTCTATTCTCGCCGAAAGACTGAAGTATCGTGTCCTGGAATGGTCATTCTCCGCAAAAAAGCTAAGTAAACAACCAGTTCTGGATATCAACAACAAATTTTCGATATTGGCTTTTATGAAAGTTTCAGTCCAAAGGGTGCAATAACTGTTTACTCACTTACCCAGTCTGGGGTTTTAATGATTACATCCGCCCTTCACTTCACCTAACGTAGCTCATGATTGCAATTCTATGTTTGTAACTTTGTTCGTTCGGATGCTATTTTTGCTTCCAAAATGAAAATGCTATGCCTTGGTCGCCAGCACATCAGGGGACCAGTCATATCCTCTGCAGTGACACAATGCTCAACCCCGTCATTTGCAGCAAAACAAATTTTCTTTGAGCAAATGATTGATGTTTAGCTGCAAATTTTCGTCATTCTTTATGAGGTTTGTGCTTTTTCGGTTATGGCTCGAGTGCGTACCCTGTTGCAGTGGTTAACTTTGAATTTAACCTTTAGGCTCGACTTGCTTTTCATATTCTGTTTTAATAGGTTTCTGCGGTTTTCAGTTTACCACTTGATTGTAGAGACTCTGTTTTATTTTTTCCAGAGCAGAAAATTTAAAAAACTAAACCAGAACAAAAGAAGCGACCAGCATCTTTTAAATTTTTATTACAGTGATTGGGTTCAAATGATGGCTAGGCATACTAGGCATACTTCTTCTTCTTCTTCTCCCAAAACGGTAAACGCACAGCAGATACCGCTACAAATAACAGGTAATGACAAAATACCTGGCCAGCCTTAGAATTAACTGTTGTGCCGGCCACTTTAAAGAGCGGTTCCCCCCTGCAACAGGACAATCCAGGGAAGAACTCGTGCGAGAGTAGCGATTATTTAAGAATTTTACATATTAACGCGGCTTTATGACCGCGTGTTTATAGATAACGGTAGATTTGGATCACTTTTATTTAGAAATTTCACTTATTGAGCTATTTAAAGGAACTAATGAGTTTATATATTGGATTATAACTTGTTCTGAATGAGTTCCAATGTCACCCCACAAAGACCCCACGCATTCAGCACTAACGCCACTCTGGCAGATTAAACATTATTTAATCTGCAGAGCGGGCCGTCTAAAACACATGCGACCAGTATGGCGTCCATGATGGAACCTCTACTAGGCATACTTCTTATATAGTCGTAGATAAGGTTAAGATAACAGATTCACTGTAAAAATGAGAGTACTGTTTTAATTTTTCGCGAGTCTTCAAAATGTGTTTATTAGTAGCTCACTTTTATTGATATCTCTTGAGTAGTTAAAGTATGGGGTTTCTGGACCAAATGTGCAATGTGCACCTTAAAATTGGTTAAATTGTGAGGGAAATCGAGGTCTGACGTCACATTTTTGCACATTTTCAATGGTCCAGAAACCCTATAACAATTTGGGGAGGCGCAGAGATAAGAAAGCGTTATTCCGAAGGTCAAAGGTCAAGGTTGATGATTGTTTAGTAAGATAAGGCACCTGTCGGCCATCTTGGATTTTGGGTTTTCGGTCTTGGACGCTACACTTGATTTTGTTCTTCTAGACCTGTTAAAGCTGATAGTAGACCTGATATAGCTGTTCATACACCTGGTAAAGCTGTTCATAGACCCGTTTGAACTAGGTTATACTGATCTGAATGGGTCTATGGATGACTCTTATCAGGTCTGTGAACAGCTTTTGACAGCTCCGTGAACAACTTTACCAGCTCTATAAAACAGCGCAAACGGGTCTATGAACAGCTTTACCAGGTCTAAAAACAGCTCTTATCAGGTCTATGAACAGCTTTACCAGGTGTATGAACAGCTATATCAGGTCTACTATCAGCTTTAACAGGTCTAGAAGAACAAAATCAATTGTAGCCTCCAAGACCGGAAACCCAAGATCCAAGATGGCCGACAGGTGCCTTATCTTACTAAACAATCATCGACCTTGACCTTTGACCTTCGGAATAACGCTTTCTTATCTCTGCACCTCCCCAAATTGTTATGGGGTTTCTGGACCATTGAAAATGTGCAAAAATGTGACGTCAGACCTCGATTTCCCTCACAATTTACCAAATTTTAAGGTGCACATTGCACATTTGGTCCAGAAACCCCATATTTTAACTACTCTCTTGTGTGCATTGGTACCACGTTGAAATTCTTCTGGGGTAGTTAAATCTAATAATTTTTCTTCAACTAGTAAATATAAATTTTTTAATTTTATTTCGGATCAAATATGCTTTAATTAATGAATTTGAATTAAAATTAAACCTGAAAGAGCTTTGGAATCGAATCAGTACAATAAATCTATTTAAAAAAAGAATATGTAAATTCAACCAAACAAATAATGAATAACGAATGTGGTGAGTCTCTTTTTGATTCTTTAATACTAATATAATTCTAATAAAGGCGCCTTCCACATCTTTAGGTTTCCGAGTAGGGATAACTTCGTTGGCTAAGAAAAGTTATGCGATATTACACTGTTATTAACCAGAGAGAAAGTTAGGGTCGAAAGCTTGAGAGGGTCAGAAATAAGGTTATTTGCCGCCCATAACTGGATACTGCTCAATATTAACCTGGCAGATGAAAGGCGTCAACCTTTCGGAAACCACAGAAGAACTTACTGGAAGAAATTCAGTCAGGTAGTTAAATCGAAACTTTTCAATATACCTGATTTAGGCATTGAAACTATGCAAGAGCTTGAATCAAGAGCTCGAAAAAGTCAGGAGTACGGATTTCAAAAAGTTGATTAGAAAAAAAGTATAGTATTGTAACATGCACTGTAGTCTGGCAAAGGCTACGTGATAAAAACGAAACCAAGTTGTGCAATGCGCATGTCCTGAATTTCGGAAACCAGGAAAACGTCAGATGCCGTATGAAGTCAAGGACGACTAGAACCTGTGGTGACTTGGTGTGGTGAAAATGAGTAACGTAAATTGCTAGAACTAAGTTGTTGAACTTTCTAGAATTAAGCTAAGTAGTATAAATAGGGCTGAGTAGCAGCCTAGTAAGTTAGTTGTATTTTAACCCGTGAAGCAATAAGTGTAAATAAGTGAAGTGAAACAGTATATTGTGAAGAACTATTGCCAAGAAAATTGTGTATAGAATTAATCGATAAAGTGACTAAAAATTGTGAACATTTGTGACTGTAATTAAGTGCTTTAATTAATCCGTCGAGCCCGAAGAGTCCCATTTACGTTACAGTATAGAGTATAGTAAAAAATCCCATCCAGATAGGGAAAATGAAGATCTCTCTGCTCTGAGGAAGATTACTCACGATATCTTCAACATTTACTACAGGTATAAATACTACGAACCTTATAAAGATTGCCTTATTGTTTAGACTTGGATAGAGTACCATTCTATTGAGGGCTATATGGAATCAGCTACACTCAGCAGGATACTGTCCAAATGACATACCAACCCCTCTTTTCTGAAAAAAACCTGGAGCTTCTAATGGATGCTCAATTCCCGGTGTGTAGAGGGGATAGGCAAAGTACAGCGGCAGCTTGCAACTTGGTAACCAGTCATATTTCGGAGAGCGAAGTTGAAGCTACCGTCACCATAGAGAGAAATATCGGGGCTATAAACAGTTTCATCCTCTTCAAACCTCCTGGGCCAGATAGAATTGCTCCGATCATGCTACAGAAGCTACCAGGCTCACTAGTGACAGATGGCTAATTTTAGGGGTTGATAGCTCTTAATTATATTCATAGACTTTGCGAAATATCAAGGTCCTAACGTTGGTAAACGGCGTCGGGAACTTGCAAAGGACTTTAGACCGATCAATCTAACCTCCTTTTTGCTAAAGACCCTAGAGGGTGTGCTCGACGTTCACCTTAGATAAACTCTAGAAGACGGCAATCGTATTTCTAGATCTCAGCATGCCTAATGTAAGAGAAGATGCACAGAGACGGCTCTTCATTAGGTTATGAATGAATGAACACTTATTAAAATATAAAGAATATACAGGGTGTAAAATAATAACTATCGCACTTAATTTTTAAAATTAAATCAATGTATTTTATCGCAACAAGGAAACAACTTTATTACATTGAAAAGGAGAGCGAATCGAGTAAAATATTTAAATAATAATATAAAATGTGCCTTTTATATTATTATTTAAATATTTTACTCGATTCGCTCTCCTTTTCTCCTTGATATATGACAAGACGACGGTTCAAATCGATACATGTGGCACGGTTGAAATTTTTTGGTATTTTATTTCAACCTTTACTAAAATTTCTTAAATATATTAATGTTAGGATATTTTAAATTGCATAGTTTCTCAAGCATGTAAATCTTGGTTATTGTGAAGGATTCTGCATCTGTACATAAGATTTTACATGTTAAAGGTGTTGCGACAATTTGCCTAATTTTGGTTTGTTGGAAGGACAACTGGCTTCTTCACAAGATTTTAAACTTAAACTTTTGCATATGGGAAACGGTGTAAGGAAAACTAGGGAATTTAAAAAAATGTTAACATTAATAAATCTGAGAAACATTAAGTTAAGGTATAGGATGGAATACCTAAAGATGACATACTTGCCTACGTTACCGGTTTAAACCGACGCGACGTCTTAAAGCTGGTAGGAGAAATGAGGGGGACTTGAACAACAATATGTAATAAAACTGATTCCTTGTTGCCGTGAAATATATTGATTTAATTTTAAAAATTAGATGCCAAGTTATTATTTTACACCCTGTTGTCTTGCGTTGCTTTCGGACATTGAAGTAGCCTTAAATAGCGTTCGTTCTGAATGTATCCGTAAGGTTCTCGCCGAACTGAGCGTGGAGCAAGGGCTTCCTTAATCTGGACATTTTGTAGCTTTTTGGAAAGGAAATAAGATGGGAAATTTAACAAAAATAAAGAATAGTTGTATTAATTACATGAATTTCGGTAAAAATTTGGGAACATTTTAGGTAATCACAGAACATTTTTTTTACTTTTTCACGGTGACTGTATCTGCAATGGTATAAGTTAGATCAACATTGTTGACAGTCTTGTGGAAAGGTCATTGAGATAGTTTTTGGCATTTATTTGATGTCGTTGCGTTGAGCAGATCAAAAGATAAAAATAAAATAGTGACGTACATATCATAAAAATTGCAAATGTTGCAATCTCAACAATTTGGGAGTTACAGGGTTCATAAATTGCAATTTTCAAACTTAACACAGCGACATCAAACAAAGGCTAAAAAACTACTATGCCATTCCAAAATTCTCAACAGTGTTGATCTAAATCTTACCATTGCAGGTAAAGTTACTTCCAAAAAGGAAAAAAAAAAATGTTTTCAAATTACCAAAAATTCAGCATTTTCCAAAACTTGCTCCGAAATTCATGTAATTAATACAACTCCTTTTTATTTTTATTAAACAGGGTTACAAAATCCACATCTTTGGAATTCCCTGACTACCTAATATTTTTATTGCACTTTAGGTAGACAATTCTTTAAATAAACAAAATGTTTAAGTCAAAAGGGGTGAAAATGTTTATTTAGGTACACAGGTAAATTATTTTAATTATTGCTGCAAAAAAGTTATAAAAATGTTAGAGTAACGAACTACTGACATTTTCTCTGCACCTCCCACGGTCCTTTAATTGTAATCTGTTGTCAGCAGAAAACAACCATCGATAACCGTCGGTGGGATTGGAACCTGGGACCTCCGTATTGCTAGCTCGATACCTTATCATTTACTCCACAGACAACTACTAATACCTGATGGAAATGTTGCTATATAAGAGGGTCAGTCAGTAAGAATATCGATCATAGTTTAAAAAAAATCGCTAACTATGAATGCTCTTAAACTAAAATTAATAAAAATTTGCAGAATTTACGCGGATATAATTTACATTTATTGTAGTGGTTACTGAAACGAAAAAGCGAATGTACTGGAATATGAAAGGAGATTCCCGAATCAACGTGCACCTCAAAGAGGGATATTTTCGCGGGCTTTTCGAAGGTTAGGAGAAACCCGAAGTCTAACTTCAAACATCACGGAATTACGGATTGGCTTCTGGACATTCTGCGACATTGAGAACGGGGTTTTTCTGGGTCGAATTTCGTGGATGAATGACTCGAAGTTCACTGGAGATGATATTACAAACTTCCAGAATCTCCATGCCTAGTCCGATACTAACCCACATATGATAAGCGTAGAGCCTTTCAGGCCAAATTCTGAACCAATGTTTGGGCTGGTATCATCGGCACCCATATAACAGGTCCATTCATTTTATCGTTAGTGCGTAAAAGTCAAACTTATGGGGAGTTTATGGGAAATACATCTCTCTGGATAATCTTAGGGCAATGCTTTACCAACACAATGGAGCCCAAGTGCATACTGCCAGAGCTCCAGATCTAACACCATTGAGATTTTTTATTCAAAACAATGGAGGATGCAGTTAATTCATAGTCTGTTAACGATAAAGACGAATTGGTTAACAGAATCGCGACTAAAGTGACGAACATACGGGAGCGGATGGCGACAATACACCTTAAACAGGAAAGCAGGTGCAGGTTATTGGCTTACGTCGAAAGTGACGGAGGATATTTCGAACAGCTTTTGTAATATAATAATATTAATTGTAATACGGTTTTAATTTAATAAAACGATTTTAGAGATATTATGAGTTTAATTTCTTTAAATTGCAGATTTTTATAATATTCCGCGATAGGATTTCTACTTATAAATTTCTACATTCTTTCTCTACGTGGACATGTTGTACCTTTTTGGAAGTGTGATTTTGGGTAATCCTATAAAAAAACAGGTATATTAATTACATGGATTTCGGAAAAAATTTGAAAAAACACTGGTTGAGAATCATTGGTCTGGACAATGATAATAAAAAATAATGAATAATGGAGTTTCATACAAAAAGATTACTTATTTACCTAAATTGGTAAAACTTTTGGAGCTATTTACAAAACTGTTAAATAAAACAAATATGTTAAAATTAATAGATTACATCGAGTCTCTGCGCACTTTAGACAGCAGCAAAATATACAACATTATTCAAGGCAAATTTTATAAAGCTAAACTTAAAAAAACTGTGAATACAGAAGACACACTATAGTTCCTTTTCTTATTTACTTACAACTTTGAAGTAAATAATCCTTAAGAGTCCCATGCTAACCATCATAAAATTGGGGTAGGCTATATCAAAATACCTTGTCTACCAGATCTTATTCAATCGAAAGTTAATGCTACTTTGCTTGGGATGTTATTTTAAACGGAAATAATCTGCAAATCAAAGAATTTTCCAAGCTAAAGACCTAAACAGACTTTACGAATTTGCTATCAATGTGCGAGTAAGGTTTAACCTTGTCTTCTTCTCGGAGAATCCTTCTAGGGACTCATTCCGCGCAAGAATTTACTGAGTCTGTGCAATACAAAAATCTTCTATAAATTCAGTTGTCAAATTTAAATCTTCTTTATTTATTAATAAAGAAATGTATAATTTAGTTGTAAGTGCAATAACAATTTTAATAACACAAGTATTAAAGAGAATTCCCTAGGGAACTCATTGGCTTAATTACATGTAACATAAAACTATTTCGTTGAAACATTACATCCTTGAGGGAATATGCCGATATGATATAATAATTGTATTGAATATTTTTATTTAAAATTATATTTTGAATAGAACAACTAAATTTTCGAATTACATCTTTCAATTTTGAATCAAACTGCTCTAACAACCTACACTATTCAGTTAGCTCAGGTGTACTAATTCACAAAAAAATTAAAATGCCAGCTTCTGAAACACACGTCTTTGTTGTATACTTTGCTTTACTACTTGGTGATTTTATACTTAAACATTGGAACGAGTGAAAATCACATTGAGCATTACGTAAAATTCAAAATATTAGTTATAGCAATTATATTGATGATAAATTCACTGACTACTTAGAAAAAATTATTGAAGAACATAAATCTTTGTATTTGAAATTTTCTGAGTTAAATCTTATGCCAAATTTCCCTTTTTACTGCATTGTCCTCTTATTTAAGTAGTTATTCAAAAGTTAATTTTAACTGTGATTTCCCCAAAATCATCATTTTCAATCATTTTGTATATCGGTTGTCGGTGTAACTCAGTCAATTTACAATGGATCAACTTGAAATTTAATGAAAAGGTAGCTCGTTTTTTTAGTTAAAATTTTCAAAGATAAAGTAAGAAAACTGTCTAAATTTTTGAGAAAATAAAACACGACATTTTTTCAGTTTGCTGCCATTTGGTAAAAAAAATAAAAAAAACCACTGCACTTAACTGAAACTACATTTATACATATATTACTAAAAATTCATAGAATCTTTTGTTTCTTTACTTTACAAGCCTGTAGATCGAGAGCCAGAAAGGGACCTTTTTGGAGCAGACCGTCACGGGAGGACCTTTTCCACCGTTAAATTAAAAATTTTTTTATTTGGAGAAACTATTTTTTGATAGTTTAACGGAATTATATTAGTCTGCAAAACCAAAAAAGAAATATATATTAAATGTTTGCTTTGAAAAATCTCAAAAATATATATTTTTTAAACTGTCATTCTGTTTGTCCCCTTAAACAAGAACAAACCTAAACTGATTCCCCGTACTACCTGCAGCAATCTCAATCATAGTGAAATATTGCGTCTTTTTCAACACTTTGCTACACATAAAGGGCCACTTCTTCCAAAATTATCAGTATACCCGATTGTCTCTGTAAGTGTGAGATGTTTACTCACTAAAACACCCCTCTATGGATTAGCCGAATCAAACCATTCTATACGGGTCCCTTTTCTCAACGCCTGAAAGACTGTGGTGTATGCCCCCGACTTAGATGGGTGTACAAATTTAGTTCCTCACTGAGGATTCCAGCATATGCCCTCCTATTAATTTTGGAACTATCTGTGGAAATTGTAACGTCGGTTTTTAGAGATGAAGCTATCAATTATCCTTACTTTGCTTATACCGTCGACAGAGCATTTCTAAATTCCGGTATCTTGTTTCAAACAAGTTCCAGTATTTTCCTATGCCCATGGTTATTACGAGGCCTGTACCAGTTTGTGCCTAGATTTATGTGAAGAGCTGCTGATGTAGTAGTTCTCTTTACATATATGTCTAATGGCAGCAAACCCAGTATCATTTCTAAAGCCAAAGTTGGCGTGGTTCGAGTGACACTTGTTATCCCCAGCTTTCCTCTGAAGCTTCCTCGATTGCCTTTTTACGATGCCATTTGAAGCACTTGGCCACCAGACCACCTAAGCATATAAAATAATGGCTCTCACTATCACAGTGTAGATGCAGTATGCGGCTCTTGGTGAGATGCCCCAACTTCGACCACACACCCTCTCACATTGATGTAGAGCCCTGTTCGCTCTAAGGAAAGTCTTGAATCTAGGAATACCCCCCAGATACTTGACCGAACTCGAGACAGAAAGTTCTTTTCCAAAGAGCTCTACTGGTCTAAAGTATATATTCTTCCTTTTCTTAGTGAAAATAATCACATCAGACTTCCTTGCATTTATGAAGAGCGCTGTTCCATACACTATTGCTCTACACGTTGTGTATGCTTTCCTTCTCGAGTCTGCTTAGTAATGATTTAACAGGAACGTTCCACAGAATGGGGGGATAACACTCCTCCCTGTGGACATCCTCTGTCTACCCTACCGAACAATCTGGATTCATTTATCTCGATATTTTACTGCTCTTATCTTTAACATATTACTAATCCATCTCTTCACGGTAGGATTATTTCCACGTTCGATCAGAGCGTCCTCCAGCCTTCCAAAGTCGATATTGTCAAAGACTTCCTCAATGTCAATTATTGCGGAAATCGCTATGCCCTTAACCATTAAGATCTTCTCCTGCCACTCACACCATCTGGTGGAGTACCTTTTCGTTAGGTCTCCCAGGATAATAAGCATGCTGGTTCTTAATTAATGGATAACAGCACAGTTACTTCAATGTGCTAAACCACAGTTCTCTCTATTACTTGCAAAAGAAAAGACTTAAGGTCACGGGTCTAAAGGACTGTGGCTCAGTATAATCTTTTCTTCCCGGTTTTGGTAGATATATGACCTTAGCCTCTCTCCACGAAACCAGGACATACCCTATTGCTAAGCATGCTATGTATACTTTCCTAAATATTGGTGCTACAATCTCAGTACCCCACTGAATATGGGAAAATACCATCCCACTGCCTTGAACGGTTCAAACGATCTAATAGATCGTCATACCCCCTCAAGCGACACAATCCTTTCCATCTCAGAGCTATCCGTGGCATTCGCACCCTGTTTCCTCAAATGCCATGGCATGTTCGACTTGTAGCTTCCCGGAAATTGTGTTTCCAGTAGGATTTCATTTGTTTCGTCACGGATCTCTAACATCCTTCCCGTTCTGTCCCTAGCCAGTCCGAGCCGGGAGACCGGGTCATCTAAGATCATATTCTGATGTCTGTAGATTTTAGAGATATTTCTCATGTTCGAGGAGCAGTCCCTCCATGATTTTGTCTTCTTTCTTCGTAAAGCTTTCTTCATCTCTTTCTTTAAGGTCTTGTGTCTGCCCTAGGCTGAGTCTGTATGGCTCGGTTAAAATTCTTCCTGTACCCCTTCTTCCGTGCTTCCAGTTCCCTGTCCCACCAAGAGGTTGGGTCCTGTTACACTACTTTAGTTGGAAACGAGGCTTTGCCATATGCCTCCTCTACACCTTTTTGCAGAGTGTGCAACTGTCTCTCTACCTGCACTGTGTTTTTGGGTACTCTAGGCATCTATGCCGACAGCTTCTGACTGTTGGTGTTCTTAGGGGTAATTGAAGTAATTAACTTGCTTGTAGGCATATCGTAGAACGCACTCGTTTTTAGGAACATTTTCATAAAAGACACTTGATTTCTGTTTTACAAATAAATTTTATTTTATTCAAATTATAAATTTGCCGCGATTCGATTCGCCTTAGTGTCATTTATTAAAATGTTCTTAGGGAACCTGATCAGCCTCCTACTCTGCCTCTTGTTTTCCCCATATCGAATGTCAACAGTTATGGGTCAATGATCTAACAGCGTCATCACATCAGTAACTTTTAAGTTGAGCACTCTATCCAACAACATAATATTACTAACGATGACGTCAATAACTTCCTTACGCCTTCCATCCACGAAGGTTGGTTCTGTGTCCTTGTTTAGAATAGTTGTTTCCTGTCGCGAATACGCCTCTACAGTTGTTGTCTGCGCTGCCTCACACTGTATTGTTAATATTCGCGTCACAACCTAATAGTAGTCTCTTATTTCTATCTTTGAAGTATTTTAGCAGAGCCTCCACCTCCCTGCCTGGGGCCGAGGCCGGTGAATCATATCGTAGGTAGCCCGAGGCTAGGGCCCCTGCCCCGGACCCAATACAAACCACCACAAGGTCTGGCGTACTGAGTTCGGGTAGTAATGCCGCCTTAACTCCCCACGTAACGAGAATGCTGGATATAGTTCTGCTATCTTAGTTTAGGCAAAACATATTTGCGATTCTCTGCGGGGATCCTTTTATTCTCTTTCTGAATAACCAGGTTTCCTGCAGCAGCGCTATGTCCAGATTCCTTTAACACAACATCGACACATCATATCTGATGCCGCGTAACTGTGATGCAGATTGAATTGTCAAACTTTCAATGTGTTTCCGCCCACCTCCGCCGGTACTATCTGTATATCGATGTAGTCATAAATGAGATTTTCATAAATTCGAATATTCTCTGCTGGGCCGGAATTAACCTCTCAAAATTTACCTATCATTTTTCTTTGGTGCATTTTTTGCTCGTTAGTTCATTGTACGGTAAGTAAGTCAATTCATAAACGATATTCAATGACATGTCAACATAACTTTTCCATTTACATTTTATATCACAAGTGTAATACGGCTATCATCAAAGAGTAGGTACATTAACTAGGTTAATCATATTGGCCGAAAATGGTAGGATTCCGTTTGATTGATGAAACAAGTTTTACTTTTAACGAGTACAATGTATTTTTCTTCATTCGAATGTGTGTGTGTGTGTGTGGGGGGTGGGGGGGGGGGGTTGATTCTATTTCGTGGCAATGTAGAACAATATTTTTCTATTGGTCAAATTCTTAACAGTAGTAGTGAATTTTAGCAATAGTCGCAAAGTCATAATTAATTAGAGAACATTTGTTTTACACTAACTAACTTACAAAGTCACCCTCAAAACTAAAAAACAACATCAGCAAACTGAATAATCTCAGAAATTATGTTCACTTTTCAACAAACTTGGAAGTTGAAGAAAAAAACAGAAAAAAATTAACTGGCGCAAGCCATGAATTTTCAATAAGCTTTAAGTCGCTTTAAAAGGTTTGAAAACTTGAAAAACTCTAAATAAGAGTTGAGAGCAAATGAACAACTTTTAAGTTGTGCTCTACCCCTTCCCCTTCTCCAAGATTTTTTGTTCATGGAAAAATCAATTTTTATAGTTTTATCTCTTGGCTTAGGAGTTCTCCTTCATTTCTTGCATTACAACCTCAGGAAATACGTTGAAGCCTTGGAGTTAACTTTTTCGAGTTAAAAACTTTTTGAGAATATGTAAATGGGAAATTATGTGGTTATGGTGAATGTAATGTCTCATGTTGCGGTCTTATGAGAAAATATAGGAAAAGTTTTATTGACAGAAAAAATTTTAATTTCTTGGAACTTGAATGTGTGTGTCTTATTCATGAAATTATTCTGATTTTGTGATTGAGAGTCATACAAATTTATTTTTAGTTGAGAGTGATGTTTCCTTGAATTTAAATCACTCTATTAACTATAGATGTTTTCTATCGTATTAGTTACCCAAAAATCCAAGTTAATGCTGTTTCAGAATCTAAGCGCAGCCTACTCGAGATACAATCCCGGAAGCTCTACCACAAAGTAATACAAATGTGAAACAGTCAATAACAAAGAAATAAAGTAACCTCAACTAATCTGATCCTTTAGCGGGACAAACAGGACAATCGTATTCTAGAATAGGTCTAACAAAAACGCAAAAGTTTTGAGATATAAGATTCGTCAACATCTTTTGACCTGCGTTTAATTAGGACGCGTCAGCGTTATTTACGAGAGAATCTATGCGGTCCTCGAAGGAAAAGCCAGTTTCAAATATGAGCCCTAAGTCCCTGGTCTTGCTAAGTCTGGTTAATAAGCTACTACCAATAAAGGTAGCAAAGGACATAGCAGTACAATTAAGGATGTTCAGGGGGAGGTGGTTAATAGAACAGAAGTTATGAAAGGCGTCTAAAGCAGAATTTAAAAGTAAACAATCCTATTCATTAGCAACAGTACGAAAAATTTTGGCGACGTCGGCATAACAAAGAATTCTCAAGCGATGGAGGATCGTTGATACATCATTGATGTAAGTGATACCCTGTGGAACTTCTGAGGTGTTAGGTATTTCATTGGAAAGCACACCACGAAACAAAACACGCTGTGTATGATCAGAACCCACCCGATTTACAAAAATCCCAAGGAAGACCTGGAGCGTGTAACTTATGAATGAGAATTATGTCGCACTTATTGTCCTTTTTACTCGTATGTAGGAAAATAATCATAGAATGCTTGCAGTGCTTCGCAAAGATGTCACTACAAACTGATAAGTCAAAAAATAACAAATAGCAGAAACAAGGGACGAGCTACATGCTTTAAGGGGCACTCTATGAAACGCTAAAAAAATGGTCAATTTTCTTTATTTTATTGTACAGAAACAGAAAAAGACAGGAAAATTCCGTTTGAAATATCTGTAGATATTAGTTTAAGGTTAAAAAAAATTTTTTTTATGAATAAAAAAAAATTCAAAATGGCGGACACATTGAGCATCTTCCGAGGCTGGTTTTAAAAAAAAACGTCTTCCCGTTCACACGATGCCGTCCGAAGTTTAAGTCTGAAACATACAAATGATATATCAAATTAATCAGCAGGCTTGTCTCAAGTGCGTGAACCTCAAAAACTATATAAATTTTCAAAATTTAGCAACAAAACCATATAAACAAAAAAAAGTTGGTCTTTAGTTAGCTTAGTTGTTTTTATTAAAAAAACAGTAAAAACAATTTTTTTTAACACATTTTCGAGGTTCATGCACTTCTGCGTTCAATATCCTACAAAATGAGTATACATTCGTGTAGATGGGTTCAATTTTTTTTTCTAATAGTGTGAACGGACTCTAATAACGTGGTTTTGAGAAAACGCGCTTCAAAGCTTATGTTCGGAAAGTAAATTTAGGTTCGCGAGTAAATTCAAAGAACTGTGTCGACTTTGAAACCTTGCAATAATGTTCTCAGATAATATATCTATCGATTAAAACAACAAAAATCGACTTTTTGAAACCATTTCATAGAGTGCCCCCTTTAAGAAAGTAAGCTGGGAGCCATCTGGATCGCTCCAGAAGTTATTGGTCAAATTTGATAAGTACTTTAAGATAGTACCTCGTCAAATACAAGATCCTTCAGATTTTTTTAATACGATGTGGCCAAAGCCTAAGGAACAATCCTTTGATGCGTTAGCATGTATTTCTCCGGAAGGGAATTCGAGTAAAGGGAGGTGAGGAAACTTGAATGTCTTGTTTTTGCATTACTTCGCGCTAGACAACGGCCTAGAGACGGAGTGGATTTTTTACTTAAATTTTTTTTAAAAACCGAAAACTGATCCAACTCTGTCTAAAGAGAGTAAAATTCCTATCACTAATATCACATTCTTTATGTAGAAAACCAGTTTTGAAAAAGCGACCAGAGAGATTAGAAATAAGCATTGGGTCACTGCTTTCACAGTCCTTCAGGTTAAACGTAGAAGGATATCTATCGCAGTTACGCTCGAATCTCCAGCACTGCTAAGACCCACTACGCAGGGTCGACCTGATTCTGCCCAAATAAATACATATTGTACTAGGACTCTAGATCAACTATAAATTGATTGCAGAAATTTGAGTAAGATAAGTTATCAACATCATTCCGAGAGATGCAGAACCCCTTCCAAGCCTTGTTTTTTTTTTTTAAATTTTTAATGTGTTTAACAGAGCTATTTAAGCAGGGTTGAAAGGTATGCTGACTTTTAGATTTAGAAATAGGAACACATTAAGCACAACAAATTGCCAAATTTTCATAAAAATTAAACACTGCTTTTTTGACATCGCGCTCCTCAAGAACATTTGTCCAGTCCAAGGCAGAAAGCCGCTCATTTAGTATCAGCCTTTTTAAAGTTATAACGTAATCTACAGAATCATAAAAATTTAAAATTACAGGATCAAAACAGAAAGTAATATGAACCGCATTATAATGACAGGATTCCGGAACAATAGACGACAAGCATCTTCTCACAATTATACCACAGGTATCAGTAGAGAATACATTGGTGGTGTATATAAGCCGAAACTTGCCACGGTAACCAATGGGAAAAGTTTGGGGAATTCTAATTTCTCGTAGTAATTCTTAATTTTTAAAGTCTCAACTTGGATTTTACTTGAGGTTAACCTGCAGATATTCTGAATATGTGGTCACGATGAAATATTTCTCGCTTTAAAATTTTTACGTATTTTAAAGGGAAAACTTCGTGTTCGTTTTGTTGAAGTATTGAGTGTAAAATGCTTCCATGACATCAGCGTTTCTCTTTAGTTTTGGCTACGAGAGTGTGCAGTTTTATTTGTGTGCGAGGATTAATTAATCTGTGGTACAACAAAAATGAAATAATGACGAAACACTTGGTGGTAAAATGGCCTTTAGGTAATCTAACTCTCTCTTTAGGTAATCTTATTGTAATACATTAGGTAATATATATGTAACTATGTGTGTAGTTTTACCATTATATCTCACTTTAGGGAATTCTAATATACAAAGATGTATTACTTATTATTACTACATAGTGTGGCATTAACTTCAATATCTCAATATACTTCTTTTAAATATTACTAAGAAATCAGTTATTCTAATGAAGGTTTCAGAATAATTGATTTCTTAGTAAAATTTATTAAAATTTAATTTTTTTTAAATTTATTTCGGTATAAGTCAAAGATCTGGAGGCCTCTCTATACGAGCAAATGTACTTCTCACAATTTCTTTATCTAAGGGGGTTGATATTTTCCGTTTTTACCATGAGGGATCTCGGACTCGGATGTACAATTTTACCACGTTGTATTACTACGTTATGCTCCTGCTGAAAAGAAGGTTCTTTACATTCACGAATATGACAACCGTGGCAATATTTATGTGGGCTTTGAATTCTATATATTTGCATTTTTGCGTAGGTACGAACTACGGGTTTTAGAAGATTTCGCCCAACTGGTAGTTTCGTTCCTAATATTCCCTACTGATTCATAGTTGAGGGGGAGTAAGGGCGTATACAATAGGGGTTCTTGATAATCTGGAATCCATATGCTTTTAAATATTTTGTTGCCGTTTCCGGTCAGTGTTGTTACTGCAGAAAGATCACTTTTGTACTTGGGTCGATTAAAATTATGGTTACTAGCTCGAATGGGAAATATAGGTTGACTTTTGCATGTTCACAAAGATAGATAGATTCCTTAGATTTCTCTCTATGTACTTCATTTGCTTAACAGTAAATTTCTTTTCATCCTTAATTCTATTTGCTCTTAAGTTTACTTAACTTCAAACTATTAATTATTCTTATGTTTTTTTTAGTTCATTGGTAATTAATGTTATAGCTAACTCTGCGATTTTTGCATTGTGCGCTAATTTCTTCAGTTCTAGGCTTTGGATGTACAAGGGCTAATTTTATAGTGGTTGTCTTCAGATTGATCTTCTATGGTTTGGTTTTCTTGAGCGTGAGCTCTTCGACAAGTACTTCGTCTTCTTTATTATTTTCGGCGTCGGACTCAAATATGACGAATGACCTCATGTGGTCCGCCACTGTTGATGTTGATTGTTGACCTTCATGATTTCCCACTTTGGCAACGTCTTAATTTTCATTTCCTTTGATTCGTTGCGCAGCGTTGGGTGCGACTACTAGCTACCAAATGTCCCACTTCATAGCTGTGAGCCATATTTCGACTTTTATTGAAGATCTTCTTATTTTCTTTCAGTACTTCATCAATTTGTTTCAATGCTTCCGATTGTCTCTCATCGCGCTCTTCATGGAACGTTGTGTCCAATTCATGACTTATATCTTCGTTCAGGTTAGTATCCGCGATCGTTCTCATTTGAGTTCTAATTAGCAACTGAAAGGGTGTGCTTCCTACGGTACTCTGATACCCAGTTGGGAAAAGAATAATTGGTTCTAGAGAAATAAATTCGGAATGCAGTACAAGATAATAAATTAGTTCTACTTTTGATTCCCAGTAATGCAGTAAGTAATCAATTGATTCCACTACGATTCTTTCTAATGCATCTAGAAGTAAAGCTAATGGCAAACACGAAAACTTGGTTCAACATGTGAATTTTAAGAGCAAATTCGGTTATTCCCCGAATAATAAATTTTGAGTGTCTCGTAATGCATATTCAGTTCAGTTTAGCAAAGGTTGTGTGAAGTGACAAGTGGATTGAGTGGAGTTTGCTTAATTATAAAAAGAAGGTTTAAAATACGGTGTAGAAAGTTTATTTGCAAGTAAGTATTTTGAAAATTATCTAATATAAGTGATACTTAGTCCTGTTTCTGCATTAGGTTCGTTTATTTTTAGTTGCTTATTTTACTAACTACAATTTCTGGTGAACAAATTTTGAGTTATAATTCAGACAGAATTTTTTTAAATACGAAAGAACCAAATGATTACTGCTGCATTACTCCATATGTACCTATTAAAATAGTAAATTTCCTGCAAGGTTCACACATTTTAAATTGTTTTCTAATAAATATAAGAGATAAAAGACGCAGAAGCGTGTCAAATACAAAAACTTTGAATTTACTACTATAAGTATTTATAAAATTTCTTCGGAATCCTAAATTAATGCGTATTCGACATGCGCTTACGCGCTCTTTTCATTTGCTTTTTTTTATACATTAACATTTGATTCGAATTGAACTATTACAGAATGAATTTATTTTAACTGATTCAGAATACATTCTTTGTAATCGATGTAATATTAATTTCGTTTCATTGGTTCGGAATACATTCTCTGCAATCGTTATAAAATATATTTCGTTTCATCGGTTTGGAATTGATTACGTGTTATGCAGATGGTAATCAATTAGTTACAGCCTATGACATGCCTGTGTAAAAGTAATTGATTCTTTGTTCATACAGTAATCCAAAGTAGAATCAGTTTTAACTCGCAGAATGCATTCTGAATTCATTCAGAATCTATTCCTTTTCCAACTGGGTAGCTGCTATATTTAACCATGACTGAACTTTGTTCGTGTGTTTGTACCAACAATCTTCACTGGCAACAGATAGTTTTATTTGTTTATCTATGCACCTTTTTTACTTGTACATTATCTTTGGGTACTCCGGTTATGATTTTGCGACGTTCAATCTTCTGCTCAATACAGTAATGTTCGAATGTAATTGCGGTGAAAACGGGTCCTTGATCAGTAACTATACGGCTTGGATTTCCAAAGGTAACTTGCTGCGTAAATAGTTATTGCAATGTTTTGGACGTTCTTATTGTTTTCAAAGAATAAATTCATATAAACTTCATGAAAGAATCTATAAATGTTAAAATATATTAATATCTTTTCTTCGTAGTAATCATGGGCTCGTAAACTCTAAACTTCTTTAATACTGCTGCTACAGCTAAAACTTCGAGCTCACAGCTATGGTATTTTTCTTCTGGAGGCGACGTTTTTTTGCTAAGATATGTAGTTCACGGGGTGTGGTTGCTGATCTTCATTGTTTCGTTGCAACAATATTGCTCCATAGCCTAGCTTGTTCGCGTCCGTGTGTATTTTTGTATAAGTCTCTGGACCGTAAATGTATAGCACGGGGTTTGAAGTTAATGATGCTATTAACTGTTTAAAGGATGATAGCTGTTTCTCTCTATAACGATTTTTTTTTCATTTCTTAGAATATCGCTGAGAGGGCGCGCAATAATAGTATAATCTCTGATGAATTTGAGGTAATACCCCGTTAACCCGAGAAATGATTGGACTTGCTGTCGAGTCTTTAAGGGCTTTTCATTTATCTTTCAATGGACTAAATGTGCTATTCTCGATCACATAATCAAGATACTCAATGCGTTGTTTTAAGAACCGTAGTATCTCAGCTGCCTGGTTGTCTCAGCTAAGATAACAATATCATCAATACGTACAAAAACAATATATACCAAAAGTTACGAACGCCGTATACTTCTGACTGTCTTTTACTACTGGCATGTGAAAAAGCCCGTTATTTAAGTCAAACTTGCAGAAAACATTAACTTTTAGCGACTGATGATAGTTGGCGATCACGTACCACTGTCTTATTTAAA
Source organism: Leptarthrus brevirostris (assembly GCA_964036015.1). Classification (NCBI taxonomy): domain Eukaryota; kingdom Metazoa; phylum Arthropoda; class Insecta; order Diptera; family Asilidae; genus Leptarthrus; species Leptarthrus brevirostris. The sequence goes on from OZ038374.1 coordinate 94,305,157, forward strand.
TTCCGATAGTCTACATATAGCCTCTTCGTACCATCCTTCTTTTTAGCTAGTACGTTGCGTACTCAGATTTGCTTCGACATATGATCCCATCTCTAAGCCATTCTTCAATTTGCTTGTTTACAAACTTTCAAGCTTAGCTAATCATCTCTGCGGTTGGTAATTTGAAATATTATCTTTAAGAATAATTTGCATCTCGAAGTCCGATTGTTCCGGATTTGGGATTGCTTTGGATTGCGCAATCAGTACGAGCAACTGTTGTCGAATTTGTGGCATTTTAACATGATCAACTACCAATTCAAAATCATTGGAAATTTGTAAACAACTTAGCCCTTTTTCTCCACTTAGTGGTTTCATTCTAATTCATTCTGCTTTTATTTGAACCTCAACCCGGTCTAAAAAAGTCTTTCCTAGAAGGAATTTTAAAGTAATATATCTAGAGGGACTAGATGCTCTTTCTCCCGAAATTTAGGACCATCAACTTCGGATTCAGTGATAAAAGACACTAAAGTCGAGATTATGCCTGAGCCTATACCTGTAAATAACGGGCTACTTAAAGTAAGAGTTCCTAAAACTGTATAGGCATCCTCGCGTCTAAATGAGATATCACTTAAAGTGTCTATAAAAGCGCGTTTATATCAATATTATTAATTGTCTTTTTTTGCTCATGGCACTCTGGCCCTGGAATTGATTCTTCAATAAAGCAATTTCTTAATTACTTTCTTTCTTTAGCTTGTGGGGACATGCTTAACTTTTTTGCCCTCTCTCTTTAAATTCGACAATCGTTTTTGCACCGTATAGCAAAGTTCAACTTCGAGCATCGTGTCTTATTCCATCTATCGCATATTTTATTATCGCTTCCTATTCTAAATTAATTATTCTCTCTAATTCTCGAAATGCTAACAAATAATCGCGATACGTCTCATTCGTCACTTTTTTCTGTTTGTAGATTGTTCATGTATTACAGCACTATTTACTTTTTCAGTATATTCTTCAAACAAGTAATGTTTAAGTTCATTTCAGTGGCCAAGATTCCCTTTACAACGAACTGCGAGTTTTACCGATCCACTTAACAGCCCGTTTCCGAACACTACTTTCTACAAGTCTGTGAACCGTGTAATGCGCATGCCCCAGGTGGCCAGAAATCTAGACAAGGAATTGTAAAACGTGGAAAGTCAAGGACGACTCGAAGCTATGGTGAATATGTGAGGTGAAAATGTGTAACGGAAACATCTAGAACTAAGTGGCAGAAATTTCTAGAATTATGCTGAGTACTATAAATAGGGCTGAGCAGTAGCATAGTTTGTTTTCGTCGTGATTTAGACTGCGAAGCGTTTAAATGTGAAACTACAAATAGTTAGTTCAAAAACCAGCGAAGTCATAAGTGTTAATTATTAAAGTGGAACGTTATATTGTGAAGAGAGCGTGTAAAGCAAATTGTTATACGAACTAATTAAGTGAAGTGAATGAAATTGTGAACATTTGTGATTAAAAATAAGTGTCTTAATTAATCCGCCGAGACCGAAGAGCCACATTTACGTTACAATATATATATGTAAAAAAAATTTAATTTTGATAAGAAAATTAGGATCGAAAGAATTAAAAAAACGTGGAAAATTGTGGATCGAAAGAATTAAAAAACGTCTCCGGCCAGAACGTATGCATAATTTGCGATAATTTTCGAAAAATCCTTCTGACGTGGAAGAGTAATGAAAGGAAACTGGAAGAGAGGCCTCTTCCAGCGCCTTTGCTAGGGTACACATAAAATATACAAACTGCGGTTCAAAAGTGTTAAGAAAGTGTTAAGAAAAGTCAAGAAATGTGTGGCTTACAACTCCCCACATCGGACTTTTAAAATGGCCACATCGCCATCGATACACTGAATATTTATCTATAAAATAGTTTTTAAAAAAAAAGTTGAACCGACTTCACAACAGGCGCTAAAAAGCATAAAATAATTTTTAATTTAATATCTATTACGACATTTTGAAGTCGGTGCAAATCAAACAAACCAAACAACTACAAAAAAAAATTTTATCGTCATTTATTATGATCCCGTAGTTGTTTTACTTGTTTAATTTGCAGCGACTTCAAAATGTCGTAATAGATATAAAATTAAAAATTATTTTATGCTTTTTAGCGCCTTTTGTGAAGTCGGTTCAACTTTTTTTTTAAAAACTATTTTATTTTTCACTTTTTAGTGTCTCCGACTCTATACAACGAAGAAAGAACCACCCAAATCGGTCCACGCGTTAAAAGTTAGTTTTGACTCCCTACCCCACCCCCACCCCCATTCCACTAAACTTTTTTTCTCATGGTATCAATCAAGGAACATACTCTACCGAACAGAAAAGGAATCATAGAAATCGGTCCACGCGTTACGAAGTTACTACCCCTCCCTCCTCCTCCCCCACCCCCACCATAAGACCAAATTATTCTCCTATTAGCAATGGGGGATCACACTCTATACAACAGCAAAAGAACCATCCAAATCGGTCCACGCGTTACAAAGTAAGGTTCCACTCACCTTCTCCCACCCCAACCTCAAACAATTTTTTTTTCTCGTGGTATCAACCAGGGAGCATACTCTACCCAAAAGAAAAAGAAATATCCAAATTGGCTTACGCGTTACGAAGTAAGACTACTCCTGCCCTCGCCCAACCCCCCACCATGGGCGAAATTATTCTTCTATTAGCAATGGGTGATCGCACTCTATACAACAGCAAAAGAACCATCCAAATCGGTCCACGTGTTACAAAGTTAGGTGCCCCCCCCCGCCCCGCCCCTACTCCAAACATTTGTTTTCTCGTAGTATCAACCAAGGATCATATTCTACCCAATAGAAAAAGAATTATCCAAATCGGTCCACGTGTTACGAAGTTAGACTACCCCCCCCCCCCCCCCCCAACCAACACCTTTCACCATAGGACCAAATTACTCTCCTATTAGCAATGGGAACCATCCAACAACATCTATACAACAGAAAAAGAACCATCGAAATCGGACCACGCGCTACAAAGTTAGGGTCCACCCCCCCCCCCCCCATCCCATCACCAAAAAATTTTTTTCTTCTGGTATCAAACACGGAACATACTCTACCCAACAGAAAAAGAATTATCCAAATCGGTACACGCGTTACAAAGTTAGACTACCTCTCCCCGCCCACCCTAGGCCATGGGGGATCATACTCTATACAATGGAAAAAGGGCCATCGAAATCGGACCACGCGTTACAAAGTTAGGTTTCACCCCCCACCATACCAAAATTTTTTTGACATGGTGCCAATCGGTGAACATACTCTACCCAACAAAAAAAGAATCATCAAAATCGTACGACGCGTTACGAAGTTATGCCCGGTCAGACATAAAAAAAAAAAAATTGAAAAAAGACATACGCGTCGATCTTAGAACCTCTTTATTTTTGGGAAGTCGGTTAAAAATTTTACCTTTAAACACAAAAACAAATGAGTAAAAATATTTTCGGTGTGTTTTTTTTAATAACAAATTACAGAAAGACTAAGAACGCGTGTTGATGCGACGAGTGCCAATGAGAAAATGAGCTTCTGTCAAGAGAAACATGGCGGAAATCGACGCGGCTCACAACTCCCTCCGGTTAAAAACCCCCCACTCTCCCCTACTGTTGAAGATTCTCTTTGTCTATTGAGTTAAATGGTCTAATATAAATACCATTTTATATCTTTTTACTTTATGACTTCGCGCGTGACCTAATTTGTTCACATCACGTTCTGCAAGTATCTAAAAATACATTTCGCTAACTAACTGATTTATAATTCCAGGTAAAGAACAGTTCCAGAGTAAGTTGTTTTAAATTTCGGAAGCCTTTCTTCCATACGGTTTATATCTTTGAGATCCTGATTATGTATGCGGAAACTTTTAGTAAGCGTATCCAGTTTGTTTCCTTTTAAAAATCTAACAATGACAATAGAGTCAAAACATAGAATAAAACGAAAATCGTAGCACGAGCCCCAAAATCTGATAAAATGAGCTCCTTCACAAGGTAAATAGTATCTTCTGTCTACTATCTGAAAATAAAATAACTTTCCGAATTCTTCCTATCAAAAGCTTGGAGAAAACACGAAAGGAGGTCATACGTTTAGGAAATTTTCCTAAAATCTTTCAGTAATATACATATATATATATATATTTATTTTTAAGCCACTATATCGAGAAATCTATGGGATCTCACTATTATGGGTTATTAAGGTGGCAACTGGATAAATAACTGCTCTTTAAGAAACTAGGTAACATTTGTCCCACAGAGTATTTAAAGGTTTTGGAAGAATTCTATTTGAAAGTTGAAGTCGAAGTTTTGTTGCGATGCCTTAATCAAATACCACAATACACGGTTGGGTTAATCCTTCCAAGTTTTATGTGCTAATCAAGCTATACTGCATGTATGTACATTCATAGGTATATTGTCGGTGTATACTCTATTATTGAGTACCATCGCGAATTCAATTCCCATCATTAGCACTTCAAAAGTTGGATCAAATGTTAATTACTGTTTCCAGCGAGTCAATTGAATTCTAGCAAATAGATGGCGTCAAATGATAGCAAACACCTGTCGGGGTGTGTGTTTTATCTGAAATCCACGAACCAAATATAAACACGGTCCAAGTTTCAATTGAAACCATCGTATAGCAGTGCATAAAAGTACAAATTTCACAAGTTCGTACGACTGTGTTAACTTTTCAATGAACAAGGCTTGCAGCGATTTATTATTAATGTCTTTATTCAGGATCAGATGAGTGTGCTTAAAGAGAAAGTCTGACAAAATTCTATAGTGGCCATTACTGTGGCTTCCCTTTTGATACTCATTGTTCAATTCGTTTAAGTACAGCAATGTGTTAATTGACAGTTTACGACAATGATTAGAATGTGGTATCACTTGATGAAAGCATCATTGTATATGTGCAGGGTAATAAATGTTCATCTGTTCAAAATAATTTAAGGAGAAAATTGTCAATTTAGCAAGGAAGTATTTTCATTATCAGTGAAAATGTAGTTAATGCAAGTTTGGTCATTCAATATTAGATGCTTTTGGCAATTTAAGTGTTTTTCAGATCAGATATTTATTAGAGTTTAATTAGGAACTGTTCAAATAAGATATTTTCATGGAAGAAATATATCCTACGCAAGTTTATAGTAGAATTGTAATATTATTATTATTAGAGAATGGATCAAGGATCAGCATCCTTTAGTCACTTCGACCACATCTAGGCTCACTATTAAGCCACCCAGCCAATCTTAAGTTCTTTTATTAGGTCTAAAATTTCTTTGGGGGCTGCCTTAGCTATATCTGATGGTGATGGGAAAGCCCCACCAAGATGTCTGAGCCTGATACGGCCGAGGGCCTCACAGTGACAGAGGATGTGTTCCGCTGTCTCTTCCTCTTCCAAACAGAAGCGACAGCTATCATCATCAGCCAGCCCTAACTTTTTAGGTGGTAGCCCAGAGGGCAGTGACCAGTTAGAAGTCCTGTTATCAGCCTTAAATCTGGTCTGCTGAGTGAGAGCAACTCTTTTGTTTTCTGTTTTGAGTAGGTTATAAACCTCTTTGCTTGTCTTAACCCTGGGATATTTCTCCAGTGTGAGTGCTTGCGTTGGTCCTCCCATGACCGGGAGCCACAGTAGCCACAGAATGGCTCGAGTCCAAGAAACTGAGAATCCGTACCTTTTTTTTCCTAGGTGCTCGGCTTTCTCATTGCCTTCAATTCCCTCGTGTCCTGGTACCCATGCCAGCGTAATGCTGCTGATCTGGGCCAGTTATTTAAGAGCAGTGAGACAGTCCCAGACGATTTTCGACTCAAAGGTATAGGATCCCAAAGCCTTGAGTGCCTTGAAAGATGGTTGGTGCAGAACCGAGCGATTTGTGCAGCCTAAATCTTGGTCCGTAGACACCGATGCCCGTCCTGTGTTCCATCTTGGATCCATCCGTGTACCAAACCAGAGATCCCCTTTCAAAGATATGTCTATTATTGAGCCAATAATCTCTGCTCTCAAGGATCAACTTGAATGGTATATCAAAGTTGTGCCTCTTCGGCATGGTATCTGAGATTGAGTTGATCACCGGATCATCCATTAATTCTGTAAGGATTTTGCTGTGAGCAATCCAATTGCCTGCTGAGAGGAGATTGGTGCCAATCAGCTTTATTGCGCTTGAGGCAGCCTCCTTCTTTAGATGTAGGTATACGCCCCTAACCTTAGCTTCCTTTTTCTTGTGAAAGATACAATGGTTGTTTTACTAGGGTTGACTCTGAGCCGTTCCCTAGCACACCAGGATTGTACCATATTGAGAGCATTTTGCAGTCTTACTGATAAGGTCCTGTCCTGCTTGCTCATGATGGTAATAACCATGTCATCTGCGTAGCCCTCACATTCGTAGCCAGCATCAGTCAGTTTAACCAGGAGATCGTCGATAACAGAATTGTAATATAATTAAATAGTTTAAAAATGAAGTACACGTTAAGTACACTTGCTTGCTTTTCTAGGAACAAGTGTAACTCGTAGATTCACTACTCAGAGTCAGGAGAGAACCGGGGGTGAAATTCGCCAGATAAGGGCCCATGAATGATTAGTTCTGGAGCTCGCGGGCGTCAAGCAGCGTACTAAGGCTGACATGCCCCGCAGCTGCCACCGAAAAGTAGCTGGAGAGGGTTATTCCAACTTTTACCACTTGGAAAGGGGCCTCCCTCAAGACCGTTACGGAGGAGGTCCTACCCAATCTAGTCAGGGTGGTCGTTCGGGTTCATTTATTCATTAAAATATATAAGAGCATACACAAGTTTTAAAAACTTTTAACAGTACGGTACACTCAATTTCGAAAATAAATCAATTTGTGGTGTACAATGAAGCTACTAATAAATAATTAAATCAAATAAAAATCTACTATCAGAAAGCAAATATAAATAATTCGAAAGTAAAGCAAGCGAAGATTGAATATGTAAATAAGAAATAACCATATAAACACAAATGAATGTGTAATTTTAAAAATTCATATAAATATAAAAATACTGTACAACCTTTTACAACACACGAACCAGAAGTTATAAGTCACAAAGAGAAATAAGACGTTTGAACTCACTGACAGAAAAAGCATCCTGAAGCCTCGCAGGAAGAGAATTGCAAAATCGGGCAAGCTGGAAAAAGTTAGAACCCTCAAGGACTGACGAATGATGCGTAGGAATAAGCAAACTGCGACCTCTCCGCGACTGTGAAAATTTAATGTGCTCAACAAGATATATTCGTTCTCCAGAATGAATAAAATAAAATTAACATAATAAGGCTTTACGCTTTAAGTACATATCAATAGTACAACCCAGAAAAGAAAGCTTCAATGATGATCCGATAGGCTCAGTTTAAAAACAAAGCGAATACAGTCATTAAATGCAACCTCTACCCTGCCCCTGCAAGTTGAGTCAAGTTTTGGGTAAATTAAGCTACCATATGTGAAATAAGGCAGAATAAAACTTCTAACCAACTTCAGGCGCAGATCAAGAGGCAATACATCGGCAGAAAACCACAGCCTTCTCATCCACCATATATCCTTAGAAGGGTGGCACTCATATGATCGTAACACTTTAAAGAAGTATTTAGTAACACCCCCAGACTATTAACTTTGGTTACAAAAGGCAACACACTGTTATTAAGAATAACACACGGTAATTTATTTACCCTAAGCGTTGTGTTGCCATATAAAGCTATACTTTGGGACTTCCTAGGATTAAGTATGAGGTGATTGTTTAACGACAAAGCAGAAATTCTCTCGAGGTCATCATTAACTCTAGCAAATAAATCCTCCAATAATCCAACCGGTCTACTCAGATAAAGCTCAACATCATCAGCATAAAGATGAAGTTAAACATCTTGGGCTGCCGTAGGGAGATCATTAATGTACATTCGAAATAATAAAGGTCCAAGAACAGACTCCTGCATAACTCCACGACATAGAGGTAACAAGGAAAATAACCTGTCGTTTACTTTTACCCGTTACATGTGTGTGAGAAAATTATTGGGTTGCAACAGAAGTAGAGAAACCAAATTTACTATAAAGCTTTTCAAGCAAAATCGAGTGGTCAATGCTGTTAAATGCTGTGTCAAGTGCCATTCGAATATCCGTTGACACCTTCAACAAAGCAGATTCACAACTATGCTTCGACCGAAAACCAGATTGAAATACATAAAAGACTACTCAAAAACGCATCCGGAAAGGAAGACGACATTAGGAAATAGTTTATTATGTTAAGTATATATTGTGAAATACATGGCAATATCAGTTTAATGAAACGAGGATTTATTTCATCAGAGCCAACAGCATTCGATTTAATAGAATATATAGCTCGCAAAAGTTCCCAGTAGAAAAAGTGAGAACCGATTCCATTTTGCTTCCATGAATTCCTATATGAAAATGTTCACAATAGGCATAGATGAAGGTTTGAGCTTAGAGTCATACATAAAGTCAGCAATGTAAAGCGTGACTAATTGTTCTAAAAATCTGTGCACGCCGGCGTAGGTTTTATGGGCATTAGTCAGTTGAAAAATTTAGAGTGCATTCAGTCAATACGTTAGGGATGGGGGATCGAACTGAGGAAATCGATTCAGTACGGATCGATCTATAATTTTTTTCCGATTTCTAAGATCAATTAATCGCCCTAAAAAGATCGATGTTCATAGATCGATTCCTTTTTTTTGACATCTCAATTTTGAGACGTCGCAAAATGAAGATGGTTATTGAAAATCTTAAAATTTAGATTAAAGATTAGTTTCTGTAAGCCCCAGGAAGTTTAAAAATGAATTATTTTTGATATTTCCTTAAATACCTATTTTTTCCTTGATCTAGAACCACCAAACCAGAAATAAAGGACAAACCAAAGATCACTTACTAATAGATAAACAGTTTCGAACAAAGTAAAGAAAAATTTGTGGTTGCTTTTATATATTTCCCGCATCGGGTAACCCTGCACTCAGAACTAAAAATTTGTTTTCCGGCAGAGTTTGTGGATAAGAGACATTGTACATTTACAAATGTTAAATGTACTTTAATCATTAAAAGATCGGAATCCATTGAAAGTTTGAAAGTTTCTTACGCACGCAAGTAAGTAACTCAGTCATGTGCTTCACATGAATTATTTTTATTGGTGCTTCTTTTTGGTACATTTTTACTCTTCGACAAGATTTGGCGATACTTTTTTGACAGGAATCTGTAATTCTTTCCGGATGAGAACAGAATTTTGACTGCAGTAAGTGATTCCCTCAAATAATTTTGACAGGAGTAAATGACCGCACACTACTTGTACTCTTTATTTGCATGTATATTCGTATGACTTTAAAAGCTGGATATATTTCGTTTTTCTGTGGTGCCAGTGTTACTTTTTCAAGACTACATAGCTGGGTAATTTAGGGAGTCGGTTATCTTTTGGATAAACACCCACTGATGATTACAAAATCACAAAATCATGGTACTCACTAATCAGATAACACTAACATATTAAAGATATCCGAAATGCATTTATCTAAAATTAACAAGTTTTTAGATATTTGAAATTTGCAGGATTATTACGCGAATTAATGATGATGCGAAAAAATTCCACGTGAACTTACTCAGTTTTATTTTAGTGCGTTTTGTCTTGTCTTAAATGGATGATAATCGGAAATAAATAAATCGATTCGAGCTGAATCGGTCCAGTGAAAAATCGATTCAAAAATCGGCAGATCGAATGCTAAAAGATGGATCCGTCGAGATCGAATCAAAGATCGCCCATCCCTACAATACGTGCCTTACAGGGTGATTGTCCTTGTATACGCGAGTGTGAGTATTGTAAAAAAGGTTTTTAATATAGTTATTATATTGTTTTTTTTAAAAAGGAATAAAAGTGGTGTAGGTAAAAGTAATCTGCGACGAGTAATTAAAAATTTTTAATAACATTGTTTTTAATGTTAAATATTTCGTTAACAGATGGATATCTTACATATACCTACCTTTAAATCTGTAAATGAATTAAATCCGATATAGTTATAATTAGGGCTTCACGGCACCGAGACAAGACCGAGACTTTGGCAGATCTCGGTCTTGGTCTCGTCAAGGTGAAGACGATCTCGCTCTCGTCGCAATCTCGGCGAGATAAAGGCCAGTCTCGGTGTGATCTCGCTCTCGGCAAGATAAAAAAAGGGTATTTCGGTGGAATAACGGTTAGCGAGGACAAGTGTTATATATATGTATAAATGCCTTTTCTTCATATTCCCGTCACCAAAATAAGGTAGCAAAGGCTCTTGTTTGCTATTGGGGATAAAGCGCAAATATCTGAAGAAGGAAATAATGTAGAAAGAAGCGATTGAGGAGAGCAGTGTATACTTATATGCCCCATAAATCACACAATTGACATTTTTCGGAGCAACATAAAAGCTGAAACAACTAAAAAAAATTGTCCACAATAAAATGATAAAAACTAATATCTCGTCCACTCTCTTCACCTCAATCTCGCTCTCGGTATCGCACTGTTACCAATGATATTGGTCTCGCTGCCGGTCTCGGTATCGTGTCGAGACCGATACCGGCAGCGAGAATTATCTCGAGTATCGTGAAGCCCTAGTTATAATTGTTTGAGTTAAATAAATATATAATAATTATATAAATAATTGAATAAAACACCCGGCATTTTAAATTTTATAATCCTCACGGGAAGTGGAGAGGGGCTTTTGTGGTTAGAAGTATACGAAAATTAAATATTTAAACGAACGCTTCTTTTCATCAGCGATTACATCAGTTCGAATTCATTGCTGAATTCACCCATTGCCAGGTAATGGAAAGGGTAGGCATTATCGATCAGTCCTAGGCCATCTCAATGTTAAAGTCATCGAAGCTTTCATCCAGAAAGTAGGCATTATGACTTACTTTCATCGATGAGAGTACCGATGCGGTATTGCTTATATTTCCTACTGGGTTCAAGATAATCAATACATCGGAATGAAAATGTATCAGACCCAGATTGATGTACGTGAGATGAACTACTCACACTAGATGTGCAAGATGACGTATCAACCTGCAATGAATTGGACGCAATTTCAGTAGAGCAAGTAAAAAACTGGTTCATTTCGTCCGGATCGAGATTACACTCTGCACCAGATTCTTTATGGATGCTAAGCCATTTCAGATTACCCCAGAGGGTTTAAGGAGGTAGGTTAGGGTCGAGAATGGAAGCAAAATAATCAAGGTTAGCATTACGAATAGACAAAGTAACTCTATTTCGTGCAGCCATATAGGAAGAATGACTATGGATAGTCCTGAGTCGTCTCCACTCTTTGTACAAATACTCTCGCTCCGCAATAAGGGATCTAATTTCTTGAGAAAAACATGGACAATATTTATCACTGGTATAAAACTATAACATTTTTCCACCTTGGAGTTCACTGATGGATCAATAAGGATGCTACACCGTGAGAGCGAACTACATTCGGTAAATAAACCACCACTATCGATGTTATTATAATCACGGTAAGAATAAACCTTCCTAGGAATACAACCACCAATTGGAATATTATAAGTCGTGAAGAACAAATCATGATTTAAAATACTGATTGCATAAAGCTGATTATGGAATAGAATATTGTCTTTTTCAGATACAAATAAGAGAACGAGGAGCGAGAGGTTGCAGCAATTAAAATAAGTAGGTTGATCATTTACAGCTTTTAAATGTAATGATTGCATTACAGACAAAAACCTACAAACTCATCGGCAGTATGACTACGAGTAATAAATCTCCCAGGGGAACGATAAACAGATAACAATACACATTTGTCAATTCCGGTATCAACCAATACACATGTATTTCATATATTTCAAAAATACCACCAGACGAAAATTAAATTTTTTTAGATTTTAAATTGCTTTTAACATAAATGGCAATCACACCACCACAACGACGAAGACTGTTTACAGAAAATCCCGAGCAATGATTTTACCCTGTCCAGCTCACACAAGCCACTAGCCAAAATCATTTAATATCACGTAACTGTCAACAGGCCCGTAGAGACAAAATTCGGGCCGGGGGTACCACATGCGGGCCCCCGCGAATGGAATTTCGGGCTGGGGACTATATACAATCGAATGAGTGACTTTCAATTTAAAATCTGTTTAGTACATTACACTTTTTCGATCGTGAAACATTTTTTTATATATATAATTAAAATGAAAATATTTTCTGTTGAGACTTAGATGACGGCCGCTCTTTTGAAAGCCGGGGCCCGGGGGGTTTACCCCTTCGCCCCCCCCCCCCCACTATCGTCGGCCCTGACTGTCAATGAGTCCAAGAAAAATAAAGAAAATTATACATAATAACATTGCGTTTATGAGAAAGCCTGGCAAGAAAATCAAAATTAAACTATTCTGAATTTGATTATTCCTCGCCGTTAAAATCTCATTTATATATACGGGGTAATCGAACGAATATCAACTAATCTGATTTAATTTAAAATTAGACCTTTTACATAATGAGATGCATTAAACAGAGGTAGAAAACACTAAAATTATTGGAGGATCTGAGTTTTCCGGTGACCACGCTCAATATAACTTGTAGCGAAACGTTCGGGGTGAGTACTAATATTAGCACTCATTTAAATTATATATTATTTACGCGGCTAATCCGGAAATATTTACATATTAATATGAGCAACCGCGAAAGCCTAAAAAGTCATATGGATCTGATTTGGTTTTTTGGTTCTTCCGAAAGACATCGAAACAGCATCGACAATCTGCGCACGCTTGCCTTGATGAGACTGTTCTTTAACATCACCATTGTACACTTCAAGTTGGGTGGTGGAGGGGTTAAGGAGGAGAACGCAGCCGCCCCAAGCTACTCAAATGCAAATGCGAGTGGTTCAAGTAAACCTACAACACAGTAGACGGCTTCGGCTGCTCTCTGTTAAGTGATGGCTTGCTCAGGAGGATGTGAAAGCTGCCAAAGGTGCGAAATTGGAGGTGGCAGATGCTGATTAATTATTTATCTGCTTTACGTATCTCACATACGACTATACTGATCAGCAGCGGTAGAAGGAGCTTATCTACAGACAATTTTAAAAACCCTCCTGGGGGAGTGAAAAGATACACTGCTCAGATCACGCAAACTCACTGCAGGTCTTCTAGGAGGGTCGATGTGGGCCACTGCTGCCAGATTCTGCCCTTAGTTGAGGTTTTATCTAAACTCTTGCGTTGCCTTGTGGTGCAGCTACATGATATGAGCTCCTTCGCTCAAGGCTACGCAGATGAGATAGTGATCGTGGCAATCATGGAGAGACAATACTAGAAACTAGACGAAACAACTCCAAAAATATTTTTACTTTCGATTGTTTGCCTAATTGATCTGCCCTATCTTTATTATGTTTTAATATTGTTATTGCACCTCGCTCCTTGGGAAACTACGATTTTTTAAAAATTTCATTCCACCGTACAAATTATGGTCGTTAGGAACCTATGATGTCAATGTCTCGTTGGCTTAATGATAATTTTAATTGTATAGATGTTAATTTATGTATTAAGACTAGACTTATTAATTTAATTTCTTCCGCCCCCCCCCCCCCCCCCCCCCCCCCCCGGGTCCGGGCTTTCTAAAGGGGCCCCGTCATCTAAGTCATCAACAGAAAAATTTTGCATCGAAAAAGTGTAAGATAGATAGATTTTAAATTGAAAGTCACTCATTCGATCGTATATGGGCCCGTAAACGCTTAGTCCCGGGCCCAAAATTGCTTTCGCGGGGGCCCGTATGTGGTACTCCCAGGCCCGAATTTTGTCTCTACGAGCCTGGGTATTATCTTCGGAAGACTGACCACCCTCTTTGGTAACTTCTTTAAGATTGGGTTTTTGAAAATTGACTGTGATATTAATATAAGGAATAAAAATTTAGCTCAATCGGTTGAACAGATTAGAAGTAATAAAATTCACAGGTTCACGAACAGACATACTTAAATCAATCTAGAAATATTCATAATAAATGAAAAGGTCCTACAAATTCTCCTGATGACATCACAGTTTTCCATATTTCGGACAAATTTAGACTCAGTTGGTTTTAAAAATTTCTTAAGTGTCGTCGTGTTTTTTCTGCATATAGCTTTAAAATGACTAGAATTTCTGTATAGTTGCTGTTGGGATTGTTTCCTTTGTCCGATACAATCATTATAAAAAAGGACGGTAAAGGAGACAAATAATGCCTAGAAGGAAGTAATTAAGTAGAACACAATATAGATTCTAGTAGTTCCTAGCAGAAATCTGTTTTTTAGATGAAATCCTTGTACTTTACGTATTTTCATGTATTAAGGCTCACAATAACAAGTACTTCTTGTCGAGAAAAAGTGCAATCTGAGGCTTTTCTCGGATATTACGGAGACACAACAAATAAATAAAAAAAACCTTTACGGAGGAATAAAAGAGGTTGCTGCAATAAAAATTAACCTTTTAGCAGCAATCAAATATAGTTTGGCCTCTTTAGCAATCTCACTGAAGAAAAAGGTCAAACAGTGCCAATAGCTTTCTTTGTTGACCCCTTTGAACTTCGAAGCTCACTTTGGATGAACCTCGAGTAATCAAACCTTTACTGGCAGAGTTATTATGGGGTTGAGCTGGTTAGCAGTTAACTAAACCCCTAAATCACTTTGGACTGTAGAAGCAAAGAATGCTTAAATCATGTCTCTGTATTCGTGAAATATTTGCACAATTCACCAAAACAGGACGTCTACAGGAATTGCTGACGTTTTTAAACATTTAGGGCTTTTTACACCGTTCATTTCTCCTGGTCTCTGCATTTTGCCATGCTATCCTGTTATGCAACGAATAATGTGAAAATATTTGAGAAATGGGGTGACTTTACCTACACGTAATGGTCCCAAGCTGAGTGAGAAATTCCTTCGTCGAGTTTAATATAGGTACCGGGACATAAAGTATAAAAATGTTTGGAATCCCACTGTTTGCAGAATATCAGTGTGCCACGTTGAAGTTACCAATTTGAATTGAAAGAATTTGTTTAATATTGTTTTGGTCTGTGCTAATAAACACAAAACCCGAAAATTCAGAAAAAGTAAATATTTCGTCGGAAGGAGAAAGCGCTAAAGTTTGCGATGTAAAGCTCATAAACACTATTCCAATTTATCAAATTTTTATGAGAACCTTTTCTCTAAAGAGGTTTCATAAAAATAACTTTTCCAGTACAAAAAAGGGCTGCTTAATTCTATTGATTCAATCTAAACACCCATTTTAGCAAATGTTAGATTGTTTGGTTAATAAAATAATTTTTAAAGAAGGAAAGTGACAAATCTATTTCAGAAATATTTGGTAAATAAAATAAAATCGTTTTATGTGAGCACTACATGTGTTGGATTGAAAACGCTAATATATTAAGAACGTGGAGATTATCATGGAAACCGAATCAGCGAGATGTGCAATGCGAGAAATCAAGGAAGGAATATGTTTAATGCAGTAAAGAGTAAAGAACGACTCGATCTTGTGGTAAGTGAGGTTAAAATTAGTACCGTAAGGTCGGGTTACTTTGGCTCCTTTTTTCGTTGGTAGATAGGGATATCAACTATTAAGTTAAAGTACTAAATAGAACTTTAACTGCTATATTGGTGCTTTTTCCGCTGAATTTTCACAGTTCAAATTTCGTAAAAAAGAAAATAATTACACTACCAGTCGCTCATTAGAGCGAGTTCTGTTAAGGAGTAGACCATCCTTGTACTTTAAACATTTCGATTTTTTTATGGTCGCAAATTGAAGATTGATTCTTCTCGCACCGAATCCGCCAACCCCGATCGCTTTGTTTGCAATGTTAGTGATCCTACAGCCGACTTACACAGGTGCTTTTCCAAAATTCTCCCTCTGATTCCGCTGATAATAATTCACTCGAGTCAAGAGAATATTTTATGCTTTGTGTACACATTGATAATTAGCCGTCTACAATGTTGAAGAGCCGCATCCTCCAGTAGCAGCGGCCATGATATAGCCGTCAACTTTGCATTGTTTTTTGAGAGCGCCTTTTTTGCAATTTTCACTCTTCAGCAAAGCATTTGATAAACTTCCCCACTCTGTGTTTACGCTCAGGTTTAGTAAGTTGGGTTTCCCCCCTACATATTCCTCGAATGGCTCTGCTCTTACGTAAAGGATAGGACATATCGGGTATCTTTCCGTAACACCATATCTAGAGTCGTTAGTGCCTCATCGGGTGTACGGAAGGGTAGCCATCTAGCTCCGGTACTGTTTATTCTTGCCATTGACGCCATTATTTCCCTGATCAGGCACTCAAAAGTCTTAATATATACGGACGATATGAAGATTTTCTCTTGCGTTAGAAACAGTTATGAATCTTCCCGCATTCAGGATGATTTAAATACCTTCAAGGACTGGTGTGATTCTAATGGCCTGCAGCTTTATTGAAAAAAATGTGAACTTATGTCATTCTCTAAGAATCTCAATCAGCTCCACGTCTTTGATTATACTTTTGCGAAAATTAATATCCGTCGCGTGCAATCCGTGACTGACCTTAGTGTAAAGCTGCACAAAAACAACTCGATTTCACTCTGCATATAAATTATATCGTCTGTAGATTGAGTTCTGTTTTATGTAAAACGGTGGTCCAGAGAGTTTTCTGATTCTTGAGTATGCATCTCAGGCTTGGCGACCTTGCTAGGCTATTCATTCTAGACGCACAGCAGAGCCTTGTTAGGATCGCATTAAGAGAGTGGATCATTCCACTCAGGCTTCCTCTTTATGTGGATTGCCTCCTTTTGCTTAATATGCACTCTTTTGACAATTGCTGACTTAGTCTTTATTCACCAGCTTTTGAACTCGAACAAAGATTCTGGTGTTCCTGCAGGTAAGGTTTTTTTATAAGCATACTCCCTATGGCTTTAGGAAATTGCCTTTACTACATCTCCATCACTTTCGGTCTAACTATGATATGCAAGAGCCAATAAATCGCAGAAGTAGACCGTGCAGATGTGCCCTATTTTCGACTTAACTCTTATTGAGGATTCGCTGAAGCGATTTCTGTTCTCTGAGCACCCCTGATTGTTGTGTGTGCGTATTGCAGTTTAAGCTATTTTTAGAGCTAGTACGCATGATATCTTATGAACGGAGTTTCTCAGATCAATGAAAGGATGTAGAGGAACTGAATATAATGAAATATTAAAGAGAAATGCAAAAAAAAAATATTATGAGGAACATATTATGATTGACACATTTATAAAAACTAAAAAATTCTAACTGCCGTAATTTTTTCCCAGGGACAAGACTGGTAGACCTGCTAGCCACAAGACAGTAGAGTCTACAGCAAAGTGCTTTTTTCAGAACCTTGGATTGAGCTGAAAGCTGTGTACCAAGAGAAATAAAGTGCTCCAGTTTGATGCGTCGACGTCAGTACCCTTAAAAAACTGTTATTGGACTGATTAGCTTTTTAAAGATACCTAGTTTTTATTGTATATAAATATATGAGAGATTTTCAGTCATTTATGTTTTTATTTACATATATCCCTGTAAGTTCCCAAAATTTCACTAAATAACAAGTTGTAAAGGACTCTACTTTAGTTAGTGTGCTGCCTAGCAGTAAAAGTTCAATGTAATATTAAACGAAACTTACCTTAAAAACTCCGTTACACTAGAAAGTTTGCAGACGCAAATAAAACACGTTTTCACATGACAGGAGTCCAGAATGCAAACGGCTGCTTTAACCTTGAATGAAAATTCGTGCATCCAACCAAAACTACTAGGCGCCAGTAACGCTATCTAATATTTCCGGCTTAAACTAAATTGATTAGTCTTATTGCTGCAAAGAGGCGGGAGATTCAATCTGTTTTTTGATTTGAGCCATAGTTGCTATCTAGAGCCCAAGTAAGCCGACCTTACGGTAAGGAAAATGTCTAGGTTTAAATAGTTGAAGCTATCAGAATTTGACAAAGTAGAATAAACAGGGCTCTTTTGCATTTTTCACAGTCTAGTCTTGAGCTTAACTGTGAGTTCTGATTTTCTGATTTGCGCACTAAAAACGTTAGTCGTAATAAGTGAAGTTTAACATTATTCCCTAAAAAAATATGGTTAACGCTTTACTTTAATGACCAAATTTTTATTAAAATTGCAGGAGGAGAGGTGACCTTGCAGTTCGGTATGTACATTCATATGCTTTCGTTGAAATAACTATATTTCATGTATCGAAAATTGGGGGAAGGGGTGACCGCCGCGATTTCTTACTTGGATGTTTATGGGAGGGCACCCTTCAATGGCTACCCCCACCGTCCCCGCATGTATATATAAGGCGCGGAATGCAATTTTCCCGTTTTCAAGATCAAAAAAATATATAAGAGATGATAGTTTTTTTTTATTTATTTCAGATTTCTCATCCAAAAATACATACAACCACAAATTTTAACTTCCCTTAGCCCCCACCCATCAATATTTTTTTAAGGCGGTTTCAAGGATTTTTTTTAGGAAAAGGGGTTATAATTGATTTTTCTTAAGTTTCATAATTCAAGTTGTGTACGCTTTTCAAATGGCGGTGTAAACTAATCTATTGACATCTGTGTTACGGATCTAGAGAAAATACCACACTTAAACATTGTTTTAGTTTCTGTGCCGATTTAAACGTTTCCCTGATGCTACAATTTTTCTGAAGTGTTCCACGGATATATGTACGAACATAAACAAAGTGTGAGTTTAGTTTTATTTTGTTTTTGAATAAAATGCCGCGAAGGAGGTCAAACCTTAATAATGCACGCAGCATAGGAGCACGATGCCAACAAACTGAAACAAACAATAGAACGCACGCACTAAATATATAAAAAATGGATGTGTATTAGGGTGATTCAAAAAAATCGATTTTTTTAAGTTCCCATTGCGCAAAAAGTTAGTTCTCTGTAAAATAAAAATTCTTGCAGAATAGGAGTCGCTATTGAAGTCGGTTTTGAGAAGTCGCTCAAACCCTCTCTGCAACTAGGCACTTTTTGGGCGATTTTTTAATTCTTGCTCGGCGCTTTTGGGCGATTTTTCAATTCTTGCTGGGCGCTTTTGGGCTATTTGTTGTCACAGTTGAAAATTTTTTCCTGTCGAGTCATCTCAAATTCTAATTTTGCGCGAGTAACTTTTACTGAACTGCAAACGAGTCCAAACTGACTTTTATCGCAATGGCGTTTTTCGCTCAAACTCAAAGTATGCTCAGTGCCGTTGTGTTTATATCTGAAATTCATTTTTAATCACACCAATTGCACAAAGGCAGTTCTTGGTTATGTTTTGAAAAGGGCATGCACGATTGAATAAATAATAATTTTAGTTTTCCTTTACATAAATATTAATTCCTAAAAGATTAAAATGTGCGTAATAAGTAGATGGAAGCAACTGGATGAATTATTAAATAATTAAGAGTATTTTTTGTTTTTCACGCGCCTCTACCAAAATTTTAAATTTGTGTTACTTGTATCTGTTGCTGTGATTACTGTAATAAATATTACATTAAAATTGTTAAAACAACAATTTGAAGAGGGACTTGATTGATTATAAAATCAAAAGGCGATTTTTGGGCGATTTCAAATAATGGCGCGGCGACATTGGGCGACTTTAGCGCCACGGCTCGACGACTTTTGCTCCATACCTGTACTGTACTGATCCACCACAGGCTACCGAAAAATCGCCGAAATCCTCTGCGGTACTTTCATCAGCTCCAGTTATACAGCCAGATAACCAAACTGAAGGCGACAAATTGAATGACGGCAGTGACAACTGGTCCAAGGTTTTTCATAAAAAACGGCGCGACTTAAAAATTGTGGGTACAGCAGCACCAGCTTAGAACATTTCTGTAATAAGTGCTTTGAAATGGCTGCACTTGTCGCGGCTTCATCCCCAAACATCAGAATATTGCATCATAAAATTCGTCGCCTCTAATACCGGAATTTCACCTGATCTGTTCGCCTGCAAGCGTTTGAAGAATTTTTAGCAGCCCAACGAGAAGACGAGAACATATCTCTAATGTTGACATGGAAAGAGATTGACTCCCCCAATTGAAAGATTTTTCAGACAGAAGCGCACCGTTAAAGAGTTACTGGGTGCAATAAAATACACTGTGTGCTGAAGAAGGAAGATTGAAGCGTAAATGACGACCACCCGACGAGTCAATATGCCGAATGCAGGTATTGGTATCCAAAAAAGAAGAAAGTACGTGCTGGAAGAATTCCATAATGGCGCTTCAGGAAGACAGCTTTGCGTCAATAAGACTTTGGAGAAATTACGAGAACGATTTTGCTGGTTGGTTATGCGGAGGACATGGAGGACTGGTACCATAAATGTGCTGTTTATATCTGTAGCGAAGGACCTCACATCAAAACAAGGGGAGCCATGCAGCAATACAACGTTGGAACACCTTCTGAGAGAATTACGCTTGACGTTGCCAGAACATTTCCTGAATCGGATCTATTCAACCGATAGATTGTAGCGAGAACGGCTTATTTTAGTAAATTGTCAGAAGTATATGCAATCCCCAATCAATAAACAAAGATAGTAACAAAGGAGTTAGTAACAAACTGGATCTGCCGATTTGGCATTATTCATGTGTTTCAATCCGACCAAGAACGTAATTTTACATCGCAAGTGTTCCAGAACGCTTGCGACTTTTTTGGAATAAGGAAGACGCGGACAACACCACTTTACCCATTGCTTTCGGCAACGGCTACATGGAAGATAAGGAGTTTTCTCGCGCTAAATGCAACTGCAGTGCTGCAAAAATAAATACCAGTCAAGTGGCAGTACCAGTAGGGTACCGCAGAACACTTTTGCCAGTGCGAAATATTTGCCACACAAAACTAACAGAGTGTGAACATGTCGTTTTCTGCATAGTTGGATTTGGATTTCTAATACCACAGCCCACTCTAGATATATGTATGTAAGTCTGGAAGCTGACACGAACAGCTGAGCATTAGTGGTGTAAACAAACAGAAACTTGCTACAGTAAAGAATAGGAAAAGTTTTCGAAATTCTGGGTTTTTGTAGTATTTCTCGCACGATTATCAATAAGAATTTCTATGTGCTTTAATGGAAAGACTTTTTTGTGTTCGTTTTGTTGAGGTATTGGGGTTAGAATGCGTCAATGACATCATCATTTCTCTTTTTAGGCTGTGCTTACACCAAACTTAACAGTTCTAGTTTCAGTTTGGTATAGACGTGTTGCACGGGAAGTTTTTTATTATTAATTTTTCCGTTAGGATGCATATCAGTTTATGAAATTTAGTGTGCTTAATACAATAGTTATTGCAAATTTAAGTGAAGCAGCAAGATTGTGCCGGCATTTATTGGGTTTAAAGCGTCATGAAAAGATATTGTGTCTTAAATTTAAGGAAACCAGAAAAAACAAGCCTCGCCTGAGTTACTGCCTTTAATAAATTGGTGGACAGGGAGTTATATAGAGTAAGCTATATGAAATTTATTCCGTTGCTCCGAAAGATATATACAACTTAAACGAAACTTAATATAATTGTTCGAAATTTCTCCTTAGGTTATTTCTACAAAAGGAAAGCGAACAGTTTCCCAAGTCACCTCTGTGAGAGAGGATGTGGTGGGATATCGACGGAAGAATTTATTGACGTTTTGAAGCATATAAAAAGGAATGCAAATGTTTTCATTGAAAATCCGATCCTTATTCTTTTAGACAACCACTTATCACACTGCCGTCGGAAAGATGCTTTGTTTTCTTGCCGTGCAGTTACAATATATAATGATCATGATTGTGAAAATATTTAGAAGAAACCGGAAAAGTGCGAGTTGAACTCGCGTGGAGAGGGTTCCGTACGATGAATATGTTATCATGTTTTTTTAAATCTGACCCAAATTTGTTTGTGGTAACTAAAAAAAGTATGTATGGTTCCGGATTGTCCAGGGAAATTGCTGAATATACTGTCTAGTGTTTTTTTTTTTTTTTTTTTTTTTTTTTTTTTTTTTTTTTTTTTTTTTTTTTTTTTTTATATGATGTTGCCAAAGCTCAGGGGATGCCCTATGATGCTAAAGCACAGCCTTGGCAGGAAAGGAATTAAGGATGAGGGAAATGGGTTAGGAGGTTGAGTGAAGGAGGTGTCGATGTACGCCCCGTTTGAAAGTTTCAGGCTCATAAGACGAGGGAAAAACAGAAGATGGTAAACTGTTCCACATTCGTGTTGTTCTGCTAAGAAAAGATTCCCGAAATTTGACGGTACGTCCAAATTTGACCCGGAGAGTAAAGGGGTGGGAGCGACTTGTAGATCTTGTATCGCGCGTTGTAATGAGTCTACAAGGAATCAGGCTAGCGATTTCGTTAGAACAATGGCCATGGAAATAGCGATAAAAGAGTGAGAGACAACCGACATTCCGTCGATGCTCAAGAGAGTCAAGGCCCTCAGAGATTGAGGAATCGCCAATAAGTTTAACAGCCTTACGCTGAACTTTGTCTAACGCGGACAATGCGGTGTGTCCTGCCCCTGCCCAAATATGGGAATTATATTCAAGTCTAGGCCTAATGTGGGACTTGTAGATCAACGCTAAGTCGGGTGGGGTGAAATATTTCTTACATCTCTGTAGAAAACCTAAACATTTCATCGCACTTTTGGCGATTGCAAATATATGATCAGTCCAGCTAAGATTGCTGGATATCTCAATACCCAAGATCTTTAGGGAGGGTGAATTGGGTATATTCACTCCGTCGACTGAAATGGGTTGGGGGTGGACTGGGCGTTTTTAAGGGACATTAAACAGCATTGAGTTTTGGATGCATTAAACGTAACACGATTTGCTCTGCCCCAAGCGAGGACCTTAGAAATGTCGTTGTTTAATGATCTAAACATGCGTTCCCGATTGACTTCTGTAGCATTTCCACGTGAATTCATTACAGAATCAAATGAGTACGCGAAATCAAGGGTGCTGTCGTCGGCAAAACTATGAATAGGATTGAGAGTAAGGGATAAGAGATCATTGATGAAAAGAAGAAATAAAGTTGGTGAAAGAACTGAACCCTGAGGTACACCGGCATTTATTTCGTGGGATGCAGATGTAACGCCGTCAATAACTACACGGATTGAACGGCCTGACAAAAAGCTCTCTATCCATTTAACGAGGGTAGGATGCAGACCAAATGTTTGAAGTTTGGCTAAAAGGGCAGCATGCCTGACTCTATCAAAAGCCTTTGAAATATCAAGAGCGACGATTTCGGACTCACCGAAATTATGGAGACAATGATTCCAACGCTCCGTTAGAGCCGTTAGTAAGTCTCCGGTTGAGCGGCCAGCGCGGAAACCGTACTGGCAATCGTTGATAAGATGGTTATTTTCTAGATATGTGAGAGTTGATGAGCGATTCAAAAACTTTGGATATGATCGAGGTTAGTGCAATTGGTCTGTAGTTAGAGGGGTCGCATGCCTCTCCTTTTTTAAGTATCGGCTGGACATGAGCAAGTTTCCATACACTTGGAAATATTCCTGTTGAATATGACAGGTGAAAAAGTTTGCGCAGAGGTTTAGCCAAAGCAGAGGCGCAGCATTTTAAAACAAGGGGCGAGAAACCATCAGGCCCAGTAGCTTTGGACACGTCGAGTTTCGAAAGTACTCTAAAAACTTCCCGAGTGCGAAAGTGTAGCGGCTTTTGCCTACTAATGCACTGTGATAGAGATGGAAGTGGCTGCGATGATGGTGGCAAGTACGAGTTAGCAGCAAAATTAGCAGCAAACAGGTTGGCCTTGTCCAATGAGTCAGTAAAAACATTCCCATTATAAATGAGTGGTGGTGTTGACGAACAGGTGAAATTGTTCTTTACGGTTTTTACTAGAGACCAGAAGCCCTTACTACCCTTTTGAGTAGAAAATACCTTCCGTCTGATGCTCTGGTCGAAATTGAACTTAGCCCGGCTAATTGCTGAATTGCAAATATTCCGCGCATCTCTATAGATACGTCTCGATTCCTCTGAAGGGCACAATTTATATGCCTGGAAGGCTGCTTCCTTCTTTTTAATGGCTGCGAAACAGTCATTATTGAACCAATTGGTGTTAGTTGGTTTGATGTTCTTGAAGCTATGAGGAATAAAGCGATGCATTCCAAACCATAGGATGTTCAAGATATAATCGGTGCTTCTGTTAACGTCCTTCATAGAAAAGCAATCAGACCAGTCCAGCTCTCTGAGATATTTATTAAGTCCCGCCCAATCAGCATTTTTATAATGCCACACTAATCTTTTGGTGGAGTTTAGATTAGTGGTTGTCAGAGAGGAGATGGAGAATTGGGCGGAGATTAGACAATGGTCCGAATTACCCAAGGGAGACGTCACCGAAACCGAGTATTTTTCTGGATGCGATGTTAGAAATAGATCTAAAAGGTGCGCGTTGTGCCCCGAAGTATCAGGAACACGAGTCGGACACTCAACCAGTTGCTGTAAATTAAAAGACTCACTAAATAACTCGACGTGTCTTCCAGACGGGCTTGTGGTAGAAGAATGCCTGAGCCACTGTGTGTTGTGGACGTTGAAATCTCCAGCAAGAACGATTTCAGAAGAGGGGGATAATTCCAAAATCTTATCGATATCGGAAGACAGTTTATCGAAGGAGCACACAGTGTCAGTGTCAGACATATTCGGGCTGCGGTATAAAAAGCAGAAGTGAATAATGTGTTGAATTCTGTTTTGAATATGTGGACTAAAACCGAGTGATAGAAGGTATTCAGATATTTCATTTTTGGATTTTTCACCCCCACCACACTCGCAGCGTACCACTCGCTTGCTAGGCATGCGGCATTCCTGACCGATTGGCCACTTGACGGAGCGTCGAGCTGTAGGCACTTAGCGCTGTAGGTATGAGGAGCGACGGAGGCCTGGCCTAGTTAAGTCGAACGAGTAGTTCCAATAATTTATGCCAAAAGCAAACTTAACATTGTAGTTAAAAAACCTGTTCTCCCTTATATTCCAAATGCGTACGCACAATATTGAGCGATTTACCATTTTTATGTCATTTATTTACGTTACACGTGCGTGTTCGTCACAGAATTTCATATGTGTGACAGACGGACAGACAGACAGATACAAGAGTGATCCTATAAGGATCGGTTTTTTTATTTGGAAGCACGGAACCCTAAAAAGACCAAAATTACACGTTTTTACAGAGATTTAAAAGAAAACTTTTAAATTTGGCCCACTCTAACCTACTTGGATTGGTAAACTTTTCCAATACAAATAGCAGTACTGATACTGGTATTGTAAAAAGTTCAAATACCGGCACTGGTATTGGTACTGGCAGTCAGTATCATATAAATATTAACAATTTTACACACACACAATTTTATATAGAGTACTTCACAATTTTTTGACGCATTTGGAAGTGCGGAAGGTAACACTGTATTTACATAGCATAATATATTATACAATTATCGTTGTGTTAATATACTTCTTCCTATTGCTAAATCGAGTAACAATATAAATGTTGATTTAAAACTAATAGATTTACGTGAATTCATTAGGTCTTGCAAAATCTGTTTAAATTCGAGGTATACGATGAAATATTCGTAGTTCTGGTTTTACATGTGAGGTACTGGTAGTACCTAGGTACTATTAGTATTTTTCTTATGACACTAGTGGTATTGGAAAATTTTACAAATACTGGGTTTGGTCTCAATACTGCAGTACCAAAATACTAGAATACGAACAGCCTTGCCCAAGGCCTGTAACCTCTAGAGGGAATTTACGGCTAAATTGAAGTTTTTGGAAATAGTTACTATTTTTCAAAACTGAAAATACAAACACACTTATGCATTGGATTTATGCACAAAACTACTTTTTTTGTATTCATCTAGTCCCAAAAGGGCACAGTGAAAATGATCAAAAGAGTGCATACATTTTTATCAACGTCGAATAGCCAGATTTATTCGGCAATTCCCAGGTGAACTTTATCGAAATCTGGAAACGCGCAGAGCTTTCAGAAAAAGCAAATCGTGGCTCGTTATAATGCAAAACCTGTACGTTTTTGCGATGTGTTAAATATCTTAAATACTGTGGGATTATTATCAGCACGCGAGAACACCTTCGGCCTTTAGAATATGGCAGAGTCAGTGGGCAACAAAAGCAGAAACTAATCAAATGGAACCATTATCGGCAGATTACCCAATTCGAGCCCTATTTCCTAAAAAACGACAGGTATTGATTCCATTACTTCGGTCAGGCAAAACTGATACCAGCAGGAAGCGCTTTAATTAAATTTTAACAGGAGGCATTGGGCGGTAGAAGGTAATCGGTGAAAATTTCGTGATCAGAGGGCATAAAGGAACGAGCTGCGTAATCCTATCGTGTGACTAACAAACCATCTAACAAATTCCTGCCCATTATGGGGTGCTAGGTAATTTGAATCCGTTATCGGGTATTCTACGCCTATTGCCGTTCTAATTAACTTGTTCGTGGCAATTAAGTAAATTAAGTGTAGGCAGCAAAATTTCCAGGAATTTTCTTAGCAATCCATAAAGCGAGATGAATTTTGTAAATTTAGGTAAATGGAGTCACCCTTATCCGGTTAATTATCAGCAGAACCAACTATTTTCTCTTATCGTGGACACACGGCTCAAGGCGGAGGTTTAATGATTGCCTTTTTGGGTTTCTTTCAGGGTGAATCGCACCCATTATCTATAGGTATGAGTTTCGGCAAGGTTAAATGAATATATGTATGTAGATTATGGGAATTTTTTAATTTTTGACACGTGATATAACTGTATTCATAATTATAGCAACAATCTTCTTTTCACCTAAATATTTCTAATATTATGTATATCCGACCCGACGTTGTTCAGGCTGCCCTTTAACATCAAAAAAAGATATGTTAGGTGGCTTCATCTAGGCCCAATAAACATCTTTGTTGTCTTAATGTCCATTTATTAGTTCAGACAGTTTTTATATCAAGGTTTTAGTAATTATAATCGCTATAATACACCTCTTCCGGTAGCCTTCTTCTAAAAAAATCAAAACATTTGTATTTTTCTGCTTATGCCCTAATTCAGTCTACGAAAATCACTTTAATAGACGCACAGGCATGGACAGATGATTGAATGACAGACAGGCGGACATCAGTTTGAGAATGGTCTAAAATAAATTCAGATAACCTCAAAATGTGGATATCTACTGCAATCCTGATTTTGGAAATTTTTTTTATTCCATTACCTTTTGCGAAAGTCTAAATGCAAAAGTGGTTATATTGGAAATTGTTATTTCAAATAAGAAGGACACATGATACACGTTACTACACGTTATTCCGTTAATAATATAGCTGCAAGTTGGACCAATCTTTGAAGGAGCATGAACAAAACCCCGACTTTGGCTTCAATTAAATCTTACGCGGGAAGTTTTGTATGACGGAAAAACCTCATTATGTGTGGACCGCTTTAGATGATTTTTTTTGTTTTATAGAAGTGGTAGGGGTGGTTGGAGGAGAGAGGAGGGGATTGGCGAACGGGTCAAGGGAGAGGAGAGGAGGGTAGAGGAATATATCTTCGTAACGCGTGGACCCATTTTTTTTGTATAGTGTGTCGACCTATTGGTACCATATTCCGAACTTTAGACTTACGTTTGTGATGGGGGAGAAGCGCAATTAACTTTGGAACCATTTTGGATGATCCTTTCGCTATGACTTTTCTTGTAAGTCTTTTGCGGTTGTTTACTACCATTGTAATTTTTTTCGGATAATTCGCATAAAAACAAAATTGAAAAGTACAATTACTGGTACTCTAGTCGTTGGGGAAGAGGAGCCTAAGTACAATATCTACCTCCATTGTTAAAAATTTTGTAAATTTTAAAGGAGGAGAAGAGGTGAAGCATATACCATAGACAGACGACACCTATTTGTTACAATAAATTGTATTGTCATAATTTTGCAGTCACCGTACGGACGGCAATTTTAACTTTTCGACTACTTTCTTAATACATTCCTTCTTGTCAAATCAATACGAAATATCCAGTGATACCGTTCTTTTCAAACGTAATTTTTGCAAAAATTACCATCATTTTTGGGGAAAAAATACGATAAGAATAACGTACCAGACAGTTATGATAATTTTTGTTAACAGACTGTCGTATCTATTATCATTGTTGGGGGGATTGAACGACCTGACAATGAACTATCTATCCTTCTTAATAGTGAGAAGGCAGACCATATGCTTGAAGTTTGCCTAGAAGAGCATCAAGCCAGACTCAGCGACGATTTCGACAATTTACGAGGCCAGCCCGGACACCGTACTGGGGTTCGTTAATAATAAGTTAGTTTAATCACCTGGTTACTTTCATCAATCGGAGACGGAGTTGGACCAATGGATGAGTTGCACGAGCGCCATACTTCCAGCCTCGGTCCTCCGTGAGTTTTTAAAATAAAATAAAAAAATTCACTCCGTCTCTAGCCCGCAGCAATGCACAAAAACATCATCATCCATTTTCCCTCACTCTGCTTACCGTAACTCCCTTCCGGTCAAAATCATGCTAACGAATCATACTGTTGTCTCCTCGGACTTGGCTACATCATCAAAGAAAACTGATGGTTGGTCGTATATCTCTACAATTTCTTCCTGGATTAAATAATTTTAGTACAGTCCTGTGGTATATTCATCGGCTGGTTACATCCTGAAATTGACTTCTGCTTTATCATAGCGGTATGTTAAGCCTGTTCCATCAAAATTACTGGAGTTGCGTGCGATGATATATGCGGAAATGTTTTCTCTGCATCTTGCTTCAAGCGGAGTACTAGAGCTTCGTCGGCTGGAACTTCTATCTGTGCTGCGTGCTGTGATGTAAGGAGATTCATGATTCATGGCTTTACTTGAGAGATCGTACGACATTTTTCTAAGGTATCCTTGGTGTCTCTTCTCGTAGTTTCTATTAACGGCAGACTCCAAATGAAGAGGACTAACTTCTTACGCCGAATATAGGAAGATATGGTCTAGTTATGGCATATAACGAACAAGAAAACTCCCAACTAGGACCCGTAGGGATGTCGTCAGGACAACGGTGGTGTGCATGAGTCATTGAGCAATCGGGGACCATATTACAGGGCTAGTTATCTCTTTTAAGCACAGGGATGAGGGCACGAAAGATAGTCTTTTTCACTTCCTATGCGAATTGTTAGCATTTTACAGGATGAATCTGATAACATCCTCTCGATCATATCTCTACTTATACCTACTTTATCTCCAAATATTCGAGTCACGATTTTCTGTGGTATCAAAACGGCACATTGGTGCTAATTTGGCCTCCGCCGATGTGGATATCTTCAACTTCTTTAGAGATGACGGATATGCATTTCGATGACTAAAGTGTCGCGCAATTCGTATTCCTGCTTCTTTTCTAAAGTACTGTTCTTGTTCTATGGTTCCTATTTTGTGTTATTTATTGTAAAAGGTTACAGTTGCCATGTGAAAGAACAACTTCTTTCTTGTCTTAATTTCACGAACAGGAAGAGCAGTCACAAAGGCTTTAACTCCAATGGAGCATCCAAAAAGCGTTTATTCCTAATTGTAGGACTAAGCAGCTAAAAGACTTTTTACTTCCCAGGGTAGGATGAAGCAGCTAGAAAAGCTTTAGTTCTGGAGAACAGGTTTATTGGAGCTGCTAAATTGCTAATTTGCTGTATTTTACATAATGTTTGACATATGTCTCACTTAATTAATTAAAAACGAAGTACAAACATTTCTTTTTAAATACTAGAGTGAATCAAATGTAGACGAGACTTTATTTAAAAAAAAATTATGATTTGGTTTAATGCAATAGCCAAGCACTTATTATCTTTTAACATTATATCCAACGCATCTTTTCCATCGAATTGGGAGGTTTTTGATGCCGGTAACGTAAAATGAAGAGGATTATGTTAGGAGCCGATTGCGCATGAAGGTCTCCAGTTCTGGAATGTCCTGGAATCTTATCATCTGAGTGCTTGTTTGAGCGGCCCAAGAAGATAGATATCGCAGGGCGATAAGTCAGGGCTATAAAGGGGATGCTGAAGTGGTTGATCACGTCGTTTCGAGCGATAAGCGTTTCTCACCTTACTCAAAAGCTCATATTAATAAGCAGCATTTATTGTGCGACAGTCCTGCAAGAAATCAATTTACAGAACGCAATGGCAATCGAAGAAATCAGTTACGAGAACTTTGCCGCAATGCTGGTTCGAGGACGGCGAGCTTGTTTATCATTTTCAACCCGCTCAAGTCCTTCCTTGAACTCCTTATGACAAAAAAAGACGCGAGCCCTTGACAGCGTTTGATCACCAAACTGTGAAGTCAATCTTTTTATAGCCTCAACTAGTTCTACTCCTTCTTCAGAAAGAAATTTAGTAATAATGCATTGACATCCCTACCTCTGCCCAAGTAGCGGCCGCTCGTTCTCTTCAAACTTACTTGCTCAGAAACAACGTTTATGTGGTGTCAATTCGAGACAATGATTGCAAGTGGACCTACAATTTAAAGTGGTTTCTGAACCACTGACACTTTCTTTGCAACCCCCATGGTCTTTTTAATGTATGGTCCTATAAAAATGTATGGTCCGATAAAAAACGACACCAAGATCCCTTACTCTATCCAGTCTGGTAAGCAAGTTGAAACTGTCAGAATAGTCATACATCAACGGATCGATCCTTCTACAATACGAGACAAAACTACAATTGTTACCATTTAGAGGCATATTGTTCGCAATTCATCAAGAACTCATCAAGAAGAGACAACACGAACAATTTTAGTATCGTCAGCATAGCATAAAATTTTCGTGTTCGCTGAGACGGAACCCATTAATCATTAATAAAAATAATAAATGGAAGCGGACCTAAATGACTGCTCTAGGGCACACCAGAATTGACGGATATTCAATAGAGAGTCTGTGTCTGTTAGATCAGAGATAGGAAGAAATCCATTAGACAAAAACAGTTGCAGAACCCAACATAGTACGTTTGAAAACAAGAAACTTGTAATCAATGCGATCAAAGGTCTTAGTAAAATAAGACATAATTAATGTGTTGATAGCTTGAGGACTCCACGTTGACTTGCCTTTGATGTAATCATGCTGGACAAAATTCTTTATATTATTTTTAGTATTATAGCCTTGACGAATGTGTAATAAATAAAAAATTAAAATGCTGTTGTTGTGTGGTTAGGTAGTTGTCAGTAAAATACGGATCTGCTTATACAAACTTTATTAATTGATTGAATTGGAGGTGTGAGGTTCTGAAGCGCTGCGGCCACTGGGGCCTATTGTTCTAACCCTCTCAACTTCTTATAGCAAGCAGGTCCCTCTGAAGAGGTTCAAAAGCTCCCGCAGTTGGCAGTCGCTCAGCCCGCTCGGTACCAGGGTTGGTTTCCCGAACAGGCTAAATCTTGGTTTCCCGAACAGGCTACAGGGCATTCACATAGTACGCGTCCTTCAGATAGACTCTTCAGGTGGGGTCGATGGCTCTGCCTATCCTTACCAGGTGCTTCCCAGCTGACAGTGGCCGGTAAGCAGGCCAGAAAGAGTTCTAAAATCCGACCTGCTCAGCTTGAGGAGCTCCCTGGATCTGTCCGGCGACGATGAGGGAATAAGGCTCCTTAAGTGTGCGTGCCCCTCAATGTTGTTCCAATACAACCTATGTTCCTCACTTGCATGGTTTGCTAACCTTCTCCGGCCCTATGAAAGGCGTATTGACAACTTCCTAGCAAGTTCATCTGCTTTTCATTCCCCGTGTACCCCGGATGTCCCGGTATCCAGATCAAGTTGATTTGATTAGTTCTACACAGTTCATCTAGGCTCCTTCGGCATTCCCACACCAGCTTAGATCTGGTGGTAGATGAAGAAATTGCTTTAATTGCAGCTTGACTATCCGAGAAGATTAAGATGCTCTTGTTCTTAGGTGTACGTAAGAATATGTCAATGTAGTGGTGTGTGGTGTACTTTCCAGGGCCAGTGATAAACTGAATCGAGGGGAGTTACTTCATACCCCTGCCCCAACGCCCGATTCAGTCTTGGATCCATCCGTATACCATACTAGTTCCCATACACGAACATCTGGAATGATCGAGGTCTCACGGTTCTCCACCCGTATTAGAGGTGGTTGGAATGGTAAAAATCTTGCCGGCATTTGATCAGCTACCATGGCCAACTCAGGTGTGGCTTTAAGAATCGCCCTTATTGTCGTGTGGCCCTTACCTATGTTTCCCCCAAGGAGACCAGCTCCCTCTAGTTTGTAGGCCGCAAATAGAGGCAGACTTTCAACCACTATATGAAGAGGTTTGATATGTAGCATGGTTTCGAGTGCAGTCGTCGGCGAGGTGTGCATGGCTCCAGTTATGCATAGGCAGGCCATACGTTGCAGTCTGCTAAGCTTAGTCTTGATCACATTAAGGTTTGCTCTGTCCCAGTGAACGGAACAACGACCGTTTTGTCAGGGTTGACTAGAGGTCAACCTAATTACACCAGGTTGCAACTACATCTAGTGCCCCTGGAGTTGTCTTGTGATGTTGTCCCTCATATCGTTGGATGCCACAATTACAATGTCATTTGCATAGCCCTGCGCGAAGAAGCCCCGCTTATCGAGGCGCACCAGTAGCTCATCGATCACAAGGCACCATAGAAGGGTTGACAGCACCCCACTCTGCGGACATCCTCTTGTGACGCAGCCCTTGATCGTCCTGTCGAAGAGACTTAAGGTAAGATCTCGAGACCTGAGCAACACATCTATCTATTGACAAAAGGTCGTCCCAAGGCCTCTCCTTCTATCAAAGGCGCCTTCTATATCCAAGAAGGCTGCAATCGCAGTTATTATTGTTATTAACCGCTCCCTCCAGCTTGAGTACTAAGTCATGGAGTGCCGTTGTAGTGGATTTTCCGGTTTGGTAGGAGTGCTGCCGGGCGTGAGTGGAGAAGGTACCTCTCGCTGATCGCCCGATCAGTGACTTCTTCCATCGTTTTTAACAGAAACGATGTTAGACTAATAGGCCTGTATGCCTTAGCAAGTGTGTAATCTACACGGATTCGCTTCGGAATAAAGGCAATTTTCAGTCCTCCAGATAAATGGGATGTATCCCAGTGCAAATGACGCCCTGAATATTCTGCACAGCACCGGCGCAATAATATCACAGCCCTTCTGCAGGAGCACCGGGTACCCGCCATCCGTGCCAGGGGACTTGAATGGTTCAAAGGATGAAATAGCATCCTTGATAGCTTTGTATGTAAAGACCGAGCTGGCGAGTCGCCCTCCTTACTAGGTGGTCTGTTAGGCTGGACCTGTCTGCCTCGTTCGGATCTTCCAACCTCGAACCAGGGAAGTGGGACTACAACAGAATCTCTAGCGTTTTTTCCTGGTTTGGGTGTATGTCCCATCCGGTTTCTGAATTGTATACACCCGACGTAGTTTTCATAGGGGGTTTCATTAGGTCAATGGTAATAATTATCTAAGGTGAAGATATGAAAGAGTGACTGGATAATTCTGCTTCCATTCTTAAGAGTGTATCTCTGCAACTTTTGAAATTGGTTTGTTCGTACGAGCAGCATTCTTCGAGTCATATATTGTATAAAGACTAACTAAGCTAAAAAGTGAACAATAAGATAGTTTAAAAAAAAGTTTTACATCTACATATTACGACATTTTGAAGTTGCAAATTAAACAAACAAAACAATTTTCTAATAACAATTGTAGATACTATATAAAAATACCTGAACGTTTCAGCTCACGGGATCATAAGGAATGACGATTAAATAATTTTGTGGTATTTGTTTGGTTTACTTTATTTGCACTGATTTCAAAATTTCGTAAAAGATGTAAAATTAAAAATTATTTTACGCTTTTTGTGAAAAGTCGGTTCAAAATTTTTTTTTAAAAACTATTTTATTGATTTTCAATTTCTCCGAATAGAACCAGAAGCTGTGTCACTAATAAAGGACTCTGGTGTTAATGCTTGCTGTAAAACTGTTTCCCATTTCTCCATGTCTCGTATCCAGTTTGAGTTTGGTTTTGCTTCCTGTTTTATTGTTTGATTTCCGCCAATTTTAAAATATCCTTATAGACATAAAATGAAATATTATTTTATGCTTTTTAACACTTTTTTTTTTAAATCGATTCAACTATTTTTTATAAACAAATTGCACAAAATGTGCAGCAAAAATTCACTTGACCCGAGTTAATTTTCAAAAATAAAAATCAAAACAAACTACTTGTACACTCGAGCAATGTAAGAAATATAAAAATTTCAATCTTGCAATCTTGACTCTCTGGCGACTAGACGAAGCAATTTCCAAACCCTTTTTGTTTTCGATTGCTTAGAGGGTGGATTGGCTCCGCTGATTTATTATTTTTAATTGTCTATTTCGAGAAGTTGCGATTTCTTAAAGATTCTTCACCATCGTATGGTTTTCACGAGCCCACGTCAACGTCGCATTATTTCAACAACAATTTTGCTAAATCTAATTTCAACTTATTTAGAAATTGAAAAATTTGTTTTGATTTTTCGAAATATTTTCCAGAAAATGCAATGCACAACAGGAGACACGATAAATATGGTAGAAATGCATTTGATAAAATGATCCAGTTCGTCATTACTTTAACCTTGAATTGATTTGTAATGAATGGATTCTCAACCCTTTCTATGTAAGTTAATGTAATAAATAACTTGAGTAATTTTAAAATTAATTCTGTTTTATTGTTTTACTTTTTAAGACTTAATTACCCGTTACAGTCTGTACTAATAATTCATATTCATTGTATGTATTTATAAATAATTGTTAGTCTGTCCCCGCACAAGTTTTGGAATTATTAAATGAATATGAATATTTTTTGTAATCTTGTGATTGTTACACGTTTTACTTCACCGCCCACTCACCTCTCCGGAAAATTGAATTTTAATTGCCGCGTTATTGAAATAATTTGTTGTCCAGATATCCCCTATCAAAGTATGAAAAGTTTGAAAATCCGGCAATTTTATGCCCAACATTGGTACACCCTCATCGAGCCGTAAATTTGCATAATGAAATCACAAGGTAAATCGAATTTGCGTGACTTTTTGCTCCGCTTAAATCCAGATATTTAATGTGTACCCAGCATCCAGAGATCCACATACTCTCGACAAATAGAAAAAGTTTTTGGATTTTGGGATTCTGTGCAAAACTTCCATTCACTTTGTGTTTGGCGAAAGTTAAGGCGCGGTTTCCCTTCAGGTTGTCGAATTACCAAGAAGTACTCGAATTTACTAAATTTGATCTTGTCGACTTTTTGATTGAACTTTGGCGAGTGTTTTCTTTACTTATCGAATTTATTTTCCAGACTTCTGGCATCTGCTTGCGAATTCCCTAGCGAAATTTCTTATGACCTCTTCGTGCTTCCATTAAATTCAAAGAAACCTAACTGCTCTTGGAAATGGAGTTTAAAAGTACTATTAGATTATGCTTATAAGCTCAACGGTTGTTTAACTGAAATCTGTTATAAGCATATATAAGCATTTTAGAATAAAGGTTATATTGCTGTTATGCGAACAATTTGCCGCAACTTTCAATTTGTGTAACAGATGGAGCTCTTTGTTTGTGATGGGTTAATGTGGCAAGGACGATGTGAAATTTTTTTGCGGGTTTTCATTTTTGCTAAGGTGCTTTTGTTCTTCATTGCTTCATTGGAAAGTTTCTGAACTTAAATCAATTGTGACCTAGTCTTACTCTTATGTATCAAGTTCGTATGTACAGCATGCATGACTTTTATAAAAAAAACAATGTTCCTGTGGGATTAAAGTTAAATTTGGAAGTAGAGTAAAAAAATAGATCACGTGGACCGCAGTTTTGTTATCTGCTGATAAGGAGAAACTATTGGGCAGTGGACTGAAGTTTTCGCCTCTACAATGTATAAACAAGAGTGATATGGTGGATCTAGCTTTGGATCTGGAAGTCGCTCTTTTAGATGCACCGCTAGATATAAAGGCATTATGTACAAATATTTTGAAAAATGACAACTGTGGCGCAACTGTAGGAGAAAGTCATAGACGAATTCTGGGCAATTTGAAGAGTAAGTTGAAAAATGAAGACCTATTCGTTACAAAGGCTGCACAGTGGTGCACTCGAGCTTAAAAACGATCCTACCCCCACTTTACAAAATGATGTATGTATGGGTTAATAAAAATACATAAGGAGGGTGCACCAATCAGGCCGGTAGTTTCATATGTCAACGCGTTTGCATATAAGGCGGACCACTGGAGCAATTTTTTATCTCCAACTGATAAAAATATCGACTGATATTAGCACACCGAGGTTTTCTTATGAGTAACCACACACAGAACAATTTTTATATTGGCGATATTTTTGTCAACTGTAAACTTTTTTGGCAGTCGGAAATATTTTTCTGGTGATTGCCAATAGTCGTAGAGTGGATATCACCTGATATTCTTGTGTTGTGAAAGTAATTTTTGGTGTCCTTTATGTGGTTTTTTTTTTAAATGAAAATACAAATTTTTGAAGTAAATGCAAACAGGTTATTACTTAGTTAAGGAATGCCCTTGTTTATATGATAAGTCCATTAGCAGCTATTCAAAGCGAGATAAAACAGAATTGCTCCAAAACTATATACGAACTCGTACTAGCATTTCCCTCATTATTTTTTTTCCATATTTCCACAAATAATACATGATTATTGGTTCCATAGCACGTATTTTATTGTAAAATGATCTTATACATTTAAAAGATAAACAACAACTGAACTGTAAGTTCAAAAAATATCTCTTAGAAGTTGCCTTCAATATGCGCCGGTTGCAAATATATTGGACTGCTAAAAAATCGTGACAAATGGATCAGTTGATCAATCTTTAGTTGGAAATAAAAAATTGCTCCAGTGTACGGGTCCGCCTCAAGTGTGCAAAAGATTGAACGATATACTATTAAGTGAGACCGAGTTTATATCTAAATACTCAATCAAAAAAAGTACCGATTTAATAGAAAAAATTAAGTCATTATGTGTGCCATTATGCGATCATCTCATATGCGATCATCTCATATGGGATCATCTCTAGTCTTACAAGAACTAGCTTCTATTACTTCCATTATGTCAGATTTGTTTGGACGTCTAAAGTGAATTAAGTAAAATTAAAAGAATAATTATTTAAACTATATGTAAATGGACTCCGTGTATGTTTTTGAGAAGCAGTGATAGCGAGGAAGAAAATATCGCTATCAAGCGACGGAAGTTGAGGGATAGTTTAAATATTTTGGATATTCAAATTACCATGTAAAATTATTCAGTAGTTTTAATTGAATTTTCAGCAAATATCTTTCTAGTTTCAAGAAATTATTTCGCCTGTCAAAAGAGGCGTTTCTAGACGTTATGAAGGAGATACGGGATCATTTTAAACATCCTTTACGGGTTACGCACATTCCACCAATCTTGAAGCTTGGAATAACTTTAAGATTTTTGGCACATGGAAGTTACCAAGACCGTATTGCCCAGGAATATTTAGCTTCCGTATGCCAATCAACTGTTTACCGAATATTCGAGGAAGTGACCACAATGCTGGAAAATAAATTGTGCCCCCAAAAGATTTCCTTCCTCTTGTCGGAAGAAGAAAAAGTTTCGGCAAAAAAAACGTTCTTCGAATTAAGTGGTATTCCTGGTGTAATCGATGCTATTGACAGTACTCACATAAAAAATAGTTTTTAAAAAAAATTTTGAACCGACTTAACAAAAAGCGCTAAAAAGTATAAAATAATTTTTAATTTTGTATCTATTACGACATTTTGAAGTCGGTGCAAATCAAACATGCTAAACAAATGCAACAAAAACATTTAATCGTCATTTCTTATGATCCGAAACGTTCAGGTAGTATTGTCTTATTTTCAATTGTGGTTCTGTAGTTGTTTTATTTGTTTAATTTGAACCGACTTCAAAATGTCGTAATAGATAAAAAATTAAAAATTATTTTATACTTTTAAGCCCGTTTTGTGAAGTTGCTTCAACTTTTTTTTTTTGAAAACTATTTTATTTTGCACTTTTTAGTGTCTTCTACTCTATACAACGAAGAAAGAACCATCCAAATCGGACCTCGCGTTAAAAAGTTAGGTTTAACCCCCTACCCCACCTCCATCCCCTAAACATTTTTTTTCTGGTGGTATCGACCAAAGAGCGTACTCTACCCAACAGCAAAAGAACCATCCAAATCGGTCCACGCGTTACATAGTTAGGTTCCATTCCCCGCCCCCAACCTTTTTGTTCTCGTGTTATCAACCAGGGAGCATACTCAGCAGCAAAAGAACTATCCAAATCGGTCCACGCGTTACGAAGTTAGACTACTCCTCCCCCCACCACCAAACTCCACTCTAGGTCCAAATTATTCTCCTATTAGCATTGGGGGAATCACACTCTACTATACAACAGAAAAAGAACCATTGAAATCGGACCACGCGTTACAAAGTTAGGTTCCACCTCCACCCCCAACCCCACACCACCCTGGTATCAAACAGGGAACATACTCTACCCAAGAGAAAAAGAACTATCCAAATCGGTCCACGATTTACGAAGTTAGACTACCCCTCCCAAATTTCTTTCTCCTATTAGCAATGGCTGATCATACTCTGTACAACAAAAAAAGAACCATCCAAATCGGTTCACCCGTTACAAAGTTAGGTTTCACCCCCACCCCCTCCTTACTCTATCCAACAACAAAAAAGAATCATCAAAATCGGTCGACGCGTTACGAAGTTATGCCCGGTATAAAAAAAAATAAAATTTGGCAGAAGCAATTGGAGCATTTACATAATGGCCGAAAAGGATACCATTCTTTAATCGTTGTGGTTGTAAGTAGTGTAGTGTAGTTTAAAAATAGGTGTTTCAGAAAGCTACTTTTTACAACCCTCTACATCATGAGTTGGGGGTCGAAGACAATTTAAATCCTTTTCTTAAGCCTTCCATTTATTCCTAGATTTCTCCTTGGCATTTGCATTGTTAAGATAACCTTTTGTAACATCACGATGATTTTCCATGTAGGTTACCATGACATCAAACTGCTTCAAAGTAGTTGGTTTTGACCTAAATTTATTCAAACGGAACAATAATAATATTGTTTAAACAGGGATTCTTTTTTATCTTCATTTTACGCGCCGCTCGATAACAAACTTGCTTTCGAGTACAAACTTCACAATATTGAGATATTTTCGAGTAGAATTCAGGTCAGTTTTTAACCGTCTTCCCAAAAACAAAGTGGTTCCAAGTTCGACGTGTATTATTATTTTTTTTGTATGTCTGACCGGGCATAACTTCGTAACGCGTTGACCGATTAATCTGCATGTTCGATGGTTCTATTTCTGTTGTATACGAGTGTGATTTGGATGCTTTCTTTGCTGCTGTATAGAGTGTGATTCCCCATTGCTAATAGGAGAATAATTTGGTCCTATGGTGGTCGAGGAGGGGGAGGGGTAGGAACTTCGTAATGCGTGGACCGATTTCGATGATTTTTTTTTGTTCGGTAGAGTATGTTGCTTGATTGAAACCATGAAACGTTTAGAAAACGAGGGATCAATGCCGAAAAAGGGGAACATTTTAGTAAGAACTTATAAGGCCATCAAAGATAATAATATTAAAACTGGGAGAGTTACGACTTTTTCTTTGTTATTTTTAAGTAGCATGAAATTAAATACAGAAAATCATATATTTTTTCCAAATAGTTATTTCTATCTAAAATCGAAATATTATTACTTTTCTTTGCTTTACAAACAATTCAATCATGATTATAATTATATAATGATTGGTATCAGAATTTGCTTCAATAAGATGAGATTTATTACGTTCAATTATAGCCGCACACTCAAAGTTGCCTCTATCCATACCTTCTAAAGCAGAATCCAAATGAGTTGACAGTTCCAACAGTCTATGTAAATTGACTTTCATAGTTTAAACCATTCTTTAATAAATCTTCTTCCTTGCGTGTGAAAACAATTTTGCTTAAACTCGTAATCCTTGGATGAAAACTATTGACTAATCTCTGAATTCACAAAAAAATCACTGATGTTTTCAGACGAAATGGCACACCAAACAGTATATTTTGGGTATGTTAATATTTTTTAAGGATACCATGTGGATTGTAACCACTCCAAATACGACAATTCTACTTGTTAACGAAGCCATTTAACCGAAATTATTGGTCAATCATGTCGACCATAAATTTCACGTAATGCTCAATAAGTTGCTCAAACAGATTCATTATTTTTGCAATGAATTTTAAAAATTTCTACAGGTGTCTGTTTATCTTTTCATGGTAAAATAGCAAGCACTACTGAGTACCCTTGTTAAATTTGGAGTTTAACAAGAGAAACATTTGATTGCCGTCAGCTGGTAAAGGTGTATATATACATATATAGTATTACTTATTTGATGAACATTAATTATATTATACAAAACGACTGATAGCTGCGTTCAATAAAGTGTTCATTTACTTAAAATATGATTTTTTTATTACTACCAAATAAAATTTTTAAGTAATATACCTTATTGGATTAAATATTTGTTAATTCGGATTGATTGTTCGGTGGCTGTAGCCTTGTAAATATTGTACCCTTGGGAAAATATTGGACCCTTGCCGCACCCTATATATATTAATAAAATTAGCGTTTCGGTTTGTTATTTAAAAATAATTCTCATTTTATAAGCGGATATGGTTATTTACATGATATGAAAAGCCATTCAGTTATCTTTACAATTTTCGTTTGCCTTTGTCTGTTTGTCTGTCTCAGAAATCTCTTATCTGATTTGGATCGGACTTTTACGGAAGGTTCAGTATTTCCGTAGGCATAGTTATAGTGCACCGGAGGAAAGAGATTGACAATATTTTTAGTCTGTTTGGTTGGCTGGTTAGTCGGGCTGTTTGTTGCTAAGAAGCATCAAGTTCACTCGGAGGCCCATTGTGAATGCCCTTAAAAAGAAGAAGCATCGTCAGCACTTAAAACTACCCAGATCTCTGTATGAATCTACATATTTAAGTCCACCAGTGCTACATATCTCAGTGAGGTGGTCCAGATTTTCAAAGAACCTTGCTCCCAAACAGGCGATTCGTCGTTCTTTTAGAGCCGGACATTCGCAGAGCAGGTGCACTATGGACTCAGTTCCTTCTTCACCTCTGCGGCTTCTAAAGAACTCATTCGATGGCCATAGCTCCTATGGGGCAGTGCCCGGTGATGACGCTGAAGAGTATTCGAATGCGGTTTCTATTGAAGGATAATAGATTTGAAGTTCTGCTATGATTCAGCTCCGGCCAAAGACTTCGTTTTGTGAAGCAGTAATTGATATTTTTCCACCGTTCCGAAATCATGTTGGAGTAATGTCTATCAATTTGACTTTTTGCTGTGTTAAGGGGAGGGTGTACCCTTTCTATCCGCATATCTATGTTTGTATTTGAACCATTTTTGGCCAGTTCGTCGGCTTTTTCGTTACCCTCTATGTCGATATGTCCTGGAACCCAGCAGAGCCTAACCGTAAGGTATGACATATTTTTAGGGCTCTGATACAGTCTTTCACACATTCTGACTTTATCACGTTGGAGTTCAGCGCCTTGAGTGGTGCTTGACTGTCCACACAGATAGTAATCTCAGTTGCTGATATCTGTTTTTCTTGGGCAGTAAGTGTAGCTTTCATTATAGCGTATATTTCCGCTTGGAAGATGCTGCATTCGTTGGTGAGTTTATACGACTTACTTATTTGCAGCGCTTCCGAGAAAACTCCAGCTCTAATCCCCTTTTCTGTTTTCGATCCATCTGTGAAGATGGCAGTTCCTTTAATTATGTTATCAGGGTGCTTCCAATCTTCTTTGTTAGGTATGTTAAGTATGATAGGGTTTTCTAAAGTCATATTGTGGCTTCATATAATCCGTTGAGAGGTGCAACCCATTTTAATTAAAGAAGTTCAGTATGACTGCATGTCCAAAACTCTGTGGTGTCCATTGGTTGCTTTCTCTAAGTCTGAGAGCTACCAAGGTTGCAATTAATTTCGTGTGGAGTTCTAAGGGTTGAATGGTATAAAATGGCACAATATGCGGTTTCATGCCACATTTCTTACCAAAGGTTTTCTTGCATGCATAGAACGCATTGCCTTTTCTTCATCCTCTCTTCCATATTCCGTCTCCAATTCAATTTGGAATCTGTGAACTGTTTTCCTGATGGAAAAGTCCCCTAAACTGGCATTGATGACCCTGCTTTTTAGCACTGTTTGCTTCCAGTTCGTCAGAAATATCTCATTGCCAGATTCTCCTAAACAGGAAGTAATAGATCCTGTTTTTAGGTTGTTCAAGGCTCCTTCAATATCGAGGAATGCAGCCAATATTCAATATTATTGGTCATGGTTAGATTTCTCAATCGTTCTCGTAAACTCATGTAATGCTGTGTCCACAGATTTGTCTTTAAGTACGCGCGTTATGCATTACATAGGTACTTGGTTGACTCGAGATGTTGCCTCAGTGTAGATCTAGTAGCCTCTCTAGTGTTTTCAGTAGAAATCATGAGAGGCTGATTGGTCTATAATCTTTCGCTGTTGTGTGGCTTGGTTTTCCTGCTTTGGGAATAAAGGCCACACGCACCTTTCTCCATCTTTCCGGTACGTAGCGGGGATGATTCCATCCGGCCCTGCAGATTTATAGGTGTGGAAGGATTTCACTTCCCACACCACCTTGTCCGCGCTTATGCAGTCCCTGATGGCTGCCAAGTTTTTGACCATCTTAACTTCCGTCCGTGCACTCAGAGAAGTGGGTGGAAACAACCTGTTCAAGAACTTGCTGACTGTCCTCTGTCCAGGAGCCATCGTCTTTACAGATGTGCCCCAGATGTGTAGGGGCTTTGGCTAGGATACTGCAGAGTCTAGGTGCTTCTATCTTTGACTCTATGTTCGAACATTAGTTAGTCCAGGATGTTCCTTTTGCAATTCTTGTTTTCTTTTTGAATTAATTGAAGCTGGAACGATATAAGTTCCAGTATTTTTCTGCTCTAGTTTGCTTGACCTTATGGAAGAGTTTCCTGGTCTTGGTCCTGAGTAGTCGAAGTTCCTCTGTCCACCATGGTGTATGACTTTTTTTAGGTGGTCGACTAATAGGACAGGATCTCTTGAAAGCGTATTCGTGATAAGGCTGACTGATTCATCGATTTGTGTTTTGTTTGAAATGTTGCCCTCTGGTGAGGACTTTAAGCGAATTGCTGAAAAATCAGAGAATTTAGCCCAGTCAGTCTTAACAGGGTTTCGAAAGGGTTTACCTATTCGCATTTTAAGGTTGATGCTGAAGGTTATCCTAAAATGATCCGAAAAGGAGAATTCAGGTAATACCCTCCAGTCACCAATCCTAAAATTATCTGTAGTTTGAGCTAGTGTTAAATCTATTAATAATAAAATTAATTAAAGAATTTTCTTAATAAAAGAATTTTCTTTCAAAGCGAAAAGCATTCATCGCAAATTAGAAAGTCGAAAAAAAGAACAAGACTAAAGTTATTTAGAGTCATGTACTTCATGAAAGACATCGCAAATGGAAGACAGGTTGACAAAAATCCCTAATAATTGTAGTTGGAATCGTGGATGAAGTTGTGAGCAGTTTCGATGATCTCAAAGCCAAGTTCATGGTATACGAATCAATGAAAAGTCAAGGAACCATTAAAAAGAATTTTAAATCGGATCAGAGAACTGGTTGTCAAAGGAGAAGTCCACAAAAATACCGATGCGTCAACTCCGGATTTAAGTCTCATAATAGTACTAACGTTTGCCCTTACAAAGCCAAGAGATCGCAAGGCCCTACTTGAACGCCTGATCTACATATCTCTCTCAACGCCTGATATACATATCAGAGCTTGGAAATGAATTCCTAGCATAACTAGACACTGGTAGCGATGTGACACTAATTAAGAAGACGATAAAGGATATCTTGAAAAGCACGAAGGTCCTAGTAGTCTTGAAAAGCAGTAAGTCCTAGTAGTTTAGCATGTTAAAAGGCCACTTCGTTCGTTGACAACGCAACTACAAATTGGTGACATCAAACTTCTAATACGTTTTCATGTGCTTCCAGATGAAGGATTGTCGTCCGACAACCTAATTTATTATATATAATAAAATATACTATGGTGGTCATAGCAAAAGGACAAATAATATTGGGAAAAGTTGACATGACAGATATTAAAGAACACAAAGAAACCAGGAACGATTGCACTTTGGATATCGTTTATAAGAATTTACGATACAAAGTAAGTAGTCTTATGGACGAATATGTTCCAGCTAAGACTATTAATTTT
The DNA here is from genome assembly GCA_964036015.1 of Leptarthrus brevirostris. Lineage (NCBI taxonomy): Eukaryota > Metazoa > Arthropoda > Insecta > Diptera > Asilidae > Leptarthrus > Leptarthrus brevirostris. Next base: position 94,349,397 of record OZ038374.1, read on the forward strand.
TTTTTTGAGATGACTGTCTCGAAGATGAAAAACCAGTTTATCTAAGACCGAAGAAGGCTAGTTCCACAGGAAAAACAAACTGGTTTAAAACTAATTCAGCAATGGTTAGAAGAAAGCATAATACGACACAGCAGATCAGATTTCGCAAGCCGTGGTGAAGAAGAAAGACGGAGTACACAGTCTCTTCGTCGATTACCGTAAGTTGAATGAAAAAATATTAAAGGATCGATACCCGAAGAGCTTTTAGAGAATTGTGCTCACCACATTAGATCTTCGTGACGGTTATTTCCACGTAGGCATCGAAAAGAAAAGTCGCGAATATACGTCATTCGTCACACCCGACGAGCTTGCAATGGGGCCCGGAATCCGGCCGACAATAAGATAGCAAGTCATCAGCCAACAAAGCAGCAGAAGGCGAGCCCTCTTCGTAAGGTGCCAAAGTTATAGAAGCATAATGGTTCGGCCGCAAGATGCAAGACACTTGGCATTAGCATCGATGGCGTTGATGAGTTCAGAATTACTTGGTGGTAACCGACGACCGACTCAGAAGGTCATTCTTAACTAACGCCCAATGCTGTCAAGAATCAGATTAACCAATCCGCTCTTAAAAACAGGAGTAGACGCACGTAGGAGATCAACAATCAGACGAGAACGTGAGACTCTCCCCCCAGATCCGCCATTGAGTGGAGGGCAAAACAAAGAATACAGTGTAAATGTTCTGACATTTTCAAGCTAACTGCTCTTCCTATAGTGTTAATTCATAGTTTTTGCTAGTTTTGTGTTTACGTAGTCTTACCGCTCGCAACACTCGCTCGTCGGCACGGTCGGCTTTAGCCTGATTTTTCAAACTAGGCGACAAATGGTCCTTTTAACATTAGGAAACAAATATGACCCTGTGTGCAATAAACTCAATCTAGAAAATTTTGCAATTATATTGCTTCTAAGAAAACCACAAACCCCTTTCATAATAATTCTCAAAGCGAGAGTTTCATTATTTTAATTGGTTTTATTAAACTTCCTGAACTAATGTCATCTAAACTTGTTTGTAAGGATGAAACCTTAATTCGAGAGCAAATTCTGATAACTGTAAACTCCTTAAATGTTGATACTTTGCCAAACAATTATTTAGAAACTGAATGCCGAACTGGGAAGTCCCCATCAGATTCCATCTGTGTGTTTACGAATGTGCTACTAATTGCTTCACAAAGTGCAGTAGGGAGACTTTGCCCGCCATTGTGTCAGGAATCAGGATAAAGTTGAAGCCAGTGAAGTAACCACATTGTTCGGTCCTGTGCATTATGGCATCCTGCTTGTTGATTGTATCACATTGGCAACACTCCTGTTAATCATCACTCGAATTGCATGCAAGTAAACAACTGATCCGTATTAATCCCAAAATTTAAGCTTTCTGTTTGTCAAAGTATCCGGATAACAGCTTGAGGACACACGATTATGAGCTTTCGGGAATAATTAGTGTGCGTCATTACGATGCCACAAAATGATTAGTGACGTCATTTACGACCTGAACTGCTGTCAGAAATGATAAACGTGTATGCACGTGTTCCAAGTAGCTCTAATTAATACTGTACCTCAGCTTTAGGCAAGATGAACCAACATGAACCGATATGAGCAATTAATCTGTAAATTAAAGGTAATTGAGAGGAGTTATTTGCAGGTAAGGATGCATGATTTGACAATAGTAACTGTCCTGAGGATATTTTGAGCTCTTAAACACGTGCTGGTTGGACATAAATTTCACAACAGGGGAATAATAGACAACTCAGCTTATTTACGACCAAATAGGTAAGTGGTGGCGATAGGTCGAATGTCTTGACATCACCATATACCATACTAATTGCTTCTCTTTATTGAAGATTTATGGGCTTGACATTTTCTGAGCAAACTTTAAATTTAAAAAGATCAAATTTTATATACAATTTCTTACATTGTTGTAATATTTATAATATTTACTTCGAGAATTAATTTTTTTATTTCCGTGCACCAAGGTACAATTTTATTTTGTTTTCTTTAGAAAAACGTTGATGGTATAAAGGCATCTGAGACGAGAAGGATGACGGAGTGATGTCTACAATTGGTTGCATTTTTGTAGATTAGTAGATTACGCTAAAAAATGGGGATATCGGTAATATTTTGTGGTTTGAAATTTAATATATCTTAAACTGGTACCGGAGTTGGGTGATGTTTCGTTCATATCCTTGTTTTTCAACTCATTTTACTAGAAAAAGATAATTTCATTAATTTTGTATTTGTGATTTGTGATTTTTCAATTTCTATGCCCTACAAGAAATAATGGACCTGAAGAAAGATATGTAAAGTAGGTAGGTTGATAAATTAGAATTGGGCAAAAAAACCCAAAGAATAACATTTTGTAGATGTTTAATATATTGTGTATACATTAAATACTTATATTGAATTATTTAACTGAAAGAAAGAAAAAATTAATTTCTTCGTTTAGTAAAGCTCAAAACTGAAAAGAAAAGTTTAGCAAAGCCATATTATAAATCTTATTATAACTAAAATCAATAAAAAAAATCTCTTTTACTGTGATATTGCGACGCTCATAGCGATCTTGATGATAGTCCATCCTGAAGTACTTTTATAGAAAAGTCTCGATCACACATTATAGGCTGGTTCTGATGACTTCTCCTGGATGTCCGCTTTATTGCTTTGTGCTTTTGGTCATTTACCTTCAGACTCGTAGGGGAACTAACACTTTAACACCCTGTTTGCGTGCCGTAACTTTCAGTGCTGAAGGAATTCCAACATCACCCTTCACGAGGGACAGCTGGTAACATGCTCCTGCAGTTTTTTAGCGGCTGGCTAGTCGGGGAGGACTACGGACACTCCAAAATCCTGGACGGCAGAGTAACATCAAACACTGACTATATTACACTTAAGGCTTTCTTCAAAGCTAAATTTGACTCCTTTATCCCCACCAGGCCGGAATGGGAGGATGATCCCCCTCAATGGGGATAGTCATTCTATCTTTACAATGACGGTTCCAAGCTGGAAGGTAAAGTGGGTGGATGTGTCTTTTCGGAAACCCGAACCTACGGGTACGTAGAAGAACTTAACGCTGTCCATGGACTACATTTGTATCTTCTCATGTAGTAAGGCCGCTATAAAAATCTCTCACGACCTCCAAAACGATCATAGCTGCTCAACTCTGATCGACATGGCTACTCGTCTGAACGGTGGTTAGCGAGAGTCTTTACTACTCTCCTCGACTCGGTCTTAAATCACCAGCTTGTCAAGCCGCTAAACATATGCTGGAAATTATGCAAGCATTCTTAAGGATTGTGAACGTAAGATGGCAAAGGGAACACACCTGCCTTATTATCAGACAGAGCTTGCTGATTCTTGACCTAACGCGGCCAAGAGAGCTCATCTCGCTCGCACGAGCTTGAAACTTGTTTGCGATAAAATTAACCAGTCTTACATTTGAACGATTATTTTCTACAGTTTTAGGGTTATATACGTTATTAATATCTCACTTGACAGGTCAATGTTTTTAAAACTCTATATTTTTTTACTGCCAATGAATTAAAAAAAATTGATTTTCAAACTTAAATTTTGTGAAATAAACAATTTTTTAATTACAAAAGGACATATTTTGAAAATTTGTCCTATAATTTTTTTGGGTTTGGAATAGTGACAAATGCGTTCTCTTTGAAAAGAAATTTTAAACACGCAAACATCCTTTACTATTCTCAAACTTACAGCTCATACAATCCAACGTACAAATTCTACCTGCCTCCAAATTGTCTTTAGTAATGACACTAATTTAAGTGGATTGGTCGATGTGTGGTTGTAAAACGTTTAAAATAGGTCGTAAGGTTATTCGTTTGTAAATATTTACATAGAAAGAAATGATTATTGTTGTAGTTGAAATGCAAATTACAGGTCGAATTAATAAATGACGTATATAACACTAAAACTGTAGAAAATATGCCTTAAAATGTCTAAAATTTAATTTTATAGCAAATAAATTTCAAACTCCAATAGCTTCGAAGGGGGTGGAGATCGACCCCCATCTCACTCCCATAATTTTTTTTTCGTTTCTCACCTAGACTTAACATTTCTGCCAACGACCTAAGAAACAGCCTATTGTATACAAAGTGTTTCAGATCTGGTGTGCCAAAATAAGTGAGCTGATGTATCTCACCTAGAAAACCGTTGACGGGGGGGGGGGGGGCAAGCACAACCGGGCGATTCAGAAACTTATAATACTCATGGTATGCACATCATTAGTTATTTTAACTTTTGATCTACTCAACAAAGAGAAACAAACAAATGTTAAAAATTACTAACACAATGAGCTTTCCGAAATTGTTAACAAAATTGAAAAAAATATTTTGCGATTACTTAAAATTCAGAATTTTCCCAAAATTTTTTCTGAAATTCATGTAATTAATAAACATGTTTTTTATATTAATAAAATGGCCTTTCCAAAAAGGGGCAACATGTCAAAGTAGATTGAGGATGTAGAAATGTGTACGTAGTAAGCCTATTGGAAAATATTATATGGAACGGGGAGAACTGGTCCCGAACCCAAGAACCATGGAAAGGTGGTCGTGCCGTTCAACCAATTGATCCAACTCCGTCTCGAAAATGAATGGTCTTATTAAATGGGTGTCGGTGATACCAGAATTTTGGTTGTCAGAATTTGGGATGGAACGCGGTCCACCTGTAGGTAAGTATTCGATAAGATATGAAGGTTGTCGAAGTTTGTATTACCATACTGTGATTCATCCGTCTACAGAATTCGGCCCAGAAACGGGCCGTTTTTTTGTGTCACATTTCAGAAGCATGTAAAATTCTAATCTTAGCCCGGAATCTCCTTCCAGTAGTCTTTGAAATGGGATATGATGATATGGACGAAATCTTCCTCGATGAATAACCATCTAAACTTCAACTAACGATACTCCTAATCGTCTTGCGACTCGTCTCGGTTTCCTCTCAGAGTCTTGCCCGACGAAGGTGATTATTTGTTGCTCAACGTGAGTAGAATCTTCCTATGTTTCAACTCGTAAATTAAGACACTTATTTTCATTCACAAATCTCCACAATTTTATTCGCTTCACTCCACTTAATAAATTCATTTCACAATTTCCTTTACACGTTTTCTTCTATTTATTTATTTATTTAAGCTTAATGCAAGCTATTACATAAAAAATACAAAATAACAAAATAAATACTACAAACTATAACGTTTCACTTTTCTAATTAGCACTTATCACTTCATTGGTTAAAATACAACTAACTCATCACACTATCGCATATAAACACTTCGCAGTCTAAATCAGGACTAAACTAACCAGGCTGCTAGTTTGAGATGTTTCTGTTACACATTTTCACCTTACATATTCACCATAGGTTCGAGTCGTCCTTGACATTCCACGTTTGACATTTCCTTCTCTAGATTTCTGGTTACCTTGGGTTCACTATTTCCCTTTTCGTGGCCTACCTCGTTACACGTTACAATCTAGCTATCCGCGAGGATTAACTACCCACCTTTTCTCGAAGCGTTTCATCGTATTTTCGAACCCTCATAGCTTCGGTCTGGATAATACCAGAGAGCCCAAAATCCTTTAAAATAAGATGTCGTTACCAGACTAATGAGACACACTAAGTTTCATTTGTCCGGCTTTTATACTTTAAATTTTATTAATTTGGTATGCTGGCTAGGAGTAGCACACAAACAACGAGAATAATTAGAAATCTGTAGCTTTTAGCCTCCACCCTCTCGAAAAGGGGATCCGGTTCTGTATTATATAGCAATTTCTGATAAGATAATTTCCAGACTTCCAAAAGCCCTAGAAAGCTGAAATTTGGTATGCAGACTAGGTTCTGCACACAAGTAACGAGAAAATTAAGAAATCTGTAACTTTTACCCTCCAGGCCCATAAAAATATATGTAAGTATAAAAAAATTTCTTCTAGGGTGGTACTTCCAAAAGTTCTAGAAAGCTCAAATTTGATATCAAAGCTAGATGTTATTATGTACTAAACAACTAACAACAACTAAACAACTAAAAAATGAGTATGGTATAAAGAAAGGAACTGCTGGCGTGCAAGAAATACCTAAGCCTAAAAGCGCGGAGTTGTACGAAAGGAGAAATTAAAAAAGAAATACAAGCACCACTCCATGGTCGGACCATGATTTACTGCTTGCGTTTTGGATGAAAATTTGGTTTGCGACTAAAACTTCAGGTTTAGTCAGAGATTTCTTGTTATTTCGGTTAATAAAGTGTACATGTTTTTACTTTTTTGGAAAAATAATTTAGTCTGCTTTAAGTTAATATAAATAAGGCACAACAGTCAACTATAGTTGAATATAATCGGTTTATTGCTAAGTACCACCTTGATTTATCGCTTATTGGAAATAATAAGCCAATAAGGAAAAGAGGCAACGATAGAGAGTGGGCTATGAAAAAAAGAATAGCTGATGCACAAGAAATACAGCCCGAAAAAATAAAAGGAACTAGAGCATCTTACAAAAAGAAATGAAATCCCACCAAAAACATTTCATGTAAAAGGTTTGCAAAGACTCACAAGCTCATACCGCTTTGACTGTTAAAAAGTTATCAGATCTCATGCGGAGGCAAGCCCCTAACTTAACAAGGGCTTACTCGACAACCCCTAACTCTATAAACCATAAATCTTGGTCAAAAAGTAAGCTTGGCCGTTTCATGGATCTAATGCATGACACAACATTAAGGACAAGTGACTTAATTTCTTACCATAAGTCCATAGGAATGACTGTGTGGTGCGATGGCCGCGAAACTGCCAAGCCATACTGTTTTACCAAGATGTAAGGTTTCTAGAGTTAGGGGTTGTAGAGTTATTCCTTGTAGAGTTAGAGGCTTGGCTCAACATGAGATCTGATAACTTTTTAACAGTGAAAGCGGTATGAGCTTGTGGCAACCTTCTTTACATGAAATGTTTTTGGTGGGATATAAATTATGTCCATAATTAATGAAAGTGATCAAAGTCAGCTCGTAAGACGTTGCAAAGTTTCAATATAAGTTGTCCTTAAGAGATCATTTATACTTTATTGGAAAGGTTTTTATGTTATTATAAAGTCGAAAAACATATAATATTCAAAATTCATTAATATTACTAAATGGACTGAAAAATAAATCCTAAATTATTACCAATTAGACCACTTTCATAATTATGGGCACATATATATATACTAGCTAATGTGCCCGGCGTTGCTCGGACTTTTGATAAGTGAGTGTCGTAACCGATTATTTTTTCACAGCGTTAACACACCCACTTCATGGGGTACCACATCTGTTTCAACCCCATAGTATCCAACGCCACTTAAAATGTTACTCTCGCAATATCTAGCGGTTTCGGGAGTGTCATTATTCATCTCAGCGATACCGTTAGATATGGATTTTCACATTAATATCCGTCGGTTTCGATTATTTGTACATGTTACCCTCTTCCCACTCCCACTCCCTTTCCAATTACCAAATTATTTAACGGCATTGGGAATGTCATTATTCCTCTTACTGATTCCGAAAAGTATGGATGAAACACCCTCTCCACGATCTATGATGCCATAAGGAGTATGCCTTCGAAAATACTGGACTTCCCAGTGAAAGTCCCATTAAAATCAGATAAATCAACAAATCTAATTACGCACGCACGCTGTTTTCACATATATCTCCATCGATGACGTACAGAGGGCTTTTCCTACAAAAAGCAAAAATTACGAAAGAAAAGGTCAACAACCTAAAATGTATCAACCTACCAACGGACATCCATCGGTCATCGGTCCTATAAAGCCTGGTACGTAACAGTTGTTCACTCTCTTCTATCTTGGATCTGGTTCAGCAGCACCAGAAGTAGTTAAGAATTCTAAAAAGAAAAAGTAAATTTTTGTTATCAAGTGAAGTGTAATAAATTGAAATTTAACAGTGAGTTATTAGTTTTATTTGAAATCGAAGGAAAGTGTTAAATTCGCCAGCCAACTAATACCGGGCCTAAGAAAATGTTGCCTGTAAGTGCCACTTTCATTTCTTTACTTGATTTTTGAAATAACCGACAGGAAAATACCACTGTTTCTAAGCGAATTTTAAATCGATCAAAACTCGCGAGATCAGCAGTGCCATTAGAAGATAGTTTGTGTGAAACAATCCGTTTAAAAAGTAACACAAACTTCGCCGCGATTATTTACGCAACTTAGCGAAAATGATAAAATTACGGGTCAGTCACATTTTCTGTTTAGACAAAATAATGTTCCTTGAATATAAAAGTTAAAATCAGTTTCACAAGGAAGAGGAAGGATTGCTCTGTGGTCCAGGAACAGCTGACTAGCTGAAAGAAACAAAAATTATATTGTTTCCCCTTTTTTTTTCTTTGTCAAACTTTAAGCGCGTTTTTCTCAATACCACGTTTTTAGACACGCCGTGCAGAGTTTCATTTGAACCGTGCAACCGATTGACTTCTTTCTTCTATTAAATAAATATTATTGAATTTAGGGGGCCATGGACCAATCTCAATAAAAAATTATTAATATTTACTATTTTTTTAACCGCTATGAACAACAAAAAAAGGGTAAAAAATTGGCTCTTTTTCTTCAAACGGTCGCCATTTTATCAAAAATGAATTTTTATAAAAATGGTTGATGGCCCCGCAAATTTATTCTACTTTGGAAATAACTTTGATTTTTGTGTTTCAGGTAAAAGAGGAAGGCGGAATCCTGCACGGCGCAGCGCGTGGATATCTCGCAAATTTTACAAATTAAGGAATTAAAAAATATTTTTTGTGAACTTAAGTAAATGCACTAATAGCTGAAAAAGTCGAATTACATTATTTACCTTCTTCTGTGAGCAAAAAAATTCATAAACTTCAGCCATTTTTCACTCTGCTCGACTAGAATCTACCCTTAAATAAAACGACAGGGGGCTCACATTTCTCAATAATAAATAAATAAAGGTATAAGAAATTCCACAACAAATAATTTCACTTTTTTTACTTATATGAAGGAATCCATAACATCCCAAGAAACCCAGCAAGGTGTTGATCATAAATAAAACACCCCAACCAGGTATATCGGGATAATTTATGATCGAGGAAAGTTTTTCACATTACCACCACCACAGAAAATCCGACAGGGCGTTGTAAATCTCCCAAATCAGATGTTCCGCGGTAACTTATCCCATCCATGATTGAAGAGCGAAAACTAGGTATCAGCAGGTCAGAGCGCCTGGAGGAGTTCAAAAAAATAAATTTTTCATGTAAATAACCAGGAGTTTTTAAAGTAATAATTTGGTAAAGGGATGTCACAAGCCTATGCAATAAAACTGCCCCAATGTCCCGACGATAGAATGCAATGCAGTATTAGCTGGCCATGGCGTAATATTCTTCAGGTCAAAGTTCATAAGCTCAATAGGTCGACTAAGAAATAACTGTATGTTATCGGCATACAGCTGCATCCTGCCTTTCTTAAGAACTTCCGCGAGGTCATTCATACACAGAAAGAAGAACAAAGGCCCGAGAATGGAGAAGAGACGCCACACGTAAGGGACCGAGGAAGGAAAAAAGCTGTCTTTCACTCGCTGCAGTCTATCCGAAAGCTATTTATTAAGGACACAGCGGTGTTGTGGAACTAAAATTTAGTAGCCAGCTTTTCGAGCAAATTGAAGTGACTGAGCATATCAAATGCTTTGGAAAAATCGAGCAATGCAAGAACATACATATGATCCAAATCCAAGGAACAGCGAACGTCACTGGTAACACTAAGAAGAGCTGTTTCACAACTATGAGCCTTACGGAATCCAGATTGGCAGGACTAAATGTTTCCAAATAATCAATGATCTGCTTGGATAATAATTTCTCGAATGCTTTGCCTAAGAATGGAAGTAGACTAATTGATCTGAAATCATTTGGGATCTTGGCATGATTTGTATTCGCTATAGACACTGCAGTAGCAATCTTCCAAGCAGAGGGGAATTGAGAAGTGGTAAAGCACATGCTAAAAATATCTAAGATGGAGTGAATTAACCAGGGCAATAGCAATTTAATAAATTTTGGGGGAATACCGTCTGATCCAGCAGCGTCCAATAGCCACGACCACTTCAGCGGCATCAATTGACTCAAAGAAACAGCATCGCTATCCGCAGTAAATAATACATCTAGTAACGAGGGATTGGCGACATTGAGGTAAGTTGGCAGATTATTTACAACACATAGATGAAGAGACTGGAACAAGAAAATAAATGATTCAACTAGACCATTACGTTTCAACAAGTTTGCATTAAGATCGCCCCCAACGATAATATTTGAGTAACTGTGTGACAGGTTAGAGAATACTTCACTTAATTCAGCTGCGTTCTCAATTGAAAAACTATTCGGTGGGCAAAATACTGAGGATAGCAAACACTTATCGACTTCAAAATCAACCTCCACACCTACAAACTCGAGGAAAGCAGATTTAGAATGCGTTATTATTCGGCAGTTGAAACAGTCACTGACATAAATAGTCACACCCCCACCAACCCGTCCTACTCTGTCATTCCTATCCAACTTATATTCAGGCGAGGAAACTAATGCGGAGGGAATCTGCGAATGAAGCCATGTCTTACATACCAGAATTATGTGAATATTAGTATCTACCCAGATATCGCGTAAGTCATCAAGCTAAAGTTTGATGCTTCTGGCATTCAAATTAACGATGTTCAAACCTTCTGACTTGACAAAAAATATTGATTAAGGATCTAACTCAGTTCGGCGTGAAAATATTGCTTGAATGAGGCATTAAAATTACCGTGCGAACATAGGCTAAAAGCGACAAAGAAAAGAAGAACGCCAGCAGTGCAAACAAACTGGAAAATATCAATGTAATAGCAAATACCCGGTCTAGGTTTCAGTAGCTAAAGCATCAGTCTAATGAGCAAAAAGAAAAAATACATTTGGGAAGAGGCAAGATACAAAGAATTTTTATACGAAAAAACCCAATGTTTAATACCAAAAATTGAGCAGATAAATAAAACAAAACTAAGTAAGCGAAAATTAAACTAAAGATTAAGTTTAAGAAATGAAAAATTTAAATCCCAGAAAACAGATCATCATATCCATATGTAGCTCCCCCCTATGTAGGCGGCACAAAGAGAATGTAGCATATCCAAATTTTTAATTGTATGGGCAATGTCAACTTTGTCCAGTCTAATGAGTAAGTGGCTATTTCGCGTGTACGCATGACAGTGTTTTTTTTATATATGATATTGCCAAAACTCAGGGGATGCACTATGATGCTAAAGCACAGCCTTGTCAGGAAAGGAATTAAGGGTAAGGGAAATGGTTAAGAAAGTTCTGTGATATACGTCGATCTACGCCCCGTTTGAAAGTTTCGGGCTCATATGACGAGGGAAAAACAGAAGATGGTAAACTGTTCCACATTCGTGTTGTTCGGCTCAGAAAAGATTCCCGGAATTTGACGGTACGTCCAAACTAGACCTGGAAAGTATAGAGGTGGGAGCAACTTGTAGCTCTTGTATCGCGCGTTGTCATGTATCTACAAGAGATCAGTCTAGCAATTTCGTTAGAACAATGGGTTTTTTAGGGAATTGGGCATTGATTTTTGGATGCATTAAAGCGAGGACCATAGAAATGTCATTTTTTAATGATCTAAACATGCGTTCTCGAATCAAGGTGAATCAAGAGTGCTGTCGTCGTAACGAAACTATGAATAGGATTGAGAGTATTGGTGAAAGAACTGAACCCTGAGGTACACCGGCATTTATTTCGTAGGAATCAGATGTAACTCCGTCAATTACTACACGGATTGAACGGTCTGACAAAAAGCTCTCTATCCGTTTTCCCCATACCATCTATATCCGTTAGTTTAAGCCGACCAAACGCCTTCAGCGAAAACATAAATAAACGTCGTTCTGCAGCACAGAAAAACTTTGCAATAATAGGGCTGCCAATATTTTTATTAGCTTAGTGTCAATCATTACTTGCACGCTGACCTTCACCTGTACAAAAAGTTGTCACATGAGGAGAGAATGGGTGATTAATGCGTTCACAAATTTTTACTAAGATATTTCTGGGATATTTCAGCAATATCGACATTAGCTTTTTCAACTGCAGCAATTCGGTTTGACATCTCCACAATATTGTTTTCAGTTTCGCTGAGTTTAACCGTAATGTTATTAACAATCTACTCAAATCTAGAATTCATGCGTTCCTCCGAATTAAGCAAGAGTTGTTTAACCTTGTGTTTATACTGCGGTCAAGCTCTTTTACTGGCCCGCTTTTCCTTTCGTAAAGGTACTCAACCTTTACTGTCGGTTTAGGTGCGTAAAGGTACTAAACCTTGACGCCAATAACAGAATACGGATACGAAGTGAAACACTCTAAGTTCTTTTAAAAAGTGACTTCCTTTATTCAAGTGACTGTCTTATTTATCTAAAATGAATTGCTTACCGAAATGTAAATATAAAACCAAGACTATTCAAATGAAATTAAAATTGCTTACCCAAATGAAATCATCCAACATGTTTTCAATGGTGCCACACTGCACTTCGCAGAAGCAAACTGATACCAGCACGACTTGTGATGGGAAAAGAATGTTGTTTACTATTTGCGAGGTGCAATGTTATGATGTGAGCATAATTTGACACCCTTATGTTATGAAGCAAATTATTCTCTTGGATGATGATTACCTGCTTAATAAGCAATTTCAGGTGATTATAAATGAATGTATTTATTTCTTAATTCTAGGAACTTAATTAATTCTTAACACTAAACACCTTGGTTAACAAACCAAGCTCATGCAGCGACGATGAATCACTATGTGACGTGGTTGGTAAAGGAGAATAAGAATTTGCAACATTCTGAACCAATTTTGCAGCTGCTCAAATTGGATTTTCAGTGGAATGTAGAAAAGGGCTTGCAAAGGAATTTTCTTCGCTGGAGTTCTGAAAACCGACAACAAGCAATTCACTTGAAAATTTCCAGAAACATTCGAATATGTTCAGATATGAGGAACTTTAAGGGATTTGTGGGCCTCTATGCAGAATGGTGAAAAAATGTTTTTTTTTTTAATTTTTACGCATTTTAACCAATATTAGCTGGAGTTCCGAAAAGCGGAACCTTCCAATTGTCTTGACATTTTTTTTCGTACTCTCTATTCAAAGTTCAAATGAATACAATCCAAAAGAATTTTAGCGACTCAAAAACAAGAATGAAAGAAGTTTTATTTTACAAAATATTTGTTTTGTGCACGGAAATGTTTGCACACCAAAATAATAATTCTCCTTCTTCTATTATGTTTTAAAATTGAAAAAGAAATTGTTTTCTCTTCCTAATTCGTTTATTAGGATTTATGATCTATTGTTTTATAAATAAATAAATAGAAATAACCCTTCTAACTCAGAAGGCGCACTTCACAGGCGGAAGCCCGGAAACAATTGATCTATTCACCAGAATATAACATATATTGAGGTGAATGAGGCTCCCACACCAACATGCAAAAAAAAATGAGTAAAACAAAAACCAAAACACGCCCAAACACTGCAATCAGGGGTGCACAAACAACAGAGATTGTTTAAGCAAATCCTTAGTAAGAGCCAGGTCAAAAATAGGACACATATTCACGGCTCTGAACATGCGATTAATAGGCTCATGCATACCATAGTTAGACCAAGAATGGAAAACATGTAGTAAAGGCAATCTCATTAAGCTATACGGGGTATGCCTATAAGTAGCCAAACTTGCGAGAGTCCGAGAATCTATATTCAAGTTCAAAAGCTGGTGAATAAACACTAGGTCAGAAATTCTACATCGGTCCTCCAATGAGTGCACATTAAGCAACTGGAGGCTATTCGCATAACGAGGAAGCCTGAGTGGATCGCTCCACGGGAGGTCCCTTAGTGCGAACCTGACAAAGTTCCGCTGCCTCCACTCGATGCGTCCAGAATGAACGTCGTAGCAGGGAGACCAAACTTGAGATGCATACTCGAGAATTGGTCTAACCAAAGAAAAAAATAAGTGAATTAGGGCGTATCGATCAGAAAACTCCCTTGACCACCGTTTAACAAAACTGAGAACTGAAATACTCCGAGTTTTTGTCTAGCTTCACACCAAGGTCAGTAACGGATTCGACAGGACGGATAGTAGTTTCCGCAAAGGTATAATCAAAGATGAGCTGATTGAGGTTCCTACAGAATGACATAACTTCAAATTTATACAGGTCAATTCGAAGAATCATAACTGTTTCTAACACATGAGAAAATTTTCATATCGTCTGCGTAGATTAAGACTTTGGAGTGCTTAATAAAAATGAACAGCAGCGGCCCCAGATGGCTACCCTGCGGTACACCAGATGAAGCCCTAACAACTCTAGATAAAGTGTTACGGAAAGATACACGGTATGACCTATCTTTTAAATAAGAGCAGATCACTGGAAGGCAGAGATTATGTGGGATGTAAATTCAAGCAGGTTAGTTGTCGTCGATCTACCAGGCAGAAAGCCATGTTGATTAGATGAGATTAACCCCTTACACTGCCCAACAAGCTGTGAATATATAACAGATTTGAACAACTTGTTTATGCAGGAAAGCTTCTCGATTGGCCTATAATTGATTTTCCTCTATACTTGTGTATGCTTTTTTTAATCATGATAAAAGCTACATTTTTATGGCTGCACACTAAAGATTTGAAGATTCGAATCGAGTCAGTATCACTCCAAAAGCGGTTCATAAAGAATAAATGAATACGAATGTATCCGAAATAATTAGTAATGGCTATTGTGGAAAGTAATCGGATTGAATTGCATATTCTGCTTTAATTATTTGTATTTTTTTTATTTCCAAGGGTAAAGTGAAATTAATTTTTTATTATCATGGCCCATTTAATGATTGAGAGTTTTAAAATAATTAGATACACGTGTGATTGCGTTATCAAAAGTAACAATCTGACAAACAAACCATAGTAATAAAATTACATAAAATTCAAAGTCAAGTTCATGTATCATAGATGACTTGATGCAGAATAAAACTTTCAAGGTAATTTGCCGTCATCCAAGCAGTAAATGTTGGTCGTGATTATTGATAAAGAGATACATAGATAAATTTTAATTTTCCATAGCAATATGAAAATTCTATAAAATGGAGAACACGTTCTATTTATTTCCATTGAAGTAGTTAACTTTCGCAATAATGAAGAAAACAAAAAGTACACTTCTTGGTGTTTTTGCTGCAATTCTTGTGATATGTGGCATAGACATAAGCGTAAGTTTAAACAAATGCAAAATTATAAAAAAAAAAACATTTTAATTTTAGTGGGCAAAGGATATTGATTTCATTGATCTCAAGTACGATTTCAACAAAGAAGTTATCAGTAATTTCGAGCTGACAATTGGAGATAAGATTGATAAAAAGCGCAATATTCAGTGGTCTCTCACTTTACTCCAGGAACTAAAAGATATAATGGTAAATTTTTGATTAAGTATGTAATATGAGAGTTAATGTACGGTTTTCAAAGGTAAATGTTCAAATTTATGCCAAAACCGGGGACAAATTAATTCTGTTAATTACACTCGACGAAAATTTATGCGAAATAATGGGAAATCCCACTGACAGGACTTTAACTGATATACTAACAAAATTATTCAAAGAAACCAGCAACAACATACTACATCCTTGCCCTTTTAGCGTAAGCGTGAGAAATTTTATAATTAATAGCTCTAAATATTATCTATACTTAACAGGGAGACTTGTATTTGAAAAATTTTGTAATGGATCCAGATTTAATACCGGATGGTATACTAGAAGGAGAATATATGTCCAATATCACTATATACGAGGGAAAGCCGGAAAATTATTTGGGCTCATCAAGCGTCGTTTCTCGGTTTACACAATAATCTACTTTATTGTCTACATTTGTTTAATTTCAGTGAATTAAGATGTTTTGAATGGAACTGTGGGAATTAAAGTGCGCACATAAGTGTAATATATATCTATTAAATATGTAAATTTGTAGTACCTTTAAATTAGAGCATATATGCAATAATATACTGTCTTATTTTTGCACAATAGTAAATTATCTAAGTGTTTTAATTAAATGGAAAAACCATAATCTAATACACATTACAAGAGATTGTTGTTTTTTCTTTATGAAAGTCAAAAGTGCTAATTATTACAAGTCGTCACAGATAAAATGAAAGCAAAGTCATCTATTTATCAAAGGGTGCCAGAGAACCTAAGAGATATATATCCCAAGGTAAAACTTAATTGATCTCAACCCCGTCTAATCATGCCAATAACTGGAACTGTTGGCAATGTATAAATAATAAGCACAATCTAACCAGCCTCCGTTCAACTGCTTATTAAAATGTTTAAAGATTGTTAAAAATAGTTTTTAAAAAAAATGTAGAACGGACATCGCAAAAAGTATAAAAATTTTTTAATTTTATATCTATTACGACATTTTAAAGTTGGTACAAATCAAACAAACAAAACAACTACAACAAAAGTATTTAATCCTCCTTATGATCGCGTGAGATAAAACGTTTAAGTAGTTTTATATATTGTCTTCAATTGTGGTTGGGTAGTTGTTTTGTTTAATTGGCACCGACTTCAAAATGTCGAAATATATATAAAATAAGAAGTTATTTTATGCTGCTTAGCGCTTTTCCTGAAGTCGATTAATTTTTTTAAACTATTTTATTTTTCACTTTTTTGTATCTTCTCATATATCTTTTTCTAGTTTCCGTTAGGACCTCACATAGACTTTAATATGGTCCGTTGCGCTACCACTACAAACGAAGCTCAACCTGGATTGCTCTAGCACTGCAGGCTAAGACCGGGTACCCAGCAGAGAATCAGCCTGTGTAGAGACCCCAAGTTTTCGAGAGCGGTAAGCAGGGAGTCGAAACGGGACCAAAACCTGTCATATTTAGGTTGTTTTAACCGGTCTTGATTTCGGTACCGAAATTAAAACCGAAATTTAAAGTGTACCGAAATATAGCGACCGAAATTAAATGGTCCCGAAATAAATAGACCTTAAAAATATGTGACTGTAACCGCCAGACCGAAACTCAAAGACCGAAATTCAAAGACCGAAATTCAAAGAACGATTTAAATTGGTACCGACCGCGGAAGAAGTTATATGTCCGGTCTTGCGATATTTTCAAATTTTTTCACTACCTTCATTACATAGCATATTCGGTAAATGTCTAGATGAAGGGACCGTCGGTTGGAGGTTATATAGAAATCCCAACGACAGCAATTTAACTTTAACCCTAACGTTTCAGTTGTAACCAAAACCGAAAATGTTATATCTGCGTGGTTTTTAAACGCAACCGAAAACTATATTTCACATTTCGGTTTTAACCGAAATCGAAAATTATATTTCACATTTCGGTTAAATTATTAAATTTTACGTTTCGATTCTAACCGAAACCGAATTGAAGAACCTTAATTACGATTAAGGTTGTTGCAATTGCGGTTTAAAAAACCCAGTTTGGTTTCGGTTGACCGTAACCGATTTATAATTTCGGTTATGGTCCCATTTCGACTCCCTGGTATATATGAATGGAGTCATCGATGGAATAAATGATAGATAACGTGTCGACCTGACAATCTGTGTGTTCCAAGGTCGAATCCCATTGGCAGAGACCCATAACAGCATATTACGATAAAACCACCACACCCATCCCTGCCCCTCCCCTCCCCACCCCTTCCCTTCCCCTCCCATCCCCTCCCCCCGCCTACCCCTCCCAACCAAACCAGTCACTATCCACTCTCCTCCAACCGACGGTCCCTTCATCAAGACATTTACCGAAAATGCTATGTAATGAAGGTAGTGAAAAAATTTGAAAATATCGCAAGACCGGACATATAACTTTTTCCGCGGTCGGTACCAATTTAAATCGGTCTTTGAGTTTCGGTCTGGCGGTTACGGTCACATATTTTTAAGGTCTATTTATTTCGGGACCATTTAATTTCGGTCGCTCTATTTCGGTACACTTTAAATTTTGGTTTTAATTTCGGTACCGAAATCAAGACCGGTTAAAACAACCTAAATATGACAGGTTTTGGTCCCGTTTCGACTCCCTGATATATACAATTGCTACTCATACGAATTAAGCAATTTCAACAGTTGCAGGGATAGTGCACTCTATAGAAAGTAAACAGAATTATCCAAATCTGGCAATATATTACGAAATTAGTCATGATCACTCTTTTGTACCCTCACCTTAGATACAAAATTCTTACGATGGTGCTAGTGCGCCATCGTACTGTATACAGCAAGAAAGAATCATCATAGTCAGAGAATGCTCGTAGTCAGTCTACGTAAAAACCTTTTTATCATATACCAATGAGATGTATTCTGTACAATTGAATCGAAGTCATTTAAATTGGCCTACGTCTTGCGAAGCGAGCGCCGATAATCATTCAGAATCATCTAAAACAGTCCACGCGTTACAAAGTTAGACTACCCCTACCTCTCATTCAAATAGGTATCTGCTTGCTAACTCATCCAGGTAATATATGTATGCATATCCGAGATAGTGCCTTCTTGTAATATTTTCATGAACGGAATGAATGCGTTTGCAACTTTGGCAGTTAGTTAATTTGAAGCCTAATTCTGTTGTCTAGTCATCTTCTCTGACCTTTGGAGACAGCGACAGCAATGGGAACATCACGATGGCCAATCTCGTTGCTGATTTTTTTTAACTGCTCTTTTAGACGACATTTGTCATATTAGGTTTTAGCACATGGTTTGACGATGTTTGCAGCGACCTCTCTCGAATCAAAAGACCTTTGACTTGATAACGCTATGATTTTTAAGCAAATGTCTATCCTGACTGATAGTTATGGTTTTTCAATTGGTCCTGACAGTATCCCTCATTGGGAAAACGAGGGGATTGATCCTGTTCTGTGTTACTTATTTAATCTTTTAATTCGTTATGGTGTTATGGTGTCTTCGCGAATGTCTCCTTTATTATTCCTCTACATGAAAAAGGTGATAAGTGGGAAATTTTAATCTACAGATCTATTACTAATATTTGCTGCATCTCTAAAATTTTGAGTCTGTTATTTGCGATGTTCTCCCACCGCAACGGAAAAGTTAACTACCCCCAATGCAATTATTTATTGATTTAAATCACCACTACACTACCTCCAATTTATTTATTTGCTGATTTAAATTATCGAATTCTTATTCTAAAACTCACCTTTCTCGGGTTTTCATCGATTCTTGTAAATTAAGTTAGCAGGTTTCTTTCTTTGGAGCTTTGTCTGATGTCATTTTATGCTTCGCGCCTCCAAATCAACGGATATAATATCCGCTTAAAGTTATCGCGACAATATAGCATTGTTCCTTGTATAAAAATGTCAGGTATATAAAAACTCCACTGGTATGATAAGAAATTGTTTAAATGACCAATATACGTAGGCACCAATTTAGAGTATTTTCGCACCCACTCCCCACCTCCCCCTTGCTTAATATATTAAATCGTAACGTAGTTTTCAGTATTATACTACCGAAAATTTGTTATAATATAATTTTTTTTATACGATGTGGCCAAATCCTAGGGGACAACCCTTTGATGCCTTAGCATAGTTTTGACCGGAGGGGTATTAGGGTAAGGGAAGTGAGTAAACTTCAAAGTTTTGTTTTTGCATCCCTGCGAGCTAGACAACAGCAGAGAGACGGTTCTGAAAATAGAGCTGGCTTCTATAGAGCTTCTGCAGAATCAGGTTAACGTTGGATGACGTTGAATACAATTAAATGTTAACGTTATGAAAATTATAACGAACGGATGAGAAATGCTGTAAAGAAATATATTATAATTGTATAAGAAAACATTGAAAAAATGAAGAATCCATAAATTGGTGCACATGTATATTGGTTATTTAAATATTTTTTATCATACCAATGGAGATTTTTTACAACGGATATTTTTATAGAAGGAACAATTGTCCCCGGATATTATGTCGCGGAAATTATGACGCCGATATTTTATCCGTAGATATGGAGGGGCATCAATTTTTTTTCCAAAATTTCCAGTTTGTTTTAGTTTATTTAGTGCATACGTTCTTAAAATTCCGTAAAAGAAAGTATTGGATTTACCCCATTTTAAGCGCAAGATTACTTAAAGGAGCCCACCTTTTAATCGACCTTAGGAACGACGAAAGTAAATTTTTTAATTACTTTCGCATGAGCGTTAAATCCTTGGACCAGTTGGAAGTAAGAATAGCGGAAAGTAGGTAAGGTTTGAATCATAATAAACCTCTAGAAAACGCGTAGATGTTTTGAAACCTACTAAAATTAAATAAAAAACATATTAGTTATTAGAAAATTTATTTTCCAACAACGAAACAATATTTAAATATTTAATAAGAAAACGATTTTTTGTATAAAAAGGACTTTATACACAAGTTATTTAAATGTCCTTTTAATTAAATGAAAATATATTAGCTTCCTCTGAACTATTGTTTGCATTGTTTGGTGGAACTATTGTTTCCATTGTTTGGCGGATTGTTTTTGGTATAGTAAGTGGTATTACATCTCCGATGAATTCTTTGAGCGTAGGCAATACAGAATCAAAGAAACTCCTATCTTCGTCGGGTTCCGGAGTGCTGGACAGACATAGCAACATTGGTGCGTTTATATATTTAATAAGGAATTCTTTTATACTTTCCTTTTTTCGTTTTTATGGAGGACGTTTAGTGATTGTTTTGTCTGCACTTTGATGTTGCTCGTTTTCTTCTTCAATGTCAGAATGTGTTGATGTAGGGCTGACAACAGAATTTAAGAATGACGCACAAAATATGTACGAAATCACACTTGACTCGAGTGAAAATTTAAAAAAAAAAAAATTAATTTTACGAAAGGTTAGTGTGACAGTGTTAGTGATCAAATGATACTGCTAGTTCGGTGTTTAGTTCAGTTGGACTTACATCTAGTTTTAAGTTCTTGTGAAGTCGTCCAGTAGCGAAAGAAAAGCTAACCCTTTGGTGCTGCTGTTGAGGAAGAGCCAAAGAGTAGCTTTTCTTAATCAGAAACGCCGACCACGTAAAGAAATTTCAATATTTCTTTCTCTGCTCGAGTTGTCAACAATTTGTTTTTTTAGAGTCGAAATGATGCAGCTTTTCCAGATTCATTTTGTTTTCTAAAGCTCCTCAGGAGCCTACTGCCCCTGTTTTAATCGCCCCGGTTTTGAACCCTACATTTGTCTCCGAGGCCTGTTCTCCTCCCTTCTCTTCTGTAGAGGACCTTGTCGATGTTCCTGTTGGTGTAACCTTTGTTGATTGGTCCAATCCTGAGCCTGATATTGGAGTACCTATTACATCTGGCGCTGTTGCGCGCCCTGCTACTATTGCCCCCAGTACTTCTGAGCTGAGCAGAGACTTCACTCTGAAGACGGCCCCAATCCCTAAGTTATTTTTTGTTTCTCGGCTCGATCCATCTATGTCTGTTGATGACGTTCTGAATTATGTGAGAATGAGGTCCAAGATTGACGACTCTGTACTTCTACGTTGTCAGCGTCTTAATTCTCGCCTGTCTTAGGGGTATGTATCGTCTTTCAAGTTGACGACTTCCCCGCCTCTTTTCGAGATTATTTCTTCTCCGGACTTCTGGCCAGGAATTCCATCGCACAGGAATTTGTGCCTCGGGGCAGGTTTACTAACGGTACCCCTGACAGAGCAATAACTAATGCTCCAAAAAACTAAGTACGCTGTCCCTTGCACGTTGACTGAGACTTGGCTTCATCATGGTTTTTGTGATGCAGAGATTCTTCATGACTCCTATCAGATTTTTCGTAGGGACAGACATTCTGAATCTCTGTGTCGGGGTGGTGGAGTACTGGTTGCTTGCAAATCAGACTTTGACTTTAGCTTAATTGATGTTCCTGCCTTCCCTGACTCACTCTTTATTGAACTCTTGGTTCTTAAGCTTTCGCTGCCTAAGTTCAATATATATTTGCTCTGTTGCTATATTCCCCCTAACCTGATAAACGTCGTTGATACTGAAGGGCGCAGTCTTTACAATATACTTACCCTTAGTTTAGGCTTCATCCGTAATATGACGAACCCTGAAGATGAAATTCTTCTTCTTGGTGAAGTGTTCTATAGGTACCTAACTGTGATGACGATGACTTCCTTTCCTCATGTTATCCCACATCTGTGGTCTCTAAATTTCTTGACACCATTGCTTCGTCTGGTTTGCTCGAAATGAGTGATGTAAAGAACTCTATGGGAAGGCAGTTGGATCTTGTGTTTTCTTCTGATTCAACTAACACTTTAGTTGAATTAGCTTCTGATCAGTGATCTGCTATTGATAGTTTTCATCCGCCCATCTTTGTCTCCTTCTGTTACGACGGTACTAGTATTGCGGATCCCAATTTCGAACACCATGCTTATGACTTTAAGAGATCGAACTTCTCTGAGATAACGTCTAATCTCCTTTCAGTCGATTTTTCGGCATTACTGAATAATAATGATATTGACGTCTGCGCCTCATTATTTTATAACAAGATATATGATTTGTTTAACTCCCTTGTTCCATTAAAACGGATTAGGTCTACATGTTCCTCTCCCCCGTGGTATAATGCCGAACTCCGCAGTCTTAGGAACAGGAAGAACAAATTCTGGAAAAATTACTTGCGTTGTAATAGCGCAATAGCGTATTCTGACTTTATGACCTGTTATGATAGTTTTAAGACAATATCCTCTTCGCTCTATAATGAATACCTTGCTAGTGTTCGCGATAATATGCACAATAACCCTCGCAATTTCTTTAAATTCATTAATATGAAAAAGAAATCGAACAACTATCCATCTACGATGTAGTATGAGGGGCCTTCTAGTAATAACGTGTCCGACTTAGCAAACAATTTTGCTTCATACTTTGAGAGTGTCTTTTCTTCGGATAACTTTGAGCCATGTGCAAATAATTTTGATCATATTTTGGATTGTCCCGCTTCACCCGATTTGTTGCCGTGTATAGCACGGGATCTTATTTTGGAAAAAATCAATGAACTTAAATCGGACTTTTCCGCTGGTCCTGACGGCATCCCTCCAGCCTTCGTCAAGTCCTGTTCTGATGCCCTTCTTACAACATTAGCGATTCTCTTCAATAGGTCCCTTCAAGTTGGTAAATTTCCTGCTTTGCGGAAGTGCTCTTTTATAGTTCCTGTTCATAAAAAAAGGCCATAAGAATATTATAACCAATTATAGACCTATCGCAAAGTTATCTTGCATACCTAAATTGTTGAATTTGCAGCTTATGGAGCGTTGTATTGGCTTGATCTCTCCCAATTAGCATGGGTTTTTGCCCGGTAGATCAACGACTACTAACTTACTTGAATTTACCTCCCACATTACTTCTGGCTTCCAGCAACTGACTGCATATACACGGATTTCAGTAAAGCTTTTGATAAACTCCCGCACTCCCTAATTATATTTAAACTCGGGAGGCTGGGTTCCCCCCCCCCCCTGTTCTGCTCGACTGGGATTCATCCTATCTAAGAGACAGGTCTTATCGTGTGTCACTTCGCGGCTCCACCTCTAGAATCTTTAAGGCTTCATCTGGTGTACCACCATTGACGACCTTGTCCGTCTGATCTCGTACTATTATGTTATGACATGCAGATGGTGGTGACGCCGCCCTAATTCAAAAGGACTGAGATACGTTTATGGCGTGGTGCGAGCATAACGGCTTACACCTCAATTTTGAGAAATGTGAAGCTATGACTTTCTCCAGGAGTCCTAAGCCTCAAGTTGATGATTACAACTTTGCAAGGAATGGTCTCCGTCGCGTGCTATCCGTAACTGACCTTGGGGTAAAACTTGATAGGAAGCTTGACTTTACCTTGCATATTAACTATATCGTGTCTGGAGCCACTTTAATCTTGGGCTTTGTTAAGCGACGGTCTAGAGAATTCTCCCATATACCAACATTTATGCATTTGTACTGCTCCTTAGTTAGACCTATTCTCGAGTACGCATTTCAGGTCTGGTCGCCTTACTACGCTGTTCATTCCAAGCGTATCGAATCGGTGCAGCGTATTTTTCTTAAATTTCCCATGGGACGATCCATTAAGACTACCGCCCTACACCGCCCGCCTCCAGTTGCTCGGTTTGCCCTCGCTTGAGAAAAGGCGCAAAGTCGCTGACGGTGCTTATTCATCAGCTCTTGAACTCTAATATAGACTCAGGTTCGCTTGTTAGCAGGGTTTCCTTCAGACAGTCCCAACATAACCTTCGCAGACCGCCTTTGTTGCATGTTGAACAATCCAGATCAAATTATGGCATGCATGAACCAATTAATCGCTTATGTAGGGCCGTTAAGCTTGTCCTAATTTTGATTTAACTCTTATTAAGGTTTTGTTTAAGATCTATCTATTTTCTGTGCTCCCGTGACTCTCTGTTTGTATGGTGTGTTGCTTAGTTTCCTTGCTTGTTCTATTTCTGTTGCTTTCTTTTTGTTTGTTTTTGTTTTCCTGTGCATGCTGGTGTGGGAGCCTTATTTCATCTTTTTGATGGAATAGGTGAAGTGTTTCTTGGCTCCTTGCCGAAGAAGTGCGACTTCTGTGTAAGAAGGGTTAATTCTAAATAAAAAAATATCCGTCTTTCAAGTTCTTTTACCTTGTGGGATATTTATTGCCTGAAAATTCGTTACCAAACAATGTGTATATTTTAAATGATTCATTGTGAGTTTTATTAATATTATTTATAGAAACTTACGGAGTGAATGTGGATTAATTGATCTGACGTATTTAAATAGAATTCGACAAACAATAGCTAAAATAATCGTTAGAAAGGTTCACAAGGCTATTTATAGCAATTTGATAGAAGAATGCATACTAGCGCTATCAGAAGAAAACTGGCTCAGGACTGCTTGACATTAAAATAAAAATTGTTTAAAAAAAAAATTAGAACCGACTTCACAAGAAGCGCTAAAAAGCATAAAATAATTCTTAATTTTATGTCTATTACGACATTTTGAAGTCCGTGCAAATTAGGCAAACCGAACAACTACATCAAAATCATTTAATCGTCTTTCCTTATGAATCCGTGAGCTGAAACGTTCAGGTAGTTTTATATAATACATTCAATTGTGGTTGGGTAGTTGTTTTGTGTGTTTAATTTGCACCGACTTCAAAATGTCGTAACAGAACTTTTACTTTTTAGTGTCTTCATATATACGACTCGAAGAATGTTGCTCGTATGAGCAAAGCAATTTCAAAAGTTGCAGAGGTAGTGCACTAACAAAATTATCCAAATCCGGCAACAGATTACGAAATTAGTCACGGTCAGCCTTTAGTACCCTCACCTTAGAAAATTCTGTTATCATTTATCAATCAAGAAACGTATTCTGCACAACAGAATCAAAATCGGTCTATGCCTGCACCATAAGTCACAGTTTTTGTCAGAATACAAATAGATACTCTATGAATTGAGTATAATCTAAATCAAAGTTAGGTTTCCCCTTCCCCAACCCAACCCTAGGTCAACATTTTTCTATAGAGTAGCAATGGGGGATCACATAAGACACAACAAAAAGGAATCTTCCAAACGCCCCCTCTGCACATCACTCAACTTATATAATTTTGTCGTCGTATCAGAAGGGCAACATTTCTAAACATCAAAAGAAGAATCATCGAAATCGGTCCACGAAGTTAGACTACCCCTCCCCACTCCCACCTTAGGACCAAATTATTCTTCTATTCGCAATGGGGGATCACACTCCACGCGTTACGAACTTAGACTACCCTCCTCCGCACACCACCGTCGCCGGTCCAAGCGTTACAAAGTTAAGTTTCACCCCTCCCCCTACTCCCACCCCACCAAAACTTTTTTAACATGGGATCAACAATTTTTTTAACATGGAGACATACGTTACTACACAAACACAACAAAACGAGAATTATAAAAATCGGTCAACGCGTTACGAAGTTATGCCCAGTCAGACATAAAAAAAACAAAAAAATACACGTCGAACTTAGAACCTCTTGGTTATTTGGGTTAAAAATACGCAAATTTCCCTTATTTATACGAGCAATAGGCAGGAAGCATATCTGCTGTGTAAAATAAGCCTTGAGTGGTTCTTTGTACTATAACTACAAGCTCTTCTTGTAATGTTGCCAGTTTCGGATTCGAACTACTGGTTTGTTGGTTCTTCTATGTATTTAAAAAAATTATTAATTTGTCTCATACTGCCCGTCCACAGACATAACACATCATCAACATATCTACACCAAAACTTGACGTTATCTAAAATTCTTTTGTATTAAACATTTTTTCTTCTAAGTTGTACATGTACATATCTGCTAGTACAGGAGAGATTGGTGATCCCATAGCCAAACCGTCATTTTGTGAAAAAAACTGTTCATTGAAAACAAAATACATAAATTCATTTAACTCCAAAACTAAATTTACAATGGAAATCAAATTATGTAATTTGCTAGACCTAACGATAAAAAAACACTGCGATAGACTCAAATTTAAAATTTACACAAAAGAAACCTTTACAGATATAGTCATACATAAAAAGTCATTCACACACTTTAGATATAAACAGTCTGCTTTTGATAATATGATACATAGAGCAATATTCACCCCAATGGATCATAATGATAGAGAAAGAAGAAGTCAGAATTATTAAAGACATAGCTAGTCATAATGGGTTTAATAATAACATCATTGATGGAATCCTTAATAGGAAATTAAAAGGCAAATTTATGAAAGAAATAACTAGCACGAGAAAAAGCGCACAAATTGATAAAACATGGATAATATATAACCTAGTATTAAAGACACAACAGAAAAAATAAATAAAAACGGGGTTTATAGCCTGAAATGTGCAACTTGTGAGGAAGTATATATTGGACAAACAGGACGAGCTTTTAAAGAAAGAATAAATGAACACTTCAGTTCCCTAAAAAATAATAATTTTAAATCTAATTATGCCAAGCATATATTGGAAAGTAAACATATCAGTGACTCTACTCCAAAAAAAAAAAATTTTGCATATATGTGACAAGGGCAAGAAATTGAATTGCTTGAGTCACTTGAAATTTATAGAGCTCTGAAAAATAATAACAATGCGTGCTTTAATAACCAAACGGAGCTTTAGCACTCTCCGCTATGCAGACCATTGCATTAAGTGTTGCTTGCAATTAAAATTTAGTGTGTAGTGGAACCGGTCTACACTTAGCGTTCGTTTTCAAAAAAGTAGTGTATTAGACAATAGTGTTATTATTTTTATTTTTGTTCTTTATGATAGCTTACCACACAATCTCCACTAAAAACATTGAGTCAAGTACCGCAGGGTATCCATCTGAGTCCGCTGCTGTTTATTATCGCCAATGGCGACATTATAAAGTGGTGGTCAATACAGTTTTCTGACCGGTATAACTTTATTTATTTATTCTTTTCTTTGATTAGACCAATTCAAGAGTCTGCTCTACTGTTAACCCCAGACGCATTGCGGCGGTACAGCGGAGCTTTGTTAGGTTCGCACTAAAGGTACGGTTCCACAATGCATTTTGATCATGCGGTTGCGCAAGACGCAAATAATAAAGTTGCTTGCTTTTCGTGCACAAAAGGCATGACTCAAAAAGCATGCGATTTTCAATTTCAATGGTTTGCTTTTTATTCCAGGGATTTGCCATGCAAATATTTAATTTATGATGAAATATTGCCCGACGAAGTAGTCTGCTGGTGTTTGTATATCATGTTATTTAAAAGGAAGATAAAAAAGAAAAGATTTCGTGAAGTGTGTGAGCTAAATTATTATAAAAACCGAAAAATACTATAATATTTAATATATAGCGATCGACGGTTCGAGTACCATCCATTTATTTATTTAAATGTAATAGCGAGGAAAAAACAGGACGTCGCAGTATAACAAATGGACATGATCAACGCGTTGTGAAGAACATAATTAAAAAAGCGATACCAACAGCGATGAAAATTACTGTCCTTACTTTATTACTAACATATAATAACTCAACTTAGCACTCAACTTATCTTGGTGGGATAGACTTCCACACTTGCCTGTCTGGTGACGATATCGACCGAAACGTATCCGGTCTCTACGACGTTTTGTATGAAGCTTTCAGCAGGTTTGTTCCCTTAGTTCGGGTTAGGGGTAGAGACTCCGCTCCACCATGGTTTGACAGAGGATTGAAGACTCTTAAGAATAGGAAGAATAGACTTTGGAAAAAGTATCTACGTGTTAACAGTGCTGACGCCTGGCATGAATATAGTATTTACCATGAACAATTTATAAGCCGTTCTCGTTCTCTATATGAGGAATATCTTCAAAATTTAAAGAACAGATTATTCTCTGACCCCCGTGCATTTTTCGAATATGTCAACTTGAAGAAAAAGGTTGATAGCTACCCATCGACTATGGAATTCGGGGAGATCTGCAGCAATGATTCTAATATTATTTGCAACTTATTTGCTGAATCTTTTAAGGGTGCATTTGAATCATCTGATTTCATCCCGGACAATGGAAACTTTTCCCACATTCATAGCCGAATTTTACCCATGGTATTAGTTCCATCTATCACGGAGGAGATCCTGTTGAGGCATATTACTGCACTTCCAACTGACTTCTCTAGTGGTCCTGACGGGATTCCACCTGCAGTCATAAAGAAATGTTCTTCGGTGTTATTATGGCCTTTGCTACTACTATTCAGGAAGTCTCTTTCACGGGGCCATTTCCCAGCGCTCTGGAAGATATCCTATTTAATTCCTATTTTCAAGAGTGGCAATAGAAGAAACATTTCCAACTACAGGCCAATTGCTAAATTGTCCTGTATTCCTAAGCTCTTCGAACTATTGATTCAATCCCAATTATCCGAAGTGTGTAAAGGCTTAATCTCCACTCGGCAGCATGGTTTTCTTCAAGGTAGGTCCACGGTTTCAAACTTGGTTGAGTTTGTTTCTTGCACTGTGGGTGGATTCATGGAGGGATGCCAAACTGACTGTATTTACACTGATTTTAGTAAGGCCTTTGACAGACTGTCTCACTCTATTATTACTTTCAAATTGGCTAAGTTGAGTTTCCCGCCCTCCCTTATTGTCTGGATAAAGTCATATTTGTCTGATAGGATTTATAGAGTGCGTTTTCGTAGCGCACTCTCTGATGATTTTGTGACTCATTCTGGCGTTCCCCAGGACAGTCATCTGGGTCCATTGTTATTCATCTTATCTATTGATGATATTTCATATTTGCTGCAAAGATGTAAAATTCTTATATATGCTGACGATATTAAGATTTTTCTTCCAATAAAATCTAACGCTGATTGTGAGATTTTACAATCAGAGTTGCATATTTTCTATGAGTGGTGCTGCAACAACAATCTTAAGCTGAACATTGAGAAATGTCAGGTTATGTCCTTCTCGAAGTCTCGCAGCTTCCGTACTTTTCAGTACATGTTTGGGGATACAGGTTTAAAACGGGTGGAAATGGTGAGGGATTTAGGAGTGTATCTTGATGGTAAGTTAAACTTCATCTCCCATATTAATATCGTGGTAGCTAGGGCAAACTCTACACTGGGATTTATTTTTCGTTGGTCCAAGGAATTTCCAGTTCCTCATATAAGACTCCATCTTTATACATCCCTTGTTAGGCCCCTGCTTGAATATGCCAGTCAGGTATGGTCTCCATTTTACGGAACACATATTAAACGTATCGAGTCCGTCCAGCGCAGATTTGTGCGATCGACCCTACGTTCTTTGCCTTGGAATGACCCTCTTATTCTGCCACCTTATGAGGAGCGCTTGGGTTTGCTGCAACTTGCTACACTTGAGAAGCGACGTTGGGTTGCTGATTTAACATTTTTGCATCAGCTTCTGCAGGGAAAGTTGGACAGCGCTGAACTAGCTTCCAAAATATTGCCTAGAGAACTGTCCTATTCCCTACGTAATCGAGCACCTTTACAGATTGCTTTTTCGCGCACTAATTACGGCATGTTCGAGCCTATTAACCGCATGTGTAGGTCTGCTAATGATATTGGAGACGTTTTTGATATTAATGTGGACAAGGTGACACTTAAAAGGAGCATCTATAATTTGTGATTCGTTCTTTTGCTTGCACTGGTTTTGGTTTTAATTTTTCTCTTTGTTTGTTTTGCATTTTGTTGGAAACACTATTTTTATTATTTTTATAAAACGCATGTATAGAGTCGTGAATGTGTGTCTGTCTTTTGACCTGACTCTTATTATTGATTTGCTTTAACGATCTCTGTTGTCTTTGCACCCCTGATTGTTGTGTGTGGGCGTATTATGGTGTGTTAATTACTAATATTATCTGCATGGGTTTGGGAGCCTCATTCGCCTTAATATTTTGTTATATTTTGGCGAATAGGTCAAATGATTCTAGGCTTCCGCCTATGAAGTGCGCCTTCTGAGTTAGAAGGATTAATTCTAATTCTAATAGGTACTAAAGTTATTCTGTTAACTACTTCAGCATCAGAGTCGCAATTTTAAAGTGTCTTTGCAATTATTTATTCGCAGTGATGGGCGGGCTTTTCTGTAAAAAAGGGATATATTTTGTGCTTTTCTGTGCTTTAGGAGTAGTCATTATCACTTAAAGAAATAGCGATTGAAATGTGCATGAAAAGATGCAAGTGTTCCCATCAACTGTACGTGCGCTATTAATTTCACAGAAAAAGACATGCCTTTGTGCATGCTTTTTGTGCGCTGTAGCGCATGCCATAAGCGAAAGAGAAAAATGCATCGTGGAACCGTACCGTAAAGGTACGATTCCACGACGCATTTTTCTCATGCGTTTAACGCAAGACGCAAGGAATAAAGTTTCACGCTTTTCATGCACAAAAAGCATGCCTCCAGAAGCATGCGTTTTTCTGTTTCAATGGTATGTATTTTATTTCACAGATTGTTTACTGGTGTTTGCGCAGAATATTATGTTATTCAAAAAGGTGGGAAAAAAGAAAAAGAAATATGGGAGCTAAATTATTATTATAAAATCAGAAAAAATAATATAATTTTTATTATAAAGCTATTGACTGCCGGAGTACCATTAATTTATTTATTTAAATGTAATAGCGAGGAAAAAAACAGGACCCGCAATGTAGCAAATGGACATGCTCTACGCGCTCTGAAAAACATCATTAAAAAAAGCGATATCAACAACAACGGAAATTACTGCCTAATATAAAAGAATCCTGCCGTTCGTACATGTAAACGTGTAAAAAAAATTAGCCTAGCAAATTTCCTTCTCCTGTAATGGAGTGGGAATGCACGTTAGCGAGAAATATTGAACGGCTACACTTCATTGATGGTACAGTCAATGCTGTGAAGTATCAAAATTTATTTGTAAAGAAATACTTCCTTCGATTTCGGAATCAAATGAATACGAATATATTTTCCAGTAGGGCGGAGCATGTGTCATACCCCTTAGAAGACGAAAACCTGACTGGCTACAAACAACTTACGCGGATCTGTCCGCAATTGAATCCTTGTGGAGAGTAATCAAAAATAATTTATGCAAGCAACTTGCGCTCATAACTTACGGAAGTGTGGAGTCAATAGAACCGGCGGAGTGTACAAAACTTGTTAAAGCAGTGTCTGAGCGGATTAAAGGATTAATAAGTAAGATTGGTGACTACTTCACTTGTTTTGATGAGCGAAGAATCTTGTTTCATATTAGACGTAGGCGAACTATTTCGGAACATTCGTGAATTTTGCTCTTCCTAAATATTGTTATAAATTGTCCTATCTTTATTACTAACATATAATAAATATGTAAACTAAAAACCAGACATTAATATTCTTAAAAGTATATCCGTGCCCATTGCGAGCACGCATAGCGAATAAATACGCAGTAGTATTATTCACGCTCCCGCTATAAACCCAAAATCTAAAAATACGCCCGCCATAAATGTACGTTTCTGTTACTGCGTTCTGGATTTAACACATTCGAGACTGGTGACTCACCGCATAGGTTCTGTAAAATCTCACCCTCATAGACGTGTTCACCACGTGGGTCATCGGTCACCTTATATTAAAATTGTTGCCAAAAGCCGATGACTCACAGGGTAAATTATGACAATAACAATGATTACAAGTTTCGTCATACTTGAAATAGTACCTAAACTGCAATTTTTCCCGATGCCAGGCATCATTCCTTTTTATACTTAGTGGAATCCTGAGCTACAAAACCACTGTTTTTGGTGCTAATTCTGGGACTAATAGCCTGTAGAGGTTAACGATGAAAATTTAAATTTTTGATGATAGCGCCAATCGATTTAGAATGGTCGTTTCATACCCCTTAGAAACCCGGAAGGGGCGCATAAGGCCCGAGAACGCGTAGTTTTCGAGAACAACGCGATTCAAGTTTCATCATACTTGAAACAGTACCTAAACTGAGTGTGAGCGTGCCGTGCTTGGTTTGGACTGTTTCGTGCGTTCTCAATTGATACGTATCTGCAGCGGGCTGGCATTTGAAAAAGTATAATTTTTACTTTAGCGTGCCTAATTTTATTGCCATTGAGGCATTTTGACTCTGTGCGTACCTGTTTCAGGCTAGGAATGGGCGAGTTTTATTTTTACTCGGGTATTCTTTCAAATACATACTTCAGCAGAGTGGCAATTTTAAGGTGTCTCTTCGATCATGAGTGGTGGGCGAACTTTTATGTAAAAAAGAAACACTTTTGTACTTCTAGAATTTTTCTGTGTTTTATCGCTTAAAATCAGAAACAATGATTGAAAAAGCGCATAAAAGACGCAAGTGTTCCACTCAACTGTGGGAATATGTGCGCTATTGCATGCGCTACTAATTTTCCCGAAAAAAAGGCATGCATTTGTGCATGCCTTTCGTGCGCTATAGTGTGCGCTGTAGCGCATGCCTTAAGCGCAAGAGAAAAATGCATCGTGGAACCGTACCTTAAGAGACCTCCTGTGGACCTCTCCTTATGTTGATCGCCTTCGATTGCTTAATATGCACTTTTTGGAACTACGACGTAAAACTGCTGACCTGGTCTTTATTCACCAGCTTTTGAACTAGAATATAGGTTCTCGTGCTCTCGCAAGTAAGGTTTCTTACCGATATGCCCCGTATAGCTTTAGGATATTACCTTTACTACATGTTAACTCTCGTTCTAACTATTGTATGCGTGAATATGTGCCCTATTTTCGGCCTATCTCTTACTGAATATTCGATGAAATGATCTCTGTTCTATGTGGACCCCCGATTGTTGAGTATAGAATTCTTTCTTTAGCTATTGATGTTTTTTGCATGCCGGCTTGCGAGCCTCATTCACTTCAATATATTGTCATACATATTCTAGTGAATAGACCTAGTGTTTCTTGGTTCCTGCTGAAAAGTGCGCCTTCTGAGTTGGAAATGAAAATTCTTAAATAAACTCACTTAACAAGAACAGGTATCTTTTAACCTAGGGTGGGGGATGTGGAATGCGTATCTTGTGGGTCGGTCCACGTGGTGGTTGTACGATTATTTTTCGTTGATACTACGAAAAAAATTTTGCTACTAAGATGAGGGGTGGTACGGGACTTTGCAATGTATGGACCGAGCCCTGTAACTGTGTAACAGCTTTGCTCATACCAGCGCATTTTTTGGGTAGCATATCACCATAAAGTGAAAAACAAAATTTAACTGTCTTAAAAAGCGCTTTAAAGCATAAAATCATATTTTAAATGACTAGAGGTGCAGCTACTAAGTTTTGTTTACAAATTTTAAAAATGCAGTTGAACTTTTAAAAGTGCAGTTGAAGCCGCTTCTCTTTCTGTGGTTTTCTTTAATTTCGTTTAAACTCGTATCATAATAAAAAGCGTGCATGTAAATTTAGTTGTATTTAGAGCTCTTAGTATCTCTAATTGAGCAAGAAATCGGCCCTCCACCCTATCTACGTAGCGCTGCTTGCCATATGCTCTACGTTACATACAAATCCAATGACACCTCATTTGTCCAAATCTGATAAGTCGTTTAGGAGCTACGAGGGAACAGATGAACATTCATATCCACAAACATATAAACATAAATAGCTGCTTAACTACTTTTTTTGCCGTAGTCGGGTAATAATATATGCTTCTGGTTTTTACCAGTTTGGTTATAATAATTCCGGTCCCTTAAGGGGGAATACATGG
Organism: Leptarthrus brevirostris; assembly: GCA_964036015.1. NCBI lineage: Eukaryota > Metazoa > Arthropoda > Insecta > Diptera > Asilidae > Leptarthrus > Leptarthrus brevirostris. The sequence goes on from OZ038374.1 coordinate 94,383,535, forward strand.
TGCAGCATAACGAAAACACATGACGTCGTACTGCTGATGCAGTATATGTATAGAAGAAGGAAAACATTTTTGAAAAGTTAATATTAAACTACAGGAATTTTTAACCACAAAGAATTAAATAATTATGAGTGTAAAAGCTGCAATACAGAAGACTTCCCTAAACAATCAATACCTGACACAACGTGCAGAGAAACAACTCTCGCAAGGATCGATAGAGGAAAGCTTAGAAACAATAGACGAGCAAGGGAATTATTTGAAAGGCAAACATCTTGATAATGTGAAACAAGTAACATGAAAAATTAATGGTCCTTAGGGAGGTGCAAAACGATTTAAGGATTCGAACTAGAATCCAAACAGGTGTAGATGGTGTAACGCCTTGCAGTCAATTTATTGTGTTTTACTAGAGCCTTGATTTCAAGTTTCATGTTACTAGTTAATTGAAACTTTAGGGTAATTGACTAAACAATTAATGACTTAAAACTTTTAACTGAAAACTGAAGCCAATCGACTAACTGGAGGTGCAGGTATGATAGCCAGCTTTACAGTCGATTTTGTTTCTTCCTCCTTACTGATATATCGTACAATTAGTGATAAAGTGATACAACTGAAAACTTTTTTCCAAGAAAGCTACATTTCACTCGTCAGAAGTGATATATATATTCTACTGGAATTTTTGGGACACTTATTTAAAGAATACTGTAGTCTGTAATTAAGCGTTTAGTGCACACATTTAGATTTCAAAAGCATCGAAATCATCAGCTATAACAAAATCAAAATCAAGTGAACCTTTTTCAAAAACAAGCCCACAATATTAAAATCAACGTAATTTTTTTCAAATATCGTGCAACTTTATTATATTCAAAAACAACCAAAAATTGTTTTTATGATGTAGTGAAAGCCAAGGGGACAACTCTATGATGCGTTAGTAAGGTTTTAACCGGAAGGGAATTAGGATCAGGGGAATATGGGAACATGAATATTTTGTTTTTCCATTGCTACGAGCTAAACAAGAGCTCAGCGATGGAATCAATTCTGTTAATTTTTATTTTAAAAACTCAGCTCGAACACTGGAACCATGGCGTGGTGATCGTGCTACTCATCCATCGATTAAACTCCGTCTCCCTAAAAAACAATAAGATCAACTTTAGCAATCTGAAGCGTTTCGGAGTTACAGGGTGATTCATATATTTCGGTTTTTCATGGTATACACATTACTCTTTTATTTTTATCTTTTGATCTACCCAACAAAGCAACATCAAACAAACGCTAAAAAAACTTTTATCCCAATAGCCTTTTCAAAATTGTCAACAATGTTGATCTAACTCCCACCATTACAGGTACAATCATTTCCAAAAATTAAAAAATGGTTTGCGATTACCGAAAGTTCAGCATTTTCCCAAATTTTCTCCGAAATTCATGTAATTAGTATACCTCATTACCTTTCCAAAAAGGTGCAACATGTCCACGTAGAGAAAATATGTAAAAATTTATACGTAGAAATCCTATCGGAGAATATTATAAAAATCAACTAATTAAAGAAATTAAACTAAATTTTTTTCAAAAATGCTTTTAATTGAATTTAAAAATAATTAATCTTGATAAGTAACAAAAGCTGTTAAAAATGTCCACCACAACTTTCGATGCTTTTCAAGAACCTCCTTCTAAGTCCCTGTCTAAGGCGTATTGGAGCCAGCCTCTCTCGTATTTTCGTCGCTTCATTCCCAATTCGGCCAACTAAATCCTCCCTATTGTTAACTGGGCTTGAATAAACGTCATCCTTCATTTTTCTCCACAAGAATATGTCCAATGGCGTAAGGTCTGGAGATCTAGCAGGCCAAGGAATCGGTGCACCTCGTCCAATCCAACGGTTAGGGAATTTTTCACTTAGTATTACCTTCGCAATGTTAGCCATTTTTTTTGCGGGAGGTGAAAATCTTCCAAAAGACACCAGACAGCCCGTGCCCTCCGGTAGTGTGAGATTCTTACTCACTAAAAACACCTCTCTGGGGATTAGCCGAAACAGACAACATAACCGGGTCCCTTTTGGTCCCCTCCCAGTCTCCCTTAGTGGGGGAAACTGAGTATCCAGTTATCCCACTGTCGCCACTAACATCAGTTTCCTGGGTCACTGCTAGAATCCTAGCCTATCTGCATAAATCCATGTTTTCCTACCGTCTTCACTGTTCTTTCTAGGTCCATGCGTTAGTTACAACCTTTACCCCTTCACTGTCTACGACATTGAAGGGTTCCAGGCCGTAACGCTTTAGTCCTCAGCCAGGACAAGGAACCCCTCCGGATAAACCGCAGCTACCCCCTCGGGAGACAGATCTGCATCTTCTACTGGTGTGCGTATCGCAGAGATAGCCAACTCGTTAGAGTCTCCCGTCTCTGCACCGTCGAACCTGAGGAAGTGCTAGTTATTATTATGCCAATTCGCGACCCAATTACCCCTGGTCCTGCAGAGGGGACGACGACACTGCAGACTCCATTGGAGTTAGGGGGATTTTTCAAGAGATTATCACCTCCCGCATTAGTTACTTGGCTACATTCTAGGATGCATTGCCCATTTGCTACCACTTGGAGGTGTAACTAACACTTGAGAATATTCTGATGAGGATCACTGTATTCCAGAAGGCTTCAATACGTCCGTCCATTCTCCAGCAACCCAATGTTAGACATATGCGCTGGTACTCCATCGTGTTGGTGAAACATTCCCCTCAGATTATCCACAGGGTTCTCCTCTATTAGATCTGGCAGTGTATTGTCCAAAAGGTCCGCAGAAAATTCACTATTAAGCACTTGCGGCAAAATCAATGGTCTACCAAATGGTTGCCGATGATACCAGCCCAAACATTAACACTAAATCTCTGCTGGAATAAGGTAACCTGTGCCCTGTGTGGGTTATTGTTCGACCAGCTATGGAGGTTTCGGAAGCTTTTGATATAATTCCTGGTGAATAGACATTCATCTGTCCACAGGATTCGGTCCAGAAACGCCCTGTTACCAAAGTCGCGTTCCAGAAGCCAAGTGCTAAAGTCCAGTCTTCTCTCGGAATCTGCTTCTAGTAGTCCTTGGACTGGGTGATGATGATATCGACGTTATCCCCCTCAATGTATAACCCTCCAAACCTTAGATGCCGACACTCCTAATCGCCTTGCGACTCGTTTCGTGCTTGTTTCAGGGTCCTGCCTCACGATGGTGATTATTTGCTGCTCAACGTCGGCAGAAGTTCCCGGAGTTTTGGGTTGTGTCTCCATGTCGTGTTAAGTTACTCTTCCTATTTCTCTTAACCATTAGAAAGTCCGTGAAAATACCCCTGTTGGGTGTTCGCCGGTAATGGGATTTTCTTTGATATTCCAGTACAGCAGCTTTCTCTTTTCCATCTACTACACCATAAATGTAAATAATATCCGCGTATTCCTCAAATGTAAATTCTACCACTTTTTAATAATTTTTGCTTAAAAACACCTGTACTTATTGATTTGTTTTTTTAACTATGATAGGTATTCTTGCCGACTGATCCTTTTTTATAGCTAAATTTTCATCAGGTACGAGTAACAGAACGCCAGGATACAAGGGTGTGAATTCTAGCTACCACAAGCTAATATCGGGAATAAAACAAAGTTACACCAACATTTTTATAACGTTTTTGCAGCGATAATTATAATTAAAAAAAACAAACATTTTCGACCTTTTATCTTGAAAGTTTTCTTTCTTTAAAGAATTTCCCACCTAAAGTGCAATAAAATGTTTAGGTACTCAGGGAGTTCTAAGGATGCGGTTTTTCTAATCACTGTCTATCTTGCTATGTTGCACCTTCTTGGAAAGGTAATAAGATGGGCAATCCAATAAAAATGAAAAAGAGGAATACTAGTTACATGAATATCGGAGAAAATTTTGGGAAAATTCTGAATTTTAGGTAATCGCAAACTATTGTTTTCACTTTTGGAAGTGACTGTACGTGCAATGGTAGGAGTTAAATCAGTAGTGTTAACATTTTTGGATAGTTATTTTTTAGCGTTTGTTTGTTGTTGCTGTGTTGGGTAGATCAAGAGATAAAAATAAAAGAGTAATGTGCATACCATGAAATACTGAAATTTATGAATCACCCTGTAACTCCGGAACGGTTGAGATTGCCCCCTCCCTGCCGTAAAATGTTTTGCTTTTCTAGTTGAGATCTACCACCCCACTCGTTTTGGCACTTCAGATCTGAAACACCATGTATATTTCATGAAGAGGAAGCAAGGTGCGAATGCCACGGATCGCTCCGAGGCGGAAAGGATTGTGACGCTTGAGGGGGTAAGGCGATCTATTAGATCGTTTGAACCATTCAAGGCAGCAGGTTTAGATGGTATATTCCCAGCCCTGCTTCAGTGGGGTAGTGAGATTGTGGCACCAATACTTAGGGGAATATACATAACATGCCTTGCAACAGGATATGTCCCGGTTTCGTGGAGAGAGGCTAAGGTCATATTTCTACCGAAACCGTGAAGAAAAGACAATACGGAGCCGAAGTCCTTTAGACCCGTGAGCCTGACGTCTTTTCTATTGAAGGCAATGGAGAGGACCATGGCTTACCACATCGAGGGGACGTCACTCACTAGTTATCCACTAAGTAGGAACCAGTACGCCTATTGTCCTGGGAGATCTACTGAAACGGCACTCCATCAGGTGGTGCGAGTGGCAGAAGAAGAGATTAATGGCAAGGGCATAGCGATGGCCGCAATAATGGACATTGAAGGAGCCTTTGACATTATAGACTTCGGAAGTCTGGAGGATGCTCTTGCTGAACGTAGAACCAATTCTACCGTCAGGAGAATATGCTAGAGATAAGAGCAGTCAACATCCAGAAAGGTGAATCGAGACTGCGGGGAAGGGTTGACAGAGGTTGTCCACAGGGAGGAGTGCTATCCCCCATTTTTTGGAACATTACTGTTGACTCATTACTTCGTAGACTTGAGGAAGAAGGCATACAGCAGACACCATAAGAAGAGGTATGAGAGTGGTGGAGCAATGGTGTGTGGAACAGGGGCTCTTCATAAAGGCCTGGGGGGGCTCTTCATAAATGTCTGATCTAATCGTTTTCACTAGGAAAAGGAAGAATCTAGACTTCAGACCAATAGAACTTTTTGGGGAAGAACTTACGGTCTCGGGCTCAGTCAAGTATCTGGGTGTATTCCTAGATTCAAGACTTACCTGGCAAAGACATGTTGAGGAGAAAATCAAAAGAGCAAACAGGGCTCTACATCAATGTGGGAGGGTGTGTGGGCGGAGGTGGGACATCTCGCCAAAGGCCGCATACTGTGATCACTATGATGGTGAGACCGATTATATCCTATGCCTCTGTGGTCTGGTGGCCAAGCGCTTCCAAGCCCACAGTAAAAAGACAATTGAATAAGGTTCAGAGGCTAGCGTGTGTGACGATAACAGGGGCCTTTCGAACCACGCCGACAATGGCGTTAGAGATGATACTGGTTTTGCTGCCTTTGGATACATATGTGAAGAGAACTGCTGCCTCAGCGGCTCTTCGCATGGGTCGGGGTGCAAACTGGTGCAGATCTCGTGATAACCGAGGGCATAGGAAAATACTGGAACTTGTCAAAGATGAGATACCGGAATTGGAAATGCCTGTTGATGGTATAAGCAAAGTAAGGGTAATTGAAAGGCACCACGAAACGCTTATAAGGGATGGGTCACTCCCTGAAAACCGTGTAAGCGACGTTACAGTATTCACGGATGGATCCAGAATTGATGGGAGAGCGGGCGCAGGTATCTTCAGTGATGACCTGAACCTGAACACCCATCTTTGCCTGGGGATATACACCTCAGTATTTCAGGCAGAGATGCCGGCTTTGATCTATGCACTTGATCGTATTCTAGAGAGTCGAGTGAGGGACAAGAAGATAGTGGTGGCACTTGATAATCAGGCGGTGATTAGGTGTATGGACTAAACGCGTGTGCCTCATCAAATGAGTTGACACTGGTGTGGGTCAGAGGACACGCGGGGATCGAAGGAAATGAGAAAGCAGACGTACTGGCAAAGCTAGGGGCTTTCTTTTTGGGCCACGAGGGAGCACTGGGAACGGTGGAACGTGGCGGACTCGTTCAGACAGGCTAAGATGGCAATTGTAGCGACCAGATGTGCGAAACAGAGGGAGGTCCTGGATATGGATCGTAGGGCCTTTAGATGGCTGACGGCACTACTAATAGGACATGGTAACTTCAGATGTCATCTAAAGAGGATGAACATTCTCGAGGATGATATCTGCAGGCTGTGCCTGGAGGAGCAGGAGACGGCGGCACACATAGTGTGCCAGTGCCCTGCACTGGCAAGTAGAAGAAGGAAGCTGATGGGACACCACTGGATGGAAGAAGGAAGAATGGCAGAGGTGTCCTATAAGCAAATACTTGCGCTGACCCGAGGAATCGAGGTGAGGGAAGAAAACTGGATTAGTCCGGATCTGGTGTGTTTTTAGTGAGTAAAAATCTCACACTACCAGAGGCAATCGGGTCTCCTGGTGTCTTTGGAAGATTTTCACCCCTCACGAAAAAAAAAAATATATTTCATGAAAAATGTTTCAGACAAAAGTTGTAAGGGGAGGGGATCAAATATTGATGACCTTTAACTTGACCTTGAAATCAATTTTTAGTGTCATTTCAAGGTCAGCTTTAATTTTTTAAATGGAAATCTATATTTTATATTGCATATTCGTATTCTACGTAGAAAAATACGTACCTTTTGTAGGAAAATTTTTCCTTGAAAATGTCTGGTTCTCTCTCTACAGGACGTTAAACCTTTTCTGCTCCATTTTAATTTCCCCAAAACAATATCTCGAGAGCTTTTTTTTTTATACGATGTGGCCAAATCCTAGGGGATAACCCTTTGATGTGTTAGCATGGCCGGAAGGGAATTAGGGTAAGGGAAGTGAGGAAACTTGAGTCTTGTTTTTGCATTACTGCGAGCTAGACAACAGCAAAGCACCGGAGTGGGTTATTTTAATTTCTTAATAAAAGTACACGGGGTCATCTGGTCTCGAACCCGGGAACCATGGCATGTTGGTCTTGCCGCTCAACGTATTGATCCAACTCCGTCTCCCTTGGATAGATACTTAAAAATATTTTATAGACAAGAGCTGTAAGGTAGGTTTTTTCCGCATAGTTATGTGCGTTATGGAGATTGACAATCAGACATTTTATTATCGGCACAAAGAAAACTCCCTTTCCAGTCTTTGAAAGGAAAATATAGTGAAGAAAAACTCTACTATAGATTAGATTTTTGAATGTTTAATATGAAGAATTTAGAAACTTCTTATTTTTGACAAATTTGATAGAAAAAAAACATTGTTGAACTATTCTACACGAATCTTACAACAACAGCAGTTGAGGAAAATTAATTCTGATAAATTTTTGTAGTGCGGGAAAGAATTTTTGTGAACTGTTATAATTCAACTTCTTAACTTTGATTTGAGGCTAATAAAATGCCTGATTGCACGTCGATGGAAAATCTTAATATGATTGAAATTGTTGGTGAGTATCGCGATAACTACTTGGCCGCGGAAAGATTGTATACTGTTAGGTATCCTCACGCCCGTCATTCATCTAGAAAAACTGTGAAACATTTTAAAAGACGAGATGAATGGGGTTTTATGAGAAGAAAAAGACAAAGGATGGGCCCAAGAGAACATATTCCGCTGGAAGTTCGAGCTATCGTTGCCGAAAATCCACATGTTTCGACGCGCCAGATCCAGCGGATGCACGGAGTACCTAGATTAACAGTGTGCCGTGTGTACAAATATTAAAAATTTCATCCATACCACTTACATCTGACGCAAGCGCTTGAGCCTGGGTATCCCGCAAAACGCGTCAGATTTTGTATCAACGGACACGCAAATGCAATGGTACCCATTTTTCTCCACTTGCAGTCTCTTTATAGACGAGGCAAAATTTGACAACATGGGGACTGTCAATCTCCATAACGCACATATTTACTCGGAAGAAAATCCCTACTGGCAACGAAATCACCGGACACAAAGACGTTGGTCAGTCAATGTTTGGGTGGGCATTGTTGGAGATTATGTGATAGAACCTCTTTTTAACGATGGAAATTTGAATGGCTTGCTCAATTTAGACAGGTCCGTCTTCTACTAGAGAACATCCCACTAGACATAACAAAAGACGCCGGATGTGGTTTCAACATGACGGTGCACCAGCACATCGTGCTTTACCTGAAAGTAGATTTCTGAATACGTCACATCCGGATCGGTGGATTGATATCGGTAGTTCAGGTCACGTATTTTCGCCGAGGGCGCAAAATCCTTTATATTTCTTCCCTTTGGGGAGCTATGAAGCAACAGGTCTCTGACGAACACCCGACGATGACAAAAAACATAAGTGAAAGGATTGTGCTAGCATTCCAGTCAGTCACACCTCAAACATTGAGAGACGTACAAACTCGTTTCTGGCAGAGAGCATCTGAGGCCCTAAGCTTCCAGCGAAACAAATTAAATAATTAATTAGTCCTTTTCAGACCTAATAATGTGCAAAATCCGTTTGACTACCTCCACATGGTGTACATTGGGTAACGCTAATGCAGACGGTAATGAGTAGGATTGGTGTGTTCTTAGAGGTCTAAGATTTGAGATGAAAAAGGTGGTTCCTTTTCAAAAACAGCAAGTGGAGTAACGTTTTCCCACGAGAGGTACTCTCGACCCCAAGGATTGATAGCATGTGCCCCCAAGAAACAAACTTATTAAAGTTGACCCTCGCAACCTTACAATTTATGTTTGAAACATTTTTCATGAAACTGTGAATCTGAACAGTTATCGGCCCTGGGCACATAAAATATATGCAACACATTTAAATTAACATATTCAAATGCTAAAGAGATAGGCTATAAAATCCTTATTAATTTAATTAATAAGATTAGTCTTATCAAACATGTGACATATTAAAATCTATGCAATTAATGTTATGATTAAACCAACGAGACTTTAACGTTATGGGCTGATAAAAATCATAATTATTACGAGGAAATGGATTAAAATAAAAATCTGAATTTCTCAAGGAGCGATGGGGAATAGAAATATAAAAACATGATAAAAAGATGGCGAATCAATTTGTTCAATCTCCAGCTATGGACCTAGAAGAGAGAAAATTTAATTAACTGGCATTTTGGTCAATACTTACCATTTGCAGAAATTTTCTCCAATATCCAGCAAAATAATCATGGGAGATTCACCTAAAAAAGGTTATTAAACAACCACAAAGGATTAATTCTACAGAAATTAAGTAAATACGCTCACCTAATTAGTCCTGGAAACATTTATTGGCAAATTACTTCCGGCTGGAAATCAAAAACAATCATAAACGGACAAATTAACAAAACAAAAAGTCACATACTCCGGTACACTCTGTTCAATATTTTCACCTTTAACATTTGTAAGGTGTAGGTAATTTTAAATTATACACATTCATTAAATTAAATTGTCGTGAGACATAATTTAATGATTTATAATTAATTACTCATAATTATTTACCTTTTATAACATATCATAACTTTTCGAAGTTTTTAGTACTCAAAATAAGTTTAGTACAATAAAGCCGAACATACTGCCGACCTGGCAACACTTGCCGTGTGCACTCTTATCTATATAAGCAGCGTCATACTGCAGATCGCTCTCTTTCCTGTGCTGATCGTTGGTAAGTAAACATCTCCAATTATCAAAAATTCCTCTGAGTATCGATCAGAGTTTATTTACATTCATCTGGGCAACGGCCAGGCCCTTTTTACTAATTTTTGATTTGGGTTTCGACCAGATCAACAAAACTTAATTTGAGTAGAGACCAAATTAATATTACTAATCTTCTAATTTGGTTAACGACCAAATTAGCTAAATTTAATTTGGGTATCGACCAAATTAACAATACTAATTTATGTGTTTACTGTAACCTTGGTAACGACAAGGTCAAAGACAAATCTTTCCTTGTGTGCATTGTGCTGTGTATGTCTTATTCCCTGGGTTATGACCAGGGTTACATGCTTACACAAATTACTACATTAGTACAACAATAACGTTACTACTAGGCTATTCGAGAATACTTTCTAGTGGTATTCTTCGTTCCTAACAGTAGTATACAACAGTACTAATAATATCAACGATCAGTATACACATTTTGGATTTCAGGTGAGTACGCAATTTTATTCGAATCTTTATAACAAATTTTTGTTTTAGTTGTATATTTATTCTTTATTTGAATTCTGATTTGAACTAAGTGAATTAGTGAAGTTTATAGTGAATATATCCACAGAAAATTAAATCTATCCCTTTATTATCCTTTCTTCTTGTGCTTTGAATTATGTACTTAAGTTGGTGCTATAGTTGGTGGATCGACCCTCTTCGATTTTCACGAAACTTTGCATATTGGAAGAGATCTATGAGAATAATAATTGTGTATTTTTTTAATTTTAACCTTCCACTTTTTGAAATATGTGAGAATGAAATTTTGAAAAATGATGCAATTTTTGCATTTACCGGAGAGTTGAAAAATTCAAAGCTTTGGTTCTACTTATACTTACAGCAATAAATAAGTTATCAAATCAAAGGGGACGATGGGTACAATGCAAAACAATATTAAAATAAAAATTTTGGGAGAAAAAATTTTTAAGGTTAATAATATTATTATATATTCTCAAAATGCATACCTTTGATACATATATATATTTTTTGATTTTTTTTATGCGATGTGGCGAAATCCTAGGGGACAACCCTTTGATGCGTTAGCATGGTTTTGCCCGAAAGGGAATTAGGGTAAGGGAAGTGAGGAAACTTGAAACTTTTCGTTCTAATTTCAATGCCAGTGAATTATTCCAATGAAAACTTTGCACTGCATCCTGTACAAGGAAAGAATAGTTTTCTGAGAAGTCCATGATAACCAGAAATTCTCCAACGTTAAGCGATAATTTAATAAAGCCTATAAAAAAATACACACACACACATACATAATAATCTCTTATTTGAAACATCATTGGGTGATGAGGACATAAGGTAGAATATTCTTATATTTATTTTGTTGGGTGGGAGGGGATAAACTTTTACAATATTCGATTTAGCAAGTGTAAAGAGAAAAACACTTTCTAGGTGAACTTATTTGGTGTATGTACTTCAAGGTATTAATTTATTCTTGGCGAAGTTTTACAGTAAATGCATATTTTTTGTTTTTTAGTGCATTTTTTTAAATATAGAATTTTTTTTCGTTTTGTGCGTATTTATCAATGTTGTATAATTGGTGATTTTTTTAAACTTAACAAAATGGTTGTGGTTTTTTTCAGGGTCATTATAGATTTTGTGCTAGTTAATTTTTATCGCTTTTTGATACCTTACTCATTTAAATAAAAATGGAAAATCGCTTTGGTTCCTTCAAGTGTTGCAATCCCTTTAATAAGCCTCGTCATAATAACCGGTATAAAAATTTGTGAGGTGTACTACCTTTTATGGTTAAGCGACTTCCACAGTTAAGTCTACGATAGAAGATTTGTGGAGAATGTCGTGAACAAATTAGAAAATTACCTGGAACTTCTTCTATAATTGAATTAGAATATCCATAGGAAAATTTCGAATTAGCAGAGGTGGAGGAAATGGAAGTAGATAGACATGACCAGTTATTTTATCAGCCTAATCTAGCATTGCAAAGTTTTAATGACTGCCTTCGATACCTAAGTGAAGAAGAAATTGACAAAAAAGAATTTGTGATAAAGGTTATATCAGGAAAAAGTTTAAATTATCAATAAAATGCATTAAAATAAAGATTTTTAATATTGTCGATGACGAAGAAGACGATGAAATTGACTACGAGCTATTCTTTGTCGAAAAACTCAAAGAAAAATTTCAAGAAACAGACGACAAAAACATTACAACTTAGATTCTTACACTTGTACCTGTGTAAAAAAAATACGGGATCAGTTTCCTGGTGTGACAACTTATATGGTTATAAAAACCAAGCACATGATTAGGAAAGAAAATCAAGAGATGCCGACCCAAATTTAATTGACGTGCTGACTGCATTTTACAATAGCAATGACGTTAGGAGAATTATGACTGGAAAGAAAGAATATGTTTCCATAAAACTTGATGGAGAGAAATATCGAGTTCAAAAGAGGCTATTATTTTAAAAACTCGAACCCGAACTTTGGCGGTTGAAAGTGGGACGCATTCTGATTATGTCTGCTTTTTGCATCAGAATGTAAAACTGATGTTAGAGGGTGTAAAAAAAACATTGTGCAAATGAAAATCGAATGTCAGTAATTTTCAATTACAGAAATTGTATTGCAATGATGTTATATAATCCTCCTCACATAAACTGTTTTGTTTTGCAAATGTTGCAGTTGTCCAGGTTTTTCAAATATTAGAGAAAATCTAGAACATATTTTAGATAAAGACTATATTCATGCAATTCATTATCTTCAATGCATAAATACAGATAGATCAAATCCAGAGAATTTTATTGAAAGAGCAGACACTTTTATTGACACACTCGAAAGAAAACTTATTCAACTTTTACCACATTCGTTTATCGCAGAGAGGCAGAATAGTTTCCTGAATGAATTGAAATTATCGCTTAGCGTTGGAGAATTTCTGGTTATCATGGACTTCTCAGAAAACTATACTTTCCTTGTACAGTGCAGTGCAAAGTTTTCATTGAAATAATTCACAGACAACTTTCCATCCTTGCGGTATTTATTATGTGAATAAAGATTCCATGGAAGTAGTTCCGATTGTCCATAACACTGTTTTGGTACATGTTTTTCAACGATATTTGGTCAAATTTTTAAGAAACAATATTGGAACAGTAGAAAAGATATTTTGTTTTTCAGATGGTTCCGCGGCTCAGTACAAAAATCGGAAATTTTTTTGTAATTTAACCATGCACGAACCAGTAGAACGGCACTTCTGTGCAACTTCTCATGGAAAAAATATTTGCGATGGTCTCGGTGGTAAAGTTAAAAGATTAGCTGTTGATGCAAGTATTCAACGCACTTACCGCGACCAAATAAAAACTCCACATCAACTATACTCTTGGGTAAGGGAAAATATTATTAATATGAATTTCATTTACATTCCCACTGAAGAATACCTTGAAGAAGAAAATATTTTGGCAGGAATTCGAAATATACACACGGTCGTACCTTTAGAGAAAGGTATTTTATGCACAAAACTTTATTCACAGTCGAATCAAACAACAACATACACTGTTACAAATACCAAATAACGAAAATTCATGATGCAAAAAAAATTTACAAATTAAGTAAATTAAGAAAAAAGTTTAATAACAAAATTTAATAGCAAAACGGTTTTTCTCAGAACCACCACATAACTTATATATTATATTTTAAAGATATTCTGTATGAAAACTCATAAAGTTTCCCAATTTTGGTACAATAAAAAGAGCTTCTATTGAACTTTTACACATCATAGTAAAATATAAATAGTCACTTGAATGCAGAACTAGCCTAAATTAAATAAATTTAAGCTAGTTCTGCATTCAGGCGACGGAATATTGCCATTGAAAGTACTTATATTGAAATTAGAAAGAAAAATTTGCCGCTCAGCAAGAAAAAATTTCGACAGTCTTCTATATCTGTTTTTACTATAATTGCTTAATGATTCAGTAAATAATATATCTTAAATCAAAGGTAGGCATTTTGAGATATTTAATAATATATAATACTATTATTAACCTTAAAAAATTGTTTTATTTTAATATTTTTTTGCATTGTACCCATCGTCCCCTTTGATTTGATACCTTATTTATTGCTGTAGGATAAGTAGAACCAAAGTTATGAATTTTTCAACTCTCCGGTAAATGCAAAAATTTCATCATTTTTCAAAATTTCATTCTTACATACGAGTATCTCAAAAAGTGGAAGGTTAAAAGCAAAAAAAAATACACAATTACTACTAATAAAGCAGCCGAGTATACGTATAAGGATCATCAAATTCCTTTGGAACCTTTAAGATTGTGCCGAATTAGCCTTGTTTACTATCGCGCCGATATGGTCTACAAAATTAAAGCGAAAATTAAGCAACACGTTTAAATACTCAAGTCTATTTAAAAGACCGGCATATTGCTTTAGGGATGAGCGATGTTGACATAACATCGATTTTGACATCGATGTCAACATCGACGACTAAACATCGATGATCGATAATAGTCGAACTCAAAACATTGATGTTCCGTAAAATCGATGTTAAATACAATGAATTTGTAGAAGGGCGTGATAAAACAAGATGCTTGAATGGTTTATTTCTGATTCGCTGTTTTTCACTTTAATCAATTAATGGGCACTTCCAATATGGCTTTTCTTAGGTTTACAACTATCTATTTATGCGGAGGCGATGCCTTTCCATGAAGAATATTGTGGGACAGAGAATCTGCAACAGGTGTAGCTTTATGGAACAAAAGTTGGTATAAAATACCAAATATACTGAGCGGTGATTTTAACGTGAACGTCGAAGACAACTAACTAAAATTAATAATGAACAATGATTGTACAATATCGATTACAAGATCGGGAACAACTATCGGCGTAGATATTTGGTTTGGAGTTTGATGATTGTTTTGTTACCAAGACTCTTTATTGCTTTTTAGATAGACCGATTTTAGAGTACGCTTCCGCGGTCTAGTTACCATTTTATTTGGTTCATATTAGTTTCTTCGAAGCGATATAACGTAGGTTCTTACATTTGCCCTTTGTAGCCTTCCATAGAACAATCCTGTTATATTGCCTCCCTACACCAATATACTAAAGCTTCTTTCTGTGAGCACTCTACAGAAGAGACGCGAGTCTTTGGGATTATGTTCGTTTATGAATGTTTGCAGGGTACAATTAATACGCCGAAACTACCTACCCGTCCGAATATCTTAGTTCCATGTCGCCCTTTGGGGAATTATGACTTTCTTTACATCTGTCGACCTAACTACGCATTTAATGAACCTATTTATTCTTTCTCTTTTGAATGATCATTGGGATGTACTTTACTTGAACATGTCTAAAGCCGAAATAAAATGCCATTTGAGCAGTCAGCGTATTTAACGTCACCTCTTTGTTTCTGATTTGATTTGTTTTTGTATTAATTTGATTTATAAAAAGTAAATAAGTATGTTTTGGAATGTTATGTGTTTAGTTTACCAGAAAAAAAATATATATATATTTACTAAAACATGAGTAAACCTGTTTATGAGGCTTAAATGGAAAACATAATGTAACTGACCCTCAGCTGCCTCCGTATATAAAGCAAGCAAAACCTTGTGACAAATTTGAGTAACACTATCAGCCCATTATTGCTTAACTTTGTTATTTTATTATATATAAATTAGAATATGATTCAAATAACAAATCAGCTGGAAACCAGCCTTATTCTAACTCAGAATTTAAAAGTTTTGCCGGTTGCTTCTACTGCTGCTCTCTAAATAGAATTTCAGTTTCTCTCACTATGTGGAGATTAGTAGAAGGGAGCATCTGACCAACCAACATTCTAAGTTACTTTCTTCTCAGCCGAACTATATAAATATGTATAAAGGTATTTTTTAATCTCCTATAATTATAAAGCAACATATGCTTAGTCTTCAATATAGAAAAAAAATATTTTTGAATTTGGATCCGGTTCTTTTTCGCCAACATCGAAGGTCGATGTTTTGTCATTAACATCGATTGTGCGATATTCTATACACTTCAACATCGATGTTAAAACATCGATGTTGATTCGCTCAACATCGATGTTTCGTGAACATCAATGAACATCGATCATCCCTATATTGCTTCAACAAAGCGGTGTACTTTTCCGAGAAAAAGCCATTGTCGTAGATTTATAATTATTAAGGATGACGCTGTTTATAGAGAACCATTTCTAAAAGGCATCAAGTTTAGAATTGAAAAGTTCACAGTCAACGCAGATAATTAACAACACGAGAAATCTTTGCGTCGTCAGCTTCAAAAACTTTACTAATGCAACACAAGTTGGCAATGGGTCTATAATTCGTTATGTCGTCTTTATTACCATTCTTGTGAAGGGGATAATCACAGATGATTTCCAAAAATCGGGAAAGACATCACAAGCTTATCTATCTATCGGCCAATGAATTGATGTATTCCGCGACTATATCGTCATCGAAATACATACATCGTGAGATCACAGTACCACTGGGGTCAGTATTAAACACCAAATCCAAAAACCTACCAGAGTCATTCGAAATAACGCAACACTGCGTTAATCCAGAAGAAGCAATCATATCTACAAAAAAAGGAAGCTTACTGCGATGCGGAAGTAAAGAAAGCAGCCGGGAGAAACTTCCCAATTGACACTCTGCAGATTAAGGCCACGTTGTCGGTGGAGTAAGTGATAACGTGTCGGACTAACAACCCGGTGGTCCCTGTTTCCATCCAACCGGCGGCGACCCATGGTTGCTTTCTGCTGAGCACGATAAAAAATATGCCACAGGGGTTGCAGAAAAAATGCCAGTGGTTCGGAACCCACTTTAAATTGTAAGTCCACCTGCAATCGTTGTCTTGAATCGGGTGAAGTTCTTCTCCCACCCCATGTCCCACAAGAGGTTGTGTGTAAAGTGTCGGATAATGTATCGATCTGAGAGACTAAGAGCTCGTTTCAAGCAGCTATTTAAGTCCTAGTTATGTGGCTGCCCCGAAGTTGCATGGAACGTGCACGGTTCCAAAATGGGAAATGATTTTTGATGGCAATTTACGTGCTCTCTTCGAAGCTAGCATAATTGCGGGAAAGTTTTCAATACCACAACGATAAGTTCCAGTGTCGATCCAAAATTATTCCAAAGACTTTTTAAAAAAGCAGATAAGCCTAACACCTTTAAAAGATCGCATAGCGATTATGATATACATAGCATGACTATACATGTTTGATATGTGTTAGAAGAAAATTTCAAATACAATTTTTTTCTCATAATATGATACAGAAATACATATTCTGAAAATTATAATTTAGATGAAGTTGACCTTAGCTAGAAAAATATGTGCGAATTTTTTGTTTTCCTCAAATGCAGGGCTGATACCTCGAGATAGTATTAATCTTTAGGTAAAAAATATTCAAATTTGAACACCTAAAATATTTTAAGGACAATACAATGAAATTTATGTCGAGTTCTTGTAAATTTAGAGTACGATCAATTGCCTTCTCCGAAATAACAGCTGCTTAAAAAAAATGCCACCTTATACCTAATAAGCAAATATTCGAAAAATCGATTTTTTTTTAAATTTTTTTAAATGGTCCCTTAGGACCTCGAAAATGATGTCCCAAAACATTATGGCCGGGAAAAACCTAAAAGTACTCGATTTTTGAATTTTAAGATTAAAGGTATTGCAAAATTATTCATGATTTTGTACTACTCAATATTTCAATCGCGTTTATCTCAAAACTAGAACGTATCTTTAAAAATACATTGTCTATAGGAGTAGGTATGTAGGATTATCTCTTTTATATTGCATAGTTCATTTATTATTAACAATTTTCTGACGATTTTTAGGCAAATTTTCAACTTTTCACTTTAGAAGTGCGCCATTTGCCCAAAAATCAATATATCGAAAAAAATCCTACGTACTTTTATAGCTGTTGTTATATACAATCGAAAAAAATGCATTGGCTCATTTTAACTGGAAAATTACAGGAGCTGTTCGTCCGGCCATGGACCCTTGAAAAACGGAGACGTCATCGCAAAAACGCTGCACAGACGCCTTTTTGAAATTAATCGCTTTAAAAAAATTATTGTATACAGTTATTGATATATATGATAAACTCCCTTTTTTGTAATCTGGAATTATTTTGTAGTTTTTCTGAAAAAAAAATCTATAGAAAAGCCTATTTTTTCGGCCTCTAGATGGGCTAACCCCTTAAAGAAGCAGTTGCTATAGTCAATAGTCAATTTCCTAGTATGAAACCTTGCAGTTCCTTTTACTTCATTGTACCGAAGTGGAGCTTTATTGTATTTATCGCTTCTTTAATTTCCTGCCTAATAACTGGGGCTATGTAGTATTCAACCGAGGAACTGTCAAAATTGTGATGCCAGCTTCTTCTTTCTGCTTTCTGTGTTCTTCTTGCAGCTTCAGACAGCTCACGTTTTACTTTTCTATAAAAAGTGACACTTGCACTTCATTATTTTTTTGGAAATTAATACTTTTACGTTCATTCTCCGTTCTGCGGACAAACTCATAATTACGTGCTAAGAAATGCTGTCATATAGTAATTGGAAATTACCGTGTAATTTAAAGTAGCACACTGTAAGGTCTTCTAAATTTTAAGGACCCAAATCAAAGCTTCGGCCTCCTTGAAGTTTTTTTTAAGTAGCACCAGTAGCAGTGTATAAGTTGGCCATCTGTAATAAGGTTTCCATATTGGTCACCGTAACGTATCATTCACTTAATTTTCGCCCCAATATACTTGAATTCAGTCACTGGGACTTAAAATGTTGCTTGTGGTAGGTGCTCAGATCCGACCCGGGAGGAATGTAGGCAACAACAAGCAAACTATTATTATTTGCCAATTTCAGAGTGGCGAAAAGAAGCTCCAAATAAGATTTAACCGCATTTAAGATTCAAGATGAGGGTCTCATCTAAAAACCGGATTTTCAGGGTCAAAGAACTCAGCATCAGCAAACGAGCCACAGAGCCAGGTCTTCGACAGACAAACCCCGTCGTAACAAGAACTGGAAGATCCAACAAGAAGGCGAATCATGTTGGAGTGGAGACCGGTTACGTTTGCGTTATAGAAGGACGTCTGGGTGATAAGTTTTTTTTTTTTTGACAAGACGTATTATTCCTGTTGAAGTCACAACAATGAGTATATCTGGCCTAATATCCTGCCAAATTAGACTGCTAAATAAAGCTACTGGAAAAGTGATCTTGAAGGAATCAAAGCTGGCTAATTAGCATTGTTGCGAGATTTGTCGATACGCCTATAATTTATAACATCATAAGGTACTTCACAGTCTGACGAGATGTGGCGGGTGGCATCTTTTATAGTGGTATCGGGCCATGAAAGTTCATATAAATTCCACCCAAAAGGTCGGTTGTTACGTAAGCAGTAAATAAACTCTACTGTAATTATCTTTTTCTGCAATTGGTAATTTGGTTGTACATGATTGCATAATATTACTTTGAATAAATGAAGAGATTATGTATGTACCTATCTCCTGAATTAGAGGTAAAAACTTAGATTAGCAAAATAAACAAAGTGAAACCATTAAGCCAGACAAGATTGATTCTGATTCAAAAGCTTCAAGTTTAATATTTTCCGCACGTAAATTACATTGAGCTGTTTAGTGTGTGTCCTTTTGTGAAGGAGATTGACATGTGTACTTACAATTGGAGCAAACCATTTTCAATTGTTTTAGAAATGAAGCAAAAACGACCGTTGCAAATGATATACCACTGGCAACATCCATAAAAGGGGAACAATATAAAAACGAAATTGCGAAACATGTCAGTGGATTCCTACATATTCGTTATGTGCATCCCTTAAAAGCCTTTACAAGATTCCCGGAGACATAGAGGGTTTTTCATTTTATTTCCAGAAATGTCGTCCAATATGTTACCTCCAGCAAGTTACAGAGCCTCACAAGACCCCACTGGATATAAAGAAGACTCCAAATGTCCTGAACTTTTGGGAGAAGCTGAGCTCAGAGGAAAGGTGTCCACCGCTTAGCATTATATCCACTGGGATCTCCTGATGTCGGCTATACTTCCATTCTGGCGGCAATAGTTGCAGTTGGTAGAGAAGTTGATGTAGTGGGCGGTATACGAAATGAGGTGTCCTGACAGTACCTCTCTCCTTTGGGTAAACTTATTTGTAATGCATAAGAGTTCCTGCCAAGTTTTGAGCATAACATCAGGTCGCTGTGCACACGTTCTTTTATGAAATATGATCGTGGCTATCATTTGTGGGATCAACCAAAGATGGAAATTGATAAGTCATTTCTCATGTTGGAGCTGAGGTTATTCCGCAAATGGAGGAAGAAAAAAGTTTTATGCGAAGTTAAGTAGAAAGTTTCCTCTTCTTTGAAGGAAACAACTCAAAATGATGAAATTATCGAGAAAATTTCGTTTGAAAATTTTCCAGACGAGAACTGTTAAATATTTATGTAGTCCAAGGTATAATGCAGCTGCGTCTGTAAAATCGATTAATTTTGCAGTATATAGTATATGCATTCTAGTAGCCCTATTCAAGTTCACGCTACCTTTCGAGAGTATAATGTATGTATGTATATTTGCGCTAATCAAAAGTTTTGCTAATTTAGCCTAGTAACGTAACGGCGTAAGATAGAAGCGATTACGTTTTTACAAATGTTTTATATTTTTGATTTTAGTAATTTAGATTTAAAAATCAGTTCGAACTAATATTAAATTAGTAACTTAACTTTGACTACATACACATAAAGGACTTACGAGGCATCGATACGATTTCAGGAAGTGTGTTAGTTATTTCTTTCTAACAAGCAGAGCTGATAAATGCACTCCTCCATACTCACTTTCCGGGGTGTGGGGACGGCGACCAGAATGAGATAATGTTTTCGGCGGGCTCTAAAATTGATGGAGATCGGGACCTTATAAAGTCCGTAGTCGTGGTCAGAACTATAGAATAGATAGTATACTTAATACTTATACTTAAGGAATACACCCGGGGAGCTTTCTTGGACGTCGAGGGAACGTTAAATAACGTTAAGACGGAAGTCAACCGGCTGTGGAGAATGGGTATTAATAACGGACTATATGGCTGGATCGATTTAATGTTCTTCAGCAGACAAGTTAGCTCGTGCATGGGAGACTCAACTGTGAGAGTTGCATGAACCATAGGTTTGCGCTATTACCACTCCTATGGTTAGTCGTTATGAACTAAATTCTAGATATATTAGACAACGAGGGTTTCACAGTTTCTGCATATGCGAATAACCTGGCGATCTTGGTACCCGGCAGATTCTTGACAACTCTCAGTGTCTCAGACTCGAGTTTGCGTTCGGAAAGCTGGAAAAATAGGTTTCGAACAGTGGTTTCAGCGTTAACCCCTTAAAGACGGCGCTTGTGCTTATCAGTGGAAGGGGGAAAATAACAGACTTCAGGTTCTTAATGCTGGGAGTGAAAGGTCTAACTCTTTCTTGTTGAGCCAAGAATCTAGGGTTAATACTAGACTCGAAACTTAACTGGAAGAGAAATACAGAAAAGGGCATAGCGAAAAAAAGTGTGGCCCCTCTATGCGTGTAAGAGAATAATTGGGGTGAGGTGGTAAATTGGCTGTACACCGCAATAGTCAGGCCGATTTCTCGCTACTGCTCACTAGTCTGTTGGACAGCACTGAATAAAAAATGTAGCTTGGAAGCTCTATCGAAAGAGCAAAGAGCTGCCGGTCGCGGCATAACTGGATGATTATGCAATACGCCCACAGCGGCTTTGGAGGTCATGCTCGACCTATTGCCACTGGACATATGCTGTAGAAATATGGCAGCGACTAGTGCAGTCAGACTGAAAGCTATGAGTTGCTGAAAGGAGAGGTCAAGCGGACATTCTAGCACCCTTCGAAAGTTTGATTGCATTGACAACAAAATACACGGACTATCGGATCACTCAAAAGGAGCTTTAATACTAGACGACCTGCTAAGAAAGAATGGTACAGGAATGAAGTGGAGGAAGCCTCAGATGGATCTAAAACAGGACGAATCGGTGTTTCGCCAAGGAATCCGCCTTTTAATAGAAAGATGGAAATAAATTGTAGCTAGTTGAAGATAGACAATACTTTGAGTAACATATACTTATCTCTTTCTTTCGAAATAGCCGTTCATTTTCGCAAGAAGGATTTCTTCTTAAAATTGAGTTTAAAACCCAATAGCAGGTTAATAGTTAATTTTCAATGAAAGGTAAACATAATAGGTGCTAAATATATAAGCCATCGCCTATTTACATGTAAACCTGCAAAAAAAATCATATCTCTTAGATTTTTGATCTCGAAAACATGCAAGGGAGCGAAGGAAAAATAAGGATGTGAAGGTCGTAGTTGATACTTTAAAAGAGATTCTCAGAAGTCGATTAGGGAGCAACAGTCTGGGTACGATGAGATTCTGCCCTACTTAATGACTTTTATAGAAAATATGTACACATATAGCGAAATAAGGAGAAAAAGTATTGGAAACTTGTTGTGTAACTGTTCTAATGTTACCTAATGGAAAAAGTATATATGCAAGAGAAATTCTGGGCAAAAACGACTTATCCACTTAAGTTAGTTTTAAGTAGTCAAGTCGTTTTTCTCTGATTGGTTTTACCCGGAATCTGACCCGATTCGTTTTTTGCGCGGAATATTTTCTAAACCATTCGGGCCTTGTATATACGTCATTTTTACATTTCTTTTGTCAATTGCATCGACTAGAGCGAATAACTGCCAACGACCGACAAAAATTCGCTGTCAAGATAGGTAGTCGCTAAAATTGGAACACAACTGCGGAGGCAACACTTTTTAAAAATTTAGAAGATGAATTTGGCTTTTGTTTGAAATCTGTGTTGAATTATTTAATATTGTGAAGAAAGCGGACTTACATGTTATTTACGAGTGCCAATTAGTCAATTCTCATCGAGATCCATTCTTTAACTACTGACGCCAAGTAATTTAAATTAGCAGTGACAAGGCGTCTTCATGATTCCATGTGTCACTTTTGTTGGCAGTACTGTAACGACCAATTCGTCGAATGCTTTCAGTTGACAGTTCCAATTTTGTACATTCCCCCTTAACCCAGGACTTCAGAATTGTTGACAGCGAGGATTTTTATTCGTATCTCGTAGGTCGTTGGTCATCGCAAATGTGTTTAATACTTTACAGGAAATAACAGTGAGCTGATGAGCTATCGATATCACTGCTAGTTTACACGTACCGACCAATAGAATAATTCCATTATTTTTACAGGAAATGGTAACCCAACTTATAAGTAAAACATTAGAAAGCTAATGTGCAGAACTTTTTCCAGGGGATCAGGTTTGTTCTATAGAAGAGACCGAAATATTAACGAACTGTATTTTTTCAGATATTTATGACGAAGTTTACAAAATATTGACTCGAAAACTAGAAATAAAGGACCCTCGTTGAAAGAAATCATGAGCAAAACAAAACAAGCTGAATTTCGACTATCAAATTCATTAGCTCTACGTGTCATAAATCTCAGACTCCTGTCTTCGACACAAATATAATTAGAGGAGAATTGACCCAGTTTTCATCGCTTAAGTTGTGATGTGTATCAGGTAATACGAAAAAAAACCTGAATGTGTTCCCAAGCGTTGCTCAAAATTACACAGATCATATTTGGTTGAGCGAAAGAGATAGATTGGCTGCCAAAATGGTTGTAAATGAATTCAATTTCAAAATTCAAAATGAAATTGCCGATGAATTGAGGACATACAAACCAGTTGATTCCGCTACTAACCAAGATGATGTCGTCAACTATCCACCCGAATTTTCGAACTCACTGGATTTGCCAGAATTGCCGCCTCACAATCTTCAATTAAAGGTCGGATCGATGATCATAATGTTGCGAAATATCAGCCAACGTCGTCTTTGTAACGGCACACGGCTAGGGGTGAAAAAATTATTGAACAACGTGATCAAGACAATCATTCTAAACGGAAAGTATAAAGGAGAAGACGTTTTGATATCACACATCCCAATGATTCCGACTGACATACCATTTGAATTTAACCGACTGCAGTTTCCAGTGCGGCTTGCTTTCGCTATGACCATAACTAAATCACAGGGGCAGTCATTGAGTGTTTGCGGCATTAATCTTCAAAATCTATGTTTCTCGCATGGACATGGATGGACAGGTTGCCTGTTCCCGTGTTGGAAAACCAACAGCTTTGTTTGTTTACGCGCCAGTATCGTACCATAGAGCATAACAATAAAAATATGATTTAACACAATATTACTAAAGTACTGCAGTGTACGAAATAGAAAACTGAATTTTGTAAGTAGTTGTTATTTATGATTACGACATTAAAAATACATAGAAAAGTACATTAACATTATGAAAATTTATTGTTGATATCACGGTAATTGTTTGCTGCTCAATAAATAAAGTGATCACTCTGAAATACGTTGATATTCAATTTTTTGTTTAAATTACACATTTGCGACTTTTACAAACTTATCTGTTTTGGTGACCATTACTGAAAACGAAAGATGTCATCACGACATGAACACTTTATAAGCGGCGCCATCACCAGAACTTGACCAGAAAAGATAAGATTGTGAGACTGCCACAGTCCAATAGCTTTTGACGGAACGACGTCTGTCGGGTCAGCTAGTGCATTGATAAAATGTAATTTGTGTTCTAGCATTTCTTATTTGGCAGTGTCTATTTACCACCCTCAAATTGCCGTGTAATTTCCGTGTACACGGAATGTACTCGGATACACGGAAATACGCTTTCCGGTACACCGAAGTACCCGAAAGTACACGGAAAGTACAAGTACAAATTTCAGGAAGTGTCTATTCGCATCGGCCGGGTCCGTGTACACGCAACATTTCCACGGACTACATGAAGATAAACGTAAGTACATGATAAATGCTAATAGTCACTTCCGTATTCATATTATTGGTAATAGTTTTTCACAGCCTATAATAGGTACAAACCTTTGGGGGGGGGGGGTGACAGAACGTGTACGCAACACTAATAATGCTAATGCGAATAAAGACTTCCTTAAATTTGTACTTGTACTTTCCGTGTATTATAATGCTAATGCGAATAAAGACTATAATTTGTACTTGTACTTTCCGTGTATTTCCCTTTACTTTCCGTGTACTTTCCGCGTACTTTACGTGTACTTCCGTGTTATTTCCGTGTAATATCCGTGTACTTTCCTTGTATTTCTGTATACTTTCCATATACATGGAAATTACACGGCAATTTGAGGGTGGTAAATAGACACTGTCTTCTTACTTTGCATTTTGCTTATAAAAGTTATTTATTTTCAAAGTTTTTTTTTTTAATATACTTTATTTCATTTCAGGTATAGGTTCCCCTTCAGTTCCAGACTTATTTAGGTAAAAATATAATTCAGGTAATTATGTATCAATTCAATTTTATGATTTCATTTTAATGTTCTCTCTAACGGGTGTGTAAACACTGTTTGATTGGCATTTTAAAATTACACTTTTCACGCGCCGAAATACTGAATCCCCTTTAAGAGAGGAATCAAATCAAATTTCCCGAATAAATGTTAAATTGAATTTTGAATTATTTATTTTCAAACAATTTAATTTAAATATTTCCGAATTTGTCTACTGCAGTAATAATTTACTTAGCATTTCCAGTCGCAATCGCACAAAGTGAAAAATCTCTTTCCAATTAAAATTAATTAAAATTTGCCTTAGGTTCATATTGTCAAAAAGTAGATTTAACCAATTGAACACCAAACCCACATTGAAATCATATTGACATTGTAAAGGATTTTCCTAATGCGAAACCACGAAAAGCAGTTTTTTTTTGCCACAAACTGTTATCTTGCCTAGTGTTAAAATTTTTTTGAATTGCATACATTAATCTAACTAGCCAGTCGGCACTTGTCGCGCAACAGAGAGACAGCATTTGAATTGATTTAGTGGTTTTATTCTTCCCGCTCTAATATCCTTCAGCTGAAAAAAAGAAAGATTTCTTAACTGCTAGAGAACATCATTCCTATGTATATGCATATTGCAATAAAAACCAACATATCTATAGTAAAATTATCCGTTGAATTTGAAAATAATAGTAGTTTTCCTGGATCAAGTCTGATTTTCGAAACAAATGGCAAAAACTGAAAAAATCCACTGTCCCGAGAGATAAGCCATATAGTTAAAATGTAATTTTACATGATAGCATACCAATTCCATTCTTTCTCCTAAATGTAGAGATCGCCACAAAAATTTTAAGTATTAAATGTGGCAATAGCACCACTTGTTTACATGCCATGACTAAAAGCAGATGGTAAAAAAATGATTTTTTTTGCAATTCTACCAACAAAATTAAAACCTCTTCAACCTATAGCTGAAAAAAAAATTTGATACTCAAAAGGTTAGCTCCACTATAGAGAATTTAATTACAAAATTTTTAAGTATAATAAGTCCGTATTTTGACTTAATTTTACATTTAATTAACATTTAAACCATACAATAAGTAATAAAATTATTTTTTATCTTTTATTATTTTTAACGTTCGTTTTCCACCTATTAAAAATTTTATTTTCTACCTTTTAAAAATGAAAAAAGAGTGCAAATTTTATTTTTAGTTGGTATATGGAGAAATATTTGTCATATTCACTTTTCTTATACTAACTAGAATCACTTTCACGAATGATTCCTAGGCAATAAACTTCGAGAATGGATGCAGCCCGGACACCTTGATGTCTTTTTAAATGAAACTTTTCTCTCTGCTCATTGGTTACACCGCCTAGATTTTTGACTTTAATCTTGTAATAATTCTGAAGAAATGTTGCTATTATCTGTTGATACAATAGAATAGATAAAAATGTTTGAATACCTATCTTTGCGGCTAAACGAATTTCGTCCCATTTTCTTTATAATTCAATGTAAATAGCTCATTTAGCAAATAACATTATATTTTTATCTTATTAAATGAATTAAAACTATAAAATAATATAAATGGAGTTAGGTAAAATTGCATTTGTTTTATTTTATTACGTTACAACAACAAAACAGCAAAATAAACTGCTGCGACTAAACGAATTTCGGTCACTGTAGCTGTCGTCTCTGTTATTGCCGAAAAAACCATTTACAGTTTGTACAAAGCTGGGCCAGATATTATGTTAAGGGGGTGTACAAATTCTAAAGAAATTTTCAAGGATCCATCCATGCTCGGAAATTATTGCTGGGAAATTATTCTTGAGACTGATCCTAGTCAATATAGTAAAACCGTTCTTTAAAAATAAGGTTGAACAGACTTCACAAAAAGCGCTAAGAAGCATAGAATAATATAAAATTGTATATCTGTTACGACATTTTGAAGACGATGCAATTTAAACAACAAAACAACAGCAACAAAAGTACTTAAGTACTTTAAATCTCGTAAGCTGAAATACTCACCTTAAACACAAAATTCTTCAAATAAAATTTTTAGCATAGTAACGTTCGGGGAACATACTCTTCTCAACAAACAAAAGTAATCATTCAAAACGGTCAACGCGTTACCAAATTCTGGCCGGTAATTTTTTTAGAATGCAGCCAAAGCCTAGGGGACAGCCCTTTGATACATTGGCATGGCTTTGGTCGGAAGGGAATTGAGATGAGGGGAGTGAGGAATCTTTGATACCTTGTTTTTGCATTGCTGCGAGGTAGACTACAGCCCAGAGGCGGTGTCGATAATTCTATTTTTAAAAACCCACGGAGAGACCCAGTCTTGAACCCGGGAATTATGGCGTGGTAGTCCCAACCCAGCCAACTAACTGATCCAAAAAAAGCATGCGTTGAATTTAGAACCTCTCCTTTTTGAGAAGTCGGTTAAAAAAAGAAAATATGGCGCATATTCCTCATTATACGAATTAAAAATACTATTTTCTTTGAAAAAACACTTTATAAGTACAAAAAAACATTCGTCGAAATAAAAAAAAGTAAGTCAAGTTTAAACGTTCTTCACGCTTCGAGAGTTCTGCACTTAAGTTATTTTCAACAGCAAAACTTTTTTAACATTTTGTAGGAATTACATAAAAGCTAAAACTTTCCTCTATTAGCACAAAACTGGAACTATATATTTCTCGGTCAACATCTAAAACTACATGTGGAAATTAAGGCAGTATTCTACTTTGAAACTTTGAAAAAATCGATTTCGAAATTCTTCGAAAGTAAATATATTCAAGAAGATTATTCTCTCAATTTTAAATCGATTCAAGCAGTCTAAGTGTACTTTTCCGCCCCTCAAACGTAACTACCTGAGCGCGCTAATTCCACGATCTGACCCACGCGCTGACTTTGAACGCGTTTATCTCAAAACTACTTTTTTACATCGCTTCCGCTTTCCGAAACTGCTAAACCGATTGTTATAAAATTGTAACCTCATATTCTGCATACCTACCTATAGCAACCGACTGAATTAGAATTATTTAAAAATTTTGATTTTTACTATTTTTTTATGCAAAAAGCAGTGAAAAATTATGCAATTTTTTATCTTCCTTTTTTTCGCCAACATTTTGTAATTTTTGCAGGTACATCAAAAATTCTAGTTCAGTCGGTTGCTACTGATATATTGAATCTAAAAATCCGAAAATTTTCTGTTTCAGATGGCCCATTTTAAAATTTCTACACATGTGCAGACCCACCTACATACTAATCGAGGTGTTATTTTCAAATAGTGTTTTTGTGCGTTAAAACTGCATCCAATATATTATACAATTTTTTTTTAATGTACGCGTCTTTAATTTACATATGGTCGAATTGCTCATTATTTCATAAAGAATCATTAATTATATTAAATAAGCGCCGGTACTTTCATTTGTATACAACTACACATTTGTTGTTGAAAAATGTTCTCCCGTTCACGGTCAATTCTCCAACTGCAAATGTAAGTTTGTAATAAAAAAATATTTTTTTATGTGATATACATAACTACAAATTATCGTCTTCCGGATTTCTTCCTTTGCTTGTGTGATCCTTTAAGGATTCCGTTTTTTTCGTTTTGAAGTACGCACCCCTAAAAAACATACATTTTTGCACTTTTTTTAAATTTAAAAAAATTTTTTTTTTAATTTGAAAACGAACGTTAAAAATAATAAAATAAAAAAAGATGAAAAAGGACTCATAAGAAAATTGTTGTACTTATTGTATAGTTTAAAATACGTGCCTAGAAAATGACGGGTTTTGTAAAACCGTGTTATATTAAACTCTGGACCACTACAGGAATCAGGAGTTAAGTTCCGAAAACTTATTAAAAACAATTATTTTTTAGTTCCATATAAGCAACTTAATTTTTATCAAAAATATTAAAGAAACAAAAAATATAATTTTTATTTAATATTATCTTAATAAATAAATGCCTTCCTCATCACTGCTCAGTACAATCAAACGAGAACGTTTTTGTCGGCTGAATAGTACACCTTCACTTTCGGAAACTTTTTCTTCCTTTAGATTTCTACACCTTCTACTTCTTTAAAGAAATCTGTAATTAAGTGTCATTTAGGGTCGTAAATTACTTGGTTTACATGGAGATAGACAATTTTGCAGCTACCTGTTGAATTTTCAGCTTCTTTCAGCGGTTTGAATTCAACAAAAATTATTTAATAGTTTCAGCTGAGCTTAGGGTTTCTTCTGCTTGTTTTGGTGTTAAATTTATTAAGTTCATAATCTTCACAATCGGGTCAATAGTACTCGGAATCGATTTGGTTTACAACTTCGGATACCATTGCCATCAAATCCGCTTTGTAAACTTCTTCTTTTACTAAGAAATCTTAAACGTCCTTAAACCTTTACCTCTGATCGATTGAGCTAGTTTTAATACCTATGCTATTAATTTTATTTTCTGCCGATTCACAACGATCCAAGTTCTTTTTTCTAACTCAAGATGGCCATATCTTATTTCAACAAGCAGTTAACGTTGAATATTGGTCCTTTCAATGATAAAGATATAATTTCGATGCAGGGCTTAATTGAGAATTGCTCTCAAGCTTCCATTACATTAATTGATTTCGAAACAGTTACGACTAAAATCCACTGTAATGATCTCCTGTAGAACGTTTTAAAGGCATAAATAATACTATGATCCAATTGTTTAAGAAACGAAGTAGTGTTAGGTGGTCTTTGACGTTGGGATGATTTGAATCTTATGGGTGACCTGGAGCATTACCTTAGAGTAAGAGCGCCTTGAGGCTCAAATTTTTTGCTGTAAATAATTTTTAACATCTGGTATAAAAATATTTAAATGGCTATCTCTAAACAAATCTTCAGTTAAACTTGTATTTCAATAAGGTAATAAGGTAAGGTGTTTCAATAATCTAGTGCCTGTTGAGTGAGGTATATTTTTAGGCTTTTTCCTCAGTATGTGGCCTAGTCATTGCCATTTTTTCCTACGAATACTGGTGTCTATCACGTCTTGACTTAAAAATCTGTGAAGAACTTCGTTATTGGTAATGATCCAACGCCAATGAATATTAAGGATGCGCCGGAGACACCGATTGGAAACGCTTGTGTGTTATTTGCCCATGTTGAACAACCATAGAACAGAACAGATTTTACACTTGAGTCGAAGATCCGGAGTCTTATACATCTGGAGATGTTGTTATTGCGCCAGATTTTGGCAAGATTATTAAGGGGGGAGTAAGGTTAATTCGATACAAAAAAAGCATATTTTCGATAATTTTTTTTGGCAACCCAGTTAATATATATTTATTTCTATAATAACTACATAATAAAACAACATTTGAAGAACAATTCGTGAAATTTTCATTAAGTTTTATGAAGAAATGACCAATTGACAGCGAATCTCCCCCTGGTGCCCCTCATTGGATTATCTGAAGTCAAAAAACCAAAAAGATTTCTTTAGTTCATAAGTTTCTGCAGGTAATAACGTGGAGTTTTTTTTTATTGATTTTTCAATTTCTTATAGAACTTGGAAGTCAAAATGCCGATTTTTCATAAAAAAATAGAAAATTTTGTGATTTTAAAATACGTTAAAATTAAAAAAAATTACTCGACGTCATTACCTCGTCATTTATGTAAAGAAAAAGTGTGCAAAATTTCAAAAGGATCGGTGCAGAAGATTTTTAGCTACAGTGGGCACCGACTCTGAAAAAACTAAGTGTGAGAAAAACGCGTTTAAGGTTTTAACACTGATCTTTTGTATATGGGATTTATCGGATCGAGGGAGACCCGAAGCACTTAATCTCTGGAAGTTTTGCTCCAATCGACCTCAACTAGAATATGCAAAAAAGATTTTTAATACCTTACCTCCCCCTTAAACCCAACTTTAGTCAGTTGATGCGAGCCTATACACCAGCTTCAGCTCCGCCATCTGTAGTAACTATTCTTCCGAGATAGCAAAATTTATACACTTGTCCTCTTTTTGCGCTTCAACATAAAGTTAATTTCGTCTCCTTGTCCAAGCGCATAAGTTTGATTTTAGCAGCATTGATCTTAAGCCCTGCTCAACGACCTTCTATACTCAGTGTCTCGGACATTTCGGTTACATGTCTCTGTTTGTTAGATAGAAGCCATACATCGTCGTTTGTCTCTACGGTGACTAAGAGCGCCTACCATTCCTTAAATTTATTTTAATTTTTACCCATAGCACCAAGTTTATACAAAATGTAGGTAAGCCTAATGGACCTTCAATGTCGTTATTGTAAGGTAATTTAGTTTTTAAATGTGTTAAATAAAAATTATCATCTATAGCTGTAGAAATTATGGTGTAATTTCAAATTGTAATGATAACATTAAAAAAATTTGGAAAAATATAATACATTTTATCTTTTTTGTGTTTTTTTGAGCATTTTCAACAATGGGGCGAATTGAATCACTAACCAAAAAAATTGTTCTTATTTATGATTTATTTATGGAAAATGATATAAAATAGTTTTTAAAAAAAAAGTTGAACCGACTTCACAAAAAGCGCTAAAAAGCATAAAATAATTTTTAATTTTATATCTATTACGACATTTTGAAGTCGGTGCAAATCAAACAAACCAAACAACTACAACAAAAGTATTTAATCGTCATTTCTTATGATCCCGTAAACTGAAACGTTCAGGTAGTATAAGGTATTATTTTCAATTGTGGTACTGTAGTTGTTTTATTTGTTTAATTTGCACCGACTTCAAAATGTCGTAATAGATATAAAATTAAAAATTATTTTATGGTTTTTAGCGCTTTTTGTGAAGTCGGTTCAATTTTTTTTTTTAAAACTATTTTATTTTTCACTTTTTAGTGTCTTCTTCTCTATACAACGAAGAAAGAACCATCCAAGTTAAAAGTTAGTTTTAACCACCTACCTCACCCCCATTCCACTAAACTTTTTTTCTCATGGTATCAATCAAGGAACATACTCTACCGAACATAAAAGGAATCATCGAAATCGGTCCACGCGTTAAGAAGTTACTACCCCTCCCCCTCCCCCACCTCCACCATAGCACCAAATTATCTACTCACACTCTATACAACAGCAAAAGAACCGTACAAATCAATCCACGCGTTACAAAGTTAGGTTCCACCCCCCTTCTCCCACCTCCACCCCAGCTACATTTCTTTTCTCGTAGTATCAACCAAGGATCATATTCTATCCAATAGAAGAAGAATTATCCAAATCGGTCCACGCGTTACGAAGTTAGACTACCCCTCCCCCCACCCACACCTTTCACCATAGGACTAAATTATTCTCCTATTAGGAATGGGGGATCATACTCTATACAACAGAAAAAGAACCATCGAAATCGGACCACGCGTTACAAAGTTAGGTTCCACCCCCACCCCCCACCGCCATCCCCCCAAAATTTTTTTCACCCGGTATCAACCACGGAACATACTCTACCCAACAGAAAAAGAATTATCCAAATCGGTTCACGCGTTACAAAGTTAGACTACCCCTCCCCCACCCTAGGCCAAATGTGTGATCATACTCTGTACAACAAAAAAAGAACCATCCAAATCGGACCACGCGTTACAAAGTTAGGTTTCACCCCCACCCCCCACCACCACCCTTCCAACAATTTTTTTGACATGGTACCAATCGGTGAACATACTCTACCCAACAAAAAGAGAATCATCAAAATCAGTCGACGCGTTACGAAGTTATGCCCGGTCAGACATAAAAAAATTAAAAAAAAAAAAAAAAAATACGCGTCGAACTTAGAACCTCTTTGTTTTTGGGAAGTCGGTTAAAAATATGAACGATAATACAATAGATAAGCGAAAAAAACATTTAATTTTTATTTTATTGTTTTGTCTTATTAGCTCGATTTCGATGCATATTCACAGGAATTCCTCTTTTTCTTCACTTTTGGAGTTTTCAGTCGTACTTTCAATTATTACTATTTTGGTGGAACGTTCTGAAGGAGCAAGACTAACACCTCAATTGCCACGAGGACAATATAACGACAATGTTTCTAACCTCAATTTCACAAAAGCAGTCGCCAGATTCGCCCCAAACAATGCAACAAATTGGCTTAATTTGGAAATGCTCTACCAATAAAAAAATAAAAACGTTTCCTATAAATATTATTCTATATTTTCGGTAGGAATTTATAACAAAATTGATATATCAAAACAACACAAAATTGTTACCGTACTTATCTAAAGCGCCAAGCAATTTAGGGTGACAAATTAAATGTCGACGTTTTTCAATGCCCTCATATTTCAACGTCACGCCATAATGATGAGTGAAGCTAGTCACACATTTTTTATGAAAGCTAATACTATACCAACTAATACTGTTTTCATGGTTTTGGGCTCTGCTTAACAAATTTATTTAAAAATTAACTGAATCTTTTTCCTGACAATGTGCCAAATTCGCCCCAGCTGCCAGATTCGCACCATCTTACGGTAATTCGACAAATGTGTTCTTTTACGCCTTAAATAGAATGATATTCCAAACAACCAATCTTGAAAACATAGTGTTGAAAAAAAACCGCTAAAAGAAAAACGGCACCAAATCTCTCTGCTCTACGAACATAATGGCCTTCGAATATATCCTTCTTCAACTTATCCTACACATCAAACAAATTTAAATTCAATATTAAATTTTTTTGTCCCATCATACTAGATACCTTTTAAATCTTTGAAACGACTGTCCACTAATTTATGAGCAGCTGCATCAAAGGCAAATCCCTCCTACACCTAGAGTGAATATAGTACCTAGTTTTTGTGTGCTTCGAATGACTAGAGCAAGGTGGTATTTATTCGTCTAACCATAAAACTCGTTAAGTTCGGTATTAACCACGTAAACTAAAATGCAATTATCGAACTAAGAATAGCCAATTTATCTGGGAAATCTGAAACCGTATCAAAACAAAATTAGCCGTGTGCAAATCCCGCAATTAAACAGTTGGGTAAGCTCGTGCACCGCCCCTTATTCTTTCTGCCTTTAACTTAAATTAGAGTAATCAATTTTAACGCCCTCTCATATATCGAGGTACGCTCGATTTCTAGAGAAAAGCCATTAGTTAAAGGGGCTTTTGTGCAGTGCCGACTTGCCGAGGTAACAATTGCACCTCCACATCGTTCTATCCTATGGCTTTTCGGCGAAAACTAGTACCGCTGCACAACAGAAGCACTTAACTTGCATTCGAACCTTGAAAGAACAAGTCGGCTAAAATGGGATCGACGAAAATGGAAAACTGTTTTTCACAGGACTTTATTAAATTCCAACTCGTTCTCGACATTAGTCGTACCAAGTTGCTGCCTTGAAAGCAATTTAAGGTTATAATTACCTTCGAAGTAGAAAGGTCATTAAAATCGGGATACGGAACTTTATTATAAGGTGCTTGGCTGAGAAGTAAGCTGACGCAGGAGTACGAAGCGAATTTAAGTGCTGTTGTTCGTATCAAAGAGGGGGGAGCCTTATTCAATTACTCAAAATATTAAATGTATCCTGTCTGGTAACAAGTATCCTTCCCTCGCGCGAGGGACAATGAACCTCACAGGTATTTAGCCCACGGCAAGGAAGTCGATCCGTACCCTGCAATTTTCGGTTGTTAACTGAATAGCTGACTTGATGGAGAAGAATAACCGAGGATTTAGCGGAAGTGCTTGCATGTGGTTGGGATGCTAAGGGTTCAGTGCAACTCACCCCACATTAAGTGTTTAGTGAACGTAAGGATTTATTGTGTAGGACGAATGTGGAACGAAATATACCATGCGCAATGAATCCTTAAATGAACATTTGGTAATTTTCTTTGCTTAATAGTGGTTGAGATATAAATTCAACCAAATTAATATCAATTCCATTACGACGAAATTAATTGTCATTGTAACTGCAAGCACATTGAGTAATACTTTATCCACTTCAAAGGACTATATAAATGTAGATTCGGTTTTAGAAATTTAGTGCTTGCAGCACTTCAAAGACACTGCGGTGAATGTGGGAGCCTCATTATAATTAAGACAGTATTGTGCCAGTGCTCTACAGGGTTATAATTAATAGTTATTGTAAAATAGAATTCGGCGGTTTTTGGATGACATCAATAGATATATTATCCAATCAAAAATCTGATTATTTTTATAATACGGTTACGTGGTTTTGAGAAAGACAAATAAATATCTATATTTGAAAATGGCTTTATTGTTTTTCAAAATATTCTCCATGAAGATCGATAAAGTGTTGAATATTTATTCAAATTGGGGTAGCCTTCAAGTGGTCGCGGATGACTTCCACAGCCTCGATGATAAATTGGATAAAATTCTTTTCAGATGCGATGCACTATCTGAAAGCTTATTCAAAAGATCCCATGACATCCGCTCTAGGGTCATACGCTTGTCCGACGCTTTTGAGGACTTGATCACTTTCTTGTGACGGTGCTGCCACCTTTTATTTGTGACTTTCCTTTGCTAGAGGATATTAACCGTGGCGTTGAGACGGTTCGCAGTGATTTGGGTAACTGGACTGCTGCAATTTCGACAAGTTCTGCACTTATCAACACTATCGCCTCTGACGTTAAAAATCTTTCACGCCTAATGCGTCACATGAGCCCAGTGCCCCTGTTTTAGTCGCCCTAGGTTTGAATCCTGTATCTGTCTCCGAGGCCGCTTCTCCTCCCTCCTCTTCAGTAGCGACGGAGGTTAGGAGTTTGGTCTCCAAAGCTTCTGCCCATCCGGCCGAGGTCTCTTCTGATTCCCCGTAGTATCTGTCGCCCCTGACCCTCCCTCTCTGCATCGAACCATAGCCGCAATTGCAATAGCAGACGCCGGAAGCGTGTTATTGCTAAGGACCGTGTCCGTGTGACCATTGGTGACCGGTCGAACCCTGATCCTGCTAATGGTGCACCTAGTACATCTGGCGCTTTGCTACTGATGCCTCCAGTTCGGCCTTGCCAGCCGATCTTATTTCTCAACAAGATGCACCTCTGGTTGGATCTTTTGGCCTAGTACGGACTTCACTCTGAGGACTGCCCCAATCCCTAGGTTGTTTTTCGTTTCTCCGCTCGATCCTTCTACCTCTGTTGATGACATCCTAAATTATGTGAGAAGGAGGTCCAAGATTGATAACTCTGTACCTCTACGTTGTCAGCGTCTTAATTCTCGCCTGTCTCGGGGATATGTTTCGTCTTTCAAGTTGACGTCTTCCCCGGCTCTGTTAGATATTATTTCTTCTCCGGACTTCTGGCCTAAGAATTGCATCGCACACGAATTTGTGCCTCGTGGTAGGTTTTCGAACGGTACCCATGAAAGAGCAATAGCTAATGCTTCAAAAAACTAAGTAAGCTGTCCCTTTACTATCAGAATGTTAGGCGACTAAGAACTAAAACAATCCATCTATTTCAAGCATCCCATGCATGCTGCTACGATGTTATCATGTTGACTGAGACTTGGCTTCATCATGGTTTTTGCGATGCGGAGATGCTTCATGACTCCTATCAGATTTTTCGTAGGGACAGACATTCAGAATCTCTGTGTCGGGGTGGTGGAGTTCTGGTTGCCTGCAAGTCGGACTTTAACTGCAGCTTAGTTGAAGTTCCTTCCTTCTCTGCTTCACTCTCTATTGAACTATTGGTTCTTAAGCTAGCGCTACCTAAGTTCAGTGTCTTTTTGCTCTGCTGCTATATTCCCCCTAACCTGACAAACTTCGTTGATAATGAGGTTCGCACTCTTTACGATAACCCTTAATTTAGACTTCATCCATAATATGACGAACCCTGAAGATGAAATTCTTCTTCTTGGTGACTTTAATTTACCCAATAGTTATTCCATGGGTACCTAACTGTGAGCACGATGACTTCCTTCCCTCTTGTTATGCCATACCTATGGTTTCTAAATTTCTTGACACCATTTCTTCCTCTGGTTTGCACCAAATGAGTGATGTTAAGAACTCTATGGGAAGGCAGTTGGATCTTGTGTTTTCTTCTGATTCGACTAACACTATAGTCGAATTAGCTTCTGATGAATTATCTCCCATTGATAATTTTCATCCGCCCATCTTTGTCTCTTGCTGTTACGATGGTACTAGTATTGTGGATCCCAATTTTGAACATCATGCTTATGACTATAGGAGATCGAACTTCTCTGAGTTAACGTCTAATCTCCTTTCAGTCGATTTTTCGACATTACTTGACAATAATGATATTGATGTGTGCGCCTCTCTATTCTATAACAAGATATATGATTTGTTTAACTCCTTTGTTCCATTAAAAAGGATTAGGTCTACATACTCCTCTCCCCCGTGGTACAATGACGAACTCCGCAGTCTTAGGAACAGGAAAAACAAACTCCGGAAGAATTACTTGCGTTGTAATAGCGCAATAGCGTATTCTAACTTTGTGTCCTGTATTGACAGCTTTAAGGAACTATCCTCATCGCTCTATAAGGAATACCATGTTTGTGTTCGCGATAATATGTATAATAACGCTCGCAATTTCTTTAAATTCGTCAATATGAAAAAGAACAAGTAATAATTTTTTTGAGTAATTTTGATCATATTCTGATCGTCCCACTTCATCCGAATTCTTGCCGTTTATATCACGGGATCTTATTTTGGAAAAAATAAATGAACTTAAATCGGACTTTTCCTCTGGACCTGACGGTATCCCTCCAGCCTTCGTCAAATCCTGTTCCGCTGCCCTTCTTACTCCACTCTGACCTTGAGGTAAAACTCGATAGGACACTTGACTTTACTCTGCATATTATCTATGTCGTGTTCAGAGGCAGTTTATTCTTGGGCTTTGTTAAGCGTTGGTCTAGAGAGTTCTCGGATATACCAACCTTGATACTGCTCCTTAGTTAGACCTATTCTTGAGTATGCATCGCAGGTCTGGTCGCCCTACTACGCTGTTCAGTCCAAGCGTATCGAATCGGTGCAGCGTAATTTTCTTAGGTTTGCGTTAAGAGAGCTCCCATGGGACGATCCGCTTAGACTCCCACCCTACACCGACCGCCACCGGTTTGCACTCGCTTGATAAAAGGCGCAGGGTTGCTGACTTGGTGTGTATTTACTAGCTCTTGAACACCAATATTGACTCAGGTTTGCTTGTTAGAAAGGTTTCCTTCAGACAATTCCAACATAACCTTCGAAGACTGCCTTTACTGCATGTTGAACCATCGAGTTCTAATTATGGCATGCATGAACCTATTAACCGTTTATGTTGGGCTATTAATGCATATCCTAATTTTGATTTAACTCTTAGCAAGGTGTTGTTTAAGAACTATCTATTTTCTGTGGTCCCGTGACTTTCTGTTTGCATGGTGCATGCGGGGCTTCCTTCTTTGTTTTCTTCCTGTTCCTTTCTTTTTTTGCTTTTTGTTATTTCGTCCTCTGCATGCTGGTGTGGAAGCCTCATTTCATCAATTTGATGAAATGATGGAATAGGTGAATTGATTCTGGGCTTCTGCCAAAGAAGTGCGCCTTCTGTGTTAGAACCAATTTTCGAAGCACTTTTACACTCCAATTTATGGTACCTGCAAAACATATGATTTAAACGCATCAACAGCTTCTTAAGGTGTCGAAAAACTTTGACCTCGCATATTATTTTTGATCTGCGGGAATAAGAAGATATCATTGGGTGCCAAATGGGAACTTTACGGCGGCTGACTCATCAATTCGATGTTTTGCATGCTCAAAAATTCACTAGTTTAAGCCGATGTGTGAGAGCTTGCATTGTCGTGGTGGAGAATGATTCGTCTTCTGCGATTGGTTTCCCTTATTTTTCCGAACACTTTTGGCAAACAAATATTGGTGTTATTGGTGTACAATTCAGAATTGACCGTTATACGTTGCTGTAATGGCACGGTGGCGACATGTCCAATTATTCCGAAAAAACAGGCGACCATTTTCTTCGTGCTTCGTGCGTGAACAACTTTTTTTGAATTTGACTCATCTTGAAAGACCCATTTATTCGATTGTTGCTTAGTTCCGGTTTCATATACGTCTTTTGAAACACAATTGAATTTTGCCAACATGTCTTTGCACCAATCGACACGAGCCGTTCTGAGTACGAATACCATTAAAAATTTCAAACTTTACGATGAAAATATCAAATTTGACATGTTCACACTGGTGCTGCAATATCTCAAGACTTATATAGCAACCTACTCAACGCTTTTCAGGAAGGGAATTAAGGGTATAACCGGGCATAATTGCGTAACGCGTGCACCGATTTGGATTATCCTTTCCCTGTTAGATAAAGTATGTTCCCAGTGTATGTTCCATGGAAAGATTTGGATGATTATTTTTTTGTTGTATTATAATACCCCATTGCAAATACAAGAACAAATTTCGACATATGCTTTTATTTTAATGATTTTGATTCTATTGTACAGAATACGTTTCCTCATTGGTATTTGACCTAAATTGCACCTAAATTGACTATGGGAAGAGGAGAGAGCAGTGCCCTTACTTCGTAATGCGTGCCTCGATTTTGATGATTCTCTCTTGTTGTAAAGAGTACGTTGGCGTATTAACGCCATGGTAAGAATGAGGTGTCTAAGATGAGGGTATGAAAGGGTGGTCTTGACTAACTTCTTAACGTATTCTCGGGTTTAGGTAATTCTGTTTGACTGTACTATTCTGCAAATTTTGAGATTGCTTTGTTCGTACGAGCAGCATTCTGCGAGTCGTACATATGAACACACAAAAAGCGCTAAAAATCATTAAATAATATATAATTTAATATCTGCTAATTTTGAAGACGGTGCAAATTAAACAAACAAAGCAACTACCTAACCGGAAGCGAAAATACATACAAAATATGTACAAATGTTTAGGTATATTTCAGCTCACGCGATCATAAGGAAGGAGGATTATATTTTTTTTTGTTTGGTTTTTTTTTGTTTAATTTACACCGACATCAAAATGTCCTAAGACTTATAAATTTAAATATTATAATATGCTTTTGAGCGTTTTTGTGAAGTCAACTTTGTAAAAAAAAAAATATTTTTAGCGATTGAAAATATATGGTCCGGTCCGTCCAGTTAAGATTACCGGATATCTTAAAATGTTTAAAGTGGACAAATTGGGTATATTCACCCCGTTGACTGAAATATATTAAGGGTTAGCTGGGTGCTTTTTTAAGGAACATTAAACAGCTTTGAGTTTTGGATGAGTTAAATAAACACGGTTTGCTCCGCCCCAAGCAAGGATCGTAGAAATACCGTTGTTTAATGATCCAAAAATGCGTTCTCGGTTGACTTATGTAGAGTTGGAACAAGAATTTTTTACAGAATCAAAATAACACGCGAAATCAAGAATGCTGTCGTCGGCGAAACTATGCATAGGGTTGATAGTGAGAGACAAAAAGTCAATAATAAAAAAAAGAAATAAGTTTTGTCAATGAACTGATCGCTGAAGCACACCGGAATTAATTTCACATGGTTAGACATAGCTCCATCTGTTGTAATAGATATAATAATTATTACACAAATTGAATGGACTGAAGAAAAGCTTTCTCTCCATTTTCAGAGGTTATGGCGTAGACCA
Organism: Leptarthrus brevirostris; assembly: GCA_964036015.1. Lineage (NCBI taxonomy): Eukaryota > Metazoa > Arthropoda > Insecta > Diptera > Asilidae > Leptarthrus > Leptarthrus brevirostris. Next base: position 94,424,182 of record OZ038374.1, read on the forward strand.
ATGCTTGAGGTTTGGCTAAAAGGGCTGTCAACAGCTTTTAAAATATCAAAAGCGACGATTTCGGACTCCCCAAAAATTGTGGAGACAAATATTCCAATATTTGAGCATTTAGGAAGACTCCGGTTGACCGGGCATCGTGTGGCAATCGTACATAAAATGGTTATTTTATAGTGGTTCAAAAAATTTAGATAAAACCGAACTTAGTGCACTTGGAATGTTGTAAGAGGGGTCGAATCTCTCTCCTTTTTTTTTGGTATTGGTTGAACATGAGCAAGTTTAAGTCCAGATGGAAATACTCCTGTAAAGTATGGCAGGTGATAAATTGCGGCTCGGTTTAGCAGAGTATTTTAAAATCAAGAGCAAGAAACCATCAAAACCAGTAGCTTTAATCACATAGAAAATTAGAGAGTACCTACCTTAAAAATTTCCCCCTTGCGACATTTGCTTGTTGGTGCATTGCGAAAAATATGAAAAAGACTGTGATACAGATGGTAAGTAGGAACTAGAAGCAAGCAGGTTGGCTTTGTGCAATAAGCCAGTATTATATTCCTATTATTATGGTACAATTAATTCACGACGATTTTGGCGACAGACCAGAAGTCCTTACAACGCTTGGGTAGCAAATACCTTCCAATAGCAGGTTAGTCGAAATTAAACTTATCCCTACTAATCAGTACACTATATTCATTACTATATTCAGCATATCATGTAAAACAGTCATTGAACGAATTTATATAAGTATAATATATTATATAATATTTTTTAAGGCTATAAAGAACAAAGCGATGCATCCTAATCCATAGGATGTTTAAAATGTATTCGGTGCTACTGGAATAGCAATTAAACAAGTCCATCTAGATTTGAAATATTTATTAAGTCCAGCTCAGTCAGCATTTTGATAATGGCACATTAAACTTTGAATAGCGGTTATCAGAGAGGAGGTGGAAAATTGAGCTGTGATTAGAGAATTATCTGAATTGTACAAAGGAGCCGTGACCGAAACATGTCTCTATGTGGTGTTACAAAAGATCAACAAAATATACTACATATATACAGAACACGAGTTAGACCCTCAACCAGTTGTTTTAAATTAAAGCACATGCTAAAAAAATCGATGTGCCTTCTAGGTTCTAGGCGAGCTTGTGGTAGAATATTCCTGAACCTCTGTGTGCTGTAGACATTAAAATCAGTAAGATGAACGTATTTCGGAAATTCTGTCAATAGCTAAAAACAGCTTGTCAAAGGAACCCATTGTATCAACGTCAGACATATTCGAGCTGCGGTATAAAAAGCAGAAATGAATGTTGTGCCGATGGAGTTTAAATCTAATCCAGACATAATTAAATTCTGGATTAGTAGAAGTGAATTGACGGAGATGTGATAAGGGTATATCATTTTTAATGCAAACTTCCGAAGGGAAGAGCGGCATCAAGTGATAACCAGAAAGGCGGTACTGCTTTATATAAGTATCAGAAATAACTTGGTGTCCCTCTCTGGTTCCTTCAACCCCTTGTAGAGCATAGCGCGTCTACTACACCGACTCTCTATTTGGTCCGGTTCTGTGCCAAGCTTTCAACTTGTGGATTTGTTGAGCTGGTCCCTTTCCTCTTGACCTATCTTCACCATCTGTTACGCGATAGTCCAACTCGGCGTCTTTCTTGGATCTCGTGGGGATTCCAATCTAGAGCCTGCTGTGCGATGTTCTTTAGCTCTTTTCTTAGTGCGTGGTCTATCCATTGCCACTTTCGCCTGCGAATACTGGTGTTTATCCCGCCTGGCCTGTAAGCCTGTGTAGGTCTTCGTTGGTAATGATCTCCGGCCATCTTAGATGTTACTTGTCTTGGAGCTCGAATATTATTTGACTTGGTTTCAGAATGCAAAATCAGCGGGCTTTTAAGAGGTAAAGGGAGGGTAACCGTGAAATAGCTACTGTTCAAGCTACTAATGTTGCACACATCAAAACAGAATTTTTGCATAGTCCAGCATGATCTTAATTAAACATTTTGTCGGTCTGATTTGAAGAGAACGCTGCCAGAACTCCTTTTTTATATTTTGATATAATGGAGAAGTTTTTTTTTAAATTCCCAATTAAATAAAGGATTGTCAGGACTCTCCGTAGACCCAGAAAAAATCAAGACCGTCCAAGAATGGCCTACACAATCCTGTAAAAAAACACGTGCAAGCGTTCATCGGGCTATGCGGGTTATTACCGCCAGCTTATACAGGAGTTCTCATAAATCGCGAAACCTCTAACAAGACTCACCGAGAAGCAAGCTAAATTCGAACTCCGCAGTCTTAGGTACAGGAAAAACAAACTCTGGAAGAATAACTTGCGTTGTAATAGCGCAATAGCGTATTCTAACTTTGTGTCCTGTATTGACAGCTTTAAGGAACTATCCTCATCGCTCTATAAGGAATACCATGTTTGTGTTCGCGATAATATGTATAATAACGCTCGCAATTTCTTTAAATTCGTCAATATGAAAAAGAACAAGTAATAATTTTTTTGAGTAATTTTGATCATATTCTGATCGTCCCACTTCATCCGAATTCTTGCCGTTTATATCACGGGATCTTATTTTGGAAAAAATAAATGAACTTAAATCGGACTTTTCCTCTGGACCTGACGGTATCCCTCCAGCCTTCGTCAAATCCTGTTCCGCTGCCCTTCTTACTCCACTCTGACCTTGAGGTAAAACTCGATAGGACACTTGACTTTACTCTGCATATTATCTATGTCGTGTTCAGAGGCAGTTTATTCTTGGGCTTTGTTAAGCGTTGGTCTAGAGAGTTCTCGGATATACCAACCTTGATACTGCTCCTTAGTTAGACCTATTCTTGAGTATGCATCGCAGGTCTGGTCGCCCTACTACGCTGTTCAGTCCAAGCGTATCGAATCGGTGCAGCGTAATTTTCTTAGGTTTGCGTTAAGAGAGCTCCCATGGGACGATCCGCTTAGACTCCCACCCTACACCGACCGCCACCGGTTTGCACTCGCTTGATAAAAGGCGCAGGGTTGCTGACTTGGTGTGTATTTACTAGCTCTTGAACACCAATATTGACTCAGGTTTGCTTGTTAGAAAGGTTTCCTTCAGACAATTCCAACATAACCTTCGAAGACTGCCTTTACTGCATGTTGAACCATCGAGTTCTAATTATGGCATGCATGAACCTATTAACCGTTTATGTTGGGCTATTAATGCATATCCTAATTTTGATTTAACTCTTAGCAAGGTGTTGTTTAAGAACTATCTATTTTCTGTGGTCCCGTGACTTTCTGTTTGCATGGTGCATGCGGGGCTTCCTTCTTTGTTTTCTTCCTGTTCCTTTCTTTTTTTGCTTTTTGTTATTTCGTCCTCTGCATGCTGGTGTGGAAGCCTCATTTCATCAATTTGATGAAATGATGGAATAGGTGAATTGATTCTGGGCTTCTGCCAAAGAAGTGCGCCTTCTGTGTTAGAACCAATTTTCGAAGCACTTTTACACTCCAATTTATGGTACCTGCAAAACATATGATTTAAACGCATCAACAGCTTCTTAAGGTGTCGAAAAACTTTGACCTCGCATATTATTTTTGATCTGCGGGAATAAGAAGATATCATTGGGTGCCAAATGGGAACTTTACGGCGGCTGACTCATCAATTCGATGTTTTGCATGCTCAAAAATTCACTAGTTTAAGCCGATGTGTGAGAGCTTGCATTGTCGTGGTGGAGAATGATTCGTCTTCTGCGATTGGTTTCCCTTATTTTTCCGAACACTTTTGGCAAACAAATATTGGTGTTATTGGTGTACAATTCAGAATTGACCGTTATACGTTGCTGTAATGGCACGGTGGCGACATGTCCAATTATTCCGAAAAAACAGGCGACCATTTTCTTCGTGCTTCGTGCGTGAACAACTTTTTTTGAATTTGACTCATCTTGAAAGACCCATTTATTCGATTGTTGCTTAGTTCCGGTTTCATATACGTCTTTTGAAACACAATTGAATTTTGCCAACATGTCTTTGCACCAATCGACACGAGCCGTTCTGAGTACGAATACCATTAAAAATTTCAAACTTTACGATGAAAATATCAAATTTGACATGTTCACACTGGTGCTGCAATATCTCAAGACTTATATAGCAACCTACTCAACGCTTTTCAGGAAGGGAATTAAGGGTATAACCGGGCATAATTGCGTAACGCGTGCACCGATTTGGATTATCCTTTCCCTGTTAGATAAAGTATGTTCCCAGTGTATGTTCCATGGAAAGATTTGGATGATTATTTTTTTGTTGTATTATAATACCCCATTGCAAATACAAGAACAAATTTCGACATATGCTTTTATTTTAATGATTTTGATTCTATTGTACAGAATACGTTTCCTCATTGGTATTTGACCTAAATTGCACCTAAATTGACTATGGGAAGAGGAGAGAGCAGTGCCCTTACTTCGTAATGCGTGCCTCGATTTTGATGATTCTCTCTTGTTGTAAAGAGTACGTTGGCGTATTAACGCCATGGTAAGAATGAGGTGTCTAAGATGAGGGTATGAAAGGGTGGTCTTGACTAACTTCTTAACGTATTCTCGGGTTTAGGTAATTCTGTTTGACTGTACTATTCTGCAAATTTTGAGATTGCTTTGTTCGTACGAGCAGCATTCTGCGAGTCGTACATATGAACACACAAAAAGCGCTAAAAATCATTAAATAATATATAATTTAATATCTGCTAATTTTGAAGACGGTGCAAATTAAACAAACAAAGCAACTACCTAACCGGAAGCGAAAATACATACAAAATATGTACAAATGTTTAGGTATATTTCAGCTCACGCGATCATAAGGAAGGAGGATTATATTTTTTTTTGTTTGGTTTTTTTTTGTTTAATTTACACCGACATCAAAATGTCCTAAGACTTATAAATTTAAATATTATAATATGCTTTTGAGCGTTTTTGTGAAGTCAACTTTGTAAAAAAAAAATATTTTTAGCGATTGAAAATATATGGTCCGGTCCGTCCAGTTAAGATTACCGGATATCTTAAAATGTTTAAAGTGGACAAATTGGGTATATTCACCCCGTTGACTGAAATATATTAAGGGTTAGCTGGGTGCTTTTTTAAGGAACATTAAACAGCTTTGAGTTTTGGATGAGTTAAATAAACACGGTTTGCTCCGCCCCAAGCAAGGATCGTAGAAATACCGTTGTTTAATGATCCAAAAATGCGTTCTCGGTTGACTTATGTAGAGTTGGAACAAGAATTTTTTACAGAATCAAAATAACACGCGAAATCAAGAATGCTGTCGTCGGCGAAACTATGCATAGGGTTGATAGTGAGAGACAAAAAGTCAATAATAAAAAAAAGAAATAAGTTTTGTCAATGAACTGATCGCTGAAGCACACCGGAATTAATTTCACATGGTTAGACATAGCTCCATCTGTTGTAATAGATATAATAATTATTACACAAATTGAATGGACTGAAGAAAAGCTTTCTCTCCATTTTCAGAGGTTATGGCGTAGACCAATGCTTGAGGTTTGGCTAAAAGGGCTGTCAACAGCTTTTAAAATATCAAAAGCGACGATTTCGGACTCCCCAAAAATTGTGGAGACAAATATTCCAATATTTGAGCATTTAGGAAGACTCCGGTTGACCGGGCATCGTGTGGCAATCGTACATAAAATGGTTATTTTATAGTGGTTCAAAAAATTTAGATAAAACCGAACTTAGTGCACTTGGAATGTTGTAAGAGGGGTCGAATCTCTCTCCTTTTTTTTTGGTATTGGTTGAACATGAGCAAGTTTAAGTCCAGATGGAAATACTCCTGTAAAGTATGGCAGGTGATAAATTGCGGCTCGGTTTAGCAGAGTATTTTAAAATCAAGAGCAAGAAACCATCAAAACCAGTAGCTTTAATCACATAGAAAATTAGAGAGTACCTACCTTAAAAATTTCCCCCTTGCGACATTTGCTTGTTGGTGCATTGCGAAAAATATGAAAAAGACTGTGATACAGATGGTAAGTAGGAACTAGAAGCAAGCAGGTTGGCTTTGTGCAATAAGCCAGTATTATATTCCTATTATTATGGTACAATTAATTCACGACGATTTTGGCGACAGACCAGAAGTCCTTACAACGCTTGGGTAGCAAATACCTTCCAATAGCAGGTTAGTCGAAATTAAACTTATCCCTACTAATCAGTACACTATATTCATTACTATATTCAGCATATCATGTAAAACAGTCATTGAACGAATTTATATAAGTATAATATATTATATAATATTTTTTAAGGCTATAAAGAACAAAGCGATGCATCCTAATCCATAGGATGTTTAAAATGTATTCGGTGCTACTGGAATAGCAATTAAACAAGTCCATCTAGATTTGAAATATTTATTAAGTCCAGCTCAGTCAGCATTTTGATAATGGCACATTAAACTTTGAATAGCGGTTATCAGAGAGGAGGTGGAAAATTGAGCTGTGATTAGAGAATTATCTGAATTGTACAAAGGAGCCGTGACCGAAACATGTCTCTATGTGGTGTTACAAAAGATCAACAAAATATACTACATATATACAGAACACGAGTTAGACCCTCAACCAGTTGTTTTAAATTAAAGCACATGCTAAAAAAATCGATGTGCCTTCTAGGTTCTAGGCGAGCTTGTGGTAGAATATTCCTGAACCTCTGTGTGCTGTAGACATTAAAATCAGTAAGATGAACGTATTTCGGAAATTCTGTCAATAGCTAAAAACAGCTTGTCAAAGGAACCCATTGTATCAACGTCAGACATATTCGAGCTGCGGTATAAAAAGCAGAAATGAATGTTGTGCCGATGGAGTTTAAATCTAATCCAGACATAATTAAATTCTGGATTAGTAGAAGTGAATTGACGGAGATGTGATAAGGGTATATCATTTTTAATGCAAACTTCCGAAGGGAAGAGCGGCATCAAGTGATAACCAGAAAGGCGGTACTGCTTTATATAAGTATCAGAAATAACTTGGTGTCCCTCTCTGGTTCCTTCAACCCCTTGTAGAGCATAGCGCGTCTACTACACCGACTCTCTATTTGGTCCGGTTCTGTGCCAAGCTTTCAACTTGTGGATTTGTTGAGCTGGTCCCTTTCCTCTTGACCTATCTTCACCATCTGTTACGCGATAGTCCAACTCGGCGTCTTTCTTGGATCTCGTGGGGATTCCAATCTAGAGCCTGCTGTGCGATGTTCTTTAGCTCTTTTCTTAGTGCGTGGTCTATCCATTGCCACTTTCGCCTGCGAATACTGGTGTTTATCCCGCCTGGCCTGTAAGCCTGTGTAGGTCTTCGTTGGTAATGATCTCCGGCCATCTTAGATGTTACTTGTCTTGGAGCTCGAATATTATTTGACTTGGTTTCAGAATGCAAAATCAGCGGGCTTTTAAGAGGTAAAGGGAGGGTAACCGTGAAATAGCTACTGTTCAAGCTACTAATGTTGCACACATCAAAACAGAATTTTTGCATAGTCCAGCATGATCTTAATTAAACATTTTGTCGGTCTGATTTGAAGAGAACGCTGCCAGAACTCCTTTTTTATATTTTGATATAATGGAGAAGTTTTTTTTTAAATTCCCAATTAAATAAAGGATTGTCAGGACTCTCCGTAGACCCAGAAAAAATCAAGACCGTCCAAGAATGGCCTACACAATCCTGTAAAAAAACACGTGCAAGCGTTCATCGGGCTATGCGGGTTATTACCGCCAGCTTATACAGGAGTTCTCATAAATCGCGAAACCTCTAACAAGACTCACCGAGAAGCAAGCTAAATTCGAACTCCGCAGTCTTAGGTACAGGAAAAACAAACTCTGGAAGAATAACTTGCGTTGTAATAGCGCAATAGCGTATTCTAACTTTGTGTCCTGTATTGACAGCTTTAAGGAACTATCCTCATCGCTCTATAAGGAATACCATGTTTGTGTTCGCGATAATATGTATAATAACGCTCGCAATTTCTTTAAATTCGTCAATATGAAAAAGAACAAGTAATAATTTTTTTGAGTAATTTTGATCATATTCTGATCGTCCCACTTCATCCGATTTCCTACAGTGCGAGCAAGCGTTCGACACTCTGAAATGAGACCGGGCTTTATATCTTAGATACTGACGCTAGTATATTTTCTTGGGGAGCCATCCTTTCTCAAGTCCAGAACGGATTGAAATGCGTTATCGAATTCTATAGCAAGACTTTAAGCCGCCAAGAACAAAACTATTGTGTCACCCGGAAGGAAATTTTGGCCATTGTTAAAGCTACCGTTTATTTCTAGCCCTAACTTCTCGGTAGACATTTTTAATACCTGGCTGGCTGGCAAATTTCAGAAAACCTGAGGTTAAATAGCTCGTTGGCTATAGAGGTTACAAGAATTTGACTCCGAGATGCAACACCACCCTGGTAATAAGAGGGGAAATGCTGACGCACTATCTCGACGACCATGCCTAACGAACGATTGCCGATACTGTGCCCGACTTGAAGAACAGGAAGCCATCAATATCCATCTCATTATAATCGAATCAGATCTCCAACAAAAAGACACGTATCTCTGCACCGTGAGAGGATAGCTACAAGCTGGAAGAGCCCCAGCAAAAGAAGAAATAACAAGCGCTGACCTAATCCTTAAGGCGTACCGATCTATGTCTATATCTCTGAACTTAACCTACAGCATAATATCGCCTGTAGAGTTCATATTTCCTCTAAAGGGATTACATACCAAATTCTGCTACCAGAAATTTTGCGCATGAAGCATTAAAACAAGCTAACGACGGCCCTGTCGATGGCCACCTTGGTATAGAGCGAACCACTAGGAAAATTAGATCCCGATACTACTGATCAACTGCTCAGAAGACATTTGGCAGTGGTACGAAAGATGTAAGATATGCAATGAAAGAAGAAGCCCTAGCAAATAACAAAAAGCTCCACTACAAATTTATAACGTCGGCGCACCTTTCAAAAGGATCGCAGTCGACATCCTTGGACCTTTACGTACTACTACCCGAAATAATCGCTGCACAGTCGTTGCTGTAGATTATTTCACGAAGTGGCCTGAAGCGATACCTACACCGGACCAGACTGCCGAAACCGCAGCCGAAACCTCAGTTCAAAATATTTCATTTGGAGTCCTGCGACAACTACACTCCAACTTCGAGTCGAGCAGTATTTCAAGCATCCATGACAAGACTGGGTATCGAAAAAACACGATCTTTACCGCTGCATCCCCAATCTGATGGATTGGTATAGAGATTAGATATACCTAGTTAAGTTCATCAGTTAAGTTTACCAGCGATCATCAACGAGATTGGGACGACCACATCTAACTTTGTCTGCTTGCGTACCGTTCGGCCGTGCATAAATCTACGCGAGAAACACCTGCGATCATCAATGCCAGTTTAGGGGAGTCTTCCATTAGGAGAACAGTTCAAAGAGGTACACCACAGGGGGGAGTATTGTCACCCCTGCTTTGGAACATCTCTCTAAACAAAATCCTCAAATCCCTCGTCAGTAAAGGCATTAAAACAGTAGCGTACGCAGACGACATAGTCTTGCTGACAAAAGGAAAGTTCCTACAAACGGTCAGTGATGTTATGAGCTCTGCTTTGACAGATATATCAAGATGGGCAGAGGACAATGGTCTTACTATAAAGCCCCGTAAGACAGAATTGGTCCTGTTCACAAAGAAATACAAACTACCTATTTGGAAACCACCAAAACTTAAAGGTAGTGCCCTCAAACTCTCCTCGGAAGCAAAGTTCCTGGGCGTCATATTCGATTCCAAATTGAATTGGAGACGGAATATGGAAGAGAGGATGAAGAAAGGACTCAATGCGTTCTATGCTTGCAAGAAAACCTTTGGTAAGAAATGGGGCATAAAACCGCACATTGTACACTGGATGTACACGGCGATCGTCAGGCCTATTCTTACCCATGGGTCAATTGTTTGGTGGGATGCATTAAATAAGAAATCTCACCTTAACAGGTGCAATAAAATCCACACCACAAGCGGTTTGGAAGCCATTTTACACCTTCAACCCAAAGAACTCCACACAAAAAGAATGGCAACCCTGGCAGCCCTCAGACTCAGAGAAAAAAGCCAATGGTTACCACAGAGTTTTGGACATGCAGTCATACTGAACTTCTTTAATCAAAATGGGTAGCACCCCTCAACTGATTATATGAAGCCACAATATGACTTTAGAAAACCCTTTTCCGTTATCATACCTAATAGAGAAGATTGGAAAAATCCTGAAAACATAATTAAAGGAACTGCCATCTTCACAGATGGATCGAAAACGGAAAGGGGGATTGGAGCCGGAGTTTTCTCGGAAGCGCTACGAATGAGTAAGTCGTATAGACTCACCAACGAATGCAGCATCTTCCAAGCGGAAATATACGCTATAATGAAAGCTCCACTGATTGTCCAAGAAAAACAGATTTCAACAACTGAGATCACTATTTGTGTGGACAGTCAAGCAGCACTCAAGGCGCTGAACTCCAACGTGATAAAGTCAGAATGTGTGAAAGATTGTATCAGAGCCCTAAGAAATATTTCACAACATACGCTTAGGCTCTGCTGGGTTCCAGGACATGTCGGTATAGAGGGTAACGAAAAAGCCGACGAACTGGCCAAAAATGGTTCAAGTACAGATATAGACATGCCGGTGGAAAGGGTGCACCCTCCCCTTAATACAGCAAAAAGTCAAATTGATAGACATTACTCCAACATGACTTCGGAATACAACACGAAGTATATGGCTGGAGCTGAATCAGAGCAGAACTTCAAATCTCTTATCCTTCGATAGAAAGCGCATTCGAACACTCGTCGGCGTCATCACCGGACACTGCCCCACAGGAGCTATGGGCATTAGACTCGGCGTACCATCGAATGAGTTCTGCAGAAGCTGCAGAGACGAAGAAGAAATTGAGTCCATAGTGCACCTACTCTGCGAATGTCGGGCTCTAAAAGAACGACGACTCGCCTGTTTGGGAGCAAGGTTCTTTGACAACTTGGACGACTTAGCGGAGATAGCACTGGTGGACCTAAATAGATTCTTACAGAGATCTGGGTGGTTTTAAGTTCTGACCATGCTTTTTCTTTTTTAAGGGCATTCACAATGGGCCTTCATGGCCTCCGAGTGAATTTGGTGCTTCTTAGCAACAAACAGCCCGACTAACCAACCAACCAACCAACACCTGCGATGCGGCTACTGGGTAGAGAGCTAAGGTTACGTATTGACCTTCACTTAGGAGAAATGCCGAATGAGAAGTTGCCAACAAATAACTACTTACAAAAGCTGATTACTAGATTTCACACAGTACATCAACAAGTGCGGTAGAACCCATAAAATAGCAATGGGGCGGGAGAACAACTACACCCGATTCGAGACAACAATTGCATCTGCAATTTAAAGTGAATCCCGAACCCCTGACATTCTATCTGAAACACCAGCAGTCAGCAGCAGAAAAATATGAGTCGCTTTCGGCGACGTTATCACTTATTCCACCCACAATTATGTACCTCGATTTCGTCCCTTACTCACTTATGATCATCAAAACCTGTACCCTAGAGTCCTCGTATGCAACCTAGGATTAGCACACAAACATCGAAAAAATTAGGAAATCTATAATTTTCAACCTCCAAAGCCCCATAAAGTGGGGTGCAGGTCTGTATATAAAATTTCTTACGGATAGGTACTTTTAAAAGATCGAGAAAACTGAAATTTGATATAAAAGATAGATGTTATTAGTACATAAACAACAAAAATAGAGTGGGCTATGACGAGATGAACTGCTAGAGTGTAAGAAATATCTTCTTTACCCGACTATGCGAGAAGGAAGTCATTATGATTTCAACATGTATGTAAGATCAGTACAATCACCTCTTAAGAGAATAAAAATCAATAAAAAATCACGGCGTATAATCTTATATTTCAACATTTCAAATGAACAAAAATTATCTCTGAACCGCCGCGCCGCTCGCGTTCGGCGTTAAGGAGTTGTAATTATTTTTAATAAAGGTCTTGAAAATGAACTAGCGCCTGTAAAATCAAAATTTGAAATAATTAAGTAATAGATCATTCGTCTACCGTGAGCAGATTCCGATCTGTGTCGCGTAAGCCATCTCTAACCATAAAAGCCAGGGGCTAAGTTTGAATAGGGCTCTCATTGATATCGGGATTGTCGATTTTATCTTGTGGTCAGACTAGGGTGACTAGTTTGATAGCGGTTCATCTTATAAATATTGACCTTGGTAGTTTTTAAGAACAACAGTCACCTATAATTGAATATAATCGGTTAATAGCTAAGAACCACCCTGATTTATCGTTTATTGCAACAAGGAAAAAAGGCAACGATAGAGAGCGGGCTATGTAAATAGGCATAGCTGATGCGCACGAAATACAGACTGAAAAAATAAACAAAACTACAGCTTCTTACTAAAAGAAATATTTATTAACTATTATCGGATCTCATGTTGAGCCAAACTCCTAACTCAATTAGGCCTAACTCTACAAACTCTAACTCTTCAAACCCTACAGACTGGTCAAAAAGTATTTTACATGAAATGTTTTTGATGGAAGTAGCTATATCACATACTATTCAGACTGAAGAAAATACTCCGCCAAAAAGTGATAGTTTTATTTATTAATTATTTGCTTTTTAATTCTAGACTAATTTGTCTAATTAACGTCGAAACGAAAACTTGGTCTTTAATGGGTTAATTAAAACTCATTTACGAAAAACTTTGCAGAAAACAACTTCTACGTTTAAATAATTACAACTGTCATCAATCAAATTGAAGCTTGCGTTAACTCTCGACCAAATGATCCTGGTGATTACGACGTCATAACACCAGGACGTTTTCTGGTTTATCTTTACCCGAACAACAATGTAACATTTCGTCACTTAAATGTAGGCAGTACATGCAATATTTAATACAACAATTTATGCGGTCGAGGAAATATTTACATAGCCTTTAACCACGAACAAAATGGATGACAGCAGACAATAACTTAATTATTTATCATCTCGATGGGCAGTATTATTGATGTTTATCATGCGTTTGGGTTCAAGTCACCGACATGCTAATGTTAACAGTATATCTGTAGCTATGATCAACACATTGTATGTACCCGACTGTATGATGTGCGTGTTGGACGCTTTTTGGATGGATAACATCTTGTGAGTACGCGTTACCGACATGATTTAATAGCAGTATATCTGTAGCTATAAGGTTGACGTGTTGAGCAACATTAGTGCTGTGTATATACAAGTAAAGTTAAATTGACTGCGCGGAAAGTTCAATGTGTATATACTGTGCATTGTTTATAAGGGTATAAGCCGCATTCACGAATTGGAACCCATACCACTGGTCCATGCAAAAGATCCAAGAACGTTTTATGTAATTAATCGAGCTTTTACTCGGCACTTGCTGGAAAATGTTTTTATTATTCTTTTTTGGGGTTCTTATATCAAAAACACTTGTTTTTAAATTTTCCACATTTATTTATTTATTCGATTATTTATAATAAATTCGCTAACGCGTTTCGTGATCTACCACATCATCAGAGCGAGATCCAAGAACATTTAACGAAACCCATTCCACGTCATTCCAAAAACTTGCACATGCACCCCTCTTCAATTAAGTCTTGCTATAGACGATATAGAATAAAGCTTTAAAATCAAAAGGTCTTTAATCATGTTTTATTACATTTCTATCTTAAGACACCCCACTCAATTGGGGAAGCGACAAAAATTTTAAGTTAATTGTTGACTCTATGGGAAGGGGAGGTGTGAAAATATGTTAAAAGTTTTGATTTCTACTTTCGGACCCTTTAAAATAACATTGCTGTGTACAAATAAAACTAGATAAAGACTTATGTGCGACCCTTACGGTCCACATGACCAACTTCTCATTAATATTGAATATTACGAATTAATATTTATAATACTAATAACAGTAGGCATTTGAATTATTAAAAAATATCAACTTATTATCAATACTTACTATATAATAATAAAATCAATGTGATTCGACACATACCCTTATTATTAAAATTGATTATTTATTGTTTTTTTTTACTATTTTGTTTAGGTTATAAAAGATCTATCATATGTTATTCGATAAAACATCTGATATCTAAAAGTATCGATTGCCACGAGGTCAATCAGATCAGATAAAGATTTTGCAAGAAAACCTTAACCTTTTTGTAGCCTTTTTGTTTGAACAAGAAGACGACTGGGTCCAATTTTCGGATCATATGGATGTTAATACGCTTCCATGGCACCGAACGAAGTGCAAACCTTTTTCGTTTGAGGGAAGTTTGTGCAAAAACAAAATGCCCTTTTATGTACATACGCACACACACCCACACATTGTAATGGACTTGCCTGGAAATGCAATAGACGGAAGGATGTGGAAACGGATTGTAATAAGTACAGCGTAAGTAAGTTGATATAAAAAACGCTTTCAACTCTGCAAAGGAAGAATATTCCAAAATCGCTGCAAAGGATGAATGCTTCTAACTCGCTGCAAGGCCAGAATGTTCTAATGTTTTATATCCGGAGGCATTTTACAGATTACTTGATAGTGCGGAAGCTCTCTTATGATACAGAGGAAGGTCCACAGGAGTACTGTATAACTTTCCGAGTGTCTCAGGTCGGGCGCGACAATTGTGGGATTCGCTGACAACATAGTAGTATTAGTAACCTCCCAGAACCTAGACTATGTAGAATGAGCAACTAGCCCTCCAATCTAGATCATAAAAATATGACTTGGAATTGCAAAAAAATTCAACCGTTTACACTCTAGCGAAGTAAGAAATATTAAAATATTTCTTAAAGTGATCGGCGTTGCTAATAAAGAAAAGCGGTAATTATACACTTTCGCTGTCACCTGGTTTTTTGGTGATTAAAAATCCAAATATAGACCGATCTTTATGATTTTTTTTAAATGTTTATTTTTACGGCGGATTTATTATATAAAATACGAAAATGATCTCAATTCAACATTTCTAACAGTTTCAGAGCTTTAAATGTTTAAAAAAACGGCTTTTTATCTGTATAATTTTCTTTTATGACATCTCTTCAACTTTTTATATTTTTTTTCGTAATCTAATCGGCAAAACGACTAAATTAAGCGAAAAAAAAAATCGGAAAACATTTTTTTTAACGATTATTTGCAAAAAGTAGATCTTTTAAAGCATTCAAACCTGGCGGGGGGAGGGTGCGGCAGTCCTCAATTTTTAACGTAAACCCGCCGCAAAAATGAACATTTAAAAAAAAATCATGAAGATCGGTCCAGTTTTGGATTCTTTATCGCCAAAAAACCAGGTGACCGCGAAAGTGTATAATTAGCAGAAAAGCTATATTCCTTTGGCTCTTCGTCAACGTGTTTTGTATATGTGAAATATCGGTGTGACATTGTAGTGATCATAATCTGATACAGCTGTCTAGATCGGTGCATTGATTTAAATTTGTTGGACTTACATCTAGTATTCAGTTTTTTCGAAGGCGTCCGGCAGCTAAAGAAAAGCTAACCCTTTTGTGCTGCTGTTGACGAAGAGCCAAAGGAATTTAGCTTTTCTTTATTAGAAACGCCGATCGCGTTAGGAAATATTTTAATATTTCTTATTTTGCTCGAGTCTGAACGGTTTAGTTTGGAATTTTTTTTGCGATTCCAAGTTATTTAAAAATTTTTGAAAAATTTGCTCGGGTCATGTGTTTATTTCGTACATTTTGTACATGTGATAAAAATATGCTTGGAGACCAAAGGGCTGAAGCTGGCAGAGTATAAATCGGAAGCAGTGCTATTTAGGAGTCGGAAAACATCCTAAGAGTCATCGAAAGAGGACATAAAATACCGCGGATTAATGAAATATTAAAAAAAAAAAACACCTAGAATAAATTTTTTTAAAACAGTAAGGTAAGGTAAGGCAGTAGCGGCATTGTCGCAAATAACGCCAAAAATCGGTGGACCTAGACCAGCGAGGAGACTACTTTAAACATGTTACTTCAGTACAAGCACCAATCTGGGCTATGAAGCTGAAGAGCTACAGCAAAATACTAATAACCGACAGGTTAGTGCCTTAAGAGTTGACAGCGGATGAGGCAGCGTATGTGGCAGTAGACATTCAGACATTGAAATGCAGCGACTAAATCGGTGCAGACCCGCTGACTGCCAAATCACCAAGGAGAAACGCTAGGTAGAAAGTGTTCACACAATAAGGCTGTGGCAGTAGCGATATGATAACTCTCGCAAAGGAAGTTGGGCGCATAGATTAATTCCAAAGATCGAGCTCCGAATATCGCGGCGCCATGGTAATGTACACCACCACGCGGGCATGAAAATTCCCACTGTTGCTGTTTGCAGGGTGAGCTTAAAAGGGCAGAAAACAGCGAATGGCCAGCAGTTCAGAGGACCAAATTCTTCTGAGGACTTTAAGTGCTGATACCCGCCTCGAGAAGTAATGCTTAACTGTGGTTCCAGGGGGAAAATAGGATGAGGAGGGGTGGTTTTAGTGAGACAAAGTCCGACATATTGGCTTCCTATGCTCTTCATCTCATAAAAAATGAACATATATCCACATACTTCTTTTCAAGAAATAAAAATACCGTAAGACCATGAAACATTAAAATATGCTGATAATTTTGATTTCTATTTTTGGTTCCATTACAAAAAATTCCCTATATACTGGTAAGCTAACAAAACCCACTATAGTCATTACTTGTGTCGATTATTTCTTCTACGCCGTAAATAATTTACACATTAAGGGACCAAAATTTTAATAATATCATTTTATTATGAAACCGATATATTAGTAGCTAGGTGCGGTCCCCTTGTCCCACCTCCACCAACCGACCAACATTTTCGTCATGATACAAATTGAGGAAGATAAATAAAATTGAAAACGAATTGTCTAATTGCTCTATACAAAGTTAGACACTATCCTTTCTCAGTTTTTCTCACAGTAAAATTGGGAGAGTAACAAGAATACGATACGAATCGATTTACGCGTTACGAAATTCACTTACATCCTTCCCCTCTCCTCCAAACGGTATGTGTTCTCTTAGTAAAATGGGGTACGTAATCCATGCAACAATAAATCATCATCCAAATCGGTCCACATGTTACGAAGTTAGGCTGCTGTTCCACCACCCTACATCCAAAATTTTTCTATTATAACTTTATGGTGTTCTCTAGGCGGACTAATTTAGCCATTTACTTTCAATAACAATTATTGACGGTTTTTATTCTCTTCAATTCATTCAACTCAATTCGTATCACAAATTACTTTACAATTATTTTTAACATACACCGTTTACTTTCAAGACTTATCGCTATAATAGATCACAATTAACTCTTCACAGTATCAATCGCATGTAGACTATTCGTCTTCTCAATCACGACTAAAGACTACGCTAAATATGCTTTTACTCAATCTTATTTATTTATATTTTGGATTTACTCTAGAAACGTAAGCCACTTAGTTCTAGATATTTTCGGTATACCTTTTCACCCCACTTATTTACCATAGGATTGATTCGTCCTTGACTTCCTACATTTGACATTTGTTTCTTTGATTGGTCAGACCTGGTTTTCATTGCGAACCTTGTGCACGTTTTCATATGAATAGAATTACACAAATCGGTCAACGCGTAATAAAGTTAAGCTCTTATCCCCCCACCCCCACCCACCCTTCTCATTTTTTGGAAATTCCGTCAAAAGTCGTCACCCTAACACCAACTCACCCGTAAGACAAGTTTTTCTGTCCTGCTACCAATTGGGAAAAAGAATCATTCAAATCGGTAAACGCATTACAAAATAAGTTGGTACCTCTCTCCGACCCCTTCACCCTCGGCCAAAGGTGTTGAGTATAGTAGGAGTGGTGCAATATTCTTCAGAATCATCCAAATCATTTTTCGCGGTACAAAGTTAGGTTCCGCCCGCTCTCATCAACCCGACTCCACCCACACATTTTTTAACACGGTAATAATGGGGGGGGGGGGGAGCAAGTGATAACGTGCCTGCCTACCAATCTGTAGGTCCCAAGTTCAAATCAATCCGACGAAGACCATAGTGGTTTTCTGCTAGCAACTGATTACGATAAAAAGACCATGGAGCTTGCAGAAAATATGCCAGTGCTCAGATTCCACTTCAAATTGTAGGTCCACGTGCAAACGTTGTCTCGATTCGAGTGGAGTTCTTCTCTTTCTTCTTGTCCCAGAGGATGTTCCGGAAACTAGAGAGAGAGATCAATGGGGGAAACCTTTTCGTTTTTGGAAAGTCTGTGTAAAAGGCAGTTTTTTATATATTACAGATGAACACTTCAAGTGAAGTGATTTATTGAAAAATGCAACAAATTCAATTTTTCGTAGATGGCAATTTATCCATACAATTAACTTCTTTCAAAAGTGCGGTCGCAATTCCAAGGTTTGTAATAATAAATTGTAAATTAATTAATTATTAATTAGGTTTTAACATATTTTGGGCAATTTTTGCCCTACAATTTCATATAGAGAAGTTCAGTTCATTTTTCAACCATTGTATGAGCCTTATTTGAGACTTCGAATTAAAAATTTTTTACAATAGTCGTTGAATTGAAAACAGAGTTTTTATCACTACAAAGCTTATCATCAAACATTGAAATGAAGAATATTTAAAGCTTAGTCATATTCTTAAATAAATTGTAAGAGAAAATTAAAAGCACGCTTTACATCTTGAACTTGTGAAATCTAGAGCTTATTTATTTCTTATATTTTAAGTTTTATAGTCTTACTATGTTTTACTATAATCAAGCTTGCTTCGAAATCTTAACAAATTGCTTAATCTTAATGATAGTGGGTCGCTGCAAAAGGGTTTCCGCGTTTAATTTACCCTGAACCAAAAAGCATAGACAAATACACCAATCGTTCACTCCTTGTTAGTTATGTTGAATATCCGCGACAGTAATATGTTAGCCTGCCAGCAAGTGCCTTTTGTAGCTAGCAAAAATTTCATAAAGTAAAAAGCCTTTAAATAAAAGTGTCTCTACGTTGACTGCACTCATTTGTCAACGTAACCTATGGAAACTGAGAAGCGGTGGCGGCCTTTGTGATGGAGCACCGACATTTACACCAAGAATACCAAGATGCATATCCATATCCTCGTCACGTCACGTCAGCCTTATATAGTACACTGGGATCTAACACTACCATTCCACTTTTGAATTGGCCCAGGAACATCAACAACACTCATCGAAAGACCCATCCTATCACATCATGCAAAGTAGTTGTTAGTGCGATGATGCCTTTTCCATACCGTTTCCCATTTCTTTTCATTGCTGGCTGTTTATCTATCCCCTTGCACTCTATCGTGTCTGCTGAGCCTCATAATTCCCATTTACATGGATGGCGACAAAAAAGAACTCCCACTCTCTAAGTCCCATGGGAAACCGTACCGGATAGATGCCGGAAATTTGTGGCAGACAGGAGACAGAATCAGCAACAAAACAGAAAAAAAATCCAATTCCCCCCAGGGACTGGGGAACAGGATGGGGATGAAAATATTTTTAAAACGTGACGAGAATTTATCGAGCAGATATATCACTTTTATCCGTGGATGTCTATAAACTGTGGCTGAAAGCCGGAGGGATAAAAAAATTATTTACTACGGCGTCCGGTAAGGAGACAAACGGTTTCAGTCAATGGAATTGGGATCGAAAGTTGAAGCCCTGAACATCTTTGATCCGTAGGTTGCTACTAAGAGTATTCATCCCACTTTTTTTTTTATCGATGCTTTTTGTCAGTTTTGATTTAGGAGAGCTGAGGATATGTGATTAAGTGAATTGAGGAATCTTTTTATGTGGACTGACCTTGTCCTTTAGACCGACATCTCAATACATTACCCTTCTAAGGAGAATTTAATCGAGAAAAGGCAATGTGCGAGGTCAATTTTCTGGATCGCTGATATTGGTATTTTTGAAACAACTTTGAAAATTGAAATATAAAGGAGAAATTTGAAATAACAGTGAAACTAAGAAATTGTTTTGTTAAAAAGTAAAAATGTGATGTGATTTAATATACATATACTTCATTTTCTATGCTAAAGATTTAAGGTACTATTAACGAGTGAAATTAAAAAAAGAACCTTTTTAAATGTTCTTTCTTTAAGTAAACAATTTATTTTTAGAGCTAAATTTTTTTAACATATGATAACTTAGGATCTATAATTTATAAAAACATTTTTTTTTAATTATAATTTTTTTCTCTAGTATAGAGGGCGTGGCCTGTGATTACCCCAATAGTTATTCCAAGGTCAGATCTGCCCCTCGAAAGCAGATACTTGAAGCGCCTAATTGCGCTCGTGCGAAGCAACATCTTACAAGTTGCCAGGGGCCTACCAAGAGTAGTCTTATCCGGTTGGATCTGCAGAGTGGTACCACGTCTTGCAAGCTCGTCCGCCAGGCAGTTTCCTGGAATATCCCTGTGCCCCAGGACCCAGCACAGGTTAATTTGATACCACTCAGCAAACTCATTTAAGTGTGAGCGACAGCTATTAACAGCCCTAGATGTCGATAGGACAGAATCACCTCCGCCTGAAACATACTGCAGTAATCTGGAACACGAGAGGATAAGCTAATGTTCAGTGCCTCTGAGAAAACACCACCCCACTCTGCCCTGTAGTTTAGAGCCATCCGTATAAATTTGATATCCCACAGGGAATTGTGTCCCCATCCCAATCAAGTCTGGTTGGAATGGTGATCAGAATCGCTTGACAAAGGAGTAGCTAGGAGTGGTGTAGTCAAGATGCCTCACTTGGAGCGAAAAGGAGTTCAGAATTGTGGAGTGGCCAACTCTAGTATTGGACCACTGAGATGCAGCTGTAAGTCAAACAGCAGCATTAGCAGCCAAATCTGGAAGTAAGTGGAGAAGTATCTCCAGAGCATCAGTAGGAGTGGTCCGTAGTGCTCCGGTGATACAGATGCAGGCCGACCTCTGCACCTTCCTCAAAGCGTTGAGATAAGTGGCCTTGTTCAGTGCTGGCCACCCGACAACCACGCCATACAGCAGGATTGGTCTAATGACTGCAACATAGAGCCAGTGAGTTAACTTAGGTTGAAACCCCCATTTCTCACCGATGGTCCTCTTACAGGAGTATAGAGCTACAGTTACTTTCTTGACCCTCTCATGAATATTAGGCTTCCAGCTGGGCTTCCTGTCCAGGATGTTACCCAGATATTTAGCTTCCTCGGTAAAGTCCAGGTGGGTGCGATTCAGATACAGGGGGTCAACAGGAGGAATTTTATATCTCCTAGTAAAGATGACCACCTCGGTCTTGTTAGGATTAACGCAAAGCCCACAATCCACCGCACAACTGGTAAGCTTGGTGAGGGCATTTTGCATTAGATTCCTTAAAACAGGCAGGAATTTGCCCGAGATAGCTATAGCGATGTCGTCCGCATAAGCAAACACTCCACAGGCCTCCCCTTCCAGGATTAGAAGCAGTTTATTCACCACCAGATTCCAAAGAAGAGGAGACAGAACCCCACCTTACGGTGTGTCCGTGCTCACAGTGGTAGCATGAGCCTCTCTTAGCCTTGAGCTGATAGTCCTGCCATGAAGCATCTGACCGATCAGCGACATAAGATTGGCATTCACACCCAGAGAAGCGAGTGCATCCAAGATTGCCCCCGGACTAACATTGTTAAAAGCTCCCTCAATGTCAATAAAGGCCACTAGAGTGAACTCCTTGCAATCAAGGGATTTCTCTATAGTGCGCACGAGAGAATGCAGAGCAGACTCCGCGGACTTCCCTTTATAGTGCGCATGCTGGGACGCCGATAGTAGATGCTGAGGGATTCTACAGCGTAAATGAATATAAACTAATCTCTCAAAGGTTTTGAGAAGAAAAGATGATAGACTTATAGGTCTAAAGTCCTTCGGAGTAGCATCCGAGCTTTTGCCCGCCTTGGGAATAAACGCAACCTGGACTCGTTTTCACAATTCCGGGATGTAGGTCAAGTCAAGGCATACCTTATATAATGCCAGTAGCCAATTCAGTATGAG
Organism: Leptarthrus brevirostris; assembly: GCA_964036015.1. Classification (NCBI taxonomy): domain Eukaryota; kingdom Metazoa; phylum Arthropoda; class Insecta; order Diptera; family Asilidae; genus Leptarthrus; species Leptarthrus brevirostris. The sequence continues at coordinate 94,446,244 of OZ038374.1, forward strand.
ATCGGAGCTGCGTTGGAGCTGCAGGAATAATATCATCAGGACCCGGAGACTTGAATGGCATGAAGCTGTATATAGCCCACCGGAGTTTGGACTCCGTAATCACATCCGCCAGCCCGAGAGAACGAGGAAGGTTACATAAGGGGGGCATCTCAACCCCCCCCCCCCCCCCGGAGCTTCCTGGAAAATGAGTTTCAAAGAGAATCTCTAGAGACTCTACGCTTGATGGGGTTCAAGTACAATCCGCCTTAAGCAGATAGCTAGGAATACTTGGATTGGTAGTTAGGATTTTCCTCAGTCTTGAGACTTCAGAGTTTCTGTTATTTTATCGCAGTAGATTCTCCACGATTTCCTCTGATCCTTCCTGAGTTCCTTTTTATAGATTTTCAGTCTGTCCTTATAGCAGTCCCACGAGTGCGTGTCCCTATTGGCTTTCGCCAGGTTAAAGGTCCTTCTGCACTCCTTCCTAAGAGACCCTAGGTGTGCATTCCACCACAGAGGTTCCTGCTTGCCCTTGGGTATTCTATGGGGACAGGATTTAGCCATAGCTCCATTTAGGACCTTGGTGAGCTTATTAACTAGTCCGTCCAGTTCCTCTTTGTTATTTGGAGGGATAGGCGGGTCAGAAGGCATTGACGCCTCTACAATGTCCCTGTATAAGTTCCAATCAGTCTTTCTGTAATTTCTAAGGACTGGTGGTTTCGAAGGACGGTCATCCGGATCGAACGAAGAGCTAAGGAAATTCAAAAGGAGAACTGGGAAAAGCGCCTGTGAAGGTGTTAATAACCTACTGTTTAAGCCCTAATTTGGCTCAGGCAGGAAGAAAGGGTTTACCGATTCAATAAATGATAATAATTGCAAACATATACTTTTTATTCAAAATTCAAGACTACAAACTAAAAACTATTGAAAGCAAAATAATACAAACGAAAAAGAAACAGAATCCAAATAATAATAAGAGCTAAATAATAATATAAAAGATAATAAATTATAAAGTGAAAAACTCAAAAACTAATTCCAGCTCACTTCGCTACGTTGAGATTCAAGACTCCTCAACTGGAAGCTGTGCAGAATTATATTTGACGTAAAAAAATTATTAGATGTCGACTTGCTTCAATGCAGCAAGTTTTTGCGTTGAATTACTGCCGATGTGATTGGCGTGATTGCTCAGAACGCAGTTTCAAGAAATCCACCGAAAGAAGGTGAGACAACTAGCTATGATTGCTAGACTAGTTGTTAAATAAATGTATAATGATTTTTGTACGCTATAATTATCAGCTTCAAAACAAATGATGAGGTGAGAATTGTCCAAGGCACAATTCTATTAGTAATATAGTGTTTATTTCAATGAACCCACCAAATATTGTATACTTGCTTCAAGACGCGTTGATTGTTCAGGACACAATGATTTTGTGAGCTCAGGCCGCTCTATTTATACAATTTCGTTTACACGAAATTATAAAAACTTATCATTGTGCTAGTGTAACTCAATTAAAATTTATTAAAATTTAAAATGTGTAAACAGAAAGCCTAAATTTGACGTATTAGTTTTCACTTGAATTTTATCTAACACGCCATCTTAACTTCAGTTTCATATGAGTAAAGAGTTCGGCCTAACTAATCATGTTAATAGCAAGCAACGCAATAAAGCGAAGTGTTGTACTGTTGCTGCTTATGTAGTTCCACGAGTATACAGAACATCGATTATGACATTAATGTCAACATCGATCACTAAAAATCGATGATCGAAAATAATCGAGCTCAAAACATCGATGTTCTTTAATATCGATATTATATAGAAGGGGTTTATAGAATGGCGGCCAATGGCGTAAAAATTTTGAATCTTGTTTTTTTATGATGTACGGATAATCCTATGATGCGTTTTTAGCATGGCTATGGCCGGAATGGAATGAGGTAAATTGAAAGTAGAACGCTAGAAAAAAAGCTCAGCTGCGGAGTGAATTTTTTTATGAAAGGAAAACTCGTCAGCAGGCTGTGGCTCGAACTAACCACGTCTGCAATGTAAACTCTATGATTTTTCGACCTATAAGAATGTCGATTGGAACGATGTAACTAACTATCGACCTGTTGTCAATCTATTTGTACTTCGCAAGGTCTTTAAGCCAATTATATTTGTTTCGCTTGTTTTGTGGGTGCCTTCTAACATGTCTTTTCAAAAGTCTACAACTGCCAATTTTTTAGAGTTTTTTAAAATGGGTAAGCAAGTCGACTGCATCTACATATTTTGTTAGTAAGACTCTTTATTGCTCTTTTCTTAGACCGATATGATAGCATCGATCTGGTCATTATTTTATTCATTTCATATAAATCGGATCGAAGATTTCTTAGATATACCTCTTGTAGCCTTCCAAGAATATATATTGCCACGCCACAGGAATAGGATAACACCACTCTAAAATTTTGAAAAAAATCGATTGTTTTATTTTTGGCTCAAACAATACTTTAAGGTCATGCAAACAATACCCAGTTGGTCCTATACTAAATGAAGAATTTTAAACAGTTCAATTCTTGAATTTGTCGCAGCGTACAGGGGCGCTCGCAACACGATTTAAGTTCTCGTAAAACTTTAAACGCGTTTTTCTCGAAACCACTTTTTTTAAACTGGGAGGACAGATTACTTAAACACCGTTGCATAGATATATTTGAAATTTTGACAGTAGCTTCATAATTGCATTCTCTATGGAAATACGTAGTCGTTTTGTGATGTATACTAAACTTTATTTTATAAACAATTTATTGTTTATTTTTAGGCCAAAAATAGGTTAATTTCTTTCAAAAGGGCGCCATTTCTACAAAATTTGATTTTAAAAAAACGGCTATGTACTTCCATAGTATCTAAACATAACAGTATCGTAATTATAAAACTTTTTTGTTTTCTGTTCCAGATCTAATACTTAACTAGAAATCCGTCCTCCCGTCAAGGAGCTTTAAAAATAGGCGACTTCAAGTATTGGCTCTGTCGACGGCAATTTATTCCAAAAAACAACAAACCATTTTTTTTCATACCTGAATATGTGTTACAGGGTCGCCAGACGTGGCGATTTTTCGCCAAATTGGCGATTTTTCATCAACCCTGGCGACAAAAAATATGAAATTGGCGATGGCGATTTTTTTTGGCGATTTTTCGTCGACTTTAGGCGTTTTTATGGCGATTTTTCTTGAAAGAAAAATTGACAGATTATTTACCTTTTAAAAAATAATATCTAAAGATTTACAAATGTAATATACATCAATTTAACAGAATTTTCTGAAAAATTTAGCTAATTTGAGTAAAAGTTGCCGCAACTGCAAGTGACAGAAAATTCTACGGCACGTCTAATGAGTTATTTGCCGGCTTTTTTTTAATAAATGTTTAGAAATAATGGAAAACGGTTTATTAAAAGTAAGAGATCCTACAAATAAATGTCGTTAACCAGGTACACGTAATTGGACTTTTGAATATGTATAGATTTATTACGTTTTTTTACCTTTTATAGAGAATAATAATTTGAACTATTCATGCAAATATCTCTGAAAATCACAGAAGCTGAAGCTACAATTTAATTTCAAATTTGATTTTGGCATTGACTTCGACTGACTTCGACTCAGTTGCATTTGATCAGTCGGAATTTTAATTCGGAATGATTTTCAAATCAAATTGCGCGCAGAGAGGCAGAAATTACTGGCGACAGCTTTGCCAATCATTCCTCCAAATAGCTCAGTTGCTCCTCCTTTAAAAGAATGTCATCCAGACGCGATTCAAACTTTAATAAACGCACTTGCTGAGAATAGTTCCTTAACGGTTTTACAAGAAAGGTGTGAGTTACAATTAAAGGCTGAGTTAGGTGAGGCAGCTGATTTTCCAGCTCCTCAACCGAAAATTGTCGAACCTGATCTTCATATAGGGAGTTAATATTTGGCACGAAGATAGGAATTGAATTTCGATGTTTGGGTCTAATTTTCATTAAGGTGAAATGGGAATCAAATAAAATTGTGCTTGTAAAAACGAGTTCAAAAATATAAATAATTAAAATAATATAAATAATTAAATAAATTACTCGTACCTTAACACAGTATATTGCATACCCAATAAAAAAACAATTTATTGTAATATTATCGCGATAAGCTAAAATAAGTGACTATTTGCACTTACGTGTACTTCCGTGTTAACACATTTGCCATCTTGATTTCCACTTTGACATTTTGGCTATAATCATGGCTACAAAAAATTTATAGATCGGCGATTTTGGCGACTTTTTAGTTTCCATCTGGCGATATTGTCTGTGGAAAGTCTGGCGACCCTGATGTGTTAAATAAACACTCCGTAAAGAAATCTTATTAATTTTTCTTCGTTCGCAAAATAATTTTTTAAAATTAACACTTTTTTAAGCCCCTAGAGTGGTGTTACCCCTTAAGCTTCTTTCCATGGACACGTTAGATAAAAACGGCTCTTAGAATCTGAACAATCAGGAATTATGACTTCCTTTGCATACCTTGAAAAAGAAACTGAAGCAAAACAAGCTGACTATTCAAGTTGCATAGCAAGCTTGTTTAATGCTACGAATAAAGAACAAAAGGAAAGGCCGATACGTATATATACGAGAACAAAAAGTGAAGCAAAATTTTCTGCAAACTACCTGTCAAATTGCAAACTCATTGTCAAAATTTGACATGACATTTGTGAAAGTTTGTATGCCGGCAAGTGTCCTCTGGAAGTAAATTTTAAATTGGGTGAAATTCGCTTAGAATTTTAAAAATTTCTGTAGTGCAGTGCTAAATAAACATTAAAGACAATTTATCATAAAGACATTATAAGCGTTGTTTACTTAGAAAACATTACAATATTGATAAAATGAACTGCATTATAAATTTGTGCGAGAACAAAGTGCGAAATCATCCTCTTGGAGTCTCTTTTCATAGGTAAATATAGAACAAATAGTTGTTAAATAGTAATGCTACATTGAATGACTTAATTGAAGGCAAATCAAAGCGAAGTAAAAGTAACTTGTCTTTTTTCTTAATAGCCATTTATTTGTTTTCTTTTAAGGTTCAGTGCTATGGTAAACTTTTAATATAAGAGGGAGCAAGAGAAATATTAACTTGTTATTAGTTGAAAAAATGTGAATAGTTTATTAATTTGTTTAAATTTCTATGTTAGATTTCCTAATAACAAAATTGCCTGTGCAATATAAGTATTATCCTAGCCACAAACTTAGTGGAGTATGAGTTATTTCAAGCAACCAAAGCCGCAACTCTACCGAAGCGGGTCCCAAGCTTGGTTGCAAGAAGAGGAGGGAGGCTGTAATTTAAAATAATTTCTTTAAAATACTTGTTTTAAAATTTTTCACAATTGATTTTAATAAAATAAGTCAATTTAAAAAAATTTCAAATTCCCGCATAGCTCAGCTGAAGAAATTTGTATAATTGACTTATTTTATTAAATTCAAATGTGGAAATTTAAAACCGAGAGTTTTAAAAAATTAGTGTTCAAAGATAAATTTTGCGTTATTTAATTTAAAGTGCGTGCCAAAATTATTAAATTTGTTAAAAAGAACCCGTGTAGTAAAATTTTTCTTTGACTACACCAATGTAGTTTTCCATTTGTGGTAGTAAAAACCTATACCACTTTATAATTTGCTTCAGAAAATTTTCGCTTGGGCCCCTCCTTTCGTTCTTTATTATTAGGTTTGCAATCTATTTTTGTAATTTTATCAGTTTTTTATTTATTTAATTTTGATTTAATATAAAGGTAGGTTTTATTCTCCTGCAATTGGCAATAAATGCTAGTCTTCAATTTAAAAGAAAAACATATCCAAAATATTCAATTACAAAAAGAAATCGCAGTATAACAAATGGAAATGCTACAAACGAAGACATGGTTTTCAAAGAAGAATTCGTCTTTAAGTAAGTAATTTTTGATGAAGATGATGAAATGTTACCTTCAGTTTCTTTGGAATCAATGACAGAAACAGCGGTTGTCCAAACTTAATCTGTTCAGATTGTGGAGTATCTTTCCTACACAAAGAAAAATTAGCGATACACTCACTTGAAGTTCACCACAAACATCACTAGGATGCTTTATTTAATTATAATTAATATATATTATTATTAAATTTAATAATTATTTAAATTGCGTAGGTTATTCAGTAAAGTTTTTAAATACATAAATTTGGTCACTGAAATCATTCTTCAGATATATTAAAAGTTGTTAGATATTAGGACTCTATTGTCGGTGCTCAATTATGGTAATCGAGTAGAGATATGAAAATGAGCTACACTATTAACATCTGAAGAGAATGATGTTGTTAATGGTTTCAATTTAATACATTCCTATATTAAACATTCACATGTCGATTACGTTCGATTTAACAGCCACAACAGAAGTGATTAACTGAAATTAAAATACAATTTTAACTCTGTCTCCTTAGATAAAGTACATCTGCTGTCGTTAACTAGTATAGCGTCGATTGCTTAACATCATATCAGATGGCGCGTTTAATAGAAAACCGAAGATTCAAAAACAGCGAATTCTCGTAGGAAACACAGTTCAGTTTCAGTAGGCGTACTAGACATGATTTTTTACTGCCTGCATGTAGTTAAAAAAGATTTGTTGATGAACAACCGAAAGAATCCAAAAAGTTCTATTTAAAGATTACTGTAACGGCATTTGTTTTCTTTGGCAGACGGTACCTATACAGAAAGCCTAGAAAATATAATAAAACTACTAATGGAAAATAACTTGCCAAATCTCATAGCAGTCAGGATACAGCAAGATATTCCAAAGATTGCTGAATCAACGACCTGTAAAGCGAATTAAAATTCTCTCTTGGAGTATCTTTACGATACGGAGAGTAAGATGGGCAATCAGCTCACTTAAACCACAGAAATCCTCTGGTGGTGACGGTATCTTTCTAGCTGTAAAAGTAACTGACAAACACATCAGAAATGGATTCAAGTGGGAATATCTACAATCACAGCCCTACACTATCTAGTCAGAAGATTAGAAATGTCGGCTTTTGGGAATAAAGAAAAATACCTTTGCGTCTTAATGAATATTAAAGGCGCCTTTGAACACCACCTTTGACGCCACCGAAGCGGAGGCTGTCAAGAGGGAAATAGAACCGTCGACGATAATACCAATCAAAGCGATGCTCAGCTGCCAGAAAATCACAGCTAACCTAGGTGGCCACAAGGTGTTGCCCACACAAGAGGGAGTTCTCAGCGCACTCGTGATTGTCGAGTCCCTAACTCAGCAATCAAATGCCGGGTTTCAAAGACGAGGATATGCAGATGACCTCGCATCTTAATCAAGGGTAAGCATGATAGGAATATAATTTAAAGTTGGTGCCGTTAAGACGGCCTGCAAGCCAATTTCGGGAAAGAGTTATAATTCCATTTACGAGGAAGAGGAAGCCGAATTTCCGACTCTTTAAGGAATAGAACTAGAATTCTGCAGAGAGGTTAAATACATAGGCATACGTCAAAAATTAATCTGGAACACTCAGCTGGAAGTCATCCCAAAGAAAGGCATAGTACCCTTATCGACATGCCGATAGCTATTTCAAAAGATCTGTTGACTAAAGCCCAATATGTTCCTCTGAGATTATCAGTTGATTATGGTTGCCTGCGTATGGTCATATATGCAGCGCTGGTCTGGTGGCCATAAATAGATCTTAAAAGACTGCACAGATAAACCAGAACGTCTGCAGAGAATTGCAGTGCTATTCGCAGCTAATCAACCTGAGCCTTATAAGTCCTTCTAGATCTCTTCCCTCTATACTTACATGTAAGTAAAGAGGTAACTCATAGAGCGGCTCTCCTAAAATCTTATAACCCAGTTGGACATAAAAGAATACTTCATGAGTTCATAGATGACCGATATCGGACGCAATGCGAAAAGAGTTTGACTTTAAAATACCACTGGCATCAAAATAAAGACTAACTAGAAAGAGCAGCACAATTATGGTAGACGGATGGTTTCAAAATGGAAGACAAGGCTGGCGTTGGAGTGTACGGACCTAAATTCTAACATTCTAACTCCAAAAGGCGCTGAGTACCGTGCCAACTCTTTTTCAAATAGATATATATTGTAATGTAATTGGGGTTCTGCGATCAATCACAAATGCTCATACTTTTATGCACTTCACTTAATTAGTTCGTTTGACAATTCCTTTTACACGTTTTCTTTACAATACACTGTTTCACTTTACTAATTTAAAGGTATCGCTACACTAGTTAAAATACAACTAACTTTTCACAGTCTAAATCACGACTAAAACTAACTAGGCTGCTACTCAGCCCTGTTTATAGTACTCAGCTTAATTCTAGAAAATTTTGACACCTAGTTCTAGAAGTTTCCATTACAGATTTTCACCTTACATATTCACGATAGGTTCTAGTCGTCCTTGACTTTCTACATTTGACATTTTCTTGCCTTGATTTCTGGCCACCTGGGGCATGTGCTTTACACGGTTCATTATTTTACTTTCCGCGTCTTACGTGGTGCACGTTACAATATAATCTCCGAGAGATTGGTGTCGTTTAAAGCGCTGAGTGTACATATCCGCTAATCTAATCTGTCCTGGGACTAACAAAGAACTGACAAAGGAAATGAAATTGCCGACTGCCTTGCAGAAGAAGGCGCTAGATCCGCATTTGACAGCCCTGAGTCATTCTGGTCCTACTCCAGAAGAGCGGCCCATTATCATATCACTCAGCTTAATTTAACTCCCGAAAAGAGAAAGACGAATTGACCTGGCGACCAGGCTTACAGCCCTTTCACGTAACTGGGAACCCTTTAGAGCTCCTGATAAACCGAACTAGGTCCCTGACATCAGTAGAACCTAATTAGGTTAACTCTTTCAAAATGGGGGAGCCCAAAGGCTGATTCCTGCGGTTTGATAAAGCAGGGTAGCGAAAGTGGAGGATGTTTTTCTCTTCCATCTTGGCAACTCCTGCAGACGTTATTTTTAAACACGCCAAGTCTATCAACGCGTCTTGAGGCAGTGGCACGAAATGAAGTGATGCTTATAATATCTCTTCCGAGTCAGATAAATCCTCTTGAGCGCCTTAGGTCAGGAATCGTCCAGATAATAAGGCAGGTGTGTTTCATTTGTCATCCTACATTCGCAATCCTAAAGGATGCTTGTGTAATTTTGAGCTTGCATGTGGGTAGGGGCTTGCAAGCTGTTGATTTATGTCCGATTCGAGAAGAGTAGTATCGATTCTAGCTAGCTCGACAAATATACATTTACCCGGATATGTTTAGACACTCGGCCATGTCTTTCTGAGTTGAGACTATCTTACGCAACGTTATGTTCTTCAGTCGGAATACGGCTACCTTTAAAGCCATAATTTCAGCCTGAAAAACACTGCAGTAGTCAGGCAGGTGAAACGAAATGCTAAGGCCAGGTATTTCGAAAAGATACCTCCACCCAGTTTGCCTTCCATCTTGGAAACGCCATATATCATAGATATTGTAAAGTGCACGGGGTAGGCCACGAAATCGAGGAAAAGAAATGTCATTTGTGATTGAAAATAAGTGTCTTAATTAAACCGTCGAGCCCTTAGGGTCCCATTTACGTTACAATATCATAGACACCACGAAACGCTTATAAGGGATGGGTACCTCCCTGAAAACCGTCGTTACAATTTTCCAAATGGATCCAGAATTGATGGGAGCGCATGCGCAGGAATCTTCCGTGAGGACCTGAATTTGAACACCCATCTTAATCTGGGGGCGTACACCTCAGTCTTTCAGGCTCTGGTCTACGCACTAGATTATTTGCTGGAGAGTTCGCGCTGGTATTGGAGTGTGTCCGTAAACTCAATGCGTGCGCCTCATCAAATGAGATGAAAATGCCGTAGGTCTAAGGACACACAGGGATCGAAGGAAAAGAGAGAGCGGACCAACTGGCAAAACTAGGAGCTGCTTTGAGTTTCTCTGGCTCGGAGCCGTTCACTGCCCTAGGCAGGGGCAGTGGCTAAGATGGCGATTGTAGCGGCCGGAAGTGTTTAACAGAGGAAGGTCCTGGACAGCACTACCAAGAGGATCTGGTAACTTCAGGTGTCATCTAAAGGATACAGCTGACTGTGCGCCAACTGCGCCGCCTTCTGAATAGCAATCACTTCTGCCTAAAAGCAGCTGCAGTAATTTAGAAGCTACTGTAGAACACTGATGCTCCTACTCCGGAGCTCGTTTTAGATTCATCTGTGTAGATGTTTACTATATCTGCAGGTTCTTATGTTCTTGTGTGTTCTTGTTGTTGAAGATGCCTGAATTTCTTGGTTCCTGAGTCTTGCCAACATCTTGCACTCCTAGTTGTCATGTCTTTTAATTTCGCTGACGTGTCTTCCGCTCTAATAGGCGACTTCTTCTTAAACTTTAAATGAGTTGACAACTCATCCATTTATGTGTCACAACTTTGACGAACAACTTCTATCAATCAAATGAACACTTCGCAGATCAATCGAAACACATCCTGGATCCGATGGCTTTATCAGAATTGTAACTCTTCAAGCGAATAGATAAAAGAATAAAGATATCCTTGCTACCTGTCATTGAAAATAACAGATCAAGGAAAAATAGTTGACGCAGCGAACGAGACACTACATCACCTCGATTTAAAAACACCATCTGTAGACACAGAGCGGGAAAACGTTCAACGCATATGTCCAGAGCCTGTACAAGATCCTATGAATCCTAAACCCAGAAGACAACAACGTACAGCATCAATCGCCAATAATAGATCATGGCTTTCCTTCATGAAACTTGCTCTTTTAGCTCTAGCAATTAGTTGGACGTCAAGTGGTTGAGCCATATAGCATAACTACATATAATTATTATATATTATCAGACAAAATAACGAAACTGTGCATCACCAACTGGACGTTTTCCAAAATAATATTGAAATATTTGTAAACGGATTCAATAAGGCCGAAGGTCTATTAAGTGTAGTTACAGATACCTTACATGGCCGGTTGAATACATTATTACTTACATCTTAACAACTTCGTGAGCAATTGATAATCATAAAGGAATATTTCCCATCAAACTAAAGAGTACCAGCAAATGGCAACTCAACGTCATCATTATCTGTATACAACTCAGGGCATGTCAAAATGCGCATAACCCAGAAAAATGTTTGCTTTGTACAAAAATCTACCAGCTGTATAAATTAATCCCTATTCCTGTCCAACAAAGCGGTACGTTTATATGCATTGAGCCATTAGTGCAATATCCGGCCGATAATTTACGTAAGTATAGCATTACTCCTCTCGCAAGAGTAGATCTCAAGGACTGTACATAAACAACAATCATCTAATATGTAATATGAAATATCCAATATACAGCTTGCAGTCCAATCAGAGCAGAACTGAACTTGAGTTACTAAACCGCCAGAAAAAACTATCATCCTTCTGCTATTTGGCCCTGCTAGATCACACTGCGTTTGATAATCTTAATAACAGAAAATTGTTGGATAAATTATCACAAATTCATCGGGCGCGTCGCTATCAAATTAATAATGAGTTTCTAATCGGGGTGCACGCAACAAGTCGAGTTAAAACCTCTCTGTCCACGGAAAACAAAATATATCAACTCGAGCGTCCCACAAGGTTCTATTCTAGGGCCACTATTGTTCAGCGTCTTTATCAATGACTTGTCTGAGGTTGTTATTAATTCTTGCATCCATATGTACGCAGACGACGCCCAACTGTACATTTCGCGACCTATCGGCTTGGTTGAGGATTGCGCTTTAAGATTTATTGGTGTCCAGGCTAAAAATAACTTTCTCTATTTAAATCCTACCAAATTCAATTATATCATTTTCACGAGACCCAATGTTGACATATCAAATTTTCCTTCTCTCATGCTGGGTGATGTGACGTTAAGTCGAGTGGAGAACGTTAAGAATGTGGGGATAATGCTTAACCGTAATATGTATTTCTTCTTGCAACCATGTAAATACGGTTTTGATAAGGTATACGGGAAATTGAGGCGGCTTTGGCTTTTTGTTGTTGGATTTGTTCAATATCTCATTCTCCCATTTTTTCTATATGGTCACCAAATATACCCTTCCTTCTCTGGATGCTACCTGTTGTAACAAAAGCAATGATTGCATTTGACTTTGGCTTACATCGCCATGATTATATTTCCCCATATTGCTCTTCTATATTAGGGTGCCCATTAAAGTCCTATTTAAAATATAGGTCCGTATGTTGCATTCATAAATTAATTCACATCAAAGAATCTGCGTCCTTTTTTTTACGGTGTAGCCAAAGCCTAGATTATAACTCTTTAGCATGACTTTGGTCGGAAATGAAATTAGGGTAAGGAGGGTGAGGAAACTTGAATGTCTTGTTTTTGCATTGCTGCGAGTTAGACAACAGCCCAGAGACGTAGTAGAAATTTTAATTCAATTTTAAACACCCACGGGCAGACCTGGTCTCTAACCTGGGCACAATGTCATGGTGGTCGTGCCGCTCAACCAATGGATCCAACTCCGCCTCCAAATTGGAATAAATTTTCTTCATTCATTTAAAACTGACAGCGAACTTTTCCATTGCTAATTTTACCAAATTTTTCAGATGAAAGGGAATTAAAACATTCTCGCGAAAAATCCCTCTTCTACTAAAACGATTTACTCTAAATTGGCATAAGCTATAATCGTATTTCAACAATTGAGCGAAAGGAACACTTCGAATAATACAATCACTGACAATATCTCATTATTTTCTAAAAATAATCCTTTCCATCGTAGGTCCATCTGCACAGATTGGACCGGAACTCCAAAGTTAGTAACGGAAGGTAATTGAGTGCAGTTGCAACTTGAAATTGTTCGACCGCATTCAGATGCAAGACCCGGAAATCTCAATCGATAAATTTCCGATTTCAATTAAATCTTTCAAGTTGCCTCTTAAAGAAACCACTTAATCCGATTCGCTCGGGTCATAGCTCCAGTCGATTATATCGAAAAACCGTAAAGGACCTCAAGACGAGCGAGGGCTCCTTTCTAGTTCAAACTTTACTAGAAGCAACTTTAATGAGTTTCCACGAACGGAGGGAATTTTCTTAATTTGAATTTTGCACGTTGCACGTTTTTGCTTGAATCCTTAGTAAAACAGCCTCCCAAATGAGAAGTTGCTGATGAGATCTGGGATATGTATCTACTGTACAAAATTCGACTTGGGTAGAGATGGCAGGCCGAGGTGGTATTATGTCTTCTTGGCTGCCATTAAAATTGTTAAAACTTTTCGAGCCAGAGAATACTGACTTCTTCTTTCTCCTATTCAGATATGAGGAGTTAAGAAGTCGTTTTTCTCGCGATGTCAACATTTCTTAAAAGAATGTATTAATGTTGCTGCAGTTAAGATATATGTTCACAAAGAGGGAATTTTTCTCATTTCGCGGTGAGCTTGGCTTGGAAATTGGAAAATTCCATATAGCTTAGTTTTTTTTATGGTGTCTTTAACTAAAATAAATGAAACACAGCCAAATGTAAAGTTTGGGAAAACGAAAAATTCAGAAGAATTGGGGCAAACTCTGGGGTATTTATTATGTCCTTTTACGTGGCTATTTCAAATATTGTAAAAGATTTTTTTGAAAGTTTTTTTAACTTCAGGGAAATATAATTAGGACAGTTTTGGAAATAAATATGTTTATTTGTTTGCTTAAGGAAATCAAGCTCTTCGATTGCAGCAATAAGCTGCTTTCATGAAAACTTTTTCTGAAGCCATTTGAGAATCAACTTTGTTTTCGCCTATGCCAAAATCCTTGTCGAAAATTAAATTCAAGGCTGTCTGATAATTTTCCGCTGTGATGAGCTTTGCATATTACTAAAGAGCACATTTATCGATTCAATTATCTTATCAACCTTTTGAAAAGCCAATTTGAATAATTTTCGACAGCGATTTAAATAAGTGGCTGCACTATTCTAGCAGAAGTTCAAAACTTCAATAATCTCTAATCGCACTTTGTAGATGCGAAGGATGTAAAGGATGCGGAAACAGCAACGATAAAATATGTGACTAATAAATTAGTAAAATAATGATTTAAAAGCCTATTGGAAGTTAAAAACCAATATAAAGAGTTTGAATTTCACACATAATATGATCCCTAGAAACAATGGGTTTGGCGCCCAATCGAACTGAAATACTTATACTATAATCGCCAATAAATCTACAAGCTGCAATTTCATCATTCGGAAACCTATTCAAATGAACATAGCCAAGGAAAATAGTTACAAAAAAGGTGACCCGGCTTCACAAAAAAGCGAAAAGGTATAACAAAAAATTTAATTAAACAAACAAAACAACTATCTATCCACAATTAAAGACACCAAATAAAACTACCAAAACATTTCAGCAAGCCAGATCATAGGTTAGCAGATTTATATATTATTGCAAATATTGAATATTCCTCTTAATATTACATGTAATTGACAACATGATTTATTATTGTATATCTTTTAGTGCTTCTTTCTTACTTTCCATATTCTCACCTAGATACTTGAATAATCAAATCAGGCTCCAGTACTATGTAAGGCAAGTATTCACTCCACTCCTCGCCCGCACTGACATTCTTTTTATTACAGTATGATTCAGGAAAGGTAGTCTGTTTAACAGATGCAAACTCATCTATATCTATTGCAAAATAAAAACGCACAGGAAGGCCGATGGTTGAATGTAAATCCATGAAATGGTGATCGTGCCATTCATCCATTGATCCAACACCACCTTCAAATTGGAGGACATACTCTACAACAGAAAGAAATCATCCAAATTGGTCTACGCATTAGAAAGTTACGTCACGCCCTACCCAGACTTCCACTCTATGTCATTGGGCTGAAGCAGCTTCTCAGGATTATGAAAAATTATTGCTGGTTCTAAATAAAACCTAAACTAATATTGAGGTGCGGTCCCGCGGATGTGGTAACGATGGTTTTCCGATAGACACCGCCCTAACCTAACCTAACCTAGCTGATATTGTTATTTACAATGACTAATTATTCACTTATTTTAAATAGGTAGGTAAGTATTATTTATATTATTAAAATATAATTTTATAAACAGTGGCTAAAGTAGATACTACATTGTATTCTTCTTACATCTATTATTATATTGTTACAGGTACAAATTCGATAAACAATAAAAACAATAAACGTAAGGATAAATGCTTTATAAACCACACTTACTCAGTTTCTTTTTTTTCCCTCCCCGTACTTGTCCCAGCTGGTCACATTTGTGCGACTCCCCCCTCCCTAGTGTGACGTCACATATTTTGCAATTTTACATCTAGAAATTATTAAATTAAAACTTCAGTTCTGAAATTAGTTTTATTTCCACTTAAACTATTTTTTAATAAAATCAACATCAAATCAAACATTTTAAAACAATTAACAAAATAAAAAACGATTAATTGATATTAATGGAAGATACAAACTTGAGTCCACGGACTATGAACTCACTCCTTTAAATTATTTATAACCGGTATAGCAGCCACTTCGCTCTCGTTTGGGTTGTTAATGTCAGGAACATTCGTTGTGTCAACATTTTTTGTCATCCAACCATATAGCATCATTGTCACCATCCAAACAAAGAATTTCTCTCGCACGTCTAGATGGGCAAAACTTCTTGTTGCCTCTTATGTGATTGCTTGTGTTGGTTAGTGGCCTTGTATGATGCAAAATATAGACCACATATGCCACACGATAGCTTATACAAATATGCCTCGACACTGGGGCAATAGCTATCATACGGAACTTGCTTCAAATGTGATGCCGCTCGGAGATCCAAAGTTAGCTGAAGTAACAGTGGAGCGAATTTATCTTCGAAGTAATCTTTTTCTATGGTTACATACCCGTTTGACGTCTGTTTAATTAAAATAGGTGGTGGTAAAACCCCCTCTCGTAATATGTAGTCGCCAAAGGCTAGCTCCTCGAGAATGTTCAACAATTCGACCAATTCGCTACAAATATTAGCCAGCACAATGCCTGTACTCTCGAAATTTCGTTTTTCTAACTCCAAGTCAGTAGTTTGATTACTGTATGTACAGAATTAACCCTTCTAAATC
Source organism: Leptarthrus brevirostris (assembly GCA_964036015.1). Lineage (NCBI taxonomy): Eukaryota > Metazoa > Arthropoda > Insecta > Diptera > Asilidae > Leptarthrus > Leptarthrus brevirostris. The sequence continues at coordinate 94,462,313 of OZ038374.1, forward strand.
AGAAGGCACACTTCTTAGGCAGAAGCCTAGAATCAATTCACCTATTCGCCATAATATAACAATATATTGAGGGGAATTAGGCTCCCACACCAGCATGCAAAAAACATTTGTAAACAAAAACTAAACCATGCCCATACACAACACTCAGGGGTGTGCGGACAACAGAGAACGCTTCAGCTAATCCTTCGTAAGAGTCAGGTCAAAAACAGGAACAGAACAGAATGAACAACATGCAGTAAAGGCAACCTCCTTAAGCTATACGAGGTATGTCTATAAGAAACCATACTTGCGAGAGTGCAAGAACCTATGTTTGAGTTCAAAAGCTGGTGAATAAAGACTAGGTCAGCAAATCTCCGTCGTTCTTCCAACGAATGCGTATTAAGCAACCGGAGGTGATCCACATAAGGAGGAAGCCTGATTGGATCATTCCACGGAAGGTCTCTTAGTGAGAACCTCGGGGGGAGTGGGGGAGTAGAAGAAGTACAAGTGCACGAAGTGGCAGCGCGTCCTTCAGCAGTCATGTTCGTGAGAGGCCCAGCACCATGAACAGCAGCCGCAATAGGAGGTTTCGATGGTTGCGCTGAAGGATCATCGATGGGAGATGGGCAAACAGGCCATAAGGTACCCTAGGATGTCGACGTCTACAACGTGACCCAGACTGTCGCTTAGAATCAACATGCCGAAGGAAATCGGCAACAGGCATAACGGAGGCACCAGAAACAACAGCGCCATCAGGCTTGCCAACAGCACGCGACAGCAGACTCCCAACATCTGAGGAAATGGTACAAAGCAGTTTGGAGTTCCTATTAACAGCAGTCTGCCAGGAGCCAAGTTCCGCTCTGATATGTTTAACGCTACGGCGGAGATCATCAAAAATCGGCATCACCTGCTCATCAGTCAGTGCAGTCGGAGACCCGTCCACATCAGACAGCGTCGTCCGAAGGTAATCGAAACCAGCTGACAAAAAAAAAAACCTTAGATGAGAGATCATGAGATCACTCAAGCAGAGACTCAGAGCTAGATTTAAGGTCCTCCACAAAAAGAATGAGTTTATCCAACTTGCCGCTCAAGCAGCCCAAGTCATCAGCAACAGCCTGCAGAGATGCCCAGTCGGAAGACATACTATTAATTTTGTTAGCGACAGAATGTGTCACAGCTTCAGATTTCTCTTGTTCCCAAGTTGATGTTTTTCCGCGACCACGAAATCATGATTAGGTAATTTTACACGATAATCAAGGTGCATTAATATTGGTGCTTGAGCGTTTGCTGCTGTAATACCTAATGGCACGCGTACGTTGTCATCCAACTTGATCAGGGCCCAAAATTGAAGCTAAAGATTCAAGGTTTCTTATCGTAGCAGTACAGAATGTTCCATCGTTATGTTTCAAATGAAGCGTAGAATCTGGTTTGCATAGTTTAACAGGAACAGTTACGAAGTGTTGCAAATCGTCCCATGTTTTGTAGCACCTTATAGTTTCAGTGCGACGTGGATCATCAGCTGCGCCACCAAAAGCTGCAATCTCTTTTATCTCTTTTAAGTATACCGGATTGGTTTTCTTCAACTCTAGGCCGAAAAACAGTATCTCGAATTTTTAGAGCTGCTGCTAAGTCGGTATTATTTTCACAAAGTTCTAAAATTTTTTGTTTTTTCGAATCACGACTTTTTCTGTCGTTCCGCTGCGCTAATCTTTCGCTTCAATATGTTTTTTTCCTGCTGAATATCTTTCCTCAAAGTTGCTTATCTCTTTATTGCTTCATAGGTAGCTATACCAGTATCGCGTGCTAGCCACAAGCTATTGAGCTCAGATTCTAGAACTACAATTTTATTCCTAGAAGAGCTCTGCCTAGGCTTTGGTTTAGGTATTGTTTGAAGTAATTGGCATTCACTTGATTGTATAACAATATCTTTAGTGTCTTCTGGCATGCCTTGTTTAGTATTTCCCTGCAATTAAAAAAAACATGTTAAATGTTGAATATGGACATTTCACACTATATTTTACAAATCACCCACTATACTACAATTAAGAAAAAAGTACGGTCGGGATTACCCCAAATAGACATACTGAAAATGAAGAAACAGAAATTCAAAATGGCTGCTGTCGTCTCCCGGGCTCTCAAGTATTGATTTTAAACGTAATCGATTCGGTAAGTAAGAAATAAAGTTAAATATAGATTTTACTCATATATTTTTTTTTTATTTTAGACAACATCCTTATCCCAAATTAAGTTTCTAAAAGCACTTGTGTTATGGAAATCATCAACCAACAAAGGTACCACAAACACCCAAACCCGATACAGCTATTTGTTTAATTAACGAACACCGGTCCCTGTGATGGAATCGAACCCGCGGCCATTGCGTCAATAGCGGAATAAGTATAATAATATTTATATACTTATTGTGCGTCAACAAAACAATTTGAACCTTATTTTTATACTGATAGAGTTGCAAATATTTTTAAGTTTTTCGTTAATAGTTAAAATTTCGAGTTTTAATACAGTAACACCCCGCTTTACGCGACCCTGTTAGGCGCGGTTTCGGTTATACGCGAATTTCAAATTTCGGGCTAAAATGCCTCGCTTTACGCGTATTGGTTACATGTATGCAGTAATTTAATTGCCTAACTTGTTTTTGGTCGCGGGAATTCCCACTTTCTCTTCCCATTTTGATAAAAGAATGTGGAATTACCTCAGAGTAGGACTTTTTGTCTTTGGGGATTCTCTCTTTTCTTTCGTTCGTTTGTCTTACGTACATATTTTTGTTTTTAAGACAATAGATACATTTTTCCTTAAAAAATATGCATTATGTAACACTGCATAATGTGTTTTAAGAATTTAAGTATTGATTTGCATTTTGTACTGACTTTTGACTATGCTTAAAGTAAACGCAACCCCCTATATACGCGCAATTCACTTAACGCGAGTTCTTGCGGAACTTATCCGTCGCGTAAAGCGGGGTAATACTGTACTTAGATATATTAGAATTTGAAATGTGACGTCACGAAATTTAGGACCCCTCCCACCCCTTGTCACACAATGTCACACTTCGTCGACCCCCTCCCTCCCCCTTAACGTGTGACGTAATTTATGGATCGCCCTTTTCAATATTACTTTTGTTTAATTCACACTGAATCCTTTTATTTTTCACTGTGAAATTGCTACTTCATTTTTAGAAAATTAGAAATGTATTAATACCAATTTCGAGTGGCTTTATACAAAAATACCGAGGCATTTTATCTTAATACGTATATTAGAAGTTAATTAAGAGGAGCCTTGTAACATACAGACAGATAGAGAGACGGACGGGCAGAATGAAATCATATTCAAGTTGCTACGGAACCATAAACACGATTAAGTAAAAAAACTTTATTCTTTATGAAAAGTCCTGCGCTTTAGTTTTTAACGAAGATTACGATTTAACCAGTTCCTTCAACGCAAGACCCTAAAGTCAAGTGGCTTCAGCAGCATAGGGTAGTGTAACACCCCTAACATAACATTCGAAGAAGGAATGGATGTAGGTATTTCTATGAAATATCTTACAGGTAAATACAATTAGGAATGCCAGCTTGCCATTGAAAAAAATTTAATATTTTGTTGTTTTTCTACATATTTTTAAGTATTCATGTAGGAATTACTTACGGCTCAGTTACGCCTTTTCTTCTTAAACTCATTGACATAATTAGCTTTCCTTAGTTCCCATAATCCCTTGTAGAGCATGTCAGGGGAGAAAAATTTTCCTCGAGTCAATGACAATGGCCTTTTACGTAATTTGTTGTCAGCAGAAAAAAACCATGCCCCCCCCCCCCTCCCCCGCCCACGGGTGTTCGAACCTATGACCCTTATATACGACTTGACATGTTCTATATAATTATGAACAAGGGCAATGGCGAAATTTTAGAACTCGTTTAGGAGAACTTTTTTATGAACTGGGTAATTACACCCTCTTTGAGTGGGACTGCTGCGTCACCCAAATTTTTATATTTTTTCATATTAATGAAAAAGCGAATTAAAAAAAATCAAACTAAATTGATAAAAAAAAACTTCTATAACTCAGCATCGCTAAATTGCCAGTTAACGAATCCTGACATGCTAAATACCTCAAAGGAAGGAAGTGTCGCTTTTTTCAATAAAATTGTTTCCTTTTCGTAAAGTGCTTTGATGTATGTAGCTTATAGCTCTGTAAAATATTTTCAAATCGCGGGAAAATGCTTACCTTCCGTGTAAATCAGCAAGTTCATCAGAATTTCCTCCGATAGAATTTCGCACATTTCCTGGTAAGTAAAAGCCACTTGGTGTATCGAATCGACTCCAATCTATCAAGTTCTTTTTAGCTTTCATTCTTTGGTGTAGACGTGGATACTGATGGGTTTCCTCAAGAAGCATGAATTGGTCCTCAGGAGATAGCACAAAAAAAAAAACCAAAACAAAATTCCTGAACAAGGGTCTACGTATCAGAGAAAACACCTGAAAGGTGAAATTCATCTAAGTGACATGGGGGGAGATTGATAAGCCCGACATATGCTACTCTACACATTGCTTGCTTCCCAATTTGTCACGTGTATGTCAATCTGTTGCCCGAGGTGGAATTTGATTGTCATTGGGCGCATATGGGAATTCGGATTACGAGGGCGTGTATAGAGGCGAGTAAATGATGGTCGGTCTAGCGAGAAGTAAACGTGGAAGTAAATACAGGTATTCCATGGTTCTCCAAATGTCTTTTATGAATTTTTATTGCTAAATTAAAATCTACGTATCAATCATTCACAGGTGCAGTAGCAATTGAAACTTTGACATTATACTGGAGGTGGTCTTATACCTATGAATTATATATCTCAGTCATTGAAAATTTATACGCAGAGTACTATGGCGCTGGCTAGAATCGAAATAATTTTATAATTTCGTATTCGATCTATCTGAATCATTGAAATGGACAAAAGGTTTATACATCAGTGATATATGTATATTTAAACTGTGGATACGTATGATAAGTGTCACGTATGGGGCTTAAATAATTTTATATTTACATAATGGAGCGATATAATTTTATTAGCTTTATATCTCGTGGTCAAATTCGATTCATATTGAATAGAGTAAAATCAAATCCATATTATATCCACGCCGGTATACCGTAAAGTCTACCATACCAATCACCCTGTTAATAAAGGGTCAAGTACATACGTATAAGACTACCTCCAGTATAATAGCAAATATTTTGAATGACAGTGATTCAACTTTTGATCAAATATATACATTTTAAACCAAATAATGATTGCATTTTTTTAAACGCGTTGGGAGTAGAGAGAAACGTAAAGCCAAATCTTTTGCTACTTAAACGAATTATAATTTATTTAAAGTTTTGTGTGTTATAAAATTAAATTTCTCTGAAAAGAAAATCATTTGATCAACTAGTTCAGTTCAACACAAATAACTTCTGCAATTCCCCATAGCAGTGAGTCCGCGAAGTTCTTGCAGGCGGAGCAAGGGATTTGGTTTCACTCAGTTTCGATGTGACTCCAAAGCTCATCCACATTCCTAGAACCCTTAGGAACCGACGGAATTGACCTTTTCAACTAAAACCACAAATATTCAATGGGATTATGGTCAGGGGATTATGGGGCCACTCCAATAATTCAAAACCCTGACTTCCCAGCCATTCCGCGGTGATAGGTGCGGTGTTTTTCAGATCGTTATCTTGTTGAAAGAAAGCGTCTACACATTTCTACCTCATTACTCCAAACTGCCGATGAAATCTTCTTCGAGGATGTCACACAGCAACTCTCGCGTCTGTCATACAGCCCAACAGTATCACAATTCCTCATTTCCTTCAAATTTAAACCCTTGTGGGATAGAAGAAATACTTCATCCGATTCGAGACAAAAATTGCAAGTGGACCTACAATTTAAGATTTATTCTGAACCACCGACATCTTTTCTGCGGCCTTTATATCGTGATCTGTTGTCAGCAGAAAACAATCATAAGTCACCGCCCGTGGGATTGAAACCTGGGACTTCCAGGTTGAAAGAAAAACACAAAATCACTTACTCCACCGATAACTAACCTACCTTACTAATTAAAAGAATATATATAAAGAGTACAATCAAAAAACACTCAAAGTCAGTTTTTTGTTGAATTGATATGGGTATCATTGAAAAGCACTTTCGATATTTGAAATTCAACTCAATGAAAAACAATCTATGTAGAAACCCTAGCAAAAACAAAAATCAATATCCTGGGAAAAAACAATCTATGTCATTGCTTTATATGAAAAAACAATCGAAGTCAATTTTCAAGCTTTTTAATACAAATTCTCGGAGTTTTAGAGAGTTCAGAGAAAGGCTAACGAACTTTTTCTGGTCCCAGTCATTGTACAGGTAGGCAGCAAGTTTTGATAAACGTTCAGTTTATAGTTCTCGGTTGTAGCGCAACAGTGAAATGTTTAAAAAAATGGATACTTCGAGTGATGAAGAAGAATTTGTTCAGCAGACAGGTATGTACTAGGTTATTTCGGTATGAAGTACAGGTTTCCATCAATTATTTTGTGTTATAATAGCTTAATCTAAAAAATGAGCAAGAAGGGGAAAAATGTCAGATCTTATAAAAAAGATTAAAGGAATGAGTCCTGTGGCAGGAGACGATTGCAGGAACACTCAGCTCCAGTGCTTCCGGAGTATAAATTCATCTGAAAGGCAATCAATAAATAAAAAAATTCATCTTTTGGCCGAAAAGAATATTCAGGATTCTTATATTTCTGGGCTGATAACAGTTTTAGCTGTGAAACACCGAAGATCAAGCAGAAGTGAAGATAACAGTACACTGCGGCAAGGGAGTTATTCGTATAGAGTAAGACTTACGTAAATGATGACTGGGTTGACGTTCCTGTTTGCCAAAAAGCATTCATGGAATAAGTAATCAGAGAATTGTGACAATTAAGAAAGCCCTACGGATTACGGCTTACCTTCAAAGGATGGTAGGGGTAAACATCAGAACCGCAAACCCAAAATGAAGACCGATATCCTTGCACAAGTTAAAGCACAGCTAGGGATGGGCGATCTTTGCTTCGATCTCGAGAGATCGATCTTTAAGCCTTCGATCTGTCGATTTTTGAATCCAATTTACGCGGTACCGATTCGGCTCGAATCGATTTATTTATTTCCGATTTCGATCTATTTAAGACGTGCTACAAAGTAAACACGAGTGAGCTGAATATTTTTTGCATTTTATCTTTAATTTGTGTAATAATCCGACAAATGTAAAAAAAAATTAAAAGGATCGTAAATGTTAGATGAATGCGTTTGTTAACTATATAATATTTTAGTGTTAACTGAGTAGTTTAGTGACTACTGCATGATTTTGTCACCGGTGACTTACTATGTTTTATTTCTCACGTGGAACACACGTAGATTCGACGTAGATCTTAATCTCCTGAGAGAAACATATATATTTTTTTGAGTACTCCTCATTTTCACTCTATCAAAGATTTGACAGTTGACACTTATTTATAGTTTTCTTAATCTAAATTCTCAAATTTGGCAGATTTTACATTTTTAAAATAATATGAATTTAGATATTTAAGTAATGGTGAGTGGTGTAAAAAACCTTTCTACAATAAATTAAAAAGTCGAAGAATTTATTATAATTACCAAAATTGCGTTCATTTTGAAATTTTCAACTAAGAGTTTCTCCCTCCCCTTATGTAATTGTCGAAAAGGGGAAATAAGGGTACACTTTCCACCGACTATCGACGGTGACTGATTTTCTGCTGGGATTTGATAGAATTACAGCAACTATTGGGGTCACCTTTCAGACCTTCAAGAATTATTTTCAAAACAAAGGAGCAGGCTGTTCAAATCTCATCTTTCACAATTATTATTTTTATATAGTATGCCAGTGGATTTGTGGTAGTGTTTGAAACACTTGTTTGAATTTAACGTTGGCGTTGGGAGGAAGATGAAGTTGAACTGTCAACTTTTACTCGCGGTGTTTTCCATTTAAAACGAAAGAATAAAACATTCCCAGGATATTTTCGAAAAACCTCCCCAAAATACAGGGTGTTTCAGATCTGACGTGCCAAAATGAGTGGGGTGATAGATCTCACCTAGTCAAACAAAAAATTTTATGGCAGGGAGGGGGGGGGGGCAATCTCAACCGTTTGGGAGTTATAGGGTGATTTATAAATTTCAGTTTTTCATGGTATGCACATTACTTTTTTATTTTTATCTTTTGATCTACCCAACACAGCGACATAAACCAAGCACTAAAAAACTCCTATCTCAATATCTTTCGAAAACTGTCAAAAATGTTGAGCACTTTCCCAAATTTTCTGAACTGAACTGAAACAAGCTTCCTCTCATAAATGCAACAGACGCAATGGGCGAAACGCAAACTGTGCTAAGCAGGTCATACACGATCAAGTCTACCGTCAAGTTTGCAGCGGACTTGACGCGGCGTCCAGTAAACTTGACGGTGTATGGCTATCATTGTGCCTGACAAGTCTACTTGACGCAAAAATCGAATTTCGATTTTGTCAACTTGATCAAGCCTGCAGCGTCATACAAACTTGAACGTGTGTATGAGCGGTCAAGTATGCATGACGTTAGTCGGCATCTGCAGGCGAACTATTTTTCTTTTTGGTTCTTAATTGCGAGCAATAAGCCTAGGATGGCTAACGCGGCGTCGTCCGCCACTGGGAACGCAATGATTTCAACTGGTGCGGCATCATGCAAACTGGACGGTAAACTTGATCTTGAGTGGTCGATATGGATGCGCTGCAAACTGGACGTCGGGTCAAGTCCGCTGCAGACTTGACGGTAGAATTGATCGTGTATGGCCTGCTTTAAGTAACCATATTGGAGACGGAGTTGGATCAATGCGTTGAGCCGCACGACCACCATGCCATGGGCCTCGGGTTCGAGACCGGATCTCCCCGTGAGCTTTTATTAAGAAATTAAAATAATCCACTCTGTCTCTGAGCTGTTGTCTAGCTCGCAGCAATGCAAGAACAAGACTCAAGCTTCCTCACTCCCCTTACCCTAATTCCCTTCCGGCCAAAACCATGCTAACGCATCAAAGGGTTGTCCCCTAGGATTTGGCCACATCGTATAAAAAAAAAAAAAAAAGTGTTGCTATCAGCATCTCGCATAAATGTATTATCGCATCAAGTTTTGAAACCACCGCATTCCTTTTCTTCCTCGATACAGGAAGTGACATTGGCTTCTGCATCAATTCTCAATTATTATTTTAAATTAAAGGAAATTAAATCTACTTTGCTTTTCTTATTTTTTACCATTGAAATGGTATATTACCATCAGTTATACAATATTTACATATATTATTCCTAATTCTATAGTACACGCAAATTTATAGTTGTAACATTCTTGCGGCCGCAATAAAGTAATTGTATCTGGACATTTTTCACTGGCAACTGTAATATCCAGTGTTGCCAGAATATCGAAAGTTAATATCCCTACTGAAAGCGGAAAAAATACCTACGTTTCCCTACGTGAACATAAAAAGCAGAAAACAAAAAAGGGAGGTAGAAAGTTAGAAAAATGTACACCTAGTACGAAAGTATTTATAAAAAATAAACTTTTGAAAGGAAGAAAAGCAAAAAAACAACATTAACAAATTAATAAAATATTCGTATTCTTAAAATTCTTATAAAGTTAGTCCTCTTCTGACAAATCAGCGCTAACAATATCGTCTCTATTTTCTAATTGATACAAGTTATTTCGAAATTATTTCCTCATTTGCAAACTAATTACAAAATTATGAGAATTTGTTTTTGTTTTTTTTATTTCTAACTTAATCTTTAACAATGAACTTAAAGTTTTTGTACTCACAATGTTCCTTTTCTTAGTTTTAATGTCTGTACATAAAGAAAATATCCTTTCCACGGAGGCGTTAGAATGTAGCAAAACCAAAACTATTTCGGCTAGTTCACTAATATTTTTGAACATTTCTTTATAAGAAAAGTTCTCTATTGAAGATATTTTATTCCAAAAGTCTTCTATCGACAAGGTTTCTAAATTTTATATTTCATCTTGAGAAAAGTAAAAAAACTAGCTTTTCAAATTCAGATAAGACTTCTTCAATAGTTATGATATGGTTATATTTAGTGCAAATATTTTTAATAGTGATTCAGTTTTTTTTTATTCAGTGCGACCTTCAGATTTCCGAAACTAATTCATCTTCGAATGTAAATCTTTGTAGAGCTTGCTCAACCGTTACTTAATAAAATTTTAAACATCTCCCTTTAAATTGTAAATATTTACTTTGGTCCTGCATTTGACTTAATGTTTCTTCTGCCTTCTTTCCTATGTTAATTTCCTCCATAGAAAGAAGTATGTTATTGTTGAAAACATTGCTTTTTTCTATATTATCGCAGTAAATAGGCTTAACAAAGTTGGCGGACAATAACCGTAAAAATGTTAAGATTTTTCATATAAATTTGCTATAAAATTTCTTTTGGACTGAAATAATAAGTTGAAATTACGGCAAATCATACTGCATAAATTCGAGATAGGCTTTGGTATACTGATTATTTAATTCCTAATGCTACCTAGGAGTTTTATCTTCTACAAAAGCATATAAGAATGTTTGTTGCAAAATCGACCATTGTTCTAAAATCCTGTTTATAGAATTCAGTAAAGTCAACCACCTTGTTCTATTTGGATTAATTAATTTGTTTATTATTTTAAATAACTTCTAATAAAGCCTGTCTTTTGGGACTTCTTGAGAAATATGAATATATAGAGTGCATGAGTCCTTCTACATGTTTGGGTAATTCATAACTCATCTGCAGCATGACTTGCAATTACAAAAGCTTTGGAATTATCTCTTAATAAATACTAAGAAATGACTCTTTTTTCCCATCATAACGTTCGCATCACTGCAATATCCAATTATTTGTCCTATATTTAAATTGTGTTTCTCTAGACAATTTAAAAACATTCTACAGAAATTCTCCCTTGTAGCACAATCAGTAATTTTAACTAGATCCAACAAATGCACAAAAGATTACTTGTTTTTATAATATTTTACCAATATGCACATATTTTTTCATTACTAATGTATGTGCTTTCATCGACTAATACTAAAAAATACTTGTCTTTCAATTCACAACCAAGATCGTCTACTATCGCTTTACTCACAACATTATTAATTATAATAGTACATTTCGTTCTTTTAAGTTGAATTTTTCTTGCTAGTTTTGAATCACTGAAGATATGTTTCATAGTCTCCACTACACCTTGCACAGCATGAAAACTTCCGCGGTTAATAAACTTAGCCGAATTTCTGCGTTAATTTCTTCATCTATTAATAAGTTCGTTCAACTTTTTACTTGTTTTGATAACTTTAAGTTCACTTTTCCGAGCCACTAATATTTTATTACATGCTTTACAACGTGCTTTGTACTTATCCTCAGGAACTTCAGCTACCCATTCTTTAAATGCCAGGTCTGACAACCATTTGTCCGAGAATGCTTTTTTCCTTCACTTTTTAATTGGTTCCTCACAATGTTTAATCCTTTTGGAGCAACTCGGCCTGCTAACATCACAGACATCACAGCTATCACTGTAACTCGATTCTGCATTCATTTCAAACTGTTATCTATACGCAAAATGTTTCATGTAATAGTTAAATAAATTTTGCACAATTTTGCAGACTTACCAAAAAACCGATCAGATTAAATTTAATAAAGAATAAAAACTCCAATTTTTACAGATAAAAATTTAGGGGATTCCCAAAGTTTTATCATTCTCATCTCATGAGTCTTGTTCTTCTTAGTCTTAGAAAACCGTCAAGGTTGTAGCTATAATGTACAAATGTCAAATAATTTCATTACTTCAAACATTTTGCGTTACATGTCAGTAGTTGTTTAGGAAAATTTGCTTTGAAATCTCTTGTACTTTGCTAAATGCAAGCTACGTGGAGACGGAGAGTAAGCCTCTCATGGAGCTCTACAAAACAGATGCATGTTTGTGAATTCCCTACATTTTATTGAAATTTAAAATTCCTCCCCTACGGTAATTTTTATGTAATTTGTCTCTACGCGTAGGGAGAAATCCTAGTATATCTTCTGATAAGTAATTATGGAGAACAGACTTTTACTACAGTATCATATATTGAAAGAGAAACTGGGGAGAAAAGTAACCCCAATTGTTTAAGGCGGATTATGATTCTTATGACTTTTGTCTGAAACATATATTAATCCCAAACCTCCTTGAAACCTCAAATCCCAGTTTTCAAAAATCCAATTTGTGGGAGGTTTGGGATAAAAAATGTTTCAGACAAAAGTTGGATGACTTTCCTCGGAGAATCATAATCCGCGATAAAAAATGGGGGTTTCCATTTGAAATTTTCACGTCACCCCCACCTCCGCGAGGTGGTAGTTTTGTGTGCAAACGATTTCACCCTCAAAGCTAAGCTACTTTTGTCTGAAACTTTTTTCACGAAAACCTACACTTGGGGAAATATTGGACCGTTGCCGGAATTTTGCCACACCCTGTATATTATGTTATCGGAAGTTCTGCCATTGGATCCAACATCAACATATAAAATTTACTATGTGAATTCACAACATTTCTTCACAATATAACGTTTCACTTTAATAACTAGCACTTATTACTTCATTGGTTAAAATTAACATTTCGCAGTACTACATATAAACACTTCGCAGTCTAAATGACGAACGACGATTTTCCTTTTCTTGGCCCACCGGGTGTACGTTACAGTATGTTAGTAATTAAGATTCAAAACAAGCAAATCAATTTTTATACCTTTAAATGAATAGGTTGTAGAGCATCATAAATAACAGAGCGCACTTCCGACATAAATGCGCTAATTGTTTTTCTTGAAAGGGTTGGATATGGAATCCCGGAACGCAAAATCCCGGAATACAAAATCCCGGAATAGAAAATCCCGGATCCCGGAAATGCCATATTTTGAATTCATGCATGTTTTTTTTAAATCAAATGCGGCCGGCCGTAATTGAATCCATAAAAACGTGTATAAATTCAAAATAAGGCATTTCCAAGATCGAACAAATGTTTATAAAAGTGCAAATACTGATTTTAAGTTAAAAATGGTTAGGTTTACAGAAAAACTGCAAGGGAGTAAAAGTGCTTAGATCTGTACAGGGAATCTGACCAAATTTTGTGAGCATGTTTTTTTAGAAAATTTTGGATAAACAATTTTTTTTAGAAAATTTTGCATAAACAGATTTTCAAAAAGTTTGTCCGATTTCCTGAAGAAATCTAAGCACTTTTGCTCCTCTGCAATTTTTCTGTAAACGTAACCATTTTTGAGTAAAAAATCTTTAAATTTCCAAAATTTTCAATTTTGTCCTTCCAAAATCTCAAAAAATTGAAGTTTTAAAACAAAATTTTTGAGACAAAAGTTTCCTATTTTTGTCCGGAGCACTCGAATCTGCAGTAAAAAGTATGGGTGCCCATTTAAAATTTTAAAGTTGCCCCACCCCTACCTTTGGGATAGTGGTAGGGGGTTTAAGTTTCTTTGGTCAGACTTCGCCCACCAAATCAAACAAACTTTATTTAAAAATTTTTTTATAGGACGCTATCTTTCGGCTATATTTGGAAGTCTACAGTTAAAAAAAACACCCGGTATAGATTAGTTTATTTGTTTATTTGTTCAAAACAGGTTCGTCTAAAACTGACTAATACAGGAGTATACAAAATTATAATTAAAACTAAAAATAAGAAGATAACTGCAGGGAAGCAGTCAACTCATATCGCCCGCATCAACCTAGGCGCTGCCTGAGCAAGCACTTCAAGCGGAGCCTAGAGAAGTCCATGTCGAATTCGGCAAAATGTTGATTGAAGAGACGAGACACCGACGTGATGGGCTCGTGCATCCCATATAGAGTTCGATGACCTGGGATGTACAAGAAGTCTTGATTTCTTAAGGAGCGAGACATATAATATGTACATATTAAAATACAATTTTGAATTACATTTTTTGAAAATTAAATTTGTACGTAACATCGGCCTGTCTTTCCGGCATTTCTTTATCCGGGATTATGTATTCCAGGATTTTTTGTTGTGGGATTTTGTACTCCGGATTTTGTAACATTAAGACTCCGGGATTTTCAAATCCGGGATTTAGTTACCATCCCTTCTTGAAACCAGTACGAGGAACTGAAATGATCGATATGTCTTCCGTAGCAATGTACCTAAAACAAATTGCCAGTCGGGTTCTAGCTGCTATGGCTTACCTCGTCCGTGTATCAATTTTTTTTATTCCCTGTCCAACCTATAAAAAAAGACCTATAAAGAACATATTTAAATTAATGTAAGTTTACTTATTAATGAAAACAAATGTTTGAAATTACTAATTGACATTCTACAAATTTTTTTTAATCTTTTCCATCTCCACGTACTGAATCCTTTAACAAATGCGATTCAACGTCATACTTCTGCTTTCTTGCAAGAAAAGGATTTTTCTAGACTGCCGGCTTGCTCCTTAAGGTACGCAGTTCTTCTAATTCCAGCTTTTCTAACAGTTCAGTTAACATTTATCAACGAAATATTGTCATATAAAAAAAAATTCTCCAAAAGATTATCTTGAAACATTTGAATTATATTTTTCATAGCACACTTGTGTCTGCCAGCTGTTACTATATGAAAGCGAGCGTCCAGTTGAGTCTGCATATTTATTTTCGTCAGTAAATTTTCTATTCCAATGCTTTTGAATCCCTACCATATTATAATCGTAAAAAAATTATGTTTGCCTTACAAATTTCTTTCTTCCATCCTTCTACTATACTGGGTAGAGGTAATGACAAGTACCTTAAACAATATCAAATATAGTAGAATTAGTACATCGGCTGTTATTATATTTGATGTATACGTTTTTCAGATTTAACCTGTTCCCATTAAGTTTCGTACAACATTGTCTCTCGTATAATCTTGTCTCTCGCATGGTACACTATTAAGTCGTTGACATGCAAAACATGTCAGCCGAACATATATCACATATGTGTGAATGTGTTGACAGGATAATAAAGAAAGAAAAAATGTCGGAAACCAATTCCAAGCATAAACAATGCATACATCATTAATGACGTGACATTACATATTTGTGTTTTCATTCTCGACTGATAGAAACAAAGCTCGTTTCAAACACCTTAATAAACCTGAAAAAATCACTTTCTCTAAAAGCCGCGTCATCTACTTCCATCCGGTAAAATTCCCATAATCAGGCCATCAGGGAGAAAAAGCGATGAGCTAAACAAAACGTGCACATCCCGGCAATCTTCACGTCATTTATTCTAATGAGGGTCACTAGCCATAAAAATTTCGAATAATGCTGGGGGGACTCATTGCCCGCAAAACAAAGATGTAATTACTCGTCGACACAAAAACGGGGGGAGGTTATCCGACAATCGCTTTATCACCATTTGTTTCATCCCTTAACCTGCAGCTATAAATTCGCACTTTCACCTAATGCCCTTTTGTATCCTTTGCTCGGGGTCTGTCTATGAACTCACCTTAGAAGTCTAGTAGCGAATGGAAGGCGTACATCATCGACCCATTCGCCCCAAAAGCACATTTAACGAAAAAGCGGCCCACCTCCAAGTAACCCCTAAACTTTAGCGCCACAATTCTTTCATCACATTCTGCCTACCGTGGACGTGGAGCTTGAAGAATATCAGGCCCCATGGGCCTTCAACAGTAAATCAGGCATTTAAGGAAAACGAAGAAATCGTGTGCTGCTGTGTAAAAAAGAGGATTAGGGGAGCACCGGGAAAATTACAGTAGTTAGTAGTAAGGCACGTTTAACAGCTAATAATCAAAGGCCACCTTTCTGCTGTTTCTTGTTTTTGGGTTTAGTAGAGACTCTGGAATGGTGCTGAATAGTTATCACTGAACGTGGGCAAGGAAAACGAGTAAAATAAGCAAATGAAAAGAGGAGACGGATTAAAATGTGAATACTTCCTATATGTCTAGATGGCCATTATGCAATAGTTGTGGCGGCTATCAGAGTAGGAATATTAAGGTAGGGAAAGTCTGGAAATTATTTCGCCTTGCAGATTATAAATATGTTATTCGTGTAGTTTTTGAAGTGTAGATAAACTATTATTTGTAGAGTGAAATATGTATCTGTTCTTAAAATTTCAAATTTTCTAAAACGTTGTACGTTTACAATTGGGCATAGAAGAACAACCAAGCGGTATAGGCTAGAATAGTTGCATCTATAAAAACATTTTAAAAATTAGGCAGTTTTCCTGGAATTTGCTATCTAATTAAGTATTTCCCAGTTCCATACAATATAATATTTCGAATTGATCGGACTAACGAACCGAATTGGTTGAGCAATTGCAGTATTTTTAGAAACAACCTAATTGCCTATTGACGGATCCAGCGAATTTAATTCCATAGAGATTTTTGTAGAGTCCGACAAAAGTCCAATTAGCAAAGCTTACAGGTGACAGAATTTACCTTTCTGTTGAGGAGGGCCAACTCTGCATTTATATAAGCTTATTATTATTACCCGTACCCGGAATTATTGGTAATGCTTTTTCTACTCATTTCCACAACAACTCTGTCTGATACAAATTCTGTCCTATTTTATAATCAAAAAGATGTTTTTAGACATGATCTCATCTATACGGGGTGTTTCGCAAAGGTGATAGATGTCAACTAGATAAACAACATATTGTAGGACAGGGTGGGGGCACACTCAACCGGTTGAGAGGTACAGTTCGATTCATAAATTCAAAATTTTTATAATATGCACATTATTATTTTATTTTTGTCTTGTAATCTACGCAAAGCAGGGACATCAAACCCTCGCGAAAAACTACTATCCCAATGTTCCTTCCAAAAATGTATTTGCGGCAAAATTAATGGTCCTATTAAATAGTTGCCGATGATACCAGCCCAAACACTGACATTGAATTCGTACAGGAATGAGATCATCCTGATTCTATGTCGGTTAGTATTCGACCAGATATAAGGTTTGCGGAAGTATGTAATACAATCCGTGGTGAATTGCTATTCATGTTTCCCCAGAATTCGGTCACAAGCGTGCCGTGAATCTTCTTCCAGTATTCCTTGGATATGATGATATGAACGTAATCTCTCTCGATGAATTACCCTCCAAACTTCAGCTGAACACAATCCTCTTGCGACTTTCAAGTCCGTGAGAATACCCCTGTTGGGGGGGGGGGGGGGGGGGGCACGCCGATTAGTGAATCTTCGTTGATATTCCAGTACAGCATTTTATCGGTTCCGTCCACTACACAATAAATGTAAATTATATCCGCGTATTCCTCAGAAGTAAATTCTCCCACTACTAATTTTAGCTTAAGAGAGTTATAGATTTGTTTTTCAACTATGATCGATATTCTTGCTGACTAACCCCATTTTATAGCAAAATTTCCAAATATTAGTAACTGAACGGTAGGACACTTAGGTATGAATATGAACAGTGTCTAAGCAAGCTTTATTACCGCAATAGGTTAATTTAATTTAACCTTTTAATAACTTATTTGCAGCAGCAATTAAAATGAATCACCTGTATATTCTAAGCAGACCATTTTAATTAGCAATTTTATTTATTTTACGAATTTCTTAACAGTGCAATACGTAGGTTGCTACTTAAGTTTTGAGATATGGCAACAACAGAGTGAGTATGTCAAATCTGAGATTGTCACCATAAAATTTCACATTTTTAATGGCAATCATACTCAGAACGTTTTGTCGTACGAGTGCAATATGTTTTGTTTACAGGTACTTGAAACATTCATCTTGGTCAAAAAATGGAATTAAATCGTGAATATTTTTGTGGGATGATTTTCTATGATTTTCGACATGGATTAAACCACCAACATTGTGTCGAGCAACTCGGTTCGACTTTTGGTAATGAAGCCGCATCTCGAGCCACCGTGTTTCGCTGGTTTTCCGAATTCAATCGTTGTCGCACTTCGCTACAGGACGAATTTTGTAAAGGTCGTCCTAAATCTGTTGGTGCGCCAGAACAAAAAGATGATGTGCATGAACTGATATTGCAAGATAGTCATGTGACCTACCGTAAGATTGGGGCATGCTTGGGCATTAGTTCCACTAGCATACATTCAATATTGCATGAACATTTGGCCGTCAACAAGATTTGTTCGGGATATCACATAATATGACAATAGCTCTAAAAAAAGGCTCGTGTTGATTGTTGCAGAGAAATGTTGGAAAAATTCAAACGCGTTGCTTCAAAAGACGTCTATGAGAACGCGACGAATAAGAAATCTACGCATATGAACCCGAAACTAAGCAACAATCGATTGTATGTTTTTCAAGACGAACCAAATTCAACAAAAGTTGTTCGCGTACGAAGTACTTTGAAACAAATAGTCGCCTATTTTGTCGGATTAATTGGACATGCAACCGTGCTACCGTGCAATTAAAGCAACGTAGAACGGTCAATTCTGAATGGTACACCACCATTTGTTTGTCAGACGTGTTCGGAAAAATAAGGGAAACCAATCGCAGAAGACGAATCATTCTCCACCACGAAAATGCAAGCTCTCACACATCGGCTCAAGCAAGTGAACTTTTGAGCCCTCAAAACATCAAATTAATGGGTCATCCGCTATACAGTCCTGATTTGGCACCCAATGATTTCTCCTTATTCCCGAAGATTACAAATAAGAGCCGAGATCAACGTTTTTCGACGCCTGAAGAAGCGGTTGATGTGTTCAAATCACATGTTTTGGAGGTACCTCAATCGGAGTGGAAAAGTGGTTCGACAATTGGTTCAAACGCATGCAAAGGTCTATTGATCTTCATGCATTCTGCATGAAAAACAATAAAGCCATTTTCGATTATAAATATTTATTTTTACTTGTCTATCTCAAATCTTAAGTAGGAACCCTCGTAAAATAATTGGGTAACCAGCGTTTTCTGTAATAAAAGGGCAATTTATTAAAAATAAAGAACAGAAGTATTAATTACATGCATTTCCGCACAAATTTGGAGAAATTCTGAATTTTAGCAAATCGCAAAACATTTTTTTTCACTTTTGAAAGTGAGTGTTGACATTTTGTGAAAGGAGACTGAAATAGTGTTTTTTAAGTTGATAAAAATAAAATAATGTTATGGCCCACCATGAAAACTTTAAATTTATGATTGGTTACCCCCAAACGACTGAGTTTGCCCCCAATTTCCATTCAAGTTTTTTTACTTAGGTGAGATCTATCATTACACTTATTTTGGCACACCTTATGCGAAGCACCCCCTTTAAGCATTTAAAAGCTCTTAATAATTGTTACATCGATTTTTGTTGAATTAATTTCGATCACTTAATTTTAGATGGACAAGAGATGAATGGCTTAAAAGATTCAAAGCCAGTATTGAGTACACAATTTGAGACGACGAGTTTTGCTATAGCTCCCAATTTTTTTCCTAAATAGTTTGGTGTCAGGCTGATTTTTCGTTACACTTAAAATAGGTGTGCTGTTTTGATTTTTGTTTTGGCGGTGATTTTATATAAATTAAAAATCTATTCCATTCCACCAAAACAGTGTAAAGCTACGCAACATGGCAATGATCGAGAACGGCAGTTGTCAAAATCATCTGACGTCAAATCCATACATACAATTGGAGACGGAGTTGGATCAATGCGTTGAGCCGCACGACCACCATCCCATGGGCCCCTAGTTCGAGACCAGATGACCCCGTGAGCTTTTATTAAGAAATTAAAAATAATCCACTCCGTCTCTGGGCTGTTGTCTAGCTCGCAGCAATGCAAAAACAAGACTCAAGTTTCCTCACTTCCCTTACCCTAATACCCTTCCGGCCAAAACCATGCTAACGCATCAAAGGGTTGTCCCCTGGGATTTGGCCACATCGTATAAAAAAAAATACAAGAAGTAGTGTTAAATCAGCAGCTGGGTCGGATAAACGATCGACCGGAGAAGAGAATCGTCGCTCGGTTAAAAAAAATGGAAGCGGAATTTTTAACCAAAGTGCTAAGTTTTTTTTTATGTATGATGTTGCCAAAGCTCAGGGGATGCCCTATGAGTCTAAAGCACAGCCTTGGCAGGAAAGGAATTAAGGATGAGGGAAATGGGTTACGAGGATGAGTGAAGGAGGTGTCGATGTACGCCCCGTTTGAAAGTTTCAGGCTCATAAGATGAGGGAAAAACAGAAGATGGTAAACTGTTCCACATTCGTGTTGTTCTGCTTAGAAAAGATTCCCGAAATTTGACGGTACGTCCAAATTTGACCTGGAGAGTATAGGGGTGGGAGCGACTTGTAGATCTTGTATCGCCCGTTGTCATGGGTCTACAAGGAATCAGGCTAGCAATTTCGTCAGAATAAGATACGTCTCAATTCCTCTGAAGGGCACAATTTATATGCCTGGAAGGCTGCTTCCTTATTTTTAATGGCTGCGAAACAGTCATTATTGATCCAATTGGTGTTAGTTGGTTTGATGTTCTTGAAGCTATGAGGAATAAAGCGATGCATTCCAAACTATAGGATGTTCAAGATATAATCGGTGCTTCTGTTAACGTCTCTCATAGAAAAGCAATCAGACCAATCCAGCTATCTCAGATATTTATTAAGTCTCACCCAATGAGCATTTTTATAATGCCACACTAATCTTGGTGGAGCCAAATGCTCAGCAGTGGAGACCCGTTAAACGCATTCAATGAAGCACGGTTGTACTACCTTGAATGTTGGATGGAAGAAAAAGTTTAAAAAATGGAACGGACTCACCAGACTGTGCTTTTTAATTAGAGCATAAAAGCCCTTCCCTTCGGCAGGAAGCCACTAGAACTTTGAAAAATTTTAACTTAAAAGCTTTCACAACCGAATTAAACATTTTTTGGGGGGCAAGACACGGCGGCACGTCCGTCCCCGTCAGTAGTTCAGCTCAAACTCCAAAGTTGGTTTACAACTGTCAGTCAAAATTAAATACCTTAAGCGAACGTGTGAGGGCACCTACGAGGAAGAAACTAATGGAGATGTCCTTACGTATAGGTATACCTACGCTGATTTTCATGTTCTTATGAATTGTGTGGTTAATAAAATAAAAATATTGACATTGATTATTAATCTTGTACTTTAGATTCCCAAAATATGTAGTTTTACGCCAAAAGTGGCTTAAAGTTCTTGGAAGAAGATTTTCAAGACCTCTTTCAACGAGAGCAGAGAAACGAGCCTACAGACTAGGCAGTAATATAATAATACAAATTAAATTAGCAATGAATATTTTCAATAACTGGAAATGCTTTTTGCAGCTAATCTACTCTTTTCTGAAGAAATCCACACAAATTAAATGTACATTGCAATCATTGAGCCATTGGGCGAATTAAATTCATCAAATTTACCTGAAGTCGTAATATTAAGCAATTTTAATAACTTGATATTTTATTCCAAAATCGGTATACTGATTATTCTTTTAAATAATGCTGAGATTGAGAAGACGAGCTTCCAATTTTATATGGTAAAATTTGTATTTATATTTTATTTATTTGAACTTGTCTAGGTTGTTTAAAGAACGCGCCAAAAACACTCTCAAACAAAATAATTTTGCGCCGCTTGCAATGCTGTTTTACTTAGTGTGGGAAAGATTACCGCACAATATTAAAGTTGCCACGATTTTTCGAGTTTAGTACATCTCCATTTAGTTTCTTCTTCATAGTAGGGCACTTGAGATCCAAAACAGTGTGCTGACTGAGAATAATCTTAATCAAGTACAGCGATCTAGCGATATCGTCGTACGAGGTATTCCTCTGACCTCTGATGAGAAACCAAACTTAAACTTTGAAAATGTTTGTTCAGAAATCGTTCACAGTTTGTCGCCGTACTCAAACATTTTCAGAGTAAAAATCCAAAACCCTGCGCACACCTGATCGGCAGACGCGGTCGTCTTGCAAAAATAATGGTCCATTTGAACTTTTATTTTTTCAGTTTGATGAAAGCTTTTAAGAAGACCTTTTATTTCTTCCTGCTAAAAAACTTCTATTTGACCGTTTTTCTTTCTTTCAGTTGAAAACTGGTTAATTTTTTTTCTGGTAGCTATAAAAATATTATTGGAGCTTAAAAGTAGAGCTTCCGATTACCCGAGTAAGAGATTGTCTCTTTCTAATAATGCGGCCTCCCGGTTCTTTGCACAGTTAAACACCAACTCGGCAATTTCGGTTTTCTGTTGTTCTAGTTGAAGTTTAAGCTGCAGCCACAGCTTAAGGAAATCGCCCATTAGTAGCTGGGTCTTCTGCAGCTTTAGGGCGGCAGTATTAAGAGGTGCAAGGACTTTAACGAGTTGTGCAGTCGTCTCCCATTCTCCCTCCGTAAGATTAGCCTTGCCCTCCAGATTTTCTTCGCAAAAACCTTTAAAGTCCAGGTCGTTCTAATATGCGGAATGTAGAATTCCACCGAGTTACGATGTCTATCTCGGGCTTTCATAGAGGCAATTCCATTAGTCTGTACCTCTAAATAAAGTTTAATTAGCAATTAATGATTTTTGGTTTCCCTTTATGCGAAAAATGGACAAAGCTTTCTTCAACGTACCTAATGTTTTGTCAACCTGGAGAGCGCGGTTTATTACGTTCGGCTTATACGTTTTAATAGTTAATAGAGAGAGCAGAGTGTAAGCAGCACATCTTACCACTATGATTTTGCTAAATGAAATTTCTGCTACAAACCTTTCCTAAGACTCACTTGTGTTGTCATCGTTGACACGGTCTTCCGTTTCCGATGTAGCAATGAGCTCAGCCGTTTTCACAATGTTCCGACCGTTATCGGTTGTCACCGAATATATTTGATTTTTATTTATGGAAAAGCCGGTCAAAACGCTTTCAATTTCGGTTTTTAAATTTTCGGCTGTAGTTCCTCTTATGTAGTTCGAGCATGGCCAACGTGAATACGACAGCTTTGTTTTTAACCGACTTCCCAAAAACAAAGAGGTTCTAAGTTCGACGCGCATGTTTTTTTTTTTTAAATTTTGGAGACGGAGTTGGATCAATACGTTGAGCGGCAAGACCAACATGCCATGGGTCCCGGGTTCGAGACCAGATGACCCCGTGAGCTTTTATTCAGAAATTAAAATAATCCACTCCGTCTCTGGGCTGTTGTCTAGCTCGCAGCAATGCAAAAACAAGACGTAAGATTTCTCACTTCCTTTACCCTAATTCCCTTCCGACCAAAACCATGTTAACGCATCAGAGGGTTGCCCCCTAGGATTTGGCCACATCGCACAAAAAAACAAAAAAACGCGTCGACCGATTTTGATGATTCTTTTTTTGTTGGTTCGAGTATATTCACCGATTGGTACCATGTCAAAAAAATTTTTGGTAGGTTGGAGTTGGGTCAAACCTAACTTTGTAAAGCGTGGTCAGATTTGGATGGTTCTTTTTTTGTTGTACAGAGTATGATCCCCCATTGCTAATAGGAGAAAAAAATTTGGCCTAGGGTGGGGGAGGGGTAGTCTAACTTTGTAACGCGTGGACCGATTTGGATAATTCTTTTTCTTTTGGTTAGAGTATGTTCCGTGGTTGATACCAGCAGAAAAAAATTTTGGGGGATGAGGTGGGGTGTGGAACCTAACTTTGTAACGCGTAGTCTGATTTTGATGGTTCTTTTCCTGTTGTATAGAGTATGATCCCCGATTGCTAATAGGAGAATAATTTGGTCCTATGGTGAAAGATGTGGGTGAGGGGAGGGGTAGTATAACTTCTTAACGCGTGGACCGATTTGGATAATTCTTTTTCTATTGGGTAGAATATGATCCTTGGTTGATACTACGACAAAACAATTGTTGCGTGGGTTGGGTGGTGGAGGGGGGGGGGGGGGGTGGAACTTAACTTTGTAACGCGTGGACCGATTTGGATGGTTCTTTTGCTGTTGTATAGAATGTGATCACCCATTGCTAATAGAAGAATAATTTGGCCCACTGTGGTGGGGGTTGGGCGAGGGGAGGAGTAGTCTAACTTCGTAACGCGTGGACCGATTTGGATTTTTCTTTTTCTTTTGGGTAGAGTATGCTCCCTGGTTGATACCATGAGAAAAAATTTTTGGTGTTGTTAGGGTGGGAGAAGGGGGGTGGAACCTAACTTTGTAACGCGTGGACCGAATTTTGATGGTTCTTTTGCTGTTGTATAGAGTGTGATCCCCCATTGCTAATAGGAGAATAATTTGGTCCTATGGTGGTAGTGGGGGAGGGGGAGGGGTAGTAACTTCGTAACGCGTGGACCGATTTCGATGATTCCTTTTCTGTTCGATAGAGTATGTTCCTTGATTGATACCATGAGAAAAAAAGTTTAGTGGAATGGGGGTGGGGTAGGGGTAAAAACTAACTTTTAACTCGTGGACCGATTTGGATGGTTCTTTCTTCGTTGTATAAAGTCGGAGACACTTAAAAGTTAAAAATAAAATAGTTTTTTAAAAAAAAGTTGAACCGATTTCATAAAAAGCGCTAAAAAGCATAAAATAATTTTTAATTTTATATCTATTACGACATTTTGAAGTCGGTGCAAATTAAACAAATAAAACAACTACAGAACCACAATTGAAAATAATACATAACACTACCTGAACGTTTCAGCTTACGGGATCATAAGAAATGACTATTAAATATTTTTGTTGTAGTTGTTTGGTTTGTTTGACCGACTTCAAAATGTCGTAATATGTTAGATATAAAATTAAAAATTATTTTATGCTTTTTAGCGCCTCTTGGGAAGTCGGTTCAACTTTTTTTTTTAAACTATTTTTATTAGTTAATTGAATATTTACGCTTAAAACTGTGCGATCATGACGTGTAGCAGCATCATATTATGTTTTGTTTAATTCTAGCGGATTCCTCGGCTAGCCCGCTTCATAATTCTTCTCGAATTTGGCAAAGGTAAATCCAAGCCTTTAAATATTTGCTCGGTTAAAACATGAACGGCCCTCGAATCGAATAATGTCGAAGGTAGACCTGCTTTCGCCACCAAATCTTCGCTGGCTTTTCAAACATCACTTACACTCATCTGCACCGAGAACTTCACTTTCGCGATTGAAATGTCAGAGGTTTCATTTTTCCTCAGTTCTTTTTCAATATCTCGGTGCAGGACGTAGTGTATCGTTAACACATGCTTCCTTAAAGTGTAAAGTTGCGAACCTTTGTACATTACACCGCACTTCTTACACGTGTTAACGCCAGAGTCACTTTCCTCAAAATAATCACGAATGTATAAGCTGAGTTTGCATCCCATTATAATCCAAGGCTTCAGCGCAAACAAAATCACTAAACAAACAAAAAATTACAGATCACTCTCGGAAGTTTTAAGTCTGACGGACCAACTTAAAATGCAGATTATAACTTGTAACCCAAAACTTGTACTGCTATTTTATTACTTCACAGGAAAAATAGACTTCAATAAATGAAACAGACAACTTTAATGATCATTAAGTGAACAAAGAATAGTCAACATAATTTAAAAGACTATAATTTGAAACAAATTATAAAATTACAAATTATAAGTCGCACATGTAATAAAGTGTGGCAACACAAACAAGAAGGTAGTAGGGATGGGTGATCGAACTGAGAAAATCGATTCAGTACGGATCGATCTGTAATTTATTCCCGATTTCGTAGATCGATTAATCGCCTTAAAAAGATCGATATCTATAGATCGAACAGATCGATTCAATTAATTAGAACTGTGTCTCTATATGCCATCCCACACTTGTCGTGCTTCCGCGCGATGAAGTCCGCACGAGTGCCCACACCTGTCGTGTCGGATTTTGTGTAGAACACGCAATGTAGTAGAGATGGGCGATCTTCGATTCGATTTCGACGGATCGATCTTTTAGCCTTCGATCTGCCGATTTTTGAATCGATTTTTCGCTGGACCGATTCAGCTCGAATCGATTTATTTACTTCCGATTTCCATCCATTTAAGACAAGACGAAACGCAGTAAAATAAAGCTGAGTAAGCTCACGTGGAATTTTTTCCCATCACCATTAATTCGTGGAAGTATCCTGCAAATTTAAAATTTCCTATCTAAAAACTTTTTATTGTTAGATAAATGCGATTCGGATCTCTATAAAATGTTAGTATTATCCTTATCAGTGAGTACGGTGATTTTGTGATCATCGGTGGGGGTTTGTCCCAAAGATTACTTACAACTAGATAATCAGCTCCCTAAATTACTCAGCTATTCCTGAAAAAGTAACACTGTCACCACAGTAAAACGAAATATATCCAGCTTTTAAAGTCATAAGAATATACGTACAAATAAAGAGTACAGGTAGTGTGCAGTCATTTACTCCTGTCAAAATTATTATTCGAAAGAATCACTTACTGCTGACAAAATTTTGTTCTTATCCGGAGAGTATCACAGACTCCTGTGAAAAAAGTACCGCCAAATCTTGTCGAAGAATAAACATGTACCAAAAAGTACCACCAATAAAATTAATTCATTAATTGTTCACTACTTTGTTCGAAGCCGTTTATCTAGTAGTAAGTAATCTTTGGTTTGTCCTTTATTTCTGGTTTGGTGATTCGACATCAAGGAAGAAATAGGTATTTAACAAAACATCAAAATTAATAAATTTTTAAATTTCCAAGGATTCCAGAAACTATTTGGAGTACCTTTAAGATTGTCAATAATCATCTTCATTTTGGGACGTTATTCCACGGAAGAGGACAGTGGTGAGATAAATGCTCAAAATTGAGATGTCAAAATAAATGGTATCGATCTATGAACATCGATCTTTTTAGGGCGATAAATCGATCTTCGAAATCGGAAAAAAATTATAGATCGATCTGTACTGAATCGATTTTCTCAGTTCGATCCCCCATCCCTACAATGTAGCGTATGTATCTGTAATATTAAAGCATTTTCCGATCCCAAATAAACCTTGCTTTGAATGTATTCGTGCCGTTGCGACGATAAATAGGTAAATTCCATGCGGATTTCCCTATACACCTCTGCACACCCCCTCTCCGACAAACTGCGTTGAAGCAGGACAAGTGTAGTACGGCACTATAAAAATATAGGGTCAGAACTTAACCAATTTATTAAATAATAGAAAACAGCCTTTGTAGCTTACAAATCTTGATTAAGCAAAAATGGGTATTTCACAAATATTGCTTATTTAATCGAAAAACAAATTGCGATGGAATTCTTTTTTGTCTTTTTTGAAAGTACATACTAATTCTGACTCGTCTTTATTAAAGGAACACAACTAAAAATTTACACCCAAAAGTAAGAGGAAAGCACAACTTTTGTATCGCGCATTTGCAAGCTCAACAATTTTTTTTATAATAGCAAAAACATGCCTAGCATATTTTCAAAAAGCGACCCCAAAGCATTTCGATGTCTAATTTCAGAACCTATTCCAGAATATTTTATGAGTATGTACGAAGAATATTCTCGTAAATGGGAAGGTTTCTGGTCTCAGCCCTAAAAATGTATATCTTGTGGACGTTTTTTGAAAATATACTGGGAGTGTTTTATTCTTTTGTTTTAAACAAAAGTCACCGCAAGTAAAAGTTGAAAGTTCAACTTCATCTTCCTCCCTGTATTCATCTTGCCGAAGGAAAACATGGCCAACGCAGCAAGTTGCCAACGTTAAATTCAAACATGTACTATTCAAAAAAGATAATTGTGAAAGATGAGATTTGAGGAGCCTGCTTCTTTGTTTTCAAAATGATTCTTTAAAGTCTGAAAGTGTACCCTTATTTCCTCTTTTCGACAATTACATAAGGGAAGAGACAAACATGACTACCTCTCAGTTGAAAATTTCAAAATGGACGCAGTTTTGGTTTACTATTCAAGTGGTAATTGTGATTGAAAAAACAGACTTTTCATATAAGACTGTTTTAATAAAAGACTATGTAAGATTTTTAAGCACGCAAAATAAATGCTTCGTCTTTTTAATTTATTGTAAAAAGGTTTTTTTACACCACTGCTTAAATTTCTAAATCCATATTATTTTAAAAGTGTAAAATCTGCCAAATTTGACACTTTAGATTAAAAAAACTATTTATAAGTGTCAAATCTTTGATAGAGTAAAAATGTGCAGTACAAAAAAAAACAATTTGAATAAAAGCTTAAAATCCCACATTCGAATATCATTTATTTTAGATTTTTCTTTAAATAACTTATTTTTTTCTCGTTGGGGAATCACCAAACCAGAAATAATACATAACAAGCCACCAATGACAAAATCATACAGTAGTCACTTAAATATTATAGCGATCTCAAACGCATTCATCTAACATTTACGATCCTTTTAAACTTTTTTTTACATTTGTTGGATTATAACACAAATTTAAAATAAAATGTAAAAAAAATTAACGAGTGAGCTTGTCTTAAATAGATGGAAATCGGAAATAAATAAATGGATTCGAGCTGAATCGGTCCCGTGTAAAATCGATTCAAAAATTGGCAGATCGAAGGCTTAAAGATCGATCTCTCGAGATCGAATCGAAGATCGCCCATCCCTAGAAGGTAGGTACGTAATGACGAGTACATTTAAAGGGTGCAGATTGTTTTATTGGCTTCTATTAATCAAATCCAGTTTATTTTTGAGGAAAAGATTTTATTTGTCCTACAAAAAACTAAAAGAACTTTTTACCAGTTTTAAACATATAGAACGTACATTACGGTGCAAATTAAGCATTTATTGTAATTATCCCTTAGGGTAGAAATTCGAAATATATTCGCGGCAATACGTCGTTGTTTGACCGATTAAGGAATAATTCCTAACAACCCTCATGTCCAAATTGGTGTCAATTGTCAAATCTCTATAAGTTAATCACAACGAACTGATTAAGAAATCGGAACCTGAATTCGGCAAAATTATGGGAATTTTTATAACCATTCGAAGGAAAATTTGTAAAAGAAAAAACATACATAAATGTGATCCTCCTCGAAAAAACATTTAAATATACATATATGAATCTAGAGTAAAAGTTCAAATGAAACTGTTACTTTGTACTGGAAAAATAAGAGGCTCCAAAATAACTGTTTTTTTCTAGTAAAAATTCTAAGTGTCCAAAAATAATTGGGGGACTTAATGAGAATCACCTAGATATGTTTCATTTCATTTGGCAAATCCAACTTCCTTGGAACTTTTTCGTTCAAAAATAACTGTTATTTTCGGTCCCTGGTCCAAAGTAAAGGAGATCTTTCTTTCATAAATTTCGCATGTTTGGTCCATTGGGCTTGAGTTCCTTGGGCTGTGGTTTTAAGACAGACAGCCCTATCAGCGCCTTCAGCTTAAAAAGGCGAGGCAATGTGTTTTATTTTCACGTTAGAGATGGTGTAGTCTACGTCAGGGCAAAGAAATCCCAACCTTTCTTTAAATTGGAAGGAATTCATCAATGTCACATCAATGACACCTGCATGGTAAAATCAATTTAGGGAAGCAAAGCGGAGCGCATTTGGTTAGGTTGGATTAATGTGTAAATTTAATTTTGATTTTCTTCATTTTGATGATGTAAGTGTTTGTCCTAGGTGAAGTTAGGTTAGGTAATAGGAGTACTCCTTTGTGCACCTTTTTCCGTACGGGATCACTTTTTAATTCACTGGAATCTGTGTAAATACGAAATCCGTGTAAATACGAATTTTCAGGAAATTCCTATAAATCCGTGTAAATACAAATTTTCAGGAGATTTCTCAGCTCTAGTTCGCCGAGCTTCAAAAAAAGAAATAACTACCAAGTAGCCCTTTTCTCCTTGCTGCCAGAGCAGGGCATTCACAAAGAACATAGACAACTAACTCGATTTCCTCTGGCTCTTTGCAACTACTACAAAAGTCGTTAGTAGTCGCAGTCTATATGCGCATAGTGGCCTGTTAATATCCTCATTGAACTTGGTATCACTTTTGTTTCCGCTGAGGAGAGTCCTCGATTTATTTTTACTATATCCAGGCAATATTTGTCTCGCAAGGCAACATATGTCCCAGTTTTGCAACAGGTGATTAGTTTTCCGGAATCTTTATAGAACTCCCTCTTTAAGGCACCGAGTGGAGTCCTCACGTTGTCCGCTGCTACGGAGATATCCATTTCATTTTCATTCTCAATTTTCTTTCCAGGATCATTTTGATGCCATAGTCAACAAGGCTAATATGACTCTTGGTTTCGTGAAGAGGTGGTCAAGGGAATTTGATGACCCTTACATTACAAAGCTCTTATATTGCACTTTTGTCCGGCCTATTCTAGAATATGCCTCTCCAGTCTGGTCACCGCTCTATGTGTCACATATCAATCGCATTCAAGCTGTTCAACGGAGGTTCGTTAGGTTTGCCCTTCGAGGCCTTCCTTGGAATAACTCCCTTATGTTATCTCCTTATGCTGATAGACTTAAACTTCTGCACTTGGACACACTTGAAAAGAGGCGCCGTAACGCCGGGATCCTTTTTGCTTTCGAATGCATTCGTGGGTCCATTGATTCTTCTGTTCTCTTGGGTAGCTTTGGCATATCGGTTCCAGCTCGCTCCCTGAGGAATCATGACTTTCTTCGGTTACCTTTTCATCGTACTAATTATGGATTAAATGAACCTATAACGTCGATGTCGCGATTTTTTAATTCCGCTTTTAATTGCATTGATTTTCATCTATCGCGTAATCATGTGAGGAGTCAGCTTTGTTGAGGTTACTTTTTTTGTTATGCTTTTTACTTTTTATTTGCTTTTTGTTCACTTTGGCACTTTTGTTTTCTGAATTTATATTTTGCGAATTCTCTTCTTGTTCTTTGTTTTTTATATGATTTGTTATATTGTTTCTATTTAGTTTTTTTATTTAGTTTATTGCTTAGTTCTTTTGTAGTAATCAGCACATTGATGAAATATTGTAAATAAATAAATTGTAAATAAATAGAACCCCTTCTAGCTAATTCATCCACTTTTTCATTCCCGGAATATTACTGTGCTCTGATACCTAGCATAGAGTCACCTGGTTACAGTTATATATTATTTTTAGACTATCTTTGCATAATTGTACGACCGCTGATTGCACCACCGCAGGTTCCAGCGCCTTAATGGCAGCCTGGCTATCAATGTATATTTAGATGAGGGGGTTATATACGATATCCTCGTCAGATTATTGATACACCTCCAACCTCTCTATCAGGGAAGTCCTCTTTCATCTGGTTATCGGTTTGTGTTAAAGTTCCTCTACGAATATTTTACCATATTTTACCAATCGTAGCCTTAACTTAATTACAACGTGTCGTTTGGCTTTTCAGTATAACTACCACGTTGAATAAACTTTTAACAAAAGGTATTGTAAGATTATTGAGTAGCACTGAAGAAATTCGTCAAGGTCAAGGGAAGAGTTGTAAAGTACCGTACACTTTTATTTACTTGGGTTGAGAAGAATCTGATTATCTACTGACGCATTACAAATCTCCGCGATTTCAACATTAATCATGTCGAAGCAATCCCCGATTAATCCAAGAGGTCAGCTTAAATATCGTGGACGTCATCAGCAAAAGAGGACCTATTACTGACCACTGTGGCACCCCTTAAGTAAAGGCAGGAAGAAGGAAAAAGTTAAATTTACATATATGAACTTGCAAAATCTTACTTAAACTATCACATCAAGACCTCCCACATCAAGAGCTCGTACATCCGAAGTAACTTTCAGTAAGGCTGATACATAACTGCACCTCGCACGAAGACCCGACTGTTACTTTGATAACAAATTATTTTCAGCCAAATGCTGCTGCATCTGAATATGCGCAAACTTTCTGTCAGAAAAATTAGAAGACATCAGGCAGTTATTTATGATGTGGCAGGTATGAAGAAATGTACGGAAAAATTAGCTCAATAAAACAAGGACTTCCACATCAAATCCAACTTTCGTGAGATCTTATTGACTTGATTGACCTATAGATTTCAACATATCCAATGCAATGAAAAAATAAACAATTCATGTACTGATCACGTAAGGGAAGGAATTTACTTGCAGGGCAGGCGCGCCGCAATAATGGGACAGTTTGTAAAGGATCAAAGGTACACTTAGTATCTTGAACACTGTAAACAGCAGGGTAAGTTGGAGTCAAATTTAGCAATATAATACTCACGCTTTGCTTTCAAATCACATACGTAACATTATAACGTATTTCTTTATATAGAAAACAATAATAATCCGTATTCAGTCGCTTAAATTGATGATATAAAAATTCCCTTTCCAAAATTAGAGAGCGAATTTCTTGACAATTAAGGTACATAGGGAGGAAATTGAGGGGTTGAGGTGAAGTTATTGAATAGCCATTAAGAAATTAAGAGCTTAAATATTACTACCGAGAATTTTAACAATTACATCCCTACCCACTCAACTTCCATACGTAGAAATTCAATTCTACCACTCGACGAAAATTCAGCCTGACACACGAGAACAACATGGATACTGGAACTCGTGTATATCTCGCTAAGTTACAACCAACCTATTAATTTGATAGGATTCGTGCACGCCAGGGTATCGCCATTAGTTTCCTCCACGTAGTACTATACTTATATAAGCGGTAAAGTTAGTAACACTTCCATTTTTTAATTCTTTGAGATATTATTTATGACAATCCAAAAATATTTATTTAAAAACCAAATGACCAAAATGATAGTCGTACACAAATATGTTGGTTTACTGGTCAAAGGAATTTTGTGGAATTTTATTTTTTGACAACGCCACATAAAAGTGATGTAAAGTTACATGATATAGAGGCAAGTTCAACATAATCCATAGAGATTTCAATGAATGGCAATTTGGCTTACAAAAGCTTTGGAGTTGTCTTGGCAGTACTTACTTTACTGCAATGTGTGTAATAGGATTCCCATAAAAATATGGCCCATACGGGTGAAAAGGATATTTGTCAGTATCAAATTTCTGTATGGAGGTTCACCAGTCCGCAAAGTATGACTTTAGTACAACCTTCATCTAAGTTAAATTTCCTTTACTTGTTGTACCACAACCATAAGCAAGGCCCTGTGCGATACAGACACCTTTCACTATAGCGGCAACGCAGGCAAGATAGAGTTCTGGAAACCAATTTAACTGATAAACAAGTTTGAGAATTTTCAATAACCACAGTCGGAGGAGTTCATTCATGTGCGATCTAAATACAAGCCCCGGGCCCGAAGCCAGCAGAGCTGCTACAGCTATATGCATATGTACCTTGGTAAAGTGTATATTACCAGTCATCCTCTAAACGCAACATGAGATAATCTGTAAAGCTATTTTGCCTTTCTAGTAGGTAGTATTTTGCCAACTTTTCGTGTCTTTACGATATCACATCCTTGCGAGGTGTTTAAATAATAAATATTAATGGGAATGGAACATTGGACATGGGGACTTACTAAATTATGTTCCGTCTTTCGCTACAGTGTTTATGGCCCAAGCACTGCATGAACTAATTTTCTTTGAGTGCATTCTGATTAAACCCTATGAAATGGATAGTACATGAAGTTAAGTTTGCAAGGATACAAAGTGCTACTTAAATGACGATGCATGGCACGTTGCACGCTTTCATTTAAACAAACTGTCACATTTTTCTTTATATCGTATATAGTGAGTGTAAAGCTCATACTTTTTCATGAGATGTTGATCCTGGACGGGATGGAAAAGAGAAATTTCCCTTAAAAAGAAAGAAAACCCACTTTATGTAGTTTAATCCGTAGAAATCCTGATGAGAAAATTAATTTATCATACAAAGCGAAATAACTTTTCATAATATTTTCAATTTGGATTAAGTAGTACCACTACATTTTAAGTCAAATTATTTTACTTTGCTTTTTATCAAATAACCTTATATTGG
Organism: Leptarthrus brevirostris; assembly: GCA_964036015.1. Taxonomy (NCBI): domain Eukaryota; kingdom Metazoa; phylum Arthropoda; class Insecta; order Diptera; family Asilidae; genus Leptarthrus; species Leptarthrus brevirostris. The sequence continues at coordinate 94,496,076 of OZ038374.1, forward strand.
AAGGCTTTTTGTATCCGATTAATAAGGATAATTTTTGAATAACAAAAACTCAAATGAAAGTTCGTGCAATATATTTTCTAAAAATGAATGGTTAAAATAGATTCACAAAATGGTGGAATCACTATGGCAGCCAAAGCAGCTGATCTCAACATATTTTCAGAAAAAAATGAATGAAAATGACTTTAAATCACCGAATTTCGGGGTCTCTTAGATCACTGATCATGAATGCGGTGTCAGATTTTTAAAATTAAAAATGGCGACTCCTATATGGCGGACTTTTAAACATCCATTCACAGATTCCCATTAGAATAGCAATATCAGGGGTTTGGGGGTGATTACGAATTTGATGTCAGTTTTTTAAAATTAAAGTTGATAGATCGATTATAGCGGGCATTTTTTCTTAAATCTATGGATTTCTATGAAAATTGGTAAGCCGTGAAATATGAAGCCATATTAACAGCAAAACTTCTTCATGTTGTTGAAAAGTTTACATCGGATTCGTGATTAGCCATCCCCAAAACCTATATTTTCGGAATAAATGTTCAGGTCAGCTGATTTTGGTCTTTTTTCTTTCTGCTTTTTCTTCAAAATGCTTGCCTTGACTCCCGGCAGACGTATGTTTCCAAATAACTCAAGTGATTCAATTGACAGAATCTTTTTTTTGAGTCACTTATGCCAAATGACTCGTATGACCTGAGTCATCAAATTGACCGATTTTGGTCATTACTACCTCCATAGCTGTCGTGGGGTATATGCGCGTGGCACCCGCGACTGCTAGACATGCTGTCCTCTGCAGTTTTTGTAATGCGGACTGCGCTGTTTTTTGTTCTGCTTTTGGGCACCATCTAGTGCCGCATAGGTGAGCACTGGTCTTATAATTTCCTCATATGACCATAGGGCCATTTTATGCCTTAGACCCCAAGTTTTACCAAGAGTCTTCGACAGGACCATAGGACAGTCATAGCCTTTCCTGTAACTCTATTGAGGTGAGGATTCCATGTGAGTCTTTGATCTAGAATCACTTCTAGGTATTTGACCTCACTTGTGAAAACTATCCGTGTTCCTTCAAGAGTAGGAACCTCTAACAGCAGCTTCCTTTTTCTTGTAAGTAGAGTGTTTTTTTCTTTTCTTATATATGTAGCCAAATCTTAGGAGATGCCCTATGATGCTACAGCACAGCCTTGCCAGGAACGGAGTTAAGGATGAGGGAAATGGGTTAGGAGGTTGAGTGAAGGAGGTGTTACGGTACGTCCAAATTTGACCAGGAGAGTAAAGGGGTGGGAGAGACTTGTTGATCTTGTTTCGCGTGTTGTCATGTGTCTACAAGGAATCAGGCTAGCAATTTCGTTAGAACAATGGCCATGGAAATAGCGATAGAAGAGTGAGAGAAAACCGACATTCCGTCGGTGCTCCAGAGAGTCAAGGTCCTCAGAGATTGAGGAATCGCCAATAGTTTAATAGTGTCCAAATATGCGAATTATATTCAAGTCAAGGCCTTTCTAGATCAGCGCTAAGTCAGGTGGGGTGAAATATTTCTTACATCTCTGTAGAAAACCCAAATATTTCATCGCACTTTTAGCGATTGCAAATATATGATCAGTCCAGCTAAGATCGCTGGATATCTCAATACCCAAGATGTTTAGAGAGGGTGAATTGGGTATATTCACTCCGTCGACTGAAATGGGTTGGGGGTGAACTGGTCGTTTTTAAGGGACATTAAACAGCATATAGTTTTGGATGAATTAAACGTGACACGATTTGCTTTACCCCAAGCGAGGACCATAGAAATATCGTTGTTTAATGATCCCTTTTGAGTAGAAAATACCTTCCGTCTGATGCTCTGGTTGAAATTGAACTTTGCCCGACTAATTGCTGAACTGCAAATATTCCATTCTCTATAGATATGTCTCAATTCATCTGAAGGGCACAATTTATATGCCTGGAAGTCTGCTTCCTTATTTTTAATGGCTGCGAAACAGTCATTATTGATCCAATTGGTGTTAGTTTGTTTGATGTTCTTGAAGTTATGAGGAATAAAGCGATGCTTTCTAAACCATAGAATGTTCAAGATATAATCGGTGCTTCCGTTAACGTTACTCAAAGAAAAACAATCAGAGCAATCCAGCTCTTTGAGATATTTATTGACTCCCGACCAATCAGCATTTTTATAATGCCACACTAACCTTTTGGTGGAGTTTAGATTAGTGGCTATCAGAGAGGAGGTGGAGAATTGGGCGGAGATAAGACAATGGTCCGAATTACCCAAAGTATCAAGAACACGAGTCGGACACTCAACCAGTTGTAGTAAATTAAAAGACTTACTAAATAACTCAACCTGTCTTCCAGACGGGCTTGTGGTAGAAGAATGCCTGAGCTGCTGTGTGTTGTGGACGTTGAAATCGCCAGGAAGAACGACTTCAGAAGAGGGAATATTTCCAAAATCTTATCGATATCGGAAGACAGTTTATCGAAGGAGCACACAGTGTCAGTGTCAGACATATTCGGGCTGCGGTATAAAAAGCAGAAGTGATTGATGTGCAGATAGAGTTTAAATCTAATCCAGACATAATTAAATTCTGAATTAGTAGAAGAGAATTGAGGGAGATGGGAGAATGGAACATCATTTCTAATATAAACCGCGATTCCCCTCTGAGGAGAGAAGAGCGGCACTAAGTGATAACCAGGAATGTGATACTGATTAATATCAGAATCGGAAACAACGTTGCTTTCGCTTAGTGCAAATACTGCCGGAATTTCCGCGATCAAGTGGCAGTAAACCGAAAAATGATTACTTTTCAAGCCACGAATGTTGCAAAAATTAAATAAAAATTTTTGCATTGTCCCGGTCTTAATTTTCCCAAAATAAAACAAATCGAAAACGTACAAAAACACAAGGACTGACGAACGGGATCCACAGATCAAGTCAAAGCCGCCTCTGTGATAACAAAGCCAGCAGCAGTGTTATGCCTGCTATGCTGAACTTGGATCTTAACGAAGGCAGGCAAATGCTCAGCAGTGGAGAGCCGTAAAACGCATTCAATGAAGCACGATTGTACTACATTGAATGTTGTATGGAATAAAAAGTAAAAAAAATGGAACGGACTCACCAGACTGTGCTTTTAAATAGAGCATAAAAGCCCTTCCCTTTGGCGAAGGTGGCACTAGCACTTTGAATATTTTAACATAAAAGTTCGCATTCGCAACCGAATTAAAAAATTTTTTTTGGGGAGCAAGACACGGCGACACGTCCTCCCCGTCAGTGGTTGCCTAGTATACCAGGACTCTACCATATTTAGAGCGTTTTGCAGTCTAACAGATTAAGCTCTGTCCTGCTTGCCCATAATGTCAATGAATAGAACATCTGCGTAGCCCTGGCGTTTGTAGCCAGCAACAGTCAGTTTTGACAGGAGATTATTGATAATAAGTAACCACAGCACAAGGAAAATGACTCCCTCCTAAGGACTGCCACTGGTGTAGATAGTTTTCTTTTAAGACGCCTTTTGCCTCTTTGACAATTCCAAATTCTCTTTTCCACATTCCGCATTGTTTGTTTTATTTTAATTATTTATTTATTTTAGAATTATTTTGGATCTGATTTCTGAGCTTTAGTTTTCGTGGAATATGCGATGAAATTTCTGATCCTGTTTGGGTTAATTTTCTCCCTTCTTCTCATGCCAAAATTTACAACGTTGTTGAGCTTGGCCAATAATCCTTTTCCTGATTTAAGTCTTTTGTAACAACTTACAGGGAGTCAATATTTGCGATGCTCTCCTGAGTTGATAATTTCATCGCCAATAATTTTTTCTTTAGATTGATTTAAATAAAACGTTGAACTAAGAAAAGAAAAAAAACGTTAGTGAACATTTTTTTTTTAAATTTCAAAGATTTTTAAATACATACAAATACTTTGAAAATATACTCTATACATACTAAATACCACAAAAAAGCATTCATCCAAATCGATCCATGCATTACGAAGTTAGATCGCGCACTCACCCTCCCCTAAAGTTCAACAACAAAATTGTATAACTTCGCGAAGTTAGAACTCATTACCAAAATTAGACGTGGGTGAAAAATCGATTTGATTGTTAAGTAGGCAGCTGTGAAACGAAGAAAATCGTCTAAAAAATTCGGCTGGACCGAATTTGATAACTGACGTTAATATGTTTCAAATGACACTCTAATGAGGTCCTTGTCATTTTTTGTTCTTAAAATTTGGTGTAGGAAAAATACCTACGTGTACTACCGCTCATAATAATTCGAACGGTATGGAAATTCAGGGGTTTTTCTACTAAAAGAAGGCTGATTTTATTACTCCTTTGTTTTTGTATTGAAAAATAAAACGTTTTGTCTAGGATTAGCAAATTATTTTGATATAATCTTTATGCGGCTGTTGCGTTGGAACCAACGTGAATAAAAATCAGAAGAAACCTTGCCTTTATTAATATTGGCAAGAAAAAATCTTCATAAAAAGGACTCCAATTAAAATTGAATTAATTCATATTTCAATTCGAATTTTGCCAATATCGGATTTGAATTTGAATTTTTTGGTTCAACGGGGCGACAGAAATGTCGAATTCAAACCAACATGGCGACTGTCTCTCGCTATGAACTGCATTCGAAATTGTTGTATACACCATTTGAATTCAAAGTATAAAAGAGCCGCAAGCAAATGAGCTCTTTCTCTTTGAAGATATTATTAGCGAGCGAGTGAAACTTTTTGTTTTTACGATGTGGTCAAAGCCTAGGGGAGAACCCTCTGATGCGTTAGCAGGACTTTGGCCGGCAAAGAATTAAGGTAAGGGGAGTGAGGAAACTTGAATGTGTTGTTTTTGTATTGCTGCGAGCTAGACAGTAGCCCAGAAACGCAGTGGATTTTACAGCTCAATTACAAAACCCCACGGGGAGATCTCGTCCCGAACCCGAGAACCCTGTCATGGTGGCCGTGCCGCTGAAGCAATTGATCCAACTTCGTCTCCTAAATACTTTTATTTTTATATATTAAAGAAATATTATCAGATCCTCGTTGCTCGAATAAAATTCACAAATTTCGAGTTGACCATTATTTGAGGCCTTCAGAACCAAAGTGGCCCAAGTGTAAAATTTTTGATTTTGAGATTTATAGAAAAACTTGATAATAAAAACAATTTAATTTCAAAACCAGTTTGAACTTTAACGTTTTTTATTTCAATAATATTGTTACAGGATTCCGTGGTGCGCTTCCCTTAGGTTGACCGAGCGGTTGTCTTATGTTTATTTTGTCATAAAAAATACCAAAAATGTTACCTTCTGCCTCCGGCGTGTTTTACGGAACGCCGCGGCGCCGTCGCGTGGGCTGGCGGAGTCTCTGTTTGGTTAGGTGGGACTTACAGGAACACCGCAGTGGTGACTTCAATATTCCCATGGAGTCCGTTTCACGGGATCGCCTTTAAACCGTCCTGTACGTAGTTCTGTGAACTGGGCCTGGTAGGGCTGTTTGTTGAGGTTAAGTCCGGCGTCCTCTTTGCATTTGGCTTGATGGAGCTAAATTTCTTGCAGGTTTCTTTGTGTTGTGGAATTACAGGACGTTACACGACTACTAGATTAATAAAAAGAAAAAAATCCTGTTTCTTTTGTTTAAGGATTTATTTTAGACTACTCGATGAGTTGGCGACACCAAAAATTGAACAAATCGGAAGAGAGAGCGAAACAGAACTCGTGGCGCGTTTTTATATCCTCTTCTTGACAACCACGAATTTTCGAGCTTCATGTTTTCGTCCAAATTTACACAAGCGCCATCTCTTAAGGACTAGTGAATATTAGTTTTTTACATTAAATTTTACAAGTATTTTTTCTTTTTCTGTTAAATTCATTCTAAATTTATACAATTCAATAAAATTATTTATACAAAAAACATTTTCGGAGTTCATTACTTATTACAAATTTAATTTTCAGGTTTGATTATGTTGGGTAGTTGACCAGGTACGGGTCCTTGTTTCCAGGTGGAGTTGTCGGGTTCTGGATTTCTTGTTAGGTGAATAAGAGGCTGGCCGTTGGTTGAGATTTACCCTACTCCACTCCCCCCCCCCCCAGGTTAGTTTCCGGCAATGGATTTAAGTTTGGTGGCTGCTGTAGTCTTGCTTTTTGCTGTAAAGACGCTTTATTAATTACGATTCAATTTATTTTCCGGAGACGGGGAAAGACGAAGGTTTATGGGATACCCAGGTCGGAGAAAGTATTAGACGAGGAGGCGGGCTAAACTGGATGAGGGTTTTGGTTTATCGAGGAAGGCCTAGTAACCAGGAAAACTACTGACTTGTAGAGGAATTGTGTTTGCGAAGTATGTCTGTTCTGCATGTAGGTTTATTGCTCGTTTTGTAACAATATCATTGTTGATTCTTTTACATTGGCCCACATGGTCATACATTTTTATATAGTTAAATTTTAAATGATTAATACCATAGTGGCCCATCTGTAAAAAAAAACAAAACAAATAATATGCATTATTATGATAATTACTAATTAAATCTTCATATTTTTCATAATTATTTAGTGCGCATATATACTCGTGTGTAATATAAAATGGTTAAGTTCTCAGCAAGTAACATTTTTCGAAAACAATTTTTGATCAATACTCGCATTATTGATGGTTGCATTTGGGTCACTCTATTAAATCCGTTAGTTAATTAACGAATGACCAGGATACTGCAAGACAGGTGTTGGGCTCAATCCTGTCGCATATTACGAACTTCGCTGGTGAGGTTATCCTTGGGGGTGACTTCAATTGCACATCAGATTCTTCAATCGATCGTCATTCTAGAGTTGAATTCTACTCGGTGAACGCCACCCGATTGTCGAGCCTAGTCAGGCATAGCAACCTTGTGGATGTCTACCGTTCGGGTAACTTTTCCGTTAGTGCCACTCATGAAGTGTGTTCATTAAGTGATAACCTTCTTGTTGTAGCGGACTAGCACTTTGGTCGAAAAGCGAAGTGCTTACTTAATTTTGAACAATAACGTGTTAAACTCGGAGACGTTCATCGAAGAATTCATTCAGTTTTGGCACCAATAGCGTGATAATAAAAATATTTATTCCAACCTTAGCCATTGGTGGGATGTTGCAAAGCTTCATGTTCGCTCATTTATTGAGATGAGATTTAATCGGAGGAGATATCATGCATCGACTTTGACTGCCGAAGTCACCCGGATTGGTACGCTCATGCCCGCGCAACCAGAGTTGCTCTCACAATATGAGAGACCTAAAGAACGACTGACAGCACAAAACTACAAGCATGGCTTGGAGTTTGCACTCTGAAACCAGTCGCGCTGGTTGCGAGAGGGCGATTCTCCTACCAAGTACTTTTTCCAGACACCTCGACGTCGTACCGCTTCTTGTGAAGTAGACTCGATTCTTGCCGAATCGGGTCAGTTGCTGTACGGACAGAAGCCTGCGAATTATGCTGCATTGACGTTGCCAACATTCTCGCTCTTTCATCATGTTCCTACTTTCTCTGATAAAAGTAGAGAATTCCTGGATAGAGCGCTTACTCTCGATGACATGCTTACCGCAACGAAGGATCTTCGACGTCATACTTCTCCTGGTTATGATGGTTTAACTCCAGAATTCTCCGTACGTTTTCGGGATCTTTTGATTCCCGACTTTTAGATGTCTCTAATTCTGCAGTGATGATGCATCTTTTCGCCTACCATGAAGAAAATGGTTCGCAAATGGAAAAGGTGTTCGATAACGTCTCGCAAGAGTATCTGCTGAGCATTCTCAATGTGTTTTGGCTTCTGTCCAAGTGGATTGAGATCGTCAGTAGTCTGTATAGAGATTCAGTGATTCTCATAAATCATAATGGGCATATATTTTCTCCTATTTCGTTTCGTCGTCGGCAGGGATGCCCGTTGTCAGGTACGCTGTTGGTAAATCTTCGTCGATCGTTGAGGGAATATTCAGTTCACTTATCATACACTAATATAAGGCCACTTATATTAGCGTATGATGACGACCTGTCTATTTTCGTCGCGAAGGAGGATGTATTTCCAGTTTTTTGAACAGTTTTCAAACAATACGAGCGACTTTCGGGTGCTAAAGCTCGATGATTAAACATATAATAGCTGCATGTTTGTGAAGAAACTCTCTTGTCTTTCACTGGGAATAACAGGCGGCAGACATGCTGCAGCTTGTCCACTTGCTTGACTTTGCAGACTGATCCTGCGGGACTCATATCGGTTCGAATTTTTTATTCGTTCGTTTAGAACATGATTGGATCAGTGCTCTCGGAGGACTACAAAAGTGGCGAACGACTCTACGGAGAGGGCATTTACTTGGGAGCAGTGCTTTCCGAAGTAGGAACTTCGCCCCCTGCTGCATCTGGGAACACTCAGACAATCATATTCTAGTTTTATTTTTCGGTTCCGGTTTAATTCGTTCGTTCGTTTTAGTTTTAGCTCTAGATATAGTTTCAGAATTTTTTCAAAATTTGTTGGAAACTTGGAGGCATTTCAAAATTTCTTTGTATTTTTTTACAGGTTTTTGCCTTCAAGTTGTATAGTCCTTTTTACATAATCCTAGTAATTAATGTAATATTTTGGGCCATGTTTGTGTGTTATTTATAATTGTAACTATGTGTAATATTTGTAACTATTTTAATATTTATGATATCTTTAGGGTAGCTAGCGTTTTACAGGACTTTTATAACGATTAGTCAGTTAATAAAGCGCCAATTTCAATAAAAAAAATTATTAATAAAGTTAACTCCTCGTTTTTGACTAGCAATGAAAAGAAGCGGAAAAAGCAGAAAAAGAAGTTAAAGGAATTATTACCTATAAACGAAAACATAGTAATAGTAGTAGTGATAGTAAAAAAAATACTAAGTGGAAAGCAAACTCCGCTTGAAAATTAATAACCACTTCGCTAAGCAAATTATCTTAGAATGACTTTACGATATTTCCAGGAAAATTTCAGAAATTTATATAGTGTTTTATAATCAGAGCATCCTGGCGGAGGACAACGTTTGCCAATTTGGTAGTTTGTGGTCACCGAGACACACAAGAGAAAATCGATTCCTGCCTAGTTGTTCTGACGGCTGAAATTCGTGACAAGATCATTATAGATTTAAAGTGTTAGTGAGGTAAAAAGTGCCATAAATTTGCTGTACAATGTAAGTTTCATTTATTGAATCTTATAAATCACCGATCACCGGAAAATCTGAGAAATTTTTGGATTGGCTTAAAAAAGGATTTGGACAGTTTCTTAACAATAAACGTACATATATAATTAATTAACTCGTAATCCGGCAATAGCATCAAATTTTCAGCTGTATTTCGGATTGTTCTTCTTAACAGTTTTAATGATATCTTCTCATCGTCTCCTAAATAAAAAAATGCAATGCTGTCCATGATTAGTTTATTATGTTCGAAACTATATGCAATATTGCTTCCAAATTTGTAAAAAAATTAACACTAAACTTTATAACCTCACTTTTATTCTTGACATTTAGATAAACCATTAGCTGATTACCTTTTCGAAAGATGAAATCTGAAACTTGATGTGGCAGCCCTGCCGACGGATTAAAAAATCGCGACGTTAAGAGGAAGTAAATCTTATTTCCGTCTGGAATCTTTAATCAGTTGGATTCAACAATATAGGTCAATTTATTTCTTCTACAAGCTTTTCAACTTACTAAGAATTTGAGTACGGCCAATAACCGGGAAAGTATGGTCAGTTTTTCCGGGGCACCAATAAACCGATTTTAATGATCTGTTTTTCTTAATGTTCGAAATTGATGTTATCGCTTACCTTAGGATTTTTTTGATATTGCAAAAATTTGATTTTTAATAATAATTTAAAACTGGACAAATAGGGTGAAGATCGTAATTTTTTTTCAAAGTTAAGCTAAATCACGTAAAATTAAAAATTTAAAACAACCCTATGGTAGGCGATAACTACAACTCTAAATTTTCTAAAAATACTTAATTTTTTTTTATTTTGGATCACAACGAAGGTGCGTCCCCCACAACAGGCTTGAAAGGGACTCAACGACCGCCATTTTGGTTTTTTGAAGTATATACATTTTTCCATATATACCAGATTGTGTGATCGCCTGTATACTCTGGTATGCACACACAGGACAAAATCAACAGAAAAATAAACTCTGTCCCTGTAGATGAAAAAATTACGCATTATTGCCTCGATATCTGCGAGATCTGTTACGAAAAACGCAGCAGTGTCTGAAGCATCTGTTGTAAAGAAAGAATCACCTATGTACAACGCCAAAATTAGTTGACGTAGTCAAAGCTGTTAAGAAGGCAGCTCCATCACCCAAACCATTAACTATGCTCCCTAGTATTTTTGTTAAATATTAAGCTTGGGAAGTTAGAACAATGGAGGAGCAGGAGCAGCACCAACTAGCTCAGTGGTAGTAAAGGAGGATAGTTACGCCCAACAGGTGCGTGGTAGTTCCTTTAAGAGTTCCTGTATTACCATTTCAGGCAGTTTCAAAAATCCCCGCTAGCCCCCTACTAATTTAGGGATGTCGCGGCCTAAATCAGGCGCGGACCTTCAAGAGCTTATTAACGCCCAGTGAGAGGACGACAGGTAGGGTATGTGCTTTGAGCACCTTCCCGGAGTTTCAGAAAGTAAATACCTGCATGTCGAGTGGCAGGTCGTCGCATTGGATAGGATATTCTCCTTTGATATAATCGAACGCGGTATAGTGGAGGTGTATACCACTACCATCGATGCTGCGCTGCGCAAAGGCGATGTGCGCCGTAGATATTTCCATACCCGGTGGCAATGAAGTCGACGGGAGTCTACTTTTTTCGGGTCGCACTTTGAACTAAGCCAGATAACCTCGAAGTCTTCTTGCGAAGGTTCGGTTGTAACTCAAAATTGGGGACAAAGGCCTCAGCATCCTGCTATCAGGTAGGGAATTTTGCTTCGGATTGTCCCAAGCGGGCCAGGGAAATGGCTGTAGACACTATGGATGGCGTTTCTGCGACTGTAGTGATTCCTGACGCAGTGCCTTCGCATGATGCTGCGCCTTCCCTCTTTGAGTAGCCTGTAGAAAAAGTGTCTGAGGAAATTACTCCAGAGATTGTTCCGTTCATGGCTGTAACATATGTTAAAGCATGAGGAGGCTTACAGAGTCTGTGAAGGAAAGTAAGTAGAGGAAGAGGCATGCAAAGCGCAAACTTGAACAGGAGGTGATGCCTGCATCTTCCCCAAAGAAGGTGTTGAGCAAGAGGGTTCTCAATGAAAGAGAGGTGGACCCCGATTTCGTGGAGGTGCCGAGGTCAAAGCTTAGCTCGATTCATGATTACCTCCGTTATAAGAAGAGCGAAGATATTATTTTGAATGCCCTCAAGCGCGAGCTTGATGATCCAATATTTATTTATATGGTGTACTGAGGTGTCGCAGAGGGTCTAGTGTGGAAATTGCCGTGTCCAACAGTTATACTCTGCCATCTCCTGTATACACAGATTTTGCGTTTTCCTTAGAATTCGTCCTCCGGGAACTGTAAGGATAGTAACCGTGTATTTGCCGCATGACCAGGATATCGCAAGCCCTACAACGCACTCTGTCCTGTCTCATCTTTCAAACTTCGGTGGTAAAGTTATCCTTGGTGGTGACTTAAACTGTACACTAGATTGGAGGATATACCGGCTTTTATTAAATCTAGCCTTCTTACCTTCTCAGTCAGGGTAACTTTGGAAGTGTGTTCACTAAGTGAGCAGTTTATTGTTGTGACGACTAATACTTAGGATTTTCAACAATAACTTATTGAAGCAGAAGAGTAGTTCATCGAAGAATTTATTTAGCTTTCGCATCAATGGCAATAAAGGAAACATGACTATTCCATATAGGCGAGCTTCAGATTCGCTCATTTATTGAGATGAGATTCAATCGAAGCAGGCATCGAGTTTGCTGACCGAAGTTGTTGACCGTTTTCTCCAGTTTTGCACCAGTCGCGCTGGTTGCGAGAGGGCGAGTCCCCGACCATTTCTTCCAAACAACACGAAGACGTAGCCTAGACTGGTATTGCGCGATCAAAATTCTCTTACGTTGTAGATTTCTAGAACACTTGATGCGGAGTGTTCCTGAGGGAATACATAAGTGGCGAACGCTTCTACGGAGAGCATTTCTCTGTGCAAGTTAACAAGGGTTCTTTATACAGTGACTGCGCCTGGTGCTACGTACATCCCCATGAAACACTCAGTGTCTAGTTTTCATTTTTCGTTAGTTTAGGTTTAGTTTAAAAAATATTTTCAACATTTTAAGGAGCTCTTCTTACAGCTACCACTTACCGGGTAGCTTTTAAAATTTATGTGCTTCATTTCTTTCTTCCTACCGTTCTACCAAGACAACGAACCCAAATACCTCGTCCGCGAATGGCAATTAAGATTATACCAAGAAGATCGTCTGCAATATGCCAAGTCGATTAAATCATGTTATTGCACCGAAGGGCTAACCTACAAAGTATTGATTTTACAATTTATTTTTCGTTGAATTGTGGTTTTTTGTAAAAAGAGGTCGTTAACCAAATATTAAAGTTTGAAGCGTTTTTTGTTTTGAAGTTTTTTTTTTGATTTATATATTTAATTAGAAAACAAATAAAATATGTTTAATTATTGTTAATTAATAAATAATTTCATTGTTTTGAAAATATTTAGGGTTTTTATTATTTTGATAGAAATTTTACTTAAAAACTTATAAAGTGAGCTTCGACCGAATATTAAAGTTACTCACTGTACGTTATAAATAAATAGAAAACGCCTAGTCAAAAAATCAGTGTAGCATTTCTTAATTTAATTTAATATTTCATTTTTAGCTAGAAATAAGATTGCTAGCTTAAACGTAAATATTTAGAGCTCATTTTTATGTATTTCCTACCTTCTAGGTTATCCACACGCAAGAATTGAGTGTCTTTTTGTCATTACTAACGTCCAATTCTAACTGACGTAATATATGACGAGCAACATTCATCAAAAGTTAATGCTATAAGAGGGAACAAAGAATCGAACGCACAGACAGGAACCTTAAAAACCTTAATCATCTTATGCTTGCGTTATCGTGAAAAAGAATTGTTTTTTTTAATAGAGCCCTCCTTAATAGGGGCACCTGCAATTGTTTAAGCTCTAAATGGCTTAAAAATGAATTTGAACCTGTGAAATCGTAATCCCAAATGAGGTCGTGTAAAATTAGTTAATATTTTCCTTCACCAGAATTTACTTATGTATATTGTGTCAGTTCTCTCTTTTCCTTTCATTTCTTTTACTTTCTGATCGATAAAATAAATAAGAGAAATTCATACATACGAATATCATATCTAACATCATAAAAATTTCTGGCAATAAATTTTGAAATGAAACCAAGAAGCTAATAAAATCAGTTCTCCAACTCAGCAGTGAGTATCCGTAAACTGCTTCTATAAAAATAAAGGTGGCTGGCACATTGTTTTCTGATTCGGGGATTTTTTCGCCAAGGGAGCAGCCCCCGTATAACAAGAGTAACAAATTGCTTTAAAATTAACTGTGATAGCTTTTTTATGGGCCTCCAATAAAGGCACACATAAATTGTAATGTTGGCAAAAGCCCTAGAAAGCTATCTTTACTGTAAGAAGTCGACAGCATGTTGCAGGAAGGTCTAACACCACGAAAGCGACAGCAAATGGCAAGTACTGAGAGTCAAGAACGGATGCTATAATAAAAGCAAGACTATGAAAAAGCTGGCCACATAGTTTTCCCGAGCTAAGGTGTGAGGCGAAAGGTAAGACTCAGTTGTGTGATAGCATTTTAATTTGTCTTGAAAGGAATATCTATCCTTATGTGGAGATAAGCTCGAACAGAACTGGAGAACTGAAACATCTGGAGTCAGGATCAGGGTCAATGGTGCCTTTGAAACACGTACAGTCATAAGTCATGTCTGGACTGATGATGGATGTAATTGACCGAACATGACCCCAACTGAATTTGTTTTTATCTAGAAAGTTGGGGCTCCTCATAAATATTACAGACCATAACCTCTGTCCGGCTAAATGATTATTCACAGAGGGCGGAAATGACAGCATTTCTCAAGCGACGTATAGACGGTCGAGCTACTAAATATGGAAGCAGCGGTCTCGGTCTTAGGGAGCTCATATTCCAAGTGAACATAAATTATTACTTTTAATAAAACCAGGAATTTGCAGGTCAAGATTGCAAGAAAGAAAGTGCAGAGATATATGTCAGGTATTTGAAGCATTGTGCCGTGTTTCTCTTTGAATTCTTTTAAGTCACATATCGCACTAGGTATAATATTTTCCCAAGAATGTTTTTAAATTTCTATAAAAGAAACATCAAGAAAATTACTTGGGTTAGTAGGAGCTTATGGGTGTCATGAAAAGGGCATTAAATGTTAAGAAAAATTTGAAATATTTTCGTACCCATGTTTACTGTTATCAAGATGATTGCTTGAATAAGTAAAGGATTAAATGTTATAAATTTACCTTCGACAAAATGAGCCCTAGGCATATACGGGGTGTCCAAAAGTCCCAGAATGGTCAAATAACTCGGGAACTACGCATTTAATCGCAAACGTATATTTTTTGAGATTTCTGAGGAAAAAAAATGAAAATTTTTGAACTTTAAAGTTGTTTTACTCGAAAATGCTTAGGTTAACAGAAAAATTGCAAGGAGCGACAGTCCTTAGATTTCTTCAGGGAATCTGGCCAATATTTTTGCATATATTTTTATGCGCTTCCTTTTCCTTCCAAGCAAAAAAACCAAAATAAGAAAAAATTTACATAATTAAATATTTTTTTTAAATATTAATAGAATTAACCCTTCTAAAACAGAAGGCGCACTTTTTGGTAGGAGCCAAGAAACAATTGACCATCAAAACTGTTGAACGAGGCTCCCACACCAATATGCATAGGAAAAAAAACAACCAAAGGAAAGAATAGGAAGAAAACAAGTAAGGAAACACAACATGCACAACAGATAGTCACGGTGGCACAGTGAATAGATAATACTGAAGTGCCGCCTTGCTCGAAATTAGAACATGAATTAACAGCTGTACATAAAACGTTAATTGGTTCATGCATGTCATAATTTGATCTGGATGGGTGAACAAGCAATAAAGAGTCTCCGGAGATTATGTTGGGACTGCCTGAAGGGAAACTTGCTAAATAGAGTACTCGAGTCTATATTACAGTTCAAGAGCTGGTCAATACAGTAAAACTCAATGACTTTGCGTATTTTCTCAAGTGAGGGCAAAGCGAGCAAGCGGAGGCGTTCGGCGTAGGGCGAAGTCTAAGCGGATCGTCTCAAGGGAGCCCTCTTAGCGAAAATCTGATACGATCAGCAGAAGAAGTCATTAATAAAGATTGGACAAGTTCCAATGAAGGAAAAATATATTTTTTTAAAACTCATATAAAATAAAATTTTAACTTATAAAAATTTTTCCGTTTTTCACCTAGATCTTCCAGTTCCTTCATTTCTGCACATCACATAAAAAACACCTTGTATACTTGTACTCCCTAAATTATTATGTAAAATGAAATTATTTATGTATTTTCACTTTTCATCATACTTAAATTTCTCCAATGTTATTTACCGTGTAGCTTTTCTAGTCCATTGAGCACACAAGTTATGCACAGTTTTTTCACGTGTAAATGGGGAGATGCAATTTTGTGTACAGTAAATAAATAAGAAACATTTGTAACAAACAATAACCTGAAATATATTCCTTAAGGCATGAACCCCAATCTTTTTGTAACAGTTATTAGTACAAACATAAAACCATATTCTCTGGTGACCGACAAATTAAAGTTTATTTAGCCAACACACCTTTTCTGACTAGTAATCCACTGGGTCTGTGGCTGAAATAGCTTACGAATCTACATGTTTGCTACAACACTTTCTTGAGTGATAATCCATTCAGGAACACTAAAATATGTCACTAATGGTAAAAAATGCATCCCAGACAGCCACTAAGCAAAATTTATAGGTGTCGCCCTATTGGAGTGCAATCTGCATAAAAGGAGAAAAATGGAAATATGTCTCAAGAGTGATAAATTTTTTCATAAGAACGACATACCGTGGTTGGTGCTTGAGAGGAATAGATTCCTTCCAAGTGGTAGATAGTAGGAAGGGACAATGTCCTCAAGGAGAAAACAAGAGAATTCGCGTCACTTTACAAATCGCTTTATAATGATATTATAATAACGGCGTAAAAGATGGCTCATGGCATGAGAGCAGCACTTTTGTGGCCCCAATTCTTTGCATATATCAAAAAGTTTCCTGTAACGGGTTGCAGTATAGAAATTTTTCGGCCCATGTCTCTTGATCTCTTATCATACAAATGTATAAGAGGAAGTCGTGAGAATAAAATATGAGGTGCATACTTCCTCTACGTAGAAGAATGACAAGCCTCGAATTGCTTGAAGAATGGGACTGCATAATGTAGGGCATTTCTTACGATGCAAATCCATTAAACTTTCTGGACTTTGGCGCTTAAAACTTTTGGGGATAATGGAATAACAGAAATGGAAAAATTCCATTCGTAAACATGATCGAAAAGTTTAGTCATCACAGGTATAGAGTGCAGTTTCGAACTTTAGCTGTGATGTAATATGAAAGGGAAGAGTATTTTTCGGGCTTATGGAAGTCAATAAACGTTCAAACTTCCCAATAAAATTGTAATGGGTGCCATAAAGCAGTAGTATCAGGAAATCGTCGAGGACCAATCTATCTCCGCTCCTTTCATAACTATCACAATATTTATCGAAATGTGAATACATACGAACTGAAAACTTCTGTATTAACTTCAGAATTATGCAGATCTGTTTTTAAGGATAAGTTTCAGTCAAATCGGTGCTCGGAAAACTTTTAAGATATACCCTGCAGTGCACATGAGATTTTGTTTTACTTTCAGGGATCTCTACAGATGCAAGCGTTTCTGATATTAAATATTTTATGAAGATTTAGCATCTGGTAACTTTCATACTGCTTGTGGTGATAGTATTTGCTTTTGCATGAATGTTGAAATATTAAAATAAGCCAAAGATGACGTCTTTTCTGAAGTATTTGTCCTTCCCCCGTAATGTCAAACACATCGTCCTGTTTTGATTTGCAATTTAGCTTATTTCCTTTAATAATTGTAAGTCATTTTCTTAATCTTCAGCATTTGTACTTGAGCTGCCATTTGCCGTTTTGGAGTGATGTTAAAATAATTCACGTGTGCTTTCAGTGATTTCTATTATTTCGACTCTACATATATCTTACACTATGTAAGGAATATATAATTTCTGAAAAAATAAACCAATCTGTACATTTCTTTGATAATGTAGGGTTCTTTCGGTGCGCGAGTCTGCCTTGCTCTTGTCCGGTAGTTTTTTATTTTTAACCGACTCACACTGGGACTTGTTCATATATACTAGTGCTCAAAACTTAAAAAAGTGTTATAGAGTAAGAATTTGTATTCAGCAACAGTTTACAGAGAGTTACACCAAGTAATTATTAATATTTTATTTAAATAACACATATATATGACTCACCTCTCGAACTATCAGACGTGTTTATTGAGCTAAATAAGGGTTCTTCAATAAGCATAACTGTGACTTCAGGATCGAAAGACTTTTTGTTTAATACAGGTAAGGGGCGCAAACTAGTTATCAAAGGTCAGATGAGACCAACAGCCTGTGGAATAAGTCTTTTATGTTGTCTTCTCTTGAGGTTCTTCGGCTAAAACGTTCGCGATAAATCTTGAAGTCCCTATTCTTCCTGCGCCTCTCCACTGAGCTGTCCAATCGGAAGAAGAGCGTTAGATATTATTTCATCACCATGCATAAGAATAGTTTTGACGTTATTAAATTCTTTAGAAGTAGCGCTACATAAATAACATCTTAGAGTTGATTTCGTTTCTTTATAGAATTAACCCTTCTAACTCCAGTTCTCCAGTTACCGCCTAATCGATCGGACGCGATGCGTGATCGCTCCTCACTCTGTTCAATTTCCTTTCAGTATTTTCGTTTCGTGTGTTTTGTGCGTATCTCAGCAAATTGAGTGCCACTCTTTCCCGGTCAATAACTTACCTGACACAGTTTCTCCTTGTTTACATTTTTGTCAGTGACTTTATTTTCAACTGGCCGCTATTTTGTAAGTGATTCAGTTTGTTTTTTCGCTTTTTACAGTGCCGGGAAATATTTTTGTTTTTCAAACGGAAGTGACTCAGTTTGTTTATTTTGTTTTCAATTTTGGTATTACTGCAACCTGGTGTAAAGCCTTTTGTTTAAATTTTTATTGTTAAATATTTCCGATTAATCTTCACGCACAAAATGGCCCTTTGCAAGGCATGCTCTAATGAGTTGCTAAACAATGGTGTTGCCTGTGATGGCATCTGGGGAGTGCTCCAACATTAAGCCCTGCTACGCTCTCCACGGATCAATCCTACATCGCTGATAAGGTCAACGAGATCTTCACAAAATTTGCTGGACTTCAAATTTTGTCCGATCACTGCGCCAGTCTAAACTGAAAACTGGACAAGCTACTTAAGATCGCTGAGGGTTTGACCAACGACTCGTCGCTTCTTTCAAGCAGGATTTACGAGCTTTCCTTAAAGCTGAGCGGCCTGGTCGCTTCCTTGGATGACCTCCGCGCTGGTTTACCATCGCCTTCCATCGGCCAACCTGCGGAATCTATCTTGCCAATCTTAGACGACATTCGGCGCAATGTCCGGCACGTCAAGCGGGATCTGGATTCGTGCTCAACAGCCATTGTAAAGAACTTTGAATTAATTGGCTCAGTCGGCTCTGATATCAAGAGTTTAACCACAAAAAGCTATCTCGGCCCCTCTTTTCCTCGGTCTGACACCACAGATGCTTCTGGTTTGAATTCTTCTTCTTCTGGACCTGCATCTTCTGAAGCGGACTGCTCCACTCTCCGGGATGCAACTTCCGCAGTTCCGCAGTTCAATCTACCGTGAAAGTGATTCCTCCACATTCCTCCTTGGTGCATCTTGCCTCAGATATTGATGCTCCTGCTGGTTTGGTCAAGCCCGTTATAGAGAAGGTTGCTGATGTTGCCATCAATGTCTCTCCGCCAGTGTCATCCCAACCCACTTCCACCAAATTTACGATCAACAAACTTGGCACCACCTGGACAGTATCGGAATGGGAGCAGAGAATAAAAAGGCTAGGCAGCCTTCATCTTCATCAAGCGACCATACTGCCTGAAGTTACTCTCGTCAGACGTAGGGAAATCCAGAAACTTCGAGATCTCCATCCCAAAAAAATATGTCTACTAAAAAACCTAACCTCACTAACTACCCCAAACGACCTTCTCCCATACCTAAATTTAGTATTCACCCTAACCATAAGAATCTTAGAACTAGTAACAACATAATCACTCCTCACTCTTCCGCACATCTCACCATTGACCCTAAAGCTAGTGATCCTAACTCCAATTGGCAGCTCAAAATGGGAGTGTTTCCAAATTTTAATCTAAGTACTCCAGTCAAGTATCCCAACTTTATATATTCTCACACCCTTAATCCCCCTGTTCTAGTTACACAGAAGCTTTCGAACACGTCCATTCCAACCGTCAACCCAACCAATACTGTTTGAGTTCCGTATATCCAGCACTCCCAACTTCTTCCGCGTGCCCTCCTAACCACAAACCAACTTCTTCCGACCACTCCACCACCTCTGCTCCGATTTCCGTCTGTCCCACCTATGTACACCAAACCTTGCACCCGCTACTTCCTCCGCATGCCCACCTAATTCCATGCCGTCATCCTCCTACACTGTTGCCCCGTCTCAAACAACTTCTACCTGCGTTAACCCGCCCATTCCGCTAGCCAAAACTCCTTTATCCGAACATCATTCATTTATCGATCCCCTCGTCCCACCTACAGTTAAATTGAATTTGCGCTCTGCTGATTCTAGCGATGGACGATACCTCTTGTCCCGTTTACGGAACCGTCGCATTTATGACAACGTACGTCTATTTCTAGCCTATCTGCACGACAAACCGAACTCCGTCTGTGTTGACGATAAAACCAGCACCAACGTCATGTTCAGTATACAACAGGAAGGCCTGCCCACAGACCCATCAGTCTTACTCCGACTTTTCACTAAATACCATGGATCATTCAATATACCTTCCCATAAGGTTTCAGAAGATCTATCCACCTATGCTGCGTACGTCAGTTCTCGCCGTATTTCCCATCTTCAAAAAAGTCGTAACGACTCCTTAAACTACTTTCGTTCCTAACCCCCTTGCTTTCCCTATTTCTGACTTCCCCTCTATTGCACCCGCGGTTTCCGATCAAGAACCTCTCACCAACAGCTTGTCGGTCTATTACCAGAACGTAAGAGGACTTCGTACAAAAACAACAAATATTTTCCTTAACTCTCACAAATTCCCGCACGATATCTTTGCCTTAACTGAAACACAACGAACTATTCCCTCCAAACTATACCATTTTCCGTGTTGGCGGTTGTATAGGCACCAATGATCCACCAGGTCACGGGGTTCTCAAAGCTGCTCACAACCGTTATGATGCCACCCTGCTAAAGACCTCCGACTCTACAATATCAGAATTTGTATGTATAAAAATAGCGCTAAATAAGTGCCTTCTGTACATCCTCTGTTGTTACATTCGCCCCTCTCACACCACTAGACGCCTACGGGCCCATAATCGAAGCGATCGATACCCTGCTTGAGAACGCTAACGCGTCCGATGAATTTATTTTATTGGGTGACTTTCACCTCCCCCGTATCCAATGGTCATTGTCCGAGGACTGTTCTCACTTTGTCCCCCTTAACGCATCTGCGGCCAAAGAAGCCTTCTTTACCGATCAGCTCTCCGATCAGGTCTCTTTCAAGTAAGCGGAGTCAGGAACTTCCTGGACAGACAATTAGACTTAATCTTTTTTCCAGACCCAGTTAACTCGGCTGTCGCAGAAAGCAACCATCTTCTCTCCTCCCTCGACCATCACCATCCTCCTTTGTTCCTCGTTTTCTCCTACGACCACCCTCATGCCGTTTCAAGCTCCGAGTCTTCTTTATCCTTCAATTTTCGTAAGGGCGACTTTGACAAATTAAATCACTTGCTCCTCAACTCTAATATTGGCGATATCCCTCACAATTGACGTTGCTTTAGAGGCGTTCTATTCGGAAATACACGCTTGTCTTACACAATCTATCCCTCTTCTTCCTCGTAAAAACTACGCCTCATCCCCCGTATGGTACGACAAAGTTATTTCTCCTCTTGCTCTCTTCGCAACAGGAGAAATAAACGTTGGCAAACTTTTCTTCTAACCCAAACTGAGTCTGACTATTCTTCCTATCTATCTGCTTATACCTCTTTCTCTGAACGTTGTGATGCCCTCTACCATGAGTACCTCCAACGGATGGAAACTAGCTTCATATCCGACCACAAACGTTTTTATAGCTTTATTAATTCTAAGAAGACTTCCAATGGTTACCCTTCCACCCTAAAGCTCGAGAATACCTCCTCATCTGATCCTAAGGTTATCGCTAACCTCTGTAAAACGATAAAGATGTTGATGTTATCGCCACCGATTTTAGTAAAGCCTTCGACAAGATCTCCCATCACGTTATCTTGTTCAAACTTGATCGCCTAGGCTCCCCCCCCCCCCCTCAGATTCATCTCCTGGATTCGATCCTACCTCAACAACCCTCAGTACAATGTTCTTTTCAGTTCAGCCCTCAGGGCAGCCACCTAGGTCCATTGATTTTTATTCTCACAATAAATGATGTTGAATGTGTCATCATACACTAAGAGTTGTCCATTTATGCCGATGACATGAAAATAATCAAACATATCTCCTCCACTACCGACTCTCTTCTCCTGCAAGACCTCGATTCATTCATCACATGGTGCATGAAAAACTTTCTAGAGCTCAATGTCTGCAAATGCCAGTCCATCTCTTATTCCCGCAAGCGTCTTACCACCACCCCGAGAGTCTATATGTTAACCGACGTACCAGTCCCTATCGTTACCTCTTTGTGTGATTTAGGAATAATCTGTGTTCCGTTCCCACATTGACAGCATAATTAACAGAGCTCACTCCGCGCTAGGGTTTGTAAAGCGCTGGTCTAGAGAGTTCTCCAATCTTTATGTTTCCAAATCTCTCTACGTCTCCTTCGTTAGACCTCTCCTTGAATATGCCAGCCAGGTATGGTCCCCTACACAAACAACTCACATTAATAGGATTGAATCTGTCCAGCGTAGGTTTATTCGCTTCGCTCTACGTGATCTTCCGTGGGTAGACAGATTCAACCTTCCACCTTATGAAAACCGTCTGAAACTGATAGACTTACAACCTTTAAGTAAACGTCGTGATGTTTCCGACATTCTCTTCATTTATCAATTATTAACTATTGCCATAGACTGCCCCTCAATCCTGCAATCTTTACTCATCTATACCAATCCCCGTAACCTTAGGTCAACTCCCCTTTTCCGACCGGACCGCCATCGCACAAGCTACGGTCAAAGCGAGCCAATTACCAGGGTGTTACGAAAAGTCAACGAGCTTTCCTCTTTTGACTTCCATCTGAGTAAATCATCCCTCCACAAAGCCTTATATCTTGACCCCGCCCATCTTTATCCTGATCGCCTACCTTAATTCTTCTTCCTTTCGCCGTCTGCCAGTAATCAATATATATAGCTCATATTGTAGCTTATACTTTTTGTTTATTTATTCTTTATTATCATTTATTATAGTCTGTAGAATTAGTTTTAAGTTATAGCTTTTATTTTGTATTTTTATTTTGTATTTTTTATGCAATATCTTGTATTAAACTTAAATAAATAAACTCAGACGGCGCACTTCTCAGGCAGGAGCCTAGAATCAATTGACCTATTCGCCAGAATAAACTCGTAACAATATATTGTGGCGAACTAGGCTCCCACACCAGCATGCAAAAAACATTAGTAAACAAAAACTAGAACATGCCAACACACAACAATCAAGGGAGCACGGACAACAGAGAACGTTTCAGCAAATCCTTGGTAAGAGTCAGGTCAAAAACAGGACACATATTCACGGATCTATACATGCGATCTATAGGCTCATGCATACGATAGTTACACCGAGAATGAACAACATGCAGTAAAGGCAATCTGCTTAAGCTTTACGGGATATGCCTATAAGAAACCATACTTGCGAGAGTGCGAGAATCTATGTTTGAGTTCAAAAGCTGTTGAATAAAGACTAGGTCAGCAACTCTACGTCGTTGTTCCAACGAATGCATATTAAGCAACCGAAGGCGATCCACATAAGAAAGAAGCCTGCGTGGATCATTCCACGAAAGGTCTCTTAGTGGGAACCTAACAAAGTTCCGCTGTACCGACAATGCGTCTAGAATGAACAGCATAGCAGGGAGACCAAACCTGAGATGCATACTTAAGAATTGGTAAAGAAAAGAATAAGTGAGCTAAGATCTTCCGATTAGAAAAGTCCCTTGGCCAACGCTCTAGATAACCCAGAACTGAATTACTCTTAGAAACAATGTAGTTAATGTGCAAGTTTACGGTCAAGCTTCAGACGAAGGTCAGTTACGGACTGCATGCGACTGATGTTAGTTTCCGCAAAGGTATAATCAAAGACGAGCTGATTTTAGTTCCTAGACACATTTATCCAAGTAAAGCTGCAGGCCATTAGATCCACACCAGTTCTTGAATGTATTTAAATCATCCTGAATGCAAGAAGAATCATAACTGTTTCTGACGCATGAGAAAATCTTCATGTCAACTGCGTAGATTAAAACTTTGGAGTGCTTAATCAGAGGAACAATGTCGTTTTGCAAGAATAAGCAGAAACGGCTCCAGATGGCTACCCTGCGGTACGCCAGATGAAGCTCTAACGATTATGGATAAAGTATTATGGAAAGAAACTCGGCATGTCGTATCTTTTAAGTAAGAGCAGATCCAGTCGAGACGGAGTTAGATCAATTCGTTGAGCGTCACAACCAACATGCCCGAGTTCGAGACCAGATGACCCGTAAGAAATTAAAATAATCTACTCCGTCTCTGGGCTGTTGTCTAGCTCGCAGCAATGCGATGCCAAAACCATGCTAACGCATCAAAGGGTTGTCCCCTAGGTTTTGGCCACATCGTATAAAAAAAAAAAAAACAAACAAAAATTAAGGCGGAAAACCCAACTTTTCAAGTTAAAGCATAATCATAGAATGAGGGAGCTTATCAAATGCCTTGCTAAAGTCGGTGTAGATGCAGTCAGTATGGGAACCTTGTTGGAAGGCAGAGATAATGTGGGATGTTAATTCAAGAAGGTTAGTTGTCGTCAAACTACCTGGCAGAAAGCCATGTTGATTAGATAAGATTATCCCCTTACACTGACCAACAAGCTGTGAATATATAACAGATTCGAACAAATTGGGTATGCAGGAAAACTTCGCGACTGGCGTATAATTTGTTTTTAAGCTTCTATGGCCCATTTCATAAACAGGAATTATAACATAGGAAATCTACCGGCCTGAAGAGATTTGTTGAAGATGAGTTAGAGTGGAGTGAGTAAGGCGTCAGAACAGGGTCTTAAGAATGCAGGTGAAACACCATCAGGGCCAAAAAAAATTACATTTTAAGTTCCTTTGTACCATCCATGATAATATCACGAGATATAATGGGCAAAGCGATTGAGGCAGCGGGACGTTCCTGGATATGATCAAAACTCTTCCGGGGAAGGCACGAAGTTACCTGATGAAAAGTCGTCTTCAAAAAACAATGCAAAGTTGTCGGCATTGTATCACTTTGTAGATCTATAATTATAAGTTTTTTTCTTCATATTTACAAATTAAAAAAAGGTACGAGGATCATTATGCAAGGTATCGTGAACATTATCAAGGTATTCCCTGTATAAAGATGATGATAACGCTAAAAAGCTGTCAGGACAATAAAAGAAATCACAGTGAGCAGACGTGCTTCTACAGCTTTAGTAGGTTTTCCATAACCTATTATTATATTCTTAAGGCTCCGTAGTTCTCTACGGGGGAGAATGACAGAATTATTTCGACCGTTCAAGCGATACACACGAATTAAACAGATCATAAATCCTATCATAAAACACGGAAACACAATCGTCGATATCGTTATCATAAAATAGAGATGGGATCGATTGAGAGGATCCTGTTTGAAAGATCAGAGAAGTCCTCCTTTTTAAAATCAAGAACGCACTGATCAACGTTGGGGTCAACAATATTAGAACCATCGTAGCTGAACGATAAGTATTCTTTTTTACAGGTCTCTCTAGAATAGTTTTGACGTTATTAAATTCTTTAGAAGTAGCGCCACATAAATAACATCTTAGTGTTGATTTCGTATCGGATAAAGAGTTTTAAATTTTGCGATCTACCATGGTGAAAAAAGGTTATTTTGCTATCAATATTGCATTTTTCATTTTTGCAGAGCTAAACAGTTTTTTTTCCTAAATTCCAATTTTATGGGCCTACAAAAGCGAGGAGAAGAAGGTCTTTGATTTTGCCATATGACGAAAATTTGATCATTATTTAACCGACTTCCCAAAAATAAAGAGGTTCTAAGTTCGATGCGTTTTGTTTTTTATGTCTGACCGGGTACAACTTGTAACGCGTCGACCGATTTTGATGATTCTGTTTTTATTGGGTAGAGTATGTTCACCGATTGGTACCATGTCAAAAAAATTTTTGGTAGGGTGGGGATGAAACCTAACTTTGTAACGCGTCGACCAATTTGGATGGTTCTTTTTTTGTTGCACAGAGTATTATCCCCCATTGATAATAGGAGAAAAAAAAATTTGTCCTAGGTTGGAGGGAGGAAGAGTATGTTCCGTGGTTGATACCACGAGAAAACAATTTTGGTAGGCTGGGGGTGGAGGGTGGGGATGGAACCTTACTTTGTAACGCGTGCTCCGATTTCGATGGTTCTTTTTCTGTTGTATAGAGTTTAATTCCCCATTGCTAATAAGAGAATAATTTGGTCCTATGGTGAGGGGTGGGGTGGGGGGAGGAGTAGTCTAACTTCGTAACGCGTGGACCGATTTGGATAATTCTTTTTTTGTTGGGTAGAGTATGCTCCCTGGTTGATACCACGAGAAAAAAATGTTGTTTAGGTTGGGGTGTCGGAAGGGGGGTGGAACCTAACTTTGTAACGCGTGGACCGATTTGGATGGTTCTTTTGCTGTTGTATAGAGTGTGATCCCCCATTGCTAATAGGAGAATAATTTGGTCCTATTGTGGTGGTGGGGGAGGGGGAGGGGTAGTAACTTCGTAACGCGTGGACCGATTTCGATGATTCCTTTTCTGTTTGGTAGAGTATGTTCCTTGATTGATATCGTGAGAAATTTTTTTTGTGGAATGGAAGTGGGTTAGGGGGTTGAACCTAAATTTTTAACGCGTGGACCGATTTTGATGGTTCTTTCTTCGTTGTATAGAGTAGAAGACACGAAAAAGTGAAAAATAAAATAGTTTTTAAAAAAACGTTGAACCGACTTCACAAAAAGCGCTAAAAAGCATAAAATAATTTTTCATTTTATATCTATTACGACATTTTGAAGTCGATTGATCGATGAAGCACCAACAAATAGCGTCATTCTGCTTTGTTTTCCGCCGCACACAACTGACAATATACAGCCACTTGACGTTGCTTTCCTGAATAGACAATGAGAACCAACTGGTCCTGGCAGATTTTGGTAATAACACTCCTACAAATATAGCACATGATGATTCAGCTAATAATTTAAGTGACTCCGAAGAACATGCCACCTTGCAAGTTCCAAATAGAAATAAAGCTTCTTCTATAGTACGTCTTCACCACAACCAAGTCCCGCCACATCTGTACCTACAGGTTCACTGTTAAGAAGTTGATAACTCATGTCTTTAATACTTTCCAACCACATTGTTATCAACAAAATTTATCAAAAATGGATTTACAGGAATAGTTCAAAAGTAAAAAAGTGCTGCCCTGAAAAGTAGCGATTTTCGACTTACCAACTTATTCCCTGAGACCACAGCAATATTTTATAAAAATACCAAAATCTACCGAAAAAATTAATTAGATGCTATTTAAAACACTTGAATGTTTATTTATTTATTACAACTATAACTAACTTATTCAAATGAGAAGCCTCTGATGGCTCTCAGTTGCCATCTAGAATAACCCAGCTCAATGTAGGCAGTGTAATCATTATAAAGGCGTGACGTAGAAGCGATAGGCGCGTGCATACACGCTGAGTTCGCCCGGAGAGGTCAGATTACAGCCAGTCAACAAAAGCGGTGGGAACCCCAACAGATGAAGTTTATGAATAAGAATCCCGTCGTCAATTCTGGCGAAGGCCTTACTAAAATCTGATAAAAGAATAGGGGCAACAGATGAACAGCGATTTTTCAGGAAAGACAAAGGGACACCATCTGGACCACAGAAAAATCCGTTAGACAAATTTGATAAATAATCAGTGACGGTAAAGTCTTCAAAAACTAAGTGCTGGAGTTCAAGGGAAGTATGGGGAAGCCTAGTCAAGGGGGAAAAATCGGTGGAAATAGTATCATAGTCAGAATCGCAGAACGGTCAATGTCGGGCTCAGCGAGTACTTTCGCCCAGTCATAGGCCTAGAGCCAATCATTGAGGGAAGCAGAGTCAGTCGCCTGGAAGTTGAAAAAGCAGTATCCAAGGGAGATAAAAGACTATCGGGAGGCTCAAAATACAGGAAAACCTGGAGTGCAGGATGTTGGCTGGACTCCGGGATTAGAGGAGTCAGGCACCTTCTCACAACCGAGCCACCCGGTTTGGTCAAAAAAACCAGATCTAGCGCTTTTCCAATTCATTGGGGGAGCACCCGTAAGGTAATTCAAAAGTTCCTCAGTCTCTGAGGAGTGAATCCAACTAACTGTGGAAAGGTTAGAGTCACTAAAAAGAATCATCTCATCGGTGGGCAGCAGGGTGACCCAGAGGGAATAAAGACGTAAATTTTCTCTGGGGGAACTTTAAGGTAACGCATAAAAGCTCTTGGTCGCCGGAGCAAGCAATCTGCATGATTGAGCAAAGGGGTGCTCACCCTGATAGCGCAGAGCAAACCTCCACCAACCAGAGCGCACAATTCGGAGTGGCGGTTTCGCCAAAAAACCTGAACTTCAAGTCCAACGAGCCCAGCCTCAGATATACCGCCACATAACCAGAACTCAGTCAGACAAATGACGTCAAAGTCGGTGGAGCTGGGGGCGGAAAATTAGGGCGAGGTTTTGGAGCGCAACCCAGTCACGTTGGCATTATTGGAGGGAAAATAATTATTATTTTAGGTGCTGTATAGCCGTGGACACGACTACTACACAAGGGGGTTTGAATATTTTTTTTCAAGTCAATAATTTCACCGAATTTTTTTGTAGTATGATAAAATGCTGATCCAACACTAAGTTTATGCGTATTGTAGTCACCTTTTTTGATCTCAAAAAATAAATTTCAAAAAAATCCAAAAAACTTTTTCGATTTTTTTTTTCAGACAGTGTTCAGAAAAACTCTAGATACCTATAGATGTTGTCGGTTCGATGCTTACTGAAAAACTAGCTTACTAGCTAGCGTCTTAGACTAGACGTTGAAAATAGCTTCACAGGGCTGCACAACCGGGGACACCCCTTAACAATTTGAGGGTTGCCTCTATTACAAGCTTTAGTAAGTGAACTAGTGCTATATATCACATTTATGTTTTTGGTGGGTTAAATGCTTAACAAATCTGTCTTCACTGTCTATACTTCGGTTTACGACTTGCGTTGACTCTTAAGAACAATAGGGAAATTTTGAAATGAAAGATGCAAGTTTGTTTTTAATATGGCCTCATAGAGCCAACATTTATTTCTCATACATATATTTCATATTTAGATTTTCACTTTTGCGAGATGTCTATCTACAGAATATGAGATAAAGATATAAAACTGTAATATGTATTTAAATTTTGAAAAATGTTTATCCGGAAATTTGTTGTTCCATCCCTCCATTTCAATGAAAAAATCGCAAATTACACCAGGCGTGATTAACCTGTCAAATCCCTCCATTCTCAAGAACTAAACAAATCGTAACAACCAAAAAAAAAGCTTTATTGAAAACCCATTTGCAAAACCGATTCCAGATAATGTGCGAGGTTTTATGCTTGATCAGATGAGACTTTCCATTGCCGTAAAGATATTTACAGATGCTTTCGGATTTCTTTTAATCTTTACCTTTTATCCCTTGTTCAGTCGACCTTTTAAGCCCGTCCAAATAAATTTTACAGTGAGTGGTAAAATTAATTTTCTTCGAGACCCTTTACTGGCCCTGTATCAATGTATTCAATCATAGTTCACCCTCTTTTGAAAAGCCTTCAGTAATCTTCCTGTAGTCCTAAGAAAGATTCTTTAGGTATTTGATTTCGGTCGTCTATTTAAATTTGCTGTTTCTCCGAATGAATAAAGATTAATCAAAGAGATATCAAATATATTCTTCTTGGGGTTAATCAGAGATGAAATGGAGTTTTTAATGCCTTTCAGTTTTGTCAGAAATCCTAAAGGCAAGGCGAACGGATTTGAAGACCGGCTGCAAAAATCAGACAATGGGCAAACGAAACTTTGATTCGGCGACTTATGGGAGTAATTTCCGTATAAAAGAAGGGTGTACTTTACATCATCCTCTATTATCAGTTATTTGATGCTATTTGGAGAATTTCAATAAGCATCTTTACAGCTTCAGCTGTAATTCATCCATTGGGAGAAGATTTTCGACATTCAATACAGACGAACTTCCTTAGCAAAAATTATTGACTTCGAGAACTGCGAAATAACTGAGTTTCTGTGGTACAATTTCCATCTTCTGACCGGCAATTCCTGATCATCTACTTTTTGTACAGAAATACCAAAAACAAAGCTGCATAATTTAATCCGAAATTGCAAATAGTCTCGGAATGAATTGAAAAGTTTTCTACAATAAATCCTCAAGCAGAGAGCTCTGGTCCCAGATGTAATAATAAGATTGGTCCGAGAGCATATATATACTATATACGGAAATTGTGCACCCGGCAAGCATTTGAAAGCAGAAAGCATCAGATCCGGAAGAAAACTACTTTCCTCGGGGGTCACAAGGAAGGAAAAGGTAATAACAGTGGAACTAAGTACAAAATGTCCAAAAAAGGGAAGGGAAAGATGTTTTGAAATTGCACTAAAATAGGTGGGGAGAGCTCCAAACGAAATGGGTATTGTACTCATTTAACTCTACTCGTACCAGAGAATTTTATCTCTACTTAAAAGTGATATATTTCGTGAATGTCTCCACGCTTGTTTAACCTGCACCAAAGCGAACGTATATACTTCGTCTAATCAAGGATTTTAAGGAGAAAAGTCGGAAGAATAACTGAGGTATTAAGGGATAATTTTCAACAATGTTTTTACGTTTTCGTGAATTTCTTCTTTAGTTTTTTTGTTTTTTTGTTTTTAAATTTCCATTGCATAAGAAGTTATGCATAACCAAGAAGAGAAAGTTTAAATTGCACCTCGGAAACGATAAAGATTTAATACTTTTGGCAATACCTTGGAAGAAAAACGTTTTCCTTTTACTTATGAAAGCATTAGGTAAAGACATTTTGGTAGATTTACACATTCAGTAAGGTTCTAAGTAATGTACAAGTATTCATGGATCCGTCATGATAATTTTCTGTACC
The DNA here is from genome assembly GCA_964036015.1 of Leptarthrus brevirostris. Lineage (NCBI taxonomy): Eukaryota > Metazoa > Arthropoda > Insecta > Diptera > Asilidae > Leptarthrus > Leptarthrus brevirostris. The sequence goes on from OZ038374.1 coordinate 94,526,740, forward strand.
TTGAGAGAAATGTACATTCTTTTTGAAATATCAGAGAACTCATTTCACGATTTCTCGGACTTAGTATTTGAGTTATATCATAAAAAATAAGGGGTGTAAGCTCCAGTTTATTATTTACCATAGTATAGTATGATGGAAGTTCCAAGCAAATCGGTGGCAAGGTAATTCCTCCCTAAGGGTTTTGATGAACGAAACATGTAATCTTCTGCGCTGAAGAATTCAAAAAAGTTTCGAAAATTTACAAAATATTAAAAAACTGGCGCTAAAGCTTTCTAAAAGAAACAGCTTAGGAAACTCAATCCATAAATCAGCTACGTGTACACACACGACTTGCTCCAAAATTTTCTACAACAATTAAAAAACTCGTAACTTTCTCTTCTCTTTCTCTCTCTAATTTCCATATTCCCTAGTGGACCTACAATTTAATGTGGATTCTAAACCACTGACAATTTCTCTCTCCCAAAACAACCATAGGGATCTCCGGGTTGTTAGGTCGACACGTTATCACTTAAGGGGGGAAGTACATAAAGAGGCCGAAAAAAGGACTTTTTTGGGATTTATTTTTTTTTGATTATTTTCGCGTCAAAAATGGTCTTAAAATGATTTTTTTGCTATGTCCGTAGTCTATCTAGAGTAGTTGTTTATGCCCTTTAAAATGAGTGCTGGATGAAGAAAATCGGTTCACTAGTTTTTTTTTGTAATCTTTTACGCCAATTTGAAAAACATGGTTTTGAGAAAACGCCGTTTAAAGTTTGTCCCGAAAAACTGACGAAAAAGATGGTGATAAGGAGAAGGAAGGTAAGAGGGGAGGGGTATTCTCAGAAAAATCGGTATTTGGACTGAAAACATCGAGAACGCTCCTTAACAAAGTCGCATTCATCACTCTAAATTCCAGAGCAGAAAAGAAATCCGGTAAGCGGAATCACGCGCGCAGCAGAGATCCTCGATCCCGGATCGGCGCCGACCACTTTCAATTTTCGAGATAGGCTTTTGGAATTTTGGAATTATATTCTTAGAGCATATACTTATCGATTAAGACAATAAAAAAATCGATTTTTGAAAACGTCTTCATGTACTTCCCCCCTTAATCCACTGACGACTTTTAGTTTTCTCTTACTTATAATTATTATTTCTACGTTAACCAAGATAATGTCTCTATCTGCCTGATTCATTTATCTCCATGTGGGGCATCTATTACACCGACTTCTCTTCTGGTTTTACTACACCAATTATCCTTCTGTTGTGGTTCTGTGCCAGCGTCTTCATCTGCTGCCGAGACATATTAATTTTGTGCTGTTCTCCTCAACGGATCATTTCCATGTTTTTCACGATGATACAATTCGGCGTCTTCCTTGAATCCCGTTAGTGTTGCAATCAGGAGAATTTTCAGTGATTTGGTTTGGTCTATCCATTGCATATGTCATCTTCGAATACCAATGTAATAGAATCGTGCTCTGTGGGATTGTGTATGCCTTTATAGGTAATGACCTCCAACCAGTGGATCTGTTGGATTGAACGAAGGCACCGGTTAGTTGGTAGCCACCAGGTTGTAACCGATCAGCCTCACATATACGATAGTATGGTCCAGTGCAGGAACCTCACCTGAACGGATTTAGCACCGCTATGAAGTGCTTAATTTAAGCAGCCGCAGCTATTGAGGAACTTCGTTAGATCCTTTAGACCGACCATTTCGGGAGTGTTGGCCAAGGGTGTGAAATCTGCTGCTGGCCAAACCCGGGAATTCGCAGTCGCACAGAAAATTTGAAATGCTTTCAACTTCCCTTCCATCCAAACAGCTCAGGCAGAAATCGTTAGTAGGAATGCGCACGCGGCAGTGACCCGTTATAACCGCAGTGATGTAATGGAGATTCGGGTAATATAAATGAAGTTCTCTTGTTATTACAATTACCCCACATCTTTCTTGATAGGTGCCAGGTTGTCAGACAACTCCATCTATGCTCGGTGAGCTGAACAGCTTTCAGGTCGAATCCTCTTTTTTTCCGATATTAGAGGCAGTCCTATCTCTATCTCTCTCTCTTTCATCGAAGGCCGCCTTATTAGCTGATACGTTATTATGACCGCGTACCCAGTAGAGAATCACCTTGTGTAAAACCCCAAATTTTTTAGGCCGCTACGACATCTACGCACCAGTCGTGCTTGAGTCAAGCGCCTTGTCATCCATTTGACTATCACATACATATTTCACTACGTCTTTGTAGGTAGCATAATAGTTAGGAGGAATCCGAAACAGCTGAACATACAAAAGCATTCTGGAGAACTCTTAATGCATCTGTATAAAAAAAACAGTCAGATTTAATAAGGCCCAGACTATACAGAGGTTGTGGGGAAGACGACGAGACTGTTTTACACGTCCTTGGCCAATGCACGGAATTTACGTAAAGAATATCTCAATTTTCATCGATATAGTCAGTATAGATCAGTCGTCTTCTTTAGACTTTTTAGACAGTCAGGTATCCAGTAACTTCAGCTGGAACAAACATATACATATATTCCATGACAAAAAAACGCAAGGAAATGTTTGGAAGCCTTACAAATATGTAAGAAATACTTCAAAACATCATATCAGGCTATTATAATCCCCATATTTGGGCTGGACAAGATACACCGTTCACTGTCTACGCTTAAAAAATACTGTGATGCCTTTCACAGGTTGATTCACTGGAATATCGACGCACCGTTGGTGTACGAATGTGAAACAGTTTACCATCTTATGTTTTTCACCTCTCGTTTGGTATTGACATTATTTCTAGAGGGTTCTGAATCTATACAACCAGTGAAGTGAGTGTCGAACAAGGTCTAGTGTTTCATTACTGTTCTTCCTTTCCTCAAATCGCACCCCACTATCCTGCCGAATTGATCCCAGTCAGTTCTAGCCACTTTCCTAATTTCACTGGTGCTCTTTTTTGTCAGCCTTGTCTAAATGTTTCACTTGATGTAACTATAGTCAGAGAATGAGGGCATGTCGAGTACTCTTCGATCCCTTAAGTTACAACTCTCCGTTTCTGTAAACAACATGACATCGAAAACATTTTCACTGGTTGATCCTTTGTACGTTGACACATAAACCCGGTTGCCAAGGACTAGGTTAATGGTTAGTAGTGTAGTAGAGAATAACCTGCTTCCTCATATTACGTTGCGAGGGCTGATATGTCTCCTCCAATTACTAGGTTGAACTTTTACCTGTTCGCTTCTGCCACTAGCGATTTAAAGTCCTCCGCTGACCGCTGCTATAGATAAATATGCTGCAATTAGAACGGAGATTGACATTAAGTTCCTTTCTCACTAGTGTAGCCGAAGGTTTCTTACCTTCAGCTTGTGCGAAGAAGGGCGTTTACTTTCTTGACGCTGGTCCCCTAACAGTTCCACATGCTAAAATTAAGGTTTCTGAATGAGCCCCAAGTCAGCTTCTTCTTCGTTTAGAGTTCTAAATAGTTCAGCCGAGACCTATCTACTGTGGTGGAGATTTATTTATATTATATTACCTTCAGCATCTGTGGACGTTCCACGCTCTTGTACTCTTGTACTTGCCTCTAGCGTGATCAGGTTTTTGACTTTGTGATGACGCTTTTTGAGCCGTAGGTATACGAACCTACGCCAACCTACGGATTGCGTTGTTGGAGGAGCTTGAACGCCGTCTCCGTTGGCACCACGCGAGTTATGTCAGAACATAACTTTTTCCATGGTAAAAGCAAAGCTGCAGACACTTCGTCAGCAGCTACCTTCGACATTGAGGAAATAAAAAACAAATATGGAATTAAATAGCGATAATAAAAATTATTACGAGTACACTTTATCGCATTCACTGAAAACATGACTAGAAAGATGCCATCTAAACATATTAGATTTCAATTGTTAAGTAACCTGTGGGAACATTTTCCACTAGTAATCTAAGTAAGTAAGCCTTCAAATTATAATCGGAAATTCAGTCCAGGAAAAACTTGCAACCCGAAATAATCAGAACAATTTGTCGGTAATTTTATATTCTGTTAAATCAATTTTGCTCTTCGAATTTTGTGATCCTGTTAAACATTGTGTTTTTGTTAAATAAAGTGTTTTTCTTAAAGGTTTGGATTTTTCTTTAAAAACCTCACCTAAGTGAAGAAAAAGTTAAGTCACTTGGAATGAATTCCTTCGCTTTTGGAGCCATCGGTTTCTCTACAGTCTACACTAAGTGTTTACAGTCTCAAGAGAGGCGCCCTCAAACAGGTTTTTCTTTGACTTTGCTACACTAGTCCAGCGTAAACTAGTCGTTACACTTGACTACTTTCACATCATTAAACCAGCCATGCGAGTTGTGATCTTGTGCTGGTTTTAGGCTTTTTCTCTTGGTTGGCAGAAATTTTTTCCTCAGCTAACTACTGGGTCCTCTTCGCCGCCAACTCTCCCACTATGTGATCTTAAATATTTAAGCAGAAAGCCGAGTTTCCAGCCGCGGAACCCTTTCTGCGATCGAAGCATTTTCTACCCTTAGCCACCGTGTCCCTTGCCCAAGTCAATCTCTTCCACTCCCAAGGGGTGCAGTTTGGCATCTTGCCAAGGGAATCCACGAGCCTCACGGCAGCCTTCCTGTTTTGGTCAGGACTTAGCGGATGCTCCTCTTCCTAAAAGTTATCCCGGTCTGAGCATCCTTGAACTCCAGCTCCAGGATTAAGTGCTTTTTTGTTTTGTGTCCGCCGAGCTGATTGTGACGGCAGTCTTGCTATCTCCGCTGAGATCTGCTCTAGACATCTCAGGCGCAGGGTTTCGACACGAGTCCTCACCGTTCCCGCTGGCAGTCACAGCACGGACTCTCGGCGACGTTTGATCACTGTCCGAGTTGAGTCCTTACCGGACATTCCCCATCTGCGCCGGGTGTTTCAGATCTGACGTGCCAAAATGGGTGGGGTGTTAGATCTCACCTAGGCAAACAAAAAATTGTATGTCAGGGGAGGGGGGCAATGTCAACCGCTTGGTAGTTACAAGGTAATTCATAAATTTCAAATTTTCAAGGTATGTGCATTGCCCTTTCATTTTTATCTTTTGATCTACCCAACACAGCGACAATGTTGATCTAACGGCTACCATTCACTTCCAAAAGTGAAAAAAATGGTATGCGATTACCTAAAATTCCCCATTTTCCCAAATTTTCTCCAAAATTCATATAATAAGTAGGTACACCTTTTTGTATTTTTATTGGATTGCCAATCTTATTACCTTTCCCAAAAGGTGCAACATGATTAGAAAACCCGCATCCTTACAAACCCCTGTCTACCTAATTATTTTATTGCACAATAGGTAGGAAACTTTTTAAATAAAGGGTTTTTAAGATAAAGGGTCGAAAATGTTTGTTTTGGGTTATCAGATAGGTAATTTATTTGAATTATTGCTGCAAAACTGTTATAAAATGTTAATGTAATTTTGCTTTAGTACCGACCAATTTTAGCTTATGTTAGTCAGAATTCACACCTTTGTATCCTGGCGTTCGGTTACTCGTACCTGTTAGAAATTTTTCTATAAAAAAGGGTCAGTTAGCAAGAATACCTATCATAGTTGAAAAACGGGTGTTTTCAAGCGAATATTATTAAAACATGGTAGAATTTACTTTTGAGGAATACGCGGATATTATTTACATTTATGGTGCAGTAGACGGAAACGAGAGAGCGGTTGTACTGGAATATCAAAGGAGATTCCCTAATCGACGATCACCCTAAAGAAAAGTACATATTTACACGGACTTTCCGAAGGTTAAGAGAAACAGGAAGTGTAATTTCAAACGACAGGGAGACACGAATCGAAACTTCGTGAACTTCTGCCGACGTCGAGCAGCAAATAAACACCATCGTCAGGTAAGACCCTGAGACGAGCACGAGATGAGTCGCATTATTATTAGAAGTGTCTTCATCTAAGGTTTGGAAGGTTATTCATCGAGAAGGATTACGTCCATATCACCATCAGCTAGTCCCAGGACTACTGGAAGAAGATGCCGAGAGCAGGCTGGAATTTAGCACTTGGCTTCTGGAACGAGACATTGATGAAGGGGAGTTCCTGGACCGAATTCTGTGGAACTTCCATAACCTCCATACCTGTCAGAAACTAACCCATGCAGGATAAAGGGGACTTCATTCCAGCAGAGATTCAGTGTCATTGTTTGGGCTGGCATCATCGGCAACCGTTTAGTAGGACCATTCATTTTGTCCACTCATTTTGACACGTCAGATCTGAAACACCCTGTATATCTTCTTCCAGGAGTATTTTTGCTTATACCTTAATCTGGCATCACTCGATTAACTTGTGCTGCATGGATGGCCCACCAGCAGCCTCAACTAGCTCCCGGCGTTATAGTCCAATCTGTCAGCGATGCACGCAAGCCCTTCCAACATGCTAAGATATATAGTATATGCGAGGAGGGGAATCTATTGCAGAAAACAGATCATTAAAATGTTCCAGTAATAATTATTCACTATCCCACAGTTATCAGTAATATCAAAAACCATACCCTTTCTACTAGATTAATAAATACCTAATTAATGGAGTGACGTATTTTTGCCCTCAGTATTACTTGCTTTCAATAAACTTATTTTTGGCGTCAATACCATATTTCTTGGTTGAGGCCTTCAGGTCGATTTAAGCTTAGTTAATTAACTTATACTTCAGGTAATCAGGTTCGCCCGGTCAACCATTCCTCGGAACGTGTCATATACATACTTCCATCTTCAGGTGAAAATATCCATCAACTGAATTATAATCGGACCAAACGGCGTATATTTTCGAACATTACCAAAAGGCCGGGGTTCCGGGTTCGAGACCAGATCTCCCCGTGAGCTTTTATTAAGAAATTAAAATAATCCACTCCGTCTCTGGGCGGTTGTCTAGCTCGCAGCAATGCAAAAACATTCTAACACATCAAAGGGCCCTTCCGGCCAAAACCATGCTAACACATCAAAGGGTTGTCCCCTAGGATTGGCCTTATCGTATAAAACAAAAAAAAATACCAAAAGGCTTTGTAACTACTACCATGTTTCGTGGGCTGAATCTGATATCTTTGGATTGAACTGTTCGACTTTGCTATCCCTACCATAAGCTTAAACCGCCTCCACAAAAAAATGAGCGGCCGTCTCATACATTTTGTAGTATTTTTATTTATGCTTAATTCATTAATACCTAAGGCATAAAATTTGTTGTTTATAAAAACATTTTGCAAAATATGAATTGATAAGTTCAAATTTAAAATTATCAGGATATTTCGGAATACTACTCATTTCCGAATGTACACATACGTAAGTTTCAGATCAGTAAAACCAAAGAGCAATTTCAATGAATCCGATTTCCATAAGTAGCTCTTGCTCTTTGCCTACTGAAGGATCCAAATGCACTTGATGATACACTCCATAAACCTGAAGACGATGCAAATTATTTTACCAAGTGTAACTTTGTCTTCTTATCCTACCCTTTTGAATCCTCTCCACAAGATTGTGCCACACAAAACCTCATCAATGGTTCCTCAAAGTTTGAACAGCTTTGGTCATTGTCTGATGGCACTTAAGTGGACGGCTCTCGACGTGAATGGATATATGTGTCCTCACTTCACAGTTGAATAATGTCAAAATGCTCCTGAAAAGAGGATGTTATCCCCCAGGACTGTCTTCTGTCCAAGTGTTATTTTTGCTTTTATTCTCTTTTCTTTCTTGGAATATTCGACTTAACAATTTCAGGAGACTGCTTGACCGTGATATGTCTGTTGATGTTTCTTTAGATTTCATCGAAATGGGAAGCAGTATAGGAGATTCAGAAACGATAGGTCAGAGATTTGTTTTGATTCCTCTCTAGGGGGGACTCTAACACGTTTTGATTAAATCTGCTGATGGCTGATGACACCATGTTGTATTGGATATACTTTGACTTTTTTTCTGTGTATTTCGTTCTCCCTTGTTAACTCACGTAAGTCGGTCACAAAAATATATAACCGAGCCAATACGTAGGAAGTATCTATTTCAGCTCTTTGCTATGTTTTTTTGCTTGGAAAACGGAACAAATATTTCTTCACGAAGTTGATTAAATCTGAAATGTTTTTTTAAATCAGTCGGGACAACATTTTATAAATTTTTAACAATTCTTTTTTATGTTTGTTTCAGCAATGGATGCCGGTGAATTGAACATTTTTAAACTTCCAGTTGTGTAAAGCGTGCAAAAATATCAATCTGATAAATTTATGAAAAAATTTATTTATGTCCATAAACTATCTGGTTACTATTCTGTTTTTGAAACTCCAATGATTAATATTTCCACTATGGCACTAATGAAATCTTTGTTAATTTTAGCATGAATGATATTAGAGCGAGGAGAATTAGTGTCGACTGACTGGATCGAGAAATCTATACAATCCAAAAAAGTTAAAACGCTATGCCAGATAATATTTGTGACGAAATACATATTTCAAAAAATGTTAATTTGTCTAGTTTACAAATTTTGTCGTTAATAAACATTACAGAAATTTACACAATTATAAATTTGAATTGGAGACTTCATAACATCTTCCCCCCGAAAAAATTTAATTTTTAATCCCTAATGTCTGATTTCGCTATAGCACCAATAGGTAAACGATATATTTCGTTTAGTGCCGGGTCTGTGGGGTGGAGTGCGATGATGCGACCCAAGGTCCACCTTCAAGGAGGAACATTGTTTTCGGGTAGGAAGACCAGTTCATCTTGTTTTACAGAGTTGTAACGACGTAAAATGTTTCCAAAACCTTCGAATAAGAGCTTGTAAGTGCTACCAACGACCTCGAGTTATTTTCTCCTATTATTTTTTTCTCCTGCCGGTTTGGTTCAGGTCTGATTGTCAAGACATCTCCGATTAAAAGCGTGAGGAGTTGGCTTCGATTTGGTTGAAAGGGGAATTTATCTCTTCGAAATACAGAAAGGATTCTCTTATTACTCGTTGAAGGTGGGATTTAACTTCCTTTATTCCAGCCTCCCATAATCCTCCGAAGTGAGGTGTGTTGTAGTTGATCGTATATCCACTTTTTTCCGGGTAGATATGATGAGATCTTACCGCTGATATTTTTTTTGTTGATATTCATTATTCTTCGTCGAGTAATTCCGTTTCGCAGGTGGAGTAAATGCCATTCCTGTGAAAGTTTTACTGCCGCAGCTGGCATTATCTCCACCGCGATTTGAGGTATTACTGAAAGAGTTGTTCTTCCCACTTGGCCGAGTAATGTACTTCCGCAGCTAAAGGTAATGTCACTGCGGGTGGAGGTATTCTTGAAAGAGTTGTTTGGTCTTCTTGTCCGAATAATGTCCTTCCGTAAGCGGAAGTAATAACACTGAGCTGAGGTATCCCTTAAAGAGCTATTTTCTTTCTTCTTGACCGTGTAATGTTCTTCCGCAGGTGAAGACAAAGCCACTGCGGTTTGAGGTATCTCTGAAATAGTTGTAGTTTCTTCTGTCACATAACGTTTTTCTTAAGAGTCTTGGTCCTTTTATTAACTCATCGGTTCCGGGTAGACGGAAGTTGGCTGGGAAATTTGTAACAATATTTCAGCAGCCCCTTGAAATGCCTAGAGGAACATGAACATTACAACTGACTAAATCTAACTTTTCCTGTCCGCTAAATACAAAAAATTGCTTTAATAAAAAAAGATTTTTCAAAAAGCGAAACGGAAAAATATCAAGGTGAAATTGTAGCAACGAAATGTTGCCAACTTCACTTGAGTGAATCCCAGTATGTACGGAGGTTTACTGTTAGTCGCCGGAGGTGCATAAGGGGATTTAAAACTTAAAACAAAATTTGTGCCGCTGTCAGTATAGACAACAGTCAGAATTCCTCTTCTTGAAATAAAACGCCAAAATTCAGCTAAAAAGCCTTCAGAACTTAAACAGCCTACGATCTCTAAATGAAGTGCCTTGGTTGTAAAAGACACAAACAGAGCGATGTAACCCTTCATTCTTCTCAGGCCTCTTCTAATCCTTTCACAAAGAGATATGGTGCCTGCATATCAATTCCGACGTATAGGCAGGACTTGCTCATAGTAACTCGGCGTTCTGTGAGTCCCCATTAGTTGACGGGTTAGTTGTACTTTTTGTTTGAAACCTGAGTGCGATGTATATCTTACAACATGTCTTGCGCCAATTACCCAATAGTATTGCCGCAGGATTTTTATGAAAGTTGTGATGCCAGAGTGTAGATGCTTTCGTCAGAGAAAGAGTCCTTGTTAGAATCCTGGCATGTTTTTCTTTCGGTCCCAACCGCGAATTCTTCACCCTTTCGCATACTCATAGTAGGCCATTGCTATAAATATATTCGTTTAAACTCAATAAGTGGTTTCCTTTTAGCAGGTTCTCAAAGACGACAAAATCTTTATATCATAGGAGAATACTTCGATTGGCAACTTTTTGACTAATGTGTTGGTTGAGTCCTTTATTTCTTCTCCTTGCATAAATCCATTCGCATTCGCATTCGCATTCTCCTTTTTAATGTTGGAGATAAATCGTAGGTAAAACGCGATGAAAACGGTTACCCTTCTCTTTGCATCGACAGCCCGACAGCCGACAGTATGTGCCCGCTGATAGTGACTCCCTAGAGGAAGGGATCAGCTAAGGTGTGAAGGCTCACCTCCTCACTATCGGGAGAAGTGCCTAGTTTCTGTGTTGGTGTGAGCATGCATTTGTTTATGCATGGAAAAATTTAAGGTTGGGGGCTACACAAGTCGTTAATAAGATTTCTCCGATACCCTGGTAAGTTCGGTTGTATTAGTGCTTTCCCCCAGTATGTCAATTCTGCCAAGGCTCTTGTAGATCAGTGTGCAACCGGCAGCAAAGGCTCCACCAAAATGTGTGGATGTATGGAGCCAAGACTGCCTGAAATTGTGATGGACCATCTGCTTACTCACCGGGGACAACAGTTACCTTGATTCAATACCTCGGAAATCGTTAGAGGACTTCGAGTCATTTAAACCGATGACCAATTCTTTAAAGACTTCCTCTGCAACTGCATCACTAAGATGCAGCGGATCGGCTGCAAGTTAGGAGTTATTCCAGCTACGGAAATACCGAGGAGGACTAGAGCCTGCAGTTGGTGGCCCAACATGAAATTCGAAAATAACTTGTCTTAAGTTGCACAGCCCCGCTATTCCCATGGATGACTAGGTGTTCATCACGGCTGAATCATGTCCCTCCTTTTTTTAATTAACGAGAAGTACCTCGCTCATTAGAAAAATCAGACTTCAAGCTAAGATTTGGCATAAGGCAGGTCAATCTGAACATATCCGACCCAGCAGCTAGTGTCCTGAAGCCGTCGACGTGATTGATGGCGCTGCCGAACTGCTTGAGGAGATGATAATCGAAGACACCGATCCTCCTAAGAATACTCAATACTTAGTTGTGTGCAGAGTAATCTGCAGCACACGAGGTGTGCTATAGAGAGTCTGCTGGTCTTCCCAGTGAGAGAGGCCCTCATCCACGAACCTTGGGTCAGAGATTTGATAGTTAAGGGAATGGGTGACAGCTCGAAATTACGTCTGATTGCATTTATACTGATTACAGTTAAACTTTTGACAGACTTCCATTGCCTGTTTATTTCAGTTGTGTTAAACCGATAAATCTTATCAAACTTCTTTTCGCATTTGCAATTGGGGTTCCACAGGGCAGTCATATTGGTCCCTTCTTCTTTATATTATACATTAGTAGCCTTCTGAAAAACCTGTTGGGTCTTAATAAATAGAGATGCATAAGTGTCTGTGTTCAGGATGACCTCAAAGTCTTTAAGGTTTGGTCAGTCAATAATGGTCTGCAGATAAATCTCGCCGTGTGTGTTGTTATGATATTCTCTAGTCGATGGTATTCTCTTAATTACTTATTAATCAGTTAATCGTTCGGATATTCATTTTCGAATGTCTTAAGGATTCGGGGTTACTGTCTAAGCATCGGAGATTATTAAAGGAGATAATATTTCAGTATCTCTTTGATTTAATCAACCAATGATGTATTATGAAACATATATTAAACCAAATTAGCAGTTAAAAATAGTATATATACTAAAGTTTCAAAAAAAAGATTTTTATTTCCAACCGTTAACAATTATTTCCATGGAAACTGCATCACCCTTAGAGGTCTATTCAAAAGCTACTAAACAAAATGTTACACAGTATTACAATATTAGATATACAATTAAGTTGGTCATAATAGATATTTTTATACCGCGGGAATTTAAGAACAAACTTCTTGTGGTGGCTTCGGCTGGAATAATTATGGATGTATTTGTGATTGCTTACGCCTGCTCAGGATTTTTACCAAGTCCAGGACAATATATTCTGCGATTACTTTTACTTACTTCAGGAGTCGATACGTAAAAACAATATGATTGTATGACCAACAAGTGGAGTTGAGCATATAGCGTATAGTGAATCCAAGCCACCAAAAGAAGGTCTGCAATATCTGTAAGAGTAAACTGTTCTTCGAAAAAAACCACAATTGGTGTCCCTCATCACGTTACTTTCTGTGATTGTAGATTGAGTATTATAAAAGAAAAAAAGAAACAAATTTTAAAAGCAAATAATTTTTTATTATCTATATTTTGATTGAAATTAATCTAAAATATTCAAATAATGATACTCTTCTTCTTAGAATATAATCAATCTTCCCTTCGGACAAACATTGCCTACTTTAAAGGTAACTTAGTGAATTTAAATAAATAAACTATGTGAACTTAAGAACTATTATGTATAAATTAGTATATCAAATCACAAAAAGGCTTAAACAAAACTAAATTGTAGCACTCCACATCTCCACGTCGCTGGTATTAGGTAGTCAATCCAATCTTCTCCGGGAGGACAATTCAAACGGGAGTAATACTCAATGGTATACGATGTTACCATAATGCACACTCCCAGCGGTATCGTAAGCCAAAAGAAAAAATTTCCAAATGTTTTGGGCATACAGCGTGTCATGTATATTGCTAATGTTCCTAGGATTCCGAATTGGAAGAATAAAATTGGATACAGGAACCGGAGAACGGACATAAGAAGAATTTCATGGAAAAGTGCGGATGTAAAGACAACACACATTACTGCAGCCAATTTTGATCCTTTAAAGACATATATGTAAATGTCCTTATAGATATACTCGTACAGCCATTCATGAACAGGGGCGTTCCACGTACGATAGAAACTTCCGTAGTTCGGTGAAATCCACCAGGCTCTGTAAAATCTTCTATCTCCAAATCTTAACAGCTCTGCAGCTAAATTAAGCCATGCCTGGAAGATGTTATAAAACATACACAGTACAATTAAATATGTGGGAACCATCGTAGTGAAGAACGCATTGAGAAGATAAAGGACGGACAACTTCGTCTTTCCAAAATGTGCGTAGTAAGGATCCAAGAACTTTTCGTAGAAATAGCACAAGAAGAAAAGAGTTCCAATAAATTCAAAAAATGTTCGAATAAAAAATCTCCATTGAATTTTTTCTGTACGGGGGTACTCATCTCTATAAACTAAAGTTGGCGCAAAAAGAAAATAAACGAATGTTTTGAAACTGTATGTTTGTTCCTTTTTATGGAGCCGAAGAGGAGCATTACTGCGAACAAATGCGTGGGATTTCATCATAAAGCGTACATTTTCCGCAACAATGGCTAATCCTGTTGCAATCGGGAACTGTATGAAGAACACTGTAAATTGTATCCCCAGAAAAAATGCAATTTGATAAGCAACAAATATCGTCATTCCTGTCAAGTCCCATAGCGAAGCACAAAAATCATCTGAAAAAAAGAAAAGAATATGTTTTAGCATCGGTTTAGTCGTTTAAAGCAAAGTACCTATATATATAAATTATGTTTTTCTATCAAGTATTGGCGAAGTATTTCTTGCTAATGGAATTAAAGGCTTCTTGAACATAATAAACCAAAAATGTTATATTGGTAATTATAAGAAAAGTTAAGAAATGAGTTTTGAAGGTTGGGACTAATTAAAAGATATATACTAAAAATTGTGAAATCATTTTCCCACGTCTTAACTGACATTGACGACATAGAGGTCAATTAATATATCTCCAGTAGGCGTTTTCACGAACTGGAGGAATTATTTTATTTTACCTTTTCACAAGACGGGATATAGAAAGGGTACATCCAAGTGTATCTCTTATTACTCGTTGAAGGTGGGATTTAACTTCCTTTATTCCAGCCTCCCATAATCCTCCGAAGTGAGGTGTGTTGTAGTTGATCGTATATCCACTTTTTTCCGGGTAGATATGATGAGATCTTACCGCTGATATTTTTTTTGTTGATATTCATTATTCTTCGTCGAGTAATTCCGTTTCGCAGGTGGAGTAAATGCCATTCCTGTGAAAGTTTTACTGCCGCAGCTGGCATTATCTCCACCGCGATTTGAGGTATTACTGAAAGAGTTGTTCTTCCCACTTGGCCGAGTAATGTACTTCCGCAGCTAAAGGTAATGTCACTGCGGGTGGAGGTATTCTTGAAAGAGTTGTTTGGTCTTCTTGTCCGAATAATGTCCTTCCGTAAGCGGAAGTAATAACACTGAGCTGAGGTATCCCTTAAAGAGCTATTTTCTTTCTTCTTGACCGTGTAATGTTCTTCCGCAGGTGAAGACAAAGCCACTGCGGTTTGAGGTATCTCTGAAATAGTTGTAGTTTCTTCTGTCACATAACGTTTTTCTTAAGAGTCTTGGTCCTTTTATTAACTCATCGGTTCCGGGTAGACGGAAGTTGGCTGGGAAATTTGTAACAATATTTCAGCAGCCCCTTGAAATGCCTAGAGGAACATGAACATTACAACTGACTAAATCTAACTTTTCCTGTCCGCTAAATACAAAAAATTGCTTTAATAAAAAAAGATTTTTCAAAAAGCGAAACGGAAAAATATCAAGGTGAAATTGTAGCAACGAAATGTTGCCAACTTCACTTGAGTGAATCCCAGTATGTACGGAGGTTTACTGTTAGTCGCCGGAGGTGCATAAGGGGATTTAAAACTTAAAACAAAATTTGTGCCGCTGTCAGTATAGACAACAGTCAGAATTCCTCTTCTTGAAATAAAACGCCAAAATTCAGCTAAAAAGCCTTCAGAACTTAAACAGCCTACGATCTCTAAATGAAGTGCCTTGGTTGTAAAAGACACAAACAGAGCGATGTAACCCTTCATTCTTCTCAGGCCTCTTCTAATCCTTTCACAAAGAGATATGGTGCCTGCATATCAATTCCGACGTATAGGCAGGACTTGCTCATAGTAACTCGGCGTTCTGTGAGTCCCCATTAGTTGACGGGTTAGTTGTACTTTTTGTTTGAAACCTGAGTGCGATGTATATCTTACAACATGTCTTGCGCCAATTACCCAATAGTATTGCCGCAGGATTTTTATGAAAGTTGTGATGCCAGAGTGTAGATGCTTTCGTCAGAGAAAGAGTCCTTGTTAGAATCCTGGCATGTTTTTCTTTCGGTCCCAACCGCGAATTCTTCACCCTTTCGCATACTCATAGTAGGCCATTGCTATAAATATATTCGTTTAAACTCAATAAGTGGTTTCCTTTTAGCAGGTTCTCAAAGACGACAAAATCTTTATATCATAGGAGAATACTTCGATTGGCAACTTTTTGACTAATGTGTTGGTTGAGTCCTTTATTTCTTCTCCTTGCATAAATCCATTCGCATTCGCATTCGCATTCTCCTTTTTAATGTTGGAGATAAATCGTAGGTAAAACGCGATGAAAACGGTTACCCTTCTCTTTGCATCGACAGCCCGACAGCCGACAGTATGTGCCCGCTGATAGTGACTCCCTAGAGGAAGGGATCAGCTAAGGTGTGAAGGCTCACCTCCTCACTATCGGGAGAAGTGCCTAGTTTCTGTGTTGGTGTGAGCATGCATTTGTTTATGCATGGAAAAATTTAAGGTTGGGGGCTACACAAGTCGTTAATAAGATTTCTCCGATACCCTGGTAAGTTCGGTTGTATTAGTGCTTTCCCCCAGTATGTCAATTCTGCCAAGGCTCTTGTAGATCAGTGTGCAACCGGCAGCAAAGGCTCCACCAAAATGTGTGGATGTATGGAGCCAAGACTGCCTGAAATTGTGATGGACCATCTGCTTACTCACCGGGGACAACAGTTACCTTGATTCAATACCTCGGAAATCGTTAGAGGACTTCGAGTCATTTAAACCGATGACCAATTCTTTAAAGACTTCCTCTGCAACTGCATCACTAAGATGCAGCGGATCGGCTGCAAGTTAGGAGTTATTCCAGCTACGGAAATACCGAGGAGGACTAGAGCCTGCAGTTGGTGGCCCAACATGAAATTCGAAAATAACTTGTCTTAAGTTGCACAGCCCCGCTATTCCCATGGATGACTAGGTGTTCATCACGGCTGAATCATGTCCCTCCTTTTTTTAATTAACGAGAAGTACCTCGCTCATTAGAAAAATCAGACTTCAAGCTAAGATTTGGCATAAGGCAGGTCAATCTGAACATATCCGACCCAGCAGCTAGTGTCCTGAAGCCGTCGACGTGATTGATGGCGCTGCCGAACTGCTTGAGGAGATGATAATCGAAGACACCGATCCTCCTAAGAATACTCAATACTTAGTTGTGTGCAGAGTAATCTGCAGCACACGAGGTGTGCTATAGAGAGTCTGCTGGTCTTCCCAGTGAGAGAGGCCCTCATCCACGAACCTTGGGTCAGAGATTTGATAGTTAAGGGAATGGGTGACAGCTCGAAATTACGTCTGATTGCATTTATACTGATTACAGTTAAACTTTTGACAGACTTCCATTGCCTGTTTATTTCAGTTGTGTTAAACCGATAAATCTTATCAAACTTCTTTTCGCATTTGCAATTGGGGTTCCACAGGGCAGTCATATTGGTCCCTTCTTCTTTATATTATACATTAGTAGCCTTCTGAAAAACCTGTTGGGTCTTAATAAATAGAGATGCATAAGTGTCTGTGTTCAGGATGACCTCAAAGTCTTTAAGGTTTGGTCAGTCAATAATGGTCTGCAGATAAATCTCGCCGTGTGTGTTGTTATGATATTCTCTAGTCGATGGTATTCTCTTAATTACTTATTAATCAGTTAATCGTTCGGATATTCATTTTCGAATGTCTTAAGGATTCGGGGTTACTGTCTAAGCATCGGAGATTATTAAAGGAGATAATATTTCAGTATCTCTTTGATTTAATCAACCAATGATGTATTATGAAACATATATTAAACCAAATTAGTAGTTAAAAATAGTATATATACTAAAGTTTCAAAAAAAAGATTTTTATTTCCAACCGTTAACAATTATTTCCATGGAAACTGCATCACCCTTAGAGGTCTATTCAAAAGCTACTAAACAAAATGTTACACAGTATTACAATATTAGATATACAATTAAGTTGGTCATCATAGATATTTTTATACCGCGGGAATTTAAGAACAAACTTCTTGTGGTGGCTTCGGCTGGAATAATTATGGATGTATTTGTGATTGCTTACGCCTGCTCAGGATTTTTACCAAGTCCAGGACAATATATTCTGCGATTACTTTTACTTACTTCAGGAGTCGATACGTAAAAACAATATGATTGTATGACCAACAAGTGGAGTTGAGCATATAGCGTATAGTGAATCCAAGCCACCAAAAGAAGGTCTGCAATATCTGTAAGAGTAAACTGTTCTTCGAAAAAAACCACAATTGGTGTCCCTCATCACGTTACTTTTTGTGATTGTAGATTGAGTATTATAAAAGAAAAAAAGAAACAAATTTTAAAAGCAAATAATTTTTTATTATCTATATTTTGATTGAAATTAATCTAAAATATTCAAATAATGATACTCTTCTTCTTAGAATATAATCAATCTTCCCTTCGGACAAACATTGCCTACTTTAAAGGTAACTTAGTGAATTTAAATAAATAAACTATGTGAACTTAAGAACTATTATGTATAAATTAGTATATCAAATCACAAAAAGGCTTAAACAAAACTAAATTGTAGCACTCCACATCTCCACGTCGCTGGTATTAGGTAGTCAATCCAATCTTCTCCGGGAGGACAATTCAAACGGGAGTAATACTCAATGGTATACGATGTTACCATAATGCACACTCCCAGCGGTATCGTAAACCAAAAGAAAAAATTTCCAAATGTTTTGGGCATACAGCGTGTCATGTATATTGCTAATGTTCCTAGGATTCCGAATTGGAAGAATAAAATTGGATACAGGAACCGGAGAACGGACATAAGAAGAATTTCATGGAAAAGTGCGGATGTAAAGACAACACACATTACTGCAGCCAATTTTGATCCTTTAAAGACATATATGTAAATGTCCTTATAGATATACTCGTACAGCCATTCATGAACAGGGGCGTTCCACGTACGATAGAAACTTCCGTAGTTCGGTGAAATCCACCAGGCTCTGTAAAATCTTCTATCTCCAAATCTTAACAGCTCTGCAGCTAAATTAAGCCATGCCTGGAAGATGTTATAAAACATACACAGTACAATTAAATATGTGGGAACCATCGTAGTGAAGAACGCATTGAGAAGATAAAGGACGGACAACTTCGTCTTTCCAAAATGTGCGTAGTAAGGATCCAAGAACTTTTCGTAGAAATAGCACAAGAAGAAAAGAGTTCCAATAAATTCAAAAAATGTTCGAATAAAAAATCTCCATTGAATTTTTTCTGTACGGGGGTACTCATCTCTATAAACTAAAGTTGGCGCAAAAAGAAAATAAACGAATGTTTTGAAACTGTATGTTTGTTCCTTTTTATGGAGCCGAAGAGGAGCATTACTGCGAACAAATGCGTGGGATTTCATCATAAAGCGTACATTTTCCGCAACAATGGCTAATCCTGTTGCAATCGGGAACTGTATGAAGAACACTGTAAATTGTATCCCCAGAAAAAATGCAATTTGATAAGCAACAAATATCGTCATTCCTGTCAAGTCCCATAGCGAAGCACAAAAATCATCTGAAAAAAAGAAAAGAATATGTTTTAGCATCGGTTTAGTCGTTTAAAGCAAAGTACCTATATATATAAATTATGTTTTTCTATCAAGTATTGGCGAAGTATTTCTTGCTAATGGAATTAAAGGCTTCTTGAACATAATAAACCAAAAATGTTATATTGGTAATTATAAGAAAAGTTAAGAAATGAGTTTTGAAGGTTGGGACTAATTAAAAGATATATACTAAAAATTGTGAAATCATTTTCCCACGTCTTAACTGACATTGACGACATAGAGGTCAATTAATATATCTCCAGTAGGCGTTTTCACGAACTGGAGGAATTATTTTATTTTACCTTTTCACAAGACGGGATATAGAAAGGGTACATCCAAGTGTAGGCCGATTGCCAAACTCTCTTTCATTCCAAAGCTAGTTGAGCTGATTATTTACTGCCATCTCTCTATGATCTACCGTAACTAACCTTACCGCAATTACGTCTGATTACATTTATACTTATTGCAGTTAAACTTTTGACGGGCTTCATCCTTCTTAAAATACTCAGACTTGGGTTACACTCTACCATTATCCGTTTGCTTCAGTCGTATTTAACCGAAAGAACTTACCAGGTTACAATTTAATCTCAATACTAATAAAAGCACCACCTGGGGTTCCACAGAGCAGTCATATTGGCCCCTTGCCTTTTATATAATACACTAGTAAGCTCCTATATGCAGATGACATGAAGATTTTCTCAAGCATCAGTAACGATGGCAAAAGTGTCCGTATTCAGGATAACCTCAATGACTTTTGGGTTTGGTCTGTCAGTAATAGTCTGCAGCTGAATCTCGACAAGTGTGTTGTTAGGACATTTTCTAGCCGCCGGTATTATCATCGTTTCTCTTATACTTTCTTAAATGTGTGGTAGGTAGGGCACAGTACTGCTTGGTTCATTCGCGGAGTCTTAGGGTGATAATCTTCACTTTGTGGTTAAGACGTGTTTTTCGGTCCGGGGCAGAAGAGGTGGAGGTGGAGAAGATCGGAAATGAAGTTTGTGCAAACTTCCTGCTGCTGATTCAAAAGCGAATAGACGTGACATTCATACAAGAATCAAATCATTCATGAAAGATTAGCAAAAATGTTCTCATGGTGGAAGTTTTGCATATGTCTGGAAGTAAATAATAAGGCATCCAGGCATAGGAGACTCTTGTCAAAAGACCCATCTATTACGTCTTCAATAATAAGGAAAAACGGAGTCTTAAAAAATAATAAACGAAGAGCTGTAAAATATTCTCCTGGATATTCACTTTCCCAGAAGTGGGTACTTTGCCCAGAATGAGAGAACGCTTTCGGTAGGTTCTGAAATTAAAGGAGATTAGAATTTGACCTTATAAAGCCTAAGTCAGCGAAAGAACTGTATCATGGGCAGAAAATTCATTTCATTCGCTTAAATATTCAGGAGCTGACGGTTGAAAGCCAATTATGCTCAAGAGGGCATTAAATCATATAATGATACGACCTTCGGAGTTAAAGATGGATATTAATAAGGATATACTAGGGAAGGAAAATTTCACAGTTTCTGCATATGCTGATAACCTGGCGATATTAATATGTGGCAGATCCTCGACAACCATCAGTGAAAGGTTCGAATATGCGCTCGGAATGCTGGAAAAATAGGCTTCGACCAGCGGATTGAGCGTTAACTCCTCCACCCCTCCCCCTTTGCTTTTTACAAGGCTTTTTAGGCTCGCTTTATTTTGCATTACTGCGAGCTGGGCTGTGACGGAGGGGATTTGTTATTTACTGCTATTTCAAATGAAAAAAGTGGTAATAGACAAGCTGAGATTTGAATCTGTAATCTGTAGCGTGATGATCTTGCCTCTCAACCATCAAACTAACTCCGTAAATTTCTCTATGACTCATCACAGGCTAATATCTATGATTTTTCCTTCTATAAGGAATGACTTATGAAGTGTTTGTTGCGTCTTGATGGTTGGCTTCTCTCTTGTTTCAGTTGCTTTGTCTATTCGCTGGTAGTTTCTCAATAATCTTTACATGCTGGATTGGGAGCCTCATTCCAATAACCCATTAAGTTTAGAAACGTAAATTTTTTCTCAGCTCCTAGCCGAGAAGTGCGCCTTCTGTCTTAGAATAGTCTATTTCTAATTATTAAATTATTTCTGATTATGTTACGCGAATGAAAACATCTCTAATTTCTTAACATTATTAAGGTCTCAAATTGATATCTACTTGAGGAGGACCTACAAATGTTCTGAACTTGTGGCGACGATAAGAAATTTCTTCTCGTAAATTTCAATTCAAGGTGCAGCGTTAAATAGCGGCGTAAAAGTAGCAAGCTTGAATGCATCAATGACATAACTAAATATCTTTGATTTTGGTAATGCGTATGTGCTGTTGTTATTGTGTTGCAAGGAATGTTTAATATAAAATAGGAAAAAATAGTGGTGGCACGGTTCATGGCCAAATGGGCGCAAATATCAGTAATTTCTGACTTATATTAAGGCCAAGTTTGCTTTTTGTAATATTGGACTAACATCATCAAAACTCGAATACCTATCTGATCGCTCAATTTTAATATTTCTATAATAACAATTGTGTATAGAGTTAAATAAATGTTGATAATGATTGTCAGACAATTTCTAAGTGATTTTACTTGTTTTATTAAGAACATAGTAATATTATTTACTTACTGTTTTTCACTAAATATCGTACAAAAGCCCAGCCTTGAAATGCACAGTAAAGGAGGAGAACTGTTAGTTGCATTACTACCCATAGTAGTAAACCAATATGAAATTTACCAAAACCCGTTGTTATGGTCCTCGACATAAAATATATTCTGAAAGAGAAAATATTAAATAATTATAATTATTTCTTAATTTTTTTTAAGCATACAAAAGCGAGCAGTGAAATATTTTATAGATATTATGACAACATTCTCTTAAGTTAAGACGTGCGATTTGAATGATCCTTCTTTTGTTGGATAAAGTAAGCCCCCCCCCCCCATACCCTCCCGATCGGTACCGTGTCAACAATTGTTTGGGTGGAGTGAGAGTTTAGAAGGGTCGGAACCTAAATTTGTTACGCATTGTTTAACCATACAATCTTATTTTCGCCAAGAAGGGTTTTTAGGGTTCCATACCAATATATGTAGTAAAAAAGGGATCCTTATGGTGCGAGGTATCTGTCTGTCTGTCTGTCACAGCTGCTTATTTCAAGAACTACTACTGCTATCGACGCGAAATTCGGGATGGTTTTAAACAAACCTTGCCCAACTACATAGCAAATGAAAACCAATTTTTTTGGATGATTCTTTTTTGATCTATAGAGTATGTCGGCCATTGGATAGCAGGACAATTCGTACTAACGATAAGGTTGTGCTAAGGTTTGGTCGGACCTAGTAATGATTTTGCCTAACGTCGTTTTTATACACCGATTTTGATTTTAACCGACTTCTCAGAAGCAAGACCTAGTGTGAAAGTGGAACCAAGGGTTTCTCCAAGGATTCTTTTTAACAGACTATTTTTTTTTCAAATCAATTCGTACGGAAATTAGACTACTGTAACACTCCGCCTAACCTCTGCAATTTTGGTGATAAAAAAATTAAAGAAATATTTTTGTATATTTGAAATCATCAGTGGAATAACGGATAACGTATTGGCATTCCAATTCGAAGGTTCCATGGGGGTTCCAAAAAAATATCGGTGGTTCGGAATCCACTTCAAATTGTAAGTCTACCTGCAATCGTTGTTTCAAATCGGGTGAAGTTGTTTTCCCGTCCTGTGCTTCACAAGGGGCTACGGGAATTTAAGAGAGATACTTAAATATACTATTAAAGTATACTTACAATTTAAAAAATGTTGCATAAATATTTCTGTTTAAAAATCTTAAAAATTCCTTCAATTGTAGGTCCACCTGCAATTGTTTTCTCGAATCAGGTAAAGTAAGGATCTCCACCTCATGGTCCAAGGGGTTGCAGGAATAAGGCAGATTTTGATGGTGTAGTCAAACATAAAAGGAAGCCTTTTACTAGAAAAGGATGCAGTTACTACTATTACGAGGAAGAAAATTATTAACACAATATTAATAGAAGCCACGTCAGAGTTTAGAATATTACAGTCAAGCTTACAAGAAACAATACGAAAAAAATTGACTTCATCAGTAGACAAACACGTTAAAGTGTTCTTAAAATAAGTAATAAGCAGTAGTGGCTTAGAAGGCGCACCGGAGGTATTGGACATCATATTAGATAGATTCCCACGAAACAAAACAGATGTTCTCGGAAGTAAGTATAAGTGTATCGAAGCAATTCAACTAAAACTTCGATTTTAGGCCATTGCGCTGTCGCAGTTTTGCTGCTGTTAACTAAAAAACTATTGTTAACTTCTTTTGCGAAATCTCAGCAACAGCTAGCGAATATTTCTTCAAGATTATCGTAGAGCACACTAATTGAAGGTGAGTACCTTATACAATTTGCCGCATTTGATTCTAATGCTCACAGAATTTGTGGGGTAGGAAAAGTGACAAGCGAGTTTTGTGGAATCGAAACGCCACTATTTCAGTCCTAATTGAAACAGGCTTAAGCATACTAACGAAACCAAGCAACCACGTACAATACGAGCGAAACGAAATGGCGATATAATTTATATATGACCACGTTGGGTGGTCAATGTCAGTCCACCTTTGAATCCTCTTATATTGACTATTAAGATAGAAATAGGCAGATCCTAAGCCTAAGCAGTTCTGGAAAATTGTAAATTCTAGGCGCAACTGTGACGGGTACTCCTCCACGTTACATCTTGGTGACAGCGAAAATAACGATCCTCTGACGATTTCCAATCTCTTTGGTGACTTCTTTTCGACCTCGTTTTTCCATGCTAACTATGATATTAGTATTAATGATTTTACGCATTTGATGAGATTTCCGCTGACCTACCTTCAACCCAAAGACTTAGTATTTTACGAAGTTACTGTTTTAAACTACATCTCGATTTAACTAGTAGTTTCCCGAGTAGCGTTCCTTCGTACTTTCTGATGAATTGCAGTATGGCTTTCGCTGTGGTTCTATGTCATCTTTTTATCTTGTTTGATTGTTCTGATGTTTTTTCTAAATTCTAGAAATTTTCCACGATTATCTTCCTTCGGCCTATTGCCAACTTATATTTTATGGCAAAGTTATTGAAGTCACGGTCTGCCACCTGCTTTATTTCCATTGTCAATCTTTCTTAGGAGACCTTCTGCATGGCCATATGAAGGGTAAACTTACCACAACCAACTTTTTGTAAGTATCCAACTGTTGTTTATCTGCCATCAAAGCCGATAAGCACGGTGATTGTATTTTTACAGATTTCAGTAAGACTTTTGACAGAATTAATTACAAGATTCTCATTCTGGGGTTTCCTTTAATCATATTTAAGTAGTTACGTTCTTATTTATTTGGCCTGATGAAATTAAGGGTGTCTTGCGATCGTAAGGCACTATTTCGCGGCCATTTTTCAAGATTATTTTTCTCGAGAAGTAATTAATATTTTTGATTCGGGATTTTTGCAATGTTTTTATTCAATCGTTGGCATTTTTTTTTAAAGATAAGTTATTTAATACTAGTTTTATATTCGCGCCACGATTCCAGGCACGGATGTTATTTGAAATCAGAGAGCAACATTTTTTAGACAAAGCGTATCCTAAATTAAATCTTGTACTATAATCAGCTTTAAAAAATGAAAATTGTAAGCGTTAGAGCATTTTATATTTTTTCCCTAATTTTTTCATTTTTTGGCACTAAAATTGTTATAGAAAAAAACTATTAGTTTTATCGTAATAAGTCTAGTACACGATCTAGAAAAAAAGTGCTAGAAAATTACAGGAAAGACTGATTGGTTCGTGATTTCGAGAAAAATGCTTTTAAAGGTTTAAAACTCTATTAGTGTATTAAGAGGTGGCCTGGTTTAAGGCTCCATAACTCAAATATTTGGCTTGATCTATTTAAATCCCTTTAGGGGAGGACTTTACAATGCTTCAAGATTACGAAAATGCAAAAACACCGATTTTTTTTCCAAATTCACGACCGCAAGGCCCCTTATGCGTGCCTCAGGGTAGCCATATAGGACATTTGCCTTTTATTACCTTTGAACCTAACTAACTCGAGAATTCTCTGTTACGATAAACGATACCTAATGCGCCCATTTAAATTCTGACTCAGAAGCCTTCCGTAATTAATGCTCTATTAATTTGCTCCTTCTGAATATTGACAAGAGCACAGTTTTGTCTTTCTCTCGTAAGAGAAATCCTCTCTACTGAGCAGATTTGACAAAACCAGAGACTTGGGCGTCGTGCTTAGTACTAAATTTTTTTCCGAGGATCATGCTGAAGCTGTTCCTAGTGGAGCTAATGCGACTCTGGTCTTCGGTAAAATATAGCCTAAGAAGCTTGATTGGCCAGTATATAACGAAGCTTCTTTATTGCCAGAGTATGCCAGGCCATGTTTTTTCTTCTTTTTATGCCGTTATATTGATCGCATTAAGACTGTCCAACGAAGATTTGTGAGGTTCGGTCTCTGTGGCCTTCCCTGGGTCAATCCTTTCAGTCGGCCACCATAATATGATCGGATTATTATAACTTCTTTTGAATCCAGACGTAATAAGTAGGTGTGGAATCGTTTTTGCTTTTAAGTGGCTGTGTGATGTGATTTAATCGATGGAATTGTTAGCTGCCATTGGTTTATCGGAATCAGGTTTTTATCGATCATGTTGGTTAAGAGTACTTTCATTCTTTCTTTCCTTTTTTCCATAGCAGGAAATAATCAGTAATATTAAATTATATGAATATTAATAATTTAAATAAATCTAAACTTAATCTAAGGCTAGTTGAGTTATGTATTCTGGTTTTCTGAAAATTTTTTTTGGTTACTTTGTAAGGAATCAGCTATTTGACACTTTTAGATTACCAAAAATAAACTTTTTTATTCAAGTGTTCCCCATCTGAACAAAGTTATCCTGAAAATATGACTCCTGGTATATCACGAGTTAATGAAAATATTGTAAGTGATTTTCTAAAACTAAAGTCTAAAGGTTTCCACAATTTGCTTATTGTATTTCAGAATTTTAGTGCATTAAGAGATTTAAACATATGTCTTTTGTTCTCAAACTATCTCACAAAGGCGAATATGACAGATTAGCTCTAAAATTTGCATTAAGTCGCTTATATAATACATTGTCGTCAAGTATGTTTTAAAAATAATATATTTAAGTGCAAATTATTAACCAGTTATCTGTTATTGAGGAGTATTGAAAGTATCGTTTGATTTTTTTGAAAAAATTTTAAAAGATTGCGACACAGCTAATTGCTTAACATGTAAAATATAAGGTAAATAAATATACATACCTTCCGTACGTGTAGTAGTCATTAACTAAAGTCTCCAACATCAATAAAATTACAATGCTTACGATAATGTTATAAAAACTTCTAAAATTTTTCTTTTTCATCATCGTTGTAATAATCGCATCTCTTGTTATAAATTTCTTTGCGGGTAACTCATTTCGTTTAATTATTTCTTCCTTTTCTTTAATCGCTTCCTTTTCTTTAATCGCTTCCTTTGGTATTTCGATGTTTATGGTGCATACGGTGGAAGAGCGCCGCAAATACTTTTCTTGAGTCATTTTAACTTAGACTTCTTCCCAAAATCTGAAAAAAAGGAAAGTTCTACATATTTTTTTCAAAAGTAAATATTTTGCTATGCAAATGTTACAAAACTTTGTAACAATTAAAAACAGACTTGATACAAATTTGAGATGAATGTTGGCAAAGATTGTGATTAAGATAAGTGAAATTTAAAGATTATTTTCAAATAAATATAAAACTACCTGTAGATAAAACTAAATTGTTTTTCTAACCAAGAATGTAAATCTGAGTAACTATGCTCTCTATTTAAAATTTGGCACAAGTATACAGGGTGTTTCACAGCGCGTGTGCAAAAATGAAGGATCTGGTCGATCTAGGTGAGAACCAAAAAAATGTAATAGGAGGAGGGGGAATATCTCCATCTTCCGCCAAGCTTAATGTTTCGACATTTTTTACGATGAAAAAAACCAGTCTCACGTTACAACTTATGTCTTCTAAAGTTTTAGTGCTAGAGACGTTATTAATATCTCAGTTGACAGGTAAAATAATGTTGCTAAAGAATGTGTAATGTTTGTACTGCTAATAGTTTAAAAAAAAAATAATTTTCGAAATTAAATTTTCGGAAAAACAAATCAATTTTTTCATTTCAAAGGAGAATATCTTGCAAAATTACCCTATTTCTTATTTTTGGGTTTAAAATAGTGGCTAATGTGTTCTCTTTCGAAGGAAACTGTAACGAACAAAAATCTTTTACCGTTCTGAAGATACATAACCAAACGTCCAGCTAATATTATTAATTAATATTAATAAATTTAAGAAAAAATTACAGTCTTTAGCACAATTGTGTTACCTATCAACTGAGATATTTGAAGATATACGTTAAAAGGTAAGACTAGGTTTTTTAATTTAATTAAAAATTTTCAAACCCCTATAGTTTGGTCGGGGATGGAGATAGAAGCCCTCTCCCTCCCATTCAATTTTTTTTTTCGTTTCGCACCTCACCCACAAAACAAATGCACATTTTGCTATATTTTCTACCTTCCGTTGGCTGGGCGGGATGGACAACGTCTCGGTTGTTATTACAACTATGAAGCAAGGGATGGTACCAGCGTAGAGGTCGCTTCATGCACTACAGCTGACCGCAGGGGGCAGGGCAAATTTTCGGAGCTTTTTGGTTCTTGTAAATTAATCGTTTCCAACGTGGTTTTGAATAATTAAATCATTTTGCAATGATTTTATGCATTTTCTGCAAGTATATTTTTGCAGCGCAATACATGTCTTATCTGTAAAACTGCAAGGATTTGTTTTTCAGTAATTATAACCATTTTTAAATTTACTTATTTTGTAATGATATCTTAAACCGCACATTCTTTTTACTTCAAGATTTCAGTCTAACGAATTCGACAACTTTGGCAAAAGTAATCTGCCGTGATAATCATAACGATAGGGATTGGGTCCGGAAGGCCAGTACTGCAAATTCAAGAGAATGCGAAATAGTGCTGGAAATCTAGTGCATCATTTGTGATAAAAATGTGATGTATCGTGTGGAGGTATATCTAAATTCGAGCCCGCGAACGTCTCCGGAGCCATCAACGTCAATTGCTTTTTGATTTAAAAAAAAAGCTCTGAAAAAACAACGCCGCGGAGTACAATTATACGCAAAGGAAAGATAAGAATAAAATAAATAAGATATATAATATAAACGATGAGTATATTTGTAAACTAGTCAGAACCATATTGTAAATTAATTTACAATAAAAAAATAATGAAATAGTTTTTAAAAAAAAGTTGAACCGCCTCCACAAAACAACAACAAAAGTATTTAATCGTTGAATACGAGGCTGAGAGTACTTTGCGTCATTGAGAATATCTTACTATCCTACGCATACGTTACTTCTTTTAGCCTGATTGAAAAGTTTGCTACACTCCCTTATGAGGGTGATAATTACAAAAATTGTAATTAAATGAATTATTAATGAATTAATTTGAAAATTTAGAAATAACTATTTAGTATTTAAATACAGCACCATGTTACAATATAGTAACTTGAATTATTTGTTATTTTATAAGCTTAGTTTCAATAAGTAATGCATTTTAACAGAACGGTTATTTTAATATCGTTAACGAGAGTCAGTATATTTATATACTGCGAAAACTTCCTATAAAATCATAATCCGGAAATACTGATAATATCCTATTCTATGCATCTAATTAGCTGTTAAATAAATTAACCATATTTATTTAGTTATTCAGAATGACGAAAGCTGAATATCGTATTCTTACTTTTTAATATACTTCCATATAGATATTTTGAAGACGTAATTATTTTTTTTATGAATCAATTAGAAAAACAAACACTACCTGCATAATATTTGAATAAACTTTTACAGATAGGAAGGAAGCACAAAAATTATTCTCAAAATTATTGTGGCACTATTGACCACATTCCAATTGACACATTTTCCGAACTGGTTTTTTATTTATGGAATTAATTAAATATTTACGTGGTCACTGATCTATGGATTATGTTGCGGAAGATCGAGACTGCGCATTCACGTGCTTTTGATAAAAAAGTAAAAATTAATATGAGTACAAGTGAATTATGATGTTTGGATCAGTGACCAGTTTAAATAACTTTCGTCGGCCTAAAAAGACTTATGGCAGCTGTTGTGTTGCAGTAATTAATTTTAGTATGAAAAAAGCGATTCCGTTTTATGAAAACATAAAGCTTTCCGAATCTGGTTCAATATATTATCTGTTTTATGTTAAATATATTAAACCCTTTTTAAAAGTAAATGCACAGGTACAGATACAGGACATTATATGGGTCAACAATAAAAAGCTTGACTGGAAAATTTCTGAGAGCATATCAAAAGATTTTGGTAAAACATATACATCAAAATATATTTTCTCTGCTAGCAAGTTCATTAACAAGCAGCTTAAGGACTTATTTTATCTAAATAATAGTTAATTTGAAAAGAAACTCTGTAGAAGCGCTTTGTAGAAAATTCTATTAAACTTACTATTATTAAATATTTACTATTATTATGTGGGTATGTAAATAAATATACGCCAAAATATTAAAATAAGGAGATCATTCCCTATGGGCCATATATATGATATAGGAAATTAAGAATATCTGTAATTGCCACCAAAATTTAAAATATAGTCTAATAATAAATATAGTTAAGATTTGTCAAATTAATTGCAATTGTTTAAATAATGTTGTCCTTTTTGGGACAAAATGTTGGTTGTTTTTGGAATTTTCATTGAGCCTATCTGGCTAAATATAGAAATTAAAAGCCTGGCGGTAAAATAAGAAATTCACTGGTACACTGAAATTGCATATACAGCAAAAAAATGATATAAGAAACAATTATTTGAAATCGCTCAACAACTAACGAAACATCAATTAATGGATAAACATTTCATTTTCAACTTGATCATCCAACCAATAATTATTTTAACATAATATTATTTGAATTCCTTAATTAAGGAATTATTTCTCCAATCAAAATTTTTTTTTCATTTTTCTTTTCTTTTTTTTAAGTAATAAATGCTTATCTCTGATTTTAATATTATATCACACTTACATGTAAAAATATTTCAGGTAAAAATTAGTGCTAATGATATCAGGTATTTGTGTACCTGGAGCTAACCGTCATGCATGGGTATCCGATAACCCAAAATTTATTCGATACACAATTAGGTAAACTGATAATGCTCGGGTTAACGAGATCGATAAATCTATTCAGTAAGGGTATGATACAGAATAGCTAAATTCCCTAGTAGTCAGCAAATATTCTAGCCAAGACGTACTTCACATAGTCGTACAAATTCTACCTAATTGTCGGCATAAGTAAAACCTACCCTTACCTGTTATTCAAATAAGAGATATTCGATATAAAAAATAGTTTTTAAAAAAACAGTTGAACCGACTTCACAAAAAGCGCTTAAAAGCATAAAATAATTTTTAATTTTATATCTATTACGACATTTTGAAGTCGGTGCAAATTAAACAAACCAAACAACTGCAACAAAAATATTTAATCGTCATTTCTTATGATCCCGTAAGCTGAAACGTTTAGGTAGTATTATGTATTATTTTCAATTGTAGTACTGTAGTTGTTTTATTTGTTTAATTTGCACCGACTTCAAAATGTCGTAATAGATATAAAATTAAAAATTATTTTATGCTTTTTAGCGCTTTTTGTGAAGTCGGTTCAACTTTTTTTTTAAAAACAATTTTATTTTTCACTTTTTAGTGTCTTCGACTCTATACAACGAAGAAAGAACCATCCAAATCGGTCCACGCGTTAAAAGTTAGTTTTAACGCCTACCCCACCCCCATTCCACTAAACTTTTTGTCTCATGGTATTAATCAAGGAACATACTCTACCGAACAGAAAAGAAATCATCGAAATCGGTCCATGCGTTACTACCCCTCCCCCCCACCACCATCATAGGACCAAATTATTCTCCTAATAGCAACGGGGGATCACACTCTATACAACAGCAAAAGAACCATCCAGATCGGTCTACGCGTTACAAAGTTAGGTTCCACCCGCTTCTCCCACACCAACAACACCGACAATTTTTTTCCCGTGGTATCAACCAGGGAGCATACTCTACCCAAAAGAAAAAGAAATATCCAAATCCGTCCACGCGTTACGAAGTTAGGCTACTCCTCCCCTCGCCCAACCCCCCAGCATGGGCCAAATTATTCTCCTATTAGCAATTTGGGATCATACTCTATACAACAGCAAAAGAACCATCCAAATCGGTCCACGTGTTACAAAGTGAGGTTCCAGCCTCCCCCCCCACCTCAGCAACATTTGATTTCTCGTAGTATCAACCAGGGAACATATTATACCCAATAGAAAAAGAATTATCAAAATTGGTCCACGCGTTACGAAGTAAGACTACACTTCCCCCCACCCACACCTTTCACCATAGGACCAAATTATTCTCCTATTAGCAATGGGGGATCATACTCTATACAATGGAAAAAGGGCCATCGAAATCGGACCACGCGTTACAAAGTTAGGTTTCACCCCCACCCCCCACCACAACCCTACCAAACATTTTTTTGACATGGAACCAATCGGTGAACATACTCTACCCAAAAAAAAAGAATCATCAAAATCGGTCAACGCGTTACGAAGTTATGCCCGGTCGGACATAAAAAAAAAAAATAAAAAAATAAATACGCGTCCAACTTAGAACCTCTTTGTTTCTGGGAAGTCGGTTAAAAATCAGTCATATTTTGTCTAAATAACCTTTACTAAATTAAGAAGGCCAAATTATAAGCTTTTTTTCCACCTAAGGTAGCCTAATGCTGCCGGCAGGGTCATCCGTGCCAACAGGTAAATCTGGAGGTGGCACACGAAACAGATGCAACCTGGCAGTAGGTACAAAATACAGCCTCGCAGCAGGCATAAACAACAAACAATGGAGGCTTAGAAATAACTGGAAAAACAACAATGACAACAACGACGACAACACGGACGACGACAACTGCAACAAGTAAAACTACAACAAAAGCAGCAGCAAAAATTATGACAACAGTAACTACGCCAACAGCAACACTGAAAAAAATCCTAACGTATCAGGATGCGCATCAGTCGCGAGATACGCCAATGTTGACGGGTCCCTTGATGAATCTCTTTGTCCTGGAGGACGTTTTACTCTCCCAGAGCAGTGAGGCTACAGAAATTGACTCTGAGACAGAGAAATGTCTCTTGAAAGACACACATGACGAATCCAAGGAACCATAGGTACCCAAACAGAAGAAGGTAGCTAAGCAAGTAGCCATAAGCGAAATTCGTCTAAAAGATGGGTTCGAAGGACGCCGAGACGTGGGCCGACAGAAAAAAGAGGTTAGTGAAGAGGTACAAAAAGATAGTTAAGGCTTTTGAAAAAATATACGGTAAAGTGGCACTTTCGGAAGCCCCAACAACAAGTTCATCTACACTAGCCACAGATGCCAAATAGATAGGAAATATCAGTGAGACAAAGAAGGACAAGAAACAGCTTTCTGAGCCAACTCAAGCCTCTTCCACATCCGCGGCCAGTAGGTACCTCTCAAAAGAGCAAAACTGCCAATTAAAAGGAAAAGGTCGAGAAACGACTGAAAAGAAAAACTCAAGCCCCTCTACATCCAAATCAAATCAAAGGCTGAATAACAACTCAACGGATAAAGCAAAGCCACTTACCCAACCAAAGACCACAAAATCTGAGGGGAGGGATACGACAAAGCCCAACTCAAAGAGAGAGAACTGGCTGAAAGTGGAGGCCAAACAGATAAAAGCCATGCTAGCCGCACATGGGAGGTGAGTCTACTTTTGAATATATTTTGCTTTTCAAAGAAACCCAAAAGAAGCCGTGCACTATGGTGGACAGAGAAATTTCGGCTACTAAGAACCAAAACCAGGAGACCAAAGGCCAAACAAACCAGAACAGGTGAAGACTGGAATTTATATCGTACCAGTTTCAATGAATTCAAAAAGAAAACCAGAATCGCAAAAAGAACATCTTAGACGAACTACTA
This sequence comes from Leptarthrus brevirostris, assembly GCA_964036015.1. Classification (NCBI taxonomy): domain Eukaryota; kingdom Metazoa; phylum Arthropoda; class Insecta; order Diptera; family Asilidae; genus Leptarthrus; species Leptarthrus brevirostris. The sequence goes on from OZ038374.1 coordinate 94,559,862, forward strand.
TTCGCATATAGAGTCTACAATAGAAGCGGCTAGACTCCGCAAAATCCTAGCCAAAAAACCCACATCACTGGGGTATATCTATAAAGCCGACGGCTCTTGGACAAGTGACAGTCGGAACATTCTGGCGGACATCAGAGACTGCATAAGCGAGGAAAAAGTAGCGTTTGCGGTAAAATCCTTTCAACCCTACAGATCTGCAGGGCCGGAAGGAATCATATCCCCTATGTTACAAAACTCTGTAAAGAGTATCGCCCCTTCGCTTAAAGCAGTTTTTGAAGTAATTCCTTATCATCGTGCGTGTGGCCTTTATTTCTAAAGCAGCAAAACCAAGCCACACCAATGCCAAAGATTATAGACCAATCAGCCTCTCATTATTTCTAGTAAAAAGCTAGAGACGATAATAGATCAATATCTTGATATTGAGGGAGCCTTCAACAACTTAAAAATAGGATCCATCATTTCCTTTTTAGAGGAATCTGGCGCACAGACATTTCTGACGAACTGGATACAGATAATGTTTAACAGCAGGGTCATTAATGCCAGTTTAGGAGATTTCTCCATTCGAAAAACAGCTAATAGAGGAACACCACAGGGAGGAGTCTTATCAGATGACATAGTTTTGCTTGCAAAAGGAACGTTCCAAACAGTCAGTGATGTCATGTGCTCTGCTCTGATAGATATCATATCACGATGCTGTTTACGATTGTAGAAACGGCTACGGAATCTTATACTCTTGACCCGTTGTTCTTTATTTGAACTTGGTACTTTTTTGATAATTAAATTTGCCCTTGATTATAACTAATCGAAATAATTATTTTTCTATGCACCGCAATATCTTCAATTATATTAAAACGTCATGTCCGCCTAAATTTCAAATGTTCTGTTTACACTGTAAACTTTTTAAAAGAAGCAGTTTCGTTAGTTCGCCTCTTAAATCTCGATGTGTAAGCAAAAATTAATTAAAGCCAAGTCCACACCAATTCTCATAACAAAACACTCTCAATAATTTTATACCAATCAATCCAACCAACGTCGAGTGAAGGTCCTTTAAATATTTATCTCTCAGCATAGCATTAGTGGAATGGAAATTGTTATGGAGTTTAGAAAGCTCTTATGGTACTCAAGCTTTTTTTGGTTCTGCTGATTTTGAAACATCTTTTCAATTTATATTTCGGCAGACTTTGATATCAAATCTCGGGCTGATGTTTGCTTGGGCAAGGCAAAGGCAAATAAAGGGAAGGCCAGACTCAACGGCAAAAGTACTTTGTGGTAATTAAATGATTTTTCATAGCAGTCCGCATATCTTTGTTTACAATGGGAGTTAAATATTCAGTTAATGTAATCGCAACGTTTCATATGTGGTGTAAAGGGTACTTAAATATTTTGTGGAAGGCAAACAATGATTTTCGCTAATTAACAAACTTCAATGATAATGCATTAATTAAAGGGATATCTCTTAGTTAATATTTAACCCATTTGGAGTACTTAGTAATGTAACTCGTTAGTTGTATAAATGGAAACAGTGATGATAAGTAAATAAATAGAAAGATAAATACAATGTAAAAATGGGTCTCTAAGTAAGTAAAAGCTTTTAAGTTAAATTAATATTTTTAAATTAATAAACGTTTTATAAATTGTTTGCATATTTCGTTCGAAAGAATAAGTTAAGCACTATTGCAGATCACTGATTTATTTTATTTTATTTATTATTTACTGATCATTTAAAACTTCTATTAATTAAGTAAAAAGACTTTTATTTAGTTATCCATGAGCTACGTGAAGGCTTCGGGATAAGTAATACTCAAGAAAAATCGAAAAGTTGATTAATTGTTAACGCTAGAAATAATATTGATGCCCACAAGGGGTTAAAGGAAAGAGGGGAAGAGAGGGTGAAAGAATAAAAACTAATATATTGAAAAAAACTTAAGAGTTCGAGTTCAGTTACGAAAAATGGCGAGTTATATGTTTGTGAAGTATTACAAAAGTAATGATTTTGCGGAGAAAATTCTGCAGTCATCGTGGTTTGCATAACATAAATGGTGCACCAAGTATCTCGATCATCAGGAAATTGGTTCTTCAGGGCGACCAAAGGCATCAAGAACTGAGGAAAACGTAGAGGCTGTAAATCATTACATTCGTAACAATCCAGACTTGTAAGTTCGTAACCGAGCAAGTGCTTTACATGTGCGCACAGTACAACGCATTTTGCGCAAAGATTTAAAACTGGATCCCTACAGAATTCAGTTAGTGTAAGAATTCAAGCCCCAAGATGCCAGCTAGAGGCTTCAATTCGTTAATCATGTAACTGAGCGTTTTTCCACATTCAACAACATTTTGTTTTCGGATGAGGCACATTTTCACCTTAATGGATACGTTAGTAAGTAGAATTGCCGTTACTGGAGTACGAATAACCCGAAACGCAAGTATCAGACAACCCTACATTTCCTAAGGTTTGGGCTGCAATGTCAGTGCACCATTACGGAGACTACCTGCCGAGAGGATTAAGAAATTTTGCTCTTCGTTTAGAAGAGTGCCGAGGGCGTGAAGGATAACATTTAGATGATATTATTTAAAAATAATAATTTCCTAAAGTATGTATTTTAATATTTAATAAAGGTTGTTGTACTTCTGATTCTCACAGCACGGTGCATTACAGAGTGGATCCAAAATCAAATTGTTAAAAAATCATGATATTTAAAATTAGAAATTAGAGAAGGAAATTTTGAAAGAAGAAATATTTAATCAGAATGCTTAGAAGTAACATAGTCTAAGTAATCGTCAAATGCGAACCCACCCGTTGAATTTGCATGCATAAGCTATTCCAAAGTCGACCAATCTGAACAAGGAAAGGGTCCTCCATAACAACTCCTACAAAAACTGGTAAAAGTAAATGTCTGTTTTTTTTTTGTAGATTGTAAGGATCGCAATTGAGAGTATATGTAGAGAAGTTTGTGAGTATCTACTTATGAGAAAGAAAAGTAGGGAGTTGCGCTTCAAATAAGTATCCAAACTACCACTCATTGAAGACTACCTCGAACTTTCTTGCGCAAACCGAATCAAGTTGTGTGCTTTAGGTTGGACAGCCACAGGTGAAATGAGGTGAAAAAATAGATCTCACAATGCTTACTATGTCCATAAGACCGAAATCACTTCTAAGCTAGATTTGTAAGTCATCCGCAAATAACTGGAGTTATATTTAATAACCTAAACTAAATCACCAATGTATGTAGAAGGAGAAGAATAATGGCCCGAGGATTAACTCTTGTGGAACTACATTTTATACATAATGTTAGACAACACATAGTTGATTATAGCCCTGTTTCTTTTTTCCCAGTAACCAATTAACTTCAAGTTTCGATGTTGAGTTCGAAATTAACAATAACAATACATCTAATTTGTTATCACTAAGAGCTGTCATGGGAAACATATGGTGGGGGAGGCAATTCGAAGATAAGTCTTTATTGATAGAAGCAATTAGATCTTTCTGGAAAAAAAAATCTCCTCATTGCTTGAAAGTTCTATACAGTTCGATGACATCGTGAATTTTTAAAACTTATAGTGATAAAGGAGGCCGCACTCATTAATAACAATAATTATAAATAAACAGAAAATCATGTAAACAATAAAATATTTTTATTTTTATTCTTAATTATTTTATAGCTGAAACCCGTAATTTAAACCGGAATTTTCGAATAACAATTTAAGAACGCTTAACATTGCATTCTAGGACTAAATGACTCTCGAAATTATCCCTTGCACAACTGACGACTTTTCTAATTTCAAACAGGGTGGTAAATAAGTTAGCTAATGACAAAACTTTATTTCGTTTAAACTAACAAAAAATGTGTGAAAGGAAATAAATTTTCAAAACAACACTTTTAAATTGGTGTAACCCTTACATTTTACACCCTTTCAGAATATCTTTGAACCGAAAGGGAAGACCCGAAATATTTACAGCAGAAGGTTATCTTGGGTCGATAAGCATGAACTTTCAATAATCCAAATAGCAGGAAACCTCAAAACTTAATTAAGCTTAATGAAATGAAAGACTCCGCACTTACCCTTTCTTACCTACTAGCCGCAAGTTGGATTTTGGGAGTTGTGTTGGTTTCGGAAAATGCCAAAGGAATTCTCAATATAACACCAACAAGATTGATTAATATACGCTAGACTAGCAGCTAAAAATTGTCAGTTAAATACGAAGATTTACTTTTTAAACAGCTGTCAATCTAATTATTAGGAATTCATTCAGTTTTGCACTGAATTTCTTAGCCGAACTTGATTCCTCCAAGGCCTCGTCGTCTATGGGGTAACCTTCCAGAACAATAGGACAAATTTGCTAACATTTGCCAATAGGCACATTGAGCAGGAATATGTTTGTGCACAGGAGTATTAATCCCTCATTAATACCATAAACCGTAACAAATACTTATATCTGGTAACTCTTGGCAAGTATGCCAGTTGGGTAAGACCTTAGTCCAATAAATAATGCTTTGATGCCAAAAGCGACTCTAGATTTGCATTATACTCAGGAAATTACTATTCGATTTGAATTTTAATTGAAGCTAAAGCTAATTTTTAGTATAGTTCTGGATTAGTAACGGAATCGGAAAAGCAAAATAAGGGAGCATAATATGTGGATCCCATTACGACATGGTATAAATTAATTAGCGGTGTTATTACGTTCTGCATGGATAATAAATTTGGGAATAGATTCCCTGGACGGTGCTGATGTAGGATTTCATGTACCTTCATAGGGAAATGTGATTGCAGCTAATTAACCTCGCACTGACTGGCTTATTTCCATAAATACTGCAAACCAATCAGGTGTGAATTGCTGAAATGAGAGCACTTCCAGATTTAATACATTATAATTTAATTTAAGTAATTAATTGAACTTTTTTCTCTCATTCAGGAATAATTTTCTAATGATTTTATAGTGAGTATGCTTTCCTATATTGATTTTTTATAGAAATTATTGCATTCAATAAAAAAGTTATTTGAATGAGCTGGATTCGTACTTAGTTGCCTTAGTTTTCACAGGAAATGTTATATTCAATGCCTGAATGTTTTAGGTGACATACACTACGTATAGTATATCTGAAGAATTTCTGGTGACGTTTCATCATGAAAATAGCGACTAAGGAGAGACCAATTGAAGATAAAAATTGTCAATCGATTATAATCGTATGTCTTCAGTTTTTCGGGTATGTTTATTTATTTATTTGCAATTTTTCATCAAAGCTAATTACTTATTTTAACAATATTAAAAAATAAAAGTAAACATAAAAAGAGAATAGACGAAGGATACAATAACAAACCCACAAATGATGACAATTAACAAAAAACAAAGAGTAAATCAAATTTACATATCAAAACAATTAGAGAAAGATCAAGAAAATGTTAAATTCCTTTGGCTCTTCCTCAACAGGAGGCCTCGCTTTTCTTTAGGTGACGCCTAAAACGTAAAAAAACGAACGCTTTAATGCTGCTGTTGAGCGAGAACCAAAGAAGTTTAGCTTTCTTTATTTGAAACACCGCCCGAATAAAGACATTTCTAGATTTCTTTCTCCGCTAGAGTTTTAGAAGGTTTTGTACGTAATTTATTAAAAAATTGCATAATTTTTGTAAAGTAATGGGAAGTTGCAGTAGATAATTTGAGTTAGTCAGAGTAATGCGGAATAATACTAAGTAGTGCAAAATAAAGCTTTTTATATTGCTTTTTATATTATTGTTTTAGTAGTTATCCTCTCCGAAGCCGGGTACAAGCTGGGTTGAAAAAAAGGGGGGGGGCCCACATACTAGTCACTAAAATATCCCGGCGTAAAGAGAATCTATGTGCTATAGAAATAAACTCTGATCACTACTGGACTACTGGTCGATCAATATTGGACTGGTCACCAATATCCGACCGAATCATAATCTCTATAATTCAGTGCTATCCACTGATTGAGCAAGCAGATATAACAACTAAGGACGCTTTATACGAAATCCTTGGTGACACCATTGATATGACTACCGAAGGTGGTATAAAAATAGTTATTGGGGATTTAAACGCATCTAATAATATCGGCCTGAACTTTTTCATGGGGAAGTTTGAATCCGGAGAAAAGAACTCGAGAAAAAGAAGTGTTCTCACTGAAAGATGGAGAGAATCTTTTGTTGAAGTTCTAGATAACGCCATTGAACCATCAACCGAGCCTGAAGAACCGCCGGCGGACGTAATAAAGTATATGAACCTTGGCACGGCCTCAGGGATTCGTGGAATACTAGTGGATCCCATTGCTGCTCTTATTATCCTACTCCAGGAATATTGGGAAACCAAAACTTATCCCACTGAATGGAAAGCAGTTGTAAATGTGAAGATTCCCAAAAAAGACGACCTGAAGATTAGTAGCAATTGGTGTTTTGTTAGGCTTTAATTGAAGTCTCCAAATTGATGGGAAACATGATCTTAATGCGAGCCAAGCAAGTTATCGATCGCAATTATAATAATAATAAAAAGGCAAACTTTCGTTTGTTTCCTTAGCAGGGATCACATTAACACCCTCTAAATTATCATCGGATAAATCTTCGAATGGAGGTCGTCGATTTGAAGAAGGCGTTTGTTGTCGTTGATCTCGAGTACATATGGGCAGATTTACGTAGGAGAGGTATCCTAGTAAAAATGGCCACCATAATAAAGCAGTGCTACTCAGAAGACCAATGCAATCTCCTACACAAGGGAAAGTTATCGAAGCCCTTTCAAGTGCTGAACAGAGTGAAACAAGAATGCATACTGTCAGCTTCGCTTTTCTTGATCATCATTAATAACGTGTTGTGCAACGGCCTAGATGACCAACCATCGCTAGGGATTAGATGGACAATTTTTAAACATCTTACGCACTTGTTCTGTTGTACGGCTGTTCAAGTAATATTTAAGCTATAAGCCTATGTCAACCGGGGTCTCCGGCGAAACCCTCCGGCCGAAGGTGATTATCAACGAAGATCTACACAGCGTCACAGGCCAAGACTGGATAGGCATTGATATTCGTAGGCAAAAGTAACAATGGTTACTCGGTTTTAACCCAAGACATTTCAATTCTTGAACCGATACATTACAAATCAATAAAATCATATACAAGACTGAAATATTCTTGCCTCAAAGTAAATAGTTTTTATTAAATTTCTTTTTTTTACCCGTGTATTATAGATCCTGATAAGACATCTTGATTGCATTACTTGTAACGGTACAGCGTGTACTAATGCATTATAGAAATAATGCATTACTTTACAACTCTGTACGTATGCAATAAGCAAATATTACCGGAATTTTTATGATGCTTGAGATCAGAATATGCAAAGGACACCTGGTGTTAAGGTGAATAGTCTTATTAAAGTTCTTTGAAACATACATTTTATTTGAAAATTATACTGAAAAATGTGGACTATATGAAAGAAAATGTCATATTTCCATACTAGCCATCCCTGAAGTGCAAGGAAAAACACGAAAATCGGGCCTACCTTGTTCTCTAACAATGAATCTTCTACATCATTTTTATCAGTAAAGTATTAATTTAATCCCAAATTTAAAATAATGGTATATTTAAGTATGTCTTAATCTATTCAATAACTAATATTGTATTTAACAAAAAGGTTTTTTAAACCATTAATAAAAGCTCTGCAAAGTTACAGAAATAATTAAAAGTCCTTTAGATACTTTGCGGTTTGCTTTTAGGATATTCTCCTAAAAAATATATAAAACGAATTGAAGCCATTACAATTTTTCAATTAGTGGTTAAAAAATGTCTTCAACACCCCCTTAAAATGAAATGAATAAATTCATGAACCTTAGCCGGAAATCCATTTAATCCTTTGCCACCGTTCAATTCTTGGTACACCAGCGAAAAGTCAAAATCGCAATTTTCAATGAAAGTAAAGCCAGAGGACAAAGTGGACTCTTTGAGCTTAAGTCTCCTTATGTTAATTAGAGGAAATGGCACTTAAGACTATCCGAATGGCTCTTTTGGTTTTCCTTTGACCCATCATTTCACTTGTTGGGGATGAAGGATACAATCCCATCTTCTTAGTGAGTTTTTCAGGAAAGTTTGTTATGATTACTGATGGAATCCTCTTCAAATATGTCATCACCCTCTTGCCTTAGAGGAGATTTTGTATGAATTAGAATAAGTTTGACCCTAGAAGACCGGATGTGCTTAGTTAAGGATTAAATGCAAATTAATTGGCGATTTTCTGTCAGATCTGTAGTCGTATTTAACGAAGAATCGGGTGAAAAATTGAAGTATTTTGGATGTCTTCACATTTAGACAGAGAATAATAAAGTTCTAATTTGAAATCCTCTTTGAATTTACTTAAGAAGATTCCGAAAGCTATTGTGATACTTTCTTAAATCTCATTTGAACTCAGCCCTACTGTATTAAAATATACCACCTTATTATTCAAAAATAAAATATTATAGTCCTTTAATAAAATAAATTTGAATAATTTAGTGCTGCCACAGGCTACAAATTACAAGCTTTCAACATATTCAATTCACTGTTTGCATAGCTTTTATATGGGAGCCATTTCCTTAAGGAAACAACTAGCATCCACAAAGCTACTAAGTCCGGAAGCATATGAGGGTCATATAAATCCTGGCAGCGTGAAATTTGTTATGAGTCCCGGAAGAATAATTCGTGAATAGAAGCAAATTCGTAAGTGCACTTAGAAAATTTCTGCCACGAAAAGCGCTGGAATAGGTGCTTCATGGTCGCCCTAAAAGTACTTTGTAAACAGGAAACATTTGAGTAATGTCAGGTGATGATAAGATGAGAACAAGGTAGAGGACTACGACTGTAAATAGAGACGATAAGCATTTTTCTGCCAGTTGTTTTTTTGACACGGGCACATTACACATGATCACGCCATCTTACTGCCTATGGGAAAACTTAAATCAACTGGAAAACCTAGAGATGAGAAATTTGTTGAATGTGATTTAATACATAAAAAACTTAAGATTAAAGTAGAGCAAATTTTTTAGATTTTAAGTAGATTTATAAGGAAAGACACATAAATGAAAAGTAGTCATTTTAATATCTTTCCTTCTAGTTTCCGTAGTTTCCGTAATCGCATGTGGGGCGGGAGTAGAACTTCACTCGATTCGATGACAAAGATTGCAGGTAAATATACGAGTTAAGGTGGATTCAACTGAAAGGTGGAAAGTCAACAGATTCACAAGCTTTATCAAACAGATGAGACAGTGAAGTTATAGGCGCATGCATACCATAGTTAGTGCGGTGATAAGAAATATTAGAAAGTTCCAAACCGCAAATAGAGAGAAGGAATTGATAAATGCAAGGCCCCCAAAAATTAAAGGTATTAGTCACACCAAAAGGTGTAAGTAAAAGTAAACCACGATTCGACCTATTACAGCTGGAGTTAAGAATCTTCATAGAAAGGAGTATAAGCCGATCGTCATATGGAGCGATCCTCACAAATCTGCGCTCGTCAGTCTCAGTGGCATCAATGTGAACCGCACATAAAAAAGACCATACTGGCCTGGCATACTCTAGGATTTATCTAGTAGAATAAAGAAGCTTCGTTATATAAGGGTTATCAACCTTCTTAGACCTTTTTTTTAACGAAGCGTTTGCTAGCAACAGTTTCAACATGATCCTCGAAAGAAAACTTAGTGTTAATCTGGACACCTAAGTCATTGGTGTTGTCAAGTCTACTGAATGAACTATCGCCAATAGTATAATTGAAGTGCAGAGGATTTCTCTTGTGAGAGAAAGACATAACGGTGCACTTGTCAATATTTCGAAAAGGAAAGTTACTGGAGCACCAATTACGGAAGGCGTCTAAGTCAGAATTTAACAGAGCGCATTCACTATAGTTTGAGGCAATGCGGAAAATGTCGGCATTATCAGCGTAACAGAGAATCCTGGAGACAGTAAAGCAGGTCGCAGACCATGGACTCAAAAACTTTGCCAATACAACATAACTTGGTAATAGGTCAACTTTTAAAGATATCACATTTGTTGCCTTTCTTATGAAGGAGGACATCCGTAGACAATTTGTAGGTTTAGGAAACATATAAGAACAAACAGACAAATTAAAAAGATTATACAGGACTGAAACTAAAGACATACTACAATTATTCAAAAAGTACGTGGGGACACCATCAAGACCACTCCAGAAGCTATTGACGAAATGTGCTTTAAGACGATAGCTTCGTCAAATACTAAGTCTTTGGTATGAAGTTTATTTTATATCTCTTACGTCGCTCGAGTTTTAAATAGAAGAGCCTACAAGCCTCCTTTAGATCGTTAAAGAAGTAACTGCTTGCTGTCTGCGTCTTGATTTTGCAAGCGCAGAGCGATGACACAGAAGATGTTCCATCATATCGCTTTTGTCGGACTCCTGGGATTGTTAAAGGCACCAATTTTTTCGCATAAACACGCGTGGGACAGTGGCCAGTTCTGAATTGAGCTCCAGTTAGGGTGAGTAGCCTGTCTCCTCTCTTTCAATCATAGGCTTTCAACATGACCATCGTGATTCTACAAGTTTTGTTCTCTTCCTATATTTTTTCATACGGCTCAGCAATCAGTCAGTGAGGTGCTTGATGACGGTTTGCATTGAAAGTCGTTTTGGTCTGCCTCTTGAGCCTTCATTTTGGCTATAATACCTGCGGCATCGTTCCCATCTATGCCTGTGTGGACTGCTACCTAACAAAGTTGCACATTTCGTTCGTGCTAAGGCTTTGCACGATTGTGTAGCAGTTAAGCAACGTTTTAGGTTTGAATTCGTTGGACGCCAACCTTTCGGATGCCTTATGAATAGCCACGGCTTCTGCTTGAAATATGATACACTCGCAGGTTAGTGTGTAAAATTAGTGAACATTCAGCTCCTAGAACTTTGAAGTCTCTAATGGGTAGTTAGTGACAGTGGTGAGGTTTTCTCCCAGGCTGCTATGGCTATACATCCGAGTTTTGGTGAAACAAAAAATATAGAGTAACGTTAAATATTTCTTCTGACGATTCACTGACATATACATAATCTCTGAAATTTATAACTCTGAACTTTACAGAGAGACGGTTGCAGCCGTAAGATCTAAAGAGATCAAAGTTAACAGAGAGAAGAAGGTAATCACAATTTTTTTGAGTTTAACAAAGAGTTCTTTTCTTTAACCGAACTATTACAATTGATACTTCTAGAGTTTTCCTGGCGACTTTTTTTATAAATTAGCTGCACTTCAGACTTTTAACTTGTTTGCCTTAAATCAGACTTGTTTTTAAAAATGCAAAAGTTTCGGTCTATTTGAAACTGTTTGTGCTTAAAAGACACAGGAGAACTGTCCTTTATGCCATAGAAATAATATTTTAAGATCCAATTTATTTGTAAACTCCTTTAAAAATCTTTTGTAGATTAACTGCAAGCAACTCGTGAAAAATGAAGTAGAAAACTATTCCATGTGAATTCCTAAAACAAAGAGATACATAGAGTGACGCTTTTCTTCTCCTTGACAGGAATATTCCAGACCATCACACCGTTTGTTTATAAAAGTGTCCTCTAAGGAAAAAAAACACTACCTCGTTATCTGTAAACAGCTTGGGGTATGTTGTCATTTCCCGCCGATCGTTCCTTTTTGAACCTCGTAGGAGCCACTTTTCAGTCTTTTGACGTGGATTCAGCCTTTCAGCTCCACTGTACAAAACCAAGTCGCACTGAGCTGGAGCCTTTCACAATGTCATGCTGTACTTGCCCTCGTCCTCATTGCCGCTAGCAAATGGATTCATTGTGGACGACTTCGTTCGTTTTATATTGTTGTTTGGGGCTTTTTGTTGAGTAGGAAAGTGAAAAAGACCAACCCAATTTGAGATTTTTTTTCATTTCCAGTCACCCCCTCTCGGTACAAGACTACGAGATTTTCCTCTTCGTCGATTGCCTTGATTTTGCCTTGTGTTCCTCCAGTACCTTTGTCTATCGATTCCATTTGATTGAATGGTTGCACTGAATGAAGACATTTACTTCAACGACCTTCTCAGATAATGTGGGTGGATTGCGAGGAATTTAGAAAGCACGCCAAATTGTCGGAGTTTGTGAAAATATCCGAGTAAACCGACGAGCCTTCAGATAATCTATTTTTCGTTCCCAGCCAGTCTTTACATAAAGCACTTCAGATTTCTCATCAAATTTTGTAAAGGGTTTTCTCACATTTTAGCTCCTTTGAGGCTGACCTCAAGCTCTATAAATATCAAAAAAGGTCGTTTTGGTCGGTACCAGGAGAAGAGTAACCTCAAAGACTAAAGATTTGCGAGTTTCATGTTTATAGCAACAGGATTGGGTCTCTGTTGTCTGCCCTTGGGGTGATGCTACAGTACCCGGTCTCGGTCGTAATCGAATAGCGGTGGAGCTTATAAATCATAGACTGAGGGCAAACATGTTTTCAACCACTTGCCCAGGCCCTCGGCAACTCTAGGTGTTATCGTGGTGTGTTTAACATTAAGCCCAAATGTTGTGATAACTGCTTTTGGGTCGGAATCGATGTTTTTAATAGAATTACATTGAAATTCACCTTAATAGGATTAAGGGCTGATTGTTTTAATGGGCTTGTTGTACATACAAACTCCGGCTGTTTGCTTATCATTATCATATATTTACTGACGGCTGTTCCCTATAAAGCATCCTACTTGACAACAGATGATTGCCTTGTTTCCACAAAGTATCGCAATGGAAATGCAATTTGATGCTGGCCGCGTTCGGTAATTACTAATTTACTCGAACAAACGAATTTAACTGAAAGGTTTAGCTAAAAGCGTTCACATATTATTTGTAAGTGATAATTTAAATGAAGAAATAAAAACAAAATGCTAAATAACGTCACATTTAAACTAATCATCCATTAAATTATGGGTAATGTCGTGGAAAAATTAGTCAACCTAATTTAATTGTTGTTAATTATGATAAACATTTTTTTGATGTGTTTAGGCTCACTAGGAAAACACTAAGCTCCCCTCATAGATTTATGTATAGAAGTTGTAATTAAGGTATACAATTCTACAGAATCAAAATAAATTTTAACTCCTTAATCAAGTGAACGGTTCGACAAAAAAGAGTTTAAGATAATTCTTTACTTATCAGTATTGCATTTAAATTATTGCTATACAACTTTCTTAATAAATCTTTCATCTTTCTAAGAAAAAGAACTGTTGTATTTTTACATTTTTTATGAAAAAGCAACAATATACGATAAATTATAATTAAAAAACGTTAATAGCTTTTATACTATTTATAATTTGTACATTATTTTCAGAGGTATCAAATCTCTTTAGTAAAGTCGTTGCTGAAAGTGAATTTTTGTAAGGACGGATCTATATCTTTTGGTTGAAGAACTACAAAGTGATAAGTTTATTCTAGCTTAATCTAAAAATATCAATTGCAAAAATATTGCAAATTTAAAATAATTATAACCCAAAAATTTTTTATAAAACCTATAGTAGTACCCTGCAGTTTACCCTAAATGTTCATTTTCACTGATTTTTTCCTGGTTTGTTTCCATTGAGGACCTTTCATGTGAGGACCTTATCAGAATAACCGTATGAGTTGTGGCAGCTGTCAGTCGGAGTGCCATTCTAAGAGCATCTTTACATTGCAAAATATATTTAAAAATTTTTATAACCTCTTTGCTGGTTGTTTGAAGTGGTTATATTTTGCATAGATGTCCGCCAGCCAAGGGTTTTTTATAGCAGCATTTGGCGTATCAACAATTTCAGTCAGTTAGCTTTTACCGCAAATACATCGACTTATATGCTAATATTGGAAACATGCCGATGTCTCTACGTGGATACGTTAAAGGTGCACTTTAACTACTTGAATAAAGTAATAAAAAATAGAATTCCCCTTCTACCAAAAACAACATGCATGGAAAAAAAATAAGGAACAAAATAAGGGAAAAGGGAGAAATCATAGAAGAAAATCCAACACACAACATGCATAAAAGAGAGTCTCGTGAGCACAAAGAATATATAGCTCTTAAGTGATTCCTTGATAAGAGTTAAATCGAAATTCTGACTTGCATTAACAGCACTACATAAACGGTTAATTGGTTCATGCCTGCAATAATTTGATCTAGAGGGGTTAACATGCAACGAAGGAAGTCGTCGGAGAATATGTTCGGATTTCCTAAAGGAAACCTTGCAAACAAGAGTACCTGAATCAACATTTGAATTCAGCAGCTGGTGAATAAAGACTTTGCGCCTTTTATCAAGTGAAGGCAAGCCAAGAAAATGGAGGCGGTCGGTGTAGGGCGGGTGTCTAAGCTGATCTTATCAAGCCCTCTTAGCCAAAATCTAACAAAATTACGCTGCATCGATTCGATACGCTTGGAATGAACAACGTAGTAGGGTGACCAGAATTAAGATGCATATTCAGAACAATAGACCGACACTCTACAAGACCTAAGATTAAACTTCCTCTAAACACAATATAATTAATATGTCAAGTTTTACACCCCGGTTAGTAACGAACAGTACGCGAAGGTGGCCATTCCCCGCAAAGTTGTAATTAAAAACTTGTGGATTAAGGCTTCTGGAAAAGCACATAGCCTCACATTACTCAAAATTGAGATGTTTGCCATTGTGCTCGCACCAATCCAGGAACGTGTCTTGGTCCTTGTGAATAAGGACGGCGTCATCCTTAACATAGGAGCATATCTTCATATCGTCAGCGCAGATGAAATCATTAGAGTGTAAGATCAGATGAACAATGCCATCAACGGCAACAACGAATAGTAGAAGGCCGAGATAACGACCTTGCGGTACACCAGATAAAGCCCTGGAAGTTCTTGAGCCACACCGGCTCAGGATAGGAAGAAAACCAGTCGAGAAACAGGGTAGAAACCAGACCTCTTCAGTTTAATTGTAATTACGGAGTTAGGAAGTTTATTTCATAAAGGCCTTACTAAAATTCATATACAGATAGTCCGTTTCCATGCTTCGTTGAAAGTCTGAAATAACATGGAAGGTAAATTCTAACAACTAAGTAGTCGTAGATTAACCGGTCAAGGCCTCAGCAGATAACGTTGCCTAAACCTAGAAGAGGAGAACTATTTCAGGAATGAGTTCACAAGAAATCAGATTTCGAATACTTTTAAAGCAAGAGTGGGAATTACTACACATAAATTTGCAACCCCATAAATCGCAGGAGTGGCTGGACTGCAATTTATGCAATACGAGATCAAGAGAAAATATGCTACATTTCATAGGAAAATAAAAAGGCTGGTTTTGGAGAGTGATTAACTCTCTCTTGAAACACTCGTTTTGCTAAATGGCGAAAACTGGACAATTCTATAGACTGCTGAACGCAAAATGAAGTACGCACCATAAAACAGTAATTAATGGCATTACTATGGTGACAATATTTGTTAAAAACCATACAAATATTATTTATAAGTAAATAAATGTATATTATTATTGTCGTTATATTATTTTGCACGGTTGAAAACTTTATAGTTTCACATTATAATTATTATCCATATATAAATAATTTTTGCTGTTGAAAGCTATCTTTTGTAAAGAAAAATAAATCAAATATTGTTATTATTAAATCATTTTAAACAGTGAAAGTTTATTCAGTTTTAGGATGTCATCAGTTAACGCTGCGTACGGTTCACCTTACATTTTCTTAGTTCTTCGACAACATTGTTGTTGTGATCAGGTGCAATGGATTACAGTACTTTAAAAATTGCCTCACGCGGTACTGGACTAAATGTGTCAAGCTTTGGTGTTCTACTTGTCGCATCCAGGCAAAGCTCCTGACTAAAATGCACACGTACTTATTGATTTCAAATGACGAAGTTTCTGTCTTATGTCTATAATTGAGAAATCTTTTTTATCTTAATTCATTTTATATGGAATTCCGGAAGAAGGTATAGTAAAGTAATTGTTTATAGCATGCACAACAAATGTGTACTTAAATTAAGTGAACACCATTCCTTTTCTATCATATTGTGCAATGTTTACTAAACCAGTTGTGTTCTTAATATCTAATATGGTTCCAGGATTAAGGTACTTGAAGCCTTTTTTTTATATGTACGTCTTATTATGGTACTTTGTTGAGTATGTCTGCACTATTACCAAATATATTTAAGCATCCACTATTTTTTTGATATATTGTAACAAATATCAATAAAGTTTAGGTGAGAGTGATATGCACAAATTTTGCAACAGGAAATTCTCCGATAATTAATGAAAAACGGAAAAAAAATTGTAGATTTCATAAGAAATTATTTACGCACATGTCAAATCCAGAAATACAGGTTTTCTTTTGTTTTGACATCGACGAACGTCAAGACATCAATTATAATTGATTTCGATTTGCTTTTAATGCGTATTACTTGATATTCATTAATCATTGAGCACGTCATAAATTGTTAAGCTGTTGTTTGAATAAATAAATACAAAAAATATATTTATAAACTTATTATACAAATATTTTATAGGAAATACTTTATAAGTAGTGTTGTTCAAATATGCGGGCTTTCGAGCTTATGAATGCGTCTATAAGGCATTTTCAGGATTTGTCAAAGTAAAAAATAGATTTGGAATCTTAAAAACAAAGCCTGGAGGAGTTTCTGTCTCTCTCGTAGTGACGAAGATTATCTTATGTTTTCCGATCTGCGTGGTCGTTATACTTCTGAGCTTGTATATCGGAATTATCTTGATGAGGTTGGTCGACCGTTGGTGTTAATCCCAAAAAGTTCTGGAACTTCATTAATCTTAAGCGTAAGAGTGACGGTAAGCGTAAGAGTGATGTAAGGATTGGTTGCAAACTGCCAATATTTTTTTCTATCCCTTTTTATACTATTGCCCGTATGTCGTACCAGGCCCGTAGAGACAAAATTCGGGGCCGGGGGGTACCACATACGGGCCCCCCGAAAAGAATTTCGGGCCCGGGACTAAGCGTTTACGAGCCCATATACAAACGAATGAGTGACTTTCAATTTAATGTCTATTTTTATGTCTAGTATATTACACTTTTTCGATCGTGAAACATTTTTTTATATATATAATTAAAATGGAAAATTTTTTCTGTTGATGACTTAGATGACGGGGCTTCTTTTGTAAGCCCGGGCCCGGGGGGTTTTCCTCCGCCCCCCCCCCCCTCCCGCTCTCGACGGCCCTGGTCGTAGCATTATTCTTTTTGTATTTTTGGTAAAGAAGTATATGCAGTGAACAGTATACCTACTTTACTTATTAACGTTTCATGTATAATGCCAGAAACATTATACATATAAGCACTTGGCGAATGTTGTTTTCCTTCAGTAAATAATGATTAGTACACTAAGTTGTTTATGTTCTAAAGGTTTTTGGGTTTTCTAACTTTGAATAACATTAATCTCTTAAAACCAGAAAACAGGTTTTAGACGAGGTTACGAGAATTCTTGTTACATGCTACTGTTTAAATTAATTTAGTTACTTCGTTAAAAGTACATCTGCCTGTGTAAGTAATTAGTACACTATTAGTGCCTGTTCGAAATTGTCCTCTAAAAAGTTGCTATCTCAGATAAAGAAAAACTGAATTGTAATGGCGACCCTGGTACCTTATTATAACTCCTTTGAGAGATAAATTTGGCTTATTCTGCATGCGTCCTAATGAGGTTATTTAGGCGGTACCTCTATTTCTCCCGTAACCCCTTGTGAGAAATCGCGCAGGAGCAGAACTCGATTCGAGATAACGATCAGTGATGCCAATTCAGTGATTTTGTTACCAAATCTGGTGTTTTCGAACACCTCTCTAGTGACAGAATTTTGTTTTCTCAGACACGTCCAAAAGTTTGTGATTTTTAACTTCCTATGCGGTGACTTCTGGTGACTTTTAATGCAGTGATGCCAAATCATGGACTTTGTCACCAAATCTGGTGTTTAGGAATACCATTCTAGTGACTGATATTTTTATAGCGACACTGATTTTGAACCTCTTCTGATGACACCAAATGTTCTCCGACTCTTTAACGTTTTAACGTAAATATTCGGCGTTTCTCATTGTTTTTGACTATACATGACATATTTGCTGGGTTACCACTTAATTCAGTTACAACAACAGATAAACGCATGTGTAAGACAACTAAAACAATTTCCTGTGAGACCTCATTATTTTCCAGAGGGACCCTGAAACTTTTAAACATACTCAGTTGCTGTCGCTTACGATAAGAGGATCGCCCACAAAATTAAAACTTTATCACATTCTAATAGTTCTCTGTTTCTCCTCCCTTTTCTTTTACAAATTAAAAGGAAGAAATTACACGACGCTTAAGTTAATGAGCACCACTTAAAGGTAAATATGCTTGTGATTAAGGTTAATACAGTCTGTTATTGAGTAGTGGTATTTACATTTTTGTTACTTAGGTTAGGGTGGCGACTATCAGCCCTACAACCGATCAGCCTCTACTTAGAAATTTCTTATATTATATATATTTTGTATCTGGTGACTTTTTAAAAAAGGTGTCCTTTTTAGTCCCTATCTAGTGAAATTCTTCATCGACAACTTGGCAACACTGATAACGATTGCAAGTGAACCTACAATTAAAAATGGATTCCAAAACACTGACATTTTTTACCTTTTTTGTCGAAGTCTGTGGTTAGTCTGTGGTATACCATGGATCGCCGTCCCGGTGGGATTCGAACCGGGGATCTCCGGGTTGAGGATATAATACGTTATCACTTATTTCACCGACGAGGAATTAGTTTTCATCATACCAAAGCATTTACTATAAAGTTAAAGTTAATTTTGTGAGCTATTAAAAGAAATGGTCGAAGTTTATAAAAATTTAATTTTAAATATTAATTTTGGTCTTTTGCATGAAAAAAATCCATTTTCGAATTCAATACAATGAATGTGAAGAGCATGCAATTTCCTATAACAATCACTATTTTACTTTTTTTAATGTAAGTTTCTTAAGCTGCCTTCGAAATAGATCATCCCTAACTCTTCCGAAATTTTGGTTGTTTGCTACACGTTTCACGTGAAATTTTCATTCGGTTTTTGTTTTTAATTTCGATTTGTACGCATTTTTTTTATTATCGTGGTTTTTATAAATCTTCCAGTCATTTTAAGTTTTCGTTTTTTTCTAATCTTGACTATTTGAAGCGTTATTAATTCGAAAACTACTCGAGATTTAACAAAAATTATTTTCATATTTATATTTTGTTGAAATTTTAGAAAAAAAGTGGAAATTTTGAAACAAAAATTTCTTAGATGTGTTTTTTTAATCGTTCCCTCAAACAGGAACCAATTTTGAATTTCGATTAATATTTCTTTTTAATTACATAATAATATGAAAATTGTAAGGCCAAGACAGGGCGAGGTTGTTTTATTTATTACATTAAATTTACTTTTATAAAATTTTCGGTTTTAAAAATCTTTAACTTTCGCCATTGATTGAGATTTGCCAAGATTCAACACTACAACTATGCCAATATAATATGAATATCATTTGCATAAATATGAACCTTGTTGTTTTCTAATTATTAAAATGTTATTAACGTAGGACTGCAAAAGTGAAATCAAACATGGACCCTTGCGGAACACCACAAATAAATGATACTACCTCAAAAAGGACAACTCTTATTTATTGGGATTTATTGAAAAGAAACATTAATTAAATTTTAAGGAAAATTTTGACGCTAACAAACGAACAACATCTTCTCATCTCTTTCACATCTCTGTGTGAATTATAAAAAAGTTATTGCCAAAATTTCGACAGATTATTATGCTCAACGCATTCTAATGTAATAACACGAGGGAGTTTTTCGAAAGCATTGAAGATTACACTTATATGTCAAACGAAATTGTACAGTTCCTGGCCAAATTTTTTGCTAATTCTTAGTTTTTATTAAAAAGCAGCTCGTATTAAGAAAATATTTTATATATTATAAAATAGTTATTAAATACAGAAGAATGTAATAAATATTAATATTATGATTTTTGTGTGGTAATACATAACATTATAGTGATGATAAAAAAACAAAAACGTTTATAATATTCAGTCATTCGGTAATTTGAACTCTTTTCCTATTACTTTTACTATCTCACACAGTAAAAGTAATAGGAAGTGTATGAGATCTTGTTAATTTATAGACATTAACCCTTAACACAGTTTTTTTCCTGTACTGTTTTCCACATACACGTTGGATTTCAATTTCCTATTGCTATTAAAATAATTATAAAATAAAAATGCCTAACCCTATACAGAATGAAGTAATAGTAAAAAATTTTCTTAATAAAAGTTTTCTTAATTAAGAATTAGCACAGGTTTTTTTAAGAAAAATTAATGCGTCTAATAATTCTACCAGTGACTGCAATGCTTTCCACTGTAAAGAATGAATGAAAACGTTGGAGATAAAAATTTTCAACATCTCACATGGAACTTCCTCAGCGGTTAGTTTCCATATATCGTACTGCCTTAATAACGTCATAAGAACGCATGCAGCAAAAGTTAAATGAATCAAAGTCAAAGGAGTTAAAGGAAGACTGCTTAAAAACAAGAGACGGCCTCGTTCAGTAATGAAGTAGGATAAATTGTCATCGAACTTAAAACTAAAGTAATGAATTGAAAAATTCTTACTCGCATGCTATCTGATGGATATGATTTGCATTTGTAATATAAACGACAAAAGTACTACAAAATTTAAAATGAACAAAGAAAATTTCGAAGAGGAATTAAAAATATACTAATTACTTACACAGGCAGATGTGCCTTTACCGAAATAACTATAATGTAATTTGTACTGAATATTTACATGTAACAAGAATTTTCGTAACCTCGTCTAAAACCTGTTTTCTGTTTTTAAAAGGTTAATGTTATTCAAAGTCGGAAAACCCAAAAACCGTCAAATCATAAACAACTGAGTCTACTAAATCATTATTTAATGAAGGAAAACAAGATTCGCTGAGCTTATAAGTATACATTTTTGCCATGCCACAAGATGCGTTAATTAGTAAAGTAGGTATACCGTTTACTACTTTACGCTGATTAGCCGAAAAATACAAAACGAATAATAACACGATCTACACGCAATATTACAGAAGAATTAAAAAAAATATTGACAGATTGTAACCAATTAACCTTTTTGCATCTGTTCGATAATACCATGATGATGAGAAGTATGTTGAGAACAAATACCAAAACGAATGTTAAAACTTTTGACCTTTTGAGGAAGTAAATAACAAACAATTCTGAAGAAGAAAGAAAAGGGCAACGGGCCCTCAGGTATTGAAAATTTTTTTCTTAATAAAAATATATAACAAATTAAGAGCTTGACTTCTTACAGGTTGATCCCAATGATAGAGTGAGAAATATTTAGTAAATGAGCTACACGTGTAGAACACGTAACAAGGCATAGTAACTTAATAATGAGTGATATGTTAATTAAAATCCGTAGAAAAGCTCACGTGATTTTTACCTAAATAATTGCGGCCAATTTACAAATCCTTTCCAAAGTGAATAAGAGAAATGTATTGAATCCGGTTTATTAAAGCTTAGCTGTGGTTCGAGTGTGAATTTGTAAGAAAGGAAAATTGCTTGTTTACATTCTGATTTCTTGAGGCACAAAACAATTTTGAATTAGTTGTATATTTGCAAATCATCCATAATAACAATTTCTGTTGTAGGTTTTATTTTAAACAGATGAATCAGGTGAGATGGAGCTGTCATGTTTTATTGACTGTGAGAATTTATTACAATTAGGTAGGGATTTGAGTTTTTTACGATGTGGTTAAAGCCTAGGGGAAACCCCTTTCATGTGTAGGCATGGCTTTGTCCGGAAGGGAAATAGGGTAAGGGGAGGGAGGGAACTGGTAATTCTTGTTTTTGAATTGCTGCGAGGAGCACAGAGACGAATTGATCCAAGTCCGTTTCCAAATTTGTAGGATAACTCGTCTGCCGGGAACTGAATTGCATTAATAAAAATACGAATTTAATATACGACGAACTTAAAAATTTTTTCTTACAATGTATCGGGGTTAAGGTACAAGGTCCCTTATATGTGAATGTGAACTCTTCTTCATTTCTTAAACACACGTTACTAGGGAATATTTTAACAATTACTTTGGCGGATATACTCTTCATTGGTAAAGTCAAATGAGATCCTTATATATCTTATTAACTTTTCTTAATAGCAATGGGAGCTCTGTAATAGACTATGTAGCAGTGTCCTCTCCCTTTCTCCAGCTGTAGCTAGTTTTACTGTTCTGAAGGAGAGTTTTTCAAATCACTTTCCTCGTAGTTTGAGTCTTAGAATTAATTCGACAGTTAATCCAAATGCTTTGGAAATGGAGCGGTTGCACAAATTACTGTCCAAAAACAAAAACTGTTAAGTTATAGACGGAAATTATAGACATGTGCCTATAACATGAGTACAAGTTATGAGAATAACCAAATTAACAATTGACCAACTGATAAATGGAATCTGATGCTTATCAAATCATTGCGCAGCGAACAAATAGTATTCAAGCAAAACTTGTATAAAGCAAGGAGTCACTCTTTTAAGGGTCTAAGCATTACGATAACTAGTGAGAAGTAATATCATCAGTATTCAATTAGCAAACAGAAAGAAGAAATTGTACGTTTTTCTATAGATTTTAAAGCTGTGTTTTATTCTATTGGGAGAGGCTCGTTTTTCTATATTCTATATATTGCACAAATTGGGTCTTTCTACTAAGCTTAGAAGAATAATCGAGTACTTTTATAAAGGAATGGAAGTGTAAGTTTGGGATGGTCTAGTACTATCAGAACCATCCGAGGCTACGCTTGGTTTCAAGCAAGATGTTTACTAAGTCAATTTTTCTTTTCACTGTTTATAAATGCCATAGAAGAGGAAATGGAAGTGGGTGATGTCAATATTAAGACGTTATTGTGTTCCGACTATACTGTTTTACTCGCGGAAGAGCTACATAAATTGTAATAAATGATTGACTTTGTGGATAGATATTGCAAGGAATGGGGTCTAACGATTAATCTCTTCAGAAAGGGGGCGGTCGTAGACATAGAAATAGTTAAAAACTATACCTATTAAGGAATCGTTTTTATTTTGAAACTTGATCATTTTGATGTACGTTTATCAAAAAGTGGCGTTAACAAAATATTGGGAAATTTCATGAAAAACAATCAAATCAGTCATTCGTCAAAGTTTAACTTGTTTAACGTAGTTACACGATCGGTAATGTACTGCGGTGCGCAAGTATGCAGATTCAAACATTATGAAGAGGTTGACAATTTTCTCCGGTTTTTCATAAAAAAAAATATTTTAACTGCCGCAAACCACACCGTATTAGCATATGTGTCAGCTGCCTAGTATATTGTCCCAAACGCTCAAGGATATAGCTAAGATTCTGTATAATCATGATGAAAATAGAAGGAAAATGCTTTGATATGAAGAATAACTCCTTCTTGCTGATTAACACAATGTAAATTTTGAACGGAGTGCAAATTATGAAAGAAAGGTGGGAATTATGGAACAAATAGTTTAAGTGTGTGCTTAGAATATTGTTGGTTTTAGTAGGGATATTTTTGAAATGCACATAATATGTATTTTTTTAAAGGACAATTGGTTAAATTGGTCCAAATATCCAATAGGAATAAGGTTTCTTCAGTCATACTATCGTACTCAAAATCAATTTACAGAACTGAACTAAAGTGTAAAAAGTATATATATTATGTTGCTTCATTATTTACGCTGCATTTTATCAGCTTGTTTTGTGACTTACTCTATCCGGTTTGTTATTGGACTCTGTTATATGTTTTATACTTTTGTATTGTGTATCATTCAATAAGGCTCTCGGCTCATATCAGACCAAACTGGCTAAACCTTACTGAGGCGAGAATTTACACGATAGTCAGTACAGAATAGAGATATACTGTGAACATTCTTTACAGGACCTCGCAGATTGTAATATCTAACAAAATAATGCAATGGCGCCATATTTCAGCAGATGGTTATTGCTCCAGTAAGTGAAGATGGCTGCCATTTCACGTTACTGTTGTAAGTAAGAGGGCAACCTCAACTGTTAACTTAGGCAAACTCAACGGTTTGGAAGTTACAGGGTGATTCACAAATTTGAAATGTTCATGGTATGCACATAACTAATTTATTTTTATCTGTCGATCTGCTCAACGCAGTGACATCAAATAAACGTAAAAAGTAACTACTATTTCGATGGCTTTTTCAAAAATGTCAAGGATGTTGATCTAAATCCTACCACTGCAAAGAAAGTAACTGGCTAAAGTGAAAAAAAATTTCCGATGACATAAAATTTAGCACTTTCAAAAATTTGCTCGGATATGTCTGTAATTTATACATTTTTTTGTTCGGTTAGGTCACTCCACTTATTCGGCCCTACTTATATGACACACCCTGTGAATGTAATATGTCGTTTAGCGCCATTTGTAGCGCAAAAATTTCGTTATCTTCTTTTTTTATATCTTCAGTCGTATATTGGAAGAGAATTACGTGAATTTTCATAAAACTTTTACTGATAATGTTAGTGATATTTCTACTAAATTATTCTCTAGTTATACAGGCATAGCATTACGCGAGATAGAAGAAATTGTTGGACTTTAAGAATTAAAAGAGAAAAAACTAATGTTCCAAAATTGACGTCTGAAGTATTCAGATTAATTAAAAGAACAGCCCCAACGGAGCAAAAAGAATTTAATATAAGGAGTCGTTTAGAAAAAAACCAAATATTTTGTGCACGATTCAAAAGAAACGACTGCAAAAGCGCATCTATATTTGCCGCAAATTTTTGGTAGAATATTTTCTGATTAGATAAGACAACGACTTATATGGTTTGAATGAAAGATAAATCGTCTCGAGATAACCTAAAAAGGAGCCTAGAAAAATAATGTTTGGGTTGATATAAAACATAAAAGAGGTTGCGTTGTATTGCGGATTTCTATGGCAGCATGTGGAAATGGCAATTTCAGATTTTCTGAAACAACTAAAGTTAAAATGAAACATTTGGAGCTTGCTAAAAAAACGAATCAGCCTTCAGCATTCTACTTTTATTAATCATACTTCGCATACAGTTCAGGAATGGGTATTATCTAATGCTTGAAACCAGCCAAACACCCCCTCCCCCTCTGCAGTCGTTATATCTCAACCACATTAAGAACTTAAGGACCGAAGTAAAGAGTGTATTGAAAAAAACTTCCATAGCAAAATGATTTACAATCCGTCATAATTATTTCAAACGCCCCCGTCGGGTGTACTGAATTTTAGAAAGCTTTTGTTTTTATTTAAAAGAAAAATTCGAATTGTGCGGTAAATTTTGAGTGCTAGAAATTATATAATTTTTTAAAAGGGGACAATATTGTTTATTTTGTGTAGACCGGTAGATGGGTACATACGACTTGATATAGAGACAAATCCGCCCAATTGTAGAGCGAAAAACCTGGGTGACTTCCTATTAGTATTTTGAATTTCCTGGTCAACATTTTTGAAAAATTAATGTCCAAACAATTAATAGTAACTTTAAATGAAAACAATTGCTGCATCCATTCCAATCTGGTTTTTAAAGCTCCATAGCTCTGACTGTGCCCTGTGTTACGAATTCTGATACTTCTTGATTTTTCTAAACTTCTAAGGCTTTCGACTCTCGCAATTATGTAAAATTACTCATAGATTGTAAATCATATTTACCTTTTTGTCGACATTTGTAACTGTTATTCGCAGTTATTTACCAGGCATATATTAGTTAGTGAAGGTGGGTGACATGTCATCACCGCCTTAGGGGCTTGGGCTCGGGATTGCATCGATCGATTTGGCATCGAATGTGGAATGTGTCTGCTTGGGCTGGTGAACATTTGTTGCTAAACGCCTCGAAATCTCAGTATTATATTATAACATTTAACGGAAGGTCGGAAACTGTATACGAATTTGTGAAGTAACTTTTCTAAGACTCTTGCTTTTCCACGTATTATTCTTCTCCTTCAAAGGATTGCAACAATACTTTATATCTTTCAAATTGTCTAGCATTTTAAATAATTATGGCTATATCTGAATGTATACTGACTGTGATAATTACTGACTGTATACTGGCTGTGAGAATACTCTTTAACGCGCCATCTACAGTTTCTTATTATAATAAGTTTCTATTATTATAAGCGCGGACTTTCAAAAATCAAAAATTTACACTTAACATTGCTTTACCACTCTAAATGATACATGATTTTAAAACTAAGATATGATCAAGGAAGGCCATGTAACGACCTTTACAAATTACTAAAGATCAACGTTCTACGGCAATGGTGACGATAGTTATGAATTTTCAAACAAGGTATGATCACGAGAAAAAGTGCAAAAATCCAAAAGTTTACCACCCTTTAACTTCTGCACAAAATGTTAACACGATAATTACTTATAACAGTAACAATAATTTGGTGAAGTTTGAACAAAATCGGAGACATCGAATTTTTTCACCAGGTACACTTGAGGAATTTCGCCCCATATACGACTCGAAGGATGCTGCTCGTAAGAATAAATAAATTTCAAAGAGTGGGGCAACATATTCTACACATCAAAAGAAGAATCATCTAAATGGATCCATACGTTACGTAGTACGCCAACCCCCCTACCACCCGCCCTAGGACAAAATTTGTTTCATTATTATAAATGGGGTAACATACTCTTTACAACCAAAACGGAATTAGCCAATTACTCTATACAACAAAAAAAGAATTACCTATGCATTATGAAGTTAGGTTTCACCCCCCACACTAAACATTTATTTAGACAAGGTACCAATCGGGAACAGAAAAAGAATCATCGAAATCGGTCCACGCGTGACGAAGTTATACTATCCCCCCCCCCCCATAAAATGCAATTTAAAATACAATATTTTGAAATATAAAACTAAAAAAAAATATATATTTTATATATGATGTTCCCAAAGCTCAGGGGATGCCCTATGATGCTAAAGTATAGCCTTGGCAGGAAAATAATTAAAGATGAAGGAAATGGGTTAGGAGGTTGAGTGAAGAAGCTGTCGATGTACTCCTCGTTTGAAAGTTTCGGGATCATATGATGAGGGAAAAACAGAAGATGGTAAACTGTTCCACATTCGTGTTGTTCTGCTTAGAAAAGATATTATAAGAAGTAATCCAAAAG
The DNA here is from genome assembly GCA_964036015.1 of Leptarthrus brevirostris. Taxonomy (NCBI): domain Eukaryota; kingdom Metazoa; phylum Arthropoda; class Insecta; order Diptera; family Asilidae; genus Leptarthrus; species Leptarthrus brevirostris. The sequence goes on from OZ038374.1 coordinate 94,587,008, forward strand.
AAAATTATTACCAAGTAAGAAAACTACAACATCAGAAACTACAGAAGGAAAAATTATAAAACTTACAACCTAATCTAACTATAATAAAAACGGTGTTACAGAAATGGTTAATTCAGGATGAATTTATAAGGTTAAGCTCATATTTGAAATTTCGTTCCTGATCTCGCCCTCTTATGTTAACAGGAGGAGAATTTCACAAACGAGAAATATTAGTAAAATAGGTAATAACGTTGCTCATGTGTTTAAGGAAGACCTCTTAAGTTATAAAAAATCGTACGGAATCATTAAAAGTGACATTTATTTTACGGTTGCACTTAGAATCTAGCCGGGGAAACTTGTGCTATAGAAATTGAAGTGAGGAATTAGCAATATCAAAATAAGCCTTAGCTTTAGCAGATTAAAGAAAGCTACTCGATAGCCAAAGACAGCCGAAGACTGCCGTAAATCTTTTGTAATGTAGCATTTATATGGCCACAACACTCCATATTACTATTGAAATACACCCCAAGATTCTTAATTTTGTCAGTATGTGGCAAAAGCACTCCGCTCAAATTGGCAGTGGAAACATCTGATTCATTCTGGTCTCTTCTTTAGAAAACCATACAATTGAGGATTTAGCAAGAGCTTATTACTAAAGGCCCTAGCAGAGATATTTATTAAATCACGGTTGACACGGTGTGTGCAGTCCTTAACTAATTCAATTGCACGACAAAGGTATAGCTGAACATTATCAACATAGTTGTAAGATGATATTCGCGTCTTCAATGACATCAAGAAAATCATTGATAAATGGATAGCCAATGGAAAAGAAGAGGTCCAAGTATCGAACCTTGTGGAACACATGTGATCCTTATCCACTTTGACTTTTCAGCACCAACTTTTAAAAACTGAGAGCGGCTTGAAAGAAAATCAGATATAAAATCCTAGTGGGCAAGTGTGAGAAATTGTACATTTTACGAGTACATAGATAAAAGCAAACTATGATTCGCCCAATCGAATGCTTTAGAAAAGTTAAGGGGTACTAAGGCTGTTAATAAATCATTGTACAGCGAGTTGCTTGTATCAGTAGATACTTTCAATAGGGCAGTTTCACAAATAAATCCCTACAGCATACCAAAAGTTCCCTATTTTTATTTTATTAGTGTAAGAAAAAAATTCATTGAAATTGAATTTGTTTATAATGATCAGGTTAGCGTTCCCTGTTTTTATTTTTCACTTTAAAGTACCTAGTAATCTGCGGTTTATTTGAAAGATTATACTATCAGAATGAACATAAAAGTGAAAATCGATATCTTGGCACATTAGGTCCCTATTTGCAGATCAGCTCACATATGATTATTTATTACAGACTTATTTACATAAGTCTGCATATTAATGAAAATTACCAACAATGCTTTTGGCTAGAAGTTTAAATACGTGCTCTTCAATACCTCCTAATACTTAGTTTAACAATTATTTTAACTAATAACTATCTTGTTCTGGTTTTCTTATTTTAATGATAATAAAAATTTAAAATAAGGTAATGTTTACCATTAAAAATTTATAAAATTTGTACAAACACATAAGGAACGAACATGCGAGAAAATCGTAAAGTAAAAGAGGCCACGACTACATATTATATTCCAATTAGAACGAACCTTAACTTTTTAGAACCTTCACTTATTCAAACACTAATTTAGTTCAAGTTGTTTTTAATCCTATCTTTGTTAACTTTGGTATATATTTGTGAAGAAGTAAGTACATTTAAATGAGATGATGAGTCCAAGATTGAGGCCAACATTTGCATAAAGCATTTGTACGCCCTTAAAGAGGCCAGTGAAACAATAATTAATTTTTCTATATTTTTTAAGATTAAGTACAACTTTTATTGACTTTTTCAAATAACTGAAACTACGACTTTGAACATACTTAACTATTTTAAAACTTCAATTTGCATCACTTACTTTTATCAATTTTTAAAATGTTCACTTCACTTGTTCTTTTAAACCATAATTTCACAGTACCGGTATAGCCAAGCGTTCGTTAAAAGATCCCGAAGTAATGCGTTATAACAGGTTAACAGTTTTGAAAAACAGTTAAACAACTATTAGAACCGTCTTCGAAGGCTAGATAAGTAAGATTTAGTCAATGTCTTGATTTACCCGAGACTTTTATCATTTTTCAATATATTTTGAACAAGAGGTTTTTGCTGGGTATCTATTACAAATGTGGTAGTATTCCGGACGACGGCTTGCACCATGTAAAACTAATTCATTCTTTTCCGGAGTTCTATTGACGTCACAAACTAATAACTTGAATTTCGACTTGTATTTAAACTTTTTGTTGTACTAGTAAGCTCTTTGTGTGCATACTATCGTTTTATTGAAAAGATCGATGAACGAGATTCAAGTGCTTCTGCACTTAAAAGCACTAACCTAAAAGGTTTGCAAAATAACATTTAGCTTTGCGGTTTCGTTCATAAAAAATTCGTATATATTGTTCAGCTAGCTTTTAAGTGTATACGAGAACTTCTTGGTCAGTTCTTAGGTATAAATTTTTGGACCTTCTTCTCATGGAAAAAAAAGTGTGTTGAAATTTATTTTTACTTACTCCAATGAGTATGGTGTCTTCAGACAAGTCTCCTAAAATGCAAAAATGTTTTAGGACATTTTGGTTTTAATACTTCAGTCAAAAGATATTTGCTTGCCTTACCAAAAATACCCCCCCCCCCCCCCACAGTCTAATTTCTAACTGATTTTAATTGATGCAATATATCTGAATTAACGATAAATTTAATAGGTTAATATGTTTAAAGATAGTAGGATTACAATTAAATACAATAATATTCTTAATGTAACTTATAGTTTCGTTTTTTGGCACTTGGTGGAAATATTTTTCACTTAACATTTTCTCTAAAGAAATGAATCACTTGAATATTTTCCACAGTTTATAATTTATTTAATAAATTTTAGCTGACGCGTTTCGTCTTATCGGGAGATTTTCAAAACTTTCGACAACAGCCCAGAGACGGACTGGATTATTTTAATTTCTTAATAAAAGCTCACGGGGTCATCTGGTCTCGAACCTGGGACCCATGGCATGTTGGTCGTGCCGCTCAACGAATTGATCCAACTCCGTCTCCAAAACAATATCGATTTAAGTTTAACTGTTCGTCAAACGAAGCAGAAAATTATTTACACTTGATAATTAGCTTTAATCAACGTTAATCATTTAAATTATCTCTTAGTAATACAATACAGTCTTATTAATAGACATAAGTGGTTTAAGCAAAAAAGTATTGTAAGAAGTGACTGAAATACTACGAGTCAGTTTAGGTGTATGGTTGCGCCTGCGAAGGTGTACAACTTTAACCTACAACTTTTTTTGATATAATGAGATCTAATCTATATTTTACACTACATCAAGATAAAAAATTACCCAAAGCTTTTGACCTTCAGATAACCTTGACTTTTAAACTGGATCAAATGTTTAAGTCCACTTTTAGTACAGTCAATCTGGCAAAAACGGCTGCAAATCACTCCAAAGTGATGAAACTTGGTGAGTCGTTAAAGAATGATGAAAGAAAGCTTACCTGGCGATGGCCACCTGCTACCTGTTCAAATACTCAAAAAAACTTAAAAAAATATTTTGAAATGCAATTTTCTCGAAAACTATGCATTTTACAGAAAAATTTATTGAACAAAAAATGTAGAGGGCATCGTTATCTACAATTAATGTCATTGGTGCTATGTCGTACAACAAAAAATGTGCGCAGTAGGTGGCGCTAAAGCTGCCGGAGAAAGTCACAATAGAACCGAGAAACTTACCGTTAGCATCATTGCGCTGTTCACACAGCGCTATATGTATTACACTATAACTTTGAAACGGTAAGTTGTATGAAAAAAATGTTGAAAGAAAAGTTGTTTATAAAATTAAAAGGAACAATTTTTTCATTTGAATCGTAACTGAAAAATGAAAATTTCAGGACAAAAAAGTGGAAAAACACTTTTTTTGGCTCCAGCAATCAGGAGTCAAAAATATGTATTCCTAATTAAAAAAAAATGATTTGAGCTTAAAATGACATTGAAATCCCCCTCCAAACACAATAAATTTTGTTAAAGTCAGTTTTGGATTGGTGGCGAGATATTCAGGTGCGTAGTCCTATGTAACATCTGAAGGTCATTTCAAAAAAATCAAGTACCTATCTGAACGTAAAATTTTGCGCTCTTTTCGAATCCGGGGTTACAAATAAGGATTTCCGAATAAATTCGAGCTTGTAAGTGCTTATAAGTCAAGGTCAAGGTCAAATTCAAAGTCATCGTACGACTTCCCCCTTGAAGTCATACAACTTTCGTCCAAAACTTTTCGCGATGTAATGAGGTCCAATCAAGATATTTCATTATCAAAGATTCAAATCATAATTACGACAATACCTTATTATTCAGAAAATATGTTTTATAATGGGATCATTCGCACCTTTTGCCGCCCTGGATACGCGCCTGGACTGGAAGATAATCTTAAAATAGGAGAGACTCGAATAGGGATGGGGGTGGGCCCATACTGAGGGAGGGTGTGCGGAAACACTCTGAAAATTTGGAAACTCAACCTTCATTATAGTTTGAATTGTTGTGATGAAACCGCTGACCTCACTAAACAAGCAACCGGATCAACCTTACTTATCTGATCATTAAAATCACTGCCTTGTATCCATGTCGATTCTTAAATGAAATTCAACCTGTAAAATAAATAGTAATTAGTTTCTTTAGAAATTTATAAATATTGCAAAATGTAAACAAATAGCAAATGTAAACAAATAGCAAATGTAAACAAACTAGTTAGAGTTCACTTTCATTTACAAAAGACGAAACAAATTTCACGACACAAGATCGCACATTAAACATTGAAAAACAAATATCAACAAGAACAAATAAAAATGAATTTCACCAATAACACGAAACACAAGGTATTATTCAATATTTACTAACCTCAATCTACTCATGTCGCATATTTCGCATTGTTGTCACTTTTGTTTTTGATGGATTGCAGACAATGATGCCAACACTTAACAATACAATAGCAATCCAAAATCCATCGATAAATTGGGGCGAATTTACATTGGAAAAGGACAACATGTATAAATAAAATAGTTTTAAAAAAAAAAGTTGAACCGACTTCACAAAAAGCGCTAAAAAGCATAAAATAATTTTTAATTTTATAACTATACTGATAGTAATATTTAATAATTGAGTAATTGGGGAAATACGAAAGGAAACATATTATTCGAGAAAGTAAAACGAAGTGTCCCTTTAAATTACCAAATATGATAATTTGCACTAAATAGGAGAACCTAAAGGAACTCCACTTTTTAAATCTAAATGCAGTTGAATAGAAATTGTTGTGGCGAATGCTTAACGAAGAATCAAAATAATTTTTTGGAATCGAATCTTTAATTCAATTTTCGGAATCGTAAAAATCTTTAAATTCAGTAATATTTAGTCGAAATCTATTTAATAAAATCATTAAATTCGCGTTTTTTTAATAATAATGTTACAAAAATTTTAAGAAAAATCTGGGTGGAAATTTTGAATTACAGAAAAGTGAAATCATTTTCATCGGTTATAGTGAAAATAAATTTTTTGATGAATTGAAAGTGTAGAATTTTGTCAATGACAACGCGGCCGTTCATACAGCCATTGTTATTAAAAGCCGGATTCCTGAGCAAACTATCTCACTTCTCCACTGGCCAGACGGGACCTAAATCCAAATTAACGAATTGAAAAATACCGTAAGGCACGATTGGAGTTTACTAGAGTTAAACGACCTAAAAAGCGAGTATGATCAGTACAAGATAAGGCTTTTCAAACAATTCAGAACAATTATGCAAACACGAAGTTGTAAAATGTAAAGAAATGATAAGTCAAGTTAAAAAAATAAAAAATTTTTTTAATGTAGTGATACTCGTATGTTATGTTGGAAACTATGAACGATTTCCTAGCCAGAATATGTGGAATACATAAAAACGAATGTACTGGAATATTGACATCTATGATTTTGTATTGCTGGTCTAACTATGGGGTTTATAATGTTTTTTTTTAAAATTAAATTGTGTAAAGCCTTTGCTCGAACTTGGCTAAACCGTTCCAAGACAACAATAACAACAACCCGTAGTCATTCAGGTAAGTGACCGAATAGGATAGATAAATTCAACAAAAAGTTAGGAGCTTGAAAAAATGTGATGGTTTTTGTTTTCTGCCGCTTTCAAGAGTTTTAATGTTCACTTTAAGCGAAGTCACGATGACCTCTGCAGAAAAGTGTATTTAGTCCATTTGCAATAAATTCGCATGTTGTGCACATGTACATATGTATAAATGTGTGTTTCCGTAAATTAAGTTTTACAGGATTTACGCACAATTACTATCATCTAGTGTACAAACAGTTACCCGAAAATTGAGAGATCGCAAGTTCGGATCCGGCTACAAGATCCACGTTAAGATAAAAAACAAAACAGACAAACAATTTTTTTGAATTTCAATTCTGCCAAATGTAATTTTGATTGATGTGATCGGTAAAGATTTGAAATATTTCTTAAAACCTGATAAATATTAATTTGTACATAAGTTTGCAATTGCAATCGCTTAAACTTGAATTTTTTTTAAGAATATACAAATTACTATAGAAGGCTTCACAAGCAATTCCAATTGGAGAATACGTGAGATTAATGCAAATGCATTTTCGTTAAAATGCGAGTAATTTGATTGCCTAATTATTTTGGTTAGCCTACACGGGGCGGCAGAAATAATTTTCCACCTTTACCAATGTCAACTGAACCAATCTGACACTAACTAGTCTATATCTCGTGCGATGACTGCTTTTTGGCGCGTTTGTGGGCCTATTTTTTTTAGAAGAATTAATGCTGTTTAATGTGGAGCTGGATTTTGAGGCTTTCAAATCAACTAGGTACATACGTCCACAGTGTATGGCTGCATTTACAGCATTTGTGTATACTTCTGTCTCCGGTCAAAAACATACTGTCGTTGAATTTATGAAAATCACATAGAATTGTGGTTTTTTGTGATTCGACCTCTACTAGCACGAGTTGGCTTAGCATTAAGTGACTGCTGGACTGCGGATATTATATATTACCTTGTGGGCAAGTGGATGCTGCATGCCAGTACCATTATAAGAGCGAAATTCATTCAGTTTCCTGACCACTATCGCAATTGAATTGAAGTTCATATAAATTACCAAGTTCCCTTTTATTTTTTAATAAAATAACACTTTACCATTTCCTATCCTCTTTTAATTCCGCTATGAGAAAGCACTTAATTTGTTTTTCCTTTTTGCACAGCAGCGACCCATCGAATTGGCCCATTGAAAAGTCGAAACAAAACGCATAAAAATTTGCATTGAAGCCCTTTTTCCTTTCGTATATTTATTGATCACATTCGGAAAGTGTATGGGCAATACAATTTCCTCCATTCTGTATTATTTGTCCATGGTAAAATTGCTGCAAGCCATGAATACGAATTATTGGGAAGCACTCTGTAGTGGACAACTGGCTTTGTATATATCATTTTTCTCATCGATTTAATTCCATTTCATTCTGCATTGCAAACATGAATATCGTCTAATATTTGACTGTCCATGGCGTTCCATTTGACACATTTCGAATTTAAATAAATGATAAATTTATACTTGAAATTATTAAAATAATGCAAATTCAAAAGTTGTGTACCATATCTATTATTTCATTGAAAATTCAATATCTTCTTGGCTTTGGGTAAAAATAAGTATAAACTAGTGGGGTGGGTCCAGATTCTGGGTGGCGATAAATTTCATGATCATAGTACAAACGATTAAGTGAAAACTAAAAAAAAAGTCATAATATTCGGTTTATCGTTTTATTTATCATTAATATCAACTATTTATGGTTTTTTTACCATTTTTTAATGTTACAAAAAACTATAAGTTCTGGATAAAAATATATAATTTTTTAAAGTATCGAATTGTATCAGAACCAATTAGATCAGATGAATCTATTTCAAAAAAAAATTTTCGCCCACTTTTATGTCATTTAAAAATACTTAAAAAAGTTATATTTTAAATTTATAAATAAATTAATTAATGAATTTAATTTATCATGATAATTTCGTTGTAATAAGATGCAAAATTTTTTTAAAAAATTATTCCGATTTTTTGGCACTATTTTTTAATGAAAACCAAATGAATGCACTCTGTTTGGAATTCATGAATGGTTATAAACAATTTGTAATTGATATAAACAATTCTTAATTTTTATAGACCATTTTTAATTGATATAAAAAAAGTTTATTCATAAAAGAAATTTTTTGTGGTAAAAAAAATATCAATGGTTTATAAGAATTTTTCATTGTTTATAATAATTTTCAATTGTTATGAACAATCTTCAATTTTGTATTCAATTTCCAATTTTCATAATCAATTTTCAACTAGGTTAAAGCATTTTTTATGATTATAAATTTATTATTGTTATAAACAATTATTTATTTTTATAAACAATTTTTCATCACTATAAACAATTTTTGTTTATAACAAATTGTTATTATCTAAAATCAACTTTTTTTTCAGTTTTTTTTGTTTAAACAAAAAAACGGCTGAACCGAAATTGATTAAATTTCTTTGAGCTCTTATTGATAATAATACTCTTCGAATGGCACCATAGCGAAGTCGTTATCATTTTTTGTTTGCGAGATTTCGTTGTCGAAAAAAGTGGGTCCGAACGTACGTCACACACACACACACACACACACACACACACACACACACACACACACACACACACATGTGTTCAAAAACAAGCGTAAAACACTATGGTGACTTTGAAATCTAAAAAAAACTACTCCAGGTTAAAAATGAATCACTAATCTCTCTCTCTAGTTTCCCTAACCCCGTGTGGAGTCTTTGTCGGGGGAAATGCTAAACCCGATTCGAGACAACGACTTCAAATGAATTTAAAGTGGATTTCGAACCACCAACATATTATCTGCAGCTCCCAATGGCATTTTTATCGGGTGCCTATATGTAATGCACATGGGGGGAACATGTAACACTTAGTGTAACTGCCGTAACTATTTGCATGTGCCATAACGATTAAAGTCAAATTGTAGTCAGACGGAGAGGGATACTATCTTACATAAAATACTCCAATCCAAGATGAAACTAAACATGCCGAAGGCTGCGTAGCCTAGGGGGTGATTGCACCCCAAGGTAGTAAAGCTTGGGAGGAAATGAGGAGAAAGAACCCAACTAACAATTTAGAAGAGTAGGCTCTTGGAAAAATTGAAGTCATGCTTATAAAGCTCGTATTAAATTTTTTGGAAAGATATGTTTCGTTTAAAATGTTTATTATGTTTTTTTCTAAAAATCAACTCTAATAGCATATTTAAATGCGACTGTTTTAAATTCTGATTCTTATATGAGCTTTAAAGTTTTTCATGAAGAGTATACACTTATTAAAACTCCTTAGCAGTCAGTTTGTCTTTTATGAAGCAATTTTATTCTGATTACAGTCTTGCAATTTGTGTAAGTAAATTATACGAAAAGTAAGAATCGATTTTGATAAAAGTTCTATTTAAGAATTTCTTAAGTACAATCAACTGGTCGCTTTGGCGCAGTTTCTTTGAGGAGCATTGTAAGAGTAAATTCTAATAAATATTTTGTGCAAACATTTTATAAGCTTCCGATTACTTATGAAATTTAAATATGAGTGTTATAAATATAAAGTCTTATTTAAGATTATTTATAGAGCAGTAGACTTGTACAAGAGTATTTTAAAAGCATTGTGACAGTTTTGCCATGTTTAGTCATTTCAGTGTACGTAAACGCATCCAAACACTTTTGATTTACATTTCGCGAAGTAATACTTATTTCATTTATTTATTCGTTTTAATTCCGGTAACTAAAATTATGAATCCATCCGGAGTTGCAAAGTGGAAAAAGAAGTGGTACATTCTGTAGAGCAGTTAAAAAAAATTATTTATTCTCTAAAGAATCAGGTAATTTTCAAATACCGGTTACAACTGCAGCTACTCTTGGAAGTAGTAAAAATCAGTATAACTTCGAAGAAAATGATGTTAATTGAACTGGTGCCCTTGCCAATAGGAACAGTGCAAATGCTACACAACAAAAAATAGCTCCCATTGAGAGTTGCAACGAAAGTGCTTCAAGCAAAAATGTGACCATGCAAGTATCTAATAGCGACCACGAATCTGATTTTGACGGCTTTGATCATGAGGTTACAGAAAATAATGACAGCAATACTAAGTACATGAAGAATATAATAAGAAAAATTAATTTCGTAAAAGGCTTAAAAAAGTGGGCAACAAATTTTAATATAAGACAAACCGCGTTAAAAGAATTAATTAAAATCGTAAATGCTGCTATGCCATTTGCATTACCACAAGATCACAGAACGTTATTGCAAACACCAACGTCAGTCAATTCAATTGACAACAATTGGTAATAATGGTCAATACTGGCACCAAGGATTATCAGCTTGCCTACAAAATTTTTTTCGAAATACAAAAATACCAATGCGAATTGCTTTAAATGTAAATATCGATAGACTGCCTATTGCCAAAAGCTCCAGGGAAGAGTTTTGGCCGATTTTGTGCCACATTTACGAATTTCCTAACTCTAAACCGATGGTTATTGGCATTTGCTCTGGTGTTGGCAAGCCTAGCAGTCTTGATGATTTTATCTCGCCGTTTGTTAATGAAATGAAAGAAATAATCTCTAAAGGAATTTTTATAAATGGTCATCTATTAACTGTGTTTATAAGAGCTTTAATATGTGATTCTCCTGCAAAAGCATACATAAAAGGGGTTGCAAATTTCAACAGTCAGAATGGATGTCAGAAATGTACAACAGTAGGTGAATATTTATACGAATCGCATTGTAATATTTTTCCACGTACTCATTGCCCAAGAAGAACTGAGGAAGGGTTTCGTAAAAAGGTATCACTCTTTCTATTGTTTAAAATAATTGTCATCACATTTATTAGTTTCCAATTTAAGATTTGTGAGTTACACCATAAATGTGTATCACCTTTGAAACAGCTACCTATTAATATGATTCAAGACTTCCCTATAGGAGACGCTTTACATTTATTAGATCTGGGCATAATAAAAAGGTATAAACAAGTGAATTAAATTTCATTGCTTTAGGTTAAAGTATTAAGTTTCTTAAAGGTGTTTATTTGGTTGGAGAGACGGAAGCTTTAAAACTTTTAGAGCCAAATGGTCAGCAAAGGATATTGAAAAAATTTCAAATTTTCTTTTACAATGTCGATTGCCTACTGAAGTTCATAGAAAAGGTACGGGGCTAGATTCTTTAGCTCACTGGAAAGGATTAGAATATCGATCTTTCTTTTACTATATAGGTACAGTTGTTCTCAAAGACCATTTAGTGTGTGACGTCTATCAACATTTTTTATTACTTTTCTGTGCTGTTACAATTTGCTCTTGTCAACAATATGTAACCAAATATCTCGATATTGCTGAACAACTACTAGAATACTATGTCGAAATATACAGAGATATTTATGGTGAGGCATATATAACTAGTAACGTGCACAATCTTACACACTTAGTAGACGGCGTCCGGAGGTTTGGAATTTTGTCGACTATTCATGACTATCCATACGAAAATATGTTGTACCAAATAAAAATGTTATTACGTCAAGGATATCGACCATTAGTCCAGGTAGCAAAAAGATTGTCCGAAGTTGATAAATTATTGGACGAAGAAGAAAGCAACGAAAATGCAAAGCAATATCCTATCTTGAAAAATCAAGTGTATAGTGAAATACCTGGTGAAGTCCACTATTCCAAAGTGGAAATTTGCGATGGTTTTCTTTTAAGCAATGATGTGGCGAACAGATGGTACCTTATAAATGCTAATGTTTTGTTTCAATATAAATATGCCTTGTAAAACACATTAATAATTTTTTCGAAACTCCAATAAGGTCATCTTATTTGCATATATTTGTATCTACGTGTGAATTAGAATAAGAGCCAGTATCATTTGATTTAAGTGAAATAAAATGTAAAATGGTAGCTGTTAATTATAATCCAACAGCAAAAGTATTTACACCATTAATTCATACGATAAAATAAAAGATTCTTTATTGTATGCAAATTTGTATATTCCTTGTATTAAATTCAGTCGGACAATGTGTGTTTAATTGTAAACAAAAGTAAATGTAATTCTTTTTTAAATAAAAAATTAAATTAATTTTTACTGTCAAGATTATCAACAGGACTTATTTTAGAAGAGTTGAATAAAACCTCATTATAGATCTCTTTCTACATATACTAATCTTTATATTCGTTACAAGCGTTTAAAGTTCGATGAACTCATCATCAAGCTAAACACCTTCAAAATTGTTTTTTCTGACGATAAGTTCATTGAACTCAAATCGCGTCGCGAGAGTTTAAAATATAACTAATGAAAAGATAAGGTAAAACAGGACTATGAGAAGATTTTAGTCAACTTTTCGTATAAACATCACTCAACTTTATTTGTCGCTATCGCACTCGTCATGCTCCTCTGTATCGTCACTATTGATGGGTAACAACTTACTAGTAGGGAATGTTGTAATCATATCTGGCGTTGATTTGCCACCATCAGACACGAGGTCATCGTTATTGTCCTCGTTAAGAGCTTTTTCCGGAGCCTATATTACCTTTTCTTTCTGGCGTCGTACCTTCTTGCTCGATTGCCGCACGCAAACTTCACACCTAGCCACAGCGTTTTTTAAATTTTGATTACAAAACAAATGTAGTTCAAGTTCGGAAAAGGTGTTATCGTTTATTATAGCAACTTCAAATAATAAACGCAAGATATTGGTCTAGGCAGAGAATCGTTTCTTAGGATTGTTAGGATCACGTGTACCTCCACTCCATGAAAAGGGCGTAAACAGCTTACGTTCGAAAAGCCTATCGACAATGATATAGCATATACTAGTGCCATGTTGTGGACCATTACCAACCACTGCTCGTAGCGTCTTTTTCTGAAACACTAAATTAATTACGAATGGTTTAAAATGAAAATGACATATATAATACCATATTTTCAAAGTTTTCAATTAAAGATAAATGCTCTTCAAATTTGTCCACTTCTTCAGTAGTGGCTAGTGCACGGAGTGCGCTACGCGGTACACGGAGTGGCAGTAAGCGGTACACTTGATGCATTTGATTTTGAAGTTGTTGGCTAAAGCAATAACAGTGTGGCAATTAATAAAAGAAATATTCACAAGCCTTTACCTCTGAAGCAATTATTTTTGCTAATGTGTCGACTTTGGCTTCAACTCGTGCTAGAGTAGAGATGGGAACCGAATCGAAAAGTATCGATACTTGGCATTGCAATATATCCGCATCTTTCGGTACTTAGATGCAAATATACCGTTGAAGAAGTATCGATACTCAAAAGTATTGGAACCAAGTATATTTTATATAACTAAACCTCAGAAAGGCTGTACTTTAGCATCATAGGGCATCCCCTGAGCTTTGGCAACATCATAAAAAAAAAACAGGAGAAATTAGTAAGAGGGTTTTTCAAGGTCTGCATGATTGTATGAGAAGAGTCATTACATATTTTCTAAAAAGGATTTTAGATAGTAAAGGTTTATGAAAGGATATAAGGATTAAAGCACAATTTAGAAAGCTACAACTTTATTTATGTAATGCTGTACATAAAAAATGAGTATCTCAAGTTTCTATCAATTTTATCTTAATTTCAATCATTTTGCCTATCTATATACAATATTACCTTTGTATAAGTAAGTTCATTTACCTGTTCCTCGCTTTATGTTGTTGTTAGTTTTGAGCTTATACTCTTTGAAAAATAATATATTAAAAATATATAATTTTTAACTACTTGCAATAAGAATACAGCGCCAATTTAAGCTAAAATAAATTTATAACTGAGAATTGATTGAGCAATAATTATTTGTACTGCTTTGCTTTGAGAAATATTCTTATTATCTCCGGTCTGGCATTTGTTTAACAATGGAATTTTCGTCTGGTAAATTAATTATAATTCATATGGTAGCCAAAGAATAACATACTTAAATTTCAGCTTTGCGAAAGTAACTTAAAAAGAATTATTTTTATATTAATCAATTAGAGTCTGGCAAGCTGTTAACAACAATGAAACCGTCTGGCAATAACAAATAAATCTTACTAGTAGTTATGTATTTATTGCATTTTTACTTGTGCAGACGATAGTCGCGCAGGTAAATGAAGCGTATTTGGCTAGCCAGACCCCACGCTTACTATTTATGGCTCAACAAGGAAGGAGATATATCAAAATGAGCCTTGCTGAAATCATGTCACAAAAACGTTGCTTAGCTCTCGGACTATTTATCGTTGAGAAATATCAAAATATCGATTTACTCAAAAGATATATGCATTTGATTAATTAGTTTTTCCAACGCATCTCAGCGGGTGATTTCATATATCTTTTTAGCAAATGAATAATTTAAAATTTCGCAAGAACAACTAAAAGAGCAGATGAAATAAAGAACAATAAATTTTTATTTCAATAGAAAACTATTTTTAGCTTTTGCATACTGCCACACGACTAGAGATTGGAGCCATACACCAAATAATGAGACGGTGTGTGCGGGCTGTCAATACTTCGAGTATTGAAAGAAAAGTATCGAGGATCGGTAGTATCGGGGGCTGGTAGTACCGATTACAAAACCTCGGAGTCCTGAAAGCAAAGTATCGATACTCCGGCATATCGATACAGTATCGCCCATCTCTATGCTAGAGATTTAGAAATGTCCCCAAAAATTTGAATCAATTTGTCAATCTTTTCATTATTGGTGCAGTTATTATTTGATGGCAATATTGACGACACATCTATACTGTAGGAGGATATATCATCTGATGAAACAAAAATTGGTTGCTCCAAATATGCGTATTGCTGTGATATTTTCTGTTGTGTATTCTGCTGTGTTGGCTCATGAAGTTATTTGCTACAGAAAATAAATTGTTAATTACTTATTCCTTTGCTTTGAGAAAAAATAAATTTTATTTGCAATTACCGTCGGCTGTGCTATTACTGGTTGTGTCAAATTTTCTATGGAAGCGTTAAAATCCAGACCCACTGTAGCTCGCCCTGAGCACTTTCTTTTTAAAGGGTGTTCCGTACTTGGCACATCGCTATCCGACTGTAATAACATTTCAGAAAACACGCCCTCAGCCACTTGATATGATGATATATTACTGTATTTTAGTCCAATCATCCGAAGGTTTCGAACTGCCGGTGCTCATTAGTTCGGTAATTTTAGATTTTGACAACGTTTTGGGTGGCCAATATAATATAGCTAGCTTCTAGTGAACTGTCACAACTGGACATTCCGATAATATTCTTGTAGCCGCTATAGACAAAGGCACATATTAATCATGCACTTGTAATAGCCTTAGTTAATCATGCACTTGTAATAGCCTTAGTTCAGTTCTCATAATATATTTGTAATAACTTTTTCTAAGAGTAAATTTTGGCTAGTCCCTATTATACTCCTGTAGCAACTTCAGCCAAGAGTACCTTTTTATTACATGCTTATAATATTTTCAGTTAAGAAAAATTTATGGCCACTCTTTATTGTACACTTTTAGTAACGGTAATGAAGAACAATTTAAGAATAAATTCTTAAAATAGTCGTATTAAAGTAATAGTGAAGTATTTCTTGCTACAACAGCCTTGAGAGAGAAATTAATAAGAATAAACTATTTTAGTTCACTAATAAGGGCCACAATTACGAGTAAGTGCGTAAAATAAGCTTATAAAGACTTTAATGTAGACAAAAGATCAACCATATTTTCCCTTTCTTTAAAAAAAAAATGTATCCACCATGAATTATAAAAAAAAATCAAAATTTTTAAAATTACTTATTTTGCAATTTAAATAGTTTTGCGTCTTATTGACGTATTGTTGCGTATTCACATATATGGCATATGTACAACAATTTGAACATATTTTTAACTCATTGTAACAACAAAATAAAATATTCAATTTTTTTATTTATTATTCCGTGTTGATTTATCCCCAACATTTTGAGAGCGATTAGTACTTTTTGGAGGTATCACACCACATTTTATCAATGTTATTTTTTTCGGGGGTTCCAACCCACACAGCTGTGTCGGTTGAAAATGCCCGATGCTCAGTGATCCCGGTAATTTGTCAGTTAGCCGCTCTGTGTCCGACTGAGATAGGTGAGATGCGGGTTAGTCTCTCACATTTAGTTAGCTTCTCACATTTAGTTTTCTTTGTGTTTATACTTGGTATTATTATTTCTTAGTTTGCTGTTGTCTTTATTGATTCTTTGTTTATTTGTTCTACACTACTGTTATTTGTGCTTAGTAGTTTAGTGGGTGGTTGCTTTTATAATTTAGTTTGTTCGTTTTTGGCTTGTTGCTGCTTTGTTCGTATTGTTTTGTTCTGTTATAGTTTGTGCCAGGGTTAATAGTTGGGCTATTTGTTCTGTAGTGGGAATGTTGTTGCTTGTTGTTATTACTTATTGTTTGTGTTCGCCGCTGTTTGTGCATATGTTATCTTTTGTTGTTGTTGGGTTGAGGGCGTAGTATATTTTTTAGCCTCTTATAGTGTACAATGTCACTGCTGCTTGATCATTAAGAATTCCTTTGTACCAGGAATGGTTAATATTTTCGGTCACTGGAGGACAATTAACACAGTATGTTCTTGCGCAGGATAGCTCATGTAGTTATTCTCCTGCACAAATCTCAGATATTGCTCTGGCCGATGATTTGCAGTGGTTTTGAGTGTGTCTATGAAGCTAACACTTCTCATCTCATGGGGTTAGGGATGTATCCCTAATCTCCAATCGCGCAAAACCTACTTCGATGTGTCTGGGTGGGGAGAGTTAGGAAGGTAGGAATGACAAGGCCCGTGGGAATTTGTCTACCATCGACGAATTTTTTAATTTCCTAGGAATCCGTCACTTCCTGTGACTCGAGGTCTTCCACTATGTCCTCACCGGTGAGGTCATTTAAATCGCGAATATAGAGCTTGCCTTTTAAGGCATTCTATCGAGCGTTGAGGGTAGAATATTGTTGATCTTTATGGTCTTAATGAATTTTTTTGCTATCACTTTCTTGTTGCAGAGGACTAAAGGCTTCCGTCCCTTAAACAGTATTATTGGTACTGCGTAGACACCGCGTTTACACATTTCCTAACACGGAAGACGTTATATATTTTTTTAGTTTTTCCCTTTTCTTTGACCTGGATGCTAACATATTTGGGCTGGTCTACATCAGGAAGAGCTGGTGACAATAATGGGCAGTCCCTTCCAAATAAAATGCATTCCCTTCTCTTCTTTCCTTGGCTAGTCCTTGTGTTCCTAGATCCACGTTCGGGATCCCATTGGGATTCTCACGGTCCAAAGGCCGCATCTCGCCTGCTTTGCAGCCCCCTGCTTTTCGCCCTTTTTCTTTTAAACTTGTCTAGCTCCCTATGCTCCCTATCATATTTCTATTTGTTTTTTATTTGTATATGTTCCATATTCTTTTTATCCTAGCTACACAGGGTGTTTCAGACCTTGTGTGACAAAATAAAATGGGTGATAGATCTCACCTAGAGAAACAACAAATTGTATGGCAGGGAATAGGGGAAATCTTAACCATTTAGGAGTTACAGGGCGATTCATAAATTTACAATTTTCATTAAATGCACATCACTATTTTATTTTTATCTTTTGATCTACTCAACGCAGCGACAGCAAACACGCTAAAAAACTACTACCATACCTCAATCGGAGTGGAAAAAGTGCTTCGACAATTAGTTCAAACACATGCAAAAGTGTATTGATCTTCATGGGGAATATTTTGAAAAACAATAAAGCCATTTTCGATTATAAATATTTATTTTTACTTGTCTATCTAAAAACTTAAGTAGCAACCCTCGAACAACTTAACTGAAGAAAGACCTTTTAAGTTTTCTTACAAAATAAATAAAAAATTTCCCCTAAACAATTGTTCACCTATTGAAAGTGGTAAGCGATAATTTGTATTTTTCTTTTTATGTGTGGCATCATTAATGTTACAACCATGTGTTTTTAATAATAATAATAATTTCGTAACGCAAGGACCGATTTCGATGGTTTGTTTATTTTTGTATTTTTCTAAAATACAGCATTTTTCCAAATTTTCTCTGAAATTCATGTAATTAGTGCACCACTTTTTTGTTTTTATTGGATCTTATTACCTTTCCAAAAAGGTACAACATGCCCAGGTAGAGAAAAGGTGTAGAAATTTATAAGTAGAAAACTTATCGGGAAATATTTGAAAATCTTCAATTTAAGGAAACTAAACTCATATTAACTCCAAAATTTTATAGAATTTTAAACGTATTAAAATTTATCTTAGTAAATTACAAAAGCTATTCAAAATGTGCACCGCCACTTGGATGCATGCCAAGAGTCTTCTTTTACGTCCCTGTTTAATGCGTATGGCAGCCATCGTATCATGTATTTTCGTCGCTGCATTCGCAATTCTGCTAACTAAATCCTCCCCAGTGCTAACAGGGCTTGAATACACTTCATCCTTCATTGTTTTCCATAACAAAAAGTCTAATGGGGTAAGGCCTGGAGATCTAGCAGACCAAGAATTCGGTGCACCTCCTCTATTAGAGGACAAATTTGACTGTTGAGCACTTGCGGCAAAATAAATGGACCTACCAAATGTTTGCCGATGATGCCAGCCCAAACATTGACACTGAATCTTTGCTAGAATGAGGTCAACTTTGGCCTGTGTGGATTAGTTTCCGCCCAGGTATGGGGGTTATGGAAGTTCGGATACCGATGGATTGATATTCATCCGTACACAGAATTCGGTCCAGAAACGCCCTATTGTCAATTTCGCGTTCCAGAACCCGAATGCTAAATCCCAGTCTTCTCTCGGAATCTCCTTCTAGTAGTCCTTGGACTGGGTTATGTTGATGTTGATATGGACATAATCCCTCTTGATGAATAATCCTCCAAATCTTAAATGAAGATACTCCTAATCGCCTAGTGACTCGGCTCGTGCTCGTCTCGGGGTCTTGCCTCACGTCGGCAGATGTTTCGGGTCGTGTCTCCCTGTCGTGTGAAGTTTCACTTCCTGTAATCTTCGGAAATTCCGTGAAAACACCCTCTTTGGAGTGCTCGCCGACTAGAGAATCTCCTTTTGTATTCCAGTACAGCCGCTATCTCGTTTCCGCCTACTGCGCCATAAATGTAAATAATATCCGCGTATTCCTCAAAAGTAAATTCAACCATTTTTTAATAATTTTCGCTTAAAAACACCCGTACTTATTGATTTGTTTTTAAACTATGAGAGGAATTCTTGCTGACTGACCCTTTTTTATAGCAAAATTTCCATCAGATACGAATAACAGAACGCCAGGATGCAAGTGTGTGAATTCTAGCTAACACAAGCTAATATCGGCAACAAAACAAACTTACACTAACATTTTTATAATTTTTTTCCAGCAATAATTCAAATTAATTACCTACCTGATAACCCAAAACAAACATTTTCGACCCTTTATCTTAAAAAATTTGTTTATTTAAAGAATTTCCTACCTAAAGGGCAATCAAATAATTATGTAGTCAGGGATTTGTAAGGATGCGGTTTTTCTAATACTTTGCTAACCTTGCCATGTTGCACCTTTTTGGAAATGTAATAAGATTAAAAAGCCAATAAAAATAAAAAAGAGGTGTACTTACATGAATTTCGGAGAAAATTTTTGGAAAATACTGAATTTTTCGTAATCCAAAAAATTTTTTCACTTTTGGAAGTGACTGTACTTGCAATGGTAGGAGATCAACATTGTTGACAATTTGGGAAAGTTCATTGGGATAGTAGTTTTTTAGCGTTTATTTGTCGCTGTGTTGGGTAGATCAAAAGACAAAAATAAAAGAATAATGTGCATACCATGAAAAACTGAAATTTATGAATCACCCGATAACTTCCAAACGATTGAGATTGCCTCCTCCTTACCGTGCAGTAAAATTGTATCGTTACCAGACGCACCAATCGGTAAGGCGTTATACTTTCTAAATATACAGATAAAACATTTTTTTTTATAGTCAAAAGGCTAAAAGAGTTCTTGAATTTTCCATCTGATTGTAAGTCATAAATTAAAAAATAAATAAAACCTTGTAGGCCTGTGTAAAATAACACAGCCCTACAAAGTTTTCATTCAATATTCAAATTTTAGGAAATTCCATCCGATACATATTCCGTCTCTTAAATTATAAAATAAAAATTATATAAAAAAACCAGTACTATTTCTGAAATCAGCACACTATATTACCTTAAAAGGAATATTATTATTATTTATTGACCATTATGTGATAAAAATTATCAAAAAAAATTCTAAAAAGAAAATCTGATGTGATAGAAAAAAACACAACAATATTTTTAAAATCAGCACACTCACATTATTATTAAAGGAGGGAATGAATAGTTTAAATTTATAGGCCTGTGTAATTATTTGATTATGATATTTGGTTTAACAGCTGTATAATCCTAAGTGATGATCACCTGCAACTACTCACCACATATTACCCTTATGAAACTGTTACCCTGCTTGAATTGACAGATGAAGAAACATCAATGATGAATCAATGTGATGGATATTATAATTTTGTCTTGTGTATTTTCACTTTTCTTTTATTTATATTCCAGTTTCCGAAATAAAAAAGATGTAAAAGATGGTAAAAAATTAGAACAGAGAAACGGAGCAAAGAGTTCTCTTAAAAAAATGCCGTCAAGTTGGTTTTATCTGTGGAGGAAGCCTCTAATTGGCACTTCCGTTAAAAAGTAATTAAGAAGTTAAATAGTTTGAAGTCATGTTTGCAGCGGATAGACCGGTCCAAGCTTGATTCCTACGTTACTACTTAAAACTAATGTGTAACAATATTTAATGATTGTAGTTTTCTTTTCTAGATTCAACACATCAAAGAAATTCGACAAAAACAGAATATATCCAAGATTTTTTTTTCAACTTAATAACGAATGAATGCGCACTTAAAAACTTGAAACTTGAACGTAATAAAATCGACAAAACAAGTTAAAGCGTAAAACTTCTTTTTTAATTCTTATCTAAATTATTTTTAATTTATGAATATTTTTTTTACTATTATTTAATACATATGTGGAGCAAGTATGCAAAACTGATCACGTCCACTTGTCAAAGTTTTCAAAAAAATGATTATTTTATGACTAAATATTATTTTGAATACAAGGAAAATCAATCAAAACTGATCATCTGCACACTAATTTGTTTCGTTCGTTTATTCAAACATAACTTGACATGTCCAATATAATAAAAAATTAGAGCTCAGGAACAATACGCAAAAGGAGAGATATTTTTTGAAAGACATTTATTTATTTACATCACATTCATCAACAATGATTACTACAGCGCAAAATACTTATAAACTAAACTACAAACTAGATGCCGAAGATCAAGTTGATCAGCGACTGAAGGACATCGGTTCACACCATCTACGACCACTAATCAACCAAGACACTGTCTGAGTATGCCCTTCAATTGCTGCCTGGAGAGGTTTAGGTCAAGATGGGCGAAATGTTGGTTGAGGAGACGAGACATCGACGTGATGGGCTCGTACATCCCATACAGAGTACGATGACCAGATACGTGCAGGTTGCGATTTCTCAAGGATCGTTGCGGGATAGAGATGTTCACAGCCGCCAGTAAGTCAGGAGAATTTATTGTACCCTGAAATAGATCGAACAAAAACAATAGTTTGGAGATGGTACGCCTCTTTTCGAGGGAGTCAAGAGAAATCAGCCCAAACGATCAGTATAAGAAGGGAGCAACCAGGGATCAGTCCAGGGAAGTCCACGGAGGGCAAATCTAAGGAATCTGCGCTGCACTGCCTCGACGCGGTTGACGTGAACGGCGAAATAGGGAGACCATACGGGGCTGGCATATTCCAAAAGCGGTCTGACGAAGGTACAGTAAAGAAGCTTAGTTAGGTAGGGGTCGTCGAGTTCCTTAGACCATCTTTTAACGAAACCAAGCATCGAGTTAGTCCTACCAACGATCGAATCCACATGATCATCAAAAGAAAGGCGAGAATTGAGGACCACACCTGGGTCCTTCATCTTATCAACCCTGCATAAGGTAACGCCATCGACGGTGTAGTCAAAGAGGAAAGGACGTCTCTTACGGGAAAATGTCATAACGGTGCACTTGCCGACATTTAAAGGAACACACCAGTCGCAGAACACGGCAAGGTCAGAGTGCAAGGTACTGCAGTCTACATCGTGAGAAGCAATGCGAAAAATTTGAGCATCGTCCGCATAACACAGAATTTTACTGTGGGTCAGGAGAAGCGAAACATCATTGACGTATAGAATGAAGAGAAGTGGACCAAGGATACTACCTTGAGGCACCCCCGAAGTGACGAGGATTTGGTCAGAAAGAGCTCCCCGAAACAAGACACGTTGGTTACGACCAGACAGGTAAGAGGACAACCACTTTATGAAACAGGAGGGAAACCCAAGAAGAAACAATTTATGAACCAGGATACCATGGTCAATCCTATCGAAAGCCTTAGTGAAATCGGTGAATACACAGTCGACCTCTTTGCCCGCTTCGATGGCCGGTAAAGAATAATTAATGAATTCGAGGAGGTTGGTGGTGGTAGACTTCCCCTTGAGGGAGCCATGCTGGAAGGACCCCATAAAAGGCCTACAGTGAAATCGAAGAACGTCACTGACGAGGGACTCAAAAACCTTTGCGGTATGGCATAGGCTGGCGATTGGTCGGTAATTGGAGACGTCTGACCTACTGCCTTTCTTATGGAGGGGAATCAACACGGAATTCTTCCAAAGTTCAGGAAAGCGGCCAGATTGTAGGGACAGATTGAACAAATAACGGAGATTGGCAAGAGACAATTGGCATTTCTTCAGGAAAGAAGCGGGTAAACCGTCGGGACCACCCGTAAAGCCTTCCGCCAAATTAGATAAATGTTCAGCGACGAGTGCATCGTCGAATACTAAATCTTTAGGCTCAAGGGAGGTAGGCGGGAGCCGCGTCAAGTGTGTATAATCAGAAGGGGAAATATCACAGAGGGAATCACAGAAAGAGGTTCGGAAAAAATCCGCAAAAAAATCTGAAATTGTGGGAGCATCGTCACTCTCACAGTCGCGGTACCTCAAAGAGGACGGATAGGCATCACATTTACGCTTCGAGTTAATAAATATATGGAAAAAAAAATAATTATTAGCAGTTTTACCAAATTTAAAAAATAAAAGTCATCCCTTTTCCATGCCAAGGCGTGAGTTGGTGGGGGTTGGTATTTTGTCCAAACAATTTGTCTCTCGAAACCATCCAACTTTTGTCTAAAGTTTTTTTTTTCTTCAAACCGTTCACCGACTGGTAAAATGTCAAAAAAAATTTTGGTTGGGTGGGGGTGAAACCTAACTTTGTAACGCGTGGTCCGATTTGGATGGTTCTTTTTTTGTTGTACAGAGTATGATCCCCCATTGATAACAGGTCAAAAAAAATTTGGCCTTGGGTGGGGGGACGGGGGAGGGGTAGTCTAACTTTGTAACGCGTGGACCGATTTGGATAATTCTTTTTCTGTTGGGTAGAGTATGTTCAGTGGGAGATACCCGGTGAAAAAAATTTTGGGGGATGGGGTGGGGTGTGGGGGTGGAACCTAACTTTGTAACGCGTGGTCCGATTTCGATGGTTCCTTTTCTGTTGTAAAGAGTATGATCCCCCATTGCTAATAGGAGAATAATTTGGTCCTATGGAGAAAGGTGTGGGTGGGTGGGGGGTGGGGTAGTCTAACTTCTTAACGCGTGGACCGATTTGGATAATTCTTTTTCTATTGGGTAGAATATGATCCTTGGTTGATACTACGAGAAAAATATGTTGCTGGGGTGGGATAAGGGGGGGGGGGGGGTAAGGAAGTGTGTGGGGGGGGGGGGGGGGGGTGGAACCCAACTTTGTAACGCCTGAATGGATTTGGATGCTTCTTTTGCTGTTGTATAGAGTGTGATCCCCCATTGCTAATAGGAGAGTAATTTGGTCCTATGGTGGTGGTGGGGGAGGGGGAGGGATAGTAACTTCGTAACGCGTGAACCGATTTCGATGATTCCTTTTCTGTTCGGTAGAGTATGATAGGTTGATACCATGAGAAAAAAAGTTTAGTGGAATGGGGGTGGGGTAGGGGTTTAAAACAAACGTCTAACGTGTGGACCGATTTGGATGGTTCTTTCTTCGTTGTATAGAGTAGAAGACACTAAAAAGTGTAAAATAAAATAGTTTTTAAAAAAAAGTTGAACCGACTTCACAAAAAGCGCTAAAAAGCATAAAATAATTTTTAATTTTATATATATTACGACCTTTTGAAGTCGGTGAAAATTAAACAAATAAAACAACTACATAACCACAATTGAAAATAATACATAATACTACCTGAACGTTTCAGCTTACGGGATCATAAGAAATGACGATTAAATATTTTTGTTGTAGTTGTTTGGTTTGTTTGATTTGCACCGACTTCAAAATGTCGTAATAGATATAAAATTAAAAATTATTTTATGCTTTTTAGCGCTTTTTGTGAAGTCGGTTCAAGTTTTTTTTTAAAAACTATTTTTTATTATCAAGAAGTTCAGACAATTTTAAACCCCCCAAGCCCAAGAACTAATCACGTCGCAAATGTTTGTAATGCCGCGTACAGATCCAGTGACCGAATTAAAATGATCGCTATTTTGCCTCGTGGGTTACCAACAGCCGGCGATCTGTACCCACAAAAAAAGAAACTGTACTGACTCACCTAATTGTTCAAATGTTGCGGATTTTGCATTTCATTCGATTTTTTTTCAGCTTCTATCGTTGAAATTGAAAAAATGGGAGGTGCTGTCAAAAGAATAAAGCCTGTTTTTGTATTTAACAAAATTATTTATTATAAAATACATTTTATAAAAAAGAAAGAATTTGAAAGAGAAAACATGTCATTTGAACAATAAGTTGACTTTACTTGAAAATGAAGTCGTCGTTACATTTCAATATTTCGTATGTCCTCTTTTTGCTCGTGTGTCCTCCTTTTGCTCGTATGACCTCTTGTATTCACCGTGGCATGGATTCTACTAGATTTTGACATTTTGATGGTGGAATATTAGTCCATGTAGCTTCTTTCCGGCTATACAGTTCGTCTAACGTTCGGCATTCTCCCGGTTGTGCCACAATTGCCCTTTTCAACTCAACCCATAAGTGTTCGCTTTGGTTATGGTCGGGGGGCCAATCTAGAACTTGAAATCCGTGCCTTTGAAGCCAGTTAGTGGTGCTGCGAGCTTTGCGTTTCGGAACGTTATCTTGTTGAAAGATAACGTCCGACACATTTTGATCCCACTGCTCCAGTGTGTCGAGAAGGTTGTCCTGAAGGATGCCAATATAGCTTTCTGCAATCATTCTGCCAACGATTCTTTGGCACCTTCCAACCTCCCGGAAGCTCATACATGCCCAGAGCATCAAATTTCCGCCAACGGACTTAAGGCTCGGGTGAAAATGGCGATTTTGGAGGTTTTAACTCTTCTTTCTCCAAGTCCATTGTCCACCATTTGACCCGCATCGGTTAATTTTGGTCACATCTGACCAAATGAATTTCGCCCAATCGCTGAGAGTGAAATGTTCATAGCGTTGGGCGAAAGCCAAACGCAAAGCTCGATGCCTCTTAGTGAGTGCTGGCTCTTTCACTTTTGCACGGCCCAGAACACCATTCTTCCGAAGAACTACTTTTCGAACAGATTCAGGGGTTACGCTCACGTTGCTGAATCGTTGTTATTCGGAGGTCACTTCTACAGCATTGTTACAAGTGATTTGCCGCAGAACTATTTGCTGAACCGCAGGGGTCAGTACCGCTTTTCTTCCTGCTAAATTCTATCCAATTTGCATATTGAATTTTTTTGTGATGCTGGTTACGGTACTAACTCCAACGTTAACTCTACGGGCAATGTCACGGTATTTTTCCCCTTTTTACAAAAAATTCCGTATTTCGGCTACCTTTTCCTGACTAATTGGCTTCATCTGTCATTAATCGAAAAATTCATCAATTCAAAAATTTTATTAAAATATTGCTGCTCACCATTCCTAATATACACTTCACTTCTCTCTTTAGTTTATTAAAAACTTATTTAATTTAAAAAAAAGATCAAAATCAATATAAAACTGACCACCAAATCACTTAAGGGATCGTCTCAGTGTGACCCTCCGAAAAATCATTTTCGCGATTTTTTTTTAATGTTGAAATGAACTTATCGGTCGGGGTTTTTTTTATAAATAAATACATTCATGACGAATACAAAATGATTTTTTTTATGTTTATTTATTGGGTGTATAATAGTTGAATAAATTGTTGCAATGACACGTAAAAAAAAGGTCCTGTACGATGTCCACGATTGCGGCCGCAATTTCGATCTGAAACAAACATTTCAAAAAGAGTATTAATCTGTAGGGAAGTCGCTATCGCCCAATGGAGGGTTTTTTTTTTTAATTTGACAAAATGGCGGCGGTTTGAACAAAAAGTATCGAATTTGGCCCTTTTTTTCGACAGGTTTTCGTAAAAAAAATAGGAAGATTTCAAAAAAAAAAAAATTCCATAGCGCGATAAAGAATGACGTTAAAAATGTTCTCTCCAAATTGGAACTAGATATCTTCAAAACTCTTCCCTTGAGAGTGGAAACCGTTTTGAAAAACACCATTCTGAGAAAAACGCGTTTAAAGATTGAAGTTTCTTGGGAGTTTCACTTGTATGTCTATCCGTGGTTGATGTCGAAAACGAACTGAAATGCTTGGCCAGTTTATTTTGGAAAGTTATAGAACGTAAGCAACTTAGAAAGATACA
This sequence comes from Leptarthrus brevirostris, assembly GCA_964036015.1. Taxonomy (NCBI): domain Eukaryota; kingdom Metazoa; phylum Arthropoda; class Insecta; order Diptera; family Asilidae; genus Leptarthrus; species Leptarthrus brevirostris. The sequence continues at coordinate 94,613,922 of OZ038374.1, forward strand.
CACGCAGGTAAAAAAATAAACAAAAGGAATAAGGGTCGAGCGGAGCGCCAAACGAGGCAGATGTCTCGCCCCGTTCCCCACTCCGTTCTCTTTCTACAAGAAACGCTGTAGCGACCGTAATAATTTGAATTTCGATTTGAAAATTTGAGAGAATGTTTATTTCAGTGTATACTATCCGATAATGCCACAAAAAAATCGATTTTTCGAAAATTTCACACTGAGACGATCCCTTAAATGTCCAAACTCAACTAATTAAAATTACTAGTATGTTTGAGATTTCTCTTACGATATATAGCGGTATAGTACGAATGATTATCAGGAAAAACGAAAGAAGAAGATAGAGAAAGTTCGAGAAAAATGAAAACCTGGAATTTCACAATTTCGATTAAAGTCTCAAAAGCGGTCATTTGACTGTTTGCCGGGAATTCGTTTGTTCTACTCTGTGCATATTGGAAAGACTCCAGCAGAAAATAGAGAAGCTGATCGAGTTTCTCACAACTCTTGAAACAAAAAGAATCGATTAGGAATTTTATGAAAAAGCTCGACGCTAAAGAAAGTCACTACAGCAGACAAAAATCAAAACACGTGAAATTCGAAAAGGTCGAATCTGTAAAAAACGGTATAAGAATGGAGTTCAAGATTCATAAGCTGCGTGCTAAATCCTTCTACGAATTAACTAAAAAAGAGGGGGACATTCTTATACGTTCTGTTTTCACTAACAGCAGATCCAACCGTTAATTAAAAAACGCGCATCCAGCTTTGAAACCGGTAATGAGATTGGCCTTACTCTGATAAAGCGGAATAAAAACCCAAACCAGGTGTGCCTTTCTTGTAAAACAATTTTCTGAAAATTGGAGAGATTTGGACGAGTTTTCGTTTTATAAAAGAACATTCGATGGGAATGAAGATATTATGGAATCTCAGGACAACAATCTATGCGAGTGCATAGTAGAAAAAACGCCTTGCACTTACATTTAAATACAACAAAATTCAAGCAAAACTCGACATATTTTATTGACTCAACCAAAACTCGTCATGTCCCTATATTTCTTGTTAATAATTTCACTAATTTTAAACATTTTGGGCGCCAAAAGCAGTATTTAGAATCGTCGGTGGATCACCGACAATTAAAAAATAATATATTGTTAGGCCCAAAGGTCGTCAATATACACGTTTTCCTCGATTTCTGACTTTACATTTGGGGTGCACATGACCAGTTTTCCGTGTTTGCTGAAGGAAGCTGAGTGCTTTATTTTTGTGATATTATATATATAAAGATTGAACTTCTTGAAATAAATTGTAGACTGAATTTTTATGCTTAATACGAAGTATTTTTATATTATTAAAAATTTTTGGAAAAAATCAATTCTGGTTTATTAATTTTTCCAGATTTATTTTTCATGTATCAAAAATAATATACATTCCTTTAGTATCAAAAATATGTAATTATTTAATTCGAAAAGGATATACCTTTGATGCATCAATATGATGTATTGATATCATGATCTTCTTCGTAAACAACAGCTTAAGTTATGACAACTTTTTACGACAATACGAAAAAAGCGGACATCATCTTAATAAAATGATATGTCTCAAATATATTTCTGAAGATATTGCTTTCATATAGCTATGATATATGAAAAGTGCAGGTAAAAAACAGTCAAAGTCAGGTTTTTGTTGAAAATGGGATATGGATATCATTGAAAAGCTAGAGTCGTGCTCTTTCGATCTTTGAACTTCAATTCAACGAAAAACAATGTATGTAGTAACCATAGCAAAAATAGAAATCCCTATCCTGGGAAAAAACAATCTATGTCTTTGCTTGTATGAAGAAACGGTCGAAGTCAGTTTTAAAATTTTTTAATAAACATTCTCGAAGTTTTGGAGAGTTCGTTAACAAGAATGGCTAACGGATTTTCTCTGGTCTCAGTGATTGTACTTTACAATACTCAGTTGGCGCTCAGGCGAACGGAAATTTCGGGCCCCCAGCACTTCCTATAAGGTACTATTACACTTCAGAACTTTAAAAAATCGATTTTTTATTTTTTACATTTTTCAACTCTGTAAACCTTCAAAAATAACCTCCTAAAATATTTTGGAGAAATTCGAACGTTGAATTGAGATATAACGACTTTAAACGCGCGCTCTTCTCAGGTGTTCGGGCAGCTATCGGTCGCGCAGCGTCTCTGTGTTTCTCTTTCTGCAAAATACCGGATACTTCTACACGTACTATACTATATGTCCGGCTTTCTCGTGTATTGATGACGGCTTACTTTTATATGGTCCGGGAATTGCGTCTTAAGCAGTCGTGAGTGGTTAAAACCGATTTTTTATAAAATATTCAATAAACAAAAGTTAAAAAAAATTAAACGCGTTTTTCTCGTAATGACATTTTTTGAAAAGGCGAACAATTAATCTCCGGATCTACTGAACCGATTTAAATAAACTTTGGTGCGTTTTGGTTATTAGAATGTCCTGCACAATATTTTACCCCAATTTGGCCAAAAAATAAAAAAAACATTTTTGGCGTGAAAAATATAGATAAAACTTTGTTTCAAAAGACCGCCCTTTTACTTTTTTTTACGTCGATTCTTCAATAACGGTGGTCAATTCTTGTGTAAGAAATCTTCTTCTTCTTCTTCAGACTGCCAATCCTGAGATTAACTGTCCGCCAGGGGACAAAGATTTTTCAAGAGCTCAACTGTGGCGCCCTCTATAAATTAGACAAAAAAATCAAAGATTAAATTTTGTTTTTGTGTTCTAAAAGATTGGATAATGTTTTAAAAAAGTTTCATGTTCATATCTAATAAAAGAGCTGAGAAAAAAATTCTTGAAAATTTGCATTTTTTTAGCCTTCTATAGTGTAATAGTACCTTAAATGAACTAAAACGCGAAATAGTATTTTTAAGTCAGCTAAAATTTTGTTAACATTTTACTTAATTAATTTCGTACAATACGTTCAAGAAAAAAGGCCTTAGAACACGCTAAAGACCTCTGGTTAAAATTGACAAGAGCGGATTAATTTGAAAAATTTCTTTAGAATAGAATTTTTGTTCAAGAAATGTTAAAAAAACTTTTTCCAAAATTTTTTTGATTTTTGTTTAGTGAAATGGCGCCCCCTAAAATTGGCTGCCCAAGGCAATCGCCTAGTTCGCCTATATGGTAGAGCCGGCCGTGTGTACTAGGTTATTTCGGTATGAAGTACAGGCTTCTATCAATAATTTTTTGTTATAATAGCTCATCTAAAAAACGAGCAAGAAGATGAAAAATTACAGATGTTACAAACAAGATTAAAGCAATGAGTCATGCGGCAGGGGACGATTGCAAGTGCGTTTGGCTCCAATTCATCTGAGAAGCAATCAATAATTAAAAAATTTTATCTTGTTTGGTCGAAGAGAATATCCAGAATTCTTATCTTTTGGGGCTGATAACAGTTTTACCTGTGAAAACACGAATACCTCGCAGAAGTGAAGGTAACAATACACTGCGGCAAAGTAGACTTACGAGAAATGGTGACTTGGTTGACGTTCCTGTTTGCCAAAAAGCAGTCATCGCTATTCATGGAATAAGTAAGCAGAGAATTATGACAATAAAGAAAGCCCTACGGATTGCAAGTTTTCCTCCAAAGGATGGTAGAGGTAAACATAAGAACCGCAATACAAAATGAAGACAAAGGCCTATGCGAAAGTTAAATCACACATTCAGTCACTAAAAGGTCGTCGATCTCATTTCAGTACCACTCGCGACAAATCAAAGTTATATTTGCCTGAAGAATTAAATGTCAAAAAGCTACCTAAAATGTACACTGATATTAAAGCGGAAAATCCTTTATCATATAAAAGCCAAAACCAAAATTAAGAAATTAAAAATCGAAAATAAGCTGTATAAGTTAAAGGCAGACCTTTTTACATTCGAAAAAGGAGTGCTAAAAAAATGGCAAAAGAAATTCAGGAATCTGATGCTTTATGTTTTGACTTTATGAAAAATTTGCCCGTCCTAAATACATCAACAAACGATGTATACTATAGCAGACAGCTATCGTTTTTTATGTTTAATGTATATGTTCTTTGCACAGGTGAGTCTCTTTTCAGTGCCGTTGAAACCGGAAGCAACTATGTTTAATGCGCATATACCTTTTGCAGGCGAGTCTATTTTCATCACTTACGATTACACTATGGATAAGAAAGGATCCGATGACGTAGTATATATATTTTTATCAATATTTGGGAACCATATTCCACCTGAAGTTCGAAACATTCGACTCTTCTGCGACTCCTATGTTGGACAAAACAAGGATTTTACTCTCATCCGGTTTGCCCATTCACTTGTCCACATTTTAGACCGCTGTGATTCTGTCCGAATAACATTCCCTGTTCGAGGCCATAGCTGAACCTAGTAAAGTGGAGTGTGAGGATAGTCCTTTTAAAAAATTTACCAGTTATCTAGACAAGATATACAAGAAAAAATCTCCGTTTGCGACAAGACCATTTCCGAGATTTTTACAACCAAGCAACATAGTAGAACACTACAATTGAGGACAAAACATATGAACCGTAGCAAATATTTCAATGCTTCCGTAGAAGATCCACACCCTTCATACAGTGCTCCGCTTCCGATATCGTCGGACAAATATAAGGATCTATGTGTATTAACTAAACAAAATGTTTCTTTGAAACCATTTCCTATAGCAATAAGGTTTCAGATGAAAATCTTTTCTAAAAGATGTTTTTAGATTGTTTTTCAATAGCTTATAAAAAGCCATATTTTGAAACACCTCAACGTAAAATAAAAATCCTTTATGGAAATTTTTGATCAAATATTTATCACACGAAACTTGTCTTCGAAGTTTAAAATTCGATTATCTCAGTTACATATAAAATTGACTTTGACTGTTCTTTGCCTGCACTCTTCATATGTTTGGGTATGACTTTGGGTATTTAAATTTTATTATAAATGTTAACCAACAACTGCACATTTTAAACTGAATCTCAGCAGCGTTTACAAAAACACACACCTTACAATACCTCTGAATCATTGAAAATCTAGATGCGGTGATTACATTATGCATGGGATACTGCCATATATAAAAGTTCCATAAATTAATTATCTATATGTAAATTTTAAAGTAATTCATAACTGAACTTTCTCTCCTCTTCTAATTTATGTTACATTCTATAAAAACCATTGGAAAATTTTTTGTTTAAAAATAGCTCTAATTTGCATAAACATTTTTAAATAATTTACCTCAACTACCGGTTTCTACAGGAGATCTGAAATATTCCTAATTTTATATGTGTTATATATTTTTAAGAAAGAAAAGAAGCAGAGATTTCATGTGTCTGTAAAAAGGCGGAATTAGTTTATTACGATACCACAAATCTTTCTTGTCTTTTCATATCAATACGGCTACAGGATTCTGTAGTTTATTATACCGTAACTTAAGGTTGACTGACACCAAAAAATATAGCTTAAGCCTAATGACATTTTACTGGGTATTCCCCTGATGTGGTTAGATCAGGGTCATTGCCTTTTGCCTCTGTGGATGCGTTCGTTAGTTTAAATTTATAAAGCCTAAAAAAGTTTTAATTTGTTTTCAAGCATTTTAACAGACCCAGCGTACAATTAAGCGGTTTTAATATATAGGTCACGTTCGTGAATTCAATCGGCCGAAGTAGCCAGTTCAAAGTGAATGCAAGTGTCCTAGAGAGTCACTAACTTGAACTTTAAAACAAATGTTTACAATAAGAAAAAGCTAAATTTTGGCAGCTCTCAGCTAAAATGTCTTTATTGGTGAAACAATTGTAGGAACACACTTTTACAGCGACGAAAATAATAATTATAAGCTATATGATTCAAGGGAGTGGATATGTGGTCCTCACTAATTCCAACTTTAGAAAACAATTTATAGACCGGAAGAGGATGCCTCTATCATACAGAAATGTTTTATAGTTAAATCGTCGATTATTGCATAACGTTTTCTTACTATTCCATCTCCATTTTCCTATATTTGCTTTTGATTTACTGAGAGCAACCAACAATTTTTTGTTTGATTTGCTTGCCCATATTTGCTGCAGCTAACTCAAGTTTCTAACAGTAGATTAGATAGAATTCTTGAAAGCGCTCATCCGTTGATAGTTTAATTTTTTTTAAATAAAAATTCAAGTTTAAAACTAAAATATACAGAAATAACTGTCGCACCTAATTTTTAAAATTTAATAAATGTATTATATTTCATGGCATCAAGGACAGAAATTTATTACATAACTAGGCGAATTTTGTATTATTACATTTAAACTTTCTGTTCTATTCGCCCTTCTTTGTCCTTAACCCTTCTGTCAATGACAAAACAAAACCTTCCCGTCTATGAAAAGGTCTGGGCAGAACTTTCATATACTTTGTGTGAAAATTCACCTAAATTGCAATAACAACAACAAGGAATATTTAGTAATTTTTTATTTATAAAGTTTTATAACACAGGCCTGCGAGGTTTTTCCCCTTGGGCAATTTGGTTTTTGAGATATTCTAATCTAAAAGTGCAAAAACACAATTTTTTTTTATATTTGAGGTTATGTAGCACCGCGATGTTTTTTCTTCAAAAAACTATGTATGGGATATTATAGTACAAGTCTTCCTCTTTCAAATGCCGTTGAGTTTGCTCAAATATATTTTTTTGACGCCGAGATTTGAAATTTTCAAGTTCATGAACTTCTCGGTATATGAAAAGTATATGGTCACCTTATTCAAGTTGTACTATAAGATTCTACACATAGTTTTTTGGAAAAAAAACATTGCGATGCTACATAACCTCAAATATGAAAAAAAAAAACAGTGTTTTAGCACTTTTAAGTTAGAATGTCTCAAAAACCTGACGTGATAGAGCAATTCTCAGACCGGATTCATTTTCAGCGGGAGAAATTACTTCGGACACAACTATTCATTGTTCAGGCGAAACATTTTTTCAAAATTTCGCAGGCCTATGTAATTATTACAAATTGCGATAAGTGATTCTGTTCTTCTGCATTGATGCATTTGTGGCACTGCAATTATTGGATCATTACGTTTTATACAGAAAAATCTGGTTTTTCGCTTTAATTTGTGATTAACGCGGCAAATACAAGATTTCTTTGCAGCCGATGATGCTGGTAATCCACGGCTCGTGCTCGGCTGCGGAACTCTGGGCTGAATAGCACCCCTAAAAGAAGTTTTGATTCCATCGTTCACATGAAATTTTGATATAATTCTGGGATTATCCATACTTTCTTCGATTTGTGGGATCCCCAGCTGCTGCACTTATGACTGTAAGAATTTTCAATTATTGCTATTAATTAATTTAATATTTTATTTTAGTACATTATATAATCATGTAATTTATTTTATATAATATTTTATTGAAGTAATTATTAATAATTAATTGAAAGTTATTTATTTATATATATAATAATTTAAATTAAATATATAATTTATTTATATATATTTAAAGAGTGGTCCAAATTAACCTCCATCATTCGAAAGCAGCTCTCCTTCGTCTTGCGCAAAAAGGAGAAGAGCTCATCCTTGTCCAAGAACCTTGCATCATCAGAGACAAGGTTTGCGGACTCAACATGAAGGGTTATAAGCTCCTCCTCTATTTACAAGGTACAAGTAAACCAAGGTCATGTATCCTCATTAAGAATAATATTAATGCATTTATTCTCACACAGTTCAGTCATAAGGACACAACAACAGCCAAGAATGAAATTAGCAAATCTGAGGAAGTCCAAACAGCGTTTGTGCCAAAAAACGAAACTATAAGTTAAATTAAAATTGATACATATAAGAATAGTCATACAATATCTACAAAGTGTCAATATCAGGCTGCCGCTACAAATCCAAAATTATGTGTTTTTAAAAAATGAAAATTTTTAATGTCGAATTAGACAAATTATTAAGAAAGTTGTACCAATTAATACATGAAGTCCATGAAATCCTGTGGCGATAAAAAATTTTGAACCATATACTGCATTAGCAATAGTAAAAGGAGCTTCAATATATTCATATGCTTGTAAGGAAGTAAAATATATTCCTAGTTAAATAGTAAAAAATAAGTTGAGTGGTTTCTGAATGATTTCCTTCCATTAATCTATGATGTGCCCAAGTTACAGTTACTCCTGAAGCTAATAAAATTGCTGTATTTAAAAGAGGAATTTGGAATGGGTTAAATGAAATAATTCCTCTTGGAGGTCAAGTTGCTCGTAATTCAATATTAAGGGAAAGACTTCTATTAAATATGCCCAAAAAATGAAATAAAAAATAATACTTCTGATACAATAAATAGAATTATACCTCATCGTAGCCCGATGGTTACTGGGAGAGTGTGAAGTCCTTCAAATGTTCCTTGTCGGCAGATATCTCGTCATCACTGATATATAATTAATATAGTAATAATTATTCCTATTATAAATAATGAAATATTATATTGATGAAATCATTTAACTAATCCTAAAACTGTTGTTATTGCTCCAATAGCTCCGGTAAGGGGTCAAGGGCTATAATCTACTAAATTAAATGGATGATTTGAATTTGTTGACATTTATATTTTTATTAATTTACTTCTCTAGAGTGTAATGTACTTAGTACAGCAAAAACATATGATTGAATAATAGCCACTGCTGACTCTAAAATTAAAAGAGTAATTTGAATAATAATTAATAGATTTACTATTAAAATAGTTATAGAAGGTCCAGTATTTCCTAGCAATGTTAATAGTAGTTGACCGGCAATTATATTTGCAGCTAATCGTACTGCTAATGTTCCAGGTCGAATAATATTACTAATAGTTTTAATACATACTATAAAAGGTATTAAAATAGCGGGAGTACCTTGGGGAAATAGATGAGCAAATATATGCTGGGTATGATTAAATCAACCATAAATTATAAAAGATAATAATAGGGGCAATGCTAAAGATAGTGTTATAGTTAAACGGCTAGATCTTGTAAATACATAAGGACATAATCCTATAAAATTATTAATTAATTAATTATAGAAAATAGTGAAATAAAAATAAATGTTCTACCATTATGCCCTGTTGGTCCTAATAAAGTTTTAAATTTTTTATGAAGCGTAAGTAAAATATAATGTCATACAATATTATGCCGGGAAGGTAAAAATCAGTATGAGGAAGGGATTATTAATAATCCAATGAAAGTTCTTATTCAATTAATAGATTAATTAACAATTCTTGAAGAAGGATCAAATACGGAAAATAAATTAGTTATCATTTTCAGTTATAATGAGTTGTTAATGTAGTTTTAGAATGTTGAAAATTTTTGATATGTTAGGTAATATTATGTAATAAATTATTATACAAAATATTATAAAAGTAATAAAAAATATAATAAATAGACTTAATCATCTAATTGGGGCTATTTGTGGAATTAAAAAATATATTTCGATAGATAATTTTAGTTTGATAAACTAATATTATTTGGTTTAACTAATTTTTTAGTTAGGTCATTAGAAGTAAGTGCCATTTTACTATTAAGTGGTTTAAGAGACCATTACTTGCTTTCAGTAATCTAATGATGCTTGATTTGTTAAGTTAATCCATTTAATAAAAAAATTTACTGGAACACTTTCAATTCTGAACATTGTCCGTTGAATAATCCAGGACGACTAATTAAAAAATTAGTTTGATTTAGTCGTCCTGGAGTACCATCTACTTTTACTTCTAATGTGGGAATAGTTCATGAATGAATTACATCTGCTGCCCTTACTAGAATTCGAATTTGGGAATTTAATGGTAATACAATTCGGTTATCTATATCTAATAATCGAAAATTAAAATTATCTAGTTCATTTGTAGGGATTACGTATGAATCAAATTCCATATTTATGAAATCTGAATATTCATATCTTCAGTATCATTGATGTCCAATTGATTTAAGGGTAATCATAGGATCATTAACTTCATCTAGTAAATATAGTAAACGTAATGATGGTTGAGCAAGGGTAATCAGAGGATCAATAATTTCATCTAGTAAATATAGTAAACGTACTGATGGTTGAGCAATAAATAATAATACAATTGCTGGAAGGATAGTTCAAATAATTTCAATTGTTTGTCCATGTAGTAAAAATCGATTGATATATTTATTAAAAATTAATATTATTATAATGTATCCTACTAAAATAGTGATTATAATTAAAATTAAAAGAGTATGTTAATGGAAGAATTTTAATTTTTCTATTAATGGGGATGCTCTATCTTGTAAACCTAAGTTAGATTATGTTGACATTGTACTTTTATTCTAATAAAAGTATAAAACTTTATATATGAAGCTTAAATCCATTGCACTAATCTGCCATATTAGATATTAAATAATCAATATTAAAATTTAAAAAAAATTAATTTGTTAAAATAGGTAATTCAGAATAACTATGTTCTGCCGGTGGAATATTTTTGAATCATTCAATAGAAGAATTTAATTGAATTGGATGTTTTCTCAAATAATAAATAAAAAAATAAAATTCCAATAAAAGAAATAGTTGATCCAATAGTTGATACAATATTTGTGATCTTCAGAAGCAAAACTTGATCTTTTCCATAATAGATTGTTTTGAGAAAAATGAAAAAAACTCTTGACTCCTATATTAAGCACAATATCATAAAATTTTGAGGAGTAGTGTAACTTCGTAACGCGTGGAACGATTTGGATAATTCTTTCTCTATTTAGTAGAGAATGCTCTCTGGTTGATACAAGGAGAAAAAAAAATTTCTGTGGGGGGGGGGGGGGGGGGGTGGTGGAACCTAACTTTGTAAAGCGTAGACCGATTTAGTTTTGCATCTAACCCATTAGTTTGAAGTGATTTACTTTTGGAATAAAAGCAAAATGGCAAATTAGGATTTTTTAATTTCAAAGTAATCAGAATCATTGAAATTTTGGCATCTTAACCTAAATTTTTTTGGAAAATGGAAAAGATCAACTTTTTCTTCTGAAGGTCATATTTCAAGTAGTATAGGCATCTGGATAGTCTGAATATCGTCGAAGTATACCTGCTAATCCTAAAAAATGTTGAGAGAAGAATGTTAAAGTAACTCCAATGAATATAATAGTAAATTGTCTTTTTCATCGTTTAGGAGTTATAGTTAATCCTGTAAATAAGGAGTATCAATGAATGAATCCTGCTATAATAGCAAATACAGCTCCTATAGAAAGTACATAGTGAAAATGTGCTACTACATAATAATATGCTCGAGTATCAACATCTATTCCTAGAGTAAATATATGATGTGCCCATACAATAAATCCTAATAATCCAATGGCTAATATAGCATAAATTATTCCTAATGATCCAAAAGTTTCCTTTTTACCTGATTCTTGACTAATAATATGAGAAATTATACCAAATCCTGGTAGAATTAAATTCTGGGTGTCCAAAAAATCAAAATAAGTGTTGATAAAGAATAGGATCTCCTCCTCCTGCTGATTCGAAAAAAGAGGTATTTAAATTTCGATCTGTTAATAACATAGTAATTGCTCCTGCTAAATCTCCCGCAGACTGACGTGTTTTTTGCTTTTCTCTAGTTGTTGTGATTTTCTGTGGTGTTATTGTGTTCTTGGTGTCAAAATACTCTGCGTTTGTTTTTCTGGTGTTTTTGTGTTTTTTTTTTTCTCTCGATATCGGTAGTGCTCTTCGGGCACTTGCTGTCTTGGTTGCGGTGATCTCGGCTTACAGTAGTGATTTCATGAATTTCTGCCTCTGTACGGTTTTTTCCTCTGATCTTTGCGTGTTTATGTTGTTGAGTTCTGTGCATTTTTGTTCATATCGCTGGTTCCCTTGGCTCACCGCCGAGTAGCGATTTTGTGACCTTTTATATTTACACGTGCGTGTTTTGTTTTATTTTTGATATTTTGAAACTATGTGTTTCTCCATTGTGTGTTTGGCGTTCGATTGACCTTGTGCTGTTTATATTGCTTATTATATGTTAAATTATTTTGGTGTTTCTGTTCTTCTTTGATTTTGTGGATGGTCGGTTTTCTTTTTTCTTTTATTTATTTGTTTTGTTTTTTTATTATTTTGATCGTAGTTTGATCGTATTTGGTTTGGACTTTTTTCGCCATATTTGTCGCCGCTTTTTGTTTTTGGTGTTTGTTTATTTTGCTTGTGTCTTCGCTACTTCGTTTTGGTATTTATTTATTTATTTTGCTTGTGTCTTCGCTACTTCAGCGGCGCCCCAATCTGTTGATTGTTTTTGTTTATTGATAATATTTTGTTTATTTTTCTCATGAATTATGAGCTCTTGCAAAGCTTGTTTGAAGGTAATTTTTGACAACGCTATTATTTGTGATGGTATTTGTGGCAATTCGTTTCACCCCACTTGTCTAAAGCAGAGCATTAAATCCACCCCGTCTTGTAGTACGACATGCAAGGAGTGCACTAATATTAAGCCGTGTCACGTGCTTAGATTGATGAAGGGTATCGCTTATAATATTTTTGCGGAGCAAGGACACATTGCCAATGGAATAACTACCATCAACTCGAGCCTTTTTGGCTTTCAGACTTTATCTGAGGATATTGGCACTTTAAATAAAAAAACCGACGACATCATTAAGGCTCTGGACAAGTCCAACGAAAATTATGACATGCTGCTTAGCAGATATCACGAGCTCTCGCAGAGATTTTCTACCATGTCCAACTCCATCGATGACATGTATGGAATAATTGCAAACTCTGAGCTTTCGTCCATTTCCGGTTCCAGCCCGGTTCTGCCAATTTGCGAAGACATACGCCGTAGTGTTACAAAATTAAAAATTGACATGGACTCATGTTCATCGGCTGTCAGTGGTAACACTGATCTCATTCGCTCCTTTTCGTCGGACGTGAAGGCTCTTCTGGCTAAGGCTGGTGCGTCTGCTGTTGTGGGTGGGAGCGAGTCGCGTTCGGAGACTGTTGGTGGGGTGGATGAGTCCCATGTTGCTGTGACTCCTCTGGTGGTTGGCTGCATCTCTTCTGGAGTTTCACTGCCGGCCGTTGGCTCCCGCTCTTCTAGACGGGGTCCCGAACAGAATACCTCAGAGTCGACTTCTGCCTCTAACTTGGATTGTCCTGATGCGATTGTGGGCAACAACATTAGCACTTTACGGCCAGCTAGGATCCCCAAGTATATCTTCATATCTAGGATCCATCCTGAGATTACTGAGGAATAGGTCATCGCCCATATTATTTCTCGTACTTGCGCTGCACCGGGCACTGTTGCATGTAGACGGATTGGTTCCTCACACAATCGCTCTGGCTGTTCTTTTACTTCGTCGTTCAGAGTGCTGGTTCCGGAGGATTTATTCGACGAAGTTCTTTCCCCTGAGATTTGGCCTCGCAATTCCATAGTGCGAGAATTTGTCCCAAGAAATCGACTTAGCTTGGCCAATGAGTCCTCAAAAAACGGATTGCGGAATTGTCGATCTACTACGCAAACGTAACAGGTCTTCGTTCAAAAACGGCTAGGCTCTTTAATGGCTCCAGCGATCTTTGTTACGGCGTGATTTGTCTGACTGAAACGTGGCTATTTCAGGGAATTCTGGATGCGGAGCTGTTTAGCTCTGAGTACATTGTTTTTCGCCGTGATCGTCATGCTGATTTGCTTGATGCGCCCGTGGGAGGTGGTGTTCTCTGCGCTGTGCGTCGCGATGTTCCATGCAGATTGGTTCATGTCCCGAATTCTGATGATTTGGAGATTTTATGTATCGCTATCGGACTGCCTGGCAAAACTGTGTTCATTTCGACCGCTTATATTCCTCCAGGTTCCCCGTCTTATGTTTATGAAAGATTTGCCTCCTGCCTGGATGACCTCTCACACGCCTTGATGCCTTCTGATGAATTGTTGCTTTTGGGTGACTTTAACCTGCCGGATGTTGGCTGGGAGCTCTCACACTCGGATGATGGCTTGGTTCCTTCTTTTCAGTCTGCAAATCAATTTGCTTTTTCTTTTATAGATAGCCTTGCTTCTTCCGGCTTAACACAGACTTGCGGTATTTCTAATGATCATGGAAGGTTCCTCGACCTAGTTTTTTCTACTGATCCTGCTAGCACACTGGTGAGACGATGCTTGGTGCCCATTGTTCCGGAGTCGGGTCATCACCCTGCGCTTCATATTGCTCTTTTCATTGATCCAGTTATGATGGCTTCTTGTGTACCAGATGATGCTTGTTATAACTTCAGTAAGGCTGACTTCTCCGTGATTAACAATTGGCTCTCAGCTTGTGATTGGAGTAGCGTCCTCGATGAACGTGACATTAATGTGGCCGTAAGATCTTTTTATAATTTGCTGTCTATCTGTTTTACTTATTGTGTCCCTATTTCTAAATCTAATAACTTGCGTTCTAGTCTGCCTTGGTTTGATAGTTCCTTGAAACATTTAAAGAATATTAAATGTAAGGCCTGGAAGAGGCTTTGTTCCTCCAGGAGCGACGATGACTATTTAACTTATTCCAATTTACGCAGTCAATTTATATCTGACTTAGTGTCTTCTTATAATAATTATATTAATAGAAATTAAAAAAGCTATTTATAATAACAAACATTTGTTAAATGAGCAACTAGATTTGATATATTCTCCGTTTTTCAACTGTATATTTGAAAATAATTCAACCCGTTAGTCCATTGTGTCTATGCATTTGACATACTTTCTGATCAGTAGCAAGACAGCACTCCTTGATAATGATCGCAAGATCGAAACACGTGTCGGATTTGATTTTAGTAAATATTGTGAAATAAAAGTACGTGGTTGTCGAGAACGTTTTGTTTTTATTTATCAACATGTTTCACAAGGCCATTTCGGTAGATTCTATTAAAGTTAGAATGAAAGCGTCCCTACGAGTCGATCCTAAGCGTTTTTGGAGGTTCGTGAACATGAAGCGCAATTCTGATGGCTATCCATCTTCTTTGTCTTTCGGAGGCAGCGAAAGCAATGAGCCCTTGACGATAGCAAACCTGTTTGCCGATTTTTTTAAAACTGCGTTTTTGGATGATATCTGTGATATTAGCATTAAGGATTTTACCCATTTGACGAGGTTTACACCGACTTCTCTTGAACCCAAAGACCTTTTACTTGACGAAGTTACGATTTTGAAGAAAATCTCTACCTTGACTGATAGTTTTTCAATTGGTCCTGACGGTATCCCTGCCTCACTCGTGAAAAGATGTGGTTCCGTTCTTGCTCCTATTTTTTGTTATTTATTTAATCTCTCAACTCGTTGCGGTGTTTTTCCGAAGGCTTGGAAAACCTCATTAATTATTCCCCTTCACAAAAAAGGTGATAAATGTGAAATCTCGAACTATAGACCAATTGCTAATCTTTGTTGTATATCCAAAATTTTTGAGGCACTTATTTGCGATGTTCTTTACTTCCACTGCAAGCCGTTTTTGCAGCCGTTTCAACATGGCTTCATTAGAGGTAAATCAACTACCACCAATTTATTGGAATTTTCTAACTTCTGCATTTCTGCAATTGAAGTTGGTAAGCAAGTTGACTGTATTTTTACTGATTTCAGCAAGGCTTTCGATAGAATAAATCATAGAATTCTTGTTCTCAAACTCTCTCTCCTTGGGTTTCCGCGAGTTTTTGTAAATTGGATTCATTCGTACTTGTCTGAACGCACTCAGAGGGTTTCTTTTCGTGGAGCTCTATCTGATGCAATTTTCAACACTTCCGGTGTACCGCAGGGCTCCCACCTTGGCCCATTGTTATTTATAATTTATATCAATGATATATCTGCGATACTGTCTAACTCAAATATTCTTTGTTATGCCGATGACGCTAAGATATTTCGCACTGTGTCTGACAATGCCTACTCTTAAATTCCGACTTGGACGCCTTTCAGAATTGGTGTTCCATTAACAACCTTCCCCTTAATATTAGCAAGTGTACATCCATGTCTTTCTCACGAAGAAGGTCTCCAATTCAATTTAACTTTATCATAGAGGGTTGTCCTTTAACAAGAGTTACTAACACTAAGGACCTAGGTGTCTGGCTCAATTCCCAATTTTCTTTCGAGGATCATTTTGATGCCATAGTCAACAAGGCTAATATGACTCTTGGTTTCGTGAAGAGGTGGTCAAGGGAATTTGATGACCCTTACATTACAAAGCTCTTATATTGCACTTTTGTCCGGCCTATTCTAGAATATGCCTCTCCAGTCTGGTCACCGCTCTACGTGTCACATATCAATCGCATTGAAGCTGTTCAACGGAGGTTCGTTAGGTTTGCCCTTCGAGGCCGTCCTTGGAATAACTCCCTTATGTTACCTCCTTATGCTGATAGACTTAAACTTCTGCACTTGGACACACTTGAAAAGAGGCGCCGTAACGCCGGGATCCTTTTTGCTTTCGACTGCATTCGTGGGTCCATTGATTCTTCTGTTCTCTTGGGTAGCTTTGGCATATCGGTTAAAGCTCGCTCCCTGAGGAATCATGACTTTCTTCGGTTACCTTTTCATCGTACTAATTATGGATTAAATGAACCTATAACGTCGATGTCGCGATTTTTTAATTCCGCTTTTAATTGCATTGATTTTCATCTATCGCGTAATCATGTGAGGAGTCAGCTTTGTTGAGGTTACTTTTTGGTTTTTGTTATGCTTTTTATTTGCTTTTTATTCACTTTAGCACTTTTGTTTTCTGAATTTATATTTTGCGAATTCTCTTCTTGCTCTTTGTTTTTTATATGATTTGTTATATTGTTTTTATTTAGTTTTTATTAAATTTTTTTTTTTTGTAGTAGTCAGCTCATTGATGAAATATTGTAAATAAATAAAATAAAATAAAATAAAACTGGTAGAGAATGCAATAATAGAATTGCAGTAATAACAACAGATCATACAAATAAGGGTATTAGATCCGTTGATCGTATATTGATTACAGTAGTTATAAAATTTACTGCTCCTAGAATAGAGGAGATTCCTGCAAGATGTAAATAAAAAATTGCTAAGTCTACTGAAGCTTCCCCATGTGCAATTCCGGATGATAATGGTGGATAAACTGTTCATCCAGTTCCAGCTCCGTTGTCAACTATTCTTCTTGCTAGAAGTAGTGTTAAGGAGGGGATTAATAATCAAAATCTTATATGATTTATTCGTAGAAAATCTATATCTGGAGCTCCTAGTATTAATGAAACTCGTCAATTTCCGAATCCTCCAATTATAATTGGTATAACTATAAAAAAAATTATAATAAAAGCATGAGCAGTAACAATAACATGTAAATTTGGTCGTCTCCAATTTATGATCCAGGATGACCTAATTCTCCGAATTAAAATTCTTAATGATGTTCCTACTATTCCGGCCCATGCCCCAAAAATAAAATATAATGTTCCAATATCTTTATGATTTGTTGAAAATAACCATTGTCGCGATTAAATGGCTGAATTTAGGTAATAGACTGTAAATCTATGTATGAGAATTTTATATCTGTTTAATCATAAAGATAAAGCTTTATATTTATATAATGATATTATATTGCAAATCCGAAGATGTAAAATTTTTACTAAGGCTTAAAAGGGATTATCTTATATTTATAACTTTGAAGGCTATTAGTTTAATTAACTGAAAGCCTTTTATCATTATTTAACAGAGTAGATTAAACTAATTGTAAACAATCAAAAAAATTGAAATAATTGATATAGTTAGATAAAGATATATTATTGTTTTATTATAATTTATCAATAATATTCATGAATTTTCAAAATAGTTTAGTATAAACATTGAATAACACAATGGTATATAAAAAAAAATAAGGTAATTAAAGTTATAATTGTTATTAATGAAATTAGAATAGATTAATTATTAAGGGCTAGAGCTTGAATAACTAATCATTTAGGTAAAAATCCTAAAAATGGTGGTAATCCTCTTAAAGATAATATATTTAAAGCTATAGCAAATTTAAGAATTTTTGAAGAAGAAAATATTATAAATAATTGGTTAATATGAATTAGCTTAAATAGATTGAATATAATAATTAAGTTAATTGATAAAATAAAATATACTGAAAAATAAGTTAATCATAAAAGAAAACCTAAATGATTAATAGAAGAAAATCTTATAACTTTTCGTTATGGTGTTTGATTAAGCCCTCATAGAGATATTCGATGATATAATTATTGGGTATAATATTATTTCTATTTCTATTATAGTGTAGGAAATTAGTATTATAGGGTCAATTTTTTGTCAAGTTATTAAAATTAAAGCATTTAGTCAAGTGATTCCTTCCATTACTCCAGGAAATCAAAAGTGGAATGGGGCAGCTCCACTTTTTATTATTAAGGCTGATAATAATATTATATTTATTAAGTTAATATTTGAATTAATTTGGAATAATATATTTAATTTAATTGATGAAATAATGATTGTAAATATAATAACTGAAGAGGCTAAAGCTTGTGTAAGAAAATATTTTAATGATGCTTCTCAGGATATTAAATTAATATTAGAATTTATTAAGGCAATAAAGGCTAATAAATTAATTTCTAAACCTATTCAAGCTCTTAATCAAGAATTAGCTGAGATTGAAATTAAAGTTCCACAAATCAGAATTGATCTAAACATTATTTTCGCTGAATTTTTAAAAATTAAAAAGAAAAGGATTATAACCTTTATATATGGGGTATGAACCCATTAGCTTATTTAGCTCATCTTTTTATATTTTGGTGTATGATGCACATGAGTTTTTGATACTAAATGAAATAGTTTAATTCTGCTAAATATAATGAATTAAGTTTAACTACATTATTTACCCTATCAAGGTAATCCTTTTCATTCAGGCAATTCATTA
The DNA here is from genome assembly GCA_964036015.1 of Leptarthrus brevirostris. NCBI lineage: Eukaryota > Metazoa > Arthropoda > Insecta > Diptera > Asilidae > Leptarthrus > Leptarthrus brevirostris. Next base: position 94,632,726 of record OZ038374.1, read on the forward strand.
TTTTTTATAGTAAATTTTACTATTTATTTGATAATTTTTACTTATTGCCATTAATTAATTTGATATTTTATTTTAGTAAATTATATAATCATGTAATTTATTTTATGTAATATTTTATTTAAGTAATTATTAATAATTAATTGAAAGTTATTTATTTATATGTAAATAATAATTTAATTTAAATCTATTAATTTATTTTATATAATTATACATATAATATATATATATATATATATATATATATATATATATAATTTTTTTTAGCATTTGGTACTGGGAGAGACGTCGGCCATCTACTTTCGATCTGCTGAGAAGATTGGAGGCGGGTTGAATTTTGAAAGTGGAGTTTCATTTTTAGTGAAGTGGAAAGTAGCCTTTTGTTAATTTCATATAACCGATTGAATTACTTATTACTAAAAGATTGAAGAAATTAACATGGAGCAAATTATTACCAATCTGTTGTTTTCCGACAACGAGGTTATACAAAAAGCTACAGCTGAGCTGCAGGAAGCTTACAAACGTCCCGAAACGATACCACAATTATATGAGCTCGTTGTATCGACAAAGGAACCACAAATTAGACAATATTCTTCCGTTTTATTAAGAAAACCGACTTGGAAAATTAAGGAATTGGCAAATGGTGCCACCCGACCAGCAGTAAATAATTAAACAAGGCATGCTCAATGCATTAATTCAAGAGCAAGAGAAATCTGTGCGAAACGCTATTGCTCATTTAATAGGTGTCCTTGTTAAAAATGAAGGTGACAAAAAAGATTCGTGGATGAATGAAGTCTTGAAATTTATTTTTGAGAACTGTAGCTCTACAGATCCTAAACTAAGTGAGCTAGGTTCGTCAACTTTTGCTATTCTGTCTGGTGTTGCTCCAGATCAATTTGTCCAGCATATGGACGCGATTTGTGAGATGTTTACCGCTGCACTAATGGCCACTGAAGCCAGTGGAAATATGGCAACTCCTTGGGAATGGCATCTTTGGTTACTTTTATCCTGGGACATAATGGAGCAGAGATTACCTACCAGAAATCTATTCCACTCGTCATTAAGTCTTTGCAAGGATTTGCTGTACAAGATTCAGAGAAGTTTGTTGAAGCTTTTGATATCCTTGAGAATTTAGCTGATTATACACCAAAGCTCTTGACAGCAAATATAAAACCTCTATTAGATTTTTGTCTGGAAGCCTCAAACAATAACCAATTGGACAGTTCTGTGCTTGTAAAAGCTGTAGCATATATTGGATGGCTTATTCGATTAAAGAAGAAAGTTATAATTAAGCAAAAATTAATTGAACCAATTATTCAAGTTGTTTTCAATTTAATGGCCACAGAACCAGAAAATAATGATGATGACGAAGAATATTTCTTGGTGAAGATAATTCAAATCCAATGACTACTGCAACACAGACTTTGGATTTGTTGGCACTTCATGTTCCACCTGAAAAACTTATTCCACCCCTTCTTCAACTTTTGGAGCCAGCTCTTCGGTGAAGTGATCCACTTTCTAAAACAGCAGCTTATTTCTGCATGGCGGTAATTGCTGAAGAGTGTTCTGAAGCAATATGTGTCAAATATCTTCCTACTCTTCTTGATATTGTTAAAGCTGGAATAATTGAACAAAATTTAACTGTTCGAAACGCAGCATTTTTCGCGTTAGGACAATTTTCTGAGCATCTGGAACCAGATATTACTAAATATGCTCCTGATGTCCTCTCTATCCTGTGTGAATTTTTGCAACAATTGTGCAATGAATTAAAGAGTGGCACAGAGGCTAAACATATCGACAGGATGTTTTATGCACTTAAGACTTTTTGTGAAAATCTTGAACATGCTTTGGTACCCCATTTACCAACATTGATGGGAAGATGCCTGAAAGCATTAGACTTCAACAATTCTGTACGCTTACGTGAATTGGCTCTAAGTGCTGTTTCTGCAGCTGCAAATGCAGCAAAATCGAACATGTTGCCTTATTTTTCACGTTTAATTGAATGACTCAAGACATATTTAGTGAAATCTGATAATGAAGATATTTGCGCCCTACGTCCTCAAGCTATTGATACTCTTGCTGCATTGGCAAGGACTATTGGCAAAGAGAATTTCATGCCTTTAGCTACCAATGAGTTTTGCGTTGAATTTGTTGGAAGACGTTGATGATCCTGATCTTAGACGCGTTATTTATAATTTGATCGCAGCGTTAGCCGAAGTTGTGAATGAAGAAATGGCCCCGGTTCTTCCAAAGTGGTTGAACGCTTGTTTGATACCGTGTTGAGTACGGAAGAAGTGATACCTGAGTTCAAAGAAGATGACCTAATTAATGTTCCCGATGAAGCAAACGATGAAAATCTAGATATGGAAATTAATATTGAACATTCAGATGGTGAAGAAGATGATTTAGATGATATTGCTGGTTATAGTGTGGAAAATTCTTATCTGGACGAAAAAGAAGAAGCTATTTTAGCACTTAAAGGATTTGCGGAACACACTGGTGCTGCCTTTATTACCTACGTTCAATTTACTTACGAAAACGTGTACAAAATGATTGACCATCCACAGGAAGATATTCGTAAGGTTTCTATAGATGCACTTTGCACATTTGTGCTTTCTTTGTCTAAGCAAAACGACCAACAGGGAGTCTCGAACGCTGTTGTAATTTTGATACCTAAATTAGGTCAAATTATTATTGGTGATGAAGAATGTAGTGTAGTTATGGCAGCTTTAGAAGGATATGCTGAACTCTTAAGAGAAATGAAGCAGGTTGCTATACCCACCGAAGACGTAAGAGATACTATTTTCTCTTGTATTCAAGATGTGATGCTAGGGAAAATAGCATGCCAGTTTGATGAACCAACTGGCGATGATGAGTAGGAAGAAAGCGAATATGATGAAGCTATCGTTGAAACGGCAGGAAACATTCTTCCACTGTTTGGACATGCGTTACAGCCTGATCAATTTGCGTTATTCTTTGGAAGAATTTGTCCCATTTTGATTCAGAAAATAGAAAAAAAACCCGAGGCAAAGAAGATATGAGTTCTCAGGGATCCTTCGCTTATGGTGCTATTTCAGAATGTTTTGTTCCCTTACAGAGTTGCAGCGGATCCTTCTTTAACGATTTGCTTCCCGTATTATTGGCTAGCATTGCGGATGAATGTGAACAAGTGCGTCAGAATTCTGTTTTTGGGCTTGGAGAGCTAGTGTTAAATGCAGAGGAAAAATCATATGAATCTTACCCAAAAATTCTGGCTGCTCTTTCCCATACCGTGTCTGCGGAAAAACACCCGGGAACATTGGATAACATTTGCGGCGCAATAGCTCGTCTAATAATGACAAACTGTAATTTAACCCACTGGAACAAGTTCTTCCTGTTTATATTCAACATCTACCACTCAAGGATGATTTTGATGAAAACAGTGCAGTTTTCAAATCGTTTAAAGTTCTCTACATTCAAGGAAAAGACGAGATTTTGCCGCACATCGAACGAACAATTGCTATTGCCCTACACGTTTTATATTATAAAGAATATAAAGATCAGAAGACATATGATAACATTCTCACATTTCTTAAAGAAATTCGAGATAAGTTTGCCGATAATTTTACTGCTGTCGTTAATAGCTCTGCAGAGCTCGCTACTTCTGTTAAAACTTTATAGTTGATTGCTATTATCCACATAAGTCAAATGTTATTTATTATTCCTCTTATTTATACCAGTTTGATAGTTGTTTTATATAAATATTCAAATTATTCATTAATCGGGAGCATTTTGTACAAGAACGTATGTCGATGTTTAATAGGTTTTTTATGATATAAAAAAAATTTCTAGTCTCTGATTTGCACTTCTGTAGCGCTTAATTTGAAAAACACGGACAAGTAATTATAAAGCCATAACGGAAAACTGCTCACAGCTTATAGCGTTTGATGACTGATAATAATGTATCATGAGTTGATCCTATTACAGTCCAATGTTTTTTATATTTGTTTTTTAAGAAATTTTAAAATTACTTAAGCTCTTGGTGATAGACTGCTTTTTCACAATGTTCGCCAAACTTTTATCATTTCCATTAAGTTTCTTGATATATAAAATACTTGTTAGTCAATGGCACACGCTATCTTTGCTAGTTACTGAGTAACAAGCAAATGTTGAACCAGTTTTGGTTTATATTTTTCTAAAAACTTATAAGGAAGGGCATTTTGTTGTTGTTGTTTTGTTTTTTACGTTTCGTGCGTAACCAATCTCTAGGCTGTGATGTGTGCCTTTGACTTTGTGATCGAATCTATTTAGATGTAATAAACTATAATATACACCCAGCGACAAAAAAACCCTCGCAGTTAATATTTTATAAAAAGTCGTTAATTTTCCCGTTTAACTGGAGCTGAAATCGTGAACTAGTATGATATTTGGTTTCATACAGGCAATTACAGAAAAGTATTCATGTACCAGTCCTCAGTACTTATCTAGGTATTAAAGTGTTGACAAGAAAGGGTTTAAAGTGAAAAAACTAAGAAAAAGTATAAACAGTTGAGTATTGAAGTAAAGTAACGTGTGGCTACTTTGGCTGAAGAAGCGTACACGAAACGGGAAATTGCGCATCGTATTGGGTGTAGTGAGTGGACTGTTAGAAAAATTTTAAAAAAATATGAAGAAACTGGTTGTTTGAGGAGAAAAACTGGGAGCGGGAGACCTTAGGTCACTACAAATTTGGAAAAACATCATTTGAAGCTGAACTGCTTGAAAAGCAGATTTCTTCCTGGGACAGTTCATCAAAAGGAACTAGCAGAAATTCAAATGCGAAAGAATAGAATACCGTGTAGTGTTAGAACAGTGCAGAGAAGGCTAAAAGAATTGGGTCTACCTGCTCAACGGCCCGCGAAAAAGCCTTTACTTACAGAACAAATGAAAAAGAAAAGGCTTCAATGGTGTAAAGAACGCGAAAATTGGACGTTGGATGACTGGAAGAATGTAGTCTTTTCCGATGAATCGAAGTTCAATTTGTTTGGACCGCATAGTACCTTGAAATTAAGACGGAGACAAGGAGAACAAGATTGCATCCAACCCACAGTGAAACATTCGGCCTATATTATGGTCTGGGGAGCTATTACGGCGTATGGTACAGGTCATATTATTACGCTAAGGGGACACATCAATGCCGAAAAATATCGGGAAATAATTGATGAAGGTGTTTTACTGACCATTGAAGAGCTAACGGCAGAAGTTCCAGAACCAATATTTCAGGACGACTCCGCACCTGCCATCGGGCTCGCTCTATAAGTATTATTACTCTACAAGTTTATAAATAATACTTTACCGAATAATATAAACTGTTTTCTTTTCTGCAGATTCAAAATTACAAGGAGAAACTTGGCATAATATCGCTTTCGTGGCCGGGAAACAGTCCGGACTTGAACCCGATCGAAAATCTTTGGGTCATGATGGGAAAAAATATCAAAGAAAAAAAACCACTGAGCTTAAAAAACCTTGAAAAAAGTCATATCTGATGTGTGGGACAACGAAATAAATTTAGAATTTTTAAATAAGTTATATTTATCTATGCCAGATAGAGTAAAAACAGTGATACAATCCAAAGGAGGTTCAACCAGATATTGAAATTGTTGTATTATTACATTTCAAGAAAAATTTAATAACAGAAAGTCAAAAACTAATAAATTTTCTAACGCTTTATTGCTTTTCATCTAAAATCCATTATAAAACTTGTACTATTTGAACGTTACCCAGCCATTATTTAAGTAATTCTCTGAGATCATGTTTTTTGCTGTTTGGGGCTTTTTTTTATAGTTTCTACACCTTTTTGTCAGAACTGATAATGTATCGTAGATAAAAATTGTTAAATTAGCTATGAAATAATCAGGGCGTCATGAATAAAGCAGATTATCTTAATGTTTTTAAATTTTAAAACATGTAAGTTCGAAAAAAACCGTAAATATTCGAAAATCACAAATGCGAGGGTTTTTTTGTCGCTGGGTGTAGTTTATTAAAAGGAAATTAATCCATACGTTCACGAGCAGTTGCGTCACACAATGTATCTGAAAATGTAGCTAGACAACGTTTTCTCATTTTCCAAACAACTCGTACGCGAATTTCTGAATATAAATAAATTCATTTTATAAATGCATTGTATCGAATTTAATGTGAAATATTTATACAACAAAATTTAAATCTTATATATATTATTTAGCGAATATATAATTATTTATTAATAAAACCAAATTTAAATTAAATATATAATTCGCTTATATATATTATATATATTTAATATAAATTTTTTATATATTATATAATATTTATATTAAAGTTTTGTTAAATTATTATTAGTTATTAAATAAAATTATTTTATTTTCATAAATTTTTTATTACCTGTTTTGCCAAAGCAGGGACATCCAACATGTTGCGAAAAGAAAACCCCAACGGCGATCGATTTGTTTGATGTTTACAGGTGTATTCCCCTATCATTTCATCCATCAAATCGATACCACCTTAATAACTATTGTAGAATAGTATCGCCTGAAGTTTCTTTGCTTCACCAACAACTTCATTATTGTAATGTACTGATGACAGTAATAGAACTTAGGTACATACGAAACTAACGAAACTAACGAAACGTTATCTTGGAATGCGAATTCTGGGTTACGATGTGGTAGCATTTCTTCCTGAAGAAGTTATCGGCTACAATTGTTCTGCCACTTACCGGTAGGTTCTAATCGAGCAATTTCAAAAAATTAATTTGTCTGTTTTTGCATATTACAAATCCTTATAGTGTCTAGAAAAAGCCTCTAAAACGATTTGACAAAGTTCGGAAAATGTAAAAGTTACAGCGGATTTAGTGCGAATGCGTACCGGCCGAAAATCATGTTTACGTTCGGGCCATATGCAGATACACGCGCGCCGTATTGTTTGCTCAGCAGGTATAAAAATTCTTTTATATATTCTATTTGGACAAATTAATATTCTTTGAATATAGTAGTCAAAATCAGTTTCACAAGGAAGAGAAAGGATTGTTCCAGGAATAGCTGACTAGCTGTAAGAAGCAAAAATTTTATTTCTTCTCACGTTTTTTCTTTGTCAAAATTTAAACGCGTTTTTCTCAAAACTCAGACACGCTGTGCAGAGTTGCAGTCGAACCATTCAACCGATTAACTTCCTTTTTCTACTAAATAAAGATTATTAAATTTAGGGGGCCATGGATCATTTTCAACAAAATATATTAATATTTACTATTTTTTAACCATTATGAACAATTAAAAAAGGGCAAAAAGATCGACTTTTTTCTTTAAACGGTCGCCATTTTATCAAAAATCACTAAATTTGTCTAAAAATGGTCCATGGCCTCCCATTGCTGCAATGATGCCTTTCCAGTATACAAAATGCCTTTACAAGGACAGGCATTTGATGAATCGCAGGACTACCATATCTTTTTGCTATATTTAGCTGGCTTTGAGGGATGTACTGGGCGAATTGTGTCTTCCCTCTATATGGGAAAAGCTGTTAATCCACTGTGAGGTGATGTGAGGTGGATAAGCAGCCTCTAAATTGGAGTTAATCATAACCCACAGATTTCTAATAAGTGCTGCTTTATCTAATTTTATTCGCTAACCCCTGGTTCTTTTGGCCATCAAACCCTACATATGTACCGATTCATCGGCATTGTTACTCTAAAAACCGTCCGTCCGTTGTTTTCGAAATCTCCTTCGAATGCTGCATGCTTGAATTAACCACTCCAGCTACAAGTAGAATTCAAAAATATGAATATAATTCCTGGACCGTCATTGGCATCCATACTGCTGGTTTTATTAGATTACCTTCTTCATTATGCTTCTTCACTTCACTTTGAGCCTTTCTATTGGTTTCACGTATAATGAAAGTGACTATTTCTTCAGTAATGATGGCTTTGAAAAGTTGTAGCATCAACGGGCTTGAGGACGACTTTCACTCAGGTCCAGATGGCATCCCGGCCATCGTTCTGAAAAAGTGTGCTATGCATCTAGTTCAACCCCTTACCTTGCTTTTCGCCTCTCGGTCACTCAAGGGGTTTTCCCTCATTAATAAAAAAACTCTTATATTATTCCCATCTTCACAAAAGGCTGCAAGAACGATGTTTCCAACTACAGACCAATTGCTAAATTATCATCCCTACCTAAACTATTCGAAATTGGTCTATTATTCCACTGTAAGTCTATTTCTCCCTCTCCCAGCTTAGCTTCCTCAAAGGAAGATCTACAACCACCAACCTTACTGACTTCGTCTCTAAGACACTATGTGCCCTGGAAAACGGTAAAGATGTTGATGTTATCGTCACCGATTTTAGTAAAGCCTTCGACAAGACCTCCCATAACTTTATCTTATTCAAACTTGATCGCCTGGATTCAATCCTACCTCAACAACCGTCGGTAAAATGTTCAGCTCATCCATTTCTAACCCTATTGTCGCTCGTTTCGGCGTCCCTCAGAGCAGCCACCTCGGTCCAGTGATTTTTATCCTTACAATAAATGATGTTAAATGTGCCATCAATCACTCAGAGCTGTCCATTTATGCTGATGACATGAAAATAATTAAACATATCTCCTCCATAACCGACTCTCTTCTCTTGCAAAAAGACCTCGATTCGTTCACCACATGGTGCATGAAGAACTTTCTTGAGCTCAATGTCTCTAAATGCCAGTACATCTCTTATTCCCGGAAGCGTCTTACCACCACCCCGAGAGTCTATATGTTAACCGATGTACCAGTCACTATCGTTACCTCTTTGTGTGACCTAGGAATAATCTGTTATAGCGAACTCAATTTCCGTTCCCACATTGACAGCATAATTAACAGAGCTAACTCCGCGCTAGGGTTTGTCAAGCGCTGGTCTAGACAGTTCTCCAATCTTTATGTTTCCAAATCTCTCTATATTTCCTTCGTTAGACCTCTCCTTGAATATGCCAGCCAGGTATGGTCACCTACACAAACAACTCACTTTAACAGGATTGAATCCGGCCAGTGTAGGTTCATTCGCTTCGCTCTACGTGATTTTCCGTGGGTAGACAGATTCAACCTTATGAAAAGCGTCTGAAACTGATCGACTTACAACCCCTAAGTAAACGTCGTGATGTTTCCGACATCATCATTCATCAGCTATTAGTTGGTGCCATAGACTGCCCTTTAATCCTGCATTCTTTACCCATCTATACCAATCCCCGCAACCTTAGTTCCACTCCCCTTTCCCGACTCGACCGCCATCTCACGAACTACAGTCAAAGCGAGCCAATAACCAGGACACTACGAAAAGTCCGTTGACGAGGTCGTTACCTTTCCTCCTTCGACTTCCATCTGAGTAAATCATCTCTTCACAAAGCCTTTCCTAATTATTTTTCCTTCCAGGCCGTATCTACTATACTTATATGTCATATTGTAGCTTTTACTATTTATTTATTATGTCTTATCATTTATTATAGCTTGTAGTATTAGTATTATGTGATAGCTTGTAATTTTTGTATTATTATGTAATAGCTTGAATTAAGCTTAAATAAATAAAAAACAGTTATTCATCGTCGCTATATTCACTTATTCACGAAGCAACTCCTTCTGGAATACAATGATGATTTCCATCTTCATCTTCGGTATAATCCTCTTCTTCAGGGACAACAAATTCAGATTGAAGGAGATACTGATCGCGCTGGAATTTGATCATACTGAACAAAATTTACGAATAAAAAATTTATTAACTAAATGAAGAAATACCCAAGCGGATTTGACATTCATCAAAACTGGTCCGATGATCGGTCGTTGAAAAAAAATTAATTTACAATAATACGAATAAATAAATATCAAGATTGGATTCCTCAAACGTACACTCTGACTTGCGAATTGTTGCAAATATGTTTGCACCACTAGGGTAAAGGACTATTAGAAAATTTTATCAATGACAAATGGTCGATGCCTTGGACCCTAATCACTGCGCCATAATGGGTCGATTATAAAACCCCGCGTAGGTAAATAAATAATTTTACTAAAAATAAATTTAAGAAAATGTTTCAACTATAAACAAACTTACCGTCTCCAATTGTAACTGAAAATATTTAAATTATCTACATACATTTCGAAAATTAAAACACCAACATTATTAATTTTTCTTAAACACTTCTGTTCAGGTCAAATGACGCTTACTTAGTGATAAGAAACTAAGTACTATAATTCTCTATAGCTTTAGAAATAAAATGTGGAAAAAACACATTTGCATGAATCACCGAAATTTTTCTATGGATTTTACGGATATGTTGAAATATAACCGATTTGTGCACATAACACATTAGAATGAAAGAACCGGTTATAGCCGATATGGTTATTGTATGTATATGTTCTCTGGATAGAAAAATACCCGATTTTTTTAAATATATGGTATATATTACCTGGAAAGAAAGAGTGAAAAACAATAAATAAATTTACTGTGATAAACACCTATGTAGCTCTGTCCAGACCATTTCATAGACACTAGTAATAGGAATTGAAAAATTTAAATATTTTATAGAAACATCTGTTCACAAGCGGAATCACCTCGGTAAATATGAGTAATTAAATGGGTGATAAAGTCACGGAGGAAGCACTTAAGTATTTCTATGAAAAACAATATTTTGAAAATGCAAAAGTTCGGGCCAAACCTTATTATTGACGGCGCTTATTTCTTTAATTAATAATGTTAAAATTTTTTTAAATAATTTACATAGTTTAACGAACATATTTTCACATTTGCAAAAATCTACGATTAAAATCAACAACAAAATTATGAAAACTGTCGCAACACCAGTGGCCTTATCTACAGATCCAGAATCCTTCCCAATCCCCTAAACTTTTGAGCAGCTAGGCAATTTAAAATATCCCAACATTAATATATTTAAGAATTTTAGTTAAGGTGTGAAATAAAATACCAAAAAATTTCATCCGTGTCACTTCAATCGATTTGAACCGTCGTCTTAAGCATTTATGAAGGCGAAAAGGAGGGCGTGCCGAATAGAAATTTTAAGTATAATAATATTAAGTGTGCCTAATTATGTAATAAAGTCGGATCCTTGTTGCGATGAAATGAATTGATTAAATTTAAAAAATTAAGTGCGACAGTTATTATCTGCATCTTATAGAATCGGTATTTTTTGTACTTATCTTAATTTATTATTATTACGAGTGGATCAAGGACACACAGCATCCTTTAATCACTTCGACCAAGATGATCTTTTGTGACTTACTTAATTATTTTTATTTACTTAAACAATTAACGCTCTTTCAACAATCTTTTTGAATATTTGATTTATGTATTTTACTTTCGCACCACAGACCGATATACATATTAACCGGAGCACAGTCTACTCTAGATACAAGCCCGGCTATTATAGCGTTGTGACGTTTTACCTCTAAGTATGTTGTCACTTTTTTAATTGATTAACCATACTTACAAATAATTAAAACTGCACACTCTCTATACCAAAACCAAGGAGAAATACTGATGTTAGTGATGCATTAGAAATTTAATACTTTAGCAAAGCGAATAGAAGAGAGTGTTCTCTTTCAAACACCTCATCTTGAATTAAAATTGTAAAGAAGTAATTTTTTATTATGACCACACGTTCAGAACATTAGTAGGTTCACATCAAGAAACTTCCAAGTTGAGACTTAAAAAATATTGCAAGAAAGTAAAATTACCCAATCGGGTCCTATTGTATAAATAGGAGGTGCGTTATTTTTACACATCCAATGAATAGCTGTTCGTATTTGCTTCCAGGCTTGCATCTACAATTGAGTAGACAGCAATAATTGTAAACTTAAAAACTGACTAGGAGTAGTTTAGTTTACATTAGAATGTTATTAAAAAAAATTAGTTTTTCTTCTACTAACAAACTAAGGATTAGTTTCCATAATACTCCTAATATTAAGCAATTTGGTTTTTATTAGAATTGCTTTTGCATAATTATTATATTTCAATTAACTTCACTGGTACTATTTGTTTCGCTTGTAGTCCTTGTTCTCTTCTTTCAATACTTTTCTTGGTTGGCCTCTTTTATACTTTCATGTCACTTTTATAAATTTCTTAATTTCGTAATTTAAGATTTAAATTTTCAACTTCTTGAAAAATTTTGAAAGAAAACATATCTTCTCAAATCAGATCATAACTTGTTTCTCCATGATAGGAGAATCCATCCAAGAGATCTTCCGCCTTCTTTCTCACACTCTTGTCATGTGTAGGGAAATGATATTTTAAGCAAGTTTTCGAAAATGTGCTTAAATACAGGCAAATGACCGTTCACACAGGATATATTTTAGTATTACATATTTTAAATTTGTATGCACTTTTAATATAATTGTTCGAATTTCGCAGTATTATTATTATATAAATCTTGATATGTAAACGAATCTGTTATTAAATAATTGGGGAACACTTAAAGCGTTTAGCTATCATCTATTTATGATAAAAATTATTTTACTGGTCAGCTCAACTCTAACAATTTTTTGCATTAAAATTTTACTTTGATCAGGTTCCAGATATTAGTTAACAAAATGCTTTTTAGTGACTACTATGTAGATGAAGCAGCTACAAACGTTTTTTAAAATAACTTGCGAAAGAAAAAAAGTGCAATCCCACATAATATAAGTCGCATAAGAATTTAAAAATTAAAACCATCTACTTACTACTGTAGGGTTTGCAAATGTTCACGGGTAAAGTGCGATTAGATACACCAACAACCTTCTCTTTCTGGGTCGTTTAGCCCCTTGTGGGGCATAGGGTGTCTTCTACACCGATTCCCCACCTGCCACATTTGTTGATCTCAGTGCCTTACTTCTCTACGGATCTTCTCCATATGTTGTGTGGTCTGCCAGTTCGGCGCGTCTTCGTTGGTAATGACCTCCGGCCAATAGATATTAAGGACGCGCCGGAAACAGTTCATAGTTCAGCTTTAATGTAATCAAAATAAACTTTCCTAGAACTTCACTACTCGCGAATTTTTTTGCTCTGCTGATGATGCTGAAATTTCTCATACTGTTGCTAATAAACACACTTTTAAATTCTGACTTAGACGCCTTTCATAAATGGTGTTCTATTAGCTATCTCCCTTTGAATATCCTCCGGTGCACCATTATGTTATTTTCACGCAAAAGGACTCCTCTGCACTTTAACTTTCTTGTTGATTGTAGCTCATTAACTGGACTTGAAAAGACTAGGGATTTGGGGGGTCATACTTGACACTTACTTTTCCTTTGATGACCACAAAGATTCGCTTGTAAATAAGGTTAATGCAACCTTAGGTTTTATTAAACGATGATCAAAAGAATTTGATGATTCTTATATATCAAAACGTGTCTATTGTACATCTGTTGGGCCGATTCGGGAACACGCTAGTCCTGTTTGGTTACCCTATTATTATTTTTGATATTTGCCTTTAGAGGCCTTCCCTGGAATAATCCTCATATTCCGTCATCTTATTTGGATAGACTCAAATTATTCTTATTGTGTACTATTGAGAACAACTCTAAAATTATTTTAACTTTCGATGGTTTGCAGGGCACAACTAATTCTCCAGAGCTGTTGGGGTCTCTGAATATATCCGTTCCGGCTCGCTCCCTGCGGACTCAAAGCTTTTTCGAAGTTCCTCATCATTGCACTAAGTATGCTATGAATGAGCCGTTAGCATCGATGTCGCGTCTCGTCAATGACAAGTTTAATTACATTGATCTTCATCTCTCGAGAAATCGGAAGCTTATTTAAAATTACTTTATCTTTGTTTGCGGACTGTTTGTTACATTGTCCTTATCATTTGTAGTAATTAGGAATTTGTTGAATCTTTGTATATAAATAAATAAATAAATAAATTAGGCGTAAACAGCATATGCAGCCAAACAAATATTGGTTATGTAAGGGAAAAGTGTTTACTCATTGACAATTTTCATTACTGCTCAGTGCAAAGAAATACTGATGACAGAATTTCTGAGTGGAAATATATTTTATTGGATTGTTAAAAATAGTGTAGTGTGGACAATTATTCCAGGAAACGATGATGTAAACAAATAGTCGATGATAAATAAATGTGCATATCTGAGTTTATGCATGTTTTCAAGATTTTCATATATGAAAATTATTATTATACATGTAAAAACATTTGAGATATGTGACAAGTATATAGAATGCATTTAAGATATTATATAGAATGCATTTAAGATATAAAGATGCTGCGTTAAAAGGTACAGATGCATTTTGGTGGGGGAAGTAATGAGTGGCCATAGGGTAATAATGAAAGTGATGGACCGCAACTTTTAAAATCACCCGGGCCGCCCTCAACCTATTTCAGACGGTGTGGATATACTAAAGACGCTCTCTTTATACATCTTGAGTATAATGATATCCAGTAAACTTAGCTGGACCGATTATATATTTGCAATTGCAAAAGGCACCAACATCGGCATTGTTCTAATTAAATTGCTAGTCATATTCCTTGTAAACACTTCACAACGAGTGATACAGCAAATTCATGTCGCTCCCACCCTTATATCATACAGGCCAAATTTAAACAGATAGGTATCGGGAATCTTTTTTAAGTATAACAACAAACATGTTGAAACGTTTATCATCTTCTATTTTTTCCAAGTCTTATGAGCTCAAAACTTTCAGACTACGCGTACATCGAGACTTCCTTCACTAAACTTCTGAACCCGTTTCCTTCGCCCTTAATCCCTTTCCTAACAAGGTTTCCTTCTTCTAATTTCTAAGCTTTCAATGACAATTATAACAGAAAAATCGATTATGAAAATTTTAGAATTAACTCTACGGAACTCGCTCAAGTTTAAAGCACACTCTTAAGAAATGTATTTACTAATATTAAGTTATTTAATATGAATTTTATAATTAAATATTATTGAACATATTAGTGTTAAATTTACGTCAAAAGGGTTATATCAATAGCGGGTAAAGGATGTCCGTACCCTTTCATATTTTCTAAACATAAAATGAGATGTCTTTTAAAAGAATGTGAAATAGAACAATGTTTTGAATCATTTGAAGATTTCCTAACCTCTTTTATCACAATGTCTCAGTGAAAAAAAACCAGAATATCTTATATAGAGCAGTAAACCCGTTTGCTTTGCATATGGTAAGTGTGCTTTAATTTATTTCAATTGACCTATTCTGACTCACCGTAAAATCTTCGCATCGCTGCATAATATCAGGAAATTATGGAAAATGGAAGCTCATTAACATTTTTCAAGTTCGTCTTCCTCAATATCTTCGTGCAAAATATTTGTCTGCTTTTCTCCACGTGTAATCAAATTTAAATTTCGGTAGGTGCACCTTGAACTTGGTTATGGACGCGCCTATAGTATAGCCAGCACAAAGTAGATAATCGTAAAACCGGTACTAATACTTTTCGAAGTGATCGGCTAGATGAATAAGAAGCTCGTCAAAGTAACCATCGTAAACATTAAACTCCCTATAAAACCGAAAGCGGTTCGACTGCTTTTAAAGCACTTCTTCAGCCGTGGCATCGGTCTGGTCTCGTCACAAAAAGCGCAGTTCCTTAATGAATTACAAATTGGCAGTCATTTTTACGACCTCCTGTTCAACGATTCTTTCTGGTTGCATGCTTGGTGTGACATAAAACACGACAGGAAAACGGAGGTGAAACCTTAACAAATATCCTCGAAATTCCTTAAGGGACACATTGCATGCAATTTCGTGATAAATTTTTGTAAATTTAGAAGGCACTTCCAGGTGGGAATGTAAACACGGTAAATATTTTATGTCAGCGATGGAAATGTGAAGTACTTCACAAGCTTTGGCGACATTGAAATTAATTTATTTTCGCTTGATTAAATGGCCGCAGCTTTTTATGTACCTACCTTGATAGGTATTATAGATATCTCAAAGTGTGCTTCTCCAGACAAGGTGTAAGCCTTCAGATAACTGCATTGAGGGTGGGCATCGGTAACCCCTCAAATAAAAATAACAATAATAACAGATAATATTAATTTAAAATCTTCTTTTAAACTTATTATCTATAAAACTAAGCGATTTTAAAGTAGAACATAAACAACAACTCAGATGAGGTTACTCTATGATACTACGGTACAGCCCTGAGAGGAAAACATTAGTTCCATCAGATGGTACTTTAATGAAACATTTCGGTTGGCAGATACTTTCTAGTCCCTATGAGTTTGTGGTGAGCATAAAACTCAGTTTCCGGGGTGCAACCCCGCACCTTATTGAACCTTATACGTGGTTCGATTTGGATCGTCCTTTTTACCCTGCTACGGCAAATGTGTGTATGAATTCTCATCTGTTGCCTCGTAGCTCCTATCAGATTTAGACAAATGAGGTGTCATTGGATTTTCGTGAATGCTCCCGTAACATAGGCTATAAGGCGAGCAGTGCAGTGGTGACGTCACGGTGGAGGGACCTGGTGGGGGGAGGGGGTCTGTTCTGCATATCTCCTAAACTATTCATCTTTGAGCAAATTAGGTGTCATTGGATTTGTATGAAAGCTCCACGTAACATAGGCTATATGGCAAACAGCGTAGTGTGGTGAAGCGAGGCGCCGCGTGACGAGGTGCGAGACTACATAAAGCGGCACGGAGGCCGCGCATTCTCCTACACAACAGAAAAAAAATTAAGTTCAAAAAAGTAAAACCCAACTACCATTTCAACTGCCCTTAATAAATTTGTAAAGAAGACTTTGTAGCTAGGCCTTTATTGTATATATTTATATATATATATATATATATATATATATATATATATATATATATATATATATATATATATATATATATATATATTTAATATAATATTCAGCTACATAAACGCCGTAATCACCCGTAATTAAACATTTATCTTAATTGAGATAAAACGTTCGACTACGGCATTTATATTCACAACAGAGTTTTTCGTTTTTTTAACTCAATGTTTATTTTGTTGTGTAGAGTATGATGATAGATAATATTATAACAAAATTGAACCCAAGGTTCGGGTGAGCGAAAGGGGATGGGGTAGTCTAACTTGAATAGTTCTTTTTTTATGTATAGTGTATGTTTCCCCATTGGACCCACGACAAACATTTAAGGGGTGGTGGAGGGAGCATTACCTAACTTCTTAACTCGTGGATCGATTTGGATGATTCTTTTTCAGTTGTATAGAGTATGATTCCTCATTACTAGTATGTGGCGGAAGGTAGGCTAACTAATTAACGTGTGTAGACCAATTTGAGTTTAGCGTGTGAAAGGGGGTGAAACCCAATTTCGAAACGAGCAGTTAATTTGGATAATTTTTTTTATAGATTATTATCCACAACGCTGGCTGGTAAGTTGGTTTCGGTGGCGAGGGACCCGGATTTTTGTTCTCGGCCTATCATAGACAACGAGGTAGAAGTCCTGATACGTAAGGGTTATGCTAAAAGCAACCAGAGGAGTTGAGGAATTCAGCTAATTACCCGATCTTAATGCTTAAGGGGATGTTCTTTCAAATTTTTTTTGAAAAAATCTGTTTTTTTTTGCACATAAAATGAAAGCTGTATGTTCGCAGAATATGTGTACGAAAGGATTTTTCGATACGATCGATATTTAAACAATCAGAGCGTCATGAACGCAACTAAACAATTGGCGCCTAAGAAGACATTTTTTAAGGACATGAAATAAATAATGAGAAACGTTCGAAAAAAATCGAGCCAAGACTTTGCTGAAGTGAAAGTGAAAGGGCATAAAATTTCACTTCAGAAAAATCTTGACTCGATTTTTTTCGAACGTTTTTCAGTATTTATTTCCTGGCTAAATGTTTCGTACAAAAAATGTCATTTTCGGAGCTGCTATCGTTCAACGCGTTTTTCTCGGAACCACGTTTTCCATGTGAATTTCAAGGATATCTCTTGATCTATTGTTCTGATTTCCTTCATATAAAGCATGTTTAAAAGGTGATCATTTTTTGTATGGCTTATACCTAAAACGAGCATAAGTTATTATTAAATTGTTATTTATAATTAAGGTTTAATAACAAAAAAGTGGCAAAAAAAATATCATTATAGTTAGGTATAAGCCATAGAAAATTTTATATACTTTCATTTAAGAAAAACCTTTTTCAATTCAGATTACTACAAGAGGCTGTAGGCTTGAAATTCGGAGACGAGATTTTTCAGGCAGTGATCGACGAATGCCGCCATTGTTCAGCCGCCATTTTGAATTTTGTTACAAAAAATATATCATATTATTGTATAATAAATAACCAATTCAACTGTCAAAACCGGATGTTTCTATGTTTTTTCATCATGCCACAAATCATTTCCAAACTTAGGCCTTTTTTCGGCCAAATTTAAAAGAACCTCCCCTTAAGGTTATACAGGAAATATCTACCTAGAAATTTTTACCTAGCACTCCCGCATAGACGGTGAGGAATGGTTTGTTTTTCACTGGTAATGCCACGGCTGCGATGGTACATATTAAATAAATCGCCCAGCCTGGTTATTTTAGCAACTAGAGCATGAGTCCAATGAAGCAGCTTCAATGCTCTATTTTTGTTAAACCTTGGCAAGGTCAAATTAAGAGGTATTTAAACGGCTTCAGCTCCAAAGCAGTGGGGGGGGGGGGCAGAGCCGTTCCTAGCAAGTTCATCAGAACTCTCATTCCCTGGTGTGTTCCTATAACCTGCAACCCAATGAAGGGTTATGTTGTACCCATCTCACAGAGAGTTTAGTTTTTCTCTAAATTCCCTTTCAAGTTGTATGGATGTAGTAACCGAGTCAAGCGACATAATGGTAGCAGTAATGATTACATAAATAAAGCACTTTTTTGTTTATTTTTGATCGCTAAACATAAATCTGTTTTTCGTGTCATATGATTACGCAAGCCATCACAAAACAACGGAAAAAGGCTAAATTAATGTATTTTTGATTGCTGAACATGAATCTAATATATTTGTTATTTTTGACAAAACAGGTTACAGTTGATTCTTACCTTAAAAACACCCAAAAACCAGTTTTTCGCATCTCACATTTACCAAAGTCATTACAAAAATTTGCATAAAAAAAAAGTTTTATTTGGGGTGCTTGATTACAATGAGTCTCCCTGCCTCTCACTTTTTGGGATGCTTAATTTGAGTGAGTCTCCGTGCCCCTTACTTTTTTGGGTGCTCGATTAGAGTGAGTCCTTCTGCCTCTCACTTTTTGGGTTGCCGAGTAAGTTTCTCCCTTGCCTCTCACTTTTAGGGTACTTGATTCGAGTAAATCCCATTTAAGTGTGACATATGGTTAGCATTGCATAATAACTTTTACGCCTGTGGGAGCATTCTAATAGCTCTCAATGAGAAGTTATTTTGGAGCTATGATTTGAAAGGAGTGATTTTTTAAGATTTCTGGTTTTGCCAACTCAAATCTTTTAATCAGTCGTCTTCTCATTTTCTCATGTTCGGTTAAAAAATAAATTCTTTAAAATAAAATACATTTTAATGGTTTAAGATAATTTAATGCCCACTTGAAAAGGTCATCATGTACCAAAATAGCATCTTTTACTACTGTAGACTTCCTCTGTGGTAACAGATCTTTCCATGAGCAGTAAATGCCACCCCGCTTCTATTTGGAAATCATCTTTACGGCAGAATAGATTAGCTATTGCTTTTTAAAATGCTGTATCGTACCGTGTTTTTAATTTTATAACATTCTTAAGAATCTCGGGGATAAGCAGGTTTTGAATAGTATAAACTCGGCAGTATCATGTTGTAAGCTTTTGGATAAAAATACGCAACTTTTATGATTACTATCTTAGCTTCTTTTGTATAGTTGGATCAATTTGTTGAGGCGCACTACCACCATGCTATGGGTCCCGGGTTCGAGACTAGATCTCCCCGTGAGCTTTAATCAAGAAGACACCGAAGGCTGTTGTCTAGCTCGCAGCATGCAAAAATAAGACATTCGAGTTTCCTCACTTCCCTTACCCTTATTCCCTTCCGGCCGAAACCATGCTAACGCATCAAAAGGTTGTCCCCTAGAGTTTGGCCACATCGTATAAAAAATAAAAATAAATAAATAATAACAAATAACAGGGAAAATAGTGCATCGGTCGTTATTAAAATGGAATGCTTGTGCTACGTCCTGTGCTGTAAACGTGCAGTTTTTAGAAAAGTCAAACATCACCAACACTTCTGCTATGTGGAGATTTTTTTTTATTATCAGCAATGACTTAAGAATTTTTAACTTTTTGCATAATGTATAAACGAAATCTATAATATTTTGTCTGAATATTTCTAATCGACACTTGTCAGTCGCCGTTCATAAGTTATATTCAACCTGATAGTAGTTTGCTTTTTCTAGCAACTCTAATAACATAGAAGATAATACTTCAATGCCGGGAAAATACTTGAATTCATCAAGGTACTATTGCGGACAAGCCCTATCGTGTATATGTCGCGAGTGTGAGAATGGCAAGTTTTTTTTTGCGGCTGGGTCAATGCTGTCAAATTTGTTCGCTTTTTACTACGAGGAAGTAGGCTTTATATCTGGGCCCTGGGTCTGTGCTGTCACTTAGTGTCTTAAAGTTCTAGCTGTTTTCGTTTCGTAAAAACTCGAATTATTTTATTAATAAACTTTAAATTATAATTTTAAAGTATGACATATGTAAATCAAAATTTTAATTAAATTTGTGATTACGGCTAATTTCCATTGTCGGCAGATAATATTTAATCGAGAAGAACTTTGCCAAAATTGAAATTATATATTATTAAATAGAAATTATTATACTAAATTTCTTGTCCACAATTTATTATTTATTTCAATATTTTAAAATACGCTAAAAAATACTTTTCTAATCGCCTGCCTTGCGTTTATGCGAATATATGCATGGGAACCTCACCCAAGCTTCAAATTGCCACGATTTTCTGAGTTTATTTCTCCTCCTTTAGTTACTTCCTCGAAGGGTTTTACTAATCTTAGCTTTAGTATCAGCTAAAATGACTGTACAATCTTTCAGTTCTTTGGATTTTTGAAGTGAAAACTTCTTTAGGCGCGTTAAGAATTTTTGTTAGGTGTATGACGTGTTGCGCTTGATTGAGACAGTTACAACAATTTTTATTCAAAATTCGATGATTTATACAAAAGAACGTTCTTAAATAGTCGAAAACAGATTTGGCGAAAAATTTGACGACGTACCTATGATATTAGGTGAGGACTTGAATAGTAACTTCGCAAATGATAAAAATCTACCATTAATTGAATTTTTGAATGAAGCATTAGGTTTGACTATGGCCAATGATCGAAAATTTATTTACATAAATTCCAATTAAACCTTTTTGTTTCTTACTTCAGTTACCATAAGCCTATTGTTTCCTTTTTAGAATATAATGAAATGATTGAAAGTACAAATAATCTAACTATTGTTGAAATTAATGATGACAATGATGCAAACAATGAAAATAATGTTGAAAATTAAGTTCATTGAAGTTGATGTAAACACAAATACTGTGTATATATAATATTATGTAAGTGTATATTAATCATTATTTCAATTAAGTTGTATTTATGTTTTGTATAGAATTTTTGTTCCGAGCGCCGATAGATGTGAAAACCAGACTAATGTTAATAATTTTAATTTACAAATTATGAAATTTAAATTTTTGATACTACAATTAGTTTGAAAATTAAAAGAAAAACCACTGATATTTTATAGTTTTAAGCTTTCACTTGTCAGCAGTCCTCATGACTGCCTATGTTTTTTTTTGCGAACTTGCCATGATGCAGAAAACTCTTGTGCTCGTCCATACCATCATTGGTATTCTTATAACTGACATGGAGTCAGTTTTGCATTTTTTACTGCAGTCGGAACATATTTTACCATATCTATTTCTTAGTACTCAAATTGTCCGCTGTACTTAATTTCTTGCTTTAAAATGGTAAACGTTATAAAATGGATTTTATTAATACTTCATGAAACGAAAGGAAACAAACTCGGTTGGTTTTCAAAGAAAATTTCTCCAAATTCCTTGAAATTCCCAAAATTTAAATAACCAAATTGAAAAATGAATTCAAATAAACTGCTAAGTTAAAATCTGACGTTTTATGAACCAAAATATATCTGCTACGGAGATCGCGCACACCACAAAAAATTTATCATTTCGAAAACATAAGAAATCAAATATAAATAATAAGGAAAATGAAATTAAGAAATTTTGAACAACACTTATCTTTTGTATTTGTTTTCCTTGTTCGCAAGCTACTATCAGAAATCCAGGCTACCACTTACTGGGTTGTCTTCCTTTAACTTTCCATGATTACTCTTCTCCTTTTTGTTTTATCTTCGGTCGATTGTTTTCCTTCACTTTCCTTTTTTTCTTTTTTGAATTTCTTTTAATTTTCGTTTAAAACAGACTTTGCACTAACTTTGGTTTTCACTTCTACTTTACGGCACGGATCTCACAAAAAAACTGTCTGCTTCGCATACCAAAGCTGGTTGATTTATTTAATTTTTGCCACTATTGGAAAGTGGCTTCCACGAATTCCCAATCGGAACATTTTAGATGATAATTTTCCCAATCGGTTCAAAATTTATAAATTTTTATTCTCAATTTTCATTTTAAAATGATCCTTATTCTATTTTAATCCTTGTCCAATTCTTGGAAAAATTCTAAAATCGTTGTAAAGAGCGATTTTTGCAACTTGAAAATATTTTGACAGGATGCACCACATGTTGTGAAATTTTATGTTTTCAGGCTTTTTTGGCTTTAATATTAAAATCAACCTTAACTTTTGGTTACAGTAGTTTTTATCCGGCTATTAAATATTGCTGGTAAATGAAGTACTGCATACAATTCATGATTTAATTATCATATAGGTTAGGTTCCTTTTCTTGGAGTTCTTTCTGCTTTTCCCGTTCGGAGATAGCCTGGATTATACTAATTGGATACTATTTTATCTGAAGATAATAAATTCGCGAAATAAGTGTTGCTTCTTGTTATAAATTTAGTAAAATAAAGATGTGAAGTATCGTGTGCGATATCTAAGTGGCTACCATCAATCTTTAGAATCCCTAATAATTTTGTTTACTTAATAATAATATAAGTGATCCAGTTTAGTCCACGTCCAGGTAAGTATATGTAAAATGCTCTTTCAAGTATTTTCATTTCCTTTTGAACCGTAAGAATTCCAATATAGTAAGGGCTCCGACTTCCGTCTTTCTTTTGGGAAGCGTTAAAGGCTTAATAATAAATTGAAACCTTCATTTCCAGGAATTATCTGGAATCTGCAATATAGAAAAAAACAAGTACAGCATCGAAAAAAATTATAGAATTAAACTGCGAAAAAGTCGACAATTAACTTATTAGACGTTTCGTGGAAAATTATTTTCTGTCACTTCTCGTTTCACTTGCAATTGCGGCAACTTTTACTCAAATTAGCTAAATTTTTCAGAAAATTCTGCTAAAATGATTTATATTAATATTTTTTACGTTTTTTTATTTGAGGTGGAATATTTGACTAATTTTTGAAAGGCAAATAATCTGTCAATTTTTCTTTAAAGAAAAATCGACATAAAACCGCCCAAAATCGATAAAAAATCGCAATCGCCAGTTTCATATTTTTTGTCGCCACGATTGATGAAAAATCGCCAATTTGGCAAAAAATCGCCACATCTGGCGACCCTGGGTCAAAATAAAAATTTGGCGCCAACAGCAACAACATAGAGATACACCACACGCCTTTTCTACAAAAAATTCTTCAAGTTGAGCAAACCCCAGGTGGCTGCGCAGGTTATAATTTGGAGTAACAGAAGATCAAACTTCATATAAATAAAACAGTGAGTAATATATTAAAACTTCTAATTCTTTAATTCTACCATAGCACTCAACAATGAAGCTCAATTTTTTTTAAAGCAGGAGAGCCGTAAGCGATAACTTATAATGTGACATATCTTACGTGAGATAATATTATCCCACATTTTCTCATAAGTTGCCCTCCACTGTTTTCTAGCTTCCAGCAAAGTGCAATATAAATTTATCTCATTCCAAGATGTAGCTACCAAACTACGGCTCTATGTTAAAGACGTTCTTCAAGAATTTCATATCGTTTCGCGTTGATTCGTATCTATATCCACTTATATGTGTAACGAATGGCAAATTGGGAAATCATTTTGAAGGAAAATGTATTCCAGTCCGCAAAAGCAAGTCGGAAAATTTTGTGAAAACAAAGCCGAAAGGAAACGAAAAACGTTTTATTGAAAAGACAGGAAAATTTTCGTTTTACTCTATCCGCAAAACCCTGAAGGGGGAAAGTTTCTTTGCATACGGCGGCACGTAAGAACCGAAGGCGTTAGACGTCTTTTGCTTGTGTCTAAGTCCGCCACCGGCTGTTGTGATCTGAAGTTCCTTTACTTCTTTTGCAGCTCTCGATTGAACTGATTTCCTGCCAAATTTACAATTTTCTACGCCTGAAAAGATCTTATTTGCGGGCAGATTTCCAAAACGAGCTTTATTGCCGTAACTCTCGAGTGTTTTCCTTCCACACAAATGGGCCAATCGTCAGTGATGAGCGTTTGACGATGATTGCCCGTAAAGGGAAATAGAATTTGATTGAATAGCACATAAAATCAGCATAACACCCAAAAGAACGTCAACAAATCTTTAATTTGCTAATAAATTATTTCTTAAATCGTCGTTTTCCGCGAACAAAATTTGGTCAAAGGAATTCAATTAGCACAATGCGCCTTACCATCAAAGTTTGTAATACCCATTTTCTTCAAAAACTCGTTTTTAGAGGTCGGATTAACGCTATTGTAAACTAACTGCGGAACTGCTAAACAGAATTGCCAAGTCGGGCGATTTCTCGCCGATTGGGCCACTTGAACCGTCAGTTGAGCCAGACAATTTTCCTCTTTGCGACTAGGCACTTTTTGGACGATTTTTTAATTCTTGCTGGGCGCTTTGGGCGATTTTGTAATTCTTGTTGGGCGCTTTTGGGCTATAGGCTGAATCAGAATGCACGGCAGCCTACAGCAACAGTTCATATTGGCTAATCGAAATTACATAAACCGACGTGACAGTAAAAAAATGTTTGCTGTCGAGTCATATCAATTTCTAATTTTGCGCGAATAACTTTTTACTGAACTCGGAACGAGTCCAAACTGACGTTTATCGCAATGGAATTTTTTCTCTCAAAAATAAAAGTATGCTTAATGCTTTTTGCTTTTTGAATTGTTTATTGTGCCAAAATTGAACATATAAAATTCTTACTTGCTAACAACAAACATTTAGCCTAAATAGACATTCTAAAAAAAACTTACTGACTCTGCATAGAGTACTCTAAATTTTGAATTATAATTTTAATCTTAATAAATATCACTATCCCTATTTATAATTTTATTAATTATTTAATATATTTTAACAATTTAGAAAATACAAGAAAAAGTGGCCAAAAACTTATACTACGTAACAAGACAATGAAACCTTAAAAAGTGTTTCCTTTCATTTAATATATTTACGTTGGACTTCCTTAATTAAAGTGACAAAGTATAAACGGTAACTAAATTTTTACTCAATTAATTTTGCATAGCGTTGTTTTTCCACCAATATTTATTTTGCAAATCTTGAAAATCTTCATTTGAAATTTTGATGTCAAAATGAAGAGAAATGTCAGTGTCCGTTGATAGTGAGTGAGGTGGGTACTTAATTTTCTTATCA
This sequence comes from Leptarthrus brevirostris, assembly GCA_964036015.1. Lineage (NCBI taxonomy): Eukaryota > Metazoa > Arthropoda > Insecta > Diptera > Asilidae > Leptarthrus > Leptarthrus brevirostris. The sequence goes on from OZ038374.1 coordinate 94,658,404, forward strand.
CAATAATTTCGATAAATATAGTAAAGTATAGGTACGCCAAATGTGTCCTGAATCATGCCGTTTGTATCCAAATAAATAAAGCACTCTGGAGGGACAAATCTAGAATTGATTGTCCTGTTAAAATATTCTGGTGATGGACAGGTGGGCCCCCTAATTAGCGAATTTTCATTTACTGAGGCTCTTGCAAAATGATTCCGTATTTGTTTTATTATAAAATTGTCTATCCTATTAATATGGGCCGCATCGTAAAGTTTTTTGTTCCAAATGTAATGAAGACTACTAGAATTTAGATTTCTATACATGCTTAGGCACGCCCTTAAACAATGTCTCTCATGTAACCCGAACTTAAATTAAACCAAATGGGACAAGCGTATACAATAATTGACCGTATTAACGTTTTATACGAAATAATTTTGACCTTTTTGTCTAAATGTTTTGAAAAGAATAACCGACGAATTCTTTAAAATGCACTTTTAGCTTTTCCTAATTGAATTTTAATATGTTCATTATAATAAAGATATTGATCCAAAACTACACCCAAATATTTTACCGACGTTTTTTGTTCAACCCGTTCACGCGTGTGAATTTAATTAACTGATAATTTATAATAATTTCGAAGACCTTACTAATATTTGGCAGGAGATTTATCGATCTCAAGTTCGAGGGATCACTTTTATCCTTTCCAGGCTTCGGAATGGGATACGTTATCGCCGTTTTCCAACTTTGAGGAAAATAAGTGTTGTTCAAGGCGTTGTTGAATATGGCACAGTATTGCATTATTATAATGTCGGGCAGATGCTTTAGAACAATATTTGGCACACCATCATTTCCCGAAGATTTTTTATTGTTTAGTCGCCGAAAAATGAATTTTAAATCGTCAAATTTTATAAAATAGTCGTCCGTTTGGTCAGCCGAAAGTTCATTCGATGTTTTGTCGTCGTCAAAGTTAGTCACTGTATCGTTTCTGCCGTGACTCTCTTCCATATCCAGTCGAAATTGTTTAGCATTGAAGATAATTTCATGATCGAGGGTAAAATTTTGATTATGGACCGAATTAACAGTGTAAATTTGTTCAAATGCCGCGCCAATTACGTTTAATTTATTTTCGCCGTCGTTAATTTCGTAAAAATTTTGATCGTTTAATTGTAAATTTTCTGTATTAAGTTGAGCGCGCCTAATTACGTTAACGTTTTCCCTCGATATTTTCACAGTCTCAATTTTCGATTTTTCTTTACTTCTTAAAATTTTATTGATCATCGGAAACATATTTGAATCACTTGAATTTATACTCTTAATTTTGTTTTCCCAATATCTATTAATCGAAATTTTAAAATTTTCTTGAAAAAGCTGACTTGCATTTTTTAATAAAGATTTAAGCCGAATAAGATACGAGTTGTTGTAATTTTAAAACCGCCGAAAAATGTTTTTAATTTGAGTTAAGAGTTTACTTTTAATTGCTTGCAATTTCGAAATAGTTCTGTTCAAATAACTTTTAACCGAGTCTTTAGATTTAATTTTGGGAACTGTCTTATCAACAGTTTTATGAATTGCGTCATTCAAATGAGTCAAATATGTTTCGATTTCAATGTTAGATAAATTTCTGTTATTCGCGACCGATAAAATACCCGAATTTTCCCGATAAAGTTTTTTAAATTCCGCACTAAATTTAGTCCAATCCGTATATCGATAATTTAATCTTGGAATGTCTTCCTTTGTCAAAAGCCGAAACTATCCAAACTAGCTTCAATGCTAACCGCGTAGGGGTCACTGTCATACGGTAGTGTTTGTAAACAATTTATGTTTGTCCCGTCGAAGTTTTTAATATTAAGTCTCACGTCAGTTATACTTAGGTCAATAAAAGAATTTCCACTGGGAAATGATGGTATATCTGTGCCTAGCAAGTTTGCCTTAAACAACACCTGATTTTCCTCAAACCAGCGATTTAATTGGTTCCCCCTTGTATTGGAAACACTGTTATTCCAGTTTCCGTGTTTGGAATTCAAATCTCCTGCCAATATATATTTTCATCTTTTTCCAACTCCAAAATTTTAAATAAAGCTCCAAGCTCTTCAAGAAACAAACTAGAATCATTAATTTTAGGAGCATATGCCGAAATTACAAATAAATTACACGAACCCGAAATTTTGAAAACGATAACCGAAGTTTCTAAACATTTAAAATTATTGATTACACTATTTTTAACAATTTTGAATTCGTAAGGTTTCTTCACCAACACCGCAGTGCCACCACCTTGCTGCGAATTTGATCTATCCCGCCGATGTAAATTATAATTTTGAAATTCCAAAACGTGTTTACTATTTAATTTAGTTTCCGAAATTAAAACAATATCTGGTTTACGAGCCTCCAACAAGTTCAGTAAACTCGCCCTTCTTTGATTTTTTATTAAAGAGTTGACATTAATTGAAATAACAGACAGAGAATTTAGAAAAGAATGGCTACCCGCTGCGTCTCTAGCCATCCATGTTACCACAGCAGATCAAATCAAACAGGACATCAATCCTGGATTTCTCTTCCTCCAACATAATTTTGAAATCACTTAATTGATTTTGAATGTTAAGCAGCATAGATTTAATTTCACCCATGAAATTTTGACTTGAATTTTGATTATTATTGACTCCAACATTATTTAAAATATTACCTGCGACATTTGCAAAAGAAACATTTTTATTAACAAAATTAGAATACATTTTAAATTTATTTTCACCACTAATTTTGATTTGTTCTTTTTTGTTTAAAATTTTTTGTTTCAGTTCCAAATATTTTGGGCAGCCCCTATAGGAAGCAGGATGCCCAAAGTATTTACAAAGAGTGCAAAATATTTTAGTTTTATCGGCCGGATTACTTTTCTCAATTGAACATTTTCCCGGTTCATGTTCGTGAGTACATTTGACGCACCTATACTTCATAGAGCAATTAGAAGCAGTATGGGCGAAACGCTGACACCTTTTACATTGCATTATTTCTTTCCGGTTAATTTTTTCCCACCTGACAACTTGATAGTGGACATATTTGACACTTCTCAACGTTTCAAATTTACTTTCACTCGAGATTTGTACAATAAATATTGGTAACTTAATACCTTGTTCCTTACTGTATCTGGTCTCAAACTGCTTGACCGAAACAAACTTTAAATTTTCCACTTCACAATTTTTCAATTCACTCAAAATTTCATTAACGTTACAGCCCGGGTCCAAACCTTTTAACAATATCGTTTGAACTTTGTCATTTCGAGGACAATACGAATAGTGTTCCGCGGCAACACTTTTTAAAGTTTCCTTAACTTTATAATAATCACTTTTTGTCTCAACGATAACAGAATGCTTATTACTACTATAACGTTTTATCTTAAAATTACTTATATTTAAAACTACCTTTACGATTTGTATGGTGTCTTCTATTTCCTGGTTGAAAACGAAAATTGGTGGTATCTTCTCTTTTCTTTCAGCTACTTTCTGTCCCGTCATGTTATCTTCAGGCTGTAATTCCTGCAGTGATGTATGAATTTCGTTTATTCTTGATAATTTTGAATTTTTTTTCCGAAATTTTTCGTAAAATGTTGATCGCCAGTTCGTGATTTTTTGCCGCTTCTTCCGCTAAAATATTAAATCTATTACCCGTACCTTGATAGCTTTGATTAATATTGGTTGTCGTCTTTCCTCCAACGCGTTCATTTTCAGCAAATTTTGATGTTGGCTTCATCTTTTTCGTCGAAATTGTCCCTGATGAAAGATCTTTAATTGCATTTTCTCTGCTCCTACTTCTTGAATTCTTTCGCACTAAATTTGGTTTAGCTTCTAGCCTGGATCTCTTTATCATCAGATCGGCCTCTGTACTGGAACTTGCCGCAGTATCCATCTCTTCAACGTCAGTCACCTCCATTTCGGAGCATTTGACTGCGTTGTGATTCACTTTTTGCAACTTTTGAACCCAAATAATTAACAGATAATGAAGAATTAACGAAGAAACAACGCAAACTATTAAACTTTTAACAAAAAGAACAGATAATAACGGAAATTAAAAGTTTAAGAAAAACTGACAGAAAAATATTTTAAAAATTTAATTTATTGAAAAATATTTTCCAGAGCACACTTTTTGCGACCTGTCATTCGCAAAACTCATAGAGTACTCCAGTATGCTTAATGCCGTCGTCACGTCGTGGACATCTTATTCTGATACAGCCGACATCAAAATTGTTTTTCTGTCGTCCCTGCTATCCTTTGTATATATATATATATTAATTCCTAAAAGATTAAAATGTGCGTAATAAATAGTTGAAAGCGACTGGGTGAATTATTAAAGGCTGTGACTATTTGCACTTACGTGTACTTACGTGTATTTATGTACGTCAAAAATTTATTAGACTTTCTGGGAGGAAGAGGTGTATTAATCAGATTTTTAATTGCTTTATTAAAAGGGGGGTATTGTAAGTATGTAAAAGAAAAACTTTCACGAATTCAAAAGTACACGTAAATATACGTAAGTGCAAATAGTAACTTCCATTATTAAATAGCTTCTTAATTAGGGGATTTTTTGTTTTTCACGACGATTCTACCACAATTTTAAATTTGTGTTGCTGTGATTATTGTACATTATATTACATTAAAGTTGTACAAACAACAATTTGAAAGACTTGATTGATTATAAAATCAAAGGCGATTTTTGGGCGACTTCAGCACCACGGCTCGGCGCCTTTTGCTCCATACCGTCTGGCATCTCTGCTGCTAGACCTAAAAACCTGTTAGTTCATTGAACAAAGACATCATTGACCGCTGCGTTTTTTTCTTGTTTATGTAGGTTTGTTAATTTTTGGCATGTTTTGAATTAATGTACTGCTCATGACTCATTTTAAAAGTTCAACAATTAGCTAATTGTAGTATACAGCGTGTTGTATTAGGTATACTTAATTCTCAGTTATGGTAACTGCCCAACTTTTGCTTTTCGTTTTTAGAATTTGCATACTAAATTTTAAATTTGCTTATCTTCTGATCGGGGTATTAATTAATACAATTATACTTTTATAAAAAATGTTCTTCAAAAAACTCATTTTTAGAGGTCGGATGTACGCTATTGTAAACTAACTGCGCAAGTCTGATTTTGTGTAGTGCTGACGTGCTTTAGTTTAACTCGAATTTTTTCTTTGTGAATTGCTGTGTAGTTTTTGTTTAGTTCTGGATTTCATTTGCGTCTGTGACACTTTTTATGGTGGAATTGTGCCTCTTTGTGCGGTCTGCTGCAATCCATTATTAATTTTACCTGTTTTCTTGTTACCAGTTTTGGAAATTTTATTTGCGATTTGTGATGCAATTTTGTTATTGTTATTTCTGTATCGCAATTTTTGTTAGTGTTTTCTGTGATTTTCTGTGTGGTGTTGATACTCATCATCTGATTGTGCCTATTTTATTCTGCTGTTTTTTCGTTTTGCATCTGTTTTCACCGTGTTACTTTTTGCCGCTGTGATCTCTCCGTTGACCTTGCGAGATTTGGTTGTGTTTTTGTGTTTTTACGGCTTTTCCTCTCAGTTTTGGTGGGGTCACCCTTGCAGTTCACTGTTTTTGTTTGCATTTTGTGCCGTTGATATCTTGTTGGCTTGTGCTGGTGGTGTGCGTAACCCATCAGTGCTTACACTTTTTTGGCGGTCGTGCGTATTGTTGTTTGCTTTGTTCTTGTGTGGTTTGATTTGCTTGCATTTTTGGGATTCTTGCTTTTATTGTTTTGTTTGTTTTCTTTGTGCAAGGCTTAAGTGTGTTGCTGAGTTGCTCGTTCTTGGGTTTATTTATTTTTTTTATATATTATTTATTCCCTTCCTTGGTTTTGGTCATATTGCCCCTCCTTGGTGCTGTGTATACCAAAATGGACAGGTTGCTTGGCGTCCTTGCCGCTATTGAGTCAACCTCTACAGTCCTATCAGAGAGGTCCTCACGTATTTCAGCATTGTCCGGTTCGCTGGATGAGGTCCATTCTACGCTTGCTGGCCTCGGTCCCAACTTGTTTCCTTCCGCGAGCCCTTCTCCCATCATCCCCATTGTTGATGATATTCGCCGAAACGTAAAACAGGTGAAGGGTAACCTTTGCTCTTGGTCTGCTGCTGTCTCAGCCAATTTCGAGCTCCTAGGCTCTACCGCCTCCAATTTCAGGGTCCTGTCCTCTCGTCAGCTGCTTTCCGTCTCGTCCGGTACTGTCGTTCAGTCCACTGCTCCGCTCTCCCGTTCGTCTTGCTGCCCTGTCTCTCCTACTTTGGTTGTTCCCACACCCCTGCTGTCCCTGAGTTCTGCTCCCCTGCCCCTGCTCTGCGGGATGCTGTGCCGATCTTTTCTTCCCCCTGTGGACATTCCCCCGCCCGGTAGGGACCGGCCCCCGCGCCGTTACAGGCCCTCGCGCCGTTCTCGGGCTGCGCGCGTGCGGAGGCGTCGTCGTGGCGCTGCTCACGATTCCTCTGCGGTCCCTGAGCCTCTAATTGTAACAAGGCTCCTCACCCTTAAGGCGTTTCTGCTAACGCCGAGCCTGCTGATGGCGCTTTTGTTCTCCAATCCATGGCAGCCGCCCCTTCTGCTCCTTATTCTAGCATATCTGCCGACGGACGCGCCTCCACGCGCTTACATGTACTCTGAGGATAGCGCAATTACCGAAATCTTTCTTCGTTTCTCGTCACGATCCATCTACATCTGTTGATGACGTAATTAGTTACGTGAGGCAGAAGAGTGGGGATGACGACTCTGCACTCCTCCGTTGTCAGCTTCTTGGTTCTCGTAATTCTCGGGGACTCATGTCATCTTTCAAGTTGATATCCTCCCCAGATCTCTTTGGGATAATGTCTGCCCCCGATTTCTGGCCTGAGAATATAATCGCACATGAGTTTGTGCAACGTCGTAAGGTCGCAGGCGGCACTCACAATGCAGCCAATGTCAATACTATTATTATTAATTAAATTAATATTACTACCAAAATGTAAGGAGATTAAGAACAAGAATAGGCCAGCTATTTCAAGCTTTTCAAGCCTGCAGTTACGATGTCATCACTCTGACCGAAACTTGGCTTCATCATTGTTGGAGATGTTGTCAGAACAGGTGCTGTTGGAGTTTCTACAAGAATCGTATAATTTCAAATAAACGTAAAACTAAGTACCTTATGTTCTTTCAACAAAGAGCCGTTTACACACCATAATCATCGGTGGAGTAATTGATGGTATGCCGGCCTGACAGCCCAGAGGTCCCAGGTCAGAGTCCTGCCGGCGGCAATCCATTAAATTGGGGATTCCTGTGCGGACGTTGTTTCGAGCCGGGTGAAGTTCCTCTCCCGTCGACGATAGGAATGGTAGTTATTCCAATGATTTTGTGACGTACAGATGGTCCATGACCATCTGTATAAGAGTGTTTCTTGAAGGGAAGCCAGAAAACAACATTCTGCGCGGCAGATATAAAAATAAAAACAAAACAATAACTCGTTCAGAGTTTACTTCGTTAAGAACATATCTTGACAGTTCGCAGCTGTCAACTTGCAAAATAATCGGATGTCATTGCATTCACATTTCCAAGCAAAGCATAGCTCAGTTACCGCGAAACCTAAAGCTGGAATTATAGGAGGTTGCATGTCGTCTCTTTTCAGTAAATCCAATTGATGTCATGTAGGAGAAATCTCTGTGGACTTAAATACCAAGTCCAGCCAGAAGAGTCATTCAGTCTTCGATTGTCAACTGGTAAAGAGGTGTTCTGAATACAAAGCGATTTTTTTGAAAGGATTAGATTTGAGTGAGTATACCTTAACATAGTGAAAAGATTATTGGAGTTGGGCTTATAACCAAACCAATAATTCTTTTTTTCTTTATATATAACCAGTTTTGGGGTTTGTTTACGGATTGGGTGTAAGAAATTAATTACTCTGGGTTTATTACCAGGTAATTAATTTTATGTAAAAATAGTAAAAATTATTGGAATTGGGCTTATTACCAAGCCAATAATTTTGAACGTGGTTTTGTGTGGGATTTTAAGGTTAGGTTCAAGAAAGTAATTACTCTGGGTTTATTACCAGGTAATTACTTTTTACATAAAGGTTAATCTAACATTTTGGAGGGACTAGGTCAAGTAAAGAATTATTTGTATTGGGCATATTACCAAACAAATAATTTTCGAATTATTACTAACAAATAAGTAATCAAATTGTTGGAGTTGGGTTTATTACCAAGCCGACAATTTGAACGTTGCTCTATGTGGTTTTTTTTGTGAATTACGAGTAGGAGATTAATTACTCTGGGTCATTACCAGGTAATTAATTGTTTCAGTAAGGTTAAATTGAACATTTAAAGGGATTAATTAGAGTAGAGAATTATTGTGTATTGGGCAGATTACCATACAGATAATTCTCGAACATCTTTATAACTTGAATCTTAATAATTTGTGTCAGATAAGAACAAATTTAATTCAGGAATAAAACGTGACAGTGGAACTAGATAATTGTTTATCAACAAATAATTGTCTAAATGTTGTATTGTTTGTGTATGAATACTTGAACTGCGAGTAATAATTTTCCTTCTTTTTTTTACAGAGTTGGATTAATAGTATTAATTTAAAGTAAAATAATTAAAATTTTAGTTAATGAAATATAGTTTTAACTAGCAATATTTTTAGTTATAGTGTAGAATTGTAGCAATAGGGAAATACACGTATTTTAAGCTGACTTTCCTGTTTTAATTTAACAGAACCTTAACTCTTCCTCTTCCTATTTGTAGTGACTATAAGAGGTCGCTACAATCATGGTTTTAATGATGCTGAAGTTCTTGACGATTCCTATCAGGTTTTTCGTAGGGATATATGTTCTGACTCTGTAGCTCTTGGTCGCGTTGTGTTGCTTGCATGCAAGTCCCACTTGGGTTGCAGCTTGATTAATATACCTTTTTTCTCCGACACGCTCATAATTGAGCTCTTAAGATCTCTCTTTTTAAGAAGAACTTTTTCCTGCTCTGTTGTTATATTCCTCCAAATTTAACAAACCGCGTTGATGAACACGGTCGTACTCTCTTTGACATTTGAATTCTTAGCTTAGATTTTATTAATAATATGACGAACCCAGAGGACGAAATCATCCTTCTTAGTGACTTTAATTTACCCAATGTTCAATGGGTATTAAACACTGATGACGATGACTACCTTAACTTAAATTGTCTTACTGTTAGAGACTCCCTTTTTCTAGATGCCATCTCCTCCTTTGGTTCACACAAAATGAGTGATGTAAAGAACTCTATGGGAAGACAGTTAGATCTTATCTTTACTTCTGACTCGAGTAATACTATAGTCGAATCGGTTTCTCGTAGCTTATCCGCTGTCGACAGTTTGCATCCGCCCATTTTCATCTCATTTTTCTATGATGGTTCTCATATTGCCGACCCCAACGTACATCAGTACGTTCATGATTTTAAAAGGGCGATTTTCTCTGTTCTCTCAAACAGGATCCTCTCGATCGATTTTGCATCTCTTTTTGATGATAGCGATATCGATGAGTGCGTTTCCGTGTTTTATGATAGGATTTATGATCTGTTTAATTCGTGTGTATTACTCAAACGGTCGAGACCATCCTATCATTCTCACCCGTGTTATACTAGTGAGCTGCGGAGCCTTAAGAATAAAAAAAAATGGACTATGGAAAACTTACTTACGTTATAGAAACACGTCAGCTTAGTGTGATTTTGTTGATTGCTACGAAAGATTTTTGGCATTATCTTCATCATTATACCGTGAATACCTTGATAATGTTCGCGATAACTTGCATAATAACTCTCGTACTTTTTTCAAATTTGATAATATGAAGAAAAGATTTGATAATTACCCATCTACAATGTGGTATAATGGAACCTCTAAATGCAGTGCGCCGACAACTTTGCATTAGTTTTTGAGGGCGCCCTTTCATCTAAGGACTTTGTGCCTTCCCCGGATGAGTTTGGTCATATGCAAGACCGTCCCGGTGCCTCCATTGCCTTGCCGATTATATCTCGTTATATTATCATGGATGGTATCAATGAGTTTAAACTTGACTTTTCTTTTGGTCCTGATGTTGTTCCACCTGCGTTCTTGAAATCCTGCTCTGACGCCTTACTCACTCCGCTGGTACTCATCTTCAACCAATCTCTTCAGGCCGGCAGATTTCCTACAATATGGAAGAGCCTCAAATAGCCTGCAGCTTAACCTGGATAAATGTGAACCCCAATCAGCTCGTCTTTGATTATCATTTGCTGAAAAAACTATCCGTCGTATTAAGTCCGTTACTGACCTTGGTGTGAAGGTAGACAAAAAACTCGAGTTCACTCTGTACATAAACTATGTCGTGTCTCGGAGTAATTCAGTTCTGGGTTTTGTTAAACGGTAGTCAAGGGAGTTTTCTGATCGACCGACCCTTATTCACTTATTTTTCTCCTTGGCTAGACCGTTTCTCGAGTATGCATCTCAGGTTTGGTCACCTTGCTATGCGGCTCATTCTAGACGCATCGAGTCGGTGCAGCGGAACTTTGTTAGATTCGCACTAAGGGACCTCCCGTGGATTGATCCATTAAGGCTTCCTACATATGATGATCGCCTCCGACTGCTTAATATGCACTCGTTGGAGGAACGACGTAGAATTGCTGACCTAGTATTTATTCACCAGCTTTTGAACTCGAATAAAGATTCTCGCAGGTTTGGTTACTTATAGGCATACCCCGTATTGCTTAAGGAGATTGCCTTTACTACATGTTGTCCATTCTCGGTCTAACTATGGTATGCATGAGCCTATTAATTGCATGTGTAGAGCCGTGAATATGTGTCCTATTTTTGACCTGGCTCTTACCAAGGATTTGCTTAAACGATCTCTGTTGTATCTGCACCCCTGACTGTAGTGTTTGGACGTGTTTCTCTTTTTTGTTTACTAATATTCTTCTTTGCATGTTGGTGTGGGAGCCTCATTCACCTCAATATATGTTATATTCTGGTGAATAGGTCAATTGATTCCAGGCTTCTGCCTGTGAAGTGCGCCTTCTGAGTAAGAAGTGTTAACTCGATATAAAAAAAACTGCTAGACCTAAAAACCTGTTAGTTCATTGAACAAAGACATCATTGACCGCTCCGTTTTTTTCTTGTTTGTGTAGGTTTGTTAATTTTTGGCATGTTTTGTATTAATGTACTAATTTTAAAAGTTCAACAATTAGCTAAAATACATAGGTATACCTAATTCTCAGTTATGATAACTGCCCAAATTTTGCTTTGCGCTTTTAGAATTGGAATACAAAATTTTAAATTTGCTTACCTACTGATCGGCGTATTAACATGACCTTCAATTATACTTTTTTTATGCAGTGTTGTTCCTAAATAATTTGAAAAATGTGCCACAAGCTATAAACACGAGATGAAATACGTATCTATAGATATAAGTTTAATTTATTTAAGTTTTATTAAATACAAAAAAACAAATTTTTATTTTATTAACGACCGAAGCTGGTCTTTATTCAATCAAAGCCAAAACCTAACTTAACTGAATCAGAATAATTCTTATTAGCTAAATTATGAACTAGGTTGGTCACGTTGCACAGGTAACGCAGACATGCTGTCAACACTTTGGAGTGGTTCACATTGTCGAGTCGTTGACATAGCTTGCGGCTTGTGGGAACTTCTGATTGTTAGAATGCAATTTTAGGTTTTCCGGATTTTAGCTTACGCGGCGTTAACTCTTCCCCCTTAAATGAGGATGTCCTCATCCTCAGAAATAAGGAATTTGGTTGATCCTTGTGGTATCAGGTAAGGATGATGTTGGCCCATGATGTTCTGCGGTGGACCCTACCGTTGGTATGATAGTGACTGCTTCTGTTACAGGATTGGTAGGTAGATGATTACTTCTGCAATGTTTATTTATTTTCATGCTTATTTTTGTTGAAAAAAAAAGGATTATCAGAGTAGTTAAGCCAAAGTTCGTATAGTATCCTGTCCGGCTTTCCTTATCAATTAATTTTATATGTCCCGTGTTATTTGGGTGCAGTTCTTTCATTGTCTGAAGGGTTAAGATTTCTTCAAATGTCCTGAAGGAGGAGTCGGGTTGTACTATTGGAGAAAGTGGTTTTATCCTTTATGCTTCTTGGGATGTGTACAGCTGCTTGTTGATCATGAGTTTTGTGTTCTGGTATTGTATGACGAATGGGCCTGTTAGGATAAGGATTGTCCCATTAAATTGCTTTAGTAGCAATGTTCCAGGGAAGATTTCCTCTGTAGCCGGGATGTGCCAATTATCAATGTCGGTGCAGTTCAGAGGTTTACTCGTGAGCAAATTTGGAATGCAGCTTGATGAGCTTAAATCTACAATATTTTTCGTATTACAAATTGTTAACTTATTACTAGCTAAACATTCTTTTCTTATTCCGTACATTTTGTCCTTGCATTGTTATACATTTTCGAATGGTATTTTAACTATAAAATTTCCTCTTTTCACTGGTTTAATTAACTTTGATCTACATAGTTCATTCGTCGTGCTTGGTATGCTTACAATATACAATAATGTTGAAATGCTTGAGGCGATTTTGATGTTGCAAAGTCGATGGCCTTTTCTAGATTAAGGTATGGTACGTTATTTTTTTTCAAACAATTCTCTTACAATATTTATAAATTATACTATTTGATAAAACAAGGGAATTTACAATACCGGCCTTTGCAAAATGCAAGGCGTAATTAACATTTATTATTTCTTCTTTCATTTCATCATTTTTGTATGCTTTTACAATTTTGTTAGTAATATTTGTTATCTCATTAATTTGATCGATCGTCGACTTATTGATTATCACTTGTTTATTATTGTTTTCCAATACATCGTCTATTTTGGATTTTAGTACATGGAAGTCATAATGGTCTGGGCTTCCAGCTAGCTATTTCCATGCACTTCCCAAGAAATCTAGTGATCTCTTTGATCTTGTTTTGGGCTTCAAACGGAGATATGACCTCAGTGGTTTCATGCATGACGAAAGGGTACATGGGGTTATCGGTGGTGACATTTTTTTAGCTTTAGCTTCCAAATCATGTAGTGCTTTCTCATAGGCTTCTAGTTCGATAACATGGACTATGTTAAGCGTTCCAGTCTGTAGCTTTGAGGTTCCGGTATATCATTATTTTTTTTGAATTCGAATAGTCTAGGATATGCACTTCTGCAAAGAAAAAGACTACATATAATCTGGAAAGGAATACTAATTTTTAATATTATTCTTGTGGACAACTTTGCCTGATTCTGTAACTATAGTTTTTGATTTGTTTTGCTTAACAGTTTCTTTTCTATATCTTGGGGATAATTTTGAGCCTACGCGTTTGTTTAATTTTACGTAAATGATTTGTCCGGGGGTGTAGTCCTTTATTCGATGTCTCCTTTTTTGTTGCGGTTGCTAATGTCAAACTCGTATCTTCGAAGTTTGGCGGGCTGGTCGCTTCCTTGGATGACCTCCGGATAATGCAAACTGCGCCTGGGTCACCATCCGCCAATCTGCTGAGTCAATAATGCCTGCCATAGATGACATTCGGCGTGGTGTCCGGCACATCAAGCAGGACCTAGATTCATGCTCTACAGCCATTGGGAGAAACTTTGAACTCATTGGCTCAGTTGCCTCCGATATCAGGAGCTTAACTTCAAAATGCTCTTCTTCTTCTCATCTGTCTGACGCCATAGCTACTTCTAGTTTAGACGCTGCTTCTTCAGGAACGATATCTCCGAATAGGAACTGTCCCGCTCTCCGGGATTCATCATCTGCAGCTCCACCTCGATCAACCGAGAAATTGGTTCCTACAAACCCGCATTCCACCTTGGCGCAGCCTGCTCCAGATGTTGATGCTACTGTTGGTTGGCGAATCGGATCACAGGGCGAATCGGATCAAAATAAGAAATCTGTTGATAATTCAAATATCGCATTCACATAAAACGAAGGACGCAAGGAAATTCAGCAACTTCAAGATCTCCATCCCGAACAAGTATGTGTTGCTCATCAGTAACCCCTCCAGCAAAATCTTCACTCTCGGGACTATCGAAATTTCCAAGTAGACTAGGAAGTATGTTAAGTTTAACCCTAAGCCCTCTGCATCTTACCCTAAATTAAATACTAATAAACCAAATCCTACTAACTATCCCAAAGGTAATTCCAGACATTCTTCTCCCATACCTAAATCTAGTATTCAGCCTAATCGTAAGAACATTAGCACTAGTAATAACATAATCTCTCATCACTCTTCCGCACCAAGTGATACTTACTCCAATTGACAGCTCAAAATGGGAGTATTTCCAAACTTTAATCTAATCCCTCAGGGCAGCCACCTCGGTCCATTAATTTTCATCCTTACAATTAATGATGTTGATTGTGTCATCAAATACTCAGAGCTGTCCATTTATGCTGATGACATGAAAATAATCAAACATATCTCCTCCACAACCGACTCTCTTCTTCTTCTTCAAATTGACCTCGATTCGTTCACCACATGGTGCATGAAAAACTTTCTTGAGCTCAATGTCTCCAAATGCCAATCCATCTATTATTCCCGCAAGCGTCTTACCATCACCCCGAGAACCTACATGTTAACCGACGTACCAGTCCCTATCGTTACCTCTTTCTGTGACCTAGGAATAATCTGTGATAGCGAACTCAATTTCCGTTCCCATATTGATAGCATAATTAACAGAGCTAACTCCGCGCTAGGGTTTGTGAAGCGCTTGTCTGGAGACTTCCCCAATTTTTATGTTTCCAAATCTCTCTATATTTCCTTCGTTAGACCTCTCCTTGAATATGCCAGCCAGGTATGGTCACCTACGCAAGCAACCCACATTAACAGAATTGAATCTGTCCAGCGTAGGTTCATTTGCTTTGCTCTACGTGATCTTCCGTGGGTAGACAGATTCAACCTTCCACCTTATGAAAACCGTCTGAAACTGATCAACTTACAACCTCCAAGTAAACGTCGTGATGTTTTACGACATTCTCTTCATTTATCAGTTATTAACTGGTGCCATAGACTGCCCTTCAATCCTGCAATCTTTACCCATCTATACCAATCCCCGTAACCTTAGGTTCACTCCCCTTTTCCGACTCGACAGCCATCGCACAAACTACGGTCAAAGCGAGCCAATTACCAGAATGCTACGAAAAGTCAACGACCTTTTCTCTTTTGACTTCCATCTGAGTAAATTGTCCCTTCACAAAGCCTTATATCGTGATCCCGCCCATCCTGATCTTAATCGCCTTTCTTAATTCTTGTTCCTTCCGCCTTCTGCCTGTATCTACTATATTTATAGCGCATATTGTAGCTTATACTATTTATTTTTTTGTAATTACTTATCATTCATTATAGTTTGTAGGATTAGTAGTATGTTTTAGATTGTATATTTATAGTTTTTATGTTATAGCCTGTATTAAGCTTAAATAAATAAAAATTGGTTGATGTCTGCAACATTTGAGTTAGAAATACAGCTAAAAGCGCTCCGACGTAAACCAGCTAATTTTAATTTCTGCTAAAGGGGTTAGGTCACTCTAGAGGCCGAAAAATTAGGCTATTTCGGGGATTTTTTTCAGAAAAACTACAAAATAATTCGTGATTACAAAAAGGGTGTTTATCATACATATCAGTGACTGTATATAATAATTTTTTTGAAGCGATTCAATTCAAAACGGCGGCTATGCAACGTCCGCTACAAGTATTTTTCTTTATCTTTATTTAAACTATTCAGTTTGATTATGTGATTCCTATAAAAATATATTAAATAATTTTATAATGATTCTTTTCTATTAGTCTGTACAAATCAAATAATCAAATAATTTAATTTAATTTGTACAATAAGATTAATATTTTATAGTGTGAAACACACATTTTGAAATCATTGACAATTAAATGCTGTACTCTATACAAGTAAAATTTTTCAAGCATCATACCAATGAATTTGTTGTAAAAACAAATTGCAAAAAATGTGAATTGCATTTAGTCAAACCAGAATAGCCTAACTAGTAGAAGGTATCTTAAAAATAATTTAAAAATAAAAAAAGATTTAAAATAATTTAAAAATAAAAAAAGATTTTCTAGATACATAAGAAGTATTAGATTTTGAGCTCTTCATTACAAGGACTACGCACTCTTATCAAATTTCCAGTAGGACCCAATCGTTTACTCAAACACTTTTGTAATTATTTAATAAAAAATTTCGTAGAATAAACACCAAGAGATTTTATTATATTTAAGTGTGTCATTACAAATATTTCGCGAAGTCATGTTTCAAAAATCTATAAATGTAAAACTCTTAGTGAAAGAAAACGATTTTCAAAATGTAATTTATCGCTTTCTTACCTTAAAACGTAGTAAGACAAACTCCATAAGAACTTAACTGCTGGTGCGGAGAATATTATACATATTTGAAATATATATCAAGGGATTGACCTAATTCTTACATACTTTCCAACAATGCAAATTACTCTCTGGAATATAAGCAAAAGTACATATAATATAAATGTATACATACGCTTAGAATACGTGGTGCCGGAAGCTTCAAAAAAGAAAAATATATCTTTGTAAGCTTAACAACAGCCCCATTTTCCTCCCCAATTAGCCTACACTTAATCATAAATATTTGCAGGCTCAGTGCTGTACACAAGGATATCCTTGCATACACATTAACTAGTCAGAAATGTTCTCATAAATGTTTGCATGGTGGAAAGATTTCAATCTGCAAAAATATTTTCCAGTCCAAATCTCTATGGAGAGCCAGGGAATTGCCAGCATATCCAATCCGAACGATGATAATAATCCGAATGATGGGGTTTGGTGAATTTTTGCAAGTCCTTTAAGCTCTCATAGATGAATCGAAATTCCACACATGGAGGCCAATGTGAAAATACTTTGCATTTTTATAGAGTTGCTACTGTTGAAGCCTGTATGCATGTAATGCTTAATGTAAGCCAACTAATAATAGTACGCTCAGCGTTAAAAGGATTTCGCGGCTATTCCATAAGTTGTGCACTTCATCATTAAGTAACGAGAAAGTTTTAATTAAAATTATTTAAACATTTTATAACGTATGTTTATTTAAACCATATGTAAAAGCCTTTAGAAAATTCAGGCTGGTTTTTCGACGAGAGCCTTCTCAAAGGAGACTTTAGAAAACTTATTTTCGCTTTTCGATTGTTCGCAAAAACTGCAAATTCAAAATTAAATTTAAACTCATAAATTAATTATTTTTCAGTCACCCTATGTTTAATTTCATATTAATTTATATTTGCTTGAATCTTTAATTAATTGAATTATACAAAAATTTCTTGACTATTAAGCTCATCTGAAATAGAATCTGTAAAGCTGGATAAAACTCGATATAATTAATAATTTGATACTTTCTTATTTAGAGCGTACTTTGCCAATTCGTCAAAAATTTATTGATTTTTGACGGTCACAAAAAAAAAATAAATGAATGTAGTCGAAGTGTTTAATGTTGACATGTGTATTCATGAATAAAGTGTCAAAATTACATATTTGCTAGTTCTATAATTTGAATCTAGGGACATTTTTGTCGAGCGTTTAGAACCATGATCCGATTCCCATGAATAATGGAGTAAGCAACTTATAAAGTTATTGATAACCTATCGCTTGGGATTCGAAAGCATTATAAAGACGGTAAAAAAAGTGTGCGTATAAGTTTTAAGAGATATCAAGACGGAGTCTCTGGGGTTTCTTTTTAGTGCTGACTAAATAGCCCGAGAATTAAACACTCTCATGACAACCTATAAGAGAATAAAAAGACCAATAATCTGAAAAGGCCAAAATCTTCTGCGAGTTTTTTGAAGACTTCGACAGTATGTACGTGACCAAAGTTGGGTTAGGTTACATTGGCAGCTAGGTTACAATGGCAGCCGCGTATAGATTGCTTCAGGTCCATAGAGTGTCTTATATCCTAATGATGTTGTACTGCGATCTTCGAGGCGCTGCCTTTGTTAAACAATATGTCTTGCTTTGGCAAGTACAGGGAAATTACACAGAAGAAGTTCCATTGTTTCTCTTTAATCGGCTTCCTGACAGTGTCTGCGCAGGTCGGTATTCGAGACCCTGATTCTGTGCGTAGGCTCCTACCAGTTCTGCATTGCGTTCTAGTTAGGCTGAGTAACCTATCAGTTCTCTTTCCATCAAAGGTTTTCCACATGATCTTTCTACGTTTTCTTCGCACGGTACAACAATGCGTCACTGATATGTTTCGTAACGAATTGTATTGGAGGTAGTATTTGTACTGCTACTTGAGCCTCCTATTCATCCCATTCTTGGTGAGATCGTCTATGGCTTCGTTTTCGGCTATGCCTGTGTGGCGTGCTACCCAACAAAGTTACACCTTTCTATTCGTGATGAGACACTGTAACAGTTTATCATCGTCCTAGAATAACTAATTTTAATCCCCAGAGCTTTTAGAACACGTAGATGTTGACCGCCTATCGCCAGCAGACTGTCAGCCGCCTTATGTACAGCTGCGGCTTCGGCTTTAAATATGCTACACTCGCATGTTGGGTGATTGAACGTGCAGCTCTTTGCGGTTCACTGCTACCGCCATCCTGGTGCAACTTTTGAGCTATCTGCATAGATTCCCGGAACAGCCTGTCTTGTATTACTACTCTGAACTTCCTACTGAAGTTTCTAACCGACTATATGTCGCCCTATGCCCCATAAAGAGTTAAAGGAACCAGAGAGAAAGTATGAAGCCAGTGACAGTAGTTAGACTTTTTGCGAGGCTGCTGTGGCCGTACCTCCACGTTTTGAAGAGGCTTGATTCCTTAAGACGCAGCACCACCCTCTTAGCGCCATTCTTATCGTACATATTTACAAGAAATAGGTGTAGAATAGTGTGAACAGCACTGCCAATCTTTGTGCGTGTCCAATCTTTAGAGATAGGTTTTCTGATCTACAGCTGGCTAGCAAGCCATAACGCCATAAACCAGGTGTAGGTTTTATGGGATCTTAGTCCCCACTTTGTGCCGAAGAGGCTTTTGCATGTGTCGAAAGCTTTGTTTTCTTTAGCAATCCTTTCTTCCACATCTAGCTTCCAGGATAGTTCGCAGTCTAGAATGACTCCCAGGTATTTCTCATGGTATCTGAGTTTCAACTGTATTCTGTCCAAACTTGGGTTTTAAATTTAGGCACCTTATATTCAGTTAAGGGGAATTTCTACTGTTATGGCCTGTTTTTGATGCCTTACTTTGCGAATTTTTTGTAAGGAAAAATAAGAAGGGTATAATTGTGAAACTTTTTTCGCTTTTTCATTGAGGATGTGGCGACTCAACTGAAGTTGGCCACACTTCATCCCAATAAACACCTTGCTAGTTAAATTCTTATTTTTAAACTCAGCAACCCCTGCTTGATTCAAAATCATATAAAAGGAGAAACAAAACAATAATTTTCAGTTCCCTTTGAATGTTCATGTTAAAATGTTTTAAATTAAATAATAAAAGTCAGAATGTTATCAAGTTTCGAAATTCGTTTTTTAACTTATTAAAAAAGTAGTTACGAAATAATAAAATTTTATGTTATAGAAGAAGTTCAACCGGATGGATACTCCCAGTATAGAGGCTAACCCGATGGATGACATTCTCAGGGATTTAACAGAAATCCAGGGAATAACATCCAGCGAACATAAATTTATTTATAGAAATAACACTAAAGATGTCATACGAATAACTCTGTATCCCAGTACTTAACTGAGCAGCATAACATCATATAGCACGAATGTTGTGACGACCGAAATAAAGGAAACGAATAAAACGATAAAGAATTTCAACCAAGGGAGCTCAAATTAATATATCAAACTCTATACATCAGCAACAACTCAACAGTATCCACAAGGACATAAAGTGAAGAAAGACAATTTTTTTTGGTAAAAAATCCATGCTGGGATCGCTGCAAGACGCTGAATTTGTCCCTTGCACAAAAAACGTGGCTTCACGGTGTTCAGAGTACCAGACCTTCCATTGATAAGAAATCAAGAAATTTGTCACATTCTTAAAACAGAGACTTGTGGTTATCTGCCTGACCAGATTTAAATCGCAATTTCAAAAACTGTGAAACTGGCGCGAAATTCAACATGGATTTTAAAATTATTCATATTTTTTTCGTCTTTAAGGGGCTTTAACTTTGCCCTTAATATCGCGAAAAATCTCAATGTGGTCAGAACGAGAACCACATATCCACACAACATTTTAAGCCCCGACTTGCTGGAGTCGAACATTTTTTAGATGCACACCAGCTCGAAAAACATGGTTTCGAGAAAGATGTGGTTTCGAGAAATAATATGGTTACTCGATGTACCGTTTTATTGAGATGCCTTCCCACTCGGTTGTTGCCGCTCTTTTTCTTAACAACGTTGTGTCGCCTTTTGTGTCGATAAAAGTTCCCAGATTGATCACTTTTTAGTGTAGCTACTTTTCGATCTGGTACACAACCTCATGCAGAGCTGTGTCCACTGAGTTACGGACAGTCGTCCAGGGTTAAGATTCTTCTATATAACCATCACACGAGCCAGCTTCTAGGACTCTAGTACAGGGATCAGTCTAAGACATTCTTTGAAAATCGACGCTAATCAAGAGACCACCAGATCAAGTACTTTTTGAATATTACTTGCATTATCCCGTCTGGCCCCGACGACTTGTTTGCATTAAAGGTGTTTATGACCCATCTGACTTTGTTCTCGGAAATAATTCTTGTGGTGGTAAATCTCCTCTTGGTATTGACATTGTTTTTGAAGGGAATTGGGTCTGTTCAACTAGGAAAATGATTGTCCATCAAGACCTCTAGTGTTTCCCTACTGTCTTTGGTCCATACTCCATTTTTGCTGCATAACAGCGCTTTTTCTCTTGGCTGTTTTGATTTTCTTCTCAAAAACCTTTGGGGTAACACTGTAGTTCTTCCACTCTATTCGCTCATTTGGTGTTCTCGGCGGGTTTCCATTAATTTGCTGCTCCGTTAGTGTGATTGTAAATGTGAGGACTCCATATTGCAACAGAGCACTCCTTCCTCTCGCGACGAAGCACTCAATATATATACTTGAAGATATTACAATGCAGTTCCAAGATGTAGGTAACCCTGAAAACACAAAAAAAAAAAAAAAACGCTATGTTCCATCTGTCAGAAAAACAAAATGTGTTAAAACGAGGCCTTGAATTTACTTAAAGCACTATTTTCCAAAGAATATAACCTTTTGAAAGAAGCAAAGGAGCGCGAAGAATGTAGATTCCAGAAGATTGTTAAAATTAATAAAAAATTAGGCTGAGCAACAAAAGGTACAAACAATGATGAATTTGAAATTCACCTTGTAGCAGATGATGAAGGCGATGACCTTTTCATATTTGGCGCAAAATTCCTCAAGTGTACCAGGTGAAAAATTCGATGTCTCCAATTTTGTTCAAACTTCACCAAATTATTATAAGTGGTATAAGTAATTATCGTGCTAAAGAATTTTAACAAAAAAATTTTGTGCAGAAGTTACAGGGTGGTAAACTTTTGCATTTTTGCACTTTTTCTCGTGATCATAACTTTATTTGAAAATTCATAACTATCGTCACCGTTGCCGTAGGACGTTGATCTTTAGTGATTTGTAAAGGTCGTTAGATGGCCTTCCGAATAAAAATATAATTTTTTGAAAAAAAAAAAATTAAAAATAAAATTTTGACTTTGAAAAATATTTTTTAGTTTTTAAAAAAATACTTTATCATGAATATTTTTCATATTTTTTCAAATAAAAGTGTCATCCCTTAGCTTTAAAATCATTGTGTAAATTTTTGATTTTTGAAAGCCTGCACACGCCTTTTTTTCTTAGAACAGATGAACATAACATAACATAAGAAACTGTATTTAGCGCGTTAAAGAGTATTCTCACAGTCAGTATACAATCAGTCAGTATCACAGTCAGTATAGAGTCAGATATCGCCACAAATAGTCAAAATGCCAGACAAGTTGAAATATAGAAAGTATTTTTGCAATCCTTTGAAAGCGAAGAATCATACGTGGAAAAACAAAGGTCTGAGAAAAGTGACTACACAAATTCTTAAACAGTTTCCAACTATTCCTGTCAACGCAAAAGTGTGTGGATCATGCAGAAATAAAGTGAAAGTGATTTCTGAAGAAGAAGGTGCAAATTCATCCGGAGATGAAGACACAAAACGAGTGCCCAATGTAAGTTTGACTTAATTTTTTATGATAATGGGGATACAGTGAGAAATTGACTCCCGCTCTCTAAAAAAGTACGAGATATGTAATGCTTAAATTGTAGAATAAGGAAAAATATTCGATACGTATTTGTTTGTTTTTATTTCCAAATTGGACGAGATGCAGTGCTTTGATATTCACCGCCAGGTGATGTCATTTCCACGGATAGTACATCTATATATTGTAATCTTGAAGATAGAATATCTCGGAAATTAACGACTTTTAGGGCAAATGAAAAAATACACCTATAAAATATCTTTTCATTTACTTTTTTATATATCTCGTACTTTTTTAGAGAGCGGGAGTCAATTTCTCACTGTATCCCCATTATCATAAAAAATTAAGCCTTACTTAAACTTACTTTCACTTTGTTTCTGCATGATCCACATACTTTCATGATGACAGGAAGGGTAAGAAACTGTTTATAAATTTGTGAAGTCACTCTTCTTATACCCTTGTTTTTCCACGTATGATTCTTCACTTTCAAAGGATTGCAACAATACCTTATATCTTTCAACTTGTCTGTCTTAACATTGCTTTGCCACTCTAAATGATAGATGATTTTAAAGCTGAGATGACACTTTCAGTTGAAAAAAAATAAAAAAAATTATGATCAAGTATTGTGTAAAAAACCAAAAAATATTTTTCAAAGTCAAAATTATTTTTTTTTAAATTTTGGTTTTTGGCAAATTATATTTTTATTCGGAACCGCATGTAACGACCTTTACAAATCACTAAAGATCACTGTTCTACTGCAATGGTGGCGATAGTTATGATATTTCAAAAAAGATATGATCACGAGAAAAAGTGCAAAAATGCAAAAGTTTACAACCCTATAACTTTTGCAGAAAAATTTTTTTTTAAATCCTTTAGCACGAAAATTACTTATACCAGTAACAATATTTTGATGAAGTTTGAACAAAATCGGAGACATCGAATTTCTTCACCGTACACTTGAGGAATTTTGCCCCATATAAGTTATCCCGTTTAAAATACTCTATAAGAAATGTGAGGCATTTTTTGCAAATTACAGCTAAACCAAGGACTTTAGGAAAAAAATGCTACATACATAAATTGTTTAAAATCAAAAGATCTTTCACATAAAGTTGGCTAATAATTTTAAATTTTTTTTGTTTTTTTGAAAATTCAGAAAAACCACAACTTTTGACTAAAATCGGGCCATATCTCGAAAAAGACAAATTTTTGAGCCTGGTAACCTCGAAAAATCGATTCTCCGTGCCGAAAAACATAAAAATATTACAAGTTACCGCGGGGACCCCAAATTGCATACATGACCCCCCCATTGCGCCCGGACTATATCATTTGTGATCTCAACTCGCTCTTCGCACATTTTTGATTGATTTACTCCCTAATTTTGATTTTCTTGAAGATAAAATCTCAAATAATACTCAATTTACTATTATTTATACTGCTCCGAGTAGTCTGTGGCGTAAGTGATAATGTGTTTTATTTATTTATTTCATGACAATTCATAACGCTACACAATTAAGCTTCTATGTATGTGCAGGAAATAAGAAAGAAAGAGAAAAAGAAATAAAGAAAAAGAAAAAAGCAACTAAAATTAAATAACAAAAGATGAAAGGCGACTACGTATTTCAAATGCAAATTGTACTGTAAAATAAGCAAAAAAGCAAACCTACTTAATAAAAGTACTGAAAATAATGGATATTAACTTTACCAAAGATTACCAAAATAAATTTAGAACTAAGCAAACAAAAGACATTACAGATATTGTGAAAAGAATTGAAAAAGTTTCTCTCTGAACCCGCTGCCACCACATCCTCTTCTAGTCTCAGTAGGAAAAACATCACATTCTAATACCTTGTACAAAAAATTGGCGCTCAGTTATTCGATAACAAAATTGTGGTATTATTAAGGAAATAGTTCTTTGTGATTGAGTAACGCTAATGTTTTCAAAAAGATACTTTGGTGTCCTATTTTTAATTGCATATTAGTTGCACAAAAACAAAGTAGCACGAAACTCAATATATTTTAGTAAAGGGCACCCAATGATTGAGTTAGTGTAGCAGGACACATGATCAAATCGTCTAATATTATATATAAACCGCACTGTAGAATTGAAAGCTATATTAAGTTTTCTTTCTGAGTCAGAGTCGAACAAAAAAAAAATCTCACGCCCATAAATAAACAAGAGCAATAGCAGTGCTTTGACCAACATCAACCTGGTTTCAAGTGGCATAAAAGGTGCAGATAACCAGAGCCGTCGAAAAGCTCCATATATTCTAGATACAATGCCCTTCACAGGATGAGACCAAGATAGCGTTTTGTTAAAGATAATTCCTAAGCCCCTTACCGAATCATTGTAGGGTATTTCAATGCCATTCAAAAAGATTTTAGGAAAATCCGTTGTATCAATGCACTCTCGATAGATAACGATTGATTCGAACTTGGATGCGTTGAGAAGTAGTTGGTTATCAAGAACCCAATCATTGATAGATGAGATATCCTCAGGAACACCAGTATGTATGTCAAGAAAACTAGAATACAATCCGTTACAGAAGACTTTCTGCATGCGGCCCCCAAGATAAGTCCAGATCAATTTACAGTCCATAAAGAAAAACTGGCTCGACAACTTCTGAGTCCTAGTAATACGATGAACTCTGTAAAAAGCCTTAGAGAAGTCAAGCAGAACACGAAATGATAACAAGTCACGACCAATTACGCAGCGAATATTATCGGTCTCGCTCAAGCCTTTCTTTGAGACTAAATTCGGCTCCTTCTTTCCCACCAGATCGGAATGGGAGGAGGGCTCTCCCCAATGGGGGGAGTCAGTACATTTTTACACTGACGGCTCCAAATTAAAAGGCAAAGTGATCTTACTACTGCAGCGTGTTTCAAGCGGAAGTCATAGCTATCAAGGTAGCTGTGGACCGCCTGAATCATCTAACGCTTCACAGATAGTCAGGCCGCTATTAAATCCCTCACGGGAGTATACACCACCTCCAAATCGGCTATAACATGTCGCTCAGCACTAAATGACATAGCTGAGCATCTGAAAGTACGGCTCGTCTAGGTGCCTGGGCATAGTGATATTGCGGGCAATTGCAGAGCCGACGAACTAGCGAGAATCGGAACCACTCGTCCTGATTCAGACATTAACATCCAGCTGGGTAAACCGCTGGCCACATGCAAACTGGAAAGAGGAAACCATACTTCACCTCCTCGGTAACTGCCCGGCCCTAGCCAACCGTAGGAACCGGATTTTGGGCTCCCCCATCTTTGAAGAGCTAACCGTATTAGGCTCCACTGATGTCAGAGACCTAACTCGATTTATCAGGCGTTTAAAATGGTTCGCGACGACGAGTTAACGCTGAACAGCCTCCCCAGCTCAGTAAAATTTATTTTGACTTCCCGTGAACTGGTTTTACTGGAGACAAGGAACTGGCTCGGTGCACAGGGGGTAACAGGTTCACCCTCTTATTTCTCAGGTATTTTGATGGGGTTTATAAAATTTTTGTAGCCTCAACGTGGTATCACAATGGGCCTTCTTGGCCTAAATATGCCTTCTTAGGCAGCCACTTTAACCTAACCTAACCATCATCGGTCAACTTAGTTAATGCTGTCACGAAGCTTTATTTAGGTCTAAATCCTGATTGAAGTGGACACAAGAGATCTTGCTTATTAATGTACGATAGCATCTGTGTGTGTAAAAGCCCCTCAAATACTTTAGATCAAAATGGCAATATAACTATAGCGCGATAGTCTTCAACATTAGTAGCGGTTTTTTTTTGGTATGGGGATTACCTTTGATCTCTTCCATTTCTCAGGAAAAAGTAAAGTTACAATTATTATATTAAATAACACAATGTGCAGGAGCATTTTAATGAAAGTAGGAGGCACATTATCAAGTCCCACTGACTTAGATTTGAAAGAGAAAGACGCGTTATTAGCATCGCGAGTGGTTACTGAAGCAAACGAGAAACCTTCGTAAGGATTACTCAATGAAGGAAAGCCAACATGGATGCTGTCGTAACTACAACTGCCGCTCGAAGATTGACCAGTGAACATTTGATTAAGTTCATTATCATCTTTGGAAACGTGAGCATCCCTTGATCGACTTATACTCACATTTCTCAAATTATTCCAAACTTTATTTTTGGTAAGTTTGATGTTCAGTTGCAGCGGAAACGTTCACGCATTTCAAAGATCAATTTCGACCAGAACATCAGACGGAAGGTTTTTTCTACCCAAAAGGGTAGTAAGGGCTTCTGGTCTCTAGTAAAACCCGTAAAGAACAACTTCACCTGTTCGTCAACACCACCACTCATTTATAATGGGAATGTGTTTACTGACTCATTGGACAAGGCCAACCTGTTTGCTGCTAATTTTGCTGCTAATTCATACTTACCACCTTCATCGCAGCCACTTCCATCTCCATCACAATATACTAGTAGGCAAAAGACGCTACACTTTCGCACTCGCGAAGTTTTTAGAGTATTTTCAAAACTCGACGTGTCCAAAGCTACTGACCCTGATGGTTTCTCGCCCCTTGTTTTAAAATGCTGCGCCACTGCTTTGGCTAAACCTCTGCGCAAACTTTTTCACCTGTCATATTCAACAGGAATGTTTCCAAGTGTATGGAAACATGTCCAGCCGATACTTAAAAAAGGAGAGGCATGCGACCCTCTAACTACAGACCAATTGCACTAACCTCGATCATATCTAAAGTTTTTGAATCACTCATCAACTCTCAGTTGTTGAAATATCTAGAAAACAACCATCTTATCAACGATTGCCAGTACAGTTTCCGCACTGGCCGCTCAACCGGAGACTTACTAACGGCTCTAACGGAACGTTGGAATCATTGTCTCCATAATTTTTGTGAGTCCGAAATCGTCGCTCTTGATATTTCAAAGGCTTTTGATAGAGTCTGGCATGCTGCCCTTTTAGTCAAACTTCAAACATTTGGTCTGCACCCTACCCTCCTTAAATGGATAGAGAGTTTTTTGTCAGGCCGTTCAATTCGTGTAGAAATTGACGGAGTTACATCTGATTCCTACGAAATAAATGCTGGTGTACCTCTGGGTTCAGTTCTTTCACCAACCTTATTTCTTCTTTTTATTAATGATCTCTTATCCCTTACTCTCAATCCTATTCATAGTTTCGCCGACGACAGCACCCTTGATTTCGCGTACTCATTTGATTCTGTAATGAATTCACGTGGAAATGCTACAGTAGTCAATCGGGAACGCATGTTTACCTCATTAAACAACGACATTTCTATGGTCCTTGCTTGGGGCAGAGCAAATCGTGTTAAGTTTAATGCATCCAAAACTCAATTCTGTTTAATGTCCCTTAAAAAACGCCCAGTTCTCCCCCAAGCCATTAAAGTCGACGGAGTGAATATACCAAATTCGCCCTCCCTAAATATCTTGGGTATCGAGATATCCAGCAATCTTAGCTGGACTGATCATATATTTGCAATCGCTAAAAGTGCGATGAAATGTTTGGGCTTCCTACAGAGATGTAAGAAATATTTCACCCCACCTGACTTAGCGCTGATCTACAAGTCCCACATTAGGCCTAGACTTGAATATAATTCCCATATTTGGGCAGGGGCCGGTCTCACCGCACTGTCCGCGTTAGACAAAGTCCAGCGTAAATCTAGTAAACTTATTGGCGCTCCCTCAATCTCTGAGGGCCTTGACTCTCTGGAGCATCGACGGAATGTCGGTTGTCTCTCACTCTTCTATCGTTATTTCCATGGCCGTTGTTCTAACGAAATTGCTAGCCTGATTCCTTGTAGACTCATTACAACGCGCGATACAAGATCTACAAGTCGCTCCCACCCCTATACTCTCCGGGTCAAATTTGGACGTATCGTCAAGTTTCGGGAATCTTTTCTAAGCTGAACAACACGAATGTGGAACAGTTTACCATCTTCTGTTTTTCCCTCGTCATATGAGCCCGAAACTTTCAAACGGGGCGTACATCGACACCTCGTTCAATTAACATCCTAACCCATTTCCCTCACCCTTAATTCCTTTCCTACCGAGGCTGTGCTTAAGTATCATAGGGCATCCCCTGAGCTTTGGCATCATCATATACATAAAAAAAAATTTATAAATTTCAGATGTACGAAAATGCCTCCAGCGTGCATATACACTATTTATCTTGACTATCATTGTATTTACATACAGCGAAAAAAATATAAAATCATCATAAAAAATGATAATTTCAGATTATATGCACCTAACTAGCTGCTTAATAAATTAACCATGTTTATTCAGTTATTCAAAATGACGAAAACTAAATATCTCATTCTTAATTTTAAGCACATGATCATCTAGATGTTTTGCAGACGTACATAAATATGTTTTTATGAATTAATTAGAAACACTTAACAAAATTTTTACGCATAGGAAGCATAAAAATGTTTCACAATATTATTGTGGCACTATTGACGACATTCTATTTGAGATATTTTCCGGAACTGGTTTTTGATTTATGGTATTAATTAAATATTAACGTGGTCACTGATCCACAGATTTTGGCGGAGAACAGCGAGACTGCGCATTCACGTGACTTAATCAAATAGTAAAAATTAATATGAGTACAAGCGAACCATAATGTTTGAATCAGTGACCAGTTTAACTAGTTTATAACTTTCGTCGGAATTACATTAAAGACTTTTATGTCAGCTGTTGCATTAAGTCATTTTAGTAGAAAAAAAAGGGATTACATGGTGTGAAAATAGAAAGTTTTCCGAATCTGGTCCTATATCTTCTTTTAGGATATGCATCAAGATAAAATTCTTCAACCCTTGAATATTTCTTTATGGCGTTCTTTAAATTCTTTCCAGTAGCTTTAGAGATTCGTTAGTCGGATTTGATAATAAGAGCTCTAAGCACATCGCTCTGCACCGTCTTTACGAAAGTTAGGCATAAAGATTTCAAGCTCGTCTTCAATATTGCATTGTAGCTTTATTATTTTTTATCCATATTAAATTTATTTATATATATAAATCGCATGTACCTAAATGAAATAATAAATGGAACGTTGTTGAGTTTTAGCAGGAACTTAGTCTCCACAGCAATGTTGATTTCAGCACAAATTAAAGTTTTTCGTTGTAACAGCTGTTTACTTTGTTTAAGCCGCGCGATATAGTATACAATTATTACCAAATATGGTTATAAAATAGAATTTGAACGAAATGATCTCGAATCTTTACCATTTATGGTAGGATTTCAAAATATATAATTGTTATTAAAAGTTGGCATTAGTGTTTTTAGTTTGTGATGCCAGTTGTCAATTTCGGGAGATTGACCCAAATTTGGTGAGTAAATATTTTCATTTCCTATTTGTGTTTATGTTTTGGTTTTGATAGATTTAATGTGGATTGATTTCTTCTGCACACGTTATTGATTTAAATTTGTGTCGTGAAATCATTTTCGTCATGTAAGTGAAATCTAAGTTGTTTGTTCACATTATTGGTATTTCAAATAAATTAATTCTATTTACTTTCAGAAACTTACAAAGAGAAAAAATATTGCCGAAACATGTAAGAGAAAATTAACTTAAATTTTTTTCAGAAAAGTATAAATTATTTATAACATACGGTTCTTTGTGATGATTTTTTCCAGGTGACGATAACGGTGTTTTGAAGAGCTGTGAATCCAGTTCCAACACATGGGTGGTTTTTTTTAGGTGAATGTTCTAAAATAATGCGAGCCATAGAAAATTATGTACGTATGGATAAACAATATCTTGGAACAGCCTATACATTACCTGTTTTAATTTGAATATATTAAACCCTTTGCATAAGTCTGTTTTGCTTTCCTAATACATTTATAATAAATTAACATATACAGCACGTTGTACGGATCAGCAGTGAAAAGCTTTGATCATATACATCAAAATATGTTTCCTCTATTCGTTAGCTCATTAACATCTAAGAATTTGTTGAATCTTATTAATAATTAATTATAAACAAAGTATTAAGGAGCACTTTTTGAAAATTTATTTCGATAGACTATTATTTGTTTTTGTTTTTTTAATCAAAACAAAAGTAGTAAGATTCTGAAAATCATGTAA
Organism: Leptarthrus brevirostris; assembly: GCA_964036015.1. Taxonomy (NCBI): domain Eukaryota; kingdom Metazoa; phylum Arthropoda; class Insecta; order Diptera; family Asilidae; genus Leptarthrus; species Leptarthrus brevirostris. Next base: position 94,688,694 of record OZ038374.1, read on the forward strand.
AATATCTCATAAGTACCTATTCTACAGGTGTACCAAAATAGCGGAGTAATTGGTCTCAGCTAGCTGAAAAAATGGTGTGGAAGAGTGCAAGGAGAGGGGTGGGGGGGGGGGGGGGGGGGGGGTTCAACCGTAAATTTATAAAATTGAAATTTATATGATACGCACATCACCATTTTATTTTATCTTTTGATCTACTTAACGTATCGACATCATACTCACGCCAAAAAAGGTTCTAAGTTGCTTAGAAGCGAGCTGTTTTTTTTTTATTTCAATTGAAAATATTCAGGCGTATTGTTTTAAGGGGGACTTACACCTGTAAAAAAACAAGAAAAGATTTTCATTTGAATTTTTTTTTATTTATTAGTAGAACAATAGAATATCGCACATGATTTTTTTTCCATAGTCATGTTGACTTACAAGACCTTGAGATGACATTAACAGCGCGCGCCTCAAAAGTGAAGGGTTGAACAGTGTACTTGATTAGATCGACCCTAGTTATCTGAAATCAAAAATCCAAGAAGACTTTCAATTATTGTTACATTAGTGAGGTCCCGATCGTTCACTTTTTCAAAATTTCGATTTTTCACAAAATGGCGGGTATTTGTTCACAAAAGTCATTTTCGTACTATGTTTTTTGTATTATGTAAAACTGTCAAAATGCAATAAATCAAAATTTCTTAAAAATGAACGATCGGGACCTTGCTAAGTGTTTTCTGAAAAAATTAAAAAAAATTTAAGCCAATACGTTGATTTGTTCTCTCGTAATCGTGTACACCAGTTTGGAACATTAAAGTTTTGGAAAACCGCGTTCAAAGTTTCAGAACAGTACAACACGTGAATCATGGTACTTACGTGAAGTATCGTTAGAAACTGAGTGACTCGAAAAAACCTCTCCTAAAAATATGCATAAACACACACATTGACAATAGAATACAGGAAAAGCGTGAAAACTATTGACAGAACGAGTAGCTACACGTGAAATCATGATTAACGCGGAGGCGATCCAGGAGCGAGCGAATCTGACGTGACTTTAAATTATTTTTTTTGAGCTATACTCTCGAAATAGAGACGAATCCTTTTACAGGCTGATTTATAAGACCCTTTAGATCAGAAAAATGTAAAAAAAAAAAATAGATTTTTTGAAAGTGACAAAATGTAAGTCCCCCTTAAACATTCCGAATACCACGTAATACAGTTCCGATGGGAATGCTTGACGCGTTTAGTCTAAACGCATCGGAATCAAATTCGGTGGCGCACATCGGCACGCCTAAATGACATAACAGCAAAAGTGTCTGCAATTTAAGAAAAAATCAGTTATTGATTTATCAAAAATGGAGAGCATAATTTTGAGTTTTAATTTTGAAAATCTAGAGCGTAGAATCATAAGAAAAAGAGAGCGAAAATCGTTGAGCGACAAGACAGATTTCATGAAACTTTGAGTTGTAGAGTAAGTTCAACGAATTACAAACTATTTTATTTGTTCGAAATTTATTTATTTTTAGTTTTCCAAAAACTTCCGAATAAGCAAAGAAGCATTTCAGTAAGTCTTGCAGGAGTTGCAAAAAAAGGTGACACTTGTAGGATCGGAGACAATAACAGGAGAACAAAAACTGGCTGCCTTTTTTCATGAAGGAAATTATCAGCATAGTTTGGGAAAAGACTATCATTTTGCAAAATAGCGCAATCAAAATTTTGGGAAAGGTTTTAAATATAATCGAAGAAACCGTGTGCCCAAAGTGAATTGACATAACTATGAAAGGAGTAGAGATTAATGAGTCAAAATTGCACCTTTTCAACAGAACTGGATTTCCTAGAGTGATTTTATGTTTTGATGGAACTCACATTGATATGGTATAGCCTAATGACAACAATCACTTTATTCAAAATAGAAAAGTGCGCTATAGCTTAAATGTTATGATAGTTAGAAATTAAAAATATTTTCGAATCTTCTATCTACATATACTTGTATGTTGTTGCCGGTCAGAGTCCCGCCATCAATTTAACTGTGTCCTTAATTTTTATACCAATAGCAGACTTTTTTCCTCGAACATTTTGTCGTCGGCGTTGGAACCATCCCCAAGCCCTAGACCATTTCTACTCCGGAAGTTATTAAACATTTACTAATAAGAATTTTTTCTATCACTTGTAGTTTTTTTTTTTTTTTGTAAACACGAAATTAAGATTTGGTTAAAATTTTCCCGATCAAAAAAGCACTTTTTTCATTCATTTACAGTTTTGTTGAAAAGTATTAGTCAGAGTGGGGTGCAAATTACATTAATCGTAAGGAAAACGAATGCATTCGAGATGTTCCATATCGAAAATGTATAGCTATCGAGTTATTGCGAAAATGAAAACTCGGAGAGACCACCAAAATGCCGATAATTTTGTACTGTCAGAAGGCTGAGAAAAATTCAAAAAATTATATCTTCGGTAATTTTTAACCGAGTTCGATAATTCTGTCGCAACCCTTAATTATCATGTGTCATTTACCATATTCATTTTCTTTTTGTGAATACAACTCAGGTGCATGCTTTGTTTCGCTCACTCTCAGTATGAATGAAAATTTAGCTATTGTTGAAGAATATGCAGCATGATAGACATTATGTAAAGCAGCAGAAATGTCCCAAGATAAAAGGATGTCTTTCACATTTTACAACTTGATGAAAGGTGGCGAAAATTTAACTTGATGAAAGGAAGAAGAAGAAAACATTCGAAATTTTGCGCTATTTTAACCCGAAAATTTTCCGCCATTTTGTTTCTTAAATTTTAAATTCATATTCGTAATTATCGACCACGAAAACCCTTCAATACTAAATTTTGTGAAAATTCCACCACTTTCAAAAAAAAAATCCGACATTTTGTTTTCGGAAATTTTAATATCATACTTGCAAGCAGCGACCCAAAAAACTCTTATTTACTAAGTTTCGTGAAAATCGGAAGGTTTTTTGAAAAAAATATAGTCCACCATTTGGGTTTTTTTCGTAATCATTCCCCCAAAAACCCTTAAGGGGGGGGGGGGGGGGGGGGATTACTATAATTTTGGTCAGGAAAAAACGATTTCTTTTAATGGATTATTTGTAGCACAAGATCTTTTGAACAAGTAAATAAATTATTAATTCGCAATTCAAAATTTTACCTTAATTATCCGGACCATGCTTCAAACTTTACATGCGTTTATCTCGTAACAGCTTTTTTGTGGCTAGCTTTCATGATAACTCTAAAACCATTAGCTCGATTGCTTCGAAATTTGAACTCGGTGTTGTTTGACCTAAAATGAAGGACAACAACAAAAATGAAGGTATACAACAAAATGCGTGGAAAACAATAACATCATATCAAATTTGTGTATCGAATAAAAACTCAAATCATATTTTGTGATTAAATTAATAAAACTATACTAAGATATAATGAGCACCTTTTTTGCACTAGACAAATTAACTTTTCTGTATCTATTTTTCACAAACAAGATTAGAAGTAATGTATCTGAATATTTGAGCGGTATGAAATAGATCTGTATGTAATATGTAACCGCAGCCTTACTTACTTCCTTCACATATTTCAGAAATAATTCTAAATTAAATTTTATGTTTAGAAATAAGCAATAATTTAATAAATCAATGGATTGAAATTAAAAAAAATAAGAGTTACCGTTTTCTAACTAAAATTTCTGAAATATCGTATGTTACTAAGAGAAAACGTTTGAACTTAGAGTTGCTATAGTTCAACTTCTTAACGCACGGATAGATTTGGATAATTCTATTTTTTCTAAATAGAGTATCATCCCTTCTCACACCCGCACACCCTTATACCCACCCATACTTACTCCTTAATTCCATTTTTCTTTGTAGTATATATTTGTACCTAAATTTGTTACTGAGACAAAACGTTTGCATCTACAGTTGCCATAGTCGAAATTCCTAACACGTATACCGATTTTAATAATACTTCTTTTTAAATACAGTATCATCCTTCCCCATCATCTACACTATCTATCCATCTACGTTATCCATTGCAAGTCGTAGGCGCGGGCACCAGCTAGTTTTAAATTTTAATTTGCTTTCAGATATGCATATAAGAGGTGTAGATGCCAACTTGATCAAACCACGATTCGCACATATGGAATTTAAGTAAGCATGATATATTGAAGAACAACATATAAATGGAATTAGAGCATTTTTACGATACACAATTATCTCTACAATTATCCCGTAAGCCTTTTTGGGGCATGTGGCGGGAGAAGAACTTCACCCGATTCCAAACCACTGGCATTTTCGTCACTTTTATCGTAATCTGTTGTCAGCAGAAAAAAAACATGGGTCGCTGCCGGTGGAATTCGAACCTGGTACCTCCGACACGTCCAGAAAGCCGATATAATAAGGCGCACTGCAAAGCTACAAATGTAATTGAGAGACCAATTCTGCCCTCAGAAGCACAAAAGGAAGTGAGTTTCGAGAAAATTGATGTTTTGTAAATATCGGTTTTAGTAATTTGGGGAAATAGAGAAAATTTCTTAGGAGATTTTTCGTAAGGTATCCGATGACATAAGAATTAAGAATATGCATTTTTTTGAGATAACGATTTTGCGCATGGGAGGGTAGAAATATAAGAATATAAAAAATAGGTTTCGATGTTTACTAGGAGCTCGAGAACTCCACTATGATCCGAAGAAAACTGTGAAAATTCTGAACGTCTGTTTAACACTACATAATACATATATTTCCACTTCAAATCTGATGAGCACGAAACAAAATTCCTCAAATATGAGCAATATTTGAATCGAAGCGATGAAACTTAACTTTAGTAATACTTACATATATTGAGGGAATTTTTAAAAGAAATGTTGAGGAAAAGATCCAAAGAGGTAATGTGGTCAATGGTGGGATCCATTATTTCAGGTGCAAACTGGGACAGGTCTTGTGATAACCATGGAAGTAGGATAATCCTGAAGCTTGTCAAAAATAATATATCCGAGCCATTCACTGACTTAGGCAGACTTTATACTTCTCTGGTTAGACCCTTTCTTGAATATACTAGTTAAGTTTGGTCACCGTTTTACGGATCTTACATTGTATCGAATCAGTCAGTGATACAGATAGTGTTGCAGTGTCGTCCAGCCTCTGCAAGCAGAAGAAGAAAGCTGATGGGACATCACTGGATGGAGGAGGAAATAAAAGGAGGTGTCTTATAAGTAAATGCTTGCGCTGACCCGGGGAAACGAGGTTAGGGAAGAAAAGGGACCCGAGTAAGTGTTCCTAGAGAGGTTCGTCAGTGAACTTCCAGAGAAAGTCTGGTCTGCTGGTGACTTTATAAGATTTTCAACTCTCCAGAAAAAATTATCTTTCCCTTTCCTTGAAAACTCTCGGACAGATATCGTATTGAATCACAATTCTCCTGCATGTGAAAGCTGTACTACCTGACGTCTTGTAGATTTTCAAAAAAACTGAGACTGACCCGCTTCACCTATCAAAGTTTATATTGGAAAAGTGCCCCTATTGACACTACCGCCAAATATTTCAACTTTTTTGCCGATTATAATCGGCTAATGAAGTTAAAATTATTTTCCAGTTTACACTGTTACTTGTAAATCGTAGATCTTTTACTATTGACGATTTCAGGGACATTCTTCTTTCGAAAAATATGTTTTATGCGAAATTATTTCGTCTTGACAGGTAAGTTCACGTCCGATATTTTTCTTTTGTTGCTATTTTTCTCAAGTGGGGTTATAACCTTAGGTTACGGTTACTCCAATATCATTCGTGATATTCCCGGGAAACTAAAGTTATCTGCAGAAATCGATATTATACATGTCAGTGCGATGGATTCTGTAAAAGACTGTATCAGATAAGTACTTTGTTAACTACTATTATTTATTTTCTTTTTCTGAAAACCTTATTTTTGTATTTTGCGGATAATTGAAGTACCATTTCGTACATCACCCTATGTGCCTTTTATCATAATTACAAACATAAGTAAATATTAACGCTTCATGACTTTCAAATAAATATTCAAAATATCCTTATATATATAAAATTAAAAAGTATTTTATGCTTTTCGTTTATGTGAAGTCGGTTCAACTTTTTTTTAAACTCTTTTATTTTTCACTTTTTAGTGCCTTCACATATACGAATCGAAGAATGCTGTTCGTACGAACACAGAAACTTCAAAAGTTCCAGAGAATTCTGCAAATTCGCCAACATATTACGAAATTAGTAACCGTCACCCCTTCATACCCTTACCTTAGATACAAAATTCTTGTAATGGGTCTAGTGCACCACCGTACTCTATAAAGCAAGAGAGAATCATCTTAGTCAATCTAGGTACAACAATATTTATCATTTATCAATCAAGGAGCGTATTTTGTACAACAGAATCAAAATCATCAAAATCGGTCTGGGCCTAACGAAGCTATGCGCAACAACTCCTCCAACTATCAATGCAAGCTACAATTTTTGTTCTGAATACCAATAGATACTCTATGCATTCAAAATCATCTAAATCAGTCCTTGCGTTACAAAGTTAGACTACCCCTCCACCCACTCTAATCTTAGGTCAAAATGTTTCCTCATAGTAACAATAGGGAATCATGCTGTACACAACAAAAAATTATCATTGAAATAAGTATATGTATTAAGAAGTTGCGTAACGCCACCTCCGCATACCACCCCGCCACATACATTTTTGCCGTGGTAACAGTAGGGCAATATATTCTACACATAAAAAGAGTAGTCATTCAAATCAACTTAGACTACCTGTCCCCCACCACCATCCGAGAGCAAAATTTATCCTCTTATTAGGAATGGGGGATTATCCTCTATAAAACATAAAGAGAATCATCCATATCGGTCTATGCGTTAAAAGGTGACATCCACCTCCTCCCCCACTACAATCCCACCGTTTAAAATTTACTCGCAGTACCAATTGGGGAATATACTTTATGCATCAGAAAAAAAATCATCCAAAACGTTCCACGAGTTACGAAGTTAGACTACCTTTCGTGAAGCTCTTTTATCGGCGCGAAAGCGCACCCCGACTACGTTGGAGAAGGGTAAGTTTCAACGGCGCTCCTTTACACGTGTTGGGCGCCACGTGGTTTTCGAGCCCACGAACTCACGAAATGAACAATATCGCAAGAAAACAAAATATCTCAGTTTTGACATTATGACACTTTTATAATTAATCCAACCGAAATTCTACTTAACTTTTCATTTGAGTTGCTCCCAATTATTTACTTCCTTCTCGTCGAACCAGACTCCTTCCGTCTCCAACTTCCTTCTATTTGCCACAAAATATGTTCTGCTGTCACAACTTTCACTCTATAATGTATTACACAACTCTGGATCGTTCTCCACTTCACACTTTTCTAATTAATTCTTAATTTTCTTTTTGACATCTGGCTCTATACGTCCTTTTCACTTCTCTTTGTAAAATTTTAACTTTTACCTTAAGCGTAATATACTGCAATCTTGATTAAATTGGGTTACGCGCTTCACCTAGCAAAATCTTTTACTGAAAAAGTGCCAAGTAGAAGACCAATTATTATATAATGATTACTTCTGTTGAGTTTGGGATGTTTCGCACCAAATCATAGGGTTCCTGGTAAATATTTTTAAATCATATTCTTTAAGATACTTGACTAATCGCCCTTTTCTTTTAAAAATCCTAAGGTATATCGTTAAATTTTATAGAATAGTGACAGAAATAGACGGTGCACTAGTCCAAAATATAAAGAAAATTTGGCGAAAGCCAAAGCACGGTCTTCGAAAACTGGTTGAATTGTAGAAAGATAAATAGTACCTCCTGCCAATTGTCTGATATAAATATAAAAAATCTTTGCAGAATTATTTTCATCACACAACAAGAGAGCTTGCACACAACAAAGAAGCTACTACATAGCCGAATATATGGGTTTACGCCGTAACACCCTTCCTCTCTCCATCCCACCTTAGGACGATATTTTCATTATAAGGAATGGGAGATCATGCACAATACAACAACAAAAGAATCATCCAAATTGGTCCAAGAATTATGAAGTTAGGTTTCACCCCACCCAATCAAATATATTTTTTCATGGTACCAATCGGGGCGTATACTCTACCCGACAAATAAAGAATCATCTAAATCGGTCCAAGCGTTAAGAAATTATGCACGATCATACAAAAAAATAAAAATAAAAAAATTTATAAAATTTAAAAAATGCATGTCGAACTTATAACCTCTCGGTTTTGGGAAGACGGTTAAAAATAAAGCAAACAGCTTTGCAGAATCACTAGAATCTCTTGATGGTGAAGATCGTGAGGACGATAAGTACAGGTAATTTTGTTGGCATATAGTTAACAAGGTTTTATTTGAATGTTTACTTTGTTTTTAGGTCACTACATACCATACATCGCGGATTTACTCTATAACACCTGACACTACGAAGCTTCCTTAATGTACTTTTGTTATAGTAGTCCTATCGTATGCGTTTCCAGTTTGGTCTCCTTTGGATGTTATCTATATTAGTCAGATTGTCCCGTCTAGCATCGATTTATTAGATTTGTCTTGCTTGACCTTTTTTGGTCTGATTCATCTTGTTGACTTCCGTATTTGAGTAGGCCTGGGTCAGTTTCTTAAGAAACTCATGAATGCAGGCTCAATAAGTCCGCTGTTTTATTTGCATTTTACTGTTTTCAGGGCGCTGTTAATTCCCCTGAACTGCAAGCATCCTTTAACGTGATAGCTCTAACTCGCCATTGAGAAATCAGAGCTTCTTCCAGACTTCTTACCACCGTACAACTTACAACGTCAATGCTTCATTTCTTTAACAGTTTTTTTTTGTAATGTAATAGATTTTCAATCAGGGACCGAAAATAACCGGTATTTTTTATTGCACTTTTTTTTTTTGAGAGCACTATCGGCCGATGATATGACTACAAAAAATTGGACTTTTTTTTAAAAAGTCAAAAAATATAAGTAAAAATATTTTTTTTTATAAAAGTCATTTAAAACCGGTTATTCTTTGACTTATATTTGTCCAGTCAAATAATAAAATTCATTTAAAAAAAAAAAAATTTGAGAATTGAAAATATTGAGTTTACTCACAGGAATATTTGAATATAATATAGTAGTAGTATGGTAATAAAGTTTATGTGTGGAATATAAAAACGTGTTACGTCCACAATTAGCGCGGTTGCTGAGAACTGAAAAGGAAAATAGAATAAGCAAAAGAAAACCAAAGTTAGTTACACTTACCTGTGTGGTGTTCTGTCCGCAAATAAAAATGAGAATAATGCTACAAGAGAAATTAATTTTACTTACAGGAAGCAATCAAAGGTCCTACTTACCTGGTGGAGGAGCATAATCTCAAGCAGGTCCCTCCTTCCGGAAATAACCGCACTGAAGATGAAGAAGACCCATGATGACGCTGATGTGAAGTCCCTAAAAGAATCCTCACCTAGAATTTTCCTTACCATAATGAGTATCCAAGAACAAGTAATCCAAAAGAATAAGGCATTGTCACCATAAAGTACTTTGAAACTTCCACTGATGTGCTGTAAGAAAACATCGCGAAAAGGCGAAGGTTACTGAACGAGTTACGAATGCAATTAATGATGTAATGTACCTGAATGTATATTATCCATGGCCGAAGATGCGACAGTCGGATCGATCTTTTCTAAATAACCCCGTGATTGGAGTTGCTGCGACGAAAAGAAGCTGTAATGAAAATATAATAGGAGTAGAATTAGAATAGATAGGATAAGGTTGGTGAATAAAATATTGAATTATATTAGTTAGAAGAAAATATAGGTATACATAGATTAATAATTAATGAATGAATTAGGATAGATAGGACAAGGCTGATGAGTAAAGTATGCAATTATATCAGTTAGAAGAAAAGATAGGTATAGAGGCAGGATTCTTAATTAATGAATTGAAATAAAGCTCGAATAGTAAGAGAAATTAGTAGTAATTGGAAATTAAGTAGTTAAGGATAAGGATATTTAGGAATAATTTACTTACTTGTGAAGATAATGTAAGCCCGACGGAACTGCTCATGAATCTACGGAACTGCTAAAAAAAGGAAAGAAAAGAAAACAATTAGCAATATTACCCACGAATATTAGTAGTTGTATAAGATAAATTTATTTACAAAACCATACCTTTTGGATTTTCTCTCCTATTGCAACGGAAAATTAACAAATACCACTTTCTAACCTCAACACAAAACAACCGAGAATATTACACGAAACTTTAATTTCCGGAAATAACGAACGACTTTTCCGGACTGACTGTAACCCAAAGTATAGGTTGGTTATACACGCCGCCATGAAATAATATTATTAACAAATTTGGAGACACGTGCACCCGAATGTCAGATGAAACTTTGGAGTTAAAATTAGCATCTTTTCCAACATTTTAAAATTTTTCCAAGTATGCAGAAATGGAACCTGGATTCCGTAGATGAACTTAACATAAGAAAAACGAATTTAATTAATAAAATTATAAACCGATTGGAAAAAGTTCAACCGATTCATGAGGAAAATGTCATAATAGGGGCACATTTGCTATTTAACCAACCCCTTTGGTATGTGAAGCAGTCAGTTTGGTGCTAATTTTGGAAAAATATGGAAAAGTAAAACAGTGAAAGTTTAAAAGTTAATTCCAATCAAGGGAAGAAAAGACAGAGGAGCCTGCAGAGGAAAGGACGCAAGAAGGCATTAGAGTAAAAGGAGGAGTCGGAAATCCAAAAGATGAGTACACCTTTTTAATTTAAATTTTATTGTCTTTAGGTTTTCTTTTATAAAATATTACAACAAAAAATCAAAATTGCTAATTGAATATTGGTTAAAGATTGGTCGGTAGTATTACGAGTTTATTGTATTAGTGTATCGTGCGAATTTACTCGGGTAAATTATAAATATAGATATTTGATAGAAGTGATCAAATAGATTTAAAATTTAGTCTTGTGGATAGGAAAATTCATGCGATTTAATAAAAATAAGTGAAATTTGGTTAAATATAGAACTAGTTATTTTTGCAATATTTGTTTTCATTAAAGTTGAATTGATCGGAGATATTCTTCACTTTGAGTCGGTAACATTTGAGTTCGTGGACTCTAAAACCACGTGGCGCCCAAAAACTTTAAGAAAAGCACATAACAAACGTACATATTGCTTCATGTTGAAAATATGCAACAAACAAATATTGAAAAAGACGGAAATTTTACATTAAAGAACTTTTCTTCAATTCAAAGGTTTTTATTTAATTTTACAAATAATAACTTTTTAATACTATTTTCTGATAAATTCGTTCTAAAGCCGGTAAGTAGCAATTTAAACGCAGAAAAAGCCCTTTCAACACTTACTTCTGTGGCTGAAACTGCATGTAACAACATTGCTGCCTTATATAGAAATGGTTAAATATACTTCTTTTCATTCCCACATTTCTTGAATGGTATATAGTACTAATATACTAAATATATGGAAGTTCCATTAAACGTTATCGTTCGGCATCGTTAACTACTACTATGTTATATTCGAATTTTACTGAGTACCTCCTTGAATAACTCAATATTTTCAATACTCAACTTTTTTTTAGAAATGAATTTTATTATTTGACTGAAAAATAAAAGTAAAGAATAACCGGTTTTTAATGACTTATAAATAAAAATTAAAATGAAACAGTTATATAATAACCCCATCCCATTTTTCTTAAAAGTCATTAAGGTCACCATCCTTGCTTTCAACTAACGAAGTTTCAATAAAAAACATCAACTTAGAGTTATTAATTTAATTTAGTCTCAATTGCTTTTTTATTCGTCGGTTCAAAGGTAAAACTCATTAAGTCGCATAAATGAGTAGTGGAAATTATGAAGTTTTAAGAAATGTTTTGTCTTAAAATTTAGTTTCTATGTACATTTTATTGATTTTTTCTGTATGCTGTTACAGCTAGTATTATTTAAATATTCAAAGAACAATTTACATTCTGGAGCCTTTAATTAATAAAAAATTGGAAAAATACACGAATTTTACCTCCCAAAATTAAATAACATTGATGTACTTAATGAAAAAAATTAATATTGATAATAAAATAGCTTTAAAAAAAAAAGTTGAACCGACTTCACAAAAAGCGCTAAAAAGCATAAAATAATTTTTTTTAATTTTATATCTATTACGACATTTTGAAGTCGGTGCAAATCAAACAAACCAAACAACTACAACAAAAGTATTTAATCGTCATTTCTTATGATCCCGTAAACTGAAACGTTCAGGTAGTATTAGGTATTATTTTCAATTGTGGTACTGTAGTTGTTTTATTTGTTTAATTTGCACCGACTTCAAAATGTCGTAATAGATATAAAATTAAAAAAAATTATTTTATGCTTTTTAGCGCTTTTTGTGAAGTCGGTTCAACTTTTTTTTTGAAAATTTAAAAGTTAGTTTTAACCCCCTACCTCACCCCCATTCCACTAAACTTTTTTTCTCATGGTATTAATCAAGGAACATACTCTACCGAACATGAAAGGAATCATCGAAATCGGTCCACGCGTTACGAAGTTACTACCCCTCCCCCTCCCCACCACCACCATAGGACCAAATTATTCTCCTATTAGCAATGGGGGATCACACTCTATACAACAGCAAAAGAACCACCCAAATCGGTCCACGTGTTATAAAGTTAAGTCCCACCCTCCCCCACCTCCACCCCACCAACATTTGTTTTCTCGTAGTATCAACCAAGGATCTATCTATCCAATAGAAGAAGAATTATCCAAATCGGTCCACGCGTTACGAAGTTAGACTACCCCTCCCCCCACCCACACCTTTCACCATAGGACCAAATTATTCTCCTATTAGGAAAGGGGGATCATACTCTATACAACAGAAAAAGAACCATCGAAATCGGACCACGCGTTACAAAGTTAGGTTCCACCCCACCCCCGACCACCATCCCCCCAACATTTTTTTCACCTGGTATCAACCACGGAACATACTCTACCCAACAGAAAAAGAATTATCCAAATCGGTTCACGCGTTACAAAGTTAGAATACCCCTCCCCTCCTGCCCCCACCCTAGGCCAAATTTTTTTCTCGTTTTAGTAATGGGGGATCATACTCTGTACAACAAAAAAAGAACCATCCAAATCGGACCACGCGTTACAAAGTTAGGTTTCACCCCAACCCCCCACCCCCACCCCCACCACCACCCTACCACCTACCACCACCACCCTCCTCTCCGCTCTCATCTACAGGGTGTTTCAGATCTGACGTGCCAAAATGAGTGGGGTGATAGATCTCACCTAGACAAACAAAAAATTGTATGGCAGGGGGGGGGGGAACTGTCAACTTTTGGGAGTTACAGGGTGATTCATAAATTTATAAATTTTAGTTTTTGATGGTATCCACATTTTATTTTTATCTCTTCATCTACGGCGCACCTCGTCCAATCCAGCGGTTAGGAAATTTTTCACTTAGTATTACCTTAACAATGTTAGCCATATGCGCTGTTACTCCATCGTGTTGGTGAAACATTCACCTAAGATTATCCATAGGGTTCTCCTCTATTAGATCTGGCAGTGTATTGTCCAAAAAGTCCACATAAAATTCACTATTAAGTACTTGCGGCAAAATGAATGGTCCTAACAATTGGTTTCCGATAATACCAGCCCAAACATTGACACTAAATCTCTGCTGAAATAAGGTAACCTGTGCCCTCTGTGGGTCAGTGTTCGACCAGGAGGTTATGGAAGTTCCTGATATCATTTCTGGTGAATTGACATTCATCTGTCCACAGAATTCGGTCCAGAAACGCCCTATCGTCAATGTCGCGTTCCAGAAGCCAAGTGCTTAATTTCAGTTTTCTTTCGGAGTCTCCTTCCAGTAGTCCTTGGGATTGGTGATGATGGTATGGACGTAATCCCCCTCGATGAATAACCCTCCAAGCCTAAGATGACAACAATCCTAATCGCCTTGCGACTCGTTTCGTGCTCGTCTCAGGGTCCTGCCTCACGATGGTGATATTTGCTGCTCGACGTCGGCAGAAGTTCCCGAAGTTTCGGGTCGTGTCTCCATGTCATGTGGAGTCACACTTGCTGTTTCTCTTAACCTTTGGAAAGTCCGTGTAAATACCCGGGATGCTTGCCGGGTGGGGAATCTCCTTTGATATTCCCATACAGCCGCTCTCTCTTTTCCGTCTACTACACCATAAATGTAAATAATATCCGCGTATTCCTCAAATGGAAATTTTACCATTTTTTAATAATTTTTGCTTAACCACACCCGCACTTATTGATTTGTTTTTCAACTATGATAGGTATTATTGCCGACTGACCCTTTTTAACAGCAAAATTTCTATCAGGTACGAGTAACAAAACGCCAGGATACAAGGATGTGAATTCTGGCTAACACATTCTAATATCGGCAATAAAACAAAATTACACTAACATTTTTAAAACTTTTTTGCCGCAATAATTAAAATTAAACCCAAAAGAAACATTTTCGACCCTATATCATAAAAATTTTGTTTACTTAAAGAATTTGCTACCTAAAGTGCAATAAAATAATTAGGTAGTCAGAGATTTCTAAAAATGCAGTTTTTCTAATTCTTTGTATACCTTGGCATATTGCACCTTTTTGGTAAGGTAATAAGACATATAATAAAAACAAAAAACGGGTATACTATTTACATAAATTTCGGAGAAAATGTAATGGTAATTTCAAAACATTTTTTCAATTTTGACCGTGACTGTACCTGCAGTGGTAGTAGTGAGATCAACATTGTTGAAATTTTTGGAAAGGTAATTGTGATAGTTGTTTTTTAGCGTTTGTTTCATGCGGCTGTGTTGGGTAGATGAAGAGATAAAAGAAAATAGTAATGTAGCATACCATGAAAAACTGAAAATTATGAATCACCCTGTAACTCCCAAACGGTTGAGTCCCCCCCCCCCCCTCCCTCCCTTCCATACAAATTTTTGTTTGCCTAGGTGAGATCTATCACTCCACTCATTTTGGAACGTCACTTCTGAAACCCCTGCATATTCGGTTGAGGCAAGCCCATTACCAAACTACTAAGTGCATTAATGACTTTTTCCTGCCAAGTAAAATTGTAGCAAAGCAACTTAGTGATTATTCTACAGTTGCGGAACCGTTATTTAGGAAGTAAATGAGATACTAATGTTTTCTTGAGACATATCATCGAAAACCAATGGACTTAGTGATAGAAACTGTACTTAATGAGTTTTACCTTTGAACCGACGATATAATCTTTGGAATCTTCATTTATAAATAAGTGAACTTGTATTTATAAGTTTAAGTAAACGAAAATTAATAAAATAAGTTTTTTTTTAATTTAAGTATGCTTTTAATTTTATTTTGGAATATATAAAATTTGATCATTTAATAAATTAATTTTAATTCATTTAAATTAAGTGAAATTTGAAAATGTCCGCTAGTGTACAAATAATGAAGATCTTTACGCCCCCAGCTATGCAATGTGGTTTTAGCCGGACATCGAATATTGGGTTAAGGGGGTCCTCTACTCTAGCGGTTTCAAAACATCTTTTTTTTTTTTAAATTTCAATCTATATGTATCTGAGAATACGCCACAGAAAGGATTTCGTGAAAATCACATTCCTTTGCATGTTTCTGGGAACAGAAAGGTACCCGTCTCCGGCCGTTTCCGAGAAACTAAGCGCGGCGCGTCACGACGGCGCTTTTCCAGTTAAAAATCATTGTCTAAAGAATTTACCGGTCCGTTCTTGAGAAGAATGTGGACAACCAAAAACATCAACGTGATGAGGAAGGAGAACTCTACGGCGCCGGTATAGCAGATTAACTCGTAAGTTACTACAATCAAGTTAAACACCGTAATTTATCATTAAACGCGTTTTCCCGAAAGTGTGTTTGTTTAGCTGCCGAGTAAGACTGCTCATAAAAGTATTGGTCCGATTTCAATAATTTTTTTTTTCAATTGTTCAGAAAACATACCGCTATGTTTTGCCGAGTACGATTTGCAAAATTTTATTTTGTTCTATTTTTGTAGCCTCTAATAGGTCAAAAAATGACGTAAAAATGGGAAATTTTTCAAATTGTTGCATAAATTTTACAAATTGCAAAATAAAAAAATCTGTCTCGGGAAATCATAGCCAACGTAACTATGATTATAAAGAATATCAATTTTTAGATTACAAATTAGCCAATTGGCCACAACTTTGCTTAAGCGGGACCTATGCAGTTTCAACATAAATGTCATCAATGACGTTTCAAGGTCGCGAGAGTTATTTTTTGTCATCTTCAAAAGTAAAATTGAAAAGTCAAAACATGTATCTTCGAAATAAAAAATTTTTTTAAATGTATTCAGTAGATCCTTCGCAATTTATTCCCCAAAACACCGCTCAATTTCAGGCCTCGAGAGTAGAGGACCCCCTTAACCCTTGATAGTTATAGACTTACGTTACTAAACAATGAGAAACATTTAAACAGTTACATTCCAATGCAGTCAGAGCTGTAAAAATTTGCATACCCATATGCGGATCCACCCTTAGTCCATGACGTGGTTTCAATATTTAACAGCGTTTATAAATTAGATAACGTTGCGTTCACGGTTTACTTGAAGCTTTAGTTATCCGAGTAGGTAATAAATATAATTCCTTTGTGCAAAGGTCAAGGAAACTTGTTTGAGTTAAGGATCTTTAACCAAATGAACCCGCTCTAGGTACAAAATTAATTAATTAACATATAAAAAGGGAAGTAATTTTACTGCAACTGCGATATATGCACAGTTTCGGCAGTGCTACGTGCTAATCTCAAAATGTAAACGGAACGGTAATAGACGGAAAAATAATAAATATCTTTCTTAATTAAAGATATTAAAGGTATCCTCAAATAAATTAGAAAAAGTTAACTGATTTTACAGAACTATACTTAGATCAAAATAAAATAAGAACAATCGATCCTTGCGATTTTAGTTATTAGCATGGATTCAATTAAATTAAATATTTCAAAGAATAATTCGATGGGCCTACCAACAAATTCATTTCGAAGAAATTTTCTGTTCTTCGTTTTTTTTTAGGCAAAACGGGAAAACTCTAATTATTCAGAAAAAATATATAAATAAGAGATTTTATTTTTATAAATTACCGTTATTGAAAAATAAAACGAATGCTCGTAGTAAGGATGTAGTGAATAGTTTTGTAATGATAATTTCTTTATATAATGTTTAGGCGTAATGAAAATTTTGTAATAGTAAGTAATTTTTTTTTAATAATAATTTTTTTTACCTTTGTACTTTTGTAATAATGATAAATTTTTTTTTTATTTATAGAATAGAAAGTTCGCACTTTTATAATAATAAATAAATTTTATTTTCCCAACGTTTGAATAAAAAGTCTGTACTTTTGTAATAGTAATTTTTTTTATATATATAATAATTATTTTTTTTAACCATGTAATGGAAAGTGATACTCTTCTTTAGTAATGATTAATTTAGTAATTGAATTTTTTTTAACTGTGTAAAAAAAAATGTTTTCAAAATTTTTTTCCTTGGGGGGTGGAGGAATGTTGTATTCCGTGCAGGTGTATATTCGTCTCATGAGCAGATCTTTATCACGGAAGCAGATTTTCACACCTGTGGTAAAACACAGAAGTGAAAATCTTCCGTTATTTAAAAGTTTTTCTACTGAGGCGGAGCACGTGTGCGAAGTCAAGATTCTTCATCTACCCGGAAGAAGAATGTTGACAAAAACATTTCCGAAAACGGAATCTTCTTTTAAAATTCTGAGTTAACGGTTAGTTAGTAGCTGATAGTCCGTTAAAAGTAGTCGTTGTTAGTCCGTTAAATGCCGTAGTCATTACGCAGTGAATATAGAGTAGTTAATTATAAGTTGCGAATTATTAAACGAGTTGCGTGGGACGAAATTAAAAGTTGTAAAAGAAAGTCGAAAAAAGTAATTGCTTTTGTTAGTTGAGTTGCTGGCGATATCGTTAAGAGCCGGGTTCCTAATGGTGATATTATTCGAAAGTGAGTTTTAAGAGTTCAGGTAGTCGGTCGTGAAAAGTTAACCGTTATTTTGTGAAACCATCTAATATTAGAAGAAGTATTCAAAAGTTTAGTTAAGCAACAAAAGTATACTGATGAAAACTTGTGTAAAAGCTTTTATTAAGTAACCTAAGAGTACGTGTAAAGGCATTAATCAGAAAATTAGCTACGAACTAGAAGTGTACATGTGGGAAAGAATTGTATGATGCAAAACTTAAATAAAGCCTAAGTTAGTGAAATAAAGATATTACTAGAACTAAAATAACATGTGTTACTATTAACCGAATTACTAGATCCATTACCTCAAAATTTGAAGTTTGTGTATTCACCTGTCACCTCGCCGAGAGAAGTTGTAACTTCCTCAAACCACCGAATAAATACATCAATAAATACAGCATAGATTAGCGCAGCCCCAAGATGTCCCTCAGGAGAGATAGTTGTAACTCTCCATCATCACCACAACAAATAAATACAACAGACGCTATATCACAGCCTTAGCATAAAAGGAATTATGGTAAAGGAACTGGGTTTATGCATAAATTATCCAAAGGAAGGTTATAAGACATTCTCTGCAATTCCTGAAGAGTACAAATAAATTGGTGAACTAATAAACTGAAGTCGTTTTATTGAACAACCCCAAAAACAAACATAAAGAGTGAACTTTTTGAAAATGTGCATAATTAACAACAGTCGATATCCGTTTCGTTGTCGCAGTGACAAATGACAACACTCATCCTTGCAACCCAAGCTATATCCAGGTTCATGTTTCCCTCTGATGGGTAGTAAATGGGCTTGAAATTGATTCCCTTGTCCCAAAATCCAATCAACTGTAGTTGAACCACGGTCGAACATTGCTGTCGATTTGTATTTTTTGTGCAATTTAACGATGCACTTGTTGTTCCGGTATGGGGATAATTTTAAATTTTCCGGAAAGTGGAGGAGTCATGGACCACTATACCATGTCATGAATATGTGATTAGCTTTCAGTTAGTCTCGCGAGCGTCGTGGTATGAGCTCGATAATTTTTCTAAAGGACATGGCAAATGGTTATACTAACAGCAAAACATATTGGTCAAGCTTAGTTCGCAGCTCTGAAAGAAACGATGGTTACTCGACGGAAGAAGTTTAATGAAATTCACTCTCGTGTGACGTGAGCGTAAATCTCAGAGGATACATCACCTCTTCTCCATACAATAAGCCGATATGTCGGGTGCACACGGGGAATTAAAAGAACCAACAGGAAAAAAAACGGTGGATCCCTTTTTGTCTATTATAATGAAGTATTTACAAAAAGACACGTCGTGGTGTCATATGTAATGTGCCACGGTTGCACGTAGCTGAGTCCAAGTCCCGGAATTGTCTTGAGACAGGCTATAATGACGTTTTTATGAACTGCTAGCTTCTAGGTTCCATCACGTAATCCTAAAAGCTCAGTGATGTATGTTCAGGCGCCTGCATGAAATGCGGATCACATACACCTGGGCAAGGGTGGAACACCTGCAAGAAATTCTTATTTTCCCTTGCCGGCTTTTTGCTGCTCTTCTTGTTAACGTTATATGCTCCTCGGAAAATGAATTTTTGTGGAAAATGTTCCGACGACTAAGGGATGGGTATACTTTAATGAAATTTTGCAATTTCCGTGAAGTGTTGATTTGATTTGTTTCTGAAGTATAACAGTAGTTTATGTACGAACAAAGTTTTAAGTGTGTTTATACTGGAACCAGAATTCATATCCAAACCCAAATGATAAAGAACTACTTAATTGAAATAAACAGAAAATTCAATAAAATATTAAAATCTATGTTTTCGAATATTTACTATTCTACCTTAAGTTTTTTAACTGTTTCAATATCAATACATTCAAGACAAATAAATAAAATTGAAGTATCTACAGGCGATTTTTTGACCATTGCATTGTAATCTGTAAATCCGCGTATTTAAAATTGGTTTCGCAACTCGCATCGTTGAAATTAAAAAACGTGCTAAGCTCAATAGGTAAGCGGCAACTCAAGGAAACTCCAGCAAAAGGACAGAAACCATCCTAGCCGGTAGTGAGGAACTCACTATGTCATGAGATAACTAGCTAAAGGTGGAGCAAAAGATTCTGGAAGCCGTACGAACTGCCGGCGAAAAATCGGATGCCTGAAACAACTGAACATTTTACGGATCTAGAAGCCATCCCTCCGGTAAGCCTACCACTTCGCAAGTTACTGCATGTATGGATCCCACCTCCAATATTGGAGGGAAATTCCATATTTCGATGTAAAACAAAGGTTTTGCACAAGCGAATGGAGTGTCCTGTCCTCTAAGCGTGGAGACAAAGGAGGAATTGACCTGAAGATCGTGGTAGATCGAATGTTTGCTGCGATTATAAGAGCAGCTGCAACTCTTTAAATGACGGAATTCGGACATTTTTCAAAGTGCAACATTTCGAATAAGACACAAATTGAAAAATCAGTCAACCTTATCACAGATACGCTAATGGCCTCTTCTTGTACAGAAGACAGTCAAGAAATCCTCGAATAGTTCTTCTCCACCCATTTGCTTGGGTGAACGAAAGAGAGTATGTAATATCGACCACAAAATGTTTTTAGCAATATCACAGCGAGACAAGCCAGGAAAGACGGAGAGATGTGCGTCTGGCCTTCATTCCAAAATAACTGCCCAATATTATATGTAAACCTATCAGCCTCTTATCGTTTCTATTAAAAACACTAGAAAGGCAATTGGACTTGCATCTGAGGCAACGACTTAAGTCAACCAAGTATCTATGCAGCGCACAACACGCTTACACTAATGATAAATCCGTGAACATAGCACTATATAAGGTTACAAGAACGATTGAAAAATCTCTCCATGATAAGGAATATACATATGGCAGCTTTTCATGATACTGAAGGAGCATTTAACAATCAAAAAACAGAATCCATTATCTCCTCTATGGAGGAAGCTGAAACTAATAAATGTCTGACGAACTGGATACAGACGATGCTCAACAGCAGAGTTATTAAGTTATAAGAAAATACAAACTACCTATTTGGAATCCACCAACACTTAGAGGTAATGTTCTCAAAATCTCTTCGAGATCATAGTTCATTTTCGACTCCAAACTGGAAACGGAATCTGGAAGAGAAGATGAGGAAAGGACTCAATGGATTTACATGCAAAGTAACCTTTGGTAAGAAATGGGGCATGAAACCACACATCCTGCTACTACTCTGACTGCATTAGATTTAGTATTAAGTACAGATTCTGTGATATCTTCCATTATAGAGCTAAGTGAGTATTCTCCTATTTATCTTTATCATTGATTGTGTTTCGCGATGTCTGGAAAAAACCTAATTGATACCTCTTTATAAGAAGGGCAATCGTACTGGCATTTGCAGTTGTCGAAATGTAAGTAAACTTTCTTCTATTCCTAAATTACTTGATGCTGTAATGGGTAATATTCTGAGTTTTCATTCACGTAGGATTATTATACTGAGTCAGCATAGATTTGTATCAGGTAGACCTACGGTCACTAAGCTGGTCAAATTTAAGTCTATGTGTGTTTCAACTAGGGAAAAAGGACAGTAGTTCGCCTGCGTTTATACCAATTTTAGTAATTTTAGTAAGGCCAAGGTCCTTCATGGAGGTTTCTTTTATGGTTTAAGTCTCATTTATCTGGATGAGTCCAGAAGGATTTCTTCTGGGGTAAGCGTTTTGAGAATATTTATGCCTCTTCAGGTAATTTACGCTAATGATGTTAAAATTTTTCGTTGTATTTCCAAAGTATCAGATTGCTATGAAGTTAAACCTGTCTTTACCCGTTTTATTACGATGTAAGAAAAAAATGTATTTCTTAATATTGAAAAATGTAAATTTCTGAGCGTTTGTTCTTAAGACTAGATCATCACAGTACCAATTAATTAATTGATTGTTGATTTTTTTACGGTCTTTGTTTATCTTTACAATTCTAGTGTATGGTTTTCTTTTTTCTGAAAGTCAGATGGTTGATGAATTAAATAAATATATAAAAAAAATTAAAATGACACACATCAGTTCACGCATTAAAAAGTTGAAGTTCCCCACCCACATTCACCCAAATTTTTGTAGTGGTACCATCCAAATCGGTCCACGCGTTACGAAGTTAGACAACCCCTCCTCAGCCCTACATTAGGTCCAAGCCATTCTTCATAGTAAAAATAGGGAACCATATTCTATACAACAACAAAAAACCGTGCAAATCGGTCTACGAGTTACGAAGTTAGGTTCAACCCCCACCAAACCAAATAAAATTTTTGACATGGTACTGTAATTTAGGATGTGATATTTCGCCTGAGATTTACTATCATTTCTTTGGTGTTGTGAAAAATCCTTTTACATTCAATGGAATACCCACATTTACCTTTTAAGGAAGTAGCATGTCTCTAAAAACTGCTCTTGACAAAAAAAGGATCATCCATAGAAAAATACCTGTCTAACTATAGATTTTTTCCCCTGTTACATAGGGGAAATAAATTTCGCTTTTTTAGCCGACTTTTCATAAACGAAAAGGTTCTAAGTTCGACGAGTATTTTTGTTATGTATGACCGGGTAGAGTCTCGTAACGCGTGGACCGTTTTGAATGATTCGTATTTTGTTTGGTAGAGTATGATCTCCTATAGCTAATTACTTCATTTTGCTTGAACCGACTTGGCTGAGCCTTTCTTTCATGATTCTCTCTGACATACGTTGGCATACTAGCACCATGCTATTATCGTTTTAATCTATTATTATTGTTTGGCTTACCCATATGGTGGACATTGCGACCCAGGTGGTCTCTTGTGCCATATTGCACACTGCAAAAGACTCTCTGCCACCCTCAGATATGCAATGAGGTTTTTAACAGTGGAGGATCTAACATCAGCCAGGCACAGGAATTCCCGACTGAAAATCCTCTTTCTCAGCCGTACCAAGGCCGTAAAAAAGCACATTATGGGCACAGCGGTTTCATCGCCCTTCATACAGAGCCCACAATCCGTCTCACTAGACAGACTCATCCCGTGTAGTTTCACGTGAAATTGACGTGCTAATAGAAAGGAACTCAGGTATCACATTATCATCAATCCAGCGTCGCCAACAGCAAAAAAAATATATACAGTTAAGCTTATCGAGTATTCACAATTGGTGTGTTTCTTTATTCATTCCGCCAGAATAAACGGAATAGAAGCGATATGTAAACACAAAGAAATATTCCTGCCAATTGAAAGTTGAAGTCAGGTTAAAGCAACTCCGGTACAAAAATAACGCATTCTGAACGCGCTGGTGCTAATAAAAAAACACGGAACATTAGGAATAGAATATTCCGAACGAATAAAGAAACACATTAGGTGCGTTCCGCTCATTCGGAATAAATAAAAAGTTAAAAATAATTCGAAAAATTAGAAGGGTCAAGCTGACCGTATGAATGCACTCCAAACGATTGATTCACGCAGATTATATGCCAGGGATTTTTTGAATTCAATAAACAGCGAAGGTTGCATATTTGTTGAAATACACGTGCCAATATTCCTGTACCAACTATTATAGGACGTAATGTTTCCCTAGGAGCAGCAATGGATCACACCGGAAGTCTACATTGCAAAGTATTACGCTGCTCGATCGTAAATTTTGAGAGATTTTGTGTTTTTTTACGTGAACTTTTTGAAAAACTGGAAATGTTAAATCCGATTGAGAATGTATTTTCGAAAGTCAAAAATTACTGCAGACACCTTTTGAGTTCCGAAGCCATTGGAGCAAGATTAGTGGATATCATCACTCAATCTGATAGCCGGCCTTTTATACTACAAATTACATCAAATCTGCATATAGCAGCCGCAGGGCCGCCATTTACTTACTAATATTGGTGAATTATTTAAATAGAACAACGAATACGTTGAACTTTATCTAGAAGAAATGTTGAATTAAAAAAAATTTTTGATTTAATTTTGAAAAATCCGTTGAAGTATGTATATTTGAAATAAATGTTGAATTTAATCTAAAATATGTTGTGTAAGTTTTTGATTTCTTGTTGTATATTGTTGAAGTATTTCTGAAATCTGTTGAAGATAAATTAAATTTGTTGAATTAAGGGGGTTCTCTACTCTCGAGGCCTGAAATTGAGCGGTTTTTTGGGGAATAAATTGCGAAGGATCTACTGAATACGTTTAAATTTTTTTTTATTTCGAAGATACATGTTTTGACTTTTCAATTTTACTTTTGAAGATGAAAAAAAATAACTATCGCGACCTTGAAACGTCATTGATGACATTGATGTTGAAACTGCATGGGTCCCGCTTAAGCACAGTTGTGGCCAATTGGGTAATCTGTAATCTGAAAATTTATATTCTTTATAATCATAGATACGTTGGCTATGTTTTCCCGTGACAGATTTTTTTTATTTTGCAATTTGTAAAAGTTATGCAACAATGAAGTCTTACTCGGCAGCTAAAAAAACACTACTTTCGGGAAAACGCGTTTAATGATAAATTACGGTGTATAACTTGATTGTAGTAACTTAAGAGTTAATCTGCTATACCGGCGCCGTAGAGTTCTCCTTCCTCATCACGTTGATGTTTTTGGTTGTCCACATTCTTCTCAAGAACGGACCGGTAAATTCTTTAGACAATGATTTTTAACTGGAAAAGCGCCGTCGTGACGCGCCGCGCTTAGTTTCTCGGAAACGGCCGGAGACGGGTACCTTTCTGTTCCCAGAAACATGCAAAGGAACGTGATTTTCATGAAATCCTTTCTGTGGCGTATTCTCAGATACATATAGATTGAAATTTAAAAAAAACAAAAATCGATTTTTTGAAACCGCAAGAGTAGAGGACCCCCTTAAATCTAAAAAAGGTATATCTCAGCCCGCAGTGGTCAGATAGGTAACCTGAGAGCAGCCTTAGATCTGCCTTACTTAAGGCGGTGGTATCGTTATAAACATAGGGTCTAATAATTGTCCTGGGTAAATCCGGAGACCTTTCTCCATTATAGCAACTGCTGACGCCTAGGCTACTCTTCAAAGCTATAACCGACGACCAACTGAGGCTGCAATAGGGCTTGGGAACTTGACACCGAGAGAAAGAGCCAGTCCTACCCAGTTCATCGGTGGTCCGGTTTTTCTCCAAGTGACCAGGTATCGAACAACGCGTGATCCTGTTATGGGAGGTCAGTTGTTGGAGGGTGTCGAAGCACTTCTTTGTAAGCCTCGAGGAAAAATATCGCGAGGATAGAGCCTTAAAGCTGCTTGGCTATCCGAGATGATAGTTATCTTAACCACTTTCAGTCCTTTTTAATATTGATAA
Organism: Leptarthrus brevirostris; assembly: GCA_964036015.1. Classification (NCBI taxonomy): domain Eukaryota; kingdom Metazoa; phylum Arthropoda; class Insecta; order Diptera; family Asilidae; genus Leptarthrus; species Leptarthrus brevirostris. The sequence goes on from OZ038374.1 coordinate 94,714,010, forward strand.
GAGCACAGGTTTTTGATGGCATAGGTTTCGGCTAGAAACACACTGGGCCAAATACCCAATGCAATTGAAGCTCTAGTGTTGGGTCCAAAGACGCCAGTACCATATTCCAATATAAACCAATGGAACAATTGGGGTCCAGGCTTTAGCCACCGCTATCCCAATCTTCTCCTTCAGGAAAAAGTTCTTAAGTTCCTGTCAAAGCTCAGTTCCTGTCAAAGCTCAGTTCCTTGGTCATGTGGTTCGCTACGGTGCACACATCTATGTCTGGAATACGCTGAAGAATACCCAAGTAAACCCTATCACCAGCCGACAAATTTAACGTAAGTTGTACTTTCAGGACGCTAATTTCATGATAGAGATGCGCAAGGGAGTAAGTCCAATTACCGCCTCCATTGCAATTGTTGAGCAAGTCTTCATTGCTCCTGCTACGGCGAGATAAGCAAGTCGCTGAAGCTTCTTACATTTGTCGATTAGTGCCCGTTGTAGAACTTTAGCCCACCAGACCAAGTCGACGTAAATAAATATCAGTTTTACAATATTGTTATATAACCAAGAAGTCACCTTTGGGGTGACGCTCCAAGTCGTTCGAAAGAGTTTTCTACAGGCTCATAGGGCACCATCACCCAAATGCTGCCTTTAGGTGAGCGGCACAAGAACAGCCTTAGCGGGGTTAATAGTGAGGCCTTGTTTAGTGGAGTCGAATTTCCCTGTAATAATGATTGCAAGATCGTTGGTATATCCGATTGCCTGGTTACCATGCTCACTAAGGTGGTTTAAGAGGTCGTCTACTATCAACGACCAGAGTAACATCGACAGTTCACAGAGGTTTTATCAAGAGTGGTTGTAATTTTTCGCTCATTTAACATAACATCCAGCCACATAACAGTACGAGAATCCAAAACTCTCAGTACGCGAACTCTAGAAATGGACCCATATATAGAAATGGACCCATATATATATATATATATGTCAAGGAAAACACAAAATTTCATTTGTTTGTGTCTCTGTTGATCTTTTGTGTATATAAACTGAATAGAGTGATAGGGAAGATGATCGGTATAGTTTGCACCTGATATTAAGGTCTAGCAGTCTTTCCATCGTCTTAAGTGAGAAGAATATGAGACTGATGGTTTAAAATATATAGCTAGCTCGGTAGGTCTAATGCTGTTTTGCGGATAAATATCACAAATAATCAAGGAGTCAAGCCCAGACAATATGCAAATTGTAACAGACGTCCTTGATGTTGAAGGGCAAAGGAAGGAATCTATCAATGACAAACATATTAAACAAATATATTTAGAGTTACTTCAAGCAACTGGTCCATCATGGCCACTGACGCCTCCTTTAACTGCACCGACACGGGAGTCAGCGTCATCGAACACTCATCCTCTCAAGTCTCATCATTGCCAAATAGTCCGAACTCAAATCATCCATATCTTATACTGACAGACAGCAAATCTGCCTGTGCCCTTCTCAAAAACCCAGGTCTCAACCTCTATGCACACAACATCAGACTAAAAATTTCACAAAACAACAAAAATACCTATAAGGTTATATGGCTACCTGGTCATAGGGGTCTCACACTGAATGAAGCTGCTGTCAGAGTTGCAAGAGAAGCCTTATCAAAATGCGAAAATGAACACTGTGAGATATCAACAAATGATGCTCTTCAAATCATAAAAGACAAAATCGCTCAAGAATGGTCTTATAAATTTGTTATGCTTATCCACAATTGTGGGAGCATTTTCAATAAACTCTTTCCTCATCCCAGCAAACCCCCTTGGAGAAAATGGAACCTAAAACCAAAGGAGGAAAGATTCCTCAACAGACTTTATACGGGTCATAATTTTGAAAAATGACTTAGTAAACTGCAATGAGTGCGGTGTTTTCAATAGTATAGAACATATGTTACTTAATTGTCAGAAGCATGATAAAATCAGAAACAGCTATAGATTGTTGTCAGAGTCCGACTCTCTCCTAAACCTACTCAAAGATTTTAACTACTCTATTACTAAAATATTCTGGAATTTGCTACTAAAGCCAATCCGCTTAATGTATAAAATCAATCATTTTCCAAATTCATTAAACTTCAGTACATTTTCACCTCATTATTGGTATTACTAACTACCCACACTTCCTATCAATCCTATCTCCAAACTAACTACCTAAATCCAAATACCTGATCATAAACCATCAAGTAATTACAAATCACTCCAACTAAACAATTGCAACCATTTGGAGTTATACCTTAGCGGGTCGAGCCAGTGGACTAGGGACTCCAGCTGCGATTGAGCAGCTCACAGTTTCACCGGTCTTTAATGTGGACTTTATTATAATGTTTTTATAGTGCGTGAAGTCTAAAAGTTAAAGTGTGAAGTAACTTTTAAGACTTGTCTTTCAGTTAAAAGGTTTTCAGTTGGAATTGTGTAGAATCAAAGTAATTTAAAGTGATTGTAATTACTACTGTAATTAAATATTGCATGTAAGTAAATGAAGAAGACTAAAGAGTTTGTTGGCGGACAAAGACCATTTGAGTCGTCATTGGCTAGTAGTAGTAGTAGTAGGTTGTTGACGAGCTGCCTCTCCAAAGGATTCATGCTTTCGCGCCATCTCCTCCAGGTCTGACGCTTGGAGCGTCATATTTCTTTGTTATATTCAGCGAGTGCGAACTTCTATTGATCCGACTATTTGGCGAGTTTGGCTCTGTTAAATAGACGACTCACCTGCATTTCAGACAACCGTTCGCTCCAATAGAGTACCTTTCGTACCACTTTGGTTGCGACTAATACGGTGCTGCCTTGATAGGAGGAAATGAGCACGTCATTAAGCTGGTTTGCTGCTACTTCCAGTTAACTAATTGAGGTAATTGTAGAGACTAGCGTGTCCATGTACCAAAATAAGAATGTTGCTATATTCATATGTATGAGCAGCATTTTTCGAGTAATAAATCTGTTTTAAAAAAAAAGTTTAACAGACTTAAAAAAAAAGCAAAAGTTGCAAATGAAGTAAATAAAACAACTAATTACTTACAATCGAAGGTACTATATAACACTATATAAACGTTTCAGCTCATGAGATCATAAGGCAGGAGGATTAAATACCTGTGTTGTTGTTGCTGCTGCTTTTTATACCTTATAAAGTCGGTAAAATCTTGTTTAACTATTTTATGTGAAATGGCCTTAAAATTGCCGTAAATCTTGACTAGTTTTCTTTTGCCAACATTTCAACAATACCTGAAGAAATGATTATACATTAATTTTAAATTAAATCGGTTGATAATAAAGAACACGGCAATTTATAAGTTGTTAACCTCGCTCTACATTACTGATATTATTTTATTTCCCATGAGAGTATAAAAAAAATATTTTCTAAATTTACCACCACGATTATATTTTAATATTCCTGGACCTTAATCAATGTAAGTAAAATCTCCCCTGGGCCAAGATTACTAAGGATGTACGGAAAAGAAATGTAAGTCTAATTCTGTCAGGAATAATAATTCAAGGCTTTCGATAAGACCATATTTGCAAACGATTTTCTGATACTCTCCGGTTGTGAAAAATGGCTTTCATTAGAACTGTTCCGGAAGCTCTTTAAAGGATGACGGCTAGACTAATGCTTGCAGCTATATGCTGTAATTAAAAACTGGTCTCCAATTTTTCAATAACTGTAATAAATCAGGCATATGGGCGACATGGGCCTGCCATAAATTACATTCACTTGCTCCCTTTCATTTTTTCCGCAGAGCCCTGCCCAGCGATTTTGGTCCAGAATGACCGCCTCCCATCCTGAAAAAGAGTTGTACATCTCAGAGAATATCCACACCCCTTATTCATTCTCTGGCTGAATAGAATAGCTCGAGGGAACTCTTTTTTTCTGCTCATAGCGAAAAAATCATCTGCTTACACACCCTTTTCCATTCGAAGAAGAAATTCGCGGGGTTGGATAGAGGTGTAACTACTGGTCCAGAATGGATCGGCGAAATTGGCTAAAATTTATTCTAAAAGATGTTTGTGGTTCTGGTGCTCGCAATTTCAATTTTATGGGTACTGAATAAGGCCTCCCTGAGACAATGGAAAGGGAAATTAATTTTAGTAGCCGTAAAGGATTCGGTAGATTGAGACGAAGAAAAACCATTAGCCGCAGGCATATTTTAATTAAGGATTCGGATGGGTGATTTGTGGCTCGATTAGTTAGTTCAAAGTACAATGAAGTGGGATTATTGGAGGAATTGGGAATCCAATGGATTTCATTAAAAGGAATTTATTAAAAAAGGGGTTACAACGTAAGAAAGCTGGTGTTAATTGATCGTCGTCATTAACTGAGAGCATTGTTTCGTGGAAACAATAAAAAATAAATGGCCCAACTGCAGATAATGGCGAGGGCTATTTTTCGCTACAGTAGATTAAATTGCTTTTCTTTGTAGGGTTTAGATATCTTCTCTACTAAGAAAATAAGTGGTATTTTCCTGTATTTGTCAACTTCCTTCTTAAGAAAAGCATTAATGTCACTTCTCCTAAAAAGTGTTCAGCATATAGAGTTTATCTGACATTGTTAAATGACAAAGAATTTGTCAATCTTCGAGAATAACCACATTTTCAATGCTAAAGTAACAAATAAAGACGCATATTCCCAGTGCACTTATGTTGTGTTGACTACATTTATGTACAGGTAAAGATTTTGAAATCTGGTAATCAAGAGCTACACGTTAATTCCAGCGATATGCCACTATTTTGCATTTTCAATATGGAATCATGGCAGTTCGCCTTACAACCCTCGTCTTTCCTTTAAGTCATTGTGCTCCGCCATCTGCTTAAAAGCGGTTAATTGACAAGAAAACTGAAGATGGAGTGCAAACTTGCGAGAGTATCTTGCAATGAAACATTCAACACGTTTAATCCTTTCGGAAAATATTTTTACTTAGTCCTGCACGCGCACATCAAAAACTTTGAAAGGAGAGCTTCTTGCTCCACCTCTTGTACCGCCGTCGAAGAATATCCATTCGGGTATCTCTTGCGGTGGCAAGAAAGCTACTCGTCGTCTGAACGCTAAGAACTGTTAAGACGGAAATGATGAAATTAATTCAATAATTTCGCGAAAGTTTAAGCACGTCAATTACGGGCGATTGCAAAATTGAATTTGTTAAGGAGACTCTTCCGAGTGAAGGAAGTCTGGAAGCCAATCTTGCGTGATCAGAATTCCTAATATTATTCTATTTATATAGGAACGCCTGATTGGATGCTGTGCTGAGATAACCGGGATTTTGGTCGAATTCAAAAGTCTTACAAGGAAAATTATATCATATTGCAGAGTTCTTAGCGTTTGCTGTCATCGGATTTTCGGAATAACTATAAAGACGAAACAGTCGAGTGAATACTTTATGATCAACATTTGATACAAGTGGCGGAATTACTGAAAAGTGGTAAGTTAGTTTTATATTTGTGGTTTCAAATTATTGTGCTTATTCAAGTTAATTGCTACTATTCTGAGGCAGTTAATAGTGATAAGCGATAAGTATTAATGTAATACTTAGTGTTCGCGGATATAATATTAAAGTTTTTTATAGAAAAATCAATTACACTTTTAATAGATTTAAATTGATCCAATTTCCGAAAATTTATTTGCTACAATTTTACAATTTACAAATTATAAAGGAGCTCTTCCACAACGTAGGAAATCGACCGGCCTGAAGAGATTTGTTGAAGATAAGTTCTAATAGAGTGAGTAAGGCGTCACAACGGGATCTCAAGAATGCAGGTGGAACACCATCACAACCACAAGAAAAGTCCAGTTTAAGTTCCTTGATACCATCCATGATGCTCACAAAATATAATGGGCAAAGTAATGGAGTCAGCGGGATGATTCTGGATATGACAAAACTCTTTCAGGGAAGGCACAAAGATCCTTGATGAAAAGGCGCCCTAAAAAACAATGCAAAGTTACCGGCTATATCGGGCGCACTGCAACTACAGGATCCATTGTACCAAATTGTAGATGGATAATTATCAGTTTTCTTCTTCATATTTACAAATCTAAAAAAGGTGCGGGGATCATTATGCAAGTTATCGTGAATATTATTAGAATTAACGCTTCTAACTCAGAAGACGCACTTCACAGGCAGAAGCCTGGAATCAATTGACCTATTCACCAGAATATAGCATATATTGAGGTGAATGAGGCTCCCATAACCCATGCAATAAAATATTAGTAAAAATCCAAAACACTCCCAAACACTACAATCAGGGGTGCAGATACAACAGAGAACGTTTAAGCACATCCTTAGTAAGAGCCAGGTCAAAAATAGGACACATATTCACGGCCCTACACATGCGGTTAATAGGCTCGTGCATACCATTGTTAGATCGAGAGTGGATAACATGTAGTAAAGGCAATCTCCTTAAGCTATACGGGGTATGCCTATAAGTAACCAAACTTGCGAGAGTGCCAGAGTCTATATTCGAGTTCAAAAGCTGGTGAATAAATACTAGGTCAGCAATTCTACGTCGTTCCTCCAGCGAGTGCATAGTAAGCAATCGGAGGCGATTCTCATAAGGAGGAAGCCTTAATGGATCATTAAACGGGAGGTCCCATAGTGCGAACCTAACAAAGTTCCGCTGCACCGACTCAATGCGTCTAGAATGAACAGCATAGCAGGGAGACCAAACCTGAGATGCATACTCGAGAATTGGTCTAACTAAAGAACAAAATAAGTGGATTAGGGTCTGTCGATCAGAAAACTCCCTTGACCACTAGCTTTACTCCAAGGTCAGTAACGAAATCCACACGACGGATAGTAGTTTCCGCAAAGGTATAATCAAAGACGAGCTGATTGATGCTCCTGGAAAATGACATAACTTCACATTTATCCAGGTTAAGTTGCAGTCCATTTGAGGCACACCATCCCCTGAAGGTATTCAAATCATCCTGAATGCAGGAAGAATCATAATTGTTTCTAACGCATGAGAAAATCTTTATGTCGTCTGCGTAGATTAAAACTTTGGAGTGCTTAATCAGAGTGACGATATCAATGGCAACAATAAACAACAACGGCCCCAGATGGCTCCCTTGCGGCACACCAGATGAAGCCCTAACGACTCTGGATAAAGTATTACGGAAAGAGACACGATAAGTCCTATTTTTTAAGTAAGAGCAGATCCAGTCGAGCAATAAAGGCGGAAAAACCTACCTTTCAAGCTTAAGCATAATCACGGAGTGAGGGAGTTTATCAAATAACTTGCTGAAGTCGGTGTAGACACAATCAGTCTGGAGACCTTGTTGGAAGGCAGAGATAATGTGGGATGTTAATTCTAGCAGGTAAGTTGTCGTCGATCTACCAGGCAGAAAGCCATGTTGATTAGAAGAGATTAACCCCTTACATTGCCCAACAAGCTGTGAATATATAACAGATTCAAACAATTTGGGTATGCAGGAAAGCTTCGCGAATGGCCTATAATTTATTATAAGGTTTTTATGCCCCAAGGTATTTCCTGTATAAAGATGATGATAACGCTAAAATGCTGTCATGGCAATACACGAAATCACAATTAGCTGACGTGTTTCTACACCGTAAGTAGGTTTTCCGTAATCTATTTTTTTCTTCTTAAGGCTCCGTAGTTCTCGAGTATACCAAAAAAAAAACAATAAAATAAACAAAATCTCGACGTTGTTACCTTGAGAAACTCATAAACTAACGAAATCTTTTTGTTTTTTTGTCAACATATGATCCAGTAATGAGTTATGGTGATCACCGCAAAGTATTTTTTGTTTTGTATACGAAGATTTCCTGACAGTCGCTCAATTCACAATATTTTTGCCTAAAACTTTAACAGAAGTCAAAGCCCCTGATTACTTATTCCACTGACCCAGCGACGCAAAGTGGATCTTGGACTCAGACACTAGAGGACGTCACTGCTTTTGGTGCAACACGGTTTTTAAGAATTAGACAATACCTATATATTGGTAAGCTCCACATTTGTGAACTATCATTATTTTCTAGCTTTTAGTACATCATCAAGTGTTAAATAAAACGGTTTAACTCATAAATTTTTTACCTAATATGTATTAAAGGATAATTCATTTAATTAGCTTTTTACAGTACGAATATAATAAAATACATACATATATGATATACCTTAATAAATATTTTGCAACTTATAATAATGGCTGGGAAATCCCGCTAGATTTTTTTGTTTTTATATTTGCCAAATTATGTTTGATGATTCAGTCTCTTTTTGATCGTTAAGTAGTAAAGTTGCTAAATCTGTTAGCACAAGGACCGCGCAAAGACGGTTAAATGAATTAGATCTCCGAGCTCGAACTCCAGCAGAAAAGCCATTGCTCACGAAGAAGATGAAACTTAACAGACCAAACTGGGCGTAGGAAAGGAGGCAATGGATTTTTTCAGAATGGAGAAGAATCGTATGCTCTGACGTGTCTAAATTCAACCTAATAGGTCCTGGTGGATTAATCAGAGTTAGACCGACAGTTATCCATTAACCAAGTGTAATGATATGGGAGTGCATATTTTGGAAAGGTGTTGGCCCCCTGATTTTCGCCCAAGGTTCGATGAAGGCTGACAAGTACAAAGCCTTCATTGACGAAGGCCTATTACCGTGCCTTGAAGAAATAAATGAGGATATTGAAAATCTCATTTTTTTCAGGATAACTCTGCTTCCTGCCATAGAGCCAAAATGATAAATATGAACGATATCCATAACGATATTCTGCAAGTTATCGATTAATTGCCACACTTCTCATTGTTTCACATAAAAAATTAACATGGAATATCTTGGTATTGAATCATTACCCTGTCCTGCCCTAAATTTTATTCAGAACGTTTGGGCTCAAAAGGGACGTAATGTTAGAGAAAAAAAGCCAAACAGCATCAAGGAATTGAGAAAAATGCTAGAAGACGTCTGGTAAGAAGAAATCATTTCCAATTATTTAAAGAATTTATACGAAACTATGGGAAAACGCGTTACTGCCTTGATAAAAGCGAAAGGAGGCGGAATAAAAATTAAAAATGCTAAAATAAATATCTATTATGTTGTTTTTAATATGACCGCGGATTTTATAATAATTGATTTCAAAATATAGAATAAAACATAATAGTTTAGTTTTTTAAGGATTCTTGCATACATGAGAGAAAATAAAAATAATTTTTTTTTAACGAAACGAAATTTTGTTCTTCTTTATGAATGTTAACATTTTAGTGCTGATCATTATTCTTATTAAAAAAATAGAAACCAGATGGAAGATTATTTAAAATTTGTTGAAAGAAAAGATCAAAATGTTAAATTCTGTAGAAAAAACGTACATCTTCAATAAAATTTTGCGAAATTGGTCTAAAAATCCCAAATTTCGGAGAAAATCCTCATCGAAACATTTTTTTGTCGTAGAGTGTACATATACGCTCCCTCTCCAACCCACATGCCGCCACATAACTTTTTTGCTTGCACTAGTGGGGAAACCTTTTTCGCTCTTGCAGACCTTAGTGTCAGAATTTCGTCCTGGCTTTTTACATTATGTCCCTACACTGTATTATTTGTTGTTTAAAGTGCGCGCCATTTTAAACAACAAAAATGATCTTTTGTAGATAAATAATTAAACCACTCTGTTAAGAATAAAGAGTAGAGAAAGTGTTCTGGCATCTGTGGTTGACTTTTGGTCTATAAAGAAAGGTTTTCCTTAAAGGGGTTTTCCGTAGTGACAGTTGGAAAAAATGAATTTATTTATTTTTGCATTTCGAAAACCGTCAAGGATATGCCTGAAAAAGATTATCGGTATTTTCGATGAATTAAGAAAGTTACAAAACTAGAAGTGCGAAGCACATGAAATTTTGCCTAGATGTTCCTAATCATGTTTCAAAACTTCAAACCCGTTTTTCTCGAAATCAGGTTTTTCAAATCCGTGACGACGATGTCTGAAGTTCTATTGAACCGATTTACTTGAAACATTTACAGTACAATTGCCGCTATGGTCGGTAGCGCGGTTGTGTTGATACGTTCTTTTTTGTGTTTTTCCAAGGGTTTAAATCGCATTCTTTTTGGTCGTCATTTATACCAGTGCTGCGGATTCCGCAACGTTCAAGCAATGTGGAGCCCTTTGTTTTTTATTTTTTTCAATAGATTAAATTTATTGTTGAATAAAAAGGTTGAATAAAATGTACGCAAAAAAGTCTCAAATATGTCTTACTCATTTTGAGAAATAATTTCCTAAATTTGTACCCAGAAGCACGGCTATGTAATTCCCCCTTAAATCAATTGGCAATACCGGTGCTCTGCGCTCCACCCCTAACGAAGCTCTCAATGTGTTTCTGCATCTTATTCCCCTTATCACAGAAACATTTTCAGCTTAACACTACTATTCACGAATGGTTCTAAAATGGAACAAGGTATTGGTGCGGGAGTGTTCTCTGAGGCCCTGAACATATCGAGGTTTTATCAGCTGACTTACACATCGAGCCTCTTCCAGGCGGAGGTGCTTGCGATTACGAAGGCGTATTGGCTGCTTTGGCGTACACACTCACCGAAGCAGAGCAATGCCACCTTTACAGATAGTCAGGCTACCATTAGGGCGGTTCAGTCAGTTACCATATCTTCTAGGGTGGTGCAAGACTGAAGGAAATTACGTCGCCCCTTCGGCATTCGACTTACCGAAACTTTGCATTGGGTTCCAGGACATAGGAATATTGCTGGGAATGAGATATCTCGACAAACTTGCCAGTCATGTTGAATATGTGCCTATTTCACTGGGCTTCGTTAAAAGGGAACTCTTTCTGCATTCCTTGGCGCTGGAAAACTCCTCTCTAAAATCCCTCTCTAAAACTCCTCCTCTTGCAGGGCAACCAGGTCAACCAGGGCAACCAGGTCAAGTTATATTAAAAGTAGGACATCTGATCTGCTCCATAAACGGAGAGCTATTATTGCAAAAGTTACTGCGGTCTGTACCTCCATCAACCGGAGCATCCACCACCGAAGATGACGATCACGTCGAAAAACCATATATACGGGACCGAATAGTTCAGCATTGGCAAACGATCCACAGAGCCAGATATCGGTCAAGCAGACCACGTGGAAACATGAATTGATTGAAATGATGTAGAGACTAGTTGTCTTGGAGCGAAGCCCAGTTACGTTTGCGTAGTAGAAACAGTCTTAAAGCCAGAGCGATGCCTTGGGATAAATTCGCGCACAATTGCTCCAGTAGCTCAGATCTCCGTGGAAATGACAGCATGAAACAACAGCGGAACGACAATTTTAAAAGATGTAGAGTAGGATTCAGCGTCATTACGCGATTTGTCAATGCGCCTGCAGGTAAGGCTATCATGTGTAACCTCAAGGTGAGACGAGATACATCGCACGATGTCATCCGCAGAGGTTGCCGGGTTAAAGGTCCGTTGTGATATCTTGCAAAAGATTCCGCACCGTTATGGTTGGTCGCCAGAAGAGAAGGTGAAGTACGAGCCTTGTGTCTTCGTCGTGATAACCGAATAGGGCCGGGAGCATTAATAGGTACAGAAGCAGCGGCAGTATGCATTGAAACCAGTAGACGCATGCTGGAGATAACGTAAGACAGTGAAGCATCAGCAGACAGAGATCCAACATCGCTCCTGATTTGCTTCATGCCTTGACGAATATCCTCAATAATCGGCATTCAAGGCTCGGAGCTGATATCAGAATAATTGGAATTTGAATTGCTCACTTTTTGTCAGCAGTTTTGGAGACGGAGTTGGATCAATACGTTGAGCGGCAAGATAAACATGCCATGGGTCCCGGGTTCGAGACCAGATGACCCAGTGCGCTTTTATTAAAAAATTAAAATAATCCACTCCGTCTCTGGGCTGTTGTATAGCTCGCAGCAATGCAAAAACAAGACTCAAGTTTCCTCACTTCCCTTACCCTAATTCCCTCCGGGCCAAAACCATGCTAACGCATCAAAGGGTTGTCCCCTAGGATTTGGCCACATCGTATAAAAAAAAAGCAGTGTAGGTTTCATTGTCACAAATAAGCATAACAATATAATGAAATAATTTCCATACTATTATGAAAGAAATAAATAATTTCTTTTTACCTTTGCCTAGACGGTAGGTAATTGAAGCACATGCATGTGATTTTTTTTTCAAAACCCAACAATTAAACAATTTTCGAAACTACCAATATCATCTTTCCGTGTTTCGAAAAATTACTTATACTGAACGAAATACATATATAGTGTTTTGCTTTAATAAATTTTTTTATATTGTTTGATTACAGTCATTATTAGAGCATAGAAGTGTTGTACTAATTTCCAAGAAAACTTATAAATCCAAAATAAAAATTACGTGCGTAAAAGAAATATTGTTTTACTATAAGGAAACTCGAATATTACATGTCTTAACTAAAATGCTAGCTATTTTTTTGCGCGTATGGAGGACATTAACGGCAGCATTACTGAACCATAGCGACCAAATATCTTACTTTTTCTTTTCTCTATAAGAAACAACACCACGCCATTGTTGTGCATTTCTCAGTTCTGCAAAATTCCTAAACCCATTTTCAGAATGTTTACATCAAATTTATTTTATTCAGCTGTGAAAGCATAGCTCCCTATACGTGACTTCTAAACCACGAATATCCTCTTTTCGTTCAAGGCTTAAGACCAGATATTTCTAGACGGGCTAATCGGCGTATGTTTATTTTATCTGATCTGGAAAATTTTTGAATCCAAAGTGTCAAAATTCATAATTCAAGAAATTTGAATTCAACTATAGTAGGCAGCAGCCCAAGTAGGGGTTATTGTGTCCTTTTACAGTAGTATTGCTTTGTAGCAAATATCTTTTCTCGAAAAGGAATTCAACCACCGGCAATTCACCAGACTTTCTGTAAACGTGCTTGGAAACTCTTCACAGAATCATCCTTGTCGACAAAACTTACTGTTTGTAGGTGTGCTTTTCTGGGTTGTTGAACCTCCCAGTAGAGGGTGTCGACTCATTCCTTCCAGTTACTATTTCTCTTTAACATACTAGCGCTGTGCACCACGTACCGCTCTTTAAAGTGGCTTGGATTTAGCACCAAGGAATACGATAAAACCCATCCGATATACAATGAAAGGGATCTGTTTCATGTTTATTACAATCTCGCAGAGGTTTGTGCCCAATTAGCAAATTAGTTGTGAATTTCCGTGGATTCACTCGACAGATAAAAGATTTTTCCTTGCTATTGAAACAAAGGATCAAAGGAAAGCTAAGATAACAAGACAGGAAATGATTAAATCGGAAAATTAGCTATGCTTTGAATAGGATAAAGAGGTAAATAAAGCCGATCATGATTTAAGACAGAAAGTTATTAATATAAGAAAATATTTTGATTCAACTGATGCAGAAAGGGTATCAGTTACAAGGTAATTTGTTTCATTTTCTTGAGCTGTTCTGAATAATCTGATTCTATTGAAATCGCAATAAGTGCTCTTTATAACAAAAGCTAAGAATTACGAATTTCCAACGAAATTTAGGAAGTACAAATTTATAATAAAAGCTTAATCTAGTCTGTAAAGGAATACCTTGAATTAATTATTATTTTGCAAATTTTACTGAAGAGATTTACAGTATCCAAGTGGAATTGTTTTCTTTTAATTAGCTCTATTTACAAAGAAACATCAAGATATTAATAAAACATTTGAAAACGCCACGCGCCTATCAGAAATATAATTCCAACAAATAAAACAGTCTATCCGCCAATTAACTATATACCTTTGTTTGCGGATAATAAAATCATAATTTTCAAAGTAATTTTTCATAACATTGGAATATACATAGTGTTTCTCATCGTGTGTGCAAAAATGAAGGATCTGGTAGATCTAGGTGAGAAACGAAAAAATATCTTTGCGAGGGGGTGGGAGGGGAGGGGGGCTATCACCGCCCTACCACCTACAGTAGTTTGCAATTTTTTTACGATGAAAAAACGTCTTAGATTTTTTTTTATACTTTAAGTGCTTAGAGACGTTATTAATATCTCAGTTGGCAAGTAACACAATGGTGCTAAAGATTACGTTTTTTTTTTACTACTAATAGTTTTAAAAAAATTGATTTTCAAACTTAAAATTTCGGGAAAAAAACGCAATATTTTTCATTTCAAACAGAAATATCTTCAAAAATTCGTGAATTTTTTTTAGTTTTAGTTTTGAAATAAGAGCAAATGTGTTCCCTTTCGTAGGAAGCTTGAAGCGCACAAAAAACTTTTAGAATTTTCCAGTTACATCACCAAACGTAAGCTCAAAATATTCTACCTGCTTCCTAAATTTTTAATATTTTTACTCTTTGTCCTGAAAAGACTAGGTTGTTAATAGTGCTCAAAAATGGAAGAAAAATTAATAATTTAACATATTTTTAAAATGTCCAACGTCACTTCGAGAGCTCTTTTTCGTATGGTTCTTTTCAAGTCAATTGTTGCTATATTTTTTTTAAAATTTTATTTCCCGCATCTAAAATTCTAGTTTCAACTTCTGACCCATATAACATTTCTTTCATGGTCCCCCATAAATAAAAAGTAAGTGGCGTTAGGTCAGGATAACGAGCAGGCCAAGGTAAAGTACCACGCCGCACTATCCACCTACTTCTGTAATTACCATTTAACCCCTGGATTCCGTTTCTTCCGCAATGGGATCGCGCCCCGTCATGTTGATATAACATACTTCTTCGTATTTCCAAGGATATATTTTCCGTTAAGTCGATTAGATTATTTTGCAGGTAGTTTAAATAGTTGTCCCTGTTCAACCTATCTGGTGAAATATGTGTAGCAAAAAGTCGATTATCTACAATTCCTGTACACAGGTTTACGGAGAATCTGTTTTGGAACGAGGTCTGTCGAGCAATTCTAGGGTTTTCTAGATTCCAAAAGAAAGTATTATGTTAATTCACTATGTCACATTTAACGAATTTGGATTCATCCGTCCACAGAATCTTATCCAAGAATATCTAGTCATCAAAATCTTCTTCAAGTATTCAATTAAGGAATTCTCAATGACTTATTTTGTTCTGCGGCTAAAGGTCCTGTACAGGTGTCACATGGAAAGGATAAAGTTTTTCTCTTCGTAATACTCTATATCAGTGATGGCCAAACTCACCCTACTTAATGTGAGGAATGCTTTAAGCTTTAAAACCATTTCGTACTGTTTGTTTAATTTAGAACATTAAAATGTTTGCAAAAGGTTGTATGTTTTAAGATATTGTATAATTGCTTACAAAACTATTTAAATATGACGATTTTTTTACTTTTTGTATGCTTTAACGATTAAAAAACGCAAAAACAGGAAACCGAATACAGCTTAACAAGTGCATATACGAATTTAAAAGCTCAAAAGCTCACTTGCCCTCGGGCATAGGTTTGGACATCACTGCTCTATATACCATCGCTGCACTAACACCTACGCTAAAAGCTATACGCCTTCCTTGTACTTGTAGTAGGATCAGCTCTGCTTGCCGCGAGAATTGTCTTCTCCATTTCTCATGAAATTAGCGCAATATTGCACCCATGAAACTAAAGTGTATGAGCACTTCCAGTTTCTCAAAGCCTTTGAAACGCTCTTTGCAAAACACCTCTCGATGGTTGCCTTCTTTCTGGGAATCGCCGGCGATTTCCACGCTCTGCTTCGATGGAATTTCCGTTGCTAAATCCGTAACAGAAGATTATGTCCGCGCATTCTTCACTAGTAAATTGCACCATTTTCAATTCCAAATACAACAAATCATTAGAATTTTACCCTGCGAATGTTTACAAAATAATTATATTATGGCAGTGTCTATTTTCCACCCTCACCCTCGAACGTACACGGAAATAACCGGAAAGTACACAGAAATCATCCAGAAATAACACGGAAAGCACACGTTAGTACACGGATAGTATACGGAAAGTACACGGAGAGTACACGGAAAGTACACGGAGAGTACACGGAAGTTAAAGGAAAGTACAAGTAGAAATTTCAGAACTAAGATATCTTGATGCAATTAATAACGAAATACGAGTTGTAGATGGAGATAATTCAAAAACGTACAACACATTTTCAACGGTAATATGTAATAACTAATAATCGTTATCTCATTATATAATTTATGAATTTTAGGAAAGAAAGATTTTGAATTTAATCTGCGCGCGCGGATTAAATTCAAAATTTTCTCTTCTAGATTTCATAAATTTTATAATGTGAATGATAACAAATTGATTTTTGTTCCGAAAATTTAAGTTTTTGGACGTTTCTGACCTAGATCTACCAGATCTTTCATTTTTGCACACGCCCTGTGTAACACCAATTATAAAGCTTTATTGAATATGAGTAATAAGACATTTTTTAATTTTGTTTTTTAAACGATGTGACCAGCCAAGGGGACAACTCATAGATGCGTTAGCATAATTTTGGCCTGAAGGGAATTAGGGTAAGGGAAGTGAGGAAGTGAGGAGTGGATTATTTTAATTTCTTAATAAAAGCTCACGGGGAGAACTGATCTCGAACCCGGGGCCCATGGCATTGGTGGTCGTGTCGCTCAACGAATTCATCCACTTCGGTCTCCAAATCATTCGATGCCATTAATATTGAAATAAACATCACTTCATGTGAATTTGCACTACGGCTACCGCAGAGGTGACCAACTCAGTTTATCCTCTCTTACCCCGATTTCTACGTTTTAACTAGTTGATTGGTTTAAGTGGTGAACGGTTTCATGGTGATGCTTTAATTAGCTCTATTAGAGCGCCGTTTTAAGGCCACAGTTAATAAGATACGGTAGTAGGGCGCAGTCGTACTTGCAAATTTGAGTTTCTTAGTGGAAATCTAAAATTGAGATCTGCCGGATTTACACGAATGACACAAAGTGTCAATAATTATGACTTCATGTCATTCGGTAGTGACTTACCATTTACACGACGCAAACTAATAACAAATAATTGCTGATTGAGAGCTTTGTCACTACGTTTCATAACTTTATGGCGAATTTTAATTTTACAATGACAAGCGTAGCAACTGGAGAATTTAAACGAATGAGAGATAGTGACGAGTCACATTGTGACAAAATTATTGGGGTAATGAGAAAACAGACAAAATCCGCAATTTGTATTAACGCGTTATTGGTAAAGTGCTCAGTTATCCATATATATATATATTGGTTAAAGAATTCAATTATTGAAGAGGCAAAAAAAGTAGCCGTTTCTTGTTTTGCTGATATGCTGATCTTGGAAGAGCAGGAGGAAGAAGAAGCCTGGTATGCCGCCCGTGCTAAACGACCAAGAAAAAAAAGTCTGAATGGGTTCATCCATTCTTTTCAGCGGTTTCTATAAGACCTTACGTGTTAAGCTTCGCAAAAATGATCCTGAACTATATAAAAAGTTCTTGAGAATGTCTTCTGGTGATTTTGATTTCATGCTTGAAATAATCGCGCCACTAATCCAAAAGCTACACACAAACATGTGGGAATCAATATGTGCAGGAGAACGTCTTGCGATTACACTTCCATTTCTTGCGCGTGGTGATAGCTGCAGCAGTTTATGTTTTTATTCAAAAGATCGAAATCACCTATTTTCAACATTATTTTTGAAGCTTGTACAGCGATACACTGAAGGAGAAATATCTAAAGGTAAAGGCAAATTAAAATTTTCCAAGTAAAATTTAGGTAATTTTAATTAAAAGCAAATTTAAATGTAATGCTATTCTGATATAAACCAATCATTATGTCTTTCACACCCCTTTTGCCAAAACCCATCTCACCTATTCACTAACCCACCTAGATGCAGAACTATTCACCCTCAACATTCGGACTAATATAGTATACTCTTTTATTAATTAACCGCAACCGCACTTGTATCAATGAGAATTTGTCGTAAAAGGTTGAGAAAATTCATTGTTCTTTCGCGTCAGTATTCAGTCATAATGTACAACACGTGTTTACACGGCATTTACACGATGTCAATATAATGATAACATTTAGTGACAAAAAATTTTCTTAATTTTTTATGCCCGGAATATTGAAAAAAGGACCGTTTACACGGCAGTGGCAATTTATGATATAAATTATGACGAATATGTCACTCGTGTAAATCCGGCATGAACTATATTATGGACTAGCAGCCTGTACCCAGCGGCGTTACTCGGATCTTAGGTTTTCGATTGTTTTTACATTTTACGGATGTCTTACCTCACATTACCTAACGACATGTTTCTGATTACTTATACCTGTAACTTCCTTGCAACTCCACGAAAAATTTGAGCCTCACTGACGAACTACCCGTATCCTATCTACAGAGATTAGGCTAAAGCCAGCCAGGAATTTAACTAGTTCTCTTACCTTTATACTCGAGATTGCCTTAAGATTTTTAAAGAAGTAATACGTCAGAGCCCTCCTTCTAGCCTCAGCAAGAGCAGGGTACTGTGAAGAGATGAAGGATGGTCCCCTTTTCGTACACGTCACCGCAGCATATATGGAAGTTGCTAGCGCTAGGTAGTATAGTAGTAGTATTTTATGATGTGGCCAAAGTCTAGGGGACAACCCTGAGTTAGCATGACTTTGGTCGGAAGAAAATTAGGGTAAGGGAAGTGAGGAAACTTGAAGGTCTTGTTTTTGCATTGCTGCGAGATAGACAACAGTTCTGAGAGTGAGTGGATTATTTTAATTTCTTAATAAAAACTCAAGGGGAGATCTAGTCTCGAACCCGGGTACCACGGCATGATGGTCGTGCCACTCTACCAATTGATCCAAATCCGCCTTTAAGGAGGTCCTGCGGGGTGAATATCTTCAGCATGATAATGGCGCAGTTGAAAACGGTTGTCACATGTCGCTCAGCTCTGTATAACATAGCTGAGCATCTGAAAGTACAGCTCATATGGGTGCCAGGATTGAGTAATTTTCCGGGCAATGGCAGAGCCAATGAACTAGCGAGAATCGGTACCACTCGTCCTGATTCGGAAATTAACCACCAGCTGGATAAACCGCTGGCCACATTCAAACTGGAACTCTTACAGGAGTCTCTCAGGATTGCAAACATTAATTGGCAGGAGGAACACACCTGCCTGATAAATCGACATATGTGGCCAAAGCTTGACCCCAAACGGTCAAGGGAGCTCATCCTACTCGGACGTGATACAATTAGCAGTACCGTAACCATTATTACAGGCCACTGCCTCATAGGTAGACGCGCCGATAGACTGGGCGCGCCTTCAAACGACTTCTGTAGGAGTTGCCATGACGAAGAGGAAGAGGAAACCAGACTTCACCTCCTCGGTAACTGCCCGGTTCTAGCCAACCGTGGAAACCGGTTTTTGGGCTCCCCCTTCTTAGAAGTGCTAACTGAATAAGGCTCCATTTATGTCAGAGACGAGACCTAGCTCGGTTTACCAGGAGTTCAAACTAGTTCCCGACGACGAGTTAAGGCTGAACACCCTCCCCAGCCCAGTCAAATTTATTTTGACTTCCCGTAACCTGGTTCCACTAGATACAAGGAGCTGGCTCGGTGCACAGGTGGTAACAGGTTCACCCTCTAATTTCTTAGGTATTTTTATGGGGTTTGTAAAATTTTTGTAGCCTCAACGGGGTATCACAATCGGCCTCCTTTGCCTAAGTGTGCCTTCTTAGGCAGCTACTTTAACATAACCTAACCTAACCTATCTGTGACTTGTCCGTTCGTACAGCTGCGACAGCTTTTCTTTCGGCCGTCTAATTTCCACTGGCTGTGCGCTGGATCGCCGCCATCTTGGTCTCCACTTTGTCATTTCGGCTATAACCATTGGCTCTGGCGACCCTGATAACAGGTATTATTTACGTTCTCTGTCACGATGCCTATTTCCCTTATTTATTGAAAAAGTCTCGAATAAATGAAATTTTTGAGAAATCTGGTGTAGCTTATTCTGCCAAACTCTTTTTTAATAATTTAAAGTTTAATAATTTAATTATTTTAATTGTTGTGATGACCAAGTTTTGATGTTGGACCTTTCCTTTGGAAGGAAAGTGCATATCACCCACTAACTGAGATAGTAAGGAGTCGAAAGAATACCCCACATCACGACTATATGTACGACTACCTACTGCAAATTCATAAGCTGACTAATGTTAGTTTATTGTTATCAAAATAAATATTTAATGAAAGATGAAATAGATTTAAATCTCTTTAAAATGATCAATATTTATATAATTCAGAAAAGTTATTTATAGTATAAACGATACTATAATAATTAATAGTTCACCTTTTTTCTATTTGGAAAAATATTTCAACTACTATAAGTGCCTCACCTGGGGCTGCTTTGTTAGTAAAAAGCGTTGAGGAGCACTTAAAAACGGTGTAAAGTGCTAATAAACACGTTATGGTATTGTTAGTTTAATCCACTTCCAAATTAATTCAGAAATGGCCTGCCCGTGAGCTGGAATTCGTTGGTTAAATAATATTATATGAAATGTTGATAGTGAAAGCTCTTCAGTTTTCCTCGTTGCTTTTTCAGCACAATTTAAACCCCACCTCTTATCAGATTAACGTAGAGCTAACTAGAGCACAAAAAAAGATCTACTCGCAACCAGCGCGCAGCGGAGTAAAGCAACTTAATTATCTTCTTTCCGGGGTAATCATAGCCAACTGCGCTCTATCCAGTATGCAAGTAGGGCACTTTAGTCGAACCGGATATCCTCCATCCAGATAACGAATAAGTTGACTGCTGAAAAATTAATTCCTGCCACTCGGGTATGCGGAGTTTCGTACATCTCCGAACCCACGAATGACCAAAATATTTAAAATAGATGAAAAAAAAGAGAATTTATAGACCAATAAAGTTAAATGTTTTATTTTTCAGTGTTTGCCCAGCTCACCCCGGACCAGTCCTTTTTCCGACTGGTTGCGTTCAAGGTGGCAACTCCTCTCCACATTATAGGTGAACCCTATCTACCGACAGAATCATTTCCGGTATGAGACATAAGCTCTGAATTTACTCCTGGGATTGCATTCAATTGGGAGTTAGACGAGGTGAGTTGCTGCGGGTTGTATTTATGTATTTTCAGTATGTGCACGAATGGCGTTTGCTGGCTTTTGCTCTACAATTTCTATTAGAATTCAATCAATTTGCATGGCCACGGCAACAATAAATTGAAATTTTAGTGATTACCAACAACTCAAACCGCTGCTAGCGGAACTGACGTGGAGGACAGTTTGGCTGACAATTTCCCAAAATCGAACAACGGGGATAATATTGAATCCTGTTCGGTATTGCACAACATCGTTTATATGGTATATCTTAACAATTTTATACGCTATGTGTTGTGGACTTTATTTCTTACTTTGAGGAATTTTGTACGCAAATATACTGATTTTATAAATTTCGCTCAACTTTAAAATGCAAGCTTAAACATGGATGCACTTCACATGACATTTAACATATCATAGTACATTCACCAGAAAAACTCTTCTTCGGCACAATGAATAAAGGAAGTATGTTCCCGAGGGCGAGGTCAGAATGTTTTGGTAATGAAAAAAAGTTATCTTTTGGATAAACTAGTTCTTAGTCAATTAAATAATTAAGACATGGTGTGTATATGTTTTGGTTAATGGGATAAAATAGAAAAGAAATGGTTAAGAACGTGTTGGGCAGTAGAGTTATTTCTAAATTTTTCATAAACTATTTTTGCTATAGTATTCGTCAAAATGTCCACTTAAACTACACACTAAGAAGTATTTTTGCGAATATTTTTCATTAATTTATTTATTTATTTAAGCTAATTTATTTATTTAAGCTTAATACAAGCTATTGCATAAAAAATACAAAAATAAAAAATAAAATACAAACTATAACTTAATACTAATTCTACAGAATATAATAAATGAATAATTAAGAATAAATAAATAAAAAGTATAAGCTACAATATGAGCTATATATATTGATAACTGGCAGAAGGCGAAAGGAAGAAGAATTAAAGTAGGCGATCGGGATCAAGATGGGCGGGGTCAAGATATAAGGCTTTGTGGAGTGATGATTTACTCAGATGGAAGTCAAAAGAGGAAAGGTCGTTGACTTTTCGTAACATCCTGGTAATTGGCTCGCTTTGACCGTAGTTTGTGCGATGGCGGTCGAGTCGGAAAAGGGGAGTGGACCTAAGGTTACGGGGATTGGTATAGATGGGTAAAGATTGCAGGATTGAGGGGCAGTCTATGGCACCAGTTAATAATTGATAAATGAAGAGAATGTCGGAAACATCACGACGTTTGCTTAGAGGTTGTAAGTCGATCAGTTTCAGACGGTTTTCATAGGGAGGAAAGTTGAATCTGTCAACGCACGGAAGATCACATAGAGCAAAGCGAATAAACCTACGCTGGACAGATTCAATCCTATTAATGTGAGTTGTTTGTGTAGGGGACCATACCTGGCTGGCATATTCAAGGAGAGGTCTAACGAAGGAGACGTAGAGAGATTTGGAAACATAAGGATTGGAGAACTCTCTAGACCAGCGCTTCACAAACCCTAGCGCGGAGTTAGCTCTGTTAATTATGCTGTCAATGTGGGAACGGAAATTGAGTTCACTATCACAGATTATTCCTAAGTCACACAAAGAGGTAACGATAGGGACTGGTACGTCGGTTAACATATAGACTCTCGGGGTGGTGGTAAGACGCTTGCGGGAATAAGAGATGGACTGGCATTTGGAGACATTGAGCTCTAGAAAGTTTTTCATGCACCATGTGATGAATGAATCGAGGTCGTCTTGCAGGAGAAGAGAGTCGGCAGTGGAGGAGATATGTTTGATTATTTTCATGTCATCGGCATAAATGGACAACTCTGAGTGTTTGATGACACATTCAACATCATTTATTGTGAGGATAAAAAGCAATGGACCTAGGTGGCTGCCCTGAGGGACGCCGGAACGAGCGACAATAGGGTTAGAAATGGATGAACTGAAAAGAATATTGTACTGACGGTTGTTGAGGTAGGATCGGATCCAGGAGATGAATCTGGGGGGAAGCCTAGACGATCAAGTTTGAACAAGATAACGTTATGGGAGATCTTGTCGAAGGCTTTACTAAAATCGGTGCCGATAACATCAACATCTTTACCGTTTTCCAGGGCACATTGGGTTTTAGAGACGAAGTCAGTAAGGTTGGTGGTTGTAGATCTACCTTTGAGGAAGCCATGCTGGGAGAGTGAGAAGATAGACTTACAGTGGAAGAACATGGAATCATAGACCAATTTTTCGAATAGTTTAGGTATGGATGATAATTTAGCAATGGGTCTGTAGTTGGACACATCCTTCTTGCAACCTTTTTTGAAGATGGGAATAATATACGAATTTTTCCATAATTGAGGGAAAACCCCTTGAGTGACCGAGAGACGAAAAAGCAAAGTAAGGGGTTGGACTAGATGCATGGCACACTTTTTCAGAACAATGGCCGGAATGCCAACAGGACCTGGGTGAAAGTCGTCCTCAAGCCTATTAATACTGGCGGCGATTAGTTCAGGATCAGGGTCGAAAGATGAAAACGACGTTTGAGTGCATTTGTCCATGAATGCAAAAGAGTTAAGGTCGGGTTGTAGAGAATTGTCGCTGAAAGATTTACTGAAGAAGTGTGCAAAGAGGTTAGCGATAACCTTAGGATCAGATGAAGAGGTACTCTCGAGCTTTAGGGTGGAAGGGTAACCATTGGAATTCTTCTTAGAATTAATAAAGCTATAAAAACGCTTGGGGTCGGATATGAGGCTAGTTTCCATCCGTTGGAGGTACTCATGGTAGAGGGTATCACAACGTTCAGAAAAAGAGGTATAAGCAGATAGATAGGAAGAATAGTCAGACTCGGTCTGGGTTAGAAGAAAAGTTTGCCAACGTTTATTTCTCCTGTTGCGAAGAGAGCGTAATTCTTTGTCGTACCATATGGGGGATGAGGAGTAGTTTTTACGAGGAATAAGAGGGATATATTGTGTAAGACAAGCGTGTATTTCCGAATGTTTATGAACTAGAGGGATGTCGATAACGACTTTGAAAGCACATATCCCCATTGAAGCGTTAACGTCAAAAAGTCATAAATTTTGGGTAGAATTTGAAAAATTATTTCTGGAGAAATTTTTTCATTTCTGACTTTGGATCATATGTCCATATCCGTATAAAAAAATTCACTTAAATAGATTACTAAAGAGAGGATGAAAGGACACACAGCCAGATAGAAGATACTAGAATTGTTTCTTTTTTGCTATTGTTCCTTCAGCTATTAACAAACAGTTATTTTGAACTTTTCTTTGCGCAGTTATTTAGCAGTAGCGCTTTTAAGCTAATGCAAAATTCAAAGAACTAATAACTAAGATATGGCTATAACGTGTCCGTGTGATGTGTGTGAGTGAAGCACTTCGAAGGGTAAATTCAAAGGAGAAATGTAACCTAATCGCGAAGAAGCCATGTTCTGACAATTGTGCTTGGAATGGAATTAGGGTAAGGAAAGTGAGGAATCTTTGACTTATTGTTTTTGCATTTAGAATTAATTGTTCTAACTCAGAAGGCGCACTTCTCAGGCAGAAGCCTAGAATCAATTTACCTATTCGCCAGAATATAACAATATATTGAGGCAAATGAGGCTCCCACACCAGCATGCAAAAAAAAAAAAACATTAGTAATCAAAAATCCAAAACACGCCCATACAAGTAATCAGGGCTGCATCGTTTCAGCAAATCCTTAGTAAGAGTCAGGTCAAAAACAGGACATATATTCACGGCTCTACACTTGCGATTTATAGGATCATGCATATCATAGTTAGACCGAGAGTGAACAACATACAGTAAAGGCAGTCTTCTTAAGCCATACGGGGTATGCCTATAAAAAACCATACCTGCGAGAGTGCAAGAATCTATGTTCGAGTTCAAAAGCTGGCGAATAAAGACTAGGTTAGAAACTCGACGTCGTTCGTCAACCGAGTGCATATTAAGCAATCGGAGGCGATCCATATAAGGAGGAAGCCTGAGTAGATAATTCCATGGAAGGTCTCTTAGTGCGAACCTAACAAAGTTCCGCTGCACCGATTCAATGCGTCTGGAATGAACAGCATAGCAGGGAGACCAAACCTGAGATGCATACTCGAGAATTGGTCTGACCAAAGAAAAGAATAAGTGAATTAAGGTCTTCCGATCAGAAAACTCCCTTAATCACCGCTTTGCATAACCAAGAACTAAATTACTCTTAGAAACAATGTAGTTAATGTGCAGAGTGAAATCGAGTTACGGTGATTACTGCCAGCTAGACAACAGTCCTGAGACGAAGTGGAATATTTTAATTTCTTTATAAAAACTCACGGGGAGACCTGGTCTCGAACCTGGGAGTCATGGCATGGTCGTGCCGCTCAACGAATTGATTCAACTCCGTCTAATTAAATGATAACGATGAACGATTTTTGTTTTGACGTTTAACCACATCCAATCTAGTAGTCAATTGAGAAGAAATCCTAAACGTAAAAATCTGAAATTTTTTTGGAGAAAAATATATTTTCATTATTAAATAATTAACTACAACTAATATGATAAGAGAAAGTATACACATTTTAGATTCGCGAAGAATGAAGAACGATGTAGAAAGAGGCTTGAGATTCTTGGAATGCTGGACATAGTGCCCAGTTCTAATACTTACTGCTTTATGCTCAAATCATTTCAAGGAAAATGTTTTACAGTGGCGAGCAAAAATGGTGTTTGGCACATTTTTGTCTCTCTGCATGCCGAAAAAAGAAGAGAAAATTCTTAAAAAGAACTGAAGTCCATTAATTTATTATTGTTTTTAAATTAAAAAAATAACAAAACCATCAAGTTCAAACAATAATAAAAATAATCTCATACAAATGCACCAGTATATATGTATATTACATCCCAGCATGAGGAACCTTCACCATTTTCGTAGAAATCTAAAGTCATTAAATCTCAACCTGCAAATTTCCTCACAGACGCAAGTTCTCACGATTTGCACCTGTGAATCTACTTACCTCAGCATAAACCCAACGAGCATCATATCGCACAATAAGAACTTCCCACGGACGGACAGATCTACATTACAAGCTTCACATAAAATCCGCATTCCTTCACGTTTTCTTGAAACAACGAAAAGCTCGATAAAACTTTCTAGTTCTAGTGCAGTTGATTTTTCTAACTCGGTCGGGATAAGTGAAGTTAAGCTAATCTTCTTTAATAAAGTTCTTTTACTGTAAGCTAAATCGGCGTTGTTTTATTTACTTTATTATTTTTTTTTATTCCCTCATGTTTGGCCAATTTCACTGGCGCAGTCGGTAGGATCCCCAAAAATAACAGGGGATCCCAGAATAAAGAACGTGTGTGTGATTAAGAATAGTAAAGGGAGAATTACTAAATACATAACAGTTTTATTGGTTCGTGAAAATTTTGAATTAAAAGTGAGTCTTAAACCAATGAAAATCGACCTCAAAGTTAAAAGGTTTAAAAGGTAGTTTAAAGTCATAACAATTTATTGGTTCATGAAGAAATTGAAAAAAAATAAAGCAGTGTGACTACCAGAAAATATTACAAAAGTTTTGAAGTGGATTTGCGCGCAAGCAGAATAAGAAGATTAACTCACCGTTATCAACTCACAAGTATCGAAGAGAAGGATCAAGAAGAAATTGATCCCTACACTAACTATAACCAACAGAATCATAACTCAGGTTTCAGGCAAAGCAATAATTACAATTCACTAAGTCTCAACCCAGGTCTAAGGCAAAATAATTACAATCAACTTAACTCATACGCTAGACACTTTCAGTCTAACAGGTCACAAAATGTTAGACAAAACCAAACAAATAATCTTATCGCAAATAATAATAGCCCAAAACCTATGGATATTGACAGAAGTATCAATTCCAGGGTCCATTCACTGGAAATTCAGGGAGAAATAGAAAATTTTCCTTTAGAAGCTTCGGAAGACAGCAGCAATCAGTACCTCATATAAAATTGCAATCACGGGGAAGACCTTGAAAATTTATAATTGATTCAGGTGCTACAATGGGCATTATAAACTCAGGCATTTGCAAGTCCTATATAGGCATATAAAATTACCCCCCTTAACATAAAAACACCAGCAAATACCATTCCTTGTGATACTAAAGTAAAAATCGATTCATTCTTAGAATTCGACTCAACAGCAAAATTAGAGTTCTTAGAAATAAAATTTCACTATAAATTCGATGGTTTAATAGGAAATAACATCATGGTTCCCCTTCAAGCCAAAATTAATAACAAAGATAAAGTTTTAAGGTTAAATACCGGCAATGAACTCCCACTCTTCTTCAGTAAAAATTAAAAAAAAAGTGAACACCAAATTCCCGCTCCCTTGAAAGTACTGGATACATTCAAGAACGAAGTATTTCTTGATGAACACGAGATTAGATGTGACCATTTAGACCCTCTTACAAAAATCGAGCTTCTGAAAGTGAAACAGAAGTTCAACAAAGCCTTCTATCATGAAGGTGATGACATAAAGCTTACCCATGAAATCAAGCACAAAATCAAGACAATAAACGAAATTCCAATCCACACCAAGTTTTATCTGTATCCTGAAGTTCACCGTCAGGAAGTACATAAGCAGATTGACGACATGTTAAAACAGGGTATTATTCGGCACCTATATGAGCACCTGTATGGCCGTTCCAAAAAAGCAAGATGCGTCACAAAAGTGGCGCATTGTTATAGATTATCGAAAGCTGTTATATATTATCGAAGGATAACTTCACTATTGATGATAAATATCCTATCTCGGATATTGAGGATATACTGGATAAACTCGGTCGAGCTATGTATTTCATAACTCTCGACCTAGCCAAAGGCCTCTACCAAATGGAAATAGCTCAAGAATATATTTAAAAGACAGCATTTAGTACGGATATTGGTCATAATGAGTTTGTCAGGATGCCATTCTGATTAAAGAATGCTCCTGCTACTTTTCAACGGCTGATGAATTCTGTGCTAAAGGAATTCATTGGGAAAATTTGCTCTATCTGAACGATATTATAATTTTTAGTACTAGTACTACTACTTCGTTTCTTTAGCGAAAATACTAAGGAAATTGCAAAACGCTAACTTGAAAGTACAATTAGACAAAAGTGAATTCCTAAAGCAAGAGACAGAATTCCTAGGTCATGTCATTACAACCAGATGAACTAAACCTAATCCGAATAAAGTAAAAGCAATTAATAAATTCCCAATCCCCAAAACTACAAAACAAATAAAATCATTTTAAGGCCTTGTCGGATACAACCGGAAGTTTATTAAAGACTTCGCTAAGATCGCGAAACCAATAGTGTGGGCAGTTAAATATTTCCGCCCATATCTTTACGGCAGAAAGTTTGTTATTAGAACTGACCATAAGCCACTACAATGCCTTCATAATCTTAAGGAACCCATTTCTAAACTTCAGAGATGGAAAATTAAGTTGGAAGAATTTACTTTCGATATCGAATACCTAAACGGTAAAGAAAGCAAAGTCGTCTATGCACTATCGGAGTTGGATCAATGCGTTGAGCCACACGACCACCAGGCCATGGGCCCCGGGTTCGGGACTAGATCTCCCCGTGAGCTTTTATTAAGAAATTAAAATAATCCACTCTGTCTCTGGGCTGTTGTCTAGCTCGCAGCAATGCAAAAATAAGACTCAAGCTTCCTCACTCTCCTTACTCTAATTCCCTTCCAGTCAAAACCATGCTAACGCATGAAAGGGTTTTCCCCTAGGATTTGGCCACATCTTATAAATCAACTAGTGGGGTGGGTCCAGATACTGGGTGTCGCATCATTGGTGCGACCGTTGAGGTCCGCACGAAGAACTTCCCAGTTAATAAAAATCTTCAATTGTTATTAACAATATTCAATTATATTACGAGTAAGTGAAAACTCAATAAAATTCATACTATTCGATTTATCGTTTTATTTATCATTAATATCAACTATTTATGGTTTTTTTTAACATTTTTTTAATGTTACAAAAAACTATAAAAGTTCTGGATTTTTTTTTAAGTATCGAGTTGTATCAGAACCAATTAGATCAGATGAATTTTTTTCCAAAACAACACTTTCGCCCACTTGTATCTCATTTAAAAAAAATTAAAAAATTTATATTTTAAATTAATAAATAAATAAATTAATGCATTTACTTTAAAAAATTTTTAAAAAATTATTCCGTTATAGCACTATTTTTTCATGAAAACCAAGTAAATGCACTTTGTTTGGAATTCATTTGTTATTAATAATTTTGAATGGTTATAAACAATTTATAATTGATATAAACAAAGTTTGTTCATAAAAGAAATTTTTTGTGGTAACAAAAATTTCAATTGTTTATAAGAATTTTCAATTGCTATGAGCAATCTGCAATTTTGTATTCAATTTCCAATTTTCATAATCAATTTTCAACCAGGTAAAACCATTTTTTATAATTATAAATTTATTATTGTTATAAACAATTTTTCATCATTATAAACAACTTCTGTTCATAATAAATTGTTATTATCTGACATTTTGACGTCCCGATTGTCATCAGAACAAATTATATCGAAGAAATCCTTTTCAACAAAGTCTGAAATCAACTTTTTTTTCAGTTTTTTTGTTTAAACAAAAAAACGGCTGAACCGAAATTGATTAAATTTCTTTCAGCTCTTATTGACAATAATACGCTTCGAATGGCACCATAGCGAAGTCGTTATCGTTTTTTGTTCGCGAGATTTCGTTGTCGAAAAAAGTGGGTCCGAACGTACGTACACACACACACACACACACACACACACACACACACACACACACACACACACACACACACACACACACACACATACATACACACATACATGTGTTCAAAAACATGCGTAAAACACTATGGTTTTACTTGGAAATGTAAAAAAAAATTAAAACTAAAAATTTTGAAAATCGGGCCCATTACAATAACTTCCTATATATGGGAAGTTAAAAATCAAGAAATGGCGATGAAATCAGATCAACTGACAGAACGATGCATTCAGCTGATGAAGATAAACCTGAATATATCCTAATAAGCGAATTACAAAGGGTTCTCCTATTAAAGTAGATGTTGAAAAAATGCATGGTGGAACCAGGAAAACATAATAAACCGCTGGAGATAGTCTACATGGACATTTGGTTTAAAAGCAAAGGAAACCCATACCTTACAATCATTGATAAATTCACGAAACACGCGAAGATCATACAGCTGAAATCTGAAACTGCTGCTACCAGTACATTGCTTCTTTTGGGAAACCGGAAAAGATTATAACAGACCAGGGAAAAGGTTTAAATATCCTCAATTTTATAAAATTTTTGAAGGGTGAGGAAATAGACATTCGTTTCACTACCCCTAATAACCATAACAGTAACGCGGACATAGAGCGGTTTCACAACACACTCAATGAGCATTTGCGAATATTGGGTGTTATTGAAAAAGAAGAGGGAGTACCATTAGATGAAGACCCAGTTGTTAAAAGTCTAAAAGTCTATAACGAGACCCCTTACTCTTTAACAGGAAAAATACCAATAGATTTTCTAAACAGAAAGATTAACCCCAAAGAATATATTTCAATACAGCAATACTTAAAAATAAGCAGAAGAGATTAAACAGATGTAACAGGTGAAGACACAGAACTAAACCTTCGGATTATCTCAAACTCAATCGAGTTACCAAACTTCAGCCCTATCATAAGAAAGTTAATGTTAGGGAATGAACAGAAGAACATTTCAAGGTCAACAAAAAAACTTTACCCCGCTATAATTCAGAGCTACAAGAGGATTTTGCATGTGATAGATTTAGACCAATATCAAGACAACATTAACAAAATTGAAACAAATATAATCCAACTCTACGAGAAAACACAAATCCGTGCAACATTGCTTCATAACCTCAAATATTTAAAAGAGGATTTTAATAGTATTATCCCCCACCATGTAACTAAACGAGGACTACTGAACGTAGTAGGCAAAGGTCTCCAATATTTAACCGGCGTAATAGATAAAACATTACGAAGCGATAGAACAGAATAACAAACATATCACACAAGACTTAAACAATCAAGTCTCAATTAATTAACAGATTTCTGACCAGATAGGAAATATTACATACCACATTAACGCTGGCCAAGAAAACATAACTAATAAAATAAACGAAGTTGAAAATCATGTAGATAAAATTAATAGAGATTTACAATTTTTCATAATCACTACGGAAATAAATGAAGATAATAATATTTTATCAAAACAAGTATCAAATGTTAACGAAATAATCTGAGCGAGTAAATTAGAAATTTTACCTAGAGATATCTTTACACAGGAAGAGATTAAAGATAATGAAATTACGGTAGAAATGTTACCCTACTTAAAGAACTGTGTCCTCTTCAAGGAAAATACGATAGTATTTGAAATACCAACCCAAGTTTGTGAATATATTATATTATAGAACACTAACTAAAATGATTCCAAATAAAGCCAAATTGTTAGAAATAAGTACAAATGAAGATAAAGACATTGTATCTGAGCAAACAATTTTTATGAACATAAATAAGAAACACATATTGGAAAAAGATCTTGTCCCGTACCAAGCCCAATGTATTGCTAATTTATTAAATGGTAGGAATATGAAATGTAATGAGGGAATCGAATCAGCGTCGGAAAACGTAGTTATCACTAAAAACCTATATGAGATGTTATTAATAAATAATTGTGGAGAGCAGTTGGGCATCAGAATAAGAGGAAACAATATCATTAAATTCACAAACTATAAAATCAAAATTGGAACCTTCCAACGAGAAAACCAGGAAGTAGAATACCCCAGCAAAGTCCTACCAAATGTGAAGCGAGACATTACTATTGAGGAGGTTGTAAGTGAGTTCAATCTGCGGAACCTGCACTTGGAACACATCAATAATACAAGTCATTTAAAAGAAATCAAACTCAGCAACACCAGTAGATAGCATGTAAACTTTACTTTATATCTTAGTATCGCTGTCGCAGTAATAAAAATCAGTTCATACTTACTCATACTCTACAGGAAAGGCCAACCAAGTGTAAACATTCAATTGGGAACTCGTCTCCAGGAGTCGACACATGAGGAGGGAGGAGTTACATCCCAGCATGAGGAACATTCACCATTTTCGTAGAAGTCTAAAGTCATCAAATGCCAACCTGCAAATTTCCTCACAGAAGCAAGCTCTCACGATTTGCACCTGTGAATCTACTTACCTCAGCATAAGCCCAACGAGCATCATATCTCACAATAAGAACTTCCCACGGACGGACAGATCTACATTACAAGCTTCACATAAAATCCGCATTCATTCACGTTTTCTTAAAACAACGAAAAGCTCGATAAAACTTTCTAGTTCTACTGCAGTTGATTTTTGTAACTCGCTCGAGATAAGTGAAGTTAAGCTAATCTTCTTTGCTTCATTATTTTTTTATTCCCTCACGTTTGACCAATTTCACTATATATATATATATATATATATATATATATATATATATATATATATATATATATATATATGTAAAACCATGACAGCGCAATCTGTCACGAAAAAAGAAGTTTGAGATAAAAGCTAGAATCCAAATCTGCACTAAAAAATGGGGGTTCATTTTTAAGTTTTGTATCCCCCCACCCCTCAGGAGTTGGGGGTGAGGTTCGAGTTTGCTAGCATTGGGTGTCCCCCTCCGAGACGAACAAATTTAAATTTTAAATTTGTTTGATCCGATGTGTAGTTCTCGAGATATTTCAGTGTCTTTAGATAAATTGAACACCCTGTATAATTAATTAATTATAACTATCTATTAAATTCACAAATTTCAAAAAATATGTCACTTAAAACTCTTGAAAATAAAATAAAAGAAGCAGAAGGAAATAATATAGAATTAATAAAAATGTTGTAAATTGAATAAGCTGGACTGATGAATCTATATAGGACATGTCTAATCCAACTTGCAATTTACGTGTTTACCTATAAATCTTAATACCCTTTGAAATTTTACCAACGAAAGAGAGCGATATGATCCATGAAGTGTAGTATAGTAGCCATTTTTGTTACAAAATAATAACCATAATTTCATTTTCGCTTTAATTTTTATCTTATGCTTGCAAAAAGTAATATGAATTGAGTGTATAATTAAATTATTCATCTTTTTCATTCAATTGTTTGTCATTAAAGATAATTTCCGTGAAAAAATATGAAAATTTTCAATTTAACCATAGAATGACGGCGATTCGAAAAAGTAGTCAATAATTTCTATTCTCGATAAAATATAGTTACATCTCTGTCCAACGTGCTATCTCTTTTCATTATAAATTAAATAGGAAATCATTATTTTTTTAAGTATTTAATTAAGGGCATTTTTATGGCGTTTCTAATTATCACCATCGAATTCCCCATCAAATGGCATTGTTGAAGTATATAAGGTTTGACGTCTTTTAGCAAAAAGAAAAATTACGTCAACTGTCAAACGTGCAGTTCTGTTTTTTGTTAAATATTAAGGTAAGTACTTCTGATTTCACAAATAATTGTTTTTATGTAACTTAACAGACGATCTAGAAACATGATACAACGGCACGTTAAAATAACATCTACCAACAATTACATCCGAGATCCATTAGCGATGGGAACTACAATTCATGGGATGGGAACTGCAACTCTGCATTTTCCTGCTCATAATTTTCAAGTACAAGTTCAGATAGATTTTAAGCTTTGAGTTCTAGTTTAGTTTAAGCGAAACCGTGTACGGAAATACATTTCCTAATTAAGATTTATCTAATTCGACTTTGTCGAAAATTAAAATTAGTTTTTTTTTATTTAAATAAAGTAACAGAGTGTTAACTTGTATATTCGTGGCAAGTAATTTCATCTAATTTGTGATCTATTCCTTCTTTTCAAAACAACTTCCTGAAGGCTTCGCTGGACGAAAATTCAAAAAAAGCTAAATCAGGTTTTTACACTTAATTCATTTAATAATTATTAATAATTCTATGTGTTCTGGTAATAATTTTATATCTTCTTTTCATTTCAGGTACATAATTCACGGTGAGAATCTGAGGTAAAGTGTATCATTCTTCAGATATTTATCATTTATTAAGGTTTTTTTAATGCTTAGGTATGTTCGTCGAACAATATGAACGTCATCCTGTTCGATGAATAAGCCTCCAAACTTTAACTGAAGACACTCCCAATCGTCTTGTGACTCGCCTTGGGCTCGTTTCGCTTTCTTGCCTGACGAGGGTGATTATTTGCATTACAAAGTTAATTAACGGGTTACGAAATTATTCCCGGTTATATAAAATTAAAAAGAAAATAAAATACGCGTCGAACTTAGAACTTCTTTGTTTATAAATAAATAAATAGTCAAAATAGTATTCTGGACGTATTACGCATAGAGATGGATTTATTTTTCTGCCGACCATATATGCGTAACGCTGTGGCGTTGTAGCAATTCTTTCGGAAACAGTACCTCTATCAATGACTTTAAAAGTAAAACAACTGAGTCATTTTAAATGGTATGACTTTCTCGTGATTGTTTGAAGTTTTAATAACGATGCGATTTTTAGTTCATACTATTTCTTGGAATACGTAAGTTCGACTTTTATTTATTTATTTGAATAGTGACTACCTACTATGCCAAGATAGCAGTATTCAAAATGTTGGCGATTGTTATGTGTTACGTCTTTATATGAAGTTTGACTTAATTTTAGAAATCAGAGTTCAAATATTCTCAACACTGACTAATTCAAAAATATTTCATTTCCTTTAAGACGTTCCCTTTGTACCTGTAATAATAGTTTCCAAGAATTAGTAGGCGAAAATGTTTCAAAAGCCTGACAAAGGTAATTAGAAAACTTCCCTTATAAACTTCTTCGTGGAAGGTTCAACGTAGCAACTAACGTAACGCCTTAGTCCTAATTTCAGCAAAAATTCTCACGGATTCACAAAGTACCGACCTCGTTTGCATTATTTCTTTGTTTTACGTTGCCCCTTGCTTCTTGGCAATTTTTGGCAAACGAACAAAGTGCATTAATAATTTCTCTAATTTCCTTTCTTTCTCAGAATGATTGATGGAGCAATGGACATGATTGAGTGTTCTGATTTATGATTGCTGCCGGCTTTCTATGTGCCATTTTTCTTTCCTAGGTTATCCTGTTAATTATTCCTATTAGAAATACTCTACAAAATATATATTATTGCTGTGCCTGTTAGAAAAATTCCTCCTAAAATTAATTTTATAACTTAATATAAAGCAGAAACGATGCAGGAGGTTATGAGGAATCTTTAAAAGCAATAGGCGTGTCTCCACGTTTCTCATTTTACGTACTACTCTTGCAAAAATTCCAATTCAGTTAGGAATCGTAGAAATTTTCTTAGAATTTCATGGAAATCTTGTAGGAATTTTGTTAAGATTTGTAAGAATTGAGGACTGCTAGAAACTTATGTTTCATATTAGATTATTGTACTATAGATCAACCATATTTCTATATAGTATTTATAAAATGAAATCGAAATCGTCTGTTTATGCAGAATTATTGCCAACAACAATGTGTAGAGAGCTTTGCAAACAAATTACAATGTCAATACAAGTGAATAGCTGATTGGAAAAAATAAAATTCCTAAATATTACAAATAGAGTTTAAAGTACCAGGACTTAGCTAGTTGCCAAGTTGGGCGATTTCTCGCCGATTGGGCTACTTGAGTCGTCAGTTGGGCGAGAAAATTTTCCTCTCTGCGACTAGGCACTTTTTGGGCGATTTTTTAATTCTTGCTGGGCGCTTTTGGGTTATAGGCTGAATCAGAATGCACGGCAGCCTACAACAAGAGTTCATATTGGCTAATCGAAATCACATAACCCGACGTGACAGTAGAAAAATGTTTGCTGTCGAGTCATCTCAAATTCTAATTTTGCGCGAATAACTTTTTACTGAACTCCGAACGAGTCCAAACCAGGGTTCTCAGGTCGGCTATAGTGAAAGATAGTATCGTGTTGGTGAAATTATAGTACCAACCTGAGAATTATAGTATGCTTGGTAAAAACAGCAACGCCAATACAAAAATGTATAAAT
Source organism: Leptarthrus brevirostris (assembly GCA_964036015.1). Classification (NCBI taxonomy): domain Eukaryota; kingdom Metazoa; phylum Arthropoda; class Insecta; order Diptera; family Asilidae; genus Leptarthrus; species Leptarthrus brevirostris. The sequence continues at coordinate 94,750,056 of OZ038374.1, forward strand.
CGCCATATCTCGAGTGTAAAATCGTTCTATTTCAATAATGTTGTGATTGAATTAAATATATTAAAGGCATAAAAAATAATGTATATGCAAATTTACTCAAATTTTTACTTTATCCACAGGCTGTATGTTGGAATAAACTGCACAGTTGATGATTTCTATTTGACAATCAATAAGAATCGAACAATTGAGTGAATGGTTAGTTAGTGAAAGCATTAATTGAGTGAAACTTAAAAGGGAATTTCGACGATGTGAAATTATAGTACACTTGCGTACTATAATGGAATCAAGATTGCGGATAGTACAGCTGGTCAAATTATAGTATTCGTACTATAATTATAGGACGATTGAGAACCGTGGTCCAAACTGACGTTTATCGCACTGGAAGTTTTTCGCTCAAACATAAAAGTATCCTCAATGCCGTCGTCACGTCGTGGATATCTGATTCTGATACAGCCGACATCAAAATTGTTTTTCTGTCGTCCCTGCAGTTGCTTTTGCTATCTTTTGTATATATATTAATTCCTAAAAGATTAAAATGTGCGTAATAAATAGTTGGAAGTGACTGGGTGAATTATTTGTGACTATTTGCACTTGCGTGTATTTATGTACGTCAAAAATTTATTAGATTTTGTGGGAGGAAGAGGTGTATTAATCAGGCTTTTAATTGCTTTATTAAATGGGGGTCACCGCCCCCTCCCCCCGCCAGGGAATATATTTGCCTAATAGTACATAAAAGTACATAAAGTAAATACACGTAAGTGCAATTGAAAGATTTGCTTGATTGATTTTTGGGCGATTTCAAATAATATCGCGGCGACTTTGGGCGACTCCAGGGCCTCAGCTCGGCCACTTTTGCTTCATACCGTCTGGCATCTCTGATAATAACCAGACAGTAGTATACGTTAATTCTTTGGGTAAAACATTGCATGCGAATGCTGAAAAGATTTGGTGTCATGTACGGGTAAATTCAGTAAACTTAAAAATGGAACTAGACAACGGATCGGCGGTATTACCTGAAATTTGGTAGGAAATTTAAAAAATTTGAATTGTTACCCACTAAATTAAGACTCAATATATGTTTTAATAACTTCTTAACTATATTAGGTTTCTTGAAGGTAACTCCCTTAAAACTGCTTTATATGGTAGAGACTGTTACGTGCCTTCGGTACTATTGCAAGAATTTTAAAACAGAATCTAGAAAGGGTTGAGTGTCATCCAATTATCTTAGACATAATTTTACAAAAGTATTCTAAGGTGTTTATTGACGAGAGTGGTGAATTAAAAGGTAAACCGGTGGTTATTACGCCTAAACCTGTTCCGTTCCTATTCGTTTTAAGCCTAGGTCTATACCTTTCGCGATGAAAGAACATAAGGAAAAAAGGGAACTGGCGAGCTCGTGCTAAAGGTATACTTATAAGAATGACTTTGAACACACAATTGCAGGTCGAAGATCATCCACTACCTATCTTAAATGAATTCTTCTCAGCCCTAGATAAGGAGTACGATTTGCAAAAATTGATTTACGTCGGGCTTATCTTCAATATATATTACGAGAGGACGATCAAAGCAAATCAACCCTTTTTACATATAAGGGGCGTTTTAAATTACTTTGTTACTTTACGGTCTTAGTTACGCAACTGCTTTATGACAAGGCAATATTGAGAAGATATTAAGGATAGGTTCTAGTCGAGCGGCCTGAAAAATGGCTGAAGTTTATGAATTTTTTTCTTACAGAAGAAGGTAAATAATGTATAATTCGACTTTTTCAGCTATTAGTACCTTTACTTAAGGGGTTACATGGGTTTCACGGCTTCAAAAAATCGAATATTGTTTTGTTGTCTTATTAAATTTTACAACATCCCTAGAATATTTTCCTAAATTTTCAAGTCGATCGGAGTAATAGTTTTGGAGATAGAGCTTTGGGAAGTTGAGCGCTCAAAGCCAGTTGGGCTCAGTGCGCCGCAGGTATATCGGAACAGCGGCTCATCTATTGTTTGTCTGTCTTTCTTGTCCGTTTCTTTCACTTTCACTTTCGTCACAGACAAGAACAAAAGGATGCCTTGGATCGATGATTCTATGTAAGTTGAAAAAAAAAATTTTTTTCCAGTTTTATTGTCACTCAAAACTTAAAACGTGTTTTTCTCGAAACTGTATTTTCAAAGTAGGTTGTCAAGATTTCTCGAAAACTACTGATCCGATCTTGATGAAATTTTACACACGTCTTCGAGATATTATTGACAAGGAATTGGACGAAGGATTTTTTTTTTAATTGCAACTATTAAAAAAAAATTTTTGAGGAAATTTTATCGAAATTTTTAATTTTTTGTGAAAAGGTCTGCCAAAAATCCTATTTTCACTTTATTTTTTTTCCTTTGTCCAAATTTTAGTTAAGGTATTAACTAAAACACGTATTTTTTTTTACTTTAGTTGATGCTGTGAACGCGCAAGCACCTTTTTTCCGAGGGGTCACCGGAAATGACGTAGCAATGGCAGAGTTTTAAATATTTTCCTACCAAAATTTCAGTAATTCTTTTTAAAATGTGTTCATTTAAGGCAATAAAAAGTTTAAATGAAATATTTCATTTTTTATATAAAAAATTTTTTTTTTTAAATAAGCCGTTTTTTACCCGAGGAAACCCATGTACCCCTTAAGTTCACAACAAATTTTTTTTTAATTCTTTAAATTGTAAAATTTTTGAGATATCCACGCACTTTTGGAGCCGTGTAGCGCGTACAACGCGCTGCGCCGTGCAGGATTCCGCCTTGCTCTTTTATCTGAAACACAAAAATTTAAGTTATTTGCAAAGTAGAATAAATTTGCGGGGTCATGGACCATTTCTAGAAACATTTCGTGATGTTTGATAAAATGGCGACCGTTTGAAGAAAAAAGCCGATTTTTTTGTCCTTTTTTTATTGTTCATATGGGTTGAAAAAATAATAAATCTTAATATTTTTTGTTGAAAATGGTCCATGGCCTTCTAAATTCAACAATCTTTATTTAGTAGAGAAAAAAAGTCAATCGGTTAAACGGTTCGACTGCAACTCTGCACGGCGTGTCTAAAAACACGGTTTTGATAAAAACGCGTTTAAAGTTTGACAAAGAAAAAAAATGTGAATAAATATAACTTTTGCTTCTTACAGCTGTTCCTGTTCTCATTGCTTTTGTGCTGGAAGTGAGTTTCATGTAAACAAATTAATATTGTGGTTTTTCTGTTGTTATTTTTGTTTTGGCTTTCTTTGCTGTTTTAATTTTTTCTTATATATTTTTTGGGTAACTATCCCTTTTGACTGGCTGTCAACCGCTATTTTCTGTTTACACTTTCGCTGCTACACTGGCAGCTATCATTAGGTCTGTTTCTTTATCCGAATTTGGGATCCCTCGTGCGCAAGAATTTGCACCAATGTACCCCTTTTATATTTCTTTGCTTTCGTGAAAGGTCGAAATGAGGGGAATTTTCCCGACATCATCGCTTCCACTCTAGCAAGAATTTATCAGTAGAATTTAGCTTGTGCGTCATTTTCTTGGACGTTTTGCCGAATGTTAAATTACAAAATTAGCGAAATTTTTTGGTGGTTCATAGTGAAATATTATTTGTTTACATTGAAAAATTAATATGTTTACACACATCACAATAATTTGTCCTCCTAGAACGTTTGCCATAGCAAGGTACATAAATTACTAGATTGAAAGTTTCATTCTTCTTCTTTTTATATTGAATTATCACGTTTCTTTACTTTTTCTTTCTTGCTTGAAATTTCCCCCGCCAGTCAAGTAAGTTTTTACACGAACATATTTTGCATGAAAAGTAATGAAACAGACTTATTGTTAGTACACCTCACGCCTTTTGTGCCGTGATTTGTTCGGTTACTTGTCGGTTGTTATTTTGATGTCGGTTCTTAAATTTTGTAGAAAAAGTTTAAATCGCCTCTTACCCATGTTCCTTCTTACCTGTTTAATGTCTTGATCTGTTGGCTGTTTTTCATGGTTGTGGAAGGATTCTGTAATAATACGTCTTAAGAAAAAGGACAATAAATGCGGTATTTCTAATTACAGATTAATCGCAAACTTGTGCGAAGTTGCAAGTAATTCGAGGCTTCTTACCAAAAGTCTTATTTGTCGCGGTAGGATGTGTTGATGTTGTAACTCATGGCTAATTTGCTTCTGAATTAGAGCCAGATGAATTTTTTGCCGAGGTCGAACTTTTTGGTGAAGTTGTTTGATTTTGTTGTGGAACTGTTATAGTACTTATTAACATTCCAAGACCCAAAACTTTTGGAGCGTTAATTTTCGGCATTAATATTTTCATTATTTGTGGCGAACGCGTGGTTTCGCATTGGCAAAAATATAGGAGAATTCAGTGTGTGGCTACTTTCGGAACTGACATTTGTACTAGCTTGTGCAGAAGCAGTATTGATGCTTGCAGTCTGAGCAGAAGCTGTTGTTTGTGAACTTTCATTGGTATCCTTAGTATTTTCTACTGTTGAAGGCATTGGTTCAGCAGAAAGGAAAAATATACTTTGTATACAGAGAAGAAAAGAATATGAATTAGAAGGTAAGCCAGAAAAGGCATTAACCATTCCCGTCTTACAAAAAGAAAGTCTTGACTATCTGAAATAACAAAAGTCTAACGAGTCTTATTATTAAATAAGGCATTTATATACTCCAAAGACCGCTCTCCGAAAAGATTCGGGTAGAGCAGCTCAATAAAAAAGAAAAACAAGGATTGTCCAGACATATCAATAAGTATTTACACATATACCTTAATGAAAACTAAAACTAACAAATGCTATAAAACATCAAATTCGTACACCGATGATATCCCGATTCTTCTTAGGTCGAAATGCACCGGCATTTATGATGAAGGCCTGGCAACTCTCCCTACTCCGCCCCGGTCTGGATTATTCCGAAAAGGATAGATACCAGCGGGAAACCCAAGTGGCGAATTGTCATCGATTACCACCGACTAAACGAGGTAACGATAGACAATAAATACCCGAACCCTAATATCGAGGAGATATTGGAAAAATTTTGCAAATATCAGTACTTCACTACTCTAGAACTCATCAAAGGGTTTCATAAAATAGAAATTGATGAAAAAGATGTTTTTTTAAAGGGCTGTCTCCGTCGAAAACGGACACTATGACCTTTTGCGTATGCCGTTTCGGCTGTAGACAACGCCTGATGAACAACGTCCTGCGAGAGTATATTAACAAAAGTTATATCGTCTATTTAGACGAAATAATATATACTCTACATCCCTTCAAGAACAGTTGGATGCACTAAATAAAATTTTAAACAGATTAAGTGAATCGACCTTAAAGTGCAATTAGATAAGACGGAGTTCCTCAAGAAAGAAATGGAGTTCCGTTGTTACCCAGTAGAATATAAGGCCAAACCCTATAAAGACAGATTGCATGAAAAATTTTCTCTCTATGCAAAAACCCAAATCAAATTTAGCAATTTTTGGGCCTAACGGACTACTATCGGAGATATATTAAAAACTATTCCTTGATAACAAAACCAATGACGAAATTTTTGAAAAAGAAAGCTAAATTGAATACGAACGATCCTCAGTACATCAAACGCTTCGAGGCCTAAAAAGACTCCTTACAATAGATCCATTTACAGTTACCACCTATGCAAGCCAGTACGCTATTGGTGCTATTTTGTTGCAAAAAAGATAATTAAATATGTTTCACCAGTCATACACTTAACGATCACGAAATGAATTATAGCAGAATTGTGAAAGAACTGCCCTTCATTGTGTGGGCCGTAAAATACTTCCGCCCTTATTTATTTGCCCGGAAGTTCCTTATCGAAACCGACCATTAACCTCTACAATGGTTGTTTTCTTTAAAAGAACCAAACGCACGATTATTTGGTATAGGAAGAGCCTTAAAAATAGCAATGCAGATGCTCTCGCAAGGTTAGAGATTAATCATAACGACGAACATCAACAAAATCATACTCCTATAAGCAAATCCCCCCTAAATGTATTCCAAAACAAGATAATTATTTATTAAACAAACTTCGGTTCACTAAGTATAAAAAGTATGATAATTTTCAACAGACATCAAAAACAATACATACCAAATACCTTGACACTGAATCAGCCATAAACATTCTATAAAACCATTTAAATACCAAAATTCTCAATGCTGTATATGTTGAGGATCCCGAATTCCTTCAAGTGCTAGAAAATAATTACCTAACTCATTTTGCAAAACAACAAAAACCACCTATTGGTGCAAAAAACACCTACTGGTCCAAGCCAAATAGTAAATATAGATGTTTTGTATAGCCTCGAAAAGAACTTATTTTTAACATTCACAGATAAGTTCAGTAAATTCGCCCATGTTGCAAGCATTAATGGCAGAATAGGATCGGATTTAAGAGAGCCCTACTTCAATACCTTAGCGTATCTGGAGATATAAAAAAACCAGAAGTAGACATCGAACTTGGCTTTAAAGTCATTCCCATTAAAGAATTACTAAACTCTAGAAACATCGAAATACTCTATACCTCCAATAGCAATCACACCTCAAACGCGGATATCGAGAGTTTTAATATTATCAACGGATTACTCAGACTTCTCAGGCGGGACCCAAATTAAAAAACGGATACCTTCGAAGAAAAAATCCTGAAGACCATACACTTCTTTAACAACACAATCCATTCGACTAATAACAAAAGACCTATAGATTTCAATACGGGAAAAATCAGAGAAGACGAATTTGAAGAGATAAAAGAGCGCATTACAAAAGCTAAGGAAAAATATATTATTACGGCAAATAAAAACAAAGAAGATGTAGTAATAGAATCGAGACAAGGGTTCATTAAAGAAACCCGAAGAGAGAAAATTCACTCAAAATTCAGAAAGTAAGAATTAGCAAAGTTGGACGGCAATCATGCGGTAAAGAAGCAAACTAACCTTAAATATTATTAGTCTCATGTGAAAAGAAAGAAAAAATTCCAAAATAACCTCTATTCGATAATACGAGTCAAAAACAAACAAAAACCTGAAAGACACCCTCCAACTTTAGGTCAACATGACCTAACGCTGGCGATCCCCATGACCCTTTGCCAAGTAGAAGACGTACATAACCTAGATAATAATGGCTACATTACAATCAAAATAGAAGACATTAATATAATTAAGGCATAGAAGAAAGTGCTACGCATCATAAAAATAACGAAGTATGAAGATGTTAAGACCCATACACCCAATAATATCGAAATCATTCGCGAAAAAAGGATCTTAGTGAAACCAACTACAACAAAAGAATTTAATCAGAAAGTTTTTGACCGCCCGTCATAGATGTCCGTGGTGGAAAGTGCAAGTACCACACTGATGATGACCAGCTTGCACTTTCGGTCGAAACATTCATCATTTTTCTTTGAGTGATCACCATCCCAAAGAAATGATTACTTCTATTTTGTGGAAGTAAAACATGTGCTTTTACTTTATTTTTAAAAGAATTTAATCGTCCTTCCCTATGATTTCGTGAGCTGACCAGTTTATTTTATTTTATATTGTAACGTAAATGGGGCTCTTCGGGCTCGACGGATTAATTAAGACACTTATTTTATCACAAATGTTCACAGTCAGAAATTGTGAAATGAACTACTTAAGTGCAGTGAATAATAACTTAAGTAGTTCATTTCACAATTTCTTTTACACGTTTTCTTCACAATACCACGTTTCACTTTTCTAATTAACACTTATCACTTCACGAATTAAAATACAACTAACTATTCGCAGTAGCACATATAAACACTTCGCAGTCTAAATCACGATTAAACTAACTAGGCTGCTACTCAGCCCTGGGTAGTATAGTATGGGTAGTATAAACCCAGCTTAATTATAGAAACGTCTGCCACTTAGTTCTAGATGTTTCCGTTACACATTTTCACCTCACATATTCACCATAGGTTCGCGTCGTTCTTAACTTTCCACGTTTGACATTTCTTTCTCTAGATTGCTGGCCACCTGGGGTATGCACATTACACGGTTCACTATTTCCTTTTGGTGGCCTACCTCATGCACGTTACACTGCCCCCCTCTTAGAACTGTTCGTTCCGAACAACTTTCATCCTCTATGTCCTTTCTGCGGTTCTTCTGCTTTAGCAATCTAACATTGGCCTTTAAACCTTCTATCAACTGTTTGCTTCTCTAGTCGTCCATCGGATTTCTCATCTATGAACAAACAATTAAGGTCACTTATCTCGAATTCCTTCATGTTGGCCCTCTCTTCGCGCTTTACACATTTCTCTACTAGCTGGCTAATATGTAGCTGAAGATCCCTGTAGCACAATGAAAGCTACTCCTGTTGAGAATGTAAAATTTGATTGCATTCTTCCGCCTTCTTAAATTTCTGTCGTAGTTGAATTATTTCATCTTCTCCAGCATGAACCGTTGACATGTTAGTTTCCGCGCTAACGTCACATTCTTTAGTCCAGTGCGTCCTCTAAATCTTGTAATTCTTGATCAATAATCAGTAGTTACCGCTTTCCTTTGCTCGATGTCGCCAAGACAGTCAGTCTTCGTATTGGTTCAATCTGCTCTTCTGGTGATGCATTCCCATGTTTCAAATGTCCAAATTGGTTTTTACTCGGCATTTTCGGCAAGTTCATAACTCGCTTTCACTTTGTAAAATTTCTTTCTTCATTCGCTGCTCCTTGTTAGTCCTTCGCCATCGATATCCTCTGAAAACACCTCCATCGTTTCGGGCACCCTCTATTGAACTGTACTTCTTTGACATGTGATCAAGGGTCCTCCTTCTGCAATCGTTTTGCAGGTGACCTTCTTTGCCGCAGGAATAGCATCTGTACTTGCGACGGGGCACTTTAGCTTAGTTGTTCCCATCGGTAGCTCTCTTCAATCCAAATTCTTCCGTTTGACCTGAGTATTGAGTCGGTAACAAATATCTTTTACTTCGGTTTCCTCTGTTTCGTACATAGGTCTTCTGGAGGCTTATTTTGCTGCCTCCCAAGCCAGAGCGTAAGCCAAAACCTCAGCGTTAGTGTTCTTTCCGGCCAGTCGTACAGCTTGCTGCAGGTCACAATCTGCAACTGAATCAATAAAAGCTTCTATGGCGACCTCGTCCATATAATCTTGGCTAAACGTGGTGTAAGCCAAATGTGTCAGCCTTTCCATGTTCGCGCATTGCTGCTGCAACGTCTCTCCATGCTTCTGTGTTCGACTTCGTAGCTCTAAGCGGTAGACTTCTTGCATGTTGTGGTTGCCGTATCGTATTTCTAAGGCTTGTATTAAAGATGAATAATCGTACTTTAGCTCTGTTGATATAGTCTGTAACAGTTCAGCGGCTGCACCTCTAACTGCCAAAATTAAAGCTGTAGCTTTTTCCTCATCAGCCCAAAAGTTCGTTGCTGCTGCTGTCTCGAACTGAAGTCTGTAGGTTTGCCAGGGCTTTTGGGCCGTCAAAGGTTGGAGGATGAAGTCTTTTATCTACGGTTATGCCTGTAGATAAAACTCCTGATTACTTCTTCTTGACGCTCTCCAGCTCATTCCTTATTGCTTCTATATCGCCTTTAAATTGTTTAATATTCGTTTGTTCAGAGATTTCTACTTCTTCCAATCTCTTTTCTATATCTGATGACTTTAACTCTCCCATTTTTTTCCACTTGGCTTTCGAGATTGACTTTGGTAGAGTTTTCTATGGTCTCCAGTTTCTTGTCTACAGTTGACTCTAAACTTTCAAACTGTTTTTGCATATAAATTTCCTTTCAGCTTTCACTTCTTCAACAGAGGCTTTAAGTTCCGCTACCGATGACTTCTGTTCTTCTATTGCTGATTTTAACTCATTTACGGAACTTTCCATCGCTGTTTACTGTTCTTCCAACGTTGACTTCAACTTATTTACGGAACCTTTCATTTGATCTGCCATTGATGCTTTTAATTCTTCCTTGGACGATTTCATTTCACACATTAGGGCATTCCCTAGTTTTAATGGCTTCTTGTAGTAACGCTTCCAGGGCATTTTTATTTCCATTCGTAGGTTAGGAGCGTTTACTTAATTCCCCCTTCAAGTCTTTTACACGAAAGTCCTTCAATTTGAGACCCATATTTAGACTGACTGCACTTTTTCACTTCAATTTAACAATCACACCTTTTGTTTTTTTTCAGTTCACTTTTTATTCTTTCTTAATTAATCCCACTTCTGACACCAATTGTAACGAAAATGGGGCTCTTCGGGCCCGACGGATTAATTAAGACACTTATTTCATCACAAATGTTCACAATTTTATTCACTGCACTTAAGTAGTTCATTTCACAAGTTCTTTTACACGTTTTCTTCACAATACAACGTTTCACTTTTCTAACTAACACTTATCACTTCACAAGTTAAAATGCAATTAACTATTCGCAGCAATACATAAATATAAACACTTCGTAGTCTAAATCACGACTAAACTAAGCAGGCTGCTACTCAGTCCTATTTAGACTACTTAGCTTAATTCTAGAAACGTCTGCCACTTAGTTCTAGATGTTTCCGTTACATATTTTCACCTCACATATTCACCATAGGTTGGAGTCGTCCTTGACTTTCCACGTTTGACATTTCCTTGTCTAGATTATTGGCCACCTATGACATGCGCATTGCACGGTTGACTATTTCCCTATCCTCCAAGTCTCACCACAAGCCACAATCAATACGTAGTTAGACTACCCTTCCCCCTCCCTACCCCACCCTAGGACCAAATTATCTTCATTGCTAGCAATGGTGCATCATACTCTATACAACAGAAAATTATTCAAATCGGTTCACGCGTTACAAAGTTAGGTTATGCCAACCCCCACCAACATTTTTTTTGAAATGGTACCAATCGGGGAATATACTCTATTCAGCAACAAAAATCGGTTCAATTGTTACAAAATTATGCCAGGGCACGCTAAAAAAAATATAAGTAACAACAAAAAAAATATGTGTGTAACTTAGTACCTCTCTGTTTTTAAGATGTCGGTCAAAAAGAGAATCCTATTTTAGAGAACGTCCCTATCGCAAATCCTAACAATGAAAATGCACTATCCCTAGGTTCAATTTTCAATACTAAGGAGGGGTATGTTGTAAAGCCGCGTTTCATCACGTTTCCAAATTCAATCAAGTTTACTAGTAACGTGACGCGATAGTTGAAGTGAAACTTTTTATGTGACACTATATGAGTTTTCTCAATTGCTACTTAACGGATTGAGATAAAACAGACAGACAAAATTTCAAACTCTGATAAATATCATCTCAGCATTGCAATTTAACACTACCTTAATTTTAGCCTGAAAGAACGAATGTAAAGACCAACACAACAACGTAATTAAATCGGTGAGTGGAAAAATGATTTGTCCAAATTAAAATTTATAATAGGTGCTTAAGACCAGAGATCTAATACTGCACACTGTGATTTTTTAATGGGCATCAGTACGCATCAGTATATATATGATGTAAAATTAGAACTGATGCTCATTAAAAAAAATCGCAGTGTGCAGTATTTGCTCTCTGGTCCTAAACACGCTGATTTTTTGTTTGTTCAATGGACAGGCCTATGAATTTTACATCATATTAGGATATTAACTCAAATGTAATATTTTTGGACTTACATTCTTCTTCCACTCACGGATTCAATTTTATTACTGTGATTTTATAATCAGTAGCTCTGTAAAATTCTTTTTTTCCCGATTATTTAACTTCATATGTATGGTATATAAAAAATTTGTATTATATATTTATAGTCGTTGACAAAATGTCCATTTTTGTATACCCTAATTCGCTTCCCGTTAATGTACATATTCTAAAACTCAGGGTTATTAGGCCACCTTGAAAATCTAAAACATATCTCCTGGTAGCCTTAGTATTGTTGACGAGAATGTACATACAAAAGGAGCACTCATATGTACGAACAGCAAATTTTCTGGGATTTTTCGTGCTAGGTGGCACAGGAATAACTAAAAACATGTTTTCCATATGCAAATGTATCTTTCGCTCGAGTAGGAATATCTCACATTTTGTATGTTAATATGTCTTTGGGCTTACGAGCTTTTCTCCAAGTCAGTAAAATGCTGTCATCATATAACTGCCAAAGAGGGTAGATGTGGACTGCACACATAAAAGGGATAAATTTACGTCTGCATAGAGTGCACGTTAAGAAAATTGCTTTGACAGAGACAGGATATGCAGGATAAAATAGAAATTATTATTTCCAAATAAATGGTGAAACTGCCGGAAAAGAAGGGTTTTCAATTGCGAATTCCATATGCAAATGTAGCAAAATTTTGTAAGGGTTACGGCACATTAAGCCAATGCGAATCCTCATGAAAAATGAGATCATTTCCGGAACAAGTTTCCATCGTCAATGTCCCCCTGATTTAGCTGCCCGACACAGCCTTATTCCTGGAAGAATATTCAATAACCCTGTGAAACATTATTCGCGATTGTTTGATCCACCCGTCAGCGCGACTACACCAGGGAAGGGTTTCTACGTGGCCGTGGTTATAAATCCTCGTTCATATTTTAGGTTGAAGGCCCAACGCCCAAATTGAATTGTATGTCACACGGGCCCATTTTTTTCGGTTGGATCCTTTTTTAAAAAGTTTGCCGCGCATAAATCTAATCCAGAACAAAACCAGTGGAACGGGCGCGGCGGGTTTGGCTAGAACACATAAATCCATCTACTTGGGGCATATGTGGCGTTGCCGCTGTGGGCGGCATCTCCATCACGAAAGGTCGCTTCTATAATACGCCACCGACATAAAAATATGTGGATGGTACTTTCCACATGTTGTAACCCAAAAAATAAAAGAAAATGAGCTTGCTACCCACCCGGTCTCTTATGCGAATTGCTATTTAGACGCCCCTTTTTCCCTCTTGACATAGCACTCTTCGGGACCCTTCAGGATAATGGGCGGCCGTGTCTTATCTTTATAATAGAGTCAACGGGTAGTTTCTTGGGCTTTTATCTATCAACTGGAGTGAAAAGATATCACTTTACGATTATAATGTTTGGGGTGAAATTTTAATCATGCGAAGTAAAGAACACGGCCCAAAAGGGTGTGTAAAAAGTGCGTGTTTGATGTTATAAAGGGTCATCGAGTATGTCTGCCTTCTTGGAAACACGCATTCAGAATCTACGTGAAGTATCACATAAAATTTTAAATGGGATTATGGTAATTGTCGGGCAGAGATGAACCATAAGTTAAACAGTTAAAATTTTGTATAAATTTATTGAAAATTTGAATTTAAAAGTGAGAAAAGTTTAAAATGTAGTTAAATGCTGTTTTTTTTAACTTCGATAGACTAATTTACAAATTTATTGAGGGGCATGATTAAACTAAAAAAAGAGGCCCTGTGTACAAAAAGTCTTTATCACAAATTAAGAGTGCAAATATGTGAAAAAAATAAAAAGAATTAGAAAAATACTCAGGAAATTGCAGCGATACTTTGGATTTTTTGTAAGAGAGTACTCATCTGTTGGATTCTCTATGTACTTTTCATTCCAGGTAGGAAAACATTGAACTCAGTGAAGAATATTATTAGAATTACCAACACAGTATTACAGGCATATAAATGTTTAATGAAAGTTGCAAGCAATTACAATAAAAACACTAAAATGAAATTAAACTTGAAGTACAACAATAAAATATAAACAAAGGTTACTGGTGCAGAAATCTAAAAAAAATTAATGATAAGGCACACTTGCAAAACAATATAAATTTAGATATATTTACTATTTTTCGGGGACGCGAAAGATGAAGGGCATCTTCCCTGCACAATTGCATATGAATCCACGAACACCGGAAATTGGAGTATCATGTGAAGCTTTATATGCACTCACTAAATTTATAAGAAACCAGGTGGTGCCGGCGATTTCGTTCTCACTAAATATTCGCATATATTATACTACTAGTAATAAAATTTCAAGTTTTTGGGCTCTATAGTTTCGGAGATTTAATTATACTTAAGTGAGTCAGTAAGTGGTATTTCGATTTTACATATTTATTTAATACATCAGCACGTTAAGGAACCATCTGACTTAGATTAAAACACAAAAATTGAAAAAAGAATTATCAATATATACAATACCGTCAAAGAATCAATAATCAGTTCAAATGGGTAAGAGAAATGAGATAGAGTTAATCCAACCAAGGCAGTGAACGCAGAGCAAACAGAAATGAGGACAAAACGGAAATTATAGTTCTACAGTGCAACAATTTCACTGAACTCTCGAAACCAACGTTTAACGAAGTCGATTAAATAATTGGATCTATTGTTAGTTTCATCAAAATGTGCCCGGAAATTCAATTCACTCCCAAGTACTTCGTATGTGAAACTCTCAGTACAGAGGAATTGCGGTTTTACTAGTGGGTGAAGTCAAGTTTAAGTTCAGAGCAATATGATATGTTAGAAAAGCAACGAAATATTTTAACATCATCAGCGTAAATTAATAATTCAGAATTACATATAACTGATGTAAGATCATTAGTATATAGATAAATAGCAGATGACCTAAGTGACTGCTCTACAGAGAATATTCTAGACTCTTCCAGATAAATAAGATTTAACAATATAGGAGACCGCAACAAATTAAACTTAAATAGCAGAGACCTTGTCAATGGCCTTAATAAAATCATTTATACGCAGCAGTCCAACTGCTATCCTTTTTCCAGATTCGAAACACTCATATACGTAAATTGAACCATGCTAGTGACCGTAGATCTACCTAGAACAATACCACAATATCACACAAAATGGGATCAGACAGCGCAGGAATACAGGAAAGCTTACTGACATTCCGATAATTAGAAATGTCAGCATGACAGCCCTTCTTAGGTAGAGGTTTGAAATAACAACACCTAAGTATAAGCGAAGGAACTCCATCAGATCCAGGAGAATACCCACCGTGAAGTTCTAAAATGAAAGATATCACATTATCCGTAATTAATACACATTTTTTTTAACGATGTGGCCAAATCCTAGGGGACAACCCTTTGATACGTCAGCATGGTTTTAGCCGGAAGGGAATTAGGGTAAGGGAAGTGAGGAAACTTTAGTCTTGTTTTTGCATTGCTGCGAGCTAGACAACAGCCCAGAGACGGAGTGGATTATTTTAATTTCTTAATTAAAGCTCACGGGTTCATCTGGTCTCGAACCCGGGACTCATGGAATGTTGGTCTTGCCGCTCAACGTATTGATCCAACTCCGTCTCCAATTGAGGTGTAGTAAGAGATATTTCGTTAGGTAATTGAAATAATCAGTATCAATCTGAAAATTGTCCTGATCATGTGTTTCCGGAAATAAATAAGCAAACAAGTTTCAGATCTCAAAATCCCGACTTACGTTTCGAGTTTATAAATCGCCAAAAAATATGTGGAGTTGTCCCGTACTGACTTTTGTAAGCAAGACAGATATGTATTATAAGCATTAGTGCACAGATGCTGAAAGAGCCTCCGTAAATTAGAGAAAGATAAATAGTCATCAGAAGTTTTGTGAACGCGTACTTTTTCCAAGCTTTACTTTTTAAGTTATTTACACGTGGAATATCATCACAGTACCAAGGTGGCGTTTCTGCATTCGACAACCGACACGTCTTAATCGGGAGTCATCAAACAAAATCTCTAAAAAGTTCTGCAAAAAATCGATCAGGAGCTATCAATATTAATAAAATTTAGAATTAAACTCCAACCAAACGTAGCCAAATAACTATTGACCAAAATTAGTCTTATGGGAATTTAATTTACAATTTACATCATCTTTGTCATATGGGTTAGAATCAAAAGAATACGATAACAAAAGTCATGGGTGATGAAGATCATCCGCCAACAAAGGCACATCGCACTTGATCAGGCTACAATTACTCTCGTAAGAAGCATAAATCAGGTCCAGCATATGCCCGATGTGATTGCAGGTACCATTAATCTGTTGTAAACCCAAGGATGCAAGACTATCTATCACCCAAAATTCCGATGCTGACGCTGCATTATAGGGAAGAAAGCACTTCTCACCATCACCGGCTCTCCACGAGATATGGGGAAGGTTGAAATCTCCGAGAATGAACAACTCGTCAGATTCTCAATGTTAGCAGCTAGTCTTTCAATTAAAATGGAGCATCACTCGTAAGTTTCACAGACCATATTTGGTGGAATATAAACCACCACCAAGTAGATCGATTTAGAAGGAAAAGACAGCTTCACACAAATAACCTCCAGTACATCACCGTCAAGAAGGCATATCACAACGGATGTAATTCATAACAGCAGTCAACACTCCACCGCAGCGTATTGATAGATCATCCTCACTTCGATCTCTACGGAAAACTGGGAAGCCAGCATCGAAAACGTTAATGTCAAAAATACCTTTGTTCATGTTTCCGTTAGGCAAAGTTTCTGTGATTTTGTACGTAAATCTATCACGTCTTGGTAGTAGATTCCGAGTTCTTCGCGTTTTTAAATGCAACTGGTTTCATCAATCCAGATTTTCTTTTGCTTGGCACGTACTCATGAACGATAACTCCCTCTGACCAAAATACAGGTGAGGAGGCTATATCAAAGACAACAGGGCTCATTAAAAGTTTGAATGGCAACCAAAGGCTCCAGCCTCGAAATCCTAAAACCAAAAATCCCTCCTCTAGATAAAGTAGGAATAAGTTTCGTCTTATCAAAAATATTCTTCAGAAAGCATTCAATAGTAGTGTCCGGGGATAATCTTGAAGCAAAGACAACCTTACGAGGTCTCACAACATGGAGTTCACCAACTGATCTTTCATGTTGTTGCTCTCATTTGGAATACTCAAAATCACCAGCATTATCTTAAGCTTGTTGCTGTTAATGGGAATCCAGAGAATCCTGTCTTAATTATTGTTCTTGGTTATGTTACCTCTGATGTCGTCACCGCCCCCTCTGCTGTTGCACCCACCGATATCACTGTTCCAGGACTTTTTGCTGCTGTGGTTGTTCTTGCAGCTGTTCCGGTCGAATGTTGGATTCACCAGTGTGCACAGGATTATTAAAAGAAGACTGAACTAAAGCCCTCTCCAAAACAGTTCCACCTGCACAACCAAGTGGCCAGCAGTCTCCGGCACAGATGTCCTTCCTGATCGATCAGAGAGGTCAATGAAGACCAAAATGATTGTCAAAATTTAATTTTTGTGGCAACAAATTTATTCGACTAAATTTCTGTTGCAGATCACCGGATGTTGAGTTCTGCTATCACCGCAATGGTATTCACCGCTTTCAACTTATCTGAAATCCGTCCATTCAAATTAATGCATTTAGGTTACGCAAACAGGTAACACGCGTCACAAACCAAATAGACCTCCAACGGATTTTAAGCAGCATCACACCAGAACACTCCGACATTTTCTGTTGGTAAGCTTCTATTGTTCCTGTTAAAAGGTTTCTTATCTGATGCTTGAACCAACTTTTATTTGATTTGACGACCTAGTATCTGCGATGTTTGCCTTTAATGCACCTGTCTTTTAAGAATACGCGTATTGTGTACTATCCATCACTTCAGAATTCCAGTATAAACTTCCTTGAAAAAAAAACTGTCTGACTTTTCTTCAATTATTTCTTTTGTATGTGGCCAAAGCCTAAGGAACAATCATTTGATGTTTTAGCTGGCTTTACGAGGAAGGGAATTTTAGGGTAAGGGGAGTGAGTAAAATTGAATGCTTGGTTTTTGCATTGCTGCGAGCTAGACAATAGCTCAGAGACGGAGTGGATTTTTCAATTTGATTTTAAAAACCCACGGGGAGACCTTTTCTCGAACCCGGGAACCATAGCATGGCGGTCGTGCCGCTCAACTGATTGATCCAACTCCGTATCGCAAGATACCATGATGTTGTGGGTCCCCCTCTATAACTTTTTAAAAAAAATTCACTTTCCCGTAGGCTAATAATGTCCGAAAAGACTCGCGGAAATGAAAACAATTTTATTGACACGTTCGATTGTCATAAGTGTATATATGCTCGTACATTATTGCTGCTTATCTTTCACATAAAACATAGGTTTTTATTTAAATAACTTAACATGACTTGGCTGGCACTGACTCCAACGGGACAACGATTGTAAGTGAACCAACCTACAATTTAAAATGGGTACCGAACCACTGGCTTTTTCTCTGCAACTCCCATGGCTCTGTCGTCAACAGAAAACACCCATGTGTCGCCGCCGGTGGGATTCGAACCTGGGATCTCCAGATTGGTAGGCCGACACATTATCACTTACTCCACCGATGACTTAATTGTAAATATAATACGGTCAAATTTCCTTAACTAGAACATCCCATAAGACATCTCAAGTTAATCGGCGAGTGTGAACAACATGTACTAAGCAATTTCCTAAAGCCGTACGGAGTATACCAATGAGAAAGCTTACCTGCGATATCATTAGAATCTATGTTCGAGTTCAAAAGCTGGTAAATTAATACCAAGCAATATTACGTCATCATTCCAAAGTAAATTCATATTTTTCCAAGTTAAGCTGCAGGCCAATAGAACAACACCAGACCTTGAAGCTATTTAAATCATCCTGAATGCGGAAGATTCACGTTTCTAACGCAGGAAAAAATGTTCATATCATACGCTAAGTTCAAGACTTTGGAGTGCCAAAGGAGAAGGAAGATGTCGTCAAAAGCAAGAATAAACAATAGCGAACCCATATGACTACCCTGTGGTACACATGATGAGACCCCAACGACTCTAGATATAGTGTTTCTGAAAGATACCCGATATGTTTCATCTTTTAAATAAGAGCAAATTCATTCGCGCAATAAAAGCGGGAAACCAAACTTTCTAAGTTTGCGTTTATCAAATGCCTTGCTGAAGTCAGTATAGACGCAGTAGGTCTGTGGACCAAATTGCACGACAGGGATAATATGGAAGGTACATTCAAGCAGGTTATTTGTCGTAGATCTACCACTCAGACAGCCATGGTGATTAGACGAGATTAACCCCTTACATTTTCTTTCCAGCAGACATTAGTATGTTCTATCGAATGATGGAAAGTTCATAACCTTTAAATTATGTTGCTATTACTACTACGAACTCTTTATACTAACGGTGAATCAATCTTCTTTTTTTCTATTTATCTACATGTAGGACGAGGAATTTATTCTTTTTCTCAACCGAGCCTTAAAACACAAGCTAATAACGGCAATAAAACAAAATTCCACTAACATTTTTATAACTTTTTTGCAGCAATAAGTAAAATTAATTACCTGTTAACCAAAAACAAACATTTTCGACATTTTATCTTAAAAATTTTGTTTCTTTAGAGAATTTCCTACCTAAAGTGCAGGTAGTCAGCGAGTTCTAAGGACGCGTTTTTTCTAATTATGTGTGTACCTTCCCATGTTTCACCTTTTTGGTAAGGTAATAAAATAGGAAATCTAATAAAAATAAAAAACAGTTGTACTAATTACATAAATTTCGGAGAAAATTTGGGAAAATGCTCAACTTTAGGTAATCGCAAACCATTTGTTTCACTTTTGGAAGTAACTGTACGTGCAATGTATGTTGGGTAAATCAAAAGATAAAAATAAAAGACTAATGTGCATACCATGAAAAACTGAAATTTATGAATCACCCTGTAACTCCCAAACGGTTGAGATTGCCCCCCGAGCCATACAATTTGTTTTTTGTGTAGTTGAGATCTATCACCCTACTCATTTTGGCACATCAGATCGTGTTTCAGATCTGTATAGCTAAAATCCCATTTAGAAAGCACTTTTTCAGTCATTTACTGTTTTGTCGAAAAATATTACTCGGATCGGAGTGAAAATTACATTAGTCGTTACGTAATCGAACGAAGAGAAAAAATCGACATCGAAAACGTATCATTGTCGCGTAATTACGGAATGAAAAACGGTGTCAATTGACCGATATCGCCCCCTTAACGTTAATAAATTGTTTTTTCTACATTAAAATATAGAAAAACTCAGCAAATTTTGTTGTTTTAATATTAACTGATAAGAGAAGTATTTTTGAAAAATAAATGCTACCCTCCAAGTGCATCAGAATCCACCCCCTAGTGCCACCCTTGAGGTTGAATAATTTTTTTCTACCTAAAATATATTAAAAAAGCAGCTATTTCTGTTTTGTCTAAATATCTATTGGTTAAAAGGTATTATTAAAAAATAAAACCAACTCTCCAAGTGCTGCGGGATACACCCATAGTGAAACCCCTAATCTTGAATAATTTTTTGTTTACACTTATGTTTTAAAAACAACCATGCTTTTTTGTCTTTTAAGTCTTAAATATCGGTCCCACGTAAAATCGATTCAAAAATCGGCAGATCGAAGGCTTAAAGATCGATCTCTTGAGATCGAATCGAAGATCGCCCATCCCTACAATATATCACAATAAAATTTTATATGGTTAATAAGGGCGGCAAATGCAACGTATAAAAAAAATCATAAAAATCTGCGACCGTGGGTTTCATGACCTGGATGATTTGATATGGATTGACTCTAGAGTGGTTTATAGTTTTTGCTGAGACTTATGAAATAACCATTGACACTTTGGATTGGTGTATACCTATATCCTCCGCAATTCTACTCTGGAAATCTGGGTCTCCAACAAATCGCAAATATATCCGCATTTTGTCCATATTCCTTAAAGCCCCACCACGCGTTTCTTCATCTTGTCCGAGAAAATGGTCTGTTAACCATTCTATCATTTCTTCGTCGAACCGGTAAAGCACTTTAGAACTACTTCCGATGTACAGTCTTCGCTGTTGTATACTCCAAGGAACCGAAATTGATAAAATCTCTGCCATATCGAATGCGTTTTAAAGACTGAGAATACGAAAACCCTGCCTTAACTTTTTGTGAGATAAGTCTCAACTTAACTAGCCCTAGCTTAACATTTAGCATACGACTGCGAGATTTTGCTCAATTGAAGCTTTTGATTTTAGATCTAGCTCAGCTATTGAGATTTCTCTCATGAGTAAACTATGCTTTCTTCATAACAACCTAAGCAATTGCTCATAAAGTTGAGATCAGAGTCATTGCTCATCTTTTTGCATATGACCCAATGTCTGCCACCGATTTCTGGTCCGAGAATATCATGGCACAGGAGTTTTTGCCCCGTCATAAAGTCGCGGGGGAACCACTGAGAATAGAACCTCTGTTAACAACCAAAAAAACTAATTAGTTTTATAATTTTTTTTTGTTTATTTACAGTTAAGTATGCCTAAATATGTACCGAACAGAAAGTATTGTATATTTTGGGTTCTTTAAGACGGTTTTTGTTTGAATTGCATATCTTTAAAATCCAAGAAGTTAACTAACTAACACACCAATACAAAATGGCGGCTCAAAACAAAACTAAACATCTAAAAAATTTATGAATATCTGTTTTAAATTCTCTAAAAATAAATGCAAAAAACTACACTACTTTAGATTCTCGAGGTGAATAAAAAATTTACATTCATATAAAGAGGTAAAAGACAGACATCTGAATGGCAGGCATTTGTGTGGTATATATACATATTATTTCAGTATCATCGAGTTATGAGAACGAGGATTTTCAAAAAATGTACCATTCAAATTAAAAATCGCCTTCAGCATTAGCAGCTAAGTGCTCAGAGTAGTGTAGTACCATGCCCATGATATTAAATCAATCCTGGATGACTGGTTAATTAAAGTTCTTTAATGTTTGATTTGCATTAATAATGTAGATTTTATTTCGTCTTGCTTAAAATTCTCTTTAACCTAGATAGCAAGGGCACCTGTATGTATCTTTTGCTCAAATACCTTTTTGCCAATGCCTAAAAACATCTTTAACGTTAACGCTTATTGTATTTTGAATATCTTTTGGGCATAATCCGGACTATTATGTAGCTCTTATTACATTACAAAGGTCCTTTATCCTGTTCACCACTATTTTCATACAAAATATATCTCTACTTCTTGTCACCTTACAATACGACATATCAGTCTAATAATGGTTTGTTACACTCACTTTTAAATGCCCTGTGAGCCGAAAGTAGTAGCTTATATATTACTACCATGAACAATAAAAGGGAAAATTCATTGAAAAAAGGCTTGAAATAAAATTATAAATTTCTTAAATATGAACATTAATAAAAATAAAAGTAAACATATAAAACTTCAAACAGTTTTATTGTTAATGTCTTGTTGTTACGCAGAAGGTGACCAGTTATCCCAGTCTTGGATCTCATTGTAAAGTTCTAAACCTGGACTGGCTGTAGCAGTAACTTGGCGCCCACCAAGCAATTTAAATCTTCTATCGAGTTCACCTTTATTTACACCACACTTTAGAAGTTTTTTCCCGGCTTCTAAAGCTGCTGGAGAAGGCAGTTCGTCTAATGATAAGGTAAGGTCCTCAATTAAGTTAATTTAAGTAATACCACACCTACTTTCAAAGTTTCCAATAAAGGCAATTCCAATTGATTTTCTATTATAGCCATACGTATGAGCTCCTACTTTGTGCCAACCAACGCCTTCATAAATGTTCCCATCATTGCCAATCAGAAAACTAAAAAAAAATACCTTAAATGTAAGATACATTTTTATATAAGAATTTATACTTATATCCAATATCATCCCACCCCAAATTATCCATATGGTAGTCCTGAATATTTTTCACTTTGTTGGCACAGTCGGAAAAAGTTGAACATATTTCTGACACAGTGTGTTGTATTATGGCATACTTTACTGGAAATACTTGATAATCAACTGATTTTGGATCCTTACCACCCCATCTCCTTCTTATTTTAATTGTTGGACAGTTGTCGTCATCTGTAAATATTATTTTATTTATTAAAGAATAATAATTTATAATATTTAAAGGGTATTTGGGATATAGTTTTAAATTGAAACTAGTGGGGTGGGTCCAGATTCTGGGTGTCGCATCATTGGTGCGACCCTTGAGGTTCACACGAACAACTTCCCAGTTAATAACATTTTTCAATTGTTATTAACAATATTCAATTATTATTAACAATATTTAATTGTTAATAGCGATAAATTTCATGATCATAGTACAAACGAGTTAGTGAAAACTCAATAAAATTCATACTATTCGATTTATCGTTTTATTTATAATTAATATCAACTATTTATGGTTTTTTTCATCATTTTTTTAATATTACAAAAAACTAATTCTGAATTTCTGAATTTTTTTTTAAAGTATCGAGAAAGTATCAGAACTTGTATCAGAACCAATTAGATCAGATGAATCTTTTTAAAAAAAAAACTTTCGCCCACTTTTATCTCATTTAAAAATACTTAAAAAATTGATATTTAAAATTCATAAATAAATAAATTAATGAATTTAATTTATCATGACAATTTCGTTGTAATTAGATGAAAAAAAATTAAAAAAAAAATTATTCCGTTATAGCACTATTTTTTTATGAAAACCAAATAAATGCACTCCGTTTGGAATTTATTTGTTATTAATAATTTTGGTTATAAATAATTTATAATTGATATAAACAATTCTTAATTGTTATAGAACATTTTTAATTGATATAAACAAAGTTTATTCATAAAAAAAATGTTTGTGGTAACAAACATTTCAATTGTTTATAAGAATTTTCAATTGCTATGAACAATCTTCAATTTTGTATTCAATTTCCAATTTTCATAATCAATTTTCAACCAGGTAAAACCATTTTTATGATTATAAATTTATTATTGTTATAAACAATTATTTATTGTTATAAACAATTTTTCATCATTATAAACAATTTCTGTTCATAATAAATTGTTATTATCCGACTTTTTGAAGTCCCGATCGTCATCAGAACAAATTATATCGAAGAAATCCTTTTCAAAAAAGTCTAAAATCAACTTTTTTTTCAGTTTTTTTGTTTAAACAAAAAAACGACTGAACCGAAATTGATTAAATTTCTTTCAGCTCTTATTGACAATAATACGCTTCGAATGGCACCATAGCGAAGTCAGTATCATTTTTTGTTCGCGAGATTTCGTTGTCGAAAAAAGTGGGTCCGAACGTACGTACGTACGTACACACACACACACACACACACACACACACACACACACACACACACACACACACACACGCACACACGCACACACACACATGTGTTCAAAAACATGCGTAAAACACTATGGTGACTTTGAAATGTAAAAAAAATTTAAAACTAAAAATTTTAAAAATCGGGCCAATTACAATAACTTCCTATATGTGGGAAGTTAATAAAAATGCGAGTATTGTTGGAATTATATTTTTTTATTGTTTTCGAAACAATGAAACTATGCACTTATTTTTTTTAATAATATCAGTTACGTAACGCATTTTGTCGGTCCAATTTTTCGCAAATTTCCAAAAAATAAGGTGACTGTTTCGATATGATACAATAAGTATTGGCTAGCAACAGTTGTTAACTTGTTAGCAGAAACTTAACATAGCCCCAAAAAATCCAAAATCGTATAACTGTAGAGACCAATTAACTGGACTATTTCTGGGAATAATGTTGCCACCAAACTTGCCACCAACTTGTCATGTTTCGTTGGCTATCTGTTACGTAGCGCCATCCTGCTGAAACCTTGAGTTTTCCATATTGATCTCATTCATTTTTGGAAGTAAAAATTAACACACACTCTTGATGGTACCGGGAACTCCACCCTCGTTTCGAAAATAAAGACCGATGATACTACCGGCCCATAAACCACAACAAACGATTACTTCTTCTGGCTGTAATAAACATGGACAACCTATGGATTACTATCATTCCATATCAGAAAATTTTATTTATTTACAAATCCATTCAACCAGAAACGAAATTGTTTATGAGTCCAATCAGAGAGTAAACAACGAAAATAGTGACCCAAGCTTAAAGCAGTTGTATCTTGTAGATATGTAAACCAAGTTCGAGCGGCAAAATTTTTCAGTGGAGGACTGACAAAGCCTTAGTTGACAACGAGTTGACATTTCTGGAGTTTTTTGAGCATTCTTGTTGAGTACAAACGTCAAGAAGAACTGTCATAACTAGTAGCAACATTTTCTATTACGCTTTTCTTTACGTATTAAAAAAAAGTTTTCTTCACGCCGATTATTGTAAGCCAGCAGACTGGAGGAGGAGGACCCTCATCAAAATGATGCTTCAATCTGTCTATCATTAATACTCATTGAGATAAAAGATATCAGTGGCTAACTTTGTAAACCGGTTTAGATTTATTTGTATAGAGTATGTTGCGTAGAGTCCTATGAGAAAAATGTTGTGGTAGTTGGGGAGAGGGGGAAGGGCAGAATCTAACTTTGTAACGCGTAGACCAATTAAAAACATGGAAAGAAGATTAAATGATGGAAATACTTACTACCAACTTGAAATTCTCACAGTTCTCAGCCTTACGGGAGTAGTTGGAAGGTGCAGGCTATAAAACAATAACATGCACTCGAAGGCATACATAATATTAAACTGATATGTCTGATGACTCTGGCGGCGTGATATTGTTTTATAGCATGAATTTTAGAGTGAGGATTAAGAATATCTTTTAATTGACTTCAGTTGCTTAACATAAAAGTGTATTCTTTCGAGAATCATATAAAGAGAATAATGAGGAATCCTAAATACTTTAGTGTCCCTTTGTAATACTTGACATCGAACAATACCTAGTATGACTTAGTATTTACTCATCGATCGAGTTAATGATTACGTCTCATTTTCATTACATTTTTCCGTATCATTTCATTATATTTTCGCAGAAGAGGTAAAGGTTTAATTGAATTTGCCATTTATTGCGATCTACATTAAGTATTCGAATGTCTGAGGATGGAAAAGGGACCAAATATTTTCGGATTGTTTATCTATTTCGTTATGGTTATGTCTGTCCTAGAAATCTTGGAATTTCAAAATTGTTTATTACCTGACAAAATTGTTAAAAGAACTAATAAAGTGAAGTGAATAAAATTGTAAACATTTGTGATTGCAAATAAGTGTCTTAATCGACGGATTAATTAAGAAGAGCCCCATTGTAAATTGTAATATACGTATATTTCTCTTTTAGTCCATTTTCGTCAGGTTTTTCAGATATGTCCATTTTTAGTCATTTTTGTATTAAAATACTTTTTATCAATTTCGCCAACGAATTCGAACTCTATACAACAAAATCTATGAAAGTCCCTTTCGATGTAAGCTAGGCAATTTAAATTTTAGGAAATTCCATTTGATACAAATATATTTTCTTGAATTATCAAAAAAAAAAAAAAAATTATATAAAAAAATATAAAAAAAATATGTGTACTAGACTGTAGGGAAAGGGGGGGTAGTCTAACTTCGTAACGCGTGGACCGATTTGGATAATTTCTTTCTGTTGGGTAGAATATGTACCGTGGTTGATACCACGAGAAAAAGGTGTTGGTAAGGTGTGGGGGGTGGAACCTAACTTTGTAACGCATGGACCGATTTGGATGGTATTTTTGCTGTTGTATAGAGTAGGCTCCCCCATTGCTAATAGAAGAATAATTTGTGCCATGGTGGGGGGTTGGGTGGGGGAGGACTAGTCTAACTTCGTAACGCGTGGACTGATTTGGATAATCCATTTTCTTTTGGGTAGAGTATGTTCCCTGGTTGATACCACGAGAAAAAAAATGTTGGTGGGTTTGGGGTGGGGGAATAGGGGTAAAACCTAACTTTGTAACGCGTGAACTGATTTGGATGGTTCTTTTGCTGTTGTATAGAGTGTGATCCCCTATTGCTAATAGGAGAATAATTTGGTCCTATGGGGGTGGTGGGGAAGCGGGAGGAATAGTAACTTCGTAACGCGTGGACCGTTTTCGATGATTCCTTTTCTGTTCGGTAGAGTATGTTCCTTTATTGCTACCATGAGAAAAATTTTTTAGTGCAATGTAGGTGGGGTATTGGGTTAAACCTAACTTTTTAACGCGTGGACCGATTTGGATGATTCTTTCTTCGTTATATAGAGTAGAACACACTAAAAAGTGAAAAATAAAATAGTTTTTAAAAAAAAAGTTGAACCGACTTCACAAAAAGCGCTAAAAAGCTTAAAATAATTTTTAATTTTATATCTATTACGACATTTTGAAGTCGGTGCAAATTAAACAAATAAAACAACTACAGTACCACAATTGAATATAATACGTATTATAGTAGTATACCTGAACGTTTCAGCTTACGGGATCATAAGAAATGACGATTAAATATTTTTGTTGTAGTTGTTTGGTTTGTTTGATTTGCACCGACTTCAAAATGTCGTAATAGATATAAAATGAAAAATTATTTTATGCTTTGTAGCGCTTTTTGTGATGTCGGTTCAACTTTTTTTTTAAAAGTATTTTTTTATCTCCGATGTCGATGTACCTCTGTAAGGCCACATGGATTGATGGAATACTAGTGGAACTACTTAAGACGGATCCCATTGCTGCGGCTGATATTCTTCTTCTCGTAATCCAAGAATGTTGTCTATGGAAGTGTACAGCTCGGAACGGCAGGAAATTAGCGTCTTAAATAATTGAATTGATAGCGTGCCTCAAAGGCTAAAAGAAATTATAAAAAATAAAGGTAAATCTACTAATTATTAAATAAAGTATCGGTGTAAGTTAAGTGAGTACATATTTAATTCCAAAAAAAGAACGTATATTTTGAATATTTTTTTTATTATTTATTTTTCCCAAAATGTTTTTGAAAAATTAATGTCGCTAAGAAACACTATAAAATACGTATTTAATTTTTCTACTACCATACCCTAAAAACTAAACATTGTTATTATAACGTATATATTGTTGAGTTTATAATTATTTCCAGCACTGTAGATACTTCAGATATTCAGTATTATTGTGATGTTTGTAAGCCAAAAAAATGATTTTGCCACCATTAATCACTATATCCGGGGCTACCCGCCGTCTTTTGTGTTCAAAAAATTAAGTCAAAAGTGTTTTTAATATTTTCATTTAAGAAATTTGATATGATTACTTATTTTTAATGAATACGATTGAAAAAGTTCCCAGTTTTATTGTAAGAGTACAATAAAGTCAAAACTTTTATTTATTGTATTTTTATTAGCAATTCATTTAAGGTAACCAGGTCGCAAATGGGGTCAAAAAAAATCGATTTTTGATTTTTTGTTCTACTTGAAAGCCCGCGCTATCCCCTTTCAGAAAATGTATGACATGTCATACCAACGCGACTATTTAACCCCAAAAATTGATATTTTAAAAGTTGGTGACCCGTTGTCTGCACAGTTGTCACGAGAGATTTTCGTCTCAAGCCGTATGTTCCTTTTTTTGACCTTTAGGTACCATTTGCAAAAAAAACTATTCAACCTATTTTGATGAAATTTTGCACAGTGCTTATCCTTTATGTCCTTCATCTTTTATACTTAAATTCATCTTTGTATTCCATTTTTAACTTTATTTTAAATCCAAATGCATTTTTTTAAAAGAGTGATTTTTGACCTTTTTTCAAAAAAAAATTGTACAAAAATTGCAATTTACTCGAAAAGTTGAAAATGTTAGGTATACAATGTTGCCTTACTCTTGTTTTAGGTTCACCATAAATTTAGAGCAGATAGCACCAGTGGTTAAGGAGAAAAGTGTACCTAAATAAGTTAATTTTATCATTTTTTATTTTTTTCTTGTCATTGTGTAATTTTAATAACTTTCACACTAATAAAGTCACAGGGTTTCTTTAGCACTCATTTTAATCCGTAATTCGTCCTCTAAAGCACGTTTAAAACCACGAGTTTATATCTTAAATACCAACTGAACAATAGCAAAATATCTAAACGCGTGAAAAAGCCCATTGTAACCATCATTCGTCATCTGGTTACCTTAAGTGCTTAAGGGTACCCGACCTGCCCCAATAGTTATTTTCTCTCTTCATAGTCCACTGCATTCTCTTTTTGTAGTTTATTTTGGTTCAAATTTAAATTCGAAGTTTGTTCTAATCAATTGACCATTGCCAATTGTGTTTGAATTGACCTGACAACTGGAAGTTCTCTGAAATATTTGGAAATCGCTCGAAATCAGTCAAATTTTCAGTTATGTATATCAGTTTTGGTGTTTCTACGGTATTACACTTAGAAATTTTATTTATATTCCCCTTATACAACTCATAATTCAAAGACTTTAACTTTTTCTGAACAAAACTATGCCAAAATGTCTTAAATCGATTTACGCGTTCACTCTTTACAGTACATAGCCGTGAAGTAGCCACGCGTTCTTGCGTCACGTCGAAAGTAGAAAGCACGCCCCTACCGAGGGCAGCGGTTACGACACTCCTTGAAAAATAAGTTTAGATAAACTGTATAACGTTATAAAGATACTGCATGTATCATTTATAGTCTGCGAAAAACAGCCGATGAGAGACACGGTAACTTTCATAATGCAAACTCGTTGTACATGCAAGCGTGCGGAGTGAGACGTTGTAACGTCAAAACATCGCCTCCCAACGTCAAATAATTATGTTACATAAATACACCATTTCGGAAAAAAGGAACATGTTCCACCTATTTTCAACAAACGCCGCGATTGTAAACATTAAATCTCTTTTCCTCTACAACATTAGGATTTTAGAATGTCGTGGAAGCATTCTCAGCTCTATAAAATCGTACAACAGTAGTAAACGACACAAAAGGTTACCCAGATTCTCCATTTAAGGGTTTTCATAATAAAACAATAACTAATCGATAGATGCAAAACTTTCTTATGCTTTAAAGAAATCATAAGATTAGGTCCAGTGAAAATAAGAAGAGCTAATTAAATGCTGTTGAGAGAGTAGGGCACTTTATCACTGTTATTGTATATTTTTTCACTAAATATTTAGCTAAACTGCACAAATTAGTACTAATTAAGTGCTACCTGTCCTATAGAATAGAAAACAAACTATTTCCGTCAATCAAAAACAACGTACACACTTTATTTCACTTTTAGTTAATTTTTCCTAATCAATTTTTGGTTAAAATGAGGTGGATCATTTTTAAAACACTTTGTGAAGTCTTACCACTTCTAATTAGTCTGAATATCGCCAAAAGTATACAAACAACACCAAGCACTCGAATTTTAGTCATGTTCAATTCTACACTCTGTTTTAATCAAACTCTCGCAGGTAATAGAGGAATGACCGGTTTCGCATGCTAAACCAGCAAGAAATAAGTGACGCTCACTCTATTTGCGATATGCTAGGTCAGCACGGTCAAGTTTGCCTGATAATTATTGCTTCATGGGAAAAATGACGTATAACTGGGGATTTCTTTTTCCGCATAAAGATCGTTCACTCACGGATTTAAGAAAGCGGACCAAAATATGAGTGAATCCCCGAAATCTACCACTCATTTTGGTCATTTGGGTTAACTTATTCACAAAATTCTGAGTAGCTCCGGTGATTTTGTCTTTCCACTTTCCACTATAAACATTTATTTTAATAAGTTGCTGAATTTACGAAAAATAAAATTTTAAAATCAAAAATTTTTTAATATTCAATTTCAAATAATTATCCAATATATACAGGGTGTCCGGAAAATCACACACACACACACACACTAGACATACGAGTGTACATACAAAATAAAAGTAGGATGGTGTCGGAATTTTTTATACTCTTTCAATTATTATCGTATTATTTTGCCATTATTCATTCGCTTAAAACAGTTGAAGTAAAGCTGGCATGTAACTGTTGGTAAAAATTTGCTTTAGTGCCAACAACTAAACTGACGCACTGAGTATAATTTTTTTATACGGTATCAGGTAAGTGTTAAACTTCCATAAATTTAGTATTTATTTTGGTATGTATAAAGGCTTTGGATATAATTCTAACAGTTTTTTTATAACCTCACTTTTGTTTCAAATTTTTGGGTTATGGTAAGTTGAACAATAGTTGCTCAACTAACCCCACGATTAAGAACGAAAGTTATGTATGTTTTTTATTTTAATTAAATGAAGCTGCAAAGGCTGTCAATGATGAAGGAAAAAGTGTGAATGCCGCTGCCAAAGAATTCGGTATCAAACGGATGACTTTGACAAGATTTTTGAAGAAATTAGGGTCTAAATGTGGTGATTCATCAATGGGTTATGCAAAATCGAGGCAAGTATTTTCTCCCACGCAAAAGGTTTCTTTAAAAAAATACTCCTCGTGGACTACAAATAAGATGGCCGGAAAAGAATGGCGGTTTTTAAAACGAAATCCGGAGCTATCTATTCGAAAGCCAGAAGCCACCAGCATTGGTAGGGCAACATCTTTTAATGCTCAGAATGTCAAAATATTTTTTGACAAATTAGCTGAAGTAATGTAAAAACATGGATTCAGTGCGTCGGACTTATGGAATGTGGATGAAATAGGAGTGCCCACTGTGCTGAAATAAAATAAAATTGTAGCTGTCAAGGGTAAACGTAACGTCGGCGCCATGACTTCTGGGGAGCGAAGGACTAAAGTTACAGTAGTTACTGCTGTATCTGCTTATGGAAACACAGTACCTCCTATGTTTGTGTTTCTCAGAAAAAAATTTAAGAGCTACTTTCTTAATGGTGGTCCCCTTGAATGTATAGGAGCAGGCCTTGCCAGTGAATGGTTTACAGACGGAGAATTCTTTCAGTTTATGCAACATTTTATAAAACATGTAAAACCGTCTAAGGAGCACCGTGTTTTGCTAGTATTAGTTAATCACTCCTAGCTAAAGAGACCGGGATTGTAATGTTGTTATTTCCACCCCATTGTAGACACAAGCTGCAGCCATTGGATGTGTTTGGACCATTCAAAAAGTATAGCGCTGCTGCTCAAGATACATGGCTACGTAATAACCCAGGCAACACCCTGACTATTTATGATAAACAAAAAATTTTCGCTGATTCATTGCCGTTAGCTCAGACAAGTATGAATATTGTCAACGGTTTCCGAAAGACTGGCATCTTCCCATACATTTGTAGTGAGGATGAGTTCTCACCATCCAGAAACTGTCGAGCTGGAAAAAGATCGTCCAGAGCAAGCTATAATGTCCAACAATGAACCTGATCCAACTCCATATACCTCCACCAGCCAGACCATACCCAAAGGCAGATCCTAGAAAAGCCGCCAAAACTATCAGAAGAAAAAGGAAAGCTGATATTCTAACAGACACTCCCGAAAAGAACGCATTGCAAGAGGAACAAAATAAAACCGCTTAAAAAGTTAGGAAACCAAAGGAGAACATTGATAATAATATAAAGAAGTGTGTTTCTAAAAAAGTACTTCAGTCAAGTGAGGAAAGCAACGATGATGATGACTATTACTGCTTGCCGCTCTACCCTACATACTAAATCAACTAGTTGGTTAGGGGACTGAGGAATATCTACAATAGCACAGGTAGGCAGTGAATTTTTTCTCTTTATAAAAAACTAGTAGGCTGACCGCGACTTGAACCTCCGTCCATGGTATAGTGATCGTGCCAGTCAACCGACTGATCCAACTCCGTCTTCATGACACACTTAATAGTAGGTTTGGATAGTTTCAGATAAATGTGGTTCATATATGACTTTTAGCAAATTGATTAGCCAACTTTGCAAAATCGAGATCTGCGTTCGACGCGTTTTCGCAAGCTTTTATTTCATTTGACCTGTCCATCCCTCGTCAAATCCTGCAAGCCGATTTTGATCCACTACCCGATATTTAATTGAGCTGAAATATTATATACGTATGGAGATCCGATGACCATGCAACATTGTGTATGTTCTAAATTCAATATGGCGGACGTCACAAAACGACGAATTATCCTTTTCTTCGAAACCACTTTAATTTAGGTACTAAATGAAGGAGTTTAACGAGAAGAGTACGATAAATTATATGACGTCATTCTAAACCCCAAGATGCATGGGTATCAAATGAAAGGGTTTGAGAAGTAAAATACAATAAACTATGTGACGTCGTTCTACATCTAATATAGCGGACGCTTCGAGATGGCGGATGGCATTAAATTTTAAGGTAAAGTCGACGTAATGATTATAAAACTAAAACCAGTAAATAATTTCTGGTTTAAAAAATTACAAAATCCGCTTTTATAAAAGGTATACTGTAATTTATCTCGGCCCTAAGCTCTATGTTGTAGGTCAAGCGTACTTCGACTTAAGTCGAGTTCGGTCTTTAGAAGGCCTGTAGATCAAAGAACTGGCTATACTAAATTGTCTGAGAAAAGGACTTACAATATTGATGCCATAAATGAAATGGACCGTATGAGGAACTGATGTAGTTCATAAAATGAAGAATAGCATGGCTAAAATCTCCGAAATGCATGATGTGAATGGTCAAAGTAAATGTGTAGATACTAGGTACTCGAAGTATAATTGATTCTTAATTTCGCAATAGCACTAAAAAATAACAAATTAAATAAAGTAAAAAAAAAGTTTATTCAACTTAAAAATAAATTTCTCGATTTACAAGTGCTACTTTGCTGAATATTCCCCACAATAAAAACGATTCCCTAAGCCTTACTTACAGCTGATTAAAATTAGAGCTTCAATATTTTATTAATTTAATAAAAAATATTGAAGCTAAAATTTCTTCTTTTAAAATATAATTCTTATTTTAATATATTGTTCTTATTTTAACAATTTGGGGGTGCATCGGAGTGGAGGAGTGTAGTTTTACTTCGTATTGCTTGACGATGGGATGTGAGGTGGCACATAGCCTCGTAAGAAGCAGACAGATTTTGATAATTTTGATTCTGTTGTACAGAATGCGTTAGTAAATGTTAAAAAAAGCACTAAATTGACTACTGGAAGAAGAGCGACCAGTTCCTTTACTGCATAATGCGTGCCCTGATTTTGATTAATCTCTTTTGCTCTGTAGAACACGTTGTAGCACTATCGGTATGGTAAGAATTTTGAATCTACGGTGAGGGAATAAAAGGCTGGCAGTAATTTTGATGATTTTGTATCATTTCTATAGTAAACACTACCTCTGCGACTGTTGAAATCGCTTTGTTCATACGGACAGCATTTTTTGAGTAGCATATCGGAAGACACTAAAAACTTAAAAATAAACTAGATTTAAAAAAAAATCAACCGACTACAAAAAATCAACCGACTACATAAGTCGGTGCAAATCAAACAAACAAAATAGCTACCTAATCACAATTAAAGCTACTATATAAAATTACCCAAACATTTCGGCTCAAGAGATCATAAGGAATAAGAATTAAATACTTTTGTTGCTGTTATTTTGTTTGCTTAATTTGCACCGACTTCAAAATGTCGTAATAGATATAAAATTAAATATTATTTTAGCGCTTTAGGTGAGGTCAGTACACTTTTTTCAGCCTTTTTAAATATATATTATTAAGAGCGCACCTAAATCGGTTGTAAGCTCCGGAAAAAAGCACTTCTTACAAATTTCTTTTGACGTACCTATATTACGAAAACATTTAAATCTTGAGCGTTTGAAAGCACATAAATTGAAATTTGAAAGCCTATTTTCCTGGAAAAAATAGCAGAATTATGAGCATCCGGGCAAAGGAGGTTTGCGGTCCCTAAGATAGTATAAATTAGTGGGACCATAAAAAACTAAATTTAAATTAAATTATAAGAGCAAATCTGTCCTTGTCGAGGTAGATTTATATAATTTTCAGTTTTTTCTTGCCCATTATGAAATTTGTTACCATGGTTTTTGCGTAAAATAGTCGTCTTTTTTTATGATCTAAAACATACCTCTTTTTTCTTTTTTAGAGGAATAAGCTCTCGAAAAAGGCTTCTAAATTTGATAACTTCTTAGTCGCAAAAAAATTAAACTGAAACAAATTTCAAAATATTTTGGTAACTGTTTCCTGAAACGATCTTAGGTTTAAGGGAGTATAACCCATTAAACACAAAAATTGCATGACATTTTCAATGTTCGGTTTCAGGGAGTAATTATTAACCAAGGTGGTGACAACTTTCTGTGAGCCTTATTGAAAGGTGACATTACATGAATATTTTTTTTTCGAAGATGCAATCAACCGTATTGTAGTTTTCGAATTCGATGATTCCGGGAGGCCTCAAAGCGGGGAGTAATCTATTTATTGATGTTAGTTTTCACTGAAAAAAAGAACTATTTTTAATTAGTGAATTGAAGCAGGTACTAATCGGACTAAAGAGTTTTGGAACATATTAAAAATTTGGAAAACTACAAGTAACACAAATTTGCGAAACATTTTAGTTAATCTAGAAGACAAAGGTGTTGAGATACTGTGTTCAAAATTCCATGAGAATCGGTCAAACACTTTAAAAGTAATCTGAGTTTTAATTGATGAAAACGTGGTTTTGAAAAAATCGCTGTCGAAGCTTTTTCTTCTATGCGGCCTCCGAAATATCTGTCACTTCCTTAGGCATCAAAGCCAGAGTCCGAGACACGAATGTTAAACAGCGGGGAACCGTGAGTTCTGAGACAGCTCACACGTCACGTAATACATTCGTCTTAGGGATTTTGATAGCGAATCGATTCGAATTTCGGGGAAAAGATTTACTCATTTTTCCTGAGGCCTTAAAGTTGATATTTACGTAAAAAATCGATTTTTTCAGCCTGATAATTGGTTATTCCCCCTCATAGTTTTGCATAACGTTAAAACATAGGTAAATCTCATATAACGGTATTACAGAAATCGTTCTACCTTTGTGAATATTTGGAATTTTTACATTTAAGTGTTAAAACTTTGGCCCAAAAACGCAATGTACTCCCTTAAGTTAATAAAAGTGCAGCCAAACATTAAAAATTTATTCATATTCCTAAACTTTGATAATACCAGGAAAAAGTCAACATCTGAAACATCTGCGTTTCAAAAAAAGAAAACTTTAAATTATTCAAAAATTAAAATCTGGAATATCAGTGACTTCATACTTAAGAGCTATGAAAAAACTGTGAGGTTAACAAATCTACAGCATCATCAATAAAAATAAAGCCGATTGATTTTAAAATATGTTTTTTACGTTTACACAAGGGGAGAAAAACATGCCTTAATAATTTTTTTTATGTAAATGTGTCGCTTTATTTGGCTCATCGTTATAAGCAGTAAAAATCCTACAAAACTCTAGCCCCCCTGAAAATCGTACAATTATTATAAAACACACAATGGTTATTGATCAAAAAGAACAAAAAAAAGGAAATAAACGAAAACTTCATGGCAAAAATCTGTAGAAAAGAAAATACAAAGAAATTTTGAAATGCCTCCAAGTGAGTGCTAGTTCTCCCAACAAATTTTGAAAAAAAATCCGAAACAAAACCTAGACCTGAACGACCGAATAAAATGAACAGAAACCGAGAAAAATCAAACTAGAACATGATTTTCTGAGTGTTTCCTGTGGGTAGATGCATGACCGGGAGAAGTTCTTACTTCGGGAACCGCTGCTCCCAAAAAGATGCCCTCTACATAGAGCCATTCGCCAATTTCCTAGTCCTCCGAGAGTACTCAACCCAAAATATTATAAGCGAACGCACAAATATTTTGAACCGATTAGAGTCTCGCAGGACCAGTCTGCAGAGTCATTGACGTCACAAACAGATGTCATCATTCTCCCAACTTGTCTTTCCCGCCTGGCTTCGTGGACAAGCTTCTGTAAGTCTGTGGGCTTTTATTCCCAGACGATACCAGTTGAATGTGTTGGCCTCCGTTGCCAGGAACTCAACGTAATGGTCTTCTCTTTTGGTAAGGATGTGGTTCTTAAGTGCACGTGTGGGTAACGGTGGGTTGGTGGGCTTTTGCCCAGGCTCGATATGCATACAGTACAGCTGAATTTCTTACTTAGCAAGTGTTCAGATAAAGCTTGTCAAACATTTCAAAACGACATTCTTGTTATGCCGAATGTCGCCAGATAAGCTGGCACATATCACAAATAAGATCATTAATGTCGCACAAAGTCGCGGATGTGAAGTATCTGTTGTGGGTTATATTAGTGTGTTCCCAGAAGCATCAGTAATGTCTTCAAGAACTGCAGGTTGTTCGGCATCGGCCTTTGCACCTCGAGCACTACTAAACACCGAATCTACTAAGTCAGGGTTTAACTTTATCGGAATTGCTGAGAATTTCCTGTATTGGTCTTATTCTACCCCAGGTGGTAATCGTGGAGATCGGATCCTGGGAACAATCATGCGGATATGGTGGACGGACGGAGAGTAGTTAGGAGTGCTTCCCTGTACCGCTACGTCCCACAAAACTTACACACAGCTACGAAATTAAGGTATTTCTTTGACAGAAAACTCGCTGAAGTGCCAGTACCTGAATGCAATGAAATTTCACGATCAGTCGGCAGAGCATGTTTTCAGTGACCCATCGCCTTGCACCCAAAAGGCCTTAACGACTTTCGCCTGTAAAAGTTTCAAGAAGCCTTCATTAAGGCACTCCGATTTTAACAGGTTCACGATGGACGAGGTGATCAATTGACAGTGACTGCACGTTCTTTCAGGAAAAGTGGATACAGTAGAGTCTGCCACGAATTCACAGCCCCGGCGAATTTCTTCAGAGCCATGCGGTTATTATATGTTTCACCATCGCGTCCCGAATATACATCTAAATATTTCGGGCAACTATTCGTCCATGGTATGCCGAAGGAAGAATCTTTTCGATTCCGCCTCCTCTTTGTGAACCAGCTTTTCATAATAGGCGGAAAGATGCTTTCCGGCGTTGTTGTCCTAGATACTACGACCTGGAACAAAGTAGAACTGTTACCGGTGTGTTACTAAGGCAACCACTGACCGAAGATGAGTTCCCAGTATTTTGCAAACTATTTTGTAGTCCACATTACACAGAGTAGCTGGCCTACAGTTTCCCATCCTCTGTAGATCTCCCTTCTTAGGTATTATACATATAACAGATCTCCGCCAAATTGAGGGAAGTATAAAATCGAAGATCCTTCAATGCGGTAAACGTATCATCAGGAGAAATCTCTCCGTCCAGGAATTCTCTACTTTCATCAGATGATGGAAGAATTCATTGTTCGACGAAAATATTGGCAACGTCGATGCAACATAAATCTACGTGTAGTAGTTGCGAATAAAATTCGCAAGCTCCTCTCCGCGTAGGACCTGGCCCGATTCGGTAAGAATTTACTTCAAAAGAAGCGGTACGCCGCATTATTTAAGCCTCTTATATTGCCAGAGCAACACTGATTGCGCGAGTTCTAAAGTTTAAATAAATATTCGCGAGCTAAAGTTTAAATAAATATTATTATTATCACGAAAAAAGCTATTATATTATACAGGGTATTTCAGATCTGACGTGCCAAAATGAGTGGGGTGATAGATCTCACCTAAACAAACAAAATATTGTTGGCAGGGGGGGAGAAACTCTCAACCGTTTGGGAGTTACAGGGTGATTCATAAATTTCAGCTTTTCATGGTATGCACATTACTCTTTTATTTTTATTTCTTAATCTTCCCAACACAGCCACATGAAACATACGCTAAAAAAACGGTGAATATTTTTAACGGCTATTGTTACTTATCAAGATTAATTGTAATTATTTTTAAATTAAATAAAAATAATTTTTGAGCTAATATTAGTTTAATTTTTTTAATTTGTTGATTTTTATAATATTCTCCGATAGTATTTCTACGTATAAATTGCTCAATACTTTCCCTACGTAGAAATGTTGCACCTGTTTGGAAAGGTAATAAGATAGGCAATCTAATAAAAATAAAAATGAGGTATACTAATTACATAAATTTCGGAGAAAATTTGAGAAAATTCTGAAATTTTGGTAATTTCAAAACATTTTTTTTAATTTTGGCCGTGACTGTACCTGCAGTGATAGTAGTCAGATCAACATTGTTGACATTTTTGGAAAGATAATTAGGATAGTTGTGTTTTAGCGTTTGTTTCATGTGGGTATATTGGGTAGATGAAGAGATAAAAATAAAAGAGTAATGTGCATACCATGAAAAACTGAAATTTATGAATCACCCTGTAACTCCCAAACGGTTAAGAGTTCCTCACCCCCTGCCAAATTTTTTGTTTGTCCAGGTGAGATTTATCACCCCACTCATTTTGGCACGTCAGATCTGAAACACACTGTATTATTGTTTAATTTGCACCGACTTCGAAATGTCGTAATAGATATAAATTAAGAATTTATTTTATGCTTTTTGTCGCTTTTTAACCGACTTCCCAAAAACA
Source organism: Leptarthrus brevirostris (assembly GCA_964036015.1). Classification (NCBI taxonomy): domain Eukaryota; kingdom Metazoa; phylum Arthropoda; class Insecta; order Diptera; family Asilidae; genus Leptarthrus; species Leptarthrus brevirostris. Next base: position 94,789,129 of record OZ038374.1, read on the forward strand.
AAAAGGTTCTAAGTTCGACGTGTATTCTTTTTTTTTCTTTTTTTTTATGTCTGACCGGGCATAACTTCGTAACGCAATGTTCACCGATTACCATGTCAAAAAAATTTTTGGTAGGGTGTGGGTGGGCTGTGGGGGTGAAACCTAACTTTGTAACGCGTGGACCAATTTGGATGGTTCTTTTGCTGTTGTATAGAGTGTGATCCCCCATTGCTAATAGGAGTATAATTTGGTCCTATTTTACAAAGATTTTTTTGAATTTTTATTTTCTAATAGGTACAAGCGTTGTTCATAGTCTATGTCTTGCTCATTTCTTAAATGTGTTTTCAACACATATTTTTTATTCTAAACGTTAACTCCCTCACTCCTTCACTTCTCTTCTCTGGCCGATTATATTAAATTTCATAATATCCATAAAAATGACTGGCAGGCGACTGAATACTTTCTTCTCTTAGTAACCTCTTACACTATTCTATGGCACGCCGTTTGGCTATTTAATAGGAAGCATTTGATCGTGGAAAAATAAAAATGAGTTTTCTACTTAAAATAAAAAGAGAAATAAATTCGAGGCATTTTTATTATGTCATAAAAAAATTAATTAAATGTCATAATAAAAATAAATTAAAATTGTGATTTGTGATAAAATTAATTCGGAATGCATAGGAGAAGATACCCAGAATTATTATTATGATAAGTCACAATTTTAATAAACTTTTATTACATTCCGGAGTAATTTAAAAATACTTTTTTACGCCATTACACAAACATAATTCAATTTATATAAATTGTAGCAGGCTACAATAATAGTTTATAGAATTATAATTACATAACGATGAAATAAACATAAATAGTCTATTGAGTATGCCTAAAAAATCTCGATTTTGTTTAAGGATAAAAGAAATTACATGAATTATTATAATACTATTAAGACAATTTAATTCTCAATTTAAAATATATTCGAATACCAAATCAAATTGTCGAATTAAAATTATAACATGCCATTAATTTAATTTACCGGGACGAATTATCATTGTTCCATAAAAAAATTTCAATTAAGATTTTCCATTATATCATGTTAGAATAAAAATTCAATCAATTGTTGTTTTGTACATAATTTTAATTCACGAATAATAAAATTCTTGAATTGAAATTGTGTACATACATACCTATGTTTTGCTATTTAATAGCAAGCATTTTAATTCGAGCCAATTAAAATTTGGACATCATTTTAATTCGAGCCAATTAAAATTATTTCTTGAATTAAATTTATGTAACAAGAAGAAGAATTAAAATTAAAAAATTTAAAGTTATTAAATAGCTAAACGGCGTGCCATACTGTTTAGCGATTTAATAACTTGCATCTAATTTTTTGAATTTTAATTCTTCTTCTTGTTACTTAAATTTAATTCAAGAGAAAATTTTAATTGGCTCGAATTGAAATTATGTTTAAATTTATATTGGCTCGAATTAAATTGATGTCCAAATTTAAATTGACTCGAATTAAAATGATGTACATAGTTTTATCTCGCTCGAATTAAAATTATGTACATAATTTTAATTTAAGATATGAAATAATGTTCATTATGTTAATTCAAGAATTAAAATTTAAGGATTAAAATTATTTACATACTATTAATTGGGAACTTTAAATTATGTACACAATTTTGAAAGGGAATATTTTTTAAACATTGTCATAATTAGAATGCCATGAATTTTAATTGTACTTTGAAATAAATTTAATATAGAAATGTTATTATGTTAAAGTAGAATAATATTTCGCCGAATTAATATTTAATCTCAGCGTAATAAAAATTGAACATTTCAATTTTTTTTTAATTTATTGAGTTAAAACTATGCCGTGACATAATTTTAATTTATTTTTATAAACTTTAAATATCCTGTGAACAATTATTATTTGAAACTTTTTCGTTCGAAACATTTTTTATGTTAATAAATAGCAAAACGACGTGCCGTACCATTCTTTACTTTTATCCTGATTTAGTTTACGGAAAAAGTGCAAATGTAGTCAGTTTCTAGGAGTACTACATTTGGTTAAAATAGTTATCAATGAATTATTCATGAATAATAATCTTAAATTTATATGCATGTTGACAATAATTACAGGTTCCGAGATTTTAAATCGATATTCGCATATTGTCATTCGCAAGTTGGGAATCTTTGTGATATTAAAAGGCAAGTATATTTTTGTAATAAAAATTCTGTTATTTTCAAATTACAGTACAATAGGCATAAACTCTTAACAACTATTCGAAAATAGGGAAAAGCATTAAGTACTTAAGATTTTCTCCTTTCACGTACTTCTCCTAAGTAAGTAGGCTTCAGACTATTGAAAGATAATATAGTCTAGGCTCATGTACATAATTACGTTCTGAAGATGTCTGCCTTTCCGCCTGAGTTTGAACTTTAAATATGCACATATCCACTGGAATCTATTAGAAGCCGCTATTAGCGCGACTATACTGAGATAAACTTTGATTTGTTTACCTCGAGATGCTATAGAATTTATCTGAAATAATTTTAATTACTCCAATTCCGAAAATTTGTGTAGATAATTTATAATTTTTTAATTCATAAACAACTCAGTACTGCATAAATAGGATCAAGTGCAGTCAACTACTCGAGTCCAGTTAGCTACTAACCAGAAGTAAGTGAAGGGCAGTTCACTGCTCGGGCCCAGCACGCATATTAAGTGGTACGGTCAAAGGGACTTAGGTAGTAACCTTAAAAAGGCTAAGGGCAGCTTACTTCTTGGACCTAGTTCGCGTGTTGGGCGGAACAATCAAAAGGGCGTATGTGTAAGCGACTAGAAGTAAGACACCGTAGGAATGGAACAATCAAAGAGACGTAGCTATTTAGGAGTAAGCAAGTAAAACTGAGAAATCGTAGAAATTGTCAGATATAAGCAAGATTTGCAATAGTATATAAGTAACAAGTAAGTGATAGAATTAATTGTTAGTTATAAAATTAATAAATTTAATTCAACGAAAACAAAGCCTTTGTATTTGGTATGCCCTCTTCTCGCCGTTCCCTCTTCTTTCTCCTATATACTTTGTTAGGCTCTGATTTTTACCCGATTTGCGACTTTCCAACTACTGCACCGATAGGAAAATCGGACTACTTTGTCGCCCGAATTACAGAACAACGTCCGAGTTACCGAAGTTCGTCACAATAAAATGCTCTTTAATCATCCACGTACCTCTAATAGCAACGCTACATATCTGATATAATTGACTTAAACTTTTTTGTAATTTCCTTTTCCATACTTACACTATTCGCCCCTTCTTCTGTTCTCCACCTAGTTCCTGTAATCTTTTTTGGGTCGGAAGAATAACTTTATACAATTTCAAACACCGATTACAAGAAGACCTTAAATTTAAAGTGAATTCCGAACCAATGACATTAGTCTGCAATCCCCAAGAGCCTCCGGAATGGAAGGCTGATGCGTATGACTTACCCCACCGACGATCGTCTATTATAGGTAAAAAAGGGAAATTGTATGAATTATCTACTTTTCCGTTTGTGTACAAAGTTACCAAAAATCAAACAGCACCTAGGCATAAGCAGGTAGAAGCATTTCACTATTTGGGCCCAATTTATATTGTCAGAACTGTTGATCAGAAATTAAAGAATATACAAAGTTATAAAAGATTTCCTACCTCCAGTACCACATAAAAATTAAAATTATATTCTTGGTAAAGAGCGCAAAGTATTGATTTTAGCGGAAATTAATTATATGCAATATAGATGTACAAATTTGATTTATGTAAGTACCCACTAGCGTTATCTCTTAAAGTACTCGCTGTCGAGTGCATACATACGTCGCCGAGTAAAAAAGTTGATCTTGAGAAATCGGTCTTTCCACCCATTTATAGAAATCTGGCCGGGCGTTTTTTCTCCCCACCCATACTGTGAGTCCAAAATTTTTTTTAGCAGGAACATAGTTCGTACAACAAAAAATAATCATCAAAATCGGTCCACACGTTAAAAAGTAAGGATCTCCCCTCCCCAGCCCCAACGTTCCAAAAGCGTCCTATAAGCAGGAATAGGATAACATACTGTAGACATCTCAGCACCACCATCCTGCTCGTTACTTTAAGATCAGAATATTGTAATTATCACCAGCATTGCATTAGTTTAAGAAGTTTCAAATCAATACGACAATTTATTAGAAGTAGGTTAAAATTGGTTTGTAAGATTTATTTACATAGTTATAAGTGAAGATAATGTGAACTGTATTGTATTGATCTTTACACTAGCGTTAATTCTTAGACCGATAGATAACAACACTGGTGGAACATTTACTTTTGAGAATAGGGTCCGTCGGCTTCCGGCGCGGATCCACGGAACACCCCTGAGCCTCTACACTACTGCCTACTTTTTACAAGTTATGTTGCTAATCAGTTTTTCTATGCATATAGTATAAACTGATAATTAGCAAGAATTTTTTAAATTTTTGTCTTTGTTTTGCGGATCAACCAGTATTCAATCACAAAATATTCAGTTTTCTATTTACATTCTGTAAATTGACAATTACAAAGAACTACAAATTTATTAAAACAAGGAAGAATTACGCCGCAAATGCTAAGGCATTTGTTTCCGAACCTGTTGTATTGTTAAATTCTAAGAAATCTATGACGGATCTCTAGTTAATGTAAATTGTAACGAAGTGTAAAAGGCTATCTATGTGGCTTTCTTTATATTAGTCTCCATTAGTTAATACTTCACTTTATTATTCAATAAATATCAAACCCAATTATAAAGAGTTATTTTTATTATTTATCTCCTAACGTTATTTAATACCATATTTAGTTTACTTTTACTATATTACGTGTTTAGTGCTTGCAAGGGCAGATTTAGGGGGGAGGGGTGGCACAGGGCACGTGCCCCCCACAGTCGGTCGCAACCGACCATTCAAGAAACACAAGGAGATTAATTAGGACGCACTATAATTAGGTTTGTTTCGTTTTGCGTACACATACGTAGGCGCAAATTATCGCGAGTTGCAAAACCTCCGTAAACTACAAGCCAGGAAGTAAGAAATTTTACGCGCATACATTAAGGCCCAAGTGTTCTGAATTTCCGACAAATTTACATTGCTTCTTATAGCAGCCGGGGGGTGATTTTTCTTTAAACTCGTCCTAGCGCCTAAACTATTACTTATATAAAAAAAATATTTCCGGATTATCCCGGAATATGGAGTGTAAAAAATAAGTAAAGGTAAGGTGACGCCTTGCATTATCTTCTGTCGGTATGGGTAGCCTATATAAGGTTGAAAAGGGATGCAGCTCAGACGTAAAGTGTCGAGGAGAGCGATCTTTCTCCACCTTACGCCGACTAAAGACATATCTTCGCAGCAGGATGATATAAGATCGTTTGAATGGACTGGCTTTAATGCATATCCATCAAGACATTGCGTCAATGATGAACGCTATTGATATCTTCATCAGAAAACATAAAAGAAAACTATCATTATTAAACATGTAATTTTTCATTATTTTTATTATTAAACCTAAATTACAAGTATATTTCTTATAGTCACTGTTGTATGTCATTATTTTACAATTAATCCAAAAGATATAGTGTAATCTTATGAGGACACTCCTTGCCCGTCTGGCCCTTGTGCCCCTCCCAGAAAAAATCCTGGATACGCCCCTGAGTGCTTGTATAATCAAAGTGATAAGTTAGTTAGTGACATTTGTGTTCACATTTGTTGCAAGTTAACTTTGGACTATTAGTGTAGTGTTCGTTTCATTGCTTCAATGGTAAGTGTTAATACCTACTCACCAAACACATTAAACCTCTCTGATGTCCTATTCTGAAGGGTAATGCAAATAATAGATGTTAATGATGAATTCTTGTATGCCGCAATAGTGTATGTACAAGATCCTCCAATAGCAAAATCATGTACCTAAAAATTCTGCACCGCGCAAATTAATTGCAGATGTTTTTAATACATGATTTTTTAAATTCAATATTTTTAAAAATTTCACTCTGATAAACGATGTGAGATGACGTCCATGTGTTACGTTCTTTTAATTTTGTTAAATTTTTTTTTATTAGTAATTTCTTTTATTTTTCAAACAACATTTAAAAAAAAAATAATAATAATCCTTTTAAAGTAACTATAATAATAATAATAGAAGAGAAAAGGCTGCCTATTATTCCATTCGGGTTGGTTCTTTTAATAATATTTTGATTGTTTTACGCATAATCATTTCAACTTTAGTTTTGCCATGATCATTTCATTTGTGAGTTCATGAAAAGTATTCGATGCTATTAAGGCAGAACCTGTTCGAAATTTTGCCGCTTTCGAACATTTTGTTCTCCAATATGGATTTATCGAACAATTTTGCAATATTAATGGCATCAAAGTCATCTAAGTTGTTCTTAATTATTCTACTTGCAACGCAAAATCTTTTAAGTTGCCATATTTTGCAGCTTACCTCTCCGTTTGAACTTTACGTAAGTAAATTTGGCCGAAATAAAATAGACATTTCTTTACCTTTGCAGCCAGGAAGCAAAATTTAGCAGAAGCTATAATTGCTTTTTTAACACCACAGATGATTCGTTGGGGATTTAATTTTCAGATAAATTATAAGTAATTAGCAATGATCGAACTATTTCAATGATTTCTTACTTCAATCAATACTTACATGAACGGAAACAAGCTGCCAAATTATGAACTATGTCAATTGTTCCACTTATATGTAATCTAGCGGCTGGATTCCGCGAGCAATTTTAATGATGAATTGGTACCTAAGATAATATTTTTTTGCAATACCTATTCCTTTTTAGCTCAATACAAACAACTCCTTTTCTAAATTATATAAATGTTCAGAATTTTACATAGTAAAAAGACCTTCCCCGTGATAAAACGATGATCTGTCTAATCTCAGGACAAGAAATTTTCAATATCTGCCGCTGAAGGCAGCCTGCCCTTAAGGTTTACAAGAAAGCCATTGAGAAAGCTAAGAAAGAGCTATGGATGGACTACTGTCATATTATCGATTATGTCACGGAATCCAATGAAGCGATAACCGTTGGAAAGAACTGATCTGACTAATTACCGCGACTAAACAATAAGTCTGGGTCCAGTTTCCGAAGACAACAGAAATTTCAACAATTTAAGTGAAAGTCAATTAAATATTTGAATTATATATTTATTGGTTTGTAGTATAATTAATAAATAAATTGAACCAATTGTTCCCTTCTTAGAACCCTGAAGCGAGTCCAAGATATCATTTTACGAGACACGACGGATCTTTCTTATCCAAATTACAACCCTCTTACGTAAAGGCAAGATGCACTGAGACGGCTCTAGATGAGGTAGTGAGAACTATTGAGCGATCATCCATAATAAGTAATATACATACATACCATGACGGCCTTTCTAGATGTTGAAAGAGCCTTTAATAACCTTCGCATTGAGTCAATTCAGGAATAGCTGGCCGACCTGAAAATTGAATAGTATCCATGCTAAGTACTAGAATCGTTCAGGCAGATCTCGAAAACAGCCATCTGACCAGATTTGTATGTAGAGGTTAACACCTACGGCTGATATTTATGAAAAACATCATATTAAAGGGATAAAGTGACGGGGTCAAGATAGTCGCATATGCGGATTAAAATCATCATATCGGAACTGTTTCCGTCCGCTATCAGTAAGTTAATGAAGGGGTCCCTAGGAGGGGTCGGCGTCTAGGCTACGAGTTGTGGTCTGGGTATAAATCCAAGAAAGATCGTTTTAAAGTTGTTCACAACTAAAACCAAGATATCGAACCATACGCTTCCTAAGCTTGGTTGAAAAACACTTGCGCTATCCTCCAGGACAAAACTAAACTGGAATCTAAACGTGGAAAAATGGGCCAAGAAATCATTCATAATCTTCTATGCCTGTAAAAGAATCTCTGATGAGAACTCTAACCAACCTTTGAATGTACACAGCCGTGGTACGTCCGGTGTATATAGATGGTTAGATCTTAAGTAATATTGTCGAAGTATAAGCAAGTAGTCTGTAAATGTTTGTACTGTGAAACATTAAAGATGCCTTCTTATACTCTATTATTACGTTAAATATGGAGTGGGGGCTTATAATTTCAATCATAATTATAATGCTTTCTAAAATAATTTTCGTAATAGCAGTAGCACAATCAAATTCATTACCCTTCCCTTTATAGGATTCCAGCCTATTATTTAATTGTTGTTGCAATTTAATTTCCATTAACCCATTGGCGGCTCGCAGCTAATGATTAATAATGAAACAATTTCGCCCTCAATTTGTTTCCACTCATTTTTCTCCATTTACCAATTTCAGGAACCTTTCACAGAAGACAGTTTAATTAATCAGAGATCCAAAATGTATGCCTCTCACGACGACGGCCAGAAGAAAGGCGAGGAATGATGGGATACACGCCTCATCTTTCTTTCATAGCAGAGCAGAGCATCCAATTATGAGAAAATCTAGGGGTAGATTGTTGATGATCTAATAACTTGATGCCGTGAAGGAGGAAGTCAAGATTCTTCTAAGCACGTTATTCAAGATTTGACTGTAAACGAGGGGGTTACACCGAATAAATACTCGGCTGTCAAAGGTTAATTTGAAATGACAGGTTAAGTTGAGTTAACACGAGGAACGCCTGCAAGTGAGACACAAATTTCTTCGTGTGGACTGGGTAAAAGAAGGAGGAAATTTTGACAAGATTACGCGAGTTTATATGTGATTAAATTAACTCTTCTAATTGGTTGTGAGTAAACAACTTTGAGTCTTGAAAGTGGTTACAAAATTCATAATTTCGGAAGTTCCTTTGTGATAATTCAATTTAGTTAATAAAATAACTTCCTCATGGGCCTGCTCATTTGGCTGCACATTGTATCCCTTATGGTAATTAATTATTTACGTAGTGTGAGCTTCAAACCAACAAAAAGCATTGAAATGTAAATGCGTAGCTCATCCTTACATATTAATGTATAAGGAGTTGAGCCTGTCAAAACATCTTAATTTCACCCATAAACACTCATTATTATGGTAAAATTATAACAAAAGTTTGTCCAAAATCCAACAAACACTACCCCCGGGGATATCGTATTGCACAAACTTGAGGCAACTTAATCAATCAAAACAAACACGTCAACAATTTGTCAACCACTTAATTAATTGACTGACAGATCCAGCAGTCACTTTGCGAGTTATCCCCCTTCGAAGGGATCCCCAGTTCCTCCCCTCAGATATAATCTAATTATATCCCTGAGGTGTCGTATGACAGTTGCAAGGAAATCCAGAAAAGCGCCCGCAAATATTTGTCAAAGTTCTGAGTACCACTTCCGTCCTCAGGTTCTATTCTGCCTTCAAATTTACTACGGAAAAAGTTCGCGTACTGGAAAAGGAGGAATGGCTGCAAACTGTACCCGTTCAGGGAATAATTTTCGGTGCTCGACGCTGTCCGCAAAACAAAACAAAAGTTAAAGGAATTCTCGTAAAACCTCTTCGTCCTTTTCCCGTATTGCAGAGAATTGTGAACATGTTAATTTTAAGACTCTCTAGATGGGAGCTCACCACAATGATGAAACGCAGAAGTACAGAAACTTATAAATAACTTTTTGCCTAGTTTCCGTGCAAACGGCAATCGCCTTATTACAGACTGAAAAGCTGGAGAACGGACCATGATTATATCGCGATATGGGTGGTTGGACCCGCGGAGGACTTCTGAATTGTGTCGTCTGAAATAAAATGAAAACTCAGTAGGTACCTAAGGAAAAGCAAGAAGTTTTCGTTATTTTTCTGAGAGTTACAATAAAATCCACTTAGAAAGGACGCAAATACTTTTAAAATAGGAAAGCAGAAGCAATTGCACCCGTAGTTGAGTAACTGAGGGAGGGTGTCTTAACCTCACAAGATGGTTGGTCAAATTTGTTCGCTTCTTTGAATATAAGTCAGCGAAACTTTCCAGAGTAAGGTGAATTGCGAAAAGAACTTTAGAAAAAAAAACTTGAAGAGGGTTTTATTGTTAAGCAAACTCAAAACATAATTGACTCCTAATTAAAAGTGCGGAATCAGCTATGGAATAACTACCAAAAAGTTGCTCCATTTAACAGAAAGCTAGTATTAACATATTTTGTAGTGTAGTAGGTATAATGTAAATTTTTGCAGTTCTTTCTTTTCATTTTCCAGCATCTCCATCCCGACTTTAAGCAAACTGTTAACTTTTGCAACGATATACCGAATGTAAATATTATTATCTACTAACTTTTTTCTTAGACAGAGGATTTCTTAGGTCGTATGCAAAAGTGAAGGAACTGGTCGCTGATGGCGAGGTACGAAGAAATGTATGGCTGAGGGGGAAACTGGGGCCACCCCCTCCAAGTTATAAGAATTTGAAGTTTTCGAATAATGAAATTAACCCGTTTAACATTTAAACCCAACTTTTCTACAGTTTTAGTGTTATAGTCATTATTAAGCTCTCTGTTGACAGATAACACAATTTTTGTTTTGTTACTGCAAATGGATTTCAAAAACATTTGTGAAACAAAAAATCAATTTTTGCATTTTGATAATTTGTCATATATTTATGTGTTTTAATAATGGCAAATGAAATTTAAAACAGACACAGAAAAATATTAAACCTTTCTGAAGTTACATGGCTAAACTTATACCTCATAACTGACCTTTTAAGGAGAAAAGCAAGCAGACATGGTGACTGCCGTCAAAAGTGAAAACTTAAAACGATGAAATAACAGTGTTTTTTTTTTGAATTTTCAAATTAATTGTAGTATAAAAGATTTAAATTTCATAATTTTTAAATTAAAGTTCTTAATATTAGTCTGGTTTTCTAATCTATCGGCGTTCCGAGCAACAATCATATACTTTTTATATACTTAGTAGAAATAATAATTAGTACACACTTATAAGCAATGCACAGTATACACATTGAACTTTCCACTTAGTCAATTTAACTTTACCTGCATAGATAGACACAGCACTAATGTTGCACAAAATGTCACCCTTCTAGCTATAGATATACTGCTATTATAGCATGCCTGTGATGCGAACCCATAAGATTTTCCCCTACAAAATATCACTCTACGCCGCTAAAGAAGTTTTAACTTCAAAAATTGTACTTGACCCCACTAATTTGAGGGGAGCAGTCGATGTTGGGTAGTAAAAAGTGTACTGTAGGTCATAAAATACAGAATGATTCAGATCTGACGTGCCAAAATGAGTGGGGGGATAGATCATAGGCAAAGAATTATTTGTATGGGGGGGCAATTTCAATCGTTTGGAAGTTACAGAGTAATTCGTAGATTTCGGTTTTTCATGGTATGTACATACATTAATCTTTTATTTTTATCTTTTGATCTACCCAACACAAGGACATCAAACAAACACTAAAAAAAACTACTATCTCAACGACCTTTTCAAAATTGTCAACAAGGTTTAATTAACTCCTATCATTGCAGGTACTGTCACTTCCAAAAGTGAAGAAAATGGTTTGCGATTACCTAAAATTCAGAATTTTCCCAAATTATCTCCGAAATTCATGTAAGTAGGACATACTAGCGGTAGTATTATTTTTATTGGATTGCCCATCTTATTACCTTTCCAAAAAGGTGCAACATGTCCACATAGAGAAAGTATGTAGAAATTTATACGTAGAAAACTTAAAGGAAATATTTGAAAATTTGAAATTTAAAAAAACTAAACTCATATTAACTCTAAAATCATTTTTATTGAATTCAAAACTTTAAACTCAGTAACTTACAAAAGCTGTTCAAAATGCCCACCGCCACTTTGGATGTATGCCAACAACCTCCTTCTAAGTCCCTGTTTAAGATGTATTAAAGCCAGCCTCTCCCGTATTTGCGTCGCTGCATTGGCAATTCTAACTAAATCCTCTTTAGTATTAACAGGGCTTGAATAAACTTCATCCTTCATTGTTCCCCATACGAAAACGTCCAGTGGGGTAAGGTCTAGAGATCTAGCAGGCCAAGGAGTCGGTGCACTTCGTCCAATCCAGCGGTTTTCAAATTTTTGACTTAGTATTTCTTTCATAATGTTAGCAGTATGCGCTGGTGCTCCATCGTGTTGGTAAAATATGTGCATTCGATTATACGCACGAATGTCCTCTATCAAATCTGGCAGTTTATTGTTCAAAAAGTCAGCATAAATTTCACTATTCAGCACTTGCGGCAAAATGAATGTTCCTACTAAACGGTTGCGGATTATACCAGCCCAAACATTGAACTGAATCTCTGCTTGAATGAGGTCAGCTTTGTCATGCGTGGGTTAGTTTTCGACAAGTTTGGAGGCTATGGAATTTCATGAATTCCCTGGTGAATTCTAATTCATCCCTCCAAAGAATTCGGTCCAGAAATGACGCATTGTCAATGTCGCGTTCCAGAAGCCAAGTGCTAAATTCCAGTCTTCTCTCGGAATCTGCTTCTAGTAGTACTTGGACTGGGTGATGGTGATATGGGCGTAATCGCTCTCGATCAATAACCCTACATACCTTAGATGAAGACACTCCTAATCATCTCGCGACTGGTCTCGCGCTCGTCTCAGGGTCTTGTCTCACGATGGTGATTATTTGCTGCTGGACGTCGGCAGAAGTTTCCAAAGTTTCGGGTCGTATCTCCATGTCGTGTGAAGTTACACTTTCTGTTTCTTTTAACTTTCGGAAAGTCCGTGTAAATGCCCCTCTTTTAGGGTGCTCGCCGATTAGGGAATCTTCTTTGATATTCCAGTACAGCGACTACACCATAAATGTAAATAATATCCGCGTATTCCTCAAAAGTAAATTCTGCCATTTTTAATAATTTTTGCTTAAAAACAAGCACGTTAATTGATTTATTTTTCAACTATGATAGGTATTCTTGCTGACTGACCCTTTTTTGTAGCAAAATTTCCATCAGGTACGAGTAAAAAAACGCCAGGATACAAGGATACACTAACATTTTTATAACTTTTTCCCAGAAATAATTAAAACTAATTATCTGTTAACCCAAAACAAACATTCTTGACCTTTCATCTTAAAAATTTTGTTTATTTAAAGAATTTCCTAAATAAAGTGCAATAAAATAATTAGGTAGTCAGAGATTTCTAAGGATGCGGTTTTTCTAATCCTTTGTCTACCTCGCCAGCTTGCAGCTTTTTGGATAGGTAATAAGACGGGCAATCCAATAAAACTACGAAAGATGTATACTAATTACATGAATTTCGGAGAAAATTTGGGGAAATGCTGAATTTTAAGTAATCGCAAACCATTTTCTTCACTTTTGGAAGTGACTGTACTTGTAATGGTTGGAGTTCAATCAACATTGTTGACAATTTTTGAAAGGTCATTGGGGTAGTAGATTTTTAGCGTATGTTTAATGTCCCTCTGTTGACTAGATCAAAAGATAAAAATAAAAGAGTAATGTGTATACCAAGAAAAACTGAAATTTATTAATCACCCTGTAACTCCCAAAAGGTTGAGATTGCCCCACCCCGCTGCTACACAATTTTTGGTTTGCTTAGGTGAGATCTATCACGCCACTCATTTTGGCACGTCAGATCTGAAACACCCTGTATTTGTTTTTTATACAGGAAGATTGTAATAATGTGTTGTACTCGGAATGGTAGACCTATGATCTACAGGTATTAAATGAGATGAAAACCAGTGCCATTTTGAATAGCACGTAATATTTAAAAGTGAGAAGTCATTTTGATATTTTGAAATTCATAGTTGAGAATAGTAGGTACAACTTAAATACGAAGAACACGCGGATGTTATTTTCTGTGACGGATTTATCAACGGAATTCACTGGAAGCAGAGGGTTAATATCACCGGCGATTCCCAGATAACCATCTAGAGGTGTTTTCCAAAGAGGGTTTTAAGTGCTCCGAGTGACTGGAATCGTTCATAAACGTTTGACTTAAGCCGTGTTCAATGTTGCGCCAATTTCGATTACGGAAACTTAAGCCATATCAATATGATGTAGGGCCAGCCCATTCTGAAAGAAGCGTACTCCAGTGGTTGAATGGAAATTACAGTTGCAAGTGGATACGGTGGCGTTGTAATTATCCTTGCGCAGCTCATTCTCCCGACCTAACCCCATTTTGTTTTGATTTCAGGGGTACCATTAGAGAAAATGTAGAAGTTGAAATATAGCAGACAAGGTCAACGAGATATCTTCAAACTTGGCCGGACTTCAGATTTTGTCCGATGACTGCGCCGGTTTAAATTCAATTCGCAGAGGCTGATTCATATTGCAGAGGTTTTGAGCAGTGATTCGTCGCTGCTTTCTAATAAGATTTATGAGATATCTTCGAAGTTTAGCGGGCTGTTCGCATCCTTGGATGACCTTCGCTTAACGCAAACTGCGTCTGGTTCATCATCGCCTTTCATCGGCCAGCCTGCTGTGTCAATTATGCCTATCATAGATGACATTCGGCGCGGTGTCCGGCACGTCAAGCAGGATCTAGATTCGTGCTCTACAGCCATTGAAAGAAATATTAAACTCATTGTTTAACTTCAAAAGGCTCTCTCGGCTCTTCTTCTCATCTGTCTGACGCCATTGCTGCTTCTGGTTCAGATTCTGCTTTTTCAGGAATTACATCTCCTAATAGGAACTTCCCCACTCTCCGGGATTCAACATCTGCAGCTCCACATCAACCGAGAAAGTGGTTCCTACAAACGCGTATTCCTCCTTGGCGCAGCTTGCTCCAGATTTTGATGCTACTGCTAGTATATGGCGTCGGGTACTGGTGTCGTCATCAATGTCTCTCCACCGGTGTCATCACAATCTACTGCCACTGCACCTACGGTCAACAAGTTTGTTTGTTTTTTTTACTAAAAAGACTAGGCTGCAAATACTCATCTTCATCAAGCGACCATACTTCGTTCCTCTTTAAGGGCGCCCCTCGTAACGCCAACGTTTCCTGGGTAAATAGCTTTTTTTCCCGGAATTTTGCATTCATCCCCGTTAGCTGCCTGAAGTTACCCTCGGACGCAAGGAAATTCAGCAACTTCAAGATCGCCATCCCGAACAAGTATGTGTGGCTCATGAGTAACCCCGCCAGCAAAATCGTCACACTCGGGACTATCAAAATTTCTAAGTGGACTAAGAAGTACGTTAAGTATGACCCTAAGCCCTCTGCATCTAAACCTAAATTAAACACTAATAAACCAAATCCCACTAACTATCCCAGAGGTAATTCCAAACGACCTTCTCCTTTACCTAAATTTAGGATTCAGCCTAATACTAAGAACCTCAGCACTAGTAATAACATAATCTCTCATCACTCTTCCGCACCTCTAACCTTTAGCCCTAAACCTAGTGATCCAAACTCAATTGGCAGTTCAAAATGGGTGCATTTCCAAACTTTAAACTAAGTACCCCAGTCAAGTATCGTAACTTTATTTATTCTCACACCCTTAACCACTCTGTTCCACTTACATCGAAGCCCTCGAACCCATCCATCCCAGCCGACAACCCTACCAACACTGTTTTGAGTTCTGTATATCCAGCGTATCCACCGAACGACGCACTCGCAACTTCTTTCGTGTGCCCACCTAACCACAAGTTATCATCTCCCGACCACCCCACCACCTCTGCTTCGATTTCCGTCTGTCCCACCCCTCCTCTGCATACACCAAACCTTGCACCCGCTACTTCCTTCACATGCCCACCTTATTGCAAGTCATCATCTTCCTTCACTATCACCCCATCTCAAACTTCTTCTACCTCCGCTAATTCACACCTTCCGCTTACCAAAACTCCTTCATCCAAACATAACTCATATATCGATCCCCTAATCCCACCTACAGTTAAATTGACAACGATACCTCTTGTCCCATTTACGGGACCGCCGCATTTATACACAACCGTCAACACGGAAAATGGTATGGTTTGGAGGGAATAGTTCGTTGTCGAGAATTCCTGGTGTTATATTGGTTTCAGTTAAGGCAAAGATATCGGGAATTTGTGGGAGTTAAGGAAAATATTGGATGTTTTTGTGCGAAGCCCTCTCACGTTCTGGTAATACACTGACAAGCTGCTGGGGAGAAGTACGTGATCGGAGACCGCAGGTGCATTAGGAGGGTGGTCAGAAATAGAGAAATCTGTGGGGGGGGGGGGGTTAGCAGCGAAAGTAGTTCAAGGAGTCATTGCGACTTTTTTGGAGATGGGAAATGCGGCGAGAACTGACGTACGTAGCATAGGTCGACAGATCTTGTGAAACCTTATGGGAAGGGATATTGAATGATTTATCTTACTTAGGGAAAAGTTGGTTTAACACGGTTGGGTTGGCCTTCTTGATATATACTTAACATGACGTTGATGCTGGTTTTACCGTCAATACAGACGGAGTTCGGTTTGTCGTGCAGATAGGCTAGAAATAGACGTACGTTTTCATAATAGGTCCTCATAAGGACCAAGCATATTTTCGATAATTTTTTTTTACCATATGGTAAATTGAATTAATTATTAAATTGAACACATAATAAAGTATCATTTCAAGAATATCCAGTAACATTTTTAGCCTAAAATATTGAAAAATAATCAAAAATCAGTATTTTGTCATATTATAAAACTAATTATAATGCAAAAAAGAAAATCTCCACGTCATTACCTCATATTTTATGTATTAAAAGAGTGTGTCAAATTTGAAGAGGATCGGTCGGGTACATTTTGAGTTACAGTGTCCACTGACTTTACAAATGCTATATTCGAGAAAAACGCGTTTAAAGTTTTAGCACTGTTCTTTTGTATATGGAATGGATGGAATGGAGGGACACACGACACACGATAAGCACGAATGATCATTCCAGGAGGAATGATCATTGCAGAGCCTGTGTGTCGCAACGTCATAGGAACAATGATGATTCCTATCGTCATTGAATGAATTACGTCCCTGCAAGCTTATTCAATGCCAATGAGCATTCCTAATGTTGTTTGGGGCGGTTGATATGGTGAAATATTACAACTTATTGGAAAAATTGAAAATTTGGAAAAGGCTTGCAATTTTTAGCAAAACATTGTCGTGTTTCCGTCCGAGCAGGAATGGTCATCGCTCGAACGACGTCATTGAAGCAATGAGCATTCCTGCTTATCGTGCATTTAACCTGTAATTAAACAAAAATTATTTGCAGCACCATTTCAACATCGGCGGTTCGGACAACACACTACACAAGTAGACAGAAATTTAATAATTATTATAATAATAATTATAATAATATAATATAATTACAAATAATTCTCATAAATTCTACTTTCAGGATGCAGCTACAGAAGATAATACGAAGAAAACAAAAAACGTAACAAATTCCTTGCTTTCTTTTTGGGATTTTTCCGCATTCTCATTAGGCTGTATAATTTTTTCTTGGAATAGCTGCCTCATTTGCCTTATTTCGCTGAGGAGCAACTATTTTAGAATATTGAAAAACAAAATATATAATTTCTTACCATCTGCGGTTGGAGAAAGCGGAACATCAAAAGTTGCTGTTGACTTTGACGGCATTGGCTCTGTAGATGTCATCAGCTCATCCCGCGTCATTTCATTTTCGGTTCCTCTTCCCAGAATTGTCCTGGTAATTTGATGTTTATCCATTAAAATATCCGCAAGCTCCCTGCAAATAAACATTTAAAATATTATAAATTTTACATTGATAAGAAAGGAATAATTAGTAATAGTAGCTTGAAATAATTTCAATAATAGTGGTACACGCGGTGACTTACTTTTCATAACCTTTACCTTCTAAACCTTTATATTTATTTTCTATTTATATGACGGTAAAATAATAACCAGCGGCATTTAATACTTCTTTTACTCTCTCCCACATTTTGTTTTAAATTTTAAAGATTTTCCCACTTTTCTATTTAAATTGTCATATGTGGAAAGCAGGAGTTTTATAGCAGCGCTAATCCAAACAGTCTGGCAGCCTTCAGGACTATTTTCCTCGACATCCTCAGGTTGGGAATTTTCTCCAATAGTTCTATCTTCCATTATTCTGTCTTGGCTCAAGCGGCTATAAATCTCATCCAGAATTTGTGAGTCTAAAAATTTATATAATTAGACATTTTTGAAGAGATTACGTTTACCCTAGTTTTCTTCACATTGAATTTCACAAGAATTGAAACCACAAAAATTGTATTTCCTCAACTAAAGTGGTTTTTATTTGAATGCAAGAACCCCACTGAGATGTATTAAAATGGAGTGACTTATAAGCTATCTCATATGGGTACAATTTTACTTTCAGTGGAGGAAAACCATTTTTAATTTCCAATGTTTACTGTGAATTTCCAGCTGTTCCAAGTAGAATAAAAGAACCAAATATATACGAAATGAAATATTTAATTTTAATCTTTTATATGGTTGTAAGGAAAATGTAAAAATCATTGGAATTCCTGAAATACAAATTACAAAAAAAGCTTATTCTAATCTGCAAAATGCTTACCCAGAAAGAGATATAAGATGATTGTGAATAGTGTCATCTATTTCTACCGCCAGCAATTAATAGGCGACATGACGTTGGCAATTGAGAAAACCATATTAAAAAAAAATTTCAGAGCACCAATCACTCCAGTATTACATATCTCAGTGAAGTACCCTTACAAGAGATCTGAACAACAGCAAAGAAGAACAACAAGCGAAGTTAGAGAATATTGTGAGCTGACTATACAAGTTGTTCCTACATACATACATTCTGAGAGTGAATTATATACAATGCATTATTTATTTGACTGGGCTTACATTAAGCAGACCTAAAACTTTTACAAGTTAATTATAATAATAAATTCAAATCTTTGACAACAATCAATGAAATATAATTTTTGCATTTACACTCACTTTCTTGCCATGCTTCTCGGAGTAAGTTCCATATTATATTCTTCCATTGTTCTTTCGTTATACAGGGTGTTTCAGCTCTGACGTGCCAAAATGAGTGGGGTAGATCTCACCTAGGCAAAAAAAAATTTTATGGAAGGGGGGGGGAGACTCTCAACCGTTTGGGAGTTACAGGGTGATTCATAAATTTCAGTTTTTCATGGTATGCACATTACTCTATTATTTTTATCTCTTCATCTACCCAACACAGACACATGAAACACACGTTAAAAAAAACTATGCTAATTAACTTTCCAAGAATGTCAACAATGTTGATCTCACTACTACCACTGCAGGTACAGTCACGGCCAAAATTGAAAAAAATGTTTTGAAATTACCAAAATCTCAGCATTTTCCGAAATTTATGTAATTGGTATACCTCTTTTTTATTTTGATTGAATTGCCCGTCTTATTACCTTTCCAAAAAGGTGCAATATGCCAAGGAAGACAAAGAATTAGAAAAACCGCATTTTTAGAAATCTCTGACTACCTGATTATTTTATTGCACTTTAGATAACAAAATCCTTTAAGTAAACAAAATTTTTATGATAAAGGGTCGAAAATGTTTCTCTTGGGTTAACAGGTAATTAATTTTAATTATTGTTGCAAAAAAGTTTTAAAAATGTTAGTGTAATTTTGTTTTATTGCCGATATTAGCATGTGTTAGTCATAATTCAGATCCTTGTATCCTGGGGTTCTGTTACTCGTACCTGATGGAAATTTTGCTATTAAAAAATGATCAATAAACAAGAATACCTATCATATTTGAAAAACAAATCAATAAATGCGGGTGTTTTTAAGCAAAAATTAGTAAAAAATCGTCGCAAGACGATTAGGATTGTTCTCATCTAAGGCTTGGAGGGTTATTCATCAAGGGGGTACGTCCATACCATCGTCACGCTGCCCAAGGACTACTGGAAGGAAACTCCGAGAGAAAACTGAAATTTAGCACTTGGCTTCTGGAACGCGACATTGACGATAGGGCGTTTCTGGACAAATTTCTGTGGATAGATGAATGTCAATTCACCAGGAATGATACCTTCATAGCTGGTCGAACACTAACCCACACAGGGCACAGGTTACCTTATTCCAGCAGTGATTTAGTGTCAATATTTGGGCTGGTATCATCGGCAACCATTTGGTAGGACCATTCATTTTGCCGCAAGTGCTTAATAGTGAATTTTATGCGAACTTTTTGGGCAATACACTGCCAGATCTAATAGAGGAGAACCCTATGGATAATCTAAGGTGAATGTTTCACCAACACGATTGAGTACCAGCGCATACCGCTTACATTGTGAAGGTAATACTAAGTAAAAAATTTCCTAACCGCTGGATTGGACGAGGTGCACCGATTCCTTGGCCTGCTGGATCTCCATACCTTAACCCATTGGACTTTTTGTTATGGGGAACAATGAAGTATGAAGTTTATTCAAGCCCAGTTAACAATAGGGAGGATTTAGTTGGCCGAATTGGGAATGCAGCGACGAAAATACGGGAGAGGCTGGCTGCAATACGCCTTAGACAGGGACTTAGAAGGAGGTTGTTGAAATTCATCGGCATCATCGGCAACCATTTGGTAGGACCATTCATTTTGCCGCAAGTGCTTAATAGTAAATTTTATGCGAACTTTTTGGGCAATACACTGCCAGATCTAATAGAGGAGAACCCTATGGATAATCTAAGGTGAATGTTTCACCAACACGATGGAGTACCAGCGCATACCGCTTACATTGTGCAGGTAATACTAAGTAAAAAATTTCCTAACCGCTGGATTGGACGAGGTGCACCGATTCCTTGGCCTGCTGGATCTCCATACCTTAACCCATTGGACTTTTTGTTATGGGGAACAATGAAGTATGAAGTTTATTCAAGCCCAGTTAACAATAGGGAGGATTTAGTTGGCCGAATTGGGAATGCAGCGACGAAAATACGGGAGAGGCTGGCTGCAATACGCCTTAGACAGGGACTTAGAAGGAGGTTGTTGAAATTCATCGAAAGTGGCGGTGGACATTTTTACTTATAAAGATTAATTGTAATAATTTTTAAATTCCATAAAAAGAATTTTTGAGTTAATATTAGTTTAATTTTTTTAATTTGTTGATTTTTATAATATTCTCCGATAGGATTTCTACGTATAAATTGCTAAGTACTTTCCCTACGTGGACACGTTGCACCTTTTTGGATAGGTAATAAGACGGGTAATTTAATAAAAATAAGAAACAGGTATACTAATTACATAAATTTCGGAGAAAATTTGAGAAATGCTGAAATTTTGGTAATGTTAAAACATTTTTTTCAATTTTGGCCGTGACTGTGTGGTAGTAGTGAGATCAACATTGGTGACATTTTTGGAAAGGCAATTAGGATAGTTGTTTTTTAGCGTGTGTTTCATGTGGCTGTGTGGGGTAGATGAAGAGATAAAAATAAAAGAGTAATGTGCATACCATGAAAAACTGAAATTTATGAATCACCCTGTAACTCCCAAACGGTTCAGAGTTCCCCCCTGCCATACAAGTTTTTGTTTGTCTAGGTGAGATCTATCACCCACTCATTTTGGCTCAGATCTGAAACACCCTGTATTTTGAGAATAAGTCCCTTAAATTTTCTTTAAAATAAAACACTTTATATTTCACTTTTTAAAAACGCTTTAAATAAAATACCGGCTTCACTCTACTACTATCAATTTCTGACTGACAGTTCAAAACAAATGTTACTGAAAGGAACGCAGTAGCATTGAGAAAATTTTCAGTGATAAAAGTGCTTGAGTTGATTTAACAATTTAAATAGCGAGCACTGAAAGTTGGGGAATGCATTCAGTGTCATTTAGTTAACAAGAGTTATCACTAGTGCTCGTTATTGAACACACCTGTCCTGGGAACCACAATAGTATAGAAGGCTTAGCATATAGCAACGATGAAATAATTACTAACAATTCTTCATCTACAAGAACCCATGTGACCAATGTGTCTATTAACTTTTGACACAATTTAACAAAACGTAAAGATCTAAGAAGTTATTTTTATTTCCTCGAATATATTTTAACATTCTTCAAACTTTGATATCTTGCCTTAATATAATGTTAGTCAGTTATGTACAGATTTAGGTAATTGGAAGATATTTTTCTTAAAAGGAATTGGTTTCAATTAATAATTCAAATCATTGGCAAATTATTTTAAGAATTGTTCAAGTGGGCTAATACTTGCGGTTCATCGTAGCTTATTGTGTCTACATATTCGCCATCTATAGCGACGAGCAAGGGTCGGCTAATTGTCGACGGTCTTCCAATGAAACATTACTCAGGCTAAATCGGAGTATTTTGCAGTTCCAGTATCTTTAGAATGACAGCAGGATTCCCGGTGTTCCCAGTACCATACAACCACCCTGCCAACTTGCTTAATACCTTTAACACCATTATTTTAAGGGATTCATCTTCGCAGATATCAGAGTTATTACAACTTCACCAGTCAAATTCCGATCCCTACTGTGGCGCATGTTAGCCTAAGTAGGTCCTCAGAGGCATACGAGTCCCAAAACTGAGATGTGGCCTCATTGCCATTTGTCTTGCCAATTCTGCTGATGATCTACTACTTCCAAAGAGAGCGAATCTGTACTACTATATAACCATAAAAACTACCCAAATTTTAAAAAATGACAGCTGTAACTTCTACGCATGAAACTGAAACCTTTTGTTAAAGCAACCTTTAGAAGCAGTCTTAAAATGTAATGCCTGAACTTAAAAAATTAAATTTTTTTTATTCTGTTGACGTCTCCCTGTAATGTCCTGTTCCAGCACAAAAGCAAAATTCAAACAGTTTTACACTCATTACATTGATGCTCAAATTCATTGTCATTTCATTTTATAGGTTTTATTACTTTTAATAAGCACTCCACTGAGAAAAACGATCAGCAGACTGATAAGCAAGTTTAAATAGTTATTTCCTTACGTTCCACAAAAGCTACTTTGTTCAAAAACTTTCTCCATCATACATTGTTCCTGCTTGAAATATTTCTGTTAAGGAGTAATTCGCTTATGACAGATAATTTGTGCTTCGTAAATTTTGCTCTGATAAGGAGTTTCCCAACTTAATCAGTTTTAACTGCAGACCTTTCACTGAGCTACTTTCATGTGAGCTTTTTTCTTCCCGTTCATCTTAGTGAAGCGAAATAAGGTGTTAAGTTCCCCTCAAAACTTTGAAAATTTGTGAGATATATTTGTACAGAGCGTGTACTGTAGTTTTGCAATTATTTCAAAATTTATGTTGAAAACTTTTACTTGCAATAAATTTTATGCTTAGTATGAAATTTCTAGGTGTTACCCAATTAATCTGATAAAGTACCTCACTAGTCCAGAACAAATTGATAACCAATTTATGTATGCATTTCTAAATTTTCCTTAGAGGTGGAATTTAATTTAATTATTATGAATCTGGTGTTATACCGCAAACATAACTTAATATGAATTAATATATGTAAGACGTGCTTAGAATATATTTTTAGGATGGCATAGTGTATAAAGGCTTTACTTTCATTGCAATAGCTATCCAAACTAACGTTCCTGTTACCTGTAAGTCAAATCAACCGTGTTTCATCACAAATGTGATGCCTAGTTAATTTGGTGACAATCGGTTCAATTCGAGCTTCCTAAGTGGTTGTTTTATTTCGCTTCGAAACGATTTTATATCTCATTAAATTACTGCGCTTGCGAAAAGTTTAAAGCTAATTTCTCAGATATCTTAGGGTTAAAAATTGAAACATTAATTACACCTGTATTTTGTAGTGTTACTTTTGGACTTCTTAGTGTGTTTAAGTATGACTTTTATGGGAAAGAGGTTAGGTTACGTTAGAGTGCCTGCCTAAAAAAAGGCACACTTAGGCCAAAGAGGCCCATTGTGATACCACAGTTGAGGTTATATTTTTAGACCCCATTTAACCCCTAGAAAGAGAGGAGTGCCTAACTAATTACTCTCTGTCAACCGAGCTACTTCCCTATCACCACTGGAATCTAGTTCTCCGGAAGTCAATATACAATATTTGCTGGGGCGGAAAGGATTTAGCCGTATTACGTATTTGGGAACCATTTAGAGGTCCTGATAAACCGAACCCTGACGTCAGTGTAGCCTATTTCGGTTAACTCTTCAAAATAGGGGGAGATCAAAAACCGGTTCCTACGGTTGGCTAGGGCCGAGCAGTTGCGGAGGAGATGGAGTATGGTTTCCTCATTCTTTTCGACTTGGCAGCTCCTACCGAAGTTATTTGAAGGCACACGGAGTCTATCGTCACGTCTGCCTACGAGACAGAGGCCCGAAATAACGGTCACGATAACGCTAATTTATTTACGTCCGAGTGATATAGCTTGTCTTGACAGTAGTAGTCAGGTAGGTGAAATGAAATATCGAGGTCCTGGTGTTCCGAAAAGATACCTCCATCTACTCTGTCTTCCAGTTTGCAGCCGTCGGTGTAAAAATTCACTGACTCTCACCATTAAGGTGGACCTTCCTCCCACTCTGATGTGGTAGGGAAAGAAGGGCTTGGGTGTAGTATATTCAATGTTGGTAGCGGTTCTTTCGTCCAGGATTTTGAAGTGACCGAAGTCAGTTCGTTTCCAGGTCTGGACTGAGTTTAGCCTAATATCAGCCGAGGATGCGGATTGCTTATTGAAAATATCCACCGGTAGAGAGTGGACAATAGTATTTAGGGCTTTAGTATTTTAGGGCGCCTGTATTCAGTAATGTGGCAATTCTTTGAACTGTGCTGTGTGAGTATGGGTCGTATGACGCTGGTGTAGATAAAATGCACAATACGTGGCTCCATACAATATATTTTCACACAGTACAGCGCCACTGTGGCTTACCGTAATATTTCTTGGTTGTAAGGCTTCTACCTAAGTTTTCTATCTAGGACAAGACCTACATGTTTAACCTAAGTACTCAATTTTAGCCTAACCCCGTTTAGTATAGGGCAATTCATATGAGGAGCATTATGTTCCGAGAGAAATACATATATTAACTCCGCCTTATCCGGATTTATGCACACACCACACCCATCACTGCATGATGAAATCTTGGAGAGGGCGTGTTATAACACTTCAGCTAGTGTATTGGGGTGCTTATCTGAAGAAATCAGAGCAAAACCATCGGAGTAGGTAATAACCCTGTAATCAGAGTGCTATGCGTAATTTATCCAGAGCTAGATTCCACAAGAGTGGTGAAAGGATACCTTCCTGAAGAGTACCTCAAGTGACGACTCTTTTTATGCCAGATCTTCCCGGCTGTGAGTCGTATTTAATGTATATTTTTTTTACTGTATGTCCGTATAACGTTGTTATGTAAATTATTGTTATGTTTGGTCGCCTCGGCAGTACATTTCTGGATGGCAGTGGCGGCGATGTCTACACCATGTGGTATATTTAATGTTTGGTAGCCTCGATAGTGTGTTTCAGGGTTGCATTTCACTTTGTAAGGTAAGTTCAATTAAGCACGTGTTGCATCTTTAGATCTATCTTTACATGATCTGCCCTTAGTCAATTTCGGAAATGAATAGAGAGCCTTAACAAAATACCACTATGTATAGGCAGTTTTTCAATTTCTTGAAATTACAATATGGTCGATGAGGTATTTAATTCCGTCAACTTTGTTTTTTTTTCATACGAAAGCCAAAAGCCTAGGGGACAACCCTTTGATGCGTTTGCATGGTTTTGTCCGGAAGAGTATTAGGGGTAAGTGGAGTGAGAAAGCTTGAGTTTTGATTTTACATTGCGAGACGCAGTGGATTATTTTAATTTCTTAATAAAAGCTCACGGGGAGAACTGGTCTCGAACCCGGGACCCATGGCATGGTGGTCGTGCCGCTCAACAAATTGATCCAACTCTGGTGAAATCCAGGATTTTAAGTGGCAGTTTTTCTGCTCAGACAATGATTCCCCGATAACAAATTGCTGCGAGTTACACAGAGTCTAACCTTCCACTTTACGTCTTTCAGGCCGATTTGGTTTGCGCCAATTTTGGTGCTAAGATCCCTCATATTCTTCTTTAGTTGTAACATCTGTTCAAACCTTGGTCGAATAACAATTTTGTCAGATATTGGTGAAAAATTTCTTATTGATCGGTGGGGAAGCTTTGTTAGCATCAAGTCTACATCTACATCAGCGATGTATTCAAGGCTTACTAAACGCTTCGTGTGTTTTATAACTTCCCAGTATACAGGGAAGTTATTCTAATACTTCCGCAAATATAAATCAAAATGTCCGTAATTCTTTTACTTTTCAAGGGCACTACAATATTTTTACACTTTATTTGAAAAGATGAATGTGTGTATATGTACATATATGAACGTTCATACGGTCCAAGTAATTTTTTCCTGGAGAAAATTCGGGTGGTAAATCCTACAATGGAAAATATCCTCCAAATCGATCCCCTTAACCTAGGTTTTGCTTTCCGGAAGTCGGTTAAAATTTCGTCAAAATCAGCCGAAAGTGACGCCGTTAGTCAACTCCTCTCTTCGGATACACCCATCCGTAACCTCAACCACACTTAAAACTCACCCCAGCTTAACGCGTGATACTTCATGCAACAAAAAGAAGCATCCAAATCCGCTCACGCCTTCGAAAGTCCGAAATTTCATTCAATATGGTTTTTCGTTTTTAACCGACTTATTAAAAGCGAACGGTTATATTTTTAATTTTTTTTTATATATATTACCTTGCATAATTTCGTAACGCGCTGGCCGATTTGGAAGATTCAGGATCCAGGATCCAAGTCAAAAAATTTTTTTGGTGGGGTGGGGATGAGCCTGACTTCATAACGCGTGGACCGATATTGATGCTTTGTTTTTCTTGTCGTATGGAGTATAATACCCAATCGCTAATATCAAAAATGAGTCTTACCTAGGGTGGGGGCGGGAAATAGAAGGCTAACTTTGTAACGCGTGAACCGATTTGCATGATTCCTTTTGTGATGTGCAGACTATGCTTCCCAATTTTTTGGAACTACGACAAAAATGTATGGAATGATTTGGATGATTTCTCTGTTGCTGAATGGATTATCTTGCTCCATTTGTATCATAAGATCAATTGCGACTTAGGGTGAGAGTGGCGTTAACTGCCGTTATAAAGCGTAGACCGACTTTTATGATTTTAATTCGGTGCTACAGATAACGTTTCCTCATTGATAAATAATACATTAAATGTTAAATGTTACATATAAAGTCACTTCGGGAAGAGGAAGTATCAGTTCCATTATTTCGTAATGCTGATTACCGATTTTGACGATTACCTTTTGCTGTCTAGAATTCTAGTGCCATTTATTTAATTTATTCATTTATTTAGTTATGTAAACTTATCCGCTATTGCGGACTACTACAATAAAAGTGCAGTATTAAACCTAAGACAAGAGTTAAATTTATTCAAATTAGTGCCTCAGTAGGCTCTTCAGCTGCAGCCTCGATGCAGGAAGAATAATCATGATAAAGACGGGAAAATGAAAATTCGAAGTTCCTCACGGACCGGACCGGGACGGAAATATATACACCGTTCAGCAATTCGGAGGAGTTGGTCGTTCCCTGCAATAAATCATACAAAAAAGCAATCTTATAAAACCTGCGTTTATTTTCAAAGGAGTTGAAAGAAATCAGATCAAGCATAGCACATGGAAGGAAAAAAAGTCGCGCCAGAAAAGGCCGCGATAATCCAACTTAAACTATCTACCATGGGAAGAATTTTGTAACTAAGGAGAGGGTGTGAAAGGGTGGCTGCGAATGCAACTGCTGAAATACCTTAACAAAGCATTGGACATTGAAAAGTGGGAAATAAAATAGTTTAAAAAAAAATTAAAAATTGAAAAAGAAACAGAATTTTGATAACATGTATGTCCCTAAAGATTAAAATTAAAAAGATTAATAAAATAGTTTAAAAAAAATTTGAGCTGACGGACAGTCCAAATTAAACACCCTTGTGTCCTGGCGTTCTGTTACTCGTACCCGATGGAAATTTTACTATAAAGAAGGGTCAGTCGGGAAGAATACTTATCATAGTTGAAA
This sequence comes from Leptarthrus brevirostris, assembly GCA_964036015.1. Classification (NCBI taxonomy): domain Eukaryota; kingdom Metazoa; phylum Arthropoda; class Insecta; order Diptera; family Asilidae; genus Leptarthrus; species Leptarthrus brevirostris. Next base: position 94,817,041 of record OZ038374.1, read on the forward strand.
AATAAATCAAAAAGTTAAATGGTAGAATTTAGCTCTGAGGAATACGCGGATATTATTTACATTTTTGGTGTTGTAGACCGAAACAAGAGAGCGGCTGTACTGGAATATCAAAGGAGATTTCCTAATCGGCGAGCATCCCAAAGAGGGACACTGATATATTAAATAATTTGGAATTTTATTTGTATAGAGTACAGGATGTACTTACTCATAATAAAATGATCCCAGCAGCGAATATTCGAATTTATTCAAATTTATGACTACATCGATGAACATAACGAAAATCTCGTCGCTAAAAATGTCATCCACATGGTCACGCAGAAAGTAAGGTAACAAATCGCCTTGCTCTGAAGGGATTCATTTTAGCGAGCAAAAGTGCTGAAAAGCTCGCAATGTTTCATTGAAATGAGATTGGTGCATTTAGTATGGGGAATCAGTACAGGATTATTGTTGTTTAAATCTTAACAGCGCATGTCATTTTGAAAATAATTTGTGCAGGTTTTGGCTGAGATTTTTTATTTCAAAAAGGAAATTTTCAAGTAAGTTTTCTACAAATTATTTAATTAGTATACTATTTATTGTAATGCAAAATTCCCTCTTTAGTAAAAGACACTTTAAACGTCTAACGAAAAAATAGCAATTTGCTCAACCAGCCAAATAAATACGCCAAAAATACAAACCACAGAAAATTGATCACTGATTTCCACGTCATACAGAGAGCGTAGGCATTATGGCTACCTATGACATCCCAAAGTAAAATCAAGTCAAAATGTAGTGATTGTACACTATTCAAATTTTATCGGAGTGTACAGCTTGGTTAACTACATTGACATTTATTTTATTCGTACAGTCTAATTGCAAATATGCAAAGTAAATTTAAAATATTTTTTATGAGAATATTATAATTAAACTAAATATTTTCAATAAAGTTAATTAATAATATTTGTAGCAATCGGTACAGTCTTCCATACCTATTTTTGTGCTACATGAGGATATTTTTAAAAGTGTCCTCAAAGAGCTGTAAATTTGGAGACGGTTTTTGATCAATTGGTTGAGTGGCCCGATCACCACTTCATGCTTCCAGTATTCGGCCTTCGTCTCCCCGGGAGTTTTTGATTTAAATAAGAAATTCACTCCGTCTCCAGGCTATTGTCTAGCTCGCTTGAATACAAGAACGAACAAGACATTCCAATTCCCTTATTCCCCATACCCCCCCCCCCCAGGATTGTCCCCTGGGTCTTGGCTACATCATAAGAAAAATGTCTATCCAGTGTGCTACATTCGCACTCTTGGTCGCCACATAATTAATACTAAATTATAGTTGATGTTAAAAATCTGCCGGTTGAGATCGTACGATCCACGTTCCGATGTTCATAACCAAAGGTTACACCGTAATTGCATTTGTATGTACTCCTACTTTTAGGAGGTTATCCTTTAACCCTTAAGTTATTTACTACTGCTTAATGTAGTCGAGTTGCTTCGAATTTGGTATGCCACCTTTAAATGGCATCACTGTAGATGAAAGGTCAAGAAAACTATCTCAGGTATATGTACACTACAGTCGTAACAATTTAAACTGTGTATACGCATGGAGTTGCGTGACATTTATATTCCACTCGAAAATGTGTTAACTCACATAGCTCTATTCTTACTCTTCTTCTGTTTACCTATCTTAAACATTTGTAAATTTAATAGGTGAGGATATTTGCATGTGCAGCCTGACATAAAAATTTAATTAAATTGATTGCAACTTTATAAAAACTCAAAATTTTATTTATTCAAGTGTCAGATAATTTATTTGCATACCTGGTGAAGGTGAGTCAAGTTACTGACTCAGATATCACCACCTTTACCGATATATATTGTATATATGTATGCAGTACTCATCACACTTCTGAGCACAGACAAGACCAAATCATATTTTAGTTCGGTTCAATTACCTGCGAATTTACAAGTAGATTGCCAACGATAAATGCAAATGAGAAATTTTGATTGGCCCATTTAAATCTCCAAAAAGCATCAGTTGCTAAGCTAACAAATAGTGGTGCCCTTTGGGACGGTCGACCTTACCGAAAGGGTATTTATTTATGTAGAGTTTGTCTGGTGACTGGGCCGTGTGTATATCACTGAGTGCCCAAAAGGTAATAAATGCTAAATCTCATGTGTAAACACGTGAAATTAAAGGGGTACACATCCCCAAGCTCAGTGGTTTTCCTCGATTCCAGCTGAAAACATGCATGGCCACATTACTCTAGTCTTTCATACTAAGCAGTGGTATAGTTTAGGCTTGCGAGCATTGCTACAACAAGAGGACAACAACGAGGCTTATCACCTAACATAAGAGGCTTAGGGCGCATTGTGCTAGCCTCATATATATGTAGAACATAAAAGTCTTGTTGCCACTCGTAAATGGGATAAATGCCTGCACCCACCTTTCGTCCTTAGAGATGTCACCCATTGTAAATTGTCACTGCTTCCCCAAACGTAGTCATTCCGATGCCAGATGCAATACAGACCGACGACGGCGATGTATCCTTGCCACCATCCCCCCCACTTAATCCCGGAAGCTACATAAATAGGCAGCACCACTAGCAGCGTTTTTGTTAAGATGCCTTCTTACCCTTTGTAGACAGAATGGCACGTTTCTTGCCTTGGGATAATTGCTTCAAAGTTTTTCGTCTTCTCTTGTTTTCAAAATTGATTTAAACGCCGGATTTGTAGTGTTAAACAAGATGACATTTTGTTATCGCCGAAGGAAGTAGGGTTTTTTGATTGCCTTATCCCTTTGAAGCATCCCTTCGTTATCGGGTTTTAGATTCGGTTGTTCTCTGTGGTAGAAATCGTTTTTGTCATTAGATCCTTTTTGTCTGTTGCTATGGCTCGATTCTACCCCGTATTAAATTCAATTTGAATTAACCTTCAATTTTTTGTCTGGATGTTTTGTATTTACAATGCTCTTGTATAATAGTATTTTTCCTATTTGAAAAAGTGCAGTTGAACAGAAAGAAAACTCGAACGCCCGTTCAGTGGCTGAAAATAATTTTCGTATTTTATAGAAAATAAGAAGAAAAAAATAGCTGAACCGTCTATATAAGGAGGCCTAAAAATCATAAAACAATATTTAGTTCTATGTCTGTTTCGATAATTTTACGGCGGTGTAAGTTAAACAAACAAAACAACAACAACAAAGTTTTCAATCCCTCTTTGTTATGATACCGTAAGCATAAATGTTGTTTAATTTGTAACGACTTCAAAATGTTTTGTCGACATAACATTAAAAATTATTTTATGCTTTTTAACCCTTTTTGTAAAGTCCGTTTAACTTTTTATTTCAACTATTTTATTTTTCGCGTTTTAGTGTCTTCATATACAGGGTGTTTCAGATCTGACGTGCCAAAATGAGTGGGGTGATAGATCTCACCTAAAACCTGAACCTCTGCTGGAATGAGGTCACCTTTGCCCTGTGTGGGTTAGTGTTCGACCAGGTGTGGAGGTTATGGAAGTTCGCGATATCATTCCTGGTGAATTAACATTCAGCTATCCACAGAATTCGGTCCAGAAACGCTCTGTCGTCAATGTCGCATTCCAGAAGCCAAGTGCTCAATTTCAGTTTTCTCTCAGAATCTCCTTCTAGTAGTCCTTAGGCTGGATGATGATGATGTGAACGTAATCCCACTCGATGAATAACCCTTTCAACCTTTCAATGACGACACTCCTAATCGCCTTGCGATTCGTTTCGTGCTCGTCTCAGGGTACTGCCTTACGATGGTGATTATTTGATGCTCGACGTCGGCAGAAGTTCCCAAAGTTTCGGGTCGTGTCTCCATGTCGTGTAAAGTTACACTTCCTGTTTCTCTTAACCTTCGGAAAGTCCGTGTAAATACCCCTCATTTGGGTGCTCGCCGATTAGGGAATCTCCTTTGATAGTCCAGTACAGCCGCTCTCTCTTTTCCGTCTAGTACACCATAAATGTAAATAATATCGCTGTATTCCTGAAATGTAAATTCTACCATTCTTTAATAATTTTTGCTTATAAACACCCGTACTTATTGATTTGTTTTTCAACTATGCTAGGTATTCTTGCTGACTGACCCTTTTTAACAGGAAAATTTCTATCATGTACGAGTAACAAAACGCCAGGATACAAGGATGTGAATTCTGGCTAACATATGCTAATATCGGCAATAAAACAAAATTCAACTAACAATTTTAAAACTTTTTTGCAGCAATAATTAAAATTAATTACCTGTTAACCCAAAACGAACATTTTCGACCCTTTATCATAAAAATTTTGTTTACTTAAATAATTTGCTACCTAAAGTACAATAAAATAATCAGGTAGTCAGAGATTTCTACATATGCGGTTTTTCTAATTCTTTATCTAGCTTGGCATATTGCACCTTTTTGCACCATATTGCACCAATAAAAATAAAAAAGAGGAGATTTTGGTAATTTCAAAACATTTTTTTCAATTTTGGCCGTGACTGTACCAGCAGTGGTAGTAGTGAGATCAACATTGTTGATAGTTGTGGAAAGTCCATGGGGATAGTAGTTTTTACGCGTTTATTTGACGTCGCTATGTTGGGTAGATCAAAAAATAAAAATAAAAGAGTAATGTGTGAGTAATGAAAAACTGAAATTTATGAATCACCGTGTAATTCCCAAACGGTTGAGAGTCCCCCCCCCCCTGCCATAGAATTTTTTGTTTGACTAGGGGAGATCTATCACCCCACTCATTTTGGCACGTCAGCTCTGAAACACCCTGTATGCTACTCAAAAAACGGTACTCGTATGAACAAAGTAATTTCAACATTTCTAGTTCTATACAAAGGAAACAGAATCGTCCAAAACTAGCAACACGTTACGAACATAGTCACCATAGATAGGCCACCCTTTCATACCCCCACCTTAAATCCAAAATTCTTACCATGGCGCTAGTAGGCCAACGTACTCTATACAACAAGAGAGACTCATTAGAATCAGGGCACGCATTACAATGAGAAAACGCAATTTACACAAGAGAATTAAAACCTTCAAAATCGGTATACGCCTTACGAAGCTCGGAGCCACTCCTCGTACGACTGTCAGCATAAGCAATAATCTCTCTCAAAATTTGTAGCCACTCGATTTTTTTCGTTTTACCAATCGGGAAACATTCTTTAAATCAAAAGAAGGATTTTTAAAATTTCCTCATAGTAGCAATAAGGAGTCAACGAAAATAATAAGCATCATCCAAACAGGTCAACGCGTTAAGCTGTTCAGTGCCGCTCCCTCCCCGACCCCAACCTCGCCCTATAACTTTTTTTCCTGATACCAATACGAGAACATACTCTATAAATCAGAAAAATAATCCCAAGACCGATTTGAATATTAATTACGAAGCTCGCCCCCCTTAGGAAACACTTTACTCTATACAACAGAAAAAGAACCAGCCAAGTTGCTCCACGCACCACCAAATTAGGCTCAACCCCCACCCACAACGCACACCGCGATAAAAAAATTATTAAGCCACATTCTAGCCAAACGAAATGAGTCGGAAAAATTCCAACTTTTGTGGAAAGGTCGGTAATTTGATGTTAGGTAAAATGTCGTATCTTCTCTTTCATTTCATTAGATAAATCGGAAGTGGCAGAATCCAAAGCAAATTAAATAGAGCGAGTTAAATCGACATGTTAGTCACTCTGTGCTTACCTTAACCCCTTGTGGAGCCTAGGCCGTCTACTTAACCGACTCATCATCTAGTCAGACTCTGCGTTAAAGCCTTTACCTCCTGTCACGATTTTTTCACCTTGCTGCCTTTCGTTAAATTAGCGTCTTCCTTAGGTTCTGAGCAATGTTGCTTGGCTCTTTTCTTATTGTGGCTTATCCAGGTCTATCCCTTCTTGGCCTGTTAGTCTACTTAGGTCTAAATTGGTAACCACAATGGATGTTAAGGTTCATCTTCTACTTTGAAAAGCTGTACAATACCTAGGACAAATTTTACGTTGGGGTTTTTCGATAAGCTCCGTTGTTGGTGATGTTGTTATTGTTTAATGACTCAGCAAATGTATTAAATGAAACTCAAACCAGCTTCGCCATATTAATTTATCCACATATTCTATTTGCAGCTGTTTAAGATACATTTTATCTTGTTTCCTGGAGCACAGCTCATAAGTATAGTTTTAGTAGCAATACATTTCGGCGATCATCCTCACTCAGGGTTTCGGACATTTGCGGAAAATGACTCTATTTGCTGCATTGAAGATGTTTCAAAAATGTCCTCCGATGAGTGGTTACCTAAGGCACTGCACAATATGTCATTAATTACAATTAATAAAAGCAAAGGTGACGGGATAGACACCAATCAACATCGTATAGCAGGCTCTAGATTGGAATCCCCAAGGAGTCTAAGGAAGACGCCGAATTGAATGACCGCGCAACACATGAAAAAGATTCCTCGAGAGGAAGGGTTCCAAGATCAACAAATATTGGCCACAGTTGAAGGTGTTGGTGCAAAAGTGCAAAACCGGACTCTCCGTCGGTGAAATAGACGCCCTATGCTACACAAGGGGTTAAATGAATCAGAGAGAAAGGTATGGGTAGGAATTCTTCCATTTATGAAGGACGTGGAAAATGTGAAGGGTCCTCCATTCGGATCCAGGGCAATTGTGTGCACGAAGATGGGTACCGACGGGTACAAGCGTTGCAACCAGCGGACTTAGAAAAAAAAAGTTTCTTTCTCTAGTTGGATACTTCAAAATATTACTACCCCTAAGTATTGTTTGTATTATTGTTTTTGTATATTGTAGAAAGGTGAGGCTTCATTTAAAAAAAAAACCTTCCTTTAGTATGCATAACTAGCTGGGTTTGCTCGGGGTATCTAAGGGATCGAAATGTTATTATTGATCAGAGCGACCAGAAAAATATGGACTCCACACTCATATCGGTAGATTAATATGTGCTTCAAGTTTGGTGTATTCTAATTATGTACTTAAAATGCAACTTGAAAATGGTAGACAAAAAGGATTCATCGTGTTTCATCCAAAAACATTCTATCGGAGAACCTATAAGATCAATTTCTATGCGTTAAAGGGGGTTTTCTATAGGAAAAGTATAATACTTGGTCGTAACGAGCCCGATTTTTGGAAAAATGGTTCGCAAATAACTTTTTTTTATAACCGTTTGTTGTTTGTTCTTCCAGTAGACAATACTATTGCCTATATGACGGTGGTATTTTTTTCTTCTGAGCTGCTCAAAGTTGAAGCTTTCTCGAGCTATTGCAAAGGAAGTTTGGGAACACGCTGACTAGTTTGAGGAATCTATAGAAAGAAGAGAATGTGGGCTGTACGTTTAAAATAAAACATGATTTTTAGCATAAAAGGGGGCAGAGTTATTAAGGCTCAAAGTGAAGTCGTCAAAAAGGCTCAGAAAAGGGACGTTTTTTGTAAACTTCCCTTTTATGTTTGTAGAAACGGACAAACAGAATGCGCTCTTTTACTAGGACGTCGTAGTACTTATAAGCTTTCCGTTTTGGCACATTGGAGCCTTAATAATTTCCCAAGTATTGATCTGAACCCAACATGCGGGTACTCATTTTTCTTGCGGTCCAGAGATCTATTCGAAAATATAAAAAAAATTTAAATTATACTTGAGGACATTTTGGAGTTTAAAATGACGTACTAAAAGATTTTTTAAATTTCTTAAGAAACTATGACGTTTTCTCTGGTAGGCACTCTTTGAAATGGGTTCATAGAACAATTTTTTTTACACTGTGTACTAGATTTGCTGAATCTTTTACATAAAATTTATATCAAAAAATAATAACTTAGGGTGGGAATATCCTATTGAAATGAAATACAAAATTTTTATTTGTGTAATGATATGATGAACAAAAAAAATTTTGTGGAAATTTTCGGGGGATGGGGAGTGGTTAATACTTATGTCCAAATAAGGGATGTGGGGTATCAAATTAAATTGTGTCCCGTCACCAATTTAACTGTGTATTTCTTTTTGCATTCCAAAAAAACTTCATAGCAGACTTTTTTCGCTGGAATATTCTACCGGGGTGTCATCTCCGGACTCTGAAGGGGCGCTGACCAGGTTGACCATTCATTTTTTCTAATTATCTACTCCGAAATTTATGAAACTTACTTGCTAAATTGTTTCTCTATCACTTATAGTTTTTTTGCAAACACGAAATTATGATTTAGCAAACATTTTCACAGATGCCGATGAGGCGGGCTGAAAATTCATCAATTGGAATTCATCAAATTAGGAATGTATATGAGAATTATAACCTATATTACAGATCGAAAATGTAAAGTTATCGAGATATTGGTAAAAGGACTGCCCCGGGAGACGACCAAAATGGCCATAATTTTGTACCGTCGAAAATTGTCAAAGGTTTAAAAAATTATATCTTCGGTAATTTTAAACCCATTTCAATAATTCTTTCTATCCTTAAATAGGGATGCTTTTGAAATGCTTTAAGATATTTTCGGCAAATATAGGTTCAGTTGGTCAAAAAATATACTCAAAAGCGGAAAAATTGACAGATCGCAAACTAATTTAAAATAAATTTGTTAAAAAATCATCCCCCTTATTCGAAAAGGGCTGCAAACATGGAATTGAGGCATAGATTTCAGCCTAATCGGGCAAAACTGTTTGTACCAATCGTACATTTTTCACCATTGTCAACAATTGATTACATTCAACGTCATCTCTTGGTATAAATGGAAGCTTGGACTTTTATTGGGGATATTCAACACGCTTGCCCCAACTTCGTAAAATATTTTATAAAGTTAAATCCATAAAATGGGTTCATTTTTCGATAAGTTACTAACCAAAAAACTAATTACCGATAACTTATAATTAATAATAGAACTTTATACAATTTTTATTATTTTTACCTATTCTATTCGATAAGGGCTCAAATGTTGCCTCGATCTATTAGAGTTTTTCAGTAATAGTGAAAAGAAAAGTTTTTGTTCTCTCTGTAGTTCAGTAGATGTGCTTACCTTCTGTTATCAATTACTATTAGAGATAATTAAAACGAAGCGGCTTTATTGACATAAATGGATCAGGAAGGAAGTCTAGATGTTATTTGCCACCACATTTGTTCTTAATTCTTTGTACAAAGTAATTATATTTAACTAAATTGCTTCACTTTCACTTATTCAATTGATCTATACAAGCTTGGTAGTCGGTTGGGTTTATCGATATTTATTAACGGATTAAAAAATTGTTCAACCCTTAAATAATTCAAATTTTTTGAGATATTATTTGTTGATAAAAGTTCAGTGGGTCAAAAATACGCCTGACAACGGCAAAATTTACAAATATGTGTATTTATATATTTATTATTATTTTTATTTTAATAAGTTAAATTTGTTAAAAGAAACTTTCGCCCAGGGGAGGTGCATTGTATCGCTTTCTTTCTATACAAGGTCGGTAGCTCACAAGTGGCGGGAGGATTAAAGGGTGCTAGCTCGACAGAGTCGGGATTGGATCTTTTTTTTTTTAGTAGGGGAGTAGGTTGGGTTGTGAACCGGGCTGGGTTGTGAACCATCAGCTTTTTTTCCCCCTAATTGACACGTATCGTCATCTGTCTGTGTTAGTTTGTATTTTGACATAAGTCAGTGTTTGCGCTAACACCGAAGTGTACTACATACGTATTGCTTATGCCAGCAGCAACACGTCGTATTGAAAATCGATTGCGAAAAGTTTTTTTGATTGTTTGTAAAGTGCTATGCAAGTGACTAAATTCATCCCAAAAAGGTGAGTGTAATGCATGTTTATTTAGTGTTTTGATTCTATTCTACGATCCAATATTTGGTTATGTCGAATTAAGATTGTTAGTGTTGCTGTTTTTGACGTTTCTAAAATTGCGTTATGGCTGGGTTGTGAACCAGCTTTGTGGCTGGGTTATGAACCATCCGATTTTCATACTAGATTTGTACTAGAACTGTCAAACATCGTCGGACATATTAGAATAAAGTTTTTTTATGTCATTTTACTTGATTTGTAAACTAATTAATTTTACATTCATTTGAATTTTTAGCCATGTCAACCCTAAAAAAACACCGGTTGTTTAGCCTAAGTGGCGTCATTACTTGTCTTTATTACTTTATTATTTTTACTACTTGTCTTTTACTTGTTTTGCCTCTTAAAGCATTATGTTACCTACACCTACTATGTGACTTAATTCTAAATTCAATATGGCGGACGCTTCAAGATCACAAATTAGCTTTTCCTCCACTATCCCCTTGTCATATACACATGTCATGTCATGTTTTCTGCCTTTATCAAAAAATTTTTTCATTCGCTATCATACCATTCGTAAATTTCACAAGTCTTTATTTACACACTTATGTTAACTTTGAATGATTAACACTCTCGCCCCGTTTACATATACTATTCCACAATTACGGGCGTCTGTACAAAAAATTTTTGCAAATATTCGTTATCAAAATTTTGAAGGCTCAACTCCCATTCAACTATAAATTGAACCTGACAACCTCTAAATTACTTGCATACTACTTTGCAAGTAGGTGTCACCTACTATGTGACGTAATTCTAAATCCGATGTAGCGGACGCTTTAAGATGGCGGGTTAGCGGGTTCACTATCCCCTTGACATGGTTATAAAAAGAAAGGGTTTGATGAGAAAGTACGATAAACTATTTTACTTAAGTTAAGTTTATCTTAAGTTGAATTGAAAATTTCATCACTTTTACTATCATAGGCGTTCGCTGCAGGAAAAAATGTAGTGATGTTGCATCGTGAACAGCCTCTACAAAAAAAATCTTTCATAGGCCACACATTCCATTCGTAAATTTTACAAGCCTTTATTTAAATACAAACATTAACTTTGACTCATTACCACTCTCGCCTCGTAATAAAAATATACTATTTGACAATTGCGGAAATCTGTACAAAAATTTGTTGCAAACACACATATTCATTATCAAACTTTAAAAGCCTCAACTCTCAGCCGACTATCGATTAAAACCTTACAACCTCTTGCATACAATTTTGAGAGTCTCAGGCGCAAGCACCAGCTAGTATTGCTATAAAAGCTGCCTACTACACTCTTATCAACCTTGCTTTGACACAGATCATAGTGACTTTTATACCCAAGGCGGGCAAAAAATTCCAGTTTTCCGAGTTTTGCAACGTGTGTACTGTAAGACTTTAAACGCGTTTAAAGTACTGAAAATGATCGAATTTCAAAAAAATCCTTTTTTAGGATGAATTATACCTAAGATTAAGAATTTGCAAAAAAGAATAGATTTTTTCAGATATATCAAGGATCCCCTTAAGGAAGACTTCTACCTTGTTGGCTTAAAATTTGCACTCTTCTAATCTAGAACATGTCAGGAACCTAGAAACGATATAACGGAATTATTATTATTTCATCCTGTCAGAGACTGTCCAACACAGCTCCGCGTGTCGTTTTTATAACGCTCCGTCGCGGCAGCCCGGAAACTTGTTTTACGAGTTTTACCAAGGACATCCAGACGGTCTAATGTATGCTTTATATGTCTGTGTGTGTGTTTCTTCTGTAAGCTATGTGAAATTTGTGGGTTGGTTCAGTTTGAAAGAAAACTTGACGTCGGAAACAGGTTGATCGTAAGTTACTTTTTGTCCAAGCTGCTTGCATGGACATCTTTAAATGAGATTTCCCAAAACTTGCGTTTTTGCAACTGGGTGACATGATATCTCGAAAAATAATTGATCGATTAACTCAAATCATTGAAAAACATGTCACTATCGCCTGAAGAAGGCTTTTTGAAAATTTTTACAGCTGTTTTTGATCCTAAAAACATGAAAAAACAATTTTTTTTTAAATGTCGACTATTTTGCGAAATTTTTACATTTTGAAAAATCCGTTCGTCAAACGATAGCCAAGAGGATAACAAAACTAAATCTTTTTCGATGTTTTGTTTTAGACGACTTTCGTGAGCAGTCGTGTCAACCGTTTTGAAATAAAATTTTGTAAGGGGTATTTCAAGGTCGAACAAAGGTCAAACCAGAAAGAATAAACTTTCTAAAAATTCCTTTTCAAAGTATAATAACAAACGACTTGAACCCAAAACCGCATTTCAATCGCATTTATCTTTGAAAAACAGCGTCGTAAGGTAGAAGACCGCCTTAAAGTTCTGTACGACATAACTGGAAGGACGGATTGGGAAATTTCCGGAAGAGTAGCCTGAAATTTAAATTAAAAGAATTTTCCCAAAAATTTAAGTGTCTATAAGGTGTGGTGGCACCGAGGCAGTGCCTCATTGCCGCTGCTCTACCCTGATATAAGCGCAATGTTATAAACACTGGATAAGGTTCAGAGGATGGCAGTACTACTGATAATGGGTGCTCTTAGAACTATACCTACTAAATCCCTGAACACTATTCTCCACCTTCTACCGTTGGATCTCTTCCGTTAGCAAACCGCATCTTTAGCTGCCATTAACTCGTTCATCAACCACGTTCACTTAATTGCATGTACAGCTTTTTTCGCCCAGACAAAATTGAACTTACAATGAAGAAAAATATACTTCGGTAAAACACCTTTATTCTTCTATTGCAAAGTAAACCAAATGCGACCTTCACAATGTTCAACCTCACTAACTCCACCGGCGACTATCTCATCCTACTCATACTTGAAAGATTATGAAACTAGGCCTTAATTATGTTGTATGAGTTTCTATAAAATTGAATTGAATTGACTACTAACTTTTATGATTAATTAGTTAGTTAGTTAGATTGATTACCGAAAAGAGTCAACTGAATTTAAGTATGAAGTGTAGAGTTTTCTCAATTACGATTTACAGTTTCATGTGAAATTAATTCAATGAAAGATATTTAGCATGTACCAACTGAATAAAATATTCCGTTCTCAAAAACTTCATCAATAATAGAACAAAAAGTTTGCCCCAATTTCTGGACTTAGCGGATTTAATTCCGCACTTAAACAGCACCTACCTGTCGAATAGTTGTTGTCTAAGTTTTCGAATACATAACACTAGAAGTATGTAGTTCCAAATAAATAGTCGATTAATTTTAGCTTACCAACAAATTTCCCAGTATGACAGATATTGGACATAAATTTGCCTCATTAACCAAGGGATCTTCGTTGGAATGTTAATATGGGCCCACTTACGAACGTATAGTATACCGAAGTCATAAAACCATCGGGACAACTTTACTCCAATCTGAAAGAACAACATCTGCTTAAATTGGTAAAGCTCTAAAACTCCAATCATTTCCGTCTGTGGCGGAGTCTCCTCCCCCTAATTGCAGTTGGCCTAACTCAACCAGATGAGCCTAATGGCATACAGTTAAAACTTTTTTCTTTGGTACTTTAGGACCAATAAAAGGAAGTAAAGGAAGGAAACTAATCGACGTGAATAAGGAGCTAGTCGAAAAGAGGAAATTTTTCGCCACCGACCCCGTAGAGGTGATAAGTGGATGTACAGATACAAAAAGTTTCCCAACTACTCATCGCCTATTGCTGCCAATTTCACTTCATTGGTCACCTAATGTGCAAGCCGAACGCGTTAATTTGATAAAATTACGTGAACCCATCCTGACGAAAGAGTCTGGAGATAGCAGAAAGTTGGTCGAAAGGAGAAAAGCAAAATACACATGAACGCTGCACGTATCCTGGTTGATTGCTAAAGTTTCTGCTCAAACATCCGCTTCAGATAAATTGGATGAAAGCACGAGAGCTGGAAGGGTGCACCGGCAATATGAGTTGTGGCAATAAACGGAGTTCCGCTAAATGGATGGATCAAGAAACAGTGAAAGCACGAAATAAGGTGTCATTTAAGCGAATAAAAACGTAATAAGCCGCACCACTACAGATAACATGAATGACGAACAGTGTCGATCTGATAAGAAATTTATTATCCTCCGATGTTATCCTTTTTATCCAATTGCTTCCATCGGGACGCTATCCGCACGTGGAGGGGTATATCTATCCAAACAGGCTCCTTGCCTCCCAATACAACAAAACACGGTCGAAGGAGTCATCCTGCCAAGGGAATCAGTATACAGTATGTCGTACTTGTCGTTCTACAGTGGCTGGTGATAAAATGAACTCGAAGAGACTTTGGCTTGCAATTTAAATATGAAGTCATCACCACTTGTTGCTAAACATGCTCGGAATGTAAGGGTGCTCTGCAGGCAATTCTTCCGGTCTGTCTCCAGACGATAGCGAAGGGTCTTCAAGTGGGATCACGTATGGGCTCTTGAACGCATTTATTCATTGCCTTGATACAGGGTATAATTTCGAGAGAGGACATGAAAACTTTTGATGATTCAATATTTTTCAAATAACTCCAACTTCAGAAAGTTGTTTTAACGGACGTGCCCAGTGCCCTTTTTGTTGAAAGGAATGCATTAAATTTGATGGTTATGGTTATGACTACATTGTGTCTCGTTCTTTAATGTCTTCGTGAAATTCATCCTATTTCTCATAGCATTAGAGGACTTAGAGGTATTAAGGGAAAGTTTTTTTATAATGTAGTATAATACTCGTACATACTATATATTGATACGATATGTGCTAGACAACTCTGGAGAATCATATAATTGAACTGACTTTTAGTTGGAAAGAGCACTTACCCGGCAAATAAGTGGTCCACAATTCGAATTCTACTCCTACATTTTTAAATTTCTTCTCTGTCAATCAAGAATTGTTTACCAAATGTACCGAAATGACTTTAATCTAAATGAGGGGAGTACGTGAGTTTAATTCTCCTACCATAAAACGTTCCTGCTTAAAGTTGGAAAATCAATGTGACACATTTTGTCAGCTTAAAGAATCCTTTGGGGGACATTTCTATTGCTGAGACACATTTCTGTTAAGGTTTATTCAGGTTATGAAGTAATTAGATGTACAGATACGTATGCTGGCAATATATATATAGAAGTAACGAGCTGATGCTAGCAATGTCGAATCGGTTAAAGCAAACCAACATATTTAATTTTATATCTATTTAACATTTAGCATAGAAAACTATAAAAAATAAAATATAAAAACTACATAGGTCTGCGAAGAAAAAGTTTTCTGAATGCTTTTACATGACACGAGTAGATTTTGGTTTGGTGATTCAAAATATAAACTTAGTTTTTACGTATATTTATATTATATTTTATTTTAGAATAAAACATTTTATTAAAATAATTTAATATTTTTATCAGTTTTGAAGGAGTAATGAAGTAAGTTTGTTATGTGAGCCGGCGTGTGTTGTCTCAGACGGGAATTACATATTTATAGTTCGGTGATTCCTACAAGCAAATCGTAGATATGTTACTCCTCCTTCCTGCTCAAAACCCTGGACAGACTCTTGGATATCTATATGAAAGAAACAGTCAATCCATCCAGACAGCCCTGCACGAACTTACTACAATCATAGAGCATTCGCTACTGCATAAAGAATACTCATTTGCAGCCTTCCTCGATATACACAAGTGTCATACGACCTATACTTACTTATGAGGTGATCATTTTGTGGCCGGCATTGAATATAGCAACCCATCACAAAACACTGGATAAGGTTCAGAGGATGGCAGTACTACTGATAATGGGTGCTCTTAGAACTATACCTACTAAATCCCTGAACACTATTCTCCACCTTCTACCGTTGGATCTCTTCCGTTAGCAAACCGCATCTTTAGCTGCCATTAACTCGGTGCAGATCTAGAAATGAACTGACTTCGGTCACTCCAAAATTCTGGATGGAAGAACTGCCAGCAACATTGGCTATACTTCGCCCAAGCCTTTCCTTGGAACGAAATTCGAATGCTCCTTTTCCACCAGATCAGAGTGGAAGGCAGGTCCACCTCAATGGGGGGAATCAGTGCATCTCTACACTGACGGTTCCAAACTGGAAGGAAGAGTAGATAGAGATACCTTCTCGGTGTAGTGATAAGAGCTCACCTGTTTATACGAATAATAATGTAGATTGTAATAATCCTACAGACTGCGCTTTACAGTCTCTAGTCACGGGCACTCAAACAAAAGACGTCTCGTCTCTTACAGCTACTTTATTAGACTAGTGGTAATTCACAATACATTTCGGTACAGCCATCTAGTAGTACAGTTTACTTACAGTCTAGTTACTACTTAATAGGATACTTACAGATTATATTACAAGTATAATCTCTACACTCGGAACATCTGGACCTCGATATCTTACTTCGCTTACCTTACTACTGCAGCGTGTTTCAGGCGGAAATCGTGGATATAAAGGACGTCTGTAACATTTAAAGCTGCCTACAGATAGCAGCTGAACATTTACAGATAGTCAGGCCGCTATTAAATCCCTCACGGGAGTATATACTACCTCCAAAAGGGTTGTTGGATGTCGCTCAGCTCTGAATGACAGCTGTGCATCTGAAAGTGCGGCTCATCTGTATGCCTGGACATAGAATATTCCGGGCAACTGTAGAGCCGACGAAAATCAGCTGTCTGATCACCCAATATATATATGACTAAAGCTTGAGCGTAAACGATGAAGATAGCTCATCTCACTCGAACGCATATTAATAAGCATTTTCGTGGCCGTTATTACGGGGCACTATCTCATCGGTAGACACGCCGTTAGAATCGGCGCACCTTAAAAGGACTTCTGTAGGATTTGCCATGACAAAGGGGAAGAGGAAACCATACTCCACCTCCTCTACAACTGCCAGGCCCTGACTTAGGAAACGGGTGTGTAGTCTAACTTCGTAACGCGTGGACAGATTTTGAGGTTTTTTTCTTTGTTGGGTAGAGTATGTTCCCCGATTGGTACCATGTCAAGAACAATTTTGGTGGGGTGGGGTGGGGATGTGTGTAAGGGGTGAAGCCTAACTTCGTAATGCGTCACCCGATTTGGATAATTCCGTTTTGGATGTATAGATTATGATGCCCCACTGCTAATAATGAAGAAAATTTGATCTTACTGTAGGGCGGTGTGGGGAGGAATAGTCTAACTTCGTAACATTTGGTGTTTTGAGTTTAAACAAAAAATGGTTTTAGCAAAATAAAGATAGTTAAAGCACGTTGCAAATGAGCGATTTTATTTAAAAAAAATGTTTGCTGCGACAACTCAGCCCCACCCCCAATCAATAACCGTTGTAGTTACGACAAAAGTCATAAGGGGAAAAGCTGACTGCTAGAAGAGCCCCCTACGCTGATATCATAGCTTTTGTCGTAGCTTCAATAGAAGCTGATATAATTGAAAAACAATTTTTGCATCTGTTTGTCTCTCCCCTCGCCCCAGGGGATTTAAAAAATATAGAAAAATGTGCATTCGTGATACTTAAAGGGAGCTTAAACCAAATACAAAAAATCAGCGAGGTAGGTGATCTGGTCACAATAATTTACCGGTCGCCTGTATAATAAAGACAAAAGACTTTCACTCTTCGGTAAAAAAAACAAATTTAATAAATTGAGGAGTGTTGTAAATGGAGTAACGAGATGGCAACACTATTCTAAATCTGTATTTTCTGTAATATCATGTTCGTGAGCTAGACTCAGGCAGCCGGTCAATAAAGTTATGCAGCACACTATTTTTTGTTGATTTACAAACTTAATATTAGTGTATGGGGTATTAAAATTTTTTTCTTTGCATTTTATATTATGATTTGATAGTAAAACTCATCAAGAGTAAGAATCCAGTTAAAATTTGAGGTCGATTCTAGCAAAACTGCCGGAGATACAGTGACTCGAGAATCGATGATTCTGTGTGAGTACATACAAAAAAACAGTGTTAAAACGCATTTTTCTCGAATAAAGCATTTTCAAAGTCAACTGAAAAAATCATTTACAAAGTAATTTAAAAACTACTCATCCGATCTTTCTCAAATTTTGCACATTTGTTTTATACATAAATTACAAGGTAACAACGTGGAGATCTTGTATTTTTAACAACAAATTCGCCGATTTTTATCAATAAATTTTCATAAATTCAAAAAATTCGTCTTTTTTTTACTTCTATAAATTGAAAAAATCAATAAAATAAACAAAATCTCGACGTTGTTACCTCGAGAAACTCATAAACTAACGAAATCTTTTTGGTTTTTTGTCAACAGATGATCCAGTAATGAGTTATGATGACATGATAAATTTATTTTTTTTGTATACAGAGATTTCCTCTCAGACTCTTAAAATGTTGTTGTTATTAACCCCCCCCCCTCTCTTGTGGAGTCTATCAACAGCTTGAGACTGAAGAAGAATCAAAACAGTTTTTTTTACTATAAATCCCCACTTAGGGTTATTTCCTTTTCACAGATTAACATAATGCATTATCTAATGAAATGCTCTTTAAGTTCTTAAGCACATAGTGTGAGTTTGGTCATCACTGATCTAATGCACCAGCAATCTTTCAGGGGGTGATAGACGATATTCTTAAAGGTATTCCAAACACTTTTTGCTATTAAGATGATGTTTTTATTGCGGGTTATGACCTTGCTTATTGTAAAAGGAAAATTAAGGAAAATTGAAGTAGGCTAAACAAATATAACGTCAAATTAAATATTGAGAACATCAAATTCTTTAAACCTCAAGTTGAGTATCTGGGTCACTTTACTTCTGTAAAAGGTGTAAGCCCAACCCAAGCAAAAATAAGATCTATTCAAAAGACATAGGCACCAACAAATATAGCGGAGTACGTTCTGAATTGGGCCTGCTAAATGATTATCGGAAGTTCGTAACAATGCAAGCTCATTTGTTAGCACCAACTGATCCGAAGTTAGCAATTCCCTTAGGATGAAACGTGTCAAAAAACATTTGAAAACTCGTTTAGCTCTTTCGGATAAGAGTCTGCTTGTTCCTTATGATTCAGGAAGCAACTTACTACTTCTACTTTGTCTTGAGATTTCAGTTTTTATGGAATTGGAGCTATTCTAAGCCAAGTTGCAAATGAAATGGAAGAGCCTCAGCTACACTTTCAGACGTAGAACGGAGTGTGAAACGATTATATAAATATTTAGATTTAAGATCATTCACTTTGTACTGAGACCATCAACAATTACAATCAATTTTTAATCCAATAGGATTAATTACTCAGGCTGTTGCCTCAAGGTTACAACGATGGACGCTTATGTTGTCGGCGTATAGATACAATATTAAACATAAACCCGGTAAAGCTATGGCAACAGCAGACGCTCTTTCGCGCGTACCATCCACAGAAAACCAAACGCATGAATGGTCAATTAGTTTAGTATACCCACAATTTACCAACGACAAACCAATTAAGTTTGTATTGTCAGGTTTGCACTCAATGAATCCACAAGAAATTAAAACCGAATTAAGTGCAAATGGTTTACAATGCGAACATGTAAAGACAATTAACATAGAGCACAGGGACACTACCAAAACAATAGTACAAAATTATGTATTATATCTCGTCAGCTTCAAGAAAGGAACCACGAAATTAAATGAACTGCAAAAACATTTCAAGGCCATTTTTAATACAGTAGTTCACTGGGGCTATCATAAGAACATTGGAAATAAACTAACATAATGTTATAATTGCCAAATGTTTGGACATGGTTCCAACCACTGCAAAGTGAAAGCCTTCTGTGCAAACTGGTCGGGAAATCATCTTACCGGATACTGCCCTGGCAACCTGACTATAAAATGCGCCAACTGTAATGGCAGTCACATATCTACAGATCCTGAGTATCCCAGTAGGAATAACTACATTGAAGTGAGATTTAAAGCAGTCTCTAGGAATAATAAATCCAGCGGGAGACATATTACCCCTATTAACAGACCACCAATCATCAACGAAGTCAACTTCCCTTTGTAGTAACAAAGCCACCTGGACTATACAGCAATAATTGGTCCAACATATCAAGTCCTCCATCCCCAGGATGCGGTAACCTCTTCACTTTTGCTGAAATCCAGGCGCTAAGTAATGAACTATTATCTAAATTAAGTAAGTGCAAAAGTAAATCTGAACAATTTTCTACTATTACAGAATTAGCTATCAAATATGTATATAATGGTCTTAATTAATAACCTTTATATAGTTGCTTGGAATGCAAGGGGCATTCGTAATAAAATCCAAGAGTTTTCACACCTTTTAAATGAAAATAATGTCAATATCGCACTAGTCACTGAAACAAAATTAAACACAAATATTTCGCTTAACGTAGAAAACTTCATTTGCTACAGACAAGATATACCTACTGGTGGAGGAGTTGCAATATTAGTAAGAAATAAAGGCAAGCATAAATTATTATCCACCAACAATACTAAGATTATTGAAAATATTGGTATTGAGGTCGAATTTTATTACTCCATAAATATTAAAATTTTTGCAGTATACTTCCCGGGCGGACGATCAAATACACAGAAAATGACTCAATTCAACACGGAATTAAAGAAACTTATTTAAACGAAAAGAAAATATTTAAAAATGGATGACCTAAATTGCAAGCATCGTACATGGCGATGCAACAGAGTAAACACTTGGGGGAAATTTTCTTCATGACCTTGAAATCAATAGCTTATTTGACATATTATACCCACCTGACCTGAAATACATACCTTCATGTAATCATTACAACCCATCGGTACTAGATATTGCCTTAACTAACTGCTCTATAATACTTTCTGATTTAGAAACACTTAATGGATTATCCTCTTATCACTTACCTGCATCTCAAAGACCTAACCTGAAATTAGCAAACTGGCAAAAGTTCAAAAATTATATCTCAGATAATATCAATATACGTAATCTATCGATAAAAAATATCACTAATACTAAACAAATAGATGACCTAATTCTTACTCTAACAAAATTGATACATAACGCTATTAAATACTCTGTGCCTAAATATAATACCTGCAGTAGTAATAAGAACAAATTACCATTATATATAAAACCCTTAATCCAAGTGAGAAATTCAGCTAGAAGAATTTGGCAAAGACATAGAAACGAACATAATAGAAATCGATACAAAATACAGGAAAGAGAAAGTGGAGTTACTTGCAGAAACTTTCTACGGAAATCACCCATTATCTTCCAAACCTTGTGATCAAAATACTACTAATGTAGTCCTAGAAATAATCCGAAATATCGTTTCAACCCCAACCGCGGACGCAAATAATAAACTTAAAGAGATCAAACAAATTATTAATCGACTTTCACCAAATAAATCCCCTGAAATTGATGACCTACTTAATATATATATTAAGATTTTCCCTAAAAAAGCAGTAGTATAATTATAATTAATGCATGCTTACAACAACACTATTTTCCATCAAATTGGAAAATTGAAAAAAAAACCCAATAGGCAAGCCTTGTAAGCCTAAGGAAAACTCTGTTAACTATTGACCTATAAACCTGCTTAGCACGCTAGGAAAAATCTTGTAAAAAACTATGAAAGAAAGATTGGTTTTACACCTAGAGAAAAACGAAATTCTGCCAAAGGAGCAATTTGGTTTTAGGAAAGGTCATACAACAACCCATCAGCTTTCTAGGATAACAAACTATATAAAGTCTAAATTGCCCCTTCAACAATCTACCGGAATGATACATACTATTAGATATAAAAAAAGGCATTTGATAATGTATGGCAATTTGATAAATTTGCAGTTTCCTCAAAACCTAATACAGATAATATACAGCTTCCTCAAAAATAGAACTTTCACTGTACATCTAGGCACAGAGAACTCTACCTTATACTCAACTAAAGCTGGAGTACCTCAGTACCAATACTATATAACATATTTATACATTATTTCCCAAAAATCAATAACTGCCATATCGCTTTATTTGCTGACGACACTGCGATATATAGCAGTAACGAGTTCAGCTATAATATACAAAATAATCTCCAAAATTCATTGAACATTATACAGAGATACTTTAACAAATGGAAGATAAAAATTAATGCAGATAAAACTCAAGCAATCTACTTCACAAGGAAAAGAAAACTACGTTTTCTCCCTACCCAAGAACTATCAATCAATAATAATAACTTATCATGGTGCCCAAAAGTAAAGTACCTCAAGTACCAAATTAATTAAACTGTTATATCCTCTGATAAACAGATGTTCCAGCCTTTTTTGTTTTTGCGGGAGAGGTGAAAATCTTCCAAAAGACACCAGACAGCCCGTGCCCTCCGGTAGTGTGAGATTCTTACTCACTAAAAACACCGGGTCCCTTTTCGTCCCCTCCCAGTCTCCCTTAGTGGGGGCAACTGAGTATCCAGTTATGCCACTGTCGCCACTAACCTCGGTTTCCTGGGTCACTGCTAGAATCCTAGCCTATCTGCATAAATCCATGTTTTCCCACCGTCTCCAGTGTTCCTCCTTGGTCCATGCGTTAATTACAACCTTCACCCCTTCACTGTCTACGACAATAAAGGGTTCCAGGCCGTAACGCTTTAGTCCTGAGCCCTCCGGATTAACCGCAGCTTACCCTACGGAAGGCAGATCTGCATAAATCCATGTTTTCCCACCGTCTCCAGTGTTCCTTATTGGTCCATGCGTTAACTACAACCTTCACCTTTTCTCTGGTTTCCAGACCGTAACGCTTTAGTCCTGAGCCAGGACAAGGAACCGCCTCCGGATTAACTGCAGCTAACCCTTCGGAAGGCAAATTGCATCTTCTACTGGTGTGCGTATCGCGGAGATAGCCAACTCGTTAGAGTCTCTGTACCGCCGCATCTGACGAAGTGCTAGTTATTATTTTGCCAATGGCACCCTCTTCCCGGACTGCTACAGCAATTTCAGCCGGAAGGTGCGAGCCAGCCTCCATAGCCGCCACAGTTCCTTCGAAATCTAATTTTTACAAAGCTGCTACTGTTGTATGGTGGGTACCGTGGGTATAGCCAACCTGTTGGGGTCTACCTCCACTCCCACAGAAGCGCGCGAGGAAACGCCATTCGCGATCCAATTACCTCTGGGTCCTGCAGAGGGGTCGACAACACTGCAGACTCCCTTGGAGTTAGGGTGATTTTTCAAGAGGTTATCTCCTTCCGCATTAGTTATTTGGCTACATTCTAGGATGCATTGCCCGGTTGCAATCACTTGGAGGTGTTACTAACACTTGAGAATATCGAGATAAGGATCACCGTATCCTAGAAGGCTTCAGCTCGTCCGTCCATTCTCCAGCAACCATGTTCCAGCCTTAATATACACAGTAAATTAATTTTATTTCAACCTATCTTTCAACCAATCATGCTATATGCATGTCAGGTTTGATATAATTGCGCAATGGCACACATCAACAAACTCCAAGTAATGCAAAACAAATTATTAAAAATTATATTAATACTTCCTTGGCATTATTCTACACTAAAACTCCACCAGATAGCCAAAATGTTTCTATCATAAAGCAGTAAGCTTAGCTCGTAAGTTTTTAGAAAGCAATCTAAATTTTAAAAAAATGAACTGATTAGACAATTAGGAAGAAGCTCACACGAATATGTATTGTAAAAATGAATTTAACCAAGAGACGTAACCTTAGAGTATAGAACTAGATTAGTATTCCTTTTATATAATTTACAAAAAAGACAATTCAAACGAGGTTTTTATTTGGCATTTTCCTCAAACAGCATTATGTATATCATTAACAAATTTTCATGTTCACTTTCCAACTATTTTATCCCAGATGTAAGAATTATAATATTCAAACTCAGTCAATATAAAAATGTAACAATGTAAAGTATATGTTTTAAGAATAGAAATAAATAAAAAAAAATCTTGGAAGTTTCTTCAATAGCTCTCCCAACTGATTGTCTGACTTTACGCTTATTTGTAGAATTCTGATGCGAACCGAACGGACTTGTATTGAGGGAATTTTTGATGTGTATCGTTTTGACGTTTATGTGAATTTAAATTCAAATTTGTTACAAAATGCTAGATCAAAGAGCTCGTATTATACCCAGTGATAAGAAACTGATGTTAACTATTTGGATGTTAAGTCAAAAAGAAAGTTTTCTTATCGATTTGGTCTCAGCAGAAGTACAGCTCATGATGTTTTTAAAGAAACCATAACAAATTTGTATAATTTGTTGTCTGAATATAATAAATGACCGCAGTTATCAAGACTAGAAGAAATAGCTAAGGTAACATTTTAACTTGAAGATGATTTGATATGTATTGCTCTATGGTCCCATAAAGGTTCTCGAGACGAAGTCGAAAGGTATTTGTGGAGTTGTTGGTATAATCGATGGATGCCATATTTCAATTAAAAAGCCTGTCAAGAACGACACAGATATTTATAACAGGAAAGGTTATCACTCCATCATACTTCAAGGTACTGTAAAATTAAAAGTGTCACTTATATATGTATTATATAAATGAAATTAATATTTTAGGTACCTGTGATGACAAACTGAAATTTACCAATATATGTATAGGCAAACCGGGAAGAATGCATGATGCTAGAGTATTCGCCAATAGCAATAAAGGTGTAAAGCTGCAGTCGCAAACAAATCCCCTTCTTGAGGAAAAGCATCATATCATCGGAGACTGTGCATATCCATGTACTAACTATATCTTGACCCCGTATAGAGACAATGGGCACTAAAACTCCCAACAGGTAACCTTTAATAATAGATTAAGCTCAATAAGGTCTGGAATAAAGAGAGCTTTTGGACTTCTGAAAGGCAGATTCAGGCGACTAAAATATATAGATGCTAGTGACCTAAATTTATTAAATATAAAATAGTTTTAAAAAAAAAAGTTGAACCGACTTCACAGAAAGCGCTAAAAAGCATAAAATAATTTTTAATTTTATATCTATTACGACATTTTGAAGTCGGTGCAAATTAAACAAATAAAACAACTACAACAAAAGTATTTAATCGTCAATTCTTATGATCACGTAAGCTGAAACGTTCAGGTAGTATTATGCATTATTTTCAACTGTGGTACTGTAGTTGTTTTATTTGTTTAATTTGCACCGACTTCAAAATGTCGTAATAGATATAAAATTAAAAATTATTTTATGCTTTTTAGCGCTTTTTTTTAAATTGGGTCCAACTTTTTTTTTTAAAACTATTTTATTTTTCACTTTTTAGTGTCTTCTACTCTATACAACGAAGAAAGAACCATCCAAATCGGTCCACGCGTTGAAAGTTAGTTTTAACCCCTTACCCTACCCACATTCCACTAAAATTTTTTTCTCATGGTATCAATCAAGGAACATACTCTACCCAACAGAAAAGGAATCATTGAAATGGGTCACGCGTTACGAAGTTACTACCCCTCCCCCACCCCCACCGCCACCATAGGACCAAATTATTCTCCTATTAGCAATGGGGGATCACACTCTATACAACATCAAAAGAACCATCCAAATCGATTCACGCGTTACAAAGTTAGGTTCCACCCCCCTTCTCCCACCCCAACCAAACCAACAATTTTTTTCCCGTGGTATCAAATAGGGAGCGTACTCTACCCAAAAGAAAAAGAATTATCCAAATCGGTCCACGTGTTACGATGTTAGACTACTCCTCCCCCCACCCAACCCCCCCCCCCCCCCACCATGTGAAAAATTATTCTTCTATTAGCAGTGGGTGATCACACTCTATACAACAGCAAACGAACCATCCAAATCGGTCCACGTGTTACAAAGTTAGGTTCCACCCCACCAACAATTGTTTTCTCATAGTATCAACCAAGGATCATATTCTACCCAATAGAAAAAGAATTATCCAAATCGGTTTACGCGTTACGAAGTTAGACTTCCCCTCCCCCCCCCCCCCTGCCCCTACCCTATTCCAAATTTTTTTCTCCTATTAGCAATGGGGGATCATACTCTGTACAACAAAAAAAGAACCATCCAAATCGGAATTAGGTTTCACCCCCACCCCCCACCCCCACCCTACCAAAAATTTTTTTGACATGGTACCAATCGGTGAACATACTCTACCCAACATAAAAGAATCATCAAAATCGGTCGACGCGTTACAAAGTTATGCCCGGTCAGACATAAAAAAAAAAAATAAATAAAAAAAAAATAATAAAATACGCGTCGAACTTAGAATCTCTTTGTTTTTGGGAAGTCGGTTAAAAATGTTTCCTGTTTCTTGCATTCTTCATAACCTTTTAATAATAGAAAAGGATTTTGAAGCGCATGATAACAATATTGAAGGAGCCGATATGGGGCAAGATGGAGACGTAGAATTTGAAGATAACAGCGAAGATGACACAAGCGTACAAGAATGTTATGTAATACAAAATCGCAACGTTTTAAAACGAGATTATATAGCGAGTCTTTTGCGATAGTCTTTTAAAATAGCTTTATGCTGGTTAATATAAAATAAAACCTATAATAAATACATAATTTATTTCATTTTATTATAAAACAGTATACATATATTACTTTAAGTTTTTCTTTAAATAAATAAATTGAATAACATGTTTAGTCTTATAACTCCAATAATTTTAAGGCACTACATATGTTGAAGATAAACTGAGGATTTTTTCTTTAAATTTAAAGATCAATATTTAAGTAATTTGACTTTGTTTTCTTAATAAAAGGTTATTTAGGTCATCTGGTTGATTTTCACCTGTATTGAAGCTTTCTAATCATATGTCCATTGAATCAATAGTTTTTCTTACGGGATTGAATGTTTCATCGTCAGCGAAAAGTTCTTCAAAATTATCAAAAAATTCCCAGCGTACACAATCTCTTCCCGTGCTCGATGGCTTTTTGTTGTCTTTTATGGACCTGTAGGTTTTTTTTAAAATTTTGAAATTTCTTTTCGATTTTTGCTTCAGATAACTTTAAATTATTGTTAAAAAATTCGTCCATAATTTCCTTCCATAAAGTTTTTTTCTTTATTTTATTGCATCGGAATTTGGGAATTCGTTCTTTATAAGCAGCAATTAATAATTTGACTGTCTTAGAATTCCAATTAAAGTTATCAATGGAAGATTGTCCTAAAGGAGATTCATCTAGCTATCCAGCGGTGTTATTTAAATCAACGGCTGTTAATTCCACTCCATTGGTATTTTTCTTGTACTTGGTAGCAAAATCGTAGTCTAAAACTAAATGTACGTATGAATGTATATTGTTTTTAAGTATTATTTTATATTATACCCTTTGAAAGTTTATCCACAACGCTTTCTATTTCTCGAATGGTGTAAATTAATCCATTATATGAAATTTCTGCCGTCACAAATTCTTCCATATTTGTTATATCTGTAATAGAAAAATAGTAATTGTTATATATTAATAGCAAAAACCTTTTAGCTTATGTCTTTAATGGAAGGAATTCAATTTATATATTAAAAACACTTCAACGTCGTTCGAAACTTACTGCCCCAAACAAATAATTAACAACAGCTGACTTATGTCAAATTCAATAAGCTAGATAGTGAGGGAACAAATTTATGGCTCACTTCCCTACTATTTCCCTCACTTAGAGCCTCACTAAGATTTTTAACCGAACACTATCTCTATGTAGCCCCTAGGAAGCCCCTCAGCATATCGAAAGCGACCAATGTAATCCACTGGAATCAAGGGATTATAATTATTTCCTTTAATTGAGATCATCCTAATCTTATATTAATAAGACAATAAATAGCGGATGCGTAAAGTATTTTCCAGAAATATGAATTTCTATTGACACAAAGTTTGGCAACTGATTTGCATTTTATTAAACAATTCTCTTCTTTAAAAGAATACGACAGTTGGCATCGAAATGCTATTCAGGTTGACACATTTTATGAATTATTCCCTCCTTTGTAGTACCAATAATAAGAGTCGATTTGACGGGGAATCCGACAATTGAAATCAAATTCAATTCCCCAGCCCCACTAAAATTTTTTCCTCCGCACCTTGAATTCTTTATTCATAACTCGAAGCGACACCAGAGTTCCCCTTAAATCTCAAAAATGTTCACACACATTTTTTCACCTATTGGCACCCATATATGAAGAAAGCACTCAAGGCATCAAAAAGGCCTGAGAAGAAAAAAGGGAATCGGCACAAGTCAAGATGGTTCACATCTTCCTGCTTGACTAGGGTTACAGAGGAAGTCATCCCCAAAGGAATTTTTTCCACGGTTGGCTAGAAAGGTTGTCGAGTCAAGTCCTCGTTACATGAAAAAACAACAACAGCGCGTATTGCATGCTTCAGGCTACAGCGTTGGAACGGTACTGTGCTAGGTCCTTTATAAAGGTAGTGTGCTAGGAGACTTAAGAGCGAAACACCCCTCGCAAAAGAGCTGAGGGTGGTACGCGAGGTGCACTGTTTGAATTTTTAAAGGTAAAAAACTGGAGGAATGAATATAATTTTTTTACGGTGTAGAGTCCTCTGTCCTTTGCGGATGTGTAAAATAAGTTTGAAATGTTTTCGTTTCTGCTATTTGACAAAGGAGGCGGGGGGTGGAAAGATTCATTCAGATCTCACGCTTTATGTAACTTTTTGTTGATTCGCAGCTGGAGGCTTTAAGGAACTTTATTAAACGTATTTTGTCTGTCGCAGCGGATTTATCGAATTGTAAACGTGTTCAAGTAGAAAATTTGTAACAAGTATTTACCAGGGAGATTTTCTACTGGAGAGATGTTAAGCGCATTAGAGTAAAAGCCTGGAATAAGCTGCAAGTTTAGGGATCAGGAATTAAGCCGATTTTATTTTTGGGATTATTGCATGTGTGTTGTTGTCTTTGTTTGAAATTAAAGTCATATCTGACATATGAATGTGTAGGGATAATTTTTGATAAATTTGTTTTAGAAAGTGTAGTTACCCAGGAATGTTTTCAGCATTAATTTATTGGAACGTTTCATGATAAGTTATACTACGAGGGTAATCCCAAACATAAGGTCTGTTTATGTCTGTAAGGTAAGGTTTAGAAAACATTTATCTATTTTTCTTTATAACCGCCATTTCGGTTGATTCATTTTGGTAGGCGATGTGACAGTTTTCGTATGCCCATGTCATACCAGCTCACCGACATGGCGTTTAGGAAGCATTGAACCGCATCTTTCTTAACATCTAAAATCCAACTCAGTTTATCCCTAATTCAAACAACCTCGTACTTGGAAATTCTCACAAAAGTCCAAACCTACCGTAATAAAGCAAATACCCAGCATCTTCAATGCATAAAATGAAAGAATTATGCCCTTGTGAAATAAACACTAGATTCCCATTACAATTTTCTGCCTCAATTAAAACTCCAAATATCAAAGTTCACTTTCTGATAATTTCTTTCACATGCACGGGTGTAAACAAACCTGACCCCGAAACATTACATGAGCGCGGGCATAAATAAAACATTCACGAGACGTAATTAGCGCCACATAAATATTGCACGAAGTGCGAACATAATCTATATCGATTGCGTGCCTTCAGTTCAAAGACATTTTAACTGGTCATAAATTTCCTAACCAATGGTTCCGCTGTTAACAGCAATTATTCCCTTCTGACCATCGACCTTTTGATTGCCCAATCGATAAGAAAAACATTCTGGGTGAAAACCTTTGACTAGATCATCGATTTCCTTCTGATATCGTAGAGCATAATCCAAAAAAAAGTTTGGATTCCTTAACTTAATCTAGAGACGGTAAGGCCTCTATATTGCAACGATAGAAAGTATACAGTGAGAGTATTGTTATAATATTAGATAAGTACTCGTGAGCACATTGATACTTAAATAAATCAAGTTTGTGATTAAAAGTGATCGTTCTATTTTCAATAAATCAGGGCTGGTGCACCTTATCAAAGCACTCCCATTCTTTTGGTCCCAGTTATCATAAAGGGCGACAGAAAACAGTTGTTGCACAGCGCGTCCCGTAAAATGTTCTTCCGACTTAGGGTCCAAACTACCCCTAACTGAGGCCTAGATTGTAAAAACAAGCTGGAAAGCTTTGGAAAAATCTTCTCAACTAGTCTGCCAGACCGAGAGCAGTACGGAAAGGATGGTAGTGTCACCATGACGGATATAGCGCTATTCACTGATGGATCGAAAATAAATGACGGGTTGGGAGCTGGAATCTACTCGGATTGCCTAAACATACGTAGTCAGTATCGATTGCAGGAATATTGCAGCGGCAATAAGGTAAAAAGGTAACAGGATAACTATCTGCTGGGTCCCTGGTCATAGTGGAATACAAGGGAATGAGCGTTTGCAAAATTATGTTCTCAACTGAAGGCTTCCTGTCTTTTCGGAAGACATGCAGAACACTCTTGTATCCCCACCAACGACTTTTGTCAAAGTTACCTGGCAGAAGTGGAAATTTTTCAGAATTTACTCTGCGTTTTTTTCGGGATCGGCCAGGAGAAGGTACATTCATGCAATCGTCAGCGGACACCGCAGTTCACAGCCAACAGTGATAAGGCTATTCTGTCCCGATAATAGGCCAATAGATTCATTATTTCATGGTAAAGTTCAAGAGCGATTATGCAATGGGATCATCATCAGTATTTAAGATGTTGTTTTCGTTTCTGGCAATGTAGAGAGAGAGAGTCTAATTAATTCTTTTATTTATATGTTCTGGCAATTTTAATCTATTTATTCCCATACCAGTATGATTCTCTTCTAACATATGTTGTACACTGATCTAGAGATGGGCGATACAGTATCGATATACCGGAGTATCGATACTTTGCTCTCAATACTTCGAGGTTTTGTAATCAGTACTACCAGCTCCCGATACTACCGATTCTCGACACTTTTCTTTCAATACTCGAAGTATTGACAGCCAGCCCAGCACACCGTCTCATTATTTGGTGTATGGGTGCAATCTCTAGTGTTGTGGCAGTATGCAAAAGTTAAAAATGGATTTCTATTGAAATAAAAATTTATTGTTCTTTATTTCATCTGCGTTTTTAGTTATTCTTGCGAAATTTCAAATTATTTATTTACTAAAAAGATTTCATTTGAAAAAAATTATCAATTAAATGCATATGTTATATATTTTGAGCAAATCGATATTTTGATATTTCTCAACGATAAAGTTGTTGCGAATTGTTTTGCAACAAAAAAAAACCAATAAGATAATAATTGTAATTTCTATGCAATTTCTACACTACACTTTTTTAATTTTTTATCAATATGGTTCCAATACTTTTGAGTATCGATACTTTTTGAACGGTATATTTGTATCTAAGTACCGAAAGATGCGGATATATTGCAATGCCAAGTATCGATACTTTTCGATTCGGTTCCCATCTCTACACTGATCATTTCATTGTTCCTCATGCGGCTTATATACTCTTTATGTCGGGTTTTTACTGACCTCTTAGTTCGTCCATTACTGCCCAACCACAAAAGTATTGGGACACTTGCAGTTTTTTCACATTCTCAACTTTGCGGGTTTATAAAAAAGTGTTTATATATAAAAGTAAATTTCGTTATGGTATTAATTACTTTATTTGTTTTGTTCGAAATTCTTTTCGCAGTTACAAAATTTTTTAATAAATAACAAAAAAATAACGAAAATTATGCACAATTGCAGAAAGACAGCCGTAGTCATGTTATACGGAAAAAGTCCGAAGCACCCCAGACAGAATGCTTGAAACACCCTGTCAAATTTCCTGCTTCTGCAATGGTTTGGGGATGGATGTCCGGACATGTAGTCGGGTCACTCCATTTTATTGATCGTGCAATTAACTCCGAAAAATACCAAAATGTGCTGCCATCAATACCTCTCCTTCAGTCGCCTGAAGGGAGTTCGTGTTTCAATAGGATGGAGCACCAAGCCATACCTCAAAATCCAGTAAAGCCTGGTTGCAGGTCAATGGAGTACCAACATGAGTGGCTCGCTAATAGTCCAGACCTTTCCCCAATAGAGAATTTAGGGGGAGTTAATAAGAAAAGAATTGGGGCGGATCCATCCAGGAGGACTAAAACTGTTCTTCGTGAAAAAATAAAGGAAATTTTGAATTCTTTTACCACCGAGGATTGTGAAAAACTTGTTAAATCAATCCCACTCCGTATTCAATAGGTTGTAAAACAAAAATGTTATGCAACGAAATGGTGAACATAAAGAAATCTACAGTAAATTTAAGTTATTTTTTCCAATTTTTCCAATGAATATGTATTATTTTCGTTAATTTGTTGTTATTTATTTGAATTTTTTGTAACTGTGAAAACAATTTTCAACAAAACAAATAAAATAATTATTGCTATAACGAAATTTTCTTTTATAAATATTATACAATTTTTTATATAACCACAAAGTTGAAAATGTGGAAAAAATTCAAGTGTCCCAATACTTTTGTGTTACTACCCAACCACAAAAGTACTGGGACACTTGAATTTTTTATGTGAGACTGGTCAGTTTTCCCATAACCACCACCCTGACATAAGCTAACCTAGCGAATGGGTTGGAGTCAAGGTGTGACAAATCCACACTATGTGGTAGGTGAGTGATGACGTCCCATCCAAATTGTTGCGGGAGACTGACCGGCGACGTGAGGGCAAGCGCTTCCATGTAGAATGTCTACGGTGTTGCGCAACATTCCTCTTCTCCGATTCTAAATCTGAGTTTTTTTAAATTCCTCACAATACCTGTCAGCGTTAATTGTCCGCCCAGGAGCCATGACTCGACCAGCAGACGGTCTTTGTTTAAATTTCCACCGCTTGGGCGAAGAGGAATACCGCAACTTACGTAATTGTTTTTAACCGACTTCAAAAAAGGAGGAGGTATGTTCACCGATTGGTTCACTGGTGACTATTATAAAAAAAAACAGTTGCCCTTTTCGTCTGCATAACGCGTGAAGAAACTTGCGGTAAAAATCGATTTGTTTCCGTTGGAAACAAGCAAGCATTCGCAGTAACCATCTTACATTCACCTTCTATTTTACAGGTTTTTCTTTAAAATCCTATGACTAGTGCGTTGAGAAACCTTAGGAACCAAAATTCAGAGATCTTACGGAGTGAAGATGCACCGTGACGGTCGCGTCGAAAATTACGGGGTCTTGCTTCGTTCTTAATCGTGAATTTCAGTAGGACTAGTGGAAAACTCCTCACACAACTTGTTGATATTTTTGACGTCCATGTACGACTCGCCATGCACTTAACTGCGGGAACTTTAACTGCGGGAACTTACAAACGGCTGCCAAACTAAGACTGAAGATCCCAGCGAGGTGCGCGTAGGCTTGTTTGGGAGTGGGGGAAACAACAAACACAACAGTGTTTCCGTATTTTGATTTTAGTGGTAAAGCGCATCAGGTTAGACTTATCCGAGTTTACCGACAGTCCACACTCTTAACCTGCTAACCCTGTTCAACGCATTCAACACAATGTCGCTTATTACGTGTTTCAACAATATTTTGCTCGTTACGATCCACCAAAGTAGGGGAGACAGAACTCCACGATGAGGCGTATCCTTGAAGACGTGCCTTACAACGCGTCTGGTACCTAGTTCGTCCTGTAATACCCTTGATCTTAGCATCGTCAAAATCCAACCAGAAAGGCTAAGCTCCATGCCCAGCTCGGCAAGAGTCTCAAGGATAGATTCAGAGCAACCTCATCAAGAGCTGTTTCTGTGGATTTCCCTTTACAGTTAGTATGCTAAAATCAAGACATACAATTTTCGTCTAGAATTTTTCCAAGATGAATATCGAGCACACGCTTCAAGGAATTTAACAAAGAAAAAAAAGGACAAACTCCGTAACCCCGTTGTCCAACTTTAAGAATGAATACTACCTTGACATTTCTGCAGGTATTAGGAATGTAGTTAACATAGCTTACAACCCCTGAAAATAGTCACGAGATTGGCAACACTGTTTGAACGATTAAGAAGTGTCACTTCAGTACAGCAAAGTATAAATCACGTAAGTAATTAAAAAGTTCCTAAAGATTTGTTCTTTGTGACTCAATTTGTTATTTTAACTTCCTATATAACGTGTAATTGAGGAATTTGACAATAATTAGCTATTACCTGAAAATTTGTCGATTGAAATCTCGACACTGCCAGGGCGCCATTTTGGCAAATCTTTCACACTAAATTGCAAAAATTACGCAAAGGTAAAATTTTCTGTTGTGACTTCGCAGTATATGTATCTGCCGAAGGAAAGTAGAGAAATAAATAATTAACCGCAAATATTTTTTGCAATCTGCTGCATCGTGTCGGAAGCGTCAGGCCTGCGGGAGATCAATCACACAAACGTCCCTGTTCAGCATAAACAATTTGGGCATTATTATCACTAATAAACACCAGTACATTGGGCAAAGTAAACTCTATCAAACGATCCTGAGCAATGATCGGAATGGAAAAAGTTGGAGACCAAACAATGGGCGACTTGCTTGAAGCTATGTCACAATTAATATCCACACAGATATCAAATCTTGCTACAAAAAACGACTTCGAATAAATGCAACGCGAGATAACCACATTAAAACGTGAAAATTCCACTTTGCGAGAAGCTGTTACTGATCTGATAGCTCAAATGAAAGCTTAAACCAACGGCTTGAACGTATTGAAATACAAGGCAGATCCCAGAATCTTATATTCAGAGGCCTTCCGAATGAGAATAACGATAAACTACAAGACACTGTTGAAACGTTCTGTAAAGAGATCTTGGGGATTACTGAGTTGCCCTTGCATATAGCTTTATTTGGATGGACAATCGACCTTATATTAAATTAAGGTATGATATTCGTGACATTTACATAGTACCAACCTACATAAACTGTAGCAATTGGGATCGTGATTGCGATGATGTGGTTGACTTCATTTCCAAAATAAATTCCGATAACCTGATCATACTTGGGGATCTTAATATAAGAGTAGGACAAGAACAGCTGGTTCCTGAAGAATTAGATTTTGGCCAACATATTAGAAATTATAGAAAATCATGTGATATACTGGTAAACAATAAGGGAAAAAATTTTTTTTACTTCTGTGATGAACATGGTCTACTTATACTTAATGGCCGAACTGATGGAGATCTTGAGAGCAAGTTGACGTTTGTTGGTGGTAATGGAACCTCAGTAAATGATATCGTAGCCGTATCCTTTTGCATGGCAATAGAAGTAAGTTGTAAGCCTTAATGTTCAGGACCAAATTTATTCTGATCACTTTCCAATCAGTCTTGACCTGAATATAAACTTGGTTTTGAATGAGAGAGAGAAAAATTTAGAACTTTTACGAAAGTTGAATTGGATTGCTCAACATGTTTCTGAATATAGGGATAGGATTAGTAATATGCTAGCAACACTCTCATCAGATCCTCAGCTAGACTCTATTGAAAATCTGAATAATATCATAACTAAAGCTGCGCGGAAAACAAGTAAAAGATAAGTTGCATACAAACAGAAATGGTTTGACAGTGGATGTTTACGATTTAGAAGCTTATCCTTCAAGTGGCTTAACATAGTTAGAAAAACAAATTCCGATTTGGCGAGAGCAAATTACTTACGAACAAACAAAAACTATAAAGAATTATGTGAAGCTAAAAAAAAACTTTATTTCGAATCTCTGGCAAAAGAACTGGGGGCGATCAGCGATTCAAAATCTTGGTGGAAACTAGCTCGTGAATTATGTGGCAAAAGGTTTATAGTCCATTAGTACAGATTCGTTTAGAAGTCATTTCCAGACCTTATTTAATCCAACGCAGAGCTAAAACCCTATTATATATGCTACACCTAGTATACAAGATGAAACGTTAAATAGGCAGATCACAATAGATGAACTCATTACAGTATTGGGTAATTTAAAAGATGGAAAAGCTCCCGGAATGGACCGTATACCATATGAGTTGTATAAAAATGCGCCAGAAATTTTTCACAACAAGTTAGTTCATGCATATAACTCTATTTTAGAGAAGGAGGTCGTTCCTCATAGTTTTACCAGAATGGTAATTTTCCAAATATTCAAAAAGGGCGATCCTAATAATGTTGTGAATTATCAGGGCTATGTAGTAAACATTCTTGCAGGAATAATTTACCAGCGACTAAGTAATTGGGAAAGAGCGCATAAGATCCTCTAAGGGAACCAGGCTGGATTCCGCACTGGTTACTCAGCAATTGACAATGTGTATAACCTTATTAGCCTAGTAAAGCTGGCTCATTGTTACAATATAAAAAAAAGTGTATGCATTTTTCATTGACTTTAGGTCAGCCTTTGACACAATTGTACGTACCTCTTTATTTTATAAGTTGTATAACTGCGGTATTTCTTCTAAAATTATTGGCATTTTGCAAGAGCTTTATAAAAACACTACGGCGCAAGTATGGGATGGCGTGGGACTATCCGAAAGCTTCTCAACGAATTGCGAGGTTTAGCAGGGATGTGTACTTAGCCCATTATTGTTTGCGCTTTATGTCAACGATTTAGAAGATTACTTAGGACCAGGCTTTCTAATAGGTACTATGGAGGATAAGCTTTTGCTATATGCGGATGACATCGTTGTATTATCAGATGATCCAGCCAAAGTACAGAGCAAAATAAACAAATTGCAAGAATATTGTCAGCTCTGGAGCCTTAGAGTAAATTTACAAAAATCTAAAATAATGATCTTTCAAAGAGGGGCTGGTCCAAGAAAAACATCTGAAAATTGGGTTTTTAATGGTGAATTTATGAAAATTTTTTTGATAAAAATTATACTAATAAAAAATACAAAATCTCGACGTTGTTTCCCCGTAATTTATGTATAAAAGAAGTGTGCTAAATTTGAGAAGGATCGGATGAGTAGTTTTTGAGTTACAGGGATCACTGACTTTGGAAAAACTAAATCTGAGAAAAACGCGTTTAAAGTTTTAACACTGTTTTTTGTAGATTGGAATGGATCGAATGAAGGGAGACCAGAGGCACTGTTTCTCCGGCAGTTTTACTTCAATCGACCTCAAATTTTAACTGGATACTCTTGAAGAGCTGTACTATAGGATGAAGCACCCTCCCCTGCCGCTTAAGCATTTATCAGTGTTTCAACTTAATCGGCCGGAAGTTAAGTCTAGGAGAAGTTCTTCACCTATAGATTCACAATTTTGTTTCTTCTGGTCAAGTTATAATATTTTTATATAAAATTATATCACATTTATATTCGTTTTCTTAAGTAATCTTATGGTTACCCTTATAGGTATAAACATACCCTTTCAAATGAGACATTGTTTTTAACAGATTTTGTATTTTATTTATTTTTTACATTTTAGTCTTAGTTAATTATTTTAATTTATACCTTATTTTTTTTCAAAGTACAGAAAATATAAAATCTGCATTAGCTCTTAATCTTTAGTTTTATAATAATCAACTAAACTATTTCCATCGACGTACTCACATTCACTCGGGTAGTTCTAACTTAGCGAATGACATCTTTAAATGGCGATTTATCTGATCCACCAAAAAATTATGAACTGTTCTTCCGCCTTGATATTAAAGGCTTTTGTATGTGCAGATAAATCTTTTATTTATTTATTTATTTAAGCTTAATGCAAGCTATAACATAATAATACAAAATAAAAAAATAAATAATACAAGCTATAACATAATACTAATACTACAAGCTATAATAATTAAATAAGAAGTCACAACACATAGTATAAGCTACAATATCAGCTATGATTATGGCAAGTACAAACTGGGAGGAAGAAGAATTAAGAAAGACGATCAAGATGGGCGGGATCAAGATATAAGGCTTTGTGAAGGGATGATTTACTCAGATAGAAGTCAGAGGAGGGAAGGTCGTTGACTTTTCGTAGCATCCTGGTAATTGGTTCGCGTTGACCGTAGTTCGTGCGATGGCGGTCGAGTCGGGAAAGGGGAGTGGACCTAAGGTTGCGAGGATTGGTATAAATGGATAAAGATTGCAGGATTGAAGGGCAGTCTATGGCACCAGCTAATAGCTGATGAATGAAGAGAATGTCGGAAACATCACGTCATTTACTAAGGGGTTGTAAGTCGATCAGTTTCAGACGGTCTTCATAAGGTTGAAGGTTGAATCTGTCTAACCACGGAAGATCACGTAGAGCAAAGCAAATGAACCTACGGTGGACAGATTCTGTTAATGTGGGTTGTTTGTGTTGGTGACCATACCTGGCTGGCATATTTAAGGAGAGGTCTACCGAAGGAGATATAAAGAGATTTGGAACCATAAGGATTGGATAACTTTCTAGACCAGCGCTTCACAAACCCTAGTGCGGAGTTAGTTCTGTTAATTGTGCTATCAATATGGGAACGGAAATTGAGTTCGCTATCACAGATTATTCCTAGGTCACACAAAGAGGTTACAATAGGGACTGGTACGTTGGTTAAAATGGTCATGGGGTATCATGACCGTTTGTTATCTGTACATACAAAAGCCCTGATATTAAGTGGAAGAACAGTTCATAATTTTTTGGTAGATCAGATAAATAGCCATTTTCGGCGTCCTCCATACTGGATTTCGACGTCCCGTAGCCTATCGGAAGCCATTCATCAGACTCTTTCATTTGATACGCCTGACAAGGGGCTTGTTAAGAAGATAAGCCTCCGTTTTGGGACGTCCGCGATATTGTATTTAGAATGATATTAGAGAAACATTATAGTATTGTCATCAGAATCAATGCCATGTACATATGTATATCAATTAAGTTCAATTAGGTAACAAAAAATGGGACAAATTTCAATCACAAATTTGATCTATATATCGTAATAAACACTACAAAAGCATTGAAAAAAAATGTTCTTGACTTAATTGTATTGGAAATTGTTTCTTAATTTTTTTTAATTTTATCATTGAACTGTATTCTGTATACAAGGTATCTGAGACCACTCGTACCACCCTTATATCTATGAAAAGTTCATCGATAAAGGGGAAAAGAAAAAAATACGTGTCTAATAATTTTTGAAAAGCTGTTGAATGGTACCAAATTTGGCACCACCACCATTTAGAGATTTTTGAGATTTTTGAGGGACAAAATTGAAAACTTTGGAAACTTAAAGATTGTCCACTCGAAAATGGTTAGGTCTAAAGAAAAATTGCAATGGAGTAAAAGTGCTTAGATTTGTACAGGGAATCTTAATAAAATTTGCAATTTTTCTGTAAACCTAACCATTTTCAAGTTTCTTTTAAATTCCAAAATGTTCAATTTTGTCCCTCAAAAATCTAAAAAAATTGACGTTTTAAAAAAAAATTTTTGTGACAAGAGTTGTTCATGTTTACGCATGGAACTCGAATGTGCAATAAAAGAGTAATTTGCGGAAAACAAGAAGTGTCCAATGCATATTTATATATCATAATCGCATTACATTTAGAAGGATTTATGACTAGGTTATTATCCTGGGTACAGGTAAAGACAGCGGAGAGATCCTCATTAAGCTTATCTATACCGTCATCAATGAGCCCCAGAGGCATTGAGATATATAACTGTAAATCATCAGCATAGAGATGAAATCTCGAAAATTTTATAGTATTAGGCCAATAATTAATAAAAACTGAAAAAAATAGTGGCCCCAAGATGGATCCCTGTGGAACACCACAGTTAGTTCCAAGAAAACCAGATGTCAAGTTATTACACTTCACCATTTGCAATCTGCCGCATAAATAGGATGCCACAAGCCAAAGGCTTGAAAAATTGTACCATGAGAAATCCAAGAGAGCGCAGTAATATTATCATTATCAATCCAGATAAGAATGTCATCAGTAACTTTTAGGAGCGCCGTCGTACAACTAAAACGAGATCTAAAGCCAGACTGAAAAGGATTAATAAGACTGTTGCTGTCCAAACACACAAATATCTGCTTGTGAAGAATACGTTCGAACGCTTTACATAAAAATGGCAAAATATATATTGATCTGTTTTCAGCAATAGTTGGGATAATCTTGGCTTTTTTTCAATTGGGAAGGATATGTGGAGGTTAACAGAATCGTATTAAAAACATGGATAAGCGGCAGAATAATAAAAGGAAGAATCAACTTAACAAACTTAGGGTGAATGCCATCCAAATCAACTGCATTGGATTTAATGGAAAGAATAGCTTCCGTGACTTCTTCAGCATTAACTCCGGAGAAAGAGAAACCCTCAAAGACATTTGCTATATTAACTGAATTGGATATGGAGGTAGATATCGTGGAAGCAGAAGCAAAGTTTGAATTTAACTCATCAGGATCAGCATCAGTTAAATCTCTCATACCCAATACCAGCACTCTTAAGGTTGCTCCAGAGTTTTTTAGTTGGTAGCTTCACGTTAAATTTAGTTCTATGATAGCTCACTTTAGACTGAAAAATGGCATTGGTAACGTTATTGCGCAGCTTAATGTATTCATCTCTAAGGAAGGTTGTTCGAAAACGTTTCCATCTTCTGTATGCGTTGTCTCCTTTGCCGATTAAGGCTAAAATCCTTGAAGTAATCCATGGACATTTTATATTTAGAAGAGAAAAACTTTTTAGTGAAGAATACTTATTGAAGAGGTTATCTAAATTGTTATTAAATAGTAACAGTTGTGATTCAGCATATGGAGTAAGGTAAAGGTTGCCCCAGTCGATGCGCATAGTTTCGATGAGAAGGCTATTTAAATCCAAATTTTTGAAATCCCTATACACGAAATCATGCCCAAAACTATTACCAGGTTTAATATCATAGATAACTAAAATCAGGTCATGTCTGAAGAAAGCAGGTAACATAATTTGGTTATAAAATAACACAAGAC
This sequence comes from Leptarthrus brevirostris, assembly GCA_964036015.1. Taxonomy (NCBI): domain Eukaryota; kingdom Metazoa; phylum Arthropoda; class Insecta; order Diptera; family Asilidae; genus Leptarthrus; species Leptarthrus brevirostris. The sequence goes on from OZ038374.1 coordinate 94,857,554, forward strand.
CAGGGTTAGACACAAGAAACAAATCTAATAGAGTAGAAGAGGTCTCCGTGAAATGTGTAGGTAAAGTCGAATTCACAACAGATAAACCAAAACAATCCGTTAAGTCAAGGGAAGCACTGGTGCCATGACATGCCTGAAGCAAATTGCAGTTCAAGTCTTCGGCAATGATTGAATGATTACATTGCAGACATAGATCTGAAAAAAACTTCTTCCAGAGGGCTAATATCTGTAATATGTGTATATAACACCAACCAGAACTCTTTCCGAATGCACAACGAAATCCAGAAAATATATTCAATTTGCGAGCCCGGTGCAGATTGTGCGACAACTTTTCCGCGGTAATTGTTTTTTAAAAGTACTGCAACCCCACCACCAACTCTGTCAATTCTATCATTCCTAAAGCATGTGTAGCCACCGAGGGACTGAGGGACACCAACGAATCATGTACGTGAGGTTTCAACCACGTTTCCGATACCCCAATAATGTCCAAGATTGAGGAATTAAGGTTATTTCTAAACGAATTAAAGCGATTTAAAAGAAAGCTCATAAATTCAAATCTAAAAGAAGAAAAAAATAATAGTTAATAAGTCCTGAATTACACGAGAGGGATTTTACCTCATAACTCACGGCAATTCTCTTCTGTGCAAAAGTAGAAAAACCCTCTGAGTGTTGCTACGGAAGGGGCTTTGATTAACGTTAAAAAACCGGTTCATAAGTGTTTTGCAGGGTTGAAAATTTGTATTCACCGGCTCAAGCTATACTAAATCAACCTGACACCAAACATTTTTCGAACCCTAAAGGGGAAGTTACGAAAATGGACAAAAGCAAATCAGGAAAAACTCAAGCAAAACCCCTACGATTCGTGATTGACACTCACAGATGACCCTCTTGCTACCTTACTTCTCTCACCAAGAGAAAAACAGGTTTTTGTCACTCATGTGGTAAAATCCCTCTCGTGTAATTCAGGACTAAGTAGTATTTCAGTTAAACATATCGTAAAAAGTTTAGTGAACAAATCCAATAGCATTAATAAATAGGAATATATATGTAAAATAATACTAATCTTATGACTTAGAAAAACAATAAATACTCGCAATGGAAATTAATCTTCATAAAAATCTAGTTAACAGCAGCCACAAGTTTTTTGAGAGCACATTTATCCGTGATGCAGTGAGCCTCTCCATCAACACCCAAGCGTACATAAACAAGACCCTTTTGTGTGAAGGCGGTTGAAAGTCGTCGTTGTTTTCTAAGCCGAAGAGCATTACGGTGCAAACAATAGTTTCGTTTAGTTAGACTTTCATGTATATAAATTTGCGCAGCCGAGTCCATACCAATGTCATGCAAGGTCAGTCGATGTTTTGACACTTTTCTTTTTTTCGCCAAAGCTTGTTTTTCACCACTTCCCGCTTAAAGTGATAGACTCTGTATATTGAATAATATGGAACACAATTAAGGAGTTTAAAATAAAGCTTAGATAGCTGTCGCCACAAAGCCACATAAAATAAAAAACAAACTATGCAGAAATCTTCAATCAATTCTACTATCTGTAGAAAACCACCATTCCGTGTGCAATACTTACTTGGTTCCTCCTAAGAAAAGCTGCCGGGGCCAAATAACCTGTCTAAACTCCTCTGTCATGTCCTCTATCTTCGTGAGTTTTTCCTTGTTTGTTTTCTTGCATTCCCTTTATTTTCAACAAAATTATTACTTATTGTCTTTTTCTTTACTTTTAATGAAACTTTTTTTTCATTTTATTAAATCTTTTCACTTTCACACATTTTTTATGTTTTTAGCAAGTCATATTCCCAGAAAAGAGTTGGCCGTGGCCTGATGGCGTTTTTATATCTGCCCCCAATCTTCACCGTGTGTCAATACTCAATATGACTGCACAGAGTTGCTTAATTCTTGCTGGACGCTTTTCGGCGATTTTTTAATTCTTGTTGGGAGCTTTTGGGCTATACAGCAACAGTTCATATTGACTAATCGAAATCACAATTTTTGCTGTTGAGTCATCTCAAATTCTAATTTTGCGCGAATAACTTTTTACTGAACTCCGAACGAGTCCAAACTGTCGTTTATCGCAAAGGAATTTCTTCGCTCAAACCTACGAGGAAGTAACTAAAGGAGAAATAAGCTCAGAAAATCGTGGCAATTTTGAGCTTGTGTGAGGTTCCATGCATAAAATATCGTAAGCGCAAGGCAGCCGTTTAGAAAAGTATTTTCAAAGTTTGACAAAACTCTTCGCGGCTAAATATTATCTGCCGACCGTGATTGAAGTTAGCCGTAATCACAAATTTAATTAAAATGTTGATTTACATATATTGTACATTAAAGTTATAATTTAAAGTTTATTAATAAAATAATTCGAATTTTTACAAAACGTACGAAAACATCTGGAATATCAAGACGCTAAGTGACAGCACAGACCCAGGGCCCTGATAAAAAGCCTACTTCTTCATAGTAAAAAGCGAACAAATTTGACAGCTAAGACCCAGCCTCGGAACAAAAACTTGCCATTCTCACACACACGACATATACGCGATAGGGCTTCTCCTTTAGTTACTTCCTCGTAGGCTCAAACATAAAAGTATGCTGAAAGCTGCCGTCATGTCGTGGATATCTGATTCTGATACAGTCGACATCAAAATTGTTTTTCTGTCGTCCCTGCGGTTGCTTTTGCTATCCTTTGTATATATATATATTAATTCCTAAAAGATTAAAATGTGCGTAATAAATAGTTGAAAGTGTCTGGGTGAATTATTAAAGGTTGTGACTGTTTGCACTTACGTGTATTTAAGTGTGTTAATGTACGTCAAATTTTTATTAGACTTTCTGGGAACAAGAGGTGTATTAATCAGGCTTTTAATTGTTTTATTGAATGGGGGGGTTTACCGTCCCCTCCCAACGCCATGGAATACATTTGTAAAGTAGTACATAAAAGTACATAAAGTACGTAAAAGCGGAACTTTCTCGAATTTAAAAGTACACGTAATGTACACGAAAATACACGTAAGTACACGTAAGTGCAAATAGTTACTTTCATTATTAAATATCTACTTAAAAGAGTATTTTTTGTTTTTCACGACGCCTCTACCATAAATTTAAATTTTTGTTACTTGTATCTGTTGACCTGTTTCAAAGGTAAGTAATCATATTAAGAAACTTATATAAAAATAAGTAAAATAGTGATTCTTATAGGAAATTGCATGCTCTTCACAGTCGTGGTATCAAATTCGAAATTGGATTTTTTTTTCATGTAAAAAATCCAAAATTGATATTTAAAATTAAATTTTGACAAACTTCGACATGTTTTATTTTTTTTTTAAATAGCTCAAAAAATAACTTAAAATGTATAGTAAATGCCTGTTCAGTTTTATAATGTGATCTGCATTCGAACACAGTGCAGCGCGTAGTCGGCGTTTGGCCAGTGCGATAGTTTTGTATGGAAACATGAAAAAATTTAAGTTTAAATTCTCCATTAGTAAAATTTTACACATATTATTTATGAACTATAAGCTGCATTTTGAGGTAAAAACAAAAATTTCTTAAAATGTCTAAGTTAAGTTAAATCCGATTTGAAATGTTTACTTCCGGTTTTCTATGCGAAAAAAATTGTTTTTTTCAACTCTGTAATAACTGCCAAGAAAAACAGTTATTTGTCTTTAAAATAACACTATTTACTTTTTTTCTATCACTATGAATAATAGCAAATTTTTTTTTCAAAAAACCAGCTCCTCAAATTTTGTGAATTCTTTAAAAGCTTATAAAAGGGAAACTAGACTTCATAGAAAAAAATTAAAATGTATATTCATTCAGGACATATAGAAGTACAATTAAACCAAATATGAACAAAATCCAGAACCTGAAATTTTTTTTGCTGTCCGCTTCGCGTGAAATGCCCCAAATATGTAATATGTGTTATTAGATATAAAAATTAATTATTCTTATTTTAGAACAATTGAGGAAATAGCAAGAAAACAGCTATTCCCTTTTCTTTTTAAAAAAAATTATTAACAACATTAACTTAAATTCGAGTTCCCGATTCACTGTTAATATTTATATTTGGAATGATATCATTACTTAAAAGCACTAATTATGTGCAAATTCAAATGCAAGCAACAAATTGTCGTTCCTCAACCATGTGAAAAATAATCGCAGACTGAAACAAAAGTATTCAAAAAGTGAGTCGTATCCAGTGATGCCACTTGGGTACAAATGTATCCATTTGGATCCATTTTCTGTAGAATTTTTATTTTGGATACATGGATACTTTTCTTCCGCAATGGATACATTTTCCCTTAAAGTAATGAGAAAAATTTAAAAAAGTGTTTTAACTTATGAACACACGACGGCGGCAAATCTATTCTATTTCATTATAATTGACTAGTGCTCTTTGGAAGAAAATACCTTGGGGAGATTTCTGCAGTACTGGAAAAGAGGAATTTTTCTCGTATCGGGGACGAAACTACGGATGTAAGTACGTCCAAAGTACTTGTGCTAGTTACAAAGGTTTTTGATGAAACTAGCTCTTGTGTTCAGGAATGATTTCTGGGAATGTTTAAACTATGAAAAGCTTTTAAATAAAATTAAATCTTAATTTACGTATGAGGTTTACGAATTTTATTTTATACCACCTCGAAAGTTGTTGTTTTGCAAAGAATTTAATTCAAACTTATTTGGCAGGACAGTTTGGCAGATACCAATTATGGTTTCTGCAGTAGGAAAATTCAAGAAGAGCAGGTACATTTGCTTGCTATCGAGCATTGTGAGTGAATTAAAAAAAGTTGTTAATACTCCTACAATAATATAATAATGGGTAAAAGTTAATAAAAAATTTTAAATATATTTACAGCTTCCGTTACAAGTGTGTGAAATATATTTATTTAAATCGTTATTTTTTAGTTATGATATTATTTATGGTGATTTTGCAAGTTGTATCATAAAAGTAGAAGTGGATACATTTTTGGGTCACTGGATACATTTTTTCGGAAATTTGGATACAAAATAATTAAGCTCGGCGGCAACACTGGACTCGTATCGCGGTTATGAACAAGCCCTTATAAAATCAAAAGGCGATTTTTGGGCGATTTAAAATAATGGCGGCGTTTGTCATCTCTGCTGTCTTGTTTTGGATATTTTCAGTACCTTCCGATGAATAATTGAGAGACTGAACATTTTCCATGTGCATTTATAAAGACAATGCATTATGAATTACTCTGTTAAATCGTCCAAGATATAGTTCGTTTGGGCTTCTGCACAGTTTTACTTCCACACTTTCATTTTTTTATTTTGATTTGCTCTTATTGTTTTAAAATCTTTCTTCTCCGGTTAGTGTCGTCATTGTGTTGAGGAAACCCGGACCATATCTTTTTAAATCTCGTCGCAATAAACTCCTTTACTATATAATTAATATTTAATTAATTATATTTACTATACTGGGGCTGTGTGGTTCCGAGAGTGCAATTCAATAAAACTTTACCTTGTATAATTTAATATTCGAGCTTAACTTAATCCTACAATATTGTCAATAAATTACGAAATACGCAATTTTCATTAAAATTAAAAATAAAGTTTTAGTTTCTTTAGCCGAAGCAAGACAACTTAAAAATATTCTGACATTATAATTAATATATACTCTCCAACATCAATCTTCTATAATATTTACGTTACTTACTTAAATACGTTAAGGTTGATTAAACAATACTAGTAAACAATAACATTATACCTCAATTCTAAATTTGTCAACAAAAGTTAAGCTAGTATTTATTCAAAAAACATAAGTATGTAATTTAAGTTAGTTAGGCCAAATAAAACAAATTAGGAATTTTTAATTCCACTTATCTAAATTATCTTAATGTGCGCGCCGGATTTCTTCTTCTTCTCCTAAGCTGTATTGCCCTTTAATTCTGCTATGGCTATTCTGCTACTTCCCACAACCCCTTCTGGGGTATTGCAAGTGGACCTACGATTTAAAGGGAATTCCGAACCACTGACAATTTCTCTGCAACCCCAATAGCCTTTTTATCGTAATCAGTTGTGAGCAGAAAACAACCATGGCTGGCCGTCTGCCAGATCGAGCCTGGGACCTGATTGGTAGGCCGACACGTTATCACTTACCCTACTTATTACATGGTATTTCGAAACATAATGTCCCAAAAGGAAATAATTATTGTGCTTATCTTTCGCATGTTCTTTTTGTTAAAAGATTCTCCTTACTACGAGCCAGAAGATATATAGTGCTATAATGCCTACTTAGAAAACATAAGATCGGAGCAGCATCTACTATTCCAAAGAAAAGGACAACCCTTAGACAACCCAACACAGACATACCTTCGAAAACATAACTTCTGGTTACAAAATAAGTTGATTATGCGAACTAGCTTCGACGGAAATAAGAAATCCTTGACAATTGAAATTCATTTATCATGAACATTTTTTTATGATTCGAAAATTTGACAATTGTTAGAATTTTCGGACAAAATCAAACATTTTTACGATACAGAACTTGACAATTGCTGTCACCTGCAGAACTTGTCAACTTTTAAGTATGAAATAGGGTTTTTGGCTGCACTGAAAGCTGTCGCTCAAAACAGAATACCTTGGGAGCCAACAAGTGATTAAATTGGATGGTACGGTAAAGTAGTCCTTTTCAGTATATTTGCTGAAAGCGTCACAAAAATTGTCCGGTGATTTGTCCAGAATACTTTTTTTTTTACTTTTCCATAGTTTGGTGTTTGCTTAGACTTGGTTAGGTTAGTGGGCGGCCACCGATAATAATTCAGTCGACCTCATATCATATACCACTACGAAGAAACTTTAACCTAGATCGATTTTGAACTGCCACGCAGTGATTAGTTGAATCAGCCGCAGATATTGAAGAACCTGGTTAAGTCCTTTTGTACCACGCTAGCGAACTTCCCTAGTACGTTATGGAAGTGCTTGCGGAAAACCTGAAACCTTCTCCTAACTAGTCCAGGGCATTCGCAAAGTAAATTCTGAATTCTTTCAACTTTTGCCTCGTACATGCAACTTCGACAGAGTTCCTTGGCAGGAATACGCATGAGTACGGCAAAACTACTAAAAAGGCAGTGACTCGGCGGCTTCCCTTCAGTAAGAACACCGCTCTATTTTCATTCCACTCCACATCCTCCCTGATATGTCGCAGGTTGTCGGACCGATCTACTTATGCTCGGCGAGCTCAACAGCTTTTAGATCTCTCTTTTTACTGAAATTAGAGGCCGTCCAATTGATCTGGCTGTTTGTGAAGCGTTCAAGTGCGAACCTTATTTCGCTAGAACATTGGCCATCTCGTTACCTATCACATCGCTATGATGGGGTACCCAGCAGAGAATTACCCTGTTTAGAGCTTCCAATGGCTATACAAATCCTTGCAAGATACCAGTACTCTTGTCGCATTTTCAATGGCCAGGACCTCTGTTTTGAAACACGCTGCAATGGTCCCGTAGTCAATACGACTTCCGTATGCTGAGGCGGTCGGAGAAAACTCCCGCTCCCACTCTGTTCCCCACTTCTGAACCATCTGTAAATATCGATATACCCGGCATTAGCAACCACTGACAACCTTCCCTACTAGGTATTTTAGTAGAGAAAGCTTTCTCGAAGCTTATTGTAGGAACAGTATAGTCAGTTCTCTCATGAAAGTAATCTTCTAAGTAGGCTATTAGTACCATATCCTGCTGTGTCCGTAGTTCGAAGTTTTTCAATTGTTGAATTCCTTCAGTCAAACGGCATTACGCGCAGTTATATTCCTACCGTAAATGTCCGTTGGGGAAGATGGAGCAATGTCTCTAACGCGGCAGTTGGCGTTATACGTATTGCTCCTGAGATGCCCAAACAGGCGACCATTAAAACTTTGATCAGCTTCCTTAGGTTACAATTGTTTTGAAGAGCGCCCGCAAGTCAGGTTTGCTCTCACTATCGATATATACACACAGTGAACCATACGGGGACTACGGGGGTTACATAAGTCCAGCGCTTCGAAAAATAAAGCTGGGGAAAAGAATTTTTTAGTTTTTTTTTTCAAATTTCAATTTATTTTTTTTATATGTATGGTGCATTTTCCACGAAAAATTGCATGCTTCAATTGCTTTTACAAATTTAAGTAAACAGACTATAAAAGAAGGTTGATGGAAAGCCAACATGTAACTATGACCTTGTATTACATGAGTATTGTCGAATTTTTCAGATCAATTATGATGCTATGATGCAGACCAGGAAGCAACTTTTTCATTTCAACGTTGGGAATAATCACAAACTGGATATGTTTAAACATAAATTTTCTTTATACATATGATGTCTTTATTATACTATTTTTAATATATACTTGAACAAATTTCTATTTGGAGCTTTATTTTTCGAAGCGCGTATGTGACTCCTTAATTAAACTTAAAATATTAAATGTCCTTTTGCACTCGTTTACTTATTCACGGCGGTAGTTTCATCCTCTCAGCTCATATCTTAGTAAAGTTTTTCACGTAAGCATAGATTCACGAAATCAATTTAGAGATTAAAATGTATCCTTCATCGTTTCGAGTAACTTGTTCTTAATGCTTTTGTGCGGCTGACCATCGACATTAATAGATCAGATTAATTCCCCCGAATGAAGCGAACGATAAAAGGGGTCATAACATTTTCATTAGGTACATAAAGGTTTCACCCCAGTAAATGCTTAATAATTATTTCAAGGACAACGCACGATGTGAAATTTTTATATGGATTCCTTCCATAGAAGGTCATATTTCCAGCAAAACCTTCATGCAAAAGAGATTCCACATTCACTTTGACAATCCCAGTGTTTCCACCTAAATTTACCAAGGACACAAAGTTTGTTGGATTCATTCTATACAGTTACGAAGAACTCGAGTTCATCCATGACCAAAATGAACCAGCTTTAAATGTGGTTGTACATCGTAAGAACGCATACCACCGTGGAACCACGTTCCATTTGCACTTCAGTTGGGATGAATAAAATCCTCCGTGTCCTGTTGCCTCATCACTACAAGCCGAATTGCATACTCGCAGGGGTAGATGGGAGGACGTAGCGGCTCCTCGTGGAAAAGCCTTCCACCGGGTATGCATGGCTGAAGCATGTTCAGATGTCGACTAGTGCTGTTCGGGAAGAAACTGTACAGGCGACGATAGTAAACAGTTGGCTTTCTTGATGTCAGTCGCTTCTGACGGTTCGCCGCGGTTGGTTTACTCGTGCGATAGGACCGTGTACTAAATTTGCTTACAGCTCACGGAGCATATGTTTACTCGTTGAGCAAATCTCCTGAAGGAATGTTTTCATTCCGGGGACAAAGTTAAAGGCAAGCGGAAAAGCCTGTTCGTTTTCCCACTGAATTTTTAATTTCTTTTCCTGATTTCTCGTATTTATTCCCGTTTTCGTCTGCTCCTGGTTCGAAATCTGCTTCTATTAGGTTGTTGGAAGTATTAAGCGGCGGTTACTTCCCGGAGTACGTAAACCGATTTGCGATGCCGGCATCCAACGAGCCGCGATCGCTTCAACATGCAATCGAGATTCATCTGGATCACGGCATTAGTACGAGCTTCTGCTTTTGCTTCCTTTAAATTTTAATGCAGTTTAAAGCCTACAGAGCCCACAGGTAGATAAGAGCAACTAAGCGACAGGTAGACAGACAGACAGCAAAATAAAAAAAAACAGAAAAAGACTCCGAAACTAGTTAGTATTCAAAATTCGGCGATTCTTGCTCAGATGGTGTTATTACGCGAGTGAATGTGTTTGTGCAGTTTGTGTTCGAATGGTTTTAATAAATTTTAAATCTGCCGATATAGTTCCCCTCAAAATGGCTTGTTTGTGTTGGTGTGTTTATGCAGTGGCTCTTCCAACTTCTCCTGTAATCAGTTTCAATTTTTAACGAGGGGAGGGGTTTATTGCTCTAGTTCTGTTCTATATAATTCACGCGTACTAAGTCGGATAATATTTCGGTAATTTCCGTCTTGAGAAAGTGCACTGATGCATTATTGTGCTACTCGACGCTGCATCTTTGTAACAACAATTACATTCCGGGGGGAGCAGAGTGACGCCACACCAGGAGTTTTCAATTAGAGCTGCAGCTAAGGACGAATAAATAAAAAAAGGTAAAATGAGCTCGGAATTACTTTTAGTTTCGTAGTTTACTTGTCTTGTCTTGTCTTTGTGCTCTAAATTGCAGCAACTTTGTCATGTATGGAATAACAAAGTAAATTTCTTGTTAAATTCTGAAATTTCATAATTGAAACGAAATAAGGAGCTCCTTCGTGCTGAGAATTATTTTCCAGGCTTCATATGCTACAGATTGTGTGCGTATGTCGCTCCTGCAACTATAGTATGCTTGCAATAAATTAATGGCCCTGAGGTAGGTAGGACCTAGATAAGGATTGCAATTTCCCGGAAAGTCGATTTTCCTCCACGACCCAAATTGCAATTCAAAGATTTATTTAAAATCTATAGTTTCTGCCGTCCCACCATTATTTAAGAAACGAACCGTATTTTGTGCTAACATCTGCAAGTCGTGTGCAGCTTTCTAAGTGTCCTCCTTGAATTTATTTTTGCTGATAACAATTTCGGACTACTCTTTGTGGATAAAAATACAAACGAAAATTCCTAAATTTTTAATTTGAAAAGGAAAGTCAAACCCCCTGTGATCTGGGATAAAAATAAACTATTCTATACCTTTGTCTGCTTGAAAAAATTATGTACGCTTCAATTCAATTTAAAATTATTTTTATCCGTTTTTACTTCAAGGTAAGTTCCTATACATACAAACTTTACCTCAGTTAAATTCGATTTTGATAAATTAAGGGAATGTCGGTTTGTGTCTTTATATTATAATTATTTAGCATTGCAAGCTTTAGACTTTGACTAACTTCACCTGTAAACCATCAGGATTTGGGTCTTTAAATTCAAATGCAAATTTAATTATTTAAATTAATTTAAAGTCATTGATTATTATTCCTATATCGTTAACTGAAATCAATTAACTCTACTCATTTTATTTTACGCGATGGTTTGAAAGACTTAATCCTTGTCTCAAGTACCTACTGTGGAACTAAAAAGATTTAATTCCAAATTTCATTACTCGGTGACGGTAATTGATAAAACTCATTTGTGGTTTCAAATGATGTTGAGGTAATTGTACTACAACTACTATGTTTCATGTAAAAGTAATTTAATTACAATTTCAAAAATAATTGCAGTATTTACTGTAATGTGTAATATTAAAAAAAAAGTATTACAATAGACATTAATATCAAACTTGAGTCAAACTCATTTTTTATTTCATTTCATCCAGAGATACTTACGGGAAAAGGTGGTCATTTACTTCTTAAATTAGTTTTTAATTGTGTAGGCCTTTTTCGTGACTGTGGCTGTATTTTCATAGTTATTATTTGAACAAAGACAGAGACCAATGGTTGTTTTCTGGTGACAACAGATTACAATAAAAGAAAAGTTCATGGGGTTTACAGAGAAAATGCCAGTGGTTCGGAATCCACTTTAAAGTGTAGGTCGACTTGCAACCGCTGTCTCGAATCGGATGAACTTCTTCTATAAAAGAAAATCTTCGTACAGAGAAACAACGTCCCACTAAGCGAAGAATATTTATGGAACGTTATTTTACTAAAAAGTAGAAAAATATTGGAAATTTTTTAATAATTATACTGGCCTGTGATGCAAAAAATACAAAGGAATTGATAGCTGAACTCTATGTATTTTTTGGTGCCGACTTCAAAAAAAAAATAATGAAAAATTTCTATCACGTCACGTTACTTAGATCATCATTCTATCGTGATGAAACCTACATAGTACCCCTCTGTGAGACCTCCCGACGTCACCTATCCCTCCCTCCCTGTTGTAAAATTTTTCTACCAATAGCGTCGCGCTTATCCTTATCTCAGACATATTGGCACTTATGCAAAAAAATCAGCATAAGCTTAGACTCATTATTTTATATGAAAAATTTAGATTTATCTCGAGATCCATTATCTTGGTTCGTTGACCTCGCAGGAGTGTAGTCATGTGTAGTGTCGTGCGTGCAAGTGGAAACTTCCTCCCTTCGTGAAACAGGGTTTCGAGTTCGAGACGTTGTGAACATTTGCCAGATGACTTTTGTTATGTTATGTTGTTATGCGGCGAATATTGTGTTATTAAAAATCGCATGAGGAGCATTACAAATATGTAAGATTAAGTGGGCTTCTCATAAAGTTTGTGAACAGTGTCTCAACAATCTACCAAACTAGCTCAAAGTAAAGAAGACTGCTTTACGATTTGGAATTTCTATCACATGGAGAGATCCGAAAAACCACTCTGATGATTATTACTTTTGTTCCTGCCATGTCCGTGGGGATAACCGCAACAATCACAAGCTAATCTCTTATCCTGACCTGATGGGCCAGCGACTTTGCCTCCAACTGAATTGCCAGTTATATCTTCAGACTCAGAACATCCAGAAGTTCAAAGCTCCGATAATGAATATCAGCCCTCTGTTGGCGATTCACCTCAGCCCTTCTCGCACTTTGAACTTAATGATCTGACTAGAGATCTGGACTTTTAGAAAGAGGCAGCTGAATTATTGGATTTCATATTGAAAGAAAGGAAAAACTTATTGGCCAAAAGAATCTCTTTTTATTGGTACAGGAATCGAGAAAAGGAATTTCTTAAGTACTTTGAGGAAGAGGAGAACCTGGTCTATGGTTCTGATGTTCCCGGATTGATGAGAAAATTTGATAAAGATGAGTGGAGGCTGTTCATAAATTCATCGAAAAGGTCTTCATCACGGAAGCCAGTATGCATCTGTACCAGTTGGAAACTCGATTCATTTAAAAGAACGCTATGAAAACCTGGCTCTCGACCTCAACAAAATAAAATATGCCGATCACGGTTGGACCATTTGCGGTGATTTTAAAGTTATATTCATGTTGCTTGGTCAACAAGGCGGATATACAAGGTACCCATGTTACATTTGTGAGTGGAACAGCTATGATAAGGCTCAACATTGGGTTAAAAAAGAATGGCCGAAAAGACAAAGTCTTGAACCAGGCACTAAGAATGTGGTTCGGAATACTTAGTTGATCCAAAAAACGTATTGTTACCCCCTCTGCATATAAAGTTAGGTGTAATGAAGCAGTTTGTTGAGGCTATTCCAAAAGATGGCGATTGTTTCAAATACCTGTGCAAAAAGTTTCCAGGTTTATCTGAAGCCAAGTTGAAAGAGGGAATCTTTGTTGGTCCTGATATCCGCAACCTTATGAAGGATAAAAAATTTGACACTAACATGACAATAAAGGAAAAAGAAGTTTGGGGTGCCTTCAAAGATGTCGTCAGTAAACTAGTAGACTATAAAACAATTGTGTTGCCCCATGAGTGTCAAAATACATTTCCTTCACTCACATGTGGACTTTTTCTCCGAAAATTAAAGAGCAGTTAGCGAAGAACAGGGACAAGAAACATGCTCGCCGACTACTCTTGGATATTATCACAAGATGGGCCTGAGATTAAATATGAAAGAAGAACGTTAAAACGAAGTTTTAAAGGAGAATGGATAGATACTTTAATAGAAATCTTTGTTTTGTTTTTTACTCAGAAATAAATAATAATTATGTAAGTTACCTTAATGAAAACAAATTAAAATAGTATATTGGTGATGTTCTTCTAGAACTGCACCATAAAATTTGATGTAAAAGGTTTAAACTCAAGGGAACTTTTTGTTTTTTTCTCGACCAGAGGGGGCTCGCGCGATCTGGCTACAGTGGTTTTCATACATTTAAACCTTTAAAAAATTAATAATAAAATCGATTGCTGAGAAATCAATTTGGCTCCCCGACAATAGATTATTTGACATAGATTTAAATGGATAAAAACCACTGTTGCCAGATAGTACATGTAAAATTGTTAGCGAGAATTCCTTTTCAAATAGGATTTTAGCTAAAATATCGACAGAGATTTTACAAAAATTTTACAATTTTAGCATAAAAATGAGCGAAAACTTCTCTTGTTTTTTTCAAAAATTTCAATTTCGCCAGTTTGTGTTATTATATTAATAGTTTAATGAAACTAACCACTAGATCGAAATATTTGAGTATCCAAAGAAATATTTTCAATATTCGGAAGAAAGTCTCAATTAACGCCCAATAGTTTCAATTCAAATTAAAGCTTAAATCACAATATCGGCGGCACGTATTGTTTTGTATAATTTTTTCCTTTTCAATGAATCAAAGTAATGATCTGATCATGTCAAAAGGAGATACCAATGCACCTAGTTATAAAATATAAATAAACTACCAGCCAATAGTTTTAGGTTAGGTTTCCATAAAAGTTTAGATATTCGCTAACCTTAAATATTCTGTTCCGTTTCGTACAGCTGATTATGATATGTTTTCGTCCTGCCATTGTAATTTTAGATACATCTCAAATTATTTATTTTCAAATATTTACGAAAAGGGGATGTTTTATTGTGCCTTCGGCTTAACGAATGCAAATGTGTAATGTGAACGGTTACGTCATTTAAGAATAAGATTTATTTCAAAATTTTTCTTTGGTCTATCTAAATGTTTTTCATATAGTCGTAAAACACCATTTATAACTTGTCACTTGGAAAAGAAACTAATTTAATCGAATCTTTATTCATCAAAACTCTGGTTAAAATTAAATTATTCACATTTCTCTGCTTGCTTTTATAACAATCTTCTTTTACATAAGGTTTTAAGTGGGGACACTTTTACATATATCTTTCTTTATCTCTTACATCTACTTAAGTGTTCAAATGTAGTATAATGGCTGGGCCGCCGACAGGGGGGGGGGCGAAGGGGGTAAACCACCCGGGCCCGGGCTTTGAAAGGAGCCCCGTCATCTAAGTCATCAACAGAAAATTTTTTCCATTTTAATTATTTATATAAAAAAATGCTTCACGATCGAAAAAGTGTACTATACTAGACAGATTTTAAACTGAAAGTCAATCATTCGATTGTATATGGGCCCGTAAACGCTAAGTGCCGGGCCAGAAATTCGTTTCGCGGGGGGCCCGTATGTGGTACCCCCCCCCCCCCCCCCCCGGGCCCGAATTTTGTCTCTACGGGCCTGTATAATGGTGTCATATCCGGTGACGGCGTTACACATTTTATATGCCAGTATTTACTGTTTCTCGATCGCTCATATACCAATTAGCTCATCATTTAATTTCATATGTTTGGGTGTTGCATCTTCTGCAGCATTCAAAGATACATATCTCAATATAAAGCGCTGCATACTTTTAACCTCCAATTATTCTTCTTTGAAAAAAAAAAAGAATTCAAATTTAAAATACATTTATTTTTGAGTTTTATAAAAACTTAACTTTAAATAATTATATTTAATTACACGTCTTTTAATTTGCGTGAGTAGATCCAAACTGCTACTTACTTATGGGAAGAAAATTAGGATAGGAAGATTTGAGGGATTTGTGCTGACTCGGATCTGTTGGATCAGTATCAACGTGTTCTCGGTAATCACTTTAAAATAGCGAACAATTCTTGGGAAACAAACAAGTGCATATTTTGCAATGCAATTCAATCCTTGTTCACTGAATATAAATATCAGCGATTAATTTAGTTGAAGTGAACTTTCGGAATTTTATGATAAAATATTGTGGGAAAGGATTTGAAAGAATTATATATTTTATATTATGGGAGGTTTTTCTATTATAACACCCCCATCACTAGATTGAGGCTCCGCCGTAATTATTTTTATGTCAGTTTGCGTTTTACTTTCTTTTTTCTTTCTTAATTTTATAACTAACAATACAATTAAAATGCTGATAATAATTAATAAATTTATGCTTATTGTATTACAGCTGAACTAAATTTCTTATTTTCTAATGCTATTTCCTCTATGAAGTTTCTATTATTAATGTGTTTTAAATATAATTCTTCCAGTTCAATATTTTGGATAACTTTTTCTTCCTTTATTTTGGTAACAAAATTTGGTAGAATAATTTTGTCATTGAGTTTTGTTATATAATTTCAAATATTCTGTTATTCAATTCTATTTTACAGTTTTTAAATTTTATTAAGGGGTCGTCTACCTTCGCGGTTTGAAAAAATCGATTTTTTTTTGCATATTTTGAATGCAGATGTTATAAGGAACACGCCATATGAGGGATTTTTTGAAATACGCTTTCTTTCGTACGTATATGCAACCGGAAAAATTGCCACCCACGCGCTTTTCGAGCGCCTAAGCGGCACAAGACCGCTTCGTCACTGTTTTAGGAATAAACTCTTTCTCGTAGGGCGTTACAATTGATTTTTGGAAACCAGGAACATCTCTTTGACGAAGAAGGGGAGCTCTACGGCACTGGTATTGCCGATTAAATCGCAAGTTTCTAAAATCATGTTTTACACTGTCATTTATCTTTAAACGTGATTTCCCAAAAGTTGCATTTTTTAAACTATGTGGTATGACTTCTTCTAGAAATATTGATAGAATTTGATCAAATTTTTTTCAGTTATTTAATAAACTGTTTTCCCAGAGGCGATTTTCAAATTTTTACTTTGTTGAATTTTAACAGGCTCTAATAAGTCAAAAAACAGGTCAAAAATTGAATTTTTTCGAAAAAAATTGCGTAATTTAAACACATTTTACAATAAAAAAAATCGGCTCTGGGAAAACATAGCCAATGTAACACAGATTACAGACATATTTCATTTTATTGGTTTCAGACAATTTAAATGGCAAAAGTCATACCACAAAGTTCTTAATGACATTTCTGCAGCGTCGAGGTCAAGGACGTTCCAAGGTCGCGAATGCAATTATTATCAAATGAAAAATAGATTTTTTCCAAGAAAAAGCTTGGAATAATAAAAAAAAATTTAACTGACGTGAATATCTTTAGTAGTTTTTTTGCAATCCATTCTCAAAAATAAGCTAAAATTCTCGGCTCGAAGGTAGACGACCCCCTTAAATAGTTTCCACTGATTTTAACATTAGGTTGGTTCCTATTTTGAACTAGGTCTGTTTCTTTAAGATTTTTAGTTACTAGGATGCCTTCAGTTATTTCTTTTATATCCTCCGTTCTTACTATTTGTTTCGGGCAGTACGTTTCTTTTGAATGTGCTATATCTCTAATGCAAGAACTTTCTATAGAAACCAAATTTTTCTCTAAATTATCTTTAATTGAAAATTTATAAACTTCGTTGTTTTTATTTATTAAATATAGATTTTTTTTGATCTCTGTAAAGTCTAATTGTCACTTTAATGTTTTTGTAACTTCCTAAATCTGAAATGAATACCGATTCATTCATGGTTAAGATGTTTTTAGAAAGGATGCCTAATCCCTAGTAAAAATAAAGCAGTGTATCGTGGTCAGCATGATAAATATATTGCATTAATGGAGTTTCATCTTCTATAGTTGATATTTTGTCTAATAGTCCATTATTATAATGGTTGAGGTATTATTCTATAGTTTGTTGTTGATTTCGTATATTTATAGTAATATTTTGAATCTGATCTGAAAGTTCTTTGTTCATTAGATATCATTGTATATTATTTTCTTTAACTAATTTTCCGTTAGATTCTAAGGGTTTATCTAGTTTTTCTTTAATTTCAATTTCATCTGCATAGTCCATAGTGCAAGCTGCATATTTCAAACCTACACCTAACATATCGATTAGTCCTCGTTTTTGTTTATGATGGGGTATCATATTCTTTATTTTTGTTTCTAGGAGAACAAGACTTTGATTTATACTGTTATACATTGGTCCTATTAATCCGGATTTTGGTTTAAGTGCTAAATAAAAGGTTATCTTTTATGTGGTCTTTTGTTATCATGAATTCGGTGAGATTGACAGTGTGCTTATAACTTTTAATTAATTTCACATTTTCCAAGTTGTATCCGTTGTTGTTGTTTAGGTTATGTAATGGTATTTCATGCATTTTTGTTGGGACTATCGTCATCATGGTCAGTAGTAGTACTGAAAGTAACAATATGTCCATCGTTGATTCCTAAAACTAGACTTAATTATTCTTTATTCATTATACACAAGAAAATATAATGTTCTTATTTTTAACCGACTTCCCTAAAACAAAGAGGTTATAAGTTCGACGTGTAGATTTTTTTTTATGTCTGACTGTGCATAACTTCGTAACGTGTTGACCGATTTTGATGACCTTTTTTTGTTGGATAGAGCATGTTCACCGATTGGTACTATGTCAACAAATTGTGGGTGGGGTGGCGGTGGGGGTAAAACCTAACTTTGTAACTCGTGGACCGATTTGTAAGGTTCTAAATTTTGTTGTACAGAGTATGATCCCTTATTGCTAATAGGAGAAAAAAAATTTGGTCAAGGGTGGGAAGGGGGAGGTGTAGTCTGTAGTTCTTTTTCTGTTGGGTAGACTATGTACCTTGTTTAATACCACGAGAAAAAATGCTGGTGGGGTGGGCGTGGAACCTAACTTTGTAACTCGTGGATGGATTTAGATGGTTCTTTTACTGTTGTAGAGAGTGTGATCCCCTATTGCTAATAGGGGAATAATTTGGTCCTAAGGTAGTGGTAAGGGAGGGAGAGGGGTAGTCTAACTTCGTAATGTGTAGACCGATTTCGATGATTATTCTTTCGATGTGTAGAATATGTTGCCTCACTGATACGACGACAAAAATTTATAAGTTGGGTGGTGTGCGCAGGGGGCGTTTCACAGTTTCTTAATTCACACACCTATTTGGAAGATGGATTTTTGTTGTGTATTATATGATTCCCCATTGCTACCCTGTGGAAAAATGTTGACATAGGGTTGGGGTGGGAAGGAGGGGAAACCTAACTTTGTACCGCGTGGACTGATTTAAATTATTCTGAATGCATATAGTTGTATTCTGACAAAAATTGTGGCTTATGATAAGAGTTGGAAGATGGGCGGCGCCTAGCTTCATAAGGCATAAATCGATTTTGATTCGGTTGTGCAGAATACGTTTCCTGATTGATAAATTATAACAATTTTGTACTTAGAGTGATGACGATGATTCTCTGACTACGATAATTCTCTCTTGCTATATAGAGAAAAGTGTCGCACTAGGTTCATGTTAAAAATTTTCTAAGGTGAGGATACTAAAGGGTGACCGTGACTAATTATTACGAAATTAGTTGCCGGATTTGGGTAATTAATTCTGCAACTTTTGAAATTGCTTTGTTCGTATGAGCAGCATTCTTCGAGTCGTATAGATGAAGACACTAAACAAAAATTGTTTTTTTTTTTTTAAATTTGAACTTAACAAAAAGCACTAAAAAGCATAAAATAATTTTTTTCATTTTATATCTATTACAAGATTTTGAAGTCGGTGCAAATTAAACAAACAAAAAAACTACCCAACCACAATTGAAGATAATATATATAAAACTAACTAAACGGAAATCACGGAATCATAAGGAAGGACGATTTAATACTTGTAGTTGTACTTGTTGTAGTTTTTTGATTTGTTTGATTTGCACCGACTTCAAAATGTCATAATAGATATAAAATGAAAGATTATGTTATGCTTTTTACCGGTTTTTGTGAAGTCGGTTCATTTTTTTTTAAAAACTATTTTATTATTTTGTATTATTATAAATTTTTTTTATTAGAAATTGGTTTTATTTAAATTTATTTATCTCTAACTGATTAATGTTTTATTTTAATCATAATATAATTATTTAATATTTGCGTCTTGTTTTATTTCCATTCACACTCCCATTTTAGCTTTAATTTTGGGATGTTTTTTGTCTTGATATTCTTTGTTTTTCTTAAATGTGTTTTGTAATATTTAGGTTGTTCTGAGACGGAGTTGGATCAATTCGTTGAGCCACACGACCACCATGCCATGGGACCCGGGTTCGAGACCAGATCTCCCCGTGAGTTTAAGAAATTAAAATAATCCACTCTGTCTTGGGGCTGTTGTCTAGCTCGCAGCAATGCAAAAACAAGACTCAAGCTTCCTCACTCCACTTACCCCTAATACCCTTCCGGACAAAACCATGCTAACGCATCAAAGGGTTGTCCCCTAGGATTTGGCTAAATCGTATAAAAAAAATATCTATTACATTTCAATCTTTCTATATTTGCGATGGTTCTTGCACCTCTGATTTCTTTAATGAAATTTGGATTTGAGTCCAGGCTGACATCATTTCTATTAGTATTCAGTTTGTTAATAGTTTTTTCATTTTCATCCACAATTTTTTCGCGTATGATTCCATATTCGCTTTCGGTTACTTTACCGGTAACAAAATCCATTGGTTTTTATTTGTGGCGTTAATGATTATGTTGTTGCAGTAACCTACATTTTAAGGACTTTCTCTTCAACCGTCTCGACGTCTTTGTTTTCATCGTTACGAAGAAGACGAATGTGTGCATTTATGGTGTTGTGTAAGCGTTCAATATCAGCGTAAGAAGTATGATTACTATTTGACGTATAGTGAACTTCAATATTTCTCTCTCTATGAAAGTATGTCTGCAGTTATTTTGCTTAAGTTTCCATGGCTATTAAAGTATTGTAAAAGAGCCCATCTGAATTCTGTCCAAGTACGACTTTAGATTTTTATCGCTTGAGCAAATTTGCTAAATTTATCTATTACCGCTAAGAAAAGTTGACGTTTTAGGATATAGAAAACATCGATGTGAATAATATCGTTAGGGGCGGACGGCGTATCAGCAATTTTGTATTTAATTTTAATTGGATTTCTTTCGTATTTTTCGAGACTACAAATTTCGCAGTTATTTATGAATTGTGTAATACTAATTTTTAATTTCGGAATATAAATTTTAAATTTTAATTCTTTAAATACCTCTTCAATTCCTCGATGGTTATTTCTTAAGTGTTCGATTTTTATTAGTTCCGCTTATTTCTCTTCGTCGATTATATCTTCTAATCCACTCAAACATCGTATGATTTTAAATTTACTATTAGTGGAAAAGTATTCTAGATATATGTACTCTTTAGGGTATTAAAGAAGAAATCGGAATTGAGGCCGTTAGGGTTAAAATGGTTTTTAGTAAGGCGGTAGCTTTTTGTACATCCAGCGATTTTGTGTAAACAATTGTTGGTTTTTATCGAATATTTTCTTTTTCTTCATAATAATGGATCCTGTATTGGATTTATTTATAAATATATTTAGAGATGAGTTACTGATGGGTATGATGGTATCCTCTTCTAATAGATTAAATTCTAAATTTTCTATGCGTGAGAGCGCGTCAGCATTACTATTCGTTACTTCCTTTTTATATCTAATTTCATAGTCAAATTCTGATAATCTTAATCTCCACGTTATTAGCTTAGGGTTGGCTTCCTTTATTAAAAACAGCCACGTTAATGGTTTGTGATCGTCGGATTGGGTCACTGACGAGAAGTTATTTTAGGGTTTGGAAACTCCTCTCGTACTCTAGGTCGGCAATATTTATCTTAGCATCTTTTTTCAAGAATTTTTTGATGTGCTTTGCTATTTTTGAATAGTCTCTAATAAATTTTAAGATTGGGTTTTATACCCTCTTGTGTAACAATGTGAACCAAGAACTCGGTTTCTTTCTTAAGAAACTCGCATTTATACAGTTGGACTTAAATATTCACTTCTTGTAATCTTCTGAATATTTTACTAAGGGAATCTAAATGTTCATATAAGAAGGTCGAATATATGATAATGATATCGTCCGAATAATCCAAACAAATTTTGCTTATAAAATCGTGCAATACCTTATTCATTAGGCGTAGAAATGTGACTGGGGTGTCTTCAGTCCAAATGGCATTTCTCTAGCTTGTCGATGACCAGATAGGTGCGAAGTAAGGAGAATTACTTGGACGAATGATTCCATTTGCAAGCATCTCCTGAATCTGATTCTCGACTTCTTTTTTATGAATGTACGGATAGCGATATGTTTTACGATGGATCGGAATGTCGTTTGTAGTCCGAATCTCATGTTTTATAGCGCTAGTAAGCGTAAGGTTTGAATTTCTTCATAGAAAATCCCATGGTAATTTTTTACTAGTTTTATTAAAGTAGTTTCCTCTTCTTTATTTAAATGATCGATCCTCAGTTGATTAAGAAGGGGTTTATGTTCCTTAATTTCTATTGTATTAAAATTGTGGTGATCTACCTTCTATTTCTCTAGGGGTTGAATTAGTAATTTATAGTCATCTTTTAATAATTCTACTTTTGCACGAATTTTACTTTTCATCTTTACATTTCTCGTGTAATTCAAAGTGAAGTTTAAGCTAATTTTCACTTGAAGTAAAAATATTATTTTTATAGTCTATGTTTACTTGGAGTTGACTTAGGATGTTGTTGCCAACTATCCCGTCGAATTATATGTGAAACTTACAGACGAGTGGCTCTATGTTATTTGAAGGATCGCCTAATTCAGCGAGTTAGGGTATTTATTAAGTTGTGGCGACGGTCATATTCACCTGCACAGTTAGAGAAACAACTTAACGAAGTTGGCGACAGTTCATAGCCGCATATACGCTTTACACACTTCACAAACTTTTTAAAACTTAGTTACCTTATACGTTTGTTTTAGGAGGAAAAACTTTGTATAAGTATAACCAGTTCATTTTATAATTGTTCAGAGTTAAGACTTTTTAAATTATTAAATAAAAAATACCAAAATTTAATCCGGTTTATTTAAAAATGGTAAGAGGGAAGTATGGTCAACAATAATATATAAATCCAAAGGAGGTTAACACGCGCCCTCCTCATTTCGTAGAGGTAGTAACAGTTACTTGCTACCTCCACAACGTCTTTCTATAGTATGGTTGAGAGTTTTTAATTTAAGAACTTTGTTAAGTTCTACTCTCCATCTTGGATGGCAAAGATTGGGATTTATAATTGAAAGTGCAGCTCCCGTATATATTATAAATTTTAATAGAATTGAATTTGATTTGACTACTATATAGGTAAGCTTAGGTATGAGGCTAGAGAGTGAAAATTTTGACATGTAAATACGTGAATATGTACTAAATCCACTCTTCCATTGGCTCTGGTCCGATTGTTATTTGTATTGAATCTGTAATTATCAGCTGGTGGATTGAAATTATTCTGAAAATGGCGGCTATTACTATCATTAGTATTATTACTTTGTTTAAATCTGTAATTATTATTTGTGCTAGCATTATATTTGTTATTATTATTTTGGGGATACTGACGTGAAAAAGAGGGATGATGTGTGATTCTTCGAAAATCTAAAGGGAACGTTTCTAGTTTGGTTAGATGAGATAGGCTTGTACGCCTAGTAAAAGTTTGCTTATCGTTATCTCTATTTCGGTTTCTGTTAATATTAATTTGTCTTGGATGTAAGTTCGTTGATTTTGACCAAATGGATTATAGAACGCAAGCCCTGATTCATATAGAATGTTCAAATCACAAATCGACTTCACTGGGATTTGATTTAAATCTGAATTAATGTTGGTTTGTAGAATTGAGTTTAAATATTTTTGATTTAAGTTACTGTCGTTAGCTGTTTTTATGTTGAGTCTCCTTAAAATTGTTCTAATTTCGTTGTATAGATCATGACTGTTTGTTTTAAAAGTTACGCTTCTCATTGCGCCAAAAAGTTGGTCTACTAACTTTCTATCACTAAAATTATTGTTTAAAAAGGCTTTAGTTTCTGTACAGGATCTAACATGGTAATTGATTTCAACTACTTCTCGCTCTCCACCTTTAAGTTTAGATTTTATAGTATCGGAAAATATTTATCTGTGATAGTTCGTCAAAAGTCTTTAAAGTCGGGTGTATTCTATCTATTAAGTCGATAAAGTTTTGTAAATGATTGGAGTTTCTGTCAAATTCGGCTAATTTGGACAGGTATTTTTAGGGAGCAGTTGTTATTGACTGACGTGTGATTTCATGGTTTCTGTCGTAGCTTTTAAATTGTCACGAAACTGTCCTAAATTATCACCTGATTCCATCATATCAAATGCAGTAAAACCGGGAAAGGAAATCGAAATACACAGTATTATCCAACAATTACAAATATGCAGAAATATCAATATAAATATTATATACACTTTATGTATGCACAAATTGGATGAAAGGGCGTTGGAATATTTCACACTTGAATGATGGTTCATGATTCCTGGAGTTGCAGATTCCTTGTGTACCGTTGTCTTCTCGGACAATGAATGAGTTAATTGTACGAATAATTAGCTCACCCTTTTCTTCTAGTTTAAAATAATCTTGCAGCACAGATCGATTTACAATTTATTGTTTTTGTATCCATGTTTATTTAACCGCACAGATTGATTTTAATCACCAAGAAATTTTAATTACACAAACCTTTTTGTGTGGAGTTTTGGATTGCACATTTAAGTATAGATATACACAAAACGAACACAGTTGTTATCCAAATCTCTTTGGGTTATGTAAGTTTCTTATTTATCATTCTATTGACTGGTTACATAAAATACAAATGCCCGAATCTATGAGCATCCTATCGACTGCGCCACTTTTAACTTTCAATTTTAAGTTTTATAAAAAAACAATTATATTTAATTACGCTTCTTTGAACTCGTGCAAGTAGATCCAAACTACTACTGACTTATGAAGAAAATTATGATTGGAAGATTTGAGGGATTTGTGCTGACTCGGATCTGTTGGATCAGTATCAGTTCATATTTTATATATGGGAGGATTTTCTATTATAACACTGCATCTCTACATATAACTTATTCTCTAGCCATTTCAGCTTTATCCATAATGACAAGTTCACTACGAACGCCTCTAAAATTTATATCGTCGAAAAGAGCTGTTGGTAAACATGAAGCTGCTCTATCTGAAACATCATAGGTCTCTCACAAATCATAGCAAAATTCAAAGCGTCGTGCCTTTGAGTATAAATCCCCTCGTTTAATCTGAAAAGGTACTTCTGGAACTGCTAATCTATCTTCGTTTTCAACTACATCCATATCTAATTGAGGTGGTAAGTCGAATCGTCGCTCCCCTTTGGAATTGTATACCATATATTCAAGTATAGTGAATTTCCTATCATTATGTTGGTTCATCATGAATTCTTTTAAATGCCACACGATCATTCTGTTGTTTTCGACTTACATTTACATTTTCCAACACTTCGTTTGTCGAATTTACGAATGCTTTTCAATCGCTTTCAGATACTCACGAACCAACATATTGATTTAAATTTTAGCACGGTCACTCAAGAAAAAATAATATTTTAAGATGTCACGATTATTCGGCAAATTAAAATCACTTGATAGACCAAATACAATAATATCTTTATAAAGCATACTATGTATATGACAAACTGGATTCAGACCTTATTGTTGTTGTGGTTTCCATTTGTGAAGACGCTGCATACGACGTAGGTGGTTTCTCCATATCCATAATAAATTTAAAGCTTAAAATTATTTCCGCGCCCAACATGTATGTATATTCTTGTTCAGCATGTTGATCTCTACGATATACTAACATTTCAATATACTAAATTTTCAAAATACCAAAAATATTTATTTTTATTATTACTTATTTCAAATAAATCTAAACTTTTAATATTAAAGTTAGTACAAACCTTATAATCATTTTAATGTTTTTTTTCTGCAAATTTTTCGTTTTATGATTAATAATTTAATTTGATTTCGTTGTGCTTTAAGAAAATAACTTTACTTTTATTGTTTTTACTTCGCTGATAAGCATAAAATAAGTATAAAAGAATAAGCGAAAATTTTTACATTAGTCACTGTACAATGTCAATGTTTAATGGCGTTACGTATAAACTGCTTAGTTTAGTTTAGTTTATTTGTACAGATTCATCTGAGAGAGACTACTACAGCATATATTGATATAATGAAAACTTACAGACTAAACTACGAACTAGAGGCCGAGAATAAATCAGAAAACGCAATCCAAGGACGGCCGTTGACGCTATCCACGACCCCACATCAGCCAAGACACTGTCTAAGCATGCCCCTGAGTTGCAACCTAGAGAGATTGAACTCAAAATTGGCGAAGTGTTGGCTGGCATATTCCAAAAGCGGTCTGACGAAGGTGCAGTAAAGAAGCTTAGTTAGGTAGGGATCGTCGAGTTCCCTAGACCATCTTTTAACGAAACCTAGCATCGAATTAGCCCTACCGACGATCGAATCCACATGTTCCTCGAATGAAAGGCGAGAGTTGAGAACCACGCCCAGGTCCTTCACTTCTTGCACTTCTCGGCATTTAGAGGAAGGCGATTGCGCACGCACCAATCGCAGAACACAACCAGATCAGAGTGCAAAGCACTGCAATCTACCTCGTGGGAAACAGTGCGAAAAAACTTAGCATCATTCGCGTAACACAGAATTTTACTGTGTATCAGGAGAAGCGAAACATCATTAATATATAGGATGAAGAGGAGTGGGCCGAGGATACTGCCCTGTGGCACCCCCGAGGTGACAAGGATTCCGTCAGAAAGGACACCCCGAAACAGGACGCGCTGGGTACGACCAGGCAGGTAAGAGGATAACCAGTTAACAAAGCAGAAAGGGAACCCAAGAAGAGTCAATTTATAGGCCAGGATACCATGGTCTATCCTATCAAAAGCCTTACTGAAGTCCGTAAATACACAATCCACCTGTTTGCCCGCTTCAATGGCTGGTAGAGAACAATTAACGAACTCCAGGAGGTTGGTGGTCGTAGACTTCCCCCTGAGAAAGCCAAGCTGGAAGGACCCCATGAAAGGCCTGCAGTGAAAGCGAAGAACGTCACTGACGAGAGACTCGAAAACCTGCGCAACATGGCACAAGCTGGCAATTGGTCGATAGTTGGAGACCTCGGACCTGCTACTTTTCTTGTGAAGAGGAATCAACACAGAAATCTTCCAAAGTTCCGGAAAGCGGCTGGTCTGCAGGGACAGGTTGAACAGGTAACAGAGAAAACCAGAAATAGATAGTTGGCATTTCTTCAAAAAGGAAGGGGGTATACCGTCGGGACCACTCGTGAAGCCCTCCGACAAATTAGATAGATATTCAGCAACGTGTGCATCGTCCAATACGAAATCATTAGGCTCAAGGGAGGTAGACGGGAGCCGGGTCAAGTGGGTAAAATCAGAAGTGGAAACATCGCAGGAGGAATCACTGAAAGACGTTCGGAAAAAATCCGCGAAAAAGGTAGAGATTGAGAGAGCGTCGTCACTTTCACGGTCACGGTACCTCAAAGAAATAAATTTCCAGAAGAGTTTGGGGTCACTACGCAAAGTAGTTCTCATGTTGGACAGGCACTCAGCGTAGGAGTCCTGCAGGCGAGTAGAGAAACGGTGGCAAAGGTCAGAGTACGCCAAATAGTCATCATGTCGTCCCGAGACACAGAACCTCTTCCAAGCTTTACCCTTCAAGTTCCTCAAATGTCGAGAGGCACCATCAAACCAGGGACGAAACAGATGAGGGGATCCAGACTTAGAAATACTAATAGGAACATGTTGGGTAAAACAAGCGTAAAGAACGTCATAAAAAGCGCTCACGGCCAGATCGACGTCGCGCTCTCTCAACAAGATATACCTACACAGCACTCCAAATAATTTTGCTCACAACATTTATTGTACGCGTTCAAGATTGAACTAAATTTTCACATTTTAAATATTTAGAAGAATCATTACTTGAGTGTTTCTTCATAAATACCTATAATGAAATGTAAAGTGCTTTTCTGTATTTATTGTGCTTTTCCCAACCGGTTTTCTGGGAAAGAGGTAAAAGAAGCAAAGATGAATCTGTACATTGTGATGCACTTTGTAGAATCAAATCTACTTCGCGTCTGCATTAATCCAATTAGAGCACCATTTTTTTCTTTATACCGTTTGGCAACTTCATTTACATTTCTTTTTATTTTATTTAATATTAGTTGCTAACATAACATGACTGGCGTTTTATTAAAAAAATCAGTACTATTGTAAATTTTTAATTGGAGATAAAATTTAAAAATAAATTAGTTTAAATATTTAAAAAAAACACAATTTTTAAATATTTAAACTAATTTATTTTTAAATTTTATCTCCAATTAATCCTTGAAAACACTGACTTTTCTACTAAAATGATTAAAAAAATTAAAAAATCAGTCCTAACAAAAGTTTTTGGAAATAATAATATCTCAGAGGAGTATACTTGAAACTGAAAATTTATTAGCTATCGTTTATTTTAGGCTAATTTTTTTGTATTAATACCTTATATATCTACCGAAATTCAAAAAAAATCCAGGCATTATTACTGATTCTGAAAGATGGCTAAATGCCTTTCAAAGAAGCCCAATATGACTGATCTACTATAATTTTATCGTATTTTATGGCAACTTCATCGAAATTATTATACATTTATTGGAATAAATTTCTATTTTTGAGAACTAAGGTCTCTTCAGAAATTTTAGTCAGGATCATCTGTAGAGTATTTTCCTACTTGTATATAATGATTTCCGACAATTAAACCAACCTTCCAAGTGCATCAGATCCACCTCTTGCCACCCTTAACGTTGAATATTCCTTTCTACATCAAAATATAGAAAAACTCGGCAAAATTTTTGTTTTTTAGAATTTGTTTATTGGTAAGAGAGTATTTTTTTAAATAAACACAAATAAGAAAATAATCTTCCTTACCACCCTTATAGTAGAATAAGATTTTTCCACGCTAAATTATAGGAAACCCTGCCAATTTTTCTGGTTTAATTATCTATTGGCTAAAAGGTAGTTTTTAAAAATAAACCCAGTTCTCCAAGTACATTAAAAACAACCCTTAGTGCAACCCTTAACTTGGAATAATTTTTTTTGTACGCTAAAATATAGAAAACCCACGCAATTTTTTGTTGTTTAAATATTTACTGATTAGAACGTATTTTGCAAAAACACATACAACCCTCCAGGTGAATCAAAAACCACCATCCCCCCTTGGGACGCTAGTTTTTGTTTGTTTAAATATTTACTGGTAAGGGGTATTTCTAAAAAATTAACCCAACTCTCCAGGTACGTCGTAAAAGACCTCTTGTGAAAGTCTTACCTTGAATAAATTTTATATACAATTTCATTCTACTAGTGAAGATGTAGCGTCTATTTCACTTGATATGCACGCTAGGGGTAATTTCTAATTGATATTTTAGAGGTTATATAGAAAAAAATTATTCAATGTTAATGGTGAAACTAGGTGATGGTTTCTGATGCACTTAGGGGGTTGGATTTATTTAAAAACAATACTCGCTAAAAAACAGGACTGCCGACAGAACTAAAAACTTTAATAATGAAATAACAGAAGTTTTTTATTATTTTCAAATTAATCGTAGTATAAAAAATTAAAATTTCATAAATTTTAAATTAAAATTATTAACATTAGTCTGGTTTGTACATCTATCGGCGCTCCGAGCAACAATTATATAAATTTTATACACTTAATTGAAATTATAATTAATATATACTTATAAACAATGCACAGTATACACACATTGAACTTTCCACGCAGGTAACTTAACTTTACTTGCATAGATAAACACAGCACTAATGTTGCAGAACATGTCACTTTTACCAACAGCGCCGTTGCCGATTCTCCGTTCAAAAGTTCTTTTATGGAGAAGCCTCGATCTCACATACAATTCGTTGCTCATAGTTACAGATGTAATGTTAAAATTAACATGTCGGTGACGCGAACCCACAAGATTTTCCCCTACCAAAAATCGCTCAACTCCGCTAAAGAAGCTTCCATTTCAAAAAAATATAAAACGGGGTTTTTCTATATTTTGATGTAGAAAACAATTATATAATGTTAACGTTAGAAAGGGTGGTTCCGATGCAGGGTAATATGAATTTTTGAAAATCACTATACGTTAAAAAGATATTTTAATAAGGAAAATTATATTAGTAATTTGTTTTTTTTCAATTAATTTAATTTTTATCACTGAGGTAGGGGTAGTTTCTAACAATCTTGCGTGGTTGTGTATTTGAAAATGTTTTATATGATTGTAAGGCGATTTATAAAGGAAAGTCCAAGAGATCCATTAAAATGAGTTATTTAGAACATGTATCAACAGTTAAAACAATCGAACAGTGTCTGATTTATGCAAACATCTAATAGACATAGTATACGTAGTCGTTTCATCGCCTTCCAAACAGAGCTGACCCTACGTCTCACTTGATAGATCTCTCTGTTGTAAATGAAATCTCAGCCCAGTGATCAAATAGGTAGCCTGAAAGTAACCTTAGAACTGCCTTATATAAGGCGATGGTATCTTTTATAGAATTAACCGAAATTAGTACATTTGGTACTTGGTGGAATTTTTTACTTTTCGGTAACATTCTATATAAAAATAAACAACACTTGCTAAATTCTACAGTTTATTAAATAAATTTACACTACTTAGGCATTATCATACACTGGAAAAATATTAAAAAATGAAATATAAATCCAGCTTAGAGCTTACAATACAAAAAGAAATCTCTGTAAACCGATCATCAATAATAAATTAACCCCGAAAGCCTGATAAAATTGAAAAAAGGGGTGTTTACAGTATTAGTTGTTGTGATTGTGATGCGATATACTAAACTTCTGAACGTGTAAATACATAGATGATATTATTAAACAAAAAACAGCTTATAGAATTTACCACCTGAGCAAGAATTCAGTAGCAGTTTAGCCACTCACTTGATAATGCCTAGGTAGGGCGAAACGCGTCGTGTAAATTTATTTAATAAACTGTGGAAATAAGCGATATCGTCGTTGTAAGCATAGGGTCTAACAAGTGCCTTAGCGTGGGTAAGTCCGGGGACACTACCGTAACCTGATGAGATAACCATCAAAACATTTATTCACGTCTTCTGCTTCTCTTTATTCCAAAACTTGCGTTGAATTGACTCCATACATTTTTAGTAACAGACAAATCCCACCAAAAACATTTCATGTAAAGAAGGTTGCCAAGACTCGTAAGCCCATACTGTTTCACTGTTAAAAAGTTATCAGATATCATGTGGTGCCAAGTCCCTAACTCTACGAGGCCTAACTCTACAACCCCTAACTATTGGTCTGGTCCAAACCCTACATATTGGTCCAAAAATTATGGCTTTGCCGTTTCATTAAAGACCAATGACCTAATTTCTTACTGTAAGTTCATAGGAATTATTGTGCGACGGCCGCGAAATTGCCAAACCATACTTTTTGACCAAGATGTAGGGCTTCTAGAGTTAGGGTTGTAGAGTTAGGCCTTGTAGAGCTAGGGGCTTGGCTCCACATGAGATCTGATAAATTTTTAACAGTGAAAGCAGTATGGGCGTGCGAGTCTTGGCAACCTTCTTTACATGAAATGCTTGTGGTGGGATTTCATTTCTTTTGGTAAGATGCTCTAGTTCTTTATATTTTTTCGGCCTGTATTTCGTGTGCGGCAGCTATTCGTTTTTTCATAGCCCACAATCTATCGTTGTCTGTTTTCATTGTTGGCTTTTTATTTGCAATAAACGATAAATCAGGGTGGTACTTAGCTATTTACTGATTATATTCAACTGTAACTGACTATTGTGCTTTATTTATGTTAACTTTAAGCAGACTAAATTATTTTTCCAACAAAGTAAACACATGTACCTTTTATTAGCCGAAATAATAAGAAATCTCTGTTTAAACCAAATTTTCATCCAAAACGCAAGCAGTAAATCATGGTCCGACCATGGTGTGGTGCTTATATTTTTTTAAATTTCTCCTTTCGTACAATTACGCCCTTTTAGGCTGAAGACTGCTTGCTAATTTCTTAAATACGGTATGACTATTTTTACTTCATTCGAAAGATTGTTTTGTTAACTTCAAGTAGAAAAAACAATCTTTTCATAGAAGCAATAGATTATGCATTAGGACAAGTTTAAAGAAAAATCATCCCCCGGCGGCCCTTCGTTCTGGCGTAGTCGAGTGAAGAAGGTATTTCTTGCACGCCACCGGTTCCTTTCTTCGTAGCACAATCACTTTTTGGTTGCCTATGTACTAATAACATCTAGCTTTGATATCTTATTTCAGCTTTCCAGAACTTTTAGAAGTACCTCCCTATAAGAAATATTATATACAGACCTGCAATTTGGAAATTATCTTATGAGAAATTGTTATATAATACACAACCAGTAACCCTTTTCGAGGGGTTGGAGGATGAAAGTTGCAGATTTCTTAGTTTGTTTGTTGTTTGTGTGCTAATCCTAGTGTGCATATCAAATTTCAGCTTTCTAAAACTTTTGGAAGTACCTTCCAATAAAAAATTTTATATACAGACCTGCATCCCCTTTATGGGGGGTAGACGGTAAAAGTTACAGATTTCTTAATATTTTCGTTGTTTGTCTGCTAATCCGAGCCGGCATACCAAATTTTAGCTTTCTAAGACTTCAGGAAGTACCATAGAGGTTTTGAGGACGGAGGCTTTGATGATCATGAGTGGCGAAATCGACGTATTTCAGACATTAATATAATTTCTAAAGTATAAAAGCTGGAAAAATGAAACTTGTGTGTTTCATTAGTCTTAGTAACTTCATCTTATTCTAAGAATTTCGGCTGTCTGATATTATCTAGGCCGAAGATATGAGAGTTCGAAAATACGAAGAAACGTTTCGAGAAGCCGTAGGTAGCGCACACTAAATTTTGCTATCTTGGAAGCATAGTTATAGCGGACGGGGAGCTAAAACTGATGTAGAGGCTAGCAACAATAGAGCTCGAGTTGCATTTAATACTCTTGCTTACATGGCGCAATTACAACATCTCCAGACGGCTGTTCAACATGGAAAGTGACCTGTCAAATAACGACTAAGCCTTTGTAAACCTTTACCTCCGCCGCATCCTTTTAATCAATTGGCCAGAGGTCATTACCAACGAAGACCGTCGCAGATTTACAGGCCAAGACGGGGCACCAGTATTCGTAGGCGAAAGTGAAAAAAGATAGGCCATACATTAAGTAAAGGGCCAAACAACAGAGCTCAAAAGGCCAGTTTTGGAAACTTTTGAACTTTAAACAGCAAACCGATGGTTATCTTACTTCACTTAGGTCGGGTTCTTTGGCACAAAAGACCTTCTTTGTCGTAGTGCCCAGCAAATAAGTAACCCATATTAATAATAATAATAGAATAAGTACTGTTTTTATTATATTGTTCCTATTTTTTGTTATCTATTTAATCTATCTATGGTTTGTGGTGTTGTACTTCTCGGCAGTCCTGCACCACTTTTGAAGATATAGTAACTGAGTCAAGCGCAATGAGGACAGAGTAGATTGAATATCCGTAAAGATTGCAATATATTGCCTTGTTAATCGAAGGCGTTCCAGCGGTGAACATGCCTTAATAATCGGGAACACCTTCGCTTAGAAGACGCTCGATGTCAAAGTTGTAGCTAGCCTTTAAGGTATCAAGCTGAGATCATGACTTAACATGCCAGTACTCAGATTTATCTGAGTCTAGTTGCTAGTTTGCTGCCGAGTCTGGCTGATTCTCTAGTGCTTTCGATCAAGTGCAGATACTCCATCCAAGCCTCTCTCTTAACTTCTCTGATGATATCTATGCTTGTAGCAGATGTTTAAGATGTCTCTAGTGATCTTTTTCCTTTGGTTAGACAAGCCTTTTATTTAACCACGGAAGAAAGGTTTTCGTTTCCCAAATAAATGTGGTCGAGATGTGTTTTACTTACCGTATTGAGTGGGGCTTTAGATAGGTATTCTTAATTGCAACAAATGTGTTTTGGGAGCTTTTGATTTTAATTCTTCGGTCATTATCAAACCCGGAAGGGGCTGCTAGTACAAATGTAATATTGCTCACTAAAATTGTAAATCAGAGCGATCCGGTATAGTTCGAATTTTATTTCCGCGAGTGTACATATACTGCTAAAATCATAACCTTCCTTTGGCTTTGCCGTATTCGGGTAAAAAACATAATTTATATTTGTTCGTTTTCCAACGGTCAAATTAAAGTATCCAAAGATTCCGTTAATTTAATAAATGTTCAACTAATCAGCACCACTGTAAGTTCTATTTAAACATTGGAAAAAACATCTTTTTAAGTGGATTCATATGCTGCTGCTTGTTAAGTTTTTATTACTTCTCTCCATCGTGCTGGCGAAGAGTTTTTATAATAAATTTCAATTGTAATTTTTTATATAAATAAAACTACCTTAATTGATTTCGACTATACCGAATCTTTTTTTGAAAACTTAAGATTAAATTTGAAAAAATGTTCTCACTTTTCTTTTATACAAAATAAATAGGTTATCTGTTTTCAACTAAAGGTTCCACAGAAACTAGCTCTTTATTTTCTTACCTTTGTAATCAAGTCACGATAGACATATACTTTTTAAAGGACACATTGGTTTTTTTAGAAACTGTTACTGTGAATATAAAAAAAAGTAATAAGTTTCATGTATGAAAAGTTTTGTGGCCCACTCTTTATGTAACACCTGTTTTATGAAAGTTATAACAAAATGACTGATGTAATCGAGATCTCCCATCCCACACCGTCACATAAAATCCACATAGTCGGAACACTTAATCTTAATCTAAGAAAAGACTATTTTAAAAATATAAGTCAACTGATTGAGGTAGTAAAACTTTTTTTGAACTCACTAATGGAACTAGTGCGCTAATTGTTTGTATCATCCGGGTGGTAATTGGCAGAGCGCCAGCTCATAACCGTAGGAAACGTAGTCTTCCATATATTCTACCAATCATGCGAGAGATATGATCGCAGCACTTCATTTTGAAATTGAGATAAACGGGCAGAGAGCTGTATTGCAATATTTGGAGGATCAAGACCCGTGATATTATTACGATTAAAGTGAACATATTAAAAACCCGGTTAACCCGGGCAATACAATTATCTGATAGGCAGATGGGGCTACTAAGGTAAAACTCTACGTCATAGGCATACAAATGAATACAACAATCTTCAATCACTTCAGGTAGATCATTAATATATAAGCTAAATAAGAGAGGACGCAGCAGTGAGACCTGTGGCACCTCGCAAGTAAAAGACAGCTTTTTCTGTCTGATAAATAACTATGCATGAGTGAAACAGTTGGATACGAAAAATTAAAATTGAGATATAGAGAATGATAAGACGCCCAAGTGGTCATCATCAAGAGGCTTGCGAATATTGGATGTTCCGTCGTTCAGTGCCATCTAAAAACCATGTGACTTTCGAAAACCCGAATGGAGGGAGCTGATTAAGTTATAGTCATCTCGAAATTGAACTTATTATTAGGATATTAGTTTTTCTAATACTTTGACTAGAAAACTCCAAAAAATTATTGGACGATATTCGCCTAGACTTTGACGTTTGAGATTTTAGGCACAGGAAGAACAATTGTAGTTGGGGGAAGTTATGGGTAGTCAGAAACGAGCTATGAATAGTTCCATGAGGACCTATATCATTGGATTCAAATTAATTCCACGATTAATTCCACGGATGACTTCCAGTACATCAACACATTTGTAGCAGAAATACTAATTGTTGGATAATCCTTTCAGACGGTTTGACGTTGTTACATTGGCACCGAAAGCGAAATATACAGATGTAAAATTAGAATACATATCTATGTCGTTGTAGTTTCCACGAGAAACTACCTTGAGTAATAACCTAACAACTATTTTAAACATGTCAATTAGGAAAGTTGAAAGGTTATTCACAACAGTTTATTGTAAGAATTGCAAAAGTAATGAGAAGAAGCTTGCTTGAAATTGATATTATGACATTGACATATTCCTTCCAATAATTATCTCAGCGTACCATCCAGATAGTTCACTAAAAACTTGCTCAACTCAAGTGTATTTTCTCCAGCAAAGTAATTTTGAGCGAAGTAAATAGGAAGTAAAAGACATTTACGAGTAAGGAACAGATATAGGAGAATGTAGAATAATCCAATAGAACCATGTAAAATAAAAAAAAATTAAGTGTATTAAGGGAGAAGCCTGGTAAAAGCACGAGAAAATTTACGCTTCTCCAACAGTCTGTATTCAATACATATATGAAATAATGTGTTAGGGTTGTTGAGCGAGTCCTTGGAGAAAAAGGCAAAGCGGTGTGCGCGATTACAGGAGTTGTGTGCGTCCTAAATTGAAAAATCATAGTTATTTTTAATCTCAGTACTTGAAACTAGGGAATGACGGGAAAGGATTATGGAAAATTTTTCATTTCCCAGGAAATCTGCTCTATTAAAACAAACATTGAAAAACAACTTAAAATTTCAGCTGTGTAGAACGCTGAAAAAATATTTTATGGAAGAAATCCCGCGTTATTTTCTAAAGAATAATTGACTGAACACAACAGATAGTTTTTTCTTAGATTGAGTTAGTAGTTGGCTTTTAATCATACATACATACTGCGTCTGAAAATCGTGTTCTGAGAAAAACGATTTCAAAAGTTCGACACATATCGTAAGTATACATATCGAGATTGAAGTGAATCGAGGCGTTGCATTGCCCCATAAAAGGACTTACAGCTCGAATTGAGATAAAAGAAGAGAAACAAATTCAGGCTGTTTTGTTATGACCTGAACAATTTATGCAATAAAAAAAAAGAAATTCCAGACTTTAAGGAAGTAGTGATTTTTAAAATATAAATTATAAATCAAATTTCACCGATGGTTTTTATTTAAAAAAAATCTTTATATATGTTTTGTGGATACCATTCGTAGAAAAGCTGTTTTGAGATAACAGGGAGTTGGCTTTGTTCGGTTAAAAGCTTATATAGCTCCGAAAGTTTTACGAATTTTTCAAAAATGTTTATCTTTTGAATTGTCTTAGCTCTTGGAGATTTGCTCAGAAGATTTGTTGATTTCTGTTCTCCCATATTGAAAGTTTTCTGCAACCTGGACTTTCGAATAACCGCAACTGCTTCAAAACTGGTGAAAACGGTTTAGGCGCAAGGTGTTCCTCAATTTAAAAG
Source organism: Leptarthrus brevirostris (assembly GCA_964036015.1). NCBI lineage: Eukaryota > Metazoa > Arthropoda > Insecta > Diptera > Asilidae > Leptarthrus > Leptarthrus brevirostris. The sequence goes on from OZ038374.1 coordinate 94,894,410, forward strand.
CTCAATGTGTTCGCAGCCTAGTTTCTTAGCACTTTCAGATAGTTCAAATGCCTGACTGTCGGACATTATAAAAATCTTTGCACCGAGAATACCTTACTTGTGTATCTCACAATATCAAATTTCGCTGGTATCAATCTCTGCTGAAACGATGGTTCGCACGATACTACTCGCTTCTTGGAGTTTACGTTTTGGCTCATCCGTCCGTGAACCATATGCAGATCTTCTTTGAAAGGAATAATTGCTTGAGTTCGTTTGCCCTCTACCTCGTATGGTCGGCCTAAAGGTAAATTGAATTGCAGTGGGATATAATAAAATAAAACTAAATTCACAAATATGAATTATTCGATTAAATAAAGGTTTAATTTGGACGTCAGTGGAAAATACTGGCAAGGTACTCTTAGTATTAGTATGAAACTCATGACTGTCAGTACCAATGACAGTACTGGTATTTTAACCCTTAACAATACTGGGGGGGGGTCAATATTGCAATATCAAAAATAGTTTTAAAAAAAAATTGAACCGACTTCACAAAAAGCACTGAAAAGCATAATTTTTAATTTTATATCTATTACGACATTTAGAATTCGGTGCAAATTAAAGAAACAAACCAAACTCCAACAAAAGTATTTAATCGTCCTTTTTTATGAACCCTTGAGCTGAAACGTTTAGGTAAATTTATATAGTATCTTCGATTATGGTTGGGTAGTTGTTTTGCTTCTTTAATTTGCACCGACTTCAAAATGTCGTAATAGATATAAAATTAAAAATTATTTTATGCTTTTTAGTGCTTTTTGTGAACTCGGTAAAATTTGTTTTTTAAAACTATTTTATTTTTCACTTTTAAGTGTCTTCTACTCTGTACAACAAAAAAACAACCATCCAAATCGGTCCACTCGTTGAAAAGTAAGGTTCAACCCCTACCTCGCCCCCCCCCCCCCCTCCCACCAAAAAAGTTTCTCGCGGTATCAATCGTACTCTACCCAAGAGGCAAAGAATCATCGAAATTGATACAAGCGTTACGAAGTTAGACTACCCCTCCCCCTCCCCTTCCCCCTAACTCACCTTAGAACCAAATTATCCTCCTATAGGTAATGGGGGATCATACTCTATATAACAGCAAAGGAACTATTCAAATCGAACCACGCGTTACGAAGCTAGACTACCCCCCCCCCCCCCCCCCCTCCCCCACCCTAGGCCAAATTTTTTCTCCTATTGGCAATGGGCGATCATCCTCTGTACAAGAAAAAAAGAGCCATCCAAATTGGTCCGCGCGTTACAAAGTTAGGTTTCAACACCACCCCCCACCCCCACCCCACCAACAATTTTTTTGGTCATGGGACTACCTCTGAAGTATGACCTACCAAACGAAAAAAGAAACATCAAAATCAATTCATAATTGGCGGAATGATCGCGTAACAAACATACAAAAAAAAACTTACAGTCGAATTGAGAACCTCTACTTTTTTTGAAATCGATTAAAAATAGTGGAATACAGAACAGCTCTGCTGTAATTGCATGTTTATAATGAGATTTCATATAGCTTCAAGACTTCGGTTAGACATGCAGATATCTGCAGACGTGATTCCAACTATATTATATTTTTCTTTGTTTTGGCTACCAAGGTCTTATGATCTTGTAGGATCACAAAGCCATTTTAGGCTTCAGTTTCCAGTCATTCCACCCGGTTATTAAAGCTTATGTGCCCTTTTCAGAACGTCTTCACCTAGTGCGTCTCTCTTTGCTATATAGGGTAAACACTCTAACTGTGCAACTGGGTTGTTATCACTTGGCTCCTTACTTTACAAAGCATGACATCCACTCCTTATGGGACTTTTAAAACTAAGTTATTGAATTTTTCTTCACCCCGCCTCTCACCGCGCCGCGCCTTGGGGTTTCATATTTGTGTTATCTCGGATGGCTAAGAATTGTAAGAAATCACTACAGGCTAGCCGGATAATTTAAATTTTTCTGTTTCCGGAGCAATGTTGCTGATCTCGGAATGCGGGATGATGCATTACTTCATGTGAGAATAATCTCTGCTTTTAGTCATTTTTATCATTTGTAAGTATTTTATCGGTCGTAGGAACTTGATTTTATAATGCTCGCTATTTATCACTTTCATTATATTTCGCCTTTAACTACACATCAATACATATACTGAGTACCTGCACATGAAACATTTTTTTAAATTATAATCGCCGTGAACATGATTGCCAATATGAAGACCAAACAGTAATTTTTACAATTCTTGTCTATCTGTTTCCCTGTTCATGCATTTTGCGGAAACTACTATACGAATTTAAAGAAAACTTGACACGTTGGTAGCTTATTTCCTCAGTCAACATTATTAACATAGATCTTTTTTTTATCCCGACAGAAAAAGGAATTGCTGCGGGGTAAAGAATTATATATCCGGAATGACTCAGTGTAATAAAATGAAACCTTCATATTTCTGTTGCTCACCAATAGATATCGCAAACGATAATGTTTTTGCTACTCGCTAAAAGTTTCCCTCACGAGTATTTTAACACGCGCTAATGTTTTGACTTAACGAATTTATGTAATAGAAATAATAGAAATAAAATAATTAAAAAAACAGATAGGAAAGAAGCAAAGATACTGGAACGGAGTCGAGAGAGAACGTTGTAGGTGGAGTAAGTGATAACGTGTCGACTTACCAATCCGGAGGTTCCAGGTGCGAATCCCACCGGCGGCGACGCGTGTGTTTTTTCTGCTGAGAACAGATTACAATAAAAAAGGACAGGGGAGTTGCAGAAAAAATACAAGTGGTTCGGAATCCACTTTACATTGTAGGGCTACTTGCATTAGTGTCTGGAATCGGGTAAAAATCTCCCGCCCGATGCACCACAACGGGTTACGGGATCTAGAGAGCTAGAGAGATAGAGAGAGAGATAGATAAAGAGAGAGAGACAGAATAGAGTGAGTTAAATAAAATGGTCTTAACAAGCTCTTGAATACATAATAGCTTAGATTTAGCTGTGCGTACAGTTCTGGGGATACGATAAATAGCTAGATTAATGAAGCGTGTTTAGTTGCAAATGAAGTCGCAGGCACAGCGACTACTGAGTTACCATGTAATCCCTTTCTCACTCCATCAACTATGATGAGTGGATAAAGATCAACACCCAACAAAATATCTATGCTTCCAGATCGATTAAATGTGGGGTCGGCTAAATGATGTCCTTCTAAATGATTCCAATCATTTATTTTTATTTGTTGATTAGGTAAAACATTTTTAACTTTAGACAAAATTAATGCTTTAAGTGGAACAAGCGCTTTGCAGATGTTTCGAATATAGTAAACTAAATATCTACAATTCTATATCAATCGCATCCCTAACTAAACTCAGAGATTGTACGATGCGCTCTAATGCAGATGACGCTTGTAGACTAGGATCAATGAGAGCTTTACAAAGTTCTTTTCGACCATTTGGTAATACGATAGTGACTAATGCTGTAGTTATGAGAATATGTTTTGACTTTGAAGACTGATTAATCAATTTGCTTGGATATTTTAAAGCAATGTGACCTGTCCTAGGCAATTTACACAAAGACCCTTGGCTCTTATTATCTCTAATTTAGCTTTCTGGTCAACATTTAAATTGACAGCCGTCATTTTCTCGACATTCCACTTTTAGCCCAAATTCTTCGTTGCACATGTTCATAAAAACTCTAGCCCCATGGACTTTACGTTACTCACTGGTACAGTCATAAGAGGCTTGGGGCTTAGTACTGGATAAAGATAGTTTTTCAGTAGCGTCATGTCCCCCCACCACCGTAGCATACACAACCTAAGTAAGAAAACCAGTCAAACATATTTATGTTTGTGTCTCTCCGAGGTACTATCCAGTTCAGTAAGAATATAAATGCCACAAGTAAAAATAGAAATTACTTGGTGGGAGAATAATTCTGGGTCTGTCCAAAAGCATAAAAGTGAGCATCGCTAAGCGGAATTCGATAATTTGTACCACGAAATTAGTCGGGTACAAATCTGAAAGTGCTGCTACATAATAAGACAGAACTCAAGCTCCATTATAATATCCCCTCGTGGTTTACACTCGACTTGAGAAGTCAATCTTACCGTCGATAATTAATAATGTCCACCTGTCCATTTTCCGCTCATACCGCCCTTCTGTGGTGTATTCCTGTCAGCCTATCACGTTTATACCGCCCTTCTGTGGTGTACTCCTGTTGGTCATTCGTTAGACTGTCTGTGGTGTTTGCTTGTCTGGCTATTCCACTCTTACCGACCTCCTATGGTGTATTTCTGTCGGTAATCCGTCCCCTTTAACTGTAGTGTTCTTCTGTCCGTCTATCCCACTCTTACCGATCTTCTGTAGTGTATTCCCGTCAGTCTATCCCGCTCTCATATACCTTCTGTGGTGTATTCCTGTTGGTCATCCGTCCCCTTTAGATTGTCTGTGGTGTATTCATGTCAACTCTCCCGTTCCACCGTATAAACATATTTTTCAAAGCGTAAATGCCTACCCGCAGTAAAAGAGAAACCTCGACTTATAGCTGGCAACGATACCAATTTAAAACGACGACAACTCACCAGACCATTGCAAATGCTAGCCTGAGGTTTCCATGTTACAAGTTACAATGCAATTAGAGTTAGTTTCTTTTACGATGTTCTGCTGCAGTAAGAAAAAAGCATTGGTTTATGTTTTAAAATTCCTTATTTTTGAGAACAAGTATTAACAATTGTTCCATTTGCCTTTATTCCTTAAAACTTCCTCTAAACGATTACTTATAAAGTCCACCAGTTTTTCTGACAATTCTTTTGGAATGCTTTTCCATATCCTTTTAATATTTATTGAAAGGTCCTGAAGAGTATAATTTTTATATTTCTGCAACTCACTGTCGATGTAGCTCCAGATATTCTAAATCGGATTCAAGTCGGAACTTTGTGCAGGCCAATCTTCAGGAATAGTTATAACCAGTATACTAAGATATTCAAAGACTATTCTTCTATTATGAAAGGGCGCGTTATTTTGCATAAATATAAAATTATTGTCCCTGAGGTCTCTAAGGGAGGGTGCAAGACCAGATTGAAGAATGTATATGTACACTTACGCGTTTATTTTTTGCTTTTATTGCACTCTCATTATTTCTCCTATATCTTGTCTTGTAAAAAAAGCCCACACCATAACGCCTTTTTGCTGATTTACAGTTCTCTGGGCACACTCGGGTAAGAGGGCCTTGCCGGATCGGCGGAGATATCGCTATAGTCTGTCTGACACTAAGGAAAACCGCGACTCATCAGACCATATTTATTTCCCGAAATCGTCATTTTGTGCAACTTATATATACTTTACGGAAAGCAACGGCACTCGACGACAGCGAAAGCTGCGTATGCCTTCTTCTTTTAAACGCCGAAAAACCATGCTGCAGGCGACACAAGGGTAACTTCTCTACAAGCTGCAAGATACAGGTTTCCGTTTCTCTCAGTGCCATCATTTTTAGATTTCGATCGTTTTGAGCTGTTGATTTCCTGCGCCTTTTTGACTGACTCGTACTCTGTGCTTTAAGCTCTTTCTTAATAAATAGTCCTCTGAGGTAGGTGAGATGCAATTATATTTACAGACTATTGATGGAATTTAATGAGAGATTTATCCGAAAAAAGAAGAGATTCCAAAAGAAAGGGGGTTTCGTTTAAAAATAAGACATTTCGATATCATAGAAAAAAGAGATTCGAATAGATATGAATGCCTATAGATTTTACATTTTCACGAAAAGTGAAATGTCAACCCTTCTCTGGGGTGGGGTGGATTGTAAGGGGTGCATTTTATGCTTTCATAATAAGTGAAACTTCAGCTCCCCTTGGGGGTTGTTAAGCGTGTTAGGGAGTGGCCGGGTGGTTAAAATCATCATTATTGTCATATTCGATATCAGCACACCAAAATGTCTAAGAATATACATACTTCTTACTTTATCATAAAAAATTATTTTTAAACCCTTCCTGGGGGTAGTAAGGGGTGCTAGAGGGTGACTGGATGATAGAGGTCATTTTTATTGTCATATTCGGTTTCAGCGCACCAAAATACGTATGTTTACTCGTACATTTTACATTTTCATAACAAATGGAATATAAACCCATCAGGGGATTAAAAGGGGGTGCATAATTAAAAACCATTTTTATTGTCAGATTCGCTTTCAGCTCCCCACAATTCATATGGGTAGGGGAGGCTACGCTCTGGGTTTGGAGACCTTTTTTTTGTTTGTGCCTATGTTATTATTATTATGCTCCACAGAAAGAAACAAATCATAAAATGGAGTCCATGATAGTTTTCAGGGAACGTCGGTAGGGAAATTTATATATATCGTCGCTTCAATAATAAACATGAACAATTGTTTTCTCGCTATCTTCGAATTTAAATATGCCAGAAGTTTCAGAAGAATCAATATGAAACTCTTTAAATTTTAAATACACGCCACTTAAAAAATAGTTGCCGGAATTTCAGTGGGAGTTGGCCAACTAATTTGTTTATGTCTACTCCATGCTTACAATAATTACGCATGCATTTTTTTGCATTTCTTTCAATTAAATATTGCAGTTTAAAAAATTCCTCCATATTAAGAATTTATTTATTTTTTTAGTATTAATAAATAGATGACGGAACCGACTCATCAGATATGTTGACTTTATTTATCCCGTTGCTATAATTTTCCAGAGGATTTCAAAATAATGGAATGAACTCACCAGGTGTATTGACTTTGATGAACGTTTTCCAGAGGATTCCATAATAATCGTATGGACATACCAGATGTGCTAATTTTAACCACGATTTTTCCGAGTACTCCAAAATGATGGAAAAATCATAATTTAAAAAATATTGTTATATGCCCCTTCTTTGGGTTGTTTTAAGCACCCAAAATAATATCAACTCGGCTATACGCCAGAAGCATAACAAAATTAATGAACAAGTATGAAACCATAGTATAAGGTCCAATATTATTGCTAAAAATACTTTCCTTTTACATTCAGCGACGGTTGTTCTTTGTCTAATTGTTTTAATGTTGGTATCAAAGATGCTGGTGCAATAAATGGAGGTAGTTCAAACTATTTCCAAGAAACAAATAGTACTCATTACGAACGCAGCCAATCCAAGAAGACATTCACCTTTTACACAGTCAATCCAATAAAATGTTAAATAAATAATCGAATCTAGCGCCCTGCGGCATTCCCACACCTATGTAAAAAGTTCCAAATTTTCTTAATAAATAATGATAACAACATGTAATCATATCACAGCTCACTTGCGTGTTCATTGACTCATATTTTAGCTTTGTACAGTCGCATACATATTTCGTCATACAGGTCAAGAAGATAAGACTCAGCACTTTTTTCTTTTACCTAAAATGATTCAATGAACTTTTTGTGAAGAGTTAAGATAAATTACTTTTTATTATGAAAGCAAATAATTTGCATTTAAGGCCGGTTAGGGTCTTTCAACCAACAAATACGCCACAAAGATTCTAAGAAAACTCTTTGCTACCTTAAAATTATTATAAATTTTAAAGTTTGCTTTATCTCAAGTGATGACCTTCAAATCTGTGAAAATTTCCTTTTTAGTAAATATTATTAACCGCTTTAGTGCTGAGGAACATTATCGCATTTTGTGCCAAAAGCGCGGAGAGCGCGAATACGTTTCTCTTAATCAGTAAAAGTATTGTGCCCATTATTGTTGGTTGCTTTTGCGGAAGGTATGATTTATACTTACTTTAATAATATAAATTTTGGAATTGTTTTTTTTTCATAAGTTATTTTGGTGTGTACTTGATTGTGATTGGGCTAATGTTTTTCTTGAACGTGACATTGACGTAGCTGTTTCGGTTTTTTAGAACAATTTATTTGCTCAGTGTATTCCTATTTCTAGATCTGGTAATTTACTTTTCTGTTATCCTTGGCTCGGTTATTCATTAAAGCAACTTACAATTGGAGAAATAAGGTATGGACACGTTTCTGTTTTACAATTAGCGATACGGATTTTCACAATTATTTTATTCTACGATATCAATTTATTTATGGCCTCGAACTCTCTTACAGTGCTTATGTTAACCGTATAAAAGATACTTTTTGTAATGAGCGAATACAGTTTTGAAAATTTGTAAACTCAAAACGACAAACCGATGGTTATCCTTCTACAGTAAGGTGGGGTACTCGCGAAAGTAGTGCGCCTGCCGTTATTTCAAATCTGTTCAGTGATTTTTTTAAAACTGCTTTTATTGAAAAAACTGTGATGATAAATTTTAATAATTTTACTCACTTGACAAAGTTTCCTTCAACTTCTTTGGAATTGAAGGATCTGTATTTCGATGACGAAGCAGCCGCGTCCGCCACATTCATTCATTTGCCGATCCGGATGGAGTTCCTGCCTCCTTTCTTCAGTACTGTTCTTGTTTTATTGTTCCTATTTGTGCTATTTATTTAATATATCTATGGCTTGTGGTGTCTTTCCCAATGTTTGGTAGTCATCTGTGATTATCCCCCTTCACAAGAATGTTAATAAAACGACATAACGAATTACAGATCCATTGCCAACTTGTGTTGCATAGGTAAAGTTTTTAAAGCTGTAGCTTTTAAGTTTCTTTTCTTTCATGCTAATCCTTTTCTTGGTTCCTTTCAGCACGGGTAAGTTAAGGGTAAGTCAACTATCAAAAAAACATGTTGGAATTCTCTAACTTCTGTCTTTCTGAGATTGAAGCTGGGAGTAAGAATGATTGCATCTTTACTGATTTGAGTAAAACATTTGACAGAATTAGTCACATAGTTCATATATTAGCTCTCCTTGATTAATTATTGACTGGCTTCGCTCTTCTGGACGTCTCGTACTCAGCGAGTATTGTTTCGCGGTTCTGTTTTTGAAACTATTCTCAATACTTCAGGCGTACCTCAAGGAAGACATCTCAGTCCACTTTGATTTATTATTTACATCAACAATGTAAGACAGATACAAACATTTTATGTAATACTGCTGACGCCAAGCTATTTCGTGTTGTTAATTGTCCGCGTGACTATGTGAACTGTTAAACTGTGACTTAGAGGCCTTTTATAGATGGTGCTCTATAAACCGTCTCCCCATTAATATTAATAGTTAAGTGTACGAAAATGTCTTTTTCGCGGAAGAATAAACCCCGAGTCACTTAAGCTATACTATCAATGCCGGCGTTTTAAATAGATTTGCCAAAACCAAAGATCTAGGAGTGTGGCAAAATTTTCGCTTTACCTTTGTCGACCATACCGACGCAATAGTAACGCCAATTCGACAATAGGGTATATTATAAGGTGGACAAAGGAATAACAATGATCATTGTATTATGCGGCTGCTTTATTGCACTTTTGTTAGACCAATTGTAGAGTATGCCTGTTTTTTTGATGTCCTTTTCAAAATGTACGCAGTCCAATGTAGCTTCGTACGGTTTACTCTTCGTGGTCTGCGGTAGGACAATCACTTCGTTCTACAACCTTATTCAGACACAAACTTTTAAGACTAAATTCTCTTTAAATTTAAGGCTAAATTCTCTTGAAGCTCCAAGACTGTTTTCGCCCCCTCTTTTATAATGTTTTGATATTGCTATTCCGCTCGTTCCTTGAAAAGTTTCGATTTTAAAAAATTCCATTAAAACGTACTAATTATGGTTTTCATCAGACTATGACTTCTCGTTGTGTTAATGAAAACTTTAATTGTAAATTTTAATTTGAAATGTGTTTGTATTAAATCCAGACTTATTAATTAAATTTATTTTGTTTTCTGTTTAATCAGGAATTTTATATTTAAGTTTATTTTAAAAACTATTTTAAATCTATTGTATATTATATGCTGCAAAATTACAAATCCACCCTGGAATTTGAAGATTTACTTATTTTACAATAAAATTACTTACACTTTCACACTTGTAAAATCACATAAAACCCTCTTTATTTTAAATGTTAATAATTTATTTGGTTTCCGTTAACATTCACGACTGCAGAAATTCTTTTGTTCATATTTAAATAAAATTTTTTAATAATTCGCCATACAATTTTCCCCATTCTTCAACGATGTCCTGTTTTAGTCATTCAAATGAATTTAATTGGCGTTCATCAGGGTAAACTTTAATGGTAAAAATTCCCCAAATGTTCTCCGTGGGCTTGAAACCCCGCTATTTTCTTTCTACTCACATGAATAGCAGCATTGTCGTGCTGGAACATGTATGTGATCCCATGGGTAATCCTGTTTCTAGGTGTAGATTGTAATTTGAAGTGCGAGTGAAGTTTGGAAGCCCAAGGAATTTTTTAACAAAAAAACGAAGGTTTTATCAAAGTCAAAGGGTATGAAGCCCCACACGTGCGTCGCATATAATGTTATAGCTTTACTAACCGCGTTGTAAAGCTTAAATTTGTTCGAAAGTTTTATATTTGGATTTAGAACGTATGTTCTCCATGTTTTTATGCTATTTTTTCCCATATCTAATCTTTTCTTCAGGTGTTTCTGGAATGAAAGACACTCTCGACTACTCGACACTCTCAATAATCACCCTCGTCAGACAAGATCCTGAAACGAGTTGAAGCGAGTCGCAAGACGATTAGGAGTGTCTTCAGTTAACATTTGGAGGGTGTACCATCGAGGAGGATTATGTCAATATCCCAGTCCAAGGACTATTGGAAGGAGATTCCGAGAGAAGATTATAATTTTTCATTTGGCTTTCGAAATGGGAGAACAGGGCGTTTCTGGATCGAATTATGTGCATGAATGGATCGCAGTTCACGGGGGATGGTGTCGACAATTTCCACAACCTCTATACCTGATCGGATACTAATTCACATAGGACGAGGGTGACCTCATTCCAGTCCAAATTCTGAACCAATTTATTGGTATCATCGACACTCATTTAATATGACCGCTCATTTTTCCGGAAATGCTTAGTAACCAAACCTATGCAGACATTTTGGAGAATGCCCCACCAGGTCTACTACATAGAGGATATCCCTCTGGATAATCTTAGGCAGTATTTTACCAACACGATGAAGCTCCAGCGCGTACTTCCAAGATTGTAGGGGCAATATTCAATGAGAACTTTCCTGACGAATGGATTGGACGAGGCGCACTTACTTCTTGGCCAGCTAGATCCCCACATCTTACTGCATTCAACTTTTTTATGGGCATGGCATGGCGTGTTAACGACAGAGATGAATTAGTTAGCAGAATTGCGCTACAGCAACGAAAATACGGGAGAGGTTGGCTACAATATAATACAATGGGTTCAGAACAATTCCTATTTAAAACTAAAGGCCAAATCAATATATAGCTCTATTTACAAGCTTGCTGCTGCGCATGGTTCTAATTATGGTTTTCATCAGCCTATGACTTCTCGTTGTGTTAATGAAAACTTTAATTGTATACATAACCTTCGATCTAAATTTAAAACGGTCTACGAGAAAAAAACTTAGTTGACAAAACTATTTTACTTGCAGTCAGCTGTATTTCACGTCACGTTAAGACTTATTAACTTAAATTATCTCTATATCAATAACTATTTATTACTTATAGCACCTCTGGACTTTAACAATAATGTAGCAAAGCAGGTTGTCCATCATATTCATACGAAAGGACCTCTTCCTTCCTCCGAATTCTTAAAAATGGTAAAACTGAGAATATGCCGTCCATATTAGTCTTCACTAGCTTCCCCTATATAAGTGCTTCCAAAAGAGGACATACATATCTGAGTTAAGGCCTCCACTCAGATGTGTCCTCTTTTGGAGATTTTCCCGCTTAAACGCTGCAACAATTCGTGATAAATACCATTTAGCCAAAATACAAGATTTTTCCATTAATCTTCACGGCTGCAAAATATTCTCAAAAAGATCCCGATTTCAGCGAGCGACATTTAAAAGACTGCTGTGATACTGCCTGTTAGATTACTTGAATTTTTGCGAATGGCTTTTGGTTTAAAAAATGGATACCAAAGATTTTTAAGCTTCCTTAGCCAAGTATTAGTATATCTTGATTTAACATTCATCTTTGTCGATGATATTTTAATTAGCAGCAGATCTTCCAAAGAACACAGAGATCATCTTACAATTTCATTTGAAAAATTTAACAAATGTGGACTTAACGTAAATGCAAACAAAAATGCGTATTTGAAGTAGAAGAATTAGGTTTCTTAGGATATACCATTTCTACCTGAGTAAAAATAACACTCGTCCATTCGTAGCCTGAAACAGGCATGCACAGTATCAAAACGCCTGAATGGCACTTAATGAGGCACGGTACGCCTTAGTAAAACATATAATTTTCCAAATGCCAGTCCGTTGTAGGTACGTATCAATAAAAGGCGCACAAAATAGCCCAAACCAAGCACGGTATGCTTACACTATTTCTATACTAAAATTTGAAAGAAAATAATAAAATTCTTTTCCTAAATTAACTCATTCGAGATCGACGGCGACGTCTAAAATAACGAAAATATTTTTACTCGGTTCAATAAAGATTACAAATGAAAATAGAAAAAATATAAGAACAAAAATAACAAATTTCAGGTAATTATAAACGTTATTATTATTGTCCTGACTCACCATGCGACCCATCGGCTTTTGAGAACAATTTTAATAGGTCTGTGAAGTTAGCCACCGAATCGAATGAAAATTCGTTTTTAATAACTCATTCATTAGACCAGGGAATGACCATGTTGACCCCGCTTTTTGAAAACGAGATATTCAAAAGCAAAAATCAGGGCTACCTTCACGCATTTTTCAAATTTTATGAAATTCGAAAATCGGTACCCTTCATCGATTGACCATCGTTTGATCGTCAGACATTTGCCCATGTTTGACGAACCGTAGAAAACGTTAATCCGGCCGTCAATTTGCTGTTTGGCAATTTTTTTTAAATTAAAGTTGCAAATTTTTTTTACATTTTCTTCATCAAGGCTAACTTCACACCCTCATGGAACCATTATTAGAGTGAAATTGAACAATCAGACACTTTCCCATGTTTGACAAGCCTTAGAGAATGTTAACCCATTCCTAAATTTCGTGGTCGACAATCGTAAGTTTTTTAAAAATCAAAGTTGGAAGTTTTTTTAAACTTCTCCCTTGGGGGTTAACTTCACACCCTCTCTGGAGCCATTATTAAAGCGAAATTCAACAATCGGACTGGTTTTTGGCCCCAAATTTTACCCTATAGTCACCATGAAACAGGCAGCAAATCATCTGTCGACGGAAAGTATTCGTAGTAGCCTTTATTTTCCCTGACGGGAATTTTTTCACATCTTTGATCGTTTACCCAATAGAAAGTATTAAAAATAAATTCAGCCGGTGTGTTGTACATTTTCTTACATTTGTATCTAAAATTGAGGCAAGCTCAATCATGCCTTATAACCTATAAGGGTTTTGCCTGTCCGCATACCAATTTGCAAGTTCATCGGATATGCGAAAGTAAGTTAAAACAAGTTAAAAGACACTCCACTATGAAGGTTTATCCACACATCAATCAATACTACTCTATCATACTAAATAACAAACTAGACATCAATATGCGTCCACTGATTGAACTTGAGAAATGCCTACATGCTTAATTAAAGTGAATAAAGTAAAGAATTTTCACCCGATTCAAGGATGAAAATTGCCAGTAAATTTACAAGTTAACACAAAACTGCGCTTCGAATGGCATCGGGAGGAGAGTGTACCCTCTATTCATAAGTAGAGTTCACTCTAATCATTAGTAGTGTGTACTCTCTAATCAAAAGTAGAGTGTACTCGACTTGGGCGTAAAGATTACGATCTGTTCGGGAGTAGAGTGTACTCTATACTCCCGATTAGATTGTGCTCTATACTCAAGAGAAGAGTACACTCCACTCTCGAGTAGAGTGGACTCTTTTCGGGAGTAGAGAGACCCCTCTAGTTGGGAGTAGAAAGTACACTCTACACGGGAGTAGAGTGTACTACCAAGTAGAGGGTACTCTTTATTTCCGAGTAGAGTCTTCGGGAGTAGAGAGTAGACTCTACCCTTGATTACAGTGTACTCTCACACGCCAGTAGAGTGTACTCTCTATTCTCAGTTGAGGCGACTATTCTCATGGGTAGACTGTACCCACTACTCTCGGGGTCGGATAAAACGCGGGCTATGCCCGATAAAGCGCGGGTATTCTGGGACAAAGCGCATGTATTCGCCGGTAAAGCGCAAGCAATGCGCGGGTTAATAGCGGGCAATACGCACGTTAAGCGCGTGTACGGTGCTTCGTCATAAAACAGCCCAACATTCTGTTCGACATTTGTTTGTTGGAATAACATACATTGCGATTTAAATATTGTAACTTGCACTGAAGTCTGACATAGGCTACATGATGAAAACGAAATCAAGTTGTACAATGCGCATGTCCCGAATTTCGGAAACCAGAAAAACGTCAGATGCCGTATAAAGTCAAGGCTGACTCGAACCTGTGGTGACTTGGTGTGGTGGAAATGATTAACGGAAATTCCTTGAACTAAGTTGCTGAACTTTCTAGAATTAAGCTAAGTAGTATAAATAAGGCTGACCGACTAGGCTGGTCAGTTGTATTTTAACCAGTGAAGTCATAAAATTTAATTGTTAAAGTGAAATGTAATATTGTGAAGAAATATTGTCAAGGAAATTGTTAAACGAACTAATTAATCGAAGTGAACAAACTTGTGAACATTTGTGAAGAGAAATAACTGTCTTAATTAATCCGTCGAGCCCGAAGAGCCCCATTTACGTTACAATATGCTCTTTGTTATTGAATAAACGTTGCCTGACGTGAACTTAGTTACTCATAAATTGTTGACAGCCAACTTTTAAAATAATGGAACAACACTTCTAATTTTTACCTTTCGGTTTTAATATGCCGTACACAAAATCATGTTTATCTTTAGCAAGGTTTTAGTTCAATTGAAATCTTTAAGAGATTGAAGAAACTGAAGATGCTGTATCTCTGCCTTGTCGTGATATCTTCGGTAGTGCATTACAATTAGTTTCACTGCATGATTTAGTATTCCTTTAAGTTCAAAAATCTTCTCCAATACAAATTTTACTTAAAACAAAATAATTTGCAAAATGCTTATTTCCTAAGTTTTCTTAGCTCGATGACCAAGATATATGCAACAGAGAATTTCGATTTTCATCTGCATCTTCTTATAATCGTTGAAAAGCTCATCATAACTCGACTGAATGTTCTCCCGTTCACAAAGGGTGTCTCAAAGAGTTTTATCTTTTTGGCTTAAAAGTTTTATGGGATAAATACAGCTCGTCATAACTAAAATTGTTAAATTTTGTTTTAATTAGAAATAAGAGTAGGATTGAGACAACCAATTTCTCTTACTATTATTTTCTAATTCCAAGGTTTTTCTGTAGCATAATAGGGAATTTTAAGTCGTCGGTGGAGTAACTGATAACTAAATAAAAGTGGGAGGTCCAGGTTCGAATCTCACCGACTCATGATTGCTGACACCAGATTACAATAAAAACGCCATGGTGGTTGCATAGAAAATATCAGTGGTTCAGATTCCGCTTTAAATTGCAGGTCCACTTGTAACAGCTGGATTATCAGGTACAGCAACAAAAGAGTGAAAATAAATTATGGGAATAGAGATAAATATTTTTCGGAATTTGTAGTTGATTTGCAGTAAAATATCGAACAGTTTTCCAATTACTTTTTTGGTGTGTTTCTCACTTTTAATTCTTATTCAAGTGTCATTTTGCGAACAATTTTAAGTACCACCAACTGATGCAGTACAAGGTACATTACAGCAGCGAGTTTTCATTTACTTCTTTTGCACACTCTGTAGGTGAGTTCAGCTCTGGGGTACCATTAAAATTGTTTCTCGAATTCATGTTTCTGAGAAATAGTACGTCCATTTTCCTAAGTTTTTGAAATCTGCTTTTATAATGTCTCCCGTCAGAATTAAATTCATCCAACCGCAAGGGTAGACAAATATTCAAAAACGACAAAAAGTTCATTGAATCGCCTGAGTGGGAGCGTAGAAATGAATGCCAGCCAAGAGAAGCAATGAAACTCATGAAACAATTTCATTTCATGAAGAGCAAAACCATAACGTACAACGAGGTGAATAGTTCACGGAAAATGTAAACCTGAGCGTTTCGGGGTTGGTAGCCACAGCCGGTCACTAAATGTAGAATTTTAAGTCTTTTCCTTCTACTAACTGGCCACGTTGCCTGGAATTTGTCGGGTAGCACTAGCCAGGGCAAACCGCAAGATAAACCCCACGGGTAAATTTGACGTAGAAATTAATTGTCCCTCGCGTGGTGCAGGTCCTGTGTTAAGTGCATTCAAGATGCATTCCACTGCCGAGCAATGAGCACATTTTGTACAGAAAATGTTGCAAACATTCTGTCTGGGCAGGAACTCCGCAAATAGACGTAAACGGGCAAACTGGCCAAAATGAAACTGTGTAATTTTCTGGATACATTAGACATCTTTCGGTTTGCAAATGATAGTATTCTGGACCAAAAGCACCATCCAGCATCAGCCTGCTGCGGAGAAAAGGATAGTGGCACACCATGGTCGCTTAATGTTTTATTCAGCGAGGATGGTACTGGGATGAAAGAAATTATGACAAGAACGGAAGTAAAATACTACTGGCTCGAACTCCCCTAAACTTTAATGTCTGGATATGTCTTGCGGGTAAGGAGTCTGCATAAATGTGACGTAAATTCGCACTGATTGACATGGGATTAATTGCGGGTATTCCCTGTAAGATAAGTGGTAGAAAATAAATTTATTTATTTTTGGGGCTTTTATGTAAATCTAACGAGGTTTTCACGATTTAAAACGGTTTTTAATGGATTTAAAATTTCACGACATAAAAAGTCATAAGTTCACTAAATCCAGATCCAAAATGGATACGAGCCTTAAAAGCAATAAACGGTATTATTTTCTTCCAAGGATTAACAAAATCTTTTTACTTTTAAATGCTTTTTTCGAAAACATCCTATACCGGTTTATTGAAATCCTCTGATGTTGCTATGACAGCATACAAATCAGCAATGAGTTCTGTTAATTTATGAAAAAATTTTCTAAGAGGTTCTTAAGAACGATAATATTTTTGAGGATTTCCTGTTTTGATTTAAAATTAATGAATAATTTTTTTATTTATTTTTTATTCTAGTGTGATAGTTGTTGATTGTTGAGAGTAGTTGATTAAAAGCCGCACGGGACGACTCATGGAGTCGCTCCGTAGAGAAGGAATGCATCCAAATCAACAAATCGTGGCGACAGTTCAGGTCCAGTTGGAGAGTCGATGTAATAGACCCCTTATGCCACAGAAGGGGCTAAAGAAACTAGAGAGAGATAGTTGCTGCTCCTTATGAAAGCCCCAGGTACGAATCCCGCCGACGGTGACACGGGGTTTTTTTCTGCAGAGAACAAATTATGATAAAAAAGGCCATTAGATTTTCCAGAGAAAATGTCATTGGTTCGGTACTCACATTAAATTGTAGGTTTGGTTTGTTGGTTTGAGTGGTGAGAGCCGGTCAGCGAGCTGCGAGACCAGCCCTCCAATTAGAGCTAAATGCACCATTTTGTCTTGTAAGACCTAGAAGTTGTACACAGCAAATCACACGCACGCGGTAAAGAACAAAGACGCCGATTAGGTGTAAGGAATGTTCTAACACTAATCTGTGGAGTTGAGGAATTGAGCTAACTCCTCAATTTTTACTCTTCAGATTGCATGTAGATTTTAAAAGAAGTATTCTCCCAGTCACTTCTTTCTGATGCTCCCGAAGGCTGGGGACCTACAGAAAAAGTAAAGTACGGTTTCTCTTTCATTAAGGATGCCGCAGCGGCATTGAGTGTTGAGAGGAAGTCCCAGCCTGCTAAATGCAGGCCCGTGCTGACGCCGACTATTTTTGAGATGAGTTCACGAAACCTGCTGAGCATCTCCGATGTTCTATTCTTTTTGAATCTCCGCCAAGTGGCTCTCGAAATGGTACAGGTAGAGGAGGCGCTCCCTCTGAGATAAGCCTTCGCTAATAAATATTGAAGAAACTCCCTTTTGAGCGTATTTAGTGGAATGTGAACGGCTTCTGCTTCGCGAGTTCTTCCGCTCTCCCATTCCCTCCAATCTAACTTGGAACCCAGAGATATTGAATCTCACTCCAAGAGAGGTCAGTTTCTTCCTATAGCTCCTTACTAGCTTTGAGGAGGAGGTAACCGAGTCAAACGACTTCATGACAGCCTGGCTGTCAGTGAAAATGCAAACCTTGGTCATTGTCATTGGTACTTCACTGATCCCCAACAAACAGCATGACTTCAGGATTGTGAGGACTTCTACTTGGAATACTCTTTCGCTGTCAGGTATTCTGTGGGACTCCGAAATATGTACCGTATCGGAAAAAACACCCGCACCGACACCACAGCCCATCTTGGAGCCGTCAGTGAACAGTATGTACATTGTCGTAACAGTTGACCACTCACTCTTAGAATGGATTTTGACACTGAATCCCTTCGCAAAATCCAGATTAGATACAGCGTTATAAGATACTATACTATTAGAAGATCCCCTCCGTGTTAATTCGAGGATCCCACTGTGGCCGTAGGATTTTGGAACCTAGCAACCAGACTCTTTTAGTCTGACTGCACCACATGACGTCTGATAGGTTATGTGGAGATCTAGAGGTAGGAGGTGCAGCATGACATTGAGAGCCTCCGTTGGGATTTATCGCAGTACCCGAGCAGCCCAAATGCAAGCGGTTCTTTGCAGCTTGTTTAATTTGGTCTTGTTATACCCCTTTTCCATGACCGGCCACCAAACTAGGGAGCCGTAAGTAAGAAAAGGACAAACCACAGCTTTTTAGATCCGTAGGGTCATTTCCAGGCTTCTAGTTCAACTTTGGGTCGAGAACCAACCCCAACTACTTAACTTTGACAAATTTGTGAATTTTGGTTTTTGTAGTCAAGAGCATCAGCTTGGTCCTTCCCGAGTACACAGACAGTCCAAAACTTGGCCTAGCGCGATTTCCGCTATGTCGCTGATTACGGGAAGAAAGTTTCCTGATACCATGATTGCCAAACTGTCGAGTTTCAGCAGTATACTATGAATAGTAATGAATACCTTCAGCCAAAGCAGGAGGAACAGAACTCCTCCATAAGGCGTACCCCTACATATGTGTCTAGTAACGCGACTGCTACCCAGTTCGGTCTGTACTACCCTTGATCTTAGCGTCGTTTAAATCCAACAGCCACCTAGAGCATCAAAGATAGATTCAGAGAAAAGGTTATTGAATGCCCCTTCAATATCTATGAACGCAGCAGGAGTGAATTCCTTGTATTTTAATGAGTGTTCAATCGTACGTACAACTTCGTGAAGAGCCATGTCTGTGGATTTTCTCTTGCAAAAGGCATGTTGGGATTGTGACATATGGTTTCTATTAAGAGTTTACCTAAGGTAAACATCGAGCACGCGCTCCAGAGTTTTAAGCAAAAAGATATATCTGAAGTCCTTTGCCAGTTTATTACCCCTTCTGCTAACCTTAAGGATGAGCCCAACCTTAATATTCCTCCAGGTCAACAACAACCCCTGAAAATGGCCCCTGTAAATGGCCACCAGCCACTTCGCTACTAAGTCTGGCAACTTCTGCAGCATAACTGGGATGATTCCTTTCGTCCCAGGGATTTGTATGCAGCAAAGCCGTTCATACCCCAGACCGTTCTTTCTATGGTGATAATGGCTTCCACCTCGCTGTTTTGAATGTAGTTCGTAGCCGAGTTTTAGGTCGCCGATGTGCTTTGGCTTTCTTTCCTGCAACCTGGGTAGTGAGCATCCATTGGAAGCTACAGTGGTTTGTGTCCACGACCCATCCGATCTTCTCAGAAAGGAAGGGTTGGTGTACGTTTTAGACAAAATTCTACTTAGTCTAGCTGCTTCCCTGGAGCTTTCAATAGATTGTTATTACTTCATCGAAAACTGTTTCTTGGTCTCTCTGATGGCTCTTTTGTAAACCTTAAGGCAGTTCTAATAAGATTCGAAGTACTTATGCCTGTAGGAGATATTGACGATGTCTCGGGTAATCTTTCTGATATTACAGAGATCTCAACTTCACCAGGGCGCGAGGAACTTTAAGCTGAACCATCGATTTTTTAAAGGAGTCTACCCTTGATTCCAGCTCTTGAATACTTTCAATGCCTACATCAGGTAGTTTTTAATTTAAAATTTGACTGAACTTTTTCCAGTTTGTCCTTTTGGGGTTTCTGTAAGGCTGGGGCTTTTCACCCGCCAGATTAAGATTGAATATTATCCTGTTATGGTCGTAGAATGACCTCAGATCCGACGCTCTCCAATTCTCAGGATGATTTAAACACCTTCAAGGTTAAGTGTGGATCAATTTGCCTGCAACTTAACCTGGATAAATGTGAAGTTGTGTCGTTCTCTAGGAACGTCAGTCAGCTCGTCTTTGATTATACCTTTGTAGATACCACTATCCATCGCGTGCAGTCGTGATGTTACTGATCTTGGTGTGAAGCTAGACAAAAAGCTCGCTTTCGCTTTGCACATAAACTGTATTGTGTCTAGGAGTAATTCAGTTCTGGGTTCTGTCAAGCGGTGGTCAAAAGGGTTTTCTGATCGTTAGACCTTAATTCACTTATCTTTTTCTTTGGTTAGACCAATCCTTGAGTATACATCTCAGGTTTGGTCACCTTGCTATTCTGTTCATTCTAGACGCATTGAGTCGGTACAGCGGAACTTTGTAAGGTTCGCACTAGGAGACCTCCTGTGGAATTATACACTAAGGCTTCCTCCATATGAGGGTCGCGTCCGATTGCTTAATATGCACTCTTTGGAGGCACGACGCAGAGTTGCTGACATGGTCTTTATTCACCAGCTTTTGAACTCGAACATAGATTCTCGTGCCCTCACAGGTAAGGCTTCTTATAGACATATAGCTTTAGGAGATTGCCTTTATTACATTTCCTTGACTCTCGGTCTAACTATGTATGCATGAGCCCATAAATCGCATGTGTAGAGCCGTTAATATGTGCCCTGTTTTCGATCTAAGTCTTACTAAAGATTCGCTTAAACGATGTCTGTTTTTGTGCACTCCTGATTGTTATGTGTGTGCGTAGTTTGGTTTTGATTATTTATATTTTTTGCATTTTGGTGTGGGAGCCTCATTCTTCTCAATATATTGTTATATTCTGGCGAATAGGTGAACTGATTCTAGGCTCCTGCCTTGGAAGTGCGCCTTCTGAGTTAGAAGAGTTAATTCTACAAAAGAAAAGAAGAATCATCAAAATCGGTCCACGCGTTACAAAATTATGCCCGGTCATACATAAAAAAAAAAAAAAAAGACGTGTCGAACTTTAAACCTCTTTGTTTTTGGGAAGTCGGTTACAAATACCTCAGCATCGCAGTAATACCGGTCTTCATAAGCCCCCTGTAATATTAATAAAATTTTTTTTCTACTTTATTAATTTAATTATTATTATTACTGTTAAGTAATCAGCCTTTGATGAATCTTGAATGAATAAATAGATATTATATGTATGCACATGTTGTGTAAAAGTCGCTCCGCTTTGATAAGGGCTTTCGGTTAGTCCTGAGTGAGGTTTTCTGAATTGTTATCTTGTTTTTCGTAATTTTTAACAGCGAACTTTATGTTCAATTTATCGCGTCCTGTTCACTTTCAAAGTGCAAGAGCATCATCTAGTTAAAAAGACGCATCGAACCTTTTGGCTTAGAACCGATATTATATTTAGCTTAGTACTGGTATTTCTATTTAAGAATATGTAAGTTTTGTAATAGCTAATCCTTGCTCTATTTCTTAATTAAAATCTTACAATATTATTGTATCGCATTTGATATACATATTTTACGTGATGTTTTATCCTGTTTACTTTGTTTTATTGTCCACTAATTCCTTCTTTGTAATTTTTCGCTTTCAGTATCAACGTAAGCCCCGAGAGGATTTAGAAATGCGATTTTAAGACGTTCACGAGGATGTGCGAAAAGGATCACCTCAACGAAGCGATAAGAAAATGAAGTTCAAGGGGATTTCGCATTTTATCCGGCAGTTCTTTGTTGCTAACTAAACTTATCATCACAATAAGCGTCGGGATTCAACTCTCATTTATTCACCAACTCCGATGGAAAATGAATTTTCAGTGTCAAGTGGAAAATTGTTGAGAAGTGCTAAGTGCTTTCTTTCGTACGCTGTTTTTTACCATTATTCTCTAAGTTTATTTGTTCCTTTTTTGGCCCAGCTTGGCGTCATCTGGACAGGTGAAAAGTGAAAAGAATTTCTTTTCTCCCTTCAGAAGTCACATAAACTTTTGCGGATGATACTGTTCGGGAGCAGCAAAAAAGAATGGAACTCATGAAAATCGTGTGGCTCACTATAATTCTTGTTCTACGGACCGAAGGTAAGTTGCAACTTTGTTATTTTTAGATTTTTCTTTACGTTTCGCGGAATGTTATGCAAATTGGTTGGCCAAGTTGGCAATTTATGGAGATACTTGAAGCGCCTTTAGAAGCACTTAGTCTCAACTTATTGTAAGGATTTACTTAATTCGTTTACTTTGTAAGAGGTCTTAGAAACTTGTGCTGTAACTCACGCGTAAGGCGTTTTATTTCAAAAGTTTCTTCGTTATATTTTTTAATTCATAAACTATTTTATAAGGTGTCATATATATTTACATATACATAGAACTTTGAATACAGAAATATATTTTAGAAAATGTATTCTTCTTTTCTCTTTTATAACATATTGAGTTTACTACATATGCTTACCACCAAAGCCAACCTCATCAATGTTTTCCCCAAATTAACGAGCCGTTACAATTTCTCCCATTTCAGTTGAGTATAATTCAACCCGTCAAGAGGCAAACAAGATAAAAAAGGAAATTTTTCGTTTTATTCAAACAAAGTCTTGTGACATAAAGATTTATCCTGCTTTCGAGAATCAGCACCAACCGGCTCCTTTTTTATATAGCATCGCCTTGGTGTATCCAAACTAGTTTAATTTCACGGTTGGCGCCTTCGGAAACTTTCTCCCTGAAACGCCCGAAAGGTATAACTCAGGGATTTTGTTCGAAGACGAAAAAGGATTAAAAGGGTTCAGTTTGTCTACCTTAAAGTATACTAGAAGAGACACATATAAATTCCTTTTGACTTCCAGTTGTTTATTTTTTTCTGAATTCCTTAATCGGATTATTTAGGATTTATTAATCACGGATTTTTCAATACCATGAAAATGATTGATAGAAGATGAAGTTTGATCGGATAAAATTACTCTAACAACATCATATAATTATATAAAGTGAAATGAGAAAATAACTGCTAACATTAGACTTAAATACACCTGCAATGTCATAAGGTCACATCTAGCAAGCAGTTGTTTATGTAGAGAAGCTGACTACTTAAGATATGATCATATTAGAGAATTAACTAGCTGAATGTATCCGGCGATGTTCGAACTTTAAGTAAGCGTCATTTTTAATTAATTTTATATGTCACCACCTTCTCATCCTCACCCCTTGCTTACGACCACAGTATTAAATTTTACCGGGAGTGTATTTGGTGCAGCTATCCCGATTTAGCGCTAGCATAATTTTCAGCGCTTGATGTAAGCGGCGCCACTAGATACAACTGATTCGTACTAGCGATGAGCATTAAACTTCCGATTTCTCTGCCCAAGTAGTCACATTAATAGTTTGTACTTTAGCTATGATTTCGTTAGAGAAGTTGCTGAGTTTTTGAGGTTTATTTCATTAAACTATAAGGATAATTGATTTGTAAGAATTCTCTCTCTGGTTCCTTTAACCCGTTGTGGGCCATAGGGCGTCTACTATGCCGACTCTCCACCTGGTCCGGTTCTGAACCAACGCCTTGTGGCCACGATTTGTTGATCTCAGTACCTTCCCTCTCGACAGATCTTCTCCATTTTTTGTGCTATCGTCCAATTGGGCGTCTTCCTTTGATTCCGTGGGGATTTAAATCTAGAGTACCCTGGGCGATGCTATTTGGCCCTTTTCTGAGTGTGTGGCCTATCCATTGCCACTTTCGCCTGCGAATACTGATGCCTATCCCGTTTTGGCTTGTAAGTCTGTGTAGGTCTTCTATGGTAGCGACCTCGGGTCAATGGATGTAAGTGATGCGCCGTGGACACCGGTTGACAAAGGTTTGTGGATTAGATGTTATTTTACAGGTTACTTTCCATATTGAACAGATTTTACGTTCGATTCGAAGATCTGGAGTTTTGTGCGTCTGAAGATGTTGTTATTGCCCCAGACATCAACAAAAGTATTAAATGCTACTCGAGTCTTATATTGCCCTATTTGCTGCTCTTCCAGATAAATTATATGTTGTCTCCTGGAGACCAAGTTCATAAGTTTGGTTTTAGATGCATTGATTTTAAGTCCTGCCCTGCGACCTTCTTTGCTCAGGGCTTCGGACATTTGGGCCACATGTCTCCGTTTGTTGAATAGGAGACATACATCTCGGCATAGTCAGGAGCGTAAGGTGCTTAAAAAGTCTCCAACTAATCCCTCGCGACGGCTAGTCATCTAGGGTGCTCCAGTATATGTCATTATTGACGATCAGGAAAAACAAAGGTGACAGTATGTATCCTTGTATCACTCCATTCAGCACTTGGAAGGGCTCCGACAGTTTTTACTGATGTAAGATGCGACATTGGGCTCCATATATATTCGCGATCGACCTTGTCAAACGTCTTTTCAAAATTGACGAACATTAGATGTAAAGGGGACCTCCATTCTGCGGATTGCTTGATGATAATTCGTAGGGTGTTGATGTGATCGCTGCAAGTGAAACCCTCGCGAAAGTCTAACTGTTATTCGCTAAAAGTGCTCTCGATTGTATTCTTGATTCGCATTAAGATGACTTAAGCCATCCATTTGGAAACTGCAGTTAAAAGACAGATACCGCGCCAATTGCTACAACTCCTCAGGTTGTGAGCATTAATACTCATATTTTAAGTTGGTGAAGATAGCTTTTCTTGATAAAGTTCAATTTCTATGATTCATACCAACCCGTTGTTAAAAAATTCAATTGGAAAAATTGTTATCTAATCTAAACCTTATTTTTGTATACATACATCATTAGATTTAAGAGCATATTTATCAAAAATTCGATTAGATTTGCAAAACCATTCACCCAACACAATTTGATAAAAGTAAGCAAAATTCGCGTATGTCATCGAGCCTGAAAACTATGGCTTCGATACTAATATCGTTTTCGATAATGTCCGTATATAAGTAGACAGGGCGTTTCAGATCTGGTGCGCCAAAATAACTGGGGTGATAGATCTCAAATAGGCAAACAAAAAATTGTATAGCAAGGGTACGGGCAATCTCAACCGTTTGGGAGTTTTGGGGTGATTCATAAATCTGCAATTTTCACAGTATACACATCATTATTGTATTTTTAACATTTGGTCTGCTCGAGCCAGCAACATCAAGGATATTCCAAAGAACTACTATTCCAATAACTTTTAGATAATTGTCAACAATATTGATCCAGCTCCTACCATTGCAGGTACAGTCACTTCCAAAAGTAAAAAAATGTTTTGCGATTACCTAAAATTCATCATGCTCCCAAATTTTCTCCGAAATTCATGTAATTAATACACCTGTTTTATATTTTTATTAAAACTCCCTTCTTATTACCTTTCCAAAAGGTTACAAGATGGCAAGGATTAGAAAAACTGCATCTTTAACAATCCCTGACTACTTAGTTGTTTTATTGCACTTTGGGAGGAAATGCTTTAAATAAAGAAAATTTTTAAAATACAGGCTGGAACATGTTTTTTTATGATACAGAGGTAATTTGTTTTAATTACTGCTGCAAAAAAATTATAAAAATGTTAGTTTCATTTTGTCTTATTGCCGATATTAGCTTGTGTTATGCAAAGTTCGCATCCTAGTATCCTGCCGTCCTGTTACTAATTCCTGATCAAAATATAACAGGGGGTCCGTCAGCAAGAATCTTGATCATAGTTAGGGCTTCACGATACTCGAGATAAATCTCGCTGCCGGTATCGGTCTCGACACGATACCGAGACCGGCAGCGAGACCAATATCATTGGTAACAGTACGATACCGAGAGCGAGATTGAGGTGACGAGAGTGGACGAGATATTAGTTTTTATCATTTTATTGTGGAAAATTTTTTTTAGTTGTTTCAGCTTTTATGTTGCTCCGAAAAATTCCAATTGTGTCATTTATGGGGCATATAAGTATACACTGCTCTCCCCAATCGCTTCTTTCTACATTATTTCCTTCTTCAGATATTTTGACGATGGAAATATGAAGAAAATGCATATATACATAGATATACCACTTGTCCTCGCTCCCCGTTATTCCACTGAAATCCCCTTTTTTTTATCTTGCCGAGAGCGAGATCGCACCGAGACTGGCCTTTATCTCGCCGAGATCGAGATCGAGAGCGAGATCGTCTTCACCTTGACGAGACCAAGACCGAGATCTGCCAAAGTCTCGGTCTTGTCTCGGTGCCGTGAAGCCCTAATCATAGTTGACAAAAAATCGATAACAACGGGTGTTCTTAGACTGTAGATAGTAGAAGACTGAGAAGAGTAGAGAAACTGAAACGGAGAACACAGAATTGACATTTTTTGTCACTTAGGAATAAGTAAAAATTTACAAGAAAGAGAGCGCAAGAATATACAATTATTTTACTAAAATACGTATTACGATAATACCTGTTGTAAAATATTGCGGCAACATAAACACTTTACATAACTTCAAAACAATGAAAGTTCTTTGTTCGGTGTATATTCGACATCTTGTAGCGCGGTTCCTTCAAAATTAAAATGTTAAACTTTACGCTAGGAATTTAGGGTACTGAAGCACGCGTGGTAAAGTAATCGGATTTTCAAATAACATGTCTGAGATGTCAAACAACTTAAATTTATTTGTGATGTGTGGACCAATTTGGATAATTCTGTTTCGTTGTATAAGCTTGCCATGGCCCAGATTAAAAGAAGTATCTAGAGCTTAAAATAAACAGAACAGAATTCCAAACTGCTCCGGTTAGAGTTCGCAACTAAAAAAACGAGAAAAAAAACCAATAAGATCAGACGTCTGCCCGTCTTGTCTTTTTCCTGAAAACATTTCCACTGTTAAGCAATAAATCTGAGAAGAAAGAAAAAGAAATTTACCACCAAGAAAATATCTCTTATTGTAAGATAAAACTACCTTATATTTCCTTAAAAAGTAGGTGGTACCTTCGTCTTTCGATATAACACATTGTGCTCCACCTAAAATGCATACAAATTTATTAGAAGAATTCAAGTACAAACTAAAAGCAATAATTCAGTCACTTAAGTCACTTAACACTTAAAAGTACCACTGGGTGTTAATTAAATTAATTACTATAAGGCACAAAATACTTTTGCAGATTTTAAGTGAAATATTAACTTAGTTCTGATTAATTTTGTTAAGAAATTCACACTTAAAATCTGCAAGTGAGAGATGTAAACATAAAAACTTACAAATCCTAACCTGGAAATGTTCCAAATCCTCCCACGACGTGCTATGAAGGTTTCTCGATGATTAGGGGCTGTGTTGAAGTATTACGTAACTCAGTTAGGTGGGGTGTGGGGGGGGGAGCTTATGAGACGTTACGGTGCGTTATAGAGTGGAGAGGGATCAAGCAATTTTTAAGTTTTTGTTAAAATTAAAAGTCCTAACTCTTCACTCGTGACTCACGGCTCAGTTTAAATGGAATATCTACACTACACATATTTTTTTTACATACGAAAAGAGTCGCGTCACTGAGTATACAAAAGTATATCCGTACCTGAGAGCAAAAGCGTATTAAGTCAAAAATTTAAATTTTCCGGTTTTTTGTTTTCTTTTGATCATTATTCATACAAGTATTATCTAAATCAAGTTTAATTCACTAATTTATGCAGGCTACAAAACAAGTAGAAATAATATTTATTTGCACTTGTTTTGTAGCCTGTACAACACAATAAATTATTGTATTTTATGATCACCTGTAAAATTTAATATTTTGTGACTTTTGCTCTGAGGTACGGATATATATGGGAAATAACCACAATTAATTGTGTGCCACGAATGCATAGATTGGTCTCTAAAAGTCCGACCGTTGTGGTCAAGGAAAACCACCTGAATTACAAGCCAAGAACTTAAAAATTTCACGCACACACATTAGGGAAAAAGAGGGCTGAAATTTCCTTCAATTTACATTGCTTCTTATACCGGTATTTTGCGCAACATAATTGAAATTTTAAGGTAAAAATAATCATATAAGGGTTACGTAACGTTTAGGGGGGCGGGGGGGGGGGGGGGTAAGTAAAAACGTTACGGCCCGTTACAAGGGGGAGGCGGTCAGAAATCTTCAAAAAATGCGTTACGTAATACTTTAACGCCCCGAATACTGAAACTCGCGAAAACGACTGAACTTTACGTTCCGATGTTGAAACGACCTGAATGGAATAGCAATTCCCGGGGATTGTTTAAAGATCTTACCTTTTCACGGCGAATTTAATTAAATAATAAGAAATTCGCTAGTTGTATAATTTTATGTATTGGCCATAAGAGGAAAAGGGGTAGCTAAAAAAATTTGGGGATTTGGGATAAGAAGAAATTCACAATTTCTTGTGCGTGCCCCAGGGCAGCCATCTAAGACCATTACTTTTCATAATTTATATGATGATGTGTTTCAGCTCTGAATAATTCGAGAATTCTTTGTTATGCTGATGATGTTAGGATTTTTCTTACTGTTTTACGTGTTTTTCTCTTCTTCTTTTTAATTACGGCTAAAGCTTAGGGGACATTTCTTTGAGCTTGGCTTTGGCCGTAAGAAACTGAGAATAAGGGGAGTGAGGAAACTTGAATGCCTTGTTTTTGCGTATAGTTAATTTTAGCCATTTGTCAAAGATTATGAAATATTTCTTTTCTAAATTTTAATGGGGCAGTTGGCTCCCTCAACAATTTTTTTTAATTCGTCTGGGGTTACTTTTAAATTAAATTTTTTTAGTTTTGGGAAATTAGTTATAATGAAACAGTTCACAATGTGTGAAAAAATATCGTCCCTTCCTGACCTTCTAGGTTCCTAAAGCTAAAATTCGATATTAGCCAATCTCTTCCAGGAAACCTTTTGGACCGCGTTTTCTAATAAAAACTGTGATATTAGTATTAAGCTTCGCGAGCGGTTTCAGTGACATTCCTCCATATGTTCTAGAAATTGTGCACCTTCTCTTACTTTTCTCTATTGTTTGTATAATTTCTCTCTTTGTGGAGCATGGAAGCTCACCTTGATTATCCCTTGTAACAAAACTTATATATCGAATTATTCTCTAATTGGTAACTTTTTTGGTGTTGCTAAGACTTTTGAGGTTTGTAGCGTTCACCGCTTTCGTTGTAAGCCTTTCCTTGGCTTTTTTAAGCATCGCTTGATAAAGGGCAGGTCCACGACAACCTATTAGAGTTTGAAACTTTTGTATTCCTGTGTGTGTTTTTACGGATTTTAGTAAGTCCTTTAATTATAGTATTATTTTTCTTAAATTGTCTCTTTTTAGGTTTTCTTCCTCTTTTTTAATTAGTTAGGCTCTCTCTTTCTTAACCCAGGGAAACCAGGGAAGCCATCTGTTCGGCTATGAATAATTAGAGAATTCTTTGTTTTGCTGACGATGTTTTTCGAACTGTTTCACGAGCTTTTCTCATTCATTTTATGCTTTAGCATGACTATGTCCGAAAGGAAATTAGAATAAGAGCAGTGAGGAAACTTGAATGCCTTGTTTTTGCATTGCTGCGAAATATACAAAAGCACAGTGACAAAGTGGATTTTGTCATTCTATTTTTGGTTTGTTTAGGTCAGATCTATCACCCCACCTATTTCGGCACACCAGATCCGAAACACGCTGTATACTAGAACTAACGACCGCTGGTATGCGCCGTATCAGATTGATAGGATTTTAAGAAATTTATAAAAATCCAGTCACTAGTACGTTTACGATATTTAGTTTGTTTTCCTGCATATTCGTTCAAAGCGCTCCTGATATCCATTAACACTCTGATTATAAGAAAACTTTTTCCACATCATTTATCGATCAATAAAATGTTGCATATTTTTTGTTAGATACCGCTTTGACGTAGCACTGTGTAACGTAACGCATAACCCATAAATGCGTTATAACGCGTTGTAAGAATATATACAAAATAAAAATTTTACATGTAAGTAGATCTTATAAATAATTTAAAATAATTGTAAGAAGTGTTTGACTAATTATAACAAATAATAAATAATAAAGGAAGGTACGGAAAAAAATAATCGAATCTATCGATGTTAATGTTGAATTTATAGTTTTCGGGATCACTTCGATGAACAAACACACTCTACATTTTGTTGGATACTATGGGAACATGAAAACATCCAGAACCCCTACATGTGTGTGGAAGGGAGTGACATGACAAAAATAATCAAAAACATCTCTTACTAACCAAAGTTCGGTCAACGCTGGGTAATCGCAATTAGTTGATAAATAAATTAAGTGTAAAAAGTATTAAACAATTTCGGAGTTGTATCATTTACCAAATCACCTTTTTAGTCGCGCGGGGAGATGGGGTGGAATGAGTGGCCAAAGTTTATTAGAAGTAAAAAAACCAATGATTTTCGCATTAAGGTTTATAATATATTTTATAATATTACTATCTATCATGTACCGTAGCTGAAAAAGTAAAATAAGTAAAGTTAGCAAAACAAACGAAATATTTCGTTTTGAATGTAAAAGTTGAACTTGAAAAATTTGTCAAAATAAAATTGCACCCTAGTCAATCAGTGATAACTCCAAAGTCGAAGTTTTTCATTATAGGCGTTTAGACATACCTATAATGAAAAACTTCGACTTTGGAGTTATCACTGATTGACCAGGGTGCAATTTTATTTTGATAAATTTTTAAGGAGGGAGTTTCTCATTCTAAGAATCAATACTTCGGTTTTAAAAGAATGCGCCCTAATTTTTTTTACATATACAAAGACTAATCCAAAAAAAAATTTCTTACATATGTAATTTATGTTTTAACAACACAAATAGTGATATATATATATATATATATATATATATATATATATATATATATATATGTATATGTATAATAAGAAATTCTCAATTCTGAAGGTATCAGTATTTCACAAGTGGCCACAGATATTATTTAATTATCGGTGGTGGTACATCTGGCAACGTCTTGGGACTTTTATACTTTCCTCTCACTAAAATCATATCGAGAATTATATTAGTAATTAATATTATTTGTTATAAATGTTATATTGTATATTGCATTCGCTTATTTTCATTTAACTAGTTATCGTGTATATATAACAACTAGCGACGAGGATATTTCAATGGAGCAAATAATTAAGCAAGTTGTTGAGCAGCAACAAGCATTCTTTGAGTAGCTACTTTATTAAAAAAGGAAAGATGCCAGGATGAAGACGGAAGCAGACGGATAAGGGTAAGAATAACTGGGAATCACATCTATCGCAAATTAGCCAGCATTTCGAAGCATGGTCGATGAAAGTCTAAAGAAGGCATTTTTCTATCTTGAATAGGTACGGAGTTTTATGAATTGTCGCAGAAATTATTTGGTAGCGAGAAGATTCAGGAGAAGAGCTATAAAGAAATAATAATAAATAATTAATAAATAATTGCCGTTTACACGGAAATACACGAAACTACACGTAAGTACACGATAAGTGCAAATAGTAATATTACTAGTAATAGTTTATCACAGCCTCTTTTAGATACAAACCTGGCGGGGGAGGGGGGCGGCAGGCCCCCAGTTAATAAAGCAACTAAAAGACTGATTAATACACCTCTTTCTCCCAGAAAGTCTAATAAAAATTTGACGTACTTTCCGTGTATTTTCGTGTACATGGAAATTACACAGTAATTTGAGAGTGGTAAAAAGCCACTGCCAAAAAATAATACTTCCCTTGCTGAAGTGTTAGATATAGCAGAACCCAGCACTTCGGAAGGCTTGATAAAGCGCTTCTTTAGAAGATTGGAATGCTCGTATCCCTCGTATCCCTCGTATCCCGGTAAATTTTTTCTTAACATTACATGTCCGCAGAAGGAAGCACTACAATGAACCTTCATTGAAAGCGCTTCTGAAGACCTTCATAAAAATACTAAGAGAAGCAGGCTTAAAAAGATTTTATTATGGCACAATCAAAGAGAAAATTTTTGTAACAAAATAAATCAAATATATCGATTAGTTTGAATTTCGTTTATTTTGTTTTGAATATTTTATTCCTTTATGTGTATTTTGACAAAAATAATAAGATAAAAAAATCAACATCCATATAAATTATGAAAACGATAAAAAGAAATCAGTTAAAAAAGAAAAGTCCATAGTTTTAAATAAATTAATTAAATTAATTAAATATTTTGCTCAAAGAAAAGTTTTTGTGGAAAGCTGAGCCTTTGCTAGTTTTGAAGTCAACGTCAGTTTAGACTTTTAGAGTGAAGCACTTGTGGTGCTGTATGCGAGTCTGTAATTTACCTTTTTATGTGCATTTGGTGCATCCATTTGCAGATTTATGACCAACAGTACCAGTAAGAAATGATTTTCCTGGCGTATGACGAATAAATAGCTTTATTTAAATTTTTCCCTTTACATTCTCGAACAAATTCTTCTAAATATTTTCGAACTTTATCCGGTTTTGATGGACCAATATAAGTACCAATTAAAAATGGTTTAATATGCTTAAAACCAGAAATAGCCACTTATATTGCCCATAACGTTTGAGCTCTTAAATAAGGGTAAACCATCAACACCAATATCAATGAATAATGTTTCAACTGATTCATTCCATCTTAATGTTAGTATATGCAGACTTTATTCCAAGCCGAAATGATAAGACAGTCCTGGTGAAGCTGTACCTCTTTCAATTTGGTTGTTTATTATTTTTAAACAAGTTCTTTTATTTGTTTATTTATTGAATACCGATTCATCACAAATGACTTATACAGCAGTATATATTTAAAAATTAGTAAACTAAAACTAAAAATTAAAAGTGAACGTGAACAAGTCATAAAAATAACTGTGGGGTAGCAGTCAACAAAATTCCTATCACCCACATCAACCAAGGCACTACCTGAGTAATCCCTTCAACCGCAGCCTAGAGAAGTCCATGTTGAAGTTGACGAAATTTTGATTAAAGAGGCGACGTGATGGGCTCGTGCATCCCACATAGAGTTCGATTAGAAGGGACGTACATGAAGCCTAGACTTCTTAAGCAGCGTTGCGGGATCGAGATGTTGACGGCCTTCAGTAATTCGGGTGAGTTTATCGTTCCCTACAATATATCGAACAAAAATACTATTTTGGCAATATTGCGCCTCTTTTCAAGGGAGTCGAGAGAAATCAAACACAAACGATCTGCGTAAGAGGGAAGAAGTATAGGATTAATCCAGGGAAGTCCGCGGAGAGCAAATAAGGAATCTGCGCTGCACTGCCTCGACGCGGTTGACGTGAACGGCCGAGAAGGGGGACCGCATAGGGCTATCGTATTCCAAAAATGGCCTAACGAAGGTGCAGTAGAGAAGTTTGGTTAAGTCAAGCTCCTTAGACCATCTTTTAACAAAACCCAACATCGAACTAGCCCTAGCAACGATCGAGTCCACATGATCCCCGAAAGAAAGACGAGAGTTGAGGACCACGCCCAAAACCTTCATGCTGTCGACCCTACCCAAGACAACACTATCAACAATGTAGTCGAAGAGATTAGGAAATCTTCTATGGGAAAAGGTCATAACGGTGCACTTGCCGATGTTTAAAGGAAGGCGGTTGCGTGAACACCAATCACAGAATGAAGCCAAGTCAAAGTTCAGGAGACCGCAATCTGATTCACGGGTAACAGTACGAAAAATCTTAGCATCGTCTGCATAACACAGAATTTTACTATTGGAGAGCAGAAGCGAAACATCATTAATACATATATATGATAAACAGGAGCGGGCCAAGGATACTACCCTGAGGCACCCCCGAAGTGACAATGATTTGGGTGGAAAGAGCACCAAGAAATAGGACTCGCTGTATACGACCAGACAGGTAAGAGGAGAGCCAATCGACGAAGAAATGAGGAAACCCAAGAATAGACAGTTTATAGATTAGGATTCCATGGTCAATCCTATCGAAGGCCTTACTAAAAT
Source organism: Leptarthrus brevirostris (assembly GCA_964036015.1). Classification (NCBI taxonomy): domain Eukaryota; kingdom Metazoa; phylum Arthropoda; class Insecta; order Diptera; family Asilidae; genus Leptarthrus; species Leptarthrus brevirostris. The sequence goes on from OZ038374.1 coordinate 94,928,604, forward strand.
CCGTAAGCAGACAGTCCATCTACTTACCAGCTTCGATGGTCGCCAAAGAATAATTAACGAGTTCAAGAAGGTTTGTAGTCGTCGAGACCAGCTAGAGGTAGTGGGCATTTCTTCAAGAAGCAAGCTCGAATACCATCGGGACCACTCGAGAAGCCGTCTGCCAAATTAGATATTACTAAGTCAAGTGGGCAAAATCAGAGGTGGAGATATCACAGATGGAATCACAGAGAGAAGTTCGGAAAAATTCAACGAGGAAATTAGCAATTGTAAACGCTCTCACAGTCATGATACCTCAAGGAGGAAGGATAAGCGTCACAAATTCACTTCGAATTGATGAACCTTTAGAACTGTTTAGGATCGTAACGCAGCGTGGCTCTCAGTTAAGGTACCGTCAAGCCAGGGACGAAACGAATGGGGTGAACCCGATCGGGAAGTGCTGATGGGAACAAATCGGGTAAAATAAGCGTAAAGTACATCGTAAAAAGCGCTCACAGCCAGGTCGACGTCGCACTCCTCCAGCACGCTCGACCAATCACAAGAAAGAAGCCAGTCATTCATGAACGTGAAATCAGCCCGTTTAACCTTTGTGCAAGTAGGTACACTTAGTCGTTCTTTTGCCAAGATTTTCAAAAGATCATCACAGGCTTATGATCAAGGGACATGGGAAAATTCGTCCGCCACATTAGCGCCGCTACTTTAATTTTGAAGCTTTTGACTAAATAATCGTAATCCATGACCTCAAAACTTCTAGATATCGATATTGAGTCGAATTGCATCATATTTAAATTGTAAAAATCCGCGGCCCTTCATTCGAAAAATTTACGCTACTGTGTGGCTAAACATATTTTACTTTAAAAATAGAATAAATATTATATTAATTGTGAAAAATATAGTTATTCACTTAATGGCTGAAACCACATAAGGAAACCTTGCGTGACTTCAGTAAATTTCTGAAGTTTACAGAACTATTTTTATGAATTAGATTTTATAAAAATGTTCTAGCGAGGATATCAAAAATATAAAAATGTCTGAAAAAGCTCTTATAACTGTTTCCTTACCTGTCAATAATGTAAATTATTATGTATTTTTTTCACTATAGCACTTTACACCATGCAAAAACGCGACTGAGAAATTAGTTATCAAATGCAAGAATTTCATAATTACTATGAACATTTTGTCATAGCGTACTTACAAAGCACTAGAAAACAACAAAGCTTTAAAATTAACTATACTGAGGAAGCGCTTCTTCTAAGCTTCCCTCGGAAGTGATCATCTTATTTCCCACTGGGAAGCGTATGCAGCCACACATGCCACAGTCAGTGTCATAATAAATTTAGAGCAAAATAATAATTCGACTGAATCTACAATAGATCAAGTCAAACAACTTCAACATCAATCGAAGCGGTACAATTACGCCAGCCATGGTAAACGTAATCTGTGAAAGAAGCTAATCGTGACAGATTACTATAATATCTTATATGAACTTAAAATAATTATTAAAAAAAAAAAATTAAATAATTAATATAATTTTCAATAGGTTGTAAGAGTACTTATTATCTAATAATGCTTCAAAAACGATATCTTATTTTACCGTGTTAAAAAATACTTTAATTGTCACCCAAATGAGACCTAAATAAAATATTTTTGAAGATGATGCATATTCCGCCTGCGAAACATAAAACTCTATATTCATGCAAAATTTCACCTCTCTATCTTTGATACTTCCAAAAATAAAATACAAATGCTTATAGTGGTTTATCAGAGGTCTTTGCATTCTTAAAGAAATAAATCATTTTAATACAAATTTTAAAAAATTAACCTTTATAAAATTTGACGAACACGTTTTCATACAATTTTCAAATGGTTAGTTTTTTATCTTACTTCCCTATGATGCTATATGAAACCACGTATCCAGAATTCAAATTACATAGTGCACTTATTACTTTTATATATTTAAGTTTGCTACGTTAATCTAAAGTCGGAAAATTGTATCAGTGATCACATTTCTCATTGTTTATATTAATTTGTCTGTAACTTACACAATTAAGGTATTTGTCGAGGCTTTTATTACCGGGCACTTTCATTTAGTCGTCACTCAATCGAAACAATAATTCGAAACTAAAGTAAAGTAAAAGGACATTACTACAAATCTAATAAATTCTAGCATCATACAGAGATTATTACTATAAATGGATTCACTCAAGGATAAGTTGTTGCCTTACCTATGCTCTATACTGTCTGAATCGTTAGATGATGTATAGTAGAGTTGTGTAATGAACTTTCAATACAGTTCAAATCAATTTGTTCGAACATCTAAACTCTTGATGTATTTGATTTGACTCCTGACATTATGCCTCTTGGGTTATTGGCAAGATACAAGATGGACTTCATCTGCTTTGATAGTTATAATCGAACAGGTAAGCTAGAATTTGCACTTTAATTAACATGATTCTACCCTAACCATGCTGCTTTTGATTGTAGCCTGTGGGTGTCTCCTTATCTTGGTTTAAATATTCGAGAGTAATTTACAGGGATAAATCCGTACAGCTTCCTGACTTGATGGGGATTGTAACGAGCTCATAACATTTTGATGTACTCGAAATTTGAGTGACTTCCTTTCAGGAAAAATGAAATTGGATGTCTTGTTAACTTTGCGTATGTTATATGTGAATTATTTATTGATTTATGAATGCATTATTTCATCTGCATAAGGAAAAATCAAATCTATTTTGAAGATATTTTGAAAATTTACCTTAAAGTTGTTCTTTTTTTATTTTTGGGTTTATCAAAAAATCCAGCTCATAACTGCTTTCTTTTTTGGTACTAAATACCGCCATTTTGAATCCAATATGGCGGACGTTACAAAATGGCGATTTATCATTTCCACAGCAACCCCTATGATATGAGTATCAAATGAAAGGGATTGATGAACGAAACACAATAAGTGAAGTGACGTCATTCTAAATCCAATATGGCGGACGTCTAATATGACAATGCAATATTATTATGGCATGGAGCTAATCTTCGCCTTCACGTAGTGGAAGCTTTTAATCTGAAACATTCATTGGAAAGGAGACCAACGCAGATGGATAGTAATCTAAACAGATGTCATGAAATTGATAACAATCAGATAAGGTTGCAAAAGTCTCAAGAAAGTATAAGACACTGCCTAATAAACTGTCCCTGATTTATGGCTGCAATTTCTAATAAATAGTAACATTTCTCGTCGTTACAAATTTTAAACAACTTAAAAATGTTGACAAATAATAGATATAATATTGATTGCAAAATTTCAAAAGACTAAAAAGTAAAAAATAAAATTACACAATAAAAATATATTTTTAAAAAAAAGCTTTTATTTAACAATAAAATATAAAAATGTACTAAAAAGGAAAAAATAAGTTTAATTTAGGCTGAAAGTAATATTTTCATAAAATAATTAATGAAATAGTAGGTACCTCATTTTTAATATTTTGGGTAAAATAAATTTTGACTAACATTAATATTTTATTTGAAATAGTAACTTAGCTTTAATAATTTTGGGTTTACAAAGGATATAAGCACATAAATTTTGGGCCAAAAGCTCATTTCAATTATAAAATAGTACTAGTGAAATTAAGCGAAGCGAAGCGAAATTATGGTAAATAACAGATCCGACGTGCCAAAATAAGATCTCACCTAGCAAAACAGAAAATGTTATGGCAGGGGGGGGGGGGCAATCTCAACCCAACGCAGCGACATCAAACAAACGCTAAGAAACTACTGTCCCAATGACCTTTACAAAATTTTCAACAATGTTGCTTTAACTCCTACAATTGCAGGCGCAGGCGCTTCCAAAAGTGAAAACAAATGTTTTCAAATGACCAAAAATTCAAAATTTTCCCAAATTTTCTCCGAAATTCATGTAATTGATATACCTCTTTTACATTTTTATAAAATTGCCCAACTCATTACGTTTCCATGCAACATGTCCATGTAGAGAAAGTGTGTAGAGATTGATACGTAGAAATCTTTGATTGTTCGGCAGCCTATAGGACTTCGATATGGTCAAAGATATACCCGCCCCAACGATACAGTATATCTTCTAGCCGTCGGTAAAGCGGACTGTGCCGTAGCAATTAAGCAGTTCAGTGTTCCTCCATTCCTTCCTGGTTGTGATTCTGACAATGAAATTCCTTGTAAAGTTAAGATCAGGTATCATGTAGTTGGATCAGTTAGGGTGGGGCGTAGCGCTCCTGTTACACCAATGCAGGCAGTTCTCTGCGCCGTGCCCAATTTGAACTTTTTCCATCGCCAGATAGCAAACTATAATATATAACATACTTAAATCTGGTGGATAACGAGTGTCGGTGCCCGTTTAATTAGGGCCTTGAAAAGTTAGGTACCCTGTTTTTATCGTAAGGAGCATAAGACCGGTATTTCCTGCGTTAACAGATAGTCCACAATCCTTGCTCCATCTGCTGACCTTGTTCAACGAACTTTCCATAATATCACAAATTACTGGAAAAAATTCAACTTATAGCAGGATTGCCAGTTCATCGGCACACGCAACAGCTCTGATCCCGTCCTGGTCGAGTTTCAGCAGTATTTTGTTTATTACCATCCGCAGCAGCAGAAGAGATAGAATTCCGCCTTGAGGCGTTCCCCTGCAGATGTGTCTTACAACATGACTGGTTTCCAATTCGGACTATATAATCCTCGATCTTAGCATCGTTATTATACAACTATCAAGACCTTGCTTCACACCTACCTTCGGGCTCGGGCTTCAAGGATGAATTCAGTGCGAATGCCTCCCTCTATGTCTAGGAAAGCTACTAGGGAGTATTCTTTGCATTTTATTGAGTGTTCGATTGTACGTGCAACTCGTGGAGGGCCGTCTTTGTGGATCATCCCGTACAGTAGGCGTGCTGGGATCTTGACATTCGTTTTCCATCCAGCATCTGCCGAAGGTGCTCGGGCACGGGCTCCATTGTCTTTAACAAAAAGGACGACAAACTGATTAGTCTGAATTCTTTAGCAAGTTTGTGACCCCGTTTATCAGACTTAGGGATGGTAGTGTTCATACCACTTCTCTCCAGGACTGAGAAGCGTAATTTAAGGTAATGCATCCCCTGAAGATACCGAACAACCAGTTCGCCACCAAGTATGGTTGTGTCTGTAACACGATCGGGATAATTCCGTCTGGCCCAGGGGATTTGTAGGGTTTGAAACTGTTTTTGGCCCAGAGTTTATCTAATTAGCGAGTTACAGTTAGTTACTGCGCCGAACTAAGTAACTTCACTGTAACTTTTCCCATCTGTTCTACTCAGAGGGTTGGTGTGTCCTTTAGACAGTATGTTGCTAAGCCTGGCTGATTCACTAGAGCTTCCACTAAATTAGCAGTAATCAATCCAAGCCTGCTTCTTGGCTTCTCTGATGGCTTTTTTATAGACCTTGAGACAACCCTTATAGGGTTCGTAGAAATCGTGCCTGTAGCAGATGCTACAGATGTCTTGAGTAATCCTTAGATTTGAGATATTGTCATTCCACCAGGGCGGTAAGGATTTCACGACTCACAACTTTCTCGAATGCGCGTGCCCTAGATTCAAGGTCTTGAATTGTATAAATGCCTAAATCTCGTATGACTGAGAGTTTATATTTGATGATTTGTCTGAATTTATTCCAATCCTCTCTTCTTAGGTTTCTGAAATGTTCACCTACCAGATCATGATAGAATAATAAACTGTTATGAGCGAAGAATGATCTTAAATCAGACACTCTTCAGTTTACAACCCCAACGTTATTATTGGATAATGTTAGTATAATGCCAAGTACTTCCTCACAACCGACGTAGTTGTCCGTGCTCGAAAACCTGAAGATAGGGGCGGAGCTCTTATTGCAGCCTAAAAGGTTAGAGTTAACTACGAAATCAAAAGGAGACTTACCTCCTTCGTTTTTCTCCGAGCTTCCCCATAATGCATGCCTTGCATTTGCGTCGAAGACCATCAGCAGGCCTTCCTTTTTGGCCGCGTGTTAGGTTAATCATGTTGTTGTTCTGCGGTTCCTCAGCCTTGATGACCGCCCAGTCATCCATGGAAACTGCAGGATTGTGCAACTTAAACCATTGCAGTAATTTATTACTGTCAAACTTCATGTTGGGCAACCAAATGCGAGCGCTAAGCCTCCTAGGTATCTCCACAGCTGGAATAACTCCTAACTTGGAGCCGTCTCAGGCATTACTTAGTGACACAGCTGCAGAGGAAGTCTTTGGAGAATTGCCCACCGCATTTTATAACTCAAAGCCTCTGGCGATCTCCGAGGAATCGAAGCAGGGCAGTTGCCCTTCTGGTGAGTAAACAGGTGGTCCATTGTTGATAAGCCGAAGGAAGGATTTGGGAGCTCAAATGACGGCAAAACAGCTTGACATTGTTTTGCTAATGCATCAATTTCATCTAAAATCAGTGGCGTTGATCAAAATGTGACTAAAAGGTTTCATGTAATTTTAAAAATAATTTCCTTTGGCCATGAATTCGATAAGATTAAATTTGAAAAATATACTCTTGATTATTTTACAAATACATACCTTGGCCATGAATTCGATAAGATTAAATTTGAAAAATATACTCTTGAACCTGCAAAATTGTACGTACAATTGTACCCGCGGTATAACATGCCGATGATGCAGTTGAATTGCTTGCAACGCCATTTTGTGTAAGAAAAAATGACATCTTATTCGTAATTAGCAACCCGAAAACCCACCTGATAGCAAGTTCCAAATTAATTGGTTAATTTTAAAGAATTTTGGTAATTTTTTCGGCCTTTTGTCTGTCCCACTGTGCGACGCCTTAAAAAATAAAATGACTTAAACGAAAATTGCGAATTTATCTATATTTTACTTTCAAAATGAATGTAGCTAATAGAAATGAAATCGGAAACAGCGTTACAATTCTAATCGAAGCCCAATATTACAGCCTGATAAGAACATAACTTTACGCACACAAGACTGGTCCTTACTAAGTATCATCTCAGTTAATTGCTCCTCTGCCTGATCATGTGCCTGAACGTGTGTTATTTATTCCACTATTTGTCCATGGCACTGACATTAAATTAATTAAATTTTTATTTTGCTGGGACAAATCGCCGCAACATTAGTCCGCAGCAGCGTAATTTCTCTTCACACCATGTTGCCTACGTCGTGTTTCGAAAAGTTTCATTTCTCAAACTTGTCATGTTGGTAATGCACCTTTCTCATTAAGTAGGGTTGTTGTTTTCAATGCCTGAAATTTCCTTAATTTTCGTTTTGGTAAAACTTCTTCGTGCGATAGCACCCACTCTTATCAAGAGGGCAATTTGAGTTTATAATTGGCCTGTCAGATAAATAGCCTCATCGAGACGTCACTTCCTGGCCGCCACATTGTGTGGCTGTGCAATAGCTGTCAATTGACTTCTTACTCAATAAGAAGAAAATTGATTTTATATTCTTCAATTATAAGCAAAGTTCACTGTCCCGCAGAGCTCAATCTAGAAATTCTACAAGCACGTTCTACAAAGTACAACAAACCAGATGAGGGCTCCTCCATTGTTAGCATCCTTTCCGGGGTGCGATGCTCAATTCTGCACCGTAAGGGTACATGGCACGGGGGCTATACAAATCGAGTAGCTATATTTCATGCTTAGTAGCATCGTATGTCAGACTTTCGTAAGCTTTTAAACGGGTATAGGTGGATGACCTACAATAGAATCATATCGGTACACAAATCAGTGTCAAGAGTCCCACTCCTTCAGGTGTCAAAGATGTATTCATTGTGTGAGGTGATAAGAGGAAATGGCTGGCGTTCGAAACTTCTCTTTTGGAAACATCTTTTATTCGCTGTTTTTTCTAAAGATGAGCATTTTTTAGAATAAGATTAATTGTCGCAGGGAATTATTCCACTGCAACATAAATCGTCGCCGTGTTTTATTTTCTGTCGCCATACAATAAGCTCAGATCTTGCTTTAAAGTCAACATAGAACAGCGAAGTGGTAAGTTAGTGTGCCCACAACAAAAATCTTAACCATCAATCCTCCAAAAACAATTTTCTCGTTCGCAGAACAATGAAAAAGCAGCCACAAATTCGACTTCAAGCTCCCGGCTTGCCTCACTTTCCGTTTGATTCAATAGCTTTTAGTTGCGACTGTCACACTTGTCATCCATGACTAACCCAATGGCCCAATGTATTTAATGTACTCCCGCCATCCTTTTTCATTACACTTTAATACGCTCGTCCCTAAACGAACTGTGCGGGTTAATATGAAAAAGAAATAAATTACAAACGGATTTTTGTTGTAAGTACATAATGGGGTATGGCGGGGAAATTCTGCAGTTTCCAGCCACAAGTCTATAGTAGATGAATTTCGCATTGTATATAGAAATTCATCACAGTCTCCATCAGCAAAACGTGCTGAAAATTTACTCCGAACTCCATACGGCCAATTACGTTTTGCAATTGTAAAAAACCGAGTTGCCCCCTCTGAGCGAGGTCGATACATTAATTTGTTTCACCTAATGATAGGTTGCTACAGCTAATGCCTCTGTTCACATTCGGGTTGAATGGGGTCCAGACAATGCTGGCACAAAGGACACAGAGGCTATTTTGGGGGTGAACTCCCACGAGGAGGAACAATAACAAATTTGGGAGCAACAAATTAGTAGAGATGGGCCTTCTGTTCAACGAGATTCGTAGCTTGTGCGGTGCACAAGCATACATGCCTGGTTTTGGTCCTTCGCCTCACCGGACGAAAAGGACTCTTTTGTTTCTGGAACTGAAAGGGGTACCTATACAGGCCGGATTGAATGAATGGTCAGGACAAATGATAACGCGATAAATTTGTCTAACGGGGGACTGATGGGTGTGTTACTATTTAAGTGGGTCGGTGTGGGAATGATGAGCTTTGGTCTAGGATTGTTATTTGGATCCTCGTAAAAGGTCTTGCATTTACTTAAGAATATAGCAAGACTCCACATGCTGGTTGCCCCATAGCCACAGAATCCAGGAACGTTAGTTCAAGATGTGCTTACGCAATGTATTTCGGCAATGGTACTTCATTGTGGTGCTAACCTATGGACTTGATGAAAGGGAGAATTTGTGGTCAGCAGGGTAAATTCTGCAGTAAAAGAAGAAATGTTCTGGTACTTACGAGATAATTAGATATCTGCAAACAATGATTATAATTCTGTGGATTTAATGGTCTGCGTTCTGCAAGTTCGTATTAATTGAAGATAATATCAGAGATTTTATGGTTTTGCGGTTCTTCTCTGTTGCCTATATGTAAGCACCTTTGAGTACTTACAAATACATTTTGGGTTCAGTTTTAGAAAATTATAATGAATTTTGTACATATTTACATTTATATAATACCTCCTAAGGTAAGCAATATGACAACAAGTGTTTAAGCAATACCTTAAGGTTTAGGAGGGATACGTCCGGTGGTGACCTTATTCTACTTGATCTGGGGTTTACATTTAGAGTCCTATTTAAGGTTAACTTAATTTTGAAACTAGGAAAGATTATGTTTTATTACATACATAGATATGATTCGACATGCGACTTTTGTTAGGTGGTTGAAGTGGCGAGTTTTTTTAGCAAGTCTTACGCTCCAATTAGCACCTTTTGCAACAGCCAACCCGAAGAGTTTAGGAATTTGCCTAATTCAGTAATCTTGACTCCTGAGATTGCTTGAAGGTTCTCTAGAAACAAATTTCTCAGTGTCTTCCTCCTGGCGCACTTAGACAGAAGGTATTGCCGTAACAGTGCGTACGATAGTGCGTATTTTAAGGAGCGTCCAACCTGGCCAGTGACCTGCGCGGAACGCAACTCTTTTCGAAACGACAACACGTGACCTGATAAGTAGCTCCGATATTATATTTTTAATAAGGCTTGGCTAGGTCGCTCTAGAGATGACACAGTTTAAGGTAGAACTCCACCTCAGGAAGGTAAAGCCATTCTCTGCCAGTTCAGCTGCCCTTCTCTGGTATATTCCTGGTATATGACTCGAAATCCAGAAAAGGATGATGTTGAATTTATTCTCTAAAGAGGCGAGTTTCTGTCTACAGTTTCTAATTAACTTTGGTGACTTTATGTCAGCCTGGCTGTCCATAAGGGTTGGTGTGTCCTTTAAACAACTGGTGGAAAGCTAGGCTCTAGAGCTCCTGCGGTGTGTAGCTATGCTCTAGAGCTCTTAGTAGAATGGCAGTAATCCATCCAAGCCTGTTTATTGGCTTCTCTGATGGGCTTTTAGTAGACCTAAAAGCAATTATTATAAAGTTCGTAGAAAAAGGTCGTAAAATTTTTACAAAGTCCACAGAAAAGCCTCTAGCAGATGGTAAGTAATCTTACTCAGATTGGAGAGATCATCATTCCACGAGGACGGTAAGGAGTTTTTATTATATTTTAAGAGACAATGCCAAGCTAAAGTTCTGAAATACGTAGCGTGTTATGCGATAATTATAGTAATTTTGGAAAAGCAATATTTGTTATAACCTAAAACAGCAAAATGCCAACTTTTGAGAGCTTTTGAAGCATAAAAACCCTATCGGAAAAAGTCAGCGTAAGTAACTACACCTACCAATCATCTAGTGTAGTTGAGCTTACTTTGCTGATGATAGAAAGTTTCGATTTGATGACGTTCCTCTAAAAGGTTAAGGCCTTTCACGCATCAAATTAAGATTGAACAGTATACAGCTATGGCTAGAGACATTATGTCTGACACTATTGAGTTTTCGACCCAAAATTTTTTTTTTTTTGGTTTATGGCTGTGTGACATCAAGCACTTGCTCGCAGTCAACGAAGTTATTTTGCACATTGGCATCGTACCCTATCAGTAGTTCTTCTCCTTTTACTTTAAGAACAGCTCACAGTATCTTTACTGTCGGTGACGGGATTAGCCCATCAGGAGTTATGTAGCCCGATGTAATGGAGATGTTTTCGTTGCTTCTTTCAGCAGACTTGAAAACTGTCAAGTTTGCTGAGATGTAATCAGCACAAATAAAAACTTGTAGGTTCATTTTAGCAAGAATGCAGGAGCTAGGCTTACCTCGCAGACCCGCATTCTGGCTATGAAAAATGTTGTAGCTGGCGACTGTCAGATCTCTGACCGATGGTTTCTAGATGAGGGCGAAATCAAGATCCTCAGTATTTTATATCTCCAGACGATCGGATCCTCATCACAACCAGCAGTTTGTTGGGAGCGTCCTCCGAGTTGGTAACAGCAAAATGGATGCTGGACCGGAAAACCTTTAAGCTGGCTTGCCTTATACCACCTTGTAGCCTTAGCTTGAAGTCTGCTTTCTTAAGTACGACAAGGTACTCCCCAATGATCAAAAGTAGAAAGGACATGCAATTATTCTGTGGTTCCGCAGCTTTAAAGAATCATCCATAGGAACTACAGGATTATGAAATTTGAGATACTGTAAGAATTTGCTTTTATAGAACTTCCTGTTGGGAAGTCCAGTGCGTTCTCGCATTTTATAGCCCGGACATCTTGAGACCTATTGCGGTTACTCTCTTCCAGCTACCTTTTTGTGTCCAAAGCGGTGAACTTTGCCACTATGGCCGAGTATTTACCTCCGTCCAGCATTGTTGGCTTCATTTTTCGCAATCCTGCCCTGGACTTCTTGTATTGCTTTCTGAGAATATTCCCGGGAAATTATGTTCATACTATATATATATACAAGGACATTCAAGGTTATCAAAACACATGTGTTTTATCCAACATTTTTACAGTGCTTAGTTTTCTAAAAATAACGCTGCATCATTTTAAGTTGGAAGTTATTGTGCTCTCAAACGCAATCGATATTATATGTGTCTGAACTCATGGGATTACCCCTATATTTAGTAGCAACTTCTCTGCTCATTTGTACCTGTTTCAAGTGCGGCCATTGAAAAAGTTTTATCCATTACCATTATTTTCAAAGCAAAGCAACGACCAGCAACGTCCGCCCCCGACATTTAAAATTCAGAAAATATTGAAGCAAGTTGTTTTGAGATTAATCAGAATTTTTTATGTAAAATTGGAATGCATCTACACCAGGAGTTGTGAGGGGGTGTTGATATATCTGTGAAAATTTTTCACATTCATTCCTTGCAAAGCCATTTTCAGAATTTTCAATTTTCCAATTTTCATGCTTCTGCAAAGTGCTCCTCAACTTTTTCATTTGTACTATACTTCTTCATAAGGAAAGAAAGGAAAAATTCACGGATGGCTGTCTTGTCTCCGTTGTTACTTCATTTATTGAAACGAAAGAAAATGCTTTCTTTACCTCAGAAGAATACTGGTTGGGCGGCAACAAAACAGAGTCAAAATTTGAAACGAGAAACATCCGAAAGTAGCTTTTTTATATCCGACTTCTTAGAACTACTTTTCTGCTTATTAGGATACTCCCAAAATGCACTTAAGATGCACATTGGCACTTCTCACCTGTCTGTTAGAGAAGACGCGACTACGAAAATGGGCTTAAAGTGGTTCATAAATACCAAACAGCATGACAACCAAAAGCACAAGTTGGAAATGTAAGTGGTGAGTAAAGTGGAATCCCTTCCCCTTTCCGGTCCCATATGCACCAACCATCCCCACTTCGAGGAGTTCTTGTAGAACTTCGCCCTACTCGACTATAACCTCGAGAAAAGTTTTTATGCTAGAAAAATGTTCTCAGCTCTATCCGCATTTACACAACCCCCATAACATCAAGATGACGGAGGAAAAAACAAATTTTTATGTCAATCCCCTGTAATATGAGCCGGTTGCGGTGTAGTTTTGGTATTTATTGGATTCATCGGATAATGCCATCCAAATAGGTAGACCTGAGTGGCCCAAGTGGGATCAGTGCCTTTTCCCTCTTTAAATGCCCTAATACCATCACTACTTACTTAGCAGGGGTTTTCGTGAATATTTTGTTCTCGAGAGCTAGAGGGAAGCGGATTATAGGACGAAATAATTTTCTTAGCAGAGAACTAAGGTCTCGTAACACTCGTATTATTTTAGGTTATCTCAAGCCAACGACTGGCAATTTGGTAACATGTGGCATAAAGGAGGAAAATTGTCTTTCCCCCCGAATGTTTTTAAAAGCATGCACCGGTTTGAGGTAACTCTTCCTGTTTATACTTCTGAGATATCAAGGCAGCACTGCAGGAACAGCCCAAAATATAAACAAATAATTTCAAAACTAAATTTCCTGTAATAAGGACATGATAAATATCCGCAATTACTTAGAGAGCCTGATGGGCTTTGTACAATTGAATCAATATTAAGTATTCTCTTTCGGACTATTATAATATTACCCATAAGTACTGGTAATTATTAACGACCTGGTGCATTACCCCCTAAATGCCGCTTGTACTGTGAATACTAATTAATGGAAGCTAATCACATCTTATTGCAGTAAATTTATCACATGCTGCAATTTCGTTCAAACCATATTGCCTACCCGGCTAGTTGCTTAGAGAGATACCAACAAATGGTATAATACTATATATTTTGAGTAAACCACAGATGAATTCGATTTATCTGCAAATATATTACCGACAAATTAAGACTGTAATTCTCTCTTATATACTTGATGATGGTATTCCCATTGAGGGTATTTTTGCTATAATTGTTCGCCCTCAAGTCTTTTTCGTCAATAACTTATCAATCTGGGCTTTCTTATGCTTAGTATTAGTATTTGCTGACATTTTTGTCTCTTTTAACGACAATGCGTAAGGAATTTATTTGAAATTTTTATGAAACAAATCAGAGATTTTTTTAGGGAATTTTCTCACAATTAATTGAAATAGGTTGTTTTTAAATTTCAGTTTAGTTTCCGATATTTTGGCACTTTTTTTGAAATTTATAAATATTGTTACCTAAGGTAAGTGTATCGTTTATAGCTACAAAATGGAGCTGTTTTTATATCCAAAATTTTTTTTAAAAACCAGGCTATTGAATGGAACTAAGGATTATAACGACACAGTTACCGTTTTCGGCCAAATAATTGTTTTCGCATTCTACGGTTTAACCAATTATTTGTATGACCAAGGTTTGATCCTTTATCTCTCTGGATCCTCTTAACCCTTTTGGGGCATAGGATGCCTACTACACCGAATCTCCACCCAGTCCGGTTCTGTACTAACGCCTTCAGTTGTTGTCACGATTTGTTGATCTAGGTACCCTTTTTCTCTACTACAGATTTTCTTCATGCGTTGCGCTGTCATTCAATGCGACTTCTTCCTTGGGTCCCGTAAGGTTTTCGGTTAAGATCCTGTAGCGCTATGCTCGTATAAAAGGCAACGGGCCAACGGAACGTTGGAACGGAGAATCGGCAACGGCGCTGGTGGCCAAGTGGTTAGGGTAATAGGGTATCATGCGCATGGTCTCAGTTCAAGACCAGCTCGCCCAAAGGATCTTTCTAACTCCTATTCTCCGATGCCTACAAACTGATGTTACAAATGGCATGGAGAAGACCTCATACGACGTAGCATCACATCTGTAAATAAAAGACGTAAAAGACGGACATCTGGGGGCAGATGTCATATCAGGATGTCCAAGTTGTGCGTTCGAGGCTTCTCCATAAGAGAACTTTGGAACGGAGAATCGGTAACGGTGCTGTTGGCCCAGTGGTTGGGGTAATGGAGTATCAAGCGCATGGTCTCGGTTCAAGACCAGCTCGCCCAATGGATCTTGTTAACTTCTATTCTCCGATTCCTACATTCATACATGCGGGGTGGTCGTCTCGTTTGCCTGTACTAGATAAGGTGATCCACCGGAAAGCACTGAAGTCGGTTCAGAAAATGGCAGCACGATTACACGTGCCCTCAAAACTACACCCTTTAAAGCCCTTAAAACCATTCTTCACCTCCTACCAGTGGAACTCTTCCGAAAGCAAGCCCGGTTGATAAATTTGGATGGAAACCCATGAGCCAGTCGGAACACCTTGGGTTAGAGAGAATATATGCGCAATACAAATACGCTCTCGGTGATTTCCAGGACACGGGAATGAGCAGCCCTCCTTCTGAAAACCGTGTTGGTATACTCTGGCCAGGAATAATTAAATACACCCCGCGTGATAGATGTAGGCTTGTTGTTAACTAAGCTTGCCAGCCAATTTCTACCGGACTGGTCACCAATAACCGACCAAACTATCATCACCAGATTCCGAACCGGGGTACGTAACATCTCAATAATTTAATACTATGCGCCGACTAAGTCTTCTACCAGCTGAAAATTGAATGCAAATGGGGAGTTGTTGTCATCGGAGGATCCATATTAAAACACATAAAATGTCATTTAACATCCTAGGTTTCCACAGAAGGTAGAACTGAGAATCAGATTGACTATATTTCATTTCTAGCAAAGTTGCAGGAAGTGTCTACTCGACGAAAGGTCTAAGTGTTGTTCTAATATTGACAACGATCACTATCTTCTAAGAGCTAAGTTTTGCGTATGCACGACAGCAGTACGACCACATAACGCAACATCGAATACGCCACGGCTAAATGTGCAGAGACTTAAATCACCAAACATACGTAGCGAATAACTACCGTAATGCGTCAAAGTTGTGATATTTTGTTAGCTCTGGCAGAACACATGGGACGATTAGACAGCGGAAGACAACAATAAATCAATGACGCCACTTGGTCCAAAATACTGGATAGGAAGCAGATTAAAAACCGCAGCAGCTCAGCTCTAAAGTACATCCCTCTCGAGTTATGCGCCCTAATCTGTAACGCGTATTTAATTAATGAAATTCACGATCATTCTAGCGAAGATGAATCATAATGTGCAGTTTTAAAGTTTTATAATACTGTTAACTAAAATATATGACTTTAGGAGTGTTTATTTGTTTTATTTCTATGAAATAAAATCTCTCGATCTACTCAACACACCGTCATCAAACAAACGCCAAAAAAACTACTATCTCGACTCCTAATGTTGATCTTACTTCTATCATTGCAGATTCAATCACTTCCAAAAGTCAACAAAATATTTAGAAATTTTTAAAAATTCAGCATTTTTCCAAATTGTCCCCCTTTTTTATATTTATCAGATTGCGGCTGTACACAGAGAGAAATAAGCAGTTTTAAATCAACTGATATGCGCTTTTGAGTGAACTTTTATGGAATTTATATTTGAATTAATAGTTTTTTGTTCAAATCGAACGAAAATGAGTATGGCTTAAATATAATTTCAAACGTTGAAGCATTTGAAAAACGCGTCTGAAAGTTCGAAATTGTGTAACTGTTTATTAAATGCTAAGACAATTGAGTTGAATGTTAAAACATTTAATTCAAATGTATGCAGCTTTTGTCATTTACAATTAAATGCAGAGACGTTCAATTCAAATGGTGAAACCCTTTGATTTGAACGCGAAAATCAAGCGTCATAATGAAAAAAGTTCATTCTAAACAGCACCCAAATTTATCCCAAATGCGTGCATGTTTGAATCAAAACTACAACTATGTACATAACCACAATTGAAATTAATACATAATACTACCTGAACGTTTCAGCTCACGGGATCATAAGAAAAGACAATTAAATATTTTGTTTTTTTAACCGACTTCCCAAAAACAAAGAGGTTCTAAGTTCGACGAGTATTTTTTTTTTTTTTTTATGTCTGACCGGGCATAACTTCGTAACGCGTCGACCGATTTTGATAATTCTTTTTTTGTTGGGTAGAGTATGTTCACCGATTGGTACCATGTCAAAAAAATTTTTGGTAGGGTGGGGGTGGGGGGTTGGGGTGAAACCTAACTTTGTAACGCGTGGACCGATTTCGATGGTTCTGTTTTTGTTGTACAGAGTATGATCCCCCATTGCTAATAGGAGAAAAAAATTTGACCTAGGGTGGGGGAGGGGGGAGGGGTAGGCTAACTTTGTAACGCGTGGACCGATTTGGATAATTCTTCTTCTGTTGGGTAGAGTATATTCCGTGGTTGATACCAGGAGAAAAAAAATTTTGGAGGGATGGGGGTGGGGGGTGGGGGTGGAACCTAACTTTGTAACGCGTGGTCCGATTTCGATGGTTCTTTTTCTGTTGTATAGAATATGATCCCCGATTGCTAATAGGAGAATAATTTGGTGCTATTGTGAAAGGTGTGTGTGGGGGGGAGGGGTAGTCTAACTTCGTAACGCGTGGACCGATTTGGAAAATTCTTTTTCTATTGGGTAGAATATGATCCTTGGTTGATACTACGAGAAAACAAATGTTGCTCGGGTGGCGGGGGGGGGGGGGGGGGACCTAATTTTGTAACACGTGGACCGATTTGGATGGTTCTTTTGCTGTTGTATAGAGTGTGATCCCCCATTGCTAATAGAAGAATAATTTGGTCCATGGTAGGGGTTTGGGCGAGGGGAGGAGTAGTCTAACTTCGTAACGCGTGGACCGATTTGGATATTTCTTTTTCTTTTAGGTAGAGTATGCTCCCTGGTTGATACCACGAGAAAAAAAATTGTTGGTGTGGTTGGGGTGGGAGAAGGGGGGTGGAACTTAATTTTGTAGCACGTGGACCGATTTGGATGGTTCTTTTGCTGCTTTATAAAGTGTAACCCCCATTGCTAATAGGAGAATAATTTGGTCCTATGGTGGTTGTGGGAGAGGGGTAGTAACTTCGTAATGCGTGGACCGATTTCGATGATTCCTTTTCTGTTCGGTAGAGTATGTTCCTGGATTGATACCATGAGAAAAAAAGTTTAGTGGAATGGGGTTGGGGTAGGGGCTTATAACTAACTTTTAACTCGTGGACCGATTTGGATGGTTCTTTTTTCGTTGTATAGAGTCGAAGACACTAAAAAGTGAAAAATAAAATAGTTTTTAAAAAAAAATTTGAACCGACTTCACAAAAACCGCTAAAAAGCATAAAATAATTTTTAATTTTATATCTATTACGACATTTTGAAGTCGGTGCAAATTTAACAAATAAAACAACTACAGAAAATTTACGTAATACTACCTGAACGTTTCAGCTTACGGGATCATAAGAATTGACGATTAAATATTTTTGTTGTAGTTGTTTGGTTTGTTTGATTTGCACCGACTTCAAAATATCGTTATAGATATAAAATTAAAAATTATTTTATGCTTTTTAGCGCTTTTTGTGGAGTCGGTTCAACTTTTTTTTTAAAAACTATTTTATTTTTTTATTTTTATTTTTTATTTTTTTTATGTCTGACCGGGCATAACTTCGTAACGCGTCGACCGATTTTGATGATTCTTTTTCTGTTGGGTAGAGTATGTTCACCGATTGGTACCATGTCAAAAAAAATTTTGGTAGGGTGGGGGTGGGGGGTGGGGGTGAAACCTTTTTAAAACTTTTTAACGCGTGGTCCAATTTGGATGGTTCTTTTTTTGTTGTACACAGTATGATCCCCCATTGCTAATAGGAGAAAAAAACTTTGGCCTAGGGTGGGGGGAGGGGTAGTCTAACTTTGTAACGCGTGGTCCGATTTGGATAATTCTTTTTCTGTTGGGTAGAGTATGTTTCGTGGTTGATACCTGGTGAAAAAAATTTTGGAGGGATGGGGTGGGGGTGGAACCTAACTTTGTAACGCGTAGTCAGATTTCGATGGTTCTTTTTCTGTTGTATAAAGTATGATCCCCCATTGCTAATAGGAGAATAATTTGGTACTATGGTGAAAGGTGTGGGTGGGGGGGGGGTGGGAAGGGGTAGTCTAACTTTTAACGCGTGGACCGATTTGGATGGTTCTTTCTTCGTTGTATAGAGTAGAAGACACTAAAAAGTGAAAAATAAAATAGTTTTTCAAAGAAAAGTTGAACCGACTTCACAAAAAGCGCTAAAAAGCATAAAATAATTTTTAATTTTAAATCTATTACGACATTTTGAAGTCGATGCAAATCAAACAAACCAAACAACTACAACAAAAATATTTAATCGTCAATTCTTATGATCCCGTAAGCTGAAACGTTCAGGTAGTATTACGTAAATTTTCTGTAGTTGTTTTATTTGTTAAATTTGCACCGACTTCAAAATGTCGTAATAGATATAAAATTAAAACAACTACATAACCACAATTGAAAATAATACATAATACTACCTGAATGTTTCAGCTTACGGGATCATAAGAAATGACGATTAAATATTTTTGTTGTAGTTGTTTAGTTTGTTTGATTTGCACCGACTTCAAAATGTCGTAATAGATATAAAATTAAAAATTATTTTATGCTTTTTAGCGCTTTTTGTGAAGTCGGTTCAACTTTTTTTTTAAAAACTATTTTTAATCGACAACGGAGCAGTAAGTCAGTTGTTTTTATCCCGACTCGGGTCCATGTGGCTTGCTTTAAGCGCGATTTTTGTGTGCTTGCAAAAATTGTGAAGTTTTAATTAAGAACTTGTGAATTCATTAGATTAGTTACGTTTAAATGTTCTAGAGAGTGGTCCACCAAAGTATCTTTGGAGCTTCCGGTTTGAAGCCAAACACAAAGATCTAAAAAAGTATGCACATGTAATCACATCGAGAAGGAAACATAGCATATTTATTAGCATTGAAGTTTGCCCTAAATTTTACAGCCTTTATTCGAGAGAGTTCTACATTTCCTTCAGAATTAGTATATCAAGATGGATTGTATATTAATTTACATTCGATTCCCGAATATATTAATTTGAAGTCAGCTAAGTGTTCTAACTTCTTTCCAGAAAGTATAACGGGGACAAGCAATTTTTTGTTATATGTAATGAAATAAATCTTAAAAACTTCATTAAACATTATCAAAGCTATGAAGTAGGACAGAAACAACATATTTTATTGATTTTCACATAAATTATTTCACCAGTACTCCAATACACGTATATAGTTTAGTAAATGGAAAAATCTTTATTAGAAATAGCACAATTTGAATAAATATACAACTTTTTATGAAAACTAGATGTTGAAGAATGTTGAAATGATGATGATTTGCTTAACGTTAGATGATCCCAATATATGTAAAGATTCATTCAAAAGTTTTGTAGAGATTTGACTAATTATGATTTTGCGAAAACTAAGTTCTGAGGCACATATAATATGTATATGTAATCAATATCACTTAATAAGATAAACATGTGGCAAGTTTCTGTATCTTTATGGTGAGTATTATCTCACTTTGTGACGTTAAATTCAATGGAGTTGTTGCTGGCATTGGGTGAATTAAGAAAATACTCGCGTGAGAGTTACTGAAACTAGGTAATGTAGGGCCTGCATTTTTTTCATATTTTTTAACAAAATAAACCAGTATTGCAAATACGCATAGATACTACTATTAATAAAATTACTCGTATATGCTACTATGTACTATATTATGTAAATACTTCTATACATATTTATGAAAAGAATAAAATATTAATTTCTCCTAGAAATATTTGTTTGTTAAAATTATTATTAACTTTGAATTACCTTAAATTAGAGTACTATGTACATATTTAAAAGTAGATATAACTTTTTTGTGCAATTTTTCTTGAATAAATTGAATTGAAATTAAAAAACAATTTTTAATTTTTAATATTCATATAAGGAAGCTCTTGTAATACTGGCAATTCTCGACTAAATATGAAAACGATTCCATCCAAAAGCACAGGGACTTTATTTTAAACACTCGGCAGATTTGAATCAAATGCATAAATAGTATTCAATACCAAAGTGGTGAGCATTTGGTTCGATTATGGTTGTTATTTGAATTAAATGTGAAAGACATTTCGTTTAAATATTTTACTTGTTTGTTTAGGAACCTATAACGTTTAAATCAAATGTCCAAGTTGGTTCGTTTAAAAAAACGGATACATTGATTCAAACGTGAGGAATTTTTTATTCAAACTGCAATATTGTTTGATTTAAAAGCCAAAAATGTTTCAGTTAAAAGAAAGCTACGTTTAATTAGAAAATGAAGGGTATTTGATTCAAAAACTTATGCTGTTAGTTTGAAAGCTGATATTCTTCATTCAATTGTGCATATCGTTTGAATTAAATGTCGATTATGTTTGAAGCAAATGAGCGGACTTTCATTAAATCAAACACGTACGAGTATACCTGTTTAATCCAAAAGTTTATGAACTGAAATAAATGCGGGAACGTTTAAAGCAGGAGATGTTTAAATTGAAAGTGCTACACATTTAAAATCAAAAGTTTTGGCTTTTGGCGTATTTTCAAACGCGAAAGTGTTTGATTTAACCTGTTTTTTTGTTGGTTTTATCGTCGTTTTTTTCAGTGTACTGAAATATCAAAGGAAATTTCTTAATCGACGCACAGAGGAGTATTTTACCTCGAAAGTTGTTCAAAATTAATGAGTGGTTTTTATTGATTTGATATGTAATAAAAAACAGTTTAGGGTCATGATTATGTAATTAAAACATTATTCAGACTTGAAGTTCTGCAAAAAAGTTTTTTTTTTTAAATATTATATAAAATTATATTTTAATCAGATTCGCCTTCACTAAATCCATCTTCCTCTTCATTGTCAGTTTCTGTACCGATGTCTCTAGTAGCAAAAGTTGTAATGTCTCACTGGAGAAAGGATTCCTTTTCCTCTGAGGCCTTCGTCTTTTTCTTGAAAAATTCTGCCTATACAGGCGAAAGTGTTTATTTCGGGCCTCAGCCGCCTCTTCCGATAGTTGGCCAATAGGCAATATTGCGTTGTCAATTACTTTAGCCCCATGTCTCAAAATTTTGTGCATTGTTGGTGTCATTGGGTGCCACTCATACAGTTTCACATAAAGTTTCGCGGTTCTGCAAAATTTTAAAATTGTTTAACATCAATATTGAATCCACTTGACAAAGCCTCTAAAATAACATTGCATTTT
This sequence comes from Leptarthrus brevirostris, assembly GCA_964036015.1. NCBI lineage: Eukaryota > Metazoa > Arthropoda > Insecta > Diptera > Asilidae > Leptarthrus > Leptarthrus brevirostris. The sequence goes on from OZ038374.1 coordinate 94,950,386, forward strand.
TTTATAAGATTGATGTCCACTCCTGTGATGCGGGAAGAGGTTTCGGGATCCGAGAAAAATCTTCTTGAAGTATTCCCGTCAATGGTGTTCCCAAACCCTGGCTTGGGAATATCCACCAGCAGCCCCATTTCCTCTTTAAAAGATTCTTGTATTTTCTTCTTTGTATTTCTCACAATGTATTTATGTTCTTCACTCCTTGCTTGCCACTTTTTAATAGGTATTTTATAAGATTCAAAAAATCGAATCCTTGCATGCAGTATCGATAGTCCGAATTTAAGGGCATTAGGGTTCTCTACGTTTTTTTTTGTTTAAGTCATTGAAATATTTTGACGTTTGCTCGCATATATAGCACCTCATGGTCGATGAAGTTTTTGTCGCAGCATTGCAAACCTTTGCGTCGATCATGGTAAAGGCTAATGTATGCTTTATATGAAGTTTATCACCATTTGTTTTCGTTATTTCAGTCTTTCTCAGATTTTCTATTTCATTGTTTATGTAGTTGATATCTTCATTTGTAATTTCTTTCGTTTCATGTATAAAGCGGATTCGTATTGGTCTGCAGTATCTTGTGGAGGAAGGTACTGGGTTTTGCCAAAGAGTCCTTTTTTGGTCACCAATATTGCATATAAGTCGTATGGGCACAAATGAACTCTGGAAGATGTTAGCGTCACTATCTGTGCTACTTCGAAATTTTTGTTTAAATTGTTGTTGTTGTGTAGAATTAAGAATTTTTCTATATTTTTTAGCTCTTGTTGGCGATAAAGTCATATCCTTTATAATCTTGGACGCGTCACTATGACCTAGAGCACGCTGACTCATTTGGGCTGCGTAAGTTAACTTATCAGAAGGTACTTGCTCTCTTAGATCCTTTTTTTGCGTCTCTTTGTTTGGTCACTCGATTCTTTAAAATCTTTTGTTGGTCGACCGGACTTCCTTGTTGTCCAGGTAGGTAGTGTTATAGGAGTTTTGAGCCATTGTTCATTTTTTTTAAAGCGTTCTTCCTTACTGCTGGCGGGTATCCATTTCTGTTTAAATTGGAATTTAAAACCCTTTAAGGCATGTCGCAGTGAACCTTGTTCACTTTCAGGGCATTTGGTGATTTTTTTTAGATAACTTTCTAAAAACACGAACTTATCGTCTATGTTCCTATCCGAACATTGTTTTATGAGTGCAAAAAGTAATTTTCTAGTCATCTGCATATTTATCCCACAGATTCTGAAAAAAATGTGAAATACGATTTTTTTTTAAAGAAAACCTGTTTTTGATCTATTGGTTAAAAAACATATTTAACAAAATGGCGGGTATATGCGGGACATTTATCTTTGAAAACCTCATCGAGAATAACTGAATTGTACGATACATGCAAAATTATAAATTAACTAGACTTAACTCATATACAAAAACATCTTTATTTATGGTGTTAACTAAAAACCGGGTAAATTTTTTTAATGCAGAATGTATATGATGAGAAATGTCACTTTATCAACTACAATACCAAAAATAAATATCCAGAATTTAAATACATACCTTTCTCTTCAAGATCTATAACGGTTATTATAACACTCCACAGAACACAAACTCAAAATTTAAATAAAAGATGATGTTTTAATCGGAACGCCGAGAACAAAGACAAGCGATTCACACCACGACTGGGTTCCGACTGCTGTCATGGTTGGGGAAGTGAAGCGGCGTTACCAAAATGGCCGTTTAGCGATGTAATAGCTATTAATCTTTGACAAAACATACATTGTAATGGAATTTAATGAAATTCGAATTCGCGACTTTTGATCAATTTCTTTCTTAGAAATACTCCTCTGTGCGACGTCCACCCCAAAGAGGGTTATTTTTGGGGACCTTGTCAAGCTTAAGAGAAACCGGATGTGAAATAGAAACCAGCGCGGAATTACGATATGAAACATAGGAAGATTCTGCCGATATCGAGCATAGAATAACTACCCTCGTCGGTAAAGACCCTCAAATGAACCCGAGACGAGTCGCAAGACGATTAGGAGTGTATTCGATTAAAGTTTGGATGTGACGTTCATATCCTCATATCCAAGTCGAAGAAGTACTGGAAGGAGATTCCGAAAAGATTTCTGCTTCTGGGATTTTGTAAACGGATGAACCGCAGTTCGTCGGGGATGGTATTACAAACTGCCACAACATCCATTGCTGGCCAGATACTGACCCACACACAGCAAACAACACAACACGATGGAGCCTCTGTGCATACTGCCAACATTGTGGGGCAATAATAAATGGACCGCAGGATTGGACCAGGTGCACCGATTCATTGGCCTACTAGAGCCCCAGATCTTACTTCAATGAAATATGAAGTTTATTTAAGGTCTATTAACGATAAGGGAATTAGTTTAGAGAATTGGGACTACAGAGGTGAAAATACAGCAGAGGTTGGCTACATTACACCTTAAACAGGGAGTTAAAAGCAGGTTATTGGCGTACATCGAATGTGGCGGAGGATATTTCAAACAGCTTTTGTAGCATAATAACCTTATTTGTAATACATTTTGAATGCAATAAAAGGGATTTCAAGGTTGATTTGTATTTAGTTTCTTTAAATTTCATTTCACGTATTCCCCGTTAGGTTTTCTACGTATAAATTTTTATATCCTTTCTCTACGTCGACATGTTGCACCATTTGGGAAGGCAGTCAGATGAGAAATTTTATGAAAATAAAAAGGAGATGTATCAACGATATAAATTTCGGAAAAAATTTGGGAAAATTCTAAAATTTTTCTGATTTCAAAACATTTTTTTCACTTTTGGAACTGACTTTACCGGTAGTGGTAGGAGTTAAATCAACATTGTTGAGGAAGGTTCATTGGAATAGTGGTTTTTCTAACGTTTGTTTTTGACGCTGCGTTGAGTAGATAAAAAAATAAATAATAGAGTGATGTGCATAAAATAGATAATAAAAGAGTGATGTGCATACTATGAAACTTTGGAATTTCTAAATCACCCTGTAATTCCAAACGGTTGAGATTGTCACCTCCCCTGCCAGCAATTTTTTTTGATTACCTAGGTGAGATCTATCACCTCATTAATTTTGGCACGCCTTATGCGAAACCCTCTGCATAAGAAAAAAAAACAAGTCGAACTTATAACCTCTCGTTTTTTAGGAAGTCGGTTTTGGCTTCTGACTGGCCAAGAAATAAAGAAGCTTCTTTCAGGACGACTTTGGGAAACTTATAAGAGTGTCAAATTAAGTGTAAATTGAGAACTGATCATATGTACCGCCAAAAAGTTCTTTTGGATACCTGCGTTGATTGTTGGATTATTAACAATAAATTATGTAAAAATCTGAGAAATAAATTGATTAATAATTGTTTTGTTCACCCCCTTTCACTAAGGGTAATTTATTCAGACTGGAAATACATATGTACGAGTGGAAAATAGGCTTTTCTTTACTCAGCGTAATTCGCGTAAAACTTCTGTTGGCATAAATTCATTTAATGTGTTACATCTTTTATTTAACGGTTACTTCTTCATAACACTTTTGCACGAAAAATGATTTATTGATTTTACCACCCTGGTTAATGGCAGTCACGTTTGTACAGATATCTTTTATACAAAAGGAAATCCGTGGCAAGATTGCGTGCACCAAATTGCTTCATAATTATATCATCAGGGCGAATTAGAGTCACTGTACTTACATAAATTAGAAACCTTGAAAAAGTTACTTTGAATTACTCCATTTCTTTGACTTATTTACCACCAAACTCTTCTACTACCACCTGAGAGCTGTTTTAATTTGGAAATGTGTACATCCTGTCACTAGTCGGCATGCTTGATCACTTTGTAAGGACAACTGTCGAATAAAATCTCCGCCCGAAGGGAGTAATTTTCTGCAACGATGAAATCATATTTTGCATGCAGGAATGAAGGAAATTTAATAAAAGCTCATCATAAGTATAAAAAGATACAAAAACTACATAAATAAATTCAACAGCAACAGTGGATAATGGCGAGGCATTATAAAAAGTGGTCAAAGCTAAAAGGAGGGGAAAAAGCTTCCAACTATGTACAGCTCTAATGACTTCCTGGACTTGACACCGCAAAAACCACACCAAACATGCACCTCACGCCGCCATGAAACATTAAACTTGGAACTTGGAGAGATCTGGGAGTGGTGTTTTTTCATTTTTAGTCACTCGATAAAGAAAGGTGCGGCGGCTCCTTTCTAGAAAGGATGGTTATCAAGTGAAAACGAGGAATCCCGCGAGGCCAAATGAAGTAGAAAAGCAAGCAGACAAAGCGACTATTAATAAACAAGTTGGAGGCCATCGGATCACCTAAAGTCAAACATAGGCGAAGTCGATGACAATTAACTAGGCACTTTGTAAGCCTTAAAGGTATTTTATCAGGTGGTCTTATAGCAGACTCCGACCCCTCCTTCAAAGTTGATTTGATTACATTCGCTTACTTCTGGTAAGGTCCTTGACGGTTGAGACACACCCGACCCATAATCAAATTACCTATAAATTACGTCTGTCCTCTGTCAGCAGTTAATGAAGCCTAGAATGGAACGAACGGCGATAAGATTAACCTTTGAGATAAACCCGCAGATATGCCAAGACATTTTACGGAATTGGTGGATGTACCGGTTGCGATAAAAGTCGTGAACATGACCAGCCAGCAACAGCTTCGCCATGGTGAATTACCCCGTGAGCAAGTTAAACAAAGTACTCCCAAATGGCTTTTTGATTACTTCCAAACAACTCCCGCGACGGTCTAATTTCGATTCTTGTTGTAACTAATTATAATCGGCCTCAGCAGTGCTAGTCCCTTCCGGTTATTGAGCTTGGACGCCATCGGAAAGGATGGCTCTTCGGGGAAAGGGTGAGATTATACAAACGACTAGAAGAATTAGATTAGATGAAAATCCAAGGATCAAGCCTATTGTTCTGTTGCTTTTGTCTAACAGAAGTGATTACTTACTCCAATCCATCAACGGCTGAAAGATTTTCTGTCATCGTTTGTGTTTTGATTTGGGTAAAGATAGGCGTCCGAAATAGACCGATGATAGCTTGTACAAATTACTTCTCCATAATCGGACAATAACGTTTGTACTTATCTCAATTAGATTTAATCACAAAAGTAATCAGAAATATCTAAATTGTAATGAGAAATTGGATTGAGGAATTATGTCCAATTATTAGAAAAGCTGGTAACTGGGAGAATTTATTGAGTTAGCTATGTAAAGCCTTAATACGGTGGTTTGAATTAAATTTAATAACATTTGTTAGTATAATTCAAACATTCAAACTTATATTTTAAAAGTATTATTACCAACTTTTTTCAATTATACAATAGTTATAACTACATTTTAAATACTTGGATAGTTTTGAATGAAGATAAATTAATTATCATTCAAAATTATCTAAATATTACTCTTCAATTTATTTTATACGAAATCATGTTTCTAAGCTTTATAAATTCCTTTTAAATTGAAATACTTTTTTTGAAGCGTTGCATAAAACACGTTTTGAATATAATTACCGAAAAAAATGTATACAGTATTAATAATTGTTAATTCAATCAATCCTAAGCATCCTCGGTTTAAATGTTTGTGGCATTGGATAGAAATATCTACTATCTAACGGCACCAGTCGGGAATAACTTGTCGGCCTACCAAGCAGGAGGTCCCAGTTTCGAATCCCACCGACGGCGAATCATAGTTGTTTTCTGCTCACAAAACGGGCCCCACAAATGCTGCTTAAGCCCCTTCGCAAGGCGGTCTGCGATCGTTACCTTCAATGCTTTTGTGGCCTGGTGCCCAGCTGTGAGTTATCTTGTTGGTTTTTGTCAGTTCCTTAAGTACATTGAGACAATACCGGATCAGCTTAGACTGAATGGTATGTACCTTTAGTTCTTTAAGTCCTACCTAACTGTCCGACACCACGAATACCTCGATTGAGTATCTCGCACGCGCAGAGTTCAATATCATTCATCTCATTGGATCCTATACTTTGCTCCATATACACAAACGCTTCTATGATCATCTTTAATGTTATTTCGAAGTTATACTCCTTCGACATTATATCCGATATCGAGTTAGCTGCTCTGTCATATTTGAATTTTTTGGACTAATTTTATGATCTGCTTCCTTATAATACTTAGAGCTGCCTCTCTCTTTATATGCATATGCAAGGGGAAGATGTCTTAAATAAAAGTTGGCAGCTGCGCATGACTCCAGTTATTCCTAGACATTCGAGTATCTGCAGATGTTGAAGTTTCATCTGTGCCAATCTTTTTCACCATTCCTGGCCACCGTACTAATGCTTCATATGTGACCAACGGTATTATATTGAGGGTCCATGTGTTTACAAATAGCCGTCAGCACGTCCATTGGGCCGCGGTATCTGTTTCACGACGACGGCCTTGGTGGTCTTGATAGTTGCCTGGAATTCTCCAGCAGATTAGCATTGCTTTGATCCAGATCACTGTCAAAGCGTCTATTTCCCATTTAACGGCAGCCTCTTCAACTGATTGCAAGGTGCTGTTACCAAAGGCGCATTCAAGAAGCTGCAGCTGGCAGTTTCTTTCTCCACATGTGCCTCTTCCAGTCCATTATAGGGATTTTATTGTAGATTTGCACGCTTGGTATGCATTTTCATGTTCACGCAGTGGTTTTGTTTTCAGTATCCCATATCTAAGGTGATTACCAATTACCGTATCTATTATTTTGAGTGGAAAAGAGCTTACCTCTTAATTACCTTAACTAATGGGGAGATAGCTTTTAGATTGGGGAGGTGACTGCAATCCCAGATTGGAAATATAGCTCGGAGCATAACTGGCTCTAAAGACCTTGTTGGCAATAGTTCCACGATGCTCTATTGTAGTAAAGCTGGTAGGATTCTTGCTACTAGGGGATTTGTAGGCTTTGAATGAGTTAATGGCTCACGTACCTCTCCCCATTGTGAATATATGTCCGGAAAACCTTTTATAGTAATCCGGTTTGAAGACCTTATAACGTGGCTACCGAACTCGTAAGGCCCATCGGCATCCACACTAACTATAGAATCTTGGAAATGAGTTCCCAAGAATAGTATTATTGTATATTTTCTGCTTTGTGTTAAGTTCAATTCCGCTGGGGTTGGTTAGAATTTGTGAAATCTCGCGGTATCATATAGATCATCAAAACCGTCACAGAAACAATTCCAGATTCTTCTTTTGGGAGTTCCTTAGCTCTTTGGTATACACTCTCAGGATTTTCTTTATTCTTGCCTTAGCTCTAAGTTTGTCTAGCGCTCTATTCCACTCAGGATCAGGCTTACTTTCCATACTTCCTTTTATAGGACAGCTATTCTCATAGGAGCCTGTAATCACGTTATGTTGTTGGAGTGAGACCAGGATTCTTTGGGGTGTCTAGTGTTATATGAATCAGTTCTTTAACAAACTTAATTAGTTGTTAGGGGGGGGGGGGGGTGAAATCGAAACTCTGCACGCTTACTTTAGTGAGGGTAATGCCTATTAGAGGAAGGTGGTGGAAAGAAGTAAGAAAACTGTTTACGTAATTTGTGAATGGCCCCCAAGGCCTCTCCTGAAGTGTCCACGACACTTGTCCCGGTTGATGAGTCTTGGAATTCTTACGTCTGCCTGCTGCAAATGAGTTGCCTCAATATCGAATCTAATATGTTTATGATCCGAAAGAGGACTTCTTTTAATACATGCCAGTTCAGAATTTCGTTTTCCGAATTCGGACTGTCTAATGTAAGTTCTAGTACCTCTAGCCGTTCGGAGCCTTCGTTTATTATCTCTACTTTATTTTTTTAATATGGGTACTTACCAAGCTTATTGTAATCGCTGCTACACCAAATATTGTAATGCGCATTGTATCGCAGCCAATTATAGACTGCTCACTCTGACTTTTTGCAGAATTTTAGCAGTTGCTTCAAGTCCTCCGGAAGCGGTACTTTTCCTTAAGTGTTCGTACCTCAACAAGCAACAATATCCCTAGTGATAAACTCTGGAATTGGAAGAATGTTAATTGAACACTTGAACAGAATTGCGGTTCGAGGAACAGCATGTTCGTTACTGTAAATCCAATTTCCTTGAAGATCGGCCTTTGATGAACTCATGGCCCTTGTATGACTCTGAAATCTAGTTTCGCCAGTATAAGTCCCCTGCTAAGCACATCTGTTCCAGCTTTTCCATTGTGAAGATTTATCTGCAGACATTTTAAGTTTTTCTCCTAGTTGGCTCTTTGGGCTAGCTTGTCGTCTTTTGGACCTTCAGAGTTTAGATCGTGTCGACCTGTCTTTCGAGCTTTACTGCCTGGAAGTTTCGAAGTCGTCTTCTTTCCTCGGTTTCGTATCTTTTGGACAGAAGGCTTTTGACATTCCTCTGCTGCCGTTTTTTGTAGGTGCCGTTTTTTGTAGGGACTTCGGTATCCCGGCCCATGAGTGGCACTTTGGTGGTCCTATCTTCTGGGGTTGGCAATGGTGGGGATGAACGTCCTTCAGCGAACCGCTTTTACGTCTCAGATGGACCTGCCCAAACATAAGGAATATTTTGAAGAAGTTTCCTTCCGCCTGTCAGTCGAGTAATGGTCTACTAAGAGAGCAAAAAGTGAGCCAGAACCTCTGTTCTTCTCAGAGGTTTCAGCGCGTTGACATTTAGTGCGAGGAATTTTATTTTCCTCTAGCCTTTAGGTTGGCTCCCTCCTATGATTTTATTTCACCTGGTACTTTTAGCTACTTCCAGGTAGATGTATTTGTCATGTCAAATGAAAACCGGGCAGCCAGGCTGCTTTTTGTATGGTCGTAAGTCCGTTGCGAATTGTCCGTTGGTTCGAGTCTTCAGTTGGCTTATAGAATACCTCCTCGCACTTGTTTATAGGACAGTAAGTTGGACGCCCTCATATGTTGAGCCTCCTTCTTTCACTCCTTTCTTTTTTAATCCCTTTTCTACTTTTCTTCTGTTGGGTCAGGATTAAGTTCCTCGGAACGGACCTTTTAAATTTCGTAGGCTCCCTTAGCGGCTTTTCTGCTAGCAGATGGTCCTCTTTTAACTTCTGCCCTTCTCCTAGCAACCGTTTAAATCTTTTCCGAGCCACTCCACTCTTTTAAGGCCCCCTTTCCTGAGTCTTTGGGCAGACTCTGCTTGTTTTGGGAGTTCTCCGACCTGTACGATGGAACTACCAAAAAAGTTCTGTTCCATCAGGTCGTCGGTTTGGGGAGGTGCATTGGAGAGATCCAGCTCTCATGTTTTTTTAAATTCCTCCATCAAATTCCCGTGACAGAGATCAACATTGTCACGGGAAGGTGATTTAATTTAAACTGGAGGCCACGTGGTATTTAGAGTTTGCATACTACCGACCGAGCTCTTTCTTGGCTACACATCCCTTCTCGTATGCTGTTTCACCTTGTATTGGGGTATTTATTAGAAGATAGGATCTTTCTATCCCCCCGACTACAATTAGCTATCACTCCTGACCGAGACATGACCGCTCGCCCTTTTACCCTTGTAGTAGCCTTTGCTCTGGGCCGTTGCCGACGGCGTTTTACTCTTGGAGTTGTCTCTCACTTCGTATAAAATCTCTGGCGCCCTTTATTCGTTCCTTTACCATATACTTTGACATCCGTCTTAAGTTTGAAAAACTGTGTATGACTTTGAAATCTCACACTCAGGGTTATATTTTATGGAACTTAATGGTAAAATTGGTCGATATCAAATCATATCTCACTTATCACTGCGTGACTTCCAAACTTTAAGCAACGAGCCCAGCTACTGCAATGACGAGGCTAGGGTTTGATAGGTACTTCGATTCGTCGTATTTACTGGGATTTCACCAATTCACTTTTTTTCTAGATAAATTTTTCCTTACACTACAAGATCATCAAGTATTCTGGAGGCAATAGAAGAAGAGTAATAAAGAATGCCCTTATTTGGCAAGTGTATGCCAGTAGAAAAATAATTATTTGTTTCATTGCACAGTAACTTTTCTTCGAAACAAAAAAAAAGTCGTTCATTCGAGGTCGGCCTGGCAATATACCTGAAAGAATTTAACCTTAGTTAACTGTCCTATTTTGATTCGTCCTTCTCTTTGCCAGAGGATACTCTTCGGTCAAATTGTTTTTGTTTACTTTTAAATTAACCAAATTATTCCAGGAAAACTTAGTCTGGCTGGCAGAAAAAGTTTGAAAGAAACTCAACTCCAGCATCTGTCAGTAGTAATGTCGGAGAGAGGAAGCTTATAAAAAGTTTTCAGCGTGTGACAGTAGGAAGTTGGAGGCGTAGAAAGTTTTGTAATGAAACGAAAACGTTATCACGCGACTGAGCAAAGTTCGTTAAGTTTCCTTTTTCGGAGGAAAATTTAATAAAAGAATCACGAGTCCTTGCAACTCATGTAAGCCCACCTGTACTTTTGTCATCTAATTTCAACTCTCAGCAGGACTTAGTCCAGCATATGCCAGGACTTTCTGTGTTTACATTTCTAAACAAAAACTTTGGTATGTTCTCGAACCAACCATTTCAGCCCTCTTTTCAAGCCATCCACTTCGAAGTTTGCATTCGATCGTAAGTGGAAGTGCTTTCGAAGACTGGGAAAGATAAGTTAAATAAATCGACCTTCACATGGATCCTGCCACTACGTCCAATTCCTGTTAAATCGATTTGGAACTTTTAAGAAAACTTCTAAGTTGGAGTCGCAAACCTTTTACCTTCTTCCGTGATTTTGGAATTCGATAATTTTTCAAGAAGTCAATCCAAACTCCTGCGTGGGGGAAAGGTTTTTGTTTGAAACTGTTTGGGATGGAGAGGTGGCTCGTTCGGCATCCCAAGTAGTTTAATAATTTCTTGGCTGAAGGTCGAACGAAACTTTGAATGATTTTCACTACTCGAGGCGGATAACAACGGCAGGTTCTGGCAAGTGACATTGAGGGCATGTCGACGAATCTTCTGGAAAAGTTTTATTACCTGTTCGTTGAAAGATTAATGATTTTCGTGTGGCGGCGATTTATTTATTATGCTCGTGTGCTACTTTCGAAAGTACGGAAGTAGAGATATTTTTACTGAGACAGCTTAAATGGAAAGTTTTTAATATTTTATATGCAAAACTGCCTGGAAACATGGAATTTTCTACATTTTTACATTAAAAGGCGAGTCACTTCTATTTGCTTACTTAATTTATAAAAAAACGAGGAGACACTCAAATTTTCTAAGTATCCAAATACCATCCAGTCTTTACCATCACGTGACCTGTTTGAAATCTAATTGATTTGTTTTTTTTTTTGTAATTAGAAAGCAACGAAATAAAATGTAGATAAGCCGAATAAACACACTCGCACAAAAGCAACCTCATGCAACGCACTGCTTTGAAAATATCACTGTAAATTTGGACTCGCCGCTGCTAAGGTAGCAGGAAGAAAATTGAACGTTACTCCAAAGAACGAGTAAATATATTCTTGTATACCTTTTAATAACACAATCCTTTCTTGCGGAAAGCAAGAGTTGGAGACGGAGGTGGATCAATCCGTTGAGCGGCAAGACCAACACGCCATGGGTCCCGGGTTCAAGACCAGATGACCCCGTGAGCTTTTATTAAGAAATTAAAATAATCCACTCCGTCTCTGGGCTGTTGTCTAGCTCGCAGCATGCAAAAACAAGACTCAAGTTTCCGCACTTCCCTTACCCTAATTCATTCCCGGCCAAAACCATGCAAACGCATCAAAGGGTTGTCCCCTAGGATTTGGCCACATCGTATAAAAAAAAATAAAAAATATATACAACTAACTGACTAGGCTGCTACTCAGCGCTATTTATACTACTAAGCTTAATTCTAGAAAGTTCAGCAACTTAGTTCTAGCAATTTCCGTTATTTATTTCCACTACACTAAGTCACCACAGGTTCGAGTCGGCCTTGATTTTATATGGCATCTGACGTTTTTCTAGTTTCCGAAGTTCGGGACATGCGCATTGTACAACTTGATTTCGTTTTTATCACGTAGCCTATGCCAGAATACAGTGCATGTTACACTGCCCTCCTATTAGAACTGTTCGTCCCGAACAGTTGTATCTACTTGGTAAAGCTTTAAGCGGTCAATGTGCACGATCTTCTTTTTGTTTTTCGGTCCCCGCTGTATCCTGTACACTACATCTTTGATGCGCATAAGGATCTTGTATGATCCCTCCCACTGCTGTTGAAGCTTCGGTGATTTTCCTTTTCGTCGCCGTGGTCTCCTTCCCTGAATCCGCTAGAATTAGCTCTCATGTCGTATCGTGTTTTCATTCTATCGCTGGATGTATTGAGGTTCTTTCTTGCCAGCTAATGAATTTTTGCGAGACGCTTCCGAAGTATGGTTATGTATTCTTCCGTGGACTCAGCATCTTTTTCAAGTGTTCCGAACTTCAAATCACTAGGCAGTCGAATCTGTCTTCCAAACACAATTTTAGATGGTGTCTGTCCTGTTGAGTTATGGACGTCTGTTCAATAAGCTAGTAGAAATATCGGAATGTAGATATCCCAACCCCGTTAATGCTGATCTACTACTTTTCTAAGATGTTCGACCAATGATGAAGTAGTGTTGTCGGCGTCTTTCTTATCCCAAGAATACCGAAAACTTTCTGGAATACTTGAGATTCAAAGTTTCGTCCTTGGTCGGAATGAAGCTCATTAAGGACGCCAAATTTGCATATCCAGTTTGTTACTAACTCTTCTGCCACTATTTGTGCTTCTTGATTTGGGCTCGCATATAATTCTAGCCATTAACTGAAGTAATCCATTACCACTAATATGTACCGGTTGCCCCGATCTGACTCTGGGAATGGTCCCACAATAGCGATTCTCTCAAAAGGCGCTCCAACGTTGTATTGCTGCATCGCTCCCCTTGTTTTAATGTGATATCCTTTTTTACAGGCACAAGCGGTACATTTTTTACACCAGTCCTCCACATCCTCCCGCATATGTAACCAGTAGAATCGTTCTCTTAATTTCTCCAAAGTCTTAGTGACACCAAGACGTCCTCCCGAAGCACCGTTATGGATTTCTTCCAACACATCCCTTATTTTATTCCTGGGAACCAATACCTGCATCCGGCATGATGACTCGTCGGGTGTTTCCTATTTGCGTTTTAATATTCCATCTTCAACACACAGCGAATTCCATTGCGCCCAGTAGCTCTTCAATGTTGTACTTCTGTCGAAAATATCTTTCCATTGGGGCCTTTCGTAGTTATCCTTCCACGTCAAAATTGGAGATATATTCTCGTCTTTTCGTTGTATTGCTGAAATTCCCATCCTGTCAAGGGTTCGACAGTTGTTCTTTTCACAATCACATGGTCGCATTTCTCTTCCAGACGGGAACAGTATTTACAATCAGGCTTACATGGCCGTCGGGAAATTGCATCTGCATTTCCATGGAATCTTCCCTTTTTATGAATAATTTCAAAATCATAGGATTGCAGTCTTTCTAGCCATTTTGCCACCTGACCTTTAGGATTTTTAAATTGCAGCAACCACTTTAGAGCTGCATGATCAGTTCGGAGAGTGAATTTTTGTCCATAGAGGAATTTATGGAAATGCTTCGTTGCATCAACAATAGCCAGCAGTACTTTCCTTGTAACACATTAAATTCTTTCTTGTTTTGATAGAGCTCTGCTATAGTATGCCACCACCTTTTCGTGCTCGTTTACTTCTTGTTACAGCACAGCGCCAATCCCAACATTACTTGCATCGGTATCCAATATAAATGTCTCACCCGCCTTTGGATAAGTAAGTACAGGTGCATTGCAAAGCGCCCCCTTAAGTGCCTTAAAGCTGTTTTCTGCTTTTTCTGTCCAAACGAATGCCTTATCCTCCTTTGCTATATCAGCAAAATTCTTCACAAAGCGTCTGTAATAAGTGGTTAGTCCAAGAAAGTTCCGTAGCTCGTGTTAATCTTTTGGAGGGGCCCAGTTCTCCACTGAAGTTATTTTTTTCAGGATCGCTGCTAACTCCTTCTGTTGATACCAGATGTCCTAAGTATTTGACCTGGTCTGCAAAGAGCGTACACTTTTAAGGGCTTAGTTTTAGTTTGGCTGACTTCAGTTTCTGGAACACTTCTCGTAGATTTCCGAGATTTCCGAGCCATCGACCTTACCTGCAGACTCTGTCTGGAGGATGATGAGACCCGTACTATGTGAATGCCCTGCAACGGCGGGCGTAGATTTATCATATTTGGGAAACCAACCCTGGTACCGAGCGGGCTGAATGACTGCCAACTGCGGGAGCTGTTAAACTTCTTCGGAGGGACCGGCTTACTATGAGGATTTGAGAGGGTTAGCACAATATAATATAATTATTATTATTATTAATTACAAATTTATTGAAGTCGGTATACATTCATATTTCTTGCACAAAATTTGATTTTAGGATAGACTTCTTCTATGAGATTCAGCATTGGAGAATATGGTGCAGAAAAGGTAAAATGTGCCTTGTTTGACGAACAAGATTACGCACTTCCTGCGTCTTGTAAATACTTGCGTTGTCCAAAATAAACCAAACTTCGTCTGAATTATCGTCTTCCAATTCTTTTAAACAACCTCCGGTGAAAGACGGAAATAATATGTATGTACTAACTTAAATAAATTTGTAATTACTTTAAAGTAACGTCTAAAACAACTCTTTGTACTAACATTTTCGATTTCTTACTAACTAATAAACATTATTTCTTCTTACTCTAACGTTGTTGTAACGTGAAAAAAGGTGAATTTAATTTTCAAAAAGGTGAATTCTGTATGCAAAAAGGGGATTTATATTTGCAAAAGGGCGAATTTCATTATATATAGCTAGTAACAGCAGTTTATTTCTTACTTTTAATTCTCTAAAAAGCTTTTTAGATGAAAGAACTCAGTTCTATTATTTTTATTAAACGTCTAATATTGTTCTATTCGCATTATTTCTTTTCACTTCCTAAAATTTTGCTATCATTAATTTACTTTTCGCACCGAGAATAGTAAAGGAAAATAATTATGCTAACAAAATATGATAATGGAAGTGCGAGTGAAATTATGTTAAAATAAAAAAAAAACTGTTCAAGATCTCAAAAAAAAAAAAATAAATATTCATCTGTCTTAACATGATCTGCGTTTCTGAAAAAGAAAAGCTAAATTCAACAGCAGCACCAAAGGAAGAACTGCTGGCCTCCGCACTAAACATGAAACCAGAATTTTGCTGCAGTTTTTGAACCGTTTTCTTGAATTTTGTCAATATTTTGTCTTTTGCAGCTAAATCTGTAGGAAATCTTTAATTTTCGTGTAATTCTTAAGGGATTCTGTCGTACAGGCGGCTGGGCGTATGTTTGGATGCTAAACTCAGCGTTAAATATTATATTTAGTATCCAAATAAAGGGGAGCAGTTGAAAACACTGGTTTTTTCAATAAATTTTTTTAAATATCTTTTTGTCCAACAAATGTTTTTCAAATATTTTGTAAAACGAAAATTATAATTCATATATTGCCGTGCTTGATCGATAACTTATTAGTCAAAACGCAATCATGGTTTGTGACGTATGTACTATTTCATAGTTAGAATTGACTCCAGATATAATTTGAAAAACGTGTCTTTTTATCTGCCCCTTCATTTGGTTACCAAATATAATATTTAAACCTTTTTTTAGCGTTCAAAAACTGTCCGCTCGGCTATACGCCAAATTATATTAAATTTGTTTTTAAATTTTGAACTACTAGAAGGCAAATGGGAGTTTTATGAAAAATGTTGGATAGGCAAAGATTTTTATTCGGGGTCTGTTGGGATTGATAGCGACTATAAAACTCGGTGTATTTTTGTCTTAAAAATGAAGTCCTAATGTATAAGCGTATAGTATGTGCGAGAAGAATTTGTAATTATCTCTTTAAGCGGATTTCCAGATCAAGCGACAACCCCGTCGAACAATTCGGATATTATCATACTTAAAACTTTTAATGCGTTTTAGTCGAAAATCACTGCTTCAAATTGGCTTAAACCTTAAGGTTTACAAATTTTATCCGATTCATTTTACATATAATGCAGATTATGGGAAATTTTAGCTTTTTTTTTCCAGAAAAAAGATGGCACTTCCGCTGGTCCGGAGGTCCTCGTGAAAATATATGGTCTGGTTTTGATGCTCGTGAAAAACTTGTGTGCACTTTAAGTTCGGAAAAATTTAAAAATTGCAACCGATTTAGTGAGAACGCGTACCGGCCGAAAATCAGGCCTACGTTTTGGCTTAATGCATATGCACGTGCGTCATATTGTTTGCTTAGCAGGTATTAAAATTCTTTTATATGTTCTGTTTGGGCAAAATAATGTTCCTTGAATATAATAGTCATAATCAGTTTCACAAGGAAGAGGAAGGATTGCTCTATGGTTCAGGAACAGTTGACTAGCTGTAAGAAACAAAAATTATATTTCGTCCCACTGTTTTTCTTCGTCAAACTTTAAACGTGTTTTCTCAAAACCATGATTTTAGACACTCCGTGCAGACTTGCAGTCGAACCGTTCAACGGATTGAGTTATTTTTCTTAATAAATAAAGATTATTGAATTTAGGGGGCCATGGACTATTTTAAACAAAAAATATTAATATTTACTATTTTTTCAACCACTATGAACAACAAAACAAGGCTAAACAAGTCGGATTTTTTCTTCAAACGGTCGGCATTTTATCAAAAAATCACTGAATTTTTCTAAAAATGCTATATGGCCCCGCAAATTAATTCTACTTTGCAAATAGCTTTGATTTTTGTGGTTCAGATAAAAGAGGGAGGCGGAATCCTGCACAGCGCAGCGCGATGCGCGCGCTACAGGGCATCTGAAGCGCGTGGATATCTCACAAATTTTACAATTTAAAGAATTAAGAAACATTTTTTTGTGAACTTAACTAAATGTACTAATAGCTGAAAAAGTCGAATTGCACATTACTTAAGTTCTTCTGTGAGAAAAAAATTCATTAAATTCAGCCATTTTTCAGGCCGCTCGACTAGAACCTACCCTTAACAATTTCTATCATAAAAATTTGACCCTTTACGTTTTAACAAAAATGTATTAGGTTCATTTAGTGCATTCGTCGAAATAATGCTCATTTAATGCAGTCATCGGTGGAATAAGGGATAACGTGTCGTTCTACCAATACGGAGGTCCCGGGTTCAAATGCCACCTATGGTTGTTTTCTTGCTGACAACCGATTACGATAAAAATAACATGGAGGTTGCAGAGAAAATGCATACATTGTAAGTCCACTTGCAATCGTTGGTAACGGGAACTAGAGAAGAGAGTACAGTTTTTAATCTCATTCACTTATTACCACGTTAAGGAAATCTTTGGTTCCATTCACACAAAAAACCTACGTTTGTAGCTATGGCATCCAAAACACTGAACTGAGATAACGAACTTTTACATTTTACTAAACCTAAATTTAGTATTCTGTGCGGCCATGACCTGGCATATCGACAATCAGAGGGACAGTGTTGATTTTTACAGTTTGTCATATGTATATGTAGGACTTACCTTTGACTGCCCTTTCTTTGTTACCCTGTAAAGCCCTTAAAAATCATGACAAAAATGAGAAAAAATTATCTACAAAAAAACTCTAGTTCCTCAAACAAAATTGTTATAACGCCCAAAAGATTGCTATTCTTCAGTTTTCATCCATTTGGCCTTTTAAAAATGTATTTTTATATATATATATATATATATATTTATATATGATGTTGCCAAAGTTGAGGGGATGCCCTATTATGCTAAAGCACACCCTTCACAGGAGAGGAATTAAGGATGAGGGAAATGGGTTAGGAGGTTAAGTGAAGGAATTAGTAATGTAATTAGTAATGTTAATGTGAAAAAGTTATTATTTAAAGTTGTAAATTATCTAATTTGCTACACAAAATAGACGTAACATTTTTGGCTGACTCACGGTTACCGCGATATCGGCGAAAACAAAGCACCAAACAAAACCTCAACAGAACCCAACAAAAAATCTTTAACAAGCCCTTCTTTTCTGACCATTTACCTGGATTATAAGTAACATAAAATGTTTAATATCTGATAAGAAAAAACAACATCCAGCAATTCAGGCTTGACAGCAAAATACTCAATAAAATTTTGAGATGTAATTGAAAGTACATCGTCGGTGAAGTAAATTATAACATGTCGGCTTACATATCCGGAGGTCCCAGTTTCGAATTTTACTGGCGGCGACCCATGGGTGTTTTCTGCTGACAACAGATTACGATAAAAAATCCACTTATTCCTCTTCGTTCGATTTATCGCGAATCTACAAGTCTCATAAAAGGACAAAACTTGAGCAAAGAACATAATATTCACCAATCACTTTTAATATTACTTTTACATTAACATGTTGACGTTAGCAACAATATTCGTGCCGAAATTGTATTATGTCGTCGAAGAAGTACGTAAGGCCTTTCATCCCGGAGGTCCCAGGTTTAAACCACACTGGCAGCCATGGGTAGGTTGTTTTCTGCTGACAAAAGATTACAATAAAATGCCATTGGAGTTGCAGAGAGACAAAAAAAACGACATACTGAGTGTCATAAAAATATAATGATTTTTCGAAGAATATTTCCCGCATTTTGTGACTGCAATATTGTTTTTCAAAATTGTGATCTTAATTTCCGTAATCTACGACCTAAATTAAAACCTCCCATTACGAGTTCCATGCAAATCTGATGGTTTTTTTATAAAATGGGAATTTGGGAACCACAATTTTGAATTTCACAAACTTGAATTCGTTACTAGCGAGCAAAACCACTCCCAGATAACGAGTTTTGTGCAAATATGATGATTTTTTTTAAGAATAGATCTATCATTTTGTTGTTTTTCATATTTGTAATCGCCGACCACAAGAACCGCTGAATACTAATTTTTACAAAAATCTATGCAAACCTTTATATTTTGACCAGAGATTTCGGAATCGGACCACGGTGTATTGTTTCGAATCGGGTTCTTCCCCCGACCCATGTCACACAAGGGGTTACGGAAAATATGTTTCAATTAGTACACCTTAAACATAATATTAAATTTAATGAATTTTCCTTAAATAGCAGTGTTGAAATTTTTGAAAAGATCAAAGAAACATGAATGTGCATATCGTGAAAATTGAAAATTTATGAATCACCCTGGAACTCCCAAGCGATTGAAATTTAATGCACCTCCCCTCCCCGTCTGCCCATATAATTTTCTCTTTGTGTAAGTGAGATCTATCACCCCACTTATTTTCGCACACATATGAAACACCCTGTAGAAGCTGAGAATTAATAATGAGCTTATACTTCAACTGATGTCTTGAAAGAAAGTGGCAATAACATAATAAACGTGACATTGAGAAAATAAGGTCAGAAGGAAGATCTGGAAGAAATCATAATACCTCAAGGAGAGTGCCGGAATAGATGTAAAACCTCCGCAGAATTGACAGTTCACCATCAATCAGTTAAAAGCAAAAACGATTTTGGAATTGTAATAAAAGTTTAAGTCTGTCATTATAAGGTATCAAATGAAAAGGATCAATCAGTTCAATGAAGGTCACATTTAGCAAATCAAATGAATTTACGTAGAACAGTTGCGGTTAATTTGAGTGCAGTATTAAGGTGGCCAGACTCGGAAAGCGTGATCAGAAATCTAACAAAGGAACAATAAAGCAGTTTTTTAATGCATCAATTGTTGAATTCCTTGCACCATATTTTCACGAAACCCAACATCTAAGTTGTGGTTTTGTTAAGCCGAGATAGTAGGTTTCTTGATCGAAAAAGGCAAAGCAGCGTACAAATCAATATTCAACAAAAGGCGTTTGATAGGACACCATTTGTGGAAGACACTCACGTCAAAATTAACAAAAGCGCATTCGTTATCATAAGAGATAGTATTAAATATTTCAGCGTCTTCAACATAACACAGAATTTTCGAATTTGTCGGAGCAGTATGTACATCATTGATGTAAATAATAAATAGCAGCGGTCCCACATGGTTCCCCTGAGAAACGACTGAAGAGTAACATATCTCGTTATAAAGACCTATAGAAAACACTATATTCTGATGTGTCCATCTATACCGATTACAGCAATTATGCGAAATCTCCGATCCCCAATGGTTTCCAGTTAAATTGTATGAGTTTAAGGGTAGCGAAAAGCCAAAAAAGGGTCACATACAGATATTAACATTATTACCAATAGGGTTCACACTCCCGAAAAATCAAATTGAAAGATATTACTCGATTAAAACTTAGGAACGGTGGGAAAATATTGCCTATTGTCTCAGAACACGAAGTCTTTGGCCGAAATTTAATTACAATGAATTTCTAGTCTCTTATGCTTCGATAGAAGGCGTGTGCGAACACTTTTCGGTGTCATCACTGACCCCATGCTGCCCGGCGTACCATCGAATGAGTTCTGTAGAATCTGCAGAGACGGGGACGAAACTGAATCCATAGTGCACCTACTGAGTAAATTTCCAGCGCAAAAAGACCGACGACTCGCATGCTTGGGAGCAAGGTCCTTCGACAATCCGGACGACTTAGCTGAGGTGGCGCTGGTGGGTCAAATTTTTACAGAGATCTGAATGGTTTTAATTCCTGACCATGATGTCTTATTTTAACCGGCATTTACGATTGGCCTGCATGGCCTACGAGTAAACTTGGCGCTTCGGCACCAAACAGCCCGACTAACCAATTAACCATGTAGGGCGTTGCTTTTTGCATTTTTTAAACGTGTCTACAATTTCGTCTTCAAAATATATCTATTTGGATGCCATAGATAATAAAAAGACGCTCCTGGTTTCTAAACACAATATTATATTAACGGTCATGCTCACCTAGTAGCAGTTGACATCATGTTTGTACCAGACGTAATCTCGGAAATCAACATAACTGCGCTTAAGCCCTATATCGGGCAAATGAGAGTACTTCACGGTCATTTTAGGTCAGAGTAAACACATGTGTAACGTTGCCAGTGAAATAAAAGCAGGGGGTGAAATTCTAAGTTTATATGTTGCAATTGGGCTAGTCCGTCAGCGTCACTTAACTGTCGCCTCATAATGCCGCGAGACACTTACATGTCACATCACTCACAGTTCACTGGTCTACTAACCTATGGATTGCGTTTTTATTTTGCAAAATATCTAAAAGAACCGATATTGTGAACTGTTGATTTGATGACATAATACAAATGAAATAAAAACATATCACTTGTAATGTGGCATGACCTTAATTAACCCTTACTTCTTAGCAAGTGCGAGTATCTACTTACATATTTTATTTGTTCTCAAAACTAAAAATTCTGGATTAAATATTTATTCGGTCATTAGCCGTTCACTGCAGAGTATGCACTTTGAGCAAAGAACTCAGCCAAAGAACCATTTGGATTATGTAAACTGGAAAGGAAAATTTTTTCACCTGTATAAACACTCGGATTCAGGTAAAAGTACATCTGACCATGGATACCCAGGAGACTGCATATTTAGCTCAGTAATCTCTAAAGACTAGATCTGTCTGTCATGGAAAGTAGATGGGTCTTAGTAATTGTTCTTTTAATCGGTAGTTTTGCTTCTATTGATTGCAGTCTCTCTCGTTTAGGAAAATTGTTTGCGCTAGTTCAAGATGCTATTTTAGGACACCGGCTAGAAGAGGCTAAGATTAGTAATCATGTTATATTTAAGTGTCGTACAGTGTAAGTTATTGCAGTAATCGAACAGTGAGGAGGTGTTGTTAATGTTTTACATATTTAAAGCAAGAGGAAGAGAGAGTTTACTCTTAATTGGAAAAGGAATTCATCAGTCCGTAAACTGAAACTAAAATATCCACTAGCTTTTATTATCCATGGGTGGAGGGATAGTGCAAAAAGTGAGTGGCTGAAGGAAATCCAAGCTGGTAAAAATTCTGGAAATGATTCCTGTGCAGTATTCCGCAAAATGAGTACTTATCCCTCCTACAGGTTGGATAGCGCATCAACCGACAAATGTTTGCATCGTAGACTGGAGTTTTTACGCTCAGAAGGACTATAAAGTTGCCATGCTGAATATTTTTGACGTAGGGAAGACTATCGCTAAGGTGATAAAATCCTTGGAACTTCACGGATTCTCTCGTCGCAATACTACGCTGGTCGGCTATAGCCTAGGGGCACATGTTGCTGGATTTGCTGGACGCATCCTCAAGGGCAAGGTAGGTGAGATAATTGGATTAGACCCAGCTGGTCCATTGTTTACTATGCCCGTCGACGTTGGCACAAAATACCGATTAGATCCGACAGATGCAAAATTTGTTCAAGTTATGCACACATCAGGGGGCACCTTAGGCACACACGTCAAATCCGGCCATGCTGACTTCTATCCGAACGGGGGTGCTTCGCCGCAAACAAATTGCGTGCATAGAGCACAAACAAATGAGCCCACCAGGAGTAATTAAAAATTTGTATATACCACGTTTATAGTGAACCTCTAATTTGGTTTCGTTCACAGATCCAGTTGGATGCAGTCACTCCATGGTAGTTAAATTTTTCAAGCTCTCAATTAATCCGGAATTTTCGTTTGTCGGATATCAATGCCCCAGTTACAGGTTCTACGTTTTTGGCATGTGCAAAACGAACAAAAAAAGTAGATTCGGGATTCACTCCGATCGGATTCCAGGGAATTACTTTTTTAAAACTGAACTGAGTGCACCATATGTAAAAAAAAGTCGGAAATAAATTAAATGTACAAATAAAAATGTGAAACTGTCGAAATTGAATGCAGAAAGTGGCTATGATGTGGTTACTTAATTTCACCATTTCCTTTTAGAAGCGTGCTTGTACCAAGAATTTCCTAGACCCATCCTCTTAGTAAGATTTTCAAGGTATATTCGATTACTAATGGGTAGCTGGATATGCTCTTATCGTTCTGAAATTAATCTTTATTATTACTACGTCGTCTATTTGAGGATTATAGGATACAAAAGGCTAGACTACATATATGAATGACGGATTCCATGTGAAAATTCTGAATAAAGTTTAGTCTCATTATGGAATTATTGAAAATTTCTGAAGATATTTGAGATATTTGCGCTACGAAGAGATTACTATTTTGATTTGGTACGCCATGCTTTTCTTTTATAAGCTCATGGACTACTCGAACGCAGCGGAGCAATGTATACGCCCACAACTGACTGCGATCAACTACATTTAATTTTCATATGAAATACATTTTAATGTTAAATTTTATAATAGGTAATCAATTTTATTTGCGTGATATTTAACCTTCAGTAAATCGTCTTTTTGAAAATCAAGTTTATCTTTTTTTATCATATTTAATTAAGCCTTTGAAAAATTCAGTTTGGTTCAAAATTCTTTCTAAAAGTTTATGCCTTCAAATTTCAGATATAAAAATCTGTGGAGGCACACAACCAACTTTGTGACTGTTTTAAAAATTTTATATTATGTAACGACTTTATGAATACTCATCATTTACTCCCGGTTATGTGATGTTCATAAAGCTTGGCTCGAGTGATAGTTTAAAATTATTGTTTGTTTACTTTTTAGTTTACGACTCAATGACTTGCGCGAATTTTCCAAACGGAAATTACAAAATCCTCTGAATTCGTTTCGACCATTTTTAGAAGGAAGAATATAGTCGGTCCATCCGCCTAATGTCCTTACATTTGTGTGTGCACTTGTGAACATCATACTTGTGAAAGTTGAATTGGCGTGAAAAACCTGTACACTTTCTTTTCTTTCTTTTCTCAAAAATATTAAAATATTTACGGTAGCAAAAATTTCTTGTAGTTAAACTAAAATTGCTGTTTTGTTTTTAATTATTAAATTTAAAATCTTATTTTACACAAATTTACTACAATTACTATGACTACTATCTCTGAAGCTTTATTATACATCGATGCCGGATTTTTAAGGTTCCGTACCATAATTTAGGAAAAGGAATACATATAGAGTTACCTCGGTGTCTGCCTGTTCATTTGTTTGCCAAATCTAAATCAATCTCTGTAACCTTTACACCAAAGTTTCTACTTTATAGAGGAGGCAGTATAAAGTAAAGTGACGTTGTAACTTCTACAATTTACCAACCACTTTAGAGTGGCGGTGATTATGTTGGCCGTTTTACCAGAAATATTGTTTATAACCCTTTTATTTGAAAGTACATCGGTTTTAAAACATCATCTTCGCGGAGGCGATCTTTGTCCTGAAAGTCTAGAAGGCCTTGTAGGAACTTTTCGATTCCAAACACCACAAGCATTCCATATTACAGACAGTAGGCCAGGGTTAAAATGCTTAAAATAAAATTTTTCCGCAGCTTTCAGTAGAAAAAACGCTTATCGACCTGTAATCCTTTGGTTTAGCGTGGGCAAATTTCCTGGCATTGGAAATGAAAACCACGCAAGGTAATTTTCAGGACCCTGGTACATGGTTTAACCTAAGGTATAATTTGAAAATCATCGATAACCAGGGGACCAATATATCAAGCACTAGGCTGTACAACAGTTTAGGTTGGAAAAGCCTTTAGAAATAGATTTCCTGAAATTTTCTGTTTCCGAGGATTTTTAGCACAAGGAGATCCAACTCTTCATCTTAGCCGTTATGATCATCTTGTTTAAACCTCTTAGTTCTATTCTTCTACTCTACTCTCTAATTTGTCTCCCTCGCCAGCCTTAATAAAGTGTGAACTCTCCGGCGGATTTCCGTTAAGTCACTGTGTGGTTGAGATTTATTTATTTATGGAACAACCTTGCATAAAGACTATATTTAGAGAATCAGTATTGGGTACTACATATTGCAGTTGGGTACCTTTGCTTCAAATTACTGCCAAATTCCTCCCTGTTAGTCCCTGCCACATTTCTGAATTAGTGCATTTTACCGGTGTGTCTGGTTTTTAAGTTGAAACTAATTATTAACTGTGATTAAAGAGTGAGAGTCTAACGAGTATGTTCTAATCCCCTAGGTCACAGCTATCCGTCTCGGAGAAGAATGTTGCATCTAAGAAATTTTTACTGGTTGGGCCTCTGTACGTTAGAACGTATCTCAAGTTACATCACTAGATTAGTGGTTAGTATATACTCACCACTTTAACTGACATCCCTGCTTCCTCATATTACTTTATGAGCATTGACGTATCCCCTTCGCTTCTTCCACTAGTGATCTGAACTCTTCCGCTGGCGCTCCTCTGTTATATGCCATGTAAACTGATACTATGAGCGTATGTGGCCCATCTTCTCCAACCTCACATAGTACAACTATCTGGTCGTTGGTGCTGTAATTAGAATAACGGTTCGCATTAAATTCCTTTCTCGCGAGAATAGCCGAACGTTTCCAGAGTTCCTGAACGAGCCCTTAATCAGCCTTCTTTTCGTTCTGAGCAAGTCACCTTTGTTGAGGGTGGGCCGAAGACTAGTTTTATGGCAGCTTTCATGAGCGTTTCCAAATCGAAGTCTCTTAGAACCTTAGCTACGCAATCTATTCCCCACGCCGTCTTTCAAGGTCTTAACTACATCGGAATCGGCTGGCCCCTGCTCCTTTCCAAGTTCAAGACCAGATCATCTATCGGCTTTATATAAATCACCTAACACTTCTCCATGGACACTGCCAAAGGGTTCACTCCAATCGGTGAGAGCCACGATTAAATTATTCTTGGCCACTTCTCTTGCCAACCTCGCCGATGCCGCTGACAAAGAAGGTTTCCGCGCGGGATTTGGCTTTACGCTTTCTGATATTTGACCGACTTTAGGCTTCTTCCCATCGTAAGCCAGAATATCCTCCTCAGCTGACCATTGCCACCTCTTCGCCACGCTCCAGCTTTCATTGATACACCACAAAGATTATTACAACCAACTTAATTAAATTGTATTGGAATTTAATATAAATTTTTTAGAATTTTTTTTCGTATCGCAAGACCTTTGAGTTGAGGCAAAATTTCAAAACCCTACATAATGTCAATTTTCTATAGGTTAGGTCTTTATTAGACCTACTGGAATTCTTTTATACACTTTGGAATCCTTTGACCCAATATTCTAAGGAAGTCTGGAATCTCTTGGATATAATATCCTTGGACTCAGCATGCTAGAGAAGTCCACAATCTCCCGGAACGTCCTGGTATTTATTATTCTATAGCAGTCTAGAATGTTTTGCATTTTAGAACGTCCTCGGATTCAACATCCCAGAGAAGTTCATTATCTGAAACATCCTTGGAAATCAAGATTTTATAGAAGTCTAAGATCCATGGTCTCCTGGATACAAGATTTGCATTGCTCTTGTCTCTATTTTCTTACAGCTCCGCTAATTATGAATTTGGAATCATGTCTTGGACTGTTCCTTTCTCTACTGTCCTAGACTTGGTTATTCATGGCTTGGTGACGACTATTACAAGAAGAACGTGTCTAGCCATTATTAACTCCGCAACAGCAGAAGACAACATCTCGACTTAACATACTTCTCATTGGAAGGCATGGATATATACATTCCGATTCCCTTACTCAAGACTCATTACTACTTTAATGAATGGATGCAACAAACAACATCCATAGCTTAACAAGGGTCTCAGTGAGCCTCACGATGTCACGATGTTCTGGCCTACAGAAAGTGAACATTTGTTGGGATTAGTTTCAGCATCGTGACCCATGGTTATTTTCTGCTGACAACAGATTACGATAGAAAAGGCCAGGTGAAGGTCAGTGGTTCGGAATCCACTTTAAATTGTAGGTCTACTTGCAATCGTTTTCTCGAATTGGATGAAGTTTCTCTCCCGCCCCATGTTCAACGGGGTAACGGAAACTAGAGACAGAGATTCAGAATCGATGATAGATTGAGCTACGTCGATGGTAGCTAGAGGAAGCTGCTGGAAGAAACACTAACTCAGATGGGGAATATATCCAAAAGTGTGACGGCAGGAGCATTGCTGCGACCGCTGGCAGGTATGGTGAAAGCTCACTACCTACTCTGCGTGTCGTCAATGGCTACTACTAATCTGCAGCAAGTCTAACTGGTGGTCAATATATATTGGGCCGGGACATATCCTTGGAAATCTATATTTTATACCTCAGCAAGTTTAAGTAAGTGCTGGTACACGAATTCGGTGCTGTTATGATCATTCTTTTCCTGTAGCAATTGGTTCAGTCTTATGTGCATTGTTTTTAGTCCAACAACAGCAGAGCTCTGTCAAAACAAGAAAAATCCTGAAGGACAAGGTGGTTCCAAAGACTTCAATTGTATGATTTTTAAAAAATGCATGAGAAAAGCGGACCTATGCAAATGTAGATGGACTCTTAAGCAATGATTTTGCAATGAACGACTGTCAAACTTTTTGTAGAATAAAATGAGAGAGAGCTCTGAGCAGACCCATGAAGACAGTGTAAAAGTGAAGAGTTACAGGTACAAATGGGTGCCACCCGAAGATGCAGCATGTCCAAGAGTTACCAGGAGTTACTTATTGTATATGCAGGGGGATTTGGAGATAAGCACTGTTGCAATGCAACGTTGGCACACCTTTTGAGAGAATCGTGGTTGAGGTTGGGAAACCATTCTCTAAGTCAGATTAAGACAATCAATATATTTTAGTAGTAATGAATTATTTTAGTAAATAACCGAAAATAACGATTATTTTTGAACGAAAGAGTAAGTTGGAGTCGCAAAATTAAATAAAGCATATCGAGGTGACTTTCATTAAGCTCTTTATTGATTTCCGACAGAAATTTTAATATCTAAATTTCTTCCATCACAACATCACAAAACCAATTCCTTATGGACACTTTAAATGTTTACTAGAAAAAACAGTTATTTTGAACTTTTTATATTTCCAGTGCAATGTAAAAGGTCCATTTGAAATTTTATTTTTTCAGTTTGATGAAGACTGTTAAGAAGACCTTTTATTTTTTTCATCAGTTGAAAACTGGTTAACACACTTTTATATTTTTTTGTGATATAAAGCTTTTGCTATTTACTTATTTAGGTAGTTACAAATATGTGTAATATAACCATGTCCGAAAAAATAAAGCTTATGATGTAATGTTTTTTTCCTAGGCAGCTCTCTAGAGTTATCTATATTAAAATGTTTCTTCGGAGAGCATCACGTTTACGTACACTGGTGTACATTGCTGTGCGGTTAATAAAAAAAATTGAAGATACTGGAAGCGTAGAACAACGCGGTCTGGAAGACCGCGAAAGACTACTATTCGTAAAGATCTGCAATGTTCTCCACAGAACACGATTTGGGTTAGCTCAGGAGACGGGGTGGGTCTTTAAGAGTCCTATTATTAATAGAGAGATCAAAATGATACCTGTGAAAGGTGATTAGGGCGCCACGTAATTTTTTTTATAGAAGGATTAAATCACGAAACCTTATAGTCATTTAACCAAATTAAACATGTCATTGAAAGTGAAAATGTTATAAATGTATTTGGCCGTTATTCAAGAAAATTAATACATTTTTGCTACATTAAGAAATAACGTGGAATTCTAACCTGATACTTAAAATTGAAAATTTTATAATATTTAAGCCTTCAAATTCCACTTCCGAAAAATATTTGAATTTCTTACTGTCCTATCCGCTGGTTAATTTCTTTTACTTTCTCCTGGTTATTATCTCAAAAACAAAAACGGAAGAGATAGAGCATTCCCCTCGTGGTGTTTTACAGCCTGTCTTTTAACGCCGCATACGGGTTGTTGTGGTTGATCCGATAAGTAGGTTTATGTCGATGGCTGCTCTTCGTCGTTATTTATACGACCATTTAAATTTTGAATTTAAATGTTTGGAAATTGTTAACATTTTTTTCTCGTGTGTTTCGATTCTAACTAATTTTGTTTGTATTTTCACTGGTTTACTGCCTGTTTGCTGCTTCTTTGCGTACTGATCTTATCTGTACTCTCTATAACGATTATCATCGAATTCAACTTGACTCTTTATTGCAACGCACTTCTTCCACTATTAACTTTTATTTGTTAGATAAGGCAGTAAAATTACTAAACTCTCCTATTACCAAGTTTCCAATTCATGTCTTCTGTAAATTTAAAGAATGTAAGAGACGCCTGGAATGTAACCGACGTTTACTACTAAATGTAAGAAATTGTGGTGAACAGTAGTATTCCATACCTCTCTAAATTTCTTGTAATTATTACTTACGTATTAAGATATTAATTATAATTCTAATTGATAATACTACAGAAATAAAACCTAATAGAATCAACGAAAGAATATAAAGAAATTAAGTATAACTCTAATTGATAATATTATAGAGAGAAACCCTAATAAAATCAAAGATAAGATCTAAGAGAATTAAATGAAAAATTATTATCGCCCATAACAAAAAATCTTCGTCGAATCCAGTTCCTTGTCCAGATATTCTTGATGATTCTCAGTAGCTTCTCGTGAATAACCATGGTTCAGTAAATAATTCTTCTTCTTCAACAACTTCAAGTAAAAGTATCGTTGAAACATCTAAGGTAACGACTAATGTTTTGCTATTTATTAAACGTAATCCTTGGTATCTGCTTCTTCTTTCAAACACATCGTTTGACTTCTTTTCAGATAATTTTTAAATAAGCGCATCTTCAGCAACTCCGGATAGAACAATATGAATAATATTTATTCGCAATTCATAAAATAAAGTCTTCTGGATCCTCCTGTTTTAGACCACATCAAATTGGCAAATTGGAAATCGTTTTCCAAAAATCCTGCAATAAGATCATGAGCAGCATTAAAAGTTCTGACTTTGTTTAGACTTAAATCTTGGGTTTGTTGTTT
The DNA here is from genome assembly GCA_964036015.1 of Leptarthrus brevirostris. Classification (NCBI taxonomy): domain Eukaryota; kingdom Metazoa; phylum Arthropoda; class Insecta; order Diptera; family Asilidae; genus Leptarthrus; species Leptarthrus brevirostris. Next base: position 94,980,085 of record OZ038374.1, read on the forward strand.
GATTTCGGAACCATTACAGATCGGTTTCTATTTCGCAGATCTTCGGCGGATCGTTTAAAAACAAGAACAGTATCGCTGATAATTAAATATTTCCAACATTTTCCTTTTTATTGGAGAAGCAATTGTTTCGCTTCTTCTTTTTTTATCCAATGGCTTTAAAGCTCTAATAATATTTTTTATATCTAGGAGAAAAAAAATTACCAGTTTGCAACTGCTAGGAAAATAAACGGTCGACTAAACCTTTTAAAAATATAAACGGTCGTTATAACAGTTTCCAACTAATTGAAAAATTAAAAAGAAAAAACTGGCCAAGTGCGTGTCGGGCCAAGCGCAGTGTAGGGTTCCGTAGTTGCCCGTCACAATATGCGGGCTTAAAAGGGGGAATTTTTCACTTAACTCTAACAAATATTAGCACTTTAAAGCTTAGTCTTCGCAAACAGATCCCTGAATCGGAATTGTTTTCACACTCCCGCAATATTTTTGAACGAACTATCTAACGACACCTAACGTCACGGGATAGACGAGAAAAAAAATTCATCCACAGGGAAGGTACCCTAAAAAGATTTTTTCAAGATTTTATTTTACCACTTTGTCCGTGTGATTAATATGTATACCCATGCCAAATTATAGCTTTCTGGTAATAAGGGTCTCTGACAGACAGACAGACGGATGGACATGGCGAAACTATATATTCTTTGTTGACTACGAAAACCCAAAAATTTTAATGGGCCTGTTTTTTGTTTCAAAAAAATAAAAAACTTTAAATAACTGTTATTCTTCATCATGAATTGTAAGTGTCAAGAAAAACCAGTTAAAATACCACTGTTTCAAAAAAAAGATAAACCAGGTAAGGTCCCTGCTATAAAGTGATATTGGTAAAAACTCGACTCTCGACTGATATAAGGTTCGGAGTATCCAAGGAGGGTATAAAGTCCATTGAACAGTATAAGATCATGCTAGAAAAGCAAGGATTAAAGCCATTACAAGGACATACAAAAATTGTAACAGTTGTAGGGGCGGGGGGGGGGGGGGGGGGGGGGGGAATTTATAGAATATGAGTATAGAATGTAACATGCATCCGAAATCAGTGAAAAACTTAAAAAACTTAGACTGACTTGAACTTGTGGTAACTGGAGGTGGACTGAGGGAGTTTATCAGATGCTTTACTGAAATTCGTGTATATACAGTCTGTCTGAACAAACATGTTAGTAGTCCTTGTTCTACTGGGCGAAAACACATGCTGAATGGGGAAGATTAAATCTTTATAGCACTCAATAAGCTGCGAATACACTATCGCTTCGAATAACTTGAGTGTGGGTTATAAAAAGAATTATACGGACTTTGAATTTATATGATTGCAAATAAGTATCTTTATCAGTCGATTTCGGTAACGCTTCTCTACTTTAGAGCTTAATAAGAATGTTTAGTTACTTCACATTTGGAATCACGACTGAAATGGAAAAAATTTTAATTAATATAAATCCCGTAAATGGTTTTATTTTTTGTTCGTTAATTTAATAATACAATCAAACGTACTTAACTTGCGTATAATTTTCTTAAAGAAGTTATTCAAGTCCTGTAAAAATTTGAGAACAAGAAGACACGAATAAAGGTCTTAATGTTCTTACTTAAAAAGTAAACTGAAAAGTTCGTGACTTATTGGACGAACCTAAAAGAAATTCATTCAGCCATGATGAAATGTAATCAGGAACTTTCATTAATCAAGAATGGGAGTGGATCCACTCCCATCATATTGCCTTGGTACTTCTGTACTCGTAATTGGTCTTACTATATAGCATGTTGACATTGATTTATGAAAATATCACATTGAGAGTGAAAGCTTACTTTTTACGTTATATCAGAGGGAAAAATATTCCACGCTTTTCCAACGCTCTTTGACTCTTCATTAGATAAATCTCGTCAAATGTTCTCATAGTTGAGAGATTTCTGGACGTTTGCATTTATATATTTGATGAAACTGAGGAACTGAGTGACATAACTAAGGAAGTTAAATAATGGAACAATAGAGGGGGAAATGTAATATCGAATATCCTTTGGAAGATAAAGAGCAAAAAATGTTCTATGATTTCATTACGTGAAACCCTTTGAACCGTCGAGAAAAAAAAATCCTTGTCTATATCCACCTCGTCCGCAAAGTGTTCATTTACACACGAGTTGGTTAAAGAATTTCGTTAATTAAATTTCGTTAAAAGTGAAAACGCTTATCAATTCGAAACAAGTTGTAGGCTTTTTGTGGAGCCCGTATTGGCACAATTCATCTACAGCTTTCAGTTCCAGAAATCCCTTAGTAATCCTGGCGGCTTTACTTATGAAAAAACTGAGGGTCTGTGAAAATTCCCACTATTTGCGGACGTTTTTCGCTTCTTTGCTTTTAATGAAAAGTGAAAAGTCAATGAGAGTGTATTCATGGAGAAGCTGTATACAGATTGGGTGCTACCTTTGCCGCATCCTTGATGAAAAAAGTGTTATTCATGGCAGCGGATTTTTTCATAGCTTTTAGGCACTTGAAAGCTGTTGGCTTTTTACGTTAATCGTGTTTTCAGTCGAAAATTTGTCATAGGCCAGATGAAGCGACGAAATGCAAACAACCTGATTTTATTGATAGAAAAGGCAGGGAACATCTGAAATCAAAGCAAGACAACTTAATTCATAATTATGTACCTTCAACTAATTGCAGCCTTGACTTATACGAGTATGTATGAAAATAGAAAATTCAAATGGTGATACTTAGTTTACTCGTTAAGTATCTCATAAAACTTGTTCGAAATTTTGAAATATCGTTTGCGTATAAATTTTTACTAGATTTCTAAAGACCTCAGAAATTAAGTGACTACTGCTTAATTCGTTAAGGATATGAGCTACATTCATCAGGACTAATATAAGATTAATTTTAAAGGATTTTACTTCACATAGATCAACATTTAAATTAAAGATTGCGGTATACAGCTTGAAATAAAAATATAAGCGTTGGATGCGAAATCACGCCACTCAAAATCATATTTTCGTCAATCAAATTTATTTATTTCGGCTTCGTCAAAGCTGACTATTATGATAAATTAACAGAATAAAGTAAATCTTTACTTAAAGAAAATAAACCTTAATCTTAATTATAATAGAGTAAGTATTAACCTACAGCAAATAAACCTTAACTTAGTACAGAAAACTTAATTAAGCCATGGCTGAACTTGCTTCTTTAGCTGCAACCTGAAGAAGTTAAGGTCGAAGTAGCTAAAGTTTCATTAAAGGGGCCAAATAGGGTTCGGTGATACGGAACGTGAAGGAAGTCGCAGTTCCTCAGGGAACGGGCAGGTATGCTCACAGAGTTCAGCAATTCCTAGAAATTCCTAGAAATGTAACGCCTCTTTTCAAGGGTATCCAAGGAGACTAAACTGAATGAAAAATGATAAGAAGGAAAGGCAAGGGGTCTCATTTCAGGGGAGGACACGAACTGTAAACGTAACAAATCTACACTGAACGCCTCGATGCGATTTATGTGTACCGCGAAGTAAGAAGCCCATACATGAACAGGGTATTCCAGGGTCAGTCTGAAGAGGTGCAATATAGAAACCTGGTTAGGTAGGAAACGTCGAGTTCTTTGGACCATCGTTTCTCGAAGCCAATATCGAGCAAGCGCCACCAACGATATAATATAAGTAATTCTCGAAGAATAAGCAGGAGTTGAGAACCACATCCGAATTCTTAAATATATTCGGCCTACACAAGATACTCCTCTCTAAAGAGTACTCAAAGACAATAGGACATACTTTGCGGGAAGAAGTATTGACAGTGCACTTACCAGAGTTCAGTGGATGACGGTTCTAGAACACCATTGATGAAACCTAGTCAGGTCAGTGTTTAGAAGAGCATAATCTGTGTCTCGAGAAACTCTTCAAAATAACTTATCGTCATCGGCATAACACGGTATTCTGGAGCTTGGAAGAAGCGCCGAGACAGCGTTTATTTATAGGATAAATAGAAGGGGGCCTGAATGCTAGCCAGAAGAGTCAGAAAAATTTGTTGAAATAGCTCTCCTGAGTACAACACGTTAAGTGCGATTCCTCAAGAAAGAAGACAACAAGAGGACGGGGAAGGATAATATTATGTGGCTGATCATATCGACAACCTTACGAAAATCAGTGAACACGCAGTGTACGTGATTATCCGATTCAATGGCCGACAAGAAGTAATTGAGAAATTTAAGAATGTTGGTGGTAATAAATTTCGCCTTAATGAAGCCATGCTGAAAGAAGCCAATGAGCGGAGCACGTCATATACTGAAAAATCGTAAATAATCACAAAATGGAACAAGTTCGCAATGAGCCTATAATTATATTTATCACATTAGATTATCATATAGTTCTTCCGCAGACGTGGAAAATAATAAAGAGAGATTAGATAAATAACAAACAACGTGAGCAGGAGGAGATTTGCACGTTTTCAAGAAGGAAGCAGGAATACCGTCAGTACCGCATGAGAAGTAATCTGACAGATCAGAAAGCTGTTCAGTAACATCGAATATTAAGCCATTACCTCCGATTGATGTAGGCACAAGCCTTGTCAAGTGAATAAAATCAGTAGAAGAATAATCGAAGTGGAAATCACAGAAAATAGAACAGAAGAAGTCGGGAAATAATTTAGCCAGGGAAAAGGGGCCGCTGCTCTCGCAGTCACGGAACTTAAAGGAGGAGGAATATTCATTACATTTGCGCCTGCAGTTGATGAATTTCCACAATTATCTGGGGTTAGCGCTTAAAGTAGACCTCATGCTGGAAAGAAATGCGTTATAAGATAATTGAAGCTAGAAGGAAACCTGGTGACAGAGCTTGGAGCAGGCAAGGTAATCGGCATCATATCCTGAGGCACAGACCACTTCCTGGCCTTGCACTTTAAGTTTTTTAGATGTCTTGAAGAGCCATTCAGCCAGGGTAGAGGCAAAAAGGGGTAACATAAAAAAGCTGATTGGAACACACTGGTAAAGCATGCGTAAAGTTTGTCGTAGAAAACTTTAACAGCGCGAACAATGTCAGGCTCTCCGAGTACGCTCGACCAGTTGCAAATTAGTCGTTGATGAAGTCGGTCACTCCAAAATTAAAGTACCACTTCCCAAGCTGACAGGAAGAAGCAGCAATGCAGTCGAAGCACATGACAACTAGGAGCGTAAAATGATGACAGGACTCCGAAAACATAGCGTAAAGCACCTCCTCAACCACCTGCTGACAGTGTCACATAAAAAAAACCAGGCCCAGAATCCTATTATATCATTTAAAATATTGACAGTCCTCTCCAAGAGCCAAAGCTTTTTTACAAAAGTAAAAAATAAAATAAATAGCCAAAATGAGTAGTGTGATAGATCTCAACTAGACAAACAAAAAATCTTGACAGGAGTGGGGGCATTCTAAACCGTTTAGAAGTTACAGTGTGATTCATAAATTTCAGTTTTTCATTGTATGCACATTACTCTTTTATTTGTATCTTTTGATCTACCCAATTCAGAATTTTCCCAAATTTTCTCCGAAATTCATGTAATTAGTACACCTCTCTTTTATTTTTATTGGATTGCCCATCTTATTACCTTTCCTAAAAGGTGCAACATGGCAAGGTAGACGATGGATTGGAAAAACCGCATCCTTAGAAATTCCTGACTACCTAATTATTTTATTGCACTCAACCGATTTGGATGGTTCTTTTGCTGTTGTAAAGTGTGATCCCGAATTTCTAATAATAGAATAATTTGGTTCTACGGAGGGGTGGGGTAGTCTAACTTCATAACGCGTGGACCAATTTCGATGATTCTTTTTCTGTTGGGTAAAGCATGTTCCTTGATTGATACCACCAGAAAAAGAATTTTAGTGGGATGGAGGTGGTGTAGGGGGTTGAACCTAACTTTTTAACGCGTGGACCGATTTCGATGGTTCTTTTTTCATTGCATAAACTATAAGACACTAAAAAGTGAAAAATAAAATAGTTTTTTAAAAAAAAAGTTAAACCGACTTCACAAAAAGCGCAAAAAAGCATAAAACAATTTTTAATTTTATATCGATTACGACATTTTGAAAGAAATAACATAACTACAGAACCACAATTGAAGTTAATACATAATACTACCTGAATGTTTCAGGTCACAGGATCATAAGAAAGGACGATTAAGTACTTTTGTTGTAGTTGTTTGGTTTGTTTAACTTCAAAATGTCGTAATAGATATAAAAGTAAAAATTAGTTTATGCGTTTTAGCGCTTTTTGTGAAGTCAGTTTAACTATTTTTTTAAAAAAACTATTTTATCTACCTTCGTTTTGCATATAAACGCTACCAGGCTGAGTGAAATAAACGCATGTAATATATAATACTGTAAATTCAACTCCGGCATCTCATGTCTCAGTCTTACTTATGTATGTCGTGACTGATAACATATTATTATCACCTTTTTTATGAAAAGGAAAAATTATTTATTTTGTTACTTTTCTCCTCCTACTGAATGCACGCAATAAAGAAGTGTTTTTTTTTATTTAAAATGTTGCGAAGTTAACGAGATTATTTGGGTACACTGCCTGAGCTGTGCTTCTATGTAATATTTGTTCGCTGATCATCAGATGGCAGCGGAGCATCAGTCGAACAGTAAATAGCCGCAGCCAGCAGGCCGTATACTCCAGATGGCGAACCTGGAGGAAGGTAAAGAGTGAATTAAAAAAATTTTCTTTGAAGAAACTTAAAAGGGATGCTAACTTTGACGGCACAAGACGGCAGGTCTTCCGGATTGCGTTCGGAATTTTATCCAGGATTTTGTTTTCGGGATCATTCATTCGGGATTTTCTTTTTTTGGAATTTTGTATTTCGGAATTTAGTACCAGACCCTTGATATTATATATTATAATTGTAAGTATATGTACCCTTTTTAGAAGTATTCTATTCTACTGAAGGACTAATATTATAATCAGAGGAGTACCAAATTTTAATATAACTTTTGATAGTGATCTTAAAGAGTCGAGCTTTTTTTACTATCTAAGTAATAACAAACAGTTTGGTTTCTTAACGAGAGGACTGATAAAAGCGAAAACAGAATTTAGAAATTGTGTACGGATCATTTTTTATTTTACAGTTTGGCATTCCTGACCGATAACCATCCCATTACTCTCACATTTGAATTACTTATATAATCGAACACACTCTTGTGCAATTTCCTTATATTTCATTTATATTAAGATAGAAAAAAATTTAACGAGAGTATAAGTGGTGCGTTGAGAAATACAAAAAATAATTCCACAATTTTTATAGCTTCCTTTTCGTCTGTTTATTTGTCTTATATGTATTAAATAAATTACCCTAATATTTAATAATCAACAATAAGGTAGCGCCAGGCAAGGTGAATTATCGGGCATGTTGCTATTACCATATATAAAAATACTGGCCGGTCAATTAATTTGTCATAACATGTTGACAACGATATATCATTTATATCGTGAGTTAGAGGAAGATGTGTGTTTTTGGCTCTAAACGTAAATTTTATACTCTACACTTATACATCATATATTTTTGCCAATTTTGAATTTGTTTGTACTAAAAGTGCTGTGCAAAACTTTTAAAATAAAAAACAGCTCTTGGAACATTAAAATTTATTGTTTGTGTGATTTTTCTAAGGGAAAATATCAAAAAAGGGCATTTCTGATAAGTTGTATAACGGTTTGGCGAGCAAGTTGAGTCCTTTTTTACGTATTTTTTGGTTTCTGACGTTTATTTCACATTTTGATTGTTCTTTTATCAATTTTTGTTCAATTTTTGATGAATTTTTACATTTTTTATAATTTTTTACAAAAATGGTGGGCAACTGAAATCGCAAAGTAAATCGTTAATTTCATATTTAAAGTATGTAATGTATATTTAAATTTTTTTTGCTTAATAAAATACTTTTTTTTTGCTTAACAAATAACATTGTTTCATTTTTAAATATGGAAACTTACAATTATTCAACTTACCCGCACCACTCTTTAAATTGAGCTGAAGGGCAGTAATCAAAATATTTCAAAACACTTTTGTAGTCAAAGGAAAACTCAATATTTGTAGCCTATAGTCTAAATTCTGCAAAGTAATTCAACTTGCCCGGTACTACCCTACTTAAGGGGACCCGGTGGTCTAGCGCGCGTAAATTTAAGGCATTTTCAGGATTTTTTTAAGGTAAAACCAATTAAAAAAACGATAATTGAACTATGTACATTTAATAAACTACTCAATACTCATACAAAAAAAACTTATTATAAAAAAAATATTTTTTTATAAAAAAAATGTAGCTGAAAATAACACCCTCAAAAAAATCGACCTGGGTGGCGTTGATGATTTCAGCTCTGTCAGTCATCTGAACAATAGAAAAAAAAAGATTATTAATCTATATGAGTGTCTCTATCGTTGGAACTAAAATAAATAAAAAAAATTTTTTTGACGAAGTGGTGCACTTTTGAATTTTGGGTACCAAAAATACGACTTTTTTTCGATACTTTTTTAACAAAAAAACAAAAAGTTATTAAAATAAAAATTTTTTTTTTAGTTCCGACGATAGCCACTGGCATACTGAATAACATATTCAAAATTTAGCCCAATCGGATGGACAGTTTTTTTTTTGGTCTACGCCGTGCAGACAAAAGTAGTTTTGAGATAAATGAGCTTAAAGTTTTCCATTCATGAGGCGGGCCAACCGTTCGCTACCTGCTACAAAGACTGTAGAAAGTAAAATACTGTCAATATTATTATAAACATTTAACAGTATATTCTCGAAAGACTATACTTTGGAAAAATTAAAAAAAAAAATTCGATTTTTTGAAAATTGCAAATAATTTCGATTGATTGTCAACTATCACCCTATCGTTCTCCCTCTCTAGTTATTGTAACTTTTTGTGGAATATGGGGTGGGAGAACAATTTTTTCCGATTCAAGACAACTATTTCTAGTGAACCTTCAACTTAAACTGGATTCCGAACCACATACATTTTTTCTAAAACCTTCATGGCCTTGTTCATTGTAATCTGTTGTTAGCAGTCTGAAAATGTTTAATAATTAAAAACAGTGAATTAGTAGTGAGACATTGATAGAAATAGAAAGATTTGTAACTTTAAAGACTTTAAAAGCAACAAATTTTAGTGATGAAGTGTGCATTGGCTTGCTGCAAAAACAATTGCTGACCTTGTGATAAAAGAAAGCAAATGGGTGGAAATTTATTTAAATTTTTTCACCTCTGTCCGGTTTGTTTACATTCACTTTCCTGTAGGTTTTTGCGGTTTGTGCTAAAACATGGCACCACCAAAATATTTTAGCCGCAATGAGAATGTGGGCACAGATTAATTTTTAGAAATAATTGCAATATTTTTTTTTAATTTGTGTATTAGCATAAATTCAATTTTAATAATAAATATTATGCAATAATACATATTCTCGCAACTATCTCATTAATACTAGCTTTTATCATTTAGTGAACATATAACTTGCTAACAACGTAAGCAATTTCAGTAAAATATTTTGATATTATAACAATATTTGAATATTTTCGCTTTCTTTGGAACTTTAGATTTTCTGCAAATGTAGATATTTCTAATGGCTTGAAGCCATTGGAAGGATTGACTACACACCATATAAAAAAAGAAACGTAAGAGACAATTTTCGATAGAGGAATTAATTTTACTTTTTAGTTATATTGCAACAGAATTTCATTTTCTTTATAACTTACAACTGTTAAACATGATGTGATGATGGAAACGCACCTTCAATTATTTAAGAGATTATGGCCAAATTAGAAACTAGCTCGTAAGTACTAATAAAAGAGAAATAATTGAATCAGATAAAAACCAAATATGTAAATTTATAAAGTCGTCAACCAAGGAATTTGAATTTGAAAGTTTAATTTTAGTATCGACTGAGTTCAAGGCTGGTATTCACCGCAGAAATTCTCCTTCCTATTTTATTATGGTTGACGACCAATAAAGACCCACAAATTCCTATTTCCGTTCATTTTGGTATAGACCAAAAGAATCCACATATTAAAAATAATAATATTTTACTAACATTCTGGTGTCGACCGAATAAATATTTAATGTAAATTTAAAGCCAAAAAATTTAATTTAAGTTGCTAATTTAAGGTTTTTACCCGAAAAACATAACTGGGAGTTATTTTAAAGCTAATATACCACGGAATTGAAATAATCAAAACTCTATTTACTATTGGTTTAATCCATAGTTCAAATAGTCAATTTGCAACAAACCGATTTGAAGAATTTCGAACTTTTCTTCGTGTTTTAACTTTCACTACTGCTAGGTAAAAATATACTTATAAACATCATTTAATTATTTTTACAAAATTAACTGAATATTGGTTTGAATAATTATTTTTACTCATAAGTGATGATGACGTGAACGCGCGCGTCGAAATGCATTTAGCTTTTTAAAATACTTAACAAATATTTTCTTAAGGTTTACGTAACTATTTTTTAAAATTTTGACGGTACCGTGAAAGGTGATTATTTATTTATTTATTTATTGTGTAGTTAATAGTACCTTCGGTGTTCAATTTGTTATGAGTTAGAATAGCAACCAAGCCGAATCTGAACAAATTCTCGCGACTAAAGCAGAAAGTCTGCCGTTTAATAGCTTATATCCGTTTTTTTTGAAGGACTGTAAAAAGTGCAATGTTTTCCCAAATTTTATAAAAATAAAATGTGCAGTACAAAATGATGTAACAGAAAAAGTGCAACGCTTTGCAAAGAAAAAATGGTTAGAGCTGGAAATTAAGCAAAATATCTCAAAATTAAATACAGTAGAATTAGAGTTATATTGTCTACACCTCCAGTTAACAAAAGTTTTGTCTTATATAGAATATGGTTAGAGTTCTGTGATAAAGTTGACATCCAAGTGGAAAGAGATTTGAAAAAGAAGATAAGAAGAAGAAATACATAATAAGAAAGTAACGAAATTAAAAGAGAAAAAGAAAAATAATATTTGCCCATCTATAGAAGAAGTACCTGACTATGTAAAAAATGTATCGTCAGAAAGTTTTACAACGGAAGAAATGGCACTATTAAATAAAGGCTTCAAATATTTTCCTAGTCCAATTAAAATGAATATAAACGAAATCATCGTTAACGTGGAAACCACTATAAAAATATCCCGGATAATAAGAAAGAAGATATAAGGAAAGAGATAGCACCTATATTGAGATATGCGACTAAAAATATGAAACTGCGTAGTCAAACAAGAACATAAAACAACAGTTTGAAATCTTTAAGATCAAAAGACGTTTTCTACTTAAAGGCTGATAAGGGAAATGCAGTAGTTATAATGGATAAAAGGGATTACGATAAAAGAATGACCGATGCAATAGAAGAAGGAAATTTTATAGAATTAAAGAAAACCCCACTTAATAAGATGGTGCGGGAAACAAATATGGTAGCCAATGAAATTAATAAAATTTGGGAAATTCCAAAATGGAAATTAACAGCTGCAAATCCAATAATCTCGATCGCGTACGGTTTACCAAAGATCCAAAAGCCTGGAAATAAAATGGGGATGATCTGTTCAAATATTGAAACACCATCATCAAGGATTGCTAAGTGGCTAGTTGATGAATTTAAAAAGCTCGATCATTCTGATCATTTCTTTAGAAATTGTAGAATTTTTAAAAAATTTTAAATTGGAAGATGACGAAATCTTAGCATCATTTGACGTCCACAGCCCGAGTATACCAATAAATGAAGCCTTAAAAAACGTAGAAGATTTGTTACACTCACTAAATATGGAAAAAAATAAATCGGAGGTTGTAATGAAAGCAGTAAGATTATGTATGGACCATAATCAATTTAAATTTAGAGAAAAATATTTTAAGCAAACCGAAGGCACAAGTATGGGTAATCCGATATCATGTTTTATTGCGAATACTTTCCTAGGGGAACTAGAAACTAATTTGAAAGATATGGGAAAATTGCCCAGAATATGGCTAAGATATGTGGATGATATTTTGGTTATAATTAGAAAACATGAAATACAATCCTTATTGCAGGAAATAAATAATATATACCCCTCTATAAAATTTACATGTGAGGAAGAAAAAGATAGAAAGCTACCATTTTTGGACTTGATGTTGACCAGAGAAAACGGCAAAATAGAGTTAGGTTACTATTTAATGTTTTCATTTGCGTGTAAAACCAAGATTGCATAAAACTTAGCCATCAAATTCTCATATAATATTGATTATTTACCTCATAAAGAATCATCGCCAAATTGGTGATAATAAGCAAGGTGCTAGATGAGCCAAATATAGACGCTTTTTTTTATCATATATCTACAAACAGTACATAAATAAATAATTATATGAAACTTTAGTTACCATAAGCCACTAGTTACCGCTAGAAAATTTGAAAGTTCATTTAATTTTTTCCATTAATTCAAAATTCGAATTATTTTATAGTTTTATTATTATTATATCGTCCAAATATTCAGTTATAGTCGTCCAAATATTCAGTTCTATGTCGATTTTAAATTACGGCCGCTGCAGCTATTTTTTAGTTTGATTGGATGAAGGTTCCACAGTCTAATATCTTGAACGAAGAACTGGTGTTTACTAGATCGAAAAGAATAACGCGCAATATTTGGTGGTAAAGTTCTACTAAAATAACATTTGGAAATGAAATAATGTCTAAACTAGATTCTAAGATTACAGTGGCGTTTGATTTAGAGGCATTAGGATTTAAGCAATTTTGACCAGTCCATTTAGACAAATTTAGCAGATCATTATTCAATCGACTAATAGTGTCCTCCATTAGGCTCAGAGGTCTAAAAATTTACAGCTGTCTATTATTCGCATTAATATTATATTTGGAATACCGTATAGCAGGTGGAAGATTGTTAATAAACATTTAAATTAAAAATAGTCCGAGAATGGATTCCTGAGGCACCCTGCTTAAGATAGGAAGATAATCGGCCGCCTTATCATTGCAAGATCCTGTGATCAACTTCGTCAAATGCCTTTGAGAAGTCAAGCAGAACCAAAATTGTAAATTCATCATTGAAAGGTATTCAAGGAAATTCTTATTCCGTCAATAATTTTGAGCAAGGCCGTGGTATAGTTGTGCTTAGCTCGGAAGCCTAATTGAAAATCTGACAAAAGGTTGCTGCTTTCTAGATGGTATACAACCTGCAAATGGAGTACTTTTTTAAAGGCCTTGGAAAAAAACACTAGGATAGATACCGGGTGATATCCCACAGGATTTGCAGATTTTTATTGGTAGGCACAATTTTTGAAATAATCCATATCAATGTAATGTTGATCTAACAATAATACTGTTAATTATATTTGGAGAATAGGGAGAATAATTGGAATTAGTATTTTTGTATACCTTGGGTACAGGGAATCCAGTCCAATTGCATTAGATTTTAAAAAACATCACTGGAAAAAATAGATCATATCAGTAACTCAAACAAACGAAAAGCCTTGAAATTTGTCATGAATTTCAAATGCATTATCAAGATTTGTATTTCAATACGCAACAGAAGATCCGTGCGACTCTTATTTTAAACAATTTTTAACAAATTATTCCACAGCGTCAAGTCAGAAGGAGTATTGCTTACATCTCCGTAGAAAACCCAAACCAACTGGCTGCAAATATATAATCAGTTCAGTTAAAAACTAATATTGAATTCTATTCTAAAAATTTAATATCATAATTAAAACAATACTTTATTATTCAGAAAAATATATTTCTTCTTTTGTAGAATAACTAAGAAATTGTTTTCGTGAATCAAGTAAATTCTTTAACTGCACTGTAAAAAGTGCGAGTTTATTTCTCAAAGTAAGTCTTCTCTTCTTTATCGTTCCGGTTCAGTACAATAATTTTTACAGTGATTTTCGCAGTAATTTGTTCTATACGGGTTATTCCGTGTCTGATCCTGTCAATTGGGAATTATGGTAGTATATATAACGATTTTTGTAAATAGTAAAAAGTGCCGCGACTCCTCAAGGATGTAGGAGGTGTGAGCAGTTCCCCCTCATGCCTCTGAATCCTCTTGGTCTTAATTGGAACGCGGACGAGACTCAAAGTGATCTGTTATATGTAGAGAATCCCCAGTAAAGAAAGGTACCATAATTAGTTAAGGGTGACAACTAATATTTCTGCATCAAGGACTGAAATAGGTGAATCAGTTTACTAGACGTTCTGTGTTATGAAGAGATTAGCATTGAGACTTTAGTTTAGATTCAAATAAACCCTTTAACTCGCCAACTTTTCCCGCGGACAGAATAAATATTTGTTCCTCTCAATTTTGTAGTTTTATAAACTCTTTCGTCGGTGGAGTAAGTGATAACGTGTCGGCCTACCAATTCGAAGGTCTTGAATCGGGTTACGGGAACTAGAGAGATAAACTCTTTACATTCTCTACGTTTTTACATCTCACATCATTCTTATTATTCTACGTTTTAATTAAGATCTTTAAATGAAGCGCGTGTTATACTCATGATGCTAGAATGGGTTTTATACTCTGCTATCAAAAAATAATTTCACTGCTAAAGGAGTTAGCCTTTACTGTGTTGCCTTGCAACATCTCTAATTTATACCATTGCTTAATAATTTTATGAGCAGTTTTATACTATAACTATCGCGTGAAGTTTCTCTTTTCCATTAACGATCCATTTGCTGCCCCAATAAGACCATTTTCCATGTTCACGAAGAACATTTAATCAACTTAATGAAGAACACGTGCACAGTTAAAGCAGGTAACAATGGATCAGGAAAACAAATGAGTCGAATTTTCCTGGATAGATAAGAGAAGAAGAGCATAGGAAGGGTTTTTTAATCGCTTTGTCAAGGCTTCTTCCAGAAATTCTCGAGCCATTCAAATGCACATAGCAGGAGAAATTTGAGCGTCTGAAAAGTTTGTCTGCGAATAAGCTCGTTAAGTGTATCCCAAAGTGGTAATTCACATTACCGAAAAGTTTTCCACCCGAAGGATGACTCCAGGTGAAAAACGTAAGGTGCAAGTATTTCTGCAGAAGTTTAATGCACCTCAATTCCTTCGGGTTAATATCGATTGTTCCTTCAATTCTTTCATAATGCACAACTATAGCCAAATCGGGTTTGGTTCGCGGTATCTAGGTGTGCGTCTATCCTCTTCCGTACATATATAGATATGTAATCTCAAAGGAAAGAGGTTTTATTGGTTATTCTGCTTTTTAATTAGTACCACGATCAGGATTTTGAGAAGAGTGACGTGCCATGACCAAGATTTTTATACTCCAATCAATCATAATTCCATTGCAATTACGAAGAGTGTTTTCATGTGTGTAGGTTCTGCTACTACATTCATAATTTGAAAAATCTTGGGGCAATGCAGAGATTTTCATGAACGTTGTCAGGAATGGGCTGCTTACTAGAAGTAAAGTGGATTGGGATTAGATTGCACTTTTCCTCTTGAGTGGATACACGAAAGGGTGATTAGAACTGAAGTAAATTTATGACGGATAAAAGAGACTAATTGCATTTTTTCTTTAAATGGTTCGTTTAATTGAGAAATTAGAAGGAAATTGGATAAAACTTCGTCGATTATGAGCTTCAACTATTTTCAGAAAATTGAGTAAATTTTTCATTGACTTATTAAAGATTAATTACAAAGTTTTCCTTATTCTCAATTAAACTTATCTGTACAAGTACTTATTATTGGTACGGAAGTAATATGTTTGTTTTCATTTAAATTTTGTTTTTAGTTGAAAGCTTTTCGGTATTGAGAGTCCATAATACTCCAATTATTTTAGCTCTTTGTCGTTTTACGTTTTATTAAGTATTAAATAGTAATATTGATTGATTGTATGCCTTCCTGCTACGTGGAAATAATTTTTTTTTTCATAATCTGTGAGATCTCCTTCCAATAAAATGAATTATTTTGCCATGTTTTAAATCAATTTTTCGTCCGTGCAGGATGATGCACTCAGAAATAATGTTATAAGACTTGTCGAATGACCAGGTAAAGGCAAGAGGAAATATAAATCTGAAGTGGAGCTACTTTCATACCTCTATAGAATATTTTTTCAAACGTTTTATTGGGATTGTTGCAAAGTGCGTTGTTATCAGAAAAACACAGAGAATTCAATTAAGAACGCAAAACAATTTACGTAATTTATAATTAATCACAGAATTTTTAACGTCAACGCCTTTCATGCATGTTAGGGGTCTGGTTCATGTGAACTAAAAATATAATCCTTAATTTAAAATCCCTAATGACAAAAACTCTTAAAATAACATCCCTTATCATGTCCATCTGCAACTCGTATTTCCTTTTGTATACTAAATTCATTTCATTTTTCTAACTCTTTTGGCATATAAACTCTAACATTTTCCTTGCAAAGCGATACTGATTTTGCAACAATAGTTGACTAGGTGAAGAGTAAATATTTCTAAAAAACAGGTTAAATCTCATTACTTCGAGAGAGGACGTTAGAAATTGTCTTTAATATAAAAATAAAAAAATTAAAGATATGTTACGAAAGACATGAGAACACCAAATTTCCATTTTTAACCTACTTCCCAAAAACAAAAAGGTTCTAAGTCCGACGTGTATTTCTTTTTTGTACAGAGTATGATCCCCCATTGCTAATAGGGCAAAAAAAATTACCTGGAGTCGGGGGAACGGTAGTCTAACTTCGTAACGCGTGGACCGATTTGGATAAGTCTTTTTCTGTTGGGCAGAATATGTTCCTTGATTGTTACCATGAGAAAAAAAATGTTGGTGGGGTGGGGGTGGAACCGAACTTTGTTACGCGTGGACCGATTTGGATTGGTCTTTTGCTGTTGTATAGAGTGTGATCCCCCATTGGTAATAGGAGAATAATTTGGTCCTCGGGGAAGGGAGGGGGTGGGGAGGAGACGGGTAGTCTAACTTCGTAACGCGTGGACAGATTTTGATTATTCTTTTTCTGTAGGGTAGATTATGTTCCCTGATTAATCCAACAAGAAAAAAAAATTTTGCTGGGAACCACCCCTATCCCTAAAGGGTAGAGTAGTGGGTTGAACCTAACTTTTTAATGCTTGGACCGATTTGGAAAGTTCTTTTTTTGTTGAGTAGAAGACACTTAAAAGTGAAAAACAAAATAGTTTTTAAGAAAAGTTGAACCGACTTCATAAAAAGTGGTAAAAAGCATAAAATAATTTTTAATTTTATGTCTCTTAAGGGTAGGTTATAGTAAAGCATTTAAAAAAAAAATAATTTTTCTTCTTTTTTGCGTATTTTAAATTCTTATAGTGCCTAGAATAAGCCTCTAACACAATTTGACGAAGTTCGGAAAAATGTAAATGTTACAGCCGATTTAGTGCGAACGCGTACCGGCCGAAAATCATGCCTACGTTCCAAAAAGACTGGCAGTACACGGTATATGACAAGTTATGATGCCAAATTTCTCAAACTCGCCACAAACCGTGTACAGCCATTCTTTCGATCTTTCTTGGTCTGACAGTGACACTGATTGTGATAAGAACATTCAGCAGCCAGATGCTTGTGGACGACCGACAATGATCAGCACTCAGTGATGGGTGGTGGGTGTTTTTACATGCGAAGTTCTCCGATGCAATACGAATTCCAGTGACTGGAATGGTCGGAAAGACCATTTAGTGTAGCCAGATTATATCTTTTAGTAGTAGGTTTGTAGAAATGCTTGAATTAACTTATTATAAATTGTTTTGAATTATTTATTTTGAAATATGTATATAATGTTGGTGCAATGTTGCACAGCATTTAATAAAAAAGCCCTTATAAATGGTTGTGGCTTCATCGAGAAACTTTTTACATTTACATGCTTTTTATATGTCAACCCGCGTCCACGAGGAAAAATCAGAATATGTTCTGAGATGAAATCGTGGCAACATCGTGTTCAGAAAGATGGATGGATGCATAGGAAAATGATGGGAAAATAAAGCAATAAGCAATAGCCCATCAGAGCGTGTACTGCCAATCTTTTTGGAACAGATTATAGTAGTCAAAATCAGTTTCACAAGGAAGAGAAAGGATTGCTCTATGGTCCAGGAATAGCTGACTAGTTGTAGGAAGCAAAAATTATATTTGTTCCCGCGTTTTTTCTCTGTTAAACTTTAAACGCGTTTTTCTTATAGAATTAATCCTTCTAACTCAGAAGGCGCACTTCTTAGGCAGAATCCTAGAACCATTTAACCTATTCGCCAAATATAAAATATATTGAGGCGAATGAGGCTCTTACACCAACATGCAAGAAAAAAAACATTAGTAGTTAACACACTAAAATACGGCAACCCACAACAGTCAGAGGTGCATAGACAACAGAGATCGTTACAGCTAATCCTTGGTAAGAGTGCAGTCAAAAAGAGTACACATATTCACGACTCTAAACATGCGTTCTATAATAATAATAATAATACAGTAGGAACTAAATGCAAAACAAAAAAAAACGAGAAATTAAACAAAAACTAGTGCGAGCAAACGAATGAATTACAAATTGTAGATACTTCTTTTAAGTGTCACCTTGTCAACACAAGTATCAAAAACGTCTCCAATAGCATTAGCAGACCTACACATGCGGTTAATAGACTCGAACATGCCGTAATTAGTGCGTTAAAAATCAATCTGTAAAGGCGATCGATTGCGTAGGGAATAGGACAGTTCTCCAGGCAATACTTTGGAAGCTACTGCAACACTGTCTAGCTTTCCCTGCAGAAGCTGATACAAAAATATCAAATCTGCAACCCAACGACGCTTCTCGAGTGTAACAAGTTGCAGTAACCCTAAGCGCTCCTCATAAGGTGGTAAAATAAGAGGGTCATTCCAAGGAAGAGAACGCAGGGCCGATCGCACAAACCTACGCTGAACGGACTCGATACGTTTAATGTGGCATCCGTAAAACGGAGACCAAACCTGACTAGCATATTCAAGCAGGGGTCTATAAGGTCCATAATAAAACGGAAGAGCATTTCTTTATGACTGCAGCAGGAACTCCGTCAGGACCACTAGAAAAGTCAGTTGGAATTGCAGTAATATGCTTCAAGAGGATCTCTTCCGTGATAGATGGAACTGATACCATGGGTAAAATTCGACTATTTATGTGCGAAAAGTTTCTACCATCCGGAATGAAATCAGATGATTCAAATGCACCCTTAATAGATTCAGCAAATAAGTTACAGATAATATTAGAATTATTGCTGGGAATCCCCCCGAACTCCATAGTCGATGGATAGTTATCGACCTTTTTCTTCAAGTTGACATATTCGAAAAATGCACGGGGGTCAGAGAATAATCTGTTCTTTAAACTTTGAAGGTATTCTTCATAGAGAGAGCGAGAACGGCTTATAAAATGTTCATGGCAAATACTAAATTCTTGCCAGGAGCCAACACTGCCAATACGAAGGTACTTGTTCCAAAGTCTGTTCTTCCTATTCCTAAGAGTTTTCAATTCTCTGTCAAACCAGGGTGGAGCGGAGTCTTTACCTCTAACCCGAACTAAGGGAACAAACCTCCCAAAAGCCTCATACAAAACATCGTAGAGACTTGATACGTTACTGTCGATATCGTCACCATACAAGCAAGTTTGGAAGTCCATCTCGTCAAGATAATCATTCAAAGCCTCAAAATCGGCCGCTCTAAAGTTAAAATGATATTGGCTATCGAGGTCATCGACAAGCACGTGCGACAGACAATGAAAAGCAACAAGCAGTGCGGGGTGAAACACGTCAAGCTTTGTCAAGGCAATTAGGCTGGGTTCAACAAATGTGAGCGTGGAGTTCGTAGAGAACATCAAATCAAGCTATCTTCCCATATTGTTACTCACATCGCTCATTTGGCAAAGCCCCAAGATAGCCAAAGTGTCGAGGAATAATGATTGTCCTTCTGTCAAGTCATGGGGAAGAAAGTCTATCACATCAAAATCGCAGTTAGTAGATAAGAAATAACCACAACCATGTTTTTAGACACGCCGTGCAGAGTTTCAGTCGAACCGTTCAACCGATTGACTTCTTTTTTTCTACTAAATAAAGATTATTACATTGAGGGGGCCAAAGACTATTTTAAGCAAAAAATATTAATATTAATATTACCACTGAATTTTTAAAAAAATGGTCCATGGCCCCGCAAATTTATTCTACATTGCAAATAACTTTGATTTTTGTGTTTCACTGATTAACTTACCCTGTTTTGATGGAAGTCCCTTTATGAGCCTTCCATGAACCAACGGTTCTTGGATAAGAACCAAATTTATTACCTCCTTACTAAGTACTTTTGCTTGATTTTTTTTCTTGCAATATGGTCAAAGCCTAGGCGACAACCCTTTGATGCGTAAGGGGAGTGAGAAAACTTGAATATCTTGTTTATGCATTACTGTGATCTAGAGAATTGCCCAATTCCGGGGTGAATTTGTAAACCCACGGGGAGGCGTAGTGTCAAACCCGGGAACCATGGAATAGTGGTTGTGACTAATGAAGATTGTTCATAGATGGTAGCTGCAAGGCTGGAAGCAAATAGGAATAACAATTGGTAGTGAAAAAAAACCACGCTACCCATAGTAAATAACAGGAATGAGTAAGGAGTATACTTTTACATTTTTCTATATTAAACTGTTAACTTGACATATATTTGAGGATGAACTATATTTCGCTTTGGTTTTAGTTGTTTGCCTTTGTTGCTATGTATAAGAAATGGTTAATCATGGACGCAAACATACGCTATACAACAAAAAAAGGATCATCCAAATCGGCTAGTTAGGTTTTGCTCCAACTCTTCAGCACCACTCCAACCCAAAAATTTTCGGCATGATCCGAATGGGAAAGCATACTCTACACAAAAAAAAACAAAAACAAAAGAATTAAATGATCGGTCCAAGCTTTACGAAATTAAGATACCACCCACTAACCCCTAAAAACTTTCTTGAATGCTATTAGCAAAATTTGGACCGGAAATTCTAAATAGTTGTCTAGAACAACCGGACCATAATTCCTTAATAGCTATTTCCGGTATTTTGAAAGCATTTTAGGGCGCTGTTAATTGCAGAAGAAGACGGAACTTTACTGAAAGTCCCTATTAAGCACTTTAATATTGAAACGGACGACAATACGAAAAAGCAATCTCTTTTCGTTGAATTTACATTAATTTTGCTAAGTTGGTCAGGTAGGTTGAACTCAAGTAAAGGGAGAAGAAAATTTGCAACAAAACTAGGATGCCGGAGAAAACAGAAGTTACAAGACGAAGTTGTTGCAAGAAATAAATTAAAATTAAAACTTTAATGAGAAAGCACTTTGCTCCTCTTATTGTCATTGCCGAGTACAGTTTCAACGCAGATGATTTTACAATGACTGAAAAACTGTAGTAATTTTTTAAAGAACAAAACAAATTCTTTTAAATTGAAGAAAATTCATTTTAGGAGTCCTTGAGACTTTGGGAATCCTCTGTTTCCAACTACGTTGTATACTCTATTTTCTTTTCACAAATTCATATAAAATTATGACCTGATTCGGGAAATTTCCTAAAAGAGATGCACATGTTGAAAAATTTTTAGATAATAATAGAAGACGCAAATCTGCTGCTAAATCAGTTGGGTGCATTTGTGCATAGATAAATTGCGATTGTTTTAAAATTTTGCAGAACAGTATGGACCTTATTATACTCAAATCTAACAGGATAGGACAAATTTTGGCAACAAGGTTATTTAAAGATCAAACCATGTTGGTAGGGGGAGTGGGAAGGGGGGATGGATTATGTTAATACGGAAATGAAAGCAACATCAAAGTCTAGGGCGATACATGATCTTTTGCAGTGGCAGAATAGACATGGAATATGTCAAAATATGCTACATAAAACAAAAGTTATTTCCTGTGCTCATTATTAAGTACAGTGTTGGTTTTTTTACCAGCACATCAAATTTTTTTTTAATGAACCTAATTTGATAATTATCAAATAGTGGTCATTAAAAAAAATTGTATACGATAGAAAAAAACTGGACAAATGCGATTTAAACTGTGTTATGTTATCTACCATGTTATTTTAAATCTGACCTAAATTTGTTTGTGGTAACTACACAAAAAAAGTATGTATGGTACCGGATTGTAGAGGGTAATTGCTAAATGTATAATCAATTGTTGAATTGTGTCTTGTCGTATATTCTTAAATATGTGGACTAAGACCGCGTCATAGAAGGTATTCTGATATTTCATTTTTTGATTTGTCCTTAAAATTAATATTGAAGTCTCTTGCTATAATAATCTTCTCGTGAGCACTGATAGCATCCTTAATGCATTCGACCGCAATTATCGGAACGCATTTGACATTTCTTGGAGCAATTATCTAGGTCATTGACGTAATTATAATTTATATATGCTATAGCGCCCCATCTATAGACGTCCATAGGACCGTATATTCTGCACATTTGCTCAAAACGTTTCACCTCAAAATTATGGAATCCCAAGTTTCTACAAATAAGGTAACAGTGTTGAGCTGTAGGTACTTATCGCGATATTTACGAGGAATGACGGATGCCTGGCCTAGTTAAGTCTAACGAGTAGTACCAATAACAATTTATCCCACGAACAAACTTAACATTGTAGTTGAAAAATATGTTCTCGCATACATTGCAACTGCAAATGTAAGTTTGTACTCACAATATTGAGAGATTTTCCATTTTATTTTAAGATCATTTTCTGTATTTTTTTTTTCAAAATTTTAGGCTCAGTAGTTTTTTTTTATATTTGTGACTCTCACAGCTGAAGAAAAGCTAATCCTTTGGTGGTGCTGTTGAGGAAAAGCCAAAGGAATTTAGCTTTTCTTTATTGGAAACGTCGATTGTTGATGATGTGATGTGTAGGTTCAGGTGGTAATGAAAGACACCTGAATATTTTAATGTTGTGGACGTTTTCATAAGAAATAGAAAGATGTCATTTTACACTAAACTAAAGGGTATGAAAGCGGCACCTCAAAGAGTTTTGGTTAACTGAAGTGAATTAAAATTATTTTGATTATTCAATTTCTACCCGGGTAAGAGTTCACAGAAAAATACAGTTTTAAGAATTCCGAATAAGGGTGACTAACATCTTCACTAAAAGTTAAAAATGAAAGTATGGAAATAAACTGTTTTGAAGTTAATAAGGGCAGAATTTTCGTGTTATACCAAGGAGTAGATATAGTAATAAATTTAAAAATTTCAAGAAATGATTCATAGTTATTACCTGCAACTGCAGAAAAAATTAGAAAAAATTATGGGGGTTGCAGAAATAGGTTTCTTAAGGGCCTATAGGCCTTTTAAATTTAAGATGAGAACCAACTCAGGACATAAAAGAATCAATTTGAAGGAATTTTTTCTGGTACTAGGAATGAAATGAAATTGTGGGGCATTTTGTATGCTGTATAGCTATAGTTGTACTATTATTGAATTGTTTTTTCAAAGTAAAATATTGTATCGTGACGTTGTAAGTAGATTTGTCCGCACCAAACTGCAGAAAAGACGTTGTTGCCTAGCAGTTCTTTTCTTTAGTCCTGTAATTAACGGAGAAAAAATTTATGAAGATTATCTTAAAACATAGGAGTATATATAAATTGAAACGAATTCGAAAATTGACGAAAGCCAAAGAAAAAATTCATATTTTCACCCAAAGAAAATAAATGGATATATTGAAAAAGAAAAAAATATTTAAAAAATCCTGCGCTATAATTTATATAATTCGTTTGCACAAACAAAGAAAAATTGAAAAAATTCGTAAACAAGACAACTGCCTAAATACAATGAGAAATATTCTCTATACAGCTCACGTAAACTCTTGTGTGGCATGGGGCGGGAGACAAAGATTGCAAAGGGACCTACATTTAAAGTGGATTCCGGACCACTTATATTTTCTCTGTAATCCCCATGGCATCTTTTTATCGTCATGTGTTATCAGCGCAAAACAACCATAGGATTTTATTGTTGTTATCACAGTTTCATTCGGTATATTTGATTGTGGATGTGAAAGACTTAACATTAAATATCCAATCCAATCGGTCTACGGGTTTCGAAATCAGACTAACCCCCTAAATTTGTCTCATAGTAGCAATAAGGAACATACTTTATAGAACAAGAACACATGCAGATAGTCCTTGTTGTGTAGTCTCAACACCCCTAGAGCCTGATTGTAGCTAAGTAAAACTTAGATGCCTTTAATATTATTATTAATAGTCATTTTATTTTGCAAAATTTAAAATTTTTTTTGTAATAATCTGTACATGTAACCAGTTCGGCTGATCTGGTTAGGCTCCATTCGTATTTAAAATTTTTGCTCTCCTACTTTACATCATTGATAGATAGCTTAGAATTTTATTTGAGTTGAGTACAGCATCTGATGGCTTTTATTAAATGATTATATATTATTTCAAAGTGTTGAAAGTGTATTGAAACTTTATCAAAGTGTACAGGCTGACTACAAATGTTTGAGATTTATTTTTTTAGTACAGTTCTGAATGCAAATAATGAAAGTGGATTTAAAATATCAGGATAATTTAATCAAAACAAATATTTAAAAAAAAGGTAATTAAATAAATGTGTAGCAACCGCTACACCCACCCTTCTCATTTTTTTTAATATGGTGCTAATCGGGGAACATATTCCAACTAACAAAAGAAGAGGGATTGAAATCGGTCAACGCGTTACGAATAAGATCCAAAATTGGTCTGATAGTAGCAATGTGGGAAGAGATTCTACATATACATATAAAAAATAAATCAAATAATCATCCAAATCGGCCCGCAGATACAAAAATTTGGTTTCACCCCCTTGCTCATACCATCCCACCACAAAAACTGTTGACATTGTACCAATCGGGTAACATATTCTACCCAACAAAAACAGAATCATACATATCGCCCTACGCATTACAAGATTATGCCCCAGTACAATTTCGCTCAATTATATCAAAAACTAAGAACCGTCGCATTATACCTTGAACTGGGCCGATGTAACTGCTGCACAGGTTATGTCTGCACCGATTCGAATGTTTTTTTTTTGACAACAATTTTCAATCAAGGGTGTGGGCGGGGGAGGTGGACTTTGGGAGTGTGGGAATAGGCTGAAACTTAACTTTATGATGCCTGGACCGACTTAAGTTTTTTTTTTATATTGTATTTAGTATGTCGCCCAATTGGTAGCAGGATAAATCGTACATAGGTAACGATGTGGTGAGATGAAGGAGAGGTGTTTCTTAACTTCATACTTTATGCACTTATTTGGACGAGACTTTTTACCGACCTAGGGCGGATGAGCCCATGATTTCTTTCATTGCTGTATACAATACGTTCCACATTGATGCTAAGAGATAAATTTGGCGCTTAGAGTGGGATGGGGGAAAGGTCGAGTTTAACTTCGTAGCGTGTGAATTAATGCGGATGATTTTCTTTGGTTTATAAAGTATGTTCTTTCAATAGTACTAAGTCAAAAATTTCAACTGTATGTTTATGATGCGACGATACCTAATTTCGTAATATGTGGCGCGATTTAGATTATTCTCTATTGGTGTGAAAAGTACGTTGTCGCACTAGCACCATGGTAATATTTTTAAATCTGTATTAGGATATGGAAAGGGGGTAGCGATTAAATTAAAAATAAAATCATCAAATCAAAATCATCTACTCAATACCATTTGACTGCTGCACGGACGGGTTAGTGGTGGTGTGAAATCAAAACCAAGTCGTCGTGACAAAGTGGGGCACTCCGTAGTCGATTCAGGCCTTACTAGAGCGGTGGATAGTACTGGAGTGCTGGGTGACATCAATGTTGGTAGTAATAGGTATGTTAGTGATGGTGATAGTAATGAAGCTGTTTTCGGTGTGGATCTGTGGGGCCTTGGGCTCCCAATTTTGCGGCCTCTACTTTCGTCGTGCCCCATGAATATATGGGAACCTAGTGTTAAGATTGTTGCACGCTCAGCGATTTCTCGCCGGAAATTGATTTTGTATTTCGGCTTACTCCTGGAACCTCTTGTGACATAATGTTGCGTTTCCTTCTGTCTACAGGTATTGCCGCGTCTGAAGTGCTCTCTAGGAGAATAAGTGCTCTTTAAAATCCCTACGCATCTTTCTTTTTGTCCACTCCTACTCAAGTGGCTGACATTCTTCTCAGTGATAATTTCTGGCCCAAGAATATCTTTTGTAAGCTGTTCGTACCCAATTGTTACCACCGCACCAAACCAGAAAAACGGGAAAGCTCTTACTTTACTACCAGAATGTGAGCGGACTGAGTACCAGAACAAATAATTTTTATTTCTAATCTACTAACTACGATTTTGGTGTCATAGCTTTATCCGAGAGGTGGTTACGCCAGGGTATTTCAGACACTGAACTGTTTAATGACTCTTTTCAGGTTTTCCAAAGGGAAGGGAGGTTTGATCGCTCGGGGTAGTAGGGTTCTCATTGGAATATTCTTAATACTAATTATATGGACACTCACTCACTTCATTTTCTGGCCAACTGCATCCAGAACAAGTTTTAGTAACAATTTCAGTTGGTTTGAGCGACCTCATCTTAATTTATTGTTACATTCATACCTCCTGATGCCTTATGTCATTGATAGTAATGGTCGGAGTCTGTATGATATTCTAATTCAGCATATCAACTATATCCATGATCGATTGGGTTCTAAGGACGAAATTATTCCACTGGGAGACTTCAACTTACCCAACGTACGATGACTAGCGAGCGCTTCTTTCTCATGACTTGAATGAAGGACAATCTCTGTTCCCCGACCAACAGGCTAGCTTAGGACTTTGCCAAATGAGACATGTGGTTAATAATATGTGAAGACAGCTATATCTGGCGTTCTTTAGGAGCTCCACGCTCACTTTTGTTGCTCCCAGCCTCCTTTCCTTGAAAAATCTTGATGTGCTTCCCCCTGTACTGCTTGTCACTTTTCATTATTTCTCGGACGTGGTTGTTGCTTAACTCGAAAGGGAATATAACTTTAGCTTTAGAGCGGCCGATTATGAGGCTCTGATTGAATATAGACTTCCAGACTTTTTCGGTTAATCACGATATCGACAGGAACGTATCAGGTCTCTTCAATGTGTTGCATGAAACTTTCGAGAGGTTTATTCCCTATGACTAGATTAAAAGTAAAAACTCTCCGCTGGTTTAACAGCGAATTGACTAGATTAAAAGTAAAAACTCTCCGCTGGTTTAACAGCGAATTGAAAGCTTTTAGGCATTAGAAAAATTCTCTTTGGAAAAGAACCTTCGTGTTAGCATTAATTTTTTATGACAGGAACATTTTATAAGACTTTCTTGTTTTTTTTATGAAGAATACCTTCAGAACTTAAGAGGCAGCTTATTTTATGACACCCGTGCATTTGTTAATTATATTAATTTGAAGAGAAGGGTTAATGCCGACTTTGGAATTTGGAAATTTGAATCTATGATTCCAATATTATTTATAACTTATTTGCTGAACTTTTTAGGGACACATTTGAATCATCTGATTTCAGATTTTTCAGATTTTTGCACATAAATAATCGCACTTCAACCTGGTACCATCTATCACAGAGATCTTGTTGAAGCATATTGCTAAACTTCCAACTGACTTATCTAATGTTGTAGGTCTAGAGAACATGTTCTTTGTTTTTTTCTTCCGGAGATCTCTCTCGCACGGCGACTTGCCACTACGCTGGACGACATCATTTTTAATCCCTATTTCCAATTACAAGTCAATTGCTGGATTGTCTTGTGTTCCTAAATTCTGCGAACTTACGATTCACTCCTAATTCTCTTAAGGTTGTAAAACCTTTATCTTCACCAGGCAGCACAGTTTTTTTCAGAGTAGATCCACGATTTTTAACTTGTTTGAGTTTCTTTCTTGCACTGTTGGGCGATTCTTAGATAATTGTCAAACTGCCTGCATTTATACTGATTTTAGTAAAGCCTTTGAGAAGAGGATAGAGGAAGACAATCATTGTTTTCATTGTACTGTACGGATTAAGTTATATTTATCTAGTGGAAACTATATAAAACGTTTCTGTGGCGCACATTTTAATGCTTTTGTGGATTCTTCTAGCGTTCCACAGGGCAGTCATCTGGGTCCTTTGTTATTCGTCTTATCTATTGATGACATTACTTATTAGCTTCGAAGAATTAAAATGTTAAAATAACTAGAAGATATTAAGATTTTTCTCCCAATCAAATAAAATTGTGAGATCTTGTAATTGTAGTTGCATATATTCTATAACTGGAGCTGCAACCATACTTTTAAATTAAATATCGGGAAATGTCAGGTTATGTTCTTCTCGAGGACTCGCAACTCCCGTAGAGGGTAATTGTATAAAACTTGTCGTTGCTGGGGTAAACGCTTTGCTGAAATTTGTTCTTCGCTGACTCAATGAATTTCCTGGGCGTCATAAAAGACTCCATCTTTATACGTCCCTGGTTAGACCCCTGCTAGTCAGGTTTGGTCTCTGTTTTGTTTGATTTCTGAAATCGGAAGATGGAAACTGTTTAACCATCTTATGCATCTGGACTATACTGACTCTCAGATCAGGGCTTAAGATCAATACTGCTAAGACTAAGTCGTTGGCGCAGAAACGGACCAGGTGGAGAGTCAATGTAGACACTTGTAGATTGCCTTAGTTTGAAATTGTTAGGTCCGCACTTTTATATCTAAGGAAATAACATATGTGTAAAATTGCTTTTGAAACCCACTTTTGATCTTAGAAATAAAAGATTGTGGATTCTAATATTGCTATTCAATACAATTTCCTATACCATGAATAAATCGATTTCTCACAACCCTAACACTCCTGAGGAGATAATTTTTACCCTAAAGGGAACAATCCAGACAAATTCTTACAAAAACGCAAATACCATTTTAAGAAGAAATTCAGTTTCGGCTATGTTTTGACAAAAATGTAATTTGCCCGAAAAACTGAAACACCTGTAAAACATTCAAGACAGAGCTCGCCTGTAACTTTAATAAAAAGTGAAAATCCCAAAAGTATATCCGATCAGACAGAACGGAATTCTATCCATGCCAACTGGAATAAAGAAATTACTTCCAGCAACTGAGGGAACGATTACCAATACCGTTCCGAACCAGAAGAAATCTTCCCGAACATTTGATTTTCCTATTACCGAGTCTGTTTATGGGTGAAATTTTATTCGTTCAGAACGGATTTATTATCGTCAATAAAACTGCCAAAGGGTGCTATAAGGATATAAATTTTTTGTTACCGCGCTACACAGACCATGGGAATAATGGAATTACGAGTATAAATTTCCGATAGGCTAAGGCGGGGTTAAACAATATAAACGTTTTCAAAGACAAATTTGTATGTAAATATGAATAAGTAACGATCAATGCGATTTCAAATTACTTATTTATGCTTAACGGAGCAAGTTTGGAGTTTTGGCCGGTTGCCAGTATTTTTTTTTTCAAAAATTAACCTCCATGCTGTCTGTTAAGTTTTTAGTACTAAATATTTAAAATTATTGATTGGAGTGTATGTACGTTAACACCACCAATATAAATGAGGACACATTTATGTTTTGGGTCTGAATGTATGTTCTGACTGTTCATCAACATACCTGGTCTGAATTTGGGTATCTCATAGAAAGGGGATAGTATGTATCTACACAGAAAAAAATAGACATCTTCAGTAGCTTTCAGCATATTAGGATGAGATCTAAATTGGATAAACTTTTCCTTAACACTTACTGTACAATTTCTCCCCTTTCACGTTGTGCTAATTTAATTTAATCTCACGCAACAAATTTACCTTTTTATGCTTTGTTCTGTGTCGGATTTTTGCTCAAGATTTCTTCTTCCGTTTTCTTTCAGTGGTTCTAGCAGTGAGCTGGGAGGAATGGTGGACGTACGATGGAATCTCAGGTAAGTTATTTTTCCTACAGCTCTTAGACTTTAATAAAGTTAACTTGATTAGACTAAAAAATATTATCTTAACTTCATTTCTGACTGATTTAATATTATTAAGTTTCAAAGGATTTAGTTCAGTTGTAATGCAGGTTTAATCAGTATTTTAATTTGTAAAAAAAATGTTATTAGACCTGTTTGAAGAGAGAACTGTAAGGAATTGTGTTTGTTAATACTTATAATTGCAGTTTTTGTCAAATCAAGTTAAACAACCCTTTTTTTAGCACATTGTGTTTCATATAAAAATGTATTTGATGTCGATTCAGTTATATTGTTTGGAAAGGCAGAGGCCTGTTTAGGATAGGTTCTTTATTAGGCAATCAAAGATGGGGTAGTGTAAAATAAAACCTTGACTTTTCGCCAATTGTCAGCACTAGAATATGCGTCGGTATATTTTGGCACATATGTTATTTGAAAGGTATATTTCACAGCCAATATTTTTACATGTGCTAGGAATGATTTAAAAGCAAGGAAATTGAGTGCTGTAGGAATTGAAAACAATAGATGTTGAACGGAGTTTTTTAACATGCGAATAGCTACTTCCAATTGTTGCGTTTAAGCCCGGAATTGAAGATTAAACGGCCGGTATTTGTGTTTAGACACGATAAGGTAATTCTTTAAAATGACAACGCTAGACCACTGTTGCACAACCGGTCAAAATACAGGGTGTTTCAGATCTGACATGCCAAAATGAGTAGGGTGATAGATCTCAACTAGGCAGGTGGGGGGGTAATCTGAAGCGTTTGGGAGTTACAGGGTGATTCATAAATTTTAGTGTTTCATGGTATGCACATTACAGAAATTAACATCTCGACCCGCGATTAATTTTTTCTGTCCCTTCTTTTCCACGCTACCCCTAATTCATTGGTTTCTCATATCATGTCAATAGAGCTCATAAAATAACAATTGTTTTGAAATCACAGGTAAACATTTCAATAGAAGGTAGGTCAGGGGGGGGGGGGGAATCTAATTTTATAAAAAAAACTAGTGGGGTAGGTCCAGATTCTGGGTGTCGCATCATTGGTGCGACCCTTGAGGTCCACACGAACAACTTCCCAGTTAATAACAATTTTCAATTATTATTAACAATATTCAACTATTATTAACAATATTTAATTGTTAATAGCGATAAATTTCATGATCATAGTACAAACGAGTAAGTGAAAACTCAATAAAATTCATACTATTCGATTTATCGTTTTATTTATCATTAATATCAACTACTTAAACCATTTATCAATTTTTTAATGTTACAAAAAACTATAAAAGTTCTGGATTTTTTTTTAAGTATTGAGTTGTATCAGAACCAATTAGATCAGAAGAATCTTTTTCAAAAAAAAACTTTCGCCCACTTGTATCTCATTTAAAAATACTTAAAAAATTGATATTTTAAATCTATAAATAAAAAAACCAAATAAATGCACTCTATTTGGAACTCATTTGTTATTAATAATTTTGAATGGTTATAAACAATTTATAACTGATATAAACAATTCTTAATTGTTATAGACCATTTTTAATTGATATAAACAAAGTTTATTCATAAAAGAAATTTTTTGTGGTAACAAAAATTTCAATTGTTTATAAGAATTTTCAATTGCTATGAACAATCTGTAATTTTGTATTCAATTTCCAATTTTCATAATCAATTTTCAACCAGGTAAAA
This sequence comes from Leptarthrus brevirostris, assembly GCA_964036015.1. NCBI lineage: Eukaryota > Metazoa > Arthropoda > Insecta > Diptera > Asilidae > Leptarthrus > Leptarthrus brevirostris. The sequence continues at coordinate 95,011,669 of OZ038374.1, forward strand.
CCATTTTTTAAAATTATAAATTTATTATTGTTATAAACAATCATTTATTGTTATAAAAAATTTTTCATCATTATAAACAATTTCTGTTCATAATAAATTGTTATTATCCGACTTTTTGATGTCCCGATCGTCATCAGAACAAATTACATCGATGAAATCCTTTTCAAGAAAGTCTGAAATCAACTTTTTTTCAGTTTTTTTGTTAAAACAAAAAAACGGCTGAACCGAAATTGATTAAATTTCTTTCAGCTCTTATTTACAATAATACGCTTCGAATGGCAAAGTCGTTATCATTTTTTGTTCGCGAGATTTCGTTGTCGAAAAAAGTGGGTCCGAACGTACGTACGTACGTACACACACTCACACACACACACTCACACACACACATACACACACACACATACATGTGTTCAAAAACATGCGTAAAACACTATGGTGACTTTGAAATGTAAAAAAAATTAAAACTAAAAATTTTTAAAATCGGGCCCATTACAATAACTTCCTATATGTGGGAAGTTAAAAATATGGTCCTATACATTTTAAGTTTGAACCCCCCCCCCCCCTCTCCGTCCGCACGGGCCTGACCACACCATGCTCCCGGGTCAGGCCTTGGTCTTCCATAGGTTTTTAACAATATACTTAAAAATCCAGTTCGTCTCTGGGCTGTTGTATAGTTTGCAACAATGAAAAAAGAAGACACTCAAGTTATGTCATTCCCTTCCGGCGTTAGCAATGCTAATGCATATAGGGCTATCACGTAGGCTTTGGGCAGATCATAAAAATAAATTTCCCGCTCACTGCCTTGGATGTGACCTGCGCGTCGGTGTACTGAAATAGAATTAACCCTTCTAACTCAGAAGGCGCACTTCACAGGCTGAGGCCTGGAATCAATTGACCTATTCACCAGAATATAACATATATTGAGGTGAATGAGGCTCCCACAACCCATGCAAAAAAAATTAGTAAACAGAAACAAAATCCAAAACACTCCAAACACTACATTCAGGGGTGCAAAGACAACAGAGATCGTTTAAGCAAATCCTTAGTAATCCCACCTTAAAATTTTGTTGTAAACGTGTCTGATTTGGCTTAATTAGATATCTATTTTTATGTCACTTTCACAGATTTAAAGTTATCAATATAAGATTCCTGAAAATAACAAAAAGTTTTCACATAGTTCTTAGAAATAATTGAAGGTTTTAAATGAGCCCTGCAAATTTATTTCGAAAAAATTTATTTTCGGTTGTTCCTTAAATAAAACATAAATTGTTCTGAGATAGTTAAATATTCGTTAGTTGTCTTGCGAAGGGTCAAATTATCATGGAATCTACAGAAAGTTTTGAAACTATTTCGAATGTGCCCTATATCTAGTAATTTTCAGATCCAATCAAAATAAAAGGCAAAGTTTACTTCATTATTCTAGAACTATGTCTGCTGGGAAAATAAACTGTATTACCCCAAGAAATAAATCGTAATGTATTAAGGAAATAAGTGTTCTAGTATATAGTGCAATATAAAGCTACCCAACAGTTTATGATCTATTCCCGTGAGCAAGAAAAGGAGTTGGGGGATAACACTATTTGGGACAAAAACAACTCTCCATACTGAAAGAGTTACGAGCAAAGCAAAACTATAAACCCAAATATCCATGAAGTTTCAAGGGTTATCCTACCCATGTCGGCGAATTGCAAGGACCATCTTACCGTGTCCACTTTCATTTCACTAAAGTACCACAAGCCCGAAGCTCGGCAACAAAAAACAGTACGAGACCGATATCTGTAGAACTCTTGCACAATAGAGCACTTTATCATCGAGAGGACAATATTAGCTAGGAGATTTATAGAACAAGTTTAAATTTATAGCCACTCGACTCCAGCTCCAAGACCACAATAAAAAGGATACTAAGGAAGAACCAGTACCTCGCCGCTCATAAATAACTCGGCTTACAACTGATGACAGTTTTCAATGATACACAAAATGGAAAATAGATTTCCAATGTATCTCAATCTTGACCAGAAGATGGCCTCTTGCCTTGGGGAAATCGCTTATCAATGAAAACGAACATGTCAAGGCATTTTATATATTAAAATCGGCGAACCCGTCCAGATGGTGGTACAACGTGGAAAATTTTCGCAAGCTTTCAGTTCCTTACAAAAGCTGTGAAAAGCAAAAATATCCTTCACTTCGAGGTAGATATAATTAAAGAATCTTTTCTCCTACAGAAATTTGCGATGCGAGCACGCTGCGACAAGTATCTAGTTATCTTAAGATGTAATCCGTCAAGTAATCATTCAGTTGAGTGCTTCTCCAGTTCATTAATTATATCCCAGAGGAAATTGTGAAAAATGTTCGGGAGGATAAAGCACAGACTGACCCGTATCTAAACTGTATCTAGACGTTTTTCCACGAATCACCTCATCGTAGTATTTCCCGCTTGCTGCGCCTGCTATCGCACCTATCTGTGCCAGCGACAAGCATTATGACGCCGAACGTCCCATTCTCTACCTAGTTGAATAAAAATCATGACGGCATGATATCAAGATTACTGGGTAACCTGAGGGGAGCACCTCTTGTAGTTTGCACAGCTCCTTTTGAAGTGATTTCCTTCTTACTTCAATTCTTTCCTTGTTATCACAATCCCCGAGGAAGCTGAGATGTTCCAGAAAATGCACCGGATGATGTTTCAAGCAAACTCAGGAATATTTTGCACAGAGATTTCGGAGAATGAGGCCGCTGACAAAATCCTTGAGGAAAAGTTTCGTATACACGAAAAGTGTGTGCAAGAGATAATTCTCAAGAAGACATGGATTTCAGTTTTGTTATCATTTACCCATTATCTATCATTATAATCACCCGAGCTAGCTGGTACTATTTCTGTTTCCAACTGCGTTCTCGTCTTGACATTTTCTTAGGAGGCATCTTTCAGGCCCCTTGTTGTCGGAATGATGCTGTTGCTTTATCCTGTTATTCGCGTTAATCATGGAATCGCTGAAATCGTGCTTAAGAGGATGAAAGCTCCCCAGACGGATCTTCAGATTGTTGTTCTTAGTGCTTCTAAATACTTCCTTATTCGTGTGATAATAGCGTCAGAGGGCGAGTCAACTCCTTGGAAGGTTTCGCATTCCCTCCGGCAATTGCTTCTTCCTGTTTTAATCTCTTTACACAAAGTGTTGTTTGCAAAGGAACTAATTAACACAGAATTACTCGTAGGGTTTCGTTTAAGGAATATATTGCTCTCTGACTTAACCGACATTTCGAGAATAATTGTTATTATTTCAGAATTTCTTTATTAGTTTTTAGCTCACGACAGTGATACAATTTTAAGGATTTCCAATCAAGAAAGACACACTATCTAAGGAAATTTAACTTATCCATATCCAGTAAAAATTTCGTAACCTCTGTTTAATGAATCAATAAATTATCACCTGAAAGGGCTTAAGCCAAGTTTTCAATCGGAAAATTGCTCCCGTTTTTTCGAAAGTTGCTCCGACATAGTGGTTAATATAATATGGGCTACTTAAGAGAAGTGTTGCGTGTTGTCTGAATTGTTTAGTATGTTTGTGATCTTGTCTTGGTGTGCGTTAAATAAATTTGTAGAGAGTGGTGACCCTTGTCTAACAAACAATCAAATTTTGTGATTTAATTTTCACCTACTTCAAATTGTCGTTCTCAAGCCGTCGGTGGAGTAAATGATAACGAGTCCGCCTTCCGTCCTGGAGGTCCCAGGTTCGAACGCCACTGGCACTGACGAATGGTTGATTTTTCTGACAACGGATTACGATAAAAAGTCCATTGGAAGTTGCAGAGTAATGGATGTGGTTCAGAATCCACTGTAATGAAACAATATCTGCCATGGTCGCCATGCGATTATCCTTAGCTGCCACGGTCGCTATATGAAGATCGTCATTCTCGAACGTTGACATCTTCAACTCTATGGAGAATCGCAGATCTATTTAATCAAGATTTTACCCTTGGAGCAACCACAAAGGCATTTACTCCATTGAAACAGCTAAATAAGCATTAACCCAAGGCTAATGTTGTTAGGTCGGCCACTTGATGTTTCATCCTATCTATCATAATCTGATATAGATGCCTGCGATGATACCTGTCTCAAATAGCGTGTAGAAATTTTACTCTATTACTCCAAAATAACTCGACCACGCTATAAACGATTCGCCTTTTCTTAGGCTTCACTTAATTATGTTTTGATATTGTCTATCTGATCAGATTTGGCTTTATGGGAAGATTGCTGATGCCGAGCTTTTTGTCCCAGATCTTGTAACCGTTATCTGTCCACCCTGGATGTTCCTGTTGGTGGAGGTGCTCTGTTTGATATGTGATATGTGATTGTTGATGTTTCTGGTTGCGATTTTTTGGAGTTCCTCTACGTCGTTCTGAGACACGAGAAAAACTTATTTATCGCCACAGCACGGAAGAGCACGATGTTAATAAAGCTGTAAAATCTTTTTATGAAAAAAGACTTATTTTTTGCCGAATACAGGCAATACGTCTCGAATTTAGCTAATAGTCTTTTGTGCGGTCCTGATGACGTCCCTGCTTATTTTCTAATAAATTCCAGCATGTCTCTAGTTCCTGCTCTCTGTAATTTATTCAACCTGTTTATTTCTTCTGGTGTAAATTCTAAACCCTGTAAAATTTATACGATTATTTTACTTGGGCGGTCCCTTCTTCCGTGATTGTAAGTTGAAAGTAACATTGAATTTGATTTCATAAGAAATTCTTATTTCTAATTATCGAACCCGTGATTTATTTCCATTGCAATCCTTTCTTGGACTTGTTTGAGCATGGATTTATGAAAGGTAAATCTACTACAACTAACTCATTAGAGTTCTCCGCATTTTGTATGTCTGCCATTGAAGCCGGTAAACAGGTTAATTTTATTTTACGGCCTTCAGTAAGGCTTTTAATAGAATTAAAGAAGTTTCTCTCAGTTATGGAGTTTTCACCAGTTTTCGTTTACTGGTTGTATTTTTATCTGTCTGGTCGAGTGCAACGTGTTTTATTTTGATGTGTACACTCTAACAACAATCGCTCAGGTGTACCTCAGGGCAGCCATCTAAAACCGTTGCTTTTTAATATATCCTTCAATGAAATATCTATGGTATTTACTGACTAGTGAATCCTCAGTTATGCTGACAATGCCACAATTTTTCTTGTTGTTTCAAATGATAATATAATATAACTGTACTCTTTTAAATTCTGACTTCAACGTATTCCGTAGATGGTCCTCTACTACTGTAACTTCCTTCCTCTGAATATTAAGAAGTTCACCTTCATTCTCTCGAAAAAACAAAATTTACCATTTCACTATGACGGTAGCAATGTGAGTAGACTTGACAAAACCAATAACTTGGAAGTCGTGCTAAATAACAAATTTTTATTCGATTTTTTTTATGTTATTATAACTAAGCCATCTTTTTGGGATTCGTTAGAAGCTGGTCAAGGGAGTTTGGTGACCAATATTACAAATCTCTTCTACAATACTTTTGTTAGACAAATCTTAGAATATGCTAATTCAGCTTAGTCTCCTTTCTAGTCGGGTCAGATTGATTGTATTGACTTTACAGTTCAGATTTGTTAGATTCGCTCTTCGCGGCCTTCTCTGGGTTGATAGTTTCCATCTGCCTCCCCATATGCTTATCGACTTATGCTTCTTTGGAGTTTCTCTAGGTCAGACGTATTACTTCGGGAATCTGTTTTGCTTTTGATTGCCTGCAAAGTGTGATTAATTCTCCTGAACTTTTGGGTGTTTCGATTCTGTCAGTTTCGTCTCGCTTCTCGCTCCTTGAGAATTCACAGCTTTTTCCATATTCCTTAAAACCGCACCAACAATAGTCTCTATAGGCGTGTAATTTCATCATTTAGAGTTTGACTTTCACTTATCTAAAACTCAAATCAGGCATCATCTTGGTTAGAGTTAGTTTTTATTATTTTGTTATTTGTTTTGTTACTTATAATTATTTATGGCCTTGTCTATTTGGGCAGCTTTTCGTGGTTCACGAATTACGTGAACCGCAACCACGAAATTCGTTGTTCACGAATTTCTTCAACCGCAACATTCGTGTACCACGGCATTCGTGAACCACGAAATTCTTGAAGCAACATGTGTAAATAGCAGTTCTCTCTCTGCAGCAGTTGTCCCGAAGTAGTGATGGTCGGAAGAAATGGATTATTTTTGTATCTTTGCATTTTGCAAACACTCGAAAATATGTCTTAAAGAGGGTTTCGGAAAATTCTTTGAAATTCTGTAAATTGCTCAATAGCAAATTACAGAACTTTAAAGTTCGACACGCACGGACATTTGCTTCAGTGGAATCATTTCCTAAAACCTGAAACCTGTTTTTCTCGAAACCGCGTCTTTTGATTCGGTGATCACGATATGCTGAGTTCTACTGAACCGATTTACTTGAAACTTTTGCAGTACCTTCAGTACAATTGCCGATATGGCCGTTGCGGTTGTGTTGATACATTGTTTTGTGTTCTTTTTACAAGAGTTTAAATGGGAAAAAAGGATCAAAAAATCGTACTTTCTCTATCTAATACATGTAGTCGGATAACAAACACTGCCACCGATTACGGGTTAGAGAAATTGGGAAACAACAGCGGAATTTATTTTGTTAACCTTGGTAAAGTCAAATTTCATTCCTCTACAAGGAACGTACACTAACTGTAGTAAGTTAGAATCAGTTAAAAATACTTACCTTAAATCACTTGATTTTTATAGCAATCTTAATGATATCTCAGACACTTACTATCGTAAACAATTCCTCAGTTTAATTTCTACCCAAATCCCTTCACTCACGGCCACACGGCGAAGATGTGAACAGCATTTGAGATTATGATCCCGTAAGCTGAAACGTTCAGGTAGTATTATGTATTATTTTCAATTGTGGTTCTGTAGTTGTTTAATTTGTTTAATTTGCACCGACTTCAAAATGTCGTAATAGATATAAAATTAAAAATTATTTTATGCTTTTTAGTCAGTTTTAACCCCCTACTCCACCCCCATTCCGCTAAACTTTTTTTCTCATGGTGTCAATCAAGGAACATACTCTACCGAACAGAAAAGGAATCGTCGAAATTGGTCCACGCGTTACGAAGTTACTACCCCACCCCCACCACCACCATAGGACCAAATTATTCTCTTATTAGCAATGGGGGATCACACTCTATACAACAGCAAAAGAACCATCCAAATCGGTCCACCCCTTACAAAATTAGGTTCCACCCCCCTTCTCCCACCCCGACCACACCAACAATTTTTTTTCTCGAGGTATCAACCAAGGAGCATACTCTACCCGAAAGAAAAAGAAATATCCAAATCGGTCCACGCTTTACGATGTTAGACTACTCCACCCCTCGCCCAACCCCCCACCATGCGCCAAATTATTCTTCTATTAGCAATGGGTGCACGTGTTACAAAGTTAGGTTCCACCACCCCCCCCCCCCCCCCCCCCCCCACCACCACTACAACATTTGTTTTCTCGTAGTATCAACCAAGGATCTTATTCTACCCAATAGAAAAAGAATTATCCAAATCGGTCCACGCGTTAGGAAGTTAGACTACCCCTCCCCCATCCACACCTTTCACCATAGGACCAAATTATTCTCCTATTAGCAATGGGGGATCACACTCTGTACAACAAAAAAAGAACCATCCAAATCGGACCACGCGTTACAAAGCGCTAAAAAAGTTGTAAAGTTTCACAGGCAAAACAGATTGCATCCGCTGAAACTGCTCGAAAGCAGTAACTATACCTCTTGTGATTTTCCCACACTGCGAGTTACAACAGTAAAGATGTTCTCAGTATGAATAATTCTGTGCTCTCTCTTTTTGGTATCCACAACTTACCATACCCTAATTTTAAAAACATTTTTCAAATTTGTAAGCTGAATGACCACCGTTGTTTCTCAAAACGGAACTTAGTCTATTAAGCATTGAATCTATCAATGATGTTCAATCGCTGTTCATAATTGATTTTTATTTTAAATGGTTGGCATTTCTAACGATTTCTTAAGTCTCTATCCGCCCCCCCCCATCCACTGATCCATCTCTCGGTAACCGATTCAGCTGAATATTTTGTATACATATGGAGATCCGACGATAATGCAATATATTATTATGTCTAACATTGTTCTCAATGCAATATGACAGACGCCTCAATATGGCGGATTACCCTTTTCTTCACAATCCTATTTAAACCAGATTAGTACCTATAAATTTTGTTTGTTTTTTCTTTGTAAATTCTTGGGGGGATTTCCATTTCTCAAAGCAAACTTCCAGAATCGCCTGCTGCTCGCCGGAAAGAAAAAAAACCTCGACTAAATCTGAATCATTTTAATGGGTAGTAACAGGAAACCTAACCTGGAATTTTCTTTTCCTTCCAAGTGTTCCTCCTACGTTCGTGAGGTCCCGATTTGACAACGTGGATTTCCTACGCTATGGAAGAACCACTTTACAACTCCTGTTTGTAAAAATCCTCCTAAAAACTTGATAATAAGTTATAGGTCAAACACGAAATTTTCCTTCATTCCGAAGTTGTTCGAATCTGTTATATATTTACAGCTTGTAGAGTAGTGTAATTGTTTAATCTCGTCTAATCAGAATGACTTTCTGCCCGACAGAATTGCTTGAATTTACCTCCCACATAGCTCTCCAGGCCGATTGCATATACACCGACTTCAGCACGGCATTTGATTATCTTCCTCATTCTGTGATCAAATTAAGAAAGGTTGGTTTTCCGCCTTTATTTCTCAATTGGATTTGCTTTTACCTAAAAAATAGGGCACATCGGGTATCTTTCCGTAACATTTAAGGCTTCATCAGAATAACCGCAGGGTAACGATCTGAGTCCGGTGCTGTTTATTCTTGCCATTGAATTCACCCTGATTAGGCGTTAGAAACAGTTATAGATCTTCCCGCATTTAGGATGAGTTAATTACTTTCCTGGACTGATGTGGATCTAACGGACTGCAGCTTAACTTTAAAATATGTGAAGTTATGTCATTCTCTAGGAACTTTAGTCACCTCGTCTTTGATTATACGTGCAGTATATTACTGACCTTGGTCTGAAGCTCGACAAAAAACTCGGTTTCACTCTGCACATAAACTATATTATTTCAACTCTGGGTTATGTAAAGCGGTGGTCAAAGGAATTTTCTGATCGACAGACCTTAATTAATTTTTTCTTCTCTTTATTTAGACCAATTCTCGAGTATGCATCTCTGGTTTGATTACCTTGCTATACTGTTCATTCTCGACAATGCAAGCTTTGCTAGGTTCGCACTAAGAGACCTCCCGTGGAATGATCCACTCATGCTTCCTCTTTATCGCCTTCGGTTGTTTCATATGCACTCTTTGGAAGAACGACGTAGAATTGCTGACTTAGTCTTTACTCATCAGCTTTTGAACTCGAACATAGATTCTCGTGCTCTCGCAGGGAAGCTTTATTTTAGGCTTACCCCGTATAGCTTTCGGGGATTTACTGTACTACATGTTCTTCAATCCCACTCTAATAAACATCGCATATGTAGGGACGTGAATACATGCTGATTTGGGAGACTCATTCATCATAATAATATATTGTTATATTCCAGTTAATAGGTCAACTGTTTCTTGACTTCTTGCCTTCTGAGGTAGACGGGCAATTTCATGTTCATAGTAAATTTATGTAAGTTTGTTCAATATTCCCAGTCAAATACCTTGAAAATCTTCTAGCATTTTAGAAAAAACTCTACTGGAGCCCGGTCGCTGAGTGTAACTTGAAAGAGAATTCCATTTAAGAATGTTCACCATATCGTGAGGTATATTTGGGCTTAAGAATTTGACGAATTCTTCTTCAGTTCAAAAATTGAAGTCTTTCGTACAGGTACACCGACATTTTTTCATGCAGAAATATATCTTAGCGTGCGCTATATATGCTTTAATGGTACAGCCAAGTAGTGTTTTTACCTAAGTAGATACATGACCATAGCGAGGAAGATTGTAAATAAACCTAATAATAACATTATAAGCGCATTTTCTCTGGCATATACATAGTATCAAGATTTCTAAAGATGAGGAAACCACATGAAAAGTAGGAAACTATAAATGCTTTAGCCAACTTAAGTCATATACCTACTGACAAACAGCTTGAGCTTATCCATAGTTGCCGCACACCACTAGAGACTTTTCACACTTCTCAGTTATATGATTAAAAAAATTGAATTTAGCATTAATGTGGTTCCCTAGGTTCTAAACAGAGTCAATTCGTAGGTTGTTACTTAAGTTTTGAGATATGGAAACACTAATGTGAATATGTTAAATCTGACATTGTCATCGTGAAGTTTGACATTTTTAATGGGGATCGTACTCAGAACGTTTTGTCATACGAGTGCTATTGGTGTTTTTCACATTTACTTGAAACATTCATTTTGGTAAAAAAATGGAGTTAAATCGTAAACATTTTCATGCGATGATTTTCTATGACTTTCAACGTGGATTAAACCAACAACAGTGTGCCATCAATCTAGAGCCACCGTGTTTCACTGGCTCTCCGAATTCAATCGTGGTCTGACTTCGCTACAGGACGAATTTCGTGAAGGTCGTCGTAAATCGCTTGTTGTTCCAGCAAAAATCGATACTGTTCATGAACTGATATTGCAAGATCGACATGTTACATACCGTGAGAATGAGGCATGATTGGGCATTACTTCCACTCGCATACATATAGCATGAACATTTGGCCGTCAAATAGATTTGTTCGCGTTGGATACCGCATAATTTGACAATCGCTCAAAAAAGATCGTGCTGATTGGTCTAAACTCTATAGAAATGTTGAAAGAATTCAATCGCGGTGCTTCAAAAGACATCTATAAGACCGTGACAGGCGAAGAATCATGGATCTATGCACATGAACCCGAAACTAAGCAACAATCGACTGTATGGGTATTTCAAGACGAGCCAAATCCAAATTTGTGAGCATTAAAAACATCGCTGTTAAAAAAAATTAAATGCAAGTTTACCGTTTTTCGACACCTGAAAAAGCGGTTGATGCGTTCACATCACATGTTTTGGAGGTATCTCAATCGGAGTGGGAAAAGTGCTTAGAAAATTGGTTCAAACGCATGCAAAAGAGTATTGATCTTTTTGGAGAATGTTTTGAAAACTATATAGCCATTTTCGATTATAAATATTTATTTTTACTTGTCTATCTCAAAACTTAAGTAGCAAGCTTCGTATATTCTAAGAGTGAGTTATTAAAAACAATTGACAAAGTGTCAAGCAACTTGACTTGACATTCTATATTTTTTTGGGGGAAAATTGAAAATTTGGGTGAAAGGTAAATTTATGGCAAATAAAGTAAATTATGTAAAATATTATATTTTTAACGAAAAGTGAATTTTCGGAAAAAAAGGTATTTTTCGGAAGAACTGATTATCCGAGGGGAACGTGAATTTTTCGAAAACCTTCGCTTCAACACTTTCCATTTTGTGACCCCCTCTAGTTGACTTCTAGAGGAGAGTAAACCAAATTCTGAGGGGGTAAAATCTTCCCTCGGTCAAAGAAAAATAGGTAACATGTTTTTAACCCCTTCACTTAAACCTCTCTGAATTGTTGACCCTGTAAATCAAGCCCGGATTCCAAATTGGGTCGAAACAAAACTGTTAGTTGTGCCCTCACTAATAAATTTCCTTATTTTTTCTCGATGACATAGGACCATAAATTAATAGAAGCAAGTTGACGACGTTTCGATTTTTTTTAACTCTTCCTCACAGCTCTAGTTTAACTTATAAGTATATCATTATTACAATTATATCGCAAATCATGCCATTGCGTAAACTATATGTAATACAATTACAAAACATTTTAATTTAAATCATACAAAACCTTTAAAAAACTTTATCATTGGTTCAGCGACACGTCCACAACGTCATGGTTCCTGGGTTCGAAACTCGGTCTTCCCGTGGGTTTTTAAAGTAAAATTAAAAAATACACTCCATCTCTGGGCGTTTGTCTACCTCGCAGCAATGCCAAAACAAGCATTTAAGTTTCCTCACTCAACGTACCATAATTGTCTTCTGGCCAAAGTCATGCTAACGCATCAAAGCGTTGTGCCCTAAGTTTTGGCCACATCCAAAAAAAAGGAATATTAAGAAATAAATTAAATATACTTCTCGACTTTATCACAATTGCTTTTAGGTTACAATAAACGAATAAACCGAAGTTCCGCTTAGGCTTAGGTTTCAGCTAGTAAACTCTAGCTCTAGCTGTTTCGAAAGCTGTTACATCCATATCACCACGAGTAACCACATTACGACACCATAAAACGATAGAGGAATTCTCTGGTCTAAACAAAATAGGGGAACAGTATGTACCGAAGACGTATTCAGAAGCCAAATTCATTTCCACACCTAGAAACTTAATATCTTGCCCACTCGACGAGAACTTAAGAATAGAATCCATCAAATGCCTATGTAAACAGACACCAACGCGACCGCTCAACCGAATGTGCAGATCATTTCTGAATACTCCCATTGAACTATGTTTCACAGACGACCTATACATCCATTTGAGGAGGGGGTTAATTTTTTTTAAGGAATTAGTCCTTAATCTGAATAGGTTGTAGACCTCTTGGTATAACCTTGTGTATACACGTAGCAGCGAATCCATTCAGACGTTCTTCTGTGATGGTCGTACGTAGGTATCTTCACATTTGGGAAGAACTCATTCGCCTCTTGATCCGCCTCTGAATTTTTGGGGAAGGGGCATAAACTTATGGAATTTTAAAGAAAGCACTTAAATTATTTGCGAAACTTAGGCTTGGGGCCCTTCCCAATATAGCTTTTCTAGAAAAGTATAGGTACAAATGCTTTGTTATTACAGAATCCGTCATTTCTGACGATCTAAGTCCGAGAGTTGTAAAAGTGATGAAATGGTTTCGAGTTTGTTTGTGGGTAAAAACCAAGTAAAAATGTTGTTCTGGTGGGGGGGGGGGGATTAAAATGCGAAAGTTATCAGACGCTTTTTGGGTAAATTGATTACAACTGAAGAACTTCCAAAAGTCAATTTCAATCTTAAGTTTCATTGCCTTGCCTATTGTTAAATTTCTTGTTACTTTTATAAGCTTGAATGTTGAAAGGAAAGAAAAGCCCTATTTTTTTATCAACTCGGACTAAATCTGAGCTAACAAACGTTTTACGGCCATAAATTAAATTAAAGATTTATGGCCGTAAAACGTTTGTTAGCTCAGATTTAGTCCGAGTTGATAAAAAAAATAGGGCTTTTCTTTCCTCTAACATTCTAGCTTATAAAAGTAACGAAGAATCTCGAGGTGGCCACTTGATTTTATACTAAAGATAACAAAATTAAAAGTTATTGCGACCGTTTCATTTCGTCTGCTTCCCAGTTTGTCTGACTAACTGGCGCGTCAATTCGTCGGGCTTTGTATAATAGCTTAATGAGAAATATGTCATTAGTTCTTTGCCCGTCTACATCCGCTAGTTCATTCATATATACAGATGACATTCAATCCAGATGTCTAAAAAGTGGAAATATTGGCAGGAGTCCTTACCACGTCCAAGATAGAAAAGTTTTTTTTCTCAAAATTAAAATATGTCATATTATAAAACAGCATAATTTGAAGAATTCAGAATTAATTATAGAAAGATTTTTAATAAATATAATTTTTAGAAATCTATATGTATTCATATCCCTCATTTCATACTTTCCTCGTGCTATTTGTAATGGAACCGAGAATTGTTTTACTTTCTGGACAGAATTTCTTTCTTTCTAACGGAAACATTTCATTAACATTCTCCTTATCTCTATTTTGCAGGACCAGCATTTTGGGGACTAATAAATCCAGAATGGTCTCTTTGTAACAAAGGACGTAGACAATCACCTGTAAATTTGGAACCGCAGCGACTGCTGTTCGATCCTAATTTAAGGCCTTTACATATCGATAAGCATAGAGTAATTTGTTTTCATTTTACAAACATGACCAAATAAACTACTATTTGCTTTTTGTAGATTAGTGGAACCATATCAAATACTGGACACAGTGTAATTTTTACAGCAGGGAATGATACAATAACAAACTACGAGGGCCCACAAACTCCTGTTAACATCACAGGTGGACCACTGTCGTACAAGTATCGATTTCAAGAGATACATATCCACTATGGACTGCACGACCAATTCGGATCGGAACACAGTGTGGAGGGATACACGTTTCCAGCAGAGGTAAGCACGTTTTTAAAGATAACAATTTTTTAGATAAAATGCACACATCATTTCACGGATTATTTGGTTTGCTCCATCCAACTGACGAGAAAGCTGAAACATCATTCGAACCTATCTTGTTGCATTTACCTTTTCTCTATACTTCAGTTCCTTTCTTTTTTCTTGTTCCACATTTGAGCAACGAGAAAAGCCTCCGCTGGCACAATTATTCATCTTCTCAAACAATACATATGTCGCCTTTCAGGAAAATTCTTTTGCCAACCAGGAAAACAATCAAGGAACTACCTACAATATAACGTTCAAAGATAGAAATTTTTCCTCCGGACATAGTCTCTAAGCGACCACATGAGGTGGAAAAGTTTTTCTTACTTGTCAGATGAGACCAAACATTTGTCGAAAGGACACAAAAAAGTAAAATACTCGTACAGAGGCAAACAAAGTCCAACGACGTGAACTCGAAGGAAAAACGAAGCACTTCTTCGAAAGGACTCACTACAGGATGTCGAAGGTACAAAACAAAACAAAGCGGGGTTGGGGGTTGATGCCTTGTTCAAACAATTTGACAAATGTTTGCCAACAAAATTTTCTTTTCTTCTTTCGAGTACTATCAAGATATTATGAGTACTCCCCATTGAGTAGGGAACGAGAAAAGGTGTGAATAGATAAATTAGAAGAAGAGTTACCAGCAAAAACAAAGTTTTAAAGTACACAAAAAGTGGCTTTAGGCATTTATTGACAAACCAAAGGTGGTGCACCATAACTGCGTTGTCTTTATTTCGTTTTTTCCAGCAAACAGGACAACTTCTGGTGAATTAAATTTGTCATAAATGTGCAAAAAACAATCGTTTGCGGAAGATGTATCCGTTTAGATTGTTACACAAAATTGGGTCAAACCCATGGTTCTGCTTTGTTCTTCGTAACCCACTTCCAGCATAAACCGAAGTAAGTTCTGCAGAATGATTTTATACAAATTTCAGGAAACTTAATAAGCTGCCTGCAACTTCCCGTCCCAACTTTCCGAATTCATCGACCCAAAGTTGCTTCTCCTGGAAATTTTAATAGCATTATTGTGGAGAACTCTTGGGATCTTGCAAAGTAACACCACAAGTTGGTCTAAAGAAATTAATTTTATTGCCAACGCTTGTTCTGTCGGGGCTTTGATACACTTAAAAATTACTTTCTGAGGGAGCAGTTGTTTCCAGTACATCCTGCAGAATCTGCACAGGTTTGTTGTCTATTAACAAGATTGTTATGAATAAGCAATTTGTTTGACATATTTGTTTTATGTAATATTTATCCTTCATTAAGGATTCATTTAATATAAAGCATTGGGTGTTTAATGTTCTTTTTGACACAATTTTATCAAATGCGGAGTTATGAATGTTTTACTGCGAAATATTTGATATTGTCAATTGCCAAAATTTAAATAGTTTTTATGTATTTCAATTTACGACATTTTCTCTAATATGACTAGAGCAAAAAAAAAGACGTTATTATATGAAAAACTTATTACATTAACATTTAGGATTATTTATTGAAAAAAGATGCATTTTGATGACTGTATTTATTACTAGTCGCAAAGAACGTATTTCACTTATTCGACAAGCTAGGAAATAATGGACAAATAAAAACAACAAAATCGGATTTCAATAAAACAGTTGGACAATAGGTTAAGCTAATGAGTCCTTAAATAAAGTGGCATCGTTTTTCGTTCAATATTCACAAAACATCGATGTTGAGAGACTAAGCATCGATGTTGAAGTATGTTATATCGCAGAATCGATGTTCAAACCAATATATGGACCTTCGATGTTTTAAAAATTGAGGACTTAACATTCGTTTTCATATAATTATTTATAGGAGAACCAAAAATGTCCACATGCTTTTATATAGTCTGAGATTTTGGCACCACTGTTCACGCTGTAAGTCGAGTTTCTGAGCACTCTTAAAATTTTTGTAATTAAATACGGTTTAGACGCCATTTACAGTCTTACAATTTACGTAATGGGAATAGCTGATTAGAAAGCCCAAACAATTAAGTTAAGTTTTATTGAAGATCGCTCAATAAAAACAGCCAAGCGGATCAAGCTAATCGACATCGAGGAGGTAGGCAGATGACTAAATTGTCCAATTCAAGGGTCCCGTTTTGCGGTAATAATAAACGATTCTGGTGATTCTGAAGTATCACCAGAAGCGAAAGCAGATAATTCCAAAATATTTATCAGTGGCTCAGATTCCAAAACGAGTCAGAGGAGTTAAGATGGCCGGAGCAAAGAAAGAAGTAGTCTATAAAAGAAATAGTCAAATCCGAAACTTGGAAACTTGCCACTACAGCGGATATAGCTTCGACTTCTAATGAAATAATCACACTAAGTGATGAAATAGTAGACCTGAAGGAAGCCGATTCGGTGCTAGTAGTTCAGAATAAACAATTGGAGCACAAATTAGAGATAATGGAGCAAACACTAAATAGCAACAAAACAGTTTTCCAGGGTATCGCCGGAACGACTGCAACTACAATTAAGCTAAAATTGAATCGCTATGCGATTTCAGTTTAATAAAGAAGATGTGACAAGAGTTCTCAGAATGGGAAGAACGCAAGCCGAAAGCAGTCCAGTTCTTGTTGAATTTGACAGGCAACAATAAGGCAAAACCGCGGAGTATTGTATCGTCTTAAAAAAAAGATAACTCCAAAATAGTATCAATCCGCTGCGATAACTTGAATATTGATAAGAAAGAATTCCAGATCACAAGTGGTAAGGTCATGTGTGGACCGTTGATGAATGTAATAACTGCAAGCTGTCCAGTAAAGATTTAAAGAATATTGTTTATAGTGCATTAAAAAATTATATAGGTGATAGCGAAAGATAGAAATATGTCGTCTGCCCAGACATGCTAGAGTTAACTACATTAAGTGTTAGTAAATCAAAGGTGAATTTATTGTCTTGTAATGTATGTGGCCTAAAGAGTAATAATAAATTAATAATTTTTGAATATGAAAAAAAATTGTATATACAAGGATCTTCGCCGGCTTTGAGTTATGATCGTGCCGGCTATTCGAAATCCATGTTTTGGGAGAGCTAGTGGTGGCTGCTTGTTTGGAATTACAAAAATACTAAGTTCTCGCAAGAAACTAAATTCTGCAAGAAGATGGACTGTGCAAACGACATATTTGAACCCCAATAAATGGGATGAAGATTTCGATTTTCGTGCGGTGAAATAGGTAATTGTATTATTCTAGGGGACCTTAATATTAGACTATGTGAATTTTGAGAAATGCCGGCAGAATGTAATTTAAGCACTAACAAACTCGGGCTATAGCGACAATCTAAGAATAAATTTGTTAATCAGAGGGGTAAAAATTTGTTAGAATTGTCCATAAATTATGGCTCGGTAATTTTGAAATATTTTTGAAAAATTTATATTTAATAAGTAAATTTAATTTATTGTACCTTGTGTATCAGCGTTTATCAACTCCTGGAGATCAAAGTGGTGACTAGACTTTTATCTCTGATCATCTTCCTCTGATAATCACTTTGAATATGGGTGATAATGGTATTGATGGAACTGACATGAAGCTCTTACCGTCAGTCAAATGGAATAATCAGTTAGGGGAGAGTTATAAAACGACTTTGGATAATTCATTCTAGGCAATCAAAGTAGCAACTCAATCCAGCTTAACGATCTGACCCAGGCGATCACCTCATTTATACCCAATACCAATACGTGCGGCGGTAAACCGGAATTTGAAAAAGCAAGGTTTGACAAAGAGTGTCTTGGCGCTCGAACAAAATCCTTTAAATGGCTCATTACATTTAGACGCACAAACTAAAATTTTGCCAAAGAGGAGTAAGGACATGCAAACAAGCATTACAAAAAATTATGTTAGAGAAAAATAAAAAATTACTACTTAGATTTATCGAAGCGGTTGACTATTGTCCTGTAAGCTATTCATTACAGACCTGTGCTTGGATGGGGTTATCGAAATAGAAGAGTTATATTCGGCGCTTCAGTGAGTTAAAGAGAGAAAGGCTCCTGTGCAGGATCGAATTCCTTATAAATTCTATATGCACGTCATGGAAAGGAATACTCAATGATTGATAATGTATTCAGCTTATGTAGCATAGTTCATCGGCTCCAAGCGCCTTTTTCATTAATCTCAAGTTGGCTTTTGATAGCATCAACCGAAAAGCGCTAATATACAAATTTTCGAGCTTAGGTAACTCAACGAAGGTACTCAGTCTCAAGTCTTTATTCAAGCCAACGACGGCAGTATGTAGCGGAGATTTCGTGTATATTCCGAGACGAAATCTCCGCTACATTCCCAACCTTCACAGGAGTCAAGCAAGGCTGCTTAGCTGGTCCCTTCTTGTTCTCCTTGTATTTAAATAATTTGCACAATAGTTGGGTGGGGTGAGGGTTCTTTTTTCAGATAATCCCAAAAAAATGCAAGACATTATTAACAAATTAGAAACGTTCTGTGATCGTGGAGGAAGTCTCACAGTCAACCTGAAAAAATCGAAAATTATAGTATTTACTAAAGGTGGAGGGAGAAAAAGTCCGGACGAAATGCTATTTTAAGGAAATGCCAATTGACATAGTTAGCTCGTATGTCTACTTAGGAGTAATTTTTACCCCAAAGTTGAGTTGTAGCCAGCACTGTCTCAACAGAAGCACAACGGCTGCCTCTAATATGAATTCAGTCTGGAATTACTTACAACAAAAATATTAAATTAGGGCCAACATGGAATTTATTTCAAAGTGTAATAAGAGCAATTTTGTGTTATGAAGCACAGGTCTGGGGCTTTGCCTACAACGACCGGGTTGATAAAGTTCAAATTTTCTAAAATTAGTGTTGAATCTACCCAAACATACGCCCACTTACATGTTGTGGTTAGAAACAGGAATATACCCTCTAGAATGTTACTTAAAATATACTCAATTTTTTTTAGAAAAATATGAAGAAACACGTCTAACCCTCCGACTGCCAACAAAAATGACGGAAAAACGGCTATTATTCTTCTTTCTGAGTAATAAAGTAATACAATTTGTCCCAAAAATATATAAAAAAAGGCATGAAATTTAACACAATTTATCGATAAATTAAAATCAATCATGTCAAAGGACAAGCCTATACAAGTAAGAAGGTAAAATAATATGGTTTCCCCAAGAAAGTCCGCGAAATGCAGAACGAACAAAGCGGCGCTAGACTGCCACAGCTAGCGTATTCCCAAATTGAAATAGGCCTATAGTTTGTAATATCACAACGCTTACCCTTCTTGTGAAGAGGAATAATTAGGTATGATTTAAAAGATTTTTTGAAGACAGCACAAGAAATAGATAAATTAAATAAATCATAAAGAACACGGGAAGAAGATCAGTTCTTTAGAATCATCAGGGCTGCACGAAGAATTATAAGCCAGACTATTCATGTGTTTCGTGACTGTGTCGTCGTCTAATATTAAAGCCTTCATTTATAACGAAGACGGAGGAAGCATCTTCAGGAAATCCTTAAAGCTAGTATCGCAGTTATTATCAAGGAACGAAGTCATAAAAAAGTCGCTAAATAGATTATTATCAATCCCAAAGGTGTCACCACTCCCACTATCACCTATCTTCAATAATGTAGGATATCCATCAGTACAACGCTTAGAGTTAACAAATTTGCTTAGGCTCGTCGCGAATGGTAGACCTCATTCTGTTTATATAATTGTTATATGAATCTATGAAATAAATCAATATCGCAGATCATAATAGATAAAAAAAATCCGCATCGCTCCTTGACTAGTAGAACCGCTTCCAAGCTTTATTTTTAATGTTCTTAAGATGTTTTATTGAACTATTCAACCAGAGCAGACTGGAAAAAAGAATTATTCGTTCACGAGATGGGAACACTTTGCAAAAACCAATTGGATATATTGTCAAAAAATTCACTTATCGTCACACCGATATCCCATTCATTAAAAACATTATACCAATTATAAATCAGAGAAAGTGTTGGATCAATTGGTTGAGCGGCATGATCACTACGCCATGGTTTCCGGATCGAGACCCGGTCCCCCCATGCTAATGCATCAAAGGGTTGTCCCACGGGCTTTGGACCCATCCTAAAAAACTGTCAATAAAAAATTCTTAAATATGGAAATTGAGCATTTTTAAAATTAAGTGGGATTTCTACTGTGATGGCCTTTTTTTTAAACCTAATCTCGCGATTTTTTTTTGAGGAAAAGTGAGATAGGTATAATAATTAAACCATGCTTAAAGGTGATAGAAACACTTGATCTTTTCCACTAAAATTTGCTATTTACTACTAAAATATAATAGCCGACGCGTTTCGTCTGTCTAACACATCTTCAGTCCTAATGATGTCTTAGACAGATGATACGCGTCAGCTATTATATTTTAGTAGTAAATAACAAATTTAAAAATTAAAAAAAAATTTTAGTGGAAAAGATCAAGTGTTTCTATCACCTTTAAGAATGGTTTTAAACATATTCCACCAAGTGATGTTAAGAAGATCAATAAGTATTATAATAATTAAACTTTCTGCTTCTGTTTATTTGGGACATTAAGTACAGAAAGACAATTTTTTTCGTAAAAAACGTGCTTAAAGGTTTGAAAGTGCTTTGGTTTGACCTAACTGACCGCTATGAAATTGCGTACAACTCCTTTTTTAGGGCAGATATGATAAAAAGGGTTATTCTTAAGGCTTCCGAATATCGAAAAATGCGAAAAAATCGATTTTTTCAAACACTAAATGTATCTCACTCTAGTTCCCGTAACCCCTTGTAGGGCGGGAGAAAAACTGAGACAACGATTGCAAGTGGATCTAGAATTTAAAATGGATTTCGAATCACTGAAATTTTTTCTGCAATCCCCATGGACTTTTAAGCGTAATCTGTTGTCAGCAGAAAATAACCTTTGGTCTCCACCGGTGGGATTCGAACCTGGCACCTCCGGTTTGGTACACAGACACGTTATAAATTACTTCTTGTAAACGTACAGTTACTGTGAATCGGAAATACTGCAGACATTGCATCGAAGACAAAATTAATCTGAAGAGGAGCACAATGAGACGTCATGGAAACAAAGGAACCAAGCAGCGCCTGACCAACGTACCTCATGGGTCAGTGCTAAACCCCAAATCTAGGAGTCTACCAAAATGGTTCGCAATGTTGAAACAATCTGTAAATCCAGAAGAAAAAAAGGCAGTCGATGAAATATAAAGATCTCCGCGATGCCGACGAATGGGAGGGAATAAACTCCTCAGCTTTTGAAGGCATCCAGTTTATAACCGTCAAGTTAAAATCTCGGAAGGCAACAATCTGGCGTTTGGATACTAGAGATAGAAAAGAGAAGAAGCGACCAGATCGTAAATATTAGGAATCGTTCCCGGAGGAACGTAAGCAACAGCAATAAACACGCTCCTATCCGGTAAATTCCAATTCATGTGAATCCGAAAGCTGAACAACAGAGCATGGGATGTCACGACGGACAGCTCACAGTACCCTTACCCCGACAAGGGCATTCAATGGAGTCAGATGCCGATCACGACGAAAAACGATGTATTTTGGGTCGAAGAACTCAGCATCGGCGATCATTCCACAAAGCCAGGTCAGATCGACTACGTCAAAGCATGAAAATGTTGAGCTAATATAGAGGATGGTCGTCTTGGATCGAAGGAAAGTTACTTTAGAGTAGTAGAACACAATCTCGGCGATGAGTTTTTTGGAGAAACTCCAGAGTTTCAACAAATTTCCAAAGAACGGTTCCAGGAGGTCAAATCTCAGAAAAGACAAAATCGTTAAACAGAGTGTAAGGAATAATAATCTTGATATACGCGAAGAAAAAATAAGCACCCTCGTGTGATTTATCAATTCGTCCGCATTTAACAGTATCCTGCGAAACTCCAAGGTGCGGAGGACAAATTCTCGAGACGAAGACGCTACGAGGAAGCATAGCTGGTCTCAAAGTATCAATTGTCACACCGGCTCAACAGCAATGTTTGCAGTTCGCTGCACAGAGGCAGATAGGGATGGAGATCGAACTGTGAAAATCGATTTAGCAAGGATCGATCTGGATTTTTTTTCCGATTTTGTAGATGGATTAATCGCCTTTCAGCATTTTGAAATTACAAATAATTAAAACGGTTTTCATATAAAAATATAGGGTCATTAGTAAACCAATTCAATAAATATAGCCTTTGTAGATTACAAATCTTGACTAAGCAACAATGGGTATTTCAAAAATATTGCTTGTTTATTAGAACGAAACGAAAAACTAGTGATACATAGAACAGTCTTTTTCGAAAGTACTAATACTAACTCGCCTTCATTTGTATAATTTCCGCTGAAAACCGGCTCATTTTTAAAATTTTTTTCTGCAAATCTTTATTGTTTATATAAAAATGGATTACATTATGTTTAATTGAAATCTTGTTTTCTTTTCGTGTCATTTTTCCTGTATGCTCCTTTTTTTATGACACTAAGGAAAAATATATAATCGGTGAAACTGATATCTCCCACAAAATCGTCTTAAACAAAAAAGGTAAACAGGATTTTAAAGATACATTGAAATACTAATCATTAAACCGCTATGGTGTATTTTTATTGAAATGCCCATATTTGACGCTCAATTAAAAAACAATGCAATAAACCTTTGAAATTGTCCATTTAAATCTCCCCCAATAATCGAGGCTTTATTCAAAAGGCATTATCAGTAGTTCAATGCCTAAAAAAACAATTTCGAATAGAATGTTCAAAACTAGAATCTAATTGGACTTATAGTTTTTTTAAATCATTTGCACAAGCTTTGAAAAAGTTATTTCGAGAAAAAAGCTTTTATTGATGAAAATCTTCCAAAAAACAACGGACGGCTCGTGCCCTCTGGTATTGCGAGATTCTTACCCGCTTGAAGCACCTCTCTGGGGATTAGCCGAAACAGAGCAAATAAAATCGGGTCCTTTTCGTCCCCTCCCAGTCTTCCTTAGTGTGGGCAACTGAGTATCCGGTTATCCCACTGTCGCCACTAACCTCGGTTTCCTGGGTCACTGCTAGAATCCTAGCCTATCAGCAGGAATCGAAATTGTCCCACCGTCTCGTGTTCCATCTTGGGCCATGCGTTAATTACAATTTTCACCCCTTCTCTGCCTACGGCATTGAAAAGTTCCAGGTCATAAAGCTTTAGTGCAGAGCCAGTCAAGTAACCTCCTCCGGATTAACCGCAGCTAACTCTTCGGAAGGCAGGTCTGCATCTTCTACTGGTGCATGTACCGCGGAGATCGCCAACTCGTCAGAGTCTACAATCTCTGCCCCCGCTGCACCTGAGGAAGTACTAGTTATTATTTTGCCAATGGCACCTTCTTCTAGGACTGCCTCAATAGCCGCCGCAGCACCTTCGAAAGGTAATTTCCAAAGCTAATCAGTTGTGTTGTGGGTATAGCCAACCTGTTAGGGTCTACCATACCCTCCACCTCCACTCCTGCAGAACTGCCTGGTTACTGCATGGGGGAAGGAAATCACTGCATGGCCTACAACAACCTTGTACTTAGGGGAATTTTTCAAGTGGTTACCTCCTCCCGTATTAGTTACTTGGCTACATTCTAGGATACATTTCCCTGTTGCTACCGCTAAAAGGTGTAACTGGCACTTGGGAATGTCCGGATTAGGATCGCCGTATCCTAGAAGGCTTCAACTCTGCCGTCCTCCTCCATTAAAACAATATAAAAAAAATAAAAAAAATCATTTTTTTTACTTATCATCATGTAAATACATGCTTAAAGAAACACAACTAAAAATTAATACGTTAAAAGTAAAATAGAAGCACACCCTTTCTGTTGCGCATTTGCAAACTAAAAAATTTCGTAAGAAAACACCAAACGCAATCTCTCTCTGTTCAGCCTAATCTTCCCTATTAGTCGTTAAATGTCCCAGAAACATTTCAGGAATATTCCCAAAAAACGGCCCCAGGACATTTTATGAATATCTACCAGAAATATTCTCCTAAATATATTGGGAAGGTTTTGGTCTAAGCGTGAAAAATGTTTGTCTTGGGAACATTTTTTAAGATAATTATTGAACGACGTTTGGGACGTATTAGGGTTTGCTCAAAAATAAGGCAGAATTTCGATCTGAAGTAGGAACAACATTTTGTGTCGCACAATTGCTCATTGTCAACCTTAGTATACATATAGGGCTAAGAAGGAAGTGCATTAAGCTCAGAAAACAATGATAAGAAGTTAGTTGCTAACTTAAACCTGATATTCTTTCGTTACGTTTTTTAACCTAATTATCTTTATTATGTTTTTTGTCTATTTAGTCAAAAAAAATTAATAATTTACTTTTAATTTGTACATAAACTCAAAAAATTTCTTCACAAACGCTTTAGACGGAAATCACCGCAAGTAAAAGTTGACACACATCATTTTCCTTCCTGTCTACGCCAGAGAGCAAAATGGCCAGTCTTGCGTACTCGTTATGGCCTATCCTGTATGTATATTCCATAATCTAAATTGTCATCGTTAACTTTAACCATGTTATTCAAACACTGTACCACCTGTACCACTTGTGTACTATTCAAAAAAAAATCCGATAGGTTCTCCCAATATTTGCAATAATCCTATAAAATAGACTACGCCCTAAAATAATTTGTATGAAATCAAACATTCCAAAATCAATTATTTCTGAACTTATTTCCTTCTTGTTGGAATAATTTAACAAAAAATAAAACATAATAAGCCCCCGATGACAAAATCATGCTACAGTCACTGAATTGCACAGATAACATAAGATTGCTACAGCAGTCACAAACGAATTTATCTAATATTTAGGATTTTTATGGTACGAAATTTTACATTAGCAGAATTATTACACAAATTAAAGATAAAATGCGAAAAAATTCCCGAATGAATTTGTTGAGTTTTAGTGCGTGCGGAAATAAATAAATCGGTCCCGCGTAAAATCGATTAGTAAATCGGCTGATCGTAAGTTCAAAGATCGATCTGTTGGGGTCGAACCGAAAATCGTCCATCCCTAGAGGCAGAATGTGAGCCACCAGGAGCCACACTCTTAGTGGGCTGCTGCTCGATCTTGGTAGTCCAGGGGATTGTTTCGCCACGACAGTGTGTGAGTTGTTGATATCACGGCAGCAGTTAGAGAAGCACGACTTTACGACGACGAAGGCGCCTACCATCAGGTTGTTTAAATGACTGTTGAGAAGTATAATCCTGAGAAGGAGCGGTGAATGTGGAGCTTAAAACATTCAGGCAGGGCTGGGTCAGAGGTATTGGATTATACAAGCCAGTAGCGGGCACAACGTCAGCAGACGAAGGAAAAGCAGAGCCGAATGAACCCCGGTATGAAATACTGATAATGCCAGAGTCGACTGAATCAATAAGGTCACAATTCTTTTTGACTGCAAAAGTGCATCATCCCAGGTCCAGTCATCCGACGAAGCAACCATGTCATCAGCGAAGCTAAATTGTCGCCAAAAACCTCGGTGAAGTGGAGAAGCTTGTCAATTTTTGTATTTAAAATAAAAAAGTCGTCAGATAAAATTTGAAGTTCGGCCAAGTTTACCTTTTCAGCTAATAACGCTGGTCTACCAAAAATGGGGTCATAATTGTTTATATGAAATAGGAACATCATAATTTAAAATGGTCGTAACTTTCCAAGAAAACTCGTCGGTAACCGCTCAACAAAGGCGGATCCAAGGGTGGGGGGTGGGGGGGTGGTGGGCACGAAGGATGCTAATCCATACATAATTTCTCTTACATTCGTATGCACTTCGGATACGGAGTTGAATTTAAAAGTAGTCTTTGCCTTGGCCTTCATTTAAAAATAAAACGAAACCTCACTCCAACAGAATCCAAAAAACGAAATCAATGCTAAGCTGGGGTAAATTGAAAGTAGAAACCAAAAAACCGAACTTTTCCAAATACGTGTAAGCACGGCAGTACACGTAAGTACACGTAAATAAAAATACTAAAGTAAGTGTAAATAGTCACTTAAAAAAAAAATCCTACAATTTGTAGTATATAATTGGACATTTAACAAAGGTTAAAGTCAAGTCAATTTGATGACTTTTTATAAAAATCATAATTTTGAAAATTATTAAAAATAGGCCAAAAATCGTCTCCACGGCTGCTTCCGGTAATCCTCGAATGCTTATTACCTTTATTTAAATAATATATCTTTTAGGTTTCAAAAATAAGGACAACTTTTATTTACTCCATTTTTCTCGATCTACTGAACCTTCTATAGGAATTCGAATTTAATTTTTTAAGGAACACCACTGGTCCTTTTACGCGACAGTTCTCAGTGAGCCAACCTAGACGAAACTTTGAGCAACCGTCTCATATATCTCAGTTCAGGAAATACCAATTTGTACAGCTGTTAATGTAACGAACTTTTCCAATTTGAAATTTAAAAAATGATATTGCTTTCTGAAGAAAAAATTAAAAATAGTATTGCTTTCTAATTTAAGTGAAGCATATATAAATGAATCAGGCCGCGTACACATTGAAGAGCGATAAGCGGTGAGTGGTCAGCGATGAGCGGTAAGCGATGCATGAGCGGTGGACGGTGAGCTGTACAGCTAAGCGGTATTTTCACCGCCTAAACAATCTTGATTGTGAGCGGTAGCGATGAGCGATGCAAATTAGTTTTTCAACGTATCACGTCGGGATAATATACGAAGTTTAAATTTCGAAGTGGAAAATGTCGGAAAAAGTTAAGTTTTCTGTATCCGATCGTGAAATTTTAATTTCACAAGTGTGAACTGAAGAGAGTTTGTGGAACGACCGTCACCCAAATTAGAAATTCTCCCAGTTTCAATGGATTTTTATTTAATTCACGATAACCTCTTCTTCCCCCTTTCAAAATCAAATTGCACTAAAAGCATAAAATAATTTTTAATTTTATATTTATTACGACATTTTGAATTCGGTGCAAATTAAACAAACAAAACAACTACCCAACCACAATTGAAGATAATACATAAAACTACCTGAACGTTTCAGCTCACGGGATCATTGATTTGTTTAATTTGCACTGGCTTTAAAATGTAATAGATATAAAATTAAGAATTATTTTATGCCTTTTAGCGCCTTTTGTGAAGTCGGTTCAACTTTTTTTCAAACTATTTTATTTTTCACTTTTTAGTGTCGTCTATTCTGTACAGCAAAAAAAGAACCATTCAAATCGGTCTACGCGTTAACAAGTTAGGTTTAACCCCCTACCCCCACCCCCATCAGACCAAATTTATTTTTCTCGTGGTATCAAGCAGGGAACGTACTCTACCCAACAGAAAAAAAATAATCGAAATCGGTCCACGCGTTAGGAAATTAGATGGTTGGGGTGTGGCGGGTACACCACCATCCCCCACCTAAGGAACAAATTATTCTCCTTTTAGCAATGAGGGATCACACTCTATACAACAGCAAATGAACCATCCAAATCGGTCCACTCGTTACAAATACAAGTCGAACTTAGAACCTCTTTGTTTTTGGGAAGTCGGTTAAATACTAAGCTCTTAAAAATTGGATCAACCCAATGTGCACACACCGTCGCTAATCGCTCATCGCTGATTGCTCATCGCTAATCGCTCATCGCTAATCGCTCATCGCTTACCGCTTATCGCATACCGCTCACCGCTTATCGCTCTTCAATGTGTACGCGGCCTGAGAGGTGCTTTTGTCGGAAAGATCTGAAACTGTACTTGTACATCTTGCGGATGATTAATTTAATCTAGTTTGTTTGTTGTTTGTTTGTTGTTGCTATCAGCGCCCTGAGAATGCAGCTCTTGACAAATATGCCGGTTGACGACAAGGGTCACATGAGCATCCTCCAGCGCATCCCTGGCTTAGATGTGTGCTCCGTAACGGATCACATGACCAAGGAGCTGCCCTTTGGCAAAAAGTTCAGGACCATTTTCCCTGAACGAGCAGACTGGGACGACGGTGGTCCAAGTCTGGATCCCAGAAGCCTCAAATGGTATACTGATGGCTCTAAAATGACACACGGTGCCGGTGTCGAAGCACTCCTTAGTAGTCCTCGAGGAGAAACTCCATGAGGGCCTTAAGGGCCGCTTGGCTATCAGAGAAGATAGTAATGTCCGCACCTTTCAGTCCTTTATTGACGTTGAGAAGGGCGCGAATTTCGATGGCATGAATAGACGCTGGGTCAACTACCCAATGCGAGGGAAATCCTAGTGTTGGGTCCAAAGACACCAACATTAGGATTTCTCTCGCATTGGGTAGTTGACCCAGCGTCTATCAAGCTGAAATCCATGCCATCGAAATTTGCGCCTTCTCAACGTCAATAAAGGACTGAAAGCCAAGCGGCCCTTAAGGCCCTATCCTCATGGAGTTTCTCCTCGAGGATTACTAAGGAGTGCTTCGACACCCTCCAGCTACTGGCCACCCACAACAGGGTCACGCTCTGTTGGATACCAGGTCACTCTGGTATCGAGGGCAATGAGATCGCTGATGAACTGGCCAGGAAAGGCTCATCCTCTCGCTGCCAAGGTCCCGAACCCTACTGCAGCCTCAGTTGGGCTTCGACGAGAGCTGTTGTAGAAAATTGGGGTAGGAGTCAACAGATGCTATACTGGAAGAACGTCCCTGGGCTTCGCCAGGCCAAGGCACTTGTCAGATCCTACGCTTATAACGATATCACCGCCCTAAGCAAGGCGGATCTCAAACTGCTATCAGGCTACCTGTCTGGCCACTATGGGCTTGGGTATCATCTACACCGAATAGGTCTGTCTAGCGTGACGGAATGTCGGCTTTGTTTGGAAGACGACGAAAGCACATTGCACATTTTGTGCTATTGTCCTGCATTAGTATGTCTTAGAAGGAGGACCTTCAGTCGTGAATTTCTGAATCCGGCTGACGTTAGATCCTCCCCTGTAAAAGACCTCCTCGCTTACCTCAGGGTGGCTGAGTGTCTTTTGCAGTAATGGGGTTCCGGCACAATAGACCGCCATGGTCGTAGTGCCCACCATATGGGTAACCCCTTATTATAATAATATAATAATAACAAAATTGTCTGTTGTTATTTTTTGTCTTGGAAAGCGCTTTATTTCTTGTTACTCTTTTTGCCGTTCATAATATTTTTTGTAGAATTTTTTATTAACTTTGAATTTTTGTTTTACATTAGAATTAATAAGGTTTGTTTTTATTTAGTAAAGTGTGTTGATATATGGCGTTATTTCGTAAGTGAATTCTATATTTTTATAAAGTGTAAAACAAAAGGATTTTTAATATAAAAGATTATAGAATTACTGTAGATTTATCAGAAAGAATTATCATCATTAGTAAATAATCTTTGTTTTTCTTTTATTTAGTATTAAATGCTCCTTGTTGTTTAATTATTTCTTTTTTTTATATGTATATTCTTATTATTTTTATCAATTACTTTTAAATAAAATGGTTCTAGGATCTGTATCGTGAAAGAAAAATAAAATTAAATCTTAAATCAAATATTCTTCTCAATATAGTTATTATCTAATTTCTTTTGGACTTATTTTTCAAAATTTTGTTCGGCTGTGTATTCTGTATTTTCGATAACTCGTGTTTTTTCCTTTAGTTTAAGGCTTCCCAGGTGTAGATGTGTTCCTAGTTCTCAATGTTGTTATCCATAAGACGTTCCACCATATTTTTAATGTTATGAAATGATTAGGCGGTTTTAAGTTTTTTTTTTCGAGCGCAACGCGTTTTATGTTCTTTTGTTGTTCTAGTTTTTTTTTAATTTGTTGTAGATGAGCCATGAGCCTTCAATTTTTTTTTTTCAAATAGCCTCGCTGGTTTTTTTTCGGAGTGTTCTATTTTGATTCGAGTGCTTCTTTGATGTGAGAGATAAATTCGTTCCTGAGTTCGTTGTTTTTGCGAGAAGATTTTTCAATTTTAGCCATTCTTGCAGATATGTAACTCGGCCATCGTTTCAGTTTTAAAAAAATAAGTAAGTGAAAATACAAGAGTTTTCATATATTATTGCCAAAAATTAATAAAAATAAGTGTTTCTCAAATAATCTCTAAAGTGCAAGTGCAGCTTGCAGCTTGTTGCTATGCACATGATCCTAAATAAGAGGAGCGGTACCCATTATCAACAAGTGATTTTTAAGCACAATTAAATACAATGATAATATTTGGAATAACAGAGAAAACTACAGCAATATAATTCAATACAATTATGAAAAGTCAATTTAAAAGTTATATACATATAAATGACGTTGTGTAGTAAAGAAACTTTTGAAGTATGGTGAGATGATTTAAAAGGAAGGAAATGAGCCAAATATCGTGCGTCAAGATTTATTGTGATTATGGAGTCAATTACTCCCTCCCCCCTGACTCGGAGGATGGATTCGCCCTTGCCGCTGAATAGCTTAT
Source organism: Leptarthrus brevirostris (assembly GCA_964036015.1). Taxonomy (NCBI): domain Eukaryota; kingdom Metazoa; phylum Arthropoda; class Insecta; order Diptera; family Asilidae; genus Leptarthrus; species Leptarthrus brevirostris. Next base: position 95,042,301 of record OZ038374.1, read on the forward strand.
TTTGAAGGGTAATAGTATCATTAAATGATGCAGCTAGAAAAACATACCAACAAAATTTTGTGCATCTCGTACATAACCTCAAAATTTGCCAAATAACCATTTTTCGAGTACACATAACCTCAGATATCTGAAAATCCTGACCTGATGGCCTAATTCTGACCTTGGATTCGGATTCTGTGCAGCAAAATTGATTGATCATTTCAGCAGAAAACATATTTGAGATTTCCTTTCAAAGAATTTGGTCCGAGTTAAATTAGTAGGTCCTATTTACTAGACGCAGTAAAATGTTGAACTTTAAAGAAATCAAGCATGCCGCTATTCACCAAGTTAATTAAGGAAAGCCCTTTGTACCCCATCTAATCAAGCACACCATAAACACAGCACCTCTATTCAGCACCAATAGTTGAAAAGTGTAATCATCTGAAGTGAGCCAAAACTGTTTATTGAATGGTAAGTGAAAGCCTATTGAATCCTGTGTAAGCTTAATCAGTTCAATTACTCTTGAAAACAAGTGAACAATTCACACGCACTCGACACTGGAAGTGCATTGTAGTGGAGTGAAACAAGATCCACAAAGCCGCAGACAAAGGAGAAGTTTGCCTAATGAAAAGCTCCGAAAGGAGTTTAACTCTATACAAAATGAAGGATAAAATGCCAACAGAGTTGAGTCCTTTTTGTAAGCGGGTGTTCCGTGCTTCTCTATGAGTGTGAGAAAGGCCCTTTTTGTGCTCAGTGCAAAGCCAGTCTGATTCATAACTCAATTCAAAAGAAAACAAATAATTTTGCCGGCTGCATACACTCTTATGTGACTTATTTTTACGCTGTGCACATAATGCTCAACCAGCATTGAAATGGAGCTCTGTGGGAACGCCACCTTGCTTACTACCTTTTATTCCTTTATCGCTATGTAACCTAAGTACATTCCCTTAAACTTTCTGGATTCTCAGAAATATATATATAAGTGGTTTAAACATGATACGACTTGTTTGTCATAGTATTTGGAAAACATCATTTATTAAGCTTACAGGACTCTGTGTATGCGGAAAGCTGAAAAAATGTTAGAGGATTTGCTTCTGTGAAACACAGCAATTGCACATTTTTGAAAGAAATATTTGATGGTTGCAAGGAATTTACATTCTGATCCGGTGAAATGCATCAAATATACTTTTTTCAGGATATGTATATAATACACGAATTTATGACAGAAATTGTCCTTTTAGCAAACAGTACCTATTGTCGAACAAATTTAAACCCTGAACGGTCGAACTATGCCATAGAAAACGAAAGTCCACAATGCGAGGACAAGAACAATTTAGTTTTAATTTCATTTCATCGTTGTTTTTTTTTTTTTTTTAAATATTGTGACTTAACGCACCTGACAGTTACTTGATCATGCGCTGATAAGAAATATTTACAGTAACATTATTATAACAGTTCTGCCGCGCTGATATTCTGTGTAGTTTTGTTATTCAACAGGTTACAACTTGTATTATATTGTATATTGTAACGTAAATGGACTCTTCGGGCTCGACGGATTAATTAAGACACTTATTTTCAATCACAAACGTTCAGAATTTTATTCACTTAATTAGTTCATTTCACAATTTCCCTTACAGCTTTTCTTCACAATATAACGTTTCACTTTTCTAATTAACATTTATCACTTCGCTGGTTAAAGTACAGCTGACCCACTAGGCTGCTACTCAGCCCTATTTATACTACTTAGCTTAATTGTAGAAAGTTCAACCATTTAGTTCTCGAAATTTCGGTTATTCATTTCCACCACACCAAGTCACCACATGATTGAGTCAGCCTTGACTTCATACGGCATCTGACGTGGCTTCCGAAATTCGGGACATGCGCATTGCACAACTTTATTTCATTTTCATCACGTAGCCTATGCCAGACTACAGTACATGTTGCAATTTTTTATATTAATGGACCCTTACTGCTTAATACGTGGACTGATTTGGGCAATTCTTTTTTGTTGTATAGAATTGCCTATTGTTAATAATGGAAAATAAATCTTCTCTGGTGAGACGGGGAGGGAAGGGATGGTAGTCCAACATCGTAACGCGTAGACCAATGTGGTTGAATATTTTTCTGATGTATATAGTATGTTATCACATTGGTACCGCGACAAAATTTTAAACGGTAGGGTTGGGGTGGGGGAGGGGTGGATCTCAAATTCGCAACGCGTAGACCGATTTAATAATAGAATTAATCCTTCTAACTCAGAAGGCGCACTTCATACGCGGAAGCCTAGAATCAATAGACCTATTCTCCAGAATATAACAATATATTGAGGCAAATGAGGCTCCCACACCAGCATGCAAAAACATGAAAACATTAGTAATTAAAAATCCAAACAATCAGGGATGCACAGAAAACAGAGATCGTTTCAGCAAATCCTTAGTAAGAGTCAGATCAACAACAGGACACATATTCACGGCTCTACACATGCGATTTATAGGCTCATGCATACCATAGTTAGACCCAGAGTGAACAACATGCAGTAAAGGCAGTCTCCTTAAGCTATACAGGGTATGCCTATAAGAAACCATACCTGCAAGAGTGCAAGAGTCTATGTTCGAGTTCAAAAGCTGGTGAATAAAGACTAGGTCAGCAACTCTACGTCGTTCTTCCAACGAGTCCATATTAAGCAATCGGAGGCGATCCACATAAGGAGGAAGCCTAAGTGGATCATTCCATGGAAGATCTCTTAGTGCGAACCTAGCAAAGTTCCGCTGCACCAATTCAATGCGTCTGGAATGAACAGAATAGCAGGGAGACCAAACCTGAGATGCATACTCGAGAATTGGCCTGACCAAAGAAAAGAGTAAGTGAATGAAGGTCTTCCGATCAGAAAACTCCCTTGACCACCGCTTTACATAGCCATGAACTGAATTACTCTTAGAAACAATGTAGTTAATGTGCAAAGTGAAATCGAGTTTTCGGTCAAGCTTCACTCCAAGGTCAGTGACGGACTGCACACGACAGATATTAGTTTCCGCAAAGGAATAATCAAAGACGAGCTGATTTTGGTTCCTAGAGATAGACATAACTTCATTTCCAAGTTAAGCTGCAGACTATTAGATCCACACCAGTTCTTGAAGGTATTTAAATCATCCTGAATGCAGGAAGAATCATAACTGTTTCAAACGCATGAGAAAATCTTCATAAGGTCTGCGTAGATTAAGACTTTAGGGTGCTTAATCAGAGGAACAATGTCGTCAATGGCAAGAATAAACAACAATGGCCCAAGATGGCTACCCTGCGGTGCGCCAAAAGTAGCCCTTACGACTCTGGATAAAGTATTACGGAAAGATACTCGATATGTCTTTTAAGTAAGACAAGATCCAATCGAGTAATAAAGGCGGAGAACCCAACTTTTCAAGCTTAAGCTGCAGACTATTAGATCCACACCAGTTCTTGAAGGTATTTAAATCATCCTGAATGCAGGAAGAATCATAACTGTTTCAAACGCATGAGAAAATCTTCATAAGGTCTGCGTAGATTAAGACTTTAGGGTGCTTAATCAGAGGAACAATGTCGTCAATGGCAAGAATAAACAACAACGGCCCAAGATGGCTACCCTGCGGTGCGCCAAAAGTTGCCCTTACGACTCTGGATAAAGTATTACGGAAAGATACTCGATATGTCTTTTAAGTAAGAGAAGATCCAATCACAGAGTGAGGAAGTTTATCAAATGCCTTGCTAAAGTCGGTGTAGACGCAGTCAGTCTGGAGATTTTGTTGAAAAGCAGAGATTATGTGGTATGTAAATTCAAGCAATATTAACCCCTTACACTGCCCTATAAGCTGTGAATATATAACAGATTCGAACAACTTGGGTATGCAGGATAGCTTTGCGATTGGCCTAAAATTTGTTATTATGTATTTATGTCCCTTTTCATAAAGAGGAATTATAAAGGAGCTCTTCCATAACGTAGGAAATATCCGGCCTGAAGAAATTTGTTGAAGATGAGTTCCAGTGGAGTGAGTAAGGCGTCAGAACGGTATCTCAAGAATGCAGGTGGAACACCATCAGGACCAGAAGAAAAGTCCATTCTAAGTTCCTTGATATAATCTATAATAATATCACGAGATATAATGGGTAAAGCAATGGAGGCAGCGGGACGATCGTGGATATGATCAAACTCTTCCAGGGAAGGCACAAAATTGCCTGATGAAAAGGCGCCCTCAAAAAACAATGCAAAGTTGTCGGCTATATCGGGCGCGCTGCAACTAGAGGATCTATTGTACCACATTGTAAATGGATAATTATCAAATTTCTTCTTTATATTTACAATTTTAAAAAAGGTACGAGGATCATTATGCAAGTTATCGCGAACATTATCGAGGTATTCCCTGTATAAGGATGATGATAATGCTAAAAAGCTGTCATGAAATTAATCGAAATCGCAATAAGTTGATGTGTTTCTTCACCGTATGTAAGTTTTACATAGTCTATTTTTCTTATTTTTGAGTCTACGTAGTTCTCTAGTATAACACGGAAACCCACTCGTCGATATCGCTATCATCAAAAAGAGATGCGATCAAGAACGTGTTGATCTACGTTGGGGTCGGTAGTATTAGAACCATTGTAGCAAAATGAGATGAAAATGGGTGGATGCAAACTGTCAATAGCGGATAAGTTCCGAGAAAAAAGATAAGATAAAAAAGATAAAAGAATAAGATAAAGATAAGATCTAACTGTCTTCCCATAGAGTTCTTTACATCACTCATTTGGTGTAAACCAGAGGAGGAGATGGCGTCAAGAAAATGGGAGTCTTTAGCAGTAAGACAATTAAAGGGAAGGTAGTAATCGCCATCAGCGTTGAATACCCATTGAACGCTGGGTAAGTTAAAGTTACCAAGAAGGATGATTTCATCCTCTGGGTTTGTCATATTATTAATAAAATCTAGTTTAAGAATTAAAATATCGTAAAGACTTCTACCATTTAAATCAACATAGTTTGTCAAGTTTGGAGAGATATAGTATAATAACAAAGCAGGAAAATGTGCATCTTCATCAGAGATATCTTAAGAGCTAAGAGCTCAATTGTGAGCGTGTCGGAAAAGGCAGGTATATCAACCAACCCGCCCCCACGGGCCATGGATTTAGAGTATCTATCCTTACGAAAAATCTGATAGGACTCGTCAAGAATTTCAGCATCATTAAAACCGTTATGAAACCAGGTTTCGGTCAGAGTGATAACGTCGTAAGAACAGGCAAGAGAAGCCTTGGATGATTATTCTTTGATGTGTAGAATATGTTGGCCCATTTATACCACGACATTAATTTATGGGGTGGGGTGGGGTGGGGTGGAAAGGGCTCGCTTCACAATATAAACGCGTGGACTGATTTAGATGATTCTGAATGTAAAGAGTAACAATTTGTGTCATGACAACAGATGTGGCTTATGGTGGGAGTTGAAGATAGAGCGGTGCCTAGCTTCGTGAGACATAGACCGATTTCGATGATTGATTAGGAAGCGAAATTGGTAAATGATAAAAAATGTCTAACTAGAGTGACTACGATGATTCTCTCTTGATGATTCTCTGTTGAGTCACAGATTAGTCGTAGTAGCTTAAAGATGCCTAAGTAGGGCGAAACGCGTCGCTACACTTTTTATAAATATAATAAGAAAATATTGTAGAATTAACAAGTGTTTTCATTCACCTCACATATTCAACATAGGTTTGAGTCGTCCTTGACTTTCTACAATTGGCATTTCCTTGGCTTGATTTCTGGCCACCTAGGGCATGCGCATTACACGGTTCAATATTTCCCTCGTGCACGTTACAATACTCCCGAAAATTATTAAAATTCATTTCATTTATAAAATTATAAAATAATACATCAACTAAATATGTTGAATTTATATCTAAATATACCTGTTTAAGTGTTTTATTTAAGTTTGTGTTCTTATAAACTATTTATACATTTCCATCTACTTTTCTGTTATCTATGGGCAAGTATTACAGAAACAAGTCCCCGACCGTTACGGACAAAGTGAATGTAAAGTACATAATAAAAATCGGGCGATTATTTGACTAAGTATGCTAAGTATATAAAAATATAATATGAGGCGTGTAGAGCAAAAAACCTGTGTGAAAAGAACTTATTCCTTTCCAGCAAAGAACAAGACAAATTGAAAAATTTATGTAAAAAGAGAGCTAGGAAGTGTTGCGTTTTTGCCCTGACTTCACTCTGTTTTGCTTTTGCTGTAAGTTTTAAGTGTCTACCTTTTGTACCTAATGATTTTCACTTGTATTCATGACATCTTAATTTTTCGTAGTTGAATTTGTTTGCCTTGCTTGAGAAAGCTTTGTTGTTGAACAGTTTTTTAAACTTTTTTAAAAGTTATTTATAGCAGTGTAGCAGGGATGGACCGGTTTGTAACGATAGGGTGTTCGGAGTACTAAGGGGCCAATTTGAAATGAGGCAGGTCTACATATAAAGTGCTCTAAATAAGGGGATGTATCTCATGTATTTAATAGATTTCATTTTTGCTTATGACGGCGCAATGCATAAATCGGTTTTAAATTCAGTTAGAGCAAAACATACTTATACAGTAAGATACAAGTAAGCGGGTGTAATTAAATAGTATTGAAGTTTTGTAAATAATTATTCAAATATTGTAAACAACATCATAAGTCATGGAAATCATTCCAAGGAGCCGTGTTCGGTGATTTTGCACGCTATTTTTTTATAGCGTATATTTGAATTTGAAAATTGGTTTGTTTCTAGAATAGGCTGTGATAAACTATTACTATTAGTAATATGAATATGGAAGTGACTATTTGCACTTATCGTGTACTCACGTGTAGTTCAGTGTATTTCCGTGTACTTCCTTAAAAAGTTTTAGGCCTTAGGGTTATATCCTTTTTAGTCACTCATTTAGTCTTCAAATATTGCGATTTTTCGAAAATCGCGTATTTTCAATCAGAAATTTTTCAGAAGGGACACAATCGAAAAATCCAAAATTTCAAGGAAACATTCCTTCATTGTCACAAGACAAAAAAATACAAAATAAGTGTTTAAAATTTCATCACTGAGGCTTTCTTTCTCTTTTTCTTGTTGTTAAAAAAAATTTTGGAAGCGGTGTTGGATCAATTGGTTGGCACAATGCCATATTCATTTTCGAGAGAAAGTTTCAACGTGGGTTTTTAAAATTGAATTAAAAAATCCACTCCGTGTCTGGGTTGTTGTCTAGCTCGCAGCAATTCAAAAACAAGCCATTCAAGTTTCTTCAATCCATGCAACGCATCAAAGGGTTGTCCCCTAGGCTTTGGCCACAGTTTATGAAAAAAAAATAAAAATCGAATCACATTTGTTCAAAGAACTCACTACATTATTAGGTATTAAACGTTGTCGTACGACCGCTGACCGTACTCAATCGAATGGATTTATCGAACGTTGGCATCAGTTACTTTAAGCATGGTAAATGTGTTCCCAAAATTTACTAGGTTTTAGAGCAATTAGTAGTGATAAATTTCGAATTTCCCCAGAGAAAATTTACGTTTCCCCTGTGTATCAAAAAAAGAACATACAACCATTACCGGCATCCCGTCACACATCGCACAAAGTTTTTATTTTCAAAGATCTAAGAAATTGTCCTTTCGTCTTCATTCGAGTTGATAGTACTCGACCTTCCTTGCTGCCTCCGTATGAAAGACCATTTAAAGTATTACAAAGAAACGACAAATTTTATAATGTACTTATTAAATGAAGTTCACGTTTCTATTGTCTTATCAATTTACTTCTTAGAGAATCTCAGAGCACTTCATCCGATACCAATTCAAACGCACCTGAAATTATATATAGATCGCAATTGCCAGTGTCAAGCGATTACTTGAGAACACTGCTAAATTACCAAACAATCACAGGCAAGTTTCAAATTCTTTAACAAATTCCCCAAATTCACAGAACAAGACCGAGGTCATTAGCGCCAGCGAGTAACAAACAACAAGTCGAAATAACAATTCTTCCTGCATCCGAAGGATTTACTAGCGGGGGGTACTGTGTGACCAAGTTACTTTACATCTGTTAGGTCTAGTTAATTTCTATGCCATTCATTATTTCGAATTACTTGTTGTTAGCGTTAACTAAGTAGGTTTTTTTTTGTATACGATGTGTCCAAATCCTAGGGGACAACCCTTTGATGCGTTAGTATTGTTTTTGGCCGGAAGGGAATTAGGGTAAGGGAAGTGAGGAAACTTGAGTCTTGTTTTTGCATTGCTGCGAGCTAGATTATTTTAATTTTTTAATAAAAGCTCACGGGGTCATCTGTTCTCGAACCCGGGACCCATGGTATGTTGGTCTTGCCGCTCAACGTATTGATCCAACTCCGTCTCCGTGTAAAATTATTAAAGAAAAATTTGGATACAGGGTGTTTCACTTCTGACGTGCCGAAATAAGTGGGGTGACAGATCTGACTTAGGCAACCAACAAATTGATTAGGGTGGGGGGGGGGGGTAGTCTTTGTTTTATTGCCGGTATTAGCCTGTGTTAGCCAGAGTTCACACTCTAGTATCTTGGCGTTCTGTTGCTTATACCTGATGGAAATTTTGCTATGAAAGGGCTCAGTTAGCAAGAATAATCATAGTTGAAAAACAAATCAATAAACACGGCTGTTTTTAAGCAAAAAATTATTAAAAAATTGTAGAATTTACTTTTGAGGAACACGCGAATATTATTTACATTTATGGTGTAGTAGACGGAAAACTACTACTGTACTGGAATATCCTTAATCGGCGATCACCTCAAAGAGGTATATTTACACGAACTTTCGAAAAGTTAAGAGAAACAGGAAGTGTAACTTCACACGACAGGGAGACATGACCCGAAATTTCGGGAACTCCTGACCACGTAGAGCAGCAAATAATCACCATTGTGCGACGAGACCCTGAGACGAGCACGACACGAGTCGCAAGACGATTTGGAGTGTCTTCATCTAAGGTTTGAAGGATTATTCATCGAGAAGGATTATGTCCATTTCACCATAACCCAATCCAAGGACTACTAGAAGGATATTCCGAGAGAAGAATGTTATTTAGGACTTGGCTTCTGGAACGCGACATTGAGAGCAGGGCGTTTCTGGAACAAATTCTGTGCACGGATCAATCTCAATTCCCCAGGGATAGTAGCATGAACTTCCATACCTTCATACCTGATCGGAACTTAATCCACACAGGACAAAGGTGATCTCATTCTATCAAAGATTCAGTATCAATGTTTGGGCTGGTTTCATCATGAACCATTTGGGAGGACCATTCATTCTGACGCAAGTGCTTAATAGTGAAATGAATGCGGACTTTTTGGAGAATACACTGCCAGATCTTATTGAGAATATTCCTGTGCATATTCTAACGGACATGTTTTACCAACACGATGCAGCACCAGCGCATACTGCTAACATTATGAAGGCAATACTAAGTGAAAAATTTCCTAACCGTTGGATTAGATGAGGGGCACCGATTCCTTTGCCTGCTAGATCTCCAGACGTTACCCCATTGGACTTTGGTACAATGACGGATGAAGTTTATTTAAGCCATGTTAAAATTAGCGAGGATTTAGTTAGCAGAATTGGGAATGCAGCAACTTAAATACGGTAGAGGCTGATTGCAATTCACCTTCAACAGGGACCTAGAAGGAGATTGTTGGCATGAATCCAAAGTAGCGGTGGACATTTTAAACAGTTTTTGTAATTTATTAAGATAAATAGCAATACGTTTTGAATTTAATAAAAAGGATTTTATAGTTAATATGAGTTTAGTTTCTTTAAATTGCAAATTTTTAAATATTTCCAGATACGTTTTCTACTTATAAATTTCTACACCCTTTCTCCACCTGAGCACGTTGTACCTTTTTGGAAAGGTAATAAGATGGGAAATATAATAAAAATAAAAAGGGGTGTACTAATTTTATGGATTTCGGAGAAAATTTAGGAAAATTCTGAATTTTAGGTAATCGCAAACCAATTTTTTCACTGCACCTGCAATGGTAGGAGTTAGATCAACATTGTTGAGAATTTTAGAAAGGTCTTTGGGAGCGTTTGTTTGATGTCGTTGCGTTATGTCAAAAGATAAAAATAAAAGAATGATGTGCATTCTATGAAAAACTAAAATTTCTGAATCACCCTGTAACTCCCAAAAGGTTGAAAAATACTACAACAATAAATTTTAAGGACCTAGAGGGCTCCTTCTCCGTAAATTTTGTTTCATTTTGTATATACAGAAACTTTTTCTTTCTTAGGCGTATTATCTAGTACTTGTGAATTGCGCGGTTCGGTTTGCACAAGTGTCAATTAAAGTTCTTAAGTTTTTTGTTATTAATAATGTCTTTAAGTCTAAGAATTACAATGAAGTGAAACTTTCTATTTGATTTTATTGTTTTATCGATAAACTTCAGTAATTTTTGTGTTGTTATTTGAGGTGTTGAATTTAAGAACAAAAAATAACAGAACAGAATAATTTTATTTTCGCGTTTCCAAAAACGAATATAAAATCATTTCTCTATAGAAACTTATTTCAAATTTTAAAGTAAACGGCCTGGATAATTTATTATTTTCAACGCGGAAGCTTCTTATTGTCTTCCATTAATAATAAGAATATATATATTTCAGGTTATAAGTACACAACATTTATATTCTCTCTTACGCAGTAAAGAACTCTCTAAAATAATCAGGTTTATTCGAATTGAGCAAACGATACTTAAATACCAAAGACCTGTACCTCTGATAAGCACTCAAAGAGCAGCCCAGTAGTCTCAACCGAAAAGGTGAAATATGGTCAAACCTTTTTAGCCTGAAAACAAAACGGACACAGTCATTAAAAGCAGTTTCAATTCTACGAGAACAATTGCTATCAAGCTTAGGAAATACTAAGCTACTACAATTTAAGTAAAATGAGGTAAAATTAAGGCCTTGACCAACTTTAACCGAGCCCAGCAACACAAAAAAACTGCCGAAAGCCACAGTCTGCGCAGTCCTCCATAGATTTTACCAATCCTCGAGCTTACATCGTCACAGCACTTCATGTGTTGGTTCAGATCAATTCCAAGATTGTGCACCTTATCTGACATCCGTATCGGAAATTTATTTAATAGTACTCGCGGCATATCTTAATCACTCAGCGCACTATTTTTGAAACAAATACTCTAAGACTTATAAGGATTAAACTGCAGACCATTTTGTACAGACCAGGCATATATTCTATTCAAATCCAAATTTACACGATCCATGCATTCCTCGATCAAACCTATGGGCCTGCTCAGGTATAACTGAACATCGTCCGCATAGAGATGTACACTCACGTCACGTACCACCGTTGATAAATCGTTGATGAATAGGCTAATTAATAGTGGACCCAATATAGAACCTTGAGGAACACCACGTAGTAAAGGTAATGGCTCGGAAAAAGAATCATCGACCTGAACACGTTGACAACGACCCGAGAGGAAACTGTTAATCATCCAACAGGCGGAACTTTCAAAAATAAAGAGACCCGAGAGCTTGGACAAAAGAATATCATGATTTACGCAGTCAAAGGCTTTAGAAAAGTCCAGCAATACCATTGATATGAAATCATTTCGGTTTAAAGAAGCCCTTATATCAGAGGAAACCTTCAGAATAGGAGTCCGGAAACCGGACTGGCATCGTGTTAGTAAACTGCTAATATCTGCATGGAATATAATCTGCTTATACATGAGTTTCTCCAAGACTTTAGACAAAAACCCTAGCAAACTAATTGGGCGAAAATCAGAGAGATTTTCCTGAGATGACTTCTTTGGTATTGGAATAACTATGGCCTCTTTCCAACATTTGCGAAACGAAGATGACATCAGACATGAATTCAATATATGAAGTATGTATTTAGAAAGAACAGGAAGTAAGAGTTTAATAAACCGCGGTGACATATCAGGGCCGATAGCATTAGACTTAATTAAGTAAATTGATGTAGAAAAACTGTTGGTCTGGTCTCTACATCTCGGAAATCCGAGTGGTCCGATTTGACTGGTAGATTGATTGCTGGTATAGGTGAAAAATTCATTAAGTTCATCCGGTTTAAAGCTGCAGCCAATCATATCCTTACTACATACTCCAGTCTGTCGTAAGTTTCGCCATAATGTTCTGGTATCAAGACTTGGGTTAATTTTGGAACTATAATATTGGCGCTTTGCAGTATTGACTTTATTGCGCGCACCTCTATGCAGCACTCTGGCTTCAGTAGTTTTAACACGCCGATAGCGTTGATACAAGAATTCTCGTTCGGCAATATGGGATTGAACTCTTGATGAGAACCATTGACAACCCTTCTGTCGTATAAATATCGTTTTAGTTGGCACATATTTATCAAATAGATACAATAAAAAATTGAATCCCACGGAAAAAGCGAGTATTCATCAATTAAGGAGTCTTTATTAATGTTCATAAAGTCTCGATAGGAAAAACTGCTACGGAGGAGTTAGAGACAATAGGACAATCATAGGCCAAGAAAAGAATGTCATGATCTAAAGTACTACATGGGCTGATTTGGTCATGAAAAATAACTTTATCACAAACTGAGACGAGAATCTGATCAAGAAGAGAGTGCTGTATTAGCTGAATTGTAATACGTGGGGTAGTAATTAGCTGTGTTAAGATGGAGTGCCTGAGAGAGCTCATTTGCCAAAGTGTCCCTCCTGCACAAGTTCACATTGAAATCACCTCCAACAATAACACTAGGGTAGCTTTGTGTCATACGCGACATCACATTCTCAAATTCGCGGACATTTTTACAGTCGAAACTATTAGGTGGAGAGTATACTGAGGATAATAAGCATTTTTCGTCACCGGTGAGGCTGCAAACCGATTTCCCACTGGGATATAGCTAAATATACTACCCAAACGAATTTGGCAACCAAGCTGACAAATAAACTTTTCATTTCCTAAGGAATCTGAAAACTAAAATACACAAGGTATACTATACTACATTATGACCTTTCTCTTCAGTTTTGATTGCATGACAAATATTTCAATTGGACCTACTATTTACGATGAGTTTGTGTTCCTAAAAAGATGACGCATCCGATTAATTTTTATATTACTTTTTCGACATAGTGGTTGGAAAGTGATTTCGTGATTTTTGATGATAAAATCTATAGGATACATAAGGGCTAAATTCAAATACCTCAACTTTGTCTTCATTAATGCTTACCTGCATGTAAGTGCTCAACTTACTAATAAAATTTTTTGCATATTGAAAGCGTGTTATAAGTAAATTTCTTATTAAATTGTCTCCAAGCACACAAGAGTCTTTCCCACTGTATGTGATATCCATCTCCACAACACCCTAAAAATATTAAGGACGAAAATAAAATTCCCTTTCACCTTAAATTTTACACTGAGTTACAACTCCTTCCTTAACTTTTCCTTCAAGGATTTTACGAAGTTAATCAGGTCCCATCGTAATTTGATTTAAAGCTAACCTTCGCAAGATAAGAGTTCTTAAACATGAAATTGAGGAAAACGTGAAACTTACATAATTCTCTGAAATTGAAAATATCCTGGTAATTCTTTACTTTTCCATTACTTTCAGATTCAAATTTTTGGATACAACTCTCAGCTATACTCAAACTTTTCGGATGCATTAAACCGTGCCCAGGGAATTGTAGGTGTTGCAATACTACTTCAGGTAAGTTAAGTAGTACTTTCACGGAAGATATCTGGATTAATGTTGTCCTTTTTCTCAGTTGGGTGATCTGTCAAATGCAGAGCTTCGGATGTTGACAGACCAGCTGGAGAGGATAAGATTTGGAGGAGATGAAGCTCTTATCAAGAGATTGTCTGTCAGAGGGCTTTTACCTGACACAGATCACTACATGACTTACGAGGGTTCGACGACAGCGCCCGCGTGTCATGAGACTGTGACGTGGATTGTGTTAAATAAACCTATTTATATTACTAAGCAACAGGTAAGCGATGATATCATCAAATTGAGATTTCTCTGTATCGTCCTACATGAACAGAGTCTCTTCACTTAATGAGTGCTTAAAGGGGAAGTGCCAAGATGTTCGTGCTGTAGAGTAATTTCCGTTCTGTTTTGACCCGTTTTCGAGTAAATCTCTGGAACTCACGGAAGTAAGGCATAAGATGAAGCCTATTAATTAAAACCCAAAATTTCTTACTATGCAATATTAATGATAATGAGTTCTAATTTAAAGTTGAGCCTTGGTCGATTTATTATTAATTTTCCACAATCTCTGGGACAGAACCCTTCCAGCAGCAGACAGACACTTCTCAACCTGCCATCCTGACTGAACTCTTCAATACCTTATAAATGGTCGATATATTAAGGGTGGATCTACCCCTTTCATGCTCGGGGCGTTATTATGAAAGTGGCTTGTTAATGTCTTCAGTATTTACTTGCCTTCATACTCTAAGAGGGCTGGATCATACAGGAAACCAGAGCTTCTTTCGTGCTTTCACTTTACCTGCAGTTTATATGCAGGTGGATAGACGGGCGAATTGCAGGATGGCGATGGATGCTATAATAAACCCCTCATGTGGTACACCTTTGGTTTCATTTAAGTTTGAAGACTGAATATACGGACAAATGCACTGCACGTCTTTTAAGATATTACGTTAAAACATGCGGTTTCGGAAAATTTGGAGGTTGAGTTTTAGCAGATGGAATGTATGTAGTTAAATCTCTTGGTATATTAAGGTGCAATTAAGTCATTAGCAAGAATGTATTCTACTATTTTTTGAAAGTTATCTTAGGAAAATTTCTATTTTTTAACACTTGAATTATGAAACTGTGCTTTGATAAAATTCTTTGGAGCGAGTCCTTGCTTTATTAGATTAAATATTGCTTAAGTAGCGAGATAGCTTACAAAATAAAATTTTTTTTTCTGAAAATAATTATTGTCGGTTAATAAAGCTACTCGATAAAACAAAATCGCAAACTGAGAATAGATTAATCCAACCGTCAATGTGTTAGATATAAGTAATTTTTTAATGGTATATATTTACTTGTGTTTTAAATAAAAAACATTCTTTAGGTTAAACTCAGATCTGACAGACTACTGAAGACGTTGCTTTATTTGTACAGTTTAGGCCAGATTCATGTTGACGGATAGTTTCTCAACAAGAGAATTCATTTTAAATCGCGCTCTATTTTCATATGTCAAAGATGCACCCTAAGTAGTAAAAACCATACGGTCACCGAAAATGGAAAGATACACCCTTTCAGAACGCAACAAATTGTAAAAACTCAATACTAAGATGGAAAAATTTTGCGGAGTCAAAAACTTACTGACAATCTCCGAACAGACTTATATGCCTAGAAGTAACACTTACATCATGTACGTGCTACTTCTAACTAACTACTGCCTCTTTCCTGTCATGTAAGTTACATGTCAGGGAAGAGGCAGTTGTTAGTGCCGTTAGACTGCATATTATTATTATTAGGTTCCCATATGCATTTGCGCCGCTCTGCCACCCTGGCGTAGACACAGAGTTCTTTAACAGGAGAGGATCTAACGTCAGCCGTGCTCACAAATTCGTGGCTGAAGATTCTCCTTCTCAGCCAAACTAAGCCAGCACAAAAACACATAATATTCATTGTGGTGTCATCGTCTTCTAGACAGAGTCGACACTCTGTCTCACTAAGCAAACTGAAACGCTGAAGGTGATACCTTAGCCCACAGTGGCCAGATAGGTAACCTGTATAGAACATGAGATTCGCTTTAGTTAGGGTGGCGCTATAGGCTCTAACAAGTGCGTTAGCTTAGTTTAGCCCGGAGATATTTTTGCAGTACAGTAACTTTTAACTTCTAGACCAATGTTCTCAGCACTTGTCGCCGACCGTCTGAGTTAGCATTAAATCTCGAGAACATGACTTCGAGACAAGCTCTTCTTTCTAGATATTTCATCAGCGGTATTATTACCTTACTCTAGGAGTAACTATACGAAGGTAGAGCCTTGAGGTCTGCTTGACTATCAGAGAAGATAGTTATATAAGCCGCTTTTAGTCCTTCATTAACATTACGCTCTTAGGATTTCGATGGCATGGATTTCAGCTCGAAATACATGACCCAGCGCAATCGATTCTCTAGAACAAGACACCGTGTTTAATTTTTGATACATCAGTGAAGCATTTGAAGAGTTTCGTTCCTAGACTTGGGCCACCACTGTTCCATTATGCCCGTTCAGGAAGTAGACTCCTCAACCTATGTTGTTGTGACCTTTGTAAGTAGTCGGCACGGCATATTAGGCGTAAGCTGCACTCACAGGGCGGTAATTGGAATGGATTTTAAGATAGACGTCAAACGTCAGCCGGGCGCAATAATTTCCGTGAAGATTCTCTTTCTATGCCATGCCAAGTCAAAAGCGCATTATGTTCATAGTGTAGTGATTTAATCGTCTTAAACATAGCGCCGCCACTCCGACCCTTTTGGTGTAAATGATATCCTTAGCCCAGAGTGGCGAGATAATTATAACTGCTGCTGATTCCTGGCCTAATCTTCAACTACAGCTCTACCCGACGATCCACTGAGGCTGATAAAATAATCGAGACCTTGCCACCGAGAGGATGAGCTGTTTATTTATTTAATTAAGCTTAATACGAGCTATAACATAATAATAATACTAATACTACAAGCTATACTAGATTATAAATGATGGAATAATAAATAAATTGAAAAAGCTACAATATGAGCTCTCATTAAGGAACAAACTGGCTGGAAGGAAAACGAATTAAGAAATGCGATCAGGATGGACGGGGTCAAGATATAAAGATTTGTGAAGGGATGATTTACTCAGATGGAAGTCAAAGGAGGAAAGGTCGTTGACTTTTCGAAGCATCCTGGTAATTGGCTCGCTTTGACCGTAGTTTGTGCGATGGCGGTCGAGTCGAAAAAGGGGAGTGGACCTAAGGTTGCGGGGATTAGTATAGATGGGTAAAGATTGCCGGATTGAAGGGCAGTCTATGGCTCCACTTAATAGCTGATGAATGAAGAGAATGTCAGAAACATCACGACGTTTACTTAAGGGTTGTAAGTCAATCAGTTTCAGACGGTTTTCATAGGGTGGAAGGTTGAATCTGTCTGCCCACGGGAGATCACGTAGAGCGAAGCGAACGAACCTACGCTGGACGGATTCAATCCTATTGATATGGGTTGTTTGTGTAGGTGACCATACCTGGCTGGCATATTCAAGGAGAGGTCTAACGAAGGAGATATAGAGAGATTTGGAAACATATGGATTGGAGAACTCTCTAGACCAGCGCATCACAAACCCTAGCGCGGAGTTAGCTCTGTTAATTATGCAGTCAATATGACAACGGAAGTTGAGTTCGCTATCACAGATTATTCCAAGGTCACACAAAGAGGTAACAATAGGGACCGGTACATCGGTTAGAATGTAAACTATCGGGGTGGTGGTAAGACGCTTGCGGGAATAGGAGATGGACTGGCATTTGGAGACATTGAGTTCAAGAAGGTTTTTCATGCACCACGTGGTGAAGGAATCGAGATCTTTTTGCAGGAGAAGAGAGTCGGTTGTGGAGGGGATATGTTTAATTATTTTCATGTCATCAGCATAAATGGACAGCTCTGAGTGATTGATGACGCATTCAACATCATTTATTGTAAGGATGAAGATCAGTGGACCGAGGTGGCTGCCCTGGGGGACGCCGGAACGAGCGACAATAGTTTAGAAATGGATGAACTGAAAAGAACATTGTAGCGACGGTTGTTGAGGTAGGATTGAATCCAGGAGATGAATCGGGAGGGAAAGCCTAGGCGATCAAGTTTGAACAAGATAACATTATGGGAGATCTTGTCGAAGGCCTTACTAAAATCGGTGGCAATAACATCAACATCTTTACCGTTTTCCAGAGCACATAGTGTCTTGGAGACGAAGTCAGTAAGATTGGTGGTAGTAGATCTTCCTTTGAGAAAGCCATGCTGGGAGAGGGAGAAGATAGCTTACAGTGGAAGAACATGGAGTCATAGACCAATTTTTCGAATAGTTTAGGTATGAATGATAATTTAGCGATGGGTCTGTAGTTGGACACATCGTTTTTGCAACCTTTTTTGAAGATGGGAATAATATACGAGTTTTTCCATAATTGAGGGTAAACCCCTTGAGTGACCGAGAGGCGGAATAGCAAGGTAAGGGGTTGAATTAGATGCGTGGCACACTTTTTTAGAACGATGGCCGGAATGCCATCAGGACCTGGGTTGAAGTCGTCCTCAAGCCCGTTGATACTGGCGGCGATTAGTTCGGGATCAGGGTCGAAAGACGTAAACGACGTTTGAGTGCATTTGTCCAAGAATGAGAAGTAGTTAAGGTCAAGTTGTCGGGAATTGTCGCTTTAAGATTTACTGAAGAAGTTTGCAAAGAGGTTGGCGATAACTTGAGGATCAGATGAAGAGGTATTCCTGACCAATTCGTTGGCGGTCGCGTTACTTTCAAAGCACGACCCTGTGTTCAATTATGGGTGGCCGGTTTTTGGAGGGTGTCGTAACACCCCTTCGTAAGCTTCGAGGAAAGTATCACGAGGATAGAGTCTTAAGAGCTGTTTGGCTATCAGAGGAGCCCCTTTCAGTGCTTTTTTTGGCATTGAGAAGGGCACACATTTTGATGGCATGGATTTTGGCTTGAAAGACACTGGGCTAAGTACTCAATGTCTGATACGGTGCACACATCTATGTCACGAATGCGCTGGAGGATGTCCATGTAACTCTTGTCACCAGGTGGCATATTTCATGGAAGCTGCACTTTTAGTGCGCTAACTGCAGTAATCGGTACTTTCAGCCCCCGATACTTCCAATCCTCGATACTTTTTTTTCAAAACTTGAAGTATTGACCGTCTCATTATTTTGTGCATGAGTTGAATAATCGCTGGCCGGGAGAGTAATACAGTATTAGTATGCAGCAGCTAAAAGAATAAACAGTATAACGCCGGCCCAGTGGTATAGGTATTTTGTATTTTCATTTTGCTGGTTGGAGGCGTTGGAAGGTGAGATATTATTATATCACAAATGTTAGAATTCGAAAGCTTCATTTGCTAAAAAGATATATGATATCGGCCGCTGAGATGCGTCTTCATTTGTAAAAATTTATCAATCAAATGCATATATCTTCTGACCAAATCGATATTTTGATATTTATCAACGATGTTGTTACAAATTGTTTTGCAAACAAAAAAAAAACAATAAAATAATAATTGTAATTTATATGCAATTTCCACACCATATATCTTTTTTTAAATATTTTAACCATATGGTTCCAATATTTTGAGTATCGATACTTTTCCGACGGTATATTTGTATCTAAGTATCGAAAGATGCAGATATATTGCAATGCAAAGTATCGATACTTTTCGATTTGGTTCCCATCTCTATGGAATAACTGGACGAGTTTGACAAAAATCACCGGACAACAGAATCATGGCTCCACCAAAAATGTTTTGATTGTCACGAAGATCTTTCAGTGGCAGTTTCAAGACAGTATGTGTAGTTTGTCTGCCTTCTAACAAAGGCGCTGCTATTGCAGATAAAGCCGATGCTAGGGCAACTTCATTCTGCGATCGAATCTTCGCCAAAAGTAATCAAATTAAGAACGGTTTTCTAGCCCCTCCGGGAGCATCCAGGAAGTACATTCAACCAGTTTCATTGTTCAACGCATCTATCAATAAGTCGTACGCAGTTTTTAATTCAATTGCTTAACATTTATACGAACTGCTTCGGTGTCGTATTGTTGTTCTCTTTGTAACTCGTGGTTAAATGCATCGTACATTAGACGGTTGCGTGATATCATGCCATCAATCGTGATCAATGCCTTATTGGGAATTTCTGCAGTCATTTGCAATGGCGGATTTAAAGTTAGGCGACGCACATGATGCCAAAAATCCTCAGACAAGTCCATGTAAAACGACACGGAATTGTTAGCACAGTCACTCAAATATGTCTAATTTTACAATATTGAAATCCCCAAACTAAGTCTAAATTCCTGGTTATGTCTAAGCCTGCAAAGTAAATTGACCTTAATAGAATGGTTGATCAGAATGAATGTTCGCAAAATCCACTACCTTCTTTTAAAGAAAAACAATGTTAAATGTAATAACAATTAACGATAATGTAACGACAATTTCACACAATCGCACGGACTGAATAGCAGTTATGTTAATATAGGTCCACCGCGAACGCCATCTATTGAAAGTAATCCGAATTGGCCATTCAAAAAATTACCAATTTCGATTTTTTCCATTTTTCAGCTGTTTCTTTGGGTTTTTCCTTTTTTTGTTTTCCTAAACCACCCCAGTATTGAGGCGAACAAAACAAAAAAAATTATTCAAATCGGTCGAGCCATTTGTGAGACAAAGTCCTGAATTACACAAAAGGGGTTTTATCCCAGAACTCACGGCAATTCTCTTCTGTTCAAAAGTAGAATTACCCTCGGAGTGTTGCTACGAAAGGGGCTTTGATTGACATTAAAAAACCGGTTCATAAGTGTTTTGCAGGGTTGAAAATTTGTATTCACCGAAAATGGACAACAGCAAATCAGGAAAAACTCAAGCAAAACCCCCTACGATTCGTGATTGACACTCGCAGATGACCTTCTTGCTACCTCACTTATCTCTCCAAGAAAAAAACAGGTTTTCGTCATTCATGAGGTAAAATCCCTCTCGTGTAATTCAGGTCTAACGCACGGCAATTGATTTATGTATATATAGAGAATAGATGTATGTATATATAGAGAATATAGAGATATATAGATAGAGATAAAGGAGATAGAAATGATGAAGCAGATATGAAACTCCGAGAGAATTTTAAGGGACATGATTTTCTTGTGATCTTAGATGGATTAAGATGTCGTTTTTAAGTCTGCTATAAACTTGGGGTATTTGATGTCCTTTAAGTGAAAGATCTAAGCTTAAGACAAATTTTTCCCTACATCATATGCTTCAAACAAATATCATCCAGTTTAGGTATTGGCTTAAAAATAGCAATCTTCCTTCTTTTGCCGTTTTGTTCTTTTTAAGAACATTGAGTGGAATTCACTCGATTCAATGAGATTGATTGAAAGTGAATCCATAATTTAAGGTGAATTCTGAATAATTGACATTACTCTGGTTTTTTAGAGTACTCTGTTCAAAGTCGGTGGGGTGCGAATCTGGAATCATAATGACGAAATCCTAATACATTCGTATGATGCCCTGCAATCAATAAAGTATTGTAAGCCGACAACTCCGATATTTCTTTTTTTATCGGCTGAAAATCATATGTAAGATATTAATTACCATATTAGATTTAATATTGGATGGCTTGTTTATGTGATTTTTAAAATTTTTTTTATATCATTTACTTTTCTTTCTCTGGCATACTAGAAGCACATTGTATGTTGAGTCCATCAAAATTCGCATACATCAAATAGAAGTAATTGAATCTGCGACTCATAAAATTGAAGTAGAGAAAACTATTTCAAAACACTTCGAAAAGACGAATGTAAGTACTACAAACCTTAAAAGTGTGGGAATTTTTTCAAACTGCTCAGAGGTAATCCTTTTCACGTAAATTGTTGGATACTTATAAGGTATGCACACTGAATAAAATCTGATCCCCTTTAGGATGAAACTAATCGTAAACAAGTTTCCGTAATTAATAATTCTCATTCCGCCCTAATTTCGATGCAATTATGACCGCACTTCCCGCTCTTCATCTACAACAGAACTGAGATGACTCCAGTACCCACATAGCATTAAAAGTTCCTAATTAATCCGAAGGCATTTTAATTAACTTAAGCTACACATATATCTCTAGGGTTGCCGATTAATTATTAAAAAGCAAAACGGTTGCAGCCCTAGAGGAATAGAGCCTCCTCCATTCTCAGCACTCGGTTAGGCCACAAGTTGAGGTCGGGTAAGAAACGGATGAAATGGAGGGATGAAACGCATTTTGCCGTTTTCGCCACTAACGTGGAGGTTATGTTGTTTATTATAGTAACACACTTCAGCATTTAGAGGGGAGCCATAAAACCAGAAATCTGTAAATTTACTACCCACAACTAGTGGCATTTTCTCCAAGTTCGGATATGTTAGCCCCCAGAGTTTTTGTGCTACCCCGTTCGGATTCATAAAGTGTTTACTCAGTCATGTGGCTGTGTTTGGAAAATTTTTGCACCGGCAAGGGTTACGTGGTTGGGCCTTGTAGTTTATTGGCGACATGGAAAATTAAAAACGACGTCATTTTAATTAAAATAATTCCACTGACACTGTATCAGTGCTAAGTTAAAAAGAATAATCCGAACCGTAGAAGTAGTGCTTCACAATTTTGTTGTATTATATATTCATACGTCTGTACAGTTGTGTTGTTGGAATGGGATGCAAAGCAGGAGCTCAACTGATGCTATAGTACCCGGATTTCAACTACAAGCCATCTAACGTAGACAGAGTATATACTGGTGGCAGATAATGAAAAAATCTGAGAGTTACATGGCTCAGTGCATGCATACAGCAGAAAACTTTATACTGTTGCTATGCCTACTATGATGGATCCACATAAAAGGGAATCGAGATCCCGGGGATTCCATCTAAATTAATATTTTCCTTTTAAGCGAAAAAAATGTTGTAGATGAGAGGGAAGATTTGAACGAATGTTTGCGGCTCTGTGCATTCATGTAGAATTGAGCAATATTAAAAGCCTCACATGCAGAGGTGGCTACTATCAGAGCTTCAATTGAACTTAATTTATTGTACAAGAGTGGCTTATTCCGAAAATTTTCCTCAACCTACCAAAGGATTAGTACATACAAAGGATGCCATATAATATTAATAAAAGTTGTCCGCTGTTGGATTGTGCTGGTGTTAAACCTCTTACGGCAGCTGGATAAACTCAGAAAACTAATTCAATCTCAATATAACTGAGTAAAACAAAATGACATACTCTCATACTTTAATATGGAACTCTCTTCATAATCTGTTAACAACTGTCTATACATATGATATTTTAAGAAACAAATTTAACCTCATCGACTGGTTTGGACGTGACATTTGATTTGTTGCCTTTGGACTTCTACTATTAAAGTATAGCGGTTCTAAGCTCACTCATATTAAAGGATACATTATACAAGGAGAAGAAATGATCTACTTAAGGTACTCTACACAGTCGATACGGAAAACTAGGCACAGAGTTTAATCTTCAGCAATAGCTTACATGAAAACTGCCACTACGGGTATAATAGAGCAGAAATAAGGCGAAAGAAACAACTGTTTGTAACCGCTTCCCAAAAACCAAGAGGTTCTAAGTTCGACGCGTATAATTTTTTTTTAAATTTTTTTTTTATGTCCGACCGGGCATAATTTCGTATCGCGCTGACCGATTTTGACGATTCTTTTTTTTGTTGGGTAGAGTATGTTCCCCGATTGGTACCATGTAAAAAATTTTCTTGGTGGGGTGGGGGTTGATCTTAACTCTGTAACGTGTGAACTGATTCGGATGATTCTTTTTTTGTTGTATAGAGTCTAATCCTTCATTGCTAATAGGAGTAAAAATTTGGAACTACGATGATGGTGGGGGTTGATATTTACTCTGTAACGCGCGGACCGATTTGGATGATTCATTTCCTGTTGGGTAGAGTATATTCTTCGATTGGTACGAAGAGAAAAAATTTGATGGGGTGGGGATGGGGGTAGGTGTTGACCTTAACTGTGTAATGAGTGGACCATTTTAGATGGTTCTTTCACTCTTGTATAGAGAATGATCCCCCATTACAAATAGAAGAAAAAATGTGGTAGGAGAGGGGAATGGGAAGTCTTACTTTGTAAGGCGTAGATCGATTTGGATGATTATTTTTCTGTCGGGTAGTGTATTATCCCTATTGGTGGTTGGATTGGGTTTGCAAGGGGTTGAGCCTAATTTTGCAACATTTGGACCGATTGGGATGGTTCTTTTTTTGTTGTATGGAGTATGATCCCCTATTGATAATAGGAGAAAAATTTTAGGCTCAAAGCGGGGGGTTGGGGGAGGGGTAGCCTATCTTCATAATGCATTGACTGATTTGTATGATTCCTTTTGTGATGTATAGGGCATGTTTGCCCGTTAGTACCACGATAAAAATTTATAGGCTGGATGGGGTTGGAAAAAAAGGGCAGAACTCAACCGCAATTGAAGATGTTATATATAAAAATAGGTAGAAACACTTTTAAAGGGGGGGATTCCGTTAATTTAGGTCGAAAAATAACGATATTTCTTCTCTAAATATACAATTTAATTTGAAATCTGACTTATGTGAAGGAAGCAATGCGCCCGCGATCACGACGACTCCTGGAGTTCCACGGTTGACGGCTGGCACGGTTTAAGATGTTCAGGTGATCTGAAACAAAAAAATAAAATTTCATTTTATTGCCTACACACACAACTATAATGAAGGATGAAAAATATTGAACAAAGTGTGTTTGAATACCAGTAAAAAAATATGTGGCCGTCACGGGTCGCCCAGCAGATGTCAAACAAATGAACAAATAAAATAGAATGGTAATAATATATTACTAGATGATTTACTATCCTTTGGTTTGAATCGGTAGATTGTGTTCCTTAAGGTCTTAAGGTCTTAAGTCTTTAAGGGAGACCCTCCTCCAGACAACATGTTTTTCAATAAGTTTTTACAAAGAACTTAGAGCATTTATTACTATGAATGAAATTAAATTATAATTTTTACGCTTAAATGTATACACACAACTTTTTTCTTAAGTGAAAAAAAACAAAATTGTGGTGATAGAGCTGATAAAACTCGACTCCTCGAGTTTGCGCAGTGGAACGCCCAGGTTCTTGAACTGAAATCAACGAACCAATTTTTTTCATTACAATAAGTCATTCCGCTTTGTATGAACCTACATTTAACAAAGAATTTATAAAAATTTGATGTCAAATGAAAAAAAAGGATTTTATTTTATAAACAAATCGTTAAAAACAATATTTATTTGAACAGTTAATAAACTTTTTTAGGTTTGTACAAAATCCAAAAAGTTAAACAATATCTGTGCAAAATTACATGTTGATTGCAATTTTACTTTTTAAGTTATATTCCACGGCGTGGAAAAAAATACGTTTCTAGAAAAACGCGATTGAAGTTTTCGTTCTCGCTCTCGGTACTGTTGGAGCGCATCACTTCGGTGACTATTTACGGACTTTTTAGACTTTGTATTGAGCTTAAAACATTGAAAATATATCTTTTAGATAGTAAATACATTTTTAAAGCAGAAAAAAAATGCAAAAAAAAATTAATTTCTGGAGGAGCTTCCCCCTTAAGCACTTTAAACAATGTCCTTTGGAAAGCAAGGACACGCGTCAAGTGTACTGTGGTCAAATTGAGAGGCACACGCAGTATACCTAGTCGTGCCATAAATTCTGTCACAACTTTAAAGTAGCATGAAATCTAAACAATAAAAGATAATATGTTTATTCCAACGAAATTTATTTTAATAAGATATTGCTTATTACATAATAATAACTTTACTCGAAATGACCTCCTTTTGCTCTTATACAAGCTTTTAAACGTTGTGGCCACTGGTCTATAGCGGCACGTACGGTATCCAGCGACATTTGATTTGCTGCTTTCACCAAAGATTTTCTCAGACTGTCTAAATTGCGGTGGGGAGTTCTACAGGCCTTGTTCTCTAACTATGTCCATAATGCATAATCCAGCGGATTTAAATCTGGACTCCCGGATGGCCAATCTTCTTGTGCAATAAAAGCAGGAATGTTGCTGCGAAGCCACTCCTGTGTGCTTCTTGCTTTGTGAGCAGGAGCCCAATGTTATCCACCGAAGAGAGTTTGCGATAGAGGTTTCACAACAACATCTATCACGTTGGTTTGATAAACCGCCGCACCGGTTTTGACTCCTTTTTCGCAAAAATGGAGTGTTGTGACACCTTTATGAGATACACCCCACCAAACCATTACAGAAGCTAGATGATGGCCTCGTTGCACCCTGGGAACCGTTTTTTTAGCTTCTTCTGATGATGTTGCATAAGCCTTATCATTTTGTTTATTAAAAACTTGCTCCACAGTAAAAATTTTTTCGTCGGTAAAGAGGATGTTCTCATGGCAATTGGTTGCGTGCCAAAGCAAGAGACGTTTACATCTTTCCAATCTTATTTCCTTTAACCGAGGAGTCATCATGTGGGCCGTTCACCGACGATAAGCCTTCATATGAAGGTCATCTCGAATGAGTCTACTCATCGATCTTGTGGAGATTTCCAACTCCCTGGACAAAATTTGTTGTTTGCGATGTGGATTTCTACGGATGCGCTCTCGAACAGTTTTTATGGCACTGACTGTTCTAACGGTACGTGGACGACCGGTCCTTGCTCTATCATCTATGCCTGAGGTTTCATTAAATCGTTCTATGGCACTATAAATGAATCTTTTTGTTATTTTTAGCGGTTTCAACAAATTCAAAATGTCAGAAGCACTTTTTCCATACTTATGGAGTGCTATTACAGCGATACGATTTTCCTCCACTCCATGATTACTAGTCAAAGACTGCCACCAAACTGATCGGAATATTACGCCGTACAGTTCATTTGTTATAAAGTTCAACTTAACGGTACAATTCCAGGCTAATTTCTGAGAAAGCGCGCATTAGAAATTGTGTGACAGAATTTATGGCAAGACTAGGTACACACACGGAGAAGTCATGACGGGCGGCATAAGAGAGTGTTGTGCCGTTTGCCGTCACGGCATACGAGTCGGTCGTACTGTAATGTGTGCGCGGTGTGAGCAACGTAAAGTTTACGCGAGATGTACAGGTAGCACGCGCTAGCTGGCATTACATCCTAGCTCGGTGGTTAGGCGTGTGAGTCCTTGAACATCCAATCACACTTACATAATCCGAATCGCGTGCCTGTGGCGCCAGGGGGTTGTGGACTCCCTCAGTCAGATCTGCCATAAATAAAAAAAATCCGAGAAACAGATAAAAGGAAGAGTAACAGGCCTGGTGTTACCTGTTACCCTTAGTCGCAATGAACCATCTTGCACTGACAATTGAAAATGTACCCCCTAAATCGATGGTTCAGCGTCTAACCCACTCCAACCTCACACCTTAGCCAGGTAGGTGTAGTAAACCCAACCTATAAAGGAGGATGCTAAAATAAAAAAAGAAAGCTTATATTACAATTAAAAACAAAGGGATATAGGGAGAAGCGATGAGGGAAGCAATGAGGGGAAGAAACAGCTCCATGGGGGTTTCCTGAAATGAAAGATTTATTTAATACATGCCAAAAACAATTCATATACTGAAATAACTATAACATTCTTTTTTTTTTCAAGCTTCAAGCCACTATGGATATAGACAATTCAATGTAAAACTTAAGGCTAATTGAATTAATCAAGGGCCATTAAAAATATGTCGGTATACTCATAACTAACTCGAATATGAAAAGAACAACAAATTTCTGAAATATGCCTACATTAAATGAGACACTTAACTTGCATTCCTTCGTTTTGCCTTTATAAAAGCAAAAAAAAAAAACAAAACAGAATTACCTCAACCAGTGTTCGGCTTCCAACAAAACCATTTACATATTCGCCATTAATAATTCTGGAAATAACTACAAATCTTTAATTTATATTATAGACAGTGTGTTGATTTAATTATTCTCAGTGCTCAGATTTATATTTTAATATCTTCTGTACATTATGCAATACAATATAATTCTTTAATGCATTTATATCGTAAACACGTTATTATCAAACAGTTCGAGTAATAGATATATTCAAAAAACAGATAACGACAATTCTTGCCTACTGCAGCATGAATAGCTGAACATTCAAGCGAAAAATCTGAAATTTTGGAGCAATTTCGTTCGTATCCGCTATCCCGCGGCCCCCTTGACTGAGTCGTGCAAAACCCAGATCTATGTAAGTAGCTCCAAGCCTTTGAACTTGAGAATATATATGTATGCTGTTCTCTTTTCATATCATTCATCATAACCACGAGTCAGTAGTGACTGCAAGGACTAATCGTTTAGTAAAAATTTCTTGTTTTGCGATAAGAACAATCAAATCTTATTCGTATCGATTGTAAATGGCACTATTCCAAACTCTCCGAGACACATTTTCTCTAATAAGTCCGTATTCGGTGATAGCCAAAAAAAATTTCTATGGTGTACTAGATTTGCCTATAAATATCACTATAAGGGAACAAAGTCTTTATACGTTATCAAATTTCTGTCTAATATCTAAACTAAATGCTTTCGATTTCTTTTCCGTAGAATCTCAATTAGTTTAATTGTTTTTTCATTTATCTCTCTTTTTTCTATTACATTTGACCTGACTTTTTTTTAATCTACCTCGTTTCATCAAGTCGACCTTATCTTGTAAATGCAAATTGCAGTTCGTTATTAATAATTAAGATTTTTGTTTCCGTATAAGGTTCTTCCGCTTTTCGTACAATATAAAGAGGGGAGACATTGTAAGA
This sequence comes from Leptarthrus brevirostris, assembly GCA_964036015.1. NCBI lineage: Eukaryota > Metazoa > Arthropoda > Insecta > Diptera > Asilidae > Leptarthrus > Leptarthrus brevirostris. The sequence goes on from OZ038374.1 coordinate 95,070,778, forward strand.
GTTTTTTTATTTAAACTATCGTCTCTTATAATTTACTGGAATTTAAAAAGACACTAAGTAACTAGGGTTAATAGCAGTGTTATAAATTCTTACGGTTGTATGATGGCTAAGAATACATTATATTAACAATAGTAAAAGCTATACGTAAAACCACCTATCACTTCGATGATTGCCAAATTTAAATGTAATGATTTTCGTCCTGTATAATTTCAATATTTACTTGCTAATCACCTGATACCTGATACAGGGTGTTTCAGGTCTTAAGTGTCAAAATGTGTAGGGTGATAGATCTCAACTAGACACACAAAAAATTGTATGGCAGGGAGGGGGGCGCAATCTCAAGCGTTTGGGAGTTACAGGGTGATTCATAAATTTCAGTTTTTCATGGTATGCACATTACTCTTTTATTTTTGTCTTCTGATCTACCCAATATAGCGACATCAAACCAACTCTAAAAAACTACTATCCCAATAGCCTTTCCAAAATTGTCAACAATACTGATCTTACTCCTACCATTACAAGTACAGTCACTTCCAAAAGTAAAAAAAATGGTTTGCGATTACCTAAAGTTCAGCATTTTCCCAAATTAGTACACCCCTTTTTTATTTTTATTAGTTTGCCCATCTCATTACCTTTCCGAAAAGGTGCAACCTGTCCACGTAGAGAAAATATGTAGAAATTTATACGTAGAAATCCTATCGGAGAATATTATAAAAATTAATACATTAAAGAAATTAAACTCAAATTAATTTTAAAATGCTTTTTATTGAATTTCAAAAATAATCACAATTAATCTTGATAAGTAACAAAAGCCATTAAAAATTTCCACAGCCACTTTGGACGCACGTCAACAATCTCCTTCTAAGTCCCTCTACCTGGTGGTCCTACCAAATGGTTGCCGATGATACCGGCCCAAACATTGACACTGAATCTCTGCTGGAATGAGGTCACCTTTGTCCTGTGTGAATATGTCTTCGACCTAGTATGGAGGTTATGGAAGTTCGTGATATCATTCCTGGTGAACTTACATTCATCTGTCTACAGAATTCGGTCCAGAAACGCTCTGTCGTCAATGTCGCGTTCCAGAAGACAAATGCTAAATTTCAGTTTTCTCTCAGAATCTCCTTCGAGTAGTCCTTGGGCTGGGTGATTATGATATGGACGTAATCTCCCTTAGATGACGAAACTCCTAATCGCGACTAGTGATTATTTGCTGCTCTACGTCGGCAGAAGTTCTCGAAGGTTCGGGTCGTGCCTCCATATCGTGTGAAGTTACTCTTCCTGTTTCTCTTAACCTTTGGAAATTCCGTGTAAATACCCCTCTGTGGGGTGCTCGCCGGCTAGGGAATATCCTTTGACAGTACAGCTGCTCTCTCTTTTCCGTCTACTACTTCATAAATGTAAATAATATCTGTGTATTCCTCAAATGTAAATGCTACCATTTCTTAATAATGTTTGCTGAAAAACATCCATACTTATTGATTTGTTTTTCAACTATGATAGGTATTTTTGCTGACTGTCCCTTATTTATAGCAAAATTTCCATCAGGTTTGAGTAACAGAACGCCAAGGGCGAGAATTCTAGCTACCACAAACTTATTATTATTTTTGAATCAATAATTATAATTAATTTACTGTTAACCCACAACACAAATTTTCTACCTTTTATCTTAAAAATTTTGTTTCTTTAAATAATTTCCTACCTAAGGTGCAATAAAATAATTAGCCACCTAGGGAGTTCTAAGGATGCGGTTTCTCTAATCCTGTGTCTACCTGGCCATGTTGTCTTTTTTTTTAGAAAGGTAATAAGATGGGCAATCCAATAAAAATAAGAAAGAGGTTTACGAACTACATGAATTTCGGAGGAAATTTGGGAAAATTCAGAATTTTAGGTAATCGCAAACCATTTTTTTTTACTTTTGGAAGTGACTGTACGTGCAATGGTAGGACTTTGATCAGTATTGTTGAAATTTTTGGAAAGGCCATTGGAATAGTAGCTTTTTAGCGTTTGCTTGATGTGGCTGTTTTGGGTAGATCAAGAGATAAACATAAAAGAATAATGTTCATACATAAAAAACTCAAATTTATGAATCACCTTGTAACTCCTAAATGGTTGAGATTGCCCCCCCCCCCCCCCCCCACTGTCAGACAATTTTTTGTTTCTCTAGTTGAGATCTATCACCCCACTCATTTTGGAACGGCAGATCTGAAACACTCTGTATATTCAAGTTAACTTCCTTTCTCATTCTGGAGTGCTGGATCCTCTGGATCGATAAGTATACAGGTGAAGGATGGAATTTTCTTCCTGGCGGGCTGAATGAGGGTTGCCTGGAGTCACAACGATTACCACACCGGGCGGCGTTATATATGGGCACCTTTGGGGGGAGTTATCGGGCCTCAATAGGGTTGACAATTTGACAGCTGCGACGCTGGTGGGCCCAAAAATATGATTCCCTTATGCTATTTCAAGCTAGGGATAGATTTTTTTGTCATCAGAAAGGTCTTGTACCACAATTTATTTAAAAACAATTACCATTTGGGGGTCCAGCCCTAGACGGCTAAGTGGGGCGTCGGAATGGTTTGAGGCAGGCTACCACGATTACAACGACAAGCGAGCACTTAATAACATCCCTGCCACGGAGGAAAGGTGTGAAGTCGCCGTGTAAGATGGTGGGTGGGAAGACTTAAGCTGGGAGAATTATTCTCCAGCCCAGTTGCAGGGTAGGCAACCTCAAAAGTACATGGGTACGCTCGCATGGAAATAAACTCGTGTTCTGCGCTAGCTATCTCATAAGTGGCGCTAGTTAAATAGTAAACGTCATTTGTCTCACATTACATTACCCACAAGGCGCACCAATTGATGTTTCAAATCAAAATATTTTAATTTTTCTCGCAAAATTGGGCAACGTTTTATATCAAAAAAATTTAGAAACTGAACCTATTGCCTTTAGTTTATGTTTAACGAAGAAAAAATGTTTTCACAACGGCAGTTCAAATTTGAAAGCAATCGAGCCAATGGTTTCAACGTTATCATTTCAGGCAGCTGTAAAAAAGTTTGAAGTATGGTGTGGATTTTGCCTGCTCGCCGGATTTGTAAATCACACAAATCATCACAATTTTCGCAATATTGAGAATTTTGAATTGAAATTTTGTTTACTAATTCTAAAGATTACTAAAATCTAGAAAATATTTACTGGTCATACCTAGATGTGGGCTTACCGATATATAGGTACTGTCTACTAGAGTCGTGCATCAGATATTATAAACCTGCGCAGATACTTGTGAACCTAAACTGATAACGCAAGTAGAGTTAAAATTCTTGTAATTGCATCGGCAGTCGGAAGTAAATAATATACGTTACCTTACTGCAGTCACAGGTACAAGTGAACAGGTAAACCACAAGGTAACAGGTAACTGTGACATATGACTATAAACAAAGTTGCATCCTTTCTCTTTTTATGGAATAGTATACAACATATCGCCAATATAGAGTACCTATAAATTGCGTATGTAAGAAAAACTCTGTTATTGAAGTATTATCTGCTTATAACGTTGTAACATGATTCTATTCGTTTTGTACATCCTATGGGGAATAGCTATTCTAGTAAGATTTGATGTGCGTTGGATGAAAGCATGTCGCTAATTTTAGTCATATTAAGGTAGACACACGCTCAATTATATTGCGCAGTTTTTCAGTGATTAAGAACTGAATAGGAGCTTACTGAGCAGCAATGTTTGAGTACAGTTCAGTTTTGTTTGATTTTATGGAATTAAATTAAAACTATAAAAAACAGATAACAATGTAGAATTAAAACTTGTTTGTTATTGATTAACACTCGTATATATTTATAAATTTACTGTAAAGTAAGGACATTTTGTTTATTACCAAAATATAAACAGCGGAGAAATTTACTAAGCACATTTTGTCTTTTCACAAACAAATTTCTTCTATAGTCACAAGTAACAGTTACTTGTTTATTTGCGTTACCTGCTTTAACAGTTATCTGTCCGTGCAGATATACCTGTTTATCTATACCTGCAGTTACAAGTTGAGTTATTATACCAGACCTGTGCAGATACAGTTCTGCAGTTAACTCAGGAACATTAAACTTGCAGGTACAAGTACAAGTTGTAAAACAAGTATATACCTGTGCAGAACTCTGCTGTCTACTGGTAAGGAATTGGGTAAGACGAAGAGCAGTGACGTTCTCTGGCTTCGGAGGCCAAGACCCACTTTGAGTCGATCAGCTGAATAAGTAAGTAATCGTGGGTTTTAATCAGACTTTAATAAAACCGGGGGACAAGTGATAATCAAAATCTGATTCGCATTTGAATTGAAAAGATGAGGTTAACTATTGCTTGGGCGCCAGGTTTTATTTCAGTCTGACTAAACTAAACTTATTCAGCTGATGCCTCAACCCAAAGTGAATCTTGGCCTCCAACATCAGAAATCGCCACTGCCCTTGGTTCTACCCGAATACCCTTTGCTAAGGACGCCCTCATTGTGCCTGCCATTGAATAAATCAACAACTGGAGACACCAATAGTGAGCTAGTTGTATCCAATTACTTGTATCCGCATATAGTTTTTCCTGATGTGTAACGGACAGAATCCGTGTTTTTATATGGGTTTTTAATTATAAGCTCTTTACCGAGGATTAAAAGAAGACTTTTGTATGGCTTGGTAACAGTAAGTACGAGTACAATCGCAAAATTACACACAAGCCTCACACCATACGGGGTAAAATGTGACATACGGCGATCACAAAATTGAAAGCAACAACGCCCGCGAATCGTAGAGGTATACCTCTTCCAGTTATTGATATTTAATTTAGTATCATGAGTCACGATAGCGTTACCGATCGTTTTTATCAGCATTCTCGCGGGCCTTACAATATTTTACAATATTGAAACGTACCTAGGATGAAAGCTAGCGTATGGTCTAGTGAGGACCTGGAGTACTCTGGTCACAAGGTTATCGCCTACGCCGATTAGAGTGCCCTGATTTGTTCAGGAAAGCACCCAAACACATATTATCATGGAGTGATGGGTTTGGTCTGGGCATAAACTCGGACAAGACAGAGTTAATACATACTTTTTTCTCGGAGACATATTGCTCCTCCTATGAATTTCCCTATACTAAACGTGGTTAGGCTAAAAATCAGGTTAAATATCTAGGTCTGGTCCTACGTATAAAATTTACCTGCAAGCCTAACATCCAGGAAAGAGAACGGAAGGCTACAGTGGCGCTGTACTCCTGTAAAAATACAATAGGGAAAATATGGGGTATGGAGCCACGCATTGCGCATTGATTCTACACAAGTATCATACGATCTTTACTCACTCATGAGGTGTTCGTTTGATGGCTGGTGCTGCATAAAGCAACCCACTATAAGGTTCAGAGGATGGCAACACTACTAATAACGGGTGTCCTGAACACTATTCTCGACCTTTAACCGGTGGATCTCTTCGGTAAGCAAACCGCTTTCTCAGCTGCCATTAGGCTTAACTCAGTCCAGACCTGGAAAGGAACTGACTTCGGTCACTCCAAAATTCTAGACGGAAGAGCAGCCAGCAGCATTGACTATACCACGCCCAAGCCTTTCTTCAGAACAAAATTCGATAACTCCTTTCCCACCAAATCAGAGTGAAAGGCAGGTCCACCTCAATGGGGGGAGTCAGTGTATCTCTACACTGACGGTTCCAAATCGGAAGTCAGAGTAGGTGAAGGTACCTCAGCACCCGACATATATGGCCAACGCTTGACCCTAAACGGTCAAGAGAGCTCATCTTAATCGGATGCAGATTAATTAGCATTACCGTGGCCCTTATTACGGGCCACTGTCTCATAAGTAGACACGCCGTTAAACTTGGCGCACCTTGAAGCGATTTCTGTTGGAGTTGCCATGACGAAGGAGAAGAGGAAACCATACACCACTTCCTCTACAACTGGTTTTGATGATCCTGTTTGCTCAATATTTATTTAATTGTTATTTTGATATTATTGACTTAAATCTGTGAAGTAATCAGTTGAAGAATCAGCTCAGATTAAAGTCTTTTCTTCTGTATTATGTTGTACTTCTTTGTTAGACTTTGACGAAACCAAATTAATAAATAAATATAGTAAAAGTGATTCCTTCCACCCCTCGCTATCCTAATTCTAGGTCAATTTTTTTATCAGAGTACTAATGCGATAACGTACCAGAGCAGCAGCAAGGATCATCGAAATCGCTCCATACGTTAAGAATTTAGGTGCCACGTGTTTCCCCATCCCCAAGCGAGAACCAACCACTTTAATTCAAATTGTTTTTATTTGAATTTTATCTTGTAATATACAGTCTTATAGCAAGGTATAGGTAAAAAACTTTCGAGAATATAAAGAAAGAAAATCTGAAAGTACTGAAATTTGGAATATAATGTAAATAAATGGCATGGTTATTAAATATAAAAAACAGAACAAAATCAACCTGAATTACATTAAAAAGTGTTCTAACAAATTAAGTCGAAAGTCCTAACTGCTCAGCTTATTGAGTTCAAGTAGTAGAGAATTCCAGAGTCTAGTGGCTGGCTGAAATATTGGCGTTCTCTCGGCATGGTCGTGAACGTGTTATAATTAGATTTATAACAAATATTATAGTACAGAATTTTAAATAAGTATTGATCATATGCCTTTAAACAAAACACTTATAAAATCGCAGAGTGAAAAGCAACATTGAGCTTGCGTGCAGAAACGAAGTCCATTCCACAAAAAACTTCACACCTGTACGTTAACAGAGGAACTAGTAGTATTTTATTAAAATTATACGAATTTCGAGGTTCCTGATAAGAACAGTTACCGTAAGATGACGTACACTTTACCGACCACACAACTTACATGTTTGGTTCAATTTATTAAATGTTAATCCTAGGTTTTCGATTGAAGCTTTAAATAGATTAACGATTTTGTCAAGCTACTAAAATGAAAAAGGGGACATATCAGTTCTATAGAAAATAACAGCATTAGATTTCTATGCATTTAACAGAAATCCAGCATTTTGAGGTTATTGAGATACGACGCCAAGATCGGTATTCTTACGCCGTATAGCGTCTTCGATTAGAACTGGAGATATATTGCTGGATATCATTAGCATATAGATGATGCGCGCAATTACGCAGTACTACCTTTTTAAAAGAAAACAAAAAGTAACGGACCAAAAATGGACCCTTGAGGAACTCCACTGCACAGAGGAAGGAACTCAGAGGCAGAATTATCACAAAAAATCTTCTGCCAGCGACCTTTCAGATATGATCAAATCAACCCACATGCAGAACTGGGCAACGAAAAATGGGAGGGAAGTTTTCGAAGTAATCTAACATGGTTTACTCGATCTTTGAAAGTGCAGAATTGTTAAGGGAATTTATCTTGTCTTCGGTTTTTTATAACAAGATTCGCTTAGGTCTGTAACCTGACTGCATGTTTTATCTCCCTCTATTTCCCGTTAATTGTTGTAGGGCACTGGGCGGGAGAAGAACTTCACCCGATTCGAGACAACGAACACTGACAGTTCTTTGTAACCCCCATGGCATTTTTATCGAGATCAAACCTTGTATTGTGAAGGCAGATTGTAAAGTAGATTGAAAAAGGATTGAATTAGTGAAGTGAATAAAAACTATAAACATTTGTGATTGAAAATAAATGTCTTAATTAATCCGCCGAGCCCAAAAAGCCCTAAACTACGTTTCAATTGTGGGGTCAGAAGTGTGATTAATTAAGAGAGACTAACAAGTGAATTTTACCAAAAATAAAATTGTATGGTTGTGAAAATAAAGGTTGAAGGAATATAGAGAACAAAAAGCGTTACATACAAAATATTTAATATTTTTTAAATTTTTGCACTAACGTGTAATGTTCATAAAATCAAGAATTTTTGTTATATAAGTTTTTTTTAATGACAAATGATCAGCAGCTTTTTGCCCACCCTATAATTACCCATCCCTTATACAATCTTTAGAATTAAGACATGGCAACCAACACATGCAAGAGGTCTACCGTCTTCAGCTACGGAGCCGGGAGCAGAAGAAGAGACGTTGCAGCAGTTATGTGCAGATATAAAAAAGCTGCTACTTTTGTCCTATCGTAGTGTTAAGATTATTTCAACGAGGTTACAAGTGTAGCATTTATTAATTTGCAGATCATAACCTGAGCAAGCAGTGCAAGCAACTGTGAAGAACAGAAACGCTGACTCTCTGGCTTACACTCTGCCTTATGGGCAGCGAAGCAAGCCTGAAGAAGTACTGAAAAGAGTGAGCGAAACAAAGAAGCGACAGAGTTGTAAGTTCTACATCAACAGGGAAACGAATAATTACCAACTCTGCGGGGCAGGCGTTGGCCAGTGGAATCGGCGCTCCTGGCATCATCATCAACATTAAGAAATTGTAGCGGAACGCTAACAGCTTAGTAATAAAGTGGGGGTTTAAGAGATTCTTGAGTGCGATTATGTTAGACGCTGAGCCATTCACAGTACTCCGGCGTAAACAAAAGTACGGTCAACTATACCTGATGTTAGATAGGTACAGACGGCGTAACTGTTTTCCCGCTAGGGTTTTTGTGCTTTAAATGCTCTCAATTGGTGGCTTTTTCGCTGTTTTCATTTTTCACAAATACTAACAGTGTTTAAAAAGAAGCATCTGCTTCCCGTAAATATCAAAGACGTTAAAACATTTTCCAGAATTACTATACTTATAGTATAACATATTTTTCACAGCACATTAAAAATTCGCAAGTACAATCTTTGAAATTCTAAACTTGACAGCGACTCGAAATAGTCATGTAAAGGAAAATCATTCCCTTGGGGAAGTATGCTGGAGTACTCTGCATGGCCTAATGGAACGCAGCTGTTTAAAACAACTGGATTTGTAACGAGAATCGATAATTGATACATTTTGAGAATTTTTGGACCGGTGAAGTCTATGGGGAAATATTAATGGCCGTATCTCTGGGCGACACTTGATTTTCATACAGGTTTCTTATCAAAAATATAACGGATGAGAGATTATTATGACTCTGAAATCGAACAGTTACTCGAAACTGAACATCATGGAATATGAAGACGTCGAGCTTCCTCCTTGTACAGAAACCTTAGTATGAGCAAAAGTTCTTGGTGATACTGAGAGCTATCGATTATATCTAATAGGACCAGATCGAAATGTTGCCGTAGGAAAATGTTTAGTGACTATCGATGAGAAAAAGGAAGTTTTGGTACGAATCCTAAATTCCCGTGAAAAGCATCGAATTCAAGAATGAGGAAACAGAAGAGACTTTTGACTAAATACTCTGTCCTGATCCAAGTAGTTTTCGCTGTTAGACTGGTAAGTCGAGGTTCATCCAATATTCATCAGGTTCATCCATAAAATTCTGATATTTGAATTTGGATTTGGAACGCGTCATCCAAACTGAAACTGAGCTCTAAAAAGTGTACACTCTTCGGAGACCAGGTCAAATATCTTGGGCAGAAATCAAAAGGGCAAAAAAGAGTGGTAGTGTACTACAGCGGAGCTCTATCGAAACAAGACAGAAATTATTGTGTACAAGTAAAGAGCTCTTCTTCCTTTACGGTCAGAAATTCACAATCCGAAAAGATCATGCAGTGCTGTGGTTGATACAAGTTAAAAACCTTGAAAGGCAAGTGACAAGTGGCTAGGAAGACTTCAATCGTATAGTTCCGATATTTGATTGATTGATTAAATTTGGAGGTGCGAGGTTCTCAAGCGCCGCGGCCACTAGGGCCTATTGTGCTAACCCTCTCAACTCCTTATAGTAAGCCGGTCCCTCCGAAGAAATTCAACAGCTCCCGCAGTTGGCAGTCCTTCAGCCCGCTCGGTACCAGGGTTGGTTTCCCAAATAGGCTAAATCTGCTCCTGGCTACTGCAGGGCATTCACATAGCACATGTAATGGGGTCTCATCCTCCTCCAGACAGAGTCTGCAGGTGGGGTCGATGGCTCTGCCTATCCTCACCAGGTGCTTCCTTAGCTGACAGTGGCCGGTAAGTAGGCCTGCCAGGATATTAGTCATAGGAAGGGTTGATCCCATGAAAATGCAGATGCCGTTTCACGACGGGCATGTAAACTAAAATTTTAATACTGTTACCCATCTGAAAGGAAAATACGACTGGGTTACTTTAGTAAATGGTCAGAAGGGTATCCGATCCCAAATCAAGAAACACAGACGGTGGTGAAGGAGTTAGCGACGAACTGGAACCGGTGATCCTTACACGCATCAAGGATGTGGTTTACAGGACACGGCAAGGACCGAAAGAAACAAAGATCACCCGTCACATTGACAGACTGAAGTCATACCAAGAAGATACAACTATTCCGGACGAACAGTTCTAAGTGGGGGCATTATAACGTGCACTGCATGAGCCGTAGACTGAGTGATTAAAACGAAATCAAAACTAAAAACTGTATACATTTGTGTTTGAAATAAGCTTATTAATTAACCCGCCGAGCCCAAAGAGTCCCAACTACGTTACGATGCTATGACTTTGGATAGGTATCATAAAAGTAAAAAAAATTTTTTCAGGACATTTTAGATTTAACCATTCATTTACGAGATATTAAATATCAAATAAATTAATAGCAAATTTTGCTTTTAAAGTTCCGATCAAAGCACCGGACAATATGTTCACTATCGATGGAAAATTTATGAAAAATTATTAAAAGGAGCATTTAGTTAGTCAAAAAAACTTATATTGGACAAAGGAAGCGTAAAAAATTTAAAAATAGCTCTATGGAGCCTATCTTATTTTTGCCCAACACGCTCTTAACCTTTAAGCTTTTTTTTAAACTCGGTTTAAAGTGTTAAACATAAAATTTAAAAATAATTGTTGCTTTGTTTACAACGCTTTTCTTAAAAATATAGTAAAATATAAAGCCGCGGACCGTTTTTATATTAGAGAAGGCGCTGGGACAAAATCCTCTTAATTTTCTACAATACTTGTGCGCGTAATCACACTTTGGCTTGTTATTATGCAGAAGTACTTGAACAAGAACCACTTAAAATCATCGTGCATCCTTAAGGTTACTTAAAGTCCAACCTTTTTTAAAAACTCCATTAAATGCATCAATTACTTCACTTTAATTAAATTTACTCATCTTATATGGTTCATTTGCTTGTGCTTAAGATCTTTACACGAATATTGTTTGCCAAATATGCGGAAAATGGGTCCTTTTCGCAATTCATTTATATTTAAATTTAAATGGAATTTAATATGCTTGGAGATGACAGCAACCCATAACAATTAATAGATCGCACGGAACCCGGTCGATAAAGGTTCCATGTAAGCTCTTTCAATATAGCCGCATTTCCAACTTTTTGTCAATCAGGAAAATCTCTGCGGGTCATTCACTATGCAAAATGAAACGTTACAGTAATGACATTTTATTGAACTCGACAAAACCATTCTTCCGTGAAGAGCAGGCAAAATTGATTTTTTTTCATTAAATTTCCAGCTTTTGGACAATGTTTTTACAGCGACTCTCTTTCTGTTGTTGTCGTATGCGTTGTATGCATAATTAATGAGATGTTAATTAAGTTGTCTGACATTTAGTCCATTGGCGAAATGTAGCCCTCATCGTTGCTTCACAGCCCCAATATATATCCGTTCAAGGCTCCATGCAATTTGTCCCAATATTGTTGCCTGGAGCGCATATAGGGCTCTTTGCTTGCATTTTGCAAGCACATTTTACCCATCCTAAAACTGGCGGATAATAGGAAAGTTGCAATTTATTAAAAATTTAACTTTCAATAACAAGCCTCATCTTTCCACTTATATCCCAAGCTGACGGGTTAATCCCGACATATTCCTTAAGCTGTGTTAGGCTCTGCATGCTAATATTAGGTCAGAGCCTCCAGAAAGCACATCAATGGCGAATGGAATTTTCGCATACCAAAAATTCTCTGCAGCCTCTATACACAACGTCCATATTAAAATCTATACTACATGAAAACGGAGAAGAATATCCTGTCCCATCCCGGCTAGAAAATGTGTTGGTGCTAAAAATGATCAGTTTTAGTGGAAAATTAATTCGTGCATTGATTAAACTTTTTTAGCACCAGAGCAATGCTGCACAAACTTTGGCGACTCAATTTAGCGGATGGAATGTGTTGTTATATTTTGGTCCATCCGAGATTGCCATACTCTGTTTAACCTAATTTTACCATAATTTATTTAAATTGTTTTGGATACACAAAGTTTGGGTCCGGTCTGGGCAAAGCTTGTTACGGACATCGACCCAGCGTTAATGGATAATTTATGTCACTTTCCCCATGGAGCTTGTTCATAAAATGACATTTTGACCTGTCACTCGATAATCTAATTATTAACAACTCGATGATTATCGCCTAAATATTTCAAATGTTTAAGATTAAGTGGGCAATAAATCTTCATTCTCTTCGTTTCAGTTGCATGCCTTACGTCGTCTAATGCAAGGAGGTCCAGATCATCCGAAAGCACCTCTGGGGAACAATTTCAGACCTCCTCAACCCTTGTTACATAGGCCAGTGAGGACAAATATAGATTTTCGTACCAAGCAAAACGGTAAAGTGTGCCCTACCATGTATAGAGATGTTCACTATAAAGGTGAGTTCGGTTTTAATTAAATTTAAAGTGCTCCTATTAATTTATTGGTTTTTATTTAATTACAGCCAACAGCTGGAAACAACACTGAAAACTATTTACGGGGAGCTTCCATTATTAGGTTAAGGCAAGAGAGTAATGAAAATAAAACCCTTTTTTACGAAAACAAAAATGATATGAACGCAAACCCACCCATACATAATTAGACAATTTAACATTTGTTCTGTGAGAACTTTGGTAGGCGGACAGTATTGATAATAATATGTATGTTTTCCATTATTTTACTCAAATTGATTATTAAGAGGGTAAGCTTCTAAGCAATTGATTATCTTGAAAAAGAAATATGAAGCGAAACATTTTATGGGAAATGTTCAAATGGGCTTAGATACAAGTTTACTCATGCCGACATTTAATAAAGGATTTACCACCCCACCCCTCATCTTAATTCTACAGAAATTTAGCACAAATATTGAAAAAAATATTCACTGAATTGAAAATTCAGTATAACTTGAAAAATAACACGACGTTGATGATAATTTAATGAACTTTTGATGACTGCTTGGCATTTATTTATTTATTTATTTACATATTTTTCAAATACAAAATAACGGAGAAGCAAATCTTTAGTAAACTAAAATGCAACAGTAGATTAGATTAAGTTTAGATTTATTTAAAGTATTTTTGTTGCTATGGAAGAAAGGGAAACAGGGCGATATTAAACTTAACCCAGCTGATCTCTGATTTGAGCTCTAGATAAGTGAAAGTCAATAAATACACATGCTTATTAAATAAGCGATACATTAAAGTTATTGACTCATGCGTGCCATAGCTACGGCTTGCTTATGCCCTTAACGAAAGTGACAGAACCGATAAACCCAAGGAACCCAACATTTTAAGGGAACTTATCACACCACAAACAAAAACGATTGCAGATGTTTTACGTCTGGACTCAAAAGTCTCCAAAGAAAGAAGCATAAGCCGACCAGCGAATGGAGGCGGACGGAGAGGACCGGTCTAGAGAAGGCCGCGAAGAGCGTACCTCACGAATCTGCATTAGACATTCTCAATGCGAACAATGTTAACTACATAGAAAGGAGACCGAACTAGATTGGCATACTGTAGGATTAACCTAACAAAAGTGCATTAAAGGAGCTTGTAACTTTTCAGACCGCCGTAGCTAGTCCCAAGCCTTACGGAGAAGGGAAGATGGAAACCCAGGCGGCAGTCAGAACACCTTGGCCTAAAGAGAATATATGCGCTATGCATAGATAGGCTTGTAACCCGATTATTTGAAAACCTGCCCATAGACACGAAACGTCTAGTACGCCTCGGATAACTCGGACTGATTTTGTGAGGGCGAATGTTGGCTATAAACACCGGACTACGATGGAACATGAGAACTCTATAGGAGCGATAAGTGGTCAAGTACAAATACATATTGTAGGGTTAAGCGAAACTAAATGAAGAGGAAGTAGGAAGTTTACATCACGCACATCTAAAGCCGTACGGTTATACTCTGGTCATGAGGAATTAGATACACCCCGTATAACAGGTGTAGGCTTGTTGCTAACCAAGCTTTCCCCCCAATCACAACTGGCTTGGTAACCAATATCCGACTCAATTATTGTCGCCACATTCTAGGCCGGCGTACGTCATATCTCAATAATTCAATGTTATGCACTGACGGAGCAAGCAGATATAACAACTAAGGACGCCTTCTACCAGCTCATTGGTGACACCTTTGCTAAGGCTCCCAAACGTGATATAAAAGTAGTCATGGGGGATCTTAACGCTAAAATTGGCTCGAAAAACATCGGCCTCGAACATGTAATGGGGCATTTTAAACTCGAAAACAGGGACGCTAATAAGGAATTTATTGTGGTGAATTCTTAAATGCTATCTAACATTCTCCAAACGGCATAATAATCTCTACGGAAATGCGTCTAAAGAAGTGTAAGGCGTGACAAGTGCAACTACATTAACGCGTTACCAGAAAAGGCATAAAAAGCGGCCTACCGTGGTAACAGCTGAGATCTTTACAAGATTGCCAAACTGAATATTCTCTGAAAGATACCAATGGATCCCTGTTTGTCACGGAGGAACATCAACTGCGGAGGTGGAGCGTATATTTTGTTTAAGTCTTAACCTTTGGACCGTCGAATACCTCTTTACGCTAGTCTGAACATCCGCCGGCTGCAACGAACATTTACATCATAACTCGGACAAGATTGGAATTGGGAGACTCAATTAAGTCGATGGACTTCGGTCCATGGGACTGCCGATCAGTAGCGGAGGGTGTGAATGGTGGATTGTATAGACGTGGTCGTGAAATTTCGTTTCCTACAGGTACGTTCATACCAGCGAGTCTTCTGACGCAACGATAACTTAATTTCGCATTTATGTGTAAGTTCTATGGGGGGTAGCGATTCAGGGGAACAATATTATCTGTTTTCGGTCCGTCCACCATATCCGCATAACTGGCCCCGGATCTGATCTCTACGATTATGAACTGGGACAGAATGCAACCAACATTACATTTGCGATGGAGTGAAGTTGGCTACGGGGAGTTAGTAGATTCGGTGTTCAGTAATGCTCAAGGTGTAACGGCCGATACATGACAACTTACAGTTCTTGGAGATATCATTGATGCTTCTGAGAACACACTGATACCCACCCACACCACACAATTAAACGAATTGGTAGATACAGCACGAGGGCGTTTTAGTCCTTTCAGCACTGATGTGATAAACGATTTCGTACTGAATCGCCCACCGCAAACGACAATTAGTACACTGACTTCATGTCGGCTGCGTGAGCTCTTTGTAAGAATAAATCCTATGGATCACTTAAGTGTTAATAGATGGCCCGCATATCTTGTGGTAAATTTGGGAGTAATAGGGAACATAACAAGTAGAGTGATCTATAGCTATCCGTCCAATTACCGAGACTCTTCGTCCATCCAAACCAGCTGTCACATATCGATCGAGGAATTCAGTGCGTGCAAGGTTGGTTGTGGGGAAAGAACCCTCTTCCACTTCACTTGTCCGACGTTGTGCGAAATTAATAATCTTGTTCGATACATCTGCCAGCTTATCTGCCCAACATTCGGCATAACAAGAACAAGCCAAGCTTATATAAGGATAAGCCTTATCCTTACACTTGCCTAGTCAGCAATTCATCTGTACTACACGTGGATCAAGCCTGGGCACGTGCACAAAACAACCATTTTGTTGCACGATTGAGGAGGCGATTGCGGCTAGAGTTCCTGGCAAAATAGACCGACAATTCAACTGCACCTGGCAACCTTTATCGTCGGTGTGGAACGGAAGCCTCGTCTTTCGCTGGGAATAAAAGCCCACAGACTTGCAGCATACTTGCAAGTGCTGGGGGAAGAATAAGTCTCATACAGGGATCGTAAATCTGGGAGCATGATGGGAGCAGTTTGCAGACGTCAATGAATTTAGAAAAGTGGCGATTGGTTCTATGGAGATAGTATCTGATTGGGAGCACCGGTTCTCGAAGTTGGAACTTCGCCTAATGCTGCATCTACCCTTTGGGAACACTCAGGTCATCATGTTCTCGTTTGATTTTACCTCGGTTTCGGGCTATTGTATATGTTCGTTAAGGTTTAGCTCTAGGTTTTGTTTTGGAATATTTTCAAAAATTTTGAGAACTTCTACCTTCTACCCTTTGGGAACACTCGGGTAATCATGTTCTCGTTTGATTTTACCTAGGTTTCGGGTTATTGTGTATGTTTGTTTAGGTTTAGCTCTAAGTTTTGTTTCGGGATTTTTCAAAAATTTTGAGAACTTTTCTTAGAGGCATTTCAAAATATCTTTGTATTTTCTGTTTATTTTACAAGCTTTTACCTTCAAGTTTATGGGTCCTTCTTATTTAACCTATTTGCAGTAATGTAATATTTTGAGCCATTTTTGTTTTGTTCTTTTTGGTCTTTATTATTAATTTTTATTCATTTGAGAAATGCACATTTCCAAAGAAACGTTTGTCATATCAGTTGTAAATATAATTGTGAACAATTTTATCCTTCATGTACGTATTAAAAACATTTGCTACCTTTAATATTAAAGTCCTTCAGTTTTCCGTAAAATGTACTTTCAGGGTACAATTTTATGATCGGCATGTGTAATCTCGTGTCACCAATAAATTTAGTTTAAACATGATAATATGTACACAAATGTCCAACGAATAAATAATTATGTAATTTACCATCACGTCACGTTCTAAAATAGCCGAGATTCCAAATAAACCAAAGTTCTCACATCGACGAAATTAGTGTTATTAAACATATCATCTAAAAACTGTTTGGTTCAACTAACGTAAAATTTCCGCAAATAAATCACTTAATGCGCCCGTGTGCACACCAAAAAAAAAAAGGAAGAGCACTGTAAATAGAGCATTTATAGATAAAATATGAATTTAAGCAAAATCATACGTGCATATGGGCGACGACAGCTTTACCATTGAACTAGGCCGCTTTGATATCAAAATTATGAATATTATGAATTGTGCATTAAATCGCTGTTTAAAGCGTTCCACATACGTGAATTCTTGCGTAGCCATCAATCTCTGAAAAATACGTCATTATCAGATGAATGTCTATAGCGCAATTATTTACAATATTCGACGGCTGTAATTAACATACCGCATCAATTCATTAATTACGGTTAATCGATCAAATTGAACCTCATCCGATTACGTGTATTTTTAATACTATTACCGAAGAGCAAATTGGAAAGGACTAAAAATTCAATTGAATGGCAGTGCCATAAACGCGTTAATGTAGCAATTAATTGGGATTTAAGCGTAACGTGAACGTTATTTAAGAGTCCTTGTACATACCCTACATACTCAAACAAATACAACCGATGAACGTAAATTAATGTTGCTTTCGTAGGCATTTGTATTATATGAACAAAGAAAACTATATCATATTAAGTAAGGAGGAGATTATAAATAAAATTTAAGTGAAATTATTAAAGCTGACTTTTATTTAATTTTTTTTTATTCAGAAACTTTATTTTATATTAACACCTAATATGCCGAACAGGTTGGAATGTTGTTAAATAAGGTAAGTGGACTTTGCAATTTTTTTTGCCTTTATCCAAACATGTAGATTTGAAGATGGAAACAGTCTTCATTTTATTTTAATATAGGTAAGCTATTCCAAATTCTGATACCTTGAATGTAAATAATCATAACGAGTGCAGAAATATATGATTAAGGAAGGAACTCGAAAAGTGCTGATAAAGCTAAGATATCCTAATTTCTCGTTAAGATAACCAACGGTGGTGCACATTTAAAATTATGTAAACCATCAAACAAATTCAAAAGTCGATGTACAGGGTGTTTCACATTGCGTGTGTAAAAGTAAACGATCTGGTAGGTGTGGAAGAAAAAAAATTGTATGGGAGGGATGAGATTTTATCAAATTCTACCTGCCTCCTAAGATGTTTTATGGTAATAAAATTGAATGAATTATTAGATCTGGTATAAAACACATACCGTAGGTCATAAAATAAGGGACTATTCGAAAACGTCGGAAAACAAGTGCATCAAAGCAAACGTGTAGTGGCAGCACCGCTACTCATGCGCCAGAATTAGCATATTTACAAAGCATTCACAAATGATAGTAGAGAATCTGAACAGCTGCATTGAAGAAATTGTCTAGATCAGAAAAAAGATAGTGAAAATCATGTTCAACGTTATCAGCAAGGTTTTTTTTATACGATGTGGCCAAAGCCTAGGGGACAACCCTTCGGAGGAAACTTGAATGGCTTGGTTTTCCATTGCTGCGAGCTAGACAACAGTCCAGAGACGAAGTGGATTATTTTAATTTCTTAAAAAAGGCTCACGGGGAGACCTGGTCTATAACCTCGGACCCATGACATGGTGGTCCTGCCGGTCGACGAATTGATCCAACTCCGTCTGTATGTTAGATTATTATTGAAACTTGGTTCAAGCTTGTTTAATTTTCTTGAAGTTGACGTCAAAATTTCTTCCGAAGACGCATTCTGGACTTTTCCTGCTTTGCTCTCTGTTGTAGATTGGGGTTCATTTGACTCGTTTGCTTTCCCTTCGCTTTCAGCACTGTTCAAAGAACCTCCTTGAATGTGTTTGGTACCATGCTTCTGACCAAATATTTCATAAAACTCCCACCGTGTTGCACCCCTGCCTGGCACTTTGTTTGTTCTTTTAATCTTTTCATAAGTAATCAAAAGGTTAAATTTTCGAGAAATCTCCAAAGTAAATAGATAGTCCGTGTCAA
This sequence comes from Leptarthrus brevirostris, assembly GCA_964036015.1. Lineage (NCBI taxonomy): Eukaryota > Metazoa > Arthropoda > Insecta > Diptera > Asilidae > Leptarthrus > Leptarthrus brevirostris. Next base: position 95,089,679 of record OZ038374.1, read on the forward strand.
AAAGTGGTAAATGCAATAGAAACTTTGGAAGGATTTGTTTGTAATCCTTCCAAAGTTTCTATTGCTTGCATTTACCACTTTTAAATTGTTCCTCAAATTCAAATAAATTTTAATTTTAATACTCGTAAATATCTTCTAAGATCACTTTACCTTTCTTCCATTTTGTACAGCTTTTGAGGAAACAAACCTACGTTCTTTCAATACAAAAGCAATACCATTTTAACAGCTGCGCATATGCACTTGGTTCATTGGCAAAACTACGCATCTGGTACGTTTTTGGACAACTGCACTGCATTGCATAAAAGTTTTTGGACAAGATTCAAATGCATTTTCAAACGGGCCCTAATTGTTTTGTAAACGTAAAGATTTGATTTGTTGTACTTGGAATGGAAATCCTATGATATCTAGGTATAAAATGAGATCTAAACGCAGTGCGATTTTGAATAGCTCGCAATATTTCAAAGTGAGAAGTCGTTTTAATAGTTAATAATGGTGCAATTTACTATTAAAGAATTCGCGGACATAAGCTTCTGTTTCAGATTTAGCAACCGAAATTCCCGCGAAACAGAGTATGAATATCACCGGCGATTCCTAAAAAGAACACAATCATCGAGAGGTGTTTTTCTAAGAGGGTTTCAGAGGCTTCGAGAAACTGGAAGCGCTCATACACTTTCGGCACAATCTTAGTCAATGTTGCGCTAATTTCATCAGAAATGGAGAAGACAATTCGCGCGGCAAGCAGAGCTGGGCAGTGTTGCCACTTGGATTCAAATGGATCCATTTGGATACATTTTTTGTAGATTTTTTATTTTGGATACATGGATACTTTTTTTCCGCAATGGATACATTTTCCCTTCAAGTAGTGAGAAAAATTTCAAAAAGCGTTTTAAGTTATGAACACAAGATGGCTGCAAATCTATTTCATTTCATTATAGTTGACTAGTACTCTTTGGAAGAAAAGACCTTGGGGAGGTTTCTGCAGTACTGAAAAAGAGGCATTTTTCTCGTATAGTGGACGAAACTACGGATGTAAGTACGTCCAAAGCCAATTTGCTAGTTGCAAAGGGTTTCCATGAAACTAGCTCTTGTGTTCAGGATATATTTCTGGGAATGTTAAAACTAAGAAAAGCTTTAAAATAAAATTAAATCTTAATTTACATATGAGGTTTACGAATTTTATTTTATACCACCTAGAAAATTGTTGTTTTGCAAAGAATTTTATTCAAACTTATTTGGCAGGATAGTTTGGCAGATACCAATTATGGTATCTACAGTAAAAAAATTCAAGAAGAACAGGTACATTTGCTTGTTATCGAGCATTGTGCTTGAGTGAATTAAAAAAAGTTTTTAATACTCCTACAATAATATAATAATGGGTTAAAGTTAATAAATAAATTCTTAACCTTGCCTTATATTAGTTAACAAAAAATTTCACAAAAATTGAAAATATATTTACAGCTTCCGTTACAAGTGTGTGAAATAATGTCAATATTAATGGATATGATGGTTTTAAATCGTTAGTTTTTAGTTATGATATTATTCATTGTGATTTTGCAAGTTATATCATAAAAGTAGAAGTGGATACATTTTTGGGTCACTGGATACATTTTTTCGAAAATTTGGATACAAGATAATTTTGCTCGGCGGCAACGCTGGAGCTGATCCGTAGGTGCTAGTGAAACGATGGTATAGAGAATATTTCGAAAAGAAGGACTTCATCCCTTCCATGTGACACCTGTACAGAAACTTCAGCCGGAGGAAAAAATAAGCCGTTGAGAATTCCGTAATTAGATACATGAAGAAGACTTCTTGGATAAGATTCTGTGGACGGATGAATCACAATTCACTAAATGTGGTATAGTGGATTTACATAATACTCACTTTTGAAGTCCAGAAAACCCAAGAATTACTGGACAGATTTCCATCCCAAAGTAGATTCTTCGTAAACTTGTGTGCAGGAATTGTAGGTAATCGATTTATTGGTCAACACATCTAATCGACTTAATGGAAGATTATCCCTTTGGATATACGAAGAAGTATGTAATATCAACAAGATATAAGAAACGTACTCCAGCGGTTAAATGATGTATGTATAGGTAGGTGGATAGGGCAGCGTGGTTTGTTTGCTTGGTCAGCATCCGTGCATCCGACCTAACCCGACTTAATTTTTATTTATGGGAAATCATGAAAGAAATGTTATACGGGGCAGAAATTGCCATGAAAGGTGAACTCATAACAAGAATTTTAGAAGCCGAAATTGAAATTATCGAATTAACTCTTCTAACTCAGAAGGCGCACTTCACAGGCCAGGAATCAATTGACCTACCCACCAAAATACACAAAATATTAAGGTGGATGAGGCTCCCACACCACATGCATAAAATCATTAGTAAACAAAAGCCAAAATACACCCAAACACAACAATCAGGGATGCACAGGTAGCTTAAGCCAAGTCAATACAAAACATACAAGGAAGGAAACTTTACGCCTTACAAAAAAAAGAAAAACAAAAACAAAGACAAGTGAGTACAACAGGATGGTTACAAGTTATAAAGGCTCCTCTTTAATGTGAACTTGTCCACGTTAGTGCTGAAAACATCACCAACACCATTAACAAACCTACACATGAGATTAACAGGCTCGAACATACCGTAACTAGTGCGCGAGAAAGCTATCTTAATGCTCGAACGGTTTCGAAGGGAATAGAACAGTTCTCTAGGTGATATTTTGGAAGAAAGTTCCGCACTATCAATCTTTCCCTGCAGAAGCTGGTGTAGAAAAATTATATCGGCAACCCAGCGATGCTTCTCGAGAGTAGCAAGCTGTAGCAGCCCCAACCGATCACCATATGGAGGTAGAATAAAAGGGTCACTCCACGGCAACGCACGAAGGGCCGATCTCACAAATCTACGCTGTACAGAATCAATACGTTTAGTGTGAGATCCATAAAACGGAGACCAAACCGGACTAGCATACTCCAGCAGTGGTCTAACAAGGGATGTATAAAGATGGAGTCTTATGTGAGGGTTAGGAAATTCCCTGGACCAACGGAGGATAAAACCAAGCATAGAGCTGGCCCTGGCAACGATATTATTAATGTGGGGGATGAAGTTAAGTTGCTTATCAAGATAAAAACCCAAATCCTTCACTCCTTCTACCCGTTGAATACAAGTATCTTCAAACTTGTACTGAAAAGTACAACAATTGCGGGACCTCGAGAAGGTCATAACCTGACATTTACCGATGTTTAATTTAAGATTATTATTGACACACCAGCTATAAAATATGTGCAGGTCCGACTGCAAGATCTCGCAATCCGAGATTTGATTGGGAGAAAAATCTTGATATCGTCCGCATAAATAAGAATTTTACTTCTTTGAAGCAAATAAGCAGTGTCATCAATAGATAAGATGACTAACAGAGGCCCAAGATGACTACCCTGAGGAACGCTTTAAGGCTTTACTAAAGTCGGTATAAATGCAGTCGGTCTAGCAACCTTCCAGAAATCCATCCACACTGCCAGACACAAACTCTAACACGTTGGAAACCGTTGACCTACCCTGAATGAATCCATGCTGCCTGCTAGAGATTAAACCCCTACATCCAATAGACAATTGGGACTGGATCATCAGCTCGAAGAGTTTTGGAATGCAAGATAGTTTAGCAATAGGTCTATAGTTAACAATCTCTCGCCTATTCCTACTCTTAAAAATGGGGATTAAAAATGAAGCCTTCCAGAATGTAGGGAAGCGACCAACCAAGAAGGATCGCCGGAAGAGTAAAAGTAAAGGACATTATAACAAAGAACACTTCTTTAAGACAACAGCAGGAACCCCGTCCGGGCCATAAGAAAAGTCTTCCGGAAGATCCAAAATATGCTTGTATAAGCTCTCCTCCGTGATAGATGGAATAGGTACCGGGGATATATTACTATTATTAATGTGCGAAAAGTTGCTACTTTCTGGATAAAAATCGGATGATTCAAATGCGCCCCTCAAGTATTCAGCAAATAAATTACAAATAACCTTAGAATCGTTACTGGAACTTATCCCGAATTCCATAGTCGATGGATAGTTATCAACCCTTCTCTTCATATTGACGAAATCAAAAAATGCACGGGGGTCAGAGAATAAGTTGCCTCTAAGGTTCAGTAGGTATTCTTCATATAGAAAACGAGAAAGACCTATGAAATGTTCGTGACAAAGAATAAATTCATGCTTAGAGTCTACACTTTCCACTCGCAGGTACCTTTTCCAGAGTCTATTTTTCCTATTTCTGAGAGTTTTTAATTCTCTGTTAAACCAGGGAGGAGCGGATTCTCTACTTCTAACCCGAACATACCTAGCGAAAGCTTCGTATAACATTTCATAGAAACCAGATACGTTCCTGTCAATATCGTCACTAGACAGACAGGTAGGGAAGTCTAAATCACCAATATATTCATTCATAGCCTCAAAATCGGCCATTCTAAAGTTAAAACTAAATTCACATTCGAGATTATCGACACGCACGTCCGAGAGACAATGAAAAGTGACAAGCAATGCAGGGTGAAACATGTATAGACTCTAATTAAAGAAAATCTAGCAACAACTGACTTGAAAATAGCCATGAGAAAAAGAACTCTTCTCTGTATTCTAAGTGACGGAAGACATTTTGAAAGTATGTTAAATTATTAATATTATTTCCTTTTTTCAGCACTATTAACAACCTAGTCCTTTTCAGTACTCCCAAATTTTAACACAAAGAGTAATAAGGTCAACAATTTAGGAGGCAAGCAGAATATTTTCTTATGAGGGCAGGTATGAGCTACTTTCTGGATAGAGTTTGGTGATGAAACTTGAAAATGGTTAAAGATTTTTGTGGTCTTGAAGTTTTCATCGAAAGGAAACACATTAGCCACTATTTTCAACCCAAAAACAAAAGAAAAAATAGGGCAAGTTTTCAAGATATTTCCCTTTGAAATGAAAAAATTGATTTTTTTTCAAACAATTTCAGTTTAAAATAATTTTTTTTTAAATATTAGCAGTAAAAAAATGCACACTCTTTCGTATCATTATTTAAGCTGTGAACATAGATATTCATGACTCGTCTTGCACTACAACTTTGAAAGATATACGTTAAAATGTATGACTGGTTAGAATCGTTAAAAAATTGCAAACCCTTATAGCAGGCAGGGGGGAGGGGATCTACCAGATCCTTCATTTTGGACATGCGCTGAAGACATGTGTTCATGCCTGCGTAAATAATAAATGTGTCTGACACAATTATTAAAGGTAACATTAATTTTATGTTTGCCGTCACTGTCCAATGTACAATATATAACTTCACCATATAAAATAACTATTAAAACAAACATTTTTACGAAATATATACGATTTTGCACTGGTGTACATTTACAACTTTTCCACAGTTTTCTCAACGTTCTCAATCTGAAGTTAAGTCCACGTTAGTGTTATGTTACACCGTTATTTTTATTGTTTTAACATAGCGAACAGCTTTATTATGAATGATAATATGAGCCAAGGTCTGGGTAGCTAAGAACTTATTAAACACCACTATTGCATGAGACTTACTAGAATTGATCTTAACACCATTTTCTAAATTAGTGGGGTGATAGATCATACCTAGGCAAGCAAAAAATTGTCTAGAAGGGGGGAGGGGGGGGGGCAACCTTATGGTACTTATTTGTATCTTTTAATCTACTCAACACAGCGACGTCAAACAAACGCTAAAAATCTATTATCCTAATGACCTTTCAAAAATTCTCAACAATGTTGAGCAAAATTTTGCCGTTCCAGGTACAGTCACTTCCAAAAGTGATAAAAATGTTTCGAAATTAAAAAAAATTTAACATTTTCCCAAAATTTCTCCGAAACTAGTGTAAATAAAAATCCTCCTTTTTACTTTTATTAGCATGGCCATCTTATTACTTTTCCAAAAAGATACAATATGTTCAGTAAGGGAACGGATTAGAAAAACCGCATCTTTAGAAATCCTTGTCTACCTAATTATTTTATTATATTTATATTATTTATTATTTTTTTTATTTATGTTATTATATTTTTTATTTCAAAGGGTCGTAATCGAATATTGATCCAATATTAATCATACTGGGAAAACAAATCGATAACTACGAGTATTATGAAGCTAAAATTATTGAAAAATTAAAAAATATACTTTTAAGGAATACGCGGATATAATTTACATTTATTGTGTAGTACACTGAAACGAAAAAGCGGATGTACTGGAGAATCCTTAAATAGAATCCTTAATAGACGTGTACCCCAAAGAGGTATTATGCTATACACGCCTCAGGTGTATAGGCACCAGTTCAGGAGAATAGGTGTGGGTATTATAGAAAAATTTAAGGTGAAAATATAATGGGCGCCACGTGGTCTTTTGCAAACGCAGGTTAGACCACGAAACCTATCAATTAAACTCAAAAATACTTAACTAACGTAAATTTATTACATAAAGATATATTTATTAGGAATTCATAAAAAAAATATAGTTTTGTTTCCCTACCTTCCAGCCGCGTTTAAAAAGAAAACAAATATATATAAAAAAAAATTAAATTATTTACTTAACTGTGCCTTTTTGAGGTTCCCTTTTCTCCACGTGTTCCTTGTTCCTTATCCACCCGATCCATATCCAGGCTCCCGCTTTTGATTTTTCCTCAACACTTCAATTATGGTTCTTTTGTATCTTTTCGTTTTATTTTACTTGCTTTTTCCCTTTTATTAATACTCCACATTAACATTAATGCTTGCACATTTCCCAAAACTTTTTTTATATTCACTCGTGACGCTGCGTCTTCACTGTAGCAGCTAGAACCAAAAAAAGAGAGAGATTGCTCATCTCCTATAACTTTTATATGTGCGCCATTCCTGACTATCGTCATATCCGCCTTCGTTTGGCTGCGTTAATTAATTTTGAAAAACGCACCTTACAAATGTTTTTAGGTTTTTAAACTGATTATTTTATATTCATTTAATTTATTTAGATTTTGGTTCTTTTATTATCATTTAGGTTATTAATTATCTTCACACTTTTGTAATATTTATTCATATTATTTAAGAGTATTTTATGACTCAGTCTTTGCACTTTAATTTAGCGTAATTTAGAGCTTGTTTCAAGTGATGTTTCGTTTTTATTACTTATAACGTCTCTCAGTTTAGTATTGTAGTATTATAATTTCTTTTTTTAGCTTGTATTTCTTTTTTTCGGAAGTCTGGATTTTGGTTTTATTTTTAATAAAATTCTGTATTTCGACTCGAACCTTCACGCGTGGAAAAAGGAACTTCAAGGACATCCGTAAATGTAATTATTTGAGCAAAACGTGGCTTGTTGGTTTGTTCTTCCTAAAACGAATACATTGTAAGACTCTAGTTCATAAATCAATGATATAGAACATTTTCAAATTCCTCCAAAATATACTGCAAAAAAAAACAATATAGCTCAATCGTTTCAATTTGGATGTAGAATTCAAATACTACAAGTTTATATTGCATGAATCAAAAAAAGGTATTTTAGTTTTGAATATAAGCTTATGAAATTATATTTATAAAACACTACTAATAAACTAATCGCTATGAAAGAATAACAATAATGAATATAAAGATAATTTACAACCTAAAATCTTAACTACGTATCCTCCGGTCGTCTTCTCCAGTATGGTTTAATGTAAATAGCTTTTCTTTTGGGGCTAATTACTGAATTTACCCCGAAGATGAGTCTTTATATCAGCATGAGCCATCATAATGAATATATAAAATTATTCGACCAAGTGAACGATTGTATCGATGATGAGTACAAAATGTCCCAATGTCCCATTAAAGTATGGAAGATACAGTGTAATGAAAGTAGAATATCCCAGAATCCCATTAAAGTATGGAAGATACAGTGTAATGAAAGTAGAATATCCCAGAATCCCATTCAACTTTCGAGAATTCATCCCCCGTATCTTAACATAGTTTCAGTCCAGTCGAACTAACAGCTGTTCGTATTGCGGTCACTTTCCCACTGAGTAAATAAATTAGAGAGAAAGAGACCGAAACCTGCAGAATCAATAGTTCCTATTTTGCCGAACATACCACCATAGGATTTTGAGAACATAACAGAGCGTTATTTTTACGGACTTTTCGAAAGTTAAGAGAAACCGAAAGTGTTACTTCAAACAGCAAGGAATTATGATCTGAAACATCGGAAGATTTCACCGATGTCAAGCAGTTAATAATCATCATCGTCGGGCGTGAACTTTAATCGAGTCCGAGACGAATCTGAAGATGATTAGGAGTACCTTCTGTTAAAGTTTGGAGGGTTACTCCTCCAGCCGGGTGACGTTGATATCATCATAAGCCACAAAAGATCATCTTGGTCGAACTGACTAAAGGATGTTTGAGTCCGTGATCCACTCCTAATAATAATCATATCACAGTCCAAAGACTACTGAAAGGAGATTCTAAGAGATAATTAAGTTCAGTTAAGGGGATAGAGGCAGTCACGATTTTGAAAAAAAATGATTTTTTTCGGCATTTTCTTAAAGTATGACGGAAATATTATCTAAAAATTTAAAGTTAATAAAATGAATAGTTTTCGAGATATTCTACAATTACTAAAGAACTCTCTGAGCCTCGATGGCAGCTAGCTGAGGGCAACTGCAAATGACCGGTATCGACCGGTGTATTCGTGCTCGTACCAGCGCGTTGAAGCAAATGGGGTACTCGCTTCTTATAATCAAGATTTTCCCTCCTTCCTTCCTGCTGTTTTGAGTGGCATCAAGCCAATTTATGAACACCTGAGTAATGATGACACTTTCAAGATATGTCGGTGGATCTAATCAAAACAACAGTGAAAGTTTCTATCAACTAGTGTGGAACATACATAAGCCCAAGAACTTTGAAGAGTAGCATTTTTATAGTATTCTGTAATCTGTTTGTCTGCAGAAAACAATCGTCGCCGGTAGAATTCGAACCTGGGATCTTCAGATTAGTAGGCCGACACGTTACCGGTCCATCGACGACCAGAAAAAAAACTATTAAAAACTCAAAAATCCGGGGTGATTGCAGAAACACGTCCGAAATCAGTGGCGATCCTGTCCGAACTGAGATAGTTTGTAGATCTGTTTTCTGTCCAGGTTTTAATAAATTTTATTAGCTTATTAGGTGATTAAGAAATTCGGTCACCAATTGATTGTCGTAATTTACAGAACCAATTCCGTATACACCATAAGTACTACTGGGTTGTTTATAAAAAATACTAACAAAAAGCTTTTGCTTTTCCGGAACACGAAACTCGTGCACGGAAAATACCAAGAGCCATAAGAGCATCTCTACCCGGGGCCTGATAATATATACCTGGAATAATAGCAGTTTTCGCTACTTGAAATAAAACTTATGAGCTCCACCACATCTTTTCCACCAAATAACTCAAGAGGCGACCATGGTCAGAGGCGTAGAAGTTACATTTCCCTGATAGAAAGTAATGATTGCAAAAAGTCGCAAACTGATGTCAGGTGGAAAAATTAGCCATTGGGCACTTTGTCTGTCAACCACGTGCCTAATGCTATTCAAGGTGCAATAAAAGCAGAAAATGTAACTAAACGAAGAAGTTGGCTAATTTTCAGATCACAGAATGAAACCCTTAAGCAGAAAGTTAAAGATCTTATCGGGCGAGAAAAATAATTGGAAATTCGGCTGAAAAAAACTTGAAACGAGCACAAGAAGAAACAACATCATTGTACGTGGTTTGGATAACAAAAATTTCCTTGCAAATCCTATTGAAAAATTATGCAGTGATATCCTTAAAATTACAGAATATATCATCATAGAAAACGGTTTCAGGATAGGAGTAACGAAACTGCACCAAAATATCTGTGTCTAGAGATCTGGCCCCTTCTTCGAGAGTACGACACAAACAACTGGCTTTCATCAAATCCATCCTAAACAGACAAAAAATGCATATGGCAAACTTACTCTGCAAGAACAAAAACGACATAAAAGAATTTAGAAAAAAAAAAACAAATTTCCTTAATAGCCCCTTATTAGTTATAATGTTTCAGGATGTTTATGGTTTTTTATTTATTTTTTTCTTTTTTCTTATATTTAAGAGGTCAATACAAATTTACATGACAGCTCTCACCTAGGCAAAGAAAAAATTCTATAGCAAGCGAAGGGGGAGGGCCATCTCAACGGTTTGGGAGTTACAGGGTGAATCATAAATTTCAGTTTTTCATGGTATGTAGATTTCTCTTTTATTTTTATCTTTTTATATACCCAACACAGCGACATAAAACAAACGCTTAAAAACTACTATCCCAATGACCTTTCTAAAATTGTCAGCTGTGTTGATGTAACTCCTACCATTGTAGGTGCAGCATTTGCAAAATTGAAAAAAATGGTTTACGGTTACCTAAAATTCAGAATATTCCCTAATTTTCTCTAAAATTAATGTAATTAGTACAACCCTGTTTTATTTTTTTTGGATTGCCCATCTTATTACCTTTCCAAAAAGTGTATGCCCAGGTAGAGAAAGGGTGTAGAATTTTATAAGTAGAAACGGGAAATATTCTGAAATCTGCAATTTAAAAAAACTAAACTCATATTAACTCTAAAATCCTTTTTATTGAATTCAAAACGTATTACAATTAATCTTAGGGGCATTTCACGTGAAGCGGACAACCAACAATTTTGAAGAAGTTATGTATGACCTGTTTCAAAGGTAATTAATCATATTAAGAAACTTATATAAAAATAAGTAAAATAGTGATTCTTATAGGAAATTGCATGCTCTTCACAGTCGTGTTATCGAATTCGAAATTGGATTTTTGTTCATGTAAAAAATCCAAAATTGATATTTAAAATTAAATTTTGACAAACTTCGACATGTTTATTTTTTTTTTTAAATAGCTCAAAAAATAACTTAAAATGTATAGTAAATGCCTGTTCAGTTTCATAATGTAATCTGCATTCGAACACAGTGCAGCGCGTAGTCGGCGTTTGGCCAGTGCGATAGTTTTGCATGGAAACATGAAAAAATTTAAGTTTAAATTCTCTATCTCCGATACGAATGCAGATCACATTCTAAAATTTTACACATATTATTTATGAACTATAAGCTAAATTTTGAGATAAAAACAAAAATTTTTAAACATGTCGAAGTTAAGTAAAATCCGATTTGATATGTTTACTTCTGGTTTTATATAGGAAAAAAAAATTTTTTTTCAACTCTGTAATAACAGCCAAGAAAAACATTTATTTGTCTTTAAAATAACACTATTTACTTTTTTCTATCACTTTGAATAATAGCAAATTTTTTTTCAAAAAACCCGCTCCTCAAATTTTGTCAATTCTTTAAAGGCTTAGAAAAGGGCAACTAGGCTTCATAGAAAAAAAATAAAAATGCACATTCATTCAGGACATAAAGAAGTACAATTAAACCAAATATGAAAAAAATCCAGAACCTGACTTTTTTTTCGCTGTCCGCGTGAAATGCCCCCTTAGTAAATTACAAAAGCTGTTTAAAATGTGCGCCGCCACTTTGGAAGCATGCCTCTCCTTCTAAATCTCTGCTTAAGGCGTATTGCAGCCAGCCTCTCCCATATTTTCGTCCTAGTGTTAACAGGGCTCATTGTTCCCCATAAGAAAAAGTCGAATGGGGTAAGGTCTGGAGATCTAGCAGGCCAAGGAATCGGTGCACCTCGTCCAATCCAGCGGTTAGGAAATGTTTCACTTAACTAACGTTAGCAGTATGCGCTGGTGCTCCATCGTATTGGTAAAACATGTACGATCGATTATGGCCAGCGATCTCCTCTATTAGATCTGGTAGTGTTCGTCCAAAAAGTTCGCATAAATTTCACTATTCAGCACTTGCAGCAAAATAAATGATCCTACGAAATGGTTGCCGATGATACCAGGCCAAACATTGACACTGAATCTCTGCTAGAATGAGGTCACACCTGTCCTATGTGGGTTAGTCCTGAATTACACGAGAGGGATTTTACCCCATAACTCACGGCAATTCTCTTCTGTGCAAAAGTAGAAAAACCCTCGGAGTGTTGCTACGAAAGGGGCTTTGACTGACGTTAAAAAACCCGTTCATAAGTGTTTTGCAGGGTTGAAAATTTGTATTCACCGGCTCAAGCAATACTAAATCAACCTGACACCAAAAATTTTTCGAACCCTGATGAGAATGTTACGAAAATGGATAAAAGCAAATCAGGAAAAACTCGAGCAAAACCCCTACGATTCGTGATTGACACTCAAAGATGACCTTCTTGCTACTTCACTTCTCTCACCATGAAAAAAACAGGTTTTCGTCATCCATGGGCTAAAATCCCTCTCGTGTAATTCAGGACTTAGAATCTCTTTCCAGTAGTCCTTGGACTGGGTAATGGTGATATGGACTTAATCTCTCTCGATGAATAACCCTTCTAAACTTATATGAATTGTGTTTATTGCAATATTGATCGCTCGTGTCGAAGGAAACTGAATGTTGCTTTTAATGCCTGCGCCAGGTACATATACGGATTGAGACGATATGATCAAGTTTCGGTTTTCTCTAGACAAATATTTGGATGTAATTTTAATGATAATCTTAACTTTAGGATTTTACTGTTTTACTCCTGGCTATCTCCGGGATTGCATTGAATTCCTATCATCAGGATGCACAAGATTACTGTCGCTTCCGCGGTTTAATACACTGTTTGGATCCTGCACTTTTTTCATCCATGGGGTTAGATTATGGATCAGTCTTTCATTGAATGTCTGTGTGGAGAGAAGCCTGGGGGATTTCAAGATGATGCTTTTAGATTATTTTAAAGCTCTTTGATAATTCATGCATGATCTTACTTTTAGTTTCCTTTTTTTAACTTCTATTCTTTTTATTTCATTATTTATTGAATATTCGAACTGAAATGTATTTTAATTGTTTTAAATTATATGATTTACATTTGAATTCTTACATTGATATTTAACTGAGTTTAGTTCTAAGATTATTTAATAGAGTATAGCGCATATCAATGAGTCTCTGTATCTCAAATGTGCTTTGTTAATAAAGTAATTATTATTATTATAATTATATGAAGACACTCCTCACTCACGAATGTGATTATTTGCTGCTCGACGTCGGCAGAAGTTCCTGATGTTTCGGGTCGTGTCTACGGGAATCTTCTTTGATATCCCAGTACAGCCACTCTCTCTTTTTCGTCTACTACACCATAAATGTAAATAATATCCGCGTATTCCTCAAATGTAAATTCTTCCATTTTTTAATAATTAACCGACTTCCCAAAAACAAAGAGGTTCTAAGTTCGACGTGTATTTTTTTTTATTTATTTGTTTTGTTTTTTTATGTCTGACCGGCCATAACTTCGTAACGCGTCGACCAATTTTGATGGTTCTTTTTTTGTTGGGACGAGTTTTTCACCGATTGGTACATGTCAAAAAAAATTTTGGTTGGGTGGGGGGGGGGGGGGGAAACCTAACTTTGTAACACTTGGACTTTTGCTTTTGCTGTTGTATAGGAGTGTGATCTCCCATTGCTAATAGGAGAATAATTTGGTGCTAAGTTTGGGTGGGGTGGTAGGAGGGTTTGAATTCCGGCTAACACTAGCTAATATGGGCAATAAAACAAAATTGCACTAAAATTTAAATAAAAAAGGATAATGTGCATACCATGAGTAATAAAATAAAAAAGTAATGTGCATACCATAAAAAACTGAAATTTATGAATCACCATGTAACTCCCAAATGCTTGAGATTGCCCCCCCCCATAAAATTTTTTGTTTGGCTAAGTGAGAGCTATTATTTAAACTCGTATTGACCTCTAGAAATGATACACCCTGTATATGGCCGGCTATAATTTCCTAACGCGTTGATCGATTTGGCTGTTTGGATGATTCTTTGCTTTTTGGATAGTATGTTTTGCGATTGTTATCACATACAAAAATTTTTGTTTGAGGGGTGCGGGTAGGGGATGAGAGTTAAAGATAACTTCGAAACGCATGGACTGATTTAGATTGCCTTTACCTCCTCCTAGCATAAAATGTTTTCGTATATTAGCGAAATAATTATAATTTATCTTTGTATCGCGTAAACCGATTTAGATGATTCTAATTTTGGTGTACATAAAATGTATCCCAATTGGAGTTGTGTTAAAAATTTTCGGGTGTGTGGGGTGGAAAGAGGGAGAGAAAACAACTTTTTAACGCGTAGACCACTTTCGATGAACCTTTTTTTTTATTGTATACAGTATGATTCCCCATTGCTACGATGAGAAAAACTTTGATCCTTCAATCGGAGGGGGAGGAGTGGGCTAACTTCTTAATGTGTAGACCGATTTGGATGGTTCTTTTATTCATATATAGAATATGTACCCCATTCGCAGCATGTCAAAAATGTTATGGTGGAGTGGGTTGGTTTAGGAGTGGAGGCTTTATTGTTATTGTGTAGACCGATTTGGATAGTTCGTTTATTGCTAAATAGAATATGTAACCCCGTATGTATTATGATAAAACTTGTGGCTTAGGGTAAGGCGTAGAAAGATTTTGAGGATTTTCATTCAGTTGTACGAAATACGTTTCGTCATTGGCAAATGAAAATAAATGTTGCATCTATAGTCACCTCTGGAAGAGGAGGGACCAATCTCCTTTCTTCGCAATACTTGCCCCGATTTTGACAAATGGCAATTGACAATACAGTAATTGAGTACGTAAGCGAACTATCGCCATGTGAGGGTGTGAAATGATGACTATAACTTACTTCGTAATATGTTGCCGGATTTGGATGATTTTGTTTTTTTTCTATAGAGTAGGGAAAAGTGAGATGGAAATGCACCAATTTTTCTTTTGTTAACACTTACTCAACAACTTGTTGAATCTGAATGGATTATTTTTGTTGTTTGATAGGCACGTTTAGCTTTTAACAAACTCACAATTTACCAATTTAATCTTCATAATTTTGCCTTAGATTCGAAATTATTAACAGGAAAAAAACAAATTTTCCAATTCATATTATCAATTATACTATGTTAATATATGCGAAATCTATTGGAAGCTTCAGGCTCGATGGCTGTCGGTTGGTCGAGGTGTAGATAAGTGGGTCGTGGTAAAATCATTTTGATGTCAGCAAAGGCATATGTATGTCCGTAAAATTTGGTGTATCTGGCATAAAATTTGTTTGTAACTTGCAAAATATTTCAGTAATTATTCAGAATCACGGCTCCAGACCAAAATCGCTCCAACATATTTTTTAGGCATTTAGAGTGATTTTTAAGTGTTCCAATAGTAAATTGAAGGCGGGGAGACATATTTTTGTATCGCAACAATTGTAGGGTAAAGTGAGATAAGGTACAGCAAACTTTGTGTGGACACATTTTAAGATAATCATATGAGGTATAGTTAGTGTTAAAGTGAGCCAAATCCGAAATATGAAAGTAAAAGAAAAGTGAGATTCAAATGTAAACTGTGTGCAAACTAAGGCCAGTAAATTTTGATGATTTTTTAAATGAAATTTTGACACAAAATACATCACATTCACGTAAATGTTATAACTTATTGACATAAGTTTAAAAACTTCTAGCACTTTGTAATAACGAAGCCTTGAAAATTTTGTGAAATTTTCGACTTTAACTGTGAACAACTCGGGCGTGTGTTTTTTCCGCACTTGGTGCAACTGGTGCAACCATACATTTTGCAGTACAACGTGCACGTGAAATCAAAACAGAACTATGTAAAATTAAAATTAAAAATATAGTAGGCACCCCAGAAGACTCATGAGCTGGTGACAAAATATAATTACATACATAGGTATAGCAGTTTTGCTTGCGGATGTTGATAGTATAGTGTAGGGCATTGATGTGCAGATACTGTCCATGATTTTTGTTGCTACATACAAGTGTATGAAATCATGTTTCGAATGTAATTACATGTTATTACTGCTTATTTTGTTATTTAAGCTGACAGTGGACAAAACCAGGAATGGTTTAGAAAATTGATTTCGCGGCATCACAAAAGCCGTGCGATAACTCGCCTCACTTTACATTCTATACCTTTTACATTCCCTGACTGCACAATTTGGGGAGTATGTTTTACTATAATAATATGGATTTGATAGAAAATTATTGAGTCTTGTTTCGGATGCTTACAGTGGAAAATAATGCTAATTGTGAAGTCAGGGAATATAAGCCACACTCGAATTTGCTTAAATGCTCCCATTCACGTACTATGAATAAAAAAAAAAAAATAATGCATTTAGAGAATCGAATTTAACACTCAAGTTTTGTATCTTAAAATACAGACGGATGCTAATAATTCATAGTAATTGTTTCATCAAACAGGCAGGAACGCAAAATTACCGAACCATAAATTATATTCCTCTAAAATAAACCTTCACCAACAAATTAAAGAAGCAGTGGTTGTTTCCCTAAAATTAAAATAACGTGCATAGACATGGAAGCTGTGTTGAAACATCGACTATTAAGCCGTCAAACTCTTAAAAGACGAATACAAAAAATATTACTGTAAAAGTACAAGTAGCACCTTCAGCAAACAATGAGTGACACCAAATGCAGAAGATGAAGGTTACACAGTGATTCCCAAAACTATTTGTGCATACTATAAAAGTGAGGGTAACTAAAAAATCAATGCTATTTATTTAAAAAGCAAACCATTTTATAAAACTTTCTTTGTAAATGAAAATATGGGACTTTTAATTTTGTTTAAGAGAAAACAAGGAAAATATTATTCTAAAGCAGGTATAGCAAAAATACGTATGAAATTAATTGACAAACATATGTATTTGTGCACGTGAGTTCTTTCACAAAATTATTTGTGCATGTGGTTTTCAGGAATGATTGACTATAAAATTGTTGCAATAGGTGCAATATATTTTCTAAGGCCAGTTTCTGGATAGATTTTGTTTCGTTCGGGCCGAAAGAAATTTAAGAAAAGTCGTAAAGATGGGTAAAAAACGCGAGTTATCGAGAGAAGATAGGCAAGCTATTGTTTCTAAGAAAGAAGTGGGTGTAAGTGTGTAGAGTACAAGTATCATAGAAATGCGAAAAACTATATAATCCTAAAATATAAAACTACTGGACGTGTCGAAAACGTAAGTGGGCGTGGTCAGAAAAGATGCACAACTCAAAGAGAGGGCTTACAAATCGTTAGATGCGTCAAGAAAAATCCGCGAATAAGTATTTCCGAAATACTTTAGACTACAAATTCCACTAAGGAAGCACGTACCTATCTCTCATATAACTATATAAAGGAGAATTCATGAGGCAGCTTATAAAACTTATACTATACGAAAGGCACCCGCAATATCGAAGAAGCATAAAATGCTGAGACTTCAGTTTGCTCGTGAATACAACGACGAACCAATTGAATTTCGGAAACAAGTACTTTGGACCGATGAGAGTGCATTGAAAGAAAATTTTATTATTTGATATCCAGCTATAATAGTTATTCGACATTATCATGGCGGAAACCTAATGATTTGGGGTTGGATTTCTTTTAACGGTGTCAAAGAAATTGTTTTCTTGAAAAATAAGATTGACCGAATGATATATAGTTATGTTTTAAATGGTTATGCTTTTCCATCAGGAAACGAACTGATTGGTCAAAAATTTATTCTTTAGCATGATAACGCGCCAGCACACAAGGCCCGGTACGTGCAAACACAGGAGTCTGAAAAGTGATCCAAAACCTGTGGAAAGAAATTCCATTAAATTTATTAATAAAACTTGTTGAATTTATTCCTAATCGCTTGGCGGCAGCTATCAAAGCTAGAGGTGGAAACACTTCATACTAAAATAACACGTTTGATATTTCAAATTCAAATGTCAGCAATTATGAGAGAACGTGGTATCCAAGAAATCCAACAAATAGATATAGCTATTCTTGAACCTGGAAAATATTGGTATTATTCTTTGAATTCTGCTTTACACCGTATTTAAAATGGTACTACTCACAAAAATTTATGACATCTATTTGCCGATTTTAATATAGATGGCCTTCTCATTAGTAAGAGTTCGAAAGGACAATTTTGGCCAATTTTGTGTTGGATTAGGAAATTTTAAGTCCCAGCTTTTGCTGTTGGTATCCACTATGGTGACGAAAAACCCCATGACGTGACACAATTCTTGCACACTTTTATTGTGGAAATGAGTAATATGAAAGACGAGATCTCAGAAGCGGGCAATCAAATAAAAGTGTCTCTTGGAAATTTTGTATGCCATGCTCCGGCACAAGCTTACATAAAGGGAATAAAAAGTCACAACGGCTATCTTAGCTGCGAGCGGTGCAATGTTGAAGGAGAATATTTTCACAAAACCCATTGTATGAGTTTTCCTGGATTTTCAAAATTTTTTAGAACTGATAAAAGTTTTAGAGAAAGCACCAAGGGTCATTAAGAAACTTCTTCTGTTATGTAAACAAGATGATTTTCACTACAAAATAAAATTTTCTTCAAACGATGAAAGGATGTTATCTAATAAATCACGAAATGTAGCAAATATGCAACCAATAGAATTAAATAGGAAAATGAGAGGCATGGATATGATCCATTTTTGGAGAGCTACTGAATTTCGAGCATTTGTTCGCAAACGTGGGACCTGTTGTTTTGGAAGATTTTTTGCCACCAGAGGAGTATTTCCATTTTTTTACTCTAAATTGTGCTGTTGCAATTTGCTTAAATTCTTGCTTTTTTAACCAACTTCCTAAAAACAGAGAGGTTCTACGTTCGAAACCAATTTTTTTTTAAAGTGGGGTGGGGGTGAAACGTAACTTCGTAACACGTGGACCAATTTGGATGATTCTTTTTTTGTTGGGTAGACTATGTTCCTGGATTGGTAGCATGTCAAAAAAAAAATATGTTGGCGGATGTGGGTGTAATATAATTTCGTTATGCATGGACCGAGATATTTCTTTCTTTGTTGTATAGAGTAGCATCCCACATTGCTAATAATGAAATTAATTTCGCACCAGGGTGTTGTGTCGAGGCATGCGGGGTGGGTAGTCTAACTTGGTAACGCGTGGACCGATTTGGAAGGTTTTTTCTTTGTTGGGTAGAGTATCTTCCCCGATTGGTACCATGTAAACAAAATTTTAGTGGGCTGCGACGGAGGTATGGAAAAATATTGACACTAGGGTTGGGGTGGGAGTAACCTAAATTTGTAAAGCGTGAACTGATTTAGATGATTCTAAATGCATAGAGTATCTATTTGTATTCTGACAAAAATTGTGGCTTATTGTGAGAGTTGGAGGATGGGCTTCATAAGGCATAGACCAGTTTTGATTCGGTTGTACAAAATACGTTTCCTGATTGATTAATGATAACAATTCTGTACTTAGAGTGACTAAGATGATTCTCTGACTACGATAATTCTCTCTTAATGTGTGGAGAATGGTGGCGCACTAGGGTCAGGTTAAGAATTTTCTAAGGTTATGGTATTAAAGGGGGACCGTGACTAATTTCGTTGCCGGATTTGGATAATTTTGTTAGTGCACTACCTCAGCAACTTTTGAGATTGCTTTGTGGTTATTTACGATATATATGCTTCTATGTGTAGTGTAGACATACCATATAAACTGCACTGTGAGTCACGAGTTAAGAGTTCGGACTTAATATTACGAAACGCGTTGCCTTGCTGCAACATTATATGTGAGTTACTGTGCAAATTGTTTGTTTTGAATAAACGTTTTTGAACGGTTGTTGTGCCATTTTACTTTCCAGTTATAATATTATCCTTTTGTAACGAAGGTTGCAAAAATCCTCTCCAAATACAGATACTGAGCCATTTAAGGTACTACTGAACATAAGATATGTGAGAAGATCGATTTTTTTCGACTAAAGTGTCTTCAAAAATCACCTCCTAAGAGATTTTTAAGAAATTCAAATTTTAAATTGTAGTAAATCGATATTAAGCGAGCGCGTCTCCTTGGTTTGCCGCTCAGGTATTTAACTTTAAATACGTTTTTCTCGAAATGACATTTTTTCAACTGGCCGACAGTTAATCTCCGGATTGGCTAGGCTGATTTTTAAAAATCTTGGCGTGTTTTATTAATTGACATATTTTTTAGGAGAATTTACCTCAATTTGGCAAAATCAAAATTATAAACAAATTTTTTAGCAAGGTTGAAACGGTCAAAATCAGTGTCTATTTTTGTACTATTTTTTCCTGCCTTTCCCATTTTTTTATCAATTTTACGTTAATTAAGGTAAATTCTTTTGTGAAATACCTTCCTTTTTAAGAATATTTTTGGTTTTTTTGTTTTAGACGATGCCAAACTGTCGGCCGCAGAACAACAATTATTTCGAGGACTCTACTTTGGCGCAACCTATAATTTACACTATTTATCAAAATTTGAAAAGCCATATTTTTTTTATTCTATAAATATTATATAATTTAAAAAAACTGTATAATGATATCTAATAAAGGAGCTGAGAAAACGCCTTTCTAATGTTTAGTAGTACCTTAAAAACGGCTCAGTAACGTTTTTCAACCATTTTTATACTCTTCGGCTCAATATTTGTTGGCAGTTCTATTTGCGAATATTCCAAAATTGCTAAGGCTTACCGCATATAATATACTTAATATAGTTATTGTACGAGGCCTGAATTTCAGAATTGAGTTTATCACGTAATTATGAGTAGGTTCAAAAATTCGAGTGGCTCCTTGATGGGTAGAACTACTTCCAAGCTTAATTTTTTAAGTTTTTAAGATGATTTAATGAGCTCTTCAACCAAGGGGGACTAAAAAATGAGGAAAATGTACTAGAAATAGGAACACAACGCAAGAAACAAGAAAATAGATTGTTTAAAAAGGCAAATAAATGTTCAACTCGTCAAAAACATTAGGCCAATTATAATTAAATAAAAAAAAATTTAAATTAAAAGAGAAGCCACTATGAATCGGAGATGCTGTAGGTATTGGATTGAAGATCAAAGCAGTCTGAAGAGCAAGATGATGAGACGTCTATGGAAGCAAAAGGAACGGACAACGCCTAACCAAGGTGTCGCATGGGTCAGTGCTGAACGCTAAATCCAAAAACCTACCAGAATCATTAGCGATGCTGGAACACTGTACCAGCTTGGAAGAGGAGAGGCTGTCGATGAAACATAGCGAACTCAGCGATGCCGACGAATGGGAAGGATTCAACCCGTCAACAGCTGATAACACCCAGCTGATATGTAGTTGGCAGGTTCAAGTATTCGAAGAGCAACAACTCATCTTGGTCGGTCCCGGGGAGAAGCAGATATTCACCACCAGAAGATAAAACATTTGTGAAATTTGTAGTAAACCTCGGGAGGAACCGAAAATACGCGTAAGAATTGTTAACTTCGGTGTATGGTGAAGATATTACGATCCAGGTGACCTTCTACAAGTGGTATAAAGCGAGGAGGGTAGAGAGGGAGAGTGGTGCCTTGCAACATTTCGCCCCGAGGTTATAAAGATACAGCTGCCATTAGTGTCTGCGAATAACGACGAAATTCCGTTAGGAATCTTGCCGTATGTGGCCCACGTAGATGCTTCCACAGAAAAGGACAACAGTCACAGCATCAGTATATATTATCTAAATGCTGTTTCCTGAAGTCAAGTTTCCGCTCAGGAGCAGCCCTCGTACTAAAAGAAAAAAATTTGATTTTAATAATAGAATAGGCGAAAAACGATCTATACCAGATTTCGTTGTCAGCTTCTCACATATACGGTTAAATCGGAAGTCTATAGAAAAATTATAAACATGAATGGCCAAGAGGCAGATTAGTAAGTAATGTAGAAGGTATTTGGCCTATCTAGATCTTGTTATGGTATCATCCGATATTCTTCATCTGAATGAAGATTCAAATATGGAATCTGAAATTTATGTTGATCACCGAATTAGTCTACGAATTGGGCTTAGGAATTCTTCAAGTGAAGAGAAACGTACCAAGGGTCAAATGAAGAGAAACCTACCAAGGGATTATCACTTTTGCCGAAACTTGTATTGGGCGGTTGCTGGTGGCCAATCTGTAGTACACTGCAGCTTTCCACTATACATCATCTTATGACGGTTCCACCCGTTATCTAAGAAGTTAGCAAAATAACATTTCAAAGTTATAAAAAAAACCGCGGAGATCTGGGCTCGACACAACAAACTTGGATTTGTGTCTCAACTCTTTACTTTAATGGATAAATAGTTTTAATATATTCGTCGGTAAGAAAGTAGCAAGATGATGTAAAAATGATAAGTCGTGAAGAACTTAGAGTAAGTATTTATTAACATATTAGTAAACCGGAATCTTATAACCCCACTCAGTGCGACATTTGAGGAAATATATTTGTGTACAAAAATTAAGCCGACATCTCCGTCAGGCCCGTGCGCACGGCGGAGGTGTTTAACCCCAGGAGGGCTCTTAAAAATTTCTGAACTTCTTGATTAGGAAAAATTTGATTGAAATACTAAAGAAATAACCTTAAATGTATATGACCATATTTTTTAATTGCATAATATATCATATTTTATGTACATCCATGTGTTGATAGTTGTCTTTTTATAGCAGTTTTTTTTATTGAAATTGCCCGACAAGAATTTAAAGGGGGAATGCCTCATGTAGCGTGTGGGCCTCATGTGGCAAATGGGGGGCATGCCGATAAAGGGATTTCTCCGTAGATTCCTCATGAGGGCTCTACAACAAAAAATTAGCGATACTGAAGTGAGGTATGCCTTATAAGTTTGTCATAAGGGCCTTATGAGGCAAACCTAACACTTGTGTGGGCAGCCATAATAGTACTTGAAACTTGGAGACGGAGTTGGATCACTGCGCTGAACGGCACAACCACCATGCCATGGGTTCCGGGTTCGAGATCGGGTCTACCCGTGAGCTTTTTTTAATTAATTAAAAAATCCACTCCGTCTCTGAGCTGTTGTCTAGCTCGCAGCAATGCAAAAACAAGACTCAAGTTTCCTCACTTCCCTTACCCTAATTCCCTTTCGGCCAAAACCATGCTAACGCATCAAAGGGTTGTCCCCTAAGCTTTGGCTACATCGTATAAACAAAGAAACTTGAATGTGTTTCTTTTTTTATTAACAGTTTTTTTATACATTTTATAAATTTTTTACTAAACTAATCTTAATCCTAATAAAATTATCTCAGTAGTAAAACATATTTTTATTTCGATGAAGTTTGCCTTTTTCGTATTAACAGTGTAATCCGATTGATTCTTCTAACAACGTTTGAATCGGGTAGCAATAATGTTTCCCCACGAGAGCTACATGCGGCATTCCTAATGATGCATGAATGAGGCAAGGCGTTATATGCCGTTTTTGCACCTTATAGGGCAGCCCCATGGGGTCCAGACGAGGCAGTGTGGCTAGCCTCATAGGGACCCTAGCTGCACCCCCCAAAATTTCTAGTCGTGTGGATAAAACGGACGATGCATTGTGCACCGTCCACGGTCTACTACTCTTTTGCTTATAATGGGAGCAACCGCGAGATTGAGAGAACCGTTGTTCCTTCTGTATTTTTCTTAGAGATTTGATATGGCAAAAGGCAAGTGAACGATTGACCGATATGGTAGGGAAACATTGACATTTCTTTTAATCATTTTACTGACTCGGTGGAAATGACCGCGGCCGACACATCACTATTAAGGACAATAAATCAACAAATTATCTCCCTCTACAAATAGTTGCAATGTTTTCATCAGAAAATAACTATGAGCCGCCGTCGGCGGGATTCGATCGTGGGTCCTCCGGGTAGGCCGATAAATTATTGCTTACTCCACCGACGACTATAATCCACAAATTACTTTCGCTAAAATTGTATGATCCAAATAGTCAATGTAAAACCCGTGTCGAAATTTTCTTATAACTCACGGACTGAAAATTCATTCCTATAAATTATGGATAACAAATTCTACTGCTGTATTAAATATACGGTTAGAGGAGCAGAGCATTTTAGCGGTCCATGGGAATGTCCCTAGCAACAACGAACTGCGAATGCACAAATAATATCGAGAAACCTTGCCAGGAAGTTCTTAATTGTCTTACAGAGGCAAACTAACTCACACCAGTTTTGAGGAGGCTGTAAAATATATTCTCTATAAAACAAAAAGGGAATTAGCACAAATAATAAAAATGTTTAAATGCTGAAAATGGGTTGATCAAAAGAAAAAAGTTATAGTAGTGAAACCTAATTATTTAAGAGAAAAGTAAGTGTAATAATAATAGCCTCTATTATAAGAAAGGAAAATTAATAGCCTCGATTAGGAGGTAGGACGCGGAGTTTAAAATGAATTAAATTAAAAATATACTTAAGAGCTTGGAAAACCAGTGAGAAAAAAAAAATTTAAAAAGACGAAAGGCAAAGCATAAAACTTAGATAAGTTTTTACGAAGCCAGAAGAAACAAATTAAGTTATTCTGTGTGAGGAAGGATTCCATTAGCGTAGAAGAGTAAGGTGAGTATCGTGTAATTCTGCTATAAATTTCCGATCCAACTTAAGGTATTACTACATTTAGTCACCAGCGGATAATATCACTAATTTGTCGTGTTAGCTAAATATATGGTTGTACAATTGTTCACCTTGAACGGAGGAGTTTTAAGTCAACATTCTGAAAGACGAGTTTAACGTGTCGCAGCAACAAATTCCTAGCTTTAGCAAAAGAAAAAATTCCAAAAGATGAAAATAATTCTATCTAAAGTACTGACAGGAATTTAGAATTCTCTCTGCTAGAAAAATGTTAAAAGGAAACATTTTTTTTGGAATTGCAGGTATATGACGGCCGAAATGCCTTTGGACTAAAACCGGAAAGTAGTGGATTTTTTTTGCAGAATTTTTTTTTCTTGAATCTTCTTACCAACTCTTTTTTATACACGAACACAAATTTTATTAGGGAGACTAATATATTAAAGTAACCTCAAAACACAAAAATAGTTAAAATTTTTGTAATAAAATTTATATTTATTTTAAAATTAACTTACCGGTGAATGCTGAGTAGATAAGTTATCGTGCTCTTGAAGTTCAAGAGAAGGTATGATCATTCGGAAATATAACGTCACTGAAGGTAAACAACTGTGCGCAAATTAGAGACATTGTTTTGTTTTTTAAATTTCTAAATGACATACATAAGTCATTGAACGTCATTATATTTTAAATTTTATTGTAGTAACTACCCACACAAAATGTAGTAACGTAATTGAGAGTCAAAGTTAACGAAAGGTTACAACAATTTTTTTTGTAAATAGCAGAATTAGACAGGCAGGAAAAATAATAATTCCTTTGATTCCTTTTTCATAATTCTAAGTTATGAGTATGAGGAAGGGAATTACTATTATATCTGAATAGGATTTTCCAGAACAAAATTTATAATGCTTAGTTGGTTCGTTGGAACATGGGCTTGATCCATGAATGGTTTTGTGGTTAAAAGTATACGAAAATTCAATATTGAAACGAACGCTTCTTTTCATCAGTGGTTACATCAGTTCCCGTTCATTGCTGAATTCACCCATTACCAGGTAATGGAAAGGGTAGGTATTATCGATCCCTTCTATGCCATCTCAATGTTAAAGTCATCGAAGCTTTCATCCAGAAAGTAGGCATTATGACTTATGACCTATTGGGGATGGTAGAAAACAGCGAACTAGTGAGTTGGTTGTCTTGAATTCGAATCCGGTGCTACAGGTTCGTGCATGGATAAAGTAGAAGAAATAATTACTTATGATTTGCCGAAATTGGTGGTATTGATGATTCAATGGGTTATCGCTATGTGCCGGATCACTGCTACCTCCCGCGTATATATACAGATATCGATCTGCAGATAATTAATCGGAGTTTTAAAACATTTATTTTGTTAACCCACGACCCAACTGACGAGTGTAGCCGCATCTCTCATAAAAGGTTCTGATGGACGGATGGCTTTGTAGAAATATTTTTCTTCTTATATGGTACTGGCAATTTCATTTATTTGGTCTTTTTAACCGACTTCCCAAAAACAAAGACTTTCTAAGTTCGACGCGTATGTTTTTTGTTTGTTTGTTGGGTAGAGTATGTACACCGATTGGTACCATGTCAAAAAATTGCTAATAGGAGAAAAAAAATTGGTCTATGGTGGGGGGAGGGGGAAGGGTAGTCTAACTTTGTAACGCGTGGACCGATTTCGATAATTCTTTTTGTGTTGGGTAGAGTATGTTCCGTGGTTGATACCAGAAGAAAAAAATTTTGGGGGGATGGGGGTGGGGAGTGGGGGTGGAACCTAACTTTGTAACGCGTGGTCCGATTTCGATGGTTCTTTTTCTGTTGTATAGAGTATGATCCCCCATTGCTAATAGGAAAATAATTTGGTGCTATGGTGAAAGGTGTGGGTGGGGGGGGGGGGGAGGGGTAGTCTAACTTCTTAACTCGTGGACCGATTTGGATAATTCTTTTTCTATTTGGTAGAATATGATCCTTGGTTGATACTACGAGAAAACAAATGTTGCTGTGGTGGGGGGGGGGGGGGGGGGTGCAACATAACTTTGTAACACGTGGACCGATTTGGATGGTTCTTTCTTCGTTGTATAGAGTAGAAGACACTAAAAAGTGAAAAATAAATTAGTTTAAAAAAAAAATAATTTAACCGACTTCACAAAAAGCGCTAAAAAGCATAAAATAATTTTTAATTTAAATTTAAATTTTACGACATTTTGAAGTCGGTGCAAATTAAACAAATAAAACAACTACAGAACCACAATTGAAAATAATACGTAATACTACCTGAACGTTTCAGCTTACGGGATCATAAGAAATGACGATTAAATATTTTTGTTGTAGTTATTTGGTTTGTTCGACTTCAATGTACATCGTTCTTGCAACGTTTTTTGAAGATGGGAATAATATACGAATTTTTCCATAATTGAGGGAAAACTCCTTGAGTGACCGAGAGATGAAAAAGCAAAGTAAGGGGTTGAACTAGATGCATGGCACACTTTTTCAGAACGATGGCCGGAATGCCATCAGGACCTGGGTGAAAGTCGTCCTCAAGCCTATTAATACTGGCGGCGATTAGTTCAGGATCAGGGTCAAAAGATGAAAACGACGTTTGAGTGCATTTGTCCATGAATGCAAAATAGTTAAGGTGGGGTTGTAGAGGATTGTCGCTAAAAGATTTACTGAAGAAGTGTGCAAAGAGGTTAGCGATAACCTTAGGATCAGATGAAGAGGTATTCTCGAGCTTTAGGGTGGAAGGGTAACCATTGGATTTCTTCTTAGAATAAATAAAGCTATAAAAACGCTTGGGGTCGCATATGAGGCTAGTTTCCATCCGTTGGAGGTACTCATGGTAGAGGATATCACAACGTTCAGAAAATGAGGTATAAGCAGATAGATAGGAAGAATAGTCAGACTCAGTCTGGGTTAGAAGAAAAGTTTGCCAACGTTTATTTCCCCTGTTGCGGAGAGAGCGTTATTCTTTGTCGTACCAAACGGGGGATGAGGAGTAGTTTTTACGAGGAAGAAGAGGGATAGATTGTGTAAGACAAGCGTGTATTTCCGAATAGAACCCCTCTAAAGCAACGTCAATTGGGAGATGTTGAGGGACATCGCCAATATTATAGTTGAGGAGCAAGTGATTTAATTTGTCAAAGTCGCCCTTACGAAAATTGAAGGATAAAGAAAACTCGGAGGTTGAAACGGCATGAGGGTGCTCGTAGGAGAAAACGAGGAACAAAGAAGGATGGTGACGGTCGAGGAAGGAGAGAAGATGGTTTCTTTCTGCGACAGCCGAGTTAACTGGGTCTGAAGAAAAGATTAAGCATAATTGTCTGTCCAGGAATTTCCTGACTGCGCTTACTTGAAAGAGACCTGAAACGGAGAGCTGATCGGTAAAGAAGGCTTCTTTGGCCGAAGATCCGTTAAGGGGGACAAAGTGAGAACAGTCCTCGGACAATGACCATTGGATACGTGGGAGGTCAAAGTCGCCCAATAAAATAAATTCATCGGACGCGTTAGCGTTCTCAAGCAGGGTATCTATCGCTTCGATTATGGGCTCGTAGGCGTCTAGTGGTTGAGAGGGGCGAATGTAACAACAGAGGATGTACAGAAGGCACTTATTTAGTGATATTTTTATACATACAAATTCTGATATTGAAGAGTTGGAGGTCTTTAGCAGGCTGGCATCATAACGGAAGTTACGAAGTTACTACGCCTTCCCCTTTTGGGAAATCTCATTTAAAGATGTTTATGCATGAACCTTGGAGGAAAAGTTACTTACGATCAATCTGCTTCCGACGTTAAGTTTTCTTTCAAACTGAACGAATCCACAAATTTCACATACTTTACAGAAAAAACACACACACAGCCATACAAAATATGCAATAGACTGTCTGGATGTTCTTGGTAAAACTCGTAAAACAAGTTTCCGGGCTACTGGACCGGAGCGTTATAAAAACGGCACGCGGAGCTGTGTTTGACAGTCTCTGACATCCCGAAATAATAATTCCGTTGTATTATTTCCGGGGTATTGTCCTGACACGTTCTAGATTAGAAAAATATAAAAAAAATATAGATTTTTTTTAAACCAACAAGATAGAAGACCCTCTAAGTTCTTTAACCTTCTTAACGTTTGTCGGGAAAGTATGCTGACTTTTAGATTTTGAAATCAAACAAAACAAACATCTAAGTTGTCATAAGGTTTTATCGACGTCGTGCTCGTCAAGAACATTTGTCTAATCTTAGTCAGAAAGAAGTTCGTTACGCATCGCGAAATCTGCCAGTTTCAGAAACCATGTGCGACAAGCATCTTCTGACATCAGTACCAACGGAATCGTTAGAGAATACCAGATAAAGGAGCTTACCCGAGCCATTCACAACTCCGCAGCACTGAGTCAATCCAAGAATGTCAGAAACAGGAACATAGAAAGATGTCGATCCCATCGAAAAACCAGAAACTCTGAGCTGGGAAGTTCCGTGTTAAATATTCTATCACTTAGCCAAGTTTGAGTCAAGCAGACCACGTCGAAGCAAGAGTCTGTCGAACCTATGAGCGAGTCAACTTTGAACGAAGACCTGTTAAATTTTTTTTGTACGATGTGGCCAAAGGCCAATGGAAAACCCTTTGATACGTTAGCTTGGTTTTGCCGGAAAGGAAGGGGAGTGAGGAAACTTGAATGTCTTGTTTTTGCATTACTGCGAGCTAGACAACACCCCAAAGATGGAGACAGCCCAGAGACGGAGACAGCCCAGAGACGGAGAAAGTCCAGAGATGGAGACAGCCCAGAGACGGAGACAGCCCAGAGACGGAGGTCTCCTCGGGCCTCGAACCCGGAAACCATAGCATGGTGGTCGTGCCGATCGATCAATTGATCCAACACCGTCACCTAACATCGAATTTCGCAAACTTGCCAAAAATCATGTACAGCCATCCTTTCGATGTTTTTGGTCGACAAACCAAGAGGCTTTTGGACGACCGACCAAGATCAAAAGTCAGTGGTAGGTGTTTTTACATGCGAAGTTCTCCGATGCAATACGAATTCGAGTGACTGGTCGGAAAGAACATTTAGTGTAGCGAGATTATATCTTTTAGCAGTAGGTTTGTAGAAATGCTTGAATAAAATAGAAATTGGATCTTACTTATTATAAATCGTTTTCAATTATTTATTTTAAAATATGTTTATATTTTTGGTTTAATGTTGTACCCGATATTATTACCAATCAAATAGCAATTAATTTATTCATTTTAACTTCGTAATAACAGCAATTAGAAATTAAAGATATTCACATAATTATGCCGATTTTCCCGATATGGTAACCCGAGCCCACAAGTAAAAATTAAAAAATGTTCTGAGTTGACGTGGCAACAGCGTGCTGATGTAAAGGGATACATACATAGGAAAATTTTGGGAAAATAAGGAAGACAGGAATAGTCCATAAGAGCGTGTACTGACAATAGTTTTGGAGCAGGTCCTCGGGTGCAAGAATCTAGAACGATGCTGAAAAGTAACAGCCGGGTCTTCTTGAAGAGGTGATCCTTCTGCATGCTATATAGCTACGTGGGCCACCCATGTGAGATGATATGTCGGTAGTTTCCGGACTTACTGATGAAATAAAAAACACTTCAAGGAAGTCTAGGTGGTCTCACATTGACTCGGAGTACCTGAAGCTTATTGGAAAACAAATTTAATTTAAAAAGAATGAAAAAGATTGATATATTGAACTAAAAATAAAATAGAATAAATAAATAACAAAACTATAGCACAGCTGGTGACACCTGTAGACATATAAAAATAGTTTTTTTTTTTAAAAAGTTGAACCGACTTCAGAAAAAGCGCTAAAAAGCATAAAATAATTTTTAATTTTATATCTATTACGACCTTTTGAAGTCGGTGCAAATCAAACAAACCAAACAACTACAAGAAAAAGTACAACAAAGAAACAACCATCCAAATCGGTCCACGCCTTAAAAAGTTAGGTTTAACTCCCTACCCGACCTCCATTCCACAAAATTTGTTTTTTATGGTATCAATCAAGGAACATACTCTACCGAACAGAAACAGAATCATCGAAATCGGTCTACGCGTTACGAAGTTACCAATCCTCCCCCACCACCATCATAGGACCAAATTATTTTCCTATTAGCAATGGTTGATCACACTCTGTAAAACAGCATAAGAACCATCTACTCGCAGTAACTTACATAATGATCCTCGTACCTTTTTTAAATTTGTAAATTTGAAGAAGAAAACTGATAATTATCCATCTACAATGTGGTATAATGGATCCTCTAGTTGTAGCGCGCCCGATATTGCCGATAACTTTGCATTGTTTTTTGAAGGCGCCTTTTCACCAGGCAACTTTGTCCCTTCCGCGGAAGATTTTGGCTATATCCAAAACCGTCCCGCTGCCTCCATTGCTTTGCCCATTATATCTCGTGATATTATCTTGAATGGTATCAAGGAGCTTAAACTAGACTTTTCCTCTGGTCCTGATGGTGTTCCACCTGCATTCTTGAGATCCTGTTCTGATGCCTTACTCACTCCATTGGAACTCATCTTCAATAAATCTCTTCAGGCCGGTAGATTTCCTACGTTATGGAAGAGCTCCTTTATAATTCCTGTTTATAAAAAGGGGCACAAAAACCTTATAATAAATTATAGGCCAATCGCGAAGCTTTCCTGCATACCCAAATTGTTTGAATCTGTCATATATTCACAGCTTGTTGGGCAATGTAAGGGGTTGATCTCATCTAATCAACATGGCTTTCTGCCTGGTAGATCGACGACAACTAACCTACTAGAATTTACATCCCACATTATCTCTGCCTTCCAACTAGGTCTCCAGACTGATTGTGTCTATACCGACTTCAACAAGGCGTTTGATAAGCTCCCTCACTCCGTGTTTATGCTTAAGCTTGAAAGGTTGGGTTTTCCGCCTTTATTGCTCGACTGGATCTGCTCTTACTTAAAAAATAGGACTTACCGTGTCTCTTTCCGTAATACTTTATCCAGAGTCGTCAGGGCTTCATCTGGTGTGCCGCAAGGTAGCCATCTGGGGCCGTTGTTGTTTATTCTTGCCATTGACGACATCGTCACTCTGATTAAGCACTCCAAAGTTTTAATCTACGCAGACGACATGAAGATTTTCTCATGCGTTAGAAACAATTATGATTCTTCCTGCATTCAGGATGATTTGAATACCTTCAGGAGTTGGTGTGCCTCAAATGGACTGCAGCTTAACCTGGATAAATGTGAAGTTATGTCATTTTCTAGGAGCATCAATCAGCTCGTTTTTGATTATACCTTTGCAGAAACTACTATCCGTCGTGTGGAATCCGTTACTGACCTTGGAGTAAAGCTAGACAAAAAACTCGATTTCACTCTTCACATAAATCAAATCGTGTCTCGGAGTAATTCAGTCCTGGGTTTTGTTAAGCGATGGTCAAGGGAGTTTTCTGATCGACAGACTCTAATCCAGTTATTTTGTTCTTTAGTTAGACCAATTCTCGAGTATGCATCTCAGGTTTGGTCTCCCTGCTATGCTGTTCATTCTAGACGCATTGAGTCGGTGCAGCGGAACTTTGTTAGGTTCGCACTATGGGACCTCCCGTGGAATAATCCATTAAGGCTTCCTCCTTATGAGGATCGCCTCCGACTGCTTAATATGCACTCGCTGGAGGAACGACGTAGAATTGCTGACCTAGTATTTATTCACCAGCTTTTGAACTCGAATATAGACTCTGGTACTCTCGCAAGTTTGGTTACTTATAGGCATACCCCGTATCGCTTAAGGAGATTGCCTTTACTACATGTTATCCACTCTCGATCTAACTATGGTATGCATGAGCCTATTAACCGCATGTGTAGGGCCGTGAATATGTGTCCTATTTTTGACCTGGCTCTTACTAAGGATGTGCTTAAACGTTCTCTGTTATCTCTGCACCCCTGATTGTAGTGTTTGTTAGTGTTTTGGATTTTTACTAGTATTTTATTGCATGGGTTATGGGAGCCTCATTCGCCTCAATATATGTTATATTCTGGTGAATAGGTCAATTGATTCCAGGCTTCTGCTTGTGAAGTGCGCCTTCTGAGTTAGAAGGGTTAATTCTATTTAAAAAAAAAAAAAAAAAAAAAAAAAAAAAAAAAAAAAAAAAAAAAAAAAAATCGGTCCACGCGTTACAAAGTTAGGTTCAAGTTAGTTAGGTCAAAAGAAGCAGACATGCCTGAAATTTAGAGGAAAGCTCGTGAGACTTCTTAAGTAGTGTGTATGAGCCGCTAATTAGAATTTCAGTGGTTTCGAGAAGTTTATCAATCTTTATATTTACATTGCTTAAATCATCAGTAAACAGTTTCAATCCAAGCGAAGAATGCCGATTTTTTCGTGTATCGACAAGTTGACTGATCTGCTGCTTCCATCTGATGCCTTGATTTTTCTTGGAGGTTTCAACTTGGCTACGGTTGGTTGAAGGTGCTTCATCTTTTTGGGGGCTCTTTGGCATTTTGGCCTTCATTGACTGCATTGTTTCTGGTGAGCTAATGAATTATTTGGAGAAGTTTCTGGATTTGGTGCTCTCTACAGAGGTCAGTCTCCTTTGGTTCCTGAGTCAAGGTATCATCCGGCAATTCATGTTATTCTTGGTTCTGATCCTGTACTGATGACATCTTCACAAATTTTTTTACGGTACTCTGTCTATGTTTTGCAAATAGTGTTCGTGTTTCAAAGTCTCATTGCTCGCGCATATTTCAGCCTTGGCCTTGGATAGTTCCGTGAAGCAGTTAAAATAAAACTCTTCCAAGGTTTTGTTTCTCGAGGAGCGATTCTGACCACTTTCCTTTTTCCATGTTACGCAACCAATTTTGTTGTACCATTGATTTATCTTATAACGATTATTTGGAGAGAATTAAATCAACTTTAAGTGCCGAGCCTAAATGGTTCTGGAGATTCATAAACTATTAGCGCAAATGCAATGTCTAGCCCTCTAAGTTAAGTTTTGGTGACGTCGAGAGTAACGATCCTGTTGACTTCTTTCGTACTGCGTTTTTGGTAACTGACTGTGATATTCGTCACATCTCTGGTTTGGCTGATAGTTTCTCGTGCGGCTCTGACGACATCTGTGCGTAATGGTCGATTGGTTCTAGTTCATATTCTTTGTCATTTATTTACTGTGGTATTTTTCCGAAACCGTGGAAACTATCGACGATTATTACCTTACATAAGAACATTTTATGTTATATTGGTACAATTTTTAAAACTTTGCTGTGTGATGTTGTTAACTTTCACTGAAAACCTTTTTCTGGGATCCTTTCAGCATACCTTCATGAAACGTAAATCTGCTAAAACCAACTTATTGGAAATCTCCCATAGCTTTACCTCTGCTGTTCAGCAAGGCTTTCGACGGAACTATTCAAAGAGATCTAGTTCATAAGTTATTAATTCTTGGGTTTACTTCTGTTTTCGTTAATTAGATTCATTCTTATTTGTCTGATCGAACGCAATGTGCTCTATTTCAAAGTTCTCTTTCTCAAACTACCTCCGGTTTGCCTCAAGGTAGCCATCTAGAAACATTGTTTTTCATTATTTACATTCATAATGTATCCATAATTCTGACTAATTCGAGAATTATCTGACATTTTTCATAAGAACGGCTGTGCTTCCTTAAATTCTGATTTATACGCCTTTTAATTGGTATTCTACAAACTTACTTCTTCAAATATTAGCAGTTGCACCATTATGTCGTTCTCTAAATTAAGGAATCCAGTACACTTTAACAACATCTTCGACCGCTAGCTCTTTGATAAGACTTGACAAAACTATCATAAACAAAGCTAGTGCTACTCTGGGCTTCATTTAAAGATGGTTAAGGGGGTTTCATGATCCGTATATAATGAAGCTCCTATATTTTACGTTCGGTAGATCAGAGTATGGAGTATGCTACTCCAGTTTGGTCTTCCTTCTGTGCGATTAATATTAATCGCATTGAGGCTATCCCGCGTAAATTCGAAAGTTTCGCCCTTCGTTGTCTTCCCCGGACGAATGCCCTTCGCTTGCCTCCATACGCGAATATTGTTACAGGAGAAATGATATGATTTTATGGAATAAAAGTGTTTGTTTTCCTTTTCAATTTTTCTATAACAACAAAAACGCGCATATACATTTTTAATTTACTTCCGAAACACCGTCGACAGTTGTGTTCCCCTTGAGCAATGTGTTCGAAATATTGACATAATTACAATATGTTTAAACGCAACTAATTTAAATAATTTATTCTATGACAAATCATCCTCTGAATTATTTACCCATTTTACATATTATCTATATGCAATTGATTCACTGAAAATTTGACCATTGTACAATTTATCTGCAGGCACATTAATCTGAATAAAATTTATCCACAGCATCATAAGATTAAATTTATTCAGAAAAAGCCGATATTAAAAATAGCTGGAAAAAAATAAACCCTGCAGTCCATTTTACAAAGCAAATTTATGACAAATTTTCAAATATTTTATGTGTGAAAAGCAATAGAGTTGACAATGTGACGAGGACGGAAGTTAGCGGAAGCAGAAAAGAATTAGGTCATCTAAAGACCTAGTGTGCGTTCTAAAATATAACTAAGACAAAGTCGGTTATAGGTAACTCTGTTATAGAACCTACTTAGTCACAGCCAGAGTTGCCATATTCGGATCGTCGAAATGCTGTGATTCAATCTGGAAATTGCTATGGAAGGGCTTTAAATATTGTGAAAAATTAAACTAAAAAAAATAACAGAATAACAGAAATAAAAATCAATATAAAAAATATATTCTGAAAGAATAGCAATATAGTTCTTTAGGTTTTAACAAAAATAGATTTTTCTTTAGCAACACAAATTAGTAATTATGATCTCAATAGCTTTAATTTGGGTACAAATTTTTAGTAACTATCTTTTTGTTTTCCTTAATGTCATAGCAACTGTAATTATTTTTACATAAAGAATCTTTTCCATATGACATTCCTTTTAATGTTTCGGTTCTAAGTTAAGTTTTAGTTATAGTTTTATTCAAGTTGAATGCTTGACGTTAACTGATGAATGCGGAAGGCTTTGCGACCCGATAGCAAATTTACTGAGGTTTGGAAGCGCATTTGTCTTGTCTCCTAGCTTAATGTTCCTGACCATATATCATACGTCATACATATTTTCGAAGTCCAAGCCACTAGTCAAACGGATTTCGCGCCATTCACCATCTAACGCTTCCAAAGGTCTCATTTTGAAAATCAAATCTTTTAAATATTGATAAGTTAATTCGATATAATACTCTAAGCAATAATGTTTCAATTGAGTACTAATTTCTTCGCTGAGTTCCTTCAAAGTTAAATTTATTATTTTATTTATTTTTATTTTAATGAATAGATTTATTTTATTTATTTTTATTTTAATCAATCAGTGTTTTTACAAAAATTTAAAATAAGCATAACACATTTAACCATATCTTTATATAAATTAGGTTTGCCTAAGGGCTTTGCTCTAATATAATTTATTTAGAGCTATTTATTTCTAAGTAAATAAAACAAAGTGTAAATAAAATTCATTTATAGGATTCACAATTAAATTCAATATTTTTTCGCAGTTTTACTTCCACATTTGTTTGCCAGGATAGCAAAATGTATTTTGAGTGGCTCGTATACAGTGTTGGACAAAATAAATCATATACTCTTCATCACATTGAATTTTTTTTTCTAATATTTTTTAGTTCAGTACTAAACAAGGGGAAACTTTCCGGAAAATAGCCGAAAAATACTCGATTTTCATTGGAGCAGCGCAGCACATATTAAGAAAAAAATTGAAGTACACGGAATTGTGGCGAACTTGTCTGGGCAAGGTCGGAAGGGGATCACAACTTCTCGTGATGACACCAGAAATCCGAAGCTGTCACCGCGGAACATTGTGGAATCGATCTAAGCGTTCATTTATTAGAAAAGTTAATAAGAAGAAATGATTTGAGTTCGCTAAGAAGTATTTGGGGATGTGTCTATACTTTTGGAAAAAGGTATTTTGGACTGATCAGAGCAAGTTCGAGTTGTTTGTGAAGAAACGTAGCTCTAAGGTATGGCGAAAATCAAGGAAGTCAATATTCAGAAGACTGAAACATGGTGGAGGCAATGTTGTGGGGGTGCTTTTTTCGTTGTATGATGTTGGTACTTTACCCCAGATTGAAGGCATTAGGGCGGCAGAGGTGTATATTGACGTGCTGTGCGAAAATCTGGAGAAGTCTTTACTAAAACTGGGTTTGGAGGACAACTATATCTTACATCAGGACAACGATGCCACACACAAGGCGAAGAAAACCACTTCGTTTACTATCCAACAGAATTAAAATGCTTGAATGGTCACCGAAATCGCCTGATCTCTCCAATTGAGAACGTGTGGGGCTATTTGGACGACAACGTCATAAAAACGAATGTGACTAGTAAGGATTCGTACTTCAAAACACTCCAGAATTCATGGGAAGGAATTGATCCAAACTACCTTAAAACACTGGTAGAAAGCATGCCTCGCCGGCTGAAAGCATGCCTAGCCGGCTGAAAGCAGTTTTAAAAGCTAATGATGGCCACACAAAGTACTAAACACTGTTGAAATTTGATTTAGTTATGTAGTTTTTCTTTTTTCCAAAGGTGTATTATTTATTTTGTCCAGGGCAAAATGTAAATATATTTATAAATAACTTTCTTACATTTTCTGATTGGAATACTTATAAACGGTTTCATTTTCCCGCATATACCAACTTGTTTAATATTCAAATAAAAATATATTAGAAAAAATTCAATGTTATGAAGGGTGTATGTTTTATTTTGTCCAACACTGTAGTTCTATAAAACGATTTACAACTAGTGCCTATGATAACGAACCAGAGGCGTAGCACGAGGGGGGGGGGGGGGGGGGTAAATTATAATAGAATTTGAAAAAATGAATATAGATTTAAGTTGTCAATCGAATTTCCATTGAGAAGAAAACATATTATTTTATTTACATCAACTTTGTAACCTACATTTAATATTTTTATCGTCACTTCACTTTACTACCTTGACTAGTTACTGATAATTGAAGCTATTCCATGATTGTTATATTCCGGATGAGATAAATCGCAGTGCTACAAAGGAATTCAATTTATTCATCATTAGTTACATCGACATCAGTTTTGAACGTTTTATAACATTAGGTAGAAATCAAATTTTCTATTCTTCTGAGCGAATCTGCTTATAACTTCCTCAACCGTTACATCAATTTCTCTATGAATACTTATAAAATAGTTTTTAAAAAAAAGTTGAACCGAATTCACAAAACGCGATAAAAAGCATAACATAATTTTTCATTTTATATCTATTACGACATTTTGAAGTCGGTGCAAATTAAACAAAGAAAACAGCTACTCAACCACAATTGAAGATAATACATAAAACTTCAGCTGAAAATGATCTCTCCTGTTCGCCCTGTTTGTTCAGTTTGCACCGACTTCAAAATATCCTAATAGATAAAAATTAAAAATAATTTTACGCTTTCAACTTTTTTTTTTAAAGACTATTTTATTTTTCGCTTTTTAGTGTCATTGCATATACCTACGACTCGAAAAATGCTGCTCATACTGTTATATGCTTTCCTGGAAGCATATAAATTAAGCTAACTTCGTTGGAGAAGGGGTGGGTTTACTATATCTGTGGGCGTCCACGAACTCAAATGTTGCCGAATCAAACGCAGGAATAATTGTAAACACCAGCTTATTTGATGAAATTAAAAGAAAATTTATTTCTCCATTAAATTTATTAAGACACTATGAACACTTTGGCCCCTTTTCACTTCTCACGGAAATTTTACGTTTCATTCGTAAGATTAATTTATTTATTAACACTTAGCATTTGCGCAAACTTTGTGATTGCGGAAGAAAAATAAATAAATAAAAAAATTAAAATAAATAAACAAAAAGAAGTTACTTAGCTTTTCAAAATTTCTCTTTCTCCTTATCCTCTCCTACCACAGGTAGATATCCACTTCCTTGGTTATCTTCTTAGTGTGACTTTGGACGATTCCTCCACTATTTACGTTTTCACTCAAGAAATATTTTATGGTTGACTTTTTGTTTTCACATTAACTTCTCAAAAATTCGCACTAAACTGTCCGCTTCTCCTACCAAAGGGGTTGGTTTAATAGATAATTTGCCCCTATTATGACGTTTTCCCCAAAAATATCAACTTGACTTGTGAATCGGTTTATAATTTTGCGAATCGGTTTACATTTTTAAAATTAAATTCTTTTTTCCTATGTTAAATTTATCTTCGGAATTTAACATTCATTTCTGCGTTGTTAGGAAAATTCTTCGATCTTTGTAAGGGCACAAATTTTCGCTCCAAAGTTTCCAGCTGTCATTCAGGTACACGTGTTTCTGATTCAATTAATAATATTATTTCGCCTCTAAATTGTTAACCATAATAATGCTTTGGGTTACGGACAGCCTAGGAAAATCGGTCGTTGTTTCCAGGCGTTAAAGTTTCATAAGTTATTTGGTGATCATTTCGTGGTGAGGTTAAGTGTGATGTAATTTTTAGTTTTCGTCGCGACAGGAGAGAAATTCCGAAAAGGTAAGCTATTGAAATATCTCGGACAGCAAATATTTGTTCGAAAAATGTTTGGTTTTCTTCCTTTCTTTTAGATTTCTTCAGAATCGTGAGCAGACAAATTGGGCTTACATCTTCTTCACAAAGTAAGTATCTTTTCATATTTCAACTTTTTTTTAAAAAGAACTGTTCCTATCTCAAAAATTCATCATCTTTATCCTACTTATATCCTAACTAAGGAGACGGAGTTGGATCAATGCGTTGAGCGGCAAGACCACCATGCCATGGGTCCCGGGTTCGAGCCCAGATGACCGTGAGCTTTTATTAAGAAATTAAAAATAATCCACTCCGTCTCTGGGCTGTTGTCTAGCTCGCAGCAATGCAAACAAGACTCAAATTTCCTCACTTCCCTTACCCTAATTCCCTTCCGGCCAAAAACCATGCTAACGCATCAAAGGGTTGTCCCCTAGGATTTGGCCACATCGTATAAAAAAAAAAAAAAAAAACTAAATTACTAATATTATTGTATTTTGCTCAACTTAATCTATATTCTAGCTAAAATTCAAAACTATATGTATCCAATAACTAATCCTATCCTATCCTATCCACATTCTTTACATTATTTTCCCTAAATTTGTAAGTAAAATGCCTAAACCAGACTAACGAATATTGTATACCTAAACTATACTAAATTTGTCTAACCTATTCTATCCTTACAGCAACTTATCGTCTCCACAACTCCATCCGCGAGTCTTCAAGTGGTTAACACAACTAGGTGAGGCTTCAAATCATCTACTTCATCGGTCAGCGATTTCAACTCAAGGTAGGTTACATGTATATCCGTACATACAGCGACTGCAGCTTCAGCACCAAGATTTTATCAAATTTGTAAGATTCTATTTCTTTTTCTGATTTTTTTTCAGCTCAGCTTTTCGGGACAAGTCTGGGGACAAGGACATTTTGAGATTGAGGGGGAAATTTGGGTAAGTTGCTTTTCAGGATTTCTGGGACGTTGGGACATTGAGGGAAAGAAACTTTAGTATCGGGAATAGAGCTTTATCTAAAACACCGCATCAGGGTCATCGACATCTTCGAGGGAGGGCATCTTCAGTATCACCAGACTCTCAACGGATCTTCCTTGACTCCGTGCTGCATCAGTGAGCAGAAAAGGTACTTTAATATTTTCTGTAATAATAAAATAAATTTTCTTGCAGCTTCATCCTTAAATTCGTTTGGAGGACGGAACAAAAGACAGGTAAGTGTAAATAATTTTGGTTTTCTTCCGCTTATTTAATTCTTTTCTTTTCAGCTCAAACATACGCACAACAAAATCTGTTACGAACGTAACAATACGAACAAACCAATTTTAACAGTTGTAGAGTTAGTGAACTCTACAGAAAGGAAATCCGGCGTCTGAAATCGAAATCCGGCAAGATATTCCGAAATTAGTCATGGTAACCCTTTCATACCCTTTCCATATACATATATAAAAATTTTACCATCGCGCTGATTCGCCACCATACTATATACAGCAAGAGAGAGTCATCATAGTTAGAGAATAATTGTAGTCACTCTAGGTAGAAAATTGTTATCATTTACCAACTAGAAAGCGTATTCTGTACAGCAGAATCAAAATCATCGAAATCGGTCTACGCCTTACGAAGCTAGACGCTGTCCTTTCTTCAACTCTCACCACAAACCAAATTTTTTGTGATG
Source organism: Leptarthrus brevirostris (assembly GCA_964036015.1). Lineage (NCBI taxonomy): Eukaryota > Metazoa > Arthropoda > Insecta > Diptera > Asilidae > Leptarthrus > Leptarthrus brevirostris. The sequence continues at coordinate 95,130,430 of OZ038374.1, forward strand.
ACACGGAGTATCTTCAATGAAAATCAAATCGAAATCAGTCCACGCATTAATGAGTTAGACTTCCCCCACCACAACCTTTGGTCAACATTTTTCCTTATAGTAGTAACGTATACAATAAAAAAGAATGAAAAGTAAAAGCACTTGTTTTACTACCACAAATAGAGTAATAATTTCTTTGGGATGGTGATCGCTCAAAAATGTGAGCGCTCAAAGAAAAATGATGGATGTTTCGACCGAAAGTGCAAGCTGGTACTTGCACTTTCCACCACGGACATTCATGACGGAAGGTCAAAAAGACAACTCCTATAAGCACTCAGTTTTAAATCTGAGTACGGATTATTTATGCAAAGGATTTTTAGTCCATCAATTTCATAAAATACCAATACTGGTTAAATATTGTTTAATCAGAAAGTTTCCTTTCCTAGGTGGAAGCCCTTTATTTAACAATCTGAATTTGAACGTCACTTAAATATAGTATAACAGAAATCAAATTTGCTTTTCGTTTGCATTTTTTTAAATTTTTCTAATTGTGACATTTCCCGACTTTAAGTATTTTTTGTGGAGATTTCTCAGTGTATCTAACCTGTAGCGCCTTTCTACATTTTGTTTAGTTTCTTTATTTCTTACAAATTCCTTTTTGCCTGCACACAGTCTAGTGTACTTATCATCGTCCAAAACAGTTTGAACTATCTTTTTTAAGCATCTTTTTATTTTGGGTTCAGCCTTGTTTTGCGGTATTAGGTGATAGCTGTACCAGTTGATTTTCTTTTTCCAAGTCATCTTTTTTATATTTGCTCAAACTTTGTTTTAGCTTTGCAATTAAAATATTTTTTTGTTTTAACTCCTGGTTTCTTCTAAAGACTCGTACCTGTGTGAGTCGTGTAACTAGATGTAGTATTTGCTGTAATAAATTCACTTGTTATGTTAGCCATAGACTTTTTCTTTTTATAAGTTTTGTCTGAGTGTTGCCTCCAATTTTTGCGAGTTTGTCTTTTTTCACGAGCCGACATTTCAGATACTAGTTTTTTTTGCCAGTTTCTTTCAATTTTTTTTATATTTTTCGTTTCTTTTATCTTTTTCAGCCGCTAGTCTATGAGGATCATTCTTTATTTTTTCATATCTGAATTTTTCAGCTATCCTTTTTTATTCTAATAGTTCTTCCTTAGTATGTTTTCTCTTTGGTTTCGGCATTTATCCTGTACAACAAAACAACCTAATGAGCTTTTAAATAATGAAAATAAATCAACTCATATCTTAAACTATCGCAGTTTAGTATTTTAGTACACTACCGTTCTTAAATATTTGTCCAACTTTAATTACTTACTCATGTTTACAATCGCACTTTCGTGATTAAAGAATTTTGTTTACAGAATTCGAGGTCAGGCATATAATTAACAATAGTAGTGTATAATTGAAACAGTATTACGCACGGGTCTAAGAGCGATTACATTGTTTTTATCTTTTATTCCGATTTTTTAAAATGATTTACGAATATTCGCACTTAAACCAGTGTAAATACTTACTAATCATAGATAAACTGATTACTAGAACAAGTCAAAGGCTTTATTATTATGACTTAATAGTGTATAGCTAAAAAGTTGCAAGTTATCTTGCACTCAAACAATATTTCAATATAAACTTCTCAGGATCCTCGATAGTTCTCAGTATCTTGGGTCTTAATTTGACAGGATCTTGAGACCAGGTTCCTGTGAATTTTTTAATAATATTAAAAAAAAACATCGATTAAAAAAATTCAACGAAAATTAAGCAGAACTAATCCTAAAAATTACCGTATTATGTATTTAATTCCTAAGTAAATATCTTACCAGGATTCGGAGAACTCGACTGATTATGACGCGACTTCCCCTCCTGACAACAACGCCAGGTGCAGAAAGATAGGTGGTATTCTTTGCTTCTTTCGTAGGTATAGTTGACTAAGCTGAACGATAACGTCGCTCGGCGAATAGATTATTGAATATTCGCTTATTTTACACTGACCAGGATTCTGATATAAAACCGTTGGGACATATTCTGGGAAATGATTTTATAATATTTTTGCGACAATAAGATAATAATATATCTCCCAGGCAAGAGGATATAATAAGTACATCTTTATTTTGGTTTAATTTATGTCCTCAATGTCGTAGTAAATAAATCACATTACACATTACAGGATGCTAAGAATTTAATTTCGTCAAGAAAATAGATTTAAATCTAAATTATTTATAGAGACCAACTAGACATAGGTATGTCATTCAATATGTTATATAAATAAATTAGTTTGTAAAAAATTTTTAATGATATTTTAGCTGAGGCGCCGAAAATTCCTTAGTTTGTAGAACTAGCCCAGTATTGGTACTTTATGAAATTGATGGACTACAAATCCTCTTCATAAATAATTCGTACTCAGATTTAAAACTGAGTGCTTATAGGAGTTGTGTTTTTGACCTTCCGTCATGGATGTCCGTGGTGGAAAGTTCAAGTACAACAAAAGGGAACAAAGAGTCCTAAAACTCACTTAATGGGTTATATCAGTGTGAGAATTTAAAAGAATCGATTTTTATTTATTTTTCCATATATCGGTGCTTTTATATGTATAGAATAAGAGGTCCAAGTATAAAAGTTGGCATACATATGTTTATTTTTGAAAATACAAAAAATTCAGCTGTTGCAAGTCTATGAATGATAGTTTTTGAAGACTTAAACATCGCCAATTAAATCTTTAAACGCATTTTCCTCAAAACTGCTTTTCAAATTTGCTGTTAATGATATGACATTTATCATACCGATTCCAAAATTTTTCCGAATGCTATGTTTTGCCGTACCATGAACTACTGATTTTTAGATTGTACCAAAAATAACAATTTGACAGGGAAAAAACATTTTTATGACGAAAATTGTATACTTTTATTTCAAAATGCCTCCATTCTTATAATTTTCAATATTTTTTGAAATCCATGGTTGATGGTACGGAATTCAACTTCAATATTTTAATCGGAAAAAAATTGTGTATTTGTGAACAAATAATATGTAACTTGGAACCTAACTTTTTAACGCGTGGTCCGATTTTGATGGTTCTTTTTCTGTTGCATGAAGTATGATCCCCGATTGCTAATAGGAGGATAATTTAGTCCTATGTTGAAAGGTGTGGGTGGGGGGAGGGGTAGTCTAACTTCGTAACACGTGGAGCGATTTGGATAATTCTTTTTCTATTGGGTAGAATATGATCCTTGGTTGATACTGCTAGAAAAAAAATGTTGCTGGGGTGAGGGTGGGAGAAGGGGGGTGGACCTTACTTTATAACGCCTGGCTCGATTTGGATGCTTCTTTTGCTGTTGTATAGAGTGTGCTCCCCCATTGCTAATAGGAGAATAATTTGGTCCTATGGTGGTGGTGGGGGCGGGAGATGGGTAGTAACTTCGTAACGCGTGAACCGATTTCGATAATTCCTTTTCTGTTCGGTAGAGTATGTTCCTTGATTGATACAATGAGAAAAAAAATTAGTGGAATGGGGGTGGGGTAGGGGGTTAAAACAAACGTGTAACTTGTGGACCGATTGGGATGGTTCTTTCTTCGTTGGATAGAGTAGGAGACACTAAAAAGTGTAAAATAAAATAGTCTTTAAAAAAAAGTTGAATCGACTTAACAAAAAGCGCTAAAAAGCATAAAATAATTTTTAATTTTATATCTATTACGACATTTTGAAGTCGGTGCAAATTAAACAAATAAAACAACTACATAACCACTATTGAAAATAATGCATAATACTAGCTGAACGTTTTAGCTTACGGGATCATAAAAAATGACGATTAAATATTTTTGTTGTAGGTGTTTGGTTTGTTTAATTTGCACCGACTTCAAAATGTCGTAATAGATATAAAATTAAAAATTATTTTATGCTTTTTAGCGCTTTTTGTGAAGTCGGTTCAACTTTTTTTTTAAAAACTATTTTATTTCCAACCAACTTTTTTCTGTATTTTTTCTTTTTCATCGTTTCTTCATCGGAGTTGCCTTCTTCGTTTGAATTTGATTTTGAGCAGCAGGGCTCCACTACTATTGAGATTGCTAAAAGCAATAAGAATAAAATGACTTTCTTTCAAAATATATTTAAATTACACTCCATGAGAGGCACTTATTGTTAGTTTTAGAACTAAACTCGAACTAACAATTACTGTGGCAAGGCAAGGTACAAGGTAGCAAGAAATTTTCCGAACAGATTAGTATTGCACATTTGTACCAAAAATGTAAAACGAACTAATTTTTTTTCTCTTGAAAATTTTGTTATCAAATTAAATCAATTAATACAAAAGAAATTAAAAAAAAACTTAAAATGCTGTGAAATCATAGCAATTGATGTAAATATGGCATCTCTGGTCAAAGCTGCCATTTTCGTACTTAGTGATGTCAGTTATATGAAATAATAATAAATAATTGCACCATCTTTACAAAAAAATTTAATAAAATTAAATGAGCAGAAATAATTGCTTGCTGAAAATGATGGTTTCCGAAGAATCCTCAGGTATTGAAAGAAAAGCAAGGTTAGTTGCTTGTGCTCTAAAATATTTTAAGAAAAGTAGTCGGAAAGTAAAAACTAAGTAAAAATCAAATTTGTTACCGATAGCGGTAAAGTTATCATTTACAATTATGATAATACAGTACATTATAATAAAAGAGTGTCGTCTATCTAGGGTATGAAATAGATATATTTCATAATTGTAAATTATATATATATAACAATGTTATATGTATGGTATATAATGGAAATACCATCCAAACTTGTCAATAGAAATTTATTTAGGTTTGAGACCTAATGGAAGGGTATTGGAAAATCAAGGTAATATACCATTTAGTTAGTTTCAGTTTAAGGAGTTCTGTAAAAATTTATACATTAATAACTATCACCGAATAAATAAATGATGGGGGAAACAAAAACCGTCATTCCGAATAAAACTTGGAAGTGTAAGGTAAAAGATCTGATTTGGGAGAAAATTTAAAATAGAATAAACTGAAAACTGTTAGATATTTAAATAGAGGAACAAAAGTAAGGAGGTTATCGAGAAAAGCTGGTATCAAATTGTTAGATAAGAGTTTGAAGCTACGGAAGAGAACTGAAAAGGACTAAGGGTAGAAAAACAAATAAAAGAATAATAGACAAGAAAGTTAGGCATTATATATTCATATATATATATATATATATATATATATATATATATATATATATATATATATATATCACAGGCGTCGGTGGAGTAAGTGATAACCTAAAAATCCAGAGCTCCCATGTCTCACGCGGAGTTACTGGAAATAGAGATTATATATATATATATATATATATATATATATATATATATATATATATATATATATATATATATATATATATATATATAATTCCGCTGGGGTGGGCATCGAACATCATGGACCATTAAATCCATTATTACTGACGACAAGACTTCCTGGGCGGTCAAGAAGCTTTTCTTTCTACAAATATCCTAGCCTGGATGGCATCCTGCATCCTGCTGAATCACGTGCGCCAGTCTTAGAAACGAGTTCGAGTGGTATTTGTCCCGCAGATCGGTAGGCGCCGTCAGAAGTTAGCGAAATATTTGATATTGATTAAATTAACCACCTTCGTACCAAAAACTCTGCAGAGACTAGTGGATATACATCTCCCGAAGATCCTTGAGAGATCGCCTCTATCTCGATCTTAGCGCACATACTTTAAACTGAGATCCACAGAGACAGCTCTCCACGAAATAGTGCACACTATCCCTCATCAAGTTAGTAGTAGAAAAGGATATCAGTCACTGGCTAGTTTCAATCCTAAGAGCAAGGATTGCAATTTCGGACGTAAGTATAACCAAAATAACTTAATTCCTGTGCAGAGGGACACCCCAGGGTAGTATCATCTCTCCACTACTTTGCCTCCTGGCAATGAATAAGATCCTGTCCACATTGGACATATATGGGACACATATGGATGCTGCAATTTTGGATTCAGGAAAGTTTCCATCCGTGAAAAGCGAAATCATGAAAGGTTCTCCGGGTAAAATGAGCGACTGGGCTACTAGTTGAGTTCATGATATAGAATTATACCTAGATACTTCACTTCCCTGGTGATTTTAGTTCTATCCCCTCGGCGTTTTTTTACGCGTGAATAATTGTTCAGCTAGAGTTTGCATGAATTCCTTCCTGCTGGTACCGGATTTGGACTATATACGGGACCTTTTACATTTGTTTAGATAATATTTGATCATCCTTGACCTTGATTACAATGAAAAAGTCGTCTGCGTATCCTTGGTTTTCAAAGCCAGATGCCGGCTAGCTCGGAGTACGTAAGCTACCAGTGACCATGAAAGGGATGACAGGACTCCTACTTAGGGACAGCATTTGGTGGCCTTAATAGGCCACCTCTTCTACTGGGCTAGCTTTAATTTTCCGGTAGTTGAGAATTTGATGTGGATCAATCGCCGTCGAAGTTTTTATTCCCTCTTTGAAGCCTGCCTCTTCAATGGATTCATAGGAGTAGTTATCAAAGGCGCCGTCAATGTCCATAAAGGCACAGAGGGCTATTTATTTCTCCACAAACGCCCCTTCTAGTCTGTTAACTAGAAGATGTACGGCTGTAATGTGGTTTTGCCAACTTAGTATGCATGCTGATCTTCTTAACCCGAAAGGGGCAAATAAGGTCCGGGAAGACGTATTTTTGGATACAGATTTTATAAGGTACATACAGGTGTAAATCTGTGACAAATACTTCAAAATTTCAATAAACGAAATTGCAAACATTTTTCTTTACCAAACTCGAGCAAAGAAAGAAATATTTCTTTACACGATCGGCGTTTCTAATGAAGAAAAGCTGAATTCCTCTGGCTTTTCCTCAACAGCATATTTTTGCGCTGTTACAAATACATTGAATTATTTCTAGCCAAAAGAAAAACCATTGTTGTCGAGTGCTCAAAAGGGAAAAAGACTGATGTTCCTGAACAGCAATATTAATGCTTCCATCGATCCCGCTTTGCAATCGGCGGAAGGTGAGTTTATCTTCCAGCAAGACGCTGCATCCTCTCACAGCGGGAGATTAACCCGAGCTTGGCTGGAACAAAAAAACATTCCCACCCTCAATTGGCCACCAAACAGCCCGGATTTATCGCCCATTGAGTCGATATGTTGCAAAATGAAGAGGGAACTCAAGAAAAACCCTCCCACGTCAATGGACGATTTGAAAAATCAAATCGTCAACATTTGGTAATCTTTCACCTCCGAATCCTGTAACGACTTAGTACACACCATGCCTAGGAGGATCCACGCTACGCTGAAAAATAAAGGAAACACAACCCCATGGTGAAAACGCGTAAATTTTTTAGTAAAAGCGGCAAAATTACGTAACAGGCGAACTATTTTGGAGCTCATCACGAGTAGGTGAACTATTTTGAAACACTACATTGAAGGAATACGTGCTTTTTTATGTGTAGAATAATAAGTGGAATTCTTTTTTATATTACTATAAAGTATAGATATTAAATAAAAACACAACAAATTGTTTACATATTTTTTACTTAGTATGTGGTTATTACGCTCTTGAAGTATAGCAATCCCAATTTTAATCTTATGTATTTAATTTCGGGTATATTATTTGTATACACGTCCAGACAAACTGTCATAAGATACCGGCAACTATCCATTTTACTTGGAACATTTATTATAGCTACCAAAGGATCATAAACTTACTAAAAGGGTCAAAAGCTTCTTTTGCAATTCTGGTCACGTATGTAGTGGTTTTGCTTTCAGTATCCCATATATGAGGTGATTGTCAATTACCTTGTCCAGTGTCTACGCTATTTTTATACTTCTCCACAGACTGGATATAGTTCATAGTATAACTGAGTCTAAAGGCATTTATTAGTATTTCCAGTAGTTCCTCAAAATCGTGTTTCAATATAAAGTGTAGTCTTCCATCGCTGCCAGGGAATTGCAGGCTGTGAATGAGCTGACGCCCCATCTAACGCTCTTCGCTGAGAAGATACGTCTGGAAATGCATTTAGTCCGATTCGAAGGCCCTATAGATTTTGTGACATTAGTGTTCTATAGTACATAGTTTTGTTGCTTTTGTTTGACCTTCTCTGAAAGTATCATAAGCCTTTTGAAGATGTTCAATGCGGTTGGAGTGATCCTTGGAGAGGATCTGTTGGAATCGGCGGTGACTAGATCATCAATACCGTTGGAGGAATACATCTACGTTGTTCTTTTGGCTTAGCTCTAATTCTCTCCAGATATTTTCGCAATTCGTCAGTGAGTCTTCGAAGTTTTACCCTCTGCACATGAATTGATGCATGCCAGTTCAGAATCTTTTTTTCAAAAATTTGGACTGGCTAATGTAAAGTCTAGTACCTCTTACCGTAAAATATTAGAATAAGTGTGTTCGTCGCCTTCTTAATTATCTTTATATTATTTTTCAAAAGATATTCCAAAAGGTTTTTACAGCGATTAGTTTTTTCGCTGCTACCTGAGATGTTGTGTTGGGCATTCGCGTCGCAGCCAATTATAAACTGCTTATTCTAACTTTTTCAAAAGTTAAACATATGCTTAAGCTCCTCTGGAGGCGGTTGTCCTACATTCCCCGGAACGTTCGCCAATAATTACCTCATAGCTCTTGTAGGAGTCCAACTTACAGAATCTCCAGAATAAGTCTCGTGCTAAAAACATCTGTTGCAGATTTTGCTTGGTGGATATTTATCCGGAGACATTTTAACTGTCTCCTACTACTTTTACTTCTACCTCATTAGACAGGTCGACGTTTTTGGGACCTTGAATCCTTTTAAGATCTTGTCAACAAGGTCTCCTGCTCGATAGTTTGAAAGTCGAGTACTTAGGTCGACTTGTTTCCTAGGTTCCTCATATTTATCGCTTTTTACATTCCTCTGCTTACTTTTTCTTCCAGTTTGCAGAGGTAAAGGAGAAAAGGAGTAATTTTGAAACACACCTCTAGTGTAAAAAGAAAAAAAAACAGAAGGTTTCCCTCCCTTATATTTTTTGACTCTCAAATGTCATTAATTTTGTCACCAGCTAAACCAGTCATAAGTTCCGAGCGCGGTTCAATCACTACCCGTGTTAAGAGTGAAGACGAATGTCCCTGCCATTTCCAATGGCATGCCATTTATTAATTCCAATGTCCCTGCCATTTATTAACGTCTCCAAAGAAATACGATTGTTAAGCTCTACAAAATACGCCTCTGTCTTGACGATGATCTGCTTATTTGAGCTGCAGTTTTTACCTCCGAACCATTTTTTCATGTTTTGGAACAAGAAGAAATCACAGGGAGCCAGGTTTGGCGAATACGAGTGAATTGCTATTCATGCAATTTTGCAAGAACAACTACGGATGAATATTCCAGCGCGTTATCGTGGTGAAACAGTATTTTGTTATTCGACAAAGGGGGCGGTCCAGTATCTCATTGTAGTATTGTCCAGCATTCGTTTTTCCTTTTTCTAAAAAGTCCATGAGCACTTCAGGATTGGTATCCCAAAAACCGTCGCCATAAATTTTCCGTCCGACGTCTAAATTCGTTGAAGCAGTGTCAAAACGAAGGGTGGCCAACCCAAATAATCTTCCGGGCCACTTTGGAAATACCTCATAACTCCGAGGGCCGCATATAAAATTATATATCGCGATATTAGATTTAGACCCACTACAGACATTTTTTGGAGTGAAAAATTGAAACATTATGAGTTATTATTATTGTGTTTTACTGTTATAAAAATCTACTTTTTGATTCTGATGTTTCAAAAATGTGTTTTAATTCAATATTGCACTGTAAGTCAACCAGTTCTATTTGGAGATATTCTGAGGCCGAATCGATTTCAACATAAAAGAGATATGAATAAATTTCAAAAATTTTCTCTAACTCTAAATTACTGAATCGGCTTTCAAATTATTATTATTATTATTAAATCGCGATTAGAATAACAACAACTTTTCTAAACCTAAACCTAGGGTAAAGCGTCGGCGCCGTGTGGAGTTCTCAGTGGCGGATTCTGGTCTTTCGGGTCCAGTTGTCACTGCTGGCAGATCTAGTGGCATCAATGGGGGTAGTAATGGGGATTAAGGCGATAGTAATGATGTGATTCCTATCGTCATGCCCTCGAACATCGGCGAGTCCAGTGTTGATGATGTTGGACTCTCCGCCGTTCCTCGTCCAAAGTCTATTTTTGTCTCTCGTCTAACGCCTCGAACCTCTTGTGACCTAATGTTGCGTTTCCCTCGGTCTAGAAGTGTTGACACGCCTGAGGCAAAGATTACTTACTACTAGATAACCGGCTCCCTAAAATACCCAGTTAATTTTGAAAAAGTAACACTGGCACCACAGTAAAACGAAATATATTCAGATTTTAAAGTCATAAGAATATACATGCAAATAAAGAGTACAGGTAGTGTGTAGTCATTTATTCCTGTCAAAATTATTTGAGAGAATCACTTAATGCTGTCAAAATTCTGTTCTCATCCGGAGAGAATCACATGCTTCTGTCAAAAAAGTACCGCTAAATCTTGTCGAAGAGAGAAATGTACTAAAAAGTACCACCAATAAAAAGAATTCATGTGAAGCACGTGACTGAGCTAGTTACTCGTGTGCGTAAGAGACTTTCAAACCGTCAATGTATTCTGATCTTTTAATGAGTGAAGAACATTTGGCATTTGTAAACAAACATAAGAAAAGTATACTTGTCTCTTATCCACAAACTCTCCCGGAAAACAAATTTTAATTCTGACTGCAGGGTTGCCCGATGCGGGAAATATAAAAAAGCAAACAAAATTTTTTTACTAGTTTGTTCGAAGCCGTTTATCTAGTAGAGTAATCTTTGCGTGAGGTGTCTGTAGGAAAGTAAGTGGGCCGTCAAAACCCTACGCATCTTTTTTGCTGTCGACTCCTTCTATTCAATTCTCGCCGCCGCACCAAGTCAGGAGCAGTTCAGTCTCCTAGTTCAAAAAACGGGACAAGCTCTCTCTTTACTACCAGAATGTGAGATAAATGAGGACCAAAACAAATAACTTTTATTTCTCATCTGCTAACTGCGATTTTGATGTGATAGCTTTATCGGAGACGTGGTTACACCACGTATTTCGGACGCGGAACTGCTTAATGACTCTTATCAAGTTTTCCGTAGGGATAGGCATGCTGCCTCGACCGCACGCGGTGGTGTGGTTCTCATAGCTTGCAGGAATTTTCTTAATACTAATCATTTCGATATTCCACTTTTCTGACAAACTGGATCTTTAACAAGTTTCAGTAAAAATGTCATTTGAATCGAGCAACCTCTTCTTAATTTGTTGTTATAGGTATATCTCCTGATGCGTTTAATGTTGTTGATAGTAATGTTCGGAGTCAGTATGATATTCTCATTCAGTATATCAACTATGTACATCTATGACCGCTTGGGTTCTAAGGATGAAATTATCCTAATATGGGACTTCAACTTACCCAATGTACGATTGGTAGCGGATGATGATGACGATAGCTATCTTTCCCATTACATGACTGAAGGACAAACGTTATTCCTCGACAACTTGGCTAGCTTTGGACTTTGCCAAATGAGCAATGTGAGTAACAATATGGGAAGATCTCGATAGCCAATATCATTTTAACTTTACAGCGGTTTGAATGACTATCTTGGTGAGATAGACTTCCACACTTGTTTGTCTGGTGACGATATCAACAGAAACGTATCAGGTCTTTACGACGTTTTGTATGAAGCTTTCGGGAGGTTTGTTTCCTTAGTCCGGGTTAGAGGTAGAGACTCCGCTCCACTCTGGTTTGACAGAGAATTGTAGATTCTTAAGAAAGGGAAGAATAGACTTGGGAAAAAGTACCTTCGAGTTGGCAGTGTTGACTCCTGACATGGTTGTAGTGTTTGCCGTGAACATTGTATAAGCCGTTCTCGTTTTATTTATGAAGAATACCTTCAAAACTTTAATTAATAGATTATTCTCTGACCCCCATGCATTTTTCGAATATGTCAACTTGAAGAAATGGGTTTATTCATTTATTTTATTTTAAGCTTAATACAAGCTATAACATAATAATATTATACAAAAATATAAAAGCTATAACATAATACTAATACTACAAGCAATAATAAAAGATAAGTCATAATAAATATTAAAGCTATAAGGGAGGAAGTTGAATTAAGAAAGGCGATCAAGATGGGCGGGATCAAGATAAAAGGCTTTGTGAAGGAATGATTTACTCAAATGGAAATTAAAGGAGGAAAGGTCCTTGACTTTTCGTAGCATCCTGGTAATTGGTTCGCGTTGACCGTAGTTGGTGCGATGGTGGTCGAGTCGAAGAAGGGGAGTGAACCTAAGATTGCATGGATTGGTATAGATGGGAAAAGATTGCAGGATTGAACGGCAGTCTATGACACCAGTTAATAGCTGATGAATGAAGAGAATGTCGGAAACATTACAACGTTTACTTAGGGGTTGTAAGTCGACCAGTTTCAGACGGTTTTCATAAGGTGGAAGGTTGAATCTGTCTACCCACGGAAGATCACGTAGAGAAAAGCGAATGAACCTACGCTGGACAGATTCAATCCTGTTAATGTCGGCTGGTTTTGTAGGTGACCTTACCTGGCTGGCATATTCAAGGAGACGTCTAACGAAGGAGATATAGAGAGATTTGGAAACAAAAGGATTAGAGAGATCTCTAGCTATGTTAATTATACTGTCAATATGGGAACGAAAATTGAGTTCGCTATTACAGATTATTCCTAGGTCACACAAAGAGGTACCGATAGGGACTGGTACGTCGGTTAACATGTAGACTCTCAGGGTGGTGGTGGGATGCTTGCGGGAATAAGAGATGGACTGGCATTTGGAGACATTGAGGTCAAGAAAGTTTTTCATGCACCGAATGTGTGGTGAACGAATCGAAGTCTTTTTGCAGAGGAGATATGTTAAATTATTTTCATGTCACCAGCATAAATGGACAGCTCTTGATGGAACAATCAATATCATTTATTGTAAGGATGAAAATCAATGGACCGAGGTGGCTGCCCTGAGGGACGCCGGAAAGAGCGACAATAGGGTAGAAAAGAACATTGTACTGACGGTTGTTGAGGTAGGATTGAAGGAGATTAATGGGGGGGGGGGGGCGATCAAATTTTAACAGCACAACGTTATGGGAGATCTTGCCAAACGCTTTACTAAAATCGGTGGCGATAACATCAACATCTTTACCGTTTTCCAGGGCACATAGTGTTTTGCAGACGAAGTCGGGAAGGTTGGTGGTTGTAGATCTACCTTTGGGGAAGCCATGTTGGGAGAGGAAAAAGATAGACTTACGTTGGAAGAACATTGAATCATAGGCACATTTTTCGAATAGTTTAGGTATAGGTGATAATTTAGCAATGGGTCTGTAGTTGAATACATCGTTCTTGCAGCCTTTGAAGATGGGAATGATATAACAGTTTTTCGATAATTGAGGGAAAACCCCTTGAGTGACCGAGAGGCAAAGTAACGAATTGAACTAGATGCATGGCACACTTTTTTAGAAATATGGTCGGAATTCCGTCAGGACCTGGGTGAAAGTCGTCCTCAAGCTAGTTAATACTGGCGGCGATTAGTTCGGTATCAGGGTCGAAGACTTAAACGACATTTGAGTTCATTTGTCTAAGAATAAAAAGTAGTTAAGGTCAGGTTGTTCGGAATTGTCGGTTGATAACTATCCATCGACTATGGAATTCGGGGCGATTTCCAGTAATGATTCTAATATTATTTGTAACATATTTGCTGAATCATTGAAGGGTGCATTTGAATCATCTGATTTCTATCCGGATAGTAGGAACTTTTCGCACATAAATAACCGAATTTTACCCAGGGTACCAGTTCCATCTATCACGGAGGAGATGTTGTTGAAGCATATTACTGCACTTCCAACTGACTTTTTAGTGGTCATGACGGAGTTCCTGCTGCAGTCATAAAGAAATGTTCTTCGGTATTATTAGGGCCTTTGCTACTACTATTCAGGAAGTTCCTTTCGCGGGGCCATTTTCCAGCACTCTGGAAGATATTCTTTTTAATTCTTATATCCAAGAGTGGCAATAGAAGAGGCATTTACAATTACAGGCCAATTGCTAAATTATCCTGTATTCCTAAGATAAGCTGTCTCTCTTTTAAATTAGCATAATTAGGTTTCCCACCCTCAATTATTGTTTGGATTGTCATATTTATCTAATAGGACTTATAGAGTACGGTTACGTGGTGCACTCTCTGATGATTTTGTGGCTCATTCTGGCGTTCCCCAGGGCAGCCATCTGAGTCCATTGTTATTCATCTTATCTATTGATGATATTTCGTGTTTGCTTCAAAGATGTAAAAGTCTTATATATGCTGACGATATTAAGATGTTTCTTCCAATCAAAGCTAATGCTGCTTGCGAGATTTTGCAATCAGAGTTGCACATTTTCTATAAGTGGTGCTGCAACAATAATCCTAAGCTGAAAATTGAGAAATGTCTGGTTATGTCCTTCTTCAAGTCTCGCAGCTGCCGTACTTTTCAGTTTCAGTACATATTTGAGGGTACTGGTATAAAACGGGTGGAAGGGGTGAGGGACTTGGGAGTGTATCTTGATGTTCAATTAAACTTCATCTCCCATATTAATAACGTCGTTGCTGGGCAATCTCTATGCTCGGATTTATTTTTCATTTATTCTTCGATGGTCCAAGGAATTTTCAAGCCTTTATATAAGACTCTATCTTTGTACGTCCCTGGTTAGACCCCTGCTTGAATATGCGTGTGAGGTTTGGTCTCCGTTTTATGGATCCCACATTAAACGTATCGAGTCCGTCCAGAGCAGATTTTTGCGATCGGCCCTACGTTCTTTGCCTTGGAATGACCCTTTTATTCTACCACCTCATGAGGAGCGCTTAGGGTTACTGCAGCTTGTTATATTCGAGAAGCGACGTTGGGTTGCTTCTGCAGGGAAAGCTAGACAGCGGTGAACTAGTTGCCTAAATATTGCCTAGAGAACTCTCCTATTCCCTAAGCAATTGATTTCCAGATTGCTTTTTCGTGCACTAATTATGGCATGTTCGAGCCTATTAATCGCAAGTGTAGGTCTGCTAATGATATTGGAGACGTTTTTAATACTAATTTAGACAAAGTAACACTTGAAAGGAGCATCAACAGTGTGTAATTCATTCTTTTGCTTGCACTTGTTTTTGTTTTAATTTTAATTTTTTGTTTGTTTTGCATTTTGATTCTTCTGTATTAGAATGGAAACACTATTATTATTATAAATCGCATGTGTAGATTCGTAAATATGTGTAGTCTTTTTGACGTGACTCGCATCAATATATTTTTATATTCTGGCGAATACGTCAATTGATTCTAGGCTTCTGCCTAAGAAGTGCCCTTCTGAGTTAGAAGTTTAAATTTTAATTCTTCTGAAAGGCTTTAATGTGATTAACTGTATCGATTATAAGGTTATATTTTCCTTGCAATGATATATTTAATTGATTGAATTTTTCAACAATGTCCACTAAATATCATAAATCCAATAACCACTCATCATTTCTTAATTCTGGTACAGGTATTACCTGTCATTCATAAATAAGTCAATTTCTTCTCATAACTCATAAGACCGCTGAAAACATCTTCCACGACTTAACCGTCTTACTTGACTGAAGTTGATATTCCAGAAAGGATTTCCAAATCGAAGTTGTTTTCCCATAAACAGTTTTCAACAGCTTGGAAAATATCTTCTCCTGTTGTTGTACCTTTTAAACTTATCAAATTCAATATTTCTTCAGTTATTTGTAATGATTCATTTACTACACAAAGGAAAACTACAAGCTGAGCTGAATCTGAAATGTCTGTGCTTTCGTTAAATGCCAAGGAAAAATCTTTGCAATCTCGAATTCTGTCACGCAGTTTTGAGATAATTTCATTTGAAATGCCATTTATTCGACGACACATTGTTTGCCTATATAGGCTTAGGTTCGAAAACAGTTTAATTTTATCAGGAAAAATATACTTCAAAACAGCTTCCAAACATTCTTTCCCAAATTCACCATCCGAAAATGTTTCCTTTTTTTTTTGCAATCCAAAATGAAACAGAATAGCTTGCCTTAACAATATTGGAAGGTTGTTGTAATGCTGCATTTTTTTGTTGAGCCTTTAATTGCAACTTAAACTCCTTGAGCTTCGATTGTTTCACTTCTTTATCGAACTTCAAATAATCATTATGTTTTGTTTCATAATGTCTCTTAACATTATATTCCTTAAATACAGCAACGACCTCTCGGTAAATTAGGCAGTATTCTTCTTTGGGCGCTCGAAAAAAAGCTATTTTTATGACATTTTTATGGGATTATTATTTATTATTATTATTAAGAGTTGGATCAAGGACTATTCCGCATCCTTTAGTCACTGCGACCAGTATGATCTTTTGTGACATGATCCAGGTTCATTATTAGGCCGCCCCGTCAATTTTTAGTTCCCTTATCAGTCCTAAAATTTTCCTGAGGGCTATCTTGGCTATTTCTGACGGTGATGGGAAAGCCTCACCAAGGTGTCTGAGCCTGATGCGGCCGAGGGCCTCACAGTGACAGAGGATATGTTCCGCAGTCTCTTCCTCTTCTAGACAGAATCGACAGGTGTCATCATCAGCCAGCCCTAACTTTTTCAGGTGGTAGCCCAGGTGACAGTGACCAATTAAAAGTCCTGTTATCAGCCTTAAATCTGGTCTGCTGAGTGAGAGCAGCTCCTTCGTTTTCTGTGTTGAGTAGGTTATAAACCTCTTTGCTTGTCTTGACCCTGGGCTGTTTGTCCAGTGTGAGTGCTTACAATCGTCCTCCCATGACCGGATACGCATTGCTATTCGACTTTTTGAGTAGCCGCAGAATGGCTCCGGTCCAATAAACTGAGAATCCGCACCTTTTTTTTATGGGATTAGGAATGAAGAAATTGATGTAGGGTTTGTTAGGCATAAATACACTCTTGAAATATTTAAAAAGTTATTTTAGTTATATATTTATTCATTTTATTTATTTATTATTAATTATCATTTATTATAGTCTGTAGAATTAGTATGAAGTTATAGCTTGTATTTTGTATTTTTATGTAATAGCTAGTATTAAGCTTAAATAAATAAATAAATTATATATTTTATGCACTTTTAACGCACAAAAACACGATTTGAATACATCGCTTCGATTAGTAGGTGGGTCTGCGCTGGTGTAGAAATTTTAAAAATGGGCTATCTAAGACAGAAAAATTTTAAATTTTTAGATTAAATATATCATTAGCAACGTGCAAAAATAACAAAATAGCGACAAAAAAAGGAAGGAAGATAAAAAATTGCTTTTTGCCATAAAAAAGTAGTAATAGTAAAAATGTTTAACAAGCGACCTGGCTGTTGTTGTTTTAAATATGTTGTTGAAGTACGAGTATATTAAAATAATTATCCTGCAGTCACAGCACACAAATCGAGACCAAAAAGCAAATTTTCACTTAAAACTGAGAGTTTGCTCTGTTCTACTATCAACAATCAACTGTGCGTATCTAGGGACAGAGATGCCAGACGGTTTGGAGCAAAAGTCGCCGATCCAAGGCGCTGAAGTCGCCCAAAGTCAGCGCCATTATTTGAAATCGCCCAAAAATCGCCTTTGCATTTTATAATCAATCAAGTCTTTCAAATTGTTGTTTGTACAACATTATTGTAATATTTATTACAGTAATTACAGCAATAGATACAAGTAACACAAATTTAAAATTGTAGTAGAGGCGTCGTGAAAAACAAAAAATACCCTTAATTAAGTAGGTATTTAATGAAAGTGACTATTTGCACTTACGTGTACTTTTGAATTGGGAAAAGTTCCGATTTTACGTAATTTATGTACTTTTATGTACTACTATACAAATATATTTCCTGGCGGGAGGAGGGCGCCTTAACCCCCCACTTTAATAAAGCAATTAAAAGCCTTATTAATACACCTCTTCCCCCTAGAAAGTCTAAAAAATTTTTGACGTACATAAATACACGTAAGTGCAAATAGCCACAACCTTTAATAATTCACCCAGTCGCTTCCAACTATTTATTACGAACATTTTAATCTTTTAGGAATTAATACCCAAGTAGCACAAAGTCTTACCATAATCTATACGACGTCGTGGCAACTGCTTTTGTACGACTTTAAAGTTATTATTTCATGGAAAGTTATAGAACTGTCGGATATCGGTAATCAGGTGTCAGTTGTAATGTTGTTTTCATTTAAGTAAGTATATTGTTATAAGAACTTAATATACAACTTCCTACAGACTAGTTGTAATTCTACACATACGACTAGTTAAAATTTAAATCATAAGTCAGTTAAGCCAACTACATTATAATAATACACTAATCAAAACAATTAAGGAAACAAAAAAAATATCTAAATTTTTTAGTGATTTTTGGCGGGCTGTATCTAAGCGAGAAATAATCGTATCGAGGATCTGAAAAAAACGTGTTAAAGCTCCAAAACTCTAGTTTGTGAAACTTTCAGCCAAAAAAACTTTCACCGCGTACATTGTGCGTACATTGAGGTGTAAAAATTCCTACAAACCTTAGCCTTTCCATCAGTATTTGCAAAGATGCGGCCAATTTACCAAAACACTCACTTCACTTTTTTTGACTTTTTCAAAATTGAAATTGCGGTTTCTTTTAGGAAATTTATTCCAGTTTCCGAAACTGCCCTTAAATTTTCTGTACGATCATTGGTTACTGGGATATCGATGGTTCAATACAAAAGTGTCCTTTTTCATTTAATATCGGATATCTCCGCGACAAATCGACGTATCAAGGATTTCAAAAAAGATAATTAAAGCTAAATTAACAGGCTATTTGGTTCATAGGGTGGTCAAATAAAAAAAAAATTTCCGAGTCCGTGCACCAAAAAAAAAAATTACTAAAAATTTTGAAATTTTTTTCTTCCGCTATTCCTTTGGATTGCGTGAGCACCGTGGCTGAAAGTTTCAAAAACTAGAGTTCTGGAGCTTTAAGATGTTTTTTCAGATCCGCGATACGATTATTTCTCGCTTAGATACAGCCAGCCAAAAATCACTAAAAAATTTAGATATTTTTTTTTGTTCCCTTAATTGTTTTGATTAGTGTATTATCCAACTGGATAATATAAGTCATTACTTGCGTTGTAAGATCGGTTGCGAAATAACTTATACACGACTATAAAACTAGCAGTTGTATGTCGGTATTCATATAGTAATAATGATTTTATTGACATTTCCTGACCATTTTAATATAATATATCCCATTACAAAACTTTTTTTTAATATTTAATAGCAGAAAGTATTCAAAATTGAAATCATGAAAATGTCTTTATTTATACAAAATTTCAAAAAATTAATATAATTTTAAGTCGAATGTGTTTTACGGGACAACAATAGTAATAATTACAGAAAATATTGCTTGGGACATGAAATTAGGGCTTCGTTTCACTATACGTTATACGAAAAATGTAAGATTAATTTCGGATTATGGAGTAATTTTATTGAATTGATTTACATTCTCGAAAACGTAGAAGTGCGACAATGAATAATGATAATGTATATAGAAAATAGTTTTTAAAAAAAAAGTTGAACCGACTTCACAAAAAGCGCTAAAAAGCATAGAATAATTTTAAATTTTATATCTATTACGACATTTTGAAGTCGGTGCAAATCAAACAAACCAAACAACTGCAACAAAAATATTTAATCGTCATTTCTAATGATCCCGTAAGCTGAAACGTTCAGGTAGTATTATGTTTTATTTTCAATTGTGGTTCTGTAGTTGTTTTATTTGTTTACTTTGCATCGACTTCAAAATGTCGTAAAAGATATAAAATTAAAAATTATTTTATGCTTTTTAGCGCTTTTTGTGAAGTCGGTTCAACTTTTTTTTAAAAACTATTTTATTTTTCACTTTTTAGTGTCTTCTACTCTATGCAACGAAGAAAGAACCATCCAAATCGGTCCACGCGTTAAAAGTTAGTTTTAACCCCCTACCCCTGCCCCATTTCACTAAACTTTATTTCTCATGGTATCAATCAAGGAACATACTCTACCGAACAGAAAAGGAATCATCGAAATCGGTCCACGCGTTACGAAGTTACTGCCCCTCCCCCTCCCTCACCACCACCATAGGACCAAATTATTCTCCTATTAGCAATGGGGGATCACACTCTATACAACAGCAAAAGAACCATCCAAATCGGTCCACGCGTTACAAATTTAGGTTCCATCACCCTTCTCCCACCCCAACCACACCAAAAAATGTTTTCTCGTGGTATCAACCAGGGAGCATACTCTACCCAAAGGAAAAAGAAATATCCAAATCGGTCCACGCGTTAAGAATTTAGACTACTCCCCTCGCCCAACCCCTACCATGGGCCAAATTATTCTTCTATTAGCAATGGGTGATCACACTATAGGTATATACAACAGCAAAAGAACCATCCAAATCGGTCCACGTGTTACAAAGTTAGGTTCCACCCTCCCCCCTCCCACTCCAGCAACATTTGTTTTCTCGTATTATCAACCAAGGATCACATTCTACCCAATAGAAAAAGAATTATGTAAATCGGTCCACGCGTTAAGAAGTTAGAATACCCCTCCCCCCACCCACACCTTTTACCATAGGACCAAATTATTTTCCTATTAGCAATGGGGGATCATACTTCATACAACAGAAAAAGAACCATCGAAATCGGACCAAGCTAGGTTCCACCCCCACCCCCATCCCCCCAAAATTTTTTTCTTCTGGTATCAACCACGGAACATACTCTACCCAACAGAAAAAGAATTATCCAAATCGGTCCACACGTTACAAAGTAAGACTACCCCTCCCCCCACCCTAATCCAATTTTTCTCCTATTAGCAATGGGGGATCATACTCTGTATAACGAAAAAAGAACCATCCAAATCGGATTACGCGTCACAAAGTTAGTTTTCACCCCCACCCCTTTCCAACTACCTACCAAAAATGACATGGTACCAATCGGTGAACATACTCTACCCAACAAAAAAAAGAATCATCAAAATCGGTCGACGCGTTACGAAGTTATGCCCATACGCGTCGAACTTAGAACCTCTTTGATTTTGGGAAGTCCGTTAAGAACTGTGTTAATTCATTTGTATACAAAAATTTATGCATGTGTACAATGATGTCTCAAGGATCGTAATTCAAGTAATAATAACTTACAAACATGGTAGTCACGTGGTTAGTTCAACTACTTATAACCGCAATACTTGCAACTTTAGGTAGATGTACTAGGGTAGTATATCGGTTTTTATGATATTGTATGACGTCAAGGCGACGTCGTATATATTCTCCACTTAGTAGCATATGGGTCGCCACGATATCGTCAGAACTACATAAGGAGTAATTATGGAAGTCACTAGTTGTGATTTTAAGTCCCTTTAATCCTTAAAAGACGTAGTAATAACCCAGTTGTGCTGTTGGGTATATATATATATATACAATGGATAGCAAAAGCAACCGCAACCACGACGTGACGACGGCATTCAGCATACTTTTATGTTTGAGCGAGAAAATTTCATTGCGATAAACGTATGTTTGGACTCGTTCGGTTAGTTATTCGCGCAAAATTAGAATTTGATATGACTTGACAGGAAAAATTTTTCTACTGACTCGTCGGGTTATGTGATTTCGATTAGCCAATATGAACTGTTGCTGTAGGCTGCCGTGCATTCTGATTCAGAATATAGCCCAAAAGCGCCCAGCAGGAATTAAAAAATCGTCGCAGAGAGGAACATTTTCTCGCCCAACTGACAGCTCAAGTAGCCCAATCGGCGAGAAATCTCCCGACTTGGCAACTCTGTCTAGGAATGGTCATCATGAGTTCGCAGAATATAATTTAATTATTCTGCGAACTCATAACTGTAAACTCATAAATAAAACAGGCAGTATCTGTCAGATATTCGCAAGAATATTATTTTCAAATCAAAGTTAATTTTTTCTCATAATTTCGACAGTTAATTTTTAAATATATGGATGCACAAATAATGTATTTTTTTAATATATTGATTTTCACTACTTTGGCCATTATAAAATAAATATACTTTGTAACAGTGTGATGAATATCGCGGGCCGGAAAAATAGCCGCGTGTTGACCACCATTAGACTCTAACTGTTGCTGCTCCCCATAAACAGCATCCAATTTAGCTTTTATTTCGTCACTGGTTTTCCCATCCTCGAGTTCACATACTGCACTTTTCCCATCTCAACGAAAAGCACGTTTCGCCACTTAATGAAATCCAAACTAAACTCAATCATTCACTCAATCAATTGTGATTTGGCGTCGTCTGGGAGATGGTGACACACGATGATAAAACTAAATTGTGCTAGCAACGACATCTGTCTTCAAACATGGGTACTTATTCAACCACCCTCATGCTTCCAAATTTTTTTGATTGTTTCGTAAGTATATATCTTATGTTTCTGCCTATGGTGGCGTTGAGAATTTTTGCATTTTTTATGTTTACTTTAAAACTTAAATTTTCAATAGCGTTTGAATTTGTAATATAATTTTAAACCAATAATATATCAAG
This sequence comes from Leptarthrus brevirostris, assembly GCA_964036015.1. Taxonomy (NCBI): domain Eukaryota; kingdom Metazoa; phylum Arthropoda; class Insecta; order Diptera; family Asilidae; genus Leptarthrus; species Leptarthrus brevirostris. Next base: position 95,153,034 of record OZ038374.1, read on the forward strand.
GTTTACTGCATAACCAATTGAACAATAAAAAAATGGATGCATTAATTCAATGGGACAGCTAATTTAACTCACCACTATACAAGTATTCATATGTTGTAAAATATGATTGAAAAGTCTTCTCATTCCTGCCTCAGTTAAGTTGAAATTATAATATTTCTTCCGAAGATAATTATCCTTGTGTTACAAATTACTACTCCTTCTTTATAAGCAAAGTAAATGGCATACAATCAAAATAAATTTAAAATAAAATGTTTCCTTTGCTAATTAATGAAATTCATCACCCAAGATAATAGATAAACATTTTATTTATTGCATCAGGTAGAAATTCTTTAAAAAAACAAAATTCATTACCGTACCTGCCCAAATCAAAAAATTCCCCCTCTTAAGCATGATACAATTTTCAACATTGGATTCACAACAACTGCGCGAAAATGGCTTTCCTCCTTACATTGTTCTGCAATAATGTCGAAAGTAATTCCATTAAAGGGAATGGTCCGCAGTCGTCCAATAAAACCTCGTTCCACAGAAAAGTAAATGAACAGCCGAGAAAAGTTCATTTACAGCAATGTTCTAAACTTTAATCAAAAGCAAACGTAAGCTCAATCAAAACGGACCTGCAAACTCATCCCCGCCATCATATACTCTTACAACCCATCACAAAAACATACAGAAGAGATGGTGGGGAAGTAAACAGTTCTGTGATACCTTAATCTCTGCATTTATATCATCCAATTACGTTGCTGTGTACAGACGTTTGTCGTGCAATCATTGAACGAAGGACTCCTATTAAACATTTTGTTATGCTCCCCAATGCCCCACCAATTTTCTCCCCGGCACCCACCGATCCCGTCCACAACGTTGGAGATACAGCTACCTTCCCGGCACGTTTTGGAAATCCCAGAAAAAAATGAACACAAGAAATCTCTCAAACGTCAAACAGATTCGTTGAAGGAACGAATTGTTGATCCAGATGTTTCTCCAGAGATTTCAAGTTAGTCTATTTCGACAAGAAAAATCTGCCATCGGAGGGCTGGGAAAGTGCCTATAAGGAGATGAGTCAGGATGCTCTGCTTGTCTTATTTTACTGATAGAGGATTGAATGGCGTCGTTTCTGCGGCTCTTGACTGATCTTCGGTCATACATTTGAGAAAGCCAGATGGGTGTCAGATCTCGAAGCTGCACTGGTGTCCTTCTTTTCAATTAAGACCTCTCATGCAATAAACATAAAAAAACATAAAGATAAGCTTAGACTCTTAGGTCCAAGGTCTCTCATAAATGTGCTTTCTTCCATCTACCATTATAGATGGAGCTCCAGGACGTCTCCTTCTTCTAAAGGTGCTATTTCGCGTATATACCTGCGGGCAGTTGGGAGAAATCTTTTCATCCGCCCGTCTTAAGTGCGATAAAATGAGATTTTCTTGTTTCCGTTGTTGTCATGAATGTCCCATGTCCCCTGATTTTTTCCCGGTCAAATCCGTCTGTTAGTCTTGGATTACCCAGTCATACGTTTACTTTTCCAGATATCTCGACATACTAAGTCGCCGGACTTCTCTTTTTTTGGTCTTACTACATACGGAAACCCTATGTCCAGTTTTTGTCCGCTTCGTGGGCAACCCAAGTTCGGACCACGTCTGTATTTGTGAAAAGGCACGAAATGGAGCAGCCTGTATTGATATTAATGGCCAAACATAAATCACAATCATGTTGACAGATTTCAATTAATTTTATCACATTGGGAATTAGTGCGAGCGCAAATATCCCCCGAAAAATCTCCCCGACTACAATTGACACACACACGTGTCCTGCTGTCCGACAGGAATGCTCCTTTGAATTGTTCGTCGTATAATGATAACATGTATGTGGTCAGTCGACCCCGGATGTTCGAGTTTTACTTTGTCAGAGGAAATATTAGCTGCAGGCGATATGTGGTGTCAGAAAGGATTTCGGGGAAAAATATGTTTTTAATAGCAGATATGATGGCCACATGCTACTGGGAATGAATAGAGATGAGCTCTTTATGTCAACCTAGAAATTTTGACGGTTGACTCTATAAAGACAAAAGGAACTAATATTCTTCAATTTAGAAATATCAGGATTTAAGGATGAAGGAAATTAGTCTTGAGACTTTAGTTTTATGTTGAAACTTACTTAGTTCGTCTAGCTTTAGTATTGGATATAATGTCAAGTCAGTTAATCCCTTACTGTTAAATATCATATTAAAAATTTTACAGGAAGAATTTTGCACGTAATTTATTTCCGTCATTTGATTTAATAGAATAAATAAATATGCTAAGGGAAGAGTCTGATTCGAATTTTACTTTTATTCCGTCCCTCCAATTCTTTGTACTCGACTTTTCCTAATAAAAAGCAGTAGAGTAATTACGATGCTTATTTATTATAAAACTGAATTCGACAAATTCTGCAAATTTTCGAATATTTCTTAAGCGACACTCTAAATAATTCAAATTATATATTTATTTGAATTTTTTCAGTACTACTAAAACTCTTACTTATGCCAAACATATATCTACAATCTTAAACAAAACAAGCATATTAATCAAAACAATGTACCCATTTATAAATAGAAGATCAACCCTTAATTTGGAAAATAAGCTTATAATATATAAAATGATTTTTCAAGCACTTATGCTTTATGGTGCTCCAATCTGGGTTCATTGTGCGCGTAGTCACATAAATAAATTGCAAATTGCTCAAAACAAAATCCTTAAAATGATTTTTAAATTTCCATGGCATTTCTCCACCTCTGAACTACACCGGAAGGCAGAAATTGAATATATAAGCATAAAAGCAAATAAAATAGCAAATAAATTCTTTGATAAATGTTCTATTTCAGAAAATCCTTTAATTTCGCAACTAATGCCAAATTAGTTAGTCATAGGCATAAGTAGTTTAGTTTAAGAAGTTAAATAGGTTAATTAAGCTAGCGTAGTTTAAGTGTTCAATGGGTTTTTTCTCTAAAATTCTTTTTCACAAAAATAGTATTGCATATATATGTATATCAATTTCTTTGTTTAAAGCAACATAGTAATATTATAGTGGTATGAATGTATATTCCAGCTCTAAAAGAATTTTTTATTGTATTGTATACAAATTTTAAAAATTAATAAATAAATATATAAATTAAAAAAAAAATTAAAATTAATTTCAGTACTACTAAGAGGTTACTTATTACTTTAATCCTAATTTATTTATTTATTTATTTAGTACTTATTTTACATCTTAGGTTGATAGATTAAGAAACCCAATATCACTTCCTTATCAACTGAAAATTATCGGAGCCCTTCCAAGAGATTACAATTCTGCGAACTGCAACATGATAACTCTATTTAGATAACAATAAAATTTAAATGAATAAAAAAACAAAGAAAACAAGAAAAAACTAACTTAAACTCAGCCGATCCTTTATTTGAGACTTTAGCAAGTAGAAATTAATGCAGTCAAAGTGACTATTAAAGGGACATTGATCGGTGGAAAGATATAAGGAAGAATGTCTGGTTTCACAAGGGTCAAGCCCAAAGCGATAAAGTCAAAGTCCCTAACAATTCCGGGGAATCAACCACGCCTTGTAAGCCGAAAGCAAACACAACTCCAAAGTTGCTGTGGCTACTTTAAAGAATTTCCATTGATATATGTTTGAGTTCATCCGTATATGACGGCAGTCATATATAGCAGTTTTGAAATGCATCGGTTGATGAATGCTTTGATAATAAGGATCCATTAATAGTGTAATTACTATGCGCAAAAATGACATATTAGTGGACTTCTTATTTGTCAATATTCAAGAAAGGCACTTGATAGAACAGCATTTGTGGAATGAGTTAAAATCAGAATTTAAAAGAGCGCACTCGTCAACATCAGAGAAATTGCGAAATATGTTAGCATCGCCGGAATGATAAAGAATTTGCGAATTTCGAAACAGCATCATTAATATAACAAATAAAGAGCAGCCGTGCCAAGTGGTTCCTGTGAGGAACCCCAGAAAATGACATCAGAAAGAGTGACAAGAAATATGACAGGCTGAGTGCGCTCAGTCTAATAATAAGACACCCATTTCACGGAGACATGAGGAAAAGCAGGAATGTAAAGCTTTTCAATAAGAATTTTGTGGTTGATTCTGTCGAAAGCTTTAAATAAAATCAGTAAAAATGCAGTCGACCAGCCGACCAGACTCGATAATAAAAATACAGTAACTAGAAAAATCCAGCACAGACTTATGCTTTACAGAACCATTCTGAATAAGACAAGGATACATTTGCACTGCAAATATAGAACATCGCAAACAAGCAACCAACACCTTAGAAAATTCTTAACATGGCCCTAGTGCGCCATCGTACTAGGTACAAAATTGTTATCATTTATCAATCAGAAACCGTATTCTGTACAACAGAATCAAGATCATAAAAATCGGTATTTGCCTTATTAAGAAGCTGCCGCCCCTCCTCCAACTCTCACCACAAGCCACAATTACAAATAGATACTCAATGCATTCAGAATCATCTAAATCAGTCCACGTCAATCCGCGTTACAAAGTTAGGCTACCCCTTTCCTCACCACAACCTCTACGACAATATTTTTCCGTATAGTAGCAATGGGGAATCATACTGTATACAGCAAAAAAAAGAATCATCCAATAGGGCACTAAGAAATTGGGTAACGACCCCCCCCCCCCCCCCCCCCCCCTAACACCGCTTCCTATAAATTGTTGTCGTCTTACCAGTGGGGCAAGATATTCTACCCATGTTTAAGAGGAATCATCCAAATCGCCCCACACTTTACGAAGTTAACGTACCCCTCTCCCCACCACCTTCCTGGTGAAAAATATATTATCATATTAGCAATGAGGTATTATACTCTATATAACGTAAAAAAATCATTCAAGTCGGTGTAAGCGTTAACAAGTTGACATCCAAATCCTCCCCTACTACTACCCCACCATTGAAAATTGTGCCGCGATAACAATCGAGGAACATACTCTATACATCAGGAAAAGAATCATGCAACTCTAGCCGCGTGTACGAAGTAAGACTGCCCCTTGCTCTTCCCACCCTACTCTAGGAACATATTTTTTCATTATTAGCAATGAGGGATTATACTCTATACAACAACAAAAATGATCCAAATCGGTCCACGTATTACGAAGTTAGGTTTCACCCACATTTCCACCCCCACCCCACCAAAAATTTTTCCACAGGGCATCAATCAGGGAACATACTCTACCGAAAAAAGAAAAAATCATCCAAATCGGTCCACGCGTTAACAAATTAGACTTTTTTTAGAATTATTTTTCACATTTTAGTCTTTTACTGCTCGTACGAAATAAGCAATTGCAATAGTTCCAGAGGTAGTGCACTCTATACGAAAGAAAAAAAATTTTCTAAATCTGGCTACATATTACGAAATTAGTCCCGGTCATCCTATCATACCCTCACCTAAGATGCACCGAACATTTTTTATCATTTACCAATAATGAACCGTATTCTTCATGAAAAAATCAAAAAACGGTCTACGCCTTACGAAGGTAAGAGCCGACCATCTTCCCACTCTTACCGTAAGCCACAATTATTGTCATGATACAAATAGATACTCTACTCAGCAATAATCATACACCGCGATAAGACGATAGCCTCCTCTTCTATACCACTTTCACCTTTGAATAAAATTTCAAATCCTATAAAACAAAAATAGAATCATCCAAAGCGGTCCATAATATTCCAAAACTTTTTTTCATAGCAGCAATAGGGTATCATACTATCTACAATGAAGAAATAAGTTGACTAACGCCCCCCCCCCTCTCCTTGTAATAGTACCAATGTGGGAACATATTCTATACATCAAAAGATGAATCATCCCAATGGGTCCTTGCGTTAGGAAGTTATCCTACTCCTGCCCCGTCCAATCCCAAGGTACAAATTTATTCTAGTAACAGTAATGGGAATATTTCTTTACATAACAAAATAAGAATCATGTACAAAACTGCCCTAATATATAGTCTACCTAATGAAGGTCTTTTAAAACACTAGGCAGACCCTCAATTATGTGGTGAACAACCTAACGCTTGTTTGTAATAAAGTGACTCAGATTTCATGTCTCGACCGTTATCCTAGAGGTATCCATGGTGGTTGTAATAAAACCTCCAAGCAAGTGGATTGTTTGCGTAAGATCCAGTCAACTACACCAAGTACTTCCAGGCTCGTAGTCAAACAGGATAAAAGCTGGATCTCATATAGTCTTAAAACTTTGGAGCTACTGGTTGACATTTACATTTTGGGCTAGAATAGCTGAATCTACAGTAGCTTCGGACAGTTATGGCTTATTCCCTTTGATCCTTAGTAGAAGGAAACTGAAATAGGCCGTAAAGCTTCAAGCCTTATATGACCGGGCCTGGACGGTTTTATTCATGCCGAACTTCAAACAGTCTTCCAGATTCTTATTCCGTGACTGGAAGCTATTTAAGAAGCCTGTCTGAACCTCATATACATTCCAAATTCGTGGACATACATAGGTCAAGGTGGCCTTTATTCCTAAAGGTAGAAGGACCTCACGTAGTAAACCTAATGACTTCAGGCTAATGAATCACTTTTGCTTCCTTCCTAAAACCCTAGAGAGACCATCTAAGCTGTCGCTTTCCCAACATGCATATGATAGAGGTTAGTCCTTCGAGACAGCCTTATATGGAATAATCGTAAATATAGAATGATCAATCTTGTACAAAAAATGTACGCTCGCAGCTTTCCTTACCCTTGGTTCTTTCAAGAACATGAAGCCATAAAAAATAACGGTAACCTTAAGAAGGCTAGATTAGAACAGCTCTCTCATCAAGCTAATAGATGTTATGCTCAAAAGTAGGATCGTTACCTCCAGCCTAGGGGAATCCACCATACAAAAAGTAACAAGAGGAACACCCTAAGGAGGAATCTTCTCTTGTGGAATTCTAGATATGGCACCTCCCGGCCATAAAGTAATCGCCTATCCAGATGACATAATCCTGCTAACCTCGGACAAATAACTTTCTGAATTACAGAGATATTGGAAAAATTCTTCCACAGTTATAATTGTAATAAAAAAAATTTCGAATTTTTGAAGCCATCACTACGGAATACCCCCTTAAGCTAACCTCTTGGAGCATCAGGTGTAGTCTGGGGGTAAACCCGGATAAGACAAAGGTAACAGTCTTCTCACGGAAACGTAGAGTTCCTCCTCTCTGGTGAAAAATTAATAGGCTCATGCTGAAAAAAAGTAAGCCATTTAAATATCTAGGCCTTTTTCTGGATAGAAAACTTAGCTAGACACCGTACATTTAAGAAAGAGTATGTAAAACAAAGGTAGTGCAGTACTTTTTTAAAAAGGCAATAGAAAAAGGATGGGGCATGGAGCCGCGCATTGTGTACTGGTCTTATGTCAGCATCGTAAGGCCAAACTTACATACGGGGTGGTCGTCTGGTCGCCTGCAATGGATAAGGTAATTCAGCAGAAAACCCTGGAGAGGGTTCAGAGCATGGCAGCACTATTGAATACAGGCGCCCTCGCAACTGCACCCTCTAATACCCTTATGCCCTTAACACTTAACACCATGCACTACCTTCTGACGATAACACCCCCCAAGCCGCAGTCTCGACCCCCCCCCCCCCCCTTAATGTGAAGAATCACTGCATCTTTTCATTGACGGTTACACGACGGAAGTTAAGGAGTGTAGAGATTTCTATTCGGCATAGCTGAACCTAAGCATTTCGCTTCGTTTGTTGGTCTACAGTAGTGCTTTTTAAGCAGAAATTAGGGCATTAAATTGGCTGAAGAACAGAAGAGCTGTGAAGATGCAGCATCTGAACACAAAGCATTTTAAGATAATGCATCATGGAGCGGAGGAGGAACTGTAGAACTTTTCCTTTAATGGTCACAGACTTAAATCAATAGCATCTAAAATGCGACTGCAGAGGACTAAATTCGCATACACTATCAATTTCGGTCTTGCCTCATACTTTTTCATGAACTTCTTTTCTACCTGTGATTATATTGTACTTCATTTTGATGAATCACTGAAATGAATCCCAAAAAGTCGTTTTCATACATTTTTGGAATTCTGCAAGCAGTCAAGTCTGTACTAGATGTTATAGAATATTGTCAACAGACGTTACAGGCGTTAAGGGGTTACGCCACTGTAGAGCACGAAAAAGAGGCATATTTCGGTAATTTTTTTTGGCGCAATAAAAGGAGTAATCAAAATTCTTTATAATATAAGTCTTGAAGTAAATCGATCGGTAAAGATTTGTTCGAGTTATGTTTCCGGCCAAGTGATTTTGAGAAAAACGCGTTTAAAGTTGTAAAATCGTATTATATTCTTACATACATTTAATCGGCGACGTTTAATTTCGACATTTAGACATTCTGCTCGCCTTTCATCCTTTAGTATATTATTTTTAAGACCCTAAATGACCTTTTACGATGAAAATTTTTTTTTCGATTTTTTGAAAATTCTACAGTGGCGTTACCCCTTAATGTAAAGAAATAAAATGCGAACTCAAAAAAAAACCGGCCAAGTACGAGTCAGGCTAGCGCACCGAGGTTTCCATACAATATTAAAAAACGAGTTAGCAGATTTATTTTATTCAGAAACTATAAATATAAAACTTTTATTTTTCTTGTAATAGTTATATATCAAACGTTCTATTACAGAAAACAAACAGAAGTCCATCATAAGAAGTTTTGACTTTTCAGATGCGGAACCCGAAAATGACCACCCTAACTTTCGGAAGTTGTGTGTCATGGTTTACATACAGCTCAAAACTCATATAAAAAAGTTATGAAAAAGACGGATATTATGAATGTTTTGAGATCACTTTATTATCTGTTTTGCCGCAATCCCCTTCACAATTTGCTTTAGAATGTTGTGCAAAATTATAGTGTTGCCAATTTTGATAGATTGCAACAGGTTCAAATCAGTTTGTTTAGATTTGGATAAGTTATCACACGCTAAACTTGCATTCTTTAAGATTATTGCTTCAGAAATTGAATCGGTTTTGTCGAAGTTCTAGGAAATGTTCACCTCTCACATATGTTGTATGAGCTCTTTAAAATAGAATACCAAGAATAATGAAAGCTTCACTAAAGAGTTAATTTTAAATGCATCTTCTACCATCTTGACTATTGATTTTAAGAAGGGTCAACCATAAAGCCCAAAAAATAGATTATTATTAAGAAACGCACTCCGCAGTATCGGAAATATTAACCTTTAGCAATTTCCATTAACAAAAGGAATTTCTTGCTTCGAACCTTGCAATAAAATCGACTTCAAAGAACAAATAAAGCCTTAGATATTTTTAAATAGGCTCTTAAACAGACAAAGTTAAGAGCAACTATAATGATTTTTGTACTAAAGTGCCACTATTTAAACGGCAAATTACTAGTTTTTCGTTAAAAGGTAACCACCGACTTAACGATTTCTGGCTTAGCGTGATTCTAAAAATGGTAGAGAGTTACGCTTCATTTAGGGTTCGGTAAAAACTAGGAAGCTAGTTTCGGTCTGTATGTCTGTATATCACAGTTCTATCATTTATTTTTATTTTATTTAGTTTTTATATGATATTGCCAAAGCTTAGAGGATGCCCTATGATGCTTAAGCACAGCTTTGGCAGGAAAGCAATTATGAATAAGGGAAATGGGAAATGGGTTGGAGCTAAGTGAAGGAGATGTCGATGCATGCCTCGCTTGAAAGCTTCAGGCTCATAAGACTTGAAGCTCTTGAATCGCGCGTTGTCATGGGTCTACAAGGAATCAGGAGACGGAGTTGGATCAATTCGTTGGGCCGCACGACCACCATGCCATGGGCCCCGGATTCGAGACTAGGTCTCCCCGTGAGCTTTAATTAAGAAATTAAAATAAACCACTCCGTCTCTGGGCTGTTGTCTAGCTCGCAGCAATGCAAAAACAAGACTTTCAAGTTTCCTTACTTCCCTTACCCTAATTCCCTTCCGGACAAAATCATGCTAACGCAGGATTTGGTCACATCGTATAAAACTCCGAGTTTAAGTTATCGCCCTCAAGTATAATAACTTTTCGTTGCATTTTGTCTAACGCGGACAATGCGGTGTGTCCAGGAGCCTGTCCAAATATGGGAATTCTATTCGAGTCTACGCCTGATGTGGGACTTGTTGACGGGGTGAAATGTTGTTTACATCTCTGTAGAAAACCCAAGCATTTCATCGAGGTCCCGACGATTTCTGCCAATAGAAACGCCGTTTTCTTCTTATTCCAATTAGGCACATCCTACCTGATAGGTCGCAGGTTGTCAGATTGTTCAATCTGTGCTTGGAAGCTGAACACTTGAATAGTTTGCAGATCGACTCCTCCTTTTACCGATATTACGGGTCGGTCTGTCTGTCGCGTTCAACTGCGAACTTTCTTTTGCCAGTACATCGAACGCTTCATTACCCGATACATTCTATGACCGGCAGAGAATCACCCTCTGTACAGACCCCAAATTTTGGAGACCGCTGTGTAAGAATTATTTAATTTGATTAAAAATAAAAAAAAAACTATTGAACTAAATAGTTTGTTCCAGATTTCGATTCGGAAATGTTTTATCCAACACTGTACAATTCTGACTCTCGACATGAGCATCTCCGTATCTACCGGGACCTCCAGGACTCATGACTTCCTCAACCGAACTCTGTATGGAATACACAATCCCATCGCTTCCATGTCTTCTCTTTTCAATGAGTTTGCCGCTCACAACGCCCACGACCAACATCGACTAATCATTGAACAATAAATATAAATCTTAAGTTAAGTTTCAACTATGTATCACTGTTGTAGTTCTTGGCGAATTTTCACAAATAAATAAATTCTGTACAGGAAGAATGATTAAATTTTGGAATGAAGACTTTTGTAATTCACATATATTTTCATTAAAATGTTCAAATTTTTTCTTTCAATTATTAATTAATTAAAAAAGAAAAAAAGAAATTTTTGGAACAAAAATGTTTCTCAGTGTAAACGCTTCAGAGAATGAGAACTATCACCAACGCCTCCCTCAGTAGGTAATCTTTATTAAGAATTTAAAAGAAATTAATTCTATAACCCTTTCTCGAAAACGCCAGGAACATGGCCTAACTTGAGTTTGAATATTGTAAAAATATAAAATTCTTGGTCAAAATAATTATTAGATTAAGTTTAGATTGAAATAACTATCTAAACAGTAATTAATCTAGCACAGATTGAAATAACTATCTAAACATTAATTAATCTGGCACAGATATTAAAATGTTTAAAAGATAAAAAAACCCAATGTACTATTGAAATATAAGTAAAAAACTATTAGTACGTCAGGTAAATTTAATTGGCAAATTATTTAGATTTAGTATTCACTAGAAAACCTTTCTCAAATCAATAGCCGACAGACAGAGATCCTAGTGACAACAACAAGTTTACATTATCAAACATTACATCGGATTACTTTTAAGTAAAAGCTGCACGTAATGTATTTCGTCCTTCGGTTTGCATAATAAGATGAGAAGAGTTGAATTTATGCCTTATTTTCCAATAGTATCATCCCATTGCAAATTCAATAAACATATATAAATGCAATACGTCCTTCAGGTAAACCCTTTCGACTTCCGATTCTGATATATTCCTTGATCCTTGTGAATTGATTACATTACTTAGCTTTCCATCAGTGATACGTAATTTAGTTCGATTAATGCAAAACTCTAACACTGAAGGCACCCTATTCTAAACAAATTCTATCAAGATGGCATTAGAGGGAGCATGTTGAAGCTAAATCCAGTAAAAAGTGAATCCTCATAGTTGGATATGAAGTCACTTTCGACCCTTCAAAGGAAGACCAATTAGAATTCAGTTCTCATCTCATATTTATTACAAGTCGAAGAAAGGTCAAATGGGTGTAGCATAGAATCGTACCTATCAAGGTAAGTTGGAAGGGGCTGTGACTTAACTAGAAAACGAGACTTTTTAAGGAGTCATGACTTGGTACTTAGCCGCCTCTTTTACTTTCGTTCGCTCTAAGCGCCTAGAACATTTGTAGTTTGGTGTTGCAAAAGAACTCAGGTCCCTGAGGAATAAAAACGTTGAGATTACAATGTACTTAACAAGACTACACATGTGTTGGAGGTATTGCAATAGGATTCAAAGACCGTTTCTACTTTACGTCCATAGTCAGGCGAAACACGTACGTTTGAACGTTAAATAAGTAAATGTTAGGGAGTACGCGTCCCAACTTAGGTTCGTACACTATCATTGGGTCGGTACCCTTTTCAAAGAGATATGGTGTGCTCATACTAGAGAAGGACTTTCCATGTATCAGTATTTTGTCGACAGGATTTCAAAATATATTCAGTGAAGGGGTAAACTGTTCCTGGGTGCACATTAACTAAAAGTCTCTGTTCCTGTTCTATTTCCTCTATTACAGTGTGGAGCCATTTTCGCCACATTCAAAAGGCTTTTGACACTTTAACTGAGGTATCCTTTAAGCTACTTGCTTTGTTGCGATGATTTCCGACTCCAATATCCTACGTCATCCCAAGACACTGGCAGCTTAACTGGACTTAACAATAAGACGTCATGTATTATTCCAGGGCTTGTTTGCGGAGTGCCGCCTCCTTTACTCTCAAACAAACCCAAATCAGGGCAGTAAGATTAATTGAAATGCTGAAACCCATTTCCACTGATCCTTCTAGCCATTATTTAATGCTACTCTATCGATTTAATTTTCTGTCAGTATTTCACTGCATACACGACTTACTTGTTGGTTGATCTGCCCCCACCGCACGTGAGAATTCCCGAAGAAAGAAAATCCTTCCTTAGACAACGGGTTTTACGAAAAATTGAACTTGTTGTTCGATGCTATTTGAAAACAATGCTCCAGGATGTGAACACACATGTACACGTCAACATGGAATCGCTTTTACTTCAACATATCTCGAATAAAAGAATTTAAATTTCAAGTATTGCATATGAAGAATTTTACGTGATTTAAGAAGATTTTAGAAAAGCTCTCGTTAAAATGTTTCTTTATTCGTTTTAAAAATGTAATCGGATTATGCTACTTGTGATCAATGCGTCCTCATAGATACCTTTGTGTCTTTATGATTAAAACCTAAAAATTGTACTTTGTAAGTTTTCTAATCAGTTTACTACAAGAAAATAGAATTAGTTAGGATTGGAAGGGTAAAAAGCAGTAGTTAGTTTTTTTTGCATACAAGAGTATAAGTATCCAAAGCACTTCAGCATATCTGAAAGGTGCACTAATAGTTCAGTATCAGAGAAGAAACCGAGTTAGGAGATATCTGTTACCGAATGAATACCCAGGTCAACAGTGATCGTCCTAGATGCTGGACATGCCAGGAGGGTCATCTGCGACGCTGGAAGCAACAATATTAACCCTTACGGGGTATGGGATGAGAAAGGCGGACTGTTAAAAGTGCAACAAAAAAGAAAGCGAATAATTTGGATTAAAGAGCGGTGCAGACCGAAACAACGAAGCTACAGTTCCCCGTCGCAAGTATTGATGCCGGTTCTGCGGTGAGGAGGGTCATTTGGATAGTGGTTGCAAAAGGAAGACCGTTGACCTCCTGTAAGTAGCGTAAGGTCCAGCTGAAGGTACCCGAAGCGATGGAGGTATTTCACGAGAATGTAGTCGGCGAGGGACTAATGAAGAGGAAGGAATGACAAGAGAAATGTGGAAAGATGAAAACGAGTCAAGAGTAATTTGGACATGTGGATGATGGGAATTCATCACCAAACGAGAAGATTGAACCTGTACGAAAACAGATTGTTTTGCCGACATCGAGCCGAGGGAAGCGGAAACTCAAGACTGTGGATCAAGAATTGCAGAAAGTTAACCAGAAGATAGGAATGATTTGAAGAAGGATTTAGAAATTCAAGAATGTCACGTTAGCAATTCAACAAACACCCCAACGGTTCCTGCTGCAAAAGATGAGATTGTCCAATTACGACAGAAATTAAAGGAGGCAGAAGAATGCAATCAAAGTCTACGTTCTCAACAGAAGTGAATTTCGTGGTGTTACAGGGATCTTCAGCTAAGCTACAGACTAGGGAAGACCGGGTATGGTTGGCTACAGGGGTTGGTTCGCACAATCTTAATATTTCTCAGTAAACACGGCAGATTGAACCAATGCTTGAGTCAACAACGCAGTATGGTACAGTGCTCCGGTATAATTGTTTTCAGCGTTCATCCAGGACTTGCTTAGAAGTGACCTGGATATGTAACTTCCTGAGACGTAAAAGTAAAAATTTGTTGTTTTAAGTTATTATCAATCGTGCTCGTGATTACAACTTATTCTGTTCGTACGGTAATTAATATTTATTCATGTGAGGAAATTTTTACTTAATTTGTATGTTCACTATTTTTTTAAAGTATTGTCATAACCTCATTATAAGACACGTTAAATTTCCCAAAACTGACTTGGGGTTGGTTGGCTCATTTTCTTCGGGGTTGGTTGGTGCACATAATAATTTCTTTTTATTGTGTTATATTGTTATACATAAAGGTAAGAAGTGATCGTGTTAAAAAACGATCGAAATTTGTACAGAGTAGCTAGCATCTTTAGAAGTGAGGTAAAAAATGCAAAGGCCTATGCATATATTTCGATTCTAGAAAAGAGTCGGGAATAAATTCAGTCGAAGTATTTGGAAACAATATGGATATGTATGTCTTATGTATTTATATAGTTATTTTTTTTAAATTGGTTTTGATTTGCATAGATGCTAAATTAAGTGCCAACCATCCCCAGCTTCTGTGCACATTTGCATCCCATTATTAAAATTCCAACCAGAGACATAAATGCTCCAATAAGGGGTTCGCGACGTTGTTATAGTAAAGCACAATAGTCAAGCTAAGTTTCCTGTAAATATAAAGTTAATAGCAGTTTTCTTCTCCTCGATATGACAGAGTTTCGAAAAGTGTAGCCAACCATACCCGGTCTCCCCTACTGGAAGAAGATTGTGCAAATGTGAAAGCTAAGCGAGAAGAGAGGGTCAACAATAAAGAATTCGAGATAGGCGACCTTAATTGTTTATTCCGAAGTTCCGATTCTCGATTAGAGGAACCGTTGAGATCTACTGAGCAGTTGCCGGAAGGTACAGAGGCCAATACAAGATTACTGAGTACCCAGCAATCTGAATACAAGCAGTAGGAACCGACTTGACAAACGACACCCGATCAAACTTCGTGTTTCGTTTCCAAGAGAGTCGGCAAGGTTTCCCTTGATAGGGGTTGCCACAAAGGGACAGTCTTTTTTTCATAAAATTTGGTAGTCCTCCCTTATGAAAGCATTCCGCGCATTAAAGTAATAAATATATGAACATAGCAGAATAATAAATTCATAAATAAACGATGAAATTCCATTAAAAATTCAGTTAAAGTTAAAAATTTCGTGCAAGAAATGTCCTAAATTGTTATTTATAGGTACATTTGGCTTCTAATGATTATTGATGATTTTTATTGCCAATTCTTTGTATACTCTTTTCTAAAGGAATGGCCAACGGAGAACGGTCACGTCTTTCAGTTTCAGACGAACTACTGGGGCTTACATTTTCACTCCGTAAATTTTTAAAGGTACACGCTAAGAATGGAATAGGTAAAAACGGTTTAATGTCAAACTGGTACTAATAATATTGCTTGGTTCGCCAGTATCCTTCTCCTTTGCAGAGCGTAGCGGTTTTTCGGACTCTGTGCTTTATTTTGGTGATTAAGTGGCATTTCATACGTCTCCACATATTTGCAGTGTGATTTGACATTGCATTAACTTTTCGAACACATTTTACATTGTTCTCGTTTTAAATCAAGCCGCTGAAAGTGGTTCCACACTACATCATTCGGAGGTGCTATTTCATTTCGTTAGACTTAATGACAGTATTTTACATCCGATATCTTCGAAATCAGACTTCTCTTTGCCCAACAATTTTTCGGAATCTCTGAATTTTACAAAATTTTATTATTTTTTCGATACTTATATTATTGCATAAAATTTATCGATACTCGCGACCTCGATACCAAGACGACCAAGTATTTATACTCCGATATATCGATGCAGTATCGCCCATCTCACGACGTCCAAGTATTGATACTTCGATATATCGATGTAGTATCGCCCAAACTTATAACTAAAAAATTTTATACGTGAATTAAGTAAATTCTTTTATTGTACTATAACAAGTATGGAATAGTTCCTTAAAATTTGAATCTCCCATTGCACCGGTTCAGTATAGTTTTATTTTATAGTGATTTTCGGTATCCCTCCCCCTATCGGGGATCCGTAACTGATTACAGATAAATATATATGTAGTTGTTACCAAGGCTGGAGTCGGTTTTTATTAATATCTGTACATATAAAGTGTGTCTTTTATCTTATGATATAATTTCTTTTTCGGCAACAAATATGTACACTAAAAGCTCAATTAGGCTACATTTAGAAACACTCCTCGAAATTAATTTCACTGAAGTCTTTGTATTATAAATGAAACCCCTAGAAACAAAAAGAAAAGTTATTTTTCCCTTATTATGTTCCTCGGGGAATAGATTCACTTCATATTCTACCCAAACTGAAGAGGATGTAGTTGCATCTGCATGTATTGTTCAACTAATTTCAAACTTTTAGTTTGCACGTTTCACCGAAATGATATTCGTGAAACTCAGACGAGCTACATTTGAATAAATAATTCGTAAATTTTGCCAATATTGTTTGCAAAATCTGAACAAATTCCCTTTTGCCACCGCTCGTCTGATTTGACTATTTCCTTGGTTTTGGAGAGCGCATCAGTCTGGATTGTTTTAATTTCCTGCCCAACTCCGACATAAAGTCAAACACAGGTGTCCTTGTGTAGTTCCGCTAGGTGTAAATATTCATCTGCTGCAGCATAAGCTCTTGATAGTAAATCTCGTGATTTATGTTCGTGAACATTGCATTTACAAAAGGGGATTTGAAGCCTTGTTTTATGTACTTTGACCACGTTCATGACGGTCCCATGATATACGTTCGACAACTTCGAATATTAATTTCAACGCGGGACAATCGAAATTATGTTACGGGGAAATGTATTTTCGAAGGCTTTCTTTACGTGGAATCGTTTGGATTTGATTAACTATTGTAAAGGATCCTGTTATGGTAGAAATTTAAGAGCAGACAGATAGATGAACAATGATTCTCCTGATAGTTAAAGGTACTAGGTACTTTTAGTGAAATTAATCCGATGAGACGAGTTACGAAGCACTGCAACGTATAATATTGAAACTCTCATTCCAAACACCGTTTGTTCATACGTTGTAGATTGCGGCAATCTAACTCGAGTTCATTTGAAGGTTTTTCGCTTCGGTTGTCACAGCACCCCCGGGGGATGTAATTTCCACCTGCGATGTTTTTGCTTCTCACTTTCCGACCCACTTGAACTTGGCAGTGCTTGCATGCGGAACCAATTTTATCTTATCCAAAGGGAGTGGCGGGAACAGGCTTTATACACCTCAGCCCTCGTACTAAGCGACCCTATACTACAACGACTGTTGACACTAAAAATTAATTGAGAGTGACAGAAGAGAAATGATGGAGAAAAATTCGCCAAAAGCTGAAAACTGTCTCCAACATCACCTCGGGCTGTTTTCCTTCCTTCCTTTGATGGTGTCTGAGCATTTGGAATTTTCGCAATGGGCGTGTAAACATCCACTACCTGGCAGCAGAAGGGACTCAGAATGTCTTTTTCTAATGCCATGTAACACCAGATAATCCAATAGAGCCGAAGTACTCAACTGGAACAAATCGGAGGTTGCCGCATAAGGCTTTTATCTACGGTCATTTGCGTGAATTGTTGGCTCATTATGTGCTATGTGGATGAATTTTGACCTCTTTGGGGTCACATATACTGCACTAATCTATGCTTGAACTCACAGACCGCGCCAAGGTAAGCAATAAATCACTTTCTCGTTATATCATATGAATGTTGGGAAACTCATTTATGAAGATAATTTTGGGCTAACAAATTTACTTGCAAGCTATTTAATGGTATTCCGAACACATAGTTGAGTATTAAGTATAATTACTGTATAAAATCAATATAGTTTTGTTGAATTCTATCTAGTGCATTTGACCCACTTAAGATTTGAACATTACATCTAGAAAATGTTATATGTTAAATAATTTGTATGAATGGAGTAAACAAATTAAAAGTTTGCAGTTTCAAAAAGATTAACATAGTCCATTATGATAAACAAACCTTCTATCTTATTCTTCTTATTTTATGTTAATAAAATTAGAGTGTCTGTTATTTCAGCTCATATGGTTACTTATATGATATGAAAATCCATTCAATTATTTTTATAATTTTTGTCTGTCTCTCTGTTTTTCCGGGCTAATCTCGAAAACGGCTAATCCGATTTCAATGTTAGTTTCACGGGAAGGTTCAGTATTTTATTAGGAATATTTGGGGTTGGGGGGTGACATCTAGAAATCTTCGAAATGACTATTACTAATTATTACTAATACTTTTAATGTGTCGAATCCATACTTTTCGGGTCAGCAAGATAAATGATACTCCCGATGCTCTTAAATATTTTGAAGATAAGACAACCCTAGGGATGGGGGTGGGAAGAGAATGCCATCTACAAATAGTCGATCGATATTAGCGGAGAATCCATAGTTTTCAGTGTCGCTGAGATAAATAATCACAGTTAGATGCTGTGGTTGTGCGACACCGCAATTGGAAGGAAGAGATAGAATAAAAATTTCTATCGACCTATGTTAATGACGAATTCATAGTTTTTGGGATTCCTGAGATAAAGAATCACACCCGAAATTTCGTTGAATATTATGGAGTTATGACATATCTAGCATCCCGATGGGTGGTTGTGGGAAGTGAAGTAGCACACATGTAAAAGTCATCGGAAACAACACACTTACCAAAAGTACGAGCAACGCCAGTGACGCGCAGATAGTCTTTAAATGAAGTTGAATTATACTACTGAATTTGCTTTCTTCAATGTATAAGCTATGCATAATGGTTTTAGCTAAATCAAGAGGATTAAAGGGCTCAACTTGAAAACACAAAACTTCATTTTAAAGCAAAACTTAACTACTCGACACTAAAATATCTTTACCAAAAGATGAAATGAAGGATGAGCAGGACTTTATGTTACAAAGAACGCCTCTGTTTAAGAAGAGGTGATACTACGGAAATAAACAAAACATTGTATGGGTGCAGTTAGAAAGATTACAAATTACTCTTCTTGATGAAGTCCCTAAAGTCGGAACTACGAAAGTGAGCAGTTACACCTTAAGTATAACTGCTCAAAACGTAAGAGCATGATGAATAATTTTTGTCTTTAATAAGAAGCACTCCGCAGAAAATATAGATTAAATTTAAAAAAATCCAAATACTTATCACTAACTAAAAGGTATGGAAAAACGATCTTCAACATTCCGGCAGAATTCGGAGCTATCCGGGAATTAGAACCATGCGTAAAGCTACTATAGACTGTAACGCTTGGGTTAAAATAAGCTTGACTTGTCAAAATTCCAAGGAAAACCGGAGAGCTCCGTCTATCTTCGCAAGGCTTGCTGGCCGGAAACGATTTCAATAAATGATGTTGACGCAGTCACACCAAGTTGGGGTGTGTATGATTTTCGAATTTGTTCTGCGAGTTGAAACAGACATGACTGTCTGAATAAGGTATAAGGTATCAGTTACTTTTACACAATCATATCAAACATTATAACTTATTGATTACTATATACTCTTCGGAAGGACTTGAGTCTCATTCCAAGGTTGATTCTCTAGCTATACCACACGATTATCAAATCAATTGTTTCCTAGTCCGCCTCGGTTGGCAATCGCTAAACGCAACAAGCTTCAGCTGCTTTCAATCCTCTTTGTAATAGGAGCTATCCAACAGTTTTTTTTATACCATGTAGCCAAATCCTAGCGGACAACCCTTTGATGCGTTAGCATGATTTTGGCCGAAAGGGAATTAGGGTAAGGGAAGTGAGGAAACTTGAATGTCTTGTTTTTTGCATTGCTGCGAGCTAGACAACAGCCCAGAGATGGAGTGGATTATTTTAATTTCTTAATAAAACCCACGGGGAGATCTGGTCTTGAACCCGGAACCCATTGCATGGTGGTCGTGCATTATTTTTTTTTATTATTATTAATTGATTTTGATGAGAGACTAATAGCCAAGTAGCCCTCAAGTTGCTATCATGGTGGAATTCTTCACCTAGGATTACGAAGGAGTGCTTCAACACCCTCCTACAACTGTCCGCTCTATGTTAAATCACTCGGGGATCGAGGGTAACGAGATCGCTGATTAACCAGCTAGCAAAGGGTTCTTCTCTCGCTGCCAAGGTCCAAAGCCCTATTACATCATCATCAACAAGAGCTGTGAGATAACAGGACTGTAGAAATGTCACCGGCCTTACCCAGGTCAATGCACTTGTTAGATCCTATGTTAATAATAATAGCGTGGAACATTTCTTCGGCTTTATGCAAAGGTTGAGCGTTACGACCACCCTGCCATGGTTCACGGGTTCGAGAACAGATCTCACCGTGGGTTTTTAAAATATCCACCGTGGGAATAAAAATATCCACTTCGTCTCTGGACTGATATCTAGCTCACAGCAATGCAAAAACAAGACATTCATTCGCACTCTCCTTACCCTAACTTCTCTTTTGGGCAAATCCTTCAGCTCACGATCTTGAGAGGGCAGTCGTATTTAAAAGTGTCTAATATATCCAGATTGTATACCAGATTACAAGCCAGAATCCGGAGTGTCTCTCCCAGAGCTACATATACCTCATGTTCAGCACATTCTTTGAACTGCAACAAGTTGTTGTAAAGAAACTAGTAACTTTCATGCTCCTTCAAAACCTCTACAATTTTTTTTTCAAATTCAACTCATCGTTGGGAATTGCTGAAACAAAGCTCGACCAAACCGGATATATTGCTAATGATAATGGAGAAAAGTCAAGTACACGTTGTGAACATACATCTCATTTACGACAATTGAATCGTCTCAAAACTGCCATTCTATTCGAAGTTTGGGGCGATATTTTACACAGATTCAATGATACCAGAAGGAAATTGCAATTCGTAGACATGGCCGAACAATATGATATAAACAGCAGATATGTTGAAAGTGTCAGAGGGGAGTTTGACAGATATGAAAGAATAAATAAAAACGTCCCGATGAATCACGCGATGGTGACACGGAACTGAGAGGCAAGAATAATTTAAAAATTATCACTTATTACATTATTATTGATCGTACCACTGCTGCTAAATTAGACGAAACACCAGAAGATATTAGTCAAAATATATATCGATTACCGGCATACAATTGCTCAGCAGAGAGATCGTTTTCATTTCTACGCCGCATCAAGAATTATTGTCTGTCGATTGAATCAGAAATTACAAGGAATATTATATATTATATACATATTACAATACTTACAGGCTATTATGTGTGACTGCAAAATTTTACCACTCCGTAGTAGCATTTGCACACGTGATGATCGGGACAGTTTTGTTTACAGTGTAGAAAATTGACGTAAGTAATATTTTTCTCAACTTAAATAATAGATACAATTTAATAGTAGTAAAAAGATGATTTATAATTTTTTAATACTATTCAAAGCTCTACAACACTTTCTTGCTACTACCTTAACAAAATGAGGCGAATTTCAAAGCAGAATAAAATGGATATAAGTGTTCTTCTTGATAAAGAGTGTTCTGCTCGTGAAATTGCCACTAAACTGGGGGTTGGAAAATCAACAGTCATAAGGCTAATGGAACGTGCGGTGAAACTAATTGGGAGAGGAATTAGGGCTGTTCCCTGACTTTCAGTGACAAAAAGTGCAGTGATGTTGGTGGGGATAAGACTTCACTGAGTTGTGGAACGCAGAGTGCTTTTCAGTGAAAAGAATGAGAAATGTCAATTGACAATTCAACGCAATTGACAGTTCATAACACGGAGCACTCAATAGCACTGATAAAATGTTCAGTGATAAAAAGTGCTTGAGGGGAAGTTGATTTGACAATTCAAATAGAGGTTTCAGTTTCATTTAGGGAGCACGAGTAATAACTAGTGCTCGTTAGGGAACAGACCTATTGTCAAAAACGCTGTCGAAGCAAGTAAGCATATCCAAACGGCTACGTACGGCCAGGTGAAAATATTCGTAGACTTCTAAGAAAGTTGGGTTTTAAAGCTGTGATAAAAAAGAATAACCCACGTTTACTATCACGACACAAAAAGGCTCGACTTAATTTCTTTATAAGGCATCATAATTGGACTGCAGATGACTGGAAGCGGGTCTGTTTCAACGAGGAGACGAAAATTAATAGAATTGGTTCAGATGGTCACGAACATTAAGGGAAGAAACCAAAAACACCGCCTACTGGCCAAGAAGTTATTCAAACTGTAAAATATGGTGTAGGAAATCTGATGGCTCGGGGTGTTTCTGTGCGGGTTGAATTGAACGCTTCATCAAAACTGAAGTAAAAATGATCGCCGAACAGTACTGTTAAAATTTTAATATTCGGGTATTTCATATCTTTAGATTTGTATGGGAAAAGATTCGGAGAAGTCATCCTACAACAGGACAACGATCCCTAAACACGGCGATGTTGACGAAAGTGTGGATGAATCGAACTGGAATCACGTTTTTAGATTAGCCTTCAATGT
Source organism: Leptarthrus brevirostris (assembly GCA_964036015.1). NCBI lineage: Eukaryota > Metazoa > Arthropoda > Insecta > Diptera > Asilidae > Leptarthrus > Leptarthrus brevirostris. The sequence continues at coordinate 95,175,752 of OZ038374.1, forward strand.
CGCCCGACTTAACCCCGATAAAAACCTTTTAGGCGATAGTAAAAAGAGAACTTAATAAATACAAAACAGAACCTAACGAGTTCAGGAGCTGTGAAATAGAACAGGATGCATGGCCGGAAATTCCCCGAAAAATATGTGAAGACTAAATAAATTCAATGACTGCTTGAACTGCTACAACAAGGTAAACAGATCTTACACCAAGTAATGAGTGACATATGATTACTTTGGAAAATTTATTTCAGTCACAAAACTGTCCTAATAACAATCAATGATTTAAGATTTTTTAAGATGATTTTATTTACTTCTTTATATTATAAAGGATTTTATCTATCTTGTTTAATTTTACCTAATTAATAAAACATTATTATATGACTTTGATTTAAAAAGAAACGATGTTTTTTTTATTAAATACAGTAACGCTCCAAACACTCGTAAACTTTTGTGAGATACCGTATTTTGTAAAACATATTTACTAAATTTGTAAAGAATAATGAATCTATGTTGTGAAGGATCGCCTTGAAGATTGAATTATTGCATTTACATGTATGTATTTAGACTATAATTAATAATATTGTAACAAAATGGAGCTCTTCCAGCTCGAAGGACTAATTAAGACACTTATTTTCATCAACAAATGTTCACAGTTTTTATTTACTTCACTGACTAGTTCGTTTCACAATGTTCTTCACAATATAATTATTATTTAATTATTTATTTAAGCTTAATGCAAGCTATTACATAAAAAAAATACAAAATAACAAAAAAAATACTACAAACTAAAATAAACAATAATTCATAACAGATAATGTAAGCTACAATATAAGCTATGATAATGATAACTTTAGACTGGGAGGAAGGAGAATTAGGAAAGGCGATCAAGATGGGCGGGATAAAGATATAAGGCTTTGTGAAGGGATGATTAACTCAGATGGAAGTCAAAGGAGGGAAGGTCGTTGACTTTTCGAAGCATCCTGGTAATTGGTTCGCGTTGACCGTAGTTCGTGCGATGGCGGTCGAGTCGGAAAAGGGGAGTGGACCTAAGGTTGCGAGGATTGGTATAGATGGGTAAAGACTGCAGGATTGAAGGGCAGTCTATGGCACCAGCTAGTAGCTGATGAATGAAGAGAACGTCGGAAACATCACGACGTTTACTTAGGGGTTGTAAGTCGATCAGTTTTAGCCGGTTTTCATAAGGTGGAAGGTTGAATCTATCTACCCATGGAAGATCACGTAGAGCAAAGCGAATGAACCTACGCTGGACAGATTCAATTCTGTTAATGTGGGTTGTTTGCGTGGGTGACCAAACCTGGCTGGCATATTCAAGGAGAGGTCTCACGAAGGAAATATAGAGAGATTTGGAAACATAAGGATTGGAGAACTCTCTAGACCAGCGCTTCACAAACCCTAGCGCGGAGTTAGCTCTGTTAATTATGCTATCAATATGGGAACGGAAATTGAGTTCACTATCACAGATTATTCCTAGGTCACACAAAGAGGTAACGATAGGGACTGGTACGTTGGTTAACATGTATGTTCTCGGGGTGTTGGTAAGACGCTTGCGGGAATAAGAGATGGACTGACATTTAGAGACATTGAGCTCAAGAAAGTTTTTCATGCACCATGTGGTGAACGAATCGAGGTCCTTTTGGAGAAGAAGAGAGTCGGTTGTGGAGGAGATATGTTTAATTATTTTCATGTCATCAGCATAAATGGACAGCTCTGAGTATTTTATGATACATTCAACATCATTAATTGTAAGGATGAAAATTAATGGACCGAGGTGGCTGCCCTGAGGGACGGCGGAACGAGCGACAATGGGGTTAGAAATGGATGAGCTGAAAAGAACATTGTATTGACGGTTGTTGAGGTAGGATTGAATCCAGGAGATGAATCTGGGGGGGAAGCCTAGGCGATCAAGTTTAAACAGGATAACGCTATGGGAGATCTTGTCAAAGGCTTTACTAAAATCGGTGGCGATAACATCAACATCTTTACCGTTTTCCAGGGCACATAGTGTTTTGGAGACGAATTCGGTAAGGTTGGTGGTTGTAGATCTACCTCTGAGGAAGCCATGCTGGGAGAGGGAGAAAATAGACTTACAGTGGAAGAACATGGAATCATAGACCAATTTTTCGAATAGTTTAGGTATGGATGACAATTTAGCAATGGGTCTGTAGTTGGAAACATCGTTCTTGCAGCCTTTTTTGAATATGGGAATAATATAAGAGTTTTTCCATAATTGAGGGAAAACCCCTTGAGTGACCGAGAGGCGGAAAAGCAAAGTAAGGGGTTGAACTAGATGCACGGCACACTTTTTCAGAACTATGGCTGGAATGCCGTCAGGACCGGGGTGAAAGTCATCCGCAAGCCCGTTAATACTGGCAGCGATTTGTTCGGGGTCAGAGTCAAAAGATGTAAACGACGTTTGAGTGCATTTGTCCAAGAATGAAAAGTAGCTAAGGTCAGGTTGGAGCGAATTGTCGCTGAAAGATTTACTGAAGAAGTGTGCAAAGAGGTTGGAGATAACCTGAGGATCTGATGAAGAGGTATTTTCGAGCTTTAGGGTGGAAGGGTAACCATTGGATTTCTTCTTAGAATTAATAAAGCTATAAAAGCACTTGGGGTTCGATATGAGGCTAGTTTCCATCCGTAGGAGGTACTCATGGTAGAGGGTATCACAACGTTCAGAAAAAGAGGTGTAAGCAGGCAAGTAGGAAGAATAGTCGGACTCATTTTGGGTGAGAAGAAAAGTTTGCCAACGTTTATTTCTCCTGTTGCGGAGAGAGCGTAATTCTTTGTCGTACCAAACGGGGGATGAGGAGCAGTTTTTACGAGGAAGAAGAGGGATAGATTGTGTAAGGCAAGCGTGTATTTCCGAATAAAACGCCTCTACAGCAATGTCTATTGGAAGATGTTGAGGGATATTGCCAATGTTGGAGTTGAGGAGCAAGTGATTTAATTTTTCAAAGTCGCCTTTACGAAAATTGAAGGAAAGAGAAGACTCGGAGCCTGAAAGGGCGTGAGGGTGTTCGTAGGAGAAAACGAGGAACAGGGGAGGATGGTGACGATCGAGGGAGGAGAGGAGATGTTCGCTTTCCGCGACAGCCGAGTTAACTGGGTCTGAGGAAAAGATTAAGTCTAATTGTCTGTTCAGAAAGTTTCTGATTCCACTAACTTGAAAGAGACCAGAAACAGAGAGCTGATCGGTAAAAAAGGCTTCTTTGGCGGAAGAGGCGTTTAGGGGGACAAAGTGTGAACAGTCCTCAGACAATGACCATTGTATACGGGGGAGGTTAAAGTCACCCAGTACAATGAATTCATCGGAGGCGTTAGCGTTCTCAAGCATGGTGTCTAACGTTTCAATTACGGGCTTGTAGGCTTCTATAGGTTGAGAGGGACGAATATAACAACAAAGAATATACAGAATACACTTATTCAGTGTTAATTTGATACATACAAATTCAGATATTAAAGAGTCGGAGGTCTTAAACAGGGTGGCATCATAACGGTTGTGAGCAGCTATGAGAACCCCACGGCCTGGTGGGTCATTGTTGCCTACACAACCGTCAACACGGAAAATGGTATAGTTAGGAGGGAATAGTTCGCTGTCGAGAATTCCTGGTATTAGATTGGTTTCAGTTAAGGCAAAGATATCGTGCGGGAATTTGTGGGAGTTTAGGAAAACATTGGATGTTTTTGTGCGAAGTCCTCTGACGTTCTGGTAATAGACTGACAAGCTGCTGGGGAGAGGTACTTGATCGGAGACCGCAGGTGCATAAGGGGGCAGGTCAGAAATAGAGAAGGCGGGGGGGTTAGGAACGAAAGTAGTTTAAGGAGTCGTTGCGACTTTTTTGGAGATGGGAAATGCGGCGAGAACTGACGTACGCAGCATAGGTGGATAGATCTTCTGAAACCTTATGGGAAGGGATATTAAATGATTCATGGTACTTAGTGAAAAGTTTATGTAAGACTGTTGTATCTGTGGGCAGGCCTTCTTGATGTATGCTTAACATGACGTTGGTGCTGGTTTTACCATCAATGCAGACGGAATTCGGTTTGTCGTGCAGATAGGCAAGAAATAGACGTACGTTTTCGTAAATGCGACGGTCCCGAAAACGGGACAAGAGGTATCGTCCATCATTGAAATCCGCAGAGCGCAAAGTCAATTTAACTGTAGGTGGGAATAGGGGATCGATAAATGAGTTATGTTCGGATGTAGGAGTTTTGGTTAGGTGAAGGGGCGGGTTAGCGGAGGTAGAAGAAGTTTGAGAAGGGGCGATAGTGAAAGAAGATGATGACTTGCAATTAGGTGGGCATGCGGAGGAAGTAGCGGGTGCGAGGTTAGGTGGATGCAGAGGAGGGGTGGGACAGACGGAAATCGAAGTAGAGGTGGTGGGGTGGTCGGAAGCTGATGGCTTGTGGCTAGGTGGGCACTCGGAAGAAGTTGGGAGTGCGTGGTTGGGTGTATGCGCTGGATATACAGAATTCGAGACAGTAGTGATAGGGTTGTCGGCTGGGATGGATGTTTTCGAGGGCTTTGCTGTAAGTGGATCTGAGGGGTTAAGGGTGTGAGAATAAATAAAGTTAGGATAATTGATTCGGGTACTTAGTTTAAAGTCTGGAAATGCACCCATTTTGAATTGCCAATTGGAGTTTGGATCACTAGGTGCGGAAGAGTGATGAGAGATTATGTTGTTACTAGTGCTAATGTTCTTACGATTAGGCTGAATACTAAATTTAGATATGGGAGAAGGACGTTTGGAACTACCTTTAGGATAGTTAGTAGGATTTGGTCTATTAGAATTTAATTTAGGGTTAGATGCAGAGGGCTTAGGGTTAAACTTAACATACTTCCTGGACCACTTGGATATTTCGATAGTCCCGAGAGTGAAGATTTTGCGGGTGGGGTTACTGATGAGCCACACATACTTGTTCGGGATGGAGATCTTGAAGTTGCTGAATTTCCTTGCGTCCAAGGGTAACTTCAGGCAGCTAACGGGGATGAATGCAAAATTCCGGGAAAAAAAGCTATGTATCCAGGAAACGGTGGCGTTGTGAGGCGCACCCTTAAGGAGAAATGAAGTATGGTCGTTTGAAGAAGATGAGTATTTGCTGCCTAGTTTCTTTAATCTCTGTTCCCATTCCAATACCGACCAGGTGGTGCCCAATTTGTTTATCGTAGGTGCGGTGGAAGTGGATTGTGATGACACTAGCGGTGAGACATTGATGACGACACCAGTATCCGTCGCCATCTGGGGCACGATCGAACCAACAGTAGCATCAACATCTGGAGCAGGCTGCGCCGAGGAGGAAAGCGAGTTTGTGGGAACCACTTTCTCAGTTGATTGAGGTGGAGCTGCAGGAACCACATTCTCGGTTAATTGAGGTGGAGCTGCAGGAACCACTTTCTCGGTTGATTGAGGGGGAGTTGCAGGAACCACTTTCTCGGTTGATTGGGGTGGAGCTGCGGATGTTGAATCCCGGCGAGTGGGGCAGTTGCTGTTCGGTGATGAAGTTCCTGAAGAAGCAGAAGCCGAACCAGATGCAGCAATGGCGTCGGACGGATGAAAAGAAGAGCCGAGAGAGCCTTTTGACGTTAAACACCTAAGATCAGAGGAAACTGAGCCAATGAGTTTAAAGTTTCTATCAATGGCTGTAGAGCACGAATTTAGATCCTGCTTGACGTGCCGGACACCGCGCCGAATGTCGTCTATGAGTGGCATAATTGACCCAGCAGGCTGGCCGATGGAGGGAGATGGTGAGCCAGACGTAGATTGTGTTAAGCAAAGGTCATCCAAGGAAGCCACCAGCGCACTTAACTTCGAAGAAATCACATGAATCTTATTAGAAAGCAGTGACGAATCACTGCTCAAAGCCTCTGCGATTTGAATAACCTTGTCCAGTTTTGAATTTAAACTGGCGCAGTCATCGGACAGAATCTGCAATCCGGCCAAGTTAGAGGATATCTCATTGACCTTATCCCCTATAAACGTTTGGTCGGTGGAAAGCGTGAATTTAAACCAGATTATAGTAATTTCCAATGCGAAGCAAAAAATAATTCACGAATACGTAAATAAACAACTGAGTCACGCAAAAAAAGGTCACTGAGAAAATAATTAACACGCAGAAACTGTGTCAATGTAAATAAACAACCGTGTCACGCAAAAAAAAGGTCACTGAGCAATACCAAAACACGCAGAAACTGTGTCACGAAAGTTTAATGATTGGGAAAGGGTGGCACTCACTTTGCTGACACAAGCGCAAAACACACGAACCGAAAATATTAGAGTAAGACTTGGGCAAATTATAGAGCGATCACGCAACGCGTCCGATCGATTAGGCAGCAGACTATAGACTATATATACCGGTTCATTTAACTTTGTAAGACTTATCACTTCACTTGTGAATCAGAAATAAATTATTCGCAGTATCAAATATAAACACTTCGAAGTCTAAATCACTATTAAGATAAACTAGGCTGCTTTACAGCTCTACTTATACTACTCAGCTTAGTTCTAGAAACTTCAGTCACTTAGTTCTAGACGTTTCCGTTGTATATTTTAACCACACCTATTCACCATAGGTTCGAGTCGCCCTTGCATTTCTACATTGTTCCTTACCTTGATGTCTGACGAAATGCATTCGGCCGTTCTGGAAGTGACGGAATTTTCAGAGTCTCATACTTCACAATACCTAACGGAGCAAATTTTAAATTCTGTCACAACTGGCAGCTTTTTGGGGTTAAGCTTTCTGAACGTTACTGACAATGCGTTAAGGGAGGAGTAAGGTATTAATTTTTTTTTTTCATTTTTTTGTCTTATATTAATGTACAACATATTAATATCATTATGTCAAAATTTTAAGTCGAATCGAGTCAACGGAGATATGGACCAGAATAATATGAAAGGAAGATATGAATGCTCCGAGTTATTAAAAAGCTCCAAAGATGACATAAACAATGTTAGGTCAGTTAATAAAAAAAATTTGAGGTCTGTTAGGAATAAATTAGTAGAAAACAACTTAATTTTATCAAAAGCGGACAAAGGTAATTGCATTACAATTTTAAATAAAGATTATTACTTAATTAAAATGTAGGAATGTTTATGAAACTAGAAATGATCCAACTGACGCTTTTAATAGAGTAGTAATGGAGAAGATTAATTCATATGGAATATTCAATAGTTCCGAAAAGTTCTTCCTAAAGAACAGTCACCCTGCAATTCCAATTTTATATGGGTTACCGAAACTGCATAAAGATGGGGTACCCATTAGACCAGTTTCAACTTCATGCAATGCTCCTACACAGTTATTATGTAAGAAACTAGCCAAATTACTCCCAGATTTATTAAATTTCACGCCAAAATACGCAATAAAAAATTCCAGCGATTTAGTTAAAAAAATAAAAGATTTCAATATTCCACATAATGCCAAATTAGTGCGTTTTGATGTATGTAGTCTTTTTCCGTCTGTTCCAGTCAATAATTTATTTAATCTGTTTAAAAAGAGAATTAATTCTGTGATAACTGACAAGCAAATATCTGCGCAATTATTAGACTTAATATATCTGTGTCTGTATCAACATTATTTTAGTTTTAACGACAAAATATATATTCAAAAAGACGGATTAGCAATGGACTCCGCTTTCTCAACTTTTGCAGCAGAATTTTTTATTGATAATTTAGAATCACACCTGTTCGATACGGATTGTAAATTTATAAGTAATGTTTTTACTTGGTTCAGATACGTTGACGACTGCACCTGGACTGGTACAGAACGACAATTAGCATACTTTTTAGACAATGTTTTTAATAAAATGGACGACAATATTAAATTTACTGTTGAAATAGGGCTTAAATTATTAAATTTCCTTGACTTGACAATAGAAGTAACAAATCAAAAGCTTTCATTTGACATTTATAGACAAAATACATATTCAGATGCTATAATACCAAAACCTTAAATCACCCTTGGAGTACAAAAATGGCTGCTTTTCACTCCATGCTGGACCGCCTGCTGTCCGTTCCTTTAACCCCTAAATCTTTTAAAAAATAGTTGGGTGTTATCGAGCGGATAGCGTTAAGAAATGGTTATTAGAAAGGCACCATTTATAAACTACTCAGGAAGAAAATTAAAAAGAGGACTCTATGTTCAATTTTTCCAGAGCAGAAAGTGGATAAAAATGATAGGATATTGAACAAAATTCCATACATCGACAATGTGTCGAACAGGCTGATAACCTCCTTAAGAAATAATAATACTGAACCAGCTTTCTTTAATAACAACACATTAAAGAATCTGCTGGTCAATAATAAAATCAAAACAAAAACTAATAAACTCCTAAAAAACGGAGTGTATAAAATCAAGTGTAAAAATTGTCCCGGGATCTATATCATATATATATATCAATCAAGAATTAAAGAGCACATTCAATCTGCCTATTATGCTAACTCAACCTCTAGTTTAGCTAAACATTTAAAGGACACTGGCCATAAAGTTGATGAAAATAATGTGGAATTACTGAGAGAAATTAGAAACAAAAAAATTTGAGACGTATATGAAATTTATGAGATAAGAAAAGCTAAGCAGGGTGGTTGTTCTTTGTTGAACGATCAAATAGATTTTCAAAATAAAAGTCCGTTACTTTGTCCAGCTCTATTCGAACAATAGCTCTCGATTTATTTCTCAATATAATCGATTAATAAAGATATAAATTGCGAAACTTAACAAGTGTTTTTAATATTTATCCGAAAATGAATAGTAATATGTTTCACCAAGTTCTTACAGAATGATCAGTGAATTATATGGAGTTATGGGATTGTAAGTCTCTGCCTCTCCGGTCCGGTTTCACGCTGCAGCGTGTTTAAAGGAAGATTCAGTGTGGCTGTACGCACGTATTTCTTAAAGAAACCTTGTTGCACTGCACTAAAGAAGAGAGCTAAAATGTTTTTTAACCGATCCGTTCTTAATATATAATGCCGGGTTATTACATTTAAAAAAAGCGCTTTATTTTTAACTATATTTATTTAAATTAATTATAATGGTTTTAAAACGCGCTACAAGAGGCAGATGTTGAAGTGGCGGTGGATATCTCCGGACTGGATCTCGAGTGCTATATCGTATTACCGGATGGTCTCTTGTTACTTTCCTTTTTTGGCAATACCTCTGTGTTGTGTAGAAATGCAATTATATTCGAGCACAGAATATAATGATTGTGCATTCTCGATTACTGTGGCGATAGTCGATGAATTAGATGTTTTTAGAAATGGTTTGATGTCGCCACATTTAGTTTAGTTTTCTCACACTTAGCTTTTTCAGAGTCGGTGCCCAATGTAGCTAAAAATCTACTGCACCGATCCTTTTGAAATTTTGCACACTTTTTCTTTACATAAATGACGAGGTAATGGCGTCGAGTTATTTTTTTTTTAATTGTAACGTATTTTAAAATCACAAAATTTTCTATTTTTTTGATAAAAAATCGGCATTTTGACCCAAGTGCTGTAAAAAATTTGAAAAATCAATAAAAAAACTCGACGTCGACCTGCAGAAACTTCTGAACTAAAAAAATCATTTTGGTTTTTTGATTTGAGATGATCCACTGATGAGTTATGAGGGGCACCGAAATCAAACTTTTTTTTGAGACGTCCGCGGAGATTTGCTGTAAATGGCTCATTTCATCATAAAAATTAATGAAATTTTCACGAAATGTTCTTCAAATGTTATTTTATTATGTAGTAATTATAAAAATTAATATATATTAACTGTGTTGCCAAAAAAATTTATCGAAAATATGTTTTTTTTTTTTGGATCGAATTTACCTTATTCCCCCCTTAAAGCAAAAGAAGGTGCAAAGGAAGCTAACTTCTGCATATTTGTCGCAAATTGTATTTTTGGCAAATAAAAATGAAGAGATTTAGACATCAAAATTATTGAAAAAACAAATAGTCAATTTGGAATAATTCAGCCAAACACATGATTTTACGTAATGATCACATATAACTATGTTTTTCAAATGAAAATATGAATCTAAAAATTCTATTAAAAATACAGTTTTAATACGATATTTCTTAAATCTGTAAATTGATACATTGTAAACTATCAATAAAATAGTATTTCCTCTAGGTTTGTAGAGTGTAATTGATGTGACGTCAAAAGTGTAGACATTTGCCCTATAACTTGCTGTCAGTTATATTTAGCAGAAAGAGTTTTGATTAATACAATTTTTTAATATCACAAATACAATGGAAAGTAAAATATTGCCGACTTTAATGTAAGAAATTACGTGTTTTATAATTAACTAAAATCACTTCAATTAAGACCGGCTTTATTTGACAATAGCCAGACAAATGTAAAATATCTACCAGCATTCATTGTATTTCGTCCAATGCAAGTGCAGAAATTTCCACTTTTTTGCTGCAAAACAAAAGATGTACAATAAATTGCACTAAGTTTACCCTGAGTGACAAGTAAACGCTGTTTCACGTAAACTTTGCAGTTAGTGTAGAAAAAGTAGAGCGAAACAAGCAGACCCTAATATTCAAAATAATTTATATAATTTGATACCGATATTTATGGATAAAGTTTTTTTTGCAATATATCGATACTTGGTTAGTTGGTTGGTTAGTCGGGCTGTTTGTTGCTAAGAAGCACCAAATTCACTCGGAGGCCATGAAGGCCCATTGTAAATGCCCTTAAAAAAGAAAAAGCATGGTCAGAACTTAAAATCACCCAGATCTCTGTAAGAATCTATTTAGGTCCACCAGTGCTATCTCCGCTAAGTCGTCCAAGTTGTCAAAGAACCTTGCTCCCAAACAGGCGAGTCGTCGTTCTTTTAGAGCCGGACATTCGCAGAGTAGGTGCACTATGGACTCAATTTCTTCTTCGTCTCTGCAACTTCTGCAGAACTCATTCGATGGTACACCGAGTCTAATGCCCATAGCTCCTATGGGGCAGTGTCCGGTGATGACGCCGACGAGTGTTCGAATGCGCTTTCTATCGAAGGATAAGAGATTTGAAGTTCTGCTCTGATTCAGCTCCGGCCATATACTTCGTGTTATGAGACAGTGGCTGATATTTTTCCACCGTTCCAAGTCATGTTGGAGTAATGTCTATCAATTTGACTTTTTGCTGTATTAAGGGGAGGGTGCACCCTTCCCACCGGCATGTCTATATCTGTACTTGAACCATTTTTGGTCAGTTCGTCGGCTTTTTCGTTACCCTCTATACCGACATGTCCTGGAACCCAGCAGAGCCTAAGCGTATGTTGTGAAATATTTCTTAGGGCTCTGATACAATCTTTCACACATTCTGACTTTATCACGTTGGAGTTCAGCGCCTTGAGTTCTGCTTGACTGTCCACACAAATAGTGATCTCAGTTGTTGAAATATGTTTTTTTTGGACAATAAGTGCAGCTTTCATTATAGCGTATATTTCTAATACGACTTACTCATTTGCAGCGCCTCCGAGAAAACTCCAGCTCCAATCCCCCTTTCGTTTTCGATCCATCTGTGAAGATGGCAGTTCCTTTAATTATGTTTTCAGGATGCTTCCAATCTTCTCTATTAGGTATGATAACGGAAATGGGTTTTCTAAAGTCATATTGTGACTTCATATAATCAGTTGAGGGGTGCAACCCATTTTGATTAAAGAAGTTCAGTATGAATGCATGTCCAAAATTCTGTGGTATCCATTGGCTGTTTTCTCTGAGTCTGAGGGCTGCCAGGGTTGCCATTCTTTTCGTGTGGAGTTTCGGCATCATTAAATTTCTTGTTTTTGATGCTAATCTTGGGACCAGTAGTCTGGAGAGGTCAGCGACGAAAATTTTGATTTTTTCTGATAACGCCAATCGATTCAGAATGGTCGTTTCATACCCCTTAGAAACCCCGAAGGGGCAAATAAGGCCCGAGAACGCGTATTTTCCGAGAAAAACGCGATTAAAGTTTCAGCAGACTTGAAACAGTACCAAAACTGCAATTTTTCCCTATGCCGGATCATTAAATTTCTTGTTTTTGATGCTAATTTTGGGACCAGTAGTCTGGAGAGGTCAGCGACGAAAATTTTGATTTTTTCTGATAACGCCAATCGATTCAGAATGGTCGTTTCATACCCCTTAGAAACCCCGAAGGGGCAAATAGGGCCCGAGAACGTGTATTTTCCGAGAAAAACGCGATTAAAGTTTCAGCATACTTGAAACAGTACCAAAACTGAAATTTTTCCCAATGCCGGCATCATTAAATTTCTTGTTTTTGATGCTAATCTTGGGACCAGTAGTCTGGAGAGGTCAGCGACGAAAATTTTGATTTTTTCTGATAACGCCAATCGATTCAGAATGGTCGTTTCATACCCCTTAGAAACCCCGAAGGGGCAAATAAGGCCCGAGAACGCGTATTTTCCGAGAAAAACGCGATTAAAGTTTCAGCATACTTGAAACAGTACCAAAACTGCAATTTTTCCCAATGCCGGCATCATTAACTTTCTTGTTTTTGATGCTAATTTTGGGACCAGTAGTCTGGAGAGGTCAGCGACGAAAATTTTGATTTTTTGTGATAACGCCAATCGATTCAGAATGGTCGTTTCATACCCATAGAATCCCCGAAGGGGCAAATAAGGCCCGAGAACGCGTATTTTCCGAGAAAAACGCGATTAAAGTTTGAGCATACTTGAAACAGTACCAAAACTGCAATTTTTCCCAATGCCGGCATCATTAACTTTCTTGTTTTTGATGCTAATTTTGGGACCAGTAGTCTGGAGAGGTCAGCGACGAAAATTTTGATTTTTTCTGATAACGCCAATCGATTCAGAATGGTCGTTTCATACCCTTAGAATCCCCGAAGGGGCAAATAAGGCCCGAGAACGCGTATTTTCCGAGAAAAACGCGATTAAAGTTTCAGCATACTTGAAACAGTAGCAAAACTGCAATCTTTCCCAATGCCGGCATCATTAAATTTCTTGTTTTTGATTCTAATTTTGGGACCAGTAGTCTGGAGAGGTCAGCGACGAAAATTTTGATTTTTTCTGATAACGCCAATCGATTCAGAATGGTCGTTTCATACCCCTTAGACACCCCGAAGGGGCAAATAAGGCCCGAGAACGCGTATTTTCCGAGAAAAACGCGATTAAAGTTTCAGCATACTTGAAACAGTACCAAAACTGCAATTTTTCCCAATGCCGGCATCATTAAATTTCTTGTTTTTGATGCTAATTTTGGGACCAGTAGTCTGGAGAGGTCAGCGACGAAAATTTTGATTTTTTCTGATAACGCCAATCGATTCAGAATGGTCGTTTCATACCCCTTAGAAACCCGGAAGGGGCAAATAAGGCCCGAGAACGCGTATTTTCTGAGAAAAACGCGATTAAAGTTTCAGCATACTTGAAACAGTACCAAAACTGCAATTTTTCCCAATGCCGGCATCATTAAATTTCTTGTTTTTGATGCTAATTTTGGGACCAGTAGTCTGGAGAGGTCAGCGACGAAAATTTTGATTTTTTCTGATAACGCCAATCGATTCAGAAGGGTCGTTTCATACCCCTTAGAAACCCCGAAGGGGCAAATTAAGCCCGAGAACGCGTATTTTCCGAGAAAAACGCGATTAAAGTTTCAGCATACTTGAAACAGTACCAAAACTGCAATTTTTCCCAATGCATTAAATTTCTTGTTTTTGATGCTAATTTTGGGACCAGTAGTCTGGAGAGGTCAGCGACGAAAATTTTGATTTTTGATGATAACGCCAATCGATTTAGAATGGTCGTTTCATACCCCTTAGAAACCCCGAAGGGGCAAATAAGGCCCGAGAACGCGTATTTTCCGAGAAAAACGCGATTAAAGTTTCAGCATACTTGAAACAGTACCAAAACTGCAATTTTTCCCAATGCCGGCATCATTAAATTTCTTGTTTTTGATGCTAATTTTGGGACCAGTAGTCTGGAGAGGTCAGCGACGAAAATTTTTATTTTTTCTGATAACGCAAATCGATTCAGAATGGTCGTTCCATACCCCTTAGAAACCCCGAAGGAGCAAATAAGGCCCGAGAACGCGTATTTTCCGAGAAAAACGCGATTAAACTTTCAGCATACTTGAAACAGTACCAAAACTGCAATTTTTCCCAATGCCGGCATCATTAAATTTCTTGTTTTTGATGCTAATTTTGAGACCAGTAGTCTGGGGAGGTCAGCGAAGAAAATTTTGATTTTTTCTGATAACGCCAGTCGATTCAGAATGGTCGTTTCATACCCCTTAGAACCCCCGAAGGGGCAAATAAGGCCCGAGAACGCGTATTTTCCGAGAAAAACGCGATTAAAGTTTCAGCATACTTTAAACAGTACCAAAACTGCAATTTTTCCCAATGCCGGCATCATTAAATTTCTTGTTTTTGATGCTAATTTTGGGACCAGTAGTCTGGAGAGGTCAGCGACGAAAATTTTGATTTTTCCTGATAACGCCAATCTATTCAGAATGGTCGTTTCATACCCCTTAGAAACCCCGAAGGGGCAAATAAGGCCCGAAAACGCGTTTTTCCGAGAAAAACGCGATTAAAGTTTCAGCAGACTTGAAACAGTACCAAAACTGCAATTTTTCCCTATGCCGGATCATTAAATTTCTTGTTTTTGATGCTAATTTTGGGACCAGTAGTCTGGAGAGGTCAGCGACGAAAATTTTGATTTTTTCTGATAACGCCAATCGATTCAGAATGGTCGTTTCATACCCCTTAGAAACGCCGAAGGGGCAAATAGGGCCCGAGAACGCGTATTTTCCGAGAAAAACGCGATTAAAGTTTCAGCACACTTGAAACAGTACCAAAACTGCAATTTTTCCCAATGCCGGCATCATTAAATTTCTTGTTTTTGATGCTAATTTTGGGACCAGTAGTCTGGAGAGGTCAGCGACGAAAATTTTGATTTTTTCTGATAACGCCAATCGATTCAGAATGGTCGTTTCATACCCTTAGAAACCCCGAAGGGGCAAATAAGGCCCGAGAACGCGTATTTTCCTAGAAAAACGCGATTAAAGTTTCAGCATACCTGAAACAGTGCCAAAACTGCAATTTTTCCCAATGCCGGCATCATTAAATTTCTTGTTTTTGATGCTAATTTTGGGACCAGTAGTCTGGAGAGGTCAGCGACGAAAATTTTGATTTTTTCTGATAACGCCAATCGATTCAGAATGGTCGTTTCATACCCTTAGAAACCCCGAAGGGGCAAATAAGGCCCGAGCACGCGTATTTTCCGAGAAAAACGCGATTAAAGTTTCAGCATACTTGCAACAGTACCAAAACTGCAATTTTTCCCAATGCCAGCATCATTCTATTTCTTGTTTTTGATGCTAATTTCGGGACCAGTAGTCTGGAGAGGTCAGCGACGAAAATTTTGATTTTTTCTGATAACGCCAATCGATTCAGAATGGTCGTTTCATACCCCTTAGACACCCCGAAGGGGCAAATAAGGCCCGAGAACGCGTATTTTCCGAGAAAAACGCGATTAAAGTTTCAGCATACTTGAAACAGTACCAAAACTGCAATTTTTCCCAATGCCGGCATCATTAAATTTCTTGTTTTTGATGCTAATTTTGGGACCAGTAGTCTGGAGAGGTCAGCGACGAAAATTTTGATTTTTTCTGATAACGCCAATCAATTCAGAATGGTCGTTTCATACCCTTTAGAAACCCCGAAGGGGGCAAATAAGGCCCGAGAACGCGTATTTTCCGAGAAAAACGCGATTAAAGTTTCAGCATACTTTAAACAGTACCAAAACTGCAATTTTTCCCAATGCCGACATCATTAAATTTCTTGTTTTTGATGCTAATTTTGGGACCAGTAGTCTGGAGAGGTCAGCGACGAAAATTTTGATTTTTTCTGATAACGCCAATCGATTCAGAATGGTCGTTTCATACCCCTTAGACACCCCGAAGGGGCAAATAAGGCCCGAGAACGCGTATTTTCCGAGAAAAACGCGATTAAAGTTTCAGCAGACTTGAAACAGTACCAAAACTGCAATTTTTCCCTATGCCGGATCATTAAATTTCTTGTTTTTGATGCTAATTTTGGGACCAGTAGTCTGGAGAGGTCAGCGACGAAAATTTTGATTTTTTCTGATAACGCCAATCGATTCAGAATGGTCGTTTCATACCCCTTAGAAACCCCGAAGGGGCAAATAGGGCCCGAGAACGCGTATTTTCCGAGAAAAACGCGATTAAAGTTTCAGCATACTTGAAACAGTACCAAAACTGCAATTTTTCCCAATGCCGACATCATTAAATTTCTTGTTTTTGATGCTAATTTTGGGACCAGTAGTCTGGAGAGGTCAGCGACGAAAATTTTGATTTTTTCTGATAACGCCAATCGATTCAGAATGGTCGTTTCATACCCCTTAGAAACCCCGATTGGGCAAATAAGGCCCGAGAACGCGTATTTTCCGAGGAAAACGCGATTAAGGTTTCAGCATACTTGAAACAGTACCAAAACTGCAATTTTTCCCAATGCCGGCATCATTAAATTTCTTGTTTTTGATGCTAATTTTGGGACCAGTAGTCTGGAGAGGTCAGCGACGAAAATTTTGATTTTTTCTGATAACGCCAATCAATTCAGAATGGTCGTTTCATACCCCTTAGAAACCCCGAAGGGGGCAAATAAGGCCCGAGAACGCGTATTTTCCGAGAAAAACGCGATTAAAGTTTCAGCATACTTTAAACAGTACCAAAACTGCAATTTTTCCCAATGCCAGCATCATTAAATTTCTTGTTTTTGATGCTAATTTTGGGACCAGTAGTCTGGAGAGGTCAGCGACGAAAATTTTGATTTTTGCTGATAACGCCAATCTATTCAGAATGGTCGTTTCATACCCCTTAGAAACCCCGAAGGGGCAAATAAGGCCCGAGAACGCGTATTTTCCGAGAAAAACGCGATTAAAGTTTCAGCAGACTTGAAACAGTACCAAAACTGCAATTTTTCCCTATGCCGGATCATTAAATTTCTTGTTTTTGATGCTAATTTTGGGACCAGTAGTCTGGAGAGGTCAGCGACGAAAATTTTGATTTTTTCTGATAACGCCAATCGATTCAGAATGGTCGTTTCATACCCCTTAGAAACCCCGAAGGGGCAAATAGGGCCCGAGAACGCGTATTTTCCGAGAAAAACGCGATTAAAGTTTCAGCATACTTGAAACAGTACCAAAACTGAAATTTTTCCCAATGCCGGCATCATTAAATTTCTTGTTTTTGATGCTAATCTTGGGACCAGTAGTCTGGAGAGGTCAGCGACGAAAATTTTGATTTTTTCTGATAACGCCAATCGATTCAGAATGGTCGTTTCATACCCCTTAGAAACCCCGAAGGGGCAAATAAGGCCCGAGAACGCGTATTTTCCGAGAAAAACGCGATTAAAGTTTCAGCAGACTTGAAACAGTACCAAAACTGCAATTTTTCCCAATGCCGGCATCATTAAATTTCTTGTTTTTGATGCTAATTTTGGGACCAGTAGTCTGGAGAGGTCAGCGACGAAAATTTTGATTTTTTCTGATAACGCCAATCGATTCAGAATGGTCGTTTCATACCCCTTAGACACCCCGAAGGGGCAAATAAGGCCCGAGAACGCGTATTTTCCGAGAAAAACGCGATTAAAGTTTCAGCATACTTGAAACAGTACCAAAACTGCAATTTTTCCCAATGCCGGCATCATTAAATTTCTTGTTTTTGATGCTAATTTTGGGACCAGTAGTCTGGAGAGGTCAGCGACGAAAATTTTGATTTTTTCTGATAACGCCAATCGATTCAGAATGGTCGTTTCATACCCCTTAGAAACCCGGAAGGGGCAAATAAGGCCCGAGAACGCGTATTTTCCGAGAAAAACGCGATTAAAGTTTCAGCATACTTGAAACAGTACCAAAACTGCAATTTTTCCCAATGCCGGCATCATTAAATTTCTTGTTTTTGATGCTAATTTTGGGACCAGTAGTCTGGAGAGGTCAGCGACGAAAATTTTGATTTTTTCTGATAACGCCAATCGATTCAGAAGGGTCGTTTCATACCCCTTAGAAACCCCGAAGGGGCAAATTAATCCCGAGAACGCGTATTTTCCGAGAAAAACGCGATTAAAGTTTCAGCATACTTGAAACAGTACCAAAACTGCAATTTTTCCCAATGCCGGCATCATTAAATTTCTTGTTTTTGATGCTAATTTTGGGACCAGTAGTCTGGAGAGGTCAGCGACGAAAATTTTGATTTTTGATGATAACGCCAATCGATTCAGAATGGTCGTTCCATACCCCTTAGAAACCCCGAAGGAGCAAATAAGGCCCGAGAACGCGTATTTTCCGAGAAAAACGCGATTAAACTTTCAGCATACTTGAAACAGTACCAAAACTGCAATTTTTCCCAATGCCGGCATCATTAAATTTCTTGTTTTTGATGCTAATTTTGAGACCAGTAGTCTGGGGAGGTCAGCGACGAAAATTTTGATTTTTTCTGATAACGCCAGTCGATTCAGAATGGTCGTTTCATACCCCTTAGAAACCCCGAAGGGGCAAATAAGGCCCGAGAACGCGTATTTTCCGAGAAAAACGCGATTAAAGTTTCAGCATACTTTAAACAGTACCAAAACTGCAATTTTTCCCAATGCCGGCATCATTAAATTTCTTGTTTTTGATGCTAATTTTGGGACCAGTAGTCTGGAGAGGTCAGCGACGAAAATTTTGATTTTTCCTGATAACGCCAATCTATTCAGAATGGTCGTTTCATACCCCTTAGAAACCCCGAAGGGGCAAATAAGGCCCGAAAACGCGTTTTTCCGAGAAAAACGCGATTAAAGTTTCAGCAGACTTGAAACAGTACCAAAACTGCAATTTTTCCCTATGCCGGATCATTAAATTTCTTGTTTTTGATGCTAATTTTGGGACCAGTAGTCTGGAGAGGTCAGCGACGAAAATTTTGATTTTTTCTGATAACGCCAATCGATTCAGAATGGTCGTTTCATACCCTTAGAATCCCCGAAGGGGCAAATAAGGCCCGAGAACGCGTATTTTCCGAGAAAAACGCGATTAAAGTTTGAGCATACTTGAAACAGTACCAAAACTGCAATTTTTCCCAATGCCGGCATCATTAACTTTCTTGTTTTTGATGCTAATTTTGGGACCAGTAGTCTGGAGAGGTCAGCGACGAAAATTTTGATTTTTTCTGATAACGCCAATCGATTCAGAATGGTCGTTTCATACCCTTAGAATCCCCGAAGGGGCAAATAAGGCCCGAGAACGCGTATTTTCCGAGAAAAACGCGATTAAAGTTTCAGCATACTTGAAACAGTACCAAAACTGCAATCTTTCCCAATGCCGGCATCATTAAATTTCTTGTTTTTGATGCTAATTTTGGGACCAGTAGTCTGGAGAGGTCAGCGACGAAAATTTTGATTTTTTCTGATAACGCCAATCGATTCAGAATGGTCGTTTCATACCCCTTAGACACCCCGAAGGGGCAAATAAGGCCCGAGAACGCGTATTTTCCGAGAAAAACGCGATTAAAGTTTCAGCATACTTGAAACAGTACCAAAACTGCAATTTTTCCCAATGCCGGCATCATTAAATTTCTTGTTTTTGATGCTAATTTTGGGACCAGTAGTCTGGAGAGGTCAGCGACGAAAATTTTGATTTTTTCTGATAACGCCAATCGATTCAGAATGGTCGTTTCATACCCCTTAGAAACCCGGAAGGGGCAAATAAGGCCCGAGGACGCGTATTTTCCGAGAAAAACGCGATTAAAGTTTCAGCATACTTGAAACAGTACCAAAACTGCAATTTTTCCCAATGCCGGCATCATTAAATTTCTTGTTTTTGATGCTAATTTTGGGACCAGTAGTCTGGAGAGGTCAGCGACGAAAATTTTGATTTTTTCTGATAACGCCAATCGATTCAGAAGGGTCGTTTCATACCCCTTAGAAACCCCGAAGGGGCAAATTAAGCCCGAGAACGCGTATTTTCCGAGAAAAACGCGATTAAAGTTTCAGCATACTTGAAACAGTACCAAAACTGCAATTTTTCCCAATGCCGGCATCATTAAATTTCTGGTTTTTGATGCTAATTTTGGGACCAGTAGTCTGGAGAGGTCAGCGACGAAAATTTTGATTTTTGATGATAACGCCAATCGATTCAGAATGGTCGTTTCATACCCCTTAGAAACCCCGAAGGGGCAAATAAGGCCCGAGAACGCGTATTTTCCGAGAAAAACGCGATTAAAGTTTCAGCATACTTGAAACAGTACCAAAACTGCAATTTTTCCCAATGCCGGCATCATTAAATTTCTTGTTTTTGATGCTAATTTTGGGACCAGTAGTCTGGAGAGGTCAGCGACGAAAATTTTTATTTTTTCTGATAACGCAAATCGATTCAGAATGGTCGTTCCATACCCCTTAGAAACCCCGAAGGAGCAAATAAGGCCCGAGAACGCGTATTTTCCGAGAAAAACGCGATTAAACTTTCAGCATACTTGAAACAGTACCAAAACTGCAATTTTTCCCAATGCCGGCATCATTAAATTTCTTGTTTTTGATGCTAATTTTGAGACCAGTAGTCTGGGGAGGTCAGCGACGAAAATTTTGATTTTTTCTGATAACGCCAGTCGATTCAGAATGGTCGTTTCATACCCCTTAGAAACCCCGAAGGGGCAAATAAGGCCCGAGAACGCGTATTTTCCGAGAAAAACGCGATTAAAGTTTCAGCATACTTTAAACAGTACCAAAACTGCAATTTTTCCCAATGCCGGCATCATTAAATTTCTTGTTTTTGATGCTAATTTTGGGACCAGTAGTCTGGAGAGGTCAGCGACGAAAATTTTGATTTTTCCTGATAACGCCAATCTATTCAGAATGGTCGTTTCATACCCCTTAGAAACCCCGAAGGGGAAAATAAAGCCCGAAAACGCGTTTTTCCGAGAAAAACGCGATTAAAGTTTCAGCAGACTTGAAACAGTACCAAAACTGCAATTTTTCCCTATGCCGGATCATTAAATTTCTTGTTTTTGATGCTAATTTTGGGACCAGTAGTCTGGAGAGGTCAGCGACGAAAATTTTGATTTTTTCTGATAACGCCAATCGATTCAGAATGGTCGTTTCATACCCTTAGAATCCCCGAAGGGGCAAATAAGGCCCGAGAACGCGTATTTTCCGAGAAAAACGCGATTAAAGTTTCAGCATACTTGAAACAGTACCAAAACTGCAATCTTTCCCAATGCCGGCATCATTAAATTTCTTGTTTTTGATGCTAATTTTGGGACCAGTAGTCTGGAGAGGTCAGCGACGAAAATTTTGATTTTTTCTGATAACGCCAATCGATTCAGAATGGTCGTTTCATACCCCTTAGACACCCCGAAGGGGCAAATAAGGCCCGAGAACGCGTATTTTCCGAGAAAAACGCGATTAAAGTTTCAGCATACTTGAAACAGTACCAAAACTGCAATTTTTCCCAATGCCGGCATCATTAAATTTCTTGTTTTTGATGCTAATTTTGGGACCAGTAGTCTGGAGAGGTCAGCGACGAAAATTTTGATTTTTTCTGATAACGCCAATCGATTCAGAATGGTCGTTTCATACCCCTTAGAAACCCGGAAGGGGCAAATAAGGCCCGAGGACGCGTATTTTCCGAGAAAAACGCGATTAAAGTTTCAGCATACTTGAAACAGTACCAAAACTGCAATTTTTCCCAATGCCGGCATCATTAAATTTCTTGTTTTTGATGCTAATTTTGGGACCAGTAGTCTGGAGAGGTCAGCGACGAAAATTTTGATTTTTTCTGATAACGCCAATCGATTCAGAAGGGTCGTTTCATACCCCTTAGAAACCCCGAAGGGGCAAATTAAGCCCGAGAACGCGTATTTTCCGAGAAAAACGCGATTAAAGTTTCAGCATACTTGAAACAGTACCAAAACTGCAATTTTTCCCAATGCCGGCATCATTAAATTTCTGGTTTTTGATGCTAATTTTGGGACCAGTAGTCTGGAGAGGTCAGCGACGAAAATTTTGATTTTTGATGATAACGCCAATCGATTCAGAATGGTCGTTTCATACCCCTTAGAAACCCCGAAGGGGCAAATAAGGCCCGAGAACGCGTATTTTCCGAGAAAAACGCGATTAAAGTTTCAGCATACTTGAAACAGTACCAAAACTGCAATTTTTCCCAATGCCGGCATCATTAAATTTCTTGTTTTTGATGCTAATTTTGGGACCAGTAGTCTGGAGAGGTCAGCGACGAAAATTTTTATTTTTTCTGATAACGCAAATCGATTCAGAATGGTCGTTCCATACCCCTTAGAAACCCCGAAGGAGCAAATAAGGCCCGAGAACGCGTATTTTCCGAGAAAAACGCGATTAAACTTTCAGCATACTTGAAACAGTACCAAAACTGCAATTTTTCCCAATGCCGGCATCATTAAATTTCTTGTTTTTGATGCTAATTTTGAGACCAGTAGTCTGGGGAGGTCAGCGACGAAAATTTTGATTTTTTCTGATAACGCCAGTCGATTCAGAATGGTCGTTTCATACCTCTTAGAAACCCCGAAGGGGCAAATAAGGCCCGAGAACGCGTATTTTCCGAGAAAAACGCGATTAAAGTTTCAGCATACTTTAAACAGTACCAAAACTGCAATTTTTCCCAATGCCGGCATCATTAAATTTCTTGTTTTTGATGCTAATTTTGGGACCAGTAGTCTGGAGAGGTCAGCGACGAAAATTTTGATTTTTCCTGATAACGCCAATCTATTCAGAATGGTCGTTTCATACCCCTTAGAAACCCCGAAGGGGAAAATAAAGCCCGAAAACGCGTTTTTCCGAGAAAAACGCGATTAAAGTTTCAGCAGACTTGAAACAGTACCAAAACTGCAATTTTTCCCTATGCCGGATCATTAAATTTCTTGTTTTTGATGCTAATTTTGGGACCAGTAGTCTGGAGAGGTCAGCGACGAAAATTTTGATTTTTTCTGATAACGCCAATCGATTCAGAATGGTCGTTTCATACCCCTTAGAAACCCCGAAGGGGCAAATAGGGCCCGAGAACGCGTATTTTCCGAGAAAAACGCGATTAAAGTTTCAGCATACTTGAAACAGTACCAAAACTGCAATTTTTCCCAATGCCGGCATCATTAAATTTCTTGTTTTTGATGCTAATTTTGGGACCAGTAGTCTGGAGAGGTCAGCGACGAAAATTTTGATTTTTTCTGATAACGCCAATCGATTCAGAATGGTCGTTTCATACCCTTAGAAACCCCGAAGGGGCAAATAAGGCCCGAGAACGCGTATTTTCCTAGAAAAACGCGATTAAAGTTTCAGCATACTTGAAACAGTGCCAAAACTGCAATTTTTCCCAATGCCGGCATCATTAAATTTCTTGTTTTTGATGCTAATTTTGGGACCAGTAGTCTGGAGAGGTCAGCGACGAAAATTTTGATTTTTTCTGATAACGCCAATCGATTCAGAATGGTCGTTTCATACCCTTAGAATCCCCGAAGGGGCAAATAAGGCCCGAGAACGCGTATTTTCCGAGAAAAACGCGATTAAAGTTTCAGCATACTTGCAACAGTACCAAAACTGCAATTTTTCCCAATGCCAGCATCATTAAATTTCTTGTTTTTGATGCTAATTTTGGGACCAGTAGTCTGGAGAGGTCAGCGACGAAAATTTTGATTTTTTCTGATAACGCCAATCGATTCAGAATGGTCGTTTCATACCCCTTAGACACCCCGAAGGGGCAAATAAGGCCCGAGAACGCGTATTTTCCGAGAAAAACACGATTAAAGTTTCAGCATACTTGAAACAGTACCAAAACTGCAATTTTTCCCAATGCCGGCATCATTAAATTTCTTGTTTTTGATGCTAATTTTGGGACCAGTAGTCTGGAGAGGTCAGCGACGAAAATTTTGATTTTTTCTGATAACGCCAATCGATTCAGAATGGTCGTTTCATACCCTTAGAAACCCCGAAGGGGCAAATAAGGCCCGAGAACGCGTATTTTCCTAGAAAAACGCGATTAAAGTTTCAGCATACTTGAAACAGTGCCAAAACTGCAATTTTTCCCAATGCCGGCATCATTAAATTTCTTGTTTTTGATGCTAATTTTGGGACCAGTAGTCTCCGAGAAAAACGCGATTAAAGTTTCAGCATACTTGCAACAGTACCAAAACTGCAATTTTTCCCAATGCCAGCATCATTAAATTTCTTGTTTTTGATGCTAATTTTGGGACCAGTAGTCTGGAGAGGTCAGCGACGAAAATTTTGATTTTTTCTGATAACGCCAATCGATTCAGAATGGTCGTTTCATACCCCTTAGACACCCCGAAGGGGCAAATAAGGCCCGAGAACGCGTATTTTCCGAGAAAAACGCGATTAAAGTTTCAGCATACTTGAAACAGTACCAAAACTGCAATTTTTCCCAATGCCGGCATCATTAAATTTCTTGTTTTTGATGCTAATTTTGGGACCAGTAGTCTGGAGAGGTCAGCGACGAAAATTTTGATTTTTTCTGATAACGCCAATCGATTCAGAATGGTCGTTTCATAACCTTAGAATCCCCGAAGGGGCAAATAAGGCCCGAGAACGCGTATTTTCCGAGAAAAACGCGATTAAAGTTTCAGCATACTTGCAACAGTACCAAAACTGCAATTTTTCCCAATGCCAGCATCATTAAATTTCTTGTTTTTGATGCTAATTTTGGGACCAGTAGTCTGGAGAGGTCAGCGACGAAAATTTTGATTTTTTCTGATAACGCCAATCGATTCAGAATGGTCGTTTCATACCCCTTAGACACCCCGAAGGGGCAAATAAGGCCCGAGAACGCGTATTTTCCGAGAAAAACACGATTAAAGTTTCAGCATACTTGAAACAGTACCAAAACTGCAATTTTTCCCAATGCCGGCATCATTAAATTTCTTGTTTTTGATGCTAATTTTGGGACCAGTAGTCTGGAGAGGTCAGCGACGAAAATTTTGATTTTTTCTGATAACGCCAATCGATTCAGAATGGTCGTTTCATACCCTTAGAAACCCCGAAGGGGCAAATAAGGCCCGAGAACGCGTATTTTCCTAGAAAAACGCGATTAAAGTTTCAGCATACTTGAAACAGTGCCAAAACTGCAATTTTTCCCAATGCCGGCATCATTAAATTTCTTGTTTTTGATGCTAATTTTGGGACCAGTAGTCTCCGAGAAAAACGCGATTAAAGTTTCAGCATACTTGCAACAGTACCAAAACTGCAATTTTTCCCAATGCCAGCATCATTAAATTTCTTGTTTTTGATGCTAATTTTGGGACCAGTAGTCTGGAGAGGTCAGCGACGAAAATTTTGATTTTTTCTGATAACGCCAATCGATTCAGAATGGTCGTTTCATACCCCTTAGACACCCCGAAGGGGCAAATAAGGCCCGAGAACGCGTATTTTCCGAGAAAAACGCGATTAAAGTTTCAGCATACTTGAAACAGTACCAAAACTGCAATTTTTCCCAATGCCGGCATCATTAAATTTCTTGTTTTTGATGCTAATTTTGGGACCAGTAGTCTGGAGAGGTCAGCGACGAAAATTTTGATTTTTTCTGATAACGCCAATCGATTCAGAATGGTCGTTTCATAACCTTAGAATCCCCGAAGGGGCAAATAAGGCCCGAGAACGCGTATTTTCCGAGAAAAACGCGATTAAATTTTCAGCATACTTGAAACAGTACCAAAACTGCAATCTTTCCCAATGCCGGCATCATTAAATTTCTTGTTTTTGATGCTAATTTTGGGACAAGTACTCTGGAGAGGTCAGCGACGAAAATTTTGATTTTTTCTGATAACGCCAATCGATTCAGAATGGTCGTTTCATACCCCTTAGAAACCCCGAAGGGGCAAATAAGGCCCGAGAACGCGTATTTTCCGAGAAAAACGCGATTAAAGTTTCATCATACTTGAAACAGTACCAAAACTGCAATCTTTCCCAATGCCGGCATCATTAAATTTCTTGTTTTTGATGCTAATTTTGGGACAAGTACTCTGGAGAGGTCAGCGACGAAAATTTTGATTTTTTCTGATAACGCCAATCGATTCAGAATGGTCGTTTCATACCCTTAGAATCCCCGAAGGGGCAAATAAGGCCCGAGAACGCGTATTTTCCGAGAAAAACGCGATTAAAGTTTCAGCATACTTGAAACAGTGCCAAAACTGCAATTTTTCCCAATGCCGGCATCATTAAATTTCTTGTTTTTGATGCTAATTTTGGGACCAGTAGTCTGGAGAGGTCAGCGACGAAAATTTTGTTTTTTTCTGATAACGCCAATCGATTCAGAATGGTCGTTTCATACCCTTAGAATCCCCGAAGGGGCAAATAAGGCCCGAGAACGCGTATTTTCCGAGAAAAACGCGATTAAAGTTTCAGCATACTTGAAACAGTACCAAAACTGCAATCTTTCCCAATGCCGGCATCATTAAATTTCTTGTTTTTGATGCTAATTTTGGGACCAGTAGTCTGGAGAGGTCAGCGACGAAAATTTTGATTTTTTCTGATAACGCCAATCGATTCAGAATGGTCGTTTCATACCCCTTAGACACCCCGAAGGGGCAAATAAGGCCCGAGAACGCGTATTTTCCGAGAAAAACGCTATTAAAGTTTCAGCATACTTGAAACAGTACCAAAACTGCAATTTTTCCCAATGCCGGCATCATTAAATTTCTTGTTTTTGATGCTAATTTTGGGACCAGTAGTCTGGAGAGGTCAGCGACGAAAATTTTGATTTTTTCTGATAACGCAAATCGATTCAGAATGGGCGTTCCATACCCCTTAGAAACCCCGAAGGAGCAAATAAGGCCCGAGAACGCGTATTTTCCGAGAAAAACGCGATTAAACTTTCAGCATACTTGAAACAGTACCAAAACTGCAATTTTTCCCAATGCCGGCATCATTAAATTTCTTGTTTTTGATGCTAATTTTGAGACCAGTAGTCTGGGGAGGTCAGCGACGAAAATTTTGATTTTTTCTGATAACGCCAGTCGATTCAGAATGGTCGTTTCATACCCCTTAGAAACCCCGAAGGGGCAAATAAGGCCCGAGAACGCGTATTTTCCGAGAAAAACGCGATTAAAGTTTCAGCATACTTTAAACAGTACCAAAACTGCAATTTTTCCCAATGCCGGCATCATTAAATTTCTTGTTTTTGATGCTAATTTTGGGACCAGTAGTCTGGAGAGGTCAGCGACGAAAATTTTGATTTTTCCTGATAACGCCAATCTATTCAGAATGGTCGTTTCATACCCCTTAGAAACCCCGAAGGGGCAAATAAGGCCCGAAAACGCGTTTTTCCGAGAAAAACGCGATTAAAGTTTCAGCAGACTTGAAACAGTACCAAAACTGCAATTTTTCCCAATGCCGGCATCATTAAATTTCTTGTTTTTGATGCTAATTTTGGGACCAGTAGTCTGGAGAGGTCAGCGACGAAAATTTTGATTTTTCCTGATAACGCCAATCTATTCAGAATGGTCGTTTCATACCCCTTAGAAACCCCGAAGGGGCAAATAAGGCCCGAAAACGCGTTTTTCCGAGAAAAACGCGATTAAAGTTTCAGCAGACTTGAAACAGTACCAAAACTGCAATTTTTCCCTATGCCGGATCATTAAATTTCTTGTTTTTGATGCTAATTTTGGGACCAGTAGTCTGGAGAGGTCAGCGACGAGAATTTTGATTTTTTCTGATAACGCCAATCGATTCAGAATGGTCGTTTCATACCCCTTAGAAACCCCGAAGGGGCAAATAAGGCCCGAGAACGCGTATTTTCCGAGAAAAACGCGATTAAAGTTTCAGCATACTTGAAACAGTACCAAAACTGCAATTTTTCCCAATGCCGGCATCATTAAATTTCTTGTTTTTGATGCTAATTTTGGGACCAGTAGTCTGGAGAGGTCAGCGACGAAAATATTGATTTTTTCTGATAACGCCAGTCGATTCAGAATGGTCGTTTCATACCCCTTAGAAACCCCGAAGGGGCAAATAAGGCCCGAGAACGCGTATTTTCCGAGAAAAACGCGATTAAAGTTTCAGCATACTTTAAACAGTACCAAAACTGCAATTTTTCCCAATGCCGGCATCATTAAATTTCTTGTTTTTGATGCTAATTTTGGGACCAGTAGTCTGGAGAGGTCAGCGACGAAAATTTTGATTTTTCCTGATAACGCCAATCTATTCAGAATGGTCGTTTCATACCCCTTAGAAACCCCGAAGGGGCAAATAAGGCCCGAAAACGCGTTTTTCCGAGAAAAACGCGATTAAAGTTTCAGCAGACTTGAAACAGTACCAAAACTGCAATTTTTCCCTATGCCGGATCATTAAATTTCTTGTTTTTGATGCTAATTTTGGGACCAGTAGTCTGGAGAGGTCAGCGACGAGAATTTTGATTTTTTCTGATAACGCCAATCGATTCAGAATGGTCGTTTCATACCCCTTAGAAACCCCGAAGGGGCAAATAAGGCCCGAGAACGCGTATTTTCCGAGAAAAACGCGATTAAAGTTTCAGCATACTTGAAACAGTACCAAAACTGCAATTTTTCCCAATGCCGGCATCATTAAATTTCTTGTTTTTGATGCTAATTTTGGGACCAGTAGTCTGGAGAGGTCAGCGACGAAAATTTTGATTTTTTCTGATAACGCCAATCGATTCAGAATGGTCGTTTCATACCCCTTAGAAACCCGGAAGGGGCAAATAAGGCCCGAGAACGCGTATTTTCCGAGAAAAACGCGATTAAAGTTTCAGCATACTTGAAACAGTACCAAAACTGCAATTTTTCCCAATGCCGGCATCATTAAATTTCTTGTTTTTGATGCTAATTTTGGGACCAGTAGTCTGGAGAGGTCAGCGACGAAAATTTTGAATTTTTCTGATAACGCCAATCGATTCAGAAGGGTCGTTTCATACCCCTTAGAAACCCCGAAGGGGCAAATTAAGCCCGAGAACGCGTGTTTTCCGAGAAAAACGCGATTAAAGTTTCAGCATACTTGAAACAGTACCAAACCTGCAATTTTTCCCAATGCCGGCATCATTAAATTTCTTGTTTTTGATGCTAATTTTGGGACCAGTAGTCTGGAGAGGTCAGGACGAAAATTTTGATTTTTGATTATAACGCCAATCGATTCAGAATGGTCGTTTCATACCCCTTAGAAACCCCGAAGGGGCAAATAAGGCCCGAGAACGCGTATTTTCCGAGAAAAACGCGATTAAAGTTTCAGCATACTTGAAACAGTACCAAAACTGCAATTTTTCCCAATGCCGGCATCATTAAATTTCTTGTTTTTGATGCTAATTTTGGGACCAGTAGTCTGGAGAGGTCAGCGACGAAAATTTTGATTTTTTCTGATAACGCCAATCGATTCAGAATGGTCGTTTCATACCCCTTAGACACCCCGAAGGGGCAAATAAGGCCCGAGAACGCGTATTTTCCGAGAAAAACGCGATTAAAGTTTCAGCATACTTGAAACAGTACCAAAACTGCAATTTTTCCCAATGCCGGCATCATTAAATTTCTTGTTTTTGATGCTAATTTTGGGACCAGTAGTCTGGAGAGGTCAGCGACGAAAATTTTGATTTTTTCTGATAACGCCAATCGATTCAGAATGGTCGTTTCATACCCTTAGAAACCCCGAAGGGGCAAATAAGGCCCGAGAACGCGTATTTTCCTAGAAAAACGCGATTAAAGTTTCAGCATACTTGAAACAGTGCCAAAACTGCAATTTTTCCCAATGCCGGCATCATTAAATTTCTTGTTTTTGATGCTAATTTTGGGACCAGTAGTCTGGAGAGGTCAGCGACGAAAATTTTGATTTTTTCTGATAACGCCAATCGATTCAGAATGGTCGTTTCATACCCTTAGAATCCCCGAAGGGGCAAATAAGGCCCGAGAACGCGTATTTTCCGAGAAAAACGCGATTAAAGTTTCAGCATACTTGCAACAGTACCAAAACTGCAATTTTTCCCAATGCCAGCATCATTAAATTTCTTGTTTTTGATGCTAATTTTGGGACCAGTAGTCTGGAGAGGTCAGCGACGAAAATTTTGATTTTTTCTGATAACGCCAATCGATTCAGAATGGTCGTTTCATACCCCTTAGACACCCCGAAGGGGCAAATAAGGCCCGAGAACGCGTATTTTCCGAGAAAAACGCGATTAAAGTTTCAGCATACTTGAAACAGTACCAAAACTGCAATTTTTCCCAATGCCGGCATCATTAAATTTCTTGTTTTTGATGCTAATTTTGGGACCAGTAGTCTGGAGAGGTCAGCGACGAAAATTTTGATTTTTTCTGATAACGCCAATCGATTCAGAATGGTCGTTTCATACCCTTAGAATCCCCGAAGGGGCAAATAAGGCCCGAGAACGCGTATTTTCCGAGAAAAACGCGATTAAATTTTCAGCATACTTGAAACAGTACCAAAACTGCAATCTTTCCCAATGCCGGCATCATTAAATTTCTTGTTTTTGATGCTAATTTTGGGACAAGTACTCTGGAGAGGTCAGCGACGAAAATTTTGATTTTTTCTGATAACGCCAATCGATTCAGAATGGTCGTTTCATACCCCTTAGAAACCGCGAAGGGGCAAATAAGGCCCGAGAACGCGTATTTTCCGAGAAAAACGCGATTAAAGTTTCAGCATACTTGAAACAGTACTAAAACTGCAATCTTTCCCAATGCCGGCATCATTAAATTTCTTGTTTTTGATGCTAATTTTGGGACAAGTACTCTGGAGAGGTCAGCGACGAAAATTTTGATTTTTTCTGATAACGCCAATCGATTCAGAATGGTCGTTTCATACCCTTAGAAACCCCGAAGGGGCAAATAAGGCCCGAGAACGCGTATTTTCCGAGAAAAACGCGATTAAAGTTTCAGCATACTTGAAACAGTGCCAAAACTGCAATTTTTCCCAATGCCGGCATCATTAAATTTCTTGTTTTTGATGCTAATTTTGGGACCAGTAGTCTGGAGAGGTCAGCGACGAAAATTTTGTTTTTTTCTGATAACGCCAATCGATTCAGAATGGTCGTTTCAACGCGTATTTTCCGAGAAAAACGCGATTAAAGTTTCAGCATACTTGCAACAGTACCAAAACTGCAATTTTTCCCAATGCCAGCATCATTAAATTTCTTGTTTTTGATGCTAATTTTGGGACCAGTAGTCTGGAGAGGTCAGCGACGAAAATTTTGATTTTTTCTGATAACGCCAATCGATTCAGAATGGTCGTTTCATACCCCTTAGACACCCCGAAGGGGCAAATAAGGCCCGAGAACGCGTATTTTCCGAGAAAAACGCGATTAAAGTTTCAGCATACTTGAAACAGTACCAAAACTGCAATTTTTCCCAATGCCGGCATCATTAAATTTCTTGTTTTTGATGCTAATTTTGGGACCAGTAGTCTGGAGAGGTCAGCGACGAAAATTTTGATTTTTTCTGATAACGCCAATCGATTCAGAATGGTCGTTTCATACCCTTAGAATCCCCGAAGGGGCAAATAAGGCCCGAGAACGCGTATTTTCCGAGAAAAACGCGATTAAAGTTTCAGCATACTTGAAACAGTACCAAAACTGCAATCTTTCCCAATGCCGGCATCATTAAATTTCTTGTTTTAGATGCTAATTTTGGGACAAGTACTCTGGAGAGGTCAGCGACGAAAATTTTGATTTTTTCTGATAACGCCAATCGATTCAGAATGGTCGTTTCATACCCCTTAGACACCCCGAAGGGGCAAATAAGGCCCGAGAACGCGTATTTTCCGAGAAAAACGCGATTAAAGTTTCAGCATACTTGAAACAGTACCAAAACTGCAATTTTTCCCAATGCCGGCATCATTAAATTTCTTGTTTTTGATGCTAATTTTGGGACCAGTAGTCTGGAGAGGTCAGCGACGAAAATTTTGATTTTTTCTGATAACGCCAATCGATTCAGAATGGTCGTTTCATACCCTTAGAATCCCCGAAGGGGCAAATAAGGCCCGAGAACGCGTATTTTCCGAGAAAAACGCGATTAAAGTTTCAGCATACTTGAAACAGTACCAAAACTGCAATCTTTCCCAATGCCGGCATCATTAAATTTCTTGTTTTTGATGCTAATTTTGGGACAAGTACTCTGGAGAGGTCAGCGACGAAAATTTTGATTTTTTCTGATAACGCCAATCGATTCAGAATGGTCGTTTCATACCCCTTAGACACCCCGAAGGGGCAAATAAGGCCCGAGAACGCGTATTTTCCGAGAAAAACGCGATTAAAGTTTCAGCATACTTGAAACAGTACCAAAACTGCAATTTTTCCCAATGCCGGCATCATAAAATTTCTTGTTTTTGATGCTAATTTTGGGACCAGTAGTCTGGAGAGGTCAGCGACGAAAATTTTGATTTTTTCTGATAACGCCAATCGATTCAGAATGGTCGTTTCATACCCTTAGAATCCCCGAAGGGGCAAATAAGGCCCGAGAACGCGTATTTTCCGAGAAAAACGCGATTAAAGTTTCAGCATACTTGAAACAGTACCAAAACTGCAATCTTTCCCAATGCCGGCATCATTAAATTTCTTGTTTTTGATGCTAATTTTGGGACCAGTAGTCTGGAGAGGTCAGCGACGAAAATTTTGATTTTTTCTGATAACGCCAATCGATTCAGAATGGTCGTTTCATACCCCTTAGACACCCCGAAGGGGCAAATAAGGCCCGAGAACGCGTATTTTCCGAGAAAAACGCTATTAAAGTTTCAGCATACTTGAAACAGTACCAAAACTGCAAATTTTCCCAATGCCGGCATCATTAAATTTCTTGTTTTTGATGCTAATTTTGGGACCAGTAGTCTGGAGAGGTCAGCGACGAAAATTTTGATTTTTTCTGATAACGCAAATCGATTCAGAATGGTCGTTCCATACCCCTTAGAAACCCCGAAGGAGCAAATAAGGCCCGAGAACGCGTATTTTCCGAGAAAAACGCGATTAAACTTTCAGCATACTTGAAACAGTACCAAAACTGCAATTTTTCCCAATGCCGGCATCATTAAATTTCTTGTTTTTGATGCTAATTTTGAGACCAGTAGTCTGGGGAGGTCAGCGACGAAAATTTTGATTTTTTCTGATAACGCCAGTCGATTCAGAATGGTCGTTTCATACCCCTTAGAAACCCCGAAGGGGCAAATAAGGCCCGAGAACGCGTATTTTCCGAGAAAAACGCGATTAAAGTTTCAGCATACTTTAAACAGTACCAAAACTGCAATTTTTCCCAATGCCGGCATCATTAAATTTCTTGTTTTTGATGCTAATTTTGGGACCAGTAGTCTGGAGAGGTCAGCGACGAAAATTTTGATTTTTCCTGATAACGCCAATCTATTCAGAATGGTCGTTTCATACCCCTTAGAAACCCCGAAGGGGCAAATAAGGCCCGAAAACGCGTTTTTCCGAGAAAAACGCGATTAAAGTTTCAGCAGACTTGAAACAGTACCAAAACTGCAATTTTTCCCTATGCCGGATCATTAAATTTCTTGTTTTTGATGCTAATTTTGGGACCAGTAGTCTGGAGAGGTCAGCGACGAGAATTTTGATTTTTTCTGATAACGCCAATCGATTCAGAATGGTCGTTTCATACCCCTTAGAAACCCCGAAGGGGCAAATAAGGCCCGAGAACGCGTATTTTCCGAGAAAAACGCGATTAAAGTTTCAGCATACTTGAAACAGTACCAAAACTGCAATTTTTCCCAATGCCGGCATCATTAAATTTCTTGTTTTTGATGCTAATTTTGGGACCAGTAGTCTGGAGAGGTCAGCGACGAAAATTTTGATTTTTTCTGATAACACCAATCGATTCAGAATGGTCGTTTCATACCCCTTAGAAACCCGGAAGGGGCAAATAAGGCCCGAGAACGCGTATTTTCCGAGAAAAACGCGATTAAAGTTTCAGCATACTTGAAACAGTACCAAAACTGCAATTTTTCCCAATGCCGGCATCATTAAATTTCTTGTTTTTGATGCTAATTTTGGGACCAGTAGTCTGGAGAGGTCAGCGACGAAAATTTTGAATTTCTCTGATAACGCCAATCGATTCAGAAGGGTCGTTTCATACCCCTTAGAAACCCCGAAGGGGCAAATTAAGCCCGAGAACGCGTATTTTCCGAGAAAAACGCGATTAAAGTTTCAGCATACTTGAAACAGTACCAAAACTGCAATTTTTCCCTATGCCGGCATCATTAAATTTCTTGTTTTTGATGCTAATTTTGGGACTAGTAGTCTGGAGAGGTCAGCGACGAAAATTTTGATTTTTGATGATAACGCCAATCGATTCAGAATGGTCGTTTCATACCCCTTAGAAACCCCGAAGGGGCAAATAAGGCCCGAGAACGCGTATTTTCCGAGAAAAACGCGATTAAAGTTTCAGCATACTTGAAACAGTACCAAAACTGCAATTTTTCCCAATGCCGGCATCATTAAATTTCTTGTTTTTGATGCTAATTTTGGGACCAGTAGTCTGGAGAGGTCAGCGACGAAAATTTTGATTTTTTCTGATAACGCCAATCGATTCAGAATGGTCGTTTCATACCCTTAGAAACCCCGAAGGGGCAAATAAGGCCCGAGAACGCGTATTTTCCTAGAAAAACGCGATTAAAGTTTCAGCATACTTGAAACAGTGCCAAAACTGCAATTTTTCCCAATGCCGGCATCATTAAATTTCTTGTTTTTGATGCTAATTTTGGGACCAGTAGTCTGGAGAGGTCAGCGACGAAAATTTTGATTTTTTCTGATAACGCCAATCGATTCAGAATGGTCGTTTCATACCCTTAGAATCCCCGAAGGGGCAAATAAGGCCCGAGAACGCGTATTTTCCGAGAAAAACGCGATTAAAGTTTCAGCATACTTGCAACAGTACCAAAACTGCAATTTTTCCCAATGCCAGCATCATTAAATTTCTTGTTTTTGATGCTAATTTTGGGACCAGTAGTCTGGAGAGGTCAGCGACGAAAATTTTGATTTTTTCTGATAACGCCAATCGATTCAGAATGGTCGTTTCATACCCCTTAGACACCCCGAAGGGGCAAATAAGGCCCGAGAACGCGTATTTTCCGAGAAAAACGCGATTAAAGTTTCAGCATACTTGAAACAGTACCAAAACTGCAATTTTTCCCAATGCCGGCATCATTAAATTTCTTGTTTTTGATGCTAATTTTGGGACCAGTAGTCTGGAGAGGTCAGCGACGAAAATTTTGATTTTTTCTGATAACGCCAATCGATTCAGAATGGTCGTTTCATACCCTTAGAATCCCCGAAGGGGCAAATAAGGCCCGAGAACGCGTATTTTCCGAGAAAAACGCGATTAAATTTTCAGCATACTTGAAACAGTACCAAAACTGCAATCTTTCCCAATGCCGGCATCATTAAATTTCTTGTTTTTGATGCTAATTTTGGGACAAGTACTCTGGAGAGGTCAGCGACGAAAATTTTGATTTTTTCTGATAACGCCAATCGATTCAGAATGGTCGTTTCATACCCCTTAGAAACCGCGAAGGGGCAAATAAGGCCCGAGAACGCGTATTTTTCGAGAAAAACGCGATTAAAGTTTCAGCATACTTGAAACAGTACTAAAACTGCAATCTTTCCCAATGCCGGCATCATTAAATTTCTTGTTTTTGATGCTAATTTTGGGACAAGTACTCTGGAGAGGTCAGCGACGAAAATTTTGATTTTTTCTGATAACGCCAATCGATTCAGAATGGTCGTTTCATACCCTTAGAAACCCCGAAGGGGCAAATAAGGCCCGAGAACGCGTATTTTCCGAGAAAAACGCGATTAAAGTTTCAGCATACTTGAAACAGTGCCAAAACTGCAATTTTTCCCAATGCCGGCATCATTAAATTTCTTGTTTTTGATGCTAATTTTGGGACCAGTAGTCTGGAGAGGTCAGCGACGAAAATTTTGTTTTTTTCTGATAACGCCAATCGATTCAGAATGGTCGTTTCATACCCTTAGAATCCCCGAAGGGGCAAATAAGGCCCGAGAACGCGTATTTTCCGAGAAAAACGCGATTAAAGTTTCAGCATACTTGCAACAGTACCAAAACTGCAATTTTTCCCAATGCCAGCATCATTAAATTTCTTGTTTTTGATGCTAATTTTGGGACCAGTAGTCTGGAGAGGTCAGCGACGAAAATTTTGATTTTTTCTGATAACGCCAATCGATTCAGAATGGTCGTTTCATACCCCTTAGACACCCCGAAGGGGCAAATAAGGCCCGAGAACGCGTATTTTCCGAGAAAAACGCGATTAAAGTTTCAGCATACTTGAAACAGTACCAAAACTGCAATTTTTCCCAATGCCGGCATCATTAAATTTCTTGTTTTTGATGCTAATTTTGGGACCAGTAGTCTGGAGAGGTCAGCGACGAAAATTTTGATTTTTTCTGATAACGCCAATCGATTCAGAATGGTCGTTTCATACCCTTAGAATCCCCGAAGGGGCAAATAAGGCCCGATAACGCGTATTTTCCGAGAAAAACGCGATTAAAGTTTCAGCATACTTGAAACAGTACCAAAACTGCAATCTTTCCCAATGCCGGCATCATTAAATTTCTTGTTTTTGATGCTAATTTTGGGACAAGTACTCTGGAGAGGTCAGCGACGAAAATTTTGATTTTTTCTGATAACGCCAATCGATTCAGAATGGTCGTTTCATACCCCTTAGACACCCCGAAGGGGCAAATAAGGCCCGAGAACGCGTATTTTCCGAGAAAAACGCGATTAAAGTTTCAGCATACTTGAAACAGTACCAAAACTGCAATTTTTCCCAATGCCGGCATCATTAAATTTCTTGTTTTTGATGCTAATTTTGGGACCAGTAGTCTGGAGAGGTCAGCGACGAAAATTTTGATTTTTTCTGATAACGCCAATCGATTCAGAATGGTCGTTTCATACCCTTAGAATCCCCGAAGGGGCAAATAAAGCCCGAGAACGCGTATTTTCCGAGAAAAACGCGATTAAAGTTTCAGCATACTTGAAACAGTACCAAAACTGCAATCTTTCCCAATGCCGGCATCATTAAATTTCTTGTTTTTGATGCTAATTTTGGGACCAGTAGTCTGGAGAGGTCAGCGACGAAAATTTTGATTTTTTCTGATAACGCCAATCGATTCAGAATGGTCGTTTCATACCCCTTAGACACCCCGAAGGGGCAAATAAGGCCCGAGAACGCGTATTTTCCGAGAAAAACGCTATTAAAGTTTCAGCATACTTGAAACAGTACCAAAACTGCAATTTTTCCCAATGCCGGCATCATTAAATTTCTTGTTTTTGATGCTAATTTTGGGACCAGTAGTCTGGAGAGGTCAGCGACGAAAATTTTGATTTTTTCTGATAACGCCAATCGATTCAGAATGGTCGTTTCATACCCCTTAGAAACCCGGAAGGGGCAAATAAGGCCCGAAAACGCGTATTTTCCGAGAAAAACGCGATTAAAGTTTCAGCATACTTGAAACAGTACCAAAACTGCAATTTTTCCCAATGCCGGCATCATTAAATTTCTTGTTTTTGATGCTAATTTTGGGACCAGTAGTCTGGAGAGGTCAGCGACGAAAATTTTGATTTTTGATGATAACGCCAATCGATTCAGAATGGTCGTTTCATACCCCTTAGAAACCCCGAAGGGGCAAATAAGGCCCGAGAACGCGTATTTTCCGAGAAAAACGCGATTAAAGTTTCAGCATACTTGAAACAGTACCAAAACTGCAATTTTTCCCAATGCCGGCATCATTAAATTTCTTGTTTTTGATGCTAATTTTGGGACCAGTAGTCTGGAGAGGTCAGCGACGAAAATTTTGATTTTTTCTGATAACGCCAATCGATTCAGAATGGTCGTTCCATACCCCTTAGAAACCCCAAAGGGGCAAATAAGGCCCGAGAACGCGTATTTTCCGAGAAAAACGCGATTAAAGTTTCAGCATACTTGAAACAGTACCAAAACTGCAATTTTTCCCAATGCCGGCATCATTAAATTTCTTGTTTTTGATGCTAATTTTGGGACCAGTAGTCTGGAGAGGTCAGCGACGAAAATTTTGATTTTTTCTGATAACGCCAATCGATTCAGAATGGTCGTTTCATACCCCTTAGAAACCCTGAAGGGGCAAATAAGGCCCGAGAACGCGTATTTTCCGAGAAAAACGCGATTAAAGTTTCAGCATACTTGAAACAGTACCAAAACTGCAATTTTTCCCAATGCCGGCATCATTAAATTTCTTGTTTTTGATGCTAATTTTGAGACCAGTAGTCTGGAGAGGTCAGCGACGAAAATTTTGATTTTTTCTGATAACGCCAGTCGATTCAGAATGGTCGTTTCATACCCCTTAGAAACCCCGAAGGGGCAAATAAGGCCCGAGAACGCGTATTTTCCGAGAAAAACGCGATTAAAGTTTCAGCATACTTTAAACAGTACCAAAACTGCAATTGTTCCCAATGCCGGCGTCATTAAATTTCTTGTTTTTGATGCTAATTTTGGGACCAGTAGTCTGGAGAGGTCAGCGACGAACGAGAACGCGTATTTTCCGAGAAAAACGCGATTAAAATTTCAGCATACTTGAAACAGTACCAAAACTGCAATTTTTCCCAATGCCGGCATCATTAAATTTCTTGCTTTTGATGCTAATTTTGGGACCAGTAGTCTGGAGAGGTCAGCGACGAAAATTTTGATTTTTTCTGATAACGCCAATCGATTCAGAGAAAAACGCGATTAAAGTTTCAGCATACTTGAAACAGTACCAAAACTGCAATTTTTCCCAATGCCAGCATCATTAAATTTCTTGTTTTTGATGCTAATTTTGGGACCAGTAGTCTGGAGAGGTCAGCGACGAAAATTTTGATTTTTTATGATAACGCCAATCTATTCAGAATGGTCGTTTCATACCCCTTAGAAACCCCGAAGGGGCAAATAAGGCCCGAGAACGCGTATTTTCCGAGAAAAACGCGATTAAAGTTTCAGCAGACTTGAAACAGTACCAAAACTGCAATTTTTCCCTATGCCGGATCATTAAATTTCTTGTTTTTGATGCTAATTTTGGGACCAGTAGTCTGGAGAGGTCAGCGACGAAAATTTTGATTTTTTCTGATAACGCCAATCGATTCAGAATGGTCGTTTCATACCCCTTAGAAACCCCGAAGGGGCAAATAAGGCCCGAGAACGCGTATTTTCCGAGAAAAACGCGATTAAATTTTCAGCATACTTGAAACAGTACCAAAACTGCAATTTTTCCCAATGCCGGCATCATTAAATTTCTTTTTTGATGCTAATTTTGGGACCAGTAGTCTGGAGAGGTCAGCGACGAAAATTTTGATTTTTTCTGATAACGCCAATCGATTCAGAATGGTCGTTTCATACCCCTTAGAAACCCGGAAGGGGCCAATAAGGCCCGAGAACGCGTATTTTCCGAGAAAAACGCGATTAAAGTTTCAGCATACTTGAAACAGTACCAAAACTGCAATTTTTCCCAATGCCGGCATCATTAAATTTCTTGTTTTTGATGCTAATTTTGGGACCAGTAGTCTGGAGAGGTCAGCGACGAAAATTTTGATTTTTTCTGATAACGCCAATCGATTCAGAATGGTCGTTTCATACCCCTTAGAAACCCCGAATGCCAATGCCGGCATCATTAAATGTCTTGTTTTTGATGCTAATTTTGGGACCAGTAGTCTGGAGAGGTCAGCGACGAAAATTTTGATTTTTTCTGATAACGCCAATCGATTCAGTATGGTCGTTCCATACCCCTTAGAAACCCCGAAGGGGCAAATAAGGCCCGAGAACGCGTATTTTCCGAGAAAAACGCGATTAAAGTTTCAGCATACTTGAAACAGTACCAAAACTGCAATTTTTCCCAATGCCGGCATCATTAAATTTCTTGTTTTTGATGCTAATTTTGGGAACAGTAGTCTGGAGAGGTCAGCGACGAAAATTTTGATTTTTTCTGATAACGCCAATCGATTCAGAATGGTCGTTTCATACCCCTTAGAAACCCCGAAGGGGCAAATAAGGCCCGAGAACGCGTATTTTCCGAGAAAAACGCGATTAAAGTTTCAGCATACTTTAAACAGTACCAAAACTGCAATTTTTCCCAATGCCGGCATCATTAAATTTCTTGTTTTTGATGCTAATTTTGGGACCAGTAGTCTGGAGAGGTCAGCGACGAAAATTTTGATTTTTTCTGATAACGCCAATCTATTCAGAATGGTCGTTTCATACCCCTTAGAAACCCCGAAGGGGAAAATAAGGCCCGAGAACGCGTATTTTCCGAGAAAAACGCGATTAAAGTTTCAGCATACTTGAAACAGTACCAAAACTGCAATTTTTCCCAATGCCGGCATCATTAAATTTCTTGTTTTTGATGCTAATTTTGGGACCAGTAGTCTGGAGAGGTCAGCGACGAAAATCTTGATTTTTTCTGATAACGCCAATCGATTCAGAATGGTCGTTTCATACCCTTAGAAACCCCGAAGGGGCAATTAAGGCCCGAGAACGCGTATTTTCCGAGAAAAACGCGATTAAAGTTTCAGCATACTTGCAACAGTACCAAAACTGCAATTTTTCCCAATGCCATAATCATTAAATTTCTTGTTTTTGATGCTAATTTTGGGACCAGTAGTCTGGAGAGGTCAGCGACGAAAATTTTGATTTTTTCTGATAACGCCAATCGATTCAGAATGGTCGTTTCATACCCCTTAGACACCCCGAAGGGGCAAATAAGGCCCGAGAACGCGTATTTTCCGAGAAAAACGCGATTAAAGTTTCAGCATACTTGAAACAGTACCAAAACTGCAATTTTTCCCAATGCCGGCATCATTAAATTTCTTGTTTTTGATGCTAATTTTGGGACCAGTAGTCTGGAGAGGTCAGCGACGAAAATTTTGATTTTTTCTGATAACGCCAATCGATTCAGAATGGTCGTTTCATACCCTTAGAATCCCCGAAGGGGCAAATAAGGCCCGAGAACGCGTATTTTCCGAGAAAAACGCGATTAAAGTTTCAGCATACTTGCAACAGTACCAATACTGCAATTTTTCCCAATGCCATAATCATTAAATTTCTTGTTTTTGATGCTAATTTTGGGACCAGTAGTCTGGAGAGGTCAGCGACGAAAATTTTGATTTTTTCTGATAACGCCAATCGATTCAGAATGGTCGTTTCATACCCCTTAGACACCCCGAAGGGGCAAATAAGGCCCGAGAACGAGTATTTTCCGAGAAAAACGCGATTAAAGTTTCAGCATACTTGAAACAGTACCAAAACTGCAATTTTTCCCAATGCCGGCATCATTAAATTTCTTGTTTTTGATGCTAATTTTGGGACCAGTAGTCTGGAGAGGTCAGCGACGAAAATTTTGATTTTTTCTGATAACGCCAATCGATTCAGAATGGTCGTTTCATACCCTTAGAATCCCCGAAGGAGCAAATAAGGCCCGAGAACGCGTATTTTCCGAGAAAAACGCGATTAAAGTTTCAGCATACTTGAAACAGTACCAAAACTGCAATCTTTCCCAATGCCGGCATCATTAAATTTCTTGTTTTTGATGCTAATTTTGGGACCAGTAGTCTGGAGAGGTCAGCGACGAAAATTTTGATTTTTTCTGATAACGCCAATCGATTCAGAATGGTCGTTTCATACCCCTTAGACACCCCGAAGGGGCAAATAAGGCCCGAGAACGCGTATTTTCCGAGAAAAACGCGATTAAAGTTTCAGCATACTTGAAACAGTACCAAAACTGCAATTTTTCGCAATGCCGGCATCATTAAATTTCTTGTTTTTGATGCTAATTTTGGGACCAGTAGTCTGGAGAGGTCAGCGACGAAAATTTTGATTTTTTCTGATAACGCCAATCGATTCAGAATGGTCGTTTCATACCCCTTAGAAACCCCGAAGGGGCAAATAAGGCCCGAGAACGCGTATTTTCCCAGAAAAACGCGATTAAAGTTT
The DNA here is from genome assembly GCA_964036015.1 of Leptarthrus brevirostris. Lineage (NCBI taxonomy): Eukaryota > Metazoa > Arthropoda > Insecta > Diptera > Asilidae > Leptarthrus > Leptarthrus brevirostris. Next base: position 95,217,689 of record OZ038374.1, read on the forward strand.
CAGCATACTTGAAACAAAACCAAAACTGCAATTTTTCCCAATGCCAGCATCATTAAATTTCTTGTTTTTGATGCTAATTTTGGGACCAGTAGTCTGGAGAGGTCAGCGACGAAAATTTTGATTTTTTCTGATAACGCCAATCGATTCAGAATGGTCGTTTCATACCCTTAGAATCCCCGAAGGGGCAAATAAGGCCCGAGAACGCGTATTTTCCGAGAAAAACGCGATTAAAGTTTCAGCAGACTTGAAACAGTACCAAAACTTCAATTTTTCCCTATGCCGGATCATTAAATTTCTTGTTTTTGATGCTAATTTTGGGACCAGTAGTCTGGAGAGGTGAGCGACGAAAATTTTGATTTTTTCTGATAACGCCAATCGATTCAGAATGGTCGTTTCATACCCCTTAGAAACCCGGAAGGGGCAAATAAGGCCCGAGAACGCGTATTTTCCGAGAAAAACGCGATTAAAGTTTCAGCATACTTGAAACAGTACCAAAACTGCAATTTTTCCCAATGCCGGCATCATTAAATTTCTTGTTTTTGATGCTAATTTTGGGACCAGTAGTCTGGAGAGGTCAGCGACGAAAATCTTGATTTTTTCTGATAACGCCAATCGATTCAGAATGGTCGTTTCATACCCTTAGAGAACCCGAAGGGCAAATAAGGCCCGAGAACGCGTATTTTCCGAGAAAAACGCGATTAAAGTTTCAGCATACTTGAAACAGTACCAAAACTGCAATTTTTCCCAATGCCGGCATCAATAAATTTCTTGTTTTTGATGCTAATTTTGGGACCAGTATTCTGGAGAGGTCAGCGACGAAAATTTTGATTTTTTCTGATAACGCCAATCGATTCAGAATGGTCGTTTCATACCCTTAGAATCCCCGAAGGGGCAAATAAGGCCCGAGAACGCGTATTTTCCGAGAAAAACGCGATTAAAGTTTCAGCATACTTGCAACAGTACCAAAACTGCAATTTTTCCCAATGCCATAATCATTAAATTTCTTGTTTTTGATGCTAATTTTGGGACCAGTAGTCTGGAGAGGTCAGCGACGAAAATTTTGATTTTTTCTGATAACGCCAATCGATTCAGAATGGTCGTTTCATACCCCTTAGACACCGCGAAGGGGCAAATAAGGCCCGAGAACGCGTATTTTCCGAGAAAAACGCGATTAAAGTTTCAGCATACTTGAAACAGTACCAAAACTGCAATTTTTCCCAATGCCGGCATCATTAAATTTCTTGTTTTTGATGCTAATTTTGGGACCAGTAGTCTGGAGAGGTCAGCGACGAAAATTTTGATTTTTTCTGATAACGCCAATCGATTCAGAATGGTCGTTTCATACCCTTAGAATCCCCGATGGGGCAAATAAGGCCCGAGAACGCGTATTTTCCGAGAAAAACGCGATTAAAGTTTCAGCATACTTGCAACAGTACCAATACTGCAATTTTTCCCAATGCCATAATCATTAAATTTCTTGTTTTTGATGCTAATTTTGGGACCAGTAGTCTGGAGAGGTCAGCGACGAAAATTTTGATTTTTTCTGATAACGCCAATCGATTCAGAATGGTCGTTTCATACCCCTTAGACACCCCGAAGGGGCAAATAAGGCCCGAGAACGCGTATTTTCCGAGAAAAACGCGATTAAAGTTTCAGCATACTTGAAACAGTACCAAAACTGCAATTTTTCCCAATGCCGGCATCATTAAATTTCTTGTTTTTGATGCTAATTTTGGGACCAGTAGTCTGGAGAGGTCAGCGACGAAAATTTTGATTTTTTCTGATAACGCCAATCGATTCAGAATGGTCGTTTCATACCCCTTAGACACCCCGAAGGGGCAAATAAGGCCCGAGAACGCGTATTTTCCGAGAAAAACGCGATTAAAGTTTCAGCATACTTGAAACAGTACCAAAACTGCAATTTTTCCCAATGCCGGCATCATTAAATTTCTTGTTTTTGATGCTAATTTTGGGACTAGTAGTCTGGAGAGGTCAGCGACGAAAATTTTGATTTTTGATGATAACGCCAATCTATTCAGAATGGTCGTTTCATACCCCTTAGACACCCCGAAGGGGCAAATAAGGCCCGAGAACGCGTATTTTCCGAGAAAACCGCGATTAAAGTTTCAGCATACTTGAAACAGTACCAAAACTGCAATTTTTCCCAATGCCGGCATCATTAAATTTCTTGTTTTTGATGCTAATTTTGGGACCAGTAGTCTGGAGAGGTCAGCGACGAAAATTTTGATTTTTTCTGATAACGCCAATCGATTCAGAATGGTCGTTTCATACCCCTTAGAAACCCGCAAGGGGCAAATAAGGCCCGAGAACGCGTATTTTCCGAGAAAAACGCGATTAAAGTTTCAGCATACTTGAAACAGTACCAAAACTGCAATTTTTCCCAATGCCGGCATCATTAAATTTCTTGTTTTTGATGCTAATTTTGGGACCAGTAGTCTGGAGAGGTCAGCGACGAAAATTTTGATTTTTTCTGATAACGCCAATCGATTCAGAATGGTCGTTTCATACCCCTTAGAAACCCCGAAGGGGCAAATAAGGCCCGAGAACGCGTATTTTCCGAGAAAAACGCGATTAAAGTTTCAGCATACTTGAAACAGTACCAAAACTGCAATTTTTCCCAATGCCGGCATCATTAAATTTCTTGTTTTTGATGCTAATTTTGGGACCAGTAGTCTGGAGAGGTCAGCGACGAAAATTTTGATTTTTGATGATAACGCCAATCGATTCAGAATGGTCGTTTCATACCCCTTAGAAACCCCGAAGGGGCAAATAAGGCCCGAGAACGCGTATTTTCCGAGAAAAACGCGATTAAAGTTTCAGCATACTTGAAACAGTACCAAAACTGCAATTTTTCCCAATGCCGGCATCATTAAATTTCTTGTTTTTGATGCTAATTTTGGGAACAGTAGTCTGGAGAGGTCAGCGACGAAAATTTTGATTTTTTCTGATAACGCCAATCGATTCAGAATGGTCGTTCCATACCCGTCAGAAACCCCGAAGGGGCAAATAAGGCCCGAGAACGCGTATTTTCCGAGAAAAACGCGATTAAAGTTTCAGCATACTTGAAACAGTACCAAAACTGCAATTTTTCCCAATGCCGGCATCATTAAATTTCTTGTTTTTGATGCTAATTTTGGGACCAGTAGTCTGGAGAGGTCAGCGACGAAAATTTTGATTTTTTCTGATAACGCCAATCGATTCAGAATGGTCGTTTCATACCCCTTAGAAACCCCGAACGGGCAAATAAGGCCCGAGAACGCGTATTTTCCGAGAAAAACGCGATTAAAGTTTCAGCATACTTGAAACAGTACCAAAACTGAAATTTTTCCCAATGCCGGCATCATTAAATTTCTTGTTTTTGATGCTAATTTTGAGACCAGTAGTCTGGAGAGGTCAGCGACGAAAATTTTGATTTTTTCTGATAACGCCAGTCGATTCAGAATGGTCGTTTCATACCCCTTAGAAACCCCGAAGGGGCAAATAAGGCCCGAGAACGCGTATTTTCCGAGAAAAACGCGATTAAAGTTTCAGCATACTTTAAACAGTACCAAAACTGCAATTTTTCCCAATGCCGGCATCATTAAATTTCTTGTTTTTGATGCTAATTTTGAGACCAGTAGTCTGGAGAGGTCAGCGACGAAAATTTTGATTTTTTCTGATAACGCCAGTCGATTCAGAATGGTCGTTTCATACCCCTTAGAAACCCCGAAGGGGCAAATAAGGCCCGAGAACGCGTATTTTCCGAGAAAAACGCGATTTAAATTTCAGCATACTTGAAACAGTACCAAAACTGCAATTTTTCCCAATGCCGGCATCATTAAATTTCTTGCTTTTGATGCTAATTTTGGGACCAGTAGTCTGGAGAGGTCAGCGACGAAAATTTTGATTTTTTCTGATAACGCCAATCGATTCAGAGAAAAACGCGATTAAAGTTTCAGCATACTTGAAACAGTACCAAAACTGCAATTTTTCCCAATGCCAGCATCATTAAATTTCTTGTTTTTGATGCTAATTTTGGGACCAGTAGTCTGGAGAGGTCAGCGACGAAAATTTTGATTTTTTCTGATAACGCCAATCTATTCAGAATGGTCCTTTCATACCCCTTAGAAATCCCGAAGGGGCAAATAAGGCCCGAGAACGCGTATTTTCCGAGAAAAACGCGATTAAAGTTTCAGCAGACTTGAAACAGTACCAAAACTGAAATTTTTGCCAATGCCGGCATCATTAAATTTCTTGTTTTTGATGCTAATTTTGGGACCAGTAGTCTGGAGAGGTCAGCGACGAAAATTTTGATTTTTGATGATAACGCCAATCGATTCAGAATGGTCGTTTCATACCCCTTAGAAACCCCGAAGGGGCAAATAAGGCCCGAGAACGCGTATTTTCCGAGAAAAACGCGATTAAAGTTTCAGCAGACTTGAAACAGTACCAAAACTGCAATTTTTCCCTATGCCGGATCATTAAATTTCTTGTTTTTGATGCTAATTTTGGGACCAGTAGTTTGGAGAGGTCAGCGACGAAAATTTTGATTTTTTCTGATAATGCCAATCGATTCAAAATGGTCGTTTCATACCCCTTATAAACCCCGAAGGGGCAAATAGGGTCCGAGAACGCGTATTTTCCGAGAAAAACGCGATTAAAGTTTCAGCATACTTGAAACAGTACCAAAACTGCAATTTTTCCCAATGCCGGCATCATTAAATTTCTTGTTTTTGATGCTAATTTTGGGACCAGTAGTCTGGAGAGGTCAGCGACGAAAATTTTGATTTTTGATGATAACGCCAATCGATTCAGAATGGTCGTTTCATACCCCTTAGAAACCCCGAAGGGGCAAATAAGGCCCGAGAACGCGTATTTTCCGAGAAAAACGCGATTAAAGTTTCAGCATACTTGAAACAGTACCAAAACTGCAATTTTTCCCAATGCCGGCATCATTAAATTTCTTGTTTTTGATGCTAATTTTGGGACCAGTAGTCTGGAGAGGTCAGCGACGAAAATTTTGATTTTTTCTGATAACGCCAATCGATTCAGAATGGTCGTTTCATACCCTTAGAAACCCCGAAGGGGCAAATAAGGCCCGAGAACGCGTATTTTCCGAGAAAAACGCGATTAAAGTTTCAGCATACTTGAAACAGTACCAAAACTGCAATTTTTCCCAATGCCGGCATCATTAAATTTCTTGTTTTTGATGCTAATTTTGGAACCAGTAGTCTGGAGAGGTCAGCTACGAAAATTTTGATTTTTGATGATAACGCCAATCGATTCAGAATGGTCGTTTCATACCCCTTAGAAACCTCGAAGGGGCAAATAAGGCCCGAGAACGCGTATTTTCCGAGAAAAACGCGATTAAAGTTTCAGCAGACTTGAAACAGTACCAAAACTGCAATTTTTCCCTATGCCGGATCATTACATTTCTTGTTTTTGATGCTAATTTTGGGACCAGTAGTCTGGAGAGGTCAGCGACGAAAATTTTGATTTTTTCTGATAACGCCAATCGATTCAGAATGGTCGTTTCATACCCCTTAGAAACCCCGAAGGGGCAAATAGGGCCCGAGAACGCGTATTTTCCGAGAAAAACGCGATTAAAGTTTCAGCATACTTGAAACAGTACCAAAACTGAAATTTTTCCCAATGCCGGCATCATTAAATTTCTTGTTTTTGATGCTAATTTTGGGACCAGTAGTCTGGAGAGGTCAGCGACGAAAATTTTGATTTTTGATGATAACGCCAATCGATTCAGAATGGTCTTTTCATACCCCTTAGAAACCCCGAAGGGGCAAATAAGGCCCGAGAACGCGTATTTTCCGAGAAAAACGCGATTAAAGTTTCAGCATACTTGAAACAGTACCAAAACTGCAATTTTTCCCAATGCCGGCATCATTAAATTTCTTGTTTTTGATGCTAATTTTGGGACCAGTAGTCTGGAGAGGTCAGCGACGAAAATTTTGATTTTTTCTGATAACGCCAATCGATTCAGAATGGTCGTTTCATACCCTTAGAAACCCCGAAGGGGCAAATAAGGCCCGAGAACGCGTATTTTCTGAGAAAAACGCGATTAAAGTTTCAGCATACTTGAAACAGTACCAAAACTGCAATTTTTCCCAATGCCGGCATCATTAAATTTCTTGTTTTTGATGCTAATTTTGGAACCAGTAGTCTGGAGAGGTCAGCGACGAAAATTTTGATTTTTTCTGATAACGCCAATCGATTCAGAATGGTCGTTTCATACCCTTAGAATCACCGAAGGGGCAAATAAGGCCCGAGAACGCGTATTTTCCGAGAAAAACGCGATTAAAGTTTCAGAATACTTGCAACAGTACCAAAACTGCAATTTTTCCCAATGCCAGCATCATTAAATTTCTTGTTTTTGATGCTAATTTTGGGACCAGTAGTCTGGAGAGGTCAGCGACGAAAATTTTGATTTTTTCTGATAACGCCAATCGATTGAGAATGGTCGTTTCATACCCCTTAGAAACCCCGAAGGGGCAAATAAGGCCCGAGAACGCGTATTTTCCGAGAAAAACGCGATTAAAGTTTCAGCATACTTGAAACAGTACCAAAACTGCAATTTTTCCCAATGCCGGCATCATTAAGTTTCTCGTTTTTGATGCTTATTTTGGGACCAGTAGTCTGGAGAGGTCAGCGACGAAAATTTTGATTTTTTCTGATAACGCCAATCGATTCAGAATGGTCGTTTCATACCCTTAGATTCCCCGAAGGGGCAAATAAGGCCCGAGAACGCGTATTTTCCGAGAAAAACGCGATTAAAGTTTCAGCATACTTGAAACAGTACCAAAACTGCAATCTTTCCCAATGCCGGCATCATTAAATTTCTTGTTTTTGATGCTAACTTTGGGACCAGTAGTCTGGAGAGGTCAGCGACGAAAATTTTGATTTTTTCTGATAACGCCAATCGATTCAGAATGGTCGTTTCATACCCCTTAGAAACCCCGAAGGGGCAAATAAGGCCCGAGAACGCGTATTTTCCGAGAAAAACGCGATTAAAGTTTCAGCATACTTGAAACAGTACCAAAACTGAAATTTTTCCCAATGCCGGCATCATTAAATTTCTTGTTTTTTATGCTAATTTTGGGACCAGTAGTCTGGAGAGGTCAGCGACGAAAATTTTGATTTTTTCTGATAACGCCAATCGATTCAGAATGGTCGTTTCATACCCCTTAGAATCCCCGAAGGGGCAAATAAGGCCCGAGAACGCGTATTTTCCGAGAAAAACGCGATTAAAGTTTCAGCATACTTGCAACAGTACCAAAACTGCAATTTCTCCCAATACCAGCATCATTAAATTTCTTGTTTTTGATGCTAATTTTGGGACCAGTAGTCTGGAGAGGTCAGCGACGAAAATTTTGATTTTTTCTGATAACGCCAATCGATTCAGAATGGACGTTTCATACCCCTTAGAAACCGCGAAGGGGCAAATAAGGCCCGAGAACGCGTATTTTCCGAGAAAAACGCGATTAAAGTTTCAGCATACTTGAAACAGTACCAAAACTGCAATTTTTCCCAATGCCGGCATCATTAAATTTCTTGTTTTTGATGCTAATTTTGGGACCAGTAGTCTGGAGAGGTCAGCGACGAAAATTTTGATTTTTTCTGATAACGCCAATCGATTCAGAATGGTCGTTTCATACCCTTAGAATCCCCGAAGGGGCAAATAAGGCCCGAGAACGCGTATTTTCCGAGAAAAACGCGATTAAAGTTTCAGCATACTTGAAACAGTACCAAAACTGCAATCTTTCCCAATGCCGGCATCATTAAATTTCTTGTTTTTGATGCTAATTTTGGGACCAGTAGTCTGGAGAGGTCAGCGACGAAAATTTTGATTTTTTCTGATAACGCCAATCGATTCAGAATGGTCGTTTCATACCCCTTAGACACCCCGAAGGGGCAAATAAGGCCCGAGAACGCGTATTTTCCGAGAAAAACGCGATTAAAGTTTCAGCATACTTGAAACAGTACCAAAACTGCAATTTTTCCCAATGCCAGCATCATTAAATTTCTTGTTTTTGATGCTAATTTTGGGACCAGTAGTCTGGAGAGGTCAGCGACGAAAATTTTGATTTTTTCTGATAACGCCAATCGATTCAGAATGGTCGTTTCATACCCCTTAGAAACGCCGAAGGGGCAAATAAGGCCCGAGAACGCGTATTTTCCGAGAAAAACGCGATTAAAGTTTCAGCATACTTGAAACAGTACCAAAACTGCAATTTTTCCCAATGCCGGCATCATTAAATTTCTTGTTTTTTATGCTAATTTTGGGACCAGTAGTCTGGAGAGGTCAGCGACGAAAATTTTGATTTTTTCTGATAACGCCAATCGATTCAGAATGGTCGTTTCATACCCCTTAGAAACCCCGAAGGGGCAAATAAGGCCCGAGAACGCGTATTTTCCGAGAAAAACGCGATTAAAGTTTCAGCATACTTGAAACAGTACCAAAACTGCAATTTTTCCCAATGCCGGCATCATTAAATTTCTTGTTTTTGATCCTAATTTTGGGACCAGTAGTCTGGAGAGGTCAGCGACGAAAATTTTGATTTTTGATGATAACGCCAATCGATTCAGAATGGTCGTTTCATACCCCTTAGAAACCCCGAAGGGGCAAATAAGGCCCGAGAACGCGTATTTTCCGAGAAAAACGCGATTAAAGTTTCAGCATACTTGAAACAGTACCAAAACTGCAATTTTTCCCAATGCCGGCATCATTAAATTTCTTGTTTTTGATGCTAATTTTGGGACCAGTAGTCTGGAGAGGTCAGCGACGAAAATTTTGATTGTTTCTGATAACGCCAATCGATTCAGAATGGTCGTTTCATACCCCTTAGAAACCCGAAAGGGGCAAATAAGGCCCGAGAACGCGTATTTTCCGAGAAAAACGCGATTAAAGTTTCAGCATACTTGAAACAGTACCAAAACTGCAATTTTTCCCAATGCCGGCATCATTAAATTTCTTGTTTTTGATGCTAATTTTGGGACCAGTAGTCTGGAGAGGTCAGCGACGAAAATTTTGATTTTTTCTGATAACGCCAATCGATTCAGAATGGTCGTTTCATACCCCTTAGAAACCCCGAAGGGGCAAATAAGTCCCGAGAACGCGTATTTTCCGAGAAAAACGCGATTAAAGTTTCAGCATACTTGAAACAGTACCAAAACTGCAATTTTTCCCAACGCCCCGGCATCATTAAATTTCTTGATTTTGATGCTAATTTCGGGACCAGTAGTCTGGAGAGGTCAGCGACGATAATTTTGTTTTTTTCTGATAACGCCAATCGATTCAGAATGGTCGTTTCATACCCCTTAGAAACCACGAAGGGGCAAGTAAGGCCCGAGAACGCGTATTTTCCGAGAAAAACGCGATTAAAGTTTCAGCATACTTGAAACAGTACCAAAACTGCAATTTTTCCCAATGCCGGCATCATTAAATTTCTTGTTTTTTATGCTAATTTTGGGACCAGTAGTCTGGAGAGGTCTGCGACGAAAATTTTGATTTTTTCTGATAACGCCAATCGATTCAGAATGGTCGTTTCATACCCCTTAGAAACCCCGAAGGGGCAAATAAGGACCGAGAACGCGTATTTTCCGAGAAAAACGCGATTAAAGTTTCAGCATACTTGAAACAGTACCAAAACTGCAATTTTTCCCAATGCCGGCATCATTAAATTTCTTGTTTTTGATGCTAATTTTGGGACCAGTAGTCTGGAGAGGTCAGCGACGAAAATTTTGATTTTTTCTGATAACGCCAATCGATTCAGAATGGTCGTTTCATACCCCTTAGACACCCCGAAGGGGCAAATAAGGCCCGAGAACGCGTATTTTCCGAGAAAAACGCGATTAAAGTTTCAGCATACTTGAAACAGTACCAAAACTGCAATTTTTCCCAATGCCGGCATCATTAAATTTCTTGTTTTTGATGCTAATTTTGGGACCAGTAGTCTGGAGAGGTCAGCGACGAAAATTTTGATTTTTTCTGATAACGCCAATCGATTCAGAATGGTCGTTTCATACCCCTTAGAAACCCCGAAGGGGCAAATAAGGCCCGAAAACGCGTATTTTCCGAGAAAAACGCGATTAAAGTTTCAGCATACTTGAAACAGTACCAAAACTGCAATTTTTCCCAATGCCGGCATCATTAAATTTCTTGTTTTTTATGCTAATTTTGGGACCAGTAGTCTGGAGAGGTCAGCGACGAAAATTTTGATTTTTTCTGATAACGCCAATCGATTCAGAATGGTCGTTTCATACCCCTTAGAAACCCCGAAGGGGCAAATAAGGCCCGAGAACGCGTATTTTCCGAGAAAAACGCGATTAAAGTTTCAGCATACTTGAAACAGTACCAAAACTGCAATTTTTCCCAATGCCGGCATCATTAAATTTCTTGTTTTTGATCCTAATTTTGGGACCAGTAGTCTGGAGAGGTCAGCGACGAAAATTTTGATTTTTGATGATAACGCCAATCGATTCAGAATGGTCGTTTCATACCCCTTAGAAACCCCAAAGGGGCAAATAAGGCCCGAGAACGCGTATTTTCCGAGAAAAACGCGATTAAAGTTTCAGCATACTTGAAACAGTACCAAAACTGCAATTTTTCCCAATGCCGGCATCATTAAATTTCTTGTTTTTGATGCTAATTTTGGGACCAGTAGTCTGGAGAGGTCAGCGACGAAAATTTTGATTGTTTCTGATAACGCCAATCGATTCAGAATGGTCGTTTCATACCCCTTAGAAACCCCGAAGGGGCAAATAAGGCCCGAGAACGCGTATTTTCCGAGAAAAACGCGATTAAAGTTTCAGCATACTTGAAACAGTACCAAAACTGCAATTTTTCCCAATGCCGGCATCATTAAATTTCTTGTTTTTGATGCTAATTTTGGGACCAGTAGTCTGGAGAGGTCAGCGACGAAAATTTTGATTTTTTCTGATAACGCCAATCGATTCAGAATGGTCGTTTCATACCCCTTAGAAACCCCGAAGGGGCAAATAAGTCCCGAGAACGCGTATTTTCCGAGAAAAACGCGATTAAAGTTTCAGCATACTTGAAACAGTACCAAAACTGCAATTTTTCCCAACGCCCCGGCATCATTAAATTTCTTGATTTTGATGCTAATTTCGGGACCAGTAGTCTGGAGAGGTCAGCGACGATAATTTTGTTTTTTTCTGATAACGCCAATCGATTCAGAATGGTCGTTTCATACCCCTTAGAAACCACGAAGGGGCAAGTAAGGCCCGAGAACGCGTATTTTCCGAGAAAAACGCGATTAAAGTTTCAGCATACTTGAAACAGTACCAAAACTACAATTTTTCCCAATGCCGGCATCATTAAATTTCTTGTTTTTTATGCTAATTTTGGGACCAGTAGTCTGGAGAGGTCTGCGACGAAAATTTTGATTTTTTCTGATAACGCCAATCGATTCAGAATGGTCGTTTCATACCCCTTAGAAACCCCGAAGGGGCAAATAAGGACCGAGAACGCGTATTTTCCGAGAAAAACGCGATTAAAGTTTCAGCATACTTGAAACAGTACCAAAACTGCAATTTTTCCCAATGCCGGCATCATTAAATTTCTTGTTTTTGATGCTAATTTGGGGACCAGTAGTCTGGAGAGGTCAGCGACGAAAATTTTGATTTTTTCTGATAACGCCAATCGATTCAGGATGGTCGTTTCATACCCCTTAGAAACCCTGAAGGGGCAAATAAGGCCCGAGAACGCGTATTTTCCGAGAAAAACGCGATTAAAGTTTCAGCATACTTGAAACAGTACCAAAACTGCAATTTTTCCCTATGCCGGCATCATTAAATTTCTTGTTTTTGATGCTAATTTTGGGACCAGTAGTCTGGAGAGGTCTGCGACGAAAATTTTGATTTTTTCCGATAACGCCAATCGATTCAGAATGGTCGTTTCATACCCCTTAGAAACCCCGAAGGTGCAAATAAGGCCCGAGAATGCGTATTTTCCGAGAAAAACGCGATTAAAGTTTCAGCATACTTGAAACAGTACCAAAACTGCAATTTTTCCCAATGCCGGCATCATTAAATTTCTTGTTTTTGATGCTAATTTTGGGACCAGAAATCTGGAGAGGTCAGCGACGAAAATTTTGATTTTTTCTGATAACGCCAATCGATTCAGAATGGTCGTTTCATACCCCTTAGAAACCCCGAAGGGGCAAATAAGGCCCGAGAACGCGTATTTTCCGAGAAAAACGCGATTAAAGTTTCAGCAGACTTGAAACAGTACCAAAACTGCAATTTTTCCCTATGCCGGATCATTAAATTTCTTGTTTTTGATGCTAATTTTGGGACCAGTAGTCTGGAGAGTTCAGCGACGAAAATTTTGATTTTTTCTGATAACGCCAATCGATTCAGAATGGTCGTTTCATACCCCTTAGAAACCCCGAAGGGGCAAATAAGGCCCGAGAACGCGTATTTTCCGAGAAAAACGCGATTAAAGTTTCAGCATACTTGAAACAGTACCAAAACTGCAATTTTTCCCAATGCCGGCATCATTAAATTTCTTGTTTTTGATGCTAATTTTGGGACCAGTAGTCTGGAGAGGTCAGCGACGAAAATTTTGATTTTTTCTGATAACGCCAATCGATTCAGAATGGTCGTTTCATACCCTTAGAAACCCCGAAGGGGCAAATAAGGCCTGAGAACGCGTATTTTCCGAGAAAAACGCGATTAAAGTTTCAGCATACTTGAAACAGTACCAAAACTGCAATTTTTCCCAATGCCGGCATCATTAAATTTCTTGTTTTTGATGCTAATTTTGGAACCAGTAGTCTGGAGAGGTCAGCGACGAAAATTTTGATTTTTTCTGATAACGCCAATCGATTCAGAATGGTCGTTTCATACCCTTAGAATCACCGAAGGGGCAAATAAGGCCCGAGAACGCGTATTTTCCGAGAAAAACGCGATTAAAGTTTCAGAATACTTGCAACAGTACCAAAACTGCAATTTTTCCCAATGCCAGCATCATTAAATTTCTTGTTTTTGATGCTAATTTTGGGACCAGTAGTCTGGAGAGGTCAGCGACGAAAATTTTGATTTTTTCTGATAACGCCAATCGATTCAGAATGGTCGTTTCATACCCCTTAGAAACGCCGAAGGGGCAAATAAGGCCCGAGAACGCGTATTTTCCGAGAAAAACGCGATTAAAGTTTCAGCATACTTGAAACAGTACCAAAACTGCAATTTTTCCCAATGCCGGCATCATTAAATTTCTTGTTTTTGATGCTAATTTTGGGACCAGTAGTCTGGAGAGGTCTGCGACGAAAATTTTGATTTTTTCCGATAACGCCAATCGATTCAGAATGGTCGTTTCATACCCCTTAGAAACCCCGAAGGTGCAAATAAGGCCCGAGAATGCGTATTTTCCGAGAAAAACGCGATTAAAGTTTCAGCATACTTGAAACAGTACCAAAACTGCAATTTTTCCCAATGCCGGCATCATTAAATTTCTTGTTTTTGATGCTAATTTTGGGACCAGAAATCTGGAGAGGTCAGCGACGAAAATTTTGATTTTTTCTGATAACGCCAATCGATTCAGAATGGTCGTTTCATACCCCTTAGAAACCCCGAAGGGGCAAATAAGGCCCGAGAACGCGTATTTTCCGAGAAAAACGCGATTAAAGTTTCAGCAGACTTGAAACAGTACCAAAACTGCAATTTTTCCCTATGCCGGATCATTAAATTTCTTGTTTTTGATGCTAATTTTGGGACCAGTAGTCTGGAGAGGTCAGCGACGAAAATTTTGATTTTTTCTGATAACGCCAATCGATTCAGAATGGTCGTTTCATACCCCTTAGAAACCCCGAAGGGGCAAATAGGGCCCGAGAACGCGTATTTTCCGAGAAAAACGCGATTAAAGTTTCAGCATACTTGAAACAGTACCAAAACTGAAATTTTTCCCAATGCCGGCATCATTAAATTTCTTGTTTTTGATGCTAATTTTGGGACCAGTAGTCTGGAGAGGTCAGCGACGAAAATTTTGATTTTTGATGATAACGCCAATCGATTCAGAATGGTCGTTTCATACCCCTTAGAAACCCCGAAGAGGCAAATAAGGCCCGAGAACGCGTATTTTCCGAGAAAAACGCGATTAAAGTTTCAGCATACTTGAAACAGTACCAAAACTGCAATTTTTCCCAATGCCGGCATCATTAAATTTCTTGTTTTTGATGCTAATTTTGGGACCAGTAGTCTGGAGAGGTCAGCGACGAAAATTTTGATTTTTTCTGATAACGCCAATCAGAATGGTCGTTTCATACCCCTTAGAAACCCCGAAGGGGCAAATAAGGCCCGAGAACGCGTATTTTCCGAGAAAAACGCGATTAAAGTTTCAGCATACTTGAAACAGTACCAAAACTGCAATTTTTCCCAATGCCGGCATCATTAAATTTCTTGTTTTTGATGCTAATTTTGGGACCAGTAGTCTGGAGATGTCAGCGACGAAAATTTTGATTTTTGATGATAACGCCAATCGATTCAGAATGGTCGTTTCATACCCCTTAGAAACCCCGAAGGGGCAAATAAGGCCCGAGAACGCGTATTTTCCGAGAAAAACGCGATTAAAGTTTCAGCATACTTAAAACAGTACCAAAACTGCAATTTTTCCCAATGCCGGCATCATTAAATTTCTTGTTTTTGATGCTAATTTTGGGACCAGTAGTCTGGAGAGGTCAGCGACGAAAATTTTGATTGTTTCTGATAACGCCAATCGATTCAGAATGGTCGTTTCATACCCCTTAGAAACCCGGAAGGGGCAAATAAGGCCCGAGAACGCGTATTTTCCGAGAAAAACGCGATTAAAGTTTCAGCATACTTTAAACAGTACCAAAACTGCAATTTTTCCCAATGCCGGCATCATTAAATTTCTTGTTTTTGATGCTAATTTTGGGACCAGTAGTCTGGAGAGGTCAGCGACGAAAATTTTGATTTTTTCTGATAACGCCAATCGATTCAGAATGGTCGTTTCATACCCCTTAGAAACCCCGAAGGGGCAAGTAAGGCCCGAGAACGCGTATTTTCCGAGAAAAACGCGATTAAAGTTTCAGCATACTTGAAACAGTACCAAAACTGCAATTTTTCCCAATGCCCCGGCATCATTAAATTTCTTGATTTTGATGCTAATTTTGGGACCAGTAGTCTGGAGAGGTCAGCGACGAAAATTTTGATTTTTTCTGATAACGCCAATCGATTCAGAATGGTCGTTTCATACCCCTTAGAAACCACGAAGGGCCAAGTAAGGCCCGAGAACGCGTATTTTCCGAGAAAAACGCGATTAAAGTTTCAGCATACTTGAAACAGTACCAAAACTGCAATTTTTCCCAATGCCGGCATCATTAAATTTCTTGTTTTTTATGCTAATTTTGGGACCAGTAGTCTGGAGAGGTCTGCGACGAAAATTTTGATTTTTGATGATAACGCCAATCGATTCAGAATGGTCGTTTCATACCCCTTAGAAACCCCGAAGAGGCAAATAAGGCCCGAGAACGCGTATTTTCCGAGAAAAACGCGATTAAAGTTTCAGCATACTTGAAACAGTACCAAAACTGCAATTTTTCCCAATGCCGGCATCATTAAATTTCTTGTTTTTGATGCTAATTTTGGGACCAGTAGTCTGGAGAGGTCAGCGACGAAAATTTTGATTTTTTCTGATAACGCCAATCGATTCAGAATGGTCGTTTCATACCCCTTAGAAACCCCGAAGGGGCAAATAGGGCCCGAGAACGCGTATTTTCCGAGAAAAACGCGATTAAAGTTTCAGCATACTTGAAACAGTACCAAAACTGAAATTTTTCCCAATGCCGGCATCATTAAATTTCTTGTTTTTGATGCTAATTTTGGGACCAGTAGTCTGGAGAGGTCAGCGACGAAAATTTTGATTTTTGATGATAACGCCAATCGATTCAGAATGGTCGTTTCATACCCCTTAGAAACCCCGAAGAGGCAAATAAGGCCCGAGAACGCGTATTTTCCGAGAAAAACGCGATTAAAGTTTCAGCATACTTGAAACAGTACCAAAACTGCAATTTTTCCCAATGCCGGCATCATTAAATTTCTTGTTTTTGATGCTAATTTTGGGACCAGTAGTCTGGAGAGGTCAGCGACGAAAATTTTGATTTTTTCTGATAACGCCAATCGATTCAGAATGGTCGTTTCTTACCCTTAGAAACCCCGAAGGGGCAAATAAGGCCTGAGAACGCGTATTTTCCGAGAAAAACGCGATTAAAGTTTCAGCATACTTGAAACAGTACCAAAACTGCAATTTTTCCCAATGCCGGCATCATTAAATTTCTTGTTTTTGATGCTAATTTTGGAACCAGTAGTCTGGAGAGGTCAGCGACGAAAATTTTGATTTTTTCTGATAACGCCAATCGATTCAGAATGGTCGTTTCATACCCTTAGAATCACCGAAGGGGCAAATAAGGTCCGAGAACGCGTATTTTCCGAGAAAAACGCGATTAAAGTTTCAGAATACTTGCAACAGTACCAAAACTGCAATTTTTTCCAATGCCAGCATCATTAAATTTCTTGTTTTTGATGCTAATTTTGGGACCAGTAGTCTGGAGAGGTCAGCGACGAAAATTTTGATTTTTTCTGATAACGCCAATCGATTCAGAATGGTCGTTTCATACCCCTTAGAAACCCCGAAGGGGCAAATAAGGCCCGAGAACGCGTATTTTCCGAGAAAAACGCGATTAAAGTTTCAGCATACTTGAAACAGTACCAAAACTGCAATTTTTCCCAATGCCGGCATCATTAAATTTCTTGTTTTTGATGCTAATTTTGGGACCAGTAGTCTGGAGAGGTCTGCGACGAAAATTTTGATTTTTTCCGATAACGCCAATCGATTCAGAATGGTCGTTTCATACCCCTTAGAAATCCCGAAGGTGCAAATAAGGCCCGAGAATGCGTATTTTCCGAGAAAAACGCGATTAAAGTTTCAGCATACTTGAAACAGTACCAAAACTGCAATTTTTCCCAATGCCGGCATCATTAAATTTCTTGTTTTTGATGCTAATTTTGGGACCAGAAATCTGGAGAGGTCAGCGACGAAAATTTTGATTTTTTCTGATAACGCCAATCGATTCAGAATGGTCGTTTCATACCCCTTAGAAACCCCGAAGGGGCAAATAAGGCCCGAGAACGCGTATTTTCCGAGAAAAACGCGATTAAAGTTTCAGCAGACTTGAAACAGTACCAAAACTGCAATTTTTCCCTATGCCGGATCATTAAATTTCTTGTTTTTGATGCTAATTTTGGGACCAGTAGTCTGGAGAGTTCAGCGACGAAAATTTTGATTTTTTCTGATAACGCCAATCGATTCAGAATGGTCGTTTCATACCCCTTAGAAACCCCGAAGGGGCAAATAGGGCCCGAGAACGCGTATTTTCCGAGAAAAACGCGATTAAAGTTTCAGCATACTTGAAACAGTACCAAAACTGAAATTTTTCCCAATGCCGGCATCATTAAATTTCTTGTTTTTGATGCTAATTTTGGGACCAGTAGTCTGGAGAGGTCAGCGACGAAAATTTTGATTTTTCATGATAACGCCAATCGATTCAGAATGGTCGTTTCATACCCCTTAGAAACCCCGAAGAGGCAAATAAGGCCCGAGAACGCGTATTTTCCGAGAAAAACGCGATTAAAGTTTCAGCATACTTGAAACAGTACCAAAACTGCAATTTTTCCCAATGCCGGCATCATTAAATTTCTTGTTTTTGATGCTAATTTTGGGACCAGTAGTCTGGAGAGGTCAGCGACGAAAATTTGGATTTTTTCTGATAACGCCAATCGATTCAGAATGGTCGTTTCATACCCTTAGAAACCCCGAAGGGGAAAATAAGGCCTGAGAACGCGTATTTTCCGAGAAAAACGCGATTAAAGTTTCAGCATACTTGAAACAGTACCAAAACTGCAATTTTTCCCAATGCCAGCATCATTAAATTTCTTGTTTTTGATGCTAATTTTGGGACCAGTAGTCTGGAGAGGTCAGCGACGAAAATTTTGATTTTTTCTGATAACGCCAATCGATTCAGAATGGTCGATTTATACCCCTTAGAAACCCCGAAGGGGCAAATAAGGCCCGAGAACGCGTATTTTCCGAGAAAAACGCGATTAAAGTTTCAGCATACTTGAAACAGTACCAAAACTGCAAATTTTCCCAATACCGGCATCATTAAATTTCTTGTTTTTGATGCTAATTTTGGGACCAGTAGTCTGGAGATGTCAGCGACGAAAATTTTGATTTTTGATGATAACGCCAATCGATTCAGAATGGTCGTTTCATACCCCTTAGAAACCCCGAAGGGGCAAATAAGGCCCGAGAACGCGTATTTTCCGAGAAAAACGCGATTAAAGTTTCAGCATACTTAAAACAGTACCAAAACTGCAATTTTTCCCAATGCCGGCATCATTAAATTTCTTGTTTTTGATGCTAATTTTGGGACCAGTAGTCTGGAGAGGTCAGCGACGAAAGTTTTGATTGTTTCTGATAACGCCAATCGATTCAGAATGGTCGTTTCATACCCCTTAGAAACCCGGAAGGGGCAAATAAGGCCCGAGAACGCGTATTTTCCGAGAAAAACGCGATTAAAGTTTCAGCATACTTTAAACAGTACCAAAACTGCAATTTTTCCCAATGCCGGCATCATTAAATTTCTTGTTTTTGATGCTAATTTTGGGACCAGTAGTCTGGAGAGGTCAGCGACGAAAATTTTGATTTTTTCTGATAACGCCAATCGATTCAGAATGGTCGTTTCATACCCCTTAGAAACCCCGAAGGGGCAAATAAGGCCCGAGAACGCGTATTTTCCGAGAAAAACGCGATTAAAGTTTCAGCATACTTGAAACAGTACCAAAACTGCAATTTTTCCCAATGCCCCGGCATCATTAAATTTCTTGATTTTGATGCTAATTTTGGGACCAGTAGTCTGGAGAGGTCAGCGACGAAAATTTTGATTTTTTCTGATAACGCCAATCGATTCAGAATGGTCGTTTCATACCCCTTAGAAACCACGAAGGGCCAAGTAAGGCCCGAGAACGCGTATTTTCCGAGAAAAACGCGATTAACGTTTCAGCATACTTGAAACAGTACCAAAACTGCAATTTTTCCCAATGCCGGCATCATTAAATTTCTTGTTTTTTATGCTAATTTTGGGACCAGTAGTCTGGAGAGGTCTGCGACGAAAATTTTGATTTTTTCTGATAACGCCAATCGATTCAGAATGGTCGTTTCATACCCCTTAGAAACCCCGAAGGGGCAAATAAGGCCCGAGAACGCGTATTTTCCGAGAAAAACGCGATTAAAGTTTCAGCATACTTGAAACAGTACCAAAACTGCAATTTTTCCCAATGCCGGCATCATTAAATTTCTTGTTTTTGATGCTAATTTTGGGACCAGTAGTCTGGAGATGTCAGCGACGAAAATTTTGATTTTTGATGATAACGCCAATCGATTCAGAATGGTCGTTTCATACCCCTTAGAAACCCCGAAGGGGCAAATAAGGCCCGAGAACGCGTATTTTCCGAGAAAAACGCGATTAAAGTTTCAGCATACTTAAAACAGTACCAAAACTGCAATTTTTCCCAATGCCGGCATCATTAAATTTCTTGTTTTTGATGATAATTTTGGGACCAGTAGTCTGGAGAGGTCAGCGACGAAAATTTTGATTGTTTCTGATAACGCCAATCGATTCAGAATGGTCGTTTCATACCCCTTAGAAACCCGGAAGGGGCAAATAAGGCCCGAGAACGCGTATTTTCCGAGAAAAACGCGATTAAAGTTTCAGCATACTTTAAACAGTACCAAAACTGCAATTTTTCCCAATGCCGGCATCATTAAATTTCTTGTTTTTGATGCTAATTTTGGGACCAGTAGTCTGGAGAGGTCAGCGACGAAAATTTTGATTTTTTCTGATAACGCCAATCGATTCAGAATGGTCGTTTCATACCCCTTAGAAACCCCGAAGGGGCAAATAAGGCCCGAGAACGCGTATTTTCCGAGAAAAACGCGATTAAAGTTTCAGCATACTTGAAACAGTACCAAAACTGCAATTTTTCCCAATGCCCCGGCATCATTAAATTTCTTGATTTTGATGCTAATTTTGGGACCAGTAGTCTGGAGAGGTCAGCGACGAAAATTTTGATTTTTTCTGATAACGCCAATCGATTCAGAATGGTCGTTTCATACCCCTTAGAAACCACGAAGGGCCAAGTAAGGCCCGAGAACGCGTATTTTCCGAGAAAAACGCGATTAAAGTTTCAGCATACTTGAAACAGTACCAAAACTGCAATTTTTCCCAATGCCGGCATCATTAAATTTCTTGTTTTTTATGCTAATTTTGGGACCAGTAGTCTGGAGAGGTCTGCGACGAAAATTTTGATTTTTGATGATAACGCCAATCGATTCAGAATGGTCGTTTCATACCCCTTAGAAACCCCGAAGAGGCAAATAAGGCCCGAGAACGCGTATTTTCCGAGAAAAACGCGATTAAAGTTTCAGCATACTTGAAACAGTACCAAAACTGCAATTTTTCCCAATGCCGGCATCATTAAATTTCTTGTTTTTGATGCTAATTTTGGGACCAGTAGTCTGGAGAGGTCAGCGACGAAAATTTTGATTTTTTCTGATAACGCCAATCGATTCAGAATGGTCGTTTCATACCCCTTAGAAACCCCGAAGGGGCAAATAGGGCCCGAGAACGCGTATTTTCCGAGAAAAACGCGATTAAAGTTTCAGCATACTTGAAACAGTACCAAAACTGAAATTTTTCCCAATGCCGGCATCATTAAATTTCTTGTTTTTGATGCTAATTTTGGGACCAGTAGTCTGGAGAGGTCAGCGACGAAAATTTTGATTTTTGATGATAACGCCAATCGATTCAGAATGGTCGTTTCATACCCCTTAGAAACCCCGAAGAGGCAAATAAGGCCCGAGAACGCGTATTTTCCGAGAAAAACGCGATTAAAGTTTCAGCATACTTGAAACAGTACCAAAACTGCAATTTTTCCCAATGCCGGCATCATTAAATTTCTTGTTTTTGATGCTAATTTTGGGACCAGTAGTCTGGAGAGGTCAGCGACGAAAATTTTGATTTTTTCTGATAACGCCAATCGATTCAGAATGGTCGTTTCTTACCCTTAGAAACCCCGAAGGGGCAAATAAGGCCTGAGAACGCGTATTTTCCGAGAAAAACGCGATTAAAGTTTCAGCATACTTGAAACAGTACCAAAACTGCAATTTTTCCCAATGCCGGCATCATTAAATTTCTTGTTTTTGATGCTAATTTTGGAACCAGTAGTCTGGAGAGGTCAGCGACGAAAATTTTGATTTTTTCTGATAACGCCAATCGATTCAGAATGGTCGTTTCATACCCTTAGAATCACCGAAGGGGCAAATAAGGCCCGAGAACGCGTATTTTCCGAGAAAAACGCGATTAAAGTTTCAGAATACTTGCAACAGTACCAAAACTGCAATTTTTCCCAATGCCAGCATCATTAAATTTCTTGTTTTTGATGCTAATTTTGGGACCAGTAGTCTGGAGAGGTCAGCGACGAAAATTTTGATTTTTTCTGATAACGCCAATCGATTCAGAATGGTCGTTTCATACCCCTTAGAAACCCCGAAGGGGCAAATAAGGCCCGAGAACGCGTATTTTCCGAGAAAAACGCGATTAAAGTTTCAGCATACTTGAAACAGTACCAAAACTGCAATTTTTCCAAATGCCGGCATCATTAAATTTCTTGTTTTTGATGCTAATTTTGGGACCAGTAGTCTGGAGAGGTCTGCGACGAAAATTTTGATTTTTTCCGATAACGCCAATCGATTCAGAATGGTCGTTTCATACCCCTTAGAAATCCCGAAGGTGCAAATAAGGCCCGAGAATGCGTATTTTCCGAGAAAAACGCGATTAAAGTTTCAGCATACTTGAAACAGTACCAAAACTGCAATTTTTCCCAATGCCGGCATCATTAAATTTCTTGTTTTTGATGCTAATTTTGGGACCAGAAATCTGGAGAGGTCAGCGACGAAAATTTTGATTTTTTCTGATAACGCCAATCGATTCAGAATGGTCGTTTCATACCCCTTAGAAACCCCGAAGGGGCAAATAAGGCCCGAGAACGCGTATTTTCCGAGAAAAACGCGATTAAAGTTTCAGCAGACTTGAAACAGTACCAAAACTGCAATTTTTCCCTATGCCGGATCATTAAATTTCTTGTTTTTGATGCTAATTTTGGGACCAGTAGTCTGGAGAGTTCAGCGACGAAAATTTTGATTTTTTCTGATAACGCCAATCGATTCAGAATGGTCGTTTCATACCCCTTAGAAACCCCGAAGGGGCAAATAGGGCCCGAGAACGCGTATTTTCCGAGAAAAACGCGATTAAAGTTTCAGCATACTTGAAACAGTACCAAAACTGAAATTTTTCCCAATGCCGGCATCATTAAATTTCTTGTTTTTGATGCTAATTTTGGGACCAGTAGTCTGGAGAGGTCAGCGACGAAAATTTTGATTTTTGATGATAACGCCAATCGATTCAGAATGGTCGTTTCATACCCCTTAGAAACCCCGAAGAGGCAAATAAGGCCCGAGAACGCGTATTTTCCGAGAAAAACGCGATTAAAGTTTCAGCATACTTGAAACAGTACCAAAACTGCAATTTTTCCCAATGCCGGCATCATTAAATTTCTTGTTTTTGATGCTAATTTTGGGACCAGTAGTCTGGAGAGGTCAGCGACGAAAATTTTGATTTTTTCTGATAACGCCAATCGATTCAGAATGGTCGTTTCATACCCTTAGAAACCCCGAAGGGGAAAATAAGGCCTGAGAACGCGTATTTTCCGAGAAAAACGCGATTAAAGTTTCAGCATACTTGAAACAGTACCAAAACTGCAATTTTTCCCAATGCCAGCATCATTAAATTTCTTGTTTTTGATGCTAATTTTGGGACCAGTAGTCTGGAGAGGTCAGCGACGAAAATTTTGATTGTTTCTGATAACGCCAATCGATTCAGAATGGTCGTTTCATACCCCTTAGAAACCCGGATGGGGCAAATAAGGCCCGAGAACGCGTATTTTCCGAGAAAAACGCGATTAAAGTTTCAGCATACTTTAAACAGTACCAAAACTGCAATTTTTCCCAATGCCGGCATCATTAAATTTCTTGTTTTTGATGCTAATTTTGGGACCAGTAGTCTGGAGAGGTCAGCGACGAAAATTTTGATTTTTTCTGATAACGCCAATCGATTCAGAATGGTCGTTTCATACCCCTTAGAAACCCCGAAGGGGCAAATAAGGCCCGAGAACGCGTATTTTCCGAGAAAAACGCGATTAAAGTTTCAGCATACTTGAAACAGTACCAAAACTGCAATTTTTCCCAATGCCCCGGCATCATTAAATTTCTTGATTTTGATGCTAATTTTGGGACCAGTAGTCTGGAGAGGTCAGCGACGAAAATTTTGATTTTTTCTGATAACGCCAATCGATTCAGAATGGTCGTTTCATACCCCTTAGAAACCACGAAGGGCCAAGTAAGGCCCGAGAACGCGTATTTTCCGAGAAAAACGCGATTAAAGTTTCAGCATACTTGAAACAGTACCAAAACTGCAATTTTTCCCAATGCCGGCATCATTAAATTTCTTGTTTTTTATGCTAATTTTGGGACCAGTAGTCTGGAGAGGTCTGCGACGAAAATTTTGATTTTTTCTGATAACGCCAATCGATTCAGAATGGTCGTTTCATACCCCTTAGAAACCCCGAAGGGGCAAATAAGGCCCGAGAACGCGTATTTTCCGAGAAAAACGCGATTAAAGTTTCAGCATACTTGAAACAGTACCAAAACTGCAATTTTTCCCAATGCCGGCATCATTAAATTTCTTGTTTTTGATGCTAATTTTGGGACCAGAAATCTGGAGAGGTCAGCGACGAAAATTTTGATTTTTTCTGATAACGCCAATCGATTCAGAATGGTCGTTTCATACCCCTTAGAAACCACGAAGGGGCAAATAAGGCCCGAGAACGCGTATTTTCCGAGAAAAACGCGATTAAAGTTTCAGCATACTTGAAACAGTACCAAAACTGCAATTTTTCCCAATGCCGGCATCATTAAATTTCTTGTTTTTGATGCTAATTTTGGGACGAGTAATCTGGAGAGGTCAACGACGAAAATTTTGATTTTTTCTGATAACGCCAATCGATTCAGAATGGTCGTTTCATACCCCTTAGAAACCCCGAAGGGGCAAATAAGGCCCGAGAACGCGTATTTTCCGAGAAAAACGCGATTAAAGTTTCAGCATACTTGAAACAGTACCAAAACTGCAATTTCTCCCAATGCCGGCATCATTAAATTTCTTGTTTTTGATGCTAATTTTGGGACCAGAAATCTGGAGAGGTCAGCGACGAAAATTTTGATTTTTTCTGATAACGCCAATCGATTCAGAATGGCCGTTTCATACCCCTTAGAAACCCCGAAGGGGCAAATAAGGCCCGAGAACGCGTATTTTCCGAGAAAAACGCGATTAAAGTTTCAGCATACTTGAAACAGTACCAAAACTGCAATTTTTCCCAATGCCGGCATCATTAAATTTCTTGTTTTTGATGCTAATTTTGGGACCAGTAGTCTGGATAGGTCAGCGACGAAAATTTTGATTTTTTCTGATAACGCCAATCGATTCAGAATGGTCGTTTCATACCCCTTAGAAACCCCGAAGGGGCAAATAAGGCCCGAGAACGCGTATTTTCCGAGAAAAACGCGATTAATGTTTCAGCATACTTGAAACAGTACCAAAACTGCAATTTTTCCCAATGCCGGCATCATTAAATTTCTTGTTTTTGATGCTAATTTTGGGACCAGTAGTCTGGAGAGGTCAGCGACGAAAATTTTGATTTTTTCTGATAACGCCAATCGATTCAGAATGGTCGTTTCATACCCCTTAGAAACCCCGAAGGGGCAAATAAGGCCCGAGAATGCTTTTTTTCCGAGAAAAACGCGATTAAAGTTTCAGCATACTTGAAACAGTACCAAAACTGCAATTTTTCCCAATGCCGGCATCATTAAATTTCTTGTTTTTGATGCTAATTTCGGGACCAGTAGTCTGGAGAGGTCTGCGACGAAAATTTTGATTTTTTCTGATAACGCCAATCGATTCAGAATGGTCGTTTCATACCCCTTAGAAACCCCGAAGGTGCAAATAAGGCCCGAGAACGCGTATTTTCCGAGAAAAACGCGATTAAAGTTTCAGCATACTTGAAACAGTACCAAAACTGCAATTTTTCCCAATGCCGGCATCATTAAATTTCTTGTTTTTGATGCTAATTTTGGGACCACTAGTCTGGAGAGGTCAGCGACGAAAATTTTGATTTTTTCTGATAACGCCAATCGATTCAGAATGGTCGTTTCATACCCCTTAGAAACTCCGAAGGGGCAAATAAGGCCCGAGAACGCGTATTTTCCGAGAAAAACGCGATTAAAGTTTCAGCATACTTGAAACAGTACCAAAACTGCAATATTTCCCAATGCCGGCATCATTAAATTTCTTGTTTTTGATGCTAATTTTGGGACCAGTAGTCTGGAGAGGTCAGCGACGAAAATTTTGATTTTTTCTGATAACGCCAATCGATTCAGAATGGTCGTTTCATATCCCTTAGAAACGCCGAAGGAGCAAATAAGGCCCGAGAACGCGTATTTTCCGAGAAAAACGCGATTAAAGTTTCAGCATACTTGAAACAGTACCAAAACTGCAATTTTTCCCAATGCCGGCATCATTAAATTTCTTGTTTTTCATGCTAATTTTGGGACCAGTAGTCTGGAGAGGTCAGCGACGAAAATTTTGATTTTTTCTGATAACGCCAATCGATTCAGAATGGTCGTTTCATACCCCTTAGAAACCCCGAAGGGGCAAATAAGGCCCGAGAACGCGTATTTTCCGAGAAAAACGCGATTAAAGTTTCAGCATACTTGAAACAGTACCAAAACTGCAATTTTTCCCAATGCCGGCATCATTAAATTTCTTGTTTTTGATGCTAATTTTGGGACCAGTAGTCTGGAGAGGTCAGCGACGAAAATTTTGATTTTTTCTGATAACGCCAATCGATTCAGAATGGTCGTTTCACACCCCTTAGAAACCCCGAAGGGGCAAATAAGGCCCGAGAACGCGTATTTTCCGAGAAAAACGCGATTAAAGTTTCAGCATACTTGAAACAGTACCAAAACTGCAATTTTTCCCAATGCCGGCATCATTAAATTTCTTGTTTTTTATGCTAATTTTGGGACCAGTAGTCTGGAGAGGTCAGCGAAGAAAATTTTGATTTTTTCTGATAACGCCAATCGATTCAGAATGGTCGTTTCATACCCCTTAGAAACCCCGAAGGGGCAAATAAGGCCCGAGAACGCGTATTTTCCGAGAAAAACGCGATTAAAGTTTCAGCATACTTGAAACAGTACCAAAACTGCAATTTTTCCCAATGCCGGCATCATTAAATTTCTTGTTTTTGATGCTAATTTTGGGACCAGTAGTCTGGAGAGGTCAGCGACGAAAATTTTGATTTTTTCTGATAACGCCAATCGATTCAGAATGGTCGTTTCACACCCCTTAGAAACCCCGAAGGGGCAAATAAGGCCCGAGAACGCGTATTTTCCGAGAAAAACGCGATTAAAGTTTCAGCATACTTGAAACAGTACCAAAACTGCAATTTTTCCCAATGCCGGCATCATTAAATTTCTTGTTTTTGATGCTGATTTTGGGACCAGTAGTCTGGAGAGGTCAGCGACGAAAATTTTGATTTTTTCTGATGACGCCAATCGATTCAGAATGGTCGTTTCATACCCCTTAAAAACCCCGATGGGGCAAATAAGGCCCGAGAACGCGTATTTTCCGAGAAAAACGCGATTAAAGTTTCAGGATACTTGAAACAGTACCAAAACTGCAATTTTTCCCAATGCCGGCATCATTAAATTTCTTGTTTTTGATGCTAATTTTGGGACCAGTAGTCTGGAGAGGTCAGCGACGAAAATTTTGATTTTTTCTGATAACGCCAATCGATTCAGAATGGTCGTTTTATACCCCTTAGAAACCCCGATGGGGCAAATAAGGCCCGAGTACGCGTATTTTCCGAGAAAAACGCGATTAAAGTTTCAGCATACTTGAAACAGTACCAAAACTGCAATTTTTCCCAATGCCAGCATCATTAAATTTCTTGTTTTTCATGCTAATTTTGGGAGTAGTCTGGAGAGGTCAGCGACGAAAATTTTGATTTTTTCTGATAACGCCAATCGATTCAGAATGGTCGTTTCATACCCCTTAGAAACCCCGAAGGGGCAAATAAGGCCCGAGAACGCGTATTTTCCGAGAAAAACGCGATTAAAGTTTCAGCATACTTGAAACAGTACCAAAACTGCAATTTTTCCCAATGCCGGCATCATTAAATTTCTTGTTTTTTATGCTAATTTTGGGACCAGTAGTCTGGATAGGTCAGCGACGAAAATTTTGATTTTTTCTGATAACGCCAATCGATTCAGAATGGTCGTTTCATACCCCTTAGAAACCCCGAAGGGGCAAATAGGGCCCGAGAACGCGTATTTTCCGAGAAAAACGCGATTAATGTTTCAGCATACTTGAAACAGTACCAAAACTGCAATTTTTCCCAATGCCGGCATCATTAAATTTCTTGTTTTTGATGCTAATTTTGGGACCAGTAGTCTGGAGAGGTCAGCGACGAAAATTTTGATTTTTTCTGATAACGCCAATCGATTCAGAATGGTCGTTTCATACCCCTTAGAAACCCCAAAGGGGCAAATAAGGCCCGAGAATGCTTTTTTTCCGAGAAAAACGCGATTAAAGTTTCAGCATACTTGAAACAGTACCAAAACTGCAATTTTTCCCAATGCCGGCATCATTAAATTTCTTGTTTTTGATGCTAATTTCGGGACCAGTAGTCTGGAGAGGTCTGCGACGAAAATTTTGATTTTTTCTGATAACGCCAATCGATTCAGAATGGTCGTTTCATACCCCTTAGAAACCCCGAAGGTGCAAATAAGGCCCGAGAACGCGTATTTTCCGAGAAAAACGCGATTAAAGTTTCAGCAATCTTGAAACAGTACCAAAACTGCAATTTTTCCCAATGCCGGCATCATTAAATTTCTTGTTTTTGATGCTAATTTTGGGACCAGTAGTCTGGAGAGGTCAGCGACGAAAATTTTGATTTTTTCTGATAACGCCAATCGATTCAGAATGGTCGTTTCATACCCCTTAGAAACTCCGAAGGGGCAAATAAGGCCCGAGAACGCGTATTTTCCGAGAAAAACGCGATTAAAGTTTCAGCATACTTGAAACAGTACCAAAACTGCAATATTTCCCAATGCCGGCTTCATTAAATTTCTTGTTTTTGATGCTAATTTTGGGACCAGTAGTCTGGAGAGGTCAGCGACGAAAATTTTGATTTTTTCTGATAACGCCAATCGATTCAGAATGGTCGTTTCATACCCCTTAGAAACGCCGAAGGAGCAAATAAGGCCCGAGAACGCGTATTTTCCGAGAAAAACGCGATTAAAGTTTCAGCATACTTGAAACAGTACCAAAACTGCAATTTTTCCCAATGACGGCATCATTAAATTTCTTGTTTTTGATGCTAATTTTGGGACCAGTAGTCTGGAGAGGTCAGCGACAAAAATTTTGATTTTTTCTGATAACGCCAATCGATTCAGAATGGTCGTTTCATACCCCTTAGAAACCCCGAAGGGGCAAATAAGGCCCGAGAACGCGTATTTTCCGAGAAAAACGCGATTAAAGTTTCAGCATACTTGAAACAGTACCAAAACTGCAATTTTTCCCAATGCCGGCATCATTAAATTTCTTGTTTTTGATGCTGATTTTGGGACCAGTAGTCTGGAGAGGTCAGCGACGAAAATTTTGATTTTTTCTGATAACGCCAATCGATTCAGAATGGTCGTTTCATACCCCTTAGAAACCCCGATGGGGCAAATAAGGCCCGAGAACGCGTATTTTCCGAGAAAAACGCGATTAAAGTTTCAGCATACTTGAAACAGTACCAAAACTGCAATTTTTCCCAATGCCAGCATCATTAAATTTCTTGTTTTTCATGCTAATTTTGGGAGTAGTCTGGAGAGGTCAGCGACGAAAATTTTGATTTTTTCTGATAACGCCAATCGATTCAGAATGGTCGTTTCATACCCCTTAGAAACCCCGAAGGGGCAAATAAGGCCCGAGAACGCGTATTTTCCGAGAAAAACGCGATTAAAGTTTCAGCATACTTGAAACAGTACCAAAACTGCAATTTTTCCCAATGCCCGGCATCATTAAATTTCTTGTTTTTGATGCTAATTTTGGGACCAGTTGTCTGGAGAGGTCAGCGACGAAAATTTTGATTTTTTCTGATAACGCCAATCGATTCAGAATGGTCGTTTCATACCCCTTAGAAACCCCGAAGGGGCAAATAAGGCCCGAGAACGCGTATTTTCCGAGAAAAACGCGATTAAAGTTTCAGCATACTTGAAACAGTACCAAAACTGCAATTTTTCCCAATGCCGGCATCATTAAATTTCTTGTTTTTGATGCTAATTTTGGGACCAGTAGTCTGGAGAGGTCAGCGACGAAAATTTTGATTTTTTCTGATAACGCCAATCGATTCAGAATGGTCGTTTCATACCCCTTAGAAACCCCGAAGGGGCAAATAAGGCCCGAGAACGCGTATTTTCCGAGAAAAACGCGATTAAAGTTTCAGCATACTTGAAACAGTACCAAAACTGCAATTTTTCCCAATGACGGCATCATTAAATTTCTTGTTTTTGATGCTAATTTTGGGACCAGTAGTCTGGAGAGGTCAGCGACAAAAATTTTGATTTTTTCTGATAACGCCAATCGATTCAGAATGGTCGTTTCATACCCCTTAGAAACCCTGAAGGGGCAAATAAGGCTCGAGAACGCGTATTTTCCGAGAAAAACGCGATTTAAGTTTCAGCATACTTGAAACAGTACCAAAACTGCAATTTTTCCCAATGCCGGCATCATTAAATTTCTTGTTTTTGATGCTAATTTTGGGACCAGTAGTCTGGAGAGGTCAGCGACGAAAATTTTGATTTTTTCTGATAACGCCAATCGATTCAGAATGGTCGTTTCATACCCCTTAGAAACCCCGAGGGGGCAAATAAGGCCCGAGAACGCGTATTTTCCGAGAAAAATGCGATTAAAGTTTCAGCATACTTGAAACAGTACCAAAACTGCAATTTTTCCCAATGCCGGCAATATTAAATTTCTTGTTTTTGATGCTAAATTTGGGACCAGTAGTCTGGAGAGGTCAGCGACAAAAATTTTGATTTTTTCTGATAACGCCAATCGATTCAGAATGGTCGTTTCATACCCCTTAGAAACCCCGAAGGGGCAAATAAGGCCCGAGAACGCGTATTTTCCGAGAAAAACGCGATTAAAGTTTCAGCATACTTGAAACAGTACCAAAACTGCAATTTTTCCCAATGCCGGCATCATTAAATTTCTTGTTTTTGATGCTAATTTTGGGACCAGTAGTCTGGAGAGGTCAGCGACGAAAATTTTGATTTTTTCTGATAAGGCCAATCGATTCAGAATGGTCGTTTCATACCCCTTAGAAACCCTGAAGGGGCAAATAAGGCCCGAGAACGCGTATTTTCCGAGAAAAACGCGATTAAAGTTTCAGCATACTTGAAACAGTACCAAAACTGCAATTTTTCCCAATGCCGGCATCATTAAATTTCTTGTTTTTGATGCTAATTTTGGGACCACTAGTCTGGAGAGGTCAGCGACGAAAATTTTGATTTTTTCTGATAACGCCAATCGATTCAGAATGGTCGTTTCATACCCCTTAGAAACCCTGAAGGGGCAAATAAGGCCCGAGAACGCGTATTTTCCGAGAAAAACGCGACTAAAGTTTCAGCATACCTGAAACAGTACCAAAACTGCAATTTTTCCCAATGCCGGCATCATTAAATTTCTTGTTTTTGATGCTAATTTTGGGACCAGTAGTCTGGAGAGGTCAGCGACGAAAATTTTGATTTTTTCTGATAACGCCAATCGATTCAGAATGGTCGTTTCATACCCCTTAGAAACCCCGAAGGGGCAAATAAGGCCCGAGAACGCGTATTTTCCGAGAAAAACGCGATTTAAGTTTCAGCATACTTGAAACAGTACCAAAACTGAAATTTTTCCCAATGACGGCATCATTAAAGTTCTTGTTTTTGATGCTAATTTTGGGACCAGTAGTCTGGAGAGGTCAGCGACGAAAATTTTGATTTTTTCTGATAACGCCAATCGATTCAGAATGGTCGTTTCATAGCCCTTAGAAACCCCGAAGGGGCAAATAAGGCCCGAGAACGCGTATTTTCCGAGAAAAACGCGATTAAAGTTTCAGCATACTTGAAACAGTACCAAAACTGCAATTTTTCCCAATGCCGGCATCATTAAATTTCTTGTTTTTGATGCTAATTTTGGGACCACTAGTCTGGAGAGGTCAGCGACGAAAATTTTGATTTTTTCTGATAACGCCAATCGATTCAGAATGGTCGTTTCATACCCCTTAGAAACCCTGAAGGGGCAAATAAGGCCCGAGAACGCGTATTTTCCAAGAAAAACGCGATTAAAGTTTCAGCATACCTGAAACAGTACCAAAACTGCAATTTTTCCCAATGCCGGCATCATTAAATTTCTTGTTTTTGATGCTAATTTTGGGACCAGTAGTCTGGAGAGGTCAGCGACGAAAATTTTGATTTTTTCTGATAACGCCAATCGATTCAGAATGGTCGTTTCATACCCCTTAGAAACCACGACGGGGCAAATAAGGCCCGAGAACGCGTATTTTCCGAGAAAAACGCGATTTAAGTTTCAGCATACTTGAAACAGTACCAAAACTGCAATTTTTCCCAATGACGGCATCATTAAATTTATTGTTTTTGATGCTAATTTTGGGACCAGTAGTCTGGAGAGGTCAGCGACGAAAATTTTAATTTTTTCTGATAATGCCAATCGATTCAGAATGGTCGTTTCATACCCCTTAGAAACCCCGAAGGGGCAAATAAGGCCCGAGAACGCGTATGTTCCGAGAAAAACGCGATTAAAGTTTCAGCATACTTGAAACAGTACCTAAACTGCAATTTTTCCCAATGCCGGCATCATTAAATTTCTTGTTTTTGATGCTAATTTTGGGACCAGTAGTCTGGAGAGGTCAGCGACGAAAATTTTGATTTTTTCTGATAACGCCAATCGATTCAGAATGGTCGTTTCATACCCCTTAGAAACCCCGAAGGGGCAAATAAGGCCCGAGAACGCGTATTTTCCGAGAAAAACGCGATTAAAGTTTCAGCATACTTGAAACAGTACCAAAACTGCAATTTTTCCCAATGACGGCATCATTAAATTTCTTGTTTTTGATGCTAATTTTGGGACCAGTAGTCTGGAGAGGTCAGCGACGAAAATTTTGATTTTTACTGATAACGCCAATCGATTCAGAATGGTCGTTTCATACCCCTTAGAAACCCCGAAGGGGCAAATAAGGCCCGAGAACGCGTATTTTCCGAGAAAAACGCGATAAAAGTTTCAGCATACTTGAAACAGTACCAAAACTGCAATTTTTCCCAATGCCGGCATCATTAAATTTCTTGTTTTTGATGCTAATTTTGGGACCAGTAGTCTGGAGAGGTCAGCGACGAAAATTTTGATTTTTTCTGTTAACGCCAATCGATTCAGAATGGTCGTTTCATACCCCTTAGAAACCCCGAGGGCCCGAGGGGGCAAATAAGGCCCGAGAACGCGTATTTTCCGAGAAAAACGCGATTAAAGTTTCAGCATACTTGAAACAGTACCAAAACTGCAATTTTTCCCAATGCCGGCATCATTAAATTTCTTGTTTTTGATGCTAAATTTGGGACCAGTAGTCTGGAGAGGTCAGCGACGAAAATTTTGATTTTTTCTGATAACGCCAATCGATTTAGAATGGTCGTTTCATACCCCTTAGAAACCCCGAAGGGGCAAATAAGGCCCGAGAACGCGTATTTTCCGAGAAAAACGCGATTAAAGTTTCAGCATACTTGAAACAGTACCAAAACTGCAATTTTTCCCAATGCCGGCATCATTAAATTTCTTGTTTTTGATGCTAATTTTGGGACCAGTAGTCTGGAGAGGTCAGCGACGAAAATTTTGATTTTTTCTGATAACGCCAATCGATTCAGAATGGTCGTTTCATACCCCTTAGAAACCCTGAAGGGGCAAATAAGGCCCGAGAACGCGTATTTTCCGAGAAAAACGCGATTAAAGTTTCAGCATACCTGAAACAGTACCAAAACTGCAATTTTTCCCAATGCCGGCATCATTAAATTTCTTGTTTTTGATGCTAATTTTGGGACCACTAGTCTGGAGAGGTCAGCGACGAAAATTTTGATTTTTTCTGATAACGCTAATCGATTCAGAATGGTCGTTTCATACCCCTTAGAAACCCTGAAGGGGCAAATAAGGCCCGAGAACGCGTATTTTCCGAGAAAAACGCGATTAAATTTTCAGCATACCTGAAACAGTACCAAAACTGCAATTATTCCCAATGCCGGCATCATTAAATTTCTTGTTTTTGATGCTAATTTTGGGACCACTAGTCTGGAGAGGTCAGCGACGAAAATTTTGATTTTTTCTGATAACGCCAATCGATTCAGAATGGTCGTTTCATACCCCTTAGAAACCACGACGGGGCAAATAAGGCCCGAGAACGCGTATGTTCCGAGAAAAACGCGATTAAAGTTTCAGCATACTTGAAACAGTACCTAAACTGCAATTTTTCCCAATGCCGGCATCATTAAATTTCTTGTTTTTGATGCTAATTTTGGGACCACTAGTCTGGAGAGGTCAGCGACGAAAATTTTAATTTTTTCTGATAATGCCAATCGATTCAGAATGGTCGTTTCATACCCCTTAGAAACCCCGAAGGGGCAAATAAGGCCCGAGAACGCGTATGTTCCGAGAAAAACGCGATTAAAGTTTCAGCATACTTGAAACAGTACCTAAACTGCAATTTTTCCCAATGCCGGCATCATTAAATTTCTTGTTTTTGATGCTAATTTTGGGACCAGTAGTCTGGAGAGGTCAGCGACGAAAATTTTGATTTTTTCTGATAACGCCAATCGATTCAGAATGGTCGTTTCATACCCCTTAGAAACCCCGAAGGGGCAAATAAGGCCCGAGAACGCGTATTTTCCGAGAAAAACGCGATTAAAGTTTCAGCATACTTGAAACAGTACCAAAACTGCAATTTTTCCCAATGACGGCATCATTAAATTTCTTGTTTTTGATGCTAATTTTGGGACCAGTAGTCTGGAGAGGTCAGCGACGAAAATTTTGATTTTTACTGATAACGCCAATCGATTCAGAATGGTCGTTTCATACCCTTTAGAAACCACGAAGGGGCAAATAAGGCCCGAGAACGCGTATTTTCCGAGAAAAACGCGATTAAAGTTTCAGCATACTTGAAACAGTACCAAAACTGCAATTTTTCCCAATGCCGGCATCATTAAATTTCTTGTTTTTGATGCTAATTTTGGGACCAGTAGTCTGGAGAGGTCAGCGACGAAAATTTTGATTTTTTCTGTTAACGCCAATCGATTCAGAATGGTCGTTTCATACCCCTTAGAAACCCCGAGGGCCCGAGGGGGCAAATAAGGCCCGAGAACGCGTATTTTCCGAGAAAAACGCGATTAAAGTTTCAGCATACTTGAAACAGTACCAAAACTGCAATTTTTCCCAATGCCGGCATCATTAAATTTCTTGTTTTTGATGCTAAATTTGGGACCAGTAGTCTGGAGAGGTCAGCGACGAAAATTTTGATTTTTTCTGATAACGCCAATCGATTTAGAATGCTCGTTTCATACCCCTTAGAAACCCCGAAGGGGCAAATAAGGCCCGAGAACGCGTATTTTCCGAGAAAAACGCGATTAAAGTTTCAGCATACTTGAAACAGTACCAAAACTGCAATTTTTCCCAATGCCGGCATCATTAAATTTCTTGTTTTTGATGCTAATTTTGGGACCAGTAGTCTGGAGAGGTCAGCGACGAAAATTTTGATTTTTTCTGATAACGCCAATCGATTCAGAATGGTCGTTTCATACCCCTTAGAAACCCTGAAGGGGCAAATAAGGCCCGAGAACGCGTATTTTCCGAGAAAAACGCGATTAAAGTTTCAGCATACCTGAAACAGTACCAAAACTGCAATTTTTCCCAATGCCGGCATCATTAAATTTCTTGTTTTTGATGCTAATTTTGGGACCACTAGTCTGGAGAGGTCAGCGACGAAAATTTTGATTTTTTCTGATAACGCTAATCGATTCAGAATGGTCGTTTCATACCCCTTAGAAACCCTGAAGGGGCAAATAAGGCCCGAGAACGCGTATTTTCCGAGAAAAACGCGATTAAATTTTCAGCATACCTGAAACAGTACCAAAACTGCAATTTTTCCCAATGCCGGCATCATTAAATTTCTTGTTTTTGATGCTAATTTTGGGACCAGTAGTCTGGAGAGGTCAGCGACGAAAATTTTGATTTTTTCTGATAACGCCAATCGATTCAGAATGGTCGTTTCATACCCCTTAGAAACCCCGACGGGGCAAATAAGGCCCGAGAACGCGTATTTTCCGAGAAAAACGCGATTTAAGTTTCAGCATACTTGAAACAGTACCAAAACTGCAATTTTTCCCAATGCCGGCATCATTAAATTTCTTGTTTTTGATGCTAATTTTGGGACCACTAGTCTGGAGAGGTCAGCGACGAAAATTTTGATTTTTTCTGATAACGCCAATCGATTCAGAATGGTCGTTTCATAGCCCTTAGAAACCCCGAAGGGGCAAATAAGGCCCGAGAACGCGTATTTTCCGAGAAAAACGCGATTAAAGTTTCAGCATACCTGAAACAGTACCAAAACTGCAATTTTTCCCAATGCCGGCATCATTAAATTTCTTGTTTTTGATGCTAATTTTGGGACCAGTAGTCTGGAGAGGTCAGCGACGAAAATTTTGATTTTTTCTGATAACGCCAATCGATTCAGAATGGTCGTTTCATAGCCCTTAGAAACCCCGAAGGGGCAAATAAGGCCCGAGAACGCGTATGTTCCGAGAAAAACGCGATTAAAGTTTCAGCATACTTGAAACAGTACCTAAACTGCAATTTTTCCCAATGCCGGCATCATTAAATTTCTTGTTTTTGATGCTAATTTTGGGACCAGTAGTCTGGAGAGGTCAGCGACGAAAATTTTGATTTTTACTGGTAACGCCAATCGATTCAGAATGGTCGTTTCATACCCCTTAGAAACCCCGAAGGGGCAAATAAGGCCCGAGAACGCGTATTTTCCGAGAAAAACGCGATTAAAGTTTCAGCATACTTGAAACAGTACCAAAACTGCAATTTTTCCCAATGCCGGCATCATTAAATTTCTTGTTTTTGATGCTAATTTTGGGACCAGTAGTCTGGAGAGGTCAGCGACGAAAATTTTGATTTTTTCTGATAACGCCAATCGATTCAGAATGGTCGTTTCATAACCCTTAGAAACCCCGAGGGGGCAAATAAGGCCCGAGAACGCGTATTTTCCGAGAAAAACGCGATTAAAGTTTCAGCATACTTGAAACAGTACCAAAACTGCAATTTTTCCCAATGCCGGCATCATTAAATTTCTTGTTTTTGATGCTAATTTTGGGACCAGTAGTCTGGAGAGGTCAGCGACGAAAATTTTGATTTTTTCTGATAACGCCAATCGATTCAGAATGGTCGTTTCATACCCCTTAGAAACCCCGAAGGGGCAAATAAGGCCCGAGAACGCGTATTTTCCGAGAAAAACGCGATTAAAGTTTCAGCATACTTGAAACAGTACCAAAACTGCAATTTTTCCCTATGCCGGCATCATTAAATTTCTTGTTTTTGATGCTAATTTTGGGACCAGTAGTCTGGAGAGGTCAGCGACGAAAATTTTGATTTTTTCTGATAACGCCAATCGATTCAGAATGGTCGTTTCATACCCCTTAGAAACCACGAAGGGGCAAATAAGGCCCGAGAACGCGTATTTTCCGAGAAAAACGTGATTAAAGTTTCAGCATACTTGAAACAGGATCAAAACTGCAATTTTTCCCAATGCCGGCATCATTAAATTTCTTGTTTTTGATGCTAATTTTGGGACCAGTAGTCTGGAGAGGTCAGCGACGAAAATTTTGATTTTTTCTGATAACGCCAATCGATTCAGAATGGTCGTTTCATACCCCTTAGAAACCCCGAAGGGGCAAATAAGGCCCGAGAACGCGTATTTTCCGAGAAAAACGCGATTAAAGTTTCAGCATACTTGAAACAGGACCAAAACTGCAATTTTTCCCAATGCCGGCATCATTAAATTTCTTGTTTTTGATGCTAATTTTGGGACCAGTAGTCTGGAGAGGTCAGCGACGAAAATTTTGATTTTTTCTGATAACGCCAATCGATTCAGAATGGTCGTTTCATACCCCTTAAAAACCCCGGAGGGGCAAATAAAACCCGAGAACGCGTATTTTCCGAGAAAAACGCGATTTAAGTTTCAGAATACTTGAAACAGTACCAAAACTGCAATTTTTCCCAATGACGGCATCATTAAATTTCTTGTTTTTGATGCTAATTTTGGGACCAGTAGTCTGGAGAGGTCAGCGACGAAAATTTTGATTTTTTCTGATAACGCCAATCGATTCAGAATGGTCGTTTCATAGCCCTTAGAAACCCCGAAGGGGCAAATAAGGCCCGAGAACGCGTATGTTCCGAGAAAAACGCGATTAAAGTTTCAGCATACTTGAAACAGTACCTAAACTGCAATTTTTCCCAATGCCGGCATCATTAAATTTCTTGTTTTTGATGCTAATTTTGGGACCAGTAGTCTGGAGAGGTCAGCGACGAAAATTTTGATTTTTGCTGATAACGCCAATCGATTCAGAATGGTCGTTTCATACCCCTTAGAAACCCCGAAGGGGCAAATAAGGCCCGAGAACGCGTATTTTCCGAGAAAAACGCGATTAAAGTTTCAGCATACTTGAAACAGTACCAAAACTGCAATTTTTCCCAATGACGGCATCATTAAATTTCTTGTTTTTGATGCTAATTTTGGGACCAGTAGTCTGGAGAGGTCAGCGACGAAAATTTTGATTTTTACTGGTAACGCCAATCGATTCAGAATGGTCGTTTCATACCCCTTAGAAACCCCGAAGGGGCAAATAAGGCCCGAGAACGCGTATTTTCCGAGAAAAACGCGATTAAAGTTTCAGCATACTTGAAACAGTACCAAAACTGCAATTTTTCCCAATGCCGGCATCATTAAATTTCTTGTTTTTGATGCTAATTTTGGGACCAGTAGTCTGGAGAGGTCAGCGACGAAAATTTTGATTTTTTCTGATAACGCCAATCGATTCAGAATGGTCGTTTCATACCCCTTAGAAACCCCGAAGGGGCAAATAAGGCCCGAGAACGCGTATTTTCCGAGAAAAACGCGATTAAAGTTTCAGCATACTTGAAACAGTACCAAAACTGCAATTTTTCCCTATGCCGGCATCATTAAATTTCTTGTTTTTGATGCTAATTTTGGGACCAGTAGTCTGGAGAGGTCAGCGACGAAAATTTTGATTTTTTCTGATAACGCCAATCGATTCAGAATGGTCGTTTCATACCCCTTAGAAACCCCGAAGGGGCAAATAAGGCCCGAGAACGCGTATTTTCCGAGAAAAACGTGATTAAAGTTTCAGCATACTTGAAACAGGATCAAAACTGCAATTTTTCCCAATGCCGGCATCATTAAATTTCTTGTTTTTTATGCTAATTTTGGGACCAGTAGTCTGGATAGGTCAGCGACGAAAATTTTGATTTTTTCTGATAACGCCAATCGATTCAGAATGGTCGTTTCATACCCCTTAGAAACCCCGAAGGGGCAAATAAGGCCCGAGAACGCGTATTTTCCGAGAAAAACGCGATTAAAGTTTCAGCATACTTGAAACAGTACCAAAACTGCAATTTTTCCCAATGCCGGCATCATTAAATTTCTTGTTTTTGATGCTAATTTTGGGACCAGTAGTCTGGAGAGGTCAGCGACGAAAATTTTGATTTTTTCTGATAACGCCAATCGATTCAGAATGGTCGTTTCATACCCCTTAGAAACCCAGAGGGGCAAATAAGGCCCGAGAACGCGTATTTTCCGAGAAAAACGCGATTAAAGTTTCAGCATACTTGAAACAGGACCAAAACTGCAATTTTTCCCAATGCCGGCATCATTAAATTTCTTGTTTTTGATGCTAATTTTGGGACCACTAGTCTGGAGAGGTCAGCGACGAATATTTTGATTTTTTCTGATAACGCCAATCGATTCAGAATGGTCGTTTCATACCCCTTAGAAACCCCGAAGGGGCAAATAAGGCCCGAGAACGCGTATTTTCCGAGAAAAACGCGATTAAAGTTTCAGCATACTTGAAACAGTACCAACCAAAACTGCAATTTTTCCCAATGCCGGCATCATTAAATTTCTTGTTTTTGATGCTAATTTTGGGACCAGTAGTCTGGAGAGGTCAGCGACGAAAATTTTGATTTTTTCTGATAACGCCAATCGATTCAGAAGGGTCGTTTCATACCCGTTAAAAACCCCGAAGGGGCAAATAAGGCCCGAGAACGCGTATTTTCCGAGAAAAACGCGATTAAAGTTTCAGCATACTTGAAACAGTACCAAAACTGCAATTTTTCCCTATGCCGGCATCATTAAATTTCTTGTTTTTGATGCTAATTTTGGGACCAGTAGTCTGGAGAGGTCAGCGACGAAAATTTTGATTTTTTCTGATAACGCCAATCGATTCAGAATGGTCGTTTCATACCCCTTAAAAACCCCGAAGGGGCAAATAAGGCCCGAGAACGCGTATTTTCCGAGAAAAACGCGATTAAAGTTTCAGCATACTTGAAACAGGACCAAAACTGCAATTTTTCCCAATGCCGGCATCATTAAATTTCTTGTTTTTTATGCTAATTTTGGGACCAGTAGTCTGGAGAGGTCAGCGACGAAAATTTTGATTTTTTCTGATAACGCCAATCGATTCAGAATGGTCGTTTCATACCCCTTAGAAACCCCGAAGGGGCAAATAAGGCCCGAGAACGCGTATTTTCCGAGAAAAACGCGATTAAAGTTTCAGCATACTTGAAACAGTACCAAAACTGCAATTTTTCCCAATGCCGGCATCATTAAATTTCTTGTTTTTGATGCTAATTTTGGGACCAGTAGTCTGGAGAGGTCAGCGACGAAAATTTTGATTTTTTCTGATAACGCCAATCGATTCAGAATGGTCGTTTCATACCCCTTAGAAACCCAGAGGGGCAAATAAGGCCCGAGAACGCGTATTTTCCGAGAAAAACGCGATTAAAGTTTCAGCATACTTGAAACAGGACCAAAACTGCAATTTTTCCCAATGCCGGCATCATTAAATTTCTTGTTTTTGATGCTAATTTTGGGACCACTAGTCTGGAGAGGTCAGCGACGAATATTTTGATTTTTTCTGATAACGCCAATCGATTCAGAATGGTCGTTTCATACCCCTTAGAAACCCCGAAGGGGCAAATAAGGCCCGAGAACGCGTATTTTCCGAGAAAAACGCGATTAAAGTTTCAGCATACTTGAAACAGTACCAACCAAAACTGCAATTTTTCCCAATGCCGGCATCATTAAATTTCTTGTTTTTGATGCTAATTTTGGGACCAGTAGTCTGGAGAGGTCAGCGACGAAAATTTTGATTTTTTCTGATAACGCCAATCGATTCAGAAGGGTCGTTTCATACCCGTTAAAAACCCCGAAGGGGCAAATAAGGCCCGAGAACGCGTATTTTCCGAGAAAAACGCGATTAAAGTTTCAGCATACTTGAAACAGTACCAAAACTGCAATTTTTCCCTATGCCGGCATCATTAAATTTCTTGTTTTTGATGCTAATTTTGGGACCAGTAGTCTGGAGAGGTCAGCGACGAAAATTTTGATTTTTTCTGATAACGCCAATCGATTCAGAATGGTCGTTTCATACCCCTTAAAAACCCCGAAGGGGCAAATAAGGCCCGAGAACGCGTATTTTCCGAGAAAAACGCGATTAAAGTTTCAGCATACTTGAAACAGGACCAAAACTGCAATTTTTCCCAATGCCGGCATCATTAAATTTCTTGTTTTTTATGCTAATTTTGGGACCAGTAGTCTGGAGAGGTCAGCGACGAAAATTTTGATTTTTTCTGATAACGCCAATCGATTCAGAATGGTCGTTTCATACCCCTTAGAAACCCCGAAGGGGCAAATAAGGCCCGAGAACGCGTATTTTCCGAGAAAAACGCGATTAAAGTTTCAGCATACTTGAAACAGTACCAAAACTGCAATTTTTCCCAATGCCGGCATCATTAAATTTCTTGTTTTTGATGCTAATTTTGGGACCAGTAGTCTGGAGAGGTCAGCGACGAAAATTTTGATTTTTTCTGATAACGCCAATCGATTCAGAATGGTCGTTTCATACCCCTTAGAAACCCCGAAGGGGCAAATAAGGCCCGAGAACGCGAATTTTCCGAGAAAAACGCGATTAAAGTTTCAGCATACTTGAAACAGTACCAAAACTGCAATTTTTCCCAATGCCGGCATCATTAAATTTCTTGTTTTTGATGCTAATTTTGGGACCAGTAGTCTGGAGAGGTCAGCGACGAAAATTTTGATTTTTTCTGATAACGCCAATCGATTCAGAATGGTCGTTTCATACCCCTTAGAAACCCCGAAGGGGCAAATAAAGCCCGAGAACGCGTATTTTCCGAGAAAAACGCGATTAAAGTTTCAGCATACTTGAAACAGTACCAAAACTGCAATTTTTCCCAATGCCGGCATCATTAAATTTCTTGTTTTTGATGCTAATTTTGGGACCAGTAGTCTGGAGAAGTCAGCGACGAAAATTTTGATTTTTTCTGATAACGCCAATCGATTCAGAAGGGTCGTTTCATACCCCTTAAAAACCCCGAAGGGGCAAATAAGGCCCGAGAACGCGTATTTTCCGAGAAAAACGCGATTAAAGTTTCAGCATACTTGAAACAGTACCAAAACTGCAATTTTTCCCAATGCCGGCATCATTAAATTTCTTGTTTTTGATGCTAATTTTGGGACCAGTAGTCTGGAGAGGTCAGCGACGAAAATTTTGATTTTTTCTGATAACGCCAATCGATTCAGAATGGTCGTTTCATACCCCTTAGAAACCCCGAATGGGCAAATAAGGCCCGAGAACGCGTATTTTCCGAGAAAAACGCGATTAAAGTTTCAGCATACTTGAAACAGTACCAAAACTGCAATTTTTCCCAATGCCGGCATCATTAAATTTCTTGTTTTTCATGCTAATTTTGGGACCAGTAGTCTGGAGAGGTCAGCGACGAAAATTTTGATTTTTTCTGATAACGCCAATCGATTCAGAATGGTCGTCTCATACCCCTTAGAAACCCCGAAGGGGCAAATAAGGCCCGAGAACGCGTATTTTCCGAGAAAAACGCGATTAAAGTTTCAGCATACTTGAAACAGTACCAAAACTGCAATTTTTCCCAATGCCGGCATCATTAAATTTCTTGTTTTTGATGCTAATTTTGGGACCAGTAGTCTGGAGAGGTCAGCGACGAAAATTTTGATTTTTTCTGATAACGCCAATCGATTCAGAATGGTCGTTTCATACCCCTTAGAAACCCCGAAGGGGCAAATAAAGCCCGAGAACGCGTATTTTCCGAGAAAAACGCGATTAAAGTTTCAGCATACTTGAAACAGTACCAAAACTGCAATTTTTCCCAATGCCGGCATCATTAAATTTCTTGTTTTTGATGCTAATTTTGGGACCAGTAGTCTGGAGAAATCAGCGACGAAAATTTTGATTTTTTCTGATAACGCCAATCGATTCAGAATGGTCGTTTCATACCCCTTAGAAACCCTGAAGGGGCAAATAAGGCCCGAGAACGCGTATTTTCCGAGAAAAACGCGATTAAAGTTTCAGCATACTTGAAACAGTACCAAAACTGCAATTTTTCCCAATGCCGGCATCATTAAATTTCTTGTTTTTGATGCTAATTTTGGGACCAGTAGTCTGGAGAAGTCAGCGACGAAAATTTTGATTTTTTCTGATAACGCCAATCGATTCAGAAGGGTCGTTTCATACCCCTTAAAAACCCCGAAGGGGCAAATAAGGCCCGAGAACGCGTATTTTCCGAGAAAAACGCGATTAAAGTTTCAGCATACTTGAAACAGTACCAAAACTGCAATTTTTCCCAATGCCGGCATCATTAAATTTCTTGTTTTTGATGCTAATTTTGGGACCAGTAGTCTGGAGAGGTCAGCGACGAAAATTTTGATTTTTTCTGATAACGCCAATCGATTCAGAATGGTCGTTTCATACCCCTTAGAAACCCCGAATGGGCAAATAAGGCCCGAGAACGCGTATTTTCCGAGAAAAACGCGATTAAAGTTTCAGCATACTTGAAACAGTACCAAAACTGCAATTTTTCCCAATGCCGGCATCATTAAATTTCTTGTTTTTCATGCTAATTTTGGGACCAGTAGTCTGGAGAGGTCAGCGACGAAAATTTTGATTTTTTCTGATAACGCCAATCGATTCAGAATGGTCGTTTCATACCCCTTAGAAACCCCGAAGGGGCAAATAAGGCCCGAGAACGCGTATTTTCCGAGAAAAACGCGATTAAAGTTTCAGCATACTTGAAACAGTACCAAAACTGCAATTTTTCCCAGTGCCGGCATCATTAAATTTCTTGTTTTTGATGCTAATTTTGGGACCAGTAGTCTGGAGAGGTCAGCGACGAAAATTTTGATTTTTTCTGATAACGCCAATCGATTCAGAATGGTCGTTTCATACCCCTTAGAAACCCCGAAGGGGCAAATAAAGCCCGAGAACGCGTATTTTCCGAGAAAAACGCGATTAAAGTTTCAGCATACTTGAAACAGTACCAAAACTGCAATTTTTCCCAATGCCGGCATCATTAAATTTCTTGTTTTTGATGCTAATTTTGGGACCAGTAGTCTGGAGAAGTCAGCGACGAAAATTTTGATTTTTTCTGATAACGCCAATCGATTCAGAATGGTCGTTTCATACCCCTTAGAAACCCCGAAGGGGCAAATAAAGCCCGAGAACGCGTATTTTCCGAGAAAAACGCGATTAAAGTTTCAGCATACTTGAAACAGTACCAAAACTGCAATTTTTCCCAATGCCGGCATCATTAAATTTCTTGTTTTTGATGCTAATTTTGGGACCAGTAGTCTGGAGAAGTCAGCGACGAAAATTTTGATTTTGTCTGATAACGCCAATCGATTCAGAAGGGTCGTTTCATACCCCTTAAAAACCCCGAAGGGGCAAATAAGGCCCGAGAA
The DNA here is from genome assembly GCA_964036015.1 of Leptarthrus brevirostris. Lineage (NCBI taxonomy): Eukaryota > Metazoa > Arthropoda > Insecta > Diptera > Asilidae > Leptarthrus > Leptarthrus brevirostris. The sequence goes on from OZ038374.1 coordinate 95,262,143, forward strand.
CGCGTATTTTCCGAGAAAAACGCGATTAAAGTTTCAGCATACTTGAAACAGTACCAAAACTGCAATTTTTCCCAATGCCGGCATCATTAAATTTCTTGTTTTTGATGCTAATTTTGGGACCAGTAGTCTGGAGAGGTCAGCGACGAAAATTTTGATTTTTTCTGATAACGCCAATCGATTCAGAATGGTCGTTTCATACCCCTTAGAAACCCCGAAGGGGCAAATAAAGCCCGAGAACGCGTATTTTCCGAGAAAAACGCGATTAAAGTTTCAGCATACTTGAAACAGTACCAAAACTGCAATTTTTCCCAATGCCGGCATCATTAAATTTCTTGTTTTTGATGCTAATTTTGGGACCAGTAGTCTGGAGAAGTCAGCGACGAAAATTTTGATTTTTTCTGATAACGCCAATCGATTCAGAATGGTCGTTTCATACCCCTTAGAAACCCCGAAGGGGCAAATAAAGCCCGAGAACGCGTATTTTCCGAGAAAAACGCGATTAAAGTTTCAGCATACTTGAAACAGTACCAAAACTGCAATTTTTCCCAATGCCGGCATCATTAAATTTCTTGTTTTTGATGCTAATTTTGGGACCAGTAGTCTGGAGAAGTCAGCGACGAAAATTTTGATTTTTTCTGATAACGCCAATCGATTCAGAAGGGTCGTTTCATACCCCTTAAAAACCCCGAAGGGGCAAATAAGGCCCGAGAACGCGTATTTTCCGAGAAAAACGCGATTAAAGTTTCAGCATACTTGAAACAGTACCAAAACTGCAATTTTTCCCAATGCCGGCATCATTAAATTTCTTGTTTTTGATGCTAATTTTGGGACCAGTAGTCTGGAGAGGTCAGCGACGAAAATTTTGATTTTTTCTGATAACGCCAATCGATTCAGAATGGTCGTTTCATACCCCTTAGAAACCCCGAATGGGCAAATAAGGCCCGAGAACGCGTATTTTCCGAGAAAAACGCGATTAAAGTTTCAGCATACTTGAAACAGTACCAAAACTGCAATTTTTCCCAATGCCGGCATCATTAAATTTCTTGTTTTTCATGCTAATTTTGGGACCAGTAGTCTGGAGAGGTCAGCGACGAAAATTTTGATTTTTTCTGATAACGCCAATCGATTCAGAATGGTCGTTTCATACCCCTTAGAAACCACGAAGGGGCAAATAAAGCCCGAGAACGCGTATTTTCCGAGAAAAACGCGATTAAAGTTTCAGCATACTTGAAACAGTACCAAAACTGCAATTTTTCCCAATGCCGGCATCATTAAATTTCTTGTTTTTGATGCTAATTTTGGGACCAGTAGTCTGGAGAAGTCAGCGACGAAAATTTTGATTTTTTCTGATAACGCCAATCGATTCAGAAGGGTCGTTTCATACCCCTTAAAAACCCCGAAGGGGCAAATAAGGCCCGAGAACGCGTATTTTCCGAGAAAACCGCGATTAAAGTTTCAGCATACTTGAAACAGTACCAAAACTGCAATTTTTCCCAATGCCGGCATCATTAAATTTCTTGTTTTTGATGCTAATTTTGGGACCAGTAGTTTGGAGAGGTCAGCGACGAAAATTTTGATTTTTTCTGATAACGCCAATCGATTCAGAAGGGTCGTTTCATACCCCTTAAAAACCCCGAAGGGGCAAATAAGGCCCGAGAACGCGTATTTTCCGAGAAAAACGCGATTAAAGTTTCAGCATACTTGAAACAGTACCAAAACTGCAATTTTTCCCAATGCCGGCATCATTAAATTTCTTGTTTTTCATGCTAATTTTGGGACCAGTAGTCTGGAGAGGTCAGCGACGAAAATTTTGATTTTTTTCTGATAACGCCAATCGATTCAGAATGGTCGCATACGCGATTAAAGTTTCAGCATACTTGAAACAGTACCAAAACTGCAATTTTTCCCAATGCCGGCATCATTAAATTTCTTGTTTTTGATGCTAATTTTGGGACCAGTTCTCTGGAGAGGTCAGCGACGAAAATTTTGATTTTTTCTGATAACGCCAATCGATTCAGAAGGGTCGTTTCATACCCCTTAAAAACCCCGAAGGGGCAAATAAGGCCCGAGAACGCGTATTTTCCGAGAAAAACGCGATTAAAGTTTCAGCATACTTGAAACAGTACCAAAACTGCAATTTTTCCCAATGCCGGCATCATTAAATTTCTTGTTTTTGATGCTAATTTTGGGACCAGTAGTCTGGAGAGGTCAGCGACGAAAATTTTGACTTTTTCTGATAACGCCAATCGATTCAGAAGGGTCGTTTCATACCCCTTAGAAACTACGAAGGGGCAAATAAGGCCCGAGAACGCGTATTTTCCGAGAAAAACGCGATTAAAGTTTCAGCATACTTGAAACAGTACCAAGACTGCAATTTTTCCCAATGCCGGCATCATTAAATTTCTTGTTTTTCATGCTAATTTTGGGACCAGTAGTCTGGAGAGGTCAGCGACGAAAATTTTGATTTTTTCTGATAACGCCAATCGATTCAGAATGGTCGTTTCATACCCCTTAGAAACCCCGAAGGGGCAAATAAGGCCCGAGAACGCGTATTTTCCGAGAAAAACGCGATTAAAGTTTCAGCATACTTGAAACAGTACCAAGACTGCAATTTTTCCCAATGCCGGCATCATTAAATTTCTTGTTTTTCATGCTAATTTTGGGACCAGTAGTCTGGAGAGGTCAGCGACGAAAATTTTGATTTTTTCTGATAACGCCAATCGATTCAGAATGGTCGTTTCATACCCCTTAGAAACCCCGAAGGGGCAAATAAGGCCCGAGAACGCGTATTTTCCGAGAAAAACGCGATTAAAGTTTCAGCATACTTGAAACAGTACCAAAACTGCAATTTTTCCCAATGCCGGCATCATTTAATTTCTTGTTTTTGATGCTAATTTTGGGACCAGTAGTTTGGAGAGGTCAGCGACGAAAATTTTGATTTTTTCTGATAACGCCAATCGATTCAGAATGGTCGTTTCATACCCCTTAGAAACCCCGAAGGGGCAAATAAGGCCCGAGAACGCGTATTTTCCGAGAAAAACGCGATTAAAGTTTCAGCATACTTGAAACAGTACCAAGACTGCAATTTTTCCCAATGCCGGCATCATTAAATTTCTTGTTTTTCATGCTAATTTTGGGACCAGTAGTCTGGAGAGGTCAGCGACGAAAATTTTGATTTTTTCTGATAACGCCAATCGATTCAGAATGGTCGTTTCATACCCCTTAGAAACCCCGAAGGGGCAAATAAGGCCCGAGAACGCGTATTTTCCGAGAAAAACGCGATTAAAGTTTCAGCATACTTGAAACAGTACCAAAACTGCAATTTTTCCCAATGCCGGCATCATTAAATTTCTTGTTTTTGATGCTAATTTTGGGACCAGTAGTCTGGAGAGGTCAGCGACGAAAATTTTGATTTTTTCTGATAACGCCAATCGATTCAGAAGGGTCGTTTCATACCCCTTAAAAACCCCGAAGGGGCAAATAAGGCCCGAGAACGCGTATTTTCCGAGAAAAACGCGATTAAAGTTTCAGCATACTTGAAACAGTACCAAAACTGCAATTTTTCCCAATGCCGGCATCATTAAATTTCTTGTTTTTCATGCTAATTTTGGGACCAGTAGTCTGGAGAGGTCAGCGACGAAAATTTTGATTTTTTCTGATAACGCCAATCGATTCAGAATGGTCGTTTCATACCCCTAAGAAACCCCGAAGGGGCAAATAAGGCCCGAGAACGCGTATTTTCCGAGAAAAACGCGATTAAAGTTTCAGCATACTTGAAACAGTACCAAAACTGCAATTTTTCCCAATGCCGGCATCATTAAATTTCTTGTTTTTGATGCTAATTTTGGGACCAGTAGTCTGGAGAGGTCAGCGACGAAAATTTTGATTTTTTCTGATAACGCCCATCGATTCAGAAGGGTCGTTTCATACCCCTTAAAAACCCCGAAGGGGCAAATAAGGCCCGAGAACGCGTATTTTCCGAGAAAAACGCGATTAAAGTTTCAGCATACTTGAAACAGTACCAAAACTGCAATTTTTCCCAATGCCGGCATCATTAAATTTCTTGTTTTTCATGCTAATTTTGGGACCAGTAGTCTGGAGAGGTCAGCGACGAAAATTTTGATTTTTTCTGATAACGCCAATCGATTCAGAATGGTCGTTTCATTCCCCTTAGAAACCCCGAAGGGGCAAATAAGGCCCGAGAACGCGTATTTTCCGAGAAAAACGCGATTAAAGTTTCAGCATACTTGAAACAGTACCAAAACTGCAATTTTTCCCAAGCCGGCATCATTAAATTTCTTGTTTTTGATGCTAATTTTGGGACCAGTAGTCTGGAGAGGTCAGCGACGAAAATTTTGATTTTTTCTGATAACGCCAATCGATTCAGAATGGTCGTTTCATACCCCTTAGAAACCCCGAAGGGGCAAATAAAGCCCGAGAACGCGTATTTTCCGAGAAAAACGCGATTAAAGTTTCAGCATACTTGAAACAGTACCAAAACTGCAATTTTTCCCAATGCCGGCATCATTAAATTTCTTGTTTTTGATGCTAATTTTGGGACCAGTAGTCTGGAGAAGTCAGCGACGAAAATTTTGATTTTTTCTGATAACGCCAATCGATTCAGAAGGGTCGTTTCATACCCCTTAAAAACCCCGAAGGGGCAAATAAGGCCCGAGAACGCGTATTTTCCGAGAAAAACGCGATTAAAGTTTCAGCATACTTGAAACAGTACCAAAACTGCAATTTTTCCCAATGCCGGCATCATTAAATTTCTTGTTTTTGATGCTAATTTTGGGACCAGTAGTCTGGAGAGGTCAGCGACGAAAATTTTAATTTTTTCTGATAACGCCAATCGATTCAGAATGGTCGTTTCATACCCCTTAGAAACCCCGAAGGGGCAAATAAGGCCCGAGAACGCGTATTTTCCGAGAAAAACGCGATTAAAGTTTCAGCATACTTGAAACAGTACCAAAACTGCAATTTTTCCCAATGCCGGCATCATTAAATTTCTTGTTTTTCATGCTAATTTTGGGACCAGTAGTCTGGAGAGGTCAGCGACGAAAATTTTGATTTTTTCTGATAACGCCAATCGATTCAGAATGGTCGTTTTATACCCCTTAGAAACCCCGAAGGGGGCAAATAAGGCCCGAGAACGCGTATTTTCCGAGAAAAACGCGATTAAAGTTTCAGCATACTTGAAACAGTACCAAAACTGCAATTTTTCCCAATGCCGGCATCATTAAATTTCTTGTTTTTGATGCTAATTTTGGGACCAGTAGTCTGGAGAAGTCAGCGACGAAAATTTTGATTTTTTCTGATAACGCCAATCGATTCAGAAGGGTCGTTTCATACCCCTTAAAAACCCCGAAGGGGCAAATAAGGCCCGAGAACGCGTATTTTCCGAGAAAAACGCGATTAAAGTTTCAGCATACTTGAAACAGTACCAAAACTGCAATTTTTCCCAATGCCGGCATCATTAAATTTCTTGTTTTTGATGCTAATTTTGGGACCAGTAGTCTGGAGAGGTCAGCGACGAAAATTTTGATTTTTTCTGATAACGCCAATCGATTCAGAAGGGTCTTTCATACCCCTTAAAAACCCCGAAGGGGCAAATAAGGCCCGAGAACGCGTATTTTCCGAGAAAAACGCGATTAAAGTTTCAGCATACTTGAAACAGTACCAAAACTGCAATTTTTCCCAATGCCGACATCATTAAATTTCTTGTTTTTGATGCTAATTTTGGGACCAGTAGTCTGGAGAGGTCAGCGACGAAAATTTTGATTTTTTCTGATAACGCCAATCGATTCAGAATGCTCGTTTCATACCCCTTAGAAACCCCGAAGGGGCAAATAAGGCCCTAAAACGCGTATTTTCCGAGAAAAACGCGATTAAAGTTTCAGCATACTTGAAACAGTACCAAAACTGCAATTTTTCCCAATGCCGACATCATTAGATTTCTTGTTTTTGATGCTAATTTTGGGACCATAAGTCTGGAGAGGTCAGCGACGAAAATTCTGATTTTTTCTGATAACGCCAATCGATTCAGAATGGTCGTTTCATACCCCTTAGAAACCCCGAAGGGGCAAATAATGCCCGAGAACGCGTATTTTCCGAGAAAAACGCGATTAAAGTTTCAGCATACTTGAAAAGGTACCAAAACTGCAATTTTTCCCAATGCCGGCATCATTAAATTTCTTGTTTTTGATGCTAATTTTGGGACCAGTAGTCTGGAGAGGTCAGCGACGAAAATTTTGATTTTTTCTGATAACGCCAATCGATTCAGAATGGTCGTTTCATACCCCTTAGAAACCCCGAAGGGGCAAATAAGGCCCGAGAACGCGTATTTTCCGAGAAAAACGCGATTAAAGTTTCAGCATACTTGAAACAGGACCAAAACTGCAATTTTTCCCAATGCCGGCGTCATTAAATTTCTTGTTTTTGATGCTAATTTTGGGACCAGTAGTCTGGAGAGGTCAGCGACGAAAATTTTGATTTTTTCTGATAACGCCAATCGATTCAGAATGGTCGTTTCATACCCCTTAGAAACCCCGAAGGGGCAAATAAGGCCCGAGAACGCGTATTTTCCGAGAAAAACGCGATTAAAGTTTCAGCATACTTGAAACAGTACCAAAACTGCAATTTTTCCCTATGCCGGCATCATTAAATTTCTTGTTTTTGATGCTAATTTTGGGACCAGTAGTCTGGAGAGGTCAGCGACGAAAATTTTGATTTTTTCTGATAACGCCAATCGATTCAGAATGGTCGTTTCATACCCCTTAGAAACCCCGAAGGGGCAAATAAGGCCCGAGAACGCGTATTTTCCGAGAAAAACGCGATTAAAGTTTCAGCATACTTGAAACAGTACCAAAACTGCAATTTTTCCCAATGCCGGCATCATTAAATTTCTTGTTTTTGATGCTAATTTTGGGACCAGTAGTCTGGAGAGGTCAGCGACGAAAATTTTGATTTTTACTGATAACGCCAATCGATTCAGAATGGTCGTTTCATACCCCTTAGAAACCCCGAAGGGGCAAATAAGGCCCGAGAACGCGTATTTTCCGAGAAAAACGCGATTAAAGTTTCAGCATACTTGAAACAGTACCAAAACTGCAATTTTTCCCAATGCCGGCATCATTAAATTTCTTGTTTTTGATGCTAATTTTGGGACCAGTAGTCTGGAGAGGTCAGCGACGAAAATTTTGATTTTTTCTGATAACGCCAATCGATTCAGAATGGTCGTTTCATACCCCTTAGAAACCCCGAAGGGGCAAATAAGGCCCGAGAACGCGTATTTTCCGAGAAAAACGCGATTAAAGTTTCAGCATACTTGAAACAGTACCAAAACTGCAATTTTTCCCTATGCCGGCATCATTAAATTTCTTGTTTTTGATGCTAATTTTGGGACCAGTAGTCTGGAGAGGTCAGCGACGAAAATTTTGATTTTTTCGGATAACGCCAATCGATTCAGAATGGTCGGTTCATACCCCTTAGAAACCCCGAAGGGGCAAATAAGGCCCGAGAACGCGTATTTTCCGAGAAAAACGCGATTAAAGTTTCAGCATACCTGAAACAGTACTAAAACTGCAATTTTTCCCAATGCCGGCATCATTAAATTTCTTGTTTTTGATGCTAATTTTGGGACCAGTAGTCTGGAGAGGTCAGCGACGAAAATTTTGATTTTTTCTGATAACGCCAATCGATTCAGAATGGTCGTTTCATACCCCTTAGAAACCCCGAAGGGGCAAATAAGGCCCGAGAACGCGTATTTTCCGAGAAAAACGCGATTAAAGTTTCAGCATACTTGAAACAGTACCAAAACTGCAATTTTTCCCAATGCCGGCATCATTAAATTTCTTGTTTTTGATGCTAATTTTGGGACCAGTAGTCTGGAGAGGTCAGCGACGAAAATTTTGATTTTTTCTGATAACGCCAATCGATTCAGAATGGTCGTTTCATACCCCTTAGAAACCCCGAAGGGGCAAATAAGGCCCGAGAACGCGTATTTTCCGAGAAAAACGCGATTAAAGTTTCAGCATACTTGAAACAGGACCAAAACTGCAATTTTTCCCAATGCCGGCATCATTAAATTTCTTGTTTTTGATGCTAATTTTGGGACCAGTAGTCTGGAGAGGTCAGCGACGAAAATTTTGATTTTTTCTGATAACGCCAATCGATTCAGAATAGTCGTTTCATACCCCTTAGAAACCCCGAAGGGGCAAATAAGGCCCGAGAACGCGTATTTTCCGAGAAAAACGCGATTAAAATTTCAGCATACCTGAAACAGTACTAAAACTGCAATTTTTCCCAATGCCGGCATCATTAAATTTCTTGTTTTTGATGCTAATTTTGGGACCAGAAGTCTGGAGAGGTCAGCGACGAAAATTTTGATTTTTTCTGATAACGCCAATCGATTCAGAATGGTCGTTTCATACCCCTTAGAAACCCCGAAGGGGCAAATAAAGCCCGAGAACGCGTATTTTCCGAGAAAAACGCGATTAAAGTTTCAGCATACTTGAAACAGTACCAAAACTGCAATTTTTCCCAATGCCGGCATCATTAAATTTCTTGTTTTTGATGCTAATTTTGGGACCAGTAGTCTGGAGAGGTCAGCGACGAAAATTTTGATTTTTTCGGATAACGCCAATCGATTCAGAATGGTCGGTTCATACCCCTTAGAAACCCCGAAGGGGCAAATAAGGCCCGAGAACGCGTATTTTCCGAGAAAAACGCGATTAAAGTTTCAGCATACCTGAAACAGTACTAAAACTGCAATTTTTCCCAATGCCGGCATCATTAAATTTCTTGTTTTTGATGCTAATTTTGGGACCAGTAGTCTGGAGAGGTCAGCGACGAAAATTTTGATTTTTTCTGATAACGCCAATCGATTCAGAATGGTCGTTTCATACCCCTTAGAAACCCCGAAGGGGCAAATAAGGCCCGAGAACGCGTATTTTCCGAGAAAAACGCGATTAAAGTTTCAGCATACTTGAAACAGTACCAAAACTGCAATTTTTCCCAATGCCGGCATCATTAAATTTCTTGTTTTTGATGCTAATTTTGGGACCAGTAGTCTGGAGAGGTCAGCGACGAAAATTTTGATTTTTTCTGATAACGCCAATCGATTCAGAATGGTCGTTTCATACCCCTTAGAAACCCCGAAGGGGCAAATAAGGCCCGAGAACGCGTATTTTCCGAGAAAAACGCGATTAAAGTTTCAGCATACTTGAAACAGTACCAAAACTGCAATTTTTCCCAATGCCGGCATCATTAAATTTCTTGTTTTTGATGCTAATTTTGGGACCAGTAGTCTGGAGAGGTCAGCGACGAAAATTTTGATTTTTTCTGATAACGCCAATCGATTCAGAATGGTCGTTTCATACCCCTTAGAAACCCCGAAGGGGCAAATAAGGCCCGAGAACGCGTATTTTCCGAGAAAAACGCGATTAAAGTTTCAGCATACTTGAAACAGGACCAAAACTGCAATTTTTCCCAATGCCGGCATCATTAAATTTCTTGTTTTTGATGCTAATTTTGGGACCAGTAGTCTGGAGAGGTCAGCGACGAAAATTTTGATTTTTTCTGATAACGCCAATCGATTCAGAATAGTCGTTTCATACCCCTTAGAAACCCCGAAGGGGCAAATAAGGCCCGAGAACGCGTATTTTCCGAGAAAAACGCGATTAAAGTTTCAGCGTACCTGAAACAGTACTAAAACTGCAATTTTTCCCAATGCCGGCATCATTAAATTTCTTGTTTTTGATGCTAATTTTGGGACCAGTAGTCTGGAGAGGTCAGCGACGAAAATTTTGATTTTTTCTGATAACGCCAATCGATTCAGAATGGTCGTTTCATACCCCTTAGAAACCCCGAAGGGGCAAATAAGGCCCGAGAACGCGTATTTTCCGAGAAAAACGCGATTAAAGTTTCAGCATACTTGAAACAGTACCAAAACTGCAATTTTTCCCAATGCCGGCATCATTAAATTTCTTGTTTTTGTTGCTAATTTTGGGACCAGTAGTCTGGAGAGGTCAGCGACGAAAATTTTGATTTTTTCTGATAACGCCAATCGATTCAGAATGGTCGTTTCATACCCCTTAGAAACGCCGAAGGGGCAAATAAGGCCCGAGAACGCGTATTTTCCGAGAAAAACGCGATTAAAGTTTCAGCATACTTGAAACAGTACCAAAACTGCAATTTTTCCCAATGCCGGCATCATTAAATTTCTTGTTTTTGATGCTAATTTTGGGACCAGTAGTCTGGAGAGGTCAGCGACGAAAATTTTGATTTTTTCTGATAACGCCAATCGATTCAGAATGGTCGTTTCATACCCCTTAGAAACCCCGAAGGGGCAAATAAGGCCCGAGAACGCGTATTTTCCGAGAAAAACGCGATTAAAGTTTCAGCATACCTGAAACAGTACTAAAACTGCAATTTTTCCCAATGCCGGCATCATTAAATTTCTTGTTTTTGATGCTAATTTTGGGACCAGTAGTCTGGAGAGGTCAGCGACGAAAATTTTGATTTTTTCGGATAACGCCAATCGATTCAGAATGGTCGGTTCATACCCCTTAGAAACCCCGAAGGGACAAATAAGGCCCGAGAACGCGTATTTTCCGAGAAAAACGCGATTAAAGTTTCAATGTACTTGAAACAGTACCAAAACTGCAATTTTTCCCAATGCCGGCATCATTAAATTTCTTGTTTTTGATGCTAATTTTGGGACCAGTAGTCTGGAGAGGTCAGCGACGAAAATTTTGATTTTTTCTGATAACGCCAATCGATTCAGAATGGTCGTTTCATACCCCTTAGAAACCCCGAAGGGGCAAATAAGGCCCGAGAACGCGTATTTTCCGAGAAAAACGCGATTAAAGTTTCAGCATACTTGAAACAGTACCAAAACTGCAATTTTTCCCAATGCCGGCATCATTAAATTTCTTGTTTTTGATGCTAATTTTGGGACCAGTAGTCTGGAGAGGTCAGCGACGAAAATTTTGATTTTTTCTGATAACGCCAATCGATTCAGAATGGTCGTTTCATACCCCTTAGGAACCCCGAAAGGGGCAAATAAGGCCCGAGAACGCGTATTTTCCGAGAAAAACGCGATTAAAGTTTCAGCATACTTGAAACAGTACCAAAACTGCAATTTTTCCCAATGCCGGCATCATTAAATTTCTTGTTTTTGATGCTAATTTTGGGACCAGTAGTCTGGAGAGGTCAGCGACGAAAATTTTGATTTTTTCTGATAACGCCAATCGATTCAGAATGGTCGTTTCATACCCCTTAGAAACCCCGAAGGGGCAAATAAGGCCCGAGAACGCGTATTTTCCGAGAAAAACGCGATTAAAGTTTCAGCATACTTGAAACAGTACCAAAACTGCAATTTTTCCCAATGCCGGCATCATTAAATTTCTTGTTTTTGATGCTAATTTTGGGACCAGTAGTCTGGAGAGGTCAGCGACGAAAATTTTGATTTTTTCTGATAACGCCAATCGATTCAGAATGGTCGTTTCATACCCCTTAGAAACCCCGAAGGGGCAAATAAGGCCCGAGAACGCGTATTTTCCGAGAAAAACGCGATTAAAGTTTCAGCATACTTGAAACAGTACCAAAACTGCAATTTTTCCCAATGCCGGCATCATTAAATTTCTTGTTTTTCATGCTAATTTTGGGAACAGTAGTCTGGAGAGGTCAGCGACGAAAATTTTGATTTTTTCTGATAACGCCAATCGATTCAGAATGGTCGTTTCATACCCCTTAGAAACCCCGAAGGGGGCAAATAAGGCCCGAGAACGCGTATTTTCCGAGAAAAACGCGATTAAAGTTTCAGCATACTTGAAACAGTACCAAAACTGCAATTTTTCCCAATGCCGGCATCATTAAATTTCTTGTTTTTGATGCTAATTTTGGGACCACTAGTCCGAAGAGGTCAGCGACGAAAATTTTGATTTTTTCTGATAACGCCAATCGATTCAGAATGGTCGTTTCATACCCCTTAGAAACCCCGAAGGGGCAAATAAGGCCCGAGAACGCGTATTTTCCGAGAAAAACGCGATTAAAGTTTCAGCATACTTGAAACAGTACCAAAACTGCAATTTTTCCCAATGCCGGCATCATTAAATTTCTTGTTTTTCATGCTAATTTTGGGAACAGTAGTCTGGAGAGGTCAGCGACGAAAATTTTGATTTTTTCTGATAACGCCAATCGATTCAGAATGGTCGTTTCATACCCCTTAGAAACCCCGAAGGGGGCAAATAAGGCCCGAGAACGCGTATTTTCCGAGAAAAACGCGATTAAAGTTTCAGCATACTTGAAACAGTACCAAAACTGCAATTTTTCCCAATGCCGGCATCATTAAATTTCTTGTTTTTGATGCTAATTTTGGGACCAGTAGTCTGGAGAGGTCAGCGACGAAAATTTTGATTTTTTCTGATAACGCCAATCGATTCAGAATGGTCGTTTCATACCCCTTAGAAACCCCGAAGGGGCAAATAAGGCCCGAGAACGCGTATTTTCCGAGAAAAACGCGATTAAAGTTTCAGCATACTTGAAACAGTACCAAAACTGCAATTTTTCCCAATGCCGGCATCATTAAATTTCTTGTTTTTGATGCTAATTTTGGGACCAGTAGTCTGGAGAGGTCAGCGACGAAAATTTTGATTTTTTCTGATAACGCCAATCGATTCAGAATGGTCGTTTCATACCCCTTAGAAACCCCGAAGGGGCAAATAAGGCCCGAGAACGCGTATTTTCCGAGAAAAACGCGATTAAAGTTTCAGCATACTTGAAACAGTACCAAAACTGCAATTTTTCCCAATGCCGGCATCATTAAATTTCTTGTTTTTGATGCTAATTTTGGGACCAGTAGTCTGGTGAGGTCAGCGACGAAAATTTTGATTTTTTCTGATAACGCCAATCGATTCAGAATGGTCGTTTCATACCCCTTAGAAACCCCGAAGGGGCAAATAAGGCCCGAGAACGCGTATTTTCCGAGAAAAACGCGATTAAAGTTTCAGCATACTTGAAACAGTACCAAAACTGCAATTTTTCCCAATGCCGGCATCATTAAATTTCTTGTTTTTGATGCTAATTTTGGGACCAGTAGTCTGGAGAGGTCAGCGACGAAAATTTTGATTTTTTCTGATAACGCCAATCGATTCAGAATGGTCGTTTCATACCCCTTAGAAACCCCGAAGGGGCAAATAAGGCCCGAGAACGCGTATTTTCCGAGAAAAACGCGATTAAAGTTTCAGCATACTTGAAACAGTACCAAAACTGCAATTTTTCCCAATGCCGGCATCATTAAATTTCTTGTTTTTCATGCTAATTTTGGGAACAGTAGTCTGGAGAGGTCAGCGACGAAAATTTTGATTTTTTCTGATAACGCCAATCGATTCAGAATGGTCGTTTCATACCCCTTAGAAACCCCGAAGGGGCAAATAAGGCCCGAGAACGCGTATTTTCCGAGAAAAACGCGATTAAAGTTTCAGCATACTTGAAACAGTACCAAAACTGCAATTTTTACCAATGCCGGCATCATTAAATTTCTTGTTTTTGATGCTAATTTTGGGACCACTAGTCTGAAGAGGTCAGCGACGAAAATTTTGATTTTTTCTGATAACGCCAATCGATTCAGAATGGTCGTTTCATACCCCTTAGAAACCCCGAAGGGGGCAAATAAGGCCCGAGAACGCGTATTTTCCGAGAAAAACGCGATTAAAGTTTCAGCATACTTGAAACAGTACCAAAACTGCAATTTTTCCCAATGCCGGCATCATTAAATTTCTTGTTTTTGATGCTAATTTTGGGACCACTAGTCTGAAGAGGTCAGCGACGAAAATTTTGATTTTTTCTGATAACGCCAATCGATTCAGAATGGTCGTTTCATACCCCTTAGAAACCCCGAAGGGGCAAATAAGGCCCGAGAACGCGTATTTTCCGAGAAAAACGCGACTAAAGTTTCAGCTTACCTGAAACAGTACCAAAACTGCAATTTTTCCCAATGCCGGCATCATTAAATTTCTTGTTTTTGATGCTAATTTTGGGACCAGTAGTCTGGAGAGGTCAGCGACGAAAATTTTGATTTTTTCTGATAACGCCAATCGATTCAGAATGGTCGTTTCATACCCCTTAGAAACCCCGAAGGGGCAAATAAGGCCCGAGAACGCGTATTTTCCGAGAAAAACGCGATTAAAGTTTCAGCATACTTGAAACAGTACCAAAACTGCAATTTTTCCCAATGCCGGCATCATTAAATTTCTTGTTTTTCATGCTAATTTTGGGAACAGTAGTCTGGAGAGGTCAGCGACGAAAATTTTGATTTTTTCTGATAACGCCAATCGATTCAGAATGGTCGTTTCATACCCCTTAGAAACCCCGAAGGGGCAAATAAGGCCCGAGAACGCGTATTTTCCGAGAAAAACGCGATTAAAGTTTCAGCATACTTGAAACAGTACCAAAACTGCAATTTTTACCAATGCCGGCATCATTAAATTTCTTGTTTTTGATGCTAATTTTGGGACCACTAGTCTGAAGAGGTCAGCGACGAAAATTTTGATTTTTTCTGATAACGCCAATCGATTCAGAATGGTCGTTTCATACCCCTTAGAAACCCCGAAGGGGCAAATAAGGCCCGAGAACGCGTATTTTCCGAGAAAAACGCGATTAAAGTTTCAGCATACTTGAAACAGTACCAAAACTGCAATTTTTCCCAATGCCGGCATCATTAAATTTCTTGTTTTTCATGCTAATTTTGGGAACAGTAGTCTGGAGAGGTCAGCGACGAAAATTTTGATTTTTTCTGATAACGCCAATCGATTCAGAATGGTCGTTTCATACCCCTTAGAAACCCCGAAGGGGGCAAATAAGGCCCGAGAACGCGTATTTTCCGAGAAAAACGCGATTAAAGTTTCAGCATACTTGAAACAGTACCAAAACTGCAATTTTTCCCAATGCCGGCATCATTAAATTTCTTGTTTTTGATGCTAATTTTGGGACCACTAGTCTGAAGAGGTCAGCGACGAAAATTTTGATTTTTTCTGATAACGCCAATCGATTCAGAATGGTCGTTTCATACCCCTTAGAAACCCCGAAGGGGCAAATAAGGCCCGAGAACGCGTATTTTCCGAGAAAAACGCGATTAAAGTTTCAGCATACTTGAAACAGTACCAAAACTGCAATTTTTCCCAATGCCGGCATCATTAAATTTCTTGTTTTTCATGCTAATTTTGGGAACAGTAGTCTGGAGAGGTCAGCGACGAAAATTTTGATTTTTTCTGATAACGCCAATCGATTCAGAATGGTCGTTTCATACCCCTTAGAAACCCCGAAGGGGCAAATAAGGCCCGAGAACGCGTATTTTCCGAGAAAAACGCGATTAAAGTTTCAGCATACTTGAAACAGTACCAAAACTGCAATTTTTACCAATGCCGGCATCATTAAATTTCTTGTTTTTGATGCTAATTTTGGGACCACTAGTCTGAAGAGGTCAGCGACGAAAATTTTGATTTTTTCTGATAACGCCAATCGATTCAGAATGGTCGTTTCATACCCCTTAGAAACCCTGAAGGGGCAAATAAGGCCCGAGAACGCGTATTTTCCGAGAAAAACGCGATTAAAGTTTCAGCATACTTGAAACAGGACCAAAACTGCAATTTTTCCCAATGCCGGCATCATTAAATTTCTTGTTTTTGATGCTAATTTTGGTACCAGTAGTCTGGAGAGGTCAGCGACGAAAATTTTGATTTTTTCTGATAACGCCAATCGATTCAGAATGGTCGTTTCATACCCCTTAGAAACCCCGAAGGGGCAAATAAGGCCCGAGAACGCGTATTTTCCGAGAAAAACGCGATTAAAGTTTCAGCATACTTGAAACAGTACCAAAACTGCAATTTTTCCCAATGCCGGCATCATTAAATTTCTTGTTTTTGATGCTAATTTGGGGACCACTAGTCTGGAGAGGTCAGCGACGAAAATTTTGATTTTTTCTGATAACGCCAATCGATTCAGAATGGTCGTTTCATACCCCTTAGAAACCCTGAAGGGGCAAATAAGGCCCGAGAACGCGTATTTTCCGAGAAAAACGCGACTAAAGTTTCAGCTTACCTGAAACAGTACCAAAACTGCAATTTTTCCCAATGCCGGCATCATTAAATTTCTTGTTTTTGATGCTAATTTTGGGACCAGTAGTCTGGAGAGGTCAGCGACGAAAATTTTGATTTTTTCTGATAACGCCAATCGATTCAGAATGGTCGTTTCATACCCCTTAGAAACCCCGACGGGGCAAATAAGGCCCGAGAACGCGTATTTTCCGAGAAAAACGCGATTAAAGTTTCAGCATACTTGAAACAGTACCAAAACTGCAATTTTTCCCAATGCCGGCATCATTAAATTTCTTGTTTTTGATGCTAATTTTGGGACCAGTAGTCTGGAGAGGTCAGCGACGAAAATTTTGATTTTTTCTGATAACGCCAATCGATTCAGAATGGTCGATTCATACCCCTTAGAAACCCCGAAGGGGCAAATAAGGCCCGAGAACGCGTATTTTCCGAGAAAAACGCGATTAAAGTTTCAGCATACCTGAAACAGTACCAAAACTGCAATTTTTCCCAATGCCGGCATCATTAAATTTGTTGTTTTTGATGCTAATTTTGGGACCAGTAGTCTGGAGAGGTGAGCGACGAAAATTTTGATTTTTTCTGATAACGCCAATCGATTCAGAATGGTCGTTTCATACCCCTTAGAAACCCCGAAGGGGCAAATAAGGCCCTAAAACGCGTATTTTCCGAGAAAAACGCGATTAAAGTTTCAGCATACTTGAAACAGTACCAAAACTGCAATTTTTCCCAATGCCGACATCATTAAATTTCTTGTTTTTGATGCTAATTTTGGGACCAGTAGTCTGGAGAGGTCAGCGACGAAAATTTTGATTTTTTCTGATAATGCCAATCGATTCAGAATGGTCGTTTCATACCCCTTAGAAACCCCGAAGGGGCAAATAAGGCCCGAGAACGCGTATTTTCCGAGAAAAACGCGATTAAAGTTTCAGCATACTTGAAACAGTACCAAAACTGCAATTTTTCCCAATGACAGGAATCATTAAATTTCATGTTTTTGATGCTTATTTTGGGACCAGTAGTCTGGAGAGGTCAGCGACGAAAATTTTGATTTTTTCTGATAACGCCAATCGATTCAGAATGGTCGTTTCATACCCCTTAGAAACCCCGAAGGGGCAAATAAGGCCCGCGAACGCGTATTTTCCGAGAAAAACGCGATTAAAGTTTCAGCATGCTTGAAACAGTACCAAAACTGCAATTTTTCCCAATGCCGGCATCATTAAATTTCTTGATTTTGATGCTAATTTTGGGACCAGTAGTCTGGAGAGGTCAGCGACGAAAATTTTGATTTTTTCTGATAACGCCAATCGATTCAGAATGGTCGTTTCATACCCCTTAGAATTCATACCCCTTAGAAACCCCGAAGGTGCAAATAAGGCCCGAGAACGCGTATTTTCCGAGAAAAACGCGATTAAAGTTTCAGCATACTTGAAACAGTACCAAAACTGCAATTTTTCCCAATGCCGGCATCATTAAATTTCTTGTTTTTGATGCTAATTTTGGGACCAGTAGTCTGGAGAGGTCAGCGACGAAAATTTTGATTTTTTCTGATAACGCCAATCGATTCAGAATGGTCGTTTCATACCCCTTAGAAACCCCGAAGGGGCAAATAAGGCCCGAGAACGCGTATTTTCCGAGAAAAACGCGATTAAAGCTTCAGCATACTTGAAACAGTACCAAAACTGCTATTTCTCCCAATGCCGGCATCATTAAATTTCTTGATATTGATGCTAATTTTGGGACCAGTAGTCTGGAGAGGTCAGCGACGAAAATTTTGATTTTTTCTGATAACGCCAATCGATTCAGAATGGTCGTTTCATACCCCTTAGAAACCCCGAAGGGGCAAATAAGGCCCGAGAACGCGTATTTTCCGAGAAAAACGCGATTAAAGCTTCAGCATACTTGAAACAGTACCAAAACTGCTATTTTTCCCAATGCCGGCATCATTAAATTTCTTGTTTTTGATGCTAATTTTGGGACCAGTAGTCTGGATAGGTCAGCGACGAAAATTTTGATTTTTTCTGATAACGCCAATCGATTTAGAATGGTCGTTTCATACCCCTTAAAAACCCCGGAGGGGCAAATAAGGCCCGAGAACGCGTATTTTCCGAGAAAAACGCGATTAAAGTTTCAGCATACTTGAAACAGTACCAAAACTGAAATTTTTCCTAATGCCGGCATCATTAAATTTCTTGTTTTTGATGCTAATTTTGGGACCAGTAGTCTGGAGAGGTCAGCGACGAAAATTTTGATTTTTTCTGATAACGCCAATCGATTCAGAATGGTCGTTTCATACCCCTTAGAATTCATACCCCTTAGAAACCCCGAAGGTGCAAATAAGGCCCGAGAACGCGTATTTTCCGAGAAAAACGCGATTAAAGTTTCAGCATACTTGAAACAGTACCAAAACTGCAATTTTTCCCAATGCCGGCATCATTAAATTTCTTGATATTGATGCTAATTTTGGGACCAGTAGTCTGGAGAGGTCAGCGACGAAAATTTTGATTTTTTCTGATAACGCCAATCGATTCAGAATGGTCGTTTCATACCCCTTAGAAACCCCGAAGGGGCAAATAAGGCCCGAGAACGCGTATTTTCCGAGAAAAACGCGATTAAAGCTTCAGCATACTT
This sequence comes from Leptarthrus brevirostris, assembly GCA_964036015.1. NCBI lineage: Eukaryota > Metazoa > Arthropoda > Insecta > Diptera > Asilidae > Leptarthrus > Leptarthrus brevirostris. Next base: position 95,280,886 of record OZ038374.1, read on the forward strand.
GAAACAGTACCAAAACTGCTATTTTTCCCAATGCCGGCATCATTAAATTTCTTGTTTTTGATGCTAATTTTGGGACCAGTAGTCTGGATAGGTCAGCGACGAAAATTTTGATTTTTTCTGATAACGCCAATCGATTCAGAATGGTCGTTTCATACCCCTTAAAAACCCCGGAGGGGCAAATAAGGCCCGAGAACGCGTATTTTCCGAGAAAAACGCGATTAAAGTTTCAGCATACTTGAAACAGTACCAAAACTGAAATTTTTCCTAATGCCGGCATCATTAAATTTCTTGTTTTTGATGCTAATTTTGGGACCAGTAGTCTGGAGAGGTCAGCGACGAAAATTTTGATTTTTGCTGATAACGCCAATCGATTCAGAATGGTCGTTTCATACCCCTTAGAAACCCCGAAGGGGCAAATAAGGCCCGAGAACGCGTATTTTCCGAGAAAAACGCGATTAAAGTTTCAGCATACTTGAAACAGTACCAAAACTGCAATTTTTCCCAATGCCGGCATCATTAAATTTCTTGTTTTTGATGCTAATTTTGGGACCAGTAGTCTGGAGAGGTCAGCGACGAAAATTTTGATTTTTTCTGATAACGCCAATCGATTCAGAATGGTCGTTTCATACCCCTTAGAAACCCCGAAGGGACAAATAAGGCCCTAAATCGCGTATTTTCCGAGAAAAACGCGATTAAAGTTTCAGCATACTTGAAACAGTACCAAAACTACAATTTTTCCCAATGCCGACATCATTAAATTTCTTGTTTTTGATGCTAATTTTGGGACCAGTAGTCTGGAGAGGTCAGCGACGAAAATTTTGATTTTTTCTGATAACGCCAATCGATTCAGAATGGTCGTTTCATACCCCTTAGAAACCCCGAAGGGGCAAATAAGGCCCGAGAACGCGTATTTTCCGAGAAAAACGCGATTAAAGTTTCAGCATACTTGAAACAGTACCAAAACTGCAATTTTTCCCAATGCCGGCATCATTAAATTTCTTGTTTTTGATGCTAATTTTGGGACCAGTAGTCTGGAGAGGTCAGCGACGAAAATTTTGATTTTTTCTGATAACGCCAATCGATTCAGAATGGTCGTTTCATACCCCTTAGAAACCCCGAAGGGGCAAATAAGGCCCTAAAACGCGTATTTTCCGAGAAAAACGCGATTAAAGTTTCAGCATACTTGAAACAGTACCAAAACTGCAATTTTTCCCAATGCCGACATCATTAAATTTCTTGTTTTTGATGCTAATTTTGGGACCAGTAGTCTGGAGAGGTCAGCGACGAAAATTTTGATTTTTTCTGATAACGCCAATCGATTCAGAATGGTCGTTTCATGCCCCTTAGAAACCCCGAAGGGGCAAATAAGGCCCGAGAACGCGTATTTTCCGAGAAAAACGTACCAAAACTACAATTTTTCCCAATGCCGACATCATTAAATTTCTTGTTTTTGATGCTAATTTTGGGACCAGTAGTCTGGAGAGGTCAGCGACGAAAATTTTGATTTTTTCTGATAACGCCAATCGATTCAGAATGGTCGTTTCATACCCCTTAGAAACCCCGAAGGGGCAAATAAGGCCCGAGAACGCGTATTTTCCGAGAAAAACGCGATTAAAGTTTCAGCATACTTGAAACAGTACCAAAACTGCAATTTTTCCCAATGCCGGCATCATTTAATTTCTTGTTTTTGATGCTAATTTTGGGACCAGTAGTCTGGAGAGGTCAGCGACGAAAATTTTGATTTTTTCTGATAACGCCAATCTATTCAGAATGGTCGTTTCATACCCCTTAGAAACCCTGAAGGGGCAAATAAGGCCCTAAAACGCGTATTTTCCGAGAAAAACGCGATTAAAGTTTCAGCATACTTGAAACAGTACCAAAACTGCAATTTTTCCCAATGCCGGCATCATTAAATTTCTTGTTTTTGATGCTAATTTTGGGACCAGTAGTCTGGAGAGGTCAGCGACGAAAATTTTGATTTTTTGTGATAACGCCAATCGATTCAGAATGGTCGTTTCATAACCCTTAGAATCCCCGAAGGGACAAATAAGGCCCGAGAACGCGTATTTTCCGAGAAAAACGCGATTAAAGTTTCAGCATACTTGAAACAGTACCAAAACTGCAATTTTTCCCAATGCCGACATCATTAAATTTCTTGTTTTTGATGCTAATTTTGGGACCAGTAGTCTGGAGAGGTCGACGACGAAAATTTTGATTTTTTCTGATAACGCCAATCGATTCAGAATGGTTGTTTCATACCCCTTAGAAACCCCGAAGAAGGCCCGAGAACGCGTATTTTCCGAGAAAAACGCGATTAAAGTTTCAGCATACTTGAAACAGTACCAAAACTGCAATTTTTCCCAATTCATTAAATTTCTTGTTTTTGATGCTAATTTTGGGACCAGTAGTCTGGAGAGGTCAGCGACGAAAATTTTGATTTTTTCTGATAACGCCAATCGATTCAGAATGGTCGTTTCATACCCCTTAGAAACCCCGAAGGGGCAAATAAGGCCCGAGAACGCGTATTTTCCGAGAAAAACGCGATTAAAGTTTCAGCATACTTGAAACAGTACCAAAACTGCAATTTTTCCCAATGCCGACATCATTAAATTTCTTGTTTTTGATGCTAATTTTGGGACCAGTAGTCTGGAGAGGTCAGCGACGAAAATTTTGATTTTTTCTGATAACGCCAATCGATTCAGAATGGTCGTTTCATACCCCTTAGAAACCCCGAAGGGGCAAATAAGGCCCTAAAACGCGTATTTTCCGAGAAAAACGCGATTAAAGTTTCAGCATACTTGAAACAGTACCAAAACTGCAATTTTTCCCAATGCCGGCATCATTAAATTTCTTGTTTTTAATGCTAATTTTGGGACCAGTAGTCTGGAGAGGTCAGCGACGAAAATTTTGATTTTTTCTGATAACGCCAATCGATTCAGAATGGTCGTTTCATAACCCTTAGAAACCCCGAAGGGGCAAATAAGGCCCGAGAACGCGTATTTTCCGAGAAAAACGCGATTAAAGTTTCAGCATACTTGAAACAGTACCAAAACTGCAATTTTTCCCAATGCCGGCATCATTAAATTTCTTGTTTTTGATGCTAATTTTGGGACCAGTAGTCTGGAGAGGTCAGCGACGAAAATTTTGATTTTTTCTGATAACGCCAATCGATTCAGAATGGTCGTTTCATACCCCTTAGAAACCCCGAAGGGGCAAATAAGGCCCGAGAACGCGTATTTTCCGAGAAAAACGCGATTAAAGTTTCAGCATACTTGAAACAGTACCAAAACTGCAATTTTTCCCAATGCCGACATCATTAAATTTCTTGTTTTTGATGCTAATTTTGGGACCAGTAGTCTGGAGAGGTCGACGACGAAAATTTTGATTTTTTCTGATAACGCCAATCGATTCAGAATGGTCGTTTCATACCCCTTAGAAACCCCGATGGGGCAAATAAGGCCCGAGAACGCGTATTTTCCGAGAAAAACGCGATTAAAGTTTCAGCATACTTGAAACAGTACCAAAACTGCAATTTTTCCCAATGCCGGCATCATTAAATTTCTTGTTTTTAATGCTAATTTTGGGACCAGTAGTCTGGAGAGGTCAGCGACGAAAATTTTGATTTTTTCTGATAACGCCAATCGATTCAGAATGGTCGTTTCATACCCCTTAGAAACCCCGAAGGGGCAAATAAGGCCCGAGAACGCGTATTTTCCGAGAAAAACGCGATTAAAGTTTCAGCATACTTGAAACAGTACCAAAACTGCAATTTTTCCCAATGCCGGCATCATTAAATTTCTTGTTTTTGATGCTAATTTTGGGACCAGTAGTCTGGAGAGGTCAGCGACGAAAATTTTGATTTTTTCTGATAACGCCAATCGATTCAGAATGGTCGTTTTATACCCCTTAGAAACCCCGAAGCGGCAAATAAGCCCCGAGAACGCGTATTTGCCGTGAAAAACGCGATTAAAGTTTCAGCATACTTGAAACAGTACCAAAACTGCAATTTTTCCCAATGCCGACATCATTAAATTTCTTGTTTTTGATGCTAATTTTGGGACCAGTAGTCTGGAGAGGTCGACGACGAAAATTTTGATTTTTTCTGATAACGCCAATCGATTCAGAATGGTCGTTTCATACCCCTTAGAAACCCCGAAGGGGCAAATAAGGCCCGAGAACGCGTATTTTCCGAGAAAAACGCGATTAAAGTTTCAGCATACTTGAAACAGTACCAAAACTGCAATTTTTCCCAATGCCGGCATCATTAAATTTCTTGTTTTTGATGCTAATTTTGGGACCAGTAGTCTGGAGAGGTCAGCGACGAAAATTTTGATTTTTTCTGATAACGCCAATCGATTCAGAATGGTCGTTTCATACCCCTTAGAAACCCCGAAGGGGCAAATAAGGCCCGAGAACGCGTATTTTCCGAGAAAAACGCGATTAAAGTTTCAGCATACTTGAAACAGTACCAAAACTGCAATTTTTCCCAATGCCGACATCATTAAATTTCTTGTTTTTGATGCTAATTTTGGGACCCGTAGTCTGGAGAGGTCGACGACGAAAATTTTGATTTTTTCTGATAACGCCAATCGATTCAGAATGGTCGTTTCATACCCCTTAGAAACTCCGAAGGGGCAAATAAGGCCCGAGAACGCGTATTTTCCGAGAAAAACGCGATTAAAGTTTCAGCATACTTGAAACAGTACCAAAACTGCAATTTTCCCAATGCCGACATCATTAAATTTCTTGTTTTTGATGCTAATTTTGGGACCAGTAGTCTGGAGAGGTCAGCGACGAAAATTTTGATTTTTTCTGATAACGCCAATCGATTCAGAATGGTCGTTTCATACCCCTTAGAAACCCCGAAGGGGCAAATAAGGCCCGAGAACGCGTATTTTCCGAGAAAAACGCGATTAAAGTTTCAGCATACTTGAAACAGTAACAAAACTGCAATTTTTCCCAATGCCGACATCATTAAATTTCTTGTTTTTGATGCTAATTTTGGGACCAGTAGTCTGGAGAGGTCAGCGACGAAAATTTTGATTTTTTCTGATAACGCCAATTGATTCAGAACGGTCGTTTCATACCCCTTAGAAACCACGAAGGGGCAAATAAGGCCCGAGAACGCGTATTTTCCGAGAAAAACGCGATTAAAGTTTCAGCATACTTGAAACAGTACCAAAACTGCAATTTTTCCCAATGCCGGCATCATTAAATTTCTTGTTTTTGATGCTAATTTTGGGACCAGTATTCTGGAGAGGTCAGTGACGAAAATTTTGATTTTTTCTGATAATGCCAATCGATTCAGAATGGTCGTTTCATACCCCTTAGAAACCCCGAAGGGGCAAATAAGGCCCGAGAACGCGTATTTTCCGAGAAAAACGCGATTAAAGTTTCAGCATACTTGAAACAGTACCAAAACTGCAATTTTTCCCAATGCCGACATCATTAAATTTCTTGTTTTTGATGCTAATTTTGGGACCAGTAGTCTGGAGAGGTCAGCGACGAAAATTTTGATTTTTTCTGATAACGCCAATCGATTCAGAATGGTCGTTTCATACCCCTTAGAAACCCCGAAGGGGCAAATAAGGCCCTAAAACGCGTATTTTCCGAGAAAAACGCGATTAAAGTTTCAGCATACTTGAAACAGTACCAAAACTGCAATTTTTCCCAATGCCGACATCATTAAATTTCTTGTTTTTGATGCTAATTTTGGGACCAGTAGTCTGGAGAGGTCGACGACGAAAATTTTGATTTTTTCTGATAACGCCAATCGATTCAGAATGGTCGTTTCATACCCCTTAGAAACCCCGAAGGGGCAAATAAGGCCCGAGAACGCGTATTTTCCGAGAAAAACGCGATTAAAGTTTCAGCATACTTGAAACAGTACCAAAACTGCAATTTTTCCCAATGCCGGCATCATTAAATTTCTTGTTTTTGATGCTAATTTTGGGACCAGTAGTCTGGAGAGGTCAGCGACGAAAATTTTGATTTTTTCTGATAACGCCAATCGATTCAGAATGGTCGTTTCATACCCCTTAGAAACCCCGAAGGGGCAAATAAGGCCCGAGAACGCGTATTTTCCGAGAAAAACGCGATTAAAGTTTCAGCATACTTGAAACAGTACCAAAACTGCAATTTTTCCCAATGCCGACATCATTAAATTTCTTGTTTTTGATGCTAATTTTGGGACCAGTAGTCTGGAGAGGTCGACGACGAAAATTTTGATTTTTTCTGATAACGCCAATCGATTCAGAATGGTCGTTTCATACCCCTTAGAAACTCCGAAGGGGCAAATAAGGCCCGAGAACGCGTATTTTCCGAGAAAAACGCGATTAAAGTTTCAGCATACTTGAAACAGTACCAAAACTGCAATTTTCCCAATGCCGACATCATTAAATTTCTTGTTTTTGATGCTAATTTTGGGACCAGTAGTCTGGAGAGGTCAGCGACGAAAATTTTGATTTTTTCTGATAACGCCAATCGATTCAGAATGGTCGTTTCATACCCCTTAGAAACCCCGAAGGGGCAAATAAGGCCCGAGAACGCGTATTTTCCGAGAAAAACGCGATTAAAGTTTCAGCATACTTGAAACAGTAACAAAACTGCAATTTTTCCCAATGCCGACATCATTAAATTTCTTGTTTTTGATGCTAATTTTGGGACCAGTAGTCTGGAGAGGTCAGCGACGAAAATTTTGATTTTTTCTGATAACGCCAATCGATTCAGAACGGTCGTTTCATACCCCTTAGAAACCACGAAGGGGCAAATAAGGCCCGAGAACGCGTATTTTCCGAGAAAAACGCGATTAAAGTTTCAGCATACTTGAAACAGTACCAAAACTGCAATTTTTCCCAATGCCGGCATCATTAAATTTCTTGTTTTTGATGCTAATTTTGGGACCAGTATTCTGGAGAGGTCAGTGACGAAAATTTTGATTTTTTCTGATAATGCCAATCGATTCAGAATGGTCGTTTCATACCCCTTAGAAACCCCGAATGGGCAAATAAGGCCCGAGAACGCGTATTTTCCGAGAAAAACGCGATTAAAGTTTCAGCATACTTGAAACAGTACCAAAACTGCAATTTTTCCCAATGCCGGCATCATTAAATTTCTTGTTTTTGATGCTAATTTTGGGACCAGTAGTCTGGAGAGGTCAGCGACGAAAATTTTGATTTTTTCTGATAACGCCAATCGATTCAGAATGGTCGTTTCATACCCCTTAGAAACCCCGAAGGGGCAAATAAGGCCCGAGAACGCGTATTTTCCGAGAAAAACGCGATTAAAGTTTCAGCATACTTGAAACAGTACCAAAACTGCAATTTTTCCCAATGCCGACATCATTAAATTTCTTGTTTTTGATGCTAATTTTGGGACCAGTAGTCTGGAGAGGTCGACGACGAAAATTTTGATTTTTTCTGATAACGCCAATCGATTCAGAATGGTCGTTTCATACCCCTTAGAAACCCCGATGGGGCAAATAAGGCCCGAGAACGCGTATTTTCCGAGAAAAACGCGATTAAAATTTCAGCATACTTGAAACAGTACCAAAACTGCAATTTTTCCCAATGCCGGCATCATTAAATTTCTTGTTTTTAATGCTAATTTTGGGACCAGTAGTCTGGAGAGGTCAGCGACGAAAATTTTGATTTTTTCTGATAACGCCAATCGATTCAGAATGGTCGTTTCATACCCCTTAGAAACCCCGAAGGGGCAAATAAAGCCCGAGAACGCGTATTTTCCGAGAAAAACGCGATTAAAGTTTCAGCATACTTGAAACAGTACCAAAACTGCAATTTTTCCCAATGCCGGCATCATTAAATTTCTTGTTTTTGATGCTAATTTTGGGACCAGTAGTCTGGAGAGGTCAGCGACGAAAATTTTGATTTTTTCTGATAACGCCAATCGATTCAGAATGGTCGTTTCATACCCCTTAGAAACCCCGAAGGGGCAAATAAGGCCCGAGAACGCGTATTTTCCGAGAAAAACGCGATTAAAGTTTCATCATACTTGAAACAGTACCAAAACTGCAATTTTTCCCAATGCCGACATCATTAAATTTCTTGTTTTTGATGCTAATTTTGGGACCAGTAGTCTGGAGAGGTCGACGACGAAAATTTTGATTTTTTCTGATAACGCCAATCGATTCAGAATGGTCGTTTCATACCCCTTCGAAACCCCGATGGGGCAAATAAGGCCCGAGAACGCGTATTTTCCGAGAAAAACGCGATTAAAGTTTCAGCATACTTGAAACAAATAAGCAAATAAGGCCCGAGAACGTGTATTTTCCGAGAAAAACGCGATTAAAGTTTCAGCATACTTGAAACAGTACCAAAACTGCAATTTTTCCCAATGCCGACATCATTAAATTTCTTGTTTTTGATGCTAATTTTGGGACCAGTAGTCTGGAGAGGTCGACGACGAAAATTTTGATTTTTTCTGATAACGCCAATCGATTCAGAATGGTCGTTTCATACCCCTTAGAAACTCCGAAGGGGCAAATAAGGCCCGAGAACGCGTATTTTCCGAGAAAAACGCGATTAAAGTTTCAGCATACTTGAAACAGTACCAAAACTGCAATTTTTCCCAATGCCGACATCATTAAATTTCTTGTTTTTGATGCTAATTTTGGGACCAGTAGTCTGGAGAGGTCAGCGACGAAAATTTTGATTTTTTCTGATAACGCCAATCGATTCAGAATGGTCGTTTCATACCCCTTAGAAACCCCGAAGGGGCAAATAAGGCCCGAGAACGCGTATTTTCCGAGAAAAACGCGATTAAAGTTTCAGCATACTTGAAACAGTACCAAAACTGCAATTTTTCCCAATGCCGACATCATTAAATTTCTTGTTTTTGATGCTAATTTTGGGACCAGTAGTCTGGAGAGGTCAGCGACGAAAATTTTGATTTTTTCTGATAACGCCAATCGATTCAGAACGGTCGTTTCATACCCCTTAGAAACCACGAAGGGGCAAATAAGGCCCGAGAACGCGTATTTTCCGAGAAAAACGCGATTAAAGTTTGAGCATACTTGAAACAGTACCAAAACTGCAATTTTTCCCAATGCCGGCATCATTAAATTTCTTGTTTTTGATGCTAATTTTGGGACCAGTATTCTGGAGAGGTCAGTGACGAAAATTTTGATTTTTTCTGATAATGCCAATCGATTCAGAATGGTCGTTTCATACCCCTTAGAAACCCCGAAGGGGCAAATAAGGCCCGAGAACGCGTATTTTCCGAGAAAAACGCGATTAAAGTTTCAGCATACTTGAAACAGTACCAAAACTGCAATTTTTCCCAATGCCGACATCATTAAATTTCTTGTTTTTGATGCTAATTTTGGGACCAGTGGTCTGGAGAGGTCGACGACGAAAATTTTGATTTTTTCTGATAACTCCAATCGATTCAGAATGGTCGTTTTATACCCCTTAGAAACCCCGAAGCGGCAAATAAGCCCCGAGAACGCGTATTTGCCGTGAAAAACGCGATTAAAGTTTCAGCATACTTGAAACAGTACCAAAACTGCAATTTTTCCCAATGCCGGCATCATTAAATTTCTTGTTTTTGATGCTAATTTTGGGACCAGTAGTCTGGAGAGGTCAGCGACGAAAATTTTGATTTTTTCTGATAACGCCAATCGATTCAGAATGGTCGTTTCATACCCCTTAGAAACCCCGAAGGGGCAAATAAGGCCCGAGAACGCGTATTTTCCGAGAAAAACGCGATTAAAGTTTCAGCATACTTGAAACAGTACCAAAACTGCAATTTGTCCCAATGCCGACATCATTAAATTTCTTGTTTTTGATGCTAATTTTGGGACCAGTAGTCTGGAGAGGTCGACGACGAAAATTTTGATTTTTTCTGATAACGCCAATCGATTCAGAATGGTCGTTTCATACCCCTTAGAAACCCCGAAGGGGCAAATAAGGCCCGAGAACGCGTATTTTCCGAGAAAAACGCGATTAAAGTTTCAGCATACTTGAAACAGTACCAAAACTACAATTTTTCCCAATGCCGGCATCATTAAATTTCTTGTTTTTGATGCTAATTTTGGGACCAGTAGTCTGGAGAGGTCAGCGACGAAAATTTTGATTTTTTCTGATAACGCCAATCGATTCAGAATGGTCGTTTCATACCCCTTAGAAACCCCGAAGGGGCAAATAAGGCCCGAGAACGCGTATTTTCCGAGAAAAACGCGATTAAAGTTTCAGCATACTTGAAACAGTACCAAAACTGCAATTTTTCCCAATGCCGACATCATTAAATTTCTTGTTTTTGATGCTAATTTTGGGACCAGTAGTCTGGAGAGGTCGACGACGAAAATTTTGATTTTTTCTGATAACGCCAATCGATTCAGAATGGTCGTTTCATACCCATTAGAAACCCCGATGGGGCAAATAAGGCCCGAGAACGCGTATTTTCCGAGAAAAACGCGATTAAAGTTTCAGCATACTTGAAACAGTACCAAAACTGCAATTTTTCCCAATGCCGGCATCATTAAATTTCTTGTTTTTAATGCTAATTTTGGGACCAGTAGTCTGGAGAGGTCAGCGACGAAAATTTTGATTTTTTCTGATAACGCCAATCGATTCAGAATGGTCGTTTCATACCCCTTAGAAACCCCGAAGGGGCAAATAAGGCCCGAGAACGCGTATTTTCCGAGAAAAACGCGATTAAAGTTTCAGCATACTTGAAACAGTACCAAAACTGCAATTTTTCCCAATGCCGGCATCATTAAATTTCTTGTTTTTGATGCTAATTTTGGGACCAGTAGTCTGGAGAGGTCAGCGACGAAAATTTTGATTTTTTCTGATAACGCCAATCGATTCAGAATGGTCGTTTCATACCCCTTAGAAACCCCGAAGGGGCAAATAAGGCCCGAGAACGCGTATTTTCCGAGAAAAACGCGATTAAAGTTTCATCATACTTGAAACAGTACCAAAACTGCAATTTTTCCCAATGCCGACATCATTAAATTTCTTGTTTTTGATGCTAATTTTGGGACCAGTAGTCTGGAGAGGTCGACGACGAAAATTTTGATTTTTTCTGATAACGCCAATCGATTCAGAATGGTCGTTTCATACCCCTTCGAAACCCCGATGGGGCAAATAAGGCCCGAGAATGCGTATTTTCCGAGAAAAACGCGATTAAAGTTTCAGCATACTTGAAACAGTACCAAAACTGCAATTTTTCCCAATGCCGGCATCATTAAATTTCTTGTTTTTAATGCTAATTTTGGGACCAGTAGTCTGGAGAGGTCAGCGACGAAAATTTTGATTTTTTCTGATAACGCCAATCGATTCAGAATGGTCGTTTCATACCCCTTAGAAACCCCGAAGGGGCAAATAAGGCCCGAGAACGCGTATTTTCCGAGAAAAACGCGATTAAAGTTTCAGCATACTTGAAACAGTACCAAAACTGCAATTTTTCCCAATGCCGGCATCATTAAATTTCTTGTTTTTGATGCTAATTTTGGGACCAGTAGTCTGGAGAGGTCAGCGACGAAAATTTTGATTTTTTCTGATAACGCCAATCGATTCAGAATGGTCGTTTCATACCCCTTAGAAACCCCGAAGGGGCAAATAAGGCCCTAAAACGCGTATTTTCCGAGAAAAACGCGATTAAAGTTTCAGCATACTTGAAACAGTGCCAAAACTGCAATTTTTCCCAATGCCGACATCATTAAATTTCTTGTTTTTGATGCTAATTTTGGGACCAGTAGTCTGGAGAGGTCGACGACGAAAATTTTGATTTTTTCTGATAACGCCAATCGATTCAGAATGGTCGTTTCATACCCCTTAGAAACCCCGAAGGGGCAAATAAGGCCCGAGAACGCGTATTTTCCGAGAAAAACGCGATTAAAGTTTCAGCATACTTGAAACAGTACCAAAACTGCAATTTTTCCCAATGCCGGCATCATTAAATTTCTTGTTTTTAATGCTAATTTTGGGACCAGTAGTCTGGAGAGGTCAGCGACGAAAATTTTGATTTTTTCTGATAACGCCAATCGATTCAGAATGGTCGTTTCATACCCCTTAGAAACCCCGAAGGGGCAAATAAGGCCCGAGAACGCGTATTTTCCGAGAAAAACGCGATTAAAGTTTCAGCATACTTGAAACAGTACCAAAACTGCAATTTTTCCCAATGCAGACATCATTAAATTTCTTGTTTTTGATGCTAATTTTGGGACCAGTGGTCTGGAGAGGTCGACGACGAAAATTTTGATTTTTTCTGATAACGCCAATCGATTCAGAATGGTCGTTTCATACCCCTTAGAAACTCCGAAGGGGCAAATAAGGCCCGAGAACGCGTATTTTCCGAGAAAAACGCGATTAAAGTTTCAGCATACTTGAAACAGTACCAAAACTGCAATTTTTCCCAATGCCGACATCATTAAATTTCTTGTTTTTGATGCTAATTTTGGGACCAGTAGTCTGGAGAGGTCAGCGACGAAAATTTTGATTTTTTCTGATAACGCCAATCGATTCAGAACGGTCGTTTCATACCCCTTAGAAACCACGAAGGGGCAAATAAGGCCCGAGAACGCGTATTTTCCGAGAAAAACGCGATTAAAGTTTCAGCATACTTGAAACAGTACCAAAACTGCAATTTTTCCCAATGCCGGCATCATTAAATTTCTTGTTTTTGATGCTAATTTTGGGACCAGTAGTCTGGAGAGGTCAGCGACGAAAATTTTGATTTTTTCTGATAACGCCAATCGATTCAGAATGGTCGTTTCATACCCCTTAGAAACCCCGAAGGGGCAAATAAGGCCCTAAAACGCGTATTTTCCGAGAAAAACGCGATTAAAGTTTCAGCATACTTGAAACAGTACCAAAACTGCAATTTTTCCCAATGCCGACATCATTAAATTTCTTGTTTTTGATGCTAATTTTGGGACCAGTAGTCTGGAGAGGTCGACGACGAAAATTTTGATTTTTTCTGATAACGCCAATCGATTCAGAATGGTCGTTTCATACCCCTTAGAAACCCCGAAGGGGCAAATAAGGCCCGAGAACGCGTATTTTCCGAGAAAAACGCGATTAAAGTTTCAGCATACTTGAAACAGTACCAAAACTGCAATTTTTCCCAATGCCGGCATCATTAAATTTCTTGTTTTTAATGCTAATTTTGGGACCAGTAGTCTGGAGAGGTCAGCGACGAAAATTTTGATTTTTTCTGATAACGCCAATCGATTCAGAATGGTCGTTTCATACCCCTTAGAAACCCCGAAGGGGCAAATAAGGCCCGAGAACGCGTATTTTCCGAGAAAAACGCGATTAAAGTTTCAGCATACTTGAAACAGTACCAAAACTGCAATTTTTCCCAATGCAGACATCATTAAATTTCTTGTTTTTGATGCTAATTTTGGGACCAGTAGTCTGGAGAGGTCGACGACGAAAATTTTGATTTTTTCTGATAACGCCAATCGATTCAGAATGGTCGTTTCATACCCCTTAGAAACTCCGAAGGGGCAAATAAGGCCCGAGAACGCGTATTTTCCGAGAAAAACGCGATTAAAGTTTCAGCATACTTGAAACAGTACCAAAACGGCAATTTTTCCCAATGCCGACATCATTAAATTTCTTGTTTTTGATGCTAATTTTGGGACCAGTAGTCTGGAGAGGTCAGCGACGAAAATTTTGATTTTTTCTGATAACGCCAATCGATTCAGAACGGTCGTTTCATACCCCTTAGAAACCACGAAGGGGCAAATAAGGCCCGAGAACGCGTATTTTCCGAGAAAAACGCGATTAAAGTTTCAGCATACTTGAAACAGTACCAAAACTGCAATTTTTCCCAATGCCGGCATCATTAAATTTCTTGTTTTTGATGCTAATTTTGGGACCAGTATTCTGGAGAGGTCAGTGACGAAAATTTTGATTTTTTCTGATAATGCCAATCGATTCAGAATGGTCGTTTCATACCCCTTAGAAACCCCGAAGGGGCAAATAAGGCCCGAGAACGCGTATTTTCCGAGAAAAACGCGATTAAAGTTTCAGCATACTTGAAACAGTACCAAAACTGCAATTTTTCCCAATGCCGACATCATTAAATTTCTTGTTTTTGATGCTAATTTTGGGACCAGTAGTCTGGAGAGGTCAGCGACGAAAATTTTGATTTTTTCTGATAACGCCAATCGATTCAGAATGGTCGTTTCATACCCCTTAGAAACCCCGAAGGGGCAAATAAGGCCCTAAAACGCGTATTTTCCGAGAAAAACGCGATTAAAGTTTCAGCATACTTGAAACAGTACCAAAACTGCAATTTTTCCCAATGCCGACATCATTAAATTTCTTGTTTTTGATGCTAATTTTGGGACCAGTAGTCTGGAGAGGTCGACGACGAAAATTTTGATTTTTTCTGATAACGCCAATCGATTCAGAATGGTCGTTTTATACCCCTTAGAAACCCCGAAGCGGCAAATAAGCCCCGAGAACGCGTATTTGCCGTGAAAAACGCGATTAAAGTTTCAGCATACTTGAAACAGTACCAAAACTGCAATTTTTCCCAATGCCGGCATCATTAAATTTCTTGTTTTTGATGCTAATTTTGGGACCAGTAGTCTGGAGAGGTCAGCGACGAAAATTTTGATTTTTTCTGATAACGCCAATCGATTCAGAATGGTCGTTTCATACCCCTTAGAAACCCCGAAGGGGCAAATAAGGCCCGAGAACGCGTATTTTCCGAGAAAAACGCGATTAAAGTTTCAGCATACTTGAAACAGTACCAAAACTGCAATTTTTCCCAATGCCGACATCATTAAATTTCTTGTTTTTGATGCTAATTTTGGGACCAGTAGTCTGGAGAGGTCGACGACGAAAATTTTCATTTTTTCTGATAACGCCAATCGATTCAGAATGGTCGTTTCATACCCCTTAGAAACCCCGAAGGGGCAAATAAGCCCCGAAAACGCGTATTTGCCGTGAAAAACGCGATTAAAGTTTCAGCATACTTGAAACAGTACCAAAACTGCAATTTTTCCCAATGCCGACATCATTAAATTTCTTGTTTTTGATGCTAATTTTGGGACCAGTAGTCTGGAGAGGTCGACGACGAAAATTTTGATTTTTTCTGATAACGCCAATCGATTCAGAATGGTCGTTTCATACCCCTTAGAAACCCCGATGGGGCAAATAAGGCCCGAGAACGCGTATTTTCCGAGAAAAACGCGATTAAAGTTTCAGCATACTTGAAACAGTACCAAAACTGCAATTTTTCCCAATGCCGGCATCATTAAATTTCTTGTTTTTAATGCTAATTTTGGGACCAGTAGTCTGGAGAGGTCAGCGACGAAAATTTTGATTTTTTCTGATAACGCCAATCGATTCAGAATGGTCGTTTCATACCCCTTAGAAACCCCGAAGGGGCAAATAAGGCCCGAGAACGCGTATTTTCCGAGAAAAACGCGATTAAAGTTTCAGCATACTTGAAACAGTACCAAAACTGCAATTTTTCCCAATGCCGGCATCATTAAATTTCTTGTTTTTGATGCTAATTTTGGGACCAGTAGTCTGGAGAGGTCAGCGACGAAAATTTTGATTTTTTCTGATAACGCCAATCGATTCAGAATGGTCGTTTCATACCCCTTAGAAACCCCGAAGGGGCAAATAAGGCCCTAAAACGCGTATTTTCCGAGAAAAACGCGATTAAAGTTTCAGCATACTTGAAACAGTACCAAAACTGCAATTTTTCCCAATGCCGACATCATTAAATTTCTTGTTTTTGATGCTAATTTTGGGACCAGTAGTCTGGAGAGGTCGACGACGAAAATTTTGATTTTTTCTGATAACGCCAATCGATTCAGAATGGTCGTTTCATACCCCTTAGAAACCCCGAAGGGGCAAATAAGGCCCGAGAACGCGTATTTTCCGAGAAAAACGCGATTAAAGTTTCAGCATACTTGAAACAGTACCAAAACTGCAATTTTTCCCAATGCCGGCATCATTAAATTTCTTGTTTTTAATGCTAATTTTGGGACCAGTAGTCAATCGATTCAGAATGGTCGTTTCATACCCCTTAGAAACCCCGAAGGGGCAAATAAGGCCCGAGAACGCGTATTTTCCGAAAAAACGCGATTTAAGTTTCAGCATACTTGAAACAGTACCAAAACTGCAATTTTTCCCAATGCCGGCATCATTAAATTTCTTGTTCTTGATGCTAATTTTGGGACCAGTAGTCTGGAGAGGTCAGCGACGAAAATTTTGATTTTTTCTGATAACGCCAATCGATTCAGAATGGTCGTTTCATACCCCTTAGAAACCGCGAAGGGGCAAATAAGGCCCGAGAACGCGTATTTTCCGAGAAAAACGCGATTAAAGTTTCAGCATACTTGAAACAGTACCAAAACTGCAATTTTTCCCAATGCCGACATCATTAAATTTCTTGTTTTTGATGCTAATTTTGGGACCAGTAGTCTGGAGAGGTCGACGACGAAAATTTTGATTTTTTCTGATAACGCCAATCGATTCAGAATGGTCGTTTCATACCCCTTAGAAACTCCGAAGGGGCAAATAAGGCCCGAGAACGCGTATTTTCCGAGAAAAACGCGATTAAAGTTTCAGCATACTTGAAACAGTACCAAAACTGCAATTTTTCCCAATGCCGACATCATTAAATTTCTTGTTTTTGATGCTAATTTTGGGACCAGTAGTCTGGAGAGGTCAGCGACGAAAATTTTGATTTTTTCTGATAACGCCAATCGATTCAGAATGGTCGTTTCATACCCCTTAGAAACCCCGAAGGGGCAAATAAGGCCCGAGAACGCGAATTTTCCGAGAAAAACGCGATTAAAGTTTCAGCATACTTGAAACAGTACCAAAACTGCAATTTTTCCCAATGCCGGCATCATTAAATTTCTTGTTTTTGATGCTAATTTTGGGACCAGTATTCTGGAGAGGTCAGTGACGAAAATTTTGATTTTTTCTGATAATGCCAATCGATTCAGAATGGTCGTTTCATACCCCTTAGAAACCCCGAAGGGGCAAATAAGGCCCGAGAACGCGTATTTTCCGAGAAAAACGCGATTAAAGTTTCAGCATACTTGAAACAGTACCAAAACTGCAATTTTTCCCAATGCCGACATCATTAAATTTCTTGTTTTTGATGCTAATTTTGGGACCAGTAGTCTGGAGAGGTCAGCGACGAAAATTTTGATTTTTTCTGATAACGCCAATCGATTCAGAATGGTCGTTTCATACCCCTTAGAAACCCCGAAGGGGCAAATAAGGCCCTAAAACGCGTATTTTCCGAGAAAAACGCGATTAAAGTTTCAGCATACTTGAAACAGTACCAAAACTGCAATTTTTCCCAATGCCGACATCATTAAATTTCTTGTTTTTGATGCTAATTTTGGGACCAGTAGTCTGGAGAGGTCGACGACGAAAATTTTGATTTTTTCTGATAACGCCAATCGATTCAGAATGGTCGTTTTATACCCCTTAGAAACCCCGAAGCGGCAAATAAGCCCCGAGAACGCGTATTTGCCGTGAAAAACGCGATTAAAGTTTCAGCATACTTGAAACAGTACCAAAACTGCAATTTTTCCCAATGCCGGCATCATTAAATTTCTTGTTTTTGATGCTAATTTTGGGACCAGTAGTCTGGAGAGGTCAGCGACGAAAATTTTGATTTTTTCTGATAACGCCAATCGATTCAGAATGGTCGTTTCATACCCCTTAGAAACCCCGAAGGGGCAAATAAGGCCCGAGAACGCGTATTTTCCGAGAAAAACGCGATTAAAGTTTCAGCATACTTGAAACAGTACCAAAACTGCAATTTTTCCCAATGCCGGCATCATTAAATTTCTTGTTTTTGATGCTAATTTTGGGACTAGTAGTCTGGAGAGGTCAGCGACGAAAATTTTGATTTTTTCTGATAACGCCAATCGATTCAGAATGGTCGTTTCATACCCCTTAGAAACCCCGAAGGGGCAAATAAGGCCCGAGAACGCGTATTTTCCGAAAAAACGCGATTTAAGTTTCAGCATACTTGAAACAGTACCAAAACTGCAATTTTTCCCAATGCCGGCATCATTAAATTTCTTGTTTTTGATGCTAATTTTGGGACCAGTAGTCTGGAGAGGTCAGCGACGAAAATTTTGATTTTTTCTGATAACGCCAATCGATTCAGAATGGTCGTTTCATACCCCTTAGAAACCCCGAAGGGGCAAATAAGGCCCGAGAACGCGTATTTTCCGAGAAAAACGCGATTAAAGTTTCAGCATACTTGAAACAGTACCAAAACTGCAATTTTTCCCAATGCCGACATCATTAAATTTCTTGTTTTTGATGCTAATTTTGGGACCAGTAGTCTGGAGAGGTCGACGACGAAAATTTTGATTTTTTCTGATAACGCCAATCGATTCAGAATGGTCGTTTCATACCCCTTAGAAACCCCGAAGGGGCAAATAAGGCCCTAAAACGCGTATTTTCCGAGAAAAACGCGATTAAAGTTTCAGCATACTTGAAACAGTACCAAAACTGCAATTTTTCCCAATGCCGACATCATTAAATTTCTTGTTTTTGATGCTAATTTTGGGACCAGTAGTCTGGAGAGGTCGACGACGAAAATTTTGATTTTTTCTGATAACGCCAATCGATTCAGAATGGTCGTTTTATACCCCTTAGAAACCCCGAAGCGGCAAATAAGCCCCGAGAACGCGTATTTGCCGTGAAAAACGCGATTAAAGTTTCAGCATACTTGAAACAGTACCAAAACTGCAATTTTTCCCAATGCCGGCATCATTAAATTTCTTGTTTTTGATGCTAATTTTGGGACCAGTAGTCTGGAGAGGTCAGCGACGAAAATTTTGATTTTTTCTGATAACGCCAATCGATTCAGAATGGTCGTTTCATACCCCTTAGAAACCCCGAAGGGGCAAATAAGGCCCGAGAACGCGTATTTTCCGAGAAAAACGCGATTAAAGTTTCAGCATACTTGAAACAGTACCAAAACTGCAATTTTTCCCAATGCCGGCATCATTAAATTTCTTGTTTTTGATGCTAATTTTGGGACTAGTAGTCTGGAGAGGTCAGCGACGAAAATTTTGATTTTTTCTGATAACGCCAATCGATTCAGAATGGTCGTTTCATACCCCTTAGAAACCCCGAAGGGGCAAATAAGGCCCGAGAACGCGTATTTTCCGAAAAAACGCGATTTAAGTTTCAGCATACTTGAAACAGTACCAAAACTGCAATTTTTCCCAATGCCGGCATCATTAAATTTCTTGTTTTTGATGCTAATTTTGGGACCAGTAGTCTGGAGAGGTCAGCGACGAAAATTTTGATTTTTTCTGATAACGCCAATCGATTCAGAATGGTCGTTTCATACCCCTTAGAAACCCCGAAGGGGCAAATAAGGCCCGAGAACGCGTATTTTCCGAGAAAAACGCGATTAAAGTTTCAGCATACTTGAAACAGTACCAAAACTGCAATTTTTCCCAATGCCGACATCATTAAATTTCTTGTTTTTGATGCTAATTTTGGGACCAGTAGTCTGGAGAGGTCGACGACGAAAATTTTGATTTTTTCTGATAACGCCAATCGATTCAGAATGGTCGTTTCATACCCCTTAGAAACCCCGAAGGGGCAAATAAGGCCCTAAAACGCGTATTTTCCGAGAAAAACGCGATTAAAGTTTCAGCATACTTGAAACAGTACCAAAACTGCAATTTTTCCCAATGCCGACATCATTAAATTTCTTGTTTTTGATGCTAATTTTGGGACCAGTAGTCTGGAGAGGTCGACGACGAAAATTTTGATTTTTTCTGATAACGCCAATCGATTCAGAATGGTCGTTTCATACCCCTTAGAAACCCCGAAGGGGCAAATAAGGCCCGAGAACGCGTATTTTCCGAGAAAAACGCGATTAAAGTTTCAGCATACTTGAAACAGTACCAAAACTGCAATTTTTCCCAATGCCGGCATCATTAAATTTCTTGTTTTTAATGCTAATTTTGGGACCAGTAGTCTGGAGAGGTCAGCGACGAAAATTTTGATTTTTTCTGATAACGCCAATCGATTCAGAATGGTCGTTTCATACCCCTTAGAAACCCCGAAGGGGCAAATAAGGCCCGAGAACGCGTATTTGCCGAAAAAACGCGATTTAAGTTTCAGCATACTTGAAACAGTACCAAAACTGCAATTTTTCCCAATGCCGGCATCATTAAATTTCTTGTTTTTGATGCTAATTTTGGGACTAGTAGTCTGGAGAGGTCAGCGACGAAAATTTTGATTTTTTCTGATAACGCCAATCGATTCAGAATGGTCGTTTCATACCCCTTAGAAACCCCGAAGGGGCAAATAAGGCCCGAGAACGCGTATTTTCCGAAAAAACGCGATTTAAGTTTCAGCATACTTGAAACAGTACCAAAACTGCAATTTTTCCCAATGCCGGCATCATTAAATTTCTTGTTTTTGATGCTAATTTTGGGACTAGTAGTCTGGAGAGGTCAGCGACGAAAATTTTGATTTTTTCTGATAACGCCAATCGATTCAGAATGGTCGTTTCATACCCCTTAGAAACCCCGAAGGGGCAAATAAGGCCCGAGAACGCGTATTTTCCGAGAAAAACGCGATTAAAGTTTCAGCATACTTGAAACAGTACCAAAACTGCAATTTTTCCCAATGCCGACATCATTAAATTTCTTGTTTTTGATGCTAATTTTGGGACCAGTAGTCTGGAGAGGTCGACGACGAAAATTTTGATTTTTTCTGATAACGCCAATCGATTCAGAATGGTCGTTTCATACCCCTTAGAAACTCCGAAGGGGCAAATAAGGCCCGAGAACGCGTATTTTCCGAGAAAAACGCGATTAAAGTTTCAGCATACTTGAAACAGTACCAAAACTGCAATTTTTCCCAATGCCGACATCATTAAATTTCTTGTTTTTGATGCTAATTTTGGGACCAGTAGTCTGGAGAGGTCAGCGACGAAAATTTTGATTTTTTCTGATAACGCCAATCGATTCAGAATGGTCGTTTCATACCCCTTAGAAACCCCGAAGGGGCAAATAAGGCCCGAGAACGCGTATTTTCCGAGAAAAACGCGATTAAAGTTTCAGCATACTTGAAACAGTACCAAAACTGCAATTTTTCCCAATGCCGACATCATTAAATTTCTTGTTTTTGATGCTAATTTTGGGACCAGTAGTCTGGAGAGGTCAGCGACGAAAATTTTGATTTTTTCTGATAACGCCAATCGATTCAGAATGGTCGTTTCATACCCCTAAGAAACCACGAAGGGGCAAATAAGGCCCGAGAACGCGTATTTTCCGAGAAAAACGCGATTAAAGTTTCAGCATACTTGAAACAGTACCAAAACTGCAATTTTTCCCAATGCCGGCATCATTAAATTTCTTGTTTTTGATGCTAATTTTGGGACCAGTATTCTGGAGAGGTCAGTGACGAAAATTTTGATTTTTTCTGATAATGCCAATCGATTCAGAATGGTCGTTTCATACCCCTTAGAAACCCCGAAGGGGCAAATAAGGCCCGAGAACGCGTATTTTCCGAGAAAAACGCGATTAAAGTTTCAGCATACTTGAAACAGTACCAAAACTGCAATTTTTCCCAATGCCGACATCATTAAATTTCTTGTTTTTGATGCTAATTTTGGGACCAGTAGTCTGGAGAGGTCAGCGACGAAAATTTTGATTTTTTCTGATAACGCCAATCGATTCAGAATGGTCGTTTCATACCCCTTAGAAACCCCGAAGGGGCAAATAAGGCCCTAAAACGCGTATTTTCCGAGAAAAACGCGATTAAAGTTTCAGCATACTTGAAACAGTACCAAAACTGCAATTTTTCCCAATGCCGACATCATTAAATTTCTTGTTTTTGATGCTAATTTTGGGACCAGTAGTCTGGAGAGGTCGACGACGAAAATTTTGATTTTTTCTGATAACGCCAATCGATTCAGAATGGTCGTTTTATACCCCTTAGAAACCCCGAAGAGGCAAATAAGCCCCGAGAACGCGTATTTGCCGTGAAAAACTTAAAAACTTAAAGTTTCAGCATACTTGAAACAGTACGAAAACTGCAATTTTTCCCAATGCCGGCATCATTAAATTTCTTGTTTTTGATGCTAATTTTGGGACCAGTAGTCTGGAGAGGTCAGCGACGAAAATTTTGATTTTTTCTGATAACGCCAATCGATTCAGAATGGTCGTTTCATACCCCTTAGAAACCCCGAAGGGGCAAATAAGGCCCGAGAACGCGTATTTTCCGAGAAAAACGCGATTAAAGTTTCAGCATACTTGAAACAGTACCAAAACTGCAATTTTTCCCAATGCCGACATCATTAAATTTCTTGTTTTTGATGCTAATTTTGGGACCAGTAGTCTGGAGAGGTCGACGACGAAAATTTTCATTTTTTCTGATAACGCCAATCGATTCAGAATGGTCGTTTCATACCCCTTAGAAACCCCGAAGGGGCAAATAAGCCCCGAAAACGCGTATTTGCCGTGAAAAACGCGATTAAAGTTTCAGCATACTTGAAACAGTACCAAAACTGCAATTTTTCCCAATGCCGGCATCATTAAATTTCTTGTTTTTGATGCTAATTTTGGGACCAGTAGTCTGGAGAGGTCGACGACGAAAATTTTGATTTTTTCTGATAACGCCAATCGATTCAGAATGGTCGTTTTATACCCCTTAGAAACCCCGAAGCGGCAAATAAGACCCGAGAACGCGTATTTTCCGTGAAAAACGCGATTAAAGTTTCAGCATACTTGAAACAGTACCAAAACTGCAATTTTTCCCAATGCCGGCATCATTAAATTTCTTGTTTTTGATGCTAATTTTGGGACCAGTAGTCTGGAGAGGTCAGCGACGAAAATTTTGATTTTTTCTGATAACGCCAATCGATTCAGAATGGTCGTTTCATACCCCTTAGAAACACCGAAGGGGCAAATAAGGCCCGAGAACGCGTATTTTCCGAGAAAAACGCGATTAAAGTTTCAGCATACTTGAAACAGTACCAAAACTGCAATTTTTCCCAATGCCGACATCATTAAATTTCTTGTTTTTGATGCTAATTTTGGGACCAGTAGTCTGCAGAGGTCGACGACGAAAATTTTCATTTTTTCTGATAACGCCAATCGATTCAGAATGGTCGTTTCATACTCCTTAGAAACCCCGAAGGGGCAAATAAGCCCGAAAACGCGTATTTGCCCTGAAAAACGCGATTAAAATTTCAGCATACTTGAAACAGTACCAAAACTGCAATTTTTCCCAATGCCGGCATCATTAAATTTCTTGTTTTTGATGCTAATTTTGGGACCAGTAGTCTGGAGAGGTCAGCGACGAAAATTTTGATTTTTTCTGATAACGCCAATCGATTCAGAATGGTCGTTTCATACCCCTTAGAAACCCCGAAGGGGCAAATAAGGCCCGAGAACGCGTATTTTCCGAGAAAAACGCGATTAAAGTTTCAGCATACTTGAAACAGTACCAAAACTGCAATTTTTCCCAATGCCGGCATCATTAAATTTCTCGTTTTTGATGCTAATTTTGGGACCAGTAGTCTGGAGAGGTCAGTGACGAAAATTTTGATTTTTTCTGATAACGCCAATCGATTCAGAATGGTCGTTTCATACCCCTTAGAAACCCCGAAGGGGCAAATAAGGCCCTAAAACGCGTATTTTCCGAGAAAAACGCGATTAAAGTTTCAGCATACTTGAAACAGTACCAAAACTGCAATTTTTCCCAATGCCGACATCATTAAATTTCTTGTTTTTGATGCTAATTTTGGGACCAGTAGTCTGGAGAGGTCGACGACGAAAATTTTGATTTTTTCTGATAACGCCAATCGATTCAGAATGGTCGTTTCATACCCCTTAGAAACCCCGAAGGGGCAAATAAGGCCCGAGAACGCGTATTTTCCGAGAAAAACGCGATTAAAGTTTCAGCATACTTGAAACAGTACCAAAACTGCAATTTTTCCCAATGCCGGCATCATTAAATTTCTTGTTTTTAATGCTAATTTTGGGACCAGTAGTCTGGAGAGGTCAGCGACGAAAATTTTGATTTTTTCTGATAACGCCAATCGATTCAGAATGGTCGTTTCATACCCCTTAGAAACCCCGAAGGAGCAAATAAGGCCCGAGAACGCGTATTTTCCGAGAAAAACGCGATAAAAGTTTCAGCATACTTGAAACAGTACCAAAACTGCAATTTTTCCCAATGCCGGCATCATTAAATTTCTTGTTTTTGATGCTAATTTTGGGACCAGTAGTCTGGAGAGGTCAGCGACGAAAATTTTGATTTTTTCTGATAACGCCAATCGATTCAGAATGGTCGTTTCATACCCCTTAGAAACCCCGAAGGGGCAAATAAGGCCCGAGAACGCGTATTTTCCGAGAAAAACGCGATTAAAGTTTCAGCATACTTGAAACAGTACCAAAACTGCAATTTTTCCCAATGCTGCCGACATCATTAAATTTCTTGTTTTTGATGCTAATTTTGGGACCAGTAGTCTGGAGAGGTCAGCGACGAAAATTTTGATTTTTTCTGATAACGCCAATCGATTCAGAATGGTCGTTTCATACCCCTTAGAAACCCCGAAGGGGCAAATAAGGCCCGAGAACGCGTATTTTCCGAGAAAAACGCGATTAAAGTTTCAGCATACTTGAAACAGTACCAAAACTGCAATTTTTCCCAATGCCGGCATCATTAAATTTCTTGTTTTTGATGCTAATTTTGGGACCAGTAGTCTGGAGAGGTCAGCGACGAAAATTTTGATTTTTTCTGATAACGCCAATCGATTCAGAATGGTCGTTTCATACCCCTTAGAAACCCCGAAGGGGCAAATAAGGCCCGAGAACGCGTATTTTCCGAGAAAAACGCGATTAAAGTTTCAGCATACTTGAAACAGTACCAAAACTGCAATTTTTCCCAATGCCGGCATCATTAAATTTCTTGTTTTTGATGCTAATTTTGGGACCAGTAGTCTGGAGAGGTCAGCGACGAAAATTTTGATTTTTTCTGATAACGCCAATCGATTCAGAATGGTCGTTTCATACCCCTTAGAAACCCCGAAGGGGCAAATAAGGCCCGAGAACGCGTATTTTCCGAGAAAAACGCGATTAAAGTTTCAGCATACTTGAAACAGTACCAAAACTGCAATTTTTCCCAATGCCGGCATCATTAAATTTCTTGTTTTTGATGCTAATTTTGGGACCAGTAGTCTGGCGAGGTCAGCGACGAAAATTTTGATTTTTTCTGATAACGCCAATCGATTCAGAATGGTCGTTTCATACCCCTTATAAACCCCGAAGGGGCAAATAAGGCCCTAAAACGCGTATTTTCCGAGAAACACGCGATTAAAGTTTCAGCATACTTGAAACAGTACCAAAACTGCAATTTTTCCCAATGCCGACATCATTAAATTTCTTGTTTTTGATGCTAATTTTGGGACCAGTAGTCTGGAGAGGTCAGCGACGAAAATTTTGATTTTTTCTGATAACGCCAATCGATTCAGAATGGTCGTTTCATACCCCTTAGAAACCCCGAAGGGGCAAATAAGGCCCGAGAACGCGTATTTTCCGAGAAAAACGCGATTAAAGTTTCAGCATACTTGAAACAGTACCAAAAGTGCAATTTTTCCTAATGCCGGCATCATTAAATTTCTTGTTTTTGATGCTAATTTTGGGACCAGTAGTCTGGAGAGGTCAGCGACGAAAATTTTGATTTTTTCTGATAACGCCAATCGATTCAGAATGGTCGTTTCATACCCCTTAGAAACCCCGAAGGGGCAAATAAAGCCCTAAAACGCGTATTTTCCGAGAAAAACGCGATTAAAGTTTCAGCATACTTGAAACAGTACCAAAACTGCAATTTTTCCCAATGCCGACATCATTAAATTTCTTGTTTTTGATGCTAATTTTGGGACCAGTAGTCTGGAGAGGTCAGCGACGAAAATTTTGATTTTTTCTGATAACGCCAATCGATTCAGAATGGTCGTTTCATACCCCTTAGAAACCCCGAAGGGGCAAATAAGGCCCTAAAACGCGTATTTTCCGAGAAAAACGCGATTAAAGTTTCAGCATACCTGAAACAGTACCAAAACTGCAATTTTTCCCAATGCCGACATCATTAAATTTCTTGTTTTTGAAGCTAATTTTGGGACCAGTAGTCTGGAGAGGTCGACGACGAAAATTTTGATTTTTTCTGATAACGCCAATCGATTCAGAATGGTCGTTTTATACCCCTTAGAAACCCCGAAGCGGCAAATAAGCCCCGAGAACGCGTATTTGCCGTGAAAAACGCGATTAAAGTTTCAGCATACTTGAAACAGTACCAAAACTGCAATTTTTCCCAATGCCGGCATCATTAAATTTCTTGTTTTTGATGCTAATTTTGGGACCAGTAGTCTGGAGAGGTCAGCGACGAAAATTTTGATTTTTTCTGATAACGCCAATCGATTCAGAATGGTCGTTTCATACCCCTTAGAAACCCCGAAGGGGCAAATAAGGCCCGAGAACGCGTATTTTCCGAGAAAAACGCGATTAAAGTTTCAGCATACTTGAAACAGTACCAAAACTGCAATTTTTCCCAATGCCGACATCATTAAATTTCTTGTTTTTGATGCTAATTTTGGGACCAGTAGTCTGGAGAGGTCGACGACGAAAATTTTCATTTTTTCTGATAACGCCAATCGATTCAGAATGGTCGTTTCATACCCCTTAGAAACCCCGAAGGGGCAAATAAGCCCCGAAAACGCGTATTTGCCGTGAAAAACGCGATTAAAGTTTCAGCATACTTGAAACAGTACCAAAACTGCAATTTTTCCCAATGCCGGCATCATTAAATTTCTTGTTTTTGATGCTAATTTTGGGACCAGTAGTCTGGAGAGGTCGACGACGAAAATTTTGATTTTTTCTGATAACGCCAATCGATTCAGAATGGTCGTTTTATACCCCTTAGAAACCCCGAAGCGGCAAATAAGCCCCGAGAACGCGTATTTGCCGTGAAAAACGCGATTAAAGTTTCAGCATACTTGAAACAGTACCAAAACTGCAATTTTTCCCAATGCTGGCATCATTAAATTTCTTGTTTTTGATGCTAATTTTGGGACCAGTAGTCTGGAGAGGTCAGCGACGAAAATTTTGATTTTTTCTGATAACGCCAATCGATTCAGAATGGTCGTTTCATACCCCTTAGAAACACCGAATGGGCAAATAAGGCCCGAGAACGCGTATTTTCCGAGAAAAACGCGATTAAAGTTTCAGCATACTTGAAACAGTACCAAAACTGCAATTTTTCCCAATGCCGACATCATTAAATTTCTTGTTTTTGATGCTAATTTTGGGACCAGTAGTCTGGAGAGGTCGACGACGAAAATTTTCATTTTTTCTGATAACGCCAATCGATTCAGAATGGTCGTTTCATACTCCTTAGAAACCCCGAAGGGGCAAATAAGCCCCGAAAACGCGTATTTGCCGTGAAAAACGCGATTAAAATTTCAGCATACTTGAAACAGTACCAAAACTGCAATTTTTCCCAATGCCGGCATCATTAAATTTCTTGTTTTTGATGCTAATTTTGGGACCAGTAGTCTGGAGAGGTCAGCGACGAAAATTTTGATTTTTTCTGATAACGCCAATCGATTCAGAATGGTCGTTTCATACCCCTTAGAAACCCCGAAGGGGCAAATAAGGCCCGAGAACGCGTATTT
Source organism: Leptarthrus brevirostris (assembly GCA_964036015.1). NCBI lineage: Eukaryota > Metazoa > Arthropoda > Insecta > Diptera > Asilidae > Leptarthrus > Leptarthrus brevirostris. The sequence goes on from OZ038374.1 coordinate 95,308,564, forward strand.
TCCGAGAAAAACGCGATTAAAGTTTCAGCATACTTGAAACAGTACCAAAACTGCAATTTTTCCCAATGCCGGCATCATTAAATTTCTCGTTTTTGATGCTAATTTTGGGACCAGTAGTCTGGAGAGGTCAGTGACGAAAATTTTGATTTTTTCTGATAACGCCAATCGATTCAGAATGGTCGTTTAATACCCCTTAGAAACCCCGAAGGGGCAAATAAGGCCCTAAAACGCGTATTTTCCGAGAAAAACGCGATTAAAGTTTCAGCACACTTGAAACAGTACCAAAACTGCAATTTTTCCCAATGCCGACATCATTAAATTTCTTGTTTTTGATGCTAATTTTGGGACCAGTAGTCTGGAGAGGTCGACGACGAAAATTTTGATTTTTTCTGATAACGCCAATCGATTCAGAATGGTCGTTTCATACCCCTTAGAAACCCCGAAGGGGCAAATAAGGCCCGAGAACGCGTATTTTCCGAGAAAAACGCGATTAAAGTTTCAGCATACTTGAAACAGTACCAAAACTGCAATTTTTCCCAATGCCGGCATCATTAAATTTCTTGTTTTTAATGCTAATTTTGGGACCAGTAGTCTGGAGAGGTCAGCGACGAAAATTTTGATTTTTTCTGATAACGCCAATCGATTCAGAATGGTCGTTTCATACCCCTTAGAAACCCCGAAGGGGCAAATAAGGCCCGAGAACGCGTATTTTCCGAGAAAAACGCGATTAAAGTTTCAGCATACTTGAAACAGTACCAAAACTGCAATTTTTCCCAATGCCGGCATCATTAAATTTCTTGTTTTTGATGCTAATTTTGGGACCAGTAGTCTGGAGAGGTCAGCGACGAAAATTTTGATTTTTTCTGATAACGCCAATCGATTCAGAATGGTCGTTTCATACCCCTTAGAAACCACGAAGGGGCAAATAAGGCCCGAGAACGCGTATTTTCCGAGAAAAACGCGATTAAAGTTTCAGCATACTTGAAACAGTACCAAAACTGCAATTTTTCCCAATGCCGACATCATTAAATTTCTTGTTTTTGATGCTAATTTTGGGACCAGTAGTCTGGAGAGGTCGACGACGAAAATTTTGATTTTTTCTGATAACGCCAATCGATTCAGAATGGTCGTTTCATACCCCTTAGAAACCCCGAAGGGGCAAATAAGGCCCGAGAACGCGTATTTTCCGAGAAAAACGCGATTAAAGTTTCAGCATACTTGAAACAGTACCAAAACTGCAATTTTTCCCAATGCCGGCATCATTAAATTTCTTGTTTTTGATGCTAATTTTGGGACCAGTAGTCTGGAGAGGTCAGCGACGAAAATTTTGATTTTTTCTGATAACGCCAATCGATTCAGAATGGTCGTTTCATACCCCTTAGAAACCCCGAAGGGGCAAATAAGGCCCGAGAACGCGTATTTTCCGAGAAAAACGCGATTAAAGTTTCAGCATACTTGAAACAGTACCAAAACTGCAATTTTTCCCAATGCCGGCATCATTAAATTTCTTGTTTTTGATGCTAATTTTGGGACCAGTAGTCTGGCGAGGTCAGCGACGAAAATTTTGATTTTTTCTGATAACGCCAATCGATTCAGAATGGTCGTTTCATACCCATTATAAACCCCGAAGGGGCAAATAAGGCCCTAAAACGCGTATTTTCCGAGAAACACGCGATTAAAGTTTCAGCATACTTGAAACAGTACCAAAACTGCAATTTTTCCCAATGCCGACATCATTAAATTTCTTGTTTTTGATGCTAATTTTGGGACCAGTAGTCTGGAGAGGTCAGCGACGAAAATTTTGATTTTTTCTGATAACGCCAATCGATTCAGAATGGTCGTTTCATACCCCTTAGAAACCCCGAAGGGGCAAATAAGGCCCGAGAACGCGTATTTTCCGAGAAAAACGCGATTAAAGTTTCAGCATACTTGAAACAGTACCAAAAGTGCAATTTTTCCTAATGCCGGCATCATTAAATTTCTTGTTTTTGATGCTAATTTTGGGACCAGTAGTCTGGAGAGGTCAGCGACGAAAATTTTGATTTTTTCTGATAACGCCAATCGATTCAGAATGGTCGTTTCATACCCCTTAGAAACCCCGAAGGGGCAAATAAGGCCCTAAAACGCGTATTTTCCGAGAAACACGCGATTAAAGTTTCAGCATACTTGAAACAGTACCAAAACTGCAATTTTTCCCAATGCCGACATCATTAAATTTCTTGTTTTTGATGCTAATTTTGGGACCAGTAGTCTGGAGAGGTCAGCTACGAAAATTTTGATTTTTGCTGATAACGCCAATCTATTCAGAATGGTCGTTTCATACCCCTTAGAAACCCCGAAGGGGCAAATAAGGCCCGAGAACGCGTATTTTCCGAGAAAAACGCGATTAAAGTTTCAGCATACTTGAAACAGTACCAAAAGTGCAATTTTTCCTAATGCCGGCATCATTAAATTTCTTGTTTTTGATGCTAATTTTGGGACCAGTAGTCTGGAGAGGTCAGCGACGAAAATTTTGATTTTTTCTGATAACGCCAATCGATTCAGAATGGTCGTTTCATACCCCTTAGAAACCACGAAGGGGCAAATAAGGCCCGAGAACGCGTATTTTCCGAGAAAAACGCGATTAAAGTTTCAGCATACTTGAAACAGTACCAAAACTGCAATTTTTCCCAATGCCGGCATCATTAAATTTCTTGTTTTTGATGCTAATTTTGGGACCAGTAGTCTGGAGAGGTCAGCGACGAAAATTTTGATTTTTTCTGATAATGCCAATCGATTCAGAATGGTCGTTTCATACCCCTTAGAAACCCCGAAGGGGCAAATAAGGCCCGTGAACGCGTATTTTCCGAGAAAAACGCGATTAAAGTTTCAGCATACTTGAAACAGTACCAAAACTGCAATTTTTCCCAATGCCGACATCATTAAATTTCTTGTTTTTGATGCTAATTTTGGGACCAGTAGTCTGGAGAGGTCGACGACGAAAATTTTGATTTTTTCTGATAACGCCAATCGATTCAGAATGGTCGTTTCATACCCCTTAGAAACCCCGAAGGGGCAAATAAGGCCCGAGAACGCGTATTTTCCGAGAAAAACGCGATTAAAGTTTCAGCATACTTGAAACAGTACCAAAACTGCAATTTTTCCCAATGCCGACATCATTAAATTTCTTGTTTTTGATGCTAATTTTGGGACCAGTAGTCTGGAGAGGTCAGCGACGAAAATTTTGATTTTTTCTGATAACGCCAATCGATTCAGAATGGTCGTTTCATAACCCTTAGAAACCCCGAAGGGGCAAATAAGGCCCGAGAACGCGTATTTTCCGAGAAAAACGCGATTAAAGTTTCAGCATACTTGAAACAGTACCAAAACTGCAATTTTTCCCAATGCCGACATCATTAAATTTCTTGTTTTTGATGCTAATTTTGGGACCAGTAGTCTGGAGAGGTCGACGACGAAAATTTTGATTTTTTCTGATAACGCCAATCGATTCAGAATGGTCGTTTCATACCCCTTAGAAACCCCGAAGGGGCAAATAAGCCCCGAGAACGCGTATTTGCCGTGAAAAACGCGATTAAAGTTCCAGCATACTTGAAACAGTACCAAAACTGCAATTTTTCCCAATGCCGACATCATTAAATTTCTTGTTTTTGATGCTAATTTTGGGACCAGTAGTCTGGAGAGGTCAGCGACGAAAATTTTGATTTTTTCTGATAACGCCAATCGATTCAGAATGGTCGTTTCATACCCCTTAGAAACCCCGAAGGGGCAAATAAGGCCCGAGAACGCGTATTTTCCGAGAAAAACGCGATTAAAGTTTCAGCATACTTGAAACAGTACCAAAACTGCAATTTTTCCCAATGCCGGCATCATTAAATTTCTTGTTTTTAATGCTAATTTTGGGACCAGTAGTCTGGAGAGGTCAGCGACGAAAATTTTGATTTTTTCTGATAACGCCAATCGATTCAGAATGGTCGTTTCATACCCCTTAGAAACCCCGAAGGGGCAAATAAGGCCCGAGAACGCGTATTTTCCGAGAAAAACGCGATTAAAGTTTCAGCATACTTGAAACAGTACCAAAACTGCAATTTTTCCCAATGCCGGCATCATTAAATTTCTTGTTTTTGATGCTAATTTTGGGACCAGTAGTCTGGAGAGGTCAGCGACGAAAATTTTGATTTTTTCTGATAACGCCAATCGATTCAGAATGGTCGTTTCATACCCCTTAGAAACCCCGAAGGGGCAAATAAGGCCCGAGAACGCGTATTTTCCGAGAAAAACGCGATTAAAGTTTCAGCATACTTGAAACAGTACCAAAACTGCAATTTTTCCCAATGCCGACATCACTAAATTTCTTGTTTTTGATGCTAATTTTGGGACCAGTAGTCTGGAGAGGTCGACGACGAAAATTTTGATTTTTTCTGATAACGCCAATCGATTCAGAATGGTCGTTTCATACCCCTTAGAAACCCCGAAGGGGCAAATAAGGCCCGAGAACGCGTATTTTCCGAGAAAAACGCGATTAAAGTTTCAGCATACTTGAAACAGTACCAAAACTGCAATTTTTCCCAATGCCGGCATCATTAAATTTCTTGTTTTTGATGCTAATTTTGGGACCAGTAGTCTGGAGAGGTCAGCGACGAAAATTTTGATTTTTTCTGATAACGCCAATCGATTCAGAATGGTCGCTTCATACCCCTTAGAAACCCCGAAGGGGCAAATAAGGCCCGAGAACGCGTATTTTCCGAGAAAAACGCGATTAAAGTTTCAGCATACTTGAAACAGTACCAAAACTGCAATTTTTCCCAATGCCGGCATCATTAAATTTCTTGTTTTTGATGCTAATTTTGGGACCAGTAGTCTGGAGAGGTCAGCGACGAAAATTTTGATTTTTTCTGATAACGCCAATCGATTCAGAATGGTCGTTTCATACCCCTTAGAAACCCCGAAGGGGCAAATAAGGCCCGAGAACGCGTATTTTCCGAGAAAAACGCGATTAAAGTTTCAGCATACTTGAAACAGTACCAAAACTGCAATTTTTCCCAATGCCGGCATCATTAAATTTCTTGTTTTTGATGCTAATTTTGGGACCAGTAGTCTGGCGAGGTCAGCGACGAAAATTTTGATTTTTTCTGATAACGCCAATCGATTCAGAATGGTCGTTTCATACCCCTTAGAAACCCCGAAGGGGCAAATAAGGCCCGAGAACGCGTATTTTCCGAGAAAAACGCGATTAAAGTTTCAGCATACTTGAAACAGTACCAAAACTGCAATTTTTCCCAATGCCGGCATCATTAAATTTCTTGTTTTTGATGCTAATTTTGGGACCAGTAGTCTGGAGAGGTCAGCGACGAAAATTTTGATTTTTTCTGATAACGCCAATCGATTCAGAATGGTCGCTTCATACCCCTTAGAAACCCCGAAGGGGCAAATAAGGCCCGAGAACGCGTATTTTCCGAGAAAAACGCGATTAAAGTTTCAGCATACTTGAAACAGTACCAAAACTGCAATTTTTCCCAATGCCGGCATCATTAAATTTCTTGTTTTTGATGCTAATTTTGGGACCAGTAGTCTGGAGAGGTCAGCGACGAAAATTTTGATTTTTTCTGATAACGCCAATCGATTCAGAATGGTCGTTTCATACCCCTTAGAAACCCCGAAGGGGCAAATAAGGCCCGAGAACGCGTATTTTCCGAGAAAAACGCGATTAAAGTTTCAGCATACTTGAAACAGTACCAAAACTGCAATTTTTCCCAATGCCGGCATCATTAAATTTCTTGTTTTTGATGCTAATTTTGGGACCAGTAGTCTGGCGAGGTCAGCGACGAAAATTTTGATTTTTTCTGATAACGCCAATCGATTCAGAATGGTCGTTTCATACCCCTTAGAAACCCCGAAGGGGCAAATAAGGCCCGAGAACGCGTATTTTCCGAGAAAAACGCGATTAAAGTTTCAGCATACTTGAAACAGTACCAAAACTGCAATTTTTCCCAATGCCGACATCACTAAATTTCTTGTTTTTGATGCTAATTTTGGGACCAGTAGTCTGGAGAGGTCGACGACGAAAATTTTGATTTTTTCTGATAACGCCAATCGATTCAGAATGGTCGTTTCATACCCCTTAGAAACCCCGAAGGGGCAAATAAGGCCCGAGAACGCGTATTTTCCGAGAAAAACGCGATTAAAGTTTCAGCATACTTGAAACAGTACCAAAACTGCAATTTTTCCCAATGCCGGCATCATTAAATTTCTTGTTTTTGATGCTAATTTTGGGACCAGTAGTCTGGAGAGGTCAGCGACGAAAATTTTGATTTTTTCTGATAACGCCAATCGATTCAGAATGGTCGCTTCATACCCCTTAGAAACCCCGAAGGGGCAAATAAGGCCCGAGAACGCGTATTTTCCGAGAAAAACGCGATTAAAGTTTCAGCATACTTGAAACAGTACCAAAACTGCAATTTTTCCCAATGCCGGCATCATTAAATTTCTTGTTTTTGATGCTAATTTTGGGACCAGTAGTCTGGAGAGGTCAGCGACGAAAATTTTGATTTTTTCTGATAACGCCAATCGATTCAGAATGGTCGTTTCATACCCCTTAGAAACCCCGAAGGGGCAAATAAGGCCCGAGAACGCGTATTTTCCGAGAAAAACGCGATTAAAGTTTCAGCAGACTTGAAACAGTACCAAAACTGCAATTTTTCCCAATGCCGGCATCATTAAATTTCTTGTTTTTGATGCTAATTTTGGGACCAGTAGTCTGGAGAGGTCAGCGACGAAAATTTTTATTTTTTCTGATAACGACAATCGATTCAGAATGGTCGTTTCATACCCCTTAGAAACCCCGAAGGGGCAAATAAGGCCCGAGAACGCGTATTTTCCGAGAAAAACGCGATTAAAGTTTCAGCATACTTGAAACAGTACCAAAAGTGCAATTTTTCCTAATGCCGGCATCATTAAATTTCTTGTTTTTGATGCTAATTTTGGGACCAGTAGTCTGGAGAGGTCAGCGACGAAAATTTTGATTTTTTCTGATAACGCCAATCGATTCAGAATGGTCGTTTCATACCCCTTAGAAACCCCGAAGGGGCAAATAAGGCCCTAAAACGCGTATTTTCCGAGAAACACGCGATTAAAGTTTCAGCATACTTGAAACAGTACCAAAACTGCAATTTTTCCCAATGCCGACATCATTAAATTTCTTGTTTTTGATGCTAATTTTGGGACCAGTAGTCTGGAGAGGTCAGCGACGAAAATTTTGATTTTTTCTGATAACGCCAATCGATTCAGAATGGTCGTTTCATACCCCTTATAAACCCCGAAGGGGCAAATAAGGCCCTAAAACGCGTATTTTCCGAGAAACACGCGATTAAAGTTTCAGCATACTTGAAACAGTACCAAAACTGCAATTTTTCCTAATGCCGGCATCATTAAATTTCTTGTTTTTGATGCTAATTTTGGGACCAGTAGTCTGGAGAGGTCAGCGACGAAAATTTTGATTTTTTCTGATAACGCCAATCGATTCAGAATGGTCGTTTCATACCCCTTAGAAACCACGAAGGGGCAAATAAGGCCCGAGAACGCGTATTTTCCGAGAAAAACGCGATTAAAGTTTCAGCATACTTGAAACAGTACCAAAACTGCAATTTTTCCCAATGCCGGCATCATTAAATTTCTTGTTTTTGATGCTAATTTTGGGACCAGTAGTCTGGAGAGGTCAGCGACGAAAATTTTGATTTTTTCTGATAATGCCAATCGATTCAGAATGGTCGTTTCATACCCCTTAGAAACCCCGAAGGGGCAAATAAGGCCCGTGAACGCGTATTTTCAGCATACTTGAAACAGTACCAAAACTGCAATTTTTCCCAATGCCGACATCATTAAATTCCTTGTTTTTGATGCTAATTTTGGGACCAGTAGTCTGGAGAGGTCAGCGACGAAAATTTTGATTTTTTCTGATAACGCCAATCGATTCAGAATGGTCGTTTCATAACCCTTAGAAACCCCGAAGGGGCAAATAAGGCCCTAAAACGCGTATTTTCCGAGAAAAACGCGATTAAAGTTTCAGCATACTTGAAACAGTACCAAAACTGCAATTTTTCCCAATGCCGACATCATTAAATTTCTTGTTTTTGATGCTAATTTTGGGACCAGTAGTCTGGAGAGGTCAGCGACGAAAATTTTGATTTTTTCTGATAACGACAATCGATTCAGAATGGTCGCTTCATACCCCTTAGAAACCCCGAAGGGGCAAATAAGGCCCGAGAACGCGTATTTTCCGAGAAAAACGCGATTAAAGTTTCAGCATACTTAAAACAGTACCAAAACTGCAATTTTTCCCAATGCCGGCATCATTAAATTTCTTGTTTTTGATGCTAATTTTGGGACCAGTAGTCTGGAGAGGTCAGCGACGAAAATTTTGATTTTTTCTGATAACGCCAATCGATTCAGAATGGTCGTTTCATACCCCTTAGAAACCCCGAAGGGGCAAATAAGGCCCGAGAACGCGTATTTTCCGAGAAAAACGCGATTAAAGTTTCAGCATACTTGAAACAGTACCAAAACTGCAATTTTTCCCAATGCCGGCATCATTAAATTTCTTGTTTTTGATGCTAATTTTGGGACCAGTAGTCTGGCGAGGTCAGCGACGAAAATTTTGATTTTTTCTGATAACGCCAATCGATTCAGAATGGTCGTTTCATACCCCTTATAAACCCCGAAGGGGCAAATAAGGCCCTAAAACGCGTATTTTCCGAGAAACACGCGATTAAAGTTTCAGCATACTTGAAACAGTACCAAAACTGCAATTTTTCCCAATGCCGACATCATTAAATTTCTTGTTTTTGATGCTAATTTTGGGACCAGTAGTCTGGAGAGGTCAGCGACGAAAATTTTGATTTTTTCTGATAACGCCAATCGATTCAGAATGGTCGTTTCATACCCCTTAGAAACCCCGAAGGGGCAAATAAGGCCCGAGAACGCGTATTTTCCGAGAAAAACGCGATTAAAGTTTCAGCATACTTGAAACAGTACCAAAAGTGCAATTTTTCCTAATGCCGGCATCATTAAATTTCTTGTTTTTGATGCTAATTTTGGGACCAGTAGTCTGGAGAGGTCAGCGACGAAAATTTTGATTTTTTCTGATAACGCCAATCGATTCAGAATGGTCGTTTCATACCCCTTAGAAACCCCGAAGGGGCAAATAAGGCCCTAAAACGCGTATTTTCCGAGAAACACGCGATTAAAGTTTCAGCATACTTGAAACAGTACCAAAACTGCAATTTTTCCCAATGCCGACATCATTAAATTTCTTGTTTTTGATGCTAATTTTGGGACCAGTAGTCTGGAGAGGTCAGCGACGAAAATTTTGATTTTTTCTGATAACGCCAATCGATTCAGAATGGTCGTTTCATACCCCTTAGAATCCCCGAAGGGGCAAATAAGGCCCGAGAACGCGTATTTTCCGAGAAAAACGCGATTAAAGTTTCAGCATACTTGAAACAGTACCAAAAGTGCAATTTTTCCTAATGCCGGCATCATTAAATTTCTTGTTTTTGATGCTAATTTTGGGACCAGTAGTCTGGAGAGGTCAGCGACGAAAATTTTGATTTTTTCTGATAACGCCAATCGATTCAGAATGGTCGTTTCATACCCCTTAGAAACCACGAAGGGGCAAATAAGGCCCGAGAACGCGTATTTTCCGAGAAAAACGCGATTAAAGTTTCAGCATACTTGAAACAGTACCAAAACTGCAATTTTTCCCAATGCCGGCATCATTAAATTTCTTGTTTTTGATGCTAATTTTGGGACCAGTAGTCTGGAGAGGTCAGCGACGAAAATTTTGATTTTTTCTGATAATGCCAATCGATTCAGAATGGTCGTTTCATACCCCTTAGAAACCCCGAAGGGGCAAATAAGGCCCGTGAACGCGTATTTTCAGCATACTTGAAACAGTACCAAAACTGCAATTTTTCCCAATGCCGACATCATTAAATTCCTTGTTTTTGATGCTAATTTTGGGACCAGTAGTCTGGAGAGGTCAGCGACGAAAATTTTGATTTTTTCTGATAACGCCAATCGATTCAGAATGGTCGTTTCATAACCCTTAGAAACCCCGAAGGGGCAAATAAGGCCCTAAAACGCGTATTTTCCGAGAAAAACGCGATTAAAGTTTCAGCATACTTGAAACAGTACCAAAACTGCAATTTTTCCCAATGCCGACATCATTAAATTTCTTGTTTTTGATGCTAATTTTGGGACCAGTAGTCTGGAGAGGTCGACGACGAAAATTTTGATTTTTTCTGATAACGCCAATCGATTCAGAATGGTCGTTTCATACCCCTTAGAAACCCCGAAGGGGCAAATAAGCCCCGAGAACGCGTATTTGCCGTGAAAAACGCGATTAAAGTTTCAGCATACTTGAAACAGTACCAAAACTGCAATTTTTCCCAATGCCGACATCATTAAATTTCTTGTTTTTGATGCTAATTTTGGGACCAGTAGTCCGGAGAGGTCAGCGACGAAAATTTTGATTTTTTCTGATAACGCCAATCGATTCAGAATGGTCGTTTCATACCCCTTAGAAACCCCGAAGGGGCAAATAAGGCCCGAGAACGCGTATTTTCCGAGAAAAACGCGATTAAAGTTTCAGCATACTTGAAACAGTACCAAAACTGCAATTTTTCCCAATGCCGGCATCATTAAATTTCTTGTTTTTAATGCTAATTTTGGGACCAGTAGTCTGGAGAGGTCAGCGACGAAAATTTTGATTTTTTCTGATAACGCCAATCGATTCAGAATGGTCGTTTCATACCCCTTAGAAACCCCGAAGGGGCAAATAAGGCCCTAAAACGCGTATTTTCCGAGAAACACGCGATTAAAGTTTCAGCATACTTGAAACAGTACCAAAACTGCAATTTTTCCCAATGCCGACATCATTAAATTTCTTGTTTTTGATGCTAATTTTGGGACCAGTAGTCTGGAGAGGTCAGCGACGAAAATTTTGATTTTTTCTGATAACGCCAATCGATTCAGAATGGTCGTTTCATACCCCTTAGAAACCCCGAAGGGGCAAATAAGGCCCGAGAACGCGTATTTTCCGAGAAAAACGCGATTAAAGTTTCAGCATACTTGAAACAGTACCAAAAGTGCAATTTTTCCTAATGCCGGCATCATTAAATTTCTTGTTTTTGATGCTAATTTTGGGACCAGTAGTCTGGAGAGGTCAGCGACGAAAATTTTGATTTTTTCTGATAACGCCAATCGATTCAGAATGGTCGTTTCATACCCCTTAGAAACCACGAAGGGGCAAATAAGGCCCGAGAACGCGTATTTTCCGAGAAAAACGCGATTAAAGTTTCAGCATACTTGAAACAGTACCAAAACTGCAATTTTTCCCAATGCCGGCATCATTAAATTTCTTGTTTTTGATGCTAATTTTGGGACCAGTAGTCTGGAGAGGTCAGCGACGAAAATTTTGATTTTTTCTGATAATGCCAATCGATTCAGAATGGTCGTTTCATACCCCTTAGAAACCCCGAAGGGGCAAATAAGGCCCGTGAACGCGTATTTTCCGAGAAAAACGCGATTAAAGTTTCAGCATACTTGAAACAGTACCAAAACTGCAATTTTTCCCAATGCCGACATCATTAAATTTCTTGTTTTTGATGCTAATTTTGGGACCAGTAGTCTGGAGAGGTCAGCGACGAAAATTTTGATTTTTTCTGATAACGCCAATCGATTCAGAATGGTCGTTTCATACCCCTTAGAAACCCCGAAGGGGCAAATAAGGCCCTAGAACGCGTATTTTTCGAGAAAAACGCGATTAAAGTTTCAGCATACTTGAAACAGTACCAAAACTGCAATTTTTCCCAATGCCGGCATCATTAAATTTCTTGTTTTTGATGCTAATTTTGGGACCAGTAGTCTGGAGAGGTGAGCGACGAAAATTTTGATTTTTTCTGATAACGCCAATCGATTCAGAATGGTCGTTTCATACCCCTTAGAAACCCCGAAGGGGCAAATAAGGCCCGAGAACGCGTATTTTCCGAGAAAAACGCGATTAAAGTTTCAGCATACTTGAAACAGTACCAAAACTGCAATTTTTCCCAATGCCGGCATCATTAAATTTCTTGTTTTTGATGCTAATTTTGCGACCAGTAGTCTGGCGAGGTCAGCGACGAAAATTTTGATTTTTTCTGATAACGCCAATCGATTCAGAATGGTCGTTTCATACCCCTTATAAACCCCGAAGGGGCAAATAAGGCCCTAAAACGCGTATTTTCCGAGAAACACGCGATTAAAGTTTCAGCATACTTGAAACAGTACCAAAACTGCAATTTTTCCCAATGCCGACATCATTAAATTTCTTGTTTTTGATGCTAATTTTGGGACCAGTAGTCTGGAGAGGTCAGCGACGAAAATTTTGATTTTTTCTGATAACGCCAATCGATTCAGAATGGTCGTTTCATACCCCTTAGAAACCCCGAAGGGGCAAATAAGGCCCGAGAACGCGTATTTTCCGAGAAAAACGCGATTAAAGTTTCAGCATACTTGAAACAGTACCAAAACTGCAATTTTTCCCAATGCCGGCATCATTAAATTTCTTGTTTTTGATGCTAATTTTGGGACCAGTAGTCTGGAGAGGTCAGCGACGAAAATTTTGATTTTTTCTGATAACGCCAATCGATTCAGAATGGTCGTTTCATACCCCTTAGAAACCCCGAAGGGGCAAATAAGGCCCGAGAACGCGTATTTTCCGAGAAAAACGCGATTAAAGTTTCAGCATACTTGAAACAGTACCAAAACTGCAATTTTTCCCAATGCCGACATCATTAAATTTCTTGTTTTTGATGCTAATTTTGGGACCAGTAGTCTGGAGAGGTCAGCGACGAAAATTTTGATTTTTTCTGATAACGCCAATCGATTCAGAATGGTCGTCTCATAACCCTTAGAAACCCCGAAGGGGCAAATAAGGCCCTAAAACGCGTATTTTCCGAGAAAAACGCGATTAAAGTTTCAGCATACTTGAAACAGTACCAAAACTGCAATTTTTCCCAATGCCGACATCATTAAATTTCTTGTTTTTGATGCTAATTTTGGGACCAGTAGTCTGGAGAGGTCGACAACGAAAATTTTGATTTTTTCTGATAACGCCAATCGATTCAGAATGGTCGTTTCATACCCCTTAGAAACCCCGAAGGGGCAAATAAGCCCCGAGAACGCGTATTTGCCGTGAAAAACGCGATTAAAGTTTCAGCATACTTGAAACAGTACCAACACTGCAATTTTTCCCAATGCCGACATCATTAAATTTCTTGTTTTTGATGCTAATTTTGGGACCAGTAGTCTGGAGAGGTCAGCGACGAAAATTTTGATTTTTTCTGATAACGCCAATCGATTCAGAATGGTCGTTTCATACCCCTTAGAAACTCCGAAGGGGCAAATAAGGCCCGAGAACGCGTATTTTCCGAGAAAAACGCGATTAAAGTTTCAGCATACTTGAAACAGTACCAAAACTGCAATTTTTCCCAATGCCGACATCATTAAATTTCTTGTTTTTGATGCTAATTTTGGGACCAGTAGTCTGGAGAGGTCAGCGACGAAAATGTTGATTTTTTCTGATAACGCCAATCGATTCAGAATGGCCGTTTCATACCCCTTAGAAACCCCGAAGGGGCAAATAAGGCCCGAGAACGCGTATTTTCCGAGAAAAACGCGATTAAAGTTTCAGCATACTTGAAACAGTACCAAAACTGCAATTTTTCCCAATGCCGGCATCATTAAATTTCTTGTTTTTGATGCTAATTTTGGGACCAGTAGTCTGGAGAGGTCAGCGACGAAAATTTTGATTTTTTCTGATAACGCCAATCGATTCAGAATGGTCGTTTCATACCCCTTAGAAACCCCGATGGGGCAAATAAGGCCCGAGAACGCGTATTTTCCGAGAAAAACGCGATTAAAGTTTCAGCATACTTGAAACAGTACCAAAACTGCAATTTTTCCCAATGCCGGCATCATTAAATTTCTTGTTTTTGATGCTAATTTTGGGACCAGTAGCCTGGAGAGGTCAGCGACGAAAATGTTGATTTTTTCTGATAACGCCAATCGATTCAGAATGGTCGTTTCATACCCCTTAGAAACCCCGAAGGGGCAAATAAGGCCCGAGAACGCGTATTTTCCGAGAAAAACGCGATTAAAGTTTCAGCATACTTGAAACAGTACCAAAACTGCAATTTTTCCCAATGCCGGCATCATTAAATTTCTTGTTTTTGATGCTAATTTTGGGACCAGTAGTCTGGAGAGGTCAGCGACGAAAATTTTGATTTTTTCTGATAACGCCAATCGATTCAGAATGGTCGTTTCATACCCCTTAGAAACCCCGAAGGGGCAAATAAGGCCCGAGAACGCGTATTTTCCGAGAAAAACGCGATTAAAGTTTCAGCATACTTGAAACAGTACCAAAACTGCAATTTTTCCCAATGCCGGCATCATTAAATTTCTTGTTTTTGATGCTAATTTTGGGACCAGTAGTCTGGAGAGGTCAGCGACGAAAATTTTGATTTTTTCTGATAACGCCAATCGATTCAGAATGGTCGTTTCATACCCCTTAGAAACCCCGAAGGGGCAAATAAGGCCCGAGAACGCGTATTTTCCGAGAAAAACGCGATTAAAGTTTCAGCATACTTGAAACAGTACCAAAACTGCAATTTTTCCCAATGCCGGCATCATTAAATTTCTTGTTTTTGATGCTAATTTTGGGACCAGTAGTCTGGAGAGGTCAGCGACGAAAATTTTGATTTTTTCTGATAACGCCAATCGATTCAGAATGGTCGTTTCATACCCCTTAGAAACCCAGAAGGGGCAAATAAGGCCCGAGAACGCGTATTTTCCGAGAAAAACGCGATTAAAGTTTCAGCATACTTGAAACAGTACCAAAACTGCAATTTTTCCCAATGCCGGCATCAATAAATTTCTTGTTTTTGATGCTAATTTTGGGACCAGTAGTCTGGAGAGGTCAGCGACGAAAATTTTGATTTTTTCTGATAACGCCAATCGATTCAGAATGGTCGTTTCATACCCCTTAGAAACCCCGAAGGGGCAAATAAGGCCCCAAAACGCGTATTTTACGAGAAAAACGCGATTAAAGTTTCAGCATACTTGAAACAGTACCAAAACTGCAATTTTTCCCAATGCCGACATCATTAAATTTCTTGTTTTTGATGCTAATTTTGGGACCAGTAGTCTGGAGAGGTCAGCGACGAAAATGCTGATTTTTTCTGATAACGCCAATCGATTCAGAATGGTCGTTTCATACCCCTTAGAAATCCCGAAGGGGCAAATAAGGCCCGATAACGCGTATTTTCCGAGAAAAACGCGATTAAAGTTTCAGCATACTTGAAACAGTACCAAAACTGCAATTTTTCCCAATGCCGGCATCATTAAATTTCTTGTTTTTGATGCTAATTTTGGGACCAGTAGTCTGGAGAGGTCAGCGACGAAAATTTTGATTTTTTCTGATAACGCCAATCGATTCAGAATGGTCGTTTCATACCCCTTAGAAACCCCGAAGGGGCAAATAAGGCCCGAGAACGCGTATTTTCCGAGAAAAACGCGATTAAAGTTTCAGCATACTTGAAACAGTACCAAAACTGCAATTTTTCCCAATGCCGGCATCATTAAATTTCTTGTTTTTGATGCTAATTTTGGGACCAGTAGTCTGGAGAGGTCAGCGACGAAAATTTTGATTTTTTCTGATAACGCCAATCGATTCAGAATGGTCGTTTCATACCCCTTAGAAACCCCGAAGGGGCAAATAAGGCCCGAGAACGCGTATTTTTCGAGAAAAACGCGATTAAAGTTTCAATATACTTGAAACAGTACCAAAACTGCAATTTTTCCCAATGCCGGCATCATTAAATTTCTTGTTTTTGATGCTAATTTTGGGACCAGTAGTCTGGAGAGGTCAGCGACGAAAATTTTGATTTTTTCTGATAACGCCAATCGATTCAGAATGGTCGTTTCATACACCTTAGAAACCCCGAAGGGGCAAATAAGGCCCGAGAACGCGTATTTTCCGAGAAAAACGCGATTAAAGTTTCAGCATACTTGAAACAGTACCAAAACTGCAATTTTTCCCAATGCCGGCATCATTAAATTTCTTGTTTTTCATGCTAATTTTGGGACCAGTAGTCTGGAGAGGTCAGCGACGAAAATTTTGATTTTTTCTGATAACGCCAATCGATTCAGAATGGTCGTTTCATACCCCTTAGAAACGCCGAAGGGGCAAATAAGGCCCGAGAACGCGTATTTTCCGAGAAAAACGCGATTAAAGTTTCAGCATACTTGAAACAGTACCAAAACTGCAATTTTTCCCAATGCCGGCATCATTAAATTTCTTGTTTTTGATGCTAATTTTGGGACCAGTAGTCTGGAGAGGTCAGCGACGAAAATTTGGATTTTTTCTGATAACGCCAATCGATTCAGAATGGTCGTTTCATACCCCTTAGAAACCAAATAAGGCCCCAAAACGCGTATTTTACGAGAAAAACGCGATTAAAGTTTCAGCATACTTGAAACAGTACCAAAACTGCAATTTTTCCCAATGCCGACATCATTAAATTTCTTGTTTTTGATGCTAATTTTGGGACCAGTAGTCTGGAGAGGTCAGCGACGAAAATTTTGATTTTTTCTGATAACGCCAATCGATTCAGAATGGTCGTTTCATACCCCTTAGAAACCCCGAAGGGGCAAATAAGGCCCGAGAACGCGTATTTTCCGAGAAAAACGCGATTAAAGTTTCAGCATACTTGAAACAGTACCAAAACTGCAATTTTTCCCAATGCCGGCATCATTAAATTTCTTATTTTTGATGCTAATTTTGGGACCAGTAGTCTGGAGAGGTCAGCGACGAAAATTTTGATTTTTTCTGATAACGCCAATCGATTCAGAATGGTCGTTTTATACCCCTTAGAAACCCCGAAGGGGCAAATAAGGCCCGAGAACGCGTATTTTCCGAGAAAAACGCGATTAAAGTTTCAGCATACTTGAAACAGTACCAAAACTGCAATTTTTCCCAATGCCGGCATCATTAAATTTCTTGTTTTTGATGCTAATTTTGGGACCAGTAGTCTGGAGAGGTCAGCGACGAAAATTTTGATTTTTTCTGATAACGCCAATCGATTCAGAATGGTCGTTTCATACCCCTTAGAAACCCCGAAGGGGCAAATAAGGCCCGAGAACGCGTATTTTCCGAGAAAAACGCGATTAAAGTTTCAGCATACTTGAAACAGTACCAAAACTGCAATTTTTCCCAATGCCGGCATCATTAAATTTCTTGTTTTTGATGCTAATTTTGGGACCAGTAGTCTGGAGAGGTCAGCGACGAAAATTTTGATTTTTTCTGATAACGCCAATCGATTCAGAATGGTCGTTTCATACCCCTTAGAAACCCCGAAGGGGCAAATAAGGCCCGAGAATGCGTATTTTCCGAGAAAAACGCGATTAAAGTTTCAGCATACTTGAAACAGTACCAAAACTGCAATTTTTTCCAATGCCGGCATCATTAAATTTCTTGTTTTTGATGCTAATTTTGGGACCAGTAGTCTGGAGAGGTCAGCGACGAAAATTTTGATTTTTTCTGATAACGCCAATCGATTCAGAATGGTCGTTTCATACCCCTTAGAAACCCCGAAGGGGCAAATAAGGCCCGAGAACGCGTATTTTCCGAGAAAAACGCGATTAAAGTTTCAGCATACTTGAAACAGTACCAAAACTGCAATTTTTCCCAATGCCGGCATCATTAAATTTCTTGTTTTTGATGCTAATTTTGGGACCAGTAGTCTGGAGAGGTCAGCGACGAAAATTTTTGATTTTTTCTGATAACGCCAATCGATTCAGAATGGTCGTTTCATACCCCTTAGAAACCCCGAAGGGGCAAATAAGGCCCGAGAACGCGTATTTTCCGAGAAAAACGCGATTAAAGTTTCAGCATACTTGAAACAGTACCAAAACTGCAATTTTTCCCAATGCCGGCATCATTAAATTTCTTGTTTTTGATGCTAATTTTGGGACCAGTAGTCTGGAGAGGTCAGCGACGAAAATTTTGATTTTTTCTGATAACGCCAATCGATTCAGAATGGTCGTTTCATACCCCTTAGAAACCCCGAAGGGGCAAATAAGGCCCGAGAACGCGTATTTTTCGAGAAAAACGCGATTAAAGTTTCAATATACTTGAAACAGTACCAAAACTGCAATTTTTCCCAATGCCGGCATCATTAAATTTCTTGTTTTTGATGCTAATTTTGGGACCAGTAGTCTGGAGAGGTCAGCGACGAAAATTTTGATTTTTTCTGATAACGCCAATCGATTCAGAATGGTCGTTTCATACACCTTAGAAACCCCGAAGGGGCAAATAAGGCCCGAGAACGCGTATTTTCCGAGAAAAACGCGATTAAAGTTTCAGCATACTTGAAACAGTACCAAAACTGCAATTTTTCCCAATGCCGGCATCATTAAATTTCTTGTTTTTGATGCTAATTTTGGGACCAGTAGTCTGGAGAGGTCAGCGACGAAAATTTTGATTTTTTCTGATAACGCCAATCGATTCAGAATGGTCGTTTCATACACCTTAGAAACCCCGAAGGGGCAAATAAGGCCCGAGAACGCGTATTTTCCGAGAAAAACGCGATTAAAGTTTCAGCATACTTGAAACAGTACCAAAACTGCAATTTTTCCCAATGCCGGCATCATTAAATTTCTTGTTTTTGATGCTAATTTTGGGACCAGTAGTCTGGAGAGGTCAGCGACGAAAATTTTGATTTTTTCTGATAACGCCAATCGATTCAGAATGGTCGTTTCATACCCCTTAGAAACCCCGAAGGGGCAAATAAGGCCCGAGAACGCGTATTTTCCGAGAAAAACGCGATTAAAGTTTCAGCATACTTGAAACAGTACCAAAACTGCAATTTTTCCCAATGCCGGCATCATTAAATTTCTTGTTTTTGATGCTAATTTTGGGACCAGTAGTCTGGAGAGGTCAGCGACGAAAATTTTGATTTTTTCTGATAACGCCAATCGATTCAGAATGGTCGTTTCATACCCCTTAGAAACCCCGAAGGGGCAAATAAGGCCCGAGAATGCGTATTTTCCGAGAAAAACGCGATTAAAGTTTCAGCATACTTGAAACAGTACCAAAACTGCAATTTTTTCCAATGCCGGCATCATTAAATTTCTTGTTTTTGATGCTAATTTTGGGACCAGTAGTCTGGAGAGGTCAGCGACGAAAATTTTGATTTTTTCTGATAACGCCAATCGATTCAGAATGGTCGTTTCATACCCCTTAGAAACCCCGAAGGGGCAAATAAGGCCCGAGAACGCGTATTTTCCGAGAAAAACGCGATTAAAGTTTCAGCATACTTGAAACAGTACCAAAACTGCAATTTTTCCCAATGCCGGCATCATTAAATTTCTTGTTTTTGATGCTAATTTTGGGACCAGTAGTCTGGAGAGGTCAGCGACGAAAATTTTTGATTTTTTCTGATAACGCCAATCGATTCAGAATGGTCGTTTCATACCCCTTAGAAACCCCGAAGGGGCAAATAAGGCCCGAGAACGCGTATTTTCCGAGAAAAACGCGATTAAAGTTTCAGCATACTTGAAACAGTACCAAAACTGCAATTTTTCCCAATGCCGGCATCATTAAATTTCTTGTTTTTGATGCTAATTTTGGGACCAGTAGTCTGGAGAGGTCAGCGACGAAAATTTTGATTTTTTCTGATAACGCCAATCGATTCAGAATGGTCGTTTCATACCCCTTAGAAACCCCGAAGGGGCAAATAAGGCCCGAGAACGCGTATTTTTCGAGAAAAACGCGATTAAAGTTTCAATATACTTGAAACAGTACCAAAACTGCAATTTTTCCCAATGCCGGCATCATTAAATTTCTTGTTTTTGATGCTAATTTTGGGACCAGTAGTCTGGAGAGGTCAGCGACGAAAATTTTGATTTTTTCTGATAACGCCAATCGATTCAGAATGGTCGTTTCATACACCTTAGAAACCCCGAAGGGGCAAATAAGGCCCGAGAACGCGTATTTTCCGAGAAAAACGCGATTAAAGTTTCAGCATACTTGAAACAGTACCAAAACTGCAATTTTTCCCAATGCCGGCATCATTAAATTTCTTGTTTTTGATGCTAATTTTGGGACCAGTAGTCTGGAGAGGTCAGCGACGAAAATTTTGATTTTTTCTGATAACGCCAATCGATTCAGAATGGTCGTTTCATACCCCTTAGAAACCAAATAAGGCCCCAAAACGCGTATTTTACGAGAAAAACGCGATTAAAGTTTCAGCATACTTGAAACAGTACCAAAACTGCAATTTTTCCCAATGCCGACATCATTAAATTTCTTGTTTTTTATGCTAATTTTGGGACCAGTAGTCTGGAGAGGTCAGCGACGAAAATTTTGATTTTTTCTGATAACGCCAATCGATTCAGAATGGTCGTTTCATACCCCTTAGAAACCAAATAAGGCCCCAAAACGCGTATTTTACGGGAAAAACGCGATTAAAGTTTCAGCATACTTGAAACAGTACCAAAACTGCAATTTTTCCCAATGCCGACATCATTAAATTTCTTGTTTTTGATGCTAATTTTGGGACCAGTAGTCTGGAGAGGTCAGCGACGAAAATGTTGATTTTTTCTGATAACGCCAATCGATTCAGAATGGTCGTTTCATACCCCTTAGAAACCCCGAAGGGGCAAATAAGGCCCTAAAACCCGTATTTTCCGAGAAAAACGCGATTAAAGTTTCAGCATACTTGAAACAGTACCAAAACTGCAATTTTTCCCAATGCCGGCATCATTAATTTTCTTGTTTTTGATGCTAATTTTGGGACCAGTAGTCTGGAGAGGTCAGCGACGAAAATTTTGATTTTTTCTGATAACGCCAATCGATTCAGAATGGTCGTTTCATACCCCTTAGAAACCCCGAAGGGGCAAATAAGGCCCGAGAACGCGTATTTTCCGAGAAAAACGCGATTAAAGTTTCAGCATACTTGAAACAGTACCAAAACTGCAATTTTTCCCAATGCCGGCATCATTAAATTTCTTGTTTTTGATGCTAATTTTGGGACCAGTAGTCTGGAGAGGTCAGCGACGAAAATTTTGATTTTTTCTGATAACGCCAATCGATTCAGAATGGTCGTTTCATACCCCTTAGAAACCCCGAAGGGGCAAATAAGGCCCGAGAACGCGTATTTTCCGAGAAAAACGCGATTAAAGTTTCAGCATACTTGAAACAGTACCAAAACTGCAATTTTTCCCAATGCCGGCATCATTAAATTTCTTGTTTTTGATGCTAATTTTGGGACCAGTAGTCTGGAGAGGTCAGCGACGAAAATTTTGATTTTTTCTGATAACGCCAATCGATTTAGAATGGTCGTTTCATACCCCTTAGAAACCCCGAAGGGGCAAATAAGGCCCGAGAACGCGTATTTTCCGAGAAAAACGCGATTAAAGTTTCAATATACTTGAAACAGTACCAAAACAGCAATTTTTCCCAATGCCGGCATCATTAAATTTCTTGTTTTTGATGCTAATTTTGGGACCAGTAGTCTGGAGAGGTCAGCGACGAAAATTTTGATTTTTTCTGATAACGCCAATCGATTCAGAATGGTCGTTTCATACCCCTTAGAAACCCCGAAGGGGCAAATAAGGCCCGAGAATGCGTATTTTCCGAGAAAAACGCGATTAAAGTTTCAGCATACTTGAAACAGTACCAAAACTGCAATTTTTTCCAATGCCGGCATCATTAAATTTCTTGTTTTTGATGCTAATTTTGGGACCAGTAGTCTGGAGAGGTCAGCGACGAAAATTTTGATTTTTTCTGATAACGCCAATCGATTCAGAATGGTCGTTTCATACCCCTTAGAAACCCCGAAGGGGCAAATAAGGCCCGAGAACGCGTATTTTCCGAGAAAAACGCGATTAAAGTTTCAGCATACTTGAAACAGTACCAAAACTGCAATTTTTCCCAATGCCGGCATCATTAAATTTCTTGTTTTTGATGCTAATTTTGGGACCAGTAGTCTGGAGAGGTCAGCGACGAAAATTTTGATTTTTTCTGATAACGCCAATCGATTCAGAATGGTCGTTTCATACACCTTAGAAACCCCGAAGGGACAAATAAGGCCCGAGAACGCGTATTTTCCGAGAAAAACGCGATTAAAGTTTCAGCATACTTGAAACAGTACCAAAACTGCAATTTTTCCCAATGCCGGCATCATTAAATTTCTTGTTTTTGATGCTAATTTTGGGACCAGTAGTCTGGAGAGGTCAGCGACGAAAATTTTGATTTTTTCTGATAACGCCAATCGATTCAGAATGGTCGTTTCATACCCCTTAGAAACCCCGAAGGGGCAAATAAGGCCCGAGAACGCGTATTTTCCGAGAAAAACGCGATTAAAGTTTCAGCATACTTGAAACAGTACCAAAACTGCAATTTTTCCCAATGCCGGCATCATTAAATTTCTTGTTTTTGATGCTAATTTTGGGACCAGTAGTCTGGAGAGGTCAGCGACGAAAATTTTGATTTTTTCTGATAACGCCAATCGATTCAGAATGGTCGTTTCATACCCCTTAGAAACCAAATAAGGCCCCAAAACGCGTATTTTACGAGAAAAACGCGATTAAAGTTTCAGCATACTTGAAACAGTACCAAAACTGCAATTTTTCCCAATGCCGACATCATTAAATTTCTTGTTTTTGATGCTAATTTTGGGACCAGTAGTCTGGAGAGGTCAGCGACGAAAATTTTGATTTTTTCTGATAACGCCAATCGATTCAGAATGGTCGTTTCATACCCCTTAGAAACCCCGAAGGGGCAAATAAGGCCCGAGAACGCGTATTTTCCGAGAAAAACGCGATTAAAGTTTCAGCATACTTGAAACAGTACCAAAACTGCAATTTTTCCCAATGCCGACATCATTAAATTTCTTGTTTTTGATGCTAATTTTGGGACCAGTAGTCTGGAGAGGTCGACGACGAAAATTTTCATTTTTTCTGATAACGCCAATCGATTCAGAATGGTCGTTTCATACCCCTTAGAAACCCCGAAGGGGCAAATAAGCCCCGAAAACGCGTATTTGCCGTGAAAAACGCGATTAAAGTTTCAGCATACTTGAAACAGTACCAAAACTGCAATTTTTCCCAATGCCGGCATCATTAAATTTCTTGTTTTTGATGCTAATTTTGGGACCAGTAGTCTGGAGAGGTCGACGACGAAAATTTTGATTTTTTCTGATAACGCCAATCGATTCAGAATGGTCGTTTTATACCCCTTAGAAACCCCGAAGCGGCAAATAAGCCCCGAGAACGCGTATTTGCCGTGAAAAACGCGATTAAAGTTTCAGCATACTTGAAACAGTACCAAAACTGCAATTTTTCCCAATGCTGGCATCATTAAATTTCTTGTTTTTGATGCTAATTTTGGGACCAGTAGTCTGGAGAGGTCAGCGACGAAAATTTTGATTTTTTCTGATAACGCCAATCGATTCAGAATGGTCGTTTCATACCCCTTAGAAACCCCGAAGGGGCAAATAAGGCCCGAGAATGCGTATTTTCCGAGAAAAACGCGATTAAAGTTTCAGCATACTTGAAACAGTACCAAAACTGCAATTTTTTCCAATGCCGGCATCATTAAATTTCTTGTTTTTGATGCTAATTTTGGGACCAGTAGTCTGGAGAGGTCAGCGACGAAAATTTTGATTTTTTCTGATAACGCCAATCGATTCAGAATGGTCGTTTCATACCCCTTAGAAACCCCGAAGGGGCAAATAAGGCCCGAGAACGCGTATTTTCCGAGAAAAACGCGATTAAAGTTTCAGCATACTTGAAACAGTACCAAAACTGCAATTTTTCCCAATGCCGGCATCATTAAATTTCTTGTTTTTGATGCTAATTTTGGGACCAGTAGTCTGGAGAGGTCAGCGACGAAAATTTTGATTTTTTCTGATAACGCCAATCGATTCAGAATGGTCGTTTCATACACCTTAGAAACCCCGAAGGGACAAATAAGGCCCGAGAACGCGTATTTTCCGAGAAAAACGCGATTAAAGTTTCAGCATACTTGAAACAGTACCAAAACTGCAATTTTTCCCAATGCCGGCATCATTAAATTTCTTGTTTTTGATGCTAATTTTGGGACCAGTAGTCTGGAGAGGTCAGCGACGAAAATTTTGATTTTTTCTGATAACGCCAATCGATTCAGAATGGTCGTTTCATACCCCTTAGAAACCCCGAAGGGGCAAATAAGGCCCGAGAACGCGTATTTTCCGAGAAAAACGCGATTAAAGTTTCAGCATACTTGAAACAGTACCAAAACTGCAATTTTTCCCAATGCCGGCATCATTAAATTTCT
This sequence comes from Leptarthrus brevirostris, assembly GCA_964036015.1. Lineage (NCBI taxonomy): Eukaryota > Metazoa > Arthropoda > Insecta > Diptera > Asilidae > Leptarthrus > Leptarthrus brevirostris. The sequence continues at coordinate 95,332,976 of OZ038374.1, forward strand.
TGTTTTTGATGCTAATTTTGGGACCAGTAGTCTGGAGAGGTCAGCGACGAAAATTTTGATTTTTTCTGATAACGCCAATCGATTCAGAATGGTCGTTTCATACCCCTTAGAAACCAAATAAGGCCCCAAAACGCGTATTTTACGAGAAAAACGCGATTAAAGTTTCAGCATACTTGAAACAGTACCAAAACTGCAATTTTTCCCAATGCCGACATCATTAAATTTCTTGTTTTTGATGCTAATTTTGGGACCAGTAGTCTGGAGAGGTCAGCGACGAAAATTTTGATTTTTTCTGATAACGCCAATCGATTCAGAATGGTCGTTTCATACCCCTTAGAAACCCCGAAGGGGCAAATAAGGCCCGAGAACGCGTATTTTCCGAGAAAAACGCGATTAAAGTTTCAGCATACTTGAAACAGTACCAAAACTGCAATTTTTCCCAATGCCGGCATCATTAAATTTCTTATTTTTGATGCTAATTTTGGGACCAGTAGTCTGGAGAGGTCAGCGACGAAAATTTTGATTTTTTCTGATAACGCCAATCGATTCAGAATGGTCGTTTTATACCCCTTAGAAACCCCGAAGGGGCAAATAAGGCCCGAGAACGCGTATTTTCCGAGAAAAACGCGATTAAAGTTTCAGCATACTTGAAACAGTACCAAAACTGCAATTTTTCCCAATAAATTTCTTGTTTTTGATGCTAATTTTGGGACCAGTAGTCTGGAGAGGTCAGCGACGAAAATTTTGATTTTTTCTGATAACGCCAATCGATTCAGAATGGTCGTTTCATACCCCTTAGAAACCCCGAAGGGGCAAATAAGGCCCGAGAACGCGTATTTTCCGAGAAAAACGCGATTAAAGTTTCAGCATACTTGAAACAGTACCAAAACTGCAATTTTTCCCAATGCCGGCATCATTAAATTTCTTGTTTTTGATGCTAATTTTGGGACCAGTAGTCTGGAGAGGTCAGCGACGAAAATTTTGATTTTTTCTGATAACGCCAATCGATTCAGAATGGTCGTTTCATACCCCTTAGAAACCCCGAAGGGGCAAATAAGGCCCGAGAACGCGTATTTTCCGAGAAAAACGCGATTAAAGTTTCAGCATACTTGAAACAGTACCAAAACTGCAATTTTTCCCAATGCCGGCATCATTAAATTTCTTGTTTTTGATGCTGATTTTGGGACCAGTAGTCTGGAGAGGTCAGCGACGAAAATTTTGATTTTTTCTGATAACGCCAATCGATTCAGAATGGTCGTTTCATACCCCTTAGAAACCCCGAAGGGGCAAATAAGGCCCGAGAATGCGTATTTTCCGAGAAAAACGCGATTAAAGTTTCAGCATACTTGAAACAGTACCAAAACTGCAATTTTTTCCAATGCCGGCATCATTAAATTTCTTGTTTTTGATGCTAATTTTGGGACCAGTAGTCTGGAGAGGTCAGCGACGAAAATTTTGATTTTTTCTGATAACGCCAATCGATTCAGAATGGTCGTTTCATACCCCTTAGAAACCCCGAAGGGGCAAATAAGGCCCGAGAACGCGTATTTTCCGAGAAAAACGCGATTAAAGTTTCAGCATACTTGAAACAGTACCAAAACTGCAATTTTTCCCAATGCCGGCATCATTAAATTTCTTGTTTTTGATGCTAATTTTGGGACCAGTAGTCTGGAGAGGTCAGCGACGAAAATTTTGATTTTTTCTGATAACGCCAATCGATTCAGAATGGTCGTTTCATACACCTTAGAAATTCCGAATGGGCAAATAAGGCCCGAGAACGCGTATTTTCCGAGAAAAACGCGATTAAAGTTTCAGCATACTTGAAACAGTACCAAAACTGCAATTTTTCCCAATGCCGGCATCATTAAATTTCTTGTTTTTGATGCTAATTTTGGGACCAGTAGTCTGGAGAGGTCAGCGACGAAAATTTTGATTTTTTCTGATAACGCCAATCGATTCAGAATGGTCGTTTCATACCCCTTAGAAACCCCGAAGGGGCAAATAAGGCCCGAGAACGCGTATTTTCCGAGAAAAACGCGATTAAAGTTTCAGCATACTTGAAACAGTACCAAAACTGCAATCTTTCCCAATGCCGGCATCATTAAATTTCTTGTTTTTGATGCTAATTTTGGGACCAGTAGTCTGGAGAGGTCAGCGACGAAAATTTTGATTTTTTCTGATAACGCCAATCGATTTAGAATGGTCGTTTCATACCCCTTAGAAACCCCGAAGGGGCAAATAAGGCCCGAGAACGCGTATTTTCCGAGAAAAACGCGATAAAAGTTTCAATATACTTGAAACAGTACCAAAACAGCAATTTTTCCCAATGCCGGCATCATTAAATTTCTTGTTTTTGATGCTAATTTTGGGACCAGTAGTCTGGAGAGGTCAGCGACGAAAATTTTGATTTTTTCTGATAACGCCAATCGATTCAGAATGGTCGTTTCATACCCCTTAGAAACCCCGAAGGGGCAAATAAGGCCCGAGAACGCGTATTTTCCGAGAAAAACGCGATTAAAGTTTCAGCATACTTGAAACAGTACCAAAACTGCAATTTTTCCCAATGCCGGCATCATTAAATTTCTTGTTTTTGATGCTAATTTTGGGACCAGTAGTCTGGAGAGGTCAGCGACGAAAATTTTGATTTTTTCTGATAACGCCAATCGATTCAGAATGGTCGTTTCATACCCCTTAGAAACCAAATAAGGCCCCAAAACGCGGTATTTTACGGGAAAAACGCGATTAAAGTTTCAGCATACTTGAAACAGTACCAAAACTGCAATTTTTCCCAATGCCGGCATCATTAAATTTCTTGTTTTTGATGCTAATTTTGGGACCAGTAGTCTGGAGAGGTCAGCGACGAAAATTTTGATTTTTTCTGATAACGCCAATCGATTCAGAATGGTCGTTTCATACCCCTTAGAAACCCCGAAGGGGCAAATAAGGCCCGAGAACGCGTATTTTCCGAGAAAAACGCGATTAAAGTTTCAGCATACTTGAAACAGTACCAAAACTGCAATTTTTCCCAATGCCGGCATCATTAAATTTCTTGTTTTTGATGCTAATTTTGGGACCAGTAGTCTGGAGAGGTCAGCGACGAAAATTTTGATTTTTTCTGATAACGCCAATCGATTCAGAATGGTCGTTTCATACCCCTTAGAAACCCCGAAGGGGCAAATAAGGCCCGAGAACGCGTATTTTCCGAGAAAAACGCGATTAAAGTTTCAGCATACTTGAAACAGTACCAAAACTGCAATTTTTCCCAATGCCGGCATCATTAAATTTCTTGTTTTTGATGCTAATTTTGGGACCAGTAGTCTGGAGAGGTCAGCGACGAAAATTTTGATTTTTTCTGATAACGCCAATCGATTTAGAATGGTCGTTTCATACCCCTTAGAAACCCCGAAGGGGCAAATAAGGCCCGAGAACGCGTATTTTCCGAGAAAAACGCGATTAAAGTTTCAATATACTTGAAACAGTACCAAAACAGCAATTTTTCCCAATGCCGGCATCATTAAATTTCTTGTTTTTGATGCTAATTTTGGGACCAGTAGTCTGGAGAGGTCAGCGACGAAAATTTTGATTTTTTCTGATAACGCCAATCGATTCAGAATGGTCGTTTCATACCCCTTAGAAACCCCGAAGGGGCAAATAAGGCCCGAGAATGCGTATTTTCCGAGAAAAACGCGATTAAAGTTTCAGCATACTTGAAACAGTACCAAAACTGCAATTTTTTCCAATGCCGGCATCATTAAATTTCTTGTTTTTGATGCTAATTTTGGGACCAGTAGTCTGGAGAGGTCAGCGACGAAAATTTTGATTTTTTCTGATAACGCCAATCGATTCAGAATGGTCGTTTCATACCCCTTAGAAACCCCGAAGGGGCAAATAAGGCCCGAGAACGCGTATTTTCCGAGAAAAACGCGATTAAAGTTTCAGCATACTTGAAACAGTACCAAAACTGCAATTTTTCCCAATGCCGGCATCATTAAATTTCTTGTTTTTGATGCTAATTTTGGGACCAGTAGTCTGGAGAGGTCAGCGACGAAAATTTTTGATTTTTTCTGATAACGCCAATCGATTCAGAATGGTCGTTTCATACCCCTTAGAAACCCCGAAGGGGCAAATAAGGCCCGAGAACGCGTATTTTCCGAGAAAAACGCGATTAAAGTTTCAGCATACTTGAAACAGTACCAAAACTGCAATTTTTCCCAATGCCGGCATCATTAAATTTCTTGTTTTTGATGCTAATTTTGGGACCAGTAGTCTGGAGAGGTCAGCGACGAAAATTTTGATTTTTTCTGATAACGCCAATCGATTCAGAATGGTCGTTTCATACCCCTTAGAAACCCCGAAGGGGCAAATAAGGCCCGAGAACGCGTATTTTCCGAGAAAAACGCGATTAAAGTTTCAGCATACTTGAAACAGTACCAAAACTGCAATTTTTCCCAATGCCGGCATCATTAAATTTCTTGTTTTTGATGCTAATTTTGGGACCAGTAGTCTGGAGAGGTCAGCGACGAAAATTTTGATTTTTTCTGATAACGCCAATCGATTCAGAATGGTCGTTTCATACCCCTTAGAAACCCCGAAGGGGCAAATAAGGCCCGAGAACGCGTATTTTCCGAGAAAAACGCGATTAAAGTTTCAGCATACTTGAAACAGTACCAAAACTGCAATTTTTCCCAATGCCGGCATCATTAAATTTCTTGTTTTTGATGCTAATTTTGGGACCAGTAGTCTGGAGAGGTCAGCGACGAAAATTTTGATTTTTTCTGATAACGCCAATCGATTCAGAATGGTCGTTTCATACCCCTTAGAAACCAAATAAGGCCCCAAAACGCGTATTTTACGAGAAAAACGCGATTAAAGTTTCAATATACTTGAAACAGTACCAAAACAGCAATTTTTCCCAATGCCGGCATCATTAAATTTCTTGTTTTTGATGCTAATTTTGGGACCAGTAGTCTGGAGAGGTCAGCGACGAAAATTTTGATTTTTTCTGATAACGCCAATCGATTCAGAATGGTCGTTTCATACCCCTTAGAAACCCCGAAGGGGCAAATAAGGCCCGAGAATGCGTATTTTCCGAGAAAAACGCGATTAAAGTTTCAGCATACTTGAAACACTACCAAAACTGCAATTTTTTCCAATGCCGGCATCATTAAATTTCTTGTTTTTGATGCTAATTTTGGGACCAGTAGTCTGGAGAGGTCAGCGACGAAAATTTTGATTTTTTCTGATAACGCCAATCGATTCAGAATGGTCGTTTCATACCCCTTAGAAACCCCGAAGGGGCAAATAAGGCCCGAGAACGCGTATTTTCCGAGAAAAACGCGATTAAAGTTTCAGCATACTTGAAACAGTACCAAAACTGCAATTTTTCCCAATGCCGGCATCATTAAATTTCTTGTTTTTGATGCTAATTTTGGGACCAGTAGTCTGGAGAGGTCAGCGACGAAAATTTTGATTTTTTCTGATAACGCCAATCGATTCAGAATGGTCGTTTCATACCCCTTAGAAACCAAATAAGGCCCCAAAACGCGTATTTTACGAGAAAAACGCGATTAAAGTTTCAGCATACTTGAAACAGTACCAAAACTGCAATTTTTCCCAATGCCGACATCATTAAATTTCTTGTTTTTGATGCTAATTTTGGGACCAGTAGTCTGGAGAGGTCAGCGACGAAAATGTTGATTTTTTCTGATAACGCCAATCGATTCAGAATGGTCGTTTCATACCCCTTAGAAACTCCGAAGGGGCAAATAAGGCCCTAAAACCCGTATTTTCCGAGAAAAACGCGATTAAAGTTTCAGCATACTTGAAACAGTACCAAAACTGCAATTTTTCCCAATGCCGGCATCATTAAATTTCTTGTTTTTGATGCTAATTTTGGGACCAGTAGTCTGGAGAGGTCAGCGACGAAAATTTTGATTTTTTCTGATAACGCCAATCGATTCAGAATGGTCGTTTCATACCCCTTAGAAACCCCGAAGGGGCAAATAAGGCCCGAGAACGCGTATTTTCCGAGAAAAACGCGATTAAAGTTTCAGCATACTTGAAACAGTACCAAAACTGCAATTTTTCCCAATGCCGGCATCATTAAATTTCTTGTTTTTGATGCTAATTTTGGGACCAGTAGTCTGGAGAGGTCAGCGACGAAAATTTTGATTTTTTCTGATAACGCCAATCGATTCAGAATGGTCGTTTCATACCCCTTAGAAACCAAATAAGGCCCCAAAACGCGTATTTTACGAGAAAAACGCGATTAAAGTTTCAGCACACTTGAAACAGTACCAAAACTGCAATTTTTCCCAATGCCGACATCATTAAATTTCTTGTTTTTGATGCTAATTTTGGGACCAGTAGTCTGGAGAGGTCAGCGACGAAAATGTTGATTTTTTCTGATAACGCCAATCGATTCAGAATGGTCGTTTCATACCCCTTAGAAACCCCGAAGGGGGCAAATAAGGCCCTAAAACCCGTATTTTCCGAGAAAAACGCGATTAAAGTTTCAGCATACTTGAAACAGTACCAAAACTGCAATTTTTCCCAATGCCGGCATCATTAAATTTCTTGTTTTTGATGCTAATTTTGGGACCAGTAGTCTGGAGAGGTCAGCGACGAAAATTTTGATTTTTTCTGATAACGCCAATCGATTCAGAATGGTCGTTTCATACCCCTTAGAAACCCCGAAGGGGCAAATAAGGCCCGAGAACGCGTATTTTCCGAGAAAAACGCGATTAAAGTTTCAGCATACTTGAAACAGTACCAAAACTGCAATTTTTCCCAATGCCGGCATCATTAAATTTCTTGTTTTTGATGCTAATTTTGGGACCAGTAGTCTGGAGAGGTCAGCGACGAAAATTTTGATTTTTTCTGATAACGCCAATCGATTCAGAATGGTCGTTTCATACCCCTTAGAAACCCCGAAGGGGCAAATAAGGCCCGAGAACGCGTATTTTCCGAGAAAAACGCGATTAAAGTTTCAGCATACTTGAAACAGTACCAAAACTGCAATTTTTCCCAATGCCGGCATCATTAAATTTCTTGTTTTTGATGCTAATTTTGGGACCAGTAGTCTGGAGAGGTCAGCGACGAAAATTTTTGATTTTTTCTGATAACGCCAATCGATTCAGAATGGTCGTTTCATACCCCTTAGAAACCCCGAAGGGGCAAATAAGGCCCGAGAACGCGTATTTTCCGAGAAAAACGCGATTAAAGTTTCAGCATACTTGAAACAGTACCAAAACTGCAATTTTTCCCAATGCCGGCATCATTAGATTTCTTGTTTTTGATGCTAATTTTGGGACCAGTAGTCTGGAGAGGTCAGCGACGAAAATTTTGATTTTTTCAGATAACGCCAATCGATTCAGAATGGTCGTTTCACACCCCTTAGAAACCAAATAAGGCCCCAAAACGCGTATTTTACGAGAAAAACGCGATTAAAGTTTCAGCATACTTGAAACAGTACCAAAACTGCAATTTTTCTCAATGCCGACATCATTAAATTTCTTGATTTTGATGCTAATTTTGGGACCAGTAGTCTGGAGAGGTCAGCGACGAAAATGTTGATTTTTTCTGATAACGCCAATCGATTCAGAATGGTCGTTTCATACCCCTTAGAAACCCCGAAGGGGCAAATAAGGCCCTAAAACCCGTATTTTCCGAGAAAAACGCGATTAAAGTTTCAGCATACTTGAAACAGTACCAAAACTGCAATTTTTCCCAATGCCGGCATCATTAAATTTCTTGTTTTTGATGCTAATTTTGGGACCAGTATTCTGGAGAGGTCAGCGACGAAAATTTTGATTTTTTCTGATAACGCCAATCGATTCAGAATGGTCGTTTCATACCCCTTAGAAACCCCGAAGGGGCAAATAAGGCCCGAGAACGCGTATTTTCCGAGAAAAACGCGATTAAAGTTTCAGCATACTTGAAACAGTACCAAAACTGCAATTTTTCCCAATGCCGGCATCATTAAATTTCTTGTTTTTGATGCTAATTTTGGGACCAGTAGTCTGGAGAGGTCAGCGACGAAAATTTTGATTTTTTCTGATAACGCCAATCGATTCAGAATGGTCGTTTCATACCCCTTAGAAACCCCGAAGGGGCAAATAAGGCCCCAAAACGCGTATTTTACGAGAAAAACGCGATTAAAGTTTCAGCATACTTGAAACAGTACCAAAACTGCAATTTTTCCCAATGCCGACATCATTAAATTTCTTGTTTTTGATGCTAATTTTGGGACCAGTAGTCTGGAGAGGTCAGCGACGAAAATGTTGATTTTTTCTGATAACGCCAATCGATTCAGAATGGTCGTTTCATACCCCTTAGAAACCCCGAAGGGGCAAATAAGGCCCTAAAACCCGTATTTTCCGAGAAAAACGCGATTAAAGTTTCAGCATACTTGAAACAGTACCAAAACTGCAATTTTTCCCAATGCCGGCATCATTAAATTTCTTGTTTTTGATGCTAATTTTGGGACCAGTAGTCTGGAGAGGTCAGCGACGAAAATTTTGATTTTTTCTGATAACGCCAATCGATTCAGAATGGTCGTTTCATACCCCTTAGAAACCCCGAAGGGGCAAATAAGGCCCGAGAACGCGTATTTTCCGAGAAAAACGCGATTAAAGTTTCAGCATACTTGAAACAGTACCAAAACTGCAATTTTTCCCAATGCCGGCATCATTAAATTTCTTGTTTTTGATGCTAATTTTGGGACCAGTAGTCTGGAGAGGTCAGCGACGAAAATTTTGATTTTTTCTGATAACGCCAATCGATTCAGAATGGTCGTTTCATACCCCTTAGAAACCCCGAAGGGGCAAATAAGGCCCGAGAACGCGTATTTTCCGAGAAAAACGCGATTAAAGTTTCAATATACTTGAAACAGTACCAAAACTGCAATTTTTCCCAATGCCGGCATCATTAAATTTCTTGTTTTTGATGCTAATTTTGGGACCAGTAGTCTGGAGAGGTCAGCGACGAAAATTTTGATTTTTTCTGATAACGCCAATCGATTCAGAATGGTCGTTTCATACCCCTTAGAAACCAAATAAGGCCCCAAAACGCGTATTTTACGAGAAAAACGCGATTAAAGTTTCAGCATACTTGAAACAGTACCAAAACTGCAATTTTTCCCAATGCCGAAATCATTAAATTTCTTGTTTTTGATGCTAATTTTGGGACCAGTAGTCTGGAGAGGTCAGCGACGAAAATGTTGATTTTTTCTGATAACGCCAATCGATTCAGAATGGTCGTTTCATACCCCTTAGAAACCCCGAAGGGGCAAATAAGGCCCTAAAACCCGTATTTTCCGAGAAAAACGCGATTAAAGTTTCAGCATACTTGAAACAGTACCAAAACTGCAATTTTTCCCAATGCCGGCATCATTAAATTTCTTGTTTTTGATGCTAATTTTGGGACCAGTAGTCTGGAGAGGTCAGCGACGAAAATTTTGATTTTTTCTGATAACGCCAATCGATTCAGAATGGTCGTTTCATACCCCTTAGAAACCCCGAAGGGGCAAATAAGGCCCGAGAACGCGTATTTTCCGAGAAAAACGCGATTAAAGTTTCAGCATACTTGAAACAGTACCAAAACTGCAATTTTTCCCAATGCCCGGCATCATTAAATTTCTTGTTTTTGATGCTAATTTTGGGACCAGTAGTCTGGAGAGGTCAGCGACGAAAATTTTGATTTTTTCTGATAACGCCAATCGATTCAGAATGGTCGTTTCATACCCCTTAGAAACCCCGAAGGGGCAAATAAGGCCCGAGAACGCGTATTTTCCGAGAAAAACGCGATTAAAGTTTCAGCATACTTGAAACAGTACCAAAACTGCAATTTTTCCCAATGCCGGCATCATTAAATTTCTTGTTTTTGATGCTAATTTTGGGACCAGTAGTCTGGAGAGGTCAGCGACGAAAATTTTGATTTTTTCTGATAACGCCAATCGATTCAGAATGGTCGTTTCATACCCCTTAGAAACCAAATAAGGCCCCAAAACGCGTATTTTACGAGAAAAACGCGATTAAAGTTTCAGCATACTTGAAACAGTACCAAAACTGCAATTTTTCCCAATGCCGACATCATTAAATTTCTTGTTTTTGATGCTAATTTTGGGACCAGTAGTCTGGAGAGGTCAGCGACGAAAATGTTGATTTTTTCTGATAACGCCAATCGATTCAGAATGGTCGTTTCATACCCCTTAGAAACGCCGAAGGGGCAAATAAGGCCCTAAAACCCGTATTTTCCGAGAAAAACGCGATTAAAGTTTCAGCATACTTGAAACAGTACCAAAACTGCAATTTTTCCCAATGCCGGCATCATTAAATTTCTTGTTTTTGATGCTAATTTTGGGACCAGTAGTCTGGAGAGGTCAGCGACGAAAATTTTGATTTTTTCTGATAACGCCAATCGATTCAGAATGGTCGTTTCATACCCCTCAGAAACCCCGAAGGGGCAAATAAGGCCCGAGAACGCGTATTTTCCGAGAAAAACGCGATTAAAGTTTCAGCATACTTGAAACAGTACCAAAACTGCAATTTTTCCCAATGCCGGCATCATTAAATTTCTTGTTTTTGATGCTAATTTTGGGACCAGTAGTCTGGAGAGGTCAGCGACGAAAATTTTGATTTTTTCTGATAACGCCAATCGATTCAGAATGGTCGTTTCATACCCCTTAGAAACCCCGAAGGGGCAAATAAAGCCCGAGAACGCGTATTTTCCGAGAAAAACGCGATTAAAGTTTCAGCATACTTGAAACAGTACCAAAACTGCAATTTTTCCCAATGCCGGCATCATTAAATTTCTTGTTTTTGATGCTAATTTTGGGACCAGTAGCCTGGAGAGGTCAGCGACGAAAATGTTGATTTTTTCTGATAACGCCAATCGATTCAGAATGGTCGTTTCATACCCCTTAGAAACGCCGAAGGGGCAAATAAGGCCCTAAAACCCGTATTTTCCGAGAAAAACGCGATTAAAGTTTCAGCATACTTGAAACAGTACCAAAACTGCAATTTTTCCCAATGCCGGCATCATTAAATTTCTTGTTTTTGATGCTAATTTTGGGACCAGTAGTCTGGAGAGGTCAGCGACGAAAATTTTGATTTTTTCTGATAACGCCAATCGATTCAGAATGGTCGTTTCATACCCCTTAGAAACCAAATAAGGCCCCAAAACGCGTATTTTACGAGAAAAACGCGATTAAAGTTTCAGCATACTTGAAACAGTACCAAAACTGCAATTTTTCCCAATGCCGACATCATTAAATTTCTTGTTTTTGATGCTAATTTTGGGACCAGTAGTCTGGAGAGGTCAGCGACGAAAATGTTGATTTTTTCTGATAACGCCAATCGATTCAGAATGGTCGTTTCATACCCCTTAGAAACCCCGAAGGGGCAAATAAGGCCCTAAAACCCGTATTTTCCGAGAAAAACGCGATTAAAGTTTCAGCATACTTGAAACAGTACCAAAACTGCAATTTTTCCCAATGCCGGCATCATTAAATTTCTTGTTTTTGATGCTAATTTTGGGACCAGTAGTCTGGAGAGGTCAGCGACGAAAATTTTGATTTTTTCTGATAACGCCAATCGATTCAGAATGGTCGTTTCATACCCCTTAGAAACCCCGAAGGGGCAAATAAGGCCCGAGAACGCGTATTTTCCGAGAAAAACGCGATTAAAGTTTCAGCATACTTGAAACAGTACCAAAACTGCAATTTTTCCCAATGCCGGCATCATTAAATTTCTTGTTTTTGATGCTAATTTTGGGACCAGTAGTCTGGAGAGGTCAGCGACGAAAATTTTGATTTTTTCTGATAACGCCAATCGATTCAGAATGGTCGTTTCATACCCCTTAGAAACCCCGAAGGGGCAAATAAGGCCCGAGAACGCGTATTTTCCGAGAAAAACGCGATTAAAGTTTCAATATACTTGAAACAGTACCAAAACTGCAATTTTTCCCAATGCCGGCATCATTAAATTTCTTGTTTTTGATGCTAATTTTGGGACCAGTAGTCTGGAGAGGTCAGCGACGAAAATTTTGATTTTTTCTGATAACGCCAATCGATTCAGAATGGTCGTTTCATACCCGTTAGAAACCAAATAAGGCCCCAAAACGCGTATTTTACGAGAAAAACGCGATTAAAGTTTCAGCATACTTGAAACAGTACCAAAACTGCAATTTTTCCCAATGCCGAAATCATTAAATTTCTTGTTTTTGATGCTAATTTTGGGACCAGTAGTCTGGAGAGGTCAGCGACGAAAATGTTGATTTTTTCTGATAACGCCAATCGATTCAGAATGGTCGTTTCATACCCCTTAGAAACCCCGAAGGGGCAAATAAGGCCCTAAAACCCGTATTTTCCGAGAAAAACGCGATTAAAGTTTCAGCATACTTGAAACAGTACCAAAACTGCAATTTTTCCCAATGCCGGCATCATTAAATTTCTTGTTTTTGATGCTAATTTTGGGACCAGTAGTCTGGAGAGGTCAGCGACGAAAATTTTGATTTTTTCTGATAACGCCAATCGATTCAGAATGGTCGTTTCATACCCCTTAGAAACCCCGAAGGGGCAAATAAGGCCCGAGAACGCGTATTTTCCGAGAAAAACGCGATTAAAGTTTCAGCATACTTGAAACAGTACCAAAACTGCAATTTTTCCCAATGCCCGGCATCATTAAATTTCTTGTTTTTGATGCTAATTTTGGGACCAGTAGTCTGGAGAGGTCAGCGACGAAAATTTTGATTTTTTCTGATAACGCCAATCGATTCAGAATGGTCGTTTCATACCCCTTAGAAACCCCGAAGGGGCAAATAAGGCCCGAGAACGCGTATTTTCCGAGAAAAACGCGATTAAAGTTTCAGCATACTTGAAACAGTACCAAAACTGCAATTTTTCCCAATGCCGGCATCATTAAATTTCTTGTTTTTGATGCTAATTTTGGGACCAGTAGTCTGGAGAGGTCAGCGACGAAAATTTTGATTTTTTCTGATAACGCCAATCGATTCAGAATGGTCGTTTCATACCCCTTAGAAACCAAATAAGGCCCCAAAACGCGTATTTTACGAGAAAAACGCGATTAAAGTTTCAGCATACTTGAAACAGTACCAAAACTGCAATTTTTCCCAATGCCGACATCATTAAATTTCTTGTTTTTGATGCTAATTTTGGGACCAGTAGTCTGGAGAGGTCAGCGACGAAAATGTTGATTTTTTCTGATAACGCCAATCGATTCAGAATGGTCGTTTCATACCCCTTAGAAACGCCGAAGGGGCAAATAAGGCCCTAAAACCCGTATTTTCCGAGAAAAACGCGATTAAAGTTTCAGCATACTTGAAACAGTACCAAAACTGCAATTTTTCCCAATGCCGGCATCATTAAATTTCTTGTTTTTGATGCTAATTTTGGGACCAGTAGTCTGGAGAGGTCAGCGACGAAAATTTTGATTTTTTCTGATAACGCCAATCGATTCAGAATGGTCGTTTCATACCCCTCAGAAACCCCGAAGGGGCAAATAAGGCCCGAGAACGCGTATTTTCCGAGAAAAACGCGATTAAAGTTTCAGCATACTTGAAACAGTACCAAAACTGCAATTTTTCCCAATGCCGGCATCATTAAATTTCTTGTTTTTGATGCTAATTTTGGGACCAGTAGTCTGGAGAGGTCAGCGACGAAAATTTTGATTTTTTCTGATAACGCCAATCGATTCAGAATGGTCGTTTCATACCCCTTAGAAACCCCGAAGGGGCAAATAAAGCCCGAGAACGCGTATTTTCCGAGAAAAACGCGATTAAAGTTTCAGCATACTTGAAACAGTACCAAAACTGCAATTTTTCCCAATGCCGGCATCATTAAATTTCTTGTTTTTGATGCTAATTTTGGGACCAGTAGCCTGGAGAGGTCAGCGATGAAAATGCTGATTTTTTCTGATAACGCCAATCGATTCAGAATGGTCGTTTCATACCCCTTAGAAACCCCGAAGGGGCAAATAAGGCCCGAGAACGCGTATTTTCCGAGAAAAACGCGATTAAAGTTTCAGCATACTTGAAACAGTACCAAAACTGCAATTTTTCCCAATGCCGGCATCATTAAATTTCTTGTTTTTGATGCTAATTTTGGGACCAGTAGTCTGGAGAGGTCAGCGACGAAAATTTTGATTTTTTCTGATAACGCCAATCGATTCAGAATGGTCGTTTCATACCCCTTAGAAACAAATAAGGCCCGAGAACGCGTATTTTCCGAGAAAAACGCGATTAAAGTTTCAGCGTACTTGAAACAGTACCAAAACTGCAATTTTTCCCAATGCCGGCATCATTAAACGAGAACGAGAACGCGTATTTTCCGAGAAAAACGCGATTAAAGTTTCAGCATACTTGAAACAGTACCAAAACTGCAATTTTTCCCAATGCCGGCATCATTAAATTTCTTGTTTTTGATGCTAATTTTGGGACCAGTAGTCTGGAGAGGTCAGCGACGAAAATTTTGATTTTTTCTGATAACGCCAATCGATTCAGAATGGTCGTTTCATACCCCTTAGAAACCCCGAAGGGGCAAATAAGGCCCGAGAACGCGTATTTTCCGAGAAAAACGCGATTAAAGTTTCAGCATACTTGAAACAGTACCAAAACTGCAATTTTTCCCAATGCCGGCATCATTAAATTTCTTGTTTTTGATGCTAATTTTGGGACCAGTAGTCTGGAGAGGTCAGCGACGAAAATTTTGATTTTTTCTGATAACGCCAATCGATTCAGAATGGTCGTTTCATACCCCTTAGAAACCCCGAAGGGGCAAATAAGGCCCGAGAACGCGTATTTTCCGAGAAAAACGCGATTAAAGTTTCAGCATACTTGAAACAGTACCAAAACTGCAATTTTTCCCAATGCCGGCATCATTAAATTTCTTGTTTTTGATGCTAATTTTGGGACCAGTAGCCTGGAGAGGTCAGTGACGAAAATGTTGATTTTTTCTGATAACGCCAATCGATTCAGAATGGTCGTTTCATACCCCTTAGAAACCCCGAAGGGGCAAATAAGGCCCGAGAACGCGTATTTTCCGAGAAAAACGCGATTAAAGTTTCAGCATACTTGAAACAGTACCAAAACTGCAATTTTTCCCAATGCCGGCATCATTAAATTTCTTGTTTTTGATGCTAATTTTGGGACCAGTAGCCTGGAGAGGTCAGCGACGAAAATGTTGATTTTTTCTGATAACGCTAATCGATTCAGAATGGTCGTTTCATACCCCTTAGAAACCCCGAAGGGGCAAATAAGGCCCGAGAACGCGTATTTTCCGAGAAAAACGCGATTAAAGTTTCAGCATACTTGAAACAGTACCAAAACTGCAATTTTTCCCAATGCCGGCATCATTAAATTTCTTGTTTTTATGCTAATTTTGGGACCAGTAGCCTGGAGAGGTCAGCGACGAAAATGTTGATTTTTTCTGATAACGCCAATCGATTCAGAATGGTCGTTTCATACCCCTTAGAAACCCCGAAGGGGCAAATAAGGCCCGAGAACGCGTATTTTCCGAGAAAAACGCGATTAAAGTTTCAGCATACTTGAAACAGTACCAAAACTGCAATTATTCCCAATGCCGGCATCATTAAATTTCTTGTTTTTGATGCTAATTTTGGGACCAGTAGTCTGGAGAGGTCAGCGACGAAAATTTTGATTTTTTCTGATAACGCCAATCGATTCAGAATGGTCGTTTCATACCCCTTAGAAACCCCGAAGGGGCAAATAAGGCCCGAGAACGCGTATTTTCCGAGAAAAACGCGATTAAAGTTTCAGCATACTTGAAACAGTACCAAAACTGGAATTTTTTTCCCAATGCCGGCATCATTAAATTTCTTGTTTTTGATGCTAATTTTGGGACCAGTAGTCTGGAGAGGTCAGCGACGAAAATTTTGATTTTTTCTGATAACGCCAATCGATTCAGAATGGTCGTTTCATACCCCTTAGAAACCCCGAAGGGGCAAATAAGGCCCGAGAACGCGTATTTTCCGAGAAAAACGCGATTAAAGTTTCAGCATACTTGAAACAGTACCAAAACTGCAATTTTTCCCAATGCCGGCATCATTAAATTTCTTGTTTTTGATGCTAATTTTGGGACCAGTAGTCTGGAGAGGTCAGCGACGAAAATTTTGATTTTTTCTGATAACGCCAATCGATTCAGAATGGTCGTTTCATACCCCTTAGAAACCCCGAAGGGGCAAATAAGGCCCGAGAACGCGTATTTTCCGAGAAAAACGCGATTAAAGTTTCAGCATACTTGAAACAGTACCAAAACTGCAATTTTTCCCAATGCCGGCATCATTAAATTTCTTGTTTTTGATGCTAATTTTGGGACCAGTAGTCTGGAGAGGTCAGCGACGAAAATTTTGATTTTTTCTGATAACGCCAATCGATTCAGAATGGTCGTTTCATACCCCTTAGAAACCCCGAAGGGGCAAATAAGGCCCGAGAACGCGTATTTTCCGAGAAAAACGCGATTAAAGTTTCAGCATACTTGAAACAGTACCAAAACTGCAATTTTTCCCAATGCCGGCATCATTAAATTTCTTGTTTTTGATGCTAATTTTGGGACCAGTAGCCTGGAGAGGTCAGCGACGAAAATGTTCATTTTTTCTGATAACGCCAATCGATTCAGAATGGTCGTTTCATACCCCTTAGAAACCCCGAAGGGGCAAATAAGGCCCGAGAACGCGTATTTTCCGAGAAAAACGCGATTAAAGTTTCAGCATACTTGAAACAGTACCAAAACTGCAATTTTTCCCAATGCCGGCATCATTAAATTTCTTGTTTTTGATGCTAATTTTGGGACCAGTAGCCTGGAGAGGTCAGCGACGAAAATGTTGATTTTTTCTGATAACGCCAATCGATTCAGAAGGGTCGTTTCATACCCCTTAGAAACCCCGAAGGGGCAAATAAGGCCCGAGAACGCGTATTTTCCGAGAAAAACGCGATTAAAGTTTCAGCATACTTGAAACAGTACCAAAACTGCAATTTTTCCCAATGCCGGCATCATTAAATTTCTTGTTTTTGATGCTAATTTTGGGACTAGTAGCCTGGAGAGGTCAGCGACGAAAATGTTGATTTTTTCTGATAACGCCAATCGATTCAGAATGGTCGTTTCATACCCCTTAGAAACCCCGAAGGGGCAAATAAGGCCCGAGAACACGTATTTTCCGAGAAAAACGCGATTAAAGTTTCAGCATACTTGAAACAGTACCAAAACTGCAATTTTTCCCAATGCCGGCATCATTAAATTTCTTGTTTTTGATGCTAATTTTGGGACCAGTAGTCTGGAGAGGTCAGCGACGAAAATTTTGATTTTTTCTGATAACGCCAATCGATTCAGAATGGTCGTTTCATACCCCTTAGAAACCCCGAAGGGGCAAATAAGGCCCGAGAACGCGTATTTTCCGAGAAAAACGCGATTAAAGTTTCAGCATACTTGAAACAGTACCAAAACTGCAATTTTTCCCAATGCCGGCGTCATTAAATTTCTTGTTTTTGATGCTAATTTTGGGACCAGTAGTCTGGCGAGGTCAGCGACGAAAATTTTGATTTTTTCTGATAACGCCAATCGATTCAGAATGGTCGTTTCATACCCCTTAGTTACCCCGAAGGGGCAAATAAGGCCCTAAAACGCGTATTTTCCGAGAAAAACGCGATTAAAGTTTCAGCATACTTGAAACAGTACCAAAACTGCAATTTTTCCCAATGCCGGCATCATTAAATTTCTTGTTTTTCTTGCTAATTTTGGGACCAGTAGCCTGGAGAGGTCAGCGACGAAAATGTTGATTTTTTCTGATAACGCCAATCGATTCAGAATGGTCGTTTCATACCCCTTAGAAACCCCGAAGGGGCAAATAAGGCCCGAGAACGCGTATTTTCCGAGAAAAACGCGATTAAAGTTTCAGCACACTTGAAACAGTACCAAAACTGCAATTTTTCCCAATGCCGGCATCATTAAATTTCTTGTTTTTGATGCTAATTTTGGGACCAGTAGTCTGGAGAGGTCAGCGACGAAAATTTTGATTTTTTCTGATAACGCCAATCGATTCAGAATGGTCGTTTCATACCCCTTAGAAACCCCGAGAAAAACGCGATTAAAGTTTCAATATACTTGAAACAGTACCAAAACTGCAATTTTTCCCAATGCCGGCATCATTAAATTTCTTGTTTTTGATGCTAATTTTGGGACCAGTAGTCTGGAGAGGTCAGCGACGAAAATTTTGATTTTTTCTGATAACGCCAATCGATTCAGAATGGTCGTTTCATACCCCTTAGAAACCCCGAAGGGGCAAATAAGGCCCGAGAACGCGTATTTTCCGAGAAAAACGCGATTAAAGTTTCAGCATACTTGAAACAGTACCAAAACTGCAATTTTTCCCAATGCCGGCATCATTAAATTTCTTGTTTTTGATGCTAATTTTGGGACCAGTAGTCTGGAGAGGTCAGCGACGAAAATTTTGATTTTTTCTGATAACGCCAATCGATTCAGAATGGTCGTTTCATACCCCTTAGAAACCGCGAAGGGGCAAATAAGGCCCGAGAACGCGTATTTTCCGAGAAAAACGCGATTAAAGTTTCAGCATACTTGAAACAGTACCAAAACTGCAATTTTTCCCAATGCCGGCATCATTAAATTTCTTGTTTTTGATGCTAATTTTGGGACCAGTAGTCTGGAGAGGTCAGCGACGAAAATTTTGATTTTTTCTGATAACGCCAATCGATTCAGAATGGTCGTTTCATACCCCTTAGAAACCCCGAAGGGGCAAATAAGGCCCGAGAACGCGTATTTTTCGAGAAAAACGCGATTAAAGTTTCAGCATACTTGAAACAGTACCAAAACTGCAATTTTTCCCAATGCCGGCATCATTAAATTTCTTGTTTTTGATGCTAATTTTGGGACCAGTAGTCTGGAGAGGTCAGCGACGAAAATTTTGATTTTTTCTGATAACGCCAATCGATTCAGAATGGTCGTTTCATACCCCTTAGAAACCCCGAAGGGACAAATAAGGCCCGAGAACGCGTATTTTCCGAGAAAAACGCGATTAAAGTTTCAATGTACTTGAAACAGTACCAAAACTGCAATTTTTCCCAATGCCGGCATCATTAAATTTCTTGTTTTTGATGCTAATTTTGGGACCAGTAGTCTGGAGAGGTCAGCGACGAAAATTTTGATTTTTTCTGATAACGCCAATCGATTCAGAATGGTCGTTTCATACCCCTTAGAAACCCCGAAGGGGCAAATAAGGCCCGAGAACGCGTATTTTCCGAGAAAAACGCGATTAAAGTTTCAGCATACTTGAAACAGTACCAAAACTGCAATTTTTCCCAATGCCGGCATCATTAAATTTCTTGTTTTTGATGCTTATTTTGGGACCAGTAGTCTGGAGAGGTCAGCGACGAAAATTTTGATTTTTTTCTGATAACGCCAATCGATTCAGAATGGTCGTTTCATACCCCTTAGAAACCCCGAGGGGCAAATAAGGCCCGAGAACGCGTATTTTCCGAGAAAAACGCGATTAAAGTTTCAGCATACTTGAAACAGTACCAAAACTGCAATTTTTCCCAATGCCGGCATCATTAAATTTCTTGTTTTTGATGCTAATTTTGGGACCAGTAGCCTGGAGAGGTCAGCGACGAAAATGTTGATTTTTTCTGATAACGCCAATCGATTCAGAATGGTCGTTTCATACCCCTTAGAAACCCCGAAGGGGCAAATAAGGCCCGAGAACGCGTATTTTCCGAGAAAAACGCGATTACAGTTTCAGCATACTTGAAACAGTACCAAAACTGCAATTTTTCCCAATGCCGGCATCATTAAATTTCTTGTTTTTGATGCTAATTTTGGGACCAGTAGCCTGGAGAGGTCAGCGACGAAAATGTTGATTTTTTCTGATAACGCCAATCGATTCAGAATGGTCGTTTCATACCCCTTAGAAACCCCGAAGGGACAAATAAGGCCCGAGAACGCGTATTTTCCGAGAAAAACGCGATTAAAGTTTCAATACACTTGAAACAGTACCAAAACTGCAATTTTTCCCAATGCCGGCATCATTAAATTTCTTGTTTTTGATGCTAATTTTGGGACCAGTAGTCTGGAGAGGTCAGCGACGAAAATTTTGATTTTTTCTGATAACGCCAATCGATTCAGAATGGTCGTTTCATACCCCTTAGAAACCCCGAAGGGGCAAATAAGGCCCGAGAACGCGTATTTTCCGAGAAAAACGCGATTAAAGTTTCAGCATACTTGAAACAGTACCAAAACTGCAATTTTTCCCAATGCCGGCATCATTAAATTTCTTGTTTTTGATGCTTATTTTGGGACCAGTAGTCTGGAGAGGTCAGCGACGAAAATTTTGATTTTTTTCTGATAACGCCAATCGATTCAGAATGGTCGTTTCATACCCCTTAGAAACCCCGAGGGGCAAATAAGGCCCGAGAACGCGTATTTTCCGAGAAAAACGCGATTAAAGTTTCAGCATACTTGAAACAGTACCAAAACTGCAATTTTTCCCAATGCCGGCATCATTAAATTTCTTGTTTTTGATGCTAATTTTGGGACCAGTAGCCTGGAGAGGTCAGCGACGAAAATGTTGATTTTTTCTGATAACGCCAATCGATTCAGAATGGTCGTTTCATACCCCTTAGAAACCCCGAAGGGGCAAATAAGGCCCGAGAACGCGTATTTTCCGAGAAAAACGCGATTAAAGTTTCAGCATACTTGAAACAGTACCAAAACTGCAATTTTTCCCAATGCCGGCATCATTAAATTTCTTGTTTTTGATGCTAATTTTGGGACCAGTAGCCTGGAGAGGTCAGCGACGAAAATGTTGATTTTTTCTGATAACGCCAATCGATTCAGAATGGTCGTTTCATACCCCTTAGAAACCCCGAAGGGGCAAATAAGGCCCGAGAACGCGTATTTTCCGAGAAAAACGCGATTAAAGTTTCAGCATACTTGAAACAGTACCAAAACTGCAATTTTTCCCAATGCCGGCATCATTAAATTTCTTGTTTTTGATGCTAATTTTGGGACCAGTAGCCTGGAGAGGTCAGCGACGAAAATGTTGATTTTTTCTGATAACGCCAATCGATTCAGAATGGTCGTTTCATACCCCTTAGAAACCCCGAAGGGGCAAATAAGGCCCGAGAACGCGTATTTTCCGAGAAAAACGCGATTAAAGTTTCAGCATACTTGAAACAGTACCAAAACTGCAATTTTTCCCAATGCCGGCATCATTAAATTTCTTGTTTTTGATGCTAATTTTGGGACCAGTAGTCTGGAGAGGTCAGCGA
This sequence comes from Leptarthrus brevirostris, assembly GCA_964036015.1. NCBI lineage: Eukaryota > Metazoa > Arthropoda > Insecta > Diptera > Asilidae > Leptarthrus > Leptarthrus brevirostris. Next base: position 95,354,294 of record OZ038374.1, read on the forward strand.
CGAAAATTTTTATTTTTTCTGATAACGCCAATCGATTCAGAATGGTCGTTTCATACCCCTTAGAAACCCCGAAGGGGCAAATAAGGCCCGAGAACGCGTATTTTCCGAGAAAAACGCGATTAAAGTTTCAGCATACTTGAAACAGTACCAAAACTGCAATTTTTCCCAATGCCGGCATCATTAAATTTCTTGTTTTTGATGCTAATTTTGGGACCAGTAGTCTGGAGAGGTCAGCGACGAAAATTTTGATTTTTTCTGATAACGCCAATCGATTCAGAATGGTCTTTGATGCTAATTTTGGGACCAGTAGTCTGGAGAGGTCAGCGACGAAAATTTTGATTTTTTCTGATAACGCCAATCGATTCAGAATGGTCGTTTCATAGCCCTTAGAAACCCCGAAGGGGCAAATAAGGCCCGAGAACGCGTATTTTCCGAGAAAAACGCGATTAAAGTTTCAATATACTTGAAACAGTACCAAAACTGCAATTTTTCCCAATGCCGGCATCATTAAATTTCTTGTTTTTGATGCTAATTTTGGGACCAGTAGTCTGGAGAGGTCAGCGACGAAAATTTTGATTTTTTCTGATAACGCCAATCGATTCAGAATGGTCGTTTCATACCCCTTAGAAACCCCGAAGGGGCAAATAAGGCCCGAGAACGCGTATTTTCCGAGAAAAACGCGATTAAAGTTTCAGCATACTTGAAACAGTACCAAAACTGCAATTTTTCCCAATGCCGGCATCATTAAATTTCTTGTTTTTGATGCTAATTTTGGGACCAGTAGTCTGGAGAGGTCAGCGACGAAAATTTTGATTTTTTCTGATAACGCCAATCGATTCAGAATGGTCGTTTCATACCCCTTAGAAACCCCGAAGGGGCAAATAAGGCCCGAGAACGCGTATTTTCCGAGAAAAACGCGATTAAAGTTTCAGCATACTTGAAACAGTACCAAAACTGAAATTTTTCCCAATGCCGGCATCATTAAATTTCTTGTTTTTGATGCTAATTTTGGGACCAGTAGTCTGGAGAGGTCAGCGACGAAAATTTTGATTTTTTCTGATAACGCCAATCGATTCAGAATGGTCGTTTCATACCCCTTAGAAACCCCGAAGGGGCAAATAAGGCCCGAGAACGCGTATTTTTCGAGAAAAACGCGATTAAAGTTTCAGCATACTTGAAACAGTACCAAAACTGCAATTTTTCCCAATGCCGGCATCATTAAATTTCTTGTTTTGATGCTAATTTTGGGACCAGTAGTCTGGAGAGGTCAGCGACGAAAATTTTGATTTTTTCTGATAACGCCAATCGATTCAGAATGGTCGTTTCATACCCCTTAGAAACCCCGAAGGGGCAAATAAGGCCCGAGAACGCGTATTTTCCGAGAAAAACGCGATTAAAGTTTCAGCATACTTGAAACAGTACCAAAACTGCAATTTTTCCCAATGCCGGCATCATTAAATTTCTTGTTTTTGATGCTAATTTTGGGACCAGTAGTCTGGAGAGGTCAGCGACGAAAATTTTGATTTTTTCTGATAACGCCAATCGATTCAGAATGGTCGTTTCATACCCCTTAGAAACCCCGAGTGGCAAATAAGGCCCGAGAACGCGTATTTTCCGAGAAAAACGCGATTAAAGTTTCAGCATACTTGAAACAGTACCAAAACTGCAATTTTTCCCAATGCCGGCATCATTAAATTTCTTGTTTTTGATGCTAATTTTGGGACCAGTAGTCTGGAGAGGTCAGCGACGAAAATTTTTATTTTTTCTGATAACGCCAATCGATTCAGAATGGTCGTTCCATACCCGTTAGAAACCCCGAAGGGGCAAATAAGGCCCGAGAACGCGTATTTTCCGAGAAAAACGCGATTAAAGTTTCAGCATACTTGAAACAGTACCAAAACTGCAATTTTTCCCAATGCCGGCATCATTAAATTTCTTGTTTTTGATGCTAATTTTGGGACCAGTAGTCTGGAGAGGTCAGCGACGAAAATGTTGATTTTTTCTGATAACGCCAATCGATTCAGAATGGTCGTTTCATACCCCTTAGAAACCCCGAAGGGGCAAATAAGGCCCGAGAACGCGTATTTTCCGAGAAAAACGCGATTAAAGTTTCAGCATACTTGAAACAGTACCAAAACTGCAATTTTTCCCAATGCCGGCATCATTAAATTTCTTGTTTTTGATGCTAATTTTGGGACCAGTAGTCTGGAGAGGTCAGCGACGAAAATTTTGATTTTTTCTGATAACGCCAATCGATTCAGAATGGTCGTTTCATACCCCTTAGAAACCCCGAAGGGGCAAATAAGGCCCGAGAACGCGTATTTTCCGAGAAAAACGCGATTAAAGTTTCAATATACTTGAAACAGTACCAAAACTGCAATTTTTCCCAATGCCGGCATCATTAAATTTCTTGTTTTTGATGCTAATTTTGGGACCAGTAGTCTGGAGAGGTCAGCGACGAAAATTTTGATTTTTTCTGATAACGCCAATCGATTCAGAATGGTCGTTTCATACCCCTTAGAAACCCCGAAGGGGCAAATAAGGCCCGAGAACGCGTATTTTCCGAGAAAAACGCGATTAAAGTTTCAGCATACTTGAAACAGTACCAAAACTGCAATTTTTCCCAATGCCGGCATCATTAAATTTCTTGTTTTTGATGCTAATTTTGGGACCAGTAGCCTGGAGAGGTCAGCGACGAAAATGTTGATTTTTTCTGATAACGCCAATCAATTCAGAATGGTCGTTTCATACCCCTTAGAAACCCCGAAGGGGCAAATAAGGCCCGAGAACGCGTATTTTCCGAGAAAAACGCGATTAAAGTTTCAGCATACTTGAAACAGTACCAAAACTGCAATTTTTCCCAATGCCGGCATCATTAAATTTCTTGTTTTTGATGCTAATTTTGGGACCAGTAGCCTGGAGAGGTCAGCGACGAAAATGTTGATTTTTTCTGATAACGCCAATCGATTCAGAATGGTCGTTTCATATCGCTTAGAAACCCCGAAGGGGCAAATAAGGCCCGAGAACGCGTATTTTCCGAGAAAAACGCGATTAAAGTTTCAGCATACTTGAAACAGTACCAAAACTGCAATTTTTCCCAATGCCGGCATCATTAAATTTCTTGTTTTTGATGCTAATTTTGGGACCAGTAGTCTGGAGAGGTCAGCGACGAAAATGTTGATTTTTTCTGATAACGCCAATCGATTCAGAATGGTCGTTTCATACCCCTTAGAAACCCCGAAGGGGCAAATAAGGCCCGAGAACGCGTATTTTCCGAGAAAAACGCGATTAAAGTTTCAGCATACTTGAAACAGTACCAAAACTGCAATTTTTCCCAATGCCGGCATCATTAAATTTCTTGTTTTTGATGCTAATTTTGGGACCAGTAGTCTGGAGAGGTCAGCGACGAAAATGTTGATTTTTTCTGATAACGCCAATCGATTCAGAATGGTCGTTTCATACCCCTTAGAAACCCCGAAGGGGCAAATAAGGCCCGAGAACGCGTATTTTCCGAGAAAAACGCGATTAAAGTTTCTGCATACTTGAAACAGTACCAAAACTGCAATTTTTCCCAATGCCGGCATCATTAAATTTCTTGTTTTTGATGCTAATTTTGGGACCAGTAGTCTGGAGAGGTCAGCGACGAAAATTTTGATTTTTTCTGATAACGCCAATCGATTCAGAATGGTCGTTTCATACCCCTTAGAAACCTCGAAGGGGCAAATAAGGCCCGAGAACGCGTATTTTCCGAGAAAAACGCGATTAAAGTTTCAATATACTTGAAACAGTACCAAAACTGCAATTTTTCCCAATGCCGGCATCATTAAATTTCTTGTTTTTGATGCTAATTTTGGGACCAGTAGTCTGGAGAGGTCAGCGACGAAAATTTTGATTTTTTCTGATAACGCCAATCGATTCAGAATGGTCGTTTCATACCCCTTAGAAACCCCGAAGGAGCAAATAAGGCCCGAGAACGCGTATTTTCCGAGAAAAACGCGATTAAAGTTTCAGCATACTTGAAACAGTACCAAAACTGCAATTTTTCCCAATGCCGGCATCATTAAATTTCTTGTTTTTGATGCTAATTTTGGGACCAGTAGCCTGGAGAGGTCAGCGACGAAAATGTTGATTTTTTCTGATAACGCCAATCGATTCAGAATGGTCGTTTCATACCCCTTAGAAACCCCGAAGGGGCAAATAAGGCCCGAGAACGCGTATTTTCCGAGAAAAACGCGATTAAAGTTTCAGCATACTTGAAACAGTACCAAAACTGCAATTTTTCCCAATGCCAGCATCATTAAATTTCTTGTTTTTGATGCTAATTTTGGGACCAGTAGCCTGGAGAGGTCAGCGACGAAAATGTTGATTTTTTCTGATAACGCCAATCGATTCAGAATGGTCGTTTCATACCCCTTAGAAACCCCGAAGGGGCAAATAAGGCCCGAGAACGCGTATTTTCCGAGAAAAACGCGATTAAAGTTTCAGCATACTTGAAACAGTACCAAAACTGCAATTTTTCCCAATGCTGGCATCATTAAATTTCTTGTTTTTGATGCTAATTTTGAGACCAGTAGTCTGGAGAGGTCTGCGACGAAAATTTTTATTTTTTCTGATAACGCCAATCGATTCAGAATGGTCGTTTCATACCCCTTAGAAACCCCGAAGGGGCAAATAAGGCCCGAGAACGCGTATTTTCCGAGAAAAACGCGATTAAAGTTTCAGCATACTTGAAACAGTACCAAAACTGCAATTTTTCCCAATGCCGGCATCATTAAATTTCTTGTTTTTGATGCTAATTTTGGGACCAGTAGTCTGGAGAGGTCAGCGACGAAAATTTTGATTTTTTCTGATAACGCCAATCGATTCAGAATGGTCGTTTCATACCCCTTAGAAACCCCGAAGGGGCAAATAAGGCCCGAGAACGCGTATTTTCCGAGAAAAACGCGATTAAAGTTTCAGCATACTTGAAACAGTACCAAAACTGCAATTTTTCCCAATGCCGGCATCATTAAATTTCTTGTTTTTGATGCTAATTTTGGGACCAGTAGTCTGGAGAGGTCAGCGACGAAAATTTTGATTTTTTCTGATAACGCCAATCGATTCAGAATGGTCGTTTCATACCCCTTAGAAACCCCGAAGGGGCAAATAAGGCCCGAGAACGCGTATTTTCCGAGAAAAACGCGATTAAAGTTTCAATATACTTGAAACAGTACCAAAACTGCAATTTTTCCCAATGCCGGCATCATTAAATTTCTTGTTTTTGATGCTAATTTTGGGACCAGTAGTCTGGAGAGGTCAGCGACGAAAATTTTGATTTTTTCTGATAACGCCAATCGATTCAGAATGGTCGTTTCATACCCCTTAGAAACCCCGAAGGGGCAAATAAGGCCCGAGAACGCGTATTTTCCGAGAAAAACGCGATTAAAGTTTCAGCATACTTGAAACAGTACCAAAACTGCAATTTTTCCCAATGCCGGCATCATTAAATTTCTTGTTTTTGATGCTAATTTTGGGACCAGTAGTCTGGAGAGGTCAGCGACGAAAATTTTGATTTTTTCTGATAACGCCAATCGATTCAGAATGGTCGTTTCATACCCCTTAGAAACCCCGAAGGGGCAAATAAGGCCCGAGAACGCGTATTTTCCGAGAAAAACGCGATTAAAGTTTCAGCATACTTGAAACAGTACCAAAACTGCAATTTTTCCCAATGCCGGCATCATTAAATTTCTTGTTTTTGATGCTAATTTTGGGACCAGTAGCCTGGAGAGGTCAGCGACGAAAATGTTGATTTTTTCTGATAACGCCAATCGATTCAGAATGGTCGTTTCATACCCCTTAGAAACCCCGAAGGGGCAAATAAGGCCCGAGAACGCGTATTTTCCGAGAAAAACGCGATTAAAGTTTCAGCATACTTGAAACAGTACCAAAACTGCAATTTTTCCCAATGCCGGCATCATTAAATTTCTTGTTTTTGATGCTAATTTTGGGACCAGTAGTCTGGAGAGGTCAGCGACGAAAATGTTGATTTTTTCTGATAACGCCAATCGATTCAGAATGGTCGTTTCATACCCCTTAGAAACCCCGAAGGGGCGAATAAGGCCCGAGAACGCGTATTTTCCGAGAAAAACGCGATTAAAGTTTCAGCATACTTGAAACAGTACCAAAACTGCAATTTTTCCCAATGCCGGCATCATTAAATTTCTTGTTTTTGATGCTAATTTTGGGACCAGTAGCCTGGAGAGGTCAGCGACGAAAATGTTGATTTTTTCTGATAACGCCAATCGATTCAGAATGGTCGTTTCATACCCCTTAGAAACCCCGAAGGGGCAAATAAGGCCCGAGAACGCGTATTTTCCGAGAAAAACGCGATTAAAGTTTCAGCATACTTGAAACAGTACCAAAACTGCAATTTTTCCCAATGCCGGCATCATTAAATTTCTTGTTTTTGATGCTAATTTTGGGACCAGTAGTCTGGAGAGGTCAGCGACGAAAATGTTGATTTTTTCTGATAACGCCAATCGATTCAGAATGGTCGTTTCATACCCCTTAGAAACCCCGAAGGGGCAAATAAGGCCCGAGAACGCGTATTTTCCGAGAAAAACGCGATTAAAGTTTTAGCATACTTGAAACAGTACCAAAACTGCAATTTTTCCCAATGCCGGCATCATTAAATTTCTTGTTTTTGATGCTAATTTTGGGACCAGTAGTCTGGAGAGGTCAGCGACGAAAATTTTGATTTTTTCTGATAACGCCAATCGATTCAGAATGGTCGTTTCATACCCCTTAGAAACCCCGAAGGGGCAAATAAGGCCCGAGAACGCGTATTTTCCGAGAAAAACGCGATTAAAGTTTCAATATACTTGAAACAGTACCAAAACTGCAATTTTTCCCAATGCCGGCATCATTAAATTTCTTGTTTTTGATGCTAATTTTGGGACCAGTAGTCTGGAGAGGTCAGCGACGAAAATTTTGATTTTTTCTGATAACGCCAATCGATTCAGAATGGTCGTTCATACCCCTTAGAAACCCCGAAGGGGCAAATAAGGCCCGAGAACGCGTATTTTCCGAGAAAAACGCGATTAAAGTTTCAGCATACTTGAAACAGTACCAAAACTGCAATTTTTCCCAATGCCGGCATCATTAAATTTCTTGTTTTTGATGCTAATTTTGGGACCAGTAGTCTGGAGAGGTCAGCGACGAAAATTTTGATTTTTTCTGATAACGCCAATCGATTCAGAATGGTCGTTTCATACCCCTTAGAAACCCCGAAGGGGCAAATAAGGCCCGAGAACGCGTATTTTCCGAGAAAAACGCGATTAAAGTTTCAGCATACTTGAAACAGTACCAAAACTGCAATTTTTCCCAATGCCGGCATCATTAAATTTCTTGTTTTTGATGCTAATTTTGGGACCAGTAGCCTGGAGAGGTCAGCGACGAAAATGTTGATTTTTTCTGATAACGCCAATCGATTCAGAATGGTCGTTTCATACCCCTTAGAAACCCCGAAGGGGCAAATAAGGCCCGAGAACGCGTATTTTCCGAGAAAAACGCGATTAAAGTTTCAGCATACTTGAAACAGTACCAAAACTGCAATTTTTCCCAATGCCGGCATCATTAAATTTCTTGTTTTTGATGCTAATTTTGGGACCAGTAGTCTGGAGAGGTCAGCGACGAAAATGTTGATTTTTTCTGATAACGCCAATCGATTCAGAATGGTCGTTTCATACCCCTTAGAAACCCCGAAGGGGCAAATAAGGCCCGAGAACGCGTATTTTCCGAGAAAAACGCGATTAAAGTTTCAGCATACTTGAAACAGTACCAAAACTGCAATTTTTCCCAATGCCGGCATCATTAAATTTCTTGTTTTTGATGCTAATTTTGGGACCAGTAGTCTGGAGAGGTCAGCGACGAAAATTTTGATTTTTTCTGATAACGCCAATCGATTCAGAATGGTCGTTTCATACCCCTTAGAAACCCCGAAGGGGCAAATAAGGCCCGAGAACGCGTATTTTCCGAGAAAAACGCGATTAAAGTTTTAATATACTTGAAACAGTACCAAAACTGCAATTTTTCCCAATGCCGGCATCATTAAATTTCTTGTTTTTGATGCTAATTTTGGGACCAGTAGTCTGGAGAGGTCAGCGACGAAAATTTTGATTTTTTCTGATAACGCCAATCGATTCAGAATGGTCGTTTCATACCCCTTAGAAACCCCGAAGGGGCAAATAAGGCCCGAGAACGCGTATTTTCCGAGAAAAACGCGATTAAAGTTTCAGCATACTTGAAACAGTACCAAAACTGCAATTTTTCCCAATGCCGGCATCATTAAATTTCTTGTTTTTGATGCTAATTTTGGGACCAGTAGTCTGGAGAGGTCAGCGACGAAAATTTTGATTTTTTCTGATAACGCCAATCGATTCAGAATGGTCGTTTCATACCCCTTAGAAACCCCGAAGGGGCAAATAAGGCCCGAGAACGCGTATTTTCCGAGAAAAACGCGATTAAAGTTTCAGCATACTTGAAACAGTACCAAAACTGCAATTTTTCCCAATGCCGGCATCATTAAATTTCTTGTTTTTGATGCTAATTTTGGGACCAGTAGCCTGGAGAGGTCAGCGACGAAAATGTTGATTTTTTCTGATAACGCCAATCGATTCAGAATGGTCGTTTCATACCCCTTAGAAACCCCGAAGGGGCAAATAAGGCCCGAGAACGCGTATTTTCCGAGAAAAACGCGATTAAAGTTTCAGCATACTTGAAACAGTACCAAAACTGCAATTTTTCCCAATGCCGGCATCATTAAATTTCTTGTTTTTGATGCTAATTTTGGGACCAGTAGTCTGGAGAGGTCAGCGACGAAAATTTTGATTTTTTCTGATAACGCCAATCGATTCAGAATGGTCGTTTCATACCCCTTAGAAACCCCGAAGGGGCAAATAAGGCCCGAGAACGCGTATTTTCCGAGAAAAACGCGATTAAAGTTTCAGCATACTTGAAACAGTACCAAAACTGCAATTTTTCCCAATGCCGGCATCATTAAATTTCTTGTTTTTGATGCTAATTTTGGGACCAGTAGTCTGGAGAGGTCAGCGACGAAAATTTTGATTTTTTCTGATAACGCCAATCGATTCAGAATGGTCGTTTCATACCCCTTAGAAACCCCGAAGGGGCAAATAAGGCCCGAGAACGCGTATTTTCCGAGAAAAACGCGATTAAAGTTTCAGCATACTTGAAACAGTACCAAAACTGCAATTTTTCCCAATGCCGGCATCATTAAATTTCTTGTTTTTGATGCTAATTTTGGGACCAGTAGTCTGGAGAGGTCAGCGACGAAAATGTTGATTTTTTCTGATAACGCCAATCGATTCAGAATGGTCGTTTCATACCCCTTAGAAACCCCGAAGGGGCAAATAAGGCCCGAGAACGCGTATTTTCCGAGAAAAACGCGATTAAAGTTTCAGCATACTTGAAACAGTACCAAAACTGCAATTTTTCCCAATGCCGGCATCATTAAATTTCTTGTTTTTGATGCTAATTTTGGGACCAGTAGCCTGGAGAGGTCAGCGACGAAAATGTTGATTTTTTCTGATAACGCCAATCGATTCAGAATGGTCGTTTCATACCCCTTAGAAACCCCGAAGGGGCAAATAAGGCCCGAGAACGCGTATTTTCCGAGAAAAACGCGATTAAAGTTTCAGCATACTTGAAACAGTACCAAAACTGCAATTTTTCCCAATGCCGGCATCATTAAATTTCTTGTTTTTGATGCTAATTTTGGGACCAGTAGTCTGGAGAGGTCAGCGACGAAAATTTTTATTTTTTCTGATAACGCCAATCGATTCAGAATGGTCGTTTCATACCCCTTAGAAACCCCGAAGGGGCAAATAAGGCCCGAGAACGCGTATTTTCCGAGAAAAACGCGATTAAAGTTTCAGCATACTTGAAACAGTACCAAAACTGCAATTTTTCCCAATGCCGGCATCATTAAATTTCTTGTTTTTGATGCTAATTTTGGGACCAGTAGTCTGGAGAGGTCAGCGACGAAAATGTTGATTTTTTCTGATAACGCCAATCGATTCAGAATGGTCGTTTCATACCCCTTAGAAACCGCGAAGGGGCAAATAAGGCCCGAGAACGCGTATTTTCCGAGAAAAACGCGATTAAAGTTTCAGCATACTTGAAACAGTACCAAAACTGCAATTTTTCCCAATGCCGGCATCATTAAATTTCTTGTTTTTGATGCTAATTTTGGGACCAGTAGTCTGGAGAGGTCAGCGACGAAAATTTTGATTTTTTCTGATAACGCCAATCGATTCAGAATGGTCGTTTCATACCCCTTAGAAACCCCGAAGGGGCAAATAAGGCCCGAGAACGCGTATTTTCCGAGAAAAACGCGATTAAAGTTTCAATATACTTGAAACAGTACCAAAACTGCAATTTTCCCAATGCCGGCATCATTAAATTTCTTGTTTTTGATGCTAATTTTGGGACCAGTAGTCTGGAGAGGTCAGCGACGAAAATTTTGATTTTTTCTGATAACGCCAATCGATTCAGAATGGTCGTTTCATACCCCTTAGAAACCCCGAAGGGGCAAATAAGGCCCGAGAACGCGTATTTTCCGAGAAAAACGCGATTAAAGTTTCAGCATACTTGAAACAGTACCAAAACTGCAATTTTTCCCAATGCCGGCATCATTAAATTTCTTGTTTTTGATGCTAATTTTGGGACCAGTAGCCTGGAGAGGTCAGCGACGAAAATCTTGATTTTTTCTGATAACGCCAATCGATTCAGAATGGTCGTTTCATACCCCTTAGAAACCCCGAAGGGGCAAATAAGGCCCGAGAACGCGTATTTTCCGAGAAAAACGCGATTAAAGTTTCAGCATACTTGAAACAGTACCAAAACTGCAATTTTTCCCAATGCCGGCATCATTAAATTTCTTGTTTTTGATGCTAATTTTGGGACCAGTAGTCTGGAGAGGTCAGCGACGAAAATGTTGATTTTTCCTGATAACGCCAATCGATTCAGAATGGTCGTTTCATACCCCTTAGAAACCCCGAAGGGGCAAATAAGGCCCGAGAACGCGTATTTTCCGAGAAAAACGCGATTAAAGTTTCAGCATACTTGAAACAGTACCAAAACTGCAATTTTTCCCAATGCCGGCATCATTAAATTTCTTGTTTTTGATGCTAATTTTGGGACCAGTAGTCTGGAGAGGTCAGCGACGAAAATTTTGATTTTTTCTGATAACGCCAATCGATTCAGAATGGTCGTTTCATACCCCTTAGAAACCCCGAAGGGGCAAATAAGGCCCGAGAACGCGTATTTTCCGAGAAAAACGCGATTAAAGTTTCAATATACTTGAAACAGTACCAAAACTGCAATTTTTCCCAATGCCGGCATCATTAAATTTCTTGTTTTTGATGCTAATTTTGGGACCAGTAGCCTGGAGAGGTCAGCGACGAAAATGTTGATTTTTTCTGATAACGCCAATCGATTCAGAATGGTCGTTTCATACCCCTTAGAAACCCCGAAGGGGCAAATAAGGCCCGAGAACGCGTATTTTCCGAGAAAAACGCGATTAAAGTTTCAGCATACTTGAAACAGTACCAAAACTGCAATTTTTCCCAATGCCGGCATCATTAAATTTCTTGTTTTTGATGCTAATTTTGGGACCAGTAGTCTGGAGAGGTCAGCGACGAAAATTTTGATTTTTTCTGATAACGCCAATCGATTCAGAAAGGTCGTTTCATACCCCTTAGAAACCCCGAAGGGGCAAATAAGGCCCGAGAACGCGTATTTTCCGAGAAAAACGCGATTAAAGTTTCAGCATACTTGAAACAGTACCAAAACTGCAATTTTTCCCAATGCCGGCATCATTAAATTTCTTGTTTTTGATGCTAATTTTGGGATCAGTAGCCTGGAGAGGTCAGCGACGAAAATGTTGATTTTTTCTGATAACGCCAATCGATTCAGAATGGTCGTTTCATACCCCTTAGAAACCCCGAAGGGGCAAATAAGGCCCGAGAACGCGTATTTTCCGAGAAAAACGCGATTAAAGTTTCAGCATACTTGAAACAGTACCAAAACTGCAATTTTTCCCAATGCCGGCATCATTAAATTTCTTGTTTTTGATGCTAATTTTGGGACCAGTAGTCTGGAGAGGTCAGCGACGAAAATTTTGATTTTTTCTGATAACGCCAATCGATTCAGAATGGTCGTTTCATACCCCTTAGAAACCCCGAAGGGGCAAATAAGGCCCGAGAACGCGTATTTTCCGAGAAAAACGCGATTAAAGTTTCAATATACTTGAAACAGTACCAAAACTGCAATTTTTCCCAATGCCGGCATCATTAAATTTCTTGTTTTTGATGCTAATTTTGGGACCAGTAGTCTGGAGAGGTCAGCGACGAAAATTTTGATTTTTTCTGATAACGCCAATCGATTCAGAATGGTCGTTTCATACCCCTTAGAAACCCCGAAGGGGCAAATAAGGCCCGAGAACGCGTATTTTCCGAGAAAAACGCGATTAAAGTTTCAGCATACTTGAAACAGTACCAAAACTGCAATTTTTCCCAATGCCGGCATCATTAAATTTCTTGTTTTTGATGCTAATTTTGGGACCAGTAGCCTGGAGAGGTCAGCGACGAAAATCTTGATTTTTTCTGATAACGCCAATCGATTCAGAATGGTCGTTTCATACCCCTTAGAAACCCCGAAGGGGCGAATAAGGCCCGAGAACGCGTATTTTCCGAGAAAAACGCGATTAAAGTTTCAGCATACTTGAAACAGTACCAAAACTGCAATTTTTCCCAATGCCGGCATCATTAAATTTCTTGTTTTTGATGCTAATTTTGGGACCAGTAGTCTGGAGAGGTCAGCGACGAAAATGTTGATTTTTTCTGATAACGCCAATCGATTCAGAATGGTCGTTTCATACCCCTTAGAAACCCCGAAGGGGCAAATAAGGCCCGAGAACGCGTATTTTCCGAGAAAAACGCGATTAAAGTTTCAGCATACTTGAAACAGTACCAAAACTGCAATTTTTCCCAATGCCGGCATCATTAAATTTCTTGTTTTTGATGCTAATTTTGGGACCAGTAGCCTGGAGAGGTCAGCGACGAAAATGTTGATTTTTTCTGATAACGCCAATCGATTCAGAATGGTCGTTTCATACCCCTTAGAAACCCCGAAGGGGCAAATAAGGCCCGAGAACGCGTATTTTCCGAGAAAAACGCGATTAAAGTTTCAGCATACTTGAAACAGTACCAAAACTGCAATTTTTCCCAATGCCGGCATCATTAAATTTCTTGTTTTTGATTTTTTTTTTTTTTTTTTATATATGATGTTGCCAAAGCTCAGGGGATGCCCTATGATGCTAAAGCACAGCCTTGGCAGGAAAGGAATTAAGGATGAGGGAAATGGGTTAGGAGGTTGAGTGAAGGAGGTGTCGATGTACGCCCCGTTTGAAAGTTTCAGGCTCATAAGACGAGGGAAAAACAGAAGATGGTAAACTGTTCCACATTCGTGTTGTTCTGCTAAGAAAAGATTCCCGAAATTTGACGGTACGTCCAAATTTGACCCGGAGAGTAAAGGGGTGGGAGCGACTTGTAGATCTTGTATCGCGCGTTGTAATGAGTCTACAAGGAATCAGGCTAGCGATTTCGTTAGAACAATGGCCATGGAAATAGCGATAAAAGAGTGAGAGACAACCGACATTCCGTCGATGCTCAAGAGAGTCAAGGCCCTCAGAGATTGAGGAATCGCCAATAAGTTTAACAGCCTTACGCTGAACTTTGTCTAACGCGGACAATGCGGTGTGTCCTGCCCCTGCCCAAATATGGGAATTATATTCAAGTCTAGGCCTAATGTGGGACTTGTAGATCAACGCTAAGTCGGGTGGGGTGAAATATTTCTTACATCTCTGTAGAAAACCTAAACATTTCATCGCACTTTTGGCGATTGCAAATATATGATCAGTCCAGCTAAGATTGCTGGATATCTCAATACCCAAGATCTTTAGGGAGGGTGAATTGGGTATATTCACTCCGTCGACTGAAATGGGTTGGGGGTGGACTGGGCGTTTTTTAAGGGACATTAAACAGCATTGAGTTTTGGATGCATTAAACGTAACACGATTTGCTCTGCCCCAAGCGAGGACCTTAGAAATGTCGTTGTTTAATGATCTAAACATGCGTTCCCGATTGACTTCTGTAGCATTTCCACGTGAATTCATTACAGAATCAAATGAGTACGCGAAATCAAGGGTGCTGTCGTCGGCAAAACTATGAATAGGATTGAGAGTAAGGGATAAGAGATCATTGATGAAAAGAAGAAATAAAGTTGGTGAAAGAACTGAACCCTGAGGTACACCGGCATTGATTTCGTGGGATGCAGATGTAACGCCGTCAATAACTACACGGATTGAACGGCCTGACAAAAAGCTCTCTATCCATTTAACGAGGGTAGGATGCAGACCAAATGTTTGAAGTTTGGCTAAAAGGGCAGCATGCCAGACTCTATCAAAAGCCTTTGAAATATCAAGAGCGACGATTTCGGACTCACCGAAATTATGGAGACAATGATTCCAACGCTCCGTTAGAGCCGTTAGTAAGTCTCCGGTTGAGCGGCCAGCGCGGAAACCGTACTGGCAATCGTTGATAAGATGGTTATTTTCTAGATATGTCAACAACTGAGAGTTGATGAGTGATTCAAAAACTTTGGATATGATCGAGGTTAGTGCAATTGGTCTGTAGTTAGAGGGGTCGCATGCCTCTCCTTTTTTAAGTATCGGCTGGACATGAGCAAGTTTCCATACACTTGGAAATATTCCTGTTGAATATGACAGGTGAAAAAGTTTGCGCAGAGGTTTAGCCAAAGCAGAGGCGCAGCATTTTAAAACAAGGGGCGAGAAACCATCAGGCCCAGTAGCTTTGGACACGTCGAGTTTCGAAAGTACTCTAAAAACTTCCCGAGTGCGAAAGTGTAGCGGCTTTTGCCTACTAATGCACTGTGATAGAGATGGAAGTGGCTGCGATGATGGTGGCAAGTACGAGTTAGCAGCAAAATTAGCAGCAAACAGGTTGGCCTTGTCCAATGAGTCAGTAAAAACATTCCCATTATAAATGAGTGGTGGTGTTGACGAACAGGTGAAATTGTTCTTTACGGTTTTTACTAGAGACCAGAAGCCCTTACTACCCTTTTGAGTAGAAAATACCTTCCGTCTGATGCTCTGGTCGAAATTGAACTTAGCCCGGCTAATTGCTGAATTGCAAATATTCCGCGCATCTCTATAAATACGTCTCAATTCCTCTGAAGGGCACAATTTATATGCCTGGAAGGCTGCTTCCTTCTTTTTAATGGCTGCGAAACAGTCATTATTGAACCAATTGGTGTTAGTTGGTTTGATGTTCTTGAAGCTATGAGGAATAAAGCGATGCATTCCAAACCATAGGATGTTCAAGATATAATCGGTGCTTCTGTTAACGTCCTTCATAGAAAAGCAATCAGACCAGTCCAGCTCTCTGAGATATTTATTAAGTCCCGCCCAATCAGCATTTTTATAATGCCACACTAATCTTTTGGTGGAGTTTAGATTAGTGGTTGTCAGAGAGGAGATGGAGAATTGGGCGGAGATTAGACAATGGTCCGAATTACCCAAGGGAGACGTCACCGAAACCGAGTATTTTTCTGGATGCGATGTTAGAAATAGATCTAAAAGGTGCGCGTTGTGCCCCGAAGTATCAGGAACACGAGTCGGACACTCAACCAGTTGCTGTAAATTAAAAGACTCACTAAATAACTCGACGTGTCTTCCAGACGGGCTTGTGGTAGAAGAATGCCTGAGCCACTGTGTGTTGTGGACGTTGAAATCTCCAGCAAGAACGATTTCAGAAGAGGGGGATAATTCCAAAATCTTATCGATATCGGAAGACAGTTTATCGAAGGAGCACACAGTGTCAGTGTCAGACATATTCGGGCTGCGGTATAAAAAGCAGAAGTGAATAATGTGCCGATAGAGTTTAAATCTAATCCAGACATAATTAAATTCTGGATTAGTAGAAGAGAATTGAGGGAGATAGCAGAATGGCACATCATTTCTAATATAAACCGCGATTCCCCTCTGAGGAGAGAAGAGCGGCACTAAGTGATAACCAGGGATGTGATACTGATTAATATCAGAATCGGAAACAACCTTGGTTTCGCTTAGTGCAAAAACTGCCGGATTTTCCGCGATCAAGTGGCAGTAAACCGAAAAATGGTTACTTTTTAAGCCACGAATGTTGCAAAAATTAAATAAAAATTTTTGCATAGTCCCGGTCTTAATTTGCCCAAAACAAAACAAACGAAAACGTACACAAACACAAGGACTGACGAACGGGATCCACAGATGCAAAGCAAAGCCGCCTCTGTGAAAACAAAGCCAGCAGCAGTGTTATGCCTGCTGTGCTGAACTTTGATCTCGACGAAGGCAGCTAAATGCTCAGCAGTGGAGACCCGTTAAACGCATTCAATGCAGCACGATTGTACTACATTGAATGTTGGATGGAAGAAAATAAAAAATAGATAGGAACGGACTCACCAGACTGTGCTTTCAAATAGAGCATAAAAGCCCTTCACTCCGGCAAGATGGCACTAGCACTTTGATTTTTTAAAATTCGATTCGCTTTCGCAACCGCTTTAAAAATTTATTGGGGAGCAAGACACGGCGGCACGTCCGTCCCCGTCAGTAGTTCAGCTCAAACTCAATGATGCTAATTTTGGGACCAGTAGTCTGGAGAGGTCAGCGACGAAAATTTTGATTTTTTCTGATAACGCCAATCGATTCAGAATGGTCGTTTCATACCCCTTAGAAACCACGAAGGGGCAAATAAGGCCCGAGAACGCGTATTTTCCGAGAAAAACGCGATTAAAGTTTCAGCATACTTGAAACAGTACCAAAACTGCAATTTTTCCCAATGCCGGCATCATTAAATTTCTTGTTTTTGATGCTAATTTTGGGACCAGTAGCCTGGAGAGGTCAGCGACGAAAATGTTGATTTTTTCTGATAACGCCAATCGATTCAGAATGGTCGTTTCATACCCCTTAGAAACCCCGAAGGGGCAAATAAGGCCCGAGAACGCGTATTTTCCGAGAAAAACGCGATTAAAGTTTCAGCATACTTGAAACAGTACCAAAACTGCAATTTTTCCCAATGCCGGCATCATTAAATTTCTTGTTTTTGATGCTAATTTTGGGACCAGTAGCCTGGAGAGGTCAGCGACGAAAATGTTGATTTTTTCTGATAACGCCAATCGATTCAGAATGGTCGTTTCATACCCCTTAGAAATCCCACCGGGGGAAATAAGGCCCGAGAACGCGTATTTTCCGAGAAAAACGCGATTAAAGTTTCAGCATACTTGAAACAGTACCAAAACTGCAATTTTTCCCAATGCCGGCATCATTAAATTTCTTGTTTTTGATGCTAATTTTGGGACCAGTAGTCTGGAGAGGTCAGCGACGAAAATTTTTATTTTTTCTGATAACGCCAATCGATTCAGAATGGTCGTTTCATACCCCTTAGAAACCCCGAAGGGGCAAATAAGGCCCGAGAACGCGTATTTTCCGAGAAAAACGCGATTAAAGTTTCAGCATACTTGAAACAGTACCAAAACTGCAATTTTTCCCAATGCCGGCATCATTAAATTTCTTGTTTTTGATGCTAATTTTGGGACCAGTAGTCTGGAGAGGTCAGCGACGAAAATTTTGATTTTTTCTGATAACGCCAATCGATTCAGAATGGTCGTTTCATACCCCTTAGAAACCCCGAAGGGGCAAATAAGGCCCGAGAACGCGTATTTTCCGAGAAAAACGCGATTAAAGTTTCAATATACTTGAAACAGTACCAAAACTGCAATTTTTCCCAATGCCGGCATCATTAAATTTCTTGTTTTTGATGCTAATTTTGGGACCAGTAGTCTGGAGAGGTTAGCGACGAAAATTTTTATTTTTTCTGATAACGCCAATCGATTCAGAATGGTCGTTTCATACCCCCTAGAAACCCCGAAGGGGCAAATAAGGCCCGAGAACGCGTATTTTCCGAGAAAAACGCGATTAAAGTTTCAGCATACTTGAAACAGTACCAAAACTGCAATTTTTCCCAATGCCGGCATCATTAAATTTCTTGTTTTTGATGCTAATTTTGGGACCAGTAGCCTGGAGAGGTCAGCGACGAAAATCTTGATTTTTTCTGATAACGCCAATCGATTCAGAATGGTCGTTTCATACCCCTTAGAAACCCCGAAGGGGCAAATAAGGCCCGAGAACGCGTATTTTCCGAGAAAAACGCGATTAAAGTTTCAGCATACTTGAAACAGTACCAAAACTGCAATTTTTCCCAATGCCGGCATCATTAAATTTCTTGTTTTTGATGCTAATTTTGGGACCAGTAGTCTGGAGAGGTCAGCGACGAAAATTTTGATTTTTTCTGATAACGCCAATCAATTCAGAATGGTCGTTTCATACCCCTTAGAAACCCCGAAGGGGCAAATAAGGCCCGAGAACGCGTATTTTCCGAGAAAAACGCGATTAAAGTTTCAGCATACTTGAAACAGTACCAAAACTGCAATTTTTCCCAATGCCGGCATCATTAAATTTCTTGTTTTTGATGCTAATTTTGGGACCAGTAGTCTGGAGAGGTCAGCGACGAAAATTTTGATTTTTTCTGATAACGCCAATCGATTCAGAATGGTCGTTTCATACCCCTTAGAAACCCCGAAGGGGCAAATAAGGCCCGAGAACGCGTATTTTCCGAGAAAAACGCGATTAAAGTTTCAATATACTTGAAACAGTACCAAAACTGCAATTTTTCCCAATGCCGGCATCATTAAATTTCTTGTTTTTGATGCTAATTTTGGGACCAGTAGTCTGGAGAGGTCAGCGACGAAAATTTTGATTTTTTCTGATAACGCCAATCGATTCAGAAAGGTCGTTTCATACCCCTTAGAAACCCCGAAGGGGCAAATAAGGCCCGAGAACGCGTATTTTCCGAGAAAAACGCGATTAAAGTTTCAGCATACTTGAAACAGTACCAAAACTGCAATTTTTCCCAATGCCGGCATCATTAAATTTCTTGTTTTTGATGCTAATTTTGGGACCAGTAGCCTGGAGAGGTCAGCGACGAAAATGTTGATTTTTTCTGATAACGCCAATCGATTCAGAATGGTCGTTTCATACCCCTTAGAAACCCCGAAGGGGCAAATAAGGCCCGAGAACGCGTATTTTCCGAGAAAAACGCGATTAAAGTTTCAGCATACTTGAAACAGTACCAAAACTGCAATTTTTCCCAATGCCGGCATCATTAAATTTCTTGTTTTTGATGCTAATTTTGGGACCAGTAGTCTGGAGAGGTCAGCGACGAAAATTTTTATTTTTTCTGATAACGCCAATCGATTCAGAATGGTCGTTTCATACCCCTTAGAAACCCCGAAGGGGCAAATAAGGCCCGAGAACGCGTATTTTCCGAGAAAAACGCGATTAAAGTTTCAGCATACTTGAAACAGTACCAAAACTGCAATTTTTCCCAATGCCGGCATCATTAAATTTCTTGTTTTTGATGCTAATTTTGGGACCAGTAGTCTGGAGAGGTCAGCGACGAAAATTTTGATTTTTTCTGATAACGCCAATCGATTCAGAATGGTCGTTTCATACCCCTTAGAAACCCCGAAGGGGCAAATAAGGCCCGAGAACGCGTATTTTCCGAGAAAAACGCGATTAAAGTTTCAATATACTTGAAACAGTACCAAAACTGCAATTTTTCCCAATGCCGGCATCATTAAATTTCTTGTTTTTAATGCTAATTTTGGGACCAGTAGCCTGGAGAGGTCAGCGACGAAAATTTTGATTTTTTCTGATAACGCCAATCGATTCAGAATGGTCGTTTCATACCCCTTAGAAACCCCGAAGGGGCAAATAAGGCCCGAGAACGCGTATTTTCCGAGAAAAACGCGATTAAAGTTTCAGCATACTTGAAACAGTACCAAAACTGCAATTTTTCCCAATGCCGGCATCATTAAATTTCTTGTTTTTGATGCTAATTTTGGGACCAGTAGTCTGGAGAGGTCAGCGACGAAAATTTTGATTTTTTCTGATAACGCCAATCGATTCAGAATGGTCGTTTCATACCCCTTAGAAACCCCGAAGGGGCAAATAAGGCCCGAAAACGCGTATTTTCCGAGAAAAACGCGATTAAAGTTTCAATATACTTGAAACAGTACCAAAACTGCAATTTTTCCCAATGCCGGCATCATTAAATTTCTTGTTTTTGATGCTAATTTTGGGACCAGTAGTCTGGAGAGGTCAGCGACGAAAATTTTGATTTTTTCTGATAACGCCAATCGATTCAGAATGGTCGTTTCATACCCCTTAGAAGCCCCGAAGGGGCAAATAAGGCCCGAGAACGCGTATTTTCCGAGAAAAACGCGATTAAAGTTTCAGCATACTTGAAACAGTACCAAAACTGCAATTTTTCCCAATGCCGGCATCATTAAATTTCTTGTTTTTGATGCTAATTTTGGGACCAGTAGTCTGGAGAGGTCAGCGACGAAAATTTTGATTTTTTCTGATAACGCCAATCGATTCAGAATGGTCGTTTCATACCCCTTAGAAACCCCGAAGGGGCAAATAAGGCCCGAGAACGCGTATTTTCCGAGAAAAACGCGATTAAAGTTTCAGCATACTTGAAACAGTACCAAAACTGCAATTTTTCCCAATGCCGGCATCATTAAATTTCTTGTTTTTGATGCTAATTTTGGGACCAGTAGTCTGGCGAGGTCAGCGACGAAAATTTTGATTTTTTCTGATAACGCCACGCCAATCGATTCAGAATGGTCGTTTCATACCCCTTAGAAACCCCGAAGGGGCAAATAAGGCCCGAGAACGCGTATTTTCCGAGAAAAACGCGATTAAAGTTTCAGCATACTTGAAACAGTACCAAAACTGCAATTTTTCCCAATGCCGGCATCATTAAATTTCTTGTTTTTGATGCTAATTTTGGGACCAGTAGCCTGGAGAGGTCAGCGACGAAAATGTTGATTTTTTCTGATAACGCCAATCGATTCAGAATGGTCGTTTCATACCCCTTAGAAACCCCGAAGGGGCAAATAAGGCCCGAGAACGCGTATTTTCCGAGAAAAACGCGATTAAAGTTTCAGCAGACTTGAAACAGTACCAAAACTGCAATTTTTCCCAATGCCGGCATCATTAAATTTCTTGTTTTTGATGCTAATTTTGGGACCAGTAGTCTGGAGAGGTCAGCGACGAAAATTTTTATTTTTTCTGATAACGCCAATCGATTCAGAATGGTCGTTTCATACCCCTTAGAAACCCCGAAGGGGCAAATAAGGCCCGAGAACGCGTATTTTCCGAGAAAAACGCGATTAAAGTTTCAGCATACTTGAAACAGTACCAAAACTGCAATTTTTCCCAATGCCGGCATCATTAAATTTCTTGTTTTTGATGCTAATTTTGGGACCAGTAGTCTGGAGAGGTCAGCGACGAAAATGTTGATTTTTTCTGATAACGCCAATCGATTCAGAATGGTCGTTTCATACCCCTTAGAAACCCCGAAGGGGCAAATAAGGCCCGAGAACGCGTATTTTCCGAGAAAAACGCGATTAAAGTTTCAGCATACTTGAAACAGTACCAAAACTGCAATTTTTCCCAATGCCGGCATCATTAAATTTCTTGTTTTTGATGCTAATTTTGGGACCAGTAGCCTGGAGAGGTCAGCGGCGAAAATGTTGATTTTTTCTGATAACGCCAATCGATTCAGAATGGTCGTTTCATACCCCTTAGAAACCCCGAAGGGGCAAATAAGGCCCGAGAACGCGTATTTTCCGAGAAAAACGCGATTAAAGTTTCAGCATACTTGAAACAGTACCAAAACTGCAATTTTTCCCAATGCCGGCATCATTAAATTTCTTGTTTTTGATGCTAATTTTGGGACCAGTAGCCTGGAGAGGTCAGCGACGAAAATGTTGATTTTTTCTGATAACGCCAATCGATTCAGAATGGTCGTTTCATACCCCTTAGAAACCCCGAAGGGGCAAATAAGGCCCGAGAACGCGTATTTTCCGAGAAAAACGCGATTAAAGTTTCAGCATACTTGAAACAGTACCAAAACTGCAATTTTTCCCAATGCCGGCATCATTAAATTTCTTGTTTTTGATGCTAATTTTGGGACCAGTAGTCTGGAGAGGTCAGCGACGAAAATTTTGATTTTTTCTGATAACGCCAATCGATTCAGAATGGTCGTTTCATACCCCTTAGAAACCCCGAAGGGGCTAATAAGGCCCGAGAACGCGTATTTTCCGAGAAAAACGCGATTAAAGTTTCAGCATACTTGAAACAGTACCAAAACTGCAATTTTTCCCAATGCCGGCATCATTAAATTTCTTGTTTTTGATGCTAATTTTGGGACCAGTAGTCTGGAGAGGTCAGCGACGAAAATTTTTATTTTTTCTGATAACGCCAATCGATTCAGAATGGTCGTTTCATACCCCTTAGAAACCCCGAAGGGGCAAATAAGGCCCGAGAACGCGTATTTTCCGAGAAAAACGCGATTAAAGTTTCAGCATACTTGAAACAGTACCAAAACTGCAATTTTTCCCAATGCCGGCATCATTAAATTTCTTGTTTTTGATGCTAATTTTGGGACCAGTAGTCTGGAGAGGTCAGCGACGAAAATGTTGATTTTTTCTGATAACGCCAATCGATTCAGAATGGTCGTTTCATACCCCTTAGAAACCCCGAAGGGGCAAATAAGGCCCGAGAACGCGTATTTTCCGAGAAAAACGCGATTAAAGTTTCAGCATACTTGAAACAGTACCAAAACTGCAATTTTTCCCAATGCCGGCATCATTAAATTTCTTGTTTTTGATGCTAATTTTGGGACCAGTAGCCTGGAGAGGTCAGCGACGAAAATGTTGATTTTTTCTGATAACGCCAATCGATTCAGAATGGTCGTTTCATACCCCTTAGAAACCCCGAAGGGGCAAATAAGGCCCGAGAACGCGTATTTTCCGAGAAAAACGCGATTAAAGTTTCAGCATACTTGAAACAGTACCAAAACTGCAATTTTTCCCAATGCCGGCATCATTAAATTTCTTGTTTTTGATGCTAATTTTGGGACCAGTAGTCTGGAGAGGTCAGCGACGAAAATTTTGATTTTTTCTGATAACGCCAATCGATTCAGAATGGTCGTTTCATACCCCTTAGAAACCCCGAAGGGGCAAATAAGGCCCGAGGACGCGTATTTTCCGAGAAAAACGCGATTAAAGTTTCAGCATACTTGAAACAGTACCAAAACTGCAATTTTTCCCAATGCCGGCATCATTAAATTTCTTGTTTTTGATGCTAATTTTGGGACCAGTAGTCTGGAGAGGTCAGCGACGAAAATGTTGATTTTTTCTGATAACGCCAATCGATTCAGAATGGTCGTTTCATACCCCTTAGAAACCCCGAAGGGGCAAATAAGGCCCGAGAACGCGTATTTTCCGAGAAAAACGCGATTAAAGTTTCAGCATACTTGAAACAGTACCAAAACTGCAATTTTTCCCAATGCCGGCATCATTAAATTTCTTGTTTTTGATGCTAATTTTGGGACCAGTAGCCTGGAGAGGTCAGCGACGAAAATGTTGATTTTTTCTGATAACGCCAATCGATTCAGAATGGTCGTTTCATACCCCTTAGAAACCCCGAAGGGGCAAATAAGGCCCGAGAACGCGTATTTTCCGAGAAAAACGCGATTAAAGTTTCAGCATACTTGAAACAGTACCAAAACTGCAATTTTTCCCAATGCCGGCATCATTAAATTTCTTGTTTTTGATGCTAATTTTGGGACCAGTAGCCTGGAGAGGTCAGCGACGAAAATGTTGATTTTTTCTGATAACGCCAATCGATTCAGAATGGTCGTTTCATACCCCTTAGAAACCCCGAAGGGGCAAATAAGGCCCGAGAACGCGTATTTTCCGAGAAAAACGCGATTAAAGTTTCAGCATACTTGAAACAGTACCAAAACTGCAATTTTTCCCAATGCCGGCATCATTAAATTTCTTGTTTTTGATGCTAATTTTGGGACCAGTAGTCTGGAGAGGTCAGCGACGAAAATTTTGATTTTTTCTGATAACGCCAATCGATTCAGAATGGTCGTTTCATACCCCTTAGAAACCCCGAAGGGGCAAATAAGGCCCGAGAACGCGTATTTTCCGAGAAAAACGCGATTAAAGTTTCAGCATACTTGAAACAGTACCAAAACTGCAATTTTTCCCAATGCCGGCATCATTAAATTTCTTGTTTTTGATGCTAATTTTGGGACCAGTAGTCTGGAGAGGTCAGCGACGAAAATTTTGATTTTTTCTGATAACGCCAATCGATTCAGAATGGTCGTTTCATACCCCTTAGAAACCCCGAAGGGCAAATAAGGCCCGAGAACGCGTATTTTCCGAGAAAAACGCGATTAAAGTTTCAGCATACTTGAAACAGTACCAAAACTGCAATTTTTCCCAATGCCGGCATCATTAAATTTCTTGTTTTTGATGCTAATTTTGGGACCAGTAGTCTGGAGAGGTCAGCGACGAAAATTTTGATTTTTTCTGATAACGCCAATCGATTCAGAATGGTCGTTTCATACCCCTTAGAAACCCCGAAGGGGCAAATAAGGCCCGAGAACGCGTATTTTCCGAGAAAAACGCGATTAAAGTTTCAATATACTTGAAACAGTACCAAAACTGCAATTTTTCCCAATGCCGGCATCATTAAATTTCTTGTTTTTGATGCTAATTTTGGGACCAGTAGTCTGGAGAGGTCAGCGACGAAAATTTTGATTTTTTCTGATAACGCCAATCGATTCAGAATGGTCGTTTCATACCCCTTAGAAACCCCGAAGGGGCAAATAAGGCCCGAGAACGCGTATTTTCCGAGAAAAACGCGATTAAAGTTTCAGCATACTTGAAACAGTACCAAAACTGCAATTTTTCCCAATGCCGGCATCATTAAATTTCTTGTTTTTGATGCTAATTTTGGGACCAGTAGTCTGGAGAGGTCAGCGACGAAAATTTTGATTTTTTCTGATAACGCCAATCGATTCAGAATGGTCGTTTCATACCCCTTAGAAACCCCGAAGGGGCAAATAAGGCCCGAGAACGCGTATTTTCCGAGAAAAACGCGATTAAAGTTTCAGCATACTTGAAACAGTACCAAAACTGCAATTTTTCCCAATGCCGGCATCATTAAATTTCTTGTTTTTGATGCTAATTTTGGGACCAGTAGCCTGGAGAGGTCAGCGACGAAAATTTTGATTTTTTCTGATAACGCCAATCGATTCAGAATGGTCGTTTCATACCCCTTAGAAACCCCGAAGGGGCAAATAAGGCCCGAGAACGCGTATTTTCCGAGAAAAACGCGATTAAAGTTTCAGCAGACTTGAAACAGTACCAAAACTGCAATTTTTCCCAATGCCGGCATCATTAAATTTCTTGTTTTTGATGCTAATTTTGGGACCAGTAGTCTGGAGAGGTCAGCGACGAAAATTTTTATTTTTTCTGATAACGCCAATCGATTCAGAATGGTCGTTTCATACCCCTTAGAAACCCCGAAGGGGCAAATATGGCCCGAGAACGCGTATTTTCCGAGAAAAACGCGATTAAAGTTTCAGCATACTTGAAACAGTACCAAAACTGCAATTTTTCCCAATGCCGGCATCATTAAATTTCTTGTTTTTGATGCTAATTTTGGGACCAGTAGTCTGGAGAGGTCAGCGACGAAAATGTTGATTTTTTCTGATAACGCCAATCGATTCAGAATGGTCGTTTCATACCCCTTAGAAACCCCGAAGGGGCAAATAAGGCCCGAGAACGCGTATTTTCCGAGAAAAACGCGATTAAAGTTTCAGCATACTTGAAACAGTACCAAAACTGCAATTTTTCCAAATGCCGGCATCATTAAATTTCTTGTTTTTGATGCTAATTTTGGGACCAGTAGCCTGGAGAGGTCAGCGACGAAAATCTTGATTTTTTCTGATAACGCCAATCGATTCAGAATGGTCGTTTCATACCCCTTAGAAACCCCGAAGGGGCAAATAAGGCCCGAGAACGCGTATTTTCCGAGAAAAACGCGATTAAAGTTTCAGCATACTTGAAACAGTACCAAAACTGCAATTTTTCCCAATGCCGGCATCATTAAATTTCTTGTTTTTGATGCTAATTTTGGGACCAGTAGCCTGGAGAGGTCAGCGACGAAAATGTTGATTTTTTCTGATAACGCCAATCGATTCAGAATGGTCGTTTCATACCCCTTAGAAACCCCGAAGGGGCAAATAAGGCCCGAGAACGCGTATTTTCCGAGAAAAACGCGATTAAAGTTTCAGCATACTTGAAACAGTACCAAAACTGCAATTTTTCCCAATGCCGGCATCATTAAATTTCTTGTTTTTGATGCTAATTTTGGGACCAGTAGTCTGGAGAGGTCAGCGACGAAAATTTTGATTTTTTCTGATAACGCCAATCGATTCAGAATGGTCGTTTCATACCCCTTAGAAACCCCGAAGGGGCAAATAAGGCCCGAGAACGCGTATTTTCCGAGAAAAACGCGATTAAAGTTTCAGCATACTTGAAACAGTACCAAAACTGCAATTTTTCCCAATGCCGGCATCATTCAATTTCTTGTTTTTGATGCTAATTTTGGGACCAGTAGTCTGGAGAGGTCAGCGACGAAAATGTTTATTTTTTCTGATAACGCCAATCGATTCAGAATGGTCGTTTCATACCCCTTAGAAACCCCGAAGGGGCAAATAAGGCCCGAGAACGCGTATTTTCCGAGAAAAACGCGATTAAAGTTTCAGCATACTTGAAACAGTACCAAAACTGCAATTTTTCCCAATGCAGGCATCATTAAATTTCTTGTTTTTGATGCTAATTTTGGGACCAGTAGTCTGGAGAGGTCAGCGACGAAAATTTTGATTTTTTCTGATAACGCCAATCGATTCAGAATGGTCGTTTCATACCCCTTAGAAACCCCGAAGGGGCAAATAAGGCCCGAGAACGCGTATTTTCCGAGAAAAACGCGATTAAAGTTTCAGCATACTTGAAACAGTACCAAAACTGCAATTTTTCCCAATGCCGGCATCATTAAATTTCTTGTTTTTGATGCTAATTTTGGGACCAGTAGCCTGGAGAGGTCAGCGACGAAAATGTTGATTTTTTCTGATAACGCCAATCGATTCAGAATGGTCGTTTCATACCCCTTAGAAACCCCGAAGGGGCAAATAAGGCCCGAGAACGCGTATTTTCCGAGAAAAACGCGATTAAAGTTTCAGCATACTTGAAACAGTACCAAAACTGCAATTTTTCCCAATGCCGGCATCATTAAATTTCTTGTTTTTGATGCTAATTTTGGGACCAGTAGTCTAGAGAGGTCAGCGACGAAAATTTTTATTTTTTCTGATAACGCCAATCGATTCAGAATGGTCGTTTCATACCCCTTAGAAACCCCGAAGGGGCAAATAAGGCCCGAGAACGCGTATTTTCCGAGAAAAACGCGATTAAAGTTTCAGCATACTTGAAACAGTACCAAAACTGCAATTTTTCCCAATGCCGGCATCATTAAATTTCTTGTTTTTGATGCTAATTTTGGGACCAGTAGTCTGGAGAGGTCAGCGACGAAAATTTTTATTTTTTCTGATAACGCCAATCGATTCAGAATGGTCGTTTCATACCCCTTAGAAACCCCGAAGGGGCAAATAAGGCCCGAGAACGCGTATTTTCCGAGAAAAACGCGATTAAAGTTTCAGCATACTTGAAACAGTACCAAAACTGCAATTTTTCCCAATGCCGGCATCATTAAATTTCTTGTTTTTGATGCTAATTTTGGGACCAGTAGTCTGGAGAGGTCAGCGACGAAAATTTTGATATTTTCTGATAACGCCAATCGATTCAGAATGGTCGTTTCATACCCCTTAGAAACCCCGAAGGGGCAAATAAGGCCCGAGAACGCGTATTTTCCGAGAAAAACGCGATTAAAGTTTCAGCATACTTGAAACAGTACCAAAACTGCAATTTTTCCCAATGCCGGCATCATTAAATTTCTTGTTTTTGATGCTAATTTTGGGACCAGTAGTCTGGAGAGGTCAGCGACGAAAATTTTGATTTTTTCTGATAACGCCAATCGATTCAGAATGGTCGTTTCATACCCCTTAGAAACCCCGAAGGGGCAAATAAGGCCCGAGAACGCGTATTTTCCGAGAAAAACGCGATTAAAGTTTCAGCATACTTGAAACAGTACCAAAACTGCAATTTTTCCCAATGCCGGCATCATTAAATTTCTTGTTTTTGATGCTAATTTTGGGACCAGTAGTCTGGAGAGGTCAGCGACGAAAATTTTGATTTTTTCTGATAACGCCAATCGATTCAGAATGGTCGTTTCATACCCCTTAGAAACCCCGAAGGGGCAAATAAGGCCCGAGAACGCGTATTTTCCGAGAAAAACGCGATTAAAGTTTCAGCATACTTGAAACAGTACCAAAACTGCAATTTTTCCCAATGCCGGCATCATTAAATTTCTTGTTTTTGATGCTTATTTTGGGACCAGTAGTCTGGAGAGGTCAGCGACGAAAATTTTGATTTTTTTCTGATAACGCCAATCGATTCAGAATGGTCGTTTCATACCCCTTAGAAACCCCGAGGGGCAAATAAGGCCCGAGAACGCGTATTTTCCGAGAAAAACGCGATTAAAGTTTCAGCATACTTGAAACAGTACCAAAACTGCAATTTTTCCCAATGCCGGCATCATTAAATTTCTTGTTTTTGATGCTAATTTTGGGACCAGTAGCCTGGAGAGGTCAGCGACGAAAATGTTGATTTTTTCTGATAACGCCAATCGATTCAGAATGGTCGTTTCATACCCCTTAGAAACCCCGAAGGGGCAAATAAGGCCCGAGAACGCGTATTTTCCGAGAAAAACGCGATTACAGTTTCAGCATACTTGAAACAGTACCAAAACTGCAATTTTTCCCAATGCCGGCATCATTAAATTTCTTGTTTTTGATGCTAATTTTGGGACCAGTAGTCTGGAGAGGTCAGCGACGAAAATTTTGATTTTTTCTGATAACGCCAATCGATTCAGAATGGTCGTTTCATACCCCTTAGAAACCCCGAAGGGGCAAATAAGGCCCGAGAACGCGTATTTTCCGAGAAAAACGCGATTAAAGTTTCAATATACTTGAAACAGTACCAAAACTGCAATTTTTCCCAATGCCGGCATCATTAAATTTCTTGTTTTTGATGCTAATTTTGGGACCAGTAGTCTGGAGAGGTCAGCGACGAAAATTTTGATTTTTTCTGATAACGCCAATCGATTCAGAATGGTCGTTTCATACCCCTTAGAAACCCCGAAGGGGCAAATAAGGCCCGAGAACGCGTATTTTCCGAGAAAAACGCGATTAAAGTTTCAATATACTTGAAACAGTACCAAAACTGCAATTTTTCCCAATGCCGGCATCATTAAATTTCTTGTTTTTGATGCTAATTTTGGGACCAGTAGTCTGGAGAGGTCAGCGACGAAAATTTTTATTTTTTCTGATAACGCCAATCGATTCAGAATGGTCGTTTCATACCCCTTAGAAACCCCGAAGGGGCAAATAAGGCCCGAGAACGCGTATTTTCCGAGAAAAACGCGATTAAAGTTTCAGCATACTTGAAACAGTACCAAAACTACAATTTTTCCCAATGCCGGCATCATTAAATTTCTTGTTTTTGATGCTAATTTTGGGACCAGTAGTCTGGAGAGGTCAGCGACGAAAATTTTGATTTTTTCTGATAACGCCAATCGATTCAGAATGGTCGTTTCATACCCCTTAGAAACCCCGAAGGGGCAAATAAGGCCCGAGAACGCGTATTTTCCGAGAAAAACGCGATTAAAGTTTCAATATACTTGAAACAGTACCAAAACTGCAATTTTTCCCAATGCCGGCATCATTAAATTTCTTGTTTTTGATGCTAATTTTGGGACCAGTAGTCTGGAGAGGTCAGCGACGAAAATTTTGATTTTTTCTGATAACGCCAATCGATTCAGAATGGTCGTTTCATACCCCTTAGAAACCCCGAAGGGGCAAATAAGGCCCGAGAACGCGTATTTTCCGAGAAAAACGCGATTAAAGTTTCAGCATACTTGAAACAGTACCAAAACTGCAATTTTTCCCAATGCCGGCATCATTAAATTTCTTGTTTTTGATGCTAATTTTGGGACCAGTAGTCTGGAGAGGTCAGCGACGAAAATTTTGATTTTTTCTGATAACGCCAATCGATTCAGAATGGTCGTTTCATACCCCTTAGAAACCCCGAAGGGGCAAATAAGGCCCGAGAACGCGTATTTTCCGAGAAAAACGCGATTAAAGTTTCAGCATACTTGAAACAGTACCAAAACTGCAATTTTTCCCAATGCCGGCATCATTAAATTTCTTGTTTTTGATGCTAATTTTGGGACCAGTAGTCTGGAGAGGTCAGCGACGAAAATTTTGATTTTTTCTGATAACGCCAATCGATTCAGAATGGTCGTTTCATACCCCTTAGAAACCCCGAAGGGGCAAATAAGGCCCGAGAACGCGTATTTTCCGAGAAAAACGCGATTAAAGTTTCAGCATACTTGAAACAGTACCAAAACTGCAATTTTTCCCAATGCCGGCATCATTAAATTTCTTGTTTTTGATGCTAATTTTGGGACCAGTAGTCTGGAGAGGTCAGCGACGAAAATTTTGATTTTTTCTGATAACGCCAATCGATTCAGAATGGTCGTTTCATACCCCTTAGAAACCCCGAAGGGGCAAATAAGGCCCGAGAACGCGTATTTTCCGAGAAAAACGCGATTAAAGTTTCAATATACTTGAAACAGTACCAAAACTGCAATTTTTCCCAATGCCGGCATCATTAAATTTCTTGTTTTTGATGCTAATTTTGGGACCAGTAGTCTGGAGAGGTCAGCGACGAAAATTTTGATTTTTTCTGATAACGCCAATCGATTCAGAATGGTCGTTTCATACCCCTTAGAAACCCCGAAGGGGCAAATAAGGCCCGAGAACGCGTATTTTCCGAGAAAAACGCGATTAAAGTTTCAGCATACTTGAAACAGTACCAAAACTGCAATTTTTCCCAATGCCGGCATCATTAAATTTCTTGTTTTTGATGCTAATTTTGGGACCAGTAGTCTGGAGAGGTCAGCGACGAAAATTTTGATTTTTTCTGATAACGCCAATCGATTCAGAATGGTCGTTTCATACCCCTTAGAAACCAAATAAGGCCCCAAAACGCGTATTTTACGAGAAAAACGCGATTAAAGTTTCAGCATACTTGAAACAGTACCAAAACTGCAATTTTTCCCAATGCCGACATCATTAAATTTCTTGTTTTTGATGCTAATTTTGGGACCAGTAGTCTGGAGAGGTCAGCGACGAAAATGTTGATTTTTTCTGATAACGCCAATCGATTCAGAATGGTCGTTTCATACCCCTTAGAAACCCCGAAGGGGCAAATAAGGCCCTAAAACCCGTATTTTCCGAGAAAAACGCGATTAAAGTTTCAGCATACTTGAAACAGTACCAAAACTGCAATTTTTCCCAATGCCGGCATCATTAAATTTCTTGTTTTTGATGCTAATTTTGGGACCAGTAGTCTGGAGAGGTCAGCGACGAAAATTTTGATTTTTTCTGATACCGCCAATCGATTCAGAATGGTCGTTTCATACCCCTTAGAAACCCCGAAGGGGCAAATAAGGCCCCAAAACGCGTATTTTACGAGAAAAACGCGATTCAAGTTTCAGCATACTTGAAACAGTACCAAAACTGCAATTTTTCCCAATGCCGACATCATTAAATTTCTTGTTTTTGATGCTAATTTTGGGACCAGTAGTCTGGCGAGGTCAGCGACGAAAATTTTGATTTTTTCTGATAACGCCAATCGATTCAGAATGGTCGTTTCATACCCCTTAGTTACCCCGAAGGGGCAAATAAGGCCCTAAAACGCGTATTTTCCGAGAAAAACGCGATTAAAGTTTCAGCATACTTGAAACAGTACCAAAACTGCAATTTTTCCCAATGCCGGCATCATTAAATTTCTTGTTTTTGATGCTAATTTTGGGACCAGTAGTCTGGAGAGGTCAGCGACGAAAATTTTGATTTTTTCTGATAACGCCAATCGATTCAGAATGGTCGTTTCATACCCCTTAGAAACCCCGAAGGGGGAAATAAGGCCCGAGAACGCGTATTTTCCGAGAAAAACGCGATTAAAGTTTCAGCATACTTGAAACAGTACCAAAACTGCAATTTTTCCCAATGCCGGCGTCATTAAATTTCTTGTTTTTGATGCTAATTTTGGGACCAGTAGTCTGGAGAGGTCAGCGACGAAAATTTTGATTTTTTCTGATAACGCCAATCGATTCAGAATGGTCGTTTCATACCCCTTAGAAACCCCGAAGGGTCAAATAAGGCACGAGAACGCGTATTTTCCGAGAAAAATGCGATTAAAGTTTCAGCATACTTGAAACAGTACCAAAACTGCAATTTTTCCCAATGCCGGCATCATTAAATTTCTTGTTTTTGATGCTAATTTTGGGACCAGTAGTCTGGAGAGGTCAGCGACGAAAATTTTGATTTTTTCTGATAACGCCAATAGATTCAGAATGGTCGTTTCATACCCCTTAGAAATCCCACCGGGGGAAATAAGGCCCGAGAACGCGTATTTTCCGAGAAAAACGCGATTAAAATTTCAGCATACTTGAAACAGTACCAAAACTGCAATTTTTCCCTATGCCGGCATCATTAAATTTCTTGTTTTTGATGCTAATTTTGGTACCAATAGTCTGGAGAGGTCAGCGACGAAAATTTTGTTTTTTTCTGATAACGCCAATCGATTCAGAATGGTCGTTTCATACCCCTTAGAAACCCCAACGGGGGAAATAAGGCCCGAGAACGCGTATTTTCCGAGAAAAACGCGATTAAAGTTTCAGCATACTTGAAACAGTACCAAAACTGCAATTTTTCCCAATGCCGGCATCATTAAATTTCTTGTTTTTGATGCTAATTTTGGGACCAGTAGTCTGGAGAGGTCAGCGACGAAAATTTTGATTTTTTCTGATAACGCCAATCGATTCAGAATGGTCGTTTCATACCCCTTAGAAACCCCGAAGGGGCAAATAAGGCCCCAAAACGCGTATTTTACGAGAAAAACGCGATTAAAGTTTCATACTTGAAACAGTACCAAAACTGCAATTTTTCCCAATGCCGACATCATTAAATTTCTTGTTTTTGATGCTAATTTTGGGACCAGTAGTCTGGAGAGGTCAGCGACGAAAATTTTGATTTTTTCTGATAACGCCAATCGATTCAGAATGGTCGTTTCATACCCCTTAGAAACCCCGAAGGGGCAAATAAGGCCCGAGAACGCGTATATTCCGAGAAAAACGCGATTAAAGTTTCAGCATACTTGAAACAGTACCAAAACTGCAATTTTTCCCAATGCCGGCGTCATTAAATTTCTTGTTTTTGATGCTAATTTTGGGACCAGTAGTCTGGCGAGGTCAGCGACGAAAATTTTGATTTTTTCTGATAACGCCAATCGATTCAGAATGGTCGTTTCATACCCCTTAGTTACCCCGAAGGGGCAAATAAGGCCCTAAAACGCGTATTTTCCGAGAAAAACGCGATTAAAGTTTCAGCATACTTGAAACAGTACCAAAACTGCAATTTTTCCCAATGCCGGCATCATTAAATTTCTTGTTTTTGATGCTAATTTTGGGACCAGTAGTCTGGAGAGGTCAGCGACGAAAATTTTGATTTTTTCTGATAACGCCAATCGATTCAGAATGGTCGTTTCATACCCCTTAGAAACCCCGAAGGGGCAAATAAGGCCCGAGAACGCGTATTTTCCGAGAAAAACGCGATTAAAGTTTCAGCATACTTGAAACAGTACCAAAACTGCAATTTTTCCCAATGCCGGCATCATTAAATTTCTTGTTTTTGATGCTAATTTTGGGACCAGTAGTCTGGAGAGGTCAGCGACGAAAATTTTGATTTTTTCTGATAACGCCAATCGATTCAGAATGGTCGTTTCATACCCCTTAGAAACCCCGAAGGGGCAAATAAGGCCCCAAAACGCGTATTTTACGAGAAAAACGCGATTAAAGTTTCAGCATACTTGAAACAGTACCAAAACTGCAATTTTTCCCAATGCCGACATCATTAAATTTCTTGTTTTTGATGCTAATTTTGGGACCAGTAGTCTGGAGAGGTCAGCGACGAAAATTTTGATTTTTTCTGATAACGCCAATCGATTCAGAATGGTCGTTTCATACCCCTTAGAAACCCCGAAGGGGCAAATAAGGCCCGAGAACGCGTATTTTCCGAGAAAAACGCGATTAAAGTTTCAGCATACTTGAAACAGTACCAAAACTGCAATTTTTCCCAATGCCGGCATCATTAAATTTCTTGTTTTTGATGCTAATTTTGGGACCAGTAGTCTGGAGAGGTCAGCGACGAAAATTTTGATTTTTTCTGATAACGCCAATCGATTCAGAATGGTCGTTTCATACCCCTTAGAAACCCCGAAGGGGCAAATAAGGCCCGAGAACGCGTATTTTCCGAGAAAAACGCGATTAAAGTTTCAGCATACTTGAAACAGTACCAAAACTGCAATTTTTCCCAATGCCGGCATCATTAAATTTCTTGTTTTTGATGCTAATTTTGGGACCAGTAGTCTGGAGAGGTCAGCGACGAAAATTTTGATTTTTTCTGATAACGCCAATCGATTCAGAATGGTCGTTTCATACCCCTTAGAAACCCCGAAGGGGCAAATAAGGCCCGAGAACGCGTATTTTCCGAGAAAAACGCGATTAAAGTTTCAGCATACTTGAAACAGTACCAAAACTGCAATTTTTCCCAATGCCGGAATCATGAAATTTCTTGTTTTTGATGCTAATTTTGGGACCAGTAGTCTGGAGAGGTCAGCGACGAAAATTTTGATTTTTTCTGATAACGCCAATCGATTCAGAATGGTCGTTTCATACCCCTTAGAAACCCCGAAGGGGCAAATAAGGCCCGAGAACGCGTATTTTCCGAGAAAAACGCGATTAAAGTTTCAGCATACTTGAAACAGTACCAAAACTGCAATTTTTCCCAATGCCGGCATCATTAAATTTCTTGTTTTTGATGCTAATTTTGGGACCAGTAGTCTGGAGAGGTCAGCGACGAAAATTTTGATTTTTTCTGATAACGCCAATCGATTCAGAATGGTCGTTTCATACCCCTTAGAAACCCCAACGGGGGAAATAAGGCCCGAGAACGCGTATTTTCCGAGAAAAACGCGATTAAAGTTTCAGCATACTTGAAACAGTACCAAAACTGCAATTTTTCCCAATGCCGGCATCATTAAATTTCTTGTTTTTGATGCTAATTTTGGGACCAGTAGTCTGGAGAGGTCAGCGACGAAAATTTTGATTTTCTCTGATAACGCCAATCGATTCAGAATGGTCGTTTCATACCCCTTAGAAATCCCGAAGGGGCAAATAAGGCCCCAAAACGCGTATTTTACGAGAAAAACGCGATTAAAGTTTCCGCATACTTGAAACAGTACCAAAACTGCAATTTTTCCCAATGCCGGCATCATTAAATTTCTTGTTTTTGATGCTAATTTTGGGACCAGTAGTCTGGCGAGGTCAGCGACGAAAATTTTGATTTTTTCTGATAACGCCAATCGATTCAGAATGGTCGTTTCATACCCCTTAGAAATCCCGAAGGGGCAAATAAGGCCCCAAAACGCGTATTTTACGAGAAAAACGCGATTAAAGTTTCCGCATACTTGAAACAGTACCAAAACTGAAATTTTTCCCAATGCCGACATCATTAAATTTCTTGTTTTTGATGCTAATTTTGGGACCAGTAGTCTGGCGAGGTCAGCGACGAAAATTTTGATTTTTTCTGATAACGCCAATCGATTCAGAATGGTCGTTTCATACCCCTTAGTCACCCCGAAGGGGCAAATAAGGCCCTAAAACGCGTATTTTCCGAGAAAAACGCGATTAAAGTTTCAGCATACTTGAAACAGTACCAAAACTGCAATTTTTCCCAATGCCGGCATCATTAAATTTCTTGTTTTTGATGCTAATTTTGGGACCAGTAGTCTGGAGAGGTCAGCGACGAAAATTTTGATTTTTTCTGATAACGCCAATCGATTCAGAATGGTCGTTTCATACCCCTTAAAAATCCCACCGGGGGAAATAAGGCCCGAGAACGCGTATTTTCCGAGAAAAACGCGATTAAAATTTCAGCATACTTGAAACAGTACCAAAACTGCAATTTTTCCCTATGCCGGCATCATTAAATTTCTTGTTTTTGATGCTAATTTTAGGACCAATAGTCTGGAGAGGTCAGCGACGAAAATTTTGTTTCTTTCTGATAACGCCAATCGATTCAGAATGGTCGTTTCATACCCCTTAGAAACCCCAACGGGGGAAATAAGGCCCGAGAACGCGTATTTTCCGAGAAAAACGCGATTAAAGTTTCAGCATACTTGAAACAGTACCAAAACTGCAATTTTTCCCAATCCGGCATCATTAAATTTCTTGTTTTTGATGCTAATTTTGGGACCAGTAGTCTGGAGAGGTCAGCGACGAAAATTTTGATTTTTTCTGATAACGCCAATCGATTCAGAATGGTCGTTTCATACCCCTTAGAAACCCCGAAGGGGCAAATAAGGCCCCAAAACGCGTATTTTACGAGAAAAACGCGATTAAAGTTTCAGCATACTTGAAACAGTACCAAAACTGCAATATTTCCCAATGCCGACATCATTAAATTTCTTGTTTTTGATGCTAATTTTGGGACCAGTAGTCTGGAGAGGTCAGCGACGAAAATTTTGATTTTTTCTGATAACGCCAATCGATTCAGAATGGTCGTTTCATACCCCTTAGAAACCCCGAAGGGGCAAATAAGGCCCGAGAACGCGTATTTTCCGAGAAAAACGCGATTAAAGTTTCAGCATACTTGAAACAGTACCAAAACTGCAATTTTTCCCAATGCCGGCATCATTAAATTTCTTGTTTTTGATGCTAATTTTGGGACCAGTAGTCTGGAGAGGTCAGCGACGAAAATTTTGATTTTTTCTGATAACGCCAATCGATTCAGAATGGTCGTTTCATACCCCTTAGAAATCCCACCGGGGGAAATAAGGCCCGAGAACGCGTATTTTCCGAGAAAAACGCGATTAAAATTTCAGCATACTTGAAACAGTACCAAAACTGCAATTTTTCCCTATGCCGGCATCATTAAATTTCTTGTTTTTGATGCTAATTTTAGGACCAATAGTCTGGAGAGGTCAGCGACGAAAATTTTGTTTCTTTCTGATAACGCCAATCGATTCAGAATGGTCGTTTCATACCCCTTAGAAACCCCAACGGGGGAAATAAGGCCCGAGAACGCGTATTTTCCGAGAAAAACGCGATTAAAGTTTCAGCATACTTGAAACAGTACCAAAACTGCAATTTTTCCCAATGCCGGCATCATTAAATTTCTTGTTTTTGATGCTAATTTTGGGACCAGTAGTCTGGAGAGGTCAGCGACGAAAATTTTGATTTTTTCTGATAACGCCAATCGATTCAGAATGGTCGTTTCATACCCCTTAGAAACCCCGAAGGGGCAAATAAGGCCCCAAAACGCGTATTTTACGAGAAAAACGCGATTAAAGTTTCAGCATACTTGAAACAGTACCAAAACTGCAATATTTCCCAATTCCGACATCATTAAATTTCTTGTTTTTGATGCTAATTTTGGGACCAGTAGTCTGGAGAGGTCAGCGACGAAAATTTTGATTTTTTCTGATAACGCCAATCGATTCAGAATGGTCGTTTCATACCCCTTAGAAACCCCGAAGGGGCAAATAAGGCCCGAGAACGCGTATTTTCCGAGAAAAACGCGATTAAAGTTTCAGCATACTTGAAACAGTACCAAAACTGCAATTTTTCCCAATGCCGGCATCATTAAATTTCTTGTTTTTGATGCTAATTTTGGGACCAGTAGTCTGGAGAGGTCAGCGACGAAAATTTTGATTTTTTCTGATAACGCCAATCGATTCAGAATGGTCGTTTCATACCCCTTAGAAACCCCGAAGGGGCAATTAAGGCCCGAGAACGCGTATTTTCCGAGAAAAACGCGATTAAAGTTTCAGCATACTTGAAACAGTACCAAAACTGCAATTTTTCCCAATGCCGGCATCATTAAATTTCTTGTTTTTGATGCTAATTTTGGGACCAGTAGTCTGGAGAGGTCAGCGACGAAAATTTTGATTTTTTCTGATAACGCCAATCGATTCAGAATGGTCGTTTCATACCCCTTAGAAACCCCGAAGGGGCAAATAAGGCCCGAGAACGCGTATTTTCCGAGAAAAACGCGATTAAAGTTTCAGCATACTTGAAACAGTACCAAAACTGCAATTTTTCCCAATGCCGGAATCATGAAATTTCTTGTTTTTGATGCTAATTTTGGGACCAGTAGTCTGGAGAGGTCAGCGACGAAAATTTTGATTTTTTCTGATAACGCCAATCGATTCAGAATGGTCGTTTCATACCCCTTAGAAACCCCGAAGGGGCAAATAAGGCCCGAGAACGCGTATTTTCCGAGAAAAATGCGATTAAAGTTTCAGCATACTTGAAACAGTACCAAAACTGCAATTTTTCCCAATGCCGGCATCATTAAATTTCTTGTTTTTGATGCTAATTTTGGGACCAGTAGTCTGGAGAGGTCAGCGACGAAAATTTTGATTTTTTCTGATAACGCCAATGGATTCAGAATGGTCGTTTCATACCCCTTAGAAACCCCACCGGGGGAAATAAGGCCCGAGAACGCGTATTTTCCGAGAAAAACGCGATTAAAATTTCAGCATACTTGAAACAGTACCAAAACTGCAATTTTTCCCTATGCCGGCATCATTAAATTTCTTGTTTTTGATCCTAATTTTGGGACCAATAGTCTGGAGAGGTCAGCGACGAAAATTTTGATTTTTTCTGATAACGCCAATCGATTCAGAATGGTCGTTTCATACCCCTTAGAAACCCCGAAGGGGCAAATAAGGCCCGAGAACGCGTATTTTCCGAGAAAAATGCGATTAAAGTTTCAGCATACTTGAAACAGTTCCAAAACTGCAATTTTGCCCTATGCCGGCATCATTAAATTTCTTGTTTTTTATGCTAATTTTGGGACCAGTAGTCTGGAGAGGTCAGCGACGAAAATTTTGATTTTTTCTGATAACGCCAATGGATTCAGAATGGTCGTTTCATACCCCTTGGAAACTCCACCGGGGGAAATAAGGCCCGAGAACGCGTATTTTCCGAGAAAAACGCGATTAAAATTTCAGCATACTTGAAACAGTACCAAAACTGCAATTTTTCCCTATGCCGGCATCATTAAATTTCTTGTTTTTGATGCTAATTTTGGGACCAATAGTCTGGAGAGGTCAGCGACGAAAATTTTGTTTTTTTCTGATAACGCCAATCGATTCAGAATGGTCGTTTCATACCCCTTAGAAACCCCGAAGGGGCAAATAAGGCCCGAGAACGCGTATTTTCCGAGAAAAACGCGATTAAAGTTTCAGCATACTTGAAACAGTACCAAAACTGCAGTTTTTCCCTATGCCGGCATCATTAAATTTCTTGTTTTTGATGCTAATTTTGGGACCAGTAGTCTGGAAAGTCAGCGACGAAAATTTTGATTTTTTCTGATAACGCCAATGGATGCAGAATGGTCGTTTCATACCCCTTGGAAACTCCACCGGGGGAAATAAGGCCCGAGAACGCGTATTTTCCGAGAAAAACGCGATTAAAGTTTCAGCATACTTGAAACAGTACCAAAACTGCAATTTTGCCCTATGCCGGCATCATTAAATTTCTTGTTTTTGATGCTAATTTTGGTACATGTAGCCATTCACATGTGTTCACCCCTTCAAATTCGTCCACCTCGGTCATGTGTACTATCAACTACGTTACTTGCGAAAAATATAACCAACATGCTATACATTCTCATGACGTCAGAGCCACATGCACATGTGGCTTTTTACATGTCGTGTGCTGCCGTCTTTAGGCAGAGAAAAAACCGAACGAACGTCATGATAAATGTAATGTTTTTTTTTATTTTGAACCAGGGATAGCAGCAAAGGGTTAACCTTTATTTTTTAAAGCTTCCTCTGGAACTTTAATATTTTCAATTTAAAAATTTGTATTCCTCTACTACCTTAATATTTTCGATTTAAAAATATGTATTCCTCTGGAACTTTTATATTTTTAACTACTAATATAAATCTTCCCGTACAAGATTTCAAAGAACTTATATATGTAATTAAGAGCAGATTTATCGTAAAAGTTTCTTTAGAAGAGATAATTTTGAAACTTTTAATATAACTGTTCTGAAAATGTTTGTGTCAGTTATCTTCAAGGGACTCAAAAAATATTTAACCTTAATATTTGAAATTTATTTTTATTAAATTAAAAATATCTGTTTCGATGGATTATTTTAAAGAACATTCCAAAGGCATGGAAAATTTGTTGCAACATTTTAACTAAAGGGATAATTATGGAACTTGTATTAACGCTCCTGACATGTTTCTTTTTTTATTATTAAAGCCTAATAGTAATAAACAGACTTTAATTTTAAACAAATAAGAACAAAGTACCTAATTCAAAGCAACTATCAAAATATTTTGTAATATTTCGGTACCTAAACTATGACGGTAATCGTTTAAAAAGTCTTAAAAGTGTTACGCTTGGGCGCCTCGAATTAAATAACGTAACATCTGTTATTAAAATAATTTATATTTATACTGAAAATACCGACGATTGCCAATTATCGTTGCAAGAATTAGGTCAAAGCAAGGGTCATACGGTAAGACGAAAAATCACAAATCTATGCGCAACTAATGCAGATTTAATTAATTCACAAAATTGCTGCAAAAACAAAGATCAAAATTTAAATTATTACCACCTTCAGAGGCAGCCGCTCAACATTAATTACGAGTATTCTACTAACAGAATCAATACTACAACTTATCTCTTGTCACTGTACGTCTGATTGTATTTAAGGATACAGGTGCAGAAGAGCAGATTTAAGATGCAGGCAAGTTTGCAGAAGTAGAAGTACAATATCTTAATTCGTACATAGATGAATTTATCGGCAGAATCGATCGATGCGAATTCAGACACTGATTTGTAAGATATTTTACAG
Organism: Leptarthrus brevirostris; assembly: GCA_964036015.1. Taxonomy (NCBI): domain Eukaryota; kingdom Metazoa; phylum Arthropoda; class Insecta; order Diptera; family Asilidae; genus Leptarthrus; species Leptarthrus brevirostris. The sequence goes on from OZ038374.1 coordinate 95,395,579, forward strand.
GATTTTATTGAATGAGCAGTTATTGACTGAACATTCGTACTTTATTTCAAGACCGTCAAGTATAAACTTGAACTTAAAATCTAATTACGTTACATTTATAACTATTGCTCGGCTGGATGAACCGTGGGAGTCAGTATGTTTGATGTCTGGAGATCTCGGTAGCAGGTGTCGCTTGATGCAAGATGATCGCTGGCCTTGTGGGATGCAAACTGCATCGTATGGAGTTTTAGCGTGAGACTGGAAAGCTTTCATGTGGTTTTGGCGTGAGAATTTAAGTAGCAATTTTTGTTGCGTTAACATGCACTGTACGGATCATTATTCCACCGACCCAGAAGAGCAACAATTACGTTACAATTGGGGTCAGCACCGCGATTAATTAAGAAAGATTAAGAAAGTGGACTTTGCGAAAGATAGCAAAAATAAAAATTTTGTGATTTTAAAAACAAAGTGTAATAGGCCACAAATCGAAGGACTTACGAGTTCAAAACTTGAAGGGAGAATTCAGTAAACGCTCCGTACCTGCGGTTGAAAATAAATGTTCCCTGTTCGCATTATTAAGAGAAGCTATGGAAAACAAGTGAAACTATCTAGAAACTTTTGTTTTTGAAGACGAGCTGGATGTTGAAGAAAGAACTGCAAGTAAGACAGATCTTTTCAGTGCTCTCTTGAAGCTTACTCCTAAATGAAAATGTCATCAGCTGGTTGAAATCGTTAATAGTAGCTGAGCTTAGGATTTTTGTTGAACAATTAACAGTCGAAATGAAAATTTCAATGCAAAAGTAGGTTGAAGCTCTGGAATGAAAGTCAGATATCAAAACGAGATTGAAAGAGGTAGAAGTTTCAGGACAGCTTAAAATAAAAGAAGCTGAATGTGAGATGGAACACTAAATGAAGCAAAATTTTGAAGAAATTAGGTCATTTTACTTTATGGTCAAACGCCCTGACAGCAATAAAGATTTTAGGTTGAGACAGTAGCGGACACTTTTTGACTTGCACGGAAAAAGCTCCAACTATAGATTACGTACTTCGAAGCGCAGCCGCAGAACTATTAAGGACTATACCGGCAGAGCAAAATTAGAATTACTTACAAAGCCCAAGATCGCGTTGGCCTTATTAATTGTAGTATCAAGACGGTCATCCAATGAGTAACGGGAATTCAGCCAAACACCCAGACTACTAGTTGTTTCATGCGACTTTAAGCGGCAGCCATTGACGGTGAAGTTAAACTTTACTGGTTTTCTTTACCGAGAGAAGGACATGAAAGGTGTTCGATTAGAAGTCTGCAAGGGTTGCGCCGCTAATATTACAGATGATGGAGTGGCTTATACTAAACAGCCCAGGGTGCCACTGGACAGCCATCTTGGGCCATTGCTTTTTATCATTTACATCAATAATGTATCAATCATCTTTCATAACGCGAGATTTCTTTACTATGCTGATGATGCTAAAATTTTTCTTACAAATTCATGTCATTTTCACTCCTCTGCACTTTAACTTTTTTATTGATCGTAGCTCATTAGCTATATTTGACAATACCAGGGGTGGGGAGGGCGGGGGGGAGGATCATACTTGACACACACTTTCCCTAATGCTAATGCTAAGGCTAATGCAACCTTATGTTTTATTAAACGAGTTTGATGATCCTCATATATCAAAACTTCTCTATTGTACTTTTGTTAGGCCTTTTCTGGAATACGCTAGTCCTGTTTGGTCACCCTATTATGCGGTTTATATTAATCTAATCGAGGCCGCCCGGAGTAGGTTTTTGAGATTTGCGTTTAGGAGCCTTCATTGGAATAATCCTCATATTCTGCCTCCTTATTTGGATAGACTCAAATTATTCTCGTTGGATATAGATTTATTGGAAACTACCCCCAGTGCAACCCTAACAATTAAGACCTTTATTTCACTTGCTAATGAGAAAACCCCTCTAGTTTTTATTTATAAAATAACTTTCAGCTATAAAGATTAAAATAATGCATATACCACCCCCTCAAAGATATCGGAAACAGCGTCTAGCACTACCCAAAAAACAACATTTAACAAAAACTTTTAAACAAGATTCAAATTAAATTGTCTGTATTTGAGTTGAAAAAAAACGAAATAGCCACGCTAATTTTCGTTATTAAAACATTTTCTGATTATATAGTGATTTTCAAAAATTAATCCAACTCTCCAAATGCATCGCCAATGGCACCCTTAACATTGAATAATTTTTTCTACGCTAAAATATAAAAAGGAAACTCTGCAAATTTCTTTAGTTTTTAAGGTTAAGATTTATAGGCACTGGAGGCAGTTTCCGATAAAGTTAGAGGGTTAGCATTATTTTTAATGTGTTAGGCATACTCAAATTACTCGAGGTGGCAATAATAAATTTTTAATATTTCATTCATTCTACTTAGTTCTTCAAATACCAAATATAAAGATCAATTCTTTCGTATTTGAGAGATTGCATTTCGGATGGATTTTATGATGAAGGTAAGAGGCAAACTGGGTGGTGTTGTAAAGGTAATTCTAACATTTGCATACCTTGATTTTATTTTTTATTGGCAGATATAAAAAGCTCTATAAGATGTGTTTTCATTATATTCTGTGAAGGATCTAAACAGAAAAGATATGCACCTGCGGGAAGAGGAGGTATGCAAATTTTAGCAATGTGATTTTACTTCTGACTGAAATAATTTTACAAAGGTTCAGCAGCTTCCAAAGTATTCCTTTCCGTTGATAATGAGGAATTGAATAATGTGCAATTTCATCAAGTGTACTTGTTTCTACAGAGGAATCAAAATTAATGAGAATGGTACATTTCCAGTCATTGTCGCTTTAGAGGTTTCACGGTAAAGAGAAACGTAATGATGACGGTAAAAAAATGAATTAGGTTAGGCTACGGTGGCGGATGCGCTACGTGGTGGAGATTATATTTGCAATCATCGGAGAGCTACTCTGTTAGTATAATGGGTACCCGTCTCGATTGCGAACTATAGAATGCTTTTTGTGCTGATTTTCTGGGCTTCTTTTATTCCTTCAATAAAATTATTGCCCAGTACTTTATATGATGTCCTAGCAAGCGCGAGACAAAGCCATAACAGGTGCTCTACACATTTATTTGTATAAGGTTTTTGACAACGTTTTCACAAGTCTGTTCTTAGCGCAGGTATCCCCATAAAACAGTGGCTGGTACAGATCCCCACCATAGTTCTACATTGAGTTCAATTTAGGTTAAGTAGACAATTAGTTTTTTTTTGATCGCAGATTTCACATATGGTCTTCGAGATACGATTTAACAGCCCATCATTTCTAACCCTATCAGCGACGACTCATGGTTGTTTTCTGCTGACAAGGAATTACGATAATTGCAGAGAAAGTGCCAGTGGTTCGGAATCAAATTTAAATTGTAGGTACACTTGCAATCGTTGTCTCGAATCGGGTGAAGTTCTTCTCCCGCCCCATGTCCACTAGGTTTACGAGACGTAGAGAATCTTGTAAAAACCTTGTTAAATTTCCAGCTTGAATGTGGCTAGCGGCTTACCTTAGATTTGGGCAAATTAACGTTAAGAAAGTATGCACAAATTTTGTTCTGATTTTTGCAATGTAAGCCGCTTGAAAAGCAACTATTTTGGGAAATTCAGACTAATGTCTAATCTCCGGCCAATTTTGGTAACCACTAATCAAAATTCCACCAAAATATTAGTGTGGCTTTATAAAACGCCACACTAATCTCAAGTCTGGCCTTACAAATATCTCAAAGTGCTGGTCTGGTCTGTTTGCTGTTCCATGAGAGAACAGCACTGAATATATTTTGAACAATTAGTGGTTTCGGATGCATATCTTTATTCATCATATCTTCAAAACCATTAAATGAATTAAAAACAACTAAAAAAAACGTTGGTGCTATTGTTGATAACGAGCCAAGGAGGCTTAACTTTTCTTCATTAGAAACGCCGATCGTGTTAAGAATTTTTTATATTTCTTACGTTGCCCGAATATTAAACAGTTTGTTTTGGTTTTTTACTTAACACCAACTAGTTCAATAATGACTGTTCCAGAGCTATTAAAAACAAGGAAGTAGCCTTCCAGGCATGTAAATTGTGCCCTTCACAGGAATGAGACGTATCTATGGAGATGCAGGAAGTATTTGCTGATAAGTGATTAATTGGGCAAAGTTCAACTTCGACCAGAATGTAATCGGAAGGGTAACTAGGGCTACTGGTCTCTAGTCAAAACCGTAAAGAACAATTTTACCTATTTTTCAATACCCATTTATAATGGGAATATTTGTACTGGCTCATTGGACGAAGTTAAACTGTTTGCTGCTAATAACTACCTGCAACCTTAATCGCAGACTCTTCCACCTCCATCGCAGTGTGCTAGCAAGCAAAAGACGCTGCACTTCCGCATTCAGAAAGCTTTTAAGAGACTCTCTAAACTCGATGTGCTGGTGTCTCTCAGGGTACAGTTCTTACACCAACCTTTTTTATCTCTCACACGTCCTACTCATAGTTTTACCGACAATAGCTTCCTTAATTTACCTATTTCAGTCGACGTAGTAAAGATACCCATTTCGGTCTCTTTAAATATCTTGGGAATTGAGATATCCAGCAATCTTAGCTGTCCCGATCATATATTGCATTGACTCTGTTGATGCTCACTCTTCTATTGCTATCTATCCGGCCATTGTTTGAGCGAAGTTGATGGTCTAACCTAACTCCTTGTCGACACATCACAATGCGAGATAGAAGAGCTTTATGTCGCTCTCACAGGTCAAATTTTGACGAAGTGGAAAATTTTAGGAATTAAGCCGGACAATGCGAATGTGAACAGTTTACCATCTTCAATATATGAGCCCGAAACTTTCATCGACATTTCCTTCACTCAACCTCCAATTCCCTCCTCAATTCCTTTCCTGCCAAGACAGTGCTTAAGCATATTAGGTCATTCCCTGAGCCTTGGCATTACCTCAAAACAAAACAAAAACCACGCCGGCGAGTTATGTTCGAGTATAGTAAAGTAGTGCTAATTTTCACTTTTTCATCGGCTTTGCAGTTTCCCAGAATGTCACTATGACTCTGTACCTTAGAGTATATAACTATAAGGAGAGGCCCTAAAGCCAAAAAACCTCGGCACTTTTCTTGATGTAGTTGAATCGTTGAGTTGTATTTGTTTTCGTCATGGCAGTAGCAAAACAGCGACATTTCTAGAGGTGGGCCAAAATAAATTTTAAATTAGAGCGTAATCGCATTTTACAATTGCCTCAAGGAATGGCGAATGATTTTCTTTCTTTTTATCGAATCTTTATCACAAAAGTAAATAGGAACTTTTAAACATTTCAATCACGAATTTAAGGCTTTAGTGTTCCTTTATAAAAGTTAAATCACGAGCCACTGGGTTAGCTAAGGAGAAGCAAAAAATTAGATCTCAGAAAACGTAAACAAACTAAGAACGTCAGGAAAACTTCACTTTTCTTTACGTTCCGTTGCTGTTCTTAGTGTGTCAATGCAATTATATCAAGCTTAAGAACTAACAAAACATTATTTTAATCAAAAACTTCCCTGAAAAACGATAGCCCACGTGTACAACGCCGATTATTTGCACAACACAAAACCGAGCACTTAATTTCAACAATTTCACTATTAAAGTACACTGTCTACTGTTCAAAAAGTTAAAAGATATTAGCTTTACAGTTTTCTAATATATTGCACTAAAATAAAGAGTAAAAAACACTCGGAACTAAGTATGGAATTACAAAACAAAATTGTTAAACCATCAAACAATTCACGATAATCACTTTGACAGTTCGAAAACTAAGGAGAAGAGCTCTCCGTCCTGACCTCGCCTAAGAGCCAAATGCCGATCACACGTACACGGTTTCACAGATGAGGGCCTTTCCTGTTGTTATATATTCTAAGCTCTGTACGCATATGAGACTTAAGTTCGGGCAGTCCCATGAGAGATTTAATAGCAGCCTATCTGCTAAAATACATATGTCACCTAAATATATTGTTCTATTCTTTAGACAATCTACATTTATAGTCATAATATCTGCTTGAATAACTCTGCAGTAATCTGGCAAACGAAACGAAATGCTTATTTTCAGGAGTTCCAAGTAGATACCTCCAACTTAGAGTCGTCACTGTAAAGATGCATTCGTTCTCCCGTTGAGAAGGCTATCGATGTTTAGGTGGTTGCTTGTCCGTGTTCAGTCCTGATAAACCTTGTCGCATAAGGACATTCTCTGTTCTCAACTTAACCTATTTTAAAATATAAAAAATATTAATTTGAAAATCTTTTTTTTTATTTATTTTTAGATCTATTAGTTGACTGTTTCAATACTAATGTAGAACTGAAATTAACAAACCAATATCCCTGACAAGAAAATTAAAATATAAATTCAAAGAATATGTGAAATAGTATAAGTTGTGACAGGTTTTATGGTAGTGTGATTGTACTGAAAATATCTAGTTTTTGTTACGTATATTTTGAATATATGTCATAGCTACAGCCTAAACCGTAAAAACTGCTATAAGTGGTTAAATTATTTTATTTAAGAGCTTGTTGAAATTTGTTTTTGCTTAAATTTAATTACTATTAATTATTAATTATTTATATTGTAGCGACTGCTACAGAGGCCATGCTCCCATTCCTTCCATCTAGAAATATATGAGTCGAATTTGGCATTGAAATAAGGCCATGGCGTGGTATTATTTGTTATACTGCCATCGAGGATGCGGTTTACTTCTCGAAAAGTTCCACCGGTAGGAGGTGAAAAAGATTTTTAATGGTTTTAGAAAGAGTAGCTCCAGTGATTTGTGGTGGATCACTTTATTCAGCGCGGGCCACCAGACGACCATTCCGTATGTAAGTATAGGCCTTACAACGCAATACTAGTGGCAGTGAACATTGCGCGTCTGAATGCCCAATCTGTTAGCGCTACCGTTGTTTTACGTACTCTTTCTTGGATGTTAGGCTTTCAGATAGGTTTCCTATCAATAACAAGGGCTACATATTTGAATTGGTCTTTTAGTTTCAGGCTGACCCCATTCAGTGTTGGGCAGTTGTTATAACGTACCCTATGTTTACTTCAGAAGTGTATCATCTTTCGTCCAAGTTTATGCCCAGGGCACACTTGATGCTCCAGGAGGATAATTTCGAGAGGGAAATTCAACTTAGCTAAGACATCGGGGTGTTTGCCGGAGGTTACTGCGCAACGTGCTCTGCTTAGGCGATAACCTTATAGCCGAAATGTTATAGATCTAGAAGTATCTCATTGAGGACCAGATCCCGCAGGAGCGGTGAGAGAGCTTGTTGCGAACCTTTGTATGCTGGGTCTGTTTCTTGTAGACAGAGAACAACTGAAAATCTGTTAAGGTCACTACGTAAAATTTTACTTACTGTAACGCTGAAGTTCTCAAAATTCCAACCACTTGACGAGTATTTGAAATAAGGGTTCGATTGAACTTTACTACAAAATTCTTAATCGCCAATTTATCAATTTTAGTTTCTATAATTCGTACTCATGGAAATGATTATTTTCAAACTTTTACAATTTTACAATGTTAAAATTTTTTATTATAATAATAGTTTTGAATGGTTCAGAATATATTATTTTTGTTATCATTTATTTTTGTTATTTTAAATTGAAGAACAGATTTTAATATCAGATATTTTTTAGGACGTGATTTAATTTCATATGGTATAGTTTTACTAAGAATTTGAATTTGCAGATTAATATGAATAGCTAGAGAGTCTATCAATAGTAATAATAAATATATTAATTTATTTATATTAAATGTTTTATTTTTATTAATTTTTTTATATCTTACTTTTAGAAGAATTAGTTTATTTATATTTTATTTATTTTTTGAAAGTAGATTAATTCCTACATTGTTTTTAATTTTAGGATGAGGGTATCAACCTGAACGATTACAAGCTGGAATTTATTTACTGTTTTATACTCTTTTGGCTTCATTGCCTGTATTAGTTGTTTTATTTATATTATTAAATTGATCAGGTAGATTATATTTTTTTATATTAGATAATTAGTTATATGATTAAGATATTTTGTCTTTAGGACTTATTATAGCTTTGTTAGAAAAAATGTCCATATTTTTAGTTCATTTATGATTACCTAAAGCACATGTTGAAGCTCCTGTTTCTATAATTTTGGCAGGTATTTTATTAAAATTAGAGGGGTATGGTTTATTACGAATTATAAAAATTTTACAGGTTTCTGGACTTAAGTTTAATTTTATTTTAGTTAGAATTAGATTAGTAGGAGGGGTTTTAGTTAGATTTGTTTGTTTACGGCAAGTAGATTTGAAGTCATTAATTGCTTATTCTTCTGTTGCTCATATAGGTATTGTTTTAGGCGGACTTATAACTATATTTTATTGAGAATTTTGTGGGTCTTATACTTTAATAATTGCTCATGGATTGTGTTCTTCTGGATTATTTTGTTTGGCTAATATTAGATATGAACGATTAGGAAGTCGTAGATTAACAATTAATAAGGGATTAATAAATTTTATACCTAGTATAAATTTGCGATGGTTTTTATTAAGTGCTGCTAATATAGCTGCTCCTCCTACATTAAATCTATTAGGTGAAATTTTTTTATTAAATAGAATTATTAGATGATCATGATTAATAATTATATTATCTTTTTATCTTTTTTTAGAGCTGCTAATACCTTATATTTATATGCATATAGACAACATGGTAAAATTTTTTTCCGGATTTTATTGTTATATAAATGGAGTTATACGGGAAAATTTACTTTTATTTCTTCATTGATTTCCTTTAAATTGATTAATTATAAAAAGAGAAATAACTAAATTATGATTATAATTTTTTATAATTAATTATAAATTCAAGTAGTTTAATAAACAACTTTGATTTGTGGTGTCAAGGATATGAATTATTCATCTTGGATTGTGAAATTTATTTCCATTTGTGTAATTAGATTTGTTTCTTTATTTATAATAAGTCTATATTTATTTTTTGTTGGTATTTTATTTTTAATAAATGACTATGTAGTATTTATTGAATGAGAATTATTAAGTTTAAATTCTTTAAGATTAGTAATAACTCTTTGTTTGATTGAATAAATTGTTTATTTATAACGTTTGTATTATTAATTTTTGCTTTAGTAATTTATTATAGAAAGGAATATATGAGTGGTGATGTAAACATTAATCGATTTATTATATTAGTATAGTTTCTTATTTATTAGTTATTTATTTTCAAAATGTAAAATCTTACAATGCTGGGATGTTTACTCCTTTATCTAATCGTATTGGTGATGTAGTTTTATTATTAGCTATTGCTTGAATATTAAATTATGGTAGATGGAATTATATTTTTTATATTTATATTATGAAAAATGAATTTTATATACATATTATTTCTTCTTTAGTTATGTTGGCAGCTATGACAAAGAAAGCCCAAATTCCATTTTCTTCATGATTTCCAGCAGCTATAGCTGCCCCTACACCAGTTTCTGCATTGGTTGATTCATCAACATTAGTTACTGCTGGTGTTTATTTACTTATCCGGTTTAATTTTATTTTAGTTTCTAGTTGAAATGGTAGATTTATATTATTGATTTATATCTTACAATGTTTATAGCAGGTATAGGAGCAAAATTTGAATTTGATCTAGAAAAGATTATTGCTTTATCTACTTTAAGTCAGTTAGGGTTAATAATAAGAATCTTGTCTATAGGTAACTATAAATTAGCTTTTTTTCATCTTTTAACTCATGTTTTGTTTAAGGCATTATTATTTATATGTGCAGGAGCAATTATTTATAATTTGGGGGATTTTCAGGATATTCGTTTAATGGCGGGTTTAACTTGACATATGCCTTTTACTTCTTCTTGTTTTAATATTGCTAATTTAGCTTTATGTGGTATGCCGTTTTTGGCTGGATTTTATTCTTTAGACGCCTACGAGCCCATAATTGAAGCGATCGATACCCTGCTTGAGAACGCTAACGCGTCCGATGAATTTATTTTATTGGGTTACTTTAACCTCCCCCGTATCCAATGGTCATTGTCCGAGGACTGTTCTCACTTTGTCCCCCTTAACGCATCTTCGGCCAAAGAAGCCTTCTTTACCGATCAGCTCTCCGTTTCAGGTCTCTTTCAAGTAAGCGGAGTCAGGAACTTCCTGGACAGACAATTAGACTTAATCTTTTCTTCAGACCCAGTTAACTCGGCTGTCGCAGAAAGCAACCATCTTCTCTCCTCCCTCGACCGTCACCAACCTCCTTTGTTCCTCGTTTTCTCCTACGAGCACCTTCATGCCGTTTCAGGCTCCGAATCTTCTTTATCCTTCAATTTTCGTAATGGCGACTTTGACAAATTAAATCACTTGCTCCTCAACTCTAATATTGGGGATATCCCTCAACATCTCCCAGTTGACGTTGCTTTAGAGGCGTTCTATTCGGAAATACACGCTTGTCTTACACAATCTATCCCTCTTCTTCCTCGTAAAAACTAATCCTCATCCCCCGTATGGTACGACAAAGAATTACGCTCTCTTCGCAACAGGAGAAATAAACGTTGGCAAACTTTTCTTCTAACCCAGACCGAGTCTGACTATTCTTCCTATCTATCTGCTTATACCTCTTTTTCTGAACGTTGTGATACCCTCTACCATGAGTATCTCCAACGGATGGAAACTAGCCTCATATCCGACCCCAAGCGTTTTTATAGCTTTAATAATTCTAAGAAGAAATCCAATGGTTACCCTTCCACCCTAAAGCTCGATAATACCTCTTCATCTTATCCTAAGGTTATCGCTTACCTCTTTGCACAATTCTTCAGTAAATCTTTCAGCGACATTTCTCTACAACCCGACCTTAACTATTTTGCATTCATGGACAACTGCACTCAAACGTCGTTTACATCTTTTGACCCTGATCCTGAACTAATCGCCGCCAGTATTAATGGGCTTGAGGACGACATTCACCCAGGTACAGATGGCATTCCGGCCATTGTTCTGAAAAAGTGTGCCATGCATCTAGTCCAACCCCTTACTTTGCTTTTTCGTCTCTCGGTCACACAAGGGGTTTTCGCTCAATTATGGAAAAATTCGTATATTATTCCCATCTTCAAAAAAGGTTGCAAGAACGATGTGTCCAACTACAGACCCATTGCTAAATTATCATCCATACCTAAACTATTCGAAAAATTGGTCTATGATTCCATGTTCTTCCACTGTAAGTCTATCTTCTCACTCTCCCAGCATGGCTTCCTCAAAGGTAGATCTACAACCACCAACCTTACTGACTTCGTCTCTAAAACCCTATGTGCCCTGGAAAACGGTAAAGATGTTGATGTTATCGCCACCGATTTTAGTAAAGCCTTCGACAAGATCTCCCATAACGTTATCTTGTTCAAACTTGATCGCCTAGGCTTCCCCCCCAGATTCATCTCCTGGATCCGATCCTACCTCAACAACCGTCAGTACAATATTCTTTTCAGTTCATCCATTTCTAACCCTATTGTCGCTCGTTCCGGCGTCCCTCAGAGCAGCCACCTAGGTCCATTGCTTTTTATCCTCACAATAAATGATGTTGAATGTGTCATCAAACACTCAGAGTTGTCTATTTATGCCGATGACATGAAAATAATTAAACATATCTAATCCACTACCGACTCTCTTCTCCTGCAAGAAGACCTCGATTCATTCATCACATGGTGCATGAAAAACTTTCTAGAGCTCAATGTCTCCAAATGCCAGTCCATCTCTTATTCCCGCAAGCGTCTAACCGCCACCCCGAGAGTCTATATGTTAACCCACGTACCAGTCCCTATCGTTACCTCTTTGTGTGACTTAGGAATAATCTGTGATAGTGAACTCAATTTCCGTTCCCACATTGACAGCATAATTAACAGTGCTAACTCCGCGCTAGGGTTTGTGAAGCGCTGGTCTAGAGAGTTCTCCAATTCTTATGTTTCCAAATCTCTCTACGTCTCCTTCGTTAGACCTCTCCTTGAATATGCCAGCCAGGTATGGTCCCCTACACAAACAACTCACATTAATAGGATTGAATCTGTCCAGCGTAGGTTTATTCGCTTTGCTCTACGTGATCTTCCATGGGTTGACAGATTCAACCTTCCTCCCTATGAAAACCGTCTGAAACTGATCGACTTACAACCTCTAAGCAAACGTCGTGATGTTTCCGACATTCTCTTCATTTATCAATTATTAACTGGTGCCATAGACTGCCCCTCAAGCCTGCAATCTTTACCCATCTATACCAATCCCCGTAACCTTAGGTCCACTCCCCTTTTCTGACTCGATCGCCATCGCACAAACTACGGTCAAAGCGAGCCAATTACCAGGATGTTACGAAAAGTCAACGACCTTTCCTCTTTTGACTTCCATCTGAGTAAATCATCACTCCACAAAGCCTTATATCTTGACCCCGCCCATCTTGATCCTGATCGCCTACTTTAATTCTTCTTCCTTTCGCCTTCTGCCAGTTATCAATATATATAGCTCATATTGTAGCTTATACTTTTTATTTATTTATTCTTCATTATTCATTTATTATATTCTGTAGAATTAGTATTAAGTTATAGTTTGTATTTAATTTTTAATTTTTTGTATTTTTTATGCAATAGCTTGTATTAAGCTTAAATAAATAAATAAAATAAATTATCAAATGTAATGTGTCTTGCAATATTCTTATTTAAATCTTTAAATTGTACTTCATCTTCACATTGTCCTGAAGATAACAATTCCACCGCCTTAACTATATTTTGACCGTTGTCCGTGGTTACAGTATATACTTGTTTTTGTTAATTTCGAAAAATTCTAATACATTTCCAATTTCCTGTTTTAAATTTGTCTTCGGTATGCTCTATAATTCCAATCAATCCAAGCGTATACTATACCATTGGCCCTATCAACTGTACATTAATTCCAAGTACCGATCTATTACTGTCAGTAGCAGTATCTATTTTCAAAGAAATTATCTGTTCGTTTAAAATATCAATTATCGTCATGATCTATATAGTATTCCTTGAATTTATACGTGTTATATTTAAGCCACTAAATATATGTTCAGTTAATTTCTTAAAAGAAGGTGAATCAAAGAAAGATAACGCCTACGATTTTCTAGTCACCATATCAATTCAAGCATTAATGACTTCAACAACATTTCAACCTTAAAAAATATTTCTTGATCACTTTTATCAGTTTCGGTGTGTTAAAGCTTAAGTGGATCTTTATATTTCCCATGAGGCGAAGTAAATATTTTTAAGAACTTCTATTCACTGAGTATCAGAAAAACAACCAATTTTTTATATGATTTCATCGTCGTTGGTAATAATATGTAACATTGTTTCCATCTATATGAATAGGAAAAATTTGGTGATAAGCGCATATCGCCCTGATCTTCTTAATTGAGTTTTGAAACTGCAAAAAAAGCTACCTTAAATCATACTCTCTCATCTTTCGTTGTTATACAATGACTCTACCATAGAATTTGGTATTATACATAATGGAATTTAAAACCATGCAAAAAAATCACCCGTATTATATCATTTTATCGTCGTTTTTATAAATTTCGTTTCGTTTAATAAAGCTTCAACAATGATAAAAAAAAGGCAGACTATACTATATATAATTTTTACATTTCAAAATTTAGCTCATTTGAAATTTTCATTATTCTAACGTTAGCTGAGCTTCAGACAAGCCATTGTCTTTTATTAAATTAAAATTATACAATTATATATCTGAAAGATTTTTCTTAATAAGTCGAGTTTAAATTAAGGAATTGACTTCAACTTATTAAGAAAAATCAAATATAGGAATGTGATAGACAATTCCGGGTTTTTTAGTACATTAAAAACGTCTGCCTTCAAAAATTGTTATGCCAATCTACTGCCTCTTCTATTTTATTTTATTACTGCTGTGTGAGTGTCGTCTCCGATTATTTTTTCATGTCACTCCCTTACCACACGCACCCCTAGGGGGGTTAGGTGTGTCTTAAACCCAAACTATCCAACGACATTTTGAGTGGGATTGCTCCTCTAAGTGCACCCGGAAACTATGAATTCGAAATTAGCATCGGTCGTTTTCCATTATTATTTTTTCTGTCACACACGACTCTCTTATCTAATGGCATCGGGAGTGTCATTAGTCATCTCAGGGACACGAAAAACTATGAATTCTTAAAGTAATATCGGTCCGTTTGAATTCTCAAAGTAATATCGGTCCATTTGTAATATTTCTAATAGTCATTCTCTTCCCACACCCATCCCTAAGGGTTATTTAGCGGCATTGGGGTGTCATCATTCATCTTACTGAACCCGATAAGTATTGATTCGACACTTATATCGCTTGTTTCGATTATTTGTATCTGTGACCCCCCCCCCCCTCTTCAATTCGTAGTAGCCTAAATTATGCCTTAACAATCACTGAACCCTTCCGTGAAAGTTCTATTGAAATCGGATTAAACCTGGTCGTTTTCGATTATTTGTTCACATCTTCCCACCTTCCTTCATAGGCATGTCTTATTGCCAAATTATTTAACGTCATCAGAAGTGTCATTAGTCGTCTTGCTGACCCCGAAAATTACGTATTTTCGATTATTTATACATGTCACCCACCTTTCTTCACCCGTCCTGCCCACCTATACCTTAAGTAGCCTAAATCATCCCTGCAAAAATATTGCACCTTTCCGTGAGAGAAGTATCGAAATCGTAGTACCGTTTCACAGATTTGCCCGGACAATAGATAGACAAGATAGACCAGAATTGTATAAATAATTGAATGGTTGTTTATGTGAAGTAAATAATCAAAGGAAAGGAACTTAAAAAATAACAATTATTTTTAAACCAAAAACAGACGCTCCAATTTTATTAATATAGAGAAAGAAGAGAATTACACACATTTATTTAACTGCACCTGTTACTTAGTTAGTAAGTTAGTACATTTGACTAAGATCTGGGAATTGAATTTCGTACTAGTTCCCCCACCCATTGCGCTAAAATTTTGCACACACGTCTGGTTTTGGTGACAATGCACGATTAGCTAAATGACGCCATTCTAAATTAAATATGGCGGACGCGACAAAATGGTGATTTATTCTTTCCATAACCACACTCTTGATGTTGGTATAAACAATGGGTTTGACGCACTTAATTTCTTTTACCATTCTCTTGACATGGGTATCAAATTAAAGGCTTTGACGAGCAGAGTAACGTTATTTTGAATTCAATATGGTAAGCTACTCTGCTAGTGAAGGTACCGATACATGGATATTAAAAGCGGTTAATGATTGCAAGGCTCGGGGAGACGAGTCTCGTTACCATTGGTCTGCAACCAGTCTAGGAGAATCACAAAATCTCAGAAATCAAACCCGGATTGAAGTTTTTCGCGAATTCCTAGTGTTAGATTGGCTTAAGTTAAGGCAAAGATATCGTGCGGGAATTTGTGGGAGTTAAGAAAAATATTGGACGTTTTTGAGCGAAGTCCTCATACGTTCTAGTAATACAGTGCGTTTCATAATTATAGCACACCACCAACTTCATGCAATTTAAGCATTTCTTTTCGAGAAATATTGTCGTTCCTTTCTCAATTTCTGGATTTTGCTGCCAATAATATGTGCACAGTCTGGTCTCAAGAGAGTAAAATAATCAAAAATATTATACTTTTTTACAATGCCTCTTTCGTACATTAAGATGAACCGAAATGGAATTTGGATGCCCCTGACGACAATATTTCTCGAAAAGACATTTTGAAGGAGGTTCCGTAATGATATTGGGAACTTTTTGCGTAGATGGTCTTCGTTTTGTTTCTTCAAAAATGAAAAGCTGCGACAACATAAACGTGATACAATGCAGTCTTTTACCATTTTTGCGAAGGAAAAGAGTTTTCTTTCCAGCAGGACAACGCAAGTATACATGTAAGCCACCAAACAAAAGACTGGTTAAGGGAAAATAACATCAGAATGTTGGACTGGCCGGCCTGCTCGCCGGATTTTAACCCAATAGAAAATATTTGGGGCATTCTCTTAAGAGTCGTTTATGCCAGTAATCAGCACTACGATTCGATATCTGAGCTTAAAACTGTAATTTCGAAGGAGTGAAACGCTTTGGATTAAAATTTGTTCAAATTGATGGCTGTGTCATTGAAAAAAAGAATTTTTGAATGCATAAATGCTCAGGGCAGTGTAACTAGAATTTTTTCTAGCACAAGCTCTTTTGTGCCAATGTGCAAAACCAAAAAATTATCGCTTAAATTGTTGCGGACATATACTTGATCGGAGACCGCGGGTTCCAGATTTCTTAATTTTTTCGTTGTTTGTTTGCTAATACTAGCCTGCATATCAAATTTTAGCTTTCTAAAACTTTTGGAACTACCTGCCAATAAGAAATTGTATATACATACCTGCACCTTGGGGTGGGGGAGGAGGGTAAAAGTTACAGATATCTTAATATCTTCGTTGTTTGTGTGCTAATCCCAGCCGGCATACCAAATATCAGCTTTCTAAGACTGCAGGAAATATCCGAGACGTTTTGATGATCATGAGTATCGAAATCGATGTATTTCAGGCAGTGTCGCCAAGTTGGTGGTTTTCCCACTAGATTTAGCGGTTTTTATATGACTGTGGGTAGCTGAAAATCTGGCGGGAAAAGGCACTGTCGGCTGTTTTTAACGGCTTTGGATAATTTTAAATTGTAATATTAAAAAGAATTACTTGTTAATAAATACTTCATATTTGAATATATTTTCCTCCCGCGAAAAAATTAAGTCCTTTTACACCCATACTTTACGATGAATTCGTTAGTGTGTTTCATTAGTCTGGTAACTACATCTTATTCTAAGAATTTGGGCTCTCTGGTTATTATCCAGACCGTAGCTATGAGTTTTCGAAAATACGACGAAATGCTTCTAGAAAAGGTAGGTAGCGCGCAGTCTTGCCGAGAGCACGGTAGTGATTAAAACAGAAAAATAAAAAAATCCGCACTAAAACATATATCCTCACGGTCCAGAAGAAAAGAATGAGGAGATTTGGAATAAAATTACTTATATTGAAGGAATTTTGGATAAATTATAGAAACACTAAAAAAGAATAACGTCCAACTAGCTTATTTTTCCAATACAAGATTTTGTCCCTGTCCGGCTGAAACCAAATTCGGATTCAGAATTCCTCTACCACGTCAGGTTTTGAGACATTTTAACCTAAAAATGAAAAATACACTGTCTTTTTTGACATTTTTGAGGTTATGTAGCGCTGCTTATATGTAGTACAAGTCTTCCTCTTTTAAATGCCGTTAAGTTTGCTCAAATATATTTTTTTTTCACTAAGATATCACATTTTGAAATTTTATTATTTATTTAATTGTATTGTATTGAAAAGTGACCATAAAGTTTTCGTATACCGAGAAATTCATGAACATGAAAATTTCAAAATACATTATCTCGGCGGAAAAAGATATTCGAACAAACTCAACAGCATTTGAAAGAGGAAGACTTGTATATAAGATTGGAAAAAAATGGCGGTGCTACATAACCTCAAATATGTAAAAAAAAACAGTGTTTTTTGTATTTTAGTTTAGAACATCTCAAAACCTGAGGTAATAGAGCAATTCTGAGCCCGAATTCGGTTTCAGCGGCAAAAATTACGTCTGAAACAACTATTCATTGTCCAGGGACACAAAGTTTTCAAAATTTTGTAAACTAGTGTTATTAATAATAAACTAAGACCAAAGAGAGGCAATAAAGAAAAAAGCGGAGTGTATAGCATAGACTGTTATATGTACATAAGCAAAACAAAAAGAAGAATAAAGAAAAGATATTCTGAATATGTTTCAGCAGCCAAATATAATCGCGCAAGGTCAGGGTTAAGTAAACATTTAATAGAGATAGGACACTCAACGTCAATTGAAACTAATTCGCAATGTAAACGGTGGTAAAATATAAGGTAAATATGAAATAGGAGAAATTAACAATGAAATGGAAAAGGCTCATTTTGGGTCAATGATCAAATAGATTTTTATAACAATAGCCCTTTACTCAGGCTAGATTTTCTAAGGTGGGTTTGTGAAGCGCTGGTCTAGAGAGTTCTCCAATCCTTATGTTTCCAAATCTCTCTATATTTCCTTCGTTAGACCTCTCCTTAAATATGCCAGCCAGGTTTGGTCACCCACGCAAACAACCCACATTAACAGAATTGAATCTGTCCAGCGTAGGTTCATTCGCTTTGCTCTACGTGATCTTCCGTGGGTAGATAGATTCAACCTTCCACCTTATGAAGACCGTCTGAAACTGATCGACTGACAACCCCTAAGTAAACGTCGTGATGTTTCCGACGTTCTCTTTATTCATCAGCTACTAGCTGGTGCTATAGAGTGCCCTTCAATCCTTAGGTCCACTCCCCTTTTCCGACTCGACCGCCATCGCACGAACTACGGTCAACGCGAACCAATTACCAGGATGCTTTGAAAAGTCAACGACCTTCCCTCCTTTGACTTCCATCTGAGTAAATCATCCCTTCACAAAGCCTTATATCTTTATCCCGCCCATCTTGATCGCCTTTCCTAATTCTTCTTCCTCCCAGTTTATATTTATCATAATCATAGCTCATATTGTAGCTTACATTATCTGTTATGAATTATTGTTTATTTAGTTTGTAGTATTTATTTTGTTATTTTGTATTTTTTATGTAATAGCTTGCATTAAGCTTAAATAAATATAAGTAAATCCTCAATAGATTATAAAAATACATATTTGTATACATTCAAACATACAATGTCTTTGTAAACTATATTAAACTTTTCAGGACAGTTTTAACCACAGCTTCAGAATGTCCTAAGAAGACAAAACGCGTGGCATTTAAATATGGTAATAAGTAAATATCGGAACAATAAGCAAGTCTTTTAAATATATGAAAAAATGTTTATTAAATCAAGTTTGTTCTATGATGTGCCAACAAAATCTTCGATTAATTCAATATACAAAAACGCCATGAGACAAGCGAAAAAACAGCCTTGCTATTCTATTGAAATCTCTAGGGAATCAACGAGACTCAGTAGGCTACTGTCCAAGGGGCATACAACCCTTCTTTTTTAGAATAGCGGATGGAGTTTGGAAACAATCCTCGGATAAAACCTTGTAGCTTCTCATTGATGCAGACTTCCCGTGTTACACGGGGAACGCCAGCGGCAACCTGCAACTTTATAACAATATACATTACAAAGGGCGAAGTTAAGGCTGTTTTCATGATAGAAAGAACTATTTCGGCCATAAACGACCTTGCTGCCTACAAACCCACTGGGCCAGATGGAATTCTTCCAATCATGCTGCAGAATCTACCTGCCTTAGTAGCGAAATTGCTGGTGGCTTTTTTAGGGTTTGTGTTGTTACAACTACGTTCCCCAAACCTGGAGGATTGTCAAGGTTGTGTTTATCACTAAGGTTGGTAAATGGGGTCATGAGCTTGCGAACAACTCTGAAGACTCTGGAGCGTTTGTTGGACGTTCATCTCCGAGAAACTTTCGATGAGAATCGCATGTTAGGATCCCAGCACGCCTACTGCAAGGGACGAACCACAGACATGGCTCTTACCGAAGATGATATTAAAATCAAGGATAATACAGTCAGAACTACGTGCCAACCGTGTTACAAGGCACATTTGTAGGGTTATGCCTCAGACTGAAGTTCTTTCCGATAGTCATAAATAAATTACTGTTCAAACTCGATCAGGGTAGGACTAAGATTGTCGCTTACGTCTTTGATTTGGTAACCCTGTTATCGGGGAGATTCCATCCCATAATTACATTCTGGAGAATGTACTGAACCAGGGCAACAGATGGAGTATGAATTCTGGGTTGCTAAATCCTACGGCCACAGTAGTATCCTAAACCTAACGACAATGTCTGACAACTTAACACACGAACGTAATTTTACAAGGATGTTTAGTGCCAAAATTCCTTGCAGGGAAGAATAGAGAAACACTGAACTGCTTTACCTCTACGATACCGTCCTGTTCACTGGACTGGAAGAAGTAGTAGAAGTAGTAAGAAGTCATTCATATACCGCTGAATTCGCATAAAAGGGAACTATTTCAGTTATTTTAGTGGAAGCTAACCACAGGTGGAGTGTTTCCTCGACCTGTGTCATCTCTAGAGCGACCTGACCAAGTTTTAACAAAGGGTTGTCGTTGCGCAGGTCACTGCTTAATAGGCGAGCATGAAGTCAGTCTGGCCGCTCCCTGTAATACGCACTGTCGCAGCTACGACAATGTTAAAGTAAAAGAAACCATACTTCAATTTCTATGCAAGTACCTAAGATTTTCGAGTGCAACGAGGAAAGCAGTCTTCCAAGCTTACTGCAGAACCTTCATGTAATCTCAGGAGTGAAGATGAACGTGTTTACCAAATTCCTCAACTCCGCGGGCTGGTTTTAGCACAAGTCTCCCGCGCCGTTGGTCTGTATCAATACCTAGTTACCTACGACAGGTCGCGACCAATATACAAGGTTTTACAGGCCGTGATAACAAAGCGGCGCGTAAAATGCTAGTTACAGTGTGAGTCACATACAATTATTATTTTTGTAAATAATTCCTGAATAATTTTTTACTCTTTATAGGTTTGTCTATCTTATTGTAGCTCTGCTCAGTTAACAAATAATAACAACAATAATAATCGGTCCCTCACTATACGTTTAATATGACCTACTATAGTCTTTTAAAAGTAATGTTTTGCACACGTACACCGAGTAAATCGGACTTTATGTTATCTAAACGCTAGGCACTTTATTATTTTATATTTACTTTTATTTTGAACAAATTTTGTTTCAGAGGCAAATTTTAGTAGATAAAACACGAAAAGTAAAAACCAATCAAAGTGATATCTTATAATCAAATACGATAATGAAATTCACGAACAACACGTACAAAATCAATTCTATAAATAAGTTTTATTTAATAATAACGTTGACAACATAGAACTTAATTAAATACAAGATTTATACAATTAATGATTTACTTAAAAGTACAGTTTGACTCAAGATTGCATTATTTATAATTGCAGTAAACAGGAATTAACTCATTAACAACTTTCGATTCAGCAATGTTGAGGGAATGGTGGGTAAGAATCCTTTCCCATAATTTTAATTAATTCATCCACAAATGTTTTTTGGTTACAGTCTAAATTGTGACCGAGTCTGTGCGGTTTTCTTAGTTGCACAAAACTTTATCACAAAACTTTCTTTTTGAAAACTGAACTGAAAGTAAAATTCATTCCAGAATCTTCCGCAAAATTAGCTCTTGAATCTCTTTGGAATATCACACCCGCATATAATAACCTGCATTTGCCATTTCAGCCACATGGATTGAAACTTCTTAGCTTTAATTTCACTTGTCCACGAAAGTATACCATCACCTTGGAAATTTTAGCCAAAATCTCTGGAAAACTTCTTCGACAGTTGAGAGCTGCATCCTTTCGTCCTGTAGAACAATGGGCGATAAAAGTTTTCACAATGGTCCTCTTTTGGGTCCACCAGTTGCACTCAAGTGCGCACACAATGGAAGTGTCAGTAACAGAAACGACTGCAGTTCTTCCGCTTCATCAAGAAGTTAAATTCAAAGCTCACCCTGATGACAATATCAAAGGATCTGCAGGCTCACCACAAGGAAGTAAAACAACGTGAATCGCTTGGCAAACTTTACCCAAAACTTTATCTACTCAAGTACTAGTAATGCCACAAAAAACTTTGACTGACGTCTGGGGCGCTATTCTTTTTGTTAAATTTACGATTTTTGAACTGAATTTGGCTGTGGTTAAAAGGTACTAGAAAGCACCTTGCAGCAGACATATCTGCGGGAGCAGTCCAATTTTAAGGAATAACTAGATTAATCAGTCCTAATGAAAGCAATATTTCGAGAAATGTGTGGTTATAAAATTAAGTACTTTTCAAGCTTTTGCATACAAGTGTTAGCATCCGTCACCATCTAAAAATATACAAAAAGTTAATAATTGATCGGTGTGGGCTTGGTAGCTATTGAACTTACTTTCGACGAAAGAAACTACTCGCCGGCAGTTCCCTCTGTGATCCCTGGCAAAACATTTGTCACAGTTTTTAACAATTGGACCGGTCTTAAGCAGTTGACTACGTTTCAATTTTATCTCATCGGTTCTGTTTCGAAAAAATATAACCCTAGCCGCCATAGTTTCCTCAGGCTCAAAGAATACTACTGCTATTAACAAGGCAAAAATTATCAATTGCTTCATTTTGGTCTTCACTGGTAGACTAGTGCGGTTAAACTGTCCGATTCCTACCTCACAAATTCTTATAAGCTTTTATGAGTTACTCAGGTGATTAGATATACCCCAATCAAGTCTTTAGTATCTTATCAAAAAAGATTACAAGCCCTTTCAATTATGCTTGTGATTTTCACGACGAGTTCTGAACACATATCTGCAAAGAATGTTTGTTTTCTGATAAATTGGAAAACGTATTACAAATGCTTAGACAGTTATTCATGACACAATGCATCTTACGTCACTTCAATTTCGTCACAAATTGCGAGATTTGAACTTTGGAACCAGTTTCAGGTAGGTGTTCCTTAGAATTTGTTGTATAACGAAAGGTGCTAAATTTTGTCACATCATCCATCATTGTCTAGTCACTTAGTCATTAGTAGGCCTTACTTACCAGCAAGCGCTGATTACCGACTCTATTTTTAAACTTGATGCATAGATTCATTTTCGTTTTGGAAGTTTGGCTTAGTGATTTTTGACTTTATTATAGTTTGAATCAGTGACGTAATTTATTCACTGATTTATCTACTGATTTCGTTGTGAGGACAAATTCTTGACTTGCAGAATGATTAGAATTACAATGCGGGTGTGCCTGGTATGATTCAGCGCATTCTTTGATTTTATAGTACAATCCAGTGGCACATTAATAATTAATTTTACCTTATCGCCAATAATATATAAGAATCTAATCATTCGCGTATTTTCGATTTCAATGGAGTTTATACTTCTGAAAATTAGTTACCTTAATTGTGCTGCTAAGGACCATGAAATATGATTACCGCTTGGTTGATATATTTGAAGTTTGCAGAATTCCTCAGATAATTTGATGAAATTATTTCTTGGGATAATCCCGTGCGTATCTATAGCGTTACAAATTTTATTATTATTGTTATACTTTGTTGTAGAAGATGTGACGACCTACACGACTAGAAAAAAAATTAGTGAGAACAAAACGGTAAGGGATGGGTACTTGGGGCCGGATTTGGATAACCAAATAATATGAAAAATAAGCAGCATAAGGTTAAGCTGATCAGGACTAGATAGCGCAATTTTTACTTTGCAAAGCTTCACTAATTACAGCTCCTTCGACTTCGCGTACTTTTTAATTTGGAAGTGTCTATTCGCATCGGCCATAAGTGCAAATAGTCACTTCGATATTCATATTACTGGTAATAGTTTATCACAGCCTATTCTGAATACAAACCTGGCGGGGCAGTTAATAAAGCAGAAAGTTCCAGAAAGTCTAATAGAAATTTGACGGAACGTGTTGCGTACACGGAATACACGGATCCGTGCACTCCGTGTAAAAGTTTTGTATAAGGACATGGAAATAGACACTGTCTTTTAATTTTGTTGCGGATTCCTGTAATAAGACTGCAGACATTAACATAGGCCTCACGTATGATTCATATATTTATAACAATCGTAAATACTCGCTTGACCAGTATTTTTAAAGTATCTAAATTAGACCCATATTTTTTTTACTAATTTTTTTTTTTTATTATTATTTCTTACGTTCGACTTGGGCATAATTTCGCAACGCGTTGGCCGATTTCGATGATTTTTTTTGGTGGATATAGTATGTTCCGATTGGTAGGATGTCAAAAATTACGGTGAAGGGGGGAGGTGTTGAATGTAACTTCGTAACGCGAGGACCAATTTGGATGGTTCTTCTGTTGTCGTACCTCCAATTTCTAATATATGAAAAAATTTGGGTAAGGGGAGGGGGAGAGGTAGCCTTACTTTTTAACGCGTGGAACGATCTGGTGGTGTATGGGGGTGGGAGAAAGGGCGGGACTCAACTTCTTCACGAGTAGACCGAATTAGATGATTCGTTTATTGCTGAACAGAGTGTCTTGCTCCATTTGTGTCATGAAATAAATTGTGGCTAAGCGTAGACGGATTTTGATGATTTTCATTCAGTTGTACAGAATTCGTATCCTCATTGGTAAATGATAAAAATTTTATATCTAGAGTCCCAAGGAAGTCCACGCAGTACAAACCGAAGAAATTTCCGCTGCATTAGCTCGATGCGGTTGATGTAAACAGCAAAGTACGGAACCCAAACCTGGATAGCGTATTCCAGAATTGGTTTGAAGAAGGTACAGTAAAGGAGCTTAGTCAGATAAGGATCGTCGAGTTAGTTGGATCATATTTGCACGAGTCCCAACATCGAATTAGTCCTATCAACGAGTGAATCACATGAATCTTAAAAGAAAGGCGAGAGTTGAGAACCACGCCCTGATTTCTAACTGTATCAACTCTTCTCAAGGTAATACTATCGAAGAAGTAGTCGAAGAGGTAGTTAAGGAACAAAATAACTAACTAGCTTTAATCGAAGTTACTATATAAAAAAAAAGCATTTCAGTTCACGAGGTCATTAGAAAGCATTAATACTATTGTTTGTTTAAGAGGGCATTTTTGCAGAAAACAGGCTCATTTTTAAAATTGTTTTTTTCAGAATCTTTATTGTTTATATTCATGATTACAACATGTTTAAGTTAATACTTAAACTTAAAAAAAATTGTTTTTCTTGTGTCATAGTTCCTGTATGCTCGTATGCTATTTCACAGCACCAAGAAAAAAAGATATAATCGGTGCAAGTGATATCTCGTCAAAAGATCGTCTTTAACAAAAAAAGTAAGCGGGATTTTAAAGATACATTAAAATACTAAACACTAAACCGCTAAAGTATATTCTTATTGAAATGCCCATCTTTGGCGCTCAATTAAAAAAAAGTGCAAACAATCGTTGAAATTTTCGATTTAAATCTCCCTCCAAAAATCGCGATTTTATTCAAAATGCACTATTAGTGGTTCAATGCCTAAAAGAGACAAGTTCAAATAGAATAGTCAAAACTAGATAGATACAAAATTAAATGTTATTTTATGTTTTTAGCGCTTTCTGTGAAGTCGGTTCAAATTTTTGTTAAGAAACTACTTTTATAAATTACCATTGATAGAGTCAGAAGAGTTAATTCGCCTTTTTTTTAATATTTTACAAATTCAGTTATCCAGCAACCCCACTCAGACAAATCTTATAAGTAGTTTCTATCTTCAAAATTCTATGAAGTTTTTGGTGTTTTTACAGAGATGTGAGTAATATTTTACTTCGGGTTAGATCTACAGGCTTAGATTTAAATATATTTCTCATATTTTTGCTGAAGCAAAAATACCGCAGTTGAAGCCTTCAGGCATATTGACGTTGTTCCGATCACTTCGAAGAGCGATTCTCAGTAACATTGACTTAATGTGGACTTCATACTCTTATATCTCTCTGCTTGGAGCCGAGTGGGGTTGGTTGTCAACTTCTAAGATCTTGTCATAATGGGGTTCTTTTAGGTCGACATTGTCTGTCCCCGATTTCTGGGCTGAGAATAACAGGAGTTTGTTCCCCGTCTCATATCACATTAGCTGTGCCCCGTGCTAAATTCACAGGTAGCTTTAATTATAGAGTCAGCGTTTAAAAAAGTAAAGTACACTTTCCATTTACTGCTAAATTGTAAGGGGATTAGGAACAAGAACAAGCCAGTTATTTCAGGCTTCTCTTGCTTGTTGTTACGATGTTATCGCTCTGACCTGGCTTTATCACGCTTTTACTGATTCAAAAATTCTTGATCCCTATGAAAAAGATAAAATGATTATAGGACTGCTTTTTAGCTTTTTCGTAGGGATAGATACTCTGACTCCACGGCCCGTAAAGGCGGTGTATTAATTCCATGCAAATCGTACTTAGATTGCAACTTGATTAATATTCTTGCTATGCTGTACATTTATCAAAATTTGACAAATTATATTGACGCAGATGGTCGACATCTTTTCGACATTTGAAATCTTAGCTTAAATTTTTTTAATAATATGATGAATCCGGATAACGATATCATACTTCTTGGTGACATTAATTCACTAACATTCAGTAGGTATTCAACGCTGATAATGACTACCTACCGTTAAATTGTCTTACTATGTACTATACTAAAGATTCTCAATTTCTTGACGCCATCTGCTCTTAACCAAATTAGTTGTAAAGAACTGTATCGGAAGGTTGTAAGATCTTATTTTCCTTCTGATTCGAATTACACTATAGTCGAATCGGCTTCTCGTAGCTTATCCGCTATCGACAGCTTAGGCTTGTAAATTTTCATTGCTTTCTGATCCGACGGTTCCAATATTGCTGATTCCAACTAAGATAAGTGTATTCTTGATTTAAAATGGGGCGGATTTCTCTGATCTCACATACAGGATCCTCTCAATCGATTTCCCATATATTTCATAATAATGATAGAATTTATGATCTGTTTAATTGGTGTGTAGCACTCACCTTAGCTCGAGCTCGCCCTGTCGCTCTCCCCTATGTTAGACGAGAGAACTTCAGAGCCTTAATAATAGGAAAAATATACTATGGAAAACTTACTTATGCTGTACAGACACGTCATCTCTTTGTGATGTCGTCGCTTGGTAAGACAGCTTTTTTGCGTGTTTTCATCGTTACATATACATGTACCTGGAATACTTTGATATTGTTCCCGAAAACTTTCATAGTAACCCTCGTAGATTTTCAAATTCGTAAATATATATAACAGAAAAGGATAAGTTTCCATCTGCAATATGACACAACGGGTCCTCCAGTTGCAGCGCGCTCGATATAGCCATATCCAGGATCGTCCAGCTGCCTCCATAATCATTATATCTTACGATGTTATCATGAATAGTGTCAGAGAACTTTAATTGATGTTTTTCCCTGTTAGTGATGCACTGAAAGAAATAATTAGTTTGAACAACTTTTGCTGCAAAAGTATTTGTTTGCCTTAAACGAAAACGCTTAGCGCAAATAATACATTATTTCTATCAAAAGCAAGTATTTGCAGCAAATCTTTAATTTATTTCCGGGAAATCAAGGTTCATTTCCGACAAATTTTATTTAGCGGAAACGACAATTCGATTTTCAGCTAAGAAATATTTTAATAACTTGCGTTTAAAGCAAATGAATTGCCATATCAGACTTAATTTGTGGCTAACAAAAGATTTTTCCCTGCGGTTACTTCACTTTTGCAGCAATTGTTAAAGTTTTCGTAACAAATACCGAATATGTATGTTATTTTAATCTGCAAGTTTTAAGATGCGGTTTTTTTTAATTTTTAATTTAGTGTTTTTAAATCAATTCTTGCAGGGCGAATCCCTCCATATTAGCACTATCGCCTCTGTAATTAGAACAAAATACAAACGTTAAGAATTACAAACAGTTTAATGCGTATACGAATTTTTGATATCAATTAGTTCTTAGGTTCTGGAAACGAAGCAAATACATGCTAAAATTTTGAAAGGCTTGGCTAAAAAAGTTTTATTTGTGTTAACTTAAAAACAATTACAGCGAAAACTCAATTAAAAGGAAAGCTAAGAATTGCAATGTAATTTCTGCAATCGCTATATGTATAAATTGTTGAATTTTCTGATTCTTTTGCAGTAAATGCGTTTCTGTTACCTTTCAAGAAAAACGGATCCCACCAAAAACATTTCATGTAAAGAAGGGTGCCAAGACTCACAAGCGCATACCGCTTTCACTGTTAAAAAGTTATCAGATCTCATATGGAGCCAAGCCTCTAACTCGACAAGGTCTAACTCTACAAGCCCTAACTCTAGAAACCCTATTTCTTGGTCAAAAAGTATGGCTTGGCCGTTTCATGGAACTAATGCATGACACAACATTAAAGACCAGTGACTTAATTTCTTACCATAAGTCTATAGGAGTGACTTTTCGATGGCCACGAAACGGCCAAGCCTTACTTTTTGACCAAGAAGTAGGGTTCCTAGAGTTGGGGGTTGTAGAGATAGGCCTTGTCCATATGAGATATGATAACTTTTTAACAGTGAAAGCGGTATGCGCTTGTGAAATGTTTTTGGTGCGATTTCATATCTTTTTGTAAGATTCTCTAGTTCTTTTTATTTTGTTGGGCTGTATTTCTTTTACGTCAGATATTCCTTTTTTTCATAGCCCACTCTCTATCGTTGCCTTTTTTCCTTTTTGCTCATTATTTGCAATAAGCAATAAATCAGGGTGGTATTAGCTATTAACCGATTATATTCAACTATAGCTGTTGTAGCTATAGCTGTTGTGCTTTATTTATATTAACTTAAAGCAGACTAAATTATCTTGCCAAAAAAGTAAAACCATGTACGCTTTTTTAACCGAAATAACAAGAAGTCTCTGATTAAACCTGAATCTATAGTGGCAAACCAAATTTTCATCCAAAACGCAAGCAGTAAATCATGGTCCGACCGTGGTCTGGTGCTTGTATTTTTTTTACATTTCTCCTTCCGTGCCTACTTATAAGAAATTTTATACACAGACCTGAACCTCCCTTTATGGGGGCTGGAGGGTAAAAGTTACAGATTTCTTAATATTTCCGTTGTTTGTTGAGGTTGTTGAGGTTTTGATTACGGCGGTTTTGATGACGGAGGTTTTGATAATCATGAGTGGCGAAATCGACGTATATCAGGTACTAATAAAACCTAAAGTATAAAAGCTGGACAAATGAAACTTAGTGTGTTTCATTAGTCTGGTAACTACATCTTATTCTAAGAATTTGGGCTCTCTGGTATCATCCACACTGAAGCTATGAGGGTTCGAAATTACGACGAAGCGCTTCGAGAAAAGGTAGGTGTGAAATATGTTCCTCGTAAACACAAACTTTTTCATTTAGTTAGGTTAGTTTGCTGCAAACGAAGTTCATTTAGGAGAACAATTATTCTTTTGTCACAAACAAAAGACATTTGAAGCAAGTGTATTTGTTTTCAGATAAACGCGTTTGGTATCCAGCGTAGTAGCAATTCTTTAGTGCATGAAAACAAGTTTGACTTTCAAGGACACATGCAGTTAATTAAAAAGTGTAGTTTTAATAAAGAATAAAGTGACAAGTGCAAAGTGATATTTTATTGAATTTATTAAAAGTTTAAAGAAAAGACTGCGAAATTTTCAAAAAAACTGTTTTAGTAAGTTGTTTTTGCTACAAGAATTTTTGTATTGTAAGGTAATTAGGCTGTGATATGAGACCTTTTAATTAGTTAAAGTGAGCAAGAATAGCACACAATAAATATCCATTCATAAGGGCGCGGAAAACGCCACGCTTAATTTCACTTGTATTACTAATTTGTGTAGTTACATGAAATAAAAATTTTTATAAAAATAAGTTTAAATGGAGCTAGGTGCCTAATTTCACTTGTATTACTAATTTGTGTAGTTACATGAAATAAAAATGTTTATAAAAATAAGTTTAAATGGAGCTATGCGCCTAATTAAATTGAGCAGCTTAAATTTAGACGATCTCATAATAGCCATCAATCAGCAACTAAATATAAGTGAAGTGAAATTCAAATGGAAAATCTGTGATATTAGCATTAAGGATTTTACCCATTTGACGAGGTTTACACCGACTTCTCTTGAATCCAAAGACCTTTTACTTGACGAAGTTACGATTTTGAAGAAAATCTCTACCTTGACTGATAGTTTTTCAATTGGTCCTGACGATATCCCTGCCTCACTCGTGAAAAGATGTGGTTCCGTTCTTGCTCCTATTTTGTGTTATTTATTTAATCTCTCAACTCGTTGTGGTGTTTTTCCGAAGGCTTGGAAAACCTCATTAATTATTCCCCTTCACAAAAAAGGTGATAAATGTGAAATCTCGAACTATAGACAAATTGCTAATCTTTGTTGTATATCCAAGATTTTTGTGGCACTTATTTGCGATGTTCTGTACTTCCACTGCAAGCCGTTCTTGCAGCCGTTTCAACATGGCTTCATTAGGGGTAAGTCAACTACCACCAATTTTTTGGAATTTTCAAACTTCTGTATTTCTGCACTTGAAGGTGGTAAGCAAGTTAACTGCATTTTTACAGATTTCAGCAAAGCTTTCGATAGAATAAATCATAGAATTCTTATTCTCAAACTCTCCCTTCTTGGGTTTCCGCGAGGTTTGTAAATTGGATTCATTCGTACTTGTCTGAACGCACTCAGAGGGTTTCTTTTCGTGGAGCTCTATCTGATGTAATTTTCAACACGTCCGGTGTACTGCAGGGCTCCCACCTTGGCCCATTGTTATTTATAATTTATATCAATGATGTATCTGCAATACTTTCTAACTCAAATATTCTTTGTTATGCCGACGACGCTAAGATATTTCGCACTGTGTCTGACAATGCCGATTGCCTACTCTCAAATTCTAACGTGGACGCCTTTCAGAATTGGTGTTCCATTAACGACCTTCCCCTAAATATTAGCAAGTGTACATCTATGTCTTTCTCACGAAAAAGGTCTCCATTTCAATATAAATTTACCATAGAGGGTTGTCCTTTAACAAGAGTAACTAAGACTAAGGACCTGGGTGTTTGGCTCAATTCTCAATTTTCTTTCCAGGATCATTTTGATGCCATAGTCAACAAGGCTAATATGACTCTTGGTTTCGTGAAGAGGTGGTCAAGGGAATTTGAAGACCCTTACATTACAAAGCTCTCATATTGCACTTTTGTCCGGCCTATTCTGGAATATGCCTCTCCAGTCTGGTCACCGCTCTATGTGTCACATATCAATCGTATTGAAGCTGTTCAACGGAGGTTCGTTAGGTTTGCCCTTCGAGGCCTTCCTTGGAATAACTCCCTTATATTATCTCCTTATGCTGATAGACTTAAACTTCTGCACTTGGACACACTTGAAGAGACGCCGTAACGCCGGGATCCTTTTTGCTTTCGACTGCATTCGTGGGTCCATTGATTCTTCTGTTCTCTTGGGTCGTTTTGGCATATCGGTTCCAGCTCGCTCCCTGAGGAATCATGAGTTTCTTCGGTTACCTTTTCATCGTACTAATTATGGATTAAATGAACCTATAACGTCGATGTCGCGATTTTTTAATTCCGCTTTTTTTGCATCGGTTTTCATCTATCGCGTAATCATGTGAGGAGTCAGCTTTGTTGAGGTTACTTTTTGGTTTTTGTTGTGCTTTTTGCTTTTTATTTGCTTTTTATTCACTTTAGCACTTTGTTTTCTGAATTTATATTTTGCGGATTCTCTTCTTGTTCTTTGTTTTTTATATGATTTGTTATATTGTTTTTGTTTAGTTTTTATTTAGTTTTTTTAATTTAGTTTATTGCGTTCTGTTTTGTAGTAATCAGCACATTGATGAAATATTGTAAATATTGTAAATGAATAAATAAATACAACACAACGATATTATAGAGTTTATATCAAAATATATTGACGAAACGGTACGCTTTATCTGATAAAATTGAAATTCAAGTTTATTTATAATTAATCTATAGAGGATCAACATCAAATTTGTTAAATATATCGCAATATGACACTATTGATATAAACACTATATTTCCTTTTGGTTTGGTTATTAATTTTGAAAATAAAGAGGTACATAAATAATTTACAAACACAAAAGTATATTTTAATTAAAATGTCGGCCTGTTTTATTCAGGATCTTCTAGGATTTTTGCAAAATAACCACAAGGTTATTTTAGAACATTTCAAAAACAAACAAAAATTAAGTAATGCTGATAGAGTTAATTAAAGCCAGTAAGTCCAGTAAGCTTAAGTAAGTAAGTAAGATTACATAAGCATTGGCATTTGTTTTATAGTATATCTTACAATATTTAGTTTGAGTTCGAAAGAACTTGATGATATAAGCTTAGCAATTAGCGAAATATTTAAGGGTGAGTTGGCAAGTACCTTCTATACCAAGTACTGCCAGGGAAAGCACGCTAGTGGTAAATTATACGATGCTTACAACAACTTTAGGCATAGTTTGGCTTCTGCTGGAATTACAGTTAGGGGATCAAGATCAAAATCGGACACTCCAGCAATTGAGAATTCATTTAGATGCAGGTGCTTATATTTTCACTTAATCAAAAGAATAAAAAAAAATCGTAATACGTAATCATGAATTGAAAGTATTCCACTCATACTTCATTTATTTCGCATTATTTTTAAAGATTATAATAAGGATTCTACAAAAACAAGCAGTTTAAAGCAGCTCACCACAGAGGAAAGAGAAAAACTCCTAAACAGCGACATAAGTACAATTGAGTAATTGACGTCTGCCTATAGTTCGTTAGTTGCAGAGATTCATGCTTTTTTTTTATTGGTAATAATTATTAAGATGAGGAAAGACATTCTTCATCATAGGCATCGATACTAAATTACTCTAAAAAAAATTATAGGGCGAGAATCAACACATGTTGCCTCCGTAACCTGTATATTTCCCGTTTTCAGTACAGAAACCGTCCGCTCGCGCGCCCCCTCGTTCGAATTTCGAGCGTGCAAATTATCACTTAGTAATCAGCCAAGGCACACGGTCCTCTTTTGAGTCTCCTAAAACAGGTTTTTGATGGTAAGGGGAATTATTCCCTCAAATTTTCCACCAAAATGATTTCTATCTCTCGGGTGCAAAATACCACTACAAGCATAGAATGGATATTTCGTGACTGAAGGGTTCAGAAAATTTATCTGCATGCCCTCGGTTCAATAATATTTTAGTTCTCTAATTAAAATGAAAATATTTCAGGTAAAAGATGGCAAGGAACGGTAATTGCAAAAACATTTTTGCACCGAAATGATTTCTATCCCTGGGGTGCAATTACAACTTTATGAATAAAGTTGACATTTTGTGACTGGAGGGTTAATTAAATGATTTTGCATGCAATCGGTTAATTAATGTTTTAGTTCTCAAAAACCTCAACACACTTTTCAATTTCTGTACTGACTTGTAATCAGAAACTAAGCCGAATAACGCACCGAAAGAAAGTCAACCTAATTAGGTTTAAAAATTTTACTTGCTTTAATAAACTTTTTGGTTTAAAGTACATGTAAGTAGCAACCAATGGTGAAGTATTTTTCTAACTTTAAACTTCCTATTTTTATGCGTCAGTCCTGATAATCTCAAAAAGGAAAACATTTTTCTTAAGTTATGTTTTCGAATTATAAACATGCAGAAACGCATAATTATGTAAATCAATGCCACTCAATTTAAATTTATACCGAAATGACAGCTAAAAACTCATAAAACATTTCAAGTTTCATTTTTAAATATGGTCATGTAACAGTAGACCGAAATTGTGAACACATTTCAAACTAAGTTCGGTTTAATTTGGGTCTCTAATGCTATATAGGGGTTTTATTTTATTTATTTTATTTATGACTGGTTTTAGTACAAAAGATCCTCTATCTTATAATAGTACAAAAATAATTGCGGATATAATATTTGATTAGTTTGTGTACGTAAGGAGCTAATTTTGAAAGAGAAAGAAAGAGAAAAAAAATACAAATATGAAATCTATACAAAGCAAGAAAAGCATAGTAAAACAAAAAGAAAAGTAAACTAATTATCCTAAAAATATAACTAGAGAATAGATTTAAAGCAAAAAAAGAGGGATAAATAAGAAAAATTATCCTAAAGATGTGAATTCCAATATGCAAAGAAAAAGAGATACGCCAGTGTGCAGCCCGAAAATCCATGTAAACTAATTTTAAGATGTGAATACAAGACCGAGGAGCCTGTCGAACATTTCAGGAGAACTTGTGCGTTGTACAGTGACTGGTAATGAATTCCAATTGCGTATTGTCTGCACAAAGTAAGAACGTTCACCAATTTGAGTCCTGAAACGTGGCAGTAATATGTTTCGATTTCGATCTGATGACAGAAATTGAATATGATCAAATAAGTAGGATGGCTCTCTAAAAGTAATGAGAGAGTGCAAAAACTTTAACCTTTTTCGTGTGAGATAAGTTTAAAGTGAGCATCCAACAAACGAGCTGATAAATGATGAGATGTGGGAGAACCTACGAAGTCCATTGATGTAACGAATGGTGTCGTTAAACGCAACGTTTAGTCTCCTATTGCACTCACCATCAAGCTTAGAATAAACTAGACTTCCGAAGTTGAAGTGTGGTAGCACAAGGGCCTTAGCGAGTCTTAGACGTAAGTCACTAGACACAAATTTGGCACTCATTCTCAATTGTCGCAGCCAAGCATACACCTTTCCCAGAACACTTGAAACGTGACTACAACAAGTGAGTTGGTCATTGAGCTGAATACCCAAATTCCTAACCGAGCTGACAAAGGGTAAGACAGTATCGTTTAACACAATTGGCGAAAAATCAGGTCAAGCTTGACCTATGCACTAACATACTGGTCGATTTCTTTGGGTTCATTATGAGCTGGTTACGTTCAGCCCTCTCAGTAATTCTCCTTAGATCATCATTATGTCAGCAAATACAATCCTCAAGAAGCCCCATTGGTCTGTCAAGGTAGAGTTGGACGTCATCGGCATACATGTGAACCTTAGAGTCAACCAAAACTGCTGGCAGTTCATTTATGTAAAGGGAAAAAAGGAGAGGGCCGAGTATTGATCCCTGAGGTTACCCACAGGCGATAGGAAGAGGCGTAGAAACGTTTCTACCAACCCTGACAGACTGACTGCGACACGATAGAAAACTACTGACGAAGTTTATAGCTGAAGATGGAAAGTGAAAGTACCCTCTGAGCTTTTCAAGAAGCCTTTTATGATTAACTGAGTCGAAAGCCTTACTAAAATCCAGCAATACAAGGACAGCCATATTATCATTATCAATGGAGTGAGTGATATCAGATACTACTTTTAAGACGGCACTTTCACTGCTATGACGTACCCTAAACCCGGACTGCCAGCCAGACAAAAGATCTTTTTGCCTTATATATGAGGCCACTTGCGCATGCATTAACTTTTCTAACACCTTTCCAAGGAAACATAGCAGGCTAATAGGTCGGTAATCCTGTAATTCAGAAGAAGTACGAGTCTTGGGAATGGGCAAAACAATGGCAGTTTTCCACAATGACGGAAAGGATGATGTAGTCAGTGATGTATTAAACACATTAATTATAATATCCAGAATGCACGGCAAAATGATTTTAATAAATCGAGGACATATGTTATCTGGCCCAACAGCTGTGGACCTGACGCCATGGATTGCGGATAGTACCTCACTAGCATCAACACACCTGAATGAGAATTGATCCTCATCAACAGTACGATTTACCAAATCTGACACTAAAGGCTGTTGCGTAGAGTTATTCTGCCCAGCGGCAAAGGAACTATTTAGCTGTTCAGGGTCGAGAGGACCCTGAGGTGAGTCCTTACCACAGATTCCCAGTTTTCGCAGATTCCGCCAAATCAATCTAGAAGGAAGGCGAGTATCTAGTTTTGACTCATAATATCTGCGTTTGGCCAAACGAATTGCCGAAACTACCCTATTACGCAACAATCTAAACCGATCACGATCAACATCAGATCTAGTAGATTTATATCTACGATAAAAGTGTTCTCTTTCGGCGATCATGATTCGAATTTCATCAGTAAACCATGGGCAACCAGTGAAACGTGCTCTGCGAGTTTTCAATGGAACATACCTCTCATACAGATATATTACTGACTGGGTAAAAAGTTCAACCTTAGCATCCAAGTCAACCATATTGCAGATTTGAGTCCACGGCATAGACTAGACATACAGTCACTGACAAGTCCGTCATAATCAATGTGACGAAAGTCACGATATTTGAGTAAAGTCGTCGAGCAAATAGGACCAATAGGAACATTATACGTCATAAACAAAATATCATGGTCAAATTCACTTGGTGGGCTTATTTGGTTTATAAGCAGGGCGTTTTCAGGATCTGTCGCTAATAACAGGTCAATCTGCGATGGATGCTGTGCATTAAAATAAGTCGGAGCTGAATTCAAGATGTGTAAATCCAATGTTTGGAGAACGTAATTTAGTTCCTGCGTCGCCCGACAATTTCGTAATACATTGACATTGAAATCACCGCCTACCAATACATAACGATAACGCGACAATAACTCACTAAGAGTGTGCTGAAACCCAACTGCAACCTCAGCTCCAAAACAATTTGGCGGACAATAAACGGCATCAAGAACGCATGAATCAGAAACAGTATCAACCTCAACACAAATATATTCGAAAACCTCACTAGTGCTAGAAGAAGCAATGATTTTCGCCTTCAAGTTTTCTCTTACATATACAGCCACTCCTCCTCCTACACGATCTGTCCGATCACAACGGAAAATGTTAAATCCTGCAATATTAACATAATTTGAGCTAATATGGTTATTCAGCCAGGTTTCAGAGACCAAGACTGAATGTATACAAGACCCTACAAACATCTCACCCAAAATATCCACCTTATTGCGGATGCTTCTTGCATTTAAATGAACGATATTGAACCCACTTTGTCGTGTGCTAAGGATATCTAGTAACGTTCTCACTCTGCACATTGATGACACATTGACACTAGAAGACATGACCCGGTAAAAAATAATGTTCAACAGGCGCACCCAGCCCCATCAAATTTAAATCACAAATGATCAAGTCGCATGGAAAACTACACAAGCTGGCGCATATCATAAGAAATCTAAAATTTAAGGTTATTTTAATTAGAAAAGTAGAAGGGTTCGTAATTAAGAATAAAATATTTCAGGTAAAGGATCGCAGGAAACTGTAATTTGTTCCTAACATGCCCGTTATAGAGAAGGTTGCTGATGTTGCCATCAATGTCTCTCCGCCAGTGTCATCCCAACCAACTTCCACCACATTTACGATCAACAAACTTGGCACCACCTGGACAGTATCGGAATGGGAGCAGAGACTAAAAAGGCTAGGCAGTAAACATTCATCTTTATCAAGCACAACTCCATTCCTTCTAAAGGGTGCACCTCATAACGCCAACGATTCCTGGGCCCACAGTTTTTTTTCCCGAAATTTTGGATTCACCCCCGTTAGCTGCCTGAAGTTACTCTCGTCAGACGCAGAGAAATCCAGCAACTTCAAGATCTCCATCCCAAACAAATATGTCTGGCTCATCAGTAACCCCTCCAGCAAATTCTTCACTCTCGGGAACATCACAATTTCTAAGTGGACTAGGAAGTACGTTAACTTTAACCCTAAGCCCACTACACCTAACCCTAAATTAAACACTAAAAAACCTAACCTCACTAACTACCCCAAACGACCTTCTCCCATACCTAAATTTAGCATTCACCCTAACCATAAGAATCTTAGAACTAGTAACAACATAATCACTCCTCACTCTTCCGCACATCTCACCATTAATCCTAAAGCTAGTGATCCTAACTCCAATTGGCAGTTCAAAATGGGAGTATTTCCAAATTTTAATCTAAGTACTCCAGTCAAGTATCCCAACTTTATATATTCTCACACCCTTAACCCCCCTGTTTCAGTTACACCGAAGCCCTCGAACACGTCCATTCCAACCGGCAACCCAACCAATACTGTTTTGAGTTCCGTATGTCCAGCGCACCCACCTAACCATGCACTCCCAACTTCTTCCGCGTGCCCTCCTAACCTCAAGCCAACCTCTTCCGACCACTCCACCACCTCTGCTCCGATTTCCGTCTGTCCCACCTCTCCTCTATTTACGCCAATTCTTGCACTCGCTACTTCCTCCGCATGCCCACCTAATTCAATGCCGTCATCCTCCTACACTGTCGCCCCGTCTCAATCAACTTCTACCTCCGTTAACCCGCCCATTCCGTTAGCCAAAACTCCTTTATCCGAACATCATTCATTTATCGATCCCCTTCTCCCACCTACAGTTAAATTGACTTTGCGTTCTGCTGATTCTAGCGATGGACGATACCTCTTGTCCCGTTTACGGGACCGTCGCATTTATGACAACGTACGTCTATTTCTAGCCTATCTCCACGACAAGCCGAACTCCGTCTGTGTTGAAGGTAAAACGAGCACCAACGTCATGTTAAGTATACAACAAGAAGGCCTGCCCACAGACCCATCAGTCTTACTCCAACTCTTCACTAAATACCATGAATCATTCAACATACCTTCCCATAAGGTTTCAGAAGATCTATCTACCTATGCTGCGTACGTCAGTTCTCGCCGTATTTCCCATCTTCAAAAAAGTCGTAACGACTCCTTAAACTACTTTCGTTCCTAACCCCCTTGATTTCCCTATTTCTGACTTCCCCTCTATTGCACCCGCGGTTTCCGATCAAGATCCTCTCCCCAACAGCTTGTCGGTCTATTACCAGAACATAAGAGGACTTCGTACAAAAACAACAAATATTTTCCTTAACTCTCACAAATTCCCGCACGATATCTTTGCCTTAACTGAAACCAATCTAACACCCGGAATTCTCGACAACGAACTATTTCCTCCAAACTATACCATTTTCCGTGTTGACGGTTGTAAAGGCACCAATAAGCCACCAGGTCGCGGGGTTCTCATAGCTGCTCACAACCGTTATGATGCCACCCTGCTAAAGACCTCCGACTCTACAATATCAGAATTTGTATGTATAAAAATAGCACTAAATAAGTGCCTTCTGTACATTCTCTGTTGTTACATTCGTCCCTCTCAACCACTTGACGCCTACGAGCCCATAATCGAAGCGATCGATACCCTGCTTGAGAACGCTAACGCGTCCGATGAATTTATTTTATTGGGTGACTTTAACCTCCCCTGTATCCAATGGTCATTGTCCGAGGACTATTCTCACTTTGTCCCCCTTAACGCATCTTCGGCCAAAGAAGCCTTCTTTACCGATCAGCTCTCCGTTTCAGGTCTCTTTCAAGTAAGCGCAGTCAGGAACTTCCTGGACAGACAATTAGACTTAATCTTTTCTTCAGACCCAGTTAACTCGGCTGTCGCAGAAAGCAACCATCTTCTCTCCTCCCTCGACCGTCACCATCCTCCTTTGTTCCTCGTTTTCTCCTACGAGCACCCTCATGCCGTTTCAGGCTCCGAGTCTTCTTTATCCTTCAATTTTCGTAAAGGCGACTTTGAAAAATTAAATCACTTGCTCCTCAACTCTAATATTGGGGATATCCCTCAACATCTCCCAGTTGACGTTGCTTTAGAGGCGTTCTACTCGGAAATACACGCTTGTCTTACACAATCTATCCCTCTTCTTCCTCGTAAAAACTACTCCTCATCCCCCGTATGGTACGACAAAGAATTGCGCTCTCTTCGCAACAGGAGAAATAAACGTTGGCAAACTTTTCTTCTAACCCAGACTGAGTCTGACTATTCTTCCTATCTATCTGCTTATACCTCTTTTTCTGAACGTTGTGATACCCTCTACCATGAGTACCTCCAACGGATGGAAACTATCCTCATATCCGACCCCAAGCGTTTTTATAGCTTTATTAATTCTAAGAAGAAATCCAATGGTTACCCTTCCACCCTAAAGCTCGAGAATACCTCTTCATCTGATCCTAAGGTTATCGCTAACCTCTTTGCACACTTCTTCAGTAAATCTTTCAGCGACAATTCTCTACAACCTGACCTTAACTATTTTGCATTCATGGACAAATGCACTCAAACGTCGTTTTCATCTTTTGACCCTGATCCTGAACTAATCGCCGCCAGTATTAATAGGCTTGAGGACGACTTTCATCCAGGTCCTGATGGGATTCCGGCCATCGTTCTGAAAAAGTGTGCCATGCATCTAGTCCAACCCCTTACTTTGCTTTTTCGTCTCTCGGTCACTCAAGGGGTTTTCCCTCAATTATGGAAAAATTCGTATATTATTCCCATCTTCAAAAAAGGTTGCAAGAACGATGTGTCCAACTACAGACCCATTGCTAAATTATCATCCATACCTAAACTATTCGAAAAATTGGTCTATGATTCCATGTTCTTCCACTGTAAGTCTATCTTCTCACTCTACCAGCATGGCTTCCTCAAAGGTAGATCTACAACCACCAACCTTACTGACTTCGTCTCTAAAACCCTATGTGCCCTGGAAAACGGTAAAGATGTTGATGTTATAGCCACCGATTTTAGTAAAGCCTTCGACAAGATCTCCCATAACGTTATCTTGTTCAAACTCGATCGCCTAGGCTTCCCCCCCAGATTCATCTCCTGGATTCGATCCTACCTTAACAACCGTCAGTACAATATTCTTTTCAGTTCATCCATTTCTAACCCTATTGTCGCTCGTTCCGGCGTCCCTCAGGGCAGCCACCTTGGTCCATTGATTTTTATCCTCACAATAAATGATGTTGAATGTGTCATCAAACACTCAGAGTTGTCCATCTATGCCGATGACATGAAAATAATCAAACATATCTCCTCCACTACCGACTCTCTTCTCCTGCAAGAAGACCTCGATTCATTCATCACATGGTGCATGAAAAACTTTCTGGAGCTCAATGTCTCCAAATGCCAGTCCATCTCTTATTCCCGCAAGCGTCTTACCACCACCCCGAGAGTCTATATGTTAACCGACGTACCAGTCCCTATCGTTACCTCTTTGTGTGACTTAGGAATAATCTGTGATAGTGAACTCAATTTCCGTTCCCACATTGACAGCATAATTAACAGAGCTAACTCCGCGCTAGGGTTTGTGAAGCGCTGGTCTAGAGAGTTCTCCAATCCTTATGTTTCCAAATCTCTCTACGTCTCCTTCGTAAGACCTCTCCTTGAATATGCCAGCCAGGTATTGGCCCCTACACAAACAACTCACATTAATAGGATTGAGTCTGTCCAGCGTAGGTTTATTCGCTTCGCTCTACGTGATCTTCCGTGGGTTGACAGATTCAACCTTCCTCCCTATGAAAACCGTCTGAAACTGATCGACTTACAACCGCTAAGCAAACGTCGTGATGTTTCCGACATTCTCTTCATTTACCAATTATTAACTGGTGCCATAGACTGCCCCTCCATCCTGCAATCTTTACCCATCTATACCAATCCCCGTAACCTTAGGTCCACTCCCCTTTTCCGACTCGACCGCCATCGCACAAACTACGGTCAAAGCGAGCCAATTACCAGGATGTTACGAAAAGTCAACGACCTTTCCTCTTTTGACTTCCATATGAGTAAATCATCACTCCACAAAGCCCTATATCTTGACCGCGCCCATCTTGATCCTGATCGCCTACTTTAATTCTTCTTCCTTACGCCCTCTGCCATTAATCAATATATATAGCTCATATTGTAGCTTATACCTTTTATGTATTTATTCTTATTATTCATTTATTATAGTCTGTTGAATTAGTATTAAGTTATAGCTTGTATTTTATTTTTTATTTTTTTATTTTTTTACGTAATAGCTTATATTAAGCTTAAATAAATAAATAAAATAAAAAAATAAACATTTTTCCACCGAAATGATTTCTATATCTCGCGTGCAGGACGCAAATATAAGTACATATTGGATATTTAGCACAGATTTTTGAAATGTCACAGAATGTCGCTTTCGGAACAATCAAACCAACACTAACTCAACTCGGATTCTGACATAAAATTGAGTCGGAGCAAAATAACTTACGTGTACGTCGGGCTCACATCCACACACTGGCTTGAGGGAAGAAATTTAGAGTCAGGTGTGCGTTGGGTTTACAACAATCCTCTCACCCCCGCGCTGCAGGTTTAAAACTTGTCCATTGATTTTTCTGTAAACAGTCTTGAGTTCACATATCATGAGTATACAAGACGATAAACCATGTTCGTGGTCTAAAAAGTGCAAGGAGCCAGTGCCAGAACATAATACTACAAAATCGAGTAGGCATTGCAGATATTAGAACAGTCAAATCTCATCACCACACGCTAAGTGTTAGTAAGAAAAAAAAGTGTCGCTACTGTAACCGGTCCGTTTTTTCTTTACATGTTTCGAATCTTTCCAAAGATTCGACATTTCACTTTGTTCTCATTTGTATTGTGACGATATGTGCGGAAAATGTATTTCGTCTTTTCTCTCGGGTCCGAGACGCATATTGGTTTATTTTCAAGCAAACTACCTTAAGACTACTAACTGTAGATCCAGGAATAAATATGTCGAAATAACTAGAAAACAATATTTTTTTTTTTAATCTAAAAGTTGCGACGATGACTTTTTTTTAAGTTTCGAAAATCACCCATTTCGTGATAATAGCTCATATCAAAAGGTTTCCTGCTCTAGAGCAGCCAGATGGATACAAATTGGTAAGAAATAGTGTCTTGTTAAAAGTTTATTTAATTTGTTTTTTTTTATTGCTTTATATAGATGTACTCCACAGATACAAAATAGTTTTAAAAAAAAAGTTGAACCGACTTCACAAAAACCGCTAAAAAGCATAAAATAATTTTAAATTTTATATCTATTACGACATTTTGAAGTCGGTGCAAATCAAACAAACCAAACAACTACAACAAAAATATTTAATCGTCAATTCTTATGATCCCGTAAGCTGAAACGTTCAGGTAGTATTATGTATTATTTTCAATTGTGGTTATGTAGTTGTTTTATTTGTTTATTTTGCACCGACTTCAAAATGTCGTAATAGATATAAAATTAAAAATTATTTTATGCTTTTTAGCGCTTTTTGTGAAGTCGGTTCAACTTTTTTTTAAAAACTATTTTATTTTTCACTTTTTAGTGTCTTCTACTCTATATAACGAAGAAAGAACCATCCAAACCGGTCCACGCGTTAAAAG
This sequence comes from Leptarthrus brevirostris, assembly GCA_964036015.1. Classification (NCBI taxonomy): domain Eukaryota; kingdom Metazoa; phylum Arthropoda; class Insecta; order Diptera; family Asilidae; genus Leptarthrus; species Leptarthrus brevirostris. The sequence continues at coordinate 95,438,364 of OZ038374.1, forward strand.
TTAGTTTTAACCCCCTACCTCACCCCCATTCCACTAAACTTTTTTTCTCATGGCATCAATCAGGGAACATACTCTACCGAACAGAAAAGGAATCATCGAAATCGGTTCGAGCGTTACGAAGTTACTACCCCTTCCCTCCCCAACCACCACCATAGGACCAAATTATTCTCCTATTAGCAATGGGGGATCACACTCTATACAACAGCAAAAGAACCATCCAAATCGATCCACGCGTTACAAAGTTAGGTTCGACCCCCCTCCTCCCACCCCCATCCCAGCAACTTTTGTTTTCTCGTAGTATCAACCAAGGATCATATTCTACCCAATAGGAAAAGAATTACCCAAATCGGTCCACGCGTTACGAAGTTAGCCTACCCCTCCGTTACCAAGTTAGGTTCAACCCCACCCCCATCCCCGCAACAATTTTTTCACCTGGTATCAACCACGGAACATACTCTACCCAACAGAAAAAGAATTATCCAAATCGGTTAACGCGTTACAAAGTTAGACTATCCCTCCCCCCTCCCACCACCCTAGGCTAAATTTGTTTTCTCCTATTAGCAATGGGGGATAATACTCTGTACAACAAAAAAAGAACCATCCAAATCGGACCACGCGTTACAAAGTAAGGTTTCAACCCCACCTCCACCCTACCAAAAATTTTGTTGACATCGGTCGACGCATTACGAAGTTATGCCCGGTCAGACATAAAAAAAAAAAAAAAAGACGCGTCGAACTTAGAACCTCCTTGTTTTTGGGAAGTCGGTTAAAAAAGGACCTTACTCTTGCAATACCTCCTGATTTTACCTGCCGACAGTGAAATTAGAAAATTTTATAAAAAGTGTCAGGGCAGTAAAATAACTATACAGCCCTTCATCACTTTTATTGGTTTACCAGTTTCGATATGTTGGGTTAATGTTGGAGATATTAAATATATTTTTAAGGAGCTACTGGAAGCAGTAACAGCTTGTATGGCGATAGTTTTAGGACTGAATATAAGGTATCCGAAAGTCTCAGAAAGAATTTGGCAATTTGTTCAAACTAATTTATATAATATCAACGCCCTAGCATGCTTAAAAGATGTGAATAACTTATTCGACTAATTCGACAATAGTATTGTTGGAATCAGAAGAGAATACAAGATCCAATTGCCTTCCTATAGAGATTTTTAAGTCATTCCTTTGGTGCAATCCAAAGGAAGCGGTGGTGTCAGGAAACTGAGGATTCCTAGATGTGTGATAAATGAGGGAAGGAAGTCATCGTTAGCAATGTTGGACACCCATAGAGAACTGGGTAAATTAAAGTCACCAAGAAGAAGAATTTTATCTTCAGGCTTCGTCTTATTATAGATGAAATCTAAGATAAGGGTTAGAATATCGCAGACTGCGCCCCTGCGGGGAACTATAGGAACAGATCAAACAGGTATTGAGCTTAGCTAGCGACAGCTTAAGAATCAAAAGTTTAATAGTGAGTGTACTTGAGAAGGCAGGAACATCTACTTAGCTGCAGTTAAAGTGAGATCTGCCAACAACCAGCACTCCACCACACCGACACACAGAGTCGGAATATCTGTCCTTACGAAAAATCTGGTAGGAGGCATTAAGATTCTCTGCATCGATAAATCCAAGATGAAACCAAGTTTCAAGCCTGAAATAAATGGTTTGTTTTAGTTCTCAGCCCCCTTACATTTTGATAGTAAAGGGACAGCGTACTTAATTTTTTTGAGTATTAGTTATTGCTCTGTCATGGGAACCGCTGATAGACCTACCTCGAGGCAGAAATTCATGTGAGATGGAATTCTTAGATCAGAAGTCCGGAGAAGAAATGACGTCGAAAAGAGCCGAGAAGTCGTCAACTTGCAAGAAGATACATGTGCCTGAGAAGTACAGAGTCGTTAACCTTGCTCCTCATTTTCACATATTTTAACACATCATGAAAGAGGTAGAAGGATCGATCCAAGAAACAAAAAATGCTTTAGCCTTCGGAGCGGTCTTCAGAGTGAACTCCGCGCTCGATGATTGGTCATAGGGCCCAATAAAAGGTGCGTCCTATGAAGGAAAAAGATTGCCTTGCAAGGCAGAGCTAGAGATAATAATAGTAGGGCTCGAAATGACGCTAGATGTATTAGTTACATCGTTTGCAGGCTCAGGGATGAATCGGTCAACTACGGATCAGGGTCGGCACACGAATCAGAAGGAATCACATTTAGATGGGCAAGAACCTTGGAGGCCAAACCCCTAACTTCTTTCGCTACAGAAGAAATGAGCTCAGTGTCCCTGAAGACAGATCCATACCAGGATTCACTCACCCCTCAGATGTTTGATGCTTCACCGGATGTCGTCCAGGTTTGGCATAATTAAAGTAAAGTTAATGCAAGGGGAGGAGGATGGCCGGCCAGGATTGAGATATTTAGTTTGGAGATCATCAACAGTGGCAGTGAGTGTAGAAAATTGAGCCTATTTCATTTAAACAAGAGGGCTTAAGATTTGGCGCAGAGAGACTCAATAGAACTTACGATCATGTCCAATTTGCTATTGAAAAAGTTAAGTCTTCGAATAATTGTTGAAAGGTGGCTAGACGCTGGGAAAACGAGCAAATTTTTTCCGCCGCAATAGAGGGATTACTGGACAGAGGGGCAGAGATGTCACGCATCAAACGAAAGACGTGAAAGGGTCTGCAAATTCGCGTTACCGCAGATGCCATTGCAAACCACCATATCTTTGCTGTATATGTATGATGGAAACTCTTCTCCGATTCCGGTTTCAGACAGACGGATTTCGAAAACTCTCATACAAATTCACCTTCCCCCCCCCCTCCCCGCTTAATAAAAAACAAGATCCGCACCTGACACATACATTGTCTTAACCAGTCAGCTCTGCTTGACGACTATATCCGTCATGGAGAAATTGCAGTATTTTGTGTCATGACGGCTAACTATATCCGTCATGCGTAAAATTTATTTACCCTTTCCTATTTAAACTGTAAACGTAGTTTCTTAGCGAAGACTAATATTGCTCAACCTGTACCATCACCAGAACGACCTCACCAAGCTTTAATAAAAATAGAACATCGGAGCTGCTTCATAGGCTTCGTGCTCTCCTTGCTTAGATATGTGTGGTCTGCACAGGCCACTGTCTAATAGGTGGGCATGCGGCCAGGCTGGGAGCTCCTTTCAATATGCACTGTCGCAGCTTCGGTATTTCCAGTGAAGAAGAAATCAGCATTAGCGGGTGCAAGGATGAAGTTTCTGGGAGATTAAGTCATGGAGAACATCCAAGCAATCTTAGGAGTAAATATCGGGGATTAAGACCAATTCCTGAACTCCACGGGTTGGTTTTAAGATAGCTTCACACCTCTCAAGACCTCTATATCGTTGTCTATGATAGGCCGAGACAATTAATTATCCGGGTCTTACAGGGTGTGGTACCGAAACGACATGGTAACCTCTAGTCATGAAGATCAGCAATCGTCACCTAAACCAACCAACCATTACGCAAAAAGTTAACAAAGTTTTAATGAAATTAAAATTACGGAAACATTTTGAAAAATTAAGATATTTTTTTTCTTAAATATTGTGCGATAATGAACCTCTTTTATATTAATATAGCAATGAAACTGCATCGCAAAATTTTAGAAAAACATTGTGTTTTATTAAAATGTTCCTAAAAACGAGTGCGTTCTACCATGTGCCAACAAAGAAGTCAATTAGTTCAATTATTTAGAAAAACGTTTGTTTAGCTAATTTAAATTGACGCTTCTACGTTTTAATTACATCTCAGAAGCTCCATGCCAATCTTTTTTTTTTTATTTGAGAAAGCCAGCAAAGTTTTATTGCATAAAATACACTAATCTTAGAACTTAATCTCTCGCTAGACGGAGACTTCATATTTTTCCATTTACGACATCAAGGTTATCGATAAATGTCTTATCTTCGAATAAGATGCGTAAGAGGTAGTAGCGAAAATTTTCAAAATTCAGTAACCTCTTAAACATGAATTATGTTATGTTAAGAAATAGCGCAGTTTTAACCGTGTTCGCGGTTTTGTTTATAAACATTTCAAATATTTACTCAAAGGAATCGAAAAGTAAATCCGTGTATGTTCGGTACGTTCGCCGGCTTCCGCCATGGTTCCCCAGTGACAAGTACGTAGAAGAAGTGGTTGAGGAATTTGAAACTATAAATGAACCACCAGAATTTGGTAGTTCAGAAGATTACATTCAACGTTTTATAGAAGCTGACCAGACAGCTGGTGAAAGAAAGAATAAAACTGTACTTGAACAATATAAGACTGTTAATTTTAGTTCTTATGAACAAGACCCGCGTAAACCATTTAAGGCAACGATTACAACGACCATTCATAGGCCTGTCTTACCAGAAGTCGAGTTTCGTGCAGCAGATCGATTTTTGAATGTTGAATCAGCAACGACTGTAGCACCATACACCATAGTTTTAATGGAGTCAGGAGAATCTGATTACTATGACACATTTGAGGAAATTACTTCATCTAATCTGACCACAAAAGCCTCAATAAGAACAACAACAGCGCAATCTCCCACAACTACTTCATCAAGATTTAGCTGGTTTCGACCAGCTTTAACCACTGCTTCTACATCCATTACACCAACAACGCAAGAACCTTCGTCTACTACATCTTCAGTAGGACTAAACTGGTTCGGACATACTTCGTCGAGTACTACACCAACAACGCAATCTCCCACAACCCCTATGTCACGATTTAGCTGGTTTAGACCAACATCACCGAGTAGTTCAACATCAACACTGTCAGCAACGGAAGCTTCTCTACTTACTACAACTCCGTCTAGTTTTAACTGGCTTAGATCAACTTTAACTGCTTCAACACCCGCTGTGTCAACAACACAAAAGGCTTCATCTATTACATCTTCATCGCAATTTAACTGGTTCGGATCTGGTTCGTCTAACACTACAACAACAACGGAAGCTTCCCCAACTACGTCTACATCAGCGGGATTTAATTGGTTTAGACCTGTATCAACGACAACTCCTTATTCCACAACGGAATCATTTAGATTTAGTTGGTTTGGAAATACCCCAACAACTATACCAACTACTTCTACTACACCAATACAAGTTCCTTCATTCGTCGAATCTTCAAACTCCTCCGAAAATGGCACAATTTCAAGTGGTAACAGTTTTAATTCTACAACTTCGAATATTTCATCCACAACTGATCCTGCAGAAATAGCCAAAACTGGAAGTATCATCAATTCTGTGGTAGAGGAAACTGAAAATTTTAGTTCAACCGCTCTTTATCCTGATGAAGAAAGTAATATAGATGAGAGTGTTGAATCAATTGAAGGTGAAGCAACTATCACAGATATCGAGGAGGACGCTACAATTCGTACCTTGGAAGATGACTATGTAAACGGTGAGCTTACTGACTCCGTTGAGGAAGAAACTTACACTACTACAGAAACGACGTCGATTATAACTACAACTGTAAAAGCGGGCTTGTTCCCAACATGGTTCGGTTAAAAATAAATTCATAATAAAAATACAAAAGTAATCACAAAATTTTATATATTTTACATTAATGTTTATAGGAAGAGGTCTTAAAGTTAGTTTAGAAGAGAATCGAACTCGCACAAATATTCTGCGTTCTCGTTCATCATGCGTAAATCCGTTTCTGAAAAATAACGAGGAGGTTTCTTAGTGTTCACAATAACAAAATTCATTAGTATAAACACACTTCTCTGCAGTTTCCTCTATGGTCTACATAGGCACATCTTGCTCGTGTTATTAGCAACATACTTTGTTGCACTATTGTTCCGTTGCTCTTTTTCGTTGAGAATAGGACGTTGAATCCCTCTATGCGTGAGAGATTCAATAGTAATATTATAAACCACGTAAACAAAAACCAAACTTTCATATTGTCTTTTGGATTTAGCACAAGTGTTTTCTATGTGCAGCAAAACCGTTAAGTAGAACCAAGTTAGCTTCGGTTATCAATATAAAATGATAAGAACTTTTTTTACTGACCTCTTGGTTCCAGCAGGGTTATCTTCGTAAGTACTTCAATCATTATTATTTCTTCATGAGTAATTGAAAATTACACTAAATTTGTTTAATTCCGAGCATACATGACAAGAGATAAAAGGTACGAGTCAATGTTCAAATATTATTGCTGCCCTTGCAAACAGCTGTTCGTACACAAAATCTAATGAATCTCAATGCTTGCTGTTACTGGATGCTGTTGTGTTGCTGAACATTAATCCCAATATCAGTCATGACATACATTTTTTTTTTATTTCCTATCAATGTAAACAATGATCTGTTGAAAACAAATGTAAAATTAGATAACATATTCGTCGTTAATAAATCCGCAAACATTATCCGAAGCAAAGCATATGTGTGCACTGAGCAGTGTTGTCAGACCTACGAATGTTTCCGTTTTATATGGATTTTCGGGATGCATAAGTAATCATTTTTTTTTAATATGGTGTCAACAAATTTAAAAAAATTGCTACTAGTATGTGTTGTAAAGTTTTGGATTGATTACCTGAGCTGTAATTTTGAGTCCACCTTAATTATAAGACGTTTAAAAATATAGTCTTCACACCTAGCGAAACAAAACATTGCCTTACAGGGAGGGGGGAGAGGGGTGGGCAATTTCAACCGTTTCGGAGTTACAGGCTGATTCATAAATTTCAGTTTTTCATGGTGTTACTCTTCTATTTTTATGTTTTGATCTACCCAACACAGTGACATCAAACAACCAATAAAAACAATCCAAATAGCCCTTCCAAAATAGTCAACAATGTTAATCAAACTCTTACAATTGAAGGCACAGTCAGTTCCAAAAGTGAGAAAAATGGTTTGCTATTACCTAAAATTCACCATTTTCTAAAATTGTCTCTGAAATTCATGTGATTAGTATGCCCCTCTTTTATTTTTATTGGATTGCCCATCTTATTACCTTTCCAGAAAGGTACAACATACCTAGGTAGAGAAGAAGTGTAACCTTTAATAAGTTGAAAATTTATCGAGAAATATTTGAAAATCTGCAATTTAAACAAACTAAATTCATATTAACTCTAATTGAATTCAAAACATATTTCAATAAATTTTAGTCAATTACAAAAGCTGTTCAAAATGTCCACGGCCACTTCGGATGCATGCCAACAATCTCCTTCTAACTCCCTGTTTAAGGTGTATTGCAGCCAGCCTCCCCCGTATTTTCGTCGCTGCATTCCCAATTCTGCTAACTAAATACTCCCTAGTGTTAACAGAGCTTGAATAAACTTCATACTTCATTATTCCCCATAAGAAAAAGTCCAATGGGGTAAGGCCTGGAGGTCTAGCAGGCCAAGGAGTTGGTTCACCTCATCCAATCCAGCGGTTAGGAAATTGTTCACTTAGTATTGCCTTCAAAACGTTAGCAGTATGCGCTGGTGCTCCAACGTGTTGGTAAAACATGTCCGTTCGATTATGGACAGGGATCTCCTCTATTAGATCTGGCAGTGTATTGTCCAAAAAGTGCGCATAAATTTCACAATTCAGCACTAGCAGCAAAATAAATGGTCCTACTGAATGGTTGCCGACGATACCAGCCCAGATATTGACACTGAATCTCTGCTGGAACGAGGTCACCTTCGTCCTGTGTGGGTTAGTTTCTGACCAGGTATGGAGCTTATGGAAGTTTCTGATACCATCTCTGGTGAATTGAGATTCATCCGTCCACAGAATTCTGTCCAGAAATGCCCTGTCGTCAATGTCGCGTTCCAGAAGCCAAGTGCTTAATTCCAGTCTTCTCTCGGATTCTCCTTCCATGTTCCTGGACTGAGTTATGGTGATATGGACGTAATCCCTCTCGATGAAGAACCCTCCAAAACTTAGATGAAGATAATCCTAATCGTCTCGCGACTCGTCTCGTGCGCGTCTCAGGGTCTTGCCTCACGATGGTAATTATTTGCTGCTCGACGTTGGCAGAAGTTCCCAAAGTTTTGGGTCGTGTCTCCTTGTCGTGAGAAGTTACACTTCCAGCTTTTCTTAACCTTCGGAAAGTCCGTGTAAATACCTCCTATTGGGATGCTCACCGATTAGGGAATCTGCTTTGATATTCCTGTACAGCCAGTCTCTCGTTTCCGCGTATTCCTCAATAGTAAATTCTACCATTTTTTTATAATTTTTGTTTAAAAGCACCCGTACTCATTGATTTGTTTTTCAACTATGATAGGTATTCTTGCTGAGTAACCCACTTTAACAGCCAAGTCTCCATCAGGTAAGAGTAACAGAATAAGGGTGTGAACTCTGGCTACCACAAGCTAATATGGGCAATAAAACAAAATCTCACTAACTTTTTTATAACTTTTTTGCAGCAATAATTAAAATTAATTACCTGTTAACACAAAACAAACATTTTTAACACTTTATCTTAAAAATTTTTGTTTATTTAAAGAATTTCCTACCTAAAGTGCAGTAAATTAGGTGGTCAGGGATTTCTAAGGATGCCGTTTTTTAATCCTTTGTCTACCTTGCCATACTGCACCTTTTTGGAAAGGTAATAAAATGGCCCATCCAATATAAATAATTACATGAATTTTGGGTGTACTACTTACATGAATTTTGGAGAAAATTTGGGAAAACGCTGAATCTTAGGTAATCAAAATCCATTTTTTTCACTTTTGGAAGTGACTGTACCTGGAAAGGTAGGAGTTTGATCAACATTTTTGAAAAGGTCGCTGGGATAGTTCGAAAAGGTCGCTGGATTAGTTTTGTAGCGTTTGTTTGATGCCGCTGTGTTGAGTTGATCAAAAGATAAAAATAAAAGGGTAATGTGCGCAATATGAACACTGAAATTTATTAATCACCCTGTAACTCCCAAACGGTTGAGATTGCCCCCCCCCCCCCCCCTGCCAAACAAGTTTTTCTTTGCCTAGGTGAGATCTATCATTTAAACTCGTATTGACCTCTAGAAATGATACCCTAAACAGGGTGTTTCTGATATGACGTGCCAAAATGAGTGGGGTGATAGATCTCTAGACAAACAAAAAATTGTATGGCAGGGAGTTACAGGGTGATTCATACATTTCAGTTTTTCATGGTATGCACATTACTCTTTTATTTTTATCTCTTGATCTATCCAATACAGCCACATCAAACAAACACTAAAAAACTACTATCTGAATGAACTTTCCTAAATGATCAACAATGTTAATCTAACTCCTATCATTGCAGGTACAGTCACTTCCAAAAGTGAAAAAAAATTATTTGCAATTACCTAAAATTCAGCATTTTCTCAATTTTTTCCGAAATTCATGTAATTAGTATACCTCTTTTTTATTTTTATTCGATTGCCCATTCTTATTACCTTGCCATAGACATAGGATTAGAAAAACCGTATCCTTAGAACTCCCTGCGTACCTAATTATTTTATTGCACTTTAGGTAGGAAATTCTTTAAAGAAACAACATTTATAAGATAAAAGGTCGAAAATGTTTGTTTTGGGTTAACAGGTAATTAATTTTAATTATTGCTGCAAAAAAGTTATAAAAATATAGGTGGAATTTTGTTTTATTGCCGATATTAACTTGTGTTAGCTAGAATTCACACCCTTGTATCCTGGCGTTCTCTTACTTGTACCTGATGAAAATTTTGCTATAAAAACGGGTCAGTCAGCAAGAATACCTATCATAGTTGAAAAACAAATCAATAAAAACGGGTGTTTTAAGCAAAAATTATTAAAAAATCGTAGAATTTACATTTCAGGAATACGCGAATAGTATTTACATTTATGGTGCAGTAAACGGAAAAGGAGAATCCCTAACCGGTGAGCACCCTAAAGAGGGGTATTTACACGGACTTTACAAAGGTTAATAGAAACAGAAAGTGCAACTTCACACGACATGGAGACACGACCCGAAACTTTGGGAACTTCTGTCGACGCAAGGCGATTAGGACGGTCTTGGTCTAAGGTTTGGAGGGTTATTCATCGAGGGGGATTACGACCATATCACCATCACCCAGCTCAAGGACTACCTCAAGGAGATTCCGAGAGAAGACTGGAATTTAGCACTTGGCTTCTGGAACGCGACATTGACAACCGGGCGTTTCTGAACCGAATTTTGTGGACGGATGAATCTCAATTCAGCAGGGATGATATCACGAACTTCCGTAACCTCCATACCTGGTCGGAACCTAACCCACACAGGACAAAGGTGACCTTATGCTAGCAGAGACTCAGTGTCAATGTATGGGCTGGTATTATCGGCAACATCTGGTTGGACCATTAATTATACCGCAAGTGCTAAATACTGAAATTTATGCGGAATTTTTGGACAATTCACTGCCAGATCTAATAGTGGAGAACCCTAATCTTAGGGGAATGTTTCACCAATACGATGGAGTACCAGCGTATACTACTAATATTGTGAAGGTAATACTAAGTGAAAAATTTCCAAACCACTGGATTGGACGAGGTGCACCGATTCCTTGGTCTGCTAGATCTCCAGACCTAACCACATTTGACTTTTTCTTGTGGGGAACAATTAAAGATGAAGTTTATTCAAGCTCAATAAACAATAGGGAGGATTTAGTTAGCCGAATTGGGAATGCAGCGACAAAAATACGGGAGAAAAATACGCCTTAAACAGGGACTTAGAAAGAGATCGTTGGAATGCATCCAAAGTGGCGGTAGACATTTTGAAGGGCTTTTGTTACTTATCAAGATTAATTGTAATTACTTTTAAATTTAACAAAAAGAATTTTAGAATTAATTTGAAATTAATTTCTTTAATGTGTTGATTTTTATAATACTCTCCGATAGGATTTCTACGTATAAATTTCTTTACATGAACATGTTGCACCTTTTTTGGAGAGGTAATAAGATGGGCATAATAAAAATAAAATAGGGTGTACTAATAACAGGAATTTTGGAGAAAATTTGGAAAAATGCTGAACTTTAGGTAATCTCAAACCATTTTTTTACTTTTGGAAGTGACTGTACCTGTAATGATATGAGTTATATTAACATTTATTTATTTAAGCTTAATACAAGCTATTACATAATAATACATACTACAATTACAAGCTATAACATAATACTAATACTACAAGCTATAATAAATTATGACATAATAAAGATATTAGATACGGGCTGGAAGGAAGAAGAATTAAGAAAGGCGATCAAGATGGGCAAGATGGGATTGTTGACAATTTTTAAAAGGTCATTCAGATAGTAGTTTTTAAGCGTTTATTTGATGTGGCTGTGTTGGATAGATTAAGAGATAAAAATAAAAGAGAAATGTTCATAAAATGAAAAACTATAATTTATGAATCACCCTGTAACTCCCAAACGGTTGAGATTGCCCCCCCCCTGCCATACAATTTTTTGTTTGTATACTTGAAATCTATCACCCCACCCATTTTGGCACGTCATATCTGAAACACCCTGTATAGCTATGGACCGTTCGTATGCTATTTCATTTTTAGACAACTTTTGTTGCCAGTAGTGGAAAACCTTGTTTGCTTGCATTTTTATTTACAGTATTTTCCTAACACTGTCAAGGCAAAAAAAATCATTATTATAAAGAGAGTAAATTGCCTTCCCTGAAATTATTTTTTGTGATATACAATTTCCCTGTACTCCTCGTATTTCTTAAAATAACATTTAGAAATAAATGGTTATTTTCCTCTGGATTGTGCTTAACCAGAATGAGAGCGGAGATATGTTGCTGTAAATTTGTCTTTTTCTATTACATGTGCTTTCTTGTTGTGACTGTGACACCAACATAAGGACGCAATTGTATTTTCTGGCGGCAATTTAAAATCGAGACTGAAAATTTACACACATGTTCGAAGCGGTCAGTGGGCATCGAATATTTTGCAGGAGGTGTCTTCTTGTGTTGCTGAAATTTTGAGCATTGACAGGCCACACGCAACGTTCAGGGTTACTCGTTTCGAAGCCTTGATTCCAGGATGAGATAACTGCTGGAGTCTAGAAATTATCAAAGGCTGGAACTTCTTGGGATTTCAGGCCCGATTCTATCAGTTGAAACGGCAAGCAATTTAATGTTAAGAGTGCTCGTACCGCATTCCCTCTCTTTAGTTCTCGAGCCATTCTGTTCCTATATTTGACAGTTCATAGTGCTTTATTCAATGTCTCTACGTAAGCCTTCAATTCAGACTGCAAAATTTTATTCGCTAATACAAAGTTGATACCTTTATCCCTGTATATATTTGAAACGTTTCCTCGTCAACTTACAAAGCGTTTAAATGCTACTAAAAATGCTTGCGCCTACTAAAAATGCTTGGTACTTACAGTACCAAAAAGAATAGCCTTTGTTTCTAAGCAATCGAAGACTGAGATTTACCCTTTATATGTTTTACCTCTACCATTGAAATCTCATATAGTTAAACGTCCTGTATAGTGAACTCCGGTATTGTTAAAAGGTTTTTTTGCGGTCACAATTGGGGCTGAAAGACCCCTATTATTATTTGCCCGAAACCTGTTAATTTTAGTACAGTGTTATGGGTCTGATAATTTTTTACGCGCATTTAGCTTTGGCTATAAATCTAATGAAATCTGCTATGATTCTAATTAGTTTTAAGAAACTAGAATACTTTGTTAATAAAGTTACTCTAAATTTACCTTTACCTTCAATGATGGCAGCGATAGTCGACGTTCTGTCCTCTTCTGTAATTGCAATGTGAGTTTAAATTGTAAGAATTTCTAATTTTGTATTGAACTTTTAATCTCCGACCAATTCTCTACCTCCTCTCTAAAACCAACTTATCAAAATACCATCAAAAGTTCCATTAAAGTTTTTTTTGTAAAAATGATTGGACTGGACTTAATATATCCTCAGTTTCCACGTCCATGGAAACTTACTCATTGTCAGCCGATACCTGAAAGAGGAGAGGCATGCGACTCCTGAAAGTACAGAACAATTGCACTCTCTACGGTTTTATTTAAGATTGTTGAATCAGTCCTCAACTCTCAGATGATAATATATCTAGAAAATAATCATCACTTACTGCTCAACAGGAGACTTATTAACTGTTCTGACGGAGCCTTGGAGTCATTGTCTCCATAATTTGGAAGAGTCCAAAATTGTCGCTCTTGATATTTGAAAGATTCTTGATAGAGTCCGCAGATACATGGGAAACTGGAAAATAACATGATTGTAGGAGCAGTCTGTATGGGTACCCCACAGGTCGGCGTTCTACACCCTTTGCTCTGTCGGTTAGTTGTTGATAAGGTTCTGAGGTTACTAGAGAGCACCAGAATAAAAGTGTTAGCTTACGCGGACGACGTGGTCGTACTGGTATCAGGGAAGTTCTTGAGCACCATAAGCAAACTAACTGAGAGAGCTCTGTTCATTATACATAGATGGGAAAATGAAAGCGGCTAGTAGCCAATGCCTAGAGGATTAAATTGGTGCACAGGGAGAAGATGAATTGAACGCTTTGAGCCACACAAGCTTAACCGTAAAGACCAAAGTAAAATATTTGTGAAGAGCCAAAGGGATTGAGATTTTCTTTATTAGAAACGCCGCTCTTTTCAAGAAAATTATATTTCTTGCTCCGCTCGAGTTTTGAACAGTTTGTTTTGAATTTTTTCATTTGTGAATTATTTTACTCCAAACTAAACTGGGGCATCAACACTGAGGATCGCCTGAAAAAGTCTTCAATAACGTTATATGCAATCAAAAACCCTAGGGAAGAAATGGGAAATTGGCCTCCGTAAAGTCCATTGGATGAATGCGTGGATTGTGAGCCCAATCCTGCATCCTGGTTTGGTGGGGTGCTCTTGAAAACAACTGTAACCTTAGAAAGCCGCCCAAAGTCCAAAGACTCCCTTGTTTGAGCATGTCAGGAGCGATGCGTACAACGCCAACTGCCGCATTGAAGCCAGTGCACCATTTTCCCCCACTGGACATCCACTGTAAGAGTACAGCTGCTCGCAATGCCAGTATACTGAAGGAATTCAACTAATATCTTACTTGAGAGATTATTTGCAGGCGATTATTATGCAGGTACAGTCAGGGCTGTACCGTCCCTACAATAAGATTCGAGATAGCTTTCTCTACTAGAATACCTAGCAGATAAGAGTGGGAAGGTTGTCTTTGCCGGCCAATGCCTGTTATACCTTCATGAGGTGGAAGTTTTCTCCGACTGACCCAGCGACTTGTGGATCACTGAAGTGTATTTCAAGTAGAGGTCCTGGCCATCGAAAGGGCGATAAGAGTACTGATGTCACACAAGGACCCGCAAGGGCACAGTGAAATGTACTTGTATAGCGACCATTAAGTCGCTTGACTCAAAGACGATCAAATCACTGCTATTGCGCAGTGATTTGGACCGGTCTCCAAAGCTTGGAGGCTTTACACAAGATGATGTTCCGCTGAATACCAGGTCATAGAGATGTTACTGGAAACGAGGCGGTCGATGTTCTGGCCAAAAGAAGGTTTGAAATTGAACGCTTCACAAGTGGACAGATGAACCGGACAGCCTCTAATTTCAATAAAAAGAGAGGTCGACCTAAAAGCTGTTGGGCTTGCCGAGCGCAGGTAGATCGGTCTGACTATCTGTGACGTATCAAGGTGGATGTGGCCAGAGTGAAATGAAATGAGAACAGCGTTTTTACTGAAGGAATTTCCATAACACCACTGCCGTTATAACGGCCTGCCTGTCTTCTTACAGTCATGTGGTCTGCATGCGCATTCCTGCCAACGACTTCTGTCGGGATTGCCTGGTCGAGGAAAAAGTTGAAAGCATTCATAATTTACTTTGCTAATGCTCTGAACTAGCCAGGAGAAGGTTTCAGGCCTTTGGCAAGCACTTTCTTAACGAACTAGAGAAGAGCACCAGCGTGGAGCTGAACCACCTAACCAGATTCCTCATAAGCTGGGGCTGGTTCAACTAATCACTGCATGGTAGTTCTGAAATTAATCCATGTGAGCTTCCATCGTAGTGCTATTACAACGGACCATATAAAGGTCCATGTCAGGCGACTGGCTTACTACCGGGGGCCGCCAGCTAATCTAAGCTAACCTAACAATCTCTGAGAGCATTGACTAGCTGGAGCATCGACGGAATGTCGGTTGTCTCTCACTCTTTTATCAATGTTTCCATGGCCATTGTACTAACGAAAGCTAGTCCCATTCCTTGTACGCACATCACAACGCGTAACGTACTCTATCATCAAATTTTCGGGAATCTTTTCTAAGCCGAAAAACACGAATGTGTACCAGTTTATCATCTTATGTTTTTTCCTGGTGTTATAAGCCCGAAACTTTCAAACGAGTCGTACATAGATACTTCTTTCACTCAACATCTTAACACATTTCCCTTACTCTTAATTCCTATCCTGACAAGGCTGTAATTTAGCATCATAGAGCATTCCCTGAGCTTTGGCGTTATCATAAAAAAATCGTGATGGAGAAACCATCTTTTATACTCGTACATTGCCAACAAGTTATGTATAAAGTGAAACAAAAACAGAAAGCAGAAGAAATTAAGATCACGGTCAAGAGCCTTTAAGAAGTGAATGTATTCTTTGTAGTTCCCGTTTACCCGATTCGAGACAACGGTTGCTTCTGCATCTACAATTTGAAGTGTATTCCGAACCTCCTACATTACTTTGCAACCCCCAATGGTATTTTTATGGTAACCTGTTTCGTTAGGAAACAACCATGGGTCGCCGCCAGTGGGGTTTGAACCTGGTACTCGGCTGGAAGGCCGACACGTTATCATTTACTCCACCGAGATGCTAATTCGACTTGAATATGTTACCAGAATCTCGATATTTGGAAGGACGGTATGTATTCATTGCCAACTAACTTTCAAAGTAACATTAAGATAAACTAATTTTACACCTGAGAAGCAAGGAAGCGTTACTAATGAATGTCAGTACTGGAATTGTCACAAACAACATATTTCTTTGAACAGGCACTAAGTCTTCATACAAGTAGCTTGGCAGTAATTCTTTACCTAAAACCATAAAACTCTTCTAGAAATTAAAGAGACAACTTAGACGAATGGTACTGTCTGCCATTGGAAATTAATCCCATGCATCTCCACCGCCGATTAAATGACACAACGGCATGTGCCTGTGGTGGGCAGGGAATAACTTAGTATATAACGAAAACTCTTATTCACGAGAAAAGAACATAAAAGAATAGTTAAAAGAACACTTCTGCTCTTTAATGTTCAACCTGTCCGAGAATCCTTGTATCCTCACTGATGGGTAGCCGACTATTAATAGCTATCGCAAACAGAGCATCCTCGTTCCAATAGAAAGCTGTGGTCCAGAGCGGGTTAGTCTCATAGGAGTCCTTCGGTAACCTCTTTGATTACATTGTTTGTTAGGAGAATTAAAATCCCCCAGAGATCAATAAAAATTAGTCTCACGTTCGAGATAACAGTTCCGAAGGACAGTGGAATGAGGTTTTAACCGGTGAACCTTCAATGCAAAAAAGGAATACCGTCTACAAGCGAGAACTATCCCAGTGGGCATTGGAAAAGCTGTTTATTTCTGACAATGCAATGATAGATTGTACCATAGGTTTCTGTTCAAAAAGAAGAGGACCAAATTCTACATAACGTTGCTTTTAAGTACTAGATCGTGAAAGCTTCTAGTATTAATTGATTTGTATTTGTTTCGAGAATTTCTGAAAAGAGGTCCTCAGATCTTTATTTTAATAGCAAACATATACAATTAAAGCAAAAGTCAGATGCTTAGAATATAAAACTAAATAGGAATGGTGCTAGCGTGAGTGTGTGCCGTGTACATGAGTGTATTTTTTCATGTGGAAAAAGAATATCCAAGGGAAAGTAAGATGCAAAAAAATACAAAGAGCTAATTCGTCAACAGTATTTTAAAGGAAAATCCGTGCTGTAATTCAAAAGTGTTTCATATTACCAGTTGCAGTTGTATTGTGGACAGTTAGTGTGTTAATTAAATTATAAACAGTGTATAGTTTCCTTTAGAATCATAAGTGCAGTGTGCGGTGTACTATCCTGTCGTAATATCTCCAAATCTCAAAGAAGAAAGTCTTTTCTCAGTGAAGTCACTATTTAGATAGCTCATTAATAATGTCAGTGTAATGCTGCGATGATAAATTTGTAAATTGACGTAAATTTGAATCTAATGAATTTTTATGTTACCGGCGGATTAAAAAAAAATGTTCAACACTCGTGGAAGCTTAGCGTATATCGATATCTTTCAAAATAGAATTTAGTGTGCGCTATTTTTTTTATGGGACTTAGATCTAGAGAGTTTGAAAAATTATCAAACTGCTTTGGAGTTCTGTACAGTAAACACTCTTTTACAATTTCAGCGGTAAGTTTTGGGTCGTTGTCTTATTGAAATATCCATGATAGACACAAATCCAATTTTTGAACACTGGGTTGAAGATTTGTGTGTCATATATAGATAATCCTTCTCATTCATTGTATTTTCAACAAATACAAGATACCGACCGCTACCGCCTCCATACATTACCAGACCATTACACCCCCCCCCCCCATGTTTGACAGTACGTACCAAATTCTTTACCTCGAAAGCACAGTTCTTTTTTCTTCAAATCTTTTGTATTTTCTGTCTTAAGATTTCGAATTTGGTCTCGTCCGAGAACAACACATTCCTCCAGAAGGAAAAGTGTCGATCTTTGTTCTTTTGCGCATATTGAAAACGCTTTTTTTATTAACTTTTGAAATTAGTGAAATGCTCTGCGCACTAGGGATGATTCTCGATACATCGATGTTCGGAGCCTCATTATCGATGTTTTAACATCGATGTTGAAGAATGTAGAATATCGCACAATCGATGTTAAGAACAGAACATCGACTTTCGATGTTGGTATAAAGAACCGACGCGTACTTAATTTAATATTTTGAATTTTTTTTTTTAAATTGAAGACTAACATTTCTTGCCAATTATAGGAGAATGAAACCTACCTTTATATAAAAACAAAATCAAATAAATAAAAAACTGACAAAATCAGAAAAAGAGATTATATAAAACAAGCTTGCAATGCAATTTGAATAGTCAACTTGTTCTGCCTCAGTTTTTTTTCAAGGGATGTAAAGGAAGTCATAATCGATGTAAAGGAAGTCATAATTCTTGAGAGAGCGATAAGAAAATAAAATATTGAAATACCTAAGTAGCTCCGAGGAATTAATTGTACAGAATCCCAGAGCCGTTTTCATCTAACGTGTCCATGGAAAGAAGCTTAAGCCTATTCCTTGGGAGGCAATATATATTCTTGGACGGCTACGAAAGGCATATCTAAGAAACCTTCGAACCGATTACTATGAGCAGAATAAAATGATGGCAAAATCGTCACTAGATCATCTCAACCCAAATCGGCATTTGCCTTATTAACCATGTACGAAATGTGGTGATCAAAGAAAAGATTTGAGTTAAAATTTACACCTAAGTCTTCTGTACTATCAAATTTGGACAATAAGATAACATTAATATAATAATTATGACGTGTATTGTTGAATTTAAGAGACAATAATTCGTACTTGCCTGTTCAGACAAAAGAAATTATCGGAAGACCAAGAGTGGAAGGTATTCAAGTCTGAATTAATCAAAGCACAGTCGTCAATAGAGGTAGTGCGCAATATTTCTGCATCGTTAATATAACATAAGATTATTGTGTGAGGCAAAAATAGCTGTAAGTCATTAATATAAATGTTAAATAATAACAGTACTAAATTTCAACCCTGCGGTACCACAGATGTATTATAAATGACATCAGATAACATACTGCGGAGGGAAACACGTTGTATACCGTCAGACAGGTAAGAACTAACCCAATTTACAAAAGGTACCCGAAAACCTAATGCTATCAAATATCTTACTAAAATCTGTAACTAAAATATGTAGATACAGTCGACTTGCTTACCTATTTTAACAAAACTCTAATAAATTTGCAGTTGTAGACTTTTAAAAAGTCATGTTGGAAGGCACCCACAAAACAAATGAAACACATATAATTGGCTTAAGGCAGTATTCTACTTTGAAACTTTGAAACAATCGAATTTTTGTTACATTTTTCCAAAGTAAATATATTCAAGAATATTCTCTCAAAATTTTCAAAAGATTAAAGCAGTCTAAGTATACCTAATTTTCCGCCCCTCAAACGTAACTATAATATTTCAGCTCGTTAATTCGAACGCTGACTTTGAACGCGTTTATCTCAAAACTACTTTTTTACACCGCTTGTTGCAAAATTTCCGAAAGTGCTAAACCGATTGTTATAATAATTTAACCATATATTCTGCACACATATAACAACCCAGGGCTGAACTAGGATTATTTAAAAATTTTGATTTTTACTATTTTACTAGTAAAACATTGAATCTAAAAATTTCAAATTTTTCTGTTTTAGATAGCACATTTTTAAAATTTTACAACAGCGCAGACCCAGCTACAAATCGAAGCGTTGTATTTAAATGGTGTTTTTGTGCGTTAAAAGTGCATAAAATATATAAAAAACATTTTTTTAATATATTTTAATAGTGTGTTTATTAAGCCTAATAAACTCTACATCAATATCTTCATTCGTAATCTCATAAAAATAGCCTTTTTTTCGAGCGCCCAAAGACCTTGCAAACTCTACATAGATTGACAACAGGTCGATAGTTAGTTACATCGTGCCTATCGACCAGCTCATAGGGCGGAAAAATCATCGAGTTTCCATTGAAGACGTGGTTAAATGCAAGTTCGATTGCATGTTAAGTTAACAACCACCTCTATATTGTAACGTAAATGGGGCTCTTCGGGCTCGACGGACTAATTAAGACACTTATTTTCAATCACGAATGTTCACAATTTTATTCACTTAACTTAATTAGTTCGTATAACAACTTCCTTTACACGTTTTCTTCACAATTATCTGTTTCGCTTTACTTATTTACACTTATCTCTTCACTGGTTAAAATACAACTGACTAACTAGGCTGCTACTCAGCCCTATTCTTACTACTAAGCTTAATGCTAGAAAGTTCAGCAACTTAGTTCTAGCAATTTCCGTTATTAATTTTCATTACACTAAGTCACTACAGCTTCGGGTCGGTCTTGACTTCATACGGCATCCCGAACAGTTGTATTTCCTTGGTATCGCTTTAATCCGTAAATATGCACAATCATCTTTTTCTCTTTCGGTTCCCGCTGTATCCTGTAGACCACATCGTTGATGTGCGTAAGAATCTTGTAGGGTCTCCCCACTGCTGCTGATGCTTCCTTTTCGTCGTCGTGGGTTGAATAGCCAGACGAGGTCTCCTTCCCTGAATCCGCTAGAATTAGCTCTGATGTCGTATAGTGTTTTCATTCTATCGCTGGATGTCTTGACGTTCTTTCTTGCCAGCACACGTCTTGAGAAAGTTATTATTCACTTTCTCTGTTAGAATATCATCGTTTATTAATATGCAATATGATCTCGGTCCATAACAATGAATTGTTCACAGCGTGTGATTAGGTTAGTGGGGGTAGTAGTGGTATTCGTTTGTATATTTTCCATCATACGTCAAAAACTATGCGATATAAAAGGAAATGATACTATGTATATTTTATAATGCGCAAATGAAGCCCTTTCATATGATACCTCTTTGAACAGTAACCCTGCATTAGCACGTGGAAAGCATTATTTAAAGGCAGTGTCTATTTACCACCCTCAAATTTCCGTGTAATTCCCGTGTAAACGGAAGTACACGGAAATAAACGGAAAGTACGTCAAATTTTTATTAGACTTTCTGGTTGTTTCAGGCTTTTAGTTGCTTTATTAACTTGGGAATGGGGGGGGGGGCTATCGCCCCCTTTCCTCAGCTGGTTTGTATGTAGAACAGGCTATGATAAACTATTACAATGGAACTGACTATTTGCACTTATCGTGTACTTACGTGTACTTCCGTGTATTTACGTGTACACGGATATTACAAGGCAAATTGGGAGTGGTAAATAGACACTTCCTTATTTAAAAGTATTTCAAATTTCAAGTCGATAGCATAAGTAGTTGCTGAAATAAACAGCTGTGACAGACAGGCAGAGAGACGCAGTTGCTCCATAACATTTTCTTTTTTTACCATTTTGGTTTGAAACCCTAAAAATTATTAAGGTACAAAATACAAATTACTCGTGCTTAAGAGTGGGGCGGAGGGAGAGGAGGTCTGGATTCTTGTGCAATGATTTGAGGTAACAGATTTCAGAGTAATTTTTCTAGGTATTGACGAATGTTAATATCATGTTTGGTGTGGACCCCTTTTTAAAATGTTTGAGCTACGGGTGATTAATGGAAGGTTAGTCCGTGGTACTTGGTGTGGGGTAGGTGGTATGGAGTTGGTTGAGTGGAGTGAGTGGGTTTACAAACTATGTATATCACCGTTTCGTACTCACTAACATATGAAACCTGCCATGATTATGATGACGTAACGGAAGGTTTAAAAAGAATTATATGATTGTCAAAAGGTACGAGTAGTACTCGCTAACTTTGGCATGTGTTCTTAATTTTAATTTATGGCGTAAGATAATTGTCAACATAAATACTGTATGGTGGTCTAATTTTCAAACAAAGCAAAGAGAACTTTGGCTATAGAATCTTAAAGCGCTCCGCACACCAATATGTATTCATCCTTCAGTTTCAGTGCTTTTTTCATTTTTCTCAACTTTTTACGGCCGCTTATTTGATTAATAGACTTTTCTTATTTAGGCGTCGAAGTGTATTAGCATTTTAATCTAGTCTCTGTAATTTTAAGTTCGATTCAAATTTATAATATTTATACATATTTATTACTTTTCGGTGTTTTCCAAAGAGAAACATGTACTGGACATGTCATACCATAGTTGCACATTCGGAGAAATGTCCAGAAACGAACAATTTTCTACTACAATTTTTAAATTACCAAACTTAAACTCCAATGAAAAGTTCATTAACCTTTTCTTTATAACTCTTCTTTGGCTGTATTATCATCAAGAAATTATATCGGTTTATATGTCCAAATATCAGAGCGTCAAGATTGGTACGACTAAATTTGTCTTACAGGATTGTAAACCTGATTTTGTTCGTAATTTTGCGAAAATTTTGTAAATTTCGAAATCATATAATTTAAACCGAGGTTTTGTTCAAAAATATGTTACGTTAATTTTTTTCCTGCCATTATATTCTTCGGCTATGTCCTGAAAGTAAAATGCATGATAAGGGACCAAGAGAACCAAAGTTATTTTTACTTACCTGTACAGTATGTTGTCCTGAAATTCCAATAGTGAAATGGTGCTGGAAATGATTTTTGGTTAATTAGAGATAAATAAGGCAATCATTGAATACTTACCTGGTAAAGAAGAAGTGGCTCTCTATCTTCTCGTTCAAGGAATAAATTTTAAATAGGAACCCTAGGCCCATTTTGGTTAGTTCCTGCGATTATTACCAACCCTAGGCTACCTCTGGTAAGCACTTTTCGTCTTCACCTGTTAAGATGACTTGAAAAGGTAATTTTAAGAATTATTAATGAAGAAAGTACGAATTTAATATAGTTTTCACTTACTTACGTAATTGGATTCTGCAAAGATAAATATTTTTAGCATTAACGACTTATTCTAATTTGGATAAATTTAATCATTAGCATTTGTGTAACCCTGATAATTAGCTAAGGTTTTGGACCAGATAAAAGGGATTTTTAAAGCATAAGGATGTCCTACATAAGTACATTTGATTTAGTTTAACAAAATAAAATAATAAAATAGGACTAGGCTTAGATTATTATTCGCATTTTGGAAAAATTATAAAATTCACTTAGGATTTATTAGACTGAATAAAATGTTAAATTGATATCCTAAAGGTAGTTAGTTGCGAAAAAGTTTAAGAAAAACATATTATCTATTGAAATTAGCGAAAAAAATAAATAATGAAGTGATTTATTGGATTACAGCATTTAGTTTTGTTTGTTTTGAACCAAGTAAAGAAATGTATAAAGGAAAGGCGAAAAATATAACGAATTATGTAAATCTCCAGAAGATAATTACTTGAGTCATGAATCTTTGATCTGGACGGTTGTGTATTTAAAGTGTTTGCTATAAATTGTAAAATATTTGAATAAAAGCAAGAATTTCGTAAAGCAAGTGTATCAATTTGATTGCTTGGTGATATTGTTTGATACTGCAGTGAGAATCAACAATTTATCCTAAAATAAAGTTTGTAAATCTAATTTGAATTATTTAAATTTAATAGCAGTGAAGTGACATCAATAAACATATGCATGTAGGTTATCATGACATGTCCATGTAGTGCAAATGTGGACGATAACTTCAAAGTAGGAAATGTACTGCTTACCGAATCGGTTATGTAATGGTTATTTTTAAGGTCTACCTATTATATTCCTCACTCCAGAATCGATTACTTTTATTATCCGATGTACTCATACCCGCGTATGCACTTACATTTTGAATTACATAGAATGCCTTGCAGTACCGATGGATGGTAATCACTGCATGCTTGAAATACTATATGCGAGACGAGTAGATACTTACAGCTAGAATTACTAAGAATACCTTATTTTATCGATAGAAAGGAACCTCTTAAAGGTTTAATTACTTTTCTTGTATGGGATATTTTGTGAGAATTGGTAATTGTTAAGTAATCACTGAAAAGATAGATCCATTACAAAGAATCGCTTCGACACTAAATAAACGGTAATTGTGAACGATTGATTATACGCATAAGTCTTTTCATTCTCACATAGCATATTTTTAAAAAAAAAAGTTGAACCGACTTCACAAAAAGCGCTTAAAAGCATAACATAATTTTAAATTTTATATCTATTATGATTTTGAAGTTGGTGCAAATTAAACAAACCAAACAACAACTACGAAATATTTATAATCCTCCATCCTTATGATCTCGTGAGCTGAAATGTTTGGATAGTTATATATAGTCCTTAAATTGTGGTTGGGTAGTACTTTTGTTTGTATGATTTGCACCGACTACAAAATTTCGTAATAGATATAAAATTAAAAATTATTTTATGCTTTTTAATGATTTTTGTGAAATCGGTTCAACTTTATTTTTCAAAAACTGTTTTATTTATTTACTTATTATCGTCTTCATATATATGATTCCAAGAATGCTGTTCGTACGAACAGAGCAATTTTAAAAGTTGCAGAGGTAGAGCACTCTAAAGAATTGAATCAGAATTATTCAAATCTGGCAACGTATTGAGAAACTAGTCACGGCCACCCTTTTATATTGTCACCATAGAAAATTCTTATCATGACACTAGTGCGCCACCGTACTCTATACAGTAAGAGATAATTATCGTAGTCAGAGAATCATCGTAGTCACTCTAGCTACAAAATCGTTATTATTTATCAATCAGGAACAGAATCAAAATAATCGAAATCGGTCTATGTCTTACGAAGCTAGACGATGCCCCTCCTCCAACTCACCACAAGACAAAAATTTTGTCAGAATACAAATATATACTCTATGCAATCAGAATCATCTAAATCAGTCCACGCGTTACAAAGTTAGGTAATCGCTCTCCAACCCTAGGTCAACAGTTTTCCACATAGTAGCAATTGGGTATCATACTGTACACAACAGAAATTAAGAAATTTAATAACGCCCCCTCCGCACATCACCCCAACCCTTAAATTGTTGTGGTGTGCCAGTGGGGCAACATATTCTACACATTAAAAGAATAATGCAAATCGGTCCACATATTACGAAGTTAGCCTGCCCCTCCCCCACCACTACCCTATTGCAAAAGTTACCTGCATATTACCAATGGGGAAATATACTCTAAATAACATAAAAAGAATCATCTAAATCTGTTTACGCGTTTACAAGTTGACATACAACCCCGGAACTAATAGGCGAACATACTCTATACATCAGAAAAATAATCATCTAACTCTCGCCCTCTTCCCACCCCACTCCAGGAACATATTGTTTCATTATTAGCAACGGGGGACCACACTCTATACAGCAACAAAATAACCATCCAAATCAGTCCCCGCATTACGAAGTTAGGTTTCACCATACCCCCCCCCCCCCCCCTCATCCTACCAACATTACAAATGTGTTGACATGGGTCCAATCGGGGAACATACTCTACCCGACAAATAAAGAATCATCCAAATTGGTTCACGCGTTATGAAGTTAGACTGGTACAGTACCAATGCCACCAATTTTGTAAACATCTTGCAAGGGTAATCGCAAAGGTTTATCAGTTGGGCGCTCTGGTGGCAATATGGCATCCAAAGCATCCAAGCGATCAAAGTTTTACCCTCAACCTTTTCTTCCTTGTTTTCGACACTCCAACTTGTTATCGCCATGCCATCTTGATATTTTCTTCATGTACAATGAGACTTTCTTCTTGATTTCCTCATACCGAGGCCCACTATATGGTGGTTCAGTTGAACCCATCTTCTTAATACCAACAATCAATTGTTTTACACCCAAAGTAAAAGCAAGCAAAGCATGTTCACGAGTTTGTCCGTTCTTAGAAATGCCAGCTTCAAATTCCCCTGTTCCTGCTACAATTAGTACAGCACAATCAGTTTGAGATGTTCCCATGATCATATGTTTAATGAATGTCTAGGAGTATCCATAATAGTCATATAATAATATTGGCTGTCTCGAATTTCCATAACGCTATATCAATAGTGATACCACGTTCACGATAAACTATCAATTTATCTAAGACCCAAGCATATTTAAAGTATCCTTTTCCCATTTCTTTTAGTAACGCTACCAGGGAAAATTTATTTCCAATTCTAAGTAGGGAACGTTTACTTAACTCCCCCTTCACGTCTTGAACACGTAAATCCTTCAATTTGCGCCCCTTATTCAGTTTAGCTGCACTATTTCACTTTAATTTCACAATCACACACTTTTTTTTGTAAGTTCACTATTTAGTCTTTCTTAATAAATCCCACTTCTGACACCAATTGCAACGTAAATGGGGCACTTCGGGCTTGGCGGATTAATTAAGACACTTATTTTCAATCACAATTTTATTCACTTGAACAAAAGAAACCCAAATAAAAGTTTTTTGTTACCGAGTCACTGTGAAACATACTGTCAGGAAGGTCATCTCCGACGAGATTGCAGGAAGCAAAGGAGATGAACCTTTTGACACAAGGAGGACTGGTTGTGCAAAGGGCAACAGAAGGGAACCAGAAGAAGGATTGAAGAGAGGTAACGAGGTACCGATCGGAACAACGAAGATAAAGTGCCCCGTCGCAAGTACAGATGCTGGTTCTGTGGTAAAGAATGTCAGCTGCAAAGCGATTGCAGAAGGAAGATCCTTGATCACTTGTCAGAGAAGTACAGTCCAATAAAGGTGCCCGAAACGATGGAGGTGTTTTGAGAGGGCATCGATTGCGAAGCAGCGAGCAGCGAGTGAAAAAATAAATGTCACAAAGTGAAAACGAGTCAGAATCTTGCCGGAAATGCCGATTACAAGACCAATTTGGACATGTACAACATTGAAATGCATCACCAGAGGAGAAGATTGAACCTGTACGAAGACTGACTGTTTTGGCGACATCGAGCCCAGGAATGCGGGAACTACAGAGTATTGATCAAGAATTACAAGATTTAGAGGACGTACTGGAAACTTCAGTAAAAGACGAGCCTGAAACGACCAAGGAGATGCTAACGGTTCATGCCGAAAAAGATGAGATTAGATGAGAGGTAGAATGCATTCAAAGTCTACGTTCTCAACAAGAGTGGCTTTCATGGTGCTACAGGGATCTTTAGCTACACATTAGCCAGCTAGAAGAGAAATGTGCAAATATGCAAGCATAGCGCGAAGAAAGGGCCAACATGAAGGAATTCGAGATAAGTGACCTTAATTGTTTGTTCAAAGAAGAAAAATCCGATGGACGACTAGAGAAGCAGTTGAGATCTGAGGAACAGTTGCCAGAAGATTCAAAGGCCAATGTAAGATTGCTAAAACAGGTGAAAATGTGTAACGGAAACATCTAAAACTAAGTGGCAGTCGTTTCTAGAATTAAGATTTGTGATTTAGACTGCGAAGTGTTTACATGTGATAACGCGAATAGTGAGTTGTATTTTAACCGGTAAAGTGATTAGTTTTAATTGTTAAAGTGAAACGTAATTAGGGCTTCACGGCACCGAGACAAGACCGAGACTCTGGCAGATCTCGGTCTTGGTCTCGCCAAGGTGAAGACGATCTCGCTCTCGTCGCAATCTCGTCGAGATAAAGGCCAGTCTCGGTGCGATCTCGCTCTCGGCAAGATAACAAAAGGGTATTTCGGTGGGATAACGGGGAGCGAGGACAAGTGATATATCTATGTATATATGCATTTTCTTCATATTCCCATCGCCAAAATAAGGTAGCAAAGGCTCTTGTTTGCTATTGGGGATAAAGCGCAAATACATATCTGAAGAAGGAAATAATGTTGAAAGAAGCGATTGAGGAAAGCAGTGTATACTTATATGCCCCATAAATCACACAATTGAAATTTTTCGGAGCGACATAAAAGCTGAAACAACTAAAAAAAATTATCCACAATAAAATAATAAAAACTAATATCTCGTCCACTCTCGTCACCTCAATCTCGCTCTCGGTATCGCACTGTTAACAATGATATCGGTCTCGCTGCCGGTCTCGGTATCGTGTCGAGACCGATACCGGCAGCAAGAATTATCTCGAGTATCGTGAAGCCCAAAACGTAATATTGTGAAGAAATATTGGCAAGAAAATTGTGCAACGAATTAATGAAGTGAATAACAATTTTGAACATTTGTGACTGTAAATAAGTGTCTTTATTAATCTGCCGATCCCGAAGAGCCCCATTTACGTTACAATATATGTTATTTTGACGAAAGCATTTGTTTTGGTGAATTTCGTTTCAGCCATGATCGCGGACTCTAAAATCGCGTGGCACCCGAAAAATCATGCTATCTACAACCCTTCCTCCACAGAGCTAGCATAATTTAAATGCTTAAAGGAAGCATATAAAAGCTAATCCTGCAAATCAGGTAATTTTGGTCAGTACTTACACACCATAAAAGTAAGTAGATTGTTACTTGAGACCTTCTTCATTTTCAAGATTTACTTAGCCATAAAATCTTTTTTCGTTTAGAAGCTATATATTTTAGAAACATTAGACCTGCCCATACTTTCTCCCGGCGCGCTAGGCATAAGCACGTTTTGCCTGTATGTCCAGTCGGGGCCTATAATTCATTCAAGTCAAGGTCAAATACATATATATTCAGCTTTCGTATGATGTCTTTCTGTTCCAACAAATCTTGCAATGCATTCGCAAAAATTGGACAACTGATTGCAGATGCTAAAAAAACGTACAGTCTCGAATCAGCTAGGCAATCTGTCTTGCTTTAATAAATTATGCATCGGAAATTCTTGCATTAGGAAAGTTCTTTAAGGTAAGTCTTATTTACTTCTAAATAAAAGTCAAATTACATAAAATTTGTCTGAGAGCACTCGGCCATGAAAGGCATTGTTCCATGTCAAAATCAAACTCAATAAACGCCACCACAAATAAATGTCAATGCAACCCTCAAAAGATTTTTCAGCATCAAATAAATCCTCCTCTTTTACGTATTTGACACCCAATGACCCGAAAAGGATATCTGGTCCGAAAGGGTAACAAGTTCATCTTCGAAACCATCAATCAAAATTCGCCAAAGGCTTAGTACAATTCAGCAGACAACAAATAAAAAGTAAAATTAGGCAAAAAAAACCTTCGATCAGATTCCCGGAGACCCAAATGGGGATAATATTAATAGGACCGGGCTAGGATCCTTCACAAACTTGATGTGCTTCAGTGAGTTGTATTCTCTAAATTTCGACAAGCGCATACTGGACCAAGTTGAAAGATATCCCTCCCGAAAAGGGATTTTAATCAATACTTTGCTTGGCATGTGATTCAATTAAAAGTTCGACATTCACTCGATACTTTTTTCTCTGGATTTTACGCGATTGATTGACCCTTTTTCCAAATGAATTACCGCACCATGATATCCTGCTTGGTTCTCTACCGCATCCCGTATCCTTCCTCAATAGTGGACATTGGGTAAATTGCTCGAGTGGAGCTTAGAGGCAACGAGGAAAAGCCATAGCCCTGCAGACTGGTTGACACCTGATTACTCGCGAGTTGAACAATTGCTAATTTAATTAAGACGTCAATAATTGATTTGACTGTTGGAGAATTTCGATAATTCGGCTATATTACAATTAGCTCAGGGGACTTTAGACAAATTGTGGTACAACAAAATTAAAAATTATTTTGCTCTAAGAAGATTTCGGGACGTTTTCATTATGAAAGAATAATAACAACATATTGGGTTATATAACGATTTTCCTTCTACAAGAGTAAATCCTGCTCTAAGACATTATTAGCATATATGTACATACGCTCAAAAGCCAGGGAACGAAATATAATCGCCGCCACCACAAAATAATACAATTTCTTTTAAAGCTTTGAAATTACGAATTTTTTGATTCAGATTTTGACAAATTATTTTCACTAATAATAAATAAACGTTACTAAAAACAGTGGGGAGGGGGGAGCAGACGAGTACGAAGTTCATAGAATTTTTTAAGCAGTTTTTCTTAGATATTCATGTAATAAAAATTTTACATTATAAGACGAGAAATTACTTACAAAATTTCAAAGAATATAGCTCTTATATAATTAGTAGATAAATGAAAGCAATTCTATCGAAATTGGTATTGAAACATCGAGACATTGAAGTCATGGGTTCGTAGAAACTTTAATTAGTGTTGTTTTAAGACAAATACGAATTCTTGAAGCGAAATGGAATGGAAATAATAACAAACAGATCTCGCTCTCAAGCTAAAAATCACTTAAAAAAGGTTTGCAATGAAAATAAAGTAGACGATTTCCTAGATGAAAATGCTACAAAAAATCGATAAGTTAAATAAATAACAAAGAAGAGAGACTAGAAACAGTTCGTTAGCAGAGAAGCGGGAATCCTATCTAGTCCAAACGGAAAACTACCAGCCAACCTATTAATGTCTTTCATGATTCCATCGTCAACGAATAAAAGATCTTTCTTTACCAACGAAGCCATAGGAAATGATGTCAAATTAGTAAGCACCTTAAAACTATTATCACATTTATTTTCAAGGAAGGTGGTCGTCACCAAAAAGATTTGCAATGGTCGGAAGATCATTACTTTCGTTATCCCTTTAATTCAGCGAAGGGTATTCATCACCCTTAGAATTCTCAAATCTCCAAAACTGTTTAGAACCGTTACGTTTCCTTCATTTTCTCAATGTAATTATAATATAAGAACTCAAGATCTGACGTCTGTCTCTTTGACATAAATAATATTTTCCAAGCTTTATTCTTGAAGTTTTCTAGATGATTCAATGATTTATCCACCTAAGGGAGGCCAACAATAGGAACACATTTGCGAAAGTCAAGCAAAGAAATTATCATTAAAAGGATTCTCTGCCACATCAAGGTTCCTGATGAATATAATAAGTCATTTATATAAATCAGCTGATGCACTCGCAGGATCAAAGAACAGGGCAATCTGAAGAGCAGGACGAGGAGACGTTTTACAGAGCAGAGGACCTCAACTACGTTTGGGATCACACACAAAACATCCAATTTTCAGTCGGCAGATTAAAATCACCAAAGAGGACCAATTCATGAGATAGATAGATTAGATTAGATTATGACGTAAATATTAGAGAACACTTAGAAATTCTAGATTTTCCGAGTTCCAAAGCTAAATAGTGGAGCATGAAAGGCTGCGCCAAACAGCCCACAAAACTCCACCGCCAACAAGAGCATACGAAAGCGAGGATCACTTCGAAAAACTATGTATTCAAGACCAAAAAGTTCAGCATCAGTAATCCTTCTACAGTGTCAAGTTTTAGTCGGACAGACCATGTCAAAACATAATTTAGCAGAATTAATGTAGAAGTTCGTCGATGAAGTAAGTGATAATGATCTGAGGTCCCAGGTTGGAATCCCACCTGCGGCGGCCCATAGTTGTTTTCTGCTGACAACAGATTACGGTAAATGGGACATGCGGGTCGTAGAGAAAATGAACCCACTTTAAATTGTACCCCACAATGGGTTACGCGAACTCAAGAGAGAGGTATTAAGGTTAGTCGTCGTGGAACAAGCCCCAGTCACATTTCCGTATTAGATATAGAGTCGCTCAAAAGATTTTTGAGAGAACCTTAGAGCCCAAACGATTCCTTGTGATACGATCCCGCGCAATGGCTCCAATAAAACAGATCTCAGCAGAAATGATATCGTCGGACAAAGCATTAGGAACGGACATTTTAAAAGATACGGAGTAGATTCCAGCGTTGCGTAATTTGTCAATGTGCTTGCACGTAATGCTGTCATGTGTTAACCCCAAAGCGAGGCGAGATGTAATGCTTGACGTTATCTGCGGTAGTGTCAGGGTGAACTCTGGAGATAAAAATGCTTCGAACTTCGTCGGAAGCAGCAGGGGGGAGGGTACAAGATATCTATAATGCAGTTGTGCTTATTTACAGTTTTTGCCGCTAGCCGTCACAATATGCGACGCCGAGATGAAAGTCGCTTGCTGGAGATTTTTTTGACAATTAAGGAGGCTGCCTGAAACCACGCCCATAGCCATTGTGCTGCGAAAAGAAGGTTTTCATATCAGATGCGATGGTGGAGATGTAATCAGAGTTCTTAAAAGCGAAAGTTGACTAGGATACCAAATATTCTTGAGCTGCTTCATAGTACACCGAAAATCATCCTTAACCGGCAAAATAGGTCTCTAACAGGTCCCGATGGAAACGGTAGTCAAGCCGCGACTAGCAAGAGTCGCTGTGAGTTGAAAGTTCGATTCGTGAGAAACTGTTCATAAAAATTATGACAGAAGAGCTATTAACATTTTAAGAGACAACTTCAAAAAACAATTTCCTCTCATCAACAGCTTGCGAAGAACATACTGTTCACGAAAAACCAAGTGTCGTTGTTTTACCATTTTAATGTCACAAAAATTATTCACAAATATTTCGGGTTACAGATAACAAACAAATAAAATGAAGAACTGTACAAAAACTTGCAATCTTTAGAATATTGTGTTTTTGGGTTATTTTTGGCACATGTGTCCCTAATGATAGATGAATGCGAAGAGATCGATGACATCGCCGGAAAAATGTTTGGCAGCGAACCCTGTAAATAAGTTCTACTACATCCATTAAAATTCAATCCCAAAAAAAGGAAAATTTTTTAACAATTCAATAATAGTTGACGTAACCCCGAAATGCTAGAAGATATTTCTATTAAACATAAAATTTGTTTATGCGCGAGAGGTGAAAACCTTCCAAAGACACCAGGAGACCCGACTGTCTCTGATAGTGTGAGATTTTTAATAACTAATAACACCTCTCTAGGGATAAAACCTTTTGGTCCCTGCCTTTTCATCTCAGCTAGAGAGACCCCGACTAATCCAGTTTTCTTCCCTCACCTCGATTCCCCGGTTCAGCGAAAGCATTTGCTTATGCGACACCTATCCTATCCTTCCATCCTCCAGCCAATGGTGTCACATCAGCTTTCACCTTCTGCTTGCTAAGGCAGAACACTGATACCCTATGTCCACTGCTGTCTCTTGCTCCTCCAGGCACAGACAGCCAATAAGTATCATCCTCGAGGATGTTCATCTTTTTTAAATGATACCTAAAGTTTCCGTGTCCTGTTAGTAGTGCCGTCGGCCATGTCAGAGCCCTTCGATCCATATCCAGGAACCTTTTCCGTTCAGCATTTCTAGGCGCTACGATCGCCATATTAGCCTGTCTATACGAGCCCGTGTGGTTCCACTATTTCTATTGCTGTCTCGTGGACCACGTCTCCAACGGGCCCTATACCGTGCCACTGCCTAAGGCAGTTAACGGCTTCGAACATTGTCGAGTTACACCACTATCCTCTTACTCCCCACCCGACATTAGCTAGACTGTTTTCAGAGAGGGAGCCATCTCTCATAAGCGTTTCATATTGTCTCTCAATTGCCCTTACTTCGCTTATACTGTCGTAGTCATTTCCAATTCCGGTATCTCTTTTTAAGCAAGCTCCAGGATCCATGCGAAAAGCTGCTGATGGAGCAGTTATTTTCACATATGCATATGCCTAATGCCAGCAAACTCAGCATCAGTGTCGCCAGTGGTGTAGAATATTCTCCCCAATAAACAATTTGATTTCATACCCGAGATATTGCTTGTACACAGGGTGTTTCAGATCTGACGAGCCAAATGAGTGGGGTGATAGATCTCACCTAGTCAAACAAAAAATTGTATGGCAGGGGGGGGGGGCAATCTAAACCGTGTATGAGATACAGGGTGATTCAAAAATGGTATGCACATTAGTCTTTTATTTTTATCTTTTGATCTACCCAGCAAAGCCACATCAAACAAACACTAAAAAACTACTATCTCAATGACCTTTCCAAAATTATCAATAATGTTGATCTAACTCTTACCATTGCAGGTACAGTTACTTACAAAAGTGAAAAAAATGTTTTAAGATAAATGGTCGAAAATGTATGTTTTGTGTTAATTAATTTTAATTATTGCTGCAAAAAGGTTATACAATTTTTAGTTGTGTCCTGCCGTTCTGTTTCTCGTACCTGATGGAAATTTTGCTATAAAAAAGGGTCAGTCAGCAAGAATACCTATCATATTTGAAAAACAAATCAATAAGTACGTGTCTTTTTAAGCAAAAGTTATTAAAAAATAGTGGAATTTACTTTTGAGGAATACGCGGATATTATTTACATTTGTGGTGTAACAGAAGGAATCGAGAGATCGACTGTACTGGAATATCAAAGGAGATTTCCTGATCGGCGAGCATACCAAAGAGGAGTACTTACACAGACTTTCTGAAGGTTAGAGAAACAGGAAGTGTAACTTCACACGTCAGGGAGACACGACCCGAAATTTCGGGTCCGACGCCGAGCTGACATCGAGCAGAAAATTATCACTTTTATGAGGCAAGACCCTGAGACGAGCACGAGGCGAGGCGCAAGACGATTAGGAGTGTCTTTATCTAAGGTTTGGAGGGTTATTCATCGAGAGGGATTACATCCATATCACCATAGCTCAGTCCAAGCACTACTAGAAGAAGATTCCGAGAGAAAACTGGAACTTAACACTTGGCTTCTGGAACGCGACATTGACGGCAGGGCGTTTCTGAACCGAATTCTGTGGACGGATGAATGTCAATTCACCTCCATTCCTGGTCAGAAACTAACCCGCACAGGACAAAGGTGACCTCATTCCAGCAGAGATTCAGTGTCAATGTTTGGGCTGTTATCATCGGCAACCATTTGGTAGGACCATTCATTTTGCCGCAAGTGCTTAATAGTGAAATTTATACGGACTTTTTGGACAATACACTGCCATATCTAACAGAGGAGCTCGCATCGAGGTGCAATGATTCCTTGGCCTGCTAGATCTACAGGCCTTACCCCACTGGACTTTTTCTTATGGGTGACAATGAAGGATGAAGCTTATATAAGCCCTGCTAACTCTAGGGAGGATTTAGGTAGCAGAATTGGGAATGCAGCGACGAAAATACGGGAGAGGCTGGCTGCAATACCCCTTAAACAGGGACTTAGAAGGAGATTGTTGGCATGCATCCAAAGTGGCGGTGGACATTTTGAACAACTTTTGTAACTAATCAAGAATAATTGATTTTTATAATATTCTCCGATAGGATTTCTACGTATAAGTTTTTACATACTTTCCCTACGTAGACATGTTGCACATTTTAGGAAAGGTAATAAAATGGGAAATCCAATAAAATTAAAAAAAAGGTGTACTAATCACATTAATTTCGGAGAAAATTTGGGAAAATGCTGAATTTTAGGTAATTGGAAATCATTTTTTTTCGCTTTTGGAAGTGACTGTACCTGCAATGGTAGGAGTTGGATCAACATTCTTGACAATTTTAGAAAGGTCATTAAGATAGTATTTTTTTAGTGTTTGTTTGATGTCGCTGTATTGGGCAGATCAAAAGATAAAAATAAATGAGTAATATGCATATCATGAAAAACTGAAATTTATGAATCACCCTGTAACTCCTAAACGGTTGAGATTGCCCCCCCCCCCTGCCATACAATTTTTTATTTTTTTTTCCAGGGATACCCTAGAATAGAGACGCTAGTGTTTTGGGATTCTGTTGGTTGCAGGATACAATTAAATCCCGGAGTCTACTTAACTGTTTGAAAATTTTGCTTTCTTGTCACCTTTCAGAAATGACTTGTTTTAAATTGTTTTTGTACTTATTTGATTTTGTTTTTAGAGTAAGTTATTACTAGTAGTAGTCAGAATTTGGCGAATTCGAAATAATTAAATAAATATATCTAATAGGAAAAAAACAAAGTCCGTCAAAATGTAAATAAGTGTAAGTTTTGGGGAATTATGTGTATATATTACCAGAAAAAGGAAATATATATTTACTTAAATATAAGGAAATCTGTTTACGCAGCAAGCATGGAAAACATGAGGTAACTGACCCACTGTCTGCTGACTCCGTAACTAAGGCAAGCAGCGCACCGATCTAATTCCTGAGGTTAACAATAAAACAGCAGAAACCCCGTAACTTTGAGTAACGCTACCAACCCATTATTGCTTAACTTTGCAAATTTATTATCTAATAAATTGAAACATGATTCAACTAATAAAGCAGTTGAAAACCAGCTTCATTGGTATTCAATAACTCAAAATTTATAAATTTTTCTTATGGATGCTTCCTACTAGTGCTCTCTAAACAGAAATTTAGTTTTCCTCGCTATGTGGAGACAGTAGAAGGGATCGTCCGATCGTCGGAAATTCTGAATTACTTTCGTCTGAGTCGGATTATATCAATATACATATATAGGTTTTTTTTAATCTCCTTAAACTATAAGGCAACAAATGCTATGTCTACAATTAAAAAAAAAATATATATATATTTTTGAATTAAGATTCGGTTCACCAATATCGAAAGTCGATATTTTATCATTAACATCGATTGTCGATATTCTATATACTTCTACATCGTTTTTAAAATATCGATATTGAGTCCCCCAACATGGATGAACATTTATCATACCTAAAAGCTAGTAAATTATCATCAGATATATTGTTTGAAAAAAGAGTTATCTAGAATGCGAATTTGAATGACAGTACTAAAAATGTTTACTGATGTAAAATAAATATAACGTATCTACCTGTTTCGAAACAAATTTCTGTAATTTGCATCGAATATTCTGAAATCTCTTTTTATATTTATATTTGAAATCACTGTATGCGACTTTACATCCCTAATCTTTATTTTTTTCTCTTAGTTTTAGATTATTTATTCCAAATACATTTTAAATGCATAAAACCGTTTTTGACAATTTATTGTAAAGAAACTAGAAAAGATTTTCATTTGAATTTTTTTTTATTTATTAGTAGAACAATAGAATATCGCACATGATTTTTTTTCCATAGTCATGTTGACTTACAAGACCTTGAGATGACTTTAAAATAGCGCGCCTCAAAAGTGAAGGGTTGAACGGTTTACTTGATTAGATCGACCGTAGTTATCTGAAATCAAAAAAATCCAAGTAGACTTTCAATTATTGTTACATTAGTGAGGTCTCAATCGTTCACTTTTTCAAAATTTCGATTTTTCACAAAATGGCGGGTATTTGTTCACAAAAGTCATTTTCGTACTATGTTTTTTGTATTATGTAAAACTGTCAAAATGCAATAAATCAAAATTTCTTAAAAATGAACGATCGGGACCTTGCTAAGTGTTTTCTGAAAAAAATAAAAAAAAATTTAAGCCAATACGTTGATTTGTTCTCTCGTAATCGTGTACACCAATTTGGAACATTAAAGTTTTGGAAAACCGCGTTCAAAGTTTCAGAACAGTACAACACTTGAATCATGGGACTTACGTGAAGTATCGTTAGAAACTGAGTGACTCGAAAAACCCTTTCCTAAAAATATGCATAGACACACACATTGACAATAGAATACAGGAAAAGTGTGAAAACCATTGACAGAACGAGTAGCTACACATGAAATCATGATTAACGCGGAGGCGATCCAGAAGCGAGTGAATCTGACGTGACTTTCTATTTATTTATTTTTAGCTATACTCTCGAAATAGAGACGAATCCTTTTACAGGCTGATTTATAAGACCCTTTAGATCAGAAAAATGTAAAAAAAAATTGATTTTTTTAAAGTGACAAGGTGTAAGTCCCCCTTAACGACAATAAGAATAATTGGATAACGAATAACTAAATAAGCTTCGAATATACATATGACAAATAATGTTAGTAAAGGGTAACATAATTTGGAAACACATGAATGACGAATATAATAACGGATAACTGGATAAATAATAACCGAATGACGAATATCGCGAATAACGAATAAACGGACAGCAAGTAAGTGATTTATCCGAAAAAAAATCGTATTCGAATAAAAGTTTATTAATTATCTATAAATAAAACGATATATTTATCATTTATTCGTAAATTTACTCCGATGAATATTTGCTAATGACTGAACAAGACCCCCCATTGCAGCGACCTGCTTTGAGGTTATGTGCATTATCGTTGACTCATTTTAAATAAATCTTCTGTTTTGATGACCCTTACTCCTAAAAACTTGCTGAGGACGATAAGGTTATATTATGAAAGCACGTTAGCAATGTTCTTACTTCCTTTTTGTAATAGAATTTTACTACAATTTGTAAGTCAGTCATCCTCTTAGACGATTTAGTAAACATTCTTATTGTTGAAATAGGAAACGTCGCCCTAAAGTTTTTGATCGCTATTTGTAGTTTCGTAATTGCAAGCTTGCTCAAGGAAACATAACTTTTATAGAGTTTATAATAAATTTTTTGAGTAAAAAATATTTCCAGTACACTCGAGCTTTCCAATTCGGGAAAATTTTTGGTAACATTTCTACTTTCCTCTCCTTCTTAAAAACTTTTAGGCGCATATAAACTTCGAACAAGAGATCTCAAACAGAGCGCAGAACTACCTTACCTTACATTATAACAACTCGTTTTCTATACCTACCTGTACCCGGCAGATTTTAGAAGAAAACCAACCCACTGTAGTTCCTATTGCAGTCGTGTTCACCGGAGGGGTTCTTGCAATTTCAACGAGTTTAAAAGTTTTGCTTACTCCGGATAAATTTGAACTTCCAAAAACTTGCACATGTCGAACAGCACACGAAATGAAGAAAACTTATTTTCACGTATATTTTCTACTTTATAGGTATACACAATGGAATTGTTTTATTTAGTTACTTTCAATGGCTTAGTTTTTGGTTTGGTTTCTTTCATTACTTTTATGTAGCGTTCGTGGCTTAAATACTTAGGGTAATATGTAGCTGGACATGTGTCATAACAGTATGGCAACAAATTATTTTATTTTCCTTTAATTTAAGGGGACTTTGCCCAAATGTAAAATATAATAGGATAAGAAATTTGAGAATAGAAACTATATTAAGCAGGTACTGTGTGTGATATCTGCAAATCTTAGGGACACCATTACAAAAAGACATGCTAGGTTGATGGATTGTTTTTTTTACGCAAGATTTCTTTTTTAATAAATTTTTTAAGTATTTCTATTTCTTGGTAATGTGATTGTAATGCTTTTCGAAAAAAAAAATTTTTTTTAATAACTAACTTATATAAATAAAATGTACTAAAGAGTAAAAAAATATTTTCTTTTTCTCAGTGATATACGCAAGAAAAGTTTTTTTTTGCAAAATAAGAAATACTTCAACTCAGATTAAATCTTAAAATTGAATGTGCTACCAATATTTTAAAATTATATTATTTCGTTTGACTTTAAATGTTTGAACTCCTTACAGGTTTCAAGCGCAATAATAAAAGCTTGGGCATCCATAACTATAATCACAATTTTCTAACGATAGCTTATGCCCAAACTTATATGAATGCGCTTGAAAAGTTGTAAATTTACACAATTCATTGATAATAGTTCAAACATTTAAAGTCCAACGAGATAAAATAGGGTGTTTCAGATCTGTTTTGGCTAAATGAAACAGGTGACAGATATCACCTAGAAAACAATGGTATGCACATCACTCTTTCATTTTTATCTCTTAATCCACTAAACACAGCGACATCAAACGAACGCTAAAAAACCACTATTAATTTCTACCATTGCATAATCACTTCCAAAAGTGAAAAAAATGTTTTGCGTTTACCTAAAATAAAGCCTTTTCCCAAATTTAATTAATTAGTACACCTCTTTTTTATTTTTATTAGATTACCGATCTTATTACCTTGCCAAAAAAGTATACCTTATGTCTACGTAAAGAAAGGATTATTAAAACCGCATTCTTAGAAATTCCTGACTACCAGATAATTTTATTGCACTTAAAGAGGAACTTCTTTAAATAAACAAAATTTTTAAGATAAAGGCTCGAAAATGTTTGTTAATGGTGTGTAATTTTAATTGTTGCTGAAAAAGAGTTATGTTAGTGTAATTTTGTTTTATTGCCAATATTAGCTTGTATTAGGCAGAGTTCACACCCTAGTATACTGACGATCTCTTTCTAATACGTAATGCAAATTTTGCTATCAAATAGGGTCAGTCAGCAAAAATATCGATCATGGTTGCAAAATAAATCGATAACTACGGGCGCTCTTAAGCTAAAATTATTAAAAATTGGCAGAATTTACTTTTCAAGTAAACGCGCATATAATAAACATTTATTGTGCAGTGGACTAAAGCCAAAAATCGGCTGTAGTGGAATATGCCACACAATCAAACTTCAGTTTTTGAATTAAATCTGAAACTTCCTTGGAGTCTCACTTCAGCTTTCTACAAAACGGCTCAGGTCTGATTACTGAGATATGTATATATACTGGAGTGACTGGTGCTCTGAAATTTCTTGAAGAAAATGGCATCACTATTCGCT
The DNA here is from genome assembly GCA_964036015.1 of Leptarthrus brevirostris. Taxonomy (NCBI): domain Eukaryota; kingdom Metazoa; phylum Arthropoda; class Insecta; order Diptera; family Asilidae; genus Leptarthrus; species Leptarthrus brevirostris. Next base: position 95,478,298 of record OZ038374.1, read on the forward strand.
AGTTGTCCCTTTCTGTGTAAGCATATTTTTTTTCAGCCCGGTTTTATTTATTATCAAAGTTCTGTCGGCTATTAAATGCAAGGGATAGAAATATATCACAACATTCACATTCATTTTATATCTCTTTCTGGGTAAGCATTTTGCAGATTAGAACAACCTTTTCTTGTAATTTTTATTTCAGTAATTCCAATGATTTTTACATTTTCCTTCATCATCATCATCAATATAAGAGATTAAAATTAAATATGTCATTTCGTATATATTTGGTTATTTTATTCTGCTTGGAACAGCTGGAAATTTCGAGTATACATTGCACATTAAAAATGGTTTTCCTCCACTGAAAGTAAAATTGTACCCATATTAGATAGCTTATAAGTCATCCCATTTTAATACATCTCATTGGGTCTAATAAACTGAAAATCCGCACCATTTATTGCCAGGCTTTCCGACATTTCATTGCCTACAATGCCCTCGTGCGCTGGTACCCAGGCTAAGGTGATACTGTTGCCCGAGGCTACTTATTTTAGTGCATTGAGGTAGTCCTAGATTCAAAAGTATTATATTCTAGGGCTCTGAGTGCCGCTTTACTGTCTGATACTATATGTATATACATATCTTTTCGCATAAGGTGTATCAACATAAGTGGGGTGATAGATCTTACTTAGGCAAACAAAAAATTGTTTGGCAGGTGGGGTGAGGCAATCTCAAGCGTGTGGAAGTTATACGGTGATTCATAAATTCTAATTTTTATTTTTATTTTCTGATCTACTCAACGGAACGACATCAAACAAACGCTAAACATTTACTATCCTAATAAACTTTCCAAAATTCTCAAGAACGTTGACCAAACTTCTTCCGTTGCAGATACAAACACTTCCAAATTGAAAAAATTGTTTTGAAGTTACCAAAAATTAACTATTACCCCAAATTTTCTCCGAAGTTCATGTCATTAATACATCCGATTTTTATTTTTATAAAATTGCCCATCTCGTAACCTTTACATAACGGTGCAACATGTTTAAGTAGACAAAAAATGTAGAAATTTATACTGAGCAAACCTATCGAGGAATATTACAAAAATCTGAAATTTAAAGAAACTTAACTCATACTAACTCTAAAATCCTTTTTATTGAATTCAAAAGGTATAACTATTTGTTATTATGCTACAAAAGCTGTTTGAAATGTCCTCCGTCACTTTCTATGTATGCCAAGAACGTGTTTTTAATTCGCTGTTTATGGTATATTGTAGCCAACCTCTCCATCGTTAAAAGATCTTGAATAAACTTTATCTTTTCTTATTCTCCATAAAAAAAGTTCAATGGAGTAATAACTGAAGCTTAGAAGGCGAAGAAATCGATTTATTTCCCAGTCCAATCCAGCGCTCACGAGATTTTTTATTCAATATTTCCCCACAATGTTGTCAGTATGCATTGGAGCTCCATAGTGTTGGTGAAACGTTGCCCTAGTAGTTTTAGTAATGTATTTCCCAAAAAGTCGCATAAATTTTGCTTTTAAGCACTTGCGGCAAAATGAATGGTTCTATTAAGTGATTGCCGATAATACCAGGCCAGACATTGGCTCAGCATTTGGGTTCGGATCCGACCAGGTATGGAGGCTGTGGAAATTTGCGAAACCATCCCTCGTAAACTGAGATTCATCTGCCCACAGCATTCGGCCAGAAACGCCTCCTTCTCAATGTCGTATTTTAGAAGCCAATAGCAAAATTTCAATGTTCTCTTATTTGTTATTATTTGTTGTTTATTTAATTTGCACCGACTTCAAAGTGTCGCAAGAAATATAAAATTAAATATTATTTGATGCTATATAGCGCTTTTTCTAAGTCGGTTGAATTTTTTTTTAAACTATTTTATTTAAAAATTTTTCCACTTCAAATACCACTTTTGGGGGCATCGAAATCATGGTTTTTATACTTATTTTGTTACCGGTATAACACAGAAACGGCTAATTCTATATCTAGATCTAATAAATCTTGGAAACAGCTGTGCACAAAACAAATTTTAGAATAATCCTACAAAAAGAATAATTTAATTATCTAACATAAGAACGAGGGAGAATGGAGACAGGAGCTGGCTATCATGTAACAGAGACAGCAGTGCATGTCTTCCAAGCCTGTCATCAAAGTTATGATGGTCGTGTAAAGCGTCATGATGCAATTTGTAGAGTTTTAAGCTCTGGCCTGCGGATTCTAGTTGGAAAGTCCATTTGGAACAGCCTTTGGGTTAAGGTAGCCTGAACTTGTCGCTGTGGTTATAGACACGCAGGTCGTTAGTAGTGCCACACACCTTGATCAGGCCAACGAAATGAAGAGTGAATATTATCGGGGAGATGGCGACGTTGTGGAAACAATTTCACGGCGTCATTCAGTCCACTTCAACAGCATTTAATTCACTTCTTGGCCCCCTCTCTTGGAAGGGTTTATTGACCCCAAAATCTGCAAAATTCCTGCTCAACGTTGGTCTAAAAAAATATCAACAAAATATTGTTTCTAAATATAGACCTCGGGAAATAAGGCCTACACTGTCTGGACTCTTGAAGCTAGTGGTATCCATGATGTATTAAAAAAAATCCAACTAATGCAGAAGCTGAAGAACATCAATAGTGACTAAAAGTTGATGCAAAAGCTGCAAATATGTTAGGAAGTGCTCTGGGAAAGGCTGTTGCTGAGCCCGTGGTAACCTGCCGTGCAAATAAAATCTAAGTGAAATTATTAACACGTTTCGAATGCAGCAGCAAAACGATTAAATAAGTTTATTGAAAACTTTTTTCGTGCTCATCTTGACAAAAGAGAAGACGTCACCACGCACGTTGTAAAGCTTGAAAAAAATTCACTATCCGAACGAATTCTTCAGAGCCTTTAACTCAAAACTGATTGTGTTTTTCTGTGAAGGGAATAGAATACACAGAATATGTGCCGGAATAAATGTATTATTTGCAATCGTGGATTTCTAGTCCTTCCCTGTTGATCTAGCTCGATTTTTGACAGTTTTATTCCGTTTATTCCATTAACAACTTTGGTATACAAGTGTTCTGAATGCACCGGTGCTTAATAAAACATTTAACATTAAAAATAGAATTTTCCGAATGACTGTCGACTAACGAAACTAAAATCATCAAAATCGGTCTACGCATTAGGAAGTTTAGAAACGCCCCTCTACCCAGTCTCCACTCTTAGCCAGATTTTTATAATGATACAAATGGAGCAAGACATTTTGTTAAATAGTGAATTTTGATATATAAATGAATCATCCGATTCGGTCAACTCGTTAGGAAGTTGAGTTGCGCCCTTTCTCGCATCCCCACTTACTCTTAGGCTACCTCTCCTCCTCCCAAATTCTAAGACTAAATTTCAGGTTCAAAAATCTTCCAAATTGGTCAACGCGTTACGAAATTATGCTCGGTCAGACATAAAAAAATACGCGTAGAACCTAAAACCTCTGGTTTTTTGGATTCGGTTAAAAGCTGGTTTGTGATCGCTTAAGTATAAACTAACTGAAAAGAGATTATTGACAACAGTGTGTAACCGATGTCAAAATAGTCAAGTCGTAGAAATAAAGATTAAGTACGACTGGAGTTTTATTTAACGTAGTTAATACATGGCGCAGCCGAAACTAAAATTACACGTTGAGTTATAAAGCGGTCGATTTAAAAAAAATTAAGAATCAAATTATAAAGTAGTAGAGAAAACGGATCGCGGAATTTTTAAGGTATTGTGCGTGAATGGGAAGATTCAGCCCAAAAAAATCGAAGCTAGCTAAACCACGTGGAAGACCACCAAAGTCGGTAAAGTACCTAACTAAATGGAGTATACATGTACGTAAATAAATTAAATCTGGAGGGAGCCAACTTAGCAGAAAACTGGCGGATATTTTGGCAGAACTTTCAAATTTTCCTCACGGCATCAAAAGTCGAGAAAAACCCAGAAAACTTTAAAATTGCTGGTTTTCTCAACACTATCGGTCCTGATGTGTTCAACTTGTTTAACTTGAGTTCAGAAGATCGCAAAAAATATGATAAAGTTGTGGAGACATTTAACAATTTTTGTAAAGCCAAATACAATGAAACTTACGAAAGTTTTATTTTCAATAACCGTAAACAACCAGATAGCGAACCTTTTGACAGCTTCCTCATGGACCTAAAAAAGCTAGTAAAAAATTGAGGGTACGGGGGCCAACAATAGCGCATGATAAAAGGCCGAATCGTTATGGGAACCGCAGATAAGCCGCTGTAGAAAAACTTCTGAAAACAAAAGAACTGGAAATAAACAAAGAAAAAGAAATAGCGCGTGCAGCAGAAATACCTAACTCACAGGCAGAGCAACTACGGAGACAAGCATCACCATCTATAGATGTGGTAACAAAAAATTTTAAACAAAAACTAAATATTGGAAACAATAGACAAAATAATAATACCAATAATTTAGGTTACAGATCTAAGACAGATAAACAAATAAATTATGATCAGTGTAGGTAAAATCAAAACTATATTAACAAATGTAAATTTTGCACTCAAAAGCATCAGAAGAAAAAGTGTCCAGCATTTAGAACAATTTGTGAAAAGCGCGGGGGTCGAAATCATTTTGTAGTTGCTTCAGATCTAGAAAAAAAAAACAGGTACGTGAATTAACTAATTGTGTTGAAAGTTCTGAAAGTGATTTCTATATTAATTAATTAACTGACGAAATACACCAAAATCGGTCTTGGTTTGAAATAATCCGAGTAAGAAACAAATTGGTTCAATTTAAGCTCGATATGGGCGCGGATGTTAATGTGCTGCCGTTTAACATTCTACAAACCTTTAAACATTATGATATTATTGAAGATGGGTTAAAAGTGCAAACATACATATGCGGGTAAAAATTTAAAGATACTGGGAAAGGTCGATTTCAAGTGTACAGTGAGAAATAAAACCAAAACTGTTCAATTTGTAGTTACAGCAGAGAGTGCAGTTCCAATTTTTCGGTTAAATGCTTGCTAAGGATTAAGCGCGTAGATGGTATAACTAAGCCATTAACAAAACAAGGATTTTTGAGGGAATATCAAAATCTTTTTGAGGGCCTAGGTAAATGTGGAAAAAAAGTTGAAATTGGAAATTAAAGAAGATGAGTGTTCAATAGTGAAACCAGCCAAAAGAATACCACTAATGTTAAAGAATGCGGTAAAGAAAGAATTAAGTAGGCTAGAAGAAATGGGGATAATTGAACAACGTCATTCACCTGTTGAGTGGATCTCAAATATAGTTATAGTGGAAAAGCGAAACAAAAAACAAATACGCATTTGCCTCGACCCCAGTTTATTTAGCCTCTCAATTATCCACTACCCACTTTTGAAGAAATTTCGAAGAGAATTTCTAATAAATAAATATTTACAGTGTTAGATTTAAAGGATGGGTACTGTCAAGTTAACCTTGATTCTGAGTCGCGTAAACTGTCCACATTTTGTACTCCATTTGAGTGCTCCTTCAAACGTCTACCTTTTGGATTAAAAACACCTCCGGCACTATTTCAAAAGTATAATGAAAAGAACTTTACAGGCATTTCAGGCGTTATAATCTATTAAGATAACAAATTAATAGTAGCAGAGAATGAAAGCGAGCATGATCAAATAATGGAAAAAGTCATGAAATAAGCTAAGAATTAAGGTTTAATAAAAACAAAGTACAGTATAAACTATCTATATTTAAATATTTAGGACACCTCATTTGAAAAAATACTATTCAATGTAATCCGGATAGATCTAGGGCTATAATTCAAACTGGTGCACTAAAGAGGAAAGAAGATTTGCAAAAGCTATAAGGCTGTTTAAACAAAATGAAAATTTTAATACTGAAAGCCCCTTCTTTAAAACTGCTTGATTCCTCAAAATCAGTCTCAATTCAGTGTGATGTCTTGCAACAAGGCTTAGGAGCTTGTTTAATGCAAGAAGGTAAGCCAATTTACTTCGCTTCTCGTACTTTATCGGAGGGCGAGTGCAAGTATTCGCAGATCGAAAAGGAAATGCTGGCAATTGTATTTGCCTATAATAAATTGTGGTAGTTGTTTTATTTGTTTAATTTGCACCGACTTCAAAATGTCGTAATAGATATAAAATTAAAAATTATTTTATGCTTTTTAGCGCTTTTTGTGAAGTCAGTTAAAATTTTTTTTGTAAATAACTTTAACTTTTTAGTGTGTTCTACTCTATACAATGAAGAAAGAACCATCCAAATCAGTCTACGCGTTAAAAAGTTAGGTTTAACCCCCTACCCCACCTCCATTCTACTAAAATTTTTTCTCATGGTATCAATCAAGGAACATACTCTACCGAACAGAAAAGGAATGATCGAAATCGGTCGACACGTTACCAAGTTACCACCCCTCCCCCTCCTCGACCCCCATAAGACAAAATTATTCTCCTATTAGCAATGGAGTATCACACTATGCAACAGCAAAAGAACCAACCAAATCGGTCCACGCGTTACATAGTTAGGTTCCACCCCCCCCCCCCCCCCTTTCCCTACCACACCAACATTTTTTTCATTTTTTTACTCTACCCAAATAAAAAGAATTATCTAAATCGGTCGACGCATTACGAAGTTAGCTACTCCTTCCCCAACCCAACCCCCCACCATGGCCCAAATTATTCTTCTATTAGTAATGGGGGATCACACTCTATACAACAGCAAAAGAAGCATCCAAATCGGTTCACTCGTTACAAAGTTAGGTTCCACCCCCCCCCCCCCCCCCCTCGTTCAAATTTTTTTTCTCGTGGTATCAATTAGGGAGCATACTGTACCCAACGGAAAAAGAATTATCCAAATCGGTCCACGCGTTACGAAGTTAGACTACCCCTCACCCCACCTAAGGAAAAAAAATTTTCTCCTATTAGCAATGGGGGATTATACTCTGTACAACAAAAAAGAACCATCCAAATCGGTCCACGCGTTACAAAGTTAGGTTTCACCCCCACCCCCCAGCCCCACCCTACCAACAAATTTTTTTTTGACAGGTACCAATCGGTGAACATACTCTACCTAACAAAACAAGAATCATCAAAATCGGTCAAATTATCCCCGGTCAGACATAAAAAATTAAATAAAAAAAATAAAAATACGCTTCGAACTTAGAACCTCTTTGTTTTTGGGAAGTCGGTTAAAAAGTTCAAGTTTTTCATATATGGACTCGCTACTGAAGTGGTCACTGACCACAAACCATTGCTAGGTATATTTAAAAAGGACTTGTATAGTATCCCTAATTCAAGACTATAGAGAATGATGCTTAAGGGGGTCCTCTACTCTCGCGGTTTCAAAAAATCGATTTTTGTTTTTTTTTTTTTATTTCAATATATATGTATATGAGAATACGCCACAGAAAGTATTTCATGAAAATCACATTCCTTTGCATGTTTCTGGGAACAGAAAGGTACCCATCTCCGGCCGTTTCCGAGAAACTAAGCGCGGCGCGCCACGACGCCGCTTGTCCAGTTAAAAATCATTGTCCAAAGAATTTACCAGTCTGTTCTTCCGAAGAATGTGGACAACCAAAAACATCAACGTGATGAGGAAGGAGAACTCTACGGTCCCGGTATAGCAGATTAACTCGTAAGTTACTACAATCAAGTTATACTCCGTAATTTTTCATTAAACGCGTTTTCCCGAAAGTAAAGCTGCCGAGTAAGACTTCTCATAAAAGTATTGGTCCGATTTCAATAATTTTTTTTTTCAATTGTTCAGAAAACATACCGCTATGTTTTCCCGAGTACGATTTGCAAAATTTTATTTTGTTCCATTTTTATAGCCTCCAATAGGTCAAAAAATGACGTAAAAATTGACATTTTTACAAATTGTTGCATAACTTTTACATATTGCAAAATAAAAGAAATCTGTCTCGGGAAAACATAGCCAACGTAACTATGATTATAAAGAATATAAATTTTCAGATTATAGATTACCCAATTGGCCACAACTTTGCTTAAGCGGGACCCATGCAGTTTCAACATCAATGTCATCAATGACGTTTCAAGGTCGCGAGAGTTATTTTTTTTTCATCTTCAAAAGCAAAATTGAAATGTCAAAACATGTATCTTCGAAATAAAAAGAAATTGTAAAATGTATTCAGTAGAGCCTTCGCAATTTATTCCCCAAAACCCGCTCGATTTCAGGCCTCGAGAGTAGAGGACCCCCTTAAGTTATTTAAATATCAACGAGTAATAGCACACGCTCCGGGAAAATACTCTCTCACTATTTTAAAAACGACAGTCCTTTTCCCAACCTCTCTCCTGAGATACCAGACACGTCCGACGTTATTCACACTTTAAAACGTTTCTGATAGAAAGAATAAATTAATTATTGAAGCTACGAAGAATGATCCAGTGCTATGTAAGTTAAAAGATAAATTAATAAATAAAATTAAATTATTGGCCAAATTTCAAATTGGGCGTTTCTATTGGGCGTTAAAAGAAAATCTAATTTCAGAAGATGAAATAATATTCCTGGATCATCGAGTAGTCGTACTGGCATCGTCAAGACAGGAGATTCTACGTTTAGTACAAAAAACCCACCAAGGCATAGAAAAAACAAAGTCTAGGGTTAAATCCTTGCTGTATTTGCTAGATTTGGATAGAGATATTGAAAATATTGTGACGAAATGCTCTCTGGGTCAAAAATGCCGACATTCCAATGTTAAAGAACCCTATATCCGGCATAAAATACCAGTCTTGCCCTTTGATAAAATCGGGGTTGACATATTCGAATTCAAGAAAAAATTCTTTCTCGTTGTTACTGACTATTTATCCAAATACCTCGAGATTTTGCCACTTAGTAGTAAAAAGTCTTCGGAAATAATTAATAAGTTAAGAAATTTGTTTGCAATACATGGCATTCCTAAATCAATCGTAGCAGACAACGTTCCATTTGTTTCATTTGAATTTAGAAAGTTTGCTCAAACTGTCAATAACTGTCATCCCGAAATCCAATACTCAGTGCAAACTGCTAAAAAGTTAATGGAGGAAAGTCTTGAATCAAATAAGGAGCTTTGGCTTACTCTGTTTGAATACCGGAATACACCCCTTAAAAGTTGTAATATCTGGAACATTAATACCAGCCAAAAGTAGTTTGTTCATGATCAGATACTCCAATCAAGCCAAGGAATCCGTAAAAAGAAACAAAGATGGAAATGAAAAATATTACAATCAAAATATTAGGAACGAAAAAATCTTACATAAGATTCAGAACGTCGGGATAAATGGAGGGGGGTTTAAATATAAATTTATTTTTAAGGTAAAAACATAATAGTTCAACATTTCCCAAATTTCATTTTGGTAAATTTGTGGGTAAAAATATTGTGAATTAAGCGACTGACATAAAATGAAAAGATACTTTGGAACAAAAAGATACTTTGTGGTGATCATCATAACGCATTGTTCAAGTATGTTGACAAAAAATCAAAAAGATTTCGTTAGTTTATGAGTTTCTCGAGGTAACAACGTCGACATTTTGCTTATTTTATTGATTTTTAAATTTTTAGAAGTAAAAAAAGACCAATTTTTTGAAATTATGAAAATTTATTGATAAAAATCGGCGAATTTGTTGTTGAAAAATTAATTATAATTAATAATAAAAAATACAAAATCTCGACGTTCTTACCTCGTAATTTATGTGTAAAAGAAGTGTGGACAATTTGAGAAGGATTGGATTAGTAGTTTTTGAGTTACAGTGGTGATCACTAAAAAACTAAATCTGAGAAAAACGCGTTTAAAGTTTTAACACTGCTTGTATATGGAATGTATCGAATGGAGGGAGACCCGAGGCACTGTAGCTCCGGCAGTTTTGCTCCAATCGACCTCAAATTTTAACTAGATAGAAGAGTTGCACTATCAAATAAACAAAAAATGCAAAAAAATGTTTAATACCCAAAAAATCGCTTATGTACAAATGAAGATGAAAGAATATTCACATGCCAATCCAATGTACTAAACATTCTTGACTATGTAATAACCAACTCTTGTAAAAAGGGTAACATGTGGTATAGTTAATATAAAGTACATCATGTAAATATCTCTTCTAGTAGTTGTAAGCTAAAACATATCCTTAGAATAGAACACATAAAGGTTAGAGATCGCTTATGTATAGACTAACTGAAGAGAGATTATTGACAACATTGTGTAACCGATGTCCAACTAGTCAAGTTGAAGAAATAAATTTAGATAGTACATGACCTTACTTTTACCGTTTATCCACCATGTGTGTGTTGACGATAGTGTAAAACTTGCTTAAGTGGCGGCTATGAGCAAAAATAGCACCAGCTTGCACCAAGATTGAACTACTCCGACAAAGTAAACAAACGAATTCTCACAAAACCGAATATTTGCTCAAACATTATATCTTAATAATATTTTGCTCTGGTATGTTTATCTCTATTCGCTATCTTGCTCTTAAGTCAGTAAGTTCATTTACTGACTTAAATACTATAACCCCTTATTGCTTTGCATGTTATCGAATTATATTCAAAAATTTCACATTTTACTCTTCGGAAACAATAGACTTATTCACATGCCATTTGATGATGTTTTCAAGTAAATCAATTAAAAACAAGTTTATTATATCATGATGCGAAGTAACCATATATAACTCGTTAATTTGCAGCACGCAGCATAAACTTTGATCCGAGATAATTTGCTGATGCCACCGGAGGCTTAATATCACGTTCTATCTTCACCCAGATCATTTATCTCCCAGTTCGGAGGTCAAAACCGTGACGGTCAAATAAAACAACGCAAGAGTAAACAGATAAGTTGTATTCGAGTGTACAGCAAAATTCCTTATTCTATCTACACTTAGCACTTTTGTACGTATTACTTATAAAAGATATAACAACATCACAAATGTTTTACCAACTTAAATACTACAAAATATCAGACTTCACGGCAAATATCATGGCGATCCTTTCTAAATCCTTCTGGGCAAATTTTAGGTGAATTCAGCAAGAACCTGTCGTCTACACTTTCCGGAGCCTTTGTTGTCTCTAAAGGGCGCTCTGTTTGCACGGATGGCGCTAAAAAGTCTTTTTTCATCTCAAAGACTTCCTGTTGTCGTACATCTATCAAAGTTTCATAGGGTAATGTTGCTCCACTACTATGAGGCTGTCTATTGCTCTCAGGTTGATTATTTGTGTTTGGTTGGTAGCCTGTATTAGGCTGATAGTTAGAATTAGGATAAGGTTGATAGTTGGTATTAGTTTGATAGTCGGTATTGGGTTGGTAATTCACGCCATAGGTACCTTCAGGTTGATAGTTAGTATTTAATTGAGAGTTAGGATTTTGTTGGTTATTGTTGGACCGGAATGGTTTTGTTAACAATTGAAATCCACTTTGAACAGAATCTCTGATTCCACTTCCAATATTACTTGCACTATCCCCCAATTTCCGAACCCCTTTTTCAATGCTGCATCCGACACTGTGAAATAAACCATGTCCATATCCGCCTGTTTCTTTCTGTTCCATAATATTCCCATTCTCATCTTTAACACAGGTTGACTCGATAGCGGCAAAACTACACATCACACACAATAAACACAAATAAATTCTTTTCGACGCGATCACCATTCTTATGCCGTGTGCTACTGACTTGATTAGTAGACAATCGCGGCAAGACTAAAATCAAAACCGGATGCCTCAGCTGCCCGAAGAATTTCGATCTTTAACTTCTTGGCATACCCACTTATCGCTGAACAATACTTTACTTATCTGACTATAATTAAATTGGCCGAAGATCTTGTTTTTCTTCTTCGTGATATTCGACGTGAACTTGTTCTTTGTTGGCCCGACGTTAAATATGATAAATTTGGATATAATCGATGTTAACATAATGAATAGTTAAAAACCCCCCACAGTAGTGTGAATAACTGGCATTAAATGTGAAACACCTTAATTAAATCGGAAGTTAATTTGTTATGATTAGCTTCAAAAATCTTCCGTTGTAATTTTGGATAATATGATAAGATTTGCTAATTTTAAAATGTTTTCTTTCAGTAAATAAATTTAATGTTATATTTTTTAAACCCATTTCCATTGCTGGGCTGTTGACATAAAGAGGCTAGATAATAACTACGAGCCGATATTGGTAAAGCAAAGTAACCTATTATGAGACACTTTTTATAAAACTTTCATATTTATCAAACCAATGAACACATCAATTGTACCCTCTATTCACAGCCTGAGATGTAATTTAATGTATTTCGTTAAATTTAAGTTGGTGCTTATTTTATTTTTTTTCTAATTCCTAAAAACTGTTAGTAATTACTAAAAAAATTTTCTGCTCTTATTTTTGGTCGCCTAATGTAAGACACAAATGTTTCCTAATATGAGATATGTTTCATATAAGGAGCTGAAAAAATAGAATGAAATTTTCTACAATCTATATTTTATTAAATTCTATAACTTGTATAATGTATTTTAAGAAGATTCCTTATTAGAAAGTGATACAAGGTCACTAATGGAGCAACAGAAAAACTGCTCTTTAATTTCACCACAATCTTCATGAGCCCATCGATAGCACGAATGGCATCTATCCTACTTTTCGCCATGTCGGTCATCCGAAAAAACGGCAAGTGCAAAATATGCATTCCGCGCTATCATCGCCCCCAAATTCGTTATCGGTTGACTCCATGTAAATCAGATTTGGTACTGTGTCAAGTGAAACCTGATGACTCACTTAATTGTTCTTTTGCTGACTTTTGGTGTCCCTATTCTCTTCCTGGTTTTAGCACTTCTATTGGATTCACTGACGGAAAAGTTGGTTTTCGGCTTTCTTCTGTTTTGAGTTTCCTGAGGTCTTTCTTCTATGGCGTTGATGTTATAAGTTTGGCCGTTTGGCTGTGGTATTTATTTTGTGTGGTTATGGGAACATTAATCTGTGGTATAGGAGTAATATCAGAAGATCCTATTAAATTTGTATAGAGTTCTGGAGTTTCTTCTCTCGAAAATCTAGCAGTGGGGACATAACCTCTGGATCTATTGGGTATTGGTTCGTAATCAATGGAACTATGGGCAATTATTTCGCAATCGCTGGAGCTATGGGCGACTGGCTCGTAATGCCTGGAGCTGTTGGTGGCTGGATCGCAATCGTTGGAGCTATGACCGACTGACTCGTAATGCCTGGAGATGTTAGCGACTGGTTCGCACTCCTTGGTGCTATAGGCGACTCTGGGAATAGGTTAATCTGCTGGAACTTTTACCTCATGTGATTCATGAATCGCAAAGTCATGTTATCTGAAGGTATTCCTGTTGCATGGAAAAAGACCTGTCTATCGAAATAAATTTATAGATACTTCTTGTTGCTGCTCTCTAATACGCTGTATCAAACATTTTGCATATGCTTGTATTTGGTATAGTTCGACATGGATTGTTTTTGAGCCATTCTCTATTTCTTGTGCGTGTAGGTCAGGTTCATACATGTTGAAGAAAACATTCACATTTTCTGAAGTGAAAGCTTGCTGCCGAAACTCCTTGTGGTGTTCTGAATGACAACTGAAGGTTTCTATTAAGAAATCCCCGAAGCCATTTTTTTGCTAGCAATCTCTTTTCCGCCACTATACGGATGATTAATACCCTTTTGGTAAGCTACCCTTTGGTAAGAGTACCCTTTGGAACGTTAAATACTTTCGGAGCCTTTAGATACCTTCAAATATATTTTATAACAATACCATTATAATTGAATTGAAATTTTGTAAAATTACAAAATCATATTGAAGGTATTGTACATAAAATTAAATTAACTATTCACACACCCCATTTCTTTATTCCGGACAACCTCAACCGCTTTCTTCATATCTTCCTATTACTTTTCGGTGGCACCTGTAAATAAACCTACTAAGTAATGTGAAATATCCCTAATATGAGATATTTAATTTTAGGTTAACCAAGATATTTCATATTAAGACCGCGACAGGTTTTTGTAAATTTTTTTAAGTAAGTTTTAGTATATTTACTCTATAAAAATAAATTAATACTATTAAAATATTAAGCTTACCTTTCTAGAAATATCGAATTCAAAAATTCACTAAACAATTTATATTTGCGCACTTATAGCAAACAACCTTGTCTGCACAAACAATGGCAGTCGCCACGCAAACTATCTACTTTGTAGCAAGAAAATGACAAATTTCTATCTATCTCATAATAGGCTGCTTTCCTCTAACTATTTATCAGAAAAAAACAAAAGGGAATACTCGCCGGGCAATTTATAAATACAAAGTGTTGCACATATGTGGGTTGTAGATCTCAACAAGCGTAACAAAAAATTGTCTAGGTAGGGCAATCTCAACTGTTTGTTAGTTACAGGGTGATTCATGAATTTGTGACATGCACATCACTATTTTATTTTTATCTTTTGTCTACTAAAGGCAGCGACATCATGCTCATGCTGAAAAACTACTATCTCAATGATCTTTTCAAAATTGTCAATTGTATCCCTGAAACGCCCTGTTCTCTACGTCAAGTGTAGAATTTCATTCTACCTCCGAAATTTTCATCCAGTAGTCCTTGGACTGGAATATGGTGATAAGGAAGTAATTCCTCTCGATAAATAACCCTCCAACCTTTAGTTGAAATACTCCTAATTCTCTTGCGACCCGTCTTGGGCTGTTCAGGGTTTTGGCTGACAAAAGGCACATCAGCAGAATCTTCCGTAGTTTCAGACTGTGATTCCCTGCTGTTTGAAGTTTCACTTCCGGTTTCTCTTAACCTTCTGAAAGACCGCGAAAATATCTCTTTGGGGTACACGTCGATTAAGGAATGTCCTTTGATATCCTAGTACATCCGTTCTACCTTTTCCGTGTTCTGCACCATAAAAAAAGAATAAAAATTATATCCGCGTATTTCTCAAAAGTATATTCTGCCAATTTCTAGAACACCCGTAAGTATCGATTTGTTTTCCAACTGTCATCAATATTCGTGCTTACTGACCCTCTGTTATAAAAAAATTTCTATCTTGTATTAGTAATAGAACGCCAAGAAACTCGGGTGTGAATGCTGGATAATACCAGCTAATAATGAAAATAAAATAAATAACACATCTCTCTCTCTCTCTCTCTCTCTCTCTCTCTAGTTCCCGTCACCCCTTGTGGGGCTCTACACCCGATTCGAGACAACGATTGTAAGTGGACCTACAATTTAAAATGGATTCTTATCCACTGAAATTTTTTCTGCAACCCCCAATGTTACTTTTATCGAAGTCTGATGTTAGCAGAAAACCAGTCATGGGTCGCCAACGGTGGGATTCGAATCTGGGACCTCTGGGTTGGTAGACCGACATGTTATCACTTACTCTACCGATGACAACGGTATTTTTCCCATTTAACCAATGCTTTTCGGACAGTATAAATAGAGTGCGCGCTCGGAAAGCAAAAAACATTCTGCTTTCAGAACTCAAACGAGACGTTTGACTTAAACCGATTTCAGTGTACTACTTCCCTACATTTATATTTATTGATTAATTTAATTAAGGTATTGCTGTTTTAAGCGTTTTTCCTTTTAATTTCAGCATCTTATTAATTTTCGTGTATTGTTTACGTCGTCCTACTTCCTACATCTACCACTAGGGGTAATAAACTCGTGTTTCAGATTTTGTCGAGCTGTTTTTGGCCATTGTTTAGTGCTGTTTCTTTTCCTTTTTCGCACAACTAATATCGCTTTATCTTCTCGTTTCACAGAGAAATAATTTGGAGTGGTTACCTGTTTATTCTTTTTCTTCCTTTTGAATCTTTAATATTATTTGAATGCATTATTTTTATTTTTTACATTGAATTATTCATTTGAAATTTAATATTTGGAATATTTATTGATTTTTTATTTAGTTTTAAGTTATTTTTTCGTTTTCTTATAAAAACATATTGAATTTGAAATGTGGTGTGGTCATTTATTGACTCGGCACCCTTTCTTCGTTTAAGTCTTTAGTATAGGCTTAACACTGCCCCTAACGCGAGTACTAAACAGGAGGAACATTATATTATAAAAAATTACATACACTTATGGTAATTTTCATAAACCACGAGCACCCCTGGAGTCGGCCAGTTAATGGACTTATAAAAGTATTTGAGATTCAAATTGACTAAATATATGTCCAAATTTGGGAAACGGAAAAAAAATTGTATCAATCAAATCAGTCACGGTAGAACAAAGTTCTCATTTATCGGAATCTAATTTAAAAAATGTTGAAATCATGTTTTTACAGAATAATCTCATCAATATTCAAGTGAACCTTAATAAAAAGTATCTTTGGGCTTAATACTCCTTGAACTTTAGGTAATTTTTATGTCACTCGCTTCCTGGACTTAATACTAATATTTTTACATTTTCTTCCTTCTCAACCCCAGCCGAAGGCATATAGAATTTTTTCCAGTTTGTAATTGATCTGTGTATCAAGCTTGATGTAAATTACTCTAGACGTTCCAGAGGCATGCTGCAACATACACATATACACCAATAACTACATGCATTTTTTACAACCCCGCGAGCACTTCTGTTTTTATCACTGCAGTATCAATATGTGGACCCAGAATATAATCTACCAACATCTAAGTTCCATTTTAATCCATTAAATAGTTTCAGCTGATACGCGCACAGCCAAACTTATAGACAGACGGACGTACAAATAAACAAACAAACAAAAATTGTCAAAATGTCTGGTATATTCTCCATACTGAGAAAAGTTCTTAAAAAGATCATTTAGGAAAAAAAATAGTTTTAAAAAAATATGTTGCACCGACTACACAAAAAGCGCTAAAAAGCATTAAATAATTTTTAATTTTATATCTATTACGACATTTCGAAGTCGGTGCAAATCAAACAAACCAAACAACTACAACAAAAATATTTTATCGTCATTTCTTATGCTCCCGCAAACTGAAACGTTCAGGTAGTATTACTATTATTATTTTCAATTGTGGTACTGTAGTTGTATTATTTGTTTAATTTGCACCGACTTCAAAATGTCGTAATAGATATAAAATTAAAAATTATTTTATGCTTTTTAGCGCTTTTTGTGAAGTCGGTTAAACTTTTTTTTTAAACTATTTTATTTTTCACTTTTTAGTGTCTTCTACTCTTTATAACGAAGAAAAAACCATCCAAATCGGTCGATGCGTTAAAAAGTTAGGTTATACCCCACCTACATTTCACTAAAATATTTTTCTCATGGTAGTAATAATGAAACATACTCTACCGAACAGAAAAGGGATCATCGAAATCGGTCCACGCGTTACGAAGTTACTACTCCTCCCCCTCACCCACCACCACCCTAGGACAAAATTATTTTCCTAATAGCAATGGGGGATCACACTTTATACAACAGAAAAAGACACATCGAAATCGGACCATGCGTTACAAGGTTAGGTTCCACCCCAACCACCCACCCACATCCCACCAAAATTTTTTTTTCGTGGTATCAACCACGGAATATACTTTACCCACCCTCTACCGCGTTACGAAGTTATGCCCGGTCAGACATAAAAACAAAAAGCAAAAAATAAATAAAAAAATAAAAATACGCGTCGAAGTTAGAACCTCTTTGTTTTTGGGAAGTCGGTTAAAAAATGGAATTGCCTTGCTGCTGTTTCCGTCCTTGGTTATAATCTACTGCCACTCTGAAGTCGGAAAGGCAGTGATCTGTTGAATATTTGTGCAAACAGAGAGAATGGTCTTCGGACTTGTGCAAAGTTTGTATCCTAAGATCGATGAATTTCGCAATGTTTTTTAAATTGCATTTGCATCTTTGAGACTTGGCTAAAGCCAAATATTTGTAACGAACTTGTTCTTTTACATAACTACAAGATCTTTCGAAATGATCGAATAGACCGATGTAGAGACAGCGTTTGCATATTTATTAAGAATACTATCTGTGCTCTCTTGCAAAGACAGACCTGTACCAAGACATTGAGTACCTTTTCCTAAAAATCATTTTGAAGGGGAAAAAACTAATAGGTACGGTTTCCAAGCTAAGTTTCAGATACGACTCCTTTACATCTTCTCTAACTTGTGTCATTCTTACCAAGATGTTGTAATGGCCGGTGATTTTAATTGAGATCTTCTTCTAATCTTTATGATAGAACTTTAGGGATCTGATGAGTGCCTATGGTTTTCTTGACGTACGTAATTTTCCAACTCACTTCTCCCTGACTTGTCCAACTCTCTTGAACTTCCGCAAACATGATTTAATATTCTGCATTTATAATATTGTCCAAGATGATAATCGAGTTGTCCCAATCAAACTGGATACAAATTTGCTACACTGCATAAGTCGATTAACAACTCAATGATTTCAATAATTTTATTCACTATCTATTCAATCAATATGTTTACAAAAAAAAACCGGACAAGTGCGATCTGAAATCGCGTGGAGAGAGGTTTTTGTACGATGAATTGGTTATCTAACATGTTTTGTTAAATCTGACACAAATTTGTTTGTGATAACTAAACAAAGTATGTATGGTACTGGATAGTAGAGGGAAATTGCTGAATATATTGTCTACTGTTGAATTCTGTCTTGTCGTAGATTCTTGAATATATAGACTAAGACCGGGTGATAGAAGGCATTCTTATATTTAATTTTTTGATATGTCACGTACGGCGTCTCTGACCAATTTGCCACTTGACGGAGCGTCGAGCTGTATCATCTCAGCTGTGTCATCATCAGCGTGGTACTTGCACTACTTACCACGGACATCCATGACGAAAAGTCAAAAACTCAACTCCTATAAAGACTCAGTTTATATCTGAAAACGAATTATATGAAGAGGATTTTTAATCCATCAATTTCATATAAAACCAAAAATGGTTAAAAATTGTGTGATCAGAAAGTTACCTTTCAGCAAAACGTGGTGGAAGTCATTTGTTCAAAAAATGAAAAGGAAAAACTTGACTGACCACTTGCACTCCGGTCAAAACATCCATCTCACTCCTGATTGTGGAAGAAAAACAAGTGTTTTTTCCTTTTCATTTTTTGAACAAATGACTTCCACCAAGTGTTGCTGAAAGGTAACTTTCTGATCAAAAAATATATATTTGATACCCTCACAATAAGCCCATTTATTAGATATGTCACAATTTGCCGAAGCCCCCCAGAAGTGACCCACATATTCAAAATACATTTAGAAATTGATGTGTACCAAATTTCAACTTAATCGGTCGGTAAGAAAAAAAGTTTTCAGTGACTTAAAAAAATTGGGGTACTGCAGCTGTTGCGATTGTGTGTTCTTAACCTCGTGTTATGCCGAATGTCTTATGTTGTATAAGTATAGTGCTAGCTATTAAAACTTTCATTTAAAACCAAGATTTTATTAATAGTATTACGGACTGTAAAACGTTGTTAGGGCAGCCATTTTAAAATTTTTAAGTAACCGCTAGTTGAGTTTTCCAGTTTTGGTATTGAATTTGGTGCGGTAGAAATTAGATTTTGAACGCGAAACCTTAGTACTTATTCTTTTACATTGTAACGAAGTTACAAGACTTGTCAACGGCACCGGCACTAATATAGTTAAACTAAAAAAATAATTTAAAAGTCTGTCGCCGCCAGATCCCCCGGTACTATATAAGTCGAGCTAGCACAGCAGATCGTCGACTAGCACTCAATCCACTCGGACCAAGAAGGACCAGAAGAGGAGCTGAAAAATGTAATTGAACATTTACAAAGGAGTTCGGAGCTGATTTGTACTGAGACCAGTCTAGTTCGGGGCAGTTTAGGCAGTTGCCATTCGGTGGTCCACCAGACCAAAACCAAGCGAGCGAGGACGTGAGCCGACCCGCAGAGTAAAAGGTAAATTTTTCTTAGGAGGAGAGCTGACGATTCGGGCTACATAAGTGAGCCCGGCACCCCATCGGAGTTAGTTCTGGGTAAGAAATAAGGTTATCGAGCTTCCTCTTGTACTGGCACAAGCCACTCTGACAACCAGCATGATTCTTGGTCATCTAGCTTACTCTTGTATTGGCGTGATACCCAGTACAAGACACTCGGCCAACCAGCGTTACTACTGGTCATCTTTGTATTGGCGCAACTTCCTAATGTTTTTAGGGTTCCGAACGGAAAAACTGACCCTTATAGGATCACTCGTGTGTCTGTCTGTCTGCCCGTCTATCACAGCCGATTTGCTACGAATCTACTGTAAATGTTACTGTAACTAAGAAAAATGTTAATGTTACTGTAACTAAATATGTTTACTTGATGCCGTAGTTCACTGAAAAAATAGTAATTTTTCAGCAGTCATAAGTGGAATTTTTTTTTCAGTGAGTATTCTTAGAAAGAAGTGGTGATAAAATTTAAAAGCTCTTCCAATCCAGCAAATCGTGGCGAGCGTTGTTGACTTTTTCTTATTTAACTTGACAAATCCAACAAATATAAATCGTACAATATTTGAAATGCTTAATTCACGGGATCAAGCTGATGGAATTTCTTTCCAAAGTGTTAGTGAAGTCTATGTAGTCAACGCTTTGAAGTCAATAAAATCTGAAACCGTAGGACTAGATGATATAAGCTTCATATTTTGCCTTACTCGTTTACCTGTCATACTTCCTTATCTTTCATACATTTTCAGTACTGCGTTGGCAATCTCTACCTTTCCTACTAACCTTAAACTCTCTAAAGTTATTCATTTTCCCAAAACACCCTCCGATTCCGATTAGTATTGCCCCATTTCTATCTAAAGTGAACCATTTCTATCTAAAGCTTACGTACCCAAATTAGTAATTTTCTTAATGAGAATAACTTTTTATGACCACATTAGTCTGGATTAAGGCCCGAACACAGCTGTACCACTGCCTTGATAAAATTTTTTTGATGACATTATGTTTGAGATAAACACTGCAAAATTCACTATACTAGTTCGTCTTGATTTTTCAAACTTATTTGACAAAATTGATAATGGCCTTTTGTTTGTGAAGCTCGTTGAACGTTTTAATTGGTTTTCATCAGATTGTTAGTTATTTACGTTAAATGCAGAAAGCAAAAGGTTGTCTATGAAAAGAAATCAGGCTCTATACTAGGACCTTTTTCCATCTTTATTAATGACCTACAACTCGTTTTGCAAAACTCCAATTGTCATATTTATGTTGACAATACTCAATTATATATTTCTTGTTGTCCCGGATTACTTGATGATGCTGTCTGTCGAATAAATAATGATCTTAGACGAGTTTTGAGATGGGCCACAGAAAATTCATTACTACTGACTCCGGTTATACCGAAGTCTATCGAATTTTTTGAGACATTCTATTTCCCCGCCTTTAAAATTAATTAATATTGTAATACCATACAAAGTTGAAGTTAGAATCCTGGGAGTCATATTCAACAGTACACTTATTTGGTATAACTAAATCAATAGCATTCAATATAGATTAGATACGAAAGCTGTCCCTGCCTGAGTTATTTCATGCGTGTTATCCTAGTTGAATCTACAATAATTCCGTTAATGACATATAGTTGTAAAATTTCATACACTCTTGATTACACTCTCGATTCAACGTTCATTACGTTCACAATCTTAAGCGTTTTGATCATGTTTCATAGTTTCCCAAATAGACCCTTGGATGCAATCTTGATTCCTATCGCAAGTTTCGCATCGTTATGCGAATGAACAATAAAACAAGCTTTTTATGTTTCCTTCATATTTGTATTTACTTTTATTATGTTAAATAAAAATCATTAACCTATTTCAAACCCTAATAATACTAGATAACAAAAATATATTCATTTGCTTTAAGAAATCAAGTACAAAGGATTTAGAATAAAATAAGTAGGTAGTTAAAAAGAATTTTTGCCCAATAATATATTTTGATTCCACGTGTAGTTATCCTACGTAATTAGTAATCCGTCCAAAATATTTTTCTTCTATTACATCATTTAATCGTTGAGGCATACTAATAACTAGATTTTCGCAGTAGTCTGGAGATATATAATCCCACTCGTGCTAAATTCCTTCCGAAAGAATAAACAGAGAACTTGGGAAGAGTCGTTCTTAGTTACCAGTCTCTTTATAAGCCCACACATTTTTATCGGTAGAAAGGTAAAGTACATTTGGTTGATTGGAAAAATGTTTAAAACTATATAGTAAATTTACTTTTGTACCTACTCTTCATTCATTAAAATCTTAAGATTATGAAACATGTAGAAAACTAATGAAAAATCGTCACAATACCATTTGCAAAAGGTGTTCACTAATCTCCTAAAAAAGAATAGATTAATTTATAAAATTATGAAGAATATTTACCTGCATGTAATTGGGTTATTGTACGTCAGGTACTTCTTGCTAAAACAATTTAGATGAAATGAAGAAAATTTAAATTATTTAATAAATACATTGATGTTTACACAAGAAAGCACATTAAGTACATATAAAACATAGAGATATCAAAGCAAAACAAATTTCTTGAAAATTGCAACAACAGCAATATATGAAGTAAATAAGTTGAAAATTTTTCAAGAAATTTGTCGTTGCATACAGAATTAGAGAGAAAAAATAATTAATAAATACTTGCACATGAGTTTTGGACACTTTATATTTGTGGTTAGACGGCTCAAGTACAATTTCTCGATTTTTCTTGAGAGATTGTATAAAGTTAAACCTAATCTGAATTACTCTTATTTACGTGAATTATTACTCTAATTGCACTAAACATTGAATAAGTATGATTTTTGTTGATCAAACTAAACGTTTAATAATTTCTTGAAATATTTTGATTGAATTAACATGAGAACTTGAAGAACTATTACTGTTTCACTTATCTATTAGTTCAGATAAATAAATTTTAATGGAGGCTTCGTCAAATTTAGTTATTTCCATTACGGGTAAAGTTGCGGCACAAAATGGCAGCTCAACCCGAATAAAAATAAGGCTTGCCCATCCTAGCCTGAAACAGGCACGCACAACGTCAAAACGCCTGAATGACATTCAAATGAGGCCTAAGTAAAAATTATACATTTTCGAATGCCAGCCCACTGCAGGCATGTATCAATAAAGGACGCACGAAATAGTCCAAACCAAACACGGTATGCTCAGACTTTTTGTAGACTAAAATTTAGAATGAAACAACAACATTATTTTCGTAGAATAATTCAGCGAGGCCGACGTCTGAATAACAAAACTCTCTGTGCAATAGCGTGGAACTTTTGTGCAATTGAGTCTTATTTCTACTTGGGTGGGTTAATAAAGGTTATAACTGAAACTGAAAAATAAATAAAAGTTAAAGTAACAAATTTCACATCGACCATATCAACCAAAGTCTGTCACTGTCCAACAATTGATCAGACCACTGATAGATGACTAATACCGAGGTAATTGGAAATTGGAAGAAATTGGGAGCCAGTGATCGTTTAAGTGAGACTGCTTCAACACTTTAATGAGTTGTAGTCTGGTGGTCGATCAGACCACAACCAACCGAGCAAGCAAAGGTAAGCATACTAATCAGCACCACCAATGAGATCACTTTATTCTAGGTAACTTGAAGGTATGGGCCGCATAAGGCAGTCCAGCGCAGCGTTGCAGTCAGTCCCCGACATGCGATCAGAGGACCATATCAACCAGCGCGGGAATACTCCAAGTGATAAGATAAGATCAGGTAGCAAGTTGTAAATTGGGATCAGATCGGATCCACTGGTGCTCGGTAAGATTGATGTTTTTATCCCCATCACTTGCGTGCTTCCTGGTTTCGGACATTTGTTCTCTCTCTTTCATCAGCATGTATCTCTGCTATAAGACACTCGTATAACCAACGTAACTTCCTGGTCATCCAGCTATTTATCTTGTACTGGAATGTCTTCCTGGCTAGTTTTATCTCCTCCACGTTGGTGTGCCTTCTTGGTGTAAGACAGTATAGAACTCTCTCTTGTACTAGCATGCCTTCGTGCTCCAAAACACTCGTAAATTCCTTTTACGCTAGCCTTCTTGATGTAAGATTCTTAACTAACCAGCGAGTTTCCTTAGTTAGCTAGCTACATCCTTCGCCAGAATGCTTTCCTGGTGTTGGTTACTCGTTCACTTGCTCTCTCACCAGCGGTTTTTCCTGGTGCAATTCACTCGCATAAAGAGCGTGCTTCCCTGGCTACAATTTCATACTTGCCGAGTGATAGGATAATTACCCGGTTTGAACCATAGATTGTTTCCCCACGAAGACAAGGTAATCAGAGCCCAGTTCCGCTAGACAGAACAGTTCCTTGATACATATCAGCCGTAGTCCCCGTGAGATAGAACAGCATATCAAAACCGCGTGGAGAGCAGCACCTAGAAACCGACCGTAATGACCATGAGACAGAGCAGTTCCTTGATACATATCAGCCGTAGTCCCCGTGAGAATATTAAACAAGTTAAATGCGAAATAGAACAGTCAATGAAGAAAAATTTCGAAAAAATTGGAATTAAACTAAAGAGTGTCCAGAAACGGCATTCAGCGAATTTATCTACAGACGTGACTGTGAATAAAAGACTTCATCCTCCAACATTTAACAGTCCACCGGCCCTGCAAAACAGATATACAACTATTCATCTTCAATATAAGCCTTAGATTGTCGGTATGGGAACCAGAACATGCAAGAGGTTTACTGTCTTCAGCTACGGAGTCGAACACAGAAACCTGGAGATACGTTGCAGAAGTGATGTGCGGGCATAGACAGGCTGACAAATTCGGTTTATCCCACGTTTCTTAATTCAGTTGCAGAACGCTGAGGTTTTGGCTTATGCTCAAGCTTATAAGGCAGCAAAGCAAACCTCAAGAAGTACCGTTCGCCTAAGAGATGAAACCGAAAAAGAAGATTCCTGCTGTCGGATTAATACATCGGAAAGACGGAGTTGTTTTAAATGCTGGACGCGCAACAAAGAAGGTCACCTCCAAAGAGATTGTAGAAAGAGACGAAAATCAAACTCTCCACAAGAAGGCAATATGATATCTTGACCTAGCTGTGAAAAATGCAGAGAAAGAGAGCGAGCAAAACAAAGGAGCTATAGAGCTGTAAGCCCTATACCAACTCTAAGCTCGCAACAATCGACGCCCCCGAAATGATCATCAACATTCAGAAATTGTAGCGAAACGACAACAGCTTAGTAATCAACGGGTGAGTTCAAGAACAAAAGTACCCGATTACTGTAGACTCAGGTGCTTCCAGATATATTCTCCGGTGCGATTATGCTAAAAGCAACAAAAATCCACACCTTTTGAGGACAGTTACAGGAGAATCTTGGCATATGAAGACGTCGATCTTCCTCCTTATGCAAAAACCTTAGTACGGACAAAAGTTCTTGGTGATCCCGGGAGCTATCGATTCCATCTAATAGAACGAGATAGAACACAGGTAACGCCCGACCGATTAAGCAAGCGCCAAAAAGATTACCACTAGCGAAGCTCATGGACGTCCCCAGTGGTGCAAGTGAAAAAGAAGGATGGGAGTACAAAATTCTGCGATAGTCTATCGTCGACTAAATGATGTTATAAAGAAAGATAGTTATCCACTACTGCCCTTTGGAAATTGCAATGCCCCAGCAACGTTCGTGCGCTTAATGAAATGTGTTTTAACTTGGAAAACTTGCCAGACCAGGTCAAATATCTTGAATATCCCGATCCCGATAAATTAGCTTCAGTGGTAAACTGGCCCACTCCGAAAGATAAACACGAGCTGCGAAGTTTTCTTGGACTTTTCACTTATTACAGACACTTTGTGAGTAAGTAATATTGACGTACCTCAACTTAGCCAAACACATTTCTTGAATCAAAAAGCTAACCATCTCTTAATTTGTTGCTAAATAGTTGCTAACTAGTTGTAGAAAAAAATAATTTGTTGCATTTTGTTTTGTTTTTTTCAAGTGGGGTGCTCTGTTAAGTTCAGCTGAAGTTAGCAGAACACCTCAATGAGAAATGAATTTATAGCATCGGGAAGATGCCTACATTATTCAGTGAATTTGTTGCTAATTAGTTGTAGTGAAAAAAATTATTGCTCTTTATTATATTTAAAAAAATAGTGGGTTCTTTTGCTAAGTTCAGCTCAAGTTAGCAGAACACCTTCATGAAAAATGAATTTATAGAATCGGGACGGTGCTTAAATCATTCAGTGAATTTGTTGCTAATTACTTGTGCACAATATGGACCAAAAGTGGCGAACCACTCGGTCAACAGGGGATGTTTTGCCATATCGATATCGAAAAAATGTTCGGTACTTTCCTGTGAATGACTGCGACCGCAACAGTGTTGTTTTTTCAGGTTGTTTATGTTTGTTTGATTTTATTTGCACTTGACTAACTAGCGCAGTATGGACTTAGCCTAACAGAGCATTAATTTGCATTTGAAATTGTCCTTCTCCCAAGGAAGTGAGTGCATTTTAAGGTCTTGCTTAAAGTAGTATGGATTTCGATTAAGTTAAGCAAAAGTTATTTCTTTTTTTTCTCTACTATGAGTGAATTGATGCTTTTTTTAATGTTATGTTATGTTTGTTTACTATCATCTCTGTTTTATAGAAAATTCCATTTCTAAGTAAATCTTTTAAAACCTCTGCAAGACGAGAAAAATGTAAAGTATTAAACATAAAGCAAGAACTAGAAGCTCGTGAATGCATAAAAAAGGGTACTGGTTATAAGAAGTTACACTAACAGATTTTTAGATCAATTACAGTTCTTCAAATATTTAAAATCATATCCCACTATTTTTCAAAATATCGCAAAACGAAACTTTCAACTATCACATATTATTAAATAATACTTTTAAAACTCAGTAATAACACTCTGGATATTTTAATACTTTTTGGTCCATTATTTTTTTTTCTTCGTTGCTTTTCACATAGTCTATTGCAATTTCCTATTTCTACCAAAACAATTTCTAACTCTTTACATAATGAATTAATTGTAAAACATTTTATTAATAAAAGCTGCTTTTTAATAAAAATAGTATAGTAGTGTATCTTATAATTTGCAAGAGGCTGTAGTATATATTTAGTTCTAATTCCATAAATAAAACTCTTGTTCATTCGAAGTATTCGTTAATTCGGATTAACCTTCCCCAACGATTCCGAATTAAAGAGCTTTTACTGTAAATATTTCTTCGTTGATCGTCACATCAATTTTCAGGAATTCACTTTTCTGCTTGATGTACATTGTGATCACATCCGTTGAAATTTTTCTCCGAAAACTGTGTTGACAGAGTGTTAGATTACTCGCTACAAGTACATTAATAATGTGATGGACAAAATTGTATCATTGCCGTGATTTTACTAAGAATTCGCGAACGCCACCCTCGTGCGGTTATTCTAAGAACTTATTAGATGGCAGAAATAATGACCGAAATGAATTTATTTCAAGGAATAGAAATTGAAATATTTTTGAAGTAAAACTTTTTTGTGCACGCTTGACTTGGGGAGTAAGCTGGTGAATGTGTTACGAAAAGTGTGATCGGGCGAGGCGAACGGAAGTTGAGAGGGAGATATACGGTGATTTCTTGATTATTCCGTAATTTCATTTCGTTTATCAATGAAAACCGATAATAAATTTAAATTTTTGTAGAAAATTAATATATGTATATGGATATACATGTTTATATTATGCATATATACATACATATAGATGGAGCTAAAGAAGTTTTACTTCAGTCGTGTGGTCTAAAGCACACTCATATTTTTCCCCCTTTAAATTTCTCAGAAATAGACTTCGACTGATGGCTTCATTAATACAGATGTCTAAAGTTAGTAAAATAAAATGGACAGAACCGAATTTTTCACACACAAATTTGAAAGGCTCATTAACTGCCCATCTGCCTATTTAATTGAGTGTCGAAAAATTACACGAATTCAAAAGATCGTATCCCATTAATGATCATTTTTCCGATATATCTGACAAAACATCCCCTGTTGACGGAGTGGTTCACCACTCTTGGTCCTTATTGTGCACAACTAATTAGCAACAAATTTATTGAATGATTTTATTTTTTTCTACAACTAATTAGCAACTATTTAGCAAAAAATTAAGAGAGGGTTAGCTTTTTGATTCGAGAAATGTGTTTGGCTAAGTTGAGGTGCAAACGCCGCAGTGGGAGCTTGTCTTACTATGTAAAGTAAATCAAAATTTAAGTGGATGAAGATCCAAATATGACCCTTTAGACCGAGCCAATCAACTTTCAAGTGTAATGAATGATTTATTTATTTTATCGTGGGCACTTGCATTGTATGACGCAAATGTGCTACTACTTGTTAATTCAATTTCATTTGAAACTAATCAATAAGTTAACGGGAAGTAGGTGAAAATTCGATTACAATATTTGATTGTTAAATAATAAGACAGCTGTGAAACTGAAAAAAATTGAAAAGAAACAGAACACACCAGTGGACAAATTTTTTTCGAATTGATTTAATTATACTAATTCGAAGTGACATCCATAAATAATTTTTAGAAACTTATTCGCTTGACAAAAATTTACTGGCTTAATTGACACATTTTTAACATGAATTAACCTGCATAAGTAATATTTGGTATGCAGAATCTGTATATGTATATTTATCTATTTATTAATTGATATACATTTTCTGACCTTGCGAGACATACCGGTTTACGTTACTGACCTTTAGTGTCCATGACTGGTGGGCCAATAATGGAGCTTTGTTAAGGCTAAGATAAAGACTTGCTAACTTCATAATCCATATTGGCAAGTGTGTTGCTCCCAAATTATGAAGGTAAGATAATGACTTTCCAATTAAAATAAGTTTATTTATTATTGAAAGTACGTAACTAGATTTTAGCTGTCCATTCCTAGTGATGAAAGATTAAAAGATTCATATTTATATTTTCAATTATAGATTCTCGTAGGCTTGATGCTGATATCACGCCAAGAAAAATAACTTGCAGGTGCACAATCGAGTTTTTTTTAGTTATGCTATATTACTGGTAAGCCAACATTATGTTGTGGTTGTGAATTTTGTACAGGTTTTACAAGCGTTACCGGCGCCTTTACATTATCGGAATGTGCCCTTTTTGTGAAGTGATACGTCAGACGCATAAAAAATCGGTGAAGTATTATTATGGAGCTCAATAATAAAAAAAAATATGCGTGGCAAATTCCAAGTGAAATTTTTTAGCACCTTGACATCAGGCCATTGGAAGAACTTTTTGATAGCTGTTCGAATTCTTCAAATAACCGGGGCCAACGGTCTAATGTTTCTAAGGTCTTACGACATATCCCATACAGCTTTACCAGATATCTAAAAATTAATAAAATGGTCCTGTTTAAGTATTATAATTCCATTTAATTTAAAAAATTTACAGGACGAGAAATTACAGGAAAATGGTAAAATATTCGAGATGCTTTTATTAAATCGCTAAGGACAAAATCAGGCCAGGGAATGAAAATTAAATTCCTGTATCACAATAATTTTCAATTCCTTTTGAAGATAGTTCAAAGGGATAATACTTATTCATGTTTAGCGGATCCTTGTGAAGAATTTTTAACGGAAGGTGCAAGTTAACAGGCAGACATGGCTTCTGTAGTAAAATCAATTTAATCTAATATGCAATGTATTTCGGAAGGACAATGTTCAAGAGAACAGTAAAACTGATATTAATAGTGTAGATTAAACTATCATTAAAGCGCTTGGAAAATCATCTGATAAAACAAAAGAAGTGGATGAATATGAAGCTTTTTTATTTCCATAACTTCAGTTGTTATATGCTCCCGTGGTTTTAGAGTCCACGAACTCAGTAATGCTGAATGAAACCAATCATAATTTTAAAGAAAACGAAACGTAGAATTTATTCACAAACTTCATTGGATAAAATAACACTTCGGGGATAAATAAATTCAAAATTCAAAAAATGGAAACCTAAAAAAAAAAATAAGATAATTAAATATAAAGGCAACGAAATAATCACAAAACTTATAATTTATTAACAAAAAAACTATCACTTCAAAGATACTGAAAATTCAAAAATGGAAAAAGACTAAAAATCTAAGAACAACGACAAAACAGTCAAAGGCAAAAAAAAAACACAAAATTTTTAGAGCATTTTGTTTATATTGATAAGATTCTCCAGTTAATTCTACGATTAATTTCAAATCCTTCTGAATTTGGTATTGCTTTTATTATTTGTAAGTCTGTGCCAATGTAGCTTTTTGGGATTTTAATTGCAAAAATAAGGAATTGATCTATGTATTTAGTAACTTCTGCTTTTAAGATTCTTAGTTTGCGGAAGTCTATATTATAATTATCTAATTCTTGTAACGTTAGCATGCTTGGGTGAATTATATGGTTGTTTTTTGCCATGATATTATCTAGGATTTGGTTTATTTTATTTTCCAAATATCTTAACTTAGTTTCATGCTCTAGGAATAAAATTTTATAATTTAATTCTTTCAATTTTTTTTCTGTCGGGTTCGATAAATTTTTTTAAATCCAGTAAGGTATGGTTAAAGTATGGATGACTGAAGACTCGTTTAATGAGTTATTTTGTGACTCCCTGCACTGCACATTTATAGCTTGTAAGGCGTCGTCTGATAATTTGAACCACTTTATTTGTGGAGTATGTACGTCATCACTTGCAGCTCCAGATTTTCAACTTTGTTTAATATTCTTAACCCTGTTGCGAATATGTAGATCTAAAATTTCTTATTTTGTTATAGGTTTCTTTACTTCCGAAACCCAGAACGTTTATAGTTGCACTTATTTTTAGAAGTGCTGCTTCTCGAGCTGACTCGCTGACTTTGTCAGGAATGGTATTTTAAGTGATATCCTTGTACAAAATATCTTCCAGTTAACTGTTTATGATGAATATATTCGTCATAAAAAAATTGTCAAATTTTGTGTTATGACGAATATATTCGTCATGCGTCTTCAGTAGTGACCATTGGCAGTTAATTTTGCAATTTTAGTTAAAACTAAAATATATTCGTAAACTGCAAGAAGTTTGAAATTTTTGAGGCCATGTCGAAATAAAAAGAACTAATAAAAATTTATAAATACCTAATTATTATAGAAAAAAACAGATATAGTATGAATTATTTTTCGTAAATGTGTCGTCTTTTAGTAGTCATTACTGAAGCAATTACGGATTCATATATTGTTTTAGACTGGGCAATCAGTGAAGCGGGATGAGGATTCTTTCGTTTCCTTTTTACATGTATTCAAGAGACGGCGTTTCTTATTGCTCGTGTGCAGAATTCGAGTTGTAAGGATCACCCAAATTGAGTTGTTGACTACCTGCTTAGATATTTCCCTGCACATTTTTGTTTATATTTTATCATCTGGTCAGGGATTCATTTACTTAAGTATGGGACTGTACGGGATAATTGCAGCAGTGTGCATACTTTGTAATTTGGTATTTATGCAAGGAGGATATTGAGTAAGCTTTTACATAGCGGCACCAGGTTTTTTCAAGTTTTATGATTCTTTGTCGGATTTCCTCATAACACTATCATTTGAATGCGTATTTGAGATAATGAGATATTTTAGAAAATATTTTGGTCCCATCAAAGAACGTAGATTAGTGTGTAGCAAGCTGTTACCAGATCAACAACAATAGTATATTCGAGTGCAACGAAATAATTTGAAACTGGTAAGCATTATAATGCTTAGTTTATAAAGTGCAGAAAGATATTGTAAAAAGCTAATTTTTTTTTAGTTTATTGTATTCCCAAAATGAGTGAATCCGACAGCGATGATGAAATTTTCTTATCTACAAGGAAGCGGAAACGTTTACAAATACTTTCAGGATCTTCTGATGAGTCTCGTGATGCAGAAATCGAGCCTGATGATAGCGAGACCGAAGATAGCGAATCTGATGATATTGACTCTGAGAACAATGATAGTGATAAGAAAAATGAAAATATTGAATGTAGAACAAGAGGAGGTAACAGAGAACCTTTTGAATTTTCTGCCAATCCTCGACATCAATTCTTTATACCTAGATCATCCCGCCTTTATTTTATACGGAAAAATATTTAGATAACGATCTTATCAATATTATAGTTGAACAAACTAATTGATACGCTCAACAATTCTTAGAAAGCAACCCGATCAAGAACAAGAAAGTGGTATCCCACAACTCATAATGAAATGAGATGTTTAATCGCATTATTAATTTTACAAGGCATTGTGAAAAAACTATCTTTACAGATGTATTTTTCTACAAGCGAAAGTATTAGTACTCCTTTCTTTAGTAAAGTAATTAATTCAAATAGATGTTTACTGCTAAGTAAATTTCTTCATTTCGAATACAATGCAAGTTTTGGTTGCATAAAACCACCTAGTAAAGTTGCAAAAATTCAAAGTGTATTTCAAAATATTCTACAAAAATGTAAAACGTTATTTATTCCCGAAATGGATATTTGAGTTGACGAGTCATTACTAATGTGGAAGGGTCGTTTATCGTGGAAACAGTACATACCGTCAAAAAGAAGTAGGTTTGGAATAAAATTGTATGTGTTGTGTGGATATATATGGAAAGGCTAGCGATTATGGTACATATTCTCTGGAATACAAACATTCTGCACGGATTGTTCTTGAATTATGCCATGATCTTTTAGACCGCGGATATAGATTACATTTAGACAATTGGTATACTAGTATACCACTTGCAGAAGAACTCTGGACCCATAAAACAGATGTAATTGGCACAATAAGAAAAAACAACTAAAGATATTGCCTATTAGGAGAGGGGAATGTAGTGCTAGTTTTAAAAATAAAATTATGATAATGAAATGGCAGGATGAAAGGGAAGTTTACATTCTAAGTACAGTTCATGACGACAATATGGTAGGCATAGAGAAACGGAAGAGACAAACAATGTTTCTTCATTTTTTAGATATTATTTGCCTAAATTCTTCTTCTTCTTCTTCTTCTTTATTCTTGATTTCAATCTCTCCGCTGTGGGTCCCTAATGAGACTGGAGCTTCGAGATTCCTGGCTCGACCCTGTTTGGGTATAACGCCATAAAGTCTTATTTTAATTAGTTTTGTTTTATTTTATAATATTTTGTTTGTTATTTTATGTTAACATAAATTTTTCATTTTATTTGCGTTTCGTTTGTTTTTAGGTGACGTCAATTATTTCTTCATTTGTTTTTTTTTTGTATATTTCACTTTTTATTATTATACGTATTGTTTAGATTATTAATTAATAACTTCCAATGTCACTCCCTAATGACCACACGCACTTAGCAGCAAAGCCGCTCTAGCAAATTAAACATTTAGTTAATTTGCAGAGCGACCCGTCTATAGCACGTGTGACCAGTCTGGAGTCCATGATGGAACTGTTGCCTAAATTCATTTATATTATATAAGAGTAATAAAGGTAAATTGTCGCGAGTAAATTTTTTATTGGACTGCATTGAACAAACAATTGAGTCGAATCCAATTCAGAGTGTAGCACCAACAGTAAGTCGACGAGCTAAATCTTATTCTACCCGTCTAATCGGGCAACATTTCCCTGATTTTATACCCTCCACTTCTAAAGCCACACCCACACTAAGGTGTCTTACATTGTTTTAAAAATAAAAGTAGAAAAGAATCGCGATAGTGGTGTTCAACTTGTGAAGTTGCCTTATGCATTGTACCATGTTTTTCTGGATTCCATTCTTGATGTTTGATGTTTTTGGTTCCTATTTATGTTAATTTAAATAAATGAATAAATGTATTATACATGAAATAAATAACAAAATAAAAATATTAAAGTCATTTAATTGTAACTTATTTCATATCAAACATAGTCTGGGTATGAAGAATATATTCGTCATCGCTTTATTTGTACGACGCACGTAGGGGACACATTTTCCAACAAGGAAAACGAAAACTGGCTTCCCATTATGAGGGATTTGTAAATTTTTAATAAATAAAATAAATAAATAAATCTTTCGAATTTCTAATACCAAGACGCAAAATTAATAGATTCTGGAAGATAAGAATTCAATAATTTTAAGAATTTCTGTGCAGGTGCTAAGCAAGAGAACGCTACCAGTCTTATTTGTTTTCCATCTTTATGTAATTTAATCAGTCCGTACAAAACCGGAATGGAAGGATTCGCAATTTTAGCGTATAACTTATCTTTAATCGTAAGAATATTATTTCCTGAATTTACAATCTTAATTATTTGGGCAATACAATTTTTTGTAGGATGTTTACTCAACATTTTTAACTTCATGTTATCTATGCAATTATTAACTTTCTCGATATTCGTGCTTCTGTCTCGAATTACTACCGTATTACCTTTATTAGCTTTTGGAATAATTAAGTTATCGGAATTAATTTTATTTTTAATTTATTTTAATATTTTAAATCATTAATTTGCTGACTATTGAAATTCTTGATTTGGTTGTTTTTAATAATTTCAGCTAAATCTACCTTTGTGTTGAGATCATTATCTATCGTCTATCGCTGCAACTAAGTGAACTGCAAGATTTATTCCCTCCTTTTCAATAAAATTGGTAATGGGCGCATACTTCAAACCTTTATTTAGTACTTCCATTTCCCCTGTTGTTAATTCTGCCTGGGATAAATTCACCACACGTGGGAGAAAATTTTTGTTAGAGACTTCACCAAATTCTTCTCGGCGTACATTTGAGTTACATTCTCAGTACAATAACAAACGGTTCAACTTTCCCAACTGCTGTAAGAACTGTTTATGTGTAAGTGTATTACGCTAAAATTGCGAATCCCTCTATTCCCGTTTTGTACGGACTGATTAAAAAAGGTTGCCACTCTCTCGAAAACCGGGACAACTCAGGACAATGTCAGGGAATTTTGGAAATTTTCACTGAAGTCGGGAAATTTTTTAATCCATAAATTCAAATTATTTTCCAATGAAGGTCGCATACTCTATTTCTTGGAAAATTTAAAATTATTTTAATTTATATTCCAGGTAAAAATGGAGCCATCACTGGAAGTGTATTTCTGAGAAATTTAGAAGGAAAAAATAATTCAGTTTCTATTCCTTGGAATTAATTCGTTTCAGTTATTATTTCTGGCCTACATAACTTCTTAGAATATCGCGTGAGAGTGGAAAAAAATGTTGCCATTTTTGGAATCTTCGCCCCAAAATACACTAAAAAAAGTCTAGGAGAAACCAGATCTGGACATGAGGCCCAAATTTGTAAACTAGTGTAATATATGAGAAAAAATTGGGGATGGTGGATCGAACTGAGAAAATCGATTCAGTAAGGATCGATCTGTAATTTATTTCCGATATCGTAGACCGATTAATCGCCTTAAAAAGATCGATATCCATAGATCGAACAGATCGATTCAATTAATTAGAAGTGTTTCTCTATATGAAAATATAGGGTCATAAGTAAACTAATTTATTAAATAATAGGAAACAGTTTTTATTGCTTATAAATCTAGATTAAGCAACAATGGGTATTTCACAATTATTGCTTATTTAATCGAAAAACAAATTGCGATTGGACAGAGTCTTTTTTGAAAGTTCATACTAATACTGACTCGTCTTCATTAAAGGAACACAAATAAAAATGTACACCCCAAAAGTAAAAGTTGCCAACGTTAAATTCAAACATGTACTATTCAAAAAAAATAGTTATGAAATATGAGATTTGAGGAGAGAAACATGACTACCCCCCAGTTGAAAATTTCAAAATGGACGCTGCTTTGGCTTACTATTCAAGTGGTAGTTTACTATTCAGTGGTAGAAAGGTTTTTTATACCACTCACCAGTAAAAATGTGCAGAACTCAAAATATATATACGCTTCTTTCAGAAGATTAAGATCTACGTCGAATCTACGTGTATTCCACATGAGTTTCTTGCTAGGATTATACGTGGCAGCATTTAGACTTGTCTATTTCACTAGTTATATTCCACTTGGAGTTGATGTGGCAATTCCGCGTAAACTAGTATGCATAACGTTTAGGCCATCGGTATACAAAATTCAACTTACTTTTGACGGAATTCCACGTCGAATCGTGTATTCTAGGTGATTTTTTGTACTGGATTGCCTACGCAGTAAAAAACAATTTGAAAAAAACTTAAAATCCCACATTCGAATATCACTTATTTTAGATTTTTCTTTAAATAACTTATTTTTTTCTCGTTAGGGAATCACCAAACCAGAAATAAAACATAACAAACTACCAATGACAAAATCATACTGCAGCCACTAAACTGCACAGTTAACACTAAAATATTATAGCGATCACAAACGCATTAATATAATATTTACGATCCTTTTAAACTTTTTTTACATTTGTCGGATTATTACACAAATTAAAATTAAAATGCAAAAAAAAATCACGAGTGAGCTTGTTTAATTTTTGGTCTTAAATAGATCGAAATCGGAAATAAATATATCGATTCGAGCTGAATCGGTCCCGCGTAAAAGCGATTCAAAAATCGGAAGATCGGAGGCTTAAAGATCGATTTCTCGAGATCAAATCGAAGATCGCCCATCCCTAGTTAAAAACGCAATAAAATGCGCTTGCTCTCGCTAATGAAGTGGTTGGAGGCCTACAGTTTATGGGATTTGGAAAACCATATCCATAACATAATTAAAGCAATAATTTTGATTTAATTGCTAAACACTTTACACTTAATATTGAGCAGACGAATAATTTTATTTTCGAATATGCCTTTCTGTACCTACGGTTGAGAAATCCACTATCTCGGACCATATCCTGAATTTGTCGCACTTTAATGATTCGAGCATTGTCCAGAATTAAAAAAGCATTCTCTAATTGTGGCACGTTATTAGTTTTTTTTTAAAAAAAGGAAAGGATAATTTAAAACGATCGGAATTCATGGTAGTATTGGCAATTATTTTTTATTGCGCAATAGGTACCTCCATTATTTATAACGGCGAACAAGGCTACGTTTCGTCCTCTTACGGTGGATACAGCAATGTATGCTCTTGTACCTGCCGTAGAGCGGGCTTGTGATCTTCGAAGATGAAGATTAAAGCCACACTTATCTACGAAATTTAATTTGGCTCTTTGCTTTGGAGTCTACCATGAAAACTCTCTAGCGTATATTTGTGCTAGTTCCAATGTTCGTTGGTTATTCATTCTATCCACTTCAGCTAAAGCCAATTTCAATGTTAACGAAAAAGATATAATTTTTCTACAAATAATTTATTTCTGATGTTTTTAAGAGTTATGCAAAGATCTCTTTCTACAATCATTTCAATGCACTTTAGTCAACTTATTTCCACAATTACCACCATGTTTGAGTTCTGTTAAGGCATCGAAACTATTTTTGTACTGCGTTAATATTGTTTTAGCAGAATTTATATTTATCTAGGTAATTCGAGCAGCTTCAGAAATTGTTTTTCCTTCTTCAAATGGAGCTCTTGTAAGTACACTACCAAGCATCATGACACGATTAACCGAAATCAAAATTTTAAATGCATCTTCTAACATTGTGGCTATTGCTTTAACGAAAGAGGACCTAGGATTTTCGGTAAAAAACGATTGTCGCAATAGTCTTACTGATTTTTGCACTTCACTAAGAAGATCATCTCTACTGAAATATCCATTAAAAAAAGGAATTTTTTGTTTTGATCCGTATATTTCGATAAAATCTAAGCTGCGACATCAAAGAATAAGTAAAGCCTTAGATGTTTTTGTACAGAATAATTGAATAAATTAAAAAAAGTTATAATGATGTTTGCATTAAAGTGCGATTATTTGAAGAGAAAATGACTAGTTTTTCACCACAAGAGAACCACCGACTTGACGATTTGTGGTTAGACGTTAGAAGAGTTACGCTTTTTTTAAAAAATAGTTTTGATATTTTTAAATATAAATGCTTTGTTTTCAGAGAGGATTTTCAACAAATAAAGAAATTTTCATTGATAACTTTTCCAAGCAATCTCTCATTGGCCAAAGACATGATGCAATTCTATATTATGGTGGGAGACAAAAAATAGAAATTACTCAAAAACAAATTCATGCGGCCTGAAATGCACATAATTCCTATCAAGAAGCTTTGAGAAAACAAAGTACAGATGCTAAGTTAAGCTTGAACGCATAAAAACGTAAAACTTCAGAGAAAATCAAGGACCTAAATACCAAAAAACAGTCTAGGAATTTAGAAGAGTAAATAAAAAAAAAAATATACATAAGTATCCCATTTAAAATACTCTAAAAGAAATGTGAGGCATTTTCTGCAAATTACAGCTAAACCAAGGACTTTAGGAAAAAAAATGCTAATTACATAAATTGTTTAAAATCAAAAGATCTTTCACATAAAGTTGGTTAATAATTTAAATTTTTTTTATTTTTTTGGAAAATTCTAAAAAACCACCACTTTTGACTAAAATCGGCCCATATCTCGAAAACGACGCATTTTTGAGGCTGGTAACCGCGAAAAATCGTTTCTCCGTGCCGAAAAACATAAAAATATGACAAGTTACCGAGGGGACCCCAAATTGCATACATAACCCCCCCCCCCCCCCCATTGCGCCCGGACTAATAGGAGTGCTTAAAAATAGATTGCGTTATTTATTGAAATCAAGGCAATTACACTACTGTTCGGGAAAAGCAAAGAAATTTATAAATATTTGTCACTCCATAACATGTGTATTTTCTACAACGTTGATTTAGAACAGTCAGATAGTTTAGACGAGTATGAAGAAGTAGACATTCCAATGGACAATGACCTAAACAATGGAAATATGTTAAACATTGGACAAATAACAAAAAATACAATTCTTAGTAATTTATGAGTTATTTTTCTTAATAAAAGGCAAATTCAAAACAAGTAGTCCATTTATTTTATTTTATTTTAATTCAATTGGACCTATATCATATTAAGATTATAATAAAAAGGAACAAATATATCTGATTTCGTATTGCGAGTGCGCTTAACAGTAAAAAGTAACGAAAAAAAACGTATCTCAAAAAAAAATTTGGTTTCATTTCTAAATGTATTTGGCTTGGTGCTTTTTCTGGAATTCCCAAATTTCAATTTTAGTTCGTGCTGCTTTTCTGCTTTAAGCAATTTTAAGTTTTCTTCTTTCAGTCTTTTAATTTCTCGAAAATTATCTTTCTTTAAATAATAAATTTTTTTCTTGTAATCTTCTATATTTTTTTATTCTTTATTTGTTTAAAATAACTGACTTTTTAATTCTCTGTAAAATAATCTTGATTTTCTTTTTGGCTCTCTAACAATTCGATTCTTTTGTCACTTTTATTATTGGTTTTCTTTCCTTTTTTTGCTCTTTCAGCTGGTTGTTCATATTTTGATGCGGTGGTTGTTGCTTGTGTTGAATTATTTTCATTTGAGGTAGATCAATTTTCTTTTAATACAGCAGCCTGCTGTCAGCAGGACTTTCTTCAAATGAGAGTTGAATCACTTCATTATTTTGCTGTATTGGATTATTTTCATTTCCATCGGAAATGGGAATACCGAATTCTCGACCAGGTGGATTTATTGTTGAATTTATATTCAATAAATCAATCACCGCTTCTTCAATTTCACTAAACTGGTGCAATTTGTTTGGTCCTCCTCCACTAGCATTTAGTTCTGCTCTATTATCTGCCTTTTTTATTTTACATTTTAGATCAGTCCAAGCCTATGTATATGTATGTATATCAGAATATATGTAAGCCAGAGTTTTCTTTATTTACTTTTACTTACTCTAAGTCATTTGTCCCAGGATCAAATTGGTGGTCCCAAGCTGTTTAAATCAACTGCAAATTTCTCCCACTTATCCTTAGCTAGAGACTTTGTTGTAAAACCTCTGGCTATATAAACATTTTGCTTCATAATTCTCACCAACCTTCTTTTTGTTTTTCATTACTTACTACTTTCGACCTGTTTCGAAAAATATATTATTAAAACAAACAAATTTTATCATAAAAATAAAATATATTCTTACATTTTTCAATCTCTGCGCTGCGAGTATTCGTTGACAAATGTATCAATTGCGATTGACAGCTTTCAGTCATAATTGGCAATGGTAATACGATTTAACGAAATTGAAAATCGACAGTTGATAAATATCACTAATCAATTGGTAATCATAATAGACCTTAGTATTATTTTACCAAACTCTAAAATTGAGAAATTCTTGAGAGTCATGAGTTGTTGATAATTGCTAGTCATTGATAAATACTCCGTCTCTTAAAGCAATTATAAATAATTAAAATCATAAGTTAATTACGTTTTGATCAATGAAGTGAATCTATATATTTCTTGTTTTGTACAAAACGACAGTGTTTTTCTATGATTCCGAAACGCATACTCTCTGATCTGATCTGTTACGTGATTTACGTATTATATAAAATAGTTTTTAAAAACAAAATTTGAACCGACTTCACAAAAAGCGTTAAAAAGCATAAAATAATTTTTCATTTTATATCTATTACGACATTTTGAAGTCGGTGCAAATTAAACAAACCATCTTCTAGATAAGTTTACCATCTTATAGATAATTTCACAAACTTAAATACCCAACTTGATTTTTCTGTTTTAGATCAACTGAAGGAATTATTTTTGACCCGCCATAAAAAAAGGAGACTTTTTACGTCGACATCTAGCGGTCACGTGATAAACAAAAAAACAAATTGAAGATTTTTTCATTTATAATAAAATAAAAAAAAATTTAAGTCTCTATCTATAATAGATTTTATTTTATACCCCTCCAATCTTGACGATTTTTTTTTAGGCTTTAACCAGAACTAGGTCCCCTTAAGTGAAATCTTGCAGTAATCTATTTATCTACTTTTTCAGTTAATTAAAATTGGCTATCAACTAAATAATTTTAAAAACGTTTATTTAACTTTCAAGGTTCGTGTGTAAGTCTTGTCGGTTTAAAATTTATAAAAGATTTATTTTTTTTTCATTCCGTTCCGTTCATTCCGTGTAGTAATTGACGGAGTTACATCTGATTCCTACGAAATAAATGCCGGTGTACCTTAGGGTTCAGTTCTTTCACCAACCTTATTTCTTCTTTTTATTAATGATCTCTTATCCCTTACTCTCAATCCTATTCATAGTTTTGCCGACGACAGCACCCTTGATTTCGCGTACTCATTTGATTCTGTAATGAATTCACGTGGAGATGCTACAGAAGTCAATCGGGAACGCATGTTTAGATCATTAAACAAAGACATTTCTATGGTTCTCGCTTGGGGCAGAGCAAATCGTGTTACGTTTAATGCATCCAAAACTCAATGCTGTTTAATGTCCCTTAAAAAACGCCCAGTTCACCCCCAACCCATTAAGTCGGGGGAGTGAATATACCCAATTCACCCTCCCTAAAGATCTTGGGTATTGAGATATCCAGCAATCTTAGCTGGACTGATCATATATTTGCAATCGCTAAAAGTGCGATGAAATGTTTGGGTTTTCTACAGAGATGTAAGAAATATTTCACCCCACCCGACTTAGCGTTGATCTACAAGTCCCACATTAGGCCTAGACTTGAATATAATTCCCATATTTGGTCAGGGGCAGGACAAACCGCATTGTCCGCGTTAGACAAAGTTCAGCGTAAGGCTGTTAAACTTATTGGCGATTCCTCAATCTCTGAGGGCCTTGACTCTCTGGAGCATCGACGGAATGTCGGCTGTCTCTCACTTTTTTATCGCTATTTCCATGGCCTTTGTTCTAACGAAATTGCTAGCCTGATTCCTTGTAGACTCATTACAACGCGCGATACAAGATCTACAAGTCGCTCCCACCCCTATCTCTCTCCGGGTCAAATTTGGACGTACCGTCAAATTTCGGGAATCTTTTCTTAGCAGAACAACACGAATGTGGAACAGTTTACCATCCTCTGTTTTTCCCTCGTCTTATGAGCCTGCAACTTTCAAACGGGGCGTACATCGACACCTCCTTCACTCAACCTCCTAACACATTTCCCCCAACCTTTAATTCCTTTCCTGCCAAGGCTGTGCTTTAGCATCATAGAGCATCCCCTGAGCTTTGGCAACATCATATATAAAAAAAAAAAAAATATCGTTCTAACCTTTTTCTTAACGACCCCCCTAACATGAGCATTAAATGAAAGAGATTGACGAGTAAAATACTATGTAACGTAATTCTAAAGACATCCCTTCCAATTGATACTCATTTCAAGGGGGTTGTGAAGAAAAGGGTAATCCGTCATCGGGGGCATCCGTTAAATTTAATTTAGGCTGAAATCCCATAGTTTATCGTATTTTACACGTCAACTACTTTCATTGAATACCAATGTTGAGGGTGTTGTATAGTGAAAGGTTATCCCCCATCTAGGAACATCCGTTATATGTATTAGATTTAGAACTATATTAATTATACTATATATTATTGTTATCAGACCTAAAGCTGTGTATAAAATTTCAGCTTTATTGAATGGCAGGAATTGGCTGATGAATCTTTTATAAATTTTAAGTCGGTAAGAAATTGCAAGTTAAATAAATTCAATTCAAAATTATTTAATTTGTAATTTTGATTAACTGAAAAATTAAATTAAACGATAACTGGGCAATTTCAAATTAATTTCACTTCTTTACAAGATTTTGCAACTTTACAATGAATAGTTGTTTCCGAAATAACTTTTTCCGCTGAAATCGAATCTGGGCTCAGAATTGTCTGGTTTTTGAGATATTCTAACCTAAAAGTGCTAAAAACACTGTTTTTTGACATATTAAAAGTTATGTGGCACTGCGAATTTTTCCTTTATAAAAAAATCCGTGTATGGGATCTTATAGTACAAGTCTTCTACTTTCAAATGCCGTTGAGTTTGCTCAAATATCTTTTTTTTTTGCTCAGATATCGCGTTTTGAAATTTTCATGTTCATGAGTTTCTCGGTATACGAAAACTTTATGGTGACTTGAATAAGGTTACCATATACTTTTCATGTACCGAGACATTCATGAACATGACAATTTCGAAATGCGATATCTCGTCGAAAAAAAAGATATTTGAGCAAACTCAACGGAAGTAGACTTGGACTATAAGATCCCATACACGGATTTCTTTATAAAGTAAAAATTCGCAGTGCTGCATAACCTTAAATATTTCAAAAAACAGTGTTTTAGCACTTTTAGGTTAGAACATCTCAAAAATCAGACTTGATAGAACAATTCTGAGCCCGGATTAGGTTTGAGCGGGAAAAGTTACTTCGGGAACAACTATTCATTACCCAGTTGTACAAAATTTTCAAAATTTTTTAGACTAGTGTTATTCAATCGATTAATCTGCGATACTGATTAACTAAAAAGTTAAATTAAGTGATTAACTTTAAGGCCCTAATCAGTATTCAAAATCCTTGACACCAAATTTACAAGACTTTTTATAAGTGAAATGAAATATTTGCATAAAAACTAAATACCTATGTATGTATGTATATAAAGAAAACTTTATAAACAATTCTAAACGATACTTATGTTTTTCAAGGGTAAAGAAAGTCCAAAAATAAAATCCAAAATAAATCCGATTAGTTATTAAATGAGTACCTTTATCACACTACATCGACGTCCCTTTTAATGAGCCTTATAATTAAAAATTACTTTGCTATCAACATGAACCCCAGACACCACTTCATTAAGGATCTGTTAGGAATCCCAAAATACCATTTGAGCTCATTTAAATTGTTCCTTAAATAATTAGACCATCGTGTTCCTAGCAATAATAAGTCCTGCTGGTACTTTTAGGAAAATTCCCGCAAAAATCCTCATTAAATCTAATTTATTAACACCACACGTGGGAGAAGAAAATTTCCCTTGTCTTACAAAATATAATGAGTATCAACGGTATGAGGATGAATTATTTCTGTCTTTCTCGTAAACCTGGGGATAACCAAAAGACTAATATTTCATTACAAGGATCAGAGCCCGGCACCTTAAGCGATTTAAATGAACGACATTTTTATTATTGCTCACAACGGCCCTAACAAATAACATTATTTCGGCCCGTAACTGCCAGACTAAGAGGAACCCAATCCTACAGTGAGGCTATAAGTGAAACACCCTCCCGGAGATGAGCTATTATTGTGATTCCTGGAGGACTACTGGGATGTCTTTAGGTCCCGTGGTGGCATCACGCAAAACACACTTTCAAGAGCTAAGTGAATACATCCCTTTTACAAAAGTGAAGAGTAGGCTGCCTTAGGGGACAGAAGGGATGTTTCCTACATTGTTCCTTAAAAGTGTGCAGTAAATTGGCTCTGGGGATGAGGTTCACTTTATTTTCACACATAATTAACTAACCAAAGGATAATGCCAAAGTATTTTATGAGCTGAATGGGATAACACCCTTAAAAGGAGCAAGTGAAAATCCTTTTCGCCCCTTGTACTTTATGGTGCCATTCATTCAGTTCATTTTTGTTGACCCTTTCCGCACACTTTGGCCTTTGTTTTTCTTATGAGGCAGTTTTGCTGTTTTCTGTCCCTTAGCTGCCGCTTTAAGACGTCTACAGGATTCTCCTTCTGGTGACATACGATTTCCCTTAAGTCTTCAAGTCTTGCCACTTTATCCTTTCCCATGAAAACTTTTTCTGGCGTTTTAAGAGGACTTCTTCATGTCCCTTTGCTCAGTAGTTGGTCGTTTGTTTTGATTATGAATGTCGTAGATTCTTGAAATTGTTCTTTACATTAAACGCCATGGATACTACTTTTATGAGGAAAAATACGAAAAAAGGAAAGAAACACTTTCGTCCTAATCTCGGGAGATTTCAAACCAAATTTAAACTTATCACCGTGAATGTGACAAAATTGCTGCCAGAAATTACTTGGTTACTTCGAATTAAGTGAAATGCCCTAACTTTGCGCTTTCTGGCTTATTTTACTGACAAAGTTTCGACCGTCGACGACGTATATTGGTGAAATTAGGACAGAAATTATTCGCTTAATAAATTTGTGAAATTGCTGTTTTGACAAACAATCTGATTTATATTGTTTTTATTAAGCAGTAAATATTACAGGTGTATGCAAAAGTGTTCAACAACTTAGTTTTATTTGACTTTAATTTAAGGTTTTAAATTATTATAGTGCTAATTTTTGTTGTTTTGGATATGT
Organism: Leptarthrus brevirostris; assembly: GCA_964036015.1. Classification (NCBI taxonomy): domain Eukaryota; kingdom Metazoa; phylum Arthropoda; class Insecta; order Diptera; family Asilidae; genus Leptarthrus; species Leptarthrus brevirostris. The sequence goes on from OZ038374.1 coordinate 95,523,245, forward strand.
AAAAAAATTCACGGCAGTAGTATATATAACGAAGCTAAAAGGAAAACTATCACAACTAAGTAGGCTTTACAAGTTAACGACTAATAGTCGACTAACTTATAAAATGTATTTGGAGAAGTAAAAATGAAAATTTCTTACAAATTTCATTGGAAATTACTTAGATTAAGTTGTTAGTTGTGTAAAACATGTATTAAATATAAGTTTATGAACCATGTTAAATAATGAAAAAATAAAATCATAACATCCTTAATAATAATAATTCATAATGTTTACATTCGAATTAATATGTTCATAGTATCAAACCAAAAGCCCCCTTCTAACTCCGCATATTGTGTGGCAACTACGGAACCCTAAACTGCCCGTGGCCCAACACGCACTTGGCCGGTATTTTCCTTAAAAGTGACAGCGAGTATTACGTGAGAAGTAAAGGTGAAACATTTAAAAATCAAACGTATTAAAGTTAAGGTGAAGTAAAGGTGGCTGTGGAAACGAAGTCAGAACCCATCGAAATATAAAGGAAGATTTCTGGATGGAAAATCTGTAAGCCGGTAGCAAATAGAAGGATTGAAAAGGAAGAGATAAGTGTGGAAATTTTTTTTTTATTTTTTATGTATATTTTTTCAAATGTTGTGTATGAAATGTGCGATAGCTACCCGCGAATAACTGGGCGTTACATTTCATTTTTTTTAGATCTTTTCTTTGAAATTTAGTCCTAATTAGTCAGTGTTTTGAATTTTAGGTTCTAGATTCTTTAATTTGATTATTTTATTTTTTTAGTTATTATAATTTAATTTCGATTAGAGGTTTGGAATCGTTTGTTTATTGGATTTACAGAGAATGTTTATTGCTGTTGTTTTTTATTCCTTCTTAAACTGAATTTATTTATGAATAATAATATTTATAACAGTAATAGAATTATTTTTCAAGTTCGTAGACTTAAACAAAACTTCGGGTCCGACGCCGAGCCGACATCGAGCAGCAAATTATCACTATTGTGAGGCAAGACCCTGATACGAGCACGAGACGAGGCGCAAGAGTATTAGGAGTGTCTTTATCTAAGGTTTGGAAGGCCATTCATCGAGAGGGATTACATCCATATCACCATAGCTCAGTCCAAGCACTACTAGAAGGAGATTCCGAGAGAAAACTGGAATTTAGCACTTGACTTCTGGAACGCGACATTGACGACAGGGCGTTTCTGAACCGAATTCTGTGGACGGATGAATCTCAATTCACCAGGGATGGTATCACGAACTTCCATAACTTCCACACCTTGTCGAACACTCGGCAAAGGTGACCTCATTCCAGCAGAGATTCAGTGTCAATGTTTGGGCAACCATTTAGGAGGAGCACTCATTTTACCGCAAGTGCTTAATAGTGAATTTTATGCGGACTTTTTGGACAATACACTACCAGATCTAATAGAGGAGAAACCTATGAATAATCTTAGGGGAATGTTCCACACAGGGCAAAGGTGACCTCATTCCAGCAGAGATTCAGTGTCAATGTTTGGGCAACCATTTAGGAGGAGCACTCATTTTACCGCAAGTGCTTAATAGTGAAATTTATGCGGACTTTTTGGACAATACACTACCAGATCTAATAGAGAAGAAACCTATGAATAATCTTAGGGGAATGTTTCACCAACACGATGGAGTACCAGCGCATGCGGCTAACATTGTGAAGGTAATACTAAGTGAACAATTTCCTAACCGCTGGATTGGAGGAGGGTCATCGATTCCTTGGCCTGCTAGATCTCCAGAACTTACCCCATTGGACTTTTTCTTATGTGGAACAATGATGGATGAAGTTTATTCAAGCCCAATTAGCAATAGGGAGGATTTAGTTAGTCGAATTGGGAATGCAGCGACGAAAATACGGGAGAGGCTGACTGCAATACGCCTTAAATAGGGACTTAGAAGGAGATCGTTGGCATGCATCTAAAGTGGCGGTGGACATTTTGAACGGCTTTTGTTACTTATCAAAATTAATTTTAATTATTTTCAAACTAAATAAAAAGCATTTTAGAATTAATTTGGGTTTAATTTCTTTAATTTGTTGATTTTTATAATATTCTCCGATAGGATTTTGAAGTATAAATTTCTGCATATTTTCTCATTTCTGGACATGTTGCACCTTTTTAAAAAGGTAATAAGATGGGCAATCCAATAAAATAAAAGAGAGTTGTACTATTTACATGAATTTGGGAGAAAATTTGGAAAAATGCTGAATTTTAGGTAATCGGAAACCATTTATTAGGATAGTTGTTTTTACTGTTTCTTTGATGTCGCTATGCTGGGTAGATTAAAAGTTAAAATTAAAAGAGTAATGTGCATACCATGAAAAACTGAAATTTATTAATCACCCTGTAACTCCCAAACGGTTGAGATTGCCCCCCCCCCTCCCTTCCTGCCATACAATTTTTTGTTTCTCTAGTTGAGGTCTATCACGACACTCATTTTGGCACGTCATATCTGAAACACCCTGTAGAGTACGGTGGCGCACTTTGACCATGCGAAGAATTTTCTAAGGTGAGGGTTAAAGGGTGACCGTGACCAATTTCATAATATGTATTTCGGTTTCCATTATTTAGAAGGCACTGCCTCTGCAACTTTTGAAATTGTTTTGTTCCTACGAGCAGTATTCTTCGAGTCGAATATATGTAGACATGATGAAGACATTTAGTGAAAAATAAAATAGTTTAAAAAAAAAAAAAAATTGAAACGCCTTCACTGAAATTTCTAAAAAGCATAAAATACTTTTTAATTTTACATCTTTTACTATATTTTGAAGTTGCACCGACTTCAAAATGTCGTAATAGATATAAAATTAAAACAATAATTAAAAAAAACAACTACCCAACCACAATTGAAGATAATATATAAACCTACTTTACCGTTTCAGCTCTCGAGATAATAGAGCAGGACGATTAAATACTTTTGTAGTAGTTGTTTGGTTTGCATAATTTGCACCGAATTCAAAATGTCCTAATAGACATAAAATTAAAAATCAGCAAAAGCCACATAATAGAACCGAACAACTACATATTTCGCAACTTTTCTCTAAGTTCTAAAAATATTGAGTACACTTTACCACAAAATTATTGCACCAGAAATGTTACAAGTCTTGTAAATACTTGACACGTCAGTTGTGTGGATAAATACGTTATCAATATTATTGACAAGTACTTGGACAGGGCATATTGAACAAGTAAAAATTGATGGCGGACGTGCGGCTTTACGGAAAAGCTTTAAACCGATTGGGTACCTCTAAATATATTTTGACATGACTTGACTTAAGCGGGAGTCTTACTTTCATAGAAATTTAGAAATTTTCGAGGAATGCACTTAAAAATGCTTGTTTTTAATTACACTATTGATTTAAATCTGTAATTTGCATCTGTAAAACAGAGAAAAGTATATCTATCCGCACCGCTCTTGCTTGTGACTCTTGTTCGCGATCGCGTTGTTCTATCACGCTGTGGATGTGAATACGACAGGACAAAAACAATTTCCGGCTGGACGTATTTCAACTCAAATTCATTGAAATTTCCCTTTCGGCATCGACCGAAAGGAATATACTAGCCCAAACGCAAAATACATCGTCCAGTCGAAAATTTATTAAAAAGTAGTGTTTTAATTGAGGTATTAATTTAAATCTATGCTTTTTAAGGAAAATATTTTAAGGGTACCTTATTCCATGTAACTTTGGTTATTAATTTAATGGGGTTTGAAAGTTTAGACCACCTAAACCTTCCTTACCTTCAGAGTTTCTGGTGTCTCTAAATGAAACAGATGATTAGATTGAAATTAACAGAATTTTTTAATTAAACTTTAAGCTACATTTTAAAAATTTTCCAGATTTTTCTAACCAACTTTTCTGGTTCCCCACTCCGTCCATCCCCCACGAAAATGGAGACAATCTAGAAAAGCTTGCCAAAACTAATTAGTTTTTTATACTCGTATCTTCCTATATCCTAAAAATATCATGAAATTGAACGGCTTTCAGATATCATGTATGAAAAGTAAAAAAAATCATGATTTGAGAAAACAAGGTTTTCTGCACCGCTGGCCTACTGAAAAGTCTGCGCTTTGCCCAACTGTTCAAGTGGTGCAAATTTTGAACGTACACCACCAGGCGGCACAATACAATAAAATGTTTTGATAATTTATTCTAGCCTTCCTTACCCCCAAAATATATTTAGAAAACTGAAGCTCTAAATATATGATAAGAACAGTCGAGGAAATAAAATTTTATCCGAAAATCTGACTTTTAATTTAACATTTGCTTACAATTACTAATTCTTAAAATGAAAAATACGGGAGAGAAGTGAAATCTCAAGAAACAATATCCCCAAGGATATGAAAAATCCCGAAACTCAATGCCCCCAAACATAAAATCCGCAAACTTAAAATCCCCAAGCACAAAATCCCCAAATTCAAAGTTCTCAAAGCTTATGTACACATTTTCAGTGGGTTTTGTTCGAAAGAACTAACCGTTCCGTTATTTGGCTTCCATTACAATATTATATATTATCAAGTTTTTTTAGCAATAGAAGTGCAGCGTTGAAATTTTTATTACTTTTCATAGAATCACAAATTTAATTGGAAATAAAAATTCACTTGTTTTTAATGATTTTAATAACAGAAGAAAAAATCTAATTTTCCATGTTGTGGACCTGAACCACCTGAGCAATCTCCCAAAAAGAGATAGATCTGTGATTACATATTACATTTTAAGGAAGCTAAGACTGGATTGAAATTCCGACTTCACTGGGCAATTTGAAATTACATTCACCTATTTTTTTTTATTTTTTTAGTGTACAATAGGTCTGTTTCTTTGCTTTTATGCAAAATATGTTCGTGTAAAAACTTACTTGACTGGTCAAGCAAGAAAGAAAAATAAAGAAACATTTTCGTTATAATTCAATATGAAAATAGTTTTTTAAAAAAAAGTTGAACCGACTTCACAAAAAGCGCTAAAAAGCATAAAATAATTTTTAATTTTATATCTATTACGACATTTTGAAGTCGGTGCAAATCAAACAAACCAAACAACTACAACAAAAATATTTAATCGTCATTTCTTATGATCCCGTAAGTATTATGTACTATTTTTAATTGTGGTACTGTAGTTGTTTTATTTGTTTAATTTGCACCGACTTAAAAATGTCGTAATAGATATAAAATTAAAAATTATTTTATGCTTTTTAGCCCTTTTTGTGAAGTCGGTTAAACTTTTTTTTTGAAACTATTTTATTTTTCATTTTTTAGTGACTTCTACTCTGTACAACGAAGAAAGTACCATCCAAAGCGGTCCACGCGTTAAAAGTTAGTTTTAACCCCCTACCCCACCCCCATGGTATCAATCAAGGAACATACTCTACCGAACAGAAAATGAATCATCGAAATCGGTCCACGCGTTACGAAGTTACTACTATTCCCCCTCCCCCACCACCGCAATCGGTCCAAATTATTCTCCTATTAGCAATAGGGGATCACACTCTATACAACAGCAAAAGAACCATCCAAATCGGTCCACGCGTTACAAAGTTAGGTTCCACCCCCTTCTCCCACTCCAAGCACCCTAACAATTTTTTTTCTCGTGGTATCAACCAGGGAGCATACTCTCCCGAAAAGAAAAAGAATTATCCAAATCGTACCACGCGTTACGAAGTTAGACTTCACTTTCCCCCACCCAACCCCCCACCATGGGACAAACTATTCTTCTATTAGCAATGGGTGATCACACTCTATACAACAGCAAAAGAACCATCCAAATCGGTCCACGTGTTACAAAGTTTGGTTCAACTCCCCCACCCCACCAACATTTATTTTTTCGTAGTATCAAACATTCTACCCAATAGCAAAAGGATTATCCAAATCGGTTCACGCGTTAAGAAGTTAGACTACCCCCCCCCCCCCACCTTTCACCATAGCACCAAATTATTCTCCTATTAGCAATAGGAGATCATACTCTATACATCAGAGAAAGAACCATCGAAATCGAACTACGCGTTACAAAGTAAGGTTCCATTCCCATCCCACCAAAATTTTTTTCCCGTGGCATCAACCACGGAACATACTCTACTATCAGCAATGGGGGATCACACTCTACCCAAGTCGGTTAAAAAGAAGAAGAATGAAATGTTGATAGCGATTTATGATGAACAATTAATTGTGATGTTTGTAGACATATTAATTTTTCAATTTAAACCAACAATTTTTCACTGTGAACCACTAACAACTTTCGCTAATTGTGAAATTTAACATTCGGCAAAATTCTACGGTTAAATTCTTGCAAGAGGGGAAGCGATGATGTCAGGAAAATTCCCATCATTTCGACTTTCCACGAAATTAAAGAAATATAAAATTCAGTTCGTGCAAATTCTGGCGCACGAGGGATCCCAAATTCGGATAAAGAAACAGACCTTCAGTGCTGAAAAAATTTTGTTAAATAAGCTTGAGTTACGTTAAAAATCGCTGCGATTTTTAAGGCAATTAATTAATATTTAACAAAATGTGGGGATTTTGTGCTTGGGGATTATGAATTTGGGGATTTTGTGCTTGGAGATTACGAATTTCGAGATTTTGATTTGGGGATTTTGTTGGGGGGATTTTGATTTTGGGGATTTCAAGTCCAACCCGAATATTAACAATCGGGTCAGATATCGAGAAAAAATCAGTATATCTTCAAGTGAGAATGACATTAATACAGATAATGATAACCTCCAGGGGACACACTATCAGAATAGGTTTGAGAAGAAAACGAAAAGGCTCGGATATAAAATGCTTTGGTTTCACGAAGTCTCGGTAATACTTCTACGCCTTTTAGGTAACAATTGTTACGCAACTCAATTGATAAACAATGAAAGGCGTGAAGAAATAAAGATAAAGGACGAATGGTGTAAAGTGACTTGTAAGGAATCAGTACACAATCCCGTAAAAAATAATACTGAAGCCAAAAGACTGAAAACAAAATCACTAAAAATAACAATCCATAACGACAAAATCTGTAATGACGAAATCTCCTAAAAAAGAAGAAATTCCTAAAAGAAATCTAAAAATTCATAAATTAATTTTAATTTTCGCTCCAAAGTAATGCGATTTTACCGGTTTTTACAGATATTTGCTCTTGGCCTAGATTTCAACTATTGTTGCAAATATCAGAATCACTTTGCAAGGAAAATGTTAGATTTTATATGCCAAAAGTTGTAGCTCAAAAACAGAAAATAAAAAATCAGAAAAGTGAGCCAAATTTCAGAAACAAAATATCTCGATGATATTAGTACACAAATCGAAATACGAGATGTAAATGGAGATGATTTTTGTTTTCTTTTTTAAGATATTTTGTCATTAGGAATTTTATTTTTAGAGATTTTGGAAATTAAGAATCCCCAATTTTATTTTTAGTTCATCTGAACTAGACTCGACTTGTAATGATATGAAAGCATATTTTGCTTTGTGTATCATGCTATCTAAAGTGATAAAGTTAAATATTCAAATGTACTGGTCTAAGAGGGCAATAATTTTTACTGCAATATGAAACTATACTACGCGGAATGTTTTAGGCTTTATCAAGTTTTCTGCATTTTGCAAATAATGAGAAAGCTGATAATTCCGATAAACTAAAAAAGATAAGAGTTGTAAATAATTTAAATGAAAAGTTTTATGGCCTTAATATTTCAGAGAATAAGGTATGCATTGATGAATGACTTATGTAATTCGAATGCCATCTAGATTATGTGTAGTTTATTAATTGCATCTAAAAGATCAGATTTCCAATGACTATTCCATACAGAGGGTTCGTCGAATTTTATTCAATTTTAATTTACATCGGTATATCAAAAAGGAAAGCACTTTAAAGACAAATGTAAAACATTTCTATTTTAGGAGCTTTGCATTTATTTTCTAATTCTCATCCTTTCTATCTTTGTATGTTTAACGATAATCTGGTTTATTTATCGGTTGTAATTGCCCCTCTCAAGCTTAAACGATTTCTTTTGCTCAATGTACGCAGAACAAAACACAAAGTACGTTGACGGTATAATTGCTGCTCCAACTAGGAACGATAAGCTTTGAGTGCCTTACTTGTTTGTATACCGATGCAAGCTGAAATCTAAAGCAATTACATTCTATGTATGAAATATCTTAGATTAACAAAAGTATGTGATGTGTGGAACAAGAATGAAGTATACCTAAGTATTGCATTATCTGATGTTGATATCGTCATGGTTAAAAACAGAACTGTAAATCAAGCATTATTCAGGTACCCCTGTGGGGGTGCCTCGATCGAACTTTTTATTGTTTACAAGAATCTTTATAAACTAATCCCTAATTAAACCTATTATACTCGGAAGGACCCGTATAGGAAAAATTACGCGAAATATCACTGTAAAAATATTATACTGAACCGGAGCAATGGAGAAGGTTTAATGCAGACATATTTCAAGAAATCATCCCGTACTTTTACAGTACAGTGAAAGAATTCACTTGATCCACAAATAAAATTTCTTAGTTATTTTGGAAAAGGTTAAAATTCCCATTATAAGAAATACATTTTTCTGAATAATTAAGTATTATCGTAATTATGATATTAAATAATTGATCGGGAATATTTCTAGAATAGAATTCGACATTAATTGTTATATTTGCAGTCGCTTGTTTTGAGTTTTCTACAGACATTTAGAAAATGCTCCACCTGACCTGGCGCTAAGCTACAAATCCCGCAATAGGCCTAGATTAGAATACATTTCTCTCTCTCTCTGGTTCCTGTAACGCCTTGTGGGGGCATGGGGCGGAAGAAGAACTTTTTTGATTCGAGACAACGATTGCAACTGGACCTAGAACGTAAAGTGGATTCCGAACTACTGACATTTTCACTGCACTGCGATTTCTTTCGAGAATAAAAACGAATGGTGATTTGCCGCTTTAGCTTTGTGCTGAAAAGACCCGGCTTCATAATATACGTAATATTATTTTTATCTTTTGATCTACCCAGCGCAACTAACCCCTTAAAAACTACTATTCCAACGACCTCTCCAAAATTCTCAACTTTTACCATTGCAGGTACAGTCACTTCCAAAAGTGATAAAAACGTTTTGAAATTACCAAAAATTCATATTTTACCTAAATTTTCTCCGAAATTCATGTAATTAATACATCCGACGCCTTCAACTCTGGCCACAATTAGTTGATCTAGATACCTTTCCTCTCGCCCTCTCGGCTTCTTGTTTGGCGCTTTTCTAAGTGTGCGGCCTATCGACTGCCACTTTCGTCTGCGAATACTGGTGTCTACAACATCTTGGCCTGTAAGCCTGTGTAGGTCTTCGTCGGTAATGACCTTCGGCCAATGGATGTTAAGGATGCGCCGAAAAACCGGTTGATAAAACCTTATAGCTTGGATGATATTTGACAGGACACTTTCCAGGTTGAACAGCCGTAAAATAGAATAAATTTTACGTTCGATTCAAGGATCCGGAGTTTTGAGCATCTGCAGATTTTGTTATTGCACCAGATCTTAGCAAATGTATTAAATGAAACTCGAGCCTTATTGATGCGAGCCTGTACATTAGCTTCAGCTCCGCCGTCTGCTGCCGTCTCTATGTTTCCGAGATAGCAATAGCTCTATTTGCTGCTCTTCTAGATAAATTTTATGTTGTCCATGCAGCCCAAGCTCATAAGTTTCGTTTTAGCAGCATTGATATTAAACTCTGCTTTGCGACCTTCTTTACTCAGGGCGTCGGACATTTGGGCTACATGAATCTGCTTGTTGGATAGGAGACATACATCTACATCGGCATAGTACAGGTGCGCAAGTTGGTTAAAAGCTTCCATCTAATGCCTCGCGATGGGCGGTCATCTAGGGCGTTGCACAATTCTTCCTTAGAGACGATCAGGAAAAGCAAAGTATGCATTCTTGTCTCACTGCGTTTAGCACTTGGAAGGGCTTCGACAGTTTTCCCTTGTGTAGGAAGTAACATTGGGCTCTTCAGAAGGACTCTTTTATAATCGTGATAATTTTTTCCGAGATGCCTCTCACCTTTCCAAAAATGATCAACATGGCAAGCAAAAAAGGATACCTTTAGGAAATATTATAAAAAATCTTCAATTTAAAGAAATTCATAATAACCCTAAAATGTTGAGTTATGGTGATATGGACGTAATCCCTCTTGATGAATAACCCTCCAAACTTTAGCTGAAGACACTCTTAATCGTATTGCGACCCGTTTTGTGCTCATTTCAGGGTCTTGCCTGATTAGGGTGATTATTTGCTGCTAGTCCGCGAAAATACCCCTCTTTGGGGTGCTCGTAAATTAGGGAATCTCCATTGGTATTTCAGCACAGTCGCTCTGTTGTTTCAGTCTACTACACCATACATTTAAAAAATATCCGTGTATTCCTTAAAAGCAAATTTTACCATTTCTTAATAATTTTTACTTAAAAAGTTAAGATAAGTTAAGAAACAAATCGATAAGTACGGGTAACTTATCGATTTGTTTCTTACCTATGATCGATATTCTTGCTGACTGACCCTCATTTATAGTAAACTCTGGCTAACACAAGCTAATTTCGGCAATAAAACAAAATTACACTAACGTTTTTATAACTCTTTTAAAGCAATAATTAAGACTAATTTCCTGTTAAACCTAAACAAAAAATGGTCGTCCGTTTCTCTTAAAAAATTTGATTATTTAAATAATTTCATACCTAAAGTGTAATAAAATACTTAGGTTGTCAGGGATTTCTAAGAATGCGATTTTTCTAATTCTTTCTCTATCTAATGAAAATAAAAAAAGAGGTATATTATTTACATGAATTAAGAAGAAAATTTGGGAAAATTCTGAATTTTTGGCAATTTCGAAACTTTTTTATTTCTTTTGGAAGTGACTGTACCTGCAATGGTAGAAGTTAAATCGACATTGTTGTTAATTTTGGACAGGTCATTGGAATAGTAGTGTCGTGGCTTTTGTCTGATGTCGCTACGTTGAGTAGATCAAAATATCAAAATGTTCATGCCATGGAAAACTGAAATTTATGAATCACCCTGTAACTTCCAAACGGTTGAGTTTTCCCCCCTCTGTCATTCAATTTTTTGTGTGGCCAGGTGCGATATATCACCCCACTTATTTTGGTACGTCAGATTTGAAACACCATACATATAAAACTGGAAGGAACCCGTGATTCACATGGTCTTGTAAGTAATAGGTCTGGACTGATATATGATCAGCTAGGCGATTTAGTAAGTCTCTCTAACATGACATGGAAGCTTTTAATCTAAGCCGATTTTGAAGCCTTTAGGATGCAATATAAACATATTATTTCTCATGCTAATAAGATTAAAGACACTTGTTGGGAGTTATCGAAAAGAAATCATAAACTCCGACATTGTTTCCGAATCAATCATTATCACACTATTTCTAATTTGCAAATCCAGAACAGGTTCATAAGCAATATTCTTGGTCAAGAGCATAACATTGTTCAACCTTGGATGAATCGGACGCAGATTTTTATAACGATAAACTTTAATCGATAGAAGAAAAAGGAAATTATATACAGGAGCTTATTAAAAAACAGACTAGTGTGCATGAATCCGCAATTAATTAATTTAATTCAACATTAAAATACCTGCAATTGCTCCACGTTAAAAGTTAAAACTGGGAAAATGGAACAAATGCTAATCTATACATAACTGGAACTGCATCAATGCACTGAACCCACCTAGTACAAATTTCGTTAATAAGGAGGGGCGTAAGTTGTAAAGCTACCTATCTTGTGCTACAACGCCGCACAAGCGTTATTCTATAGACTCCCAATGCTTAACCATTTCCTCTCCCACATTGGAAGTTATGTCATTAAAATCACAACGTTTGCTTACATTGCACCTTTTATGATCACCAGGCCATGATCCCCGGGATCGAGCCTCGGTCTGCCCGTGAGTTTTTAATAAGAAATTAAAAAATCCACTACGTCTCTGAATTATTGTCTCTTTCCTTCTTTCTGGTTCCTTTAACGCCTTGTGGAGCATAGTCTACTACACCTACTCTCCACCTGGTTCAGTTCTGAGCCAACGCCAACTTTGATCTAGGTAACTTTTCTCTTGACTTCTTGTTTGGCTCTTTTCTTAGTGTGCGGCCTATCCACTGCCACTTTCGCCTGCGAATACTGGTGTCTATCCCGTGTTGGCCTGTAAGCCTGTGTAGGCCTTCATCGGTTCAATGGATGTTAAGGATGCGCCGGAGAAACCGGTTGAAAGAACCTTGTAGCTTAGATGATATTTGACAGGTCACTTTCCAGGTTGAACAGCCGTACGATAGAATAGATTTTACGTTCGATTCAAAGAGCTCAAAGCTCCGCCGTCTGCTGTAACTATGATTCCGAGATAGCAAATGTATCCACTTGCTATATTTGCTGCTCTTCTAGATAAATTTGATATTGTCCTCTGCAGTCGAAGCTCACAAGTTTGGTTTAAGCTGCATTAATCTTAAACCCTGCTCTGTGACCTTCTTTGCTCAGGGCTTCGCACATTTGTTCTATATGACTCTGTTTGTTGTATAGGAGACATACATCGTCGGCATAGTCCAGCTGTGTAAGTTGCTTAAAAAGTTGCCATTTAATCCCTCGTGATGAGTGGTCATCTAGGGCGGTGCACAATACTTCCTTAATGACGATTAGGAAAAGCAAAGTATGCATTCTTGTCCCACTCCTTTCAGCACTTGGAAGGGTTCCGACAGTTTTTCTTTGTGTAACATTGGGCTCCTGAGTAGGACTCCTTTATGATAGTGAATATTTGGTCTGGGATGCCTCTCCTACGTAAGGCTACCCATATATACTCGCGATCAACGCTGTGAAATGCCTTCTCAAGCATTAGATGTAAAGGCGACCTCTATTCGACGGAGTGATCGAATTATAATTCGGAAGGTGTTGATTAAATCACTGCAAGAGAAACCCTCACGAAAGCCCGCCTGCTTATCGCTAAGAGGACATTAAATTTCCTTCATTTCCACTACCCTAAATTCCCTTCTGGTATGCTAAACGCATCATAGAGTTGTCCCCTGCGCTTTGGCTAAATCATAAATAAAAGCCGGCGAGCTCCGGAATTAAAGTTACCTTTTAGTTAATGAATATACTTACACGTAGTACTTCATTGTTCATTGTAATATTTATAAATTGTAGGTTTTCTTAGTCAAAAACGCCGATCGTGTCAAACAATTTTAATATTTCTGTCTCTGCTCGAGTTTGATTTGATTTTTATTTTTTTTCGTAAATTTCACTAATGTCAAGTATACTCCCATTAATGATATGTATATTTGGGAAACATTTTACCTTGTTTTGTTTTTTGTTGCATTGCTGTCTTGGGCTGTTCTGGTTATTATTTATTTTTTATTTTTTTAATCGTCCCCGGATCTTTTCGAAATAATATCTGGTCCGAGAATATCATTGCACACGAGTTTGTGCTACATCGTAGGGTCACGGGAAGCACTCAGAATATAACCTCTGTTAGCAACTAGAAAACTAAGGGGATTAAGCACAAGAACAATCCAGTTATTTCATGCTTCTGTTGCCTGTTGTTACCAGGTCATCGCGCTGACCTAAACCTGGCTTCATAACGGTTTTAATGATGCGGAAATTCTTGACGAGTCCTGTCAGATTTTTCATAGGGATATATACTCTGACTCCATAGCTCGTGGGGTGGCGTGCTGGTTGCATGCAAATCACATTTGGATTACGGCTTGGTTGATATACCTGCCCTTTTCGACACGCTCACAATCGAGCTCTTAGCTCTCAAGATATCTCTGATAAAGATACATATTTTCCTGCTATGTTGTTATAACCATCCAAACTTGACAAACTATGCTGATGCAGATGGTCGAAGTCTATACGATATTTTAATTCTTAGCCTAGATTTTATTAATAATATGACAAGCCCAGAGGATGAAATCATCGTGCCTGGGGACTTTAACTTACCCAGCGTTCACTAGGGAAGTGCCGGGATAAACAGCCGATGTGAGTACCTTCTAGACTATTTTATTAAAAACAACATTGAAATATTAAATAAAGGTAATAAAGCAACCTTTACTAACATTGTTCGCCAAGAAGTTCTGGATTTTACTACAGCCAGTGCAAACTTGGAGAACAACATTACTAACTGGCACGTGTCGGATGAGCCCTCTCTATCAGATCATAAACATATAAGATTTGATATGGAGGCCCCTCATATGCAGCTGGAAGAGGTCAGGGTTCCCAAGCTAACCAACTGGGACATCTATCGGGAGCACATCAGGACGAACATACAAGAACTCGATGACGCTCCGCTAGAATCCCAGGAGGACCTTGATAGGGCCTCAAAACAGCTTCAAGACCTGTTCGTACAAAGCTACCAAAATAGTAATCCTGTCAGGTGCAGAGGGGCAGCGAGAGATGTGCCTTGGTGGAACATAACACTAAGCAAACTAAGAGCTAAATCAAGAAAACTCTTCAATAAAACCAAGCGCTCAGGAGCCTGGGACGATTATAAGCAGGCCCTGACTGCACTGAGTACAACAAAGAATTAAGGAGGTCCAAGAGGAAAACCTGGAGGAAGTTCTGTAAGGAGATTGACAATCTACCTGCAACAGCACGCCTCCAAAGAGTACTCTTAATTGATCACTCCAACGCAGGGCCGGATTAAGACTTTGACTTTCTACATATATCATTAAATAGTGCAAAATTGGAGGGGGTCAGGAAAATATTTTATTAAATAATTCTTGAAAATATTATTTTAAATTCTATGAAATAATTTTTTATTTTACGTTAATTACAAAAAATAGAAGCATTAATTAATGTCGACCTTTCTTGATTTTAATTCAGCAAAATCTTGAATTATATAGTCAAAATCTAACGATCTAACTAATTCTGATTCAGTCGAAAGTAAAGCTAATGATGATAGTCGTTCTTGAAGCATAGTTGGAGTCCAACGGCATAGGCCTCCTCCAGAGGTTTAATGGATCTTACACCACTGACTCTGAGGAAATACAGAAATTACTGTTGGAAACACAATTCCCTGAGTGTTCAATGCCAGAAGAAAACAGAGGGACTCAATTACTCAATGTACGCGGTGGGTCAAAACGCAGATTGAGGAGCACCTCGAGTAAAATCTTCAAAGCCTACAAATCTCCCGGTGGTGACGGCATCTTCCCGGCTCTTCTGCAGCAGGGTTTAGATGAACTGTTGCCAATACACACAAACATATTTAGGGCCAGCTATCAACTCAGCTACATCCCCAATCCATGGAAGGAGGTAAGGGTAGCTTTTATACCCAAGAGTGGGGGGCGACCAGCGGCTCAACCCAAAGCATATCGGCCGATAAGCCTATCCTCCTTTCTTCTCAAGTCAATGAAGACAATCATTGACCAACATATTAGGTACGGTTGTCTGAATAACAGGCCGCTACATGATAACCAGCACGCTTATCAGGTAAGCAAATCAACTATAACAGCACTACATAATCTGGTTGGTTGCTGTCAATGGTAGGGGCGTGGCCCTCTGTTCTTTCCTTGACATTGAAGGTGCGTTTGACAATAGGTCTTTCTCGTCCATTGAAGGAGCGGCCACCGACAGAGGTACTGATCTGCTTACGGTCCGATGGATTGGGGCAATGCTGAGTAACCGGAACATCACAGCGTGGCTGGGGGACAAGTCGGTAACAGTAAGGGCCAGTAGAGGCTGTCCTCAGGGGGGAGTTCTCTCCCCCTGCTTTGGTCCCTTGTTATCGACGATCTCCTGGTCAAACTGGCTAATGCTGGCTACGATTGCCAGGGCTACGCTGATGACCTGGTCATTACCATCAAGGACAAGCAGGATAGAACCCTATCAGTAAGACTGCAAAACGCTCTGAGTATGGTACAATCCTGGTATGCTAGAGAACAGCTCAGAGGCAACCCTAATAAAACAACCATTATACCATTCACATGAAAAACGAACCTAAGGCTAGGGGCTCCTACTCTTGAAGGAAGAAGGATAGAATTCTCAAGTGAGGTCAAATATCTAGGAGTAGTTCTAGATCAAAGACTCACATGGAATCCTCAACTCAATAGGGTTACAGGAAAGGCTACGACTGCCCTGTGGTCCTGCCGAAGACTCTTTGGAAAGACCTGGGGACTAAGGCCCAAAATGGCCCTTTGGGCATATGAAACAATCAGCATGTCTATTAGTTACTGGTGCCATGCGCACATGCCCCACGGCAGCTATGAAGGCCCTATTAGACTTCCCCCCTTTACATTTGCATTTAAAGAACGCTGAATGGCACCAATCTTCTCTCAGCAGGAGACTGGTCTGGCCATAGCAAAATCCTTAAAGAATTCATGGATGATCCGGTGATATCGGAACAATAACGGATATTATGCCGAAGAGGCATAACTTTGATATACCATTCAAGCTGATTTTTGAGAGCAGAGATTATTGGCTCAATAATAGACATATCTTTGAAAGGGGATCTCTCGTCTGGTACACGGGCGAATCCAAGTTGGAAGACAGAACGGGCATTGGGGTCTATGGAAAAAGATTAAGGCTGTACAAATCGCTCGGTTCTACACCAACAATCTTTCAAGCAGAGATACATGCTATCGAAATCTGCGCACGTGAAATTACCAAGAGAGGAATACGCGGTGCTAAGATATATATCATGTCTGACAGTCAGGCGGCACATAAGGCTCTGGGATCCTTCACCTTTGAGTCTAAAATCGTCTGGGACTATCTCACTGCTCTTAAAGAAGAGCAACAGCATCACGCTAGCATGGGTATCAGGGCACGAGGGAATTGAAGGCAACGAGAAGGCGGATTTCCTAGCAAAAAAAGGCACGGATTCTCAGTTTATTGGACCGGAGCCATTCTGTGGCTACTCAAAAAGCCGAATAGCAATGCGCATCCGGTCACGGGAGGACGAATGTAAGCACTCACACTGGGCAAATATCCCAGGGTCAAGGCAAGCAAAGAGGTTTATAACCTACTCAAAACAGAAAACGAAGGAGGTGCTCTCACTCAGCAGACCAGATTTAAGGCTGATAACTGGACTTCTAACTGGTCACTGTCACCTGGGCTACCACCTGAAAAAGTTGGGGCTGCCTGATGATGACACCTGTCGATTCTGTCTAGAAGATGAAGAGACAGCGATGGTTCTAATACTGCTGACCCCAACGTAGATCAGTATGTTCTTCATTTTAGAAGGGCGGACTTCTCTGATCTTTTAAACAGGATCCTTTCGATAGATTTCGCATCTCTTTTTTTGTGATAGCGATATCGACGAATGCGTTTCCGTGTTTCATGATAGTATTTATGATCGTGTGTACCACTTAAACGGCTAAGATCATGCTATTATTCTCCCCCGTGATATACTAGTGAACTACGGAAACTTAAGAATAAGAAAAATAGACTATGGAAAACTTACTTACGCTGTAGAAATACGTCAGCTTATTGTGATTTCGTTTATTGTTATGACAGCTTTTTTTAAGATGATGATAATCTTTATACAGGGAATACCTCGATAATGTTCGCCATAACTTGCATAATGATCCTTTTACCTTTTTTAAATTTGTAAATATGAAGAAGAAAACTGATAATTATCCGTCTACAATGTATTTTAATGGATCCTCTAGTTGTAGTGCGCTCGATAAAGCCGACAACTATGCATTGCTTTTTAAGGGCGCCTTTTAATCAGGCAATTTTCTGACTTCCCTGGAAGAGTTTGGTCATATCCAGGATCATCCCGCTGCCTCCATTGCTTTGCCCATTATATCTCATGATATTATTATGGATGAAATCAAGGAACTTTAGATGGACTTTTCTTTTTGTCCTGGTGGTGTTCCTGCATTTTCTAACAAATCTCTTCAGGCCGGTAGATTTCCTACGCTATGAAAGAGCTTCTTTATAATTCCTGTTTATAAACTTAATAACAAATTATAGTCCAATGGCAAAGCTTTCCTGCGTACCCAAGTTTTTCGAAACTGTTATATATTCACAGCTTGTAGCGCAATGTATGGGGTTAATCTCATCTAATGAACATGGCTTTCTGCCTGGTAGATCGACGACAACTAACCTGCTTGAATTTACATCCCATATTATCTCTACCTTTCAGCAAGGTCTCCAGACTGACACCGACTTTAGCAAGGCATTTGATAAACTTACTGACTTTGTAATTATGCTTAAACTTGAAAAGTTGGGTTTTCCGCCTTTATTGCTCAACTATATCTGCTCTTACTTAAAAGATAGGATATATCGAGTGAAGCCCTAACGGCTCTGGATAAAGTATTACGGGAACTTTATCCAGAGTCGTTTCGGCTTCATCTGGCGTACCGCAGGGTAGCCATCTGGGGCCGTTGTTGTTTATGCTTGCCATTGTTCCTCTAATAAAGCATTCTAAAGTCTAAATATATGCAGACGATATGAAGATTTTCTCATGCGTTAGAAACAGTTATGATTCTTCCTGCATTCAGGATGATTTAAATACCTTCAAGAACTGGTGTGTAGCTAATGGCATACAGCTTAACTTGGATAAACGTGAAGTTGTGTCAGTCTCTAGGAACCAAAATCAGCTCGTCTTTAATTATACCTTTGC
Organism: Leptarthrus brevirostris; assembly: GCA_964036015.1. Classification (NCBI taxonomy): domain Eukaryota; kingdom Metazoa; phylum Arthropoda; class Insecta; order Diptera; family Asilidae; genus Leptarthrus; species Leptarthrus brevirostris. The sequence goes on from OZ038374.1 coordinate 95,541,836, forward strand.
GGAAACTAATATCTGTCGTGTGCAGTCCGTCACTGACTTTGGTGTAAAACTCGATTTCACTGTACACATTAACTACATTGTTTCTAAAAGTAATTCAGTTCTGGGTTATGTAAAGCGCTGGTCAGGGAGTTTTATGATCGGAAGACCTTAATTCACTTATCCTTTTCTTTGATCAGGCCAATTCTCGGGTATGCATCGCAGGTTTGGTCTCCCTATGCTGTTCATACTAGACGCATTGGGTCGGTGCAGCGGAACTTTGTTAGGTTTCCACGAGACCTTGCAATCATCCACTCAGGCTTCCTCCTTATGTGGATCGCCTCCGGTTGCTTAATATGCACTCGTTGAAAGAACGACGTAGACCTAGTCTTTATGCACCAGCTTTTGAACTCGAACATACATAGATACTTGCACTCTCGCAGGTATGGTTTCTTATAGGCATACCCCGTATAGCTTAAAAAGACTGCCTTTACTGCATGTTGTTTACTCTCGGTCTAACTACGGTATGCAGGAGCCTTTGAATCGCGTGTGTAGAGCCGTGAGTATGTGTCCTGTTTTTGACCTGACTCTTACTAAGGATTTGCTGAAACGATCTCTGTTGTCTCTGCAGCCCCGATTTTTGGGCGCGTTTTGGTTTTTTGTTAAATAATGATTTTTTGCATATTGGTGTGGGAGCATAGGTCAATTGACTCTAGGCTTCTGCCTGAGAAGTGCGCTTTCTGAGTTAGAAGGATAAATTCTATAAAAAAATATAAGTTTATTGACGTCTCGATCCACTGTTAGTTGAAGATCAAATAATTAAAAATCAAAACAAACTACTTGTACACTCGAGCAATGTAAGAAATATACAAATTTCTTAACATGATCGGCGTTTCTAATGAAGAAAAGTTAAACTCCTTTGGCTCGTTCTCAACAGCAGCACCAAAGGGTTAACTTTTCTTCAGCTGCTGGACGCCTTCGCGAAAAAACGAAAACTAGATTGAACTCCAACACAAAATATTATATAAATTAACTCGGGTCAAGTGAATTTTTGCTGCACATTTTGTGCATTTTGTGAAAATAATTTTACCGCAAGGTTAGCGTGACAGTGAAAGTGATCTTTATTTGATACAGCTGTCTAGATCGGTTTTTAAAATATTTTGTGTTGGAGTTCAATCTAGTTTTCGTTTTTTCGCGAAGGCGTCCAGCAGCTGAAGAAAAGTTAACCCTTTGGTGCTGCTGTTGAGAACGAGCCAAAGGAGTTTAACTTTTCTTCATTAGAAACGCCGATCATGTTAAGAAATTTTTATATTTCTTACATTGCTCGAGTGTACAAGTAGTTTGTTTTGATTTTTATTTTTGAAAATTAACTCGGGTCAAGTGAATTTTTGCTGCACATTTTGTGCATTTTGTGATCAAATAATTATTCGTGAATTGATATTACTTTATCAACTAATTATTTGTTAGTTGATATTTCATTAAATATTATTTAGCTTTAAATGAACTAGATAAGAAATAATCAATTAATAATTATTTATGTTATGCTAGGTAATTACTTATAGTTAAATCAACCATTTCATTTCTTCTCAGCGAATGAAGCTAATTTGCTAAGACCTACCACATCTTGTTTTCTTTAAGTTCGTCTCGTTCTTTTAATATTGTCGATTGTATGTTTTTGTACTTGAATATGTTTGAAATTTCCATTAGTGGAATATGAAATGACCTATATCCTCCTTTCTTAACTATTTTATTGTTCTGTTTTGCTTTCCTGAAGTGATGGAAAAATAAGCAAATTAAATAAAAAGTCGATATTAATTAATAAATATACGCATATTTTTAGAACTTTAATAAACCTGTGAAAGATTTTCTAATATAATACAAATTTTTGTCTTAACTTACTACAATACATGAGGTCTTAAATAGATTGAAATTCAAGGTATTTAAACTTACGATACCAAAGTGCACGCTATGTCTATTTTGTATTCAAAAATAAAGTGCAGTTTAAAATCGAGTTTTTTTGAAATGTTTACCATATAACAAATGTAAATGTACACTATTTTTTACCTTTAATAGTTTTTGTCGTTTTATTTCTAGAAAACTGAGGAGGCTCTAAATAAGTTAAATAACTTAAAATATGGCATTATTAGGTCGGTGCGTCTGTTTAGACTTCCGAGATTACTCTACAATACTACAATTCTTAAGTTTCATAATACAAAGCCTGCAATAAGGTGTTTGCTATTATACAATTTTTCTTCCTTAACATAAAGCCTGTCTTGCTACAGATAGAATGATCTTGAAAATGATATAAATATTTTATCATGGGACATGTACATGAATGCTATGTACAATTCTTATTAACAATAAAATTTTAAATAGTTTATATATACTTTTTCGTAGAGCGCCCATAAATAATAAAAACGTTTTGCTTTATCACAGAACTCAACTTGGCAAATTACTCCAGCCACTTCCGTTTAAAGTGAAAACTATTATTGCAGCGGGCGGAACTTCGCAACTTCCTAATCGAAAGTAGCAAAGGATGCAATCGCATTTTTAGTTTCATCCTGGTATCCTTTTATACTGGCTTTGCTTACCTGCAAGAGAAGAAAACAGAATTATTTTAGAGATTTCTTTTCCATTAAGAAAATTGCAAACTCAGCCGTACGTTGAGAGCCTCATCTAGTTCCAGACGGTACAATTTCTTAAGGCCGCGATAATTGCGGCCTAATATTCTTCCGAACTCATAACGTGAAATCTGATATTGCTCTGTAGTTGTTCTTTCTGTACTATTTGCTGTAGTCTATAAATAGTGTAGAATTGACATTGAGAAACTCTTGGAAAATTTATTTTATTTTTATTAAATTACCGGAGGAGGTGGTGTTGTAGTTGCAGTATCCGAGAAAATATTTGTAATAAGACCAAAAGCTTCATTCAGCGACGAAAGTGTGTTGTTATATTGCTGTATTTTGTAAATAAGAATTAAACTTTGTTAAAAAGTTTTTTATTTATTGTGGAATTACCTCGTTATAAAGTCTCTTTACTTCTCCAGCTGTTTGGAAAAACCCCCAAAATTTTTCAAGACCACGTTTTGTCCGAAGTAAATTATCTTTTTTATGAGTCTGTTGTGATGTGACTACGAATGCCACTAATAATAGCCAAAGGCAAGATTTTAACCACATTATAGCGAGACTGATTAATCTGAAAATAAATAAAGTTTAACATTTGAATACGTTCTATAAAAATAATTAAGTGTAAAAGCTATCTGCACAAAAAATTGAATGTCCCCGCTACTTTAAGAAAGGCAAGAATTAATACAAATTGTTATGTAATACACTAAAATATAATTTGGTATCAATAAGTACCTATTGTTTATCTGAAAATATTTTCGGAAAAAGATTGAGAAAATGTTTACTACATTAAAAAAAGTGAGCCAACATTTTCACAAGTATTCGGTCTACGTAGTAAGTATTTGCAATATTTACTTATGCGTAGGACTGCAGTAATGTTTTTTTTCAAATTTACTGTATCAGTTTCTATAGGCTTTTGTATAATCCTTTTGTAATAAATAAAATCTACAATAGCAATAACAAAATTATTGCGGCATGAATGCAACTCCTAAAATCTCGAGAATAATCTTGCATGAACCTTTCATGTTAACTTAAACAGCGCCAATATAAATAACTTCAACCAAATACCACCCAGGTAGAAGTAAGTTCGTATCACTGCAATATTTAGGTAAATTTATTTTTATGATATTATTAAAGCTTTGGGGCACTCTTCCGCTGAAACCTTGCAGCTGCTAATAAATACTCATTTCTCCACTCCTTCCTCACTTCCTTCACTCTAATTCGCTTCCGGCCAAAACCATGCTAACGCATCAAAGGGTTGTCCCCTAGCATTTGGCAACATCGTATAAAAAAAATAAAAATAATATATATATATATATATACCCTGGCTGCATTCCTGGACATAGAAGAAGCCTTTAACAATGTACTCATTGAAGCTATCCAAGAATCTTTTAACGAGATCGGTGTTAAGCAATTTCTTGGTCAATGGGTAACTACTATGTTAAGGGCAAGGATAATCCAATCCGAATTTGGAATCAGTCTGGTTGTTAGGCACTTTTCCCGCGGTACCCACAAGATGGAGTTCTCTCTCCTCCCCTGGTCATGAACAAGATCCTGCTGAGACTTGAGCAGTAGGATGTTGAGGCCGTCGCTTACGCCGATGGTGTGCTGATCCTGGTATAAGGGTTGTTTCCCTCTGTTATCAGCGAGATTATGGAGGGTTCCCGGAAGAAGCTGAGCAGTTGGTCTAAGCAATATGGACTGACAAGGGTGTATAGCATGAACGGGGTCCTTGGTCGGTAATAATTATAGGAGGGCGTAGTCCCTTTATTTGTGGAGTTCCAAATCCTAGAATCTCTTTTGTATCTGTAAATATTTTAGATACATTTTATTTGAATCTAAAAAATATATATTTTTATTTTAATTAATTTAAACTTTTATTTTATATTTATTTATTTGTAATGTTTCCTGTTAGGTTGTTCTGTCTAGACTAAATTATTCATTTACAATTTTTGTATCCTACTTTACAATTAATACATATATAGGTAGTTTATAATTTTCTCTGTATAAAGTACAGTATTTTATTTTCAATGATTAAATGATTATTATATTTTTTAAAGTGTTTGTATTTCACACTATTCAAAATTTATCAAAGTGTACAGGTTGACCAAAATATATTTGACGGTTATTTTAACTGTACAGTCTGATTGAACATAAACTAAGTGGAAACCTAAGAGGACTACCGGTAATTGTGTGATCCAATTATTTTGGCCGTCACAAGCACGTATGGTCGCATTTAATTGTCGGTGAAAACATTCTATCATTTCGTTTGATTGTGGATGATAAGATGTGATTTGATGTGATCCTAAAATTTACGAGAAATATCTATGAGTTCTGCCGACTTCAGAATGAAATACCCATAACTCCGGAGTGGGACTAGTTTGAGGTAGGACGGAGACCTTGGACGAAACAAATAAGATGCTACTGCAAACTCACTTTCCTGGAAGCTACAGATCGGACATGCCGTGGTCTCTGAGGAAACAGGGTGCCAATGGGTTAGAAGCGAAAAGAATTCTGTCTGTGTGCGGGTCCGACAATCTTATAAATCCTATCCTAAATACTCAGAGCACCGGGTTTATATGGTATATTCCAGCCCTACTTCAGTGGGATTGTGTGCTTATGCCACCCATCCTCAGGGGCATCGTAGGACTATACGGATCCGAAGACCTTTAGACCTGTGAGCCTGACGTACCTTCTGTTAAAAACAACGGAGAAGATTGTGGCTCAGCACATTGAAGGACCAACGCTCTTGAGATATCCATTAAGTAAGAACCAGCACGATTGATGTCCTGGTAGATCTACTGAAACGGTAAACCAAGTAATGAGAGTAGCAGAAGAGGATCTTAATAGCAGAGGTATAGAAATGGCTATAATGGATATTGAAGGTGTCTTTGTTAATTTAAACTTTGAGAGGCTAGAGGATGCTCTCATCAGATGTGTAACTAATTTTACCGCAAGGAGATGGATTAGTAATATGTTAAAGATAGGGGCAGTAATTATCCTGAGAAGATAATCGAAACTGCGTTGGAGGGTTGGCAGAGGATGCCCACAGGGAGGAGTACTATGTACCATTCTGTGGAACATTACCTTCGACTTATTACTATGCAAACTAAATCAGGTGGGGAGTTATGCCGATGACGTAGCAAATATGGCAAGAGGTAAGTTCGTACGCACCGTAGTAGACACCATAAGATGAGGTATTAGGGAGGTGGATCAATGGTGCGTGGAACATGGGTTCTGTATAAATGCAAAGAAGTTTGATCTCATCATTGTACAGGAATTTGAAATACCTGCCCACGGTATAAGCAATATAAGGGTTCTTGAGAAATACCATAAAACCGTTGTAAGGTATGGGTCTTTCCCTGAAAATTATCCAGCTGAAGTCAAAATTTTCAAGGGTTAATCTTAAAAAAAAAAAATTATATCAGAGCAGGAGCCTCACCTCAGTCTATCAGGCGGTCTATGCACTGGATTATCTGCTGGAGAGTCTGGTGAGAAACAAGAGAATTGTGTTGGCACTCGATATCAGGCGATAATTAGCTACATGGACAAGACGGAGTTCAGTACAGCTCTGGCCTTGGAGAATCTATTAAACTCGTCGCGTGTGCCTCATTGAATGTGATGAGACGACATGTAGGAATCGAGGGAAACGGGAAATCAAATGAGCTGGCTAAGATGGGAGCTTCTGTCAAGGTCCGGAACCGTTCCGTGCCATAGGCAGATGCACGGCAGCGGGCCAATTGGAGACGTGAGTCACGGAAACCACTGAGAACGGTGGACTCCTGATGACTCATGCAGACAGTCTATATATGATGATAAACATAATTGAGGATTATATGTGTAGGCTGCGCTTGGAGCAAGAAACTGCGGTGCACATTGGGTGCCAGTGTCCTGCCTTAGCAAGCAGAAAGGAGAGGCTGCTGGGACACTACTGGATGTAGGCCGGAAGGATAGCAGAGGTGTCTCACAAGCAAAGGGACCCAGATAAAATCCCCAAAGTGATGGCAAAAATCATCTTAACGCTAATCAGACAAATTATCGCGCGCACTCTATATGTCTGGGGAGCATCCTTAGCATCCGCTGTGGTGATGTTTTACCAACGAAGTCCTACGTAAAATCACCAGGACAAGACGGGGTAGAAAAAACCAATCATTCGCAAAGACTTGAAGAAAAAGTAGTTTGCGATCACTATGAAATTGTTAACCCCTCATTAGAATCATCATCTAAAATTAGAAATGCTATTGATTGACTGAATAAAGTCAATTTATATAGTTTTACGCTGATATTTACAATTCTGTGTATGTTTTAAATTTTTTACTAATTTACCCACGGTTTTTTATTCGTGTTGCTTCAATAACCACCCGTAGGAGTTTTAATAGGAATATAGCACACACCTATGACTCGCTGCAATTAAAATTAATTTAACCTATCTCATATTTGGCATTTTAATTTTATCTTTCAAAGGAATTTCAATGACAGCTGCACAAAATTGTTTTCCATCTCTGTGTACTGCGGTTTTGTGAATCCCAAACTGATTTGTGGCCACGCGATATTCCAAGCATTGCAATTTTTATTTTCGTGCTCAAAGGTGTTCACATGAATTCGGAATTCGGTTTCAATATTTTGTTTTTATTAAGATTTTGGTAATAATTTAAATTTTTTGGGGAGAAATATTATAAAAATAATAGGTCAGAAGGCAGAAAGAAGGAGGAACCAAAAAGATTCCTTTTCAACTATTTTGTAAAAGGAAACTGGTTGTTACAAATACAGGTGTACTAAATAATTTTTATCAATATTAATTATTTAAAAAATATCACATATAATTTAAAATATTTTGTTACTTCTGTTTCGTTTTTGTCTGGTGACGTACATATAATTTAAATAATAAATTTAAAAAATTATTCAATTACCCCAATTTTATTTCAGCAACTTCACTCATTACTTTTAGAAAAGGAGGTTATGTGAATCAAAAAAAATTATTTAAAACATCATTATGCAATTTAGCAGATTCCATTAACCGCTTCCAAAATATTCTTTCAAAACTCGTGCTTGATTTTTCACTTTTGAAACATATCGTCTTCCTAAAACATTACTTAATTAATAAGTCTTGTTTTTTAAGTTAAACATAAGATATTTACTATTTGTTCTTATAAAACAAGTTTTTTTTTATTCACCTTTTACGGAAACTCTGCAACAACCTGTCCATTAGACAAACAAAAAATCTAGTGGTCTAAATCATCACATTGCGGTTTTTTAATGGACAGGTCTATTAATTTTACAACTTTGAGTCAATGTAAATTTGAATTCGAACTTAAACAATTCTTTCACTCACCGATTCAATTATCCGTTTGATTGCTTTTAATTTTTACAAACAATGCAAATTTTGGTACTTGTTTTTCTAATAAGACACTTGGTGTAATAAGTCTTTTACTACAATATAATACCAACTTCCTGGCGTCGGGGAAGTACCTAAGCACGACTAGCCAAATCGCAGAAGAAGTCTAAAAAAGTTATCGAAAAGTTCCTAGGCAGAACCCAAAGCACAAAATACCAGCGCGCGTTAAACTGAGACGGTATTCTTTACAAAGAAATTTTCTATTCCAAGTCATGTTACCATAAAGCTGTCATTCCCCCCGCATGTCACACTTTAAGCATGATGATGGTTGAGTTCTGACTATTGCCGAGGAGGGACACGCCGGTTTCGCTCTCCAAATAAATTCGGTTAATAAATATCTAAATAAATTTTAAAAGTGCAAGTGCCATCTCGCCAAAGGGAAGGGCTTTTATGCTTTATTAAAAAGCACAGTCTGGTGAGTCAGCTCCGTTTTATTTTTGGTTTATATCTATGCAACATTCAAAGTATGTATTGCTGCTGGCTTTGGTCTGATCGAGGTGACTTTGCTTTGCATTTGTGGATTCCGTTCACCAGTCCTTATGTCGTTTTCATTTGGGTTTGGGCAAATTTACGTTACGGGAGTATGCAACAATTTTACTTTGATTCTTTCAACTCTCGATTTACCAAAACTTTCTCTTAGCTAAGCCGGCTATTATTGCACTAAGTTAAGCCAAGACTGTTTGTAATTCTGATGTTTGTCATCATCGCATTCCTGGTTTCCAATTAGTGACGCTCTTCTATCCCAGAGGGGAATCGCTGTTTACATTAGGAATGACGTTCCTTTTCACATCACCCTCACTTCACTTCTACTAATCCAGAATTTCATTATGTCTGGATTAGATTTAAATTCAATCGGCACATCATTTATTTCGGCCATTTTACGGCACTCTGTAATAATAGATGGAATCACATCTGATCACTACTAAATAGGTGCCGGTGTAATTCATGATTCTGTTCTTTCACCAACCTTATTTTTTCTATTTATTAGTGACCTCAAACACAACCCTATTCATTGTTTTGTCAATGGCTGCACCCTTGATTTTCCGTACTCTTTTGATTTGGCAATGAGTTCTTGTGGAAACACTATAGAAATCAACCAAGATTGCATGTTTGAATCATTTAACAACGCTATTTCTACAATCCTCGCTTGGGGCAGAACAAATCGTGTTGTTTACTGAATCAAAAACTCAATACTGTTCAGCGTCCCATAAAAAACATCTGGCCCACCGTCAACGTATTTCAGTCGATGGAGTGAATATACCCAGTACACCCTCTGTAAACATCTTATTAGATTTTGGAGGTTCATGAACTTGAAGCCCAATTCTGATGGCTATCCATCTTCTTTGTCTTTCAGAGGCAGCGAAAGCAATGAGCCCTTGACGATAGCAAACCTTTTTGCCGATTTCTTTAAAACTGCGTTTTTGGATAATATCTGTGATATAAGTCAACTACTACCAATTTATTGGAATTTTCAAACTTCTGTATTTCTGCAAATGAAGGTGGTAAGCAAGTTGACTGTATTTTTACTGATTTCAGCAAAGCTTTCGATAGAATAGATCATAGAATTCTTATTGTCAAACTCTTCCTTCTTGGGTTTCCGCGAGTATTTGTAAATTGGATTCATTCGTACTTGTCTGAACGCACTCAGCGGGTTTCTTTTCGTGGAGCTCTATCTGATGCAATTTTCAACACTTCCGGTGTACCGCAGGGCTCCCACATTGGCCCATTGTTATTTATAATTTATATCAATGATGTATCTGCGATACTGTCTAACTCAAATATTCTTTGTTATGCCGACGACGCTAAGATATTTCGCACTGTGTCTGACAATGCCGATTGCCTACTCTTAAATTCTGACTTGGACGCCTTTCAGAATTGGTGTTCCATTAACGACCTTCCCCTAAATATTAGCAAGTGTACATCTATGTCTTTCTCACGAAAAAGGTCTCCATTTCAATATAACTTTACCACAGAGCGTTGTCCTTTAACAAGAGTTACTGGTGTTTGGCTCAATTCTCAATTTTCTTTCCAGGATTATTTTGATGCCATAGTCAACAAGGCTAATATGACTCTTGGTTTCGTGAAGAGGTGCTCAAAAGAATTTGATGACCTTTACATTACAAAGCTCTTATATTGCACTTTTGTCCGGCCTATTCTGGAATATGCCTCTCCAGTCTGGTCACCGCTCTATGTGTCACATATCAATCGCATTGAAGCTGTTCAACGGAGGTTGGTTAGGTTTGCCCTTCGAGGCCTTCCTTGGAATAACTCCCTTATATTACCTCCTTATGCTGATAGACTTAAACTCCTGCACTTGGACACACTTGAAAAGAGCCGCCGTAACGCCGGGATCCTTTTTGCTTTCGACTGCATTCGTGGGTCCATTGATTCTTCTGTTCTCTTGGGTGGTTTTGGCATATCGGTTCCAGCTCGCTCCCTGAGGAATCACGACTTTCTTCGGTTACCTTTTCATCGTTCTAATTATGGATTGAATGAACCTATAACGTCGATGTCGCGATTTTTTGATTCCGCTTTTGATCGCATTGATTTTCATCTATCGCGAAATCATGTGAGGAGTCAGCTTTGTTGAGGTTACTTTTTGGTTTTTTTTGTGCTTTTTACTTTTTATTTGCTTTTTATTCACTTTAGCACTTTTGTTTTCTGAATTTATATTTTGCGAATTCTCTTCTTGTTCTTTGTTTTTATATGATTTGTTATAGTGTTTTTATTTAGTTTTTGTTTAGTTTTTTTTATTTAGTTTATTGTTTAGTTTTTTTTTTGCAGTAATCAGCACATTGATGAAATATTGTAAGTGAATAAATGAGTGAATAGTTATTATTTTCCACCACTATTATCTTTACCAATCATGATGTAGGAAGTATTTCCCTCCATTAGATGGAGGGCTGCTGATCTACATCCGCATACCTTCAGGTCAATTGTGGACGTTGCGTCAAATTTCGAGAATCTTTTCTAAGCCGAAGAACATGAATATGGGACAGTTTAGTTAGTTATTTTCTTTCTGCTTACCAGCCCTAAGATTTCAAATGAGGCATACCTCGACACTACCTTCACTCACATTCTTAACCGAATTGCTTCATTCTTAATTCATTTCCTGCCAAAACGTTTTATCTAACTTGCAACGTTCGTCGGTAAATCTTTCTTTTTCAAAATTTATAGTAGATTTTTCGGTATCCGATCAAACTGAGCATACATACACAACTGCACTTCTGGTGATAATACAATATAGTATATCTAATAAAGTTCTCAAACCAATATGGCGATTACCCTTTTTTCCACAGCAACCTTGACATGGGTATCAAATGAAAGAGTTTGAAGAGTAGAAATTAGCCACGTGATGTCATTGTAAATCTAATATGGCCGACGCCCTAAGGTAGCGGAATACCAACGGTAAATGGTATTGACTTGAAATTTTATGTACATGTTAAGTTTTGATAGTAAAACTGATGTTAACTTTGATGACGCTGATATGATTCTACAAGCAGGGTACCCTGATAATCCGGCCAGAGTACTGCTTAAATAGATATGTTTAAATCGGACATAATGACCTCGATAATAGCTAGAGATCTTAAACAAAGTAAATAACATCAAATATAAATAAACACATACATGCGGTCTAGTTTAGGAAAATACAAATAAAACGAATTCTAATACTGAAAAACATAAAATACAATATATGTATAAATCCCTTTTAAAAACAAACTGTTTTTTAAAAACCACTAAACTTAAAAATAAAAAACAATGGAGGAGACTTTTTGAAGTTAGCTATACTTGTGAGGTTTACATTTTACTGAACATTATTTTTTTACATTTTAGTTTAGTTGTTTTTAAATAAAAGTTTGTTTTTAAAAAGTTTTTTTACATATGTTTTATTAAAAAAAAACAGTTAAACCGACTTCATATAGGCAGTTTTTTATTATATTTTGGTTAGGGATACCCGTTGCGAAGTTAGCTTCCACCTCTCCTCCATTTTAACCTCTATGCAAAATTTTCCTCTTTCTAGCAATGAGGGAACACCCTGTATGTAACAAAAGGAAATTCCTACAACTTGCTCTACGTGTTATGAAGTTAGGCTCCCCCACCCTACTTTCAGTCTCTCTTCTTGGGAAGTTAGTTAACAAGTCTCATATATCTTCCTATATATCACCTTAACCCCACCCCATCCCACCATAAATATAACATTGTTATCCTGCTACATCCCGATCATCAAAAATGTAGGTGTCATTGCTCCTCCACCCCCCACAATTTTGAACGTGGTACCAATGGAACAACATACTTTAAACTACAACAAAAAATCATTCAAATCGGTCAATGCGTGACAAAGTTAGGTTCCGTATTCACCACCAGCAATCGGGGAATAACAAAAAATTAATCATTCAAATCAGTTCACGCTTTAGCCATTAGGAGCCAGTATATCTGTTAGGAAAGTAAAATAAATTTGGAATTTTTTCAAGTTTTGTGCAAGTCTATCTAAGAGAACTTATTCTATCTCTAGTCCCGTAACCCCTTGTGGTGCATGGAATGGTAGCAAAATTTCACCCTATTCGAGATAACTAGGGCTTCACGATACTCGAGATAAATCTCGCTGCCGGTATCGGTCTCGACACGATACCGAGACCGGCAGCGAGACCAATATCATTGGTAACAGTACGATACCGAGAGCGAGATTGAGGTGACGAGAGTGGACGAGATATTAGTTTTTATCATTTTATTGTGGAAAATTTTTTTTAGTTGTTTCAGCTTTTATGTCGCTCCGAAAAATTCCAATTGTGTGATTTATGGGGCATATAAGTATACACTGCTCTCCCCAATCGCTTCTTTCTACATTATTTCCTTCTTCAGATATTTGCGCTTTATTCCCAATAGCAAACAAGAGCCTTTGCTACCTTAATTTGACGATGGAAATATGAAGAAAATGCATATATACATAGATATATCACTTGTCCTCGCTCCCCGTTATTCCACCGAAATACCCTTTTTTTATCTTGCCGAGAGCGAGATCGCACCGAGACTGGCCTTTATCTCGCCGAGATCGAGATCGAGAGCGAGATCGTCTTCACCTTGACGAGACCAAGACCGAGATCTGCCAAAGTCTCGGTCTTGTCTCGGTGCCGTGAAGCCCTAGAGATAACGATTGCAAGTTAACCTACAATTTAAGGTGGATGCTGAACCACCGATATTAGTTGGAATTTTTATCCCTCTGAAGGCGGAGTTCGAACCTGTTTTAGTAGTCAGTTTTGATATGAAAATCAGAAACACATTCGTAACACGCGCATGATGTAATGCCGTTTTCTCCAATTTTTCAGTAAAGAGATTTCGTTTTCTGTTATGTTTGGGTTTGTGCCAAGGGTGGATTCCCAAAATCCCCGTCCTCGCCTTATTAACAAATTTGCGTTCATGTGGGGGGGGGGGGGGCTCATAACTGAAGCGCGTCTTATTATGACACCTGCCGCTGATAGGAGGTGTTCGGTCAATAATTTTTTACTCTACTGCTCTCCAGATTTCTGTTGGATTTAAATGTCTACCAAAACCATTCCTGACTCTTTACAGAATGAATTAATAAAATTAGGAATTATCATAGGCTTTTTAAAAAGAAATTAGTGGTTCGCAGGGAAAGAAACGTCATACAGGGAAGACGAATGGGGGGGGGGGGTTATGGCAAAGGGCTACATGCCACAATGGAACCACGTAGTTTAAAAGCTGCAGAATTCGTATTAAAAATTGCACGATAAATGGAACGTGAACGAAAATTACTTAAAGTGTTGCTTGCAAGTTAAATCTGCAACTGAACTCATTGAACTCCGCAGACCCTAGGCTTGTCGGTGCACTCCACGGGTTACACCTAGGATAAATACGTGATTGTACTAAAGTGCTATAACGTTTTTACGACATAGAAAACGTGTGTTTCATTACATTTGACCCACATTCTACGTCGCCTCTGAAGCTTATGCTTCGATAAAATTATCTCAAAATTATTTTTATAAATTGCCATTTAGATAGGCACGTGCATTTTGGTCACTCCGTTCAGATACAAGCGCTTTTCAAAGCTTTATTAATACCTTTGGTAACCTTTAAATAATACTATCACGTCGCTTTTAAATGAAACTGCTGCTTTTTATTTGCCTTCATAATGGCTGTCGAATGGATAATGCCGGCTATTCATTTTTAGTTATGGAATTACAACATATTTACACATAGAGTTATGCCATTGAACGTCATTGAGTTAAGTCAGTATTAAATATTCTTTGCTTTATCAAGCGAGTGGGTAGTACCGACGACTTTATTTGTTTTCAAAACTAAAGAAGAATTTACCTAGGATAAAAACAGAAGCTTAGAACTTCTCGTGTTATTTATGCTAATTTTATTTTCTCTAAATACAATCCCACCAAAAACATTTCATCTAAAGAAGCTTGCCAAGACTCACAACCTCATACCACTTTCACTGTTAAAAAGCCATCAGATCTTATGTGGAGCCAAGCCCCTAACTCAACCAGGCCTAACTCTACAACCCCTAACTCTAGAAACCCTACATATTGGTCAAAAAGTATGGCTTGGCAGTTTCGCGACAACCCTTTGATGCGTTAGCATGGTTTTGGCCGGAAGGGAATTAGGGTAGTGAGGAAACTTGAGTCTTGTTTTTGCATTGCTGCGAGCTAGACAACAGCCCAGAGACGGAGTCGATTATTTTAATTTCTTAATTAAAGCTCACGGGGTCATCTGGTCTCGAACCCGGGACCCATAGCATATTCGTCTTGCCGCTATTGCGTCAGCTATTCCTTTTTTCATAGCCCACTCTCTATCGTTGCCTACTTTCCTTGTTGGCTTATTATTTGCAATAAGCGATAAATCAGGGTGGTACTTAGTTATTAACCGATTATATTCAACTATAGGCGACCATTGTGGTTTATTTATATTAACTTAAAGCAGACTAAATTATCTTTCCAACAAAGTAAAAACATATACACTTTATTAACTGGTCTGGTGCTTGTATTTTTTTAAATTTCTTCTTCCGTACAATTCCGCGGTATGACTATTTTTACGTCATTCGAAAGATTGTTTTGTTAACTTCAACAACAACAACAAGTTTAAAGAAAAATCACCCCCGTCGGCCCTTCGTTCTGGCGTAGTCGAGTGAAGAAAGTATGTCTTGCACGCCAGAAGTTCCTTTCTTCGTTGCACACTCACTTTTTAGTTGTTTATATACTAATAACGGCTAGGTTTGATATCAAATTTCAACTTTCTAGAACTTTTCGAAGTGCCTCCCCAGAAAAAATTTTATATGCGGACCCGCACCCCCTTTATGGGGGTTGGAGGGTGAAAGTTACAGATTTCTTCATTTTGTCATTGTTGACGTGCAGAACCTAGTTTGCGTACCAAATTTTAGCTTTCTACGGCTTTTGAAAGTTTGGAAATTATCTTATGAGACATTGTTATATAATACAGAACCAGACCCCTTTTCGAGGGGTTCGAGGATGAAAGTTACAGATTTCTTAATTTCTCCGTTGTTTGTGTCCTAATCCTAGTGTGCATATCAAATTTCAGCTTTCTAGAACTTTTGAAAGTACCTACCAATAAGAAATTTTATATACACACCTAAACCCCCCTGTATGGGGGGTGGGTAGTAAAAATCAAAGATTTTCGTTGTTTGTGTGCTTAACCTAGCCAGCGTACCAAATTTCAGCTTTTTAAGACTTCAGGAAGTACCCTAGAGGTTTTGATGACGGAGGTTTTTATTAATAAATTCTAAAGTATAAAAGCTGGGCAAATTAAACTTAGTGCGTTTCATAAGTCAGGTAGCTACATTTAACCTAAGAATTTGAGCTCTCTGGTATTATCCAGACCAAAACTATGAGGGTTCGAAAATTCGACGAAACGCTTCGAGAAAAGGTTGGTAGTGCCCAGTGTTGGCGAAGGCCCTCAATCAAAGTTTTAATCGTATTATGCACATGATAACATATTGGCCGCTTATCTAGAGAATTGTGCAAGTTGCATTGGCGGAGACAACTATTTTCAGAATAACAAAATATAGAAGGTCAGTAACATGGGTCTTGGCGCTGAGAAAAGAGTGTAGCCGCGTTTCACCTGTATTTTCGGCTTTGAATGCCTCGGCTGCTGTACCGACACCTGAATTGTCTTCGAGCTCGGCTGTGCCAGTGTCTCTTCCATTTCTTGCAGAAAACGGTGTCATCGGAACAAACAACTGACCGGTCTACCTTGGATCAGCATTCGACCGTGAACATCTGCGATGCGCCACTCGTAGGACCCCCGCTCACCACTGATGACCGTTCTTCTGATATGTCTTCCGTCGCTTCCATGGCTTTAAGACCGGCTGCACTACCACGTTACGTTTTTATTGCTAGAGTTCCTCATGACACTACTTAGGATGAGGTTGTGTCTTTTATCTCATCACATACTGGAGGCGACCGTGACCTGATTGTGTGTAGAAGGATTGCAGTCGTTAGTTCTGATATCAGGCCGAGCAGTTCTACTGTCCGGGAGTTTCTTCCGAGGATACGAGCTCAGTCGGTCAGTCCATAACCTGTGGAATCTTGGAAAACTGAAAAAGCTTACCACAGAAATCTCCCTTTACTATTCCAACATAACTAGACTATGCTCTAAAACGACTCTGCAAAATATCAGGCTAACGATCAGTTGAATCCATGCAATTACAGCACAGTAAAACGCATACGAATAATAATAAAACCTCTTTATTATGTTTATCCAATTACCAACGTTTCGACCGGCCTCCCGGTCATCTTCAGGGAATTCTAGAACAAAAGAACCCGTTATGCATCACAAACCACTATCAAAATCTCAAGCATGCTTACAAAACTTTGCAACAAAAACATATACAGCTAGTCCAAACATTACAAGTGTGTTCGCTGTTGTCAAGGAATATATAAACCAAACAAAAATTATTAGAACAATTTTTAGAGCCACTATTCTATTTTTAAAAAAACGGTAAAAATGTTTTCCATTTTATCCACCAAAAAGTCAACACGACTCCAAGCGAGAAAAACAACAACTGGTGACACTCAAAGCAAACCGTGTACTAAGATGGTAACCGATCAATCTAGTAAACTACAATACACTGCATTAATGCCTTCAACGTCCGATCTCTTGTTAATGGAGTCTTTGTTGGAGTATATGTGCAGAGCTTCCAACTTCATTCTCTTGTTGTAATTATTCTCCCTGCCGAGTAATCTTGTGTTGGCAAAATCCGGGTTGTGCCCTTCTGAGATACAGTGTTCGGCAAGCGCTGTTTTTTGGGAGTATTTGTTCCTTAGATCCGATCTGTGGTTATTTAATCTATTCGCTAACAACTGGCCTGTTGTTCCTATGTATTTGGCATTGCAGTTGGTGTCATCATTGCCATAACATGGTATCTCATAAATCACGTCCACAGAATTGTCTTTTTTCTCCCGGTCTTTTATTTTGCTGAAACATCTGTGCGTAATTTTCCTGGTTTTATAAGCTAAGCCTAAGTTCTGGTTGTACTTTTTGAAAAGCCCTCCACATCTCTCTGACAATCCCGGGATGTACTGACAACTTCTAAATCTAATGTCTCTTTTTTCCCTTTCAGTGCTCATTTCCTCTGTATCTTTGTTTATTTTCACCTCCTGCCGCTCAATCAACGACGAAATGATTTTATGTGGGAAACCATTGTTTCTAAGTATCCTACGAATGATTCTTTTGTTTTTTTTGTGAAAACATTCATGAGACAGTTTTAAAATCTTATAAATGAAATTGGTTGCGGTATTTATAATTTGCGATTTCGGGTGGACCGAATTAAAGTTGATAATTCTGCCAGATGCCAGTGGTTTTGTATACCAATCCGTGACCAAGTTGCGGCCCCTTCTTATCACTAATACGTCCAAATAGGGCAGCTTCCCATTGCTCTCAAGTTCTACGCCGAACTTTATATTGTCGTGGTAATCATTGAGAATTTGCTGCATGAAATCAACATGTTCCCTGGGTACAATCGCGAAGATGTCATCCACGTACTTGGTTATGATCTTTAGAGTAAATGGAAGTTTTTCAATGGATACGGATAGCAATTCCTCCATGACAAGGTCCGCCAAAACCGGGGAGAAAGGGCTCCCCATGGGCAAGCCAAACGTCTGTCTGTAAATTGCATTGTGAAACCTGAAAAAATTACAGTCATAGGTACACAACCTCAGGATGTCGAGAAATTTTTTCTTTGGTATCTCCGTAAACTGGCTGATATCGTTCCATCTCCTCTCGATGACATCCATGCACAGCGAAACTGGTACGTTTGTAAACAGGGAGACAACATCGAAGAAAACCAATGTTTCGTGTTCTTCTATTTCTACCTCTGTCACTCTTTTCTTGAAAATCCCAGAATTCATGACATTAAATGTTGAGTTGTTGTAGACATTCCTCAAGATGCCCATCAAGTACTTTGACAATCCGTAAGTGGGTGAGTTGATAGACGAAACGATCGGTCTAAGAGGGCAACCCTCCTTGTGGATCTTTGGTAGAGCATACATTTTTGGGGTTGTAGCATTGTATGTTGTGAGGCTCATCTTCTCCGATTTACTAATGAGACCCAATCTTTCCAAGTCTTTAACCATATCA
The DNA here is from genome assembly GCA_964036015.1 of Leptarthrus brevirostris. Taxonomy (NCBI): domain Eukaryota; kingdom Metazoa; phylum Arthropoda; class Insecta; order Diptera; family Asilidae; genus Leptarthrus; species Leptarthrus brevirostris. The sequence goes on from OZ038374.1 coordinate 95,560,448, forward strand.
TTATTCTTCTTTTGAACCGGCTTTGTAGGGTCTATTCGAATACTCCTATAAGTCTTCCTATCCGATAGTAAATAACATAAAACGTGATGTTGCCAGATCCAAGTTTGCTAACATTCTCTCCGACTATATGAAGCACGACGCGTTGAACTCTCACCAAAAGCTCATCCTTGGTCTATATGAGGATACCTTGAGTTTTTTAAACACAAGAAAGGATCTGGTTGTTCTCTCAGCTGACAAGGGTAATGTTACGGTTATTATGTATAAGAAGGATTATTACGAGAAAATGGGTATTTTACTATCGGATAGGAAGACTTATAGGAGTATTCGAATAGACCCTACGAAGCCGGTTCAAAAGAAGAATAATGATATGGTTAAAGACTTGGAAAGATTGGGTCTCATTAGTAAATCGGAGAAGATGAGCCTCACAACATACAATGCTACAACCCCAAAAATGTATGCTCTACCAAAGATCCACAAGGAAGGTTGCCCTCTTAGACCGATCGTTTCGTCTATCAACTCACCCACTTACGGATTGTCAAAGTACTTGATGGGCATCTTGAGGAATGTCTACAACAACTCAACATTTAATGTCATGAATTCTGGGATTTTCAAGAAAAGAGTGACAGAGGTAGAAATAGAAGAACACGAAACATTGGTTTTCTTCGATGTTGTCTCCCTGTTTACAAACGTACCAGTTTCGCTGTGCATGGATGTCATCGAGAGGAGATGGAACGATATCAGCCAGTTTACGGAGATACCAAAGAAAAAATTTCTCGACATCCTGAGGTTGTGTACCTATGACTGTAATTTTTTCAGGTTTCACAATGCAATTTACAGACAGACGTTTGGCTTGCCCATGGGGAGCCCTTTCTCCCCGGTTTTGGCGGACCTTGTCATGGAGGAATTGCTATCCGTATCCATTGAAAAACTTCCATTTACTCTAAAGATCATAACCAAGTACGTGGATGACATCTTCGCGATTGTACCCAGGGAACATGTTGATTTCATGCAGCAAATTCTCAATGATTACCACGACAATATAAAGTTCAGCGTAGAACTTGAGAGCAATGGGAAGCTGCCCTATTTGGACGTATTAGTGATAAGAAGGGGCCGCAACTTGGTCACGGATTGGTATACAAAACCACTGGCATCTGGCAGAATTATCAACTTTAATTCGGTCCACCCGAAATCGCAAATTATAAATACCGCAACCAATTTCATTTATAAGATTTTAAAACTGTCTCATGAATGTTTTCACAAAAAAAACAAAAGAATAATTCGTAGGATACTTAGAAACAATGGTTTCCCACATAAAATCATTTCGTCGTTGATTGGGAGGCAGGAGGTGAAAATAAACAAAGATACAGAGGAAATGAGCACTGAAAGGGAAAAAAGAGACATTAGATTTAGAAGTTGTCAGTACATCCCGGGATTGTCAGAGAGATGTGGAGGGCTTTTCAAAAAGTACAACCAGAACTTAGGCTTAGCTTATAAAACCAGGAAAATTACGCACAGATGTTTCAGCAAAATAAAAGACCGGGAGAAAAAAGACAATTCTGTGGACGTGATTTATGAGATACCATGTGGTGGCAATGATGACACCAACTGCAATGCCAAATACATAGGAACCACAGGCCAGTTGTTAGCGAATAAATTAAATAACCACAGATCGGATCTAAGGAACAAATACTCCCAAAAAACAGCGCTTGCCGAACACTGTATCTCAGAAGGGCACAACCCGGATTTTGCCAACACAAGATTACTCGGCAGGGAGAATAATTACAACAAGAGAATGAAGTTGGAAGCTCTGCACATATACTCCAACAAAGACTCCATTAACAAGAGATCGGACGTTGAAGGCATTAATGCAGTGTATTGTAGTTTACTAGATTGATCGGTTACCATCTTAGTACACCGTTTGCTTTGAGTGTCACCAGTTGTTGTTTTTCTCGCTTGGAGTCGTGTTGACTTTTTGGTGGATAAAATGGAAAACATTTTTACCGTTTTTTTAAAAATAGAATAGTGGCTCTAAAAATTGTTCTAATAATTTTTGTTTGGTTTATATATTCCTTGACAACAGCGAACACACTTGTAATGTTTGGACTAGCTGTATATGTTTTTGTTGCAAAGTTTTGTAAGCATGCTTGAGATTTTGATAGTGGTTTGTGATGCATAACGGGTTCTTTTGTTCTAGAATTCCCTGAAGATGACCGGGAGGCCGGTCGAAACGTTGGTAATTGGATAAACATAATAAAGAGGTTTTATTATTATTCGTATGCGTTTTACTGTGCTGTAATTGCATGGATTCAACTGACCGTTAGCCTGATATTTTGCAGACATCATTATGAATTATCGGTCAACAAACACACGTAGTCTAAAACGACTCGCCTTCTCGTAGGCTCGACCGGATCTTGTTTTTACATGGCCTGTCTGACTGCCGTCCGTCGTGACTTGCTATGTTCGATTGTTAAGCTTCTATTCCACGAGGCATTCCGACATTTATGAGCGGTTGGTTGTATCTATCAACCCCGTTGCTGCATTCTACATCATCCATGGGACAACTTGTTGCTTCTAGTTGACTTCAGTATGCCTACTGTGAGTTTGGAGTGTAGGTTTCTGGACTTGGTTTTCTCTAGTAGGTTTCTGGACTTGGTTTTCTCTTCCGATAATGCTAGCACTTTCTTACGGCGATGTCTGTCACCACTTCCTCCTGAGTCACATCGTTACCCGGTGCTTCACTTCGTTTATTTTTTCAATCCTGCAGCATTAACTTTTTTGACTGCAGTAATTACTGTTATAATGCTAAAAAGGCTGATCACTGTAATATTTTATCAATATCTTTGGCTAATTGTGTTCCCATCTCCAAATCCAATAACCTCTCCTCGCGAAGCCCTTCTTCAAAAGTCTACGAAGCAAGAGGTTTTGTTCCTCAAGGAGCGGTTCTGACTGTTTCGTTTATTCCACCTTGGGTGTTCAATTTCAATTTAGAAAACTCTTATACGCATTGGCGATTTATATAAAACTAAGCAGAGCACTGAGCCTAAGCAGTTCCGGGTTATGTTCCTTTGACGATTGTCAATATTTTTGGTGACTTTTTTAAGATCCCGTTCTTAAATACTAACTGCGATATGAGTATTATTAAATTTACTCATTCTTTGTAATTTTTTTAAATTACCTATTTTTTTGTGCCGGCTTTAACTCCTACGATTATCACCCCTCATAAGAAAGGCAATAAATGTGATATCTCTAATAATCGACCCATTGCCAACTAATGTTGTATTGGCAAAGTTTTTTAGCCATGGTCTTCGACCTGCTTTACGTCCATTTTAAACCTTTCTTAGGCTCTTTTCAGTACGGCTTTATGAAGGGTAATTCTACCACTACCAAGTTATTGGAAGTCTGCAACTTCTGCATATCTGCCATCGAAGCCGGCAATCATATGTATTGTATTTTTACAGCCCCAATTAAGTGTTCTGACAGAATCAAAGATCTCATACATAAGTTATGAGTTCTGGGTTTTCCTTAGTCTTCGTTAATTAGTTGCATTCTTAGGTATGTGGCCGTAAGCAACGTGTTTTATTTCGTGGCGCAATCTCTGAGGAAATTAATATTTCCGCAGGCATGCCTTAGGGTAGTCTTCTAGGACCTTTGCTTTATATATCAATGAGGTATTTTTAAATGTTTTTTGTTAAGCTGATAATGCGAGCATCTCCGCTTGGAAGACATTCGATGTTTCCGGTAACTGATAAGAATTCAATGCCTCAACGAATACCCCTGCACCAACACCTTGTTCCATCACGACCCTAACTCCACCATGTTTAAGTTTAAACAGGATCTCGTTCATGAACATCAGCCATGCAAAGGGAGAGAACCCTTCCTTGGGGTGTTTCGCGGAAGACATGTCTAACGACAAGAATAGTTCTGAACTCGGACTGGATTATTCTTGGCATTGCTTTTATCCAGTGACCACGCACTATAGTGGTAAGTGCATATAGACACTGTTGACTATTTGTTGGGAGGTAAAGTACGTAGAGGTGTCAACTCGGAATAACCTGGACCCTGGAAGACAGAGAATCGTAGGTATGCAAGCTAACTACTTCGGAGAAGCCTCAAACTACTTTGTCCCGCTGAGTAAAAAAGAGAAAACCATTTCTTATCCCCTCTGCAACCGCCCAGCTTAAGCTCAAAGTATATATTCTCAATTGTTGCGAATATTGAATTATCGAAAATCTGACTTTAAATTAAATCATGGCTCTTCAGTGTAAAGGCTGTATGGTTGCGAAATGAGTAGATCAATGGGTCTTGGTTACTTAACATGGAGTCCTGTCGTTTTTATGTTGGTCCTCAAAAAAAAATTTCTAATAAAGGAATACATTCACAACACTTTTTAAAACTTTTTTTAGTTTTAAGTTTACGATGTTACTTTACTTTTTGCTAATTCTTACTTACCACCTTCGCCGCAGTCCATCAGCACACAAAAACCGCTACACTTTCGCATTAAGGAAGTTTTTAAGGTACTCTCTAAATTCGAAATGTCGAAAACTACTAGACCTGATAGTTTTTCGCCCTTGGTTTTAAAATGCTGAACCTGTACTTTGGTTTGGTATTATATTTCACAGGATTGTTTCTGCCTACATGGAAACTTGTTCATATTCAGCCGATACCTAAAAAAGGAAAGGCATGTGACTTTACTAAGTACAGACCAATTGCAATTATCAGTGATTTTCAGTACGGTTTTCGCCTTGGTCGGTCAACTGTAGACTTACTAACAGTTCTAACGGAGTGTTGGACTCATTGTCATAGACATAATGCTGAGTCTGAATCGTCGCTCTTGATATTTCAAAAGCTGCACCCTCATCTCCTAAAACGTATAGAGGGATATTTATCAGGCCGTTTAATCCGCATAATAATATATAGAGGTACATCTGATCTCTACCAAATTAATACCGGTGTACCTCAGGGTTCAGGTCTGACAACAACCTTGTTTCTGCTTTTATCAATAATATTTTATGTCTTCTATTCGTAGTTTCACTGACAAGAGCACCCTTCATTTTATGTACTCTTTTGATTATGTTATAGATGTTCGTGGGAATTCTACAGAAATTAACCGAGAACTCATGTTTGGATCAATATACAACGAAATTTCTACGATCATCTCTTGGGACAAAGCAAACCGTGTTATGTTTAATGCACCTATATATTAATGCTGCTTAATGTGTACACCGAACCACTACCATTTTCTCTGCAACCCCCATGGCCTCCTTATTATAATTTGTTGTCAGAAGAAGACAACCATGGATCGCCATTGGTGGGATTCGAATCTGGAACACCGGATTGGCAGACTGACACGGTATCACGTACTCCATTGTTCTAACGAAATTACTCTCCTGATTCCTTGTAGATGCATCACAGCTCGCGATACAAGAGCTTCAAGTCAACCCCATCTTTATACTGTCTATATGGAACAGTTTACCATCTTCTGTATTTCCCTCGTCTTATGAGCCCGTAATTTTAATGCGAGACGAACATCCATACCTCCTTAACTCAACTCCATAATCCATTTCCCTCACCCTTAATTCCTTTTCTGTCACGGCTATGTTTTTTTTATGCTAGCTATCATAAGGCATTCCCTGAGCTTTGGAGTTGGTATATAAAAAAATTTATTATTTTTATCATTATTGATCAGAACGAGGCTAAACTTGTAACCATTTCATCAACGGACTTCGCGGGCCGCGATAATTATTTAAAAAAGTCGATTATTGTTAAGTTAAAGCTTTTATAAAAATATTAAAAACATTTTCCCTCTAAATCACATAATTTCTTATAAGGCGTGGGGTGGGAGAAGACCTTCAACCAATTCGACTAATACGAATGCAAGTATAGCTACGTTTAAAAAATTCGATAAAACGTACGATAAAAACTTTTAAATACATATACGTTAATACCTACCATTACTCATTTCCGGTTTTTCGATTTTGACGGAAATTCTCGAGGATCTTTGTATCCATACCATCAATCGTTCGAATAGTTTGGAAAAAACTTTCAATTACAGCGTCATCACTATGTAATCACGTACTTTTAGTTTTCCGAATATCCTTATTCGTGCTACAAGTGTGTATAAAATTGCTGCTCAATCAGTGTAACGGCTAGGGACTTATGTTGATATATTTAGAATGAGCTAAATAAATCCATGTATATCCATGGAAATCTCGATAGTAAGAACTCGTAATTCCATTGTGTGTTTGGCCTATGTCGTATTATAATAGTGGTAATTAAAATTAATTCCATTTCAAATGTACAAAAGGTATTAAAGCAATTTCTTCTTAGTATGTCTACAATAATATCTACTATAATATTCTTGTTAAAAAGTGCATTTAATTTTTCAAATTCAAGTTCCCTTCATTATTTAACATTGTCTAAGCTCTCAACGAATATCATATTAATAACAATTAACAAAGCAATGGAGCATGGAAATCCTCTGGGCTCTTTACCAGATAGCCCCTCCTTCACTTCATTAAAAGAATAACTTGTAATTATGACATTTTGTCTTCAGTAATTGTGAAAAGATAAGGACGAAAGGTTCACTTGTGGATTAACCCAACTCTGCAGAGAATTAAACTAAATTAATGCTATGATAGTTGTAGTAACACTAAAAGTAATTTTTCTATTCACAAATGAATTAAGCTACTTTCATATTTACTCCTGTCTACGCGAATACCACCTAGAATGGTCAGTAAAACGAAATTACCTTTTTCACAGAGTAAGGTTATGCTGTGCTAATGGTCACAAGTTAAATTTCATTAAAATTCCATAAATGTCAGATAAAAAGGGTAATCTTCTTTTACACGTCTTGTTCTATTATTGTAGACATCTAATGTGAAGTAAATTACTGTTATCCAAATGAATCTATCTTTCCTTGTGACCATTGTCAACATGTATTACGTGCTAATGATCTTAATTTTAATTCAATTAACGCACAAGAGTAAAGCTTTTGGAAAACGTGATGACTCGTTTCCACATAATTAGTATGCAAAGTACATTAGGTAGGAAAAACAAATGTTTACAGCTAATTTAGAACACGGACTATAATGCGACCGGTATTACTGATCAAACTTTTGTTATTACATTACAAAGATGATTACAATCGAATTGTTGCAGCTAATTTTGAAATTTATTTATGAACTAGAAAATGCACGAAAATTTTAATTACTAGTACGGCGAGGCTAATAAATATTTAAATTTAAATTTAGGGAACATTTATGCATGGTATGCGAGCAAAAGCTTCTACAGTCATGCTGCCCAAGGGCAGAAAGAATAATGAAACATTAATATAATTATGACCGTTTTAGAGCTTCTGGAAATAAGAGAGGACCTATTTTGAGTAACCTTGATTGCGCAGCGAGAGTAAATCTCATGATAAATTAATAATACTTAATTGGAAATATTAATTTCCTGTATGTCACAATAACGTTTCCAATAGTATGTATAGGATATTAATAATTTTTAAATGATCTTAAATGATCTTAATATAAACTAAAGGAAGATACTTACTTTTTATTTATTTAATCGTATTATTCATCAAAGGCTGAGTACTACTTTGGAGAGATAAAAATCAACGTTGTCAAAATGCGAATTAAAAAACCGAGACATGTGATGGGCTCGTGCCACCCTTAATTTGTACGATGTTGCGGAATTTTAAGAGAATCTCGATTTCTCAAGGAGCGACTCCGAATCGATATATTAGAAGAAAACCGCAAGACCGCGGAGTTAATATTGCCTTTAGAGATGTTACATCTAAATTCAAGAGAGCCGAGTTTTATGAGTTTAAGTTTTTACAACGGCAGAATGATAGGATCGCTCCAAGGAAGCTCATGAAGAACAAAACGAACAAAACGGCGCTGGACTGCCTCTACCCGTTCAATATAGTCATAATAAAATGGTGACCAAACACAACAAGCATACTCCAGATTAGGCTTGAAAAGTTCTATAACTATGTCATCAATATGATCGTCAAATGTAAATCGGGTGTTCAACCAGAACCCTAAGTCTTTGGTCTTATTAATTTTTTCCAGTACACAATCATGCATGGTGTAGCTGAAGTCAAGAGGATTCTTTCTACCAGTAATGACAAAGACGTACACTTACTAAGGGGAATTAAGGGGAAGATAATTAATAGAACACAAGGCATATAGGTCATAGTTTAAAATTTCGCAGTCTCAAACAGAGGAAACAATACGGAAAATTTTGGCATCCTCTCAGCATAACAGAGAATTTTGGAATATTTCAAAAATACAGATACATCATTGATGTAAATAATAAATAATATCGGGCCGAAATGACTTCCTTGAGGCACACCAGAAGTGTTAGAAATAATCTTGGATAGGAAAAGAGACTTGTTGGGGTTGAAGTAATAATTAAGAACGTACCCAGTTAACAAACACGAATGGAAACGCAAGGGCAGCCAAACTGAGTATCAAAATTTGGTGGTCAATTCTGTCAAATGCCTGGCTAAGATCTATGAAGATACAGTCAATTTGCTCACCAGCTTCAATTTCAGATTAACAGAAATTAGCGAATATCAGAAGGTTAGTCGTGGTTCATAACGCCGTGCTGAAAAGTGTTAAGGAATGGGTTACAATGGAAGTGAAGTACATAGCAAACTAATGCCTCAAAAACCTTAGCAATGCAACACAAGTTGGCAACGAGTCTGTTGTTAGAAATATCACACCTCTTGCCTTTCTTGTGGAGAGGAATAATAACAGATGATTTCCAAGATTTTGGAATGATACCACAAGAAATAGATAAATTAAATAAATAAAAATTAACAGAAACCAAAGCACAGTTCTTTAGAAGGGAGACAGGAATACCAACAAGTACATATATCAAGTACAATTCAATAAAAAAACTAGTGGGGTGGGTCCAGATTCTGGGTGTCGCATCATTGGTGCGACCCTTGAGGTCCACACGAACAACTTCCCAGTTAATAACAATTTTCAATTGTTATTAACAATATTCAATTATTATTAACAAAAACTCAATAAAATTCATACAATACATTAATATCAACTATTTATGGCTACAAAAAACTATAAAAGTTCTGGATTTTTCTTTAAAGTATCGAGTTGTATCAGAACCAATTAGATCAGATGAATCTTTTTCAAAAAAAAACTTTCGGCCACTTTTATCTCATTCAAAAATACTTAAAAAAATTGATATTTTAAATTTATAAATAAATAAATTAATGAATGTAATTTATCATGATAATTTCGTTGTAATTAGATGCGAAAATTTTTTTAAAAAATTATTCCGTTATAGCACTATTTTTTAATGAAACCCAAATAAATGCACTCTGTTTGGAATTCATTTGTTATTAATAATTTTGAATGGTTATAAACAAGTTATAATTGATATAAACAATTCTTAATTGTTATAGACCATTTTTAATTGATCTAAAAAAAGTTTATTCATAAAAGAAATTTTTTTGTGGTAACAAAAATTTCAATTGTTTATAAGAATTTTCAATTGCTATGAACAATCTTCAATTTTGTATTCAATTTCCAATTTTCAAAATCAATTTTCAACCAGGTAAAACCATTTTTTATGATTATAAATTTATTATAGTTATAAACAATTATTTATTTTTATAAATAATTTTTCATCATTATAAACAATTTCTGTTCAAAATAAATTGTTCATCCGATTTTTTGATGTCCCGATCGTCATCAGAACAAATTATATCGAAGAAATCCTTTTCAAGAAAGTCTAAAATCAACTTTTTTTTCAGTTTTTTCGTTTAAACAAAAAAACGGCTGAACCGAAATTGATTAAATTTCTTTCAGCTCTTATTGACAATAATACGCTTCGAATGGCACCATAGCGAAGTTTTTATCATTTTTCGTTCGCGAGATTTCGTTGTCGAAAAAAGTGGGTCCGAACGTATGTACGTACGTACGTACACACACACACACACACACACACACACACATACATGTGTTCAAAAACATGCGTAAAACACTATGGTGACTTTGAAATGTAAAAAAATATTAAAACTAAAAATTTTGAAAATCGGGCCAATTACAATAACTTCCTATATGTGGGAAGTTAATAAAGAAAAATTAACCTTTTTAAGGCTAAAGGAGAAGTCACTGTCACATTTCCTGTAATACTCAGTTGGTGCGCAGTGAAGAAGCATTATTACTGGGATTTGGAGACTCAAAATCTTTGAGTTTATCTTTAAATCTTAATAAATAATTGGATCGATTGACGATAAGATTCGGTATTTATAAGGTCTAATTGCGGCGCTGATACTATAGGCAGCGAGCACTATCTTGTAACAGCTAAGTGTCGCTTATACTCGACAGTAGTAATCCCACTTAACACAATATCTAATATGCTACGGCTCAAACGACAAAAATCCGCAGGGCATATACCACGGCATTGCGCCAAAACATTGACGACTCCATCGATCAAAAATGGGATAGTGCAAAGGAGTGTCTTGTTGGGCTATGGCACAGAGCACGTGGGACGATTAAAGAGCAAAAGACCACCATAGATCAGTGACGCCAAATGCTACAAAATATAGGAACACAGCAGATTAAAGACCAACGTTGCAGTTAAACGAGATCTGAGAACTGCATACCGATCTCTACAAAAAGCCGTCCAAAGAAGTGTAAGACGTGACAAACGCAACTACATCAACGTGCTAACATAAAAGGCAGAATAATGGACCTACCGCGTGGACAGCGGAAAACTTTACAATATGCCCAAAAAACTGGCAGGAAAGACTCTTACAACACAACAGACTCTTACTTACATCCTGTAAGAGATACTGATGGATCCTTTCTTGTCCCGGAGGAACATCAACTGCGGAGGTGGAGAGAATATTTTGTTGAAGTTCTAAACAATACCTTCGGGCCGTCGAATACCTCTTCACACGAGCCTGAATGCCCACCGACTGTGACCAACATTAACATCACAATTCCGACAAGATTGTAGTTGGCTGACGCAATTAAGTCGATGACCCGAGGGATTGATGGAATACCAGCGGAACTACTTAAGGCGGATCCCATTTCTGCGGCTGATATTCTTCTCCCCATAATATAGGAATGTTGCGGAACCGAGACCTATCCCACTAAATGGAAAACAGGCGTAATTCTGAAGATATCCAAAAGGCGAATTGAGGAGTATTAGCAATTGGCGCGGTATTTGTCTTTGACTTCAGTTTCCAAATTGATAGCTAAAATCATCTTAATGCAAATCAACAGCGCATTCTAGCGATGAACAGGCATCAACCCCTTATCATCGAACAATCCGCCGAATGGAGCTCCCCTTCAATTTTAATGTTTGTCGATTTTGCGAAAGCGTTTGACAGCGTTGACCGCGAATGTATATTGGCAGCTTTACGTAGGAGATGCATTCCAGAAAAAGTTATCATCATCAAAAAAAGTCCTACAACAGGGAAAACTGTCGGAGCCCTTCGAAGTCCATATTGGAATGAAACGAGAATGCACACTGTCACAATGTGTGTACTCAATTTTCATGGGATCAAAAGATCAAATCGAAAATGTAAAAAAAAGAATCAAAATATATTAGAGTAAAATTTTCAGTTCAAAATATAGTACTAGAATAATTTAGAAAATATTCAAAACACTCTAAAGTAATCTTTGGTAGCCGCTAGAAATGGCCAAAAAAATATCGACAGGGGTGGCCACAAATTGACCGTTCTTTATTTTAACTATCTACTCCGAAAGTTATTAAACTTTTAATAATAACATTTTTTCGATCACTTTTAGGTTTTTCCAAACACCAAATCAATATTTAGCAAAAATTATCACAAGTCTCGGTCAAAAAAGCACTTTCTTATTCATTTACTTTTGAAATATTACATCAGTCTTAGGTAAGAATTATAAATGAGAAATAACCCCTATATTCGAGATCAACAATGTATACTTATTGAGTTATTAAGAAAAGAAAAACTTTGGCAGGCAACCAAAATGGCGATATTAGTCGTTTGACTTGTAATGTATCTTCCCTCTCCATCCCACTTATATTCAGAAATGTTATTAATTTCTGGACTTGGCAACGCACCGTTTTCTTAAGTTCAATAAGTTTATTTTTTTGCCGAGGTTTTTTTATTGGCGAAATTTTTTCTTATCAATTTCCCAATTGTAGGGGGGGGGGGGCACTTCCCCTACCTTAATTCCATTCGGACCCAAGCCATTCTAACGCATCAGAGGCCTGTCTCCTGAACTTTCGGTACATCATAAAAAATTTTATTAAGAATTATAGAAAAATCATTTTAAAAGTGATATTAAGGTAGCGGACGTACTCCTCGTTTGAAATTTTCGGGCTCATAAAACGAGAGAAATGCAGTAGATTGTAAACTGTTCCACTTTCGTGTTGCTTAGGACAGATTCGTCCAAATTCGGCCTCAAGGGCATAGGTACGGAAATGCCTTGAAACCTTTGTATTGCGCGTTGTGATGTGTCGACAAGAAATCAACTTAGTGAGAACAATGGCTATAGTGAAAGAATAGTGGGAAACAACCCACATTCCATCGAGTCTTTACCAAAAATGTTAAGAAGCGCGAATTGGTGAATTCACTGCACCGAGGGTGGATTGAGTGTAAGCTAAATGTGTTTTAAGGGACCGTAAACAGCACTATGAAAAAGATTGAAAGTGAGATATAAATGTTAATAATAGAAAATAAAACTGGTGAAAGAACTAGACCTTTAGGTAGACTAGCATTATTTTGTAGGTAGCAGATGTAAACTCATCTATTGTTATACGGATTGAGCGGCCTGGCAAAAAACATTTTACGCATTTTAAGAGGACCCATTGCTGGAAGTTTGGCCAAAAATGCAGCATACCAAACTCCATTAACAACTTTTAAAATATCATATTAACTGATTTCCGATTTTCCAAAGAGCCTTAGGGAATTCATCAGTTGCCCGGGCTGTGCAAAAATTCTTGTGGAGTTATTAATAAGATGTTTATATTCAGTTCTAATCCAAAATGATGCAAAATGTCGAATTTATGATCTCTCATTTATAAAAAAAAGCGAGTTCGAGCTCGGTAGTTTTTTTTTATTAACCATTTTCTATGAGTGGCGCTTAATACCCCATTTCGACCTTTCGCAAAAATCGCGGTTTTTAAAACAAAATCATATTTCCACTATCGAAACCTCTAATTTTAAAATTAAAATTAAAAGCATTTTTTTAACTTCACTTGTATGTATGTCCTGGAATTTTGTAATCAATATTTCACCCGCTTCCACTGAAGCTATCGGGCTGAAATTTGGCACACACGTTTGCTTCTCGCGACAATGCACGATTACTTAAATGCCGCCATTTTTAATCCAATATAGCGGACGATACAAAATGACGATTTATCACGTCACAATTTCAATATCTAATGAGCGCCCAAGCTTTTATTTATAGTCATACCAATACAGAAATTCCGTGAAGAAATACGTTAAAGGTACATATATTATGGTTGAAATATATTTTTGGCCCAAAATTTATGTGCTTATATCCTTTGTAAATCCAAAATTATCAAAACTAAGTTACTATTTCAAACAAAATATTAATGTAAGTCAAAATTTATTTCACCCAAAATATTAAAAATGAGGTACTATTTTATTAATTATTCTCTGAAAATATTATTTTCAGCCTAAGTTTATCATAGCAAAAACCTATTTTTTCCTTTTAAGTACATTTTTATATTTTATTGTTAAATAAAAGCTTTTTTTTAAATGTTTTTTTATTAGTAATTTTATTGCTACTAATTTTTAAAATGGAAGCACACAGTGGAATAGGCCGCTTTCCGTTTGATTTTCATGAACCACAACATTTTCAAATTGTCATTTGATTTTTTTGTGGCGCTTAATACCATATTTTACAGGTAATTGCACTTGTATTCTGTTAACAGTAGCTTCGATTTAATTACCAGCCAGCACTGGATCTCATTGTTAAGTTCAGTTATTCATTAGCTATCGGTCAATAAAGATACAAATTGATCAGTCGTATAGTGACGTTTATTTATTTAAGCTTAATACAAGCTATTACGTAAAAAAATAAAAAAATAAAAAATAAAATACAAGCTATAACTTAATACTAATTCAACAGACTATAATGAATGAATAATAAGAATAAATACATATAAGGTATAAGCTCATTCTAAGGTGCGCAGATGTTCTTCGCACCCCCAACTGAAATCCAATTTCCGATCCGATTTCTTATTTCCGAAATAGGTATAAACAATTAACAAATAGGTTCGCCCTAGCACGCTGCACCAAACGATTCCTTCCCAATAATGTTCTCTTCTCTTAGGCGCACGCTCATTTTAATTTTAACATACGAGAACTGATGTACTGGCCAACGCCAAACCACCCCAGCGCAACAGTACCTATAGCAACCCCAACACCATTTCATAGCATTCTATTTGAGCAACGATGTGTGTTCACCTTTTTTCAATACACCAACCCAAAGCATAGACCTTTAAGGAAATAATTTCTACCACATTCAAAGTCTAACAAGCGGTCATCACAAAAAAAGTAAGTCAAGTAAGAAATTTGTTTAATAAATTATAGGAATGACATAAAAGCAATTTACAAATCTATACACTGCCTTCCCCCCCTTTATTATTTATTTATTAAGTCACCTTAACCCAAAAACAGCAAAATCCAAAACCTTACAACAGCAAGGTGGTGCAAGGTGAAAGGTTTATCTTTTAGTAGACATTTTCAAGCCGCTAAGTATGAGGTTTAATTCTAGCTATGCGGGCGCCCTGTTGTAAATAAACTATTTTCTTGGAGAGGGGTCTGGACTACAAGATTTTTATTTTTTTTTATATATATATGATGATGCCAAAGCTCAGGGGATGCCCTATGATGCTTAAGCACAGCCTTGGCAGGAAAGGAATTAAGGATGAGGGAAATGTGTAGTTACAATGATTTAAATCATTTAACTGCAGCAAGGGCTTAACAGAAAATCTCCCATGTCCATAATAATAACAGCAATGATTTATTGCTCGATTAACAAAAAAAGTTTCGGTTTCACGAAACAATGAACAGGTTTCAGAAAACCGTCAAGTTTTGGAAAGGCTTGTGTATTCTGCTTTCTTGGTTGTCAAGAAATAGCTTTTCGGGAAAATGATGAATCCGAAACTTCAGACAACAAGGGCAATTATGTTGAGCTCATTTATTTAATCGCTAAATATGATGACAAATTAAAGTGACATTTATCTAGATCAACTGTCTTTAAGGGTACTTGGAACAACACACAAACTGATTTAATTAATTCGATTATAGTTGTAATTTCGAATAATATTAACAAAGAAATAAATTATATGTTATTTCTTTCTGTAATGCTTGACGAAACAATATATATCACAAAAAAGTCTCAATTATCCGTCCTTTTCCGATATGTTGATGCTAAAGGTCTTTTTTATTAGTTTATCCGGGCTATCAGCTTTTTTCCCCAATCAACGAAGACAACTAATTTTTTGGATTAAGTTCTCTAGCGAAGACCTACAGTTGCACCAACGAGATGGCACTATTCATTTCGACTTGCCGTATCTTATCTGATTATTTATTTGAATGATTGATGACCCAAACACATGGGGTGCCGAAGCAATTCAAGCGGGAGCATTTTTACAATTTTTGACTACCTTAATATATATATATATATACTATATTGCTTTGAATTTTTCAATTCTTTAAGAAATACCTTTTTAAATGAAATTATACCTAGTTTGGATAATCTTACTTTGCGAAATTCTCGAATAAGTTTTTACTTATCTTTTCCGAAATTTTCAAACTAAGTTCCTTAAATCTGACAATTCCAACGTCATGTGATTCGGCGGAAAGGTCATTCTTTGCACTTAAATGAGTAAAAACTTATTCAAGAATTGCGTAAAGTAAGATTATCCAAAGTAGGTATAATTTCATTTAAAAAGGCATTTCTTAAAGAATTGAAAAATTAGCTTTTATGGTGAGGTCCTAGAAACGTTCATCAAAAAACTCATCGAATCGAACTAACGTACAAATAAGTGTAACTAGTTGAACCCCTTACTTTGCTTTTCCGCCTCTCGGTCACTCAAGGGGTTTTCCCTCAATTATGGAAAAACTCGTATATTATTTCCATCTTCAAAAAGACTGCAAGAACAATGTGTTGTAGTTGGACCATACCTAAACTATTCGAAAAATTGGTCTATGATTCCATGTTCGTCCATTGTAAGTCTATATATCCCTCTCCCAGCATGGATTCCTTAAAGGTAGATCTAAAACTTGGTTAGATCTATAACTTGGATAAATGTAAAGTTCTGTCATTCTCTAGGAACCTTTGAGGAAACTAATATGTGTCGTGTGCATTCCGTCACTGACCTTGGAGTAAAGCTTGACCGTAAACTCGATTTCACTGTACACATTAACTAAATTGATTCTAAGAGTAATTCAGTTCTGGGTTATGTAAAGTGGTGGTCAAGGGAGTTTTCTGATCGGAAGACCTTAATTCACTTATTCTTTTCTTTGGTCAGGCCAATTCCGAGTATGCATCACAGGTTTGGTCTCCCTTCTATGCTGTTCATTCTAGACGCATTTAGTCGGTGCAGCGGAACTTTGTTAGGTTCGCACTAAGAG
Source organism: Leptarthrus brevirostris (assembly GCA_964036015.1). NCBI lineage: Eukaryota > Metazoa > Arthropoda > Insecta > Diptera > Asilidae > Leptarthrus > Leptarthrus brevirostris. The sequence continues at coordinate 95,577,087 of OZ038374.1, forward strand.
ACCTTGCATGGAATGATCCACTCAGGCTTCCTCCTTATGTGGATCGGCTCCGGTTGCTTAGTATGCACTCGTTGGAAGAAGTAGACCTGCTGACTTAGTCTTTATTCACCAGCTTTTGAACTCAAACATAGACGACATGAAACTAATTAAACATATCTCCTCCACAACCGACTTTCTTCTCCTGCAAAAAGACCTTGATTCCTTCACCACATGGTGCTTGAAAAACTTTCTTGAGCTCAATGTCTCTAAATTCCAGTCCATATCTTATTCCCACAAACGTCTTACCACCACCCCGAGAGTCTATATGTTAATTTCCGTTCCCACATTGACAGTATAATTAACAGAGCTAATTACGCGCAAGGGCTTCTGAAGCGCTGGAATAGAGAGTTCTTCAATCCTTATGTGTCCAAATCGCTCTATATCTCCTTCGTCAGACATCTCCTTAAATGTGCCAGCCAGGTATGGTCACCTTCACAAACAACCCACATTAACTGAATTGAATCTGTCCAGCGTAGGTTCTTTCGCTTCGCTCTTCCGTGGGTAGACAGATTCAACCTTCTAACTAATCGACTTACAACTCCTAAGCGTTGATGTTTCCGACATTTTTTTCATTTATCAGCTATTAACTGGTGCCATAGACTGCCCTTTAAACCTCATCCCCTTATCCGATTCGACCGCCATCGCACGAACGGTCAACGCGAACCAATTACCAGGATGCTACGAAAAGTGAACGACCTTTCCTCATTTGACTTCCATCTGAGTAAATCATCCCTTCACAAAGCATTATATCTTGATCGTCTTTCTTAATTCTATCGATCCCCTTAGCACTTAGCCTCACCTAGGAATCCAGTTTGTATTTATTACAATTACAGCTCATATTGTAGGTTATACTATTTTTTATTACATATCATTTATTAGAGCTTGTAGTATTAGTATTTTATTATATTGTATTATTATGTTATAGCTTGTATTAAGCTTAAATAAATAAAATTGTTTAACAAGAAAATAAGGGGAAGAATAAAAAGAAGGGATCCTAGTCTATCACGTCCTCGACCTGATCCTGGAGAAAACTAAAAACGTCTATAAATGTACATGCCGTCGCATCATTTTATTTTTTAAAGCTACCTACTCCAAACATCTTACTTTCGGGGGACATTTCCGACTGCACAAATAGACAGAAGTATTTATCAAAATATATCTCAAATTGATGCTGTTGCTTATTTCATTTGTCAAATCGATTGTGTCCACGGTACATAAGCAGCATCAATTTAATTTATCAATTAAGTAGGAGAATTGAGCTAACCAGCGCAACGATAGTTCATTCATTTTAATTAGCAAGTCACACTCATTGTAACTTGATCGCCCTACTTGTTTGGCAAGTCAATTAAAAAGAAAACAATTAATAGGTCAGGTGAATAAACTAGTATAAATAGTATTAGTGAGAGAATAAATCAGTTCAGTCATCTAACTTAACTCATTCGTTTTACTTGGTCGTGCGATATTACTAGTACTTAGTGTCTTCAGATAACAACCCTTAAACACATTGCTTCCTCAAATTGTAGCAACATAAAAGCCAAAGTTCTTCGAATATATCTCTGTACATTAACATTACTGTACAGGGAAGGACTCTTGTTCCTTTTAGTAGGTTTTATTTTTATGCAAATAATTTTCGGTGTACGGAGAATTTTTTGAGTGTATATATAAATTTTGCTGGGACAATATTTAAAGTTGATGTTCTTTTATTTTCATTAAATAAATTTGAATAAATTATATCTTACAACTACGAATTTTTACAGCCATTTTGCAATATAGGTCCACTTATGCAACGAGTTCATTTTTTATCGTACATGCAAGCGAATATTTTTACACTTTTATTAATGTTTTTAAGTGACATTTTTCCATCTTCATGTTATGATTAAAAGTTCGGAAAAAGTTAAAAGGATTTTCCCATTGGGTCATGATTAAACAACATTTTACCTTATTTTTCATTTATATAATACAATTTTAGCGAATTCACGAACGGTTCAGTGAAAGTAAATTCTTGTATCTCGTTAAACCTGCCCAGATATTGAGTTTAAGCATGACAAGTTATGCAGAGCAGAAACTTGTCCTCCGTTGTGCAGGTCAAATCGGAATCAATAAGTCACTTAGCGCTACATTACCATATAGTTTAAAACTAAGTGAATTCAGATGAAAGTAATTAATATGTTCCAGTGGTTGTAAAATTTGTAATTACATGCTCTATAGATGGTAATTGAGAATTATTTCCATTAAGCAAATATAAAAACTAAATAAAACAAAATTAAATAAACAAAATTAATTAGAGCGACTGAAACTTAATTATTCTCAAATTATTCTAATGAACCAAAGTTGTTTTGTCATTTATATTTCAATTACCCAGGCGTCACTCCACTAAGTATTTAATTAGGCATGTACACGTCTCCAACTTTTTCTTTTGCGCCCACCAAAGTGTACATCTTTATCAGATCAGACCACACCTGTAAAAGATTCGCATCGCTTTGGAAAGGTGCGTTCTTCATTCACTCTCCTCTCAAGGTTTTGCCAAAATAAGCCACTTGGAGTTTGTTTGGTCTTAACTTTTGGATATTTGCCTTGGAGCGCTTTATTAACTTATTTGCATAACCACACAGTCTTGTGTTAACTAATTGAAATTTTACGAGGAAGAAAGTTTACCCAGTAAATCTCGTCTCAAGTAGTGCCGTTTGCTTTGTTATTCTTAGCAGATCACTGGTTTCGGTTGGGATTAACTTGGGCTACATATTACTCCTTAAACTAATGTAAATTGTCGTTCTTCTGTTTTAAGTAGAATATACAGGATGCTTTAATTTGTGTGGTCAATACTGCAGAAAGTGATAGTACTCAGTGAGAGTAAACGATAGTTTATGTAAGGGTTAAAGCACGGGTGGGAGAGTTGGAAATCTTAACGATTTAAGAGGTACAAAGTTATTATTAAATCTTAATATTTCAGTGTAAGTAAACCATTTTATTTCTATTATTTTGTTATCGAAATATCATGAAATTAGAGTCCAATACAACCTTTCCAACGATATAACACAGTCTGCTCTATTTTATTTCACTTTTATGCCCTGTCATTGAAACATACAAATATAATATAATAATAATAATATATATATAATACGAATTATTTATGAAGAGGATTTTTAGTCCATCAATTTCATAATTATGATGATGGACTAAAAATCCTCTTCATAAATAATTCGTAGTCAGATTTAAATCTGAGTACTGATAGGAGTTGTATTTTTGACCTTCCGTCATGGATGTCCGTGGTGGAAAGTGCAAGTACCACGCTGATGATGACCAGCTTGCACTTTCGGTCGAAACATCCATCATTTTTCTTTGAGCGCTCATAGATTTAAGCAATCACCATTCAAAAGAAAATGTTTACTCATATTTGTGGAAGTAAAACAAGTGCTTTTACTTTTCATTTTTAAATAAATGACTTCCACCAAGTGTTTGCTGAAAGGAAACTTCCTGAATAATTACTGAAGTTATTGATCGACAATGCCATTTTTATATACAATTTCTGCTTACATTCTACTGTACATCGATTAATTTTATTGATTATTACTAAAAATGTTTGCTGACTCTAAGTATGTTCCACTTAAAATGTGTCAATGGTATTGCATTCGACGTGAGGTCAATTTTCTCGGTGGGCGCCTTTCCAGTATTTTCGTCGCTGCATTCCCAATTCGGCTAACTAAATCCTGCCTATTGTTAACTGGGCTTTAATAGCCTTCATCCTTCATTGTTCTCCATAAGAAAAAGTCCAATGGGGTAAGGTCTGAAAATCTAGCAGTCCAAGGAATCGGTGCACCTCGTCCAATCTAGCGGTTAGGAAATTTTTCACTTAGTATTTCCTTCACAATGTTAGCTGTATGCGCTGGTACTCAATCGTGTTGGTGAATCATTCCCCTAAGATTATCCATAGGGTTCTTCTCTTTTAGATCTAGCAGTGTATTGTTCAAAAAGTCCGCATACGTTTCACTATTAAGCACTTGCGGCAAAATAAATGGTTCTCCCAAATGGTTGCCGATGATACCAGCCCAAACATTGACACTAAATCTCTGCTGGAATGAGATCACCTTCGCGCTGTGTGGGTTAGTGTTCGACCAGGTATGGAGGTTATGGAAGTTCGTGATATCATTCCTGGTGAATTGACATTTATCTGTCCATAGAATTCGGTCCAGAAACGCTCTGTCGTCAATGTCGCGTTCCAGAAGCCAAGTGCTAAATTTCAGTCTTCTCTCGGAATCTCCTTCCAGTAGTCCTTCGACTGGGTGATGGTGACATGGACCTAATCCCCCTCGATGAATAACTCTAAATCTTAGATGACGACAGTACTAATCGCCTTGCGACTCGTTTCGCGCTCGTCTTAGGGTCCTATCTCACGATGGTGATTATTTGGTGCTCGACGTCTCTCAACATTTGGAGAGTCCGTGTGAATACCCCTCTTTCGGGTGCTCGCCGATTCGGGAATCTCCTTTGATATTCCAGTACAGCCGTTTTCCGTCTACTACACCATAAATGTAAATAATATCCGCGTATTCCTCAAATGTAATTTTTTCATTCTTTAATAATTTTTGCTTAAAAACACCTGTACTTATTGATTTGTTTTCTAACTATGATAGGTATTCTTGCTGACTGTCCCATTTTAATAGCAAAATTTTCATCAGGTACGAGTAACAGAACGCCAGGATACAAGGTTGTGAATTCTGGCTACCACAAGCTAATATCGGCAATAAACAAAATTACACTAACATTTTTATAACTTTTTTGCAGCAATAATTTAAATTAATTACCTGTTAACCCAAAACAAACATTTTCGACCCTTTACCTTAAAAACTTTGTTCGTTTAAAGAATGTTTTAACCTTAAGTGCAATAAAATAATTAGGTACTCAGGGAGTTCTAAGGATGCGGTTTTCCTAATCCTGTGTCTACCTTGCCATGGAGCACGTTTTTAGAAACGTATTAAGATGGGCAATCCAATAAAGATAAAAGACAGGTGTACTAATTACATGAATTTCGGAGAAAATTTGGGAAAATTCTTAGTTTTAGGTTATTGCAAACCATTGTTTTCACTTTTGAAAGTGACTGTACATGTAATGATAGGTCAGTATTGTTAACAATTTTGGTAAGGTCATTGGGATAGTAGTTTTTTAGCGTTTGCTTGATGTCGTTGTGTTAGGTAAATCAAAATATAAAAATAAAAGATTAATGTGCATACCATGAAAAACTGAAATTTATATATCAACTTGTAACTCCCAAACGGTTGTGATTGCCCCCCCCCTGCCAACAAATTTTTTTTGTCTAGTTGAGATCTATCACCCTACTAATTTTGGCACGTCACGGCTATAGATAGGCAGAGAACCACAGCATTCTCAAACTATATTCTTCCAAGATTAGCACTGATATGATCGCAATACTTCAAATAGGTATTTAGCAACACCCCAGACTATTACTTTTTGTTACAAAAGACAATATGTACACTATTATTAAGAATAATGGACGGTTATTCATTTAGCCTAAGCGGTTTGTTGCCATATAAAGCTATACTTTAGGACATACTAGGATTAAGTTTGAGATGAGTCTCCAACGACCATGCAGAAATTCTCTTGAGATCATCGTGAACCGTAGCAAATTAATACTCTAAGAACCCAACCGGTCTACTACGCCAAAGCTGAACATCATCAGCATAGAAATCATGCTGCACATCTTCTGCAACTGATATTTTTCTCCCCCCAAATCTTGAAATGTTGGAAAACCGAGACCGATCCAACTGAATGGCAAACAGGCGTAATTGTGAACATTCCCAAAAAGGGCGGCCTGAGGAGTTGTAGCAATTGGCGCGATATTTGTCTTTTAACCGCAGTCTCCAAATTGATGGCAAAAATTATCTTAATGCGACTCAAGCAAACAATCGAGCGCACTCCTAACGATCCTTTCCTACACTTAATTAAAAGATGTATTTCTTACTAGTGTAGTTGTTACAAAATAAAATTAATTTGAATTTGAATTTGAATTTGAAGGCTTTCGTCAGATTGTTCCTACATCGATCAGATCAACACCCTCCAAATTATCATCAATCGTTTTTGAGAAGGCAATTGACAGCGTGTAGCATGAATGTATATGGGCAGCTAAACGTAGGAGGGGTATCACAGAAAAAATTAGCACCGTCATGAAGGAATCCTACTCAGGAGCCGAATGTCACATCCTACACAAGGGAAAACTGTCGGAGTTCTTGCAAGTGCTTAACAGAGTGAGACAAGCATGCATCCTGTCACCTTTGCTTTTCCTGATCGTCACTAAAGACATGTTGTCCAGCGCCCTAGACAACCACCTATCGTGAGAGTTAAGGTTCCCAGATCAATAAATCGTAGCACAGTTGAAGACGTTGGCGTCGAACGAGACCATTTGGAAAGTTGGTGTAGTAGAAGTCCTAGGCCCCACAAAGAAAAAACTAAAAAGTTAAAAATAAATTGATCCGCCATCTTAGGTTGTCCGCCATATTGGATTTATAGTGACGTCACATAGCTTATCATTTCTACCGTTCGAACCCTTTTATTTGATACCAATGTCAAGAGGGGTTTCAAGGAAAAGGTAATCTGCATCTTATGTCGTCGGCCATATTAGATTTGAAATTACGTCACATAGGTTATCATATTCTACTCATCGAACCCTTTCATTTGATACCCATCTCAAGGGGGTTGTGAATAGAATGGAAACCCACTATATTGGATCGTCCGCCATGTGGTATTTGAAACGTTATCAAATATAATATATTATATTGTAGTCGTCGGTCGAGTAAGTGATAACCTGTTGGCCTACTAATCTGGAGGTCCCAGGTTCGAATTCCGCCGACGGTGACCTATGGTTATTTTCTGCTGACAACAGATTACGATAAAAAGGTCTTGGGGGTTGTAGCTCCACTTGCAACGTTTGTCTCTAATCGGGTGTAGTTCTGTATACCACACAAGGTTATGGGAATTATAGAGATATTGCTATGAGAACCAAAGTTTGCAACATTTTAGTTTGGGAGGAACTGGTTTAAAATTCAGTTGCAAGATTTGATCCAAACATACTAACTAACTAGCTTTTTAAAAATATGACTTAACTTATATATTCTTTAGAAAATATTTTGCAATCCTTGTAAAAGAGAAAAATATAATAATTAAAAAAATGTATAATGAAAATATTCAGTCTCCAATTTTATGGCAAAAATCATCTTAATTCAAAGCAAACAAATAATCGAAGGCACCCTTAACAATCTCCCTCTCTAAGGTAAGTAGTAACATGTTGACCTTTCGTCGCAGAGGAGGCTATTGGGGGTTGCAGAGTAATGACAGTGGTTGTACTTCTTCTCCCGCTCCATGTCCCACAAAGGTTTTCGTGAAATTAAGGAAGAGTCTCTTAACGATGAAATGAGGATTTCACCATCATGAAGGAATTCTTCTCATGAGCCCAATATCACGTCCCTCAAGATTAAGCTGTCAGAGCCCTTCCAAGTGAATGCAGTGAGATAACCATACATACTGTAGCCTTTGCTCGATAAGGCGCAGTGCCGAAGATGAACACTCATCAAGAAGGAATATATACGAACTTTTTACACAACTTACGCACTTGGACTATGCCGACATGTGAATAAATATTTGTATCTCAGAAGGATAGTTGCAGCAGCTGGACGATTTTACTATACTTGAAGACTACGAAAATGCAAAAAAATTAGATTTTTTTCAAATTCACCACCACAAGACCCCTTTAGGGAGGTTAGTTTCTATTCTTGATTTCGAAATTTTGCGAGACTGTGATATCTCAACTCAATGCAAATGGTGCCTTGTTGACGTGAATTTATAATCAGCATCAGCTTTGCGAACTGCTGTTACTATGCTTACGAAATAAAGAGTTTGGTTTTTGCTGAATTGATCGTAGAACCTGCTTTGCGACCTTCTGAACTAAAGCCTTCAGTCATTGGAACTACATGACGCAACAAAAATAGCCAAGGTGCCATAGGTGCGTACGGTGTTGAGATAGTTTTTTTTAAGCTTTCCTTTGCGAAGGACGGAGCATGTTGATTCGTTTTTCTAGAATGATATGCCAATTTTTAATATAGATACTCGCGGGAATCGCGCGTTCCTGGCGCTCATCTCTTACTTTTTAAATTGAAATGTGAATCAAACACGAATTTAAACTTATAATTTCCTGTTTTAATAATAATATTTTTTTAGGTAATAAAGTGTACTAATTTCAAAGGTTGTGTTGGTTTTTTTTCCATTACGACAGATTTTTTTTATATATTTTTTTTATTATTATCAAAATGATTTGATATTTATGAAAAAAAATTATAAAAGCAATCTGACGTGATAGAAAAAAAACTAATACCGTTTTTGAAATGAGTACACTTTGTTACATAAAAAATATATTATTATTTAAAGGGAAATTATAAGTTTAACTTCGCAGGCCTATTTTATCACTTGCCTTGATTGTGAAAAATACATCGTGAGGAAATATGCACACCGGTTTTATTTAAGTCTGATCAATTCCCCTTTAAACTTACTTACTTATTTCGCTGAACCGGCACAAAGTGGATATTAGTCCCGAACACTATAGGACGACACTGTCCTTGGGCTTACGCGATTTCTTTCCGTTAGACAGTACCTAAGTCCAGAGGTCTCAGATGCGAATGCAACCGGCGGCGACCCATGGTTGTTTTATGTTAACAACAGATTACTATTAAAATGCCATGGGGGTTGCAGAGAAAATTGCAGTGGTTCGGAATCCATATTAAATTGTATGTTCACTTGTAGTCATTGTCTGTCTTTCTGTCTTCTCACGCCCCCCGCTCCCGCTCTTTTTATGCTCGAAGTCTTGGCGTCTGAGCAATAGCTGCATGTCAAAAATTCAGTAACTAAACGCTAAAGACTTCCAATTACACTTCAAGCACAAAACTTAGAAAACACTGCCACAGCTTCTATTAACGTAGGTTATTAAAATAAACTATAATATCAATTTCTTCTAAATGCATTGCACTGGAACCACAAAGGCATTACCTTTGAAAGGTTTTCAAAATAAAACTTTTGTACAATTATATGAATACGCTCTCTCAATCGACAACTATAAAATAAGGAAATCCCAGAGGTCATACTAAATTTTAATCAACCAGAAACTCGTATCAAGCAATTCAACTAGTGCCACTGTAAGAGTACAATAAAAGTTCTTGGAGCTCGTAAAAGATGAAATGAAAATAATATCCAGGATTCCAGACAGGCGGTTTATATTAACCGCTCTAGCAAAGTTGGTGCAACGTGCGAGGAGTAAAATGTCCAGAATTTTACGTGACTAGCCTTGCCAAATAGTCGACCTGTCTGCACACAAAAACAACAATCCGAATTTCAGAACATTTAAAAAGCGGGAAAATTTTCCTTCGGGCGAAACTGAAAGCTTGCTATAACTTGATCTGGGTGCATTCGTAATTATATGTGGTTATAACTTCTAAACTTCCGAGAATGGATTCAGAACAATGCTATCGCAAACATATTCCAGGACCATGTTGAGTAAATAATTTTTTTATTATCACATTTCTGCTTTTAATTCTGAAGTTGTTGCTCCATTACCGTGCGTTTTATGATCATCATCACAGAAGACTACCATTAATGTTTCGGCATATAAATTATGAAGTAGATGTTGAGTATACGGTTTTTATTCTGAAAGAAGACACGAACAATGAAGATTTGAGTAGGATAGTAAATAAAATAGTTTTTAAGAAAAAAGTTGTACCGACTTCACAAAAAGCGCTAAAAATCGTAAAATTATAAATTAAAATTATTAATTAAATATATTTATTTATTTCAGCTTAATACAAGCTATTACATAATAATACAAAAATTACGCGTTAACAAGTTGACGTCCAACCCCACCCTTTTAAAATTGTGTCGCGGTACCAATGGAAATCTACACATCAGAAGGAGAATAATCCAACTCTGTCCACGCGCTACGACGTTAGACTACCTCTCCCTCTTCCCAACCCACTCTGGGAACATATTTTTTCATTATTGGAAATGGGGGAGGGGAGGGGGGGTCATATTCTATACGACAACAACAGAATTATTCAAATCGGTCCATGCGTTACAAAGTTAGGTTTCACCCCCACCAACAATTTTTTTGACATGGTACTAATCGAGGAACATACAAGAAAACAACTATCTGAACGTTTCAGCAGAGCCATACTGTACACAACAAAAAATAATCTTTCAAATAGGTGTGTGAATTAAATGTTTGTCGTCGTATCAGTGGGGCAACATATTCTACACACATTACGAAGTTGGACTACCAACTTAATTAATTAATTAAACCGTTATACGGTTTTGTTTTAGTTCCCGTATATTTACGACAGGATCTCACCTCTTGACAACAAACTTAGTAACCACGCCTGTATTGATTTATGATGAAAAATATGAGAGCACTTTGTTTCAACAGGGTCCGTTTAAGAAGCCAGATTTTCATCCAAGCAGATTGTGCATGGGTTTGATATCGCAACGCCGCGCCGCCTGAGGCACTACCGAGTGATGATCTTACTACAAACATTTTACTACTTTCTTAGAATGAAATTTACCTTTGACGACCAAACACTAGTAATTAACTAGAAGAAATTCCGAGTAGGAAAAGGAAATGGTAAAAAGAAATCCTATGCATGTCAAGCCAGAAACCTCGAGTCAAACAGCTGGCCACCGATCTGCTAGATTATCGGAGATACTAATGCCTATCAGTCAAAACGCCGCGAAACCGGAAGATCGTAATCAACTGCAAGCTTTAAACGCGATGGGCTCTTAGTCCAAAGTCCAAGTCCTAAAAATTACTTGGGACTTCTAATGCCTCACGTTGTTGGGCGTCATCTCTTGTTTAGATGAGCGCCACCGGAGTTCTTCCGGTCAGCCAGTCTACAAGACTGCCGCAGTTAAATAAGAAGTCGTTACTCGTTAGACGCAGCGCACTGGGCGTCCCCTATTGTTACGGATGAGACCACACCAGCCCCTTTCGGGAGAATGTGTATGGCGCAGGCTGTGACCTGGTATATAATCAGCTGGGGGCACTAAGGATACATCCTCTGCTGAACACTCGTCCGTCAGCATAGGTGTGAGCATTGGATGGGGGTTGCATGCTTTCTGGCTAGGTTGCTTTAGCGAGAATACGTGCAATACGCGAATATTCGACGTAAAAATTCTTCGTAATTCTATGTTGAACTTAAGTTAAATTTTGTAGACCGACGTCGTATGCGTTCTACAAATCAATTCCCAAATGGAATATAACAAATAAAATCCAGGAGTACAAGACTGCCGCAATTTAATTAGAAGTCGTTACTCGTTAGACACAGCGCACTGGACGTCCTCTATTGTTACGGATGAGACCACACCAGCCCCTTTCGCGAGAGTGTGTATGGCGCAGGCTATGACCTGGTATATAATCAACTGGGGGCACTAAGGATACATCCTCTGCTGAACACTCGTCCGTCAGCATAGGTGTGAGCATTGGATGGGGGTTGCATGCTTGCTGGCTAGGTTGCTTTAGCGGGAATACGTGCAATACGCGAATATTCGACGTAAAAATTGTTCGTAATTCTATGTTGAACTTAAGTTAAATTTTGTAGACCGACGTCGTAGGTGTTCTACAAATCTATTCCCAAATGGAATATAACAAGTAAAATACGCGAGTATATGACCACGTACGATTCCCCTAAAAATACCTTGTAAATCTCTTATTTGGAGCCGATTACACTTAATATTTTCTTTGTAACGCCTACATCTATTGAATGGAATGCGTCTAAAGAAAACTGAAATTGTGATGTGGAGTATATTTTGCGTTGATAGCCAAATGTCAATCCCCTTTGCACCCATAAAAAAAGTGATGTTGTCTTACTGTGGTTATAATTGCCACTGGGTCAATCCATATCAAATCGACCAATTTAATTAGTAAAGGTCGCTAACAAAATTTTATTTTATTTATATTTTTTTGCCAAAATTTGTACTATACTTAGAGAGTTAAAAAAAGGTATTCAATGTTTTTGTTTGAACTGAATATCTATAAAAACCAAGAAGTTACAGCGTTTAACACAAACCTCTGTAAAATGCAAAATAGACTGAGGCACCAATACAAAATGGCGGCTCCAAAAAAACTAAACATCTAAAAAATTAATGAATACCTTTTTTCAATTCTCTTAGTATAGACAAACTTAGGTAAAAAAAATAAAAAAAAAATAAATTTTGTCAGCGACCATCATTGGTCGATTTGATATGGATTGACCCCACTTGTATTTTGTAATTCATAACTGTAAGGTAGTCTCTCTTTCCCTCTCACGTAATTGTGGAGAACGGAGATGAGTACTTACTCCACCGACGACTTGATACGTATATTACCCAGCAGAATATCATCCGCCGCATATTGTCGGTGGAAATTGTGATCTCATCTCCATTCTCCTAAATTACATGAGAGCGAAAGAGAAACTACCTTACAGTTGTGAATTACAAAGTGCAAGTGGGGTCAATCCATATAAAATCGACCAATGGTGGTCGCTGACAAAATTTATTTTTTTTTTATTGTTTTTACCTAAGTTTGTCTATACTAAGAGAGTTGAAGGTATTCATGAATTTTTTAGATGTTTAGTTTTTTTGGAGCCGCCATTTTGTATTGGTGCCTCAGCCTATTTTGCATTTTACAGAGGTTTGTGTTAAACGCTATCGCTATCGATCGCTATAAGGCCTATCGATCCGGTGGTTCGTAATCCACTTGCAATCGTATGTCTCGAATTGGGGGAAGCTCTTTTCCAGTCATATGCCCCACAAGTGGTTACGGGAACTAGAGAGACAGAGACAGAGAAAAAAAAATCTTGTACTTTTGTTCACCAGCAGAAGTTGGTTCTTTACAAGGCTTAACCGCACTCATCTCGTTTGCTGACTGAAGTTTAGCACACACGCTGAGACGCGTGCTTTTCTTTGTGTGCCCGAATGGTGATTTCATGCCAAAAACGGATTTATTTTTGGCACAATTCAACTTACACAGAATGCAAGAATTAAGCAGAACTTTTGTGCTGCTGAATATTTTCACTTAGGAATTATTTTCTAAAAAATATTTGTGGCGAAAATAATATCCCCGGTCTGTGGCGTGGATTTTTATACAGGAGGTGTTGGAGTCGGGTAATCGCACTGATCATTAGACTAGTCCAACCAAACCACAGGGACCACAGCTCCAGATGGTTTCAGTGAAGGAGTTTTGGGGTGTATTACTTCTACAGTATCACAAAGGACTTATTCGATGTCAAAAGTTTGTAATTTTGTGAACAGCCACTCATACCTACATACATACCGAAGGTTATAGAAAAAAATATCACCATCGTGATCACGGTCACCGAAAACGTGAGAAAAACTATTTTCAGACCTTTCGTAAGATTCTTGTAGTATTTCGCTATTAAGGGTCGTTTTAATCCCCTGCCTTGATTTATATTCCATTAAAATTTCGATTAATTCCCTTAAAAGAAAACTCCATAAGCCTTTCTAAATCCAAAAACTAACAATTGGTTTTTCGGTTTTGCGATAGTTTGAAAATGGGGGATAAAAATTACTGCCACTATAGTGTTCCCTAATTTCGAAAACAGGGAACGCAACATTGGGGATGGAGATCGTACTAAGAAAATCAATTCAGTAGGGATCGATCTGTAATTTTTTCCGATTTTGTAGTTCGATTAACCGCCTTAAAAAGATCGATGTCAATAGATCGAACAGATCGATTCAATTTATTTCAACATATTGAAATTAAAAATAATTAAAACTGCTTCCATATAAAAAATAGTTAACCAATTTAATAATGTGTTCCATAGCCAAAAGTAAAAGAGAAGGATACACCTTTTGCGTCACGCATTTGCGAGCTCGAAAATTTCGTAAGAAAAACCAAAATCATTCTCTCTCTGCTTAGCCTAACCTTTCTTAATTAGTACAAAATGTCCCAGAGACACTCCAGGAATATTTCCAAAAAAACGTCCCCAAAACATTTTTATGCCTGAGGACAGAAACGTCCACAGGGCATTTTACAAGTGTATACCAACAGCATTCTCGTAAATGTTTTGGGAAGGTTTCTGGTCTCAGACGCAGAAATGTATATCTCGGGGATGTTTCTTTAAATAATTCTTGAAATATTTTTGGGACATTTTGTGCTATTAGGGTATATTCCAACATAAGGCAGAATTTGTTTCTTTAGTACTAACAACATTTTGTTTCGCGCATTTGCTCACGGTCAACCTTAGAATATAAGATTAACAGGGAAGCAGTTTTCTTTAAGTAGTAGAATTACCACTTCTTGTATCAATGGAAGTAGCACAAATTTTGAATTTTGGTCGAGTGGTCAGGAAGAAAAATACCCCCAAATAATTATTTAATAATTCACCCAGTTGCTTTCAACTATTTATCACGGACATTTAATTCTTTTATTATTATCTATTGAATCTTGTGTGCCATTTTAAAAATAACTAAACAGTTTTAAACTAACTAAAATATTATAGCGATCACAAACTCACATCTACGATTTTTTTAATTCAAAATTTAACATTTGTAAGATTATTACGCAAATTTAAGTTAAAATGCAAAAAATGTCCCAGTTCAGTTTTAGGGCGTTTAAATAGATCGGAATCAGAAATAAATAAATCGATTCGAGTTAAATCGGTCCCGCGTAAAATCGATTCGAAAATCAGCCGATCGAGGTTCGAAGATCGATCTTCGAGATCGAATCGAAGATCGTCCATCCCTACGCCACATATTCAGGTACAAATCAAGGTTTGCCTATTAGTATTTCTTTCATGTGCAATTGCAATAAAAAAATGTACTGTGTCTCTGGACAGTCTAGGTCGCAGTACTACAAGGTAAAATGTCCCTAATTCCCCTTACCCACCTTATCTTTCCTTTCCGACCTTAGTCATGCATGAAATGCATCAAAGTGTTGTCCCTCGGCTTTGCCTACATCGAAAAAATCACTTTCGCATTGACTATAAAGCTCAGATTTAAATTTCATCAACGGCAACCGATACCTAGTAGTTTTATGCTACGGTAATATATGATGACTCGGAAACTACGATAAACTGTAGGTTCACTTGCAATCTATTACTTGAGATGTTCTCTCGGCTTTTCCGGGAATATAAGATGGTAATTTTTGAACTCCTCATGTAATTTTTATACATATTTGTATTTTTAATGACCATAAATCTGTGGATCAATGCAGTTTTTGTAGAATGTAAGAATGTAGTAGAATTACAATCTTACCCACTTGGAAAAGTGAGAACCGATTCCATTTTGCTCCGAATAATTCCTATATGAAAATGTTCACAATAGGCGTAGATGAAGGTTTGAGCCTAGAGTAATGCATAACATCAGCAATGTAAATCCTCACTAATTATCTCTGCATGCCGACGTAGGTTTTATGCGCATTAGGCTGCCCACACACTGGATCCGAATTTCGTTCGCGCGAATTCTGACGAGAAATGTGCTCACACTACAAGCAGGGCTCTGACAAAACACAAAAGTTTAAGACCCGAGCAAACCAGTCCTAAGAAGATGTCTATAGAAGAGGTTGTACTTTCAGAGAGTATTTTGTTGAAATGAAGGCTATTATATCGGAATATAAAAAAGAAATGGAATTGCGAATTTAATAATAGCGGAGAATTCTGCAACATATTTGCGGATTTGAAGAGAAATCCAAGTAATTTTTTTGATTTTACAAGAATGCATCTAGAAACATTTGAGTATATCTTGTCGAAAATAAAGTCCCGAATTACAAAACACTCGAAACACTGCTGGTCCCACAAACTAGGGCGTTCAAAAACACTATTTATTAATTTTTCCACATCCATGTTTCGGTAATTCGCAACTGAAAATCAAACTTGCTTGCGATCTCGCGAAATTCGCATCAGAATGGTTCTTCGCAGTTGCGAATTTGAAAGCTTCCGAATTCGCAATTGCGAAGAACCATTCTGATGCGAATTTCGTGAGATCGCAAGCATGTTTGATTTTCAGTTGCGAATTAGCGAACTATGGATGTGGAAAAACTAATAAATAGTGTTTTTGAACGCCCTAGTTTGTGTGACCAGAAAAATCAAAACTATTATAAACGCGATGTGACAAAAAGGTTATGGAATGAAGTGGCAGACCATGTAAATTACCCAAGTATGTATTAGTTTAATAATTTCATTAAAAACTTATTTAGGTTCTTCAATTTATTCATTACTAACAATAAATAAAAATTCTTCAAATTCTTGCAAAACAATTGCGTACTTATTTTTATAGTACATTATTTTATGAGTTAAAGTAATTTTTAAATATCTCGTGCACATTATTTGCTGTTGCGGTGTAAGCATTTAAAGACCTTGAAGTTCTTGTGTCATTAATTGTTCCTTGGAAATTACAATTTAATGGTATGCCCTCAATATCTATTACAATGTTATGTAAAAGACATATGCATTTTATTATAATATCAGCTTTTTCTGGTTTCACTTCCATACAAGTAGTAAGCACTCTCCACTTTGAAACAGCTATTCCAAATGCGCATTCGACCACTTTTCTAGCCGCAGACAAATGTGTATTAAATATTTCTTGCTCTGTAGTTATATTGCGCGCGCAATATGGTTTTAACAAATACGGTTTCAATGGATATGCCTCATCACCTAGGAGAACATGAGGCGCTGGAATGTCTGTACCAGGCAGGTTCTTACTGTCAGGAAATTTCAGTTGATTGGTTTATATTTGTTGATAAAGCGAGGAAGATACAAAAGTTCCACCATCACTCTGCTTACCATATCCTCCTACATCAACGCAAATGAACCGCTTATTGGCATCTGCAACCGCTTGGAGCACAATTGAAAAATAATGTTTATATTTAAAAAACATTGTTCCAGATTGTGCGGGTGCTTTTATTCTGACATGTTTACCGTCAATACACCCGACACAATTAGGAAAATTCCACCTGTTCTCAAAAATTTCCGCAGAAGCCTGCAGCTGTTTCCTTGTAGGGTAGGGCATATGCTTTTCCTTCAGTACCTCCCAGATGGCTGTACAAGCTTCTTGGACAAATTTTCCTATTGTATTGTCGCCCATTCTATATGATAGAGATAATGCTCGAAACGACTGTCCCGTTGCTAAATACCTACAATAAGAAAAATATGAATCTTTACAAATAATTTTTTTTTCAGTGGACAATTGTCGATCGAAGTGGAGAGGATTACGAGATACATTTAGAAAAGAGCTCAGCAAAACTGGACAAGTTAGGAGCGGGGATGAAGGTGGAACTAATCGCACTTCGTCGTGGGCTTATTTCAAACAACTGAGTTTTCTTTCCGCGCAGTTAACTCCACGAAATTCAAGCGGTAATATGTCCATACTAACGACAACCAACCAACAAATCCCACATGTTTTCGACGAGGAGGAAGCAGTAACGGACTCGGATAATCTCTTCGGCATATCCAGTATTGAAATAAATAAATCTCCCACACAAGAAAATACGAGTAAAGCCTCCACCGAAATTTCTAAAAAACGCCGATCACATCTAGAAGATATTGATAAAAGCCTTCTGGATATTGAAGAAAGAAAAATTAAAATTCTTCAAGAAAATTGTGAAGACATTAATGATAGTGCTCGACAATTTTTGTTGAGTCTTCTCCCATTTTTGAAAAAAATTCCCGAAAACAGACAAATGAGAGTGAGAAAAAAATAACTGATGTTTTTGTAGAGGAAGAAGAATTTCAAGAAGAACTTCAAACACAGCCACTATTAGTGGAAACTGCAATAATTTCTGTACCATCTACATCATCTTCAACCATTCAAACATTGGAAGATATCAATTGTGAAACTATACCTGCTCAGCATAATATTGAAACTATGTTTGATTCATTGGGACAAATTTGTAATAATGGGGACAAATAAAATGGTTTTTCTCTTAAATTGTATTATTTCACTTACCTCAAGGTAATCAACAGTTTCTCTTCTGGTGTTATACAGGATCGAAAATTTGAGTGTTTTGTAATTCGCGACTTTATTTTCGACAAGATATACTCAAATGTTTCTAGGTGCATTCTTGCAAAATCAAAAAATTTACTTGGATTTCCCTTCAAATCCGCAAATATGTTGCAGAATTCTCCGCTATATTCTCGATCTTTATTAAAGTCGCAAATCCATTTCTTTCTTCTATTCCGATATAATAGCCTTCTTTTCAACAAAATACTCTCAGAAAGTACAACCTGTTCTATAGACATCTTCTTAGTACTGGTTCGCTCGGGTTTTAAACTTTTGTGTTTCGTCAGAACCCTGCTTGTAGTGTGAGCACATTTCGCAAATGCGAAATAGTGCGAATTCTCGTCAGAATTCGCGCGAACGAAATTCGGATCCAGTGTGCGGGCAGCCTTAGGCGGCGGTTATGTAGCAAACGAATAATACAAGCGCGTGCTCGAGATGAAGAACGACTTTTTTCTAATATCGGATGACTCCTCCCACATTCGAAAACATATTAAGGGGCAAAGACAACAGGTTTTTCAATAATTTTTTACAGAAGACTGAGAGCATCTATTGCTGGGAATTAAATTACATAATAATTTTGTCGTTTAAATGTACAAATTTTTTCATTAGTAAAAGACACAAAATGGCGGCGATACAGCTGATAAAACTTGACTCTTCGAGTTTTCGTCGTGGAACGCCCAGGTCCTTGTAATTAACTGAAATCAACGAACCACATTTTTTTTCATTACAATAATTCATTACATCTAATAAAGAAAATTAAAATTTGAGGACAAGAAGAAAAAAAGACATTTGTTTTGTTATAAACAAATCGTTAAAAGCAATATTTATTATAACAATTAATAAAAAATGTTAGGTTTGCGCAAAGGCCAATAAGTTAAAGAATATCTGTGCAAAATTTCAATTTGATCGCTTTATTACTTTTTAAGTTATATTTTACGGCTCGGAAAAAAATACGTTTCGAGGAAAACGCGATTGAAGTTTTCGTTTTTTGTAAAGTAGAGTTTAATCTGCTCTCGGTAATTTTGGAGCGCATCTATTGACTATTTACGGTCCTTTTGGACTTTCTATTGAGCTTTAAACATTAAAAATATATTTTTTAGATAGTAAATTATTTTTTAAAGCAAAAAACAAAACTGGGGGAGGTTCCCCCCTTGCAAATTAGAAGAAACTAACTTTGTGAAACAATTTTACCCGAAGAGAAAGACTTGCTGTGTCTCTGAGTTAAAAATATGTTAATAAGTCAGTGCATAATTATGTACTTTATTTTTTCCGTGAAACAAAAAATTAACAAGAAATAACAAAAATAAGTGCATCATTGCAAGATATACTGGGAATTAATTTTAGTTTCCGTGAAGATTAATAAGGTATGAAAAAATATTTCTATCAGTAGTACCGTCTTGAGCATTGTAAGGTTTGCTGAAAATGTTGGTTTTCTTCTTCAATGCTGGTAGTCCAAGCCGTTGCTGTTGAGAAGGAATACTTCCAGTCATAGCCGCTGGTGATAAAATATCCCTTAAAAAGGGCATGTGGAACATATATCCATTTTCGTTTGAACAATACAGAGGATTCGTTTCCCGATTTTTTCGATGCACGTTTCTTTTTCAATTCAATTCTAAAGTTATCGAGTAGAGTTAGTTCTAGCTCGCACTTGTAAAAAATTTACTAAATAATCACAATGTTATATTAAACTACATTTTATTTAGAAGCGCACTTGCTCGCTTTAGCATTATTCGCTTGCTACATAACCGCTCCCTTAGTTTTAAAATTGAGAGTGTATTCAGTCAATAAGTGCCTTACAGCGTGATTTTCGTTGTGTACGTGAGTGTATAAAGTTAATAATATATTAAAAAAGTTTTAATATTGTGAATATTGTAAAAAAGGTTTTTATTATTATTATTATATTGTTTAAAAAAAAAATTAATAAAGTGGTCTAAGTAAACGTAATCTGCGACAAGTAATTGAAAATGTTTAAACGCATTGTTTTTAAGGTTAAATATTGCGTTAACAGATGGACATCTTTTTTTTAATAAAACATATAGGTACCTTTAAATCTGTGAATGAATTAAATTCAATATATTTATAATTGTTTGAGCTAAATAAATATATAAAAATTGTATAAATAATTGAATAAAAAAACCGGCAGTTTAACTTTTATAATCCTCAAGGAAAGTGGAGAGGGGATTTTGTAATTAGAAGTATAGGGGAGACCGGGTATGGTTGGCTACAGGGGTTGGTTGGCACAATCTTAATATTTCTCAGTAAACATGACAGATCGAACCAATACTTAAGTCAACAACGCAGAATGGTACCGTGCTTTGGCATATTTGTTTTCAGCGTTCAGCCAGCACTTGCTTAGGCGCGACCTGGATATGTAACTTCTTGAGACGTAAATGTAAAAATTTGTTGTGTTAGTTATTATCGCTTGCGGTTACAACTTATTATGTACGTACGGTAATTAATATTTATTCATGTGAGGAAGTTTTTACTTTATTTGTATGTGCACTATTTTTTTAAGTATTCTCATAAAAGCATCATAAGACACGTTTAAATTCCCAAAACTGACTTGGGGTTAGTTGGCTCCGTAGGAATTGAACCAGCTTCCTCACATTCTACAGAACAACTAGCACCTTCAACAAATAACTTAAGAGAAGCCATTCCCTCAACGTCAACATGTTCACTGTTGGAAGCTATCTGACCACTTCCTAAGACATCAACAGGAGAAGAAAAAGGAAGACTGCCATATTAACTGATTCACCTGTAAGAAGAGAATTGGAAGAAACAAAGAAGAGGAAGCAATTTAAGTGTAAACCTACAAAATATTGAAAATATGTATATATATTGTTTTGTTTTATGTATATATATATTATCGTATGTATAAATATAATTATCTTTTTAAATTGTTTTTTGATTTGCTTAGTTGCTAAATTACGTGCCAACCATTCCCTGCTTCTGTGCCAACCATCCCCATTACGGGGATTGTTGGCACATTTGCATCCCTTTATTAAAATTCTAACCACAGCCATAAAAAAACCAATAAGGGTTTTGCGACAATGTTATTTGTTAGTAAAGCACAATAGTAAAGCTAAGTTTCCTATAAATATAAAGTTAATAGCAGTTTTATTCTCCTCAATATGACAGAGTTTCGAAAAGTGTAGCCAACCATACCCGGTCTCCCCTACGAAAATTAAATATTAAAACGAACTCATCTTTTTATCAGTGGTTATAACAGCCCCCCCCCCCTTGCTGAATTCACTCCTAGGCCACCTGAGTGTTAATCATCGAAGCTTTCATCCAGAAAGTAGGCATTATGACTTACTTTCATCAATGATAGTTCCGATGCGGTATTTCTTACATTTCGTACTGGGTATAAATTGAGTTCCGTAAAACAGTAATAAATAGTTCTTCTGCAGCCTGGCTTGCATTCCATCTCGAAATAGGCATCTAGCAAAAAGTACTTTTTCTTTGGAGAAGTGAAAATTTTAAAACCCTTAAAAATATTAAACACCCATTTACCTGCCTAAATGATTCGAACAAGTATTCTGTAGCCGAAGAAGTTGAAAGTGTATGCAAGGATAATTAACATTGCCACTCATGAAGGAAAATACTCCTTCCCGGAGTAGTTATGACTCGTTACCATTAATTTCCTCGAGGAGGATTTAAAAATTAAGAGAAAGACTTCTCGTCCACTTTTATTAAGAGCTGCTCCTCCGGGTGCCTGTTGATTGAACAACGGTGGCTTCGCTATTCTATAATGAATAACGGGATGCTCGTCCCTGCAATATTTATCTTCCCAGATATTGTCTACTATCTAGATAAAGTTCGTTGTAAGATGTTTTAATTATAACTAAAAGACTTTTCTTTGCGACACTGAAGACAAATGCCCGGAAAGCTTGAGCATAAACTACGTGCAGGACATCTTCGTGATCCTTAGGCTGTAGGTGAATGGAAACTTCCAACCACCTTAGCTGGTGCCTTCGGCTGACCATCATGATCAAAGGCAAATGAGATTGCCAAAAAGCAGGCTTTGAAGGATGTCTGAAGACCTCTTCTTATTTTTTCCACTACTTTTCTTAAAGTTTTTCCTGCTCCAGTTATTTGCTTGTTCGGTTTGCAGAGTGGCTGGGTAAGAAGAATATTTTCTGCGGCTTTTTCCTGCGTTTTCTTTCGCGTCCAACGACAGTCACTGCATCAGCAAGAGGCTCGCCAAGAGAAAGTTTTCTTCTTTTAAGCAAAGAAGGAAAATTTTAAAATAACATCATTAAAAGTTCAAATTAGTGTTTGAGGACTTGGAGATAGTGCGGAGGAGATTTTCCTCGCTTTTCCTCTCTTGATTTTGTTATATTTGCTGCAATTTTTCCTCCATTCGGCGTGCACAAAATGTAATTTTTAGATGATATTAATTCTTCTATTTATCTTGTGCCTTCTGCCGGGTATATTTATTCAAAATTAGGAATAAATTTCAGTATTTAAAGGCGAGAGTCACGTTCAGCTCCGACCCTGTTATTTGCCGTTTATTCGCAAGTTTTCATAGGCAAAAAAACGGCCAAATTTCTGTTGTACATTAATCCTTGTCAGCTGGTAGTTCCCGTGATTTATATGTAAATTGAGCATTGATGTATGTATGTCCACAACGATGTTTATGTAGTAAGTGATAACTTTTAGTATTCAACCTATACGTAAAAATTCGTTTTTAATGGGGAATGTTGGTTTGGTTGACCCTTTGTACGGGCATATGATATCTCGTTTATAGCAGAATTAATGTAGATGGAAAATTTGACTGGAGGGCTGAGTGGGTTTTTTGTAGTAAACAACAATTTTGTTAAAATTGCAAAATATAAATCGAGATAAAACGAGGCAATATTTTAATCGGATAAAAAGATAAAGTAACTGGAAGTTTTACAATTTGGGCTTTTAAATAATTTTTCTTTTGTTCGCCTTAGCAATTTGATAATAAAAAGATATAAATAATTTTAAAAAACACACACAAACCCGCTCACACATTAAAGTCAATATTCACGTTTGATTTATTTTTAGCAAATTGTTACGCAATTACAGGGAGATAATAATGCTGAGGTAATTCAATCCATCAATAATAACAAAGATGGGTTATCCGCCTGGAAGTGTAAAGAACTGGACTCCTGCAGGAGAAGTTAAACCAATTTGTTAAGATTGAGCTTGGATTGCTTGCCGGTCATCACATCACCAACGTAGCAATTTTGTAAAATTGGTGCCGATCCTAATGGAAACCTCTGAGCTATATCCTGAGCTTATACTTGTAAGCGCGTTGTAGCCAGATGTTGTGCTGGTGTTGTACCGAAAGTGACCGTGAGTAGCTGATAACAACCGAGCGATTGATTTGAACTACTT
The DNA here is from genome assembly GCA_964036015.1 of Leptarthrus brevirostris. Taxonomy (NCBI): domain Eukaryota; kingdom Metazoa; phylum Arthropoda; class Insecta; order Diptera; family Asilidae; genus Leptarthrus; species Leptarthrus brevirostris. The sequence goes on from OZ038374.1 coordinate 95,600,532, forward strand.
CTCCAGAAGACCAACTGATATTTTCGTCCCTCTTGTCTGATTAGTATCTGGCGGTACATTTTCTCATTGTCAGTCATAAAAACGAAGCGTAGCAATCGAAACTGTAATAGAATCGTGATTAAGTCTTCTTATATGGTAGGTCCCCTATGTAATGTGTGTGTGTGTGTGTAAATTATTAACGCGTAGATCGATTTAGATGATACTTCTTCTGTTGGGTAGCGTATATTTCCCCATTGGTACCACGAAAAAAAAATTGTTGGTGGAGTCGGTTAGGGAGGGGGTAGAAGGTACGGGTCGAACCTAAACTTATAATGCATGGACCGGTTTGGATGGTTTTTTGTTGTTGTTGTATAGAGGGGGGTGGGGAAGAGGTAGTCTAGCTTTATAATGCATAGACTGATTTGGATGATTCTTTTTGTGATGTATAGTATGTTCGCCCATTAATACCACGATAAAAATTTATAGGGTGAGTGGGGGTGGAAAAAACGGCGGAACTCAACTCCTGAACGCGTAGACTGATTTGGATGTTGTTGTATAGAGTATGATCCCCCATCGCTACTGTGATTTGACCTTTCGTATGAGTATGGGAGGAGGGGTAGGCTAACTTCGTAACACGTGGACCGATTTTGATGATTCTTTTAGTGAAGTATGGAAGCCTAACATCCAGAAAATAGTATGGAAGGCTACTGTGGCGCTGTACTCGTGTAAAAAGGCAATAGGGAAAATATGGGTTATGAAGCCACACATTTAGCATTGGCTCTACACAAGTATAATACGACCTATACTTATGTACTTATGGGGTGATCATCTGGTGGCCGGCACTGAATATATCAACGCATCACAAAGCAGTGGATAAGGCTCAGATGATGGCAACACTGCTGATAACAGGTTCCCTAAGAACCACACGCCGAAGCCTTTCTTTGGAACTAAATTCGACGCCTCCCTTCCCACCAGATCGGAATGGGAGGAAGGTCCACCCCAATGGGGGAGTCTCGAAACTAAAAGGCAGAGTAGGTGGAGGTATCTTCTCGGAACTATCTCATTCCGTTTACGTGCCTATTGCAGCATGTTTCAGACCGTCTGAATCATTTAACCCTACTTAAAGATAACATATGTATTTACACAGATAGTCAGACCGCTATTAAATCCCTCACGGGAGTATATTTTACCTCCAAAATGGTTGTAGCATCTTAATCAGCTCTGAATGACATAGCTGAGCATCTGAAAGTACCACTCATCTGAGTCCCTGGATATAGTAATATTCCGGGTAACTGTAGAGCCGATGAACTAGCGAGAATCGGTAACACTCGTCCTGATTCGGACATTAACCACCAGCTGGGAAATCCGCTGGCCACTTGCAAACTGGAACTTTCACAGACATCTCTCAGGATTGCAAATGTTAATTGGCAGGAGGAACACACCTGCCTGATCATCCGACACATAGCTTAATCCTAAATGGTCAAGAGAGCTCATCCTACTCGGACGCAAATTAGTTAGCATTACCGCGGCCGTTATTACGGTCCACTGCCTCATAGATAGACACGCCGATAGACTAGCCGCACCTTCAAACGACTACTGTAGGAGTTGCCATGACTAAGAGGAAGAGAAAACCGGACTCCACCTCCTCTGCTACTGTCCGGCCCTAGCCAACCGTAAGAACAAGTTTCCACTGGAGGCACTGGCTGGATACACAGAGAGTAACAGGTTTACCTTCTTCTTCTCCAGCGATTTTTATGGGGTTTAATTTTTGTAGCCTCAATTGTGGTACCACAATGGGCCTCTTTGCCCTAAGTGTGCCTTCTTAGGCAGTCACTCTAACCTTACCTAACCTAGTGAAGTATAGAGTATGTTCCTCCATTGGTACCAAGACAAAAATTTATATAGTATGGTGGAGTGATTGAGGAGTGGAGCCTAAGGCGTAGACCGATTTTGATGATTTTTATTCGGTTGTAAAGAATACGTTTCCCTATCGTTAAATGATAGAAAGTTTTGCCTCTAGGGTCACTACGGGAAAACGATGGAATAGTACTCTTACTACGTAATGCATGTCTCGATTTGGACGATTCTTTCCTGTACGTACGTTGACGTTCTATCGCCATATCTAACGTAAGGGTGCAAAAAGCTGACTGGGATTAACTTTAAGATGTGTTGACAGATTTGGATGTTTATGTTTTCTTTCTATTGAGTGCACTACCTCTGCAACTATTTAAATGGCTTTGTTATATGCCAGCCTTTTTCGAGTAGTATATACGAAGCTACTATAAAGTAAAAAATAAAATAGTTTTAAAAAAAAACTTGACCCGACTTCACAAAAAGTGCTAAAAAGCATTAACTAATTTTTGATTTGATATATATAACGACACTTTGAAGTCGGTGCAAATTTACTAAATAAAATAACTACCAAACCACAATCGAAGATACTTTAGAACACTACCTAAACATTTCAGCTCACGAGATCATAAGGAAGGAGTTGTTGTTGTTGTTTTTTTTCGACTTCAAAATGTCGTAATAGATTAAATATTATTTTATGCATTTCAGCGCTCCTTGTGAAGTCGGTCCACCTGTTTGTAAAAACCCATTTTATGTCGTAATGCTGTCAGGTTTGCAAACCCTATGGTGTGGTAAAAAATGTCATTGGGGCACTACTTCTTCAGGGTGGTTTCATTTCATATGACCTAGGCATCCATGGATCCGATATGTTATTTGCTCAATTCACCTTGCCCAGCCAGTTTTCATTCTAACGGAAAAAATCGACGCAGAGATGTGTTTTTGGATCCTTAGAATAAAGAACTAGAGAACAGGACATCACTCGGAAAAATGTAACTATTTTCTCTCTCTGTAGTCTCTACGGACTTCCCTTTAGTATAGGAATGTTAGTTTTGTGACCACTTTGAGCATGAAAAATGAAAGACTTATTGGTCTGTAATCTTTTGTTGCGACATTTGCTCGCTTTGCCCCCTTTCTGAATAAAGATTACTCTCATTTTTGGGTCAGCTATTAGTATATATACTAACCAGAGACTGCTTCTAAATACCAACAGCAGCCATGTCATTATATGACTTAGTACCTTTGAATTTAAATAGAATTAATCCTTCTACCTCAGAAGGCGCACTTCATAGGCAGAAGCCTAGAATCAATTGACCTATTCACCAGAATATAACGTATATTGAGATGAATGAGGCTCCCACAACCCATGCAAATAAAATATTAGTAAACAACATAATTGGACTTAAGTGCTTGAACTTACTGTGCAAGCTTTGGCTCTTTCGCTAAATATGAACTTTAAAAGGTCCCAATCTTCGTCGTCTTCAGATTCTATTGAGAGGGATTTTTCATTCTAAGCATTGTCCCCGCTCCCCAATAAGTGGGTATCGAGGAGTGCATTAATAAGCTTCCCGTTTGTAGTGATTCATACTCCGTTTTCTCCTCTATTTGAAGATAGATAGGCAGAAATTTAGACAAGACCCTTTTAAGAGTACATACCTCGGTATTATATAATATAAAAAGTAGCTACTGCAAGTCGAGATTCATCGAGATGACAATGAGAAAACAGTATTTTCGGTGGTAAGTGATTGTGTCCAAGTTATAATTCCCCAGAAACCTTCAAACGAATAATGAATTACGTCTTACGAGGTTTAACTTGGAAAATCTGCCTGGTATTTGGGTCATATTATCTGTGAGAAGTTCTCCAGAAACTAAGGTCAGTCAAATTAAAATTAGGCCCTTAAAAGTGAACACTCTTTGCACGCCAGATAAAATATCTTGAAAATGTAGTATCGACATAAGGAATTAGTACCGCTCCTAAGAAAATACCTTCAATTGGAAACTGGCCCACTCCACAAATATGAGCTGCGAGGTTTCTGATACTACATAGCAAGGTATTATAGGCGTGACGAATTTTGCTAATATATCAAGGGAACTGGATATTGATTTATTAACTTGTAATCTCCTTTGAGGTGTTATATTTTCTACGGCTTACGACTCTAAACATACTGTGTTTCCGAAATTACTTTCAATATCTTTTGAATTCTAGTACTTAAATAATACCATTTAAGCTTGGATCAGGGGGAGGTGGAGCGCTTTTTAATAACTCTACTAACACAAATAACTATTCTGATAAATATAGAACTTACCATCTTCTATTTGTTTTTATTCAGATATTGAAGCAAATAAATGTTGAAATCTCGATATTACAAGGCTGACCAGAATACTTTCAGCACTTAAAACAGAAGACTAGAATATGACCGCTGAGGCCCAGCAACTTTTCCTGACGACAACAGGTCAGCAAAAACAAGTATTGATCACTGAGAACGATATTGACATGCAGTTGTGCGAGTACTTCAGCTTTTAACCATCTAGGTCATTGTAAAAACCTACGCGAAAAAAACTAGTTAGTAATTTAGTAGTTTCTTTCTCATAGGTAAGAAAGACCAAATCAGCAACACTAGTCAAATTGGCTCTTCTTTGCCTTGATAAGCAAACCAGTGGATCGAAGCAATCAAATCGATTGGGAAGTTGAATCAGTCGCGGCAGAGATAATTCAAATTACTTAAGTGTTTTTAATCACATACTATTATAATTATTTGTTTCGGTAATTTTGCACTTTTTATTTATGTTCCTTTTTAAATAAAATTAGTAATTGTTAAATAAGTATGCCGCTTTTATTGAGTTAATATTATGGACACTTCCAGTGAAACTTAGTGGAAAAAAATGAATTGCCAAATAAGATAAAGACGATTTCAGCAAATCAAATCAAACTAGTGCAATTAATCTTAATAATTAATTAATACATGAACTATAACTTAATTTATATAATCCCAAAGACCCCAATATATATATATATGTTTCCAAATGAAAACAAATCTAGACCACAGATGGAACGGGTAAAACTGTATTACTTTTAATTTAAGGTATGTGTGCCTTATTAATTATATTTTTACGAGGTTTCACTCAAATAATACTTCGGTAGCTAAGACTTATACTCATAGCCAGCTTCACAAGCGTAAGATAACCAACATTAAATTTACTTAATTATAGCTTCAGCATTGACTTCATTACTACAAGGCCTTTTTGCGGAATTTTAATTTGTTAAAAATATCTAGACATAAATCTTGGCTACATTACTCTTGTCATTAATCACTAGATGCAATGACCGATAACATGTGGTGACCAGTTAATTAATTTCCACGAGCAAAATTGGCTTACTTAACTTTATTTCAGACGTGTTAATATTCCACTATTACCTGGTAATAGATGCAATACAAGTTAGGACAAAAACCAAAGCAAACAGTAATTATGTAAGCAATTTTAAGATCTTAAAACAATTTTCTAAGTAATCATTTACTAGGTTGCGTAACTCCACAACGACCTTGAGCTAGTGGTTAAAATTTAACAGAAACTTTCCAAACGTTTTTGTGATACCGGCAGGTAGATGCCGAATTATGCCACCGAAAAGTGAAGAATTTGACACTGGCAAAAGTTTGAGTAGTCATATTAGTTGTGATAGACTATTACGTAATGTTGCCCATAGCAGGATATATTTGCAATTTGACCGTTATTCCGAAGATATTACCAGTATTACAGCAGCAACCTATAGGTACAACAAAGAAATCTACTGAAAGTCTTCATTTTTCTCTAGCTTTGAACTTTTTAAAAGTATCAACTGCAATGTGGGTGTTTGTTAAAAAAGTTAGCAGTCAGCTTAAAAGTTGCATGGACTTCACAAAGGCGATAAATGTCTAAAATAATATTTACTTTTATCTATTACGACATTTCAAATCAGTGCAAATAAAACTACACACGCCAATGAAAAATATAGACCCAGCGCACCATTGGTTTTGCATTTGCTTCTATTTATTTTCCTGAAAATAAATCAAATTTAACCCAAAACAATATAATTATGATCACATAAAAGCTTAATCAGTATTCTAATAATAATAAAGTAGAGTACCTAAAATTAAAAAAAAAAAGGCCAACATCATAAAAACAGGTAAAAATCTGACTTTTGTCAGGTGCACAGCCTTACCAAGCCACGGGATATTTTACCAATTTATTGATTCAGGTAGGTATGGGATTTCCAAGCCAGGATTATAAGAACGGAACATTTTGAAAATTTGATTTGTTTATTTTGAAAAAATATAACAACGTTTAGTAAGCAATAGAACTTCTTTTAACCTTTAGTGCAGCTTCAATCCTAGCTGGCAATACGGAATAAAATCATACAGGATATCTTGGCTGACGTCATTTTTCCATACATCTCTACTGAAATTTTTATGCTTTTCTTATCCTTTACTTTTATGTCAATAATAGCCCACATGTTCTCTATTGAGTTAAGGTCCTGACAGTGTAACGTAACATATTGTAACGTGCACGAGGTAGGCCCCGAAAATGGAAATAGTCAACCATGTAATAAGCCCCAGGTGGACAGAAATCAAGAAAAGGAAATGCCAAACGGGGAAAGTCAAGGACGACTCGAACCCATGGTGAATATATGAGGTGAAAGTGTGTAACGGAAATATCTAGAACTAAGTGACTGAACTTTCTAGAATTAAGCTAAGTAGTATAAGTAGGGCTGAGCAGTAGCCTAGGTAGTTTTAGTCGTGATTTAGACTGCGAAGCGTTTACATGTGATAATGGGAATAGTTAGTTGAATTTTAACCAGTGAAGTGATAACTGATAATTAGTAAAGTGCAACGTAATATTGTGAAGGAAATTGTTAAACGAACTAATTAAATGAAGTGAATAAACTTGTGAACATTTGTGATTAAAAATAATTGTCTTAATTAATCCGTCGAGCCCCATTTACGTTACAATTGGTGTCAGAAGTGGGATTAATTAAGAAAGACTTAAAGTGAACTTGAAAAGCGTGACTGTGAAATTAAAGTGAAATTGTGCAGCCACTCTGAATATAGGGCGCAAACTGAAGGATTTACGTGTTCAAGAGTTGAAGAGGGAGTTAAGTAAACGTGTCCTACCTACAACTGGAAATAAATGTGCCCTAGTAGCATTACTACAAGAAGCTATGGAAAAGGAAGGAAAGGATCCAGAGGCTTTTGTCTTTGAAGACGAGTAGAAGAAGAAGAAGAAGCAAGTACTCCAAGCTTGACAGATCTTTTTAATGCTCTGTTAAAACTTAACTCATCAATGGCTGAACAGAAATCATCAATAGAAGCATCAATGGCTGAACAGAAATCATCGACGGCCGAATTGAAATCAACGATTGAGGGTTCCGTAAATGATTTAAAGTCAGCGTTGGCAGAACAGAAAACATCGATGGAAGGGTCCGTAAGTGACTTGAAAGCGGCAATTGAAGAACAGAAAGTGTCGACGGCCGAGTTGGAGTCATCAATATTAGCGGAACTTAAGGTGGTCTCTGTTGAAGAAGTGAAAGCGGAAATGGAAATTTCCATTCAGAAACAGTTTGAAGGTCTGGAGTCAACTGTAGAGCAAAAACTGGAGACCATAGAAAACTCTATCAAAGTCAGTCTGGAAAGTCAAGTGGAAAACAAAATGGGAGAGTTAAAGTCAGATATAGAAAAGAGATTGGAAGAAGTAGAAATTTCTGGACAAATGACTATTAAACAAGTTAAAGGTGATATGGAAGCAATAAAGAATGAGCTGGAGAGCGTCATGAAAAAGCAATCAGGAGTTTTATCTACAGACGTAACCGTAAATAAAAGACTTCATCCTCCAACTTTTGATGGTCAAACTCCCTGGCAGACATACAGACTACAGTTCGCGATAGCAGCGGCAGTAAATTTCTGGACTGACGAGGAAAAAGCTACAGCTTTAATCATGGCACTTAGAGGCGCAGCAGCAGTACTGCTACAGACTATACCGGCAGAACAAAGGTACAATTATTCAACTCTAATTCAAGCCTTAGAATTGCGGTATGGAAACCAGTACATGCAAGATGTCTACCGTCTACAGCTACGGAGCCGAATACAGAAAAATGGAGAGACGTTGCAGCAGTTATGTGTTGACATAGAAAGGCTGAGACATTTGGCTTATCCCACGTTTAGCCAAGATTATGTGTGTTATTAAGATAATGAGGTAGCCAGAGAAGCATTTATTAATTCACTTCCAGATCGTGGCTTACAGCAAGCAGTACGAATGGCTGGAAAGAACACAAACGCTGAGGTTTTGGCTTACGCTCTGGCTTGGGAGGCAGCAAAACAAGCCTCCAGAAAACCTATATACGAGACAGAAGTAACCGAAATAAAAGATATTTGTTACCGACTCAATACCGAGGTCAACCGCGGCCGTCGAAGATGCTGGACATGTGGCCAGGAAGGAGATCAACTCTTCCGAGATATGACACGAAGAAGACTGGTTGTACAAAGTGCAAAGGAACAAGAAGAAATTGGATTGAAGAGAGATGCCGATCTTAACTACGAAGCTAAAGTGCCCTGTCGCAAGTACAGATGCTGGTCCTGCGGTAAAGAAGGCCACCTGCAAAGCGATTGCAGAAGGAAGACCCTTGATCACTTTTCAGAGATGTACAGTCCAATAGAAGGTGCCCAAAACGATGGATGTGTTTTAAGAGGACATCGATGGCGAAGGACTAACGAGGAGCAGCTTATGAAAAAAGAAATGTTACAGAAAGATTACACTAATAGACGATCCTGAAACAACTAAGGAGGTAGTAGTTTAAGAATGTGCCGTTAGCGAGGAAACTAACATGCCAACGGTTAATGCTGGAGAAGATGAGATTATTCAACTACGACAGAAATTAAGGAAAGGAAGAATGTAATCAATGTCTATGTTCTCAACGGGAGTGGCTTTCAAGGTGCTACAGGGATCTTCAGCAACATATTAGCCAGCTAGAAGAGAAGTGTTCAAATATGCAAGCATGGCGCGAAGAGAGGACCAACATGAAGGAATTCGAGATAAGTGACCTTAGTTCTTTGTTTGAAGAAGAGAAATCTGATGGATAACTAGAGAAGCAGTTGAAATCTGAGGAACAGGTGCCACGCGGTACAAAGGCAAAGGAAGGATTATTCAAACAGAAGAACTGCAGAAAAGCCATTGAGGATGAAAGCTGTTCGGGACGAACAGTTCTAAGAGGGGGGCAGTGTAACGTGCACGAAGTAGCCACGAAAAGGGAAATAGTCAACCGAGTAATGCGTATGTCCCAGGTGGCTAGAAATTAAGAAATTAGTAGTATAAATAGGGCTGAGCAGTAGCCTAGGTAGTTTTAATCGTGATTGAGACTTCGAAGCGTTTACATGTGATAATGGGAATAGTTAGTTGAATTTTAACCAGTGAAGTGATAACTGATAATTAATAAAGTGAAACGTAGTATTGTGAAGAAATATTGTAAAGGAAATTGTTAAACGAACTAATTAAGTGAAGTGAATAAACCTGTGAATATTTGTGATTAAAAATAATTGTCTTAATTAATCCGTCGAGCCCGCAGAGCCCCTTTTACGTTACAGCATGAAGAATTCTTCACAATATAAAAAAACATATTCATCGCCATAGTGCTCTCCCTTTCTTTCGCTCACCCTGAGCATTCCATCTGGTCCAAGTAAATTAAACTTAGACTTATCCGAAAATATTACACTTTTCCTGTCGTTCAAAGTACAATTTCGGTGTTCCTTACACCAATGCACTCAGCTGCCTTTCATTTTCTTCGTCAGTAGTGCTTGATCTTAGACATATCTCATTAAATCTGATTTGCATACTTCGAAGGGAGCAGTGCTTTGATTGACCTTTTTTCTTTCCTTTTTCTTTTAGGATGTGGCCAAAGCTTAAGGGCTTTTACCAGAAGGGAATTAGGGTAGGGGAAGTGAGAGAAATTGAATAGCTTGTTTTTGCATTGCTGCGAGCTAGATAACAGCCAGGAAACGCAGTGGATTTTTTAATCCTATTTTGTTTTTCAATCCACGGGGAGACAGAGCCTCGAACCACGGCGTGGTGGTCGTATGACTCTACCAATTGATCTACTCATTTCATGTTTGTGCAGCAGTTTGAAACCGATCTTCCAACCATAAACGCTTTCAACGGTTATCCTATCCCATTGGCGTAGTGCGGTTTCTTCAACTTCCTGTCTTTGCTCTAGGCTACCAGTTGCTTTATATTTTCTTTAAAATACAACGCACTGTCCACTCACTATATCCAATACGGCGACCCGTTTTGAAATAACTATTTGCAATGAGCCATGTCGTTGCCACTGATGGTTAGAGTATTCGCTCATATGGGAATTTAAAACACTTATTTCTTGGCCCTCATATTCAGAACATTATAAAGACGCTATATAGCAGATAATGAGTTTACAACATCATTAATATCCTAAAAGGAACAAATACTTTAAAGAAATTTCAGTGGGAAGTTTTTTTTTGCGAGTGAGTTAGATCAAAGCATGATTCTAACAATAAAGAAAAAGCCACTTGGCAGGAAATTGTGGAGAAATATCAAAACATTCCACAAAATCAAAATATTTCCCATGAGACTTAATTAGGTTAGCATTTCAACTGAAAACAAAATTCTCATATTTTCATTGCACCTTCAGTGCAATTCAAAGCTCTCCTATTTCAACTTAGAAGATTAAGAATAACTTTTGCTAGAATAAGTAGTCAGAACATAAGTTTTGAACGGACAGGTTTAACTTAAGCAAACCTCGTCTTTTTTTTTCTACTTTAATAAATATTTAAATCAAATCAAAGTTGTGTTGTTTTTTTTTCAAGAAAAGTTACTAATTATCTAACTCGTGCACATGCCGTGCTCCGCCAATTCAAGGAAGCACAGTTGTACACCATTTTCTCGAAACAATTTAGTGCACCTTTTAGCCCGCCATTTCTTTCTAATAAATTAGGGCAAAGGCTTGAAATTTTACTCGACTAAGTCTTTGTTTTATATTTAAACAAAATATTTATTATTATTTCATCACTGATGGGCTCGCCGATCATCAAAAAGCCATGGTAGTTCTTGCAGGCCTAGAAACGTAAAATTTTTAATCAATTAAGTCCACACAAGATTATTGCACTTTGGAGTGCAGTATGTACATATTACAATTAAAATTGCATCAGCCTGTAAAGTTCCGTCTGCTGGGACTCATACCTTCTTTTAAAAATCAGAGTAAGAGTGATATGGGTCATACTCCAACACACGAGCCCACTGTGGACTGGCAGTAGTAGTAGAAGTAGCAGTAGTAGTAGAAATAGTAGTACATTTATTAGTATAATTTCAATAGTTTTACATAACACATTACACAATAGCAACAGGAAAAAATAACAACAACAAAATAATAACAAATTAATAAAATTTCTTTGTAGTTCATCTGGATTAGATAATATTCCGCTCATTTTTAGCTACTTCAAGTATTTTGTAAAAGCAATTCAAGCCCTTTGTACTATAGAATAAATTCAGCTTAGCTGCTGCCGTACTATGAAATTAAAGCCAGAAGTAGTTGACTTTTCGCAATATACCTATATATGGTTATGCGTCGCCATGTCCATACTTCATTTTAAAAATCGTGTGTTAAGTTTCACTCTTTAGGAAATATTACCCTTTTTAGACTATCCAATATCTTTCTTAACTTACTTTTCCAAAATATTTATGTTGACTGCATGCTTTTCTGCAATTTCCCATAGGTCACCATAGTATAAGATGGAATCACTGCACTACAAACTTTAAACTTCTTTTGAGAAAACTTTGCCAAGTACAATTTGCAGACTTTGTTTTAAAGGCTCGGTAATCGCCGGTTTTGGCGTTAATATAATGCCCGGGTAAGTGAATTTACTCACTACTTCCATTGGGCAACGCTCAAAGTTCCACTTCTCTTCCTCCCCCCCCTGACACTCCTCCTCTACGAAAGGTCATAATTTTGTACTTACTCAAATTAACAACAAAAGTACATAATTTTCAATATTTCTCTAATCAATTTATAATTGTCTGGAGCTTACATTCCTCCAGTTATTAAATTAGCTGTAATACTTAATACTTTCCACAGGAGGGATAGGGTGAACTGAATTCGACAGCAATTTCAGCTTTGAGGAAATTTGCGACAGTTTTTAAACGACACTCATAGGTAAGATGTCGAGTTGTGTGAACTCGCCAGAGTACTATATCATCTGCACATAATAATATTTTAAATTCGAAGTCTTGCAGTACCGACTCAGCATCTATATACTCCTCCAGCTCATTAATAAATAGAGCAAATAAGAGCGGGCTTACTATACGTTATGAATAAATGGGGAAGGACAAAGAATTTGCGCAGTTTTCAATTCCTTTTCCATAAGTAAATTAAACCAAATAACTAAAACAAGATATGGTGGTTTTCTATGTGTTACTTACTAGCTTTCATTAGAAACCTCACTCCATTGCGTTAATAATTTTTTTCATAACTCGTTTGTGCCCCATTATTGCCCAAAATTATACGAAGTATTTATCCATATACAATGTGTTTCAGATTTGGTGTGCCAAAATAAGCAGACTGATACAGGCTGCTTCACAAATTTGCTATTTTCATGATATGCACATCACTAAATTATTTTTATCTTTTGATCTACTCAACACAGCGATATCAACAAACGCTATGAAACTACTATCCCAATGACCTTTCCAAATTTGATCTAACGTATACCTAAAAGTGAATAAATAAAATTCAGCATTTTCCAAATGTTCTCGAAAATTCTTGCAATTAATACACATGTGTTTTATTTTTATCAAATTACCTTTCCAAAAAGGGACAACATGTCCAGATAGAGAAAGGGTTAGCAAAGCCGCATCCTTAGAAATCCCTGTCTAATACAAACAAGCAAGACCTGAAATTTCGGAAACTTCTGCCTACGTCCAGCAACAAATAATCACCCTAGTCAGGCAATACCCTGAAACGAGCATGAGACTACGATTAGAAATATCTTCACCTAAAATTTGGAGAGTAATTCATCGCCATAACCCTGTCCAAGGATTACTTACTGCAAGGAGATTCCGAGAGAAGACTGAAATTTTGCGGTTGGCTTCTGAAACGCGACATTGATGACAGGGCGTTTCTAGACCGAACACTGTTGGCAGATGAATCGCAATTCACCAGAGATGGGATCACAGGCTTCCACAACCTCCATACTTGGGCTGGTATCATCGGCAACGATTTAATTGGGCCATTCATTTTGCAGAAAATGATAAACAGCCAAAAATTTGCGAATTTTTTGAAGAGTTAATTGCCAGATCTACTAGAGGACATCCCTTCTGGATAACCTAAAGGAAATGTTTCACCAACACGAGCGCATTCTAGTATCATTGCAAAGGCAATACTGAATGAAAAATTTCCTGACCACTGGCTTAGATGAGGTGCACCAATTCCTTGGCCTACTAGATCTCCACAACTTACTCCATTGGACTTCCTCTTATGGGGAACAATGTAGGATGAAGTTTATTAAAGCCCTGTTCACACTATAGAGGATTTAGTTGAAAGTATTGAGAATGCAGCGAATGAAATGTGGGAGAGGCTGGCTTCAATAGGGCTTAAACTGGGCATTAGAAGAAGGTTATTAACATGTATCGAAAGTGGAGGAGGACATTTTGAACAGCTTTTGCAACATATTAACATAGATTTTAATTAGTTTGGAATTTAATAAGAAGCATTTTAGGATTAATTTCAGTTTAATTTCTTTAAATTACAGGTTTTTATAAGGCAGTGTCTATCTACCACTCTCAAATTGCGGTGTAATTTCCGTGTACACGGTAGTACACTGCCCTCTTTCCCCGCTTTCCCCGCCAGGTATGTATCTAGAGCAGGCTGTTATAAACTATTACCAGTAATTGAACTACACGTAATTTGCACTTATCGTACACTTACGTGTAGTTCCGTATAAAAATACGGCAATTTGAGAGTGGTAAATAGACACTTCCTTTTTAAAATATGTATTTCCCAAATGGTTTTCGATGTACAAATTTCTGCATCCTCTCTGTACCTGAACATATTGCACCTTTTTGGAAAATAAAAAAGCGGTTTACTAAGTAGAGTAGAATTTCGGAGAAAATTTGGAAAAATGCTGAATTTTAGGTAATCGCAAAACATTTTTTTCATTTTTGGAAAGGTAATTGGGGTGTCTGTGTGTTGAGGAGATCAATAGATAAAAATAAAAGAATAATATGCATACCATAAAAGTGTTGAATTTATGAATCACCCCGTAACTCGCAAACGGTAGAGTTTGCCCCCCCCCCCACCCACTACCTACCCTTCCATATAGTTTTTTGCCTAGGTAAGATCTATCGCCCCACTTATTTTGGCGCACCAGATCTGAAACATCCTATATAAACTTCAGCATTGGCGCATAAGCAGCTTTATGCCAAATGTTAAGTCTCTAGCTTGTACCGTTTAGCTCTTGGCGGCTTTTAACAGGCAGACGCACGGACAGAAACAAAAGTGAGTCCATAAGTGCATAAGGTTTTAAAATTTTGGTACGAAATATTAATAAAAAATGCCGGCCAAGTTCAAATCGGACTCCCGCACCAAAGGTTTTGTACCTTGTAAAGTAGCTAATTTCCAAAAAACCATGGTAGTTAGAAACATCATTCTATCTTTACTGTAATAATAACAGAAATCTCTATCAACTCTTATTATTTCAAAGTTTTCGCTTTTCAAACTTCGGAGATAAATTGGAGGAATTGTATTTTTTAGACATTTTTCATTATAAATCAAAAACTATGCAGCATAAAAGGAAATGAAAATATATTTTGTAATGTGCGCATGAAGCCTTTTCATATGATACCGTGACCATATCAACCCCCCCCCCCCTCTCACCAACTTCCTTTGCAATAAAAATACAAATATTTTTTAAATATTTTCTTTGCAATAAAGATGGTCAAGCAATATTTAAAACTATTCCAAATTTCAAGTCGACAGCATTGGTAGTTTCTGAAATAAGCAACTATGTCAGATAGCCCAACGAAGTCGGACCATAAGGGTCCCTCTTTTACGGATTTTGTAAAGAAAAACTTTTTAAGTTAAACGGCTTTTAGTACAAAAACGCTCGAAAATATTATGGGTAACATGTACGACCAAGATCAGACTTAAATATAACCGGAGGTCTTCCTGGGCCTCACTCCTTACGTTTTGAATTCAAATGCGGATCAGAATTATATTGCCACTTGCTTTGACAGTACAAAATACATCGTGAGGAAATCTGCACACCTAAGGCCCCCGGTTTTATTTAAATTTGACCAAAGTCCTTTATTACTTATTTATTCCGCTCATGCATCGACCCCAAGTGGATCCGACACTAGACGAGCACTCGCACATGATTATTTTCTGACTTTTATTACATGGTTTAATATTAAATAAAACCGTTTAACTTAAAATGCTTTTTTATCTATTTTTCGATAAGAACTGCTAGAACTGTCTTAACGCCATAGTATCCAACGACATTTAGAGTGTGATTGTTTATCTCAGCGATCCCGAAAACTACGAATTCGACACTAACATCGGTCGATTTCAATTATATGTTTATGTCCCTTCGTTCGCACCCTCAGTGCCCCCCCCCCCCCCTCCCTCCCCCTACGATGGTACCATAATATCGCATTGTCACCGGAATATAGTCATCAAAATCTTAAATCCATAAGAGATTCAACAATTGGGTGAAAAATCAGATCCAAGATTTGAAGTAAACTAACAAATAAAAATACGTGAAGCTAAATAATACCATTTGAAAATATATAATATTTTATTTTTGTTTCGGTGGCCATAACTCAAACAAAAAAATTCTTTTCCTGTTCAATTTAAGTCCACTTATCTACCGATTACAAACTGTTCGATTTGGTAGGCTCTGAAAGTCATATCTGCTGTTCATCCCCGCCCCATCCCTTCTCCAGTTCCAAGTAATAAAAAAATGTAAGTTGTTTAATATAAAAAAAAAATAAGCTTAAATTTATTATTCTATCTTTTGTACTTCCTTTCGTAAACATTGCTAAACCCCAAAAAACTATGCCCCATATATATGTAAATGTCCGGGGCTTTTCAAATCCTCGGCCCCTTCTGCACGCTATTGCCGGAAATAGATTACAATCTTTTTAATTACTAGGTAATGCTGGTTTATTATTTTAAGTTGTTATTTTAACATGTCTTTGATAATGAAGATGGGTTTCACATTAATACAACTACTCAAGGTGGTTTTTATCTAAGGCTATAAAAGTTGGTTGTGTCAATGTCAATGATTCGCGAAACAAGCATTTTTGTGTGCTAATTAAATGAAAACATTTTGGAGATACGAATATACACTGACGATAATTTATACATATGCTCCGCCATAAACGTGCAACCTGATTTCCACTTCTTGGTCTAATGTTAACCTCCGCTCTTAACTTATAATTCGCTTTCAATGAAGTTATGCATGAGCCCTTGTACAATATTTACCGCCGGAAATATTTATGCCGGTTAAGAAAAAAGCACGAGACACGCAAATGTTTGAATTATAAGAACACCTGTGATGACGTTTAACAAGCCAACAGTAAACCCCGTTTCGGTGTAATCAATTAAAATCCAATGAAGGTACTTGAGGTGGTTTGGATGATAGCTCAGCATGAAAGTAAAAGTAATTGGGCTATTGCGACATCTTGTTTGACCATTTCAAGTGAATAAAGAGAGAACCTTGATAAAACCGAAGGCAAGATATACAATATCTGGGTTATGCAGAAGTAAAAAATTATCTGGTTTGAGGTAAACCCGATTATGCTATATTATTCAGTCATATTCATATCACGCCTATAATGTTGGAATTTTACAAACCTTTTTTGCAAAATGGTGCAAATAATGTTTCCTATAGTTATCCGTTCATATCGTGCCAGAAACCAGATTAGAGTAATAACTTTTTTTATGGATTTATTTTTCGCACGCTTTACACTGTTCACTTGGTTAATTTTACTACAATTAGTAGGAACTGCACTGTGTACATTATTGACCCGATTCCGAAACCAAAACCTATTTTTACACCAAAAAACTATTCACGTAATCGAAGGCGTTTATAATACTTCTCAGCGCGGCCACGCATAATCAAAAACTAAGCCAACTGGCCAAAGCTTCTGCGGTCGCTGAATCAGCTGCAAGGTGCAGACATACCAAAGCAAGTATCGTAGTAAGGTCGATGAGTATTCGAGATTTTCCACCTCAGGCTCAGGTGGTAACCGCCAATATCTGTTACATAATCTGCTGAACAGTAGTAAAGCACATCAGCTTACCTTTACAAATCAGCTCTTTTGAATATGCTAAAAATGTAAACAAATCGGTTACGCCGGAAGTACTTCTTCAGAGGCCCTTAACATCTTAATGACCGGGAGATTAATGATCCACATAGGTATGTGTCATTAGCATCTCCAAGCCGTTTAAAAACCAACCAAATCGCAATTAGAGTTACAAGATTTTAATTATCTCAAAATTTTCTTCGAATATTTGCAAGAATTTGCATTAGTTTTCCTTGCATGCTCATGCGATTGCGCAGCATCACTCTTACTCAATTTTCATCGTTACGTCTATTGTATGAGGCGTGCTCATGTGGCACGAATACTTGAAAATTGCGGTCAGCAATTATTTGTTTACCTCTTTTTCTTGTTTTCTTTCGATTTCATAGTACAAATTGAACTAAGACTTTAATAGTAAATGGTAATGATGAAATATGTGTTTGACATCGAAACACTAATCTCCTCACCTTACCTGTCTTGTTTATGCCACTCAGAAGCTAACGTTTTGAAGGATTGATAGCCCTTACAACATTGGACTGCTATTAATTTGTTATGAAATCAATTGAAAATGCGGGAATAAATACGTGATTTTTAATAGCGACCATAGTAACTTGTAAACGTTGTAAGATGTTGTTTTCTGACATCTTTATAATGACGTAGTTAGCGCGGAAGAATAGAGTTAACAGCAAATGCTTATCAAAAAAGCTCTAAAGAATTGCAGGAAAATACTTTGTTATTGTCAAGGTCTTAATGTTGGGTCAAAAATGATACCATTTTTGGATTAAAGCACAAAAAATATACCTTGTTTTATATCAATGGTGCAGGTAAGGCCAGCACTTGCGTTTTGGCTAGAAAAGACTTTTGTATATTTTTAATGTTCAATTTCAGCAACAGTCCTTCAGTGGGAAGAAGCCAACAAGGCGCCAGTTCTACTGTCATCCGCATATATTGCGTATAATAGGAACGACCCACCTCCACCTGCTGAGGTTCATACATTGGTGGACATGGCATATAGCAAACGGAACATCCTAATTCCAGGATACGACGCTAACGCCCGTCACACTATCTGGGGTAGCACAAACATCAATGAACGAGATGAGTCACTATTTAATTCAAGGGATATATTGCAAGTATTGTCCAAGCGCTAAATCCATTGAATTAATGGTGAATAGCCTATCGGAAGCGATCGAAAACGCCTTAAGAGAAAGTTGTCCGATTAATATACCGCTCAGAAAATCTTACCCTGCTTGGCGGAACAAGAATATAAGCGTGCTGAAAAAGAAGATGGTTAATAAAAGAAAAGTAGAAGAGCCAAAAGTACATAATTTCTTTTTTATATATCATGTTCCCAAAGCGCAGGGGATGCCTTATGATGCTAAAGCACAGCCTTGGCAGGAAAGGAATTAAGGATGAGGAAAATGGGTTAGGAGGTTGAGTGAAGGAGGTGTCGATGTACGCCCCGCTTGAAAGTTTCGGGAACATATGACGAGGGAAAAACAGAAGATGGTAAACTGTTCCACATTCGTGTTGTTTTGCTTAGAAAAGATTCCCGAAATTTGACGGTACGTCCAAATTTGACTTGGAGGCTAGCAATTTCGTTCCAGAGAGTCAAGGCCCTCAGATATTGAGGAATCGCGAATATGTTTAATAGCCTTACGCTGGACTCTGTCTAACGCGGCCAATGTGAAAATTATGCGAATCAATCGAAAATACAAACCAAGTCGCCAAGCTTAGAAAACATCTCGCAGGCAACCCCAGTGTTCCTTTTTTTCTGGCGAAGTGATGGCACTTATGCAGTGTCTGCGGAGGAGACACTGGCATTGCTCATGACCACTCACTTTCGGGTAATTCAACTGCAATCAGCAGTCGATCGGAGGTGCGGACGAATATCCCTATGAGAGGTAATCTATCGAATATCTCGGTCCCTTAAAGTCGGCAGGAATAGATGGGATTATGCTTTCTATATTGCAGAAAGCCTATACAACGATCATTCCATGGCTTCCAGCGATTTTTGAAAGTTGTCTACTCCACTCCGACATCCCATTGCTAGGAAGCAGTTCTTCATCCCCAATACAGGGAATGGGCACATAATGGGGAAGGACATTTGAAAAATAAATTGATGTGCACCTATATGCTGCCTCCCCCTTTCCACCATTCCAGCCGTGTTTGCAATGCTCAACACCCCTATACAAAGGGAAAGTCAGTTTAGACTGTGCTTCATGAGACGGGATTAAAACTGAAAAGACACTCATATGTGAGGAATACATATTGGATACGTTTCTGGATATATAGGGAGCTTTTAACAGCGTCAAAACTATGGCCATTAGAGATACATTAAGATCCCATGGAGTAGACTTACACTTCTGTCAATGGATCGAGGCAATGCTGAGCAGCCAATAGATACATGGGAAACTGACCAACCCCGAAACCGTAAGACTGTTCGTAGGGGTACCACACAGAGGGGCTCTCTTTCACTTGTTCACTTGTTGTTGTCGATAAGCTTTTATGTTGCTAGAGAGCACCGGAGTTAAAATGCTGGCTTATGCAGACGGTCTATCAGGGAAGATTTAAATAGCATAAGCTAACTACCGGAGCGAGCATTGGGTATAATGCACAGATGCTGCGGTGAAGTAGCCAATACCCAGAAAACCGAAATGGTTCTTAATTCCAAACTAAACTGGGCCATCAATTTTGAAGAGCGCGTAAAGAAGGCTTTCATAACGTTTTATGTGTGCCAGAAAACCCTTGGAAAAAATGGCGAATTAGTTCCCCTATGTAGTCGATGGATGCATACATCAATGGTGAGACCAATCCTGACTTACAGTATCTTAGAACAACGCCAACCAGTACGTTAAAGACAACACTACAACCTCCTCTACTAGACATCAAAGGTAAGAGTATAGCTGCCCGTAATACCGTTAAGCTGAGGGAATCCAAAAGTTGAAAAACTTCATACTAGGTCACAGCAGTATACTTAAGGTCGACCCGGGAGATTACCTGCAGGAGAGCACTGACTATACCATTAAAAATATACAATAAGCTCAGAGGAAGCTTTCATGACTAAAATACCAAGTAGAGGGAAGTTTTTCAGTATATTCCAATGCCAGGAATACCGATCTTTAGGGAGGGCTCGAAATATGATAATGCGATGGTAGCAGGGACTTTCTCCGAATGGCTTAAAATTCGATATTCGTATCGACTGCCGGTTCCGTATTCCTTTCCGCAAGAGTGAGGGGAAGTATAAAGCGTTTACAGCACTTACTTTGCGAATGCCCGACATTGGCCGGAGGAAGATTTCAGACCCTTGGCACACACTCCCTTAATAGACTTTAGGAGTTGATCAGCGACAAGCTAAAGGATTTAACCAAGATCCTATATATAGCTGAATCTGGTTCAATTAATCACTGCTTGGCGGTGTTAAATCGATTCACGGTAGTTTCCTGCCAAGTGGTATCAGAACAGACCATTTAAACTCTATGTGAGGTACCAATCCATTAGTCACCAACTAATCTAACCTAAACTGTTTTCAAGGATATTATCAATTCGCGCGGTTCAGTTTTCTGAATCTCGTAAGAAATGACAGCTACATAAGGAAATTATAGGAAAAATGATCTAATGGTACAAATTCTTGCCTCATGCTTTGGTATACAAAAGTATAGTCTTAACTATACGAAAATGTATTTTCCAGTCGAAAATAATCAAAATATTTTTAACCAAATTCCGAAGAACTAGAAGGCTCTAAGTTCGATATGTATTTTTTATTATTTTTATTAAATTTTTTTTTACATACATATAACCGGTCATAATTTCGTAACTCATTAACTGGTTTGGGTGATTCTCTTTCTGCTGGACAGAGTATGTCATCCCATTGCTACTATGAGAAAATTGTGGATCTAGGTGGCGGGTGTAGAGTGGGCTGCATAGCTTTATAACCCGTGGGCCGATTTTTATAATTCTTTTTTTTTATTCAGTACATTTCCCCATTGGTATTATGTGAAAACTTTTGTTGGGGGATGGGATCAGGTTTCGAAACCCGCTGCAAAAAATACACAACAAGTATATTTTACAGCTATCAATAGATCTTACTTTTAGCCTAATCTTAATAATTCGAGGTATGTTTTGTAAATTATACCTATTATTATTACATTTTTTAAGAAAAATACGTGCAAATAAAAAATAAAGGCATTTACTTCACTAAGTAACATAACTACATCGTTAAAATGAAATAAAAGTATTATCTAAGTGCATAATCGCGGTTATTCATTACCCCTTAGGGTCTTAAAGGATATTTAACGGGACTGTGACGGCATTTGTTTTTGTGGCTTTTTTAAAGATAATGCTCTACTTCATATTATTTGAATAGAGGGACAAACTTTTGCTGTTACTTTTTGGTGTACACAAGTTTAGACGTCGCCTTAAGGACGTTAATCTTCTAGCTACGCATATACCTATGAAACCGCTGATCAGTAATTCGAATAGACAGAAGCATTGGAACTTTGTAAAACGCCACCTCATTTTTGTCTCCTTTTTTATTGCAGCTCGAATTTTTCTGACTGTGTTCCTTTGGCTGCCTTCTAATATTCAGAATATCTTAGAAATATCTCCTTCTTCTGAAATCGTTTTTGCTGGCGACTTTAATGTCTACAACACACAGTGGCTCAGGCATTCTTCTACCCCAAGGCCGTCTGGAGGACACGTCGACCCATGTTCCTGATACTATAGGGCACAACACGCATCTTTTGGATCTTTTTATAACACCGCATCCAGACAAGTACTCGGTTACGATAACTTCTCTCGTAGAAAATTCGGATCATTGTCTTATATCCGCCCAATTCACTACCTCCTCTCTGATAACCACTAATCTAAATTCCACCAAAAAATTTGTGTGGCATTATAAAAATTGCTTATTGGGATGGACTAAATAAATATCTCAGAGAGTTGGACTGGTATGATTGCTTTTCTATGCATCATTTTATTCCTCATAGCTTCAAAAACATCAAACCAATCAAAACCAAATTTGACCAAATTGTACTAAATTGTTGTCATCGTAAAGTTTGGCATTTGTAATGGTAATCGTACTCAGAACGTTTTGTCATACGAGTGCTATTTGTGTTGTTTACAGGAACTTCAAACATTCATCTTGGTCAAAATATGGTATTTAGTTAAAGGATTAAACCAACAACAGTGTTCCATTCAACTCGCTTCGACTTTTGTTAATGAAGCACCATCTCGAGCATCCGTATTTCGTTCGTTTTCCGAATTCAATCGTGGTCGCACTTCACTACAGGACGAAGGTCGTCCTAAATCGGTTGTTGTGCCAGAAAAACTCGATGCTGTGCGTTTACTGATATTGCAAGATCATCATGTGACATACCGTGAGATTGAGGCATTACCATTTGGCCGTCAAAAAGATTTGCTCGCGTTGGATACCGCTCAAAAAAAGGCTCTTGTCGATTGGTGCAAAGAAATGTTGAAAAAATGCAATCGCGGTGTTTCAAAAGACGTCTATAAGATCGTGACAGGCGAAAAACCATGGACTATGCATATGAACCCGAAACTAAGCAACAATCGACTGCATGGGTTTTGCAAGACGAGCCAAACCCAACAAAAGTTGTTCGCGCACGAAGCACTGTGAAGCAAATTGTCACCTGTTTTTTCGAAATAATTGGACATGTCGCCACCGTGACATTACAGCAACGTAGGACGGTCAATTCTGAATAGCACACCACCATTTGTTTGCCAGAAGTGTTCGGAAAAATAAGAGAAATTAATCGCAAAAGACGAATCTTTCTCCACCACGACAATGCAAGCTCTCACACATCGGCTCAAACAAGTGAATTTTTAGGCATTTAAAACACCGAATTGAAGGGCCATCTGCCGTACAGTCCTGATTTGGCAACCAATGATGTCTTCTTATTCCCGCAGATCAAAATTAAAATGCGAGGTCAACGTTTTTCAACGCCTGAAGAAGCGGTTTATGCGTCAAATCACACGGTTTTGGAGGTACCCTAATCGGAGTGAAAAATATGCTTCGAAAATTGGTTCAAACGCATGAAAAGTTTATTGATCTTCATGGAGAATATTTTGAAAAACAATAAAGGCATTTTAGATTATAAAGAATTATTTTTAACCGACTTCCAAAAAGGAGGAGGTTCTCAATTCGACTGTATGTGTTTTTTTTTGTATGTTTGTTACGCGATCATTCCGCCAATTATGAATTGATTTTGATGATTCTTTTTTTGTTTGGTAGAGTATGTTCACCGATTGGTACCATGTCCAAACAATTTTTGGTGGGGTGGGGGTGGGGGTGAAACCTAACTTTGTAACGCGTGGACCAATTTGGATGGTTCTTTTTTGTTGTACAGAGGATGATCCCCCATTGTTAATAGGAGAAAAAAAATTGGCCTAGGGTGGGGGAGGTGGAGGGGTAGTCTAGTTTCGTAACGCGTAACCCAACCATAATTAAAAATAATTCATAAAACTACCTGAACGTTTCACCTCACGGGATTATAAAGAAGGACGATCTAGTACTTTTGTTGTCAGAATATAAATTTTGAGCAGGAAGGTATAAGATAACGTAACCTTGTGTACCTAGTTTATTTCGGGTTTAATAAATATTTAAAGTTGATTAAATTTGTGTTTGTGTGTGTGTGTTTTTTTTTTCTTGAGAAAATTATCAAGAATCTAATCCGTGTGGATAAGTTTTAATAGTTCTCTTTTGCTGTATACATCGAGTACGACTTTGGTGGGTGTCAACAAAAATTCTAAAGTTAAACAAAGGTTGCAGGAACGAACTGATCGCAGTTAATAGATGCTCGTGTTCTAGGGATTCACGATTCAGATCGATCTTTGTGAATCGGCGCCTTTTGACTCTAGAAAATCGCGATTAACCGCCGATTCTTGACTCCGTCGATGCTGCCTAGATCGATCCGAAGGGGCCGGAAATCGACGATTTAGCCAAATTTCGATCCAAGTTTGGCATTTTACAATTTAAAGTAATTAAGGAAACTTTTAAAAATTTATTTTTATTATTTGCTAATTTTGCTTCGCGCGAAAAGTGTAAAGAAATGAATAAGACATGGAATGTGTGCAATTAGGTAGGATTTATATGAAATAATGCAAATATCCGGGAACAGCCCGGACCCGAGCATCAATTAATCAAGTTTCCTTTCCACTATATCTTATTAAAAATTCAATTTTTTTATGTATACTCAGTACGTTTACATAAATACTTCAAGTAAACTTCGAGTAACGAAAATATCATGTAAACGCGCATTGACTTCACTCAAGTAAAATTTGGTTTGATTCACTTGAAATTTATCATGTAAACTTGACTTCAGTACTTAAGAAAATGCAAAGCTAAAGATGGAGAATACGAAAGATAAAAAAGAGTATATAAGAAGTAGTTTCAATAATAACTACAGCATTGAGATAAATCTATTTCCAATTAGCCATTTCTTCAATAATGGAAAGAGAAAAAAATCGTTGGGGACTTAAAACTAATCAAGTATGCATGCAAACGTACTGAATTTTGTCAAAGGTTCTTCTTTATTTGTGGGAGAATCCACGAATCGACGATTCGCCGATTTTCGAAGATTCGTTCTTTTGACGGCCCGATTCTTGCTGGATCGATCTACCTTTACTGGTGTTGATTCGAATCAACAGATCGATCTTTTTGCTTAGATCGTGAATCTCTATCGTGTACTATTTTCTTAACTCTCGGTTTCTGTTTAAACTTCAGTTTTGTATTTGCGCATTTTAGATAAGCTAAATTCAAGATCCCATTTAAAATGAAGGCTCCACTTTTTTATATACAGTCAAACCTGGGTGAGCGAGAACTCGATAAGCTCGACAAGTGACAGTAATTGCCAGGTCCGGTCATTATAACCCTCGAAAACCTCTACAAGTGAGAAACAGAAAACTCCTTTTTCGTTTCTCACGCGTGGGCCTCTATAACTGAGACTGCCACTTGCCTTAAACCTCTATAGTTGAGCGTATTTACTACAATCGAACCTTGGTGAGCGGGAACTACTTAAAAGAAACAACTCTATAAGTGAGATTAATTACCAGATCTCGTCATTTTCACCCCCGAAAATATCTATACATATATAATATCTATACATTATTATACACATTGTTTTTGTAAAGAAATGTGTATTTCCTTAAATGGCTTTAAGGTGCATTAGTGTCAAGATCTAATAATCTATCACTATTTCCTGTTTTTGTGTGTACCTCTGTTAGTGATAGAAGCCACACCCGCACTTTTACAAGTCAGTAACTGGCTAGGTGAGAAACCTTCATTAGAAGGAAAAAATTTCCGGTCTTTTGAACCCTCGATTACCCAGGTTTGACTGGATATGGTTCCGTACCTAAAAGGTTAAAGGAACCCTGACTCTGGTGTCTGCATAGTTTTCTGTATATTACGGTCGTCGTTTCTCTCAGTAGGTTAGGTTAGGTTACGTTAGTTGGTGGCGACCGAATTATAGCCAGTCGGCCTCCGTTGTGATACCACTTCGCAGGAACCTCACTTTAATGGATTTAGAACCGCTAAGCAGTGATTAACTGAAAAAGCCGGGGCTATTGTTGAAACTGGTTAGGTCCTATAGCGCAACGCTGGCCACGTCCACTAAAAAAGTGTTGGCCAAGTTTGAAGTCTTCTCCTAGCATTCGCAGAGCAGAGAATGCTTTCAACTTTTTACTCATCCAAAAAACTTGACAGAAATGCGAACGGTATGTGAGCAGTGGCTCGTTATAACCACAGTGATTTATTACGGGGACTTCGACTCCCCCTCCCCCCCCTAGAAAAATCATTTGAAAGAGATTGCTTTGAGCATTCAAAAGATGTGTGAGAAAATACCGTCCCTCCCCTTGGCCCACGACTTACCAGGAAAGTTTTAAAGGCAAAGAATTTGAAATAATTCATGCTTATGGAAAGTCTGATATATATTACAGAAAAAATAAAACAAAATTCTTACGGTTAATAGTTTCCGAAAAAAATTAATAAAACTATAAATTTTTTTCGGGGCGCGATTCCGACTCGCACTTGCCCGGTATTTTTTTATTATAAAATAGTTTTTAAAAAAAAAGTTGAACCGACTTCACAAAAAGCGCTAAAAAGCATAAAATAATTTTTAATTTTATATCTATTACGACATTTTGAAGTCGGTGCAAATCAAACAACTTCAACAAAAATATTTAATCGTCATTTCTTATGATCCCGTAAGCTGAAACGTTCAGGTAGTATTATGTATTATTTTCAATTGTGGTTCTGTAGTTGTTTTATTTGTTTAATTTGCACCGACTTCAAAATGTCGTAATAGATATAAAATTAAAAATTATTTTATGCTTTTTAGCGCTTTTTGTGAAGTCGGTTCAACTTTTTTTTTAAAAACTATTTTATTTTTCACTTTTTAGTGTCTCCGACTCTATACAACGAAGAAAGGACCATCCAAATCGGTCTACGCGTTAAAAGTTAGTTTTAACCCCCTACCCCACCCCCATTCCACTAAACTTTTTTTCTCATGGCATCAATCAAGAAACATACTCTACCGAACAGAAAAGGAATCATCGAAATCGGTCCACGCGTTACGAAGTTACTACTCCTCCCCCTCCCCCACCTTCACCATAGGACCAAATTATTCTCCTATTGGCAATGGGGGATCACACTCTATACAACAGCAAAAGAACCATCCAAATCGGTCCACGTGTTACAAAGTTAGGTTCCATCCTCCCCCTCCCCCTCCCCCACCCCAGCAACATTTGTTTTCTCGTAGAATCTAGGATCATATTCTACTCAATAGAAAAAGAATTATCCAAATCGGTCCACGCGTTACGAAGTTAGACTACCCCCCCCCCCCCCACCCACACCTTTCACCATAGGACCAAAATATTTTCCTATTAGCAATGGGGGATCATACTCTATACAACAGAAAAAGAACCATCGAAATCGGACCACGCGTTACAAAGTTAGGTTCCACCCCCACCCCCACCCCACTCCGCCCCAAAATTTTTTTCTCCTGGTATCAACTACGGAACATACTCTATCGAACAGAAAAAGAATTATCCAAATCGGTCCACGCGTTACAAAGTTAGACTACCCCTCCCCCCTTCCCCCCACCCTAGGCCAAAATGGCGGATCATACTCTGTACAACAAAAAAAGAACCATCCAAATCGGACCACGCGTTACAAAGTTGGGTTTCACCCCCACCCACCACCCCCTACCTACCAAAAATGGTACCAATCGGGGAACATACTCTATCCAACAAAAAAATAATCATCAAAATCGGTCGACGCGTTACGAAGTTATGCGCGGTCAGACATAAAAAAAAAAAAAAAAATTAAAATAAATAAATAAAAAAAAATACCCGTCGAACTTAGAACCTCTTTGTTTTTGGGAAGTCGGTTAAAAAATAAAAGCCTTTATTCGTACACTACTGTGTACTAAACTTGAGTGCTTAACGCCGGTGCTAAATTAACATAATTAATTAATAAACAATAAAATTGTACTTGTACTTACATCCAGTACAAACCGGTAAATCATTGCTGGAGCTAAGGGCAATAACTTGCAGACGGAACTAGTGATGTAGTAGTTCGTTAGGCTAGCGATTTTGTATACACTCGTGTAAAAGGATAGCTATATGTATACCCAAGCATCTGTAGACCCATGTAGAAACCCGGTACCCATGTACACCAATTCCTTTGTAAATCTCTTGTGACCTACGGGCACGAAAATCAACAGTAAGTATAGCAAATATTTTTTTTATATATGATGTTGCCAAAGCTCACGGGATGCCCTATGATGCTAAAGCAAAGCCTTGTCAGGAAAGGAATTAAGGATGAGGGTAATGGGTTAGGAGGTTGAGTGAAGGAGGTGTCGATTTATGCTCCGTTTGAAAGTTTCAGGCTCATATGACGAGGGAAAAACAGAGGATGGTAAACTGTTTAACATTCGTATCGTTCTGCTTAGAAAAGATTCCAGAAATTTGACGGTACGTCCAAATTTGATCTGGAGAGTATAGGGCTGGGAACGACTTGTAGATCTTATATCACAACCGACATTCCGTCGATGCTCCAGAGAGTCAAGGCCCTTAGTAATTGAGGAATCGCCAATCACTCGGTGAATTAAGTGATAACATGTTAGCTTTCAATTCCGGAGCTTCCAGGTTCGAAACCGACCGGCGGAGATAACGTTGTTTTCTGTTAACAAAAAATTATATTAAAAGGCCGTTGGGGGTTGTAGAGTAAAGCTGATGGTTCGGAATTTAACTTAAATTGTAGGTCCATTTGTAATTGTTGTCATCGAATAGGGCAAAGCTCTTCTCCTTCCCCATGAGGCACAAGTATAATAGCTACGGGATATACATATACGATGAGGATTATAGTACTTACCTAATTATTTCTACACACAATTTCAGTCCTGATTTAAATTTTAATAAAATATTTTTTTTTAATTAAGTTGAAAAAATCTTTTGTAATGTTATAAAATTTGTTATGATAGTTTTCGACCGTAGGTAGAATTAAAAAATTTCAAATATTATCACACAATGTTTTAACTGATTTTACTATCCTTTCTGGTTTAAAATTTTAATTCTTTTTTATTCTATACTCTGAAAGTAATACAAGAAAAATTAGTAAGAATTTGGTGGAAAAATTCTAAAAACTGACAACGTTAGCATGATTTTTGTAATATCTTTAATAGAATTAACCCTTCTAACTCAGAAGGCGCACTTCACAGGCAGAAGCCTGGAACCAATTCACCTATTCACCAGAATATAACATATATTGAGGTGAATGAGGCTCCCACAACCCATGCAAAGAAAAATATTAGTAAACAAAAAACCAAAACACGTCCAAACAAAATAATCAGGGGTGCATTGATAACAGAGATCGTTTAAGCAAATCTTCAGTAAGAGCCAGGTCAAAAATAGGACACATATTCACGGCTCTATACATGCGATTAATAGGACCATGTTTACCATAGTTAGACCGAGAATGAGCAACATGTAGTAAAGGCAATCTCCTTAACCTATACGGAGCATGCCTATAAGTTACCAAACTTGCAAGAGAGCGAGAATCTATATTCGAGTTCAAAAGCTGGTGAATAAATACTAGGTCAGCAACTCTACGTCGTTCCTCCAACGAGTGCATATTAAGCAATCGGAGGCGATCCTCATAAGGAGAAAGCCTTAATGGATCATTCCACGGGAGGTCCCTAAGTGCGAATCTAACAAAGTTCCGCTGCACCGATTCAATGCGTCTAGAATGAACAGCATAGCAAGGAGACCTAACCTGAGATGCATATTCGAGAATTGGTCGAACTAAAGAAAAAAATAAGTGAATGATATACGATATGGAGATACGATATGGTTTATGTGCAGAGTGAAGTCGAGTTTTCTGTCTAGCTTTACACCAAGGTCAGTAACGGACTCCACATGACGGATAGTAGTATCCGCAAAGGTATAATCAAAGATAAGCTGATTGATGATCCTAGAAAAAGACATAACTTCACATTTATCCAGGTTAAGTTGCAGTCCATTTGAGGCACACCAAGCCCTGAAGGTATTCAAATCCTCCTCCTGGATGCAGGAAGAATCATAACTGTTTCTAACGCATGAGAAAATCTTCATGTCGTCTGCGTAGATTAAAACTTTGGAGTGCTTAATCAGAGGGACAATGTCGTCAATCGCTAGAATAAACAGCAACGGCCCCAGATGGTTACCCTGCGGCACACCAGATGAAGCCCTAACGACTCTAGATAAAGTATTACGGAAAGAGACACGGTAAGTCCTATTCTTTAAATAAGAGCAGATCCAGTCGAGCAACAAAGGCGGAAAACCCAACCTTTCAAGCTTAAGCATAATCACGGAGTGAGGGAGCTTATCAAATGCCTTGCTGAAGTCGGTGTAGACACAATCAGTCTGGAGACCTTGTTGGAAGGCAGAGATAATGTGGGATGTAAATTCAAGCAGGTTAGTTGTCGTCGATCTACCAGGCAGAAAGCCATGTTGATTAGATGAGATTAACCCCTTACATTGCCCAACAAGCTGTGAATATATAACAGATTCAAACAACTTGGGTATGCAGTAAAGCTTCGCGATTGGCCTATAATTTGTTATGAAGTTTTTATGCCCCTTTTTATAAACAGGAATTATGAATTATAAAGGAGCACTTTCATAACGTAGGAAATCTACCGGCCTGAAGAGATTTATTGAAGATGAGTTCCAATGGAGTGAGTAAGGCATCAGAACAGGATCTCAAGAATGCGAGTGGAACACCATCAGGACCAGAGGAAAAGTCCAGTTTAAGGTCCTTGATACCATTCAAGATAATATCACGCATCATGGGCAAAGCAATGGATGTAGCGGGACGGTTTTGGATATGGCCAAAATCATCCAGGGAAGGCACAAAGTTGCCTGGTGAAAAGGCGCCCTCAAAAAACGATGCAAAGTTATCGGCTATATCGGGCGCGCTACAACTAGAGGATCCATTATACCACATTGTAGATGGATAACTATCAGTTTTCTTCTTCAAATTTACAAATTTAAAAAAGGTACGAGGATCATTATGCAAGTTACTGCGAATATCATCAAGGTATTCCCTGTATAAGGATGAAGATAACGCTAAAAAGCAGTCATGACAATATACGAATTCAGAATAAGCTGACGTGCTACCACAGCGTAAGTAGGTTTTCCATAATTTATTTTTTTTATTCTTAAGACTCCGTAGTTCCCTAGTATACCACGGGGGAGAATGGCAGGATGATCTCGACCGCTTAAGTGGTACACAGGAATTAAACAGATCATAAATCTTATCATAAAATACAGAAACACAATCGTCGACATCACAATCATAAAAAAGTGATGGGATATCGATTGAGAGGATCCTGTTTGAAAGATCAGAGAAGTCCGCCCTTTTAAAATCAAGAACGTACTGATCTACGTTGGGGTCAACAATATTAGAACAATTGTAGCAAAAATAGATGGAAATGGGCGGGTGTAAACTGTCGATAGCGGATAATTTGCGAGAAGTTGGCTCAACTATAGTATTACTCGAATCGGAAGAAAAGATAAGATCTAACTGCCTTCCCATAGAGTTCTTTACATCACTCATTTGGTGTAAACCAGAGGAGGAGATGGCGTCAAGAAAATGGGAGTCTTTAGCAGTAAGACAGTTTGAAGGAAGGTAGTCATCGTCATCAGCGTTGAATACCCGTTGAACGTTGGGTAAGTTAAGGTCACCAAGAAGGATAATTTCGTCCTCAGGGTTTGTCATATTATTAATAAAATCTAAGCTAAGAATTAAAATATCGTAAAGACTTCGACCATTTGCATCAGCGATTTACATGCAACCAGCACACCGCCACCACGAGCCATAGAGTCAGAGTATCTATCCCTACGAAAAATCTGATAGGACTCGTCAAGAATTTCTGCATCGTTAAAACCATTATGAAGCCAGGTCTCGGTCAGAGCGATGACGTCGTAACAACAAGCAAGAGAAGCCTGAAATAACTGGCTTGTTCTTGTTCTTAATCCCCTTACATTTTGGTAGTAAAGGGATAGCGTACTTAGTTTTTTTGGTTGTTAGAAGAGGTTCTGTTTTGAGTGCTTCCCGCGACCCTACGACGCGGCACAAACTCGTGTGCAATGATATTTTCGGGCCAGAAATCTGGGGCAGACATAATCTCAAAAAGCTCTGGCGACGAAATCAACTTAAAAGACGACATGAGTCCTTGAGAATGACGAGATCCTAGAAGTTGACAACGGAGGAGTACAGAGTCTTCAGCACCACTCCTCTCTCTCACGTAGCCAATAACGTCGTCAACAGAAGTAGATGGATCAAGTCGGGAAACAAAAAAGGACCGCGGTGGTTGCGCAATCCTCAGAGTGAAACCCTCATTTCGAGACACATTAATAGATCTTAATGGAAATGTGCCATGCGATGGGTGAGGATAAGACTGAGAGGGGGCGGGAGATATGTTCCCAGCTGGGTACGATGCAGAGGGGGGGGGGGGGAGTAGAGGAGGCACAAGTGAACGAAGCGGCAGCGCGTGGTTGTGCTGAAGAATCATCGGTAGGAGATGGGCTAACAGGGCCATTGGGTACTCTAGGACGCCGGCGTCTAGAGCGAGACCCAGACTGTTTCTTAGAATCGTCATGCCGAGGGACATCGGCCTCAGGCAAAATGGAGGCAGATTTCTTTCGACTGGATTTACTTAATGTTATACAAAACATAAAACGCTTCACTTTGAGGCCTGGAAGAAGATGTTCTTTTAAGAGTTTGTTTGGCTTACTTGTATGCTGTAGATGATTGGTTGCAAAATGCCCACTTTCAACTACATTTCAGAATTTTTTTTATTAACTAATAATAGTTCATATTAATGTTATAAAGATCGCTGTAAATCGCTGTACGCTAAAAATGGCCCCCTGATTAAAAGACCTGAGTGGGCGTTATTAATAAAAAAAAAATTGGGTTTTTTTTCAATATATATTGAAGTAGCTTATGTTAAGCGTGGCTGTTTAAAAAAACACAAATTTTTATAAAATTCGAGCCTCTCAAAAAAAAACAAAATTACAGGAAAAAATCGCCTTATTTCGAGCTGAAAAAAGTGGTATATATTCATAAAATGGCTCTTGAACTTTCTATTCAAAAACCGAGGTAGAAAATGTAAAATTACACCATTTTGCCGAAACCCAATATTTTAAAAATCTGGCTTGGCAATGGTTTGTATTACTCTTAAAGTCCTAAATAAATTGGGAACCGCAAACCATCCTTTTTTAATGGAACTTTACCCGGATACCTAGAACATCGTCACTTGGTATAATTTCTGTTATGATAGCATTGGATTCGAAGCTTCCATGTACGTACTTTTAAATGC
Organism: Leptarthrus brevirostris; assembly: GCA_964036015.1. Classification (NCBI taxonomy): domain Eukaryota; kingdom Metazoa; phylum Arthropoda; class Insecta; order Diptera; family Asilidae; genus Leptarthrus; species Leptarthrus brevirostris. The sequence continues at coordinate 95,633,585 of OZ038374.1, forward strand.
AAAAACAAATTAATTAATGTGTAAATAGTACGTTAGAAACAACTTATAGAAACTGTTTTTTTCGTTTCGATTTCCATTAAATCACCGGAATCATTATAAATTATACCTTTTCGCCAGTAATTTTAAATAAGTACTATGTATTTTGCTTTTTAAAAATTGTTTGCAAAAATTGATTAGCAGAGTGTTGACGACCCTAATTTTTTAAGACTAGATAAATTGAAAACTTGCGTTTATATTGAAATTGGAAGGGTTTTATGTTGTACATTTACTGCGTTCGTAATATTTTTACGAGTAATCATTTAATGCGATCTAAATTGAGAACATCAAAAGGTTTTACAACTTCTGTTAACATGAATGACGCCAACTGTGTGGACTGTACAAAGGATGTCTGCATAAACTTGAGTAGTTCTCTGGCAACTTAAACACTACATGACTTATGAATTATTAACACATTTGGTATAAACTTTTTATGACATCCTTAAAGTTACGTTGAAATTATATAAACGCTTATTTCAGTACTTTAAGAGCGCGAAGAAGTCGTTACAAACGACGATTAAAAATCGCATTAGTACAGCAAAATCCTCTTCTCAACTTTATGAATATGCAAACATTTCCAGTTGCATGTATGTAAAAGGAATTAATTAATTTGAAATGATTTAATTATTTTCAAATTTCTTATCCTTTCAAGTATAAGCTACAGGAATTTACTGCTTGTAAATTTAGAAATGTAATTTCTAGCTCTTTATGTTTAAATTTTTGAAAGTTTTTAGGACGTATATAGGTGCTAGGATTTAAATTGAAGGCAAACCACTAAAGATTATGAAAATCACATAGTGGTTCAAAAAGTTGTACATATATGTACATATAACGTTTAAAGATGTATAAGGGGCTGGTTTTTAATAAAAATTAAGAATTAGCAGAGGTATTTCGCTGTGCTATTCATTCTAGACGCATTGAGTCGTTACAGCGGGGCTTTGTTAGGTTCACAATAAGAGACGTCCCGTGGAATGATGCACTCAGGCTTCCTCCGGTTGCTTAATATGCATTCTTTGGAAGAATGACGTAAAATTGCTGACCTGGTCTTTATTCACGAGCTTCTGAGCTTTAATACATATTCTCGTGCTCTCACAAGTATACCACTTACAGCTTTAGGAGATTGCCTGTACTTCGTGTCGGTCACTCTCGACCTAACAATGGTATAGATAAGTCTATAAATCGCAGGTGTAGCGAATAAGTGCCCTATTTACGACCCAACGTTTACTAAGGATTCTTTGAAACGATCTCTATTCTCTGTGCATCCCTGATTTATGTGTGTATTCGCATTCTACTTTTGGCTATTGATGTTTTTTGCATGTTGGTTTGGGAGCCTTATTCACTTCAATACATTGATATATGCTGGTGAATAGGTCATCTGTTTCATGGCTCCTGCCGGGAAGTGCGCCTTTTGAGTTAGACATAAAATAGTTTTAAATAAAATTAATGAGCTCCTTACCTCAGATACCCTTGTTTTCGTTGAAAGGGCAGTAAAGGCCAATACGCAAATCTACCAGCAGTACATTTTGAAGGATATTATAGAGCAATAAGCGTCACAGCGCTTCAGAGATCAACCATAGACCCGTTAGCAGTCTATTCAGCCAAGTCGCCGATATGGCTGGCTGTGGTCTTTTTACCGAACATGTATAGTTTTGTGACTATCCCGAGGGAACTCCTTTTTTGCCGGGATCACAAGTATTGTATTTGTTGATCCAGGACTCAATCTACCCGCTTCTAACTTAAATACCTTCAGTAGATCACATATTTATAAGCAAAAACAAAAGAACACATAAATGAAATAGTGGTTCTCGATCCATAAGCGCATGAATGCACATACAGACAGAGAGACGTTGCGGTTTGCAATACGAAGAGAAGGGATTAAATAATTTCATCAAATATGTAAAATATAATTTGTAAGTGTCATAAAATCTGATGAAATTAGATTTGAATCTCTTTTCCTCATAGTCCAAACCGGAGACGGAGTTGAATCAATTCTTTGAGCCGCATAACCACCATTCCATAGGTCCCGGGTTCGAGACCAGGTCAACACGTGAGTTATTAAGAAATTAAAATAATCCACTCCGTCTCTGGGCTGTTGTCTAGCTCGCAGCAATGCAAAAAAAACAAGACTTTCACGTTTCCTCACTTCCATTACCCCAATTGCCTTCCGGCCAAAACCATGCTAACGCATCAAAGGTTTGTCCCCTAGGATTTGGCCACATAATATTTAAAAAAAACCCGCAACGTCTCTCTGCATGTCCGTTAGTATGCTTATGGCTCGGGAACCATTAATCCGATTTACTTGCTTTTTTTAGTTTATAGTATATGTATGTTTCTTGGCCCGGTTTTTAACTGACTTGCAAAAAACAATTAGGTTCTTAGTTCGACGGTATTTGTTTTTATGTCTGACCGGGCCTCATTTCGTAACGCGTTCACCGATTTGGATGATTCGGTTTTTGGTGGGTATGATTGATGTTTCCCGATTGGTTACATGTCAAAATTTGTTTGAAAGGGGTGGGAGAGGAGCGGGGTAGTTCTTTTTTGTTGTATAGAGTATGACCACCTATTGCTAATAGGAGGGAAAATTTGAGACTATGGTGGGGGGAGGGGTGAGGTAGGCTAACATCGTAACATGTGGGCCGATTTGGATGATTGCTTTAGAGATGTTTAGAATATGTTCCCCCATTTTTACCAAAATAACAATTTATGCGGGGTGAAGTGGGGGTGGTGAAGGAGTGGAAACTAAAGTCATGTCGCGTGGTTTTTTGGCGACTCCGACCGGAAGCGTTGAAAAGTTATATTGAAAGGTGTTGTTGACATAAAGTGTTCGGTGGTTGGTTAGTAAATTTTATCAAAAATCGGCAACAAAAACGTTTTTCCCAGGTATATTGATCTACACTTTTCGTGCATAATTTTTTAATAATGCCCCATACAAACTTGGTCTAGTCGACGACTCTTCTTAAAAACAAGTTGCATGTAAACACCTCATTTCCTCGTAAACAAACTTTCATGGATACCGATTGGAAATTAGATGGTCAATTAATTTGACCAGGAACTGTAAATGTATTTGTGAATTAATTTGAGTGCAAGTACAATTAAAAAAAGAGCGAATCAGACAGAGCTTAAAAGCTACAGAGCCGTTAAAAAGCCATACACTTTTGCAAAAAACAGACGCGTACACTTGTAGTTTGCGAAAGCTTACCAGGATTGGTCTATTCAATGTTAAAAGGTTCTTCTTTTTCCGAGTTCAAGTTCGATTTAAAAAATTTCTACGGAGTGACATTGTGCTTTTTCCCTGCTTTGGCATGACTTAAAAGGAGGATCTTCAGTCGGATATTTCTGAGCCGGGCCAATGTTATATCATCCCTTGTTAAAGACCTCCTTGGCTACCTGAGGGAGTCAGCTACTTTTAGTGTAGATGGGTTTTGGCACAAATGACCTTCTCGATCCTTGACCATATGGGTAACCAATTAATAACCACAACAAAAATGGTTACGTGAAAACAAAATTGCTGAAATAAAGTGGCCAGTCCAGTCTTCTGACCTGAATGCCAAAGAAAACTTTTGGAAGATTTTAAATCAGAAGGTCAGAAGTTATGGTAGATTCAATAAAAAGGAAAAAATTTTCGGGGTGTTAGAGTCTCATGAGAATAGTAATTCAAAATATTATTAACTTCATTAAATGTTCATATATATCATAACACAAATCGCAGCACAAAGTCCCCAGTATGAAATATACGTCACACGGGAATTGCAATGCACTCTGCACACAGCACTTAGGTACGATTACGAGAGCAACATGAAACCTATTGGATTCGCTACATTGTGCATTGAGTCACAGATAGCATGCAGCAGTAATGTTTACAAGAGAACACGCTATTGTGATGATTTCGTGTGATTCGCATTTCAGAATTAGGTCAAGTAGGTGCTAAGTGATTTACTAAGGCTATAGGTTAAACGATTGACGTAAGGCAATTAATTCAAATGAGTAATGTAAAATTTTACTATTTAAGGGACCTGTTTTAACAACGAATTAAAGTCTGTTAATAGAAACCAACACTGCCTTACAACGTGTCTTTTCTTTTGGACTGGATTATAAATATCGGGGTATACTTTGCATTGCATCGCTGATGCCATTATACAGCTGATATCCACTAATGATGCGCTAACTAGGCTTTAGGCTTGGCTCTCATTCTGCGTCAAGTTATATATACACTACATGGCAATCCTGCAACTGGCCTCAGATCCAGCAACCGATCAATGACGGAATTAACAACACAAGAGGAGCAGGCGATAACAATCAAACAACAAATCTCTTTTTCTGATTATCATATTAGTCGTACTTCTTTATAGTAAGTATAGTAAGAATTATGTTAGGATACAATTAAGTAGGACAGTCAATGTTTAAAAAAAAATTTTATGTATTAGATAAAGCAATAAATGCAATTTAACTTTAACTTAGTATCTTTTGACTGGACAGAGCAACAGAGTTAAAGGGTAAAATTGAAAAAACTTTGTCAAATTTTAAAAAGGGTGATAGTTGTGGTTTTTAAGGCGACTCATCAAAATTAAACAGGTTGCAAGATGTCAATCAAGAATCTAAGTCTCTCATAGTTACACTATATGAGTCAGAAACACTCGATATTAAAATTAAATTTACAAAAATCTCAGAAGAACTAGATACTTTACTGGGGACTGAGGCAACAGTGAAAGAGAATAGCGAAATGGCCAATTTTGATTTAGTTATGGCTATGAAAGCCATCCCTGTATTTGAAAGAAATTTTTCAAATTAAACGCATTCCTGAAACTAGTAGAGTACGTTCAAGAAACCTAATTGGATTTTGGATTTAATTTGAAATTGTCATTAAACAATATTAGGTGCTGTGACGCCAATCACTTTCAATGATTCACAAAAGAGCTTAGTTCGAGATATAAGACCAAAAATATGGTTTCACACAACTCTTAGTATTTTAGCACAGAAGAGATCAACAGTTTTGGATTATAAAGGTAGAATACTAACTCTGGTGAGTGGTTGCTGGAAAATAGACAGACGAGTTGAAGCCTTCTAGGATACGGCGATCCTTATTTGGACATTCTCAAGTGTTAGTTGCACCTCCAATCATTAGCAATCGGGTAATGCATCCTAGAACGTAGCCAAGTAACTAATGCGGGTGGAGATAACCTCTTGAAAAATCCCCCTTACTCCAAGGATTTGGTAGGCCATGCCAAGGGAGTCTGTAGTGTTGTCGTCCCCAGTGCAGGACCCAGGGGTATTGGGTCGCAAATGGCGTTTCCTCAGGCGCTTCTGTAGGAGTGGAGGTGGAGGGTATGGTAGACCCTAAAAGGTTGGCTTTATCCACGGTACCAACAACACAACAGAAGGAGCTTTGGGAAAATTACATTTCGTAGGTTCTGCGGCAGCTATGGAGGCTGGCTCGCGCCGGCTGCAGAAGGTGCCATTGGAAAATAATAACTAGCACTTCCTCAGGAGAGGCAGAGATGGTAGACTCTAACGAATTAGCTACATCTGCGGCACACGCACCAGTAGAAGATGCAGACCTGAATTCCGAAGGGTTAGCTACGTTTCATCCGGAGGAGGTTACTTGTCCTGGCTCTGGACTAAAGCTTTATGGCCTAGAACCCTTCAATGCCGTAGGTAGAGAAGGCGTGAAGGTTCTAATTAACGCATGGACCAAGAAGGAACACTGGAGGCGGTGGAACAACATGAATTCCTGCAGATAGGCTAGGATTCTAGCAGTGACCCAGGAAACCGAGGTTAGTGGCGACAGTGGGATAATTGGATACTCAGTTTCCCCTACTAAGGGAGACTGGGAAGGTACGAAAAGGGACCCAATTCTATGTGGTCTGTTTCGGCTAATCCCCAGAGAGGTGTTTTTAGTGAGTAAAAATCTCACACTACCGGAGTGCACAGGCTGTCCCGTATCTTTTGGAAGATTTTCACCTCTCCCGCTAAAAAATAAAAAATGTGGTGAGTGAGCTAAATCAATTGCACTTGGCACATCTGCTACGTTGGTAGAAAAAGCAGCAATTAAGATTATCAATGATACATACGCCTTAACAATATTTAAAAATGGTCTCAGCGATCAATATAGAAGGTATTCTTTTCAAGACCAAAAAATTTTTAGGAAGTAATCACAATTAGCTACGCTAGAACTGAAAAAGGTGAGCAACAATCAGTTAATAATAGTATTATGCATTTTAGAAGGTAAAATAATCAAAATAGTTATAACAATAGCGGATATAATCATAATAATCGAAATCATAATAATAACAATATTGATCATCAAAATTATAGAGATTATAATAATCAAAATAATGGCTATAGACCCAAAAATAATTACAGAGATAATAACAGTAACACTAGTTAATTATAGTAATAAAAACTTATTCCAACCCATAATAGAAATTACAATCAGAACAATAACAGAAATTCTTATCATAATAATACTATAAACTGCAATAGAAATAACAGGACAATCGTCGAGAAACATCTTCTCACTTTGAAATATTACGTGCTATTAAAAATGGCCCTGCGTTTGCATCTCATTTTATTCCTGGCGATCATAGGATAAATCTTTAGAAGATATACGTAAAAATGTTAGATTGTTTTTATTTTTCATCGAAAAAAAATTCCAAACCCCTAAAGCTGGAAGAGGTGGAGATAGAGCTCCCTCCCATAAAATTTTTTTCGTGTCTCACCTAGATCTACCAGAGCCTTCATTTTTGTACACGCGCTGTGAAACACCCTGAATAATAAATATAATAATTTATGGCCCTGGAGTCACGGACTAGTCGTATATTACTAATTTTTTGTGCAGAATGCATGTTATTACTTCTTTAAACTTTAAATGCGTTTTTCTCGAAAAACATATTTACAGTACTACGTGCAAATTTTCTCAAAAACGGTTTGACTTTTCTTTTTAAACTCCAGCTTGTCTTCATTCATTTAAGGGGGTCCTCTACTCTCGAGGCCTGAAATTGAGCGGGTTTTTGGGGAATAAATTGCGATGGATCTACTGAATATATTTAAACAATTTTTTTTTTATTTCGAAGATACATGTTTTGACTTTTCAATTTTACTTTTGAAGATGAAAAAAATAACTCTCGCGACCTTGAAACGTCATTGATGACATTGATATTGAAACTGCATGGGTCCCGCTTAAGCAAAGTTGTGGCCAATTGGGTAATCTGTAATCTGATGATTTATATTCTTTATAATCATAGTTACGTTGGCTATGTTTTCCCGAGACAGATTTTTTTATTTTGCAATATGTAAAAGTTATGCAACAATTCGTAAAAATTTCCAATTTTTATGTCATTTTTAACCTATTAGAGGCTATAAAAATGGAACAAAATAAAATTTTGCAAATCGTACTCGGGAAAACATAGCGGTATGTTTTCTGAACAATTGAAAAAAAAAATTATTGAAATCGGACCAATACTTTTATGAGAAGTCTTACTCGGCAGCTAAAAAAACACTATTTTCGGGAAAACGCGTTTAATGATAAATTACGGTGTATAACTTGATTGCAGTAACTTGCGAGTTAATCTGCTATACCGGGGCGGTGGAGTTCTCCTTCCTAATCACGTTGATGTTTTTGGTTGCCCACATTCTTCTCAAGAACGGACCGGTAAATTCTTTGGACAATGATTTTTAACTGGACAAGCGCCGTCGTGGCGCGCCGCGCTTAGTTTCTCGGAAACGGCCGGAGACGGGTACCTTTCTGTTCCCAGAAACATGCAAAGGAATGCGATTTTCATGAAATCCTTTCTGTGTTGTATTCTCAGATACATATAGATTGAAATTTAAAAAAACAAACAAAAATCGATTTTTTTAAACCGCCAGAGTAGAGGACGCCCTTAATAACATTCTGCGGAAAGCGACTGAGTGCATCTATTTGAATTATAAAGCATTCTCGTTTTTTTAAAATACTTTTTAATTAAAAATTAGCAAAAAAAAATGGATTTTTAAATTTGAATCGTCATCAAATTGTCAATTTTCGAGATAAGAAAAAAACTTTCAGTCAATTTTCAATGCAATTCCATTCAATTTTCCAGAATCCTGCACGCATTGCGGTCGTGTCACTCAAGTGGCTAGTAGTTCCAACAGTTTTATTATTAACTGAAAATATTTTTAATACTATTTTTTTATAATATTTATGTTTGCAATTATTTGCCAAAAAGTCTCTAGTAAAAAATGTTACCGGTTCACTGAAAACCAATAAAGAAATTCGGCTAAATTTGAAGTATATTAACCGAATACCCCCTTAACACTGAATATCAAACAGCCAACGAACTTCCTCAAGAAGCATACAGGGTGTTTCAGATATGACGTGCCAACATAAATGAAGTAATAGATCTTATTTAGACAAACGAAAAATTGTTTGCAGCGGTGGGAGGGGGGGGGGGAGGATCTGAACTTTTGGGGTCACAGGTTGACTCCTTTTTGCCTTTTGATCTACCTAACGCAGCGGCATCAAACAAACGCCAAAAACTACTATCCCAATGAGCTTTCTAAAATTCTCAACAATGTTAATGTAACTCTTACCATTGCAAGAGCAGACACTTCCAAAATTGATAACAATGTTTTGAAATTACCAAAAATTCAGCATTTTCCAAAATTTTCTCCGAAATTCATAAAAATAATATATCTCCTTATTTACTTTTATTATATTTTCCATTTCATTACCTTTCCAAAAAGATACAACATGGCAAGGTAAAGAAAGAATTAGAAAACCGCATCGTTAGAAATCTCTGACTACCTAATTATTTTATTGCACTTTAGGCAGAAAATTCTTTAAATAAATAAAATTTTTAAGATAAAGAGTCGAAGTGTTAATTTAAATAATTGCTCCAAGCAAATTATGTTAATGTAATTTTGTTTTATCGTCGATATTAGCTTGTGTTAGCTAGAGTTCACACCCTAGTATCCTGGCGTTCTGTTACTAATACCTAAAATTTGACAATGAAGGAAGAATATCGATAGTTAAAAAACAAATCGATAAGTTCGGGTCTTTTTAAGCAGAAATTTTTAAATTGTTTTGTAGTAGACGGAAACGAGAGAGCGGCTGTCCTGGAATATCAACGGAGATTCCCTAATTGACGAGCACCCCAAAGCACACGGACTTTCCAAAGGTTAAGAGAAACAGAAAGTGTAACTTCACATGGCAAGAAAGCGCGACCCGAAAGTTCTGAAGTTTCTGCCGACGTCGAACAGCATATAATCACGCTAGTAAGGCAAGAACATGAAACGAGCACAAGACGGGTCGCAGTACGATTAGAAGCTAAAGTATGGTGGGATATTCATCGAGAGAGTCACGTCCATATCACCACAACCCAGTCCAAAGACTACTAGATGGAGATTCCAAGATATGACTGGAATTTAGCACTTGGTTTCTGAAACTCGACATTGACAACAGGGCGTTTCTGGACCGAATTCTGTGGACAGATGAATCGCAGTTCATCAGGAGTAGTATAACGAACTTTCATAACCTCCATACTTGGTCGGAGACTATCTCACACAGGACAAAGGTGACCTCATTCCATCAGATATTCAGTGTCAATGTTTCGACTGGTATCATCGCCAACTATTTGATAGGACTATTCATTTTTCTGCAATTGCTCAACAGTCAAATATATGCCGATTTTATGGAGAATACACTGCCAGATCTAATAGAAGACAGCTCTATTAATTACATGAATTTCGAAGGAAATTTGAAAAATGCTGAATTTTTGGTAATTTCAAAACATTTTTTTCAGTTTTGGAAGCGACTGTATCTGCAATGGTAGAAGTTAGATCAACATTGTTGAGAATTTTGAAAAGGTCATTGGAATAGTTTAGTTTTTTAGGGTTTGTTTGATTTCACTGCCTTGGTTAGTTCAAAAGATAAAAATAAAAGAGTGATGTGAATTCCAAAAACTAAAATTTACGAATCACCCTGTAATTCCCAAATGGTTCAGATTGCGGCTTGCCACACAATTTTTTGTTTGGTTAGGTGAGATATTATTTTGGTACGTCAGATCTGTAACACCCTGTATGTGTACGCCGAAAAAATTTTTTAATTCATATCACCAAAATTGAAAAGCCTTGGTATTGTCGTTAATTTAATTAAAAACATAAGTGGAGTGAAGGGCAGTCTGTAGCACCAGTTAATAGCTGATGAATGAAGAGAACGGAAACATCACGACGTTTACTTAGGGGTTGTAAGTCGATCAGTTTCAGACGATTTTCATAAGGTGGAAGGTTGAATCTGTCTATCCACGGAAGATCCCGTGCATTAGAGCAAGGCCAATGAACCTACGCTGAACAGATTCGATCCTGTTAATGTGGGTTGTTTCGTAGGTGACCATACCTGGCTGGCATATTCAAGGAGAGGTCTAACGAATGAAATATAGAGAGATTTGAAAACATAAGGATTGGAGAACTCTCTAGACCAGCGCTTCACAAACCCTAGCGCGGAGTTAGATCTGTTAATTATGCTATCAATATGGGAACGGAAATTTAGTTCGCTATCACAGATTATTCCTAGTTCACACAAAGAGGTAACGATAGGGACTGGTACGTCGGTTAACATGTAGGTTCTCGGGGTGGTGGTAAGACGGTTGCGGGAATAACAGATGGAAAGTTTTTCATGCACCATGTGGTGAACGAATCGAGGTCATTTTGGAGAAGAAGAGAGTCGGTTGTGGAGGAGATATGTTTAATTATTTTCATGTCATCAGCATAAATGGACAACTCTGAGTATTTGATGACACGATCCACATCATTAATTGTAAGGATGAAAATTAATGGCCCGAGGTGGCTGCCCTGAGGGACGCCGGAACGAACGACAATGGGGTTAGAAATAGATGAGCTGAAAAGAAAATTGTACTGACGGTTGTTGATGTAGGATTGAATCCAGGAGATGAATCGAGGGGGGAAGCCTAGGCGCTCAAGTTTAAACAGGATAACGCTATGGGAGATCTTGTCAAAGGCTTTAATAAAATCGGTGGCGAAGGGAAAACCCCTTAAGTGACCGAGAGGCGGAAAAGCAAAGTAAGGGGTTGAACTAGATGCATGGCACACTTTTTCAGAACGATGGCCGGAATGCCGTCAGGACCGGGGTGAAAGTCATCCTCTAGCCCGTTAATACTGGCGGCGATTTGTTCGGGGTCGGGGTCAAAAGATGTAAACGACGTTTGAGTGCATTTGTCCAAGAATGAAAAGCAGTTAAGGCCAGGTTGTAGGAAATTGTCGCTGAAATATTTACTGAAGAAATGTGCAAAGAGGTTGGCGATAACCTGAGAATCAGATGAAGAGGTATTCTCGAGCTTTAGGGTGGAGGGGTAACCATTGCATTTCTTCTTAGAATTAATAAAGCTTTAAAAACGCTTGGGGTCGGATGTGAGGCTTGTTTCCATCCGTTGGAGATACTCATGGTAGAGGGTATCACAACGTTCAGAAAAAGAGGTGTAAGCAGACAAGTAGGAAGAATAGTCAGACTCAGTCTGGGTCAGAAGAAAAGTTTGCCAACGTTTATTTCTCCTGTTGCGGAGAGAGCGTAATTCTTTGCCGTACCAAACGGAGGAGGAGGAGCAGTTTTTACGAGGAAGAAGATTGTGATTGTTTAAAACAAGCGTGTATTTCCGAATAAAACGCCTCTACAGCAACGTCTATGAGAAGATGTTGAGGGATAGTGCCAATGTTGGAGTTGAGGAGCAAGTGATTTAATTTTTCAAAGTCGCCTTTACGAAAATTGAAGGAAAGAGAAGACTCGGAGCTTGAAAGGGCGTGAGGGTGTTCGTAGCAGAAAACGAGGAACAGGGGAGGATGGGGACGATCGAGGGAGGACAGGAGATGGTTGCTTTCCGCGACAGCCGAGTTAACTGGGTCTGAGGAAAAGATTAAGTCTAATTGTCCGTCCAGAAAGTTCCTGACTCCACTAACTTGAAAGAGACCAGAAACAGAGAGCTGATCGGTAAAAAATTGGTGGAAGAGAAGTTCAGGGGGAAAAAGTGTCAACAGTCCTCAGACAATGACCATTGAATACGGGGGAGGTTAAAGTCAAAGGTACAATGAATTCATCGGCGGCGTTAGCTTTCTCAAGGATGGTGTTTAACATTTCAATTACGGGCTCGTAGGCTTCTAGAGGTTGAGAGGGACGGATATAACAACAAAGAATATACAGAATACACTTATTCAGTGTTAATTTGATACATACAAATTCTGATATTGAAGATTCGGAGATCTTAAACAGGGTGGCATCAGGAGCGTTAGGAGCGAAAGTAGTTTAAGGAGTCGTTGCGACTGTTTTGGAGATGGGAAATGCGGCGAGAACTGACGTACGCAGCATAGGTGGATAGATCTTCTGAAACCTTATGGGAAGGGATATTGAATGATTCATGGTACTTAGTGAAAAGTTGATGTAAGGCTGTTGGGTCTGTGGCAGGCCTTCTTAATGTATACTTAACATGACGTTGGTTCTGGTTTTACCATCAATACAGACGGAATTCGGTTTGTCGTGCAGATAGGCTAGGCAAAGTCAATTTAACTGTAGGTGGGATAAGGGGATCGATAAATGAGTTATGTTCGGATGAAGGAGTTTTGGTTAGCGGAAGGGGCGGGTTAGCGGAGGTAGAAGAAGTTTGAGAAGGGGCGATAGTGAAAGAAGATGATGACTTGCAATTAGGTGGGCATGCAGAGGAAGTGGCGGGTGCAAGGTTTGGTGTATACAGAGGAGGGGTGGGACAGACGGAAATCGAAGTAGAGGTGGTGGGGTGGTCGGAAGATGATGGCTTGTGGTTAGGTGGGCACACGGAAGAAGTTGGGAGTGCGTGGTTGGGTGGATGCGCTGGATATACAGAATTCGAAATAGTGGTGGTAGGGTTGTCGGCTGGGATGGATGTGTTCGAGGGCTTTGCTGTAAGTGTATCAGAGGGGTTAAGGGTGTGAGAATAAATAAAGTTAGCATACTTGATTCGGGTACTTAGTTTAAAGTCTGGAAATGCACCCATTTTGAACTGCCAATTGGAGTTTGGATCACTAGGTTTAGGGCTAAGGTGATAGGTGCGGAAGAGTGATGAGAGATTACGTTATTACTAGTGCTAAGGTTCCTACTATTAGGCTGAATACTAAATTTAGAAAAAGTGGAAGGTCGTTTGGAATTACCTCTTAGGGTTAAACTTAACATACTTCTTGGTCCACTTAGAAATTTCGATAGTCCCGACAGTGAAGATTTTGCTGGCGGGGTTACTGATGAGCCACACATACTTGATCGGGATGGAGATCTTGAAGTTCCTGAATTTCCTTGCGTCCAAAGGTAACTTCAGGCAGCTAACGGGGATGAATGCAAAATTCCGGGAAAAAAAGCTATGAACCCAGGAAGCGTTGGCGTTGTGAGGGGCACCCGTAAGAAGGAATGAAGTATGGTCGCTTGATTAAGATGAGTATTTGCTGCCTAGTCTCTTTAGTCTCTGTTCCCATTCCAATACAGTCCAGGTGGTGCCAAATTTGTTAATCGTAGGTGCGGTGGAAGTGGATTGGGAATCGAATCGAAATAAGGTAGTTGTTAGCATTTAGAAAGCCTTCCTATAGGAGTCGACAATTCGGACGAAGATAGATTTTTTATTTTTAGTCTAAAACCTTTTCCATTAAATTATATACATTGTAAACCTGTAAAATTTATTTTGAATTTACTTTTTTTTTATTGGTATTAAATATTAAGTAGTTTGTATTTACATACAAATCTGTGGCCACTAGACAACTCCAACTGATAACTCCAAAAAATTTTATTATAGGTACATGTGATTCTACTTGTTTTGACTTACTCTTGTTTTTTGTATACTTATTATAACTCCACCTTGAATAAAAAAACTGTAAAAATAATGGGACGCTAGTAATATTTGCAGTATTTGAATTTTATATTTGAAATTTTATATATTTAAGCGCCTAGAATGGAAAACTGCAAGTTTGTAGTTATCATTAGTTGAGCACTAGATATGTATGAAATGAACCTATTGTTTTCAATGTCCGGCTGAAGGAAAATTAAAAATGAATTTCGGGATTTACAAGAACTAAGTAGCTGAATATTCGTAACAATAATAAACTACTCTCTCAGCTTTATTTACAACTGATTGAAATTTCAGCTTCAGTATTTTACACCTTCAATAAACAACAAATTTAATAAAAGCGTCTTGCGCATATGCATAAACGCATACAATTTGAGAGGAGCGGAACACGTCCCCAGCGCAGCCACCTCGGTCCATTGATTTTCATCCTTACAATAAATGATATTGAATTTGTAATCTAACACTTAGAGCTGTCCATTTATGCTGATGACATGAAAATAATTAAACATATCTCCACCACAACCGACTCTCTTTTTATGCAAAAAGACCTCGATTCATTCACCACATGGTGCATGAAAAACTTTCTTGAGTTCAATGTCTCCAAATGCCAGTCCATCTCTTATTCTCGCAAACGTCTTACCTCCACCCTGAGAGTCTATATGTTAACCGACGTACCAATCCCTACCGTTACCTCTCTGTGTGACCTAGGAATAATCTGTGATAGCGAACTCAATTTCTGTTCCCACATTGACAGCATAATTAACAGAGCTAACTCCGCGCTAGGGTTTGTGAAGCGCTGGTCCAGAGAGTTCTCCAATCCTTATGTTTCCAAATCTCTCTATATTTCCTTTGTCAGACCTCTCCTTGAATATTCCAGCCAGGTATGGTCACCTACACAAACAACTCACATTAAGAGGATTGAATCTGTCCAGCGTAGGTTCATTCGCTTCGCTCTACGTGATCTTCCGTGGGTAGACAGATTCAACCTTCCACCTTATGAAAACCGTCTGAAACTGATTGACTTACAACCTCTAAGCAAGCGTCGTGATTTTTCTGACATTCTCTTCATTCATCAGCTATTAAGTGGTGCCATAGACTGCCCTTCAATCCTGATATCTTTACCCATCTATACCAATCCCCGCAACCTTAGGTCCACTCCCCTTTTCCGACTCGATCGCAATCGCACAAACTACGGTCAAAGTGAGCCAATTACCAGGATGCTACGAAAAATCAACGACCTTTCCTCCTTTGACTTCCATCTGAGTAAATCATCCCTTCACAAAGCCTTATATCTTGATCGCCTTTCTTAATTCTTCCACCTTCCAGCCTGTATCTACTTTAATTAGAGCTCATATTGTAGCTTTTACTATTTATTTATTATGTCATAATTTATTATAGCTTGTAGTATTAGTATTATGTTATAGGTTGTAATTTTAGCATGTATTATTATGTAATAGCTTGTATTAAGCTGAAATGAATAAATTGCAATCGGATCTCCATACGTATGCAAACCCAACTCAATCGGATATCGGAAAGTGGGTCAAAATTGACTTGTAAGATTTGACGATGAACGGACAGGTGAAAGTAATTAAAAGTTTGTAAAAAGAGCATGCGATAGAATATTTCTAATTTTTTTTAATAATTTCAACGTCGCCCTATAGAAGCAATGATCATTCGTATAGAGAAAAATGTTTAACTGCTCGACATTAGGGAAATTTACACTAACTGAATATTTGCGAATTAGGCTCTTAAGGGTAGCTTCTAGTCGAGCGGCCTGAAAAATGGCTAAATTTGCGAGATATCCACACGCTTCAGGAGCCTCGTAGCGCGTGCAATGCGCTGCGCCGTGCAGAATCCCGCCTTCCTATTTTATCTAAAACACAAGAATCAAAGTTATTTGCAAAGTAGAATAAATCTGCGGGGAGATGGACCATTTTTAGAAAAATTCAGTGATTTTTGATAAAATAGCGACCGTTTGAAGAAAAAAGCTGATCCTTTTGCTCTTTTTTTGTTTCATAGTGGTTAAAAAATAGTAAATGTTTTGTTAAAAATTGTCCATGGCCCCCTAAATTCAATAATCCTTATTTAGTAGAAAAAATAAGTCAATCGGTTGAACGGTTCGGCTGCAACTCTGCACGGCGTGTCTAAAAACATGGTTTTGAGAAAAACGCGTTTGAAGTTCAACAAAGAAAATAACATGGGAAGAAATATAATTTTTGTTTCTTACAGCTAGTCAGCTGTTCCTGGGCCATAGAGCAATCCTTTCTCTTCCTTGTGAAACTGATTTTGACTATTATATTCAAGGAACATTATTTTTTCCAAACAGAACATATAGAGGAATTGTTATGCCTGCTGAGTTGATAGTACAACTCTTCAAGAGTATCTACTTAAAATTTGAGGTCGATTGAAACAAAACTGCCGGAGATACAGTGCCTCGGGTCTCCCTCCGTTCGATACATCCCATATACAAAAGTGCAGGGTTAAAACTTTCAACGCGTTTTTCTCAGGTTTAGTTTTCCAAAGTCGGTGATCGCTGTAACTCAAAAACAACTCATCCGATCCTTCTCAAATTTTGCACACTTCTTTTATACATAAATTACGAGGTAAAAACGTCGAGGTTTTGTATTTTTTATTATTATTATTATTAATTTTACAACAACAAATTCGCCGATTTTTATCAATAAATTTTCATAAATTCAAAAAATTCGTCTTTTTTTACTTCTAAAAATTGAAAAATTAATAAAATAAACAAAATGTCGACGTTGTTACCTCGAGAAACTCATAAACTATCGAAATCTGTTTTTTGGTTTTTTGTCAACATATGATCCAGTAATGAGTTATGATGATCAACTCAAAGTATCTTTTTTTTTTGTGTATACGAAGATTTCCTGTCAGTCGCTCAATTCACAATATTTTTACCCATACATTGAACAGAAGATTCCTGAAATGTTGTACTATTATGTTCTTAACTTAAAAATAAATTTATATTTACTATATTTTTTGTTTGTTTATTTAAAAATTTGTTTAAAATATTGAAAATTAACCCCCGCCCCCCTACATATTTGCTTCAAAACCTAAAGATACTTTGAAAATGCAAAATACCAAAAGAAATATAAAAGACAGATTTTTATTCCGAAAGTAATTCAGTAATGCAGTATCATATAAAAATTTCAATATGGTAAGCTCTAATGTGCCTTTGATTAATTTCTCGTTGTCCCAAACTTTAACGAAAAGTTAAAGAATTATTGTGTACAGCAGCTAAGTTTTGGTTCATGTTAATGTTTTCCGACGGTTTGTAAACTTGATAAACCGGGCTGCCAAGCAACCAAAACTTTCCGCGCTCTCTGTGTTTATGGTTAAGGGCGCACTCACATATTGGAGAGCTTTACAACACCAACTGCCATATTAGGCACATTAAGTTGGTTGCATTTCAATTAAAATAACCGTCATTTTATTTATGTGATATTTTTAAAATGAAATTCGCATTTATTGAAGGAAATACATTTGAGCGCATGTAGTCTTCCTCTTCATATATCGTGTGGTTGCTTACCAATTTCATTTTAAATATATAGTGCTGCAAAAACATCATAAATAGTTCAACTTAATCTGCCTACTATGGCAACTCCTCCGAAGCTCTCCAATTCATTTAAATATGTGGAGCGGACTGATGAAGTTGGCTACAGTTGCAATTGAAAAACATGATATTTTTAAAATGATTAATGAAGGAAATTACCGCCTTCGTTGCGATTTATATATATATGGTTAAGACTTTTCAATTGCTGTTACGTTTCTTCTAGTTTTTATATACGAAAATGTTTTATATTTTAACGTATGAAAGAGTTTTTTGATTAATGACAAAAATGAAGCAATTAGAGCTTTTTGAGCGGATGGTTTTTTAAATCTGACTATTTCTATAGTAAAAAAAAACATGCAAACAAACGAAATAAATAAGGGAAACAAATATTTAGCAAACAAACGTGACTAGTGTCGAACTTAGCGCAAAGTTCTATTATGATTGAGCTTCTCGTATTTCTATCAATCAGCGTTAGCAATAAAATTTTCCATAAAGCATTTTTAATTTCAAGAATATTAATGTTAGTATAAAATTGGTTATTGTTAATACAAGAAAACTTTGGACCCGCCATCAATCTCTTGAGTTTTTGTACGACCCCCTTCTGTCAATAGGTGTTGAGCTTGTACTAGGATAATCGTCGGGCGATTCTGTGAAGAAATTAGTAATGTGTAAAAACATTTAATGTGCTGTGAACAATCTAATCTCGAAACTAGGCTCATATCCGACTCCAAGCGTTTTTATAACTTTATTAATTCCAAGAAGAAATCCAATGGTTACCCTTCCACCCTAAAACTCGAAAATACCTCTTCGTCTGATCCTAAGGTTATCGCCAACCTCTTTGCACACTTCTTCGGTAAATTTTTCAGGGACAATTCTCTATAACTCGACCTTAACTATTTTGCATTCATGGACAAATGCACTCAAACGTCGTTTACATCTTTTGACCCTAATCCTGAGCTATCCGCAGCCAGTATTAACGGGCTTGAGGCCGACTTTCACCCAGGTCCAGATGGCATTCCGGCCATCGTTCTGAAAAAGTGTGAAATGCATCTAGTTCAACCCCTTACTTTGCTTTTTCGTCTCTCGGTCATTCAAGGGGTTTTCCCTCAATTATGGAAAAATTCGTACATTTTTCCCATCTTCAAAAAAGGCTGCAAGAACGATGTGTCCAACTACAGACCCATTGCTAAATTATCATCCATACATAAACTATTCAAAAAATTGGTCTATGATTCCATGTTCTTCCATTGTAAATCTATCTTCTCATTCTCCCAGCATGGCTTCCTCAAAGGTAGATCTACAACAACCAACCATACTGACTTCATCTCTAAAACACTATGTGCCCTGAAAAGCGGTAAAGATTTTAGTAAAGCCTTCGACAAGATCTCCCATAACGTTATCTTGTTCAAACTTGATCGCCTAGGCTCCCCCCCCGCACCCCAGATTCATCTCCTGGATTCGATCCTACGTCAACAACCGCCATTACAATGTTATTTTCAGCTCATCCATTTCTAGCCCTATTGCCGCTCGTCCCGGCGTTCTCAAGGCAGCCACCTCGGCCCATTGATTGTTATCCTTACAATAAATGATGTTGAATGTATCATCAAACACTCAGAGCTGTTCATTTATGCTGACGACATGAAAATAATCAAACATATCTCCTTCACAACCGACTCTTTTCTCAAGCAAAAAGACCTCGATTCATTCATCACATGGTGCATGAAAAACTTTCTTGAGCTCAATGTCTCCAAATGCCAGTCCATCTCTTATTCCCGCAAGCGTCTTACCACCACCCCGAGAGTCTATATGTTAACCGACGTACCAGTCTCTATCGTTACCTCTCTGTGTGAGCTAGGAATAATCTGTGATAGCGAACTTAATTTCCGTTGCCACATTGAAAGCATAATTAACAGAGCTAACTCCGCGCTAGAGTTTGTGAAGCGTTGGTCTAGAGAGTGCTCCAATCCTTAAGTTTTCAAATCTCTCTACATATCCTTCGTTAGACCTCTCCTTGAATATGCCAGCCAGGTATGGTCACCTACACAAACAACTCACACTTAAAGGATTGAATCTGTCCAGCGTAGGTTCATTAACTTCGCTAACGTGATCTTCCGTGGGTAGACAGATTCAACCTTCCACCTTATGAAAACCGTCTGAAACAGATCGACTTAAACCTGTAAGTAAACGTCGTGATGTTTCCGACATTCTCTTCATTTATCAGTTATTAACTGGTGCCATAGACTGCCCTTCAATCCTGCAATCTTTACCCATCTATACCAATCCCCGTAACCTTAGGTTCACTCCCCTTTTTCGACTCGACCGCCATCGCACAAACTACGATCAAAGCGAGCCAATTGCCAGGATGCTACGAAAACTCAACGACCTTTCCTCCTTTGACTTCCATTTAAGTAAATCATCTCTTCACAAAGCCTTATATCTTGATTCTGCCCATCCTGATCTTGATCGCATCCCTTAATTCTTCTTCCTTTCGCCTTCTGCCTGTATCTACTATATTTATAGCTCATATTGTAGCTTATACTATTTATTTATTTATATAGTTTGTAGGATTAGTATTATGTTATAGCTCGTATTAAACTTAAATAAATAAATACAACAACATTGAGCAGTATACAACAACAATAACAACAATGAGCAGTATAAAATAAACAACAAATTAAAGGAAACTAAAATCAAATGATCCAACAATATAATAAAATCATAGAACATCTAGATGACCAGAACAATGACAAATATGAGCAAATTCTATTTAACCGATTGAGCATTTTAAAGATCTAAATCGAAGAAAAAGTGTCAGCAGAACATCTAGTCAAAAAAGGAATCGTGAACACCAATTTGTTGAACAAGGAAGAAATTAACCAGCTCATAGTCCAAATCAAGACACTACCCTATGGAAACGAAACGAGCTATCGAATATGCAGAACCTATTATGGTAATAAAAGGATCCATCCTCCTATACGTAATTGCATTACCAAAAACAACTCGTACCGAATACAATCATATAATCACACGATGGACGACAAAGAACAAAAAGAGGGTGTATTTAGAGTTTGAGGAATTACTAGTTAACCAAGCTGAAAATTTGGGAGAAAATGCAGTAGCATAGGAAACATTACCATATGCAAGGAAAACCAGTTAGTAAAGTTGTCAGATGAACATTGCATCAGTCATTTATTAAGGGGAACACGTGCTGTGTGCCATTACTAATTAAATAAAAACGAAAAACTTGAAATAATAAACGATTATACGATATTTCTAGATAAGTTTAGTGGAGAGCTTTTTTAAGGTAACTCACGAGGCACTTATATGGAACCTTCATAATCCAATACAAGAATGAAACAATCAAAATCGGAAAAAGAAAATTTGTGAATAAATAAATAAAAACACCCCAAGTTCTACCGCGAATATTCCAAATCAGTCCAGCTGAAAGAAATTTAAAAATTGATGTGGACTACCTACACGACTTGCACCTAAGGAATAGAAGACAACTGCAACACCTGCTTACTAAGCACGCAATATCCTTTATGGCCGACATTAGCTTAATTACAATTATGATCTTAATATCTTGTATATTTATAGTTTACAAGTTTAAAGAAAAATGCCAAACACTGGAAATTATCCAACCAGCCACCATTCCTATGACAACTACCCCCAGCATCAAAAACCACTCAGACGCAACCTTTGATCTGCGGGATGAAGATATTTCAGGAGGGAGGAGTTAACAACAGAGGTTCAGGTTACAAACACGTGCCGTACCGCCTCATTTTCGTAGACACATTATCATATTTTACTAAAATGCAATTTTGTTAACCTGAAATGTAAGCAGTTCTATGGGAATATTCACTTTTCATGTAACATAATATTTAGCTAAGTAATTAAAAAGTAAATGTTCTGTCTTTAGATTAATTAAAAACTTGTCAGGATAAATCGGGAATTCAAAGTGATCGAATGTTTTTCATTTCTTGTATGTTTTTTATAACTTCGAATTAAAAATTCGTTAACTTACATAACAAATTAAGGACAGCCTAATAACAAATGTAAATTTTGTTGCATTAAATTAGCTACTTAGCTATATAGTAAATTTCAGGATAGAGTAAAATTCTCTCTTTAGTTGTTTGTTTTTGTAAAGTAAAATTATGATTAAATTTATACTATTTCTAATTAATTATGTCATAATAGTCCGAGCGCTGGCAACGTTTTTAACCGACTTCCCAAAAACAAAGAGGTTCTAAGTTCGACGTGCTTATTTTTTTTATTTATTTACAATATTTCATCAAAGTGCTGATTACTACGAAAAAACTAATTAAGAACAATATAATAAACTATATAAAATCAAAGATAATGAGAGAATATATATACAGAAAATAAAAGTGCATAAATTGTAAAGTAAAAAGTAACCTTAAGAAAGCCGACTCCTCACTTGATTTCGCGATAAATGAAAATCAATGCAATCAAAAGAGGAATTAAAAAATCGCGGCATCGATGTGATAGGCTTATTTAATCCATAATTAGTGCGATGAAAAGGTAACTGAAGAAAGTCGTGATTCCTCAAGGATCGAGCCGGAACCGACATGCCAAAACAAGCCAAGAGAACAGAAGAGTCTATGGACCCCCGAATGCAATCGAAAGCAAAAAGGATCCTTGCGTTACGTCGTCTCTTTTCAAGTATATCCAGGTGCAGGAGTTCAGGTCTATCAACATAAGGAGGCAATATACGGAAGTTATTCCAAGGAAGGCCACGAAGAGCGAACCTAACAAACCTCCGTTGAACAGCCTCAATGTGTCACATAGGGTGGTGACCAGACTGGAGAGGCATATTCCAGAATAGGCCTGACAAAAAAGCAATATAAAAGCTTTGTAATGTAAGGGTCATCAAATTCCGAAACCAAGAGTCATATTAGCCTTGGTGACTATGGGATCAAAATGATCCTCGAAAGAAAATTGGGAATTGAGCCAGACACCTAGGTCTTTAGTCTCTGTAACTCTTGTGGAAGGGAGATCTTTTTCGTGAGAAAAACATGGATATACACTTTTCGATATTTAGGGGTAGGTCATTAATGGCACACCAATTCTGAAAGGCGTCCAAGTCAGAATTTAAAAGTAGGCAATTGCATTGTCAGGCACAGTGCGAAATAACTTATCGTCGTCGACATAACAAAATATATATGAGTGAGACAGGATCGTAGATACGTCTTTGATATAAATTATAAATAAAAATGAGCAGAGGTGGGAGCTCTGCAGTACAACGGAAGTGCTGAAAATAACATCAGACAGAGATGCACGAAAAGAAACCCGCTGAGTGCGGTCAGATAAGTACGAGTGAATCCAATTCACAAAAACTTGTGGAAACCCGAGAATGGTATTTCTGCTTACCACAGAAATACAGAAGTTTGATAATTCCAATAAATTGGTGGTAGTTGATTTACCCCTAACGAAGCCATTTTGAAACGGCTGCAAAAACGGCTTGCAGTGGAAGTATAGAACATCGCAAATATGTGCCTTAAAAATATTGGATATACAACAAAGATTAGCAATTGGTCTCTAGTTCGAGATTTCACACTTATCATCTTTTTTGTGAAGGGGAATAATTAATGAGGTTTTCCAAGCTTTCGGAAAAACCCGCAAAAAGTTGATACATTAAATAAATAACTCAAGGTAGAGATTTTCTTCAAAATCGTAACTTCGTCAAGTAAAAGATCTTTGGATTCGAGAGCAGTCGGTGGAAACCTAGTCAAATGAGAAAGATCCTTAAAGGTATTGTCCCAAAAAGCAGTTTAAAAAAGGTCGGAAAAAAGGTTTACTATTCTCAAGGCCTCATTGCTTTCGCTGTCTCCGAACGACAAAGAAGATGGATAGCCATCAGAATTGCACTTCAAGTTCGTAAGGATGCTTTCATTCTGTTTTCTTCTCTTTTTATGTCTGACCGGGCATAACTTCGTAACGCGTGCACCTATTTGGATAATTCTTTTTCTGTTGGTAGAGTATGTTCCCTGGTTGCTACCACGAGAAAAAAAATGTTGTTTAGGTGGGGGTGGAACCTATCGCGTGGATGTCGATGATTCTTTTTCTGTTGGGTAGAGTATGTTCCTTGATTGAAACCACGAGAAAAAAACTTTAGTGCGATAGAGGTGGGGGTAGGGGGTTGAACCTAATTTTTAAACGCGTGGACCGATTTGGATGGTTCTGTTTTCGTTGAATAGACTAGAAGACACTAAGAAGTGAAAAATAAAATAGTTTTTAAAAAAAAATTTAACCGACTTCACAAAAGGCATACAATTTTTTTAATTTTATATCTATTACGACATTTTGAAGTCGCTGCAAATTAAACAAATAAAACAACTACAGAACCACAATTGAAGATAATACTACCTGAACGTTTCAGGTCACGAGATCATAAGAAAGGACGATTAAGAACTTTTGTTGTAGTTGTTTGGTTTGTTTGATTTGCACCGGCTTCGAAATGTCGTAATAGATATAAAATTAAAAATTATTTAATGTTTCTTAGCGCTTTTTGTGAAGTCGGTTCAACTTTTTTTTTTTAAAACCTATTTTTTATCATATGATTTCAGGAAGTCTCATTTTGATAAATCCCCCTTGTTGGGGTATAAAAATTAAGCGTAGGGACTGGCTAGTCTATTACGCTGCGTTTACCTGCGCGACTATCGTTTGTACAGGTAAAAAATGCAACAGATACATAAAACTATAATACTTTTTTTATGACATTGTGTCTATGAAACTACTAGTAATATTTATGAGGTTAACATATTTCGTACTTACTCTAATACTTACTCTAATATTGCTGAAGTGGAAATTGTGTTCTAACAAAAACCTTTTCTTGAACATGGATATGCGCACTACTATGTTGCTTTCGCGCAAGAAATAGTCGTTTAATTCTAATTATTCTATTGGCGGATGCTTATTTTTTTTACATATGATGTCGCCAAAGCTCAGGGGATGCCCTTTGATGCTTAAGCACAGCCGTGGCATGAAAGGAATTAAGGGTGAGGGAAATGGATTAAGAAGTTGAGTGAAGGAGTCGATGTATGCCCCGTTTGAAAGTTTCGGGCTCATAAGATGAGGGAAAAACAGAAGATGGTAAACTATTCTACATTCGTGTTGTTCTGCTCAGAAAAGACCTGGACCGTATAGGAGTGGGAGCGACTTACAGCTCTTGTATCGGGTGTTGTCAGGGTCTAAAAGGAATCAGGCCAGCAATTTATTAGAATAATGGCCGTGAAAATAGCTATAGAAGAGTGAGAGATATCCGACATTCCATGGATGCTCCAGAGAGTCAATGCTCTCAGAGTTTGTAAGATCGCAAATAAATTTAATAACCTTACGCTGGACTTTATTTAACGCGAACGATGCGGTGTCTCCGGCCCCTGCCCAATTATGGCAATGTGGAATTATATTCGAATCTGGGTCTAATGTGGGACTTGTAGATCAGCGCTAAGTCAGATGGGGTGATATATTTCTTACATCTGTGTAGAAAACCTAAGTATTTAATCGCATTTTGAGCGATTGCAAATACACGTTCGATCCAGCTAAGATTGCTGGATATCTTAATACCCAAGATGTTTAGAGTGGGCGAATTGGATATTTTGACTCCGTCGACTGAAATAGGCTGAGGATGAATTAGGCATTTTTTTGGCACATTAAATAACATTGAATTTTGGACGCATTAAACGAATGCGTTCTCAATTGAGAACTGTAGCATTTCCACGAAAATGCATTACAGAATAAAAAGAATATGCGGAATTAAGGGTGCTATCGTCGACGAAACTATGAATAGGGTTAAGAGTAAGAGATAAAAGAACATTAATAAAAAGAGGAAATAATATGGTGAAAGAGCTGAACCCTGAGGTACACCGGCACTTATTTCGTAGGGATCAAATGTAACTCCGTCAATTACTTGAGGGGTTGAATGGTCTGACACAAAACTCTCCATCCGTTTAGCTAAGTGAAGGTGCAGACCAAAGTTTGCTAGAAGGGCAGCATGCCAGACTCTATCAAAAACTTTTTAAATATCAAGAGCGACGATTTCGATTATCTCGACGTGACAAAAACAAACAATTACGCGTTTCCCTTAATTCTCACTTTTCTGTTTCTGACCATATCGATTCTATCGTGAATAAGGCTAATGCTACCCTGGGCTTCGTGAAGAGATGGCCCGAGGAATTCAACAGCCGATGGCTCACAAAACTATTCTAGTGCACATTTGTTAGATCCATTCTTGAGCCTGGTCTACTCACCTGAAATTCACTCGCATTAACCGCGTTGAGGCTGTTCAACGTAGATTCGTTAGTTTTGCTTTGTGTGACCTTGAAAATTCAACATTTCCTTCAGGTATATCACAGTTAAAGGATCTGCTCATTAATTCTTATTTCTCAGCTAAGAAATTCTTATTTTTTTTATATTATATTTGCTTTGTTTTTTTTATTTTATACTATTTTATTAAAAGTCAGCTACTGTAATTGTTTTCTAGTATTCACACAGAGTTTGGGACGGTGATCTTCATACATACAGGGTGTTTCGGATCTGACGTGCCAAAATAAGTGGGATAATAGATAGATAGACAAATAAAGGTAGGGGGGTGGGGTGGGATGGCAATCTCAACCGTTTGGGAGTTACAGGGTGATTCATAAATTTAAGTTTTTCATGGTATGCACATTACTCTTTTATTTCTATCTCTTGATCTACCCAGCACAGCCAAATCAAACCTAATGACCTTTCCAAAAATGTCAACACTACTGATCTAACCACTACCATTGCACGTACAGTCACTTCCAAAATTAAAAAAAATGGTTTTCAATTACCTAAAATTCAGCATTTTCCCAAATTTTCTCCGAAATTCATGTAATTAGTATGCCCCTCTTTTATTTTTATTGAATTGCCCATCTTATTGCCTTTCCAAAAATGTACAACATGTCTACGTAAAGAAAGTATGTAGAAATTTATACGTAGAAATCCTATCAGAGAATATTATCATTGTTGACAATTTTAGAAAGTCCATTGGGAAAGTAGTTTTCAAGCGTTTGTTTGATGTCGCTGTGTTGGGTTGATCAAAAGATAAAAATAAAAGGGTAATGTGCATACCACGAAACCCCCCTCCCCTGCCACACAATTTTGTATTTGCCTAGTTGAGATCTATCACCCTATCGTCAGATCTGAAACACCATGTATGCTTGCAATTACCAAGGGAATTATGATTGGATTGGAGAACTGAAGCAATCTAGCCAATCCTTCGCAATTTCCTTGGCCGAGGACGAAAATAAACCGAATATAGGTCTGTTTGGAGGATGGTAAGGAGGTTTTGTGTAGTGGGCAAACATTTTAAAGGCTTAGAGGTACGCAACTGTCAGTGTCTTTAGCAGATATTCACCTGAATTCGAGGAGGAAGAAAAAATTGTATGTATGTATTGCTAAAAAATTAACAAAAATTTATAGGCATTAAAATATTTTTTGTTATGTTCTCTCATATAACATTGTATTTCATTTTAGTTTGCTTGCGAATAGTAGATCTAATATAAATTACTGCCACTTAAAAATTTCTTAAAAGTTAAAAACGAATAAATTGTTAACATACACATAATTACAACAATTAAAATAAAATATTTACATTTTACATTTGATATATATTATAATTTTAACATTTTGGAGAAATTTAAGGTCTTCTAGTGGTCGTTGTTGTTTTGGGTGGATTGTAGCCTTTAACGGTGAGTGTTTTTCCCAATAGTGGTTTGAAAAGTCTAATGAATTGCGCATACCTCCGGGCTGAGTTCTAAAATACAAATAAAAGCTTTAAAAATTATATGTACTAAAAAATTATAAAACATATCAGAATCAATTGTTGAAAACCGAATACAATATTACGGAAAAAAATTTTACAAAATATTAGAATGTTCTGAAAAAATGTGTAGTCAACAATAACTTTCGTCAGGCATTTAAAATATGACGGACTAATGCCTAAGTGATTACTTAAATATAATTTTGGTTGAATACTAATGATGCTAAGATCAAGGTTATACAGTCCGAACTGTGAATAAGTAATGTTGTAAGACACATCTGCAGGGGAACGCCTCAAGGCGGAGGTCTGTCTCCTTTTTTGTGGAGGATGGTAATAAACAAAATACTGCTGAAACTCGACCCAGACGGAATCAGAACTGTTGCATATTCCGATGATCTGGCAATCCTGGTATTGGGTAAATTCCTTCCAGGACTTATTATAATTTTTATGAAAAGTGCGTTGAAGAAGGACAGCAGATGGTACAAGAATTGTGAACAATGTTTTATTCTTTACGTTATAGAATAATCTAAAAAGTTCACAAAATAAAATAAAATGAAAACGTTACGCAACTGGA
The DNA here is from genome assembly GCA_964036015.1 of Leptarthrus brevirostris. Taxonomy (NCBI): domain Eukaryota; kingdom Metazoa; phylum Arthropoda; class Insecta; order Diptera; family Asilidae; genus Leptarthrus; species Leptarthrus brevirostris. The sequence goes on from OZ038374.1 coordinate 95,661,418, forward strand.
ACGTTAACTATGAAAGATATATATAGTAGATATGTTATCAAGCCATACACGAATCGAACACATTCGTTCAAAGCAATATTTATTTTATTAGCACGTGCTGAGAAAATATATGAAAAATTACAAAAGCATACGAAAAAATGGAACGATAAGTGCTTTAATTAACTTTTAATGTATTGTTGTCCAAAGAAGCGACGCGGTTGTCGACAGCCTTTTCAAGTTTCTACATATTTAAGCTTACAGGTCATCCTGGTATGGAGCAGAATTAATGATAAATTGTTGAGGCAAATGATTGGTAGATTATAGTTAGTGGTAGCTCCGTGCGCGAAATAAATAGTCTAGCAAGACTTAAACGGATTAATTGCTATGGAATTACCAATTGAAATTAAATTTAAGTTACTGTTCAGTTTTTTGACGTTTGAATGAACATAGCTATCAGGTGCACTAATATATAATTGGCAATCATCAGCGTAAAGGTGGATATGCAAAAGTAAGCCGTTAACACAGAGTCCAAGCAAGAGCGAACCCAAAAGGGAATCCTGTGGAACCCCATAAGCACCGTTGGCGATTGACAATAATGCACCCTCCAATCAGCTATAACTTTAAAAGAAGAAGCTTGACAGCCGAGAAATACATTTAATAGTATTTCGTGGTCAAGACTATCAGATGTCTTAGTGAATTCAAGAAGGGCCAGGTGTCAAATGAAAAAGTCCGAATAAGGTTTGAAAAAGTTCTTTACCTGCTTTTGTTTTGTTGCAGTACCATTGCAAATAAAAAAAAGCAAATTGCTTATTTTCAAAATTTTAGGTTAATATACTTTCATTTTAAAATACAATACTCTCTTCTTTTGCAAAGAATATGTTTTCCCCTTTCATTTGGATTCATGTGTCATAAAATATTACAATTTATTCACCACCCTCGAAATCGTGATGTATTTAATGGGAATGGAAAATTTCTGCATTAGAACTGAAGAAGGATACTATGCCGGTGCACAGGCCACCTCGTCGGGTTCCCTTAAGTCTACAAGAAAGAATAAAAAGTACTTTGAGCTACATTCCAGGCCGTGTCATGGGGTTATTTTAAGGAAATCTGCGCTGTCAGAGTGGTTACTTAATTTGAATATAGTTGAAAAGCACAATAGCTTATTGCGTCTGTGTTTTGAACCAAAAGAGTTGAACTGGAATCGAAAGTTTTAACACTTTATTACTCCCAAATAAGAGGATTTTCCTCTAAATAAAAATTCAAGGGAAGTTACAGTATTTGGTAGACCATTTGGTTCATACTGTTTTAATGTGCTACCATTCGGAGTGAGTGCGAGTCCAGAGAACTTCAAGAAATTAAATGGGAAATATTTTGAAACTTACCGAGTTGTTTAATATATATGTATTAATGATTTCATTGTGGGTGGCAGAAATCTAGAAGAGCATAACAAAATTCTGCAACAAGTTATAGAAAGAGGGCGTCAATTAAAGATTAAGTTAAATCCAGATAAATCTTACTATCAGATGTCTATTTAAAATTTAGCTCACGATTCTCAGAAGGTACAGAAGTAGTAAAAAGTATGGAGGATCCTAAGAATAAGAAGGAGTTAGAAAGAGTAATGAGTACATTAAATTATTTGCGTGAGTTCATTCATCGATTCTCAAAAATAAATGCCCCACTGAGATCATTACGAAACAAAAAAAGATGTGGTGTTTCAGTGGACCCCTTATCATTCAAACGTGTTAAGTTTCCTCAAAGAAACTTTTTGGGTGTTCAAGGTGTTCAAATTGAGAAAGAATTTCTAGGTATCGTGTATGCAGTGGAAAAATTCCACTCCTATATCTACGGGCATAAGGTAGTTATTTAGACTGATCACAGGCCCTTACTTGCGATAGTTAAAAAAACAATAAGTCAAATTCATTTATATAGACTTCAATGAATAGAAAGCTATTGAATTATAATTTAGAACTGAAATACATTAATTAAAATTAATGACCTGTTAACCCAAAACAAACATTTTCGACACTTTATCTTAAAAATTTTGTTTATTTAAAGAGTTTTCTACCTAAAGTGCAATAAAATTATTAGGTACTCAGAGAGTTCTAAGGACGCGGTTTTTCTAATCCTGTGCCATGTTGCACCTTTTTGGAAAGGTTGTAAGATGGGAAATCCAATAAAAATAAAAAACATCTGTACTAATTACATTAATTTCGGAGAAAATTTGGAAAAATGCTGAATTTTAGGTAATCCCAAACCATTTTTTTTCACTTTTGGAAGTGACTGTACGTGCAATGGTGGGAATTAGATCAGTAGTGTTGTCATTTTTGGAAACGACATTATGATAGTTATTTTTCAGCGTTTATTTGATGTGGCTGTGTTGGGTAGATCAAGAGATAAAAATAAAAGAGTAATGTGCAAACCCTTAAAACTGAACTTTATGAATCACCCTGTAACTGCCAAACGGCTAAGATTGCCCCCCCCCCCTCCATACAATTTTTTTTTTGTCTAGTTGAGATCTATCACCCCACTCATTTAGAAACGTCAGATCTGGAACACCCTGTATATCCTGGTCTGCATGTATGCTTTCGCGCAAAACTATTGTGATAAACAAATCAAAACCTACAATATAATGGCAGAGGTGATGCACACTTGCAACATGAATGAAATATTTTTCAAATTTGAAAAAAAATTTCTACGCTGAAGATAATTTGGTATGTTTTGAGGGGCGTTTATGTGTTCCACACCTCTCAGGGATTTCTAAGGAAGTGGTTTTCTAATCATTTCTGCATTTGTCGAGCTTTTTTGGAAAAGTAAGAAGATGGGCAATTCAATAAAAATAAAAGCACGGTTATAAATTACATAATTTTCGGAAAAATTCTTAATTTTAAGTAATCGCAAAATATTTTATTCGCTTTCGCAAGAGACTGTACCTGAAATGGTAGGAGTTAGATCAACACTGTTGATCAAGCTTTGGAATGGTCATGGGAATAGTATTGTAACGTGCACGAGTTAGGCCACGAAAAGGGAAATAGTCAACCGTGTAATGCACATGCCCCAGGTGGCCAGAAATCAAAAGAAGAGAAATGTTAGAAGCGGGACTAATTAAGAAAGACTAAAAAATGTGACTGTGAAATTAAAGTGAAATAGTGCAGCCAATCTGAATATGGGGCGCAAACTGAAGGTTTTACGTATTCAAGACTTGAAGGGGAGTTAAGTAAAGGTTCCCTACCTACAACTGGAAGGAAAGGACTCAGAGGCTTTTGTTTTCGAAGGCAAGCTGGAAGAAGAAGAAGGAAATACTCCAACTATGACAGATCTTCTCAATGCTCTGATGTGTGAGATGAAATCTTCTAAGGAAGAACTAAAAGCATCAATGATTGAACAGAAATCATCAATAGAAACATCAATGGGTGAACAGAAAACGTCATCAGCCGAATTAAAGTCAGCAATGGAAAAACAGAAGACTTCATCAGCCGAGATGAAACCGTCACTGGAAGGTTACGTAAATGAGTTAAAAGTGACGCTGGAAGCCTCCGTAACTGAGGTAAAGGAATCGCTGAAAGAACAAAAGTTATCAGTAGTGGAACTGAAAGCCTCCGTTGAAGAAGTAAAAGCTGAAATAGAAATGTCTGTGCAAAAACAGTTTGAAAATCTAGAAACCAACGTAGAGGAGAAACTGGAAGACATAGAAAGCTCTATGAAGGTAAATCTCGAGTCCCATATGGAAAAGAAAATCAGAAAACTTAAGTCGTATATAGAGAAGAATCTGAAAGAACAGGTGAAAAATGATGTGGACGCAGAGGGTGTCAAAAAGCGGTAAAGGACGAGTTTATCTACGGATGTGACTGTAAACAGGAAACTTCATCCTCCAACTTTTGATGGTCAAACTAACTGGCAGTCGTACAGACTACAGTTCGAGACAGCAGCGGCAGTTAATTTCTGGACTGACCAGGAAAAAGCTACAGCTTCAATCATGCCACTTAGAGGCGCAGCAGCAGAATTGTTACAGATTATACCGGCAGAACTTAGGTATAATTATTTATCTCTAATACAAGCCTTAGAATTGCGGTATGGAAACCAGCACATGCAAGATGTCTACCGTCTACAGCTACGGAGCCGAACACAGAAGCACGGAGAAACGTTGCAGCAGTTACGTGCGGACATAGAAAGGCTCACATATTTGGCTTATCCCACGTTTAGTCAAGATTATGTCAACGAGGTCGCCAGAGAAGCTTTTATCGATTCACTTGCAGATGCTGACCTTTAGCAAGCTGTACGACTGGCCGGAAAGAGCACTAACGCTGAGGTTTTGGCTTAATTTCTGGCTTGGGAGGCAGCAAAATAAGCATACAGAAGACCTATGTACGAAGCAGAAGAAACCAAAATTAAATGGTTAGCGACTCAATAACCAGGTCAACAGCGGCCGTCCTAGATGCTGGACATGCGGCCAGGAAGGTAATCTCCGACGAGATTACAGGAAACAAAGGAGATAAACCCTTCCGGGATATGACACGAGGAAAACTGGTTGTGCAAAATGCAACAGATGGAAGCAAGAAGAATTTGGATTACGGGGAGGTACCGATCGGAACAACGCAGCTAAAGTGCCCTGTCGCAAGTGCAGATACTAGTCCTGCGGTAAAGCAGGTCACCTGCAGGCGATTGCAGAAGGAAGACCCTTGATCACTTGTCAGAGAAGTACCGTCCAATAGAAGGTGCCCGAAGCGATGGAGGAGTTTTGAGAGGTCATCGATGTCGAAGGACTAACGAAGAGCAGCGAATGAAGAAAGAAATGTTAGAAAGCGAAAACGAGTCAAGAACTTGCCGGAAGGAAATGCCGAGTACAAGAACAATTTGGCCATTTGAAACATGGGAATGCATCAGCAGAGAAGGAGTTGGAGATTCATGAATGTAAGCCAATTAACTCTTAAACGGTGGAAGATGATATTGTTCAACTACACCGGAAATTGAAAGAGGCAGAACAATGCAATCAAATTCTGCGTTCTCAGCTGGAGCGGCTTTCGTAACACCCAGCTAGACGATAAGTGTGTAAATATGCGAGCTAAGCGTGAAGAGAGGGCCAACATGAAGGAATTTAAGATAAGCAACCGTAATTCTTTGTTCAAAGAAGAAAAATCTGATGGACAGCTAGAAAAGCAGCTGAGATCTGAGGAGCAGTTGCCACAAGGTACAAAGGCCAAGGAAGGTTTATTAAAACAGAAAAACTACAGAAGGGCCATTGAGGATAAAAGCTGCTCGAAACGAATATTTCTAAGAGGGGGCAGTGCAACCTGCACGAGGTAGGCCACGAAAAGGGAAATAGTCAACCGTGTAATGCGAATGCCCTAGGTGGCCAGAAATCAAAAGAAAGAAATGTCAAACGGGGAAGGTCAAGGACGACTCGGACTCATGGTGAATATGTGAGGTGAAAATGTGTAACGGAAATATCTAGAACTAAGTGGTAGACGTTTTTAGAATTAAGCTAAGTAGTAGAAATAAATAGGGCTAAGAAGCAGCCTGGATAGTTCAGTTGTGACTTAGGCTACGAAGTGTATACATGACATAATGTGAAGGGTTAGTTATATTTTAACCAGTGAAGTGATAAGTGTTGATTATTAAAGTGAAACGTAATATTGTGAAGCAATATTGTCAAGAAAATTGTGCAACGAATAAATGAAGTGAATTGAATAAAAATTGTGAGAATTTGTGGCTGGAAATAAGTGACTTAATTAATCCGTCGAGCCGGAAGAGCCCCATTTATGTTACAGTATTTTTGGCGTTTGTTTGATGTCGCTGCTTTGAGTAGTTCAAAAGATAAAAATAAAATAATGATATCGTAAGAATTGCAAATTCATGAATCTCCCTGCAACTCTAAAATGGTTGGATTGCCCCTACTCCTGCCATACAATTTTTTATTTGGCTAGGTAAGATCTATCACCTAACTTATTTTGGCACACCTTAAGCGAAACACTCTACATGTGTATAATAAACGATACATTAAAAAAAAGCCTAACCTGCTAGATCGATTTCGATAATTATTTACTTTTAATCACACACCTCCTATAACCTTAACCTTAAAATATGTTATTTTTGCATCCTTTTCATGCACATGACAATTCGTCGAAAATTGGTTTATTTTTGACGGTCGAAAAAAATGAAAGAGGTCGAAATGCCGCTTAATGTTGCCATGAATGTATTCATGAACAAGTTGATAAATGACATATGAAAATCGACAAATTTCAGAGATATTTCTGAAAACACCCTCTCAGATCTTTTTGAAATTTTTCTGGTTTGTAGAGTTATGTAAAGAAATATACGGATTTTTTATTTTTTATTTCCGTTGCTGTTTTTTGAAGTTATAGCATTTTGAAAATTCCATGATTTAGCAGTTCGGACAAAATTTAAAAATTCATAGCTTCATAGCTGCAGTAGAAACGTCATTTTAGTCTCATTTTAAGGCTTAAGTTCAATATTTTCCATAAAATATTATTACTACTAGGAGGAAGGTGGCCAAAAGGGTATTAAGGACACAATTTTTGTCCTTAGTCCTTGAATATCTCGAATGAGTCCACTCTGTTGACTTTTATTTTTACATATATTATTTGTCCTATTGATATCTAAAAAATACCAAATTTTCAAAATGGGACGGAAGTGAGATCATAGGTAAACTCTAAATAAATTGTACCGGCTACCACCGGACAGTACATATTTTCCACGAACTCAAATAATTGTAAGCATTATGAAAGTTTTTATTAAAGTTTTATGGTTTGTTAAAACATCAAACTGTTTAAAACTTATAATATAACATAAGTAAGAATAATAATATATCTCACTTAAAAAAATGTATTCTTTACAATCACGGTGCGATACGTTGAAGGCCGCCCCTCGCGTGACTCGTCGGCGATGCTTTTTCTACCGTCTTCGAACGCTTTATACTACTTTTAGAAGGTTACCTGGTTCATAGCATCTTCAACATACACCGTAGTTAATAATTCATACCCTTCTTTTCGGTTCTTCCCAAATTTTACAAAAAATTTCACGTTACAACGTTGTTCTAATGTTTTATTTTCTATTGGATATATTAGGGGAATACCAAACACACCTTACCGGAATCATCACATAAGTCCAATCACTGTACCGGTCAACATAAAACTGATCGTACTACATAGATGGCTAAAAGAATGGGCTACACGTTGGAATGCAGCATTGCTGATTTCAGTAACTGACTTCGCAGGAAATTATGTACGGCGGCCGGCGGACGTCATAATGTGAAATCGTTATTTCTAGTGATGAGTATGAGTTGCCTGCTTGAATCAAGTCATAATATTGCTTACCTAATGTACAAATTATTTGGAAATACAATTAATTAATAATTCGCCGTCTAAATTGATAATTTACTGAATTCAAATTGACACATAAGTACGGTACCATTCAGAGTACAGATGTGGTCGCATGCCGCTTTGCCTTATGGATACCTACTTACGTAAATACCTTATTATTACGGGAAAGCGGTTATAATCTGAACTGAAAATCGGACTTACATAGCAACATTCATAAACCCTAAAAACTTCTTCGCGTGGTCGGGTTTTTCGTTTTATTTTTAAATTGCTTTTTTATTCTTATCTTTTCCGGAAGGGCCGGAAGGGAATTAGGGTAAGGGGAGTGAGCTTGACTCTTGTTTTTGCATTATTGCGAGCTAGACAACAGCCCAGAGACAGAGTGGATTATTTTAATTTTCTTAATAAAAGCTCACGGCTCTCCCTGTGAGCTTTTATTAAGAAAATTTAAATAATCCATGGTCTCGAACCCGGGGCTCATGGCATTGTGGTCGTGCGGCTCAACGCATTGATCCAACTCCGTCTTTGAGTCTAAAGAACGAACTATGAAAAAATAATATTTCTTTAAAGTAGACGGTAGATGGAGAATCCGGCACTCGCGTTCTCTCTTCCCCCCCATCAGCCATCTTCTGAAAACAAATATCTTTTCGTATACTAAACTTTATATCTTCTAAACGAATATAAAATCTGTTATACATAGTATACAGTGCCTTTGTTGTCAGTGGTATAGCAGATTACGCGCTGAACTTTCATAATAAGAACCGTTGAACACAGTTTGTTCTAACAACGAAATACACTGTATTTTGGATTTTACACAGAAATAGCAATCTTAAATTGTAAGGCTATGTGCACTTATTTTATTGAATCGTATAAACTTTTTTTCCATTCAGACGGAATTGAATGAATTGGTTGAATGGCACGATCGCCGCACCATTGTTCCAGCGTTCGAGCGTCGATCTTCCCGTAAGTTTTTTATTTAAATTAAAAAAAAATTACTCTCTTTGGTCTGTTGTCTAGCTCGTAGAAATGCAAAAACAAGACATTCAAGTTCCCTCATTCCTCTTACCCTAATTCCTTTCCGGTTCCGGCTTTGCCTACATCATAAAAAAAAATCCAATACTCCCAGGGATTATGAGAACTAAAGGAAAATTTTCTCCTTTGAGAAATCCGATCGACACAGAATGTAAAATTCTCAAATTTTGAAAAATTGTGTTCGCTGAAATTTCTTTAGGCCAACCAACCCATGCCAATACAAATTTAATAAATAACGTAGATACGTTCAAAAAAAATGGTATAATGCATAGCGACCGTAAAATTATAGTGCCAAAAGCCGAATTAAACGACCTCACAAATGGAAAAGAAGAAGGTCCAATGAGAGGAAATAAGAAAGCTTCGGCATGATAATTACAAATTGCAAAAAATGCATTTTTCAGTTGCGGTAGTCAATAAACTTTATGGTGTGTAACATTCAGGAGATCGCTTCGTTGAAACCAAAGTCAGATTTAAATTAAGGCCAGTAACAAACTTAGCAATCAACTTCTTGCACAATCACAGCCAACCATGGAAGTAGTAATCCCATAATTGTATCTTATCGAAAAATTACCTGAAAAAGATGCGCTAGTGACCTTACCATCATAAAATCTCCAAGAACTTGGGAAACTTTTGTAGCTGTGTTGAAGGATTGACTGAAAAGTTGATCAGGAATATCAACAGAAACCATGTTGCGATCAAAATCAGGTGTATCATCAGTAGTTGTTGTTGTACTGGGAGTTGTTGGCGGGCGTAGTCCTGATGCTTGTGCAGATCCCTGTGCCGATGCCTTGCTGCCCTGCAAATTATAAAAGAAAGGATCGTATAGTTGTTGTGAAGTGATCCAATTTTCAGTAATTTATTTCCGGAAAATCTATTTTTCTTACGAAGAACTATTAAAATCTGTGAATGCACTTTAAGGCATTACCTTGTCTTGCTTACTTCATTTAGATAAATAATTGCAGCCACCGTCTGCAGAGGCTTATGCAAGTAAAAATGGTGTAAGACTACGTTTCGCTCTAGTTACCTTAATCAGCATTCTTCGTGGCTCCAATAGTACGGCTGGAAAAGTGCTGCAGCAACACTTTGTTATAAAAGGGAAGTAAACGATTTTAAATGAAAACAACTTTATTCATTCAAATTTTTATTTTGATACAAATTGTACTATATTCTTTGTAACCATTACATAAAGCTGAAATGGAAAAGGTTTAATTTAATGCTCAGAAAAAAACACAAGTTTTTCTTAATTATTTTACTTTAATTTAAATATTTTTAAAAAAAAACTTTCCTAAATATTTACAAAACAAATAAAACAAATGGACACCATAATACAGTCGAACTTGTTTTCTTCTTAAATAGACCCTTAACTTACAAACATAGGACACTTTAGTATAACATAATATCTGTCGGTAATAAATTTGAAAGATGTATTTTACAGTTATGTTAATTGACTTTTAAATACAATTTCAAAATATGTTTGCCCAAAAACAAAAGTCGGTCTGACCCGAACCATGCGAAATTGGTCAGACATCACAGCCCTGTACCATGTTCAACAGATTTTGATGATTACAAGCTAACGAGAAATGTCAACAGAAAATGACGTTAATATTCAATCTTTGCCTTTTGTGTTGATAACTGAAGAGAAGAGGTTAGTTATGAGAAAAAAACAACAACAATAACAAATAAGTGAGGAATGATAAACGAAAGGCTCCGAAAGTAAAATGAATGGCACTTGTATGATTGATTTTCGCATGATATTGTGAAATCACTGTTGATATTTTGAAATTGTATTTGGGCGCAGATCATTAAAATTTAACACGGTTTTCTTAACGATCCCTAAATAAAATAGCTTCCTAGAGGTCTACTGAAAAATATGGTGAACTATAATTAGTATCCTGCTTCATCTGTGTTGGGTGCTGCCGTTGACGATTGTCCTGAAGACCCTTGTAGGATTGGTCCTGAGAAACGTAGGAAATTCGATACAAATTGTCCTATTCCTGCCTGACCGTCACCGCCTGTTTTTGCTGCACTTAAACTGGTAATCCCTGTCAGTACTCCTGATGTTAGACCAGATAGAGTGGTGCCAAGTGACGCGATTTTTGGTGAGACAATAGCCGTGATGAGGGTTTGCAGATCGTTGATTGGAATCGGTGCGGTGATGTTCAATTGTCGATTTTTCTCGATGTTAGTTTGATCGAATTGGTTGATCAATCGAGTTTTTGTATCGATTATATTATCAATTTTCTGAATAAAGGTAATTAGTATGGGAATATTTATAGGATTAATTTTATTTACAATTTTATAAATAATTTACCAATGTGAAGGGTGTTTTCTAATCAAAATTTAAACTTACACATCTACTTATACTTAATATTGCATCGACGAATCAATTTACTCTGAACTTTTTGTTAAAATTTCTTGCTATGATTTCTGTTTAAGATTATAGTTTTCGTAAAAACATATGTTTACCATGCTTGCTAACAGAATCATGATTAAGCAAATGATATTGGTATAATATGTCTAAACAGAAATACCCTAAGTTATCCATACTTACTTAAATAGAATTTTGAGAAAATCGATTTTGCTTTCGGGCAACAAAAATATTATAAAGTTGGTCCTATATAAAAAAAATGTTAAACGGTTCAATTCATCATTTTGCCGCAGCGGCCCGGCTGGCGCACTATACGATTTAAGTCCTCGTAAAATTTTAAACGGGTTTTTCTCGAAGCCATTTTTTTAAGCTGGAAGAACAGATTACAGGAACACCATTGCATGGGTATATTTTAAATTTTAACAAAATGATCACAATTTCTAATTTAAACTAAACGTGGTTTTATAAACAATTTGCTGTTTATTTTTGACCCAAAAATCGATCCATTACCTACTTCAATAGTGCCCCATTTCTACAAAATTTGATTTAAAAAAATCCTACGTAGTCCCACAGCCAATAGTATATATAGATTAAAAACGTTTTTGTTATTTTTGCGGTTCCGTGCATCAAAACGAAAAAAGGAGCCCTTATAGGATCACTTCGTTGTCCATCTGTCTTGACAGACAGACACTCGCAAATAAATCAAAACCTATTGGGTACTTTCTGTTGACCTGGAATCATGAAATTTGACAAGAAGTTAGGTTGCACAGCACAATTAAAGGAAAAACACCGAAAATCGTTAATTGAATGGAAAAAATATTACATAAACCTTGGTCCGGCTATTTTTTTATTTAATAATATTTCAAAATCAACCCTTAACCTCTTAAAATAAATAAGTAAAATACAAGCGCAACTTGGTTAAAAATACCTGATTTCTGTTTTTATCAAATACTTAAATGAGACGAGCCATCTATTTTAAAAATAATAATTATAATTTATTTCGATTGATATCGTAATATTTTGTATGGTGGTTTAACCCCACCACGGATCCTCTGGCAGGAATAAAAACGATGTAATTGCTTACAATCGGTTAGACAAAATTTAAAGCAAGAACGCACTAAGTCGCCTGGTCGACTGGAGATCGTCGGTTTAATCGCGGAAAGGAATTTGGAGCTAAATAGGAGCATTTGACAAAATTTCAGAGTCTTTGAAACGAGTTCGATAGCTACAACGTGTCTGCATGAGAAAATTGCGCGAATGTTGGTAGACCCAACATTGGTGTCTTCCTTCTCTTATATTTTATTGAGTTACAATAAAAGGCTTTTAATTTTGGAAAATGTTCATGTCATACAGTTTCAATTAAGTATTTGTCTACATCGTTAATGATTTATATAGTAGTTAAACTATCTATTTCCATGACATTGCTGGTAGTTCTTACTTTTCACCTTCATCGTACGGTTATATTAAATATTTACTGAAAGCTCCAATGGAACACTGAAAGCAGTACCTTTGTAACTTCAATACGTCTGAAATTATTGCTTTAGATATTTTGCAGACATTTGATAATCTGGCACGATGCTCTTCTAGCCACACTTCAAGCGCAGACCAAATGACCTCACTTCTTAAAATGGGGGACGCCAGATGCACCCCCCCCCCCCCACCCTCCTGATCCTTCATCGAATTTCATACTTTGTTTAAAGAAATCGATTAGACACGTTAATATATGAAAAATTATTATGCTGCACTGGCACGATGAGGGAAATCAAATATGAATTTATTACGACAAATCAATCCGTAATTTTTACAGTACAGTTAAAGTACTGACTTGATTCCCGGATAAATGTCCTATCTAGTATTGGGGGGACGTCATTAAATGAACGTTTTTTTGTACTGTTAGGTATGTAATTATTGACGAAGGGGTCCAGCCTTCACCACCCACCAAAGATATTATAAGTGATCGAATAACATAAAAATATAATAAAGATAAATATTTTCGATAAAAATGTACTAAACTGGGGGATGGTTAGGTTAGGTTATGTTAAAGTGACTGCATAAAAATACACACCTAGGCCAAAACGGCCTATTGCGACAGCACAACTGAGACTATGCACTCAACCTTATATAACCCCTGAAGAAAGAGGAGAGCCGACATTAAGCTCTTAAAAGTCCGAGCTAGATCTCTGTCATCAGTAGAAACTAGTTATCGGGGAGCCTGCAAGTATTGTAGACTAGAACACACGGTTTCAGCCCTGTCACAAAGCCGGGAACCATTTAGTGCTCCTGATAAACTGAACTCGTTCTCTGACATCAGTAGAACCTAACTCGGTCAACTCTTTGAAAAAGGGGGAGCCCAAAGACCGGTTCCGGCGGTTGACTAGAGCCGGGCAGTTGCAGACGAAGTGAAGTATTGTTACTTCTTCCTAATCACCTTGGCAACTCCTACAGAAGTCATTTGAAGGCGCGTCAAGGCTGTGGGCGTATCTACCTATGAGACAATGGCTCGAAATGACAGCCACGAAAACGCCTATAATATTTAGTCCGAGCAAAGTGACCTCCCTTGACCACTTTAGGTCAAGAATCGGCTGAATCGGCTAGACCTGCAGGGTAATAAAGCAGGTGTTTTTGCTCTGCTATCTAACATTCGCAATCCTGAGGGATACTGGTGTAATCTCCATCTTGCATGTGGCAAGTAGCTTGCCAAGCTGGTGATTTATATTCGAGGTTAAAAGAGTAGTACCGATTCTCGCCAGCTCGTCATTTCTACAGTTACCCGGTACATCACTATGTCCCATCATCTATATAGAACATACGTTCAAACGCTCAACTATGTATGTCGTTGAGAGTTGCACAGCATATAATGACCGTTTTGGAGGTCGTATATAGCCCTGTTATGCCGAAGACTTATTGATAGTAGTCAGAGCTAAGTCTGAAGATAACCTTGGATACTTACTTCAACAAGCAATTGACACAGCAACCTCTGGGGCGCAGGATTGCGGACAGAAGTTAAACTTAGATAAGACAAAACTTTGATGCTTCACAAGAAAACAAAAATTAAGAAAGATGGTTCTATTGGTAATACTAGATTAACTATAAAGAATGAGGCCAAATTTCTGGGTGTGCTGATAGACGGGAAACTAAATTGTGCTAGACACCTGCACGAAGAAAAACAGAGAAAACAGAGCAGTAAGCGCTTTTTCTCCAGACACATAGTAGTCTGGTGGAAAGCAAGGGAGGCCCAATGTACATGCTGTTTAACAGAAGCTACTAGGTCAAAACCGAAAAGAGTTTCTAATCACTACAATTCCATGTTAAACAAGTCGTACGTTTACGCATTAATAAACTGTGGAAAGAAGAGAGAATACAAACCCAAATTGAAAAAATCAACCCAATCAAACAGATATAAGATCAAACGACTGTTTTGGGGAATAGATTGCTGTGATAACAAAACCGGAAATCACAATATGGAGGTAGTCTTCAAAACCTATTTCCCGACAAAAAGTGAGTAGTTCAAAATCCGAGCGTAGCTGTGACTTCGGAGTATCGTGCAAGAAACAAAACCTAAATATAGGGGGCGGAGTAAGATCCTCTACGATAGGAATATGAACATATAGTCAGGCGTCCATCAAATCACAAAATGCACAAAATATGCCGGAAAATTTCCATCAAATCATTAACAAACGCCGCAGTTAAATCGAAAACGATAAAGGGACGCAAACAGGCCCTCATGGAGTTTGGGAGACAAAACGATGTAACCCCAAAACAAATAGCAGTAATGAACTCCAGTCTATGCAGGGGATGAGGGAAAGAAGACAAGACCGTATTGCACTTTCTCGGTCAATGCCCACCCCTAATGCAAAGAAGATTTAGAATCTTAAAACATACTTCTGCGAAGATTTAACAGAATTAAAGAGATAAGGATATTATATTCAAATTATCCAATTCGTTATGGGGATCAGTGGACCTTCGGGCAGACCTTATGAGCAACGATTTTCACGCAATCATAAGAAATAACGCGTGACAAAACAAATTTTTTTAAGCGTTCACGGGCTCAGAAAATTTTTTCTTAGTTAAAAACGGGAGTAAATTTCCTAAAAGATTCTTTCAGAAAGATTTTTTGAGAAAACATTTTTTTTCACCCTCAACAGTAATTTGCAAAATATACAAAAACCGGATTTTTTACATTTTTTGTTTAAATCTACATATTTACAAAAATTGTTGGGGAGACTAATGTTTCCAGGTTGTCTTGTACCCCAAAATAGTCCTGAACATTTCAAATTGATCCATTAAAACGTTTTTCCGTATCGATTGATCAAAATTCTACTAAAGAATTAAAGGAACAAATGTGTTGTTTACGAACATTATTTAACGATGAGTAAAAGATAAATGAAATTCGGGTACGCGAAGGCTAAATCGTCTCAAAAATTAGTCATTATGATTTCTCGACTTTTTTTTACAAATTTTCCAAAATAAAAATTTCGAAAAGTTAAAATGAAAAATTGAATTGAACAAAATAGGGGAGAACAACAACTTATAGACGTTTCTTATAGCTTTGTCCTAAATTAACATACATAAAAGCAGATTTTTTGGTTCCTACCTGTTTGATAAACTGCGCGAAATGGGTAAAGAATATTTTAAAAATTTTGTGAAGTAGTTGGCTAATTGACATTATGGACTTGTGGCTTGAAGGAAAAACAGCTACCAAGCACTAACTGAAGTTCCAAAGATTTTTTGTAACCCGAAACCTTTATGAAGTATGTGATAAGGCTAGTGCATTTGGAAAAGAAAATTTATGAAAGCGATAACTCAGAGCAGATACTAGACAAATAAAAATTCGATAAAATCGAATAAATTAAAAAATTGAGTAAAATTTTATTTGGTTAAAAATTATTTCTAAGTTGAAGAATTATTCGTAAACAAGTATTTGTTAGTTGGTACACCTATGGTTAATTTTTAGCCCCTTATTATCTAATAACTATTTGTTGTTTAATGCTTCTTCGCTCATTTTTATATAAATTGTCTTCAATCGATCCTGCAATTGTTGAAAGTCAGATAATTATTCGTTAATTGATGTCTCGTTATATTTCTTTCTCTTTAGGATAAATAACGTGACATCAACTAAGAAAATATTACTTGATTTTCAGCTAACGCAAAAATTAATGAAAAATTATTATTTGAAATTTAGCTAACTACGATCAACTGAAAAAAATTATTAAATTCTCAACTTATGCGGAATTGAAAAAATTTAGTTTGCTAATAACTTCAAATAAATTTTCTCCACACAAAAAAATGTACCTATTTGAATAAATTGTTGCTACATTTTCTTTGTCACTTGATTAATGATTTATTCGTAACAATGTAGCATTTGTGTCCACCTATTATTGTTACAAATAAATCAACAATATATTTTACAGATACATGGACCCCTTGAGCTTTTGTATCAAACAAAACATAACTTGTGTTGTACGATTGTTCAACATACAAAGACCTCACAAAGTGACACCAATTAGTGTCAGAAGGAATTATTACGGATTATTATGGATTACAGATATTTCCAATTTTGGAATTTGTTTGCACTAAGAATTCGTACCTTACATTTTAAATAAGCTCCTTTTGCCGGCATGGGGATATTTAAGGAAAAATCATTACATTACGTCATGTTGTAACATCATATATGCTTATATTTATGAATCTGAAATATGTTAGGCCCCATTATTTTCTATTAGTTCTATGGCATCAAAAAATTTCTGAAAGTGAAAAATCCAACGTTCGGTGGTGTTTGATATTCTATAGATTCCTCCATTTTTTTTGATCGGTACATTTGGTCTAAGCCTGGTTATCTCATAGGGTGCTCGCATACTTGAATTTTCCCAGTTATTCTATTCTTCACTATGTCATAGAATAAATACTAGAACAGCTGTCTCTATTTACCTGTGGAATTGTGAACGAAATAGTCTGGCAGTGCTGTAGTACATTTGTATTGAAAAATACTTTCCATATGTCAAATAATACTATCTGCCTGTCAAAACTTAGTAACCAAAATTTCTATCTCTCCCTCTTTTGATCGAGTTATTCATATAGGCGGACGCATTTGTTGAGAGATTTGCCATTTAATTATGTACCAGAAAATGTTGTCCGTTTCTTGCTGCAGTAGTGTTATTCATCACCAGTTGTTGCAATCTTGCAGCTTTCCTTATTTTGGTTATTTTACTATTATGCCTTAATTCCATTTTTGTGGTATCTCTTGGTTTTATCATGCTTCTCTTAGCATTGACTTTTGTACTTTGTACTTAGCTTATCCTCTCCTACTGCTTTGTTGATCTTCAGTAGTAGTACTGTAAGAATACTGTCTTGGTTCAAGTTATTATTGTTAATTTTAATATGCACCCTTGGCCTATTACTGTTGTTATTAATATTGCTGCTACGGTTGTTAGCTTCGTTGAAGTATACATGCTATCGTGCTAACTGATTTTCGTTTATTTTTGTTTGTTTCTTCTGTTGTTCTTCTGTATGTTACAATTAAATGTCCTCATGTCGTCTCCGGTTATTTCAGTATCTCTGGCAAGGTTATAGTATTGTTTTTCATTGGCTTTTCTTGCTGCTTTCTTTATTTGTCTAACAACTTCCTCATAGCGATATTTCTTGATTACATTGACGTTTTTCAACATTCTAATAAGCAGCGGTTTACGTTGTTTTATGAAAACCCAAGCGTGGTTCGAGAAACATAACTCCATGTTATCTTGTAATGGGTCCAGTAATGGTTTGGCTGTTTGCTGGGAATATTTCGTGCTATTTAAGTTTCCTGCTGCTTGATTAATTGTCTCTGTGATCAGAATGTATTTCTCTGGTGATGCCGGATTTAAATTGGTTGCTATGACATTAATTGTTTTTGGTATTATTGGTTTAAGACATTATTTTATTTAAACCACATCATGGTTATTGTGAAAATGTCCCATTCTATATCATCAATCTGATACTTTCTTCTTCTGTCTGGTATACATTTGTTGATGGATATTTATAGGTAGATACACTGTGTCTAATCATATCACTTATACGATACGTTTACCATTGCTATTCATTGACTATAAACAATGTTTACGTATATAGCATTGAATGACGATTAAACTTTGTATATAACCGCGAATTTCTCTCTATTCAGATATGGGAAATGTGGAATGATTTTCTTATTGGTACTTTGACCGAGGTATATTAGGATGTTGCTCTTCTAGATTGTAATTTCTCCGCGATTTACACAACTTACTTTGCTGAGTCTTATGAGTCCATCTTTACCTATATAAGCAAATTTTGCTCGTTTTCTAGTTAGGATTTCTCACACTCCATGTTCGTGCTCTGTTTCGTAAGGCTGGTGTTTTTTCCAGTGTTTTCCTCTATCCTGGTGATTTACCTTCAGTAGACTTCTACTGATGGGACGGCAATCTTCCTACTATATGTTCGGTATAGGTTTTTCTTTTAAAGTAAACAAATATTTGGTTCTTGGAAAAGCGCGGGATCTTAGCGAAAGAGAGACTTAAAGCTTGTTAGTCTAATGGTCTCATCGTCTGGCCAGTGAGAATTTGTTTTTTAGCAGTTAAAACTATCAAGATTTCTCTAATAACACAGGCCTGCAAATTTAAACTTTAAATTTCCTCCTTTAATAAAAGTGTTTTTTTGGATGTACTGCTTAAATGTGCTGCTGATTTTAAAAATATTGTTGGTTTTTACTATCACATCAGATTTTTTTTATAATTTTTTTTTTTGTTTAAATTAAATTTTACTTTTTTAATGGAGGGAAAATCTTGTAGGCCTGTGTAATTAATAATCAAGGCAACCTTTATTGGCGTACATCTTCATGCCTTGCCTCCGAAAAGGTGTTATGATATTTTTTAATTTTTTTGAGAAACATTTAAGTAGCAGAAGATATATCGACATTATAGATGGAAGGATTTTGTCCTACTATAATTGTTTTAGTTTCTTAATTGGAGCTACTTAGTTTTACCGTTATATTTAGGCTGCTTTATTATATATTTGCTATTTTTGATTTTTGAGTTAAAAGTTAGTTTTTATATGATCTATTGTTTCACCCCTTTGATTCTCTACTAAGTACTTGATAATAAAACACTTTATATTATGTGATAAATTGTAAACATATTATTGTAAACTTAAAAATGTTCTTTACCTGATTTTGAAAAAAAAAACAAAATCAAATAAGCAACACTATTTACTCAAGGCATTGACTTACGATTAAACTACTATTCTAGTCAAGAAACACGTTTGTTTTCAAAGTTACCTAATTTTACACTTTCATTCTAACATAAATTCCATAATGCATTCGCACACGATTAATTCTAAGGTAAATGCATGCAGAACTAATTACCACTTAAGTTAAACAAGACTGAAACGATTGGACTGGAATATTAATTTCTACGAGTTTTAACTTGTAAACTTATAAGCCTTGAAGTATTGGAATAATAATTTATGGGTTTTTTAACCCGGTTAGGTGTGGTAATTATAATTAGTCTATTTATACAGCTCATTTATGAAAACCAAAAATTACGTTTTACATACTCTCTAGACTTATAAAAATAAATTTATTATCTAACTTCTTTAAAGAATTAATTATAGCAAATTTAATTTTACCTTTTCTTCATAATTATAAAGTTCTTGAACTTAATTTATTTAGATATTAAAAACTACTAGTAAACACCCTTCACTGATTGGAATATTTTTGAATAAGTTCCGGAAATAGTATAATATATTCTAAAAAAGTTTATATACTTACAGTAAATACGAAACCAATTACAGCGTTCTTAGCACCAAATTTGGCATCAGGTAGCTTTCTCTTTTCACGATCAAGACCGCTGTTGGAAGCGTCCTACGAAAGAAAAATATTTTCTTCATTAAAATTGTGGGATTACACATATTTTGATTATTTTTTAAATGGGAAATTAACGTTCCTGTAACAACTTAAAATAAGCAAATTTGCCATATTTTGCAGCATCAAAACATCGAATTTAGTAAACCAACTGCAAGGGGCTGAATTTCGGTCTAACTAATTTTCCTAATTAAACTGATTAGATGGGGAAACTGGGAAAACTTACACCGAAAATTACCGTAAAAATTACTAAACTGAACCGGAGTGATGGGGGAGTCAAACGTAGGCTTATTTGGAGGAATCAAACCGTACTTTCTACAGTACATACAGTTAAAAAAATGTACTCGATTCACGAATAAAATATCTTAGTTATTCTATAAAAATAAAAGTACGCATTATAAGAAATATTTTTTTCTGAATAATAAATTGCACAGGTCTCCAACAAATTATTGATGATTGTGGTCGTGATTTTTGTTGACAGCTGGTGGTTATTTTTGAATTCATTTCGTGCGTAGACACCGAATCCGAGGTCAAAATTTGAACATCTCGTCAGGAATTTGAGATATTTAAAGTTATGTACTTGAAAAATGCATTTTGTGTCCACTTTTGAGGTTATGTTCAGGAATCACAACATGTTTTTGGTCGTTTTTTCTATTTGCTTCATTATATACTACTACGACTATTTTAAATTATGAAATATGTCCCAACATTAGGATATATTTCTTAACTTAAAATGGTCGTGACTTTGCAAAAAAAAAAATCGTAGGTGACCGCTCAAGAGATAATTTTGAAGGGTAAGAGTAGTAGGTATTAAATAATGCAACTTGTAAAAAAATCAAAAAACACGCTTGTGCATTCTGTAGACCACCTCAAAAGTAGAAAAAAACATTTTTCGAGTACATAATATAAAATATCTCACAATCCTGACATGATGGCCCAGTTCGGATTCGGATTATACGCAGCAAATTACTTCGCAAATATCCCCCAGCTGCCCAAAAACAGAATCCTGTAGACCTCAATTATGATATTAAATAATTGATCGGGATTATTTTTTAAAATAGAATTCAATATTAATTTTTAATTAAACTGATCATATATTTGCAGTCGCTCAAAATGCGATGAAGTACTTGGATTTTTACAGAGATGTAAGAAATACTCCATCTGACTTGGAAATTATCTACAAGGCCCACATCCCACATTTGGGTAGGGACCAATCATACCGCGTTGTTTACCTTAAATAAAGTTCAAAGAAAGGCTATAAACTTATTTGCGAAGCCACTATCTCTGAGAACATTCACTCTCTGACAGAGTGTCGGTTGTCTTTCACACTTCTATTCCTTTTTACGCTATTTTTACGGCCATTGTATTAACGAAATTGGTAGCCTAATTCCTTGTGGGCACGATGCAATGCGCGATAGAAGAGCTTCAAGTCGATCCCAACCCTATTCTCTCCAGGGCAAATTTTGTGTCGGAAATTTTACTAAGCGAAACAACATGAATATGGAATAGTTTACCATTTTCTATTTTTCTCCCGTTTCCGACAAGTAAACTTTTAGAGGAGGCATACATATATCATCAGCCCCTTGATGATTGATATTATTAATTCCTTTACCTATGGCCTATGTGCTTTAGCATCATAGACACGTTGAGGTTTAGCATTATGTTAAAAACATATTATTTAAAACTTTGTTTTTTTATGAATAATGGCACTTTATTTGCACAATTATTATAAAGTAAAATTCCTACAAAACTCTAGCTACCCTAAAGAATGTATAAACAATCAAGACAAAAGGACACAATGGTTAACCATCGAAAAGAACATAAAACGTGACACAGTACGTTATTTAAAAATATTAAATAAAAACGAATCTATAACTTGAAGGAAAAAAATAGTAAAAAAAACCTATAAAAAAATACAAGAAATTTTGAAATGCCTCCAAGCGAGTGCCAGCTCTAAGAAAAATTCCTAAAATTTTTGAAAAAAATTCCGAAACCATATCTTGAGCTAAACCTAAAACGAGCGAACAAAATGAACCGAAACCGAAAAATCAAACTTGCACATGATTGTCTGAGTCTTCCCAGAGGGTAGATGCAGCACCGGGCGAAGTTCCTACTTCGGGATCCACTGCTCCCAAGCAAATGCCCTCTCCGTAGAGCCGTTCGCCACTTTTTTGGTCCTCCGGGAGCACTCATCCAAACATGTTCTAAACGATTGCGAGACTCGTCCTTCCCGCAGCACTTGCAATAATACCAAAGCGAAGAGAAGCTTCGAGGACAAGCTGCTACAAGTCTGCGGCCTGTTATTCCCAGTGAAAGACGAGGCTTTTGCTCCGCACCGACGATAAAGGTTACCAGGTGCAGTTGAATGTGTCAGCCTCCGTTGCCAGGAACTCTAGACGTAATCGCCTCTTCAATCTGGCAACGAAATGGTTCTGAAGTGCATGTGTGTGAATCTGTAGGTTAGTGGGCTGTTGCCTAGGCTCGATCCGCATGCAGTACAGATGAATTACCGATTTAGCAAGTGTAAAAATAAAACTAATCAAGCAATTCACCTGGTTATATGTCCTTGGCATCAGTAAAAACGACGTTCTTGTAATGCTGAATGTCGGGCAGATATGCTGGCACATATAGCGAACAAGATTATTAATGTCGCACAAGGTCTGGCATGTGAAGTATCTGTGGAACAGGGTTCCTTCACCACCAAAAACCGTGCAGGCTCTTTGAATTCGTCGATCGATATGTGACAGCTGGTTTGGATGCACGAGGCTGTGATGGAGCAGTTTGAATGCCACATCAAAGTCTCTGTAATTGGACGGATAACTATAGATGATTCTGCTAGTTATGGTCCCCATTACTCCCAAGTCCACCCCAAGATGTGCGCGCCATCTATTAACCCCTAAGGTATCCGTAGGATTTACTCCTACGAAGAGCTCGCGCAGCCTACGTGAAGTGAGTGTACTGAATGTCGTGTGCGGTGGTCGATTCGTTACGAATGCTTTTATCACCTCAGTGCTAGGTTCCATAGTAGAGAGACGACTAAAACGCTCTCGGGCTGTATCCACCAATTCATGTAATTGTGTTGTGTGGGGGTGTATAAGTGTGTTCCCAGAAGCATCAATGATGTCTCCAAGAACTGTGAGTTGTCCTGTATCGGCCGTTACACCTCGAGCATTGCTAAACACCGAATCTACTAACTCAGGGTTCAACCTGATCGGAATTGCTTAGAAATCCCCGTACCCAAGTTCATTCTATCGCAAATGAAATGTTGGTCTTATTCTGCCCCAGGTTGTAATCGTGGAGATCATATCCTGGGACCAGTCATGCGGATATGGTGGGCGAACCGAGAGCAGATAGTAGTGCTCCACTGCGCCGCTGCGAATTTAAGTTATCTCTTTGACAGAACACTCGTTGGAATGCCCGTACCTGAAGACAACGAAATTTCACGACCATGTCTGTTAGACCCAAACCACCCTCCGCTACTGGTCGGCAGAGCGTTCTTTCAGCGGCCCATCGTCTTCCTCCCCAGAAGGCGTCAACGACTTTCGCCTGTAAAAGTTTTACGAAGCCTTCTTCGAAGCACTCTGATTTTAACAGATGCACGATGGACGAGGTAATCAAATAATTGACAACGACTGCACGTCCTTTCAGCGAAAGTGAATGCAGTCTAGTCCGCCACGAATTCACAGCTCCGGAGAGTTTCTTCAGAGCCCCACATATACACCTAAATATTTCAGGCAAGTATTCGTCCATTGTATGCCGAGGGGAGAATCTGTTCGATTCCGCCACCTCCCACACTATAGGCCTTGGCTTTTGCTTAGGTTAACCCTAGCGCCCGCTAATCGCTCATATTGTTCGAAAACCCTACGAGCGACTGGAAATGCATCATCTTTCGTTACAAATATAGACAGGTCGTCCGCATACGCTAGAATAAGTGGCCTTATAGTAGTGTATAAAGCATTCCTGACAACGGGCATCCCTGCCTGATACCCCGACGAAACGGAATAGGAGACAATATATGCCCATTATGCTTTATGAGAATCACTGAATCTCTATACAGACCACTGATGATCTCAATCCATCTGGACGGAAGCCCAAATTTATCGAGCACTCTCAGTAGATACTCATGTGAGACGCTATCAAACGCCTTTTCTTGATCCAAAGAGATCATGGCCATTTGCGAACCAGTTTTTTCATGGTAGGCGAAAAGATGCTTTGCTACGGCGATGTTGTCGTAGATACTACGACCTGGAATGTAGTAGGACTGTGACGGGTGTATTACTGAGGCAATCACTGAGCGAAGTTGAGTTCCAAGTGTTTTGCAAACTATTTTGTAGTCGACATTACACAAAGTAACTGGATCTGAAGATCCCCCTTCTTAGGTATTAGACGCATAACGGATATCCGCCAACTTGAGGGAAATTCGGTATGTCCAACCACTGCAGAATTAGAGACATCCAAAAGGTCCGGAATCAAAAGATTCCTAAAACGAACAAAGAATTCTGGAGTTAGACCATCATAACCAATAAATAATAATAAAATAAAAAAAATTGGTTAAGAGAATAATAGACACATACATGATAGGTTTCCGCAGAGTTATGTCTACAGGTTTCATAAATTTTTTTTGCTACAGTGTTCCTTATACTTTTCGTTGACAGTACTAACTAAACGCTACTTCCGATAATTTTTCCAGTTATTTTGCATCAATAGTTTACAAATATTGCTTCACGATACTCGAGAGAATTCTCGCTACCAGTGCCGGTCTCAACACGATACCGGGACGGGCAGCGAGACCAATATCATTGATAACAGTGCGATACCGAGAGCGAGATTGAGGTGACGAGAGTGGACGAGCTTTTATTATTTCATTGTGGACAATTTTGTTAGTTGTTTCAGCATTTATGTCGCTCCGCTTTGTTAATTGTGTGATTTATGGTGCATATAAGTATACACTGCTCTCCTTAATCGCTTCTTTCTATATTATTTTCTTCTTCAGATATTTGCACTTTATCCCCAATAGCAAACAAGAGCCTTTACTACCTTATTTTGGCGATGGGAATATGAAGAAAATGCATATATACATAGATATATCACTTGTCCTCGCTCCCCGTTATCACACCATACTTCCCTTTTTTTATTTTGACGAGAGCGAGATCGGACCGAGACTGGCCTTTATTTCGCCGAGATCTCGGCGAGAGCAAGATCGTCTTCACATTGACGAGACCAAGACCGAGATGTGCCAAAGTCTCGGTGCCGTGAAGCCCTATTTAGAAATTATGGAATTGCTGCCGTTTTGGTATTGATTTTACAAGCAAATATCTCGTGATTGAAGGATTAAAATCAAAAGGTCCTAAAAGATGAGATCTGTTTACATCCCACTCATTGGGGTAAGAAAAAAAATTTCAGCACACTGAGTATCGAATGATTCGTGTACCATTTGCCCTTACTTGTAGTCTCTTTCTCCTAACCGCTGCTTCATTAACAAAACATTTTTAAAATGGATCCCTTACGTATCCTGATATTTGCCGAAAGCTACAAAGTTTTTTCTATATGGATGACTTAGTATTTAGTATGAAAGATGAAGATAAAGCCCCTGAAGTTTATATGAATGCCCGTGATGTTTTGCAACGTGCCTGTAGTAACTTAAGGAAGTGGAACAGCAAGAGTACTGTGTTTTTTCCAAAATCCAATATGTACATCCTAGCGTGACAGAACTACTGGGTGTAATGTGGTATTGCACTTCAGACAATCTACTCAGTACCGACGACAAATGTAGCAAAATGGATTGTTTTGCAGATTATCGCCCATATATTTGACCCATTAAGTACGCTTGGACCTTTCGTTGTGGTTTTGAAGATTTACAAGTTCTGAAAAGCATTACTGTTCACCGATTAATCTTTCCCTGTTCTAAACAAACGAATATTTAACTACAGATAATTGCAGATGTAAGCTTAGATGCCTATGTGCATATATCAGATCTTCAGAAGGAGTTGGAAACATCAACGTAAGGCACCTTAGTTCAAAAACAGACTTTCGCCTCTCAAATTAACCGGTGTTCGTCTACTGAACTTTCTACAGCAAAACTATAATGTAGTCTTTGATGAAGCAATATTATGGTCCGACCCTGAAATAATCCTCCATTGGATAAACGGAGACATACGAAGATGGCAGCCTTATGTGGCACGTCAGGTAAATTAAATTTTAATCCTAACCAAATGTACTTGATAAAAGCGTGGTCCTGTAGAGCAGAATCCAGCGAGCAGGAATAAATGCAGTTAAATTAGTACAATTATCAGTATCGATATACGGGGCAGCATGGTTATCGAAAAATATTGAAGATTGGCCACAACAGGACTGTAAATACAACGTCTCTTCAGTGCTTACTTGTTTTCTTCTCGGACAGTAAATCTAAATCTAAATCCAACAGATTAGTAAACTTGCTTCTTAAGCCACGGAGTTGAATCGATGGATGAGTGGCAGGATCACCATGTCAAGGTTTCAGGTTTCGAGCATCGGTTCCCCCGTGAGTTTTTAAAATAAAAATTTTAAATATCCACTCCGTCTCTAGGCTGTTGTCTTGCGCGCAGCAAAACAAAAACAAGACATCAATGTTTCCTTACCCTAATTTCCTTCCGATCAAAGCCATGCTGACGCATCATAGGTTTATCCCCTGTGCTTTGGCTATATAAAAAAAAGCTTTGTCAAAGGTGGTGTTCTTCGACATAGACAGGGAGAAAATCTGGGTTATGATGTAGAATTTCCAGTAATATTAAAGAAGAATTGTCACCTGTCAAAATTAATTTTCTCAAACGCCCACGAGCGAGTGATTCATAGAGGGTTAATGTTACTCTTTTGCCTGGAGAGTTTATGAAGGCGGCAACTATTGAAATCACGGAGCGGAACATACCAAACTCCACATATTCCGAACAATAATTTCACTAGACAAACGCCTTAAAGAAGAACCTTCTATCCAACTTTTTGCACTTTTGCCGAAGGTAGGCTGAACTCATCACAACCATTTTAAACATCGGGCATAGACTTTACGGGGCCGCTTTACGTGAAATCATCAGATGGAGCAACGAGTAACAAGGTGTACATTTTATTGTTCACATGTGGGCTGTAGATCTGAAGTTGGTGTCTTACTTGACTAGCGAATCCTGTATACTAAAATAGCAATAAGATGATTTATATCACGAAGAGGCGTTCCTAAAGCTATAATTTCCGATAACGTTCTGATCTTTGAGAGAGTTGCAAAAGGTTTCAAGGTATTAGAAGATATTATTAATTCAATGGAGATGCATGGAATTTCATAGTTGATCGTGCTCGTTTTTGGGCGAATTTAACGAGCGCAGAGTCATGAGTGTTAAAGATGTACTTAGGGTGAAAGTTGGACGATCGACTATTGCATTGTTTATTCGCAAATTTTGTAGTACTGCTTCAGATCAATATTTTAAAGATAGAGACTAAGGACTTACGTTTTGCATTGCAGGGTCACCTTTGCGCGAAACATTTTATAAAACGGTAGAGAACAGACTACCTACGGCAAGTTAGGTCCATACACCATTTAACAAGGCAGCGATCAACAAATGTTTGAAAGGGTGACCTTGCCTTAATACATGATTCATCAGTGCCTGGAGTGCTTTGGAAACTTGCAACGATCGAGATGTCGTTTTCGCGAAGAGACGAAAAAATTTGTGCTTCGAAGGTCGCCTTGCCAATGCATTAAAACTCCGAAGACCTTTTAATGTTCTTTACCCAATGGAAATATCGAATGATTTATTTGTTTTCTACGCAACGGCCGGAAGATGCTTAGGAAAACAACTCATTAAATTGCTATTCTCTTCATTGCATATGTATGCGTACTCTCTTCATGCAGTCCCAATTTGGAAAATACCAGACAGTAGTAAAGTTATCCGGATCGACCGTATCTTCTTAGAAAATAATAAATAAAAAAAAATTAATAATAACATAAAATAATAAATAAAGTATTTAAATTCAATCGAACGACGACTTTTCTTTCTTATTTGCGCCTGTTAGGTATTCCTTTGGTTTTCTCCCGCTGTTCTACTTTTCGATAGATGTTTCTCTGGAAAGTTTTTTTTTTCAAAGTTTCTAAACTGCTACATAACTACACCAAATCGGCTTCAACTGATTTACAATTCTCTGCAACGCCTGAAACTGCAAGATGACATACCGAAAAATAGAGGAATTCTCTCCGTGCATAGATAGATTTAGGTTCGTTTCTGGTCATTACACGTTCTTTTGTGAAACACCTTAATGGAGTCTAATAAAAAAAAGTTTCAATCATTTTATGCTTTCCCGGTCACGAACAGTATGGGTCCCAATTGAAAT
Source organism: Leptarthrus brevirostris (assembly GCA_964036015.1). Taxonomy (NCBI): domain Eukaryota; kingdom Metazoa; phylum Arthropoda; class Insecta; order Diptera; family Asilidae; genus Leptarthrus; species Leptarthrus brevirostris. The sequence goes on from OZ038374.1 coordinate 95,689,349, forward strand.
CCAAATTTATGTAAACAAACGGAAAGTAAAATTTTATCAAGTCTATCGTTTTACGAAAGTTTCATTAACAGTTTGAGCTGTTACTCAGCAATATTCATGCTAACTTTTGAATTGCATAATTTGTCTGACAGCACAAATCACTTGTAAACGCTAAAATAAGTTACTGACGATATTCAAAGCGCTCAGCTAATTTTAGTTGAACTTTCTCCATAGACTGCAAAAAATTCCCTAAAGCCGTGGCGAAAAAATTATAATGGTTATCAAGATTTTAAGCATTTCTTGACAACCTTAAAAAGTAATTTTTCACGACAATACCAAAAAGCCACAATATTTAACTACTAATTGACTGATTACTGTTTTAGCCAAGTGCGCGTGCTCAGTAGCTTAACAAACAACCATTCACTTCACGTAAGCATCAAAGCTTAAGTCATCTTAAAAGCAAGCTAAGTGGTGAGGGTTTTTGCAACAGAAGTTTGTATGTCAATACGTTTGACGAAGATATTCATAAGTTTAATTTTTTTGCATGGCCAATTTGCGAACCCTATTCACGAAAGAAGAAAGTTGCCGCGAAGAAGAGGAAGGCATAATGTAAGTAAGTACTCTTCGGCATTTCGATTACTCCAATTTGCATTTTTTATTTATGAGAGGTGTCCGAAAAATGGCTTTAGATTGGTACTCTTTCGTGTGGGCATTTTGATTTAATGAATTAGAGTGGCTATGCTTCAGTTGCATAACCGAACACCCAAGCAATCATAAGGTGACGCGGTGGCGGAGCATTAACTTGGTATGATTGACCGCAGATAATTTCGAGGTTATCCGGATGGCGTAAATTAACACTTTCGTTGTGAAGGTCAGTGTTTTGTCATCAAAATAAATTATTATTGTACTAGAAACTAGGTTATATCTAGCTGTTTCGGACTTTTTTACAAATTTAAGACTTCATCAGTTTGAGCAATAAAACTGAAATTTCGGATACGTGATTTGCAAAATTTTATATGTAGAATTCACTAAATTATGTAATGGCCTGGCCAGTGACGATTAAAGTGTAATAATCTGTAGAAAAATTTAAGTAAGTATAACTCTATATTACGTCGTCCCAGGCTCAAATCCCACCGACGCCGATACCTCGTTGTTTTCTGCTGACAACAGATTGCGATAAAAAGGTCATGCGGGTTGCATGTCAGTGGCTCGGTATCCACTTTAAATTATAAAGCAACTTGCAATCGTTGTCTCGAATCGGGTGAAGTTCGTCTCCCGTCCCATGCCTCACAAAGGGATACTAGAACTAGAGATAATTCTTGGCATTATATTTGTTATTAGTAATATAGATAAAGGCCTGTCGTACATTAAGTTATTTAGACGGTTATAAATAGATTTCATCAGCCCGACAAAATTAGAAGACACTAAGTGGCATACCTCAAAAAACGCAAATATTTATACTCTGTTTATATATACAATACTATTATACTATGCATACTCTTCGCCAGTAGGTATTAGTGTAAATCAATATACGAAAGCATCTAAGGCATAGATTAAGGTCATTACATTTAAGACCGACAATTATACAGTTACTCTCAAAATTAAGTGTACACTAATGAAAAAACATTTTTACTTAAATGTTATGGTATATATAATAAAAAAAGCCATCGGTTTAGTAAAGCCTATCAATCCAAAGGTACCAGGCTCGAATCCTATCAACGGCGACCCGTGGTTGGCTTCTGTTGATAACAGATTAAGATAAAAAGGCCATGGGGGTTGCAGACGAAATGTCAGTGGTTCGGAATCTAGTTTAAATTTTGAGTCCACTTGCAACCGTTCTCTCGAATCGGATGAAGTTGTTCTCTTCCCCATGTCCCCCAAAGGGTTACGGGAACTACAGAGAGAGAGAGAGAGAGATAATAAAAATTTCTACATTTGCAAAACTTGTTTTGCCAAACAAATGTGCTCCGCAATAAAAGGAACACTTCGCAGTGGAAGTAGCAGTAATACCAAAAGTCTAGTGGTGGTCTTAGCGGGCCATAAGTAACCACGGAAGACCGGGACTTTCTATTAACGAATTTTGTGGTAGCTGCAATGATCCGGAAGAGATCAAGTCAGTTCACTATGTGCTATGTGAATGTCTGTTCAGGCAGTAAAAAGAAAAACGCTACTGTGTAGTTATTTAAGTGCGGAGCTCCGTAAACTGAGTAAAGTTGAGCTAAGATGCAAATTTATATCTTATGTAATCTGAGGAAAGGGAAACAGAGAACCCAGCCAATGGTATAAGTAGCACTGGAGAAAGAAACTTTTGCAATACCCATATAACCTAAACTAACCCACCTAAATTATATTATAACACGTAACAGTAGAAACTAAACAGAAACTAAACATTACAAAACTAAGTAATATTTGAATTTCGTGGAAATCTAAGAATTCATTTAGTGAATTGTACATTTACTACTATAATATATGTAAGATTCCTTTTATCTAAGTTGTGTACTGGAATTTTATATTTTTATTTTATATTGATCCTCCTCGAGCAGCAATGTTGTTACTACTTCCCTGGAGACACAGGAACATCGCTCCGTAGGTCTAAATAAGCAGTTTATTATTAGCTGCGATGCAAATGCGCATAAGACAATTCGGGGTAGCAGTGACTTGAGGAACTTGATACCATATCCCTAGAAACCACGGACGACCTGGAGTTGGGCTCAATACAGCTGCAAAACCTACCCACTCATAGAAGAGTGGTTGACCCATTAAGCACAGAGGCACTACTACAAATGTATCTTATTGGAACATAAAGCTAAACAAACTCAGAGCTCAGACCAGCAAGCTCTTCAATAAGGTCTACGATCTGGTGGCTGGCATTAGTATTTAAAAGCTCTGGCAGAATATAAGAAGAAGCTAAGGAAATCTAAAAGAAGAACTTGGAGGAGTTTCCGTGAACGTATTGATGACTTACCTACCACCGCACGACTCCAAAAAAATTACCTAAAGACCACTTCAACGGCATTGGTTTTCTTTAAAAGGCTAACGGTACCTTAAAGGAAGCTGAAAAGATATACTCACTCCCGGATTTCACAGCAAATGAATATATAGAAACAGGATAAAAAACCTCTCTGGGCGTATCTTCACAATGGGGAGAGGAAGACGGACAATCCATTCATTTAAACCGTACAAATCCCCGGGCGGCGACAATGTCATCCCAGCTCTACTACAACTGAGCTTGGAGGATTTACTGCGAATATTTTATTCCCAATCTATGGAGAAATGTAAAGGTGGCATTCAGATCTAAGAACGAAGGTCGGTCACCTCGCTAACCCACATTGTTCTTACCGCCTTCCTACCTAAAACAATTGAAAAAGTACTTGACCAACACATCAAATGTGGAATCCTGAAAACGAGACTTCTTCACGAACATCAGCATGTGTACCAAGTGGACAATTCTGCAATCACAGCGCTACACTATCTGGTCGAAAGATTAGAAATATTGCTTGTGGAAAGAGAAATAGCTCTTTGTGCCTTCATGAACATTGAATGCCAAGAGCACTATCGAAGCTATCAAGGAAGAAGTTGTTAAAATTTAAATGCAATTGTCAAAAAGTTACAGTTAACCTAGGAGAAGAGTCACTTACTGCTAAGACCATGAAGGGGTGCCCCCACGAAGGTATCCGGTCTTCCTGCCCTGGTCACTTGTATTTAAGGAGCTCCTTACTAAACTGACAAATGCCATTTTTGAAAACCAAGGATATGTAAATGACTTGGCTATCGTAATTCCCTGGTCATTTGTATTTAACGACCTCCTAAATAAACTAACAAATGCCATCTTTGAAAACCAAGGATATATAAATGACTTGGTTATCGTAATCAACTGTAGGTATGATTGAACAATCTCTGAACGAATGTAAAAGTCAAACACTGGCACTGGCAAGGAGGGCAGGTCTTCTTGCCAACCCTATCAAAACAGTTATCATTCCATCTAAAAGGAAAAGGAAGCTGAATTTAATATCTCTGAGTCATGAGGGAATAGAACTAGAATTCTTCAGAGAGGTTAAATACCTAGGGATAACCGTAGACCAACAACTCACCTGGAACCCTTAGCTGGAAGCCGTCCTAAGGAAAGGATCAACAGAATTATGGACATGCGACGGCTATTTGGTAAGACTTGTAGAGTCAAGCTTAAAATGGTCCCATGGTCCTAACAATTCACACACGCAATGCTGTTATGGTCTCCAAAAACGTGCAAAAGACAGCACTGACAGAACTACAACATCTGCAGGAACTTGTACCTCAGCCTTAGAAACGCTTCTAAACCTCCTACTCCTACACTTTCTACTTGTAAGGAAAGATGGAGCTGTTAGTATTAGTAAGCTACATAGGGTAGGCCCATAAAATCTAATAACCCAGCTGGATATGAAAGAATCCTCGAGAAATTCATAGACAACACAGCAGTTAACTCGATGCAGGACGCAATCCCGAAAGGATATAACTTTGAAATACCCTTAGTGTAGTCATATAGGCTCGAGAGTACCCTCGAATCTAACCTAACCTAGGACTGCTTGAATGTACTCAAAAACCAACAGGATTACGTTAGAGTGTGTGGTTGGTCATGCAAGTATTGAAGGAAACGAGATTGTCCCTCACTTATATTGAAAATAATAGCGGTATTTCATCCTTACTTTATTAATCTCTGTCGGAAAGGTATACATAGGATTTTTGTAACTAAAGATTTTTTGAGAACACCCACGTTTACCGGATTTTTTATCAAACCTTGTACTTGTATTATACTGGTAATGTTCTCGAAGGCCTCTATGCATGGGTTTTTATTTTCATTTTAAACTTTTTCTTCGTTCTTTGTGTCACAGCTTCATAAGGTGTAAACCTACTTCTACTAGTTTGCTTAAGAACTTAGTTTGGCTGTCAAGGAAACTGCATTTTTATTAAATTCAGTAAGGCACTCGATAGAATCAGTCATTCAATTGTAATTCCTAAATATGTTGCACACAGTTTTCAATTTTATTCTTGACTTCTACGAATTACACTCAGCGAATACTATTTCGCAAATCTCTGTTTGAGTATACTTATTAAAAATACTTTAGAAATAGAAGTATTTCTAAAGTATTTTATCAAACTAAGGCTGAAGAGCCACCTCGGTCTACTTGTATTTTATGAATTTCTGTTAGACGATATTCACAGTACTTGTGGAGTACCTCAAAATAGCCATCTCGGCCCATTTCCGTTTATTGTTTACATACTGTATCTAACATTCTTAAGAATTCCAAAATCTTTGTTTGTGTTGATGACACTAAAATTTTCGTGATGTAACTTATGAACAGAGTCGTTGGTGGAGTTAGTGAGAACGTATCGGCCTTCGATCCTAGAGGTCACAGGTTCGAACTCAACCGACGGCGACCCATGGCTGCTTTCTACTTTCAACAGATTACGATAGAAAGACCATTGTTGGTTGCAGAGTAAGTGCAGATCTTTTCCCTTCCCATGCGGTTACGGTGCTAGAGAGTCACTATGTTTTCTTTACAATGTAACCGAAAATTCGATAATTAATTTCAAATGTTTCTCCATATCTTAGACTCAAAATTAAAGGACAGTAATCTAGCCAAAAAATGTATTGATTATTTTACCGCACATATTTCCGCGGCCAATTGTGGAAGTGCCACAATAACGCTGAAAAATATCAAATAAGATGATTTTTATGGTTACGAAAAGTTGGACAATTTCATCCACAAATACGATCAAATATAATCGCGAGATTGTAATCGGGGTACACTTTTTTTATACAATATATTGACCTAAAACTTACGAAATATTGAGCTGAAGGAACTAGTTTCACAGCCATAGACTGATCGTAACAAAGGTCAGACATGAAGTGAAGTGAATAAAGACTGTAAGTAATTGTGATTGCAAATGTCTTAATTAATTCACTGAGCCTGAAGAGCCCTAATTCCCAGGACCTTCGGGACTTTTAAGAGGATATTACGGCCGTAAATGTATTCCATTAGGCAATATGATGCTGAATGTAAAGTGCTTCTTTAAGAATACACAGCATATTTATATATTCTAATAACATATGCATATCATTTCATGTAGGATCCGAATAATTGATAAAAGATAGAGGAACGCATTTAAAATTTCAAAACACTCTCACTTAAATTTACAATACTACAATAAAAATAATATCAACAAATGTAAAGTAAAGTAAATTGATATATACTCGTACATAAAAAAGTACTTAGAGGGAGGGTGAAACAGAACCTGAGTTTTTAAGGTTTTACAGATTTAACTTTTTGGTTTAAATCTGAGCCCCTCTTTATTGGAAATAACCCGATTTTAAAGTATTTCTTAAATTTCACTTAAATGTCAAACTAACTGTAGGAAATAGAGACGGAGGGTGAAAACACTTCCTTACTTTAACCTTAAGCACTAAGAAATGCTTAAGAAATGAAAAAAAAACAAAAGAAATTTTTTGAAATTCTAGGTAAATGAGAGATATTTTTGACAAAATATGTTTTTTTACGTTTTTCATAAATATAGGCTATTATTAGTTTTACGATTTATGTAATTTATTCACGTAGATTAGTTCACAATTGCAAGTAGAGTGATTACAAAAATAGTTATAGGAGTTTTGGCTAAAGATCGCATGGAGAAGTATTGAGTGAATAAGAGAAAGGACATCGTACTTATAGCGTACGTAAGGTTCGGTAAAGTTGTATGCCTTCTAAAGACCTGACAACGAAATAGGTAATATTTTGAGAAACATACAGACTACAGGCATACGACAACTCCAAAAACTTTTAAAACGATTTAAATGATAACTTCGAATGCGAAAAGCCTGACAACAAATCAACAAGATTAGAATTTCCGCATATTAATATGGATCGAGAATGAAGTATTGTAACATTCAAACTAGTATGTAATAAATACACTTAGGCGATAATCCTCCTTTTTTAAATAATGGCAATATTCAAACAAATTCTGCCTGAGGTCTGGGGTCTAACGAACTTCACAAATATTACCGAATTTTCCGAGACACATGAAAAAGTTTTTTTTACAACCGTGAAACATCCATGGATAAGCAAAGTAAAGGTAATGAAAAGACATCAGGGAAAACCCATATGGACTCCTACGGATAGGCCTATATGGTTAAAAGTGCCCTGTGGTGCGACCGAGAGTGATATACTTCATTTGAATAGGTTGAGATGGTTGAAAGCACTGCTGACAGGTCATGGTAACCTGGAGTTACCTTACTATTACGCGTATCTATGCATCTCTGGCGGTGATACCTGCAGACTGTGCCTGGAAGAACAGCAGACGTCGACTCATATAATGTGCCTATGCCCTGCTTTAGCATGCAGAAAATTCCATCTGCTAGGAGTTCATCAGATGGATGCCAACATAATATGAGAGGCATGCCCTACGAACATACTTGCACTGACCAAGGAATCGAGGTATGTGGCGACAGTAGGAAGAATTCAGTTGATTCTCGCTATGAGAGACTGGGACGGAACGTGGTCTGTTTTTATAAATCTACGGAGAAATGTTTATTGTGAACAAGAATCGAATACGGGCTATACCGTGTTTTCTAGAAGACTTTCACCTCTCCTACAAAAACGAATTTTCAGGAATAAATTGCAAGAAGTAACAGGGTATCTTTAAGATTAATCTTCGGATATTTTTGAGAAACTATCCTGGAATTTCCCATCTGCTTTATAAAGCCGATATCCTTTTAATTCTTTTAAATACTGTAAAAAGCTGAATTAATGAATTAATTACTGAGAAGTGAGGACATATCGATTTTAATTTAATTAAACAGCTTAAGGTGATTTTTGCTTTTTTTGTGGATCTGAACGTGACTCATTTTATATTTATTACTGAAGATAAGAAAAAATTAAATTTATAACTGCCTTCCCTACAGCTTGTTTTATAACAAGAATATTTCCCTCTCCTTATGCCTTACAAAATAATCAAATGCTCAAAAAATGCGAGTAGCCCCATAATTGCATGGGTGCGAGTATAAAGCATATTATTCAGGAGTTGCTCCAAAATGGTATTCTACTAGAAAAGAATGAACGTCAGCGTTTTAGTTCGGATTTCCAACGCAAAATTTTTAAAATATTTTAAACTTAAGATTGAAGGCCATTCTGGATAAAAATGCACTATACATTAGTTATAGTGAAATTAACTCAGAAGACCAAATTTTAAGGAGCAAAATTTTGTAAATTCCAGTTGCACGAATTTATTTTAATTTTTACACACAAAAATATTCCTTGGAATTTTTCAAATTCAAATTTAATTCACTAAAACCCTCTTTTAAATCAAACTCTTCAATATGAAACTCTCGTTCCCGAAACTCTTTATTGGGCTTGATACAGATTGTAAGTGAACCTACAATTTTGGGCGGATTCAGAAGTAATGGCATTACTTAACACTTTCAATATGTTTAAGTGTGATATGTTGTCATCAGAACATAACTATGCGCCGCTGCCAACAGGATTCAAACCTACGGCACTCATGGTGTAGAACCAGTACGTTATCCTTTACACAACTGACGACGTCTGTTCCACTGAATATTAAAGGAAAATTCTGGCTATGACGTTCAATTATGTATGACCATTGGAAGCTTCAAGTAACTAGCATAATGGCATAGAACATCAGTTGCACACGTTTTATTATTACTACTTTATGAACGGTCAATAATTTTGTAATAAAATAATAACGACCCATTACAAGAGTGCTAAATAATAATAAACTACAAACAATAGATAATTAAATTTTAAATCAAAACATATTTGCAAGGAAATGCTTCAAAAGTTATGGAATAGTTCTCATACACAAATTGGTTAAAATTGCTTCAAAAACAAATTCGAACGACTCGAAATCAAGCTGAAGAAGGTAAAATAAACCTTGCAATGCAACCTTCATTAAGCCCTAAGTTTTATAAAAAAGGGTCTTGAAAAGCCTATTACCTTCGGAATAGATAACTTGTCTACTTGTTTTTATCACATATGTGTCAAAAAAACCAAGTCGTATTGACCTGAGGTCAACTAATATAAAACGAGTCACAAAAAAACTTCCGAAAACAAGTTTCCGGCAAAGCTTGAGCGAGCCAAACTTCAAACTTTCAAACTTCCTGCGGCGTAAAGCACTTCGAGCTGTGACCTACAATCACCAGCCAGTAATGGCTAAATGTTGCATTAAGGTTATTTCAAAATCACAAAAACGTTGTTTTTATCACAAGCTTCAAGATATGGTATGGTCAATAAAAAACCGAGATTGGCTAATTCTGTCAAGTTGTTGCAGCAACTAAATTAATTTGTAATCACTCGTCTTAACGCGCATGCTTTAAAAGTAAAGAACGCGGGTACTTCAAGGCCATCCCGTAGCACAAAAACTACTTAAAAATTTTAATAAAATCATAACATTTAATTTACGAAAGATCGCCAACAGGCACTCAAAATAAGTAGCACTCGAAATGCAAATCACTTTCGATATCGGAGCAAAGTTATGCAACGAGGCGTTCACACCTTTTTACCGCGCTTCTTTCTCACACCTGAAGTGATTAATTGCTATTTCTATATTTAGTTTACCTCTGATTCGATGGGATTAAGATCCAATGACTGGTCGTTAAGTGTTAGTTCGTCTTCCCTTTTGACCCTTATACTTGGCAAAGACAACGCTGTGTGGCACAGGGCTGAAATTACGAAGAGGGTTATGGTCCAACTATAGGCTTGCATTGTACTGGTTGACTAATCAGTAGAAATCCACGGAAGAAGAAAAATCTGCAATGTAGAAAACACAAATTAATCAAGATTCACTTAATATTTTTCAGCGCAAATTATTATAAAATCGAACTGTTATTTACTATATTTATTATCACTATTGTTTTCAGTCCGATACAGTCGCGTGCACATTCGCTAGCAAAATGACCGTAAACGAAAGTCTTTGGCGGTTTAGACTTGCGCGAGTACTCAGGCTAGTGCGAAACGTCAACAAAAACAAAAAGTGAAAGAAAAAAGAGTTTTTTTTGCTTTATGGAAACGAAAGAAAACCTAAAACTGTTGGACACCACCACAAGACTTATATTATCGAATTTTCGTCACTACCAGCAACCACTCTCCCAATGCACTTCAAGTGCCATCTAAGTCTCAAGCTATAACCGCAGAGCGCAAGAGATCTTAAGCCCCCTGAAGATCAATTGTGTTGCAATTACCTATTCTTTGCAACTCTCGGTATGTTTCTCCTCCTGAGCAAGGTAGACCACTTGCCGTTAAGTATCGCTGAGCTTGTGGCAAAAATAATTGGTGGGATCGATATCAATGTAAATCAAGGGGCACTCTCCAGCACCTTGGTTGCTACCAGAAGTCCGAATCGAAGAAGTAAATTCAAAGTGGAGGAGTTTTCTTACCTCTTGCAGTATCTCAGTACTCTCAGGTTATGAAATGACCTATCAATATTCCAGGTAAGTTGTGAAGTCAAAAACCAGAGCTAAATATCTCGCGAGATGAGGTCTTGTCAGCGAATGACTTGGCCGGCTCATTGCGCAGCTTATTTCAATCGTTTGAGTCCAAGTAGGTCAGAGTGGGTAGAATCAGGCACACACTATGTCTCTGGTTGCAATGGCCTATGCAATTTTTGGTCATCTTGTTCATTACTCAAAAGTACTCCGGTGTATTTGAGGAGAAATTAAATTTTTTACGTAGATTTTTGACATTCTAATGTTTTCTCAGATTTATTATGTCAGGTAGTAGTAATTGATTTAACACATCATCTGTTATGGCTTGCGGTTCTCGCATGGTCAATAAAAGCGAAAGTTATTATTCGAATGTATCTTTTTTATAGCAGAACCAATCAAGATGGTAATTAAGATAATTTTGGGTTCATATGATATGGCCCAGTTTAAGATTACGTTCTAGGAAATTTGTTTTATTACTTAAAATTTTTATTGACCACAAATTGATCCAGAATTCGCAATCCCGATATGGTTAGGACAATTAAATGATAATTTAAAAAAAAACTAATATTACCTCTAACTTTATTCCTTTTCTAAGTTAAAGTATTTATTATTTAAATGTAATGTAAGCTATCTATATAAAAGCGAAATAGCACTCATTCATCACTCACGCATTTATCACGTAATCTGTGGAAGTATAAATCCTACATACTCGAAATTTGGCAGGTTTTGCAATTGACGACGTAGGCATCCGCCAAGGAAGGATTCTTTAAGCTCGACGCGACTACTAAAATGGTGAAAGAAAGTGCCAAAGTATGTGTGGGAATTTAGAAATAATTAATGATTGTTTTTTTTGTATCTAGTATGTTACCGCAGTAGTAGTGGGGGCGCAAGTTAACTTCGTAACGCGTGGACCGAATATCAAGATTTTTTTTGTATAGAATATGTTCCCCCATTAATGCCATGTCAAAAAATTTCGGGTAGAGTGGGGTGGGTTCATAATTTATATAATAGTCATACCGATAGATTATTCTTTTGTTTTGTTTAAACTATTGAGTATGTTTCGCCATTGCTACTATGGGAAAAATTTTGGACCCAGGGGTGGGGTGGGGGAGGTTATGCCTATTTTCGTAACGGGTGGTACGATTTTTTATTCTGCTTTCTTGTTAAGAGTATGTTTTCCAATTGGCACCATGCTAAAGATATTCTTAGATGGTGTTGTTGGTTGGTAGTTGAGCCTAATTTCTTACGGCTTAGACCGCTTTAAGTAATTTTTTTTTCTGTTGTATAGAGTAAGTGCATTTATATATGAAAGCGAAATACCACTCACTAATCACGTTATCTCCGGAACTATAAAACCTCTAGACTTGAAATTTAGCAGGTAAGTTCCTTATACGACGTAGAAATTCGAAATTCGACTCCGAGTGTATACAGAAGAATGATTGTACGGAAATTTCGAAATAATTAAATTTGTATTTAAACTTTTGGATAGAAATAAGGAAATGCCTATTTTTACTCATATAGAATATATAGAAGAGTTTAAATTGAATAAAGTGGAACTAGTGCTATATGCAATGCTAAGTAAAACGTTCTTGCTGCAGAAAAATCCAAGCTATGGAAAGTTCGAATTACGATAGTTAGAAAATTATCTATATATCGATATCAATATTATTAGTAAAGAAATATCGACACCATTAAATATCCGCTATGCTAGTATGGAAACATCGGGTATATCATATCGCCATATACATCGATAAGAGCGAAAAAATTTAAAATTCTCTTTTATAAATATTGAAGAATAATTGAGTAAAACTAAAATAAATTATGTGGACAATCACTTTTTTAATTTCAATGTTTTTGAGTAATTTCAAGTTTTTATTGCTAGTCCCATTGAGAAATCTTTATAACAACGTAGGTCGCTAGTCTAGGCCGCCACAGTTATAAGCAGTACAAATGAAAATACTAAAAGAAATACTCTAATTAGGAAACATAGAAAATTTTTTTTATATTGTAGATTTTCTGTAATATTCAGCATTACAATAATGTTGTCTTTGATTTATAAAAATGGGGACGGAGTTGGATCGATACGTTGAGCGGCAAGACCAACATGCCATGGGTCCCGGGTTCGAGACCAGATGACCCCGTGAGCTTTTATTAAGAAATTAAAATAATCCACTCCGTCTCTCGGCTGTTGTCTAGCTCGTAGCAATGCAAAAATAAAACTCAAGTTTCCTCACTTCCCTTACCCTAATTCCCTTCCGGCGAAAACCATGCTAACGCATCAAAGGGTTGTCCCCTAGAATTTGGCCACATCGTATATAAAATAATAAAAAAAAATTGGCGTGTAATTACCATGTACACGGAAGTACACAGAAATACACGGAAAGTACATCAAATTTTTATTAGACTTTCTGGGAGGAAGAGGTGTTTTAATCAGGCTTTTAGTTGCTTCATTAAATAGGGGGGCTGCCCCGCTTCCCCCGGCAGGTTTTTATCTAGAACAGGCTGTGATAAATTATTACCAGTAATATGAATATGGAAGTGACTATTTGAACTTATAGTGTACTTACATGTAGTTCCGTGTATTTCCGTGTACACGGAAATTACGCGGCAATTTGAGAGTGGTAAATAGACAATTTCTTTTATTTAACATAAGAGGATGTACTAAAAGCTAGAAAATAATTTAATTATGGCTTACAGTTTTCCCATTAGGTTGCGTATAAGCATGTATATGTTGTGTAATGAACCTAGCCAGTTGTCGCGCATTTATTTTTTTATAGGTACAAAACAAAGGATAACGTTTCAAGAATTATACTTAACATCTTTTTTTCAATCATTTTTTTAAAAAGCACTCGGGCATAGAGTTGCCTAGCCAGAATGTTGAAACTATCATTTTCAGGTAAAAGAGATATTCCTTCCCGCAACCGGTATAAAACACGTTACACAAAACGTTCACACACTCTTTGCCTATGACTAGTTATCAAAAGTTACGTTTTCTGAAGCCCTGCCCGCATAAAAGAAACCTTATTGAAACAGACAAAAATTGTTTCCGAAACATTTCTTAAATGTTCTAAAAATAATTCAGAACCATGTTTGAAATATTTAATAAACACTGTCTTCTATTTTATTTATTTGGGAACAGCCATATTAACCAATACAGCATTTTCTAACGAGTGAGAAACATTAAAAAGTTTTTGAGTTATTGTTAAATTAAACCACAGTTTCATTGTATATTTCTGAGTGAGAAAGTAAATAAAGTAGTTATCCACATGGCCAAAATCAAAAAGAACTTTTAATAACTAGTTTATGAAGTTTTATTTAAAAAAGTACAATTTCGATAAGCAATTATCCTGAATTATATACCATAAGCAAAGATTACTATTACTACATAAACGGCTTCGAACAAAGTAATGAAAATTGTTTGGTTGCTTTTATATATTTCCCGTATCGGGCAACCCTGCAGTCAGAACTACAAACTTGTTTTCCGGGAGAGTTTGTGGGTAGGAGACAAGTATATTTTTCTTATGTGCATTTACAAATGTCAAATATACTTCACTCATTAAAAGATCAGAATTCAATGACAGTTTGAAAGTTTCTTACGCACACAAGCAATTATCTCAGTCATGTGATTCACATGAATTCTTTTTATTGGTGGTACTTTTTGGTACATTTTTCTCTTCTACAAGATTTGGCGGTACTCTTTTGAGAGAGGGCTGTGATTATCTCCGGATGAGAACAGAATTTTGACAGGAGTAAGTGATTCTCTCAAATAATTTTGACAGGAGTAAATGACCGCACACTACCTGTACTCTTTATTTGCATGTATATTCTTATGACCTTAAAAGCTGCATATATTTCGTTTTACTGTGGTGCCAGTGTTACTTTTGCAAATTAGCTGGGTAATTAAGGGAGCCGGTTATCTAGTAATAAGTAATCTTTGCTATAAGGTTGCAATTTGGGGGCTGCATACTTTCAGAACTGTTTCTAAAATTTCCAGTTCTGACTTTACTTTGAAAGAAGAGAATTAGATAATTGTAGGAATCGCAATATAGGCAATGTAGTTTATAGCTAATATTTTCTTTCAAATTAAATCTTTCAAGGTAGTTTGTATTATCTTTCCCAATTGTTGATTCTATTAAATACATAAGCTTAGATTTAAAGTCGTTAATTAATTAAATCTTTTTATATATGTATATATAAGGTATCGATATTTTAATAAAAAAAAGTTTTTTTTTTTGATATGTCAGTTCCTACGTGGTCGATATTTGATATATTGGTCCTTAAGATATTCTGTAAAACTTATCGATATTCTACTGTAAAGTATCCATAATCCAGATATCGGTATCAGTATCGCCCATCCCTACAGCTTGCTTATGTTAATAATATTTTATTTATTTCATTTACATATCTAAAATTAAGCTTATTGATTACTTGAACATGAATTCTGTGAGATTAAAAAAGTAAAAAAAAAGATTTACCTGTAGCCCGTCAAATTTGGGAAGGGAAATAGAAAGGATGAAAAATAGGTTGGAATGACTTTTCGGATAGAAAACGGTATGGTAAGTCTACTTATATAATATGATAAGGTAGTGGTTATTAAGAAGTGAAAAAGGAAAATAAAAGAAAAAAAACTAAAAGTACAGGAAAATAAAGAACTTAACGAAGAAAAGTTTACGAAAAGAAAACATCTTGCGGGGCTTAATCTTATGTTTATAATTAAACTTGCCTTACAAATTGTACTCCGCGACAAGTTGTTTCTGATACCTAATGTACTGCTTGATGCACGTAGAGAAATAGTGCATCCAAGTTTTCACCATTTATTTATAATTACTTCTTCTTTAGTTATTGTTTTCTTCTCCAACGCCTAAACCAAACTCAGCTAAGATAGAGCAGACAGTCATAAAGTGCATTGAGCCACAGAAGACCGGCTTTGCACTTAAAAATGCATCTCACCTACAACACAGACTATAAATTGAGTAGATATGTGGTGTCTGTTTGATAATTCAATTCCCTATAAAGCCCATGTCGAATGCTTTGTTTTGCTCATTCTGTGATGTCATTTTGCATGAAAGTAATTTTATTTTCCAGTATAGCAGCGGGTCGGTTTATTATTATCTATAGTAACGTAATGTTGTTGTTGTTGTTTGGAAATTACAACTTAGGGAGTGAAAATATACATATATAAATCTGGGAGATCTATTTTTAGCCTTATTATATATAAATTGAAGTAGCAGAGGGTAGGCCCAATAATTTCTTAATGAAATATCTCCACAGTTTTACAACATCTTCATATTTGTAGTGATCCCGCACTTGCGAGCCATAGTACATAATCCCTACAAATACCGTTTTGTACACAAGGACCTTGGAAAAGATAAGTGAGCCTCTAATTGTAACCTTTCTTCTGTGTTTTTTAAAAGAAAGCTTAGGCGTTAAGGTTCGACCTTGTAAGATTTTACCAATTCAATTTCTTCACCCTCGAAAGTCTTTTACCTCGCCTTGAATAAATAAATTCATTCTAGGATTCCATTAACTGCAATAGCTTTGTAGCCCGTCTGTCATTTCTTGTAATATTTCACTCTTATCGGCCATAATAGCAAAATCGTGTGCGTATAGTAGCAATCGTACATGTATTACTTCTACATTATGTGGTAACACTTACTTCAAACCCGTATCTGTATCAAAGCAGTCGATACTACAGCTTCAGTACTTGTATATGTGCTTTTTATTACTTTGATTAGTTTAGTAGAGACCCTACCTTTGAAGCTTGTAGAACAGAGCGATTTTACTGATAGTATTGAAGGCCGCTTTAAAATCTACGAAGAAACAATATACCTTCTTTTCCCATTAACCTAAGACAAACGAATTAAAGTAATGAGATTGAACAAATAGTCAATTGTTGAATAACCCGTCCGGAAACCAACCTGGTACTCGTTCAGAATGTGACGGTGTTGATCCCATGCACTTAATCTTTGAGTCAATACTCCCATACATTTTCAATTTTCCGATGCAGTGTATCGATGTTATCGACAAAAAAATATCGATATTTAGATAATATCGGTACTGTATTTGAAAGTATAGCAAATTGCTCTTGACGGATGTAAACATGTCTTTATATGAATAGGATAGTCCTTTACAGATATGAGCCTTTTACATGAGACCAGCCAACCTGCTCGTTGGGAAGATGATGACCAGGAAAGGGAGGAAGATAAAAGTAACCTGCCTTGTGATTTCCGTCCAAAGCGTTCGTGAACAAGATCTTTGCGTTTATGTAGAAATTAGAAGTAAATTATTAATTTTATTTGACTAAACAGACAAAGAACATAATAAAGTGTTTTAAAAAACATTTCTCTCCAAATCTATCCTAAAAATTTAAGGAAAGATTAGGAAAGATTTCATAATTTGATTGTGTGCGACTGTGCGTAACTGAAAACGAACGCGACTTGTGTAAGGAACAGAAGGAATAGAATACGCCCCGGAATAAACGGAGTAGAAGAAATATGTAAACACAAAGGAATATTCCTGCCAGAAAGTGGAAGTCAGATTAAAGCAATTATTAAATAAAAAATTTTTTTGGGTTTCAGCTCTTCATATTATTTAAAATGAATGTAAAAGGCATAATACAACAATAAATTATGTATTTATTTACAAATATTACTTTCTTTTCCTTCCCTTTTGACACTAACTTGATTGCTGACAGTTTTATTCCGTTTATTACATGTACAACTTCGGTACAAAATTATCACGTTCTGAATGCGCCGGTACTAATAAAAAACTGCGGAACATTAGAAATAGAATATTCTGAACGAATAAAGAAACACATTAGGTGCAATGAATAGAAATACACACAGTAAGGCACTGACAAAGATTACTATTACAAGATAAACGGCTTCGAACAAAGTATTGAAAATTTTTTGGTTGCTTTTATATATTTCTCGCATCGGGCAACCCTGCAGTCAGAACTAAAAATTTGTTTTTCGGGAGAGTTTGTGGGTAGGAGACAAGTTTACTTTTCTTACGTGCATTTACAAATGTCAAATGTACTTCTCTCATTAAAAGATCAGAATGCATTGACAGTTTGAAAGTTTCTTACGCACACAATTAACTATCTCAGTCATGTGATTCACGTGAATTCTTTTTATTGGTGGTATTTTTTGGTACATTTTCTCTTTGACAAGATTCGCTGCAATTCTCTCCGGATGAGAACAGTATTTTGACAGGAGTAAGTTATTCTCTCAAATAATTTTGACAGGAGTAAATGACTGCACACTACCTGTACTCTTTATTTACATGTATATTCTTATGACCTTAAAAGCTGGATGATATATTTCGTTTTACTGTGGTGCCAGTGTTACTTTTTCTAATTAGCTGGGTAATTTAGGGAGCCGGTTATCTAGTAGTAAGTAATCTTTGGCACTGATTTGGCATCGCTACTTACCGCGGTTACATGTCGGATTGAAAACTTGACTTGAGGGTGGACTGACAGTTCAATCTGTGGCGACAGTTTACCTACTTGGGAGATTGATTTCACTTACATTGCTTTAGTTCAAGTCGATCCGACAAATTTTTTGGATTGACTTCAGTCACGCCGACTTGAAGTCGATCCGAGGTTACATGACTTTCAAGTCGACTTGAAGCCGGCTTCAAGTCTGCATGTAACCGTGGTAACTGGGAGGTGTTTAGAATTTCGATACTATCTGAAAAAAAAATCGATTTAAGGATTTATCGGGTGTTGTAAGTATCGATGCAAAATATCGGTATATTGGAAGAAAATTATCGATACTGCGATGTATCGAGGCAGTATCGCCCATCTCTAAGCAGCACCAAATGGTTAATTTTTCTTTAGCTTCTGGATGGCTTTCCAAGAAACCGAAAGTTAGATGTTAATCTAACTATCAGAAACGCCTGTCGTGTAAAGAAATTTTAATATTTCGTTTTTTGCAAGTGTTGTTTTGAATTTTTTCACTCCGATAAAAATTTTACTGCAATATCAATAAAAGAGAGTCCTTTGCAATTTTGCGCATTCTGCGGGTCACCTTTCTTAAGTATCGAAAAAGGTGATTACCTTTTTCAAATTGTTAGGGGCGACACCTTCAATATAAGACGTCATTAGAGTAAGTGATAACGTGTCGGCCAAGCAATCCGGAGGTCTCAGGTTCGAACCCCAGCGACGCGACGGCGACCCAGAGTTGTTTTCTGATAACAACTAATTACGATAAAAGACCATGGGGGTTTGCTTAAAAAATGTCATTGGTTCGGAATCCACTTTAAATTATAGGTCCACTTGTAACCGTTGTTTCGAACTGAGTGAAGTTCATCTGCCGCCTCATTCCCCACAAGGAGTTACGGCAACTAGATGGAGACACCTTCATTATATATGACATTAAAGGCAGTACATAATATTTTCAGAAATCTTACGGATGGATTTTTAAGGAACTCGTAAGTGACTGTGTCTGTTCGCGGGGCTTTTCTACGGACCTCCCTTATATCATTCGGTTTTATTTCTTCATCTAGTAGATTTTACCATATGCGCTTCAGTAAAGCTGAATCTGCTACCGTTACCGGAAAATGTTGAGCAATTTAATAAAAGAGTTTTTCGTAGTTTGTAGCAGTGGTTGTCGAAGCATTACTATTTGAATCGAGGGGTTTTTCCATTAGGAGATGCCTCAATGGAGACTATAATGATTTATATTCCAGTCAGCCACTGTATTTGGGTCGTCTTCATCTCTCACTTCTATATCCTCTATCTCCCTATCTATCGTGTCCCTATATTTTTTCACGTGTTGCCCATTCCAAACATATTTAAGGGATAAAACTAACTTGTTAGTGACATGTGCTTGATGTCCAATTCTTAGGTCTAAACTAATGGGCATATGATCCGAGTGGGGCTTGCTTCAACGTCTAACTTTTAAGATTCTTTCATTTCTTTTTATAACGGACACTTCTATGAATACATTCATTGCAATAGCCTGAACCACAAAAAAAGTTATATAATTAAATTATTTTATTTATGAATAATAATAATTGTTCAGAAAAATTATTAATTAAGGACAATTAATTTTAAATCATACATTCAAACTTATAACAACTACTACAACATCTCCCCTAGCATTAGTGCGGTCGATTCGGTATAATCTGCTTGAAATATTTGCTTCAGCCAAATTTCTCAGACAACAGCTAAATCAATCCTTACACTCATTTTCCTTTTTATCTCTAATACTTTGACAAGTATATTATAAATTATGTAATTTTAGGCGAAATAAATACTGATCAATTTTTCGAATTTATCGATACTTTTCCTATAAATATCGATATATTTCCATCGATACTGTTGGATTTTGATGTCATTATATCGATAAAAAAAATGTTTCGTATATATTTTATTAGTTGGCATCTCGTTAATTCAAAGGTTACTGTAGAAAGTTTCATGAAATTTGAACTTCTATTTTCCTTTACATATTGTCTTCAACTTTTCAAAGCACTGAACTCAAAACTGAGTGTGTATTTCTTTATTTATTCCGTGAAAGGAATATGCTCCGGAATAAAGGGAGTAGACACAATTTGTAAACAGGAATAATCATATAAATCGAAAGCGGAAGTTAGGTTAAAGCAATTATTTCATAAATAATCTTTAACGTTTCAATGCTTTATATTATTTAAAATGAATGCGAAAAAGATATAATACTGTGGTTTTTTTTCCTATTGATCTAGCTTGATTTTAGACACTGGACTGGTCACCAATATCCGACAGAATTATCATCGCCAGATTGCGGAGCAGGGTACCTAACATCTCAATAATTCAATTCTATTTGCTGACCGAATAAACGGATATAACAACTAAGGAGGCCTTCTACGAGCTCCTCGGCGATATCTTTGATAAAGCTCCTAAAGATGATATAAAAATAGTCATGGCATATCTCAACGCTGGGATTGGCTCTAGTAACGTCAGCCTGGAACATGTAATGGGGAAGTTTGGCCTCGGAAACAAAAACGCAGAAACGAGGAGTTGTTTGTTGAATTTTGTAACTCGCGGCAACTTGTCATCTGTGGCTCCTTATTTAAATATAAAAAATGCCGTCTAACATTCTGGGTTTCCCCAGACGGTAGAACTGAGAATCAGATTGACCATAATGATGTTTCGAAAAGCTGAATAAAGTGTCTTTTTGACATAAAGTCTAAAAGTGGCGCTGATATTGAAACCGATCACTATCTTGTAATAGCTAAGTTTCGCGTATGCACATTAGCAGTACAACCACGTATTATATGCCATGGCTCAATGTGCAGAGGCTTAAAACACCGAACATCCGTAGCGCATCTGCCACGGCATTGCGTCAAAAATCTGGCATTGCATCATAATACCGACGGCTCCGTCGACCAAAAATGGGAAAGGGCTAAGGAATGCTTTGTGAGCGAAACACAATACGTGGGAATGTGAACGATTCGCCTATTTGGGGAATCTTCATAATTCGGCTTGTTTTCTATGTATAGGTCTCGGTTTCCCACCCACCCTATGCAGTTCCGCTGGTATTCCATTAATTCCTGTGGCCTTACCGAGGTCCATCCACTTAATTGCATCAACTAATTTCGCTTTTGATCAGCGTTGAACGCGAGTAGGCGAGTGGCAACTTTACGTAGGAAAGGCATCTCAGAAAAAATTATCACTATCTTTAGGGAGCCCAATGTGTAGGATACAAGTGAAAGCTGTTTGAGCTCTTCCAAGTTCTGAACGAAGTGAAACAAGGATACACACTTTCACATTTCTTTTTCTTGATCGTCATTAGTGACGTATTGTGCAGCGCTCTAGATGACTACAAACCGCGAAGAATTAGACAGAATCTTTGTAACCACCTTACGCACCTGGATTTTGCCGACGATGTATCTCGCCTATCCAACAATGAGGGTCATGTAGCTGTAATATCCGAGAACGTCGCAGTGCAGGGCTTAAGATTGATACTGCTAAGACCAAACTTATGAGCTTGGACTCCAGGAGACAAAACGAAGTTTACCTTGAAGAGCAGCGAATAGCAGCAAATAGCACACAATTCCGGATCTTCGAAGCGAACGTAATATCTGTTCTGTTGTGCGGCTGTTCAACATGGAAGTGACCATTGGCCGGAGGTCATTATCAACGAAGACCTAGAAATACGTTCAGGCCACGACTGGATGGGCACCGGTATTCGCAGAATACAGAGAATATTGCAGAAAGTAGCAATGGATAGGCCACACACGAAGAAAAGACCCAAACAACTTCGCTCAATAGTCTGTAGATTGGAACCAGCACGGGAGGCAAGGAAGACACCGAATTGAATAACCCCGCAACACATTGAAAAGATCCGTAGAGAAAGAAGGCATCTCAAGGGATTAAAGGACTTAGAGAAATAGATAATAAGTCACCGATATTTAACGGTATCTATAGTTGCAATGTAATATATTTCAATACTCCACTATCGATATTTTACTGGGGCAGGAGAAAAACTTCACCCGATTAGAGACAACGATTGCAAGTAGCTCTACAATTTAATGTGGGTTCCGAAGTGACGACATTGCTCTGCAACGCACAATGTCTTTTTTCCTCATAATCTGTTGTCAGCGACATTGTTAACTTAAAAACTTCACCTGCTATGCAAGTGCCGAGCATTGACAGGTGCAAGGAGGAAAATGCTGGGGGACTATTTCCTGGAGAAGATACATGTAATCTCAGGAGTAAAGGATAATGAGTTTGTCCAATTCCTTGGAATGGTTTTAGCACAACTTTCCCGCTTCATATGACAGGACCACGACAGACCTTAGAGGTCGTTGTATCAAAACGGCGCGTTAAGTGCTATTTGGAGTGTGTACCACTGGACAGCACTCGCCGCTTGAACCAGCCAACTACATGTAGTTTTCCGAGCGCCAAGGAGGAATAAGCTATTAATATTTTAGGGAGATTTCTACTGTCAAATTTGCAAAAAATCCATTAGTTTTTTTTAAGTTTTTTTAATTTGTGGTTTGTTGGTTGGTTTAGGGGAAAAGTGCTACCCAACTAGACAAGTACTCCAATTAGCACCATACGCGCCGTTTTTGTAAACTCGGTCAACTGATTATCCTAGGTACTAGGTAATATAATAGAATACTAACACGCCGATGAAACTTGAAAATACTGTGTTAGAGCGAACCCAAAGAGTTAAGGAATTGGCCTAACTCCGTAGTTCTTACTCCTGAAATTGTCTGAAGATTCTTTGTAAAGTAATTTTCTAGTGCGCTCCTCTTGGCACCTGCCAAAGCTGTTCGTTTGCACAGAACTTGAAGTACAGTTTATTTTTTGACAGCATCGCCGCTTTTAAATGATATTAATCTGTAAGTTATACCTTAACGAATCTCACCTAAAAATGTCTTTCAAAACTTCGAATTATTTTAGATTCTACGGAGTCATACGTTCGACACCTAATACAGTAGGCCTATTGTATTTATTACTGGAGGAATCCATCTTATATTTCCTCTTCCAGCTTTATTTTTACATTGTTTTATATTTGACCTTGAAATGCGTTAACATTATCACAATCTTCTCAACTATTGCTATATAATACATTACCGAAACTGTTAAATTAGTATCCGTCTCTTATTGTGCGTTGTGAACATTTTTGATTTTTTTTCAAGTCCAGTAAAATAATATTAACTTTTACATAAAATGAATCACTGTACATTTGGCTATAATGGTAATCGTACTGATTAATAATCTGCTGATTATTTTTATTTATGATTTGACAATCCCAATTTATCATCTCCAGTAGCAGCGAAATTGTCAGTGCTATCTATCGGCACTTTCAAAATAAAACTTGTATTATTTTTATACTTTCTTGTATGCAGGGAATCCAGTAAGATTTTATGGCATAATCGATAATCATATCAGCCTGGAATAAACGAAAAGCCGTCGGATGCCTTCAAACGGATTATCAATATCTGTAAACAAGTTCCTTGAAGATCCGCTAGACGTGAAAATGCATGAGAGGAAAAAATCCATATAATCAATGTATTATATCTTATTCTTCAGTGGCCTAGTGGCCAAGTGCTTCAAAGGCCACCGTAAAAATGCAATTGAATAAAGTATAACAGGGGCCTTTGGAACCCCGCCGACATTGGCGTTAGAGATGATACTGGGTTTGCTTCCATTAGACCTATATGTGAAGAGAACTGCTACATCAGCAGCTATTTGCATGGGCCGAAGCGCAAACGGTTAAAGGTCTCGTGATAACATTGGGCACAGGAAAATACTGGAACTTGTTAAAAATAATAAACCGGAAAAAGAAATGCTTGTTGACGGTATAAGCAAAGTAAGGGTAATTGATAGATACCACGAACCGCTCATAAGGGATGGGTCCCTCCCTGAAAACCATCTGACCGACGCTACAATTTTCACCGATGGATCCAAAATTGATGGGAGAGCAGGTACAGGAATCTTCGGTGAGGGCCTAAATTTGAACACCCATCTAATTCTGGGGGCATACACCTCAGTCTTTCAGGCGAAGATGCTGGCTCTGTACTATGCACAGGATTACCTGCTGGAGAGTCGGGTGAGTTGTCATCGTAAAATTAAGTTTTTAATTGTAATTGTACTCAGAACATTTTGTCATACGAGTGCTATTTACGTCCTTTACACGAACTTGAAACATTCATCTTGGTCAAAAAATTAAATTAAATCGTAAACATTTTCGTGACTTTCGACGTGGATTAAACCAACAAATGTGTGCCGATCAACTCGCTTCGACTTTTGGTAATGAAGCACCATCTCGCGCCTCCGTATTTCGCTGGTTTTCCAAATTCCATAGTGGTCGCACTTCACTGTAGGACAAATTTCGTGAAGGTCGTCCTAAATATGTTGTTGTGCCAAAAAATATCGATGTTGTGCGTGAATTCATACTACAAGATCGTCATGTGACATACCGTAAGATAGAGGCATGCTTGGGCATTAGTTCCACTCGCATTCATTTAATATTGGCCGTCAAAAAGATTTGTTGGCGCTCAAAAAAAGGCTCGTATTGATAGGACAAAGAAATGTTGAAAAACTTCAATCGCGGTTCTTCAAAAAACATCGTGACAAGCAAAAAATCAGCAATCTACTGTATGGGTCTTTCAATGCGAGCAAACCCAACAAAATTTGTTCGCGCATGAAACACTACGAAGCAAATGGTCGCCTGTTTTTTTCCGAATAATTAGACATGTCTCCACAGTGAAATTACAGTAACGTAGAACAATTTAATTCTGAATGGTACACCTCCATTTGTTTGCCAGAAGAGTTTGGAAAAATAAAGAAAACCAATCGCAGAAGAGGAATCATTCTCCACCACGACAGTGCAAGCTCAAACACAATGCAAGCTCTTATATTTGAGCATTAAAAACATTAATGACCCAGTAGAAAATGTAAGCAATACCGCATCGGAACTCTCATCGATGAAAGTAAGTCATAATGCCTACTTTCTAGATGAAAGCTTCGATGACTTTAACATTGACATGGCCTAGGAGGGATCGTTAATGCCTACCCTTTCGATTACCTGGTAATGGGTGAATTCAGCAATGGACGAGAACTGATGTAACCACTGATGAAAAGAAGCGTTCGTTTCAATATTTAATTTTCGTATACTTCTAACCACAAAGCCCCCTCTCTACTTCCATTGAGGATTATAAAAGTTAAAATGCCGGGTTTTTTAATCAATTATTTATATAAATTTTATATATTTATTTAACTCGACAAGTTTATCGGATTTAATTCATTCACAGATTTGCCCATTTTTAATTACTCATCGCAGATTACGTTTACTTATACCACTTTTATTCATTTTTTTTTAAACAATATAATAATTATATTAAAACTTTTTTTAATATAATTAAACTTTATACACTCGCTTACACAAGGACAATCACGCTGTAAGGCACGTATTGACTGAATGCACTCTCAATTTTTAAACTGACTAATGCGCATAAAACCTATATCGGCGTGCACAGATTTTCAGAATAATTAGTCACGCTTTACATTGCTGACTTTATGCATGACTCTAGGCTCAAACCTTCATCTATGCCTATTGTGAACATTTTCATATAGGAATACATCGAAGCAAAATGGAATCGGTTCTCACTTTTCCTACTGGGGAGTCATCGGCCGTACAGTCCTGATTTGGCACCCAATGATTTCTTCCTATCCAAAAATAAAATTCGAGGTCAACTTTCTTCGACAGCTGAAGTAGCAGAAATGGAAAAAGTGCTTCGAAAATTGGTTCAAACGCATACAAAAGTGTATTGATCTTCATGGAGAACATTTTGAAAAACAATAAACCCATTTTCGATTATAAATATTAATTTTTACTTGTCTATCTCAAAACTTAAGTAGCAACAATCGTATACGTTAAAATGTAAGACTGGGTTTTTTCATCGTAGAAAAATTGTAAACCGTTCACAGTTGGGAGGGTGGATGTATCCTCCCCACTCTCATACAAATACCAAAGATTTAATCGTGTTTCGAGAAACCTGGCAATAATATAATAAATGTTAGATACGTTCATTTGAAGCAACAGATAGTACGTAAAAAATTTAAGACAATCATAGGTTGCAGTTTTTTTGAACTACAGCCAAAAATTGTTGCTATTATAAAATTGCTGTACATTTAATCTATATTTCAGTTTCAGCTAATGCACTGCTGTTTTCTTTGGAAACCTCAAGTTAATATCTCAAAAAGTTTTAGAGATGGTGCAGCAAAACCGTTGAAAAAATCTAACTTCAAGAAGTTCACGCTTCAAACGTGTTAGTATAACCGACCTATCGCAAAACAACTGTAAGGCTTTAAAGATTGCCATAATGTTTTGAGTTATTTTTCAAAAAACCCGAAAAAATTTTTAAGCACTTCACCATCCGAGGATACTAAAAGACCAAAACGAATGTGGTACGATATCCTAATCTTTGTGGTCGCCCTAAAGTTTAGTCTTGATGTATATTGTAATTGATTCCGGGCGCGCCCCGTTAAAAGCTTTAGGGATCCTAAAATAACTTTAGCCGTTCTTGATCTACATACTCTCATTAGATAAAAGATCTGTAAACTTTAATCATAACTAACATGAGATATTTCATTCTTCTGTAAAAAAGAAAGATGTTTTTCAAGTTTTAATATCAAATAACTGTGAATGACCCTATAGGCATTATTTCATCATCTATTGCAAAAAACCATATTCGTTCAGGGTAATCTGTGCATTCACATTTTGCTCACTTCAAAACTTCAAGCTGCTCTGATATGATTCCGGTTTTCATAAGATTCCATAAATATCTACAACTGCAGATTAATAACTGAGTGCACCAACGCATCTTTTAGCGGATTACAGATTTACTGTTTCAATGACGCAGATCACGCGACTTTTTGAATTTTCCGTGAATCACTTCGAGCGAAAAGAAATTTTGTCACCGATCTCAATATGTAGAATGACGATTGTGATAAAATAATTAATCGTTGTATTGCGGTCAAGGAGGCTGCAATCATTTGCATCACTCGGCGATTTTCTCAAAGTTGTCGAACGAGTTGGGCGGCACCAGATAGTGAGACACAAGTCTTTAACAGTTAAAAGGGGCAACATTGAACTCATTTCCCTTTCTTACGCACCTCTTATCATTGGCGGTTTCTCCCAAGAAAAAAAAAACCCGTAGCCAAGAGGTGAAGGTCGTTGAGTGCCAAAGCGTGTTACTTTGTAAGATCTATAATCCTGAAAACATTTGTTTAAGCTACACTACTCTACTCGACAAACTTGACTTAATTGCTATTAATTATGGCCTCAATGATTTCTAGATGCTAAAACTGCTTTGTCTTATCGGTGAGAACGAAGAATGGCCCCAAACTGAGTTTATTAACAAGAACATTGCTGACTACCATGCAACCTTGTTTTTATTTGAATAAGTAGGTAAATGCACTGTTCATGGGGTTAAACATTAAAGCCGCACATATTTCATAACTACTATTTATTTTATGGTCGTGAAGCCAAAAAAAAACGGTCTACCAGTGAATGAAGTAAAAATCTAAAATTTATAGCTAATTGCCACAACTCAGGTGAGAGCCCAGGAATTGCAAGTATTATAAAACTTGAGAACATTTTTTTGGCGCGAGTTCCTCAAAAAAAGTTTTCTTGTGCCAGTTTTAAGAAAATGCTGTGGTGATCGACTACTTTAGTTATTAATAAAATCAAAACAAAAGTATTAGTAGATGAAGGCCATGGTTTACAAACCAAGACGCTGTTTAAAAAATGTATGAAGTGATTATCAATCTACAGCTATTTTCAATTAAAATATAGATATACATATGTCTTTTTGCTGTATGACCACTATGTGACCAGTTATGTGACAATTTTTTTTTAATCAGACGTTTGGTATTCTTTTGAATTTCTCCGTAATTAATTAATTATAATTTATATGTACAGAAAATAATTTTATGTTTAATAAATTCTGGAATATTATTGGATTTTCAATTAAAAGCCATTTACTCAGATACATTGTATGCAGATGTAATTACATTAGCTTAATTACGAATTCAATAAATTTTTTTTAAGGAAAAAGTCAGGGAAGTTAAAACAATGACTTTATTCTGGCCGGAAGTAAGATACATACTAAGTTCGGCTCCCCACACTTGGAGTAAAATATTTAGCATAACTTACATTAATTATAAAAATATTTCCACTAATTTTCCGTTTCTTCGTTGTGAGGTAGCCTTGACCAACTTTCCACATTTTTGTAGCAAAGGGGATTTGCTTTAGTTCTCTTATAAATTTGTTAATTTGTTCGCAGTTTTACATAATTTTTAAACGACTTTCAAAACATTTAGTATGACCGAGCATAACTTAGTAACGCTTGGGCTGATTTGGATGATTCTTTTTTTAAGTATAGAATATATTTGCGAATTTATGGTGTGTGAGAAAAAAGATAGTCTAGTACAGGGCTTCCCAAGCATTTTGTACTAAATCGCATATTATAAAATACTGATATGGCGGCGGGCATCTATTTTTGAAGCCAAATTTATAGTTGTATATAGCATAGCCGTTTTGCTTGTTTAATTTGCACCGACTTCCAAATGTTATCTAGGTGTTGAATTAACAAATGCACTTCCTGCCCATACTACCCAAACCCCAGCCATGGTAAAGTTGGATGCATTTAACAGGTTAAGATGACAGAAACTTCCCCCACTCAAAGAGGTCAACTGTCTGTCAGCTGCCATCCCTTCAAAATCACCATATAAGTGTGCTATCTTTTCGATAAGGTTTGTCTGGCAAATTTCAGTCAAATTCCGCCGCTACAAATCACGGTAGGAACTTGAAAAATCTTCCTCCCCAAAAGTGGAAGAATTCCTCAGCTGGTTGAGGCAAAAATTTGACTTTATCGCTGGTAGAAACCAGATAAAGAATTTTTCACGTGATTCGGGAGTGTACTCAATAGACGTCCATAAATCTGGCTAAAACCCATAACCCAAGAGAAGTCACCTCCTAGGAAAGTCACCCCCCCCCCCCGGCAAATATAAGGAAGGACCTTATTTAAATTACTGAACCTGATAGGAGCGTCAGCTACAGTTGTGGGGTTACTGTAACAATAGTCCAGTTTAGCCCGACAATCAGGTAGGTTTGCGCTGTCCAAGTCAAAAAAGAATTCGTCTTTTTTACTCGTAAATTTATTTTAGGAAACTTTCTCGTGCCTGCAATCAAAAAATAAATAAATAAAAATTATATAAAAAAATCCGACTACGATAGCCCATATGGGCCCCAACGAACTTCACCAAAAGAGATCGTCCATCAACCAGAAGTACTGGGTAATTTGATTGTCGGGTTCGGCTGCAAAATTTGTTGCTTCAGCAGGGACTCCCAAATTAGGGC
Organism: Leptarthrus brevirostris; assembly: GCA_964036015.1. NCBI lineage: Eukaryota > Metazoa > Arthropoda > Insecta > Diptera > Asilidae > Leptarthrus > Leptarthrus brevirostris. Next base: position 95,718,659 of record OZ038374.1, read on the forward strand.
CGTCTGTCTGGCATAAAAGAATAAAGGGAAAAGAGGTTAGTGACAACTTTGTTCCAAAAAAATATACACCTGATACTCGGTAGCGACAAACCACAAGTAAAAGAAGATTGATTTCCTCAGAAGGGATAGCGGGACACACGTTGTATTACCAATCAATTATACATTTTTCAGTGAGTGATATTAGGGAAAGAGGGAAATGAATCTTGCAATTTGTTTTTAGGTTTTAACTAATACATTTTCCTTAGTTAATTAGAAAAAACATTTATGAATTAGTCAATAGCTTCCCTGTTGATCAGTTAATTGTCAAATTTTCATAATTATTTTCAAAATTCATCTTAAATATTGGTTGGGTTGGCTTGAATTAACGCCATCAAGCTTATGTGCATTAATAATTTTTTTTTGGTATCGTTTTTGAGTAACTAAACATATGGTTTCGTAAATTCATATCGTTATAGAAAAATTTGTTTGTTAGAGCACGGATAAATTACTGATGCAGAAGTTTTTGTTAAAGACCTTATAGTTTTATTATGCTCTGACCTATGGTTTGTTCTTCGAGAATTAATTGCTTGTCGTTTGTTGAAGGTATACCCCTGCTAATTAATGTCGATGCGTCTCCACAACGAAATAAAAAGCTTTTTGTCTCAGGGATTGACAAGGAATTTTTTTTTTAATTAAATGAATTTGTATCGTATTTCACTATTCCGGGGTTGATTTCCTCTTCCATGAAAATTAATACATGGTAGTTTACTTAGTAAGATGGTATTTTAACTGAAGGAAAGATACCCTAAGGCAAAGATAAAGCCTAACGATAACGATCAAATTTATGCTGTTTAGGGATAAGAATTAATCATAATGAATAGAATTCTAATTCAGGTGCTTTTTCATTGCATGAAGATGGGTAGACGCGCATATGAGGTTTATTGAAAGAGTATAGCGCTTCAGTTATTTTAAGGCAGCTTAGGTATAGGTCGAGTAGATACACTTTTTTTTGTTATTGACAATCAATGATTAAAGAAAATAATAAACAATCGTTCCGAATAAGATAATTTAATTTTGTCTTTTAATTTCAGCAACCTCAGAGGCATCATCCTTGTCTGATTCGCTGCATCCCTTCTTCCTTATCCCTCATGTGTTGATTTTATTTTATTTAACTTTTTTCTGCATTCGTTGTAGGTTGGGCCTACAGCTTAGCCAGGTGTAGGAAATGAGGTGGGTTCGAGCTTGAACTATCATTTTAGGGGGTAAATTTTCGTTTGATATTTCAGGATGGTTCAATGCGGCTAAGAGTAACAGGTGACACCAGGCCTGTTGCCCGACCTTCTATCTGTCTTTCGTTTTCTATTCATTTCGTGGCAGACCTGAAAGAAGGATTCCACAACCTTCTTTCGCCACAAGCCCGCGAATACTGTTGTGGTGTGTGATTGATGTGCAAGAATCTAGACCCCAAACTGACGAGCTATGCACGTGTTGCCAGCTAGGCGTGCCACCTGGACGTCAATTTACGTTGCTCAAACCGCGCACAAATTACAACACATAAAATTATATTAAATTTACTATATCTATAATATTCCAAATTCATATAAAAGGTATTGTTAATTTTGCGGCAAACTATCGCGGTCTTTTTCTCATGGAAGCGATAATAAATATATTTTAAAGAACAATTATAAAAATAATAACACTATTGTCTACCACACATTATATATTCGTTAAACAGGACGAGCTTTCAAAGAACGAATAAATGAACACTTCAGTTCTCTATAAAACAATAATTTGAAATCTAATTATACCAAGCATCTCTTGGAATGTAAACATATCCCTGACTCTACTCCAAAAATGTGACAATGGTAAGAAATTGAACTTGCTTGAGTCTTGAATATGCAAACCATTGCAAGTGTTACTTGCAATAAAAAAATGTACTGATGATAGCCGAAGACTTAAACTGGTCTACACTCCGTGGTATATGTATTCTTTTTCAAAAAAGTAAGTGTGGTAGATAATAGTGTTATTTTTTTTATGTTTGTTCTTTATGATGGCTTACCAGACAATCTCCATTACGAAGATTGAGGCAATAAAAATATTTACTGCCATCTTATGCAATAGATTATCGACTTAGAAAAGGCAACATAAAGTTCTATCTGAATACCAGGCTGGTTTTCGTCCTAGTTATTCGACTGTATTTAAATAAAAGACAAATTTATTCTGTATTCTTTGTCGACTTTAAATCGGCATTTCACACTGTATATCGGAGCTCACTATTCTTTAAATTGTACGAATGTGACATACCTAGTAAATTGATTCGAGTTCTTCAGGAACTTTACAAGGATACAAAGGCTCAAGTATGGAATGGGGTGAATTTGTCCAATAATATTGACACGACCTGCGATGTCAAACAAGGATGTATATTAAGTCCATTACTCCTCGCTTTGTTTGTTAATGACATAGAAAACCAATTGAAAACGAGAATGATAATTCAGAGTATTCATGTCAAAATCCTTCTATATGCCGATGAAATTGTTGTTATTTCAGATGATCCTAGTAGATTCTTCAAGTTAATTTAGGGAAACCTAAAATAATGATCTTTCAAAAGGGGGGGGGGTGTCCGTAAGCAATCAGAATACTAGTTATTCGATAAAGAACCTGTTCAGGTGGTAAGGAAGTATGTGTATAGTTTTGACCCCCATGCTTTGATTTGGAGAACATCTTAAGCAGCGCTTGCAAACAGCATTCTGCAATGATGATGCGCGTGCGATGTTTGGTTTGCCAAAAAAATATTATCCCGGTAATGAAGTATCCATCTAGTAACCGTGATATTTTTCCATAGAATATCTTTGGGGCAAAAGGAAAGGGGAATTGAGAAGAATTCCGGCAAGAAATGTTACTGAGCTAAAGGAAAAGTTGCAGGGAATTTTAAATGCAATGAGCCAGAGTCATCAGATGTGGTGATTTTTCGAAAATTGGCTATTTTTCATCAATCCTGGCAACAACAAAAAGTGAAAATGACGATGGCGATTTTTCAAGTATTTTGGGCGATTTTAAAAAAAATACTATCCCAAAGAAAATTTTTACTCCTATTTGTGGAAGGTAAAACAAGTGCTTTTACTTTTCAGTTTTAAATAAATGACTTCCACCAATTGTGTACTGAAAGGAAACTTTCTGATTAATTAATTTGAGTTTAATATCTTTAAATTGTTGATTTTTATAATATTCTCTGATAGGATTTCTACGTATAAGTTTCTACATACTTTACTTTTTGGGAAATATAATTAAAATAGAATAGAGGTGTGCTAATTACATTAATTTCGGAGAAAATTTGGTAAAATGCTGAATTTGAGGTAATCGCAAACCATTTTCTTCCTTTTTGGAAGTGACTGTACCTGCAATGGTAGGAGTTAGATGAACTTTGTTAACAATTTTGGAAAGGTCATTGATAAAGTAGTTTTTTAGCGTTTGTTTAATGTCGCTGTGTTTGGTAGATCGAAAGATAAAAATAAAATAGTTATCTGCATACCATGAAAAACTGAAATTTAGGAGTCACCCTGTAATTTCCACACAGGTTAAATTGCCCGCCACCCTGACTTACAATCTTTTGTTTGCCTACGTAAGATCTATTACCCCACTCATTTTGGCACGTCAGATCTGAAACACCCTGTATAGTATTGCGTTTTTTTTTTGCAGAGAAATCTAGAGAAACTAAAAAGTAAGTATCCTAAACGAGTTTCAGAATTTACTATTATACAGGTTTACACTGATGAATGTTGAAAATGTAAAGTTTGGACAATGGAAACATTATAAATATAAATTTAGTTTTGTTGTCGTGTCATCTCAAATCCTAATTCTCGCAGGCAGCACAAATAACTTTTTACCGAACTCCGAACTGATGCAATCTGATACAGCCGACAGCAAAAGGTTTTTGCAGTCGTCTCTGCGGTTCCTATAAGATGCGTGCATGCATTATTAAATGCGAAATGTTCGTTCGATTTAATCTTCTGCTCACACCTCTTTATATGTACTTCTTTTGTGCCCAGTAGGAGGTAGAAGTATTTGACTGCTAGCACTGTCTTATTCCTAGCCTACTGCAAAGCACTAGAAAGTTTTGTGTTAATATGAAGAGGAATAGATTTAGAGAGATATCCTATTATCCTCATTTTAGAGAATCCTCAAGCCGAGTTGTTCGATCTCTAGGACTTGGTGCAACCGACTTAAATTCACATGTCTACGCCGAACTTGAGCCCTATGCAAAGAAGGTTGCAGAATGCATTGATATGTTCGGCCACTCGTTAGAAGGACTTTTAATAAAGTGCAATAAAGACATTCTAAACCAACAATATGTCTTGAAACGCCTTGCCGATGCTGCAACTAAATAAAATCTTCCAACCAAGGACCACGAACTGGCTCTAGCAAAAACACGGTGCATAAAAGTACTTAATGGATTAGGTTGCTTAAAAAATAAATTAATATATTTACATTTTTAGATCTGGCTCGTAAAAGCTTAAGGGCTACCAGTAACAACAATCACTTGGAACTTTTCAAGAGAATGGCTGAAATTTCGGCCGGGGTTACTGAAATTGTATTTTTTTTTGTATTTTTTGTTCAAAATTTAAATTCAGATTTATATACACAATAATAAAACAAACTATTTTCGTAAAAATTTTGTTTAGGATGTTACCAAAGCTTAGGGGACAACCCTTTGATGAGTTAGAATGGTATTAGCTGGAAGAAAATTACATGGAACATACGCATGTATGTATGTTCCAGGAAAACTTTGAAATACCCGAAGCAATATACTAAGGTACACATGTTAACCGCAATCTTGAAAAAACACTATTTTGGTATGACAAGATATGTTGAAATAATCGAAAACGGCCGGTATTAGTGACGAATCCATAGTTTTCGGAATCGCTGATCTGAACAATGATACTTTCACTCTACCGTTAGAAGCTGCGGGGATAAGATACATGAAAAAAATAGGCTTTAAAAAAAGGTCGAGCCGACTTCACAAAAAGCGCTAAAACGCTTAAAATAACATTTAATTTTATATCCATTATGATATTTTGAAGTCGGTGCCAATTAAACAAATAAAAGAACAACAACAGAAGTATTATATTTATACAAACATATTTCCTCCTTATGTTTTCATCAGCTAAAAAGTTTAGGTAGTTTTACATTACATCTTTCATTATGGTCAGGTAGTTGTTTTATTTGTTTAGTGTGCACAGACTTCAAAATATCGTAATAGATATAAAATTAAATATTATTTTATGCTTCATAGCGCTTTTTGCGAAGTAATTTTTTTTAATTGCTTTATTTTTCACTTTCGGATACGCAACTCGAAAATTCCTGCTCCCATAAACAAAACTATTGCGATCATTGAAGATGTAGAGTGCACTACTAGTAAGAGTATTGAATATTCCGAACCGGTTCATGTATTAAGAAGTTACCGAACCTCCAGATACAAACAACTAAGATCATATTTGTTTCTTATAGTAGCAATAGAAATTCATAATTTGTACAACAACAAAAAAGAATCATCCAAATCGATCTACGCGTTACGAAGTTAAGTTCCATCCTTTCTTTTACCCGACACCATCAATTTTTGCCATGGGGACCCTCCCCTTTTTCGGAAAGTAGGGTAAAAATAACGCCAAATTACCGATACAATTGTCCAATCCATAGTTTTCGGGGTCGCTGGTATGAATAATGACACTTTCTTTCCATACTGTGGGGATAAAACGCCTCTGGCACCCGTTGGTAGGGCTTTGAAGGAAATGACATGTAAAAACAATCCAAAACTCCCTAATTTAAGGTTTGAGCAACGCCAGGTAGACTGAGCTAGTACATATTCGAAATAATATTGTATTTATGTATGTATGTTCAAGCATATCTCTAGAGTGCCTGAAGCTCTAAATATGAAACTTTTCAAAACAACCCTATCAACCCTAGGGGCGGAAGTGGGATGAAAGATCTTGTAAAAATTATAGAAAACATTCCCGATGCCAATAGATAGGGGATTGAAGACACTCCTAGTGGTGGGAAAAATACATGTAGGATGGCAGAAAACTTAGTGAAGTTCCTATCGAATAGAATTGGTTAATGTACATATGTATATGCACAAGAGAGTCGTTCTTAAAGCTTAACTTTCTTGTTTTACATGTTAGAAATATTCTAAAACAAAGCCTCCGGTGGTATAATACTGAAAAGAATGTTATAATATCAGTGCAGTAAATTGTATAAATTTATGAAAACAGAGCAGTTTTCTATAGAGCTACTGCAGGATCAGGTTGACGCTAGTCGTATCTACTTCGAATAAAAATAAGCGCCGGCGTTATGAAAATTATGACGAATGGATGAGAAGTGCTGGAAATATAATATATTTGTACACCTAAATTATAATTTTCTGCTTACAAAATATTTAAAGACAAAATATTTTTATATAAGGAACAATTGCCCACGAACAATATGTCCCGGATATTTTGACGTGGATATGAAAACTGCGCGATAACAATATTTCAGATTAGTTCTCAAACAGGGAAAGAAATTCGAGCGTTTTTTGCATTCACATGAATTTAATAATTAATTTTAATTTTTCTCTCATTCAAAGTGCAAACTACTCCGAAATTTTGGTACCACGTAGTTTTCGGGTCAATAAATCTATTGCTGAGGGAAAAAAATAAAACTTAAAGAAGTCGTTCAAATTTTGAAAAACAGTGCATCTAAAATGGACCGATTTTTTTCTATTTTAATCAGAAAGAAAGGGAAATTGACCATAAAAATGTACATGGAAACGTCTGATTTTCGATAATTCTCGGTTCTTCGAATTTTCAAAAAATTTTCACTCGAAGGTGGAGCGCCCAATCGAGTTAAAACTTGATCTACCGACACTTTATTGTGCGTAGTTGAGATGGAATGTATATATTATGGCCAATCCAATAAAAATAAAAAACAGGTGGAGGGTCATTCCATTACAAACAATACTGTGAGTAAAAAAATAAATATTGTCGTTTATGGTTAATTATAATCCATTTCGACAGAAAAAATTCTAAATTATAATGTACATAAATCAAAAACGAAAAAAATCCGGTCATTTTTCATTATTTTACCTTCAACCAGTGAACTCGAGTAATCTGGCTTTTAATGTAATTATCGTATCTCAATATTTGGAACACTGTAAGAAAAAGAGACTGTCATTTGCCACGTTTTGTCATTATGTATTTTAAGGTTACGCATTGCAGTTTCGCTACATATCATTAAAGTTGCAAAAATATTAGTTTACGGACGTTTTTTATAGTGTTTTCCGAACTGATTCATCTGTGTAACACCCGAAACATAAAACAGGTGTTTTTAATTTATTCGTTATTGCAAAATGCTTATGTTATTATATTTCACCAAAGTAAGGTTACGGTAGTGATGATTTAAGGTTAAGACTACAGTCTGCGTATGTCAACGTTTTGATGTGTTTTTGCGTGATTGAAAACTGCAACACCCGAAACGTTTCGGGTGTTACAAATTTTCTGACTTGTTACTTTGTTTTAGTTATGCTATATATTGGTGATCATATGTATATTTTCTTACTTTTTGCTATGCATGGGTGTGTTCTTGAGATGTTTATATTTTCCAGGAAACTCAGCATGCCTTTAACAACAAAGGCAAGGCTTGCTAAAATGCGGGAAAAGCGAAAAAATACTACTAAAAACTACATTTTAAAGCAAAACCTTGGCATTCATGTTGTTTATATTTCCAAAGAAGACATTGCTAATAACATGAGATTTTTAGATGGATTATGGGATGATATTCAAAGCATACCCAATCTTCAAAAGCAACATCACTTCGCAGTTTTGGATAATCACAGGACCTTAGTGGCAAGAACATCTAAGTCTGATTCCGTTCATGTTTTGGTTAAAAACGATACTTGGCCTGATATATTTCTACAACCGATAGCCAACCTGAAAGAATCTCATTTTAATGTAAACGGGAAGCCTGATGTGACTAGTTTTAATAGCTTGGATGTTGTTTCTAACCTCCAAGTGGATGGAACTACACAAATGTATACTAACATAAGCAATGACCTGGTTGTTCCTCAGGTGTTCTTCGGTCTATTTCGAACGCGAAACGAAAACTTCGCTTTAGTAAGTATATTCTGATTCAGAAGAAGATGAACAATCCTCAAAACTATCTAAAATGGAGACTATTTCACCTGGGGTCTTTGTACTTGTCAAATTTTATCCTGATGTACCGTACAAAAATATTATTTGTACTTTACCTAGCCCCACTTTGAAAATAAAAGGATATCGTACGTATTACGAATTCCCATGCAAAGTCGATGTGTTCGAAAAATAGGTTAAATGCAGACAAATTAAATAAAAGTATTTCTGTTATGTTAAATAGAGGATTGCTTATGTTTTTTGTTGATTTTATTTTATAAACTTTAATAAATAACTCATATTTCGTCTAAAATGTACTCGTAATACCCGAAACAAATCCTTGGTAGCACCCGAAACAGATTCTTATTTCGATAAAAAAATAAATACAACACATTTTTCGGGATTTGCTTAGTATTTATTTGGCAAATTTCATCTCTTATGGCTCCTTTTTTAAACTATAGGTTACCTTTAGAAAATTCGCTTAATTTCAGGAGTATGTAAGATTGGTTAGTAAGTGGAGGCAAAATAGTGTAACGCCCGAATCAAGTACTTTTTGCTCTGTATCTTAAATTTGAATTTAAATTTTATCATTAATAAGTTATCAAAGAGAAATAGGGCTAAAAACGCTGAGCATGAGATACAGAGTTACACAAAAAAGTTGTTATAGTATATATAAAAAGTATTGTTTATAAGTCGAAGTGTAACACCCGAAACGATGGAATGACCCTGGACTAATTACATGAATTTCGGAGAAAATTTGAGAAAATACTGAATTTTAGGTAATCGCAAACCATTTTTTTCACTTTTGAAAGTGACTGTACCTGCAATGGTAGGAGCTAGATCAACTTTGTTGACAATTTTGGAAATGTCATTGAGGTAGTAGTTTTTTAGCGTTTGTTTGATGTCGCTTTGTTGGGAAGATTAAAAGATAAAAATAACAGAGTAATGTGCGTACCATGAAAAACTGAAATTTATGAATCACTCTGTAACTCCCAAACGGTTGAGATACGGTTTATATATATGTATATATGTATATATAAAATAGTGAATCACTTCACTAAACATTTGGGCGCGATTGAATATAACACTGACTTTAAGTATTTCAAAATGAAAACTGCAGAAAATACAATTCAATGTACACTTTGGGCTTAGTAGACTGTTATAAAAAATTTAAATCGTTTACTTCCTCATAATAAATTTAAACCAAATAAACCAGCCGGTACCAGCAGCAAAAATGTTTCATTATTTGTTCCTATTACAAAAGACCGCCAATTACCCGTATCTCGTCTATCAAATTCGAGAGCTCGCTTGACAAGCATATCTGTCAGGTAATCTTCTGGAATTTGTTCCGCAGACGCCTTTGCCTCAAACTGAAGATAGATAATATCGTTTGTTTTCCACTGCGTAATAATTGATATTCTTCATTATGCTTTTAAGGCATAATATACAATAACAAGTAGTTAGATAACTATGAAGATTGTGAGAATATAATTGCTATGGGACTAGTTTGAAGACGGAGTGCTTCAATTACATACCCTTCTATTATGATAGATTTTAGATTTATTGTGTGTTGGGAGTACTTCCTAATAAAGCTCTTAAACTGAATTGTTATTTACTCTTATCACCCAACTTTTCCGTTTTGTCAGTTTACATACATATTACAAATGTTGATGATATCTATATTCAAATTAACAGTAGATTGAGGTGAGGTTAAACTTCTTAGATCAACGCAATGAACTTTGAGAACTTCTAGCAAGTGGAAAGTGCCAGTGTCTTCTTTCGTACCTTGCTCTATTAAGCTATTGGTCATGTTATTGCACGAATCAGCAATTTCATTTATTGTCAGGTATTCATATGTTTTTAATATCATAAGAAATAAATTTTGTATAATATACAAAAACAATGTAAATAATTGTAAATTGTCTTAATCACACTGAAATTCCCCCTAACCAATGTAAGAGTTTCAGTTGTAATTTAATTTGGTCTTTCGAGCCACTAGAACCGAAAACTGATCCACTCAACCTTAAATTTATGGTCCCGTATTAATACAACCGTTATAATTCAGAGTTCCGAATCGACAGGAAATTTCGCTACAAATATCGCTCCAAATTGCTCCGGATCGAATCGGTGCGATATCTGGATCGATTCAGCCTGGAGCGTTAAGAAAATATCGAACCGCTCCGGAGCGGATCGTTATTTTTCAGTGTGATGTCGAACCGCTCTGGGACGGATCGTTATTTTTAAATCTGATATCGAACAAATTTGATGCGGATCGTTATTATTTTGAATTTCAATCGATTCGGAGTGAATAGAATATCGCTCCACTACATTAAAGGAATGTCTGGTAATTATAAGAAAGTGATCCCCACACAGATGCTGAGTGTTGGGTGTTCTGGTATATGCGAGATGAGTAGGTGAGTAGTGAGTTGTGGGTGTTGAGTGGGTGAATGAATAGACAATGTCTGGTAATTATAAAAACGTACACCTCACCTGTAATTTAATTACAAGGTGTGTTGTACTTAGAGTATTTTGTGAGTTAGGAGTGAATATAGGTAGTAGGTGGGTGATGGGTGGATTGTGGGTGGATGGTGGGTTGGTGGTGGTGGTGGTGATGATTGGGTGGGTGCCACTAAACCACCCGAACGCACTACTCACACGCCCACCACCCACCTGCCAGCCCATCACCCACATTAAATCCTAACTCGTTTCACTAACCCACAAAATACTCTAAGTAAGAGACACCTTGTAATTAAATTACAGGTGAGCTTCACGTTTTTATAATTACCCGACTTATCATTTTCCTTCAACCACTACCCTCCTACCACGCTTCCACATACCAACCCATCATTCACCACCTCTAGTATAAGACACCTCGTAAGTGAGTGAGTTGCAGGTGGGGATCATTTTCATCATTTTCTTATAATTACCAAACATATTCCATTGATGCAGTGGAGCGGTATTCTAGTCGCTCCGCTCAATTTAATATCGCTCCACGAGCGGTTCGGCTGGATTGAAATTAAAAATAATAACGATCCGCTTCAGAGCGGTTTGGTGTTATCATAACGCTCCAGGACGAATCTATACGCGGAGCGGAGTCCTAAGGTTATACAAGGACAAGCTACAGCTGTTAAATATGCTGCACCCACATCTAGTGTATCTTACTTGGACTTGAATTACTATACCTTCCTGGATGAAAACTGCGACGAATCGAAGCGGGACCGACACCGGTTATATTTAGGTTGTTTTAACTGGTCTTGATTTCGGTACTGAAATTTAAAGTAGACCGAAATAGAGCGATGGAAATCAAATGGTCCCGAAAAAAAGAGACTTTTAAAATACGTGACCGTAAATGGCACACCGAAATTCAAAGACGGATTGAAATTAGTACCGACCGCATAAGAAGTTATATGACTGGTTTTACGATATTTTCGACTCAAGAGGCGACTTAATTTTATCCCGAGCGGTCTGGGGGAGAAGTAATTTTCGGCCCAACTATATGAAGCGCAGTACTGGCATTCAGGGCTATTCAACCAAAAGCCAATTATTTTTTTAAATTTTTAGAATGGGGATGGTGTAGATTTGCAGAAATATTTTGCCCCCATCCTTCCGCCGCTAAATACCACTTTACTCTTATTTTGGAAAAGGCAAACTATAACTTTGCAGTAAAATATTCCCTTGTACAAAAAGTATTCTCTCAATATTCTGTAAAAGGTGAGGGGGGAGTGATAAATCACACTTTACCACCTGAAAATTGAAATTTAATTTTTATTTAACACCAAATTTGAGAAAATGCCAGTCTTCACCCGCACCCAAGGCGAAGGGGCCCCGTCATCAAGTCATGAACAGAAAATTGTTTCCATTTTCATTATACATATATATTTTTATATATATATATATATGTTTCACGATCGAAAAAGTGTAATATACTAGACAGATTTTAAATTGGAAGTCACTCATTCGAATGTATATGGGCCCGCAAACGCTTAGTCCCGGGCCCGAAATCTCTTTTGCGGAGGCCCGTATGTGGTACCCCCCGGACCCGAATTTTGTCTCTACGGGCCTGCCTGTGCCACCAACAGCAATAGCAAATCCACCGAAATAATTTCCGCAACAAATAGCATTCGGATGAAAAATACTGCCCCAAAACCTATCAAAGCAAACTCTCCTCATACCTAATATAATAATCTACTTGCTATTGCTTGCTTTGCTGCGCAGGCTTGTGACTTATTAACGTATTTGTATTCCTTGCTTATACCGTGGAAATGTTCAAGGTTGCACGGCAAGTAATTCAAATATTTAACGACAATTAGTATTTCCCGAAACTCGAATTAAAATGTAGCTGTTTAAGTATACTTAATTTGGCTTTTTAAAGTTCAAAATATGTTATTGTTGGGTGTTTAAGTGTTAGTTATTTAACGGAATGTCAATAAAAAGACTAGGGCGTAAGTTGAATAATCCTTGCCATGATTACTTTGAATATGATGAAGGAATAGACATCTCAAATCTCAAGGTTTGGATCGCTGAATCGTCGCCTTATTTCTAGGTAAATGCAAATATTAAATATTCAGGGGAAACATGGAACAAACAGAGAGTGGCATATTGCTACAGAACGTCCCGTTCAGAACTGGGAGGCAGCGGCTAAGAGAATTAAGAAAAAATCAGCATCAGAATCTATTGCATCCACATCAATGTCATCAACAATATCAACTACTAGCATGCACCAAACTAGTGACTTGTAATGGCCGCCCATAGACTCTAATGGACGATTCAAGATTTTGAAAACTTCTAGATAAAAGCATTAGAAAATTCATTTACACTAAATGCGGAGAATATTCGACATGAACTTCACATTAAATCTAAAGAAATTAGAGAGTAAATTAAAAAAGAAGTTCGATGCAATCTTGTATGCGGAAAAATGGACACAGCAACAAGGCTTAATCGTTCTAATTTGGGAGTAAATATTCAGTACATAAAGGATGGAATCATCGTACTGAGAACGCTTGCTACCAAGGAACTCGTCACTTCCCATAACCCGGAAAACATTTGTCCAAAAGTTACTTAAATTCTTAGATTATACAGGATGTATCATTTCTAGAGGTCAACCGAGTTCAAATAATAGCTCTGACCTAACCAAACAAAAAATTGTATGGCAGGGGAGGGGGGGCAATATCAACCGTTTGGGAGGGTAATTTAAATTTCAGTTTTTCATGGTTTGCACATTGGAGACGGAGTTGGATCAATACGTTGAGCGGCAAGACCAACATGCCATGGGTCCGTGTTCGAGCCCAGATGACCCCGTGAGCTTTTGAAATTAAAATAATCCACTTCGTCTCTGGGCTGTTGTCTAGCTCGCAGCAATGCAAAAACAAGACTTAAGTTTCCTCACTGCCCTTACCCTAATTCCCTTCCGGCCAAAACCATGCTAACGCATCAAAGGGTTGTCCCCTAGGATTTGGCCACATCGTATAAAAAAAATTAAATTAAAAAAATACTCTTTTATTTTTATATTTTGATCTAACCAACACAGCGACATCAAACAAACCCTAAAAAAACTGCTATCCCAATGACCTTTCTAAAATTGTGAACAATGTTAATCTAACTCCTACCATTGCAGATACAGTCACTTCGAAAAGTGAAAACTATGGTTTGAGATTACCTAATATTCAGCATTTTCCCAAATTTTCTCCGAAATTCATGTAATTAGTACACCACTTTTTTATTTTTATTGGATTCCCCATCTTATTACCTTTTTAAAAAGCTACAACATGCCCAGGTAGAGAAAAGATGTATAAATTTATAAGTAGAAAACTTACCGAGAAATATTTTAAAATCTGCAAATTTAAGAAACTAAACGCATATTAACTCTAAAATACCTTTTATTGCATTCAAAACGTATTACAATTAATCTTAGTAATTTACAAAAATGTCCACCGCCACTTTGTATGCATGCCAGAAATCTCATTGAAAGACATTTTTTTAGGCATATTGCAGCCTCTCCCGTATTTTCGTCGCTGCATTCCCAATTCTGCTAACTAAATCCTCCCTAGTGTTAACAGGGCTTAAATAAACTTCATCCTTCATTGTTCCCCATAAGAAAAAGTCCAATAGGGTAAGGTCTGGAGATCTAGTAAGCCGTCGGTGCACCTCGTTGGTAAAACATGTCCTTTGATTATGGACAGGGATCTCCTGTCTGCCTAGATCTAGCAGTGTATTGTCCAAAAAGTCCGTATAAATTTGACTGTTAAGCATTTTGGTACAGTGAATGGTCCTACCAAATGGTTGCCGATGATACTGGTGCAAACATTACCACTGAATCTGCTGGAATGAGGTCACCTTTGTCCGGTGTGGGTTAGTTTCCGACCAGGTATGGAGGTTATGGAAGTTCGTGATACCATCCCTAGTGAATTCCGATTCATCCTTCCACAGAATTCGGTCCAGAAATGCCCTGTAGTCAATGTCGCGTTCCAGAAGATAACTGCTAAATTCCAGTTTTCTCTCCGAATCTCCTTCGAGTAGTCCTTGGACTGGGTGATGGTGATATGGACGTAATCCCTCTCGATGAGTAACCCTCAAAACCTTAGATGAAGATACTCTTAATCGTCTCGCGACTCGTCTCAAGATCTTAGCTGGCTAGGGTGAAGTTCCCGAAGTTTCGGGTCGTGTCTCCCTGTCGTGTGAAGTTACACTTCCTGTTTCTTTTATCCTTCGGGAATTCCGCGTAAGTACCTCTCTTTGGGGTGCTCGACAATTAGGGAATCTCCTTTGAAATTCCAGTACAGCCGCTCTCTCGTTTCCGTCTACTACACCATAAATGTCAATAGTATTCCATCAGGTACGAGTTACGGAACGCCTATACAAGGATGTGAATTCTGGCTAATACAAGCTAATATCGGCAATAAAAAGAATTTACACCAACATTTTTATAACTTTTGTGCAGCAATAATTAAAATGAATTACCTGTTAGCCCAAAACAAACATTTTCGACCCTTTATCTTAAAATTAAAATAATTAGGTAGTCGGGCATTTCTAAGGATGCGGTTTTTCTATTGTCTATCTTGCTATATTGCATCTTTTTGGAAAGGCAATAAGATGAGCAATCCAATAAAAATAAAAAAGAGGTGTACTAATTACATGAATTTCAGAGAAAGTTTGGGAAAATGCTGAATTTTAGATGATGGCAAACCATTTTTTTCACTTTGGAGTAAGAGTTTGATCAACATTGTTCACAATTTTGGAAATGTAATTGGGATAGTAGTTTTAAAGCGTTTGTTTGATGTCACTGTGTTGGGTAGATCAAAGGATAAAATAAAGGAGTATTGTGCATACCATGAAAAACTGAAATTTATGAATCAACCTGTAACTCCCAAACGATTGAGATTGAGATAATGAAGACAAACATTTCAACGTGGATGAATTAGACGGCACACCAAATGATAGAGATTTTTCTGGTTACATATTTGAAGAAGATTGTAGAGTGATGCAGTGTTTAAGATGTGTAGCCCACACACTCCAATTGACAATACACGATGTCTTAAAAATTGACGACATAACAAAAGCAATTACAAAGGCAAGGGTCCTCTGTAAAGCTGTGTGCCGTCAATACTTGTCACGCTCAAGAGAATGAATAAAAGCAAACCTTCCCTTGACGTACATACTCGCTGGCAATCGGCGCACGATATGATGAAGTCTGTGCTTGATTTGAAGGATTTGTGCAATGAGTTGCATAGCACGACAGTACCATGAAACAATACACAGTTTTTCTTGATTAACGCCGAGTGGAATGAATTAGAAACTATTTTTCTTTCACTACACCCAGCTAAGATAGCCACAACAAAGTTGCAGAGTTAACAACTCGTCGTTGACGATTTTTATTGCCTTTCAATCCGATGTATTTTAGATACAAGCAAAACAGTGGCTGAACAGATTGTTACTGCGATGAAGAAGCGAGAGCAAAATCTTTTCTGGTCTGAGGCTTTTGTCGCAGCACTTTATCTATATCCTCGGTACAGTATTGTTTTGAATTCGGTAGGTATTCGGTAGGTAACAATTGTAAAGAAACATTTGAAGGATGTGTGCATAAGGGTACATGCTCTGCAGAAGGAACACAAAACTTCATTGAACTTATCAGATAGCATTGAAGAAAGTGATCTTAAGATGTTATTGATGTACATCTTGATGAGCATGCAAGAGTAAGGTCACAGTTAACTAGATCTTCATTTGGTAAGGTAAAAGACATTTCACTCTTCTCGATGGTCTAGAAAGCACTAGGCTATGTAAGGAATCGAATATTTTATCTTACTGGGAAAAGAAAAAACTTTCTGATCCAGAACTCTACGCTCTCTCCTGTGTAATACTCGCTCCCCAGTCACACATATTAGTGTTGAAAGGTTACTTTCAAAGGTCAAATTTACTTTTAATGAATTGAGAAGTAATATCGGCGGTCTTTTATTAAATAACATTATGATCGTACGAACTAATACTGCTTTCAGGAGAGACAAGATTTTTTTCGACCACGAGGCCTTTTGAAATTTTAAGTTATTTGAAGAAATTTTTGTTTCAATTAGTAATGTTTTAAGAAATAATGATTTGTTTTTAAATTTAATTCCACAAAATGCACAAAATGTGCAGCAAAAATTCACTTGACCCGAGTTAATTTTCAAAAATAAAAATAAAAACGAACTACTTGTACACTCGAGCAATGTAAGAAATATAAAAATTTCTTAACATGATCGGCGTTTCTAATGAAGAAAACTTAAATTCCTTTGGCTCGTTCTCAACAGCAGCACCAAAGGGCTAACTTTTCTTCAGCTGCTGGACGCCTTCGCGAAAAAACGAAAACTAGATTGAACTCCAACACAAAATATTTAAAAAAAAACCGATCTAGACAGCTGTATCAAATAAAGATCACTTTCACTGTCACGCTAACCTTGCGGTGTAATTATTTTCACAAAATGCACAAAATGTGCAGCAAAAATTCACTTGACCCGAGTTAATTTTCAAAAATAAAAAAAATAAAGTACAAAAAAAGTGTACAAGTAGTTTGTTTTGACTGCAAGTGTACAAGTAGTTTGTTCGGACTGCCACCTTGACGTGGTGGGGGGGGAGGGGGGGCTTAGCATGACGGCACGCCAAACCAGGCGTGTCGCCGTGTGACCAAGAGCAGTCTCAGGTCCAGGAGAAGGCGAGGCCCCCACAACGAGTACCCTACTGGCCCCAGTTGGAGGAAAAGACAGGCGCCTACGGTTTTAGGCATTAAGACCGAGCCCAGTAAGGTCTTAATTACGGCATACTGGATTACCTTTGGATTAGATTGCTATGGGCTGACGATTGCAGTATTCTGTTACCTGAGTACGCAGAAGTGACATTCTGCTGAAATGGCTTTCAGGTTATTGCTGAAATCGCCTCCGTCCCGTTAAAACCTTGGCAGGCCTCAAGGAACGCTCTCGTTTCGGCACCGTTAAGTTGGTGGTGTAGGCTCAGATGTAGCGTTCCTGACTAGCGCCGATCTGGCTCTGAGCACAAGTACCCATAAGGGCTTGTGTCAACCCTCGCATGGCCCTCCCTGCTTGCAAAGGATAACCATGGGATCACATAGGCGACTACACACAACCGAACCAAGATAACGGCCTTGAGTGGGGACCCCTCAAACATGAATTTCAAAAATTTGCAAAACAAAGAGTCACATGAAGACAAAGCTGTGAAGCCTTGAGAAGTAAGCGCTGCAAACCCTTTCAAGAGGAGCTCTGCACTTAAGAGAACGCCACCTTCCGCCAGGAAAAGTCCTGCAAAGAACCAAAGCGAAGCCACGAGCTCTCAACCAGAGAAAAAAGACCGAGATACCGTCGACTCCTCGGCAGACACCACCCCGACCTGCATTCCAAAAAGCCTCAGCGTGGACGTATTCAAGAGGGATGAGGATGACATGCTCCGTAGATGCAAGGCCGTCCTGAAGAGCAAAAAAGCGGCCACCAGCAAGCAGAAGAACATCGCTCTGGGGGTCAAAAACGGGATAGCTGACCTAGAAGCTTTATTAGATGCGATCGCAAAGACTGAACGACAACAACCTGTTCGCAGCGAAGTCCCGGCCCTGGCCACCGAGACACCGGCAGAGATAGTCGCAGCTGCTACCCAGAAGCTGATCGCAACTAGCCCGTTGCAACGGGAGATAATTGACCGGGCCTGGCGAGGAGAAGGCACCAAATTTTAGGTGCCTACTTATTCGGAGGACTGGACGATGTTGTTAAGGCCAGGTTCTCATTCAAAATGTTGAGACGAAAAGGTTTTTTAATTCGTGCATTACAAAAGTTTCTCCAGCCCATTTTTCGAAGCATATGTATGAACACGTTTTTCTCGAAAAACGATTTTTCAAAACTGCGTGTAGTATAAAATAAAAATTGTTTAATCTATTAAGTTCTTCCTTTGACCCCCGAAAAGTAAACACTTTTGTTGCGAGCTTATACCTATAATATATGAAAATTGCTTATATGAACTATTTTTGTAAAGCCATAAAGAGTGAAAAAAAAAACCAAAAATCGAACTCAAATTTCAAATTAGCACCATATCATTAAATTTAAGGTTATTTCATGTCGGTAAGGTATAAGCTCCCATAAATTTAATGTAGTATCGACTAATGTTATCCATTTTTGATTTCCGATAACGCCTTAGTGGCTAGACTGCACACAGTCTACGTACTTTAAAATCGCAGGCCCTTGATCAAACCAAAAAAATTTCCAAACTTTGCCTATTTGTTGCTCATTTGAATGAGAACCTGGCCTTAACATAGGACTGAAGCAGCTTGTCAGGTTCATTAACAATTGTGGCTGGTTCTAAATAAATCTTATACTAATATTCAGATGTGGTCCCGCGGATGTGGTAACACAAGAGACCTTTCTTAGGTCATGTGAGGTTGCTCGACTTTCCGATAGCCACCACCTTTTCCTAACCTAATCATCTCATTGTATAAAATGGTTTTGCAATTGGCCATCATGCCCAAAGTGGGAGGCTTCGACTAGGGATGGATGATCTTAGTTGATCAACCTTTGACTATTGGATCTTCAGATTTTTGAATCGATTCTTTGCGTAAGCGATACGATTTTCGAGCAACGATTTTTTTAAACTTTTTGTTTTAAAGAATTAGAAGAATTTTACATTCTAAAAAAGTTTATTATACCGATCTATTTTACACAGCACAGAGTTTTAATTCCACCAATATGCACAGTTTCCAGTGAAAACCGTTCTGTTTGAGAAACTGCCCTTACATATACGCCCATAAATATTTCGGGAAAGAGAGCATACCCGTGAACGTTAGCTTCTTTACAGCATACTCAAAAAGGCTGTGGCTATTCGCTCTTACGGGTAAATATAGGTGATCGTAAGCCTACGGAGATTCGTGACTGTAGAGTGAATTTAACTGATAAAAGTTACAGCGGCTTTTAGTTCACCTTTAATCCGCATTCACCAAACAGTCACATGAAATACGTGCTTAAACCGATACACATGGGCGTGTTAAGCACTGTTTTGATGTTTTCATCGAACATGTTAAAGTTGAAGTTATTCAGCCATGAAAATGTACACGAAAACAGCATACGATGTTTCGAGGAAAGAGATTCTCTTCCACTAGACCCAGCTTGTTTTAGCATTTGCTATTCCTGAAGACTGGTACGTCGTGAGTATAACTTCTTAACTGAAATTTTAAAAACTTCCTTGTTACGCAACTACACTACTCTTACAGAATTTTTCAAGTTTGCAGGATCCGGTTGTACTTCCTCCTGAAATTACAAAGGGAAGCACTGAAAATAGTTATATATTTCAGACCACCGAAGTGGTGATTAAAAACGTCCAAGTTTGAGGTCATTATGTATTACACATTGAAACCATGGTCACAGTCATTTTTAAGAAGGGAAGTAAATTTAATTTAAATATCGATTTTTTAGAAAGAGATTAATCATGAGCAACCATACTGCAACTGATATCCTCAATTATTCCCTGCGTTCTGTCCTCGGTGAAAATTTTGACCAGAAAGGACCCCCACGTCGCCTAAACTCGGAAACTCCCGGACAACGTGATCAAGAAGATCAAGGAAACGAAGGGAGTCTTACCCTGAGTATGTGAGAGTTGTGAGCATCGGCAAGCCTATGGAAAAGTTAGATAAAAAAGTGTATAACATGGTATGCACTCTAGCGTGGAAATCTGCGGGGAAATGTGAGTTTGCAACATCAGTTTGAATTCCATGAGCTTTAAGCTTTTAATTTTCATTCAATTTTCATTTTTTCATTGGTTGTTTGTTTCTCACTTTTAAAAACAGAATACAGCAATATTTTATTATTAATAATATTTTAATTTGGATATTTATTTTTTATATTTTAGATATTTAAAAAAATTTAAAAAAAAACAAAATCGGAATATCGATTTACTGGTATTTTTCAATCCGATTAATCGATTCTCCAGATCGTAGAAAGGTAAAATATCGATCTCCCCAAGATTGATCTTTATCCATTCGATCTCTCCATCCCTATAAAATTTTCTTATAATCCGATTAATCGATTTTTAAGATCATAGAAAGGTAAAAGATCGATCTTCCCATCTCCATCCCTAGCTGCTACTTTAACCTTACATTGTGCTTTTGTGCATTTTGAAATCACTTATATCCGAACTAAACGGACGCCCAACGTCTTAGTGTAAGTTTTGGTCCAGATTTTCGGAATACAAACTATTTCGACTGGCAAAGTCCTTTTAAGGGGAACGCAGTCAGACAGGTATCGGAGCAATCGAAGAAACGTCAACGGTATTTTCTGGAAATGTTTTTTTTTTCCTATTTTTATTTGTCCGATCGCTTCAAAATTTGTACAGTGTGTGCAGTAAATAGAATCAAATCTTTATCCTTAAACTTTCGTAGTTTTAAATTCTACAAACTGTCGAAAAATTTGGTAAAGATTGCACCTTTATGTTGTCAAGAATGTGATTTTCTCATTTTTTTTTTTGGAAATTTTTAATTCTATATTTTTCTTTTAATAGCTACTTTCATACAGATTAATTTTTTCTTAAGCCGTTCTGCAGCCAATAATGTTTTGCGTCGTCGAAAAAGTACACCGTGTAGGCGACAGTTTAAGCGCCGCTTAAATTATGGCAGTGTCTGTTTACACGGAAATTTTAGAGTGGTATAGACACATCCTTAAATTATTATTTAAAAAAATACCCTATTTTTATAAAGAATGAACTGCTTAACAAATCTTAAAAAGATAAAATCTGCATCCATCATAGTTGCTCTTCATACAAATTACGAACATTGAACACTTTTACTGCTAATACTTATAATTATATTAAAAAACTTATTACATAATATAATTGTAATATTAAAACGAATCCAGACGCCAGTGTGAACAGCTGTTATTTAATTATTATTATTAATCTAGCCAACATAGCTAGTCTTCATAATTAGCTACTTTTATTGATTTCATATTTTTAGCAATGGCTTCAGGAATAAATATAGAATTTCCTGTAGAAATATAAATAGTTTCAACAGCCTTTAAAATTGCATAAGCCTCTTTCGAGCAAATTTTAACCCTTTCTTAATTTTTATCGCCAAATTTGTAATAATTAAGATACTTTTGTAATTCCTCGTTAATTGTGAAATATTACTTATTTATCTTTTGATGGAGTGTGTGCTATGCCTTACTTTGTAATCGTGTCGTATTGTCATTGAAAGCCGTAAAATTGATATCAGGGCGATTAAACTGTCAAAATCATGTAAGTCCGGCTAACCGACCCGTTCAATTTCAAATGTAGCACATGGGGAGACCGGTTTGATCTGAGAAAACCGAAACCTGAAATCGAAAGTGAATGCAAATTGGAGGTTCTCCGGTAAGGTGCCCCACCTAGCAATTTCCAACTACTTTTATCCACCTCTTTTTTGAAAGATTTTATTATGTATATGTTTTATGAAGTCATAAAAAGTGCCGAGAAATTATGTAACCCTAAGTGTACACTCTCCATTTAGTTGTATTTTGTTCGCCAATGGTGACGATGTCAATGAGTTGAGATGATAAAAAAAATAGCAAATGAAAAGTTTGGCCTTATATTTTACTCTCATGCTCTTAATTTAACGCGGATATGATTTTTTCGGTCTTGCAGAACCGTAAATTATTGGTACTTTTTATATATCATATATGTAGTTCACGAATTCTCTTGAAGAAATTGGAAACAAATCCCTTTGAGAGTACCAAAACCACAATTGTTTTAAAAGGTTAAACGAAGACGAACATTTTAGCAATCACTTTATAGAAAGCTATTGGTATTTATCGAATCATGATGGATATTTCCGGCAGATATTGCAAAACACTTGATTTATAATCTGTTGAAATACGAAATTATTTTAGCCTCAAAGATAAATTCGCTCCCATTCATGAATTCTATGATGCCATTTTATCTGCAACAAAAAGCGAAAACAATCCATGGTTAGCAAAATAGTAAAATAGATGGAACAAAAAGTAAATTGAAGCGTAACTGAAGTTTATGTAAAATTATGCTCGAAATTTTAGAAGATATGAAAAACGTCTTAATTGATAATTGTCCGTAATTACCCAAATTTTCTCGTATATTAAGATAAAGCTAATGAAATATTTCTTTTATTAATGGAATTCGATGTTCAATGCTAAAAGTCGGAGGTCGAAATGCCTTGCATAATTGATGTATATCTGCAATTTGTTACCGTTAAAGACTTGTTTACCCTTTTTAAAAATGTAATAAAAAATGTGCTACTTTCACCAACATATTTAATTGCTTTTCGAATTCGAACGCACACTCATCATATTAATCGGTTACAGCTCAAGGAGGAAAGTCAAGGGCAATTGGTAACACTTGTACGTTAACAACTTCACTTTTGTTTGCAAAACTACCATATCAAATGCAATTTGAAGCAGATTACCTGATTATGCGTACACGTCTCTACCATCGAAGATTGTTTATAAAATAAGAAATAGTTATTCACCTTTGAAAGGAGTAAGTAGAGCAATTGTGTTGGTATGTTTACATATTTATGATATTATTCGTCCCTTACGAGGGAGATCGTCAAAAATGGCCACTACTGGACATGTCTTTATTCAAAGTTAGGTAATGCATTACTTTTGGTACTGCATTATTTTTTACTGGGACTTAAAAACTGAATTATTGAAGTAAACCAAACTTTTTTATACTGCAATTTTTCAGGGCGGCAATACTTTTACTCAGTATACTTCATCAATTCAATTTTGAAGTATGTAATTCAAAATGTTAGAACTGTATTTTGAAGTACATTGAAGTACATGGAAGTACATTGAATAACGTAAAGTACATTTAAGTACTGCGTATAGGTTTCAAGGTGTATTTTACAGTTAACTAATATCCAAAGAGTGGTAACTAGAGGTACAACTCAGGGAGGCATCTTTTCACCACTCTTATCGAACTTATTTCTGGATGAGTTACTCACAGACCTAGAGTTGTCCGGTCACAAGGTTATCGCCTACGCTGATGATATTGCCCTGATAGGTACAGGTAAGCACCCCAACACACTGGCTGAAGTGTTACAATACGCCCTCTCCAAGATTTTATCATGGAGTGATGGGTGTGGTCTGGGTATAAATCCGAACAAAACAGAGTTAATACTCTTCTCTCGGAGGCCAAAAACACCTCCTATTAACTGCCCTACACTAAACGGGGTTAGGCTGAAACTGTGGTTAAGGGTTAAGTATCTAGGTCTAGTCCTAGACAGAAAACTTACCTGGAAGCCTAACATCGAAGAAAGAGTACGGAAGGCTACAGTAGCTCTGTACTCGTGTAAGAAGGCTATAGGGAAAAGATGCGGTATGGAGCCACGCATTGGCATTGGCTCTATACAAGTGTCATACGACCTATACTTATGTATGGGGTTATTGTCTGGTAGCCGGCACTAAATATATCAACCCATAACAAAGCAATGGATAAAGTTTAGAGGATGGCAACACTGCTGATAACAGGTGCCCTTAGAACCACACCTTCTAAAGACCTGAACACTACTCTCCACCTTCTACAGTTGGAACTCTTTGGTAAGCAAACCGCATTCTCAGCCACCATTAGGCTTAACTCAATCCAGACCTGAAAGCGAACTGACTTCGGTCACTCCAAAATATTGTACAGAAGAAATGCCAGCAATATCGAATATACCCCGCCCAAGCCTTTCTTTGGAACAAACTGCGACTCCTTGTTTCCCACCAGATCGGAATGGGAGGAAGGTCCTCCCCAATGGGGGGAGTCGGTGCATCTCTACACTGACAGCTCAAAATTGGAAGGCAAAGTGGGTGGAGGTATCTTCTCCGAACATTTGGACATCGATGTCTCATTCCGCTTGCCCGACTACTGCAGCGTGTTTCAAGCGGAAATCATGGCTATAAAGGTAGCTGCCGACCGCCTGAATCATCTAACGCTGCCTACGGACAATATATGTATTTTCACATATAGTCAGGCCGCTATTAAATCCCTCTGGGGAGTATACACCACCTCCAAAACGGATATAACATGTGGCTCAGCACTTAATAACATAGCTGAGCATCTGAAAGTACGGCTCATCCGGTTGCCTGGACTTAATGATATTCCGGGAAATTGAAGAGCCGACGAACTAGCGAGAATCGGTACCGCTCGTCCTGATTCGGACATTAACCACCAGCTGGGTAAACCGCTGGCCACATGCAAACTGGAACTCTCACAGGAGTCTCTCAGGATTGCAAACACTAATTGGCAGGAGAAACACACTTGCAGATATGGCCAAAGCTTGACCCTAAACGGTCAAGTGAGCTCATCCTACTCGAACGCAACACAATTAGCAGTATCGGAGCCGTTATTACGGGTCACTGCCTCATAGTTAGACACGCCGATAGACTGGGTGCGCCTTCAAACGACTTCTGTAGGAATTGTCATGATGAAGAAGATGAGGAAACCATACTTCACCTCCTTGGTAACTGCCCAGCCCTAGCCAAAGGTAGGAATCGGTTTTTGGGCTCCTCCTTCTTTGAAGAGCTAACCGAACTAGGCTCTACTGTTGTCAGAGACCTGACTCAATTTATCAGGAGCTCAAAATGGTTCCCGACGAAGAGTTAGGGCTGAACACCCTTCACAACCTAGTCAAATTGATTTTGACTTCCCGTGAACTGGTTCCACTGGAGACAAGGAACTGGCTCGGTGCACAGGGGCCCACTTGTTCGCCCTCTTATTTCTTAGGTATTTTTATGGGGTTTGTTAAATTTTTGTAGCCTCAACGTGGTATCACAATGGGCCTCTTTGGCCTAAGTGTGCCTTTCCAAGGCAGCCACTTTAACCTAACCCTAACTTATCTAATGCGCAAGCTTGCTTCAAATTCACGGTATGTCACATGACGATCTTGCAGTATCACTTCATTCACAGCAGCGATTTCTTTTTGGCACAACAAACGATTTAGGACGACCTTCACGAAATTCGTCCTGTAGCGAAGTGTAACCACGATTGAATTCGGAAAAGCAGCGAAACAGAGTGGCTCGAGATGATGCAAAGTCGAAGCGAGTTGATCGACACACTGTTATTTCATCGCAAGATAATGTTCACAATTTAATTCCATTTTTTGACCATGATGAATGCGTCAAGTACCTGTAAACAACACAAAAAGCACTCGTATGACAAAACGTTCTGAGTACGATTACTATTACAAATGTCAAACTTTACGACAACGTCTGATTTGACATATTCACACTGGTGTTGCAACATCTCAAAACTTAAGTAGCAATCTGCGTACAACAAAAAAAAAAGCATCATCGAAATCGGTTCACGCGTTACAAAATTATGACCGGTCATACATAACAAAAATTAAAAAAAAACCCCTGAAGGAGCGCGCAGGAGCAATTTTATGTGATGTAAGTAGAGAGTATAACCTTCTTACAGTTATTTAAGATAGCCTGCAACAAATTACACCGTTTAACTGTGCCAGTCACTCTATGAATATGGTTTTAATCATCCCTAAGGCAATGGAAGGGTAGCCTTTGAAATAACCATTTGTTGAAAACTTTTTAATATTGTTCATGTTATTGGCCTACCAAGAATAGTCTTATCTGGCTATATCTCCAGGGTGTTACCACGTCTAGCAAGCTCGTCTGCCACGCAGTTTCCTGGAATATCCCTGTGCCCCGGGACCTAGCACAGGCGAATTTGTTACAGCTCAGCCAACTCATTTAAGTGTGAGCGACAGCTATTAACAGTGGAGACGGAGTTGGATCAATTCGTTGAGCCGCACGACCACCATGCCATGGGTCCGGGTTCGAGACCAGATCACCCCGTGGATTTTTATTAAGAAATTAAAATAATCCACTCCGTCTCTGGGGTATTGTCTAGCTCGCAGCGATGCAAAAAATAAGACAATTCAAGTTTACTCACTTTCCTTACCCTTATTCCCTTTTGATGCTTACGCATCAAAGGGTTGTCCCCTAGGATTTGGCCACATCGTATAAAAAAAAGTCCACGACGTCGATAGGACAGAATCAAGGGATAACAAAGCAGCTGGCTATCTGTAAGGATACATACGTCTTTTACAGGAACTTCGTTCCTTTTCAACCAAAACAAGGCTTCCTGAGCAGCCATGGCCTGAAACACACTGCAATAATCCGGAAGACGGATGGACAGGCTAATTTTCAGTGCTTCTGAGAACCCCCCCCCCCTTACTCTGTAGTTTTGAACCATCCGTGTAAATCTGAACGGATTTCCCGCAGGGAATTGTGTCGCCATCTCAGTCAAGCCTGGTTGGGATCGTCGATCTAAACCGCATGACAAAGGAGTAGCTAGGAGTGATGTAATCAAGATGCGCCACTTGGAGCGAAAAGGAGTCCTGAATTGTAGAGTGCCCGGCTCTAGTATTGGACCACTGAGATGCGGCTGTAAGTCGAACGGCGGCATTAGCAGCCATCTGTTTACCCACCAGATCTAATGGAAGTAAATGAAGAAGTATCTCCATAGCATCTCCCCGGTGATACGAATGCAGGCCGACCTCTGTACTGAAAGTTGAGCTAAGTCGCCTTGTCCAGTGCAGACAACCACACCATACAACAGGATTGGCCTCATGACTGCAACATAGAGCCAGTGAGTTAACTTGGGCTGAAAACCCCATTTCCCACCGATGGACCTCTTGCAGAAGTATAGAGCTACAGATGCTTTCTTGACCTTTCAGGAATATTAGGCTTCCAGGTGAGCTTCCCAGATATTTAGCTTCCTCGGTAAAAGCCAGGCGGTTGCGATTCAGATACAGAGGGTCAACATGAGGAATTTTATATTTTCTAGCAAAGATGACCATCTTGGTTTTGTTAGGGCTAACGCTAAGCCCACACTCCCTCGTCCAATTGGTGAGCTTAGTGAGGGCATTCAGCCCCCTCCCCTTCCAGGATTAGAAGCAGTTTATTCACCACCAGATTCCAAAGAAGATGAGACAGGACCCCACTTTGCGGTGGCCTCGTACTCACAGTACTGGTAGCATGAACCTCTCCCAGCCTTGAGAGAAACGAGTGCATCCATGATTACTCCCGGGCTAACATTTTTAAAAGCCTCCCTCAATGTCCATAAAGGCTACCCTTGCAATCAAGGGATTTCTTTATAGTGTGCACGAGAGAATGCAGAGCAGACTCTATAGACTTTCCCTTACAGTACGCATGCTGGGACGCCGATAGTAGATGCTGAGGAATACTACAGCGTAAATGAATGTGAACTAGTCTTTCAATAGTTTTGAGAAGAAAAGATGATAGACTTATGGGCCTAAAGTCCTTAGGAGTGGCATGCGAGCTTTTGCCCGTCTTGGGAATAAACACTACCTTGACTCGTTTCCACAGTGCCGGGATATAGGTCAAGTCAAGGCATCCGCTGTACAATGCCATCAGCCACTTCCGTATAATATCGAACCTGCATTGGAGCTCGGCAGGAACAATACCATCAGGCATCAGGACCCGAGGACTTGAACGGCATGAAACTGTCTTGTTGTAATAAAACTTTCATTCACTTTCAAAGATCAATCTACCTAGTCCTTCTTGAAGACCTTTTATACGTCATATATTACGCGGTACAAAACGTAAGTAGATGCAATATCCACCCTAGAGGTCTGCAAAGGATATATAAATCATAAACTTCGGGAAAAACTACAAGTTAAAAATAATTTTACAGATATTCTGCTAGGAGGCGCTGCTGTAGTTTTTTTTTCAAATTTTTCACGTTTCCAGACTTTCCTTCACGTTTAAATTAAAATCTCTTCTGTTGTCTTAAAATAATCGCATACTTTCCGTCATGCCTAAAAATTAATTCCGACGAGTATTGGGTTTTTGCTTCAGTTAGACTGCATTTTAGTACCGACTAGAACTCCTCTCATATATAATAACCTTCTTAATTTCTACTATCGTAAGTACAAAGACCTTTCTACTTTGCTCTACTTTGAATAGAAATAACTGGAAATAAACTTTTCAATTAGTTACTCATGCTAAGTGACCCCAGTCGAGTTCAGACCAGTTAAATACCAATCAGAGGTGTAGGTAAGGAAACTCTTGGTCCACGTCTGAAACTGTTACAGTCATTGATCCAAGGGGTTTAAACGGCAGAGACAGAAACATAAAAACTTGGAAAGTAATTCCAAATTGCTTTTAACACTATGAAACGACAAATTGCAGCGAGTCATTCAACCAATATTACTACCTAATCCGCACGAACTCGATGAAACACTAATTGTGACTTTGAGAAGTGACACAATGACTCTCTGCTGCAAGATAATTCAGAGATAGTCTGGGCGCACGCTATCGCAATCGATCACGCAGGATGATTTTTTCTAGTTTTTAATCAACAAGATTTCGGATTAAGAGATATTGTGTCTCTGTCTCTGGTATTGAATTATGCAATTCCGATCAGATACGTAACCGGGACCTGTGGTGTGCTTTTCATTCCTTTATCCGTGGATTTAACTGATTTGATAGTAAAAGCACCAGTGCCGACGAAATTCTCTTTATTTCTCAAAATCCAAATTCAACGAGTCTTACTTTTTTACTTCAGGTCTTAGTTAAGTGCAAAACTGCATTTACTTTTTGTGTAAAGAAATGAAACCGGTTGGCACAATTTTAAACACTGCCCTTGATATACGCGGTTAAAGGAAAATTTTTGGATAACTTAATTGAGTTGGTAATCACTCCACAATGAATTTACACTTATTTGTAATAGCTTAAATCAATGACAAATTTTATAAAATATTATAATTGTCTCTGTAGAGAAAATTTAAGTTTAGTAATATGATATCATAGTCAGTCCAAATCAAAAATACAAGAATTAAATTATAGAAATAAATTAGCAGTATGTGACAAGACATCTGAGACTTTATCCCAAGGCATCGAACCCAAGTTAGCAGGCTAGATCTGTTAGAACCCACTTCCTATCCGGGTATCCGGTTCTTCCTTGAGTAGCTGATTTGAGTCGGATTACCCTTATCATTACGGGGACTAAGACGTAATACCTTGTGTGGATGCCTTTACTGTAAATAATGGGTGTCCTAGTTAACCATCCACGTGGGACGGCTATGTAAGCTCCTGATGTTCTGCCTTTGGGAATGCTGGCTAATTGTTGTCGGGCCGCTTTCCCTCTAAGGCTCTTTTAGCAATTTCGCGAAAGACAACTTCTCCCGGGTGGTCAGAAACCGAAGCAATGTTGATGGAACCATTTTACCAAGCAATTTTAAGTTGGTGGAAATCACTTCGCTGAAGGTAAATAAGGGTGTTCTCTCAAAGAACCCTGGACCTGCCCGCTGCTGTCAGGTCGCTAGTTGGCATCAAGGCCATACTAAGCTTGTCGCCTGCTTTGACCAAGGGTCTGCGGAGTTTTGAAGACAGACGATCTCACTCTCTCATCCAAAAGAAATCGTGGATACAATTAAATAATTCTGGTCTACCCACCTAAGATTGGAAGGTAGCCCAGGTATGTGAGGTTAATAGCAGCTCAAGACAGTCTGTTGTTGTTCTGAATCAGAAATATCTCGCCTCTTTCGCTGAATACTGAATGACTTCGACTCCATTACCCTTAAAGTCTATAAAAGGACTTGAGGGCAAACACAACTAACGTCAACTCATTGACGAAGATAGACCATGGAGGCACCACGTATTCCGCCGTAACAACTCTCTTAAAATCCTAAAGCTAAAGCTCCAATCCAATCTTAATGGTTGGTTGCAAGTTACATGGCTCACGACTCTGACGTCGTCGGTGGAGTAAGTGATAACGTGTTGGCCAACCAATCTTGAGGTCCCACCGACGGCGACCCATGGTTGTTTTCTACTGACGACAGATTTCGATAAAAAGACTTTGGGGGTTGTAGAGAAAATATCAATGGTTCGGAATTCCCTTTAAATTGTAGGTCCACTAGCAATCGTCGTCTCAATTCAACAGCTCTAAATTCAACAGCTAAAATGGCTTAGAAACTGAAGTTGGCTCTATACAGCGTAAAGCCTTATAAATCACCGAGCTTGGACATTAATATCTCTGCTGAACTTCAACCAGCCTTCCAGATTCGAATTCAAGGGCTGATAAAAGTAAAGGTGGTCTTTATATTATTATATTGTAATAAAGGAGGAAGTACCTCACGTAGTAAACCTAATGACTTCAGGCCAGTCATTTAGTCTCAGTCAGTCTATCCTCTTTCCACCTTAAAACCCTGGAGAGACTTTTTGATGTCCACATCAAAGATACAGTCGAACTAACTAATCTGTCTCTGTCCCCACATGCATATATAAAAGTAACTCCGTCGAAACATCGTTAAATAAAATAGAACATTTTTCCTTGATATTGAGCGTGCTTACAACTACATCAAACCAGAGGCGATAGTGGTATTCTTGATGACACTGGATCTGGACAGTTCTCTCATCGAGCTAATAGATCTAATGCACGAAAGCAGGGTGAATAACTCCAGCTTAGGGGGATCCAGGATACAAGGTTCCAAGTTGGAAGGTAAATTAGGTGAAGGTAATTTACTCGCATTTCGTTTCGTTTGCCAGATTACTGTAGTATTTTGCAAGCATGTTATTGTTGTCTTTAGAAAAGAAAAGTCCAAGAAAAATGCTCTTTAAAACTTTGGTGTGTTCGGAAATGATTTATTTCAGAATTCTCTCTCAAGTTCCCATAACCTCTTGTTAGGCGATTGCAAGTAGACCTACAATTTAAACCCCCATGGCCTTTTAATCGTAATCTGTTGTCAACAGAAAACAACCATAAGTCGCGGTCGATGAGATTCGAACCAAACTTCAATAAAAAACACTCGCATAAAATTGTTTCAGAATTTCTATTATTTGTCAAGTCAAAACATTTGTTAACCCGACGCGTTTCGCCTTCTTAGCCAATCGAATTTTCTTAGATAGATATTGCTTGAAGTTTTTTTCCCGCCTTTGTTGTGCCTCAAGAATGGAAAATTATAACTAACCGGCCAGATTCAATGATTAAACAACAATTTTTTTGTCACTAGCTCATTAATCGACAGCCATAAACAGGTGAAATCTATATTAAAGAAAAAATATAATGGTATGACTGATTTTGTTTACAAAGCCAAATCGAATATAATATGAATTTATAGTTTTAAGGAAAACATAGCCAATAATACTAATATAATCTTTTAAATTTTAAGATATCTGTCTAGTTCCCGAAATATCCTGTGGTATGGGGTGATTCGAAATAGTGATTAGACCTACAATTTATTGTGGACTCCGAATCGCCGACATTACTCTGCAACCCCCAACGGTCTTTTTATCGTAAAATGTTATCCGCAGAAACAACCATGGGTGTTACCGACGGTGGAAAAAACCTGTTAACGAGATGGAAGGCCGACACGACTTTTCTCATACAAATTATTTTCAGTGTACCATAACATCTAATTGGGTTAGGTAAACACCACTATTTAACCCGCCAGCGTCATTTAAAGACGCATTCGTAGCATTACCTCAGTAATTCTGCTACAAAACTAACTATTTTGGCATTACCACCCCTCCTCAACCAACCCAAACCCACTTATCCAACAACACAAAATCAAGGTTACTCTTGTCATTTAGATCAAAAACAATTACTTTTTCGCTTCCGCCTCTTCCCCGCATACGCTGCCATTCTTCCACTCCGCCTCCATAGTCACTTAGCGATTCATCTTTTGCCTTACCTCAGCCATTCTGCTACAAATACCATCATTTTGGCTTTACCCATTACCCAACCCCACTTATAAAACCATATATGTATATAGTCAAAGTTGCCGCCATTCCACTTTTGTGTTTAGAATCCCTCTTGCTACAACCCATCTAACATATTCACTAACCCACCTAGCCATTGAACAATTCACACTCAGCATTCTGACTACTATTCTGATACACAGTTTTAAATTTCTTCGCTTTCAAAGTAAACACAACCGCACTTGTATCAATCAATGAGGATTTGTCATAAAAGAATGAGCAAATATATTTTTATTTTACGGCTTGTCACTACTCAGTCATAAAGTACAAGACACGTTTACAAGGCACTTACACGATATCAGTATGATGACAACAGTTTTTTCTCATTTTTTATAAGCGAAATATTCTCACAAAAAGGGGCCGATAATGACAATTTATGACATAAATTATGACGAATACGTCACTCGGGTAAATGCGATATACAAATTAACTATTTTTTGAGTTATTATCAAATTAAGAATAATAATTACTCTCCCAGCTATTTTTTTTTCTACTGTTTAGTTTACTGCAGGCTTGTAAAGGAATCTTACTAATGATAAAAAGTGCGTACAAAATATTTGAATAAGATAAATTTTTTGTATCTCTTATCGATCTTAAGACCTAGCTTTCCACGATATTACGTAAGCGCATTTCTTACATATACTGAAATAAAAGTTAAGCACTTATGACGCAAAGCCTTTTAACAATAACGAAACAATTTTATTTCTCATAAAAAGAAATCGAAATACATTTTTGACAGGTTTCATAATGAAAAACTTAAACGTTGAATCTTGACTTGTTACTACAACGATTCTCGATTTATCAAGTGAACAAAATCCGTAATGAGAAAACAACTGGATCCATAGCTATTATATGACCAATCTTTTCATCTCATTTCTAATTAGAAGATGATATGTAATAGGCTCTTGCAAGACTTTTGAAAGCTTAGAAGTACTAATGAAGCCCAACAACGAAATCATGTATCAAAATGTAAATGCCAGTCACTTGGCAATACAATGACTATTATTATTTAAGACGCGCATCAAAAAGATGAGCACGTCCAGATTTGACGGAATGGGGTAACGCGTAACTGAGCAATCATTGTAGTAAGATCTACTTCAGTCACAGGTGGATAAATGTACTTTGTATTATGTAAAGCAATTTCTAGTTTGAAATATCAACACAAAAACAAAAATTTTAAATTGGCTAGATAATTACTAATTGCTTTTTTTAAAGTGCCACTTGTAGACAGTTCTTCATATCGATTCTGTGAAAATTTGTGAGATATGACGAAAGAAATTGAAAACGACACGAATTGCTAGGATAAGCGAAAGCAATTACATTGTAAGTGGTATAATTTAGAATTCTTTCAAAACTTGCCGGTAAATCTCTACCACTAGAGGAAAAAAAATTTATGTGATAAATTTTCCGGCAAATACTAAACTGTGCTTCCTTTTTCTTGCACATTTGACAGTGTTGCAAGTTAGGCTACAGTGGCAGCCTCCCATGTGACCCCACTTTGGTGCTCGATTCCTGTCCAATTTAAAAGAACCTAAAACCTCTTGGAGCTTCTTATGAACCGAACTAAGTCCATTGTTTAAGAGCGCAATGAATCTGTAGCGTACCTACCTATTAGAGAGTGACCCGTGATAATAACAAAGATATTGCTTACAGTATTTCGCTGTAGCGAAATAAACTCTTTTGACCGCTTCAGGTCGAAGGTCGCTGTATCTAGCAGGCGATTAGGCAGGTTTGCCCTTGCTGAATATTTGTCCGGCTTGTGTACGGCTAGCAACTTGCATAGCTGGTGAATTAAATCCGAATCTAGTAGAGTTGTGAAGTCTTGCTAGCATGTCGGCTTAACAGTTTTCTGAAATATTGATATGCCCAGGTGAGGTGTACGTTAAGGAGCTGAGCAAGGTCGCACAACTTTGTGCAGTAGTTTAGGTCAAATAGGTTAGGTTAGGTTAAAATATTAAATAAGAGTAATGAACCAACCTTTACTAATATTGTTTGCCAAGAAGTACTGGACCTTATAAGCCTTCCCAGAGTGCAGAGAACAGCCTGTCTAGGAACCTTGTGTGCCTTTCCCAAAGCAGCAATAGAGGCTCTTCTGGACCACATTCCCTTCCATCAATGCTTAATAGAGGACGCTGTCTCAAGCTCAATTAGGGTGCACAGCACCAATCTCCTAGAAGAAGAGATTTGACTGGCCACAGGAAAATGCTACAATAATTTAATGATAATGAGAATTCGAGAAGATGATGGTCAACTCATTATCAAATGACATCCCGAAAAGGCACGACCTTGAGATACCATTTAAACTAATCCTAAAAAATTCTAGCTTTTGAAAAAAGATCTTTGATATGACGGTTCCAAGATAGGTGACTGAGCGGGCGTTGTAGTCTTTGGTTTCACAATGCGCTAGTATCTGGACTAACTCTCTTTCAATCAGAGATACACGCCATTGCACTTTACGCGCGAGATAACTCAAAAAGGATTACGTTGTGGCAAAATATATACTGTCAGATAGTCAAGCAGCACTCAAAGCTCTACGGTCTAATACGTTTAAGAAACTGTCTCAGAGCAACAGAATCATCTTTTCCTTTGTGCAAATTCAAGAGGGCATTGAAAGTGTAGTAAGGTGGCGGATCACTTGGCCAAAACGCGCATATTCTCATTTTATCGGACCTGAGTCGCTTTGTAAATACTAGAAAAGCCAGCAAGCAATACAAATCAGGTTATTGAAGAATAGATGCTGCAAGTACTCACACTGGACAAACACTCCGGGGTTAAAGTAAGCGAAGTATTTCATAATCTACTAAAAACAGAAAAAGGAGGCGCTGCTTTAGCCCAGCAAATCAAATTTTTCTAACAGGGCTTTTAATTGGCCATTGCCTTCTAAGTCACCACATAAAAAAGATGGGCCTAGCTTAGAAGGTCGCGTGCCGCTTCAGTTTGGAAGAGGAAGATACTGCGGAATTTATTTATTTAAGCTTAATACAAGCTATAAAATAATAATACAATAATATACAAGCTAATATATAATATAATACTAATACTACAAGCTATAATAAATGATAAGTCACAATAAATAGTATAAGCTACAATATGAGCTATAATTATAATAAATGCAAACTGGAAAGAGGAAGGATTAAGAAAGGCAATCTGGATGGGCGGGATCAAGATATAAGGCTTTGTGAAGGGGTGATCGAGTCGGAAAAGGGGAGTGGACCTAAGGTGCAGGGATTGGTATGGATGGGTAAAGATTGCAGGAATGAAGAGCAGTCTATGGCACCAGTTAATATCTGATGAATGAAGAGAATGTCGGAAACATCACGACATTTACTTAGAGGTTGTAAGTCGATCAGTTTCAGACGGTTTTCATAAGGTGGAAGGTTGAATCTGTCTATCCACGGAAGATCCCGTAGAGCAAAGCGAATGAACCTACGCTGGACAGATTCGATCCTATTAATGTGGGTTGTATGTGTAGGTGACCATACCTGGCTGGCATATTCAAGGAGAGGTCTAACGAAGGAGATATAGAGAGATTTGGATACATAAGGATTGGAGAACTCTTTAGTCCAGCGCTTCACAAACCCTAGCGCGGAGTTAGCTCTGTTAATTATACTGTCAATATGGGAACGGAAATCGACCTCGCTATCACAGATAATTCCTAGGTTACAAAAAGAGGTAACGATAGGGGCTGGTACGTCGGTTAGCATGTAGACTCTCGGGGTGGCGGTCAGACGCTTGCGGCAATAAAATATGGTCTGGCATTTAGAGACATTGAGTTCAAGCAAGTTTTTCATGCACCATGTGGAGAACGAATCGAGATCTTTTTGCAGGAGAAAAAAGTCGGTTGTGGAGGAGATATGTTTAATTATTTTCATAACCGGATTAATGAAAAGATCAATATAAAGCGCAGGGTGATGACCAGATTCAGGAGCAAGGGGCTCCAAGCATCGTCTAACCAGTGTACTTGCAGGGATATGCTGCAAGTATGTGTTAAACTATAAAATAAAAAGCTAATTGATTGACAAACCGAAAAGAAGGAACCAAGCCGACATCCAAGTAAGAGAGTTCACAGACAACTTCCAGGAGGTTAAAGTCACTTAAAAGTAATAATTCATCAGAAGGCAAGTTTGGGATGTCAACCAGGCACTAGGCAAATGATTCATAGACATTAGACGGAGAACCCGGAGAAGTATAGGCGGTTGAGATGTACACAGTTTTACCACGCAGTCTAATAGCGATGCACAATTCCTCTAATTCTTCGGAGGGCAACTAATCTGCACGGACTACCGCAACACACAGCGCAGAGAACACCGCCTCCAACGGGCGAATCAAGCAAATCTTAGGTCACGGCGAAAATCAATGTACTCAGAGCTAAACAGCACCTCATCAAAAATTCCCTGGCATAGCCAAGTTTCCATTAAACAAATCACGTTGTAGCATAAGTCACTGGAGCCTAGCATTTTTGGAACGAAGACCAGTTACGTTTGCGTACTAGATCGACATTTCCGCAGTCCGTTTTTTGAGGTCGTATCGGCAAAGCCAAGTCGAATTCTTGAGTCAAATTCACGAACAATGGAATTACGGGCCAAATCCGGGGTTGACACGAAGAATAGCCAAATTGTCGGGGTTGACACGCTGATACTGAATAAATTGTACTGAATCATTTTTGAGTAAATTTTCCATACCAAATTTATTAATTGTTAAAGGATTTCAAGCAATTACCTTCTGAATACCCCAGCTTTCTACCAACGTTTCCTGATATACAAAACACATAAATTTTAATCGTATATACAAATTATTGCCTTGTACGTATGGTCAACATAAATAATTGCCATTGTCAACCGGTGTCTCCGGTCGTGCATCATAAACATTATTTGGTTGGAGGTCATTATCAAAGAATACCTATACGGACTCGCCTGTCAGAATGGAATAAAGATCTATTAATTAAACAACTGGAGTGGGACCCAAGAAAATCGCCGCGTTGGACGACCGCGCTGCATAGGTTTCGCTAAGAAGATACTCAATAGGTAAATCGTATTAGAGTTGAAAACATCAGTGCAGAATCAAGTCTAGTGATTGAATGAATAGGGTTTGTTGACGCACAAATGTTTCGAGGGAACATAAAAAAAGGCAGTCAGTCATTGGGAAGGATGTTCAATATATCAATTTGGAACCAATCTATAAATCTAAATCTTTTTTTAGGACATTAAGCATACCTTCTGATAACCCTGAATAACAAAGCGATCCTTATAGATAATGTCCTCGTTTTTAAAATAATTCTTGATCGCTATTAAAACAGAAATGAATTTAAAAAAATAAATCGGTTAATGTAAATTCTAAACAGGAAAAAATCTCACAGTGTATGCCAATAACCCCTTGCAACTCAATAAATAGAGGAAGCATATTCAAAAACGAATTGATAATTGACTTAGCAATGAATACTTAAAGCTTATTTGCAATTTTGCACGAAAGTTCCATATCGGTACCCTGGCACTGGCATTTCAAAATCTTAAACAATTTATTAAGAAAGAATAATTATAAAAATATTCAAGAACTCTCAACCCCATATTCCTGATGTCCTCCTATCATAAATGAACTTACATTAGCGAAACCCAACAAGAATAAATAATGCAAACAAATATTAAAACTTTCAGATCATTCAAACGAAAGACTTAAGCGACGAACCCGATTGCAGATAACTTGAATTATCCAAGTAATTTGCTAACCGACAGACTGTACCAATACTTACGGTAGACAAGAGGCCACCAATTGTAGTTGAATGATATTACATCACGAGTTATTTGCGTTAACAAAATTACAGAAAATTGCATTACAACAAGAAGAGCAACAGCTGCTGAAGTTTTCCAAAATATTACGTGGCGGCCGCGATTTCAAGATTTTCCGGAGTGTTATGCAACATGTGCAGCAATTTCTTCTTGCTTTAGTTTTCTTTAGCTCGAATAATGGAACTGGATTTTCCAAGGCTGAATATGTGCTACTAATATCCATATATGAAACTGCAACACTATATCTTTGCAAGCAGGTAATTCACGTTAAACTGACAGAAATATTAAAGCAATTTATTCATGAGCTTTATATTAAGCACGCGACACTTTAGTTTTTTTTTTAATTATGTTCTGAATTTTACGGAAAACGTGCACCAATTCCTTTAAGTTGGTATTAGATATGCTTAAATCCTAGTTTGGTGTTTCTTAAGCTAATGAAGAAAAGACGATTTCGAAATGTTCGAAGTGCAGACTACGATTAGGACAATGAATGGAAATGTTCAATCAGCGCAAAATAAAAACACCTGAAAAGTATGTGCTCCTTCAAGCGTTACAAGTTATTTTTCAATAATTTCGTTTGGTATGCAATTAGTCTTCTAGTTCTTTTCCGACGTCGAAATCTGGATGACTTTGAAATTTCTTTACTAAATGGTAAATTATATGAAATTTATATAGTAGTTTCCATAGAGTGTTAAATCATAATCAAACAATCATAAAAAAACAAAAAGTTAAATAATGAGAATATGCGATTTAAATGTTGACCGTCGTCGGTCGGGTGAATATTGGTCTTAAAAAAATTAAAGAAGGGTACTAATAAAAGCTGCTTCACGGTCTATTTATCAAATTAGTATAATATTTGACACATTCGCCACCTTTTCGTTACTAAGAGATTAAGATCTTATGGTATTTTAGTTGGTCACACGAAATTATGAAATCGACCTTTAAAACATATTTTATTCGGACTTGCAAATTTTTATTTCAACACGTCTGACTTTCTTCATAGCTTGTGATTTTGGTCTCTTTTATCCCATAGCCTTGACAATTTAAAATTATTTTGAGACATGCGTTTGCACCGGATTTTCGGCTTGTAAAAGTTGAAACTTCTAAAAGAGGCTTGTTATATTTCTGGGATTACCGCAGATGCTCACCTTTCGGGGAAATATATGAATACATACGTTATACAATTCAATCATGAATATTATGCAATTTTAAGCTTTCATCGCTTAGCATGTGTCACGTCAAACTCACTTGACATGGTAAGAAAAAGCAATTATGAGATTTGCTAGATAGATGTTGGCATGTCATATGACCATAAGCGTCAGTTAAAATCTGGAAATTTTGATATCATAAACGCTATGAGTTCCTCATCACTGAAAGCCTTTTGTTAGGAGTGATTTGTAATTAAGTACATATAAGCAGAAATGTTACATTAATGTTGTAGTTTTTATAAGGTCACCTACCTTTTCACAAATTTTAAACAATTCTTCTTTTGAAGTTTACATAGACTTCATGTCAATTCTGGGATTTGTTTCCACTTAATTCCATTGGTGTTACTTTTCCAATTCCATTCATGTTATTTTTTCAGTTTAAACATTTATTACATCGATGAATAAATTTGTAAAAGAGCAAAGAAATTCAAACATTTATTGCAAGACGTAATCAAAATTTCAAAAGTTATGCCACTTATATGAGTTGCAGAAATAAATACCAACAAACGTAAACTAATTAACCCTTTTTCATCACGAGAAGTACAGTCTTGGCAGAAAAGGAGAAATGGTTAAAGAATACTGGTTATGCAATTAGTTGAAGAAGATGACCATGCTACCTTAACATCCGAGGCTCATAAACGTAAAGGTAAAACAAAATACGGTAAACTATATTTTTTAATATATTTATAGTGTTTATTTAGAAGAATTATCAAAATTATACATTATGTAAAAATTTCACTGATAGTGAGCTAAATGACAAGTTGATTCTAAATAACTACGACAATGTCTTGAGGCGTTATTTACTTTGAGTGAATCCAGAGGCTGGTAAGTTTTCATTAAAATAATCCCCAATAGCCCATAACATATGTTTGGACAAAAGACTGCACTGCCAATTTCAATTTTAAATTTTCTTTTTTTCAATTGTAACTCCTTCGTAGGCGGTGGGCAGGTTGAGAAAGGAGGAGATGAACCCATGCGCCACTCAGAACACCTCGCCATATAAATACACTTTCGGTGATTCCTAGGACACCTCTTCCCACAGAGTTCTTATCTTCCATAGCCTGATCGTAGTTCAATGTTAATAGCCAAAGAACGGCATTTCAAATAAGCGAGTTACAAGCCTACCTATTCTATCAGAGAAGGTGGGCTGCTTCTAGGATAGAATAGGTAGGCTGTTAACTCGCTTATTTGAAATGCCGTTCTTTGTCTATTAACATTGAACTACGATCAGGCTTTGGAAGATGACAACTCTGTGGGACGAGTGTAGATACGCGAAGATCACTGAGGAGCAAAGGGAAATGACACAGTTCAAAATAAATAGGTAATGGTTAAGTGAAATTAAATTAAGAGGAAGTAGAGAGCTTACATCACCCACATCTGAAACCATGCTGCTATACTCTGGCCAGGAAGAATTAGATAGATCCTGCGTGGCAGGTGGAGACGGAGTTGAATGAAATGGTTGAGCGGTACGACCACCAAGTCATATTTCTTCTGTTCGAGACCAGATCTCTCCGTGGGTTTTTAAAATTGAATTTAAAAAAAATCCCCTTTGTCTCTGGGTTGCGTAGGTTAAATTAGGTTAGAGTGGCTGCACAAAAAGACACACTTAGGCCAAGGTGGCACATTGTGATACCACAGTTGAGGCTGTATTTCAGATCGCATTCAATACATAGGAAAACATGCAATGTTGGATGGGGCGCAAAGGCCTTACCCTTACCATGTATCCGGGAACCATTTAGAGCTCCTGATGAACCAAGCTAGGTCCGTGACGTCAGTGGAGCCAATTTCGATTAACTCTTCAAGAAAAGCGGAGCCCAAAAACCAATACCTATGGTTGAATCAGGCCGGGTAGTTGCAGAGGAGATGAAGTATGGTTTTCATCTCCATCTTCGTCTTGGCAACTCCTACGCACCGTCTCTATCGGCATGTCTGCCTTTGAAACAGTAC
The DNA here is from genome assembly GCA_964036015.1 of Leptarthrus brevirostris. Classification (NCBI taxonomy): domain Eukaryota; kingdom Metazoa; phylum Arthropoda; class Insecta; order Diptera; family Asilidae; genus Leptarthrus; species Leptarthrus brevirostris. The sequence goes on from OZ038374.1 coordinate 95,759,977, forward strand.
CCCGAAATAACGGCCACGATGACGCTTATTAATTTACGTCCGAGTGAGATAAGCTCTCTTGACCGTTTAGGGTCAATCTTTGGCCATATCTGTCGGGCGATTAGGCAAGTGTGTTCCTCCTGCCATCTGGCGTTTGCAATCCTGAGAGATTCCTGTGAAATTTCTAGTTTCCAAGTGGCCTGCAGCTTTCCAAGACGGTGGTTAATTTCCGAGTTAGGACTATACTCGCTCGGCTCTTTAGTTATCCGGAATTTCACTGTGTTCAGGTACCCAGATGCTCAGCCACGTCGTTTAGAGCCGGGCGGCATGCTATAACCGTTTTGGAGGTTGTATTTACTCCCGTGTTGGATTTAATAGCAGCCTAACTATTTGAGAAGAAGCAGAGTAAGTGGAGGTATCATCTCGGAACATTTGGACCTCGATATCTCATTTCGCCTACCTTACATTTAACGTTACTTACGGATAACATTCTTATTTTTACAGTCAGTCAGGCTGCTATTAAATCCCTCACGGGAGTATATACCACCTCCAAAACGGTTGTAGCATGTCGCTTAGCTCTGAATGATATAGCTGAGCATCTAAAAGTACGGCTGATCTTGGTGCCTGGAAATAGCAATATTCCGGGTAACTGTAGAGCCGACGAATTAGCGAGAATCGGTACCACTCGTCCACTCCCCTTGCAAACTGGAGCTTTCACTGACATCTCTCAGGCCCGTTAAGGAGCTAATTCGATTTATCAGAAGCCCCAAATGGTTCCCGGTAACGGGTTAGGGCAAGACCCCCTTTTCCTTCCCAACCAACTTATATTGACTCCTTGAGAACTAGTTTCCATTTTAGACAGGGAACTGACTCGATGCACAGAGAGTAACAGGTTAACCGTCATCTACTCTAGGGATTTTATGGGGTCTAATTGCAGTCTCAAATGTGGTATCACAATAGTCCTCCTTGGCCTAAGTGTGCTTTCTTAGGCAGCCACTCTAACCTAAACTATCCTAACCCATCTGAGGAGATACAAATGCTATCCGTAGGCAGCGTTAAATGTTTTGTTTCAGATGGTCTTCTGCTTCCTTTATAGCCATGGTTTCCACCTGAAACACGCTACAGTAGACAGGTAAGTGAAATGAAATATCGAGGTCATGGTGTGCCGAAAAGATACCTCCACCTACTCTGCCTTCCAGTTTGGAGCTGTCAGAGTAAGGATGTACTGACTCCCCCCATTGAGGTGGACTCCCCCATTGAGGTTATTTGTAGCGCTCCTTACGTCTTCGATTTTTGAAAGACTGGCGTCAGTTAGTTTACAGGTCTGACCTGAGTTATGCCTAATGCCAACCAAAAATGCGGATTGATTACCGAAAAGATCCACCGGTAGAAGGTGAAGAATAGTTTTTAGGACTTTAAAAGAAGTGGTTCCAAGGTCACCTGTTATCAGTAGCGTTGCCGTCTTTTGAACCTTATCCAGTGCCTTGTGATGGGTCGCTGTATCCAGTGTCGGCCACCATAAAACCACCTCATACGTGAGTATGGTTCGTATGACACTTTTGTAGAACATTATGTTTTCAGGAGAACAGTATTAACTAAGTCGTATCCGGGTTTATACCCAGACCACACCCTTCGTTCCATATTGGTACCTGATAGGGCGTGTTGTAACACTTCAGGTAGTGTGTTTGGGTGCTTACTTGCTCGTTATCTAGCTCGCAGCAATGCAAAAAGAAGACATTCAAGTTTCCTCACTCCCCTTACCATAATTTTCTTTCGGCCAAAACCATGCTAACGCATCAAAGGGTTGTGTCCTAGGCTTTGGCCACATCGCAAGAAAACACCAGGCTTGGTCGCCAATCAGATTCTGCCCAAGGGTACGTAGCATTTCAATAATTCAATGCTATGTGCCGACCGAACCAGGGCATATGTTATAATAACTACGAAGGTTTTCTATCAGCTTCTTGACGACACCTTTGAGGTGATATAAATCTAATAATGGGGGATATCAACGCAAAGATTGCCTCTAATAACGTCAGCCTAGAACATGTAATGGGAAAGTTTGGACTCGAAAGCAAGAACGCAAATGGGGAGTTACTTGTTGAATTTCATAACTCGCGACAACTTGTACTTGGAACTTGGTTTAAAAATTGCGCGAATTACCAAAGTGACATACAGGATTGCCAAAAACTGGCAAAAAGGCTTTTGCATCTGAACATCTTGTAAGAGATACTAATTGATACCTTCTTGTTGTGGGGGAAATTCAATTGTGGAGGTGGAGAGACTATTTTGTTGAAGTCCTAATCAAACCTTTAGACTATCGAATACCTCTTCAAATGAGCCTGAACATTCTCCGGTTACGACCAACACTGACATCAGAACTCTGATAAGATTGGTCGATGGATTTCGATAAGGCCCCAAGGATTGATGGAAAACCAGTGGAACTACTTAAGGCGGATCCCATTGCTGCAGCTGACATTCATCACGCCGTAATCCAGTAACGGTCGAAGATCTATCCCACTGAATATAAAACAGACGTAATTGTAAAGATACCAAAACAGGCGAACCGAGAAGTTGCAGCAATAAGCATCGCAGTAACTGCAGTCTCCAAATTGATGGAAAAAATCATTTTAATGCAAATCAAACACTCACATCAACACTCCGAAATATCATCGAGAAATCCGCCGCCCTTTATATTAATTGTACGTCGATTTTGAGAAGGCGTTTGACAGCGTTGATCGCGAATATATATATGAGCAGCTTCACGTAGGGTTTCCGAGAAAAAATTATCAACATCATAAAGAAGTCCTACTCAGGAGCCCAATGTCACGCCCTAGACAAGGGAAAACAGTCGAAGTTCTTCCAAGTTCTGAGTGGAGTGAGGCAAGGATGCATACTGTCACCTTTGTTTTTCCTGATCATCATTAATGCCCGAATGTGAAACTTTTTAACCATCTTACGCACCTGGAATATATTGACAATGTACGCAACAAATAAAGTCATGTAGCTCAATTGTCCAAAGCCCTGAGCAGAGAAAGTCGTATTGCTAAGACCAAACTTATGATCTTGCACTCCAGGAGACAACATGAAATTTATCTGGAAGAGCAGCAAATAGAACAATTGGATAAATTTTGTTATCTCGGAAGTAAAGTTGCAGCAGACGGCGGTGTGACTCATTATCTCATATGCCTCACTGATCTGGTGGGCAAGGGCAGCAATGTCCACTGTAAGGATGCAACTGAGTTAGCTTGACAGGTTGACTGGTGTGGGGATAAAAGGTCATTCTCAAATCACGTCAACATCGGCAGTAAAAATTCTGCTAGGTCAGCAGATGTTAGTACGAACCGAAGTACATACTGGCACAGGACTAGTACTGACTACCTGACATCACAATTTGAAGCAGAAAGCCTAACTAAACCTGTCTATCTCAGTCTATCAGGCGGAGGTATTGGATCTGATCTATGCACTGGATGACCATCTTTGTTCTTGGAGTGTATCCGCAAACTATAAGCGTATGCTTCGTTGAACAACGTAATACTGTCATCGGTGAGGGACATGTAGGAATCTAATAGAATGAAAAAGCAGATTAACTGGCTAAGCTGGCAGCTACTTCGACTAGCCAAGCTCCGGATCCATTCACTGACATTCATGCGGAGGCAACATAACTCGGAAAATTACATATGTTAGCATCTAAAGAAGATATACATCCTTGAGAATGATACCTGCAAACTGTGCCTGAAGGAGTAAGAAACTACACTGCAGATAGAATTCCTAGCCAGCAGAATAAGTTGACTGCTGGGACACCAAAGATGGAGGCCGAAAGATTAGGAGAGGTGTCTCATAAGCAAATACATGCTACTTCACCTCTAAAGCAAGTGAAAGAGGAAAACTGGATGAGTACAAGTACCCGAAATAAAGTAAACTAACTTGGCTAATCCCTAGTGAGGTTCTAGACTTCACTCTTGCTAGCAGTGTTTTGTCGGAGTTCATTGGGAACAAGCAAGTGTCAGATAAAGTGCCGCTGTCGGATCAGCAGCACACCAGACACGCATTCCAGGACGATCTGAACTCATTTCAAAACAATTTATACTAGGGAGAACGAATTGGAATACCTTCAGTATAAGGGAATAGCATTATGTGCTTTACTAGGCAATGAAGCGGCGTTTAACAACAAGGTAAGAATTGTGAGGAGATATGTGGTTTTAAACACTTTTGCTTCGGTGTACGCTATGTTAAGGGAGCACGACATCTGACCTACATATGCGCTGGGTAACACCTCCGTATTTGTCAGACAGTTAGAGTGTGCCCGCAAGGCGACGTTCTGTCGCCGTTGCTTTGCTATTTGCTAGTAGATAATCTTTTATGTAGTACTGCGAGCTTGGCTGCGAGGCTGTCGGACACGCAGACGACCTAGCAATCATCTTAACGGGTAAGCTCACCTTAGTCGTCACAATTATAATAAGGTCCGCACTTAGAGCAGTCACTGAATGTTGCGTCAGTGAGGACCGTACTATTAACCTCACTAAAGTTATCCTGGTACCCTTTTCAAAAAGGTATCATCTAGGCATTGATTCGATCTCTAATCAAGGCAAGGCAATTGGGTATTCTGATGAAGTTAAATACATGTGTGTCACGCTTGATAACCGACTAAATTGGAGTATCCATTTAAACAACATTCTAAGCAAGGCTACGAGGCTCTTGTGGGCCCCCGAGTGAAAGTAAAACTCGGGCATTGTTGGCACACTTCAAAACACCTATGTGGCACCCAAATAAGGCACGCTACTCCTTTTCCAAATGCCAGTCCGCTACCGTATCAATTAAAGAAGCACGAAATAGTTCAAATGAAGCACGATGCGGACGGAAGCGTGAATACGTGTGGCATATTTTAAATTGTTATGCTTGTAGCGGGAGCGTGGCTGCCGTATTTGTCGATTTTTGTACCTGTAGCGGGAGCGTGGCAGGCGTATTTTCAGATTTTTGTACCGGAAGCGTGCATACCCTTTAGACCTGTAGCGGGAGCGTGCATGATAGTACCGGACGCATTTGTTCGCTATACGTGCTAGGAACGGGCGCATATATATCTTTAAAAATGCTAACGTTTGTAATTGGTTTGAGCGTGAATATACTAGCTTAATTATTTTTATTGGGACCTGGAGGAGATTCTTTAGAAGATGATCCTATCCTCACCTTATGAGCCCAATTATCAAACCAGTTGCTGCATATGCTACTCTTGTATGGAGGCTAAAATTCAATACCAGACGGTAATTGATAAGTTTAACCAGCTGCAACGACTTGCTTGCTTTGCCATAACAGGAGCTATGCGTAGAAACAATAATTGCACCTATGGAGGAAATAATTACATGTATTCACCTTAAAATCAGCTGCAATTAGTGCTCTTATATCTAATATATCCGTTCCTGACAATGGTCACATAAGTATCCTGCAGCGAATCCATGAAATAAAAGCCTACTTCATAACAGACGACATAGTCCAGACACTATGCTTTTACAAAAAGTTCAGCATTCTCATTTGTGTACGTGCAGAGTGGAAAAGCGATGGTCCCTGACTGGATCCTTACATAGTTTACAGATGGCGCAAAAACGTTCTTTATACTAAGGGCTGTGTTGCAATATGTAAATGGTCCTGTGTCTTCCACGCCAAAATCCATGCCACTCAAACCTGCACCCCTCTCAATCTCAACAGGGGACCTAATTGCATTTAACAATGTTACGCTCATTTGGGTACCGGGACAATCCAATATTGAGGGAAACGATTTAGCTGATAAACTAGCTAGAGAGGGTTCATTATCTCGGTATCAGGGTTCTGAGCCCTACTATGGTATTGGCCGGTCATCACCAGAGCCCTCATAGAGGAATGGGCTAGGAATCTGCGGTCTCTGTACTGGGAACATATCTCAGACTTCAGGCTAAGGAGGTTGTCAGTCCCAATGCCTTTATTGAAATCACCGACTTAAGCAAAGAGGACTTGCGGTTTTTAATGGGCTACCTATCTGAACAAAAATGAATTTGTATTTAACGACGCATACATTTTTAAATTTAGATGGAAATTACATCAAATAATTTTCTAATACAACTGTTTTTAAGAAATTCTACACGCCGATTTGTTGTTTGCAAAAATATCACGCCAATCTACTATTGAAAAATATTTTCAGTATAATTTTTATATACTTAAATAGTGTAAAATTAATTAATAGATTACATTTGAGTTAAGTTGTCTATCAATCGTGTTTTCTTGCTTCAAAGTGGTGTTACTCCTCAAAGTTTTATTCAAATTATCATTTTTCGTTTTCTGTGCTATTTTTATGTTTTACCCAATTATTTTAACGTCAAAATACAATTTTTGACATTTTTGTATATTGTAAGTAGCAGCAATTATAATCAATAATGAAGCTGTTCGCACTCTCACTGGTTTTCATAAAATTTTATGGAGCAACTCTGCAACCGCCAACGGCCATCTAACGTCATCTGTTGTCCGCAACTCCGCCGTAGCCGGTCCCAACCAACGTTTGAGAAAAGGGAAGTGGTAGGGTGGGAGAACCCACGCGTCAGCCAGAACTATCGGAGAGATTATGTGATTACGACCTTTAGCTATAAACAACGGACGACGATCGGGCCTTCGAACGTGAGAACTCTGTGGGACAAGTGTTGATACGCAAAGATCATGGAGGTGGAGCGGGAAATGGCCCATTATAAAATAAATATCTTGGGATTAAGCGAAACTAGATGGAGAGTTTACATCATCCACATCTGAAACGACTGCTGATACACTCTGGTTAGAAAGAATTGGCAGATGTAATGTTATTGCTAACCAAACTTGCCCGTCAATCACTACTGGACTGGTCGCCAATATCCGACCGAATTGTCATAGCCAAATTCCGTACCACGGTATGTAACATCTGAATAATCCAATGCTATGCGCCGACCATGCAAGTGGATATAACAATTAAGGAAGCTTTCTACGAGCTCCTTGGCGACACCTTTTATAACGCCAAGATTGGCTCTAACAACATCTGCCTGGAATATTTAATGTAACAATTAAGTTTTGCTTATGCACGGCAGCACTAAACCCACGTCACACGACATCAAATATGCCATATACCACCGCACTGCGCCAAAAAGCTAACATAACAACGACGACTCCATTGACTAACAAGGGGAAAGGGCGAAGGAATGTTTTGTGAGCTGTGGTACAGAACACGTGAGACGATTAGAGACCGGAAGACGATTATGGATCAGTGACGCCACGTGGTCCAAAATATAAGAACGAAAACAGATTAAAGAACGCATCAATTCTGCTACCGACGTTGCATTTAACCAAATTTTAGAACTGCATACCTAAAAAACAACTTTGGACCGTAAAATACCTCTTCAAATAAGCCTTAACCCGGCTGCGACCGACATTAACATCAGAACTCCAACAAAATTGCAGTTGGCTGATGTAATTAAGTCGATGGACGTCAATAAGTGATTGATGGAATACCAATGGAACTACTTTAAGCGGATCCCATTGTTGCAGCTGACATTCACCTCCCTATAATCCAGGAATGTCTGGAAACCGAAACCTATCCCACTGAATAAAAAACAGACTTAATTGTTAAGATTCCCAAAAAAGGCCCGCATCTGTCTTTTAACTGCAGTCTCCAAATTGATGGGAAAAATCATCTTAATGCTAATCAAGCAGACAAACCTGCACTTCGTGAGGGTTTCTCCTTCAGTGAACTCCTCCGAGCTATTTTCGAGCAATCCGCCGAATAATATTCATCAATTTTGAGAAGGCGTCTGGCAGTGTTGATCGAGAAAATATATGGGCAGCTTTATGTAGGAGACGTATCACAGAAAACCTTGCCACCGTCATAAGGAGTCCAATGTCACGTCCTACACAAGAGTAAACGATTGGATCCTTTCAAAGTGCAAAATTGAGTGAGACAAGGATGCATAATATCACCTTTTCTTTTCCTGATCGTCCTAAATGACACATTGTGCAGCGCCCTAGACGACAGCCCATCGCGAAGGATTAGATTGAAGCATTTTAACCATCTACCGCACCTGGACTATGCATACGATATATATTTTCTATCCAACAAACAGTCACGTAACCCAAATGTCCACAGCCCTGAGCAGAGAAGGTCCCATGGCTTAAAATCAATGCAGCTAAAACCAAACTTATGAGCTTGCACTCCAATAGACAACATGGAATTTATCTGGAAGAGAGAGAAATGTATAAATTTTGCTATCTCGCAAGCATAGTTGCAGCAGACGGTATAGCTGAAGCTGATGTACAGGGTTGCATTAATAAGGCACGATTTGCATTTAATACTCTTGCTAAGATCTCTCGCAGTAACAACATCTCCAAAAGCAACAAAACTACGGATCTTCTTCAACATGGAAAGTTACCTATCAAACAACATCCAAGCTGCAAGCCGTCAACCGGTCTCTCCGGTGCGTTCTTAACATCAATTGGCCGAAGGTCTACCCAGCGAAGATCTACCCAGCGATGATCTGGCCAAGATGGAATAGGCACCAGTATTCGCAGGCGAAGGTGACAATGGATAGGCCAGGTAAGAAAGAGCCAAAAGCACCGCGCAACTAGGTAGAAATTCGCACGGAAGACGCCGAATCAGACGACTGCGCAACACATGGAGGAGAACTGTGGAGAAGGAAGGTTTCCAGATCAACAAATCATGGCCAGAATTGAAAGCGTTGGCACAGCACCGGTCCAGGTGGAGAGTCGGTGTAATAGACGCCCTATGCACCACAAGGGGTTAAAGGATACAGGGAGGGAGTTGTCAGAAGGCCATAATCATGAGTCACTGCCGTTCGGCTCGAATCTTAGACCTTCATCATCAATTACCCCACCGACCATATAAAGTTGGTAACTACTTAAAAAAAATAACAAAAAACTTCCTTCGAATATCTTGTAAATCTGTATCTTGCGACTAGATCCCAAATATGTTTATGAACAAACATCTATTATAAATTTGTTTAATTTTTCTTAATATTTTGGGGGAAAAATATATAAGAACACTCTAAAAATGCTTCTGTAGAGGGGTCTGCTGAATTTAAAACCTTCATTGAAAAATGGAGTTTATTCTATTTATTAAGTATCTTAAATATTATGGGAATTATTTATTTAAAAAGTAAATTTAATCTCTTAAAATCAGCAATTTTTATTTTCTCATAATGTTTATTAATAATTCGTTTTAAAATCTCTTAATTTTACATTAAGTCCTTGCACCCCTTACTTGAACGGTGCGAACCTAATATAAACCCCTTGAATTGTGGACTTTTGGGCATTAATAATTTTAAACGTACATTTCCTCTGATAAATCATAACCCACTTCAACAAATATTTATTCCAGATGATAAATGAAATTCACAATGAATCACACCTCGCCAGATGGCAATATTCCTAATTAGACAAATATAAAATTTATGAGTTGCGTCAAATTTTGAATGTTACTAATTAAGTTTCCAAAACTCATTCGACATATCTCAGTATGAAGCTACCTTTCCAAAACCATCTCTCACCACTGTTTTTCGTTATGAAATAATATAACAAATCACCCAAACTTACCTTTGCGGATAAATTAGCTATAGTTATCGTGTTCTCCGTTTAAACTTCTCTTCTCTACCACACCCGTAACGTGCACTTCACTATCACTAAAACTTCAAACGAACTTCCCGACACTCGAATACCTATTGACCTCGAAAATCCTTCCGCGTCGTCGATGTTGCAAAATAAAATTGCTGAAGAAATTTATATTATCGTTCGATCCTAAGAAAATTTAATCAAATTTAAAAAATTTGATTCGAACTTAAGAAATTATGAAAGACTGTCTCCGAAATGGAAAGTCCGTGAAATAGTTAAAATTCACCTGCCACTGCAATTCGCCTCAAACAACCACAAACACAGGCAGAAGCTATTGTTATAGTAGTTTACCTTTTACCTACTCTCCGTTGGAAGATTACTTTACCTGTATTCGTGTTACGTATTGGAACGCCACTCTTTCACTTTTTACTATCGAATTGAAGAGTGAAAACTTCAGGCCATAACATTCAGCTACCAAAGCTGTCCCGTAACGGAGAATTGTTCGAAGAAAACAGAATTGGAGTCAAGACGATTCGGGGGCATCTGCTAAGAAGTCGAGGAGAAGGCAACAAAAAGTAACGTCTTATCGCGCTGGCAAGGTTTACTATGGACGACGCTTTTTAACAGCTACCTTTGCACCTAATTAATCTGCTTAAACATGCTGTGGTGGCGTTTTAATTGCCTAGGCTTACTTTTGACACAACACGGAGAATATTAAGTACTTCAAATTGCATAGTGAACATTAGTACAAACAACTCATTTGCTGTTGAGGTGAAAAATGCATAATTTACTTACAAGTGCCACCTGGTGTATATAAAACGAAAACAAGCAATAAATCAGGTAGAATCTGAGATTAAATCGAATCATTTTAATCCCGGCTTGAAATTCGACAGCATAGTATAAGAGAATTGCGAACAATTCACAAAGATATCTGCTCATCTACAATAAATCAGATCAACGAATAATCGCAGATTAAAAGTCACTTTCTAAAAAACAAATCTTCAAAAAAACTTTAAAAAGTGAGTGGACAGAAAATATTTAAAATTGTACTTTCGCAGCTTTTGAGCGGACTTGTTTAATAAAGTGATTAACAAGTACCTTATTTAGAGAAGATATTGAAAAACCTCAATTTGGGTGGCGAAGTCTTCACAATTTATTAGTATTGTCAAAAAACCGCTTCCACTATGCCTGTAATAGTATGTACCAGTTAAGTTTTTGTATACAGGTTGGTTGATTTCTGTATCCTTTTTACCCGTTGCTGTATTGCCTGCACAGAATTATCAAATACATATGAATTATTGACTTTCTTACAATTTAGGCTGCAAACTTTACCTAGCGAACTCTCTTACTTACCAGCATTATTTGACCTCTCTAGAGTCTAGAGCCTAAACGATCTACTTCAGGCAAGGTCGTTTAAATCGGCAGGAATATGGAAGAGAGGATGAAGAAAGGACTCAATGCATTCTAGGTATGCAAGAGAACCTTTGGTAAGAAATGGGGCATGAAATCGTATATTGTACACTGGATGTACACAGTGATCGTCAGGCCTATTCTGACCCATGGGTCAATTGTTTGGTGGGATGCAGTTAACAAGCAATCTCACCTTAACTATTTAGCAAAGGTTCAAAGGCTCGCTTGCTTGGGAACAACAAGAGCAATAAAATCCACACCACAAGCTGGTTTGGAAGCCATTTTACACCTTCAACCCATAGAAATCCACACGAAAAGAATGGCATCCTTGGTAGCTCTCAGACTCAGAGAAAACACCCAATGGACACCACAGAATTTCGGACATGCAGTCATACTGAACTACTTTAATCAAAATGGGTTGCACTCCTCAACGGATTATATGAAGCCACAATATGACTTTAAAAAACCCCTTTCCGTTATCATACCTAACAGAGAAGATTGAAAGCACCCTGAAAACATAATTAAAGGAACTGCCATCTTCACAGATGGATCGAAAACCGAAAATGGGATTGGAGCTGGAGTTTTCTCGGAAGAGCTGCAAATAAGTAAGTCGTATAGACTCACCAACGAATGCAGCATCTTCCAAGCGAAAATATATGCTATAATGAAAGCTGCACTTACTGCCCAAGAAAAACAGATGTCAGCAACTGAGATCACTATTTGTGTGGACAGTCAAGCAGCACTCAAGGCGCTGAACTCCAACGTGATAAATTCAGAATGTGTGAAAGACTGTATTAGAGCAATAAGAAATATTTCATACCATACGCTTAGGCTCTGCTGGGTTCCATAACATGTCGGTATAGAGGGTAATGAAAAAGCCGACGAACTGGCCAAAAATAGTTCAAGTACAGACATAGACATTCCGGTGGAAAGGGTACACCCTGCCCTTAACACAGCAAAAAGTCAAATTGATAGACATTACTCCAACATGACTTCGGAACGGTGGAAAAATATCAGTTACTGCTTCACAACACGAAGTATCTGGCCGGAACTGAATCATAGCAGAACTTCAAATCTCTTATTCTTCGATAGAAAGCGCATTCGAACACTCGTCGGCGTCATCACCGGACACTGCCCTATAGGAGCTATGGCCATTTGACTCGGCGTACCATCGAATGAGTTCTGTAGAAGCTGAAGAGATGAAGAAGAAATTGAGTCCATAGTGCACCTGCTCTGCGAATGTCCGGCTTTAAAAGAACGACGACTTGCCTGTTTGGGAGGTAGGTTCTTAACAATTTGGACGACCTAGCTGAGATAGTACTGGTGGACCTAAATAGATTCATGCAGAGATCTGGGTGGTTTTAAGTTCTGACCATGTTTGTTCTTTTAAAAGGCATTCAGAATGGGCCTTCATGGCCTCCGAGTGAACTTGATGCTTCTTAGCAACAAAAAGCCCGACTAGCCAACTAACCAACCAATGGACAGCTTGCACCACAATCCCCGGCAGTCTATTAAAAACTCTGCCTCTTTAAAATAACGTCACCACCTAAGTTGTATATGTGTACTGGTTTGACTTTCCAGCATAATTCCTCTGAATCGAGGTGGCGTGTTTTAATCATTAAACAACGACTGTAGCTGTAGCTACAAACACAATTTTAATTAATTTTATAATGAATTCTCTTCTGACTTCATCATCACGATAATAGTATATTGTGTAAGAAGGATCATAAGTAGCCGATTGCGCACCAGTTACAGCCAGCGTGCGCAATCGGCTACGCACCGCCCGAGTTGCACATTCTATTTTTCCCCATGCGTGAGGAATAAGTACCACTATACCGCACGCCTTTCCACAGTAAATAATAAGCAACTTACCGCACGTAATGGCGTGCTGTAAAGTGGTACTTATCCCTTATGCGTGTGAAAGAAAAATTTATATAATATATATAAAATAGCCTGTAGGTACATTTCGATTAATTTTGATTAATATTTAATTATAAAAATATTTTATCGTCCCAATGGAATCAATTATAAATTAATTAAAATTAGAAAATTGTGTAACTTATACTTTCCTTTTTTGGCACTTGGTGGAAATATTTTTCACTTAACTTCTTTGAAAAAATTAAACACTTGAATATTTGCCACAGTTTATAATTTATTTAATAAATTTGAACTAACGCGTTTTGTCTTATCGGGACATTTTCAAAGCTTCAACTGAAAGTTCTGCTAATTTAAAAATCTACCAATCTACCTGTTAAGATCAATAAAATAAACAAGAGATAATATTACATTAAAATCTCTATACAATTATAATTACAATTTATGTGGATGTCAAGCTATAAATTGTTATCTAAAAGAGGACTTTTACTTGTGAAATCAATCTGATCACTTACCAAGAAACAAGCATCAATTTTAGCTTTCCTTATTTCAACAATTTCTAGTCGAGAATTTGAATATCATCAGCTCGGTGAATTAGCTCTAGAATGTCTATCTTAGTAGTATGACCCGTGACAATTTAATGTTTAGAAAGGTCCGAAGGAGGTCTATTATATTTAGCGGATGTAGTATGTTCTTTAAACCGAGTTTCTATGAGATTTAGATTTGTTATTGCACATTTTATTTTTTAAATTATTGTCATTAATATAAAAATTATTGTTACAAAAAAATAAAAAAACCGACTGCGTAAAAAATTGTAAACTTAAAATTTTCAATCTTAATAAATGAACTGAAAAGATAGAAACAAATTGAAAAATTAAATTTTTTTTTTTTGGTTTTGAATGATCATGGTTGACAGTGTTCACAAACGCAATCGGAGGCATCAAATACATTAACTATGATTTCTATTTTATTATCAAATCCGTTGAAAGCGTACCTATGCAAATTTCATGATGATCGGTTGAGTACGCGAAACAAACAAACTCACTTTCGCATTTATAATATGAAAGTTATGATACTGGAACTTCTCCCACTACGTAATTTTCTTGCTCTATCCATATCACCAACGACATCGCTAGTCAATCATGATGGAAGAATTATGAATATTTGATGCCTCCGACTACGTTTGTGAACACTGTCAACCATGATCATTCAAAACCAAAAAGAAGTCTAATTTTTTAACTTGTTTCTATCTTTTCAAATTGTTGATTAAGGAAGTTTAATCATTTTAAGTTTACAATTTTTTACGCTGTCGGGTTTTTTGTTTTTTTTCAATAATTTTTTTTAAACATTTCTCATTTCAAATTAGCGATGTGCAACTCAGATCTGAACCGACTCTCAAAAGTGAATCAAGTGAACCGAATCTCAGTTTTGTGGCGTGACGGATCCCGAAGAGTCATTTCTCAAAATTAGCATCAGTTTGATATGATTCGTCTTGTTGACTAATGAGAATGAGCGCTCATAAGAAAAGAATTAAAGAAAGAAGAATACATGAAAAAACAGAAGAACCTTGAACTAAAAGTTCTGCTAGAACTACAACTGAAGCGAGCGCAACACTTACAGTCTTCGCTCTAGAGAGAGACAAAATGTCTCAAGTTGAAACTTTTCAGTGACTCTTTCGAACCGACTCTTGGAGCCAAATCTTTTAAAAGAAGCAGTTCCGAAGAGCCGGTTCGCTCAAAAGATCCGTTTTTCCCATCTCTATTCCAAATTACATTTAAACATATAAGTTGTTTACACTTTTGTAAGCCATTTATAAAATCCTTTATTTTGATACCCCACTCGATAGATTTTGAGGAAAGAAAAATGTTTGAAGACATAATATGGCGCCAAAAATAGGCCATTTTCATTTTGATATACCCAGTGTCACTCTCCCAATTAAGACGAATCTAACGACACCTCTCAAGCTAAAATCCATGAAGCCGTTTAGGCTATAGAGCGTGCCAAAGAAATATACATACATATACTCGAAAAACATAACCCTCCTTCTGGTGCAGTCGGGTAAAAAAGGTAGGAATAATATTGACTTTGGAAGGAATTCTGTTTTAAATTGTAAAAGAGTCATCAATGAATGAGATTCTCTTCCACCTCTGTTCCTGTCTTTTGTTAATCGCTTGGTTTTACATAAGGGTATACTGAGGTTTAAAGCTAGTTTAGATTGTTTATCTCTCAATTGTTTATATACAATTTTTGAATTAAACCCATTGTTAATAGCTATTTATTTTATTATGTTCAGCTCTTTTCTAATTTTGTCTTTTTTTCTTAACAATCTATTGATCATAAAGTGGAAGGGTACTAACTTTGTACTCTTAGAGTCGCATTAGAAAAGATTACCGACATTTTACGGTCCGTACAAATTTGACCTGAGGAGTATAGTGGTGGAGCGACATGAAGCTCTAGTATCGCGCGTTGTGATGTGTCAAGAAGGAATCAGACTAACAAATTCCTTAAAACAATGGCCGTGGAAATAACAAAGAATGAGAGAATAAAGAACTAGAGGAATGGACAGCACTCGGAAAATGTAAGCATTTTTCTTTATGTGGTAAAGCCTTAGCGATGTGTGCGTTTCTAACATGGAAGTAGTGAAATTTCGCGTCTTTACAAGAGGGGAAAAATCATTTTGATTACATCTTTAATGCGTATTTTAAAAATATATTCTATAAAAATATTCTAATATTCTAATAAATTATAACTTTTATACAAAAATTTCTTAAATTATATTCAATAATTAAATTAATTTTAGCAACATTGAAATGATTAGTAAAATAGAGTAGGGCGCCCTTCTCTTTCGCCAAACCAAAAAAACTATTTTATTATTATATCTCAGCAGTTTGTTTATGACCTCTTGTGATCTGTAAATTGTTATGTAGGGAAGGCAGGATTCTGGTCATCAATAATTACGTCCACCAACATAAAATAGCTTTATTTTTCCAACGATTGGGTTGTATCTCGGATTACCAAAAAAAGAAATGGGTGACTTACACGGCCAACTCACCCAGGATTTATGGGTTGCCAAAGGTACGTAAAGAAAATTGTCTTTTGAGACCGATAGTATCGACGATAAATTCCCCTGCCTACAACATAGCAAAATATTTGGCAGACATTCTGAATGAACTTGCCACAAATTCGATATACAATATTGAAAACACGGAAAAATTCCTAAATAAGATTAAAGACCTACAATTAAATAAAGGAGACATTCTTGTATCATTCGATGTTGTAGCGTTATTCACCAACGTTCCTATTCAGCTTTGTTTTGACGTCATGGGAAAAAAAATGGGAACAGATACAAGAACTAACCAAAGTACCCAAGAATCTGTTCTGGAATTTGTTAAGATTTTGCATCATGGAGTGCAGTTATTTCGTGTTTGAGGGCAACTTACATAAAAAGTTTTTTGGCCTTCCGATGGGCAGTCCGTTATCACTTATTTTGGCAGATTTGGTTTTGAATGAACTGTTAGACAGTATACTAAATAACACAGTATACAAACCCAGTCTGGTAACAAAATATGTAGATGATTTGTTTTTGGTTGTTCAAGAGGATCACTTAAACGATATATTGAATTGCTTCAACGCGTACCACTATAGAAAACAATTCACCTGTGAAAGGGAAAATCAGGAAAGGTTACCATATCTGGATGTCATGGTTATACGTGAAAATAATAGACTGATTACGGACTGGTATCGGAAACCCACCTATTCGGGCAGACTAATTAATTACAAGTCTTGTCATCCATGATTTCAAATTACAAATACGGCGAGGAATTTTATTTACAGAATTCTTAAAATAAGTGATCATAGATTCTGGGGAAAAAATACGTCAGCTATAATGGAAATCCTTAAAAAGAATGGCTACCCAAAACACCTTATTAAAACTTTCATATGGCAAGGTATACGAAAATTGCAGACGGAGCAGTCTACATCCCAAAATGCAACCATCACATCAGTTAATAACACCAATGAAAATGAAAATAACCTTCGTCAAATTAATAAAAAAAATTTCCGAAAAGTGGACTATATTCCAGGTTTGTCTGAGGAAACAGGGAGATTAATGAAAGTGTATAATGCGCCAGTTTTATTGGCACTAAAATCCAGAAAGACTTTGGGGGTTTTGTTTTCCAATACAAAGGATAAAGTGTCTTTATTAAACAGGCATGATGTTGTTTATGGTATACCATGTGGAGGGGGTGATGATGACTAATGTGGAAAGTATTATGTAGGGACAACGGGTCAAATGTTGAAGAATCGTGTAACAGGACATAAATCGGACCTAATAAGCAAGAGTAACTACAAGTCATCATTGGCTGATTATTGCATATAGTTAAAACATTTTCCAAACTTCAAAGATATCAAAATATTGGATAGAGAGAGCATCAGAGAAAAAAGACTAACTATGGAAGCTTTACATATCACGACTGCTGACAACACTGTTACAAGAAAACAGACTCGGAAGGAGTAAATGACATATATTGCTCACTGTTAGACAGATGGAAGCGGAGGAGGAAATAAGCAGTGATGATGGAAGGCGAAATGTTTTTGACAGTGCCAGACATCTTGGAGCTTGATAGAATTCTATTAAGATGTACAGTTTTTTAAATTCAAAAGAAAATGTTAAAAATGTTTTTGGTATTTTTCATGTTTTAACTATTTGTTTTTTTTTTATACGATGTAAAACAGTTTTTAAATTTTGTTGCGAGGGGTGAAAGAAGATGGTTTTAAGATAGGTTGGTTGTAAGTAGTGTTTTTTGTAGTTCTATTTTATTCATGTTGACATTTAGTTTCCATATTTCTTGTTAGAAAAGTGTTATTACCCTGAGGATAATTATGAATATAATCGAAACGTTGGAAAAATAAAGCTATGTTATGTTGATGGACGTAATTATTGATGACCAGAATCCTGCCTTCCCTACATAACTATTTTATTATTAATTTGGCTTGTTTCCAGGGACTACCGCGAGGAGGTTAGAGATAGGAGAATTATATTTAACTGTTGTAGGCTAACGCTCAACATACGGATAAATCTCATTTGGTCCCCATCGGTATGTTAACACCTTATTAATATTTTTATCTGATTTTTGCAACTAATTTTATTGTTTTCTTTACATGCCTTTAAAATGAATTAGCTTGCTAAATTTCTGACGGATTCAGCTCTTTTCTGAATTTTTTTTTCCTATAAAGAAATATCTTGTTTCCAAGTATTTATTTATTATTAGTTTTATAAGGACACTGTAATGCATGCCACTACTTCGCATATGACTACTTAATCTTAATCTTAATCTATCATAAATTATTTCAACGTTCTTAAGACAAGCAATTATTCCAATGAAACCTGTTTTTCTACTTCTACTGTAAAATTTGAACCCCTGAAAATTTTTTCTCGCACAAAGCTTTTTTTACACTCACTTTCATGGACAGCAGGAGCTGTTAAAAATATCAAAGGCATTATAAACATGTACAAATTCTGTTGTAGCTTCACTACAGAATTCTAGTAATTTAAGGATCTCCCTACAGAAATCTAGTGCGTCATCAACCGATTTGCAAAATGTTTGTACAGCAAGTACCTTCATTTTCTGTTGCCCAAAATATACGTGCCCAGTTCTTGGCTTAAATATAATTCCTCCTTTTTCTGGAGTATTATTAATCTTTCGAAATAGCACCACTTTATTTTTTCACCAAAATTATTTATGAATACTTTTAAGTCGGCCAGGGAATTGCGAATTAGCTTAATCATATGGCATGGATCTGGATGAACAATGAATTGGTAAAATTTGCAATTTGATTTCATATCTTTTAATAGAGTACTCATTTTTGAAATTTTTCGTCTATCGTTTTTGGCATTTTGTTGCAACTTATTAATATTCTTAACTTTTGAAGTTTTTCATGCCTTCTTTCGTATTTGATTGAACTATAACTGCAATCATCTTCGTCAGAAGTCTCTATACAATCTACAATAGTCAGAGATTGTGCTTTCTGTTCCTAAGAGAGCATTGACATATTAACAGGCACTGAAATAATGCAACTTACTGTTAATGAATATTCCAGAGGTATACTACATTCGTTTCGAGTTCGGTCAGATTCATCCAATAAACTTTTCTGCAATTGTTTTACTTCCAGTAGAAGATCTATATTCTTCTTTAATCTGTGAAACATAATATTATGTTCTACTAATTTTAAATATATACTATTTACCATCAATTGGAGATAACCAGAAACTTCAGCATGTTGATTACTACTGCTGGGAGATGATTCACTTTTAATTTGAATTTGCAATTTGTTCCTCATATGGAGGGAAGCGCTATAGCATTTTTTATTGATACCATAACTTAGACATTATTAAAACTTACAGTAACATTACCCGTGGACATATTTGTGTTATTATTATCTTTTTCGAGGCAATATGGGTTGGCTAACGAAGCCTTCGACAAAACTTCTGGTGTTATCACAAGTGGAATATCTTGTTCGTTTCTTTCCTCTTCATTAGATTGTAGGCGACCCTGAATAGACTTATGAAAAGTACTGTTAATAAACGCTTTAATTAAACAAATTTAAATTGAATTCTTACAGAGTGATATGCAGAACATTTTTCACATTCTACAAACGAATGTTTAGGTACTGCTCCAAGTCTTAAATTATGACGGCATTTCCCTTCCAAAATGGAACCCTGGGAAAAGTGGTCCTTCTTTAATATTACAATTATTGCAACCTTTTCCCTCGAGCCATTCGCTCCTTCGGAAATCTTCAATACATAATATTTATTTTTACCACTTAAAACTTTTTACTTATGCTCCCAAATATACTACGGAGATGACTATGATTTCACATGGCGACATAAATAAGATGCAAAATTTGATGTAAATAAAGAGGTTCTGCTGATAAATATTTACTTTTTTAAAGAATTCTAAAAAACTATTGGATAACTTTTTAAGTTAACGTTCTTATTACATCTTTTATTTACCTGAAAAAAGACTTCCCTCGCAGGTGACGCCTGTTATTTCTGCATACACTTATTATCTAAGCATACACTTCATATTTGTAATTAATGTCTTTTATTAAAAAATTTACAATATATATATTAGCAGTTTATAACTTTTGACCGTTTTCCACAAATTCTTACAACAAAATTTCACAATAATGCACTAAAACATTAAAACTTCTCCAAAAAAATTTTAAAATACAACTTCAGCAAACGAATCTGTCAAATTTTACATTCGTTGGCGACATTTCCCCTTATCCCACTCGCCACTTTGCGCAGAAGCAAAATGCTTACCACATGTACAGGGCTTTTACTTGAGATAGCTTTCCTCTCGTCCTTTATTCTAAGCAACCGTCATTACGTCGATGCTCCAAAGAGATCGCCAATAAGTTTAATAGCAATTGCTTGAACTTTATCTAACGCGGACAGAGCGGTATGTCCAGTCCCTGCCCAAATATGAGAATTATATTCATGTCTATGCTTGATGTGGACTTCTAGATCAGCTCCAACTCAGATGGAACAAAATTTTCTTACATCTCTGTAGAAAACCAAATATGTATATTATTGGTCGAGCGAAGATTGCTGGATATCTCAATACGTAAGATGTTTAAAGAGGGCGAATTGGGTATATTCACTTTGTCGGTTGAAATAACACGATTTGCTCTGTCCTAAGCGAGGATCTTAGTAATGTCATTGTTTAATGATTCAAACATGCGCTGTGGATTAATTTCTGTAGAGTTCCCACGAGAATACATTAAAAAATCAAAAGACTATGCGAAATCAATGGTGCTGTCGTTGGCGATACTATGAAAAGAATAGTGAGTGGCAGATAAAAGATCATTGATAAAAAGAAGAAATAAGATTGGTGAAAGAACTGAACCGTGAGGAACACCGGCATTTCTTTTAGCAATCAGATATAATTCCGTCTGTTGTTACAAGGATTGAACGGTTTGACAAACAGCTTTCTATTTGACTAGAAAATTTCCTGCGAGTTTCGAGCTGTTCGAAGCAGTTTTGAATTGGTCATCGAACACAGAACCGTGAGTTCCGAGCTGTCACCGAGGAGTTATCGAACAGACCTAGTATATTACATTTCTGCAGTATTATAGTCATACTTAATTGACCTACTCACTTCCACATTATCATTTTCATTTTCCCTAAAAACTTGGATATAAATAGAATCCATTTTGAAAATAAATCATATACTGCCTGTAATGCACTCAAAACTTACTTAGACATTTGGTTATACGCTTTTTAGATTAATCTTTAATGAAACACTCGCTCAGGAAACAAAATACAGGGAAGTTTGTTGCGGTCTCACTCTAGCCACAAAAATTTATCAAGTGTTGTTGCAGCCCTAATCGTTCGACTCGAACAATTTATCAAATCTGAAATCTTAATTAAGTCAAGTATAGATACATCAGTCTCGATTTGAGGGTTCGAGTCGAGTTGCTAAATACGGCCAATGTTTAAAGACCGGTTCTAAGGTGCAAACCAAGCTTTCTAGTAAGCAACAAAGACGTACATTATTATTTATTTTATTTACCAATAAACCTAATTTATTATTGATAATAATAAAGTATATTGCAGTTTTTCACAATAACTTAATGTAATGTTAAATGTAATTCACAAAGAAGGTCAGTAAAGGATGGACTATAATATTGAAAATTTTAATCGAAAAACTTTGTCAAATAGACAGGGTAATACGTACACAATCAATATTGTTAATATAGACTTTCACGAAAGCAGACAGAATACATAATCACGAGTATTGTTGTTAAATTTTAATAACTTGTTAAGCTGAATTTAATCACATTGCACCACGACTTGTCATTTTATTTTCTCTTTTTCTTATTCTTCCTTAACTTTGTCAAGTTTCGATCAGATCGAGTTGCTATAAAATTTGCTGAATGAAAGAAATGATGTTGTAAATATTTTGAATAGTTTAAGATCCAATTTCGTCCATATATGAATAATTTTCTAGATCTTTACAATGGCAATAAAATAGGGAATTCTTTTTCGATCAAAATGAGGGAGTAGAAATCCAAACAGCAAAGTAAAAGGTCTCAGTTTTGAAATCGAAAACTATACCAAAGCATCACCAAAGCTTAGCCGGATACTAATAAATCAGGGCATTATTTTTAAGCCGTGTTTAAGGCTTCCTGTCAAACCTGGTAATTCCTAATTTTGGATGAGCAATCCTCTATTCTCGTCTTATATTAATGGTTTTTGGTCTGCTGCTTTTTTAAAGACATCTACTGATTTATCTTTTTAAACCCGAGCCGATCTCCAAAACTGAACCCTTTTTTGGTTAGTCTGCTGTGCTCGCGGAATCCTTATAGTCTCCGGTTCGTCTTATCCTGTGAATTGCCTCTAGGAAAGCAATTTTTCCTAAAAGATTTTAAAATTAAATATAATAAATTAATTAATTATATAAATTAAGTATCAAATAATTTCAAACAAGTAAAATCGAATTATGACTTATATTTCCAATATTCAAATTACTGACAAACATTTTTAAATTTTATTTTATATTTATAATATTCCTTTGGTGAGCCACTTTATCCACCGTGTTGTGTTGCAACATAATGATATATATTCTTCACTAATTACTCTAATTTCATTCCGGTCAAAGCCATGCTAACACATAATAGGGTTGTCCCCTGAGCTACAGGCTACATAAAAAAACTAATCCCGAGCTTACTTTATTTATTTATTTATTTATTTATTTAAGCTTAATACAAGCTATTACGTAAAAAAAATACAAAAATAAAAAATAAAATACAAGCTATAACTTAATACTAATAAAGACTATAATAAATGAATAATAAGAATAAATACATAAAAGGTATAAGCTACAATATGAGCTATATATATTGATTAATGGCAGAGGGCGTAAGGAAGAAGAATTAAAGTAGGCGATCAGGATCAAGATGGGCGGGGTCAAGATATAGGGCTTTGTGGAGTGATGATTTACTCATATGGAAGTCAAAAGAGGAAAGGTCGTTGACTTTTCGTAACATCCTGGTAATTGGCTCGCTTTGACCGTAGTTTGTGCGATGGCGGTCGAGTCGGAAAAGGGGAGTGGACCTAAGGTTACGGGGATTGGTATAGATGGGTAAAGATTGCAGGATGGAGGGGCAGTCTATGGCACCAGTTAATAATTGGTAGATGAAGAGAATGTCGGAAACATCACGACGTTTGCTTAGCGGTTGTAAGTCGATCAGTTTCAGACGGTTTTCATAGGGAGGAAGGTTGAATCTGTCAACCCACGGAAGATCACGTAGAGCGAAGCGAATAAACCTACGCTGGACAGATTCAATCCTATTAATGTGAGTTGTTTGTGTAGGGGACCATACCTGGCTGGCATATTCAAGGAGAGGTCTAACGAAGGAGACGTAGAGAGATTTGGAAACATAAGGATTGGAGAACTCTCTAGACCAGCGCTTCACAAACCCTAGCGCGGAGTTAGCTCTGTTAATTATGCTGTCAATGTGGGAACGGAAATTGAGTTCACTATCACAGATTATTCCTAAGTCACACAAAGAGGTAACGATAGGGACTGGTACGTCGGTTAACATATAGACTCTCGGGGTGGTGGTTTTTCATGCACCATGTGATGAATGAATCGAGGTCTTCTTGCAGGAGAAGAGAGTCGGTAGTGGAGGAGATATGTTTGATTATTTTCATGTCATCGGCATAGATGAACAACTCTGAGTGTTTGATGACACATTCAACATCATTTATTGTGAGGATAAAAATCAATGGACCAAGGTGGCTGCCCTGAGGGACGCCGGAACGAGCGACGATAGGGTTAGAAATGGATGAACTGAAAAGAATATTGTACTGACGGTTGTTGAGGTAGGATCGAATCCAGGAGATGAATCTGGGGGGGAAGCCTAGGCGATCGAGTTTGAACAAGATAACGTTATGGGAGATCTTGTCGAAGGCTTTACTAAAATCGGTGGCTATAACATCAACATCTTTACCGTTTTCCAGGGCACATAGGGTTTTAGAGACGAAGTCAGTAAGGTTGGTGGTTGTAGATCTACCTTTGAGGAAGCCATGCTGGTAGAGTGAGAAGATAGACTTACAGTGGAAGAACATGGAATCATAGACCAATTTTTCGAATAGTTTAGGTATGGATGATAATTTAGCAATGGGTCTGTAGTTGGACACATCGTTCTTGCAGCCTTTTTTGAAGATGGGAATAATATACGAATTTTTCCATAATTGAGGGAAAACCCCTTGAGTGACCGAGAGACGAAAAAGCAAAGTAAGGGGTTGGACTAGATGCATGGCACACCATTTCAGAACGATGGCCGGAATGCCATCAGGACCTGGGTGAAAGTCGTCCTCAAGCCTATTAATACTGGCGGCGATTAGTTCAGGATCAGGGTCAAAAGATGAAAACGACGTTTGAGTGCATTTGTCCATGAATGCAAAATAGTTAAGGTCGGGTTGTAGAGAATTGTCGCTGAAAGATTTACTGAAGAAGTGTGCAAAGAGGTTAGCGATAACCTTAGGATCAGATGAAGAGGTATTCTCGAGCTTTAGGGTGGAAGGGTAACCATTGGATTTCTTCTTAGAATTAATAAAGCTATAAAAACGCTTGGGGTCGGATATGAGGCTAGTTTCCATCCGTTGGAGGTACTCATGGTAGAGGGTATCACAACGTTCAGAAAAAGAGGTATAAGCAGATAGATAGGAAGAATAGTCAGACTCAGTCTGGGTTAGAAGAAAAGTTTGCCAACGTTTATTTCTCCTGTTGCGAAGAGAGCGCAATTCTTTGTCGTACCATACGGGGGATGAGGAGTAGTTTTTACGAGGAAGAAGAGGGATAGATTGTGTAAGACAAGCGTGTATTTCCGAGTAGAACGCCTCTAAAGCAACGTCAACTGGGAGATGTTGAGGGATATCCCCAATATTAGAGTTGAGGAGCAAGTGATTTAATTTGTCAAAGTCGCCTTTACGAAAATTGAAGGATAAAGAAGACTCGGAGCCTGAAACGGCATGAGGGTGCTCGTAGGAGAAAACGAGGAATAAAGGAGGATGGTGACGGTCGAGGGAGGAGAGAAGATGGTTGCTTTCTGCGACAGCCGAGTTAACTGGGTCTGAAGAAAAGATTAAGCCTAATTGTCTGTCCAGGAAGTTCCTGACTCCGCTTACTTGAAAGAGACCTGAAACGGAGAGCTGATCGGTAAAGAAGGCTTCTTTGGTCGAAGATGCGTTAAGGGGGACAAAGTGAGAACAGTCCTCGGACAATGACCATTGGATACGGGGGAGGTTAAAGTCACCCAATAAAATAAATTCATCGGACGCGTTAGCGTTCTCAAGCATTCGCTTCGATTATGGGCTCGTAGGCGTCAAGTGGTTGAGAGGGACGAATGTAACAACAGAGAATGTACAGAAGGCACTTATTTAGTGCTATTTTTATACATACAAATTCTGATATTGTAGAGTCGGAGGTCTTTAGCAGGGTGGCATCATAACGGTTGTGAGCAGCTATGAGAACCCCGCGACCTGGTGGCTCATTGGTGCCTATACAACCGTCAACATGGAAAATGGTATAGTTTGGAGGGAATAGTTCGTTGTCGAGAATTCCGGGTGTTAGATTGGTTTCAGTTAAGGCAAAGATATCGTGCGGGAATTTGTGAGAGTTAAGGAAAATATTTGTTGTTTTTGTACGAAGTCCTCTTACGTTCTGGTAATAGACCGACAAGCTGTTGGGGAGAGGATCTTTACGCACGTAACTATCGATAATCATAAATTATAAATTATTTTGTCGTCCATGGAGTAAATGATAACGTATTATCAACTCGGAGGTCCCAGTTTCGAATCCCATCGGCACAACGGATTACAATAAAAACGTCATGTGAGTTGCAGATAGAAATGTCAGTGGTTCGGAATCGCTTTAAATTGTATGTCCATTTGCAATCGGTGCCTCGAACCAGGTTAAGTTGTTCTCCCGCCCCACGCCCCAAAAGTGATTACGGGAACTGTATATTATAATACATTTTTTCTGCTTCACCTAAATTTCTTTGTTTTTTGCATTTCATCCAGTGAAAACATAATCCCCTGGTATCCCCTTCTTAACATATTAAAATTTCAAACAAACATCTAGGGGTGCTATTTGAGTTTGAGAAGTAGTGCGTTTTGTAATTGATCTATGAAGGTTTATGAACAAATTACAATGCGGAAAAGCTTCTATTTGAAATATTTATATCAATAAAATAACACTAACAAGTTGTCCTTTAACTTTATAAATTGTCCCCTGGTAATGTTTAAAAAAATTACAAATATTATTCTATAGCTTAAGGGGCTATACCAGTGTGATAATTTTAAAAAATCTAAATTTTTACATATTTCGAAGCTTTTATATGTATAGAATAAGAGGTAGAAGTATAATAGTCGGTATATTGGTATTTTTGAAAATACCAGGCTATGACAAGTTAAATTTTATTTCTAAAAAATCACTAGTTAAATTTTTAAAAGCGGGACAACAGAAGTTATTCGAGGGCGCGCTGAGTTTGTGAGCTTGTCAGTCTATAAGGTAATGACTCGAGATTCCAGTCGCAACATCGCTTTTGATATTTCGCCTGAGCGAGATAACCTCTTTCGGCAAACTGTATGCAAAGATACGGATCTTATTTAAAGGCATCGCTCTGTCCTCCAGACATAAATGATGAGGAACGCTTAAAAGCTTTAGAAACGCTTCGTATAGTTTGTTTAACCTTAAATTGTTTTCAAAAGGTTGTAGATTTTAAGATATTGTACAAATGCTTACAAAACTACATAAAAGTGAATATTTTTTTACGATTATAAACTCAAAAATAAAAAACCGAATACAGCGGAATAAGGGCACATACGGAGACGGAGTTGGATCATTGAGCGGCAAGCCCAACATGCCATGGGTCCCGGGTTCGAGACCAGATGACCGTGAGCTTTTATTAAGCAATTAAAAATAATCCACTCTGTCTCTGGCCTGTTCTCTAGCTCGCAGCAATGCAAAAACAAGACTCAAGTTTCCTCACTTCCCTTACCCTAATTCCCTTCCGGCCAAAACCATGCTAACGCATCAAAGGGTTGTCCCCTAGGATTTGCCACATCGTAAAAAAAAACAATATATACGAATTTAAAAGCTTAAAAGCTCACTTGCCGCGAACATAGGCTTGGACATCACAGTTCTAGTGCCACCTTTATAGCCATGATTTCTGATTGGAAAATACGGCAGTAGTCTGGCAATGCCTGGGTCTAGGGGTTCCGCGTAGACACGTCCACCCACTTGAGCTGTCCATGTTAAGATATCCTGATGTTCCCCATTAGAGGGGAGGGTTCCTTCCATTCCTGCCTGATGAGAATAGAGGAGTTGAATTTCGCGATGCTTAGGAATGTTCTAGTAGATATTTTTTTGTTAAACTTCAGTACAGTGTCAAATTCTGTTGAGGGCCTAGGTCCTAGGAATCCTGTGGTCAGTAGTTCTACCATCCTCTGAGCTTTCGCCAGTACTTTTTGATGGAAGCCTTTTTCTAGTTCACGCCCCCAGGCGACCACCCCCTATGTAAGTATAGGTCTTATAAATCGTTTGCCTATTGCCTCTTTGCACAAGTAACAGCGCAACCGTCGCTCTGCATTGTCCGGATTTATACCCAGACCACACTTAGTACTCCAAGAGAATAGCTTAGAGGGTATCACCACAGCTGGGATATTTGCTACACATAGGTACGTGACCGAGGTTAGGCAACATCGTCTGCTTACGCAATAAATTGCTGACTAAAGTGTTTTAAATCTAGAACTAAAATACTAAAGGCCAGATACTACAGAACCGGTGAGAAGATTGCTCCTTGAAGTGTGGCTTTTGTTGCAAATTTTTGTAGGATGGATCCTCCTAGTGGTTAATTTTGGGACTCATATTATTATTAGGGCGTATTCTTTACACTGTAGACTCCTGGACTATATATATATATATAAAGTAAGATACTTTGTATAATGGTTTTAAAAAAATACAAATAATTATATTTTAAAGGGTTTATTAAAATTATAGATCAAACTTTTAATAGGATTCCAGTAGAGGACGTGCAGCAAATTTGAAATACTGCAGGTTATTTGGAATACTCGGATATATCTAAACTTATGTAAACGCCAAATGTGTTTTTTTGCCATAAACATAACGTCACGTGGCATACGAAGTCAATGAGTACTAAAAACAGGCCGCTATCTTAACATTTCTGTTGACAGCCACACGGGAACTATATATCTACTTTGAAAACTTTTTGGGTAAGAAAGCAATCCTTGATATCTAATCATTTGCTATGATATACAAAATTTTCATTAAAATTGTTTAAACTTTCAAGTGACCTTTTAAGTTTGATTTTGTGAACATTTCTAAAATTAAAAATGTGACATGGAGTTTTAGGTTAGGATGTCATGTTGTGAATATTCCAAATTACCTACACCCAAAGTGCAATGACGCTTTTGGAGACTTTTAGTTTGCTAAAAATTTTGAGAAGGTTAATAATTTTTGTTTTGTTTCATTGTTTGTATTAGTAAAGTTAAATAATTTTTAATTTTTTTATTCCCAAAAACAAAAATGGCTTCCAGAACCGGAATTTAAACCTGACTGTCTGATTCTGTGTAGTATGAATCCAGCTATTCTTCAGTGAATAGTTCTAGAGTTTCTAGACTAAATAGGGTCCAGCTTTCACCTTCTTTGACTATGGCTATGAGTACTTGGTTTAGTTGAGAGGATCTTATGCAAACGACCTGTTTCAGAGTTGCTTTCGATTTTATTATAAAAAATTTCGCACGAAGATCGTTTCGCTTTCCTAACTAGTTCTGTAAATTTTCTGAGGCATTCCTTATAGAAAGTTTATTTGTTAGATCTTTTTGAATGATAGAAAACTGTACGATATTCCTTCTTAAGGGACTCATTTTCGTCGACCACCATGGTGGTCTTAGCTTAACTTTGGGATTCCGGTCACCGAAGCTATTCAAAAACGAAACGGAGTTGAATGAATTGGGAGCTGGGATGTTGTCCACTTCACAACAATACAAAAAAAAAAGACACTTAAGTTCCCTCATTCCACATGCCCTAATTCCCTTACAAGCGAAACCATGCTAACGCATCATGTGTTGTCCCCTGGGCTTTGATTACATCATATTAAAAGCACTCATAATGGGCATATTACCAGCTGTGCATGCATAGTAGCCGTTACATGTAAGTCCTGGTGTGAGTCTGATGGCATACGGCCAGTGAAAACGAAATAATAAATTAAAATCGCAATTGGTGCACCAGTAATTAATTATACGCACTTATTTATTTAATAACTCGAAATTTTACCTTGAAAATATTTTTCGAAAAAATGCAAGTGCCTCCTTCTTATTAAAGAAGTTCATTTTGTCATCTTAATATATGTTAACCAAAGCAAATGCTTTGATTCATTTAGTTCTTAGTTTAAACATTTGATAACCTTCGCAAACCGCTCAAAGGTATAAAATATAGAGAACAAAAAAACTTTACCTATTCTTTTCGTAAATTGTTTGAGTTACGTAAAGAATTTTGCAACTGAAAGACACAATTCAAGAAAGGAAATAAAGTTAAAGTCCCATAAATATCGCAACGACCTAATATGCAACTCTTTTGGAACGTTTGGGTATAAATTGACCTTGAGTGTAAAAGTGTTGCCACGGTTCAATTAACCACAGATCTGATTTCACTGCCGCCCACAAACAGACTTACCTTCTTGCAATACTCTTTAAGAAACAAAAATAAAATAATCAAAACAAACATCAGAATTGAATTAACACAACACGATATTGCAGCGGTGGTTTCTTTTGCAAATTACTGCGCGAAACCGCAGTAAACGTTTCCGGCTGGAAGTAGCCAAACAACAAAAGACTTCAATTACCTGTGGTTACACCTTTTCATAAATACTACTCACAGTACTCGCACGAAGCTCCGAAACATAAACACGAAAAAATTCTACTTATAAATGTGTTAAATGAAATCGTGCACCTGAGCTGATATGCCACAGCAGTTTCAACAACGAAAAATAAACCTTGACTTTCACTCAATAAAATTTCGTCTGCGGGGGAATGCATATCAATTCAATTTAAATTATTCATTTAGTTGAACAGGAAAACTGCACAAACAAATGCTTCACAGGAGACAAAAGAAGATAATAGTTATTAAGTGGTAAGATCGATAGAAAATCACACACATAGCAACAAGAGTTTAAACAAAAGCTTAAACTCAGTTCCTCAAAGAGTCGGAATTAAGTTGCTATAAAATAGTGCAGGATTATCGAAGAAAGTAATTGCCAAACTATCTTAGTTTCGCACTACCTTTCTATCAATTTACTTTAAGTCTTTAACTCTTCTGGGGTGTTGGATGTTCTACTGCCTACCTCACTGACTAATATCTTAAAATTTCAGGTATCCGTTCCAGGCAGAGAACTCTCATTAAACTAAATCGACCATTGTCATACAATTTGACGTCGTCTTTGTGTCCTATGTGAGTTCCAATCGGGGGCTTCTTAAGACATGTTGTTTGGCTCTCTTGTGACCTTGTCAGGCCGCTATCGACTTCTATATCACCGTAAACTGAATCTAAAGAAGGTTTCGATATAAGTGACCTCAGGTCAATGGATGCATATGGTGTAGGAAAGTCACAGGTTAGCTACAGTTGGTAGTCTAGATGTTACTTTTCATGTTGAACAGCTATATAACACATCAAGTTTTACGTGCGATTGAAAGATTCAAAGTTTGCTGCTACTCGTTGATACGAGCCTATCGATAACCTTCAGTTCAGTCTAGTAATACTAAAATTAATCTGCTGGTCCTTGAGATAATTGTTATCCTGTTATCCAGGAGTCCAAGCCCGTACGATTTTGGAAGCATTAACCTTTTGTACTTAGGGATTCAATTTGATCTACGTAACGAGTTTATTTGCATAAAATATATATGTACGTCGTCTGTGAAGTCCAACTCTGCGTAAAATTATATTTATGAATTTCTCGGTACTCATAGATAGACATAAAAAATTGTGCAGCAGGAAGAGGGCGATCTAAGAATTTGTTATAATTTATTTATAAAAGATTCATCAATAGAGACTACTAAAGATAAGAAAATATAAATAGGCTTCAGCCAAGCCATGACCTGAATTAAAACTTTAAAAAAAAACTTAAATCAAAGTTGGCGAAGTGCTCATTGAAGGGGCGAGACATCACCGTAATAGGCTCGTGCGTACTGTCCAAAATTCGGTGACTGAAAACGTACAGGAAGTCATTACTCCTCAAGTAGCGGTCGGGATAGAGATGTACACAGCCCCCAGTAATTCGGGAGACTTTATCGTTTGCTGCAATAAATCGAAAATTACTGCAGTTTTGGAAATATTACGCCTCTTTGCAGCAAAACCTAAAAAATTTGAACTTCACTGCCGTGATGCGGTTAATGTGGACAGCAAAGTAGGCTGACGCATACCAAAATTGGCCTGTTGAAAGTGCATTAAAGAAGTTTGGTTATGTAGGGATCATCAAGTTTCCTAGACCAAGTCCAAGTCCAACATTGAGTTACCCCTGCCAACGATTGAATTCACATGATCCTCGAAAGAAAGACGAGAGTTGAGATCCACGCCATCATGTCAACTCTGCTCAAGGTAATACCATCGCCGCAAAAGTCAAAGAGGATAAGCCGTCTTGGCCGTGCGTTTAAGAATAGGCTATTGCAAGAGCACCAATCACAAAACGTAGTCAAATCTGAGTTCAGTGCTAAATATTTTGTCATTATCCGCCTAACACAAAATAATAGCGCTGACAGAAGAAACAAAACATAATTGATGTACAGGATGAAAATGAGCGGGCCAAGGATGATGTTCTGTGGTACCCCTGAGGTGACAAATATATGGCTGGCAAGAGTTCCCCGGAATAGGACAGGCTGTGTACGACTAGATACGTAGGAGGAAAACCAATCGACGAAGCAAAAACGATAACTAAAAACAGGCAGCTTGTAGACCAGGATTCCGTGGTCATTCCTATTGAAAGCGTTACTGGAATCAATAAACACGCAATGCACCTGCTTACCTAATTCCATGATCAGTAGAAAGTAATTAAGGGATTCAAAATGTTTAGCGGTCGTCGATTTACCCTTCAGAGAGCCATGCTGACGAGGGTCTCGAAAACCTTCACGAGCAGACATAGGTTAGCAATCAGTCTTTATTTGGAAATATCAGACTTATTCGGACCCGGATGCTTCTGATGAGATGAACTAGAAAACAATCCCGACGATCCTTGCGATGATCCACTTGACGATCCCATAGATGCATTAAGTATAAAACTGGTCAAGCCTCCCACAACAGTTCGTACGACATGTTTGATGAATCCAAAGGAGTCTGCCCCAGCTGGGCAGTCAGTCTTTATTTGGAAATATCAGACTTATTGCCTTTCTCATAGAGAGGAAGTCTTCCAAAGCTTAGCAAAGTGGCCGCGACGAAAGGACAGGTTGAATAAATAACAGAGAACACGAACAAGAGATGAATGAAATTTTATAAGAAGGAGGAAGGAATACCATCAGGACCACCTAAGAGTCCATCCGACAGATTAGCCAAATGCTCGGCAACGAGAGCGTCATCAAATACCAAGGCACTAGATTCAAAGTAGCTAGGAAAAATTCGCGTCAAGTGGGTAAAATTAGAAGAGGGAATATCACAATTAGAATCACAGAGGCAGTTCGGAATAATTCCGCAAAGAAAATAGCAATTGTAAGACGCAACATGGTTCCCATTTAATATAAGAACTTAGAAGACGATACCTGCAGCCAGGCGGAAAATTGAAGACAAAGATCGGAGTTCGACATGTACTCCTCGTGACTTCCCGAGGTACACAACCCCCTTCAAGCTATCCTTCACGTTCCTCAAGCCAGAATGTCAGACAAAGTCCTGCGTAAATCGACGGAATGTCGGTTGTCTCTCACTCTTCTATCGTTATTTCCATGGACGTTGTTCTAACGAAATTGCCAGCCTGATTCCTTGTAGACACATGGCAACGCGTGATACAAGATCTACAAATCGCTCCCACCCCTATACTCTCCAGGTCAAATTTGGACGTACCGTCAAATTTTAGGAATCTTTTCTAAGCAGAACAACACCAATATGGAACAGTTTACCATCTTCTGTTTTTCACTCGTCTTATCAGCCTGAAACTTTCAAACGGGGCGTACATCGACACCTCCTTCACCCAACCTCCTTACTCATTTCCCTCATCCTTAATTCCTTTCCTGCCAAGGCTGTGCTTAAGCATCAAAGGGCATCCCCTGAGCTTTGGCATCATCATATATATATAACATAAAAAAGCCAAGTCGAAATCACACTCTCCAACTAAACCTAAGCAGTCACAAGACAGGAGCCAAACATTGATGAATGAAAGGTCAACCCGTTTAAAGTTGAAGAAATAGTAGACAGAAGATACGTCGGCGGCACCAAAACGCATGATAACCAAATCCTACCCGAATCAAGAGTCCCAAAAGGATAGAGTGTGTTAAGGGGCAGACATTAATAAGAATATGAGGCCATCAACGTCAGTAGAAGGCTTCCAACCAATGAGAAGAAGATTGAAATCGCCAAAAATCTCGATTTCATCCGAGGGAAGCAGGGCGCCGGATAGACTGTCAATAGACGGAACGATCAATTCGTACACTGCGGAGGGTGCACAAGGAGGAATATAAACGGTCAGTACAAACAGTTCTGTACAAAGAAACTCAAGACGACGTGCAGGAGTTCAAGAGCGTCGAAACCAGCAATGCAAACGGCTCAACGCCAGACCCACTCGCTAATTGCGCACAGGACCCCATCATCAGAGGCACAAAGTTCAGAGGGATGACGATCCCAGCAAACGACATGGAGCTCATGGTCAAAGAATTCAAAGTCGGAAATCCCGACACACAACCAGGTCTCAGTCAGGTATATAACATCGGTGGATCCAAGATGGAAGACAGAACGGTCATCTGGGTCTTTGGACCAAAAATAAGGCTGCACAAATCGCTCGGTTCTACACCAACCATCTTTCAAGCAGAGATACATGCCATCGAACTCTGCGCACGTGAAATTACTAACAGAGGTATACGCGGTGCTGAAGTATATATTATGTTATGCCCGACTGGCAGGCGGGACTGTCTCACTGCTCTTCAAGAACTGGCTCAGAGCAACAGCATTAGGCTGGCATCTGTGACAGGGCACAAGGGCACGAGGAGGATCACCTGGCAAAA
This sequence comes from Leptarthrus brevirostris, assembly GCA_964036015.1. Lineage (NCBI taxonomy): Eukaryota > Metazoa > Arthropoda > Insecta > Diptera > Asilidae > Leptarthrus > Leptarthrus brevirostris. Next base: position 95,794,136 of record OZ038374.1, read on the forward strand.
AGGTGCGGATTCTCAGTTAATTGGACCTGAGCCATTCTGTGGCGTTTTCGAAAAGCCGACTAGCAGAAGGTCATGGGAGGACAAACGCAAGCACTTACACTGGACAAATATTCCAGGGTTAAGACAAGCAAAGAAGTTTATAACCTACTCAAAACAGAAAACGAAAGAGCTGCTCTCACTGAGTAGACCAGATTTAAGGCTGACAACAGGACAGGAGGATCACTGCCCCTTGGGCTACCACATAAAAAAGAGCTAGCTGATGATGACACCTGTCGCTTCTGTTTGGAAGAGCAAGAGACAGCGGAACACACGCTGTGAGGACCACGGCCGTATCAGGCACAGACATCTTGGTGCGGCTTTGCCATCACCATCACATATAGCTAAAGCAGCCCCCAAAGAGATTTTAGGTCTAATTAAAGAACTAAAGCTTGACTGGTTAGCTTAAATCTGAACCTCGATCAAGTCACAAAAGATCATCTTGGTCGAAGTGACTAAAGGATGTTGTTAGTCCTTGGTCCACTCCCTAATAATAATAATAACAACATCGGTGTTGGACGCATAAGAAGAGGAAAAAACAACCCGGTTTTGGATAGCAACTCCGTTACGTTGGCTCAATAGCAGGACAAAATTGCAGATTTTTGGCTGAGAAGCCTTACCCCAACGGGCCTTGGAGACGAACAATCGAATAGCGGAACCGAAGGAGTGACACCTGTCGCAAAAGCGTTCTCTATACTAAAACTTAAACGAAGCAGTATATATGCGGCCATTACGGGTGTCAATAAGGTTGATCGTCTGCGGCGATAATATTACCGGAGACGCCAGCCTGTTCAGAAATCTGATCAACGATATCAGGGTTGCAGGGTGAATATTAAACCACATCTTAACGTACATGAGGTACACAGTCACTTCCAAAAGTGAAAGAAAATATGTTTTTCGATTACGTACAATTCAACATTTTCCCATATATTCGCCGAAATTCATTTAATTAATACACCTTGTTTTATACGTTTGATAAATTACCCATCTTCTTACTCTTTCAAAAAGGTATAACATGGATGGCAACGGAGATAAAGGATTGGAAAGACCGCATTCTTAAAAATCGATGACTAACTAATTATTTTATAAATATTATTTATATAGGTAGGAAATTCTTTAAATTAACAAAATTTTTAACACAAAGGGTCGAAAATGTTTGCTTAGGGTACAAAGGTAAGTAATTTTAATTACTTCCAAAAAAAAGTTATAAAAATGTTAGTGTAATTTTGTTTTATTGCCGATATTAGCTTGTGTTCACACCCTAGTTTCACCGCGTTCTGTAACTAATACCTGATGGAAATTTTGCTGTAAAAGAGGGTCAGGCAGCAAGAATATCAATCATAGTTAGAAAACAAATCGATAACTACGGGTGTTTTTAAGCTAAAATTAAAAAAAAAATTAGAGCATTTACTTTTGAGAAGTACGCGGATGTTATTTACATTTATTGTCTAGTAGACTGAAAAGGACAACGGCTGATCTGGAATATGAAAAGAGATTCCCTAATCGACGTGCACCCCAAAAAGGAGTATTTTTATGGTCTTCCAGAAGGTTAAGCGAAAACGGAAATGCTGACGTGAAGCAGCGAATAAGCACCCTCGTCGGGCAAAACCCGTAAACGAGCACGACACGAGTCGCAAGACGATTAGGAATGTCTAGAACTAAAGGTTGGAGGGTTATTCATCGAGAGGAATTAATTTTTCTTATGGGAACAATGAATAATGCAGTTTACCCCTAATTAAGAATAGACATACTTTTATTAGAAGCATTGGGACCGCACCGACGAAAATACGGAAGAGATTGGCTGTAATACGCCTTAAATAGGGAATTAGAAGGAGGTTATTAGCATGCACCGAAAGTGGCGTAGACTATTTTGGTACTGCTTTCGTAATATACTTATATAAATTATAACACGTTTCGAGTTGAATAGAAAGAATTTTAGCTTTAATTTGAGTTTAATTTGTTTAAATTGCATATTTTTATAATATTCCCCAATAAGTTTTCTACGTATAAATAAATTTCTACATACTTTCTCTACCTGGACATGTGGTGGAAATGTAATAAGATGGGCAATTCAATAAAGATAATAAAATAGTTTTTAAAAAAAAAGTTGAACCGACTTCACAAAAAGCGCTAAAAAGCATAAAATAATTTTTAATTTTAAGTCAGTGCAAATCAAACAAACCAAACAACTACAACAAAAGTATTTAATCGTCCTTCCTTTTGATCCCGTGAGCTGAAACGTTCAGGTAGAATTACGTAAATTTTCAATTGTGGTTCTGTAGTTGTTTTATTTGTTAAATTTGCACCGACTTCAAAATGTCGTAATAGATATAAGATTAAAAATTGTTTTATGCTTTTTAGCGCTTTTTGTGAAGTCGGTTCAACTTTTTTTTTAAAAACTATTTTATTTTTCACTTTTTAGTGTCTTCGACTCTATACAATGAAAAGAACCATCCAAATCGGTCCACGCGTTAAAAGTTAGTTATAACCACCAACCCCACCCCCATTCCACTAAATTATACTCTACTGAACAGAAAAGGAATCATCGAAATCTGTCCACGTATTACAAAGTTACTACCCTTCCCCCTCCAACACCACCACCATAGGACCAAATTATTCTCCTATTAGCAATGGGGAATCACACTATACAACAGCAAAAGAACCATCCAAATCGGTCCACGCGTTACAAAGTTAGGTTCCACCCCCCTTCTCCCACCCCAACTTTCTCATGGGGATCATACTCTGTACAACAAAAAAAGAACCATCCAAATCGGACCACGCGTTACAAAGTTAGGTTTCACCCCCACCACCACCCCCACCCTACCAAAAATTTTTTTGACATTGTACCAATCGGTGAACATACTCTACCCAACAAAAAAAGAATCATCAAAATCAGTCGACGCGTTACGAAGTTATGCCCGGTCAGCATTAAAAAAAAATAAAAAAATAAAAAATACGCGTCGAACTTAGAATCTCTGAGTTTTTGGGAAGTCGGTTAAAAAAAATGTATTAATTACATATATTTGCGACAAAAATTCGGCAATATAATGAATTTTAGGTAATCGGAAAACATTTTGGAAGCGACTGTTCCAGAAGTTAGATCGACATTATTGCCAATTTTTGATAGGTTTGCGTTGAGCAGATGAAAAATAAAAATAAAATAGTGATGTACCTAAATGTCATGCAAATTGCAAATTCGTGATTCACCCTGTAGCTCCCAAACAGTTTTATTTCGAAAAACAATGGAAATAGTCACGTCGATACACGCAAAAATTACGAAGCAATGAAGTGATTTAAATTCATCTAAATAGATGAGGATATAAAATAAAAAGTGATTAAATTTTTCATCAACACGACAAAATTTATTTACAACAGTATACAGTATATTAATTTTTCGGACCCGGATGCTTCTGATGAGATGAACTAGAAAACAATCCCGACGATCCTTGCGATGATCCACTTGACGATCCCATAGATGCATTAAGTATAAAACTGGTCAAGCCTCCCACAACAGTTCGTACGACATGTTTGATGAATCCAAAGGAGTCTGCCCCAGCTGGGGGGTCAGGTTGTTCTTCAGTAGGTGCTTCACCCTTATTTTTTGCACTTTGAAAACTGGTAATAAAGTTTTGGAAGAAAATCTGAGGTTTTGGTGGTTGTTCATCATCATCTGGATCCTAAATAAAAAAAAATAAGATAATTATGGTTATTGAAATAATAATAAAATTATATTTAAACTAAAAACTGTTTTGTAGTTATTCCAAAAGTCATACGTAATATTGTAAGAAAAAAGTACTTAATAGAAAAAACCTAATTTGTTCCTGCATCACAAATATCCCTATATCAACTTTCTTATCCCGGTTACATCAATGTTGAAAAAAGGAAATTAACATTTAAACATGTTTCAAATACGCAAGGCAATCAAATATTACATGTTCTTAATACAAACCATCTCTATATGCAATCAACTTTGTTGATCACATGAAAATATGCATTGTACGGTTAGTAAGTTAGTTCCACGAAACCTATCTCCAAAATACCATACCACCATAAAACATGCTATTGGCATGTATACAATAAATAAATAATAATAAAGTATGCAGAAAAGTAAAATCACAACTTTACCGCGCTCAGCTGAGCAATTATTGTTCCAAGAAGATTCCCAAAAAATTTTCCATTATTATCCTGCAGAAAATTTAAATGTATTTAATACTATTAATTACAAATTTCATTCAGTTTCTTACAGCACTGCCCCCACCCGAAAGACCATCAACCGCAGTTCCAATATATTCACCGAGAACAACTCCAAAATTTCTATCACCCTAAAAAGAAAATATTATTTAGAAATAAAAGATTTATAATGAATCACTTTACCGCAAGTAAACCGGAAAGCAACGCTGTGCCTGATCCTAACAAAGATTGTACATCGAGACCTCCAGGCTATTAAAAGACATTCCCATTGTTATTTAATTTATTTTCTTTGTTAAAAAATCTTATACATACTCCGAATAAGTTCCTTATAACTCCTGACAGTGCACCAAAAAGGGCTCCTACATCAGAACCTTCCTCTCCCTATGTTATCATACGTTCCCTTATTAATAAAAAAAATTATTTCACTTTACTCACTCCACTCAGGTTTGCGATTAGTCCAACAAGTCCACCCTGACCTCCTCCACTTTCTTCTGAAGATAACTCCTCCGCCATTCTAGTTTCTGTCTTAGTAAGCAATTAGATAACTTAGAATATTGTTTAATTAGTATTTCAAGTATATTATTAAGTATGAGTAAGCACTACTGTTAATGTATTTTCTCTTTACATTTAGTATAATTAAGTGCCGAGATGAATCACAAGTTTATATAATATGTACATATGTACTGGCTTTTAATAATATTACATATTTTCAATTACATCAAGTGTGAATGTAGTACTAAGTTTGGCAATATTAATTTCACAAATACAATTATAAGAAGAATGATCTAAACATTATCTTACGTCGACCCGAAAAAATGAAAAGAGAGCAAAAATCAAGCAACCAATCTACAAAACCGCATTCAGTTTTATTTTTTCGCAAACGATAACACGTCTTTGATCCCAGACTTTTTCGTTGCATTTCACTTTACATAGCATCCTATAATTATAGCGAAATATAAAATAGTTTTTTAAAAAAAAGTTGAACGAATTTCACCAAAAAGCGCTAAAAAGCATAAAATAGTTTTTAATTTTATATCTATTACGACATTTTGAAGTCGATGCAAATTAAATAAACAAAACAATTACGGCAAGACAATCGAAGGTAGGTACTATATAAAACTACCTGAACGTTTCAGCTCATAAAATCATAAGGAAAGACGATTAAATGCTTTTGTTGTAGTTGTTTTGTTTGTTTAATTTGCATCGACTTCAAAATGCCGTAATCGATATAAAATTAAAAATTATTCAAAATGCCGTAATCGATATAAAATTAAAAATTATTTTGTTTTTTAGCGCTTTTTGGGAAGTTGGTTCAACTTTTTTTAAAAAACTATTTTATTTTTCACTTTTTATTGTCTTTGTATATGCGACTCGAAAAATGTTGCTCATTTAACAAACCAAAATCATCGAAATAGGTCTACGTCTTACGAAGCTAGGCGCCAGCCCTCCTTCAAGTCTCACCATAAGACCACCCCATAAATTTTTGTCGTGGTACCAATGGGGCATCATATTCTACACATCAGAAGAATAATCATCCAAATCGGTTGACGCGTTAAGGAGTTGACATCAATAACCTCCCCCACCCCAACCGTACTGTTTAAAAATTTTCGCGGTACCAATGAGATAACATACTCTATACATCAGAAAATCATTAACCAAATCGGTCCACGCTTTACGAAGTAAGACTACCATCCCCCCTTCACCAACCCATCACAGGAGATTTTATTTCCATTATTAACAACAGTAGGCGATCATATATATATAAAAAAAAATATTTAATAAAAAAAATACGTGTCGAACTTAGAACCTCTTTGTACTTTGGGAAGTCGGTAAAAAATGTGACATACTAATCTTTTGACCGAGGTCACATGAGTTTCTCTTCCGGCTATCTTCCGGCTACAGTACCACTCAAAAGCTCAAAAATTCATTAAGGGTAGGTTCTAGTCGAGCAATTTCAAAAAATTAATTTTTCTTTTTTTACATATTTTTAATCCTTAAGTGTCTAGAATAAGCCTCTAAAACTATTTCACGAAGTTCGGAAAAATGTAAAAGTTACAGCTGATTTAGTACCGCGTACCGGCCGAAAATCATGCCTACGGGCTGAATGCATGTATAAAAATTCTTTTATATGTTCTGTTGGGACACAATAATGTTCCTTGAATATAGTAGTCAAAATGAGTTTCACAAGGGAGATAAAGGTTTGCTCTTTGGTCCAGCAACAGCTGACTAGCTGTAAGAAAAAAAAATATAATTTTTACCACTTTTCTTCTTTGTCAAACTTTAAACGCGTTTTTCTTAAGACCATGTTTTAAGACACGCCGTGCAGAGTTGCAGTCGAACCGTTCAACTGTTTCAACTTGATTTAAAATAATTTTTAATTTTATATCTATTACGACATTTTGAAGTCGGTGCAAATTAAACAAATCAAACAACTACAAAAAAAATATTTCATCGTCATTTCTTATGATCCCGTAAGGTGAAACGTTCAGATAGTATTATGCATTATTTTCAATTGTGGTACTGTAGTTGTTTTATTTGTTTAATTTGCACCGACTTGAAAATGTTGCCATAGATATAAAATTAAAAATTAGTTTATGCATTTTAGCGCTTTTTGTGAAGTCGGTTCAACTTTTTTTTAAAAACTATTTTATTTTTCACTTTTTAGTGTCTTTTTCTCTATACAACGAAGACAGAACCATCCAAATCGGTCCACGCGGTAAAAAGTTATGTTTAACCCTCTACCTCACCTCCATTTCACTAAACTTTTTTTCTCATGGTAGCAATAAAAGAACATACTCTACCGAACAGAAAAGGAATCATCGAAATCGGTCCACGCATTACGAAGTAACTACTCCTCCCCCTCCCCCACCCCACCATAGGACCAAATTATTCTCATATTAGTAATGGGGGATCACACTCTATACAGCAGCAAAAGAACCCTCCAAATCGGTCCACGTGTTACAAAGTTATGTTCCACCCGCCCTCCCCACCCCAACCCCACCAACATTTTTTTTCTCGTGGTATCAACCAGTGAGCATACTGTACCCAAAAGAAAAAGAATTATCCAAATCGGTCCACGCGTTAAACAGTTAGACTACTCCCCCCTCCACCCCACCCCTCACCATAGGACCAAATTAATCTGCTATTAGCAATGGGGGATCATACTCTGTACAACAGAAAAAGAACGATCCAAATCGGTCCACGCGTTACAAAGTATGGTTTCACCCCCCCTACCAGCACCACATAGCACCAATCAGTGAACATACTCTACCCAACAAAAAAAGAATAATGAAAATCGGTCGACGCGTTACGAAGTTATGCCCGGTTAGACATAAACAAAAAAACAAAAAAACAACAAGAATTTAAAAAAAAATACGCGTCGAACTTAGAACCTCTTTGTTTTTGGGAAGTCGGTTAAAAAACATTAATTTTTACTATTTTTTAACCACTATGAAGAACAAAAAAAAGGGTAAGAAATCGGTTTTTTTCTTCAAACGGTCGCTATTTTATCAAAAATCACTGAATTTTTCTAAAAGTGGTCCATGGCCCCGCAAATTTATTCTACTTTGCAAATAACTTTGATTTTTGTGTTTTTGATAAAAGATGAAGGCGGAATCCTGTACGGCGCAACGGGTTGCACGCGCTACACTACTCCAGAAGCGCGTGGATATCTCGCAAATTTTATAGTTTAAAGAATTAAAAAAAAATTTTTTTTGAACTTAAGTAAATGTACTAATAGCTGAAAAAGTCGAATTATACATTATTTACTATCTTTTGTTGGAAAAAAATTCATAAACTTCAGCCATTTTTCAGGTCGCTCGACTAGAACCTACCCTTAAGTGTTTTTTTTTAATTTAACGTTATTGACTTACCTACCTCTTTATGAAGCTTGATAATCCCCACTTTCTGAGGTATTTGTAACCGACTTCCTAGAAGCGTAAGGAAGTTCGAGGCGCATGTTTTTTTATTTTTTTTTATGTATAACCGGTGGGTTCTTTTAGAGTACGTTCCCCGATTGGTACTGTAAATTTAATTAATTACCATGATAAGCTTTGAAAAGTGTTGAATACAAACACTGTGAAAAACAAAATAATCATTTCAACATGGTCACGTAAATACTGTACTCAATAAAATTCTGAACGTTTGTCAATATGATAGTTGTAAAGTAGGATACAACAAATTGTAAATACATATAGAGTCTAACTAGATCAGCAAAACTGTTTACATGTAAAGGTTATCAAAAATAAAAAAAAGTTTAATGTGGTTGGTGAAGGAGGCGGAATCAAACATGGTATCCCAGTAGATTCCATTTTGCTTCGATGAATTCCTATATGAAAATATTCACAATAGGTATAGATGAAGACTTGAGCCTAGAGTCATGCATAAAGTCATCAATGTAAAGCGTGACTAATTATACTGAAAATCTGTGCACGCCGTCGTAGGTTTTATGTGCATTAGTCAGTTTAAAAATTGAGAGTACATTCAGTCAATACGTGCCTTACAGCGTCATTGTCCTTGTGTATAAAGTTTATAATATATTAAAAAAAGTTTTAGTATTGTAAAAAAGGTTTTTAATATAATTATTATATTGTTTTTTAAATTAATTAATAAAAGTGGTGTAGGTGAACGTAATCCGCGACGAGTAATTAAAAATGTTTAATAAAATAGTTTTTAATATTAAATATTTCGTTAACAAATGGACATCTTTTTTTTTAATAAAACATTTATACCTTTAAATCTGTGAATAAATTAAATCCGATATATTTATAATTGTTTGAGTTAAATGAATATATAAAAATTATATAAATAATTGAATAAAAAACCCGGCATTTTAACTTTTATAATCCTCAAGGGAAGTGAAGAGGGGTTTTTGTGGTTAGAAGTATACAAAAATTAAATATTGAAACGAACGCTTTTTTTCATCAGTGGTTACATCAGTTCCCGTCCATTGCTGAATTCACCCATTACCAGGTAATGGAAAGGGTACGCATTATTGATCTCTCCTAGGATTTTTAAATGTTAAAGTCATCGATGCTTTCATCCAGGAAGTTGGAATTATGACTTACTTTCATCGATGAGAGTTCCGATGCGGTCTTAGAATATATAACTAGAGGAAGTGCCCTTGCCTGTAAAAACCTCGTACGTGTTTTAAGCATTTCTCTTGTAGGCAAGGTGAGGTATGTGTCCCCTATCTCGATGACAGATCCCCTATCTTTGACAGATCCCAATGCAAAACATTTGTCATTAGTTCTGTGTGAATGTTGTTTTCAATTTATTTGGAATTAAAAGTTATTTCTGCAAATATAACATCAAAAATCGATACTATATTAGTGGAGTGATTTATGTTTATAAGTTTTTAAATAATTTATAGACTTTAAAAGACAGATTTTTAAAATGAAGTGTTCTGTTCATTGTTCCACAAATAATCGACGATAGACTCGCGGAATATCTTTTTTTATTCAAGTAGCTATTAAAAATATGTTTTATGATATATTTAATATTATATTATTTAATTAAAACTGCTAAGACATAATGTAGGTATCTAGAAAAATAAAAGTTGTTGTCCCCGTTCTCAGTTTGTTTACATCTGAGCAATTGGAATTTTTGTCCCCCAACTCGATTTCAGTGGCGGTCAGCCAAAATGGAGTTTAATTTCAAAACTTATGTTTGCCCCGTCAAGCGCAAGTCCGTTTTTTTACTACTGCTATGGAGAAAACTACCACAATGATACACTTCTAACACATGAAGAAAAATGTTTAACTCTTCTGAGCGAAATTTTGGACTTTTAGGAGGAGGGGGGGGGGGGCGTGGAATGGCCTTACTTCATACCCTTGGACCGATGGATGATTCTATTTTTGTTTTGTAGAGTATTTCAAGAAATTTTATGGTGGGGTGGCACTTAACGTAAAGTCCGATTTGGACGATTTTATTTTTCTTGTCTGAATTGAGTTTGCCCATTGTTACTATGAGAACAACTTTGTACTTTTAGGTGGCGGAGGGGAGTTGGATGAGTTTTTTTCTTTTTAACAGGCTTCGTTTTCTAAATGACAATGTAATAACAAAAATTGTACCTAGAGTTCGGACGGGGACCAGAGGGAGCACTCACATTTCCTAAAGCGCGGTTTGATTGCGAAGACCTTTTTCGTGTATGGAGTACGTTGCCGCACTTGGTATAGTTGTAATTTCAAGGCTTATTAGGGTAACTTCGTAACACGTGAACCGATTTGCATGATTCTCTTTGCGATACATGGAGTGTGTTTCCCCATTGGCACCACGATAAAAGCAGTATCTTGTACCATTTGTATCATGACAGAAATTGTGGCTTAGGTTGGGATGAGGGGAGAAGCGTTACCTGGTTTTGATAATTTTTATTCGATTGTACAGAATAATATTCGTCATTAATGATTACAACAAAATTTTGCATCGACAGTCACTACGAGAAAAGGGGGAAGCAGTTCCCGTAGTTCCCGTAGTTCCCGGTTTCTTTTCTGTAGAGTGCACTACCTCTGCACCTGTTAAAATTAATTTGTTATTCGTGCAGTATTTTTGCAGTAGCATATCCGAAGATACTAAAAAGGAAAAAATAAAATAGACTTTACCAAAAGCGCTAAAAAACATAAAATAATATTAAATTGTATATCCATTACAACTTATTGCAGTCGGTGAAAGTTAAACAAACAAAACAACTACCCAAACATAATCTGTACTATATTAAGCTACCTGAACATTTTTTATTATTTTTTTCATTTAATAAATATCAAATCTAATATTACTTTATGCATTTTAGCACTTTAATAAGAGTTTAACGAGTGATAATGTGTTGATCTTCCACAGTTAGGGTTCCAGGTTCGAACTCCATCGACGGCGACCCATGGTTATTTTCTGCCGACTAGAGATTACGCTGTACCCCACAAAGGATTAAAGGAACCCGAAAGAGAGATAACTCTAAAAGTCCATTGGCGGTTGCAGAATTATATCAGTGGCACGGAAGGCCCACTCGCAATCAGAGTCTTCGAGTCAGAATAGGTTCTTTATGTTGCAAACACATTCTTCTTCTTCTTCTTTCTTTAACCTAAAATGAAGACTATACGTTATTTTTTTTTCAATTTTGTTGCTATAAAACGTTGTGAAATTTTGGGAGAAATATTGAGAATTTTTTGACGAGTATTCAAACGCTCAAATTTTTTCAATGTCTTTTATTACCAGATAGTCATGTGTATAGACGATGAAACGAAATTTGATTTTTTTGTTTCAGTTCACCAGAACATCTTAAACCGTGTCAGCCGCCAACCGTGGAAATCCATGGGGAGCCATGATGGCGGGTGCATTGTTTCCGGCACATGTATCATAAATATTTTTAAATTAAATTGTATGTTTAGAAATATGCAATAAATTAATGGATTGCATTTTTTTTTAAATTGCAGTTAACGTTTTTCTAAAAGAAAATCTGAAATATCTTCATTTTCCGACCAAAATTAAGGAAAGCTCGCCTTAACAAGTCTATGAAAAACACTTTTACTTTTTCGTAAATATGATGTTTTGTATTTTGTTTAAGACAACAAAACCAATAATATTTTCTTTTAAATAAAGACATCATACTCCTCTACATGGCATAAGATAAAATAATTTTGAAAAATAGTGAAAGCGGCTTTACAAAAAGCGCTAAAATGCATATAGTAATATTTGACTTTATGTCTACTAAGACATTTTGGAGTTGATGCAATAGATATGAAATCAAATATTATGTTATGCGTTTTACAGCATTTTGTGAAGTCGTTTCCAAATTACGAAAATTACAGAGATAGCGTACTCTAAATAAAGAAACAAAATGATAAATTTCTAAATCCGGCCACATGTAACGAAATGTTTGCCGCCCCTTTCCATAGCCTCACTGGATGCAAAATTATATACATACCATGATGCTAGTCTGGTAACTTACTTTATACATAAGACGACTGGAGAAGGAGATAATTTGGTTTGCAAAATGGAAAGATCTTGATGACTAATTCACTGTAGGCATAAATTTAAATGATTTGAAATGCTCACTGGGGATGTTTACTGACAAGCTAGCCAAATTTCTGTGGGACCTCAAAATACAGAAGGGACGACAAAGCATTCGTCACGGCCTCTATAACGCGTTAGATTACGATCTCGCTGGACGAAGGTACTTCATTGATTCGAATAGAATAGATAAAATTAGACTTATTTTAAAATGTCGAGTGGGACTCTTTTGGCTGAATGCTTCGCCCTGGCGTAACTCAGGCAACTCACTATGCTCTCTATGTAACCGCAATGAAGAAGAAGATTGAGGTCATTTATAGCAGTATGCCCCATTCTTTCAGAATTTAGACGACTATGGTTTGGAAAAGATATTTTAAATAATAAAGATCTTTTAGCGATCTTAAATGGTGAAAACTGGGAAACATTGTATCAATATCTGAAAGCTGCTCTAAATTATAGGAAAATACTAGTAATGGAATATAATGCATAAATAAATGAAGAAAATGTTGGATACGTGCCGAATGACTTCTCAGATTAGGAAGGACAAAAGGTGTTATTTGTATCCCCATGTTATTTAATTTTCCAGATCCAGACAGACACCATTAGTCATTGTCTAAGTTTATTTGCACTATTTATCTCTTGTACTCTTTATGTTCATGAATTATTAACTGAATTTTCTTTCTTTTGAGTATCACGATTTTTCTTTTCTTTTTCTTTCTATTTTTTGGATTAACTGTACTTAGAATTGTATATAGATAAGGATGTGAATCAATAAACTATTATTATTATTATATTATATTATTATAAGATGACTGCTCCATTCTCTCCACACCCCCACTATAGCTACACAATTTTTTTCATAGTACCAATTAAGGCAACGAATTCTGCACAACAAAATCAAAATCGGCGAAGGTAGGTGCAACACTCATGCCTTTACCACCCATAGGAAAAAATTTTTTGTTTTAATATTAAAAGAGCAAGTTCTCTGTGTAATAATAAACGAATCCCCCAAATCGGCCTTAGCGAAAATTATAAATTAGCCCCAACCCCAACCCAACAAACCCACATCCTAGCTGTGAAATTTTTCTCATAGCAACAATGGCTGAGCATACGTTATACAAAAAGAAATATCAAAATCAGTCCACGCGTTATAAAGCTAGGCTACGGAATTGCTAAATTTTCGTCAGAGAATCTCGCGCTATATAAATGCACTTTTGGGGCTTCCGCGAACGAACTACGAAGCAAGCCTCCTCATGGAAGTCAACCGTTAGCTGCATAGTGGGCTCCATGTACACATGACTCGGAAAGAGTTGAAGCAGCTGCTAAATTTCAGCAAAAGCTGAAATAAGCAGTATATTATTGGCTGCGTTGTGAATGCGCATCATACCATTTGGGATACCAGCGACAACAATAAACGTTGTAAGTAAATATTTTCTAAAAAATTATATAGATATAGTCAACAAAGGCAACGAACCCACTTTTTCAAACGTTTTACGTGAAGGGGTATTAGACCTCTAAGTAAAGAGACCTAACCTAGGAAGCAAAATCATGCTAGCTTCATGTATCAAAGGAAGTTCCTGTATCGGGTAATAAAAATATCAAAATCAGAGCAGGAGCTAGAGTTCCAAGACTCACTGACTGGGACACGTATCGTGAGAACTTCAAAAGAGGACTTGAGGAAATTGAAAACACATCTCTAGAAATCCCAGAGGTCTAGAGTTGGCCTCAATACAGCTGCTCAACCTATTTCCCCACTCGCACGAGAGTAGTTGTCTTATAAAACACAAACATGGAACTATAAATGTGCCTTGGTGTCAGGAATAAGTGTAAAAAGGCACTAACCAAATAACAAATAAGGAAGTAACAAAAGGGAACAGAGGAGCATCTGCGAAGGTATTATTACTTTTCTCTACCACACGACTTCAAAAAGTTCTACCTAATGACCACTCCAACGTCATTAGCCATCATCAGGAATCCAAAAAGAGACAATAAAATTACTCTTGGGAACTCACTTCCCAGATTCCACAGCAAATGAAGGTATAGAAAGGTGTTCCGAAGCCGTTTGTACCAACCTTCAAACCAGTTTAAAGGCTTTTCCGGGCATATCTTCACAATGAGGGGAGTGAGATGACCAATCAACTCATTTAAACCATATAAATTCCCTGACGTTGGTGGTATCCTCCCAGCTCTAATACAGCAGAGCCTGGATGATTTACTACCAACGTTTTTTAATACCATGTGTCCGAAGAAGATAACCCTTTGAAGGGTACGGGAAGTAATGAAACTTGAATGTCTTGTTTAAGCATTGCTGCAAACTAGACAACAGCCCAGAGACGAAGTGGATTATTTTAATTTCATAATAAAAACCCCGGGAACCATGGCATGGGAGTCGTGCCACTCAACTAATTGATCCAACTCCGTGTCAACTAACGATAAAGCTACACTATAAGCAGGGCGCCGAGAGGGGGGGCCAAGGGGGTAAACCCCCGGGCCCGGGCTTTCAAAAGGGGCCCCGTCATATAAGTCATCAACAGAAAAATTTTCCATTTTAATTATATATAAAAAAAATTTTCACGATCGAAAAAGTGTTATATGCTAGACAGATTTTAAATTGGAAGACACTCATTTGATTGTATATGGGCCCGTAAGCGCTTAGTCCCGGGCCCGAAATTCCTTTCGCGGGGGCCCGTATGTGGTACATCCCCCTGGGCCCGAATTTTGTCTCTACGGGCCTGACTTTAAGCTATATTCCCAATCAATGGAGAAATGTGAAGGTAGCATTCATACCTAATATTGGAGGGCGGCCACCTGCACAACCTAAAGCGTACAGTTCCAGTACATTTACTTCCTTTCTACTTAAAACAATGGAAAAGATAACTGACCTGATAACAAAACTTTTGAACGAACATCACCATACATACCAAGTGGGCACGTCTAGAATCACAGCCCAACAACATCTGGTCGAAAGATTATAAATGGTGCTTGTGAAAAAGAAATAGCCCATTACGGAAAAATGAGTGGTTGTCCTCAAGGAGCGGGTCCTGTCCCCCTTCTCTGGTCACTTATGAGTAACGAGCTCAGATTGCCAGATTTCAAAACAAAAGGTATGCAGATAACTTGGATCTCATAATCACAGGCATGGCTGAAAAGCCTTCCTGAATCTAAAAGCTCCGACCCTTAAGGGAATAAAGCAAGAATCCTCAGAGGGTTTAAATACCTGGGCTTAAGCCGAGACTAACAACTCACCTGGAACACTCAATTAAAAGTCGTCCTAAGGAAAAGCACAGCAGCCTTATGGACATGCAGACGGTTATTTCGAAAGACTTAAGAAATAAAATGTCCCTATCAGGTAATTATAAGACGTCTGGGCTCATACGCAGCGCTGGTATGGTGGCTAATAGAAAGAAAACAGCACAGACAAAACTACAACTAAGAGTTGTTGTTTTTGGCACTTTTTGGAACTTCGTAATAATTTCACTTAAGAAATAAATAAATAAAGAAAACATTTGTTTAGTTCCAAAAATGTTTCTACGCAGTTTATTTAAATGATTTTTAACAATTTCGATGCGTTTAAATAAACTCTGTAAAAAACTTTTTTGAAACAAAACAAAAGTTTTCTTTATTTATTTATTTCTTAAATGAAATAAAAACTACAACGTGAAGCGAAAACTCGCCATTTACTGATAGCTCACGTTGCTTTACTTAACACTTAAAAACGATAATAGATGCGTACCAACCATTCGCTTAATCTCCCACTCACCCTTCACATTCATTCTTCTTCTCTAGACGGCGCCTTTAACCCTAATTTGCCTATCCTAATTGTCAAAAATCCTTTCAGAACTCCTTTCATACTTTCTTAGAATTATTAAATTTTTTCACTGAGATCTGTTTTATTATAATCCATGCAAGGAAGAAGACATAACTTTACCAGATGCGCCGGTGAGTTTTCCCGACGTATTCGTGACAAACGTCTGCAGAGACTTTCGCCTGTCCAACCTCAGCCTAAGAAGCGCTTCTACATATCCTACCCCTAATATTACATGTAAGAAGAAAACAGCTCTTATAGCTATTATGCTAATAGAACAGGTCTCCTAAAATCTAATAGCCTATCTGGACCTGAAAACATACCCAAGGAATTCATAGATTACCTAGCAGTTAACTCGATATCGGGACAATGTTGAAAGAGTATAACTTTTAAATAGAGTAGGCCCGTGTAGGCCAGAGAGTACTAAATAATGATAACTCACGTGAAAGGGGAGCCCTAATATGATACACGGAGGGTTCCAAAATGGACGGCGAGGCTGGCGTTGGAGTATGCGGACCTAAATTCGAACTACAAAAGGTGTTAATGGCACCTGGCAATATACAAAATAAATATCAATCATTAATTTGATTTAGTACGTTTCACCCGCAACAAGAGAAAATGGAGATAATTCTAGTAAAAATTAAATTAACTGGCACAATTATTAAGAAAATCTAAATGTAAATGTTTATCATAAATATTAGATGCCATTAAAAATTGTTCTGAAATGTTGAAAGTTAACAATAACGTCATATATAACACCACATCAATATTTTAATATCCAATTACAATGGAAACGAATTAACTCTTGTGAAGTGATAAGTTTGAAAGTCAATCCTTTTGCTTTCTATTTTTAGGTTCCACCAAGAGAAGCAGCAGTAATAGGAATAAAAGACATTCAATTAACATCCATAGTTTATGACCCACACAGATTCACCTTTATACGAAGAGGTCAGCTGGGGAAACTTGTTTATACGAGGCCTAAGGAAAACCCTCTAAAGATGACTTGATAGATTATTAACAATATCATTAGAAAGTGCAGCTAGTGATGAATGGAATTTCTGAAATTTTATAATGATGATGAATAAAATTGTCATGTATTTTACGATTCTAACTAATCATTATTAATTGTATTGCTTATTGCTGGCAATTATGAAAATATCACAATTTGGTAACAGCTTTTGCTGAGAAATTAGCTAAAAGCAGTTTACAGAAAATACCAATTAATGTAGAAGTAAATTAATAATTTTATAAATAAATTTTGTATAAGCTTTTTGAGTGCCCCACGCTTTTATGACAAGTTAAATAATTGTTTCGTAATTATTTTGTAAATAAAGGTATTTTTATATATTCCTTATGTATTTTTAAATCTTCTAAATAAACACTGTTACATAAATCAATACTTATTATTTGGTTGCGCGATAGTACCATTGCATTGCTTTTCAAGTTATTGCAGAATAACACTATCAGTAATAGAAAAGAAACTACTTACCTCATTACCCACGAAAACAACATTCAAATCTTGTCTTTTTGATATCTCGACCAAGTTCTCTTCTATGGCACCCTAATGAATATAGCCCGTGATCGTTACACACTCGTTGCATTAATACATATATTTACTTTACCGTTAAAAGAGATTTCAAAATAGTATCATCAGTTGGTACTTGAACTGACGTCCCTGTTCTGGAGAATGGGTTTTCGCCTAGATTCCGGGTTTGTTCTAGATAAGAAATGGTTGCATTTGTCTTGTCATCGATCGTTCTGTGCATCATATCGACATGTTCCAAAATATCCCTTTTCAAATGCTTCATCCTATCACTCATACTCTCATTTTTATTTTGCTTATGTCGCTTCCTGCTGCTGACTTCCTGCAATATCTTCCTCATACCCAAACGAAATTCTTTTACAGTAATAGCCTTTCGAGCTAAATCTAAAGCACCTCCTAGTACTTCAACAGAGTGTTTATCTCTCTCAACCATAGCTTCAATTTTTACAATTTTCGACATAGTCTTACTTTTATCCGAAATATCCATGTTGAGAATTAAATCCGCTACTGTATCAGTCAAATTTTGCTCCATACTTTGTTTAACATCCATGGCACCTTGCACTAATCCCAGTGCCATAATCATTCTAAGATCTTCCTTCGACATTTTATTCTCTAATTTTTTCATTATTTCAATAACTTGCACTAAGTTTGGATCCAAACGATATTTGGGTGGCACTCTAGGTACAGGTCTTCCATTAACAAACTGTACGATTAAAACAACTATAACGAAAACGCGAAATACTTTATGTAAGGTATCCATCTGATTAGAAATGACAATACGCGGCGATTGACCACTGGCCACTAAACAATTCGCCTGCTACTTATTGGAATATATCTGTAGACATCAAACCATTTATTTATCGCTAAATTGCAAAATATTGAAGCAATGTTTTCTCGGATGAATCCACGTGTAACACATAATTATGCAAGAAATGTCGCAGAACTAAACATGCTCGTAGGTGAATAATTTCTCCAAAGAGTTTTCCAGTTCGTGGTCACGGCTTCCGGATCTTTAACTCCACAAAACACAATTACATTTTGTTTTCCGCAATTTTGCTTATAAAAACTAAATTTTCTATTAACCAAACAGTATGAATTGAGTAAGATGCGCAAACGTATACATCAATTAAGGCGGTCTCAGTTTTTTGCATTCATTCTTTTCGTGGATAAAATTGTCAAATGTCTTACACTGCAATATATAAACAAAACTCATCATGCGTGACAATTTAAATATGTTATATATCCGCATACATAATGGTTGAACTTAATATCGAATCGAATATTCTTAATATAATTTGCACACCCCTTCTACATGCATTATTATTAATAAAACACATAAGAACTAATAAAAACATATTTACGTAGACTTACAATTTCTTTTAAGCTTTTGAAGAAATAAACACATAGTGCTTTTCAAATTTAATGTATGACTTTCTAAACTTTTCTAACGATAGAATGTTGGCCTTAGGCAAGACAACAAAAACTCGGATAAGTGCGAGTTTGACTCACGTACTCAGGTTTCATAATATTTTTTCATTTGATATAACTACAAATTAACGATTTTCGAAATTTCTTCCTTTACTCGTCTTGTGAGACCATGCTTCTTGCAAAATTTCATGATTCTAGGTCGACGGGAAGTACCCTATAGGTTTTGATTGACAAAGAAGTGGTCCTTCAAGGGTTCCTTTTTTGCTTTGAAGTACGGACCCCCACAAATGAACTAAAGCTTGGACTCAATGGCTGGTATGCGCAAAATTGTCTTAATCTCAAATCTCACTGTTGATTTCAAAATATTCTGAGCTTAATCTCGTGCGTTGAGCTCCACCTCCAGTTTAGAGTTTCACCTCAGAACTAGTTAAAATCTGAGATTTGGTATGCGAATAAAATAGTTTATTAAAAAAAATTTTAACCGAAATCACAAGAAGCGCTAAAAAGTACAACATTTTGAAGTCGGTGCAAATTAATCAAACCAAACAACTACAACAAAAGTTTTAATCGTACTTCCTTATTTCCTTCCATATTATTTCATTCTTTCTAGCACTTTTTGTGAAGACGGCTGAACATTTATTTTAAGCTATTTTACTTTTTACTTTTTAGTGTCTTCATATATACGACTCGAAGAATGCTGCTCGCAAAAACAAAGCAGTTTCAAAAGTTGAAAATGTAAAATCATCCAAATCCGGCAACATATTACGAAATAAGTCACGGTCAGCCTTTAGTATTTTCGCTTAGAAAAATACCCTAGTGCACAAAATTGTTATAATTTATCAATCAGGAAACGTATGTTTCACTACGGAATCAAAATCGGTCTAAGCCTTATGAACCTAGGCGCCGCCGATCCTACAACTCTAACCATAAGCCACAATTTTGTCAGAATACAAATAGATACTCTAAACATTCAGAATAATCTAAATCAGTCCACGCGTTACAAAGTTAAGTTTCTCTTCCCAACCCTAGGTCAACATTTTCTGGGGATCATATAATACATAGCAAAATGAAATCTTCCAAATAGGTGTGTGAATTCAGAAATTGTGTAACGGCCCCTCCAAACACCACCCAACTTATAAATTTTTATCGTCGTATCAGTGACGCAACATATTCTACACATCAAAAGAAGTATCATCGAAATCGGTCCACGCGTTACTAAGTTAGACTATCCTCCCCCTTCCGCACCCCCCACCTTAGGACCAAATTATTCTCCTATTAGCAATGGTGGATCATACTCTGTAAAACAAAAAAAGAACCATTCAAATCGGTCCACGCGTTAAAAAGTTAGGTTATACCCCCCCCATAAATGACTGCACACTACCTGTATTCTTTATTTGCATGAATATTCTTATGACTTTAAAATCTGGATATATTTCGTTTTACTGTGGTGCCGGTGTTACTTTTTAAAGACTAGCTGGGTATTTTAGGGAGCCGGTTATCTAGTAGTAAGTAATCTTTGCTTACAGTCTGTGTAATTTTTTTTACTGCTAATTGATTTAAAAAAATTGATTTTCAAACTTAACTTTTAGGAAAAAAAAAATTAATTTTTTCATTTCAAAGGGAAATATCCTGAAAAATTGCTCAATTTTTTATATTTAGGTTTAAAATAGTGGCTAATAGGTCCTTTTGCTATGGAAACTAATAGCGCACAAAAATAGTTTACCATTCTCAGGTTACATCACCAAACGTACATCTTATACCTGCCCTCCTAAGAAAAAATTCTACCTGTCAAGTCAATTGTTGCTAGATTAACTTTAACTTTATTTGCGGCTTCTAAAATTCTTGTTATGAGTTCATCTCATGTTGCAACTTCTGACCCCTATACCATTTCTTTCATGGTCCACTATAAATAAAAATCAGGTGGGGTTAGGTCGGGAGAATGATCTGGCCAAGGAAAAGTACCACGCCGCGCTATCCACCAACCCCTGTAATTACCATTTAACAATGGAGTTGGATCAACTAGTTGAGCGGCACGACCACCATGCCATAGTCCCCGGATTCGAGGACATGTCTCCACGCACATGCAATGGACGGGGCGCCAGCCATGTTGATAAAACATACTTTTTCTAAGTCAATTAAATCGTTTCACAGGAAGCTTAAATAGTTGTCGCTGTTTAACCTATCCGGTAAAATATGTGGACAACTATGTAAGTTGACTGCCTACAATTCCTGCCCATAAGTTTACGAAAAATCTCTTTGCGACGAGGTCTGTCGAGCAATACTTGGTGAGGTAAGTCAGGATGTCTGGAATTTTAAGTTGACGTGGGGGCGTAGTCCCTTTATTTTGAGCCTCCAAAATCCTAAGTCCTCTTTGTATCTAATGGGTAAGATACATTTTATTTTATAATAAAAAAAAATTTAAATATTTTAGTTTTATTTTTTTATTTAATTTCAATACTACCAGTCCGGTTATTCTGGCTAGACTAAAAATTATTTACAATATTTTTGTATCCTACTTTACGTTATATACATAGATAGTTTGTTAAAATTTTCTTTGTATTGAGTACAGTATTTTATTGTCAATGAATAAATGATTACGATAATTTTTAAAGTGTTTGTTTGTGTTTCACACTATTCAAATTTTATCGAAGTGTACAGGTTGATTAAAATATTTTTGACAGTACAGTCTGATTGGATATTATTAAAGTAGATTTTAATATAAATATTTTATTAATAATATAATCAAATAATAAACTTTTACTTAAAATATAAAATATTAAATTTGTAGCTACTGCTACACTTGGCTTTTCTGGGCTCCAAAAGTGAGTATTATTTAAATTCACTATGCTACATTTAGTGAATTGTGATTTTTCCGTCTACAGAATCTTATTCAAGAATGTCCACTCAGTCTTCTTCAAGTATTCAGAATTTCCTGCTGCTGAAGTGCAAATAGTCACTTCCATATTCATATTACTGGTAATAGTTTATCATAGCCTATTCTATATATAACCCCCCCCCCCCCCCCCCCCCCAAGTTAATAAAGCAACTAAAATCCTTATTAATGCACCTCTTCCTCCCGGACAGTCTAATAAAAATATAACGTTCTTTTCGTGTATTTCCGTGTACACGAAAAGCGCTAAAGAGCTTAAAATAATTTTTAATCTTATATATATTACGACATTTTGAAGTTGGTGCAAATTAAACAAACCAAACAACTACAAAAAAAAGTATTTAATCGTCCTTTCTTATGATCCCATGAGATAAAACGTTATATAGTATCGTCGGTTGTTGTTGGGTAGTTGTTTTGTTTGTTTAATTTGCAAAGACTTCAAATGTAATAGATATAAAATGAAAAATTATTTTATGCTTTTAAGCGCTTTTTGTGAAGTCGTTTCAATTTTTTTAACGACTATTTTATTTGTCACTTTTTAGTGTCTTCATATATACGACTCAAAGAATGTTGCTCGTAAGAATAAAGCAATTTCAAAAGTTGTAGATGGAGTGTACTCTAAAGAAATTAAACAGAATTAACCAAATTCGGCAACATATTACAAAATTACTCACGGACACCCTTTCATACTTTTACCGTAGAAATTTCTTACCATGGCCCTAGTGCGCCACCTTACTCTATACAGCAAGAGAACATTTTCATAGGCAGAGAATTATCGTAATCAGTATATGTACAATTTTTTTAGCATTTATCAATCAGCTAACGTATTCTGTACAATGGAATCAAAATCAGTCCATGCCTTATGAAGCTAGGCGCCGCCCCTCCAACTCTCACCACAAGCCACAATTTTTATCAGAATAGAAATAGATACTCTATGCATTCAAAATCATTTAAATCAGCTCACGTGTTTCAAAGTTAGATTATTCCTCCCACCGCCCAAATCATAGATCAACATTTTTACACATAGCAATAATTGGGGATTATACTGTATACAACAAAAAAGAATCATCCAAATAATTTCAGAAGAAATTAGGCAACACCTTTCCGCACATTACCCCGTCCCATAAATTTTTGTCGTCGTACCAGTGGGGCAACATATTCTACACATCAAAAGAAGAATCATATAAATCGGTCAACATTTTACTAAGTTAACCTACCCCTACCCCCACGCCTACGCTAGTGAAAAATGTATGCATTAAATACGGTTAAAAAAAACATTTTTCTAATTTATTATAGTTTATTGTAGATTTTTTTTTACTGGACAACTTTCTTTTTACAACTGTCTTAGAATTAAAACCAAACTGGCATGCAATTGAAAATCTACATCATGGGAGCTTCTTTTATAACCTTAGTGATAAAGTGCGGGAGTACTATGTTATTTCTACTGCAATGTATTTATTTATTTATTTATTTATTTATTTATTCAACAACAGCTTCGCCAAAACTGGCTACTAAGAAAATTACAAATGAATCAAAAGGACTACAAAATTAATACAAATCATTAAACTAATTTATTCAATAAGTGTCCTCAGATGGCACTTCAGTTGTCGCCTAGAACATCCCAGCTCGATATAGGCAGCGTAGTCATTGTAGAGGCGGGACATAGAGGTGACAGGCTCGTGCATGCCGTAGAGCGTACGATGAAAGGGAACATGCAGAAAGTTGAAATTCCTAAGGGACCGGGCGGGAATGGAGATGCCTGTATCATTCAGCAGTTCGGAGGAGTTGATCGTCCCCTGCAATAAATCATGCATGAAAGTGATCTTATATATTCGGCGTCTCTTTACAAGGGAATCAAGAGAAATCAATCCAAGCCTGGCATGATATGATGGGAGGGATAAAGGATCACGCCAAGGAAGGTCGCGGAGAGCGAACCTAAGAAATCTACGCTGAACAGCTTCAATCCGGTTGATGTGTACAGCGAAATAGGGATCCCAAACCGGGCAAGCGTATTCCAGAATGGGTCTAACGAATGTGCAAAAGAGGAGCCTAGTTAGATAGGGATCGTCAAGTTCCCTGGACCACCTTTTCACAAAACCCAGCGTTGAATTAGCCCTACCCACCACGAAGTCAATGTGATCATCAAAGGATAGGCGGGAATTAAGAACAACCCCTAAATCTTTGACCCTATGTAGCCTACTCAAGACAATGCCATCCAAAGAGTAGTCGAAGAGAATGGGACAGTTTCTGCGGGTAAAGGTCATTATGGTACATTTGTTTATATTAAGAGGGAGACGATTACTAGAGCACCAGTCGTGAAAAACGTGAATGTCGGAGCTTAACAGAGCACAATCGTCGTCGCGGGAGACGACACGGAATATTTTGGCGTCATCTGCATAACACAGAATCTTGGAGCTTGAAAGGAGCACCGAGACGTCATTAATAAAAATAATAAAAAGAAGTGGGCCAAGAATGCTGCCCTGAGGCACCCCAGAAGAAGCAAAGAATTCACTGGATAGGGCACCACGAAACAAGACGCGCTGGGTGCGCCCAGAGAGGTAAGTGGACAACCAGTTAACAAAAAGCGGTGGGAACCCGAGCAAATGAAATTTATGAACCAGAATCCCATGATCGATTCTGTCGAAGGCCTTACTAAAATCAGCGAAAATGCAATCAACCTGTAAGCCAGACTCAATCAGAGGCAAGCAGTGATGTACGAATTCGAGTAAGTTGGTGGTGGTAGATTTACCCTTAATAAAGCCATGCTGAAAAGAGCCTAAAAAGGTTTTACAATGAAAACGGAGCACATCACTGATTAAGGCCTCGAACGCCTTCGCAACATGACACAAGTTGGCGATGGGTCTGTAATTGGTGATGTTGGACTTGTCACCCTTTTTGTGAAGGGGAATAATCACAGAATCCTTCCAGAGACCGGGGAAACGCCCACAAGACAGAGACAGGTTAAACAAATGACGAAGAATAGGGGACACAGATGAACAGCAATTTTTAAGGAAGGACGAAGGGACACCATCTGGACCACACGAAAATCCGTTGGACAAACTAGACAAATAATCGGTGACAGCACCATCGTCAAAAACTAAGTCCTTAGTTTCAAGGGAAGTATAAGGAAGCCTGGTCAAGTGGATAAAATCGGAGAAAACAATATCACAGTCAGAATCACAGAATGAGGTGATGAAGAAGTCGGCGAAATAGTTGGCCACAATGACGGGGTCACAACTCTCGCAATCACCAAACCTAAGGGAGGAAGGGTAGCCATCACTGTGTCGCTTAGAGTTAATAAATCTCCAAAACTGTCTGGGGTTAGAATGAAGAATATGTCTCGAGTCGGACAGAAATCTGTTGTAGGACGTCTGAAGATCGAGAGAGAAACGAAGGTAGAGGTTGTAGTAGGTCTGGTAGTCGTCGTCGCACCTAGAGGAGCAGAACCTTTTCCAGGCCTTATTCTTTTGGTTTTTCAGGTGTCTCAAGGAGCTATTCATCCATGGCTGAGGTGAATGGGGGGAGCGCGAAAAGGAGACCGGTACGCACTGAGTAAAACAAGTATAAAGTACGTCATAGAAGGAGCAAACGGCCCGATCAATGTCGGGCTCAGCAAACACGTTCGCCCAGTCATAAGCCTGGAGCCAGTCGTTGAGGGAAGAATAATCGGCGGCTTTAAAGTTGAATGACCATCCCGCAAGAGAGGAAAATACTTTGTCGGGGGCCTCAAAACGCAGGAATACCTGAAGTGCAGGATGATGGCTGGACTCCAAAGTTAGGGGAGTCGGACACCTTCTCACAAACGAGCCACCCGGATCGGTCGACAAGGTCCAGCGATCTTCCAAGGTCGTTCACGACATCGCTGCACTGTGTAAGACTCGCAGAAGCAAGGGTGTCCAGAAGGGACAGAATGTGCTGGGGAGCGCCAGTAAGGCAAGGCAAGAGCCCCTCAGACTCCGAGGACTGAATCCAGTTGACGGTGGGGAGGTTGAAATCACCAAAGACAACGGCCTCATCGGCGGGCAGCAAGGCATCGCTCAGGCTGTTGATGGAGGCAGACAGCAAGTCATATAAACGTGGGGGTGAGTCAGGAGGGATATACACAGTAAAAACGTACAGATTTCTCTGGGGGAAATTTAAGATGATGCACAAAATCTCCAAGTCGCCGGAACAAGCGATCTGCATGACCGAGGAAGGGATATTGGCCCTAATAGCGCAGAGCACACCACCAACAACTGGAGCACACAAATCGGAATGGCGATCACGACGAAAGACCTGAAAGTCAGGTCCAAAGAGCTCGGCGTCAGATATGCCGCCACATAACCAGGTCTCAGTCAAGGTCGGCGGAGCTGGAGGTGGAGAACAGGCGCGATGTTTTGGAGCGCAACCCGGTCACGTTGGCATAGTAGAAGGAGACCTCGCTGACAAGTTTTTTGGAGTGTTAGAGTGAGCAACGCCAGGACGAGCCCTCGGGACAAACTCACGAACAATAGATCCAGGAGGCCATAAGTCAGGCGAGATAATCGCTGGAAAGGAGTCGTCGGGAACAAAAACCTTAAAAGAGGCTGAAAAGGCGCGCTCACCTTGGCCGTGTGCTGGGCTGATTCTCCGACAAACGATCATGCCAACGGGAATACTCGCAAGTGTGGAGATGTGGTCAATGACGTCGCGCTCAGATGTATCAGG
Source organism: Leptarthrus brevirostris (assembly GCA_964036015.1). Taxonomy (NCBI): domain Eukaryota; kingdom Metazoa; phylum Arthropoda; class Insecta; order Diptera; family Asilidae; genus Leptarthrus; species Leptarthrus brevirostris. Next base: position 95,820,716 of record OZ038374.1, read on the forward strand.
GTGTACCCTGGATACGAAGATGCATTTGGGCCGTCTGGCTGGTCTCAGGATAACCGTCCTAAAAATTGTCAAATTAATACTCCTCAATTTCTATTTTACAATTTTCGTATATAACAAGGTTGCTTCCTTCGATGCTGATATTGAAACTATTACAATTCTGGGCAACGTGTTTGTTTGGAGCTTCTTTAACCTGTAATTTGATTGGCTGAAGTCATATATATACCTGTAACTGGACATGCTGGCTTTGTGTAACATCGCTGCGATTGTAAAAATAATCGCAGAAAAGCTCTTGATTTGGTGCGATTGTTGAACATAACCAAATATAATTGGTTTGTTTACCTTTTTGAAAATGAAATGAATGAAAAACGGCTTGTAAAAATATAATATGTATGTAATATGGGTTATTGGATATACAAATTAATTATTGTTATTTTATAAATATTCCCTTTTCTTCTTTAAAAAAATTATTTACAAATTTAACTTAAATTCGCGTTCCCGATTCACTGTTAATATTTATATTTGGAATGATATATATTACTTAAAAGCACTAATTATGTGCAAATTCAAAGGTAAACAACAAATTTCCGTTCGTCAACCTTGTGAACGGGCATACGATGAAAAATAATCGCAGATTGAAAGAAAAGTATTCAAAAAGAGAGATGAACGAAAAAATCGCACGTAGTCGCATCGCGCTTATGAAAAAGCCCTTAAAGTTCATAATACTTTAAATGCAGTTATCCTTAGTGCTTTTCAGATTCTTTTTCAAATTTTTCTTCATATTTTCAATATAAACTATTACTATATTGATCTAAGATGAAAATGCGATGAAATGTTTGGGTTTTCTACAGAGATGTAAGAAATATTTCACCCCACCTGATTTAGCGCTGATCCAGAAGTCCCTCATTAGGCCTAGACTTGAATATAATTCCCATATTTGGGCAGGGGCCGGACACACCGCACTGTCCGCGTTAGACAAAGTCCAGCGTAAAGCTGTTAAGCTTATTGGCGATCCCTCAATCTCTGAGGGTCTTGACTCTCTGGAGCATCGACGGAATGTCGGTTGTCTCTCACTCTTCTATCGTTATTTCCATGGCCGTTGTTTAAACGAAATTGCTAGCCTGATTCCTTGTAGACTCATGACAACGCCCGATACAAGATCAACAAGTCGCTCCCACCCCTATACTCTCCAGGTCAAATTTGGACGTACCGTCAAATTTCGGGAATCTTTTCTAAGCAGAACAACACGAATGTGGAACAGTTTACCATCTTCTGTTTTCCCTCGTCTTATCAGCCTGAAACTTTCAAACGGGGCGTACATCGACACCTCCTTCACCCAACCTCCTAACCCATTTCCCTCATCCTTAATTCCTTTCCTGCCAAGGCTGTGCTTAAGCATCATAGGGTATCCCCTGAGCTTTAGCATCATCATATATAAAAAAAAATTGTTAAGGCTAAAATGTAGACTTTCATCATTTTTATTCGGAAAAGGTTTAATTAAGATCTTGGAAAATAGGGTAGCTGAATATTTGGGAATTAGGAGAATTATAATTATTTGTCAATCAATGTTAGTAAGTTAGTATTCCTAGTTAAATAATCTGTTCTATATCGTCTAAATGGTTTTTCAATAAGTTTATATCATACTTAATGTGATATATTTGTTGAAAATAATCGATTTCACCCTCTCATATTCAGTGAAATTATTAAAATCTTTAAGATAGTGGGTAATAATTTTCTTTTGATTTTGGATAAGTTTAGTTATATTTTTGATTTACCCTGAGATTTCTTCATTTATAGTTAGCGGTTTATTATTTTTAAACGGCTTCCCGAAAACAAAGACGTTCTAAGTTCGACGTGTATTTTTGTATGTCTGACCGGGCATAACTTCGTAACGATTTTGGATGGTTCTTTTTTTATTGTACAGAGTATGGTCCCCCAATGCTAATAGGAGAAAAAAATTTGGCCAAGGATTGTGGAAGGAGGAAGTGGTAGTCTAACTTCGCAACGCGTGGACCGATTTGGATAAGTTTTTTTCCGTTGGGTAGAGTATACTCCCTGATTGATACCTCGAGAAAAAAATGTTGGTGGGATGCGGGTGGGGTAGGGGGTAGAACCTAAGTTTTTAACTCCATTGGTTTCTGCCATTAAGGCCCCGGTTATGTGGAAAGCGCTCATGCAGAGCGAGCTTGCGAAAGTTTTCGCTTCTAAACTGTTCGACTAGATAAGAAAATTCGAGCTTGTTAACTCTCCAGTTTTCGTTTTTTAGTGAAGTTAATAGCATGGCGTTCTTATTAAGTGAAGAGACTTTACTATCAGAATGTGTGTGGATGACATATAAAAACTGAAAATTCTTACGGATCCCTTAAATAACAAGCGACCTCAATTAGGCGAATATCACCACTTACATAAAATGCTGAAAGAAAATGAAGAACGATTTTTCCAATATTATCGGATGATTCCTTTCACATTCGCAAAATAAAAAAAAACTATTGAGAAAGGAAAAACCAACTTTGTGAAAACGATTTCACCCGATGAGAAACCTGTTGTGACTCTGCGGCAGGGTTCCGAATCGATACGAAATTTCGCTCCACATATCGCTCCAAATCGCTCCGGATCGGATCATTGCGATATCTGGATCGATTCAGCCTGGAGCGTTATAAAAATATCGAATCGCTCCGGAGCGGATCGTTATTTTTTAAATCTGATATCGAACCGCTCCGGAGCGGATCGTTATTTTCCAAGTCTATTATCGAACCGCTCCGTAGCGGATCGTTATTATTTTTAATTTCAATCGATCCGAACCGCTCCTGGAGCGATATTGAATCGATTCGGAGCGATTAGAATATCGCTCCACTGAATCAAAGGAGTATGTTTGGTAATTATAAGAAAATAATCCTCACCTGCAACTTAATTGCTAGGTGTTTTATACTAGGGGTGATGGGTAGGCTAGTGGATGGTTGGTGTGTGGGTGGTTGTTGGGATGTGGATGGTGAGTGGGTGAATGAAAGGAAGAACTCTAGTAATTATAAACGTGCACTTCACCTATAATTTAATTACAAGGGGTCTTGAACTTTGAGTGTTTTGTGAGTTAGTGAGACGGTTTTGGAGTGAATGGGGGTAGTATGTGGGTGATGAGCTGGAGGGTAGCTGTTTGGTGATGGGCTGAAGAGTGAGTGGTATGTGTGTGGTTGGGTTGGTTGTGGTTGGTGTGCTACCCATATTCACTCCTGGGGCGTTATTGAATCGATTTGGAGCGATAAGAATGTCGCTCCACTGAACCAAAGAAAGTAGTATGGTAATTTTTACAAAGTGCTTCTCACCTGCAACTTAATTACAAGGTACCTTGCACTGAGAGAGCTTTTAGAGTTTATTATTATTTATTTGGCCGTTTTTCATTCTAATCTGCGTGTTAAAAATGTCAACCAACACTTCATTATTTTCATTTCATTTTCATTATTCTAAGAATTTTAAGTGAAGGGTTGCCTTTTTCTTTTTAATTTTTAATTGATGAACCCAATGGAGTCTGTCTGATGCTAAACTATTTGAATTATTTAGCCAAAATAGGGAGCTGACTACAGAAGTTGAGTAAACTTCGCTTGCCTCAAATGTGCATAGGAATCCAAAGTAATAAAACAGAAAAATCAAATGTAGGTTGATTCCCAGTTTCTGAGAATACAATTTTATGAGGGTAAAGTAGGCCTTTGTGCTTTTCAGAGTAATATAATTTTTGAACATGCTTTTGTATGAATGAAAAACCTTAATACTCGGAAAAAAACGCGAGCGAAATTTGTTCGACTTCTTTAAGTCGACCAAAGGCGCGGCACAACGCACAGCGATATGCAAACAGACACTTCAATTGTCCAAAATAAACATCAATTGTTTCAATTAAACCAAATATTCAAGACCGTAAATTTAAACATACCGCTAATGATCCCATGCACTTTTTGTTTTCCACATTATAATGATTATCACTCTTAGACTGATAGTAGGACATAATTTTGTCGTCTGATGCGCACTTAATATATGCCTCTTCTTTTATTTATTCCGCTGTTCTCTCATAATTCAGGTTAACTACAGCAATTTATCTAGTTCGAAAGTTTATAAGGTATTTATATATATATATCAAATCTTGCTTATTTGATTATATTACTTTAAGTTTCATGAGGGAAAGTTAGATTAGGAAGTTACCTTTGCGGATATTTGGGCCGCATGCAGCCTTCCTCCTTTCCCTCATCAGTGCCGTCTCATTGCCTTCCTTTTACTCTTCTCCAACATCTAATTACCCTAATACCCGCTGCCCCCTTGCTACTAATAGCCCCACACCCCGCCACTCGCTCCTACCGAGCACCACAACTCTATAAACCCTATATATATAGGTCAGTACAAGATACCTTGTAATTAAATGTCAGGTGAGGTCAGTTTTTGAAAATTACCAGTCATATTCCAGAATAAACGCCTTACCTATCATCTCCGACAACCCACCAATCAACCACACACACCACACACCCTACTACTCACTCCTACCCAGCACCCATTTACCCAAACTCTAAAAGCCCTCTCAGTACAAGGCACCTTGTAATTAAGGTGTAGATGTGAGGCACTTTATAAAAATTCCTAGATATATTCCTTTGATTCAGTGGAGCGATATTCTAATCGCTCCGAATCGATTCAATATCGCTCCAGGAGCGGTTCGGATCGATTGAAATTAAAAATAATAACGATCCGCTCCGGAGCGGTTCGATATCAGACTTGGAAAATAACGATCCGCTCCGGAGCGGTTCGATATCAGACTTGGAAAATAACGATCCGCTCCGGAGTGGTTCGATATCAGATTTGGAAAATAACGATCCGCTCCGGAGCGGTTCGATATTTTCATAACGCTCCAGGCCGAATCGATACGTGGAGCGGAGCGATATTTTGTATCGATTCAGAACCCTGCTCTAAAAGCCCTCTCAGTACAAGGCACCTTGTAATTAAGGTGTAGATGGTGTGCACTTTATAAAAATTCCTAGATATATTCCTTTAATTCAGTGGAGCGATATTCTAATCGCTCCGAATCGATTCAATATCGCTCCAGGAGCGGTTCGGATCGATTGAAATTAAAAATAATAACGATCCGCTCCGGAGCGGTTCGATAATAGACTTGGAAAATAACGATCCGCTCCGGAGCGGTTCGATATTTTTATAACGCTCCAGGCCGAATCGATACGTGGAGCGGAGCGATATTTTGTATCGATTCGGAACCCTGCCCTCAGGTAAGAAAATTTTAATAAGTCAATGCGTAATTATGTACTTTATTTTTCCGTGAAACAAAAATTAACAAGAAATAACAAAAATAAGTGCATCCTTTTAAGATGTATTGGAAATTAATTTTAGTTTGCGATCTGAAAAATAAGGTATGACAAAATATTTCCCTTAGTAGTAGCTCTTGACCAATGCTTGTAAGGTTTACTGAAAATGTTGGTTGAGGTGTAAAAACACTTTCTTCTTCAATGCTGGCAGTCAGGGCCGTCGAGAGGGGGGGGGGGCGAAGGGGTAAACCCCCGGGCCCGGATTTTCAAAAGGGGCCCCGTTATCTAAGTCATCAACAGAAAAAATTTTCCATTTTAATTATATATACAAAAAAATGTTTCACGATCGAAAAAGTGTAATATACTAGACATTGAATTGAAAGTCACTCATTCGATTGTTTATGGGCCCGTAAACACTTAGTCCCGTGCCCGAAATTCCTTTCGCGGGGTCCCGTATGTGGTACCCCCCGGGGCCCAAAATTTGTCTCTACGGGCCTGCTGGAAGTCCAAGTCGTTGTTGTTGGGGTAGATATATTTGATGTTCTGATCTCGTGTGTTACTTCACTCATTTTTATCCGGAATTTCAATTTTTGGATTTCACTCATATTCTTCATTACAGGAAGAAAGCTTATCAAAAAATTATAATCGCCATCTGACCGCAAGTCAACATTCTCCTTTATAATTGCAATTTTCATCTGGTTTCGTCTTCCTTTTCGAGATTTTTTGCCCGATTTTCTAACAGATGAAGTGGCAATTTATGTAGTTTTAATATTAATGAATGCATCTATGAATTCTCTTCAGTCGGTTGAATGATGTCGTTTTTAATGGGTGCCCTACTGGTATCACTCTGTGAGTGATGGGTGCTTGTTTTTTCCTTGCGAACACTTTCATTATTCGGAGAAAGTGGAGAAGGAATACTTCCCTTTAAAAGGGCATTTGTTCCATATATATTCATTTTCGTTTGAACAATACAGAGGAATCGTTTCCCGATTTTTTGGATGCATGTTCTTTTTTCAATTCAATTCTAAAGTTAACCGTAGGCTCTTCCACTGTTGCCAGATTGGGCGATTTATCGCCGATTGGGCTACTTGAGCCGTCAATTGGGCGACAAAATTTTCCTCTCGGCGACAAGGCGTTTTTTGGGCTATTTTTAATTCTTGCGCGGTGCTCTGGGCTATCTCATTGAGATGTTTTGAAAAATATTAATTAATTAATTTGCAAATCAATAAACACTTCAAAAAAGTTTTTACTCCTTGCAACTCCTTGCAAAATTTAAGTATACCTGCGCCTTTGGTGTTGAGTTGAAAATAAAATATGGCAGCCGAGAAAAGAAAGAAAAATTAGAACAAAAGTCACAGCGAATAATGAGAGCAAAGAAAGTCGAAGAAATCGTCACACTCCTCTACACAGATTTTATACGTAATGTCGCTACTTCACAGGGACAAGTGTAGTGTAGTGTTGATAGTGTTAAATCTGCTCTGCAAAAGGTCGGAGCACAATTCGCTAATCCGCTCTTAGAAATGGAATCGGTGGACTTGTTCAGTGGGGAAGACTATCCCTGCGAGGCTTCATTTTACTCTCCGATGTTCAACATTTCCTTGGATTTTGGAATGGTTTTATTTTTAAATGAACTAATGTTATTTTTTTTGAGAGATTATGAATAAAAGGAAATGTTGCAATATAATCATTGAATATTTATTTCACTGTTTAAAATATATAATTTTCACTGCTTATTGGTGAAGGCTACTTTTGGGCTACTTGAATAAGGCGGGCGGTGATTTTGGGCTACTTCAGCACCGCCCACAGGCGCCTTTTCGCCAAGATTATCTGGTAACACTGGGCTCTTCCACTTATTTCTAACTTCATTTTCTGAAACAAAACCATAAAATCAAGCCTTAGTATATAATTATAGTCCTTTTCATAGAAGTTACGAATGTGAATTGATAAAGTGAAAGTTGTTGGCATCTCTGCATCACCTTCTGCACTTCACTAATTAATTTTTCAAAAGTTTCAAAGCTCGAGCTACCGTCAAAAAATTACAATGTTCTATTAAACTACATTTTATTTAGAAGCACGAGCTCGTGCTTGCATTACTCGCTTGCTACATAACCGAACCCTAATGCGTATAGCCTGGGCGATTTTACTGAACTTATCTATGAATGTTAAAAATAAGTTCTTTTCGAGGCTATAGAAAATGTATATATGTAGATACTATTTGGTTTGGACCAGGAGGTGTTTCTGATAGTTGAAATTTCTGCTTTATCGGTTTACGATCGTACTTTTCAAGATAACAGATTTCGCAGTTATTTATGAATGGGGTTACTTTTGGATAGATTTTAGGGTGGTAGTATTTTAGTCATAACTCTTTCTGAAATTGCATAATGCGATGATAGTTGTTACGCAAATGTTCCTTTTCTATCAGTTTCGCTAGCTTTTGTGCGTTGGAAATGTCTCCCAAAACTCGGTTACATTTTAATATTTTAAAGTTTTTGTTGTTAACAAAATGAGTTAGGTAAGTGTTTTCTAGCATTTGAAGGAATTCGGGATCTTGAACATATACAGCATTAAGGGTTTTGGGATTGAAATGATATTTGAAAAGGTTGATGGCGTTTTCAGAATCGAGGTATTGTGTGTGTATTGTTTTTCGATGTCTGTTGAAAACTACCTTATTTTTTATCCTTAGTGAGCCGGTGCTAATTTAATAAATAATTATCTGGTTTTTAAATACATTTAGGGCGATTTGCTTATTGTTGATATTCTTCGTTATGATTGATATTTAACCTTGAGAGAGCACCTACACTTCTACTCTTAAGGCCCTTTTGATAGTAATTCGTGATCGTTGAGTGTAACTGGCGTAACTTATTGGATGATCATCTTGCGAGAAAATAGTACCAAGAGCGTACTGGCTTGCATAAGTGGTAACTGTTACTATTTTTCCGAGATCGGGATATCTTTATATTGGTTCTGTTGTAAGGAGTCCTTTGAGGGTATCGAAGCTTTTGATGTATTCGTTCAAATTCAATTTAGTATTCTTTTTCAAACATATCGTCATTGGTTTTGCTATCAAGGAATATATTTTAATTAATCTCCGATAGCAACCCGTTATGGGCTTAATTTAAATTGGGTTTTTGGGTAGAGGGAAGTTTTTCACGGAATCTATCTTTTTAGGGTTTGGCCTTACCCTCCAGGGTAACAATGTACCCTAGAAACTCTATTTGTCTTATCTAGTTGCACTTTAAAGTTTACTTCAACAAATGGGTTAAACATTTTATTTAGGGCGTCCAAGTCTTCTTGGAGGGATGTAGAATATATAATTATATCGTCTAAATAGACGAGAATTGCAACGATGCCGGCGCTGTCTTCAGCCCAAACGGCATACGCAAAACTCATAGTGTCCATTTTCGACGGAGAACGCCGTTTTCTGAACGTCTTTTTCATCAATTTCTATTTGATGAAACTCTTTTGGAAGGTCTAGAGTGTTGAAATACTGACATTTGCCGAATTTTGACAATATCTCCTCGATATCGGGTATTTATCATCAATCGTTACCTCGTTCAGTCGGCTGTAATCGATGATAACTTGCCACTTGGGTTTTCCGCTGGTATCTCTCTTTTTCGGAGCAATCCCGACCGGGGCGGAGTAAGGCGAGTTACTAGGCCTTATGATCCCATTTTGAAGCATTTCCTCGATTTGTCTCTAAACTTCTCCCTTATGTACGTTGGGGTACCTATGAGTTGTCATCGGTCGTACAAATTTGATGTTTTATAGCATTTATAAAGGTTAAATTAGCGTTCTCTTTATGGAATATGTGTGAATACTTATTGATAAGTCTGGACAATCCCTGTTTTCCTCTTCATTGAGGTGCTCTACCCGAATATGTTTGAAGAGTGGTCTTTGGGATCTTTCTCTAAGAAATATAATATTCCTGACGTAGACCCTCCGTTGTTAAACGGCACCCGTTTAGCGCTTACACCAGAAGCTAGGTATTTGCGCATTAAGCTAAGCTGGAAACGGAACATAGAAGAGAGAATTAAGAAAGCAGCGTTAGCTGGACTATTGGGGGGTTTTCACCCTAAACTAACCCACTAGCTTAATGTGACGTTCATATGGGGTGATTGTTTGGAGGCCACCACTGAACAAAGCCACGAACCTTAATATTCTAGAGAAGGTTTAGGAATAACCCGGCATACGTAGTTGTGAAGCATTGTGGACAACACCCACTGCTGCTCTGAAAATACTTCTTCATCTACCTTCATGAGATATGCAAGGAGCGATACCATTAGCCACCTCTCAGCGGTTCAACTCTCTGATCGGACACTCCACAATTTTGAGATCCATATCGCTCTCGCTAGTAAACCAATAGTCAATTAATCCTTTGCTAGCCGCTTCAGATCAACTATCCCAACCAGGCAAGACTGAAAATGGGCTGCAGTGCCCTTTTCTGAATCCGCCCATGTTTACACTCGCACTTCAAAGCTGCAGGTCAAGGTGAATGGCGGGATTTTCTCAGAAAAATTTAAGATTAATCTATCCTTTCGCAGCCGTGGCTCCAGGAAACAGCATACGGCGGTGTTCTCTTTAGAATTTGTCTCATCGACATCAAATACTGTGATCGAGTTTCAATAGACGAAACAAACCTAGGCGTAGTCATATGGTTATGCGAGGGAATTAAGACTCTACTGAAATTACTTCTACAGAAGCCGCAGGGACGAAGAGGAAAGACTATATCTCAGATCCTCTACTGGTACTCGGTCTTGGCACACACGCAGATGGCTTTTTTAGGTTTAAGAGTTTCCGACGCTTCCTAGACGGCACCAGATGGTTTCACTAGTAGTTGTGGAATCATACTCCGAAAGCATCGCAAAGGACCTATTTTATGTGTAAGTGTGTCCTTTGCTGGACGGCCACCCATACCTTACGTAACTAACTCTGCGCCCCTCGCTGGCTTCCGGTCTATTTATTGACAGATGTGTCAGAGTAATAGACAAAATTGTGTCTTGGCACCTCAAATTCAATTCAATTTCTGGAATAAAAGTTTTTCCAATAATAGATTTCCTGTCTGTACTGCAACGTTTCTAAAAATGGAATGAATTTGCTTACAATTGAAATTATTGAAAGTAAATTAATTAAAATTGAAATTTTTATCCCTGATACCAATATATTTTAAAAATTTGGTATATCAAGACGTAGCTCTACGATTAGTAAGGTATTATTCTCTCTTTCTTAGATAATATGATGTTACGTTTCATTTACAAACATATTTATTTCTGCTGATTAAATTAAAATAAACTTGTTGGTGGAGAAAAAAGAAATACATAATTTTCTGCTTCTTATAGGCATCTCAAATGCGACTTTAAAAGTAAATTGACGTAATTACAGCAATTAGCACTTAAGAAATTCTAAGAACGCTTACTGACCAAACAAAGTCTGTATAGTAATAAAGCAACTATGTCAATCTTCACTCAATTCTCAGTAAACTTTTTGTAAATAATGTAGTTTGTGGGAAAAAATTGGAATCATTTGCTTCCAGATTTACAGAGTTAATTATAAGTGCGCATCCAAGAAATATATATGACACTGCACTCGTAAGAAAGAGGTAATACTGCACACATTAAGAAACCATGTTTGAAGTTTATTACCACTAATTTGCACTATATGGAGTAAAACTATGGCAATTACTAGGCATATAGCATATCCAGGTGCTTAAGTTTATAACGCGTGACTTTTACCTTGCTTGTTTGATAGTTTGCATGCGGTAAATGAACCCCAGTATCACAACTAACAATAGGAATTACTATAGTAACGCTCTTACCTAGCTCAAACTTCTGAATGCATAGAGTATCTATTTATATTCTGACAAAATTGTGGCTTATTGTGAGAGTTGTAGGATCGGCGGCGCCTAGCTTCATAAGGCATAGACCGATTTTGATTCGGTTGTGCGGAATACGTTTCCTGATTGATAAATGATAACAATTTTGTACCTAGAGTGACTCTTGCTGTATAGAGAAAAGTTGCGCACTAGGGTCATATTAAGAATTTTGTATACGAAGCTTTCGCTAGGTTCGTCCCCTATGTCCGGTTTAGAAGTAGAGAATCCGCTCCACCCTGGTTTAACAGAGAATTAAAAACTCTCAGAAATAAGAAAAATAAACTCTGGAAAAGGTACCTGTGAGTGAGAAGTGTAGACTCTAAGCGTGAATTTATTCTTTGTAACGAACATTTCATAGGTCTTTCTCGTTCTCTATATGAAGAATACCTACTGAACCTTAGAGGCAACTTATTCTCTGACCCACGTGCATTTTTTGATTACGTCAATATGAAGAGAAGGGTTGATAACTATCCATCGACTATGGAATTCGGGTTAAGTTCCAGTAACGATTCTAAGGTTATTTGTAATTTATTTGCTGAATACTTCAGGGGCGCATTTGAATCATCCGATTTTTATCCAGAAAGTAGCAACTTTTCGCACATTAATAATAGTAATATATCCCCCGTACCTATTCCATTTATCACGGAGGAGAGCTTATACAAGCATATTTTGGATCTTCCGGAAGACTTTTCTTATGGCCCTGACGGGGTTCCTGCTGTTGTCTTAAAGAAGTGTTCTTCGGTGCTATTATGTCCTTTACTTTTACTCTTCCGGCAATCCTTCTTGGTTGGTCGCTTCCCTACATTCTAGAAGGCTTCATTTTTAATCCCCATTTTTAAGAGTGGCAATAGGAAAGAGATTGTTAACTATAGACCTATTGCTAAACTATCTTTCATTCCTTCTTCTTCTATTGGGTGTAGGGGTTTAATCTCTAGCAGGCAGCATGGATTCATTCAGGGTAGGTCAACGGTTTCCAACTTGTTAGAGTTTGTGTCTGGCAGTGTGGATGGATTTCTGGAAGGTTGCCAGACTGACTGCATTTATACCGACTTTAGTAAAGCCTTTGATAAGCTGTCTCACTCTATTATCGTTTTCAAATTGGCCAGGTTGGGTTTCCCGGCCCCACTCATTGCATGGATTAAGTCGTATTTATACAATAGGACTTATAGAGTGCGTTTTCGTGGCGTGCTCTCTGATGCCTTTGTGGCTCATTCTGGCGTTCCTCAGGGTAGTCATCTTGGGCCTCTGTTGTTCATGTTATCTATTGATGACATTACTTATTTGCTTCAAAGAAGTAATATTCTTATTTATGCGGACGATATCAAGATTTTGCTCCCAATCAAATCTTTTGCGGATTGCGAGATCTTGCAGTCGGACCTGCACATATTTTATAGCTGGTGTGTCAATAATAATCTTAAATTAAACATCGGTAAATGTCAGGTTATGACCTTCTCGAGGTCCCGCAACTACCGTACTTTTCAGTACAAGTTTGAAGATACTTGTATTCAACGGGTGGAAGGAGTGAAGGATTTGGGTGTGTATCTTGATAGACAACTTAACTTCATCCCCCACATTAATAATATCGTTGCCAGGGCCATGCTGTGCATCCCTGATTATTGTGTTTCGGTATATTTTAAGAATTTTTTAAGGTGAGGGAACTAAAGGGTGACAGTGACTAATTTCGTAATATGTTGCCGGATTTGGATAATTTGGTTAGTGCACTTCCTCTGCAACTTTTGAAATTGCATTCTTCGTACGAGCAGCATTCTTCAAGTCGTATATATGAAGACACTAAAAAGCAAAAAATAAAATAGATTTAAAACAAAAATTTGAAGCGACTTCACAAAAGCGCTAAAAAGCATAAAATAATTTTTCATTTTATATCTATTACGACATTTTATAAAACTATCTGAACGTGTCAGCTCAAGGAATCATAAGGAAGGACTATTAAGTACTTTTGTTGTATAGTAGTTGTTTGGTTTGTTTAAGGCAGAGCGAAGCACAACACTTTTGTCGCTTCCCTCTGCCTTCTTTTGAAGCGCTTAACTTGCGCTCAAAGTGAAATAACATGGGAGCGCTTACTTCTGCGTACATGCAATGTTAAAACGAAATGAACCATCATATGGATAGTAAGCGCATCGAGCTTCTAAGTGAGCGCTTCATTTCCCGCTGAGTCAAGATTGCAGCTCTTCTCTTCTTTCTTCCGAATTTTGTTTGCTTGCGCGCTCTACCCTTTGAAAATGGTAAGACAGCTTCTTCAAGAGAAAATGACGCAGATATATGTATATACCTAAGGATGTTGAGGTCTTAGGATCGTCATCAATAATGGGAGCAATATTCAACCAGCTCAGTTTTGGTGGGCTAGATTCTTGAATTTTCAAGAAGATGTGTGACTTAAGGGGGGAAGTACATGAAGGCGTTTTCAAAAATCGATTTTTTTTATTGTCTTAATCGATAAGTATATGCTCTAAGAATATAATTCCAAAATTCCGAAATCCTATCTCGAAAATTGTGACAGATATGCCACTTGAAAGTGGTCGGCGCCGATCCGGCCCAGCACGCCTGGGATCAAGGATCTCTGCTGCGCGCGTGATTCCGCTTACCGGATTTTTTTTCTACTCTGGAATTTAGAGTGATGAATGCGACTTTGTTAAAGAGCGTTCTCGACGTTTTAAGTCCAAATACCGATTTTTCTGAGAATACCCGTCCCCTCTCACCTTCTACTTATCTGCATCTTTTTCGTCAGTTTTTCGGGACAAACTTTAAACGGCGTTTTCTCAAAACCATGTTTTTCAAATTGGCGTAAAAGATCACAAAAAAACTAGTCAACCGATTTTCTTCATCCAGCACTCATTTTAAAGGGCATAAAAAACTACTCTAGATAGACTACGGACATAGCAAAAAAATCATTTTAAGACCATTTTTGACGCGAAAATAATTAAAATTTTTGCAAAAAAAGCCAACTTTTTTTTTCATGCCCGATTTTTATAGTTAATGTTCGAATTTCGAAAAGATCGTAGTCTATCTAGAATAAACAACCCCCTGGAGTATAAAAATGTTTGGTTTTTTGATTTCTGATGAAAATTGCGGCCATCAGAAGTTACGCCGATTTCGGTGTCAGCCGCGACACGAGTTACGAAACCCACCAAAAGTTGATTAATTTTTTATTTTTCAAAATGTAAAAAATGTTTTTTCTCTTCTTAAAACATTGCCCTAAATACATATAATATCGATTTCATGTGGACCTTTTTCATTTTCCTAAAAATAAATCCCAAAAAAGTCCTCTTTTTTCGGCCTCCTCATGTACTTCCCCCCTTAAGATGGCTGGAGTAAATATCTCCCGGTTGTATTGAAATATCGGAATATTGTAAATAGTCATCGTGCGACCAGGATTGCTGCGAAGCCATCCATTTTGTTCTGCTGACAAATATCTTTTGAACGGTCCAAATACAGATACGTCAAGCGGTCGCAGCCTATGACTGCAATAAGGTGGAAACGATTTAGAAAAATAGCGATTTTTTATGATTATTTTTCATGTCACTTGCATCCCAGCTCCGCCCATAGGGATGCTAGGATAGTCTTACTCCCACATAATCTAATCTCATCGGGAGCGTCATATCATCTCATGGACAACGAAAAGGGAATTCAACAGTAACATCGGTAAGGGATGGAGATTGAATGGAGAAAGATCGATCTTTGTTGGAAAAATCGATTCCAGGCTTGCCGATGCTTACTACTCTCAAATAATCAGGGTAAGACACTTCATTTACTTCTGGTGAACATGTTTGTTATCCGAGTCTGTGCGACGGGGGAGCCTTTCTGGTTTAAATTTTCACCGAGAACAGAACGTAGGGAAAAATTGAGAATTCATGCAGTATGGTTGCTCATGATTAAACTCTTTAGAGAAGAATCGATGTTCAAATTGATTTTACATCCCTTCGTAAGGGATGTGCCCACGGTCCTAATGTGCAATACAAAACCACCTCGAACTTGAACGTTTTTAATCACCATTTCGGTGCTCTGTAAAATGTATCAGTTTTCAGAGTTTCACTTTCTAATTTCAGGTGAAGGTACAACTTGCTCCTGCAATCTTGAAAAATTCTGTAAGAATAGTGTAGTTTTTTGTAGGATTTTTTTAAAATAGAGAATATATGCTCTACGTAGCAATTGTCAGGAATAGAGTCCAACGGAAAAGAATCTCTTGCCTCGAAATATCGTGTACTGTTTTCGTGTACATTTTCACCGCTAATTCATTTCAACTCTAACTACACGCATGTGAACGTGGCCTAAAGGTGAACTTAAAGTCACTGTAACTTTTACTAGTTATTTTCACCCTACAGTCACCAATCTCCATAGGCTCTTCTTCACCTATATTCACCTGGGGGTGCGAATAGGCACAGCCTGATATTTCTACGCGAATGTAAAGAAGATAATGTTCACGTGTATGCTCTCTTTCCCGAAATATGTATGTGTGCGTATGGTAGGGCAGATTTTCAAGCAGCACGGTTTTCACTGAAAACAAACAAAACAATTATTATACAATTTTTTGCACAAACCATGTAGTGTGTGTTTACTGAATACACAATAAAATTTACTTTTAAAGAGGTGACGCCAATTTGTCTCTGTTTACCTTTCTGCATCATTAACCTACCAGAAAGATATTTCTCTTAAAAGCAGTAAAAGATATATTTGCAGTTATGTAACATCTTTGACTAATTCGTCTGCCCCCAATATGTCCAAATTTAAGCAAATTGCATGTTTATATATAAGGTAATAAATGTCAGACACTTTGAAACATTATTTTAATGAAGATTCTCGATCATCAAGAGTAATTACTTTTCTGCTCCAAGCTGAAATAAGTTCACGATCAAAGTGTACTAAAATTTTTTCATAGAGCAATGTAAAATTAGAAAATAAGATTTTAGATTATGATATAATGAGATTTGTGTGGGAATTTCTTTGGGCACAATTACGTTTTTTGAAAATAACTTTCAAGCAAAGAAAAACAAAGAGAAAAACTGCTAATTTCGGTTAAATTCTTCGTTATTACCACATCCAGGTGCTATAAATCATGTCTTTCACATTGAACTTAATTGCACTCCAGAAAGTTCAAGTAAATATTGCTTAATAAAACCGTTATGAAAACGAGCAGCTGTCTCGGAAGAACGACAATAGTTTCTTTACAATTATAATTTTGCAATCCGTATTCAAGAAGCCGAAATCGTCTTAAGAAACCTCAAGTAGGTGTCAAACCGTCAGTTTAGAGTAATGAAAAACTATCATCAAGTAATATTTGGACCGTCCTCAATGTTGCATATCCAAAAGGACGTGTGAACTCGGGGTTACTGTCTTTAAAATTGCGTAAGTCTTCACTGATTATTTGGGTAATTATTATTATAGGCGAGTTAATTGCGCAGAGGAAATTCCTAAACGATCACTGGAAATCTTTTTCTCTACTTCTATAGATAGTGGCTCATGATTGCATAATTTGTGAAGCAAGAAATATTTAAATGCTTTCAATGCAGTTACTTCATCCTTATTGGACGGCGGATTTGCAGGAGTAACTGCAGGACAGCAGTTTAAACGTCCGTAGGAATATAACACCTAAAGGCGGGAACAGACTAAGCAAACATTATTGAACTGGAGTTGATTATTAGAATTACGCTGAAAGTCCCAAATGTTGTTCAAAAACTTACGCTACGCTAATGCATACAACTACATTGGAAGGGTCTCATCTTAATTTTTGACTTGCTCAAAAGTCACATATAATCTTATGTCTGTCAGCTAACTAAAAATTGAAGGTCACAAAAAAAGGTTTTTCGTATTCCGTTTCTTATAGAGCTTGTAGATCATATAATTATCTATAAATTTGATCTATTTCATTTCTTTGTCGGACCAACCGTTTTCGAGATATAGCACGGTGAGGGGTAGGCGCACAAACATAAGGAGTGTTTCGCATAAGTTATGCGAAAATAAGTGGGGTGATAGATCTCACCTAGGCAAACAAAAACTTAATGGCTCCCCCCCCCTGGCTCACCCGCACGTTTATTTGACTTACTTTCCGCTCCATCGATAGTTTGAGCGATGCCTTGCTGCCCGCCGATGAGGCCGTTGTTTTTGGTGACTTTAACATTCCCACAGTTAGTTGGATTCAGTGCTCATTGCTTTATTGAGTGTGTGCCGGTTTCGTTTTCAGGCTCCCTTTATTCGTCTCATCACAGTATGGATGGCTCCTTGAGAAACGTTAAAAACCAAAATAATAAGGACTGAAAAAGGTCCTGCTCCTCTGCCTACTACGACCTCTGCTTCATATCTTTCTCGATTTAAAGACTACAAAAGATTTCTGTCCGATATAAGACATATGCTGCATTCCAACCCTAAACAGCTTTGGAGGTTTATTAACTCTAAGTGACATAGTGATGCCTACCCGTCCTCTCTTAGGCTTGGTGCTCACGAGAGCAATTACCCCGTTGTTGTTGTTGTTCGCTTTTGGACTTCTTTTTCCACAGATTTTAGCCACTTAACTAGGCTTCCCCATACTTCCCTTGAACTCAAGGACGTTTTTGACGACGTTGCCGTCACTAAATATTTGTCGAGTTTGTCCAACGAATTTTCGTATGGTCTAAATGGTGCCCCTTCGTCTTTCCTGACAAATTACTGTTCAATTGTTGCCCCTATTCTTTGGCATTTGTTCAACCTGTCTCCGTCCTGTAGCCGTTTTCCTGGGCTCTGGAAGGATTCTGTGATAAATCTCCTTCACAAGAAGGGTGACAAGTCTGACATCTCCAATAATAGACCCATCGCATGGCTTCATTAAGGTTAAATCTACCACCACCACCTTACTCGAATTCGTGAATCAGTGCTAGCCTCTGATTGAGTCAGACTTGCAGGTTGAAGAGATTTCACTCCTACAGAGAACAATCTGGACTCTTCCAGATAAATAAGACTTTAACCATAAAATAAACCCTGTAGGAAATCCCAACATATTGATCTTAAAAACCAGAAAAAGCAGGCCTTACTATAATCAGTATAAATGCAATTCAACTGCTGTCTATTTTTCATAGTATAGACGTAAATTGGACCAAATTAGTGACCGTCCAACAAACCCATGCTGACTCGGTGTAACTATCCCATACGAATTAAAACCCACAATATCACACAAAATGGCGTCAAATATTTTAGGAATACAGGATAGCTTACTTACATACACTACGATAATTAGAAATGTCAGTACAACTGCCCTTCTTATGAAAAGGTATCAAATAAGAAATTTTCCAAACATCCGTAAACACAGCACATGACAAAGATAAGTTAAATAAATAACAAAAGACTGACGATATAATATTACTACAATGCTTAAGTACAATCGAATGAACGCCATAAGGTCCAGAAAAATAACAATCGTCAAGTTCTGAAAGTAAAAAGTAAGAGTAGTAGTAGGATACTTTGTTAAGTAATCCTGTCCTGATTGTCAATCCTGATTGATTGATCACATATTTTCCATAAAATCCGCAAAGAATTTAGAAATAATTAAATGGTATCTCAAAATCTCAGGGTAACCGTCAGATTACGCTTCGAGTTTATAAATCGCAAAAAAGATGAGGGTCGTCCCGTACTGACTCTTGCAAGCTAGTCAGATAAGTATTAGTTTACAGATGCTGAAAGAGCGTCCTTAAATTAGTGAAAGATAAAGAATCATCGGAAGATTTTGTCAACGCTTACCTTTTCCAGGCTTTAATTTTCAAATTCTTTGCGCGTCAAATGTCATCATTAACTCATCCTAATTGGGACTGATAAGAGAAAATCGTTAAATGGTACTCTATAAAATCGAACGAGAGCAATGTCAATATTAATACAATTTAGAATTGAACTGCAATCAATCTTAGCCAAGTAACTATTAGGATCATCAACATTAGTTCTATGAAAATTAAATTTACTATTTATATCATATTTGTCAGAAGACATGATAACAAAAGTGCTCAGTGCTGAAGATCGCCCTCCAACAAATCCATATTGCACCTGATCAAAATACAATTACTGTCGTCAGAAGTAAAAATCAAGTACAGCACACTCCCATTGTCATTGCAATTGCCGTTAGTCTGCTGTAAACCCAAGGATAACAGCTAATCACATGACATAATTCCGATGCTGACGCTCCATTACATGGAAGTAGGCACTCCTCGCTATTAGTAGCTCTCCATAAGTTTGGGGAATATTAAAGTTTCAATTAAAGTGGAGCACCTCTCGTTAATTTCACGCACCATATTTAGGGGAATATAAACTACCAAGTAGATCGATTTAGAAGGAAAAGACAACTTAACAGAAAGAACCTGCAGTCCATCAGCGTCAGGAAGGCACACATACTTATAACGGCAATCAACACTCCTCCACCACATATTGATAGGTCATCCTCACTTCGAGCTTAGTGAAAACCCAGTTTATCTAACTTCTGTTATTGTAGTCACTTCCAAAAGTGAAAGAAAATGTTTTAAAATTACCAAAAATTCAGCATTTTTCAAAGTTTCTCCGACACTCATGTAATTAACACACCTTTTTCTTTAGAACTTCCATCTTATTACCTTTCCAAAAAGGTACAATATGTTGACGTAGCGAAAGGACTATAAAAACCGCACCCTTAGGAATCTTTGACTAACTATTTTATTGCACTAGGAAATTCTTTCAATAAACAAAAATTTTAAGACAATGAGTCGAAAATGTTTGTTTAGGGTACACAGGTAATTAATTTTATTTATTGTTGCGAAAAAGTTATAAAAATGTGTGTAATTTAGCATTATTGCCAGAGTTTACACCATATTATCTGACTTTCTGTTAATAATACCTGATGGAAATTTTGGTATAAAAGAGGGTCAGCAAGAATATATCTATCCATTTCCCTCATCCTTAATTCCTTTCCTGTCCAGGCTGTACGTAAGCATAGGGCATCCCCTGAGCTTTGGCATCATCATATATTTAAAAAAAAAATAAACAAACAAAAAATATCATAGTTGAAAAACAAACCGATAACTAGGGCTAAAATTATATAAAAATGGAAAAATTTATTTTAAGAAATATGCGGATATAATTTCCATTTATTATGTAGTAGACTGAAACGAAAAGCGGCTGCCCTGGAATATGAAAGGAGATTCTCTAATCGACGTGCAACCCAAAATTGCACGCGGGGGGGAGGGGGGGGGGGGTTCACACACCCTCCTTTAAAATTATCTGAGCTTCTTGATTCGGAAAAATTTCACTAAGATACTAAAAAAATAACTTAAATTAACCGAGCAGCAAATAATTACCCTCGACAGGCAAAACCCGACACGAATCGCAAGACGATCAGGAGTGCCTTTAGTTAAAGTTTGGAGTGTTACTCATCCAGCACGATGATGTTCATATTCCAGTCCAAGCACTTCTAGAAGGAGATTCCGACTGAAGATTAAGATTTTGCATTTGGCTTCTGGAATGCGACAGAGAGAACAAGGCGTTTGTGCACCGATTTCTGTGGACGGGGTTCACCGGGAATGGTATCACAAACTTTCACAACATCCATACCTTGTCGGATACTAACATACATAGGACAAGCTGCTGACCTCCTTCCAGCCTAAATTCTGTGCCAACTTTTAGGCTGGTATTATCTGCACCCATTTGCCGATAGTGCTTAAAAACAAAATGTATGCGGCCTTTTGGGGAAATACACTACTAAATATACTAGAGGACATCCTTCTCGATAATCAACACGATGGAGGCCCAGTGGATACTACCAACATTCTGATGCAATATTAAACGAAAAATTTCCCGACGGATGGCTTGCACTAGGTCCACCAATTTCTTGGAGTGCTAGATCTTCAGATCTTACTCCCATTGGACTTTTTCTTATAGGGAACAATGAAGTTTATTCAAGACCAGTTAACAATAGAGAATTTATTAGCAGAATTGGTAGTGCAATGACGAAAATACGAGAAATATACTTTAAACCGAGAATTCCAAAGGGGATATTGACACGCATCAAAAGTGGCGGAGAACTTTTTAAGCAGCTTTTGTAACATAATTAGTTTCGAATGCAATTAATATCCTAGATATTTAGAGATAATTTGAATTTAATTTCTTTAAATTGCAGAGGTTTTCTACATATAATTTTTTTCATCCTCTTTCTACCTGCAAATGTTGTACCTTTTTGGAAAGGTAATAAGATATACAATTTAATAAAAATAAAAAAGAAGTGTATTAATTATATGAATTTCGGAGAACATTTGCGATAATTTTGAATATTTAGTAATTTCAGAACATTTTTTCCACTTATGTAAGTGACTGTATTTGCAATGGTAGGAGATAAGTCAATCACTCCGAAACTGCCAAACGGTTGATATTCCCCACCCCTCCCCCTCCCCCCCAGCCTTTTGTTTGGCTAGGTGAGATCTATCAAAATACTTATTTTTGCTAATTTTAAGCGAAACACCCTGTATAACCGATTCATAAGTTTGAAAAATTGACACTCATATATTCTGAAAAAGTTTGTTCAGTTATATCGTAATCAACAGTAATCAGTTTTAATATCAACAAAATTAATTTCCATATTTCAAGATATGACCTAATTTATAATTGGTATAAATTACTTTTTGTCTTTCCCTTAATTACCTGCAATAATCAGTCATTTGATAAATGATTTCAAATAAATGAATATTAAATGTTTATATTCAAAACTTGCGTGAATTATAATACGATAAAATATTTATTCAAAACATAAGTTGTTGCAATTTCAATGCCAGATGAATTAATTGCTACATCTTGCGACACCTCTGCCAATTATTAAGTAAACCAGTACGGTCAACATACTAGTTTTTAATGTTTTTTTAATTTAGCCATTAATCAACTTCTAACGCCACTAGGCGTGTCAAACTTTATATCTTTGAGTTGAAAAAAATAACTGAATAGTGTGAAATTTTAGCAATCCTTTAAACCCTTTTGAGATTTATGCACACAAGGTCGTACAAAAAAGATTTAACCCAAAGTTGAAAGTGCAAAGGATTAATTATAACACTCAAGCTTTGAACATATATTCTTCAAGTATGGTTTCATTTGTGGTTAACAAGGTTATAAACATAAGATTGGCTTTTTATAATACAATACCGCCAAAAATTGTTTCGTAAGTATGACGCAGATTTCTGTCATTACATAAATCTTCTTGGACAAATTATTACAGACCTGACTTACAGAGAAATTAAGTGAATGTACTTTGAAGAACACTAAACTTATTTACAACAATGGAATGCTTAAATATCGCGTATCTAACGTAGATGAACATGGTTTTAATGTAGCGATCATATTAACTGTTGAGATAATCAATCACCTCCATCAGATGACCTCAATATGACAGATTTGCAAGATGCAAGATATTTTTCTTGAAAAAATCAGTCTTGTTTCTTTCGCTTCTGGTTTTTCTGGACCCGAGTAAAGTGTACCCCGATAACCTCGCGATTGCATTCTTTACGCCGCAGAAGGTCTTTACGTAACATCGAATACCATCTCCTTTCACTTTCACAGAGAATATGTTGGTCAGTTGTTAATCTGCCTGGTTGGGTCTTTATTCTGACCCAAATTTGTGGAAACTTCTTAAGATATTTCCGTCCAACTTGCTGCATGTGCAAGACAAGGTAACGATCTTTTCAAATTTAATGAATTCGTTTAACTGCCAATTTTCATAAAATTACAATAAACATTAAATTTCTGCAAAACGCGCATTTGGTTAAAAACGGATTTCCAACTTCCGAGGCGTATTAGTCATTCACAATCTCAGGGAGAAATTTCACTTAAAATGAGTCGCATTTCGATGGAGTCAACATGCGATTTTTTGGCACTTAACGTACTTTACCTGAGATGTCACAGCACATCAACTTGCTAACATAATTTCTTTTAAAGTATGTACATGTGCGCATGTTTTTATGAATCATCTACACACCTTAAATGCTTTGGAATAATTACCATGATACGCAAGCTTCCAAGGAAGCATGCAAAAGTCATGGACAAAATACTTGGTAGCAGGGTCGGGGTCATCTTAAGTTTATTCAGAGAGTGCACAAAAAAAGGTTAAATGATTTTTAATTTGACTGCAAATTTACAGACAACTTCAGTTCGATAGAAAATATAAAAATTTCGAAATCAGGTTAACGTTTTTAAAACTAATTTGTTTGTTAAACGTTTAAATATCAAAACACTTCCATGGATAAATTACACTCATTGAAGGCCGAATAATGGCCTCAAACTTTATCGAGTTTATGCAGATAAAAGAAGAGCAAGCAAAATGTAGTAACCTCATCCGGATTTTCTTACAACTTCTCTTAACTTAATTTTAATTTCGTTTCAATTCTTACTTTAGTTTGTAGTAATCCTTTCAACAATGCCATTTAAAAATTTTCAGTGTATACTATTGTATTATCCATTTTAAGAAAATTGAATTATTTTATTAAAATACATATTCCCCCTTTTGTCCTATTTTGTTTAAACAGTATAGTAGTTGTTTTAGCCGGATAGTGACGTTTTCTGCTTTTAATCAAGACATTAGTATAACATGGTACCTTAACAGATTAAATTACTAAAGAGGCTTTCATTAATAGTGATAGGATTTTAATTTTAAATAAAACAACAACGGTTTGATATATCAATTTAGTTTTTACTTTATTTTGAAGATTGGACATTTCAGTTATGTTCAGGACAAGATGTCTGCCACGGCATTTTTTACACTGACGCACCCGATAGCTACAATTTTTGATCACCCTGTCCGACATTTGCGGCTGTATTGTGTCAAATCAGGTGACCGCCGCGGCCAGTTCACAAATCTTCGTCGTGAGATTATCCAATCGCCAGAGATCTGCAACGTCAATCGCCGCTAGATCGGAAAGACTATCGAAGAAATAGTTACCCAAGAAAGACTTGCGCCTGCGTGCCAGTGCAGGGCACCGGCAGAGGAAAACCAATAGGGCAATGACCTGTGATAACCCCAATAATTTTACCAAGGTTACATCTTCCCCTCGAAATCAAACACTTGGAGCGCCTAAGATCCAGCTTATGTCAGATCTGTCTGGACGTATGGCACGTAATGCCGTTTGCCCATCTGTGGTTCGCTAGGTTGATTGCCCTCGTGCCAAGCAACAGCTTGTAGGCGGCCTACCAAGAGAAGTCTTATCCCGCTGGATCTCCTGGAATATCCCTGTGGCCCGGAACCCAGCATAGGGGAATTTGATACCGCTCAGCCAACTCATTTATGTTAAGTGTTAGCGCCAGCTATTAACAGCCCTAGATATCGATAGGACAGAATAAAGGTATAGAAAAGCAACCTGGCTATCTGTAAGGATACAGATGTCCTTTACAGAATCTTCGTTCCCCTTCAACCTAATCAAGGCTTCCTGAATAGCCATGACCTCTGCCTGAAACACACTGCAGTAATCCAGAATACGGAAGGACAGGATAATGTTCAGTACTTCTGAGAAAACCCAACCCCCACCCTGCCCTGTAGTTTTGAACCATCCGTGTAAATCTGAACGTATTCCCCACAGGGAATGGCGTCGCCATCCCAGTCAAGACTGGTTGGAATCGTCGATCTCAACCGCTTGATAAAGGAGTAGCTAGGATTGGTGTAGTCACTTGGAGCGAAAAGGAGTCCAGAATTGTAGAGTGCCCAACTCTAGTATTGGACCACTGAGATGCGGCTGTAAGTCGAACAGCAGCATTAGCAGCCATCTGTTCACCCACCAGATCTAATACTAGTAAATGAAGAAGTATCTCCAGAGCATTAGTAGGAGCGGTCCGTAGTGCTCCGGCGATACAGATGCAGGCCGACCTCTGTACCTTCCTCAAAACGTTGAGGTAAGTGGCCTTGTCCAGTGATGGGCACCAAACAACCACACCATACACCAGGATTGGCCTAATGACTGCAACATAGAGCCAAACCAATTTTTCCACCGATGGCCCTCTCGCAGGAGTATAGAGCTACAGTTGCTTTCCTAACCCTCTCATGAATATTAGGCTTCCAGCAATCCTTCCTAATTTACGCAAGCCTACTATGTACCACTATCCTTACGCAAAATTCTTCAAGTTGAGTTATGAAAAGCCCCAATTGTTGCGATCACCGTGAAATCGACTAATTTCGCTCATTACCGATCTATTAACTAGAAAGAAATATAAATTTAAAAATAAAAATTATCATCCCAATAGAAAAACATTAAAATAATCGGACTTTGCATTTATATGTTTTTAGAAAAACATTAAAGTTTCCTGGTGCCATTAAATTGTCTTTAAAGTCTTGTAGTCAGTAAACTTATAACTATCGTTTATGCTGCTACTTTACATTTTAATGAAATCAGTTATGTCAATAAACAGCGTTTGACCAATATCTTTTAAACTCGCTGCACTAGAAAATTAAATTATAGCTCTTTTTGTAAATGAGACAGGATAAGGATTGTGAAGTTTTAAAAAGCGTTATCATATCCCCGGAGGGCTGTTTTCGGTGAGTAACGGCTGTCCGGTATTTTATGGAAGATTTCCGATTTAGCGAAAATTTTAAAACGGAGCATATTTCACATTAGCATTGGTTTAACGGATGTTTTAGAATACACCTCACCGCCGCCGTAGTTTTAGTACTTCCGATTCCGTTAGGTACTGTTACGGTAAGTCACCTCTAGCACACCTAGGAATAAAAATAATTAAAAACGACGCTCACTTATTTAAAATTTGAGGAACACCGGGTAAACGCGAACTAGTTAATTTATAAAACCGGTCTAATTGTAGTCTTTCTTGATTGAATAACTCTCTTCTACTTTCTTCAGTTTTAGTACTGATTTGGATTTTAAGAAAACATTTCCTTTTTTGCTTTTTGCTTTTAGTAATTTCCCAGAAACATTAGTGATTCTGTTTTTAATGCAGTACAGATGAATTCTTTTTTAATATATATACCAATAATTAAATTTACGTTTAGTTTATAGAGATGTTATAACAAATGGAAAATTATAATCCCTTGCAATGCTATCAGCCAAAAGTCCCTAAAGAGGTTTTTTAAAAGTTCTTGGCTACTCTTCGATTGTGACCCTGTAAAACCTTTAAAAATAATGGCAATTGCAAACTGTTCAAAGTAATTGCGTAAAAATTCTCCACCTTAAAGATCTAATTGGGTTTTTGTTGGAAATGTCAAACCAAAAGGTTATAACTTTTTAAACACTTTTTCCCTAAATTTTACATCTACTTAGTCTTGTAAAACCTACATCATATTCGAATGGGGAGGGGGATACGACCGCAAATGTTTCAATAATCTACCTATAATTAATCATTTTTCGCTTTTCTACTCTTAATGATCTACAGTTCAAATTTGTTTTGTTTTTCTAGCAATACTTTTTTTTACGAGTATTTAGGTTTTCTGTGGTCCACCGATGTACATTTGATCCTACAGATTAACATCTTTATTTACTTTTTCAGGGGTAATAGGCAGTTAGAAATCTCAAAAAATCGATTTTTTTAATTGCATGAATTATATATTTATATATATTTTAGTATATTCTCTGAAAATTTCAAATCGATCTGGCAAAATATTCTTTGAGATACGCGTATATCTGTAATGTCGTCGGAGCTTTAGAAGGTTAGCGGCGTATACCAAACAAGTGAATTTCGTCAACAACAGTGAAACAAGAGAAATTTCAACGCGTTTTTCTCAAAACGGTGTTTTCATAGTCGGTGAGCACGATTTCTCAAAAACGGCTCAACCGATCGGTCTAAAATTTTAATTTTAACAAAAAATTCTCAGATATATTCTTCAGGGATTGATCGAAGGGATAAGTTTTACAACAATTATTTCTATTTTTTTAAACAATTTAACGAAAAAATTTTGGACGAAAATCAGATTTTTTTCTTTTTGGAGTCGCCATTTTGTCAAAAATCAAAATTTCGACTATTCCTTCGATTAATACCTATATTTATCTATCCTGTAATAGAATCTTTTAGGTTTTTTTTATTTGGGATAATCCAAACCAAAGATATCGTGCTCACCGCCAGACACCTTTTTTTGGAGGACCTCCAGGAGATCGCCTACAGGAGCAGTGTTACTAAATATTTAAAAAAATGAAAAATGGTAAAAGGTACTACTACATATATTATTACTTCTTGCATTTGTCAAATACAATCCACATGGCAGTATAACACTACACACTTAAATGAAATTTTAAAGTGCAATTATTTCAATCTCATTTTCAAATTTCGCGTGTCTAACAGACACTAGTTAAAATAATTCAGCCTATTACTATCTTATCGGTCTGGAAAATCCATAAATCATTTTGGATATTACTAATTTCTTTTAAAAATGTTTTTTAACATTCCTTTTGGAGACAGAGTTGGATCGATGGATGGTTCCAGGGTTCGATCCTCGGTCTCCCCATGAAGTTTTAAAATAAAATTAAAAGAAAAATCCACACCATCTCTGGGCTGTTGTCTAGCTCTAGCTCGCAGCAATGCAAAAACAAGACTTACACCCTTATTCTAATTCCCTTCCTGTCAAAGCCATGGTAGCACGTCAAAGGCTTGTCCTCTTTGTTTTGGCTACATCATAAAAAAAATTGTAAATGAAAGAACAGAAGAGTTCCTAAATATAATTTTTTTTTTTAAGTTCAATAAATTAATATTTTATTTATTTTTTCAAAATTGTTGCCCTAATAGGACACGACCCTTTTATAACAAAAAGAGCTGTTTGAAATGCTTCATTGGAACTGACTTATCGAAAAGGACTATTCAACACAGACTTGCCGATGAAAATTTACCCTGCAGGCTGGCAGTTAAAGAACCTATTTTAATGCCAAGGGCTAGAATGATTTGGATGATACAACATCAAAACATCACTCCTGCTGATTGACAGAATCAAATTTTACAAGCAAATTTACTAATTTAAGAAACGGTACAGAGCCATTTTGGTTTATGGATGATAATGTATAATGACTTATGGCAAAAGAAGTGAAGAAAAATCACCCCATCTCAACGCTACATACAACGCTACTTATGGAAAGGTCTGAACTATAAAATAAGGAAATTTCAAAATCCTAATATGAAATATAGTACAACTCTTCTACCCATGTTCGGGGTCGCGAAACCCGAATATAATAGAAGAAAAAGTTTTTATCCGTGCCCACCCCCTCAAACCTCCAAAAACAATCCATTTTCAGTTTTCGCGCTCGTGCGCGACAATATAATTGGAAATTGTTAATGATTTGCCCAGAATTTAACAAAGGAAGACGAATTATGGCACCACCCTTGGAGGTCGATTCTACCCTAGTTTTATCTATCTCCTGAATTTAAACGTTTATCCTCCGTTTTCGAGGATACTGATAACAAACAATATAGTTTTAGATGACTTAAATCCCTTCATCCCTCTCAAACGACCAGAAACCTTCCCCTTTCACGCTTTTCCTTACAATAATGCACGACAATGGTTGTTCACAGAGAAACGGATCAAAAATTGATACAAGTGGAATAATAAGGAAGGTGAATAGGCCAAGAAGCTTTAGGACAATCCTCGGGATTGATACTACTCTCCCAGGGGGTAGAATTGATCTATTTATTTCCTTTTTCTGAAATAGACGCATAATAAAGAAGATGCAGCAACTTGTTAAAATTTTATGTTTTTTTAAATAAATTACATACAATATTGTTTAAGTATATTAGCATATTATACGGCGCAACAAATAGATTACATTCCTCATTATCATCGAAATGCACCACACATTCACAATGTGGATGTACATCATCTGACATCCGTATTTTTGTACTATTATATTATAAAAATATTGAAAGTCTTTTAGTAGAAATAATTAATTTAATGAAGAAATTGCAAAGAAAGCCTAATATTAGAAATATCTTGGACAATGACTAGAACATAAAAATAATTAAGCCAAGTTTACCAAAAGCGCTAAAAATATAAAATAGTATTTAATGTTATATCTATTAAACTTACGAAATAACTACAACAAAAGTATTTACTACTTGTATCTTCGATTGTGTTTGGGTCGTTTTTTATTGATATAATTTGCACTAACTCCAAATTGAATATATATAAAACTAAATGTTATTTCATGCCTTTTAGCGGTTTTTGTGAAGTCAGTTCAACTTTTCCTTAAAACTATTTTATTTTCCAGTTTTTAGTGTCTTCAGATATGCGACTCGATAAATACTGCTGGTGAAAACAAAGCAATTTTAACAGTTGCAGTGCACTCTATAGAAAAAGAATACAATTACCCAAATCTAGCAACATATTACAAAATTTGACTCGGCCGCCCTTTCATACCTTCACGTTAGACACAAAATTCTTACCATGGCGCTACAACGCGAACGTACTCTACAAAGTAGGGATGGGCGATCTTCGATTCGATCTCGACGGATCGATCTTCGTACTGCCGATTTTTGAATCGATTTTTCGCAGGATCGATTCAGCTCGAATCGATGTATTTATTTCCAATTCTCATTCTTTCAAAGCGGCTAAATTTTGTATGGAAATTTAGCTGCGAAATTTCATCGCTAAATATTTAGCCAAAACGCGGTATTGTGTTTTTAGCAGCTAAAAGTGTGTTTTGTTTTTACCTGTAGATGGCAGTTGTTTCCCAAATTGTATTTTTTAGCTTCAGATTCATCTGACCAGGACCATATCCTCGTCCATATAGAATCATCACACATTTCGGTCAACAAATTTATTTGACTGAGCTGTGAAACACAAAATATAAACAAAAATGTCAAAAGTAGCCACCTATAGTTCAAAACAAATGCTGTTAAAAATTTAGCGTGAAAAAATATCCACCGCTAAATGAACACAATACCGGGCTTAAGACAAGACGAAATGCGCTAAAACAAAACTGAACAAACTCACTTGGAAGTATTTGGTATCATCATAAATTCGTGCAATAATCCTGCAAATTTGAAATTTCGTATCTACAAATTTTTTGACGTTAGATAATTAAAATGTTAGTGTAATCAATATTAGTGAGTGCCATGATTTTGTAAACATCGGTGGGTGTTTGTCCCAAAGATTACTTACAACTAGATAACCGGCTCCCTATATTACCCAGCTGGTCTTGAAAAAGTAACACCGTCACCACAGTTAAACGAAATATATCCAGCTTTAACAAATCTGCAAGAAGTTTCTTATAGTCATCGCTTCTAGTGTTACCTAAGAAATTCTCGCAAACAGTCTTGTAACTGACCCACGCAGCTTTTTCATTGTTGCAAGGAAATTTTGATCCCGAAGGAGCTTCCGTATTTGAGGTCCATCAAACACTCCTTCTTTGATTTTAGCTTCGGTCAGTTTTGGAAATTTATCAACAATATACAAGTAACATTTTCCATTTTTATGCAGTGCCTTTACGAACTGTTTCATCAATCCCAAACACCGTCTAATACCAAGTAACCTATTGTTTCAACTACTCCAGCTTTTTGAGGATATGTTTTTTGGCTTGTATTATTTGAAAGTGTTGTTTAGAGAGCGGCCAAAAATACGTAGGGATACATATGTGGGTCCCTGAGTTCAGAACATTTTTTTGTGGCTGTGTTATTTTTCATTTTATATCTATTACGACATTATGAAGGCGGTGCAAATAAAACAAACAAAAATAACTGCAACAAAAGTATTTAATGATCCTTGCTTATTATCCCGTGAGCTGAAATGCGTAGGTAGTTTTATATGATATCGTCGATTGTGGTCACGTAGTTATTTTGTTTGTTTAATTTGCGCCGACTTCAAAATGTCGCAATAGATATAAAATGAAAAATTATTTTATGCTTTTTAGCGCTGTTCATACGAACAAACGAATTTCAACAGTTGCGGAGGTAGTGCACTCTATCGAAAGGAAATCCGGGATATGAAATCGAAATCCGGCAACATATTACGAAATTAGTCACGATCACCCTTTCATATCCTTTCATTAGATGCAAAATATTAAACGATCGCACTACACAGTACTCTATACAGCAAGAGAGAATCATCATAGTAAGAGAATCATTGCAGTCACTCCAGGTACAAAATTTTTATCATTTATCAATCAGGAAGCGTATAGAATCCAAAACAACGAAATCGGTCTACGCCTTACGAAGCTAGGCGCCACCCCTCCTTTGACTCTCACCATAAATCACAATTTCTGTCATGCCACAAATAGATACTCTATGTATTCAGAATCATCTAAATCAGTCCATGCGTCACAAAGTAAGACTACCCCCACCACAACCCTTGGTCAAAATTATCCTTATAGTGGAAATGTATACAACAAAAAAGAATCATCCAAAAAGGTCTATGCGTTAAGATGTTGGGTAAAGACCTCTTGCCACCCCACCCCACCTCATAAAATTTTGTCATGGTACCAATAGGTCAACATATCGCAAAAAAATTTCACTTTTCGAAGTGACTGTACCTGAAATGGTAGAAGGTACGTTGATAGATCAAAAGATAAAATTAAAACAGCGATCTGCATACCATGAAAATTACAAATTTATAAATCACCCTGAACCTCTCAAGCGATTTTAGGTTGTCCCTCTGTCATATAATTTTTGTTTGTCCAGGAGAGATCTATCACCCCACTTATTTTGGCACCACCGATTTGAAACACCCTGCTCCCTAGCCAAAATAATCGATATTAAAGATTAAAATGACTCACCCTGTATATCTTAACATAAAACCATAATGGAAAACATGTACGGCAAAATCATTGTAAAATAATTATACCAGGGTTTCGAATAGTATGTGGGTGATGGGTAGGTGGGTGTGTGGTAAGTGAGTGGATGGGTGGTATGATTTGATTGGTAAGGGAGTGAATGAAAAGAAGTCTTATAATTTTAAGAACGTGCATCTCACCTGTAATATACATAATTAAAATATACAACCAACCCACCCACCTACCCATCACCCACATACTACCCACATTCACTCCTAACCCGTCTCACTAACTCACAAAATTCTCTAAGTACAAGACACCTTTTAATTAAATTACAGGTGAGGTGCACGTTGTTATAATTACCATACTTCTTCTTTAGACTCCGTATCAATTCAATATCGCTCCAGGAGCGGTTCGATATCAAATTTGGAAAATAATGATCCCCTCCAGAGCGGTTCGATATTTTTAATAACGCTCCATGCCTAGACGATACGTGGAACGGAGAGATATTTTGTATCGATCGGAACCCTAATTTATACTTAACTGACGCTATTTCTTTAACATAAGTGCTAAAATTTTATCAAAAAATGGACTGAAAATCTTGCAGATGAAAACGAAACGTTCTTCCATTCTGTCCAATATGAGATTTCGTGGAAGGCATATTTGTCGGTTCGAATTCTAAGGTGATGAGAGCTTTGCATTGTTATTTTCTCATAGTCGTAAAGCGATAACACAATGATCGTCTACATAATTTAGCTGTAAGAATTATAACTCCCCACGGTGAAAATTTTCAATGGCTAAGGTATGAAAATATTATAGAATTGATGCTATAAATATGATTGATTGACTTAATTGTGATAAAATCTTAAAGCTCAAGGCTTTATTTACAGCTTATATTTTCATAATATTTAAAATATCACCTTTTATGTATTTTCAAGGTTTAGTTACATAAATTTAGTTATATCGTGGACATATATTTTAGCAACAAATTGTTTTTCTTAGTAATATTTAAATAAACACAATTAACTTTGACTTTAATTGCAGCACGATTTGCATTTTGCATGTGCTATGGTAATTATTTAAAAATATTTGATTATCACAGAAATTTCAGGCAATTAGAAGCGAATATTAAAGCTTGAAAGCAGTTTTTAAGTACAGACAGTAGTGGTTGAACCATTAACACTTTTTTCATTGAGATTAATACTACTTTACAAGAATTCTATATACAAAGTAATTAATTAGACTGAAATTCAAGGGAGAATCAATTTATGAAATTTAATCAGAATTAACTTAACAATAGAATGTTATGAGGGTAGATTACAGTTTTATCGAAGGTAATGGAATGCAGCCTTGCAGTAGGTTACTTTTAGATAGAATAATATGTGAATTAAATGTGATATGACAACGAAAAAAAGCGAGTAAACATCAACAGAATTGTTTGTTGACAACAATGGATTAAAAAATTTGTAAACATATGCACTTTTCTTTTCTGAAATTTTATCTCCGACATAGAAGTAGTATTACTTTTGTGGGGATATAATATTAGTAGAAAGTCTCAAATTGAACAATATTCCGACTTATTTATCGAATAGGGATTTCTTATTTGACGTTGTAAATTAACAATTTATTGTTGTTGTACTCATTGAAGGTGGGTGTACTATTTGAAAAATACCAGACATATTCATTTGATTCAATGGGTCGATATTCAAAATGTTTTGACTTGATTGATATTTCTTTATAAGCGGTCGGGGCAATTAAAGTTTAAAATTGTTGAATATAGCAGTCATCATTACGTATAGTGAGTTATTAGCTTTATATTTTAAATTGTAAATTAACAAAAAGAAGTTCTTGCTAATCTCACTTTCAACTTTGGAATTGGCAACTTGAATTTCTTTTAATCTAACTTTCTGTGCATACTTTGAATAAAGTTGGTTTTTGATCGAATCAAGTCCTTTTTTATGTACATCCATTGGCCTTCACTCTCTTTGATTGCAACACAAATTTTTTTTTTAATTTACACCAACAATTTTGATTTTCTAAAATTTGGACGGCGCAGAGAGAGAGATCCCCGGACAACCTATTACTACCACTTTTGCCTTTGCTTTGGGAGGAATTCACTCGCAGAAAATTTCAAAATAACTTATTTGTATTTTTAATAATTATATACATGTAAGTAGTATATAATAGCAAGTTGTAAGTGCACCCTTTAATGCCTGATTTTGAACAGACTTCACAAAAAACCAGAGATTATAAGTTCGACGTGCATTTTTATTTTTCTGATTTTTTTATGTATGACGGGGCATAATTTCGTAACGCGTGGACAGATTCTAATGATTCTTGTTTTAGTGGGTAGAGTATGTTCTCCAATTGGTACCATATCAAAAAATGCTAGAGGTGGAACTCAACTGCGTAATGCGTGGACAGATGTTGATAATTTGTTTTTTGTTGGATAGAATATATTGCCCGATGGGTCCCATGTTAAAATGTGTAGTTTGGCTGGTGTCGATGGGTGGGGGGCGATTTGAATGGTTCTTTTTTTGTTGTATAGAGTATGTTCCCTTATTGGTACCCCGACAACAATTTATATGGTTGGGTAGGGGAGTTGGCGAGACAACTTATCAAAGCGTACATGGATGTTAATTTCTTAACACGTAGACCGATTTGTTTGATTTTTCTACCTTAAATTCAGATTCAATTTCCCACATTTTCTCAGAAATTCATAAAAAAATTCATAAAAAGAAACTGTATTTATAGTTTCTTTTTAACCGACTTCCCAAAAACAAAGAGGTTCTAAGTTCGACGCGTTGTTTTTTTTTATGTCTGACCGGGCATAACTTCGTAACGCGTCGACCGATTTTGAGGATTCTTTTTCGTTGGGTAGAGTATGTTCAGCGATTGGTACCATGTCCAAAAATTTTTCGGTAGGGTGGGGGTGGGGGTGAAACCTAACTTTGTAACGCGTGGTCCGATTGGGATGGTTCTTTTTTTGTTGTACAGAGTATGATCCCCCATTACTAAATTTGGAATAGGGTGTGGGGAGGGGGACGGGGGAGGGGTAGTCTAACTTTGTAACTCGTGGACCGATTTTCATAATACTTTTTCTGATGGGTAGAGTATGTTCCGTGGTTGATTCCACGAGAAAAAAATGTTGGTGGGTTGGGGGGTGGGGGTGGAACCTAACTTGCGTGGTCCGATTTCGATTTTTCCTTTTCTGTTGTATAGAGTATGATCCCCCATTGCTAATAATTTGGTGCTATGGTGAAAGGTGGGGGGGAGGGTAGGATAATTCTTTTTTTATTGGGCAGAATATGATCCTTGGTTGATACTACTAGAAAACAAATGTTGGTGGGGTGGGGGTGGGGGAGCGTGGAACCTAACTTTGGAACACGTGGAAACTAACTACCTTTGGAACATTTGGTCCTATGGTGGTGGTGGGGGAGGAGGAGGGGTAGTAACTTTGTAACGCGTGGACCGATTTCGATGATTCCTTTTCTGTTCGGTAGAGTATGTTCCTTGATTGATACCATGAGAAAAAAGTTTAGAGGAATGGGGGTGGGGTAGGGGGCTAAAACTAACTTTTAACGCGTGGACTGATTTGGTTCGTTCTTCGTTGTATAGAGTAGAAGACACTAAAAAGTGAAAAATAAAATAGTTTTTAAAAAAAAAGTCGAACCGACTTCACAAAAAGCGCTAAAAAGTATAAAATAATTTTTAATTTTATATCTACTACGACATTTTGAAGTCGGTGCAAATTAAACAAATAAAACTAAAGTACCAGAATCGAAAATAATACATAATACTACCTGAACGTTTCAGCTTACGGGATCATAAGAAATGACGATTAAATATTTTTGTTGCAGTTGTTTGGTTTGTTTGATTTGCACCGACTTCAAAATGTCGTAATAGATATAAAATTAAAAATTATTTTATACTTTTTAGCGCATTTTGTGAAGTCGGTTCAACTTTTTTTTTTAAAAACTATTTTTTATTTTAATTAAATTGCTTATCTTATTACCTTTCCAAAAGGCAATACATGTCCAGTTAGAGAAAGGATATAGAAATTTATAAATAGAAAACCTTTTGCGAAATATAATAAAAAACTGCAATTTTGAAAAATTAACCTCAAATAAACCCTAAAATACTTTTTATTGAATTCGAAGATTATTACAATTAATCTTAGTATGTTACAAAACCTGTTCGAAATCTACTGCGCCACTTGCGATGCAAGCCAATAACCCCCTTGTAATTCCCTCTTTAAGGTGTATTGTAGCCAGCCTCTCCCATATTTTCGGCACAGCATTCCCAATTATTCTCCCAATGCTCCCTATTGTTAACTGGCCTTGAGTAAACTTCATCCTTCATTGTTCCCCATACGAAATATATATAGGGTAAAATCTGGAGACCTAGCAGGCCAAGGAATTGGCGCACCTCGCCCAAACCAGCGGTCGGGAAATTGTTCATTCAGCATTGAATTTATGCGGTGGTGCTCCATCGTGTTGGTAAAACATTGTCGTTAGATTATCCATAGAGATGTCCCCTAGTAGATCTGGATCTAAGCTCTTGCGACAAAATGAATGGTCCTATTAAATGGGTGACGATGATACCAGCCCAAACATTTGCTGAGAATTCGGGATCGAAGGATGTCCCCATGCCCTATGTGGGTTAGTATCTTAGCAGGTTTGGAGGTTGTGGTAGTTTGTGATACCATCCCCGATAAACTGCGGTTAATTCGTCCACAGAATTCTGCCCAGAAACGCCCCGTTCTCAATGTCGCATTCTAGCAGCCAAATGCAAAATTGTTATCTTCGCTGGAAATCTCCTTCCAGTAGTCCTTGGACTGGGATGTGATGACATAAACGTCACCCTGCTGTATGAATAACCCTCTAAACTTAAACTGAATACACTCTTTATTATCTTTATTATCCTGCCCGACGAGGGTAATTATTAGTCGCTCGACGTTAGCAGAATTTTCCGATGTTTCAACTCGAAAATACCCCGCTTTGAGGTGCTCGTTGATTACGGATCTCTTTTCATATTCCAGTACAGCTGCTTTTTCCTCTCATTTATGAAGTTTGTTTTCAACTATGATCGATATTCTTGCTGACTGACTTGTAGTAAAATTTCCATCAGGTATTAGTAACGTGAATACTGCCTAACACAAGCTAATGCCGGCAATAAAACAAAATCACGCTGACATTTTTATAACGTATTTGGAGCAATAATTAAAATTACTTAAACGGTACACGGCGTTAACAAGCATTTTCCACCCTATGTCGGTAAAAATTTTGCTTATTTAAAGAATTTCGAGCTAAAATAATTAGTTAGTCAGGAATCGCTAAGGATTAGGTATTTCTAATCCTTTCTCTGTATTGCCATGTTGTACCTTTTTGGAAAGGTAATAAGAAGAATGCATTGGGGTAGTAGTTTTATGTCGCCGCGTTGAGTAGAAGAAAAGTTATAAATAAAATAATGAAGTGCATACCGCAAAAATTGCAAATTTATGAATCACTAATTACAGGGTTTAGATTGCCTCCCCTGCCATATAATTTCTTGTTTGAACTTCAAGGTCACTTGAAGGTCATCTTCAAAAGGAGGAATAAGGAGAAGCGGTGCCTAGATTCGTAAAGCGAATACCGATTACGATGATTTTGTTTCTGTTGTACAGAAATAGTTTCCTGATTGATAAATGATAACAATTTTGCACCTTTAGTGAATACTATGATTCTCTGACTACAACTATTCTCTCTTGAATTTTCTAAGCTGAGGGTATGAAAGGGTGACCGTGGTTAATTTCGGCAACAGCCGGATTTCCTTTCTATAAAGTTCACTACCTCTGCAACTGTTAAAATTGGTTCGTTCGTGTGAGCAGCATTTTTAGAGCCGTATATACAAATCCACTAAAAAGTGAAAAATAAAATAGTTTTTAAAAAAAGTTGAACCGACTTCACAAAATGCGCTACAAGGCATAACAATATTTTTCATTTTATATCTTTTATGACATTTTGAAAACGGTGCAAATTAAATAAACAAAGTAATTACCCAACAACAATCGAAGATACTATTTAAAACTACCTAAACGTTTCAGCTCACAGGTTTATTAGAAGGGAGCATTAAATACTTTTGTTGTACTTGTTTGGGTTATTTAAATTGCACCGACTTCAAAATGTCCTAATAGATATAAAGTTAGCAATTATTTTATGCTTTTTAGCGCTTTTAGTGAAGTCGGTTCAACTTTTTTTTAAAAGACTATTTTATATTAAATACTTATATAGGTATAATTATTTCGTTTTCTGGACTCCTCTACAGATATTCCGAATTTTTATTGACCTTATGGCACTTCCCTATTTGTTATATATTCTAGGTTTTGAGTGAAAGGCAAGGCTTCCGTTCCGCACCAACGATAAAGATTGATGCAGATGCAGTTGAATCTGTCGGTCTTCTTTTCCAGGAATTCGAGACAAATTCTTCTCTCCAATTTAGCAACGAATTGGCTCTTAAGTGCAAGTGTGACTTGTGCGGTGATCCCCATACAATTTAGATATATTATTGATAAAACAAGCGTTAGGACAAAGCTTAAAAAATGGTTCATCTGGTTACAGACTAAGGGCCCCAGCAAAAACCACGTTCTTGTTGTGCCTAATTTCAGGTATATAAGCTGGCATATATCGCAAACAAGATTTAACGTGAATCCCAAGGAAAAGCAAGAAAAGTATCTTAAGTACAGAGTTTCCTCGCCACAAAAGTCTTGCAGGGTCTTTGAATTTGGCGATCAATATGTAACACGTGATTTGAATATACAATACTATGATGAAGTAATTTGAACGCTACATCAGAGTGTCTGTAATTGAACTTATAGCTGCAGTTCACTCTATTAGTTATCGGTCCTATTATACCCAAATCTATCATAAGATAACACCTAAGTGATTATCGAGATTTAGGATTCCAAATTGAAAAGAAAAGAAAGAAACCTCAATAATCGGCCAGCAAAACAGCAAGCTTTCGAGAGATAGTACGCCGGACAGCACTAATGGCTTATAACTATGAGTAGTACGAAGGCTACTACTTAAGTTTTGAGATATTGCAGCAATAGTGTGATGTGCTATTTGTGTTGTTTACAGGTACTTAAAACATTCATCTTGGTCAAAAAATAATCGTGAATATTTTCGTGCTATGATCTATGACTTTCGACGTGGATTAAACTAACGGCAGTAAACCGATCAACTCCCTTCGACTTTTGGTAATAAAGCACCATCTCGAGCCACCGTGTCTTGTTGGTTTTCCGCAACAGGACGAATTTCGTGAAGGTCGTCCTAAATCGGTTGTTGTGCCAGATAAAATTGATGCTGTG
Source organism: Leptarthrus brevirostris (assembly GCA_964036015.1). Taxonomy (NCBI): domain Eukaryota; kingdom Metazoa; phylum Arthropoda; class Insecta; order Diptera; family Asilidae; genus Leptarthrus; species Leptarthrus brevirostris. The sequence continues at coordinate 95,859,881 of OZ038374.1, forward strand.
CGTAAACCGATATTCCACCACCATTTGTTTACCAGAAGTGTTCGGAAAAGTAAGGGAAACCATTCGCAGAAGACAAATCATTCTCCACCACGACAGTGCAAGCTCTCACACATTGGCTCAAACAAGTGAATATTTCAGCATTCAAAACGTCGAATTGATGGATCATCCGCCGTACAGTCCTGATTTTGGGCCATTTGATTTCTTCTTATTCCCGCAGATTAAAAATATAATGCGAGGTCAACGTTTTTCGACGCCTGAAGAGGCGGTTGATGCGTTCAAATCACATGTTTTGGAGGTACCTCAAGCGGAGTGGAAAAAGTGCTTCGAAAATTGGTTCAAAGTGTATCGACCTTCATGGAGAATATTTTAAAAAACAATAAAGCCATTTTCGAATATAAATATTTATTTTTACTTGTCTATCTGAAAACTTAAGTAGCAACCCTCGAACATTATTTCATTTTGTGATCAGTAGTTAAAAACCCTTTTTGCCTGCATTTTTATTTCGAGTTCTTCGCTAATAATATCAAGAGAAAAAACCATTATTATATGCAGATTAAATTGCGTTCTCTGAAATTATTTTTTCTGATATACTTACTATTTCTCTGTACTCCTCGTATTTCTCAAAATTAAATAAATTTAGGAATAAATGGCAGTTTTCCTTTGGAATTCATTTAACCCGAATGAGAGCGAAGACGCTTTTTTGTACGTTGGTCTATTTCTATACATGTACTTTGATATTTTGAATATGCTAAAAAAACTACCAATGTAAGAACGCAATTGTAGTTCATGGCGGAAATTTGACATTTTTCAAAATCGAGATTGAAAATTTCATCAAAAGTATTTTAGATCGGCGCGGCGGGAACTCCTTTATCTCAAATTATAAATATAAGAAATATTGTATAAGATAGTGATTAACATTAAAGAAAGGAAAATACGCACTTTCAAACAGAAAGTCCACAGAGTGTTCATGTTGCTAAGTCCGAAATAACTCATTGAACTTTATACGAATTTGCCTTTTAGAGATTAATGCAATACGCTTGTATGGAAAGGGATGAATATACAAAAGTATTTAACTTTGTAATTTTGACAGGTCTTTCCGTTTATAGCTTAGATTATAGAATATAAAGGATAGGACATTACGAGTATGAGCCGTGTACGTGAATAGCTTGTTGACAAGGTGATGACAGGGAGGAACACGAAGTTAAAGTGTCAGCTTGTACTTGGTATGATTTCCAGCTAAAGTGTCCATGAAAAAGAGTTTTTGAGTTTCTGTGCAAATTACAAGATACACATGATCATCAAAACCACCGTCATCAAAACCTCGAAGTCCTGAAGTCTTAGAAAGCTGAAATTTGGTCTGCCAGCCACAACAACGAAAATATTAAGAAACCTGTAACTTTTACTACCACCCCCAGGTCTGTATATAAAATTTCTTATTGGTAGGTACTTCCAAAAGTTCTAGAAAGCTGAAATCTTATACGTATGCTAGGATTAGCACACAAAGAAGGAAAAAATTATAATCTGTAACTTTCATCCTCCAACCCCCACGAAACGGGGGGAGGGTCTGGTTCTGTATTATATGACAATGTCTCATAAGATTATTTCCAAACTTCCAAAAGCCCTAGAAAGAAATTTGGTATGCAGACTAGGATCTGCACACAAACAACAAAAATATTAAGAAAATGCGTAAATTCAGATAGCAGAACGAGATTCCGCATTTTAGTCAGGCGGGGAGTTCAGTACTGCCACAACTCGTAGCCTCGGGCTATCTACCACATGATTAACCGGCATCGACTCCAGGTGAGGAGGTGGAAGCTCTGGTGAAATACTGCAAGGACAGAAATGTGGGACTACTATTAGGTTGCGACGCAAACGCCGACAATACTGTGTAGGGCAGCACAGACGACAACCGGAGAAGCGAAGATTTGCTGGAATTTGCGGTAGGTAACAACTTGGCAATTCTAAATAGGGGAACAGAACCAACCTTCGCGGATGGAAGGCGTAAGGAGGTTATTGACGTCACCTTTAGCAATACTAAGTTGTTGGATATAGTGCTCAACTGGAGAGTGGCTGATGTGATAAGCTGAAGAATAGGAGGCTGATCAGATTTCCTAAGAACACCAACAGCCTAAAATATATGAAGGTGTTAAGGGAGAAACTGATGGCATGGACGCCCAGAATACCCAAAAAACACCGCATAAAGAGAGGAAGTTGCACACTATGCAAAAAGATGTAAATGCGCTCCAACTGAAGTAGTGGGCCAGGACCCAACCCCTTGGTAGGGCAGGGAACTGGAAGCACGGAAGAAGGAGTGCGGTAAGGTTTTCAACCGATCCATACGAACTCAGGATGTGGAAGTCTGGGGCAGATACAAGGCCTTAAAGGAAGAGTTGAAAAGAGCTCTACGTAGAAAGAGAGAACTGTGGAGAAAACCGGGAAGAAAAGTCTATACCAAGCCGAAGTTCTTTAGACCCGTGAGCCTGACGTCTTCTCTCTTGACAGCAATGGAGAGGACTGTAGCTTACCGCATCGAAGGGACTACGCTCGCTAGTTATCCATTAAGTAGGAACCAGCACGACTATTGTCCTGGGTGATCTACAGAAACGGCACTCAATCAGGTGGTGCGAGTGCCAGAAGAAGAGCTTAATGGCAAAGGCATAGCAATGGAACGTGGAACTAATAAGGAGATGGATTGGCAATATGTTAAAGACAAGAGCAGTAAACATCCAGAGAGGTGACTGCAAGGGACGGTAGGCAGAGGATGTTCACAGGGAGGAGTGCTATTCCCCATTCTGTGGAACATTACTGTTGACTCATTACTTCGTAGATTTGAGGAAGAAGGCATACATAACGTACGGTATGTCGACGACATTGCAATTATGGCAAGGGGCAAGTTCATATGCGCCGTAGCAGACACCATAAGGAGAGGTATGAGGGTGGTGGAGCAATGATGGTTGGAACAGGGGCTCTTCATAAAAGCAAAGAAGTCTAATCTAATCGTTTTAACTTGGAAAAGGAAGAATCTAGACTTTAGACCAGTAGAACTCTTTGGTGAAGAACTTACGGTCTCCGGTTCGGTTAAGTATCTGGGGGTCTTCCTTGATTCAAGACTTACCTGGCAAAGTCATGTTGAGTAGAAAATCCAAAGGGCGAACAGGGCTCTACATCAGTGTGGGAGGGAGTGTGGGCGGAGGTGGGGCATCTCGCCAAAGGCCGCATACTGGATCTACACTTCTATGCCTCGGTGGTCTGGTGGTCAAGCGCTTCCAAGTAAACCGTAAAAAGGTAATTCAGTAAGGTTCAGAGGCTAGCGTGTGTGGCGATAACAGGGGCCTTTCGAACCACGCCGACATTGGCATTAGAGACGATACTAGGCTTGCTTCCTTTAGACATATACGTGAAGAGAACTGCTGCATCAGCAGCTCTTCGCATGGATCGAGGCGCAAACTGGTACAGATCTTGTGATAACCAAGGGCATAGGAAAATACTAGAACTTGTCAAAGATGAGATACCGGAATAAGAAATGCCTGCTGATGGTATAAGCAAAGTAAAGGTGATTAACAGACACCACGAAACGCTTATAAGGGATGGCTCCTTCCTTGAAAACCGTCGAACCGACGTTACAATATTCACGGATGGATCCGATTAAGCTAGAGAGTCGGGTGAGGGGCAAGAAGATAGTGGTGGCACCCGATAATCAAGCAGTGATCAGGACGGTACAGAGTTCAACACAGCGCTAGCCTTGGATTGTGTCCGTAAACTAAACGCGTGTGCCTCATTAAATAAGATGAAATTGGCGTGCGTCCGAGCGCCACGAGGGAGAACTGGGAGTGGTGGAACGTCGTGGACTCGTGCATACAGGCTAAGATGGCGATTGTAGCGACCAGAAGTGTAGAGAGGAAGATCCTATGTATGGATCGTAGTACCTTGAGATGGCTGACAGCACTACCAACAGGACATGGTAATTTCAGGTGTCATCTAAAAAATATGAACATTCTCGAGGATGATACCTGTAGGCTGTGCCTGGAGGAGCAAGAAATGGCGGTACACATAGTGTGCCAGTGTCCTGCATTAGCAAACAGAAGAAGAAAGCTGATGGTACACCACTGGATGGAAGAAGGAAGAATGGCAGTAGTGGCTTATAAGCAAATGCTTGCGCTGACCCGAGGAATCGAGGTGAGGGAAGAAAACTGGATTAGTCCGCATCTCTCGCTGAGATAGCAAGGAGTAGGGACGAAAAGGGACCCGAATAAACTGGTCTGATTCGCCAAATCCCTAGAGGGGTGTTTTTAGTGAGTAAAAATCTCACACTAACAGAGACAATCGGGTCTCCTGGTGTTTTTGGAAGATTTTTACCCCTCACGCAAAAAAAATGACTTGGCCGTTTCATGGATTTAATGCATGACACAACAAGACCATTGACTTAATTTTTTGCCTTAAGTCCAAAGGACTGACTGTGCGACGGCCGCGAAGCTGCCAAGCCATAGAGTTAGGGGCTTGGCTCCACATGAGATATGAAATCTTTTTAACAGTGAAAGCGGTATTAGCTTGTGAGCCTTGGTAACCTTCTTTACATGAAATGTTTTTGGTGGGATTTTCTTTTTTCTTTACATAAATATTAATTAGTTAAGAGTAAAGATGTGCGTGATAAAAAGTTGGAAGCAACTATGTGAATTATTAAATTGGTAAATTTTAAATTTGTGTTTCTTTAATTGTTTACTCAAACAGGAAATGGTGATTCCACTACTTAAGGAAGTATGCCGAAGTTTTCTGAGCTTATAGCACTTCCTTCTTAGTTTTCTATACTAAGATCTAAGGACTTATAAAATTGGACAGGGCTCAAAACTCCTCATCCAACAAGCGCATCAACAGTTAAAAATTGCGATCATGTAAGGAAACTAGGTAGTAAGACCAAAACACAGCATCAAAAGTCGAAATTTACGTCAACAAAGTGGCTGATTGTCTTTGGGCTAATTCCGGTTACTTTTGCTAATAGCAAGAGATTTTACTGAAGAGTTAGATTTGAGTCTGGCGATATAACGATGCTTGAATATGAATTTACGGACAGTTACCGAAATTACATGATAAACTGACTTAAAACTGAATACACATTTTTCAAATAAACCGAATTCGGTTTAAAAATCTGTGTTTTTAAGCCCCCTTTTTATGGTTCAGTCGTGATAATCTCAATACTAACAATAAAATAGTTTTTAAAAAAAAGTTCAACCGACTTCACAAAAAGCGCTTAAAAGCATAAAATAATTTTTAATTTTATATCTACTAAGACATTTTGAAGTCGGTGCAAATCAAACAAACAAAACAACTACAACAAAAATATTTAATCGTCATTTCTTATGATCCCGTGAGCTCAAACGTTCAGGTATTATTATGTATAATTTTCAATTGTGGAACTGTAGTTGTTTTATTTGTTTTATTTTTAACTTTTTAGTGTCTTCTACTCTATACAACAAAGAAAGAACCATCCAAATCGGTCCACGCGTTTAAAAAATAGGTTTAACCTACCTCCATTCCACTAGAATTTTTTCTCATGGTATCAATCAAGAAACATACTCTACCGAACAGAAAAGGAATCATCGAAATCGGTCCACGCGTTACCAAGTTACTACCACTACCCCACCACCACCATATGACCAAATTATTCTCCTATTAGCAATGGGGGATCACACTCTATACAACAGCAAAATAACCATCTAAATAAGTCTACGCGTTACGAAGTTAGACTACTCCTCCCCCTACCCCTCACCCTAGGACCAAATTATTCTCCTATAAGCAATGGGGGTCACACTCTATACAACGGAAAAAAAACCATCGAAATCGCACCACGCGTTACAAAGTTAGGTTCCACCCACCCACACACACCAAAATTTTTTTCTCGTGGCATCAACCAGGGAACATACTCTACTCAACAGGAAAAGCATTATCGAAATCGGTCCACGCGTTACGAAGTTAGACTACCCCTCCCCCTCCCCCTAACCATAGGCCACATTTTTTTTCCTCAAACAATGGCGGATAATACTCTGTACAGCAAAGAAAGAACCAGCTGAATCGGTCCACGCGTTACAAAGTTAGGTTTCACCCCCACCCTCATCCTACCAAACATGGTACCAATCGATGAGCATACTCTATCCAAAAAAAAAAGAATCATCAAAATCGGTCGACGCGTTACGAAGTTATGCCCGGTCAGACATAAAAAAGAAAATATTAAAAAAAAAAATTAAAAATACACGTCGAACTTAGAACCTCTTTGTTTTTGGAAAGTCAGTTAAAAAAGAACTAAATTGATGGCTACAAACGCAAACTTCTAAACCACCTCACAACTCCTAACACATTTTCCACACAAAACAGTCTGACGTCTCTGCGCCAACTTAAACCAAGTTCAAGCAGAATAAGAAAAATCTGACCAAATGTATACAAAAGCGAAATTGTGTTTACTTTCTACCTTTAATTAAAATTGCTTAGAAATTGATTTTATTTACAATAATTTATTAGTTTAGAGTTTATTTACTCCCTCTTTGCAATTATAAATTACGAAGAAAGTTGCGTGTGTACAGATATTCCGGGCAATAGGTGATGCAAGATTTCCACAATTTTGAATATTGTAAAACACTTTATTGCTTATATTTCGGGTAATTGTTTACTTTCAGGGTCACCTAGTTTTTTGGCTGTAACAAATCCAAAAGTTGACTGATCTCCGTCTTTCCCTTTCGTTTAGTTCTTTCTTCGTAGGCATAGTAACGAAATACATTTTTTTTGTATCGTAATTATGTTTTCCATTTCCAAGATGCAGAAACGCATAATTATTTATATTCATTTCACTCATTCTAAATTTAGACCGAACTGACAGCTTACAAACTCATATGACATTTAAAATTTTATTTTTGAAAGCGTCTTATAACACCACCGCATTAACAATGGGCTTATCTGATCCACGCCATCTGGATAACTACAGGCCGTAAGGCAGAGCCAGTTTATAAACGTGACGTCACACAATGTGGGAAAACATGAAAAAGTTGAAATTGTCTCATCGGAAGTTTTTTTAATTATAGGAAGTGTAATTAACTTTTAAACTCGTTCTAACCAAAAACTAATTGTAAATCGTATGAAGAGTTATTTGCGGTAAAAGTTTTGTGACATTCAAGTGGCAAAGTGGATATTTTTTTAGTTAAAGTGAAAATTTCGTCTAATTTGCCTCGGGCTTTAAATTAATATTGGGTGAGTTTCAGACATTATTTAAGTGAAATAACTAGTGTTTAATAAAAATAACTTGTAAGATAATATCGTGCTAAAGTTTCATTTAGATCAAATTAATTATCCGTAAGTTATCGTCGGCCAAAATATATTAATATTTCCAAAAGAAATGTCAAACGTAAGAGAAGTAATGACGTCAGCTTTTTAACCTAGCAGATGTAAACATGAGTCAAGTTTCCTCACTTCCTTTACCCTAATTCCCTTCCGGCCAAAACCATGCTAACGCATGAAAGGGTTGTTCCCTAGGCTTTGGCCACATCGTATATAAAAAAAATTGAAAACAGACAAAAGAAAAAAAACAGACAAAAAGAAAATAGCACTAAGTAGACGTAGCAGATGTAAACAAGACTCAAGTTTCCTCACTTTCTTTACCCTTATTCCCTTCCGGCCAAAACCATGCTAACGCATCAAAGGGTTGTCCCCTAGGCTTTGGCCAAATCGTTTATAAAAAAAATGTAAAACAGGCAAAAGAAAAAAACCGACAAAAAGAAAATAGCACTAAGTAGACTATGTTTCCAGCATATTTACTATTTAGCTAATTTTCACTGCCGAAATATCAAAAATTCCCTTTGAACATTTTTATACTCTTTTGATCTTCTTCTTATTGCTTGTTGTCTACGAAAATACTTTTTTGCCAATAGATTATTAAACATTTTCGATTTAAGCTAAGCAAATTTGGTTCCGCCCAAGAAATTTCATACTTTGACAGCTTATGTTGCATTAAACAAGTTCTTAATTGCGTTTGTAGTATAAACACAAACTGTATTCGATATCAGACTAATCTCGTATCAAAGTTCCACGGTCTAAACGTGCATATTGACTTAAAGTTTTGCATTACTATTTTTCACCTGCTTAATTTTAATTAATTAACAAAGACAAAAGGAATTCTAATTCATCCGTGCGCTTATGTAGGTGAGGTTTATGTTTCACGCTCCCGTAGTAACTAGAAACCATTATTGTTTCGGTCTCTCCGTATGTTACAGGCTTTTCAACTTGTCATTCATAAACCTATTAACATAAAATAGTTTTTAAAAAAAAAGTTGAACCGACTTCACAAAAAGCGCTAAAAAGCATAAATAAATTTTTAATTTTATATCTATTACGATATTACGTAGTATTATGTATTATTTTCAATTGCGGTACTGTAGTTGTTTTATTTGTTTAATTTGCACCGACTTCAAAATGTCGTAATAGATATAAAATTAAAAATTATTTTATGGTTTTTAGCGCTTTTTGTGAAGTTGGTTCAACTTTTTTTTTTTAAAAAACTATTTTATTTTTCACTTTTTAGTGTCTTCTACTCTATACAACAAAGGAAGAACCATCCAAATCAGTCCACACGTTAAAAAAATACGTTTAACCCCCTACCCCACCTCCATTCTACTAAAAATTTTCTCTCATGGTATCAATCAGGGAACATACTCTACCGAACAGAAAATAAATCATCGAAATCGGTCCACCCGTTACGAAGTTACTGCACCTCCCCCGCCCCCAGGCATAGGACCAAATTATTCTCCTATTACAAATGGGTGATCACACTCTATACCATCCAAATCGGTCCACGCATGTTAAAGTTAGGTTCCACCCCCCCCCCCCCCACCCTCACCAACATTGTTTTCTCGTGGTATCAACCAGGGAGCATACTCTACCAACAGAAACAGAAATCGTTCTACGCGTTACGAAGTTAGACTACTTCTCTCCCACCCCCCACCTTATGACCAAATTATTCTCCTATCGTGCTATCAACCAGGGAACATACCCTACCCAACAGAAAAAGAATTATCCAAATCGGTTCACGCGTTACGAAGTTAGACTCCCTATCGTAGACCAAATTGTTTTCTCCTTTTAGCAATGGGGGAACATACTCTGTACAACAAAGAAAGAATCGATCCACTCGTTACAAAGTTAGGATTCACCCCGGTCAGACATAAAAAAAAAACCTCGAACTTAAAACCTCTTCGTTTTTGGGAATTCCGTGAAAATTTGGTATACACACGTTGCCAAAAACAGATTTGAGGAGATATTTGGAAAAATGATTTTTTGGACGTCTTTCTCATAAAGTGAAAAGTGTCCTGATACTGAGATAGGTCTCCTTAAATGCAGGAATAGCTAAGCAACCCTCCCCCACTCTAATTTTCAAACTATTAATGCATAATATCTCCAAAAATTCCTACTTTCAATGAAAACTATAAGGAAGCTATAGCAAAAATTATTTATAAAAATTTAGAAATAGCTATACTGAATCCTATCATGTGGGTTTCCAACATACTCTTAACCAATTCCTTTAAGTGGGTTTATAGGTTTTGAGTGAGAGATGTGACTATGTACGCCTCCTTTGAAAGTTTCGGGCTTATAAGGCGGCAGAAAGTGGTAAACTATTTCATACATCTGTTGTTCTATTTAGAAAGTATTCCCGAAATCTGACAGTACGACAAAATTTTACCTTTAGAGTAGGTGTGGAAGCAAGCCCCGGTGCCCCGCCCTCTCCCTCTACTCCCACCGTAAGGCCACAATCTTTGTTATGATACAAATGGTGCAAGATACTCTCTACAACAATTTAAATAAAAGTCCAAATCGATCCATGCTGTACTAAGTTAGGCTACACCTCTCCCCTTATCTGTTCAACGGCATAGGCGGTTGTATATACCCTATTATAGATATTGTATAGTGGTAAAGTGTACATATATATGCTATCTGCAATAACCCATTCACAATACATGAGCATCCGTGATCAAATTCTTATCAAATTTATATGGGACCACCTCGGAAATATAGAAAATGCAAATCGGTGTATATTTGCCAAAGTTTTGCATACGTAAAACAAATACATTATATGTGCATCCCCAACGGAGAATCACCTTCTTTTTTTGAAGTCGGTTAAAACCCAGAAAAATAAAAAACAGGGAAAAAGTGACAATCACGCGATAAATTGTCCAATATGGCGATGCTTCCGCGAAAAAGGGCGTATTCTTTATAACATATACACGTTCAAATTTAGTATAATAATAAAATAATCATTTTCCCACTGTTCCCAGAGTTCCAGCTTGTAGATAAACCTTAAAATATTTAAATCTTCTCCAAAGGATAATAAAGAAGCTTATATTCTCATTCTTCTATTTCCGATCAATTAATAATGGTTTACAATTTAATAGCTTATAGAAATATTTGTCTTGCGCAATCTGCTTTTTTGACAAAATGTTAATGTTTATATTTTCTCTTTTATAATGCATGCATTAACAGAATATATAAATCTAATTTAAAGTAATTCAAAGGAAACATAATAATATGCTAATTTGCACCTTTCTTCCGTTATATGATTCTTCGATATCATAGTGTCAAATACATATTATAACTACTAATCGAAAATTTAAAAATCTACCTGTGCGTTGATGTAATCGTCGCATCGTCGGAGCTAACTGCTGAAAGGTACTTCCGCTTCCCAAAAACGTTACTTAATAATCCCCAAAATTTTTGCTTCTTCGCGAAGATGTCACCAAATAAAAAATCGGCAATATATTATTTTTACATGAAAGAGCCGATTTGATTTAGGAACGAAAGATAAAATTTATTTTGGCAAGGGGAAAGTAAAGCAAACCACACTGCATTTCAGTGCTACTGCGTTTTGTAGTATTTAGTGCACCCGGTTCCCAAACACCTGAAATTTAATAATTTTTATTCAAGTACCCACATATAATAGTATATAACTTCAAGTCACAGCGCTTCTAACCTCATTCTTATTATTTGTGCTGAGCGAATCAAACGTGAAGTCAGAGCAAGGCGCCACAAGGTAAGTAATCTCCATACATCACCTGGTGTTCACGAAGAAGTCCATAAAATCTTAATCAAGTTGGATTGGAGGCGCATCTAACGTAATTGAAGTACCTAATCGGTTGAAAGTAAATTTACAAAGAGCGTTGTAAAGGTGTCATTAGTCAAAAGAGTCAAAGTGCATAGCGTAACGTGATCGTGTTTGTGCTACAACGATCCCTTCCCTGGCTGACCACTTCTTAAGCGCGGAGAGGTACCTTAAGTGATTGCGACTTTTGATGTAGGAAAGTGCAACTTGGTTCCTACTCAAACTCTTCTGACAGTAACTTAATCGCAACCAGGTAACTACAACTACGTAACGTAGTAATATCAGAGGGAGAGCTTTCTCATAACACCTGAACAGCCTCACCTCACACCATCAGTGCATTTACTCTCTGCTCTCAGTGTCACGTTTTTATTTTTTCCGGAGGTTTTTTTTACTGTTTACAACTCTCAATAAGACAAGACGCAGAGTTTTGTACGGCAGCCTTAAGTTTTGCATTAACATTTGAAATCAAAGTGTTGTTCAAGTCAGACATCCGAGTGTGATCAACGAATTTTAGTTTTACGATCAGCGGATACTCGAAAGACCACCAAGAGATACTGTACGCAATATTTGGTTAATGTTTTATTTAATTTTATTACTAAATCAATAATTTGCCAATTTCTGCACGAACTTTGAAGAAAGTATTGCCTGAACACGTGACAGTCACCGAGCCGTTACGATCACTTACCTTAGCCGGGATCAGTATAGGTAGTGATATTCGGTCAGATTAATTTTACTCGAATTAGTTAGTGGTCAATCAAAGCATTGGAAGTTAATTACTGGATGACAATAGTGAAGTTGGTTTTAATTGTTTCTTTTAGTGATCGTACAAAACTTAACGTACAAAGTGAGCGTGCTAGGAAATTTTTACGCCAACGAACTGACTGAAAGTAAAAGTGAAATTCGTTTTTCTTTCATTTCCGATTGCGTGCTTTAGAAATATTTTCGTTGTTGCTGCATTTCGATGCTATTGGATGTGTGTTATAATGAAATTTTTAATTTAATCACTGTTTATGTCGGACTAGAGACCGATTGTTCTTCATTTTATTCACTCGAAATTTCTAATAGTTTTTTATGCTTCATTGGCTACCATATACCTGTAAATCTATTTATTAATGTACACCTTAAATTTTAACATTACTAGTTGCACCAACCAGTTGTTGTGCAAGTTACTCCGTGTTCACTGAACAAGAAAAAAATACTTCAATGTGTGATGTAATTTTCCAGAGTAAAACCAGATCATTTACGTTTAACTTAATTGCTGCAATTTTAAAAGATATTTTTATTTAAATATTCATTGTTGGAAAGTTATTATAAAATTTAATTCCTCAATTTCTTCACGTTACCAATTCATGTGTATTTTAGGGTCAAGGATTAGAGTCTTGCAATTAATATTCTCTGCATGTAGTCAATGATTTTACTTTATAAAAGTATTGAATTTAGCCATTAATTTTTTTTTTAATTAAATAGCAATATTCAAAAAAAAACTCTTATAAGGCCTTCATTTCGAAATTGAAAGCTGTCACAGTGCTTGGCAGCACCTTCAAGTATTGCCATAACTTAATTTTATTGCATTGTAAAGTTGGCCTTTTTCCAAAGGCTGTTTTATGCAGTTTGTAATCAAATTTTGTTAACGCATAAGTTAAGTTATTCAAAATTAACGACTTTATTAGTTGTATGCTACGAGCCGTTACTGAAACACCAACTTTGATTGTTGATAATTTTTAAGAATGTTCTTAACAGTGTAATATTTTTGAAAAGTTTCTTTTAATATAACATTTCCTTTCACCGACAAAAAGATTGTCAAAATTGTTAGTTGTAGTTCCGGCCTTGTAATCTTAAAGACTACAGTATTCGGCTACGGGAAAGCTGTTTTATCAAAAGTGCATATGGTCTTTCATAATGCAACCTATCATCTGACCGAACTTTTAAAACCGGTTTACCTTTTATTTGAACAAATGAGCAAAGCAGACCATGAAGTTGCCAATAGTTTTGGTTAATATGAAATCTGTCATTGCGTTAACTATTCGACAGTTTGAAACACATCCCCACCACTTTAAAAGGTTTTATATCTTAGGGCCATTTTGAAAGTAATCGTTATTAAAGGTTGCACTCAACGTGATTTATCAGAAGAATAAATATTTTGTTGAAATCTTTTTCTTTCCAACATACATAATATGAATTAATGTCTAGAAGCCAGGTTCTCGTGATATATATTTTTTTCAATTAATTATTAAAATAAATATTGCACAAATATATAAATGTAGAATACGTACTAAGTGCTCATGAGGCCTAAGGTGTTTATTATACCCATCCTTCACCGATTCCGCGATACCTGACGGTTTGCGCTACAACTTTGAACTCCTTCCACTATTTATCAATTTGGGTATTAGGTTGTCAATTTCTTAGCAATACTTATAGAAATTTTCTTCATTTTCAAGAAAAAAAATCAAACAATATAGTCAATCTAGGGACAAGGGAAAACGCTGGCGTCTAGTTCCACAACTATAATAGTAGTTCGATATAACTTCTCTATGTTCTGAGTGGTCGTCCAACATGGAGTCATCATTGGGACCGATATATGTTCAAATTTGGGCCTATTAGAGCGATGTTGTTTAGCTATTTCTATCTATTACCACTTCCGGCTTTTAACACTGACGTCTTTTTGGTAAGAACCGTCGGTCAAAGTTATTCAGAATTGATAGCAGGTTGACAAAAGTTTCGGCATAGATGTCATTTGACATTCATTAAATTAAAACCCGTACAACAGAGCAGATTTTACTTTAGATTCAATGATCCAGAGTTCGATCGTTCTGGTGATGTTGTTATTGTTCTTTATCTAAGGGATTAGTATTAAATGCAACTGGAACCATCTTGATGAGAGCCTGTACATCGATTTCAGCTCTGTCATCTGCTGTTGCAATGCTTCTGGGTTAAGAACATTTATATATGCTCTCTGTTTCTTGCTTGAACTTGTCTCCGGACGTCGAAGCAGCATGAATATGTATTCTATTGGCGTGCTTACATAGTTTCCATCTTATCATTGCATTGCATGGTTATCTATAGCGCTACACATCATGGCGGAGATTATTTTCTGATTTCTCTCATATATAAAGCTGCCCACATATAATCGGGATCAACCCTTATACGACTACGGCGAATCAGGTTTATATGCTTGGCACGTATCTATGTGCTCTCCAAATTCTTAAACCAATTGACTGATTTTCATATATTAGGTGTCATTCATTCTAAAAAATTTTACTCTGTTACACGTTATTAAGCTAACCAAATTTTCGCTAAAAACCATGTTGCCTCCAAGAGTACGGCCTCTCATATTATGTATTTTACCATTAAGAACTCGAAAAACCCTCAATCAATTCAATCTGTTTATATCTCTTGGATAACAGATTGTATGGGTATCTTTGATAGGAATTTATTCTGCTTAGATTTACGATATCAACGCAGAAGATATGCCGGTTTTCCATGTTGGAAAAAGGCCATTGGGGGCTTCAGAATGTCGGTGGTTCAAAATCCACCTTAAATTATAGATCCACTTTCAATCGTTGTCTTCAATAGAGTAAAGTTTTCCTGCCGCCCCATGCCAAGGGCTTCATTGAACTAGAGAGAGAGAGAGAGAGAGAGAGAGAGAGCATGTAAGCGCAGGCCTGTGACAATGATATTAAGCTATATATCTGCCCCAATGCTACTCAATTCTGTCTCAGACCCGAATTCCAATAGTATAGTGCCAAAACCGGGTTGGAGTTATAAATTCGTATCAAGCTTGATATATAAACCATCCGTTGCTATAATGATTAGCCTAATATTGAAAAACAATATTGTGCCAAACTTGACACCGAGTTCTGCTTAGATAAAAGCAAATGTAAATGCAAATTTTCATAAAAACATAGGTTTCTAATAAGACAGCATGAATTACATCCCTATCCGCATATCATGTATCATTGTCACTCAAAGGTTACTGACTTGTTTACAATTTCAAGTACGAATCATATGAAGGGCAGATTTCCAAACGCATTTTTAATAATGGCATTCAATGGTTAGCGTGCGCTTGCCTCAAAACTGAACCTCATTCTCGAAAATTGCATACAAGCTAAGGGATAGACTAATATTAGATAACCAAGAAACAATTCAAGCTAAGGGATAGGCTAATATTAGATAACCAAGAAACAATTCTTGGTCTGCGCCAGCCAGTTTAGTTGCTGAATGTTAAAACAACCCTGGACCAGTTGTCAATCCTATCCCTCTTATCTTATAAGTATTGTCTTAAAGCTTTGTGGTAGATGTTCCAGCTACTTATGGGCTAATTTTCGAAGATTTTTAAGCTTTTAAGACAAGCAAAGTTGTTTGGCATTTAACTCTCGCCTTACTCAAATAAATATTAGATTAGATTTTGTCTTGTTTATGCCGGCATAGCTTACCAGGTAAGTCGTCGGTGGAGTAAGTGATAACGAAGCGGCCTTCCAACCCGAAGGTTCCGCTTTTCGAGCCCCATCTTTTGCGACCCATGGTTGCTTTCTACTGACAACAAATTATAATAATAGGCCTTTGGGGGTTGCAGAGTAATGTCGGTAGTTTGGAATTCACCTGCAATTGTTATCTCGACTTGGGTGAAGTTTTTCTCATGCACCATACCACACAAGCTAGAGAGGCCTTATCAGATAACTTTTTTTACGATGTAACCAAAGTCATAACATGGCTAGGCCGGAAGAAAATTAGGGTAAGCGGAATGAAGGAAACTAAATGTCTTCCCAGCCCAGAGACGGAGTGGATATTTAAATTTATTGCAATTGTAAATTAAAAACTCATAGGCAGACAAAGGATCGAACCTGATCCAAGATGTGTTGATCGCGTCACTCATCCATCGAACCAATTTCGATTTTGATTGAGGGTAAAGGTTTGAAATGACCAACTGCATTACCTGTCCCAGTTCGATTTGGTAGGGTTTCACCAGGTCTGTTATTGTGATGAATTCATACTATCCCACTTTGTATGACGTGATTTGCTATCGCAACGCAGTATCAACTTCAACTTACAGCTTCGAATGCAACAATATTCGTTTACGTTATTTTCTATTGTCCCTCGATAAACGCAATATCAGCACCTGAGAGAAGTAGGTCTACAATGCTATCGTTTTACTAAGGCAGGAGTTGATTGATTTGAACTACCGTCACATATTCTCCTCTCCAGTTGTACTTTTGACATCTCTGTCAAGGTTATATCCTAATTAAAGGAAGTATCGCCTCAGATTGCCCGCTCCTTCCCCAAGTTTTTTGCCGCTTATCAGTTCTGCTGATATATTTTTGGTTAATTAATAAAAAGTTTCTAAATTACAGATCGCTTCTGTATTACAAATCGTAACAAAAATACAACTATTTTAGGTTAATAGATATAGACTCTCTTTTGTGAGGAATTTCTTCACACAGCATTTTAGTAGGTTCTAACCGGTTTTTGTAAGTACAATCAATTTTTTTATCACTTCAGTCTACTTTTTAATAAAGTTATTAAACAAGTAAGAGTTTTATTTCAATGGGATAAGAAGTTACGGAGTTAAAAGCCTTTAAACATGTATAACTCGTAAGAATTTTAAATATATATTTTATGCATTTCTATGAAGTTTCACAAACTATTATGTATATGTATGTATTTCATAATCACACGTATAAACCTTGTAAAATACGTTTTAACCTAATTTAATAGGTGAAAAAATCATTAATCGACACTTCCGCTTAATCAGTGTCATAATCAAAGCTCATATAAATAGCTACAAAACTATTCAACAAATTTTTATATAGCTGAAGAATTACTATTTAATACTTTCAAATTAAAAATATAAATATATTAGTACATACTTTACTTTTTATGACCGATTTCATATCAATTTAGTTCAAGGTCAACTGATCATTGCGGCTACACCACTCTGATATAACTAGTGTCATAACTTCACACTCCATTAATTTATTAATTTTAAGCACTTAATGTACTGTGTTTATGATCAGCAAGCCAATTCGTAGCAAATTCACAGGACTTTTCATAAATTGTACATCTTTTCTTAATGGCCAAATGAAGATATTAATAAAAAATACCAATTAATTATATTTCGCAATATATTGTGGAAAATAAGTACATTAATTGAATGGCTTAAAAAAATTTCCCATGATTACTAAAATCAAACAAAAAAACTAGAATATTTTTAACAAAATCATTTTCTAAAATAACTTCTTTAAATTATTTTAAAACAACTCCCATACAATTTGAGAACAACCAAAATTACGCAAAGTAACGCTATTACACAGCAGGTGATAATTCGCGAAAGTAAATAACGTACTTTTTATCCAAAATTTTAGAAATATATATATCAGAACATACTTGAATAGGTGAATAACCTTAACCTCTTATTTCGGTAGCACTCAGGCTTTCGAGCATTTCATAGTTATAAAACAGCTGATAATATACGATATTAGAAGCGCAGTGGATTGTGATAAATTGACTATCCTAGTCCTTTAGGATTTTTCAAAAACTTTGAACTTGTGTTAACTATGGAATATTTATACAAAAGCTATATATTGGCAATAATTATTCTTCAATATTGTGTCGACAGTATGGGGTCCCCAAGGTTCGATAGTGGATCCACTTTTTATTCAGCTTATTCATAAATGACTTTCAAAAGCGGTACGCAATGTTCTAGTAGATATACATACTATGCTGTCGATGCATGTGTATTTAAGCCGATCTATTGAGCTTTTAGAGGATTAGCAGGTATTAATTCAAATCTGGATAAGATATACGACTGGTCTGTAAGCAATCAGGCCTACCGGAGAATTCGAGTCGATCGAATCTGGTTTTTTTAAACGGACTTTAATGACTAGCTGAATTGAATCATTTGGAAATACTTAAGCGTAATGGAAAATAGTAATTTATTACTTCCTTTTGCAATTGAAATTTCTTCAATTGGATCATTGTCACTGTTAGAAAATGAACGTTGAAAATATTCAATTTGATCGAATCAAATTCCCCAGTAAGCAGCAGATTTTTTGATAGAGACGCACAGAGCAGAGAGTTCAATTATGGCCTCCATGGCAAATGAGACCCAGAGACAGGCACATAGGGCTCAAGTAACCTTATTTAGGGTAGAATCAGGGTGAGCGTTCCAATTGAGCTTGCTATCGAGCATAATGCCCAAGTATTTTACCTCACGGATAAATCGATGGCCGCATCGCAATTGAACCAAGATATCGCGAGGGTGCTTGGGTTAAAAAAACCATCGGCGGCGACCCCTGATTCTTTTCTGCTGAGAACCAATTACATTAAAAGGCCATTACAAGTTACAGAGGAATGAAGGTTTTATGGAATTCACCTTAAATTGTAAATAAGTCCGTTTGTAATCTCTGTCATCGAATCGGATTAAGTTCTTCTTCAGGGATTAAGGAAACGAGCTTTATAATGTAAAGAATGCACTTCCGCATCCTCCACATTCACCAGATCTAAACCGCATAATACTTGTCGTATTTTGGACAAAATATTATAGGATATAAAATAAATTAAAAGCAGTACTCACATTAAAAATGCAATCATGTTAGAATGACATAAACCCAGCTTACAGACAACCCGGAAATATGGATTTACGTACAATTCTTTGTTAAAAGAAATTATTGCTTTTGCCACTGCTTGCAAAAATTATTTTGTTGGATATTCAATTATTTTTTTACTTCTTTATTCCACCTTTAAGCAGAATAAAATAACAATTTTCTTAAAAAAATTAACCATTTATGAGTGCACCAGATATTTATCATATGAGTGAAGTTTTGAGTCATGGTAGGATTTCAGGGTCACTGTTCTTAATTAACTTATTTTTGTAATTTTATTTCTAGTTAATTGAATTTTTATTTCTGTTATAATCGTTTCACAATGACCATAAACTTAAACAAATATTAAAACTTCTCACTATTGTTTGCAGTTTCTACAATTATTTATTAACTTTCAGGGACATATTCTCACATACTGTTATTTCAAGTAGACTTATTTTTCGACCTGATACTCAAATCATATTCCAATAAGAAAAATGTAGCACTTCTTTTCATAGCATATTGTTCTCTGACTACTTTCACTTCTGCTGTAAGTCACCGAAGAATGTATTTAACAAAGCATGAAGTTTTTTTCTTCTTTTTAATGAAAGAAGCAATATTTATTTGAAGGTGTCTAATTGTCAAAGGAATTTTGTTCTGCTAACACTAATTTTGATATTTTTAGAGCAAAATAGTAAAGAATGGATCTCCTCAAATGTTTTATTGCTATAGACACACTGGACTTTTGAGTTACCAAACAAAAAAACATTAATTAAAAAAATAAAATTAATAATTTGTTTGTCCTCTGTTATTCTTTATAACCTCGATAACTATATTTTACATAGACTTCACGTATGGTTACAGTTGCTCCGAATCTAACGAAGCCTACGCATTTCCAATCGCTACTTTCAGCTCCTATTTCTGTTAGAACTAACTTTTGTCCGCGTATACCCTTCTCATTATGTAGTTATCCCTAAATGTTCTCCATCGGGTTCAAATCGGGTGAATGCGCTGCCCAAGCAACTTAATATTGTAACTCGCAAACCAAGCCATTGTGGAAGAGCCTGTATGTCATGGGGCATTATCCTGTTGATAAATTTAATTATTTTCGTGAAAACCCCTCGCAGCTGGAATTTAATTGAAATTAGTTCCAGTCGTGGTCGATATGATCACGTCCTTAATAAAACCATTTTTCACCATGTGGCTCTTACAATAACAAATGCAATGTTGTAAGAATACAATTTATTTAATAACTTAAAGCAGTAAGTCACCGTGAAATTAAAAAATATTACTTCTTTTATAAGTTTTCAATTTTTTAGCTCTTAAACATACAGCATTTTGTCAATACTTAGGTTGTGCGTTTTTGAGCTACTTAATTTGGACTAAGCTAAATTTTTCCATTTATTGCCGATAATGCAGTACTTATTTTACCTATCTGCATCCGTATTTCGATTTCCCCAATAACTAACCTGTTGTTGCTTATTGCTTTCACATACAGGTTAAACTATACAATTTAGATTTTACAGCTGAATTGTGTGATCTAATATGCGGATAGTACTTTCATTCAGTGTCGGGATTTCACTGAAGTGATCGGAGCAGCAACTGCTCCCCTTTCCCTTTCCCTCATTTCTCCTCCTTCCCACCTCACTATCTTTATTCTTCTTCTTATTCTGTAGTTAATACTCCTGAAGATAGGTGTTGAGGATATATCGCTTAAATATAATGAGAGACTCTTCTACATTATACAAATATATTAATTACTATTCAGATTCAGATATATTATTTATAAATAAATAGATAGATTTGTTCCCTAACGAGCACTTATTCTCCATAGTTCCGTAATCCCTTGTTAGCGATGAACAATTTCAACGGATTCGAAACGACGAGACCAGAATGTAAATGGACCTACAATTTAAAATGTATTCGGAACTACAGACATTTTGCCTGACATAGTCTTTTTGTCGTAATATGTTGTCAGCAGAAAAGAACCATGGGTCGCTGTCAGTGGGATTCGAACCTGGGACCTCCAGATTGATAGGCCGATGCAGAAAGAGCGAGATAACGGTATCTCTAATCAACTTCCTTTCAAGCTCTGTTTGGCAATGCCATTCAGTGCCTGTTTGGCAATGCCATTCAGTGCCCTGTTTATTGAATTGTAAATTGAATTGAATTGTCAGTATTATCAGTATTAGCCCCATCAACTAGCAAGAAGCAAGGGAACCGACCATTCAATTACATTTATATCCCAAATTATTTTTTCCACTATTGCACGAACTGAATTTATCAAGGAAAACAATTCCTCAAGTCAAAATAGAAATCGGAATATAGGATGTTTCAACAAGAGGCTTTGTTTTACTACAATTTTAATTTGCCCTTACACTCAGTGTAACTAACGATTGTTTTTTATAAAATTATTTAAATTCGGACGTTTGTAGCTTTGTCCAAAATAGTCATATTGATATTTCGTTAAAACCTTTGGGAGCTCGAACTTTCTACCATCTTTTGATAACGTCAGTGTCCTACAAAACGACAGTAAAAAAAACAGGAATGATTAAAAATATCAATCAATTAAGTGATTCCTCCTAAATGTACGAAATAGTTTTGTTTAAATTTTAATTCATTTTCAGCCATGCATTTATTTTCGTTTTTCTGCTTTTTATTATTTGTATCTGTACTAAATTTTTTTTCTTTTATTTTGTATTATAGTCTTTGAACTTGTATGTATTTTTCTGTTTTAATTTTACTTTTCGTTTTTGTTTTGGTTTTATTATTTTATTGTTTTTATTTTCAACTTTTTTATAAATTCAATTATTTTCAAATTAATGATGGTAAATGGAAAAGTTAAACTTGCAATGGAAACTAAGGAAAAAGAAACTATGTTCCCACATGTTGCTGTTAAACATAAAACAAAATTTAAAATTATCCTGGATGTGGTATATTGTACTCATATTGTATGTATTGTACTCTGTGACCAGATATAAGTGTCAGTAAAGTAAATTGCAATATAAACCAAATGGATAGACGGAATTCAATGTATATTATATCGGCGATGCTGCGGACCATTCTTTGGCTGAGATGAAATGCGGTAACTTTGCCTACCACCACTCTTAAATGAGTCTTGATTTATGTAATACCACTGAATCCTGTTGGAAACAGTAATACTCGTCCCCATATGAATCTGCAGCATGGGGAAGTTTTTCAAAACATGTTCGATGTAGTACTCTGTGTCAATTTTAACTCCGGGATCGATGAAAAGGAGCGGAAACTTCCCTTTTCTTGATACAGCTCTCCGCTCTTGATACCATTACACGGACACGTTCTGACATCGCTCTATCGCTAATTTATCTTTCGGCGCTCACTAGGCTTACTGAGTACACATGATCATTTCTTTATTGTGGCTGTCCTGTATAACATTTCGTCGGAAAATAACAGTCCAACAACTCTCGGCTTCCTTCGACTCTGGATTGCTTCTGCTTCTCCGTAAGACGGTAGATTCGCTGTTAATTAAAAAAGTAATAAGGTTTCAGTGATGAAATTTTAAATATTTATTACAATATAAAGAAGGAATGTTTCCTGAAAATTTTGGTTTTTTTTAATCGTGTCCCTTCTGAGATATTTTAGATTGAAAATGCGACATTTTCGAAAAATCGCAATATTTGAAGACCTATTAACAAAAAAGATATAACTCTAAAGCCTGAAACTTTTTAGGGAAGTAGTAGACATTATGCAACAAAAAAGTTGAAGGTGAATCTTAGTTCTATCTTTAACATTTTTAACTTTAAAAGAGAAGCTTTTTAATTTGAAAACCTTAATATTTACCGACTTATTTTTCGTATTTAAGGGTAGCCGCACACTGATCGAGCAAAACTGCTTAAAACTGACTAAACGTGCCTAAATGTGCCTAAACTTGCTCGAAGGGGGATACATCTCGAGTAAGTTAATTGTGCGGCGCACACTGGTAAGGCAAAACGTTTTTAGTCGTTCCGTCATAATAAAACACATTTAGTCGTGCCGGACGTTGTTTGTAGGAAAAACGTTTTATATTAAAACAACTTACATTGCTATTCAAGTCAGAAAATTATATCTTATATCTTGGGTTGTACTACTTTTACAAAGTGACATAAATATTAAGTATGGATTTTGACGCTGAAAAATTATTAGTTTTAGTGGAAGAAAGGAGAGGCATATATGACTATAGCATGAAGTAACACCCTAACCGTAATAGCTATTCTATTTATTAGATGCACCCATAACGTTCTGTCGACTTTTTCTAGTTGTGAAATCCAATTCCACAAAATTACTAGAAATACTTCTTCTTCTTCTTTATAGGAAGACATTATCACTATCACTGTACTTTCCCTACTAAAAGCTAAATGAAAATATTGAAAAATTACTGCATCAGGCAAATTGTTTTCACTTCAAACAAAATGTTTTTCGATCAATCAAAACGATTTCAGCTAAAACGTTTTTAGGCGGTTTTGCTCGATCAGTGTGCGGCTACCCTAAGTTAAGTTGCCCTAAATATATACTAGACAGAAAATATTGTACATTTTATGTTGTTTCCCCCATATTAGATGTAGAATGACATATCGTATT
Organism: Leptarthrus brevirostris; assembly: GCA_964036015.1. Taxonomy (NCBI): domain Eukaryota; kingdom Metazoa; phylum Arthropoda; class Insecta; order Diptera; family Asilidae; genus Leptarthrus; species Leptarthrus brevirostris. The sequence goes on from OZ038374.1 coordinate 95,883,179, forward strand.
TTCCATGTCAAACCCTTTCATTTGATACCCATGTCAAGGAGGTTGTAAAGAAAAAGGTAATCCACCATCTTGTGGCGTCCGCCATATTGGATTTAGAACAGTATTAAGTATGTTATATTGTATTCTCATCAAATCTCCATACGTATCTAATTTCAGCTCAATGGGATGTCGGGAAGTTAGTTTAAAATCGATTGCAAAATGTATATCGAACAGACAAACAGACAAGATAGTTAATGAAAACGTTTTAATTAGAAAGTGGCAAAATAATATAACTTCACATATACATCTATGTGCGCAATGCTCAAATCTTTTAATTTAAGAGATGTTTCACTTTAAAATGTTTATTTATTAAAAATAACATTCTTGATACGATTTAAAACAACAATAAAAAATTTATTTTTGCAAACTGGTTAATGGTATTACATTAAAATAAAATAATAAGGGCATGAGGTACCTGAAAAAATGACTGAATCAACTGAATTCTTTTCTTAATTTTCGACTGTGCGAAGTCTTTTGCGTGTAGATGTTATGTATTTTGCGACTTAAATAAATAGAAATTAATTTTTAACAAATAATACAAAATAAATCCCCTTTACTAATTTTGCTTTTAAATAACTTTATAATTATTTCCAATATTCTACTATACGCTGTAATGAAGACTATTCAAAAAAAAAACTTCACGCACGCAAAAACCTTATTTTAAAAAGCATATATAGAAAGGGAAAATGCAAAAACCTGTTATGATGGAATAATTCAAATTGGAAATTCGTATTTAATGACTATAGAAACAATGTTATTGGACGTGAAGAAAACAATTTTCTTTTAGATTTTGTTACTAGTGTTACAAATTTCTTATAATATTTCAAGGAATGTTCTATTATGCCAAAGCACAACCTTGGCAGTAAAGGCATCAAAGTTAATGCAAATTGGTTATAAGGCTGAGTGAAGATGGTGACAATGTAGGTACGCCTCGTTTGAAAGTTTCGGGCTGCTAAGACGGGGGAAAACAGAAGATTGTAAATTGTTCCACATTTGTGTTATTCTACTTAGGAATGATTCCCGAAATTGGGCGGTAGGTTCAAATTTCACCTGGAGAGTATAAGGGTGGGAGTAACTTGAACTTAGAAAATCCTTTTAGTGCACTGTTTTCATAAAACTTCATTTGGGCGCGCAAACATTTTCAACTCCATAATTCTTTAACAGTATTTTACCGTTATATATTGTCCATAGAATCTTCTAAGAATGGACTTATAGTGGGTCTGTCCAAAAAATACTCCTTTTTTGGCCGCAAGAAAATCCCTTACTTACCTATTAGTGTTAAGGGTAGTATTATTCTGTTAAGATAATTTTTTATCACAGAACTCTGTGACTTTTTCAATTACGAGCACCTCAAGTAGTTTTGCATACAATTTTTGAATTATCAGAGAAGGTTATGCAAAAGTAAAAAAACCAATACTTATCGCGATTAACGACTCATATTGTTTGAATTTTCAGTCTTTTATAATGTGTAAAATCGTCAGGTACATTTAAAACTAATTTATTGTATATCTAAAAATGACTTGTACAGTGCATGTCCTTATGCAAGCCTAATCGTAAATTTCTGTCTGCCTTAGTAAATAAATATTTTCTTATAAATTTTCGTAACCACTTTTTGGTTATTGTCTGGCTGACTGTATCTTTTTCTTTTTCAGTACTTCTCTTTTTACAGCACAGTTCCCCATGGCATCTTCTGTAATTTTAAAACTTTTCATAAAATGCACAAAAACCACAAAAACAATAAAAGCAAATACTTTTTAAAATCGTTTACAATGCGTTATACAAATACACTTGCGGAAAAAAGTTCGTACTTTCCCAGATCGTTTTGATTTAAATTTAAAAAGCGAAATTATATTTGCACTAACAGTCCCTCCTGGTATTACCGAGATTGTTGATACCAAAAAATGAAAATTCAACGATTCGAGCGGGCCGCTCGTCCCCCGCATTGACCCGCCGCTGCGCCGTTCTGTCTTTCCCCCTGTCCGCGTTCGACTGGCTGTGTCGAATTGTGCACTTATATCGATCTTATCTTACCTAGCGTAACAAAATATAGTACATATACTAAAAACTAAAAGAGCTTATACTAAAAAAACCGGACAAGTGAGAATTTGACTCGCGCACCGAGGATTCCGTAATATTTTTTTTATGTGATATAACTACAAAATAACGTATTTCTGATTTTTTCCTTTACTTGTGCTGTGAAGCCTTACATTCTTGCCAAATTTCATGATTCTAGGTCAGAAGTCCGTGAGAGTGTCTGTCTTGACGGACAGACGGACAACGAAATGATCCTTATAAGACTTTCTTTTTTCATTTTAAGGTACGAAACCCTAAAAAATTAGCATGTAAATCGAATCACTGGTTCTCGAGCCATAAGCGCACGAACAGACATACAGATTCGTTTGTGTGGTTATGGCTCGAGAACCACTGATCCGATTTAGATGTTCCTTTTTAAGTTTATAGATATGTATTGTGTTACTCTAGGTAACATAAGAACATGACCTTTACTGCACAATAAGAATTCTTTGTCCCACGAAGAGAATACAGCAAAAAGGCGAAAAATCGGTTCGTGTAGATGTTGCACTCAGCGGAATTAGTAGGGATGTAGTCCTTGCTTCTCAAAAGCTTGCAAACTGAAGACTTACACAACCTAAAAGCTGCCATACTCAATGGTATCTAAATTTCGAGCTCTGAAATCCTGCGTTGGATATTCATAAAAACTCGATAATTTGGCGCCTACTTCCCACATCTCCTGCGTTACAAAACCTGTATATAAACTGGATATTTGAAATGAGAGAGTTACTGAAGTGCAATCATGGATCCAAACTTATAAAAGTATAACTACAATTGATACGTTCGTTCATCTGCGTGATTGGACTCAAGCTGTTTCATATACCTGTTGGAACCCACTGTTCGGTTTAAGTGGCGAGTGCTGACCAACAAGGAAACATTCCAATTAGCACGATATGGGCCATTTTGGCTTGCGCCCACTAATATCCACTTTGGTTTACTATCTAGAATCGCAATAACCCATAATTCACTATTTCCGAGGAATTTATACTCACCTACGTTACGGGCGAGAAAAAAGATAAGGTTAGCTGCCGGCAAGAGGTATCTTTGAGAAAGTTTTACTAGTTCAAGGCACTGAGCTATAGAATGTAATAATTACGCGAAAGAACCGTAATCTTTAATCGGCGTCTTTACTCCATTCGGTTTTGGATCGGAAATCTACCCTCAGCCGATTGCCTTTGCTGCCACACTCTTCGGATTTTATCGGCTTAATTTTAGGCATGCCGATAGGCTTTGTAGAATGAGACGTATCCACTGATGCGACACCGCTAATTGGCTGTGCCGATCGGTAAAACCAAATGAAGTCCAGACGCGGCTTAACCCAGAATATTTACTTCGGCTACTACTAGGGTGATGGTATTATGGGTATCACTATTTTTTGAGAAGAAGAGTCTGTCAAAAGTCAGCCCAGCGAAGGTGATTGAAAACCATAATTGTGGCAAACGCAATAACAGTCTTTCGCAACATTAATATTTTAAAACAATACTATATAAAAACTATGGCAAATTCAGTTATTATGAAAAGTTCTATTATTATTTTGTATTTATTATTTATATATTTTCAATTTCTTTATTTACAGAAACAAGTGATACTACCTAGCTGATCCGTCCACTTCGGATATTTATATTAGGATAATAAATTAAACAAAAACACACAGTCACAAAATGAGACAACAAATCGTGATATTCGCATGCCTGTGCAGTGCCTTAGTCTACGCTTTACCTGTATCAGATAATAGTAACACAGATGGATTACAACTAGTCCAAATACCTCTCGGCAACAACAAAGTGAGTATATTTATAACTTTCATTTGAATATTTATAAATCCTCGTGTTAATTATGCATATAAGTTGGAACCGTGCTACATAACTAAGGCTGTCATGAAGACATCTTTCGTTTAATTAAATAACTATTTTGAGATAATAAGCTACTATAATGCAAAAACTAAGGCATTTTAAATATTTATGATCACGTTTTTTGCTTCCGATTATTTATTATGGTCATAGTTTACATTATCTTCGCGTAACCTTTAATTCTATCTGACCGCATTCGTTCAAATCTCAAATTAATTGAATAACCCACAGACGATTACATAACCGCTCCGCAGTAACACATAAAAAAGAAGAAGCGCGTTTTTGTGTCCCCTAAAGAGTCTACGAGGAAATGAGGTAGATGACTACAAACCCAAACCGACAATTCCAATTAGATTCATTAAAAAAGAGTCGTGGGTCTTTTCTCACTGTTGTGCTCAATAGAAACAAAAATTATGAAACCGTCGACCAAAGTGAAAGTCATTGTAACACCTAGCAGGTGAAGACATAAAAGAAATTTTTTCAAATCAATTCAACCCAATCTTTTTACTAGTTAAAATGAGTACAGCTTTGACTTGTCCTCCATTTAACCTCTAACCTAAAACCTAGCCATTTTTGTTGGAATACCTTTGATGTCTACCTTGAAATATTTATGGTTATTACGCTCGCAGTTAAAAGAAAGTGAAAACAGCAAGATTTGTCTCCCGATAACTTTAATGAATTAAGGAAATCCGCACTGTGAGGCAGAGCAGTTATTTACAGAATTTTTTTTTTCAAATCAATCCTGAAGATCTAGCTTTAAATCTACATTACACTTTGCAAAAATAAAAAAGTATCTTTTCGTAAGTTTAAAGTATTTTTGTCATATAGTAACTGCCATGGATATGATGAAAACTATTACCAAGGTCTATTAGAAACAACTTTATTTTAAGCTATATCAAATCTTTTAAATCTTTCTCTGGATAAAGTTGATACCGACTCTGGATTGTGCTCTCACATGGGACCCATTAGAGATGCCGGTCGTACAGGCAGGTTATTTCAAATCAGAATTTTCAACAATGTTGATCTAATTTCTACCACTGCAAGTACAGGCACTTGTGAAATAGGAAAAAATGTTCTGCGATTACCTAGCATTCAGCATTTTTCCGAATTTGCCTTATTACCTTTCCAAAAAATTACAAGATGTCCAGGTAGAGAAGGGAAGTAAAAATTTATACGTAGAAAACCTTTTGGGGAATATCATAAAAATCTGCAATTTAAAGAAATTAAACTCAGGTTAAACCTAAAATGCCTTTTATGGAATTCGAAACTTATTACAATTAATCTTAGTATGTTACCAAAGCTGTTCGAAATATACTCCGCCACTTTTGAGGCAGGCCAATAATCCTCTTGTAATTCTCTTTAACGTGTATTGTAGCCAGCCTCTTCCGTATTTTCGTCGCTGTAGTCCCAATTTTGTCATTAAATTCGTCTCTATTGCTAACTGCTGTTGAGGAAACTTCATCATTGATCGTTTTCTATAAGAAAAATCCAATAGGATAAGATCTGGATTGCTAGCAGGCCAAGCAATCTTTATACCATTCAGGATATTTTTCATTCAGTACAGCCCTTACAATGAAACCAGAATGCACTGGTGCTCCATCGTGTCCGTAAAACATTGCCCTAAGATCATCCATACGGATATTCTCTAATAGATTTGGCTATTAAGCACTTGGGGCAGAATGAATGGTCTTATTAATTGTATGTCCATGATATCAGCTCAAACATTGGCTCAGAATTTGAATTGTTGTTGCGACTCGTTCCGGGCTCGTTCAGGGTCTGCCTAACGAGGGTGCTTTTCACTGTTCGAAGTCGGCAGCAATATCCCTTAATCTTTGGAAAGTCCACGGGAATACCCCTCTTTGGGGTCATGTCGATTAGATAATCTCCTTTCATATTCCAGTGCAGTCGCTTTTACGTTTCCGTCTACGACACAATAAATACAAATTATATCCGCGTGTACCTGAAAAGTAAATTCCACCAAATTTTTAATAATTTTAGCTTAAGAACACTATCGACTTGTTTTTCTACCATTATCGATATTCTTGCTGACTGACATTCGTTTACAGCAAACTTTTCATGTCGCTTCATTGAGTAAATCAAAATTAAAAAATTAAATAATGATCTGCATACCTTGAAAATCGCAAATTTATGAATCACACTGTAACTCCCAAACGGTTGAACTTGCCCCCCCCCCTTTCTCCCCTGCCATACACGCCAGATCTGAAACGCCCCGCATGTGGGTAGAAGACGCAGATAAAACGTTCCATTAAGGTCTGTGCCATACTGGGCGGAATACCCGCAGCGGAAGTCCCGACACGATTTCACTCAACGGAATTAACATAAAAGTTAATTATGCATTTCCGCTAATCCACTGACATGCACTGTAGTTTCCTAAATCCGATGTTCTACATGACGAAAGGTTTGTTTTTTTACAAAGATGTCCTAACTTAGAGAATGTTCGATGATGCTATAGCACTGGATTGGCAAGAAAGGATAATGGATAAGATCTTAGGGGCATCATATTGTATAAATCGGCCTTGAAGTAAGTGACAACATCCATTCCAGAGGTCCCAGGTTCCAATACCGCCGGCGGCGACTTGGTTCTTGAGCATTACAGAGTTATATCGGTTGTTAGGAATCTACCTTAAAATTGTATGTCCACTCTCAATCGTTGTCTCGAATCAGGTGAACTACTTCACCCACCCCATGCCTCACTGCCTCACAAGGATAACCCAAATTTGTCAGCCTCTGTACATTCACATATAACTTCTATACTCTACTCCACAGCTTTTTCCTTGTCAGTACAAAGATGTATTGCCACTACCATGAACTGAAATCTGTGTTTGCTGGAGTGCCTGACCGTCAAAAGCTGGAGAATGAAGCCTCTTATTTCTTGTCTGTCCATAAGAACTTACTTCCTACAACCTCTTTTTAATATCTGTCCTTTGCTTCTACATTCTTCTCTCTATGTAGTTCTCTAAAATTTCAAGTTTCTTCTTTATAATTAGTTTAACGGCCTGGATTGTTTTTTTGGGTAGAAATCAATCCTTTTAATTTCATTACAGAAATTTCACTTCTTCAGCAGAAACCTTGAGTTCAGATACCGATGACTCTAGTAATGACTTTATCATTGCCTAGTCTATGACCGCTTCAATATTTTTTTTTGCGGTTCACTCCATCCCAAGCTTGCACAAAATGGATTTTTCGCGAAATTGAATGGACCATGATCAAATAACCTGATGACCTGCGAAGGTGAATAGCTTCCCAGGTCAACCCTTAAAACGCGGAAAATTACCCTTTTTGCTAGCTGTGTGAAGAGTTGCCGGAACCAATCGCTATGGTTTTGACGGGGTGGGCCAGCCGCCTCCCTCAGAGCATCCCCTCTTGTTTTGCGTGGAAACTCTCAGGAGGGTTTTTTTATATTTTTCCTCTTGCAAAATTTTTTCTTACGATTCTTACGATAAACAGTAGGTACCTCATTTTTGGGGCCTACTCGCGCCTACTGGATATCACGCGGGCTCTCGCGCTGCTTTCTGGATATGGCTGGCCAATCGCTTCTTAAAGGGTAGTTTTGTTTTCTTGATTTTATTCACATCTTATAAAGAATTGATGAAGCTTATTATTCAATCCGAAATTTGTATGTTTGGGTTTCAAACGTAGAGACGGTGGTTGTATATATCTAGAAAAAATGGGGGAATAGGAAGTCTGTCAAATGTTTAGCAGTCAAATTTGGTAGCTACAAATAATTGTTTTCTGCCAGAGATTATGCTAAGAAGGTAATTATTGTTTAAAGGGAAATCAACCTTAAAACTGTAGATTGCAACGATTCGCTATTTGCACCAAACCAAAGAAGACATAGTGTACTTAGCCCTTAAAATACAAATCAGGAACTTCCCGTTTTACCATATTGCCTTAAATAACAATAATATTTTTAGATGCATTAAGAAAATTAAGGGTAGTACACACTCATTATTGAGATAATTACAGCACGACGTCGACGCCGATTTTGTGAAAAATTGAATTATCACTAAGTTGTATAAAAACACTTCTATTGCAATGTTAATCGATTCGATCACGACATTTACTCATGAGAAATCTACGGATAAATGTTGGCGTTACCACACAGTTACAAACATTTTGTTAAAAAGTGTTTAAATAAATTTCAAATCTCAGAAAGTACATACTACTTTCACTTACTAGCATAGGAATGTATTTAGTCGAAAATTTCTTTAAAAAAAATTTGATTGAATTGAATTATTATTTTAAATCAATACTTTTCAAGAAGAAGATTTTTCGAGTATCTTTTTCTATAAAGGGTTGGTTACTGATTTAACGTAATTAGAAAACCGAAGTTTCAAGTATATTAGAACAACAGCAGGAAATAAAATTTGAACCAAAAAGTTTACTTTTAATTACAATTTTGCTTAAAATTATTGATCTCAAAAAGTGACATTTTATAAATTTGTGAAAGTAGCATAACAATAATATTTTTTCATTAGGACAATACTTCTTTTGCGGTAGCAAAAATGACCCATGAAAATGATGCAGACTGTTCCTCTTTAATGATTCTTTGAATTGGCAAAGGAGCATTGTCGTTGTGAATATATTTACGTTTATGCTACTTTCACAAATTTGGTTTTTTAAGTTCAGTTGCTAATAATTTTAATATGCTAATTTTCTTAAGTCTTAAGATATGTCACTTTTTCCATTTTGAGGTTTAACAATTTTAATTAAAAGTAAATTTGTTGGTTCTAATTTTATTTCCTCGACTGTTTCTCTAATATACTTGAAGTTTCGGTGTTCTAACTACGTTAAATCAGTTACCAAACCTACATAGAAAAAGATATTCGAAAAATATTCTTCTCGAAAAGCTTTGATTTAAAATAATAATTCAATTCAATTAAACCTTTTTAAAGAAATTTTCGATTGGATCAACTCTTATGCTAAGAGGAGTATATATCTGCAAAAAATTCGATTTTTAATTTTCGGTGCGATTACAATAACTTGGTCTGATTAATTTTTGACATCTGAAGAATTAAGTAATTAGTTTGTTTTACATTAAATGTTTTCATACGATACCCTGATGGTCTCCGTTAAAAAACAATTTCCTAAAAATAGTGGAGACCTTAAGATAATCTATGGATCTAAGATGTAAATACTATGAAAAGACTGTTTTCAACTGGCATTATAAGACCCAAGTTATTCGTTAGATCTTATACAGTCCAATCAATCTAAAAAGATTTCTGAACGACCAGTGAATTTTCAACACTCGACAAAAAATATTGTATAATTGTAATTCCTTCATATTTCAAAAGTGACAACTTTTTACCAGTTTTGAGTTACGACGGCTTCCTGTCAAATCATCAAACTCACACTCTGTAAAGAATCTATATCTGGCACAATAACATTTTGAAGGACTTGCTTGTATTGGATTTTGGATAAACTTATTTGATGGTGGAAATTTTGCGACATTTAAAAACTTCTAAATTTTTCTTCTCATAAACATAAAAACGAGTTCAATGCTGTGCTGATAATGAAAGTTTTATTTATTATATTATGCTCCTGCAAATGCACACAATGTCTGCATTAAGGTGAACAAACTTAATATCTAAATTAATTAATAGTTTCGATCAAGTCGATAAAATAAAAGTCAGTCAGTCTGCAATTACTAGTTAAAGTCACTGATTTGTGATTGCGCAACAAATGGCAACGGGCAATGAATATTAAATGAATATAAATCGCAAATACCTTTCTCAGTTTACCACAATAAACTACCACTGTCTGGTCAAAGCATAGACGCGTTGAGTTCTAATTAAACTATTTTTGTATCAATGCGTTTAGATCAAATTCATCACCCGCAGAGACCCCAGCTGGGGTCTAATAATGACTTCAATGTAGAGATACTAATGGCGTTATTTATTTACAATTCATGTCATATTAATGCTCATTAACACTCAAAGGTTTCAAATTTAATCTAGTTTAGTGGTTCTAATAATGTTTTACTTTCCTTTTTTGCTGTTAATAGTGTAAATATAAATTAGCATGCACCTTAAGTGTACCCTCATCAGTCTGTTAATAACCGAGGCCACTTAATACACAGCCGCAGACAGACCTTCAAATAGCAATTAAATTGCAACAAATATTGCACATAAATGAAAGATTATTGGAACAATGGCTGGCAAGTAAAATGTTAATTAAATTCCATTACTATGTATTACAAAGCAAATCATATATTGGAGAAGGACAACCTTGGTGAAATTTACTGAAAGTATTATCTATTAGACGAACTAAATCAATGTTATACTCAGTCAATGAAGCATTTGAAGAGGATCTATAAATAATTCGCACGGTAGAATCAATTCTAATTGACCCCCCCCTGCCAAATGTAACAATAAGTTAAGGGGTAATGCCACTATAGAATTTTGAAAAATCAAAAAACTTTTTTGGCTTAAATTATTCCTTGGGGCCTTAAAAATAAGTTGCAATAGGTTTTAGAAATCATAAGATATTTTAGATGTATATTTAAGGTACATAAGTCAGGCCCTGTTTGACCGGTAGACCGGTAGTAGAAAATAAAATTTTCTAAATGTGAAATACTTCAATCTTTGAATGGATTCCTACCTATACGTTCCCATTCTTCACCTACAAATAGATATATATATGGGCATCCAAGTCCACATCTTTAATTATTTGACTTGAAGTCCAATGAAAAGCATATTGTACGATGTGACATAGTTTTTAACCAACTTCCCAAAAACTAGAAGGTTCTAACATCTTTTGCTAAACGCGTAGATCGATTTGCATGATTTTTTTGTATAAATATGCTCCCCCATTGCTATGATGGGGATAAATTTTGACCTAGAGTGGATGGGAACGCGTGAACCGATTTGGATAATTCTTTTCTTGCCAATGCTGGCATCAAAAAAATTTGGTGAAGGTGAGGGGAGGGGTATTCTTACTTTGTAACGCGTGGATTTAGATGATTCTGCTTTTTATGTATATGTTTGTATGTAATATGTTCTCCATTGGTTTCATGTTACAAATTTTGAGGCGGGTAGGGTGGAAGAGGAGGCGGAAACAACTTTGTAACGGGTTGACCGATTCGGACAATTGCGTTTTATTATATAGAGTATGCTACTTTTAGAAAAAATTTGGACCTTGGGTGGGGTGGGTGGAGATAGGCTAACTTCTTAAGGAGTGATTTGTGTAATTCTGCTTCCTTTCTATAGTGCACAGCCTCTGCAACTGTTGAAATTGCTTTACACGCATGAGTTTTTCGATCAGCATATTTGAAGAGACTGAAAGTGAGAAATAAAATAGTTTAAAAGTATAGTATAGTAAAAAAAAGTTTAAATCGACTTCACAAAACACGATAAAAAGTATAAAATAATATTTAATTTTACATCTATTACATTTTGAAGTCGGTGAAAATTAAACAATCACAATTGCATATACTATATAAAGCTAACTAAACATCGCTAACATAAAGTAGACGCTTTAAAAGAAGATAGAACAAATTAGTTCTAGAAATATTGCAAGTTGTAATATATTCTACAGTGAGCCTAACATACCCGCAGAAAAGAGTTTGGTAATATATGGACTGCTGAATTCCCAAACTTGGGGGTGACTTTGAAATTTCTAATGGCAACCCCCATTTTGTATCCCGGATTATGATTTTCCGAGGAAAAATATCCAACTTTTGTGTGAAACGTTTTTTTATCCGAAACCTTCCTGACTCCAAAAATGCCGGTAAAAAACTTTTCTTCACAAAATCTCAGAAATATCTAGCTTAGAAAGTCGTTAAATATTAAAAATTGATCTTTTTATTAATGATGGAATGAATGAGGAATGATGAATGAGGACAGAACCCTTGATTTCGCGTACTCATTTGATTCTGTAATGAATTCACGTGGAAATGCTACAGAAGTCCTCGGTTAGGTCAGAGCAAATCGTGTTCCGATTAATCAATCCAAAACTCAATGCTGTTTATGTCCCTTAAAAAACGCCCAGTTTACGCCCAACCCATTTCCGTCGACGGAGTGAATATACCCAATTCGCCCTCCCTAGACATCTTGGGTATTGAGATAAATGTTTGGGGTTTCTACAGAAACGTAAGAAATATTTCACCCCACCGGACTTAGCGCTAATGTACAAGTCCCACATTAGGTCTATACTTGAATATAATTCTCATATTTGGGCAGGTGCCGGACACGCCTTATTGTCCGCGTTAGAGAAAAACCACCGTAAGGCTATTAAACTTATTGGCGATTCCTCAGTCTCTGAGGGCCTTGACTCTCTGGAGCATCGAAGGAATGTCAGTTGTCGCTCACTTTTCTATCGCTATTTCCCTGACCATTGTCCTAAAGAAATTGCTCGCCTGATTCCTTGTACAGACATGACAACGCGCGATACAAGAGCTACAAGTCACTCCCACCCCTAAACTCTTCAGGTCAAATTCGGACGTACCGTCAAATGTCGGAATTTTTTTTAAGCAGAACAACACGAATGTGACACAGTTAACCATCTTCTGTTTTTCCCTCGTCATATGAGCCGGAAACTTTCAAACGGAGCGTACATCGACACCTCCTTCACTCAACATTCTAACCCATTTCCCTCATCCTTAATTCCTTTCCTACCAAGGCTGTGCTTTAGTAGCCCCTGAGCTTTGGCAACATCATATATAAAAAAAATTGCACATAGAGGACTTTTGAAAACAGACATTTGAAGTCAGAGAGGTTTCGGATAAAACAATGTTTCAGACAATAGTTGGATATTTTTCCTCGAAGAATCATAATTCGCGGTAAAAAATTGGGGTTGCCATTTTGAATTTGTGCAAACGATTTCACCCTCAAAGCCAAGCAACTTTTTTCTGAAACTTTTTTTGACGAAAACCTACCTTGATAAAATATTGGCCCGTTGCCGGACTTTTGCGGTGCCCTGTATAATAATGAGCAGGGGACTAAGATGGCCACCTTGAGGTACACCAAAGGCAATATGGACATCAGAATGCTTTGCGAAGCTCTTGCTCAAGTCATTAAATATGCAGTCAGCCTGCGTACGAGGTGCAATTGCCAAAATCACAACTGTTAGAAAAAAGAAAAAAAAATCGTACAAGTTGGCCGACTATTCTTAAAACCATATTGGAAAGAGTAGAAAACAATTTCCTAGTAAAAAGATGGATGTCACAAGCTCGGATCCAACAGACTTAAGCAATACAGGTTAGATTAGCAGTGGGACTGTAATTTAAAATGTAATTTATATGCAGACGAATAATCAAAGATGATTTTCCTCGAGTAGCAAAAGCGCAACAACTAGACTACAGAACGGCAAAAGATTCCATCAGGACCAGTGGAAAATCATCAGTTAAACTCAAAATCTAGTTAGTATCTGACCTTTGTCTTTGAGGCATAAAATACAAATCATAATCACTTCCTTTTCCGATTACTTCAAAAGCATTTTCTAAACAAAATACAAATTTTTAAAACGCTTCTGATTTGTTAGTAACAACTTTCCTTTCTAAAATAAACGAAATTGTTATCCACACATGCAGTAAATCTCCCAAATATTAACTGTTCGTACATTAACGACGCGTGTGTCGAGCTAAATGAGTTTTGCCAAATAGTTTAGCCAGTTATTAGTCAGCCTAGCCTAAGTTTAGGCCGGCACCGGCTATCTATTTTTCAAAGTACATACATATACCCTTCGCACAACCCATACAAGAGTAGAGTAAAATATTCAAATTGTTAATACAGTAAGGGTAAAGAATACCATTATTACCCAGATAAATTGGGCGCAATCCATTTGTATTAATATAAATTAAAATAACTTGAGACTTTGAAGCATTTAACTTTAATTTATTTTTCGTCGATCAGTTCAAGATTCTGACCTACATCAGCATTTACTTTGGAAATCCCAAGACAACTTTCTGGTACCTGTCCGCTAGGTAACAATATATGAATTTCGTTGCTGGACTGCAAAAATTAAATTAAGTTTTAAATTTATTGCACAAACTTACACTGTCAAAGACTTTGCTGAAGTCAAGATGTATCAATAGAGAAACTTACATCTCATACAGCCAGTAAGATAGAAAAGAGATGCCATTGTACTGTGACAACTGCGATACCCAGACTGATATTCATAAAATATTGAATAAATATAATTCCTCGTATATTATTAAACGTGTGAGATTATAAGCTTCTACAAAATAGTAGTTAAATATTGTAAGAAGTCTCTGATCGTTTTTGGAAACCACGAAACCGTTTAGTTGTTTTCTTACGAGGTCGTCTATAATTTTAAAGTAAAAACTCAATTTTGTGAGTTTCCCAAAGCCTGTAAGTATAATTTCTCTCTCACATTAATTCTTTAATAATATTATTCATCCGAGGTACACTCTCACAAATTTTCTTAGATTTCAAGGGAGCAGATGAACTACCCTCTGCATCTCCAACCAAAACAGCTTCTAAATGAGTGTACCAAATTTTTTCACTTAATCTACCATATGGATAAATATCTAATCGGCAAACGTCTTTACCCTGTAATAAATTCTGACTCTGCAAATTAATTAATTTCTAATTTGTGCGCAATATCAGAGTTGTGATTTCATCTATTTCTTTTGCACCCAACCGAACAGGCCAACGCAACAATTCTTATTTTTATGCTATTTTGAAGTACAGATTTCTACACGCTTCTTTCATAAAACTTATTTCTCAAATCGGTAACTCTTGCAATCAGATCATTGAATAATTACGCACGCCTACGCACTTAACCTTCAATTATTACGAAAAAAATTTATTATTGTGTATATACTAAAAACCTGTAGAAATAATAAGCACCTCCGGTCATCAACAAATATAGATGTTGATTTGAAGGAGGCCTGAGATTAAAGTAAGAAACCGTAAGAAACATCAAATTTATAAATTTTTTAATAATTTAAAATTAGAATTGTAATATATAGTGACGTAACTACCGCGCTTACCACCTTTGCGACTAATTGTAAGTATTTATTATTCAAATTTAGTATCTTTCTAGTTTCTGTAACCCCTTGTGGGGGCATGGGACGGAGAAAATCTTCACCTGATTCGAAACAACGATTGCAAGTGAATCTACAATTTTAAGTGGATTCCGAACCCCTGACATTTCCTCTGCGACCCCCATGGCCTATTTATAGTAATATGTTATAAGCAAAAATAAGCCATGGGTTGCCATCGGTGGGTTTCGAACCTGGGACCACCGGATTGTTAGGCCGACACGCTATCACTTATTCTACCGACGAGTTCTTCAAATTGAATATATTACCTATACATTAAAACTATAATACTAAACTTCAGATACACGTAAATTTTCTGGTTTCCCACTAAGGTGCGTTAATATATTATATCACCAAAAGTTTCACTTCATTTGGAAGCCAAACTTACGATATCGCTCATCTTCCGCTTTTGTTTGGTTTTCTGCGCTTATTACAAGGTAGCGCCATTGACGCTATATCTTCAAGATCGTGATAAAAACATAAAATTCATTGAGGAAGTATCCACTATTGACGCACGATAAAGATCTAAACTAGTCATTCAATTGCATTCTGATACTGACACAACGTGATCTTGACGTGCTTGTATTGTACATCGGTACCAGCATAATTCAAAGGAAACCACTGAATCGCAACTAATAAGAGTGCTATCGTGTTGCTCGGTGCCAACAAAAGTCGGACGTACCCACTTAATCTTTGGATTCATGAAGAAAGTTCCAAGTGAAAGTAATGTCTTGGAACAGACTTGAAGATTTCGTTTGACTGTTTGTTGGCTTACCTGATCTTTTATTCACAACACAACGTATGCAAGCAGTACCGATAGATGACCCTCGTGCATGTACGGATGCATGACATGCTCACGTAAAACGAAATTACTTCATAGCCCCATTTCCTTTTCGTAAATGGTTAGTTTGCAGGAATGTGATTCAAGAGGCGCTACATCAACAATTATTGTAGTTCATTGAAACAAATGTAGTAATTGCAGGTATGTCGGTATTGCTGCTCTAATTATGTTGTACAAGATTTCGAGGTATTGATTAAGTATGAAATATCTTTGAAGAAAAATAATTTCGAAGTATTATATAGATTTGTAGGATAATACACTTACCCTATTTAATTTACTCTTCTTGAACTTGCAAAGTTCATTAACAAACGAGAAACTTTCTTCAGGAAATTTACAACTGTATTTTTAAAATAACAAATAACTTAAGAGTCTTAATATTCATTGTTACCCTTTTTCATTCTTTTGAAATGTAGTAATAAAACTCGGCCATAAGTTTCATTTAAGGGGAAAGCCACTGTGACGAAATGAAAACTTTTACTTTTTTACAAATTTTTTGCAAATTGAATATACAATTTATTAAAAAGCGGGTAAGGGGTATATTATTGAGCATACTTTGAACTATTTTGAACAAATTTTCAATAAAAAATATTAAAAATTTACACATATATCATCACCGATGTGATGGTATGAAAAATAATACCACCAGAAAAATAAATAAATAAAAATAAAAAATAAAAAATACTACAAAGAAAAAATCAAGACAAATTGTTCACAATTCGAGTAGAGAAAGAAATATTGAAATTTCTTTAAGCGGTCGGCGTTTCTGATTAAGAAAAGATTTTTTTTATGAAATTTCACTCGAGTCATGTGTGATTTCGTACATATTTTGTGCATTTTCAAAATATTTGATAAAAAATACTAAAAAATAAAATAATACCTCCCACATCGTACTGAGAAAAAATAAATAAATTTGTTTAATATCAATAGGAATGTAGCTTTTGTTGTGCATAGCCGTTTGTTCGGCTTCTTGTTGTGAGAAAATGGCGGTGGTTTAATTTTTTTCTAATTTTTAAGAAGGGTTTTTAAGTGTTCTCTGACTTTAAGTGATCTTATAAAATTGTGATTATCAAACCGGCTGATTTCACGGACGACGACGGATGGACAGGTGAAGCTAAATAAAAGTTTGTAAAAAACGAATTTGCAATATTTTTTCACAAAGAATGAGATTTTGACACACTTCCCGATATTCGATTCAACTGAAATTTTTCATACGTATGGAGATTCGATAGCAATGCAATATGGTATTTTTTAGAACAATATTCTAAAATCAATATGGCGGACGCCCAAAATGGCGGATTGCCCGTCTCTTTACCTGAACCTTCATAAAAGGAGATTACTTCCTATAAATGTTCTTTTTTTTTAATTCTTGCCTGAATTTTCATATCTCGAAGTAAATTTCCAGAATCGCCTTCGTAACGCGTAGACCGATTCAGATGATTCCTTTTCTTCTGTATAGAGTATATTTCCCCATTGCTATAATGAGAAAAATTAGTCATATGGTGTGGGCCAAGGAAGGGAACCTAACTATGTAATGCGTGGACCAATATTGATAATTCTTATTTTATTGAATGCAGTGCTTCCCTATTGATGTCATGTGAAAAATTTTGAGGTTGGGCCGGGTTGGGGTGAGGGATGAAACCTAGCATATTACACTAGCGGAACCATAATCAAAAATGTTACACCTAGGGTGGGATTTGGAGAAACGTATAGATTAACTTCGGAACGCATGGACCGATTTGGATTCGATTTTCGTTGTAGAAAGTAAGTAAGTTGCAACTATGAGAAAAACTTTGTCACTAGGGGGCATGGGACGGGGGTTGAGGGAATGGTGAAGTTTATCCTTTGGATTATACGTTCATTGTTCTATTCAGTATCTTGCTCAATATGCGTCATGAGAAAAATTTTAGTCTTAAGGTGGTGGTTGAAGGAGGGGCGAAACCTAGCTTCGTAACACGTCGACCAATTTTGATGATTTTGACTCTAGTGTATTCATCAATCCTTACGAAAAGTTAAATATTAGTGTTACTAAAAATATAGACAATTTATAACGCAGGGAAAACAAATTAAAAAAAGCCAAGACCGAACGAAGCTCGGTCAGCTAGGTACTATCAGTAAATCTTACAACCTGAAAATCAGAGATACGGAAATTTCTAAAGTGTAATTATTAAGATGCGCTCGAATGACGTTCAGAAATCAAGGCTTTAAAATTAAGTGGAAATACAACAAATATTAGCCATCCGCCTCTAAGTCGAGAACTCAAATTTGTCACTTTTATAGACGAACCCGGACAAAATAAAAAAAACACAAAACTAAAGGGAGAGTGAACTAGCATAAGAGACAAAGACGGCGTCAGTTCTAGCTGAGAAATTATCAAAAATTATTGAAATCTGCCTTAAAATAATCAAACAAAAAGTCCTTAGCTTCTTCAAATGGGTAACAGTTTTCTTTAGTTCTCGCAACCCTTTGTGTGGAATGGTACTGGAAAAGAAGTTCACCCAACTCGACCACAACGACTGTAAGTTGACATAGTTCTGCAACCCTACTTCTGTTATCAACATGCCACTATGAGTCTCCATGGTTGGAGTTCGCACTTGAGACCATTATGGAAAGCTCACTCGTTATCTCTTACTCCACCGACCAACGAAGATCGTCGTAGAATCATGCCGTTCACTGCTCCCAAAATACAAGGAAAAATGAAAACTAACTGAGTTGTGCTTAGAGTTAACAAGTAGCCGCAAGTGCTTGGGATCCGCTAGTATTACTAAAGCAGGTGATTTTGTAATTCAGTACATAGTCAGTGTGGCTCCTAGAGCAGAACCTCTTGTAGACCTTGTAGGATTTTATCTATCAGAAAAGATAGCCAACTTTTTTTCGAGTCTTGTTCTTGTTTCATATCTTTGGAAGAACAAGCTTTTCTATCTCAAATCAAGACTTTTGTATACCGAGATTGTCTCAAGTGTTTTCTCAAACGAGCCTGTACTCATTGGGGAATTTTCACAAAATAATACCAAAATACTATGTATATTACACCGCAAACGACACGACCGAACTAGAAAGCTGGAGCATAATGAGTACTAACAAATTAAATAATAATGGTAATATTTAGAGCCGATGATCCACACAATAATACCGTACACAGTCCGATCTCGGTCTGGTAAAGTCTAATCATGTTCATATTATACAATTCGAGCGGAACTTGACTTCAACGGATAGTATGGATGCACCCATTCATTTTTTGCTTGATAATATTTTACAAGACCAAGATCGGACTGAGAACGAACTGTGAACGGCATTATAGTGTGGATCGGCCCTTAAGGGATCATTCTGGTTTAGGCGGCCAAACAAAAGGATCTTTTCATAAAAATTTTTTTGGAAGAAATTGTTATAAGTAATTATAAATAGTTTATTTGGGTCAACTAATACACTCTTAAAGTACATAGAAAAATTTATTTTTATTTTTTTTTTTCACTCTTTTTATACTTCCAAATGGCGGCTGAAGGTAATTCCGTGAAAAAAAGTTCTCTGGCGGCGATATCTCGATAATGGCTCATCTAAAATAAAAAAATCAAATTTGTTTACATGCAGTATGCGTGCAGCTCTAGCCCGAACTATGGATATTAATTTTTATCAATTATTAAAAAAATGGCGGACATTTAAAATAAAATTTCAAAAATTCGATAGTAGTTCAGGCTAAAATTTCATAAAGATCGGTTCAGTGGTTTCGGAGAAATCACCGCCGCCGATTGTAAAAACATAGTTTTGAGAAAAACGCGTTTAAAGTTTTTTTAAGCGCACTCATCTAGTAGAAGATCGGAAAATAATATAGTTCGACTGCTCCGATCATTTTAATTTTTCAACACAATACTTTTAGATATATATACTTTTGAAAAATGCAAAAAAAATCGATTTTTTGAAAATTATAAACCAGAATGATCCCTTAAGGAGCCATCTGAGGGCTGCTGCAATAGCCCAGGGTGTAGCACAAAACGTCAATTGATTATTATTAACGACAGAACATATAATTCCACGGAGTAAGCCTCAATTTATGTTTTACCTTAAATAATTTTCCTCCTCAAATCTTTGAGTTTTTCTCCGTGTAATAAAAGTATTATTTCCGTGTTCTATTAGGTAAATAAAGTGCTAGAAATTTAACACTTGGTAGCTATCACTAAATATGCTTGTACGAGTATTAAAATATAGTTATGAGTTTTAAACTAAGGGTATTTCTTTTGATTTTCACTTTAAAATATAATGTAAATCTGTAGGTAATTAAATTAATAAGGTCAACGATTACACGCTTAACAAATTAGGAAAAAACCAAATTTGTTGTGCATTTAGGACCACAAAAAAAAACAAAACTCGTTAAAGCTGTTAATTATTTATTGACTAAATTAAGGTTGATCTTTTATTATTATTAAATAGTAGGTTTAATAAAACTTTCAACTAATCAGAATTATAAAAGTAACAACGATACAAGCGAATTATTAATACAATAATATAATAATATTTTATTCTCTTTCTTACAGGAACTCGACATTCTTTCACTAGATGAGGACGGTAGACTAAGTGAAAGAAGTAAAAGGACGATAGGAATTCTTCGGGAATTGTTCCCAGAGCTAACGAAGGTAAAACTTTAATTGAATTTGGCCGTCATACAAACAACTTCACATTTCAACTACTTTCTGACATGAATGTTAAACAGCATTACAGCGCTTGTCTAGAAAATCAAATTAATATCAAACTCTTACCTCAATCGCTGTGCAATCGAAACGGTTAGGATAAAAAACGTTAACAAAAAACACTTGGCACCCATAACATGCGTAGCATACTGAAATACTTCGCCAGATGAAATACTTGGAAGCTAAATTGAAGTGCGCCATAAAAACACTCATTACAATTGAGGTTATCGTTATTACTGGCCCACTTTAAATCTGCAATCCTTAGTCAAATTTACCATAAAAATTGCACGTTTGTTTGCAATCAATCAAATTCTGAGAAAAATTCATATTTTTATGATTGGAACATAACAAATCAGAGTAAAAAAATAAACAACAAATGACATTTTCTATGTATGTATCTTTAAAATTATTAAAATTTAAAATGAGAACTAATTCTTGCGACTACATATTTTGTCACATTTAAAATAATATGTATTGACAAAATTGAAAATAATAATACGTCACCATACAATAACAGCTCATATTCAGAATATTAAATATTAAGGACAGTGTGGAAAGGTTTACAACAGGAAATGAAACAGATTAAAATATAATTAAAGAAACTCAATGTTTCTTCTATGCGTTACGCATAATCAAATACATTAGAAAATTAATTACTCAATTGACTACAACTGCAAGTAATATTAATTGGGTACCAAAAAGCTCAATTAGTAGTAATTAAAATTTCAAGGATACGATTACTTGTAATTGATAATTCAAATTTATCGAAATTCAATTATATCATATTTAAAAATATTAATTGAACTAAAAGAAATTATTAATTACGATTTGTAGTAACGATTAACTTTTGTAAATATTTAATTACATATTCAATTACAAAATTAATTAATATTTCTAATATAGAACCTTTACGTTTTTGCCAAAACGTAAATACAATTTAAAAAAATTAAAAAACCTTTGATTGCTGCATATTTTTTTGGGCAAAGACAACACATCTTCGGGTGCCGTCGAAAAATAAGTTTTAGTACCTACTCTAAATTGAATTAATTTTTTAATTGAATGTCTACAAAAGAAAAGTATTATTAATTTGTCTACAATTACTTTTTATGAAATAATTGAATTGAAAATAATTCAAATTTTCATTATTTATTGAGTTTTGTTCATTCCTATTTACAATAATTTTTAAATGTTATTAAAGTTGTTTGTGATTGCTTCGCTCAAGTCTTCTTCTTACCACATTAGCATCATTTACGTTTAAATAATATTACTCTGCACGCCCCAAAAATTGTGTATGCCTTTATTTCCTCGTCCACGCAAGTTGAATTGTCTTTGGACTCCTAATAAAGGCATGTTTCCGCTTATCTATAATAAGCTTTTCATTCCACAAAAATACCAAATATAAAATACAAAAGACTATCGATTTTTTGAACAAAACGTGTTTTAATACTCAGTGGCAGTTTCTAAAGAAGCTTCGCTCACACAAAACCAATGAATACAAGTGATGTAGTGCTCCGTCTCTCTTGGAGGCAACTAATGATATCAGAGCTACCCCAATTTATTCGGCAGACACACTAACGTATTGTTATATAACTGTGTTATTTGGCCCTCATGGACACTCTAATATGCGAATACACCAACATTATTGGCACAAACAGGAAATGCTCCTCAAGTTTACTGCTGGGGAGCATATTCAGTAATGAAATATCATTCAAACACAACCACTACCCCGCAGAAACTCCTCCTTCAGAGAGTCCTATGAGTCAATAAGATTGCATTTAGGTTTGATATCTCTAAGCCTTACTTACTGGCTGGTGTTTGGTTTCGTTACTCTTTTTTCAACCGCGCTGGCCGCTCAACCGGAGATTTACTATCTCCTCTAACAGAGCGTTTAAACTTTTAGCAGTTGGTCTACACCCTCACTTCTGTAAGTTTTTATATAATTTTCTGTCAGATTGTTCAATCCGTGTATTAAAAGAGTTACATCTGATCGCTATGACTTAAATACCGGTGTACCTCAAGGTTCAGTTCTTTGACCTACAACTTTTCTTCTTTGTTATAACGATCTTTTATCTCCTACTCTCAATTATATTCATAGTTTTGCTGACGACAGCACCCTTGATTTCGCGTACTCTTTTGATTCTGTAATAAATTTTCGTGGGAACCCCACCACCGAACCCGATTCCCTTACCTTTAATTCCTGAATTAAATGAATTCTCTGGACTTTGGTTTTATTATAACGAAAGCCAACTCTAACCCAATTAAAATTACATTTTAAAAACGCTCCTACAGAAGACGTTAAAACAAAGATTTATAGTTCCCGTCGTGTTGAATGTATTGACAAACAACAACAAATATTTTTGAAGCCGTTTTCCAGCTTCGCAAAATTTAGCAGCCCTATTCTCCAATATAATTTTCTCTCATTCTCCAACAGCAGATGAAATTTAACGTCTTGAAGCTTTTGAAGCTATTAACAAAACTTGCACCAATTTGCACAGGTGCGTTTCTGGCATGACGAAATGACATCGTTTAGTTGGCAAAGTAAAAGTATGTTATGTGTTAGGTTGAAGAACTGCGGTTGGCAATAAATCCATCGAAGCTGGTTAGATACATAACTACTACTTACTACTGTTTCTATATCTTTACCGCCCCAAAATGAAGCCCACACTTTTATCGAAAACTATCCGACTAAATCAAAACATACAAATTTTCACTTTTACTATCTTCCTCCGCAAAAGATTTGTCGTGTGATTAATGTCTACAAGACGCAGTAAATAAGTTCCACGCTATGTCTCAAGTTAAAATCTGGTTAACTGATGTGACCGTTACCAAATTTATATGAAATGACGTTTATATAAACAAAATAATTTTATTGTCTGTTATGATGTTGTTAACAGGAAGTTGTAAGAAAAATGTGCAAGGTGGTTGAGCGAGAAAGGTGAATAGACTTTCTTAAAACCACCATGAGATTTGCTCTTCGATATTTTTCGTTTCGAAGACTAAAATCCACTGGTATCGCCATAATTGATGGACGTGTATTTAAAAGAAGAACCGGCAGTTGTCAATTGCTTTCATTTCATTCAGCATACTAAAAATATACTTATCTATCTGTTTGTTAGCATATCATCAGTTTGTCCAAAATTGTGGAAATAGTGTGACATAGAGAGGTACACCAACTTTTGATAAGGTCGAAAACATATTATTTTCCTTATTCTTTCGGTACCTTAAATTAGAAAATATTTTGTAGGTCGATATTATTCATTGAACTACTAAATTCTTAGTCAGCTCCACCTTTAGTTTTCTAGCTCAATTCAAAAAAAGGACTTAATTGTGACTAAATTCGACTGTTTATTCTCACAATATGTTTGCATTCTGTTGTTTTTTATACGAATTAATCTGATCAAATCGCTTATAACAAATATTAAATAGAAGAAAAGCGCTCTATTTTCCCTGTTGAACCGTGAACGAACGCATAGCGAACAAATGTGCACGCTCCCGATACGGGCCCAACAATTTTAAAATACGCCCGCCACATGGGTATGCACGCTCCCGCTACAGACACAAAAATCTAAAAGTACGCTCGCCATAAATGCATGCTTCTTTTACTGCGGTCCGGCTTTTACGAATTTTAGACTGGCGACTCACTGCGTGGGTTATGTAAAATTTCACCCGCCTAGACGCAAGTTCACCGTGTGGATCACCGGCCACCTGATATTAAAAATTTTCCAAATAACCTATGACTCACAAGGTAACAAACATAATGATAACAATCGCCTGAAATTTGTTATTCTTCTTCTTATATATTTTCCAGTTTCAGTTATAATCTTTATTAACCCGAGTAAAAATTAGACTCAACGAGATACCTTCAGAGATAGTTTAATTATTTCAGACGTTGGTCTCTAATGACTTAATCTACGAAAATTATTTTGTAGTTTTCATTCTAAATTTTAGTCTAGAAAAAGTGTGAGCATACCGTGCTTGGTTTGAACTATTTCGTCCGTCATTTATTGATACGTGCCAACAGCGGGCTAGCATTTGGAAAAGTATAATTTTTACTCAGGTGTACCAGACCTTATTTCAGTATCATTCAGGCGTTTTGACCCTGTGTGTGCCTGTTTCAAGCTAGGAATGGGTGAATCCTATTTTCATTCAGATTCTTGAAATTTTCGAAATAGAACAATGCAATTAGAACATTTTGTTTTTAATAACCTGAGCTACTAATCCTTTCCTCGATAAAAAAAACTGGCATGTATCAAATCCGTAGTTAACCAATAGTAAGGCAGATAGTATGCTACTAATAGGTTAATGCGTGAAGTATTTTTTCAGCCTTCATATCGCATGCTAAAGTAGGAAACCACTACTAATTTCAATGCAATTCAGATCTAAGTCTAATGCAAGACCCCATTGCGGGGAAGTGGATGAAGATTTCTGCCTTTTTACCATCCATTATTTGTTATCAATTATTTCTTCTACCTATTTAATGTAAACAGTTGAGCATAACTTTTGTGACATGCAATTATTAAATTCATTAAAAAAGTAATGCAGGAAGTATCCATCATCAATACTCCAGAAATGATAAAATAAAAATACATTTAGTGGGACAAGTAAAGCATAAAGTAAAAGAATGATTATATCAATTCTATACATTTCGCACGGCTACTTCTTAAATTAGTTGACCATTGCTGTTTCCTACGCGGCTGTTCATAGCTATTAGCATTTCTAACTATAACATGTGAGTTAATCTGTTAATCTAATGACTTACAATAACAAAATAGAACTGTAATTTTTCCGATGACAAATTTCTTGGTTATTTTTCTTGTATATATTATAGGAACCGTATAATTACTATCTACATTACTCTTATGTTACAGTGTAATTCATAACCATTTCCAACAATTTCATTAAAGAAAGTATTGATGACGCAAATAAATATTTGGGTGCTCATCATATACAAATTGCAAATACCACATAAATTTATATAAGCCTAATATAAAAGTCCTCGGCGTGACAAAGAAAACATTATATTCATTTTTTTCACATAGTTTCCTTTCAGCTCAGCAGATTTATTTACAAGATACTCTAACGTTTTTATATTCTCTGTGTAATATCATTTCTTTACGCCTTTTATTAGACTTGAGGAGGTGCAAATCTTCTAAAAACCTTAGTGGCCCGTACATCGGTGCATGGGAGATTTTTACAAACTAAAATAACCTTGATCGCCGAAGTCGACCTATATTGCATTCCTTTTCAGCCCTTACCTTAGTTAAGACAACTTTCGTCGTCCAAAACAGTTAAGAAACCCTCTGCTAGGTTAGGTTAGGTTAAAGTGGTGGACTCGAAAGCCTCGCGCAGACCGCACCAGGACCCTAGCGTTACCACGTTTGGGTGTCCCATATCCTAGGGATGTTGTACTGCAATCGTCGAGACGCTGGCTTTGCTTAAATTAAATTTACCCATTTCCTTTGCGAAGTTCAGAATTCTCCCAATGTTGCGCTTAGAAGCCTCTTCAAGATCCTTGAGGAAGCACAGGGCGATGACACAGTAAATATTCTATTGTCTCTTTTCTGTACAGGTCGATGTTAAAAACTCTGATTCTGTATGCATGCACACCTGTGGACAGTGTAGACTCTTTCCAGAGTCCTGCATTGAGTCCTAGCTAGGCCTAGCTAGTCTTAGTAACCTGTCAAATTCTCATTAAAGTGTAAAGTTTTGCTAGTTAACCAAAATAGACAGACCTCCACTTACTTTTTATGGCAAAAACTTGAGTTGTACGCTTTCGCAATTTCTTTGAGTGAAACCAGATTTTTCATAGATCGGAAACCAAAAACGTAAGTTACACACTAAACTAGATGCAGAAATTCCTACATAATTAAAACGGGTAATACGCGTTTTCTGGAATGCGAATATGTACTTGTATGTACATCGTAAACTTCCTTAGAGAAAAATTGCTTAAAGAAAATTTGTAAGTGGAGTAAGACAAACGGAAAAAATCAAAAAATCAATTGTTATGGAATGTCTTACGGTCTAACTTAGCGCGTGTAATTTTAATTTTGGGAGGACAATTCTTTCAGTCGTAAGACTCTCTGCTTCTTATAATAAATAGCAACGAAATAGTCAACTTTTGTTATCCATTATTATGTTGCTTTAAACAAACTTTCCATGTAATAACTTCATGAAATCACCTGAGAATAATCAGCGGGGTCATTAGGACTCTATCGTCATTCATCATCAACCGCCGCGTGCTGACGACTTCATACACTTGGCGGTTTTTTTTCATGCTCGCAAAGGTTGCTTACAGTAGTCTTAACCGCATTTACCCACAGAATCGCGACAATTTCGATTTAGACAGTTGTCTCAATTTTTGTGTCATACACAGCAATAACGCCATGTTTTACTTTGAGGAAATCGAAAGTTGTTAAACCTGTTCTATTAATTTCGAACTGGAGGCCGGAGATCCGATTTTTTACATAAACATTTTTTCTCGAGCAAAATAAATTTTTATCACTTGCACCTTTACCTGGGTATTGAGGTCAGATCACTAATCGCTTCACGGAATCCCAACTACCACTATGGCGCACTCTTGGAAATCATATAACAAAAGTAGTTCTCATATTTTAAGGGCTAGGTTTTACATTCATATTTTCTACATTCGTTTATTTCAGAGATTCCGAAGAAATGGAACATTTACAAGCAGAGTTAACATCTGCCTACTTCACATTTACTTTAGTATACTTTTTGCGGTTCGAATTATGGATATGTTCATGCTTTATATGTAAAGGAATTCAGTTGGTGTTTTATGAGGTTTCAAACTCTTGCCGACACCGTACTTTCTTCATTTTCTCTATCAATTTAAGGCATTTCTATCAAAAAGGTTGATATATATCACAAAGTGTTGTCGTGCAAAATCTATGAACATACATATGATGGATTATATAATATTTTACTAACCCGACTGGTTTCTCTCATTTTGTCATTATTCACAGTGTCTCATACGTTTTCTTTTTCGTGCTTTAAGTTTCATCATTACATACAGTCTCCTGTTGCTCAAAACTTTTTCAGAACCATCTTCAAAAATTATATAAAGGTGCAACACTCTTTGAAGGCACTGTTCTTTTATACCTGTACTAATGTGCTGTCATCTAAAACGCTGGCTACTTTCTTACCAAGAAAATCTTGGATATTTCAATAAATCTGAAAATGACAAAATGAACTATTTGGTTAGATTTTCTTCTGTAAAATTTTCAACATAACAGTAGTAAAATTTTGAAATTTTTTAGGGATTTTAAGGGGTATTTTTAATAATTTATTTTTGCGAAAAGAAAATTTTATATTATCAATTTGTTAAGTAAAATTATGGTATGAAAAAAAAATTGTTTTCTGAAATCTACAAAAATTCAATCGATATCCCAAATTACATAAATTACATATTGAATCAAAATAATTCGTTTGCTTTTCACCTATTTTAATGTTTTCTTTGACCATGCTTCGCTGGTTTTGTGTTATATCCTCAATGAAGACCGACTTCAAATCCTCTTTTTCTGTCTTTTTTCCTCATAAATGCTCTATGGTGTTAAGATCTAGTGACTGGGGTGGCAAATGTTTTTCTTGGCTCCTATCAAGAAGTCATCACAAAATCAATTCGAAGTATCCGAGACGTGCTACGGTTTTTCAGACACGGAATAGACAGCAGTTTCCCAGGTGAAAGTGAAAAGAAAAAAAAAAGACCCAAACAAGATCAAACTACAGGCTCTAGATCGGAATCCCCACGGCATCCAAGGAAGACGCCGAATTGGACTACCGGTGTAATAGCCGCCCTATGCCAAGGGGCTAAAAGAACCAGTAAGAGACGAAGAAGAGCGCCTTCTGTGTTAAAAGGGAAATTTTATGCTCTCATCTGAATTTCTCTAAACCCTTTGTTTGCCATCGTGGGCAAATACATTTAATTTGCTGTTCCACAAAGATTTAGTCCACTTTACGTAACATTTCGCAAATTGCTGACATTTCTGAACACATGATTGGCTAATGAAGTCTATGGAATGTTATTGGATTATACTGTCCCAATAGCTTCCTTAAGGTTTTTTGCTATCTCCGCAGATAATGTCTTTGGATTTAACTTAATTTTGGCCGTTACACTTCTTTATTTCGTTATCTCACAAGGTCTGCCAGTTAAATTACAGGGTCTGCCAATTCTTGACTTTTGTTTATCAGTGTTTTTCGTTCAAAATAATGTTTATACACAGTTTGAACAATAGTGTGAGGTATTTAAACAATTTTACCAATATCACCTTAAGAAAATCCTTCTTCTTTAAATTTTACAATTAGTTCACGCACTTCACACAAAACTTCCTTTCTTCTCGGAATCATCTCTGGATTGTCTGTTTTATTTCGCAATCTTTATCTACCGACAGCCACGACAAAGATGATTAAAATAGTTGCGAACAAAACAAAGTCAACGAAAATTTATCATTATTTAGTTTTTTTTTACGCTAGATTTTTCTGTTTTTCTTTTTTATAAAATTAATCGAGGTTTTAGTTAGCTAAATATCGTTACTTCACAGGGTGTATGTAGACTTTGTTCATCAGTTCATCATGACGTTATCCTCCGTTACCACTAAAAACAAGTATTTAGCGGTGGTGATGATCTATTCGTATTATGTATAATCGATGACCTGTACTTTAGCGGTCGCAATGCATAACATAGTAATCTGTTCCCACCTGATTACCATTTTCAAGAAAAGGCATCAAAAACTTACTAACTAATTTGTTGATAAGAGCATGTTAGTTAATCGCTTATTTTTGATAAAAAGAAAAATCCTTCGTCCCATTTAGTCCCCAAATAAATGTGCAAGAGCAGAGAAAGGTCCAAAAATACTTTTACGCAAGGCTTACAGATTTAAAAATCAGATGAAATTAAGTATTGTTTTGAGGATGCATACTTTGAAAAGGGTTCGTAGCTAAATTTATGAAGGTGCAAGATATGTAAAAACTCCAGATCGTTTTTTAACCTTACATTTACATGAAACCATTATTTCGCAAACCTATAAAGAAGTGGCGTCAATTAAAGAATCGCGGAGACGTAAGGGGCTCTTCGGAATAATTAAGACACTTATTTTCAGTCACAAATGTTCCAAGTCTTTCTTCACGTTACAATTTACCTTCACAATAATATTTAACTACACTCATATGAATTTATCTCTTAATAGTTAAAACACAACTAATCCTTCGTAAGGTAAATCACAACTAAACTGACCAGGCTGCCTTATTTATACTACTTAGCCTAATTCTAGAAACTTCAGCCACTTAGTACTAGATATTTCTTTCACCTCACTTATTTGCCACATGATTCAGTCGCCGTGATTTACTGTGGCATTTGACATGAACTTTACTCTTAGAACTGTTTGTCCCAAGCAATTTTCGCACTTAGATTCAAATACATTTTGTACGGTCGTCCTGTGATTCTTCTGATTCAGTAATCCTCTGCTTTTATCGGCCTTTGTACGTGCTGGCAACTGCTTTTCGAATTCAACCGTTTCTCCGGTCGTCCTTTGTATTTCTTTTCTTCAAGAGGCAACTAAAGTCACCCATCTCTAATTCCTTATTGTTAGCACTCTATTCACGATTGGCTTGCACACTTGCACATTCTTCTTCTAGTTGGCTGTTGTTTAGCTGAAGATCCTGAAACACCACGAAGCCACTTCTGTTGAGAACGTAGACTTTCAATGCATTCTTCTGCGTTCTTCAATGTCTGTCGTAGTTTAACAATCTCATCTTCAGCACGACAGTAAGTCTTCATTTACGTTGAGTTATCTCACTTTCTAACACATACTCGTTATTCATATGTCCAAGTCGTTCTTGTTCATTGCATTTCCAGCAGCCTCCTAACTCGCTTTCAGCCTACAACACTTTTGAAAAGTGGCCAAGGAACTTTATTCTACAATCAGCCCGCAGATGACCCCAAAACCAGTAATACTTAAGGAACTATTTTATTTCGGAGCTACATTTTTTGAATACACTTTAGCTTATATTTGTAAATGCCATCTGCACTTTTAAAACTGAACGCAAATAGTTCTAGTCATAACTTTTTGTTTGTATTTTTAAATTCCTTGTATCAAAGCATCACCTATTCATCTGGTTTCAGTGTGCTTATACTAGTATATAGCAATACGCCCCTATTTAAGAAATTCTTTTCATAAAATTCGGACTTTAACTACCTAATCTCTCTCTATTTCCCGAGCGGAAGAACAACCCCACTCGATTTAAGGCAACGACTGCAAATGGACCTATGCTTCTAGGTGGATTCTGAACCGCAGCTTATATTCTGCAACTACCAGTGGCCTTCTTAGCATGACAGCAGAATACAACCGTGGGTTGCTGCTGGTAGGTTCAAACCTGAGTCCTCTGACGTGAAAGGCCCATACGTTATCACTTACTCCGCCAACGACAACTCTGCTTGAGCATTCTCAAAAGGTTGCGTTTTATGCATTTCTGGCGATGAAATCATCCTTTATTACATAAAATATTAGTGCCATACATAAAATATTTGGCCATTGAAGAAAGGTCTATTGCTTTTTATTTATTACATAAGCATTCGTTTATTCTTTTTAGTCATTAACTTGAAAACGATTACAGAATTTCGCCTAAAATATTAGGCATAATATTATGAAAATAAGAAGTCATTTTATTGAAGAAAAACAAGTGCAAATACATTTCTTATTTCCGCTGTTAATATGTTGTGTTTGATGTTCAAAAATATTGGTTTTGGTTTGGTTTTTGAATCCGACGTTTAGGACAATGGAGCACTTCAATTTTTGCTTTATTAGGTTTTCATAGTTAACAAACTAGAAACCCCTTATTTGAGAGATATGCCCATCCGTCTGTCTGTATGTGACAGCCCTCCTGTTGTCTCATTTTTATGCCTATTGGGATTAACTTTATTATACAAACGTAAATTAATGACTCAAACACAGATATAAAGATATTTTTTATAAAAAATACCTTCTTCAAACCCTTGAACAGATCTTCATAAATTATAGTTAAGAACCATCTCGATCACGTCAGCTTTCAAACAGAAAAAACCACATCAAAATCGGTCCATACGTTTGGGAGCTACAATGCCACAGGCAGACACACAGATACACAGTTACACACGTTAAACTTATAACACCCCTTCTTTTGCGTCGGGGGTTAAAAATAGGAAAATATTCACAAATGTAGCTTTTAGGTAGTACTTTTAATAAAAGTTATAACAGGCTCTGTAGCAAAAGTACTTCCCAAAACAAATTTTAAATCCCTACGATATGGTTACACATGCTCTTGGCCGGCATTTTAATCAAGCGATATAATATTTTGTGGAAACTAAATAGTAATTTTAAAACATAAAATTTCGGTTATAAAAGTAAAATTTCCAGAACAAAATAAAAATAAATTCTTGAGTATTCAAACAAAAATGTTGTTCCTTCTGCTTCGTTTTCTTGTTTGCGCTAGTGATTACGTTAGGCTGCTTAAGGGCTCACTGGCAAAAATGAGTGTAGTAATAGTAATAATTCTACTGCTAATTCGCGAGGAGAGAAAAGTTGTTTGCAATTGTTCTGTGAACTTCAGACCTTCCAGCAATTCCAAAATAATACCTTTCGCTTTAGCTTACTAGCATTTGCAGTTTTCCGGTATTTGTTTTTGAATATTTCAAATGTACTCATTGTCACTGTCGCAATCGGCTTCAGGCTTATTTCAGTCCATATCGAGCCGGTTTTTCTGAGAGTATCTGTGACTTTTCTTAGAAAGCGATTCGATTGCAATCGATTGTAAAAATATGATATCTAGAATTGTATCCCTCTTAAAATAGGCTTTGCAGAAGCATGAACTGCTAGCTTTAGGAATATTAAATGGTAAACTTTCAAAGTATCCGGCCGGTTACAATCGAATCGTAATCATGCCCAGGAATGTTCATAGGGCTCATGCTGTTGTTCAGCTCGATATTCTAAATTATAAACGATAAAGTATCTTGTGATTATTTCAAAACGTTTCAAAAAGAAAGTGACTAAAAAAATGTGTCTGCCCAATGAACAATATCACAGATCTCATTCAATAGTTCTCTAAATAATCAAAATACTCCAGTTAATATCATCAAGCCGTAGTAAATACTCACATATATCGTCGATGCAAAAATCACTGCAATAGTTTTAGTATTTTTTAGTCCTACACAAGCTTGATTTCGTCTTCGATTGGCTCAATGAAAAGAAGAAATAATATAATGCATTTATATCAAATAAAATTGTGAACAGTATCTCTTGCACAGCTAATTCTAACATATATCTATAGCACCTTTTTCATTTTCTAAATATGAACCTTCTGGATCAGAAGCAATTCCAAAAAATTCAATTCTTCAATTCGGACTCCACGTTGTTTATGTTTTGTCACAGTCATGTTTATAAATTGGTATATGAAAAGTACTTCCATAAGTTTTTACTGTCCGATTTTGTAATTGAAATTTGAATAAAGCTTAATAGTGTAATTTGTAAGCTGAATTCTTATTCTACAGAATATATATATGTCTTACACATGACAATCTTAATAAATGAACAATAAATAAAACAACAATTATATCTCATCGTTTGTCAAAACAGAAAAAGATAATACGGAAATGGCTAAAATGGCCAGGATAACTTGAAATTTGTTAAATAATAAATATTTAATCAAAATTGTATTTTGAAAATGTTGGATTATTTGAAAACCAAATAGTGGAGTACAGTAAAATTTCAACGTTAAAACAATAAAGGCTTCTTCTAAAATGAATGGTGTAAAATTCAAGCTCATCGTTCATATGTTCAAATGGTGTTAATAAAATCCTTATTTTATATAATACTATTGGTTTTACATCAAAAAAAATGTTTGCATTAGTAGGTATATTTGTATAGAAAAATACTAAAGTTTTCCAAATCAAGTTTAGTGCTTTACAAAACTTTGTGGAAATATAATTCAGATTATCAGAAGATTTAAAGATAAAAGTAATATTAATGATAAAAACTGAAAATAAAAAATTGTACTCCTATGAAGTATTGCCAAAAAGGGTGGGATTTCCTTACATACAACTTGTACTTCTTACGTTCCTAATAATATTTATATTTTTCAGTATTAGTTAATTCTAATCCATTTGAACTACTTCCAGTAATAATAATAATTAAACTAAAAATAAAAGAGTTCGAATATAAAATTACTCACCCTTATTTTTCACAAATTTTATTATGATTTTAATCAAAGAACAAAATCAATGTAAAATCTTACAAAAATCCACAATTTTAGCAAGTTGAAGATCAAGTAAACGTGTTGGTTGGTCAAGTAATTCGTACTCTTGGACCTGCTGTACTTCGTACTGCAATTCAAGGAAATGCAAACCGAGCACAGTCTGATTTTGATGCTGATTTCGATGATGATGACGACGATGATGACACAGGATCTCGTGTTCAAATTGAATTACCATCATTTGATCCAAACGACGACGAGGACCTAAAAGATGATAATAATGTGAGTTCATCGAGTGTTTCAAACACAAATTCAACTGAAACTCCATCACTCGGAGACTCAGTTCCTGCCGAATCTAATCCTATACCTGATCAAATAGCATTGAGTACAAGGAATAATTTTGTTAACAGTGAAAACAGTTTTGCTGAAACTACAACTTCTACTCCAAACTCATCCTTATTGAACCTCACATCAGATGACTTGACAACAAATTTACCTGGATCGCCTTCATTATTAGTTAATGCAGAAGGATCAACAAATCAACCGTGTTCAATAAACAATGCGACTTCACCTTCGCAAGATGGTTGAAGTCCGTTGTAAAATCGACGATTTGTCATTTTCATTCCTCTATCTTTATTTATATCATATTTGGGGTTCATTTCTATTTATTTATAGTTTTAAAAGCGAATTAGATTATTTTCATTACTTTAAGCTTCTAAACATTAAGTTTTTGTCGAATGCACCACAAATTACTCCACATTTGGATAATTTATAAAGGTTTTGTGTTTACGTCTGAATTCTAGAAAGAATGATTTGGTAAAAGTTTTTCTAAATTGCGATGAGATTTCAAAAGCGATAGTTTGAAGCAAATAATTATATTGTTATATAAACGAATCCTGTTGCTTTACTAATTTTTTTAAAAAAGCGTCTTTTCCTCTCAGTTAGTTCTTATTATCAAACATCCCTTTCCTCAATTTACCTATCAGTTCTTCCACCTTAAAATCAATTTTAAAGCTATTATTCCCGACCCCGCAAGTGAACGCCTTAATGTTAATTGCAGCGTAAAAACTACGTTACCTAATTACTGACAAACTGTAATGCAGTGTAATGTATATTCTTTAAATATTGCCATTCTCAATGCTTTTGAACAGAATATGACATTAAGGCCCAAAGTGAAATCTACAGCAAATTATTTTCATTCCTATTTCCAAATCGGAATTGGATTCAATAGTAGTATTTATAGGGCACTAAGAAACTTCAGTTTTAGAATTCTGTTTGTCAATACTGGCGTTCACAAGAAATATTTTCCAAATCCAACTATTTCTTTGAATCCTTCTTAATTAATTAAATTAAAGAGAATTTTTAATCCAGTTAACAATCTTACATACTTAAAACTTTTCACCGTATACTCATGGCATACTCAAACCCAGATGAGCGACGTAATCAACATATTACATAAGTGTTTAATGGACGATCGTGGCAGAAGTTGACGCCCTCTGACCTACAAGGAGCTAAAGGAAGCAGCGAATTCAAAGACGATAACTCGGATCTAAGCATTATTAATAAGACCAAAGAAAATCCTTGAAATTCTCTATTCTATATGTATATATATATATATATATATATATATATATACGTATATATATATATATATATATATATATACATATGTAGACAAGTACATACGACGGTTAATTTACATCAACTCTATCGATATTACCATAACCCAAATACGACATATTCGCATTGTAGTAAGACACAACTTGAACAGTCCATGAGTATATAATCATTGCTTAGATATTATTCATATTTGCCAGCCAAATAATGACTATTCTGAATATATCCTTTCTGTTTTTGATAATTTTCCCACAATTTTTTTTCAAGAAACCAAATTTTATTTAGAATTGAACCTTTCCTAATTATCCTTAATACTCTTATTTTCCTAATTCTGCTTATTGTGATAACATATAATATTAAAATTTAATAATTTACTAAGTAACTTCCAATTTCAATGTAGTAGTACTAGAACTTTTATAGAATCAGGATGTTCTGTAGAGTAACAAATAAATCGTACATAGTAATCTCATCGCTAATATTATATTATCCTTTAACTTTCGTCTACTTCTATTACTCTGTTTGCTTCTGGCTCTAAATACTATTAAAACATAATTTCCTATCACTATAACTAAATTTTAATATAACGCTGGTTGCTTCAATCTTTTCTTTATCAAATACCTGAAAAATATTTAAAAACATGTTAGAACTGTTAAATCATTCATAATACGTAGCAACTGCAAAGTAGTTGTTTGTAGAATCTTTAGTAAATGGCTCAGCAAAATATGTCACACCAAAATTCTGCAATAAATCGTCATATCATCGTGCTCTATATAATTCAAAACATAATCTTAATTGGCACTATATCAACCAAAATTTGTGTTTAAAAGTCATTATACCAACAAATATGACTGATCATTTTAGCCATTGATCGCAGCATTATCTTTTTCTGTCTACTTTAACTCCGTATTCTGAACTGGATTCATTCCAGACAGATTCTTTTAGTCATAATCTCATATTGCAAAAATTATCATACAATGTTAAAGATATTAACAAAAATAGATCAATCACGATCACTTTGCATTTATTTTTAAACTCATTTTTTACAATAATTGGTTATTATATCATTTTTCGATGCTTTTCTTTTTTTCCTTATACAAAATAAACAAAACGCACACGCACACAAAACATTACAAATTCAAAAAACAAACAAAACACAATCACTGGCGATCAAATAGCTGAATAATGGCGACAACGCAATCGACCTAAATGCGCTGAATGAACAACTGCAAGAAACGATACGTGTTGCGAGGCAAACTGCATCGGAAAACTCTGTGACGAGTGATGCTACAAGTGATCAAGACGCTGCGGAATCAAAATCACCCGCTATCGATGAATTGACGCTGGATGCTGAAGATGATGATGGAGATGACCGCAATAAACGGTATACCTTCACTAATACCACGATCATTTGTTATAACAATTGTTCTTTTTCAGTTTCCTTCCTTTTGGTTTCGGCGGTTCGGGTCAAGCACAAGCCTCAGCAGGAGCTAGTGGAGGAGGTGGAGCCGGGGGTGCAGGGTCAGGAAATTTCTTATTTGACATCATTCGTGTGAGTAAATTTTAAAAAATACATTTTTCAAAAAAGGATGTTATACCCTTCAAACTTATAAATTACCTTATCTTACTAACTTTGAGAAAACAGACAGATATACACCTACACACAGAAAATATATACACACTTTCGTCATACACGCGCACTTCTTACATTTTGCGTACACACAACTAAGCTTTCAAATACACAAAAACTTTTTCTTAAAAACTAACCCAAACTTAAAATAATTTTTTTCGTTACAATTCTTTTAAAAAAAAAAGAAAAAATTTAAATAAGAAAAAACAATCAGCGTACAGCTGATCGTGCTGCACGAGCTGCTGGAACTGTATATCGTGTTGTAGCTGGAACTGAAACGCTTGATCTCAACGAAACAGGTTCACAGAAGTTTATGACAACGACCAAGACTCACCAACAAGGACAATTCAGTAAATTTATTGACCGGACTGCAAGGACTATAAACAATGGGGTAACGAACTAATCAATCAATGAGAAAAATAATATTTATTTTATTAGAATGCGTAGAATTTACGGATCAGTTATTTATGTATTATAGTTTTGTTACCTTTTCTGTAACTAAAAGCACGTTAAAAATTTGTATGGGTTCGAGGACAAAACTCTCTGTACTTGTATTTATATTTTCACTTATACTTAGTTCTATATATAGGGACATTTAGTGATAGGCCCTAGAGGTCATCTCACGTTGTGATGATGAAGGCGAAGAGAAATTTGAAACAACAAATTTAGGACTGATGAATAGTATTTAACAGTATTTATTACTGAGCTAGGTTAAGTTAGGTTAAAGTGGTAGCCTATCCAGGGGAAGGCACTATTAGGCCATAATCGTCCATTGTGATACCACAAGTCGAACTAGGTCGATGACATCAGTACATCCTAGAACCTGGAACCGAGAACTGAACAGTTACAAAGGACGTGAGAGATGGTTTCCTGTCAGCAGGTATGCCTATGACCCAAAATGACAGCCACGGCAATGCTAATAATATTTCGCTTGAGCAAGATTAGCTCTCTTGACCGCTTTAGGCCAGGTGAGGAGACAAATGTGTTCTTTTTCCTATCGATTCTTGTAGAGTGGTGCCTTTTTTCGCGAAAGCTCACGAGATTTACAGTTGCTCAGATTGTCATTATGCCCCGGTACCACTGCCTACTCTAAATACAAGCCCGGAAGCTGGCACGAACAGCTGAACATTGGTGGTGTAAACAAACCAAAACTTGCTAGAGTAAGGAATAGGAAAAGTTTGGGGAATTCTACTTTTTCGTAGTTTATATTTTTAAAGTCTCAATTTCGTATTTATTTGACGTAAGCCTACAAATGTTCTGAACATGTGGTCAGGATAAAAAATTACTCATTTGCAATTTTCATGTGTTTTAATGGGAAGACTATTTCTTGTGTTTGTTTTGTATTCAGGTTGTAATGCGTCATTACAAAAATACAAAAAATAAATGAAATAATGACGACACCCTTGGTGATAAAATGGCCGGACTGTTATGTTTTCCGGGCTTATATCTAGAGTAGACTGTGCCCATGTAAGGCGTATGGCTTTAATAGCAACATGACTATCTACCAAGATACAAATGTCATTTGAAAACATTATTCTGTGATTCAGACAATCGAATGCTACCTTTGCCCTGATTTCTACTTGAAACGCACTATATTATTGAGTTAAACTTCACTAATTTTCTGTGCATAAAATAAAATAATTTTGTTTTTTAATAATAAGTTTCTGTAAAATTTGGTGCCTAGACAGACAAGCATTCAAGTGACTCATTTATATATATATTTTTTTTCATCCTACGTCTGCAGGATTCTTAAAAAATAGTGTACGCTGACACATTGCCATTGTAGCATTCCTATTAGTTGTCGCTCCACCCCTGCCAAGTTAAATAGTTTTCTTATTTTATCGTAGTATATTGATGCGACTGAGACAATCATTACCGATTTGGATGCTAAATGCTATTAGAAAAATTGGTTAATAAAACAAAAGTCAAAATATTAAAATTTCTGAGAATTAAAGTAAAAGTTTGATTCATAGTAATTGTTGAAAGTATTAATGAATTTATCATTATGTTATAATGACAACGCTGCCGATATATTACATATAACAATTTAAAACTTAGTACTTAACTATGGGAAAGAAGTAAGAATTCAGGAACAAATCGACGAATCACAGTTCGTCAGTAAGTGCGATACATTATCATACCGTCGAAGTATAAATTTATATATAACGTACTATTAAATGAAAATATACACTATGCTTGGTTACCAATTATAATGTCACCATGAGTTATAACAAGTAGCAACGATTTCGTAAAAAACACGTACGCTTTCTGCTATAAACAAAGTTCATTACCAAAGTTTACAAAGATACCATATACCTTAGAAGCCATAATATTGATCTGGACCATCAATGCCAAGGTGTTATTCATTCATATCATACCCAAATTTTTTACATTAACAGGAAATGGGATTGACATCCACCCGACCTGTAAAGAAGAAAAGGAATCAGTACAGCATTAAGTTGAAAGTAACTATGCGAAGCCCAATCAGAGATAACACTAAAATACTTATTTTGCCCCAGAGGGCAGCTATATATGTATCTGAACATTATCTTAACAGTTGCGAATATTAGGAAGATTGTTTATATATAGAGTAAACAACAGCGGTCTCAGTATAGAGCCCGGAAAACAACACCCATTAACCATTCAGGAAAATCATAAAATCACAAGGTTTTTTTGTTTTCGACACATCTGAAAACTACTAATAAATTTAACTCAGTTATTTCAAAGGTTTAACGGAGATTATGTGTGAAAAAAGTTGTTTAATTTGACAAGTGCCTCCTGAGCTTGTGATTTACAATATCAACCGGCTTAGAAAAATCTAGCACAGTAAGTATAGTAAGCCTATCATTATCAATCTCCTATCGAACTATGAAATCTTGACCCTGCATTGCAAATATCGTGTCAAATTGTAGAGAACCATAGGCCATTGCTATTAAAATCATGTTTTATGTGGGAAAACATTGAAAGTGATCACCAGGTTTCTTGCATAGGAAGAGCCCAAAGGTGGGAAAATCAAGCATGTATTAGTAAAATGCGGCAGTAGAAGTGTTTTCACAAGTTTAGTTCGACTTGGTTTCGATAAAACCATAGTCTACGAAGACCACCGTAGATTTATCATATTATACAGATTATGTGATATCGACCGCTCATGGACGAATTGGCAGTAACCCTGACACTATTAATAGTATCAAGGATAGATAAGATACTACCATTAAATATAACCGGATCATGTAATATCATTGACTGAGACTTATTGGTTCTTAATATAAGTTGGGGTTTGACTCCCATTTTAAAACCGGTTTTACGTCCTAGTAAAGAAGGTCCACACAGAGTTGAATGTCATCTGCCTACAGATGAATGTTACTGTCAGAAAAAATAATAGTGATCCGAAAATTTATCCTTGAGGTACTCCACAACTTAACAGAAAAAAACAGTTCCCAACGTTCACCTGTTAAGTTCTGTAATTTAAAAAATTGTGAAAAAGTTAGTAGCTGATATAGAAAAATTAAAACCTGGAAACCAACTTAATTAATAGTTGATATTGGTGACTTTTGAAAGACAAGTTTCGCAATTGTGGAAAGCTCGGAACGAACCCTGATTGCCACTTGGACAAAAAATGCCTCCTTCCAAAAACTCCAATATCTGAGAATAAATAATCTTGAGACCCTTTGATAGATAATACATAATATTAATGGGTTTTAAGTTACTTAAACACTTGGAGCTATTGACCTTAGCTACTACCAATAAAATTGCGTTCTTCCAATATATCGAAAATTCATAAGTAGTCAAAAATATATTGAAAATGTGCAAGACTGCAGTGATTGTTACGGCAAAACTATTTTGAAGAGCTCAGGAGAAATCCAGTCCAGTCGCATCAGATTTGATGAAATAGCACCAACACAATGGACACTAAAGCCATCTCGTTGAGCCATACCTATGCATTCAGAAGCACAATTCGCAGAATCATCTGTAGGAGAGGTAGACACAGCAGATTGCGATGAAGTGAAAAGCGAATTTAAACCACAGGGATCAAGTTCGCAAGTGAACGTATCCCTTCCGAATTAATCGGTGTTCTTTAAATTATCCAACGGCCGGTAAATTGCTATAGTATTTTCGCTTGAAAGAGCGATATTTAGCTTTACGCATTCTTTAATTTACTTTATTTCGTACATCTTTGTAGTAATTTAAATGCTCTTCACTCATCAGATGTAAAAATCTTCAATAAAGATAATTACGTTCTGCAATCAGCGAGTTTATTTCTTGAGAAAACAAGATAGTCCGAGTTCTTAAAGACTTAAATAATTTTAATAACATAGTCCTTGTTGATAGTCCGAGTTCTTGAAGACTTGATAGTCCGAGTTCTTAAAGACTTAAATAATTTTAATAACATAAAGTTCAGTTTGTTATGATGCCCTTATATGATTCAATTTCTTTTAATTAGTTAGGACAATAGGCCTGATAGCACTATATACACATCTTGTATATGCGCGCGCTCTCACGTGCCTGTATAAATTTTTAAATTCTTTATACACAGAACTACAGAAGACGAAACTCTGTAAATTGGTATGCATTGTAACCCAGCAATTCTGAATCAAAATGTAAAATAAATCCAAAAATGTTTCAAAGGTATTCTCTATATCTCTCTCAAAAACTGTTATAATAAAAATATAAATTACCAAAAACGATGAAATTGCGTGACCAATTTGTAACGATTGCAACTGATAAATCTGTCTAGATTTCTTCATCAGCCCAACGTTTTTAAATAGGCTCAGTACATTTATTAAACGAAAACAAATTAAATTTGTCAAATAGTACATGTATAATATATGTAGCTCCATACTGTCTATTAATCTGCAAACCTTATACTTTTTTAACATTATTTTGTTATTTATCGTAGTGGTAACTTAAACTCACTAACAGTTAGACAGAAATTTATATACGTTATTTTTAAGTTATTGACAAAATTTGACGTATGCTTCAAAGTTGTTAACGAAATAAATATTTGACAAACAAAATTTCTTCATTAATTTTAAGAAACTTGATAATAGTTAAATAATAAAAGCGATCGCCACCAGTCATCAATATTACATATGCACGTTGATATATATGTGTATTATTAATTAATGTAGATAGGAATCGTACTCAACTAATTAACAATAATTTGCAAATATTCTCTATTGCATGTTGTTACAAAGTTTTCTAGGAATAATCACTTTGCACCCAATAACTAAAATAAAACTACGTAAGTGTAAAAATGTTATTTCTTTTCTTGTTTCTATTTATTATTACGTTAATTAGCACTAAGAACTGCACGAATAAATATGCGAGTAAAACCAAGAAAAATATAATTAAAATATATTATAAAAGAAAAGTGCTTGAACTGCATTAAGCTAACAGCATCTCCGAATTTGTAGGATAAGCGGCCGATTTTTACAATTACACATAGCAATCTTCGCAAAAATCAATCATCTGTCACAGTGTCCTTTTAAATATTTAAAACTAATTTCTAATTTTGGCATGTTTTTACGTAAAATTATTCGAATTTCCTCTTGTAATATATAATTTATAACTAACACGAATTCCTTGTAAATATATAAATATTGTAGTTTTTCCCCATATTCACAACTTGTAAAATATATTCGCTTCAAGCACTCTTCTTCTTTATGTGTCCTTTGATTGTGTACGTAAGCAAAAACTATGTATTTTTCTACCAATATTAATTTTAATATTTGATTAATTAATTGACAAATTATATTTGAGAAAAATTGCATGTATATAACACCTGTGATAATATTACTCCCACAACTATGTATGTATTTGGACAAAGCGTAATGTAACCAGTTCTGACATTTTGGTAACAAATGTAGTATTTAAATGCCCTTTTCCCCAAATATTAATTTCTTAGCTAGTTAGCTGCAATTTAGTGAAAGATACTTGTACCATTTATCTTCAATATCCTATGATTGTTATTAAGGCAGTTATTGAATTATTTTATGATGAATGCTATAAATTGAATTAAAATTTAATTTATAAAATAAGACAGGCCTGCAACAGTTAAGCCATAAATACCTGTTTTGATTTTTACAACAGGTTTTGGTGTATTTTTTATTCTAATTACGAAAAGAATATTCAAATATTGAAAAATAGGTTAGAGAAACGTACCCCGAAACTAGATCACTAGTGGTCCAATAAGAAAAGTCGTGAGCAGTAAGCATATGGGCTTAGTGAGCCCGTCGCCGTTGTAAACTTCGAAATAGTTTCCCACCCCTCCGCACCTGCTTCACGTAGTTCGTCAGTAGTCTTCCCCTTTTGGACGCGAATACAGGACGGAGGTATAGCAAGATCCACAGCGTCTATGATTTCTCACCGCAACCCCTGCATTCCGGGTTGTCTATCAGTCTCATTTTAAATTTTATCGCCGTTTTGATTAGACGAAGGAGATTTCTGATTCACCCTGGGTCAATCTACCCAAAGCAGCTTTCATTGACAGTTACGTTAAGGTGGCCTGCGACCCATTCTCCATTCCCTTAAGAAATTCTTAAGCTCGCCCTCGGGTCATCAAAGAAGAAGTGCAGAACTAGTCAGACTAGACATCTGCAGAA
The DNA here is from genome assembly GCA_964036015.1 of Leptarthrus brevirostris. Classification (NCBI taxonomy): domain Eukaryota; kingdom Metazoa; phylum Arthropoda; class Insecta; order Diptera; family Asilidae; genus Leptarthrus; species Leptarthrus brevirostris. The sequence goes on from OZ038374.1 coordinate 95,926,766, forward strand.
GCAGTAGGACAAGCGTTTTCTTCTCGTTCACATCCCTGTCGCTATTACAGTGTGTGCTTACGTAGCACACTTAGTTGCGTGATCCATAACTACCCAGGAGCCTGGAATCATTAGTACTAACAATGTGCTTAAGGGTTGTGTGAAAAACTTTGTAACCGTAAGTCGTTTATAAGGTTCTGTGAAAATGAAATAACGTGTCGACCTTCCAATCCAGAGGTCCCAGGTTCGAACCCCACCGACGGCAACCAATGGTTATTTTGTGCTGATAATAGATAACGACAAAAAATTCCATTGGGCGTTGCGGAGTAATTATCAAAATCAGTAATCATTCAGAATCCACCTTAAATTGTAGGTTGTCCTGTATCGGGTGAAGTTCTTCTTTCGCCTAATGCCTCACAAGGGGATACGAGAACTAGAGAGACAGAAAATAGGACGGCCAAATATAGGTAGGTATACGGTGCAAAAAAATACCCACCCTAACAGTTCCCAGCAGTATTTAAACTATTTTCGTTATCTCAGTCGTCCGAGCAACCGTTTTATGCCCATATAACTCAAAGCTCATTTAGGCACTGTTCTATTATATTTCGGAAACTGGTAACCGAATCAGGAACTTTTAGGGGGCCTGCCTATTAGATAACATAGCAGTGATGTGGATTTTATTTGTTTTATTTCCTGGCGTGCCTTAAGGATAGTGAGAACTGCTAGGGTTTCCGCCAAAAAATATTAGACCAATCCGGAAATCACTGATCTATATTTACACACTTGATCTATTTACGGCTTCTTAGAAAGTTTCACCACCGTCATCGCCACCCATACATCGCTTTGATTCCTGCGTACTCTTGATATGTTAAGCACTTTTTAAGCTGAAGGCTTCACACTAGCGACCCATAGACAATAATTGAATGCAATAGAGTAGTGTTTATCTTCAGAACTCGCTCTTAGTTGGTGGAGTTTGCGATAACGTGTTTGCCTTCCATCCCGGATATCCAAGGTTCGAACCCCACCAGCGGCGACCAATTACGCATTCGAGAGATTACGATTAAAACATCATTGGGGATTACAGAGTAATATCGGTGGTTCGGAATGCACTTTAAATTGTAGGCTCACTTGAAATCGTTACCTCGAATCGCGTTAAGTTCCCCTTGCACCTCCACATGCCCAACAAGAGATTTCGGAAACCAAGGTGGATGTCTGTAGTTTCTCGCGAAGATATTAGTGAAATATTTTATCTTTGTTGAAAAAGCAACAAAATGGGGAGGGTAACTGATACTGGAAGTACGACACTCGCAGACAGGACCAGTTTAATCATTCATTCACCCTATTTATAAAGAATTTTACTCATGACATTCTTTGGTCCAAATGATAAAATGTTGCTTTTAGTATTATTACTAACCAAATAAGCCTTGTTGTTTTGATGTATTTTATACGCAGTAGTGCGATTCCTTCTTGAGAGTCATCTTTAATTAGTTTTTCGATCCTTCATTGGGAGCTTACATTTTGACATTTAGATAGTAGTGATCCTAGTAAGATCTGCTGCAAATTATGGTTGGAGTGTATATGATATCATATCGACCTACCAATGCGGAGGTCCCAGGTTCGAATCGCACCGACGGGAACCATGGTTGTATTATACTAGTGACACATTACGATAAAAAGGCAATGGAGGTTGTAGAGAAAATGTCAGTAATTTGAAGTCCACTTTAAATTGTAGGTCAACTTGCAACCGTTGTATCGAATCGTGTGAAGTTCTTCTCCCGCCCCATGCCCCACAAGGGATTACGGAAACTAGACAGAGAGAGAGAGACATTTTTTAATATTTATGCCAACAATTGGCAAAATGGGTCAAGAATATACCCATTTTGCGGATTTTCGGTACAAATATTACAATAATATGATGAATTTAAACTTGTTTAAGATTCGATTAATAATTGCATATATATTTACGATTGTAAACAATCTTCCAAATCCTTTTTAGAATTCTTTCCAATGAAAAAGTAAATATATAACCCTTTAATTACTTGTTGTCAAATATTTTTACGATAAATTTATAATATTGATGTAAATAATCACAACATATTCCACAAATAATTATGTTATAATATAATATATAAGTTGAATTTTACGTTTTAAGTTCGTTCACTACTCTTCTTTGTAAAATAAGTAAGTTTCTCAAAATTCTGAATTTCACTTACGGGGACGATAAATCGTACATTTACTTTACTCGCACAGTACTACACCATTTTTAAAAGCTTGCAATTAATTACATTACGTGATGTCCGAAAACATAGTTAAGTATAATATTTCTAATAATATCTCCAAAACTTCTAAATTTAGTTACTTTATTTTCTGTAGCTTTTTTATATATGATTATTTTAAGTTATGCACGTTAAAACTTAGATTGTAGAAAACTAATACTAGACATGGATCTGGACTTTGAACAAAAACGACAAAATGACAGACGATTTCAAAATTCGATGAACCTTATCCTGCAGCTCAGCCGCTAAATTTTCGTTCTTGTGTGAATATTTTCTTTTATAACATTTAGTATAAATATTTGCAATAAATATAACGATTTTGGGGAAAAAAAAATAATATAAACAAATATGAATAATTGTAGCTATTCTCAGGAAGTGTGCAAACACCTCAAGGAGACGAACGTGCTAACGAAGCAGCCCCATCGACTGACGGTTCAAATCAAGGTGCACCACCTGGTGGTGCTGGCTACACCGAAGGTATTCCCGGACCGGTTACCCGATTGGTAGTTCTTGCCAACCGAGGTCTTGCCAATCTTATTCAAGATTTAATTCTTGTAAGTATTTAACTTTTATTTTCAATTTATTTTGTTGACGTACTTTTATTAAAACAAATTGATATTATACTAACTTTATTAAAAAAATTTTATAAAACTATTTTGTGACTACTAACCATCTACGTTATAAAAATATAATACATACATACATATATAATATAATACATATATTTATAATATATACATGTATTATACATATACATATATTAATTTTTATTATCGGTTTTCATTGATAAACGAAATGAAATTACGAAATAATCAAGAAATCACCGTATATCTCCCTCCCAACTTCCGTTCGCCTCGCCCGATCCCACTTTTCGTAACGCATTCACCAGCTTACTCCCCAAGTCAAGCGTGCGTTACTTCAAAAATGTTTAGCTCTTTAAGTCTAAACCCATACTCCAAAAATTACGTTATCTTGCCGGCCACTCAAAAATATCTTTCACTTCCACTATGATAAGGTAACTGAAACTGTCAAAGCTATTGTAAGCCTGATCTTTGAAAGAATAATAAAGTTCACTTCTCAGGATTTGGTACTCCCGCAAAATATATTATGTATAGTTGATCCGGGGTATGATGCAGGAGACACTTAGCTATGATTTTTGCCATTATTTTGACTACAAGAATTAAAAAGGGGATCCTCCGATATATTGCAATAGTTCCCTTCTAAGTTTTTATATATACAAATTGTAAGGGAATCATTCCGATCATGTGATAGTGTTGAGTTAATAACGCATTAGACTAATTGTGTCTCACACGCGAAGGATAGCAGTAAGAATAGAAACTTTAATACCTTTTTATTTTATTTATAACTTTGTTAGATTTTCATTTAAATGCTGTTCCTATTTTGGGCCTGCCCGGAAGAAACGTCGGATATTTTAAATTACAGTAGAAATGGTGGTGGAAATGATTATTGATTCAGCCTTTAGATTTCGTATCGTAAATATCCGTGGATTTACTCAAGATTTGGTAAACAATCCAATCACATTCCATTATTTCTATACCGTGTGCGTAAGCATTTTAGAAACCTTTTTGAAAGTCCACTGACATTTCTTGGAACAAGAGTTTGATTATGTACTCTGGTAGCTCGCTTTAATTCCTGGAATTTTTTTGTACGGTAGCATTCCCGACCACTTTTCAGCAGTTTTCTATCAGATTCAGATATTCAGAAAAAGTCCAATTCCTTGGCATTTTAATGTTTGCAGTTTCTTCATTTTAATATACATTTTAACCTGTCGAATAAAATGCATATATTTTCTATCCTTAATACAGTCATTAAAATTACTACTGAAATATTATTAATAAACTACCAACTTCTATCCCGACTGAAAGTGAACACATTTCCTCTATCTTTTCACCCCTTGGGTCCGTTTTCTAAGCCTCCAAAGGTTGTTACAGCTCTCCCCTTGTCATTAAACACTCCTTGGAAATACCAATTTTTCTCCTCCAAATACTCGTTATCGAGCATTACTACGAAAAAAACGGGTTTTTGTGGAGTTGCGATGGAGTGAAAACTTGTTTTACTATTTTTTCGTATTCTTCACCCTCAACAACTAGGGATAACTAGGATTTGTAGCTACAGCAAAATCTAGTAAAAGAAATGGCAAAATCGCAACTCATTCATTCCACTAACATAGAAGTCTATTAACATTTAACTTTATGAAATAGGGCACTGGTTGTACTCGTGCTTACTGTCAGTACAAGTTTTATAACTAGTAATTTTACGAGTGCCTTCTACGTATAATAATACCTTACTATTGGTTCCGGTAATTGATATTGGAGCAGATATTTACTGATACTTAACCTACTTACTACGTAATAATGAATATATTATTACACAAACTTATTAAACTTATTTTTTCAGCGCGTCGCAGCAACAAGTGAACGACTAGTGAACTTCAAAGCACGGCTCATTACATCACTCATCTAAAAACCGCATTTCTCCTAGACAAGCTTTCTTCTTTTATTTAACAAATAATAAATTGAAAATCAAAAGGAACACGAAACCGCCTTCCCTTCATAGATGCATTATTTATTAATTACTATGCTGCCACTATTCCTTCTGCCTCGGCTATATTCCCAGCTTTAGTGTAGAAATGTAGTAACCCTGCTAGGAACCCCAGCGTTATTTAATTAGTTGTTTGTTTTGTTTGTTATTTAACATTAAATTCATTTCCCTATCTCTTAAAAATTATACATTTTCAACTTCACCTGTTACTAACTGTTATTTAGATGTACATAGACATAGTATAAAAAGATTTTGTGGTTGACTATTTTTTTCTTCCTCCTTCTCTCTAAGATATTCGCCTTTAGACCGCAAAATTTTTGGTTTTCCCTAATTATTTAGAAAACAGAATAGCCTCCTCTGATATTGTCCTATTTTGTGTAAACTTATAATTATTCGACTGTGGTGTTTTTTATTATTGTACATTTTTTTATAATTTTTTTTATTTTTTTATAGTCTTAGGTTTTAAATTCTCTTGTTTGTTAAGTGTCTCTGAAATGGTAGTCAATTTTGTAAAATGAACGAAAACTAAGATATTAAGTTGATCCTTGTTTTGGAGGTCTGTTAACTATGTATATTTTGTAATAATTACCTGTATAAATAAATTTTTGTAAGTAAAGTAAATTTTTTGTTTTTATTTTGAAAACTTGTCAGATTATTCATTGGCAGATACCAACGTACTTACATGCCAGCGAAGATTTTCAGCAGTATATTTAAAGACACGACTGCGCAAGCTTATATACCAATAATAAGCTTAACATAACTTAATTAAAAAAGTGAGAAATATGAAACTCTGATTTTAAATGATAAAACGCCACTTAACTTATAGTTGCAAGGAAATAAAATGAAATTACCATTCTTTAAAGAGGTGGGATATTTTAATATTTAAAGAGATATAGCAGAATATTTTTTTTATATAAGCGCATATTTATACAGCCTTCTTGTCGTCTTTACATGAAGATTCAAACGATCTGTGTTAGAATGCTGATACATATGACAGCTTTGTAACGAGATGAAATTGAATCCACTGCCACAGAATTAACACACTCCGAATTAGACGAACTATCATCTGACGACTAAAAGTCCACATTACTCTAATAATCGTGAATATCAAGATTTTGTTTAACAGCGTTCATTGCGGATACATATCGGCAGCTTGCATATATTACTATCATCAAAAAGTCGTAATTGAGAGCTTAATATCACACAGTAAAAAGGTCAGATCTCTTACAAGGGCTGAGTGGAGTGGGAAAGAATGCCTATTATCACCATTGCCATTCAGAACTCTCAATATTAAAGTAAAATGCAATAATCTAGATAACCATCCATCGTTACTGAATGCTGGTAGCTGTTTTAAACATGAAATCCACCTTACGTTATTCCGCTGGTATTCCATCAATCCCCTTACCGGGATCCGTCGACTTTATTCCATCCACCCCCTCCAATCAGAGGTCTGATATTAATGTTATTTTCAGATCTGTAACAACTATTTACGTATCTTAAACCTCGTTTAACTACTAAGATAAATTCTTGTAGACAACACGATCGAAATCAATGTAGCAACAATTGGTTAAGTGCAAATCAATTTATATAATTGAAAGTAATTTTTAAGACAAACTTTACAACAAATTAAAAACTTGTAAGAGAGTATCATATACCTATATCATATTTCCCTTAATAAACAAAGTTTTCAATTACTCCTAAGAATCCTAATACTAACTGGACTCCAGGATACAAAACGCAATTTCACATTGTATGTCCGCAGATGTAATAGCTTCAATGCCGCTGCAACAAAAGTGCTTCAAAAAAAGGCACAGAGAAACACTTTATAATTGTTTGTTCATCGCATTCTATTAAGCTTAATTCTTCATAGCTGCAAAAGCTTCACTTTATTACTGCGACACACCGAGTATTTAAATAAGCGCTTCGTTAATCCTTTTAAGGAGTTAGGCCAAGTGGAAAATTTACCTAAAAAATCGTCAACAAATTGTTAATAACAAATGAACTATGCAATATAAAAAAGATGCTACGTACTTCCATAGACAATTTATTTTTAAAGATACATTCAAAATTTCAAGTGAATCGGTTGAAAATTGTCTGAGTTATGTTTCCGACCAACTGGAAAAATGCAGTTTTTAGATAAATGCATTAGAAGTTTTGAGCAGTAGAAAATCATGAATAATTTTGCAATAGCTTCAAGCTTAAAATTCGAAAATCGAGTACTTAGAGGTTTCTCCCGGCCATAATCTTTTGGGAAAGCATTTTTGAGGTCATAAGGGACCATTTAAAATAAGAATAAAAAAATCGATTTTTCGAAAATTCTAGAGTGGCCTAACCCCTTTAGGGGTTATATGCAGTCAGAAGGCCGAAAAAAGCGATGTTTGAAGAATTTTTTTGGAGGGGCATTTATTTATTAACTTGAAATTTTGTATGCATATAATAGGTACTTTATACAAAATTGTCATATTTTTTATTTGTAAAAATATTGATTTTCAAGGTCACAGCAAACGATTTCCGAAACTTCCTCAAAAGAAAGGTGTTTTGCGGTGTACACGATATCTCGTTATCCGAAATCAAAAAACAAAAAAGATTTCGTTACCTTATGAATTATCTAGAAATTAATCTATGGAATAAGCAAAAAACATTTCCATTTTTAAGGAAAATTTTTTCGTGTACACCGACTTTAGAAAAATGTGTTTAAAGTTTCAAAACCATTTAACATGGAAAAAAAAATTTTAACTTACCCAGAGTCATCTAATCCAAGCCCATATAATACACAAAAATAAAACAGAACGTAGCACACGACCTTGCTGCTTAGCAATACAATAAGGTAATTAAAGAGGGAGCGCACCACTTTTTGTTCCACTTTTTGATTTTCGGGAAGTACACAGCGTTTCAAAATAACGTTTTAAAACTGAATCCACCGTATTCCGCGCAATTTTCAATTCTTTTGCTATAAAGTGATTTGCCCGTTGTGGATTTTAATTTTTTTTCGGACGTTTTCCTAAAGCCATTGTTTCAAATTATTAATGTTACACTACACTCAAATTAAAACTGAATAGAAATTTTAAATGTTCGTAAATAAATTTGCACACATAACGGGTCCTGAAAGGACATCTGTATCCTTACAGATAGCCAGGCTGCTTTGCTATCCCTAGATTATGTCCTATCGACATCTAATACTGTTAATAGCTGTCGCTCACTTTTAAATGAGCTGGCTGAACGGTATCAAATTCACCTGTGCTGGGTCCCGGGGCACAGGGACATTCCAGGTAATTGCGTGGCGGATGAGCTAGCAAGAAGGGGTACCACCCTGGAGATCCAACCGGAAATGACTACTCTTGGAAGGCCCCTGGCAACCTGCAAGATGTTGCTTAACACGAGGGCAATTAACTTAGCGAACCACAGATGGACAAATGGTACTACGTGCCATACGTCCAGGCAGATCTGGCCTAAGCTGGATCTTAGGCGCTCCAAGGGTCTGCTTTCGAGGGGCAGATCTGACCTTAGAATAGTATTGGGGTTATCACAGGCCATTGCCCTATTTGCTTACACGCGAAGAGACTGGGTATCTTCTCAAACGACTTTTGTAGAAGCTGCATGGACGAAGAAGAGGAGGAAACTGTTCTCCACTACCTCTGCCGGTGCCCTGCACTGGCACGCAGGCGAAAGTCCTTCTTGGGCAACTATTTCTTTGATAGTCTCTGTGATCTGGCGGCGATTAACGTTGCAGATCTTTGGCGCTTCATTGACAGCTCCGGATGGTTCCAATGAGGAGGTGGAGGGAATTCTTTGGATTCCGTGGCATCACAACGGGCCTTTTGAGGTCTAAGTGTGCCCTTTAAGGCAGCCACATAAACCTAAACCTAAACGGGTCCTGAAATTGTTGACGTTTAAGCCACGGACAACTTTGAATTTTACAGGTTATCTGCGTTTCAGTCCTTATTCCATGATATTTACTTCCATTCGTTGTCTCTCTCGCGCTTTATGCGGAAGAATGGATCAATTAGATTTCAAGTAATTGCTGCTATTATCGTAAGTAAGAATGCTTCGCATTTTTCGTACAGCCGTTAAAAAACGAAAATGAGGTTGTCACTACTTCCTTATAGACATTCTTCAGGATGAAGTGTCATTCGGAGGCTCTCCTTTACCTTTCTAAAAGAAGTTTATAGTACAGGTTGTTTTACATAAGTGAAAAGTGGGTGATAGTTCTTATCTAGCCACGCAAAAAATTGTAAGCGTGATTCATGAATTTGAAATGTTCATGGCAAATGACTATTTTCTTTTCATCTTTTGATCTACTCAACCGAGCGACATCAAACTCACGCCAAAAACCTTCTATCCCAATGTCCTTTCTAAAATTAGCAATAATGCTGACCCAACTCCTGCAACAACTGCAGGTGCATTCATTTGTGAAAGTGAAAGGAATGTTTTACGGTTACCTAAAATTCGGCGTATTCCCAAATTGTCTCCTAAATTTATGTACTTAAAACCTGTTGTTTTGTTTTATGCGTAGAAAACCTTTTCCGGAATATTACAATGGAGTTAATATCAATGGGCCATTAGTGGTGATAAACGTGTCTGGTAAGAATACATAACTTTTTGTGAGTGGAAACTTAAGCGTTCAACTTATATATTCTGAATTAACCTGGTAATGGTAAGTCTAGATTGCGTGCAGGCGTATATTTTTGCGGCGGACTATCCGGGATAAAAATCACCCAGCCCGACACGAGTTTACTTCTAATCGAAGATTGTAAGTTTTGAAACAATGGCCAATATTTTTATTTATTTCCAAATATAATAGGAAAATTAGTTTTTAAGAAGAAGGCAAGCAAGGTACATTTGGCTTAACATTTTGCAAGGTAAATGGCTTAAATGGCTTAAAATTTTGCAAAAATGAATATTTAATATAAATTATCATTTAAAGTGAAGATTAAACATTTTGACACAAACAAAAAGGCTTTATTACTGAATACAATTCCATTGCAATCAATACTTAATATAGAAAATTTGAATTGAATAAGATTTAAAAGAGATATTGTACTTGCGTCAGTTGCTATGTCCATTCAACTCTAATTTTCCTTACGATCGATTTCAATCGAATAGTATTCAGTAATAAAGCCCAAGGTCCCTCATATTGTTGAATGATTTGATTATAAAGATATGAAGAAATGAAACTTTGTATAGTTTTATTATAATCCCTATACGACCCTGTGAATCAGGTTCACAAAGAAAAGGTCAACAATTTTGCATTTTCCTAAATAATAGATATAAACTGGTAACATGTTCAAAATGTCGAATTAAAAATAATAAAAACTTAAAATTTTACAAACATTTAATAAAACGGTCGACAACCAGTTAGTCTTTAACTAAAAACATGGATTAAAATGTATCAGGTTTGCTGTCCAACTAACATTTCCATATTGTGAATTCATTTTAATATAACTTCTATGAATCCCTCACCCCATTAATAACTTAAAACCACCCAAAAAGGCAGTTATATCTTGTACAAACTTTTAATAATAAAGAAATTTTCTTCGTGACGTATGGCTTACAAAAATAGTTTTAATCTACATTAACAAATACAGGATCTCCAACTGCAATTTTTCCTGGATTTCTTATACCTAAATGAGTTCCAAGAACAGGACTATTACCCATCTTAGGAAATAACCGATACTCTTTAAGCTTCTTTAATGGATTACCATCTAAACTTTTCTCTGCAGTTTCTGGATTTACTGTTGTAAAAATACATCTGAAAGTAAAAATCATTGATAATTTAACAAATTAAGGAATTAAAACTTTTACCTTGTGCATGGTTTGATATTTTTGAATATAACATCCTCACCAATTTTAACCCATTTCCAATGATCTTCTTCATAAGGCAATGCTCCTTTAACAACAAAATTGGGGCGAAAGTTTAAAATACTTGTCGGATTTGGTATCTTTGTATTTAAGTCGGCTAAAGAACTCTCGTTCAGCATCATGAAACTGGTTGCATCATGAAAAGCGCCCTAAGTGAATAAAGTTTTCATAACTCTAAAAAGAGTTAATATATTTTCTTATTACCGTATCCTTTCGATGCATTGTAGCGAATATTTTATTCTTCTTTCTTACATCTCTACTTGGTAAGTTTCCTGGATAAAACACTAAACGTAGACCATAATCTTCGCTGAGAATGAATCTTGACAGCCAGCGACCAACTTCTTCTCCGCAGTCAACTGCATCCACAACCTGACCCCAAACCGAACATTTTATAGGCGTTAATTTATAAAGGCGTTTAATGTCCACTTCCACATCCATCATCCCTGTACCAGAAAGTTTCATTTTATCACCTTCGACTTTAGGCTGAATTAACACCATTTTTGGATGTTGCCGGCCAGTTATAAATTCTCCTTTTGTTGTAATAACCATAAATACCCTGAAATGTTAAATAAAACAATTACTATAAGTTAAATGAATAACTAAAGAAGAATCTGTTTTACGGCTGTTCAACATGGAAAGTTAACTATCGAATAACATTCAAGCTACAAGCATCTTTAGTATCCACTGGACAGGTCAAATCGATTAGTCTGGATAAACACGGGTGTTCGAGGACGAATGTGGTAAAGTGTAATTCAGACATTAAGAAAAGAGCCAGAAACCACCGTTCAATAGTCTCTAGATTGCAACCGCGACGAAACGGAAAACATCGATTGCACGGCTGGGCAACTCATGGATAAAGTCCGTAAAAGGTATTACAGGAAGCAGATATGTATAGCTTTAAATTTTGATATAAAAAACTCTGTTATCTTGTGTTACGCTCTGACGCTAGAACATCGGTGCCAAACGTTACAAAATAGGTCATTTACTATTCATAACCCCGGCAATCCTTAATTCGTTCCTTTTCCAAAGAGATAAAACTTATAATTCTAGTGTAATCGATTTAGGAGATATTGGTCAACAACCGTTTATCTATCCATAAACTGGGCAGTAACGTAAAAGATCGTGGTAAAATGGCAATTTGTAAGAGGTCGATGACTGCACTTCTAAAAATTTTTCAGAGAGTCAAAAAAACTTATATTTGGTCCCTATACATAATTCGTTTTCAGCGTTCTCATTTCGCAACGACATAAAGAGCATTCAAATATACCTTCTAATTACAAGACAAATAATTTGTAGCTTTCCGTACAAGGTGTATGTAGTAGTATGTGTAGTCTGGTAATTATTTTACTATGTTTTACGTAAAAGGCGTATTTACAGGCGGTTCAAAAAGAAAGAATACGCATTTTTTTATATTTAAGTGTTCGATTATATAAACAATTTTTTGATATATAGAAGTAGATTTTCCGCTCGATGGCAAAATTATGTAATAGGGCATCCAGTCCCAGTACGACGACATATTACGAAATTAGTCACGGTCACCCTTTAGTACCCTTACCTTAGAAAATTCTTAACATGACCCTAGTGCGCCACTTTTTTCTATACAGCAAGAGAGAATTATCGTAGTCAGAGAATCATCGTTGTCACTCTAGGTACAAAATTGTTATCATTTATCAATCAGGAAACGTATTCTGCACAACCGAATCAAAATCGGTCTATGTCTTATGAAGCTAGGTGCCACCCATCTTCCAACTCTCATCATAAGCTATAATTTTTTCAGAATACTAATAGATACTCTATGCATTCAGAATAATCTAAATCAGTCCAATGGGGGATCATATAATACAAGACAAAAAGGAATCTTCCAAATAGGTGTGTGAATTAAGAAATTGTGTAACGCCCCCTCCGCACACCACCCAACTTATAAATTTTTGTCGTCGTATCAGTGAGGCAACATATTCTATACATCAAAAGAAGAATCATCGAAATCGATCCCCGCGTTACGAAGTTAGACTACTCCTCCCCCACCCTAGGCCAAATTTGTTTCTCCTATTACAACAACAAAAGAACCATCCAAATCGGTACACGCGTTACATAGTCAGGTTCCACACCCACCACACCAATATTTTTTTCCCGTGGTGTAAACCAGGGAACAAACTCCACCCAACAGAAAAAGAATTATCCTCATCGGTCCACGCGTTACGAAGTTAAACTAGCCCTCCGCCCCTCTCTACCCTAGGCCAATGTTGGTTCTCCTATTAGCAACTGGGATCATACTCTGTACAACGGAAAAAGATCCATCTAAATCGGTCCAGGCGTTACAAAGTTAGATTCCACCCCCAACTCCCACCTAACCGATATTTTTGTTTGTGGTAACCAGGGTACATACTCTACCCAACAGAAAAAGAATTATCCAAATCGGTCCACGCGTTACGAAGTTAGACTACCTCTCCCACCTCCCCCAACCCTAGGCCAAATTTTTTTTCTCCTATTAGTAATGGGGGATCATACTCTGTACCACAAAAAAAGAACCATCCAAATCGGTCCACGAGTTACAAAGTTAGGTTGCACCCCCACCACCACCCCACCCAAATTTTTTTTGACATGGTACAAATAGGTGAACATACTCTACCTAACAAAGAAATTATCATCAAAAACTTCACCTATTGTGCTATGTCGTTTGGCTTTTCTTAGTGGCCTATCCATTGACAAATTAGCCTTCGTACACTGATGCCTATCCCGTCTTGGTCTGTAAATCTGTGTATTATTTAACAGCTCACTTTCCATGTTGAACAGCCGATTTTATGTTCGTTTCAAAGATCCGAAGTTTTATGAATCCAGAGATGTTATTGCGCCAGATCTCCGCAAAAGTATTAAATGCAATTTAAGCCTTATTAAGCCTACATGACTGTTAAAGGCCTACATGACTATTGAAGACACGCATCATCGGCACATTCCAGGTACGTAAGATGGTTAAACAAATTCCATCTAATCCCTTGCGATGGGTGGTTGTCTAGGGCGCTGCACAATACGCAAAGATGACAGTACGTATCCTTGTATCACTCCGTTCAGCACTTAGAATGCCTGCGGCAGTCTTTCATTGCATAGAACGTTACATTGGGCTCCTAAATAAAACTCCATAAGACTCCTTTATGATAGTGATAATTTTTTCTGTGATTCCTCTTCGATGCAAAGCTGCCCATATATACTTGCGATCAACGCTGTCAAACGCCTTCTCAAACTCGACGAAGACCGAGGCTCGAATCTGCATTCATGGCGTGGTGATCGGGCTACTTATCCACTTATCCAACTCTGACCCCAATGCATGCCCCAAAAATAACTGTTTGGTGTGCATAATCAATTTTTTTCAGCGTTTTTTTTATATTGTCGATTTATGCCAAAAAGAAACTCAAAATTGGTTTTTACGAATCTATGGTGTTTCCGAATCCATTGGTAGTTTAACGGCTACAGCTCCGGTCATCTTAAAATGATAGTATAATTTATAGTTCGTCATTCTAATTTATAGTTCATTTTCGTCGGTGAGCGAGAACTGGATAAGCGAGAAAACTCTACAAGTGAGAGTAATTGCCAGGTCCCGTCATTTTAACCCTCGAAAACCTCTACAAGTGAGAAACAGAAAACTCTATATGAGAGAGACGTTTTTCAAGCCTATACCTCTATAAATGAGACTGACACTTGCCCTATACCTCTACAGTCGAAAGTATTTATTACAATCGTACCTGGGTGAGCGAGAACTACTTAAGAGAGAAAACTTTATGAGTGAGATTTATTGCCAGAGCTCGTCATTTTAACACCCGAAAACCTCTATACATACTTTGTAAAGAAATTTGTATTTCCTTTAATGACTTTAAGGTGCATTAGTGCCAAGGTCAAATAAAAGTTCTATCTGCATTACCTATCACTATTTCCTGCTTTTTTTATACCTCCGTAAGTGAGAGAAGCCGCTGCCGCGCTAAGTCACAAACTGGATAAGTGAATAACCTCCATAAGCGAGAAAAAATTATATTATTAGAATTTTTTTATTAGCATTAACCCTTCTAACGCAGAAGGCGCACTTCACAGATATAAGCCAGTAATCAATTGCCCTACCCACCAGAATATAACAAAATATTGAGGTGAATGAGGCTCCCACACCAACATGCAAAAAAAGCATTAGTAAACCAAAACACACAAAACCCAACAAGCAGGGGTGCCCAAACAACAGAGAACGCTTAAGCCAAGCTAATACAAAACATACACAAGCCAATATAAATATTGGGCGCAGAAATCAGAACTTAACATAGTTTTTTAACTTTGAAAATTAAAATAATTAGCTCAATCTGTTATAAATAATCCTTTGCAAGTTGATGGGTGGGGGACAAGCACTTTTAATCCCTGCCTTTTCCAAAAAAGGGGGAGGGTGACATGAGGATGGGACAAAATGCTTGACGAAACTGACACCCTTATCTGCCCCTCCTCCCCGTCCCCCGCCCACTAACTGCCATTATTACAGCTAATTGAGGATGAGACAAAATGCTTGTACAAACTTACACCCTAATCTGACCCTCCTCAACGTCCCTCGCCAATTTATTGCCATTATTACAGCTAATTATTCGTATTTGCAAAGTAATAAAAACTCTGTTACGTTATGATTTATGTGCCCAATAAATGTAGGGTGTTTCAGATCTGATGTGTCGAAATAAGTGGGGTGCTAAGATCTTGCCTAGACAAACAAAAAATTGTAAAACAGGAGGGACGCAATCTCAACCGTTTGGGAGTTAAAGGATTATTCATAAATTTTTAGTTTTCATGGTATGCATATATTTCTTTAATTCTTAACATTTGATCTACTCATCGCAGCGACATCAAACAAACCCCAAAAAACAACTTCTCCAATGACGTTTCCAAAATTGCTAACAATGTTGATCTAACTCCTACCACAGTAGGTCCTGCAGGTGTTTCCAAAAGCGGAAAAAAAATTTCCATTACCTAAAATTCAGCATTTAGCCAAATGTTCTATGAAATTCATGTGATTAATACATGTTTTTTATTTTTACTAAATATACCTCTCCAAAAAGGTATAACAGGTAGAGAAAGGTTCAAAAACCGCATCATTATAAATCCATCAATACCTAATTATTTTATTGCACTTTAGTTTGGTAATTATTGAAATAAACCAAATTGTTAAGACGAAGGTTTGAAAATATTTGTTTAGGATAGGTAATTAATTTTAATTCTGTGGTCGCTGGTCAACTAGATATAACTCCAAATTTTAATTTTTCATTACAGTCTTTTAAAATATAAAATTACAAATATAACGATTTATTTTTTTCCAATGCTAATTATAATAACATTAAACATTAAAACAATGATTCGCTAGTAGATAATATCTTTAGTGTTTTAACATTATATTTGTAATTTAATATTATTTTAAAAGACTGTAATGAAAAATTCAAATTTGGAGTTATCACTAGTTGACCAGTGGCCACAGAATTATTGCTACAAAAAAGTGTAAAACATGTTAGTGTAATTTTGTTTTATTACCTTGTGTTAGCTAGAGTTGACACCCTAGAATCCTGGCGTTCTGTTGCTAATACTTGATGGAAATTTTGCTATGAAAGGTCAGTCAGCAGGAATACCGATCGTAGTTGAAAGATAACTACGAGTGCTCTTAAGATAAATTATTAAGGATTGACAGAATTTACTTTTGAGGAATACGCGGATATAATTTACATTTCTTGTGTAGTAGACTGAAACGAAAAAGCGGGTGTATTGGAATATAAAAGAAGATTCTCTAATCGACGTGCACTTCAAAGAGGGGTATTTTCGCGGACTTCTCGAAGGTTAAGAGAAACATTGGAAGATTCTGTCGACGTCGAGCAGCAAATAATCACCGTCGTCAGGCAAGAGCCTGAAACGAGCACGAGACAAGTTGCAAGAGGAGGATTACTTCTTCAGTTGCTTGGAGGATGATTACGTACATATCATCTTATCCTAGCCGAAGGCCTACTGAAAGGAGATTCCGAGAGAAGGCGACATCGAGAACCGGGCGTTTTAGGGCCGAATTCTGTGGACGAGTATGGTATTACAAGCTTGCACAACCTCCATTACTGGTCGAACACGAACCCACGCGGAACAAGGGGATCTCCTTCCAGCCCATATTCTGAGCCAATATTTGGGCTGGTATCATCGACACCAATTTAATAGGATCATACATTTTGCCGCAAGTGCTTAATACCACAATTTATGCGGACTTTTTGGATAATACACTGCCAGATCTACTAGAGCACATTCCTCGGGATAATCTAAGGGCAATGTTTTATCAACACGATGGAGCACCAGCGCATTCTGGAATCATTGTAAGGGCAATACTGAATGAAAAATTTTCTGACTGCTGGCTTGGACGAGGTGTACAGATTCCTTGGCCTGCTAGATTTCCAAATCTTATCCCATTGAACTTTTTATTATTTGGAACAATGAAGGATGTAGTTTACTCAAGGCCAGTTAACAATAGAGATGAATATGGTAACAGAATTGGGACTGCAGCGACGAAACTACGGGAGAGACTCTCTACAATACACGTTAAACAGGGAATTACAAGGGGATAATTAGACTGCCTCGAAGGTGACGGAATACAGTTCGAACAGCTTTTGTAACATACTAAGATTAATTGTAATAAGTTTCGAATTCAATAAAAGGCATTTTAGGGTTAATCAAAGTTTAATTTCTTTAAATTGCAGATTTCTACATCTCTTCTCTACATGGATATGTAACTTTTTGGAAGGAATGGAAAATTTAATATAACTTAAAACCCGATGTGTTAATTACATGAATTTTGGCGAAAATTTAGGAAAATGCTGAATTTTCGATAATCGTGACTATACCTGCAGTGGTAGAAATTAGACGAACATTGTGAGTTTTGGAAAAGTCATTGGGATAGTAGTTTTCTGGCGTTTGTTTATGTCTCTGCGTTTTGTAGATTAAAAGATAAAAATAATTTCACCTTTTAACGCCCAAACAGTTGTGAAGTGGGAAGTTATGATGCCAAATT
This sequence comes from Leptarthrus brevirostris, assembly GCA_964036015.1. Taxonomy (NCBI): domain Eukaryota; kingdom Metazoa; phylum Arthropoda; class Insecta; order Diptera; family Asilidae; genus Leptarthrus; species Leptarthrus brevirostris. The sequence continues at coordinate 95,944,490 of OZ038374.1, forward strand.
TGAAAAACTCCCCAAAAACCGTGTACAGCCACCCTTTTGATCTTTCTTGGTCGAGAAACTAAAAGGCACTGCACTGATACTGTCAGCAGCCAGATGCTGTTGCTCGACCGACAGTGATCAGTACTCAGTGGTAGGTGGTTTTACATGCGAAGTTCTCCGATGCAATACGAATTTGAGCGATTGGAATGGTCGGAAAGAACATTTAGTGCAGCCAGATTATATCTTTTAGCAGTAGGTCACGAGGAAAAATAAGGAAAGGTTCTGAGTTGAAATCGTAGCAACAGCGTGCTGAGGAAGAGGGATGCATGCATAGGAAAATGATGGTACACAGAAGTACACAGAAATACACGGAAAGTACACGGAAAGTACACAGAAATTACACGGAAAGTACACGCCAGGTTTATATCTAGAACAGACTGTGATAAACTATTACCAGTAATATTAATATGGAAGTGACTGTTTGCGCTTATCGTACGCTTACGTGTAGTTCCGTGTAGTCCGTGAACTTTGTACTTGTACTTTCCGTGCACTTCCGTGTACTTTCCGTGTACTTCCGTGTTATATCCGTGTAATTTCCGTGTACTTTCTGTGTATTTCTGTGTATTTCCACGTACTTTCCGTATATTTCCGTGTACACGGAAATTAGACGCCAATTTGAGAATGGTAAATAAACACTGCCTTATAAAAATACCTTCCCAAACTTCAAAAGTATTTTAACGTCCTCGCGAAGACGTACCACGTAGCGACTGAAAACGAACTAAAAATTTATTTGTCCTAACCTGTTCTAGTATTAATAGTAGAAATATTATTTAGTTTAATTCCTGTAGAAAATTTATATTAAAAAATAAAAATGAAATACATGAGTTTTTGTACACGAAAATACCAAATTAGATAATAATCGAATTTGTAAGCTTTATCTGTTGAGTGCTTCTCTTATTGCCGGTGACAGTAAAATTCAATGTTAAAAATAGAGATTTCACGAAAATTATCAGACAAAGCAAGTGGGTAGGCTTACCGCTAAACATAATACCATAATGTATTAATCTCCGCAATATTATCAAATTTTGATTCATTAAAATTTTTTTACATTTGATAAAGTCAAATCTTATCAATCCCATTTGTGATATTCACAAAATTTACAAAATTTGTCCAATATTTAGTAAATCTCTACTAAAATTTGCATTTAAAACAACAAATCTTAAAAACTTTTAAAAACACTTAGTCCGCCAAGTGCTATTATTGTAAATGTTGTCTACAAACTGCTTTTACTGGCTTAAGTAGAGCTCACGAAATCGAAAGGCAGGTAGGTAAGTATGTATTTGGTGTGTGACCATTTTTGTTTAGTTTGTAACCGCTCCTTTTGAAGTCGGCTTAACTTTTTTGAAAAAGTCTTTTATTTAGAAAATAATAAGATTAGCTTCTGTAAAGTTAATTTAGATGTAAATATTTATTTTGCTAATCTGTTATATACCTCACTAAAAGTTTAATTAGTACTAAGATTATTTATTATATTTCACGTTACTATTTTAGATGATATAACGCTGACAAGCTTAGTTTATTTGAATATAAGCTGTTTAATTTTGTATACTATTGTATAATTATTAAAGATCCGTTTTTTGTATGAATCAAGGTGTTATGAACCCTTTTATTACAAAGCAGCATACCAGATTAAGAATTTTCTAGGGCACTCAAGATTGTTCCAATGAATTGAGGGTTTATATTACACTATTTCGTTTTAGATTACGGAACAAGGTGTCATGAACTGTCAACACTGTCGTACTGTGAATTTGCAAGTTATTATTATTATTAGGTGTGGATCTAAGGACTAAATCACCCTTTAGTCACTTCTACCAAGATGACTTTTTGTGACATGATCCTAATTCAAACTTAAGCCAAGTAATCAAACTTTTAGTTCATTAATTAGATCAACATTTCTTTGGAGCTTCCTTAGCTATACCTAACGGTGATGGGAAAGCCCCGCCGAGATGTCTGAGCCCGGTACGGCCGAGGGCCTCGCAGTGACAGAGGATATATTCCGCTGTCTCCTCCTCTTCCAAACAGAAGCGACACGTGTCTTCTTCAACTAGCCCCTAAGGGGCAATGTCCAGTTAGAAGTCCTGTTATAAGCCTTAAATCTGGTCTGCTAAGTAAGAGCAGCGCTTCCGTTTTCTGTTTTGAATAGGTTATAAACCTCTTTGCTTGGCTTAAACCTGGAGTATTTGTCTAGTGCGAGTGCTTGCATTTTTCTTCCCATGACCTGATGCTCATTGCCAGCCGGGTTTTCAATTTGTAAGTTAAGTTAAATTCATTCACTAGAGTGAGTTGGCATCCAAAATTCTTTTATTCTTATTATAAAAGACATACACTATAATGGTGTGCACACTAGGAGATATAACGGCACAAACCTTGGAGGTAAGCGGTTTAATCAATAACCCTTTGAGTATGAAAATCATATAAACGTGCGGAAAACAAAATCATGAACTAAAAGTTTTCGAGCGCATCAACCAAATAGATTCCTAGAATTTTTCAGTGCAACAAACACACGACTTCACGGAGCAACGATTTGAATGATTGTTTTGTTTTTCCTTCATATAAAGTATGTTTCACTGCGATACATTTGTTGTTACCCGAATGTAGCAGGGGAACAGGGCGGAAGAGAGTGCCAGCTAACTTCGCGACGCCTGGACCGATTTTAAAGATCCTCTTTTAGGGTTCCGTAGTCAAACAAGGAACCCTTACAATTTCGCCATGTCCGTTTATTTGCCCGTCTGTACGTCACAGTCATTTTATTCAGAGACTATTAGGATTTCAAATGTAACTCACCTCACCTAGTGGAGTTTCGATGAAAAGGGAATTCAACACCATTGTGGTTTCTTAAATAGTTTTGCAAATCTATGTACCACTTCTGAAATATTTGGCTGCAAAGTGGCAGTTTTGGGTATATTTGGTGTTATCAACGATATCATCCTGAAAGCGATTTTGGAGAAATCTACAAAAACCTAGCATACTAGCACGCATGTTAAGACTTTGGCCTACGATATTTTTTATAGTTTTGTAACATACCACCGCACACTTAACATGCAACATTGATAGAGTTTGATTCCTCTTTGGCAATAGAAATGTTGTATCTACCTAAATGTTCATCTCTCATAACCATAAGGAAAGAGAATTAATTAATTATTTAATGATTGAAATTTGCCCCACTTCACGTTATCCAATCGTGCTGGAACTTTCCATACAGCTTTGGTGACAATACAATATAATGCACACTACGAGTAAGAAACTAATGGAGTGGCAATAGCGTGTACAATCCGTGTACATGAGCGTGCCGATTTATGATCTACGAGTAAGTAACTAAATTAAGTGGCCCAACAGCAAAGATATTTCCGTAGCCAATTCTAAAATGTGTAAGTTGACACGCAAGCAAGAAAAACAGCACAGGACAGGCTGAAGAAAAAAAATTTATATGGGGGCGCTGGGACGCAATTTTTGAACTTCTGGAGAAATCTGTTTCAAAGTGCAGTTTAAAAGCAGCATTATTCATTAAAATTTGTAATTGTTATTACGGTTTTTCTCCACATTAATATATTGTTAAAACAAGAAATTCAACTAATTAATTTGCAAATCAGTAAACACTTTCCATAATAAAGTTTTCATCTATTAACTCCTTGCGAAGTTTAATTACACCACCGCATTAACCACTTTAATTCTTCTTGATTTTTCTAAGGCTTTTGATTGCGTTGATCATTGTATTCTCATCCGTAAACTTTCTTCTTATTTTATGTTTGATACACTGGCAGTTCAAATGATTATTAATTTCCTCTCGGGCCGTTCTCAACAGGTTAAGGTTGACAACACATTCTCCTCGCGGCTATATCTGAGGCAAGGCGTGCCTCAAGGATCAATTTTGGGTCCGTTACTGTTTAGTTTATTTATTAATGATCTGCCATCGGTGATCCACGACTCAACTATTCATCTCTATGCGGACGACGTGCAATTATATTTAAGCCGGCCGATAGGTCTCATTGAGGACTGTATAGCTCGCATTAATTCTGACCTTGAAAGTATATGCATATGGTCCGATTATAACCGATTGCAGATTAACCCTAGAAAATCGTAGCTTATCATTTTCTCCAACAGCGTAATTTATCAGTCTAATATTCCGTCGGTGGGTTTAAACGGGTATTCGCTACCAGTTCTAGAAAAAGTTAAGAATCTTGGGACTACTATGAATCAGAAAATGAAATGCTGCGACAATACAAAGGGGAAGCTTGGCGTGATTTATGGTGGCCTTCGTAGGCTGTGGCTCTCGGCGCGTATTTGACCCGTCAGTACGCGTCTAAGATTAGTTAAGGCGTTAACAATGCCCCATTTTACCTTTGGTAGTACCTGTGCGCGTAAAATGGAAGTTTCTTTCAACGACTGCATTTGTTTTGTTTTCGGACTACGGAGGTACGACCATGTTTCACCGTTCCGGATGAGAGTGCTTGGGTGTACATTGTCATCTTATCTTAAGCAAAGGGCTCTTGCTTTCTTGTGCAATCTTCTTCAATCTAATAAACCGGAATACTTCAGAGTTTTCTTTAACTTCACAACATCTCAACGAAACAGAAATCTTTTAATGCCACGCTTCTTCAGTATTAAATTAATTTTTCTCAATTATTCAATCTAATTTTAATATTATTTTACACACAGTTAGTACATAGAAAGCAACCCATCTCAAAGCAATGGACAAAGTTCAGAGGATGGCAGCACTGCTGATAACAGGTGCCCTGAGAACCACAGCTTCCAAAGCCCTGAACACTATTCTCCACCTTCTACCGTTGGATCTCTTAGGTAAGCAAACCGCATCGTCAGCCGCCATTAGGCTTAATTCAATCCAGACCTGGAAGCGAACTGATTTCGGTCACTCCAAAATATTGCACAATAGAACTGCCAGCAATATCGACTACACCTCGCCCAAGCCTTTCTTTGGAGCAAAATTTGATTCCTTCTTTCCCACTAGATCGGAGTGGGAGAAAGGTCCTCCCCAATGGGAGAACTCAGTGCATCTCTACACTGACGGCTCCAAATTGGATGGCAAAGTGGGTGGTGGAATATTCTCGGAACACTTAGACCTCGATGTCTCATTTCGCTTACCTGACTACTGCAGCGTGTTTCAAGCAGAAATCATGGCTATAAAAGTAACTGTGGACCTCAAAGTCATAATATGTCGCTCAACACTAAATGACATAGCTGAGCACCTGAACGTACGGCTCATCTGGGTGCCTGGACATAGTGATATTCCGGGCAATTGCAGAGCCGACGAATTAGCAAGAATCGGCACCACACGCCCTGATTCGGACATTAACCACCAGCCGGGTAAACCGCTAGCTACATGCAAAATGGAGCTCTCACAGGAGGCTCTCAAGATTCCTAATAATAACTGGCAAGAAGAACACACCTGCCTGATTACCCGACAGTTATGGCCAAAGCTCGACCTTAAGCGGTCAAGAGGGCTTATCCTACTTGGACGCAAACAAATTAGCACCACAGTAGCCGTAATCACGGGTCACTGCCTCATCGGTAGACACGCCGATAGACTGGGCGTGCCCTCAAACGACTTCTGTAGGAGTTGCCACGACGAGGAGGAAGAGGAAACCATACTTCACCTCCTCGGTAGCTGCCCGGCCCTAGCCAACTCCCCCTACTTCAAAGAGCTAACTGAGCTAGGCTCCATAGATGTCAAAAACCTGACTCGATTTATCGAGAGTTCAAAATGGTTCCCGACGACGAACTAAGGATGAACATCCTTCACAATCCAGTCAAAATAATTTTGACTTCCCGTGAACTAGTTCCACTAGATACAGGAACTGATTCGGTGCACAAGGGGACAGAACCCTCCTATTCCTTAGGTAATTTTATGGGGTTGTAAATTTTCAGGCCTCAACGTGGTAGCACAAAGGGCCTCTAAGGCCTAAGTGTGCCTTCTTAGGCAGCCACTTTAACCTAACCTAACCTAGTACATAGAAAAGATTGTCAATCTTGTGTACTGTAACCAGCAATAAAGATTATTATTATTTGATAGTGATAACTCAAGAAAATATAGCTGCTGAGCCAAAGGTAAAAAAAAGTCTACCTTAACGCAAAAAGTGGGTATTTTCCAAGTTAATAGTGTGTTTAATACCGCCTGAAATATTCTTATCACAAAAGAAAGTTATTTTCTCTAGTTTACCTGTGCAATTAAATCCCGGCCTGTTTTAAATAACGTGAATTTTTGCAATATCGCATTACACACTTCATTGTCACTAATTGCTTGAAACTTGAACTTTTCTCAAATATTTTTGACACAACACGTAATAGTTTTATATTTTCGACTTTCGCAATCAAAATTAATTTCAACTTTACAGGACCTTTTACACCTTTAGAGGACATTTTTCACCTACAACATTCGGTTAAGGGGGTAGCCAGGTTTGAAATTTTCAAAAAATTGAATTTTTTTTTTCTCAATATTTAGTCACTCTATAACCTCAGAAATAAGATAAAAACGACTTTTGATCTCATAGCGTATCAGAAGTGAATCACGCCGCCAAGCCTTGAGCGCTCGCGTCTTACAATCGGCGTGTCGAGATGACCGTCTTATCGTGAGAGCAGATAGATCCCGCGAGAACGAGCATTTTGAGGACGAAGAAGGAATATTGTACGGAGCAGGCATTGCTGATTAAAAGTGAGATAATTTGATTCCCATATTTCGACGATGAGACGTGTTTTTCGCACTTTATCTTTTAAACGCGTTTATCCCAAAACACATTTTTTTTGGGTTGTCGCCACGATTCCAGTCGATCTACTAGGAAAATTTCATTCAATTTTTTTTTAAATATTCAGAAAAAGCTTAGCAATCGCATGAACCTCGGTCTTGATTTTCAAATAATATTTAATAACAATATGAAACAGTTCTTGCTTAAAAAATGTAGAAAAAAAAGAAAAAATGACAAAAACTTGCACTATTTGTTTATTTATGAATTTTTTTTTCCATAACTGAGGTTCAGGATATAGCTATTTATGTGCTCTTTTATAATCAATTTTTGTTTTGTGTTTTAGATAACCCAAAGTTGAGAAATCATGGCAACCGTTTCTTAACATGGCGTCATCAGATCGGCCATAAATTAACCGGATGTTAATGAAAAATGAAAATAAAATTTTTTTTTGGAAGTTATTAACATGTTAGAAAACATACTAAAAATTTGTAAATGTCAAATAAAGATTAATGTTAAAAAAATGTAGTTGAAAAAAGAGGTCATTGAAACCTGGCTACCCCCTTAAGGAAAAACGTCAAACACAGTATTCATAATAAATGCTTTATCATAATGTTGATTGTTAATAGGGCTAATCATAATATTATTTAAGGATCGTGATTCAAAAAACATTTTTTTTTCATCTAAATTATTTCGAAGAGACCTTGAAGAATGCGTACAAAATTTGAAGAGGATTCGATGAATAGAACAGGGGATATGAGCCATCAAACTTCATGCCGGCTTATCGCGTTATATGTACGTTTTCTGTCAACTTTAAACGCGTTTTTCTCAAAAACACGTTTTCGGAACTGATGTACCGGATTTCACGTAAACTAATTGACCGATTGACTCGAATTAAACTCCTAATAAAAGACAACGATTGAACGCAGGACGTGACGTCGAGTTTTTTTTAATTAAATTGTTTAAATATTTTTTATAGCAAATTAAAACGTTTTTTGAACGCCACGTCACGAATGAAATAAAAGTTTAAATTTTGATTTCAGATTGCTGAAAAGAGCTGAATATTGTACACCCGGCCGCAGCGCCATCTTTGTGACTCCACTGCGTGGAGTCAATAAATATTTAATGTTTAAAAAAATTATTTTGTGTAAGATTGCAATAAAAAAATTAGGTTAATCGGACCTTTCATTACGTAGCTAAAATTCTCAAAAAATTATCTATTTTAAGGTCGCAAATGGGGTCGAAAAAGTCGATTTTTTAAAAACTGTTCTATTTGAAAGCCCAAGCTTTCCCCTTTCAGAAAATGTATGACATGTCATACCAACGTGACTATTTAACCCCAAAAATTTATATTTTAAAAGATGGTGACGCGTCGTCTGCACAGTTGTCACGAGAGATTTTCGTCTCAACCCGTAAGATCCTTTTTTTGACCTTTAGGTACCATTTGCAAAAAAACTATTCAACCTATTTTGATGAAATTTTGCACAGTGCTTATCCTTTATGTCCTTCATCTTTTATACCTAAATTCATCTTTGTATTCCATTTTTAACTTTATTTTAAATCCAAATGCATTTTTTTTAAAGAGTGATTTTTTACCTTTTTTCAAAAAAAAAAATGGTACAAAAATTGCAATTTAGGCAAAAGGTTGAAAATTTTAGGTATACAATATTGCCTTACTCTTGTTACAGGTTCACCTTCAATTTGGAACAGATAGCACCAGTGGTTAAGGAGAAAAGTGTACCTAAATAAGTTAATTTTATAATTTTTTATTTTTTTCTTGTAATTTTGTAATTTTAATAAAGTATGTTTAAAACCCCGAGTTTATAGCTTAAATACCAACTGAACAGGAGCAAAATATCTAAACGCGTGAAAAAGCCCATTTTAACCATCATTCGTGACCTGGTTACCTTAAGAAAATGAATATAAGTCTGATGCAATACCTTGTAAAAATATATCATAACTTGAAGAGAAAAAAATAGAAAATTTTACTAGGGAAACACTTGCAATGTGTGTTTAGGACGACGCTACGAAAGCTCAGCGCCATAGTGTACTTTGAGGGTTAATAAAAATACAAATTTAAATCAAATGATCAGCTAAAATCACTGGAGAGAAATTATTTTCTAATTTCTACTGCAATTTGATTTTTTGCTTAGTGCTTAATTTTTTTTTTATCACACGGGTTTGCATTCGGCAAGTTGCCTACTTTTCACTGCCGACTCTAAAACACGGAAATTAAAAAGAACACACGGTAGTGTGAAATAAAATACATCAATTCCTTTTGAACTATTAATATGCCGCCGATTTCAAAATGTAACAAGAATAAAATAAATATTATTTTGATCTAAATAATCATATATAAATCCAGCTTTCAACCTGCCTTCTACCATGATACTATTTTGGCAAAGTATTCAATACAGCAAAAAAAAACCAAATCGGGTTCGGACCTCTCCTTATCCCCACAACATTTTTATCACAGTATTAATGAGGAAACGTCTTCTGTACAACAAAACCAAAATCGGTCCACGCGCTAGGTGCGGACTGCTCCTCCCACCCCATCTTAGTTGCAAAGATTCTCGTACAGCAGCAATTGTGGAACATACTCTAAACAACAACAAAAAGAATGATTCGAATCGGTCCACGCGTTATAAAGTTAGGTTCCAGCCCACCCAGAGAATTGTTACCATGTTAAAAATGAGGTAATATACTCTATATAACAGAAGAAGAATCATTCAAACCGGTCCCCGCGTTACGAAGTTACATAAATAAATAATTTTCTCTTTACTTCCCGTAACCGATTCGAGACAATGATTGCAAATGCACCTACAACTTAAAGTGGATTCTGCAACACGGACATTTTTTCTGGAAAACCCAATAGCTTTTTTATAGTAATCTGTTATCAGCAGAAAACAACCATCACCGCCGGTAGGATTCAAACCTGGTACCTTCGGATTCGAGGGCCGACACATTATCACTTACTTCGACGACTTATACACAGTTTTAAATTTCTATAACTTCAAATTATAAATCTATTAAGGCCTTCCTTTTAATCGACTTCCCAAATACAAGAAGGTTTTAAGTTCGACAGGTAATTTTTGTTTTGTTTTTTTTTAAAGGTAATTATGATTTCAAAGTTGTAGCACAAAGACACAATAAACAATTAAGTAGTTTACGATCTAAGACTAATAATATATGTATCAAAATTCTTACCTATCTCTAAGGCATCCATCTTCTAATCCCAAAATTGTGCATCCAATACTATTCAATCTAACCGGTGCGCAGGACTTAATTGGATAGCATATTAAGTCAGTTAATTCTCCAACGCGACGCCATTTCTTTGGAGGCGTGTCCTCAAGTCGCTTGCGATACCAATAAGCTACACCTGCCGCGGAAATAACTCCTATTCCAACCGTTACAAATATTGTAGTCCGGGAATGTTCCGAAAACAAACTGGAAAATAAACCTGCCAAAAAACAAATTTGTTAGCTTTATCTGGCAATTCCAAATGTATCACGTGAAAGTGAAAATCAATAATTCTCTTCCCTAATCAAAAGAGAAACTCGTCAATCTTTTACCCATAACCAAAACCCATAGGCAATCACAAGAATGCTACCTGGGGATAGGAAAACCCTCCCGACCAAGTTCAATCAACTTAACTTCAATCAAGAGATTACACTTGTAACCACAACAGCCGGTCTAGTAATGATGCTATTTTAAGTCTAGCCAGTTACTTACTCGACATATTAAGAACAGTGTTAAACCGCAAAACTCGGAAATTAGGAAAACCAAACAAAAGTGCGGCGCAAATGCGATAAAGTAGAATACGCGATACCGGCAAAACACAATCTGGAGAAGGTTCGAATCAGACTGGCTCCATTAAGGCATGAGTATAAAGCTAACACATGGGAAACTATGAGATGTACAAGCTTCAGACTGTAGTACTTTCCTTAAACGTAGAGTAGAAGAGATTCGTCTAAAAATCAAGGTGGAGAAAAGCTCTCTCTTTCAGCGATATTATTGTTATTACCTTCCTAGTAGAGCACCACTTGTTTGCTCCCCATTGTAGTTGTGATGAGTACTGAGAAAACGAAAAATATTTCGTCATGCTTTAAGTCGTTAACAATGCTCTTAGGCAACCGGCTTGTGTTTATAGTAAACAATGAGCAAAGATGGGAAATTATGGAAAAAACTTTCACATAATTTTGCATGATTTCTTAAATTAATAAATTGAGCTTACCCACCGATATATGCAGCACATTGGTATGTTCGCAAATGTAATTAACTTTAATAAAATAATTTTGTTCCACCTGAATGAGTTTGCTGAATGCAGATGCATAATTTGAAATGTGATCTGTTAAGTGCTGCTACCTATTCATACATATCACCCTGGAGTGAACTCATTCAATCATATCGAACTATATCGAATTTTATAATATCGTTTTTCATATCGGCAAATGCTAAAAAACTGAATTTGCGGTTTAAGTGGTTTCAGCTAATTAAGATTTGTTCCAGATAACATATTTATGTACTTACACGCGATGTTAAAACCGATTTATAGGTATCTGTTGAAGAAAGTTAGATCACTTTTTTATGGTTAAACTAAAAATAAAAATTTTAACAAGACAATATTACTTTCAAATCGTAATAATAAAAATTCTGCTAGAGACATTTGTTATAGTATAGCACTCTTAGCTGCTCAGATAATATGTAACTAGATTTTCATGGATAGTTTAACAAAATATGACTTAGAAAACTATTATTCCCACTGCCTACCTTCCAACTGAAGGGTTTACTAAAATTAAGGAGAAATTCATACTCTTTTAATATTTAATTATTTTACCTCGCCTTGGTTTTTGTCATTTGCTACTAAGCAGTATCACTAAAAAGTTAGTACCATTAGTTCAAAAGATATTGGCCAAAAACTCTTATCAAAAACTGTTTTGTAATGAAGTTTAGCTTGATTACAATTCCAAGAAATTATTACTCCAGTTAATTCCTAATTACTATAGGAATTTTTAATTAAATCCTTTACTCCCTAATTACAAGTTTTAATTCTTTAATACTTTACTTATTACATGAATTTAAATACCTTTGGAATCCAAATTAGACTTAAATATAATAGTTTTACAAAAAAAAAGTTGAATCGACTTCACAAAAAGCGCTAAAAAGCATAAAATAATTTTTAATTTTATATCTATTACGACATTTTGAAGTCGGGGCAAATTAAACAAATAAAATAGTTTTTAAAAAAAAGTTGAACTGACTTCACAAAACGCGCTAAAAAGCATAAAATAATTTTTAATTTTATATCTATTACGACATTTTGAAGTCGGTGCAAACCAAACAACTACAACAAAACTATTTAATCGTCATTTCTTATGATCCCGTAAGCTGAATCGTTCAGGTAGTATTATGTATTATTTTCAATTGTGGTTCTGTAGTTGTTTTATTTGTTTAATTTGCACCGACTTCAAAATGTCGTAATAGATATAAAATTAAAAATTATTTTATGCTTTTTAGCGCGTTTTGTGAAGTCGGTTCAACTTTTTTTAAAAACTATTTTATTTTCCACTTTTTAGTGTCTTCGACTCTATACAACGAAGAAAGAACCATCAAAATCGGACCACGCGTTAAAAGCTAGTTTTAACCCATTACACCACCCCCATTCCACTAAACTTTTTTTCTCATGGTATCAATCAATGAACATACTCTACCGAACAGAAAAGGAATCAGGAATCATCGAAATCAGTTCACGCGTTACGAAGTTACTACCCCTCCCCCTCCCCCACCACCACCATAGGACCAGATTATTCTTCTATTAGCAATGGGCATCACACTCTATACAACAGCAAAAGAATCATCCAAATCCACCCCCCCCCCCACCACAGCAACATTTGTTTTCTCGTAGTATCAACCTAGGATCATATTCTACTCAATAGAAAAAGAATTATCCAAATCGGTCCACGCGTTACGAAGTTAGACTACCCCTCCCCCCACCCACACCTTTCACCATAGGACCAAATTATTCTCCTATTAGCAATGAGGGATCATACTCTATACAACAGAAAAAGAACCATCGAAATCGGACCACGCGTTATAAAGTTAGCTTCTACATCCACCCCCACCCCCCTCCGCCGCAAAATTTTTTTCTCCTGGTATCAACCATGGAACATACTCTACCGAAGAGAAAAATAATTATCCAAATCGGTCCACGCGTTACAAAGTTAGACTACCCCTCCTCCCCTCCCCCCACCCTAGGCCACAATTTTTTTCTCCTATTAGCAATGGGTGATCATACTCTGTACAACAAAAACAGAACCATCCAAATCGGACCATGCGTTACAAAGTTAGGTTTCACCCCCACCCCCCACCCCCACCCTACCAAAATTTTTTTTGACATGGTACCAATCGGTGAACATACTCTATCCAACAAAAAAGAATTATCAAAATCGGTCGACGCGTTACGAAGTTATGCCCGGTCAGACATAAAAAAAATAAAAAATTAATAAAAAAAAATACGCGTCGAACTTAGAACCTCTTTGTTTTTGGGAAGTCGGTTAACAACTACAGAACCACAATTGAAAATAATACATGATACTACCAGAACGTTTCAGCTCACGGGATCATAAGAAAGGACGATTAAATACTTTTGTTGTATTTTTTTGTTTTGTTGGATTTGCACCGACTTCAAAATGTCGTAATAGATATAAAATTAAAAATTATTTTATGCTTTTTAGCACTTCTTGTGAAGTCGGTTCAACTTTTTTTAAAAAAACTATTTTATTATTTTTCCGATACGCGTATTTCGGCTTATGCGTCCATTTTCAAGGGAGTCAAATAGAAACTAATTCTTTTATATGACTGCCAGAGTATTCACATACGGATTTGCTAAACTATGAATTCAGTTAGCGGTGAGCAATTGTAGTCTATTTGCTCATTTATCAAATTATGTTGTTTAAACAATGCCTTTTTAATGTAACAAGATTCTAAAATATCAAGTTTTTTACCTTTTGTCTGTTTATGTAAAATGTTTAAGTTGTCAATAGTGCAACTATGTCCGGTTTCATATAAATGCTTCGCTACCATTGAATCGAGCTTATTATTTTTTAATGAATTTAGATGTTCCTTAAGGGTAGGTTCTAGTCGAGAAATTTCAAAAAATTACTTTTCTTTTTTGGCATATTTTAAGTCCTTATAGTGTCTAGAATAAGCCTCTATAAGCCGATTTGACGAAGTTCGAAAAAATGTAAAAGTTACAGCCGATTTAGTGCGAACGCGTACCAGCCGAAAATCATGCCTACGTTCGGGCTACACGCGCGCTGTATTATTTGCTCAGCAGCTATAAAAATTCTTTTATATGTTCTGTTTGGATAAAATAATGTTCCTTGAATATAGTAGTCAAAATCAGTTTCGAAAGGAAGAGAAATGATTGCTCTATGGTCCAGGAACAGCTGACTAGCTGTTAGAAACAAAAATTATAGTTTTTCCCACGTTTTTTCTTTGTCAAACTTTAAACGCGTTTTTCTCAAAATAATGTTTTAAGACACGCCGTGCAGAGTTGTAGTCTAACCGTTCAACCGATTCTTTTTTCTACTAAATAAAGATTATTGAATTTAGGTGGCCATGAACCATTTTCAACAACAAATATTAATATTTACTATTTTTGTAACCACTAGGAACAACAAAAAAAGGGAAAAAAGATCAGCTTTTTTGACTCTTGGGTAGAGCTGGATCTGATCCTGTACGATCTCTGCATCAGTAGCTGGTTTCACTAATGATTTATTTTTAATTGAAAGTGCAATAAGTTTTTTCGGTTTGCGTTTATAAAGCTCTTCTGCAACCCATATGCATTCCTCTCTTAACGCCGAATCTAAACAATCAAATTCCGCTGGATGTAATCGATGTTTAGCGAGTCAATCGGTTTTTGGTATAGATATGCTGAAGATGTTCTCTATCTTTGGCAAGGATCTGATCAACGATTAAATTAATTTTTAATTTGGATGAATACACTTAATTAATGTATTCAGTTTATTGTAGAAAAAGACAAAAATGCTGAAATACATTTTTTGGATTTAAAAATACTATTAAAGGAAACAATGGCTATGCAGAAAGTTTGATAGATAAACTTATTAGAAATAAAAATAAAGAAATAGCTCTAAGAAATATTTATCCAAAGTCAAAAGAAGAAAATAATAGGAAATGGATCAAATTAAAATATATAGAAAAATCTAGTTAGGCAATTGCAAAAAAGTTAAAAAAATAAGTTAAATGTGAACGTTGCGTTTTATAACAATTGTATTTAAAATAATTATATAATATATATTATGTAATTATAAAAGAAAAATGATAGGCTACAAGAAGCAGGTGTATACAAAATTGCTTGTAATGACTGTGATAGTGTTTATATAAGACAAACAGGACGTATTTTTAAAACAAGATTTAAGGAACATCTAAATTCAGGTAAAAAACTTGATATTTTAGAATCGTGTTACATTAAAAAGGCATTGTTTAAACAACTTAATTTGCTAAATGAGCATATAGACTACAATTGCTCGATATCGACATTTACTCGAGATGTACTGCTAGACTGATGATGCCATAGCAAGGCGAAAAGCTTCGGATTAGATTTTTAGAAAATAAAGTGTAAAAATATAATTAAAATAATTTGGAACTTAAAAAGTGTTTTGTGACTCCTTTTAGAAACAAGAAATATGTTACTGTTTGTGATTCTCCCTATTATGAAGAACCGCTGCAATTTCTCTAACATATCTATTCAGAAAACGGGAGATGCATAGCTAATGTGACCATTCGTTCCATTTAGAACAGGGCCATCTCGTTTTCAGGTAGCCTGTTCCGCTCTATCCAAGCGTCAGCGTTAGAACGACAAAATATTTCATTAGTATTGGCCGTATTTACAAAGAAATATAAAATGTGTTGATCCAGAGAGGAGGTATGGTCAATGGGTGCAATTGCAACCCCCCCCCCCCCCCCCCCCCCCCCCCCCCCGCTCTTGACAATGAGCTTCGACCGAATTTATTAACGGAAAAGATCAAATATAGACTCTTCAGGGAATCAAACTGTACTTTTTACAGTACAGTTAAAGAATTTACTTGACTCCTCTCGAATAAAATTTCTTACCTATTCTACAAAAAGTAAAAGTTACCATATATTTTTCTCAATAATAAAGTCTTGTCGCCCTGCATTCTGCGAAAGTCTCTGGGCATACAGAGCTCAAAGCCGTGTTGAGATTTCTTAGGGAAGCAGAATTGCTATGAGAACAGGGTAAATAAGAAGGGTGGTTCCCCATGAATCTTGGGGCACAATGGGCCCATATAGAGGTCTAAGTGAAGCGGGCTAAGGGTAGCTTAGCAGCACCGTTCTGACCTAACCTAACAATCTCAATTTTCCTCAAACTTGATATTAAATAATTGATCGGGATTATTTTTAGAACAGAGTTCGATATTAATTCTTAACTGAACTGATCATATATGTATTTGCAGTAGCTTGGCTTGGGTCTCCTACAGAGATGTAAGAAATACTACTTCTGACTTGGTGCTGATTTGCAAGGTCCCACATAAGACCTAGACTGGAATATAATTCCCACATTTGGCCAGAGGCCGAGCATACCGCATTTGCCACGTTAGATAAAGTTCAAAGAAAGGTTATTCACTATCTCTCAGAACAATGACTCTCTGAAACATCGACGGAATGCCAGTTGTCTTCCATAGCGTGTTTCACTCTTCTATCGCTATTTCCATTACCGTAGTTCCGAAACTTTCAAAGGAAGCGTACATCGTCACCTCCTTATATTTCACTTATCCTTAATTCCTTTCCTGCATAGGGCACTCCCTTGAGCTTTGGAATTGTGATTAAACAAAATATTCATTGAATATTATTTAATACTTTCATTAATAATATAATAAAAAAATTGGTTACGAGCATATTGGACACGTACGTGGAGTTATTTCTAAATTTTTCATAAACTATATTTGCTACAGTGTTCGTTCCAGTTTTCATACTAAAGACGACATTTAGTAATTTTTGCAAATATATTGCATCAATAGTTTATAAATTAGAAGGCTGGGGAGGGGGTGCTTTTGGTAGCGACTTTGAAGGATTAAAATCAAAAAGTGCTAAAACATTTTACATTTTTGGAAAAGCCTCACTCATTGAGGTAAGTTCAAAAAATTTTCAGCATACTCTTTACTCTATTTCATTTTAATAGGTTTATAAACGAGAGGATGGGAAAGCTGCGACGTACAGACAGACGATAGTAGTTCCTATAGTAGTTCCTATATATTGCGGAACCCTAAAGCCGACACCTCACCTACATAAGCCACGAAATTTGCAAGGGTTAGTAGTGTATATGTATATATCTGGTAAAAAACAAGCTCTATAATGTGGCGGTCCTACTTTCCCTTGCTTTTATCGTGTGCGAAATTTTCGACTACGTTCCGTTTCCCTTGATGATTTATTTTTTAATGAAATTATTATTGAAATGCAAGTACAATATGATAAATATGTAACTTAATAATTCTACCCCCCTCAGCAAAAATAAATCCGTGCGACAGAAATCATCAAATTAACGAATTTCCTGGACAATATGCAACTGCCATTAAAATTGCCTCCCCCTCCCCCCTGAGCGGATTCCTAGATCGCCGCGAATAACTTCAATGAGAGTAAAAATAAGAAAACATTATAAACTAAAACTTTTAACTGTTGTAAACATGTTTTCTTAGAAGCTCGATCTGTATTGTGTAAATATACATAATGTAATAAAATATACGCCGCAGCCACACGTTTTATCTCAATTAAGATAAATTTTTATCTTGGTGGAACATATTTCTTATCATCTTGAACTTTTTTTTCAGTTTCACAATTTTGATTAATCCAATAAGTTAAAATTTATTGAGAGCTGACGCGTTTCGTCTTTCTAAGACATTATCAAGGCAAGGATTGTCTTTGCTTTTATAATGTCCGAGAAAAACTAAACGCGTCGGTTGTGAAACTAAAAAACAAGTATTTTTAATATCATTCAAGATGAACAGGAATGTGTTCCACCAAGTGGTTTCCAAAAAATCTGTTAATTTCATAAATTTTTAATTATGTGAGACTACTGCGTTTATGTAGCCGGATATTTTATAACATATGTATATATAGTATACACAATAGAAGTCTAGCTCCTAACTCTTAGTTACAACTTTTAAAAGGGAAGTTAAAGCCGTAGTTGGGTTTTAGTTTTTAACTTTATTTCTTATTTAACTTTATCTTTTATGTTCTGTAGGGAAATGCGCGACCTCCGTGCTGCTTTATATACTATTGCGCTACTCGCCATACATATGTATATCTTATATTTCACGGAGCATTCATACAATTCAATGACACCTCATTTGTCCAAATCTGATGAGTAGTTTAGGTACTATAAAGTAACAGTCAATCCTTTTTGCCGTAGGCAGGTAAAAGTAGGACATAATTCTAATATCTGAAATATATTGCTTTCTCTCACCGAATTTACTTAAGCAAAGTTCGTAAGAAAAATATAAGACCTGCTTATGTTCACGTCTTTGTTCCTGTACTTTCCACAAATAAATATAAAATATGAAGAAATATGTAGTCGTCCGTAGAGTAAGCAATAACATGTCCGCCTTTCAACCTTCAGAGCCCAGGTTTGAATCCCACCGACGCGAACCATGGTTGTTTTCTGCTGTCAACAGATTACGAGAATAAAAGTCTGTTCGGAAATGCACTTTAAAATTGTAGATCCTCTCGCAATCGTTGTCCCGAATCGGGTGAAGTATTTCTTCCGCCAAGGTTAAGGGAATTATAAAGAAAGATAAAAAATACGCGTTTTCTTAAATACGCATACTATTACCTAAACAAAATACAGATAAACACGGACTCGGGGTCACAGAAATCACCTTGAGTACAAAGCTACCTGCTAGGGAGGAATGGAACAGGATCGAAGTGATGGAAGCATCAAAGCTCTTCATATCCGCGGATGAATCTAAACAAGTGCGATCCTGTGCCCTGCGAAGTAAACTCCAGCAAATGACACTGGCACGATTGGTACAGACTGCTAGACAAATACAGTGTCTTTCAGGCCGAAATAAAAGCCATTCACCAACTTGCTATGCTACTATCTAGTCGTACAAAAACTTGTATCTAAAGATTTGTTAATGCTCAAATATTCTATTGTAAATCAGTGTATAACATTGAAATATTATAAATATTGTAAGCACTGTTAAATTTGTCGTTAGGTATAACACATAATTCTTTTAATTTTTCCATATAGAGCAGCTGTATTTTTGCTTCACTGTACACAGTAGCTATATTTTGCTTTGAGCACAAACTTGTTAACTTGCCTTCCTAGCAATAGAACAAAGTGTGAAATAGAATTGCCTGAGTCTTCTTATTTCTTCACGGGCGAAAGTAATTAAAAGTGAAACAAGACGTGACATAATAAAATTGATACAATTATAACGACCGGAAATTGAACATCAGTGATCAACATAAAACATCTGAATTTCAGAATTCAACTTTAACCAGATAAAGTGAAACTATTGCGCCTAACAATCAGGCGGCCAATTTCAAACACCAATAACTCGAAATCATTACTCTGTGGGTTGGATAGTTTTTGCTTAACAACGTCCAATTAAGCTTGCGTTTAGACTGGTAAAATATTTTCGATAATATTTCTTATAATATGAGGCAGTATGTCTGGCAAGTCTATGGTAATTAAATAACTGAGACCTATATTGGTATTCGCTTCAAGCTGATAAACATTTTACTTCTCTGCCAACTGAACTTTTTATTGGAAAACAAATTTCGTTTAAGATAAGTTTCAATCTTCTATTAATTGTCAAAGCGGAAAAATTTGCGAGAGTGTGGCATACGTATTTGGCGATTCGACGGCTCAGCATGTCAGGTAAATAAGATTTAATCTTTATTTAATCAAATAATTTGTAGACTAATCCTATAGAAACTCTCAAAGCAAAAGTTTTGGCTGGCGTTGGTATTGGAGTTTCCGCCGCTGCTGGACTTTACTATTGGTACCGTTCAAAGTCTTCTCAGGTGCCCCCAACTAAATGGAAAAAGGTAGGCACTTTGGATGAAATTTGCTTATATCCCGTCAAGTCATGTGGTGCAGTCGAGCTGGACTCGGCAAAATGTGGTATTTTGGGTATTGAATACGAAAATTGCAAAGATCGAATGTTTATGTTAGTGGATGAAGATAATAAACTGGTATCTGCTCGCACCTATCCACACATGGTAACTATAAAACCCAAGGTGATTGGAAATCAGTTGGTTATAACTGCACCGGGTATGAACGATCTTGACATTGATTTCGAGACAATAGCAGATGGAGATATGATTAAAGCTAACATATGGAGCACTGATGTTTATGTAGTTGCCTGTGGAAAAGATTACGACAAATGGTTTTCTAGGTTTATAGTCGGCGAAGATACCGGTCTAAGACTTGTTTACTATTCGTATCCAGTTCCAACTAGGGAGATTGTTTCAAATGAATTTAAGAATGGGATTTTTATGAAAAATGACACCGTAAGTAATTTTAATTAAAGTTATCTCAAAAAGTAATCAGCTCGAATACTTATAGGGTGCTCTTCAAGATGTTTCTAGCTACATGCTTATAAACCAAACTTCTGTAGATGACCTCAATACTCGATTAGAAAATAAAGTTCATTCCAAACAGTTTCGGGGAACATTTTTAATTAAGTCGTCCGAACCGGCTTATGAGGAAGATAAGTGGAACTGGATTAAAATAGGCAACGACGCTATTTTTAGATGTGTAGCCCCATGCTACAGATGCATTTTTCCCAACATAAATGCATTTAATGGTGCTCGTGATCCCGATGAACAGCCTCTTAAAACACTTAAATCGTAATTTATACCTTATAGCAATTACAAATAAATTAATTATCATATATTATTCAAAGGTATCGGTCTTGGGGCGCGTCTAAGTCTCCAAGATTTGGCGTACAATTAGGACTCAGAGCTCCAGGAACAGTTAAAGCAGGTGATACTGTTTACGTGGAAGACGCTTAGAAAAAAGAATTATTTCAATATTGGATAAATCTTTAGGGTACACTACAAAATCTGATATTTTTGTCTGGACTTTCAAAATAAAATAAATTATCTTATCAAAACAAGCTTTATAATATCACTTTTGAAAATATATAATTTATGGGACTTAGAAACAGTGGAGTTGAGGTTTTTCCATTCAAGTTTCGCGGGAACCGCTTAACAAAAGCAAAAATATAAAAATACACAAAGAAGAAGAACCCTACTATGAGGTGCCCCAGGTGATCTTAGATTGAAATTAAATGTTCTGTAGAGAATAGGTATATACAATTAAACTATTAATTCATAAAAATATAAAATTAAATTCAGCTTGAAAACCATTTTTACCCTGGAGCAACATGGCAAAGAAAAGGAATGTTCCTTATTACTAAATACCACATTCTATTAACAATTTATTCATGCATACTCAAGCACAGTTTTGGCTCGTAATTGAAATGGAGTCTGTGAACATCCGGACTTCTAAGCATACACACCCACACAAAGTAAAAATACTTAGGAATATAAGTTAATAAGGAACTAGAGCCGATTGGTACAGCGGCAGATTTACCCTTCATCCGGCGCCTAAGTACGGGTCCCCTTGATTTTAATATTATTTTCCCTTTTAGATATTTTCATTGTTTTTCAAGTTATTATTGTTTTATTTATTTATTATTGCTTTTACCCTTATAACATAATATTATTAATCTTTTTTTGAAATTTTCTTAAACCCCTGGATAGAGTATTTTCCCCATTAATAACATGATAAAAATGTATTGGGAGAAGAATGGGTGTACGAGAAAGGGCGGAACTCAATTCCTTAACGCATAGACCGATTAGGATAATTCTCTTTTTGTTGTATAGAATATGATCCCCGATTGCTACTCTGACGAAAAAATGTCACCTAGGGTATGTGTAGGGGTACTGGACTGGAACTGTACTACTTCGTAACACTTTGTATGATTCTTTTTAGGTGCGTAGAGTATGATTTATGAAATTTATATCTAATGTGAGCGCGTGAGGGGTGGCTAAGGAATGTGTTGCCGGATTTGGATAATTCTATCTCCTTTTTATATAGTCAGTACCTCTGTAGCTTTTAAATCGCTTTGTTATACGAGCAGCATTTTTCGAGTAGCATATCCAAAGATAACGAAAAATAAAATAGCTTTTAAAAAAAGTTGAGCCGACTTCACAAAAAGTGCTAAAATAATATTTAATTTTATATCTATTACGACATTTTGAAGTCGGTGCAAGTTAAACAATTAAAACAACTACCAAACCACAATTGAAAGTACTGTATAAAACTACCTAGGCATTTCTGCGCACAAGATCATAAAAAATACTTTTGTTGTTGGTTCAACTTTTCTTTTAAACTATTTTTATTACTAAAATTACCTTTTCGACCACACATAAGTAATGCATACATATTAACTTATATGAATTATTTGATTCAAATAAAAATATCTTTTCATTGAATATGTCATTGTTGTTTACATAATTAAAAAAAAGGATTCGGAACCTAACCCTACTTTTTTTTGTGATGTGAGTTTCGTATAATGTGATTTGTATAGCGTAGTGTTTCTATATATCCGTAAGTATCCGCCTTATACGAGGGCTAAATGTACCAACTAAAACTATGCGATTATTTGCAATCGTGAGTGATTTGATCTTATTAAGTAACATTAAAACAAGTTAATAAATTTAATAAAGTTTATCTATACCGTTCTGTAATATTAATCAAAAATTGTATACTGGATTTGGATATTTTAATTGGACAAAGCCAATCTATTTTCTGCTGATTTTTGCAACTTGTGACACTTATTTCGCATTCTGCTCTATCTCCACCACCAAGAAACAGCCGTTTCAACTACAGACCAATTACACTCACTTTAGTCCAATCTAAACTTTTGGAACACTCAGTGGATGAAATATTTCGAATATAACCACCGTATCAGCAATTGGCAGTATGGTTTTTGTGCTTAACCGAAACTATCTGCTGAGTCTTCATAGAATTCGTGAGCACGCTATACCCTTACACCTGTTCAAATAAGTAGTTTAAAAAAATTTTGGTATACCCCGTATAATAATATAGGTTTCCTCTGATCTACGAAATCAATGTTGGTGTTCACAGTGTTCAATTCTCACAAATCGTGTTTTTCTTTTTATTACTGAACTTTTGCCTCTCAATTTGCAATTGCACCAATTTATATTTTTGCACACCAAATTAAGCATTAAGACGGTGTAGTACTGTTCATATACCAAATTCTCTGCGCTTAGAGAGGTTTCGGTCGATTATTGCCACTTTTATTGACATTTTCCTCTAACTTCTTTATCACTTGTAAAAACGAATTATTCGGAAAGTTAAATATTTTAGAATATTATAATTTCGTTTGATTTTTTTCTATAGGTTAAGGTTGGGATAGATGCTATACATTATTTATAAAGGGATAAGTTCCCTTAAGGTACTTCACAAATTCGAGGCGACCATCCTTTTACGTTTGGATAGACCCTTTGACAATAAAAATTACAAATAAAATAATATTACTCAAAAAGCTACCGTAAATATGTTCTATACACACTACTCCTTAAGTACGATGAGTGCGTTTCCGTGTTTTATGATAGGATTTATGATCTGTTTAACTCGTGTGTACCACTCAAACGATCGAGCCCATCCTGTCATTCTCCCCCGTGGTATACTAGTGAGCTCCGGAGCCTTAAGAATAAAAAAAATGGACTATGGAAAACTTACTTACGTTGTAGAAACACGTCAGCTTATTGTGATTTTGTTGATTGCTACGACAGATTTTTGGGATTATCTTCATCATTATACAGAGAATACCTTGATAATGTTCGCGATAACTTGCATAATGATCCTCGTACTTTTTTCAAATTTGTTAATATGAAGAAGAGATCTGATAATTACCCATCTACAATGTGGTATAATGGAACCTCTAAATGCAGTGCGCCCGACATAGCCGATAACTTTGCATTATTTGTTGAGGGCGCCTTTTCATCTGAAGACTTTGTGCCTTCCCTAGATGAGTTTGGTCATATCCAAGACCGTCCCGCTGCCTCCATTGCCTTGCCCATTATATCTCGTGATATTCTCATGGATGGTATCAATGAGCTTAAACTTGACTTTTCTTTTGGTCCTGATGGTGTTCCACCTGCGTTCTTGAAATAATGCTCTGACGCCTTACTCACTCCGCTGGTACTCATCTTCAACAAATCTATTCAGGCCGGCAGATTTCCTACATTATGGAAGAGCTCCTTTATAATTCCCGTTTATAAAAAGGGGCATAAAAACTTAATAACTAATTATAGGCCAATAGCGAAGCTTTCCTGTATACCCAAATTGTTCGAATCTGTTATATATTCGCAGCTTGTTGGGCATTGTAAGGGGTTAATCTCATCTAATCAGCATGGCTTTCTGCCTGGTAGATCGAAGACAACTAACCTGCTTGAATTTACATCCCACATAATCTCTGCCTTCCAGCGAGGTCTCCAGACCGACTGCGTCTACACCGACTTTAGCAAGGCGTTTGATAAGCTCCCTCACTCTGTGATTATGCTTAAATTGGAAAAGCTGGGTTGTCCGCCCTTAATGCTCGACTGGATCCGCTCTTATTTAAAAGATAGGTCATACCGAGTATCTTTCCGTAACACTTTATCTAGATTTATTAGAGCTTCATCTGGTGTACCGCAGGGCAGCCATCTGGGGCCGTTGCTGTTCATTCTTGCCATTGATGACATTGTCCCTCTGATTAGGCACTCCAAAGTCTTAATCTATGCAGATGATATGAAGATATTCTCATGTGTTAGAACAGTTATGATTCTTCTTGCATTCAGGATGATTTGAATACCTTCAAGGTTTGGTGTGCCTCAAATGGCATGCAGCTTACCCTGGATAAATCTGAAGTTATGTCATTCTGTAGGAACCCCAATCAGCTCGTCTTTGATTATACCTTTGCTGAAACTACTATCCGTCGTGTTGAGTCAGTTACTGACCTTGGTGTGAAGCTAGACAAAAAACTCGATTTCACTCTGCACATAAACTATATCGTGTCCCGGAGTAATTCAGTTTTGGGCTTTGTTAAACGGTGGTCACGGGAGTTTTCTGATCGACTGACCCTTATTCAATTATTTTTCTCCTTGGTTAGACCGGTTCTCGAGTATGCATCTCAGGTTTGGTCACCTTGCTATGCTGTTCATTCCAGACGCATTGAGTTGGTGCAGCGGAACTTTGTTAGGTTCGCACTAAGAGACCTTCCATGGAATGATTCACTTAGGCTTCCTCCTTATGTGGATCGCCATCGATTGCTTAATATGCACTCGTTGGAAGGACGACGTAGAGTTGTTGACCTAGTCTTTATTCACCAGCTTTTGAGCTCGAACATATACTCTTGCACTCTCGCAGGTATGGTTTCTTATAGGCATACCCCGTATAGCTTAAGAAGACTGCCTTTACTGCATGTTGTTCACTCTCGGTCTAACTATGGTATGCATGAGCATATAAATCGCATGTGTAGAGCCGTGAATATGTGTCCTGTTTTTAACCTGACTCTTACGAAGGATTTGCTGAAACGATCTCTGTTGTCTGTGCACCCCTGATTGTTTGTGTGGGCGTGTTTTGGACTTTCCTTTTTTTGTTTGTTTGTTGTTTACTAATATTTCATTGCGTGGGTTGTGGGAGCCTCATTCATCTCAATATACGTTATATTCTGGTGAATAGGACAATTGATTCTAGGCTTCTGCCTATGAAGTGCGCCTTCTGAGTTAGAAGGATTAATTCTATATTAAATTTTTAAGTATATAACAAAACAAAATTGACTTAAGGTGGGGGGGGGGGGGGTCTTTTACTCTCGAGGTCTGAAATTGAGCGGTTTTTTGGGGAATAAATTGCGGAATCTACTGAATATATTTAAACAATTTTTTTTTTATTTCGAAGATACATGTTTTGACTTTTCAATTTTACTTTTGAAGATGAAAAAAATAACTCTCGCGACCTTGAAACGTCATTGATGACATTGATGTTGAAACTGCATGGGTCCCGCTTACGCAAAGTTGTGGCCAATTGGGTAATCTGTAATCTGAAAATTTATATTCTTTATAATCATAGTTACGTTGGCTATGTTTTCCCGAGACAGATTTTTTTTATTTTGCAATTTGTAAAAGTTATGCAACAATTTGTAAAAATTTCCAATTTTTACGTAATTTTTGACCTATTAGAGGCTATAAAAATGGAACAAAATAAAATTTTCCAAATCGTACTCAGGAAAACATAGCGGTATGTTTTCTGAACAATTGAAAAAAAATTATTGAAATCGGATTATTATGAGAAGTCTTACTCGGCAGCTAAAAAAGCACTACTTTCGGGAAAACGCGTTTAAAGATAAATTACGGTGTATAACTTGATTGTAGTAACTTGCGAGTTAATCTGCTATACCGGGGCGGTGGAATTCTCCTTCCTAATCACGTTGATCTTTTTGGTTGTCCACATTCTTCTCAAGAACGGACCGGTAAATTTTTTAGACAATGATTTTTAACTGGACAAGCGCCGTCGTGGCGCGCCGCGCTTAGTTTCTCGGAAACGGCCGGAGACGGGTACCTTTCTGTTCGCAGAAATATGCAAAGGAATGTAATTTTCATGAAATCCTTTCTGTGGCGTATTCTCAGATACATATAGATTGAAATTAAAAAAAAAATCGATTTTTTAAAACCGCGAGAGTAGAGGACCCGCTTAAACTTACAGAGCGATCAAAAATACTAAAGAAATTTATCTCGTGATCTTCCACTGGCACTTTAACGATACGTCCGCACGCGCATAAACTGAGGTGTTGGATGGACATAATCGTCATATGAAGCAAATGATTTTTTTACTAATCGAATGTTAGTTGGTTAGAAATTGAGGCATCTATCTCGACTTTACCATACTGGCTGCCACTTTTACAAATATTGGTCCCCAATTGGAGTAATTGCTTAAACAGCCCATAATGATACGAAAATATTGAAATATTAAACCTTCCGAAGTATAGGCTTTAGTTAGTTAAAAGTCAATTTAAATTGCATTTACATAAGAAATTTCTAAATGGTTCAACTCTTTTCCTTTTACTTATATATTTATCGCCAGAGTTCTCTTATTGAATCGATTTCGATACGATAAAATGTCGTATCCTTTTTCGTTTTTGATTTGTTATCGGTTCGAAAGCAAATCGACACAGAGAGAGAACTGCGAAGTCTTAGTCTGAGACTATATGACTATAGTCAGATATTACGATACGCTTTCGATTCGATCTCGACTGGTAATGTTTGCCGTGTCGGTGTCTTAAAAGAAAGAACAATCGAGTACAAGTTATAACAATCGAAAGGACATTAAGATGTGTGACAAATCGAGCAATTGACTAAGCATCTCACAATTGTGCATCACTTCTTGCTAATTGGATTCCTTGAATTCATATCACTACGCTCAATAAAAGGGTTCAAATAGGTTTCTCAATCTTTCACTCAACCCCTTAACTAATTTTCCCATGGGCGTACCCAGCAAAAAATGTGTCACCGTGGATAGTCGATGGAAAATTTACCCTTATTTCCTCTTTTCGAAAATTACAAAATGGACAGAGTTTTGTTTCACTTCAAGTGGTAATTGTTTTGTGATTAAAAAAAGTTATTATATATTATATTATATATTATTATATAGCAATTAGTGAGCATTTTAAATAGTTTGGAATTTATCTTGTGAGTATTTATTGTTTTATACATTTTGATACGGCGTAGCCAGAGGAGGCGAATGGGGCATACATTATACATTTTGGTGAAAGGGTATCAAAAACATATTTTCCACGACTACTCAGCGAAAATTAAGTAACGTGGAAATTGTACATATGTTCCACTTGTAGTTGATGTGACAATTCCCCGTAAATTAATGTGCATAATGCCTTGAACATTGATACCCGGCAGAAAATCATTCACCGTGGATATTTAGTGGAAAATGTACCCTCATTTCCTCTTTTAGAAAATTTCAAAACGGATTTATCTTGTAAGTATTTCGTTGTTTTTTTTACTGGAAACTTTTGTTGGTTACACACACATACATACTCTCCGTAAACAATAATCATTAACGTATTTAAACAGTATCACATAACAAAGCTGCTACGAATGTAACGTTGCCGACATTGCAAAAATAATGAGTAAAAATGTACCAAAAACTCTAGACAATTGGTTTATAATCAATTTTCGCATAAAAGAATCCGCAAACTATGTTTACTTAAGTAATTAAAGTTACCTCTTTTGTGCATTTCTTTGCTGTATATTATTTTCGAGATTGAATTTACAATTCAATAGAATCTCTGCAAAGATAATTACCTAAAAACCTATTATTAATATATATTTTGTAGTTAATAAAAGAATATTGTTGCGTATTATTGAACTTTTGTTTGTGAAAATATTTGGAAATATATTTTTTTAACTAAACTGATAATAAACTTTTATAAATTAAATGTCTGTTACATATTTAAAAATAAACTGGTTCCGTTTCCAGTATATTTCAAAATCCTACATTACCGACGTTATTTCTTTCATTAGTTCATCTATGTGTCACAAGATTGCATTGTGCGGTTAATAGGGTTTGTGGTGTTTTGCTCTACTTTGACAGCAGTCATACGTATTTGTTTACAGGCTTAAGTAAGGCCCTTAAATTTAATAAAAAAACTGTGTCGACAAATATGTGAACGTGAACAAAAGTTTGAAAAGAAAATAGAATTGGGCTTAGAAATAATGTTGATTTCCTTATAGTTGATTTCCTGTAGTTGGAACAATAAGTGCAAAAGTGCTTTGACAAAGATTATCGAATCTCTTGAATGATTGCTCCATTGTCCAATTACGCATAAGGAAGACATCCGCGGTTTGTAAAAGTTGTATTTTAGTTACACATATTGCGTTAATATAACTTTCTCTTATTCTGCAATATAAAAGAGTACGTGATCCACCCTGTGTATACATTGTAATTTAATTGAAAGTACATTTACAGGACGGTGAAGCCCCACTATGCCTATCTTGTATAGCGTTGTTTCGCGAGGTCCCGTCATCCTGACAAAATTTGCCGAATGTGTTGGAAATTTCGCTGAAGTGACGGAGCAGATTATATCAAAGATTCCCTTGGATAATCATAAACTGACGTATTCACATGGAAACTACTTGATACACTATATCTGTGAAAATAAAATCATTTACATGTGTATAACAGACGATGTAAGTATTAAGAGAACTTCTTCCGAAAAAATATTGTAAGTTGGTATTTAGGAATTCGAACGAGCCAGGGCTTTCCTGTTCCTTGCGGATATCAAACAACGATTTATCTCAACTTATGGACTGCAGGTCGCGACGGCTATTGCTTATGCAATGAACACAGAGTTTTGCAGAACTCTAGCCCATCAAATGACTCATTTTAGTCAGTCGAGAGAAATAGACGCCATATCTAGGGTACATGGACAAATAGACGAATTGAAAGATATAATGGTTAAAAATATTGGTGGGTACACATTTAGAATGGTATGAGCTTTCAGAAAAATAATAGTTACCTTTCGAGGATAACTATTCAGTTAATTGAACTAATTCCTTTGAATTAATAAGCGGTTGAAGAACTAGTTCCTTAAGGAGACCTGTTTACCTATTTAGATTTATTTTTATTGACTCAATGAGCTTAGTTTGGTTGAATTCAGGTTGAAAATTAAGTTCGTTCGATTTAAGTTAAGAAAAGTTCGAAATAAGCACTAATTTACTTCTATAGGGGACACTGCTAGAAGTAAGTACAATTTGGGCCAGTGGCTAATTCTTAAAAAGGTGATAGTGCTAATAGTACTCAAGTTTACGCAGTTTTGTATTGAATGCTAGGCACCGTATAAGAATACCCAAATATTTAAAGCATATATTCCATAATAAAAGAGCAACACTAATTTTGCATGTGCAAGACATTGCGATGTTTAAAGATCAAACACAAATGTTACCAGAGACTCAAAAAATTCTGAAGGACTTTCATCCTACGTCGTTTTAGTTTTAACCAAAAATTATTACAGGTCTACATTCTTTTTATTAAACTTACAAAGTACATTGTAGATTATAAGAACCGACCAACAGTTGTGATATTAAGTAAATCTTGTGAATGCTATATCCAGCAGAATCTACAAGAACTTATGGCATGTCTGTACCACACATTTCTGCATGGCGATAGTGTGGCCATATGATTTCCGTGATGAATCATCTCGCTCCATTTACAAGTACTTTAGCAACATCGATGTTTAATCCTAACATTTTCTTGGCTCTTTAACTCCTATGGCAATCCTCCAGTCTTATTGATATCAGTTGAGATGTTGTTGTTCAACTTCACGTTATCTGTATAGCATGTAGAAGACCCCCGGAGTTTTGATATGTATTTTTTTTATGATTTTAACGTCTTTGTAAAGTTTAAATTTGAATTTTTTGCATTTTTAGCATATTCTCATCAAGGACTTTGGAAATTTTTTGAAGTGAAACTTTTTAGGCGGCGATTCGATAATTGAAGGAGAATTGGGAGTGAAATTTCAAGGACGCGTCACGTCACGTCGCGTCCCTTTTGTGAGGTCTTTCGTCGTTGCTCCCATTCATATGCTAAGTCTAAGGTAGGTGCTGCAGTTGCCGACCCTCGGTGGATGTCGGTATTGTAGATTGAGAGAGAATGACGCGCTTGTTTAAGAAGTTTCACTTCTATCACGTGTACGGTGCTGTGCGCGCGATTTTTTTTAACTACATACTTATTTATTTCTTTTTAATTTTTAAAATGTTTGCATTAAAATGAGTTGTCACCTGGAAAGAGTATGTGTGCCATGCTTCAAGTCTCTAGCCCATCACCCATCGCCAATTGTGTGAAATATCGATAACAAAATTTTTAGTTAAGAACAAAGCAAGTTAAATAAAACCCTTCAAAAGTGTGGCCCAACTATTACGTCGTTTGATATTAAAAAAAAATTGCTACATTAGAACTGTCCATGTTTAAACGAACTAATCTGATGTCCTCGTTTGCATTTCTGTTACATGTAAACGTTCCCAATACATGTTCTTACCAATGCCTTACCTTACCATTCAGATCTCAAAGACCCATGTATATAACATCACCGTTTCCTCCTTGATTTATTTCAGAATGTCCAAAAATATGTTGAGTGATCGAAATGTACAAAAAGAGGTATGCTTGTAAGGGGGGGGGGGGGGGGGGGGATCTCAGTGGTTACGGAACTACAGCTATTTCAAGAATTAGCCATTGTTGAAGTAAATTCTCATTTTTCCTATCATAGCGCTAAAACGCAGAGTTACCTTTAAGTCGTCATTGCAAAGTTAGCATTAGCTTTTGTCAAACAATGTACAAAACATCATCCTCCACTGAAATCCTCTCTCGCCACATTCATTCAAAGGTCTTGTTTTTCAATGTACCAACACGCAATTTTGCAACACCAATCATTTTTCTCATAATTTTCCTAGCATTTTCCCAATACTTTGATACCAAACACACGGTCGAAAACTAACTAACAAACAAACGTAGAATTTCTGTTATTAAAACGTTTTTGTTTTTTTTAAATAAACAACTTTATTTGACATTATAAACAAACGTACACCTTTAATTTAAAAAAGTATGCTGTTACTGATTAATGCTGTTCGAAAAGTGCCCCGTCATTTAGAAGACAATACAGGGCTCTTTTCCCTTTAGGAAATATACTCAAGGTAAACTGAAAATTTAATGTGGCCCCATAAAAAAAGTCTTATTGAGTTAGATCAGATGAACTTGGGGCCACCTCATTGATCCCTTTCTAACAATCCATCGACCTTCCGGGCCCGATGTGGATTTTCCCAGTGACATTCATTGTGGAAATTTAAGAGACTGTCCTTTGAAAATTTTCTCATTCGTCCATAAAATCCTGGAGAGAAAGTTACTGGTGTGCCGTGCCGTTTTCTTGAACCACTAGCAATTCTTTCTTTTTACATTGTCGAGTTTCTAAACAGTGCTCTTCTGATCTCGGAGGGTCTTTAAAGTAGTTGAAGAATCCTCTCCTCACTTTCACTTTTCCGGCCTCCTTAAGTCTCCCAAATTTCGAAAGTTCCCCTATTAAGAACGCTGCGTTGATATTTCAAACGATATTCTTTAACAGCTGAAGTTTTGCTGCCGTTACAGTGTTTGTACACGAAAACCATGTCGGCGGACTCTTCAAATATATAATTTTACATTGCTTGCTAAAATATCATACAATCACTGTAAAACCTGAGAACTGGTTCTTGGAACTGTCATAAATTGGATTGCACAATAAACAAAAGATTTGTGCGAAATTCATATCTTGGAAATTTTTATAACGATTTCTCTAAAGCAGTGCAGAAGAATGGCTTCTACAAGTTTAACCCATAATAAGGAGTTTTTACGAATATCGACAAACATAAAAAGTTTGTAATGCAAAATTTGGAGAACAATGCTTGGTTATAAAAATTTCGTTGGTAAATTGAAAAACAAGACCTTTGAATGGATGAAGCGAGAGGGGATGCACTGGAAGGAGCTGGTTTATACCTTCTTTGAAAGCATTTGGTGTTCGCTTTGCAATGATGTCTTAAAGATCACCCTGCGCTTAGACCTTTTAGTGATATGATAAGAAAAGTTTGGCTAGTGGCAATGGTAAATCTTTCAGAAAGGATCTCGGTAACCGTAGAGAATATGACGAAAATATTTCCGATTTATTCTAGGACAGAATTGCTTGTATTTTTGAAAACCTTTGTCACTGCTCTGTACAATTAGTTTAAAAAATTTACATTGTAACTTTATACTTCAGTTATTACGACTTAGCTCTTAACTCGTTTGATCACTACGCAACACTAATTACATCTAAACTTCTCGCAGATTAAATCAACACTATCTAAATGGTCTACTATTCAGCCATATTTATGATTGGCTGGTTTGTTCGAGCGGGGTGTATGGGGGATATTCGGCTCCCTTAGTATGTTGAGCCTTAGATAGCCTCTTGTACGCCCCCCTCTCCCCAAGCTTCTAGATTTTTGCGCCATTGGCCATTGGCGGGCATTGGCCGAAAACATGTAAAACGGCCTCGTCTTCCTCCCCACGCAGGCAGTCTGCGACTTCTATTGTTTTGGCATGAGCCATTAATCGCATAGAGCCTCAATTTTGCTTTATTCATCTTACTTATCTGATTTGATTTCGATGCGTTGAGAGTTCAGCAGAAAGCTCTTCAATCTTTCGCCATTTCTGACTCCGGCCCCCCCCCCCCCCCCCCTTCAACTTTCTTTATGCATCTCGTCGCCCCATCCTGGATGGGGAAGCCCAAGAGAATTGTTTTGAGTTTCTTCGTTTGCGCCCTTCAGCGTCAATTCATTTGCTTTTTCATGCTTCTATTACATATATTAGGGTTACTTCATTTTGGTTCCCTAACTCCACAATAGCCCGCTTACGTCCCTCCATCGTTTTGGATTTCACCAGGACGCTTGTTAATGATTTGATTGACGCCTAGTTCTCTGTGCATATTACTATTCTTGAGGATCTCGCACTGAGAAACAGAAGGAGTTATTCACTCCACCCCAAATCTCCATGTTTTGTCCCTCGTTTGTTTATACCGCTATGGTATTTTCTTAAATCTCCAACAAAGACCTGATTCATTCTCTTTTTGTCGGAAAAGAAGTTTTGAGTTTTGGGATTACCGGTTTGGAGTTCCAGCAATTTTGTTTTTCAAATATACTTTTGATTGCGAATTCGTCGCTTAAGCCATATTTATACGATTTAGACTAATTCTAGAATCTTAAACTACTTAGTTCTAGATATTTGCATTACTAATTTCCAGCTTACTGAATTACCACTTGATCGTTTCGTTCACTTTTCTTTTCCTTGGTCAACCTCTTGTACTTTACTTATTTATTTATTTATTTAAG
This sequence comes from Leptarthrus brevirostris, assembly GCA_964036015.1. Classification (NCBI taxonomy): domain Eukaryota; kingdom Metazoa; phylum Arthropoda; class Insecta; order Diptera; family Asilidae; genus Leptarthrus; species Leptarthrus brevirostris. Next base: position 95,978,242 of record OZ038374.1, read on the forward strand.
CTTAATACAAGCTATTACGTAAAAAAATACAAAAATAAAAAATAAAATACAAGCTATAACTTAATACTAATTCAACAGACTATAATGAATGAATAATAAGAATAAATACATAAAAGGTATAAGCTACAATATGAGCTATATATATTGATTAATGGCAGAGGGCGTAAGGAAGAAGAATTAAAGTAGGCGATCAGGATCAAGATGGGCGGGGTCAAGATATAGGGCTTTGTGGAGTGATGATTTACTCATATGGAAGTCAAAAGAGGAAAGGTCGTTGACTTTTCGTAACATCCTGGTAATTGGCTCGCTTTGACCGTAGTTTGTGCGATGGCGGTCGAGTCGGAAAAGGGGAGTGGACCTAAGGTTACGGGGATTGGTATAGATGGGTAAAGATTGCAGGATGGAGGGGCAGTATATGGCACCAGTTAATAATTGGTAAATGAAGAAAATGTCGGAAACATCATTCTTTACAATTTAAGGTCTGTTTGTTTCGCTCCAATTTTTCTGCACTGCCTGCATTGAGTGCAAAATTTTAAATATAATTGACAGCAAATTACACTTAAAATGTTTGTTCGCTAACATGTGTGTAGGGCAAATTCCTACACTTTTGCAAAGAAACAAAGAAGCCTATAATAATTTGTATAGGTCGGTATGTTTGAGACTGCATATTTAAAAGAAATTATGCATAGGGCTCTCGACTACTTATAATGAATAAATGCGTTTTTTGTCTGTTCACTATTTTATGCTCTTTCTAACCCAAGTTTTTATATCAATGTGTTCAGATAAGGGATATTTAAGGAATTCATATGTTCGAAGTTTTAATACTTCATCAGCATTTACATCTGCAACAGTATCTTACCTTTTCTGCAAAACAAAGCCTGTATAACAGATGGAATAAGATGATAGAAAGTGAATCTTCTTCCTTCTTCCTTTTAATACTTTCAAAAAGTTTTGCTTCGTATACTGACTTCTTTTCATTTTCTACCTTTTTTCAAAAATTCCCGGAAGTCTTCGTATGGAGAACTATGTTAATTTTAAATTTTGCTTTTATACTCTTTACAAATCTATTGTTAATTTGTAATACTTCTTATATTAGACAGCCTTAAAGACCGTGGAGAAAAACTTGAACTACTTGTTAATAAAACGGAAAATCTTAGAAACACGGTAAGTTTCACACAACATAATCAGTGAAATCGTGGACAGTTTAATCAGCAGATGCTTCTTTTACAGTCTGTTACATTCCGGAAAACTTCAAGAAATTTAGCACGCCAAATGTTTTGGAAGAATGTTAGAGTATACGTTATCGTTGGATTTATTATTCTATTTATCGTTTATGTAGTCATCAGCATGGCTTGCGGAGGGCTCGCTTGGCAAAATTGTATCCACAAATAAATGGAATATGCCTTAAGCCTATCTTTATAATTGACGATATTAATTTTAAGCTTATTACATTTGTTACTGATATTTTTATTCATCGGAAATATTTCTAATCTTTCTAAATTTTTTATAATTCGGAGGTTGTAAGTTTATTTGTTACAGAAAAAGAAAAACATGTATAGTAAAACATAGGAATTTACTGTTCTTAATATTTTCTAGAGTAAAAGACGATATTTGATTTGATTTTTAATGATTTATTCGGACGTTTTAGCTGGTGCTAAGGACCTGTAGAAAAGTTTGTGAATAAAATTATTTCAAATTGTGTGATTTAGATAAGGAAAACTGCAATTATATAGATTTAATTGGTACATGTTATCAATAAAATTTCAATTTTAAAATAAATTATTTATTTACTAACTTTTAATACATAATATAAACGGTGAATTATTTAAAACCATAATTCTTTTAAGAATTGCGAAAAAATCGTCAAACATAAGACCAAATTTACATTGCCCGTGTCTGGAAAAACTTTACCACACACTAAAAATACGTTTAAAAACTTTAATGGTTTACATTTAAGGTTGTTGCAAAACAAAGTGTTTAATACTTTTATAAATGAATTTAAAAAAAATAATAACACAATAAAGTTATGTGGGGTAGAGAGTCTTAAACTTGAGTTGAAAATTTTGAATCACCGTAAGAGATGGAAGCCCTCTTATTTACCCTTCATTCTTCATTTAGTAAACATATAATATAATAATTTTCAATAGCACCAAAGGAATTAAGTGTAATTTGTGTTAAAATTTGTGTTAAAAAAGAATTTTCGGAACATTCGGAACTATTAAACTACACATAAATACAAAAAGTAGCGTAATAGTACACTCATTAATATCTATCACAGTTGTTAATATTCCCGACATGGCAATTAATTTTTGAAAGATGCAATTCTACTCGCCGGCCATTTGCACGGAATATGCCATAGACAACCTGATTACAGAAGCGAAACAGTTCTCTCGACATCTGAATTTTTGAAATCATAAGCAAATAGGGCGAACCCTCATAAAATTCTTATTTTCTGTTGGTTGAGGTGAGGTAATCGACCAAAAATTAAGAATTTTGGAGGGGTTTAATTCGACGAAGGAAGCTTATGTGTCAAATTCGAACTATCATAGCCTGGCATGCATAGACATAATGTGATACCTTTTTTATGACAGGGTGGCTACTTTCTGGAAATACGTGAAAAATCAGGGAATTTAAGTAGTCAGGGAAATATCAGGGAATTAACAAGGTAGCCCAAAAGGAACAAATGGACGTTCTCGAATTCTGAAAACAATCAAGTTTGTACCAGATATTATGGATCTTCATTTCTGCGCCATGCGACTGCAGCTGACTTCATGAGATCTTTCTTTGAAGCATCAAATGGTCTTGACCTCACAAATCTGCTACAAATTTCAATGAACGGGCCAAAACTTTTTTCAAGAAATAAAATGCGAACTAAAAAACATGATGCGATTGGTCCAATCCATCTCAATTTGGGATGTTGTTCACATACAGTCCATAACTAATATAAAAAAGGATGAAAAAGACTAACTAGGATGTTTTTTCTATACGATGTGGCCAAAGCCTGGGGGACAACCCTTTGATGCGTTAGCATGCTGCGAGCTAGATAACAAGCCAGAGACCGAGTGGATTATTTTAATTTCTTATTAAAAGCTCACGGGGAGACATGGTCTCGGACCCAGGACCCATGGCATGGTGGCCGTGCCGCTCAACGAATTAATCCAAGTCCGTTATTTGTTTCACCACTTCTTGATCAATGAAATAAATCTATATATCTCTAGTTTTCAGAAGACTCATACATTTTTCATACAAATTCTTTCCTATTTGAATGCTTCGTTTTTAAAAACTAAACAAAGAGGTCCAGTCAATTTAAAACAAGAGGTAAAGTTAAGTAAATTTCATGATTTTGTGTATTTTTATTGTATTGTTGTCTGTTTTAGTTTACATAATGGCGATGCGGTAACTGCTATCTGTATATAAAATAGTTTTTAAAAAAAGTTGAACCGACTTCACAAAAAGCGCTAAAAAGCATAAACTAATATTTAATTTTATATCCATTACGACATTTTGAAGTCGGTTTAACGACGATCACATATAAAACTACCTACACATTTCAGCTCACGGGATAATAAGGAACGAGCATTAAATGTTGTCACACATCGCACTCTAAACACTAAACGGTCAATTAGTTAGGTGAAATGAGTGTTCGCAGGCGAAGTTGGGTTTGGGATTTCGCAAAAAATCTGATCTGACTTATGATGAGGGTAATCAATAAATTTTAAAGAAAGATTGGTTCTCTTTGCCTAAATTTAAAGTTGTCTTTTGATTTTCCCAATAAATGATAAATGTTGCAGCTCTTCTAAGTATTGCGGGATGTTTCTGAGGAAACATGAACTAATAAGTGAAAACGCCTAAATACCGAATTAAATTATTGCTCAGCTGATTGCCAAAAAGAGATGACAAAGCTCTAGCTCGTTTAACAGCTACTATGCTATAAATATCAAATATTTCACCTGATTGTTTTAGAGATTTTATGAAGGTGGTATTTCCTGGGTATAAAGTTCCTTTTGATCCTACGATTAAATCACGTCTGCAGTTAATGTATAATACAGTTGAGGAAAAACATTCCGAAGAAATGGCCCAAGCTGAAAGCATATAATTAATAGCATATGAGTGGTCATCGAGAACAGAGGACTGCTCCATCTCAGTCGAGTTACAATATATAAATGCAGAAAATAAATTACCCAAAGCTACTCTTTGCAATGTGGGCATAAGAAAAATAGGAAGATTTTACCATTTATTACTTTATATTCTTAAAACGATTCCTCTTTGAAAATTCCTCAGACCGACCAACGGAACAGCAGAGTAGCTACTGCAATTGAAATTTTAATGGGTGACTGGGATCCTTCAGATAAAGTACATGTCTTAATAAACGATTCAGCAAGTGCGATAATATAGTAGCAGCCGCTTATGGAATAGATAATATTGTAAACATCGTAGTGTAGGTAATGGTCATCTATTTCAAGTCGTAGTAAAAGACCCACTCATTGTTCTGTCATATGGAGATATATCCAAATATTCTCACAAATCTAATATCGCCTAAAAAGCACTAAACAATGGCAATCATATCTTAGTATTAAGGGACAACCTAGTGTAGCAACCAAAAAAAGGTCATATTTTGGGCATTTTTACTACGTAATAAAAACTCCAATTAACCTAATTTTTAATCTAATCTTACAAAATATTATATATATTTTACAAAAATAATTTTTTTAAACATCAAATATTTTTTAGCTCCGCGGCCGTGACACCACTTTACGGTAGACAATATTCAGCTCTTCTCAGTAGTCTGTAATTAAAATTTGAACGGTTATTTCATTCTTAATTAATTTTTACAGGACTGGAGTCCGAAAAAGGTTTGTATGTCAAAAATAGTGGAAATGGTGCAACTTCAAACTTAGACACGATTTTCGACACATTTTTACTCTTTAATTTTGCTTTAAAAATGTTTAAATAATTTAATTAAAAAAACTCGATGTTACGTCCTGGGTTCAATCATTGTCTTTTATTAGCAGCTTGATTCGAATCCATCAATCAATTAGTTTAGGCGCAATCCTGCCCATCAGTTCCGAAACGTGGTTTCGAGAAAAACGCACCGACCAAAAACATTTCATGTAAAGAAGGTTGCCAAGACTCACAAGCTCATACCGCCTTCACTGTTTAAATTTATCAGATATTATGTGGAGCCAAGCCCCTAACTCTACAACTCCTAACTCTAGAAACCCTACATCTTGGTCAAAAAGTATTTCTTGGCAGTTTCGCGGCCGTGGCACAGTCACTCCTATGGACTTATGGTAAGAAATTAAGTCACTGTTATCACATGTTAGGCCATGCATTAGATCCATGAAACGGCCAAGCCATACTTTTTGACCAAGAAGTAGGGTTTCTAGAGTTAGGGGCTTGGCTCCACATGAGATCTGATAACTTTTTAACAGAGCTTGTGAGGCTTGGCAACCTTCTTTACATGAAATGTTTTTGGTGGGATTTCATTTCATTTTGCAAGATACTCTAGTTCTTTTTATTTTTTAGGCCTGTATTTCTTGTGCGGCAGCTATTCTTTTTTCATAGCCCACACCCTATCGTTGCCTCTTTTCCTTGTTGGCGTATTATTTGCAATAAGCGATAAATCAGGGTGGTACTTATGTAGCTAATAACCGATTATATTCAACTGTAGATGACTGCTGTGCTTTATTTATATTAACTTAAAGTAGACTAAATTATCTTTCCAAAAAGATAAAAACATGTAAACTTTATTAGCCGAAATAACAAAAAATGTCTGATTAAATCTGAAATTTTAGTCGCAAACCAAATTTTCATCCAAAACGCAAGCATGGTTCGGCCATGGTCTGGTGCTTATATTTTTTTAAATTTCTCCTTCCGTAAAATTCCGCGCATTTAGGCTTAAAAATGCGCTATGACTATTTTTACTTCACTCGAAAGATTGTTTTGTTAACTTCAAGTAGAACAAAACAATCTTTCATAGAAGCAATAGATTAGGCACTAGCACGAGTTTAAAGAAAAATCACGCCCCCGCGGCTCTTCTTTCTGGCGTAGTCGGATAAAGATGGTATTTCTTGCACGCCACAGTTCCTTTCTTCATAACACACATTTCAGTTGTTTATGTACTAACAAAATCTAGCTTTGATTTCAAATTTCAGCTTTCTAGAACTTTTGGAAGTACCTCTCCAGAAGAAATTTTATATACATACCTGCACTCCCTTTATGGGGGTTGGAGGATGAAAGTTATAAATTTTTTAATATTTACGTTTTTTGTGCGCATACCAAATTTAACCTTTCTAGGGCTTTTGGACGTTTGGAAATTATCTTATGAGAAATTGTTATTTAATACGGAACTAGATCCCCTTTTCGAAGTGTTGGAGGATGAAAGTTACAGATTTCTTAATTTTTTCGTTGTTTGTGTGCTAATCCTAGCCGGTATACCAAATTTCAGGGTTCTAAGACTTCCGGAAGTACCCTAGAGGTTTTGTGACGGAGGATTTGATGATCATGAGGGTCGAAATCGACGTATTTCAGGTGTTGATAAAATCTAAAGTATAAAAGCTGGACAAATGGAACTTAGTGTGATTCATTAGGCTGGTAACTACTAATTTGAGCTCTCTGGTATTATCCAGACCGAAGCTATGAGGGTTTGAAAATATGACGAAACGCTTCGAGAAAAATCACTGCTGTGTCCCCAGATCTGTAGTTGACAGAGACCGTACAAAACCTTATTTTTTCCTGGATATCTCTGTACCCAAGATGTATAGAGAGGACGAATTGGGTAAATTCACTGCGTCGACTGAAATAGTTTGAGGGTGGACTGGGCGTTGTTTAAGGGACATTAAGCAGCATTGAGTTTTGAATGTATTAAACATAACACGATTTGCTCTGCCTCAAGCGAGGATCATAGAACTGGCGTTCTTTAATGATCCAAACATGCGTTCTCGGTTGATTTCTGTAGCGTTTCCAAGTGTATTCATTACAGAATCAAAAGAGTGCCCGAAATCAAGGTTCTGTCCTCGGCGAAACTATTGTGAGTAAGAGATAGAAGGTCATTAATAAAAGAAAGAAATAAGATTGGTTAAAGAACTGAACCCAATATTTTGGAGTGACCGAAGTCAGTTCGCTTCCAGGTCTGTGTGAGTGGTGAAAGGATTCCTCCCTGAGGGGTACCACTGGTTACCACTCTTTGGATAATGGATCCTCCCAAGCTTGAGACAATGACCCTGCTTTTTAGCATGAGGTCAATAAGTTCAATGAGAGGATCGTCAATTTCAAGCTCCTCAAGGATGCCATTATCGCCTCTGACTTGATATTGTTGAAGGCACCCTCAATATCAAGGACGGCTGCAAGTGAGTAGTAGATTGTGTAAGTTCGTGTAGGGCTGTTTCTGCGGACTTACCTCTAGTGTATGCATGTTGCGAAAGAAACAACTTGGAAGGATTAATTGTCTCTTTAATATATACATCTAAGAGTCTCTCCAAGGTTTTGAGCAGGAAGTAGGAGAGACTAATGGGCCTTAAATCATTGGGCTTATAGTGTGAGGCTTTTCCTCCTTTAGGGATAAAGACCACCTTCACCTTCGTCCATGAGGATGGAATATAGGTGAGGTTAAGGCAAGACTCATAAATGACCATTAGCCACGAAACCAATATCTCGGAAGCTAATTGTAGTTTAGATGGGATGATGCCACCTAATCCCGATGATTTATAGGGCTTGAAGCTTCTTATCGCCCATTTCAGTTTCCTCACAATAAGTACTTTGTGGACCAGTTCTTGGCCGCCCGAAGTACCCGGCAACTCAACATTACCGGTTGCTGGACACCCCGGAAAGTGCGTGTTGACAAGTAACTCCAATGACTCAAGACTGGATGAAGTCCAACTTCCATCACTTTTGGTCAAGAGGGTTGGGGTGATGGGCGTTGTTAAGAGGATTTTCCGCAAACGGCTCGCTTCATAGGAGTCAATTTTATTACTGCTTTCCTAATCAATTTCTTGAATTTTTTGAGGCATTCTTTATAAGAAGTCCATACATTAGTTCTTTTTGCTTGGTTAAAAAGTTTACGATACTCTTTTCTTAGGGTCATGATCTCACTCGACCACTACGGGCTTGCCTCTAGGGACCCTATCGGGGCAAGAAATTTGTGTCGCCTCATTACACGCAATCGTCAAAGTGTCCACCACCTTCTCAAGGGTTTGTTTACTTTCAATTACGGGTGAACCTGTAGTAGGCAGGCTATTACTGAGGATCATCCTGTAAAGGTCCCAGTTTGTCCTTAGTGTTTTTATAAGGAGGACACATCAGTTTGTGAAGTGTTATCCTAAATTCGATATAGGCGTGGTCGGAGAAGGATGGTTCCTTGGATACTTTCCACTCCGTTATTAAGTAGGCGAATTGTTCTGAAACTAAAGTAATGTATAAAACTTCCCGCCTAATTGATTTAGTAAAAGTGTATTCTGCACCCACATTACAAATCTGGAGGTTAGTTCCGAGAATAAAATCAAGAAGTAACTCACCTCTTTCGTTGACGTCCGAGCTGCCCCAGACTATATGATGTGCGTTGGCGTCTGCTCCGATCACCAGCGCCTTCCTTTGTCTAGTGACTTCCTTGATCGCATTCCTGAGTATTGTACCAGGAATGTGCGCCACATCGTGAGCCATATAACTGGAGGTTATCCAGATATTGTTGTTTTGGAGCTCCAGTATGGCTGTTGTGGTGTCCTTATCACTGAACTGAGGGAGAATAAATGCATTAATATTATTCTTAGTGAGGATACATGACCTTGGTTTACCTGTACCTTGTAAATAGAGGAGCTTATACCCCTTCATGTTGAGTCCGCAAACCTTGTCTCTGATGATCCAAGGTTCTTGGACATGGATGAGCTCTTCTTCTTTTTTTGCAAGATGAAGGAGAATTGCTGCGGACGCTGCCTTCGGATGATGAAGGTTAATTTGGAACACTCTTAACATCACTGTGTCTAGGTGAGGATACCTTTATCACAGTGATGTCAGCAGTCTCCCCTGCATTGCTGGCATCTTCGTCAGTGGAGGAACCAAGGAGTTGGAAATACCCTAAAAACTTGCCGGGTGCGAAAGTGTAGCGGCTTTTGCCTGCTAGTGCAATGCGATGGAGTTGAAAGAGGCTGCAATGAAGGTGGCAAGTACGAATTAGCAGCAAACATGTTGGCCTTGTCCAATGAGTCAGTAAAATCATTCCCATTATGAATGAGTGGTGATGTTGACGAATTGGTGAAATTGTACGTTTTTACTAGAGACCAGAAGCCCTTACTACCCTTTTGAGTAGAAAATATCTTCTGTCTAAAGCTCTGATCGAACTTGAAGTTTACCCGACTAATCACTGATTTGCAAATATTCCGCGTATCTCAATAGATACGTCTCAATTCCTTTGAAGTACAATTTATATGCCTGGAAGGCTACTTCTTTGTTTTTATGGCTATCGAGCCAATTGGTGTTAGTTGATTTGATGCTTTTGAAGCTTTGAGGAATAAAGCGATGCATCCCAATCCTTAGGATATTCAAGATATAATCAGTGCTTTTATTAACGTTTCTCATAGAGAAAAAATCAGACCAATTCAGCTCTCTGAGATATTTATTAAGTCCAACTCAATCAGCATTTTCACTAATCTTTTGGTGGAATTTATATTAGTGGTGGAGGGCGGAGATAAAAAAAAATGGTCCGAATTGCCGAAACCGAGTGCTTTTCGGTATGCGATGTTAGAAAAAGATCCAGAAGATGCGCATAGTGACCTATAGTATCAGGAACACAAGGCACCACTTCTTTCTCTTTTACTGTAAATAAAATATTTTTATAGATCTTACAAGTTGCAACGTGAGTACTTTAAAATTGTTAGATTGTCAATTTTCTAACCGTTTGTAAACCCTCTTACAGAATCTCGCACTTTTCCCTACGCAGGAACGCACCCTCATACATATCGATAATGCAGGTCACATTATGTGGATTATGTGGAACTAATGGACATCATGTTTTGACAATTTGGGATACGTCAACGTTTTAGCAGTTTTAGCTTATCGTGTAAATAAAGTACCGATGAAAATTCATTAATATACAAAGGACACGTTTCTCTAGATGGTTAGATACAACAAACCAGGCCGTTTATAAATGGTTTGCTAAACAGGACAAGAATGGCTTACCAGACTTTACGTCAAACTTATCTGGAGATACCGACTGTGACACGATTTTATACAACTGCTTGCGTTATAACAACATTAGCTGTGGTAAGATTTTTACAGAAACGCTTCTTATCTGTTTTTGGTCTTTGAAAAATTATAGCTGTCTTTTCTATATCATTGCACAAATAATATGCAAATCAAAATATTCTTATTCTTTGATAGCACTCCAAGTTTTACTTAATAGTTTCTTGTGACAAACTGCATTACGTTGATTGAACTTTAATACTACACGTGTCCCTGGTTTTTTTTTCTTATGAGTTATTAAACATTTTATAGTATAAACAAAAATTTTGCTTGTTATTTCTAGCACCTGGACTTAGTATCACCTCTGCAGTTATACTTTCATCCGAAACTAATTATTAGTAACTTGCAAGTATGGCGTTTAGCAACGACATTTCTTTTCTTCGGGACAGTAGGATTCAGTTTCTTCTTCAACATGGTCTTCACATACCGATATTGCCGAATGTTAGAAGAAGGCTCCTTCCGGGGACGTAGTTCTGATTTTGTTATGATGTTCATTTTTGGAGGTGTCTTAATGACTCTCTTAGCATTTTTTGTAAATCTATTATTCCTTGGGCAAGCGTTTACAATAATGCTCGTATACGTGTGGTCAAGAAGGAATCCGTTTGTTAGAATGAACTTTTTTGGATTACTAAACTTTCAGGTATGTAAAAGTAAGGAGAAATAACCGATTCATTCTTAAAATTTACACTAGAAATTATAAATGTTTGCACTTACTGCTGTTTTTTTTACACAAAGGCTCCATATCTTCCGTGGGTTCTTTTGTGCTTCTCAATGATTCTGGGCAACACAATTTGGATCGATTTAATGGGAATGGCTGTGGGACACATTTATTATTTCCTGGAAGATGTTTTCCCTTACCAAAGAAATGGCTGTAAACTATTGAAGACGCCAAATTTTCTGTAAGTTCGTTTAAACGCACTTGTGTAAATTTTATTTATATATTCAATTACATTTATAGGAAAATGCTTTTTAATGAGCATGTGGAAGTAGATCAAAACTACCAACCGTTGCCAGAGGATAGGCCTGGTGGTTTTAATTGGGGTGGTGAAGAGCATGAGAGGCCCAATCGTCCTGCAGAAGATAACCAACCGGCACAACCAAATTAATGTCATCACCCCAATAGTTCATTTAATTTTCTTAATTACACTTTTTTATTGTTAATTATTATTTTCCTTAGACTTATGCGTTTTACTTTATTGTCCTCTAGTGCAACTTTTGTTGTGTGCATTTTGCCACTTGTTAACATTTTCCAAGAAAAAGATTTTCATATGACTTCAAAAAGAAATGCAATATTAGACAAGTGATTTTGTAACTCGTATGTAATATACTACATATAAATAGGTATTAACTTGTAGACGCTTTTTTAATTTCCTGTCGATAATTCACTGAACTAAACGAATTCGCAATATCGTTCGATTCAAACCTTAATTTTAATTCATGAAGGTTCAAAAGAAAGCTAAAACATTTTATAATATCTTTTTCAAATCAAAGCTAGAGCCAGAATGTTACTGATTCGTATCTTGGAACATAATGTCACAGTTACGTATTTCTCCTCTCATGATTGTTAGAATCCATTGAGAATTACAGAGTAAGCGTGTATTTCAAAACAGATCACTGTTATATCCATGCAAAACTCCAGTAAACTGTAGCTTAGTTTAGCTTACCCACCCACCGATCCGAACACTGCTGCTCTATTGTGTTTTAAAGTTTTTTTTAACGAACAAATTGAGGATTTTGTAGTCACTTGGTAGAATTTCTGGTTATTCACCATGATGTATAATTAAAACACTTGTTAATTCTACAAAAAATTTTTAAATTTATTTATAAAAAGTGTAGCGACGCGTTTCGCCCTACTTAGGCATCTTCAAGCTACTACGACTAATCTGTGACTAACTCTCATAGCCAATATATTAAGTATTTACGTATATAAAATAACGGAATTCTTTCTTTGCTTACCTTTATTATTAATTTGAGAAATCTGATATAATTAGAGGGCTGTGATTATAAAAATCTATTTGGTCGTTTAACAAAAATGAACCTTTTTCTTTTTCGCGTTTTATCTCTAGTATTTCATACCTATCTAAGATTTTACCCCCGTTTAAATTATGTATTAATTTGACTTGGTCAATTGATGTGGTATGTTCTGCATCAATTAGGTGCTTACACAAACCAGAAGTCGGACGGTTGTGTTTTGCAGCCGATATATGTTCCGAAAACCGAGTTTTTAACGTTCTCTTCGTTTTTGCTATATAAATACCTTCACAATTATTGCATTTTATTTTATATATGCCACTTTTATTCAAATCATCCACATCAGGTTTAAATTTATTATTTAAAAGCATTTTACCCAGAGTTTTGTTATTAAAGAACGCAGGTTGTATATTGCGTTTCGATAGGGCACCTTGTAATTTTTTAGCAACGGTTTGTACATAAGGAATTGTTCTCCATTTTTTTATATTCTCATTTTGTTTTATTGGGAAAATTAATTTATTGACAGATTGTTTATTTTTCTTTTTTAACAGCTTATAGATTAAATTCTTAGAAAAGCCATTTTTGCACGCTATCGTACAAATAGTATTTAATTCTTTTTTAAAATTTCCTTTACTCAGGGGAATCTTGGTAAGTCTATCAACCATCGAGTGAAAAGCAGACAACTTAATATTAATGGGATGGTTAGAAGAATATGGGATTACAGTATCCGTAAAAGTAGGCTTGCGGTAAATATCGAATTCAAATTTATTGTTTATAATGGAAATTGTAATATCTAGAAAATTTAATTTATTGCCCCCATATTCCAATGTAAATTTAATATTTTCATCTATGTTGCTTGATGTGGACTGTATGAGTTTGTTACCTGAGCTTGATTTCCGCACCTTGAGTTTAACTAAGAAAGTGTATTAATGCCTGCGATGAGTTGATCTCTTCACGTTGAACTCTAGCCGATGGAGTGATGCTAATCTCTGACCAAATTTATTCCAGTAAATTTGGTCTGATGATTTAATTGCTTTCTGCTTCAATCTCTGTTTAATCTATCACAAGATTAAACACGATGAATTGAACTAAACTGATTCTCTAGCCCTTTAGAAAATTTTCCAGCACCAAGGAACAAAGCAATAAAACCCAAAACTTGTTTAATTCAAATACGTTTTAATTGCTTTTAAGAACAAAACTGAACTGAAGTCACAATGTAAATTAGAGAGAACTGTACAAAGCTTGCCCTATCGGTACTTAGGTATATAGAAGTACATAATAAAGTCGCTTTTATTTACAAATTGGTGTGACCAGAGTAATTTTTCTTGATTAATTATAACAAATTTGAAAGTAATTCAAAACAAATAAAATTGATGACATTAATAGGAATTTTGGCCTGAACATCCTCCCGCCGTTAAGAACTAGACTTCTTAACTACTTGGTACTGGCAGCCTTATGACTCGATTGATTGCTCTCTTGTAGATTCCACGTTGAGTTTGAACCGAGACCACACGTACTATTTCGTCCTTTCCTGGGTGAACATGAAGGATTCGCCCTAAGAGCCACTTGGTAGGAGGCATGTTGTCTTCCCGGACCACCACGAGATCACCTTCCTGAAGACAGTCCTGTTTCTTCGTCCATTTTGCACGTTCTTGCAAAGAGGACAGGTAATCAAGTCGCCAACGTTTCCAGAACCCTTGCATCATCGCTTGAATATGACGCCAGCGATCTAAGTGTGATACCTTTGTTTCGGTTACATCTGCTTCCGGGAGAGTAGTCAGAGATTCCCCTATCAAGAAGTGCGCCGGTGTTAAGGCGTTGCAGTCCTCAGGATCAGTTGTCATGGCACATATTGGTCTGGAGTTGAGGATGGCCTCGATTTGTGACAATAGGGTGACCATTTCTTCGAAGCCTAGGATTGTCTCGCCAATAACTCGTCTTAGATGATATTTCACTGAGCGAACTGCTGCTTCCCAAAGACCACCAAAGTTAGGGGCCCCAGGTGGAATAAAGTGCCAAGTTATACCCTGCTGGGAAAGAAAAAATGCGATTAGTGCGTCTGTTGTTGCAGATAAGGCTAGTTTATGCAACTCGGTTATGTGCTTTCTCCCCCCTACAAAGTTTGTCCCATTGTCGCAATAAATATCCTTTGGAATTCCACGGCGTGAAACAAATCTGCGGAGAGCAGCGACAAATGCATCGCTACTTAAACTGCTCACAAGTTCCAAATGCAGCGCCTTCGTTGCAAAGCAAACAAATAATGCGATGTACCCTTTCATTGTTCTGGAACCTCGTCCTGTTCTGGTGCTTAACGTGATGGGACCAGCATAGTCCGTACCTACTTGCGAAAATGGACGCGATACGGTTACTCGAGGTTTGGGCAAATTTCCCATTAGTTGAGGAGACGTGGATGCTCTGTGCTTAAAGCAGGTGATACACTCTCTGGAAATTTTCCTGACAATGTTTCTAATTCCAAGTATCCAATACCTTTGTCTGAGAATACTGATAAGAAGAGAAGTTCCCGCATGAAGGTGTAAACGATGAGTGTCTCGTATTAATAGTATTGTAACATTATGAGATTTTGGAAGAACTATTGGGTGTTGTGCATTGAAACTACATTCAGAGTTCTGAAGTCGGCCTCCAACTCTTACGATTCCATTCTCATCCAAAAAACAATTCAGTTTTAACAGTGGACTTCTAGAGGCAATTGGTCGATTTCGTTTCAGCTCCTTTATCTCCTTTGAAAATGAACTTTCTTGGATCCATCTAATGCATACGATGATGCTTTGGTTTGTTTCCTTGGTGGACAAGATTGGGGTTAGACTTCTGGCTTGCCTCGCCTTTCGGCTGTTTTCACAGAATCTCAACAAATAGCCGATTATACGTATTAACTTGTAAAACGATGAATAGCGAGAGGACAGGTCTGTAAGTGTGTCGTTGCTAACCTCTTGAAGATGCGACAAAATGCTACGTTTTCGTTCCTCCTGTCGAGCGGAATTGTCAGCTTCTTCTGATGGACTTGATGGCCATTCACTTTTGTCCCTTGACAGCCAAGGTGGCCCATTCCACCACAGTGAAAGATGTGTGAGGTCGGAGGGTCTGATACCCCGTGATGCGCAATCCGCAGGATTGTCCTTGGATGATATATGTTTCCATTGACTTCGTGGAATTTTCTCTACGATTTCAGCAGTCCTGTTGGCTACAAATGCGTTCCAGCGCCGAGGAATGTCTGAGAGCCAAGCTAATACAATTGTGGAATCTGTCCAAGCAAATATGTCAATATCTTCCAGCACCAGGGCTTCGGAGACCTTTTTCATTAGTCGTGCCAGCAGCAGTGCAGCGCACAGTTCCAGTCTAGGAAGTGATACTTGTTTTAGGGGCGCAACTTTGGTTTTGGCTGCTATTATTCTGATAGAAATTTTCCCATCGAGGTCTTGACTGCGACAGTAGATTACAGATCCATAGGCCAGCTCCGAAGCGTCAGAAAACCCATGCAATTCAAGCCCCTGTTTTGTTGTATAAATTCGTCGAGGAATGCTTATCTTTGTAATTGAAGGTAGATCGTTTCGTAGATTATCCCATGTTAGTCTTATTTCAGCAGGTAGAGTTTCATCCCATTCGTACTTAAGAACCCACAGCTTCTGGAGGAAAATCTTTATTGATATCACCACTGGGGCTAGCCAACCCAGTGGGTCAAAGATTCTCGATGATTCGGAGAGTATTTTACGTTTGGTGTCTTCTTGAGAAGGACTTAATTTTAGGTTGAACGAGAATGTATCCTTTTCCGGGTTCCATTGTATACCGAGAACCTTTGTTATGTCAGAATTATCTTCGATTCTGAGTGAATTTATACTCGAGCTATTGTGACAATGTCCTTTTCTTACGTTTGCGTTGTTTGAACGCCATTTGGTCAATGGAAATCCACTAGAATTTAAAATGTTAATTAGTTGGCTTTGTAGTGTCATGGCGTCTGAGAGAGAGTCGGCTCCCGACAAAAGGTCGTCGACGTAAAAATCGCGTTGAATGACTGAACATGCTGCAGGGAATGTTGCCTTGTAGTCTTCTCCGATTTGATGCAACACTCTCGTAGCTAGAAAGGGTGCAGCCGATGTTCCGTATGTCACCGTGTTCAACCTGTAGTGTTGCATTGGTAATGAGGGATCTTCCCGCCATAATATACGTTGGTAATCCCTGTCCGAAGGTGCTACGAGAACTTGGCGATACATCTTTTGCACATCAGCAGAAAAGGCGATTTCATGTTTTCGAAAACTTATCAGAATTGATGCCAAATCTCTCTGAATTGTTGGCCCTACAAGCAAATTTTCGTTCAACGAAATTCCAGAACTGCTTTTGCAGGAACCGTCGAATACTACGCGTATCTTTGAATTTGGCTCGTTTTTGAAAACTGCGTGGTGAGGAAGATAAAAACTATAGCGATCATCAGTTTTCATTTCTGATACAGGTATTTGCTCCATATGGCCTAACTGCTCATATTCACGCATGAAAGTGATGTATGCCTTTTTGTAATTCGCGTCTTTGGTGAAACGACGTTCGACAGATTGCAGACGAATAGCTGCATTTCGTTGTGAGTACCCAAGGCGTTTTCTGTCTTCTCGTAGGGGTAGTGAAACCATATAGCGACCGTCTACTGCACGTGTTAAGGTGCTTTGAAAATGTTTTTCGGCTTGCGTTTCTTCTCCGCTTAAGGGAGCAGCATCTAAACTCATTTCATCTAATTTCCAAAAGCATTGTAGTGTTTTGTCAAGGTCAGTTAGAAGTGATATATTCATGCTCAGAGCCGAAGTGTGACCTGTTGGAAGGATACCTGCCATTACCCAACCAAAAATAGTATTATGAGCGATAGAATGACCTTTACTGTCATATAGCTTTCCTTCACATAATATTTC
The DNA here is from genome assembly GCA_964036015.1 of Leptarthrus brevirostris. Classification (NCBI taxonomy): domain Eukaryota; kingdom Metazoa; phylum Arthropoda; class Insecta; order Diptera; family Asilidae; genus Leptarthrus; species Leptarthrus brevirostris. The sequence goes on from OZ038374.1 coordinate 95,995,353, forward strand.
AAAAAATTTGTCTGCCCCGAGAATTATGTCTATTGAAGATGGTTTATCAAATTCCGGATCTGCTAATTTTACACTATAGAAGAAATCGCAACTATCCACAACCGCTGGTTTAGTCGGAACATAGGACGTTAAATTATCCATGATGAATGCTATAACCTGAATTCCCCGCGACTTCTCCCAGCGTGGGAAAATGTCTAAACAAAGTTTTCCCCTGGTATATCCAACACCTACCGATGACAGTCCGCTTATAGCAAGTCTGGCGTTTTGTCGCTTGAGCTTAAGTCGTTGAGCGAATTGATCTGAGATTAATGATATTTGCGAGCCTGAATCCAATAGTATTCTGCAGGTATGAAAATATCCATTGACATCTTTTACCTTGCAAAGAGCAGTAGGCAGAAGAGCGACACTCGTAAGGGAACTTCTAGATTTATCTGCATAAGCATTCAGAGACGATAATTGAGGATCTGCAGGATGAGAGGTGCGATCAATGTTGATTGAAGAATCGAAGCTACCTGTTGATTGATCAGGGTTGACAGAACAAAGGGAGTTGATTGAAGAGGTCATGTTGATTGAGGCATTCGGCGTGATTGGGTTTGGATTCGATGACGGACTGCTTTTGACAGACATGTCGCCAGTTGTGCTTTTTGGGGATGCATCGTGCAGTAAAGAATGGTGATTTCCTTTGCACCGTTGGCAACGTAATTTAGAGAAACATTTCCTGATAGAATGGTTTGTACCCAAGCATCTAAAACAAAGTGATCTTGAGATGACCAAGGCCTTTCGCTTATCAGGTGTTTCAGCTTTGAACTCAGGACACTGATATACAGGATGATCAGCTGTGCATTTCGGACATTCAGAAGCTTTATTGTTTACAGAGTTGTGCAACGTTTTAATAGAATGAGGCGTTTTCTTCGAACCTATGTTTGCAGATTCTAGAGCGTCGCATCTTTTATTGAGAAAAGAGAGAAATTCGTCGAAATTGGGAGATTCTTTCTCCGCTGCTTCCTGGGACCACAATTCTTTAGTTTCCGAATCAATTTTTGTTAAAATAATGTAGATGAGCCAGGGGTCCCTAGCTTCTGCACTTTCACCTAATGACTTCAACCCACGTATTATTTCATCGCACATATCACACATGTTACGCAAGGCTCTAGCAGAAGGATTACTAAGACTGGATAACTCCATGAAAGTTCTTATAAATGACGTTGTAATATGCGATGGCTTATCAAACCGTTTTTTGAGCTTTTCCCAAGCTTCTGAAAAGCTGGCATCCGTAACCGGTAAATGACGGATCAGACCCGCTGGACTGCCCTTTAACAATCCTTTTAAATATTGGAATTTTTGGGACCCACTCAACGATTGATTTCCATTTACTGATGCTTCAAACAGATCTTTGAAAGAAGGCCACTCTTTGTAGTCTCCTGAGAAATGAGGAATGCTAAGCTTTGGCAGACGGACGCTGTTAAGTGAGATTTGAGTACGGTCGAGATTATTAAGAAAGGATTGTTGCTGGGAAAAAAACTGATTCATTGTAGAATTTAGATCCACGTTTTCTTGATTTGCTCTTGGCTGACGAGCATTTAGCGCACGTACCATCAAAGATTTTGCTTCAAAATATTTTTGCTCATTTTCTTCAATTTCGGATTGTTGTTCTTCGATAAGTAACAAAATATCTTCAATGGAGCGAAATTCCTGCCAGGTTTCTTCTAACGTTTCAATACGAATAGATATATCTTCCGCTGTCGTACTATTACTTATGCCCTCTGCGAAAGTTTTTAAGCGAGTAAGCGCCCCTTTGACTCGACCGCGTTTTTGCACTAAAGTCCGTTTATCAGACATTTCAACTGTATAAATTTTATTAATCTAAATATATCGAGATTAATATTTTTTATATATGCTGTAGTAAACTATAGCTATAACTGTTCTAAATATGTCGTCGTTGTGTATTGTATATGGATACCGCACGTATATATATATATATACAGTTTTTACTGTCTAAGCCGTTACTTATTTCGATATTTCAGTTAACAGTATTACACACTGAATTTGTCCCGCAATGATTCCACTTTTAATAATTTCAATTTTTTGCAATAACAATTACCGATTAAAATATGCATTACCTACACTTCAGTCAATGATTAATAATGTTTTATTAATTTATGCATAATGCCAAATAGATTTCACAGGTCCAAATCACACCTTTGCTAAAGAACCACAGTGACAAAACAAAAAACCATCCCAATGTTTCATTAGTTGCAGGTTCGATATTATTTACTCAGGCATCAAAATATTAAATAAACCTTCAAAACAATGAAAACAATTTATAATTGTACTTAGCTTTGTTGCTGATTGGAGTGATCCGGCTCGAAGGACCAAAATGTTGCTTGATGTGGACTGTATGAGTTTGTTACCTGAGCTTGATTTCCGCACCTTGAGTTTAACTAAGAAAGTGTATTAATGCCTGCGATGAGTTGATCTCTTCACGTTGAACTCTAGCCGATGGAGTGATGCTAATCTCTGACCAAATTTATTCCAGTAAATTTGGTCTGATGATTTAATTGCTTTCTGCTTCAATCTCTGTTTAATCTATCACAAGATTAAACACGATGAATTGAACTAAACTGATTCTCTAGCCCTTTAGAAAATTTTCCAGCACCAAGGAACAAAGCAATAAAACCCAAAACTTGTTTAATTCAAATACGTTTTAATTGCTTTTAAGAACAAAACTGAACTGAAGTCACAATGTAAATTAGAGAGAACTGTACAAAGCTTGCCCTATCGGTACTTAGGTATATAGAAGTACATAATAAAGTCGCTTTTATTTACAAATTGGTGTGACCAGAGTAATTTTTCTTGATTAATTATAACAAATTTGAAAGTAATTCAAAACAAATAAAATTGATGACATTAATAGGAATTTTGGCCTGAACAATCTACTTTATTTAATACATTGTTGAGGAACACCTTAAGTTGTCGCTCAGTTGTTTGTATAATAGAAAAAGAAATATATGTAAACAAAATGGAGGTCGTGTTGACAAAAATGAACCTTAGAGAAATCAGTTATGATCCGATGAAAACATTTGATAAAATTACGAAATCAGTAATTAATAAAAGCAAATTAGTATTGAATGATTTAGAAATATACCAATTAAAGCAAGATAACCCGTCCACTCCTATATTATATGGTTTGTTAAAAATACATAAAAGCGGTGAACCATTGAGACCCGTTTCGTCTGCATTCAATGCTCCTTCCCAGAAATTAGGAAAGAAATTGAGTCATATACTACCCATGATCTTAGATTTCAATAGCAAATTTTCAATTAAAAATACCACTGATCTTATAAATAATATAAAGCACATTGATTTACCACGTGACGCCAAACTTGTGTCCTTTGATGTCTCTAATTTATTTCCATAAATCCCAGTGCCAAAATTAAAAAGAATTTTATATACTCGTGTCCGTGAAAAGATTTATGACAATGAAAAATCATCTCAGCTAATAGGATTAATAGATACTTGTCTTAATCAAAATTATTTTTATTATAATAATAAGTTTTACATCCAAGATGACGGCCTAGCAATGGGAGCTTCTTTATCTCCCTTTATGGCAAACTTTTACATGGATTTCATAGAACAACAAATTTTTAGTACAAACTGTGATATAGTTAATAATGTTTTGGTCTGGTTTCGTTACGTGGATGATGTGTTTTGTATATGGACGGGCTCTGAGCGATAACTTAAGGTGTTGCTCAACAATGTATTAAATAAAATAGATGAAAATATTAAATTTACATTGGAATATGGGGGCAATAAATTAAATTTTCTAGATATTACAATTTCCATTATAAACAATAAATTTGAATTCGATATTTACCGCAAGCCTACTTTTACGGATACTGTAATCCCATATTCTTCTAACCATCCCATTAATATCAAGTTGTCTGCTTTTCACTCGATGGTTGATAGACTTACCAAGATTCCCCTGAGTAAAGAAAATTAAAAAAGAATTAAATACTATTTGTACGATAGCGTGCAAAAATGGCTTTTCTAAGAATTTAATATATAAGCTGTTAAAAAAGAAAAATAAACAATCGGTCAATAAATTAATTTTCCCAATAAAACAAAATGAGAATATAAAAAAATGGAGAAAAATTCCTTATGTACAAACCGTTGCTAAAAAATTACAAGGTGCCCTATCGAAACGCAATATACAACCTGCGTTCTTTAATAACAAAACTCTGGGTAAAATGCTTTTAAATAATAAATTTAAACCTGATGTGGATGATTTGAATAAAAGTGGCATATATAAAATAAAATGCAATAATTGTGAAGGTATTTATATAGCAAAAACGAAGAGAACGTTAAAAACTCGGTTTTCGGAACATATATCGGCTGCAAAACACAACCGTCCGACTTCTGGTTTGTGTAAGCACCTAATTGAATCAGAACATACCACATCAATTGACCAAGTCAAATTAATACATAATTTAAACGGGGGTAAAATCTTAGATAGGTATGAAATACTAGAGATAAAACGCGAAAAAGAAAAAGGTTCATTTTTGTTAAACGACCAAATAGATTTTTATAATCACAGCCCTCTAATTATATCAGATTTCTCAAATTAATAATAAAGGTAAGCAAAGAAAGAATTCCGTTATTTTATATACGTAAATACTTAATATATTGGCTATGAGAGTTAGTCACAGTCGTAGTCGTAGTAGCTTGAAGATGCCTAAGTAGGGCGAAACGCGTCGCTACACTTTTTATAAATAAATTTAAAAATTTTTTGTAGAATTAACAAGTGTTTTAATTATACATCATGGTTTTAAAGTTTATTCTATTTGTCTTATTGCTCAGAATACGCCTACTTAAAGAAATTGTAGGCTTAAGTCAACTTGCGGCGTCGGTGGATTTTGGTGAAAGGGGCATATTACTTTTAAACTAAACTTTTTATGTATTATAATTTATCGTTCCCTAACTTTTTATTTTTATACTTTTCAAAATTATCCAGAATTGAAACTAAGAATAGCAAAACGAAATTTTGTTCGATTTCAATATTGTACCAAAACTTGATGCATGGGTCAGTGTAATTCGATACGATTACTTCGGCAATCGAGCTTATGTCAAATTCAGTTATTTTATTCAACTGACTTAAGCCATATACACAATCGTAATAACTAACAAAAAAAAAACAAAGTCTTAAATTGTTTTTTTTTAAATATTTTGCCGCAGTAAAACAGTATTTTGCTTCTTAAATTATTTATTTATCCAGATTTGAAGCAGGAAGAAACTCGGGTTAATTCCCTGAATTACGCAATTACTACATTTACTCTCCATTCATACTAGGTCAGCAAAGGGACATACCAGCAGAGCTGACCTAATCCTGTATTTTGAGGGATTGATATCTATTTAATGAACTCCTTCATCAGACAAACCAGATGATCATTAGGATTTTTAAAGGTCAATGAACATACCGACTGACCAAGTACAACCTAGGTTTCACTGATATCCGGAACATTCCACAGATAAACAGTAAAATCTTCATCCATTATCGTAATTGACTATTGATGCTTCCCCAGACAAACAGGAATCAGCCCTAAATATGTCCATTAACTCAATAGTTAATAATTCAATGCACTGCTTATGTAGCTACTTAGGATATAAAAACACTCACAGCTACTCTGAAAGATAATGTTTGGATCACCCACAAAACAAGCGGATCCAAACTGATTTAAAGAAGTGCTTTAACAACAAGAAAGTTACTCCTGGATTATAATATTCGTTCATTTTATTGGTCGGCATAAAGTCCAGATCTTAATCCCATTGAAATATATGCAGTTTTATGAAAAACACCGTCGCCCGCGGGCAACGGAAATATTAAGGCGTAAAATTTAGGATATTTGAAATAAATTAATGCCAAACCAATGTAAAGAGCTAATTAGTACCACAAATGACCATTTACCAAAAGTGTAACGGCAAAAGGAGATGTTACGTCGAACTAAGTTACTAAGTACGAATACACTTGTACCCTGAGTATAATAATAATAATAATTTATTTACTTGGAATTGTACAAAAGACTTATAATCTTGTTACTGTACCTACATACTATGGCTCGTGAAATAAAGTAACGTGAATTGCAACAAGCAATAATACAAAATGTGCAAAAATTAATCTAATGAAATCACTAACTACTTAAAGAACATAATTAGACACAAATGAAAATAAAAGAAACCAAAAAAAAAAAGAAAAGAAAAGAAAATAAAAATTGATGAAATTAAGTGAACTGCAATACATTAAGAATAATCAAAACAATGTGCACCATTTACATCTATAAATCATTATACGATTTTATCAATCTAACAAAACCCCTGCTAGCACCTGCAAGTTGAATATTTCGAGGAAGGGAGTTCCATTTGTGAATATCCTGAACAAAGTAAGAGCGCTCACCATATGATGAAACAGATCTAGGCACAAGAAGTTGAAGACTTCTGACCGATTGCAGGAACTGCAGCTTTTCGTATAAATATGATGGACTTTTATTTGTTATAAGACTATGTAGGAAAGTGAGCTCACGCCTTGCTAGGTATGCTGTAATAGACGTCCCAAGCAGAGAGTTAACATAAGCTGATATATGAGCGTTGCGAGGTAGTTTAAAAACATATCTTACGACATCATTGTATGCTACTGACAATCTCCGTTTGCATTCGGAGTCAGGTTTGCTAAAGACAAGACTCCCATAAGTAAAGTGAGGGACAATAAGTGTTCGCGCAAGCTTAAGGCGTAGTTCTGTTGATAGGTAGTGTGTGCTAATCCACAGTTGTCTTAGACTTCCATAAATCTTTCCAAGCTGCTCTCGAACATAATCGCAACAAGTAAATCTAGAGTTTAATTTAACGCCCAAGCTCTTCATTGAATCAGCATAGTTCAAGATGGTATTGTTTAACGTAATAGCTGGAAGGTTCGACTTATTAATGTCACGTCTATATATAGCAATACAGGTTGAGTATGGAGCAGTATTTAGTATTTCTATTTGTAGCAGTATTTAGTATTTCTATTTATTTGTTTATTATTAATTTATTTAATTATTATTTACAAATTCGTCAAATACTGACTACTACAAATCAACGAAATCTAAACAGTAAATATAACGTAAAATGAAATATCAAAATAAATTATAGAATGAAAGTGATTAACTATTTAGATTCATCAAATACTGACTACTACAAAAAATAAAATAAATAACAATATAACTACAAAGAAAAAGAAAAAGTAACCCTAACAAAGCTGATTCTTCAGATGAGATCTAGATAAGTGAAAATCAATAAGCTCAAAATGATTATTAAAAAGACGACACAGATGTAATAGGCTCATGCATACCATAATTAGTGCGGTGGTGCGGAATATGGAGAAAGCTTTGGTTCCTCAAGGGGCGAGTAGGAATCGATAAACCTAGAGCTCCCAGCAGTTCGGGGGAATCAACCGCGCCTCGCAAGCAATCAAAGGCAAAAACAACTCTGGAGTTGTCGCGTCTGCTTTCAAGGGCCTCTAATGAAATAAGCTTTAATCGGTTAGCGTAGGGAGGCAGCCGAAGAGGATCGGTCCAAGGAAGGCTGCGAAGGGCAAATCTAACGAATCTACGCTGCACAGCCTCAAAACGATTAATATGAGTCGCATAAAAAGGAGACCACACAGGACTAGCATACTCCAAAACAGGTCTCACGAAAGTAAAATAAAGGAGTTTAGTTATATATGGGTCATCAAACTCCTTAGACCATCGCTTGCAAGCGCTCAATCATCTCGTTTGTTCCCATGAAAATAATTGTCGAACAATATTCAAAATGGGTTTAATTATCACGTGGTATAAATTTTTTTTTTATATATATGATGTTGCCAAAGCTCAGGGGATGCCCTATGATGCTAAAGCACAGCCTTGGCAGGAAAGGAATTAAGGTTGAGGGAAATGGGTTAGGAGGTTGAGTGAAGGAGGTGTCGATGTACGCCCCGTTTGAAAGTTTCAGGCTCATAGCACGAGGGAAAAACAGAAGATGGTAAACTGTTCCACATTCGTGTTGTTCTGCTAAGAAAAGATTCCCCAAATTTGACGGTACGTCCAAATTTGACCCGGAGAGTATCGCGCGTTGTAATGAGTCTACAAGGAATCAGGCTAGCAATTTCGTTAGAACAATGGCCATGGAAATAGCGATAAAAAAGTGAGAGACAACCGACATTCCGTCGATGCTCCAGAGAGTCAATTCTCTCAGAGATTGAGGGATCGCCAATAAGTTTAATAGCCTTACGCTGCACTTTGTCTAACGCGGACAGTGCGGTGTGTCCGGCCCCTGTCCAAATATGGGAATTATATTCAAGTCTAGGCCTAATGTGGGACTTGTAGATCAGCGCTAAGTCATGTGGGGTGAAATATTTCTTACATCTCTGTAGAAAACCCAAACATTTCATCGCACTTTTAGCGATTGCAAATATATGATCAGTGGATATCTCGATACCCAAGATATTTAGGCAGGGCGAATTTGGTATATTCACTCCGTCGACTGCAATAGGTTGGGGGTGAACCGGGCGTTTTTTAAGGGACATTAAACAGCATTGAGTTTTGGATGCATTAAACGTAACACGATTTGCTCTGCTCCAAGCAAGGACCATAGAAATGTCGTTGCTTAATGATCTAAACATGCGTTCCCGACTTCTGTCGCATTTCCACGTGAATTCATTACAGAATCAAATGAGTATGCGAAATCAAGGGTGCTGTTGTCGGCGAAACTATGAATAGGATTGAGAGTAAGGGATAAGAGATCATTAATAAAAAGATTGCATTTTTCGAAATGTGTAGCAAACTTGTTTTTGCCTCTATTGAAAAAAGCAGACGTCGTACCACAACCAACCAGCGTGTAAAAAAAGACTATGTCCTTTGCATTTCGGTAGTGATTTCTCTAAGCTTTTCGATGAAAATAAGAGATGGCAAAGAGTGTGAAAAGAACCCAATTTTACAATAACTAAAACTTCTAAGTTAATCAGATGCTTTCACAAATAATGGTTGTTCAAACGTTACAACACAAGTCCTCATACCTAAGGCTTTTGCATTATTTACAGAAGTAATCATAGCTTTATCTATCGTGTTGAAATCACTTGGAGCTGCATTGATAAATCGTGAAAAATTATCGTCGAAGTATCGAAATCATGTGCATTTGTTAAGAGGTTAAAGAATCCATTCCATCCTGGAAATTTTTTATCACTCTTATTACACAATTAGACTTAAGTAAAATGTAAAACGGACCTATCCTGTAGTGCTGGGATATGTTCCCAGTCCAAAAATATAGTAGAGAATATAGTAAAATAAATAGCGCAACAAAGGCAATACGAATATTTTTTAAAACTAATATTTTGCAAAGCGATGATAATTATTATATAGTTACTAATATTATCATTCAACAAAAATGAATAACAACACAAAAAAATAATTATTAAATTGGAAAATATTCACTGCACGAAAATACACAAAAGTAACGAAACGCGTGTCGCAATAGACTGAATCAACTTCTCCACTACTTTTGCTACCTGCTCCTTGGTTCTACGACCCTTTTTGGGTCCCTGACGTTTTATAAAAGGTGCATTTATAAATGATTTTTCCATATGTTCATTTTAGTTAAATGATGGTTATACAGGGTGTTTCAGATCTGACGTGTCAAAATGAGTGGAGTGAAAGATCTCACCTAGTCAAATAAAAAATTGTATGGCAGGGAGGAGGGCCACCTCAACCGTTTGGGAGTTACAGGATGATTCATAAATTTCAGTTTTTCTTGTTATGCAAATTACTCTTTTATGTTATCTCTTGATTTACCCAACATAGCGACATCAAACAAGCGCTAAAAAACAACTATCCTAATGACCTTTCCAATGTTGATCTAGCTCCTACCATTGCAGGAATTCTCCGGAATTCATGTAATTAGTACACCTCTGTTTTATTTTTATTGGATTGCCCATCTTATTACCTTTCCAGAAAGGTGCAACGTGGCAATGTAGACAGAGGGTTAGAAAAACCGCATTCTTAGAACTCCCTGAGTACCTAATTATTTTATTGCACTTTAGGTAGGAAATTCTTTAAAGAAACAACATTTTTAAGATAAAAGGTCGAAAATGTTTGTTTTGGGTTAACAGGTAATTAATTTTAATTATTGCTGCAAAAAGGTTATACAAATGTTAGTGTAGTTTTGTTTTATTGCCCATCTTAGCTTGTTGTTGACAGAATTCACACCCTTGTATCCTGGCGATCTGTTACTCGTACTTGATGAGGATTTTGCTATAAAAAAAGGGTCAGTCAGCAAGAATACCTATCATAGTTGAAAAATAAGTTAATAAGTAGGGGTGATTTTAAGCAAAAATTATTAAAAAATAGTAGAATTTACATTTGAGGAATACGCGGGTATTATTTACATTTATGGTGTAGTAGACGGAAAAGATAGAAAGGCTGTACTGGAATATCAAACCGACGAGCACCCGAAAGACGGGTATTTACACGGACTTTCCAAAGGGTAAGAGAAACAATAAGTATAACTTCACACGCCAGTGAGACACGACCCGAAACTTCTGCCGACTTTGAGCAGCAAATAATCGCCATTGTGAAGCAAGACCCTGAGACGAGCACGAGACAAGTCGCAAGACGATTAGGAGTGTCTTCATCTAAGGTTTGGAGGGTTATTTATCGAGAGGGATTACGTCCGTATCACCATCAGCCAGTCGAAGGACTACTGGAAGGAGATTCCGAGAGAGGACTGAAATTCAGGACTTGGCTTCTGGAACGCGACATTGACAACAAGGAGTTTTTGGACCGAATTCTGTAGACGGATGAATCTCAATTCACCAGGGATGGTATCACGAACTTCCATAACCTCCATACCTGGTCGGAATGGGACCCACACAGGACAAAGATGACCTCATTCCAGCAGAGACTTAGTGTCAATGTTTGCGCTGGTCTCAGCAACAATCGTTTGGTAGGACCATTCATTTTGTCCCAAGTGCTGAACAGTCAAATTCAAGCGGACTTTTTGGAGAATACACTGCCGGATCTAATACAGGACATCCCTGTGCATAATAAAATGGACATGTTTCACCAACACGATGGAACACCAGCGCATACTGCTAACATTGTGAAGGCAATACTAAGAGGGAAATTTCCTAACCGCTGGATTGGACGAGGTGCACCGATTCCTTGGCTTGCTAGATCTCGACCTTACTTGAGATTTCTGGCAGTCATCCAATCCAAAGTGGCGGTGGACAGCTTGAACAGATTTGGCAACATACTTAGATTAATTGTAATACGTTTTGAATTCAATAAAAAGTATTTTAGAGTTAATATGAGTTTAGTTTCTTTAAATTGCAGATTTTCAGATATTTTCCGATAAGTTTTCTACTTATATTTCTACACCCTTTCTCTACCTGGGCATGATGAACCTTTTTGGAAAGGTAATAAGATGGGCAATTCAATAAAAATAAAAAAAGAGGTGTACTAATTACATGAATTTCGGAGAAAATTTGGGAAAATGCTAAATTTCAAGTAATCGCAAACCATTTTTTTCACTTTTGGAAGTGACTGTACTTGCAATGGTAGGAGTTAAAGCAACATTGTTGACAATTTTGGAAAGGTAATTGGGATATTAGTTTTTTAGCGTTTGTTTGATGTTGCTGCATTAGGTAGATCAAAATAAAAGAGTAATGTGCATACCATGAAAAATTGAAATTTATGGATCACCCTGTAACTCCCAAACGGTTGAGATTTCCCACCCCCTGCCATATAATTTTTTGTTTGTCTAGGTGAGATCTATCACCCCACTCATTTTGACAAGTTAGATCTGAAACACCCTGTATTATAAAAATATGAGAAAAATATATTCATTTCAAATAAAAAAATTTAAAATTGACTGGAAATTACTGAACAAAAATAAAGGAAACAAAATGGGTAAACATTTTAGTATTTTATCTATAAAATAAAATAATAATTCAGAAGGTTTTACATTAATACGTTCAAAGTAATTGGATTCCAAAGTCAAACTCCCCAGGCACTCCACTGTTGTAGCATATGAACCAATAGAGATCTCAAGTTGTAAATTTTCACAGATTTTAGCCCAGTTGTAGACCTTGAAAAATATGAAATCTGAAAATCGCTGTATGGCACATCAAGGACTTTTTCAAGGATAAAGGATATAACCATTACCGTGATTCTCTTTTTGGTCAAAAATGTCCTCGAAAGTATTTCTTTTAGAACATATAAAATGTATCCTATAATATCTCTGATTCTACTAGATCAAGTTTGATTTTTTAAATTTTAGAAAAAAATCAAACTTGGTCTAGTAGAATCAGAGATATTATGTTTTGAAATTATATCAAAAGGGCAAAAAACGCCTTTTTGCAATTTTCAAAGGTCTGGAGTTCCTAAATTAGCATAATTTTTGTCAAATATTTCAGATCCAATAATAACTCATATCAAGCAAATAACTTTAAGCGTAATCGGTGAGATCGCTGCAGAAAGTTTATTGATGTAGCGTGGAATAAACCAATATACTCTAAACAACAGAGAAATATTCTTTTAATCAATTCAATTGAATATTTTGAAGGCACTTGGTAGAACAACTTTTTCACCATTTTTGAAATTAAACCGCACTTGTGTTTATGTTCTACAGAAGACTTTTATTTTTTAAAATATGAGCTGCGACATATGTTTCGCCTTTCTAGGGTATTATCAAGCAACTAAAACATCTAACTTCTATTCTACAAAGCTGCCCTCAGATTTTGTTTTTAGGAACGCTAACTTTACAGTTTAATTTTTAACAGAGGGCTATTTGAATTAAAATCTATTTGATCGTTTAGCAAAGATGAACCTTTATTTTTTTTCTTTTAAAATTTCGTAAATTTCATATCGATCTAAGATATTCTTCTTTTTCACATTGTGAATAAGTTTTAATTTATCAACTGACGTTGTGTGCCCTGTATCTATCAGGTGTTTACTTAATCCTGAGGTACCTTTATTGTTCTTTGCTGCTGCCACATGCTCTTTAAACCTAGTTTTTAACGACCTTGTTGTTTTCCCAATATAAGAAGCCCCGCAATCTGTGCAATTTATACTGTACACACCTGACTTCTCACTGTCTGTTATTATCGATTTTATTTTATTGTTTATTAATAATCGGCCTATTGTTTTAGTTGTAAAAAATGCTGGCTCTATTTTATGTGTTTTTAGTATATTTCCAACTTTTTCGGAAGTGTTTAATATATATGGTACTTTTTTCCAATTTTTATCATTTTCCGGTTTAGTTGGAAATATTAGTTCTCGTGCCAACTTTCTATTTTTTTGTCTTAGCAATTTATATACGAAGTTTTTGTGTATCCATTATTCATTGCAATGTCGCATATTATATTTAATTCTTTTTTGAAATTTATTTTACTCATGGGTATATTAATTAGTCTGTTTAATAAAGAACAATTGAGTGTTTTTGTTAATTTTTTAAATAACTTGGATAATAATATTAAATTTACGGTAGAGCGTGGGGGCGATACATTAAATTTCTTAGACATTACAATAAGTAAACAAAATGACACTTTAGATTTTAGCATACACAGAAAACCTACATATGCTGATATTGTGATTCCTAAAAAAAATAAAGGTTCATCTTTGCTAAACGATCAAATAGATTTTAATTCAAATAGCCCTCTGTTAAAAATTAAACTGTAAAGTTAGCGTTCCTAAAAACAAAATCTGAGGGCAGCTTTGTAGAATAGAAGTTAGATGTTTTAGTTGCTTGATAATACCCTAGAAAGGCGAAACATATGTCGCAGCTCATATTTTAAAAAATAAAAGTCTTCTGTAGAACATAAACACAAGTGCGGTTTACTTTCAAAAATGGAGAGAAATATTCATCAAAATCGGTCCACGCGTTACGAAATTATGCCTGGTCATACATAAAAAAAAAATAAAAGTCCGAACTTATAACCTCTCATTTTCGGGAAGTTGGTTAAAAAGGGTTTTATTCGATAAATAATTACAAAATTTAGTGGATTAGGAATAAAATAAAGTCATAGTTTTCGAAATTCATTCTTTATTTAAATGCCACAACATTACCATTATTATCATGTTTAGTTACCTAAATATCCAATTCGTTTAATTTATTAATTTTATTTATTGTTCTAAGTTAGTGTAGAATCAACAAAGCACATTTCACAGCTTTTAACTCTGCTTCTTTTAAAGTAATCAATCCATTTTCGTCTTATATAAATTGAAACATTCTTCAAATTTCAACAAGAACCTAAATATTAGGCAAATAAAAGTAAACTAATAATAGAAGCTTATAAACTACAAGTAAGACTATTAAAAACGTTCGAGTTTATGGTTGGCATTTCTGTTCGTATATTTAACTCGTTTTGTTTTCAAAATGTTTTCTCGAATAATATCAAATTCAAATTATGTAGTCGTTTTTGCATTGTTTTCTACACTGAAATTAACAATTATAAATAAATCAAAACATACGAATAGGAACATAAATAAGAAATATTTCAGTTACTATATTGATGCTAACGGTAAATACTATCTATGCGTTTCCTATCTATCGAATGTTTTATTATGCTCAAACGTATTATTTTTAGTCTGCAAAAATTTTGTGTATATCGCTTTATTTAGTTTTCTACCGTCGATTTCAGATAACTATTAGTACCTACTACATTTTTATACTATTGTGGCGGACTAGATGAAATCAGACAAGTCTAAATTTTATCGTTATTAATCAATGTTCATTTTACAAAAATCCATACTGCAATAGATTCAAGCTTATTGCAGACTGTATAATCACACACTTAAAACCAGTGTTCTTTATAAGAATCCACTTTCATAGTCGAAGATGTATGAAGAGTTTCGAGCCAAATGTGACCAAAGGGCAGAACTCATCCCTTTCTCGACGCTTCCTCGGACAGTCAAAATTTCAATCGTATGATTTTGAACGGAGAGCACTAAATCAGAAGCGAGCGTTGTTCAATGTTGCAATTTTTTTTCACACGTTCTGTCAATCTGATATCCTTTAAGCTTTTATATTAATGAATAATGGCCGTATCAGTTTACATGGCAGCCGACAGCAAAGTATTCTTATTGGCTAATCCGAATCAAATTTTTGCTATCGAGTCATTTCAAATCCTCATTTTGGGGGTGGTCTCGCGCGGGTAGCACGAACAACTTTTCACTGAACTCCGAACTGACATTTCGCGAAATGGCATTTTTTCCGCTCAAAGTATGTTTTTTTTTCGATGTGGCCAAAGCCTAGATGACAACCCTTTGATGATGATTAAAGTAAGGGAAGTGAGGAAACTTAAATGTCGGAGAAGATTTTTTAATTTCTTATTAAAAACCCACGGGGAGACCTGGTCTCGAACCCGGGGACCATGGTCGTGCCGCTCAACCAATTGATCCAACTCCGTCTCTGTGTCCAACTCGTTGTCTGTTGTAGAGACAATAAAATTTTTATTGCTGTCGTCCCTGTCGAGCAATCTGATATGGCAATAGAGATTGCTCGAAAATAAATAATAGTTTCAAGAAGACCTTTTTAAGCTTCCGTAGCAACTAGGAACCATTATAGTTTCGGTCTGTCCGTCCGTCTATCTGTATGTCATAGCCCTCCCATCTCCCTATTGAGATAAAATTTGGTATATTTAGAGATTTTTTCAAAAATAATTTTGTACAATTTAATCAAAATGGATCATGTAGCCCGTAATATCATATGAATTTAGCATGCCTGCTGTAGCAGAAGAAATTTATGAATAAATTAGAAATAACCCTACGCAACCCTATGTGTGCTAAACACGTTCTTAACCAATTTTTGTATGTCAAAAAATTCAAATCCAGAACAATCTGCTGGTCATCGATCCTTTATTAAGGTAGTTAACACTTGTAGGATTTGAAAGGCTTGCGTGGTAAGGATCCACTAAACGCAAAGTTCTTACAAAGAAAACTTGTCGTGCGACACCTGTTTTTCACACTTTTTTTGACAAACGATGAAAAATATACTCTCTTGGAATTTTTGCAAAATATTAGAAGACTTTTTATTAATCGCTTGTGAGTCTCCAAGCGGCATTATTTCATCAGATCCTCCGAACCGGACCTAAGCCAGCGACCTGAGTCGTAACAATTCGTATTCGGAATAAATAAAAGGATCGCTTCCCAAAATGTGTGTGAGTAGTCGAAACAGAAGACACACAAAGCCCGAAGACATAATCGTATCAAGGAAAGGCAAAAAAAACATACAAAAATAAACAGCGTGACAGGTTACTCCAACCTCATAAAAAATAAAGGCTCCTTACCGACATCAACAAACGGGAAAAAAGCAGTCGGAACCAAGCTACACAAGGGCGGCGAACACTACGCAACATTATTCATAAAAGCGCTGTTACTAGTTCCAACCCTTCCAGCATCTTCCAGCACTTACTTTGATATTACTTTATTTCACAATCACCCAGGAATATAATTCGAGACTTTCGGAACAACACAGCTTATAACAAGTAAAAAGAACATGATAGTATATTACAACCTTAAAGCCTATTTGAGGGAGTCGGAAGAGGTTAGGAATTGTGTTAGAGAAGTGCGCAAACTCTGCACAATTGCAATGATACAATAGCATCACTGTACTGCAATTCGTAAAAAATTCTACCGTCAGTTGCAGTAACTGGATGAAACTAACGATCTAATTCATAAGCAGGATCCTACTCACACGAAAAACTCAAAAAAGGATTTCAATTATTTGTTCCGAGTCTTATATGCAGAATATGCCAAGAAATTAGATACAAGATTGAGGGATAAAAACCAGAATGAGCGTCAATTGTTCGAGCTGAGAAAAAACCGCACATCTATACTCGACGCAACAGCTAAGAGTTGCATTCAATTGGGCCATGCAGAGTACTCCGGTGTACTTCCCCAATGGAACGCTTTTTCTTTACCTGATAGTTCGAGCCGCTGTCAAGTTTGTATTTCATAGATTAAGGCCGAAACACAATGACGGCATAGGCATCAGCATAGAAATCGATATTGTAATTATCAAACATCAATAAGATCAAAGCATCAACATAAATCAGTATTGCCATACTAGAGTTTTATTTTGACAAGCATCGGCATTAGCATATGTGCTGATGTCAATGCCGTCATTGTGTTTCGGTCTTTATACTTGCGATTTTTTTATGGGCTGTAAAAAATATGGTACGTTATGCGATAAGTATAGCAAACTTGGAAAAACTGTTAAACTTTTTGATATTTATGGGAAGCAGATGCTTCTTTTTAAACACTTGAAATATTTGTCATAACATAAAACAGCAAAAAGCCACCTCTTGAGAGCTTTTGAAGCTCAAAAACCCTAACCCCAAAACCTTAATGCACCAAATATAGCAACAGGATCGGTCCAAGTAATGGACCAAGTACCCAACACACTGACCGCTAAAACCTCGCTAATACTCTATAATTATAAACGAGTTTAGAGAAGCACCGATGAACACCACGGACGCGTAAACCCATTTTTAATTACGCCATCTCAGTTGAAGTCAGAAACAGAGAGCACGTGCACACACACTCACTCACCCTGCCGCAACTAGGACATAATGAGATCTTAAGGTGGGAACCTCCTCCAGACAACAGGTTTTTCAATAATTGTTTACAAAAAACTGAGAGCATTTACTACTATGAATGAAATTACATAATAATTTTGACGCTTAAACGTATACACACAAACTTAAGCTTAAACGTATAAACAAAATGGCGGCGATACAGCTGATCAAACTTGACCCGTGTTTGCGCCGTGGAACGCCCAGGTTCTTAGTTAACTGAAATCAACGAACCTAATTTTTTTCATTAAAATAAGTCATTCCGCTTCGCATGAACCTACATTAAAAAAAACTTTGACGACAAAAGACTTTTTATAAACAAATCGTTAAAAACAATATTTATTATAAAAATAAATAAGATATTTTAGGTTTGTGCAAAGGCCAATTAGTTAGGGGGGGGGAGGTATTAAAATTTGTTTTTTGCATATTTTTTTATTTGATAGTACAACTCTTCAAGAGTATCTAGTTAAAATTTGAGGTCGATTGGAGCAAAACTTCCGGAGACACAGTGCCTCGGGTCTCCCTCCATCCGATACATCCCATATACAAAAGATCAGTGTTAAAAGTTTAAACGCGTTTTTCTCAAAACTACTTTTTCAAAGTCCGTGTTCACTGCCATTTAAAAACTACTAGACCGATTCATTTGAAACTTAGTACACATTTTCTACATATAAAATACCTCCCTCCAACGTTTAGTTAAATATTTTTTTTACATTAAGGGGGTTTCCCACCCACAAAATGGCGGAATTTTTCGTGGAAAATAGCAGTTTACACTTTAGATGGCCACCAACAATTTTTAAATGAAAAAAAAATAATCGGAGAACATTGGGGG
Source organism: Leptarthrus brevirostris (assembly GCA_964036015.1). NCBI lineage: Eukaryota > Metazoa > Arthropoda > Insecta > Diptera > Asilidae > Leptarthrus > Leptarthrus brevirostris. The sequence goes on from OZ038374.1 coordinate 96,013,820, forward strand.
GAGGATTTGATAATATTTTGACTAAATTTTAATGGTTTTTGATTTCAGATAATTTCCGACCAAGATACAGTGAACACCGCAAATTGTATTTTTTCAAAGACGTTCTGGGGCAAGCTCTGTCACCGGCTTGTTTTGCAATATTTCTGCATGAAAAAATTACAGAATATTGTTAAAAGTATGCTTAATAATGTACAAAAGGTTTCAATAAATTTGCTCAATCCATTCCTTCAAAAAAATTCACAAAAAAATTGTTTTTTTTTACGCTGAAACCCTGAGTTTAGGATGGGGTCCCTTCTTAAGTATGTATTGTCTCATAAAAGCTTCAGTTCGTTCGAGTAACGGTGACAAGAAGCCTCTAGTGGACCTTAGTGAGAGAACTATTTTCCGCTCACAACCCGAATTGGATAGAAGATGGCCAGTATCTACGTCAAAGCACTCACCCTATCTACAATCCTAACTCTATACGAGGGCGCTACGAAGCGAATGTACTGAGGCATGTAAAGGGTTGGGCACCTAATTGTACAACGCGGAAAATAAAAACAATTTTTGGAGAAATTAACTAACTTAACAGAAGTATGATAGCCTTCAGTTGTACGTAATTTGAATTATTTGTAAAATCAGAATAAGAAATAAAATTCAAAACATACCAATTCGATTTTTATTCAGATCTGTCCGATTTCACTTCAATAATATCTAACTCAATAAGCTCATCGCCTACTAATTTTTTAAGAAGTTAAATATGTTTAAAAAACATTTCGTTTTGATTCAGAACTTTTCGATTTAAATTTCAATGCTTCCTATAACATCATACTCTTATTATGTAATATTTAAACAGTAAAGCACGTTAATTTCATTCACAAAAACTTGTCATTTTCAATAAAAACATAATACACATTTCATTTCATTACATTTCATATTCACCGAATACAATTGAATATCTCTAACTAGAAATAAGGACCATGTATGCAACACATGTGTAATATCAAATGTAGAAGTTAAAATTGATAAATTTTTCCTAACGTGCTTAATACAAAATTTCATAATTGCTTTCAAAGTTGAATATTTTCAAAACGTTGTAAATATGAACACATTTCGAGCTCATAACTCTGAATGGATGTTTTCATATAAAATTCTTTACTATAATTAAAAAATTACAGCAAATGTATTTTAAATACATTTGAAACCGAGCGAGATTTTCACTGAAAAAGCAAAAATATTCTTTGGAAAAAATGTCGTCAAAACTGACAATGAATGAACAATTAAATTAACAAAATTAAAATTCTTACAAATAAAAACAAAAATAAAAAGCTGTTGACTTTGTCTTATCAGAAATAATTTTTTTCTTACACAAAAGATGATTTTTATGAAAAATGAATTTTTATGAAGGCGAGAAAACAATGATTTCGAAAGGAGAAAATGAGTGAAGGGTAATAATATAAATAACTTAATTTCACATTGCTACAGTCGCGAGTACCACAGTTATATCGTCTGGTTTTCCACCTGTAATGATTAAGAAATTATTATATTATATTTCAAATAAACGCTTATATTTACCAGTTGCATTGATATTATTTCGCCTGGCGTTGATAGCGAATGGCGACAAAAATTCACTATCAAACGAAAGTGAACGTGCCATCAAAGCGATGGAATTAGCAGTCATTTGTAACTTTACAGGATCACTGACACCTTCAACCTAAAATTAATATTAATTAAGTATTTAGGTAATTAATACTGGAATGTAAAAAATTACGAAAATATGTTTTGTAATGTTATAATTAAAATTGTTTCTATTTTTCAATGATTTATGAGTTATTTACTACAAAGTAATAACCATCGATTTAAATTTTCCTCTAACTTCTGAGCAATACCTCACAAGTGTTTTCTATAGCATTGGAATCTAATTCTTGACTGCGTGTGACTTGCTCTTACACATGCATACTCTTTGTGTTATATGGTTGCGAAATTTGAAAATAGATAAATTTCTCCTACTGTTAGTTTAACGATAATGGCCGCAAAGGTATGATCAAAAATTAGATTTTGTAAAATTAAAACACACACCTACACGTCCTGCGTTTGATAAATTTAAAATTAACACACAAAAACCACACAAATCAATTTCACCAATTGCCATATAATTATGAGCAAAATGCAATAAAAAAAGATTTGTAGTTAAGTTTAGCGTTTAAAATGAATTTTTTAAGCGTTTCGAAATGTAATTAAGAAGGAGTAGTTAATAAATTCTTTGTTAAATAATTAAACAAATTCACTTTAGCATTATGTTAGGCAAGTGTGAAACGAAATACAAGATATCTCATAGTATTTTCTCTAAATACTTTTTACAACTACCTTTAAGGTACGGCGATACATTTTATTGTGTACAGTGAAGCCAGCAAATACAGTCCATAATTAAGATCACTATAATTTTTCAGAGAACCATATCGCAATTAAAATGCGAGACTGTCCAAATATAATCTGAATAAAATTCAACGCGGGTTATGTTAACTGGTACGTTTTGTGGACATTTGAACAGTGCAGTGAGATTTGAAGGAATTCGTTAAAAAAATAAAAATGGAATAGTGGAGACATTAGCAGTAATAAAAAGTTAGCTATAATTATTGTCCTGTTAACCCTAGATAACTAGAGACTCATAGCCTACAAATTAAAAACATGTAGGTATATACAAATCAGAGTAGCTTAAGAGATTTAATATGAAATCTTGGCTGTGAGTGAGGTGGTGTGAGCCCTGTGGGAACATTTGGAATTTGCAAAAAATGGCGGAGGTCGGTGGTCTATTAGGCGAATGTTTAGTTATCTATGGTTAAAGACAAAAGCTTTAAAGGAAAAAACGCCTCAACTGTTCGCATCGCTAAATAGTGTACATCAAAGTCTACAAACCAAAGTGATCTAGACATCCGCATTACCTTAAGGAGACGCTTATATAATGCCAATTACACATCCAAAAAAAAAAAAAAACTACTACTAAAAAATACTAAAAAAATTCTAAACGTACGGCGAGAATGCGTAAAGCAATGGATAAAACAGTATTGTCGATACTCAGTAGCAGATTTTAAAATACGAGTAAAAATTTGCATCTTTTAAATATCTTCACTTTCGCTCAGAAGCTGTTACAAAAAAATTTCATTCAGATAATATTTAAAGCTGTTACAGAAAGTCATCAAATCGTTAAAAGGAACCAACAGAGCGGTACAATGAAGATTGCATGGTAAGGACCGTAAAACATACACAAGGTCCGATGATATGTATCTCTGCCGACTGCCCTGGACAGGACGAGGGCGTTAAATCAGAAAATGTACGCCAAGGTTATCCAGACACCTTTATTTTAATCGTCTAAGACAGTGTGCCATATTAAAAACTAATATGCACGATGGTGCACCCTGTAATATCGGTTAGTCAATTACAAATTTACTAACAACCCACAATATTCTGATTCTTCCTTGGCCAGGCAATTCTCCCGACATGAATCCCATTGAGAATGTTTGGAATCTACTGAAATCTCCCTTTAGTGGTTGGTTCTGATTTTTGAGGAAAAAATTGACGATTTGAATTTGTTTTTTCAGAAAACCGTTATTATTTTTAGGTATAAAACTTTTTACAAAGTATTAGGCAACTCGTAAAGTTTACCAATTTTTATTTATTCTTTCTTTTGTCGTCATAAATAATTTTGCAAGGCGCGCTGAAGGTGAAACCTTAAAAATAACATGGCAAACGGTTTCAGCGATTAAAAAAAACTAGTAACATATTGACTTAAATCTTTAGGCAATTTGCCCGAAATCAGGTTGCTGATTTAGCTAATGTACAATTGTTAGTTCAAAAGCTTCTTATTTATATGTTATCCGCCTTTTTTATCCGTTTTTCGGCTGAAAATGAGATTTTTTTCACTAAAATACGCAAGATTTTTTTTTATATATATATGATGTTGCCAAAGCTCAGGGGATGCCCTATGATGCTAAAGCACAGCCTTGGCAGGAAAGGAATTAAGGTTGGGGGAAATGGATTAGGAGTTTGAGTGAAGGAGGTGTCGATGTACGCTCCGTTTGAAAGTGTCAGGCTCATAAGACGAGGGAAAAACAGAAGATGGTAAACTGTTCCACATTCGTGTTGTTCTGCTAAGAAAAGATTCCCGAAATTTGACGGTACGTCCAAATGTGACTAATGTCGTCATTAGCAAACTTAAGGACGTAATAACCGTTTACCATGCTATTTTTGAGGTGTCAACAGCGTGTCTTGCACCTTTATTTATGACGGCAAAAAAATTATTTTTTTCCTGAACTTTAAGAGTTGCCTAATACTTTGAAGAAGTTGTTGTACATAAAAATAATAACGTTTTTCACAAAAATATATCCAAAATTCATCAATTTTTTGTTTCAAAAATCAGAACAAGATATTACCGAAGCGTGGAATAATAGCTCAGAAATAAAAGAAATTATTAAGGGAGAGTTCTACCTTGGAGCACCATTTTCCAGGTGCTTATATTTAAATTGTTTTGGGGGAAACCAATAAGGATATTTAAGGTTGTTTATTTAACCAATCTGCTGTGATTGACGACTATATCCCTCATGCGTAAAATTTAATTACCATTTGCTGCTTAAATTGTATTATGTAGTATATGTTTAAGTTAAGTGAATGAGTAAATATTAGTAATAAAACTGTTCATTCTATAAAATAAATCCATCTCTGTGTTTGACGACTATACCCGGCATTGCTTGATTCTCACACATAGGTGTGCGCTCTGAAAATAGACCGCCACAGCTGACTGGTTAAAACTGCTACCGTTAGGCCGTAAGATTAGAATTTCAATTCGAAAATACATTTAACAGCAGGAAAGGTAGGATAATGACTGTAGAGTAGTAAATTGCAGAAAAATGTGGCGATTTAAATGAAGTAATTTCAAAATAAAAGCAGGAGGGATAACTTTCAAAAACGATTTGTTTTATATGATTTTTTTTTATGCAAATTGTATGCTTCTTCTGTTTTTATGCTAAACATAAAAAAAAGCTAAAAACTATTACGCTTAAAGGCAGACACACACGACATGTTTTGATATAATTTTTTTTTCGACAAATTTATAATATTGCAGTTATTTCATGCAAAATATTATTCAGGTGGCAGAAGTGACTTTTCTTGTTCTTAATGTCTGTCGAACGATAAATTTATTTTTTTTATACACCAAAGAAATAATAGCAGAAATGGCCTATATTGTTTAGTTTACTTAAATCTTCACATTTATTGATATTTGCAGAATGATATCATTAAAAATTGTATGCCACCAACTCCCTAATTGTCAAGACTAGTGGATGATCATTAATAAACTTAACAAATAATAACGGTCCAAGGACAGATCGTTGTATTCCACAGAGAACCGGAAGGAAAATGGATGATAAGTTACTGCAAAAAACCGTCTGCTGTTTCCCCTTCAAATATGGAGCTTAAAAAAACAACGTCCAAACAACTTATTCTTCAAATAAAACGATAAGTAAACAAATTATTAATAATAAACTAAAACCAAAGAGGGACAATAAAGAAGGATACAAAGTTTATAACATAACCTGAAATGATTGCAATGCAGTAAACATAGGCAAAGCAAAAAGAACTAAAAAAAAAGATATTCTGAAGTTGTTTCAGAAGCGAAATATAATCGTGCAAGTTCAGGGTTAAGTAAACAAAACAGATATGGGACACTAAACTTCAATTGAAAAATTAAAACTGATTCACAACATGAACAGTGGTAAAATATTATTAGAAAAATATAAAATAGTCGAAATTAATAAACAAATAGAAAAAGGCTAATTTTTGGCCTTGATCACTGGTCATTTTCATAATAATAACCCTTTACACAGACTAGATTTTCTAAATAAATTATAAAATATTTGCGTACATTCAGACATACATTGTAATTGTAAAATTTATAAAGATCTTCAAGAAAGATTTAGCCACAGTTATAGTTAGCTTGAGAATGCCATCAGAGGGCGAAACGCGTCGCATTCAAATATTATAACATTAATAAATAGTGGAACAAAAAGCAAGTGTTTTTAATAATTAAAAATGTTTATTAGGGGAGGTTAGTTGGCGGTCGCCGATAAGTAAACCAGTCGGCCTCATATAGCCCTTAATATGGTCCAATAACTAAAAAAAACATTCACATAAGTATCGGTATATTTTAAAAGGGCACCAGTCATTTTATAAAACCTTTCCTTAAAAACTTATATAAAATACATTGAAAAACATTGCACCAAAAATTGTATAAGTTCGTTTATCAGGGATGGAAATATATAAGAAAAATTAATAATTGTCATATTTTGAATAATAACAATAGAAAAGATTCAATTTTGGCGTAAAATTGTGGTCATCTGGTTAATACCCTTTCGAAAAATACCGATTTATAAATGTTTAGGGTAATCATTTTCCATCATATATATTTAGAGCAAAATATTATAAAACACATTAAATAAATTATTTCACCATTATATAATATTTACCTCCCGTAAAACTTCCAATAAGATTTTAATAGGCACATTGTCGAAAACACCATCTGTTGCGACAAGTATAACATCGCCTTCCTTCACTGGAAAACTTTGCTGATCAGCTGATTCAGGACTATCGCTAAGCACATTATGTCCATGCCCAGGTGGTGGTAACGATAATTGAAAGGGTGTGTTAAAATAGTGTTGTTGTTCTTCTGATCTGTGAATAATTTCACCGTCTCGTACAACAATAAAACCACTATCCCCAATGTTTGCTGTGTATACTCTGCTACTTTCGCGATTTAATATTAACACACATGCTGTACTACTTCCTGTGTAAAAAATAAAAGATATGTAAATTAATAAGTTAAGAATAATTTATGAAAATTAAATAAAGCTTATACTTTTTAATAATGATTGATGATAATGTACAATTTTTAATTGAAAATTTCTAAAAGTTTTTTACTAAGAAATGGGGCATTTCACGCGAAGCGGACAACCAACAATTTTGAAGAAGTTATGTATGGCCTGTTTCAAAGGCAATTAATCATATTAAGAAACTTATATAAAAATAATTAAAATAGTGATTCTTATAGGAAATTGCATGCTCCTCACAGTCGTGGTATCGAATTCGAAATTGGATTTTTTTTCATGTAAAAAAACTAAAATTAATACTTAAAATTAAATTTTGACAAACTTCGGCATTTTTAATTTTTTTTTTAAATAGCTCAAAAAATAACTTCAAATGTACAGTAACTGCTTGTTCAGTTCCATAATGGGATCTGCATTTGAACACAGTGCAGCGCGTAGTTGGCGTTTGACCAGTGCGATTGTTTTGTATGGAAGCATTAAAAAATTTAAGTTTAAATTCTCTATCTCCGAAATGAATGCAGATCCCATTCTAAAATTTTACACATATTATTTATGTACCTCAACTTAGCAAAACACATTTCTCGAATCAAAAATCTAACACTCTCATAATTTGTTGCTAAATAGTTGCTAATTAGTTGTAGAAAAAAATAATTTGTTGCTTTTTATTTAAAAAAAAAATTGGATGTTCTGCTAAGTTCAGCTGAAGTTAGCAGAACACCTTCATGAAAAATTAATTTACAGAATCGGGACGGTGCCTAAATTATTAAGTGAATTTGTTGCTAATTAGTTGCTGGGAAAAAAATTATTGCTCTTTAGTTTTTTTTTCAAAAATGGGGTGTTCTGCTAAGTTCAGCTGAAGTTAGCAGAACACCTTCATGGAAAATGAATTTACAGAATCGGGACGAGGTCTAAATCATTCAGTGAATTTGTTGCTAATTAGTTGCTGGGAAAAAAATTATTGCTCTTTAGTTTTTTTTTCAAAAATTGGGTGTTCTGCTAAGTTCAGCTGAAGTTAGCAGAACACCTTCATGGAAAATGAATTTACAGAATCAGGATGATGTCTAAATCATTCAGTGAATTTGTTGCTAATTAGTTGTGCACAACGTCGACAAAGAATAATGAACAAACCCATCTTACCAGAGATATCGAAAAAATTATCATTACTTGGATTTTCGCGTTTTTTGCATTGCGGATAATTTCGCTACTCCAAATTATTAAAGTTAATAACATTTTTCAAACAGGAATTCTTACAATTTGTGTATTTATGTTCTCCTTCTTTACTTACTTCAGTTCAAAACTGGAAAAACCAGAATTTTAAGCAGAATTTTAAGGGCGATGTCCATCACTTCAGATTGAGAATTGTCTTCTGTTTTACAATCCGAGAGCTGTTTTAAATTTGATGGAATTTTTTTTTTTTAAATTAGGACCACATTACGTTAAATAGACAAATTACAATGTACACTTTTGTGAATCTTTGGTTTTAATAGTACAGTTTTTCATTACATATTATATGTCATCGTTGGATAATCAGTATAGGTATGTCATTTTAAAAATACAATGAACAGATAATAAAATTATATTTATTTATTACTTTTTTATTCACTTTTATAATAGTTATTCCTTTTCCACGCTATATAAAATATAATAAAAGCATCATAAAAATATCTTTTAAATTACTTTGGGTAATTATCACTGTTATCATTATTATTACAACAAATCTGTTTTTCATCAATACTCAGTATGGAAAACAGAAAATTCAAGTAATGATAATTTTTTCGAAATCTGTGGCAAAACAGCCCATGCTGGTTCATTATTTTTGGTCATCGTTGTGCACAACTAATTAGCAACAAATTCACTGAATGATTTAGACCTCGTCCCGATTCTGTAAATTCATTTTCCATGAAGGTGTTCTGCTAACTTCAGCTGAACTTAGCAGAACACCCCATTTTTGAAAGAAAAAACTAAAGAGCAATAGTTTTTTTCCCAGCAACTAATTAGCAACAAATTCACTGAATGTTTTAGACTTCGTCCCGATTCTGTAAATTCATTTTTCATGAAGGTGTTCTGCAAACTTCAGCTGAACTTAGTAGAACACCCCATTTTTGAAAAAAAAAAAACTAAATAGCAATAATTTTTTCCCAGCAACTAAATAGCAACAAATTCACTGAATGATTTAGACTTCGTCCCGATTCTGTAAATTCATTTTCCATGAAGGTGTTCTGCAAACTTCAGCTGAACTTAGCAGAACATCGCATTTTTGAAAAAAAAACTAAAGAGCAATAATTTTTTTCCCGGCAACTAATTAGCAACAAATTCACTTAATAATTTAGGCACCGTCCCGATTCTGTAAATTAATTTTTCATGAAGGTGTTCTGCTAACTTCAGCTGAACTTAGCAGAACATCCAATTTTTTTTTAAATAAAAAGCAACAAATTATTTTTTTCTACAACTAATTAGCAACTATTTAGCAACAAATTATGAGAGTGTTAGATTTTTGATTCGAGAAATGTGTTTTGCTAAGTTGAGGTACATATATTATTTATGAACTATAAGATACATTTTGAGATAAAAATAAAAAATTTTAAAAATACCGAAGTTAAGTAAAATCTGATTTGATATGTTTACTTCCGGTTTTTTATACGAAAAAAATTTTTTTTTTCAACTTTGTAATAACTGCTAAGAAACACATTTATTTGTCTCTAAGATAACACTATTTACTTTTCTTCTATCACTATGAATAATAGCAAACTTTTTTTTTCAAAAAACCCGCTCCTCAAATTTTGTCAATTCTTTAAAGGCTTAGAAAAGGGCAACTAGGCTTCATAGAAAAAAAATAAAAATGCACATTCATTCAGGACATATAAAAGTGCAATTAAACCAAATATAAACAAAATCCAGAACCTGACTTTTTTTTCGCTGTCCGCTTCGCGTGAAATGCCCCAAATGTTTAAGATACACGTCGTTATAAACCTCCCATCCTCTTCACTAAAAAGTAAGTAGGTACACACTTTAAAGTGCATTTGAATGGCCCCTTAAAATCGAAAATACGATACTGTTCCATTTCTCCTATACAGTGCCTATTCAGAAAATCTTAAAAGCAGTAGTTATTTTAATATTGTTTGTGGTACAATCTATATAATTGGCAAATCTATTTTATTAGTTATTGTTTTTTTAATTTCCTGAAAATTATAAACAAGAATCACTTTTAATTTCAATGAAATTAAAGATTATGAAAATTGAAAACAAAATGTTTTTCTTTTATTATTTTTGTAAATTTGAAATTTTATATGTGTTTTGTTTTCTCTTAAGGTAGGGTAAGGTACATTTAAACGAGTACCTGTTTTCTATTCAGCCTTTCACAGCCCCTAATAGAAGTAGAAATACGACAAACGAAGTTTGCCAAAAATGAACCCTATATTATGTTTATTATAAACAAAAATATTTAGCACTAAATGTATTTTTTAACTACATCGCTTGAGAATTTGTGTAAAAACTTTTCAAACAGCGTTGGCACATTGTTGCTCAAGCAGCAGACGATGCACCGTAATATTTAAAATTTACTACTAAAATTCGGTCACATAAATACGGAGAATAATCGCATTACTCGTGCAGATGTTAACTTAATGTATTGTTATATGTAGCTATTTTGTACAATGGTAAAAACCATTATTACTTGTTATATGATGTAAAAAAATTTCTAATAAAAAGGAAAAACAGGCTTAGGATAACAACAGTTATGATTAATGGTTAGTTGAGAATTCTTGTTGAAAAATGACATAAGTACATAATTCATTGCTGCATTGTCCATGTCCAACAAGCTTCACACCCTGAGTAACAGTTTCATATTTCTGTTGGCATAAAATTTACTTGTAAGAGAATTAAGATTAGGAATTTTCAATGTCTTATCGATTACACTTATGTTCTTCTTCTTTAAGTAACTTATTACTTTTTTATATCTGTGGATGGGAGCATTATTCTTGTAGAAACTTATGTCCTCGCCATATAAATCCTCCCCATTTGTCTTTATATATTTCTAAGGGCTAAACATATTTTCCAAGTTCATTTTGGTTAGAACCCATAAAGAGTGGGTTATTTCTTGCGCTAAAAATGTACCGTCATTTTCATTGCTGTAATGTCTTACTCTCTCAAGTTTCACCAGTGGCCCAAGTTGTCGATTTTTCCCATCAAAATAATCTGGGGTTTTGGGTACTTCGTGGTTCATTTTTTTTATTTCAATATTGTTTTAAATGATAAATTTCTTATCCATAGTAGAGGTATTCTGTGAAATATGAAAAAACTCTTTTCTTTCCATATTTTATTTGAAACATTTGTTGGAGATAGCTTATTTTTCAAGTTAATCTCAAATGCAAGTTTCAATGACCTCGCCCTGTAAGTAAGGAATATCTGAGAAAATAAGCTTTTTCGTAATATTTGTTTCAGAAAAGTTATTCCGTTTGGATGGGAACATCTTTTGAGACCAACAGTTTTCACTCCAACAACCCCCAGGGCGGTTGAGGCGATAACTTGAAAAATAAACTGTTTCGAAAAAAACGTCTGGCACAAAAGATGCATATTTTTCACGTAGAATCCAAATATTTGACAAAATGCAGCGGGCTTCCGTTTAAAATTTCAAGTCATCTCCACCCCCGCACTCGGGTAAATCGGGTAAACGCGCAGCTTTACGTTCGAGAGAGCAGATAATTTTCCCTTTTCCTAAAATGTTTTTGTAAAAACTTATACGTTTCTGTATCGCAGCTAAATTTTTGTTGTGATCGTACATCAGTAGTTTTTAGCCGACTTCCCAAAAACAAAGAGGTTCTAAGTTTGACGTGTTTATGTCCGACCGGACATAACTTCGTAACACGTTGACCGATTTTGATGATTCTTTTTTTTTGTTGGATAGAGTATGTTCACCAATTGGTACCATGTCAAAAAAATGTTTGGTGGAGTGAGGGTGTTGGTGAAACCGAACTTTGTAACGCGTGGACCGATTTGGATGGTTCTTTTTTTATTGTACAGAATAGAATACACTTAAAAGTGAGAAATAACATAGTTTTTAAAAAAAAAAGTTAACCCGAATTCACAAAAAGCGCTAACAAGCATAACATAATTTTTAATTTAATATCTATGACGACATTTTGAAGTCGGTGCAATTCAAACAAACCAAACAACTACAACAAAAGTATTTAATCGATCCCGTGACCTGAAACGTTCAGGTACTTTTATGTATTATCTTCAATTGTGGTTGGGCGGTTGTTTTGTTTGTTTAATTTGCACCGACTTCAAAATTGATGGTTGGGCAAACTATTTTGAAAGGGGATAGTAGTTATAAAGTTAAAAATTATTTTATGCTTTTTAGCGCTTTTTGTGAAGTCGGTTCAACTTTTCTTTTAAAAGCTATTTTTTAATACAATCTTATCTTTAAACGCAGTAACTTCTGACATCGCTTCATTAAGATGCACCTCAACACACCGCATTGCAACCATAACAATAACAGAAAAATTAATCATTTACCTTATTTAAAATAAAAGTAATTTAAATGTCACTTCAGTATTGTAAACAAACAAAAGCTCGGTTTTATGAGATTTTCAACAAAAAATGCACAAATTACCTGATACTGAACATGAATATTACTTGTAAATTGTTAAGTAAGCAAAGTGGTATTCAATTTACTTCATAAACAAATATTTCCAGTAATTTTTATTTGTTTTTTTGCAAATTTTTGTTACTGTATACCTATATGTATATGAACAATTTTTTTTTAGAAAATGATTTCCGATCTCATGTTTAGAGATGGTAACAAATTCAAAATTTGAACTTTTATTTCATTCCTTATAAATTGTGTTATTATGTCAAAAATTGTGCAAATGATACAACTTTAAACTTTTCGAAACATTCTCCTTAATTTTACTATAAATTTTTTTTAACAATTTAATTTGAAAAAAAAACTCAACGTCACGTCCTGCGTAATCGTTGTCTTTTATTAGCAGTTAAATTTAAGTCAATCGGCATTAGTATAGGCACAATCCTCTGCCTACCAGTTCCGAAAACGTGGTTTCGCGAAAACCCCATTTAAAGTTGACAGAGGCCGTATAACACGTTAAGCCGGCACGAAGTTTGACTGTTCATATCTTCTACTCTATCCATCGGATCAACTTAAAATGTTGTACGCATAATAGGCCTATTCTAAACAATTTAAAATGAGAAAAAAAAATACTTTTTTTGACCCGCTATACTAGTTTGCCCCCTTCAGGTGTATTGTGGCCAGCCTCTCCAGTATTTTCGTTGCTGTAATCCCAATTCTGTTATTCCCCATTGCGTTGCATAAACAAAATTTCCTTGGAGTAAGATCTGCAGATCGAACAGGCCAAGGAATCGGTGCATCTCCTTCAATCCAGTGGTCAGTACATTTTCTGTTTTTTGAATAGGAGACATACATAGTCGGCACAGTCCAGTTGCGATTAATGATCGTTTAGGGCGCTGCACAATATGTTATTAAGAACGATCAAGAAAAGTAATGGTGACAGCATGTCTCACTCCGTTCAGCACTTGGAAGTGGATTTTGATTTTATCGATAACTGTTTTTTTAATTAGCAAAAATGTAGAAAACGGTAACGTAATTTTTTCAGTAATTTGTTTAAACTAATGTTATTTGTTTAAAAAAAATTTTCTTTTTATTGGCTTGTTAAAAGACAAAACTGATTCTTCAGATACACTAATTTTTTTGGAAATTTTTATTGCAGATTATTCAGCTCCCAGTTATCAGGAACAGCGCAAAGCCCCTTAAAAAAAGGGTCACAGGGAAAAAAGTGCAGCACCTCCACTATCTTTGCTTTTGTTTCAATCAAAATTTCAGAAATTGTTTTTAAATTTAAAAAAAATTGAATTTCTATAACAAATAGTTTCGTGAAAGTAAATTCCTAAAAAACGGTTTCCCCAGCTTCATGACTAGGTATATCCCTTAAAGTGGTTTTACTAGTATTTCATCAATCCCTTGGGCCTTAGGAAGGTGCATCGACTTGATTGCATCAACCAACGCCAAATATTGTCCAAGCTCTGATGTTAATGTTGGCCGAAGCCGGTGGGTGTTCAGGTTCGTGTGAAGAGGTAGTCGACGGTCCAAAGGTGTTGTTTAGAACTTCAATAAAAATATTCTCTTCATCTTCGCAGTTGATGTTCCTCCGCGACAAGAAGGGCTCCTTTAGCATCTCTTACAGGATGTTCAGTTACAAGAATCTTTCCTGACAGGTGATTGCATTACATTCCGATAATTTCGGCGAGTTTATTTATAATAAACCTTATGAGCACATTCAGGGAACAACCGTATAATTACTTTTATTGGACGGTTGTGGCCGTCAAAAAGTAATATGATTTTTAATTATGCGCTTGTTAAGTCGAAATAGATAATTCAGGTTTAAAGAGATTAGCTTTTATTACAATTGCCTGGACTCGACCTACAATTTGTTGATAAAATGTACACGCGTTCTAACATTTTTAACTTTCTTTGGAATTTTTATCATTTCGACGCATTTTGACTATATTTTCTTTTTTAATTCTGATATCATTTTAATAGCAATAATAAAAAATGTAATGATAATTGTAAAAAAATGAATCAATTGAAGAAAGTTGATTAATTCGTCTGGTTCTCAATAAAATTTCAAAGATATCTTTTATTTATTAATAATAAAACTAAATCGACAAAAAACACGACCAAATAACAGTTTATTTATTATCACTTATATCATCATAGATTGACATTGATCGTTTGTATAACGATGTACTTTCTGACAACATTAACTTGATAATACTGTTCAAAAATCATTTCACGCAGAACTAAGAAACATTATTTCCAGAAAAAAAATCATGTCAAATGTCAATTCATGTCAAATTTCAGGAAACTGAATTTAAAACCGATAAATGTTTTATAATTTTAGTAAAATCAACTTTCAATTCTGCTCTGATTTCTTACTGCCCTCAATTAGTCATTAAAATTAGGTCACTTGTTATTCTGAATTTTCAACAAATGTTTTGATGCCATAACAAGTATTTCAAATAATAATTTTCTACAGCAAGCAGCAAAGTTACGTAGCATAAACTTGTTTTCTAAATCGTTCACTGAGACGCAAGTCGCTAAACTCCATTATTGCATGCAAATTCATTTAGCCCCTTTCACTTAACAAATTTCACCATTAAATAGTAGTCGTTATTTTACAACCTTAGGTAGTCATTAAAAATTGGAATTATCTGCCCATATCTTCTAATTAGAAATAATCCATTCTAAATCTACAGATTATGAACTGAAAACAAATGTAATTTAGATAGCAGAAAATGTCACATCATTTACTTGGACCCCATGCAGTACTTGACTTTATTTATCAGCATATCATCGTAACATGACGCCATTTTCATCATGAAGTGTTGACCTTCTGGTTATCTGCTTTGCATTCATTAATCGCTTTCAATTTGCTTTGTGGCATTCAACATACAACGCTTACTGATATATAAATATGTTTGCACAACATTTAAAACTAAGCTATCATAAGGATTTTCCACATGTGATCGCATCATATTATGCAAAACAGATGCAGTTCCTAAAAGTTAAATAGAGAAATACATTTAGAAAAAATAGTGTTATTTACCTAAAATTGGTTTCTTTTGTTCCAGAAGTTCACAGTAACTATAAGCTAATAAACTAACAGGTCGTTGTGGATTAAAATTAGCGCAATGGACTAGTCGTTCACATGTTTTCATTAAGAACGATGAAAATTCACCGGGATCAATGCCAAATCTGCTCCATCCGCCCACACCATCAGCAACTCCTGAAAATAAAACAACATAATATTATAAGTAAATATTGAAAATACAACTTTAAAATATATACAGTTGAAAACTGGTCAACTCTATAAAAAAATTTCAGGACTAAACGAGACTAATTAGCCTTAGTTAAAAGGAAATGACTGAAAAATCCTGATTAAAGGAAGAAAAAAGTACATGGCCACTTTTTGTTGCAGAGTATTTAAAACGATGCAATTAAATTTGTAAACCTGAACCAAAAAAAAAAAACAATTTGGCGCCGATGAAAGGGCACTGAATTAATGTTTTATTCAACAGATTCTGAAACACGGCGACTGAAGCATACAGGCAAAGATCGTTATAAGCTAATTCCTAATTAAACCGATTAGACACGGAAAGACCCGTATAGGAAAAAGGACGGCGAATATCACTGTAAAAATTACTATACTGAACCGGGCTTGGTTTTTCTACAGAAATAATAAATTTTAGAAATACTCCTTCTGGCTTGCCGCTGTGTAAGTAAAAACTTGAATACCTTGTTATTAATTGGTATAGGTAAGACAAGAAGTGGTATTAGAGAAAAAGATCCAAATTATTTGAATAGGATCTTCTGGTGTTAATTCGTATAAAAATCTTGATAATACGTTTGATGGTCGTGACCCATCAGAGAGTTTTTCCTTTATTTCAGTTACCGATATTAAAATCATTAGTTATTAAAATTAATATAAAATCTAATACAATTATTCTCCCTAGACCCAAACATTTATTTAACAATATTATTTCATACAACATATTTCCAATGATATGAAGGATTTCGATATTCCAATATCTATCCTACCGTTTCTTTCAAAGGCTTTTGACAAAATACTTCACGCAGATTGTACATCATCTAGAGAGCAATAAGCTTTTGTCAGATTTTCAATGAGGCTTCCGAACTAAGCTCGACTTCTAGAAGGCCTTTGAAAAAATTTGATGACAGGAACTTGTTTTGGAAACTCGCTTCGATAAGCGGGGTACCTCGGGGATCTATTCTCCGCCCTCTTTTATTTTAAATGTTTATTGTTATACGGTAATACAACTATAATTAACTAAAAATGAGGATGCGGATGATATACAGCTTTATATTTCTAAACTTTTGGGCCTGATTTTGTCGATTGAATGATGATCTGATGAATGTATCCAAATGGACTAGTCAAAATTGTTTTAATCTTTATGCCTCCAAATTAAATACTATTATAATCTACAAATCTAACTTCTGCATTTCCAATTGTTATTCTTGATAATATGGTTATACCCAATAGTGTTTCAGTTAAAAATCTTGATATTATTTTTAACAGGTCTCTACATTGGTCAAATCATGTCAACAGTGTCGTTTTTCAAGTATATGTAAGCTGTCTTTAACGGCAGGTTATACGCCTCAAGTTACTCGGCTTCTGCTTTCAAGATCCATTTTGATTCCGTTGATTTTAATTGGGTGTGAAGTTTTTATTAAATTGAATTCGGTGTAAGCTCGTAAGCTGCTTGTGGCTTGAATTCCGCTGTGCGGTATATTTTTGGACTGCGACGATTCGAACGATTAGAAAAAAAAATTCCGGCAGAGGCAAGCTTACAGGTAAACTAATTGATAAATTAACAGTTTATTACGGACTGGCTATAAGAAGGAATTGTGATTCAGTACAAAAAATGAAGGACGCTATATGGGCAAGTTACTTCCATTCCATCAATGGACCAAAACCCACAGCACGAAAAGTGCCCGAGCGGGGCTGACTTATGATGCGCTTGGCAGCGTGCTTCAGCTACAGTGATGTTTTATCAGCTATCAAGCTCATTTATGAAGAGCTTAGTATGGATGATCTTTTACAGCGGTGTGTTGGTGGCTTCGCGCAAAACAATGAGAGTTTTAACCAACTCATTTGGAAAATCACTCCAAAAATAGTTCATGCTGGTGCAAAAATAATTGAAATTGCTGTATTAATCGCTGCCTGCACTTGCAATGAAGGAATCTCAACTCTATTAGTTACTTTGCACGGTGTGGATATCAAACTTGGCCGAAATAGCCACGAGTTTGCGCGGAAAGAAGATGAACATCGCATACTCATAGCCGAGTCTATGACTCGGCAAGAGCGAAAGGATGCCCTGGATATTGCAGCTGCAGCACGCCCTCTGCTTTATCGAGCTGGCATCGACGATTCCATGTGAGTTAAAAAAAATTCTCCGTTTTATCCCTACTTAAAACTTTAATCGCTTTTTCCTTTCTAAAAACTGTACTTTTAGAATCGGTAGTCACGATTTCTTGAAAACTAATGCACCGATCCTTTTGAAATTTTGCACAATTCTTCTAGATAAAATTGATTAGTGCGTTAACGAAGGATTTTTTCCTTTCATGACAACTTATTTTATAAGGCAAAACATGGTCTAGATTTTACCGAAAATCGTACTTTTTGGCATACAACTGTACCAACAATTAAAATTGCAATTTTTTTAAAAGCCTTCATTCAAGCCCGAGGTATACTCATACTAACAAAAAATATTTGCTTTTTTGATTTCAGATAAAACTATCATGAGATATCCTGACCACCACGAGGAAACATTTCTCTAAGGTCACCGAAAACCAGTTCTCCGCGGTTAAATTTTTGGATAAAAATCCCATAAAATATTATTGAAATGTAGTTCTTAAAGTTTGACTAAAATAATTCTTTTATTATATTAAGAAAAAATCAGAGAAAATATGTCTTTTTTGCCCATCAAAACCATTAAGTTAAGGTCCACATGTAAAACTAAATTATGGGCCTGCCCATTTAGGAACCTAGAGCAGCTGTAGCTGCAGTACATCTCAAGACAAAATCTCATGTTTTACAAAAAAAATTATACAATATTTGAATTACCTAAGATGATGCTAGAGACATACCCTCTCTTAATGTACTTTTGTGTACCAAAAGCAGCAGCCAAAAAATGCATCGGATATCATTAACCCCGAAATCCACTTCTAATTTACTATGATATGATAATGATCAAAGGACTAATGGCTGTCTGACGGGAGTGAAAAACTAAAGATACACCCTTTTATCGAAATGAGCGCCGTTCATGTAATGTAAAATTAAAAACATGCTTCCGCCTAATGGTTTTATATTTATTCCGTGCTGCAACACTCAAACCGCTTAATTAGCGTCAATACACTGACATATATATAGTATAATTCTACATGAATACGTCGATGACCCCTTAGATTGGAGTTCCTGTAGGGAAACCGTATTAATTCAAAGCCAATGATCACAAAGTTCATGCCCTACTTATTCTTAATTGATAGTTTTTGCTATTTTTGTTATTAATTAATGGTCATTCATTTGACATTGCAAGAAACTAATATAAAACTTTTTTAAAGGATATAAATAAGCAATAAAACGTGTTAATCAGGTTAAATCAATTGATTTCTATTAATTTCAAAAGTAATGTTTAATAATTTATCTAATTTTAGTAAAAATCTGCCTACATACGTAATTATAGCCTTATTATCAAGACCTAGGCCATTGCCACTTAAAAATCACAGTTTATGAAAAAAAATCAATGCCATTGTTACAGACAAGGTAAACAAGGTAAAAACTTTCGACGGAAATCACAAATATGATGACCAATTATCGCATATCGCTCTAAAAAGCGTGTGCTACTTGGCTGAATGTTTTTCAGCCACAATGGATTGTGGGGTGGAAAGTGCAGTTTACATTACAATGCCCTTAATGATCATCTTACGTTTTATTACTTTCTTCATTCTTCATTAAATATTGATACATCCGTTAGCTTGACATACATTTATCTTTAAATTAAACTTGATATTTTGTCATTAGCTCTAAAGAGGAAAATGAAAGACGTTCTGGTTATTGGCGCGTAATAAGTTCCATTAGCAATCACCCAATTGTGTAAAATAAGTTGTTGATAAACGTTGAGCTTATTATGTAACTATATGTGTCCTAATATGATAATTATATGCTTATTAATTGAATAAATTTTATTTTTAAGGCTGTTTGCGAAAGATCACTGTCGACTGTTGCTACATATTTGTAAGGGCTGAAACAGAATAGACGGCAGACGGCAGCAGTAGCTCAAGTCGCAAAATTTTGGAAGCGCCAAGACCGTGGAAGAGACTAGGAATCAGAGCAATGCCCATACTCTTTTGATTCTTAATTGAGCTTGTCAACTTGGTATGCAATTTTATTTACACTTAATGAAAAAATAGTTATTAAACTGTTTTAAGTGTCACGAATTCTATAATTTCCTGTCTAATTATTAATAATAGGGGAAATTTCTTAAATTCCCTTGAGCGGGATAGTGAACTAGATCATGAACTGGTTCAGCAGTTTGTATGGCGGAGATCTATATAGCTCATTAAAAAAACACAGCTAATGACTGCTAACAGTCAAAATAAGACAAATATTTCCTTTTAGTGAATTGGCTACACTGCTATGCCTTTTCTATTCACATCATATAGGTGGCTGCACTGAGTCAGCGGCAGCTCATTCAGATTTTAAAACGACGTGAGCCTAATCGTTGCTGCGCTGTACTTGTCCTGCACTAAAAAAACATGGAACCAAATTTGTTAATCTTTGAGCTGCCGTTGCCACTAGTCCAGGCGTCAGGTATTTTTTAATTACAAGTTCACCTACCTCGCTAAGGGCCCCCTCGAAACACGAAGGTTTGGGCCAAGTAGGCCATGTAGCTCTCAGTCATATCGGAGTGGAAAAGTACGGCACTTTTTTGACTACCTGTGCCACGCTTGTGCCTTTTCCTTGGTAGCCCTTGGAACATTTTTTTCGTGCTTTTTGAGCTGTTCAAATCGTACGTTACAATGTCCGATACACGGTGCATCATGTATACGTTATATTGCTATACGTTTAATGTGTAAAAATAAAAATGAAAGCTGACTTATGAAGGAAAAACCGTACCCAATCATTTATATGTACTTTTACGAACATTCCCAACTTACAACCCACTTTATACTAATTATGTGTTACTAATTACTAATTGGTATATGCATGAAATGTTTAATAATGCATATCAAATAGTCAATTTCAATGAAAAAAAATATTTGCGCTCCGAAAATGTTTCCCCCGATAAGGGTTGACGATAGCGCAAAAGTTGTCGGGGCAAAGTTGTAGCGCCCCCCCCCCCCCCCCCCCGAAACAGAAAAAAATATAGAAAAATGTGGATTTAGTATTTCCCTAAAACCACATGCAAAAATTCAGCGAGGTAGGTGAACTTGTAATTAAAAGGTAGGTAAATGCTCCCTGACGCCTGGACTAAACTGCGTGGTTGTTGCCGCTGCTTTGTTTCAGACTTAACGATTTTAATTTATAAATAGATAGTATGAGTTCATAAACTTTCTTCCTTCATGGTTTACAAAGCAATTATCAAATATTTCGTCGAAGCAGTTTTTCGTACAGTACGAACGGTATTGTCGATGTTTCTATTACCGAATACAGTTTCTACCGCTATATACTAAGATGACGTTGGATATCGGAGCAAACATCAACGCACAACACACAGTCTGGGGTAGCTCCACATATGTAATGTTGGAATGCAACCACCTTTAGATATTAATGTTCTGGACATTACAATAGCCTCTAAACAATCCGCACAAATACAACTGAGTGAAAGGTATCCAAGGAACACTCGTTCCCGACCACGCGTATATTGAATTTAGAGTACCATTATACAAGCAGGTCCGTTCTAACATCGGCACTAGGCAGACCCTCATAATGTGGAGGACAATCTAATACTAGCTTGTAATAAAGCCTCTCAGCTTTCCTGTCCCGACCGGTACCTTATAGGTAAGCCTAGACCTACATGGCATTCAGTGGAAATTATCATACACACACACACACAGTATATTCAAAAAATTGATAAGGAAAGCCAAACGATCTGCGTGGGAGGGCTTTTGTGATAAAATTGAAAGCACTTTCGAAGCGGCGCGTTTGCCTTAGATCTTCTCAACGACACCATGTACTCCCAGGCAGGATGGAAGCTGAGCCTTGCCTAGCATCGTTAACTCTAGCTTAGGGGGATGAACCACACAAACAGTCCCAGCAAGAGTCACTTATGGGACTCAAGAAATTATTTCTAGATCTGCCAGTGTTAATTTTTCAAATTAGCTGGGTAATTTAGGGAGCCGGTTATCTAGTAGTAAGTAATCTTCGACGCCCCTATTTCTACTAGGAAGGAATGGGAGGATGGATCTTTTAATTGGAAGAATTACACTGACGTTTCCAAGTTGGAAGGTAAAGTGGGTTGAGGTTTCTACTGGAAACAACTGGACCTAAGCATTTCGTTTCGTTTCCCAGATTACTGTAGTGTTTTTCAAGCAGAAATAAATGCTATAAAGGTAGCCTTAGACAGTCTGAAAAGCTTCGGATGCTATTAAACATCTCACGGGAGTGTACACGACCTCTAATACTGCCAAAACGCGCATTGCGTACTGGCTCTACATCATACTATACGGGTGGTCGTAGATAAATAACATTGACTATAGCACACCCAAGCCTTTTTTAACGCCAAATTCGACTCTTCTATTCCTATAAGGAAGGATGGCCCCCTCTATGGGGAGAATCAGTACATCTTTAAACTGACGTTTTCGAATTGGAAGGTAAAGTGTGTGGAGGTCTCTACTAGGAACAACTGGACCCAAGCATTTCGTTTCGTTTGCCAGATTACTGTAGTTTTTTTCAAGCAGAAATAATGGCTATAAAGGTAACCTTAGACTGTCGTAAGAGCAGAACATTGTCTTCAGATGATACGGGTAATGTATCACCACAGATATTCAGGCTGCTATTAAATATTCACAGGAGTGTACACGACCTATAATACTGCCAAAACATGCCGCTCAACTCTAAGCGCCCAAATATGTCTACCGGGGCATATACCGCAAACCTTATAGGCAGAAATGCTGACAGACTCGGCGCACCCTCAAATGACTTCTGCAAGAGTTGTCAACATGAGGAAGAAGAGGAAACTTTCTCTGTAATTGCCGGGCTCTAACCAACCGCAGGAGCCGGTATTCTCGCCTTCTTTTATGGAGTTAGTCGAACTAGGTTCTACTGATGTGAAGGACCTAGATTGATTTATCAGGAGCTATAAATCGTTTTCAGTTACGTGATAGGGTTGCCCCGCACTAGCTAACCGCAGAAGCTGGTGTTTTGGGTCCCTCCCGAACTACGGTTCTACTAATGTCAGGGACCTAGCTCGGTTCATCAGGAGCTCCCAATAGTTTAGAAATGTAATAGGGTTGGGAATCTAGCCCCAATGTGTTACTTGTAAACTATTGGTTAAGGGGCTGCAAAACTAGTTTATATAGATAGGTAGCAGAACGTAGATAAAGATGCTACAAGTTATTATGAGAAGCAAAACGGTACCAATTAAGCAAGGGCCTTAGTTAGGGGTGTTATTTTTGACATTTTAAGATGTTCTGACAGATAAAAGGTAAGTGGTTAAACTCGACTTCTGCCTCAACACCTTTAACTCTATCATAAAACAATCAATCCCTACCATCGCTTTTTCTTTTATTCACCTTCTTCGTCAACACTTCGACCCCTTTCTACTAATTACTTTTATTTCTTATAAGAAAGCAATTGCTTTTCTTCCATAAATTCGTTTTTAATGAAATGAAAAAGTTGATTTCTTTTTTTAGGAGCCCTGCTGTTTTTCACGGTTGCATAGCAACTAGTAACTATTACTATTATAGTTTCCGTCTGTCCGTCCGTTTCTCTGTCTCTACGTCACAGTCCTCCCATCACCATTAATCTCCGTCCGTATATTAAGGACCAAGATTTTTAGAAAAATAATTTGTTTGGATCCTAAAATTGCTTTTTGGTTCAATTAAGGTTAAATAGAAGAAATGCTTTACGAATTTAACCATAACGAATAAAAATTCAGAAAGTAGATACCTACCAATATTAACATAGCTAAAGATGGTAAAACACCACCTGATAGCAAAATAGGAAAAACTGAGTAGCTTTTTAAAAATACCTTTGTGTTCCCATATCAATTAAATA
This sequence comes from Leptarthrus brevirostris, assembly GCA_964036015.1. Taxonomy (NCBI): domain Eukaryota; kingdom Metazoa; phylum Arthropoda; class Insecta; order Diptera; family Asilidae; genus Leptarthrus; species Leptarthrus brevirostris. Next base: position 96,037,506 of record OZ038374.1, read on the forward strand.
GTATTTTATTTGCCAAATTTAATCAAAATGGATCAGATGAAAGCTTACTTTCTCTACAATTTGTCATTGAACGTTTACTTGAAACAATGACGCCCTTAATTTATGAATCTATTATTTTTAATTAATAAACGTAATATAAATTAACTCACATCCGCTATTTATTGCCTTAGTTACTCGGTCGCGAGCAGTATCACATTACAAATGTTAGCAATATATCATCGTTTATGAGAAGATCCAATACGTTTGCCTTCAGTAAGTACGCCATATAAAAAAAGTAATGATTATATAAAAAATATGAATGAAGAATTGCGTAATGCTATACTAATCACCACAGTTATTTTGGTTCTGCTTATTATATATTTTTCTTTTCCCTGAGTTTGAGATGATAAACAAAAAAGTTGTACATACCGTAGAATGACATAGCAATTTGTGTTTCGTAGTATTCTATTGCAAAATTCTTAAATCATTTATACAGTCGACAACTCTAACGTGATGTCATGAAGCATGAAACCGTGCGGCGCTTTTCAATGTTATTTTATTGGTATGCACATTAAATTAGGACGCCTACGTCGATTGCTTGCAGTACTTTTCTTATGGTTGAATTAATTTTGCAACGTATATTGCAAATAGCATGTTCTGACTTTATATAATTGTTGCCACTTTAAATAAAAATATTCTATTCAGCAGGCATTCGCGATTACGTTTACGAAATATTTAGTAACTTTTTATTTTAAAGCCATTTGAGGGAGAACACCATTGACAATGGCTGTAATGCTGACAACAGTTCGGAATCCACTTTAAATTGTAGGTCCACTTGCAATCGTTGTCTCGAATCGGGTGAAGTTCTCTGCCCCATGCCCCACAAAGGGTTACGGAAACTGGAGAGAGAAACACCGCTATATATTGAAATATATTTAAAAATATATAGTAAAACTTTCAATCGCGTTTTCTTCGAAGCGAAAATTCGAACATTGGAGCCTATTCTGCCTTGAAATTGGTCGATTCTCAATATCCTAAAATATTGGGATTCTCATCGAAACCACATGCAACACAGAACTTGTTTCAGTTGTGTGGTCCTTGACAATATTCATCCCTAGGAAACCAAGTCTCAGAAGTTTGTAAGACATTTACATAAAGAGGCTTGGCGTAAGCAGGGCTTCGAAGGGTAACAAATAGCAAATAAGTTCAGGTCGTGATTTAGGTTGAGCACACTGGAAAACATACATGCAGAGATGTTAGACATCATATAGCTAGCAGACCATAAAGTCCTCTGTTCCTGCACCTGTTCTTATTTATTGTTCAATGCAGCCGCTTACCTGGGCCTTAGCTTACCATATTTATCATAGCTCAATGCCACTATTTCTAACTAAAATTAAAGTGAGTTACTAAAAAGTTGTAGGTACAACAAAATTTAAAAAAAATTTTATGAAAATGTTTTTTTTTATGTATTTTTGCAGATCGTTCAGTATAAGAAATTTCAGGCTATTCGGTCGCTGAACTCTAATTAGATTATCATGGCTAATATTTCAACTAACAGCGCCGATTGAAAACGTGAACTACTCGGAATATTAGCATTCGATTTAAACCATTTCAGGAGATGACAAAGGTGCATATTATTATTATTGTTATTTGGATTTGCTTGCACATTCCAAAACTCCGCAGAATGGTGCCGCGGGACTCTGAGCGGGTTGGAAAGTTTTGGGCATTCGTTCAGAACATTTTTGGATGTTTTGGAGGACTATAAAAGTGGCGAGCGACACCGTGGAGAGTGCTTTGGTATCAATACAAGATCCCGTAAAAAATAATCCCTAAGCCAAAACACCGTAAGCCAAATCCCTAATGACGAAATCTCTAAAAAAATAAATCCCTAAAAAACTCCTTAAAATCCATAAATTAAAAGGGATCATAAAACACAAATTTCAAAATAAATTCGTACTTATTGCAATTCCTTTTAAAAATGTCAAATCTGATTTCTCATATCTCTCATCGCATTTCTTTTTATTTATTTTTTATTTTTACTTTCAAGACGAATTTTAATTTCTTAATTTCACATATATTTGCTCCTGCCTAGATAACAACAATTGTTGCAAAATCAGTACTCCTTTACAAGAAAAATGTTAAGAGTTCATATGCCAAAAGTTGTAGCTCAAAAGCAGAAAATAAATAGTCAGAAAAATGAGCCAAATTTCGATGAAACTCGTATAAAAGGCGAAATACGAATTGTAGATGATGGTTATTCAGAAAGGTACAACACATTTTCGATAGTAATATGTAATAACAAGTAATCGTTCATTAATTATACAATTTATGAATTTTGTAAAAAAAAAGGGTTTTGAATTTAATCCGGATTTTTTGAATTATGAATTTTGACTCTTAGATATATTATCATTATGGTTTTCTTTTTTTTAGATATTTGGTCATTAGGGATTTTTGTTTTAGAGATTTTGACATTAGGGATTTTATTTCTAGTTCATTTGAACCAGACCCGAGTGCTTCTGCTTAAGAGTGTTTTCTCGAAGTAGAGACTTCGCACGACGCTGCTTTTTCCTTTTGGGAACACGTAGTCAGTGGCGTTCTCTCTTTCTCAGATTCCTTTAACCCGTTGTGGGGCATAGGACGTCTATTACACCGACTCTCCACCTGATCTGCGCCAACGCCTTTAACTTCGGCGTCTTGCTTGGATTCCGTGGGAATTTCAATCTAGAGCCTGCTGTGCAATGTTGTTCGAGTTTTTGATTTTTAATTTCTCGGCTTCGTATCAAGTTTTTCGTTTGTTTTGTTTAAGCTCTAAGCTTGGATTCGAATTTATTGTTTTTTATGCTCAAAATTACTTTGAAACTTTTCTTAGCAGTGAGGCATTTAAAACTTTCTTGTGTTAATTTTTAGTTATTTTTGCCTTCAGATTTTTGGCCCATTTATGTAACTTTTAGTATTTTGTGCCCTTTTTTGAATAATTTTTAGTATTTTATGTGATTTTAAATTTGTAGGGTAGCTAGAGTTTTTTACATTCCTAGATGAGCCAAAAAAAGATCCAAATTTAAATTAGAAAAAAATATTATCCTTACTATGAAGACCAAGAAAGTCATATCGCAAAACTTTGGAGTGTTTGAAAATGATTTATTTCAATTTATAACGTACATTTTCATATCAATAACAATTCTACAATTCATTACATGGCGATGTTTACTCCTTTTCGCTAATCTATTTATCACATCGGGTACATTAATACATTCCGGTGGATGTTGAGTAACATGAGAATTGTTAATAGGCTTTCTACTACACTACTCTAAAGAATTTAGGGAACAAAAAAATATCTAAATTTTTTAGTGATTTTTGACGGGCTGAAAGAGATCGGTTTTTTTTATGGTCGACTTTCCCCAGTGGCGAATTTATAGTTCCTATTAAAAATTTGGCGAAATTTTTCAGATTTTGACTGGCGGCAAAAGGCGACATTTCAGGTTTGGTGACATTTATTTTGGCGAAATTTTTAGTTGTTCCCGTTTATGACGACCAACATAATGGCCGTGAAAGGGTTCTTCTATGAAAACATCGGTCGCATGTATATCAGCGAATACGGCTGCAAAGTCTAGACTGGAGCCTAAAAAGTACTGTTTTGCTTCTGGCGGGCCTGACGATTAGGCCCGAATTACATTTCCTACTGATCAGTTGACTACAACTGAATTTTAAGTCGAAGGCAACGCCAAATCCAAATTTGAAATTAAATTGCAGCTTCAGATCTGTCATTTTCAGAGATATTTGCATGTATATTTTAAATGAAATCGAGTTTTGTGACTCCGACTTTGCACTTTGAGCAAAATCTAAGTTTAGTCGCAGTGGACTGCGAAGTCGAAGCTGCAATTTAATTATATCACTTGCATTTCCCAACTGAACAAAGTCGCTGTCGGCTGATCAGTCGGAATTGTAATTCGGGCCTTATGATAATCTACGAGCTCCTTACCCAGGGAAGAAGAATTAATTCCGCCGTCCGAAATTCAAAAGGTCACTCACTACAGAGAAGCGGCCTGAATAAATAAATCGTAAAGGCGTCATCTTCCACCGCGACGACGCTAAGACAATACATATTTACAAACCCGGCACAAACTTGTATGCCTTGACTGGGAAATTCTGCTTCATGCATCTTGTTTACTGAACTTTGCTTCATTAAACATTCACTTGCTTATGTTCTGCAGAACTTTATAAATGAGAATCATTCGTCAATATGATCGCTGTAAAAAAGAGTTTGGGATTTTAACCGAAACGTCCGGTAGATATCTTTGCGAACGTAACTGAAAAAATTCAAATATCATGTATTATTAGAAGTAACTATCGATACATCATTAATTAAAGTTTGATTTGACTATACAAATGTTTGTGTTCTTTCACCTACATAGAAAACCGAAAGAACTCTTATTTATCCAATACATACTTCTATCTACCAAATGCAGATAATTTTCGTTTTAGTTCTTACTTGCAAGGGCGCTATAGCATTGATTAACCTCTAAGTCCAATTATTTCAATGAAACTTTCTACTTTATTTTATCACAAGAAAGAAATATGTATTAAAAATTTAGTTCAAATATTACGTTTAGAATGAGTAATGTGATGAAAACTGATGAAATCTCTTTTTCTGTCACCACGAGAGAACTGCTTTATGTCCTTCTATTGTCTTAAAGCAAATTTATTTTTCTGTTCAATGAATTTAAATTATCTTTCAATCTCCGCAAACGGATCAATGTGGTTATCAAAAAGTTATTGATCCGTTCCTGTGAAGAATTACCATGCACTGCACCTTTTTATATTGCTGAAAACATTTATCTTGCTAAAGTTATTTGCGGTTGATTATGATTATTACGATCTTATGAATTAAATTCAATATTTGTTTTGCGAAACTTGTCACGACTTGTGGTGAATTACATGCATCCAAAACCACACAAAAAAGATGATTCAAATTATTGTTGAAAATTACTTTTGGGTGTAAGTCTTAAGGGGTAAACAATTGAGGAGGTTAGGAATAAAAGTGATAATTCGATATTTTTCCTTTATAAATTTTTATTTTTTTCTACTTAGTAGATACCTTGTTTTCTATCCACCCTTGGTATGTTTTCGTATCAGAACCTGTTAAAATGCTATTAATAAAATTTCAAAATTCAAATTGGTACAAGTGATAATTTTTGATATTTTCAGTATAAATCATCAATTTTCAGGGTCAAAACGTGATAATTTTTTATTTTAATAATAAATAACTTCTGAACTGCAAATCATTTTTTTTGTTTTATGTTGGCAGAATTGTACATTAACCAAATACCTAAAAATCTAACAAAGATTTAAAAAAAAATGATGTAATATACTTATCTTCAAAAGTAAACATATAATTGATCACTTTTTTTGTTCCTAAACTCCTCAATAAACTTTTAAAGTTATGTGAAAAATAAAGTTGCTTTGCAAATAGCGTTCAAGTTATCTTAATACTATTGTTAGTCAAAATATAAACTTGAGACATGATTTATTGCTGTACTGAAAAATACATTTCAAGAACATAACTTCGACAATTACAATTTACAATTGTATTGTATTTATGAGCTAAGACCTATTATTATTTTTCTACAAATCTACACATATTATAGACAAATAACATGATTTCGTAAGCCAATTTACTTAAAAGATTAAAAAAATTATCAAAGGTACTGAAGCGAGATTTTTTCGAGGAAGTAGGGGCAGATATAAATACATATTTTGAACCTGGGGAACTTAACGTACTGCAACGGATCGATGAATGCCAATATATACATCGACGTCATAAAGCATCATGATCATTTGGTTAAAAAATGTTCAGTCAAAATATTGAAAATATTACAGACCGGTTCTGACTTAAGCTCCCCTGCTGGGCAGATACGCACATCTTTCTAAATAGATAAAATTTTAGGTCCTCTTATATTTGAAAAATTCCTTTTTTTGGATTATAGTATTCTCCAATACTATAACCCCTTTTCATCATATAAAATTGCATGCGTCGAATTTAAGTTTAAAAATTTAGTTATTGTTCAGTTTTTTATCAATGCGCTTGCTGTGCAAATATTGCTCCTCTACTTCAGAAAATATTTTGAATAGTGACAGTACCTGGTTACCGTTTTTCTGAAACAGTGATATTTTAACGGGTATTTCTGGAGACTCATAATTAATGATGAAAAATAACAGTTATGAAAAAAAAATAACAGGTCCATTAAGATTTTTATTTTTCCAATTAGTTGGAAACTGCTATAACGACTTTTTATTTTTTCTGGTCAAATAGACGACCGTTTATTTTTCGCAGCAGATATAAAAAATATTATTAGAATTTAAAAGCCGGTGGACAACCGTTTACGAGTTACAGGGCGATTCATAAATTTGATGGTATGAACATCACTTTTTATCTTTTGATCTTCTTCAAGATCTATGAACCCACTTATTTTGACACGTCTGTTTTGAAACTTCCTGTATAGCGGAGAGTGCTGTACCTTGGACTGTTTTACTATCTATCCGCACCATCACAATTCAACATACTAAATAATTGATAATTATGCTATTTTTAATTTCCATATCATAACAAATTAAAAAAATAACAACCAGATTCCAGATGAATTCGCACGTACGAATATTAAATGTCGTCGATTATAGCTAGCTTTCAATCTGAAGAGTATTTAAGTTTTTTTATAGCATTCAAATGTTTAAATAAAATTTCCTAAAGTTAGTACATGTACATAAGATTAAAATCGATAAAGTTATTCGATTATTTTTAAATTTTTTGATCCATTCAAAACGACGAATATTTGAACCAAAACATTTTGCAGCCAACAAACAGTTGTTCTACTAGCATGAGTGGGTAGTGGGAAGAGTGTGAAATATATTTTTCGCAATTTCGCTCTCTTCTCACTCATACAAAGTGTTGGGTGAGGCCGATTACTGGTTGGGGGCCACGAACTAGATGTTTAACCATAAAATACAGAAGTTTGCGATAAAAATCATCGGAAAGATGTCTGGTAGACTTCTTTCTGCAAGACATCAGAAAACCGTCTTACAAAAATCTTTTTGATTACTATTAGACGGCTAAAAACAAATTCGGTCCCCAAATTTGTCGCCCCTAAGATATGCCGCCCTAGGCACAAGCCTACTCAGCCTGTTGGTAAATCCGCCACTGTGTACCTATGTAAAGCTGTGTGAAGCTGCCCCGCTTTAGATGAGTGCTCTTGTATGTTTAGAATACGCACTAACTGTTTTCGACGTTAGACCAATCGTCAAAAAAAATTCGCCATTTAGCGGGTGGTCACATGTTGAAATCGTTTTAGATGGGTGTCTTCGGATATTTATTGTAGATACCAACTGCTTCAAAAAATTTAAAAAAACTAACAATTGGTGTATAGCTAAAAAACTTTTAGCGGGTGGTCAAACCTATAATTCGCTAATTTGCTTTAGATGTCTTTTCATGTTGAGAATAGACATCAACTGCTTTTGGCGTTTGACCAACCTTCGAAATAAAAAAAACAAAGTCGGTGTATTTGCAAAACGCCTAGTTTTAAGGATTGTATTCGCTTTTCAGCGGTTTGACAGACGTTGAAACCGCTTTAGATTAGTGTATATCTGAATAGACACCTACTACTTTCGACGTTTAATCGATTTTAAAAAATTCAACAAGTCGATACAGCGGGTGGTCAAACATTGCATTTGCTTAAGATGTCAGTCTTTGTATGTTTAAAAAGTCAAAGGCAAGCCGGTATATCTAAGTCGTCTAATTTCAAGCGTTGTATTTGTCTTCTTATATACATAACTGTACTGATTTTTTTTAAATTTAAATTTCGACTGTTGGTCAAACGTCGAAACCAGTTGTTGTCTATTATAAACATAGAAATAAACTCATCTAAAGCGGATTCAATGTTTGACAACCCCGTCAAAGCCGAATTTATGGGGATTTTTTATTTTATTTTATAGGATATTTTTTCGGGTTGGTCAAAAAATTTAATCTGTCATCAATCAATGAGCAACCCTATCCAGTAATAAAAACGAGTATATATAACATTTGGGGGGCCGCTGTGATTATGACCTTGCAAATATTTTTTTCGCATATTTCGTGACTCGAGGGTGGTCAATAAAAATGACTGGGTGTTCAGCTCCACACAGCTCCTACATAAATGTGACTCTCTCCAAAGAAACATTTAAATATAGATGACTCTAGAGGAAACAAAAACGTTACGCCATAAGCCTTCTTTCTTCGGAGAGGGTTCTATTACACATACATGACTATCTAAAGTAAACATCAAAAGATGTTTCCCATAAACAAATTTTTTTCCAGTTTTCAATTGATGAAAAAAAGTTTAAATACACCTTTTATTTTTGCCCGAAAAAAATAAAAGGTCTCTTAACAATTTTCTTCAAACTGAAAATGGACCTTTTGCACTGGAAAAATAAAAAGCTCAAAAGAACTTATTTTCTAGTAAAAATTCTAAGTGTCTTAAAGGTTTTCTGTTGTCGTAATGGAAAAAGTTAAAATTTTAAAAATCGATCGATCAATCACCTGGATATACTTCATTTAATTTTCCAACTTCAATTTCCTTCGTTCAAAAATTCAAATATACCAGTTATTTTCGGTCCCTTATTTTGAATAATTTTTGCCTATCTTGTCCCACCAACAAATTTGAAATTACTATTTTTTAAGAAAGAAAAACCTTAAAAAATTCTTAGAAATGAAAAAAAATAACCGCTGCCATTTTGTTAAAAAAAAACAGTAAAAACGACTACGCTAACGATAGGTGTTACATTCATACCGATAATTAAAAAAATTAATTTTTTATTTAGAAATAATTCTTCACCAGCAGTTTTGTGGGACAAGGTGAAGGTGTTATTTTTCATACCGTCACTGGGAGGATGATATCTTTGTAAATTAATTAAATGTATCTTTCCAAAAAATTCGCGAAAATATTGGCAATTTTTTGTTCCGCCACAGCGGCGTTCACCATTAAGCATCTCATCTTCAATTATATTTTTAAAATTAAGTATTTTTCCTAAGTTAAATTTGTTGTTAATAATATAAACAAGACTAACTTATGTATGTATGCATGAGTTACGTAGCTGCAGATATTTACAAGAGACGATGTATGTAATTCTAATTAGTAAACTTTCACAACTATTATCTAACCAAAATTCTCAAGGCGTAATTACTTTTGAATGGCTTGTACAGATTAGTGATAATGGAAATATACTACGAATATTAATAAATTATCTGACCTTTTAAATCAATACACTACCAGAACAACGTGATCGATCGAATCTGATAACTTTTAACAGATAATGAAATTATCTCGTTAATTAATAAGTGTTCATGATAAAACAGGTCTGATATAAGAAGTTTTGTTTTTCAGGGCTGGCGTTGATAAATCATCAGTAAAATTGCAGTTTTTTTTTTGAGTTCAAAATTTATGTTTAAATCTAATCCAAGAGCTAATAATTTAAATGTATTGTATTAGAGGTATTGAATTTACAGCTTACAATTAATTGCGTTGGTAACAAAAAAAACCATTTCCTCAAAGGTAGTTATTAAAATTTTAATGAAGTAAAGTAACGTGCACAGTCGCTTTAAGGTGTCAACGATTAAGCCTATTATGGGATTCCAGCGAACTTGTTAAATAATTTTTAAACGTTAACCTTATGCGGAGATATATTTGTTTTTTTCATTAAAGTGGTGATTAAATGCAGAAAGGTCGGTAGATAGCTTTGAGCTATTAAATAAAAAAATAAGCAATTTATAAGTGATTATGAACAAACTCGAAATATGTCGGTGTGGCGTAAGTTCGGGTGACCAGGAACTGCATCACGATCAGATCTGGACTCACGGTTGCTTTTCTGGTCATGATTGGTACATATGTAAACAAATTTTCATTTTGAAGAGCGACAAGAGTAAAGATAGAGCGAAAGATGTAAACCGGCCAGCGTTTGAGCCCCCCACCCAAAACCTCAAAAATGTATTAATGATTCTTAAATTAACTTTTAAATCATATAACTCAAAATAAAATGGAATTTTTTAGTGTTTCTTAAATTTAGATGAGAAATCTTCCATTTGGAAAAAGTTTGGAACTGGCAAGTTTCCGTCCGGTAAAATACTCGGTTGAATTTGTTGTTATACTCCCGAATTAAATTTTCAAATTGTAAGATGGTTTTCTGAAATCTATTGGACACACTGCTGAAAAAGTTTTCGAAATATTAAATAACTGTCGCACTGTCATAGCAACAAAGAACCAACTTTATTACATAAAAGCACATTTCATATTATTATATTTAAAATTTCTGTTCGATTCGCTCTCCATTTCTCCCTGATAAATGCTTAAGACGACTGATGGCATATTTTGATATTTATTATTATATTTTAAATTACCTAGTTTCTCAAGCACGTGTCCCATCTGTAAAAATTTAGGAGATTGTGAACGATTTTGCATCTGTCATAAGGCTCTATATGTTGAAGACTGGCGACAGTTTATTTTTTTTAATTGGAAGGACGACTGGCTTCTTCACAAGATTTGAATCGTAGATTTTTGCAAATGGGAAAACATGCTCGGGAAACTAGGAAATTCAAAGATGTTAATTAATTCAAGAAACAATAAGTTAAGATAGATATAGGATGAAATACCTAAAGATGACATCCATGCCAACGGTATCTATTTTAACCGACTTCCGACTTCTTGAAGCTGTTATTAAGGAGAAAGGAGGGCGAATCGAATAGAAATTTTAAATACAATAATTTTAAATGTGCCTAGTTATGTAATAAAGCTGGCTCCTTGTTGCGATGAAATACATTAATTTAATTTTAAAAATTAGGTGCGACAGGTATTATTTCACACCCTGTATTCATTGATTTTACGATATACTAGTTTAGTTTTATCTTAATAAAATAAAATAAAAAAATAAAAAAATTGATGAATATGTAATAATTAATATTTCGTATGATATGTTTTGCCTTTTATGACTTCCTCCAAGCGATCTGGCATTGATTTGACAAGACTTTCGCATCCAAAATTTTTCGGAGAGCCGATATTGAAATCCAGACTCTGCGATGGTGTTTCTGCCACATGCGGGCAGCTGTAGAAGAACCATAGAGAATTACAAACATCTCAAGCTTTATCTTCAAAAAACTAAAAATCTTACACATTTTATTGTATTTTATTTCTGAGCAGACTGTTTTAAATTATTCTTTATTATTTTCGAATATTCATCATTATTCACAGTAATATTTATGTACACTAGATTTCCAACACCATTGTAACCCATAGCATCCCACACCATTATGCTCTTTCCGCCTTGTTTCACTGTACTATTTTCTAGACTAACATTTAAAATGAAAACAATAAAATTATTTTCGTAAATTAACTCATTCGAGACCGACATCTGAAATTACAAAACTATCTCCGCAGCAGCCGGCAACGTTTGTGCAGTTGTGTCTTATTTTTACTCGGGTTAATAAAAATTATAACTGAAACTGGCAAATACATAAGAATCAAAATAAATAATTTCAGGTAATTGTTATCATTATTATTGTGAGTCCCTGGCTATTGGGAACAATTTTAATATCAGATGGCTGGTAACCCACACGGTGAACACGCGTCTATACGGGTGAGATTTTACATAATCCAGGCGGTGAGCGACCAGTCTCGAAGGTGTTAAAGCCAGAACGCAGTAACAGAAGTGTGCATTAAGGAGTTTTGTTCCTGTAGCGGGCGTATCTTTTAATTTTTGGACTCGTAACGGAAGCGTGCATAATACTAACGGCCGCATCTGTTTGTGTGCTCGCAACTGGCGCGTAAATACTTTTAAAAATATTAACGTCTGTACTTGCTTTGGGCGTGAATATACCAACTCAATTATTTTTACTCGAGAAAAAGGTAAAAAAGGAAAGCTGTCTGTCACAGCTGGTTATTTGGAATAGTTTTCAATAATGCTTGCCCAACTGAAAATTGAAAAAATGTTTTTATTTTTATGGCAAAAGGGGCAGAAAGGGGGGGGGGGTCAACATTTTAATTTTAAAGTGGAGTTACTAGGTCAAGTGGGACTACTAGTTCAAGTGAGGTATAATATGAAAGAGCTTCATTTGCACATTATACAATATTTTTTCATTTCCTTTTCTGATGCATAGTTTTCGACTTATGATGAAAAATTTTTGAAAAAAATACCATTTTCTCCCCCTCTTATCTCAGAAGTTTGCAAAGCGAAAAATCTGAAATAATTAGAGTTGATAGAGGTTCATGTAAATATTGCAGGAAAACACGATGTCTTTAACTAGCACAGGTTTTTAGACATCAGCAACGTTCCAAGGTACGAAACACTTGGTAAGCGAGTCCGACTGGCACTTAGCCCGAATATTTTCTTATAGGTGAAGTTTTGACTCTTTTCCAATTAAATTTATAACTTTTAAAGCTAACTCCGTGGATTTTTTTTATTTCGCGTAGCAAAAACTTTTCGTCAAGAGAAGTGGTTTTCTTAGATTCTTTAAAATTAGTACCAATCATATCCGGGTAATCGGGTATTCGGGAATACTCGTCACGTGCAGGTATTGCCCGGGTACCCGAACACTCGAAAATTAGTTGCAACACATGAATCTTTCCTAAGTATTCCAGGCGGGATTCCGAGTTATAGAGCATCAAACAAAAGGTAGGCTATAGAATAGCTAGATGGCCTAGTGTCAGCATTAAAGGAAAATTTCTTGCTCTTCTTCATAGTTGAGACGGAGTTGGATCAATACGTTGAGCGGCAAGACCAACATGCCATGGGTCCCGGGTTCGAGACCAGATGACCGTAAGCTTTTATTAAGAAATTAAAATAATCCACTCCGTCTCTGGGCTGTTGTCTAGCTCGCAGCAATGCAAAAACAAGACTCAAGTTTCCTCACTTCCCTTAACCTAATACCCTTCCGGCCAAATCATGCTAACGCATCAAAGGGTTGTCCCCTAGGATTTGGCCACATCGTATAAAACAAAATAAAAAAATAAAAATATCAGCATTATAAGTAACTTTTTGTTTTTCGAATTACAACTTGTAGGGAATTAATTGATAATAGGAGTTATATTACACTTATAAGTTCTAGGGCAGGAAGTTACATCCGGATTCTAGAAAACTTGGATTCCAAGTTTTGCGAATTTACGAACTTCTTAGATTTAACAAAAGCAACAATTCAATAAATGAACATCAGAATTCTAGTGAGGAATTAGCAGATGTGGGTAAGGGAAGAAACGAATGATCTGAGCGATGTAATGGCGGAAGAGAGGAATAGTTAATAAAACTGGACTATTTTTTCTATTTTCCAAATTTGATATTAATCGAAAGGCACAATCCTTGCCTAAATTTGGGCACTTTTTTGTAGATTGCGGCGACTTACTATTATTAACAAAATCCGTGATTTTTTCAACGTGTCTCTAAAATTGATCTCATTGTCTTTAAATTGCTGTAATTAATACAAATATGTAAATGTAACAATCAATCAAAATTATTCTTTCTTTCATCATAATGAAAATCTTTTTACAGATATTTATTTAATTTTAAGGAGATAGAAGCAGGTGTTTTTTTTAAAATTCAGCCAAATTTAATCCTATCACATTGAATTTGTCATTTGAAAGAGAGCAACTGCAGCTAAATATTCGTACCTCACTTAGCCGTATTCTTTAATTTGCGGCAACTAGAACATGGCATAAAATAAAATTTAACCTTTTACACCCCCCGCAACAAAAAAAGCCGCACGTTTTAAGTTAAATAACACGTTTTAAGTTAAATATATCTAAAGAAACTAAGGTGACGAATTTTTCCAAAATCTAATCCAGATTGGATGCTATAATTTTGAGTTTGATATCATTGGAAACGTGACACCTTCTGCTTTGGACTAGATTTTCATTAAATTCGTTAATTAAAAAAAATATTTCTGAAATTGTTTTGCCGGGCATAGATATCAAAATTAATATCAATATCAGATCAGGTCAATTATATTACTGGTCGTTTACAAAAGATGAAGTTTATATTAAGATCGCATATCAAAGTATTTAAGCCAGAAGAAAATACATTTTTCTCCCAAACTTACTCTCTAGAAAGGCATACAAAAACGCTACAATGATACATTAAATAAATTTCATCCACTTTTTTAAATAGGCAAAGATAAACGTGGCTACAAGCTAATAAGATATAAATCTTAACCAAATCGTATCGGTTGCGCAGAATTAGCCATTGACTTTGAACAAGTTTCAAAATGATGCGCGTTTATTATTAACGAATACGAAAAAAAGAGTTAAACTTCCACGGCAAAAAAGGCAAGCGAAATGTCTTTCTGTGAATTTTGTAGGTACACCTACATGTCGCGGAGCAAAGTGCAAGTTTTCAACATTTTTAATTAATTTAATTGCTTTTGCTTATGGTTATACATATGCAAATTTTTTAATGGTTGCTAAAGCGCCAAAAAATTAGACTACGAGGACTGCCCTTTTTATGTATAAAACAGACAATATTTCAGTAAACATTGTATAAATTGAAGAAAAAATCTAAAGTGACAAATTTTGCTAAATGTAAATTTTACCTATTTGTGGTTCGTGCAGAAACGTTCAACAACAAATTTTATTAAATGCAAAAGTAATTTTTGTATTTTTCTATAACTTCAAAAACTGGCAGTTAAAGCAACAATATAATAAAATTGTGTTTAAACGAAGGAATCTATAAACCAAAAATCACGTGTAATGACGGTATACGCTTTCCGACAATTAATAGCTATATTTACATATATAACATTAAGGTTGGAAATTTGCCAATATTTATGTAGTTCCAAACAGAAAAAAAGATTTCGCGAAAATAGAATACAACAAAAAGATAAAGTTCTGATATTTTAAACTAAAACTCGTGATCGTCGTGTTCTATTTTTGGGAATTATTTAAAATTTTAGATTTTCCCATTTCTGTTTTGCCTTTTCACTTTTCATTCTGCTCCAAAATAAACTGGTATACATATTCACAAAAGCCGTATAGAAAATAAACGAAATTTTTACAATTAATCTCACTTCAGTTCTTGCCACAATTAAGTAACTTTTTATTAATTTATCATGTAAAGATTTAATTTTAGATATACAATATAGAATAACATCTCTCACTAAAAATTTTATTTTGCGCTAAATTATGGCACTGTTTTCGTACAGAGAAATTATCTGTTCCCCAAAACAATTCGGAATAAATATGAAAAAAAAATTAATTTATCTAAATTCTTCTTAAACTTCTTTCATTTATTACGCCTACTGTAAGTACAAAAACTGTGCCCCAAAAACAGTATCTACATAACGACCTGCGCTAATTTTTAGGGTTTCGTAACCAACTAGGAGGAACTCTTATAGTTTCGGTATGTCCGTCCGTCTGGCTTCAATTCTCTCATTTTTATAAATTCTGAGATGAAAATTTTGGTGTACAGACGTAAAGGCCGAAAACCAATGGCGGCTTTGTTCGGCTCTGATTTTGACGTATTGAAGCAAACGACAGCAAAGTTAAAAGTTGTTAAAATGAATAGAAACTACTTAGTTAATGCAGTGAAAGTAGTAAGTGCAGCGAGCTATGGCTATATACTACTAAAACGCCTAAAAAAATTAATGAGGAGACACTTCTGGGTGCGTGAAATTTTCACAAATGCTTTTCCAAATTTTATCTTTCTTTGCTTTATTTTTGTAGTCCTTCGCAGTTTTTAGGTAAATACACACGTTTTCACGCACCAATTCAATTAGTTTCTCCTCCATAATGAAGTTTTACTTTAAAATTGCAGTTGTCATGTCAACAGTCGCTTCAAATGGTAGCATGTAATTCGTTTCGACTTGATTGTGTCGAGAATAAAAGAAATCGTTACGAGCTGGCAAGAATCCTGCTTTTTATACCAGTTTCGACTTTTCTTCGAGGATATATTGTATTAAGTTTTCCTTTTTATCTTGTCTTTGTAGTCACCATACCTGTAAAAGAAGTGGATATATCTAGACCCAGTATAACTGGCAAAATATGTATTATCTGCTAAGTCATACTTAAAGAAGGGTGTTATTTCTCAAGCCTTTTTGAGAATTATACAAATAAAATAAACCAACCGATGAGGAAATGAAATTAAAAACCAAACTTTTTTGGGACTTAGCGACTTTATTTCAACTGCACTCTGTGACTAATTGCCTGCAACTAATTTTACAACTGGACTCAATTGCTGAAGATGAACAAAACGTTATATGTTATTTACTTACAAATATGTACAACCTTTCTTTGCACAAAAAATGTATACAAAACAAATGTAAATAACAAGCAATGAGTTTATAGATTGAACTTAGGAAATCAGTACATTAAAGAATTATGAACTTAACAAAGGGACTGAAAAAATTCTACGTAGGTATATTGCAACGGTTACTGGACCACAGAAATGAAAATAATTGGTAAACAAATTTTTTCATCTATCTAAAGGAATGACTTAAAAGAAAATTTCCATTTGCGTTCATCTGGGGAGTGGAATGACTTCATTCTGATGGTTAAAACCTAAGGGCGTGTTGGCACAGAGAAGGAGGTGACAAATATCGTATTTTTAAATTTTGGTTTAAAAGAAAATTAAATTTCAACGCTTCAAAAATATTTCGTCCCGATTTTAATATTCGTCTGTTATAATAATACTAATAAATTTATTACTAAATTAATACTTTCGTTACACCAATCATACAAATTCAATTTACTTTATTTACACTCGCTAACATTAATCATTCAGCAATTCAGTAATTCTGTTCAACAAATTCAATTACTCCTATCTTAAAAATTCTAATATTTGTCTCCACTTTTAAATTATTCTTTAACTTATTAAATAATTTCAGTCCTTTATACATTAACATATTCTGTGCATATTTCCTATTATAGTTGCCTAATCTAAAGTCATTACAGTTTCTTAAATTATAGGGCTGACAATCACTCACATAATTCAAATTTCTTTTTAAATATTCAGGTAACATTCCATTCTTCATTTTAAAAATAAACACTAATACATTCAAAATCACTCTCTTCTGCACTGACATCCATCTCAACGTATCCAATATTAACTTAATAGGGGTATAACGATTACATCGCAAGATCGACCTCATTGCCCAATTCTGTAACTTTTGCAAGCGCTCAATCATCTCGTTTGTTCCCAAGAAAATAATTGTGGAACAATATTCAAAATGGGGTTTAATTATCGCGTTGTATAAATTTATTGCACTGATAGTGGTGAGTTTATTCCTAATCCTCTTCATAAAACCGATCTTTTTACCAATTTTTCCACTAATGTAATTTATGTGGCTCTTAAAATCCAGATTTTTGTCCACTACAATTCCCAAATATTTAATTTCACTGACTTGTCCAATAACAGTCATTCACATACAACAGAAATAAAAGCGTTCCCAATAACCTACCCTGCGGAACCCCTAGAAAACTATCCTTTTCATCCGTTTTCATTCCCTTGTCAAATTTATTTCTCGTTTCTCGTTCTGTTAACTAAACGAAGAACGAAGAAAACTACACAGAAAGAGTATTTCCTAGAACTATAAACTTTTTCTTTTTATAAAAAAATTTCAACGCATTCAGATGCTCAAAAACCACGCCACAATGTTCTCTGGAAATACGAGAGTAAACAAAATACGATTTCGACTAAATCACTTTAATATTTTTTATAAACTAACCATTTCATATGTCCCTTTAGTTGTGAAGTCAATAATGTTGTCGTTTATCGATATTCATTTGAATTAAAACATACGACTCATCTCATATCAACTTAGCGAGGCAATCCCCAAAAATCGCATATATTCCGTGTTTTGCAACACAATTTTTAGTTAAGAATTTGCCGTTCGGTCAATTTGGTTTAGTTGTGAAGTCATTGATTTTGTAGTTTATCGATTTTCTTTGGAATTGTACGATACCACCCATCTCATATAAACTAAACGAGACAACTCCCAAAATTCGCATATATTCAGTGTTTTGCAGCACAAATTTTAGTTAAGAATTTGCCGTGAGGTCGATTTATTTTAGTTGTGAAGTTTTTCTGAGAATTTGGTGTTCAGTCAATTCGTTGTATTTGAGAAGTAATTTATTTTGTCGCAATTAAATTGTAGTTGCAAGGAAAGGATGAAAATCTACACATTCTATCTGCAGTACCATTCGTGTAATCAAAATTGTTTTATAACTATAGTAAATTAGGTCGTATCGGAAATCTGTTTTAGCCATCCACTAACGACAAAAGAACGAAAAATTCTAAGACAGTTAAATTTTATTTACATCCATTTTTTTTAAGGATTTTTCAAAGTTGTCCCGCTAACATTATATAAAGCTACCGGGACACCCTGTAATTTTTAAAAAATAAGAACGGAAAAATTATTTTTTTTCACAACTAATTAACAAATTGTGAGCGTAGTCGTGTTGCGATTCGTCCAAGTTGTCCCGCTAAGTTGATATACGTAAAAAACGTAGTATTTAGAACAATTGTGTTACCTTTCAACTGAGATATTAATAACGTCTCTAGCGCACTTAAACTTTAAAAGATATACATTAAAATGTAAGACCGGTTTTTTCCATCGTAAAAAAATGTCAAACCCCTATGGGGGGTATTTATGCGGGGCCTATACCCCTCCCCATCGCATACGTGCTTTTTCGTTTCTCACCTAAATCTACCAGATTCTTTATTTTTGGACACGCCCCCCCCCCCCCCCCCCGTAGGGGAACATACTCTATACATTAAAAAAAATATCATCATAATCGTTCCACTACCCCTCCCCCTCCTCACAACACTCTAGGACCAATTTTTATTATTAGCAATGGTAACGTAAAGTCACCGATCTCCGACCATCTTCCTATTTCCGACCACTTTTTACTTTTGTTAATAACTTTTTTTAAAGCATATAATCACGATAAGGCCTGTATGAACATATTGTTTGTATTATTCATGTTAATATACTGAAAATTGCAAATAGCTAACTTGCATATGTTTCATTTATTAAAATGATTAATAGTGAAGAATCCATTTACCAATAAAAATCATGTCGAAATCCTTAAATTCCGAGTTTTCATTTTAATTTGTATATAATATCTAAGCTTAGAAATTAATTCATTTTATTTTTTCGTATCAATCCACATTGACCTTTGATGACATATGAAAATAATTATTAATTACTATGGTTTATTTACGAAAAAACAATAAAAGAACATGGTCGCAATTGCGCCACCGACCCCTGGTCGGAAGTAGGTAGAAGACAGGATTTCATGTATTAACGTACGAATTAATAAAAGCTTAAAAGCTCACTTGCCCGCGGACATAGAATGATCAATTTCTTATAGGGGTTGTTTTTTATGCATGGGATGATTTTTTCGAAAATCGGTCCCGGCTATTTTAAAGCACATAAATAGCCCTTAACTTTAACGCTGTCATTTTTTATCCAAGGCCAAGTATAACCCTGCCAGGGAGAGGCAGTGCTAGCTTGCCGATAGCTGGCACTGGAAATTACAACTGTAATTTGCCGCGTTAATTATCGAGCACAAAATTTTTTATTTGGGCACAAAATTAGCACATAGTGAGCACATTATTTTGCCGTGTCGCTTTTTTAATTTTTAGTATGTGACAGTGCCAGCTTGACCCACCCTTTATGCGACCAACTTTAGCGCCTGAATTTATAAAAATGTTTTAAAAATATTTCTAATATAAAAAAGATAGTGGGAAGTTTTTTTTTTAATTTTACAAACATTTTACATTAATAATAACGATTTTGAAAACTTGTTTTGTTTAATACTTTTTATAAATTAAAACAATTAAATAAGAACCAAGTTCAGTGGTCGGATATAGGTAACTTTAATTTATACTCTACCCAACAAAAAAAGAATTATCCAAATCGGTCCACGCATTACGAAGTTAGGTTTCACCCCTACCCCCATTTTTTTGACCTGGTACCAATCGGGGAACATACTCGAAAAAAGAATTATCACACACGTTACCAAATTATGCCCGGTCATGCATAAAAAAAATACATGTCTCTTGTTTTTTGGGAAGTCGGTCGTGGCTTAATGATGTTCAATGAAATGTCATTTCTATAGTAGTTTCTTCTTTTTTTATTGAAATCAATTTTTCCCTTTAAGTGCGGAACACAATGTGGTGCTGGCGAACGTAGCTGGCGCGGTAACCAGACCTGTCAAAAGTTAAAAATATGGAAATTAAGAGATTTCGGTCCAATGTGTAGCTGGCGCTGTAGCGCAAAGTTCAATATTTTTAACTTTTGGCGCGCGCCAAATTTGACATTTCCGAGTTAGCTACAGCGCCAGCTACGAGCGCCAGCGCCACATTGTGTTCCAGCCTTAAGGGGCTCGACCGCCGCGGAAATTCTATGAAATATTAAATGCTTCAATTGTTAATGAACTTTCCTTGTAATTCGTGTATGTATGTGCGTATACACCGTGAACCGTGCCCGCGTGTGTTCCGTGTAATAGTTTTTGACACAGACCGTGTACTCAGTGCAAAACTTGTGTACACAGACTCGTTGGGTGCAAAAAGTCATTACTCTTTTTAGTTCGCCGGTGGAGTGAAGGTTAGAGCACAATGAACGCAACGCAACGGAACTAAAAGGCGAGATATGTCAAACTGGTTTTCTTAACACGCATTTTCTATATATGTAACTGAGAACAGTGACGTGCTGAGTCCTTTGTGAACGGAATAAGTTTACAAAATTTGGAAATTGACGGATTAAGCCGCATGTCATAACCTAACATTTGTTTGTTGTTGGGTTGTTCACTATTGCAGAAGCATATTTATACTTATTTTATGTGCAATAAAAACAATTAAGAGTGGATCATTTCCAGAGGAAGTTAATTGCAGCATTACAGAAGATTTTTTTTTACTAATTTCAATGCTCTACGCAAGACATCTGTCAAATTCATATCCGTACATTGTTTGTTTTCTTCTAACAACAGATTTCGATAAAAGGGCCATTGAGGGGTTGCAGAGTTTTGCCGGTAATTCCAAATACACTTTAAATTATAGGCCCACTTGCAAGTTGTTGTCTCGCATAGGGTGGAACTGCACTAAGAGGGGTTACGGGAATTAGAGAGAGATATAAGTAATTGAAGTTTACTCTATTAAGTTTAAGTTACTGTCAAATTTGAATTGCCTTCTACCTCCGCATTTCACTGCCACAAAAAGATACGAAAGAGCTTTGATTTCTGGTCTTCAAAAAATTAATAAATATTTCCTAGATAGCATCAGATGAAATTTTCTTTTCATTTTTACTGTAAAGTTGTTTAACTAATTTAAGTTAATTCGACCATATTCGCTACGGTCACATAATTACGACACTGCTCGAATTAACTAGAGTAAAAACTGTTTTATTTTAACATTTGAATTGTAGTATTTTATAATGAACAAACAAGCTCGTAACATACAAAAACCGTGCTTTTTTACAGTCTAGCAGGTTTGAAAAATCTTTTAAAAAATAATCTTAATATGACACAATAAAAGATAAATATTTAACTCTCCTTATCGAGGATGTTAACCCGTTTCAAGTCTCCAGCTCTCTGAAAAAAGCAAACAATAATACTTTTGTGTTGACATAACTCTTTTCAAGTGTTTTCTGAAACTTTGTTTAAATAAATTGTTTAAGCAAACAAATAATATCAGGCAGTGTAAAAAAAATACCTAACCAAAAGATTGCACAGCTAGACTTTCATAATAAAGGATAAGGACTTTTTGTAAGCAATAACTATAAATTGCAATTTAGATAGAAGTTGAAAATAAATAATAAATAAGATTATTGCAGTGTACGTTACGTAATAACTGCCAATCACGAGATTGGTCTCGCCTAGCGATGTTTGATCAACTAATCAAATGTAGTCAATAGAAGAACGCAAACCTTAACACTACACTCTTGCGTCACAATTCTAGCCTGTAAAGCGTTTGATGCTAAACTCAATTTGGACTTTATCACAATAAACAATGTACGCACATAGCACGCGCAATTGGTTTAAAAAATATAATTTGTTCCATGTGATAGCGAAGGCATGGGGGCCTGTCTTTTAACTTTGACTTACCTAAGACATCGGCGGCTTCTGTCTGGGCTTTAAACCACGCATCATCCCCAAATTTTCCTAGTTTGTATTTTGAATGTAGGAGGTCTTTTGGAAATCCACAAACTACCGATACAAAGTGAGGTCGTGGATTAGACTTTGGTTCAACGAGGGTAGAAAATCCATGGCGCAGTGCCCGCGATATAAATCTAGTTGTCCAACAGATCGATTGCATTACCACGCCGGGATATTAAATCGAATAATAGAAATTTTCCGTTTACGCACTTGCTTGATAGCTATCGTCAATTTTTTTTTAATTAAACCGAAATTTCTTTGGCTTTCCAATTTGATAGAAATTGATTTTTACGTTATGTCAAACTCACGAGGTACGGGAGCATTTCAGCCTTTTACCACCGCATCTTTATCACAGCACTAACACAAAACACTTTTAATTTGGGGCCAATTTCGTTGCCTTTAAATATAACGTAAACTAATTTTAATTAATTCCTTCTTTAATTACGATTTTCCTGATCCAATCACGATTTCCCCCATTAACTACCGAATCGAATGTAGTCACATTGCTCTCCTCACTCATTCTGCGCAATCTTCAAAATTGAAAAAATTATTTTCTTACATGACATATCGGTAATGCAGAACCCCATGTGACTGCAATGACTAAAGGGACAGTTCTTAAAATCGAATTGTATAAAGAACCCCACATTTGAATTGTAGACAAATTCTGTAAATGGATAAAAGTTTTATATTTTTATTTAAATCAAATTTTTCTTTCAGGGTTATTATTATTACGAAATGAGATAGTTTATATTTATTGTATGAACTTCAAAAGTTTTTTTCTCAATATCCCAACTTTGCAGCTCAATAAGCAATATTTAAAGTGGCTTTATTTTTAGGTTTGAAATTTTAACACAGAGCAATATAAGCTTTGTATTATTTAAACATTCAATATTTTCCATTGGATAAAACGAAACACATATAACAATAAAAATTAAAGAAAGGGACTTTAGTATTAAAAAAACGGATGCTATTCATTGGAACTCTGAGTCGACATTATACTGGCGGAGTTGATGTATCTGAGAGAAGGATTTCAGCACAGTTCCTTAAGTATAATAAAACAAGAACCGATGGCATGGACTGTAATAATAATAATCTTTATTAGTATACAAAAATACTTTACACTACATGATTTCTTTTTTTCCTTTTAGTACTATACGTTTATCTTAAATTTACTTATATTATGTCTGTAAAGATTTTGTATGTAAATTACGTCTCTAACTTTAGAAAAGTTTTTAGAATTTCTTCTTTGCTTAGAATTTCCATGAGGCATATTTATTGTTTTGGTGGGTCTCAATGAATCTGACACTGTGGATGAAGTTGGTGCGATAAAAATCGTTGCTTTATCCAGAAGTCGTGAGCTATATATCTGCCACCTGCATGCTCGTAACTTGGTATCAAGCTTTGATGAAAAAAAAACCTATTTGCGGATAGTAACTTTGATCTGATTATGATTTCTGAATCCTGGTTGTGTGGCGATATTGGTAGTTATTGAGTTGGCTTACAAGATTACCAATTAATTTGCAGTGTATGCTCGGATGGGATTTAAGTGTAAAATATTGTGCTTTTCTGACAATGAAAAACCAGGTCCGGAATACCTCTTCATTGAAGGTACTATCTCGGGACATAAAATCTTTATAGGTTGTGTGTACAAACCACCTAGAATTACTGACATAGGTCCTCTGTATGATGTATTGATTGTCTCAGAACTGTGGAGCCTACAGTACGTGTTTAATTTGCGGAGACTTCAACATCAACGTGTTGGAAAATAATGCTGTAGTCATTGATTTTCTTTCGCAACTGAATAATATTGGGCTACATATTGTGAACTCGGAACCAACACGATATTCCTACGATAGAGCAAGTCTAATCGATTTAATTATCGTTAATAATAAAGAAATGGTCTCATCAGTTACTGAAGTGGCTCTGCCTGGGATTAGTGACCATCATGCTGTTCTAGCTTCATTAAGAATTGTACCCTCTACTAAGCCCTGCCGGAAGATCATTAAATTTCGGGATTACAAAAGAGTAAACACAGATAATTTAATCGATACAATGCTTCAGGTAAATTGCGATTATATTTTTCACACTATTAGTGTAAATGATCAAGGCAATTTTTTCAATGGAACTGTCTCTGGAATATATAATGAACATGTTCCTGAAGTATCCCTTACAGTTAGTAAAAACTCTCCTTAGTTCAATCGTTTGGTCAGGGATTTGATAATTGAACCAGATTTCGCCTACCATTATTGGAAACAATACAGGACGAACGAGTTATACTCTAAATATAAAAGGCTCCGCAATAAAACTACAGCAGAAATTCGAAAAGCCAAAATTTATTATTACCAGGGAAGATTTGTTCCATCTTTGCCATCCAGGATCATCTGAAGAAATATCAGAGACGCTGGAATGGTCCCAAAAAAGCAAAACGTTGATGATATTGACGTTAATGAACTAAATACCTATTTTGTCAATAGCATTCCAAACTATCCCCCAGGGGATCAAAGTATCACGTCAATATCAACAGACACATAATCCCAGTTTTCATTTCGAAATGTCTCAATTTAATGAAATCATGTTTGCTTTTAAATCACTTAAGTCTAATGCTACTGGGTTTGACAGTATCGATCTGCGCTTTTTGAAATTAATTCTCCCCTTCATAATTAAGCCAATTCAACATATCTTTAACTCGGCTATCAAACTTCTTCATTTCCTTCGATTTAGAAAATTGCTATGCTTCATCCTATTAAGAAGAGTGATAAAGTTAGGGGACCCCAGGACTTTAGGCCCATAAGTATTCTCTCAGTTCTCTCAAAGATACTGGAACGTGTGCTCTTTGATCAAATTAAATCATATCTTGACCGTTATGATTTGATTTCCAGACTTCAGAATGATTACACTATTCTGCGTAAAAAATTAGAAGCGCAATTTAACTTCTCCAGCTCTGCTGCTACATTTTTGCACTCACACCTTACTGAGCGAAGTCAGGTTACGGTCGCTGTCTCTAACTGTTCTAGGATGCTAGGAGTACACTCAGTAGTTCCTCAAGGATCAATACTTGGTCCCATATTATTTATCATGTATATTAATGATCTTGTGACAATTCCCAAACATTGTACTGTATTCCTCTATACAGATGACGTGCAACTCTTCCACTCCTCTCCTTTAAAAGATATACCATCCTGTATAGCTGGTTTTAACAAGGATTTAAAGCGAATCAGCTCTTGGGCCCTTAACAATAAGCGAACACTAAATCCAGACAAGACCCAGAGTATTGTTTTGCATAATCGAACACTTGATTTATCTTCTACGATCCCCCCACTGTATCTGAATAACATGCATATCAACTATTAGAAGTTTGGGCATGACTATTGACGCTAAGCTTACTTGACATCAGCATATTGACGTCCAGGTTTCAAGGGTTTACCGAGGGTTACGAAGTCTATGGCGCCATGCTGACTGCACACCGCGACACCTTCGTTTAAGGTTAGTTAAAGCTCTGCTTATTCCTATATTACCTTATGGAGATGTTGTTTTTTGTAATATAGATTCCCAGAGTCGCAGAAAGCTGAACGTTGCGTTTAATTCTTGCTCTAGGTACATCTTTGGTTTGCGTAGGTATGATCATATTTCGGAAATTTCCAGGCAAGTCTTTGGATGCTCATTCGATGATTACCTCATATATGCGTCATGATGTTTAAAATTATAAATGATCTGACTCCTAGTTAAATGAAGGACAGTACTATGTCTCTGTCCTCACGTCGTTCACGGTATATTTTGATACCAAGATTTTGCACATTACTCGGTTCACGCACTTTCCTTATTCATGGTGTCAGAATTTGGAATTCTGTTCCTTTGGGTGTCCGCACCCTTTGGTGCCTCGGAATTTTCAAGTTAAAGACTTTATTATATTTCTGCTCTTCACATAGATAGTCTCCTTCTCTTATATGAATTTTCTTTAATGTTTGCGCATGTAAAAGAGCTTTATAGCTCAAATGTGTTTTTTTTAATAAAGTATTATTAAGTATTATCTTGGGCGAATTTCAACCTCTGTCGTAGAAAATGAAGTAATTTTCCATTCTTCAACGTGAAAACGAACAATAAAATTTCTCCTGGCTAGATATTTTACTTCATTAGTAACTTCAATAGCGTTCTTATCCATAAGAATTGATACGGCTCTATGGCAGTTTAACTCTCTCTAGTTCCCGTAACGCCTTCTTTGGCATGGGACATTTTAAAGTGGATTCCGAACAGCTTACATTTTCTTTGCAACCCCCATGACCTTTTTATCGTAATCTGTTGTCCTCAGAAAACAACTATGGATTGCCTTCGGTGGGTTGATATTATAAATAGCATTCCAAGCACCGAACTTCGAGCGTCCCCTAACTGCGGTTCTAACTCCATTGACAATGCCTCATTCATTTTTGTTCCCTGTGTTCGCCTATCTAGATAGTCCTTAAACCATATTAGCTCATTTCCTCTAATTCCATATTTAGATAGTTTATCAGAATAGTTCTATTAATTGTCTCAAAGGTCCTTTTAAAATCCAGAAAAACTGCAACAATTGATTTCCGTTGATCCATCTCCTCCTTCCATCTGGTGACTATAAAGTTTACCGTCGTCTCAAAAGAATGCTGTTTTCTGAATCCTGATTGCCTCTCCAAATAATTTTCAAGTTGCATCTGTACTAATTTTTCTAATATCTTTTCAAAAACTGGCAATATGTTCATAGGACGAAATTTCTGATAATTCTTCGTATTCGATACCTTTTTTATCGGTATTACCACGGACCATTTCCAGGTCTTCGGACCAATTACAGATCTCAAGAAATTATTTATTACTAAGACTTATAAGATTCTTCAGACCAGCTATCCAGGATAGTTTTAGATCTCATTTCATTTAAGCCCCTTCTTTGATTTATATTTTTACAAATATCTTTTATCCTCTTATACCTAGGATCCAGAAATGGTTAGTTATGACATTGTCATCGTGCAAGCCAGTCCTTTTAAAGCTATGAATAATGAAGATAACTTCTTTTTGGTTGCGTTCTTTTTTATATGAAATTACAGTAATTAAAGAACGATTAGGTTTAAAGCATTTCGTTACAAAATGAACCAGGATGAGAAGGAACTCACAAGCCTTAATTGATTGAGTGGTAAAAATACTTTTTTAAAAAAACGTTTTCTTAAGTTTTTATTGCTGGTTATATAACTGCCGACCTTTGTAAATCAATGAGTTCTGAGCGTCTATAGTTTTGCATCGTTGTAATCTGAAATGCTGGTTAGGTAATATTGTTGAGTATCACCAAATATATCTCAAATAGTTCGGACGCCGGTAATTTCTTATTTGTGGATGAACGGAAGCACATGCAGATTTATCCCTTGCCTAATAGTTAATAATTTTAACGTATCCAGCAACTTTTGTAACGACATATACCTGTTCTACCGCAATATTATCCACATTGGTTTATGCTGCAATTTTTGGAGAGGTTCAATATTGCCCTATACGGCGATATATTCAAAGTGTGACTTTATAAATATATTATATTTATTAATGGCACAACTCATGGAGAGTGGTGTTCTAATTTTCCAAACCTAACTAAAAATGTATTAACCTGCCTTATTAATCAAGTGTTTTTCCATTAATGTAAAAACTTCCTCATGTCCATCTCCTTAAACTACTAGCCAATCGAAATTACTACGATTTAATATAATACTTTTTTATTCGTAGGTAAAGTAAGTGGTAACGCGATGGTCCACATGCAATCATTGTGGTCGGATCGAATGAACTGCAAACAAGGGTTTACGAGAACTAACAGAACTTGAGGAAATGTATTATAACTAAGCATGTCAGCGATCGTCTATATGGTTTTTGTGCTGAACGCTCACCCCTCTCCCTCCCGACGACATGTTTTAACTTTCCTCATGGAATGTTAAAACATGCGTTTATTGATTTAAAACTTTGAAGAGTTCGAAATCGTGCCTTGAATATTACACAAACTTATATTACATTCTCGCATCCTGCTCTCTGGCACAGCATTAACCGTTTGGGCAATGTTCTGCTGATTTATTAATCTTCTACAGAGCCGTACCATTTTTATCATTTATTATACCGCCGACTAGTCAGGTACTCCCAAAAGAATTGCTAAATAACCCTGTAATATTTGCTGGAAAAAAATCAAAGAAGGCCGGATAAAAAGTCGAAAATAACTAGAACGAGCAGCGATTGATCTTATAAAAAAGGAAAAAATACTTTAAATTATATGAAACTCCCATACTTTTAAAATTTATAGATTTACAAACAATAGTAGTAAAACCATCCAGTATTGTGATTAAAATATTCAAGATTTTACTAAGGAAATTAAAAAAATAACCGATAATTGCATTTCACAAGATTTTAACACAGAATTGTAAGCAGTCAGAAAGTAACACACTATACTCTTAAACACCAGGTAGGATATATATAAGTCTTCATTCACCATGTACTCATACCCACTAATATTTTTCCCGCTTAAGTATAATATAGTATCGTCCGCAAAAAGGACAATCTTCGCGTATCTCAAGGATTAGATTCCTTCGTAAGTTTTAATATATTCTTCCAATTCCAAGCAGACTACCCTTCCTCCGTTTTCTTTGCTCCTTTTATTTTCTGCTCAGGTATCACCTTGGCTCGCCATGGGTGTTTTTCCATCAACATGGAAAACACCCATGGCGAGCGATTTATTCTAATATTTGGAATAATATTGGAGACACTTCCTAGAAAAAGTCCAAAAGTATTTGCGGACTGAGTCCATCGCAGTCCTTTTTAGGCTTAATTTGCCTTATTACTTCTTGAAGCATTAAACTATTGATTACCTTAAACTGAAATCTTTCGCTCGTCTCATTCACATAATTCACAAAATCTATCTTCTTCTGATTTTTCGATGCTCTCTAAATAAAATTTATTTAATTCACATGCAATTTCCTTCTTTCCACTTAGGATCATATCGTTTATTTGTTAATCAGACAAAACTCTTCGTTCATCTTTTAATAAGTACAGCTTTATATTTCTCCATATATCTTTCTGATTACCAGCACATTCAGAAATTGTCCGTTCTATGTATGAATTTCCTTTTTATACCTGTTCCTAACAGTTCTCTAATTCAACCACATCACGCTACTATTCGTCAAGCTTGCTCTAGTATATGCTATGATTTTTTTCGCGGCGCATTTGGTGTAATTGGTCATTAAGCCATTTATTATTCCGTTGTCCACTTGATAATACTTTCTCACTCGCCTTGCTTGTACTTTTCACATGCTGCTGGAACGTACATGAAATTCTCTCCAAATCACCAGATGCTTTAATTTCACTCTTATCAACTACTGAACTTAAACGAACCAGCGCCATGGTTGGGTAAATAATATCTCCAGCTTCTTTATCTCAATTGGCTCATGATCCGATATCCCCCATTCAGCGCGAATGCATACGTTTGCGCTAATTGCAAATACCTTTAGAACATAATCTATAAGAGTTCTTGAATTTCCTTCAATTCTTGTTGGTTCTGTATCAGCCTGCTCTAATCCTATATAGTCTATAACTAATCACCCATAATAATAGTCTTCATAACGTTATCCATAAACGAGTCACACCAGTTTGCGAAAAGGTCTCTAAATATAATTGAATTTAACATTAGCAATTTATATAGTCCTAAAAAGAGTATATTTTTCCTTTCGTATTTTAATCGATACTGCCAGCCCGATGTACTTAAATCGACTGTGCTAAAATAGACGTACTAACCTACTGGCAGCTATAGTCTACAGATCGTAAAGCAGAAAATAAAACTAGGTACCATGAAAACTACGGAGATTCGTATCCTATAGAAATGGAACTCCTCAATACAAGTTATGTTTTCGCAATATTCAAACAGTGTATGTAACTTATCCATTTATCGAAAACCTCTCTGCGACAGTAGAATATTTTTGTTTGTGTTCCATCAGAAGTAAGTGTACTGGGGGACCATTGTTGCCACCAAAAAATTTTGATATTTCGCCAGTAGTTGTAACTTTTATTTCATCTTTCTATGCCCTCATGTTGCCGAAGGAGACTAAGAAAGAAGGTTCTGTGAACCTTGTAAACCTTGTGGGCTCGTGATCTTTGTGTTTGCTTTCTGAATATCGCAGAGGAAGCAAATAATAAATAATCATGACAAGGAGTGAAATAAAAGGTTCAAAAAGCAGTAAAAGAAATTAAATTTTTTTCGAGAAAAAACTGTGAACACCTTGTGAATGTTATCCAGATAAAAAGAATTATATTCCTCTGCGGCGTAATGTGGTTGTGTATTATCTAAAGTTCATCGCCGAGAGGGAGGACATTATGAACAAGATATATTAGACTGATTTTTATTATTATTGCGTGTATATACACTGCACACCCGACGGACAGACTATCACTGACAATGGATATACACCATGGAGTTACTGTGCTCTATCGAGAGTCCAACAATATGTCTTGAATAAAATGTTCTTAACTAACTTCTGAAATTTAAGTTATACCGAGATATTTAACTTCATATATATTCTTAATTACTTCATTATTAATCCTTATCTCAATCCCATCCTCGCTAAAAATTTAGTTTTATCGACATTCAATTTGAGTTGATCCCTCTCAAACCACACATATTGCCCGTCTGTTCCACTTCAGTTTTGCTGTCTTGTAAATGTTCTCCTTCAATAAACACTAATGCATCATCCGCGGAAAGGTTTATTTCCACAAAATGTCATTTGTGGCATTTACATATTAGTTTCTACAATACTCTACATTACTAGTTGTCTTTTGACAACGTCGTTAAATAATTTCTAAACCATTTCAGTTCAATCTCCTTCAAGCCGAATTTCTCAGTCTATTT
This sequence comes from Leptarthrus brevirostris, assembly GCA_964036015.1. NCBI lineage: Eukaryota > Metazoa > Arthropoda > Insecta > Diptera > Asilidae > Leptarthrus > Leptarthrus brevirostris. Next base: position 96,068,520 of record OZ038374.1, read on the forward strand.
ACTTAGATTCCACCCTTTCAAATCCTTCCAACAGATTGAGTTGTTAGAAAAAGTCGATACCATCCATATACGTCTAGTTGATATACTAACTTTGCGTGTTGAGCCTAAACAGTTCTGGAGGTTCGTAAATTGTACTATGTCGTTCTCTCGATCAAGACAGCCTTTAACACTGCACGTTAACTACACCTTACACGGTGGCTCTCTGAACAGACTTGACAAGACCAAAGATTTAGGGATCGTGCTAAATATAACCTTTTCATTTGACGGCCATATCAACACTATCGTAAACAAAGCTAATTCTGCTATGGGCTTTGTTAAGCAATGGTCTAAGGAATTTGATGACCCATATACAACTAAACCCCCTTATTTTACGTTCATAAGACCTTTTTTGGAGTATGCTAGTCCATTGTGGCCTCCTTTTATGCGACTCATATTGATCGAATTGAGGCTGTACAGCGTAGGTTCGCGGCCTTCCTCGGATCGATCCTTTTCGGCTGCCTCCGTACGCTGACCGATTAAAACTTATTTTACTGGAGTCTCTTGAAAGTATACGCGACAACTCCAGAATTGTTTTTGTCTTCGATTGCTTACAAGGCGCGGTTAATTCCTCCGAACTGCTGGGGGCTCTGTAGTTATCGATTCCTGCTCGTCCCTTGAGGAACCAATCCTTTCTGCATATTATCTACCACCGCACAAATTATGGTATGCATGAACCTATTATATCTATGGCTTGTCTCTTTAATAATCACTTTGAGTTTATTGATTTTTACTTGTAAGGGTTACTTTTTTTGTTTCTTATGAAATTATATTGTTATTTTGATGTAGTAGTCAGTAATTTATAAATCCTAACAAATAAATACTATTGGTAGCATCTTAATTTTTTTGTAATTCTCATATCTTTCCGAACAAGTTTTTCCAACTTAAAGGGAATTCTCTACTGATCAACGAATAAGCTGGAAGAAGAACTCACGCCCATTAGTTGACTCGATAAAAACTAAACAATGAGTTGCTTTTGTATTTTATTAAAAATATAAGACTAAGAATTAATTGGTTTTGAAGAAACCACATAAATATGAAGACAATTTACGAATTATATTCGCACTTAACTACGTTCAAATCCACACTTAAACAGTCTTCCCCAATATTACTGGGAGAAGTTTCAATCATTTGATCGTTGGATTCACTGCAAAAAGATTTATATGAATTTACGGATATAAGGATGCTTTTAGTCAAACCTGTCAAGAGACGGTTCATTACTGAACATTTCCGTGGGAACGGTAGGAGGAGCTCTTTCAGGTACCAATTCTGTGATCGACTGTCTTGACTGCAAGTGGCGTTCAACTTCTTCAGCTGTCATGTGTCCTTCCTGTGGGATATTTTGCTGTGGTACGGTTAAGACTTGCATAGGTGGCTGCTTTGGCTTAGGCTGCATATTTTTCTTTTTCCTGCCTACTGTTCTGACGGCACCATTACTTGAAGCAGGATCTATTTTCCGCCTGGAAAAATGGTATGATTACAAACGCAATAGTTTAATGTCTACAAACTTACTTCTTGGATTCTACTCTAGAATTTTCTTCATCTGACGACTCTGTTTCATCACTTTCGGAGGATGATGCGTCAGGTTTTTCATATTGTAAAAGTCTATCCAAGAGAAAAGATCTATCCCTGGAAACCTTCAGAAGCCTTCTCTGACTGGAGCGAAGAGCATCCTGAAAGAACTCGTTCTCCTAAAAGGGATTGTTAAAAACTATTTCCATATAATATATATAAAATATTTACGTATAAGAGAAATTTGAGTTTTTGCTTTAAATAAATATATTGGGCTTTGTAATCGATTTCATTGTTAAAGTTCCCTGGAGTACCATCTTGACTGTCTTCTGATCCAGAGTCTGCAACGTTTGGATCATTATCGTCATCGTCCTGATTGCTTTGAGCTGCTGCTAACTGATTAGCTAGTGTACGGCAATACCATCCTTCTTGCATCTTTCTTTTGAAAATCTAAAATTCTAAAGACTTCTCTGCAACTCGCTTCCAAAACTGACAGCAACAAATTGATTGTTTACTAGTTGAACTGCAATATCGCCATTATTTAGTTGGGTAAATGTTGCCTACTGTCCAAAAGAGGGAGCACAGCACAGAAGATGAACCAAAAAAAATGGAATTTTGAAATCAGTATTGCCTTATATACGTACTTCCTTGAACTTTTTTGAAATGTGGGGGAATACGAATTTTTTACAATCAATATTTCAAAAAATAAGAAAAGATGAAGTTTTGTTATTCTATATTTCTTATTTATTTCGACAACATTTACAAAACTGAATAGTTAAATCCTGCTGCCGTAGAATTAGAAGAACACTCCACTTTTTAAGACTTAATTTCATTTGTGGTAAGTTTTGGTTTGATAAATGATGTTATGCCACAACTGGCAAATGAGGAGCTACACCAATGGATTTAAGTTCGATGAGCAAGGTTCCTGCTAAGAACTTATACTAGCTTTCTAACATCCCAGTAAAAAAATCACGTTTTGAAGTCGAATTACCTTCGAGAATACGTCGGAAGTAAGTTGTATTTTGTATACAGATGTCCTAGGCGTTAATTATATAATTTTACGGGGAATTGGTACATCAACTCCAAGTGGAAGTTGCGCAAATTTTCCATCGACTTTCTACGTAACTGAATTTCTGCTGGATAAACACGAAAAATGCCTTTTGATATAATTTTATCAAAATGTATGAAACAACTAAATACTAACAAGATAAATTTCAAACTATTTAAAATGTTTACAAAGTATAAGTTTTTTTTTTAATCACAAAATAATTACCAGTTGGAGTTAAACAAAATTGCGTCCATTTTGCAATTGCCGAAAAGGGAAAATTAGGCTAAATTTTCCACCGGTTTTCCAAGGTTACTGATTTCCGTCTGGGATATCCTTTGTTGGAGAGGTTCTGTTTTTATTTGTGTTATATAAATTTATAGACAGTTAAGTCTGACATACAAGTTTATAAAAAGATTTTGCAGCATTTCAAATACCGTAAAAATTCGTTACTAAAGCCCGGTATTGTGATCATTTAGCGGCTAAGGTGAAAGGTAGATCGGTTGATTCCGCTCTACATAGCCTAGTTCATCAAGTGGAAACGGCATTGATGTACAAAGAAGTAGCGTTAGGCTGCTTCATTGATATAGAAGTAGCGTTAGGCTGCTTCGTTGATATAGAAGGGGCCTTCAACAACGTCAGAATCGATAAGATTCTTTACGGGTTGAGAAAGAAAGGAACAGATCAAGTCCACGGGAGACCGAATTATAATAACAAGTTTCGGAAATGAGCAATTGAGAAACTCCACAAGGAGGAATTCTTTCACCATTCCTGTGGCTGATAGTGATTTACGAACTACTTGAAACTCAATCGGAGAAAGGTCTTCACGTAACCTGTTATGCGGACGATCTAGCGATAGTAGTCAGAGGTAAGTTTGAAGAAAATTTTGGATACTTACTTCAAGAAGCAATCGACACGGCAACCTCTTGGGCGCAGGATTCTGGACTGAAGATAAGCCCAATATACCAAATAACGCTAAAAATTTTTCTTGGCCAGTAGAATGTGAAGAACAACTTAATAAAATTAAACAATCATTTTCAAAAGCAACTTTATTAATCCATCCTATTGAAAATGCAAAATTCAATTTAACCGTAGACGCTTCTGCTAGCGCTGTTGGTGCAGTTCTCCAACAATCCAATGCAAACCATTGGGAACCCATTGCATTTTTCTCTAAAAAGTTAAAAGAAGCAGAAATCAAATATTCAGCATTCGACCGATAACTTTTGGCATTATATCTAGCCATCAAACACTTTAGACATTTTCTAGAAGGTCGAGAATTTTTAGCTTTTACAGACCACAAACCACTCATTACAGCAATATGGTCTAAAACAGAAAGAAGTCCAAGACAAACTAGACATCTGGACTACATAAACCAGTTTACTTCCGATATCAGACATATCAAAGGCAAATCAAATACAGTAGCAGATACTTTATCTAGAATTTCTATCGAAAATTTCGAACATTCAAAACATAACAATACCAAATTTGATTTAAAAACTGTTGCTGAGTATCAAAATAGTGACGAAGAACTTACACATCTTTTGATAACTCAACATAGCAGACCAGATAATTCAAAATATAAGCTTGTAAAAATTAAATTAAATACTTTTGAGTCTGACATTTGGTGCGAAGTTTCTACTAAAAATTCACGGTCATATATACCCAAAGAACTTCGAAAAATTATTTTTAATACCTCGCTCTACTTTTTAGAGGGTGTCTAAAGTTCGCTTTCACTCCTTAAAACTGGAAAGTGGCAAAGGTAGTATTTCAACCCAAACCAAACAAGACGGACTATAGCACATCTAATGCTTATAGACCAATTAGCCTTACCTCATTCTTACTGAAAAGTCTAGAAAGACTCATAAAATGGGAAGTAAGGAAACAGATAGGCATAAACCAACTATCAAGTTGTCAACATGCATATATGAAAGGTAGATCGGTTGATTACGCTTAACATAGTCTAGTATATCAAGTGGAAAAAGCATTGATGTACAAAGAAGTAGCGTTAGGCTGTTTTATTGGCATAGATGGGGCCTTCAACAATGTCAGAATCGATAAGTTCTCAATAGGTTGAGGGAGAAGGGGACAGATCGCAGTAAAATCAAATGGATCAAGTCCATGCTGGAAGACCGAATCATAATTATACGTTTCGGAAATAAACAACTGACGGTGCGGGTGTATAGAGAAACTCCACAAGGAGGGATCCTTTCACCATTCTTGTGGCTGATAGCCATTGATGAATTAATTGAAGCCCCATCGGATAAAGGTCTCTACGTAACTTGTTATGCGGACGACGCAGTCAGAGGTAAGTTTGAAGAAAACTTGGGATACATGAAGGTTTATTTTACCAATGAAAACGGAACTCTTCTGCTTCACTAAAAGACATAAATTAAGAAAGATAATTCCCCCGTGCATCGGTTAACTAGATTAATCTTAAAGAATGAGGCCAAATTTCTGGGTGTGCTGATGGACGGGAAACTAAATTCGGCTAGGAACCTACACGAGAAGGAAGAGCTTTCTGGACGTGTAGAACAGCTATAGGTAAGGTATGGGGAGTATCACCCTGTATTATAAAATGGATATACACATGTGTAATCAGATCTATGATAACACATGGAGCGATAGTCTGGTGGAAAGCGATGGAGGTGGTAAGAAACCAGAATATTATGTTCCAGGCCTAACGTATGTGCTGTTTAGGCATAACACTGGAATTCTATATGATAAACAAGTAGCAATAAACTCATGAATAAACTGTGGAAGGTAAGGGGAATGCAAACCCAACATGAGAAGATCGTCCGAATATGTAATGGAAATACGATCAAGAGACTCTTTGAGGAAGAAGATTGCTGGGACTTCAAAACTGGTAATCCAAATTTAGAGGCAATCTTCAAAACTCAGCTCCCGACAAAAAGTGAATGGATCAACAACAGGCTGATTTAAGAAAACACTTTAGCGATTTACACAGACGGCTCAAAAGGCGAGCGTGGCTGTGGCTTTGGAATATCGTGCGAGGAACTAAACCTGGATTCATGGGGAGGAATTAACGACTCCTCTTCCGTTCTTCAATGTGAAATCGCAGCGATGGAGATAGGAGCCAAACAGCTAATAGAACAAGGAATAACATCCTCCAGGATCGCAATATGCACGAATAGCCAGGCATCCATCAAATTTTTAACTAACGCCGACGTTAAATCCAAAACGATAGAGGGATGTAAACAGACCCTCACAGAACTAGGGAGACAAAACGATGTCACCCTAATATACGTGCCGGGGCACTGTGGCATCCCAGGAAATAAAAGAGCAAATGAGCTGGCGCGGTGGGGCGCAAATGAGGATACTCCAATAATGCTCAGCCTGAGCATGAAATCAGAAAATAAATCATGGGTAACGAGGATGCACAAAATGGGAGAGATCCGATATCGCCAGACATAGAAAGGCGTTCTGGGGAACTCTCATGAATCTGAAAAGATCATTAAGCTTAACAAAGCCAAATTAAAACTTCTTACTGTCATTGTGACAGGACATGCAAGACTAAGGGCGCATGCCATAAAAATGGGAAGGTCAAACACTAGTCTATGCTCGGCCAATGCCCAGCCCTAACGCACAAAAGGTCTAGAATCTTAGGAACATACTAGTGCGAAGATTTAGCAGAAGTTAAGAAATCAGGGTATAATCGAATTATCCAAATCATTACGGGGATAAGTTGGTGTCCTTATCGTGTCCTCACTTTATAACTGAAGATAATATCGGAGGGTTACTTATCTGTAGATGTGCTTGGGGTGTTCCTGTATTTGAAGAAAAATATGTCTAATTTCTCTTGAAACGACCCCGGCGTGGGTGCCAAACTACCGTAAAGTTCCTGTTTTAGTCCATCCTTTGCCCATTGAATTCGGGTGGTAGGGGGGGGGGGGGGCTTTCCAAAAGAGTGATACCTACACAGTTGCAGAAGTTTTCAAATTCACTGGGATTGTACGGGGGTCCATAATCGGAAGCTAGAATAGTCGGAATCCTAAAGATTGAGATAAATGACCGAAATTTTTCGATAAATGCTGCCGCCTTAGTGTTATTCATTATGTAGATATGTATCCACTTCGAATAGCTGTCGCATAAAATGAAAAAGGTCGTAGCCGCAAAATGAAAGAAGTCTATATGTACACGATGCCAATAAGGACTTGTAGGCCATGGAGTACGGTGGGTTGTTGAACTTTTTTGATTCAGAACACTTCCGGGACATTCTTTAGCATACATTTCTATGTCCCGATCTATCATAGGCCACCACACATGTGTACACGCTAGCATTTTCATACGAATTATTCCCACATGGCCTTCATGGCATAGTTTTAACACCGCTGACCTACAATTTTAGGGAATACTACTCATTTTGCTTTAAAGAGGCAGTCATGTTCAACCCACAATTCTTTCCTTACATCAAGTTATGGTCTTAAATTAATGTAATTTTTTTTTTAATTTTCCCCCACTTGTTTTTATAAGGGACTTGACTTTTATTAATTTCTCATCACAATCCGTTTCGCTAGATATTACTTTATTATCCATCGGAAAGTCTCTAATAACATTAATTAAGGCTTCGTCTTCGGTATCAATTCCTGTTGGTGCGTATAATGATAGGCGTGCAAATTCGTTCGCATTTGCAATTTCAGTACGCTTCCTAAAACATATTTTATACTTATAGACTGATAATATTATAGACCAACGCTGAAAACGAGCTGCAGCAAAAGTTGGAATATTTTTATGTGGGCCAACAATTTCACGGTATGTAGTCTTTTGACAGCAAATATTATGGTTAAGGCTTCACGTTGTACCCGTGCATAGTTCGTCTCAGTACGTGAAAGCGTGCTGGATATAAAGATAACTGGCTTCTCTTGCCCGTCAATAAGATGAGTAAGGACTAGGACCATCTCCTAAAGCGGACTAGTCTTAGAACATTTTTCTGAACTAGTCTGCAAAGTTCTGCCTCAACTTTAGGCAGCAACGCAAAGGGAATATCATGTGGCCTTCGAAATATCGGTGTTGAGTTGGGTTCTATTTGAATATCTGCGACAGACTCCGAAATAGCGCGAGGATTAGACGTATCAAAAACATTAGCGAATTTCTCAAAAATTTCATTCCGACAATGAAAAATGGACTCCCGCTCACCAAAATTTAAGATCCGATTACTTGTAAATTTTTGATTCCTATCAGGTATTAGTACGGTCAATAAATCCCTGCCCAAAAGCGGCTGGGACAATTTTTTTGACTTGATTAGAGTTAAACTTAAGAAATATTTGTTCCCACGAAAACTTACTGCGACCTTTGATTTTCCAAAAACTTTAATTGGATCACCTGTAACCACTTGCAGCTGACTTCCACTTGATCTCAACCGCACCTCTGGAAAAAAATTTATTAAAAGTTACAAAATCTATGACTAAGAGAGATGCTCCAGAATCTACTTCCATTTTTAACCGACTTCCCAAAAACAGAGAGGTTCTAAATTCGACGTGTATTATTTTCTTGTGTCTGACCGGGCATAACTTCGTAACGCATTGACCGATTTTGATGATTCTTTTTTGTTGGGTAGACTATGTTCATCGATTAGTAATATGTCAAAAAACTGTTTGAGATAAACATTTGGTATAGAGAGGGGGGAGGGTAGTTTAACTTCGATTTGGATGGTTACTTTGCTGTTGTATGGAGTGTAATCCCCCATTGCTAAGAGGAGAATAATTTGGTCCTATGGAGGTGGTGGGGGAGGGGGCGGGAGATCACACTCTATACAACAGCAAAAGAACCATTCAAATCAGTCCACGCGGTACAAAGTTGGGTCCCCCCCCCCACCACCACCCAAACCCCACCAACATTTTTTTCTAGTGGTACTCTACCCAAAAGAAAAAGAATTATCCAAATAGGTCCACGCGTTATGAAGTTAAACTACTCATCCCTCGACCCCACCCCCACCAAAGCACCAAATTATTTTCCTATTAGCAATGGAGGAACACATTCTATACAACAGCAAAGGAGCCATCCAAATCGGTCCACGCGATACCAAGTTAGGTTCCACCACACCGCCCCCCCCCCCCCCCCCACCAGCCATAAACATTTGTTTTCTCGTGGTATCAACCAGGGAGCATACTCTACCCAACAGAAAAAGAATTACCCCACCAAAATGTTTTCTTGTGGTATCAAACAGAGAACATACTCTACCCAACAGAGAAAGAATTATCGAAATCGGTCCACGCATTACGAAGTTAGACTACCCCTCTCCCCTCCCCCCAACCCTAGACCAAATTTTTCCCCTACGAACAATAGGGGATCATACTCTGTACAACAAAAAAAGAACCATCCAAATCAGTCCACGCGTTACAAAAAACGTTTCACCCCCACCAAAAATTTGTTTGCCAAGGTACCAATCGGTAAACATACTCTACCTAACAAAAAAAGAATCATCAAAATCGGTCGACGCGTTACGAAGTTATGTCCGGTCAGACAAAAAAAACAAAATACACGTCGAACTTAGAACCTCTTTGTTTTTTTTGTGGGTTAATAAAAATACATATACAGGGTGTTTCAGATCTGACGTGCCAAATTGAGTGGGGTGATAGATCTCACATAGGCAAACAAAAAATAGTTTGGCAGGGACGGGGAACTCTCAACCGTTTGGGAGTTACAGGGTGATTCATAAATTTCAGTTTTTCATGGTATGCACATTACTCTTTTATTTTTATCTCTTCATCTACCCAACACAGCCACATGAAGCAAACGCTAAAAAACAACTATCCTAATTACCTTTCCATGTCAACAATGTTGATCTCACTACTACCACTGCAGGAACAGTCACGGCCAAAATTGAAAAAAATGTTTTGAAATTACCAAAATTTCAGCATTTTCTCAAATTTTCTCCGAATTTTATGTTATTAGTAACCTCTTTTTTATTTTTATTGGATTACCTGCCCGTCTTATTACCTTTCCAAAAAGGTGCAACATGTCCACGTAGGGAAAGTATTTAGCAATTTATACGTAGAAATCCTATCGGAGAATATTATAAAAGTCAACATATTAAAAAAATTTAACTAATTAACTCAAAAATTCTTTTTATTGAATTTAAAAATAATTACAATTAATCTTGATAAGAAACAAAAGCTGTTAAAAATATCCACCGCAACTTTCGATGCATTTTAACAGCCTCCTTCTAAGTCCCTGTCTAAGGCGTATTGCAGCCAGCCCGTATTTTCGTCGCTGCATTCCCAATTCCGGCAACTAAATTCTCCCTATTGTTAACTAGGCTTGAATAAACTTCATACTTCATTGTTCCTCATAAGAAAAAGTCCAATGGAGTAAGGTCTGGAGATCTAGCAGGCCAAGGAATCGGTGCACCTCGTCCAATCCAGCGGTTAGGATATTTTTCACTTAGTATTGCCTTCCCAATGTTAGCCATATGCGCTGGTACTTCATCGTGTTGGTGAAACATTCACCTTAGATTATCCACAGGGTTCTCCTCTATTAGATCTGGCAGTGTATTGTCCAAAAAGTCAGCATAAATTTCACTATTAGGCACTGGCGGTAAAATGAATGGTCCTACCAAATGTTTGCCGATGATACCAGTCCAAACATTGACACTGAATCTCTCCTGGAATGAGGTTCGAATGGAAGTTCGTGATACCATCCCTGGTGATTTGTGATTCATCCGTCCACAGAATTCGGTCCAGAAACTACCTATCGTCAATGTCGCGTTCCACAAGCCGAGTGCTAAATTTAATTTTTCTCTCGGAGTCTCCTTCCAGTAGTCCTTGAGCAGGGTGATGATGCTATGGACGTAATCCCCCTCGATGAATAACCCTCCAAGCCTTAGATGACAACAATCATAATCGCCTTGCGACTCGTTTCGTGCTCGTCTCAGGGTCCTGCCTCACGAGGGTGATTACTTGTTGCTCGACGTCGGCAGAAGTTCCCGAAATTTCGGGTTGTATCTGTGCGGAGTCGCACTTCCTGTTTCTCTTAACCTTCGGAAAGTCCGTGTAAATACCCCTCTTTGGGGTGCTCGCCGATTAGGGTATCTCCTTTGATATTCCAGTATAGCCGCTCTCTCGTTCTCGCTACTAAACCATAAATTTGTTCCTGAAATGTAAATTTTACCATTTGTTACTAATTTTTGCTTAAAAACACCCTCACTTATTGATATGTTTTTCAACTATGATAGGTATTCTTGTTTACTGACCCTTTTTTATAGCAAAATTTCTATCAGGTACGAGTAACAAAACGCCAGGATACAACGATGTGAATTCTGGCTAACACATGCTAATATCGGCAATAAAACAAAATTACATTAACATTTTTAAAACTTTTTTGCAGCAATAATTAAAATTAATTACCTGTCAACGCAAAAGAAACATTTTCGACCCTTTATCATAAAAATTTTGTTTACTTAAAGAATTTGGTACCTAAAGTGGAATAAAATAATTAGGTAGTCAGAGATTTATAAAAATACGGTTTTTGTAATTCTTTGTCTACCTTAGCATATTGCACCTTTCTGGAAAGGTAATAAGACGGACAATCAAATAAAAATAAAAAAAGGTATACTAATTACATAAATTTCGGAGAAAATTTGGGAAAGTGCTGAGATTTTAGTAATTTGAAAACATTTTTTTCAATTGTGGCCGTGACTGTACCTGCAGTGGTAGTAGTGAGATCAACACTGTTGACATTTTTGGAAAGGTAATTAGGATAGTTGTTTTTTAGCGTTTGCTTCATGTGGCTGTGTTGGGTATATGAAGAGATAAAAATAAAAGAGTAATGTGCATACCATGAAATTTATGAATCACCCTGTAACTCCCAAACGGTTGAGAGTCCCCCCTCTCCGTACAATTTTTTGTTTGCCTAGGTGAGATCTATCACCCCACTCATTTTGGCACGTCAGATCTGAAACACCCTGTATTTCAAAATTCGATTCTGGAAAAAGTACCTGCGTGTGGGGGAAGTGTTGACTCTAGACATGAATTTATTCTCTGCCACGAACATTTCATAAGTCTTTCTCGTTCGTTCGAGAGGCAGCTTATTCTCTGATCCTAGTGATCAGATTATATCAATATGAGGAGAAGGGTAGATCACTATACATCGACTATGGAATTCGCGTTTAGTTCCAGTAATGATTCTAAGATTATTTGTAATTTATTTGCTGAATATTTTAAGGGCGCATTTGAATCATGCGATTTTTATCCAGAGAGCAGCAACTTTTCGCATATTAATAATAGAAACTAGGGCCAACTCTATGCTGGGATTTATCCTTCGTTGTTCCAGGGAATTTCCTAGCACTCACATAAGACTTCATCTGTATACATCCCTTATTAGACCACTGCTGGAATATGCTAGTCCGGTTTGGTCTCCGTTTTACAGATCTCACATTAAACGAATTGAATCCGTTCAGCGTAGATTTGTGAGATCGGCCCTTCGTGCCTTGCCCTGGAGGGACCCTCTGATTCTGCCTCCATGTGAAGAGCGATTGGGATTGCTACAACTTGCTACTCTCGAGAAGCGTCGGTGGGTTGCTGATATAATTTTTCTACACCAGCTTCAGCATGGGAGGATTGACATGGAGGAACTTTCTTCCAAAATTTTACCTAGAGAACTGTCCTATTCCCTTCGAAGCCGTCCTAGCGTACGGATAGCTTACTCGCGCACTAGGTATTTTATGTTTTAGGCAGTTAACCGCATGTGTAGGTTTGCTAATGAGGTCGGTGATGTCTTCAGCACTAACGTGGACAAGGTTACATTAAGGAGGAGTCTCTATTACTTGTAGCTATCCTGTTGCACTCACTCGCTTTTGTAAGGCTTTTGAAAGGTTCTTTATGTTGGTTTGTGTATGTATTTTATTGGTTTATTTCAAGAGATCTCTATTCCCTGTGCACACCTGAAAGTTGTATTTAGGTGCGTTTTGTGCTTTTGGGTACTAATATGGGAGCCTCACTCACCTCAATATTTTGTTATATTCTGGTGGGTAGGTTATGTTTCTCTCTCTTTCTGGCATGGGGTGGAAAAAGAACTTTGATTAGAGACAGCGATTGCAAGTAGACCTGTAATTTAAATTAGATTCCAAACTACTGACATTACTCTTCAATCCTCATGGCCTTTTTATCGTGATCTGTTGTCAGCAGAAAACAACCATGGGTCGCCGCCGGGGGGATTCGGACTTGGGACCTGCGACAGGCCGACACGTTATCACTTAGTCCCCCGACGACTTAATTTGTAGTTTAAAAAACTCAAAAACAAGTTTACTGAAACTGGTAGACACCGAGAGTAGCAATCCCTCAAAGATTGTGAACATAATTGGTGACTTTGCCAAGACTGAATTCCTAGGCCTGATAATAACAGTGATTAGGTTTAAGCATGTAAGTTACTTGATGAAGTTTTCTTCATCTTAATTGGAAATAAGGGCCTTATATTTGGTAACACGCAACTGTGAAACACACTAATAGTTTGTCTGATATTTTCTAGTGTGGTCCTGATGGCGTTTCTGTTGCCCTTTAAAAGAACTGCTCTTCTTCCCTTGTTTCTGTTCCAAGTTATTTATGCAATTTATCTATCTCTTGTGGCTCCTTCCCAAAACCATGGAAATCATCTCTCTTCACAAGAAAGACAATAGGCGCAATATTTCCAACTATATACCAATTTCTAACTTGTGTTGCATTACTTCGGTTTTTGAGGCTCGGGTTTGTCTTGTACTTTATTTTCATTGCAAAAAGATCAACCACGACTAACCTTCTGGAATTTTCTAATTTCTGTTTATCTGAAGCTGGTTAGCAAGTTTATTGTATCGTAACAGATTTTAAGAAGGCGTTTGTTAGAATTAATCATCAAATTCTAATTCAGAAATTGGTTGGCCTTGGGTTTTTCGATTTTATTAATTATTTACATAAATTATGTATGTACCTCTGTTTTTAATATATTCCAAAATTCTCTATTAACTATGTTGAAGATGCCAAAATTGGCGTTATTTTAACTGTCTTCCCCTTAATATTAGTAAGTGTATTTCTATGTCATTCACTAGTAAAAAACATTCTCTTGACTTCAGCTATAGCATGCATGGTAGAGTCTGGTCAAAAAGCCGTTTTACCTTTGACGGTCACATTGATGAGTTTGCTATTAAGAAAAATTTTACCTTGAGTTTTATAAGAAGATTCGCAAAGGAATTTGGCGATGCGTCTACGTTACTGTACCTTTGTTAGGTAAATTCATTTTGCGCTTCGTGGGCTTCCTTCGAGAAAGTAGCCCTCTCAATTTGTCTGTCTTCTTAGATAGGCTTAAACTTACAAAACTTGACTTGAAAATTTAGAGTTAAAATCGCGCCTTACAATTCACCCTCAAAATGGCGTCCATATGAAATTATTGCACAGATCTTGAATTCTCTAAACCGTGGCCTAGTGGACTCATTATGCGGGAGTTTTTCCGAACGCATCGTTTCAGCTCTGATGCAATTGAAAAACTTATTAGCGAGGTCTCTATCTACAATGCAAATTAAACTATGATTCGTTCCGAGGCGACTAACCTCTAGATCAATTCATGTTTCGCTGTGGTCTATCTGCCCGAAACTTTGCTCTGTGGAATGATTGCTAATGTTGAACTTGTTGATCCTGAATAATAGTTTTTTGACGTGATCGTCATTTGCGTGCGCTGAACGCTTCTATTGGTGGTGGAGTTTTGTTTTTGGAGTTTGTTCGGCATCCATGCTTCATTGTCGAGCTTGTTTTTCTGAGGATTGTCTTAAACTTATCTAATAACTGCGTCCTTGTTACCACTGCTCTACACTTCTGCGGGACAACTGCTGACAATTATGAATAGCTTGTCTTCCGCATTGATGATTTATTTAATGCATAAAGTCTATGTGATCAATTGTTACTCTTTGGCGATTTTAAACTGCCGACTCTTAACTAGGGGTTTTCTGATGACGGCAGATTGACTCCTTATTATTCGCCCACACCGCTGCATCCTTCATATTTCATTGGTAGCCTTACTTCTTCTGGTTTGACACAGTGTTTTCGATGTTGCCAACAACCCCGACAGGGTATTGGACTTGGTATTCAGTACTGATCCCAGTAGACTCTGGTCAGCCGGTGTACGGCTCATTTGCTCTCTGAGACGTCTCATTATTTTGTTCCAAAGATTATCCAGTTCTTTGTTCCTATGACTGCAGTATCTCCGATCCACAGTAATTATTGTTTTAATTTGAGAAAGGTTGTTTATTTTTAATGACTTATTATTAAATTGTAACTGTTTGTTACGTTAGGGACATTTATGTGGCGGTGAAAACTTTTAATGATAAATTGTTAGCTTTTGTCTCGTAATATCTTCCTATTTCTAGGTCAAGTAATTTTGGCCTCCCTTGGGTCGGTAACTCAATGAATCATTTAAAAAACTTAAAAAGCAAAACTTGAAAGCGATCCTGTTTACCAAGGAGCGTAATCGATTTTAGTATTTCTTCTAATTTACGTGACCAGTACACCTCAGATCTTGAGTCGTCATACAATAATTACGTTGAGAGGATGAAGGCAATTTTAACGATCCTAAACAGTTTTGGGGATTTCTGAATTCTAGGAGTATAATTGATGGATAGATATCCTGCTTTAAAATTCCTTTTATTCTTTGAAAAATTTATTTTTTCATACAGCATGTAGTTTTTTCATGATAGTTTTGGGATTCAAATGTAAGTTTATTTTATTTTATTTTTGGCAAGGAAAAAAATTGATTTTGTAATTTTTTGTGCGAATTTAAAAGCAAATTATATCATTTTTTTATTCTTCGACATCCATTGCAATCGACCAGCGGAAGTCGGCTAGCATTGAATCGACCAAGACGGCGAAAATCATTTTCAGTGTCTGAAGACGAAATGTACAGAAGAGTATAGGAAATATTTCATCTCAAGGGACCGACCATCCATCTGCCCCCTATGTCGAAAAAATCCCATTTTTTAAGAGAAACTTGTAGAAATTTGGTGTTTTTGTAAACTTTAGCTCATTTTGGGGGGCGCCTAGTATTTATTCGTATTCAACATGAAAAAACTGCTGATTTGCACAAGCGCTTATTTCTATTGCATCATAGTGC
The DNA here is from genome assembly GCA_964036015.1 of Leptarthrus brevirostris. Classification (NCBI taxonomy): domain Eukaryota; kingdom Metazoa; phylum Arthropoda; class Insecta; order Diptera; family Asilidae; genus Leptarthrus; species Leptarthrus brevirostris. The sequence goes on from OZ038374.1 coordinate 96,084,199, forward strand.
TCCAATTCAAATTCATAAAACAAGTGAAAAATATAAGTGCAGATTGTGAATCTAAATTGTTTTTGTTACATGTAGTATATATAGAGAGTATACTTTCGAACAATATCGAATGCGGATAACTAACTACATATTGTATGAAAAAAATATTTCAAAGAATGCAAAGAATTTTAATCACTTTTGAACATTTTTGTGACTTGATTTGAATTCAGGGTACAAAATTACATAAGAAATGATCTTTCACACAGGGCTTCAGAAAAAATTTTTTACATTTCTTTTAACTTTTTTAAAATATTAAAAAAATTATTTAATTTCTCCAAACGTCTGTGTGAAAGATCACTTCTTATGTAAACATTCTACAAGAGTCTCTTACAAAAATATGATTTTTTCGAAATTTTTGGAAAAGGGGGGATAGGGGGGTCAATCCTTGAGATGAAATATTCCCCATACTCTTCTGTACATTTCGTCTTAACAGACTGAAAATGAATTTCACCGTCTTGATACTCAAATTTGCACTTATGTGCATTCGATATAACACGAAAGCTAGATAATTTTGGGTTGTATGAAAAAAAGTACACTCCCAGAGAAACGCCAAGACACGTATATCATGATTTTATACATATTTTCCCAATCCATCGTCAAAACCCCCACAATATAATCACTGCTCCACAGTGTTATCGACCGTTGGCTAACTTATTTTGTATTGCTAAGATTTTTAAGGCACTAATATACCATGTACTTAATTTTCGTTGCGGATCTTTTTTAAGTATTATTAAGCATGATCTTGTTAAGGGGGGGGGGGGAGGGGGTGTTAATTTTCAATATTTGAAACAAATTTTTAATACACAAACAAAAATATATAGTAAATATAAATTTATTTTTAAGTTAAGAACATAATAGTACAACATTTCAAGAGTCTTCTGTTAAATTGTTGGGTAAAAATATTGTGAATTGAGCATATCTTCGTATACACAAAAAAAATGTTGCTTTGCGGTGATCGTCATAACTCATTACTGGATCATCTGTTGACAAAAAACCAAATAGATTTCGTTAGTTTATGAGTTTCTCGAGGTAACAACGTTGAGATTTTGTTTACTTTATTGATTTTTCAATTTTTAAAAGTAAAAAAGACGAATTTTTTGAATTTATGAAAATTTATTGATAAAAATCGGCCATAAAAAATACAAAATCTCGACGTTGTTACCTCGTAATTTATGTATAAAAGAAGTGTGCAAAATTTGAGAAGGATCGGATGAGTAGTTTTTGAGTTACAGTGATCATTAAAAAAAAACTAAATCCCAGAAAAACACGTTTAAAGTTTTAACACTGTTCTTTTGAATATGGGTTGGATAGAATCGATGGAGACCCGACGCACTGTATCTCTGGCAGTTTTGCTCCAATCGACCTCAAATTTTAACTAGATACTCTTGAAGAGTTGTATTATCAAATAAAAAAAATGCAAACAAAAATTTTAATACCCTACCCCCTCCTTAAGTAAGGTCAACGACGACTAGCCTCTTAGAATTTTCTAACTAATGTGTTTAGGAAATCGAAGCTGCACATTCAACGATTTTAGTAAAAAATTTGACAGAAATAATCATGAGAATTTGAATTATAAACGCCTACGGGTTCCCGTTTTTGTTCGTTAACTGCTTTTCGAGTCGCACATAACGAGTATCGGTTTATGGTTCTTTTTGCGGTAAGATACGCAATACCTTTGGTGTACCTCAGAGCAGCCAGCTTGGTCCATATTTATTTAATATTTACATTATTGAGTTATCCTTCTTTTTGTTTAATTGAAAAATTCTTTGCTATGCTAACGATGTCAAGATTTTTCGGGCTGTTTCGTCTAATCGCAGTTATGAAATTTTAAATTTCGACTTGTACTCCTTTCATAAGTGTTGTTCGATTAACTATCTTCCTGCTTCCTGCTAACAAGTTTTGACAAAACAAAAGACTTGAGAGTCTGTGGTTGAATAGTAATTTTACCTTCGACGACCTTAATGACGCGATTGTTAACAAAGGAAATTCGATTTTGGGATTCGTTAAAAAGTTGGTTTGATGTCACTATAATAAGTCGGCTCCGTTAATGTTCGCTCGTTCGACTAACACTTGTTACAATGTTCATATTAATCGTGTTGAGGCAGTCCAGCGTCGTTTTGTCCGGTTTCATTTCGCAGACTAACGTGAAACAATCCGCACTTCTATGGACAGATTTAATTATGAATCAGACTCGACGAAACAAATGCTTTAGTACTTCTATTCTGCCTCGTTCCGTGTGAAATCGTGATTTTTTTTAAATACCAGAGCACCGCACTAATAATGGTGTTTACGAACCCAACACATAAATGTAGCGATGCTTCAATACAAAATTTATTTTCATCTATCTAAGAATTGTTATTTTTTTTATCGTCTTGTAATATACATTAATTTTTTATATTTATACTTATCTGTTTATTAATCAGCCATTGTTAAATCGTAACTATCGATTTTAGCTGAACAAAAGTACAAAGACGACTAAATAACAATGTTACTCTTGGTGCCGAAGTTTCCCAGTTTCTTTGACATGTTTAAATATTTATCCAACTGCAAGGTTAATGATTATATAAAAAATAAGGAATGGAAGAAAGAATCCATATTTTCCATTCCGAGGACTTTGGTAGGAAGATATAAGGGATTATGAAAAATACTGCGAAATATAGATATTAATTATTTTATTTCATCTTTTAATTTCTTTTAAAAAGAGTTCATTACACTTGACTAAGTCATTTTGTAACGAATTAGTTAAAATAATTTTTCTTATTAAATTCAAAGATATACATAATAAGAATTTCAAAAATTTTGCACTTTGCTTAAAACAGACTTTTGAGATTTTTTTATCGTAAATATTTACAAACAGAAAAATGCCAAATGTAGATATTTTCTATATTGACAGAGAGATTTTTGTTTACAATGAGAGTTGCTTTGTATATAGGAATTGATTGTGTCTGGACAGAAAACTAAAACTTGATGTCCTTTTTAATCGGAAGAAAATATTTAGTATATTTTGATTTGTATTAAATTTGGTAGTCCATTAAAAAAGTGAATGCTTTTAACACTCGTGTATTTACGGTAGTAAGAAAATTTTAAAAATTTATCTAAAAATATTCGGAAAATTTGTTTTTTGTTCTAAATTTTTATCTATTTGTTTTAGAGTATTAATTTTCCTGAGCATCGAGTTTTCAATTTGGCAATTTTAAGAATTTTAATTTATATTCAGTGCTACCTCTCTAATAATCTTAATTTGAGCTTATCAGGTTCTTTTACAGTCTAACAATTTTTGGCGTTATAAACAATATTTGTGCTGCTTTTATTATATTCCAAAAAAATATTGTTATGTATGGTGTTCTCTTGAAATTGTTGTACTGTTTGAAAGGCAGCTAGTTACATTTGAACTGTTCTTAATATTTTGTTAGTATATTAAAGTTTAATTACTTCTTTTCTAGAAATATGTAGATGATACGATTTATCAGAAAATTGTAATTTTTAAAGAGATATGTATTATAAAATCGCTGTGTTTTGTGAATATATGTATGTATTTAAATTGTGCTTTTTGTTGTATTTTCATATGCTGGAACAACATTATTAATTGATTTCTTTTATAACAATAAGGTAGAATAGATAGATAATAAAAGTTCATTTAGGTTGTGTCATTGGACGTAAAAATTAGGGATGAAAAAAAACTGAACAAATAAAGGTTTGCAATATTGGCCAACAATATTGCAGTTTAACACAGCTTTGTAATGTATGGCTCGTTGAACTCTTTAGACCAATTATGAAATCCAGCAGACAATCATCCTATTGACTCAATATGATAATGAAACCAAAACGATAGCCAATACATACAACCAAGTCCTTGCCATAGCATAAATATATATAGTAGGCAAGCTTCGAACAGAACTGCAAAAATCTCTGACACTTAATTACACTTTTCATTTAAATGGTAATGTCACACAGGGGAAATTTTCCATGTGGGAAATCTGTCAAAATAACTGTGAATTATTTAATCAACCCGTATATTGGCCTATACGAATAACTTGACCAAAATGGATTCTCGCTCACTGAATTTTGACAGGAAGGATCTATTATTTGACAGCTGGAATTTATTCATCTGTACAAATTTTCTAGAGCATTGCCAGACTATTTTGTTCACGATTGAACAGGGAAATTAAGGGACTTTTTTTCTCTTTAACATTTGCTCTATATCATTACTTTTGTCCAAAAAATTGAGTAGAGCTGCCGTTAATTGTCACATTTGTGTTGAAAAAGGCATACATACACATAGATATGAACTTGTTAATATTCGAAGCATAAATATTACATTTGAAAAGTGCACTAACGTGTTCGTCTAAAATGCATTGAAACATCCTGACAGTCCTCCGCGAAAAGTAGTATTCAAAAATTACGGAAGATCATCGATAAATCGGTAATATTTTTTAATTTGTGTTTTTTTTTAATAACGCCTGAATATGTTTCGCGAAAAGGGGCTCTTTGGGTACGATGGCATAAATAGGAAGTTGTGTGGTGCGATGCGATCGAAAGCTGAAGTGCACTAATTTTGACTATCGAGACTCAGTAACTTAAATGTATAAAATTCGGAACTTAACACGGTGGCTTCCTAAAAGTATTCTTAAAGGAAAGGATTTGCAATGAAAGTAAAGAGTGTTGCAAATAAGTGCTCAAAAATAATCTTTTAATGTAGAAAAGGATTGGTCTATAGTTCGATACTTCAAAAAATTAAATAAAGAACTGAGAACAGAAACTAACATTGCCCATTCCCGAAACTGCCGACCAGATTAGGTATCTGCTTCACAATCCTGGCGTAGTCAAGTATAAGATCTTTACTTTTGGGAGAGAGTGGCGTCGCAGGTGTGTTTAATTTTAAAAAGATTGGCGGTTATAAGGGGATCATTACTTTTCTTGCTCTCGAAGCGAATTACGGAAGCCTGATAATTAAAATTACGTTTAGAAATGAAAAGTTTCCAAAACTGTTTGATATCCAAAAATAATCTGATTATATCAGTTAAAGTAAGTTAAGTAATCAGCTCCCGCTAGTGAAGCCTGGTTGTTGACGATCTAAGCTAAAGTTGACTAAGCTGAGTTTCTTCACCGATACCGATAACATTGTTGTACTCATAAGAGGAAAATTGTTAAGTACGAATAGTTAAGCATAACTGCAAAATGGTGTATTTTTCTTTCCAAAGAGAAGAAAGCTCAATGGTATGAAGACTTTAAGAGAGTTAAAATTAGTGAATACTGTTAAATATTAAGGTATCATACTTAACAGTAACATAAGCTGGAATGCGCAATTTGATAACAAAAAGCTATTGCGTCTTCTTAGCTGCACTTCCCTGGAGAAAAAGAACTCTACGAAGGTTCGTCCAAAGTAACCTTTCTAAAATTTAAATTGATGGCATGCTTAGGGATAATAAGACTTATGAGAACCGGGCGTTTTATCTTCTTTCTTTGGATGTATACATTCAGGAAAAAGGTGGAAAGTCTACTTGCACGTTTGCTCTAATGAATGGTCTTTTAAATATTCAAACTTTGGGCACTATGTAATTTAGAAAAATCTGGTAGATTTAGAACCAAGGATTCAGATGATTCCGGAAGTAATTCTAACAACAAATTTAAAGTCATGCTTTCCATTGGAGAAGAATGGATAGAAACTCTTAAGAACCTCATCACGCCACTAAGCTCTTTTTGGTATATTGACAGCTTTTTGAAAATTTAGAACGCCGGCACTGGTGTATATGGTCGAGCGGAAGAAACCGATGCTTTGAGGAGCTGGGTGTTTTTAAGCAGAGATATATGCCATTATAAAATGTGCGCTCCTAATTCAAGATACTGACAAGGGCGGGATGAACACTATCATTATTTGCGACAATAGGACAGGACTAATGACTCCGTTATCTGACATAGTTACTTCCAACCTAGTGAAGGAGTGTAGCGAAATGTTGAACGCGATCTTCACCTGGTATGCGAACGCGATCTCATTTTGGTCGGTTCCCGGATACAAAGTTGTGGAAGAAACTGAGAGAGCAGGCAATCTCGCCAAGGAACGTTCACAGAATGGGGAATGCACCTCAACACATTCCACTGCAAATATATTATGCAAATACACCGGAGCATTGGATGAATGGTTTAAGGACATTGTCTTGTTCAAGTAGTATCTGAAAATAATCCATAAAAAATTAGACAAAGTTAGAAAAAGTCGATGTTTGCTTCGGATTGTATGAAAGTTTTCTGAAATTACACACCACGATAAATAAGCACACTGCAAAGGGTGGATGACTCGCAAATGAATCTCGTGCTTCAAGAAATCTACTTTTCTTTAGTTCCCATAGCGTAAAAAGCAGTAGGTCCTTTAAACTCACTGAAAAACTGAAATACATCCACTGCTAAAATGGCTCAACCAAGAAATCTCAAATTTGGGATTTCTATATGATTTTAGTTGTAGATCAGCTTTTCAAAATTGCAAACACCGAGAATTATCGAAAATTAGGCGTTTTAATATTATTTATAGCTCCGCACTGAAATAAGGAATTGGGATTTCCCGTTCTTTCAGGCTTAAATCTAAAAAAAAATCGGAAAATTTTGGATCCAGTTTTTTCAAAATGAAAGTTTTGAAAAAAAACGACTGAACATTTTTTTCTAATTTGTTATTTTTTCTCACCAATCGATATATTGACCCAATAACTACGCGATACTAAATTTTCAGAGTAGGTCTAAAAACGGAAAGAAATTCTATTTTTTATGCATTTTCAAAGAATTCAAAAAAAATTCCTACTTCACCGACGACCACTATGTATATATGTACCTACTATAACTAATTTGTTGAATTGGTGTTATATGGTACTCTTGTGGTATGATGAGAAATTAAGAGCTTTAACTTCGCCAAATATGTGAAAAAACGAGCAAATATGTGAGGAAATGAGGCATTACGGGTATCTAATGAGGTAAAGTTCATAACGAAAAACGTAGAACAATGTTTTTAAATTGCGTTTAAAAAAATTCTTACATGATAGAAGCTTATGCGCTAAAATGGGTAACCCAAATATTTGCAGCACAGACTTTTAAAACATTACTTTAGTCTTTTATTGACAAAGAATGTGGAGGTAGACCGGTAAACTTAGTAATGTCATCATACAAGAAATTGTACCCAAGACAGATATTATAGAATCAAACGCACCGCTACCATTCAATTTTTAAAATCGTATGTTCGTATGGATTGCTATTAAACCTATTACCTAGTTAATTGCATTTATCTTTCAGGCTAGAACAATAGGTGTCATTAATAGGATAACGCCAATGTTAAAGAACTAACTTGAAGATTAATATTACATCGAGTCGTAAGGGTTAAATGGATAAGCAGTAATTGCCAAATTTTGATATAAAAGCAAACTTACCCAATTTTATGTTCATAAATTGATTGGTAAAATTTTTAGTTATGTATTCGCCAATACAAATTATAGAATAGTTACACAAAAAAGATCTAATGGTATATCTAAAAAATACATTCAATACATTGTTTATGATATGTCTGTATTTTGAAATGATAACACTGGCGATTAATTCATTGTGTAGTGTATGTTGTTCACAGCATATGCAGTTTATGAGAACAATAAAATGTCTGTTCGATGTAACAACTAAATAATGTATTCTTATTTTAAGAGACAAGTTTGCTAAAACAGCTAATCCTGAAAACGAAAACACAAAAATTCAAAGGTCTAACGGAAACAAAGAAAACAGAACTATTTTAACGAAAAATATTTAATTATAAAAATAATGTTATTATAATTGTTATAAAATACATTTCATAATAATAATAATATTTAAAACCTAAAAAATGTACTAAAATGTCTCTTAAATAAGATTTTTGTATAATATGCGCTTTTTGAGACTTAGTCTTCAATTATTTTATAAAGATAAGATCACTAAGAAAAAAAAACAAGAAAAGTATAAAAGACATAAATCAACAAGTTCACTAGTTCCTAGAATTGAAATATCTCTTGTATGAAAGAATTCTTTATATGATTCCTTAATTTCACTCCTATTTCTAAAATACTACTTTTTCACGCATCATATCAGTTTCGTTCTTCCTTTTACGCATAATATTTAATTTTTTTCTATGTTTTCACCCTTACTTCACTCACATCCATTTTATTCGATTTAATGAAATCAATAATATTTGATTTTTTACTTAAATCTATTTGAAATTTTACAAAGGTTGAAGTAGAATTTTTCCTTATAGTTAGTAGAAATTTCTATTTTGTATTGAAATTTTATATTTTTAAATAATTTTTTTACTTAAGATATATAAATCTAGTTAATTATATAATTACAATCTACATTTATAAATTCGGACTTTGCTTTTTGCAGTAATATAACGTGTTTTTATTGTTACAATTAAAAAGAAAACCTGAAATTACTTACGCTTTTTTAGTCACTTAAAGTGTTTTCAATTCTTTTTTCTTAAATTAATGTTTTGTTTATTTTTTTTACAAAATAAAATGTTAATAATATTAATACTGATCCTGCGTACGGCTTACACAATTTAACACTGAGTACCATTATTATCTTGACCTGCTTTTATTATTATAAAATACTTGCCTTTTATTAAAATGTTTTTTAGTGCATATAGTATTAAATCCCTGAATTTTAACCTTGTAGTATAGGCAATTTAATGGCAAATATAGCTCGTTAGCTTTTTTTTTTATTATTTTGGAATTATTAGAAAATCTAAATTATGGCTTAGTTTTGTTTGTAAGTTTAAGTAGTAAATGTTGAGGTTCTTTAAAAGTTGTACTATTCTGGCGTTATTTATATTTTGTGGCGGAAATATCGTCTTGTTAAAAATGTTATAAGCTTTTATTATTATTTTATATCATTTTTGATTTATGGCGCAGTTAATTAATTAATTCACGTTAAGTATAGGAAACGAATGTTATTTGGCACAGTGAATTAACCGAATTAATATTTTATTTTAAATCGATTTCTTGTTTATCGAAATGTTTTTAAAATTTAATAACTCCATGAAATGCAATATTTTATATCTTTAAATTCTTTGGCAGCCGAAAAGCATGAAGAACCAGAACGAAATTTTGAGAAAAAAAACAAAATATAAAATTAGCGAAGCTTAAGGTTTATTTAAACTATTAATTTAATATTAATTATCATAATTTTTATGCAACGTTTTTGACAGTAATCATATCAGTTCTTTAAAATCAAGAATAATTGTCCGTATTTTTTATTTATTTAAAATTAGACATTAAATCACAGATATTAGATTTTAATTTAGAAAAATTAAAATTAAAGAAAAGATAGTTAAATCAGAAGATCACTTCAGACGGTAAATATGTTGTAAAATTTTGATTTATGATTTAGTCAAATGTCATTTGTATTTCATTTGAGTTTTGATGATTTGATATGTGCTTAAATTTGCATATTTAAATTTAAAGGATAATAACTCATTAACTACTTGCTTAGTATAAAAATTTGTGTAAAGTATGTAATGATAAAGAAAATTTAATGATTTTAAATTGTTATAATTAATGATTTTACCTGTTAATTAAGGATCATAAGGCTACTCGTCTGCTCCCCTCTTGCTCACAGCCACCCCAATTATACGCATTACCTAAGATCCAGAACGCAGGCTAGATTAAATTGGCAAGGTACCTTTTATCGAAGCATTTGGTTGATGTCCTGGAATAATTAGTGGAAAACACGGAACGTTACATTGACTTGAGGGTGGAGACGGATGAAGCTATGGTTAGTTTCGATGTTGACTTGCTTTTCACTAATGTGCCTGTACACTAAGTGCTAACTCTTATTCTAGAGTCCTGCCCAACATCTGGGTATTACTTTAACAACAAGCTCTATGTACAAAAGAATGACGTTCCTATGGGTTAACGTTTAGCTCCCTTAGTTGCAGATTTTGTAAATGGAACAAATGATTTCCCTAAGCAGTTCATCACAAAAGTCCAAAATATGGTTCACGTATGTGCATGGCGCTTTCTGTATTATTAAATGGTTCGATATCGGGAGTTTTTTATAACATCTAAACTCTCAACCCGCCAATACCGAACAAGAATAGAATGGGTTTCTTGCGTTCTCGGACGTAAAAGTGATACGGAAACATCCACACAGAATCTGTGATTACGAACACCTTGCGAAAGAACTTAATTACATGGACGATGCTTTAAAATCTAACGACTATACAAGAAAACAGCGAACTTGGAACTTGTTACGGAAAGGGACAATAACGAGGAGCTATTAAATAAGAAAACTTTCCTGTCGCACGTAAGAGGCGTTACAGTGTGGGAAATTTTTTTAAAGCGATATGGTGTTGTCATTCTCTTACTTCTAGTCAACTTAAGACCCACTCTAAACACAAGGTGTATACGTCGTCCGCTGTACTTGCTGGTCATCGTATATTGGGCAAACACAAAGAAGTATTGCAACCAAACCAGCAAATACATTCTGAACTATTCAAAGGAACATCATTGGATTTCTTTTGAGAAAACTGAGGTTATGGCTCGCGAATATCGTAACACTCCGCGTCTTGCCCGTGTGGCGATTTAAAATAAACAATGACAAAATTTTAACCGCGATAACAGTTTTCAGCTTTCACGGCCATGGGATCCCGTTCTCAACACCTCGACACGGTTGATCCTAAATGATCGAATGCATCATTATCAGGTAAAAGGAGAAATTGAAAACAACTTGACACCTCATTGCCACCCTCACCTTTAGCCCCATCAAACCAATCACGGTCCAAATATTTAGATTGGAGCTGAAGCTAATTTATCCGTAAGAAATAATCTTCTTCCTATTATTAATAAAGCAACAGCATCACTAAATGTACCATTTTCAAACAAATAAATTTTTACAGATGCAGATTAACCCCCGTAAACCAGCATCTTAAGTCATGGACCAAATTTCATTTATACCTAGGCATGCAAGGTTTCATAATATAAGTTTTAAATACCCTTGACCCTATTTGAATTTTCACCCAATTCAAAATGATTACCTTGTATTGCCTTGGTTATTGTTTGTTTTTGTGATACTGTGCATGACAAATACTAAGGTAAGCAGTATATTTTAAAATTTCGATAATATTTCTACAATATATTGTTTAAAATAAAATATTGTAAAACGTTTTTATAATATTGAACAACTTTTTGTCAAACCGTAATATAAAATGTAATAGAAAAGAATCGAATGTATAAAAGTAAATACCGGAAATAATTTTACAGTTAACAAACTGATGAAGTAATCTATCTAAGTAACTATCTGGTGCTGCGCCAAAGCATACATCATTTATTGGAGGAAATAGGGCTACAATCGTGAAGACTCTTTTCTTTTCAAATTCTATTAATGCAGTGTGCCGCAAGGATCTGTTTTATATCTTAAGCTTTTTCTAATTTTCATCGACGATATGCTGTCTTAAATACTCAATCCGAACTATAATTTTGATGATTACTTCTCTCTCTAGTTCCCGTAACCCCTTATGGGGCATGGGGCGGAATCAACCGATTCGAGACAACGATTGCAACTGGACCTACAATTTAAGGGGTCTTCTACCTCGTTGGTTTCAAAAATTCTAATATTTTTTTTGCATTTTTTAAATGTAGAACGTGTCAGGAACATATCCTGGAAGTGATATAATGGAATTTTTATTATTTTAGGATGTCAGATTGTCAAACACAACTCCGCGTGTCGATTTTATAACGCTCCGTCGCGGCAGCCCGGAAACTTGTTTCACGGGTTTTCCCAAGGGCATACCCAGACTGTCTATTGTATACGTTATTTTTATTGTGGGTTCGTTCAGTTTAAAAGAAAACTTGACATCGGGTACAGATTGATCGTAAATAACTTTTTGTTCAAGGTTCATGCATGAACATCTTTAAATGAGATTTCCCAAAACTTGTGTTTTTACAACTGGTTGACATGATATCTAGAAAAATAATTGATCGATTAAATCAAATTGCTTATTAAAATCTATGAAAAAGATGTCGCTATCGTCTGACGAAGGCTTTTTGAAAATTTGACATTTTAAAAATTTTTACAGCTGTTTTTGACCCTTAAAACATCAAAAAACAAACAAATTTATTTTTAAATGTCGACTATTTTGTGAAATTTTTGAATTTTGAAAATTCAGTTCGTCGAACGATAGAACGGTATAATAAAACTAAATATTTTTGGTTTTTTTGTTTTAGACTACTTTCATGAGATGAATCGTGAAGACGCGTTTTGATATGAATTTTTTGTAAGGAGTATTGCAAGGTCGAAAAAAGGTCAAACCAGAAACAATAAAAATTTCAAAAACTTCATGTAAGGTATAAGAATAAACGAGTTGAATCTAAAGAACGGGATTTCAATCGCATTGTTTGTGTCCCTACCATCCATCTTCGAAAAACAGTATCAAAAATGGCGTCGTAATGTAGAAGACCCCCTTAAGGTGGATTCCGAACCACCGACGTTACTTCTGCAATCCTAAATAGTTTTTATCGTAATCTCTTGTCAACAGAAAACAACCATTGGCCGAGGCAGGTGAGGTTCAAACCTGGTACCTCCGGGATGGAAGATCGATTCGTTATCACTTACTCGACCGACTTGATGGTTACATCAACCTTGATTTTGTATACTTTGACGATGATGCTCGCAGCAACACTTTCAGCGTTAATCTTAAATACATGATGAGGATATTGAACAAATACATTTCTAATATTCTCGCATAGTATTGAATTTAATGAATCTACAACCTAAAACCCTCATAAAATTTATACTTTTTGTCGATGGGTAAATATTTGGAATTCACTTGATTCTAGGCATTCAAATTTCCAGTAAAGTTAACTGGGCTGCTCTAGTCTTTGCAAAATTTGCAATGATTTCTAAATACGTGTATGTACGAATGTCTTTGCAATATGACCTAGTTTACCTACAAGACGCGCACGTTAGACTTAGGCTTAAATATAGTTCCAAAATCTGAACATGGATTGGACGCACTGCGACGACTGCATTATACAATACAAGGTTCAACGTATAATACATGTTTTAGATTATTGATCCCCGATAAGTGAATTACTTTGTGCATGTATTCTTTAGAACACAGGCGTAACGTTGGCCGTTTACAGGTGTTTTATTGCCCGTTTCCCCGAATATTGCTCTGACGAAGCATATAGAGTTGGATCAATCGGTTGAGCGGCATAATCATCACGACATGGTTCTAGGGTTCGAGATTCGGTCTGCATGTTAGTTTTTAATAAGAAATTAACAAATCCTCTGCGTCCTTGGCTGTTGCTAGCAGGGATGCAAAACCAAGCTATTCAAGTTCCCTAATTCCCCTTTCCCTAACTCCCTTCCATGCACATACACACTTTTATGCTAACGCATCATAGGGTTCGTCTACGATGTCTACATCATAAAAAAATCTTTGTAGAGGAAAGTAGGATTTTCACGTCTTCTGCCAATTACCCTCCAGAAAATATTTGATTGTACCAGGAAATTTCGAGATTCCCTCTGAAAAAAATCTTGTTTTTTCCTCAAAAATTCAGTCAGTTTTTTACTTTATTTTTTAAAATTTTAATTAAAAAAACGGCTACGCTTAACTTAAACTACTCTAACGAGACCTTTTGTTTAAATTTCAACTTGATTCAATGAAAATTGATCGAGTTACACCACAACACAAAATAGTGTTAATCCTATTACCTGGACAAAGGTTAACAAATGATCATACAATTGCACGTGCCTAGTCAACCAGTTATAATTAAAAATATTTCTTAGGAAAGGATAAGAAAGGATCATAAATTTTCAGATGGCTGCAGGTACATGTGTAGGTTCACTTAAGTCCGCGTAACTTTTGTAAAATGTTATGACCGCATTTTAGACATGTTACTACACAAAAATGCTAAAAAATTGTTTTTGACCCTTAAGATGGACAATGCGAATGTGAAAATTTTCAGGACGAATTAGTTCCCATTACCCTTATCCATTTAACATTTGAACCATTTGGATTTATGACAAAAAAAAAACATTTTAAGAACCTTTAAGGATTTTGTATGGCGGTACATTATTGAAACCCTAAATGATTATTTGGATATTATCATTCTATATGTCGAGGATCATAGAATTTATATTAACATTAAATTATGGCAAGTAAAAACTTACATTATCTATATAGTAATCATAAAACATGTAAAAGTAGAAAATTTACGTAAAAACTTTAATACTGAATAATAATAAATATAAATAAAAATATAAACAGAGGGTGATCAGGCTGTGCAAATATTATATTCTGTCTGCTTTATTGATTGTAGTTGTTCCAACAAAGAAATAGGTGTCTTAATCACCAAATTAAACCCTAACTGTTCTATCTTGCTTTTATAGTTCACCTTCACGCCTCACGTTAGTGTTCTATTGTGATTTGTATAATGCGAAACAAGAAGTCGCTTGACGACAGCACAGTAATTAGAAAAAGATAAGTGTTTAAAACTTCTCGACGATCTCAGTTACTAATTGTTAGTTTTGCAATGATTCCCAAGAAATTGTGAGATTGTTTAGTTGCTTGTACCAGTTGATCAAATATTACTTTACCGGGTATTATACCTTCCATCTGTGCTAATAGCTTAATATGATTGTGTTAATTATGATGATGATGTATTTTACTCACGTGATGAGTTGTTCTAAATGGCGACTCATGCCATGTCTGCAATGTATTCTAATAGTAAGGTTTATTGGAAGCTTTCTATGGAATGCATTAGCAATATTCATTGCTATACCTTCCTTTGAACTTATTATAACATTTATTTTGATTTGCCATTTACCGTTCTGAGAATACTTAAATTAATTAAGTATTAAATTTTAAATGAATGCTTCAATTAACAGGTAATGCCGATGTGAGGGATAAACGTAAATAGCGTCAGCTTTACACGTTACCATCAGGACATCAAATTCAACAAAACAAATTGGTTTCGAATAGAAAGCATTCAAGGAATTCGCCTACTCTTTCCGAAACGCATCTCTGCAGCCTCCCATCTCCTTCTTAGGACATGTTGATGATTTCTGATCAATACAGAATGAGTTTATTGTATTGTATGGCTTTCTTGTTAAGTTAAAGGAAAGGCAGAAGTAAAGAATCCATCAAAAGCAGTTCTCGAGAAAGACAGTTTATATTTTTCCCAATTTTATAATATAAACTTGCGAGAGGACATCAAGAACACTATATTTTTAATATTACGCTAGTAACGCTGATATGGAAATATTTACGATTGCCGCTCTTACGCTTAATGTAATGTAGTGATAAGCTAACCCGACTATGTCACAAAATTAAGAGATAGTTTGCATACCTTACTGCCGTTGTAACTCAATACTATTTAGCAAATTTGAAAAGGAATGGTAAGGTTTGGTAATACTTCCATTCATATCGAGCGCAAAGTTTGGTCAGTGAAGCTTATTGGTGGGAAAGGTAGACGAAGTAGAAAAATCATTTACTGCTTCCAAACGGATTTCAAAGAAGCTTGAAGGAAGGTATGTGTGCATTAATTTAATCGAATTTGAAGTAAATACGTGACTCACAGTTTTCCTTTGTCATAACAGTTAGTTTCTTAAATTTCGTGTTCATGTCTGTATTGTTTCTCTAAGTGTAAAATATTATTGTAGCGCTGATTCCTAAAATCTTAAAAATTTAATTCCAGATAATGTAGCACAGGAAAACCCCGAACGAGACTTTCATTTTAGTTTCTGGGCATGTATTATTCTTCGCTTCCAGGTAATGTAGGAGAAAGTAACTTAAAAGCTCGAACATCTTCCTCCGGCAGACATGCAATGGCAAAGTAGAAATAAATTGTATAATGAAGCAGAATTGGTCGTCACCTTTCATGGAGAGCTTCTGGCATCTGCAGGCACGTGCCTAGGGGCTGCAGCTCGACGGGGGCCTCAGACCTCAATTGAGAGAACTTAATTTATTACTTATTAGTATAATATCCCTCGACTATAATATCTCAAGACAAAAGATAAGATAAGGTATATGGCTCCTGGCCTCTTTTACTTCTTAGGTATATGTGTCTCCTCGAAATAAAACTTTCAATGCTTTTTACAACTTTAGGAGCCTACGGATCTCATTCGGAAGAAATGTCTCAATCTTTTTAATTGCTGAAGACATTTTCCAGGTAGCTCGGAAGGGCGGGGGATTCCAAGTGACATAAGATCACTGATATAAATACAATGGAGATAGCCGGTAGCCAAATGCACGCGAAAACAACAGCAATGCATTAGTTTTGCAACTTAACAAACGTGAAAGCACCTCACAACAAGCAAGTTCCCCTTTGGCGGTTTATTTGAAATTAAATTAATTTTTTAAAACCCAAACCCATAATAATATTAATAAGTGTAAATACAATAATAAATGAATAAAAATAATAATAAATGAAAGAACAATAAAAACATCTAAAAGGGAAAATAATGAAGGGTAAATCCGCCGCCTTCTCGCATGTGCATCCGATTGGTAGTCCTGAAATACATCGCCAACTATTTGTGACGCCTTGTGTGATTTGTGATTAACAAGTTAGCTGAAGAGTCAAATAAGCTGATTTTTCGTTATCTCGGCAGGGTTCAAACCTGATTATCATATACCTAGAAATAACATAGTTAAGTCATTAGAACCTCTTCCGCTCACGCCCTGGCATCCTTATTTGATTTCCTTTACTCATAAAAAAACTCGAAGAGTTTTTCTTAATAAAATAACCTTTATTGCAGGAAGAATATCTGTAGCCTCATACATTTTCAAAGCCAAAAAGTTTAGAAATATGTGGGCAACGATGTTTACTATTAGAAACGTCCAGAAGACTCCAAGATTTTTGTTGGGAGCATGTTTACTGAGTAAATTCTCACAATTTTGTAATATTAAATCACCAAATTTGGTGCTAAATTGGTGGTTTTTTTTCTGTGACCTTAATTTTTTAATGTTGGAAAATAGAGCTAACGATTACATGCTAAGAAATATCCGTTTTTTTTATATTAAATCAAGTGAAAAGAAACACTCTAGCGATTGTATAAACAGAAATGCACATTTAAATCAACTTGTTATTTCACCTCACGTAAACAACAAGGTAGTGGACATGTTGGCAAAATCAGTCATTAGTCAAATTAGTTTCTGAATTATGCAGAGTTTTAGTAGTATTAAACGGACGTTATTTATTACTGAAACAAAATATTTAGATATTATTTAGCTATAACCATTTTTATAGTCCTATAATAGCAAATGTCTACAATTGCGTAAATGCCTACATATTTTTGTCAATTACGCAGGAGATTTTAAGTAGAATTATAGCCGAACATTGCTGTAACTAAAATATAATAGTAAAAGGTTAACTAAGCAAGTAATTAATGTATATAAAAAACATTTCACAATTAATCTAAAAAGGCGTTTTGTTTTCTTATTTTATTTTAATTAAAAAATTTAAAGTTCTTTCAAATTGTAAATTATTAGAAATCTTTATGTTTGTTATTGCTTTATAATTCACTCGGAAAAAAATTAATTAATTTTTGCAAAATCCTACCTTTTTTGTCAATAGTCATCTATTCTGATTCACCGAAATCCAGATGATCTAAAAAATTTTGAAATCAAAAGACAGTGACCGTTGTCATATCGGCTGCTCAATATTGCATCTGTTTCGAGCATGAGCATCAGTGGATAATAGTGGCTAGATTTCCAGAGCAGGTGATTGGATCCCTACCATGAATAAACCGTAACGCGTTTAAAATTCTTAACCTTCTTTATATTGATTACCAATAAAAAAAAGTATCTTGTTTTTTTTGGATTTAATTTGCTAGCTTATGTATACATAATCAATGAAAATTTGGCACATTTATGCTGAAAAATAAATTTTATTTTCTTCTTTTCAGATATGATTTTTTCATATGTCAAAGTTCTATTAATTAAAAATTAGATCAATTCTAAAAATATGCTTAGATAAACGGAACCATTTTTATGGTTTTCATTGAGCAAGAAGGAAAAATCATCTTTAAAATATTCATCACCGATATTATGACAGCTTTAAAATTCTTATCTAAACATATTCATAATTTAGAGAATAAATACTTTAAATTTAACAATTTTGAAAATAAATATTAGCCAAAAATAGTAAATTTTCTACATCACAGATCACATGAAATCAAATTAAAAAAATTTTAAATTTTTAAAATATCAAAATAAAATTTAATTAAAATCACACAGTAAGGGATTTGTGCG
Organism: Leptarthrus brevirostris; assembly: GCA_964036015.1. Classification (NCBI taxonomy): domain Eukaryota; kingdom Metazoa; phylum Arthropoda; class Insecta; order Diptera; family Asilidae; genus Leptarthrus; species Leptarthrus brevirostris. Next base: position 96,102,488 of record OZ038374.1, read on the forward strand.
CAAGACTTGTTAAAGAGGTTTGTATTTGAACGCATATGTTTTGTCCCTCTTTGTGCTATAACTTGTTTTTACTGAAATATGTTTTTAGAAATCCGACATTTTTTATAATTGATTTATATCTGTTTTATTTTTTCCTGCTGACGTGTTATTTATGGCACATATTAATACTTTAACTTTATGTATTTTTGTGCAGCTTTTTTTTTTAGCACTAGAAAATTGTTATGGTCAAGTAATTGTACATTTTTTGTAAGTTATTGGGAGGTTCTCGTTTGATATATGGCAACACGTTATTGTTTTATTTCTTTTTTTTCTTTTTTAACGTTACACTTTTCAACCGATAGGTACAAAGTTTCAAGGTCTTCGAGCTGCATATCTTTTTTTTTCTTATATTTTATATAAAAAACAGCTCTAAAATGATTAAAAAAATAAATTCACCTGAGCGCCCAGATATGTGCACATAAATTTCATTATTTTTGTATTTAGTTTTAATAATAAAATTATATTAGTATTTGTTTGTGTTTGCGTAATTTTTACATTTAATTCCAATTGATATTTTTCTTAACTACATAAATTTTATAGTATTTTTTTTTATTTTTTCTTTATTTTTTTGTTAAAAATTGAAATTGTTATTTTGTCTCAAAATTTATTTATTTTCATTTCTTTTGTACTTCAATGGTGAATCACTGAGTTGTTATGTAATTTTAATATGTAATTTTTAAATTTTTAAAATAGATTTTTACTTTTTTTTTGATATATTTTACACTTTACAATTTCTTTTAAGAATTTATACATTTTCATATAATGATATAATTTCTGTTTTTCTATGTATGATGTAAGAATACATATTAGGTGTATATATTTGATTTATTACACATATTTTGCGATAATTGAAACCTTTTATTGAAATTAAAATGTTTTCTTTTTAATAATTTGCGTAAAATTTATTAATTTCATAACTAGAATTATCTTATATTACAATTGATGTAATTGTAATTTTTATTCTTTTTACATATTTCGTAATTTTGGAATATTATTTTTTAGAGAAATTTTAAGTTAAAACTATAGTTTACAACTCAGCGAACAGGAAGAATGTTTAAAGGATTTTTGCATAACCATTTCACAATTGAGTGTTAAATAATTTTATTAATGGAACAAAATTCGATATTTTTGCGATGCGTATGAATAAATGCTTCAAGTATTTAATGTTACTTATTATATACAAAAACCGACTTTTAAATTCGAGTGTAATAGCACAGTGTTCCTTTAAAAAGATGTTAAATCAAGTAACCATACTAATGTAAGTATTTTTCTTTATGTTATGTGCGAGAAAAATAAGTAGATTAGTGTGATAATTTAACAAAAGGATGCTATATATATATACCGAATCTCTTTCTCAGCCTCATAAATTATAAATTTAGTAAGGTATATAATAAGAAGGTCGTCAAAAAATAGAGGGTTTTATGGCAGCTAAGACGCGTACTGGATGGCCTACTATAATAAATGGTGCATTACTTCCTTTTAATTATATCGATAATGCATGATTGGTACTGCAAAAAATAAATCTTATGCCTTATATGCCTTTCTTGCAAAGAGTAAAAGGTGTACAGGTGTACATAGTATCTGTATTACCGAATAGAAGAAAGTTATAAGAGGCAAGTATAAAATTGACGGTATCTTTTGAATTTTTTGTGAATTAGATGGTGGGAATTTGAATGTTGCAACTATATTATAAAAGTGTTCTGATATTCCTGGTAGGTATTATATTCTTCAGATTAACGGTCATAGTGTAGTGAACGAATAACAAATATTTTATAGCCTGCCGAAAGTCAGGGCCTAACTTGCTTTATTATTATATTACTAATCGCCTGATATCTCAATTTCTAGGTAAGTTAGAAAATAAAAAGACTATATTAGGCTTTGTTGATACTTTCCGTTCACGTATAAAAAAAATTAACAAATTCAATTTAATTTAATATATTTCAAACCCTTAGTTTAACTATCCAGAAACTAAACGTCTTCCATTTAAATTTGTTTCCAACCCACTTTAGGCTAAAAATATATTTTATTTGTGAAATGTAACGACTGCAAGCTGTTCTAAACAATCGATTAACAAAACCTATAACTTCATGTCCTGCCTGTCTAGATTGTCCTTTTATTTTTTTCTGATCACCATATTATTCACTCATAGCTTAAAATTGGGAAAATAATTACTAAAAACCCTTCATCTCATTTGAAAATAGTTACAGTGGACAAAAGTGTTTTTCCTAACAAATGTTAATAGCATTCGCATATGAACATATTGTTTCTGAAATCATACAAGATGATTAGTTTTTCACCTGGATAAGGGTGAAATCGAATATAATGGTAAAAGTGTAAACATTTCTACGCAAGAATACACTCGAAATTAGTGGAACTATTTAGTTATCCTAATTTCTACAACAAACCACTTAAAATATAACTGTTATGTGTTTTTGAAATCTAACAAGGATGAATTCAAACGTGATTTCTTTTAGGTTTAGATTTGAAAAAGAAGAAAACTTTATGTTTTGATTTACGATATTTACGGCTTCACTTACTGTAATATGATATTTTCTGCGCTAAACGGTTTCGATATATTTTAAACATTTTCAAACAAATTTAATAGAAAATGACTGCACACATTCCTTTTTTCACTTTGTAACTTTTATTCCAATGTGTGGTCTAAACAAAAATGTGTTGTGTATTTGTTTCTTGTTTAAACAATAAAATAACTTTTCTTTACGTGACGAATTATGAAAGTTGATTAAAAAAGAATAAAAATGTTAATTTATTTAGTTAATATTTTTATGAAAAAAATAGCAATAAGTAGATAATTATTGGAATTGAAAAGTTTTATATTTATTGCAGTGTGAGATTAGTACTAATATTGAGTATTTAAATTATATCAAGAAGTGAAAGAAAGAATGTATGATTTTACATCTTTAGTAATGCTACTTACTTGCTTGGCCGGTCTGGAAGCCTTTTCGTTAAACACAATATTACATGATCTATGAATTTGCCTCCAGTTTTTGTATTTTATCATTTTCATTTCATCCGAAAAATCTAAATGAATTCTTTTTTGATAATTGCAAAGTATTTTTAGCTTGTTGCAAAAATGTGACACAACAACACATCATCTAGTTGAATTTTAAATCTGTTATCGAAATGTTCAATGCTGTGAAAATATTATGCATAACATCCTTTAAACAATATCCAAAAATTATTTTAGCAACATAAACTGTGAAAATGTCACCACATCAAAAATATTGAGAAAAAATAATCGACAAAATAAAAAGTGGTTAAACTTAACTATAAATGCATACTGATACTTAAGTATTGTAGCTACATGTCGTTAAGAAAATTAAACTATTGTTTATAAGATAATGAAAAATTTTTTTTCATAATATTTTCTGTTTGACTTCTTTGAGAAACTAATTCTTAAATTATATACGTAGTAAGTCCTTCTTCTCTTGTACAAAATTCTGTCTTCATTAAAGAAACGAGAATAATTTGTTTTTTTTTAACTTAATCGTTTTACGTTCTAATTAAAAAACTAAAATTATTATTACTCAAAATTTCTAACTTAAAATAATATGTACAGAAAGATACACATTTAGTAATTTTTTGTATGAAATGAATAATAAGGGCTACTGCAGTAGAATAGCTACAAGAACACTATTAGTATTTCAAGAATATTAAAATATTTGTCAATGTTTTATAATTTAAGCTTAAAATAGCTAATGATTCAAAGTATATTGATAAATATTGAATTGGTGTTTTCACTTAAAAAATAATAAAGCGTAAAACAAACCATTTATTATTTAATATTAGTGTATTGCGACAAATGTACTAGAATTAGTTGTTTCTAATCCAGAAACATAAAACTTCTCAGAAATATACAGTGTTCATGAACTATCTACAAAAGTAAGCCTAGTTTCAACAAATAAAATAATATTTCACTAAGGTTTACTTAAAAAACATACATATACATACATACACATATATTGCACGTTCGCCAAATTATAGTTATTAAATATAGAAAATTCTAATAAAGTTAAACGTTCATTAAAGAATTGTTTTATTTCACCTCATCAGAATAGAGAACAAGAGAGAACTTAAGAAAGATATAAACAATCATGACTGTTGCAGTAAATTTACAAAAAAGTTAATAAGAAGACAAATTAGATCAAATCTTTTAAGATTTCTCTAAAAAATTGCATTCCATCTTAAATTCTATTGTATCCCCGGTGGTGGTTGTCCCAATTCAGTTGTGAAATCAAACAGATGCGGTCGTGGATGAGAAATTGGATGATGTGGACCAAGAACATTTTTAATAGCAGATGTCTTGAGGAGGCGTTTCAGCATTCCACTGGAACCGCGATGTTGAAGACTTTTATGTGTTGTTAAGGAGTTTTTCGTCCGATACCTTCGATGACAAAATTCACATACATACAAGGTATCTGACTGCTCATGTTTGTCTTGAAAATGCCGTTTCAATGAGTAGTAACATGAGAAGGTCCGTCGACAATATGGACATTCTTGTGGTTCATTAATTCCTCCACTTGTTGGCGGAGGCATTCTTAGTGGGTGATGATTGTTTGGCATATTGCCCGGTGTTGTTGATTGCTGACCACTATTTAACAATTGACCTGATGCCGACGATGTTGGTGATGTTATTGAGGAAGAGGATGAGGTAGAATTCGTCGATGATGATGATGGCGTAGCCGAAACAACAGCATTTTGGGGGCCTGCTGGCAAAAATCCAAAATAAAAGAAAAAAAACCAAACAAAAGTTTGTTTTTATATCTGTTTACAATTGCACTGTTTTTCTTATTTCTTAATAGTTAAGTAATTGTAGAGTTTTATTGCTTTATATTTTAAATGTTTTCGATTTTTGTTTTCACAGGAACTATGTAAAGAATTAAAAGCTTAATGCTTTCTATACTTTTTCTCACAATAAAAAAAAACAAACATTTGAAACATTAACGGTTCTGATAAAAAGCATGCGATTTATTGTTTCAATTTTGGAATTATTTGAAGGCATTTTGAAATATTTTGAATATTCTAGAATAGGCACATTAACTGGAGTGTTTAACAAAAAATACATTTCCAAAATTGAAATCGATTTGGAAGTTTTTTTTTTAAATATTTTAATCGCGTTTTTTTCTTTTTGAATTTGTATATATTTTCCAAGTTTTACTAACAAAAATGCACAAAAGCTTAAAGACCATCTACAAAATTTTATTGTATTACTTGAAAACGACAAAAACAATTCAATATTTTATATATAAACATTTTATTAGTAAAAATAAATAAAATAAAATTTGTTAATATTTTATAATTGATCTTCTAAATGTATCAAATTTTATTTTATTTATTTTTAAAATATTCTATTACTTTTTATTAGATACCACAAAGGCACAGTTAAAGTTACATATAAACGAAAAATCGAACACATATAAAAGCATTATGGAGACAAATAGTTAAAGCGAACATAAAACACAGTTAAAATATTACTAAATTTCATATTAATATTTAGAAAATGCTTTAAATTAATGGAAATGAAAGAAAATTAAAAAAATTCAATTTAAATTTACCTACCTAAGAAAGGAAAAGAGGTGCATTAAATGAAAAATTTTGTGTTACATTTAGACTAGAAAACAAAACAATGTTTTCATTTTGCTTGCATGCACTGTATTATAAGATTTTGAAACATTTCAGTTTTTTTTTTATTAATATTTGGAAATAAAAGCACCATTTGTATGAAATTTTTGATTGATGTTTTAAGAGCCATATTTAATTGAACAAAATTATGAATATGAAGACACAGTAATGAAAACATAGAAAAAGCTTTTCAGACAAGAACTAAATGTAATTATTTTTCTGGAGAAAAATGCATTCCTATTACACAGTATAGCAAAGTAAAAGCACACTAACAACGGCATTCATATAAAACGGAAATGACGGAGTACAAGTACATAGTATATAGCAACAAACTATTTAATGAAAAAAGTAACAAAAATATAATGAGAAAAGTAATTTATAAAATAACTACATCGTTAAGTAAAATATTTGTTGAAAGAAAACCAAAACAAATGAAATTTAAAATTAGATTTTTTTCTTTTAAAACAAAAATAAACGTTTTTTATTTAAGAAGAGTAAATCCGGTATTTATGTATGTATTTAATTTAAAAAAATGATTTTATATGCTTTAATCTTTTATACGTATTAAACAAAACATAAGATAGTTGTCGGAAGATGCATTTGTTTTGTACTTTTATTATCTAAGTTTGACTCCACTATGGAAGAGTTATTAATTTGTACGTTTTATAAAAAAAAGTAAATTTTTAAAATTTATAGTAGATATAAAATTATATAGTATAGCAGATATATAAAAATTTAAAATAAATATAGAAATGAGGATAGGCATGTAAAAGTGGTATAAAGTTATGAAAATTTATAAAAATATATATTTTATATATTTTTGTAAAACGGTAGGTATAAGTTTGCTGTTTTATTAATAATATTTTTTATGCATCGGTTTAAGAGTACAGTAATAGTATAATAAATAGTTTTAATAGGTATAGAGCGATAGATTTATTATTTCATTATAATATTATAAAAAATAGATTTTTGTTTTCTTTAGGCATTTTTAGAAATTTACATTGTTTAATAGACGATAGAAGTAATATCTACTAGAGCTAGTAATACTTTTAATCTTCAGGTTTGTCATGCTTTTATGCTAATTTAAAAAAATAATATTGTCATAATTTTGCACTGATTATATTTGATGTTTATGACGTTAAATAAAAAGTCTTACTAAAAATTTATCGAAACTATCAAATGTTATCAGCAGCTTCATCAATTTGTAAAGAAGGCACATTTATATACTAAATATGTACAAGTTTCTCAATCACATAACAAACCCCAAGAAAATTCTTTTCTACAATAGAAATATTTACGAGTTAAAAACAGTTTTCTAAGAAGTAAAATTTGTTTTTACTACGAAAGATACTTCAAGAGATAAAAAACAAATTATAAAATAAAAAAGTCATAGTAAATTTAATTTTAATTCTCATGTAAGTAGATATAGCAAATTAGCATTTAATATCAAAACAATTTTCTACAACAATTTCTAAAAATTTTAATAAGGAGAAAGATGTTTAATACTTTGTGTTTGCCAGCAGCAGTAAGTACTATAAGAGACTGTGATAAGTAATAATAGTAGTAGTAGCGAGAATAGAGAATTTTTATGCAATTATAGGTAGGTAGGTAGGTAGGTAAATTTCAATGAAAAAGTATACACAACTCTGTAATTAAAAAAAAATTAATGACATTTACTGATATTGGTAAATTCATATCTCTATATATAATTTAATTTTCTTTCTTCCTTAAACTTAAAAATGTTATTAAGTCAAGAGATAGAGGAGGAGCGCAATAAAAAAAGAACTTGTATACAAAATACATCTTGCTGATGAATTATCAGTTTCAACAAGATTTTGTTTTTATATGGATTTCTTTGATTGTAGAAAGACAGACAAAGACAGAGGAGAAGATATATTAGAGAGAGTTTGATTGAGATTTTGTTCAAATTCTAACCTTGGCGAACGTTTAAAAAATTCATCTCATAGAGGTTACATGATGCTGCAGAAGTTGATAAAGTTGTTGGTGGTGTAGTTGAAGTCGTTCTAGCTGTTGATAATCTTCCATATATACTTGATGTAGTCGCAGCTGCTGTTATATAACTATCGATTTCTATTCTATTATACAGATATTGTTGGTATTGCTGAATTTGTTGATTGTATTCATAATTTAATTGCTGTTGATTACAAAGCTTCAACATATATCCCTAAAAGAATTTCATATCTTTCATATCCAGTTCACCAGGCCTGGATTTGTGATATGTGTAGATATGTGTCATCAACGAATTTCTAGAACAGTAGACCCTTTCACATATGATGCAACGATATTCTTCTTGCCGCTCAGCATGCTTATCTGCGATATGTCTCTTCAATGAAGCTTTCGAGCATAGTACCTTACCGCAGAGCTGGCATGAAAACAGTTTCTTAGGTGAACAGCCTGGAATAAGATAGGGGTAACCAAAAAAAGGATCCATATACCGAACATAATTATTTTGTTTATATTTTGATTTTTTGTTTTGTTTTTTGTTATTATTTGTTTCTTTAGGATTTCATTACGTAATAATTTGGTATAGCACAATAATGCATCCAAAAATAATTTGTTTTTCTTATATATACTATTTCTAATAAATGCTTCTTTCCGACTACTAAAATATTAACTAAAACTAAATAATTACATTAAGGGATAGTTGAGGCAGACAGATATAGTGGTATATGCTTCTGGAGTTACAATTTACAAACAGTAGCTGATTCCTCATATCGTTACCAATTTCTTCCGAAAAGAACTTGGAATATAAGCATAAGCTTAAAAGAGAAATTTTTGCTTTGCTAGCTCACATAACAAAAAAAAATATATAATGTGAAAAATTACAATAAAACAATTTCTTTTAGTAACATATTTCTACTAATAACCATAAGTTAGTTGCATAACTACAAAATTGGAAATATCAATAAAAATAATAGCCGAGTGTGCACGCAAAAATTTTTTTTTACTATTCTTCATAATGAATTTATCATTTTCAAAACTTTTGCTTAATATTATTGTTTCCAGTCAGGCCCCCAACGCTTTTTATTTATCTAATTTGGATCATCGACTCATTTTATGCAATCATATGTAAATTATAGGCAAATTTCTGAACGTAATATATTTGTGAGATGGGATAACAGGATTGTAAAAAAAATAAATAATAATATAAAAATTCCCAAAAAAAATAAAGTTCATTAAAAATTTATAAATAAAATTATATTTAGAACTGATTTTAAATAAAACACTGTATTTTTTAAATATATGCAAAAATAATATATTTGATAGAACTATTATCATTTTTTTTTTATAATTTTTTTATATGATTTTATTTAATAATTAAAATTAATAAATTTTGATTTTAGTTCCTGACGATTTTTCCTTAAGAAAAAACAAATAAATATTCTAATTAAAATAGATTTGCTCGAAAATTATGTTCTTTTTTTATATTTAAATTGTGTTCATTGAAATAATTTACTGTTTCTGAATATAAGTATAATGAAATACTATTATTTTTTTATATTATACTTTTACACAACATTGATTTTTAAGGATATTTTGAGGTGACTTGAGAGTAATATTTTTTCTATTGTGGTATGTTTTTTGAGATTTTGTTTAATTGCTGTTTTGTGCATAAGGTAACACATATGTGCATTAGCATTTCTCATTAATTAATCTTAGGAATATTTTACGTTAATAAGTTCAAAGAGACAATCTGACTTTTATTATTTAATTGGCAAAACCGCATTACAACCATTATTGAAATCAACATAATGATTTGTAAATGATTCAAACTATATGTATTTAATTTTTAACTAGCAAACATATAAACTTTATACACAGTTATGAAATTGATCGCTTATGGACACTTCCAATCAATATGCATGCATGATGGCAGAATAAGAATTAATTGAAGTGAGTTTTTTTTTTTGGTAATACTATACGTAGAGAAAAAAAGAATTATGTGCATCGATTGGTTAAATTTTGTATTGCCCATTCAAAAGTATTGCTTACTTTGTGTGCAATAGCACACTTTTATGGGCAAATTTGTAGAAAATTTCCCCAACGTAATAACTATGCCAATGTTTGTAATTCACTCTAATTGTACCTATGTTTGTAGTTATAGCGGAATTAGTTTTAAAATTCTTCTAAAATTAATTTCTCTTAATTTAATTAAGTCGCATTAAGTTGATTTTGCTGTCTTTCACGATCCAAACGAACCTTTGAGCCTTTCTAACAAGAGATTTTTTATGTTTACACTTTCTTTCCTTTTTTTCTTAAAGTTTTTAGTATACTACAATAACTCTTTCGTGCAGCAGTTTTTTATGTGATAGTTACAGATTTGACGTTTAGAATTTAATGTCAAATGTAAATTAAGTAACAAAAAAATAAGATATTATGGACAAGGGAGCGTACTGTGTTGTATACACAATTAAAATGTTTAAACTGTTCACTTGACAAATGCGAGTACTGTAGCTGTAATATCCGCGAAATGTGCCACCCTCAAAGTAAACTTATTTTTCAAAATAAGGATACCTTTACATTGGGGATTTTTAAGAGTGTGGCAACAGCCCTAAATAATCTTAACGTTTTTAATGCATGAAGAAACTATATGTTATAATTTATCGAAACCGGATTTCGATCAATAGAAGAGTGAAACGATAACCACCCCAGCCTCGGCCTGTCTATGAGCTCATAATTTGCAATTTCAATAAATTAAGAACTCACTCCTTCTCTAGGCTGTTGTCTAGCTCGCAGCAATGCAAAAACAAGAATTTCAATTTACCTCATTTCCCTTATCCTAATTCCCTTCCCGCTTAGCCATGCTAACGCATCATCGGATTCCTTCCTGGACTTTGGCTACATAATATAAAAAAAATCCTCGAGTTAAATTTTAGGAAATATGATGTACCGCTGTTAAGGGTAGTCAAGGGTTGTAAATCCAATGCCCTCAAAAATAAATTTACCCAAAGTGTATTAGAGGATGACGATAATAGGTTGAGAGAGTGAAATAACATTGAGATGTGGATGCGTTTAAATGACATGATTTACTCGGTCCCAAGGGAAGATGTAGAAATTCCAATGCTTAAGGCTACAAATATGTGTACTAGATTGATTTCTGAATAGCATGAGAAAGTTAGAGTGAAGCTTTTAAATGGATTAAAAGCAAAAAATAGAAGATCATCAATAAAAATATTAGTGAAGGAACTGAACCCTCATGTACATCGGCATTTATTGCGTCCGAACAGATGTAACTTTGTTTGTTATTACACGAAGTGAACGGTCAAATAAAAAGCTCTCAATCCATTTCAAAAGGCCAGGGGCAACCAAAAATTAGATAAGACCGCATGAACATAAAATTGAAATTATAGCAATTTTTTCATTTCTTGGACACGTTAATATTTTTACTAAATTAATATAGTCGCTTCTTAAAATATATTTTCAATGCATTCGCGGGCAAACGGGCTAAACCATAAAGATGAATCGAAGAAATTTTGAGTTTAAATATTGCTAATTAGCATTTTTGGGAAAATTTTTTTTTAATCTGTTTACTTCGTTCAATTGTAGCATATACATATGCTTTCATCCTAAAAAATTTAGTTCTACTTTACTGCATCAACTGGTGATACAAATTTAACTCCATTTTTGCTGTGGTTGCTCCGGTTTTCAAGAAAGTGTCTAATTACAAATCGGCAACAATTCTTTAGCAAACCGATTAAAGTTTACAAGCTTAGCATTAGCAGTTACACACATTCCACTTATATGAAATATTTATATCATACTTTTCCAGCATTCATAGTATAGTATGTGATGCTAATAGAAATGTACAAAACTCGTTCTTCATTAAATGTGGTAAAAAATGTCCGGATTATTTACTGTAATCATAGATTTTCGATGGAGTTAAAGAATAAGTAGGTTTGGACATTTCGAATTGTTTATTAGATTAATTGATTTTTCATTTTGAGGATAGAAGATTTTAGTAGCTGCGCCAATTATTAAAGGTCTTCTATAAATAAAAGCGAATTAGGCAAATTTATTTTGTGCATTTCATGCAGACTTTAAAATTCATTTATCACTTATTCACCGTCGTTTATGCATATTTGATTGCTTCTGTTAAATTTTATTTTATTTTGATAGTTTGCCAAAAATTAAAATAATCTAATAATTTTTTTTTTGATTGCCGCCTATATTGAAAGGTTGTCCTTGCTAACTTACCATCGCACAAAACAACAAAAACACAAAGATCTCTCGTACAATTCAGAAATATGTGAACCAAATTGACTACACCATTATAATTTTTTATTTATGAAATAGTAAACGTTAGAAAATCTTACCAATTAAATTTCCTTTTGTTTTTTAGTAATTACTGCTAATATGTTACTTTTCCCTATATGATTTGCTGTTTCAACAATATCATATGTCAAATAAAACATTTACAAACAAGAGAGTAAATAAAACAGAAACAAACATTAAAGGATATAATAGTTATATTTACGGATAATAATGTATAAAAGTGTGAGAAATAAAGAAACTTAATCCAAAGACTATATAGTAATAAAAATTACAAATGAAATAATATTCTATACTTTATATATCTGTATGAAACATTACTATATTAAACAGAATAACTTATAACAATAACATGTTTTCCCTCAATTGAAATCCTTTCTTCAAATTCTTACAAACTTAAAGAACATAAAAACAGTAGAACCTTAACATTAAATAATATTTAAACTATCTTGTTTAATAGAATATATTATATTTTCATTAAAGTGTAGTAAAAATAAAAATAAAAAAAAATTATTCAAGCCAATAATGGTGTATAAAATTATTTTCTTTAAATCATTAATAAATAAAATTTGTTTGAAAAATCAAAAAATATATATTAATTGTAAAAATTATTTAAAAAAAAGAAATATAATTTAATTACGTATTAATAAATAGTTCGTTATTTTTTAATAATTTGTAGAAAAATTTGGTATCAAATTGTTTTTAATTTTAATTCAGACTTTTTTGAGGCCAATTGTTCACATAAGTGTAAAAATAATTTAAAAAAAATATTAATACATTCACGTAATATTGTTTTCATTCTCAAACCACAATGTTTATGTGTATCTAAACTACGTGGTTTTATTTCAATTCTTGAAAAAACTTAAAAACTCTTCTTTTTGACCTAACGTCACACTTTTACTCTTTCTCTTTTCAATATTAAAAAAATTTTGATTCGCTCTAAACATTTTCAAATAATGTTTTTTCTCATATTTTTATATATTATATTAAAAATGTTCCATTTTTCTTTTTTAATTTAAAAAATTCAGTCTTAAGACAATCACAAATTGTTTAACAAAACTTACAATAAAAAAGAAGGCGGAAAACATTTTTAAAAATTTTTATTTAACGAAATAATTAAAATAATGAAATAGCGCCAATTTTTTATATAGTCATGATCACATTTTTTGGGTATTACTGAAATTTTAATTTTTAATTCCTTTTTTTTTGTTCTAAATCTATCAGTCCTTTCGAAGTATGTAAAATTTTAGTTCCTAAAAAAATGGAAAAGTAAAGTCTGCCGATATTCAAAATAATTTCGTTGATTATTTTTATATTTAATATAGGCACAGGTTATTTGAAATAAAATGTAGTAAACATGTGGTAAGGGACTATGTATAAACTAGGTCACGCTCTGATATGGCGAGGAGGTGGTGTGGCTGCAAACTACTTTTACGTATCAAAGAATTCGAAGATATTAACTGTTATAAAAGGTTAGTTTGTTATGCATGGATCTTTAGTTTTTTGCTAACTATGTCCGAAAAGTTTTTTTTCAAGAAGTCCTTAGTACCACTGATCCTTTTTCGGCTTACTCTTCGTGTAATATTTTTAACAATTACTGCTTTTGTCGGTGAAAAAATCATGTCACTTTAAATTGATTTTAATGCATTTGTAAGCAAGTCTAAATGTTAAGGAATTTACCACTATGGAGCTTCTAGAAGTGAGCATGTAGAAATATCTAGAATGTTTAAAAAAGTATAGTCGCTGCTATCGCGCAACAAAGTAAACGATCTGAAATGGAATATTGAGCAACCGTCTCAGTTATCTCAGTCCAGAATGCTAATTTGTACAGCATTTTTTATAGCGAACTTTTTGAACCCGAAATTTAAAACAGTCCTTGCATTCAATTGAAAATCTTATGAGACAATTTGACTGTAATATATCAATGCTTTTAAAAGTAACAGAACCGCGCGCATTAATGATAAAAGTAAATCGTGCAAGTTCAGTTAGCTACGCCCCAATTTAAAAATGCAAAGAATTAACGTGTTTGTTCGGTGCATAATACTTTTTTACTTTCATAAAGACAAGATTGCGATGCAAAACGTTAACTTAAAGAATGCTTTAAGTGAACGCGCGCAGCAGAAGTTTTTTGCCAAATTTCATTTACAAGAAAGAGATATTAAAGAATTTCCTTGCTCTGGTCGTTCAGTTACCACAGATGTTGACGATATAAAGGATTTGTTTTAATGTCGAAACTTATTGTTAAGACGACTGTTCGGTTTATTAGAACAATAATAAAAGTACGTCTTTTTTTGTGGATACTATGAACAAATAATAGTGACGAGTATAGTTTTTTTTTCGGATTTTGAAAATGGCGCGCTTTGTAGAGTGAAAACGTCTGGAGTGCGGTCAGCATGGCTCCTAAAATTGTTTTCCTAACCCCCTCCCACCTCGTAGATCCGCAACTGGTTGTTCAATATATTAATTATCTTAAAAACTTTCGCTGCCTCTGATTTTCTCTTTTTTTAACAGAAAGCTAACGTAAGTTACCTTAAAAGTCAGCATTTAAATTCAAAAATTGACACTAAACGTGAAGATTAAAAAGTCAATTTTAAAATAACAGCAACAAGTAAAGATGTTGAATTAAGATTCAGAGGTTTTAATCTTAATGCTGGATATTAGGCTGAGATGTACTACAGAAAATTAAAAGAAATTGAAATATTTAACTACTTAGAAAACATGCCAGTTATGAAGATGAAAAACAATTGCTATTAAATATAAAAATAATCAACCGAATACTCATCATTCTAATTTAATGAAACATCTCGCAGACGACTAAGTTGTAAATTTGTTCAAAATATTTGAATATTCGTAAACACGTGACCATATAATAAAATAATTTTGATAAAGAACAAAATACTATCTTTATAGTACATTAGTGTACTGTATACCATAACTTAACTGAAAATGCAGTCACCATTATGAAAAATAACTTTAAGAACAGATTTTTTTGACAAATAAACTAAATTGTAGTATTCAATTCCTGATACACCATGTCATTCGATAAATTGAATATATTTTCAAATTTAATTTTCTTTGTATTTCTTAATTTTTTCAAGTTTTTCTTACTTATTATATTATATGTACACAGTTAATTATGAAGTACACAATAAACTCCGAATAGTACGTGTTAAATATTTTTTCAAATGTACATAATTTTTGTTTTCTTTTTAAATAAAATTTTTTATAGATATTTGCTACATGAAATCATATGTTTTATAAAATAAAAAAATAAATAAAAAATTTAATATTTTTTTATTACTACAAACAAAAGACCAATATTGATTGTCAACAAAAATTGCACATTTTTTACTATTTTAACTAAATCAACGGATTATTTCTTAAATAAATATATTTTTTTTTGTAAAAATTATTTGCTATTTTGTTTAAAAACGAACAATTATAGTTTGATAAAAATGTTTAAGGGAGAGATCAACAAATGTGTCGTGCGGTTATGAAAACAAATTAGACATTATAGGGAATAATTGCTGATATGTAAGTAGCAAAGGAGATGAATGATTTATTAATGTGAAACGTGTTGTCATAATGAAAAAATGTAATGTAAAATAAGTCTTTGTTTTTCAGTCATTTAATACTTTTCTTTACTTTTACTTTTTTCTTAGGAAGTAATGTTAGTAAGAAATTGGTTGTATTTCATTTTTCGACAATGGTTGGTTTAAAATTTCGTAGATCACGTAATTGTGTATGCAAATTGTTGCGCTATTAAAATTATAGTGTATTTATAAGTCGCTTGGCCCATAAAATCTTTAAAAATGTATTCGTACTACTTGAATAACTAGTGGCTTTGTATAATCCGTAAACAAATATTGTGGAAAGCGGTAACTTTACCTACTTGATTGGCGGTGAAAACCATGTCTATGAGCACTTCATTTGATATACCGGTATTTATCTGAAATTCTACTATAGACAGACGTACAGTACTGTTCATAGAAATCTGCTCAGAGAAAAGATCTTCTATCTTTGCATAACACAGGCCGACAAAATTCGAACAAATTTCAGAACCAGAAACCAGAGTATAGTTTTCCGAAGGTTTTCGGTGCGCTGAACAAGAATCTGGCCTCAGAATTGCTTCATCACGTCAGGTTTTCGAGATATCCTAAGGGGTGAGATGCAGTTAGATTTTTCAAAAAATCAATTTTTTTTTGCATTTTCTTGAAGTATGATGTTTCGAAAATATTCTCAGAAAATTGCAAGTCATAAAAAAAAGTTTAACTTCATCCATCGAGCTCGAAATTTAACGAAAATATAATACCGTGCCTACATCGAAAAACTTTAAATGCATTTTTCTCGAAACTATGTTTTTCAAGTCGGTGACCACTATAATTCAAAAACCACTTCATGGATTTTGATGAGATTTTTACAGCTTATTAATAGCATTAAAAACTAGTCTTTGACCGAAGGATTTTCATTTTTGTTCAAAATTTCGATTTATTTAACAATAAACTAATGCTTTTTGGTCGTAAATCCGGGAGTAAACTGTCAAAAGCCGCCATTTTGTTAATTTTCAAAAAAAAAGAAGCTTCGATTAAAGACTAGATTTATTATTAAACTAATGATGTTTTTTTGTTTCATTGATTTTAGATGATTCAGTGAGATGTTCTGATGGTCACCGCGAAGCACTACTTGCGGAAGGGGGTCCAACAAAGATGGCGATATTTTTATAAATAATAAATTTTTTTTTTTAATTTTGTGGAAGTCAAGTTGAAAAATGACATAAAAACTGTGTATTTAGTTTTATAAAATAAAGTTAATTATTATGAAAAAAAATTATTAAAAATATTCCTTTTTTCACGCATCTGACTGCATCTCACCCCCTAAGCTAAAAGTGCGAAAATCGTGGTTTTTGCTTGTATTTGAGGTTATGTAGCATAACGATTTTAACGATATCCAATATTGAAGTTTGGAATAAACCGACATCAGATTCTTTGCAAGGTGTACAAACTGTACAAGGTGTGAAACTGAAGGTGTACAATTCATGAGTATTCCAAACTTCAATATTCGATATCTCAAAGAAAAAAAATTTCTTGATTTGATGATTTTTGAGCATACTAAAGCGCATTTGAAAGGACAAGGCTTGTACTTTAAGATGCTGGCAGTAATTTTACAATAAAAGTTAAAATCGTTATGCTACATAACCGCAAATATAGGCAAAAACCACGATTTTCGCACATTTATCAGATTTGGCGTGATGGAGCAATTCTGAGGCCAGATTCTTGTTCAGCGCACCGAAAACCTTCGAAAAAGTATACTCTGGTTTCTGGTTCTGGAATCTTGTCGGCCTGTGTAATCAATTATTGTTTGTTGAGCACATTAATTGAAGTGTTTTTAAATGAAAACAATAATTTTTTCTTATCTTTACATTATTTCACGTTCTTGCTATATTCAATCCTTTACAGCAAATATCCCAGTATAAATCTTCAGAGAACACTATTTTCAGAACTGAGTAGATTTTTATGACAACAGCGTATACGAAATTTTCCTTGTATTATTAGAAAGAATTTGTCGGATGCATTATAAAAATAATTTAAATACAGGGAAGGGGATGATGATGTAGTACTAGTCTTTACGCTGATAAGTTAAAAAACAAAACTTTAAATTTTTGGCATGTTAAATAATCGAGGTAACTACCAACTATGTCAGCGCCATATCAGCAATCCTAACAAAAAATGATCAGAACTATTAGCATATGCCTATCGAAACTATGTATGTATATCCCGACAGAAGTTAAGCGGTAAAGCAGACTTAAGGTAAAAAAGTATTACTTTTCTCTTGCAGGATATAATATTGGTTGTAGAATTCTTAATCCAAACTCATCTGCCCAAGTTTATAAATTCAGATATGATTAGCTATGCAATCAATTTACAGATTATAATTTCACATAAAATTTAAAGGTATTGTACTTTACTGCTTCTACTATTAGTTTTTTGTATCCAATATGATAAATATTCCATCAAAAGAACTTGTTGAATTAAAATATACTTATGACCATAAGGTTGTTTTTATTCCAATTCAATTTAAAGATTAAAGAAAGTTCTGTTGATTAAAATACAGCGCGATTGTATTTGGTTCCAAAATTTTAACTGAATTTTGAACATTTTTAACGAATCAAGTCTTGTCTCCAAATTATTTAAAGAAACCAAAACAAACTTCAAAGCGAATTTTTTGCATACACAGTTACTCATCTTTGTTCTAAACTGGTTCGTCTTTTACTTTCTGAGCTTAATTAAACCCACATGTTTGAATGATTGGATTTTACGTATATTAATACTATTAAATCGGAAATATCCTTTTCCGAGATCTTTATCATGTAAAGGTTTGCATGAATGGAACGACACATTTGTTTAAATAAAAATAAAAAATCAGTCTAAACAATAAAGATTAAAGTTGTCTTAAAATATTTTGCCTAACAGTTGTATGTATTTCTTTTAAAAATCACAGAAAATTGCATCTTATTTTGCATAATTTTTTTTAAAGGGTTATATGATTAAAGAAATGCAATTATGCATACGTAATCCAAATTTAAATAGTAGCAGCGCAGTTACAAGGTGCCAGAATGCACACATGCACGATTCATACAAGCATCAACATATACACTGTCATTCATAAAATTTCAGGTAAATCAACAGATATGAAAAAAAAATTTAATGACCACAGGGGGAGGAGGGTCTTTTAGGTATGATGAGGTGAATATTTACATTCTCTTGTATTGTGTGATATATACAAAGGATATGGATATTTTTACAAAGAGGATGTTAGCAGAATATGAATGTGACACATAAATGGGGAATGAAGGTTGGGGCGTAGTAATTCATTTAGTGACACCCTGTGTTAATTTGTGAGAGGATGATTTTGCTTGCAATCAAGAAAATTTTACTGATTTGCTGTTGATTTATAAAAAATCCATACATGGTTTAACGACAGTTGGGGATTGTTGCTGATGTGGAGACATTATGTCGCCTCTACTGCTACTGCTACCATTATTATTTAAGGGTAATGGATGGTGTAAGCTGTTATGATGGGGGTGCATGTATGAATGGTGATTTTTCTGACGGCGATGATAAATACTTTTGTGATTATTCAAACTGTTAAGTGTTCGAAAAACTTTGTGACATAAATTACAAACAGCGTTGTTTAGCGGTTGAAGATGTTGTTGCTCCTTGTGACGCTTTAAGGTAAGTTTTGTGCTCAACAGTTTTCCACACACATCACATCGATGGCAGGCTGTTAGCGGTAGGGGTAGTACTAGACGGCCACTGGACGTCGCTGAATGTGTAGCTATTGACGTTGGAGACATTGCTCTATTTTGGCCATGAAGTGAAGTATCAAGTGAAGCACTGTGATGTTGAAGATGGTGATGCGACTGCTGTTGTTGTAAAGCGTGCTGGTGGTGGTGACTATGTTGTTGATGCTGATGATGACTACTACTACTACTATTTCCACCAGGCACAATCACGCCACCCAATAAGTTGTTGCCACCTACTAGATATGGGAGAAAGAAAAGAGACAATAGTGACTTCAGTTGTTAATTTTTGATTTTACGTTTATGGCTTTCAGGCATTTATACTTCTTTAGTGAAAATAACTCAAATCAATAAAAAAACATTATCACATATAAAAACATTAAAACTTGTTTCGCCCAGGTAAACATGTCAAAATTAATTTTGATTAAAAGTAAACAATAATTTTTTACTTTTCGTAATTTTTTGAATTTTGCAATCATTATAACATCCGAAATTGGTTTTTTTTTCATTGCACTGTTCAAGTTGACATTAATTTCGGTAAAATAAATTAAAAAGTAAAGATAATATGAGTTTTAGCAAATAAATACAAATCCAACAGGTTCACCAATTGAAACCAATTGGTTACTTGGTTAAGAAAACCATAATTTTGTACTTTATATTAAAAATCAATTAAGAAAACTTGTCCACCTGGGAATTTTTTTTAACTAGATTTAAGGCCTGATTTTTTTTATATCAAACTTTTGTCACTAGTGTCTCTCTCAATACCCAATACTGCCCAATTTTTGTTGTTCATTATTTCTTTTAAATTATTTTTGATTGGACATTTAAAAAAATTTTTATTGTTCATGTAATAAATAGCTAAGCATTTGGAAACAGCGAGAAAAATTAAATTTTGTGTCGCTGTTTCTTGTTTGTATTCTTATATGTTGTGTACAAAAATACTTTTAAGTATAAAATTAGGCTCTCTCAACAGGATGCCAATTGGTTCCAACGAACTAGTCGGATTTATTGTGCACTTTATTACTTATTATTGTAAAACAAACGAAAAAATATTTTCATTAAAAATATCTATAGATTTTAGAAGACATTAATTAACAATAAAACTTAAAACAAATTATTCTAAATATTAATAATAATAATTTTTTTTTTGCTATATATCTAAAGGTATATATTAAGCTTTTTCAATATATATTATATAAAAACGCTTTAAAGCTCTGAAAGTACTTTATAGATGAGCTTTTTCTAAGCCATTTTATTTTCTCATACATTAATTGGTAATCCGGCACCTTTTGATTATTAATTTATTGCTAAGAATTTCTTTTAAACGCGAAATTATTAATTGTTATGTTTTTATACACAGTTTTATTTTACAATTTACGTTATATTTTTGCTAACTAGAAGTATTCTTAAATAGCATGTAATTTTTGAAATTTATTTACAAATTTTTTAACATACGTTGTACGATTCTTCACAAAAAATTTTTTGAGATTGGATTTTTATAATATAGGAAATTATATTAAAAGAAATAAACATAAACCATCTAATTTATATGCGTACTCGGCAGTGATGATACAAATAGAATTTAAAGCCATATTATTGCTTTTAAAACTGAATAAGAAAGTCAGAAAAGGCTATAAATAAAGAGAACTTATTGAACTAATAACTAATATTCGCAGCTGCAGGATAATGCTCTTTTCATAATACAAATTTCAAGTCGTCGGAAAAAACTTTATATTTCATTATTCGATTTTTTGATTTTTCGTTTTAACATGTATCTATTTTCCTGTACTTGCGTTGTTAAAAGAAACTCTTGATACTTTTTAGCTTGGAAGTTTTTATTACTTTATCACTTAACTGGGCCAATCATGTTTGATTTCCTGCATTTATTATGCTTATTCTTGTCACTCACGCAGTATAACCATATCGTAGAGAGTATCAAGTAATCATTAAAGAGATAAAATCAATTTTAAAATTTTTATATACAACGAAATTCAGCAGACATTAAGGATTAATAAGTGAGCTGTGGAGGCGACAATAAATATTTCAGCTCAGAAGATAGTAGATGGTTCGATATTTACAAAAATGTGCTGCATACTGCTTGCACAAATGTATGTTCAACTATGTTGAGAAGAAAAACTTTAGAGTAAATAATATGAATTAGTTAGCATATTCTTTCTATACCAAATGTAATGTGACATAAGTATAAAAATATTCGTTAAGAATTAGAACTTAAAGGCTTCATAACAACATAGCTGAAAATAATTGAATTCAAAGTGTTACAACATTCTACATTCTAAAAAGGAAATAGAAGAGTGGAAGCTGATGTAAGGGTTCTGTCACATTGTAGTATATTTAATAATTTCTACATTTCTATTTCTAACCAAAATTCTCAGAGATCTGCTGCAATCAATGAAACTGTGCAAGTCGGTAGAAATCAAATGAACACATAATTGCAAATTACCAAAAAAATGCTACCCAAGGTTAAGCCGCGTAGTTGACGATATATCCTACTTACTAAATACAGAATGGAGTCACTAACATTGTATTAAATATTGCTCTTCTTTTACTGTTTTCATTATTTTACCAGTGCAATGAGTTACTGGTTGCTGTCTGTCGATTATAGTGTACAGTACGCAGACTCAAAAACAGAAGGATTAAGCCAGTCGAGTGTACAAGAGATAAATAGAATAAATGATGATATAAGAACTTATATAAGTTATCTGTACTTAGAATTTGTTTGTATGACATAAGCCTCAGTCTGACATAATCAATATAAAAGTCGATATGGAATACCCTAAGGAAATGATATCTATATTCAGAAGAACAACAAGAAACAAGAAATATCGTGCTACGTAATGAAAAATACAGTGAATCCTAATTAATTACACAAGGCTGTAAGAAACTCATATCTTCAATTTCAATGTTATCTCTGTTTTCCTATATGAAACGGGTCGCGATTTTGGCAAACTGAGTGCTTTCAAGAGACTGGTTGATACACAATAACTTATAAATTTTATAAATGATTTATTTTTATTTATTTATTATTTTATTTTTGAAACAGTTAAATCGAAATGGTCAAACGTGTTACGCTTGAAGTGTCAAATCCGAACGCCCCTTCTTGAACAGGCGACTGGGGTTTAGTACTGGCATATACATCAATATAGTGACTTTTCGTCTGTTTTATATGGTCATAATTTTACATGCAGCAGAAAGGAACTTTTTACAACATGAAATATTTATATTGATTTTATTATCAAGAAAAATTCTTAATATCCATGAAATTAGTTCGATTCGAGACAACGATTATAAGTGGACCGACAATTTAAGGCGAATTCCGAACCACCGACATTGCAACACAGTCCCAACGACCTTTATATCGTAATCTGTTGTCAGAAGAAAACAACCATTGGTAGCCGCTGGTGCGGTTCGAACCTGGGACCTCCGGGATGGAAGGTCGACACATTATCACTTACTCAACCGCCGAATTTCTTTGAACAAATGCTTAAGAATAATTTTCAAGACCTTTTGGCCTAATAGAGTTAGTTAGTGTGGCGAGACAGGCGTTTTCAGACAACTGGTTGTTTTATAGTTCCTGACCAGGTCGCTGAGAAGTTCCGAGGAACGGCATACGAGAAGATACATTTATTCGTTGCTTCGAGAAAATTTTCTGTTAACACAACAAATTTTGCGCCATGAGCTCAGTTCATGTAAAAAGGGTTTCGTTGTTTCAAAGTATCAACATTTCATTAGGATCGCGAACCTCTGGAATTTTCCGGCGGAATTACCCTTGCCGTAAGGTAGGCTTTGCAGTAAAATCCTCTATAAAAATAAAATATATTATTTTGTTGCAATGAAAAAAGCATTTCCTTTGAATGTGAAACAACTATTATGATAAGAAAAACTGATTTTAACAAGACCTATAAAAATGTGCGAGTGCAAAAATTGTTGTGCTATTTCATAAAATAAATTGGGAAGATCAATGAATTCTTAAGAATTCCAATGAGATCGAATGCACAGGGCTTTATATAATTCTTCGAATAAAAGCCAGGAATTAAAGCATACATAAAAAATTACTCGTCTAGATTAGAGTTGAAGCATATTTCTTAAATAATTGCAAATAGTACAAGATGTACGCATATAAATAACAATGGATGCAGTTAGTATAAAAAATTTATAAAATGCTTTACTTAAATATAACAAAACAAAAAATATACAAACTTAGATTCTATCAAACATAAACAAATCCTATGACGAACGATGATTTAGCGGAAAATAAGGATTCCCGTGACCCATAGGTGCTGATTGATTTTCTTCTTTTGGTTGCTTTAAGTTTCGGTGATATATACTTTTGTGATTTCTTAAACTATTTAATGAACTATACACACGCTTGCATATATTACAAACGGGCTCTTTGGTAGGCCTCATATGTACATTCTGTATGTGTCTCTTCAGGCGCGTTAAAGATGATAGATTTTTGTTGCATGGATCACATCTAAAGTCGTCTCCTGCTGCTGAGCCACTAGTGCTGGGACCAGATGCTGAACCCATACCAGCTGCCGCAGCAGCTGCTGCTGCGGCTGCTGCAGCGACTGCATTTCCAGCTTGCATTAGCATTGATTGTTGGGAACTTCCAGAAGATGAAGCAACCATTGATGGCATTAATGTTGCTGATGCCGCTGTTGTAAATGTTGGCATGTTTATGTTTGACAATGCTGAACCCGATACTGCTGTTAATGATGTTGCTGTCGTTGATGACGGTGGAGTATTCGTCGTCAGGTAACCTGACGACAGAGGCAAAAAATACGTCGTATTAGCCCAAAACTGTTTTGGTTTTAGTTTTTTTTGGGGAATTGTTGTAGATGTTTTTTTTTGTGTTCAACACCATCACCATCGTGTTTTATTTTTGAATATATATTTTTTTTTAAATCATTTATTTTTGTATAATTTTTGGGGGTTTTGAAAAAGTACTTTGCCTGTTAAGCGCAACCTAATTAGAAATTGACTTCTCCATTTCAATTTACAAAGCTAAATTTATATTTTTGAATTTTTGCGTGTATTATATCAAATTCGTGTAATTGTTAATAGCGATCTAATAATTTAACTAAACGAAATCATGGTATATGTAACACCCACAAAATAATACTATTAGAAACGTTCATACACTTAACGAAAACGTTATTTGAATAAAATAAACTGGATATTCCCTGGTTATTTTTCCCATTGTCTTGTTTTGGATTAGAAATATTTTAGTGGTTTTGGTGCCTTGCTAATTATTATTATTTTTTGTTTGGTTTTGTTATTTGGCAACGTGTGACCCCGGCTACCGTTAATTTTTGCATAAACAAAACAAAGCCCACAACAAATTCATTAATTTTCTCAACTAACTTAAAGCTATTTGGTATTTTTGTTTTAATTAGTTAATTTTTAAGTGCTCCCTATAACCAATTGCATACACAAATGTCTTTACTTATTTTAGAAATTTTAAATACTCGGCGCTTTTGATAAGTTTAAAAGGCAATATAAGATCTGTCTTAAGTTTACGAATTTTTTAATATTTTATAACTTATTTTATAATTGTATCAATAAACTTGTTTTCTTTCTTTATAAATAAAATCAGTAGAAAACAAAAGAGTGAAAATTGTGTTAATAGTATTTATTTCTTGGTGTATCAGAATTGCTGATTTAAAGGGGTATAAGCAATTGAATATGAAAATTTCATGACGCTCTTTTCAGGGAGTAATGATTGACCAAGGTGGTTTAAACTTTCTGTGAACTTGCATCCACGATGGCGGCGGTGGCCGATGATTTCGGGAGGCCTCAAATTGGAGAACAATCCATTTATTGATATAAAAAAATATTTTTGTTTAATGAATTGAAGTAGCTTTTAATAGGACTAAATTAATTTCATTAATTAAATTAAGAAACGGGAAGTAAAAAAGAAAAACTGACAATTAAAAAAAAATGTTTTTTCAAATAAACTAATTTTCTAGTAAAATTCGGGAAACATTTTAGTTTTTCTAGAAGACAAAGGTGTAAAAGAAGATGTGTTCCAAGTTTTATCTGAATCGGTCGAGCACATTCAAAGTAATTTTGATATTAAATAACGAAAAAGTCTTTTTGAGAAAATCGCTGTCAAAGATTAAGTAACAGAAAAGCTATGAAAAATAATGATTTTATAATGAGTCTTGAAGAAGACTATTATAGAATGGTGACAGTTTTTTTTGCTCTCCTCCGAAAAATTTGGCCCATCCTTAGGTAACAAACTTATAGAAAAATCTAAGCCATATGTTGAGACAACAAGGCTAGACAGCCCGGAGTCGCGACTTCCCGAGAATATACCTGAGATCGCTCGCACCCACCTACTTTGGATAGATGAACTAATGGGATTGTGCTAGGAAACCGATTCAAATTTCGAGGGAAAAATTCTCTTAAGTGTTCTTGAGACCACAAACCCACTGGATATACCCACTTAAAGGATTACAATATACAACGTAATGTGAAGTGAGGAATAATAACATAAAATAATTGAATTTTTACTTTTATTCGCCGAATAGGTTTAATCATTTTGTTAATATCCTTGTTTTAACTTTATGAAATCTGGCTTTGTATAGGTCATTAGTCCATAAAAATTCTAATGCACAGAATTTGACTGAGGGCACAAATTGACGAATATGAGTTTAACTCGTCTCCATCGGCAGTTGAGTAAGTGGTAATGGTTTTCCATTTTGATGGTCGTAGGTTCGAATCCCCTCCAGAAGGGCAGTGGTTGTTTTCTGTTGACAACGGATTAGGTTAAAATGTCATATGGGGTTGTAGAGTAATATCGGTGGTCCGGAATACACCTTAAATTGTAGCTCCACTCACAATCGTTGGAGTTACGGAAATTAGAGAGGAAATGGTTTTCCTTTTGAGTTTAAGGTCGATGAAAGGTTGATTTCAACGTAATAAGGAATATAAAGGGTATACAGGGTGTCCAATTTTAAAACCATACAATTTTTATTTTTTTAAGTTACAAGGGACAAGAAGTGCTTAGATTTAGGCAAGGATTCTTAGAAAATATTTAACTTTAATAAGATTGAATAGAAAAAATTTTAATAAATAATTAAAAAAAAGTTATTAAAAATATTTTTTTTAAATAAATACTTTTCAATAAATTCTTAATCTAAGAATCCTTTCCGAAATTTAAGCACTTTCTACCTCTTGTAATTTTTCTTAAAATGTAAAAATTATTAAAAATCCAGAAATTCGGTTAATTTTGTTTAATATCGAAAAAACTTACTGCATAAATTTTAAAACTCATAGGTCCTTGAAATTTATATAATTTACTAAATGAAACGAAATGTGCTAAGAAATCTGTATTTCTTTTTAATTGCCTTGAACATGTAGGTATTTTATGCAATAGACAGCACGGAGATTAAAATCGCTTAAATGTAGTTTATAAAGTAACTTTCAACTTTATTCTAGTTTTTCACAAAACTTTAAAATGTTGGATTGGTTTATTAGTGCTTTGATCCCCTCATGTAGATATCCTACTTATAATATATACTGGGTCAATGTAAGAGAAGAGTAATGTCACACCGGCTTATGCGGACGACCTGGTCTTATTGGTGTCGGGAAAGCCAAAGGCCCTTAACCAAACTAAACGAACATAACGAACATAATACATATAGGCAAATAACGTCGATTTAGTTGTCAATACCCAGAAGACAGAAATGGTTCTGGTCACAAGGAGAAGAACCACCCAAACTTGGGAACAAACCTTAACGTTAAAAACTGAAGCTAAATATTTGCCTATAATTTTTGATTCCAAACTAAAGTGGGGCGAAATTGCGGAGCGCGTAAAGAAGGCCTCGATAACGTTTAACGCCTGCAAGAAACCCCTAGGGAAAAAATAAGCAATAACACGATCTTTGGATGTATACATAGAAAGTAAGAGCAGTCCTTACTTAATAGGGCGCTCTTGACAGGAATTATCACCTTAAAAAGCTAACTAAACTTGAGTACAGCTGCTCGTAATGCCGTTAGACTCAATGAATCCAAAGTTGGCAAATTTCAGACTTCGACCATAGCAATATACTAACGGCTAACCAGAAGATAATCTCCAGGCAAGCTCTGGCCAAACCGTTCGTACAGCAGGATTTCAAGCAGAGGAAGAAGGTTCGCAACTGAGCGTTTCACAGATAGACAGATTGATAGGATAGAATAGCTAAAAGAAATATCGACCTGAAAGATGTTTATCTCGCCGAGCACAGATGAAGCTATCTGACAACATGCGCCCTATAAAAAAAGATGAGAAATAAAAAAGAACGGCGTTTTTATTGATGCGAAGCCGCCGGAATCTCCGTATTATTACTGCGGCTATAACTGATCACTGTCAGTCATGCCATCCGTATAAGCATCCTTTCCAACGACTTATTTTGGAGTTGCCTGGACGAGAAAGTTGAAGTGTTTACTTCGCAAATGTCCGGGATTGATCAGAAGGATATTAAAGGCCCTTCCTATATGGACTAAAAGAGTTCGCCAACGTCGATCTGAAGGACCTGACCATGTTCTTCAATATCTGCGGCTGGCTCAATAAATCACCGCATAGCGGTTCCAAATCGATCCAGGTGAGGTTTCTGCGAAGTGGTAGTTGAAATTGTCCTTATTTTTCATAAAAGTGTTTTTTTAACTATTTATTTTGTATTTTACTAAAGACTATTTTTAGGGTTGCATTAATTTTCCTTGAAATTTTTTTATAAAATGTGTAAAAGGCAGGAAAGAATAGGAAAAGATAGAGAAAGCATTATACATAAATAATAATGCTATCGCTAAGTATTTCGCATCTGAAGAGGGGCTTATTATGTAAATGATAAGAAATAATGTCAATTTTAAAATATTGATTCATTTTATAGGACTTCTTAATTTCACCTTTGAATTATTGTAGAAGAGGAACAAACTTTAAGGTTCCAGTGATTTATTTTTAGTGATTATTTTTTAGTTTATTATTCAATATTAGATGAAAATGTATTGTCTCGGTTTGAACAATTTCGTGGAAAGGGCTTTCAACAACAGAAAAAAATTAAGGCTGTTAATTTTAGCGATTATCGAACATCTTTTCTTCGAGTTTCTTAAATAAGCTTAACTCACCTGAAGACTAGGACATTAGTTATTAAGAAATTTATGTTAAAGTCGTGGGTGGAGTAAGTGATAACGTGTCGGCCTACCATCCAGAAGTCCCAGTTTCGAATATCACCGGTAGCAACTGCCAACCCATGGTTGTTTTCTACTGACAACAGATTCCAATAAAAAGGCCATGTTCGATTGCAGAAAAAATGCCAGTGGTTCAGAATTAAATTGTTGGTCTACTTGACTATAAATATTTTACGCAACCAATTCGCTTGGAAGAAGCGACTCTATAAGTCAGTTGTAGGACCTATCAAGGATCCATTTTTATTTAGTTCAACATGAGAACACTTTAGTATTGAAATAGGGTGCGTCACTCAGAGGAATTAATTAAGGCCATGTCAATTTCTAATCAATCAGAAATAGAACTTAAAATAATGTTGAGCAGTAACGTATCGACAAATATGATAATTCTACTTATATTGTAAAAACGACTTGAGTTTCAAGGATGAAGTTTATTTGCTTAAATTAAATTTCTCGTCTGCATACAAAAGTAGTTAAAGTAGTTTTTTAAAGAATGATTGAAAATTTACAACTTGATACTTATCTCGAGATCATATTTTAGGTGGGAAATAGAAAACATGGCAAATAATAAAAAATAAATAAAAAAAGTAAAGTCGTCGTATTACAAAATTAGGAACTTTTGAACTCTCTTGTTCAAACCCAAACATCTTTTCATATATATTTCGAAGTTGCTTAACTTTCCCTCAATGTATTATCGATGGATATGAAAATCGACTATTTGTACCTAAAGAAAAGTGTATGTGCAATAACTTTTAACGTCTAAGAACGGTCAACGTTTTGTATAAAGTGTTTTATTCTGGCTGAACTTTTAAGAATAATTTTTTTTTATATTTGTTTGAGGGACTTTTAAGAAATTTTTTCTGAAACTATGATTTAGAAAATCTACATTTAAAAATAAAATGATCTCTCGTTCCCGTAACCCCTTAGCAAGCGGCGGGAGAACAATTTCATCCGATTCGAAACACCGATTGCAACTGGGCCTACAATTTCAGGTGGATTCCGAACCATCAACTTACTCTACAATAAATAACCAGATGTCGCCACCGGTGGGCTCAAAGCTAGGACCTCCGAGATCCCACGTTATCACTTGCTCCACCGTCAACTAGACTCGCATTTTAATAAAAAAAAATGTTCGCCGTGCCACCTCCAAAGTTGTCTCAAAAAACGAAGTTTGCTTGTTTTTGTTTGACGTCTATACATACTATTAGAACTTTCTACAAGTACATATACAAAATGTTAGCTTTCCATGTACTGACATATATATTATTGGACTGACTAATCGTCTATCTCATATGGGTAAAAACGTGCCGCGGAAAGGACCTTTTTACAATAAATATTTATATTAAATTTTAAGCTGTGAAAATTCTAAATATCCTAGTTTATGTTCAAAGAAATATTTGTCTTTACCCTATCGAAAATTTAGTCATATTCTCTGAATTTTCAATGGATCAAGCAATCTATTTAATATGTTCCGTAGAAAATACTTTCCTCCAAAATTTCAACTGGTATAAAACACTTTGGACAAAAGTTCCTGCCATCACTTTACAATGCACATATGTATTTTGAATTTTCATTTAACTTTGTTTCTACATATGGTGAAATTAAAGAAGCCATTATATTTCGTTTTACGAAACCTTTACATAATGAAAGAAAGAAAACAAAGTTCGTAAAAAAATCATTGCTTACTATCTAAGTACAGATCTTACAGTGCCATTTAATGCGTATTAATGTCCAATATAATACAAAATATTTACATAATTTTGAACACCCTAATAGCTTAACACATTAAAAATTATTGCAATGAGAAAAATAAAAAACACGCAATCTTGCAACTTAACCACTAAATAAGAAAATTCTAAAACTAAGTGTAAAATTTAATTAATAAAACAAACGCAAGAAGCAGTTAAGGTGTGTCTTTAAACCTCTTATTATTATATTTAATTAGATTTTATATAAATAACAATATTAAAAATCCAATTTATTTTTTAAAGAAAGCCAATTTTGCATAAGAAAAATTACTTTTATTTTTTGAAAAATGTTTTTTTCTTTTCATTTTAGATTTTGATGGTGCACACTCTTGTATTCGTAGAATGATTTTCGTAACTATTTTGCTATGGGTTTTCGTTGGGTAAAAAGTAATTTATTTTGGTATTTCTAAAGGGATATTATTTCATTTTAAGCACTCAATCAGAC
The DNA here is from genome assembly GCA_964036015.1 of Leptarthrus brevirostris. NCBI lineage: Eukaryota > Metazoa > Arthropoda > Insecta > Diptera > Asilidae > Leptarthrus > Leptarthrus brevirostris. The sequence goes on from OZ038374.1 coordinate 96,133,143, forward strand.
AACTAACCAATTTGGGGGGTTCTGTTTTTAAGTTTTTATAAGTTTTTTAATATAATATTTACGCAGATTTTAGGCGAAACTTGAATTTTTATAAAATTTAATAGACTTTTGTCTTATATTTATTTTTTTTACTTCAGCACCAAAAAATATTTTTGTTTATTAAAATACCAATAAAAATGAAAATGAATATATATGATTAGTTATTTTATAAAATTTTGAAAAATTCACACAGCTATTTTTATGCTTTATGAAACAAAAAGTACTTAGCAAATTTAGCGTACCCAAATGCAAAAATTTTGTATTTTTTATTAATAAACCATAAATTCAAAAATAACGACATAAAAACAGTAGTAAATAGTCATTATTTTTGAATTAATTATAGTTAAAATATTTATTAAAACCAATGAGCATTAATAATGAATATAATTATAAAAAAACAAAGAGATTTGTTACCAATAAAAATTTGAATTAAATTAATGAACGCAATCGAAATTATATTAATTATATAAATAGGAAACGTAACGTAAATTAATAAATGAAAAACACACATACACGACGATATGACACGATATATATATGTAAATATTACGAATACAAAATTAGCACACAAAAAACCAATTCACGGAAAATATATATTTTGTTTATTTATTTTGTAAATATGCAAAAGCACCTGCTTTTTTCAACAATTTATTTATATATGGATGTTTTTTTTTTCAATTCTGTGAAGAAGAATTTAAATCTTCATCAATCGTATGAAGTATGAATTTTTCTTTAATTTGAATATTTTTTATTGACATTTTAAATAGTTTCTTCCAAGAAGAAAAGAAATCAACTCTATAACTATTTTGCTTTTAGGAATAAATAATATGCAATTAGTAGTAAAGCTTATGGGGAAAGGATAGTATAAAGTCAAACAAAATTGAAAAATGGGCAGAAGACAGGAGGAGGTATTGTCATATAAATATTTTTGTTTTCGAAAGTTTTTAAATCTTGGACCTTACTATAACTAGACAAAATTTGAATTGAGTCAGTTTTTACCATATTTTGCGGTACATTATTTTAATGAGTCAAAATCGCGATTTTTGCCATAAACCGAATTTTTTTAAGTATTTTTCATCAAAAACTTGTTTTTGTTTGGTTTCGGGGCTAAGAATAAGGATTTATTTCTAGAATAGTTTAAGTGCTGTTTGTCAAAAAATGGGTAATCTTGCTTATTTTTAACACATGATAACTTAAATATTTTTTTTTGAAAATGGTTAATTTTTGAAGATTTCAAAATTGAGTTCTTATTTTGCCGATATTTCCGATTTCTCTTGTGTTGAGCATACGTTTAGACATTATGCCAAAATGATACAAAAAATAATCCCGAAAGTTTAAAGTTTGATTTCCCATATGTATCCTCACAATTTTTCCCAAAATAATCATGTATGTCTCGCCAGAATCCAGTAGTTGCATTTTGCATGGTTGTTTTTGGTTAATCGGATGTAAAGTTGAAAACATTACTGGTACAAAAAAACAAAACATCGACATAACATTTTTAGATATAATAAGTTTGAAAATTAATTCGAAAATCTATTTTTAATACGAAAACAAATTCTAATATATTGTATGAATCATTCAAAACGATTCTGAAACGTTTATAATTCATATAATTACTTCCTCCGGAATAATTGTCTCTCTTATTTTGGAGGGTATTTGCTATCACAGAGAAGATTACAGGACCATTTGAAACAGATAAGAACTTGGTGCATTTTGATCAAATAATTTGCTCGTGTTCGATTTACATTTCCCTAAGAAAACGTGCTCTAGTTTCTGTAACTGTTTAAGGCAGATTTCTTTCTGAGATCCCAATAGATAGCAATCATTTAACGGCGAAATTCAACTCTGCGGCTCTTATTATTAAAGCCAATGACTGCTTTTAACGCTAACCCTACAAGGTAGTAAGTCTTTCCATGGTAAATTTAAAATTTCAAAATTGAGGCAGATAAAGTTGCTCATTATCGTATTATAGTATATTTTATTTTTAATAGTTTTCATGTTTATTCATAAACTTTAGTATTCATATCATTTTGACAAATGAACACTTTGCTACTTTAATAATTGGTTGCAAACCGTATAGCAAGAAATGAAGCACTTTTACCCCAATCTGTTAAAACTCTCTCTCTTCTTCTCTAAATAAAATTTTTGAGAATTTCGGAATTATTAGGTATTATAGAAAGCCGAAGTCAAACAAGTTTTGACTTAAATAAATTAGAACCAAAAACTTTCATTCTAAGTAAATTACTTGCCAGCTTCCTTTACAAGAATAACTCAGTAATTATAAGGACTTAACGATAATCGATCTTTAGACCCAACAATAAATTGTTAACAACAATAAACCAATTATCTGTTTCGGAGCACTTGTTTAACAATTCCCCGACTCTTTAGTAAAATCGAGTCCCTCATGAGGTTATCCCTTTCACAAGTAAACAAAACCCACAAAGCACTTTGTAACTGAATTACATTGAGGCTTTTCAAGGTATGTTCCACCCAACCACCTGTGTGGTGTTTCTATTTGTATAGTTGTGGCAACCCATATGTGAACGTTCAACAGATTTTCCCGGTTAATAGTTCTAAAAGTTTGAATGGGGTGAGTAAACAGTCCTTGCTCCTCTTAGCATCACCGCTCGTCCTCTCATCACTTTAACGTACGTTATGAATACACATTTATGCTAAATGAAGTCTCCTTTTGAAATTAAGTGAGAGGGAAAAGGGTTGCCGAAGGCCTTTTTCAAGTCCATGAAGACGATAGTTTTCAGAAAATGTGGAGCATTATGTAAACCCCTTTTAGCTTTGAAACTTTCCGGGCTTTTGACGCCCGATCTCGATGTGTGTTATTCTGCTTTCAGTGATTTAACCAACAATTTCTAGGGCATCATGTTAAATATTTCAATTTAACACTCCATGTGTCAGATTTTGGGAAAAACAAGACGGGTGTTGATGAACTCATATAAACTTAAACGTGTGCTAATGAGTTTTAATAGGCAATTAACTGTTCTGGGATCAGACGGTATGCCATGAAATTCCCATTGTTGGGTTTAACTTGAAATCAGGAGCCACATTAAATCAGACATGTAGGAAATGGGGGCTGATTATGAAATCAACTGGATTAATTTGATGACTTTATTCCCGGATTGAGGTTGATTTTATTACCATTGCAATTAATTAGGTATTACACTTGTTTAAGCAAATTCTGAGCTTTGGTAAACGAAACATGTTAATTGATTTGTCTAATTTCGAAAAATATGTTATAAAAATTTTCTTTTATTCAAGGAAGTATAAATGTTTATTTAAAATGTCAATAAATTTTCTTTGTTAAAAAAAATTCCTAACATATTCAAAATATTACAAAAATACACAACAATGCCAAAGAGGAGTTAAGCAAAATGTTTATTTTTGTGGCAAATGCTAAAAACATTTTGCCTAATTCCTCTTTTTTCAAACAATCCAATGTTTTAGTGAAAACTCAAAATATATATTAAAAATGTTTATAATTAATAAATATTTTCAAAAATCTTTTGTTCTTACCTTGAGGAGAGACAGCCAATTCCGCTGCGGATTGTAGTTGCGAGTTAAAACCTGAAATAGAAAAATTATTGATGTAGGGAGTTGCACTTTTTGAAATATTTAATAAATTATGATGGCCTTTTAGTAATTAAAGTTAATCTAATCTAATAGCATTACAAGATAATTGTTTTTATTAGAGAAGGGAAGGTAATAGCTATAAAAGGAGTTGGTGCTTACAGTATAGTTTTTTTTGCACTGACGAAAATACCTCTTTGTTCAGCTATATTGCTCATTTTCATTGAGCTGAATTTCAACATCGCGGTTGTCGATAACATAAGGCTAAGAAACTATAAGAATTCGATGTGCTGACGAATAGCAGTGCGTAAATATGCTGCGTAAGCTTTATTACAATGTTTTAGGATTTTTATTTCCTTTTATCTTCCTGGTTGCATCAGATACTCAAATTGACAACTTTTAAATTATCTGCCTTTTCGCGTTCATTTTGTTTTAGCATTTTAGATTAATACGATTGTCTTAATTTGGTTCGCTTCATTGATAGTTTATTAACGATTTCTTTTCTAATTAATATGGGTTTGTTTGGTAATTTCTTATTTACTTGGATGAACTAGTATTTAGCATGATATTGCTTCAAAGTCTGAAACCTACAAAGTTAAATAAAAGGAAAATTGCGCTTTCTTGCGTACACAATAACAGGTGTTACCATTTATTGTTAATCATCTAAATTTAGTTTAGATATTGGCGGATTTTAGAAAGGAAAAACTTAAAAGCACATTACAGTTTCAAAGATTGTTCAATGCTAAAAGACCTTAATTCCAAGCATAACACTAACAGTTTACTTTGAATTAAATTAGCGGAAATCACTTGTTTTTACAACACACAGAAATTTCTTGTGCAGAATTTAGAGAAATTATGCGAAATTACTTAGTTATGAGCTTTTAAAACAAGCCATATAAACTTTTGAAGAAGAGGGAAAATTTGTGTATATAGAGATCTGCTAGTGCTGTAAGTATAACGAGTATAGTTTCGTCCAGAAAATAAGGGCTTACTAAATATACTATACTCGTTATATATATAATATACTAGATATTTTAAATCAAATCAAACGCAGACATAAAAGTTTTGGGCGAGGGGGGGGATAAGTTTACTATCAGAAGTTATATCGATCTGTAACCATTCGCCCATCTGTCATAACGATTATCGCAAAACATAGCATTGTAGAATCCTCAATATACAGATTCCAAAAGTGTTCTACTTTAAATAAACGTTAGGATTAAGGGATCGTCTCAGTATGAAATTTTCGAAAAATCGCTACAGCGTTTCTTGTAGAAAGGGAACGGAGTGGGTAACGGCGCTCCGCTCGACCGTTATTCCTTTCGTTTATTTTTTTACCTGCGTGGGTATCTTTCTAAGGTGCTTACGTTCTATAACTTTCCAAAATAAACTGGACAAGCATTTCAGTTCGTTTTCGACATCAAAAACTGATAGACATACGAGTGAAACCCCCAAGAAACTTCAATCTTTAAACGCGTTTTTCTCAGAATGGTGTTTTTCAAAACGATTTCCACTCTCAAAGGAAGAGTTTTGAAGATATCTAGTTCCAATTTGGAGAGAACATTTTTAACGTCATTCTTTATCGCGCTATGTAAGCTTTTTTTTTAATCTTCCTATTTGTTTTACGAAAAACTGTCGAAAAAAAGGGCCAAATTCGATACTTTTTGTTCAAACCGCCGCCATTTTGTCAAATTAAAAAAAAAAAACTCTCCATAGGGCGATAGCGACTTCCCTACAGATTAATAATCTTTTTGAAATTTTTGTTTCAGATCAAAATTGCGGCCGCAATCGTGGTCATCGTACAGGACCTTTTTTTTACGTGTCATTTCAACAATTTATTCAACTATTATACACCCAATAAATAAACATAAAAAAAATCATTTTGTATTCGTCAATTATTTATTTATAAAAAAAAAACCGGACTGATTAGTTTATTTCAACATTAAAAAAAAATCGCGAAAATCAGTGATTTTTCGGAGGGTCACACTGAGACGATCCCTTAACCTACTTTATGCAGGCTCGATAACGTGCGATATAGTCAAGATCTGTTTAATTAGTTACCCTTTCTTCCAAAGAAGTAATAAGACATTTCAAGCGCCGCGTGTATCATCCGACATGCCGTAGAGCCTGCGGGACCACCTGGGGACTTAAACCCAGAACAATGCTCTGGATCTACACATCGGTAATAAGGCCCATGATAACTTATGGAGCAATTACATGGTGGCACAGAGCAAAACTTAATGTGATAAGGACTAAGCTTAGCAGACTGCAACGTATGGCCTGCCTATGCATCACTGGAGCCATGCGCACCTCGCCGACGGCTGCACTCGAAACCATGCTAAACATTAAACCTCTACATATAGAGGTTGAAAGCCTGGCTATGTGTGCGGCCTACAAACTAGAGGGAGCCGGTCTCCTTGGGGAAAACATAGGTAAGGACCACACGACAATAAGGGAGATTCTTGAAGCCACACCTGAGTTGGCCATGCTAACTGATCAGATGCCGGCAAGACTCTCACCATTTCAACCACCCCTAATACGGGTGGAAAAGAGTGAGACCTGGACGCTTCCAGCTGTCCGTCCAGGGGAGCTAGTATGGTATACGGATGGATCCAAGACTGAATCAGGTGTTGGGGCAGGGGTCTGGAGCGACTCTCCTCGATTCAGTTTATCACTGGCCCTGGGAATGTATACCACGGTATTCCAGGCTGAGATCTTCGCCATACTGGCATGCACCTACGAGAACCTAAGAAGAGTCTATAAAAACAAAAGGATCTCAATTTTCTCGGATAGTCAAGCTGCAATCAAAGCAATTGCTTCATCTACCACCAGATCAAATCTGGTGTGGGAATGCCAAAGGAGCCTAGACGCACTGTGTAGAACTAATCAAGTAAGCTTGATCTGGATACCGGGACATCAGGGCTACACAGGAAATGAGAAAGCAGACGAACTTGCTAGGAAGGGGTCTAACACCCCTTTTATAGGGCCGGAGCCGGTCTGTGGAATACCTCTCTGCACGGCCAAAAGGCTAATAGCAAACCGCGCAAATGAGGGACATAGGCTGTATTGGAACAGTATTGAGGGGCACGCTCACTCAAGAAGCCTTATGCCCTCACCGTCGCCGGGTAGATCCAGGGAGCTCCTCAAGCTGAGCAGGTCGGCTGTTAGAACCCTGGCAGGCCTACTTACCGGCCACTGTCAGCTAAGGAAGCACCTGGTGAGGATAGGCAGAGCCATCGACCCCACCTGCAGACTCTGTCTGGAGGAGGATGAGACCCCATTACATGTGCTATGTGAATGCCCTGCAGTAGCCAGGAGCAGATTTAGCCTATTCGGGAAACCAACCCTGGTACCGAGCGGGCTGAAGGACTGCCAACTGCGGGAGCTGTTGAACTTCTTCGGAGGGACCGGCTTACTATAAGGAGTTGAGAGGGTTAGCACAATAGGCCCTAGTGGCCGCGGCGCTTGAGAACCTCGCACCTCCAAATTTAATCAATCAATCAATCAATCATCCGACGTATTCGTTTTAGCAGAGTTCTCACTAGGAGGAAGAGTATAAAAAAATATCCAAATCGGTACTTATTAACAGCAGTAGTATAAACGAAATGATGACAAATTTTCAGCGCTACACACAACATCATTGTGATATTTATATATTATCTATAATTTCAAAAAAAGAGTCAGTCTTTTAAAATTAACAAATAAGATTTCTGTTAAAGCAAAATTTGTCGTCATAGTAATACCGACAAAACAATTGCCAAATTTCACAATTCGCAGGTGTTTCGCACGGCACGCTCTACACTCCGTCCCTCTAGCGATGTCACAACTCCTACTATGTGGAATCAATATTTTGATTTTTGAACTAACTATATAATTGGTATAATTGTATTTTCGATGTAATTTTTGAGCTGCAACACTAAACTGTATCCCCCGATTTCATTAGTTCATTAGCTGTTAGTATTAGTCAAAATACTTTATGGAGTTTTGTTTCGGGTTTAGTAGTTGGCCTTCTAATTGAACCATTGGCCCTTATTATTTATAACAATTAGTAAAAACTTAGACTCAATATTTTGTATGTGAATGTGAGAATAATCTTGAGATCAATCTCACTTTTTCATATAAAGTATGTTATATGGTTTTCATTTTTGTTTATTTTTATGGCTATTGTTTTGTCTTCGTACGGGTAATTTCTCCGCGGATTTTTAATATATCTGCTTTTGACAGACAGACCAGCCAGAGTGATGTTATAAGGACCTCTTTTCTACAATTCTGGCAAAGCATCGTAAAAATAGAAATATATATTTTCTGTAGGAAAAAATATAACAGGGCATAATTCAATATCATAAAATTGTTTTTATCTTTTTTTTAAACATTTTAAATGGCTAAAATGCAGATAGTTACGATATATCTGTAATTGTGCCATTTTATAAAATGGAAATCTTACAAGCTTAAAATACTTATTTGTGAAACCTTTAATTTAAAATTTTTTTTAATTTGATAAACTTGCGAATAAGATATTAGTATTTCCCTTTTTTCCTATTTTTCTATATTTCCCTATTTTACTGAAAACATTTCCAGTATGCGTACGCGTTTAGTAATATGTATGCTGTTTAAATTCGCCTTTCACCTTTTATCAACTTTAAATGAGGGAAGATTAATGCAGACCTATTTCTTTTTCAGTACTAAGCAATTGTGGATTGTTTTTAATAACAAAAATCTATTTTAAGGGGAGTCTGAGGAATTTATTAAGTGATTTTAAGGTTAATCTGCTGAGAGCAGGTTTTTTCAAGCAGAAATAGAGTTAGAAACTTCAAATTCCAAAAACGGGCAGTTGTGATTTTCAAATTTTTTTGTCGGATCCAAAAATAAGCCTTTAATTCACTTTAATTTTTTTAAATTTATAACTTTTCCACAAAGTAATATTTTTAAAAATATGACCGACAATATCAAGAAATTAATATAAGCAACAAATAAAAATAGTTTAAATTTTAAAGATTTATGTCTGGCAATCTCTGCGCGCAGCAAATCAACTTAGAAATCCCTTCGTAACATTTTCAAGCTCCCTTTAAGAAAAGTAAACAATATTTAAATAATCTAAATGGGTCTAAGTGGAAAAACAAGTATAGAGAATTAAAATCATTTACAATTTAAATTGTAAAATGCTCGGTTCTTAAAATATAACTACCTTCAACTCCTAAGTTAAATTTCTTTCTAATTCCCTGTATACGTTCACGGTAGAAACAGAACTTGTCAGGCAAGACATCATTTCTGAAATAGATCCTAATAGGTTTCTGTTTTGTTTATTTTCAATTAATTGATTATATAAAAAACACAGTGTTTCTATCATACCTAAGAAAAGATTACCCTGGAAGGCTACTATGGACCACTGAATATATATTGGTGTTCTTCTTTCGTTCGTAGTCTTACAATAGGTAATCATTTGTGAAAGGGATTAATTTTGTTTTATAAAACAAGATTAATTACTTAGAAGATAACATTTTTATTAAACTCAATGAAAGAAAGATCATGATTTCAATTAATATTATGCTAAGAAAAAAAAAAGATTTTTATAATTGAGGGAGTAAAGATGACTCCTCGAAGTAGCACTGCCAATTCAGTCTCATTAGTTTAGATTAATTTTTTTAAGACAATTCGACAACTCTGTTTGGTTATGCATCTTTAGGCTTACCAAGCAGCCCTATATCAATTTTTGTTCTGACTTACGCATTACAAATTTTCCATTTCAACTTAGGCAGTGTCTTTTTACCGCCCTCAAATTGGCCTCTACTTTCCGTGTACACCGAGGTACACGGAAGTACACGTAAAGTACATGGAAAGTACACGGAAGAACACGAAAATACAAGTACGCGGATTAAATTCAAAATCTTTCTTTTCTAAAATTCATTAATTGTATAATGAGATAACGATTATTAGTTTAATATTACCGTCGAAAGCGTGTTGTACATTTTTGAGTCATCTCCATCTACAACTTGTATTTCGTCTTGTATACTAATTTCATCATGATATTTTGGTTCAGAAATTTGTACTTTCCGTGTACCTTCCGTGTACATTCCGTGCACTATCCGTGTACTTCCGTGAGGATAGTAAATGGACACTGCCTTCAACTTAAGCAATAAGGTTCCTTCAAGGTAAAATTTGCCATTGGTTTGTATTAACAAAAAATAATAATTTAAAATCCTAATAAATTTCAGGAAATTTTATTTTTGTAATAAAGCAGGATAAGTTATTTGAAAGAGACGGTTTGAAAAGGTAAATAAATACAAAATAAAAATTCAAGGGAATATTGTGACATCTACTCGTGTTTGGTCGAAAATGCATAAGGATAAAATGACGTTATACCGTTATGCATACCTAATATATTAGAATTATTCCATTATTCGGTACTAACAATGTATTAATGTTATTTAAAATAATTCAAATATGCAAACGTTAATGGCGCAAAAGTTGCTTATGCTGTGATTTTTAACATACTTAAATAGCTAACTTATTATTTTATCCTCGCAAAGTTTCTTCTGGGAGATAATCTATGTATAGAATTACAATATTTACTTACAACTAAGTTTAATATTCAAATTGCTTACCTGCAAGTGTAGCAGGATCGGCTAAAGCTGCCATAGAAAAATTAAACGAACCAGGTGTTGAAAACAATTTTGATTCAGCAGGTGACATTAAAAAAGGAGGTGGAGGATGTGAATGTATACTATTTTCCATTTCTTCATCGTTCGCCGAACTAAAAAGAGGAATAAGACTTTAAGAGAGAAATCGGCAAACATACATCTGTTCAAATCCTATTCTCGAAAAAAAGTGCAAAAAAAGTTGAGTTACTTACCTCAGTGATCCTTTGCCATCGCCACCGCTACTTGATCTGTTGGCATCATTTTCAGCTGTCGAGTCGTTACTGTGCTCGTCTGATGGGGGGTTGTTATTTGAGCACACCAGTTCCATTGGTTCCGATTTAACATCATCATGTATACGCGAAGGTGGTGAAGGTGTTAAACTGTCCTTTTCCCTTATTGGCATACCATTTCCAGTTCCTGTTTGGCAATTTCCTGTGTGACAACGATACTTAAAGTTCGATGATTCAAATGGAATTTTTCTCTATTACCTTCAATTTTATCACTTTTATCATCCTTCAAGGGCGGCGTGTTATTGTTGTTGTGTTTGATGGTTGAAAAGTCAGCTGCAGTCACCTGTGGTAGCTGGTTATTTACATCGGGATTGTTGTTATTACATGGTAATCCATTATCAGGTCGATGCCGTTTTAGTGAAAGTTCGTCCGATTGCGTGGAATTATTTCGATCCCGACGAAGAGCGGCAGCTGCAGCTGCTCTCCTGAGGAGTTGATTCACTGACGCTGCATTTGAATGAGGTGAATGTAGACTGTTCAAATGGGATGGTGGTGATGTTCCCCGAGGGAATAGTGGATCTTCGTGCAATTTATCAGTAAAGGGATGATGGCTTATAGGTGTCCGCGCACCTGAATTTGCAGCCAGACTTTGAATTTGTGCTAATTGCTATAAGGATGAATATCACATTAATTACGATATATTGAAAGATTTAGCTGTAGATTCTTACACTATGTGTTTCCTCCGCTTGCTGCTGTGTTAAACCTGAAACTCGAAGTACTTCAGCCGTTTTTAAGAACGAGCTAAGTGACCTCTGGTGCACGTTTACTTCACCATGGTAAATAAATTCAACGAGAGCATGGAGATCTGGAAAAGATACGTCTTGCAGGACAATCACTGGATGCTTACATGGTGTACTCTAAAAATAAAAAATTAAATATAATGTTAATTTTTACCGAAATAATGTGTAACAGCGAAAAATAAGTATGTGATATTTCGCGACTAGTTTTGCATACATAACGTAAACAAAACATATTTTATCAATAAAATTGCAAAGAAAAAATTTAATTCCTGATTTTTAAACTTCTATTTAACTTAGATGCTCTAAACCTAGAAGTATAAAAGAAATTTTGTGTTGTTCAAATACTCAAACATATTAATTCAAAAAGCATTGTCCAAAAACTAAAATTCGAAACTCAGGTAGTTTAGGTATGGTCCGGCAGGGATTGCTTTCCAATAGAACAGATTTGTTATATGGGATAGCAATTGAAAATCTCATGTCTTGTTAGTCTATTGGAAAAAGCAACGTAGAATATAAGGTATTTTGTAAAAAAAGGTCTTCTTACTACTTCTTTGCACATTTCCGCATTTAACCTCATCCTCATGGATGGGGTAAAGTATTGCTTTAAAATGATGGCTGAATTTTACAGTGCGGCTAATATAAGTTTGCAGTTTTGAAAGCGGCATTAATTGTCAATTGTAAATTGCGGTGGTGGATAGTTGTACAGGGAATTAGGCTATTAAAGTTATCAGTATTTTTATGATTAGGCCTGATATACAACTTTTGGATTAACACAACATGAGATAAAGAAAAAAATCTTTTACATGTTTTATTAAAATCTGTATGCTCTGCACTCTTAATTAAAAACTAGTTTAGATCGGTCCAGTTTTTGGCACTGGATAGCCTTTTGAGATATCTGAGACTGAATTTATTTTCTCATCGAAAGGAAAAGAAGAGAATGAGAATAGGGGTTGAGTTTAAAAGGACTAGATGCACTAAATTCAACACCAATCTGTCCACTTAAAGCAAGGATTTTGTTAGTCTTAACTACCAATCTGGAGGTCCAAGGTTCAAATTCTACCGACAGCGACCCATGCTTGTTTTTCGCTTTCAACAGATTACGATAAAAAGGCCATGGGGGGTTGTAGAGAAAACGTCAGTGGTTTGGAATCCACTTTTAATTGTAGATCCAATTGCAACTGTTGTCTCGAATCGGGTGAAGTTTTCTCGCTCCATGCCCCACAAGGGGTTACGGGAACTAGAGAGATGCGACAACCACATATTATGAAAAACTTATGGAGGCTGCAATTCGAAACGCTTGTTGAGGTATGTTAATAACCAAAAAACATAGGAAGTTACCTTCACGACTAAAATCATCAGATGTAACGTATTCTGTTTAGTGATGCCTTATTTTATAACAAATAATACCTCAGGGTTGTTACAAGAAAGGTAATTTGCTCCGCAGCTTTTTAATATTTTTATCACAGTTGCTATAATACACTTTAGTATTATTTCAAGTTTAATTTCTTCTATTTCAATATGGATATGGTAATGCTTTAGAAAATTAAATTAAATAGAAAATAGCGCGCCCTGCCTGTAATCAAATGCACTATAGACCACTCAAAGTGATAGTACAGCCAAATTCGTTAAGCACAACTATTGAATTTCTAATTTTGTTAATAGCAGGCTAACGTTAGAAGTAATAACATTATCTTTAAATATTTACAACCTTCATTGGGCGAGTTTTTCCTTATACTTTTGTTTAGAGACAGTATTCAATGCTACTAAAAATTAAACTAGCCTTTATTGCCGAATCTGTCGTTGGGAATATGCAACTGGAATTAAAACAATAGAAGAAGAGCTGAATAATAAATAAACAAATGTTTATTTTGCTAAAGTTCAAATTTAATGAGAATGTTCTTATTTATATTTTGTTTTACTTTTTTGGAGTGTGCAATTTTATAAAGTATGTAATTATAATAATAAAGTATTCGAATACAAAATAAGACATGTGATACGGCAGTTCTGCTGGCGGCTTCAATATTTGCAAAAATAAGGAAAGTGAAACTCAGTTGCAATCCGTAAGAATCAGCAAACGAGTCCATTGAATTAATAAAGAGTAGTGTAATTTGTCATTGGTATAAAGATTTCTGTGCCAGGTCCTCATCATAAAAACCGCAGGCTTCATCTCATTGGTGAACCAACCATTGATGTCATCCGATTGACAACAGACTACGGCACGCTCGCATTTGTCGAGGTCTCTCTCTAATTTTCGTACCCCTTGTTGGAGCATGGGACGGAAGAAAAACTTCATCTGATTCGAGACTAAACTCCGATATTACTCTACAACCACCAAATGCCTTTTTGTCGTACACAAAACAAGTATGGGTCGCCGCCGGTGGGGTTCAAAATTGCGACCTACGGGATGTATCAATTAGAAAACAACCCCGACTTAAATAATGCTCTTAGTTATGAATACATTTATATAGGAAAGAGAAAAATAATAATCGCTTCGGTGTATCTTTAACGCTCACAAAATAGTTAAAATAAATTGATTGGCATTACCAATACCCAAAAGAATTAATGAGCAATTTCAGAACAAAAAACTTTTGTCCAGGGTCCAATATAAGTTAAAAATAAGGGAAATGAAAAAAGGATCAAGAACATTATCCCTTTAGTATTTAATCTTTACAAAAGTTGTGTGCTCTTCCCGTGTGATTTTGCCTCAATAGTTATATTATCTAATAAAAAAAACTTATTAGAGCGCAATTAAGATAGTATCACGGACTTGCTTTTAACGTGTTTTACAATTAACGAAAAAGTAGAAAGCGTTCTTACTTCACTTGAAATTTGAATTACATTTGACTCTATTAGTCAAGTTATTTACAATTTTACATTGGTCAAGTGCTTTCAATTTATTTGAAATCAAGCGATTTGAAGTCAAGTTACTTGACTAATAAGAACAATAGTAGGGCTGTAAAGTATTATCTGGGAACTGAAATTCGTCTTAAGCGTTAAAATTAACCTTTGACATGGGCAGGGAGATATTCTCAAAACTTTTCCCTTATAGGGGGATACGGTAAAATAACAAAATAGAATTGAGTTTTTTTTTCTATATGATGTTGCCAAAGCTCAGGGGATGCCCTATGATGCTAAAGCACAGCCTTGGCAGGAAAGTAATTAAGGGTGAGGGTTGCTTCGAAACTTTAGTTGCTGTTTAGTATTAAACTTGTTAAACTATGGACTTATGTAGTATAAATACAAATAGTAGACCAGCTTCGAACAAAACTGCAAAAATTTCCCGGCACTTAATTCCATTTGTCATTTAAATGGTAATGTCGCTGTGAGGAAATTAGCTAAATGGAAAATCTCTCAGCCAACTTGTATTTAGTTGTCAATGTCATTTCGTTCGAGCAAAAAGTTTGGTTATGCTTCCAATATGCAGGTAAATGTTTTTATTCAATTATTAAGACCAAGTGCAAGGTTCACAGTGCACCTGCCCCAATCAGATATAAACTAAGAGATTTCGTAGTCTCGCGAAAGAAAAAAGTACTTTATAAAGGCGTTGAAAAAGATTTACGGACTAATTTCTTACGAAAGTAAAGCATTTACAGAACTGTCAATTACTTAAACAACACATATGTCCGATTGTACGAATAAATCGACAAAAAGGGAAATTTCTCTACTGAGAGTTACAAAATTGATTCTCGCTCACTGATTTTTGACAGATAGTATTTTACTATATGACAGTTGGGATTTACTTTTCCTTAAAACATTCCTAGAACATTGCCAGACTATTTCGTTCACGTTTGACCAGGGAAATTTGGGTTGCTGTTCTTCTATTTAGTATATATTCTATGCTATGGAGTTTAGAGAAAATAATTTCTTCAAAGTAGATATTTTCCACTGTTATAGAATTAAAATTTAGTAAAAATCCCAATAAATATTAGGCATAAAGGCACAAACCGGCAGCTTGGTTGACATTTTACTAGGATAACATGTGTGATGTGAAGCGTTTCATGGCTGAAGGCCTGATCCATGTAAGCCAGTCAAAGGCTATCACCACTGTCCATATCCGTTGTTCACTTATTGTTATTTAATAATTTGTTAATATAAGACCGTAAACACTTAGTCAGATGAGAAAATGACTTATGTTTGCACATAGTAATTGAACTAAATACTACGAAGGTGCATAGCCATCAAATGCATAAATATATGCGCTATGCCGTATGAAGTTAGCAGACTTTAAATCCCTAAGAAAAGCAGTGCAGTTGGGAAGAGAAAAGTTAAGAAAACTCTAAAAACTATTTCTAATCATTGATGGTTTGGGTAATGTCTATGAGCAAAGAAAACTCTCATTCTCGGTAAATTAATTGAAAACATTGTTATCAATGATTAGAAATAGTTTTCAGAGTTTTCTTGGCTTTTCTCCTCGCAACAGACTGAACCAAGTACCTAAGAGAACTAATGCTTTCTTGGAGTCTGCTGTATTTAGGGTCCGCTAACTTCAGCTTCATCTGTGCTAACATTCTAACACTCAAAGATAAAGGAACTGTTATAAGTCCCCAAAGTTTGTTAAATGAAGGTAAACTGCTACTAGAAACCCCCTTTGTGTGCAACCTCCAAAATATCTCAAATGGTCAGGTTATCTCCTTTCACTTTTCTGATTGAAAAATAAATCAATGACTTTGACGGTATGAGCTCCTTTTCGCTGAACACGCCTCAGGTATTTCATGTAGCCAGTGTGTGGAATTCAACCGTTTTCACTGCATTTTAATTATCCCCATTCCCTTAGTCACAAGTCGTAGAAGGTCTTAGGTAAAGACATAGCCTTGCGTTTATGACACACGCGATATTTCCGAATAATTTTAGTTTTTTTTTGGCTATTTACGATAAATCCCATTTCATGGTTATTTGGTTCTATATAAAAGTGTGCCCTCGAAATAACATGATTCGACATCAAAGTGAACAGTACGAAGTACTCGCGGCAAAAACTTGCAAGTTAGTCATAACCTAAACCAGTCGGCCATCAGATTGAAAACTTGTTGCACTTGTACGTTGCACCACCAGTGTGTGGTATTTAGGCAAAGTACTTAATCTCTTAGTTTACGTAGGGGCATGCATGGTTATTGCTCCTCGCTGCACTCCGCACTTGCATCACTTGATAGTCACAGAGTTCCGAGTACATTCAGGAGCCACTGCACTTTTTTATGTGGGAAAGCTCCAAAAGAGGCGTAACATAGCCCAAATCTGTTTTATTGTGCGATGAAAGAAACTTTCCACGCGACTGAGAAAAGAGGAAGGCGCAGGATGCAGAAAATGTAGAGCTGAAAAAGTGAACTGTAAAAAATTACATACAAAAAAATTTCTGAGATGCATGTGAAAACCCATGCATCCGTTGCTGCGTGCATTGGTGTGATGAGATACAAAAGTCGCGTTTCATGGCTGAAGGCCTGCTCCATGCAAGCCAGTCAGAGGCTATCATCACTGTCCATATCCATTGTCCACTTCTTGTCCTACTTTCTCATTTTGTAGCCGAGTGCACTTTTCGTAATTGCATCAGTCTCTGGGGTCTCGCATTTTCGGTTAAATCAAGTTTTGTGATTGAGGCCTGTAATTTTTTGTCCATTTTGTTGGTATGAACATATCATTCCTTCCGCGTCTCCAGAAGGCTTTGTCGTTTAGTTTCACAACAACTTTCTACTTTTGGTTTTGGCCGGTGCGCTTCTGTCAAGACTCGTATGTGGTTCCAAGCTTTTGTTATTTTTATTTTATCCCAACTTGATGCACTTTTGTGCCCATGTTGCGTCTTAATTTGGCCAGTTATGGAAATCCCGCATGCCCAGCAGCATTGATGACCTAAATTTGAAGTGTAACCAATGTCTTCGACGTCTTTTTTTGTGCATTCAGCAAATTTAAGAGTTTGTCTGGCTTTGTTGCCAAAGGTTTGCACTTTTGTCTCGAACCCTCCTTTATGAGGTAGCCATTAATTTGGCCGTAATTGCCTGTGACTGGTACACACCTTTCTATTTGCGATGACCGCAATAAAATATTTTGACCAATATTTGTTGAATTTATCATTAAGTTTTCCATTTCCTACACCATGCAAAGTTTGACTACATAGGCTCACTCATATATCTTACATTTGAATTAATTTAAAATCCTTAGGGGACTTCCGACACCGTGACTGAATGAGCAACAGTACAGCCAAAACGGAAAATGCTCGATTGTATTTTTGACCTGGGAAAAAGGGTGACAAGGATGTCTTCTTTTCCTAATGTAATAAGCAATATGAAATCTGCATAATAATGTCAGCTTACGGGCTTCGTACATAGATGTGAGATATCATGGACCTTATTGAAACTGGTACATAAAACATGTTATCAAGAAGCTTTGCGGGACAAATAGAATGCTTAAGGAATCTGCCGAGTAATCAGACCAATATGATATACTAGCAGTGGAAGACAATAAACATACGGCTGAAGGTCATTGCATGGAAAAATATGTGTCAACAATAATGCTCGGTACTAGGTTTCGCGCATAATTCAGGAGGGTAATAAAAGTAAGTAACAGAGTTATAGGAGATTGGGATATAGATTAGTAATTGCGATATATTTGCCTAAAGGCTAACTAGAAAGTATTTTATGATTCTTTATGAAGCAAATCTCAACGTTTTCTACATAATCTACAAGAAAACTAACTCCCGCATATAAATACTGGTTATTTTAAATAACTTGTCACGCTGCGCAGCTAGAAAAATACACACAATTAAAAGCCGAAAAGACAAGAAATTTGAGAGCGTTCGGCATCTTTAATTATTCTCCGACTAGACCTCAAGGAGACGTCTTAAATCAAGGAATGTGAAACACTGGGAACTTTTATTATAAAGTAATTAACTTACTTGCCATCCAATCAACATGATCAAACAGATCTTCTTCCTTCAACAACTTCCCATTTTTATTATCCCCATTTGAAATTTTCTGGATTGAAAATTCAACTGCGCTTTTGTTTTTTGAGTTACAGTAGAAGTGTTTGCCAACACAATAAAAATTTTAAGTCACTAATTTAAAATTCAAAATTATAATAACCACGCTGACTATTAGAAAAATTTGTATTGCAATAATTTCTCCAAACTTTTTCTTTAGAGTTATAGAACCATTATTAAAACCTTCCTTATCAACCGAGATATAACGACATTCTTATGAGCGCGACTTCGCTGGAATCATACACACATGAGAAATGAAGAAAACCAATTTAAATCCTATGCCATCCGTACAAAATCTATTTTCGCTCGTCAAAGGAAGGTGCTGCTCTAGTGTTGAAATATTTTTACAACAGAGGAAAGAGAGTAGGGTTCATACATACGTTCATATTGCCAATTTTATTCAAGAATTTCTTGTACATAGTTTAACGAATAATCGTCACTTGTGATTGGGCAAAAACAATTTTTTTCCAACAAAAGAATTGAATAAGAGTAATAAAGTAATAAACAATATAAATTCATGTTTTTGTTGGATGAAATTTCAGTAACAATTCAAATAATCCTTAGAATTTTATATAAATCTTACAACAAGGTGTGCAGAACGGAGATAAGCGCAGAAGGCAAAATTTGATATGACAACTTATTTGAAATGATCTGTACGTAATAAATACTGAAATCCCGAAAGCCAAAATGATAATATTTTAATATGATTTTCGTACTAATTCAATGAATCATTTGTGGACCGGTAACTACAGGGCTGTTGAGAGAGTAGGGACGGGGGGACGGGGGGGGCTCCATTGGATCCGGATTTTTCAACTGGCCCTGTGTTTCAGTTTCTGAGAGTAATTTGAAAATTTTTTGAAAAGTAAAAATCGTTTATGATGAACTACTTAACTTGGCCTCTAGATTTTATAAATGATTTCTGCTCTGCCTGCAAATTAAAACCAGTTTTTCCTCCCTCGCATTTTATAGCTGATTATGGGGTCTTGGAGGATCCTAATTATGAATCTGAACTCGGTTTGTTTACAACTCATCAGGATTTTGCACATAAAAATGTCACAAAAACTGGAGTCAGAGCATCAGAGGCACGCCACTTTGAAGAAACGATATGTGTATCGGATGGAATTTCTTAAAATTTGAATGTTCTAGATTACATCATTTTTATATATTTTTTTATGTGGAAGTAGAATTCGTTCGTGATTCACCATATATTAATGTGACTTGTTAATGTAAAAGTAAGTATTGTTCATTTTAATACAAAAAATACAAAACTTATTTTGATTTTCGCTTTTACTTCGGTGTTTTTTACAGAGTTTCATGTGAAAAGCCAAAAAGTAATTAACGTCGACATTTTATCATTATTCCAAGTATTCATTCGTGAGTTCGAATATAAATTTAAAATAACTCTCCATGAACATTGTATTATTCGATTGGTAAAAGGCTACTTCAAAACTTTTTAAACACCTTACGCACCTGGATTATGCCGACGGTGTAGGTCTCTTATCCAACAAACAGAGTCGTGTAACTCTAATGTCCGAAGGCCTGAGTAGAGAAGGTCGCTGAGCAGGGCTTAAGGACAATGCTACTAAGACCAAACTTATTAGCTTGGACTCCAGGAGACAAAACAAAATTTATCTTGAAGAGTAGCAAATAGAACAAGTGGATAAATTTTGATATCTTGAAAGCATAGTTACAGCAGACAGCGGAGCTGAGATAGGTTCACATCAACAAGGGTCGAGTTGCATTTAATACTCTTCCTGAGATCTGGTGCAATAACAATATCTCTAGATGCACAAAGCTTCGAATCTTCGAATCGAATGTAAAATCTAATGTGTTGTACGGCTATTAAACATAAAAAGTGACCTGTCAAATAACATCTAAGCTGCAAGCCTTCGACAAGCGGTGACTCCGAAGAATCCTTAATATTCAGGCTGGAGGTCATTCCCAACGAAGACCTACACATACTTACAGATCAAGACGGGATTGACTCTAGTGTTCGCAGGCGAAAGTGGCAACGGATAGAGAGAAAAGAAAACGACAGAAAAGAGTCAAACAACATCGCTCAACAGGCTCTAGATTGGAACCCACACGAGACCCAAAGAAGACGCCGAATTGAACGACCGCACAACACATGGAGAAGATCCGTAGAGAAGAAAGGCGTTGGCGTAGACACGGACCAGGCAGAGAGTCCGTGTATATGTTCCAAAAGGGGTTAAAGGACCCTATGTTCCAAAAGGGGTTAAAGGACCCAGAGAAAAATGTATTTTAATAACTCTTAATTAACGTCTGCGAAAGGTGGAAAAAAGGGAAAATATGTATGCTTTGGGATTAGTGCTCACAGCAGAAATGTTATTTGGTCTTATTTTATCACGAAACGATGTAATGATTAAAAGATGCGAAAAAAACGGCAAAAAGTATCCACGAATGTAGGTTATGGCGCTTGACGACTTCGGCAGTACAAGCTAGACAACATAATCTACATTTAAATGAATTCAGTGAATTTTTTTAAAATGTATAAACAGCTTGAAGCCTAAGCTTAATGTGTAGAGGGACGTTTCAAAAATAAAGGACTGTGAATTGTACCTCCTCTTTACTCCATTGGCCCACTCTGATCCTGTAGACATTAGACTTTTTGATTAAACGAAGATGACAAGTCGACGAAGGAGCTTGGGTCTTTTGAAAAATGCATAATATTAATAAAAGTGAATTTCTTTATGGTAATTATATTTTACATAAACTAAATTTACATTCTCGGTAGTAAAATAATACCAAATATCTTTTATTTTTTCACGTAGCGCCGATTTAGTGCTAGATGGATCCTTCCGAAGTTTTCCCTTTGTAACTCCCCATTAACTCTCTATAGGAAGATCTGAAATATATGTATTACGCTCACTCCATGGTATTTCATGGTCTTGCACCCAGGCTGTGACTTTGGACTATGGCTTTTTCCACTAGAATACCTACTAGAGAGGAGTGGGAAGGTTGTCAATGGCCGCAAATGCTAAACTTCACGGACGGCTAAAAAGTGAAAATTTAAGTGGGAGCCAAGGTTTTCTCTGGACGCCTTAACATACCAAACCCGTAGCGACTGCCAGACCACTGCAGTGTATTTCAAGCAGAGGTCCTGACATAGGAAGGGCGACAAGAGTACTGTTGTCCCACAAGAGGTGTTTGTATAATTATAGTCAAGCAGTTATCTAGGCGCTCGACTCATATACGATTAAGTCACAGCTGATGCGTAGTTGCCGGAGTGGTCTTCAAAGTTTGGGAGCTGCACACAGGGTGATCCTCCACCGGGTACGTGGCTGATGTATCGTATCGGGTAACGTGGCGGCCGATGTTCCTGCAAATGAAGGTTCACACTTGATCGGCTGGCCTCTGATATCAGTAAAAAGGAGGAATCGACCTGAAAGCTGCCGACAGGAGATGAAGCGATCTGAAAATCTGCGACCTATCAAGAAAGATGTGGCTTAACAGGAATAAAAATAAAACGGCGTATCTATTTTGAAATACCCGTCGGAGTCGCCGTAATATAACTACGGTTATAACGAGTCACTGCCCTTTTGGTAATCATGCCGTCTGAATGCCATTCCTGCCAACGACTTCTTTCTGAGTTGTTTGGATGGGGAGGCAGTTGAAAACATTCAACACTTACTCCGCGAACGCCCGGGATGAGCCAGAACAAGTTTACAGCCTCTTGGCAAACACTTCCTTAATGGACTTGAAGAGTTCGCCAGCGTTGATCTAAGGGACCTAGCTAGTTTCCTGAATACCTGTGGCTAGTTCAGCGATGCCAAAGCGATTCATGTGACGTTCCTGCGAAGTGGCTTCACAACGTACTAAGTTATGTTATGTGAGGCCGACCGGTTATAATTCGGTAACCACCAACTAACCTATGGCTTGGTGCGCAATTGCTTTTATAAGTTGTAGATATGTACTTTTTAATAGATTCACAAAGTTGAAAATTGTAACAAAAATCGCAAGTGTCCTAATACTTCTGTGGTTGGGTAACATATAAATATGAAGTGAAAATATTTGAACTGGTCTTTGATGTAATCTGATGTCAGCAGAAAACCACAATTGGTCGCCGCCGAAGAAGATCAGTCCTCATCCTAGCACGGGCAGGTTGATCGGACGGATATTCCATCTAGTGGGATATTGGTAGCCAAACGTTGGATACCGAAAGTTCTTGAGGGGGTCTTGCAGTCGTGAATTTGAAAAAAAAATAGAATTTTTATAAAATGCTCAAACATTTACAATTTTAATTTTTTAAAGCTGATTCTTTTACAAGATTTAATTTAGGGTATGCCTTGTCTAAAAAAATGTTGTTCTCTGATTTCAGATCCGCGACTGGAATCGTGGCGCGAAAATGCGTCGGCTCGCCGAGCAGGGGTCTTTCATTTCGTATATAAAACTAGTACATATTAAATAACTCATCTGTAAAAAAAATGTTTTCTACATGCCAAAGATTGAACAATAATCCGAATCAAAAATTACATGCCAAAGATTGAATAAAAATCCGAATCAAAAATATTAATTACTTCTAAAGAAAAATAATCTTGAAAAATTACAGAGAAATAGTGGCTTACGACAGCAAAAGCCCCTTAATTCAGAGTAATTTCTGTCAGGTATTAATATTTTTATGGTAGTAAGATTCTCCCTTAAGGTGATCTGACTGTCCTTTAGAGCTCAGGCTTCTTTGAGGCGTTCTTTGTAAAGAGATCAGCTATATACTGCTAATCAAGCAACTGCTTTTTATATTAGCTTAAGTAAGATCGTGATCATGCCGCAAACAAATAAGGCTTGTTGTAATAGCTTTACAACTTCTTCTTTAAGATAAATGTGTTTTATTTAGATATTAACAAAAGTACTATATGTTCACATTTTATTTGTCTCTCAGCAAGCAGTAATTTCCCTCGCGGGTGACCTTAGTAGTAAAACTTTAGGTTGACGAAATATTATCGGTAGAGTTAATTCTTTGGGAAACTTTAGACCAAGCGATAGTGGTAGTGAGCTTGTTGGTGTAATAAGTGATAACGTGTCAGTCTTCCAAACCGGGGTCGACTTGCATTCGTTGTCTCGAATCGGGTGAAGTATTGTTCCTGCTCTATGTCCCACATGGGTTACGTGAAGTAGAGAAGCGATAGTGGTAAAAAGGGGCTCTGGGGCAGGCATGAAAGCTTAGTCAAGGTTCTTATTCAACTTATTATTATATTCAAAATTCACGGAAAAATAAGAAGATATCCCTTCACATTATTTCTGCTTTCTTATTATATAGCAGGAGTTTTACAAATTCATGCAGTTAGACATTACTTACTTTATTGCGTATGAACAAGATCTTGAAATATTTGTATTTAAGTAATAACTTTGCTGCTCTTTTTTTGGAGGATTTTGGGCAAAAATCTATATAGCATTGTCCTTGGTACTCTCGCAGTCAATTACCAACCATACTTTTTTTCATTTACTGATAGGTAAAAGTACTTAGTAAGGATTTTAAACCTTTGCAATTTGTAAATAAAAAAGTTTTGGGTAAATCTAAATTTCGTCATCTTATGAAAAACACACAGAACGAAAACCTGCAATGTACCTAATAAAAAACTTCAATATCTTATGTCGCAATAAAATTAAATTTGCACAAACTTTATATAGCTTGAGTAGACAATAAACAAAACAACTTTTACAGGATTTTCCAGTGCATATCCTCCGCAAATGCAAAAAAGCCCCTCCTAACTCATCGCGGTACATCATTCCTTACCGTCCGTTGAGTAAGTACACTATAAACTTTGAAAACTTTTCTCTCCACGCCACCTCATTTAAAGAAAAAAACTCCTAAATAGAAGAAAATACAAAGTTTGAATAGAACATCCTTCTACAAAAAGGACAACGATAAAAGGACTATCGCGAGGCAGAAAATTTTTTTGGTGAAAACTGTAGAAGTAAAAAAGCGCACACTTAGCAAAGACGAATAGAAACGAAGCCAAGGAGGCGGAGTGGAAGAAGGACCTCGGCTAAACATGAATAATTAATTGACTGCAGCATTATTTTAATTAGTTTTTAAACTGCAGTTGAAATGCAGTAATTCAGCAGTTTTTACAACAACAACGCAACAATAAGAATAACAATAATTGCAGTAATTATGAAGAAAACTCTTTTGGGAAATAGATAGTGAGGCCCCGGAAGGGCGAGTTCTTCAAGTTTTGCGAAAGGAAACGGGGACAAGCTGTCCTGAAAGTTCACCGTCGACAAATAGGAATTCAGGAACGCTATCGCTATGACTCTCCTATTCATAACTAAATTCCCGGCAATAATTGCCCAAACTGCAGTTGTAATTAACTGAATAATGAACTTACCTTTAAGAGTTCTCTGAAATATGGGCTGCACGCTGACAGTACAACTCTGTGGGCTTTTATGCTGCGTCCGTCGCATGCCAACGTCACGTCGACGAAGTCCTCATCGTCGCGGAGGTTCTCAAACGCCGAAGTTATGCTGCTTTGGTAGTTATTCCATCGCAGGCAAAAGTGTTGTGTGTCAACCATTTTTGTAGTTTTATCCTGTAATGAAATAAATGAAAACGAATGTAGTATCAGGGATAAAAAGGACAAGCAAGTGGGTCACAGTTACGACAGAAAATAAGCTTTTCTACGACTTTGTATTTTGAAGAAGGCGGAGGAGTATCCTTTCAGACAGGGTAATGGTGGGTGAAGGATTCATCAAGTCTTCAAGGGAATAACAAATTAGTGAGCTTATGATTGCAGATTTGCAAGGATTACTCTGACAGCAGGAGAATTTAGTCGTCATAAAATATTCAATTCAGCCGCTTTTGTTGATTGAAGTAAATTGAGAGGAGTACGGAACCTAATTTTCATGGTATTTTGTATTAAAATCCATGAGTCTTTCCTGTTATCAATTTGTCTTATATGTCTACTTGGTTGAGTATTTTCGGGAATTTTGTGATAATATAGAGAAATCCTATTAACCATTGACTGTGAATTTAGAAAGTAATTTACAGATGCTAAACTATTCAGTTTGAGCAGTCATCTAATGCTTCTTTTAAGTACATACATATATAACGCAGTAATATTTAAAGAAAGTTTGAAGTAATTAAAAAAACTTGAGGGAAAGATTAAGGTTCAAAATATTAAATTACAACCCTTGTTCGAGTTGTAGCCACAAGAGAAAAAGGTTTTAAAATTACAATGGGACTATGAGTAACTGTGATTGTAGGCTAATTTGCAATTAATACAAGTAGGTATACTGGATTTTAACGAAACACGCTTAATAATAACGTAAATAAACTTTATATTAAAGTGTCAACGAATGAGAATAATCGTCCGCGGTCAGCTATTTTCTTTTAAAATTAATCATCTACAGTTACAAGACTTCTAATAAAAAATAATATTTGATTTTTTCCACCAAGTTTTAGTTACAATTGATACCGACTGCACTGTATCAAATTTACTATAACCTACTGTACTAAAATCATATTACAATTCGCGGCGATGCGTGGGCATAGTTATTCAATCACGTCGGATATAATCGTACTGATTAATATACATGTAAGTTGAAGACCTGGGTTATCCATTGTCAAGCAAACTTAAACTTTTCAACAGGTCAAAGCCTACGAAAAGCATCTAATACCATTACATATTTTAACCCAGTATCATATATTAACCCAGGCCTTACTCAATCTAAAATTTTCCGACTAGGTTCTTCAATGCTGGCCCAAATGCACACCAACTTTTAATACTAATTTTTGATTTTCTAATATCTGCATTTTCAGGTCTAATTTTTAAGCTAATACGCTTTGTCTAACTTTGAACTAATCGGAAAGTATCTTCTAAAATTCAGTTTTCACGTTTCTGATTTAGCAAGATATTGATATTCAACAAACCAGTACCAAGGTCGTCCGCTTCTTGCTGCAGACAAGCTGAGGCAGACTTCGCCTAGAGTCAGCATAGACAATATTTTAACCTATTCTGACGATAACTTATCCAATGTATAAGCTGAATAAGAGTGGAGCAAGCACCGATTCTTGAGGTACACCACTTATTAACTTAATGGATGAAAAATTAAAATCAAAAGTTGACGCAGGATTAATTTGCAAATTAGAATGGCTGGCGGAATCAAATGCTTTGTTGAAGTCAAGCAATGTCAATATTGTGACAAAATCCTGGTCGAGAGCCTGTTTGTGTCTGTTGGTACTTTCAAGAGCACAAATTCGTAACTGTGTCCGAAATCCAGATTGCCATGTAGTTAGGAGTTATTCTCATGAATAAATCGAAACATTTGCCAATGGATTATTTTCTCTAGGAGGTTGCTGGATGATGGACAGAAGAGTCTAGGATACGGCGATCATCATGTGGACATTTTCAAGTATTAGTTACACCTCCAAGCGGTAGCAACCGCAATGCAGCCTAAAACGTAGCCAAGTAACGAATTTGGGAGGAGATAACCACTTGAAAAATCTCCTTAATCCCCGCGAGAGTCTGAAGTGGTTCATTTATCACGGCAGGACCCAGAAGTAATTTGATCGGGAATGGTGTCTTCTCAGGGAGTTATGTAGGCGTGGAGGTGAAGGGTATGGTAGACCTTAACAGGTTGGCTATATCTACGGTACCCACAACAGAATCAGCTCTGGGAAGATTACCTTCCGAAGCTTCTGCGGCGGCTATGGAGGCTGAACTTGCTTCGGCTGAAAGTGCTGTAGCAGTCTTGGAAGAAAGTGCCACTTGCAAAATAATAACTAGCGGTTCCTAAGGTGCAGCGCCTACAGAGATGGTAGTCTCTAACGAGCTGGATATTTTCGCGGTACAAGCACCAATAGAAGATGCAGACCTGCCTTCTGAACAGTTAGCTGCGGTTAATCCAGAGGAAAGTACTTGTCCTGACTCTGGATTAAAACTGCATGGCCCAGAATCCTTCACGGCCGTGGGCAGTGAAGGAGTGAAGGCTATGATTATCGTATGGACAAAGAAGGAATACAGGAGACGGTGGAACAACATGGATTCCTGCAGAAAGGCTAGGATTCTAGCATGAAATTGCTTGTTCTCTATTAAATCCTAGAATAGTATTCATATTAGTAAAGAAAAAAATGGTCCGAGGATATGGTTCTAAGATTTAAGACTATAAAACCACCAAAATAAAACCAGTGAAAAAAAAACTCTATAAAAAAAAGTAATGACAATGATTGCGAATTTTGTAGGAAAGAGGTTTGAAGAAATCCCCAGGTAATGATTTGGAGCAAAATCCGAGCATTTTGGATTTTTTTAGTGAAATCCAACTTCTAGATACTTCTAGACTACTTACATAGTAACACAATTTTCGTCATGGTACCAATCAAGGAAACTCTATACAATTAAAAAAAAACAAAGTTTGTCCACCAATTACGAAGTTTTGTACGAGCATATAAACAAATAAATTGTTCGGTGTGAGAACCTTTTGTTTTCTTTTAAGGTAATTTAAAAGGAATACAAAAACTTCAATATAATGACGACAATAATCGGTAATCATTGAAACTGTGTACAAAGTCAAAAATTGCAAAAAAAATGCGTTAATATGAAGACGCAAGCTGATAAGTGATCTTAATAGAAAAAAAGACAAAAAACAAATAAAAAATTTTACTAACAAAGAATCCAGTGCGTTCCATTTTCTACATTTCTTATGTCATAAAACAATGTAATAAGTATCAATATTTGCTAACCATAGCGAGTGGCAACAGTAGCCATATGCAGAAAGCAAATAATATCTTACGTTAGAAGCTTTTGTTACCTAGAAAGACTTAATATGACATAATATAGGTATGCCTTAGAATGATATCAAAAGAAAATCAAGAAAAACAGATGTTTAATAACAAAATGGCTTAAACTGTTGCGAACCATTGAGCCGTGCCTTCTATATAACAGATGGAGTTCAAGGCTGATAAGTAATGATAAGAGAGAATGTAGTTTAGACAAAGATGAGATTCGATAAGACGTGCGATCACTTATTTTGCACAAATGTATGTAGATATTACCTAGAAAGAATTACTATGACATAATATAGGTCTGAGGATGATATGAAAAGAAAATCAAGAATAACAGATGTTTAATGTTCAAATGACTTTAACTGTTGCGAACCATGGTGTATATCGCAAAGAACATATGGAGTTCAAGGCTGATAAGGAATGATGAGAGAGAAGGTAGTTTAAACAAAAATCAGGTTAGATAGACTCGTGATCATTTATTTTGCACAAATGTATATAGATCACTTTACCTAACAACTTCTAGAACTTTTGGTAGAAAGCTTTACCAACTTTTTAAATTTTTATGTAATCGATATATTTTATATCTAAATATGTATAGGTTAACCGGTCGATTATAATCAAGGTTGACCGGTAGTTTACTTATAAAGTTAGGTACAAAAGCGATACAGAATGGTTTCTTCAATACTACAAAAATGTGATTTTTTTGAGATTGAAAAAGGTAGCTTTACTTTTATAAGACTGCTCAAATAAAACTTAAATTACTGGCGAAGAGTAAGTAAGGAGTGGCCGGCCACAGCGCTGTCACAAGGTGTATCTAGAAAAGATTGGATAATATAGTAGATACTCGTAGAGGACGACAAACTAAAAAAAAAAGGTAATACTTTTTTATAGTTCTGGAGTCTCAGTTTATAGTTCATTAACATCTCAAATTTGGTCCGATTTACTTAAATCTTCTTCGTCAAACGGTTCGCAATATATATTGTCTTTTTAATCTTTACCTTTTTGTAAGAACTAAAAATGGTTCCGGTTCGATTTCGATGTATGACTTTATTACTAACATTTGTAATTCGGCCTAATTTGACGTAAACTTCCTCTAGTCTGCTTAATACATCTAAAATGCTCCCAAAGAATGTGTAACAGTTTGATTATGTACCCTACCCTAAATAAATATATTGTCATCCTAACCGAAGAAAGATAGGTTAGAGTTACCATCATTTATAGTATATAAATTAGTTATATTTTATTTATGAAGGCGGCAATGCAATATTTGGCCACCCTTAACATTCTGTGGACATTTTTATATATCAAAATCTGAAAAACAGAATATAGACGAATTTGTACATTTATTGAAGAAAACCCGTCTTTACATAAATTTCTAAAATATATCTATAGAAAATATAAAATAAAAATTATCATACCATACAATTCGCTTCCGCCTCCTTTGCTTCACATAATTTCATTATCGCAATTTAGTACCAACGAAATCATTAATAAAATCACAAAATCACTTTTATATTAGTCTATCGCACGAACAAGAAAAATGTCTTAACTTCCGCCACTTAACATGTTTTTGAGCTTCGTTGTCGAAAGAACGCTACGAACTGCATATCCGCCTCACAAAGCACTACAAAAGTTGCCGAAATGTGAGCAGCTGGCTTAAATCGTTGAAATACTTGCGCAGTATCGAATTCGATTTATAGTTTACTTACAGAAAAATTCTTTGCGCAGGCTACTCTACATATAAAGAAAATAAAAAATGTGTAAGAAATCAGCGAAAAAATCTGAAGGAATTAAATCGTCTCGAATGCAGTAATCTAAAAACGAGCCAAAGTAAAACAAAAAAAAAAAAAATTCAAGAAAAATAAAAATAAGTGCGGATTTTTTCAAATCGCTTTTTATAAGTCTTCCCCTATCAATTTCGCTTAGATTGCAGAAAAGAACATTATTCAGCTGGACTGTTGGATTAATTTAATTATTAGAAAACTGTGAAAGAAGGAATTCGGTGTCTAAATATTTTCTAAAGTGCTTCTTCATTATTTGTCGTCGTCTCATTTTTCATCTTCCTGAACGGTTCTTGGGTTACCTGGATTAACCTTTGATTTCTACCAAGAACTTTTCTTTGCTGCCCATCCAAATTTTGCTTTGTTTATTTTCAGAATGACAATTAAGAAGTTTGTTCTGATTATCCGGTCGGAAATTAATTTGTCGGGAGTTATACAATTAAGATTAGTAGCAAGAAAAGTAAGGAAACGAACAATTTTATAATTGTTAAAATGGCTAAGTTTTTGTTGTGAAAAAAATCATTTAATTGTACAACTGTAACTTTTTAGCTAGTTTCTATATATACTTTTTCACTGTCACAACTTAATATTTACACAAGTGGTGTCACTGATCATTTATCAGAGAATTTACTGAATTTATATTTAACACTACTAACAGGCATTCACAGTGCGAAACTTATGCAACGTTGCAAACTTTTGCAAGCTACAGAAACTAAAAGAGGGGTTTTCAATCCCAGTAATTTTAAATTAATACAAAATTTTTGTATTAACGTGTAAATATAACAGTTTGTTTAATCGTTATATGTTTTATATAGGATTTGAAAAAAAACAATAATTTTGACAGCAAGTAAAGTTAGCAAAAAAGAAAGGTCTGTACTGCTTTTATGTCTTGCATTGTGCATTTCTCTATATTTTTTATAACAGTAGTACTGTAATACATATCTCTCGTGCTGATATAAAAAAATAGTATCTGGGCGACCGAGCTTATTTCGGACTTGGCTATTTCATATATTTTTAATAACACTAATATAAAATTTTTTCCACTATGCGTTAAAAAGCTAGGTGCTGCCCCCACTCCCACCCTCCAACCCACCTTGACATCAAGATTTTTGTCATGATATAAATTGATCAAGATACTCTATGCAAAAATGAACGAATAATCCAAATCGGGTTATGCGTAAAGAAGCTGAGTTCGACCATCTCTCCCATCTCTGTTGAAAGGTTTTTCTCATAGTAAAGTCCCCCGTAAAAATAATCTAAAAAATAATCATTTGCATCGGCCCACGCGATCCTTTTCCTCACCATCACTCTTCGGCTCGTTTTCGGGACGACGGTTAAAAATAGTCATTAAAATAGGTGCATAAAATTCGCCACCGCTCCTCAACCTTAACCTTACACCACCCTAAATACAAAATTATTATGCTGCTACAAATCGAGCAACACACTCTAAAGAACAGAAAAATAATCATTCAAATCGGAGCACCCATTATAAAGTTTGATGTCGCCCCTCCCCTACCCACATTCTAGGTTAAATTCTTTTAAATTAATTCATACCATATTGTATCATGAGCGTGTTAGGTTCCGCCTCTACCCCAAGCTCAACCTCCCTTCCGACCACAGTTTTTGTCATGGTATCAATGGGGGAATATACTGTGGACAAAAAAAGAGTAAATCCTGAATTACACGAGAGGGATTTTACCCCACGAGTGACGAAAACCTGTTTTTTTCATGGCGAGAGAAATGAGGTAGCAAGAGGGTCATCTGTGAGTGTCAATCACGTCAGGTTGATTTAGTATTGCTTGAGCCGGTGAATACAAATTTTCAACCCTGCAGAATACTTATGAACCGGTTTTTAACGTCAGTCAAAGCCCCTTTCGTAGCAACACTCCGAGGGTTTTTCTACTTTTGCACGGAAGAGAATTGCCGTGAGTTATGGGGTAAAATCCCTTTCGTGTAATTCAGGACCAATTGGTTAGCCCGTTATGATGTTATTCTCCCAATTTTCCCCACCTTTACTTTAGGTACAACATTTTTCTCAAATTAGCAGTGGAGAGCATCGTTTTACAAAACAAGGATCATTCAAATCCCAACCCCCACCCTAGAACCATCTAAATTAGTCTATGCATTACGAAGTTAGGTTCTTCTTCAGTATCGTAGTATACGCAGTTATACAAAAATAGCGGAATAGTTGTTTTCCGAACCATCGACATTACTCTGCAGTCCCCAATAGGCCTTTAAGCGTAATCTGTTGTCAGCAGAAAACAATAATTTATTGGCGCCGAAGGGACTTCTACTTGGGCCATTCAAGATCGAGGGCTAGCACTTAATCATTTACCCCACCTGCTATGATTAGTGGATCCTGTACGACAATCCAAAAACCAGTTGCGACAAGAGTGCAATGTAAAAACCTCAGAAGAATTCAAAACCGAAAAGGTGCGTGTAGTAGTGCATTGGGAATCCTACAGAAAAATTATGCATTTAACACGGCGATACCACTGGAAAGTAATGTACGTATTATAAAAGTATGAAAAAATTTCTTGATGCATGGAGAATGAACCCTCTAATTATGAAAACAATTGTGATTAAGCTTGACTTTAACTCTTGACACGTCTGCCATTACTGATTGTATTACTCAGTAATATACTAACAGCATTGAAAAAGATTCTTTCACGTTTTGAAACTGTCAGATCCAGTTTTGACTGGCCCAACTACCACAGAATAAATATTATGCATTTTTAATATTTACACAAAACAGAAATTTTAAATTGTCTATTCAAAATATAGAAATAGTATACGGAAAGCATAAATTTTGCATTTACAGCAAGGAAACCTATAGCGATAACGCCATCCCAATTACTTCAAGACATCTATGGAACCAATAACTAGCTGCTTTTCATTCCATGCTGCACCGCCTTATACAGATCCCTAAGTATCAGAAAGAGTTAAGAACAATTTAGCTACTAATAACGGTTATGGGTCTGACTTGATAAATAAAATGCTAAAAAAGAAAGAAAGAAAACAGGTTAGAAATACTTTGCACCCAATTCTAATAAAGGAATTAAAAAAGCATAACTGGCGCAAGATTCCCTACATAGGCCGCATTTCGGATAGAGTGGGAAAAAATTAAGAAAACTAAACCTCAACCCAGCACACTATTGTAATCAAAATCTCGTCAAACTTTTAAAACCAACCACTCAACAGGATAAAAGCTAATTAAATGATATCTCGGAAAAAAATGTGACAAATGTGCAGCCGCCTATGTAGGGCAAACAGGAAGATCCTTGTTTTTTTTAGCATGCGTTAGCATGGTTTAGGCCGGAAGGGAATTAGGGTAAGGGGAGTGAGGAAGCTTGAGTCTTGTTTTTGCATTGCTGCGAGCTAGACAACAGCCCAGAGACAGAGTGGATTATTTTAATTTCTTAATGAAAGCTCACGGGGAGATCTCGTCTCGAACCCGGGGCCCATGGCATGGCGGTCGTGCGGCTCAACGCATTGATCCAACTCCGTCTTTACCCCGTATAAAAGAACACCACAACAGATCCACATCAAGCTTCTTAAAACATATTATTCAAAGAAATCACATTCAAAATAAAGAAAACTGGGAAGTCTTAGATTTCATCAATAAGGGGTGTGAAATGGATGCACTTGAGACCCTAGAAATTAATAGGCTATTCAGGGACCATAGTTTGGAGACATTAAACGATCACCCTGTGTTAAACTCACCGCTCCTTCAACCATGGATGTGATGGCTCATAGATGTATTTTACTCAGTTGGTCTGAAGATGCCTACGGGAGTGAGGTGAAGCTGCGATAACATATGTAGTAAGTTAAGGTAGGGGAATAGACAATTTACAATTTATGTTTATATTATGCATTATTTTCTCAATAACTTCTAGTGCTATCAACTTGAAATTTGGTACATGTATAGAAGTCACTTACCCTTTTTATTTCAGGCGAATTTTAGAAACATAATGCTTTTTAATTAAATAAGAAGGAGGGCAGAACTTGATTTTTTTTATTTATGTACCGTGTGGGGTAGAATTTGAGAGGACTTACTTTAAGGATTTAAAGAATATAATACTTTAACGCGCGGTAGTCTTTGACTTACGTCCAAAAATGTGCAAAAGTCACCATCCCTCCTATCTCCGAAGTTCGCAAGCCAAAAAATCTAAAATAATTCATACTAATAGAAGGCCTCATATATATTTCACAGGGAAAATAAAAAGATTTTCCTGCACGTTACAGTTTCTGAAATTAAAATTGTACGGAACCGTTAATGCGCGAGTCTGACTCGCATTAGGCCGATGTTGTTTTGCTGATATGGCACCTATAATAGCTTATGCTTTTGACCTCAATGAAGTTTTTAAAAAGTACTTTATCAAGGCTAGCTATGAGGTAAATTTCTAAAGATTGGCGAAGACATTTTTCTTTATTTTTTGGTAATTTTAAAATAAAGTTAAAAAATCACTATTTATATTTTTTACAATTTGTTTCCCAATAGCAGTGATGAGTTGGTTAAGTATCTACAAGCAGTATGCAGCTACATTTGCTTGTTTCAGTTACTTTGCTCGACGAAGGTTCTATCAGGTGGCAGACCAGTTTGAACGATATTGTTCACCCATAACTAACTAGTTATCAATTTGAAAAAAAAATTGGAGTTGATAAGCACATGAATAAATTAATATCGCATAAGTAAAAACGAGTTAGAAAATAGTGCCGAGTATAATGAGATGTAGGAAGAGAAGTAAGGGTGAGGATGTGACCGCACAGCAAAAAGGATTCAGAGAGTCAGTATTGGAGCATGTTCGCAAGACAGCCAACTGCGCCAAAATCTAACTCGAACTGCTATGCTATGATACATTTTTAAATTTTTTTAGGTCAGCATCTTTAGCGAGGAAGATTTATTAAATGATTGATTTCTTAGGTAAAACTTCAATCAGTTTAATTTTTGATTAAGATATACATACATCGAATCCTCCACCTTTTGCGTCACAGTCAGGCAAATATGAAGAACATAAAATGAGATTAAAAGAATTTTGGTCGTAAACGTAAGTTACTGGATTCTAAAGTGGCTGAAACATAATTGCTTGAAAATGTTTCACTTTTCTTTGGAATAAAGTGAAGAGGAATAAATATATCTTCGCAAGTGCAAGTGAATGTGCCACGAATGTTGACATGGATATATTGACTCGCCAAGTTTCGATTAATAATTAATAAAATTACATGTAAAAATGACGTAGTTACTTGTTTTCTATCAATGTGATTGCCCCAAAAAAAAACCCGTTCTGACAATAAATGAAATCGAACTGCGACTCAGTTTTTATAAAACTGTTTGTAAGCTAGCAAATTTGGAACTTTTGGATGGACGCCAATGATCAACAAACATTATTACAATAAAATTTGGTGGGGAAAAAAACGAATAGAAGCAATGGACCGGATTTAAAGTGAAATAAATAACCTCAGACAAGAAAAAATATGTTAAGGTGGGACAAATATTGTAATTGTGAAATTCTTGTAAAAATCATCGCGACAAATTTTAATCTTTAGTTGTAAAGAAGAGAAGATATAATATGAAGTGAGAACAGGGGAAGGAACCCGATTTTTTTTTGCCTTTTACTCAAATATTTAGCACACCGAATTTATTTTTATATTCCTAATTAGAAAACTAATAATAGAGTTAATAAGTTATTGTAATTTGATGCAATCACTAAAATTGAGTCAACAACAATTCCAGGCTGTAATGTTCACTCTGCAATCTAAATGAATGGATCATGTACTTCAAAAGTATTTACCTAACACGTTAGTACAGTTTTTTTTTATTTAAAACAACACTATAAACATAGTCCTTATTGAAAATTTGTAATATAAAATAGAAGTTGGTCTTCTAATATCCTTATAATTGGGATTTAAATCACGATATTCACTGTTCTACGAAAGGTGACCATATCTCACCCAAAAACTACGCACAATTAGCCACTTTCAAGTGTACATAGAACAAAACCATAAAAGTATACTTCGTAGAAAAAATTGCAATTAACCCGATACCGTAAGTAGAAAAATCGTGCACGTCAACAAAAAAATCGCAAACAATTGACAAAAATTTTTTTTCTTTAGCTTTATGTTTTAATTTACTAAATGTATATTAAGACAAATTAGTAAAGGTAATAAACACAATTTCCTAAGCAAGAAAATCGCCCAAATCACTAGGCCTTGAGTTAAACTAAAAAATTCATGGGCTCCCGAAATAAGTGCGATCTTAACCAGATACAGAGCGATTATGTGCGTTTGCTTTTTTCCAATTTTTTCTCTTGCAAAGTCAGTTGAATCTGACCAAGTCATATGCATATGTGTGATAGTTGCCAATATTTTTTATGTTTTTTTTTTATTTGCAAAAAATTTTGACAATACCAACACGAATCTAACCCGGACAAATAGGAGATAATAGCGCGCCCCTTCCCTTAAGTCAACAGTTTCAAGCAGTTTATCAGTCGCCTAGCGTTTGGATCTGGTGCGAATCTTTGGTGCATTCTTATCACTAAGAAGTTTTCTAAATTAGCCAGAAAGATAAGAAGAATGGGTGATTTCCCAAATGTCTTCGTAAAGGAAGAACAACGAAGAAATGGCGAAGACATAAGGAAATTAAAAAGAATGGAAAAGAAAAGCTTTCATTTCTTGCCTACATGCTTGGTTGAGTTAGCGGTCACGGCGCCGCCAACGACCGGCGTTTCAGCGTAATGCTGTATTTCACTTCGTTAGAAATGAGCGTGAGCGGAGAAGCGCTTCGTTTTCCGCTACAATTAAGCTTTTCCAATGCTCGGCGGGGCTTGGTTTGTTGTCGACTAAAACCAGATTGCGCTATTTTTCTCCTATTACGCATGGTAATTAGAAAAAAGTTGTCGATTCGCACAGATTAGATCTTGTGGAACTTTCTGAACTCTTCGCTAGAATTTCCAAGGTGACTGGGGTGATAGTTCGGAATAGTCAAGTGTTTATCTGTCAACGCTCGCAAAGAGAAGAAATTTTATCTGCTGGTAGCGTTTGCTTTTTTAGCTAATTTTAGCTTTGTAAATATATTTTCAGGGAATTTTCACTATCATTATAACAGAAAAACTTTTGTTTTTTTTTCGCCATTATCTGAACAGAATAATACAATATTATTGTATCTATTCCGTTTCGGCGAGCAGCTCAAAGCTATGAATGTTGATGCCGGGGAGCATTCGGTTTCGGAGCCCAATTTGTTGTTTACTTGTCATTCCGGCTCACGTATCTTTTTATCTACAAACGGTTTTATTTGTTTGGCTTTATTTAGCCGGCCGGGACGGAACAGTGGGGACAATAGAGGAAAACTTGTGGTAGGTTATTTGAAACGTAATTAGCTAAACTGTCGGGCAGAGGCGTAAGTGTTTACAGCGAGTCGTTTTTGAGCTTGTAAAGTTAGATAAACAACTTAATACAAACGCACTGTGAATTCAGAAAGCAAAATCGCAAAAAGTTTGATTGTGACTTTTGATAGAAACAGTGAGAAAAAGCTCGGGCAATTTAGAGGACACAGCCACAACTGAAAATAACAACAGAAAGTCCTTTGAACCATTAGCAATTTTTGTAAATGCGCACAAGTCTAGATATCATGGACAAAAAAATTATGGGGTATTCTGTTATTGTCGTTAGAGCAATTCATTCTAATTATTTAAGCTATTAAGTCACCAAGGTCATTTATTCTTTATATTTTATTTTTACTGATTCAAATTACATACCACGATAGTTGAAACGTAAATATGTTTTTTGATATATTTGTTAGAGTTGACATTGGTGTTATTCCGATGTTTATAGCTGTGCTCTAATGCTAATTACAAAACTCGTTTGATAAAGGTATTTGCATTAACTTGGATTAAAAATAAACTATATATGCTACTACTAAACAGACTAAAAAATCTTTAGATTTTGACGAATATTTTGTACTAATTTTCGGTTTATACTAAATATATTTTTAAGGAAATATATTAAGCTGAATTGAAGTTGTTTTGTCGATTTAGAATCTTTTTGACGTCATAATCAAAGGTGCAATAGTTGAGTGACATGACTTTTACTCAGAACATCAAATTGTACAGAATACCAGGATTTTGATCTCACGTAGGCATAAATATTTAGGTTTGATTTAACCACATGTTAAATGTAATTATCTTACGAGAAAATTGCTTAAATTTCACAAACAACAAGAATCCGTCCATACGTAATTTTGAAATGTCAACAGTCAGCTGATCCCACTGGCCAGCAATCTTATCGAGTTCAATTCGTTTTCTTTGCTCGAAATGCAAAAGTTTCTTACAAGGTGAGCAGTGTGTCCCCAAAGCCGTGATGATTTGATATTTATTCCTATGCATTTTAGATTGATTTAAGGGAATTGAGAGCTGCTTGAAGTATGTAGGTACGAGAAGTACTGCAATAAACGAAAAAAAAAAGAATTACCAGGCACACTACCGAGAAGACATATGTTTTCGCTTAAATGGCTAAAAATTTGGGGTAGGTAGGTCAAAGCTTTTTAAAACATTTTTCACTGATGAGGAAGAATAGTGCTTATTTCTGGAGGATTGTATGTGCTTTATTAACACGGTGCCAATAAAATTTATTTGAAGGTGAAACTAAAATATAAGGAAGTGTTTATTCGCATCGGCTATGTCCGTGTACACGCAACATTTACACGGACTACACTGAAGTACACGATAAGTGCAAATAGCTACTTCCATATTCATATTACTGGTAATAGTTTTTCAGCAACTTAAAGCCTGATTAATACACCTCTTCTTCCCAGAAAATCTAATAAAAATTTGACGGAACGTGTTCCGTACACGGAGTACACGGATCCGTGTACTCCGTGTAAATATTCTGTACACGGACACAGACGATGCGAATAGACACTGCCGATATATAAATATAAATTTAAAGTACAGAATCTTGTTTAGATGTAGGCGTTATTCTTTCATACCCAATTGAGTTCTCTGTCCATCTGATACCATGATTTCCTCTTCTTACAACGATAATATCAATAACAACACCAAATTTTATAGGAATTATAATAGCATTAATTTGTCCCAATTAGGTGATGAATGGAAATCTCTACCATGGTATGGTTCAACATCGTATCCATCACTAGATGACAAAGCTGAACAATTTTATGAAATATAACATTGTCTTCATGATAAGTATGCCCGTCTTCCGCCACGTAATATCTATAAAAATGTTTGCCACTAGTTTTCAGAAGAGAGTCGGTCTTTAATTGTTGAACGCCATTTCCTATATCGCAGGTATCTAAGATCTAAATCTGCCTAAACTCATTATAAGTTGATTACAAATATGGTAACTTCAAGAATCCGTGCGGAAGAAAGATATCACTATAAACTGAAGTTTAATCCAAACCTTCCATCGAAGCCTCTGTAGAGAAACTTGTGTAAGACCTATGTTTGTGGTGGAGACAAATTTGACGCTGTCGTACCAGATGGTTTTCTCCCAGAATTTATAAAATTACTGTTGCTCTTGGTAATTCAGCCTATTTTAGATATCCTTAACATGTGTCTTATCATTGCTCAGTTTCTCTCTGTTCCCACTGTTGTTAACAAAGTCTAATCAGGCCAAGGTTCCTAATGATTTTCGACCGATTAGCCTGCTCCTATTCTTGGACAAAGCGTTGAAAATAGTATTATCTAAACAGATCACTGACTATCTTCTAAGTGTAATGAAATATTCGGTGTTTTTTGAATATGTTTGTTCTTGCATCGCTCGACTTCTCTGAAGCATTTGATATGGCCAGCCAATCACTCCAATTTGAAGTTGGCTTGGTTCTATTACACTGCTGTGTCCTTAATTAATAGCACCCGAACCCGAGTGAAATACAACTTTTCCTTTCGCTTATCTCTTACGCGAAGCTTCCAACAGGATGCTGTTCTCGGGCCTTTGCTCTTCTGCCTGTATATAAACGACCTCCCAGAGGTTCGTAAGGACTGCAAGGTGCAGCTGTATGCTGATAATGTAAAGTTATGTTTTAGGTTTATGGAGGACTGCATTGACAGGTTGACTTCTGACCTAAATAATATTACGAAATGCGTAGCTAATAATAATCACTTACTTCTACTTCTACGTAAGTCGCACACATTGCATTCTATCGTCAAGACATTGACGTATCTCATATCCCTCCTGTTTTCCCGAATAACATAATGCTCCCCTTTGATAGTCGGGTAAAACCTCTTGCTATATTTTTCAATGCCAGCATGACATGTTGTGACCATGTAACTAAAGTGATAGGTAAGATTTATGGAGGGCTTCGATGGCTATTGTTGTCATCTGCTACCTTTTCGTCGGACACGTATTCGTTGCTTGTGGAATCGTTGCTCCTGCCCCACTTTATCAATGGCAACTTGCTTTCCCCACCTTTGTTCTACCTGTTCGAAGAAATTCAAGGTGACTTTTAATGACTCAGAGGAGATTTACTCATGTATCGCGATAATCATCTGCCTGAATGTAC
This sequence comes from Leptarthrus brevirostris, assembly GCA_964036015.1. Lineage (NCBI taxonomy): Eukaryota > Metazoa > Arthropoda > Insecta > Diptera > Asilidae > Leptarthrus > Leptarthrus brevirostris. The sequence goes on from OZ038374.1 coordinate 96,173,429, forward strand.
GTTAAGCAGTTTTTATTGCGAAGACTTGTGACATCAATTTACGAAATTATTACTACGAAAAATCCTGGTTATTTGTTGAGAGCTGTTTTTCGCTTTTCAATCATGGAGGATTCTTCCTTTGTTCGTGCTATCTGTGCATGCAGCCATTTAATAGCCGATACGTATCGTGTAGGTTTGGTGCGGAGTTTTAAGGAACTAGTAATGCAGTGCTGTACTAATATACATAGATTATATTTGTTATGTTTGTTATGTTAAATGCACGTGTGCTGACTCAGAATTTACGCTTTCCAGTTTATGTTTAAACAATGTAACTAATTCTGTGTGTCAAAATAAATGAGGTGAGAGGTCTCACCTCGTCAAACAAAGAATTGTATGGCAGGGCAAACTCAACTGGTTAGGAGTTGCGGGGTCAGTCATAAATTTGAAATCTTCTTTAGTCTTTCCAAAAAGACCAAAAGCATAATAAAGAAGAATAGGAAGAAGCTGGCCTCAATTATTCAGTGTCACCCAAACTTGAGTCCACTCACTCTTACAATGAATTGTGGAGGTTGGATATGTAAGTCACAATGGGATATGTTGCTACACAATGGGATGGTAGGAGACTCCTACGGGTCTATCGTTACACTATCTAATTCAATTGAAGAATTTGTTTTTTAGTCAAAAGTTGGTGATTAGTATGTACATACATAAGCTTTCATTTTAATGGCTCCGTACATCAAAATGAAATAACGAATCCTTGTAGGATCTCTTTTTCTCCATCTATCTGTCCATAAAGATCCTTTTTCTCAGAACCTATAGGGTATTTCCCGTTGGCGTAGAATCTTGAAATTTGGCACCACAGAAGCTCGCATAGTGTAATATAAGTAAAGGAAAACTTGACAAACTTTATTTGAATGTTTCTTTCATACTCGCTCCACACCAATATCACCCATAAATACAGCAAATTGCATACAGCGAGACACAAGAGCACAGTAACAATCAAAATTGTGGTGCCAGATGTACTCGATCTATTAGGAGCAATTCTAACCTTGAACATAATAAATTATTAACACTGCGAGAAGTAGTATATTTATTAAGACGATTGATTGACAAAGTTCCTTTTGAGGGCGTTAAAATAATTTAATACTAACTACTAATACTAATAATACTAACTAAATCAAATGTTTTACAGAGGTACAGGTACACGACTTGCATTTTCTGCCAATGTCAAGTGCACGATACAATAAGCTACTATAGAATTTATTGAAAATATTACCTTAACAATATTCTACATTAAATGCATATACTACCATGGAATGCTGCTTTATAAAGATTATTCTTATTTCAGAAAAACTATGGAAGAATAAAACATACTACGTAGGCAAAAACGCAGGACTGTGTCGAGGTGGCATTCGAATCGTTTTGGCGGAAGCCTAGTGGTTATTAACTTATAAGCTTATAAGGTTACAGAAACTGTTTCCTAAATAATTCAAGTCTGAAATTAAATTCTAATAATCACTTTCTAATAATATTCCTAATTAAGGAAGTGTCATTCAATAAAATATTAAACAGCAGCGTCTAATTGCTCCCCAAATTGAATAAATGTCTAACTTTCAACAAATCCCACATACCCTAGAGCACTTGAGAGTCCCTTTTCATCCTTTTCTCATTTCCATGAAATCCTTATAAACCTCAGCTTACCCATCAGAGCTCTCTAAACTTTCACTTTTCTACACATTACACTTCGGTCATAATTGAGGGTCCCACAAGTGTACTTGGTCCTTTTTCAGCACCACAACCAAGAAATAGGCTCGAAAGTTAAGACAACACATTCAGTGCTGGCTGACTGCACGTTTGCCCTCAAAATCTTCGCATAAAATCCTTTCCATAAAATGGGCGACGTATACCTTTCAACCCTCATCTCTTATTGCTGATTACCATTACGATTATTGCTTGAAATAAGGCAGGCAAAGGGTGGGGTGCTAAGGGACATCCCTGACCTATACCTTATCCGAAAAAAAAACTTTTCATAGGATGATACGACTAAACAAGTATGATGTCTTGTAAGTTTCCCCATTTCTAAGAAGTCTTGCCTCTTAGGGCTTATTGCTATGCGATAGGTGAAAGGACGTTGACACATGTGTCCTTGTAGGTAGAAGAATAGTCTGGTCGTATAAGAACAATATGGAAATATTGAAGTTGTTCTCTCAGGGTTAAATCTCAACACAAATAAAATTCGTCGGGGAGAGAAGATTGACTGAAATGTCTGGTCTAATGTGATACTAAAGGACTAGACCCGAGGCGATTTGATTTCTATGGATAACATTTTTAGGGAAGTCAAGGGAAATGTTAATGGATATGTTTAAATAGCGGTCAGTATTAAAACCACGGTTTCTGGGTGTATGTATAAATATAGCCTTTAAAGCTACTTATAGTATAATTAGGTTCAATTTAAAGGTTTGAAGGAAAATTTTATTTTAATTTGGTTGTAAAGTCCCTCTGGTGTTTTTCGTTGACATACAATATTTGTAAGTCTATAACTTTCGATGGAGTCGACTTAGGCGTATATCGCTTGGGCAGAATAAAATACAGGCCAAAAGGAGATGTTTTATCTAAAAACCTAAAAATTATTAAAAAGTGAAGATACAACATCTGTGGACTTAACTATCGGTTTTCGGTTCTATATGTCTGTCATAAGCATAATGCAATTGATAGCATGGTCAAACTGGATTGTATTTGTAGCACGTGACAACACCAAGTGAGTTGGTAGGCCGTGTAAGCATTGAAATCATTTTTTCTTTGCAATCGCATACCAGATTAAGTTTTTCAGCGTCGAAAACAAAAAACGATATGATACCAAATTGCTATTTGTTTGAAAGTTATGAGTTGTTAAACCGATTTAAAAGATAAATCCAAAATTAGCTATAAAATTGTACCATGAACGTATCGAGAACTATGCAACAATAAAAAATTAAGTCGAGCTGGTACAACTTAGCTTATGAGCCTAACCTTTTGCCTTTATTTCTTTTAGAGCCTTCATACTTAGGTGCTTGACATTTGACAATAAAAGTATGTTAGTTATGTTGCCCAAACTTACATCGGGCCTTTGAAAAGTAACGACCAGGTATGGACACATTGAATTTTATTCAAATATTTATTTTTACCTCACTTTTGTGGAGCACAGATATTATTTTCAGAGAAATACGAGGCCGGTGATAAGGCACTGGGTCTTGTTCTTAAAGTTCTAGTCACTAGCTGTTACACATACGGCGTGTTAGTCCATCCGTAATATCATTTAATTACATGAGTGATTTTTAAGAGTTTCAATATGACAGACCCACCTAGATTAATAAAAATTTTTTACAGCATAAAGGCTCAAACTTTGGCGATAGTAATTGGTAAAGTCCTTAAAGTTGAAAACAAATTGTTTTCGGGCAAAAACCATAACCGTGTGGGCACACTCTTTCATTCCATTCCATAGGCTACTACTCGTCAGGAAACTCTGACCTATAACGGTTTTCATGAATTTTGAAAAGGTGCCAAAATCTCGGAAACTATATTTACTAAACTTAAATTTACTATTGTGGATGACTATTTCTTACTGTTTGACGAAGCTTTTTTTCAGACCATTTGCCTGGACAAACTGTAAAACATGTAAAGAGAGTAAAGATGTGGGAGTATGTGAGTAGGAATGGCGTTGGAAAGATGAACTTGATCGAATCGGCGATTAATTAATTTCATCATCTCGAAATGTAAAAAAATAATTTGTAGGATGCTGCCAGAAGCCTCGGCTAAGGTTAAGAATTTTTTGCTTCTAAAATGACAATGATCCGAAGCGCAGAGCCGAGATTGCGAGTCTCTGGTTACTTTATAATGCCTCAAAACATCTCATCGCAGTGAAGAAAAGAAATGTTGAAAACTCTTCTTTTACAGAGGAATAAGAAATAACAAGTGCTGAGGAGAAGACAACGAAGCTCGTCATTTTAATTACGGATGTCCTAAAGGATCGGGAATACTTTGAAATTTTATTACAAGTGAAGTTTTTCTAAGTCGTTTTGATATGTTTTTTGTGAAAAATTCCGTTATTTCAAAAACTGTAAAAGCGAAATAAATAAATTCGTATATGTCGAATATTTCATAAATAATAAAAAGACGAAAAAAAATCTAGAAAAACGTTAGAAACTAATTGACAGCAGGTGAACGCAGACTTTCGAGCTAGTCCTATGTATTACCGATTTTAAGCTTAGTCACCTAAAATTTTGTTTTCTATTACAAGAATTGTATGTAAATCACTATTTGACTAATGTTATTATGACAATGTTCTATAAAAGCTATCGTGTACTTTTCCGAGTTTGTATTGATACAATCTTTTATAAATCAAAATATGTTACAGCAAGTGCTCATTCTCTTTTTCAAACAAAGCGCCAAAGGTATAAGCGAAAATCTCTACGCGATAAAACTATCTGCTTTTCCCAAAATAATCCAAGCACCGTCGGTGATAACGTATGAGTTGTAACCGTTTAAATTGGCATCGCAGAAAAACTAGATCAACAAATAAGTGTCTAGTGGGGACGTGATATGTTTTATCAGAATTTTCGCATACGTGAGCGTTCTAAGCCAAGGCCTTTTGAAGCTTATTCACGGATTCATACATCTATGAACCGCGTATGCACAAGAGTGCTATATGCGTTTTCATAGAACGCGAATGCGACGTGTGTGTTTTGTTTACTTCCCTGTTAAGTGCTGAGCTTGCAGCTCCGACAGTCCAACCGCGATAGAACCAGCCATAGAAGAAGATAGAGCGAACAACGAAAAGGCAATCGACCGTTCGTCCGACGCTGCCACTAGGTTAAGGTGAAGGTCATTAGAGCTTTGCTGTGGAGTCACCGCTCTGCCCGATTCGACGTTTCTATTTCTCGTCTGTTGAGTAGTCGGTATTTCATTGCATATGCTGGCCATAGATTTACACATGTGAGGCACATACCAGACAATTCTACAGGCGCACTATGTACTAGGAATGCCGGCATCCTTCAGAGGGAGCTCGAGTCAGACAAGTTATTTCACGGTGTACAAGCTGCTGCCTCTACGTCGCTGCTGCACATGCAAAACTACTGAAACTTCCTCTACGTTGGAAATTTGCCACCCACATACACCCGTTGCACAAGTTTCAATGAAGTGCAGTTGGGAGAGCTTTCAACTTGTGGTTCTTATAGTGCACCGCTTCTTGTTGTTTTTGCTGCCACCCGGAGTGCACTTTCCGTTTGTTTGCATTATCCAATCCTTCGCACCCTTAGTCCTCTCCTTGGTGCGAGATGGAGCACTGACTCTGCTCCTGGGCTCTGGATTTATGTAAGGACACATGTTTGAGCTTAAAAGCACATATTAGCAGTCTTATTTGCTCGTACTTGCACCTATCTCACATATGCGAACGAGCCCACGCGTTCATGTACGTACATTCATCTGTGCCAACTTTGAAGGCCGTTTTAAACTGCATCCCTTACTTTGTGTATTCTACGAAAGCTCCTCCCTACAAGGAGCAGTCATTCAGAAGAGAAAGCGAGGACTAAACTTTCGCTTTCACCACAAGGCTCCGAGTTTAGCCTTCAATCTCTGTTGTCAGTATATTAGCAAAGTGCGTTAAGCTAGTGAAAGTTATTAAAAATGTGCAGTGGCGTAGGTCTGCATAATTTGATTATTTTAACATTTGAGGAAATTTGTCTAATAGAGCTAACGTGTTTAATTAAAATCTTGGCATAGAATTGAACATTTATTTCATGAATATAATTTTCTTTGTCCGTTGTAATTAATGCAATGTAATTCATCGTCTCATTAATGTTAATGTTAACTAATATGTAAAATTTTGTCTTATTTGCAATATTCGGTATCAGATGATACAAACAACATATGAAACACATATAAAATAAGTTGATGAAGAGGCAAAGCCATACATACATAATTTTGTTTTCTCCCCCAATTTAAGATTTAGTTTCTGAATAATGACAGCCTTTAAGTTCGTTTGCGTTAGGGCTAGAACTTGATATTTCTTTTTTTCAAATCTTACATATAACACGAGTGCAGTTATCTTCCTTGACCAAGAAAAATTTTCATAGTGTCGTCCTGGGAAGCGCAAAATGCGCTCGTGAGTAATGTTTAGAAATTGCCATTTATGTGTGCCAATAAGTCCACGTAAATGGTGAACTCAGTTTCTGACATCTGATTTGCTATGAGGATTGCGTGTGCAGCTCTCATTATAGCGTGTATTTCCGCTTGGAAGATGCTGCATTCATTTGTGGGTCTATATGACTTCTATATCTGCAGTGCTCCTGAAAAAACTCCGATACCTTTTACTGTTTTTGATCCGCTTGTGAACATGGATGTTCCCTTAATAACATTGTCTGGGTATGATAGATACTGAGGTTTCACATAATCCTATCGCAAATTTTATAGTGCGTCTGCTAAAATTTTGGCAGAATGTAGTACATGCAACACGATTACTGTCAGTAGAACCGCAATTCTTCCTAAAAAATTTTCTCCGTGTAAGTTGAGCTTTACTTATAATACGAGCAATATGTTTGCTACCTTAAAAAGTATGACAAACTTGTTTTATTTTCGAAATCAACAAAGACAAGATATAAAATTTTTAATTCCACGTATTGTCCGACCAGAAATGTGACTACATTTTTAGGTATATTTTTAGAACCTTCATTTTCGTACCTTCTTCAGCTTAATATGATCCTTAGTTACAGAACAATACGAACCATACATTAAATTATTTAAGTAATATATTTCTTGTTTTTGTTATACATTTTTTAAATTCATTGTGCGATAAAAATATATTGTAGATTTATCCATAGTTTAATAGATACTGGATTAAATCACACTGTGAACTACTATGAAGGATCCCGCGCAGTCTCAACTAAAACGTACTTTACCTCAAATTTTTCGTTCTCTCAATGTTCGGTGAGGGGCAATCTTTTGATTAAAGAAATATACGAGGGAGGGTGGGCAGTGTAATTTTAGAAGAGGGGAGCAGTCAGGGGAAGCCCATCTCACACTAAACACTACCCCCCCCCCCCCCATTTCCTTTGCAGTTATTCGAATACGTTCCATATACGAACCGCCCATAAGAATAATATATTAAAACAATATATATTTAATATAACATAAATGTTTACCACAGCAGAGGAGTTGACCCCATTATGGGATACGTTCCCAAAATGGGATAGATCTATTTAAACGCTTGTCTGTCATCTGGTGGAGACTAACTGAATCGTGTGTATTTATTCCTAGAAGATAATGTTGGGAGTGATTCACTAATGCAGTTGTGTCGAAGAGTTTTTTTTTATTATCTTCCGTGAAAATTCGTTATTATTAAGGGGAGGTTACCGTTCATAGGCATGAAAAATGCGTCAACTTTGGGATTTTTTTCGTGTACATAATGAATATCTTTTGAAACGGCATTTAATATAATTTATTTCCCCATAAATAAAGAATACTTTAAAAAAATTTCATAAAAAAAATCCAAAATGGCGGCTGTAGGTCCTATAAACTGAAACCATGAACCGCGCGCATTGGTCTGCGCCGGTCGTTCCACCCCTTTGTCAGTTAATCCGAAACAAAAACGGGTAAAAAATTATTAATCTACATAAAATTTGGGGAGCCTTCTCGTTTTTAAATTTTCTGAAAACCCCCGGATATAAAAATGGCGGCCATTTGAAAAAAAAGTCATATTTTCACTGTATTTTTTTAGCTTCAATGGCCGCAAAAAAAAAGTTTAAGTAAAAAAAAAATCGCCTCGATAAGGCCCACAAAATTAAATTTCTTTTACGGTTGAACAAGTTGACGCATTTTTCTCGAAACAGCAGTTTAAAGTTAAAAAATCGTTTTTAATGTTTGTTTTTGACAAGTTACATCTAGTCAGCTAAACTGACCAATGCCATCTATAGCCAAGGGGAGGTCAACTATGCGATAAGGATTCATTGGAATGTATGTCGGTATTTAAGGTAGCGGAGAAAGGTCATCTCGCAAGGTGCACTCTTAGCGCCTTGACTACCTGTTTTCCAGCCGGCGCGCGGTTCCGCTCAATGCGCTGCATCTTCTAAACTACATCAGATTTTACAAAATCCTTTTAACTACATATACTTGACACTACATATATATGTAAAAAAAAAAGAAAATCGATTTTTTGACCGTCATGAACGGTAACCTCCCCCTAAGGTAACTTTAATATTGTGCTTGATTTTTGATATATTTGTGTTTTAATTATTGTAACTGTGTTAATAAATTTCATTGATTAATACTTTATAGAGTCACGTGCTTCTAGGGTTCCGTATCCAAATAGAAAAAAAACGAACGATTAGAGTGCGTTCCCGTCTGTCTATCACACCTTTTTCTTTCAGCAACTACTAAAATTGTCAAAATTGTCAGAAAAGTTGGGTTACTAGGTCAAGTGGGGTATCATATGAATGCCGCCCCCCCCCCCTATCATCGAAGTTTTCAAAGCAAATAATTAGAATTGATAGAGGTTAATATAAATATCACAGGAAAAATGAAACGATGTCTCTAACTGGTACAGGTTTTTAGAAATCAGCAACCTTCCAAGGTACGGAACTATGGGTGCGCGAGTCCGACTGCACTTGGCCGGCATTTATTTTTCTATTTATATGTGCTTTAATATAAGTGTGATCAAGTGAATTTTTTAGCATTGCTGTACTTCTTTAAAATGTTTCCCTACTATTGGTTATATTCCATATAGGTAAAAAGTACTATCTCATATTAGGGTACACGGTACCTCTTTCAAAGTTCTTTTGTTTTAGTTATAGATTAGATTTGGTAATTCATTAAATTATTTATGTTTTTTACTCATTAAGGTCACCCTGTTAAATTTTCAAGTTAAACTTCAAATTTAAAAAACTATCCCATATTGGGTTCGGATCCTCTACTGGCTTTCAAATAAATCCCTGAAAAATTCCTATTTAAACAGTTTACTTTTAACAATATACAGTTTAACAATATAGTTTCAACGCATGAGTATTATCGTGTATTTCATTAATTAGCCTTGATTAGATACATATTGAGCAGTCCATAAATATGATCAAAGTAATTGCGTGTTTACAGGAATTCCCACTTAAGTGGTACTGGGAGCCAAGGTCAGGTGCTGAGTGCTACGTGAAACTCTTTCGGCAAAACGTTTAAAAATACGGAAGAAGATATTAGCCTAATAAAGTCAAAACGAAAGAAGACGAAATATTTTTTTCAAATGACACTACTCTCTATTATTTGCGTCAATCTGAAAGTAAAATTAAATCGTTGACTTTGAAAAATTTTAAGATTGAAACTACCCTGATTTTATTATATTTCTAAAAATAGTATGCAACTATTTAATATTAAATTACTTTGCTTCTAAAGATAAACGTCCTATCATAGCGAAAACTACATTATTAAGACAAAATGCGTCACATCTAATAAAAATGTGCGCAAATTAGCTTCGGGCAAGCGAAAACTGTGAAATATCGCGAATGTTACTTGTTATTTTCAATCTAAATATAAAAAGCAAAATGACCGAATGAGAATTCTGTGGAAAAAAGCTCTCCTTGTCCTTGAATAAGTTATTAAACTCGAAGAGTTTTTTTCGACCTCTACACCCACACAAGCGATGCATGCATATATGAGTAAGGTGCACCTTGGCACCTTGGCACTAGCAAAACAAACGTCAAACGACCACAAATATTTTAGTCGCGACAAAAGTAGCAAAATAATAAAAAATACAAAACCACTTAAGTTGTAAAAGTAACTGAAAGTGAAATTCCTGGAGATATGGACAGAAAAATGAAAAGGAAAGTGGTCAGTTACTGAATATTGCACCCTCAGCCCGTTCCACAACAAATTCACTTTCGTTCGATATGGAATAGATGAATAGGGCGGGGGGGGGGGGGGGGGGGGGTCGAATAAATTAAAGCACATAGAGAAGCTTTTCAAATGCACAAAACCTAACAAAACATATCCCATTCGCAGAGTATAGAGAAAGTATCAAGTGTTGTGAGCTAACGTACCTCGAAGCTCGAAGATTGGAAAAGCTTTTCAAGTCACCGAATTACTGGGGATCTGTGGTAGTGTTTTTATTCTATATTCACATTTGAAAACTACTTCAGATCACATTTAGTTGTATTCTATGTTGTTTATCTAACAATAATAACACCTCTCATCAACGAACCGAGTTCGGTGGAGCGGAGGGAGAGTATGATAAAAACAAACATTCAAAATGCGCATGACCAGTTTGATTGGCTCAACTTAAATTTTCTTGAGGTGTTTCTTTTGCTATGCTGTCGTGACTGCCACTAGCTTTTAATTTGCAATTTTTTTATATACCTTTTTTAGCAAATTTCAATTTCAGGAGAGTTATTTTGTAAGTGTACAATTATTTACAGAATAGTATTTGCATATTATGTTTTTATGCCCTGAATTTATAAGGTGATTAAGGTTATAAAAATGCAAATAGTGTAGGTTTGCTGTTTCATTTATATATTCATGCACTTTCTTCACCCTAAGGATTTGGGTTTAGCCTATTATTATGAGCTTGCTTAGTCAGACAGCAACTAGTCATTTTTAAGTAGTTAACATTCCATTGTGTGGAGTGCATTTCAGAGTTTTTAAAGGTTTTGAAATAACCTGAAGCACTTTTAGCAATACCGTCAAAAGAGAAACATTGAAATATTTAAGTCCACCGAACGCATCCAAAAGCAGTAAATAATGTGCGTATTTACGCACCCTATAAATTAAGTTTTAGAAAAGATAGTAAAGAAACGATCAGTTGAGTAGCTTTTAGTCAGAAATAGGAGTTTGCTCGGAAAGCGTATAGATATTCTTTGAGTGTTTAATTTGGTCAATTAAAATGTAACATGTAACACAAGGTTTTTTTCCTTGCGTAGGGGGAGAGAAAAGGGGTTAGCGTAAGTTTAAAATTGAGTGTTCAGGGTCAGCGACGACCTAATCTTGAAAAAAGGGGCGCTAACAGTTTTTGCACTATATCTCCGTAACAGTAGGTACATCTTACAGAAAACTTGTAAAAAAGATTTTTTATGTAGAATCGAATTCTTTACAACTTTACAAGAGAAACTTTAATTAAAAATGTGGTAGCTCGCAAGGGGCGTGAGGATACAAGGGTACTAGCTCGCAAGAGGCGGGAGGATACAAAGGTTGTAGCTTGCAAGAGGCTGGAGGATACAAAGGTCGAAGCTCGCAAGAGGCTGGAGGATACAAAGGTCTTAGCTCGCAAGGGGCGGGAGGGTACAAGCGTCTTACCTCGCAAGGGGCGGGAGAATACCAAGGTGATAGTTCTAACTGTGTTTATCAAAAAATATTTTCATAGGCTACCATACCATTCGTTAATTTCACAAGCCGTCATTTTTCACACTATAGTTGCTTTAGTCCAATTTCCTAACCCGTGGACCGATTTTGATAATTATTTTTTTGTTAAATAGAGTATGATCCCTCCTTTCACTTGAATACCCTCCCATCCTCCCCACACGTTACTCTTAGTCAATTTCTTTTGGAGTAGAATATACTAAATTTGATTTAAACAGTTTTCATCTACAGTTGCTATTGTCTATCTTCGTAACGTGTGGACCGATTTGCATAATTCTTCTTTTGTTATATATAATTTTTTTAAGTCAATTTGAAAATTTTTTTTTTGAATATAAATAGATTGTGTTGATACCGAGACAAAACTTTTCTTCAGTTGGTTTAATCTCCCTAACGTGTGGACCGATTTTGCTACTTCTTTTTTTGTTAAATATAGAAGAATGTCTCGCACGCCGCACTATGACCAATCCCCACTAACCACCAAGCCGTAGGCGCGGGAACCAGCTAGTAGAATAATTAAAAAGAGAAATTTGTCACAAATTCTCTTTTAAGCGCTATAACTTCTTTTATTTCAATTTGAGCAGAAAAGCACATAATATATTTTTATTGCCAGTGGAATAGTTGCTGTTGATATCAATTGCCATCGTGCCTTGGGGATTGGAGAAATATTGATAACAAACATTATAGAGATTGATTTCCAAAGTTTATTATTCAAAGAAAAATTAAAGTTCTTTTTTACACGTACCGTCCGTATTTCGGATGCGGATTTTCAAATTCTAATGCAGATAATTAATGGATACCCGGTTTACACATTTACGCTATGAAAATATGCCGATTTTTTAAGATGTCGTATTGATGAAATATAGATGTGCAATTTTTACTACTAAGATGTCAAAGAATAACAGCTGAAATTTTACCACATTAAGCGCAATTGTAAATGGAATAAACTTCTTGTTAAAATAACCTTTCAGTACTTCAAAATAAAACACTGTTGAAACACTCTTGATACACAACACAACAGAAGTTAAAAACAGTGTCGCCAGAAAAAGATCTGCATAATTGCCAGTCAGCCAATCTGCTTCCGTATGGTGCAACTTTATAAATTGATTCGGTTTGATTTTTCTATATATTTTGTAGCAGTTATTCGCAATTTTCTGCATAACCTAATGTTTAAGGCACATCTTGGAACTATATATTGCAGCCATAAGCTAACTACTTCCGGGTTCCCCAGGGTTCCGTATTAGGACTAATTGTTTACAATATATATTTATACACATCGGATTTTCAACATTTTTTATTAATATTCGCTAAGGGTACTGACATTTATAGCACTAATTCGGATGCTTGTCATTTATGCTGCAATCAATATTACGGATTAGTTTTATAAATAGAAGCTAATAATAAGCCCCAGTAAAATTCAAGCCATCTTTTTCGTGCGCAAAAGAAAAATTTAATGGATTGATCAGGTTAAATTTCTAGCACATACTTTAAATAAGTCCCTCAATTATTTTCACAAACATATAATTACTTATTAACTAAACTAATTTACTTATAAACACAATATACCAACTCATAAACAAAAAATCAATCTTGAACCTCGAAAATGACCTCATTATTATATGAAATTATATTTCAACATAATGCAAATTTACATATATTGAATGAACCTCCCCCCCAATGTTTTTTATGCTGCCGCCAAAGCTGTGGGGGCTACCCTATGATTCGGTAACAAGGTTATGGCCGAAAGGGAATTAAGGTAAGGGAAATAAGGGAATGTCTTATTTTTGCATTGCTACGAGCCAGAGACGGAGTGAATTTTTTATTTATTGCAAATTAAAAACTCATAGGCAGACCGAGACCCGGTCCTGTGTCTATGGCGTGGTGATCGACTCCGTCTCCATTTGTTTTCTATAACAATTTGTCTTGGAATTTCTACATTTGGAAACTGAAGGGTATTTCAACAAGAGGTTTCATTTGAAGTTATTGAATTATACACAGGTTATCTCATTATAATTACAAAGCGCTATGTGAGTGTGATAAGTGAAATAAGAAAAGAAATTTTGTTCCGAAAAACTCAAACTAATTAATATTATTTCAATTCTGAAATTGGTGTTCATTTAGTAATGATTAATACGACTACTTGTTACGATTACAAAGCGCTGCTTCTTATATGTTTTCTGTCGGGATTCTTTGTAGAATCTCCCATATTCATATACCATATACATACATATATGAAAGACTAAAATAGGTAATTTCAACATTTTTGTCATCAGCCCACGACGGTTAAGATTTCTTTCTTGAAAAACCTTACCTTTAAATTTGATGGTTCCTTAAAAATATTCTGAATGTCCCATTTTCTTGAACTTACCTAGAAAAAATAAGAAAATCAATTTTATTTCTGCTTTTAATGTTATTATGTTAAATTAAATTTATCTAAAGTCTCTAAAGTTCATTAAAACCTTGCACCGGTTTGCGATTCGAATAAAAATACATTCTCTTCTTTTAGTGTATCTCGGAGTATGAATTGAAAATTGGGTTAATTTTCAATATTTTAAACGAATTTTTAAATAAACAAACAAAAAATATGGTAAATATAAATTTATTTTTAAGTAAAGAACATAATAGTACAACATTTCAAGAATCTTCTGTTAAATTTTTGGGTTAAAATATTGTGAATTGAGCGACTGACAGGAAATTTTCGTATACACACAAAAAAAAAGATACTTTGAGGTGATAATCATAACTCATTACTGGATCATATGTTGACAAAAAACCAACTCGTTAGTTTGTGAGTTTCTCGAGGTAACAACGTCGAGATTTTGTTTTTATTGATTTTTCAATAAAAATCGGCGAATTTGTTGTTGTATTATTAATTATAATAATAAAAATTAAGTAATTTATGTATAAAAGAAGTGTGCAAAATTTGAGAAGGATCGGATGAGTAGTTTTTGAGTTACAGTGATCACCGACTTTGAAAAACTTAATCTGAGAAAAACGCGTTTAAAGTTTTAACACTGCTCCTTTGTAATGGGCTGTATTGAACGGATGGAGACCCACCCGAGGCACTGTATCTCCGGCAGTTTTGCTCCAATCGACCTCAAATTTTAACTAGATACTCTTGAAGAGTTGTACTATCAAATAAATAAAAATGCAACAAATAAATTTTAATACCACCCCCCCCCCCTAAATTGTTACTTTCGGGTTTTTTGAGAAAGAGTTGTTCAAAATTTCAAGTAATTGCTGTCTATATAAGAAGTTAGAACGCGTTGCATTTTTCGTTCAGCAGGTAACTAACGAAAAACAGATGGTCACTACTTTCGTTAATGGCTCCCATAAAAGTTTTGCATTAATAAAATTCATGGTTCTCTGGAAGTATGCTTGGAATCGTTATTTTGTTGGAACACAACTAATCCCCAGTGTTGTATTTACAATTTTTGAGGCCTAGCTCCTGTGGATCTTTGTGATTATCGGCCAATAAGTTTGCTGTGTTTTCTCGGAAAAGTTCTGGAAAAGCTATTATACAGACAAATCCTTCACTACATTAAGTCAGACAACCTTTTATCAAAGTGGCAATCTGGCTTCCGTGCTGGTCATAGCTGTGAAACTGCTCTGTTGAAAGTGTCCTCTGGTATCCGCCAGTCGCTTGACAATGACCTAATGACAGCTTTGGTTCTCCTCGATTTCACAAAAGCCTTTGATTCTGTGGACCATAGGTTTGGTCAAATCGAAACTCCAGAAAAATTTTAATTTTTCAGCTTCTGCCACTAAAATTATTGGTGATTTCTTGTCTGGCCGTACTCAGCAGGTGTTGGTTGAAGGAAAGAGGTCAGGGATGGCCAATCTTGTTAGTGGAGTGCCTCAGGGTTCGATTCTTGGACCTCTTCTATTTTGTGTATTTATTAATGATCTCCCTGATGTTATTGAAGATGTGAACATTCATCTGTATGCTGATGATGTTCAAATATATTTGTCCAGGCCCATTGGCCTAGTGGAGGATTGTATTTTTCGAGTCAACAATGACTTGAGAAATATTTCTTCGTGGGCGAGAAGTAATCGTCTCATATTAAACCCCCTTAAGTCACAATGCTTGTTTTTCTACAGAAATGATCTCGATTTGATGTATGTTCCTGGTGTTCATCTCAATGGTCTAAGTGTACCTTATGTGAGCAAGGTGAAAAGTCTTGGAGTGTACTTTAGCAGTAAGATGGAGTGCTGTGATCATGTAAGTTATACCTTACAGAAAATTTATGGTGGGCTACGGCAGCTTCGGCTGTCTGGAAGCTTACTTTCTATTGAGCTTAAATTAAAACTTGTTAGGTTGTTGTTGGTTCCCCATTTTACCTACTGTAGAACAATTTACCCAGAACTTGATGCTGAATGCAACCGTAGAATAAATGTCGCATTTAATGACTGTATCCGATTTGTTTATAGTTTGAGGCGGCACGATCACGTTTCTCACTATATAAGTTCTCTAGTTGGGTGTCCAATTAAGACTTATATAGACGTAAGAGCGTTGCTATTTTTGCACAACTTACTTGTTTCGAAGTCACCTTCTTATCTATATGAACACTTGCACTTTTTGCATTCATCCCGTCACGTTGGTTTCCGTATTCCTCCCACGCGGTTTATCGTTGGGCAGCGTTCTTTTTTTGTTGTCATTACTCGCCTATAGAATTCTCTTCCTATTAATGTAAGGGGGACGACCAGGACATTTGAGTTTAAAGGCATGTTGAAGCGGTATTTCTTTTCGTGACTTTGGATTGGCTTTGTTGGGGCCGCAGTTTGCTATTCTCTCGTTGTACAGGGTTTTTAGTTTTTGTTTCTTTTTGCTTTTGTTCTCTTTTCTTTTCTTTTTAATTTGATCTGCTTTTGTGAATTTTGCGTCAGGATAACTTGATCATACATACAGATATTTGGATTTTTCTTTTATAATTTTGTTATTACTACTGATAAGGTGTTTTTTTTATATAGAACTTTTCCTAGCTTTGTAGTATACTATAAAAAGATATTAATCTTGTGTATATTTGCTTAAATAAATTATTATTATTATTAGATGCTGAAAATTCGTGGAGGCCCCTTTAAGGAAACGAAAATTCCTCTTTTTAGTTTTTTTTCCCTTCCAGATCCTATTAAAAACTTTAAAGCTTAAACAGGTAAGGGGCCATTCAAGTATTACGTAACGCAGATTTTTAAGATTTCTGATACACCCTCCCCCATGTAACGCGCCGTAACGTTTCGCGTTACACCCCCCCCCCCCTCCCCACTCACCCACATAAACTTACGTAACACTCACATGATTATTTTTACTATAAATGTCAATTATGTTGCGCAAAATACCGGAATAAGACGCAATGTAAATTAAACGAATTTTCGGCCCACTTTAGAATTGTGCGTGAAATTGTTGTTTAGGTGGTTTTGCTTGACCGCAACGGTCGGACTTAAACTGTGAACTCTTGGTACACGGCTTACTGTGGTTATTTGCCATATATATACTTAGGTACACTCAGTGTATACACAGTGACGCGACTCTTTTTGAATGTAAAAAAATATGTGTAGTGTAGATATACCTACTATATAAACTAAGCCGTGAGTCACGAGTTAAGAGTTAGGACTTTTAACCCTTAACCTTAGGCAGGCAACCTGATATATTGCAGTGAAAAATTAGTTCTATAATCGAGAAAATGTTGGTTTTTTAACCTAGGAAGAATTGGTTATATGCCGTTAAATAGTAAAATCATGTAAGGAATCAGTAATAATAAAGCCAAGGAAAATTAATTCTTTAGCTCTACCAGTAAACAAGTTGACAAAAAATAATAAAATTAGTTTTATAAAACAATGAACTTTTGTGCAAATAAAATGTATAAATTTCAAAGATGCCACTTTCTGATCAAATTATTAAATAAAGCAAAGTAGTAATTGCACCACGAGAGGAAATAAAGAAAGACTTAGACCACAACGGCTTCCTACTTAAATAAATATATATCTTTTATTCACTGTGGTGGAGACTCATAGGCTGCAGCCTACATCAGCCTATTGGTAAATCTGGCACTGCTAAGCCCAACTGTTCTACAGATTCGACCAAATTCTCACTTAAAATTGTGATGTATGAATCTGAATCTGAATTATTGAAGAGCAAATCTTATTAAAAAGATTTCAAAAATTGGGATGCGGGATTTTAAAACAGAAAAAGAGGCGATCAAACATAGTACTTTCGTTCTATACTCATTGAAGAATAGGTATATGGGCATTACGCTAATGTGGCTGCTATTGTGCATACTACTAGTCGCAACATACTGGCACGGAACTATATACATATGTATATCCATTATTATTCATTATTATTTTATGATGGACATTTTATAAATATTTTGAAATATTATTTCTTAAATATATTGTTCGCCATTTTATCAGTAATCGGCAATTTAAAATAATCCTTTCACTTTTTTGCGCAAATATATTGTGTTAAAAATGAAAACCTAACATATGAAAAACGACAGTAAATAAAGTAATATAAGCCCGACATCTCCAGACGCCAATTACCTAATCGACTACATTCAACTACCTGACCTTCAGTGCAATTCCACACAAAGCGGGACAAACTCAAAGTATCTTGTTGCCAATAAGTTCAGAAATCAACAAAAACAACGAATCTTACTGTACGGCAATTGCATGTAGCCAAGTGCATTCCCAAGCGATGCAACCAGATTATGACATAATTTCTGCAACAGTACTAGCACCAGTGCTAGGCCGCTGCAATACCACTCAGCTAAAATACATAACAGAAGCCTCAGCTGTGCTAGGCTTCCTTCTCCGCTGCACCCGCTCAATCGTGTACGAGTTATATTGCAGTACAAGACCACATACGCTATATAGCACAGTAAAAGTAATTGAAACCAAAAAAGACCGCAACTGTACGATTCGATGCATGTCATGGCGTAAATACCAACGGCGAGTACTCAGTGTTCCGTTCGTTCCTTCTGGGCGTCCTTGACTTGATGACTAGAAAATCTTCCCACACCAGTGAAGTGTGCATTAAGTTAAATTAAGGAAGTCGCCAATATCACGGAGCAATGAAGAATCTTCACTAAGATTTTCTAACATTGCCCCACTATTCACAGTCAAGGTTACTCGGTCGAAGACACCATGGTCAAGTACAATAGAAACCAATATAAGAGTCTGCTTGTCTAGCCAGAGATGTTATTCACGCCTCTAATAAAACAAAACCTGTTTTGTGCCCAATAAACTGCTCATTGTTAGTAGTTACCTATGGCTAGCCAGATGCAGCTCGAACGCTAACACTATCTAGATGAGCTTAGCTTGGAGATACATAGATTGAGATTCCAATGGTTTGCATTGGTTGTTGCAAACCGATCCAGCTAAACGAGTTGCTAGACTTAGGTTAGGTCAGACTTAGTTGTCTAGACGAGAATTATGAGACAGAGCTGATAGGATGGAAGCGATTCTCACAACCTTCTGTGGGAATATAGGTCTCTATGTCTTCTTGCTTTTCTGCACTTCTTCGCAGTTAATTCAAGCATGATGGGGAGTAGCGTTATACATATTACTGAAACACTTGTATGAAATGGAAGCAAAAATAAAATTATGTACTTGCGATTGTATGCTTTTACGTATGAAGCAATGGAAAAGCATATAATACTTTCACTACATTTGACCGATTAAGATATTGAGTGACGTCAAACGTGACTTATGTTGAATAATTTCATTTTAAGCCGGAGTTTTGCTTCTTACATGTAAGAAAGCATTTGTTTGGTTCCGAAGTATCGATAAAGATTTGATGTGATGATTTACCATTTAAAATATGAGAATATTACATGTCGAGGATATTTTTAAGAGAAATTGAGGTTAATAATACACTAAAATTTATTCTTCTTCTTTGAATGAAAAATTTGAATTAATGGCGGGTGAATTGTACTTGCGTCAAAAACAACCTCCAGTTTATTAGATGCAATGGAACTGTTTAACCAGAGTGTGGTCAAATGTACAATGACAATATATTTTATATTTCAAAACTAAGGATTGTTTTATTTCTGGACATCATATGAAATTATGCTCCAAAAAGTTATTTCTCAAACTTAGTGAACTTGATTCAAATTAAATATGAAGGTCATTGCTTTTGTTCATACTTTCAAGGACGAACAGGTATAAAAATCAGTATTTTGAGTGAAATTTGGTAACAGAAGACAGCCAGATAATTATACCAGGAAATTATAGTAATTACTGAATAGTACCTATTTAAAAAAAATTGAAATAAATGTTAGGTTACTTTTTACAGACAATATCAATACAATTTATAAAGTTAAAATATTTCTTATTAGTTATTCTATCAACCGCTCTTATATTTTTATTCGATATGCCGTAACAATTTGCCCATTAAAGCCTGTAGGGTGCACTGCAGTTATCTTTAGTAGATATATATTATTATGTTTTTCAAGGTAAGATGAAAGCGAACGAGTTTTAGAAAACTTACGTTTATCTCTGGAACAGATAGAATAAATACTTGTCGTCAATTTAACCTTGAAACTGTGCTAGCCTGAAATAATGGTTTACTGTGTCATAGATGAAGCTGCATACAGAGCCAGAGAGTGTGTGTAAGACGTATGTGCCTTATACCATCTAATTAGTCCCTTCGACGAGTATGTCTCGACTTTTCTAACATCCGAAATTTTCTCTTTTTTTCTTGACGACAAAGCCGCGGTTCATTCAGTAGAAATTATTCCCAAGTTCCCAATTCCCTCTATAATTTTTTATTTTTTAAATTTAGAGTGCAATTTAATTGGTCCTATTTGACCCCATTGATGGCATTTAACAAGGTGTGATCTAGCGTTTGAAAAACACTCCTTCTAAACATTACCATAGCATAAAATAAATAGTAGGCAAGCTTCGAATAAAATGGCAAAAGTTTCCTGGCACTTAATTCCATTTTTCAATTAAGTCGCTGATAGTATGTTTTCCAAATGGGAAATCTCTCAGTCAACTTGTATATAGTTGTAAGCGTTATTTCGTCCATGTCAAAAGAACAGTAAATTATTTAATCATCACATATTCCAATACGAATTACTGGACCAAAAGGGAAATTGCTCTTCTGAGAGTGAAGAAATGTATTCTCGCTCATTGAATTTTGACATGAAGAAAATATTATTTGTCAGGTGGATGTTATTTTTCAGTTAACATTTTCTAGGGTATTGCCATACTTTTTCGTTCACAGTTGAACACGGAAATTTAGGGAGCTGTTCTCCTATTTAATATTTAGAAACCCGCGCCAAGTAGTGCATTGGGATGTGTCCTGAGCAAATAAAAGTTCAAAAAATTATAACGACACCTTTTGTTTCTTATTGTTTATCCTAAAAGATTTTGATTTCACTGGTGATACATATAAGAGACTAAATATTTTATATTTTTTTTAAGAATCAGTGCTCTTTCGGCAAGTCTTTCTCTTTCGGGCACAATTTAAGTAAAATAAATTTTATAACAAAATACAATAAGACTTAGAAAGAATTTCCGTTAATGTACAGAATCAATTAATTGTTTTACCCGACTGCAAAGACAAGGGTTATATTTCTTGCGCGTATCTGACTTTGTAGGACTCTTTATTTCCTCGTAACAGCCCAAACGGTTGAATGAACTTCACCCGATTCAAGACCACGATTGCAAGTTGACTTAAAATTTAAAGTGGATTTCAAATTAATTCTGCAACACCCTTGGCCTTTTTATCGTGATCTGTTATCAGCAGAACACAACCATGGGTCGCCACCGGGGGATTCGAACCTGGGAGCTCCGGATTGGTAGGCCGACACGTGATCAGTTACTTCACCGACAACTTAATTAACCCATTTATCTTATCCTTAATTCGTTGGCATTTTGATTAAAAAGTTGAATGTTATTTAATATTTGTATAAAGAATATATAATAAAAATAATGAAACGGTTCCGTAGAGTTATTTTTGCTTCAGTGTTAGTTTTCACTGAAAGTAGTAACTAAAGACTACATTCAGGAAATGAGATATTTTGCATTTATAGTAAAGTAAGGAAGGGGGCGTTACAAGCAAATATCTCGTGAATTAAGGGTTAATATCCTAAGACATTCTAAGTAAACAAAATTTCAGCACACTTTTCACCCAATGGGAGGGAGCTACCAAATATTATATTTCCAAAAATCTAACCAAATCTGTTTTTGGTAATGTCCGTATACCAAATTTCATCGTAGGGGGGGGGGGGCAACACTTTGAAGCCTGGAAAACAAAGGTTTGAGAACTTCTTTCTTGGCTCCCTGATAAATTGTGGTAATGTAGCTGATGAATGGTTGTAAAAGACATACTTTTAACTACATTTCAGAAGTTTCTTATTGAAAAATAATAGAACATATTAATTTTGGAGAGGTCGCTGTAAACCGCTGCATCTTTATCGGAAAAATAAATTGGGATTATTTTTGTAATATATATTAAAGTAGCTTTAGTTAGATGTGGCCGATTTAAAAAAAACTAATTTTTAACAAAATGGCAGTCTCTCGAAGAAAAAATTTCGAAATTACATGATTTATTTATTTCAGTCTGTAAAAAATAGTGAATAATAATAATAAATAAAACTCCGTACGTTTAACTGAAGAAATTTTTATATAGAATAAATACATGTAAAATTGAAGTCATACTGTCAACCAGTTGCGAACACATCATTTTGAGAAAAACGTGTTTAAAGTGTAAAGTTTCTATCGGCGGCGGCACGAGAAGGCGCTGTAGTTTCGTTATTTCATGAATTTAAATCTAATCTTCTAGGAGGAGATTCTCCATAGTTCAAACTTTTGAAAAATATAAAAAAATATAGATTTTTCAAAACCCTCTTAATAGGTTTATAACTGAGAGGATAGAAGGGCTGTAGATGCAGACAGTTAGACGGACGGACGGACAAAGCAAAACTATAATGGTTTCTAGTTGCTACGAAATCGTAAGACCTAAGGGGAGACTTTTTTCGTCTTTGTTAATTAATAAATTTAAATTAATCAGGTAAAAAAGAGTAATGGTAAACATTAAATCAATTTACAACGGCTACTAGTGGCAGCCAGTATTAATGGCCTTGAGGACGACTTTCACCCAGGTCCAAATGGCATTCCGGCCATCGTTCTGAAAAAGTGTTCCATGCATCTAGTTCAAACCCTTACTTTGCTTTTTCGTCTCTCGGTCACTCAATTTCCCTCAATTATGGAAAAATTCGTATATTATTCCCATCTTCAAAAAAGGCTGCAAGAACGATGTTACCAACTACAGATCCATTGCTAAATTATTATCTATATCTAAACTATTCGAAAAATTGGTCTATGATTCCATGTTCTTCCACTGTAAGTCTATCTTCTCACTCTTCCAGCATGGTTTCCTCAAAGGTAGATCTACAACCACCAACCTTACTGACTTCTTCTCTAAAACACTATGTGCCCTGGAAAACGGTAAAGATGTTGATGTTATCGCCACCGATTTTAGTAAAGCCTGCGACAATAACATTATCTTGTTCAAACTTGATCGCCTAGGCTTCCCCCCCCCCCCCCAGATTCATCTCCTGGATTCGATCCTACCTCAACAACCGTCAGTACAATATTCATTTCAGCTCATCCATTTCTAACCCTATTGTCGCTCGTTCCGGCGTCCCGCAGGGCAGCCACCTCGGCCGATTGATTTTTATCCTTACAATAAATGATGTTGAATGTGTCATCAAACACTCAGAGTTGTCCATTTATGCTGATGACATGAACATAATTAAACATATCTCCTTCACAACCGACTCTCTTCTCCTGCAAAAAGACCTCGATTCGTTCACCACATGGTGCATGAAAAACTTTCTAGAACTCAATGTCTCCAAATGCCAGTCCATCTCTTATTCCCGCAAGCGTCTTACCACCACCACGAGAATCTATATGTAAAGTGACGTACCAGTCCCTATCGTTACCTTTTTGTGTGACTTAAGAATAATCTGTGATAGTGAACTCAATTTCCGTTCAAACATTGACAGCATAATTAACAGAGCTAACTCCGCGCTAGGGTTTGTGAAGCGCTGGTCTAGAGAGTTCTCCAATCCTTATGTTTCCAAATCTCTCTACGTCTCCTTCGTTAGACCTCTCCTTGAATATGTTAGCCAGGTATGGTCACCTACACAAGCAACTCACATTAATAGGATTGAATCTGTCCAGCGTAGGTTTATTCGATTCGCTCTACGTGATGTTCCGTGGGTTGACAGATTCAACCTTCCACCCTATGAAAACCGTCTGAAACTGATCGACTTACAATAT
Organism: Leptarthrus brevirostris; assembly: GCA_964036015.1. NCBI lineage: Eukaryota > Metazoa > Arthropoda > Insecta > Diptera > Asilidae > Leptarthrus > Leptarthrus brevirostris. The sequence continues at coordinate 96,197,060 of OZ038374.1, forward strand.
CTAAGCAAACGTCGTGATGTTTCCGACATCATTTATCAATTATTAACTGGTGCCATAGACTGCCCTTCAATCCTGCAATCTTTACCCATCTGTACCAATCCCCGTAACCTTAGGTCCACTCCCCTTTTCCGACTCGACCGCCATCGCACAAACTACGGTCAAAGCGAGCCAATTACCAGGATGTTACGAAAAGTCAACGACCTTTCCTCTTTTGACTTCCATCTGAGTAAATCATCCCTTCACAAAGCCTTATATCTTGACCCCGCCTATCTTGATCCTGATCGCCTACCTTAATTCTTCTTCCTTACGCCAGTATCCACTGTATTTATAGCTCATATTGTAGCTTATACTTTTTATTTATTTATTATTACTTATCATTTATTATAGTTCGTAGAATTAGTATTAAGTTATAGCTTGTATTGTTTTTTGTATTTTTATGTAATAGCTTGTATTAAGCTTAAATAAATAAATAGTAACTTAGTGTAGTACAAATATTAGTGTATATACTGTACTGTAAAGACAGCGATTTGTAGTTTGGTCGTCCAGCACTTTGCCTATTATCACCACGTCTTTTAGTTTATACGGGATACGTTCTGATGCTTGATTTTTATAAAGTATACAAACAGAGCGTTATTCAAATGCAAATAGAATATAGATGGATATTTAACTAATTTTTAATTCAATTTTTGTTTTACACGCAAATACTAAATCATAATACTGTATGTATCATTTGGTATCATGGTAAATTTAGTACTATGCTTTTCAGGTAGTTTTTAAATCTTACAATTCTTACATTGTCCCATCTCTAAACAGATAAAACAGATTATTATATGTAATACTATAATGGGTTTAGAAGATATTAATTAGTCAACAACTTACTTACTTTAAAATACTATGTTCTAACGCGTAGGATTATTGTACAATTTGTCTTTCATTGAATTTCAATTTTATAACATCATGATTAGGCAGCGACAAATGACTTAGGGCTCACCTAACAAAGCCAATACAATTTTGTTTCGATGAGTACGATCACAATAGCTTCATATGCTACCAATTAGTAGGTAAAATATAGATCCATAACTAATAAAAATAACAAAAAAAATCTTAATAATTACTTATTTACTATATGTATGTATATAAAATACCTATAAATCGCTTTTTTTTTTAAATTCAGACAAGTATATGATACTCTTTTTGAGATTAAAAGGTCTTGAAAATGAAGATTTCTTTTCTGAAACTTATTTACTATGACAAATCTTTTTCAATCTGTCAACTTTTCTAAAAGAGCACAACTTTTAAGATAAAGTTAAAAAAATGTTTATTTTGAGGAATTTAGTCAACTATTCATGCATCATACATCATCGCAACAGTGACACTAAGTGTGTACCCATGGATGATAATTTTAGTAGCAGAGATAAACTGCTGCTTGGCGGAACTAACATTAGAAAGTAAAATATCATTGCACGTGCTTTCCCGAGAGAAAGTCAAAGTTATTCCAAGAACATAGCATTCCGCAGTTTTCTTTTAATTCTGTTCTATTTCTAAGACGAACTAACTTAAATAATTTGTTTCAATTTAATCTTTAAAAAACTTCTCGTTTCTTTAGTAATTTTTTATTCGAGACAGAAATAAGTCTTTTTGCTTTCGCGCTGCAACTCTTTGTATTTCACAAGACAGTTTTATCTAAATTGTTGCGCTTGATGGCAAAAGTAATAATTTTTTTTGCAACTTTTCTGTTATCAGGTTGAAGTTGATTTTGGTATGTTATCACCGTCGACTTGACTAGTTGATAAGAAGAACGCATTAAGGTCAGTGAAAATCACAAGGGAGAAATGTTTGTATAATAAAAATGAATGCAAAGGACTATGAAATATTTCGAAAGGGGTTTAAGTACGTTATTGTATTTGGTTTGGTATTAAGCTTGTTTGATTGTTCATAATTACGTATTTAAGCAAATAATTGTAGGTGGGACTCCTCATAGTCTGTATAAGTGTTATCCTCATCCTCATATTTTATTCTACAGCTTAATTACTATTTCCGTGAAGCAAGTTGTATTTTCTAGCTTACGATAGAATTTCAGTTTTTTCTTTTAGAAATTTAGATTAAGCTTAATAAGCCAACTAGTTGTGACAACCAAAGTATAATTAATAAGTAAGCCATTCATAAAGGCTACAATTTTAATAAAATTTATAGTTGTACTTCTAAGAATCAACGTTTTGGTTGCGTGTCAGGGTAGGAAATCCCAGGAGGAACTTAATTGATTTCATATAAACAAAATTAATGTTTTTGAAGAACTTAGTGGAATAGCAGTTTAAGTTTTAAAATATCCCTGTAATCAGTTTGGTTTAATTGTTTGAGATATTTCTTAAAGAGATTTTATATCTATCTAGTTAACCTTTATTCAAAACCTTTATGATTGGAATATTATATTAGAATATTACCATTCCAACTTTGTTGATACCACTTAAAAAAAACGCAGAGGAATACAAGCTATTTGAATTCATTGTTAAAAGTTATTTTATAAACAGGAAGGTGACACAATAAAATTTCATAAAAATAAAATGTGTAAAATGATCTTATTAAAGTTTTGCTATCGAATTCAAATCGATGGCATTGATATCCATTGCATAATCATACTCGATAAAAAAATTATCTTACTTTGTTAGGATTTCTTAAGTAAAATATTGAGCTATGTATAGGTAGGTATACTGATAGTACTGCAAACTTTACAGACTGGCTCACTTGCAGAAAAGTTGGAATGTAGATAAGAAATACACATAAGTGTTTGAGTCTAGACATTTTTGTACATTAAAGTCTCGTCTTCATATGATGGTGTAATCGTGTCTGCTATAGTACTTTCCAAGATAAAAACTGTTCACAATAAAGACGGTATTAATTATTATTTTTTTTTAATATATACTACAGTAGAAAACTTTAATCGCATCTTAACGCAATGAAGAAAGAGTGATTAAAAATGTAACATTTAATACTATTTTATTAAATGTAAAACACGATAGATGTCAATGTATACATTCATTAAGTTCAGTTCAATACAAAATATTATATATTTTATGCTTTACAATTTGAACTGGTACGATTAAACTAGCCCGCTGATGTGTATAACTAATAGTAATATTTTTAATAGTTAGGTTATGTTTAGTTTTATAGTTGTGTATAATTTCTTTGCCTACTATGCTTCATAAAGATAACAAAGAGATAAAATAGCTATATCTCCAACCATTGCGAATGCAAAAGCAGATAGAGTAATAATTTTTATGTAAGCTAATATCTTTTTTAAATAAACAAAATCTTGGAAATTTTGTTGATAAACAACAAAGAAGAAAAAGGTTTTGTAAGGTTACCAAAGTCAAAGTCCTCTCAAGGAGATGGTTATTTCAAAATTTCCCTTTAAAATAAATAGTAAAAATTTTGATTTCTGATCAATATCAAAATTTCTTACAATATTCTTTTACAGGGTTTTCCGTAGTCCGGAACCGTCAGTGCGCAAACCCGATTAGCACTTGATCAGTTCTTTTTCAATTTGCCATTTTCGTCTTCAAGCACCGATGCCTATCCCACGTTGACCAGTGAGCCTGACATTCGGCCAATTCTTGTTTAGGATGCATCGGCGGCTTCGGCTGACAAAGGCTAGTTTAGATGTGTTTGAAGCGCATGTAGCGACGTCATTTTTATGCTATGTTTTAGCAAGAGCATTAAATACGATTTGATTATTGCGCCTAAATTTCACTTTGCGACGATATTCATACAGGCGCGTAAGGTATTGAAACAGTTTCCACCCAAAGCCTCGGGATGGATGGTTTATAGGGTGCTGTACACTACGCCAATTAAAACAGATAAAACAACAGGAAAAATTACGGTTCCACTTACCGTAATCGTCTTGCAAGTAATACATTCTATCAAAATATAAGCAGCCGCACTATAAAATTTACGATACTTCCCGAAATTTTCAAATTTGTGTGATTTAAGAGAAATTGACCGCCTAATAAAAGAATTTTCCCGGAATTACTGACAAATTTTACGGTTCTCCCCAACTTCAAACATACTTGAAATCAATTGAAGTAAGCTATATTTTTGAATTTTGATGTGAGTATTAATGATTAATAAACGGTCAATAACTTTGTTAACTATCGTGTTAATAAATAGTGAATTTATGTAGAGAGCACTTTAAATCTCTTTGGGAGTGAATTGTTTAAAGTGAAGATTGGCGTAATGGAGAAGATGTCAGAGTTTTCTGCTGAGGACTAAAGTTCGAATCTCAGACTTTGTACATTTTTTTATTGGTTTTTTTTTTCGTTAAAGTTAAATTAACAGATACTCAGGGCTAATCGTTCAAAACATTTTACGGAACTGTACCGTAAAAATTAAGGTAGCTGACATTTGCAACACTATTACAGTTGAGAACCGTAATACTTATCGAAACTTTATTATAAAATTCCAGTACTTTTTTCTCCGGCTGGTATTTGGAAGGGCTTTGAAAAGTTTCTTTTGGCAATGACATGACATTGAGTTCATTGGTAAAAATCCTAGAAGATGGCATTTCACAGGAAGCCCCCCCCCCCCTAAATAAACTGGCCTCAAATGAATTCGTCATCAATGGTGTATGTATAATACCATTTCAAAAAAGACGAGAATAAGGAGGGCATTCGACGGACTACTTGATAATAGATCGGTGAATGTTGATGCGGGCGCCCTCTAAAAATTTAGCAAGTTTATTGTGGAAAGTGCGGAAGATTGTTTGCTTGATTCCCGTTCACATAATATTTGCCATTACTTTGGAGACTGCAGTTAGAAAACAGACACCTATTGCTTAGGGTCGACTTTATTACGCCCGCATCAAAATATCAAACTGACAGATTATACACCACAAGTTTTCCAGTTTTTGGTAAAGAAAAATAATTATTAATTAATTGTTAATTTTAGTTTTTTTTAACGAGTTACAATCAAGTAATTTAAAAAAAATGGATTAATTAATTGCAATTACCTTATTTGACGAATATAGAAATTATCCCTTCTAAATATTCACTTGTACTAATTTTTGTATCACTTTAAAATTTTATTTATAAATTAAAACTTTGTTTAAATATCAACACTTTACTAAATCTAATAAGTTTTCAATATTATAAAAGATAGTTAATGATAAAAGTTTTCTTATAAGCATTTCAATTTTTGAAAACATTTTCCGTTTCACTTTTTACACACTGTTGTAGGTATTTGTAAATATGAGTTTATTTAGGTCCGACCCTTATTTAAGACAACTTTTGAATATTGTATCACTTTCAGTTTTTGCACTTACTTTATACTTAAATTTCACGTTCTTTACTTTTCACAATTGTTTTATATTAAGTTTATTACTATTTTTGGTATTCTTTTTGGTTTTTTTTACTGCCATAACTAAAAAGCAATAAAAAAAATGCTGTGATTATAAGCGATTCATATAATGTAAAGGATACATTATGCAGTGAATTATTTATTAATTTAAATAAATCAACCAATCTACATATCTATATTACTATCTACGTGACATATTGGTTGCATAATGTAATATATAGTAACGATTAATTCTCAAGAAATGGAATAACTGACAGATAGACTGCAAGTCCATTTGTCAAAATTGTGTCTTCGGCGTTCCAACATAAGTCACCAACTGCATTTGGTTCAGTTGTAAAATCATGTTTTTGTAGCATCAAAGATGGAATTTAGCAGATCATATTGATTCTATTGCTAGTTATTACCTAGGTACAAAAGCACTAGTTTGGACAAAGTGACTTAAGTTTAAACACCGACGTTCTGGATTTAAAATAAATTCGCATGTGTTGGATTAAACTCCAAATGGGTTTTATGAGAAGGGTAATGGTATCCGTAGAGTTCTTTCTAAAGTTTTCATAAATTATTTTTTTTGATTTTGATTGAAATTACTAACTACAGGCTACAATCAAAAGATCCCAAAATATTTTATGTTGCATCTTAAGAGACCTATCTAAAGACGACCCACTTAATGAGGTAAGTTAAAAACAATACTTGCGTACACCTTTCACTCTAGGGCTCTTAGTTGCTACGGAACTCTAAAAGTAGCCAAATTAAAGCTTCGCGAGCTAAAAAGATAATTGGCATTTTCGTTTGTGAAGCTTCTAATAATTTGTGAGTGAGAAATCCCCCTCAGCATTACTGAAATCTCCAACAAAATCATAACTTCGCGTCGGTAACATTGTGGCAATTATGGTATGTAGCTATGCTATAAGAGGGGTGATAAGGATTGGCACATTGTCAAATATCAATATCCTACACAGCCTGACATTGGGTCTAAACAGAAGACTGGCGATAAAAAGTTACCCAATGTCGGAACCCAATATCCTCGGTGTTGAGGAGGGTTAACAGAAGGTTAGCAATCAAATCAGGGAGCACGCTTCTAGTATTGGGCCATGTAGAATACATCACCCGACTGAATGAGTATGTATTCAATTTTTATAGTTGTGGAAACTTAAAAGTTAAAACACCAGAGCTGCTTGATAGATTTAGGTAAAGAAAAAGCATTCCATTTGGGAAATAACAACCAATGAAGAAGTACTACAGAAAAAGCTAGTCGCGAAATAAAAGATTGACTGTGGCCTAAGTTAATACCAGAGAACCAACGCTTTGTATTGGATGCTTAGCCTGGGTTACCATTGAAAAGTCGCAACAAAGCTTGACCTTCTTGTTGTCATACTTGGGAATTTAAAAATGCTGAATCAGATGGAAAATCTGCAACTGATGTATTGTTTTTAATATGCAGATACACAACATATGTATTGCTTTCACGTAAATAACATCTTTTTCGCTCTAACTCAACCATTTTTTATGAAATTTGTTACGCCGATAGAAAAGTTCTAGAACTTTTATACAAAAGTTCCGGTAAGAATTACAACTCTCCGTTCCTTAATTTTAACGGAGCAATACCGTAAAACTTCCTAAACGATTAGCCCCGAGAGTACTAGGAAAATTACATAAGAGAGAGAACCCGGTTATTTTGGGAAAAATTTTGTATTACGCAGTCAATTTTTCCTAAATTTTACTAGTCGCTACAATTTTATAAATTTGCAGTGCTGTCAATACATTAAAAATTACTGGAAGGATCGTAAATTTTATAGTGCAGCTGCTTAAATGTTGGTAGAATGTTACCTTCAACACGGTTACAGTCAGTGGAATCGTAATTTTTCCTGGAATTTTCTCTCCGTGTAGAGTAAATCCAAATACAATTGCAAACAGCACAACAAGTGAAGTGGCCAAACATAAACTAAGTAGGAACGGAATACGGTTAATCAAGGACTTATTAGATTTCGTAACTCGTTGGGAAGCAAAAACTGTAAGCGATTTAATGACAAGGATTGCAAGTGGACCTATAGTCTAAGGTGGATTCCAAATTAGTGAAATTATTCTGCTTTGATGGTATTTCGCCCTAGTTCTTGAGTGCTACGGTTTCTCCTTTTTTAAACCTATGCGAAAATGTTTCAACCTGCTTTACTCATCCTGAATAAGGTTGTTTAATTCGTGGGTGATGGAAATGATAATGTGATGGCATTCTATCATGAAAGTCCCAGCTTCGAATCACACCGCTAAAGACAGAGCGACCCATTGTTGTTTTCTGATGACAACAGATTACGCCTTCAGGCCACTGGGAGTTGAAGAGTAATCTCTGTGGTTCAGAATCCACCATAAACTGTAGCTTGACTTGCGACCGTTTTCCTCAAATCGAATAAAATACTTCTCCCGCCCATGGGAAACAATGGGTATATAACTAACCATATCAGCGATCGTTAATATGATTTTGGTGCTGTCCCCCCCTCCCACATAAAACTTTTTAAGTTTCCTCGTGGAATGTCAGACTTATTGGTTTCGAATTCGTTGACTTGAATATTTCAAAATCTTTAAATAGGATCATGGCATGCTGTTCTCTCGCCCAGATTTAAAAAATTGGGCTTTATCCTATTTTAATAGAAATATTTTTATTTCATTCTTGCTTATTTCAGATAATATTGGACAAAATAATATCTAAGCCCTATGATATTACTGCCGCTGAATCGTAACATGCTATTAATTTAATGATTTCTCACTTTCAATTTTCTACAGACCCTTTTCGAATCGGGACCACTTTTGATCATCCATTTTACCACCGACTAGTCAGGTACGCCCAAAAGAATTGATGTCACTGAATATTTGTGGTTGGCTTTACTAGTGAGCGCTATTCTGTTAGGTTCTCTATAAGGATTAGCAAATGGTCCTGTTAAAAATGAAGGAAATAATCGAGTTTTAACCTATCCGTGGTTATCAAATGTTTTCTCTTTCTTCTTATTCTGTCCCGTAAGAAGAAGTTCCACCGATTCCTGACAACGGCTGTAAGTGTATGTACAATTTAAGGAGGTGGATTCCGAACTATCGAAATTACTCTGCAAACCCCAATGACCGTTTTATAGTAATCAGTTGTCAGCAGAAAACAACCATGGGTCTTCGAACGAGGGGCTCGAAACTAGAAACCTGCGAATTAGAAGGCCGATACGTTATCACTTATTCCAACGCCGACGGTTTTGGGACACAACCTATGTACCTATATCTACCTAGTTAACTTTCAATTACTTAAGACTCCCTTAATTTTAAAATGCACAAATTTGCAAACAATTATCCAATATTGTGACCCAGAAAACCGTATATAATATTCCCGGTAAATTGTCGCTAATATGAACATTTTCTCAACGACAGTAAATGTTTATATTTTTTCAAGCAACAAAACCAAAAGCTTGTTGAGCAATCGAAACTACTAGCGTTAATTAAGATACTTGGCACACACCTAAAACAGACATAATTATCACTTAACCAAGACTTTTTATATTTCTTTGCTTATAATTGCACTTCAGAAAATTTTTAACACATAATTGTAAACAGTCAAAAAATGCACCGGACACCGGAAAACATGTTATTTGATTCGAACTAAAATACCATAATAATGTAAGGTAACACACGATACCCTTCAGCACCAGGTAGGATATAACCCGATATACTTAAGGCGACTATGCTAAAACAGACGTGCTAACCTACTGGCGGCTATAGTCTATAGATCGCATGAGACCGTCTACCGGAGAAGCAGCAGAAAATGAAACAAGGTACCACCAAAAAAACTGAGGTTCCTATCCTACAGAAGAAGTGGAACTCCTCAATACAAGTTAAGTTTTCGCAGTATTCAGACGGTGTATCTGACTGGCTGTTTTATTTGGTTGGTTCCCTTATACAAAAACATCTCTCCGACAGTAGAATATTTTTTTTTGTGTTCCTTCATGAGAAAGGGGACTGGGGGACCATTGTTGCCCCCAAAAAATTTCGATTTCGCCACATGGAAAAGGATAGCGCGCGATATGCCATTGCTTTTGCCTTCAACTAGTTGTAACTTTTATTTCATCTTTTTATGTCCTTATGATGCCGAAGGAGGCTCAGGAAGAAGGTTCTGTGAACCCTGTAAGCCTTGTGGGCTCGTGGCCTTTGTGTGAATGCTTTCTGCAATATTCGGGGAAGAAAATAATAAATAATCACGACAAGGAGAGAAATAAAAGGATCGACAAGAAATACAAGAAATGCCATTTTTTTTTTCGAGAAAAAGCTGAGCACACCTTGTGAATGTTATCCAGATAAAAGGAATTATATTCCTCTGCGGCGTAATGTGGTTGTGTATTATCTAAACTTCATCGCCGAAAGGGAGGACATTAGGAACAAGATATATTAGAGGGATTTTTATTATTAGAGCGCGTATATACACTGCACTCCCGGCGGGCAGACTATCACTGGCAAAGGGGGTACACACTATGGAGTTATTGTACACTTTCAAGAAGAGTCCACCAAAATTTCTTGAATGAAATTTCCACTTGTCCTGTAATTTTTTGGAAGCTGTTTGTTGCCTAAATTTTGTATAATTTAAGGAGTCCTTTGGTTTTTGCTACACTACTCCTGTTGCACGCACCATGCGAAATACGACAAAGTTCGATCCAAATGTACACTGCTGCTGTAAGAGGTCTAGAACCGAGGACACTTCAAGCTAAAATTACTAGTTTTACTAAGCTCCCTAAACTTTTCCGATTGAGGCCAAAATCTCAACTGAATTCAAAAATGCATGCGACAGAATAAAACAATTTTTTCAGTTTTGTTGTTATTCTGCTATGTGTTGGATTTTTTTCGCGTTTTTTTAAAGAGTGCAAAAATTTTTTTTCCATGCAACACACAATTAAAGCCGACGACGAATGTTGACTTGTTCTTTTACCACATTCGCACTGCAACAGTAGGTCGAGAATGATAGATGCCTGAACTGAACTGAATTGAATAAATAAAAAAAAATGAAGAAAATTGAAAAAATCGCCAAAGTGTTGATATCATATGTATTGTATAGTATATGCGAGATATTCTGCCTTGCACGTATGAATTTCGCGAGTATATTATTCGCGTCGCCAATCGCCATTGTACTTCATTTCGGGCACTGGCCAGATACGTAACGTGTAGGAAAGCGCATCGATGTGTTGTAGATAATCAGCAAAAGCTGTTCCGATCTTTTACTTGCAATTATTCACTTTTTTCATTTTTTTTTTTATATCATTTTTCGGCAATTTACTGCTCTCCCGAAAATGAAGGCGAACGAGAGCAGCAGAAAATTCGCCAATTTCAATGCCGCTGCGCTCCCTGGTCGTCATAAGTGCGCTGCGACAGCGATGCATAACTTGGGTCCGATTAGGATTCGTACTAGTCATTCAGATTCAGAGTCAGACGCTAGCTTATCGTCTGCAACAGCTACCCATCCGGCTAGAATATCATCATGCCGTGGTGGTTGTGTAATATACCAAATTTCGTGTATAATCCGCTCCCGGTTTTTCTTGTGGATCCATATTCTTGGAAGAGCTTCACTTTCTGATCTTAACTAAAGTAAAAAATCGGCGGGTTGGCTAGATTCAGACACAATGGGCTAGCCATACTCGAGTCTAACAATAAGCGCGATTCTTTTATGTTTCTATTGACCGGTTTTATCCAAAAGATATATCTATCTACTTTTTCTTTCTATAGAATCCAGCATTCCAATCCCGATTTGAATTTGTTTTCTATAAAATAGGTTTTTGTATTGAAAGTCACATGAGGTGGTTTGTAAACAATCTGTATTCTCTTCTGGTGTGGCGGGGCACATTATGCGGGAATTACACATGCGAGCGCTCGTTGTTTATATCTTTCATCGTTTCTACTGATGAATGGGAATCGATTAAAAAGCTTGCTCGCTGGTAAATTTAATCTCTAGTTTAGGGTAGATTCATGCATGCATAGCAGTATTTGCGGCATTCGTAATGGCTTAGTTGATCAGTATGAAAGTGCTACTGCCTGTTCGATTATGTGCGGGACAGAGGAATTCGGCAGAAGCCTACGTTTATTATAATGTAACGATTACGAGCCGGATGAAGCTCTTGACCTAATAATGGCTACCAGGAAACTAATTTTAACGACTTGAAGAAATTAGCTTTAAGTTTTAGTGATAATTCTGTGAAATTATTACATTTCAATGATGTTTCGATTGTTTTGTTGCAAATTAGGTAGCGAATTCAGTATCATCAGAATCATCACATAATACACAGTTAGTCATAAAATTATTTGCCCACCTTAGAAAAATATATGAAGCTGGAGTTAGCAGTCTCTAAATAGTCTAAATCCCGCAGCCTCCGAGACAGTGGTGGACTTGGTTACTTGGGGCAGTCTATTGCAAGGAGAAAATCAAAGAAAATTCTGAAAACTGTTTCTAATCATTGGTAACAATGTTCTCAATTAATTTACCGAGAATGAAAGTTTTCTTTGTTCATCGAAATTTTCCACGCTTCAAAGGGGCTCGTCAAGAGCGTTGAAAAGACATACACAAAGCATTAATCGGCGGCTGGAAAATTTCTAGGAACAAAGGAAACTCAAATTTTCCGTAAATTAACTACATTCTTATCAATGATTAGGATCCATTAGTTTCTCTTTAGAGCATCTGGCGCACAGACATTTTTGACGAACATCAGGGTCATCAATGCATTTAGAAAACAGTTAAAAGAGGAACACCACAGGGAGGAGTCTTATCACCACTGCTTTGGAATTTATCTCCAAACAAAATTCTTCCCTTTGGAGCCTTTGATAAGAAACGGGGCATGCAACTGCATATTGTACACTGTATGTGCACAGCGATTGTGAGGCCTATCCTTACCCATCGATCCAGTGTTTGGTGGGGAGCAGTTAACAGGCAATATCGCTTTAACTTTTTAGGAAATTTGCAAAGGCTCGTTTGCCTGGGAACAATAGGTACAATAAAATACACCACAACAAGCTGGAAATCATTTTACACCTTCAACCCATAGAGATAGTGGCCACCCTGGCAGCACTCAGACTCAGAGAAAGCAGCCAATGGATGCCAGAAAGTTTTGGACATACAGTCATACTGAACTCTGTTAATCAAAATGGGTTGCACCCCATAACGGATTACATGAGGAAACAATGTGATTTTAGAAAACCCTTTTCCGCCATCATACCTAATAGAGAAGACTGGAAGCATCCTGAAAATGTCATTAGAGGAATTCCCATCTTCACAGACGGATCGAAGACGGGGGAGGAGGTTGCAGTTTCTTCCAGTCGGAAGGATAAAATAAAAATGCGTCAAAGACTGTATTAGAACCAAGCGATTTTTCAGACCATACGGTCAGAATCTGCTGGGTTCCAGGATATGTCGGCGTAGAGGGTAACGAAAAAGCCGATGAGTTCGCCAAGAACGGTTCCAATATAAACATGATCACGGATAGGGTTCACCCTCCCCTAGCGAAAAGTCAAATCGAAAGATACTATTCCATCAAGACTTCGGAACTGTGGGAAAGTATTACTATTGTCTCACAACACGAATATTTTTGTCGAAACTGAATTATATCAGAACTTCTAGTCTAGTCTCTTAAACGTCGACAGAAGGGGCGTCGGAACACGTCGGTGTCATCACTGGACATTGTACATTATAAGTTATGGTTATGAGACTCGGCATACCATCGAATGAGATCTGTAGATTTTGTAAAGACGAGGAGGAAACTGAATCCATAGTGCACCTGCTCTGTAATGTCTAGCTCTAAAAGAACGATGACTCGCCTTCTTTGACAATCTGGAAGACTTAGCTGAGATAGCACTGGTGGATTTAAATAAATTCTTACAGAGATCTTGATGGTTTTAAGTCCTGACCATACTGTCATATTTTCTTTTAAGGGCATTCACAATGGGCTTACATGGCCTCCGAAATTCAGTTAACCATAAATATACATCCCACCATAAATCGATCTGATGCAATTATTTGCACAAATTAAAATGATAAAGTAATGAAAAATTAATATTTTGTTTAGAATCTTTTTTTTGTTTTTTATACAGGGTGTATCAGATCTGGTATGCCAAAATAAATGGAATGATAGATCTCAGCTAGCCAAACAAACAAATTATATGCCAGGTGGGAGGGATGGGGGGGGGGCAACCTAAGCTGTTTGGGAGTTACAGGGCGATTTGCAATTTTCAAGGTATGCACATTATTATTTTATTTTTAACTTTCGATCTACTAAACGAAGCGACATCAAACAAACGCGAGAAAATTACTACCGCAATGACTTTTCCAAAACTGTCAACAATGTTGATCTACCTTCTACTGTTAAGGATGCAGTCACCTAAAGTTTCTCCAAAATTAATGTAATTAATACAAGTATTTTTTATTTTAAATAAGGGGGTCTTCTACCTTGTTGATTTGATTTTTTTTGCATTTTTCTAATCAAGAACGTGTCAGCAACTACCCTGGATATAACATAACGGAATTCTTATTATTTCGGGATGTCAGAGACTGTCAAATTTAGCTCCACGTGCCTTTTTTGTAACGCTCCGTCGTGGCAGCCAGAAAACTTTTTTTACGAGGGCATATCAAGGACATCCGACACTACAAAAAGGGCTCGGATTGAACAACAAGAACAGCAAGTAGTACAACGAGAGTTTCTTCTCTCAAAAAGATGAACTCTACGGTCCTGACATTGCAGATTGATCGTAAGTAACTTTTCGTCCAAAGTTCATGCATGAACATCTTTCGTCTAAAGTTCATGCATGAACGAACATCTTTAAATAAGATTTCCCAAAACTTGCGTTTTTACAACTGGTTGACATGTTATCTCGAAAAATAATTGATCGATTAACTCAAATCTTTTATCATAATCTTTGAAAAAAATGTCGCTATCGTCTGACGAATGCTTTTTGAAAATTTTTTATTTTAACAATTTCAATTTCACTGTTTTTGGCCCTAAAAACATGAAAAAACAAATTTTTTTTCTAAAATGTCGACTATTTTGCGAAAGTTTTTTATTTTTTTTATTTTTCGATTTTGTATTTTAGATGACTTTCATGAATTGATCGTGTCAACCGTTTTGATATGAACTTTTTGTAAGGGGTACTTCAAGATCATTTTAAAAGTATAAGAATAAACGAGTTGAACCCAGAAAATCGCATATCAATCGCATTATTGGTGTCCCTACGACTCATCCTCGAAAAACAGTATCAAAAACGGCGTCGTAAGGTAGAAGACCCCTTAAGTTGCAAAACTTACAACCTTTCTAAAGAGACATACATAATTATTTTATTGCACTTTAGATAGGAAAATGTTTAAGACAAAGGTTCAAAAATGATTGCTTAGTGTTCACAGGTAATTAATTTTAAATATTGCTGCAAAAATGTTTTGTATTAATGTTAGTGTAATTTCGGTTTATTGCCGATATTGGCTTGTGTTAGCCAGTTCACACCCTAGTATCCTGGCGTTCTGTTACTAACAAAAAAGGGGCAGCAAGGTCAGCAAAAATCATATCATTATTGAAAAAGAAATCGATAAGCACGGGTGTTCGTAAGTTAAAATTTTTAAAAGTTGGCAGAATTTACTTTTGAGGAATACGCGGATATAATTTAAAAGGGGATGTATTGGAATATGAAAGGAGATTCCGTAGTCGATGTGCACCCCAAAAAGAAGTATTTTCGCGGATTTTTCGAACGTTAAGAGAAACTGGAAATGTAACTTCAAACAGCACGGAGTTGCGAGTTGAAATATCGGAAGATTCTGCTGACGTCGAGCAACAAATAATCACCCTTGTCGGGGAATACCCTGAAATGAGGCCGAGATGAGTCGTAAGACGATTAAAAGTTTTTTCAGTTAAAGTTTGGAGGGTTATTCATCCAACAGGGTTATGCTCATATCATCATATGCCAGTCAAAGGACTACTGGAAGGAAGATAGAGAAGATTAAAATTGTGCATTTGGCTTTTGGAATGTAACATGGAAACAGGGCGTTTCTAGGCCGAATTCTGTGGACGGATGTTCACCTGCGATGGTATCACAAACTTCCACAACCTCCATACCCAGTCGGATATTAACCCACATAGGACAAGGTGACATCCTTCCAGCCCAAATTCTGAGCCAATGTTTAGGCTGATATCATCAACACTCATTTAATATTTATTTTGCTGCAACTGCTTAATAGCCAAATTTATGCGGACTTTTTGCAGAATACACTGCCAGCTCTACTAGAGGACATCCCTCAGGATAATCTTATCGACTTGTATCATTGTAAAGGCAATACTGAGTTAAAAAAAATTCTGACCGCTGGCTTGGACGAGGTGTACCAATTCCTTGGCCTGCTAGATCTTCAAATCTTATCCCATTGTAGTTTTCCTTATGGCAAACAATGATATCCTCAAGGCCTGTTAACAATAGAGACGAATTAGTTAGTAGAATTGGGACTGCAACGACGAAAATACGGGAGAGAGTGACCACAATACATCATATACAGGGAATTAGAAGGAGGTTATTGTCATGCATCGAAAGTAGCGGAGGGCAAAGAGCTTTTTTAACATATTAGCACTAATTGGAATAACTTTCGAATTCAACAAAAACATTTTTGGGTAAGTATGAGTTTAATGTCTTTAAATTGTAAATTTTTGAAATATTCCCCAATAGGTTTTCTACATATAAATTTCTACATCCTTTCCCTACCTGAACATGTACCTTTTTGGAAAGGCTGGGAAATTTAATAAAAATGAAAAACAGCCATATTACTTACATCAGTTTCGGAGAAAAGCCGGGAAAATCCCAACACATTTGTTTCACTTTTGGAAGTGATTGTTCCTACAATGGTAGGAGTTAGATCGACATTGTGGACACTTTTGGAAAGGTATCTGGGATGGTAGTTTTTTGGAGTTTGTTTGATGTCGCTGCGTTGAGGAGTTCAAATGGTGAAAATAAAGTAATGATATGCACACCGTGAAAATTGTAACCGCCCCCTTGCTATTTTTGTTTGCTTAGGTGAGATCTATCATCACACTATTTTGGCACACCAGATTTGAAGCACCATGCATAGCACAGGAACATGTAATTAATTTCCTGTGTTTTCGTCACTATCTTGATAGAAATTAAAGGTAGATAAACGAAATTTCCATTTTTGCAGAATTATCCCTCATCTTTTTTTTCAAAATGTTCAAATACATCATTTTGTCCATATTTCCTTTCAACTCCATCGTAAGTCATACATCCCCATGAGTGTAGTCAAGGTGTACAAAAGGAGCACTGCCCCCCTTGGTTTATGGGTAACAAAAATCCACATTCAATTTTTTTAATAAATATGTTTCATAAAATATTCAATGCTTCTTTAAACAACAAAGGCTTCAACCAACAGTCTTTTCTCTCATTTTGTGGTTGTCGTTTGCGATACTATACGCCCATTTAAATTATGAGCGTAATTGCAAATACTACTTTGGTAAAAACTTTTTAAATACTTCAACCGAATATGATTAAATATAGATATCTATTAAACTATGACGAGACCTTCCTACAATTTTACTATATGTATAGGTAAGGAAAATCAATTAGATAAGTTGGAATTCCCTCGTCTCTGTTAAGAAAAGGTAAATCCTACCACCTCCATGATGACTTGTGAAAAAGTTCATCATTTTTCGAGTTCCGTGCCAAAATGGTAAAAAAAGACCCTTATGTGCGACTTTGTCTGTCTCTCTGTCACAGCTTCTTATTTCAGCAACTACTATGCTATAAGTTGGGTTACTAGGTCAAGTTGATTACAGTTGAGAACAGTACTTTTCACCGGAATTTTGGGCGAATAATGTTGTGTTTAACTGTTCGTTATTTAAACATTTTCAAAGAAATCAAATGTGGCAATATGATATGTAGGTATACTTATTTCTAGAGATGGGTTGAGTGCGACGAATTCGTTCCAAATAAAATATTTCATGTTCTGAACAAAAAGACACAACTCCTGTGGTTACTAGAGATTCGTTTGTAAGTCGATAACTGATTTGCACGTATACATAATATACATATGTAGGTAATATTTGGACCCGTGTAAAATACTCTAGCTCTCTCTAGCTTATTAACCAAGTGTGTCATAATTATAAGAAATTATTGTGCTATTCGCCATTGTGCTAGATTTCGCCAGCTACCAATCGATTACGTTAAAAAGGCAACCCAGAATAATTTTGATGGTTCGGAATCCACCTTACATTGTAGGTTTAATTGCAATCGTTGCGTAGAATAGAGTGAAGTTTTCTTCTGTTTTCAATATCTTCGTTCATCACACTGTCGAGAGTATACAAGGTCTGTTTAATAATTCCAGATGGACGCCATGTTGCGCGATATTACTGTCATAATTGGCAAATATTATGACAAGTGAGGATTGAATTGAAATATTTTGAATTAAAGGAAAATTAGTTTGACACGAATTTAGTTTTTTATGGATCATTAGTGTTTTTTGTAAAGTTAATTTAAAATTTTTTCGACTTCTTGTAAATTTGTCCGACTACCGAAGGAAACACAATCAATTTTTGCATTTTGCAGAAATTTATTGATTTTCTTGTTGAAGAGTGTGGGATTTCACTGCACTACTAGACGAAAACGTTTTTAAAATTCACTTGAACAACAATTTTATTAAACTTCTTCTAATAAACTATGAACAACATGTTAACCAAACTGATGTCACATCATTTGATACATTTTTATTGAAAATTTTTCTTCAGTGACATAGTTAATTTTTGGCAAAATGTTTATGTACGTCAATAAAAAAAGCTACAAATTGAAAAGTAATATATTTTTAAAAACAATGCAAAATTTGAGAGGTTTTAGATCAAACTATTTTTCCACGTAAGTCCCTTCCCGATCGATGCACTTTGAGAGTCAAGGGACGAGCATTTCTATACCTGCGTCGAAGAAGTTTCCCGCGAACTCTCGTTCACATTGTTTACGGCTTCTTAAGATTGTCGTCGGTCGAAAACTTTTTTCCACCTGTAAAGAACTTCAGATAGGTGAAAAAATGAAAATTTGATCGGAGTTGTAAGCTGGGTGGTTGGTAATGTCCCAACTACATAAGTCCAAGAGTTGCATTGTTATGCAATAAACTTACTCCCCTCCTTAGTATTCCTCTTTATTCTGTATGGCTCTGCATAATTCTTTTACGGTTTCACTGATTTTACTCCCAAGAGCTTGCCTTGGAAAGCAGTGTTGTCACGAATTTTCTTTGATCGTCAGAGGCTCAGTTGGTACTCTTACTTTCTGGACGTACCTCGTATTAACACTTCTAGCTTATTTTGAATTTTTTCAAAGAATTATTATCAATATTGCTTTTATATACCTTATGTGTTCTGACCAAGATTGATCTTGAGCTTGAAGTAAACCGTCTTAGAGTTTAGAGCAAAGCTAAGGAAGCGATGAAACATGTCGGCGGCTTAATCATGGTTTGTGGGTGTATAAAAAAAAAGAAAGATTACCACACAATTTGCGGAAAGTATCAAAAAATTTGGACTGAAAGATAGAGATATGATATTCCAACAATATGGTGAGGCCAAACCCAGCGCCAAAGACGTGAAAATATGGTTTAAAAAATCAAAAATTTGGTGTTATGATATGGCCACCATAAAACCAAGACATAAACCCCCATCGAACATTTATGTGGTTCATTACTATTATGCACTTACTCCAAGAGCATTGAATGACCTATGGAGATGGTTCAATGGAATTAAACTTCAAAAAGTATAAAATTTATATAAGAGAGTTCCGCGGAGGATAAAAGATCTAAAGAAGTCCAAGTGCTCATGGACAAAGTCAAAGTATGCAGATATTAAGGGAGTAATGTAAGTTACTAAGGCTAACTAAGGTGTCAAATATTGGTAAAAGAATATCTTGGGCGCATTCTTAGGCCAATTCTATTTAATTCCAATTAAGCTTAAGCGCCCAATAGTGGATAAATCTGGTGGAAAGTTAAGATGAGCACTTCATGTGTAAATTTGTACACAATTGTGTCCCATTATTGGCAAGAAAACTTTGCTCAATATTCTATACTAATATCATTCCTAGGCTGGCACGGCGTCTGGTACAGATTAGAATATATGCAGTGGGAAGAAATTAATTACAAAAATGATCCGTAATACAATATACTTATAACTGTAAGAAATTTTAAATATATTTACAGTTATTCCTCTCAAAATATTTTTCGTTTTAAATACTAGACCATTCTATAGTTATTGGTGTCATTCCCCATCAATAATTTTGTAACAAGCAAGCGCAAACAGCTTGAAGTGAATACTTGCCAATGAGTTAAATATTTTTGTGTTAATTTAGCCTTTTTAAAGATTATGTAATAGTACTTTAAAAACGTTGTGCGAATACAAGTGTTATGGGTAAAACGAAAACCGTTGAAGGAATTTTAAATAAAAAATCATTTTTATGCGGGTATAAAAAAAAATTAATAAACAGGCCTAAGAAATTTGTGATTGATGAAACATTGCTGTTTACAATACAGTGAATAGTATCCTACCTCAGAAAAGACCACAAAAGACATTAGTTGCGACTGATAGGAAAATTATGCGTATATCCAAGAACGACCTCCTAAAATTCAGTTGAAGACATCTGGACGGGATTGTTCTACGATGAAGAAACTTCATTCACGGCATAAATGGAAGAGTGACTCGTAAAAGGCTTTAGTAAAAAAAATTGTTTAGCGCTTGCACCTTTCTTGGACTTAAAGAGATTGGAAAAGGGGTCTTATGGTCGCGATCAAAATCAACCAAATTGGTTCGGATGGCAGAAGATATTGCCGCCGTCCACATTGGCAAGAGTTTTATCCTAAGTACACAAAGCTTATAGTGACATGTCGATCTGGTTCCATAATGCTTTGGGGGTATTTTTGACGGGATGGTGTTGGTCCAATTACCGGGTGGAAAGTAAAATGGACCAGAACCAATACCTTCATATCTTAGAAGACGTAATGGAGTCGTGTGCAGCAGAGAATATGCCTGTAACTTGGAAATACTAACATTATAAGGACCCAAGGATACAGCAAGGAGAGTTAAAAATTGGTTTCAGTCAAAAAGTGTAGAAGTTATAAATATGGAGGACTTCTGTACTACGGTAATATGGATGATTTTCACAGGGTGGGGCTGGCCTGGTAGCCATGGAGCCATACACAGGAGCGGAGTGTATGTTTTGTGTTCAATGGCAATTGCGCGACCGTTGTATCGAAGTGAGCACGGTTTATATTCGTGAGGCACCCAGGGGAAATGTGATCCGCAAGTGGATAACAACGTTTAAGGCAACCGGGTTAATAGTGAGAATAATTTGTTAAGGTCGTCCGACCTCTGCGAGGACGCCAGAATATCCATCAAGTTGGTAAGTCTCTTAGACAAAATCTGCGATGAGGACTTCAACATTGTCGTGAAGCCAATGGTCGTCACTTAGACTTTAGGGGTCGTGCGCTGTTTATAAAGCATTTCTATTTAGATAACCGCCCAGAATTATTGTTTTGTTCATGTTTATAAAAATACGAATATATTCTGGAAAAGTGTTATAGGAAAATATTGATTCAACATTAAAAACTGGTGCAAATATTGTCTTTTATTTTTTAAATATTACCTATTTTACTTTTCTCAAAGTGCTATTTCTAATTATTTGGCCGCCACTGCCTAAGAAACCTATCATATATTCTTGAATAAAAAAACAACATTGTCAATTATAGTGTACTTATTGGTATTAAATTTTAAGTATGAATCATATGCAGAGCAAATTTCAAAACACAGTTTCAGTTATTTAAAGGTTGACGGACGCTTGGCCAAGCATTGAAGAACCCGTTCTCTTAAACAAAAGATTGGCTGCAGCCTAGGTTAATGCTAGAAAACCAAGCTTTGGTATTTTGTTCTTCACATAGGCTAGCCTCGACAAGTAAAAGCAAAAATAGATGAAAAGCGAAGAAAGATATGCACATGGTATAAATAACTCTACGCATTAAGAAAACAATTTATTAGAATTAAAATTTCTTTAGAAAACAAAGGCAAACCAACGCCTAGTTAACGCTGCATTTGGCAGGGATGGTGGAAGATATTTTACGTATTTTTATTTATGTAATACAATATAATATATGTAAGTAATAATAATTTCTGGGAAAGAATTCTGCAGCATGACTTTGTTGTATTAAGCTTTTGGAAATTAACTTTTGTCCCACCTGTATACATGCATAGGAATTATAAGCAAAGAGAAGTACGTTTTCATATTATATACCTGGAAGCGAATTATTAATATGAAGGATAAACAAAAGAGGTCCTAAGATTGAACCCAAAGGTGCTTGAGTTGCGAGTACCCTAAATAAACCCAAAACCACAGAAGCTAACATTTAGTTTTTATTTAAGGTAAACCGCAAATAAATAGATTCTTCAATATCGTATAAAAATTTTTTACGGTAGTAACCGCGCTCGCTGATAATTCTTTAAATTCTTTAAAGGGGTATTAAATCAAAATATACGAATTGATAAAAAATGAGAAGGCATTAAAATGGAGGCAGGCGATAATATTTAAAGGAATCTAGAAGTAGAAATCGTAATGATTCAGGTAAAACTCGGTCAGGTTCAACTCATAAGATTTTACGTACTGTCGGATTCGTAAGGCCTAGGCAGAGCAAGAGTTTTTATTTACAAAAGTTTTAGAGTCGTTCCTATATTTAATTTGTTCTTTAGTTTTGTTTTTAAATAGTAATTCTGAATGATGATTTATTTTAACGTTGCGAGGGTAAACAAAATGGTCCATTGAGTACAAAAACCATTTAAAGTACTACTATTTTAAAAACAGACGTTTTTCTTAGATTAATATTTTAGAACGTGCATAATTAATAGTTTTACCTACGTACGCTGTATACTTTAAATATAACAGAAAAGGATACTCCGCAATAGTTTGTGTGCAATTCTGTTATCTAAGTAAATTGTGCTAATTTGAGTGCTTTAACTACAACAATTGAGGTCACAATTTGAAAATATTTCCTTAAGATACCTAGATACAAAATAGGATATTGGCATAATTTAAAAATTCATTAGTACACACTAAATTTCAAAATTAATTTAACACGGAAAAAATTGATTTAAAGTAATATTTTTAAAAGGACACAATCTATTTAAATTTCTAAAATCAAAATATTGATAATATGTCTCTTAGTAAGACGCTATACTTCTCTAATATTAAAAATTTGCATTCAGATTTACTGAAAAGAAAGAAAAAGCATTATAACAATTTCCTACCTATAATTTAATTTAGTAGATTTTGCTCCACATTATTTCCGGCCCAAGAAATAGTATATTTGTTCCACGTTTTTTTGAAGTCATATGTACGTACACCAAATGACACTTCACCTTAAGCACTTTCCATATGCGAACACTTGAATAAAAACTACTTGTAAAACGTAAAGCAACTTGTTCACCTTCGGCCACTTACAATATTGCACGATTTCATCCTTCTACTACGTGGAGACTATCCAAGGAGAGAAAAACGTGCATACACATCAGTCACTGGCTTAGACACTATGTACACTATCCCCAGTAGTCGAATCGAGTCATTCATGTGACTTTGGCGTGCTTTACCGGCTACTTTTGCACGCTCTCCAAAAAAACTTATCACGCTTCGTTTTTAAGTAAAAATATTTCACATTTTTTTAGAGTAATTTTTAAAAGTTTTGTACATAAATTTCGTTTTGGATTAAGTTAATTACACTTATGTTTTTGTTTAAATTGTGACGATATTTTTGTAAATTCACTCTTATTATTTTCCAGTTAAAGTGAACATAAAGGGTAAAATCTAACCGAAAACTTAACAAAAATTTGGCAAATATTAATAATTTTCTTGTTCTTGTCAGCAACACACAATAAAATAAATGTGATACGACTGGTCTGGCGGTTAGAAATCTTTTGCTCTAAATGTTATGATGCTATGTGTATTTTGTCGTAGATTGTGCACACATATAGAAAAATTTTCCCTTATTTCATATATCCTTATAAAATACACATGAAGCCCGATACAACGAGTCAGAAGTAGAGAAAAAAAGCGAAAGAGGAACTGAAAGCACCATCTAACCCCACATTTATTTGAACATGAAGACATGAAAAACGCGAATAAAAAACCTCCGAAAAACAGCAACAAAATTCCACACACATACCGAGGGGGAGAAGCGCGAAATAAGGCGAATGATTAAAGCATAACAGCGGGCAGGCACGGCAGCATAGAACACGCAGCACGCTGTATTGGAGCAAAAGCAACAGCAGCAGCAGCAGCACGGCACAACAGCAACGGCAACAACAATGTCAATAGTACAACTGAAACGAAAAGTATCTACTATTACTACTACCGTTTCCACCCAAGGGGTTGAAAACCACCACCCATCGCCGAAAAATAGTGGATAGGCAACGAGGACAACAGCGGCAACAACAACAATTCGAAAAGTTCGCCACTACCACCCTTGAATGGTGTGCTGCTGTTGCTGCTGAGAGAAAAGCTCCCCGGTTTTGAAGGGGATAAAAATTATTCAGTCCCCAAAAAATTTAAGTAGGGAGCGGTGTATAATGAACACTGATTGCCGCGCCAAGAGCGGAGAGTCGTCCTTTTATAAAAATGAGGAGAAATAAAAAGGGGAAGTCCTTTTTTTTTGAAGAGAAACAACAGAACACGACAGGAGATTGTAGGGTGAAACCAGAGCCAGATGGAAAGGGTAGTTGTTGAACGGAATTTATTAACCCGAGTCAGGAATGCTGCTGGACCAAACAAAAACTTGTCAACACTTTACATGTCACAGCACACCTTCAACAAACTCGCTTCTTGCACAATTTCCTAAAACCGACCCCGAAATTGCGTCACACACAATCCCAATGCTATTCCAGGACCTAGAAAATTTGACACTACTGCAATGATCGTCGAAATAAAGACGAGCAAAGGAAAAAACTATTTCATCCCCTATTGAAAGTGATATAAAAATGAGCTACTTTGGGATGTATAGAAAAATTAAGAGAAGATCAAGTAAGAAAAGAGAGAAATTACACGTGTGACTTTACTGAAAGTGGCCATTCCCTGCACCACCCCTTGGAAACTTTTCTTTAATTTAAATTTAAATTGAAACTTCACTCTGTCTCAGCATTACATCGGTTTCAATGGTAGTAAAATTTTTTGTTAAGTGCTCGGGTTCAGCACCGTGTCCCCTTCGTGCAATTAAAGTTGTAAAAATTTTCTAACACCGCCTACCCACACATGGGTATGCATATGGAAATGGGAAATTACATTTTTTCTGCGAACGCATACATTAAAAAATTAGGAGAAGAAGGGATGTTTATGTATGTATAAAAGGCAAGTGATTCCTTTTTTATTATTTCCACGCCACGAGGACGGGGGGCATAAAAATATAGAGTGCGACTATAAAGAAAATTGTTCGCTTCATCTAATATCTCTTTCTAACTCGACTGATTACTACTTTTATTGCCGTATCTAAGCAGGATGTGGGGCAATGGGGATGCCGGGTAGCTACGAGGGTGGTAATCGGGTGGGTTATGAGTAAATCCCATCTCTGTACATCCCTTTTGCAAAATCATTATGAGGGAGGGTTTCAAGTGTAGCAGCAGCAGCGGCTGTACCGTTCCGAGTGCGGGATAAGGGCGCTTTTATGTATTATGTAGATTAGAGTTCGTCTAAGTTTGAAAAATTTATTTAGCCACCCCTCGTTCCAAGTCCTTCGGGGAAATAATAAGGAAAAAAAAAGTTTTAATCCGAACCCGCGATGAGCTAAGCACAAGATGCCACCGTGCGGGCCGACTACAAAACTTTGAATAAGTTGGACGAAAGTCGGTCCTTGTGGTGACGCTGTTAAGCGTGGTCTCTGGTCTGCTTCTTCGTTGTACTTGTCGGTAAGAGAAAATGAAAGACGGACAGAAGGAAAAAATTTCTCAGAAGTTAAGTTTAAACCAAAGGAGCCCCTTCCCTGACATTAAACTGTATGGGTGACCGGTATCCGAAATGTGTTGGTGTTGACTCTGGCCATGTGACCACAAGAAAAAATATCAAAACCAAAGGATGATATTCCTGAGCACTCCATACCCTCTTGGGAAAATTCTTTGGCCGAGTTTTGATTTAACTCAATTATAGGCTGCAGGTGTGCGGGTGTTGTGTATCGTTTGACGTTTTTGAATTTAAGGTTTGACCTGCCTGGAATTCATAACTTAAAGGAAAGGAACTGTGCACAACTTAAACAATATTTAAATCAAAATTTGTTTTGCTTCCTGTTGCTTTTGTCATGCAATCTGAGCCTGCCTTGGTCAATTGATTCCTGATTTAAGCTATACAGAAATTTTATAATTATAAAAATATGTAAATAGTATATGTAATTCGTTAAGTAGGTAAGAAGGTCAAGTCCTCATAAGTTACGATAATGTTTCTCGGATTGAGTCAAGTTTTATTGATAAAAAGAACGTTATGCGCTAATTAGAGTTCAACTTTATTTTAGACTTACACCACCAAACAATTGCTGGAAAGAACCAGTGCTTGGAAAGGATATAGACGTTTTCTATGCTGAGCCGTTTTACAATCGAATACATTTTACGTTTAATACGAAAATCCGGAGTTTTGTGCATCTGGAGATGTCTCATCAAGGCCATTTAATCAAACATTCTTGATGCGAGTCTGCAGATCAACTTCAATTATGCTATCTGTCATCAGTATGCTTCCGAGATATCCAAATATATCCACTTATTCTATTTGCTGCTCTTTAAAATAAGTTTCATTTTGTCTCCTGAAGTCCAAGCTTATAAGTTTGGTTTTAGCAGCATTGATATTAAGCACTGTGACTATCTGTACTCAGGGCTTTGTACACGAGCTATGTGACC
This sequence comes from Leptarthrus brevirostris, assembly GCA_964036015.1. Classification (NCBI taxonomy): domain Eukaryota; kingdom Metazoa; phylum Arthropoda; class Insecta; order Diptera; family Asilidae; genus Leptarthrus; species Leptarthrus brevirostris. Next base: position 96,223,324 of record OZ038374.1, read on the forward strand.
CTGTTTGTTGGATAGACGACACAAATCGTAGTAAGGTGTGCCAGGTATCCGTAAAGTGTTTAAAAAGTTTCCATTTAATCCCTCGCGACGAGTAGGGGTGGTTACTCGTTGAGCGTTGCACAATAACTCATTTATGACAATCAAAAAAAGAATAGGTGAAAGCAGGCATTCCTGTCTCACTCCGTTCAGCACGTGTAAGGGAAACGACAGTTTTCAGCTGTGAATTATATGACATTAGGTTACTGTGTAGGCATTTTTTGTGATAATTGTTTCTTTGATGCCTCTGGCAGGTAAAGCTGCGCATATTTACTCGCAATCAACGCTTTCTAACGCCTTCTTGAAATCGACAAGCGTAACATGTGATGATCATCACTTTCGAGGCTGCAGTTAAAAGACAGATACCACGTCAATTGTTGCAACTACTCAGGTTGTATTTCTTGGCGATCTTCACAGCTACGCCGTTTTCTCTTATGTAGGGTAGGTCTCGCTTTACGAATGTTCCTAACTTACGGGAATGAGAATATCACTCACAGCATTTAGTAATTCCACCACTCCTAATTACATGCTTGATTTAGAATTTGGCCGCGCAAGCATTTACATTTATATTTTGAAGAGCCATGTTTTACTTAGGCTTAATCCCAACAGGTTGCCTCACCTGCTTGCGTTGAAAATAGTTGAACGAAATACCTTTTGGAATGAGACCTATCAGGAATTGGCTGCTTCTCATGATGTAATTCTATATATATATTCCTACAACCCTATCATTATGTAAAGATTGTCTTTAGGTATATTATAACCAAGGAAGAAAGTAGGCTTAAGAAAATAGTTATTGAAAAAGATTGAGGAACCGTAACTCTACAATGAGTTGCACTATATCACCTGCAATAGTTATATGAGAGATGAGTCTTCCACAAAGAAGATAAGAGTGATATGTAGGTACAGAGAACGGCTCATTAGTTTAAATGCTAGCTCGTTTAGAAATGAAGGAAGTTCAATCTGCTCCTATGTAACTTATATTAGGATGGGATATTGGTTCATTTTATGGGAGTATTCCATGTTTCATCAGAGTTTCGAATTTATGATTTTGCAAAGAGTCGGTCTGTTTTTCTTGAATTACTGAATTGAATTGATTTGTTTTTATTATTTTATTCCATTTTTATTTTCTCTTAGTCATATTTTTGCTTGAATTGTGGAGATGAAATAATGAATTGTTTATGATAAGGACTTGTATAAAATGTAAATGAATAAACATTATCTATCTATCTCTCCACTGATTTAATTGTGTCCGGCACCACAAATCTGGTCGGAATTCTGATGTTAATACTGAACACAGCTGGTGGTTCTTCAAGCTCAGATGTGAAAGTGGTCCAGAAGTGTTGTTCAGAACTTCAACAAAATATTGACTATACTTCCGCAGATGATGCTCGTCCTAACAACGTCTATCGGTGCCTCTTACAGGATGCTTATTTGCAAGGGATCTTTTCTTGCAATCTGGTATAAAACTCCACTGTTACAGCGCTTAACCCCTTCTTCTGCCTTTTCTGCTATTGCGTTGATGTTGTTGCGCTTGTTACGTTTTGCAATATTTTGGACGTCATTTTTTTAAACTAAATAATGGTTTATTTGGTTCTCAGAGTCTAAGGAAAGCCAGGATGTTAAATGTCATTTATTGTGTTTTATTCCACCGATGACAGGTTACGGAAAGTTACAAAATTCAATCTCTGTTTCGGAATCCAAACTAACCGATTACTTGTTTAAGGTCGAGGTAGTTTGAGCCAATAGAATCGTTGATATCCCTTAAAACTATTGTGCTGTCATCTTTGGGAGCCTTATCAAATTTTTCGCCAAGGAGTTGGTAAAATGTCTCTGTAGTAATTATATCCGATTGCTCAGTCGTCACATAGCACAGAATTATTGATATGTTTTGAACCCTGATCTGAATTGTGTCAATAATAATTCAGTCAGACATAATTGACCAGCCCAGTAGTGATCGGCGCACAAGCTAAGTTAGCATTAGGCCTAAACCTGTGTTTCTGATTCTTTCTGACTTGAGTATAGCAGCACAGTTTCAGATGTGGTTGATGCTACCTATTCAGATAGTCTCAATATAGTTTTGTTTAACTCTAAAATGTTTATGTAACCCATTTCTTACAAGAAAAAGTGAACATTAAAAAAAGAGTGGAGTTGTGGGGGGGGGGGGGGTGGATTGTTTGAGATGTAACATATGAACAAATTATATAGTAGTGACGAGTATAGTTTCCTTCAGATTTTGAAAATTGCATGGTTTGTAGAGTGAAAACATCTGAACTGCAGTTAACAGGGCTCCTACTACTACTTTCCTTAAAAGAAATCATGGAAAATCATGGTTGTTGTTGATAAAAAATTTATTCGTTCAATATTTTGAATGCAATACTTTCACCGATGACATCTTTTCCGAACACTCATTAAGAAAAGAACAATTAAGGTCTTCATGGGGGAGTGGGTTTGCATCCGAATATAAGAATCAGCAAATTAATTTTAATACGGCCTAGTGTCGAATTGGCCTTGTTTACTATCGCGTCAGCACGGTCTATAAAGGTAAACAGACAATTTAGCCATACTTCTAGAACATTAGTTTCGGCAAGTTTATTTAAAACACCAAAATTAATTCCATATTTATAACGAAGCGGTATACTCTTCCAGAAAGTAGACGTTGCGGTGCACTTATTAAATTTAAAGGGTAGGCGGCTTATAGAGCACTATCTATAAAAAAACGTCTCAGTCAGAGTTTAAAAGTTCACAGCCTCGTAAACAATTACCTACACAAAAGATCACGGTTTTACAGTTAGTTATGTCGTCTTTACTACCATTTTTCTGAAAGGGTGTAATCACAGATTATTTTCAAATATTGGGAAAGACGCCTAAGGCATAGATAATAAAATAAATAAGACAAAATTGTAACAATAGAAACAGAACAGTAACTTATTATTTTGACAACAGTAATTAAGAAAGGAGGCAAGAGTGCCATCGCGACTACGTGAAAAATTTTCGGCCAATGAATTGATGTTTTGCCCGACTATATCTTCATCGAAATACAGCTCCTACATTTCCAAGGAAGTTGAAGTACAGTTTATCAAGTAAGTAAATTTGTCACTCACTTTGGAGACTACAATTAAAAGACACCTACGACTTTTTCTAAAATTGTTCTTACCAGAGAAATATTACTTTTTATTCTAGCTGGTTACCGCCCCTACCTAGTTTTATTTAAGATCTAGGTAGACGCGTAGAGGATCGTGGTATTAACTTGCACAGCGTGCAGAAAATATTCTGTATTCATTTTAGAAAGGAAACCTTGGTAGTATCGTTTTCCTACAGGAAAGAAAAAATTGTATGTAACATTTGGAAGGGTATTCATAGCAAAATCTTAACTTAAAAAACATATCTACCATAAGATGTAGTAGGTAGTAGTACCAAGATGGAATAAAGGTACAGAAGATATTGGATCAATTGATTGAGCGGAAGGACAACCATGCCATGTGTCCCAGGTTTGAAACCAGGTCTTCCCGTGGGTTTTAAAATTGAATTAAAAAATCCATTCCGTCTCTGGGCTATTGGCTAGCTCGCAGCAATGCAAAAACAAGACATTAAAGTTTCCTCTCTGCCTTTACCATAATTCCCTTCCGGACAAAGCCATGCTAACGCCTCAAAAGGTTGTCCCCTAGGCTTTCGCCACAACGTATAGAAAAAACTCATAACCGCGGTAATTTTGACCCGGACATCATTTGGGGTAACACACTGCTCCTGGGCTCAGTTGGCTGATTCTATTATCTGAGATTTCTTTCCGCTAAATTGATCTTTGTGAACTACTTCAGGCTATTACCGCAATCAAATTGAATGTAATTGGTCCCGACAACATTTCACCAAAATTTATTAAATTAGTAATGCCTCTGATTTCGAAGTCTTTACGTCATATTATGGATTCTTGCCTAACTAGATCTCTTTTTAACATTTTCTGAAAAGTGGCTATTGTAATAAAACAAAGAAACCTGCACCTGAATGTTCTAACGACTTTCGTCCTATATAGTAAGGGTCATATTTTTTTATTTTCTAAAATGAAAAATAATTTTCTTTTTGGTTTAGATGGGCGTGTGGTACCTTAGAGTTCCATTTTGGGCCCACTCTTTTTTAGTTTATTTATAAATGATCTTTCGGGGATAGTTCAGAAGATAAATGTACACTTTTATGCTGACGACGTACAAATATATTTGAGTCAGCCAATTGGTCTCGTGGAAGATTTTATTGATCGCATCAATTGGGATTTGGAAGGTATCTATAATTGGTCCGGAGTCAATTGTCGTCAGTTAAATCTGGGAAAACCCCAATTCATTGAATTTACAATCGTTGTTGGGATGAGCAGGATAGAATGTTTTACGTAGACTGTGGTTATCAAGGAGTCTGTTACTCTATAGCACGCGTTTAAAATAAGCGAAAGCGCTTATCTTACCTCATTTCCCTTTTTGCAGTTTACTGTTCCCAAAATTGGATAGTACTTGCACCCGTTAACTGGAGAGTAGCCTTTGATGATGGTGTCCAGTTAATCTTTGAGCTCTGTCATGTCTTTTCTTTCGGTTTTGGTTTTTTTGGTTCTACTCTACATTTTTATCTTAAACGCAGAGCGTTGATTTACTTCTATCGCTTACTCGATTCAAACTTGAAGATATCAAAGAGTTTCTACAATTTCTCAATACAGTAAATAACTATTACAATCTCGTTTTCAAAGATCTGTTATGGAATCCTCTTACCATGTCCAGATCGTTCGCTTGTGTAATGATCTTCCTATTGACTTTCACATGTCGGTCACTGTTGGCGCACTTAGAGCATTTGTCTCAAGACACTTATCGGGATGACAATTGTTTTAGTCATTATTCTTGCGCATATAATCGTAGTTTAATAGTTTTTATTATACATTTAGTTGTTTTCTTTCTTTTATTTTCTCTTCTTTATTTTCTTTCTTTTTGAACCATTTAATTTATATTTCCTTTGATTAATCTATGTACTCTATTTCACTAATACGAATATAAAATGAAAAACCTCTTACTTGATCACTGATCATAGGCGCAGGTACTTAGAAGATACATAAACATAGATCTTTTTAAATTATGAAATTTATACCTTAAAAGCTTAAGGCTTTATTTCAGAGTGGAAGTTTTAAAGTAATATTATTTCATACGTTTGACGCCACAAGCTTTTAAAGGCCATTCAAGATTTTTTAATCATAAGAAAAATAAAGTGATCCGTTAAAGAAAACTTGCTTAATATGAAATAATGCACTTCAATCGTTGTGCAAATGGTTGCTCGACATTTCTTAATTAAGGAAGTTCTATCTTTAAGACTAGCTAAATTTTCAGAAACAATACCGTGTTGTAATGTTCTCAAGGGAATAAGAAAAATCAAAACTCTTATTCTAACTAAATTTCGACTTCAACTTCATCACGATAATTAATTTTAATGTTTCGGAATGTAAACTCTCAGATTTAACAGAATATTTCTATATATTTTCCCTTGCTCAAAGTGTTACTATATACTTCCCATTTAATTAAATTTCTAACTCCTCATAAATTTTATTTCTTACCTTACATAGTTGGTCTTCATTATGATACTCTTTCTGGTAACGTTTTCGAATTTTTTAAATTTATTCTCTTATTCGTTTGTTTACTTTAATTCTCATAGTAAATTTATCATCCACTAACTATCCGGATTTGGTAATTAACATTCATTGCAGCACCTGTAAAGTGGAGGTCTCTATATTTTCTTCGAGTAACAAGAACTAAAATCAATATCGTCGAAGTTAGATTTTCACAAAAGAACCATTTGTGTATCTCATTTAAGCGAGCATCATTGTATTCGGCAATAAAACATCCAAGCACATAGTAGCAAAAGAGGGAAATAAAAGGCAGTAAAGCAGCCTCTACCTATGTACAAAACTTAAAAATAATCACCAACATAAATCTAAAGAACGCGAAAGCAATGAAAGGCAACAGCATCCCCCTCGTCGCACCAATGTAACTCGAGATTACTCCTCCACCCACTTCTGTACCTCTAAAATTCTAGTGATCCCCTCATATTCACAAAAATGTAAACACCTATACAATCAAGGATGACTAGAACTACATAAATACATTTGAAAATGGTTCACTCCGTGAGTCTAATAACATCGAATATCCAAAAAACTACCGACCCCCACCCACTTACCATTAAAGAGCTGTGCTGAACATCCCTTTGCTCGGCCGCATAGCTTCCCAGTTCGTACCAAGAAATTTTTATTCTTCTGAAAACTACCCCCTGGTGCGGAGATGTATCGCAGAAACTAAGCAAGGTGGTCACCTTATCCCACAGCCACGGTGGCTGTACTGTGTACACCATTTTTTGTATTGAATAAGGGTTGAATCAGGTTTGGCGAACAACTCGTCACCCTCAGAATAGTTTACAACTGAAAATGCCGGGAACTAAACTGAAGGCCAACATCTGTGAAGTACCGATCCCGACTTCCCGCGATAAGGGAGAGAAAAAACGCCAGTATCCGGATAAAAACACGTCAAGAGCACCAGGACTTTGAAACCCTCTCGGAGGGATGAATATGGCATTCCTTAATATTTTTGCTGCCTGTTCTCGCCGCTGCGATTGTAGTGCTTAGGAGTTACTTTCTGAAGGATTTTTGTGCGTGTTCTTAAGGCAGGACGAGAAAGACAGGGTGCATGTGCTTTAAGATTTCAAGAAATGCCCTTCAACGGAAGTTATGGTTGGGGAGGACGAAAATAGGAAGAGAGAATAAAAACTCAAGGAGAGTACCAACGCAAGGAAAAATGTTCTCTGCTGTGAGATTTGCGAGCAGTAACTTAAACAACAAAAAATTAAGAAAGGAAGACATTTGAAGGAAAGTAGCCAAACGCTCCAAGTTATTCGTCAAGATAAGAATAAGTCATTGTGAGTATATTCAACGAAATAACTCACGCCAGTCCAGAGAACCAGGATGACCATGTTACAGTTGAGATACAAAAGTTTCTATTCTGTCTACGGTCTAGGGTTTTCTTGACTTAGAAAAGGGCTGTATTTAGTTTACTTTTGTAGATTTAAAAGTGTTGGTGAGACCTGCTGAGCAGATAGATGGGTATCCTTTATTCATTTTTCCCGAACGCTTTGAGGGGAATATTTTTTCCATTCTCCCTTTAAGCGAAAAGAGCTCCTCAATGAACTCCTTGGAGCTTCTCCTTCGAGGAAAAAGAAGGAAAAGTGGAAAGGAAGACACCAAAAAAATGTGATGTAAACGAAGAGTCCTCACGAGAGATATCTGGCAAAGGTAGTAGGATCCCTGTAGACAGTATGGGGCTATCCATTCCACTCGAGGTGAGTAGGCTGCTTCATCCCCCGAGGCACTAAATATGTATGTTCATTTCTGCTATACAACGATGACGATGACAGCAACAACGACAACGGCAATGACTACGATTTAGACGATAACGACGACGGCGGGCCGTCCTTACTCTTTTGTTTTGGGTGGCCAGAGTTGGATGCGGTAGAAGGATGCGACGTTCGGTGGGTGGCAAAGCTATAATCTCTACATTCAATCCCCGGACCCATTTCTTACTTGTACCCCCATAATGTTAGAGGGGCAAACTTCTAATAAATTTGCTTTATGTGTAACTGGTACATACTTACTGCAGACTTTTGTGTTTGTACAATTTTTCGCGAGATGAAAGTGCGCAGAAATAACGAATGTACCCGGTACACTACACAATTAAAAATGTAAAATGGGGAGTTTTTGTTGAGGCGACAAGCGAGGGTTAGACGCAAGGGAAAGGGTAGTTAGATGATTTTTTGTTAGGTTTTTCCTTTTCGTTCGTTTTAGAGATGTATTTCAAACTAGGGGAACAATATATGGAGTTAGATGGTCCCCGAAAAAGTGAGATGGGCTTTGATGCTGAAACCCTTGGACGCGATATCCAATCGTGCAAGTAGTTAGGTTCATGAAAGTTAAATTCGGGCAGGTACCTACTTTTAATTTTCGAATTTAACTTGTCACGCTGTTGCACAGTCAATTGCATCACATTTCAATCGTTGAATTGAAACGATATAAATTGGCATGTGATTATAGTTTATAGTACAAATTTAAACTGTACATCAGTCAGTACGTTGGTCTATATTATGTAGTATGTGACAAAAAGAGTTGCTGATCATATGGGTGGCAGATCTGGAGCAAATTTTGTCTAGAACACGTATGCTTCTTCTCTGGCCACTTCTATTTTGTGCTGTGACCTTCAGCTTAGAATACTAAATCTTCTGGAGTATAATGAATGTGATGGTACACTAAAGTCACATTTTAATAATTTATTTTAAATAGAATTTAAGTAAATATTATATTCATACATGAATGGAAAATTCCTGTATTAGGAATTTATTTCGCTTTTAAAGAAAATGTGAAAATGGGGCATATTCGGCTTATTTGTAATTTAAACATTATTACTTTGTTAAACGCTATTTCAACTAAATGTGGAATTTACCTGAACTACAATATTTTTTTCCAAAAAAGGCTTATTAAAAAGTTTTTGAAGACTTTCCACGTGTAATTTCTTACAGAAAAAAGACGATTTTAAGGGTTTGTTTTGGTTAGATTGAAGACTTCAACCTTACTGTCTTACTAATTAGTACCGCTTTAATTTGGAATAGAAGATATAAAGTATAACTATTGTTTCTGTCTCTATAGTTCCCGTAACCACTTGTGGGGAATGGGACGGGAGGACAACTTCACCCGATTCGATTTAAAGTCGATTATGAACCAGTATCATTTTCTCTGCAACCCCCAAGTCTATTCTATCGTAATCTGTTGTCAGCAGAAAACATCCATGGGTCGCTGTCAGTGGAATTCGAACCTGGGACCTCCGAATTGGTAGGCCGGCACGTTATCACTTACTCCACCGACGACTAAAACTGTTGTATTTTAAGGAATTTTGTTAACTGATCGATAAAGTGCTGAAATAATGATAAGCTTAAACTCACATATTTTTTTGTATAATAAAGTTAAATTGTAGCAACTTTGATATAATGATAATCTGGAAGTAGACTTCATTTTTATCGACGTTTGAATTGCGTGGTACTCTCGGAATGGAAAGGAGTTATTTCTTCTAAATGTTTTGCGAAGTAATTTGTATAATACATAATGTAATACAGTTTATATTATTATACAAATTAAATTCAAGAATACAATTCGTTAAGTCTGATAGCAAACCAATATGTTTGCTTACAAAATTTGTGTTCGGATATGGAACAAATATTTAAGAATTCTTCTTTTTGAAATCACAATTTTAGCGGTATTTTCAACATTCATAACATAATACAGACATGAATTTTTTCTGGTAGAAGTGCTTCGGGAAGACGCCGTTATCCCGTCAAATATTCGGTATTCTCTCTGACTTAGTAGTTGAACTGATCAAAATTTCTGGGGCATGAACTATTTTAACAACATCTTATAGTTCATTATGCGCAACTTTATAATTCAGATCGTTAAAATCTTAAACCATATAACATTTCTTAGTTCATTTCTTAGGTTCCTTGGTCACCGAAAACAAAGAAGCTGCTTTGCAAGCAAACAACCTATGCCCATCGGCATAGCTTTGCAGCGAGCCAAGTTTAAATGTGATATATTTACCCCTCTGTCCTGCATCCTCTCTATAGTGGTGGACAAGGTTTGCTCGTTCTCCCAGTGTATAGTGTATAGTGATTCCAAAAGCTATGAGAAGTCATTAACCTTTCTAATAGAAAACTGGACAACATCGTTTGAATCTTTTCGCGCCAATTTTGAGGCCTTCTTAATTAAATCTAATGAGCTCTATTCTAGGTTCTCTACCCTCACTGCTTTCGTTGATGATCTCCAAATTCCATTTATCAATCCTGGTTAGTCATCCTCTTTTCCTAGTAATAATTTCACTACAATTATGCTGCCCTGGATGATATGCGGCTAGGTTTCAAACGCTTAGAGCCGACTTCGAGTCCCGGTCAGCCTCTGTCTTCAGGGAATCAGTTCATTTCTTTTATCGCGACGGAGGTTAGGGGATTGGATTCCAAGGTTACTGCCCAACCGGATGAGGTACCTTCTGATTCGTCTGTGGTCCAAATCATTCTTTGTTTCTGAGCTCGATCCTTCTCCCTATGTTGAAGATAAATTAACATATGTGAGAATAACGAGCAATGCTGGCGACTCTGTACTTCTCCGTTGTCAGCGTCTTAATTCTCGCCTGTCTCAGGGCCATGCATCGTCTTTCAAGTTGACGACTTCATCGACTATTTTCATGATCATTTCTTCTCTGAACTCCTTCAATCGTACACGATTTCGTGCCTCGAGGTAAGTTTATCAGCAGTACCCATGACAGAGCAATAAGTAATGCTCAAAAAACTCTGTTCCTTTACTATCAAAATATAAAGGAGGAAGCCATTTATTTCAGTCTTCTCTTGCCTGCTGTTCCCATATTACCATGTTGACTGAGACTCGCCCTCATCTTTGCATTAGTGTTGCAGAGATTCTTCATGACTCCTATGGGATTTTGCGCAGGGACAGATACCCCGACTGTGTCAGTGCGGTGGTGGAGTCTTGGTTGCTTGCAGATCGCACTTTAACTGCAGCGTGAAATGTTGCATTTCTTATTAATGTTTTTTATAAAAAACAACGGAAAGAATCTATTTTATATTTCTTAATTTTGCAGTAAGCAAAAAAATCTTACGTCATTCTGTGGTCAAAGGTCAATGGAGTGGAAGCAACGATGTGAGCCGTTTGCCGCAGGAAATTTGCAGGCCTCTCTTCCGAAAATGGTGCTCCTAGGTAAAAGTCTCCCTTAAGCTATCGCTGGCTAAGCTCAATATCTTTCTGTTCTGCTGTCAAATTCCCCCTAACCTGACAAACTGAGTTGATACTGATTGGCTTAGTCTTAGCCTTAGCTTAGATTTTACCTGAAATATAACGAACCCTGAAGATGAAATTCTTGTGTTGGTGACTTTAATTTACCCAAAGTTTTATGGTTATCCTAAAGTTAGGGATTCTCAATTTCTTGACGCTATCGCTTCCGCTGGTTTGCACCGAAAGAGTGATGTAAAAAACTCTATGTGAAGGCAGTTGCATTTTGTATTCTCTTCTGATTCGAGCAACAGTTGAAATAGCCACTTATAAGCTATCCGCTATTGATAGTTATCATTCACCCAACTGTTTCTGCTAAAGTGGACTAGTATTGCGGACTTGACTTTAAGAGATCGAACTTCTCGGAGATAACTTCTATTCTTCTTTCATTTGATTTTTCGGCATTGTTGTAAAATAATGATATTGATATCAGTGCCTTCTTATTTTATAATAAGACTTATGATTTGTTTAATTCTTTTGTTCCATTAAAACGGAAGAGGTCTAACTGCTCCTCCCCCGCGTGGTATACTGCCGAACTTCGAAACCTTAGGAACAGGGAGAACAAACATTGGAAAAATTACTTGCGTTGTAAGCAAGCAATAGCGAATTCTGACTTTATGTTTATAACCTATTATGACAGCTTTAAAGTATTGTCCTCCTCGCTTTATAAGGACTACCTTGTTAGTGTTCGCGGTAATACGCATAGTCACCCCAGCACTTTCTTTAAATTCGTCAATATGGAAAAGAAATCGAGAAACTTCTCATGTACGACATGGTAGAGGGGCCGTCCAGTACTAAAGTGTCCGGTTTACCAAATAATTTTCTTCATTTTTTTAGAGTGCCTTTTCTTCCAATAATTTTGAAAATTGTGAGAATAATTTAGGTCATATTCTGGATCGTCCCACTTCATCCGATTTTTCGAGATCTTATTATAGACAAAATCAGAGAACTTAAATCGGACTTTTCCTCCGGTCCTCACCATAAAGACATATTTTACTCCATCTGAATTAGCCTCTCTGATATATAGGTTGGGACAGGATCTCCGTGCCAGAAAAGGTCTAAATAAAAGCGTTTAGGCTTATCTTCGATGCAGCAATAATTTTCAATATTGATTAAAACGTGTGTAAATAAAACTAAAGTGGGAGTCATTTCTCTGAAATCTGCAAATTTAAAGTTTAACTAAATCTACTTCCATTTCATGTCTCATAAGTCTTCAGGAGCTTTTCGCTCAACTACTGCGTTGTTAAAAAATTTGAATAATATCATAATCAATTGTATTTAAGAACATTATGATATTTTATCTCATGCACAGAGAGAAAAGTTCTGGAATTTTTATATGAAAATTCCAATAAAAGTTACGGTTCTCAACTGTTAGTTAGTTATCTTAATTTTTACGGAACAGCAACGTAAACTTTCGCGAACGATAAGCCCCGAGTATCTGTTAGGTTTCAAAGAATATTCCGAATATAAAATTCAGGAAGCTTAAAATTAATAAAATTAACTCACCATTAGCAAAAGAACAAATAAAAAATGTACATAGTCTGAAATTCGAACTCTAGTCCTCAGCAGCACGCTCCAACGATATTAAAGAGCTGCTTCTATGTAAATTCACTATTTCTTGACACTTGGAATAGTTAGCAAATTGATTGAAAGTTAATTAATCTTTACTATTCAGATCGAAATTCAGAAGATAAAAATGGAAGTTCAACTGAAATTCAGAAACACAAAAAAGTAAGTCTCAGAAAACAAAGAAAATGATTATAACGACATTATCAAAATCTTTGGTAAAATCTCTCAATACTGATATACTTTTAAAGTTATCTACGTAATTTGCGCAAGTACAGTTTTTCAACTTTGGTATAATTAAAAAGCATACAGACGGAGATCTCTTACTTCCTTATTACGAGATCGCAGGGACTATTCAAAGAATATTCACTCAGGAGGGCTTTTCTAGTAATTACCAAGACCAAACACAAACCAAGGAAGTGAAAAACAGTCTCTTCCTCGTCGTACTGCAGCTTCTGCAGAAGTAATTTGAGAAGAGTCCGAATATCTTCGCGAGTATACCAATAAGGTAGTGGCAAGTGATTACCCATATGACTAAGCCTAAGTTGGTTTTAGACGACTAAAGCGCTTTAGATCCAGCCTCGGACAGACCTATCTTGTTTTGTGGCACGTGGTGCTATTTGTCCATTTGTGGTTTGCCTGATTAGTTGCTTTCGTTCTAAGCAGCAACTTGCAGTTGGCTAGAGGCCTTTCCATATAAGTTTTATCAGGTTGAAATTTCTAGCGAAGGAATGTCTCTTATGCCTTGCAATTCAGTTAACAGTTTAACAGTCGATGAGATAGGTCGTAGGTGTAGGATCTTGGCTTGACTGTCCTTCAGAATAGAAATATCTTTTTCAAATATGTTGTTTCCTTTCAGTGAAACCAGGACCTTCTGGTTGCCACTACTTCCGTTTGGAACATGTCACAGCGGTCTGGAAAGATAGATCAATTTTCAGTTCTTTCGATAAAACCCCACACCCTTCCCTGCAGTTTACAGCCGTCCGTGTAGATCTAAACGAATTCACCATACGGCAGCCCGTTGCTTTTCCAGTCCTGTCTGGTTGGGATCATCGATCTGAACTGATTGACTAAGGTATACTTATGTGAGGTATTATCAAGGTTTTCTGGAAAGAACGATAAGGATTGTAGTATAAGTAACACGAAAAGCATTGTAGAGTACCCAACACGAACATTGGACCATTGGTCGGTGGCTAAGAGTCTGATTACAATGTTTGCTTATCAGATCTAAGGGGAATAGGTGAAGATGTACTTCCAGCCCTCTTACGAGAGTACATAGCTACGTTGCTTTCTTAACCCTTTTCTGAATGTTCGGTTTCCAGCTTAATTTCCTATACAGGATAATGCCCAAATCCTTTATCCTGTATCTGTAAAGAATCTACATAAAAAGTTCGGCCATACCGTAATACCTTTACTTAATAATTAATTAGACTAACTATTTAACTTGGCATTGAAATTTGTATTTCTAAATGCTTTTAGGCATGATCTTCAGTTTCTTTAGGCAAAAATAATGTTGACGTAAAGATGCGGGCACACATGTGTAGAGCTGCAAAGTAATGCACTTTAACTCAAACAGTCGAGTTATACGAAATTGAGCTAATTCACAATTATTTCGTCCCTATGATTGATTGGAGCTACCTCATCAGAACTTAGTAAACGTACGCTATATTCTACTTAGATCTGTTAAAAAAATAAGCAAGCTCCAATTAACCGGAGGGATAATTTAGTTAAAGTTAGTAAGCTCGTTTAATTTGGGATAGCGTTTTTTTATGATATATCCAAAGCCCAGGGGCAACCCTATGAAGTGTAATTTCATATTAAAAATTCACGGGAGAAAGAGTTTCGAACCCTGGAACCAAGTCGTGGTGGTCTTGGTACTTAGCTAACTTATTCAACTCCGTAAATGAGCTATTCTGCACCCCTGAAATTGGGGTTATTTTTTTTAACTAATTAGGCAGACGAGAATCTATAGTGAGCAATCATAAAACTTTTTGGCATATGTTTCGCAAGCCTAGTTCCAAACGGAGTATTTTTGAGCAGCAAGGTTAACACTCTATTGGTCAATATATGTATGAGATAAATCCCGAGTGTAGCAAAGTTTCCTAAATGTCCTATCAGATTAAATAAATAAAATCAGCCAGGCTGAGATGGGTCGGTCCTTTGTTCGAGGAGAGTTTTCGGAGGCTACAAAAATTGTGGGGACTTGATTAAATACTAACTATAATATAGTCTTTATGAGTCCTATTAGATGATGATATATTTAAAAGGGTCTGCAAATGTAAAACAAAATTTAGCAATACATCTGCAATTGTATTTATCTGATCGCTTCAATTATTTGATTAATTATGTTATTATTTTCATATATTTAAAGTTAGTGCATGAGAATCTTAATAAGTCAGGATAAAGCGCAAATGTCGACTTTAAGTTCATTAAGGTGTTGAACGGTATCAATGTGAGCTTTAAGGATATCAGTTAAAACGGTATAAGTCTAAAATAAATCTATGAAAACATTGAGCTATTTACTTTAGTTTAGTGAGACAATAAGAAGTAGTTGCATAATTTCAACATCTCAAGCAGTTAATAAAGGAAATTTCGACTCTACTTTACTTAAACAATAACCTTGCAAGTGTACTGCTTTAATGCAGTATTGTCCCAGTTCAATCGGAACACTAAATCTGCAAATCCACGCTTACAATTATCAGTCATCTATAAAATTATTAGAAGCAAAATGAATTTGCCGACAGGCCTAGAACGTTGAAAATCTACCGAACCGAATACGTATCTTACCAGTTCGGAATTTGTAACCACGGCAGAAATCAAATTTCCACAATTTCATCAACTCCGCCCCCGTCTGCATTATAGAATTACTAATTTTATTAAATTTTATGAAAATGCCCGCAACTAGTGCTTCTAGTTCGCCTTTGAATGTTCTCTCGTCGTGTCGGTGAAGGGCAAAACGCGTGGATTTTCAATTTCCTTTCGTTTCGTTTGAATCGGTTTTGTGACTGCCTATCCTCCGGGGGGTAAGTCGTTGGATGAAAAGCATATTATAAAAGTGGAGGGATGAAAAGATGAGAATGGTTGGAAAAGTTAGAAAAAGAAGAAAAGTCAAAGCACAGTCTGAGGGTTAGTTTAATTATGGTACAGAGTTAAAAAAAAAACTGAGGTTAGGGGGTTCAACGAGGGTGGAAATAAGGCGATGCTTTTTATTTTGATTCTTTTTTCTGGGAAATCCTTGATTTCAAGTAGTCTGGTTATGACAAGTTGACTTTTGTCATGTTCAGTGCTTAGGGGAATGTAGACAACGAGATACTTTTTTCGTTATTTCGTTTGAAAGGGTTAAACTGTTTTGCTTCTTTTTAAAACTGAATTTTTCCTGACGTTACAGCAAATATGGGGGCTGCTGAGGAAGTTGGATGAATTGGATGTTATTAGACCGACTTCATATTGGTTTTTTTTAATGATTTGTTTCTGAAAATAAATCGCAATTTAACATTCAGTTTCTTTAAAAGTTTACTTGTTCTGCTAAGTTGGTAACTGAATGAGACTGTAAAGCCGATGCTATCTCTTATCCGATACAGAGCGTAAGTTCTTTTTTTTTATCACATATCTGTAGCATTAAGTCTTAACTAACTAGAAAATTATACCTTAGGTGCTTTATTTTAGTGCTTTTATGGGATCTTTTTAGAAATGATGTACAGTACAATGGTAGTTAGTCCCTTTTGAAAACAGGGTAAATGGGAACTCCCACTTCATACAAAATTGCTTTCTGATTGATTAATTTTAAGCGTCGTCAGGTTCTAATTGATTTTTTTTTATTTAAAGCGTGGACTATTCACTGCGAGTTTTATTTACTTGCACATATATCTTTTATTTCTGATTGTTTAATAACCACATATCTCAACGAACTCTACGTGTCCATTCTCAGGTTTGACCCTTGATGACACGTGAAATATATAACATTATGGCCGAGTCTGGCTTTGTATTTGGGCGATACAGAGTCACTAATTGTGGCAAAATATACCTACGTAATTTGGACATAAATGGAAAAAAATTTCCCCAAAGTGCTGAAAGTTTTTTTTCGCCAAATTCATTTTCAATATCACCGTCCCTAGGCAGCAACTCAGCTGTAGCAGGCTATTCCATCAAATGATTTGCTTTGAATGCGGAAGTTAATGAGGTATTGTTGCCAATTAAATCTAATGCGACAGGACCAGATGAATTACCTTGATGATTTACTAAAATTATTGCCTCGGAAATCATTAGAGTTCTGACCCATATATTTAACACTTGTCTCAAACCATCCATGGAAAAAAGCACTGGTGCTCCCCATTCCCAAACATCCGCTCCTTCCCATCCAAGTGGTATTCACCCAATTTATGCTTCCTAGCTAAGATATTGGAAAATATAGCATACATTCAGGTTATGGAGTACACACACTATTGTGTACTTGGATGTCGGGGAAGCATTGGATAACAATTATTTATTTATTCTTACCTAGCTTGATTTTAGTAAGGCATTCGATTCTATTGATTATGAGAGACTTCGAAAAAAAACTGTCGCTGGAATTTTTCTTTTCGTCATCAAAAACTTTAAAAACTTTTTATCTGATCAGCCAATTTGTGAAGGTTGGAAACACCTGCTCAGATACAACGCTTCTTATCCTTGGTGTACCTCAATGCTCTATTCCAGGACCACTGTGATTCAGCCTGTACATTAATGACCTTACAGAGGAGATATTGGATGCTAGAATTTACTTATATGCTGGCGATGTACAGCTTTACTTAGCAGACCAATTGGCTTAATGGAAAACTGCATATGTCGAATGTCGACTGATCGTCCAAAGAAAGCAACAAGAAATTAACTCCCAAAAACTCAAATTATTTTGCTTTTTACAGAAACGGTATCGAATGCAACAGCCTGCCATAAGTCTTCATCAACAATACCATATTTCCCGGTTTCGAAGCCGTTTAAAATTAGGAATTTGAGTTGAATTCTAAGTTCTTTAATTGTAGCCATGTTAGTGCAGTATTGAAGAAAATTAATGGTTGCTTACGGTAATTGGAGTGTCCTTTCGCTTCATATGCGGAAAAGACGTGATAGTACTGGTATAAAGCGGTGACATATAATGATATGATAAGCTTTGCCCAGATTTGCTCACATATTATCGCTCTATACAGCGTCCATTCTAGGTTATTTCCTTCAGAAAGTATAGATTAAAATTTGTATATAAGCTGATATAGAGCCAATAGCCAGCATTCCTATTTGAAAAGCTGAAGTTGCTGCATTCAACTAGACGTATTAGGTCCTTAATGTAACTATCGGTATGGACAGCGTTACTAGCTTTTCCAGTGTATTCGCAAGTGAAATCTACATACTTTATTTTATTTAAATCTCCAATGAAACTGAAACCGATTCACTTTGTATGTACTTTAATTTTTTTCTCTCGGCAATAATCAAGGCCAGGGTTTAGAAGGATTGACACAAGCCTGTGCCAGTCATGACCATTTTGTTTTTTTGTACATGAGTTCGCCAACTGACCAACTCCCTGACTCCCCGGCCGGGGAATGTTCAGAATGTTAGGTTGATATATTACTATTGTTATAAATATCAATAAGACAGAAGCCTGAGAGTAACCTTGATCTACCTTACCTACGATGGTGGTATCGTTGTAAGCATAGAGTCTAATAAGTGAGCCCGGAAACATTAGTCCATTATAAAAGCTTTTAAAAGTCCAGGATGTGTTCGTTTTGTCGCCTATGGTATCTAGGTGTAGTTTGTAGTGTTAATGCTAGATATTTAACCTATTCACTGAACGTTAATGTAGTTTCTAGCAAGCTATCTTGCAAAAACATCCCTCCAAAATCGTTTTCTTGGGGAATTGTGCCTTGTGCAAAAGAATAGGACCAATGACACTTTTGGCTTCGTGAAGAGATGCTTCAAGGAATCTTTTAACCGATGCATCTGTAAGACCCATTCTTGAGTATTCTTAGCCGGCCTGATCACCTTACTACTCCACTTACATTAGCCGTATTGACGCTGTTCAAAGTAGATTCGCTCGTTTTGCCCTGCGCGCCTTCCTTGGACTGATGAGAACTGTCAATTCTTCTCAGTCTTTGAGTCATGTTTTCCTCTAGTACCTTACCAAGGTCAAACCTACGGTTAATGAGCCTATTTCCTCAATATGATCACCACGCCATGGCTCCAGGGTTCGAGCCTCGGTTTTACCGTGAGTTTTTAATTTGAATTAAAAATTCCACTCCATCTCAGGGCTATAGTTTCAGTTTCATTTCCCATACCTAAGAATCACAGGGTTGTCCCCTGGGCTTGGACTCTCTCTCTAGTTCCCATAACTCCTTGGGAGGGGGGGGGCTATGAGGCGAGAGAAGAGCTTCACCCGATTGGAAACAACGATTGCAAGTCGACCTACAATTGCAATGGATTCCAAAACACTGACATTTTCTCTTTATCGTAATTTGTTGTCAGCAGAAAGTAACCATTGGTGGCAGTTGGTGGGATTCGAACCTGGGACCTCCGGATTGGTAGGCCGATATGTTATAACTTACTCCACTGACGACTCGGGCTTGGACTACATCATAAGAAAGACATTTTTGGCCTTAATCTTTCGGGAAATCTGTTAAAAAAACAGTTCGTCAACTTGAATAAATTGATTTGAATAAGGACGCCTTATGCGTTTCGCCCCACAAGTGGTTACAGACAATAGTCGCTCTTTTCACATATCTAAGTGACGTCATAATTAGATGTTGCATTTGAACTGTTATCCAGAGGTGGTAGTGGTTTTCTATTGTTAGTAAAACGCTATGGCAATTACGAATATCTCACATAGAAAACTGGTTCATATTTAAGCCGGATTTTACTTCACTTTTATCGGGAATAAAGTGACACTGCTATAAGCAAATTGATGTTTCCCTTTACTTCCGGTTAGCATCTAAGTATTTACAAAAATTTTGTGGCTAAAATTATCATCAAGTATATTTTAACAAATTCTTTTTGGCATGGATTAGCGGGAGTATATAGCTAACATTTCGAAAATGTAAATATACGGTTTTATCAAGGATGTCCTGTCCTTTAAATTATTTTAAGAGAAGTCGCATTTTCTTTTAGTTTTAATTCTCGGCTGTTACATGCATTTCTTTCAAACCTAAAATTGTGGAATAATTTCCGATTTTATGGTTATTAGTTAGAAATATTCAAATAAAAATAACTACAAAAATTAGTAGCAACTTTCTTTCAAAATCACAAGCATCAACAAGTAAATTCGATCCAAGGAGGGCTCTTGGCTGCTCTATTTGACTTATCAAATCTCACCATAATCCTGATAGCAGTCATCATTACCATAAAATCTAATCGAAAAATATCAGTCTACCATTCCCATCAGTTTTCCTTCTTCTAATTTGGCGTATGCCACAGCTTCATCCTTCCCGGAAAGCAAGAAAAAAGTTTCGATCCATTGCCTTGCTGGTAGTACTCTTACGCCGCACCATCCTTGGTGCCATTAAAAAATGAAAATAATAATAAAAAAGGAGGAGAGGAAGCAATTTACATTAGTGTTGTATGAGAATATGCGCAGATTCGGGAAAATCTTTTTTACATGAGCCACGCACTTACACAGTCATCTATAGACAGAGCATTCGTTTGCCTCTGATACCGGGAACCCAATTTTCCTGCCGCAGGAGTCATATATACGAGCACATTTGCAAAATTCCATTACTCCTGCCGTGCCTTATCCCTTTTTTTCTCCCTTTATGCGAAAACCATTCGTGCTTCAGATGCCTTCAATTTTATGTTAGCAAATTTTTTATGTTCCTCTAAATGTACTTCAAGTTCTTACTATGTGGGTGGCGATATGTACAGCAAGGTGATGGTAAAGAAGGTGCCCTGCAAGGACTAAAGGATCGCACTGTGTCGCCTTTCTTTAGATTTCTCTATTCTATTGGGAACTTGGTAATTGGTTATGGATGGGATGAGAAGCGACGGTCGTAATACCCAAAGAATATCTGATGGCTCCTTCGACTAATGATATGCAGAATAAGCACTTGAGTTTGGGTAGTTTTTCGTACTCATACCCTTTCTCATCCAATACTAATGTGGTTAATACAAATCTGTCGTAAAATAGAATCAAATTCTGATACAATCGCAGCATTGACATATTCTTGGTTACAGAAATTCCTTTTTTGTGGTCAGGATATAAGTTTCTTTGTTGCTATCAAACACCCTTCGAGAAAATTCTTCGTGGTAGTGAGTTCGATTGGCTGAAATAAAATATAATGAGAGTTTATCTTGGAATCGAATTTGTTACCCTAAACTTTCGTAAAACTTTTCTCATATTCATTTATTTTTAAATAGAAGAGTGATAGGCCGTATGAAGTTCGCAGAATATGAAATTTACTTATTTATTAATTTTTCACTGGACCTCAAGAATGGAAGTAGCATTGTTATAAAATACGAACAAATTACAAAATAGGTAAATCTTTTATAAGGTGGAAATGCGAGCTAGTAAAATCGCAATTACATTGTTATGCTCTTTTCAAATATGTCCCTTGTGGTGCACGCGGCACTACGATTCGATGACAACGTTTGCAAGTAGATCTACAATTAAAAGTGGATTCCAAACCATCAATATTACCCTACAACTCCACTGGCCTTTTAAAGTAATCAGAGACACAAAATAGCTATATGTCGCAGTCTTACTTCATCGACGACCTTCTAAATGTACAATAGTGTGTCCGGATTTCGGGGAGAAGTGTTAGATTAATATTACTATTGATGAGGCTTCCCACAAAAAGTAATACCAATATTTGGTTGCCCGGAAAGTAAAAAAAAGTATGTTTAGAGAAATTATGAAACCATTTGTTCAGCGTAAAACACACCTAGCTGCTCCGTTTTGATATTTATTATGCAAGCGTGAGGTCCGGCATTATCTTGTTGAAAAACAGCTCATTCTGCATATCATTAGACTGTTCTTCCTCGAAAATTGCGAAAAGAATATTTCTTAAAATACTTAATTGCACCATCAAATAGATCAGAACTTCTAATTGAAGAAAATTATATTTTCGTTCCATTTTTCGTGTAAAAATCATATCCAAAGAAATTACGTGAAAATACGGCTTACTTAAATCCAGAGGTTTAAGAACTGACCTAATTCTTTCGCCCAATTGTAGATGGTAAAGCAGAAGACCTCCGAGCCAATGGAAAGCATGCTCTCAGGTTACCGGATGGTTTCCAGTATCATAATTTTACCTAATTCTGTAAGAAGAGCTCAGCCTGACTGCAAATTCATCTATCAAACAATCAGTTTTGCAGTTCGAAATGATTTTGCATAACAGCTCGAGAAATGTTAATCAGTTCGGTAGTCCTTTTCCGTGATAGGTT
Organism: Leptarthrus brevirostris; assembly: GCA_964036015.1. Taxonomy (NCBI): domain Eukaryota; kingdom Metazoa; phylum Arthropoda; class Insecta; order Diptera; family Asilidae; genus Leptarthrus; species Leptarthrus brevirostris. Next base: position 96,245,204 of record OZ038374.1, read on the forward strand.
CGCTAGGTAACTCTAGATATAACGCGTTTCGTTTATTCAGAAACAGTATAAGAATATGCATAAGTATAAGAGTATACGAATATATCATTGCTCCTAAAAAACACATACTCTAATAGCTAATTAATTGCTTTAACAAAACAAGAATGTTGGAGCCAAGCCCATAGCGTTCTTAATATTATACAAGTTTTATAGGACATTCCAGTTTCCAGATTCCCTAAGCTGATTTCCTCAAATAGCAGTAAAGGATGTCGGCTAGTTGATCTACAGGTGATACAACAGGTACAAAGATACATCAGGAACATATATTGGGATATAGTATAGGACAGCTCTGCACGTAACATCAGCTGATTTAGTGACCACACCTTTAAATAACTGATTAAGGTATAATATAATTTGTCTGAGGTTTAACACATCCTGAAGGCGAGAAGCATCCGGATGCACAGTACTCTTCACAAGTCGCCAATATGGCTTCTTCCAGCTTCCCTCACATACAATAACAGCCTTCATTTATTTGGTTAGTCTGAAATCATTGCCCTGGATAAATATTTCTATATCTTTTGAGAGATTCTGCACTTAAAAGCAAGCTTAACACATTTGATCTTCATCCTATTTTGACAAATTAAATTTGACGCTTTAAATCTCGTTGTGTGATTAAGATAATATTAAACAGCATAAAATTGAATGCTTTTGAAATAAACGGCAATGTTCCGCAAGGTTCTGTTCTTTTACAGACCCTTTTTCTTCTATTCCATCAAGCTTCACTGATAATAGCACCACTGATATTGCGTTCTGCATTGACGCAATATTAGTATACCGTAGAAAGGCTATAACTTATGATCAGGGCCGTGGATTTGATTTATTACACTACAACACATGAAACATAATTGCTTGGGCGGAACAAATTATTAATTGTTTTACGGTGCCAAAACTCAAAGTCATCTTAAGTCTCTCAAACGAAGCTCACTCTCAATTCTGTGAATTTCTATCGATAGAAATAAAATAAATAATTAGTCTTTTTTAAAAATCGTAGGCATTGGAAAATTTAGGAATCCTAGCTGGGCAGAAGATTGACTTTCTATTGCAAAAAAGGCGACGAAACATTTGGGATGATTACAAAGATATAAGAAATACTTTATTTTCGTGGCTAATGCTCTCACAAAATGTCTACTCTGACCACATGTATATCCCCTTCACGTAATACCTGGCCCACATCTGGTTCTTAACTAGAACCGTAAAATTTTAGAACAGCTGCCAACCTATTCAATAAATTCACCTTCATTTCCTGTTATGGTGTACTATTGCACCATAGGGATTGACGTGACCTTTAAATCATTTTAAAAAAAATTCTGACTTTGAATTCTCTCTCTATTTAGTTTACATAACGGCTTGTGCTGCATGTGGCACGAGATTCACCCGATTTGATACAAGGATTGCAAGCATATCTACAATTTATGTTGAATTATGAACCACCAACATTACTCTGCAAACCCTAATGGCCTTTTTATCGTAATCTATTGTCAGCAGAAAATAACCATGCGTCGCCGAAGGGTTCTAGCCTGGGACCTTCGGTATATAAAGCCGGTGTTTCCAGATGTCATTTTCAACGAAGACCTACACATCTCTTACTGGCTAAGGCGGGATAAACATCAGTGTTCGAAGGCGAAAGTGGTAATGGATAGGACATACGAAAGAAAAAATCAAATAACGTCGCTTATCAGACTTTTGGTTGTCAGCCATGTAGGACCCAAGGAAGAGAAGATCCTTGCAGAAGGAAGGTACCCAAATCAAGAAATTAAGGCGCCAGCGCAAAATCGGATCGGGTGAAAAGTCGGTGTAGTAGATGCCCACAAGGAGTTAAATGAAACATAGAGAGGAGCTAGTTATGTCGTAGACTAAATCCTTTTCAACTTTAAAAATGAAAGCGTTCATAACCAAGCCAAATTTTTGGTTATTTTGAGTCTAACGAAATTTAGTTTCTGTATTTGTTAGCAATAAAAGACGGTTGTCGGAGCACCATTAATTTAATATCGTCTAGTCGAAGTTTTAAGAGTGCAATGACGGTACCGTACCGACAGCGTCATAACAAATTCTAGCAGTAACAAAAGGTTTCAAGCGGACACAGGGGCATAACTGCAAATGAAGTAGAAGTGTAGAGAAGAGCTCTGGAAGAAGCTCAGGAAGCGGAACAAATACTACCTCTGTTGCCAAATCTCTCAAAGATATGCTACTAGATCTTTGGACAAGTCAGGAAGTACTGGGCAGCTATTTTATTAAAGAATTAAAACGAGCTCCGAAAATCAACACGATAAGCATTCTAAAGTTCGCAACGACCAAACTCCGACGATCGCAAAACGGAACTTCCAAGACGTAGAGCATCTCGTCGTGGTTTCGCTATGGACCCAATCTGAACTTTAGCGCCGCCAGCGTAACCTTCCCCTTACCTCAATTCCTTTCCGGTTATAGCCATGCTAAAGGTATGATAGGTTTGTCCTTTGGGTTTTGCCTACATCATAAAAAAAGTAATGAGATAATTATAAAAATCCTTTAAAATACTACCCTCCTACTCGCAGAATATAGTAACGTTTCTCAAGAGGCTCATATTATAAAAGTCAAAGCACAGAATAGAAGAAGCACGAGGTGGTGAGTCATTTGGAGCAAAGAGCAAATCCTCATTGATGTTTTTCTGGGATTTAGAAAGGAAAACACATAATCCAAAAGTTTTCTGAAGCAAGGAGATTGTAAATGATGAGAGGCAGGTTTAAGAGATACAAATCATTCATTAAGGAAAATGGGGTATAATCCGAGTGCAGAAATCTATCTACCAAGTGGTCATCCAAACTCGTCTACAACACGGGTGATAAATTATGAATGTATATTATATACATATATGAGATATAAGAGATGACTTGCAAGCTGTAAACTAACATGCGACCCTTCACTTGACATGGTCTCTAATCTACTGACTAGCTTTCTAACTTTCTAAGCAATTTTTTCTTAAGTATCCTTTACGCGCTTACATACAGATTGCAGGATTAATTTGCAAATCAGGCTCTTGATGGCATCTTAGTGCCTACTGTAGACACAAGCCCAAAAAACATGACAGTCGTGGCAATTTTATCACTAAGCGTGCCGCCACTGTTTTATATTTTTGATCTTTTCTTACACCATAGATTAAGAATTCCTTGCAACACAATTACAACTGCACATTCAAACAACCTCAAGAAAAGTAATTCAACAATAGGAATATATAAGAGTGCCAAATTCTTTTCTTTAAGCACCGCAACTTGTATGAAAATTGTTAAGAAAATATTTATTGTTACCACATGTCAGAATATTTGTAGGACCACCTCAGACAAATTTTAAGTAGAGACTTTAATAATATTCAGAAATATATTGCCAGAAAGTTGAAATTTTTAATGGATTCCTATATGGCTTGCTATGGGAATTAGACGTAAATACTGTTTCCACCACCAATGCCCAGCTGATCGTATGGCTTGTATCCAGACTAGGCTGTAATCGAAAGCAAACTGAAGTAGGTCGGGCAGTTGTTGTAAAATCAAAATGTTTTCAGGCGTTTTATGTTTTCCAATCAATTTGTATTATTGTATCAACATGATGAACTTTAAGTCTTAGTTGAAGCCTGCTTACTAGTCTTGCCATCTGTAGGCCGTCGTATATAGTCGTAAATTTTTGATGAGAATCGTAAATTACGTACCATAAAAATCAAAATGTTTTTAATTTTTTTCTACATCGACAAATGCGTATCAGTCGTATTAAAATTAAGTTCTAGAGTTGACGAAACTACTATCCTTTGTTGCTTCTTTTCTTATGTATCTCGTATATCGATGTAATATTAAAGCTATGGAAACCAATATACAAACAGACAAAAATTAATTGTTTTAACGCGACATTAAATTGAATTAAAAGTTTATCAACATACCGATTTTTGTCAATAAATCCTTTGAAAATTTTCCTCCTGTTTGCTATGTAATAAGGAACATAATTGGTGTTTGATTGTTGTATCACGTAAAAATTCGCTAACATAGATTTAAAAAACCTACAGTCTTAACGTCATAAGATGATTTCATTTAATGGCTGAAGAAATATTATTTATATTTGCTGTTAAGTAAATCTACCTACACAATTCCAAAAAAATTTCTGTCAAGAACATCTGAAGGAGACATCTAAGTCTATTTTATAGCATAAGAAGTAAATCGTCTTTACCTTGAGACAAAAAAAGTACTTCAATTTCATTTTTATCTACTTAATCTCTACTTGTTGTCAGTTCGCAAATCTCCACAAACATTTTCCTCACCTCAATAACTTTTACCTCAGCCCCCACTTACAAAAGGTATCCAAAAAAATTAGTAATCATCACCCAAGCAAATCCGCAAGACAAGCTTCATCTCAATAAACACCTTCCTTCAGGACATTCAGAATATACATCTACATCACAAATTCTATATGCAAGGACTTTGTTTGGGTTGACGATGGCATGTTTCCTCTCTACCCTACGGATGCTTAGGTGCGAGGGGTAAGATATGCAATGCAACAGGTAACTTCTGAATGACTTCATACTTTCACTCACACAAGAAGTTGCCCTGGTACACATTTCGGGTATCAGCTTTCGTAAGGAGTCTCCAGTCAGTCCAAGGACGCAACCAAAGCACATCTCATCCAGTCACACCGCATACCGTGGAAAGCTAAGGAACACGTACTACCCACCACCATTTAGGGGATCAAGGGGATGAATATCACGTGTGTTGACAAAACAGGCACACATCGCATATACACACGTACATATGTGATGTAGTCCTCTGACAAGTATGTATATATAGTCCGGCAGGCCTGATGTAGCCCAAGTAAAATACCCTTCAAACGTATGCATAACAAGGACTTGCCCGACGTCTTAGGATGAAGGTTAGGGTCGTCTGTCGTCCCTTATTCAATTTTTCAGCACCAAATGCCTTCGTGAGACTACCGTCAGCTGATGGTCATGCTGCCAGTGTGAACAGCTTTATGCCAGATTTCTTAAACTGATGAAAATGAGGAGAGAAGAGGCGAATACAAATCTGACGATGTCTCCATTTTATCCCATCTGATTGACTACTTCTCCCCCTTGTCCCAAGTTTTCATCTGCAAGGAGGAAATTTCAGGATAACCAGAATATGACTTTTTTGGAAACATTTTTGATTATTATCTCGGATGGATGTCCATTTGCTGTTTGGTTTGGGCTGGAAGATAGCGATGGAGGTAATTTGATAGAATTCGATTTTTATTATGAGTTATTGTTCCTGTTCTTAGCCCAGAGCTACTTGTCAGGTGCTGCGTATTTGTTTTCCATCATTTTTTGGGCGGATAAGTTTCATACGATTCCACCTAGGGAGTTGTTATTGAAACCTACTTTTACAGAAAAATGGAGGTATTGTGGTAATTAAAATTGTTGAAAATAAATCACGAAATATGTTAAAACAAAAATTTAAATTGATGAGTAAGTCCTCCCCACGGCATCTGTAATAAATATTTTTAATATATTTGCGGGAAATAAATTGCAGTGACGTATTCCATGTGGAACGCGTAATTACATTTACAATAAATGAAAGAAATATCTCCAATAACAATTTTGGAAAGTGCATAATTTTCAATTTTCCATATTTTAATGGACAAATAAGGATCTTAAACGCAGAGTGTCGCAAATATATAAATAGTCACAGATAAAATTAAGAATTCTACTAATTAATATATTCATGCCTAGGCTCTTGGTAAGTGTTGTTAAACCACAATAAAGTTTTATGAATGCTCTTGTTATATTGGTCTATTCACGAACAAACGATCTTTACCTTTTGTCGATATGTTTTATTTAATTTTAAAGTAATAGAAATGTTTCCTGCTTTTTCCGTTTGACACGCGAAACATCTAGTACGCCTCGGATACCTCGGACAGATTTTGTGATGACGACCTTAGCTATAAACATCAAACTATGATCGGGCTATGGAACGTAAGAACTCTGTAGAATTAGTGTTGATACGCGAAGATCATGGAGGTGGAACGGGAAATGGTTTAATGTAAAATAAATATTTAAGGGTTAAGTGAAACTAAATGGAGAGTTAACAGCACTCACATCTGAAATCGTGGTTCTATACCATGGTCAGGAAGAATTGAATATAGATGGCAGTTATAGGCTTTTGCTAACCAAGCTTGTGCGATAATCACTACTGGACTATTCAGAAATATCCGACCGAATTATCATCACCACATTCCGGACCAGCTATGTTACTCAATAACACCTGTGATATTGGTCCGAACAATTTGACTCAATTGGTTGAGCAACCATCATGCCAATCCACTCCGTCTCTGGGCTGTAGTCTAGCTCGCAACAATGCAAAAGGAAGACATTTAAGTTTCCTCGCTCCCCTTACCCTAAACACCATGCTAACGCATCATAGGGTTGCCCCTTAGGCTTTGGTAATATCTTAAAAAAAGATTGACGAGGCTTTAGCCTCCTAGTATTAGTATGGAACTTATACTTGACTACTCCAAGAGCGTGGAAACTCTCTGCAAACCTTCCGCTGCACAAAAGCTGTAGCAGGATCGAGGTGTCTAACTATAGGCCTATTACGAATCTTTGTTGTATCACAAACATTTTTGAAGCGCTAATTTACGACACCCTCTACTTCTATTGTAAACCATGTTCAGGTTCCTTCCAGTATAGTTTTATGAAGGCTAAGTTGACTACTACCAACTTGTTAGAATTCTCAAGTTTCTGCATATCAGCCATTGAAGATGGTCACCAGGTTTTTACTGATGTCAGCAAAATCTTCAACCAGATTGACCACAGGGTCCGTCCCCATAAACTAAAGTCTGAAACAGATTGTACATGACAGTGCGACACGACAATCCTACGAAAATTTATAAAGTATTGCTCTGGATTGGTTGGAACACATTAAATGCGACATGATGGTACGACAAAAATTCAGTGCTGTCACCAATGAAGTTGCTATTTTGCTTGAATCGCCATGTTATTCGAACCGTCAAGTTTTTCGTTACATGTACTGTCATGCGATTCCAATCTGTTTTGTAGCACGACAGAGCCATTCCGTCGCATTGTCGTATCGCACTAACGTGTGCAATCTGTTTAAGCCTTTATGCCTCTTGGTTTCCCTTCTAACTTTGTTATCTGAGTGAACTCCTACGTGTGCCATCGCACTCATCCAGGTGGATTTCCTGATTCATTCTCAGATGTGGTCGAGATTACGTTTGGTGTACCGCAGGGCAACCATCTTGGACTATTACATTTTATAGTTTACATTAACGATGTATATTTGATCTTACGGTACTCACGAATACTCTGTCATGCAGATTACGATAAGATTTTTCTAAACATTTTAATTCAACTCGATTGATTACTGGTAAAATTCGATGTTGACACCTTTTACCACTGGTGCACCATTAATCACTTACATTTGAATGGCAACAAGTTCTAGTCGCTTTAATTTCACTATTTACGGTCGCTCTTTGAGTAGATTGGACAAGACTTAGGTTCTGGGTGTCTGGATCAAATCTCGCTTTGGATAAAAAGATTGTCCAATGAATCTAACGATCCATACATTATGAAGAGTTTAAGTAGCAGACGTGTCATGCCAATTCTGGAATACGGTAGCTCTGTTTAATTCTCTTTCCACGTAGTGTACATAAATCTCATTGAGTTTCAAGTTTCGCCTCCACGGTCATGAAGAAATACAATATATGACGACCCGTCACAAGGTTCAGCAAATGCACCGATACTTTTTAAGTAGAATTTGATACAAGCTATACATATGTGCTTAAAAAGTTAAAAGTACTCAGGCAAGACATACATACGTAACTATTTAAAAATGCGCGATCACTGATAGCCTTCACGTAGAGTGATGGCCTTCAACAATTACTTCCAAAAAATGGTCGCTAAACTGAAATTATAGAATACCACTCTACAGAATCTTTATAGTACGTGATGGAGTGCTTGAAAAGCATGGACGGCTTTCAACAGAGTAGTTGCCTTAATTCACTTTGGAATTGCTTTTACAACCACCGCAAAATTATTGCAGTGACTCTACTAGACCCTGAACATAATACGATGAAATATCCGGCTCCCGCAGTTCCTAATATATTTTAAACTTCTATACCAATACAAAAAATCTTAGGGTTTTTCTACTTTTGTGTTAAAAGTAAGTTCTAGCTCAATGACCGGATGTACGAAGGGCCAATCATTCGAAATCGTGATAAAGCGGCATTAAAGAATAATAAATCCCAGATATGATTAAACTTTGCAAAGCATTTCTATGAAGCGAATTTCTCGATTACTATTTTATAATGTATAAAAAGTCAAGGTGTCCACCAATACATTGTCATTAATTTTTCTTAGCACCTAAGATTCAGCACCCCAATATCATCTCCACTATCGTTAGCGATGTTACAATTTATTGATTGAATAATCAATACGCTGTCTCAGCCAAGAAATAGAGTTCTCTCCACACTGCAGTGTTTTTAGAAACATGATACAATTCTCCCCCACTATTTTCTACTCCAACATCTTTTCCTTTTGCCATCATCAAAATTGTAATCCCTTTGCCCTGCACTCCTTTTCTGGGTCTGCACTTCATATATGGTCCTTAGTGAAGCACACAATTATATCCATCTGTACATATCTTTCTAAAAAGAATAATAATAAAAAATAAAACAACTGGAGGAAAAAAGAATAAGGACACACATAAAAAGTTAACCCTCCACCTTCATCCCTTCAGGTCCAGTGCCTTTCTATGATACGAAGGAAGAAAGCATTGACTCGTCCCATTATAGCCCCGAAAAAATCGCGAAGTCTTCTTTTCAGTTTTGTATTCCAGAGAAGGTACCCTGCTTAGTTTTTAGCATTTTTTATTTCTTTACTGCAAAGCTTTTATTTTCAAAGCGCACAGGGTGGAAAGGGGGCAAAAGTATAACATGACGTCCTTCCTTGCTTCTCATTTTATCATCAAACAGTACAAGAAAAAGCCTTCGTACTCTCAGACTCTAGTCTTGCCGCCGTCTCCCCAAAATAAACTGAACAAAAACCACCCTCTAACTCTAAGTTTATTCTCTCTTTCTATGCTCGGCACAGTACTTTCAAATTTTAGCGATGAAAATACTTCTACAGCATCATATATACACAAAATGTCTATGTAATTCGCGATTCGGATGCTATAAAATTTTTTATTTCTTTTCTTGTACCTTCCGTCCACCCCAAAGCCACCCTTCTTCTAATACACACGTAGATGGTTACAACTAGTACTAGAATTTTCAGCAAATCGTAAAAAAGTCGTTCATAACTATGTTGATGTGTCTGTATATTTGAAATAGCAGTTTGTAATGTACAAAAAAATAAAACAAGTCCGCACCACTAACCCCCTAACTCAAAGGATTTACTTACTGTGCACCAGTGCTGCTGCTAGAATGGATCCTTGTGGCACCCCAACCTCACACCACCGGGCGCCATCTATTTTCTTGCCTCCTACTAAAAAATTATATTTTTGCCGTAACCATAAAGCAAGCACTTTTCATCCCTCTACCGAAAAATTTGTGCAGAAGCTTACTGAATGGATGATGGGGTGATACTAATACTATCGTGAATGTATCTCCATCCCTTGCTCGAGTTCCTACTAACACTCGGGTCCTAATATTATCCGTGTACAAAAGTACACAGCATCTTCGCGAGATAGCTTGAAACTTAGAAATTCTACAAGTGCGTAAACTTTTTAGTTTTCTATAACTTTGTTAAAAGCAGTGGGTATGTATAGGGGTGAATTTTTCATCGTCGTTGTCCTCGTCTTCTTCTTGTTGATATCGTTTTCTTTCTTTTCCTGTAGTTCGTAGAGGACGGTTCTTGAAGGGTGGCTGCCGTCCTATGCAAGATATTGACTAAGTTTCAGAATAGAGTTTTAGAGGGGGTAGTTTTTATGTTGGGGCGAGTAGATTCGGTATGTATTTAGATATCAAAAATGTATAAGTAACAGGATAGATGTTTTCAAGGGGGTGGAGGGCTTTAGCTGGAGCCATCTCTTTAAAGAGCGGCGAAAAAAACTCGGAGCAAAAGGAATAAAGTTTTGAACTTAGAGGGGACGTGGTTATTATATCATAACTCAGCCTTACATCCAAGCTCACCCCAACTGGTAAACTTCTTTGAATTCAACTCACACTTTACGTAGATTTTTCGATTGTTAGGTGCTCCCCAAAATGCTGTGATAGAATATTTAGATTTCATAGCGAAACGGTGTCTCTGAGGCGTCCAGTAATTCCTCCTCGGAATTATAAATTTAACTTACACTTTTTCCCCTTGCGTTTACGGAGCATAAAGTACATTAAAGATGAACTTGAAGCAACTGAATTTTCCGAAATGAACCAAATATTGTTGTCTCTCAGATTCTATGGGGTCAAAAGGGTTGACTGGATCAAAGAAATCGATGTGATAAGATTTTTATCGGTAAAATTTCTGTGACTGACTTTTGGTTGACGAGAAGGATGAGCTTTAAGGGATTGCACTGACAGACATTTTTCTTGAGGGTTTATTGTTCGGGGTGGGCATGACACTTGTAGAATCAATTTACAACAAGGGTTTTTTGGTGACCTGAAGGCAAAGGTCTACGTACATTTCCTTTTTAAATAGCTTGTATTCTTTGAAGTCTTTTACTGACATAATGGACTTAGATAATAAAATACTTTTGATTAAAAATTATCGTTTTGAATAATTTTCGTAAAAGTAACGACAAATTTAAGTATGTACGCATTGTAGCGTTTTTTACTATTAAAATTGATGACACGAATTTGCTATATAAGACTCAGCAGAAATTCCAAGTGTTCAGTTTAAAAGTGCTGTTGAAATCCTTTGTCTAATTTGTATGAGACTAAACAGCATTAGGAAGAATCCTATTGCAGTAGTACCAAAATTTAATTTATAATTTACAGAGCTTAAGGACAGAAAACTGCAATTTTCTTGAACACTTAAGAGGTAAGTCAGGGCTATTACATTTCCAAAAAACAGCTTGGTTATGCTAAAGGGAAGTCGTCTACATAGACACAGCGCTGCACGCAGTGGTGTCGGTCACTAAGAGATCTCTGGAGATCAAGGAATACACTCTTAGTGTTTTCCTGGACGTTGAGGAAACTTTCAATAATGTAAAGACCGAAGTTATCCTTAACCGGCTGAGGACGATAGGTGTTATAAGTGGCTATGTGACTGGATCGATTCTATGCTTCATTGTAGAAATTTTAGCTCGTGCATACTGAGGTGACCAGTATGCAGGAAAACACCATTCCTGTGGTTAGTGGTTATGAACGAAATTCTAAATAAGGTTGCATAATTTTTGTATATGGGAATAAACTGGCGATATTGTTGTCCAGCGGATTGTAGACTACGATCAGCGAGAGGCTCGAGTATTTGAACATTGTATCATCAAAGATGGGGCTTTTGCTTTTCTTAAGAAAGAATAAGATACCAGATTTTCGGTTGCACTGCTGAAAGGAGAAAGTCTACATCTTTATTGTGCACAGTACAAGAACCTAGGGATAATATTAGACTCTAAACCTAATTGCACGAATATAGAGGAGCACATAGCTAAAGCAAGTGTGGTCTCCTATTCGTGTAAAAGTACCTTTGGGGTCAAAGAGGGACTACAACTCGAGAGAATACTGCAATATTCAGGCCGATATTTTGCTACGGTGACTATTCTGAAGGGGAGCGCTGGATAAGAAATGTAGCTTAGAAACACTATCGAAAGTACATAGACCGGCAAATCTACGTATGCCTGGGTGTTTGGGCGCTACGGTCACAGTGGCTTTGAGGGTAATGATCGACACAGAAGTCATACTTGACTGGACTACACTAGACTGAAAGTTATAGGGTGCTGGAAACAGAAGAGGAACAGGCATTCTAGTATCATTCGCAAGTAAGACTAGATCGGCAGCAGGATAGGCATAGACAAACGGGTTCCTGGTATATATAACCTTCAAGGAATGAACTGGTGCAGAGATCTCCATATATACTTAAAGGAGTGCAGGTACAGGAGCAGGAGTATACTGCAATAAATGGCAGTTACACGAATCATATAGGCTGCCAGACAAATGCAGTATCTACAGTCTGACTGAAATACGGACTTCTGTATATATATATACTGGCAGTCATACGGGCATTAAGGCGCTAGAAGCTGTGGTGGTAAAATCTACAATCTCTAGAATGTGGAATAAGACAGCGGATGAGTTTGCGAAGAAGGGTGCTGAAATGGATAGCTCTGGTGCGATTACCTATGCGAAAATTCCGATCAGCACCTTTAAGGTAGACATTGCCAGTGATACCTAAATGAAGGTTTATTATCCGTGGATAAACCGGGATATAGGTTCGTTATATATACTGCTTAGTGATAGTAGAATCGAAACCAGGAATATAGTAGGGGTTTTAACGAGGCAATGGTGCATAGGTTACCGCATCAGAAGACTTGGTCGTACTGCAAATGATTTCTGTCGGAGCTGTAGGAATCCGGAAGAAATCGAATCAGTTCGATATAAAGTACTAATAGAGCGTATGCATAAGTTAGATCATATTTCCATGAATCTATGGCACACAATGGACCCCCAGTAAGTGAGGCAGGCTGAAAATGATTTCAGCAGTACCCCTTTAACCTAAGCTCACTTAACTTAAGTTCTTGTGTAACAAAACAATTTTTTTAGTGGTCTAAGATGACCGGATATATGTTTAAACAATTGTACATTTTACTATAAGCCTGCTCCTAAGAAACGTAACTAATAATAATTTTGCTTGTGATGGAATTGCTATTTGCTCATGAATTCTACACGGTTTTTGGAATGATATAAGCTAAGCAATAAAAAAAGAACAAAGAATGTTTTAGGAGAGGTTTTTGAATTTCGAAGTAAACACTTTAAATTCGTGCTACTACAGCATAGCGACCCTAACGGCTTTGTAGTTTGATTGTCTATCACAAAATTGTAGTTTCTCAAATGAAAATATATATATATATATATATATATATATATATATATATATCATCATTTACAAATATGTATGTACATAGTCCAGGAGAGAAAATTCTAGGAAAAATTACGGTTCCACTCCTGCGAGTCGTAAAATTTACTGTGTGATTTTGGAAACTTTTACCGCCTTAAACACAATTTCTTCCGTAATAAATCGCAAATGCTCCTATTTCCCATTGTAATGCGCTCATACTAATGATGATGATTTAATGAAAATCAGAAGTGAAATCAAACAAACTAAAAATCATTATCTTTTTTATGTGGCTCTTAGCTTTTGTGTTTCTGAATTTCAATTTAACTTAGTTTTGTATATTTCTCAATTAGATATTTAATGTTTAATAATAATTAAGGACTAGGATTCGAATCTTAGACTGGGTGCATTTTTTATTTGGTTTTTTTTTAGTACAAGTGAAAAATTTGATTAGTTTTAAGTTTTTAGAATCCTATGACCTGAATATTCTTTGAAACCGAACAGATACTCGGGGCTCGTCCTTCAGGAAGCTTTACGGTGATTTTTACCAGAATTTTCTTACAAAAAATCCATAGCTTCCCTTTCAGTGGAGAGATGGTTATACCGATATATTAATTATTTAGCCCTATTGAAAATGTAGAAGCCGAAGAAATTAGTTCAACTGCCTTATAAAGCATATAAGCAAATTGATTTGTATAGGAAATTTATATTTTACTGTGAAAACGTGTAATACTCGAGGTTTGAAGAATGTGCTTTTATAACCCTTTCAAAAATATTTTTACCTTTTTCTTTAGCTGAGAATATTTAAGTGTGGAAGCATTAAACTCTGCACCTTTGTTTAGAAAATGTTGCAGCAGATTGGTCACAATATCTAAAATGTCAAAATCATGTTTTTTAAAGTTTAAGTTGGATTAGTTTTTGGCCCAACCACAAGTCTAAGAATGCGAAATAATTCAATAGAAGATCTTAAATACTACGAGGGCTGTTCAAAAAGTAATGATAAAAACGCTCTACAGAAAAAAATATGTATGCAATCTTTCAAATCTACATGCTCTTTTTCGAAGTAACCCCCCTCGGTTCTTAAACATACATATACTTAGCCAACCGTTTCTGATACTTTTTAAAGGCGAACGCCAGACCATCTATTTCGAGCTCCTATAGGGCGTCTCTTTAATGACCTCGTGATAAGTCCTGAAATTCCGTCTCCCTAAGCGCAAATTTGACTATGGGATTCGACAACTGAGGTACAGTTGCGGTGCCGCGAGCGTTCAAGAAATCCACATTGTGAGCTGAGTGGTACCGCGCATTATCGTGATGCAGTAAAGTTTCGTTAATGGTCCTGTGCAGACGATAATCGCGCGAAATCGAAAATGCAATGGCAACTGAAATGTTTAGACATACGGATAGCTCCATAACGGGAAATTGTCGTGTTCGCGGACGATAACGGTATAACGGCGGATAATGTCGTTGCGAGATGTTCAAGGGCGCCTCTCGTGCGGCTTGTCGGCAATGCTCTCTACCCTCCTCGAACGCTTTATAACACTTGTAGAAGCTCCCATTATCTTCACCATACACTGTAGTTAATAATTTATAGAATCTTGTCTTTTTGGTTCTTCCCGAGTCTTACAAAAAATTTTACGTTACGTTTTATCTTCTAACATCTGTTGTTCGAATCACTACATGCGTCTACTCATTGCACCGATCGACTTGATACTTATTGTTATAGATGGCTAACATAATGGGCTACACGATGGTATGCAGTAGAACCAACCTTCGGAGCACATATTCCGCAGGGTCTCTATTATTATTACTTATTGAACAGCCCTCGTATATGTTACAGGAAACATCAAGTTCCAGCAATTTATAGTTGCCGAAAAAATATTACTCAGTTAATGTTCTTTTTTTTTAATATTGTACGGAAATCTTGGTGCGCGGGTCTGACTTTCACCTGGCCGGTTTTTTCATTATTCAAGATAAGTAATTAAAAATAATAAATAAAAAATTTTAAACTCTAGTGCACTAAGTTTTGAGTTATTGTTTTATTGATGCGAACGCATCAAAGGGTTGTCCCCTCCCTAGGCTTTAGCCACACCGTATAAAAAAAATCAATTTTGTAAATGTTGTTTTTTTTACAAAATCGACAGAAAGTTAAAAATATTAATTTTTTATTTTTGTCCTTCATAATCCTTTTTAGGTAAAAGAGTTCTTTTGTAAATATTGTACATCACAACCTTCCCACAATCATCTGCTTTTCTGTTTCTTTAAATGTTAATCCTATTTCATTTTACAGTCGCATTGTTATTTTATTCACTGATTAAACACCTCACCTACTTTAAACATAATTAAGAGTTTCCATAGTTTTGGTCCCTTTCTCTTTTATCTGGAAGCAGCATGCGAAGAAGGGATAGGTTATGACTGTTGGTAAATTTTTGTTACAAAAGTTTTCAAAATTTAATCCGATGCTGTACGTAAACTCATGCTTGGGACGCTACTTAGGAAGTAATGAAATCTCTTTAGTAACATATACGCTCAATACTTTTAAAAAGTTGGTGTACCTTTGTCTCTTTAAATAAACTCTTTAATCACCTCTTGGACTACTTAAGGAATCAATTGGCATCCGAATAAAATGAATATTGTAAACGATTTCACCCAGTGGCATCATCATTGGAAATGCTTTACAGAGGCAACAAATTGAATATATCGGTTAAGATTTAAATTTGTGGCCACTGGTCAAAAAGTGATAACTCCAAAGTTGAAATTTTTCATTATAGTCCTTTAACAATACAAAATTACAAATATAAAATTAAAATACTGAAGAAATTACTAGCCTATCATTGTTATTAAAGCTTTTTGATTAAAGATAGACCTATAATAAATATATAGAAAAAAATAGTTTGTCAGAACAAGTAGAACTACAAATATAACAAAAATTGTAATTTTTTTTTTCAAATTCACTATTTGACCAGTGGCCACAGAGCTCCATCAAAGCAATGCAGAAAAACAAAATTATTTTTACCTTCAAGGACTTGCTTTAAGTCTTTTTTAATACGAACTTAAATATGATTTTTGCTGCCTCAACATTGACTACACTAAAAGTGACGCATTTTCTTCGCCCTACCCCAGTCATCGATAGATTAATAGAACAGGTGTTGACCTTGCATCATAATCATCCAAGGTTGAAACCACACCGGTAACGTCATGGTCGTATTATACTGGCAAGAGATAACGCTAAAAGACCATTTCGGATTGCATAGTAATGTCAATTGTTCCGAATCCACGTTAAATGTAGGTCCACTAGCAATCTTTATCGTATCAGGTGAAGTTTGTCGTTACGGGAACTAAAGAGATCCCAGATATTCTATAATACAAATTCAAGAAACCAAACAAATAAAATTTGATGTCTTCACTTAAATATTTTCGTGATTTAAACTAGGTACAACCACAAAAGATTTACAAGATATTAGACCGTCGACCCCAAAATAATAAATTTCTAGTGATGCAAGACATGAAGATAAAAAAAATTCATTTATGCAATGACATAAACTTAATGTACATAGAAATATCACACCAATAAAAAAATGTGATATAAGTTCCTCAATAATGTCTGAAGTTTCCAAGCAGTCATGAGTTGATAAATGCTTTAACGTGATAACAAAATTATGTCAAGTGTTTTAAATGCGACTATGGCGTGCACTCATTTGATGTTTAAAGAAAAGATGTGCGAAATATAGCCAGAGTAAGACTTCTTTTCCACTGAATTATAGAAGCATTGATTGATTGCAATCATTGCCTGACATACTATAAAAGTTAAACAAACCAAATGTTTAGCCATACAAGGGCAAAAATGGACTGGAAAAGGACTACCATTAAAAAACCAAAAAGCAATCACTACAAACGAAACGTATAGTACGTTTCGGATAATTCGAATTGATTCTATAATGATGACCTTTTGCTATAAAGATTGGAATACGATTACAGTGTTGAACGTGAGAATTCTGTCGGTAAGATAATAGAGGCAAGGTACAAAATGATGTAGTGCAGTCGAGTTTGTTGGGTACAAGAACTTAAGGGAAGCTGATTGCTGGAATAGCAATTCTCAAATTTAGACAGGCCATAGTTTAAGAGAACATATCCGGTGTATTCTGAAACACCAAACCATAAAAATATGTATCCTTGACATAACATAGGATTGGTAAAAAGCGGTGAAAATCGTATATATAAGGAATAAAAAGATAAGGATCGAGAATGCTGCCCTGAGGTAAACCGGAAGTGACAGAAATTTCTAGGGGACCATAACCAGTGAGAGCCTGCAAATACATGATCAATTCAGCTAAGATTGCTGGATATTTAAATACCCAAGATTTTCAGAGAGGTCGAATTGGATTTATTCACTCCGTCGACTAAAATAGGTAACACGATAACAAAATACGATTTGATTAAGCGAGGCTCGTCTAAATACCGTCGTTTAATGATCCAAACATACGTTTCCAAAATTTATTACAGAATCATACTATGAATAGGATTGAGTGTGAGAGATAAAAGGTCGTTAATGAAAAGAAGAATAAGGTAGGTGAAAGAACTGAGGTACACGGGCATTTATGTTATATGGATCAGATGCTACTTTGTCTATTATTACAGGGATTGAATGACTTGATAGAAAACTTTCTACTTATTTTAAAAAGTGACTCTATCAAAAGCGTTTGAAATATCAAGAGCCACGATTTCGGGCTCTCCAAAGTTATACAGACAGTGAGTCTAACGCTTCAATTCTACAATATTAAGTTGGATTCCAAACCAGTGACATTTTTCTCCAACCTCCAAATGCCTTTTAATCGTAATCTGTTGTCAGCAGAAGGTCGAAAAGATGATTTTTAACACAAAGAGTGGCTCAAATAACATCGGCCTGGAATCTGATGGAAACAAGAGAGCGGCAACATGGTCGCATGTTGCTGCTCTCTTGTTTCCATCAGATGACTTGTCGCTTCTGGGTAACTTTAGTATACCAAATGTGAGTTGGGAGTCCTTCTCGGAAGACAATAGTCTGCAACCATCTTTCGCGGCTTCTGCGCAGTATATACCGGCTGTAGCAGTAGCTACAAATTTAATTTTTAATTTTTAATTAAAATTTCATACGTTTGATTATATTATTAATAAAACATTTTTATTAAAATCCACTTTAATAATATCCAATCAGACTGTACAGATAAATAACTGTCAAATATATTTTAGTCAATCTGTACACTTCGATAAATTTTGAATTGTGTGAAACACAAACATTTTGAAATATATAATAATCATTTATTCATTGACAATAAAATACTGTACTCTATACAGAGAAAATATTGAACAAACTGTCTATGTATTAATTGAAAAGTAGGATACAAAAAATTGTAAATAGATTTTTAGTCTAGCCAGAACAACCGAACTGGTAACATAAAATATAAATTTAAAATTAAAGTTTTAAAATAAAAAAAATAAGAAATATTTTCTTTTAATTATAAAAATAATGTATCTCGAGGTTTTATATACAAAAGGAAGTTCTCGGACTTAGGGCTCTGATACTACGCCCCATATCAATTAGGAGCCCCATATTTCCTAACAACTTCACCTGCCTTCATCGATATCATTGCCTCCTCTGACAAAACTTCATGCCAAAGCTACCATCTTAAAGCATATCTCGAATTTGACCAAACTGTTGGTCCTGATGGCGTTCCTAAGTACTTTGTCAAGAATTGCAGTATCACTTTGGCTCCGGTTCTGTGTCATCTTTTTAACTTGTTTATTTCTTCTTAAACCCCGGAATTTGGATGGAAATTCCTTCAAACAACATCAACTATTCTAATATCTTTAATTATCGACATATTGCCAACTTCTGTTGTATTAGCAAAGATTTTGAGGCCATGTTCTGCAACCGGCCTTATTTCCATTGTAAGCCGTTTGTAGACTCCAGCAACAGCCGGCAAGCAGATTGATTGTATCTTCACGGATTTCAGAATCAATTACAAGATTCTTATTTATGAGTTATCATTTTCTTTTAATTTAAGCATAGTAAATTGGTTACGTTCTTATTTGTTAGACCCTAAGTATTGTGTTTTTTTTTCGTGCTGCACCCTCTAATGAAATTCATACTTCTTAAGGTCTGCCTGACGGTAGCTTTCTAGGGCCTTTGCTTTTTATCATCTATTTTACTAAAAATTGTTTCGACCTTTTACTGAATAGCTGGGTGCCTTTACTGAATTGCTAGGTGTTTTTACTGAATTGCTGGGTGCCTTAGGTTTATCGGTTCTGTCTCCCTCCTTGAGGATTCGGAAGTTTTTCCGTATTTCATATCAACGCACTAACTATGGTTGCAGCCATCTATAACTTCAATGTCTCGCCGGTTAAATAAACATTTTGAACTTGTTGACTTTCATTTATTTAGAGCTTTAATCGGAAATAAGATTTGTTAAAGTAAATTAACTCTTTTTTTCCCTTTTTCTCTACAGCAGCTAGTAATCAATGAATATTGAATTAAATGAATACTAATACTTGACATAAAGTAAAACTTAATCTAATCTTAGTTGACTTGTTTTTCTTTGTGAACTATAAGTAGCCATCTATTTGTCGAATATGTAAATAAATAAATAACTAAATAAACAATGTATCAGAACTGTATACAAAGTGCGCTAAGAAGTTTAAGGGTATGTGCAATACGAGGTGTATGTTGTTCACACATCTGTTTGATGATGGTTCTAACTTAAGAAGAGTATTGCACGTATACTTACGTGGGACAAGCGCAATTATAATACATTATTGTCCTGCAGATGTACAGAATAAGCTGAATGCGAGTTAAAAACACGATAAGTATATAGATAGTAGTAAATAGATAAGTATTCGAGTTTACCAAGAAATTGCGGCGATGGAGAAGGTCTTTTGGTTAAGTCCTAAACAACGAGAGAGAATTCCGACAATGTTCAAGGTCGCGAACACAATAGGGTCAGTTTAACGCTAGGGATAGACGAAATACAGAGGAAAAGACGATTTCCTACTGCACCCATATCAACATTTTCCGAATTATCAACGAGTAATTTAAGAAAATTTGGTCTTGACAACATCGAGTTTGAAAAAGCGTTGATCACAATGTTCATGTAGACAGCTTTACATTGGAGAGCAATTTAGAAAAATTTGCACTATCATCAAGAAAAGCTCTGCTGAAGTTCAATTTCACGTCCTTCAAAACCATTTGATGCGTTAGTATGGCTTTGGCCGAAAGGGAATTAGGGTAAGGGGAGTGAGGAAACTTGAATGTCTTGCTTTTGAATTGTTGCAAGCTAGAGAAGAGCCCAGAGATGGAGTGAATTTGCTTTTAATTCAATTTTAAAAACCCACTTTCGATATATGTCCTCTGCCCTAAGTTGAGTCCTGCGAAACGTTGAGTACAGATAGTCGCAAAGGGGGGGGGCTTAAGAGTAATTCTATTAAAGTCAAACTTATGAGCTAGAACTGCAGATTGCGGGAGTCCATTTAAAATGTGGTTAAAAAGTCGAAATCATCCCCTCATTTTCTACTTTAAACATGGTAATTTTTTAACATGAACATTAATCTGATATTCATGTATGCTCTTGTGGGGCATTTCCTAATAATGTGGTAATTAACTCAACACAACCGTCCTTGTTCTTGATGTACATACTTTTTACCCATGGATTTTATAGAAGTTCCGCTGGGAGCCAGGTAGAGGTTTTTAAAAAAAGGAATTGTCAAAACTAAAATGACGGGCTCCCCAAGAGTTAGGTAATGGTTATGTTGAACTTAAAGATTTAAGAAACATTTTCGTTACAAATAAACAAACGCGACCATTGAAGTTAAATATCTTACTGCTACCCTAAATAATCTTTTGCACAAAACCTGAAATAACTGATAACGATAAGTCCTACTATAATAAATATTTTAGAATGCCTCCAATGCTACAGCCCCCGCAATAGAACATCTAAAAAAGTAATCTGGTGTAATCCCCTAAAATGTACCAGCAAGCAAACCCTTATCCTTATGGTTTTTTCATATTGCTTAACCCTCATAATTCACGGAAACTTCCCTCGCACACATCTCAGAAAACTAAAGATGATGAAAAAAAGTTGAAAGCGAAGAAAACTAGAAGAATAAGGCAGCACACATATACAGAAACTAAATTTGCCGGAGACAGAAAATCGAAATTTTATACGCACCCTTATGATTTTCAACCCTCAACGTAGAGTCTAAGCGCAAGATATGAAAAATTCGCCCCAGAGATGCGAAGGAAGTAGAGCACCAGTAACATGATGATGAAAGCAAAATAAATAAATAAAAAAAAGTAAGAAAAACTTTAAATCGACTCAAATTCATATTTTTCCAAGCAAGTGTACTCTACTCCCAGCTAAGTACCAATCACCCCTCTCTAACCTGGTCACGCTACCCTTTCCAGAGAAATTTTTTATTCAGTCTCACAGCAAAATTCCTACCAACTGGCAGAATAGAACAACTGCCTTGAGAGAGGGGTGAACAGGAATTTTCTTTCAAATTGTTCTTTGTTGTAGCTTATCTCCTCATTTTATTTATTTATTTCCCTCTTCCGCTTTATTTTTTTCCTATTTACGTGTGGGAGTAACTTCTTACTTGACGTTTAGTTTATGTCGAAAAAATTTTGTGCGTATCGTCCCGCTATTGTTTCACTTCCTGGAACTAAAGGATATCGAAGGCTAAGAGGACTCATGGAGTAATGGGAATCTTTGAGAGAAAGCAAAACTCACCAGGGAATAGACTTGTCCCAGTAGTTAGACTCGGAACAGTAAAGTTACAAACGACTTAGAATTAGGATGGATTAAGTAACAGGATGAACTAGAGCAAAGATTAAAGCATATAAGGATAAAAGCCTCATCATCATTACTCTCGAATATGAAAGATTTTATATTAAGAAAAAAAAAAAACATAAAGGTAAGCAAAGCTTCTTAACATTTAATTGGCCATAACAATTATAAATTTATTCATAGGTGTATTTATTAGACAGTAGTAGCGATCATAAAAGAACAATAAAATTTTTTTTCTGGGAAGTATCATATACTAATTATTACTTACAAAAGAACTTCAATACATAAAATTTGAAAAGAAAAACATTTATTTTCTCTTAATTGTTTTTTTCTAAAATTCTATCAATCAATCTAAGTGGTTCTGGACATATTAAGATTAGTTGGACTTAACCAGCGCGTCCTGTCCAAACTGACTGTTGCTGGATACGAATGCCAGGGCTACGGAGATGACCTGGTTATTACCATTATAGGCAAGCAGGACAGAACTTTATCTGAAGGACTGCAAAATGGTTTCAGTATAGTACATTTCTGGTATACCCTAGTAAAACAACCATTGTACCATTCACAAGAAGAAGGAAGCTGAGGTTAGAGATTCCTACTCTTGAAGGAACACGGATAGAATTCAAAAGTGAAGTCAAATATCTAGGAGTGATTCTAGATCAAAGACACACACGCAATCCTCACCTCAATAGAATTACAGCAAAGGCTATGACTGCCCTATGGTCCTGTCGAAGACTCTTTGGTAAAACTTGGGGCTCTAACGCCTAAAATGGCCCTATGGGCATACGAAGCAATTATAAGACCCGTGGTCATATATGCGGCTTCCGCATGGTGACCAAAAGAAGAACAAAAGACAGCGCAGTTCGCATTACAAAAACTGCAGCGGACAGGGGCTCTACTAGACCTCCTCCCTTAACACCTGCACCTAAAGAAGGAGGCTTCCTCCAGCGCAGTAAGCCTGCATGCTATCAATCTTCTCTTAGTCAATCTGACTGATCACAAGAAAATTTTAAATGAATGATGAATTCAAGGATGATCCTGTAATTAACTCTATTTCAGATGCCATGCCGAAAAGGCAAAACTTTGATATACAATTCGAGCTGATCCTTTAGAGCAGAGATTACTGGCTTAATATCAGACATATCTTTGAAAAAGAATCTCTGGTTTGATGCACGGATGGATGCAAGATGTAAGACAGAATGGGCATCGGGGTCTATGGACCCAGAATAAGTCTGTACAAGCCACTGGGATCTGCACCAACCATCTTTCAAGGAGAGATACACGCCATCGAACTCTGTGAGATTACTCATAGAGGTATACGCGGTGAGAAAATATACATAATTTCTGACAACCAAGCGGCACTCAAGGCTCTGGGTCCTAGACTTTTGAGTCTAGAATTGTCTGGGACTGTCTCATCACGCTGGTCTGGGTACCAGGGCACGAGGGAATTGAAGGCAATGAGAAGGCGGATCACTTGCAAAAAAAGGTGCGGATTCTTAGTTCGTAGGACCTGAGCCATTACGTGTTTACTCGAAAAGTCCTGCTGGCAATGCGCATCAGGGGTCATACGTGGATAAATTCAAGCACTAACACTGGACAAATATTTTAGGATTAACACAAACAAAGAGGTTTATAACCTACTCAAAACAGAAAACAGAAGCGTTTCTCTCACTCAGAAAACCAGCTTTAGGTCTTATAACAGGAGTTCTAACTGGTTACTGCCCCTTAGCCTACCACTTAAAAGAGATGCGGCCAGCCGAATAAGACACCTGTCGCTTCTATTTGGAAGGATACAGCGGAACACATCCTCTGTCACTGTGAGGCCCTTATCCGTATCAGGCTCAGACTTCTCTATGTTGCTTTGATTTGATTTGATTAGACCTAAAGTGGCTTAAGTTTGAATTAGGATCATGTCAAAAAAGATCATTTTGGTCGAAGTGACTAAAGGGTGATTAAGTCCTTAGATCCACACCTAATAATAATAACTCGTGAGTTCAGACCCTTTGCCTAGTATATTCTTCAACTTAGATGAAAATGAAGAAAACATCGAAGAAATGTTTGTAGATAACTTATCGGATTAACAGTTAGTGATATTGAAAGTGACAATTTGAAATTTTGTGATATTGATGACAGCGATTTGTATTTTACCCCACAAAGAAATCGTCCACGAGTTATGCAACCTTCCTTTATCATCATCCAGTTGAAATAAATGTCCATTTGGGAGTGATAATCATAATTTGCTTATGTTTATGGCTGAAGAGTCTGTGACAACTGTGAACAGATCACAGTTTGAGAATCATTTGACAATAAAGTTTGCAACATTATACTAATTTCATTTGAATTTTATGTAGTCAATTAACTAATGCGGGAGGAGATTAAAATTTCCCTAACTCCAAGGTTGTAGGAGGCTACTCACTAAAACCACCGGGATTTGTCGAAACAAACCTTTTCATCCCCTTTCAGTGTCTCTTCACGTGGGTCAACTGTGTTATTTACTGCCGCCAATAACCTCGCTTCACTGGGTCAATGTTAGCATCTTAGCCCTTCTGCAGAAATCCGTGCTATTTCGCCGTCTCCCCTCACCCCTCCTCTTCCTAAGGTAGTGAAGGTTTCCGGTCCATGAATCCCTTTGCCTATCCCCTGCCTCATTTTGAGCTTGATTACCAGTCACTCTGCCGACAGGTTTTTCCAGCTCATTCCGATTAATTGACTAAATCTTAGCGGAGGCCGTTACAAAGGTAGGGTAGGTCCCCGGTATCCAAATTGTTGGAGTTTGTTTCTTGCAATGTGGGTGGATTTTTGGATGGCTGCCAAACTGACCCTATTTATACTTATTTTAGTAAGGCCTTTAATAAGCTGTCTCACTTTATTATTGTTTTCAAATTAGTTGAGTTTCCCGCCCCCACTCATTGCATGAATTGAGTCATATTTATCTAATAGGACTTATAGAGTGCGTTTTCGTAGCGTGCCCTCTAATGCTTTGTGGCTTCTTCTGGCGTTCCTCAGTGTAGTCATCTTGGTCCTTTCTTATTCATCTTATCTATTGATGACATCACTTATTTGCTTCAAAGAAGTATAATTCTTATTTATGCAGACGATATCAAGATTTTTCTCCCAATAAAATCTTTTGTAGATTGTGAGATCTTGCAGTCGGACCTACACATATTTTATAGCTGGTGTGGCAATAATAATCTTAAATTAAACATTGGAATATGTTAGGCTATGACCATCTCGAGGTCCCGCAACTACTGTACTTTTCAGCACAATTTTGCAGGTACTTGTATTCAACGGGTGAAAGGAGTGAAGGACTTGGATGTGTATCTTGATAGGCAACTTAACTTCATCGCCCACATTAATAATATCGCTACCATGGCCAACTTTTTGCTGGGATTTATCCTCCGTTGGTCCAGGGAATTTTCTAGCCCTCACATAAGATTTCATCTGTATACCTACCTTGTTAGACCACTGCTGGAGTATGCTAGTCCGGTTTGGTCTTCGTTTTACGGATCTCACATTAAATGTATTGACCCTCTTATTCTGCCTCCTTATGAAGAGCGATTGGGACTGCTACAACTTGCTACTTTAGAGAAGCATCGTTGGGTTGCTGATATAATTTTTCTACACCAGCTTCTGCAGGGAATGATTGACAGTGCGGAACTTTCTTCCAAATTTTACCTACAGAACTCTCCGATTCCCTTCGAAACCGTTCATGCTTACAGGTAGCTTTCTCGCGCACTAGTTACGGTATGTTCGAGCCAGTTAACCGTATGTGTAGGTTTGCTAATGAAGTTGGTGATGTTTTCAGCACTAACGTGGACAAGGTAACATTAAGGAGGAGCCTGTACAACTTGTATCTATCCTGTTGTACTCACTCGTTTCTGTAAGGCTTTTGTACGGTTTTTTTATGTTGGTTTGTGTATGTTTTGTATTGGCTTGGCTTAAGCGTTCTCTATTGCCTGTGCACCCCTGATTGTTGTGTTTGGGTGTGTTTTTTGCTTTTGGGGTACTAATGTTTTTTTGCATGTCGATGTGGACGCCTCATTCACCTCAGTATTTTGTTATATTCTGGTGGGTAGGTCAATTGATCCCTGGCTTCTGCCTGTACAGTACGCCTTCTGAATTAGAACGGTTAATTTAATAATTCAATGGTAAAAAACGCAGTTCAGTCTATTTTTTGCTTTTCTTTCGGCCTCCGCATCCCCCATCGGATATGGGATCACCAGACTGGCTCTCCAGATCTCTGTTTCCGAGACACTGAGTTTTTGATTTATTAGTTCGAGTTTTTAAATATCTTTAGTATGATAGCCTTGTCCACAGATTGCTCCGGATCAAAGATTCTTTTGTTGTCTCAACATCCATATGGTCTACCCTCAAGTAAGGTCCGTCACAAAGGTTGGTCAGTGTTTAGATGGATAGGCATACCTGAACTTGAGTCGTTGATTAACACATCTCATTTTCCAAGGTTATCGAATTTATCCTTATATCCCTGGCGTTTTCAGGAAAGGAATCTATAGCCTTCAACAGGGCCTTAAAAGTTCCTTGTCCCTGTCGGCTTCCGTACTGCCGCAGACATATTACCCATAGGCTGGACCGGTATGTACAGATTATATTCTTTTATGGGCTGGTGGTAGACTTTCTGATGGCCGCTCTGCTTGGTTTAGCTTCTACTTCTATACGCTGTGCGATGAGGCTTCCAACTAAGTCGTCCGCCACATTGATCCACATTCGGATTTTCATCATACGTTGAGGTTTTGGGTTTCACAGTCCCTAGGCCTCTGCCTCGGAGTCTTTCGCCACTTTTCGAGGAAGATTTGTTGAACGTCTCGGCCATTTGGTTGACATCCTGATTCTTCGTTTCCCTCTTAGCGGATCTTTGTCGCATTCTCCTATCCTGTTTTTTTTTTTTTTTTGGATAAACTATAGTTAATTCTTCGGAGGACGGGTCTGCATCTTCTACTGGTACGTGTACCATCTCTGCCAAGTCGCACTTGAGAATGTGCTAATTATAATTTTGCACTGGCATCTTCCTCCAGGCCTGCTACAGCAGTCTTTCATCGCGCGTTATGATGTTCCTATTGCATATTACATATATTTTTGATAAGAGAAAGTGACGGAAATATGTTACATGTTTAAGGCTCTAAACTCAAAAGTAAGCAAATTAAATTCAGCTTTTTAGAAATTAAAATCAACTTTTTGCAAAACAAAGTCTACCGAAATTTTTTATCCAAATTAGCACCTCTTGATTTATGAATTAAAAATTGCAGCATACCCCAAAGAACTTTTAGACTCTTGTTTTTGTTTTAAGTTGCACTTTCTTTTAAAAGCTTAAGCTCCAGAAAATGTTATGACATGATAAATTTATCCTTTAAATCTTCTCATTTATGCCGTAAGGGGCTGTTTAAGTATTACGTAACGCGGTTGGGGTGCTCTGGAACGTTACAGTGAGTTATAAGCAAGGGAGGGGTGCTCTTGGCTCCCCGCTCAGTTTAAACATCTATATATTTTTGTTTACATCAGAAAAGAGCCTCGTCACTCAGTATACAGAAGTATACTTAGATCAACACATTAAGCCATCAGCCCAGAGCTCATAGTTTGAACTCTAAGAGTCCGATCGTTGGGCTCAAGCAAAACCACCATAAACATAAAGCCATGAGTTGATGACTTTCACGCACACACATTAAGGGGTAAGTGGTCTTAAGTGGCATTTAATTTACATTGCTTCAACCGGGGGCGAGTTTTCTTTAAACGCGTCCTAGTGCCAAAACGACTATTTCTTTAAAAAAATTGTTTTGTTCTACTTGCAGTTAACATAGTATTCTTTCGACTGAAGTAATGATATTCACACAGCCATCTCTAAACCTAAAGCACAGAAATGTACGGATGTGAAGTTTTAAAGAAAATACGAACGCCAGTCCATGATCGCAGCATGAATTACTTCTTGAGTTTTGGATGAAAATTTGTTTTGCGACTAAAATGTTAGGTTTGATTAAAGAGGACTTCTTATTTCGGTAAATAAAGTGTATGTCGTTTTACTTTATTGTAAAGATTATTTAATCTGCTTTTAGTTCAAATCCTTCAGTATAAATCCTTTTCTTCATAGAATTAATAGTTTTCGCGGTAGAGCGAGTTATGACAGAGTCGGAGTGGCTCATGACTCATTTTGACCAAAGTTTGGTTTTGAAGAAAATCTTCTACTTCATATGCATATGAGTACCTAGTAATAAGAAAGAAATATTATCTGTTAAGAAATGTAGTCTACCTTATGATGTTTAAGGCGACAAGGCACTTGACAAATTATAGTGCATTTCGCTCTCTCTCTAGTTTAGCGGGAGAAGAACTTCACCCGATTTGAGACAACGTTGCAAGTGGACCTTCAACGTAAAGTGGATTCCGAACCACTCATATTTACTCTACCCTCATGGCCTTTTTATCGTAATCTGTTTTCAGCAGAAAACAACTATGGGTCGCCGTCGGCGGGGTTCGAAACTGGGACCTCCGGATTGGTAATTAGAGTAAGATTGTATGCAAATGTAGAAGTATAAGTTAACATGGGCATTAAGACAGCCAACAAATAAATGCTGTGATTTGGATCGCGAATAGTTGTGCAAAGTATTATTGAAATAGTGAGTAATAGTGTAGTGTAATATAGTTATGTGATATAAATTGTAACCAGGTAACAAAAGATGGGTGTTTTAACGTGCGTGCTTTTATACGTTAGCTTTTCTTTAACAATTTAAGTGAATTTGTAGTTAAAATAGTTTTTGAGTAGATTAGTTTTTAATTAAGGGAGTGTATGAGGGAGGCATTAATACGGTCGGTCCTCGATCTGCTCTCCATTCTGATTGCTCATGCTGATGTGTTCCGTGATCATTGAGGATAAGATTTTGGCTAGATTTGGTACATTCATAAAGGTCAAGTATTTTCGTATATCGGGATAATTAGTTCGCCCTTAACCGTATTTTCTGTGAAGTGTAATGGGTAGTTCTTAATTAGGGTAGCCCCACTGAGTTATAGTAATCAATAGTCTTTTCCTTCTCTTGCAGAAAACAGCAGATGATAGGACGAGTAGTTGTTTTGTGCTTGCTTATCAATCAAGAAATATATTTTTTCTTTATTTTTACAATTTGTTTATTTTACTCTTATAAATACTTAAAATACCAAGTATTAAAATAAACAATGTAAATTTGTGTTGACAGTTTATTACTACAAATTTGAGGCTATTTCAACATATTTTTCAATGTAAAACTTAGCAAGTTTTGTTACATTATGTGTGATTGTTTTTTTTATTGAGAAATATGAATAGATAAGATAAATAACGTACGCTTGAATGTGTTGCTAGTTATTAAAAATGTCTTGTTTTTTTTTATTGTTATTGCAAACGCGATGAAAACAATAACAAACGATATTTTAGTGATTTTCTGGTATTTGCGCAAGATAATTGATACTTTTAGGTACAAATGGTCGCTTGGGTGTTACGTAACGTTTAGGAGTAAGAGAGGGGGACTTACATTATAGAAAAAAACAATATTTTAGGCACTAGGTTTTGAGAGGATGAAAGGTGTTATGTATATTAAATAACGTTTTTTCTACGTTTCCAATTAAATTCTTGGGATTTTCCCAGGGAAAATATCTCTTTCAAGGGAAAATCGACGACTGGCAAATAGGTGTATTTATGGATTCCAGTAAAGCCTTCGATATGATCGACCATGGAATCCTGGTCTACAAGCTATCTATTCTCGGGTTTCCTTCTTGTTTCCTATTTCGTGGAGCCCTTTCCGACCAAATCCTTGTCACCTCGGGGGTGCCTCAAGGTATATCCTCGGATCGCTCCTGTTTATCCTATAATTAACAATGTTTCGCTTTTTTTGTCCAGTAGTAAAATTCTCTGTTATGCAGATGATGCTAAGATTTTGCGCACTGTCTCCCACGAATCAGACATAACCTCCTGAATTCTGAATTGGCTGTGATCTTCGACTGGTGTTTACGCAGCTGCCTTCCTTTAAACGGGAGAAAGTACACCGTTATGACCTTCTCCCGTAGAAGACGCGACTAAATTGTTAATGGCGTGTGTTTGGTAAGATTAACAAGATGAGACACCTGGGAGTGGTCCTCAAATCTCTCCTTTCTTTTGAGAACCAATTTACACGATCGTTGGTAGAACTAACTCGACGTTGGGCTTCGTTAAAATATGGTTGAAGGAACTTGATGATCCCTACCTAACTAAGCTCCTTTACTACACCTTCGTTAGCCCCATTTTGGAATAAGATATCCCTGTATGTGCCCCTTACTTCGCCATTCACATCAGCCGCATCGAGGCGATGAAGCGCAAATTCCTTTTGTTTGCTCTCCACGGACTTC
Source organism: Leptarthrus brevirostris (assembly GCA_964036015.1). Taxonomy (NCBI): domain Eukaryota; kingdom Metazoa; phylum Arthropoda; class Insecta; order Diptera; family Asilidae; genus Leptarthrus; species Leptarthrus brevirostris. The sequence goes on from OZ038374.1 coordinate 96,275,405, forward strand.
CCTGGAATGATCCTTGCGTGCTTCCCTCTCATCATCGTGTGGGACTGATTTCTCTGATCGCCCCGGAAATGAGCCGTAATATTTCAAAAATAGTGTCTATGTTCGATCTTTTGCAGGGAACGATTAACTCACTGGAATTACTGGAGGCTGCGAACATTTCAAATCACGAATTCCTGTATGTCCCAGGTCACTGAACTCTTTACGGCATGCACAACCCCGTGACGTCCATGTCTCGCCTCATCAACCAGCACTTCACCAGCTGCTATTGGGATTCCTCTAGCTAGGCTGTGTCTGAAGGGGCTGCTCAGACGGTGATTTGGTTGATGCGGGGTGATCTGGTTGACCGTTGTCCCACGATTATTTTTAATTTTATTTTTAGCTTTTAATTTTAATTTTAATTCTAGGTATTTAAAATAATTAGATTGATAAATTCCTACCAATTTCATATTTATTTCTTCTTTCTGCCATTAACAATAACTTGTTACCCATTGAATGTTGCGATGCTGCACTATTTTTGTTGTATGCCACTTCACGTAGCTTCAAAATATGTATTTTTTACAATTCTTATATACGTACTCGAAATAACTACTCGAATATAAAACGTAATCTCTTAATCGCCGAGGATTTCCTCCGACGTACTTTATTCCGTGTCTGCACATTTCAAGAGCAAAGGATTCTACTTTTATACAGCATCCACTTTGATTCCATGGAAAACAGTGAAATACATTAAAAATTAATAAAATGAAAATGAAATTTTGTTAATGCGAAAATAAATGAAATTTCCTACAGTTGGGGTGGTTAGAAGCATACATGCGCGCGTACATCTCTATCCGAGGGTGGTTCCTTTCCAAATTTGACATTCCCATTCATGAAAGAAAATGGTCCGTAGAGTAGTGCCGGATTATACGGTACAGAAGGACCAGCGAAAATTCGTGGTTTGACCCTTTCACAAAAGGGTTTCGCATCCACTCTATTGGATTCTATTATTATACGTATGTTAGGTAACAAGGACAACCCGCCTCAAAGCCTGAAACTTTTTCAACCTTCTGTGCTTTCATAGCGGATTACAACACGGCTATAATAAAACATATATCATCAGCAGGTGAAAGGAACAACTCAAACTTTTCTCTCTACCTTGATTTTCAGAACCCTCTCGTATATTTTTAACTGCGAAACGTGATAAAACATACAAAATAATTTTTTAGTTCAAACATAAGAGGGTGATTACGTATGATGAAGAGAAATAAATTTGCGTTTTAATAAAATTTCGGTTTTTTTTGGGAAATTATGTTTTCTTTGAATTTGATTTCAATTCGAGTTTTCATATATTAATGTTAATCTGCAAAAATATACATTAACAGGTGGAAATATATTTATAATTGATTGATTCCAGCTGAATTACATAAGTAACCATTATTTAGTTTACGTGGAAATGCTTTTGGGGACATGGTATTTATTATCAATCGGAGGTTTGCAAATGTATTGTTGTAATGCCAGGTGTTTTCATTAGAGATTCAAAACTGAGGGAGTTCATATTACTTATCGAAATGAACAATATCTTGTAAGGTGGAGGTTGGGGGAGGGAGATTTTAACAGTTTAAGAGTTAGAGTAATAACCCACTAATTAAAGTTCAATAAGTGACACGTTTTAAACGTTTATTTTAGATATCATTTTAATGCAGCAATGCTGCAATGTCAAATTTTTGCTTAATAAAAGGTGACCAAAAACACTTTTCAAGGAGGTCACACAAGGTTCCCTAACCGCCTTTAACTTGGTAAAGTATAATTAAAGTTCAAAAATCGAAAGCCAATTTTCTAAAAATTGGTTTTTTGCTGCTGAGTATTTTTCGAAATTTTACACCAATAACATAAAGTTTTTACTACAACCTGACTATGGTTATTTTGTCTTCTTCTCAAATAGGTAACAATTTTCGAAGAGACTACATTATTTATCGATCTTAACTGGAAATTGTGACCTAAATGTTGGATAAAGTATTCAACGCAACAGTTAAGCTTTTAAGTCTGGTTGACTTTGAATTTCTGATAATAATTTATTGAGACTCATCATTGACTGCTATAGGGACATACAACGGATTGCATGAGATCGTCAAGTTTAGTATTAAAATACTATTAAAAATTTAGAAATCGCGTGATATTGACGAAAAACTTAGGCACTACCGTTCAAAAACAGGGTTTCAACTTTTACCACGGCCTTCGAAGGCGCCAGAGCCAAGGTATTCATCGTGGCGTTTCTGCTAATTCTGCAAATTCTTCGGAAGCTTTCGAAGCCGTTGAATCGATGGTTGTGTTTGATTATCCCACTGTTAAATTATCCCCGACATACTGCATTTGTCCTGCTGGAAAATCTGTCATGACATTTGGTGAAGTTACAAGTTAGTGGACATTGCTAGGACTATAATGGCTGTGGATCAAAGTCCTGCCCCGCTTTCGAGATGGATACTGTTTGCAGGCTATCTTAATATCTTGCTGATTCATTTTCTGCCTTTTAAGGAGTTATTTGATGTATTCTTTTTTATATTTAATGTTTTCTTCGGATTACTAAGCTTGCATAATCAGTGCTCGTGAATTTCTTTCTTAATACCGCTTTGAATTCAAGAACATCTAAACGAAGTTACCTTCGCTTAGGTTAATTCCTTCGCATGGTCTATTATTCAGTTGTTGAGCTCAAATGGTTTGCAATTTCTTTATCTCACAAAAGATTTATTATCGCTGCATCGAGCAAATTCGACCGTATTTCAAATTCTCGCTTCATCCTAGTTACTGTAAGTTTTGATTCTCATCATTAACTTTATGTTAGGAGTTCATATTATCATGAGGTCTGAAAGTTGACACTATTCTGATAAAAAAAAATGCTTTGTCTCTCTAAAATTGTCCAGAAAATAATGTCTACTTTCATAGTACAGTATATGAGTTCTCATTGTTATAAATCCGGAGTTCATTCTAGTTGTACTATATTGTTTGTTAAAATATTTGAAGGTATACGGTAGACTAGTTAGAATCATCACATATCATTTTTTGTTTTGGATTTCTCGACGATTGTCTCTTTATGCAAATAATTGTCCTTGGTGAAGTAAGTGATGACGTGTCAGACGTGTCAGGTTCGAAGCTGTTGTTGTTTGTTGAAAAAAGACCATTGGGGCTGCAAAGTAATATCGGCGATTCTAATTCCACCTTACATTGCAATCGTTGTGTCAAATCGGGTCAAGTTCTCCTTCCGACCCCACAAGGGATTACGGGAACTAGAGAGAGAGAGAGAGAGAGAGAGGGGAAAATGCAAAAAATTAGTTAGTTCTCGACGTAGGTAATAAAGGCACCCTTCTCGCTTTCTGGTGGTGTGGGGTACCTTAGGGTTCAAACTTTGCTCTACTTTTATTCTTCTCATTTGTTAATGACTTATCTGACAAAGCCGTTAATTAGCAACTTGTTATGCTTATTTAGACCTCACAGGGAGATACATGATTCTTGGATTTAATTGCATCATACATTAACGACGTATGGATATGTGCAAAGGCTACTTTAAATTCTTGGATGATATTTTGGCCGCAGTAGCAGAGATAGTTAGTTCTCTTTATGTTGTTGCAGGCTTTAAGTAACCGATATGTTTGACATTTTTTTAGATGCCCCCCCCCCCCCCTGGCACATGCTATTTATAGTTAGAGCTATTAAATAACCAGAAAGTTGATCATTTTTCATTTCGCTAAATGATTATTTCTTGGTAATATAACTAAATGATAATAAAATGACCTAGATTTCACCCGGCTAGAAAGAACGGAAAAGGAAAACCAGTCCAGGGCGGACAACTTATTACGTAAGCATGAAGGATCACTTTAAAAGCGCTGTCCGTATAAAGGCAGGTCTGCAAGAATGACATCAAGTTAACGTAAGCGCCGAAATGATCTCCAGGAAGTTGCGAGAGATTGGCTTATATAGTAGACAACAAGCGAGAAGCCGCTTCTGATAAAGGAAATTAAGGCGCGTCTGAGCTGGACTAAGAAGTACTACATATGACTATTTGCAGGAGAATCGGGGCGTGCGATTTGGTCAGAAGAAATTAAATGTAAGTGTGGGAGAAATTTCTATGTTAGATATGTGAAAGGTTTAAAGACAAGTGCATATTAAAAATGATTAAATTTCCCGAATGCTGAATGGTCCGGGGATGTTTCTCTTATTGGACTCTGGGTTTCTTGCGATTTATTACCGGGACAAAGAATACTCAAAAATATGGACAAGTTATGCAGGAGTTTTTGGTGCTAGCTACTGAAGAGCACTATATATGTAGCACGTATACAGCCGAAGTAATTTTCTAAGATACTCTGCATCTTGTCACCGTGCAAGATCGGTAAGTAAACTATGGGAAATGGGCTTCCAAAAGTCTACTTTATTAAAAATAATTGGAATATGAATTAATTCTTTTCTGCTTTATTTCAGCTCCATGATGATTATTTGACCTTGGAATTAGGTGGCCAGAGAATTCTTCCGATCTTAATGCCATTGAGCATCAGTGGCTCAAATGTAGCGTTAATTAGCCGAGCAAAGAACCAGAGAGCAATATCTAAATAAATTAAATCAGTAAGAAAGTGATAACTAAATTTTTGAGCTTTGATTATTTTTGTTTTAAAGTTCATATATTCCCAGGAAAATCCTGAAGTAAGATACAATTTTGCGAAAGTACTTGTGACTCAAAAAAACTCATGCTATTAGATTAACGATACATTCTTTTAATTAATTTTTTATTTCGATAAATTTGAAGTGGTGCAGTTGTTGTGATCGCAAGTGTAAACATTACTCATATTTTTCGCAGAACTAAAGTATTTAAAAAATGTTGTGTTTTGGCATATTAAAAGGTCCGCTATCCCTGGTGCATTATTTTCTTTTGCACTGTATAACTGTCAACGCAAACAAATTTTACTTACCAGTTTGCTTCTTACATCGAAATGTTATTTTTCCAATTAACTTACCTAAAATAAAGAAAAATAAATGTTAGTAATGTAATGCAAATGTAAAGTCATATAAAAGAAAATAGCTATCTTAAAATCGTAAGCTAAAAACTAAATATAATAAAAATGGGCTATATATAATATAATACAAAAAATAACCTTAAAAGTAATAAATTATTTGATGTGTTTTTTGAAACTAAAGTCGTCAGTGGGGTAAGTGATAACTTGTTGGTTTATGATTAGCATCCAAGACAACAGATTACGCTAAAAAAAGCAATGCGAAATGCAGTCTTATGTCAGTGTTTCAGAATCAAGCTTAAGTTGTAGATCCACTTGTAATCGTTGTCCGTCCCATGCCCCACAAGTGGTTACAGGATCTTATGAAAAACATTCATTTCGAGCATCTTTCGCCTCTGGGTTTAATTTATGTTGAATTCAAGCAAATTATGAATATGGGTTTTTGCGTCCCCTTCTCTAATAATCTTTCTAGTAGAATAGGGTATATACTGGAAGGATTGCTGTGTTGAGGTATAGAAAATAGTATTTTAATACATATGAAATGTTGTACTTAATAACAGAAAGTTATTTCGGCAAAATAAACGTAATGTGACTTGCTTGAAGACCCATAGGGGACTTCCTTGAAATCACAGGCTTGGTGACCCCACGGACCCCAGTTAAATCCAGGAAGCGTCTGTTTTCACATTTGGCGGCTTCCTGATCGTCATCTGGTCCATCTGTTTGCGGCCGTTTCAACCTTGCTCAAAGTGTTTCGTATGCAACAAATTCATTGTTGCCTGCGACCATTAGCTCAGGAATCTCCCATGTGCGCATGAAAATGAACAACTGAAGTGAATACGTTCGTCATGCGCACATGGATCCCCGAAGTCTTGGCGTCAAGCCCGTTGTAATGTAAAGCAACCGCCCGCCGGCCAAAAGCCGAGAGACAAAGGTCTAAACACAAAATAATAGCAATGTTAATTGTTTTCTTGTAAAGTATTACAATTACAGTTTAATACAATGGAATTATCCGTTTGTCGTAATGTATGCTCGTTTCATTTATGGTTGGAACTGACTGATAAAGGTTCAAGTCAAATTTTAAAAGTTTGTCGCCTTCTTATGGCGACATCTGATTGTTTTGACATACCTTTTATCTATATCTTCTTTTACATATAATAAAACTACATATAACGGATACTTGCGTGTACATGAGATATTTTTTAAAAAGTTATAATCGCGGTGAGCGTTATTATCGATATGGAAGCCAAAACAGCAATTTTCAATATTTTAGTCTGTCATGGTTGCCGCCGTTGGTATTAGAACCTGGGACCTCCAGATTTGTAGGCCGACACGTCACCACTTACTCCACCGATGACTTAACAACTAAATAGTATATAAAAGTGGATATTGGTGTATGTTGCCGCATAACTTTACAATATAAACCAACCTTGGTACACTGATAAATTACATTCTGGAACAAAATACCGCAGGGTCAACACATCTATAGTTATGGATAGGATGGAAGGGGCACGTAAAAATAATCGGAAACGACCAATATTATTGTCAAATCCATTATTTTTGGAATCGCTGAGATGCGATACTGATACTCCCGGTTAGATACGTGGGAGAAAGACATCTGTAGAAACCTTACGGCTGGTGCTGGAAAAAGAGTGAAATCCAAAACTAATCAAAAACGATCGATAATAGTGTAGCTTTCGAAGTCGTTGAGTCAGGTCGGCCAAACTTCCCTTTGTTTGGGAAGAGCGTACCGATGATATCTCAGCAAGGGAGAAAAAAAATAAAAGGAAGGAATGTGGAGTAAATGATAACTTGTTCGCCTTCCATTCCGGAAGTCCCAAGTTTGAACCCCGCCGGCGGCGACCCGTGGTTGTTTTCTGCTGGCAACAGATTACGATAAAAAGGCCATTGGGGCTTACAGAGTAATGTCGGTGGTTCGGAATTCATCTTCAGCTGGACTTCCAGTTTCAGTCGTTGTCTTGAATCGGGTGAAGTTATTTTCTTCCTCCATTCCCCACAAGCCGTTACGGGTGCGGAAGGGGGTCATGCCCACCATGATTGAAACGTTTTTCTTTATTTGAATTTCTGCTGGTAAGAGAGAGAGAGAGAGAGAGAGTGAAATGAGTGTCGTGTACTAAAATATTTTTACCTAAATGGAGCTACGCCAAGACGGTGAGATATACAAACAAGGAGGTATCATTTGTAAAGAAGTGATGCAGCAGGCGAAGAACACTGAAAACATTAAAAAGAGAAGGTATGGAAACTTTGGAGTTATTCGAATATAATCCGCAATCAACATGTCCGTGTTTCTGCACCATATGTCAAAGGTTAAAGGAATATTCAATAAAAGTACTACAATCAAACCGCTGTCATCCGAAAGATTCAATGAAAGTCCTTTTGATTGAAGCAATATACTTTTCAACGATGTGTCATCAGTTCATAGCATATTAAGAAGCTATACGAGTATGATTAAAATAAATGGCCATATAACTCACCAGTTTCGACCCGAGTAAGGAAGTTGAGACTCTGGTAAAGTCCTCCTGGGATGGAAATGAGGACTAGTATTAGATTGTGATGCAAATACCGTAGAGAACAAGATATATATAAATTCGCGGTAGGAAACAGCTCAGCTGTTTAAAATAGGGACAAAACTAATTTTTGGGGATGGAAGGCGTAAGGAGGTTGTCCACATAACCATTAGCAAGACTAAGTGCTGAGTGCTGAATTGGAGAGTGGTTCATGAGATGACGCTGTCAGACAATAGAGCCATTAATTTTGCCATTTGCTTTGGGAAACATGAGAGAGGAGGCCAATCAGGTTCCCAAAGAATAAAAATAGTTAGTGCACTACAGCTGAAGTGGTGGATACGGAAGCCTAGGGAAAATGCAACCCTTACAAAAATGAAGAAAACTCTACGAAGAATAAAAAAGAGAGTCGTAGATGGACTTTTGCTCGAGTACAAAAAAAGTATTTTTGATTTCTACTGATTTCAGAATATGTTTCTAATGACCCTGTCTTTGGACTCGGACTAGTAAACCCATAAGCCTGACGTCCTTTCTGTTGAAAACAATAAAGAGACTAACTATGGCTAATCATATCAAAGGGACGACGGTCGTGAGTTATCCAGTAAGTAGGATATCTACCGAAACGATACTCATCAAAGTGAGTCGAGTAGCTGTCAAGGAGCTTAAAAACAGAGTCATAACACTGGCCACCACTAAAGATTTTTAATAATTGATTTCGGAAGACAAGAGAATGCGTTTATCAGACGGAGACAGATAAGCCAAATGTTAAGGATGGGAGCAATAAATATCTAAATTGGGAGAATGAAGACTGCGGAGACGCCAAGGATAGCCACAGGCAGGATTATCATCTCCTATACTGTGGAACAATACGGCAGTTGAGCAGGTTCAGTGGTTTGAATCACGCCGACATCGGCGGAGATGCTGCTAGGTTTTCTGATATTACACTTATATGTGAAAAGGACGGCAGCATGCTGAAATGCCTGTCGACGATGTTGACTCTGATCTACGCGCTGGATTACCTGCCGAAGAGTCGTGTAAGGGGTAAGGAAATAGTGGTCGCACTCGAAAATTAGCCGATAATCAGGTGTATCCACAGTACAGAGCTCATTGCAGCTCTGGACTTGAAATGTGTCTGCAAACTTAAGGCGAGTGCTTGATTGAAAGAGGTGAAACTGACGTGGGTGAGAGGTCATGTGGGCATCGAACAAATATAAAAACAGATAAACTGCCTAAGCTGGAGGCTGCTTCGATATTCCAAGGTCTTCCATTCCTTTGGGCAGTGGCACGGAATGGCAGGAGGCCTATTGGAGAAGTGAGCATTCGGAAAAGTGGACAGTTATATCGCAGAGAAGCGCTAAGTAGGGGAATGTAGATATGGATCGAAGGGCTCTGAGGTCATGGTAACTTCAGATGGCATCTGAAGAAGATGAATATTTTTTAGCAAAATGCTTGTAAGTTGTGCTTGTAGCAGCAGGTGACCAGGGTGCCCAACGTATGCCAATGTTACATTCCCATTACAAGTAGAAGGCTGCTGGAACACCACTGGACCCCTTTCGGACTCCAACGCCGAAGGATTTATAACAAAGATTTCTTAAGTTCACAAATCTTGGTTTGGAGCAGAAAATCAATTGAAAGTAGTGCAAGAGGACAGTGATGCCATACATATAATTTACGTATGTATTAAATGGAAAGAGCAAGAAACACTTACCGTCGCTTTAAGATCAACATTAAATAGAAAATATGGACAATAGATGGAAGGTTTTAATAGCAAATTATTGTGTCTTCAGAAAATATTGAAGTTATTGCGAAATAGAGAATAAATAAACCTGAAAAAATTGGATTTTATTAATGTTTCATCCTATCATTAAATTCTGATCGATAAGCGCATAGTAATCCGAAATTTTGTCGCATTGGCTTAGTAAAGATTTTCAATTTTTACAGTTTTTGAAGCTTGACCAGAACAGAGGCACAAATTTGTGACAGACTTAAGGACAATCAAATTTGACCCACAAACTAGATCGTCCTTCGGATCGTAGCAGTATCCGACACTCCGTAGTCACGATAACGTCGTCTATATACTTTTCTGCATGCAGTTATATCTCTTGCATTGCAAACATGAGACAAAATCGTCTTCCTCCTCAGTGGAGCCTGAATGTTTAGTTAAGTCAAAAAGCAGTAAGGGAGTTTCACCTTATTCAAGGAGATAGCTTTAGCCGTAAACGGACGAATGAATGTCTTCAGGAATCGGCATATGGCACCATAGGATTGTCTTGAACTGGCACTTTCTCTAGAGGGAACAGCCCAAAGAACCTAAGCTGGCGAAACAGAGGAAACATAAGAAGTTAGTGAAGTTGTCCATGCATCAAGATCACCCCGGAATAATTATACAGTCAATTCTTAAAACAAAAAACATTACAAAGCTACTTACCAAGCGGATGCAAAAACTATCTTGTATCTTGTATTTGTAGTTAGAAAGTTTCTCCATGTCACTAAAAAGCCTAATGTATGTGGAACTAAATTACGTTTTGGTTCGTAGCATCATGTGATTTCAATAAAAGTACATACGTGTATAAAAAATCACGACCGATTTTTGGAATTTTACATGCACAAATATGTTATATGATCAAACAATTTTTGTAGTAATTTTGTATTTTATTGTGATTTAAAATTCGATTTAAACCACCATATACCCTACAGCTTCGTAAACTAATAAAGCCAGCATATAACACAGTTTTGTTTGTTGAATCTCCCTAAATGACCGAATCAGCTATTTCTATGGCTTTCTAAAAATATTTCATTTAACCATCACCAGTGCAGAATGTTCAGGTCCATCCTTAGTACACAAATTTAGCCAACTACCCCACTAATTATCCCTTTTTCATCCTGGACCCAGATTTGTATTTAGCAAGGACACGTTTATATACAAAAAATGGTTTTAGCTGGAGTGGGATACGCCAGTGTCCACATGCTACCGAATCCAAAAATTACAAAAAAAGTTAAAATTTTCATCTCTTTTCAAATGTGAGCGCCACCAAAGAAGAGTAGCACACGTGCAGATATGATGTGTTTGTTTGGCTATTCTGGAATAGGTGAGTACGAGGACCTTGGACGCTGGAGTTGCCATCTACCAAATTATGATAATAACCGACGCCCAGAAAATTATTGCTGTTATGGGACTGGGAAAGGTACGGATAAAAAAGGCAGAAACAAAAATTCCTAATAACATAGAAAACGCCTAAACACTCATTCCAAGTACGGACCCGGCTTCCGTTGCAATCAGAGCCGCCAAAATGAGAATCGTTACTACAGAAAGGGGTTGGTTATGAAAAGCAGTTTTGGGTTCTCCCTTTATTATCACCCTGCTAAATGTGGCGGCAGGGGTGGTTTTATTTTATATTTCAGGATGTGATTGAGTCAGAGGGGCTGCTCGGGGCCAAACCTAAATCACCTTTCAAATAGAGTGTATACAATGATAGAAAAAAATATAAAATCACAAACACACTAGCAGAAAAAATAGTGGGGTGCCAAATCTACCCTCGAGAGGTTAGAGGAAAGTTCCCTATTTGCTGAGAGAAAATTTTTGCGCATCACCAAAATTATTAGAGTTTTTCGTGTTGTTGTTGTACTTTTTAATATCCGCTCACACATAGAATTTAAAACACAGGATACAACTCTAAACACTCTGTTTACGTACACAAATAAACAGGGGCTGCTGCACTTACTTTGCCTTGTGGCAGCGTTTATTCTAGTCAAATTTAAGATGGGGGTAGTGAAGTGGGTACACGTAATGTTATTTTTATTTGGCTCCGTACGAATCTGGAATGGGACTCATTTGTATAGCTAAGGGGTAAGTGCGGCGAAGTGCTGACATTAGTACACAAAAAGCTGCGGAATTGCAGGATGTGACATAAGAGGCCTGGAGGAGGGCCCGGAAAAGTTGTAGACAGGATGAAATAGGAGAGCCGTTGTCCTTATTATTTTTACATTATGCAAATTTTTCCACGTAAAGTTTCACCTACCGAGGATAAGTGAGTTAGCATAACTAGGACTGAGTGTGGTCCCCAAGCCCAACAATCCCAGTCCAGTTCCCGGCTAGAGAGGACAAAAGATTCAAATCATGTTAAAATTGCTTATGAAAGGACCAGAAGCCATCAAAAAATCGCGAGGCATAACAAATTTTTACGATTTTGGAATTGGATTTGGAGTCCTGATAGCGCGGCTCATGCTGAAGCTCCTGAGTACCTCCTTTGTTAGATTTGCTACTGAAATTTATGTAAAATTTATTACTATAATGAATTTTATATAAAACCGTGGGTGGTTGGGACTAACATCGGATTATCCAGGAACGGAGTAAAAAATTAAGCTCGATGGGGACGTGTGCGGCAGGGATATTTATCCCCAGTTTATGTGTATTTTTTAGTCACACATGAAAAGAGGGGGCCTATTTAAAATTTTTTTCGTCATTTCCTCCCGGTTTCTGTACACACGTTACTTTTTTTTATTATGTTTGCTGCCACTTTAGCCTTGTTCATGCGCTAAAAAATTTTAAACAAAAAAGAGTTGATATGCAAAATGTGAGATTTTTTACAATGATTGGGTGGTGGCACCCACCAAACAGGGGTTGGTGAAACGATATTATTATTATAGCTCGAGTTTTTAGAGAGACTTTTGAACATTTTTGATGCTGATGCGCTCTACCTTGTCACCCTTTTGTGCCCGGAATATATTTAGAGTGAGTTTTAATACCATAAGTGGTGAGGATTGAGGATGGGTGTTAGTTGCAATCAATAAAAATTTAACTTTCTACGTTTTTTTTTATATCTTTTTGGATTACATGCGTCTGGGTTGTGAATTTATTTATTGCGGTGGTTGCGGCCATTGAACTATGCAGATAGCAGTTGAGAGCATTTGGTAGCTGATGGTGCAGGAGGAATTTAATTCTCTAATGGGCACCGGTGGTGGTGATTAAAAATAAAACAGTTTGGAAATTAAAAATAAAATAATCCACCGGATATTGGAAATTATTCTGGACGTTACTTTTTTGTGGGTGTATAATGGTCAGTTTCACATTATCTCCACGTCAGCGGGTAAATAGATATTTAGACACAATATTTTTGTTAGTTTAATTCACGAAAATAATATTTTTTATCAAAATATAACAGAAAATTCTCTTATATGATAAAACTGGATAAATTAGCATCACTTATCACAGAAACAGAGTAGCCGTTGTAGCACAGAAGGAGAAAGCGATAACGTGTCAGCCCGGAGATTCCAGGTTCGAATCCCACCGGCGGCGAACAAGAGACGAAAAACATAAAAAGGTAGTATGTTTCGGCTAATCCCGAATATATATGTATATAAACATAGTCGAAGTAAATTCTATAGAAGAGGTTTGTTGCTTCCGAAATTTCAAATTCAGAATGTGCGCGTAAGCCTAGCTGAACTTTGATTTCGTTTTTTGGAAGCTCTTGCGTTATGCCTCAACTCAGTAAAATTGGCATTGAGAGAAACTCTAAATTGAAAATACAAATTGTTTATTTGCTTTATTTAATTATTCAGCTTCACGCGCGTGGCGGCCTGATTACTTTAAATTTCAGTTGGCATTGTCTGCTTCCGACATACTTAATTTGCTCTAGTTGGCCTTAATGCGAGAGTACAAAGTAAAGGCTTCTGCTACACTCACTGTCACTACACATATATTGGTAAGTCATCCGCACACATGTGAATCCCAGAATCCAGTGGCGTCGCTCAATAGATGTTTAGTCCATCAATGAAAAATACTGCCCACTCCAAATTGGAAATGAACTGCCCACCATGCGCTAATTGCTACGAGTGATACAGAAGCTATGAGTTTAAATGAACAATTTATGGATTATCAGATTGCTCAGTGGTGATAACAGATAACACAATAAGCTTGACGACAGGTCTTTGAAATATAGTGGACCGTAGCAATTTTTTAATTTAAATTTAATTAATTTAAATCGCAAAAGAGTGAATTTAATTTGAAAAACCTGTATTTATTTTTAAGCAATAATATATTTATTGAAGTCAGTAGATATTTTTATTTCTCGCAGAAAACTTGACTTTGGAAAAGAATTCTTCGATGGGTTTCAGCATTGGAGAATATGATGGTAGAAAAGTAGAGTGTGCCTTGTCTGACCCGAAGAGCACGCAGTGTTGTGAATACTTACGTTGTACAAAATCAATCAAACTTCCTTTAGATTAAAATTTTCGATTTTTTAATAACTAATAAACATTATTTGATGTGTTTTAATATATTTGTGGAAATCTCTGATTTGCAAAAGGATGAATTTTATTTTCAAAAGGTTAAATTCTATTTGCAAAAGGGTTAAATCAATTTTCAAAACCTGTATGAGTTCTATAAAACTGCAAATCCAGAATTCTCGGTAAGAAAAAACGCAGATTTTTAATTTAATATGGGACCATGAAATTCCACTGGATCACGAGACCCCAATTTGTTTTCAAATTACGGGGTCTGTCATTTTTGCACACTTTGGCAAAATTGTATAGAAATATATTTAGCTAAAGAGTTCAAGAATGGATCGAAGACTTTAGTAGCATTAATGACTATCAGGCAGCTTTAGACGTAATACTCTACCGTGGACAATATACTTAGTCTACCATGTATCGCTAAGATATCGAGGAGAAACAAACAGAAGCTTTATGCGTTTCTGTTGATTCGAAAGCTGTGTTTGACAGTATCGATCGGAGAAGCTTCTACCACAAACTTTACTGTTTGGGGGTTTAATATCTGTTCATAGGAAACCTACCCTTATTGTATCAACGTTCCAAGGTAACAGTGTCGAATGGCAAGTGTTCCGATAAGCGTAACTTAGGGTCTGTTCATAATAAGGCTCTTGGTTCCACTTCCTAGTAAGTACCAATTATTTAAGCTAGTAGTGCGTTCCATAATGTGTTATGCAGCCTAAGTTTGGGGTGTATAAGAGTATTAATGTTAGAAAAATTCAAAAATTTTTCATTGAAAGGATATTTAAATGACGGGATAACACCCAAAACCATAGTATATTATTAAATATAAGTTTAAGTCTATAAATTTATTTTTCAATTTTAGTTCCTCTTGACTGCTGTAGAGGGCGTCATGCAAAAAGTGTGTTGTTGACTGTAGGACATTTTATGGACCTGCTGTAACAAATTTTCGGAAAATTCAAAATGGATTCTATTTTTAATACTTAAAACTAGACAATAAGCCTTTAAAATACATACTTCATTATATTTTGATGCTTCAAATGAATATTTCTGGAAAAATCAAAAAATCGTCTTTTTTTGGGACGATTCACCCCTATATAAATAAAGCGGGTAGTATTTTGAAACTTTAGAGGCTTACTGTCTAGTTTTTCTTATAAATAATCAAAATTTTTTTTGGTTTATACGAATCGGTCAAGTAGATTCGGAGAAAAATGTCCTACCAGTTTGAAAACGGTAGTTTCGAGAAAAACTCGTAAGTTTTGGAGCGTCGCGCTCAACGTATGAATAGAAACCGGTTTCTATTCATGCGCAGACGCCGTTACAAATGTAACTATAACTTTTTTTCTAGTGAGAATTTCTTTATAAAATTTTAGCAGGTAATTTTTGAATGTGAATATAATCGAAATATATAAAAAAATTGATTTTTGAAAATTATTCATGAGAAAGTCCCCTTAATAAAAGCCCTCTTATACGAATTAATCGACGATTTTCGCTTTTTTGACCGATAGTATTTACTGTTCCATACAAAATGACTAGAACATTGCCACACTGTTTCGTTCACGTTCGACCAAGGAAATTTACGGAGCTGTTCTTTTACACTAGTATCTAGTCTATGCCCAAACTATATGCGCGTATTTCTTCTATTCATTCCGAATAATGTGTTTTATGTGAAATTGGAAATGATATTTTTAAAAAGAATGTATTGGAGTGAGTAGAATTTTTGAGTCAATTTAATGGTTACAACGCACTTTTTTGGGTATGTTACTGAAGCTATGAGATATAGAAAAATGTTGATAGATGAGTTAAATTGTTAGTGAGAAACGTCTAAGTTCTGTTTTAATATTTTTGGATATGTTTGTCATATTGCTTTGTAGTTTATATAATTATTCAGGCTAGCAAACAGCTTTAAGACACTATCCAGATGTTAAGTTAGAAGAAAGAATATATTATAATATTTTTTCCGAATAAACATTATTATTATTATTATATAGAAAATCAAGTGAAAAATCACAATCTCAATTTCAAATGGCCGCCATTGCTGCTTTATGCTATTCAGCTTTTAAGATAAAGATTGGCTAAACTGCAATGGTCATTTGAAAAGTTTTATAACACAACAACTGAGGGGAAAACTTCACCCACGCTACAATTTTCTATATTTTTCAATAATATTTCTATACAATGCATTCATTAGATTTTTGATTCAAAAAAAATTGTTTTTTGAATAAGAAATTCCCAAAATTTACCCTAATTTACTTACTCCTAGCTATGCAAATGTAGCCTCGTAAACTTGAACTAAGTTGATACTGCTCCACACGTGTGTACTTTCAAGAATTCGAAGGTAGATCCGCACAAAACGGAAGCTGGAACACGCGTTACCACGAAAAAAGGAAGTTTTTGTAAAACTTAGTTAATCGTAAAAATTAACCTTATTGACAAATCATTTTTCAAAAAGTTTTAAAAAAAAAACTATATGAAAAATTGATTTGTCAAATAACCCGAGCTATAATTAATACTTATATCATCAAAACACGAGGCTGTTGTGCTAATCGTTAATAAAACGCACGCCCCAGCATGAAAATGAATATGAATTTTGAAAATTTTGTTTTATACCAAAAATTCTTTAATTTTTTTTCAAACTATCTTAATATTAGAATTCAAGGGTTATAAAGTTTCTGCGCCAACTTTCAAAAATTTAAAAATTTTATTTGAAGGGGTAAACAAGAGGTCATTGCAGTAAGATGAAAATTTTTTCGATTGCCTAAATTTATTTGTTCCTTACTATGAATCGAATTTCTCAATCAAGTACTATCCTAACTTATGGGGAAAAGTGAAAGAGACCCTGACATTTTAGAGTACACGCTCCATTTGATTTTCAAAAAGTTCTTAAATTGCAAAATATATAGATATAGATTTTTATCTTAGGGGCATGCGCAAGTGTAGGGTAACATTTTTGTTTTTAACTTCTTTAGCAACGTTTTATGGTTATGGGGTAGAAGAAGAATTTCATCTTATTCGATTAAAGTAGATTGCGAACCATCGCTACTGCAGTGCAGCTGTTAAGAGTCATTTAGGGTAATCGGTTGTCAACAGAAACGAACACGAGCCACCACAGGCAGGATTCGAACCTGCGGTCTTTGTCTGGTAAGCCAACTTGTTATTGCCTAAATTTATTTGTTCCTTACTATGAATCGAATTTCTCAATCAAGTACTATCCTAACTTATGGGGAAAAGTGAAAGAGACCCTGACATTTTAGAGTACACGCTCCATTTGATTTTCAAAAAGTTCTTAAATTGCAAAATATATAGATATAGATTTTTATCTTAGGGGCATGCGCAAGTGTAGGGTAACATTTTTGTTTTTAACTTCTTTAGCAACGTTTTATGGTTATGGGGTAGAAGAAGAATTTCATCTTATTCGATTAAAGTAGATTGCGAACCATCGCTACTGCAGTGCAGCTGTTAAGAGTCATTTAGGGTAATCGGTTGTCAACAGAAACGAACACGAGCCACCACAGGCAGGATTCGAACCTGCGGTCTTTGTCTGGTAAGCCAACTTGTTATGCCTTCCGCTCCGACGACTTACTATTGTTAACAGAATTTTGTTGTAACTTTTTAAAATATTGAAGTGTTATGGTTACCTATATCCCGAACTAAAGAAAAAGCAGATCTCAGGTGAAAACAGTTTACACAAATACACTCCATCTGGATCATTTCTAACATTGCAATCTTACATAACTGATTATGTGCTAAATATAGCAACAATGTAAACAGAGAACTAACCTTCAATTTTCCAGACACCGTTTAAATGACGATCGATCAAAAGTGTTGAAATGGCTCTTTGTCTAGTTGAAAGCAATTCACTTATCGGTTGTTTGTTGAAATTATTCGAGGAAACTTGTGCTGCTGGTCGTCATTTGTTATGGTTTTCTACAAGTGTAAACGTTCAATGTAACATGAAGTTTTATAACATCCATGACTGTCTTCGAATATGCTTTTTCGCCAGACAATCGATCAAATTCTTCTGTGAATGAAATAGATAGGCGCAGAAAGACGGTGCGCGATTAGCGATTATTTGAAAGGTGATGCCCATTTGATAGCGCATAATTCAACAAGTCTCTCCAGGAAATTTGTAGTTTGAAGAATTTAAAACGATTCGATAAAAAATTAAAAGAAGTCTGCATTGGCCCAAATTTCCATTTATTTAAAATTTAAATTTAAATTTTAAATTGGAATGCGACCTAAAAATAAGGCAAAGTAAATGCGCATCACATCGAACGTTGCGGCGAGAATATTAACAATGGCAACACTTTTTGATATTGTTAGCAGCAAAGGTAAATTAAAAGAATCTTCCTTAAACATCTTAATCTTCGTTTAATAGACTACCCTTCCTGTTAAACTAATGTCGTGGGATTCTTAGATAAAAAAAGGCTTGTCTGAATTTTTAATCCATCAGCAGTGCATAGGTAACACTTTTCATTACAGTCATGATTATATTCTACTGACAACATATTTTGATAAAAGATGGCAGAAAAGAAATTGGTGGTTCGAAATTTATATAAACAAGTACCTTACCGCACACATAATATCATTTAAAGGTGGAGTGACTTTTTTTTCCTAACTCAACCGAGTTACCCCACCCTACATTCTTATTTACCACAAAAAATAAATGAAATCACTCCAATACAACAAAAACTGTCTATTTGTAACACTTTTTACGGCCGAAAATTATTCATATACGTCGACTCTCGATAAGTGGAAACTCGTTAATTAGAATCTCTGGATTATTTGAATTTTTATCCCTTTCCCTTGAAAATATCTTGCCCGCCAACATGCAATAATTTGAAGTCCGGGCTTCCATACTCTCTATAATTTAAATTATAGAGAGTATGGAACTTTTGGTAATTTGAAATTTTTCCCTGGTCCCTTGAGTTTCAACTTATCGAGAGTCGAATGTATTTTTATTTATTGTATAAGAAACTATTTTTGGTATAAGTTCAACGTATGAGTAATGAACACAACTTACAGCTTCATAAGTAAAGCCGTTTTTGTGATAGTCCTGGTCTAAAAAACAATATTTTGATGGCACCAAAGTGATACTGAATTCGTAAAAAATAAAAAATTAATATATGTGTGCTCTGCTAACGAAGCTCTTTCGAATCAGGTAGTTGACGTTGCTTTGGTCAATTGTGACTAACCTAATAAATGCCGACTTTGAAAACTAAGGATATGTAAATCAATTGGTTCTCATAATCAAAGGTAGGCATTATCGCATGATATCTGAACGAATGCAAAAGGCCCTAGATATATTCCAAACCTCTTGCTGGCAGGAAGGCCCTCCCTGGCCAAACCCGACAAAACAGTAACCATCCAATTCATGAGGGAGAGGAAGCTGAATCTAATAGATCCGACGGGGAATAGAGCTAGAATTCTCCAGAGAGGTTAGATAACTAGACATAAACCAAAAACTCATCTGGATCCGTTAGTTGGAAGCCGTCCTATGGAAAGCACAGCTGTCGTATTGACATGCCGATGTCCTTTTAGAAAGACCTGGGGACCTAAGCCCAGGTACTATAAGATAATTACAAGGCTCCTGGTCACGTAAACGACGCTGGTATGGTGGCCAAAAACGAAAAAGACAGCACAGACGAAACGACAACGTGTACAGGTGATTGCACGTCTAGGAGGCACCAGTGCTATACGCACCTGCCTAACGTCAGCCTTAAAAGCGATTCTAAGCCTTCTTTCCCTATACTTACATGCAAGGAAGGAGGCAGCCCTAAGCGTGATTAGGCTACCAAAGACAGGTCTTCTAAAATGAAATAACCCAGCTGGTCATAATAGAAAATTCGTGAAGTTCGTAGATGACGTATTAGTTAACTCGATATCGGATGGAATGCCAAAAAACTATAACTGGACGGCAGGGCTGGCGTTGGAGTATATGGACCTAAAATGGAATTCCAAAATGCTCTAGGCAACGTGCCAACCGTTTTTCAAGCAGAGATACCAGTGATACCTGCACGTGTAGGAGACTCCGGCAGGGTAACTGTGGTTCTAAGATGAAAAAAATGTACGACAGTCAGGCGGTGAAACCAACAGGGAGGCACTGAAGGAAACGAGATTGCGGACCGCCTTGCAAGAGAAGGCACGAAGTCCTGTGCCGTTCTGTGGCTGCACAAAAAGATAGGTTGTCAGACAAACCAAGTCCTTGGAAAACAGGAGTAAACAAATATACTAAGCAAATCTCCCAAGACTAACTCAAGCAAAAATGTTTATTAACTACTCGCAACAGAGGACAAAAGCAAACCTCACGTTCAGCAAAACAGAGCTTAGACTTTTAACTGAGAATCATAAAGGATCAAGATCTTACTAGTCGAAGTGAAAAGGGTGGCGACAACAACGCCTTTGAGATCACCTGAGCAACAATAATAATAATAATGCATGGTGCCCGCACAAAATAAAACTTTTTATAATTTTAAATATGATTTTTGTTTTGGCCCAAGGATTTACATATTTTGTGTGAATTTAACGTCGATATGTTAATTTATTAAGGAGTTAGAAACCTCAGATAACGTTGCCACAACAACAGGGTTCCCGCTTGTTCCCTTCGGATATGAAATCCTCAATATGGTCAGTGTAACCTAATCCTATTCTACCATTCTTCCTTTCTGTCCTATCCTATTTACTTCTTTTTTATCCCATCTTAACCACCTTCATATCTTAGTAACTTGATCACGAAAAAATCACTAAACAGATTTATGTCAAATATTTTATTCAAGAAAGCCACAGATTCGAAATGCATTTAAAAAGGTGAAACATCAAATGGCACTATGGAAAGTTGACAGCACTACTGAGGTGCCTTCAGAACAACAATCTCCAAAGCCATTAATATCATCATCTTTCTCATAGCGCCGGTGAAACTCTATGGTAAGTAGACCGCATCCTTAACTAACTAATTCCGAAATTCTGGATGGAAGTATTAAAACAAATACCGCCAACACCACAACCAAGCTTTCTTTTAACGCCACATTCGTTTCCTCTATTCCTACCAGGCAGGAAAGGGAGGAGGCCCCACCAGGTTAGAGTGGAGCTGTCTACTTTCTGAGTAGTAAGAACTCTACGGTTTTTAAACTGTATCTGCAACTTTTCGCCATTCCTGTAGTGAATTTTTACAATTGCACTAGATAGTGAAAGCGTCCATTGTTCCGTTTTTCCGTCCATTTGTTTCGTTTTAAGCCTATAGTATTTACTACTCAAATGTCAAAGAAATACATCTTGGACTAATGGAAAATAGCGCGTAAGTAAAAATGAAACCTCTTGTTGAAAAATCCTTTATTTTCTTATTTTCTCGATTCCTTGCCGGGCGGTCCAAGATGGTGGATCATACTTTTCTTCACAACTCCCTTGACATGGATATCAAATAAAAGTGTTGGATAAGAAGAATACAATGAGCTGCCTGACGTGATTCTAAACTCAAGGACTCAAGTTTCCTCACTTCCCTTATTCTAATTCCTTCCAGCCAGACGCCCTGAGATGACGGATTATTCTTTTCTTCACAACCCCTTTATATGGGTATCAAATCAAAGGGTTGGTGAGTAGAATACGATAAACTATATGACGTCATTCCAATCGATATATGGGGTACCGAATGAAAGGGTTTGATGATTAGAATCAGGTAACTTCCTTTAAAATCGCGGATAGGTTTTTTTCAAAATAAAACAAAAAATTTTAATATAGCACGTTTTTAAAACGGACTAAAAAGAACCTAGAAAATAATTTCTCCTAGCCCCAAACAGATTCGTAACCCCATACAAATAGTTCTGAAAATTTGTCATTGTAAATTCTTAGTAGCTATGACAATACTCATAAGATGTAGAATGAAAAACGCGGGGCGCATGCAACTACTATTTTAATGGGGGCTACATTAGCACTGCGTTTATTTTTATATTTTATTTTGGAGACGGAGTTGGATCAATTGGTTGAGCAGTTCGATATGGTTCCCGGGTTCGAGAACAGGTCTCTCCTTGGTATTTTAAAATTGAATTAAAAAATCCACTCCGTCTAGCTCGTAGCAATGCAAAAACAAGATATTCAAGTTTCCCCACTCCCCTTACCCTCACTACCTTCCGGCCAAATTCATTCTAACGCATCAGGGTCTTTGGTCAAAACGAAAAAAAAATATTTTAAATTGGTCAATTTAAACAAAATACCATAATTTTTTTAACTTTAATTATTTCTACTTTTACGAATCTCTATTACTTCATATTTTTATACTAAGTTATAAATCGAAAAGTAGAGGACAAATATACGTTTATCAAGTGCAAGACTTCAGAAGCTTTAAAGGCATTTTTCTTTAATCGCGGTTTTTTTTGCGGTGGCGATAACACAAAAACTACAAGAACTATTTTGTTGAAATTTGTACACGTTATTCTGTCAACTATCACTACTTGTCCAGTTATATGGATTTTTTGAAAATTCGATACTTAAAGTTAAATAACTTAAATGACAAATTACACACTATAAATTGTCAATTTTTAACGAAAACGTTTTAATTGAATTTCAGTAATAATAGTACTCTTACTGATAATTAATATCTTTATCTTTTATCCCGCAAACTACCCGTGGACTTCTGAAGGTACTATCCTCCACTATAATGTTTAGTAATAAAGTGCAATTAATTTAAAAAAAATTGCAAAAATATCCTTCTGTTTCACTCTTTATACTCAAAATAAAATCGAGAAAATATAGTTATATTTGAAACAAAACAATCAAAAGTGGATACTAATAATAGAAAGGATCTTTGACTCGAGTAAAGTATAGAATTTTCTTAAATATATTTAGAGTCTTCACTTTTAGGCATTCGTGGTACAAATATTTTTTTGCTGCAGACCCACTTTTTACACCTACAGAAACATTATTTTTACAAGGCAATCTTGATAATTTATTTTGAATGTTCGTTCGAGGTATTCCATTCTTTTTAGTTACAGATTATTCTGATCTTCCTGGACAATCTTAATATTTTTGGGACCCTGGTTTTCCTTCCTAGTTCCTAACCATGGTTTGTCAATATGTATTTTGATAACAATTTTAAAAATAAGATTTAAACTTAAAAATAAATTAAAAGCGGTAAAGATATGCCCACAGATTATGGTATACCGTCGGGTTTCCACTAAAACCAGAAAAGATATGCATTGTATTGAGTAATTAGCATTTTAAAATTATTTTTTTTTGAAAATTTTTATTGAAAATGTAATTATTTTTACTTAGTATGTCCTTAAGTCTTTAAGTTTGTATTAAACTTGTTGAACATATAGTAATATAAGCAATTGTATGCATGTATGTGAAATTGTACTAGGTTGAACAATAAAGATGAGGTGTTAAAATCGACCTTGTGTCAGAAATTCAATATGTAGCATAAATGCAAATACAATATAGTCGAAAAAGCTTTTCTCACGTCAAGTTAATGAAGTGTGCGAAATCACATTCAAAGAAGCTATCAATGCAATGTTTAACTATTCCCAATTTTGATGTGTGCTCAGTTGGTATGCAATGTGTATTGTGTTTGTATTTCATTTTGTTTTAATTGCGATTAAATTTTGAATTACTTACATAATATTATCCGACTAACACATCTTAAACATTTTTGAAAATCCCTTAGTGATAACAACTAAAGAAAAGGTAGAGTTGAAATGTTACAAAAATTCAATATTTCGATTTCGTCAGTTTCTTCGCGGATCTTAAACAAAAAAAATAATTCTTTACCGAAATTTTGACACCGGTTGTATAAATAAACGTTTATCTGCGTTGAATCGTTTCTAATGCACCGTGTCACTATGCGAGGAGAGCTCTTACTGAAGATAGTGCGAAAAAATTTAGCGATAGAGGAAAAAATGAGCGCAAAACTTTTATCATGATAAGTGAAATTGCCAAATTTTGTTTCCGTCGCTGACGATAGGAACATTAATTTATTTGCCACTAAGTGGTTAGTGTGAGTGCTTTTACTGGTCGTGGCCCTAGTTTTCTCGCACAGATAATAAGAAAAATCACCTCTTCTACATAAGAATCTTTTTTAGGTCACGTCTACTGAGTATTAGAAAAAACTGCGGAGAAATTTTTATTGGATCCTGGTTTCGACAGCAAATCACACTATTTTCGTTTCATTTGGCTTGCGATAAGAATTTAAAAAAATATAATATGATTCGGAATTTCTTTAGATGTTTTTGACAATTCAAATCTCAATTCTGGATAGTTTAATTCAGAGTAAATACGGTAAGTTGGTATCTTTTGAAGCAACTTGACATCTCTTCTGATAAGAACAGTTTGAACGATAAGACGCACCTTTATGCACCTCAAGCAAGTATAACGCCAGCGAAAGTAAAAGTTCACATAAATTGATAAATTTTCGCATAGTGATAAGTTTTGCAAAGTTTTTTGGATTTGATTGAAGCAACTGTTGGCATTGCTATCTGCTTATTTTATACTTCAATACTTATAAGCTTTAATTTGCAGAACACATTTTTTAAACCCGTGTTTTACACATTCATTGAATGGATGCGCATATATGAATGAATGTATGTATGTAAACCATTCTGATATTATCCGGAGATTGGTGATTGTTGCGCTTAGTCCATCTTCTCTTTTATGCTTTTATGTAACCAGGAAATTGTAAAAAAATAAAGCATGTAATGGTTACTAAGAAAACAATTTTTTTTATATATGTAAACATGGGCAACTCCAAAGCTTATTTATATAAAGTATATTATTATATTATAAAGTGATTTTTATAACAGCAATCACTCCCTGAAATACCAAAGTTGTTCTATTTTTGTTTACAGCGTATTGTAATGATACAAAAAAAGTAGAAAGGTGCAACCAAGTACAAACTATCATTGTAGTCAAATGAGTCCAGATTTAAATCAAAGGCGTAAAGATTTCGAAATATATAATTTTAAATAAATATGTTAACTGTTTTACACCATACCATTAGTTCTTCATAATTTATAACTTAATTGAATTCAGATTGAAAGCCAATTAAAATTAAACTACGTCAATAATAAAATAAAATATGTACCTAGACCACCTGTTGAAATTAGCAACGCAATTAACTTACAAAATATTTTGCAATATTTATAAAAGAAAAATATAATTAATTATCATTAAACAAATTAAAAATTGAAAAGAATGTATTCTATTTTAGTAGCAGTTTGAGGTGAACACTCTAGAATTCAAAGCATTTTTTCTGAGATAATGCTGCATCTAACTATCATTTCTAGCGCAACTCGTTAGAACAGAATAGATGAATTAATAGAACCATTACCAGCCAAGTGCGATTCGGACTCGCGCATCAAGGCTTCTGTACCTTGGAAGGTTGCGGACTTTTAAAAATTATGCTAGTTAGTAACACCGTTTTATATCTTCTGCAATATTTACATAAACTTTTATCAATTCTAATTATTTCAGATTTTCTCTTTGCAAACTATGTTATAGGGGAATGGGTAATTCCACTTCAAAATTTGGCCCGCTTTTGGCCGCTTTGGCAATAAAAATATTTTTAAAATTTTTTCATTTGCAACAAAGGTGGGTAATCATTATTTCAAACTATTTCAAATTTCAAGGCGATAGCATTACTAGTTGTAGGTGTGACATAGCATAGATGATGCCCCTCCAAGTGCATCGAAAGCAAAGAAGTGTGGTTCTTTGAAGGCATGAAGCTGGTGAAGTTAGACCTGAAATTTAAGAAGTCCGAGTCGATGTTGGTGAACATGCGGAGATGGAGTGGTGATCCTGAGAAGAAATGTGCAGGCAGTCGTTAAAGGAAATATGGTGAAGCTCAGGAGGAGGGTTACCTAGGAATTGCGACGTAAACGTATGTTTAAGTCGACAAAGCACATACTCCGTATCCTTTCTACCAAAGAACCTGGTAGCCTGATGGAGAAAGAGCAGAACAGCCTAGGGTGGACAAAGGAGGTCGTCGCCAATGACACCAAAGCACAGCCTAGGCCAGGTGCCAGTCCAAGATAGCGACTACGCTAAGAAGGCTTTCATAGTAAGCCGCCAAAATTTTTTGCAACTTTGGGCGGACTTTCAGCCACCAAGAGCTCCAATACAGGAGATGGTGGTACTATAAAGATTACAGGAAGGGCATAAGCAGGCCTGAATAATAGGGGTAGACAAATAGAGGACAAGGGTAACGAACCCAAAAGGGTCAAGCCCGGATCCAAAGAGGCCACTCTAAAAGATAAAAGGGAGCCAAAGCCGGGAACGCGTAAAATTAAAGCTACGGCAACAACGAGGCCGTTCAGTGAGGTGGTGAGGTGGACACCGTAAGCGGGCATTGATTGACAAGAGCAACCGGTACGGGTTTTATTCGGGGAAACAGAAAACGGTGGAAAAACTATTTTTCAACACCGTTATCAACGCTGTTCTCTAAAATTCCTCAGGGAGTGTGGTGATGTTCTACAGATCCAGATGGTGTCATAATTCTCTAGTGACAGGATCAATCGACATGTGATTTTGCCATCAAAGCGATCTCTGAGATGAAAGACAAGAGGAAGAAGCAACAATAATTGTTGTCCCGTTGCAGGAAATCTCAGAGAGACCGAAAGGTCGCGTAGTCAAAGAAAAAAGCAGTCAGGTCAAAACTCAGAGATTCCTATGGGGGATTAGGAAGTAGCAGTAGCGGAAGATTACAACGAGGGAGGAAAGGATTTTGTGGTCTTTGTAGATAAAACCCCTGTTCCCTTTACTAAGAAATAGACAAGAAAGGTTTCAGTCAGAGAAATATTTCTTAGGCATTTGAAGAGGAACAAACCTGAAGAACGGCCACCACCACAGTAGAGTCACCACGGTAAATTTAACGCTGCTCCTATACAATCAGAGCATAGATGTGGTCCTGATTCAACTACAATGGGTTCGGGGGAAAAGGTTAAAGGATTTGTGCCAAGATACTATAGTTTGTTTCAAGCCCAAGTAACGTGCGTATGTACTACTGGGTTCAAATTACAGCTCTGAGGCTATTGTGGTCGTAGGCGTAGAAGGGAGGTCAAACAAATACTGGATGGCTTCAGCGTATATTCCATACGAGGAGGTATCTTCCCTTCTGGTATAAGTTAAGTAGTAGTAGGAAGGCAGACAAGAAAGCATTAACATTCTCCTCGCATGCGATGCCAACGCTAGTCGTACTATATGGGGTAGATCGGATACAAACAAAATAAATGAGTCTCTTTTTAACTATATTTTAGAGACTGAGCTTTATTATTTGCAATATTGCGAATGAGCCTACTTTTATTAGACCTGAATTTAACTCTAAACAATTATGTCATATTAGGAGAGCCTATGGTAAGTCAAAGCCGGAGGTTACGGAGAACTCGCGTAGACATTTAACGCAGTCGAAGTAGAGATCAGATTGGCTGGTAAAGGCACAAGAATAGCCTCAAATCTTTTAAAAAGGTAAGATCCGCAAACAGACCCTCTTGGAAGATATTTTTCGAATCTATAAAAGAAAAATGAAAAGCACCCAGACTCGGAAGGGTCTTGTAAAGATCCAAATACTCTCTCATCTATTAGAGGGAGCTAGAAAGAATGATGAGGGCAGATACGAATAAAGAGCTCTTCAGAGTTTTCCTCAATGCTCATTTCCGAAGGAGCATGAGTGTGGTCCGGGATGTCACGAGTCCCGTAGAACGTATTAAATTTGACGAAGAATAAAATCTATAGTCGAATACAAGAAAACGGGCAGTCAAATCCGTTGACCCTCTAGAGCTCCGGTAAGTGGATGAAATAACGTCATGATTATGCTCCAGAAGTTACAAGAATTGGATATTGCCCATCTGTCTTGGGTATGTTCCTACGGCTCGAGGGGAAATAAGAATGATCTATATCCCGAAAACTGCGGGAATGAGTAACAGTAACAGCAAAAAATTACAGACTAACAATCAGTTTCTTATCTTTTATGCTGAAAGGGCTGGAGAGACTATTAGATGTCTACATGTTTACATAAAAGGGCAGTGTCACTACACTCGAAAAAGTCAATACGCCTACACCAGAGTCCACTAGTGTTAGTGGTAGAGAGGTGCTTTTCTAAATATTCAGAGTGTCTTTGATAATGTAAAAAAGGAAGCAATATATATTCGACTGAGGAAGCTAGGAATTTAAAGGGATATGTGGCTAGATTAAGTCAATGCTTTGCAACAGGACAATTAGCATTAGCATAGGTGATTTAGTGAGACAAAGGTCCGTATGTAGAGGTACACCACATGTAGCAGCAGTGATGGAGAAAATCCTAGGCATCTTAGAAACGAGGGTTTCACAACAGTTGTCTATGTGGATGATCTAGAAATCTCAAAGTTTGTAGATTTCATTAGTAAGAATATGGGAAATAGCCTCACGAGCGCCGTTGATTGTACTATACAATGGTAAGGCATATTTAGAATATCGCCAATTCCCAGGAAGCCAATAGGAACTAATATGTAAGTAAGACATATGGCTCGCGAAAAAAAAGTTCGAAGACGAATCGTCTTCGCTCGGGCAAATCGAGCCAATAACCTTAAGCCTATCTGCATGGGGTAGTAACACGCAGGGATTGTTTTGCGAAAACCCACGAAGCGCTAAATTTACACAAAATAAAACCAACTTAAGAAGTGATATTTTTTCCAACGTTGAAAGCTGAAACACTTAATGTAAAATTAGCTTTACTAACTATAGCGTCGATATAATTGCAGGATAACCAAATTCTTAATATTAGTGATAATAGGAAGAATTTTATGAGAAAACAACATAGTGGTATACTGACTAATATTGGAAGAAAAACGCTCTCCCAAGAAACAACATCGTCAACGTCACATGGAATCCTTAAACTGAACAAACAAGTTATGATTTAAACGATAAATAATAAGGGTCAATATGGCTACCCTATGGCAGACCATATACACTATATAGTATGTACACAGAGAGACCCATGTGAATATTCCTGTCAGAAACTAAATTTAAGTCAAGTAAGGTGAAGTGGACGTTCTTGCCCGTTTCTATGCCAGAACGGCAGAACTTTGAGAATTTAGTATATTTTGATTTTAATAACGCTCTTAAAAATGGTTAACAGTGAACTTCATACTAAAGCTTTATCATATTAAGCAGAGCTTCTAAATTTAAGTAATTAGTCCATAATTGCAAGTATATAATTTTTCGGCTTTCTTAAAGAAAGATAAGTAAGAGAATATTCCAGGAAGAACGTTTTTCAAGAAAGAAGAGAGAGAAATAAAATTACTAGTCACAGATTCCCGAGTATGCTATAATTGAAAATTACAATTTAATTGGAAAATGTTACATCCATAGGGAATGACACTTACACGTCCTAAAATTTAAAAATATATTCGGAATTTTAAATGATTGTGTACCGAATGTAAAAACAAAAACAAAAATTTGCTGTAAATGCATTCCATTATCAAAGTGAAATTAAACTGTTCGGTGCCGATGGGTATGTTTTTCGAAATCAATGGCCTCATGATAGTAAATTATGTTTTTCATAATAAAAACGTATTTGTGCTACGAAAAACATTAATTTACAATTTCGAGGTCCTTTCAGAATTATCAAAATAAATTCCCCACACGCGTTCATCTTCGTGTTGAACATAAAATACTTCACTTTGAATGATTTTTGACTGCTAACCAGAATTGCTTCAAGTGAATAAGACATGAAAGATGCCATAAAAGTTCTTCTTTTGGTGTATGATTTTACAAGATTTAGATTTCCCTTCTAAAGCCATGAACTTAAGTTCGCAATGTAAAATTAATATGGGGCTTAAAGTTTAAACTTATTTTTACTAATACAAGAGAAACACAAAAGCTCTTTAGGCTTAAAGCAAACGGGCGAGACCGGGCGAGACAGGTTGAGACCGGGCGGATAAATTCAAGTACTCCGCAATTGTGGATAAGTATAATGATCTTTTGGCTGTTGAAAAGCAACCAGAAGCTGCGAAACGCAACGGCTCTCTGGAGATCTCCGTCGCTATAGTGGCGAAGAATAGCCGAGTAGCGCCGAATGGGAGAGGTGGTTCGTGCCATCTACGATTTCTGTCGAGCTTTGGAGCCTGGGTAAGGCGAGGTTATCTAAGATGCTAAAGGATTACCTGATAGCCAACCAGATGGTCATCTTCCTTGCTATGACACCTCTGAGTTTGTCAGAGTACACCGAGTCATCAAATGCGCAGACTAATTCTGTAAGGATATCCTTAGAAACTGCGTCGCTAAGGTTAGCGAAGCGTGTGGACAATATTCCTAAAGCTTGGTAACCCTACGGTTTCAGTGGAAGACTTGAGGGTCATCAAGATATCAAATGACATATCCTTCCTTCAAGTTATTAACAAAGAGTATATAAAGGCATTAGAAAAGTCCAACTTCAGTCTGCAGTTTGAAATAAGACAGGCCAAGTTGAAGGTATTCAGAGCCATAAATCCAACCGCTGACGATGAATCCGTCGATGGGGTCAATGTCCTGTTGGATGGAATGAGGATCGAAGACAATCAGTACCTCAACCAAACCAACATCCTGCTCATGCAGATTAATCTGCTGCAATCGAAAAATGTACTATGACGAATCTCATGGTGTTCCTAAAGGAAGAGCATTAATTTTTTTATATTTTTTTGGAGAGTGCCGGCAGAGGTATATATACATTGCTTCCGTGAAATAGATTTGCACTGACTCAGAAAATCAGGGTGCTCGTATGCTAAGCCGGAACCCTGGATAGCTGTCACTTCGGTTGACTACATTACATTAGTTCCAAATTTTACAAAAGGATTCGTCATCAAGATTTAATTAAGAGACCAACAACTTTGATACCGTATTGCTCACGGACGGTTCCAATATGGAACAAGGACAGGAGTGTTGAAAGACGTGCATTAGATTCCTGGCCAGAGAAATGTAGCTATTAATTAGATGTCTAACAAACGTGCAAGATTGAGCGCTGGGCTACATCACTTTTATGCTGCAGAGATTCACACCCCGCTGAGCTGCCTTAAGGAGGAGCTATTTTTAAGCTAATTCCCACACACTACCTAGTGTTAACAAACACCAACATGACAACATGTATCTACACTGATTTCAACAAGGCCTTTTAAGACTTGAAACTTTTAACTTGAAAGGATTAGTTTTGCCCTCTGCAGCAGGACTGGATTTCTTTCTACTTAAGCCGTCTTCCTCCAACTCTCACTACAAGCCACAATTTTTGTCAGAATACAAATAGATACTCTACGCATTCAGAATCATTTAAATCAGTCCACGCATTACAAAGTTAGGCAACCGCTTCCTCCAACCCCATCAACAACATCAACATGTTTCCATATAGTAGCAATGGGGTGTCATACTGTACACAACAAGAAAGAATCATCCAAATAGGTGTGTGCATTAAGAAATTGGGTAACGCACACCACCTCACCGCATACATTTTTATCTTAGGGGGGCAACATATTCTACACATCAAAATAAGAATCATCTAAATCGGTTCACACGTTACGAAGTTAGCCTACCTCCCCCCCCCACCACCACCACCACCCGCCTAGTGCAAAATGTATACTTCTATTAACATAATTAGCAATGAGGTATCATATTCTATACAACAAAAGCAGAATTATGTAAATCGGTCCACGCATTGCCACCCCCACCCCCAACCGACCAAAATTTTTTTTCATATGGTCCCAATCGGGGAACATACTCTACAAAGAAAAAATCATCGAAATCGGACAACGCGCTATGAAGTTAGACTACCCCTCCCTCCCCACACCAACTTAGGATCACAATTTTTAGTTAGCAATGGGGGATCATACCCTATACAACAACAAAAAATTATCCAAATCGGTCCACGCATTGCGAGGTTAGGATTCACTCCTACACCCATCCCCTCCTCAACGCAATTTTTTTTTGACATGGTACTAATCGGGGAACATTCTTTACCCAACAAAGAAAAATTCATCCAAATCGGTCCACGTGTTACGAAGTTAGACTAGCCACCCCACCCTGTGACCAAATTATTTTCAGTATTAGCAATGGGTGATTATACTCTATGCAACAAAAAAATAATTATCTAAATCTGTCTGCGTATTACAAAGTTAAGTTTGACCTTCACCTCCCACCAAGATATTCTATCCAATGAAAAAAGAATCATCAAAATCGGCCCACGTGTTACGGAATTACATACGCCCGGTCATATAAAAACAAATACATGACGAATTTATATTATTAATAACGATGCTTCAGCTCTGAAGGAGAAAATTCGAGCGACGAAGAAATTGGACCAGCACCCTAAAAACTATGCCGGTGGAACAAACAGGGTGTTTCGGATCTGACGTGCAAAAATGAGTGCGGTGAAAAGATAAACTATACAAAAAAGGGTGATTCATAAATTTCAGTTTTTCATGGTATGTACATATTTTTTTATTTTTATCTTTTGATCTACCCAACATAGCGACATCAAACAAACCCTTAAAAACAGCTATCCTAATGATCTTTCCAAAAATGTCAACACTACTGATCTAACTCCTACCATTCCACTAACAGTCATTTCCAAAAGTGAAAAAAAATGGATTGCGATTACCTAAAATTCAGCACTTTCCCAAATTTTCTCCGAAATTCATGCAATAAGTACATCTTTTTTATTTTTATTAGATTGCCCATCTTATTACCTTTCCAAAAAGTTGCAACATGTCGACGTAGAGAAAATATCTAGAAATTTATACGTAGAAATTCTATCGGAGAATATTATAAAAGTCAACAAATTAAAAAAATTAAATTAAAATTCTTTTTATTGAATTTAAAAATAGTTACAATTCATCTTGATAAGTAACAAAAGCCGTTCGAAATGTTCACCGCCACTTTGGATGCATGCCAACAATCTCCTTCTAAGTCCGTGTTTAAGGCGTATAGCAGCCAGCCTCTCCCGTATTTTCGTCGCTGCATTCCCAATTCGGATAACTAAATCCTATTGTTAACTGGACTAGAATAAACTTCATCCTTCATTGTTCCCCATAAGAAAAAGTCCAACGGGGTAAGGCCTGGAGATCTAGCAGGCCAAGGAATCGGTGCACCTCGTCCAATCCAGTGGTTGAGAAATTTTTGAATTAGCATTACCTTCACGATGTTAGCCATATGCGCTGGTACTCCATCGTGTTGGTGAAATATTCCCCTAAGATTATCCATAGGGTTCTCCTCTATTAGATCTGGCAGTGTATTCTCCAAAAAGTCTGCATAAATTTCACTATTAAGCACTTGCGGCAAAATGAATGGTCCTACCAAATGGTTGCCGATGATATCAGCCCAAACATTGACACTGAAACTCTGCTGGAATGAGGTCACCTTTTCCCTGTGTGAGTTGAGTTAGTGCTCGACTAGGTATGGAGGTTATGGAAGTTCGTGATATCATTCCTGGTGAATTGACATTCATCTGTCCATATAATTCGGTCCAGAACGCTCTGTCGGTAATGTCGCGTTCCAGAAGCTACGTGCTAAATTTCAGTTTTCTCTCAGAATCTCCTTCCAGTAGTCCCTGGGCTGGGTGATGATGATATGGACGTAATCGCCCTCGATGAATAACCCTCCAAACCTTAGATGACGACACTCCTAATCGCCTCGCGACTCGTTTCGTGCTTGTCTCAGGGTCCTGACTCACGATGGTGATTATTTGCTGCTCGACGTCGGCAGCAGTTTCGGGTGCTTTCTCCATGTCGTGTGAAGTTACAATTCCTGTTTCTCTTAACCTTTGGAAAGCCCATGTAAATACCCCTCTTTGGGGTGCTCGCCGGTTAGGAAATCTCCTTTGATAGTCCAGTACAGCCGCAATATCTTTTTCTTCTACTACACCATAAATATAAATAACATCCGCGTATTTCTGAAATGTAAATTCTACCATTTTTTAATCTTTTTTGCTTAACCCATACCCATATTTATTGATTTGTTTTTAAACTATGATAGGTATTCTTGCTGACTGACCCTTTTTTACAGCAAAAACTTAAATCAGGTACGAGTACCACAACGCCAGGACACAAGAATTTCCTACCTAAAGTGCAATAGAATAATTAGGCAGTCAGGGATTTCTGAGAATGTGGTTTTTCTAATACTGTGTCTACCTTACCATGTTGCACCTTTTTGGAGAGGTAATGAGATGGGCAACCTAATAAAAATAAAAGAAAGGTATACTAATTACATGAATTTTGGAGAAAATTGGGAAAATGCTGAATTTTAGGTAATCGCAAATCATTTTTTCACTTTTGGAAGTAACTGTACGTGCAATGGTAGGAGTAAGATCAGTAGTGTTGACGTTTTTGGAAAGGTCATTCGAATAGTTGTTTTCTAGCTTTTGTTTTATGTGGCTGTGTTGGGTAGATCAAGAGATAAAAATAAAAGAGTAATGTGCATACCATGAAAAACTGAACTTTATGAATCACCCTGTAACTCCCAAACGGTTGAGATGCCCCCCCCCCACCCCTTCCATACAATTTTTTGCTTGTCTAGTTGAGATTTATCACCCCATTCATTTTGGCACGTCAGATCTGAAACACCCTGTATAATGAAATTTTTTTTATGTTTTATTGCCTTAATATGAAATAAAAAGCATATTAGTTTTGTGTTATATTATGAAAAATCTTATTATTTTCTTTGCGCTCTGGGTCCCGTATAACACGAAATTCGTATAACGTGGAACGGTTCTTCAATCTATCATCTGCTTACTTAAAGATTGATTTATTCATTGTTTTCGTCTAGTAGACTTAATTTGACTTTATTAAAAAATAATTAATTTTTGTAACAGGCAAAATTAACAATTCCTGATAAGCACAAATTCAGCAACCGCCGAATTTATTGCCCTTGATACTACTTTGCTTCTAAGATAGCCTAAAATTGGAGAGGGAACTGGTTTGACGCAAAAGCAAAAACCGCAGCGGGCAAATAACGATGATAAAATTATTATCAAGTTTCGAATAAAAATACTCTAAGCATTGCACTTAAGTTCTCTCTATCCGCCTGCAAAAGCACAAGGTTATCTATGCAGTGAAAAGTCCAAGTTCACTGCAAGTTTCAACGACCTCGCGACAACAAACACATCCGCCGCTGATATCATCCTAATGGCGGGCGCACGATACATAGACCGTCTACCAAAAATCAAACAGCCCATTTAGCGATAAAAGTCAGCTATAAAGACTTCAAGAGGAACTCCGGGCCACAAAAAGCTTGTCACTACAATTGCGTTGCGTATGCTTGCGAAATTTGCACACAAAACTGAATTGGGCTTTGCTCATGCAACTCAAGCCAAGCCACATTCTGGCCCGGCAATCAGCGAGTGGATTCAATAAAAAAAATGCGTTTATGACAAGAACGACCCACTAAGTCCTATCTATCAGAAAAAACTGATACTGCACAGAACCGAAACGAATAAATACAAAAATGCATTCGGCTCAATATTTTTACTCGATAAATTGAATATTTGACATTTGAATGTCCTGGGTTCGAGCCCGGCCAATCACCCCAGTCGGCTTCGGCTAAGCTAGAAGAGTCAGCTAATGGTGGCGCGGATCAGTGGTGCCGGGGATCAGTGCAGCAAACATTTCAGTTTTTCTGCAATTTTATTTTTTTTTTTCTTGCGCAAAGCACAAAAATCTTCGCCCACAAGCGCATTTTTTTATTCAAAACAAAATGCCACATTACAAAGTTGTACCGAAACGGCTTCATTCACTCACTCCGAAAGCCTTAAAGTTTGCGTGCGCTAGATGAGTCAAGTGAGTAAGACGCAAACATGGAACCGTAGATCGTACCGTTCGTACTAGTAAAGTGCGGTTACTGAATCCATATAATCTAAAAAGTAAATAAAGATGAAAAAAATAAATAAAACAAATTACATCAACAGCAATAAAAACACTTGAAAGCGTCCAAAATTGTTGGCTTATGATGCGAGCAAAATTTGAGATATCTGGAAGTCGCCGACCGAACAACACGAAAGAATGATCAAAGAACGACAGACAACATAAGAAAACAAAATTCAATTTGGCAGGAATGCATCCCGTTTTGGGTGATTTCCTATTTTAATTATTATCTAATAACATTTTCCCAAAATATATAATTATAACGTCGTTGGATCGCACTTTGGTGACCTGCACTTGAAAGATCACCTTGGATAGAGTGTTATTCTCAGCTCAAATAAGATGCAAACAACGAAAGGTAAAAATAAACTAAAACAGTTTCTTGATTTTATATTTTATTAATCAAAGCTCCTCGAGCGAATCAAAGCCGACTTCTACGCAGGGGTACCAAGTGCAAGCTGTGTGGTGGTGCTATCATTAGATGCATAGTTAAATCCCAAGTATGCGCAAACATCAGGGAGGCGAGAGAACAACCTTGATTTGACCGTAATTTTACTGCATCCGTCTGCGAAATAGGTAAACAGTTTGGTAGTCACAATAAGTGTCTATGACTGTTGGTACTAGGTAATTAACTTAGGACTAAGTGTAGATACAAAGCCAAAGTTGACTTCAACTTACTACTGATTAGAACTTAGACTTCGACTGAAAGTCCATAAATTACTGGAATTTTATATTAAATTGTTATTAATTGATAAGTTTTTCTAATTTGCAGTACATCCTTTCTAAAATAATAAAATAAAAATCAAACGTTACCCGTGTGCTTGTTGCTTAATCATACAATCACTAGTTGACGGATTGACTTAAGGGGGGTAGGGTTATAAAATACAAATTTTTAAATAAAGAAACAAAAAATATGGTAAATATTAATTTCTTTTTAAGTTAAGGGGTTATATACAAAGTTGAGGGTAAAAAGTGAGCTAAGTCGGTAATTTTTTTAAAGGGTTTTATGTAAATTTTATTAGAAAAAGCGAAAGATAATTTGTTGGTAGTACTATTGAAGAAAAAAAAAATTAGTTGAATTATAAAAAAATATTAAAAATTGTCGGAGTTATGGCACCTCCCCCGAAGCGCGTTTTTTTGCAGAGGCTTGCGGTGAACACTCTCCAAAGCGAACCGCTTAACTGAAATCAAAATAGTAAAAAAATTACTTAAGAAAAATGTATTGTGGTGTACTTGAACGGTACGGTTCCCAAAAAAAACCATGTTTACAAAAAAATCGATTTTTGAGGTGTTCAAAATTCTAAACAAAAATTTATTGCAAACAATCGAAAATTTTTAGATGAAAAAGGAACCGTTCAAGTACACCAGATTATAAATATGAACAATTAAAAAAAAAATTATGAAAATCGGTTGAAAAGTTTTTGAGATATCACGTTCACCGCAACAGTATTTTTCAAAAAACTCTATTCTGAGATAATCGCGTTTAAAGTTTTTGGACGCCGCTCGCCAAGTGCTTATGGATGGAACTAGCGCGCTGCGAACGGCTGTCATTTGAAATCTAGTGCTCCGATCTGGATGAAATTTCACACAGATATTTTCGAAAGCGTGTAGTTTCAGAATAATTTTCGATTTTTTGAGCCCCAACTTTGTATATAAAACCTTAAGAACATAATAGTACAACATTTCAAGAATCTTCTGGTAAATTTTTGGATAAAAATATTGTGAATTGAGCGACTGACAGGAAATCTTCGTATACACAAAAAAAAAGATACTTTGCGTTGATCATCATAACTCATTACTGGATCATATGTTGACAAAAAACCAAAAAAACAGATTTCGATAGTTTATGAGTTTCTCGAGGTAACAACGTCGACATTTTGTTTATTTTATTAATTTTTCAATTTTTAGAAGTAAAAAAAGACGAATTTCTTGAATTTATGAAAATTTATTGATAGAAATCGGCGAATTTGTTGTTGTAAAATTAATTATAATAATAAAAAATACAAAATCTCGACGTTGCTACCTCGTAATTCATGTATAAAAGAAGTGTGCAAAATTTGAGAAGGATAGGATGAGTAGATTTTTAGCTACAGTGATCACCGACATTGAAAAACTAAATCTGAGAAAAACGCGTTTAAAGTTTTAACACTGCTCTTTTGTATATGGGATGTATCGAATGGAGGGAGACCCGAGGCACTGCATCTCCGGCAGTTTTGCTCCAATCGACCTCAACTTTTAACTAGATACTCTTGAAGAGTTGTACTATCCAATAAAAAATATAAAAACAAATTTTAATACCCTTCCCCCCCTCCTTGAAAGTTTATGATAAGATAATGCTTTCAGAAAAGTTTCAAGACGAACATCTGTTTCAATTTCGAGAAATGAATAATCAAAGTTGACGAAATTGAGTTATGTAAGTGTTTCAGTTGAATAAAGCCATTGACATTATAAACCCAGACTAACCCAGACTGAGTCTGACTATTCTTCCTATCTATCTGCTTATACCTCTTTTTCTGAACTTGTGATACCCTCTACCATGAGTACCTCCAACGGATGGAAACTAGCCTCATATCCGACCCCAAGCGCTTTTATAACTTTATTAATTCCAAGAAGGAATCCAATGGTTACGCTTCCACCCTAAAGCTCGAGAATACCTCTTCATCTGATCCTAAGGTTATCGCTAACCTCTTTGCACACTTCTTCAGTAAATCTTTCAGTAACAATTCTCTACAACCCGACCTCAACTATTTTGCATTCATGAACAAATGCACTCAAACGTGGGCTTGATGATGACTTTCACCCAGGTCCAGATGGCATTCCGGCCATCGTTCTGAAAAAGTGTGCCATGCATCTAGTTCAACCCCTTACTTTGCTTTTTCGTCTCTCGGTCACTCAAGGGGTTTTCCCTCAATTATGGAAAAATTCGCATATTATTCCCATCTTCAAAAAAGGCTGCAAGAATGATGTGTCCAACTACAGACCCATTGCTCAATTATCATCCATACCTAAACTATTCGAAAAATTGGTCTATGATTCCATGTTCTTCCACTGTAAGTCTATCTTCTCACTCTCCCAGCATGGCTTCCTCAAAGGTAGATCTACAAACACCAACCTTACTGACTTCGTCTCTAAAATACTATGTGCCCTGGAAAACGATAAAGATGTTGATGTTATCGCCACCGATTTTAGTAAAGTCTTCTTAAAGATCTCCCATAACGTTATCTTGTTCAAATTTGATCGCCTAGGCTTTCCCCCCCGATTCATCTCCTGGATTCGATCCTACCTCAACAACCGTCAGTACAATATTCTTTTCAGCTCATCCATTTCTAACCCTATTGTCGCTCGTTCCGGCGTCCCTCAGGGCAGCCACCTCGGCCCATTGATTTTTCTCCTTACAATAAATGATGTTGAATGTGTCATCAAACACTCAGAGTTGTCCATTTATGCCGATGACATGAAAATAATCAAACATATCTCCTCCACAACCGACTCTCTTCTCCTGCAAAAAGGCCTCGATTCATTCACCACATGGTGCATGAAAAACTTTCTAGAGCTCAATGTCTCCAAATGCCAATCCATCTCTTATTTAGGGTTTAGGGTTTGTGAAGCGCTGGTCTAGAGAGTTCTCCAATCCTTGTGTTTCCATATCTCTCTACGTCTCCTTCGTTAGACCTCTCCTTGAATATGCCAGCCAGGTATGGTCACCTACACAAACAACTCACATTAATAGGATTGAATCTGTCCAGCGTAGGTTTATTGGCTTCGCTCTACGTGATTTTCCGTGGGTTGACAGATTCAACCTTCAACCTTGTGAAAACCGTCTGAAACTGATCGACTTACAAACTCTAAACAAACGTCGTGATGTTTCCGACATTCTCTTCATTTATCAATTATTAACTGGTGCCATAGACTGCCCTTCAATCCTGCAATCTTTACCCATCTATACCAATCCCCGTAACCTTAGGTCCACTCCCCTTTTCCGACTCGACCCACCCCCATCGCAACATTGGTTTTCTCGTAGTATCACCCAAGGATCATATTCTACCCAATAGAAAAAGAATTATCCAAATCGGTCCACGCGTTACAAAGTTAGACTACCCCTCGCCCCACCCACACCTTACACCCTAGCACCAAATTATTCTCCTATTAGAAATGGAGGATTATACTCTATACAACAGAAAAAGAACCATCGAAATCGGACAACGCGTTACAAAGTTAGGTTCCAAACCCACTCCCCACCCCCATCCCCCCAAAATTTTTTTTCACCTGGTATCAACCACGGAACATACTCTACCCAACAGAAAAAGAATTATCCAAATCGGTCCACACGTTAAAAATTTAGACTACCCCTCCCCCCTCCCCCCACCCTAGGCCAAATTTTTTTTCTCCTATTATCAATGGGGGATCATATTCTGTACAACAAAAACAGAACCATCCAAAGCGGACCACGCGTTCCAAAGTTAGGTTTCAAACCCCACCCCCCACCCCCACCCTACCAACAAATTTTTTGACATGGTACCAATCGGTGAACATACTCTACCCAACAAAAAAGAATCATCAAAATCGGTCGACTCGTTACGAAGTTGTGCCCTGTTAGACATAAAAAAAATAAAAAAAAAATAAAAAAAAATAAAAATACGCGTCGAACTAAGAACCTCTTTGTTTTTGGGAAGTCGGTTAAAAACACCTGGAACTTCAGCGGGTTAGATACTTCTTCAACAGCTGTGCCACGCTTATATCTACCTTGAGACGTTACTCTGATGTGGACGGTCGTGCGCCACGCAACGGAGGTACATAGTACTACCTTCCTTTAGGGCCTTCATGACCACCATCCAAGTGGGTTTCTGATGCATTACTTTCTACGTAACGTTATAATTTTTTTCCAATTTTTATAAATATTTTTTGGTATTTTTGACCGTAAGGAGTGATATTCGCCCCCTTGCAAGTGTAAATGGCAATGAAAACGAACCATAAATACATGGAAATTGCTATTTGATGATCGGCTTTAATTATTACTCATGAACACTATTTTTCTCGGATACTTTATAATTTATTGTCAATTTTCGTAGTTTTCGTTCGTTAGTTTTCGTTTTCGTAAACAGGGTAGTTTTACCCTGTCTAAGGGATAAATTTAAAAATTTTTGTACATCTTTTTATGTAAGAGCATTATTAACGAAACTGTAAATACTAAAATTGATTTTCCAAGAACAATTAAAATTAATACGACAGATCAGCAAAGGAACATAGTAATAAATACGTATTAATGCTTCTTTGAAATTAATCATTCCATTCTTTGGATGTAAGTTTTCAAATAACAGTACTTGATAATCAACACTTAACGACTATTTTATCTCATCATTAAATAGTTTCATTTGAGAACTTGCATCTAAAGAATGTATAAAATAATCGAAAAAATATTGTTGGAGTTAATAAAAGGTACAAACCTACTTTTATCATTGCAAATAGAAAATAGGTGCTAGATCTCACTCTATCATAAGGAACTGGTGAATCTCATATTAATATTCTTTCTCGAACCATAAGCATATTCGAATCGCTATTTCGGAGTGCTCTGAGATCTATCAAGTACTCCTCTCCCAAGGAAAACAAACCAGGATACCTTTGGAACTTTTGTGAGATCGAATGATGATATACTGATCACAATCTCCTCCTCATCATTTAGTTGGATACACGCCATTTCTGGTTCACCAATCGAGCTAATTGGATTGGTGAAGCAGAAATGGCGTGTATCCAACTAAATGATGAGGAGGAGATTAGCTCCTACCATGATAGCCCTGGAGAAGCGCTCTGAAAGCATAAAATCTTTGCCAGAGGCAGCACGACTTCAGGGCTAAGGACGTTTGAAATGGAGTAGGGCTTCTCAGGCAGATGCACGACACCGACACCGAAACTCGAAGGGAAACCATGGGATACCTGCTATAGGTTCACTTTTCTCGGTCAACACTAGGACCAAACTCAGTCCACCACATAGCCGGTGACGAAGGATCTTCGTTGAGTCGTAGGTCTTCATGATTGTCCGGCGTCCTTTTTGACTATGGAAGGTCTTTTTAAGTCCCTGGGGGCGATGGTATCTTCCCAAGCTTCCTCCAGAACTTCATGGATACTATCCTTGTTCCATTGGTAAATTTGTTTAAAACCATGGAGGAAAGTATCGGTAGCGCCAAAAATACGTGCGGTTTTTACACTACTGTTTTGAAAAGGCATAAAAAATATGGGATGCGAATTCTGTATAATTTTTTTTTTGCTATATACTTTGAAACAACTATTGTTCAGTTTATTCTGACCAGTCTTGGCGATTGGACGTATTGAAATTTCGGAGAAAAAACCCTTTTAAATGGTAACAAATAAAACTCGTATTTGGCATTTACTCAAATTTTTTTTATGCCGAATCTGCTTCCAGTGCCCGTAAATTTATGTGTGCTGTCTATGGAGATGACTGTGAAGACGAACGAACATACCGAAAGTGGTTTGCCAGATTTTGATCCGGCGATCTTTTGATGCTGGATGCACTAGCTCGTGGGAGGCCTAAAACACCGGATAATGACGTTGCACGAGATTTAGTGGTGGACGAATTCAGGTATCTGCATTGATGCATTAGCTGAGAGACTTAGATCAGCTCATTAAACTATGTATCGACATTTGTTGGCGATTGGGAAAATATGCAAATTGAATCGATGGGTGCCCCACAAACTAACACTGGAGAACCGCATGCAGCGTGTTAATGTTTACACATCCAATCTGGCACGACAAAAAACCCAACCTTTCCTGAAGCGTATTCTTACGGGGGATGAAAGGTGGATAATTTATAGCACCAATAAGCGCAAAAGGCAATGTGTAAACAAAGGACAACCACCACAAAGGCAGGCTCGAA
Organism: Leptarthrus brevirostris; assembly: GCA_964036015.1. Classification (NCBI taxonomy): domain Eukaryota; kingdom Metazoa; phylum Arthropoda; class Insecta; order Diptera; family Asilidae; genus Leptarthrus; species Leptarthrus brevirostris. Next base: position 96,317,853 of record OZ038374.1, read on the forward strand.
GTGAGTTGCGCCAAAAAAAAAAGTAATGTTGTGCGTATGGTGGGATTTCAAACTCAACAATAGGTGCAATGTCATCTTACACCACACCAACGAGAGACCCCATTCAGCGAGAAATACCATCCAAAAGATAATTGGATGGGAGTTATTACTGCATCTAACTTATTCCCCGGGTCTTGCTCTTTCGGATTATTATTTATTTCCCGTTTTACAGCTGTTTTTAGACTCAAAAAATGTTGCAAATTTGGATTACTTACAAAACTGCGTTTCTTCGTTTTTTGCTTCTATGCAAAATAATTTCTACGATAATGAAATTAAAAAACTGTCAACCAGATGGCGAACTGTAATAGTTTCATAGGGAGAATATATCCTCACACACAGCTCCACAAAAAAAATTGAAAAAAATTAATAATGAGGTCTGACTATGTTTTCGAGGTCGCTGAATCCGAATCCGAGGTCCGTTTAACCCCATCACATCAGGATTTTATGTATGTTATGTACTGTCGAACTTTCGGAAATGAGGAGCGTATTGTGACCTTTGCCGCTTTTATTTTGTGGTTATCGATTTAGTGGTTGAGGGATTGGAGGTTAAGGGCTAAGGGTTTTTTGGTTTTTTTTATGGTTTTTGGTCTAAGTTTTGAATTTATGGAAAATCCTGATGTTATAGGGTTAAACGGACCTTGGATTCGGATCCAGCGACCTCAAAAACATAGTTAGACCTCATTATTATTTTTAAATTTTTTTGTGGAGCTGTGTTATTGATTAAAATTATGTTGTTCTTTTATTCTTGAATTTATTAACTAATATGAAAAACGGCACGTATTTTTTGGCACTACCGATAGATATTACATTTATCCCTACACAAGGATATAGGCCCATAGAGTTGTCTAAATCATACATACCAATCTGTTTTACGTTCTTTCTATTTAAAACAATGTAGAGAGTGCCAGACCTCTACATCAGGTGCAAACTAGAACAATCATCTCCCCTTAAATAATCTTGATAGCAGCAAAGAAAGCCCTTCACCGTAAAGAAATAGCTTTATGTGCTTTTCTTGACATAGAAAGTGCTTTTAACAACACTAACTATGGATCTATGTCTAGAACTTTCACAAGGAGGGGCTGGATTCTACTCTAAAGGACATCTACCATGGGTAACACCTCTGCGTGCATTAGGGCAGCTAAGGTGTGCCCAAATGCGGTGTACTGTCGCTGCTGTTATGGTCTTTAATAATTCCTTTTAAACAAGCTTTGTAAGCTAAGTTATCGGACAGTCGGCTATGCGGATGCCCTTGAAAGTGTTATTACAGGAAAATTCGACTCGACCGCATTCTCTGGGAATCTCTGTCCAGTAGCCGTTGAACTGGGATATGATGATAAAGACGTAATCCTCCTCGATGAATAATCCTCGAAGCTTTAACTGCAAACACTCGTCTAGTGCTCGTTTTAGGGTCTTACCCGACGAGTGTGAGTATTTGCTGCTTGACATCAGCTTAATCTTTCGATGTTTCATCTCGCAATTCCATGTTCCGATTTCTCTTAAGCTTCGGAAATTCCGAGAAAATATCCCTCTTTGGGGTGCACCTCGAAAAGGGAATCCCCATTTATATTATAGTGCAGCCGCTTTTTCGTTTCAGTTGACTATACAATTTTTTATAATTTTACCTTAAGAACAACCGTAGGTACCGATTTGTTTTTCAACTATGACCGATATTTTTGCTGACTGACAATCCTTTATAGCAAAATTTCCATCAGGTATAAGTATCAGAGCCTTAGAATACTAGGATGTGAACAGTGGCTTACTCAAGCTAATACCAGCAATAAAACAAAATTATGCTAACAATTTTATAACCTTCTTGTAGCAATAATTAAAATTAATTACCTGTGTACTCTAAATAAACATTTTCGACCCTTTGTCTTAAATATTTTGTTTATTTAGAGAATTTTTACCTAAAGTGCAATCAAATAATTAGGTGATCAGGGATTTCTAAGGTTGCGGTTTTTCTAATCCTTTCGCTATAGAATTTCTGAGAAAATTTGGGAACATGTTGAATTTTTGGTAATGGGAAAATTTTTTTTTCACTTTTGGAATTACTGTACCTACAATAGTAGAAGTTAGATCAAGATTGTTGAGAATTTTGGAAAGTTTATGGGTTGGTAGTTTGATGACGCTGCATTGAGCAGATCGAAAATAAAAATAAAAAAATTATATGCATACCATGAAATTTGAAAATTTATGAATCACCCTGTAACTCCCAATCGGTTGAGATCCCCCCCCCCCTTGCCATACAGTGTTTTGATTATCTAGATGAAATCAATCACTCCACTTATTTTGGCGCACGAAGTTAAATTATGAAGGCGATGTCGGCATGTCAAAATTGAACAAAGAAATTTGGTAACAAAAATGCAATTAGGTAATACCTGCGGCGGTATATCAAATCTAGACTGCGCCGGATTAGAAATAGATTGACATGTTTAAAAAATGTTACCAAAGATTGCGGAGATTAACAAGATATTCATTCCAATATTATCAATAAGTGGCAAATGATAATATCGTCCATTGGCCGTAGGTCATTTGCAACCAAGCCCAACACAGCCAGCCTCCTGTCAAGAAGGGAAAGACGATAGACACCGGTGTTTCAAATCGGAAAAGACAATGAAAAGGTCGCGTTGTCATACATTAGAGAATATTTGATTGGAACCATAAGCAGATCAACAACAACATAATATAGAACGATATTTCGAAACTATATGACAGTAAAGGAGCAGTCGCTCAAACCAGTGTCCGTTGAAGGGCAAATGTTTTTGCTCTATTTACTTTTAGTGGAGTTGTGTTTAAAAGTTCTAATAAAGAGTTCCGGTATGTCCTCAACAAGTGAGTTACAGATATTTTTAGGATGCTTTAAATTACATATGTACATGACAATGCTTAAAAAGGATTTTAGAGAGCTGAAGTCAAAAAATGTCCCATGCATGAGCCGTGTCAGCTATGTAGAATAAAGTCAGTTGTAGTAAGACAGAGGTAGGTATAGGGTTCGGGAATTCTTATAAAACCATGTAAGTGTACCGCGACAAAATAAGTATGGGAAAAGCTGCTTGGCGAATAAAACGCTAACGTGGGCACTTGTTACTCTGGAAGACAGTTGGTGTTGCCTATTATTAAAAAACTGTGCAGATTTTTTTAACATATAAAAGATAAAACTCTAAGCCTAGATATCTGTACTTATAATTATTATACTACATAGGGATGATTAGAAGTTATTTTATCAGAAGAGACTTGAATTATGAACTTACCGAATTCGTCAAAAACCTCACTCTATTTCTGCGACATTTTGACCACTAAACTGCAGAAGTTTGAATTAAAACTAAAGAAGTCACCTAGGTCAGATGGGAACCCAGTCGATATTCATAATCATTCCATGTATATATTAGAGAAACCATTGAGTCACCACCGCCAACGGTGGCTAATTTAATCGCCTAAAAGAATGATTCAGTTCCTAAAAATGTGATGGAGAAGTACATCTAGCAAACCTATAAGCAAATGACAAATTCAGGAAAGCCCCTTTAATATTAAACTGGAACTACTACAACAATCTGAGTCATTTCATAGTGAGAAAGTAGATTTTCCGAACTCGAATAGACTTATTAAGCTTCAAGTTACTAGGTTCCACCGCTACTCTATATACAGCATAAATTGATGAATACTATCATAGTGAGACCATTTCACGCTTTAAGATTGAACTTCGTTTTCAAGGCCATTCGTGTTAAGCATTGTACAAAATAGTAAACTTAACACTTTTACTGTCGCTTTTTTGTCCGAAATGAAGCAAGATCTATCAAAGAAACGCATTTGCGGCTAGTCTGGAGCTTTCAAGTGACAATGACCTTTAAGTAACACACTGACCGCCAAATAAATATCGAGCAGAACACCTTTACTCTTCAAAAGCTTTCATAGCTCCGTGGTTACCGCGGTGCACCTAATCTACCACCTGTACAAATATCGCATTCATTTGAAAGCAGACATTTTCGGTTGTTTGGCTGAAATATGGTCTTGCCGCGGACTATTGACTTGCTCTGCCGCACTACAGAATGACGCCATATTCTAAGCCCAGGTCATTCCTCCGATTCGATCTTGGTAGAGCAACAAGGTATTGCCAGCAGAATGTGGTTTTTCTACTTGAGGCTTCACCGAGAATTTGATTTGAACCCGGGGAGTGAAGTAGCTAATTTGGACGGAAGTTTGGGTCTGCCGCAATTTCCATATCAAACTACCTCGCTTGGAGCAGGGAAAGAGTGCTATAGCGCAGATTTGTCGAATTTTTATTTTGACTTCCTAGCCATGGACGACAAAAAGTTCTATGACTATGCGCGTTGGTTTTAATTAGCACTGTGTCTGTATGTTAATTGGCGGATACCGCCAAATATGGTTCAGCGGACGCTATTTGACTTTCGTTGTTTTCTTTTATTTTTACTCATTTGAGAGGTAATAGGCTTACTCGTCTAGACTAAACCCATTGATTAAGAAATGGTTGGGTCGGGTGTCTGAATGCAGCTAAATTTGGCAATATCTACTGAGGCTATTTGGCTTGGTGCGACGACATTGACGGATGTTTTGACTGAGAGTTATTTTGTAGATTCCTTCTTCGCAAAGTTTAATTTAGCATAATTTGAGATAGAACGAAGATAGAATAACTGAGGCAACAGATGCTTTAAGAGGTTACGCTTTTGTGATGGCTCAATAAACGTTGGAAACTTCAGTAGTTATGTGTAAGAAACCCTTAATGCGATTAAATTTACTTTTAGTCCATTATTAATTAAGATCTTAATAAGTGTATGTTTAAAATTTTATCATTTTGGGTTGAATAGTATAGACAGTTCCTTCCATACAGCTGGTCTGATTTAAAAATACAAAATTAATCCATTAATTAAATCCTAATAGCTGTCCTATGATAGAGTCACTTTTCCATAAATTTTTTTTGAAAACCTATATTATTACTATAAATAAGTGGGGTATGAAGGAAGCAGTTTGCATAACTCTGCAGGCTGGTCCGTTGGGACTCAATTGCGATTCTAAATTTTTGAGAAGATACGACGAGTTATTTAAAAAAATTGTTGGCAGGTCAGCTTTATCTATGATACCTCCATCAACCGCTAAGCAATTTGACTTTGCTAAATTCAAAGACAGCTCATTTATCGATTACTATTCAGACAAATGTTGCAGACCATCATTAATTCTAGACATACAGTCTTACATTAGTCCAATTGGTCTACTGATGTGTATCTATACGCATACAGGTGTAAGAGGTGATATACAAGACATTTATCGATAAATAAGCTTAATAAAAGTGGCCCAAAAATTGACCCCTGTGGGATTTCGGAGTGGAGAATACATGGGTCCGAAAATAAGTCCTGAAAAAGTCTAGACATTTGAAAAATATATATTTTTGCACATTTGGATAGCTTACAGGTGTGAGAAAATGTAAGCAAAACGATGTTACTGGCTTACTAATAAGATTTGATCAAGATATAAACTGTACTGATTCACCCTATTAACTGCGGCAATCTTGATCAATCAATAACAGATCACTTAAGAACAAAACAATTCGCTTCCATAATTTCTGCATGACAGAGTACGACTTTTTCACCGATTTCGTTATATTCTGACTAGATTGTGACATATAATATATTACAGATGGCTAGGAGAAATCCTTTCTGGCAAAAAAAGGCAATTAAGAAGGCGTCTTCCGCTAACCACGGCTAATGGCACCTCAAGTATTGTCTTAAAAGTGTTTACACAGATATGAATGCATAAGGGATAACAAAGCCAACTTAATTGGGGTTCTATTATGTCTGGTTGCTCGTATGGGTGAGACATGAGAGGTATGTAAAAGGTGTTTAGAAAGAAATATTCTTGAGCCCCGGTTAAGATTACAGATGGGCGTGGATACCGTTTGGCATGATCGGGATGATCATGAATTATGAATTAATGAAAAGAACTAAATTGTTTTGCAAGCCAAACGTGATAAGAAAGTGCATGAGATAATTAAAACCACATATAAAAATGATAGCAATTTACTAGAAAGATAGAAATAATATGAATCTTTAAATTCGTTGATTTTGAAGTTTTCTCCAAAGCATATTTTCTAGTGAAAATGTGGTCGCAGTTCTCGTTATTTTTAAGGACGGCACCCTGGTCATTTTACAAATAATAAATGTAATAGCATCTATATTGGCAATACAACGCACACCTTCAAAGCAAGCAAATGAAGCCCAGAAGAAGGCTTGCTAAAAATTCCTTATTTGAGGAAGAGGAAAGTTGCCCTTATGGTCCAGGCTTTGCAGATTAATGGCAGGTTGAAAAATTTCAAATTTTTATTACAAAGTATTTGGATCAATTCGTTGAGCGGCACGACCATCATGCCATGGGTCCCGGGTTCGAGACTAGGTCTCCCCGTGAGCTTTTATTAAATGAAAATAATCCACTCCGTTTCTGGGCTGTTGTCTAACTCGCAGCAATGCAAGACAAGACAAGACATTCAAGTTTCCTTCCTTCCCTTACCCTAATACCCTTCCCGCAAAAACCATGTTAACGCATCAAAGGATTGTCCCCTACGCTTTGGCCACATGGTATCAACAAAAAAACCAGATTTTCCAAAAATCACTTTATTTGACCTCGTTACGAGAATGGTGAAAAACTACTCGGTTAATTTAATTATTTTTTTTATTCTATTTTTAAACATAAGTTAAAGACGGCAAAACAAATCTTCGCTATAATTTTTCTTTTTTCATTTTACTTCAAATGCTCATTCATGTCACTCTGTTTTTCGCATTTGTTTGACGGAGGATTCAGTTGCCATCAATCTAATTGATATAAGTTCTATTTCAGAGGAGTCTGACATTTGGGGATTGTTCAATCTTGTAATCTCTACAGTAAGGCGTCCGATGTCTACAGAAAGGCGCTGGCAGAAAGGGCAGAATAAATGGCCTACCGCGGTGACAGTAGCTAAGAAACTGACAGGTAAAACTCTTTCAAATGAATATCCTGTAAGATATAACAATGGATCCATACTTATTACGGAAGAGCACTACTGCGTAATTGGAGAGAATAGCTTGTTGAAGTCCTAAACAACACCCCTGGACCATCATGCGAGGTTAAAAAACCGCAAGCGGAGGCCAACATCAGAACTCCTACAAGATTGGAGGAGGCGGATGCACGTAAGTCGATGATGATAATTGCTTAAGGCAAATCCCATTATATGCGGCTAATATTCTTCTTTCCGTAATCCAGGAATGTTGGGAAACCCAGAAGTATTTCACTAAATGGGAAACAGGAGTAAATCTGAAGGTTCCTCAAAAAAGACGACCTGAGAAGTCGTAGCAGTTGGCGCGGTATCTTTCTTTTACCTGTAGTCTTCAAATTGACCCCAAAAATTGTATTAATGCGAATCAAGCAAACAATCGAGCATGCTCTGAATAATAGACAGACCGGCTTTCGTGAGCGTTCTTCCTACAGCAATCACATCAACACCTTTCGAGTTATCATTTATTTTATTATCAATTCTACTCAGGATTTTAATGTTACGTCCCGCATAAGGGAAATTTGTGGGAGCCTCAAGTGAGAAAATGATGCATACTAAACCTTTGCTTATTATTGACGAATTGACGTATTTTGCAGCGGCCTGGATGTAGTAATACTCTTGTTGAAATATGGCGCAATAACAACATCTCCAGACGTACATTACTGCGGATCTTCGAATCGAACGTAAAATCTGTTCAACATGGAAAGTGAGCTGCTAAATAACATCTAAGCACAGCTTCCTCTAGATACAAGCCCGGAAAACATGACAGTTCGGCCATTTTATCACCAGGCGTGTTGTCATTATTTCATTTATTTTTGTACCACAGAATAACCAATCCTTGCACACATATAAAATTGCATACTATCTTAACCAAAACTAAAAAGAAATGCTGATGTCATTGAAACATTTTAACCTCAATACTTCAACAAAATGAGCACAAGAGAGAGAGAGTCTTCCCATTAAAACGCATGAAAATTGTTAATGAGAAATTTTTTATCGTGACTACAATGTTCATAACATTTGTAGGTTCACGTCAAGTAAAGTAGTTGAGACTTTAAAAATACTGTGAGAAATACCACGAAAAAGTAGAATTCCCCAACCTTTTCCTATTCTTTAATTCTTTACTGCAGCAAGTTTTGATTTGTTTACACCACCAATGATCAGCTGTTCGTGTCAGCTTCCGGGCTTGTATATAGAGTAGGCTGTGATCTAAGCTACGTCCTTTGTTAACCGGTGTTTCCTGCTCATCCTTAACGTTCATTGGCCGGAGGTCATAACGAAGGCGAGGACCTACATACATAGCCTAGCATATCAACACGAGATAGACAGTGATCGAAGGTGAAAGTGGCTATGGATAAGGCACGCACTGAGAAAATATTCATATAACATCTACTATCAGATCAAAAAATCGTTGCAACAGTTGAAGACCCCCTTCTCTATAAAATAGACCAACTTTAAAACTGTGTTTGCTTACGATTGTTTGCAAGGTTTAATAGATTCGCCTTCTCTTTTATAGTGTTTTAATATTTATATTCCGTCTCGCTCCTTAAGAAAAACTGACTGACTGACCATCGTATTAATTATGGTTTTCATAAGCCTCTAACGTCAATGTCTCGTTGTTTTAATCATAATTTGAACTTTTTATATTTTACGGGTGTGTATTTAAGTATTTTAACATTTCAGTTAAATTTTTAAGCAATGCTATTTGTAAATTTTTGTAAATATTTTTACGTCTTTTAGTAGTATTAAGCCTTAACGAATGTGTTTGAATAAATAAAGGCGTTAGCGCAGAACCGGACCAGGTGAAAAATCGGTGTAGTAGACCGAGATAGAGAGAAATATTTTTGAACTTCTTAGTTTTTCCATAATAAACAGCTAACTAAATCTATATTTTATCACGGCATGAGGTTAAAATAAGAGGTTTACTTCGCAATAAAAGGATGTCCGGAATATGACTAACTTGATTCAGGACCACCTAACAGCTTTGAAAAGCCTCAAATTAACCAAACCTGAACATCAGCGAACAAACCGATAATTCTTTCTTTTCAAAATTTTAGATTGTTGATCGCAATGGAAGTGGTTAAACAAGCCAATGAATGAAGAACATGCAGTAAAATGTAAATGTGAGTTTCACTTTGGGGGTAATAATGACGTCCACTCACAGGTGCAACCAAGTAAAAAATTGTTCTTCTTACTAAACATCTTACAAAATTTTTTAAGAAAAGTCACAAATGAATAACTTCACTTGTGTGTGAAATCACTTGTTAAACTTTGCAAATGGAGGTGCACAGTGCATTGAACTAAATTCACTGGTAAAACGCGTCATTTGCTTTTTTGTACTTGTTATTTGTATGTAATTAAGATGACCTGGAAAAAGTGATCAGACAGCCCAAAACAAAGTTTTGTTTACTTGCACTCGTATTTTGTAAAAGGAGCATTATTCTATCTTTAAATTCAGTTGAGCAAATTAACGTCAGTGCACACATGAGTGCCTTTTAAAAGATTTTTATTTTAAGTACAACTGCAGATTTTGTGCAATTTTTAAAATTGCGCTACTGTAATCTCGCGGAAAAGTAGTCGGTTTATCGGCAAAACTTTAGGTTGTTTTGTATTGCGTTGCATGATATTCTGTGCGCTCATTGACGTAACGAGGTTATTGATCAGTCATTGCACAGAAAACAACGCAAACGAAGCGCGACAATAAAGGCCTATTGAATGCTCTTAGCCCAAAAACTGTGCCAAAAACGGCGCAGAGGTTAATTGCACACATTTCGTATGCTAAATTGCATTATGCAGTTGAGAATAGGAAATTTCGGTTTATTTAAATATTTTCAAAAAAAACTGTCGTATGCCCTCATTTCTGATGGTTTCCCTCCATACGTTGGGACAGGAACGTCAGCTTCAATTGCTTCATTTGTTATTCAATTTCAGCCCCGGAGCAAGCTTGTCAGTGTCCAACAAATATATAAGCCTGCCATCTGGAAACGCAAGAGTGTTGTGTGTTGTCATTCTGCAAGTTCGCATGCGCGATAAACTTAAGTAGATTTTTTCAACTCTACAGTTTACAACTCCACTCAAAAAAGCGGTTCTTTGCCCCGTTCTTCTTCTTCTTCTCGTTCTTGTGTTTGTTTTCTGCATTTTTCCTTCTGTTTCGCCCGCTTCTTCCGATCCGAAGCAATGCGCCCAACGCACGAAAGTTTGCTAAATATTTTTTCTCTCAAATTGCATTTAGACTAGCCAAGCCATAGCCAAATGGTACGGCTAAAAAAAGACGGAAAAAGACAGGAGAATTATTTTTGTGTATTTTTCGTAGAGGAAAACGAGGTCATCGACTCCCCAAACCGGCGATAAAAATACTGCGCCGGGAGAAAAATGCACAACAACAATTTTTATAGTCACCGACTAACACTTAGAAATCGCAAAGATGTGAATTCTGGGCAAATGCAAAGCACTTAAGTGGACACACCGCGCAAGAAAGAGCAAGGGCTGCAAAGACGTCTTCAAAGATGCAGAGGGTGAACAGAAGGGATTTATTAGATGCAGACCTGATGCCATTTGGGCATTCTAGAAAAACCGGACTGGACCTAAAGTTCACTGATTTTCGGTGAAATCATATTCTGCCAACAATCAGAGTTGTTGCTGCAAATTTTGGAGCATACACCTCATCTGGGGTGGTCAAAATCAGTAAGAAAAGAAGTGCTCCAGTCCATTGCACATCTGTTAGCAGAACAATTTTTTGTTTCTCCTTTTTTTGCAAAGGAAACGCTTGCTTTTGCACAAATTATAAATTTTTTTAATTAAATTTAATAATAAGATGGAATCTAAGTGTAATAAGTGCTACTTTCGAAAAGCTCTACATTATTTATAAACAGATAATTATAGAGAGAAGAGGATCTAATAATTAGACGTATTCACAGTAACATTAGTGATTTATTAAGTTTTTATATTTATACCGAAAATGATGTAGCGAAACCCTAATGCCCTTTTATAGTTTATAGGATAATTAAAAATTCAGTTCAAATTAAAAAAATAAAAGAAATTATATAACAAGTTATGTTACTTTTTTGCTTTAGAAAGCTATGGAAATCTCGATGAGAAACGGAAAAAATTGTATGGAAGGTGCCGGGGTTCGTCCACCCTTCCAGCTATAGGATTTTGACATTTTTTTACGATTAAAAAAACTAGTCTTACATTTTAACGTATATCTTCTAAAGTTGTAGGGCTAGAGACGATATTTATAACTCAGTTGACAAATAACACAATGGTGCTAAAGACTGTGTAGCAAAAATTCAAACTGCCTCCTAAATTATTGATCCTCTTTACTTTTTCTGCTAAAATTTGGTTAAATTTTTCCTTAAAATGACAGGTATTAGCTGGACGTTTGGTCATAAAACTTGAAAACCGTAAAGGAGTTTTTTTTCGCTTTAAGTTTCCTTTGAAAAAATTCATTAGCCACTTTTTTAAACCCAAAAATAAAAAAATATAGGCGCATTTTTCAAGATATTTCCCTTTGAAATGAAAAAAATTGATCCTTTTTCCGAAAATTTAAGTTTGAAAATCAATTTTCATGATCTTCGGATTTTTAGATGTATGAATTCCTGAAATCCGAAATATCCGTGAATTCGTAAAAATCGGATTTGCCGTGAATTCGATACAAATGCCGGATTAAGCGTTTATTCGTGGATTATTCACGCATTTGGCATACACCACATACACCAGTATACAGGGTGTTTCAGATCTGACGTGCCAAAATGAGTGGGGTTATAGAAGATCTCACCTAAACAAACAAATAAATTGTATGGCAGGGGCGGGGGGGGGGGGGGGGCAATCTCAACGTTTCGGAGTTGCAGGGTGATTTATAAATTTCAGTTTTTCATGGTATGCAAATTTTATTTTTATCTTTTGATCTACCCAACACAGCGACATCAAACAAACGCTAAAAAATCAGTTTGTTGTCATTGGGATGACCTTTCAACAATTTTCAACAATAGCTGTATTCTATTGGATCTGGCAAAGTACTCGCAAGAACTTCTGACTGCCGGGAACTACACATGCTTCTGGCTCAAAGTAGTTGATCAACAATTTCTGAAGTAGTTACGCAATTTGTTGCCGCTAGATGACTTTAATTTTTCTAACGCTGAGTAGATGGATTTACGTACATGTTAAATCTATTTGGGTGTACATGACGTTTGTTTGTTTTCATTTGAACAAATATAAAACGAGGAGAAATTTGTAAAATGGATATGAATACGGTGAGTTTTAAGTAATTTCTTATCAGACACAAGTTTAAGTAAATCATTTTTAGATTTTATTATTCAACAGTAGTAGTGAGAATATTGCTGTAGTGTTAATACTGCTTCCCAGAAGTTTTTCTTGACACTGGTTCTAAAATACTCATCCTTCCTTTCAAATATTTCCTGATAAGTTTTCTACTTATAAATTTCTACACCCTTTCTCTACCTGGGAATGTTATACCTTTTTGAAAAGGTAATAAGATGGGCCATCCAATTAAAATAAAAAAGGGGTGTAGTAATTACATGAATTTCGGAGAAAATTTGGGGAAATGTGGAATTTTAGGTAATCGATTCTCTGTCGATCTGCAGACGTCCTACAACAGATTTCCATCCAACACGAGATCCACTGCTTTCTAACCCTAAACAATTCTGGAGGACATAACGACAGTTACCCCTGTTCCCAAACGTTTGGTGATCGCGAGAGCAATGACCCCGCTGAGGTGGCCAATTTCTTGGCTGACTTCTTTCTTGCTTCGTTCTGTGATACTAATTTTACCGATTTTACCCACTTGACTAGGCTTACACGCCCTTTCCTTGAACCCAAATATTTAACCTTTGCTTATGTCACTGAATACCTGTCTAACGGACTTTCGTGTGGTCCTGATGGCGTCGCTTAATCGTTCCTTAAAAGGTGCCGCTTGTCGGTTGCACCTGTTCTCTGTTTTGTGTTCAAGCTATCTCTGCGCTGCAACCGTTTCCCTGGGCTCTGGAAGGATTCTGTTATAATTTTCCTTCACAAGACAGGTGACAAATCCGACATTTCCAATCATAGACCCATCGTCAAAATGTGCCGCATTACGAAGGTGTTCGAGTTCCTAATCAGTGACGTGCTCCGTTTTCACTGTAGACTGTTCACTGGCTTTTTCCAGTATGGCATCGTCAAAGATAAACCGACAACTACTAACCTTCTTGAATTCGTGCATAACTGCCTGCCTCCGATAGAGTCAGGCTTTCAGGTCGACTGCATCTTCAACGATTTTAGCAAGGCCTTCGACAGAATTGACCACGGGATCCTAATTCACAAGCTTCATTTACTTGGGTTTCCACCACTTCTCGTTGATTCTGGCCTGGTCGCACTCAGCGTCTCTTGTTCCGCGCTGTCCTATCCAACGAAGTCTCTGTTTCTTCTGGGGTGCCTCAGGGCAGTATTCTTGGCCCTCTCTTCTTTATCATTTTTATAAAAGACGTCTTGTTGCTCCTTACTAGCTCCAGAGTCTGGTGATATGCCGATGATGTCAAAGTTTTCTGCTTCGTCTCTTGCGACGATGACTGTGCTTTGTTGAACTCCTACATTAATATTTTCAGTGACTGGTGCTCCAGCAACCGTCTTCCCCTTAACAGTAACAAATGCACCGTAATTACTCTAACCTGCAGGAGGAATCCCATTCTCTCGGACTACTCTTTGGATGGATGTATGTTGTTGTCAGAGACCTGGGGTGGTTCTTAATTCTGGTGTATCCTTTGAAGACCACATTGACTTCGTGGTAGGTAGGGCTAATTACATGCTTGGCTTTGTGGTGCTAATTACATGCTTGGCTTTGTGAAAAGGTGGTCCAAGGAGCTTGACGATCCCTACATAACTGGGCTCCTCTTTTGCACATGCGTTAGACCCATTCTGGAATACGCGTGTCTGGCGTGGTATCCCCATTTCATCACCCACATTAACCGGATCGAGGCTGCTCAGCACAGATTCCTTACGTTCCATCAATTCCTCCAAATTGCTAAACGACGTGTGTATGTCCATCCCGGTCCGATCTTTGAGGAGCACCGACTTCTTAGATACAGATGTTAGACTACAATGTTACAGATTAAGATAATGAAAGCGTAGTTACCAAAAATCATCCAAATCAGTCGATACGAATCATGTTATCATGAGACCTGTAAAGACCTAAGTCATATTTTATAGATGGGAGACAATTGATGTAAACTTAAAAAAACATCGTATACTTAATGTTATCGTTCCTACACTTAATCCAATCAGGCTACGACTACGTATTTCACTTGAAACTTACATGGTTTGGTGGTGTAACATCGGAAGTAAGTTATCATGTTTTACCTGATATCTTATTTCGATATAATGCAAAATGGATAACGTGTCTCCGACACTTGCGTCAAATGGATTATTGCCCAAGACAGCATCAACGCCGCTCAATAACTTTATCAGCAAAGAAACACAAAGTGTTGCAGCCTCTAATAGAAGCCGGAAACAAGGTGTACTCTCAGTATTTGAGGGTAGGAATTCTGTCATTCGTATAAGAAAAACTTAAAATTTTTGTGAACCAGTGCTTTCGAAACATTTCGTGCACTCGGTAGTAGACAATCTTCAAAATGTTAACGTAATGGTAGAAGACGCTCGAAGGAATTAATGTACCAACAGACAAAATGTTTTCTCGGAAAGAACGTAATAATTAAACTGCAAAGTGAAGACCAGTGGCGGACTAGTAAATTACACCTGGCTCTTCAAGGTATCATTCCACCAGGAAAAAAACGTATCATATATATGTAGGTAGACAATATGATTGATAATTCATGATAACATATCATTAACCAAATCTTTAAAAAATGTGAAAAAATTTAAACTGAAGGTAAGTACACCATCGAATACAAAAATAAATTCATTCTTTAATGCATACTTCCCATATAGAAGCAAATAAGCCACCAGGGAGGTAGCAGAACAAGATGCACATTCAAGAACAGGCGAGCTTTCTTCTATCCATTGACATCTGTTCTTATGGAAGCCGTCTTATGACAAGACACACGAACCTTAAAAAAATGCCAAAGAATAATAAAAAACAACAATTCCTGACACCGTCTGAGAGCATTGCCACTGACCATATGTGCTGGACTGAACTTCTTGGCATAGCCGGGGGCTAGACGTCTTGTGACGGTGATGGAAGTGGTTACTTAATTGACAGCCGATGACCTGATGTTCACAGGTTTTCCTGTCGGGTGGTCACAAACAAGAGCAGCTATTTTGCGGGCCCATCTAATGATAATATTCTTACCAAATTCACAATATATTCGGAAATATACTCTTCTTTTGCACAAAAGGTAGTCCTCGAGGGTATCATTTGCACTTTATAAGATGCCACTTGTGTTCCTCTCTGAAACTCTAAGCCCAGCAGTGGTTCACTACGATTCTTTCGTTTTTGCTGCTACTTAGGGAGTTTCTATGGCACCTTAAATTTTTTTTGTTGCAATGCGGATAGCAATTTACAACTTTATCTTGGCCTTTTTCCTGCGGAGATATTTGATATGAAAATTATAGGGTGAGTTAGACGAGAATTAAATTCACAGGAACGTATGGCTACCACGGTTGAGGGACTTTTTGATTTCCTTAAAGATTGAGCCTGAGAAAAGTTTAGTGCATTTCAGTTCTATTAAAATTATGAATTTTTGGCGGCGTATTTATAGTATCTTTTAAAGATTGAGAGCCGGCGGTAAAAATTATGAACTATTATGAGTCCATTATAATCCAATTTTCTCAAAAAATATGAACGAAAAAGTTAACTGAGGCTTAAGTTAACTGAAATTTTTTATCTTTGTAGATCCAATCATCATTAAACTGCATTAGGTTAAAATTTATTGAAGAAATTCGTTTTATACTGTGGATAGGGTTTCCAAATTGCTTCATAAAGGGTGTTTTAACAAAAAGTTTCACTTGCGAGGAAGGCAAGAGACGCTTCAACTTCTAGGACGTATCAAAAGAGATACAACCACGCCACGTTTTTTATCTTTGTTTTATATACCAGATAAGTTATGAAAGGTAATGCACTCGCGATAATTTTCATTCAATATATAATGGAGAATATTCAAAATAAAAAAAAATCCAATTTTTTTGGTAATACGGGTGGGGGACAGCAATTTCTAAGCCTTTTTGGAGGAAAATGTTTAAAGAATTGCATAAAAAATATGTAAATATATCATATCAAATCAAAAGGGACAATCAAGGGTGAAATCACAATAACAAAGGCCTCTTTTGTATCTGATAGACACATATTCATTGTTCAATTCGCGCTTCAATAATTTTCAAAATTGACACTTTACACAATTACTTTGAAACCCATTTTTTTCTCAATTTCCTAATTAATAACATAATAATAATAAATAATAATTTTATTGTGTAAGAATTTCTTTACAATTCTCCAAGATATCCTTATGTATACCTTACGTATGTGAAAACTATAACAATAAGGACTAAATAAAGCTCAATAAATCCTGACGTGACCAAGGTCATCTGACGTTACCTACTTATTGCGATATCTACACATAGAATTTGAGAAATATCATCGAAAAAAAATAAGAAAAAAAAGAAAAAGAAGAATGAGACAAAATAAGGACCAGTGTACATACAAGCTTCTTAAAAAAAGGGAGATGAAGATCTCTATAGGGATTACAAGTAAAATATTTAAATTCTTAGTGATTAAATTCATTAATAAGAAATGCTCTATATCTCCAGGTATCAAGGTATCATAGAGACCATAAGCATAAGGACCATAAGCATAGAGACCATCTAAATTCGCGCCATTTATAATTTGTATTACGTTAATTTTTGTTAAAACGGTTCTTCCTCCTCATTGATATTACACAAAGAGCATATTCTGCTGCCTTGAAGTCGCCAAAGACTTACATGTAGGAGGCCTCGTCATCTAAATATTGTACCTATCTTTTCGGTTGAGTATTCATCTCTAAAATAATTTGATGAACCCATATCATAATTGAACTCGTTATAAACCTCCTGACGTACAGTACGAACGGCCCTATCAGAAGATATTCCAAAATCCCATAAATTTTTTTTTAATGTTTTCTGGAAAAGTCATCAAATCTCTCTGCGTACCTATATCAAGTTTTATGTTTATAAGAAAGATCATTCTATTCTGCATATTATTATATGTTGTTCTCTATAACTTACTTCTCGATGCAGGTCCATAATTGGATCACCAATGAGAAGTGCTAAATTTTTATGACAAATAGTTTCAAAGAAAATCACCTGACGGACGGCCACCGAAGTGATTCCATAACCGTTTCGTTTTTTCAATTATGATATGGAACACTAAAAAGAATTTTTTCTAATAAAGTCATGTCATGAACATACGATGTGTCCATTGACAGTCTGAGCGATGTCCTGCTGCCCTCCGATGAGGCTGTGGTTTTTGGCCACTTTAACTGTCCCAGTATTGGTTGGATTCAATTTTCTGAGTTTGACGAACTGTTGCCTTTATATTCGTGTGCTCCCCAGCATGTTCTAACCTTTCTCGATTGTTGCGCCTCAGTGGGTCTTTCACAGTTCAGTTATGCCGTGAACGACTTGGGAAGGTGCTTGTTTTCTCGGCGGATCTAGGTGGCTGGTTGGTGAGAAGGTGTCTTTGATCCCGGAATCCAGACACCATCCTTTTCTCCAGGTTATCCGGTGTTTTGAGGCCTCTGACAGTTTTTATTCCTCCATTGGGGCCTGTTCCTTTAATTTCAAAGCGGCTGATTTCTCTACTCATAACCATTGATTTTTGGGCAATGATTGACCGAACGTATTTGCCGAGCCCGCCATTGACCGGACCGTTTGCCCTCTCCATGACGTTCTATACACCTGTTTTACTCAATATGTTCCGGTTTCTAATTCTTGCTCTCTTCGCTTACCTCAGCCCTGGATGAACGGCTCCCTCTGACGACGCATAATATCAGGCATACTACGACCTCTAACTTCGTTTCTCTCTCGATCTGCAGATGTCCTACAACAGATTTCTATCCATACGAGATCCACTCTGCTTTCCAACCCTAGACAATTCTGGAGGTTTATAAATTCTAAATGACACAGCACGGTTACTCCCTTCTCTCTTAGGTTTGGTGATCGCGAGAGCAGCGACCCTGCTGATGTGACCAATTTCTTAGCCGAATTCTTTCTTGTTTCTCTCTGTTATTCTGACTATACATCGATTTGTTCCACCTGACTAGGCTTCTGCGTAATTCCCTTCAACCCAAAAACTTAGTTTTTGACAACGTCAGTTTAGCTAAATACTTTTCCAACTTGTCTGATGAATTTTCGTGTGGTCTTGATAGCATTCCTTCATCGTTCCTGTTTTCTGTTCAACCTATCTCTGTGCTGCGGCCGTTTCCCTGGGCTCTGAAAGGATTGCTATTATTCCCCTTCACAAGATGGGTGACAAATCTGACATATCTGACCCATTGCCAACCTGTGCGCGAAGGTGTTTAAGACACTAATCAGTGACGCGCTCCGTTTTCATTGCCGACCTTTCATTGGCTCTTTCCATCATCGCTTTATTAAGGGTAAATCCACTACTACCAACGTATTCGAGTTCGTGCATCACTGCTTGCCTCCGATTGATTCTGGCTTCCAGGTCGGCTGCATGTTCATTGACTTTAGTAAGACCTTCGACAGAATTGACCATATTCCTCATTTACAAGCTTCATAAGCTTCTGGGTTTATGCCGCTTCTTGTTGATTGGCTGTCCTCCTACCTATCCGGTTTCACTCAGCGTGTATTTTTCCACGGTACCCTATCCAATGAAATCGCTGTTTCTTCCGGCGTGCCTCAGGGCAGTATTCTTCGCCCTCTTATCTTTATAATTTTTATTAATGCTGTTTTGTTGCTCCTCACTAGCTCAAAAATCCTGAGATTTCCGCGTCATCTTTCGCGATGACGACTGTGCCTTGTTAAAATCCGACATTCATATTTTCTATGACTGGTGCTCCAGTAAGCGTCTCCCTATTAATACTAACAAATGCTCCGTAATGACTTTTACCCGCAGAAGGAGACCCATTCTCTCTGACTATAGAGTATTATCTCTAGTTTGAAGTATGTTGAGAAGAGTTTACCGAGTCAGGGATGTGACCAAAACTGCTCCTATCTCTTACCCTCGTAAAATAAAATAACCAAAACATAATGTAACGTTATTACCCTAACTTTCAGCTGTTGACTAAATCGCAAAAATTCAGCCTATTCCGACAGAGACTTGAACTAACGGAAAAATGTACGTTTTGCATTTTATATTACTAACGTCAAAAAATATTAAGAATAAACGGACTTACGAGCTCTGAAATGTTGAAATTTCATAACCATTCTGTAACTTCTAAGTCCTGTCAAATATTTTTTTATTTATCTCGATGAATACTATCTGTCTATCAAAAACACACTTAATAATTTCAATATTATGATTTACTTTATGTTTTCTACATTGAATAACTTTAAACTGCTGCTGCTTTTAGAGAAGCGAAAATCTGTGTCCGGCGCGTCACTGACCAAACAAAATTCATAAACAAGTTAAAAAAAAAACAAATAGAATACTGTTCCCGGGGGAACTGAAAAGAAGTCGAGGACCTAAGTAGTAGCTGTGTGAACGGATGCAAGAACTCTTTGTCTTAGAGGTCAGTGAATGTACTTTTCTGTCTTTTCATGCAACTGCCCACGGGACTGTAATGTTGCAAATTTGGCAGTAGTAGTAAGAAACCACGTCCGACACACCTCAGCCCGATCTCAAAACATTCACGGACTAGAGAGAGCTGGATAAAATCGCAATCGATTACGACCACATTAGACAGTTCCCAAAATTTTTGTGCTGCAATGCACTCCCAGAATTTCGATCGGCTTACAGATACATTGTGGCACTGCAGACTAGTTCGACATCATGGCGAAATTTGTTTTGCAGCAAACACAAGAAAACTGGATTGGATCGCTTGGTTAATGGCAAGTGAAATTCGAGACGCTGTACTGATGGTAATCGTACCTATGTCAGAATGACGTTGCATGAAGGTTGGTAGAACTTCAGATCCTTAAGGTACGATCACACTCCAACCTCCTGGTTCTTTAATAGAATATGATTCGCATTTCTGCTATTAATTTTATCGCAGTCCATTAAAAGATCTGGGGTAATGCGCTCAAGCTTGGGTCATTTCACTAGCGAAAGCCTGTAAAATTTTGGCTAAGTTTGCTTCTTCTTTCAGCCCCTCAATCAATTTTATCCACATTTCGCGGTTCTTAACCCTTAATATAGTGTGCGTGACTTTGCAAGAACTTACAGATGCATTTTGGATCGAATGCACACGACGGCACATCCAAATGCGTCCTCCTTTGCGAGTATGCACCAAATTTTTGGTCTATGGATCGCAGTTTTATTTTCTCTCACGAGATTTTTTACGCCATAGGTATTCCGGCGTTTCTTTTACATCACCTCGCTTAGCTCTTGGTTGCTGCATGGTTTTTTCTTCTTCGCTTTATGCAAATATTTTTGAAGCGGACAACGACCCTGTCTTCACTTCAGCGCTTGCTCGTGCTGGGTTTTTTGTTTTCCGAATAGATCTATCTTAGCTAAACTTAAACAAACAGAAAATATAATTGAATTTTATTATATATTTTTACAAAATTTATTATTGTTCATTGCAAGGCAATTGAACGCTAATTTGAAAAGTTTTATTAATTCATTGTTTTCGCATTTCGGGTTTAAAAATAGAATGCTATCACTAAGTAAGTTGTTCAAAAAATTCTTCGATGTTAGGCTATTAATTATTTCAAATTACATTTGATTGTATTACTATAAAAATTACAACTATTTGCGCAAAGGATATATAACGAAGGTGGTACAACGTACCATAATCCGACAGTGTCGACGAAGAATAAACGGCTGGAAATTATTGAACCTGCAATTTTGAATACAGCGTCAGATTGCAGCAAAAGATAGAAAAGATATAAGGGAATAATTGCCATATCTGCGCGGTCCGTAACACTATCTTACCATATAATTAAAGGATGCATTCAGCTTGTAAGCTTATTGATAATCCAGCGTACTAAAAACTTCCTGAATATGTTGAAGGAATAAGAAAAGGTGAACAAAAAAGGTTTTAACAAGTTGGATGGCCATAGCATGTATAAAGTGTAATTTCATTACATTTTTACTCTTAATTAGCAAAAGTGGCTAAAGGCGCCCGATGTAAAGATTTTGGACACTGTGTTTTATCCTCTTCATGGATAGATGGGTTGGATTCTAGGGGCTTTGATCGGCGGACAAAAGTAAAAGCCTTTGTAATTTAAGAATGGAAGTACTCGTTTGTATAATATTATATTTTTTCTAACCATCATGCGGCTTTTTATATTAATTTCGTTTTCTAAACTAAGCGTTCATACAGATGTTCAGCTCTATTTTGAAGAGGGTACTTCAGCGCGACTGCCACATGTAAAATGTATCTTAAGTTGTATGAATCACATCCTAGAAATAAATTGGCAGAATAGAGGAAGTTACGAAGAATTGTAGAGCCGAAACGGGCAGGAAAGGATTAACGACGAAACTTGAAAAAGGAAATGGATACATAGAATAACACATCTTGCATAAACAACTACGACATAGCTAAGCAAAACCTTGATTGGAATCCACAAGGATCTTGTCAAGTTGACAGAGCCAAAGCAACGCGGAGGAAAGCAATAATAGTATAGCAATTGGAAAATCCACTAATTTTGAAGGCTGTGAGTCTAAACAAAGTCCGTAAAAGGTAAATGTTTCTACCGCGTGCCCAACGAGGTATTAAGGAGGATGGTAAGATAACATAAGTAATATAAAAATAATATCGAAGATTATCTTAGATTTTTACCTGTCTGTACTAATAATATAGCTTAATTGTTTAGTTGAATTTTGTTATGCTCATAGCCAATTCTAATGAAACAGCATCCTAAAATTACCGCCTAAAACGCAATTTTTCCCGGAACAACCAGCACGGTTCTCCACCGTAATTTTTCCAGTACTCTTCGCTGTTCTCTTCGTGTAAAAATTCCAGAACTTTTCTCTCCTGATATAAAGAACCTGATTAGACCCCTACTTGACAGGCTGAGAGTAAAAATGACCTATGTACAAGATCCGAGCAGAAGTGACTTAGAAAATGTTACAAGCAAAAACGAACCGTATGAGTTTCCGGGCAAAAACGAATCAGAGAAAAACTCCGGGCAAAAATGACTTAACTACTTAACCTCACTAACTTTGCATTTATTTTTATAGTTAAGTCGTTTTTGATGGCTATATCAAAGTAATCGGCTATTTTGTAAATACATAATTGTTCGGCTTTACCACTGAGTAGAGCTAAGGAGCTCATTAGGTTTGGCAGGCAGCGCTTAGAAAAAATCGGTAGAGCAGTTGGCCCCATCTTTGAGATTGTGTCTGAAGGAGGATGAGACGCCACTCCAAAAGTGCCCACTCATTGCCTGACGCAGAATATCGATCCATCTGTGTCATTGTTGGATCCCAATATGTTAGGGAGCACTTCGCCCCCCGAGCTGTTGTCCCTTTCCAAAAGGGTCCACCTTGATTTAAGAAGTTGAGACGCAATAGACCTCACTGGCCGCGGCGTTGCAGTACCTCCGTTTTACAAATAACATAACCCAAAATAATAAATGGTGCTGTTTGCATTTAAATGAAGATTTAATGCGAATTGCTAAATTTGACAAACATCTCCCAATTTATGTTTCTGGTACCGGCGTCAACTTTCTCCACTATATGTATATTGAAGAGAGATGTTGTTATCTAGAACTGGCTTCGCATTCTTTAGATCTTTCTGCTACATATGAGCGGCATTTACAATATTGTTTTTCACTGCACAAATTCTCGTTTTTAAGCCGGAGGAAACACTGTAGTTTTGCTGAACAATAAGCATAAACAAAACGGAATTATGATAATTAGCAACGCCGTTTTTGAGCTTAGGGGAGTTACCAAAACTGTCCATGGGCTTGTCAGCAACAGTACCTTATCATAAAAAAATTAGGCTTAATCAAAGTTATTAATCGGTGAACCAATCACTGACTTAAGTAACGAAATAAAAATATACGCAAAAGGGATAGGTATCGCTGTAGGCTCAGAAATCAATTGTATTTTTGTCGTCTATCACACTACGTTGATCTTGCACACACATCGGCAATATATACAAAAAGAGAGGCGATCCCTTTTACGACATACCAATTAAACATACGTTATCTAAATTTTTAAATCATCCATAAGCTGTCAATTGAGCCAATTTAGCAAAAATCGGGCCGTAGAAATATCATCGGTTAAATTCCTTTTCGTTAGAGCTCTCTACTAGAATTTATTACGGAATCAAAAGAAGACCCAAAATCAATGATGCTGTCGTGGGCGAAACTAATAGTGAAAAGGCGAAACTTGAACTTGATTGACGATTATTACAAAAACGAAATAATACAGTTGGTGAAAGAACTGAATCCTGAGGTATACGGGAGTTTATTTCAAAGAGATGAAGGTGGAGCGCGAATGCTTAAGGCAGACCGATCCTATGAAAAGGTTTTGAAATATCGAAAGCGACGACTTTCAACTAACCAAAATTATTGAGACGCTCACTAAGTTGACATACTTACTTCAAGTAAACTTTAGGTAAACTTCGAGTAACCAAAAGATCATGTAAACCAGCATTGACTTCAAGTTTACTTCACTCAAGTAAAGCACAAAATTTTGTTTGATTGACTTGAAATTTATCATGTAAACTCGACTTGAGTACTTGAGAAAATGCTAAGCTGATGATGGAGAATACGAAAGAAGAAAAAAAAGAAGATCGTAAATAAAAATTATGTTAGGCTTTGCGTATGCTTGTAAACGTACTGAATGATTCTAATGTAGTTCAAGAGCATTATGTAAGTCTCCGATTGAGTCGGCAGTTTGGCTGCGTGTACATCTCAAAGCAGTTCTCTAACTTTGATGATTATAAAATTTTTCTTATACAAATTTTACTAGAAGATTAATAGGATGCGTACGATATCAATTTGACCATGTTGAGTTACAACTAATAATATATTTAAAGTACATATTTACATTAAAAACTACCAAAAAAATTACATTTTTGGGAAACGGTTATATTCTGAACGTTAACATATGATTCATTGTAGTTCACAGCTCAGAGAAAATCCTAAGGACGAAGGTTATGTTTTACACGATAATTAAGAAAGTAACCTCTCTTTCACTTATTCCCGTAACCACGGGGCGAGAAAACAACTCAAAAGATTCGAGATAATGATTGCTAATTGCTTTACAGTTTAATGTTGATTTGGAACTACCGATATTAGCATTCCAAGAAAAATTACGGTTCCACTCAACACCTAATCTTGATTTGACCCAAAATAACCGGAAAAATTATCTGGTTGATATCTCGGGGCGGGGGGGGGGGGGGGGGGGGGGGTGGGGTGTGTTGAGGTAATCTTGTAGTGCCGTGTAGTAAAAATTTAGGTAGCTATCACTTGCAACACGATTACACCTGGGAACCGTAGTGCCGTGTAGTAAAAATTTAAGTAGCTATCACTTGCAACACGATTACACCTGGGAATCGTAATTTTTACCGGAATTTTCGTACAAAACTCAAGAACTTCGTGAACTTACCTACTGTTAATATGTAAAAATTAATAAAAAAAAGTATTTGACATTATGCATTTAAACCCAACTTCACTAAAATTAATAAATGATGTCCCTGATATTAGATAAGAATATACCGTTCTATCTGAAAACTGCTACATATATATATCAGTACAAGACCAAATCATTAGCAGACGACTATTAACTATTAAAAATTCCCTTCTTGGTTAAAAAAAGACGCCTTTAACGCCGATTCTGTCATTTGAATAGACGAAATCCCACAATGATGCAAACAAGCCTTAACATCGAAAAAACTGTGTGAATAGACCAAGGAGAACGTGCAAAAATACAAGTTTCAGAAGCTAAGGAATTCTCACGAGAGCAAGACTCAGGCAATAGCGTTTATTTTCGGAAAGTTAAAGAATATATTTTTTTCAAAAGACCGCTTTCGTGAAAAGTGATATTTGTAAAATATTTTGCTTCATATTGTTTTTTAAAAGTCAGTCAAAATTAAGCACTGGACAATCTTGAATTTTGCAGGATACGACGACTTCCTTGATTTTGTGGAAATAACAATGCTCCATATTCGAGTATCCCCGCCAATGCAATTTTTTCCTAAACTATTTTCGAAATTTATTGTTGTGGCCTTCATAAGCGTTCCTCTTTAAGTTTTATGAATAATTTAACCTTAGCTGTATTCTGTGTGTTCAGAAATATTCCGATTGTTTATGCTATACCAACTTGGTATGGTTTTGAATTTTGGAAGGCAAAATGATTTCTCAAATTTCTCTAATCATCGCCAGTGGCCATACAAAGCCGATGATGTATTTTATAAAAGTTCTCTTTAAGTTTTTACTCAAGTATATATATGCACAATGCAAATACAGTTTGGAACATCATCGCATCAATTTTACTTAACAGGAAGTATTTATGTGACACTGACACCACTTTTCATCAACTCTCATTTCATTTCTATGTTCACAAATGTGAAGAAACCACAGGCCATACGTCAAAAAGCTCGTTTCAAATCAACCTTGACAACTGGCAGCAATTCATTCCAGACTTCATCACTTTCACTTGTTGCAGCCCCATATATCGTCCCCATAACGCCACTAAATGCACTCACCGTTCCAACAGCGTGCACTTGCAGCTCAGTACGAGTCGTCGAGTTCTTCTATTTTCATTTTCCTCGCCGCTTATATGGAAGTTGTGCAATATTCATGTCGCCAATTTCCTTCGGTGCACACTTCTGGGTGCCCGCACACATGTACACACGTCCACCCACCCGGCAGGCAGCAGACAGACAGACATACCGAACAAAGCTCCCCGGCAATCAAAAGCAACAAAAAATCCCAAGAGGGTGAACAAAAACTTGTTCGCCATGAAAGCGTTTGGAGTCCTTTTTTTGCAAAGTGTGGCATGCGGGTGCAAAAATCCCGATGACAAGAGCTGTTAAGTGAAAGCAAAGCTTAAGCCACCCCATTTGAGGTGCCTGAAGTTAGCTAAGCTCAAGGACGGGGTCGTGATGCCGGCAACGACGAAGTGGCAGGAATCCCGGTCTCGGCACGAGGACGGGATGTGCTGCAATTCTGCAATCTCAACAGAAGGATTCGAACGCATGCATCCACGTACCAAAGCACCCGGAATCCCCGCAAATAATGTACGAACAAAGTACCCTTCGCCAACCAACAGAACGTTAGTGCCCGTAGTACGTGCCGGGGTGGCCGAGACTCAAAGCAAGAAAAAAGAAATCTCCACCGGGTGGGTGGTGCACCTTGCACAACTGTTGACACCCGGCAACGGCGTTTGACTGCACCGGGTTTGGTGATCCCTACTGCAGTTTCATCACCCGTCAGTGGCGATATCAGGCAAATGCGTTTGACTGAGCTGCAGCGAACCGATTTATCGTGCGATGCGTGCCTGCGGCTAACGAGGGTTTTCTCTGGAGGTGCCCGTACGGGTGCATGTGGGGCCCACCATTGCACCGTTGCACTTCTACCAAGTTGGGAAAATGTAGAATAAAAGCGAAAAAAGTCTTCGGCATGTGGGAAAATTGTCGGAAAAATAGAGGAAAGTGCATTTGCAGAGGATCTGATCGCTTTGGCGATGATGGTGATGTGTGAGAGTTTTTCGTTTTTCGCTGAGCCTTCTTTTTTCCTCTTTTAGGTACTTTTTGTGCTGCTTGCGGTTCACCAGAAGTGTCGGAAGTGCATTTTGACCAGGAATTCCTTTTTTGTATTTTCGTCTTTTTTGCGCTCCTATTGCGCCCCCCAACGTATGTTGGCTGGACGCCGTACCGCGAATCGTGGTAGTCTGTTTGCGTAGGACTCAAATCAGATTACAATGCAGATTGAGAGGCTTACGCTACGGCGAACGACTGGCGGAAACAAATTGCACGGAAAGTGGTGTCAGTGGGTTAGCTGCAGAATAATTGGGAAAAGCGCCGACTTGATTTATGAAATATTGCCGTGAATGGTCTTTCGGGAACTTGGTAATTTATGCATGATTTTGATTTGAATTTTTATTGAGTTAAGTGCTTTGAAGTGGAAAGCGATGCATAAGGATTATTAGTGCCGATATTTGTTTACCTGTGGGTTATTTTATTACCGAGATTTGATTCATATTTTTTGCTTATTGTTGAGATTTTTGCTTGCAGAACTGTTAGCAATTACATGCTTAAAATGGTAAATACAATATAGTGTATTGTTTGAAGAATAGGAGTGTTGTCAATATATTTTCATTACATGTTTCATTGTTACATATGAACATTTGTTGCAAATTTCACTTTAAAGATTACAAATGTTACTGTGCCATCTAATGACATATTAGCTTTCTTCTACGACGAGCTTCAGTCATTGCTTGCTGGCGGTCTCTGACTTAGACTGTTTGTAATCTTGACGGTCAGTATTATTAGCATCATGCCAATTACATAAGTCAAACTCAATTAAAAATTTGCATACTTTAAAACAACAATGTGTCGATCAGGGTGGTTTTCATTAATTTCATTGAGATGACGGCACGAGAGCGAGGCACCGGTGACGACTATGCAGTCAAGTATGTAAACGGCCTTATACCAATATTGGTTTCAACTGTAACTTGCTTGACGTTGAATCCTGCTTGATGAATATTTCGTTTAGATTATGCATAAGTTAACAACTGGTTTGAAATACATCCTACTACATGATAAAATTTGTACTCTGAAACATTTTGATAACAATTTCGTATTCAGTGCTTACGCTAATTGAGATATTAAGTGCATTAACACAAGTCACTTAAGTGACTGCCGTAAGTTGTCAAGAAATACCTTGTCGAGTTCCGGCACGTTGGAGATAAAAGTTAAAATATGAGTTAATTTACGTTCATACTTGTGGGTAGTGTAAATGACGAACTTATGATGTTATAGTCTCATATGTAGGTAAGGCTGTACGTTCTTTTACATAAATCCTAGTGAAAGATAACCCAAAGATTTTCTCAAGCATTAAGGTTGCTGGCGATTGTGTCCGGGTTCAGGATGACCACAATACTTTTAAGGGTTGAAATGTAAGCAGGGGTCTACAGCTTAATCTCGACAACTGGGTATGGCTTTCTCTGGACGTCGAAATTTGCTTCCCTTCTGTTATAATTTCTCAAATACCGTGGTTAGTCGCACGGAGTCTGTCACTGACCTGGGTCTTATGCTTGATAGAAAATTGAATTTCGGCTCTCACATAAGATTTACTGTTTTTAAGCTACAAGGAATTTATCTTCCTACGACTTTGAAGGGGCTTTAAACAATGTAAAGACTGTAGAAAAAACACAATGGCCTTGTTGGCGTACTATGCCAGGAAGAAAATTTTTTGCAAAAAAGTTAGATCCACACAAAATTGGGCAATTACAAGATTGCCACAGCCATATACAGAGGAACTCCTAAAGGAGCCGTGTTGTCACTATTGCTCTCGCTCTTAGTAGTTAATGGGATCCTAGTCTCACTCGAATGTGATGAGGAACATTCACAGGTAGGCAGTTAATTGTGGTTTATCGAGAAATCCTCATAAGAAAAATGCAGTCCTTTTCGCAAGGAAGAGATTAATTGAACCCTTTCAACCACCCAAATTTTGCGAAAATACTCTGACATTTACCAACTAGCCAGGTACTTAGGTGTCATACTTGACTCCAAACTAAACTTGGACAGAAACGTAGAGGAGAGCGTGAAAATGGCCTCCCTGGCGTTCTTTACCAGGAAGAAAATGTTTTGCAAAAAATGGGGCTTTAGTCCTCGAATTGTACACTGAATGTACATTTTCATTGTAAGACTAATTTTAACTAAAGGAATAGTGGTGGACTGTTCTAGAGAAGTAAAACAACCTTAAGAAGTTAACAAAAATTCAAAGAGCTACCTGCCTGGGCATCTCTGGAGCAATTAGCACAACACCAATTGCGGCATTGGAGACAATACACTACCTTACACTACTTGACGTCCACTGTAAAAGTATAGTTGTATGCATCGCCATAAGTCTTAAAGATTCTAAATGGCGGAAAATTTCTGACCATGACAGTAGCAGTATACTAAGAATTTATCTTGAAGGCTACTTGTAAGTGAACACCGACGATGCTACCGCGATGCTGAGCTTTGGGAAAATCTTCTCTGCTCAAATGGAGTAGGGGGGAGTATGTCATAATGGCGGATATAATGATCTTCACTGATGGATCTTAAGTAGAGCTAGGGTGTATCGGATTGCCTAAACATCCATTGTCATAACCGATTGCCGAACTCCTGCAGTGTGCACATATCCTGACAATATAAAGAGCAGTGAGGATATTGCTAGCACGTCCAAATCTACCTGAAGTAAACGACATAGGAATTTATATCGACAGTGGAGTGGAATTAAAGGCGCTGGGCTCAAACGTATTAAGATCACAGATTCACAGCTGGTAAGCAGATGTCACAATTGTTTTTAAAACTTAGGAGCAATACGCAGGATCCGTTGTCTGCTAGGTCCCTGGTCGCAGTTGGATTCGAGTGAAGCAGGCGGCTAAAACGCAATTACCAAAGAAGGTTCTAAACTGAATGCATCCTGTATAGACAGGTCTCTGGAATCGGTAAAAAAAGTTAACTTTTAGTCTTTTCAACTTACTAAGGAAGGATGGAGGAATCTAACAACATGCAGTATGATAAGGCAGTTGTGGCCTGATAGAAAAAGAAACGGCTTTTCTGCTAATGAGAAACCGCTCGGATTTCCGAAATACTGAGGCAAGAACTACTGGCCGCTATATTTTTGGCAGGCACACAGAATATTTACCGAAATCCACCACTATATAGTGGGTGAGAGATTTTTCTATATTGTTCTCTTGTCAGAGCTATTTTCGAGTACTATTCAACATATTTCCGAGAACTCCTCAGAGATAACTCCCTGCCTTTCCCGGATTACCTCAGGCTTCTCGACATGGGGTTGCTGATATTACAACTTTTGATATTTATATTCTCGCCGGAGTTCCTTTTAAACAACGACCTGAAGTGTGTGCCCCTACTATATGTTAATTTTTCTGGGACTGTTTACGGGAGATTCGCTTCTCTTAGTCGCTTGAGAAGATTTACTAACGACAGTTCTAATATTTTTCACCTCTCCGTTTCTAAAGTTTGTCATAAGAAACGCTTGATGCGCTTTGACGGTTAGCGTTCTTCTTCTCCTGTTTGTTCATCTGCATACTGGATTAGGAGCCCTATTCCAATAACTATTTTAGTTTTGGAATAGGTAAATTGATTCCCGGCTCCCATCCGCGAAGTAGCCTCTGCCTTAGAAGGATATAAACTCTTTATAAAAAAAATCCCCAGTTAAAAAAATTTGGAAAAATACGGACATATTTGTTACTATTCTCTTCCTAGTGAGAATCGCAGGTTCGAATCACTTCTGCCGATACCATTCTTCTGCTGACAAGAGTTGCACTCGAAGACCATTGTGGATCTATTATCCTGTATTCGTCTTTTACCTGTTTTATATGGTTCGAAATTCAACATATTTAAGTCCAATGCCTCCTTTATCATTGTTGCCAGCCACGTATTTTACTCGAAAGCTAATTTATTACATATAGTGCTTCGCTTTAAGTAAAGTTGATTTTAAAAATACGCTGCAGAAATATATTAATCTGAGATTAAAAAAAAATCACAATTCAGATTGTCTGAAAGTTAGATTTGACTCTGCCATTAATACTCAACACTTGGCGTCGCCGAGATTTTCCATTCTTTTACACCAGTTGGCACAAAACTCTTTAACATCAACTTTTCTTAATTTCAGGCCCTGCACGTTCTTTTTGATTTGAACAAGTTTTGTTTGATGGAACGAAGTTCAGTTATCTTTCCAACATTGTTTTAACTTCTATAAAGGCAACATCCCTTGACGCACCATTTTTAGGCTCGTTGAATTGGCTATAAGAAGTCATCTTTTAAATAGCATCATAAGCCTCTGTGAACTCCTGTCTCTGAGGTGTCAGACTATTCAAGGCGCTCTGGATTCAAACTCTTACGGAATTCAAATAAGACGTCGAGTCAGCTAGCCGTGCAACACAGGAGGAGATCAATGATGAAAATGGTCACATACGCCTTTAAATCAAAAATAATTTTCTATCAAAATCATTAACAATTTAAGGTATTTTCTGTATGTTTCTTTGACAAATTTTCTTTAATCCTTCACGGGACATAGGGAAAAGTAGTTGCTTTCAATGGACCCTGCCTTGTGAAAAAACTTTCATTTCCGTACAGGATTTAATAGTTGCTGTGTCCACTGTATAGCATAGCTTTTCGATGTTAAAATTTGGCCACCTAACTGGTTCCATGTGCGACTTGTAAGAGGTGATTCCCTTAATTCGTATTCATATGGAAGCTTAGTAATATTTACTTTGGTAGTATGTTTTAAATCTTCTGTCGCCACTTGTGGGGCATGAGGCCAAAGAGGGATTCGCCCGTTTCGATAACAGAAATTCGAAGTGGACTTATAATTTCAGGTAGATTTCGAACCAGTCAAAATTAATATAGGTCGCAGCCGGTGGGATTTTAACTTGCTTCTCTTATGTGGAAAGTCATCACGGTGGCCCTTACACCAGCGACGACTTGCTTTGCCAATACTTGTTACGCATCGCAGGTCGAAATATATATAGACTAGACTAGAAACACCCATTAGGAGTTTCGTTCTTGCCATTACTGGTACTTTCTTAGGACCCTTCTAATAAAATATAAAAAAATTGATAAAACAACCAAATGTTGAATTAACATCTCCGTTACAGATATAACCTGAGACGGAAAATAGCTCTTGATACATTCCGAAGCCTTAGATTATAGGGCAATCTTGTAAAGATTTTTCAAAAAGATGGTGAATTACTTCAATTAAGAAAGTAATGTGAAGGTTTTTATGTTGTTGTTATTATGTTATTGTTGATATTAGGTATAACAATAAGGTTTTTAGACATTTTAGATAAAACAAATATTAGAGAATGAAAAAACTAGTCTACAATACACATTCTCCATCAACTTAATGAAATTTTACTAAAAGTTAGAATATCCGATTAAAAATTAAAAAGTTTTCCTATTTGAGTACAGTCTCTCGAAAGCGGGCTTATCTATAATGTAGATGTTTAGTAAAATTTTTAATTCATTATAAAAAATATTTCCTACTATTATAATAGCGATTTCCTTTTCGTAAATTATACTTTAAAAAATCTTCAATATTATGTGACATGCTAAGAGTAAAAGTGAGTTAAAAAACTCTGCAAGCAAAAGCGGTCATATTATTTTCCAGCGCAAAATGGGATATCTCATCAATCACAGAGTAAAATGTAACAATTAGTATTAGTAGAGTGGAATAGAAAAAAAAATAGTTAAAGAGTGGTATAGAAAAAACCTGCGAACAAAACAAGTTTGGTATTTAATACATTTTTGCCCGCAACGAAACTTGTCTCGTCTTTACCCGCAGTGTAAGCTTAACTCGTTTTTACTCGCAACGAAAATTGGACGATTTCATTAATGCACGTGCAGCACCAACTTTGAATTTCAGTATTTTTCTTAAAGCGCGAAAGTGGCAAAGATTTTCACATTAAATAAGGAAACGCCGGCTAGAAACGTTATGTGTAGCGCTAAAAACAACACCAATTTCTCGAAAGCATCCATCAACGAAAGTCGAAAGTCAGGTCAGCTCAGCTGTTTCTATCTGGTCGCCGTTGCAGTCATTCTAACCTTTTTCCTTTCTCCATCTAGTCGCAGTTACACCTTTTATGTACGACTACTAATTTTAATAGTTCTTCAAAAAATCGGTGATGGTTTTCAAATGTCCGTTATTTTAGTGTGTCTAAAAGAAATATACCGAAGTTCGAAATTGGCGCCCACGTGATGCTGTCATCTGCTTAATGCAAGGTAAAAGTTATCTTTGACTATTCTTGATTTTTTGATGATTTTCCGGCAAATGATAAATATGTTAATTGTATCTGTAGATTTTCACATTTAATTATGATACTTTGTTAAAAAAATGTATTATTACATTTTGTATCATAATTTTTGTACTCAACTATTTTTATCCCGCTTTTGCTCGCAATATTTTCAAGCATCACTTTTACTATTAGCGGGTTAAATATTTAATATACAGATGGATTGAAATATAATTGTTTCAGTGGGACCTAGTCAAATTTGACCAATTACTTTTATTACATTTATTATTTAATTAGTAATTAGTGACTTATCAATAATATGCAGAGGAAAGCATTATACCAGGGAAGGGCGATTTCTTATTAGTAATCTTAAAAGTAAAAGATCTTTTTACATATTTCGAAAAGTATTTGTATAGAACTGACGAAGAACTGGTAACCTACAAGGGAAAACTATATTATAGAGGAAATATTTTACATGAACATAACTTAAGTTACACTTTTACTTTTCTATATCCAATTGATTCAAGTTATGTTCTCAGTAATGTAAATTCATCCAATCTAGACGTCTGGGAGTTTGATGAATCGGATTTTCAAGCTCAAAATAAAAATATGAAGGAGGTCCGACGCACCTGGTCGCATCTGGTAGATCTAGGTGAGAAACGGACAAAATTGTGTGAGTGGAGGGGGGGGGGGGCTCCAATCCACCAGAAACGTTATGAATATCAGGTAATACAATTGTGCTAAAGACTGTGTATTTTTTACTGCTAATCCTTTAAAAAAAATTGATTTTCAAACTTAAATGTTCGAAAAAAAATTTATTTTTTCATTTTAAAGGGAAAAATCTTGAAAAATTGTCCTGTTGTTTGTATTTTTGGGTTTAATATAGTGGCTAATTTGCTCTTTTTCGATGGAAACTTAAAGCGCTCAAAAATCTTAGACCATTCTCAAGTTACATAACCAAACGAACAGCTCATAAGAAAAAATTCTACCTGCCTACTAAATTGTTTTATGGTAATACCCTTAGTTTGGTTTAGTAGATCTGGTAGTTGAACATGTTTTGTAAACATTCGCACGGAAAGATTCTACTGATTTGTAATAGTTGACATGGAAATCCTATGATCTACATGTATGAAATAAGATGCAAACGCAGTGCCATTTTTAGTGATACGTAATAATTCAAAAATGAGAAGTCGTTTTGATAGTAGGAAGTCGTTTTGATAGTGGGAAGGCATTTTGATAGATTGAGAAGTCGTTTTGATAGTTAATAATGGTGCAATTTACTAATAAAGAATACGCGGACAGAATCTTTTGCTACCGATATCACCGGCGATTCCCAGAAAGAATTCAACCGTCGAAAGGTGTTTTTCAAAGAGCGTTTTAAAGCATATACCGTTTGCGCAGAATAAAATATAGGTTTCCACAACACAAAAACAAACCCCGTTTTACTACCCTTACCCTCAGTCACGATATATTTGCTTTCAAAGTCGTTATCAAAATGACCCCCCCCCCCCCCCCCTTCATTTCTAACCTATCAAAGCGAAATATCTCATAAAATTTCTGAATCTAGCCTTTAGTTAATCTCTCAATGAATTTTTTTAAAGTTCCCTTTTAGCTTGACTTAAATAGCCACAGTTGTGAGCGTTTTCAGTACCAGTTTTTCTTTTTAGGACCACGTTCACTTTGGGATACAATCAGCCCATATATGGCCTAAAAAGTATGGCAATCCCTATTCCTTTTTAGCCTTTTCTTACTGATCAAAGAATGCCTGGAATTCGACAAACCTTTCTGGCAGGTAGGGGCAACATACGGCATAAAGAATATTTTATTTATGTTGATTCTGTTTTAAGTAAATTTAATGTCAACAGATTTGAGAATTGGTACAAGTAATTTGTAACATATATTTTGTTGCATATTGTGGATGACGAGTCAGACAGCATTCGGTAGATCAATAGGCTTTGGTGATAGAATATGAACATACATTTTCAAATATATAAGTTTTAAATAGTGTATGAAGATACATTTTCAAATATATAAGTTTTAAATAGTGTAACCTCGTCATATTTTCAGCTAGTAAAGTTTAATATGAAGGTATCACATAACAAAACTTGAAATTTGGTGAGTAAAAGTCTAACCAGGTAGTACTCAATCAGATTTCAGGGCGGTTAAATGAAAGTTTACGTTTACAGTTTTTGATGTCAGATATTTAATTTAAGTCTAAAAAAAAATTAGTTTAAGTTCATCTAAATCTAAACTCTGGGCAATTTCTTGTCCTATTTATAATGTTCTGAAATAAAATTTATAAAGTAAATAAATAAATACTAATTAGTCGAGTCTTGTATCATCGTAGAACGCATGATAACTATAAATGAGTTTCCATTAGGAAAAATGTTGGGCAGTTTAATTATGTTTACGAATAATTTTATAAAAATGTTTACCTTTAGACTAACTTAATTACGCGTTATTTTAGC
The DNA here is from genome assembly GCA_964036015.1 of Leptarthrus brevirostris. Taxonomy (NCBI): domain Eukaryota; kingdom Metazoa; phylum Arthropoda; class Insecta; order Diptera; family Asilidae; genus Leptarthrus; species Leptarthrus brevirostris. The sequence goes on from OZ038374.1 coordinate 96,353,425, forward strand.
AAGAATTCGTCCCCCTCTACAATTTGCCACCCTTGGCAGAATAGGTGTTTAATTTAGTTTTAGGGGTAACGTTCCAGATCCCATTTTTTGAGTTTGATATAGGAATTGAACTTGACATCGCTTCAGAAGAAAACAAATTGGTAGAAGCCAATTTGACAAATGTTTTTGGTAGGAAGGATATCAGTACTACTTTTTTTTATACGACGTGGCGAAATCCTAGGGGCCAACCCTTTGATGCGTTAGCATTGTTTTGGTCGGAAGGGAATCCAACTCCGTCTCCTTGAAAAACTTTCGTAGTTGCCATATATACTAAACTTTGATTAAGATTTGGTGCTTTTCTTTCTATTTTATAAAATTCTCTATTTTTATTTAGTTTTTTATTTAAAACGTTACATCGTAGTTAGATTTCTTAAATGTGAGTTTTTGTAAATAAGGATGATGCAAAGATCTAAGTTTGTTATACTCTAAGACTGCACCTTCTCACGCTTTGACTTGGTTTAGGTCAAAGATTTAAGAAAGACGTTTAAACTTTGAAGTCTGCTGTAAATGAGAAAATTCAAAAGACAAGAAAAGCACTGTTCAAAGGACCTCCATGAGAAGGATGTGTAATTTCAGAAAAGACAATTCCATTTGTTGCAAAACACCATACAATTCAGCTCAGAATTGTTCTATCAAGTCTGGTTTTTGAGGTATTCTAACCTAAAGGTGCTAAAAACACTGTTTTTTTACATATTTAAGGTTATGTAGCACTGCGAATGTTTTCTTTATAAAAAAAACTGTGTATGGGATCTTATAGTACAAGCTAAATTAACTAAAACTTGTGTTTAAATTCATTAGACCCTCAATTCAACATGTTTTAAGCGACAATATTGACAGCGATGATGACATTCTAATTTATGAGTTACAGCGACTCTAGAATGCAGAACTATTTGCGCACCTCGTCGTGCAAAGCATTTTGTTATCGCGTTCCAGCAACATTTTTAGGATGTGATAATGAGCCATTAAGAAACATCAACAAACTTCCATCTCACAATACTCTAAGCATTTTCAAGGAATATTGGTCCTCGAAAGTATATTTCCAGGGATACAAAAGCTGAAAAAAATTTGGTAAGAGGTAATTTTTATTGGTGATCTAGTGTTACTGGACTACTATTTCTAAAGTGGATGGATAATAATTCAGCTACATTTCTATCAAATTTTCATTTGCACAGCAGGACCCGAGATGAATCTTCTCAGTTAATTTGTTGCCTACAGGTAATTCAAGATTACAAAAGATATATGGACATCGTGGATAAGTTTGATCAACTGAAAGTCGCAAATGGAGGCCCAGAACTTTGACACTGTCGTAAATTTTTAAATTTTAGCAGCATTTCCAGGTTATAATTTATTATTTTTACATATCGAGACTTCAGGCACAGTGCACTTCAGTCACTTTTGGCTGAAGCATCAATGTTGAACTGGCACGATGTTAATAATAGTATGCCTCCATGTATGGCATGGTAAATTCTCTTAGTAGCTAGGTACTTAAAAAACATACTTTTTGATAGACATTTTCCATTAAAAAGAAGGAAATTAAGAGATGCTAGGTGTTCTTGTTTTACAGCTTTAATGCAAAGCTTAATTGCACACCCCAATCGTGCTTACAGCAGGGGGAATCGTTTAAGGATACCGCAACTTTGGGAAGATATCTCCAGCTCAGCAATAACGTTACTTTGGAAATCAGGAAATCGAAAACTGTCTACTACAGCCGTAAGTTCGACGTCAGTCTTGATGCAAAAACTCTACCGAGTAACCTTCGCGATGTGGAGGTTGGTCGGGTCAAGAATCCCTGTTCTGAGGTTGATCCTAATTAACTCAATATTTTATTCGCAGACTTTCTATTTATTCGAACCCATTTATCGGCTTCTCCTCGGCTTCATCAAGTTATGGTTTCAGTTTGGAATTAAGCACTGGATTCAGGTATCAGCTGCTGAAGAATAGGTATTATCTGCAGTATTCTTCATTAAATGTAATGTCGTGGAACTTGTTTTAATTATCCCTAATTTTGTAAAACTAGTTCTACCTGCAAAATTTAGTACTAGTAGTTTTCCACTTTCTTGTCGAACAATCGCGGTGTTCCACCAGGAACAGTTTTTGGTCCTTGACGTTTCAATCTATACATTAATGACCTCCCGGTTGTTATCTGAAATTCCAATATTCCATTATCTGCTTTACTTGTAATTTAAAGAAGGAGAAATATATCCTGCAATCAACTATATGAATGAGGATCTTCGCGCGGTTCATGATTTATCCATATTAAATAAATTTAGTCTTCATTCCTCCAAATCGAATTCGCTAGTTATATACCGGCTTGAAATCGATATTTCAAGTTTTCCCAAGATCATGATTAAACATGCTGGGGTGGCATATAGTTACTTCTCTAGGCTTGACTCTTAATAGAACTTTAACATGGGATATGCATATAAATAAAATTGTTTCCAAAGTTTTGGAGTCCTTCGTATGTTATCACTATCGTCTTCATTTCATTATTTTCATATTTAATACACTCATTCATTTTACCATTGTTCTATCTCGAAACGAAAATTCGGATTCAGAAGATATGATCATGTATCTGCTCAAAGTTATCAATTCGCGTTCTACAATATCTTCACAATATTGTGCATTTCCTGTATATCTGTAAGATTTGACTTTTGCGGTATGAAGTAAGCCTTGTGCACTAATTATAATGACATTCAATTATTTGACAATTGAAAGTGAATTATTTGTCCAGGATTATTTGGATAATTTTTTTTTAAATTTTAAACTGGACTTAGTCAGGGATCTAACGAGCATACCATTTCCTCAACGTAACAAGGGGCCCAAATAGAAAAAAAGTACAAATAAAGAAAAATAGATCATGTATAAATCCATCTATATAAGCAGCATCACAGCGTTTACTAACAAAAACCACTCTACGGACTTGTAGGGTGTTTACCGTCAACACCGTACGTACAATGTGCTCTACTTCTAATGTACCATATTGTTTAAGTGATACGAAGTTGTGCCAAAGTAAAGAATAATGTTATCTAAATCATTACATTTCGTAGCTTAGGCAGTGGTACGATCAGTATGCCATGTCCTGATGTAGGACCTTGCACCCATTAATTATATCTTGTTTTAGGGATTAGCCGTTCCTCTTTGTCCCTAGGTCGCCGCCAGAAAAAAGTAAAATATAACATTCTGCAACTGATGATCGCGCTGTGTGTGTGTGTCCGGATATATGGTTTATCGCAGTGATAGATATGGATGGAGTAGCAGCAATCACATGAACTTCGAGGAAGATATCATGTTGTTCGCCCCTAGATTAAAGCGCCTTCCTAAAACGGCACACTTAGGCCAAAAAGCCCTGACTATTATTATAATTTTTGTAACCAAGTTGAGAGGTCCAACGTATATAACGAACCAACTCGTTTGACTGGGTGTTCATTGACCCTGCTTGACGTTTGTATTAACTCAAATAGATCCTAGGATCTCTTTGTTAATCATATATCACTTCTCGGGATTTCTAACCACAACTTGATTCTGATAACATATGACATTTTGCTAACACTAGGGTATATATCCCAAGCACTTATTCTTGTCGCAATAACAATGGAATTAATCACGAGGCCCTTTTTGAAGAGGCCCGGATGATCCCATGGGATTCGCAATTTCCTAAATTGTATTGATGATCAAGTGACTGACCGATGTGTTAAACTATTTGCATAACGGGCATGTTCCAGTCTCAGTTGTAACAAGAACTATCTTAAATATTCGGTGATATTTACATGAAATAGCGCTTGTTCGCCTGGGAAAAGATCGATCGTATAATTACTGGGAGGAGGAGTATCGCATGGTTCTCAATCCTGTATCACGTTAAATTTTCATGGCTAAAAAATGCTATTGATCTGTATTATGTATTGATCTACCTACTAAATAGTCATGGAAAAATATAAACTCCCAAATTCTAATAACAGCAATAAATGTCAAGCTGATCTTGACGGATTGAATTATATTTTTGTATCTTAGTTTACTCACTCCTTAGCTACAGATATTGATGTGGCGGAATCTTGTAAACATCAGTCTGGCCTAACTTTTTCTTTACACAGAGTTACATCGACTAAAATTAATTAAATTTAAATGGAGCTGAAGTCTTGGGCCATCGGTTTGAACTTGATTGATTCAAGATTTATTTCATTATTATTGTCATACATAACTTTTCCCTTAACCCATATTTGCAATACAAGTTTTATGACTTCTTGCTTTCAAATTCGGTTCAAGTATTCCAAGATCATCCTGGTCCTATCTAAAGTTGTTGCGAGGATCATGTCCAAACTAATCATGAGTTTCATATTGTCCAATTGTCTTCTTACGGACAATCAATGGGGTTTTAGGGCCGGGCACAGCTTCATAACGGCATTGTTAAAAGTAGCTAACGATGTTCGATACGGAATGGATTGTGACATGTTTACTTTCATTGTCATTCTCGACTTCTTTTAGGAATTTGATTGTGTAGATAATGGAATACTCTGTAGAAAACCCAGGGAAACGCTTAGTTTTAGTACTCAGGTTGTGCGATTTGTTTAACACTATCTGAATGACCGTTATCAGGCGGTATTTTCCTCTTTTAACCCTGTTGTAGTGGGGTTCCACAAGGCTCTATTCTAGGGCCGTTACTCTTTCTTGTGTTTATTATGATATATTTGAGTGTGTCAAGCACAGCAAATTACTGTTTTATGACGATGATTCCCAGTTGTATTTTTCCAGGTCTTTGACTCTATCTGAAGCTGGAATTCTCTGTTTGAATAATGATTTCCGTGTTTTTAAATCCGTAGAAGTCTAAATGCATAGTAATATATAAATTAACTTTTAATATTGAGAATTTGCTGCGTGTCAAGTTTAACAATTCAAACATTTCTTTCGTTAATATGGCCCGAAACTTAGGAGTAATCTTCAATAATACATTTACGTGGAGTTGACTGTATTATCAGAAAAGTATATGGTGGGATCCGTAAATTGTTACCATCTAGTTAGTTTGGTCACTTCTCGTTCCGGTGATCATATATGGGTGTGACAATTTCTGCATACTCTATTATTAATCATATCACAAACTTCAGGTTGCTTTTAATTTCATGATTAGGTATGTTTTTGTTCTTTGCAGACGTAACCACGTTTTGATTTACGTTTCGTCTATCTTCTGCAGCTTGTCATGTTATCTCGATTTTTGTTCCTTTAGCAAAAATAATTAAATTTCGTAATCCCACATATTTATATAATTGAATTCATATCACACGATCAACGAGGGCGAGAACTTTAATTTTACCTCGAACCCATCTATTAATAACTAGACGCCTATTCTTCGTTCCAACTACTAAGTTATGGAATAAGGTCCGTATTTATTTAAGGAATCACTTATGGAGGGTACGCTATGTCGTTTAAGGATTTGCTTTTCAAACATACAGTAAAAAATCAGTATGTTTTAGAAATTTAATGTTTCCATAATGTTGAAATGGTCTTTAGGCATAACTTATCTCCTAGGTCCAGATTGGAATTTGCCTGTTTCAGACGTGTGTAAGTGTACTTAATTTGCCCACGTTTGATAATTTATTGAACTTGTGTACCTTAAGCGATCAAGAATCTTACATGTACATCTAAATAAATGAATTTGAATTTTATTTATCATTGAATTTTATTGTCAAAAGTAAGGTCTTTATGAAACGGAAGTGATATTGATTTGGATGGTTACGGAATTATAACGAAATAATTTTATTGAAAAACGGAAAACTAGCGAAATGGAGCTATTGAAGGTCCAAATTGCAAAAATTACATGAAAAGTTAAAACATAAAAAGGCTATTAAATGTGAGCTAAATTTTATTAAATTAAATTAAATTAATTAAATTAAATTAAATTATATTAATTTGATCCACTTAGTTATTTTTAAGTTATTACCTCTGCGAGGTCGAAAAAACGCAGATTGACTTTGTCAATGTCCATACTTTCAAAAGGTACGGCGCCTCCTTATAAATGCAGCACCTTTGAAACTTAATTTTAGATTTCAAAATGCTTTTGCACAGTAATTCTTTTGAATATGCACTATCAGAGAAATGCAAAGAATACACATCGGAAACCAATAAAACATTATTAATAAATCGCATTTGGTACAAAGAATTGAAATAAACTTTGCTGATCAAATCGACAAAGTGCTCATAATGACGAATGTGGTTGTTGCAAATCTTAACTGTTTTCAAGTTTACAGTACGGTCAAAGGAGTATAACCCCCCCCCCCCTATCTTCCCATCTTCCCACCGACCTAAACCCCAACCCCTTTATCCAACCAACGCATTACGCGTTTTCCTATAACGCGAAGTAAAATTCGTATGTTATATGTTTAATAAAAAACAATTTGCAGTCCCTGGCGTATTATTAGATTGTTCTTTATAAAATCCTGTACTAATTTATAATTTTTATAAAATAGCAGTTTTTTTATTAAGAATATCTTTTATAAGAAATTATTTTGGTAGAAAAATAATAAAATAGTAGCAAATAATAATATGGTAATTGTAATAGTAGAAATAAATAAATGACTGCAGAAAAGAATAGAGGAAAATAATTGCAGACCAAACTGTAAGGACGGGTCTAATTATTTGATCCTACGGTTTTTTGTTTTGAATTTATATAACCTATTGTACTGTATTGACCTCTAATGTCTAGGAATGCATCCACCAATGGATCTTCAATTTAGTCTGCGCTGAAAATTTGCTTACGATTTGTTTATATCCTATATCAACAAGGTTATTGCTCTTCAATAATGACAGATACATATTATGATATCTTTCATTGGGTCACGATCACTGGAGATTGTGGTTACTAAGGTGGCTATAACTGAAGTGTGTTTATCATTGATTATCCACATATATATGGCTACTGCTGGTTTAAAAAATTATGTTTATGGATTATGTTGCGATTGTAAATTTTGTATGTATTATAGGTTTTCCAGAAGTTCCTATATTCAATAAAATTAACTATTGAAATTTAAAATAACATACTTTTATAAATAAAGAAGGTGGAAAAACATCGAACAGTGTCAATCACTGGTACGCTAATTTTATTTGACTGATGTGATCGATGTAATGGTGTTGTCTTGAGTGAATATTACAAGGTGCTCATATGACTCATTTTTAATTATGATAGTTCCCATCCCATAAATATTAATTTTATAACTTTATGTAATTTTTTTTCTGGAAGGTGTTAAATGGATATATTTGGTTGATTATGAAGGCTAAAAATATTGATTAGATAAAAATATAATTATTTTAACTCACCGTTTTACTTCTCAAAACCAGATGCGCAGGATTTTCTGACGATACAACAGTTTCTGGATGTTTTACTTAATTCACCGATTTCTTATATTTGGGCACCAAATAAATAGTCACCAAATTTCATGGACGATCGGAGGCGATCAATACGTCGCCTTATAGAAAAACAGCAACAAATGTTAGTTAAATTTTTATAAAACAAACTCTTGCTCAAAAATTCAAGTTTATACTACAAAAACGTTTAGAAAACAAAGCAAATCAATTGTGTCATACATTGAAGGAACCAACTTGAAACAAAACATTTGGAATAAAACACAAACATAAAAACAAAAAGCAACAATAAAATTGTCTGCAAAATATACAGAAAAATTGCACAAAAACTTTTGAAAGATGAACTTACGTTTTTCTTTTCAAATATGTTATTACGATTTTTAAGAACTGTATTCACCAAAATTTGATGTTTCTAATTTTTTCTTTTCAAAACACTTAAAACAAAACACTATGCAAACAATGGATAAACTTAGTTAAAACTTTTGCACTTTATTAAAACTGTCACACTTTCTATTGTTTATAATATTTCCACATAAAAGCATCCTCACAAATAGGTTTTTGAGTTTTTTCTTATTTCGGAAAAAACTTGTTTCCCCAAATTGAAAATTTTACTTCCGTTTGGAAGTTTCACTTCATATTTTTTGTTAAGATCGTTTTTACGAAATATTCACACTATTGGTAAAAGACAATAAATTTTTTTCTCAAAATGATTGCAATAGTTGAATATTGGAGAGAATGCACGACCATTCCAAAAGCTTACTTCTGTTCATCTAAAATCAACCACACTATCCAAAAAATTATTTTCGGCAAAAGTTCGTTTTGTACATATAATACACGTTGCCCGTCCTCTATCGACACACAAAAATCGGCCCAACATTTAAAAATCCAAAAAAGGAAAAAAACTGACAAGAAAATTGGAAAAATAACAAAAAAAAATGCGAAAAACGAGAAAAATAAACATAAATGCAAGTTGCTGAAGTACGAGACAACTACATGTGAGTATAGATAAAATAAAAAGGGTAAAGTAATAATAAAAAAAAAACGAGAAATGTTGCTAAATAATCTGTGTAAATATGGAAGTGCTGTGTAAATGTATGCACGCGGTTTCAAATAAGCTAAAATATAAAAAAGCCCGCGATAAAAGGATAAGAAGAAAAAAAGTATGAAAAGTAGGCAACATTATAGTAGGCATAATACAAATACTAACGGCGGGTAACTTTCCCCTCCTCCCCACTCCATCACACCCGAAATTTTAATACATTGACATTGAATGCACAATTTTTGCAAATATTCAATGGCTCATATAGAAATTCACTGAATCCCCACTCCCCGGGCTGTTCCTATTTGCAATTCTTTCTCGAAAAATTCAGCACTGAATGAATATCGCCGAAAAAAATATAAAAAAAGTTGATTTTTTCGGATAAACACGTTCAAATAAACGCAACACCAACACATTGGCATGCCTTTAAGCCATGATTATATGCAATTTGTGCACACGCACACCGAATTTCATGGGGCAAATAGTGAATGCCCCCTTCTTGTTAAGCGGAAAAGAGGAAAAATAAAAACAAGTAGAAAAATGAAAGAACAAAGCAAAAAAAAAGCAAATTTTGGGATGCACTTTTTATTGTGTTCCCGCCGCGCTGTTGTTATTGCGGCCGCTTGTAATTTTTAATGCAGGCGTGCGTATGCATTAGTGGCCCCAAAGCTCCAACAATCGCGGTGGAGCCGAAATTCGGCAGCTCATCACACGCTTCCAGCCATCAGGCAGAAGCAATCCAGCTCCAGCGTGTTCACTGTTCAGGTAGTTACGTTGTGTGAGTGTTTTTGGATGACGATGCGTTTACTTTTCCACTTAGGCCCCGTGTACACGTCCAAAAATGCATCCGAATTCCCATGCCGGAGCCGGAATGCCTGCCACCGTCTGCAGCAGTGTGTGTAAATGTGTTTTATCTCAAATCCTACTTATGTGCACTGATGATGATGATGATGGGTTTGGCCGAGTTTTTATCCTTTTTTTAGTTTGCTATTGAGGGAAGTGCGCCCTCTTTTGCTTTATTTTTCGTGTATTGCATTTTTATATTTATAAAGAGTATAAAGACGGGCTTTTTGTAGTGGTTGGTTTGGACACATTTGATATTCCATGGGGGATCGAGATAGATATGATGGAGAGCTTTGGAGCACTCCAGCAGGCAGCCGTACTCAGTGAGCCATTGAACGGACCTACTTAAGGGGGACTGGCGGATATTATCACGTGTTGGGTATGCCAGAGGATTTTAACCCCCGAAAATAATGTATCGATGCAATTTTTCTGTGCCTATTTACACACGTACAAGTGCAAGTGCAACCTTTCGACTCGGATATGGCCAGGGGACGGGGGTGCGTCGCACTACCTACTGATTATTTGGTTAGAGAGTGTAGAAAAAAAGCAAAAGGAGAAAATAAATAAAAATGTGAACTGCCCCTATTCGCTCGTTTCTCGTTCAATGATTATGTTGACAACCAGCTGGGAGGAAGGGGAATGAAGAAAGTTCATGTTGTTCTGTGCCGTGCGATTCCGATACCAAGCTGACAACCATGCCATGCCGTCGCCATGCCGTGCAGTTGTCCAGTGAAGTATGAGGAAGAGTCGAAAGAAAGGAAGATGTATGGTTACGGATGCACTCTGGGATGCTGATCAAGTTCAAATTTCGGCATCATCAGCAGTGAATGCATGGGGAGATGCTTGGTGTTACGAAACTTGCTTACCAGAAAAAAGAACTTTCACCGCATTCGAAATGTCTGGAATTAATATCTTTCTGCAAGAATTTACATTTCCTCAGGTGTCTCCTGTAGATCTCTTCATAACAGGTTTATCCCAGATACATACATCTATCGTAAAATTTTATAATTACCATATCGTAGTCATAGGGCATCGAGAAAGTAGTTAGTGTGACTAGCATCGATTTTCACGCCCTAATTACAAATTGGCGAGTTTATTAAAACAGTCAATGTCTTAAACCACCAAAGAATTTGTTAGAACAGGAACATGTGTGTTATTGAGAAAATTAATCAAATAATAATTACCTAATTAGCAATTTCAAATGAAAATTGGGAATGAAGTAATTTCAAAGATCTAGATTTGTGTAATGTTTAGATACACTTATCTATGATGGAGTGGTCTGTTAACATGCTAAGAAGCCGTGAGCCTACAGTACATCTTTTACAGAGGTTTATGGTCTTATACTAGGAGAATGCCATGTCTTATACATAATTTTTATTATTTTTATAACTCACCGCTTAACATCAGATATCAAGCTGTCCTACTTTGCATATCACATCAGACAACTATGTGGCTAAGTCATAAAACATTTTAAAATTAAGTAAACTCAATTCCTGCTAGGATGGACGTCTAACAAAACCTTCGCAACGTGACTAATTTAGTGCATTTCGATCAAGGACGCGAATCGCAATATGGCACGTAAGAACTCTGCTTTATTACGTACTACTCGATATAGCCCTACATCAGCATTGTAAACAAGGTGGGGAGGGGTGGGTGCCTTGGGGTCATGACAGAATTAAAGTGATACATTAGAAATTATAAGGAAATCTGAAACTTAGTTATTTAAAATAATCAGATGAAAACTGACTTAGCATCGTCAAAATAATTATTTTATGAGTTGGTTGGTTGGTTGGTTAGGCGGTTTGGTTGGTCCTAATTTCAGCAATTCCAATCGTAGGTCAATAAATAAAAACCAATATGGTCGGACCTAAAACCGCCTAGATCGCTGTAAAATATATTGAGATCCGCTGGTGCTGTCTCTGCTTAGTCACCCAAGTTATCGAAGAGTCTTGCTCCTAAATAGACAAGTCATCGTGCTTGTAGATCTGGACATTCGCAGGAGCGCTGTGTATTTCTTCACTTTCTTCTTCATCTCTACAGCTTCTTTAGATGGCAGACCGAGTCCAGGGGCCATGGCTCCAATGGGGTAATGGACAGTGAGGACTTGGACGAGAATTCGAATGTTTCTTCTGTCGAAGTATAGTAGGTTTGAAGTTATTTTAAAGTTTATCTCCGGCCATAAATTACGTGTTGAGAGACAATAAATAATATCTTCCCACCGTTTCGAAGTAGTATTGGAATAATATTTTTCAATTTGACTTTTTACCATATTAACTACATATGCATATCTGTGCTTGAACTCAACAGAGCTGATCCGTAAGATGCGAAATGGTTCCAAGTGCCCTGATACACACACCAAATGGTTCCAAGTGCATTGATACATTGTCCCCGAAACCTGGTGTACTTGAATAGCGAGTATATTTCTGCTTGAAAGACAATGCATTCATTTCTGAGGCTGTACGAATTTTCTATTTGAAGCACTGTCGAGAAAACTCCAACCCCGATGCCCTTTTCTGTTTTTGATCCGTTTGTGAAGATGGACGTACCGTCAGAATCTTATAAGGGTGCTTCCAGTCTTCTCTCCCATTAATGATAACAAAAATGGGTTTTTAGAAGTCATACTATGGTTTCATATAATCTGTTATGGGGTGTAGCCCATTTTGATTAGTCCAAAGTTCTGAGGCACCCATTCTCCCCTCTCTTAATCTAAGAACTGCTAAGGCTGCCGTTTTTTTGGTTTGCAGTTCTATGTATTGCAGGATAGCTTTCAGACCAGCTTGTGGTGTGGATTTGATCGCACCGGTTATTCCCAAGAAAGTTAACCTAGGTACCTTTCTTAGAAAGGTGAGATGTGACTTCTTGCTTACCGCATTGCTCCAAACAATCGCTCCGTGTGTTAGAATGGGTCTGACGATTACCGTGTACATCTTATATACAAAGTGCCGTCCTCGTCCTCTCTTCCACGCTTGTTTCCAATTTAGTTTGAAGTCGAATGTGACACTTGGTTTCGGGAGTGATTTTGAGAACACTATATATTAGTGGTTTCCAAATAGGTAGTTTGTATTTTCTTGTAAACAGTACTATTTCTGTCTTTTGGAGATTAACTGTAAGGCCATTGGTTTCTGCCCATCTTCAGATGTCTTTTAACGCCGAGTTCATAACATCACTGCCGGTTTGTAGGAATTTTCCATTCGTTAGTAGTATAATGTCATCTGCGTACGCTGTCGTTTTGATATTTTTTCTGACGAAGAATCTAAGGATTTTTTTATGAGAGGTATTGCAGAGTAGAAGTGAGAAGACTCCTCCCTGTGGCGTGCCTCTGTTAACTGTTTTTCTGATGGAGGCAATCCACTGAACTGACGTTAATAACTCCGCTGTTTAGTATCGTCTGTATCCAGTATGTCCGAAATGTTCTTGTTCCAGTTTCCTCTATAGAGGGGATAATTAATGGAGTCTGTTTTTTAGATTGTTAAATGCTCCCTCAATATCGAGGAAAGCTTCCAGCTTATATTCTATATCATGGAGAGATTTTTCAATCGTTCTTGTAACCCCACGTAGTGTTGTGTCCATGGATTATCTTAAGTGTAAGCGTGTCGTTCTCTACATATAAACTTGCTTAGCCTCTCTAGAGTTTTTAATAGCAATGACAAGAGGCTGCTAGATCTATAATATTTGGCAGTTGTGTGCTTTGCTTCCCTGCTGTGGGAATGAAGGCCACAAGCAGATCTCTCCATATTTCCGGTATGTACCCAGTGGTAAGGCATGCTTCAAAGGCTGCTACCTTCTCCTCGCTTGTGTAGTCTTTGATTGCCGTTAGGTTTTCTTTGGAGAGTGGAGGTATCGAAACATCTTCTGGTCGGTCTTGCATACTCTCTTCCTTACATCCAGGAAAATGGGTGGAGACCAGCTGTTCGAGGATTTCTTGATTCTCTTCTGTCTAAGAGCCGTGTCTTTACAAATGTGTCCCAACGGAGTTAGGGCTTTGGATAGGATTTTGTGTAGTAGGTTGTAATGTTTTGATTTTAATCCTTGAATTGAAGCTTCGGCGCTGCACGGCTCTTATATTAAGGCTATATCAATTCCATCACCCGCCATAACTGAATGAAAGTCTTAAGCCATTACGTTTACGTGCCCGTTCCTCCCTGCCTTGGGGAGGATGAACATCACTTTAACCTGCCGTCAGACAAGGGGGATATAGGCATGGTACAAGCATCTTTCAAAAATCACCGAAAGCTAAGGGCTGAGGAGCTCTCTGCAGCGTATAGAGCATAATTTTAACTTCTTGAGATTTGAATGGATGGAATGACTCGATAGCCAATTTCCCTTTTGCATATGTGACAATGTTCGATAAATTGACTTTCCCCCACAACTATTTCTAAAAACTAAATCTATAATTTTTTATCAAAACCCGTATTTTTATGCGAATAGTATGATTTCTCATCCTATACATTGGTTCTGTTGATTTTTAGTAATTAATATCTCCAAAACTACACGGTAAAACGAATTTGGGCATTCGATCTGTTTTATACAGAAAATTAAAATCTGTCTAATAACTTGTTGCAGAGTACACATTTTTGACGCCAGATGTCTTCCGACTCCCTTAATGGAAATATATTCCGTATTCATATAAACGCTACAATTACAGCGATCCCTCTTCGAACGATAATTTATTTGCTAAATTTCGTCAAACTGAGTTCTGTGATTCCTAAAGTGATACTCTTCTACTGATTTTGTTCATTTGACAAGGTTTGAACCAAAGGACGTAGTAAAGTGTAAATTTTGCCCACGTACTTTTCTACCTGTTTAAACTGTCTTTATCTGTTGGATATTGTCCACGTCTGTGGGAAGATTCTGTGATAATCCTCTTTCACAAAAAGTGCAATAAATGCGATGTTTTCAAATACAGGCCCATCAAAATTTCTATGTCCTGTTGCGCCGTGCTTCGCTTTTATTGCAGACTTTTCATGGGCACTTTCCAGCATGGCTTCACTAAGGGAAGATCTGCTATTACCATTGCTCGCCATTGAATCAAGCAAACAAGTGGATTGTATATTCATAGAATTCAGTTAGTCCTTCGATAGAATCAACCACTGTAAATTTATTCACAAGCTGTCGTTGCTCAGGTTTTCTCCTCGGTTCGTGGATAGTTTGCCCTTGGTCACTTGTCTCATCGCAAACATCGTGTATTGTTTAGAGAGACTCTTTCCACCGAGACACCTGTCTCTTCTAAGGTGCCGCAGGGCAGCATTCTTGTCCCAATCCTCTTTGCTCTTTATATCACCGACATTTTGTTACTTCTTGGCAATTTTAGAATTCTTAATTATGTCGGCGATGCTGAAATATTTCGAATCATCTCTGGTGACGATGATTGTGTTCTTTTGAACACTGAACTATCTTTCACTGAATACTGGTAAGTGTACTGCTATGACTTTCTCTCGTATAAAACATCCCATTATCTGTGATAACTCTATAGGCGGGAGCATTTTGCAAAGACTCAATAAGCCCAAAGATTTGTTCGTTGTTCCCAAGTCTCGTCCTTTCTTCGACATCACATGGACTCTATTGTTAGCAGGACTTGCTTGACTTTGGGCTTCTTGAAGCGATGGTCTAGGGAACTGCATGACACTTACTTGTAAAAACTTACTGTAGAATATGCTACCATCGTTTGGGCTCCTCCACGGCTTTCTTTATATCTCATATCACCGAACTCTGCACGGCATGCATGAGCCAATATCTTCAATGTATCTAATCTACAATAAGGGCGACGCTTGCACCAACGTTAACTCCTTCAGACTGCAGTTAAGGAAAGAACTTCAATCATATTTTAATTAAGTTTCTAATGTATTATTTAATTAAGTTTCGAATATATTAAAATTTATGTTTTCATAGGTTTAGAATTATTATACATTTTTGTGGAAGTCCAAAGTAAATAAGGAAAAAGACGCTTTGACTTTTGCATGTTCACAAAGATTTATCAATAAGCACTGACCAAGTCATCTAAGTCATAGAGTATTTTGTAAAAAATCCAGGAGGAAAAGCCCACAAGCGCACTCCAACATATCTTACGTTGTCTATTTTAAGACCCCTTTAAATAATTTTATTGTGCACAATATGTTATATTGGGTTATTTTTAATGCTCTAATAGTTTTACTTTTTTAAACATACAACATAAGTATTTAATATGTGTTTCCTATACTGTCTCCATAAGGAGGAGTGCCATGTCTAAAATAAAGAGTAGAATTTTTGAACTAATAAATTCGATATTGAATTCATTCGTAAAAGAAATAGATTTAAGAATCTATATTATAATTGATGTTCTCGATTACATCAAATATCGATTTCTTCTGCTTAGCTTTTGAACTCAAAATTACTCGATTGGTAGATATGGCAATTCTCAGTTTACTATAGGCGTTACCATCGGCGAATTTATTGTATTGAGTTGAGCAGAAAGTTCGTGTGGATTTTTAAACGAAATTAAAGTAGAACATTTTGTTAGTTACAAATTATATTATTCAGTAATATATGCACCATTTTGTCAAACTACCTTTTTTCATATTTCGGGTAATTTCATAATTCCTTTCTCGTAGAAGTACTGAGTTTTTTTTTGGAAAGTGATACACGTGGTTACTGATGAGCTCCAGAGAAGCGTAGCTTATTCCACTAAGGTAGTTTTGTAGAGACCGAAACAACTGGTAATCGGAAAGAGCTAGGTCGAATGAATATGGCGGATGGGACAAAACATCCCAATCATAAGCTCCAGTAATATTTGCCTGTATTTGTTGTTTTGACGTTGGTGGAGCATGTTGCACTTACGACAGGTCAATTCGGGACGCTCTTTGACAGTATTTGCCTTCAATTTCCCAGGGCTTATTAGTATTGCTCATTAAATACACCTTTCCCATCAGAGGCTGAACATAACTTTCCCCGAATGAAGACCTTGTTAAAAAAAATCCATTTCACATTAATCGTCACAAGTCGTTTTAAACTGCTTTTATCTACCTGGTTTACCATGATTTAATTAGAACTTAAATATTCCACGAAAAGTTAAATGTTTTTAACTTCACTCGTACCCTAATTATTGATGACATCTTGATGTAGTAATTGATCGTCAATCACTCGAGCGTCTATGACGCCCATCAAAACGTGTTCTTCAAAATTGAGAGAAAAATTTCAATCAATTGCATCATCTGTAGTTGAAGCATAGCTTAGTATTATTATAGTTTTCTTTATGCAATTATTATAGTTTTCTTATGCAATTATTATAGTTTTCTTTATGTATTATTATAGTTTTCTTTATGCAACAATTTAAAGTGGATTTTGAAGCACTGGCATTTTCTCTGCAACCCTAATGACTTGTTTACCATAATATGTTGTCAGCAGAAAACAGCCATGTATCGCCGACGGTAGGAATCGAACATGAGACCTCTAGATTCGTAGGTCGACACGTTATCACTTACTCCACCGACGACCCGATTTCCCTGTGTTTTGAAAGAGTTCTCTGATTATTCTACTTCATAAGACAGTAGTATTATTATAGTTTTCTTTATGCAACAATTTAAAGTGGATTTTGAAGCACTGGCATTTTCTCTGCAACCCTAATGACTTGTTTACCATTATATGTTGTCAGCAGAAAACAGCCATGTATCGCCGACGGTAGGAATCGAACATGAGACCTCTAGATTCGTAGGTCGACACGTTATCACTTACTCCACCGACGACCCGATTTCCCTGTGTTTTGAAAGAGTTCTCTGATTATTCTACTTCATAAGACAGTAAGTCATAAGATAGACCAATTGCTAGTCTGTGTCATGTTGCAAAGATTTTTGAGGCCCAAGTTGGCGATGTATATCGCTTTCACGGGTTCCTTGCATCATGATTTCCAAAAGAGTAAATCAATTACAAAGAAGAAGGTATAGCAGGTACAAAGCTTTAGGCACGTAGTTCTTCAGTGGACTGAACGATCTTACTAACATAGTGCTGACCGATTTTAGCAAAGCCATTAATAGGACTTTCCACGGAAATCTTGTTCACAAGCTGTCCCTGATTGGGCTGCTTTCTTATTTCGGCGAAGGGTTGTCCTCCTGCGTGTCAGGTCGCATTCGGCGTGTCCTATTCCAGGGAGCAGGGATCCGAAATCGACGGATGTTAATGTCAAATTTATAGTTTTCCGACTCACTGAGATGAACAATCACGCTTTGGGTTGGGTTTTTTTTGGGTTTAAGACACCCCTAGGGGGGGGGGG
Organism: Leptarthrus brevirostris; assembly: GCA_964036015.1. Classification (NCBI taxonomy): domain Eukaryota; kingdom Metazoa; phylum Arthropoda; class Insecta; order Diptera; family Asilidae; genus Leptarthrus; species Leptarthrus brevirostris. Next base: position 96,370,935 of record OZ038374.1, read on the forward strand.
GGGGGCACCCCTAGGGGTGGGTGTGAGAAGGGATTGAGACATAAAAATAATCGGCGATGACACTCACGAAAAATCTGAGCAACGCCGAGCACACACGGCTAGTAAATAAATAAATTATAAATAGGTAGCCCAAGAAGACGAAAGTAGCAATGGATAGGCTACGCACAGAAAAAGGTTAAAATAACATCGCTCAATAGGCATTAGATTGGAATCCGAACGGTACTCAAGGAAGACGCTGAATTGGACGACCGTGCAACATATGGAGAAGATCCGTAGAGCAGTAAGGTACACAGATTAAAAAATCTTGGCAGGCGTTGAAGGAGCAAAACTGGACCAGATAAAGAGTTGCCGTATTAGACGCTCTATGCCCCTCAAGCAGCTGGAAGGGGAGATAGGCAAGGGTAATATGCTTCCTAACTTAAGGCTGGTTGTAGTCTGGAATCAATTGAATAGAAAATTCATTGGACCTAAAAAATCACACTGTTGGTTGAGAAATCCGCGTAAGCGTTATTTGATAGAGTTTTGATGAAAATCCGTATTGTTGAAATAATACTTTAAAGCCCTTTGCTAAAAGAAAAGACGCATAAAATGACATCAGTGGAAAGTTTTACCTGAGGTCTCATATGAATTTTTTATTGTAGGCAAATCTGCTCAGAAAAAGAAGTTCGCAATTATGTTAATTTTTAAAGCCAACAACTTGTTATTAGTGAAAATGTTTATCGAAAAGGATGTTTAATAACGTCGACGTACTGCTGCGGTACAGAAGCGTGTATCAGTTTGGTGATCACTACTAATATCAGCGCCGCGCTTAGACCTTACGTCTAGAAGGAACTTTGGCCAACTTTTTGAATTTCTATCTGATTCTGATTGATATGGTCTATCTGAATCTAAAGTCTGCCGTCTGAGGAAATCCAGGATGCTAAATAGCCGTTTTGTGTTGTTGTTTAAACAAGGATCCGCCGATGACAAGTTACCGTGAGGTACACAATTCAGCAAACAACTCTCATTACATGTTCCAGCCCGATATTATTAGAGCCAGTTTTGGCATTGACATCTATTATTGTTACATCCGCTTGCGCGGTCGGCGCATATCACTAAATTATTGAGTGTTGCCGATCCTTCTTGGCAGAAGTGTTACAGGACGGTTTCAGATGTGGGTGATGTAAACTCTCCATTTCCGCTCCGCCTGATTTCACGCTCCATAGCCCAATCGTTGTCCGATGTTTATTCCAAAGGTCATCATTACAAAATCTTTTTCTCTTTCTAGTTCCTGCAACTTTTTGTGGGTCATGGGGTGGGTAAAAAGTTCACCCGATTGGAGAGTTGACCTACAATTTAAGATGGATTCCGAAAAATCGATATTACTCCACAACCCCAATGGCGTTTTTATCGTAATCTGTTGCCAGACAACCATGAGTCATCACTGGTGTGGTTCGAACCTGGAACCACCAGGATGTAAGGCCGACATATTATAACTAACTCCATCGTCGACTTTATCACAAAATCGGTCTGAGGTATTTAAGGTAGACTACAATTTTCGTGTGCAGTAAAGGGGTTTAGATAAGCGGGTTGCAGGCCTACCTATCCTATCTCTGAAAGGTTGCTTTTAGGTTTCCCTTCTTTTTTCTCATCCGGGTTAAGGACCGGCTATTTTGGAGTCCTTTAGTTTTACAATATGTAGGTGTGAATGACATGAAATTAAAAAATCATGGAATTCAAATGAAAGCTGTTTATTTAGGATCATCTTTTTGTATCATTCCTCTATCGAATAATGTTTTAATTAGTTTCACAAACATGGTATTCTTGTCAGTATATGTAATTACCTTTGCAATGTTCATTGAGAAATAAAAAACAATTAAATGGGAGAAAATGCGTATCATTTTTACTTTCATCAATTTATATGTTAACACGTTCGGAGGAACATGTTTCGATTATCACAAATAGCCCCCTCCTGACTGCCACCTCTGCCAAAATATTCATAGGACGCTTGATATTTTCTTACGAGGTTAACGGCTGCAGAAAATTCAACAAGCCTGGAGTGTGCGGTTTTTTTTTATCGACTGTACATAACAACAAACACAATTACAGTTCCTTGAGAACGGTTGCATTACGTTATCCCCGCAACAATTTTTCTGCCATTAATCAAATACATTGACAGAATTTTTCTAGCACTGCCGTGAACGATATACACTCTACGGCAATTTTTTTTTCCAAACTCGAATTAAGTTTAGCACACATGCGCATTATTTTGTTGCCCGAAATTGTCTGCTTGTATGGTGGGCCATTTCCCCTTCGCCTTTTTATTTTCTACATGGTTCCATTCCCAAAAGTGCATTCGCGAAATTTGTTTGGCTTCAATGCTCCACGCTTTTTCTACTAAGCTTAATAACTTCGCTACGCTACGGCTGTCCAGTGGATTTTTGCTGTGTGCGAATGGTTCAAAGACCGTCTAAAAGTGTTCGTGAGGCGTTGCATTTGAGTCGTTTTATTTTCCTTTTTATTTCCGAAACTTCTTTCAGAGGGTATTGACTGCAAATCTTCTCGAGATGTTTGGGTCATGCACAGAATTTTTAGACATTTTAGATTACAGAGAATAGGCGAATATTTGGCAACTGGAAAATGTCTGGGGCTATCTTAAAATGTAAAAACAATTATCCAAAAATAGTACTTTACAAGAATCTTACCAACCTGTCATCATTTCTGACGTAAGCAAACTTAATTAAACGAGCTTTGTGCTTACCGTGAGCGGACTGATCCATCAAAAAATCCGTTATGATCTGCTTAATTATAGTAAGTATGCTAATTGCATATACAATGCTTACTACTCCGCTATACTATAATCTTTAGTCACTTTTAATGGCATACTTAGTCGCAATTTTCTTTTCTACATCTCATCGACAATACCGTGTCAAAGTGATATTAACGACGTTATAAGTGGGACATTCTAGTTTTACCTGATTGAAACAGTGGCAGTTTTAAGCTTCGGTTCACGTGGTCTCGGCATACGTTCTTCTGTATTTATGTTTAAAAAATCATTAATTTTTTGGCAAAACCCGTGAATATGCATGTAATAGCGACTAAAGTGTGTTTAGTAGATATTCAGGTCATCAAGCGCAAAATGTCTGTTAAATCTAAAATAGCGTGTGGAATTTTTACGCACTAAAACTAAACCCCTGAGTTTATCGAAACATACCTCGAAGCAAAGTTAACGAGAAAAGCCTCAGTATTCCATCCACATCTGAATTCCCTCAGTTGTTGCAATCATGTGTTTGAAAGTCGCTGTGACAAGCTGTTCCGCTTCAAGTAAACTATATACACCGTCATCTCCTTATCTTACAGACATAGTCAACAGATGTGGTCCTCAGTTAGTCCCAGCTTATTCAGATGACGCCTGAAATTACCATGTCCTGTCAAGAGTGCCGTCAACCACCTCAGAGTCTTCCGGTACAGATTCAGAATACACCTCGCTGAAGCACAGTATGACGCCATTTTGGCCTATCTACATGATTCCGCTTCGACCCACTGTCACCTTTATTCCTCTAAGGCTCGTTTCTCAACCAGGCTTCTAATCTTGCCTCTTCTTAAAGCAACATGTGGCTTCGGGCCTTGAAACTGTGAGTCAGCTCCTCGCTTAACAAGAGTCTCTGCCTTATTGATTCCTTCAATTCCTACGTGTCCCTTTACCTAAACCGTGACCATTAGGGCACACTCATTGAGTTTAAGAACACATTCTAAAGCCAGATACATATGTGTGGAACTCCGATTATTTCACTCGCCTTAAATCTAGCTCTGAGTCCCTGCTTAAGAGATCTCATGATCTCTTATCTGTATCTTTTTTGTCGGCTGGTTTCGATGACCTTCGGACCACGCTATCTGGTGTGGACGGGTCTCCGCCTGTACTGGCAACCAGCTGCGAGCCGGTGATGTCGATTTTTGATGATCTCCGGCGTAGCATTAAAGCGGACCTAGGCTCCTGACTGCTGTTAAAAGGATCTCCGATCTGCTTACTACCATTTCCTCAGATGTTGGGAGTCTGCTGTCGCGTGCTGTTGGCAAGCCTGATGTCTCTGTTTTCTGGTTCCTCCGTCTTGCTTGTTGACGATGTTCCTCGGCATGATGAATCTAAGCGACAGTGTGATCACGTTGTAGACGCCGGCGTCCTAGGGTAAACAATGGTCCTGTTAGCTCATCTCCCATCGATGATCCTTCAGCGCAACCATCGAAACCTCCTCTAAGGGCTGCTCTTCATGCTGCTGGGCCTCCCACGAATATGACTGCTGAAGTATGCGCTGCCACTCGTTCATTTGTACTTCCTCTACTCCCCCACCCCCCCTGCATCGAACTCGGCTGGGAAGATATCTCACCCATCGCATGACACATTCCCATTGAGATCTATTAATGTGTATCGAAATGGGGATTTCACTCTGAGGATTGCGCAACCACCACGGTCCTTTTTTGTTTCCCGACTTGATCCGTCGACTTCTGTTGACGATGTTATTGGCTACGTGAGGGAGAGGAGTGGTGCCGAAGACTCTGCACTCCTCCGTTGTCAACTTCTAGGATCTCGTCAACTCAACGACTCTTTTAAGTTAATATCGTCGGCAGAGCTTTTCTTAATAATGAGTTCTGGCCCGAAAATGTAATTGCACACGGGTTTGTGCCCCGTCGTAGGGTCGCGGGAAGCACTCAAAATAGAACCACTACTAGCAACAACAAAAAATTACGTACGCTCTCCCTTTACTACCAAAATGTAAGAGGATTAAGAACAAGAACAAGCCAATTATTTCAGGCTTCTCTTGCCTGTTGTTACGAAGTCATCGATCTGACCGAGAGCTGGCTTCATAGCGGTTTTAATGATGCAGAAATTCTTGACGAGTCCTATCAGATTTTTCGTAAGGATAGATACTCTGACTCCATGGCTCGTGTGGGTTGCATGCAAATCGCATTTGGATTGCGGCGTGGTTTATATACCTGCTTTTTCCAACACACAATCGAGTTCTTAGCTCTTAAGATACCTCTGTGGAAGATGCATATTTTCCTGCTATGTTCCTATATCCCTCCAAAATTGACAAACTATGTTGATGCAGATGGTCGAAATCTTTATGATATTTTAATTCTTAGCCTAGATTTTATTAATAATATGACAAACCCAAATCATCCTTCTTGATGACTTTAACTTACTCAACGTTCAATGGGTATTCAACGTTGATGATGATGGCTACCTTCCTTTAAATTGTCTAATTGCTAAAGACTCTCATTTTCTTCACGCCATCTCCACCTCTGGTTTGCACCAAATGAGTGATGTAAGGAACTCTATGGAAAGACAGTTAGATTTTTTCTTTTCTTTTATACCCGACGTCTCGTAATTTATCCGCTATCGACATCATATCTTTTTGCTACGATGGTTCTAATATTGTTGACCCCAACGTAGGTCAGTACATCATGGATTTTAAAAAGGCGGGCTTCTCTGATCTTTCAAACAGGATCCTCTCAATCGATTTCCAACCACCTTTTTAATGATAACGATATCGACGATTATGTTTCCGTGTTTTATAATAGGATTTATGATCTCTTTAATTCGTGTGTAGTACTTAAACAGTCTAGATCATCCTGTCATTCTCCCCCGTGGTATACTAAAGAACTACGCAGCCTTAAGAATAAAAAAAAAACGTTTTGGAAAACCTACTTATGCTGTAGAAGCAAGTTTGCTTATTGTTATTTCGTTTATTGTCATGACTGCTTTTTAGCGTTATTATTATCTTTATACAGGGAATACCTTGATAATGATCGCAATAAGTTGCATAATGATCCTCGTACCTTTTTTAAATTTGTAAATATGAAAAATAATTATCCATCTACAATGTGGTACAATGGATCCTCTAGTTGCAGCGAGCCCGATATAGCCGTTAACTTTGCATTTTTTTTCATCAGGCAACTTTGTGCCTTCCCTGGAAAAGTTTGGTCATATCCAGGATCGTCCCGCTGCCTCCATTGCTTTGCCCATTATATCTCGTGAAATTATCATAGATAGTATAAGGGAACTTAAAATGGATTTTTCTTTTGGTCCTGATGGTGTTCCCCCTGCATTCTTGAGATACTGTTCTGACGCCTTACTCACTCCACTGGAACTCATCTTCAAAATATCTCTTCAGTCCGGTAGATTTCCTACGTTATGGAACAGCTCCTTTATAATACCTGTTTATAAAAAGGTGCATAGAAACTTAATAACAAATTATAGGTCAATCGCGAAACTTTCCTGCATACCCAAGTTGTTCGAATCTGTTATATATTCACAGCTTGTTGGGCAGTGCAAGGGGATAATCTCATCTAATCAACATGGCTTTCTGCCGGGTACGTCGACGACAACTAACCGCTCGAATTTACATCCCACATTATCTCTGCCTTCCAACAAGGTCTCCAGACTGACTGCGTCTACACCGACTTTAGTAAGGCGTTTGATAAGCTCCCTCATTCTGTGATTATGCTTAAACTTGAAAAGTTGGGTTTTCCGCTTTTATTGCACGACGAGTGTCTTTTCGTAATAGTTTATCTAGAATCGTTGGGCTTCATCTGGCGTACCGCAGGGTAGTCATCTGGGGCTGTTGCTGTTTATTCTCGCCATTGACGGCATTGTCCCTCTGATTAAGCAATACAAAGTTTTAATCTACGCAGATGATATGAATATTTTCTCATGCGTTAGAAACAGTTATGATTCTTCTTGCATTCAGGATGATTTAAACACATTCAAGAACTGGTGTCGATCTTGATTATACCATTGCGGAAACTAATATCTGTCGCGTGCAGTCCGTTACTGACCTTGGTCTGAACTTGATTTCACTCTGCACATTACCTACACTGTTTCTAAGACTAATTCAGTTCTGGGTTATGTAAAGCGTTGGTCAAGGGAAGACCTTAATTCACTTGGTTAGGCCAATTCCCGAGTATGCTTCTCAGGTTTGGTCTCCATGCTATGCTGTTCATTATGGACGCATGGAGTCGGTGCAGCGGAACTTTGTTAGGTTCGCACGAAGAGACCTTCCGTGGAATGATCCACTCAGGCTTCCTCCTTATTTGGATCGCCTGCGATTGCTTAATATGCATTCGTTGGAAGAATGACGTAGAGTTGCTGACCAAGTCTTTATTCACTAGATTTTGAACTCAAACATATATTCTTACACTCTCGCAAGTTTGGTTTCTTATAGGCATACCCGTGTAGCTTAAGGAGATTGCCTTTACTGCATGTTGTTCATTCTCGGTCTAACTATGGTATGCATAAGCCTATAAATCGCATGTGTAGAGCTGTGAATATGTGTCCTGATTTTGACCTGCCTCTTACGAAGGATTCGCTGGAGCGTTCTCTGTTGTCCGTGCACCCCTGATTGTTGTGTGTGGGCGTGTTTTAGTTTTTGTTTACTAATGTTTTTTGCTGGTGTGGGAACCTAATTCGCCTCAATATATTGTTATATTCTGGCGAAAAGGTCAATTATTCTAGGCTTCGTCCTGAGAAGTGCGCCTTCTGAGTTAGAACGGTCAATTCTATTCTAATCATCACCACCTAATTATCAAGTGCTATGGCCAAACTTTCAAGAATGTCTGCCAAAGGGACGCTCACGTAAAACTTCTCAAGGTGACACGGCCCACTTTCAACAGAGATTGTTTAGAGTGGCCTCAATTCCGAGAGCTGTATATACAGATTAATCACTCTCAGCCTTTGAGTAAATCAGAAAAGAAGTATTATCTTAAGGGGGTCATCGTGACCTGGAGTGTGAATTTTAGACAATTATTTCAAAAGGGATTGTGAAAAAAACATATGATATGGTTAAAAAATTTTGTAATGGTATTCTAGTCGGAGAGGCAAAGGTACTACTTGGCAATTTTCTGAAAATAGATACGACACCAGGCGACTTCTGGCGACTGCCTTGCTAACAGACTCTTCTCCCAACTGATAATTGTGGCAGAAACCTCAGAAGCAATAAAGTTACTCTATGACTCTACTACCAAGGACCACATTTTTTGAATCACAAACTTGGGCATCAATACTGACAATTAGGGCGACTTTCTTCTGCACTTACTTATCAAGAAAGTAGAGAGAGCAAGAAATGCTTTTTATAAACAAACTTTAGAAAATCTAAGAAATATTCAACTATTTAAAAAATTTTCGAGTTTCTTGGAACTACGATAGCAAGCCTTGGATCCTCATGGTCAGACCAAACAAGTCAATTTTCTAAAATTTCTAAATTTTCTAAAATTGAGCATTTTACAAGATTTTCTCAGAATCTTATGTAATTAAATATCTGGTTTTTATTTATAATAAATTGCCCATCTTATTACCTTTCCAAAAAGGTAATAAGTAAAGTTTCCAAAAAGGTAATAAGATGGATAGAAATCACTGAAAACTTAATTATCTTATTACACTGTAGCTAGGAAATTCGTAAAATAAAAAAAATTTCTAAGAGAAAGGGCTGAAAATGTTTCTTTAGAGTATACATGTAATTAGCTTTAATTATTGCTGCAAAAAAGTTATAAAAAGGTAAATGTAATTTGATTTATTGTCGTTACTAGCTTGTGATCTAAGTATCCTGGCGTTCTGTTACTAATACCTAATGGAAATTTTGCTATAAGAGAGGGTCAGTTATCAAGAATATTAATCATAGTTGAAAAACAACTCGATAACTACCTGTGTTTTTAAGTTAAAATTATTAAAAATTGGCAAAATTTACTTTTGAGGAATACGTGGACATAATTATTGCGTAGTAGATGGAAACGATAGAGCGGCTGTATTGGAATAAGAAATCGACGTGCACTCCAATTTGGATTTGGAATCGTTTATGATACCAAGGACAGCAGGCCGCGGACCTCTATCGGATATAACAAAACGAAAATTAATTGTTTGCCGTCGACAGATTTGTGTACAAGGGACCTTACAGCTGCCAGAGTAGAGTTATGTGCGGGGGGACGCAGATACTGGGTGCTAATCTGCTCTGCGTACTTCCCATACGACTCCACTGAACCACCACTCCCGAGAGAACTCAGGGATGTCATCGAGTCGACAAAAGCGGAGCACATGCTAATTGGATGTGACGCGAACTCAACCCACATCAACTGGGGGAGTAGCGGCAGTAATAGATTATTTGCTAACTACTAACTTAGTCATACTAAACGGTGGATCTGACCCTACCTTTGACAATTGGCGTCGGAGGGAGGTAGTTGACATCACTCTCGCCAGTAGCTACATATCAGAACTGGTAAGTGACTGGAGAGTGTCTAACGAGCCTTCGTGCTCCGACCACAAGCACATTCTTTTCAGAGTTGGAGAATGTGTCAATGAAGTACAGAAATACCTGAACCCTAGGAACACCAACTGGGTTACTTATAAAGAGGAACTGGGTGGTAGACTCTATGGGTTCATGGGCAGACCTCGTAAACGATGCCATACAGACGGCTTTCAGGGGGAGTGGTCCGGTGTCACAACAACTTTGGTGGGCGAGGGAACTTGCGAGACTGAAGTGCTACTACCAGGAGGCTGTTCAACAGGGCGAAAAGAAGCAAGTGCTGGGAAGCATACAGACAATCCCTAACTGTCTACAACCGAGAACTACGCCGTTCTAAAAGATCCAGCTGGAAAAAGTTCTGTAAAAACGTGGAGGGCGCTCGCGATTCTACGAGACTGCATAAAGCCCTTATAAAAACTACTCGGGTGACCTGGGCACGTCCAGAAACCGATTCGAGGATGGAAGATCCGACCGAGGCAGACAGGCCCAACCTAACAACCTATTTCATCCTTTGAACTATTCAAGTCCCCTAACACGGATGGTGTGTACCCGGTGCTCCTACACGATGGCTGTGATATTCTCGCGCCCGTGCTGTGCAGAATATACAGGGCGTCCTTTACACTTGGATACATAACATCTATCTGGAGGACTGTGAAAATAGCCATTATTCCGAAGGCCTTTTAGGTTAGCATCGCTCATGGTAAAGACGATGGAAAAAGTCACCGATCGGGCGATCAGGGAGAAGTACCTTCTTCACTCACCACTTCTCGCCCAGAAGCATTTCTACCAAACCGGAAAATCCACTACAACGGCTCTTCATGACTTAGTACTCAAGCTGGATGAAGCGGTTAATAGCAAGGGAATTGCGATTGCAGCCTTCTTGGATATAGAAGGCGCTTTTGATATCACATCATTTTATGTGATCACTCGGGCCCTAAGAAGGAGAGGCCCTGGGACGACCTTCTGTCGATGGATAGATGTGTTGCTCAGGTCTCGAGATCTTATCTTGAGTCTCCTCGACAGGACGATCAGGGGCTGCGTCACAAGAGGATGTCCGCAAGGTGGGGTGCTGTCGCCCCTCCTATGGTGCATTGTGATCGATGAGCTACAGGTGCACCTTGATGAGCGGGGCTTTTCCGGGCAGGGCTATGCAGATGACACTGTAGTTGTCTCATCCAACGATACGGGGAACAACATTACAAGACAACTCCAGGGGGCAATAGACTTAGTTGCAACCTGGTGTAATGAGGTTGACCTCAAAGTCAACCCTGACAAAACGGACGTCGTTCCGTTCACTAGGAAGAGGAACACGACGGGTCTGACTGAACCGACCTTCCTGGGCACTGCGCTATCCTTCAAGGATCAGGTAAGGTACCTGGGGGTGATCCTGGATTCCAAGCTATACTGGAAAAAGCTCGGAAGTCATTTTGGGCATGCCGTTGAGCTTGCGGGACTACCTGGGGACTTAAACCCAGGACAATTCTCTGGATCTACACATCGGTAATAAGCCCCATGATAACCTATGGAGCGATTACATGGTGGCACAGAGCAAAACTTAATGTGATAAAGATTAAGCTTAGCAGACTGCAACGTATGGGCTGCCTATGCATCACTGGAGATATGTGCATCTCGACGACGGCTGCACTCGAGACCATGCTAAATATCAAACCTCTTCATATAGAGGTTGAAAGTTGTTGTGAAGGTTGTGCGGACTACAAACAAGAGGGAGCCGGTCTCCTTGAGGGAAACATAGTGTAACGTGCACGAGGTAGGCCACGAAAAGGGAAATAGTCAACCGTCTAATGCGCATGCCCCAGGTGGCCAGAAATCAAGAAAAGGAAATGTCAAACGGGGAAATTCAAGGACTACTTGTGAATATGTGAGGTGAAAATGTCTAACGGAAATATCTAGAACTAAGTGACTGAACTTTCTAGAATTAAGCTAAGTAGTATAAATAGGGCTGAGTAGCAGCCGAGTTAGTTTTAGTCGTGATTTAGACTGCGAAATGTTTACATGTGATAATGGGATTAGTCAGTTGTATTTTAACCAAGTGATCGGTACTAATCATTAAAGTGAAACGTAATATTATGAAGGAATATTGTCAAGGAAATTGTTAAAGGAACTAATTAAGTGAGAGAATAAACTTGCGAACATTTTTGATTAAAAATAATTGTCTTAATTAATCCGTCGAGCCTGAAGAGACCCATTTACGTTACAATAGGTAATGTAGGTATATGTGTAGAACTGATAAAGTAAACTTGATTTGGATACCGGGACATCAGGACTACACGGGGAATGAAAAGGCAGATGAACTTGCTAGGAAGGGGTCCAATACCCCTTTAATAGGGCCGGAGCCGGTCTGTGGAATTCTTCTCTGCACGTCTAAAAGGCTAACAGCAAACCGCGTAAGTGAGGAGCATAGGCTATATTGGAACAATATTGAGGGGCACGGTCACTCAAGAAGCCTTATTCCCTCACCGTCGCCGGGTAAATCCAGCGAGCTCCTCAAGCTGAGCAGGTCGGATGTTAGAACTCTGGCTGGCCTACTAACCGGCCACTGTCACCAAAGGAAGCACCTGGTGAGGATAGGTAGAGCCATCGACCCCACCTGCAAACTCTGTCCTGAGGATGATGAGAACCCATTACAAGTAGTACGTGAATGCCCTGCAGTAGCAGGCACAGATTTAGCATATTCGGAAAACCAACCCTGGTACCGAGCAGGCTGAATGACTGCCAACTGTGGGAGCTGTTAAACCTCTTCAGAGGGACCGGCTTGCTATAAGGAGTTGAGAGGGTTAGCACTATATTCCCCAGTGCCCGCAGCGCTTGAGAACCTCACACCTCCAATTTAATCAATCAATCAATCAATGACATTTTGAAGTCGCTGCGAATCAAACAAAATAAACAACTACAAGAAAAGTATTAAATCGTCCTTCCTTATGATTCCGTGAGCTGGCATGTTCAGGTAGTTTTATATAGTACCTTCAATTATGATTGGGTAGTTGTTTTGTTTATTTTATTTGCACCGACTTCAAAATGCCGCAATAGATATAAAATTAAAAATTATTTTATGCTTTTTGTGAAGTGTGTTCCAATTTTTTTAAAAGCTGTTTTATTTTGCACTTTTTAGTGTCACCATATATACTCGAAGAATGCTGCACGTAAGAATAAAGCAATTTTCAAAAGTTGCAGAGATAGTGCAATGAAGATTGGAAGCAGAATTATCCGAATCCGGAAACATATTACGCAATTAGTCACGGTCACCTTTTAGTACAATCACCTTAGAAAATTCTTAACATAACCGTAGTGTGCTACATTTCTCTATACAGCAAGAGAGAATAATCGTAGTGAGAGAATCATCGTAATCACTCCAGGTACACAATTGTTTTCATTTATCAATCTGCACAACCAAATCAAAATCGGACTATGCCTTATGAAGCTAGGCGCCGAATATCTTCAAACTCTCACCAAAAGCCACAATTTTTGTAAGAATACAAATAGATATACTCTATGCATTCAGAATAATTTAAATCAGTCGACACGTTACAAAGTTAAGTTTCCCCTCCCCCACCACAACCCTAGGTCAACAATTTCCATAGAGTAGCAATTAGGGATCATATAATACACAACAAAAAGGAATCTACCATATACATATGTAGGTATGTGAATTAAGAAATTGTGGAACGCCCCCTCCGCACATCAACCAGCTTATAAATTTTTGTCGTCGTATCAGTGAGGCAACATATTCTACACATCAAAAGAAAAATCATCAAAATCGGCCCACGCGATACGAAGTTAGACTACCCCTCTCCCTCCCTTACCCCCCTCCACACCTTAGGACCAAATTATTCTCCGACTTGCAATGGGGGATCACACTCTATACAACAGTAAAAGAACCATCAAAATCGGTCAGCGCGTAACAAAGTTAGGTTCCACCTCCACCCCACCATACATACTATGCCCAACAGAAAAAGAATTATCCAAATCGGTCCACGCGTTAAGAAGTTAGACTACCTCTCCCCTTTTCCCCACACTAGAATAAATTTGTTTCTCCTATTAGCAATGGGGGATCATACTCTGTACAACAAAAGAGGACTATCCAAATTGGTCCACGCGTTACAAAGTTAGGTTCCACCCCCCTCCCCACCCCACCAACATATTTTTTCTCGTGGTATCAAACAGGGAACATACTCTACCCAACAGAAAAACAATTATCCCAACCGGTCCACACATTACGAAGTTAGACTACCCCTACCCCCTCTCCCAAATTTTTGTGACATGGTATCAAGTGGTGAACATACTCTACCTAACAAAAAGAATCATCAAAATGGGTCATTAGGTTCCACCCCCCTCCCCACCCCACCAACGTATTTTTTCTCGTGACTTAAACTCTCAACCAGGGAACATACTTTACCTCAAATGGTGAACATACTCTACCTAACAAAAAGAATCATCAAAATTGGTCAATGCGTTACAAAGTTATTCCCGGTCAGACAAAAAAAAGATATACACGTCGACCTTACAACCTTTTTGTTTTTGGGAAGTCGGTTATTAATATGTCAATTTTTCAAAATATTTCCCTTTGATCATCATCGTGTTACCTGTCAACTGATCGTATCAATAACGTCTCTAGCCCTAAAACCTTAGAAGATATATGTTAAAATGGAAGACTGGTTTTTTCATCGTAAAAAAATGTCCCACTATAAATTTTTTTCGTTTCTCACCTAGACCTACCAGATCCTTTATTATTTGTTTTTATTGTAATTGTTGTAATGTTCTTATGAACAATAATTTTAACAAATCCTTCGTTCAGGCCTTTGACAACATAGTCTGCTAATCTTTGAATTTTTGATTTTAAATGAGCCGTTTTGAAGTTATCTTAATCACCGCATGGCATATAAAAAAAATAGTTTTTAAAGAAAAAGTTGAACCGACTTCACAAAAAGCGCTAAAAAGCATAAAATAATTTTTAATTTTATATCTATTACGACATTTTGAAGTCGGTGCAAATCAAACAACCCAAACAACTACAACAAAAATATTTAATCGTCATTTATTTTGATCCCGTAAGCTGAAACGTTCAGCTAGTATTATGTATTATTTTCAATTGTAGTTCTGTAGTTGTTTTATTTGTTTAATTTGCACCGACTTCAAAATGTCGTAATAGATATAAAATTAAAAATTATTTTATGCTTTTTAGCGCTTTTTGTGAAGTCGGTTCAACTTTTTTTTTTTTAAAACTGTTTTATTTTTCACTTTTTAGTGTCTTCTACTCTATACAACGAAGAAAGAACCATCCAAATCGGTCCACGCGTTAAAAGTTAGTTTTAACCCCCTACCTCACCCCCATTCCACTAAACTTTTTTTCTCATGGTATCAATCAGGGAACATACTCTACCGACCAGAAAAGGAATCATCGAAATCGGTTGTTTTCTCCTATTAGCAATGGGGGATCATACTCTGTACAACAAAAAAAGAACCATCCAAATCGGACCACGCGTTACAAAGTTAGGTTTCACCCCCACCCCCACCCTACCAAAAAAAAAAAAAAAACGCGTCGAACTTAGAACCTCTTTGGTTTTGGGAAGTCGGTTAAAAAAGGATGTCTCCAAAAACGGACACGTCTCTGTAATTCTCAATTCTCATTGTTAATGAATTTTTTTAAGCACCTTAAAGTACGTATTTTATATTATTTATGTTTTATTAATGGGTTAACGAGTAGTCTGCACTATCACTACTATGAAAGATGCTCAGCCACCCTTAGGTAGCAGATAGGCAAGGAGTTCTTTTAGAGTGACATTTAAAATCAGCAGTGCTCAAAAATTCCCAAATGCAAATACTCTTTCTAAGCCATGACAAAAGCACATAATATGAATTCGTGTTTCATCGTCTTTTAGGCTCATTAGACATAAGATAGACGTAAACGATGTAGATGATATCTTAGACCAGTGATGGCCAAACTCATACTACTTAATTTGAGGAATGCTTAAAAGCTTCAGAAGCAGTTCATACTGTTTGTTTTATTTAAAACGTTAAAATCTTTGCAAAAGGTGTATATCTTAAGATATTGCATAATTGCTTACAAAACTACTTAAATATGACAATTTCTTTTAACTTTTGTATGCTTTAACAATTAAAAACGCAAAAACAGGAAACCGAAAACATCCAAACAAGTGCATATACGAATTTAAAAGCTCAAAAGCTCACTTGCCCGCGGGCATAGGTTTGGACATCACTGTCTTAGACCATGGTGATCAGATAAGTAATCGGATAGCAACCTGAGATCCGCCTTCTTCTTTTTTTTATACGATGTGGTCAAAGCCTAGGGGACAACCCTTTCATGCCTTATCATGGTTTTAGCCGGAAGGGTAAGGGAAGTGAAGAAACTTGAGTGTCTTGTTTTTGCCTTGCTGCGAGCTAGACAACAGCCCAGAGACGGAATGGATTATTTTAATTTCTTAATAAAAACTCACGGGGAGACCTGGTCTCGAACCCGGGACCCATGGTATGGTCGTCGTGCCACTCAACGAATTGATCCAACTTCGTCTCCGTTCTTTAAGGCGGTAGCATCGCTTTAAGCATAAGGCAATAAGCGCCTTAGCCTCTAAAAGTCCGGCGACATTACTCTAGTACAGTAGCTGTTGACTCCTAGACCAGTCTTCTATGACAGCTCTCGCTGACGACCAGCTGAGGTCGCAATAATTGACACCGAGAGGATGAACGCATTCTGGCCACCTCATCAGCGATCTCATTGCAATCGATACTCGAGTGGCCTGGTAGGTACTTTATTATCCCAATATAAGTTTTTTAATAAATATTCATTTACTCGTCCAAAAAAAAATCCTGAAATTCATGTAATTGTTTCACTCTTGAGTGGACATAACTCCTTAAGGTGTTATAGTGGTTTGCACTATGAAGTGACCGGCTGGCCACATGAAGCTAAAGGATTTTCTGTAAAACCTACTTGAGCTCAGAAAAAGGATCAATAACATATGCTCAAATCACAAAAGACAAATTGTGTTCACATGACAAACTTGCAAAAGTTAGTGCTTTTATTACCTCGTTTAATTAATAATAGTAATAAAAGCGTCCAAAGTAGGTATGAAGAAAATACTATATAATTATTATCTTTCGCTTCCACCGATCATTTTCTTAATTTTGAATGTCTTAAGAGGTTGAGGATGTCGTATAAATTTTGTTTGAGACCACGGATATCATTAAAGCCGGCATCCTAATATTTTTAGACCAAGGAAAATTATGGAAACTAAGAAAAATTTTAATTTTTTTATTTTATTTGGAATAATTTGGTCGTGATAGCAACTTAACTTTAAAATTGTCGTTACTTAAGGAAGACAACAAACGGATTTCTATTTACTATCTTAAGATTTAAGTATTTATATACTATAATTCCCGAGTGATCCCGGAAGTGAATTTTCGATGTAATGTGAACTTTAAAATAGCTCTAGATTGTTAACGAGGTATTGGTGGAAGTTTCTCCGAAATTGGAACTCGTTAAGGAACAGTTCGGAGCGCTCTAAATGAATTCATCGACTTTTGATTATGTACCAGAGCAGAGGAGGTAATTTTCTTAAGGGCATACTTTTTAAGATAAAAAAGTTGCAACGAAAAGCGGCCTCTTTTTGATACCGAAGAAATTTCATGAATAGTCAGGCGAAGCATCGTACCTGAGGCGGCTGATAACCTCTATGGACCCCATTGCCAGAGAAAACGAGAAAATCGCGAACAAAACTTGGGAACCATTAAGAAGGTTACAGCAAAAAGTTTAGGCGGACGAATGGATAACGCGAGAAATAAGGAAAGCGAAAAAAAATCTCTAAAAGGTTCACAAGACAGCTACATGGAGAAATACCTACTTGCGAATCCCGTTAGTTCAAGTACAGAGAAAGATGCGGAATTTGATGTTAACCAAGATGCAGTGACCTGGAGCAGTGTTTAGGCCGCGTAGCTCCAAATGCAATTTCAATGCGAACAGTGGAGCAAAAACGAAGAGATGCGAACCCAATTCGATGGTTGAATCTTTCTTTAGTGCGGTCAGGTGAGGTAAGATGAAGAAAATGGTGAAATGCAACTAACTTGAGATGAAAATTGCTGGTCGTGTCCGAGAATGTTTTGCAATGGGCATAGTCTGCATCGTGACTTGATGGTTTTTTCTTCTTTGGGCCTGGCAATTTTCAAATTTAAGTTTGGTTAAGCCATCGCGCCAGGGTCCCGTATTGCGAACAGATAATAAGTTCAACTCTGACGGGGGCGTCATCTTACATGTTCACGGACATTAATCACTTTTTAGTTAGCTATCAAGGACCAACTGAACATTGAAATGAAAGAAACTTTGAAACGAAAAACTGTTGTGTCTTTGATTGACAGCAAATTAAAACCTGCCAATTATTCTGAAGAAACCGAAATTTCACCTGAAATAATCAACAACGGGATTTAGGTAGTTAAGTAGGCCTAAAGAGTTGGGTACCTTCTCAGTCTACCTAAATTAATGGCATCAAATTGAACATATCAACATAATTGAGCTACCTTAGAGACATATTTTGTATGAACCAGAGAAAGAAGGTGTTTTACAATGCTGATCACCTACTCGATTAGGAATAAAGTAGTTTCCTTCAAGGAAGTGATTTGTAATACAAATGCACTGATGTCAATCAGTCATCAATCACTAATCAATGTAATCCCTATGCTCAAAATTTCATTTTTAAAATTTTTGTCTCTCTGTACAAATCATTTAAACTCAAGAACTACTAATCTTATAACGATGATATTTACACAACGTTTCTGGGAGCAACGTAGTGTTTGTTTCATAATAATATCTCAGGATTAACATTCCGGAGTAGTAAGCTTCTTTGAAAATGCAATTAGAGAAATTAATGAGGCAAAGCGAGCGGCTATGTCCTTTTGAAAATCTGAAACTCAGAAATTACTACACCGCTTTTGATTAAACTTTTATCAACGTTAAATTAATAAGTCATAAAAAATAAGAAATCTATACAAAATTTGTACGGGCTACGTACGTGGTTTGAAGTCGTTGGTGGTTCAGATGAAACCTGGTCCCCTGAATGACATAGGCTATGTAGGATGATAATTAAAAACGGTTAATAGCTTGTTAAACATGCACAGGGTTCCGGAAAGTTCTTTCTAAGCTACACTTGCTATTATAGTATTAACTAAAGGCTATCTCTAAAGTTCTCGGAGTTACAGAGTTATTTATGACGCGCTACAGCTCAGTTTGCATTGCAGTAGCATTTAATCTCAGACTTTAAACGCGTTTTTCTCCGAACTGTATTTTTCAATTCTTATGATCCCGTAAGCCCAAACGTTCAGGTAGTATTATGTATTACTGTCAATTGTGGTACTGTAGTTGTTTTATTTGTTAACTTTGCACCGAATTTTTGTGAAGTCGGTTCAAAATTTTTTTTTTAAAACTATTTTATTTTTTGCTTTTAAGTGTCTACTCTATACAACGAAGAAAGAACCATGCAAATCGATTCACGCGTTAAAAACTTAGGTTTGCCCCCTACCCCACCTCCATTCCACTAAAATTTTTTTCATGGTATCATGGTAGCTACACTTGCTATTATAGTATTAACTAAAGGCTATCTCTAAAGTTCTCGGAGTTACAGAGTTATTTATGACGCGCTACAGCTCAGTTTGCATTGCAGTAGCATTTAATCTCAGACTTTAAACGCGTTTTTCTCCGAACTGTATTTTTCAATTCTTATGATCCCGTAAGCCCAAACGTTCAGGTAGTATTATGTATTACTGTCAATTGTGGTACTGTAGTTGTTTTATTTGTTAACTTTGCACCGAATTTTTGTGAAGTCGGTTCAAAATTTTTTTTTTAAAACTATTTTATTTTTTGCTTTTAAGTGTCTACTCTATACAACGAAGAAAGAACCATGCAAATCGATTCACGCGTTAAAAACTTAGGTTTGCCCCCTACCCCACCTCCATTCCACTAAAATTTTTTTCATGGTATCAATAAAGGAACATACTCTACCAAACAGAAAAAGAATTATCCAAATTGGTCCACGCGTTACGAAGTTAGACTACTCCTTCCCTAACCCCACCCCCTAACATAGGACCAAATTATTCTTCTATTAGAAATGGGGGGATCACACTCTATACAACAGCAAAAGAACCACCCAAATCGATCCACGCGTTACAAAGTTAAGTTCCGACCTCCTCCTCCCCCCCCCCCACCCTACCAAGATTTTTTTTCTCTTGATATCAACCAGGAAGCATACTCTACCGAACAGAAAAGGAATTATCCAAATCGGTCCACGCGTTACAAAGTTAGACTACTCCTCCCCACCCCTCACCCTAGGACCAAATTATTCCTCTATTAGCAATGGGTTATCACACTCTATACAACAGAAAAAGAACCATCGAAATCGGACTACGCGTTACAAAGTTAGGTTCCAGCACCACCCCCAAACCGCACCCCACCAAAATTTTTTTCTCGTGGTATTAACCAGGGAACATACTCTACCCAATAGAAAAATACCCAATTATTCAAATTGGTCCACGCGTTACGAAGTTATATTACACCTCCTCCCCCTACTCTAGGTAAATTTTTTTTTCTCCTCTTACCAATGGGGGATCATACTCTGTACAACAAAAAAAGAACCATCCAAACCGGTCCACGGGTTACAAACCCCCCACCCCCAGCCTACCAACAATTTTTTTTGGCATGGTACCAATCGGAGACCATACTCTAGCCAACAAAAAAGGAATAATCAAAATCGGTCGACGCGTTACGAAGTTATGCCCGGTCAGACATAAAAAATAAATAAATAAAAAAACAAACAAAAAATGCACTTCGAACTTAGAACCTCTTTGTTTTTGGGAAGTCGGTTAAAAAATAAACACTTTACATTACATTACATTACATTACATAAAGCAAATATAATATACCAAGAAGCTTTGGCCAAGCTTGTTTTCAGTCTTTTTGTTTAAATATAATATAATTTTTTATTCGCAGGATATCGGTGACTCACACCTTTATAAGCAGCTCCCTACTCCGGAATACAATATAGTGGGTGAGCGAGGACTACACACATAGCGACCACCAAGCCGTAATGTACGATATAAAAACGAACTCCAACCAAAGACGCCCTAAATTATCAGGCCCTAAATGGAAAGATTCGTTGTTCGACAAGGAGACCTTTGAAGAAGTAGTGAATGCGTATCAAATGGAATTGGGATCCGCAGAAAACGGAACGAGGCAATTGACTCAACTGGTGGATAGAGCATGTGATGCAGCAATCCCACACAGGAAACCCAATTGGCTCGCCATGCTATTGGTGAAACGAAAAGATTCAGTCGCTTAGGGCAATATGTCTGAAATCCAGACACAAAGTTCAAAGGTCAAGAGGTGGATCGGAGTTCAACCCGCTGCTTAGTGCCTTTAAAGAAGAAAGAAATGCTTTGAAGAATGCCATCAAGGAAAGTAAAAGAGAAAACTAGAAACGCCTTTCCGTAGAGTCTAACATTAAACAATGGGGAACCGCCTACAGAGTCGTTAAGTCGAAAGTAAAAGGACAAAAATCTCCGTAGATTATATGCCCAGTAACGCTGAGAGAAATAATAACGGCACTTTTGCATACAATGACTGCACCTGTTGTCGTAGCAGAATGTAATATAGAGAAAATCCCGACAGTTACGACGGAAGAACTTTAGTCAGTGCTCAAAAAAATAGGAGACAACAAAGCGCCGGGCCGGACGGGATCCCAAACAAAGCTCTGAAAACAGCAATTCTCAAAAGCCCTCACATTTTCGTAGAAGTTATAAAAAGATGTCTAATGAAAGGCGTATTTCCAGAATAACAGAAGCTGCAACTCCTGGTACTGTTACCAAAAGGAGATAAACCAGCTGGAGAACCTTCATTCTACCGCCCAATTTGCCCCCTCGAACAATGTGGAAAATATTGGAGTTACTCCCGATAACTGAGGAAAGAGATGCTTTATCAGAGCACCAATTTGGATTTCGAAAAGCGTATGATGAAGTACTCAGACTGCAGATCTTCCAAGAGACGAAAATTATAGGCTTCGCAGACGATATTCCTATCGTTACAACAGCGAAATACACCCACCTAATAGAAGAGGCAACAAATGCAGCTATCGCCAATGTTAAGAACTGGCTGGAGTCTACGGGTCTTGAACTAGTAGAACAGAAGACGGATGCCATCTTAATCACAAGCCGGAAAACGGTAGAATACATCAATATCAAGGTGGCCAATCAAACAATCAGGTCTAAACAATCACTGAAATACCTAGGAGTAATGCTGTTGATATTCATTTACGCTGTAGTATCCCTCAACATCTGCTATCGGCGTCCCAGCATGCGTACTGTAAAGGGAAGTCTGCGGAGTCTGCTCTGCATTCTCTCGTGCGCACTATAGGGAAATCTCTTGATTGGAAGGAGTTCACTCTAGTGGCCTATATTGACATTGAGGGAGCTTTTAACAATGTTAGTACGGGGGCAATCATGGCATTCACTTCTCTGGGTGTGAATGCCAATCTTATGTCGCTGATCGGTCAGATGCTTCATGGCAGGACTATCAGCTCAAAGCTGGGAGAGACTCATTCTACCAGGACCGTGAGTACGGGCACACCGCAAGCTGGGGTCCTGTCTCATCTTCTTTGGAATCTGGTGGTGAATAAACTGCTTCTAATCCTGGAAGGGGAGGGCTGTGGAGTGTTTGCTTATGCGGACGACATCGCTATAGCTTTCTCTGGCAAATTCCTGCCTGTTTTAAGGGATCTTATGCAGAATGCCTCACCAAGCTTACCAATTGGGCGGTGGGGTGTGTACTTTGCGAGTTGGTCATCTTTACTAGGAAATATAAAATTCCTCTTGTCGACCCTCTGTATCAGAATGGCCTGACTTTTACCGAGGAAGCTAAATATCTGGGTATCATCCTGGATAGGAAGCTCAGCTGAAAGCCTAATATTTAGAAGAGGATCCAGAAAGCAATTCTAGCTCTATACTCTTGTAAGAGGGCCATCGGTGGGAAAAGGGGGGGGTTCATCCCAAGTTAACTCACTGGCTCTATGTTGCAGTCATTTGGCTAATCCACAATACACCTTTCCCTGTGGGGATTCCATTCAGATTTATACGGATGGTTCTAAACTACAGGACAGGGTAGGAGATGGGGTTTTCTCACAGGCACTGAACATTGGTTTGTCCTTCAGTCTTCCAGACTAATGCAGTGTGTTTCAGGCGGAGGTCATGGCTATTCAGGAAGCTTTGAATTGGTTGAAGGAACGAAGCTCCTATAGAGGACATCTGTATCCTTTTAGATAGCCAGGCTGCTTTGCTATCCCTTGATTCTGTCCTATCGACATCTAGGGCTGTTAATAGCTGTCGCTCACACTTAAATGAGTTGGCTGAGCGGTTTCACCTGTGCTGGGTCCCGGGGTACACGGATATTCCAGAAAACTGCGTGGCAGACGAGCTTGCAAGACGTGGAACCACCCTGGAGATCCAGCCGGATAAGACTAAACTTGGTAGGCCTCTGGCCGCCTGTAAGATGTTGCTTAGCACGAGGGCAAACAACCTAGCGAACAACAGATGGGCAAACGGCACTATGTGCCACACGTCCAGACAGATCTGTATAGCTATTGGGGTAATCACAGGCCATTGCCCTATTGGCTTACACGCGAAGAGACTGGTGATCTTCTCAAACGACTTCTGCAGAAGCTGCATGGGCGAGGAGGAGGAGGAAACTACTTTCCACTACTTCTGCCGGTGCTCTGCACTGGCATGAAGGCGAAAGTCCTTCTTGGGTGACTATTTCTTTGATAATCTTCGCGATCTGGCGGCGATTGATGTTGCAGATCTCTGGCGCTTCATCCGCTGCGGATGGTTCTAATGAGGAGGTGGAGAGAATTCTTGGATTCCCGTGGCATTACAATGGGCCTACTGAGGTCTAAGTGTGCCCTTTAAGACAGCCACACGAACCTAACCTAACCTAATGCTGGACAGTAGGCGAAACTTCAAATCGCATGTGGAATATGTGAGCAAAAAAGCTTTGAACATACAAGCGGCTCCTTGCAGGATGCTGCCAAATATTGGTGGTCCCAAACCAGATAGAAGAGCCCTGCTATTGAGCTCTTAGCTTCTGTATGCCTCGCCAATCTGGGCAAAGGCTTTAGCGGTGGAAGAGTCAAGAAGAAAACTCTCAACAGCCTACAGACTGTGTGCTTTAAGAGCTACGAGTGCTTATTGAACAGTATCTGAGGAAGCAGCTTGTGTCATTGCTAGTATGATCCCGATCGACATCCTCGCCGATGAGATGAGACGCATTTATACGATAATTACAACGAGCCAGGGAAACCTTGGAAAAAGGAGATTAAAAAGGAAGAGAGACAGATCTCGATTTTAATGTGGCAAAACCGATGGGACAACGCCACGACATGAAGATGGACGCATCAACTGATTCCATGCATCGAAACTTGGGTCAACCGCAAGCTTTGGAGAAAACAAATACCACTTGACGAAATTCTTGACTGATCATGGTGGATACCGGAAGTACCTGCACATTTTTAGACATGAGAGCTCTCCGATGTGTATGAACTGCTTGGATCAGGAGGAAGATGCTGAGCACGTAGTATTTCATAGCCCACGTTTCCAGGCATGGCGTGTAAATATACTGAGCCCATCGGTAAAAATTTAATATATGCTCCCAAGTGACGAAAATTGCAGCTAAGTGACGGAGTTTATAATAAACATCCAAAAGGAACTAAGAAGACTGGAACGTTTTAGACACCAGATTAATATGACAGGTTGATTGCATGATGGCTTACCAGCCCCGCGATATAATACCTAACTGCAGTTCCGCGGAGATAGTGGTTGATAGTGGCCTGGTCGCACAGAAAAAAACACACACACACAGCCTTCTTCCCAAATTATGTTGCAATGTTACTGTGACCTTAAAATTTAAATTTATGTTGAAAACAATAACTTCCCTTTAACTGGGCAGCTAATAAAATTAAAAAAAAAAAAATTACGAATAAAGGGAATGTTTTCACAAAATCTACGTACATAAAGTTGTTTAGGTATTTTTGGGGGAATTATTTTTATAAATTGCCATCGTCAATGAGTTATATATATTAGTTACTCAAGCAGCCAGAGTTGAATCAATTGTTTGAGCGGCACGACCACCATGCCCTGGTTCCCAGGTTCGAGACCAGGTCTCTCCGTGGGTTTTTAAAAATTGAATTAAAATATTCACCCCGTCTCTGGGCTTTTGTCTACCTCGCAGCAATGAAAAAACAAGACATTCACACTCTAATTCACTCTAATTCTCTTCCGGCGAAAGGTATCCTAATGCAACAAAGGGTTGTCCCCTAGGCTCTGGTTACTTGGTAAACTCAAAAAAAATGTAATTTTCTCTGACTTTGGCCAGGAAGAGGGCAACGCAGATGCATTAGCGAAAGACATGCTTCACTACCAACCGAAGTAACTGCGTCAATATTTAATATTTTTAAAATTTTTGCAATAAAAATTTTGTCAATATAATCAGCTTTTATTAAAAAAAAATGTTTTATTATCTTTCACCATTCCCGAGAAAGCGCGTTCCAAAGTTCGACCATTTTTTCTTAGCTCTAAGTGTCCTAAAGGTCCTAAAACATTTTTTGTTGCATTTTAGAAAACTATCTAAAGGCTAAGCTGACGGTGAAGTAAGTCATAACGTGTAGGCTTTTCATCCCGGAGGTTCCAGGTTCGAACAACACCGGTGGCTACCCATGCCAAAAATTTTTGTTAAAAGTCTATTGAGAAGAACCATCGAATGAAAACTATCACACAATTCGATGGTTGCAAAATGTTCATTCAGACGATGTCCCCATCAAGACCTTTCATTACTATTTGCGTTCAGTAGTTGCATGAAATTTTCCTGGTTGGCTAAAAATAATAATTAACCGCGAAAAGTTCGTTTAATTACTGAAAGATTTTTTGTCTTTTGTTTCTTTTGGGTACCGAACTAAACATACAGACACTGTAGTTGTAATAAAAAAAAGGAAGTGTCTATTTACCATTCTCAAATTGAAGTGAAATTTCCGTGTACACGGAAATATAAGGAACTACACGTAGGTAGTGCGATCTCAGCGAGGGAGAGCCGGACTAATCCAATTTTTTTCCCTCGATTCCTCGGGTTAGCGCAAGCATTTGCTAATAAGGCACCTTTGCCACCCTTCTTTCTTCCATTAAGTGGTGTCCCATCAGATTCCTTCATTTGCTTGCTAGTGCAAGACACTGTGCACCGTCATCTCTTGCTCCTCCAGCCTGCAGGTATGATCCTCGATAATGTTCATCTTCTTTGGATGACACCTGAAGTTACCATGTCCTATTTGTAGTGCTGTCAACCATCTCAGGGCTCTTCGATTAATATCCAGAACTTTTCTCTGTTCAACACTTCTGGTCGCTGCAGTCGTCATCGTAGCCTACCTACACGATACCACGACGTTCCACTGTTCCCTTGTGACCCACGTCTCGTGGTCCATTGCCATGCCCCTGCCTAGGGCAGTGAACGACTCCAGACCATGGAAACTCGAAGCAGCTTTCAGTTTAGTAAGTACATCTACTCTCTCGTTTTCTCCGATTCCTGCGTATTGTGATGTGACCTACACCAGTGTCATCTCTGATCACCGCCTGATTGTCGAGTGCCACCACTACCTTCTTACCCCTCACCCGACTCACCACCAAGAATTTCAGTGCATAGACCAGAGCCAGCATCTTTGCCTAAAAGACTGAGGTGTATGCTCCCAGACCTTGATGGGTGTTCGAGTCCACTGAAGATTCCTGCACTTCCTCTCCCATAAATTTTGGATCCATCCATAAAAATTTTGACGTCTGTTGGACTTATAAGGCTTATAAGCATTTCGTGGTATCGATCAATTACACTTACTTTGCTTATACCGTCAACAGGCATTCTTAATTCCGGTATCTATTTTTAATAAGTTACAGTATTTATCACAAGACCTATACCTGTTTGTGCCTCAATCCATGCGAAGAGCTACTGAGGCAGCAGTTCTCTTTACATATATGTCTAATGGCAGCATATCATCTCTAACGCCATTGTCGGCGTGCTTCGAAAGATACCTGTTATCCCCACACACGCTAGCCTCTGAACCTTACTCAATTGCCTTCTTAAGGCGGCCTTTGAAGCACTTGGCCACCAGGCCACCGAGGCACACACCCTCCCCCATTGATGTAGAGCGCTGTTTGCTCTTTGGATTATCTCCTCAACATGTCTTTTCCAGGTAAGTCTTGAAACTAAAAATACCCCCCCCCCTCCCCGCCCCCCCCAGATACTTGCGCGAACCCGATACAGAAAGTTCTTCTCCAAAGAGTTCTATTGGTATAAAGTCTAGATTCTTTCTTTGTTTTCCTAGTGAAAACAATTATATCGGAGTTCCTTGCATTTATGAAGAGCCCTTGTTCCGCACACCATTGCTTCAACACCCCCAGAACTCTCCTCATGGTATTTGCTACGGCGAGTATGAACTTGCCTCTTGCCACAATTGCGATGTTGATGTTCCCCCATTGGTAGCATGTCAAAAAAAGGTTGGTTGGGGGTGAAACCTAACTTCTTCATGCGCCGGCCGATTTGGATGATTCTTTTTTTGTTGTATAAAGTATAATCCCCTATTGCCAATAATGAAAAAAACATGGTCTTAGAGTGGGGTGGGGAGAGAGAGAAGTCGTCTAATTTCGTAACATGTGGACCGATTTGAATGATTCTTTTTCTGATGTACCGAGTACTGGTACTGCGACAGAACTTCTTAATGCTCGGACCAATTTTGATGATTATTTTTATATTTTATATAGTAGTATCCCCCATTGCTAATATGAGGATAAATTTTGCTCCAGGGTAGTGGTGGGTATGGGGTAGGCTAACTTCGTAAAATGTGTACCGATTTGGATGAGTCTTGATGTATTTTGATGTGTAGAATATGTTGCTCCACTGGTACCACAACAAAAATTTATGAGGTGGGAAAGTTTGCGAAAGGGGAGTTACCCAATTTCTCAATACATAGTACTATTTGGATGATTCTTTTTTGTTGTACACAGTGTGATCCCCTATGGCTACTATGAGGAACTTTTTTTACATAGGATTAGGGCGGAGGCAAGCGTAGTTTAACTTTGTAACTCGTGGACTGATTTAGATGATTCTGACTGCATAGAGTATTGTATTTGTATTTGTATTCTGGACGAAATTGTGGTTTGTGGTGAGAGTTGGAAGAGGGACCGCGCTTAGCTTCATAAGGCATAGATCGATTTTGATGATTTTGATTCTGTTGTACAGAATATGCTTCCTGAATGATAAATGATAACAATTTTTTACCTAGAGTAACTGCGGTGATTCTCCTTTGCTGTGTAGAGTACGGTGGCGCACTACGGACATGGTAAGCATTTTCTAAGGTGAGGTTATGAAAAGGTGACCGTGACTTATTTCGTAATATGTTGCCGGATTTGGATTTAAAATGCACTATCTGTGGAACTTTTGAAATTGCCTTATTCTTACGAGCGTCGTATATATGAAGACACTAAAAAGTGAAAAATAAAATAGTTTTAAAAACAGAGTTGAACCGACTTCACAAAAAGCGCCAAAAAGCATAAAATAATTTTTAATTTTATCTCTTTTAGGATATTTTGAGGTAGGTTCAAATTATAAAAGCAAAATAACTACCCAACACAATTCACATTTTAACGTATATCTTGTAAAAGTTTTGGTGCTAGAGACATTATTAATATCTTGGTTGACAGGTAACACAAGGGTGCTTAAGACTGTGTAATTTTTTTTACTACTAATAGTTTTAAAAAACTTGATTTTCAAACGTAAATTTTTGGAAAACTTAAACTTAAACCGAACCGTTCACAAGTTACGATTTTAATCAAAAATGCAACCAAATTTTAACAAAACGAGTAAAGAATATTAATAATTTAGGGGGCAGGTTAAATTTTTTGGTTAAAATGGTAGGTATTAGCTGGATGTTTGGTCATGTAATTATTAAACCGTAAAAGATTTTTATTCGTTTTAAGTTTCCTTTTTAAGAGAACACATTGGCCACTTATTTAAAACTAAAATTAATTGTTAAACAATTTCAAACCTGTATAGCTGGGAGAAGGGGTATAGACCCACCCCTTCCATAAAATTGTTGATTTTTTTTTTGTTTCTCATCTAGATCTACCAGATCCTTCATTTTTGCACACGCACTTGGAAACACCCTATATAAAACTACCTAAACGTTTAAGCTCACGGGATCATATGGAAGGACGATTAATCACTTTGTTGTTGTTGTTTGGTTTGTTTAATTTGTACCGACCTTAAAATGCCGTAATATAGGAGTATATATAAAATTAAAAATGATTTGTTGCTTTTTACCACTTTTTGTGAAGTTGGTTCAACTTTTTTTTAAACTATTTTTTGATGCCCGTATTAATCGCTTGTTTATTATATTTGCCTTGCTTGGGCTTCTTTGGCTTCGTTCATATAATCTCTAATAAAATTGTGACTCATACTTATATCTTCGTGCATAACCGATGTGTATTTTGAAATATTTATAAATTAGAGTAATCTTTGTACTTGCCACGCATCAAACACTGAAAGATAGATCACAGTATTTAAAAGAACAGAATTGAATTACTGAGTATTCTTCCATATTTCTTAAGTAAGCAACAACCAACTTTTAAGTTGTCAACACAACTGTCAAACTTTCCCCGGGTGATCTCGAAAAAAACTGAAAATTCAGTAGAATGATCATTCAACGAACCTTGATTCTCCGCTATCGTGATCTTCTACACTTGCTCTTAAGTTGGTTTTATTTAAAACTGTCAAAATGTTTTGTTAAAAAATTGAATGATTGAAACTCCTTATTTTCCTGTTTACTTTCATTTATTAAGCACGACGCGCGTTTCGAACACTATGTGTTCATTTTCAAAGTGCAACAATTCAACTGAGTACAAAAATCAATCCAATTTTGAAAATTACATAACCAACTTACAACAACCATTACAATAATAATAAATAAGTTAAAGCTCTACACATATTTAAATTATACTATCATAAAATAAATTACAATACAATAATATGTAATCTAACTAAACATTACTAAAGCTACTACCACTAGTCGGAGAATTAGCCGTTGTCCTAAACATTTTGGTCAATTTAGTATCCACTAGACCATTATTATCGTTTAAAGCCCGCTCTTTATTCTTTGCGATGAAGACTGACTCTCAAACACAAAGTTCACTGTAACTGTTGGCCTCCTTTCTTAATATGATACTCTCACCATCGATCCCATGCTTTCTCTGGTTTGGTTGACCATCATCCAATGCTGCATTTGCGTGCTTGATGTGTCTCGAAAGTGCTGTCCTGTCATTGCCGTTTCTAATGTCAAGCAAGTGGTCTCGGAATCTTTGCCTAAGTTTTCTTTTAGTCATTCCGATGTATTTTTTATTACAGCCTCCACAGTTGATTTCATAAACTCCCGACTTTTCCATGTGTGGTATTTTGTCTTTTGTAGAGCCAAGTGGGTTTTTCAACTTTCCACTAGAGGACAGTGCTAATTTTAAGTTATATTTTCCCAAGCATCTTGCTAATTTATCGGAAATTTTTGGAAAATATGTCATTTGATATATTTCTTTCTGATTTCCCCTTCTGTAGGCTTCAAAGTTGTCTCCTTTTTAAAATTCATTTGTTGATTTTTCCTATCCATAATATTCTGTATGTTTTCCGTATTCAATCCATTAAAAAGTGCTCAACCAAAAATATATTGCTTTTCTTTTTCACGTCTTTCTTCTGTCAATGGGATAGCATACATTCGATGGATCATGGAGTTAAAAGCTGCATACTTATGTCTAAAACCATGAAATGAGTCATTGACTATAAGCCGAGGTGAGTGTGTTGGTTTTCGAAAAATATCAAATTCGAGGTATTGTTCCTTTCTGATCACCGATAGATCTAAAATATTTAAGACTCCTTCAACTTCTTTTTCAAAAGTAAATTTTATTGACCCATATTGACTGTTTAATAATGCTAAGGTCTTGTCAATTTTTTCCACTTTTTGTACCGCAAACACATCATCAACATATCTCACCCATATCCGAGGAAAATCTGCATTCAAGCTAAATCTTTCTTCAAAATAGCTCATTAAAAGGTTCGCTAAAAATGGAGATAAACTATTACCCATAGAGGTCCCATTACTTTGTTTGTACCATTCATTATTGAACGCAAAAACATTTTGATTGATACAAATTTCCGTTAATTCCATGTACATTTCTGCTCTCCAGTCTTCAATATGTTGTTTATCGAGCCAATCTCTCAAAAATATTTTTGTCTCTTCTATCGGTAAACTAGGAAATAAAGCTTCTACGTCAAAGGAGATCAATACCTCATCATCCGTTACTGTGACATCCTTAACTTTCTCCACGAACTCCAAATTATTTTGTACATATCTTCTAACGGGGTTATTCAATTTACTAAACTCGTTCACTAACTATTTCGCAATTTTTGATGTAGGTGCATTTACATTGGAACATATAGGCCTCATATGCTCACCCGATTTATGAATTTTTGGTAGCGCATATAAACGAGGTATGCTAGCATTTGTAACTCTCAATTTCCTCCTCCAACTGGGGTCCTCAACGTACTGCTCAAATTTTTTAAGCACTCGATCAACTTCTGCATCCAGTTTTGATAATGGATTCTTCTTAACGTTTACATAAGGCCCTTCATTAATTAATTTATTTGTCCTACTAAGGTAATCGTCTTTATTTAAAATAACTAAGGTATTCCCTTTGTCAGCTTTCATAAAATAACAATTCCTTTTCTCAATTCACCAATCATCTTATAATAAAAATTCGATTTTGGTTTTGTATTAAATTTGTTGGTATTAACCTTATTTTTCCTTAGAATATTACTCACTTCTTCTCTAACTGATTCTTTTTGCTCCTCCGGCATATTCCGAATTCCTACTTCAATCTCCGTTACAATTTCTTCCAAAGGCGGCTTGGACGGTTCCAAAGCGAAGTTTAATCCCTTTTCCAATAATTCTAATTCATTGTTACTAAATACTACAGATGAGAGATTCTTAACTAGAGGAGCATGCATCCCCGCCGGTATACCCACTACGGTCTCACCTTTGTTAACAGGCTTTTTAACTTTGATTAAATTTTGCAGCTTTCTCTTCTGATTTTCCCGCTTTAACTTGCATTTATGTTCAATTATTTCGATCATCTTGCTATCATGTAATTTAAAACATTCGAACTCCATTGCACTGAGGCCCTTTGTCAACTTTAAATGTAACCAATACAATTCAAATTCAATTTTATGAAGTTTCGCATACGAAAAATCTATTTCTTTCTTTAACCAAACCCTTTTAGCTTCACTTTCCGCCAATTTGGTTCTGCTGTTCTTTAATTTTACTTCCACTTGTATAAATTTCGGATAAACCTTATTCCTTTTGCGAGCCATCAAAAAATTAATATTTGTCAAGATAAATCTAACCTTCGTTTTCAGTTGAAAAAACTTATTTAGTTCGCTGCAAGACATGGTGTCAAATCACTAAAAACAATACTTCACGAGTTTGCAACAGGATTGTTAATATTTTGTTAAAAAATTGAATGATTGAACACATAGTGTTCGAAACGCGCGTCGTGCTTACTAAATGAAAGTAAACAGGAAAATAAGGAGTTTCAATCCTTGAATTTGTTAACAAAATATTTACAATCCTGTTGCAAACTCGTGAAGTATTGTTTTTAGTGATTTGTCAAAATGTTGGCTAACTGTTTTTGAACGATACCCTAAGATCTCTAACCCCTTGTGGGGCATGGGGCGAGAGAAGAACTTCACCTGATTCGGGACAACGATTGCAAGTGAACCTACATTTTAAAGTGGATTCCGAAAAACTGAAATATCTTGTGAAACCGCCATAGTCCTTTTATCGTAATCTGTTGTTAGCAGAAAACAACCATGGGTCGCCGACGGTGGGACTCGAATCTGGGACCTACGGAGTGGTAGGTTACCACTTGCTGCACCGACTATATCATAAAATATAATTATAATTAAATAACATTAGGCTTGGAATTTATTAACAATTCCCCAACCGTTTTTGTCTTAAGACAGCTTATATTGACTAAAGATGATTTGGCTTTTAACCACAGATATTTATTATCAAAAAAAGTTTCATTGTAAATTTAAAATTAAGTAAAAATTCCATTAAAACCTAATTTAAAAATAAAACTTCTGCGACATAGAAACAGTTCCTGCTTTGCTTGGTAAGAGCCCCATCACCCAAAATAAAATAAACTTTAGATTTCCTGACATCACGGCGAAGTGCAATTTTCGAGAACCTGTCCTAAGGGAATTAAAGAAATTAATGCACATGGCCACGGTATCAAGACCAAACACTCTAAACTATATCCGAAAAAGTGCAACTATATGTATAGACACCACTTGCCCAGATCGAGACCTACAACGCCGAGATTCAAGCGGTGTGTTTTCTTCTGCAACTTGATAGAGTGCAGCCATAAAATGCATTTTGCATGACAGCCAAAAATTGCGTAGTGCTGAACAACTACAGTACGAGCATAGGTGCTATTAAGTACAGCGGTAGAGAAGGAAACGAACGGCCCGAGAAGAAAACTCGACAATGCAAACAGGCGATCTTATATGAGCGCGCAGTTTGTTACTTTTTTAGGTGAATTTTTGGCCATGGAGAGAATTCTTGCAAATGTGCATTCGAGTAGGTAAGGCAGGTGAAAGGAAGCGCGAATTTTTCTTATTTTTTGGCCGGTGATATTTTCGTCTCATATTTACAAAACCAAATGCACTAGAAGCGAGGGGTTTGATCAAAAATTTCTGAATTTTACGCAATTTGTCGTTGAGCTAATGATCAAGCACTTGATGACATGTTTTTACTGGCTGCGACTGGTGTAACTGGACACAGGTGTCAGCTGCAGTTCGGTATCTTGGATAGAAACAATCTTCTTTTTCCCTTTTGGTAAATCTACTTTGGAACCTAATGACCTCACTTCTTAGAAATTTGGTTGAACGTGCTTAAAAAAAAATCCGACAAATGTACTCAGAGGGGGGAGGCATTTATTTGCCACATCGTAAACTCTGTACTAAGAAAAGAAATGGGCTTCCCTAAAAATCCTGTAAGGCCATGTCATAAACTTGATAGCTTTTAGGATTCCTTTTGCTCGCATTTCTGTACACGAAGTGTATACCAAGTAAAGGAGTCGTCAGCTCCATAATAATACCTAAATGTGAGGAAATCTCCTTATTGAAGTTGTTCTTCTGAAAACTGTTCAAATGGAGGGAATAACATCGGGAATATGCACAAATTGGCTTATAAAAAGTGTTGAGGTACGTACAAAATCTCGAACACACGCAGAAAAGGGCGGAATTATGCCTTCAAAATGTATGGCCTGTGATGCCTGTTGAATATTCTACTACGGGAAAATAAAATCAGAATTTTCTAGAAAATGGATGTGTTTACGTGATTTTTAAATTCCAAATGGATAATTTTGCAAATTGTACTGAAACTATTAAAAATTAAGGAAAATGTTGAGAAAATAGACGCCAACTGCCTAAAAATCATTTTCGATCTTTTTCAAAATGTGGAAGTTTTAGGCTACGTAATTAGATTCAATTTTTGTTGTATTTGTCACGAAAATATAAAATGCTCTGTAACTGCCTTGTATTCTGCATGACTATCTATGGTTAGAAAATTTCTTAACACTAGCTCGTAACAAAGTGATATCTTTTCTTAGTGATTGAGTTGAAATCAAATGTAGAAGATCTGAGTAATAAGAAATATCTCAAAGTTAGTGTAAGAATTAGTATAAAAGAGATTACTGCAAATCGACTATGAAAACCCTCCGTTTTAATGATTCTAAAACAAAAACCTTATGACTTATTATGATTTGATGGTGATGCCAAACCCCAGGTCAAACTCTATGTTGCCTTAGTATAGCCCTGTTTAAATCTGGGGTTGGACAAATAACTAAACTACGTGCGTTCAGCATGAAGGATAACAGAAGATTGTATAAATGCTCCCCCCTTGTATATCGGCTCTGCTGGAGTGTAGAGGCACCAATTTCCCGACTCGTGGGAACAATATGACATAAATTACAAACAAATCAGATGTCCTCGGGCACCAACCCCTCATCAGAAGCTGAGCTTCTAGCCTCTATTCAGGATACTATTCAAAGTAAGGAAGGGGGATCTACTTCTTTTCTCTCACATGGTGCACGACCGACCATCACCTCCGGACGAACTCAAAACCTTTACAGCCAATTTATCATAAAAGGGAGGCTGGTTAATGGGTTGTTATGCCAATGCCGGATAGACGTTATGAGGTAGCTCAACAAACAACGAAATCTTAGCACGTATACCTTAAAAGAAGATCCACTAAAACAGCTCTCCCCGAGGTAGTGCGCACTATCGAGCAAACCATTCAGTATAAAGAATACACCCTAGTTGCCTTTCTGGATATAGAAGGTGCTCGTCGAGTTAGGGGTAGAAGATGGTATCAGTCATTGGTTAGTTTCAATGCTAAAGGCAGGAATTCTAAAGTCGGACCTAGGTAACACCCAAATAACCAAATTCGTGTGCAGATTGACACCCCGGGGTGGTGTCATCTCTCAACTACTTTGTATTCCCAGAGACACTCTGTATATCAGAGTTTTACCGCCTTCCGGATCATACGACAGTCTTTCAGGCTAAAGTACTCGCCATCCTAAAGGCTTATCAGATCGTGATATAAACACTAACCCCCGGTAGGTGGAAATCTTTCGTCTAAGCTGCTTATTCCCCGTAACATACACTGCCGCAGCTGCAAGGACAAAAGCGAGAAAAAAACCTTGTTTAGTTCTCAAGGCTAAGAGTTGGAGGGATTATCCATTTCTTAAACTTTACCGGCTGGGTCCAGCGTCACCTACACCCAATCACTGATTATAGAGACACTCAAGTCTGAATGGAAGATTCTAAATTGTGTTTTCTTTCATGACAGAATTTTCGATAGGTAACATTGTTATTTGTCAAACTAATTACTACAGTTCATTTTAACATTTGTACTCAGCAAGAATTCTAAAATTAATAATAAAATGCTTTACACTCTAACAACGCTGGTAAATTGTGTGTTGTATTAAGTTATTCACCACATGATCAACGCGCAGCAAGACAAAAAATGTTCGTGTACTTGAAACCTACGCTGCCGTAACAAAAATGTTATCGCACAGACTCAAACTATTTTTTACGCCCAAGTCCTTAGTTTTGTCCAATCTACATAGAGCGGCTGTTAATTTTGAAATCAAAAGTCGAGGAATGCTTTTTAGGTGAAAGAGACATTGACGTACAGTTACTGACGTTCAAAAGTCAGTGGTAAAAGGCATCGATGCCAGAATTTAACAGTGAACAATCGCGTTCGTTTAATTTTTACTTGTTTATATATTTATTTATTCTTTACGCGAGGGGTGAAAATCTTCCAAGAACACTAGGAGACCTGAATTTCCTCCTTCTGCTTGCTAAGGCAGAACACTGGCAGATTATGTTCGCCGTAGTCTCCTGCCACTTCAGGCACAGGAAATATTCACCTTTTTAGATGACACCTAAAGATTTGATGACCCCTTGGTAGTGCCATCAGCCATCTCAAAGTTCTTCGATTTACGTCTCTCTACTCGGAAAATGTAGGCATTGTAATCGCCAACATGGCTTTCTGCATGAGTTCGCGGCGGTCAGCTGTTACGAGTGCTCTCTCGTGGCGCACGTCTGTCGTGACTCTGTCTACGGCATTGAACGGCCTCAAACCTTGGTAACTCGAAGCTTAGCTTACTCATTTCCTTCGATTCCAAAATTTTCCCCCACTCATGCTAGTGTCACTTCGTTCAATGAGGCGCACGCGTTGGGCTTGCAGACACACTTCAATGCCAGAGCTGTATTAAACTCTTTGTTGTTCATACACCTGTTCTCCTCCTGATTGTCGGGTTCTATCACTGTTTTCTTACCCTCAACGCATGTTCTCCAGCGCGTAGACCAAAGTCACCATCTCCACCTGATAGACTAAAGTATGCGACTTAAATGGGTGTTAAGATACAGGTCCTCAATGAAGATTCCTGCCCCTTCCCTCTCAACTGTTTTTAGGGAGGGACCCATCCCTTATAAGCGTTTCATGATATCTCTCCACCAGGATTTTTTAGGAACTTCCTATGCCCATAGTCATCACTAGACCTGTGCCAGCTTTCACCTTGATCTATTCGAATAGCTGCTGGTGCTGCAATCTGCTTCATATATAAGTCTAATGACAGGAAACCTACCAGCATCTTTAATGCCGATCGCAGCGTGGTTCGAATGGCAGCTGCTATCTCCACACAAGCCAGCCTGTAAACTTTACTCAACTGATTTTTCAGTGTGGAATCTCTTCGGCATAATCCACATTTTATACGCACTCTGAGTCGACAGTAATGTTCCAAAAATGAGAGATAATACACCTCCTTGTTGGCAACCTCTGCCTACCCTCCCGCACAATCTCGATTCTCCTATCTGGATATTTGCTACTTTTGTCTATTCGTTCAAGACTAGTTATCTACTACTCTTGTCTTTAACAGCATCTCTTAAAATTTTGGATTTTATTTCTCCTATTAAGCTCCTCTTCTCCTACTCACGCCACTTGGTGAAGTGCAGTTTCGGTAGATCTTCTAGGACAGTAAGTGTGCTGGTTCCAACTTAATTGGTATCTGTCGAGCACCGTCCCTTCGATGTGTAAGCCACAATCCTCTTCATTGTTTTCAACACAAAGGATGTCAGGCTCACGGGTCTAAAGGACTTTGGCTCATTATAGTCTTTTCTTTCCGGTTTTGGTAGAAATATGGCCGTAGCCTATTTCTAAGCATGCATTGTATATGCCCTTAGCATTGATGCTACAGTCTAATTTCCACAGTAGGGCTGGGAATATACCATTCAATTCTATCTAATAGATCACTTGACCGGCTCAAGTGACAAAATCCTCTCCGCATCAGATCCATGTCATTCGCACCCTGTTTCCTTAGAGGCTACGGCATGTCCGAAATGTAGCTTTCCGGGAAGTGAGAGTGAATTTCTGATTTGTTTCGTGGCGGGTCTCTGACATCTTTGCCGTTCTATCTCGAACCAGTCCAAGTCGGGCTACCGGGTCGTTTGAAATCATATTCTGAAGTCGACAGACGTCAGAGATATTTTTCGTGTTCTTTTCCCTTTTCGTTTCTTTGTAGAGTTCTCTTCAGTTCTTTCTGCAATGCTTAGTATTTGCCGCAAACTTCCACATCCTGGCTCCTGTCTGCTCGGTCGAAAGCCTTCTTGCCCTACTTCTTCAGCGCTCCCAGTTCCCTGTCCTATCAAGTAGTTTTGACCTAATCCACCACTTCGGTTTGAGTGCAGCCTTTGCAATAAGCTATTACAGCTCTTTGTAGAGTGTACAACTGCCTCTCTACGTGCAATATATTTTTCGGTATTCTGGGCATCCATGTAGTCAGTTTTTCCCCTAAAACTTCGTGATACTTCTGACTGTTAGTGTTCTTAGGTACTCCGATTACGCCTCTCATTTTCCCCTCAGCAAATTAGAAAAGTTATGGCCAGTCTGACGGCGTCACCGCATCAGGCACTCTCCAATTAAGCACTCTATCCAACAACTTAGTATTACTAAGGGTTACATCGATAACTTCCTCGCGTCTTACGTCTACGAAAGTTGGTTCCTGTTTAGAATAGCTAAATTTTTTCCAACCGCGAATTCAGGCACATCTTCTCCTCTGCGGTTGCCGTTTTGTGCTACCCCACACTTCACCTGGGGCGAGGCCGGTGAGTAATATGAGAGGTAGCTCGAAGCTAGTACACACGGATCTCACACGAACCACAGTAAGATCTGGCGTACTGAGTTGTCCCCATAACACCGCTTGAAATCCCCACCTAACTAGAATGCAGGATCTAGGTCTGCTGCCTGAATATACACAAAACAAATTAGTGATTCTCTCCGAGAACGCTTTATCTTTACCTGATTATTTCGAGCCGTTGTCAAGTTTGGCATTTCATAAATTGTACTTGCGAATTTTTTGATGTGCTTTGAAAAATATATTATATTATGCGATATGTATAGTAATTTTGAAAAAAGTTGTAACGTCTATGATATTTAAGGGAAGCAGATGCCTCTTTTTAAATACTTTTAATATTTCTGAAAAATGAAAACATCAAAAGCTATCTATTGAGAGGTTTTCAAGCAGAAAACCCCTAGCGAAAAAACTCGGCGTAACTACTCCTATCTATCGTCACTTGGGTTTACGCCGGAGTACTTTGCATGGCTTAATGTCTTTCTGAATATCCAGGGTTCTTGCAGCAGCGGCATTTTCAGCTTTTCTTTCACAAAACATCGGCACATAATATCTGATGCCGCTTTACTGTGATGTAGATTGAATTGCCAAACTTTTATGGTGATCCCCTTTCATGACCTCCCTCAGAACGAGTCCACCTACCTCCTAGATCGCGTTCGTCTAAAATGCTCCACAACTCTGAACATTATCCGCGTAAGATCAAGGATGTGTTTCTAATAAAAATTATAAAATGTAAGGAGCCCAGATGGCTGCCCTGCGTTACACCAAACTTATTCTCTATAATATTCGAATATGAATCACGAATGCGAATTCGAAATACGATTTCACCCAGTTGATAAAATTTGTAGGGAAACCAAGAAGCATTAGTTTGTTAAGAGGGATACTGTAATGCCGCGACAAATTGATAAATTAAATAGGTAACAGAGGTCTGAAAGAATAGAAGAACCGCATCAATTAAGAAATGCTGTATGAATGCTGTCGGAGCCAAACGAAAAATTATCGGTCAGACTAGATAATTGTAATAGAATCGTGGCGTTTTCAAATACAAGGTACTTATAAGTAAGAGTGGTAGACGGAAGCCTCGGTAAGTAAGCAAAATCATTAAGAGTAGTGTCACAGGTGTTTTTGAGGAACGCAGTCTTGAAAGAGTCATTAAAGAGATTGGTGATAATAAGAGAATCACCACATTTTCTATTCTTGAATTGCATTGTCGCAAAGGATGCAATGATGTCAATGAAAGAAGATAAATACTAAGAACACCCGCTTGGTCAAAAAATTTTCGGTCGAAAGCTAAACATTAGGTCCTTTAGTGGCTTTTATTCGGAAAGATGAATCTCTCATTACAGTCTAATTTAAGTTGTTTTTCTTCAAAATGCGGTTAACAAATAACAGGCTGAGAGTAAAAATTGCTTATCTACAACGCCCGCGCAAAAGTGGTTTAAAAAATGTTCCGCGCAAAAACTAACCGCGCATAATAGAACCGTGGCAAAAACAAATCAGAGATAAACTCCGGAAAAACGAACTAACTACTTATATGGGGACGGGACAAATGAATCGCAGATCAGATTTAAATGTGCACTGAACGCAACTTTCCTTTGCTAAAAGTACTACGCTACTGCTGTTATATGATACTTTCAGCAAAGAAAAGTACGCTACTGTTGCATTTAGTGTACATCTGAATCTAATCAGAAATTCACATGTCCCGAATATAAGCAGTTAAGTCGTTTTTACCCCGAGTTTTTCTCTGCTTCGTTTTTTTTCCTCAAATCTCACGCGGTTCGTTTTTGCATGGAACATTTTCTAAGCCGCTTTTGCTCTGACCTTGTAGATAGGTCATTTTGACTCTCAGCCTTCCATATTAGAAAGCGTTTTTCTTCTCTTTTTCTTATCATTTCAAACCCGATTATAAAAACCCCACCCAATAAATTACTGACTCATTATCTTACAATAATTTTTATCAAGGAGTTTTGCTCACAAATCTCATCTTCCAATAAAAGCTGCACCTCCACCACACCTACGAATAATTAAACAGATTGAGGTATTATTTTTATCATCCGTTCTCGATCTGTTCAGGTTAAATGATTGGGGCTTCTTTAATAATTTATTTAATATTTATAGTTTTGCTTTTATGTAAGGTAAAAAAAGGTGCTCTAGGTCTCACTATAAAAATTTTTCTGGTAATATCCAGATATTGAAAATAATGTACAAAGTGGTTGACTAAAACATATCTTACTATACTTTTTTGTAATGGTGTTGTATCTTGTTTTGTTACACCATCATAAATTTAAGGAGAGCACTAAAAATTACATAACGCTCAACAAGAAAGCTGGTTGGCAGTTAAAAATCAGTAACAGGATATTTGTTAGTTCTGTATAAAACTATTATTTTAAGGCAGTCATTGAACATATCGGCAACTTAATTGACATAGTCCTAAATATCGTAGTAGTCCTATATCGTAGGTACTTTTGAAACATAGAAAACTGAATATACTTCAGTAAATTTAAATACAGTAAGGACATCATTCCGCAATCAAAATTTTAAGTGAATTAAACATTATATAACCTAAGATCTCTAAAGAACATAAGAACAAACTAAGATGACATGAACCGTTGTAACTTTCCCTCAAATTGAAAATTGTTATCTTTAAGCTACTTCTCAAATATCACCTGTCGAATTGTCTAGCAATTAAACTTAAAGCTATCAGTCCTAGCGACAGATACGTTAAAATTAAGGAAGACTGCATTTACGCTTTAAGATGGCGCATGCTCCTTTACCGAAAACAGGATTCCTTAGACCTATCCACCGCCTTCCTTTGCAATAATATTAAAAGAAAATCAAAAAGAATGCTTCCCAGCCTACAGAATAGTATCTTTTGATATTTTCCCATTTTCTGAACTCTTATATGAAGTCTGGGAGCATTTTTTCAAATATCCTTGAAAGAATAAATCATGAAGCGGAGGAAGTGGTTGCTATCCACGTGCACACCGAGTCCGTCTCGCTGCTCATGTAGGAGATATTTATGAAATTAAATGGAATACATAACTGAAAATTATTGGGCCCACACCAGACGATGGCTGCGAAAGATTCGATAATTTCGCCTCAGCTGCAAAAGTATCAAGGACTTGATTGTTGCGTCATCATCCCTAGGATAACTTGATTCAGAATGGTAGGGTCCAGCAAACCAATTTCCATTCCATAATCATCTGGAATAACATCTGATTTCGATATCTTCAGTTTCTTCGGCTGGAGCCATGGAACCATCGGGATCAATCCATAAATAACCTGTTGCCAGCTTTGCTTCCATCACCATTTCAGTATGCTCGTGGATAGGATATGTGTGTTTGTTTGTTTGCCTGAATATGCGTGACTTGCCGGCTTTTCCTTCCGTCCAATCTGGAGAGCCTTTTGCCGGTTAGGTCGAGGTCATTCCGGTATTTTTTTCAGAAGCATCTACTGCCACAGCTCCTGGATGCTTTCTTTTCTCGTGGACGAGGACGACCCATATCCTTTCCATCTGGGAAAAAGCAAAAATGAAAGCGAGTGATCCAACCTCAGGGGGCTTTCATTCTCTCCGGATTTTCTTCGGCATTGCTTTTCTTCGTTTTTCCTTTTCTCCCTTTTCTTTGAATTTCTTTTCCATTAACCGAACCACCCATGTACACCGCTCCATTGAAAGAGAAAGCTCTGTGAAAGGCAAGGAAAAAATTTCCCTTTCTCCACAAGGTTACGATGAGACTTTTCTGGTACGCTTTCCTCAGCTTCCCTTCTTATTTACTTATTCTTTCTATGTGGTTTCTTTTATATATGGGAAATTCGTGTATGGGTAGAACTTTCTCTTTCAAAATTTTCACCACCACCCGACCAACCTTTGCTATCATTTTTGAATATGACCTCACGCAAGGATGAGAAATTGTGGTCGCAGACGCCATCCCACTATGCCCGGATCATTACGTGGCGATGGTCGAATGATTTGAACTGTTGGTCCGTCGGTCAGGTCGATAACTGGACGTCTTGTCTAGGGGGAGAGCAAATTATCTAGGAGTTTTCTTGCTAGCACATAAACACAGTCATTTCGGCATATTTTTCCAAGAAGGAAGGAGCACCTAGAAACACTGGGGGACAGCAAAAACGTGGCTGGCGACGTCTTACAGTGCGAGCTGTACGTACATACTTACGTATGTAAGGCAAGGACGTTGTCTTTCGCTGTGTGTTGAGGTTGGTTAAGGATAAAGCTGTCGGCTTAAAATGTTGGAAAAACAACAAGTGGATGGATACTTTACTCTGCTGGTCCCTTGGGGTGGCCGGTGCCAACAGGCGAGGTGTAGGTATGTAAAGAAGGTCAGTTCAGGAGATTTCCTGCTTTAGCTGAAATTGTTGTCTGTCTTCAGCTTGGAATTCGGTGACAAATTGAATTGAGGTCACGTCTCTTATGAGGGTGAACTTAACACAGCCGTTACGGAGATTTACCAAGCAAAGGCTCATTGATCATAAAGGGCAATGATCCCGGAGGCATTTTGGGTATCCTTTGAAAGTATCGCAAACACGATGTACCTAAGTTTTGAGTTTCGGTTTAAAGGGACTTGCAAACATTTATTTCACAGGAACGTGGCTCTTTTATGACCAAATTGGCTACTATTTATGAAACACTTCAATTACCATTTGAACCCAATTCATACTTAGTAGCCAGGTAACCCAAAGTTTATCCATCCTTTTTTATCCTTTCATGTTGTCTGTATTGGAGGTGATGTTTGCAGGAAGTACAGGATTTGATTTTAAAGAATCGTCAAGTAGAGCCACTTTAGGGGAGTTTGAATCATTTTATCGCTTGATATAAGACATATTTACAATTTAAGAAAGCTTTATATTACATATGTACTTATTTGAAACATGAAAAGGTTGCGTTTTTATAAATTTGGTCTTCTGATATTTTTTAGAAAACAAAGTTCTCAGTTTACTGCAAACTAATTTATTTGTTATACGTTTTTATTCTACCCTTCATGCCTACGAGCTTCAGAGCGAAAACCTTGTTACGTTAATCTCTAGCAAACCACAAAAGTTGTGCTACAACATACACCTTTATAAGTGCAAATAAAAGGAAGCACATATTTCCCGATCAGATTTATAAAGGGATTTGATATACTTATATTTACCTGATCTCAGTCTCCTCCTCTTAAGTGATTATAATTTCCGTTGCTGTCAAATTTTTATAAGATTTTCATTGACTTACTTTAGCCTTCATACGGTCCTCATAGCGACTACATCTTACAGGGTCAGTTTTGCCTAGATAGTACATAAATGTTTTTTAATAGGGAATATCCTTATTTTTTAAACATCACAAGAAGTATGGACAAAAACTTATATACAATTATAGGTATTTTATGTAAAATATGTTGCAGTAATTAGTAATATACGAGTAATTCGTTCAACTGTGATATGAAGTGTAATTCTTATAACAGATTAGCATTTATCACATTGAGTGCATAACACAATAGTTTTACAATGCCGATTACAAATGAATTTCTTACAACTTGCACAAACTGAAGGTGTTTTATTGCCAGTTTTTGGACATGTTGACAGTGGCTCCTCTTAATTTCTTCTTTGCTGTATTTTATTCAGTCTATATTGACGCAGAAGTCTCTTTAGTATTTTATCTTCTTAGCAACTTCTAAAGAAAAGATAGATCGTGGCAAGGTCATTTGCCTTGGTACGCATATATGGATTACAGTGGTGGAAAAAGTCAAATGAGTAAAAATTTCGGGGCCTTCAATCTCAAATTAGAAAAAAACGTAGAAGGAAAGGAATCAACAAGTTCATATAATAGCACATTAAATCAGTTTAGTATAAAATATATTTTTTACATAAATTCCCGTCGCGTAAGTACAATCCTTCTTCTGATGCATTAGGTAAGGGAATTATTAAAAAGATTTTCAAAAATATTTCAACATTCAGAAGTGCACAAGAAATTTCTTTAGCGGCTCGATAGATGAATGTGTGGTTCATGGTATCTTCGCTTACTTTTAGAAA
Source organism: Leptarthrus brevirostris (assembly GCA_964036015.1). Taxonomy (NCBI): domain Eukaryota; kingdom Metazoa; phylum Arthropoda; class Insecta; order Diptera; family Asilidae; genus Leptarthrus; species Leptarthrus brevirostris. The sequence continues at coordinate 96,415,124 of OZ038374.1, forward strand.
TACTAAAAATGGCCAATTATTCCGAATCCTCGCTACTTAACCGCGAAATTGTTATTGATTTGCCACATTTTGCCTTTGGTAAATTCGAACAGCTGCGACAAGTTTATGGTTCTGTCGTTTAGTTGGCGCTGGCTGTCTACAAAATTTGACATCATAGTTTCTATCTTGCAACCCGTAGATATCAAGATGGCGATATCATTACCAACGAGTGGAAATCAATGGTCCAATGATTCTAGCAGTATTGGCGTTAAAAGTTCCGTCAAACCACAGCCCACTCTAGATACAAGCCCGGAAGCTAACACCTGAGCATTGATGGTGTAAACACACCGAAACTTGCTACAGTAAAGGATAGGAAAAGGTAATGGTATTCTACTTTTTCGTAATATTTATCGCAGTATTTTTAAATCCTCAACTTATGTGTACCTACAAATGTTCTAAACATTTTGATCATGATAAAAAATTTCTCATTTACAATTTTCATGTGTTTTAAGGGGACGACTCTCTCTTGTGTTCGTTTTGTTGAAGTATTGAGGTTATAATACATTAATGACATCAGCATTTATCTTTAGTTCTTGTTAAGACAGTGAATAGTTTTATATTTGGGCGAGGATTGGTTAATCTGAGACACAAAAATTAATGAAATATTGACGTCACACTTGGTGGTAAAATGGCCGAACTGTCATGTTTTCCGGGCTTGTATCTAGAGTAGATTGTAGTCAAACAAGTTCTAGAAAAGTTCGAAAGTCGTGGCAAACTGATTTCCCAGCGAAATCACTTCCGGTACTTTAATCAGTTGCCCTCTTTAAAATGAACATGCGCTCACGTTAACAAAACTTTTCCAGAACCATTGGCGCTACATTAAGTTTTGTTGCCACATGGTCTTTTAAATTTGTTAGAGATATATGACGAATCTTAAAGCAGAAGATTCGTCGTCCGCTTCGTAACTTATCTGTCATTGTTATTGATAAACACTAGGTCCACGTCTTGCAGATTACTCAGGATATGGTATCAGTCTCATTTGCCAGTCGGAATGTTTTTTGAGTGGCATCTTGAGCGCGGTGTTGGCAATGTGACTGCTATCAGATAAGCTGAAGAGCTCTCCTCATCGTCGTTTATGTTCCCTATTCAACAGACAGTAATATACATCTTCCTTCACACTTTTCTATGTTTTATAAGTTTATAACGCATTCAATAGAGAGACCCACATTATCACGGGAAGGGAAATTAATAATAGAGGTCACCTGCTTTCCATATTCATACTAGCGACTAAGTAAGCGTATGTTATTCTACTTTGATTGGTTGTCAAGGAATACACCCTGCTATTTGACTTCTTAAGAACATCCGTTGCTACAAGTAGATCAGTTTCATTGGGGGGGAAATACTACTATCCCAATGGCCTATCCAGCATTGTCAGGAGTGCAGATCGGATTTCTACCATGATATAAAGTCATTTCCAAAAGTTAAACAAATGTTTTCCGATTACCTAAATTATAGTACGGCAAATTTGAGCATGAGAGACGGTGCAGAAAATGAGCCTTTGGCTCGCGTGTCAGCAGGAAAATGCCTACACCGCGCTAAAGGCTCCACCCAAAAACCTTTTCGAGGCAGAAAGGCAGGTGAGGTGATCACCATATTCTCAGAAAGCTATAAGATATGGAACTGTAGTTTATCAGTAAAAAGGACAAAGATACAATGAAGCGGACGAGAAATATTCTGGCTTGAGATCGTTCCTATAATCCTAACATAATAGACTGGCGACATGCCTTAAGGTAGCGCCACTGACACTGGAAAAACTTTGCTAAAGAAGGCAATGTTGCCAAAACGGTAAGGATCCCAGATAATACCAAAATCACCTACCTCATTACCCACTCTACCCTAATGAAAACTTAGTGTTAACACTTAGAAAAAAGTTTCCACAGGCTTAGCAGAGGGACTGATACTATTTTGCTTGAACAATTCTTTCTGTCCGGGATTCTTGGCAGACAGCGTGTTAAAGTAGGTAGGATATTGAGAAGATGCAAACCTATAGCATGTATTCTTACAAACGGCTTCTGGTGGAGGAGTCGCTATTTTTGTGAAGGATTGCTTTGTATCCAAAATTATTAAAATATCTAAAGAATCCAGTATTGAGTTCGGAGTTTTCGAAATGTACTGTGCTCGTAAGAAATAACTTCTCATTAGTGTTCGTTGCCGCCAAAAGTTTTAAAATTGACACCGCGACAGAATTAGCTATCTCGCTCTGATATTTTTCACAAAAATATTTCAATATAGTCGTTAGTGTTGATTTCAATGTCAACCTATTACTTAAAAGCTACTTTTTATTTGTTTATTAAAGATTCATCAAATAAATAGATTACTACAATATATATCAAATCAAAAAACAAAGAACAAAACATTACGGCCAAAAAGAGTTGTCAGAACAAACAGTATTCCAGACAGCGATCACCACATCAGCCAAGGCACTGTCTAAGCCGACACTTCAAACACCCTAGAGATATCCAAGTCGAAACCGCCTAAGTGTTGATTGAAGAGGCGAGACATCGACGTGATGGGTTCGTGCATGCCGTAAAGAGTACGGTTGCGCGGGACGAACAGGAAGTCGTGATTCTTCAAGGTGCGTTGAGGGATAGAAAAATTAACAGCCTCCAGTAATTCCGGGGAATTAATAGTTCCCTGTAAAAGGTTGTACAGAAATACTATTTTCGAAATATTGTCCAGGGAGTCCAGGGAGTCCAGGGAGTCCAGAGAAATCAGTCCTAAACGATCGGCATAAGAGGGGAGTACCCAATGACCATTCCAGGGAAGCCCGCGTAGGGCAAGGCACTGCACCGCATCGATTCGGTCGGCTAGCGAATAGAAGCATGATCAGGTAGTAATCATCAAGTTCCTTGGACCATCTTTTAACGAAATCTAACATCGAGTTAGCCCTACCAATGTTAGAGTCAATATGGTCTTCGAAAGAAAGACGTTAGTTGAGCACCACTCCATTTTCAACCGTACCCAAGACAACGCTGTTGACGGAGTAGTCGGAGAGGACAGGATGTCTTCTACGGGAGAAGGTCATAACGGTGCACTTGCCCGCATTTAAAGGAAGGCAGTTACATAAACATCAGTCAGTGAACACCGCCAAATCTAAGTTCAGGAGATTAACGTCGGAAAATCTTAGCATCATCAGCATAACATCGAATTCTACTACTGTACAAAAGAAGTGAAATATTGTTAATATATACGATAAACTCCGCTCCAAGGATACTACAAACGAGGTGACAAAGATTAGGTCGGAAAGGACTCCACGAAATAGGATTCGCTGTGTACGATCTGTCACGTAGAGGACAACCAATCAACGAAACAAGAAGGAAAACCGAGAAGGGACAGCTTATAAACCAAGATTTTATGATCGATCCTATCAGTGGCCTTACTGAAATCGGTAAATACACGGTCCACCTGTTTGCCAGCCTCAATGGTCGGTAAAGAATAATAATTAATGAATTCAAGAAGGTTAATAGTCGTCGATTTTGCCTAAAAAAAGCAATGCTGGAAAGAACCTAAGAAAGGCTTACAATAAATCGAAGTATTTCACTAACGAGGGACTCAAAAACCTTCGCAACATGGCATGGTTGGCGATCGGTTGATAGTTAGAGACGTCGGACTTACAGCCCTTCTTATGGAGGAGAATTAGAAAGGAAAACTTTCACAGCGCTGGAAAATGGCCAGAATGTAAGGAAAGATTGAAGATATAACAAAGAACACGAGCAAGAGATGATGGGCAGCTCTTAAGGAAGGTAGCAGGGATATCATCAGGAGCACTCGAGAAACCGTCAGTTAAGTTAGAAAGGTGATCAGCAATAAATGCATCGTCAAATACCAAGTCAATACTACAGGTTATATCAATAACGGATTGCAAACCTACTATAATTGTAATATCACCTCCTTTTTGGATTACTTCTTCGTATGTGAAACAACGTTCGTTTTCAAGATCAGATAAAATCGCCTAGCATATTCCATCATGATTTTATTTACTTATCTTACACTTATCAACGTTGCCTAACATAATCAGTACGATAAAGTTGATCAACAAACTTTATGTGAACAAGCTTCTACTCTTCTTTGGGCCTGTATCCGGGACTATACATAAGTTGCGAATCAACTAAAAACCATGACAATTATGTACCTCTTCATACTAAACATATTAGACCACGGTCTAATTCACGGTACTCACATAAAATCGAATGCCTAATTGCTGAAAAAGAGTACCGCATTCGCAATTATAAGAGGTATAAGTCAGAGAATTGTTTTTCCAGGTACAAGAAAATAAGAAATAAGGCTAATGCTGATTGAATAATGATGCCATTCTGATGGCAAAGAAGAACTATTTCAATAACCTATTAAACCCATCCCTTCCCTCTAAGAGACTGTGGTTTAATTTGAGACCATATGGTATATGCGGAAAGAATCTGCCAAAATTGTGACTTGGATGTCGACGATATCAATACTTATTCTTCTACAGCCAGCCTCTAATACAAATGTCTATTCACAAGAACACAGTAGTTTCATTTTCCGATGTATTTCCAACGTCACTGGGCCTGATAATATTGCACCAACCTATTTTAAAATGCTATTACCTGTAGTTCTTCACAGCTTAGTTTATATCATCGACTTTTGTCTAACATTTTCTAAGTTTCCAGAGATTTGGAAAATGCAGTGATTATTCCGCTGGCTAAATGCTCTTCACCTAAGTGCAGCGTGTGACTATCGGCCAATAAGTCTACTTTGTTATCTTAGCAAAGTTCTCGAGAGACTGCGCAATGCGCAAATCATCCATAATGTTTCGAAAAATAAGTTTATTTCGAAGTGGCAATATGGTTTCCGGTCCGGCCAATGCAGCGAAATTGCCCTGTTAAAAGTATCTACTGATATACGCAAATCGCTGGATAATAATTTATTAACAGTCTTAGTATTCCTTGATTTTATTAAAGCATTCCATTCTGTAAATCATAACTGATTTCCTTTCAACGCGCTCTCAGTTTGTGAAAGTTGGTGATGAAAAGTCCAATTGGATTAGGATCACATGACACTTCGGCCTTGATATACACATGTGATGATATTCAGGTTAGCTTGGTTGAGGACTGCATACACCCTGTCAGCCGTGATTTAATAAATATCTCTACTTGGGCCTCCAGTAATAAGCTCTCGCTAAATCTTCTAAAATTCAAATTGAATGGGTTTGTACAGAAGAGACCTTGGTTATTCAGATCTTCTCACTTAACATCTGAACGGAATACTAGTGCCATATTCAGGCAGAGTTAAGAATCTCAGAGTGTATTTCAACAGTAATATGGAGTCTTATCGCCTCTCCTGTTACTGGTTATAAACACCATCTTAGTAACACTTGAGAGTACGGGTATAAAAGTGGTCTCTTACGCCGACGAATTAGTTATATTATTGTCAAGCAAGTGCCGGAACACGATTAGCGAAATCATGGAAGGAACTCTAATGAAGATAAGCTCATCGGCGAAAGTCAGCGGGCTTGTCATCAACCCACGCAAGACCGAAGTAGTACTCATCACTTGGATCAAATATCTGGGATTCATTCTAGACAGCAAACTGACCTGGAAACTAAATGTATAAGTAGGGATTGCTAAGGCAAATAACACTTTCTATTCATGTAAGAGACTCTTCGGTGCGAATTGGGGCCTAAAACACAAGATTGCGACTAGTATAAAATAGCAATAGTTAGGTCAATGCTGCTGTACAGCGCCAATTCTGTTGTACGGCCAGCTGTGGACAAGAAAACTTATCTCTCCAGATTTGAGCACATACTAAGAATAACGGGATTGGGGGTTCTTGGTGCATTCAAAACCACTCCGTACCCGTGCTCTTTACACAAACCACCACCTCCCCTCTGTGGAGCTACACGCAAAGAACGCCTCGCTAAGGGCAATATTACGCCTTAAAGAGTCAAAGTTCCTCAAGTCGCGGGGGTACAGCCATAGGAGCTAAGGGGTGTGTCTCAACAGGGCTATCGATTACATCCTACCGATTATGGACTTTAACAGAAAGTTCCAGATAGCAATTTCAGACAGGCAGTTCTGGGAAACAAAAACAGGAGAATCTGCCGATACCGTAAACATCTATACAGATGGATCTAAAATGAGCTCCAGAGTAGGAGCATCAGTGTTATGCCAAGAGCTCAATATCTACTATTCATACACATTCCCTAGAGACTACAGCGTTTTTCAAGCCGAGGTTGTGGAGTTCAATTATTATCTATGTGAACAGCCAAGCGGGGCTAAAAGCTCTTAGGTCCAACGAATTTAAATCAAAATCCCTCTTTGATTGCCATATAGCTTTACAAGATATGTATAAGCACGAATAGAAGAGTAAAATTCTGCTGTATAATCGGGCACAGCGGACTCATCGGAAATGTAGCAGCAGACGTTCTCGCTGAGAAAAGAACTGCCATGGCAGCTCAGGAAGCGGAACAAACACTTTCCCCAATACACGGTGTTGCCAAATCTCTCAATGACGGGTTGTTAGATCTTTCGAAAATAAGATCGAAGGAGACCATACCGTGTCGAATCAGGAAAACCATGTGGAGAACCTATGATCAAAAGAAGACGACTTGCCTACTTAACCTATCTCTGATTTTGGTTAGGATCTACAACGGCCACTGACTTACGAGGGAACGTGCCCTAAGAATTGGTTTTTCCAACTCTGTGCAAGTACTGTTAGGAAACGACAGTAGGTACTTTTATTTAGGGCTTAATGGAAGCCTCGAAAATTAACATGAAAATAATTCTGAAGTTTGCAAAGGAGACGGGTATATTTGATGCTAATAGGGTAGCTCTACGACGATAGCAAAATGAAACCTCTAGGACGTAGGGTATCTAATTCGCGGTAGTGCTATGGACACCATGTGCCTATGCGAGGCTTTGTCGCCGCCACCGTAACCTAACTTAATCTATGGAGTTCTCCGACCATATTAATGCTGCATTACAAAATATTTACGGCGGTCTTCTTGTATTTGGAATTTCCTTTTTAATTATATATTTGATGTAGTCTTTTGTACATATCCATAAATAAATTGATTTGATTTGATTCTCCCAAAACTTAATGAGTTTGAAGCGGAAGAAAGTATTTAATCTGGAAATGCTTAGATTTACCCGGGAGAAGATGTAGTGGACAGGAGGACCGGATGATTTGGTCGATATAGGGCTTGTTCTGATCCCTGAATAGAATATATCTACAATACCGGCAGTTGTGACATAACAGCAAACAATTCATAATATCTATTTGAGGCTGATTAATGTCGGCAGATATTCGCTGCACTAACCTAACCACCATTCGACGGGCTGCTAAAAGTTCTCTTTAACGGATTATTACGAAAAATTAAAGAAATAAATAAAAGGATCGCTTACCGAAATGTGAATCAAGGAAGATGTCGGCTTGGTCGAACGCGTAAGATGATCTGCAAAGAGAAAAAGACCCGTCGTAAATCATAGCAGAAGTCCAAAACAATTGTTCGTGACCAAACAAATTGAGAGTTAAAGGAAAAGGACCCTTGGAAAACTCACGGATTGATTTTCAGGTAAACTGACTTGGTTTTGTTTCTCTTATATTATGCTTGAAGTATATTTCCAAGATACAACCGGTGAGAGGACTGCTTCTACTTTCGGAGTTCTTGTTCGCAAGCATGGGTATGGTGCGTGATTTCTCTCAATACCTGATCGACCTACTCGTTGGTACATAATTTATCCCTAGGAATCGTTCCGAACCTTGTTTTACGGAATGACCCAAAACAGTTTTGTATAAAGTGTTACTCTGACGGGTACTCGTCTTCTATGAGCCTGGGTGACATGCGTAGCAACTGGGCATTGAATCATAAAACGTAGCAAAGTAACTAATGTTGGAGGAGATAACCTCTTGAAAAAATCTTTATGGTTGTATTGGGACATGTCGAAGGAGTCGGCAGTGGTTTCATTCTCTGCAGGACCCAGGGGTAATTCAGACTTCTGTAGGAGTGGAGGGGATGGTAGACCCTAATTGGTTGGCTATAAAGTCTATAATAAGAGTTAAATGTAGAAGGGGTGCCGGGTCAGTAAATGACAAGACCAAATTTGATATTTCAATATGGTTTTTATTTAAATGAAAAAATAACTTAAAACTAGATAATAGAAAATAAAAGCTAAATTCAAATAATAAAAAATAATCCAAAGAAAATATAAAACTTATATCAAAATAAGAAAATTAAAAAAAAGAAACTCAAAAAGAAGAAGAGGATGATCAGTCCGAGTTTTTTTTAGAGAAAAAGAAATGCGAGATTGGTATTTTATATAAAAGGAAACCATACTGAACTGCTGCTGAAAACAATACTATGAAACCCGAAGCAAAACGAAGATGGGTGAGGAAAAAGGAAAGAAATTCTTACTGAAAAGAAAAAAATTTAACAGAGAAATATAATAAAAGTACTGAAATTAAAAAGAAAGAAGATGAAAATGCTGAAATCAGCAATACCTTATCGAGAAATCTCTTATTAGCCGAAATCACACCTAAGTTCGTAACTAAGTCGGTAGTCGATTGATTTGTTGATTTTACAGGAAATAGAAACCGCGGGGGTGTCGGAATGTGAAGTAAGTTTGCATTGGTTGTGTTTTGGAATAGGTAAGATAAGACATTTTAGTGAAAAAACTCTAACTTTGTTTTCTTTTTGGGTTGAAGATTCAACATTATCTTGATAGCGGTGTACTTTAAAAGTTCTGTAAAAATTGTATTTTATTCAATTCCTCACAAAAAAGGTCCAGGGGTACTTTTCTGTAAGGGTGATTATTCGTAAGGTAAAGCGTTCTAAAGGATCACGAGTATTGTGCTAGTCACTGTATGAACTCTCTTCTGCATCATCTAAGAGGATAAGTACCATATGAGTTTTTTTTTAACTACGTGGTGTACCCAGCTGGCCTAATCTGCCGTCATGTTGATAATTAGTTTGATGGACCTGAACTCTCATCTTCATCATCTAAATCCGACTCCACAGTCCTTAAACATTATTCTAATAGATTCACATCTCCTGAGTAAAAATGAAACTCGCCATTCCTAGCCTGAACCAGGCACGCACAGCGTCAAAACGTCTGAATGGCACTTAAATGACGCACGCTACGCCTGAGTAAAAATTGTACTTTTCCAAATGCCAGCCCGCTGCAGGCAACTATCAATAAAAGACGCACGACGTATTCCAAACCAAACACGGTACGCTCACACTTTGTATAAACTAAAATTTAAAATGAAAACAATAAAATTATTTTAGTAGATTAACTTATTCGAGACCGACGTCTGAATTAACAAAACTATATCTGCAGTAGCCGGCAACTTCTGTACAGTTTAGTCTTATTTTACTCGGGTTAATACTGAAACTGGAAAATATTTAAGAATAAATTTATCAAATGTCAGGTAATTGTTATCATTATTATTGCCATAACTGACCTTGTGAGCCATCGGCTATTGTAAAAAATTTTAACACAGGGTGAACACGCGGTGAGTCATCAGTGTTGTTTTAAAGCCAGAAGGCAGTAACTTAGGCTCGCATTTATGGCGGGCGTGCATTTATGGCGGGCGTGCATTTATGGCGGGCGTACTTTTAGAATAATGTGCCTTTAGTATAAGCTTTCATATCCGTGAGGTGGACGTATTTTTCAATATGTGGGCCTATAGCTGGAGTGTGCGTAATGCTACTGGCCGCACTTCTTCGCTACGCCTGCTCGCAATTTTTTTTATATTGACTCTAATAATAGGCATATTTATATATTGCTAATTATGTATTTTCTAAATTGATTATGCGTCCATAATAATTTGTGGTTCTTTTTTGTATGATGCAGCCAAAGCCCAGGGGACAACCCTATGGTGCATTTTGCATGGCTACGGCCGGAAGGAATTAGGGTAAGGGGAATGGGGGAAAATAGAATATCTGATTTTTTGCATTGCTGCGAGCTAAGCAACAGCGCAGAGAAGCAGTGGATTTTTTATATATTGCATTTATTTTAAATTGCTCATAGAAAGGCGGAGATTCGACCTTGCATCCGTGACGTACTGATCGTACTACTTATCCATTGATGCAACTCCATCTTTATATTCAATATTCTATGTTAAATTCTATAAATGTGATCATTTGAATACCGATACTTTCAACTATCGATAATCCTTTTTCAATATATCGAGACTAAGGTATCGCAACAATTTGATACATTGCAATACCAAGTATCGATATTTTTGTTTTCGATTGCCATCCCTAGACTTAGCTTCTATTCCCATACTTTTCACCATTTCCCTCCAATTTACGGGCGCTACTTCAAATGACGTTTGCATATTCAAAGTAAAAGAATGCGCAGCTCTCCGTATAGGCATGCGCAACAGTCGTGAGTGATGAGAATTCCCTCTCGAGTTCACTATGTGGAGGTAATTCCGTCTCGAGCAATTCGTTATACGGTGGTTCGAGTGAAATACCGATGTTTTCAAATTATAGATATTTGTTTCACGATTAAATCGATATCTTGTATCGGAAGATTTGATACATTACAGGACCAGGTATCGATATATCTTAATTCGATTCCCATCTCTAGCATCTATCTATATCTATTGTTTTGAGTGTAACACACCGTCGGTACTTTGTTTTCGTTTTTATTATTCTTCTCTATATTAAAGGAGTTATGATTATTCTTATATTTCACCTCATATTTGGAATCACAAAATTCGCTCGGTTTGGTTCCCGTAACCCCTTTTGGGTCGGCAGAAAAACTGAACCTCATTCGAAGTAAAGATTGCAAGTGGACATTAAGCTTAAGAGAGATTCCGAACCATTTTATTGAAGTCTGTAAGTGGTGCTCTCGTCGTCAGGAAAAATTCAAACTTTGGGATTTTATGATGAAAACCCAGAACACTACTGACGACTTTTAGGGAGTGCAAATTACTTATAATTTAGGATTTTATTGAGAAGCCCCAATTCCTTTGGATAAAAAATAATTAACTTTCATTGCTGAATGGGACGGGTGCCTGGCATTTACTCGAACGTTTCCTCTTAATACGTGAAACGTGAGAAGTTTTGAACTTTAAGCTACTCCCCGCCTAAAAAATAAAACTTATTTTATAAGCCCCTCTTCCTTCTTAGTTACTGTACTTATTTTCTTAAGCTTAGTGATGTCAATAGAATTAAAAAGATTTCAATAGAATTCAAGCTTTACTTACATTTTTACAGAAACGTGAGTATAAAGCCTCAGTCGAATGAATGAATCTCCTGATTTATGTTATTAAAAAATCTTTTGATCCTGAGGACCGGTCGTGGTCTCAGTTAAATTAGATAAATAGGATGGCGGAAAAAGGCCCGTGCTCCAAATTATTTTTTTTGATGTATGTAAATGAAAATTTTCAATAAGGAGCATTGCATAACAAAACAGACAGCCCTCCGTGACATTTCTGTGCAAAAATATCGACTTAAATTACCGAAATAGCCTCATATTTCCCGAAGGCTGATAACTGTGGAGGAGGAAAAAAGTGCAGCTCGGAAATTGCATTACGGATTACCCTGTGTGGCCACTGGTCAGTCTAAGCAGATAGTGGATGCGAGAGCTGCCGGGACAGCCGCCACCCTCATCCCTGGCTAATAATCGTCGCATGGGTGCATCCGCTGTTCCTGATGCACCGCAGATTAATGCATCTCCCATGATTGTAGGCCGAATACCAATTTTTTCGTGGTCCCTTCCCGCGCATTTCCAATTATTTTCGTTCGTTTTTTGTGCCTTTTTTAAGTTGCGTTTTTTTTTTATTATTATTTTCATTATATAATAACATTTTTGCGTAGTCATACGTTTGCATCAGATTTGCCCACAAGAGTGTATGTAAGTGCGGGATTGCAACTGCAGCCTCCAGGTCCAGGTTGAGGCCGATTGCTGGAGCGCGATGCTGGATGCCGTGTGCCTCCCCCCTGCCTTTCGCAGAAGTGTTGATATGAGTGTGTGATGCTTGTTAATCGCGAAAATGCACTTTTTCTGTGCGCAATGAGTTTTATGGGATGCATTTTTTCCCCATGCACTTCCCAAACTTTTTTCTTTTGCATCTCATGTTATTTTTTAGTTTTTTTATTTTTATGTGTCAGCATGTTTTATGTCGTTTTGTTGGTAAGAGCATGACCAAAACCTGAAGCGCGTTTTTTTTTACTTTTTTAATTTTTAACGTGTTTTATTCAACCTTTGGTAATGGTGAGTAGCCACTATACACAATGAGGTGAAAGTGGTGCAATCTGCGGGCTAGACAGAGAAAAATTTTTATAGAAAAAAGAGATGAGGCGTTCAATTGTTAAATGGACCATTTGATTTCAGTGAGGGAATTTTATTTTGTGATTTTTATATCTTGTTATATTATCTCACGTGCACTCATCACATTGATTGTGTGCGTCTGATATTTTTATTTTTACTTTTTGGCTGAACAGATATTATCCTTTGAGGTTGAAAAATGTCCCTTTTGTACCAATCGTGAAAAAAATAATAATTTATAGAAATTACGCTCCTACTCTTTTATTTGGCTTAACTTTATTTCTTTCAAACTTCAATTTTCATTAGCGCAAAGTTATATCTCTGAATTGCCTATTTTGTGAAGCGTTAAAAGTGTTCAATTAAAATTATATAAGTTATGGGATCATATAAATCCTTCACATAATACTTTTTAGCCAAACTGAAATTGATAACGGCGCCATATTCTACTTTCTGACATGCTATTGTTTACCTTGGAAATTTCATATAATATTTCTACATACTAGACACTGTAAGTCACAAAAAGGCCTAATAGCTAAACAATGCAAATTAAAAACCTCATTCGTTTTAGTTTTGCGCCTTCCCAAGTTTAAGTATAGGCCGCAGCCACCATTTTACAATGTTTTCAATATGATCTTGTTCAGCATCCTAAATAATAATATTACCAACTTAATATTAATTAACTCTACCGTCTAGGTCCAAGCCGGGCTGAGAAAGGAGGAGGGAAACCAGACAGAATACCTCGGCTTAGAGAGAATCTAAGCCCTATACAAATACACTTGCGGTGATTCCCAGGACGCCTCATGTAGCATCCCTTCTTCCGGGACAGAGCAGTTAGGTTTGTAAGCCGTTATTTGAAATTTCAACACTACGGACGAAACGCCTAGTACGCCTCGGTTAACTCCGACTGACGTGGTAGTAGTAGTGGCTATAAATCGGGCAATAGAATGTGAGAACTCTGTGGGACGAGTGTGGATACACAAAGATCATGGTAGTGGTGCCGGAAATGGCCCAGTATAAAACAGGGTTTGAGATAAGGGAAACTAGATGGAGAGGAAGTGAAGGTTTTACATCAGCCACATCTGAAACCGTACTGATATACACTGTCCAGGAAGAATAAGAAACACCTGTTATGGCAGGTGTAGAGATGGAGATCCCTATTGGAATTATCATCGCCATGTTTCAAACCATGGTGCTAGAATCTTAATTATACAGTGCTATGGGCCGCACGAGTAATCGGATATAACATCTGAAGAGGAATTCTTCCAACTCCTCTTTGATAAGGCTCCTCGAGTGGATATCAAAACAGTAATATATATAAATACAGTAATATCCGCAGCGCATATTACACCGCATTGTGCGTGACTTTGTTTACAGTGCCGCCGCTCCTGCTGTGCTGCCCTAAACTATTATCTCGACAGAGGCGCAAGGCTCGTTTAATTGCATCCTCCCAGTTCTCACTCTTGCATGATGGTGCTAATCCTTCGCTCTAACGAGATTCTACAGCTAAGGCTATTTCGCCTTCCCTTCCGGCAGAAAACGCCATTGGCGTGGAATCTCTTACTACTCTACTTAACATCTCAACAGACCTGGGTTTACTTCAAAAAACAACGCCGAACAATGAGCGCTCTTGTTGTTGAAGGAGTTTTGTGTGCTGTTCGATGTAGCATTCCATGCTCCATTGTTGAGCATTCGCAGTCGGACAATTTCCAGTCTTGAGCGTTATTTTGTACTTTTTTTTTGCGATGTAGTAAAAGCCCTGAGGTCAACCCTATGATGCGTTACCATGGCTTTGATTGGAAGGGAATTGGGGTAAGGGGAATGGAACACGAACGGAACGGGTGGAACGGGTGGAACGGGTGGATTTTTAAATTCCTTTTTAATCACAGAAAGACCGTGTGTAGAACCCTGGAACAATGATATGCTGGTCGTCTTACTCATTCATCGATCCAACTCCTTCAACTTCTCATAAACACGTCTTTGTTGCCGCTGCGTACATTCCTCCGAGGGACACTTAGGAATAGCTTGCCTCCCACATTACAACTATACAATGCCTTGCGTCCATAGGACGATTTGATGATTTCAAAATGCGATTTGGCAATTGGGTGTCTTCTGAACATGGCGGATTAACTTCTTTCTTATGCGTGTACTCTGCTGCATGATTCATGTTGCATCGACAGCCTTGCTTCTTCTGGGTTGCTACAGTATACCGACATAGCAAATGACTCCGATAGATTCCTCAACTTAGTATTTAGTAGTGATCCTTTGCTCTCTGAGAGTTCTAGTCATCCTGCTCTTTCGACTGCGCTTTCTGTGACTGCAGCATATCCGAACCACAGTAACTATTGTTTTAATGTTAGAAACGCTGATTATTCTATTCTTGATGACTTATTTTTCAATTGTTACTGTTCTAATGTTTTTTTAAAGTTAGGGACATTTATGTGGCAGTGAATGCTTTTTATGATAAAGTGTTTGCTTGCGTCTTTTAATGTGTTCCTATATCTAAATCAAGTAATGCTGATCTTCGCTGGGTCGATCACTTATTAAATCATCTAAAAAATTTAAAAAGTAAAGCTTGGGAGCGCTTTTGATTATCAAGGAGCGAGATCGGTTTTACTACTTACTACAGGTCTTGGATCTTCTAAAATAACTATGTTGAGAGAATGAAAACAGTTTTAAGTAATGATCCTAAACAGTTTTGAGACTTGTGAATTCTAAGCGATGTACTGACGGATACCTCTCTTCGCTGAAATTAGGGGATAACGAAATTACTGATCCTCTGACCATTGCATAATCTTTTTGGTGACTTTTTTACGACCGAGTACTGAACCGAGTACTGATGTTTGAAGCTTCTTTTAGTCCGTCTCAATAAAGTAATTGCTTAGTATTTTCTGTTTTGTCCTTTCAAACGCAGGAGAACGACATAACAGGTGTTCTTTAGTTGAGGTGGAGTGGTGGCTTCTATACAGAATCAGTAGAAGAGACGCTGAAGCTGGTTTTAAACACGCACTTCCCCGGTAACTCTGCAGCGGGGGCTATGGAAGGACATGTTGAGTTGTTGGATTGGCAGTCGTACCAAAATTTGCAGTGTGTCAGTTCTATTGTCACTCACGACAGGGTTAAATGGCCCATTGCTTCTTTGAATCATGCCAGTCACCAGAATTACATGGCATCTTACCCGCCACGCTTCACGAAGATCAGGGGTCTATTATTCCTTGGTTCATGGTGATATATAATCTCCACTAATCCACTCTTACGTCCCTCTCTCTTGGAGACAGGTCAGGCAAAAACGGACACATAACCACTGGGGGCTTCAGACCTATTAGCTTTTCATCGTTTCTCGTAAAAAGTCTGGAATGAATCCTTGATGTGTACCTATACGAGCAGTAGTAAGCGGTGCCTAGCACGCGTATACAAAAAGTAGGTCGAAACCGCACTACACGAATCAGTTAGCATTATCGAGACTTCACTAAATTATAAAGAAGTTACAATAAATATATTCCTCGACATTGAAGTAACCTTCAGTAATTTTAAGACTGTAGCAATACACAAAGCTCTGAAATCCCACGGCACCGATACGAGGCTTTTAGGGTTGTACGCAGAGGAACTCCACAATTAGGTGTATTGTCACCATTACTCTGGCTCGTAGTAGTTAAATAGATCCTGGTCTCACTTAATAATGAGTGATTAAAAGTGATGGCTTATGCAGATGACCTGGCCTTATTGGTTGTAGGAAAGTTCCTAAGCACCATCAACGAACTTATGGAAACAGCTCTGAGTAAAATCCACAGCTGGGCAGTAAACTGTGGCTTGTCGATCAACCTTTAGTAGACGAAAGAAGTCCTCTTGACAAGGAAAAGAGTAATTAAATCCTTCGAACCTCCCAAATTGGGCGGGAGTACGCTGTCACTAACCACCCAGCCCAGGGACTTAGGTGTCATACTCGAATCCAAACTAAACTGGGGCAAGAGCATAGAGGATTGCTTGAAAAAGGCGTTCATAGAACCAGCCTGCAAGAAAAGGTTTGTTAAAAATAGGGCCGAAGCCCTATGTGTATTGTACACTGGATGTGAACATTTGTGGCAATTAGTCCAACGTTAACTGCGAGATTGGATACCATGCTACACCTTCCACCATTTGTCGTCTACTGTAAAAGTATAGCTGCACGCAGCGCCATAAGACTGAAAGAGTGTAAATGTTGCAAAAGTTCTGACCGTGGCCATAGCAGTATACTAAGGATCTACCCCGAAAACTGCCTGCAGGAGAACTTTGTCTGTACTACCCTTACACTAAGCCTTGGGAAAATCTTTTCTACCAAAATCTCAGACAAGGAGAAGGGGGGTGGGGGGGGGGGAGAAGAATGAGGGTATATCCATGGCAGATACAGCGGTCTATATTGAAGTGGAGGACGTAATGGGAGCTCCGGTGTACTCGGATTGCCTTAAAACATGTAGTCAGTCACTGACTACTACAGTGTGTTTCACGCAGAGAACTGGGTCATAGAAAGAACGGCAAGGATGTTACTATCACGTCAACACCTACCTAATGGAAGCGACATAGGAATTTATTTAGAGAGTCAAGCGGGAATAAATGCATTGGACTCAAACGTCATAAGGTCACAGCTGGTACACAGATGTCAAAACAGTCTCCAGAACTTAGAATCAATGCACAAGGTTACTGCAAAGGAAGGTTCTCAACTCAACGCTTTCTATATAGATAGATCGATCGGTCGGCCTCAAGAGTCAGTAAAAAGAGAAGTTTAAGATGGAGCAATCTGGCGAAATGCGGTATGTCAAGGCAGCTGTGGCCAACTTGGGAAGCAGAAAACGGATTTCCTGCTAAGGAGAAACCACACCAATTTCCAAGAAAGCAGAACGCTTACGCATAACCGCAATTTTATGGGTGATGAAGAAGTGGAAAGCGTTCAGCATTTACTATGCCATTGTTAGGACCTGGCTAAGAGAAGGTGCAAAGTTTTAGGCACGTAGTTCTTCAGTGGACTAGACGATCTTGCTAACACAGGGCTGAGGCAGCTGCTTATTAACAGTTATGGCTGGTTCTAAATAAACCCATTACTAATATTCAGGTGCGGTCCCAGGGTTGTGGTAACATAACGGACCTTTTTGTGGTCTAAGTGAGGCTGATCGGCCTTTCCATAGCCACTGCCGCAGCGTAATCTAACCTATAGTATACTCTGTATTGGGTTCCCGATGAAACACTAATTTTTAGCGCATATTCTCCCGTAAGACAGTGGCCGGTGTAGATCCATTCTACATTGAATCCTAATCAGTTTAAGTAGGCAGTTAGTCTTCTTTAGGTCATAGGATTTCCATATGGATTTCGAACTCAACACGTTGTGGTCTCTTCACATCTTCTTTTCGCAAGTGACAAAAAAAAACAAATGCACCGATTAAACCTTGAACATCACATCGTTTGGAATGCATCGCTCTATTCCTTATAGCTTCAAAAATATCAAACCAACTGGTTCAATGATAACTATTCCATAGCACTTAAAAACAAGGAAACATCCCTTCAGAGGAATTGAAACATATCTATAGAGATGCGCAGAACATTTGCGATTCAGTCAATTTCGACTACTGTTAGATGGAAGGTATTTTCTACTGAAAAGGGTAGTAAGGGTTTCTGGTTATATATCAGTCATTGAATCCACCCTCCTGTCTCTTCCTATCCGAAGGCCATCATTTCATTTCGTCCACGTCACGTGCTCACCTTGACTTAGGCAATTGCACGTTAACGACATTGCGGTTTTATCAACGCCCATGCTATTCAATTCTCGGCTCATACCATCTTTGGTCATCCTCCGAATTGGGTTTAGAATCACGTCATGCGACTTAACGTGTTCTATTTATCAAACCCTTTCATTTGCTGTCCATGTCAGGGTTTTTGAAGCCGCTATCTTCAGGTGTTCACCATATTGGATTTAGAACGATATCATATATACATCATCATCAGAACCGAAGCTAATGACAATACAAGCTCGACTGAACTAATTTTAATCAGTAAATTTGACCTAGACAGAATTTCGAACATTAGAAAACCATTGAAAAAGAAAGAAATTCTAGCCTGGCGAACGTATTACCGAAATTTGTTTAAACCGAAAAACTTATCCAAAATAGCTTTACTATCGATGAAAAGTCAAACATGTCAAAACCACCAAGAAGAAAACAGAAACTCCGATCCCTAGAAGAACATTAAGCCTATTGAAATAATCCAATTGGCCGAAATTGCAAAATTAATAAATATTTTCATGTCCAAACAGATATGATACCAGTAGGTCGGATATATCGAATTCTAAATTAGATTGAACCTTAGTTTTAGAGGCTAATTTAAGCCCACACACTATGTTTCCTTATCATTAGAATAAGCAATAGATAAGGAGCACATAAAGTAATGCAGACCATAAATACGCTGCTCATCTTGATATATGTAGATTCTAGTAATACTGATCTTGTAAAATAGTGAAGTATAAATTTGGCATGCATTTCAGTTAGGTATAAATTTGCCTACTAAATGTAAAGAGAAATAGTTATTCTAAAAAAGGCTAGGATCACGATTAATCCCGATTTAATTAAATCCCATAAGCAGATGCTCTAGATTGTCCTTCACTGATATTTCTGAAAACCCTTGGTGTACACAATAAGCCACGATTATAGTGAGATTTATTTTATGTAGTATCTTACTCTTTTTCGTGCTAGCAAAAAATATAAAAACAATTCCGAGACATTTAAAATCTATGAACATATTAACAAACACTTGTTCTGATGTAGAGATATGAAGCTATATTCACATATATTCTTAACAACTAAAAACAATAACAACGGAAGCAAAAAGCACGGAGAAAGTGCAATTAAGATAAAGTGTCACCTTGGCTTGGTATCCTAAAACACAAACTATTGCGTAACCTGGTTCAATAGGTCTTTACAGCATCCATGACGGTAGTATATAGTACCTTGCTATCGATTTACAGGCTTACTGTCCTAGAACAAAGGAAGGAGTAAATTCAAAATCTGTGCAAGCCTATCCCCGTTGCTGTTTTATTGGCAATTTTCACATGTGCGGACCATGCAACCGTAATCGTATCCAAGGCAATCGAGATCTTGCGCAATCTCACAAAGTTGATCTTTCAAGCACTTACATACATAGTAACCGAGCAGATGTACCATTTCTGCTTCAGCACTGTTATTATATTTTTGCCTTTTGCGTGTTCAGCAAATTTTCTCAAAAAATATTTCTTTTTTTATCTTTCCTCTTACACAAGATGTAAGGTGTGACTCAGGTACCCTTTTTGGTCTACTTTTAGCGTACTTGACATCACGATCGAATACAGGCTTGATGAAGGCTTCTTTGATCTTGTTGTGCCCATTATTCGCGTATTGCCTGAAAATGAAGAAATTCGTCGAATTAATTGGGTGCTTGTGCTACTGAATAATTTTATGACAGTTTATTATCGATTTCTGCCTCACTTATGCGAGGGGCGACAATATTAAATTTGACAACCATAACTCAGATTTCAATAGCTTAGGGTACGACTAACCACTCAGAGGTGTTTTCCTGCAATATTATAATTGTTGTCAGTGTAGGATAAACATCTTGATAAAATTAGCCAAGAAAACTATTACCGCAATTCGATTTTTTAAAATTTATTACTTTTTGCTTACATAAGCACATTGTTTATTAGTCGATTGGGTAATTCTTTAAAAGTGGCCTCCTGGCCTTATATGCATAAAAACAAGACTTCATGTAGAAAGTGGAAAAGTGAAAATCGATTCCGTATACTGATCTGCTTAGAGTACAGCGCCTAGGACCAGTAGTAATCCTAAAACAAATAAAATTTTCAGATTTTAGTTTCTCTTATCTTTTTCGAAATTTCACGAGATTTCATACATCTGTGCATAGACCTATATCAAACTATGAGTGCCTACCAGATAATTTGTAACTTTAAGCGTCACACAGTATGTGGTCAGGTATATTTTCATAGAAAATAAAACATTTTCTTGAGTACAAGTCATCATCCCAGTTTTATTTTGTCCTATATTAATATATATTTTACTTGGTATAGGCTCTCGCTTTATTTTGATTTTAATCAACCTATGTTAAGTCTATAATAGACTATAAACGATAAAGGGGCCAAGGTCATAAACGACCAAAATTGAATTTAAATGTAGTTCCCAAAAATTTTGAAAAAATTTCAAAAAAAAATCCTAGCCTTAAACCTAATCGACCGAACAAATTAACCGAAACCATGAAGGAATTTAAACTAGAATATCACTGTCCGAGTGTTCGCAGAGGGTAGATGCAGCTCCGGGAGAAGTTCCTACTTCAGGAATCACTGCTCCTAAGCAAATGTCCTAAGCGGTCAAGAGGGCTCATCCTACTCGGACGCAAAATAATTAGCACTACAGTAGCCGTAATCACGGGTCACTGCCTCATAGGTAGACACGCTGATAGGCTGGGCGTGCCCTCAAACGACTTCTGTAGGAGTTGCCACGACGAGGAGGAAGAGGAAACCATATTTCACCTCCTTGGTAGCTGCCCGGCCCTAGCCAACCGTAGGAACCGGTTTTTGGGCTCCCCCTATTTCAAAGAGTTAACCGAGCTGGGCTCCACGGATGTCAGAAACCTGAAACGATTTATCGGGAGTTCAAAATGGTTCCCGACGACGAATTAAGGATGAACACCCTTCACAACCCAGTCAAAATAATTTTGACTTCCCGTGAACTAGTTCCACTGGATGCAAGAAACTGGTTCGGTGCACAGGGGCCGAAATGTTAACCCTCTTATTCCTTAGGTAATTCTATGGGGTTGTTAATTTCAAGCCTCAATGTGGTAGCACAAAGGGCCTCTTAGGCCTATGTGTGCCTTATTAGGCAGCCACTTTAACCTAACCTAACCTAAATGTCCTCTCCGTAGAGCCGTTCGCCACTTTTCTAGTCCTCCTTGAGCACTAATCCAAACATGTCCTAAACGAACGCACAGAAACTTTGAACCGATTAGAGTCCCGCGGGACCAGTCTCCAGAGTCATTGACGTCTGCAAACTGCTTCGTGGGAAAGCTGCTGCAAGTCTGCCTCCTGTTTTTACCAGTGATAGACGAAGCTTCCATTCCGCACCGACGATAACAGCTTTCGTTGCCAGGAACTCTAGACGTAATCGCCTCCTCAATCTGGCAATGAAATGGTTCTTAAGTGCATATATGTGAAACTGTAGGTTAGTGGGCTGTTGTGCAGGCTCGATCCGCATGCTCCGCTATGCCGAATGTCATGTTCCCATGTTCTTGTTATGTCGAATGTCGGACTAGCTGATAATTCCCTGTACCCAAGTTTATTCCATCGCCAATGGAATGTAATCGTAATCGTGGAGATCTGATCCTGGTACCAGTTATGCGGATATGGTGGACGGCTCGAGAGCAGATAGTAAAGCTCCACTGCGCCAATACCCCCATAGTACTTGCCCACAGCTACCCACAGCCACCCCCCAATAAGTTATCTCGGTCGGCAGAGCATGATTTCATCGACCCATCGTCTCCCCCCCCCCCCCCCCCCCTCCCATACTCCTCAGAAGTCGTCAACGACCTTCGCCTGTAAAAGTTTCACGAAGCCTTCTTCGAAGCACTCCGGTTTTAACAGGTGCACAATGGACGAGGTAATCAAATAATTGATAATGACTGCACCTCCTTTCAGCGAAAGGGGGTGCAGTTTAGTCCACCACAAATCCATAGCTCCAGGGAGTTTCTTCAGAGCCATCTGGCTGTTATATGTTTTACCGTCAAGCCCCACATATACACCTAAATATTTCAGATAAGTATTCGTCCATTGTAAGCCGAGGGGAGGATCTGTGATTCCGCCACCTTACACACCCATTGGCCTTGGTTTTTGCTAAGGTTAACCCTAGCGCCTGCCAGTCGCTCGTTTTGTTTGAAAACTCTACAAGAATCTGGAAATGCATCCTCTTTCGTGACGAAAATAGACAGGTCGTCACCATACGCTAATATGACCTTATATTAGTGTATGGAATATTTCCTCAACGATCGACGAAGATTTACCAACAACGGCTCTAGTGAAAGGTTATACAGCATGCCTGACAAGGGGCATCCCTGCCTGATACCCCCGCAAATCGGAATAGGAGACAATATATGCCCATGATGCTTTATGAGAATCACTGAATCTCTATATAGACCACTGAAGATCTCAATCTACTTGGACGGAAGCCCAAACACATTGAGAACGCTCAGCAGATACTCGAGCGAGACGCTATCAAACGCCTTTTCTTGATCTAAAGCCATCATGGCCATTTGCGAACCAGTTTTTTCATGGTATTCGAAAAGATGCTTTGTTACGGCGATGATGTAGATACTACGGCCTGGAACGCAGTAGGACTGTGACGGGTGTATTACTGAGGAAATCACTTAGCGAAGTTGAGTTGCCAGTGTTTTGCAAACTATCTCGTAGTCGACATTACACAGAGTAACTGGCCTCCAGTTTCCCATCCTCTAAAGATCTTTCTTCTTAGGTATTAGACGCATATCGGATCTCCGCCAACTAGAGGGAAAGACGGTATGTAGAATTAGAGACATCCAAAAGGTCAGGAATAAAAAGATCATAACCAGAAGAACTGTGACGTCGAAGATCCTTCGTTATGATAAGCATACCATCGAGAGTAAGCGCTCTGTCCAGGAATTCACTGCTTTCATCAGAGAAAGTAGGAACATGGAAAGTCCCGTGTAGTAGTTGCGAGCATAATTTACTCGGTCGGAGACTCGACCTCTCGCAACCAGCGCGACTGGTTTTGGAGCACAAACTCCAAGCCATGCTTGTAATTTTGTGCTGTCAGTCGTTCTTTAAGTCTCTCGTACTGTAAGAGGAACTCTGGTTCCTTCTATCACGCCATTGCATTGGTACGAAAATTGAACTGCTCCGAGTTCAACAAGTTATTGTTGAAAATCCAGTATGCAGTTCGCTTTTCAGCCAAACTGCTATTCGCCATAACAAGAGGGTGATCATTTAATGAACATACTTCATGAGTGACACTAACGAAAAAGTTAAGAAGGTTAGACGAGTCGTAAAGTCTTTCTATCCTCGAACCCGAAAAGCTACCATGGACATTTCGGAAAACCCTAGTCGTTGGATTAAGCCAACCGTAGACATCCGCTAGGTTGCTATGTATGACTAGGCTCGATATTCGGGCGACGTTCACCGAGTTTAATTCAACTCGAGAATGAGGATTGATTGAAGAATCTAGTGTGCAGTTGAAGTCACCCCCAAGGATAACCTCACCACCGCAGTTCGTAATATGCGACAGGATTGAGGCCAACACCTGTCTTGCAGTATCCTCGTCATGCGGCAGGTACACGTTTACTACCCGTAACGCTTTATCCCACAAGACGAAATCTAAGGAAGACGCGAAACCTGGGCAGATGTCTGTGTATACAGGAGACATCAGTGTAAACCTGCGGGACACAGCAGGTCTACACTGATACCTCTACGGGGCGTTTCTGTGGTGGCAAAAACTGTGTAACCCTTACAATAAATACTTATTATAACAATAGTACTTTAATAATAATTTAAATAATACTTCTCAACAAAAAATGTTAACAAAGGTTACGTTAGGTTAAAGTGGCTGCCATCCATTTAGGGAAAGCGCACTTAGGCGAAAGTGACCCATTGTGATTGAGGCTATGTTCTCAAATCTATTTTTATACCTAAAGGATTATTTGAAATTCCTGATGAACCGAGCTGGAAACCTGTCACTTTTAGAATCCTTGTTCCGGGGAGCTCAAAAATACCGGAAGTTGGGCACTTAGGGACTAGATTTTCAACCCTATCACGTAACTGAAAACCATTTAAAGCTCCTGGTGAACCGAACTAAGTCGAACCTAGTTCGGCTAACTCCTTAATAAAAAAACCAGATCCTGCGATTGGCTAGTGCTGGGCAGTTACGGAGGCAGTGAGGGATGGTTTCCTCTTCTTCCTCTTATTAGGAACTCCTTTAGTAGTATGAGTAGTACCGATTCTCGATAGCTCATCGGCTCTAGTAAAGTAGTGTCCGAGCCTAGTAGTAGAGAGCGGCATATTCTGGCAGTATTAGAGTTGGTGTACACTTCCGTGAGAGATTAAGTAGCAGCCCCTTTGTGAAGATACGAATATCATCCGAAGATAATGTTTTGGTCTTCAGAAAGTCCAGTGATACCCTTATAGCTATTACTTCTACCTGAAAAGCACTACAGTAATCTGGTAAACGAAACAAAATGCTAGGGTCCGGGTGTTACCTTCCAACTTGGAATCGTCAGTGTAAAGATGCACTGATTCTCGCCATTAAGGAGAACCATTATCCCATTCCGACCTGGTGGGGATAGTCGGTACGAGCCCTAGTCTGGACTGAGTTGAGCCTTTTGGCAGACGAGGATGCGGTTTGCTTACCGAAAAGATCCACCGGCAGTAGGAAGAGAATGGTGTTAAAGGCTTTAGTGGGTGTAGTTCCGACGGCACCTGTAATCAGTAGTGTGTGTGATGGGTCACTTTAGGCAGTGCATACCGCTACCTTGTATGTTAGTATAGGCCTTATAACGCTGACATAGTGCACGATGCGTGGCTCCATGCCTATTTTGTCTATAGCCTTCCTACGCGAATACAGCAGTTCTGTTGCTTTAAGTACTCTTTCTTGGATATTACGATTCCAAGTAAGTTTCCTATACAGAACAAGGCCTAGCTATTTATCTTGATTACCAAGTTTCAGTCTGTCCACTAAGTGTTGGGCAGTTGATAGGAGGAAATTGAGAATCCCGTGAGAAGAGTGTCAACTCTGTTTTGTCCAGGTTAATGCCCAGACTACACCTGATTCTTACAAAAATTCTCCCACGAAGATCGTTTGACTTTCCTTATTAATTTTTTAAATTTACTGAGATATTCACACACATCAGTTTTCCTTCTAAGAGTGATGATTTCCGCCGACGACCATGGAGATCGTGACTTACCTCTAGGATACCGGTCGGGACAGAAAATCTAATTTGCTTTATTACAATCAAGCGTTACGGAGTCCATCACATTATTGAGGGTTTTCCTAGTGTCGATATTAGGATGACTTTCATTAAGTAAACTATTTATTAGGGCAGTTTCGCGACTCAACTGAAGTTGGCCCCAAGTAAACACCTTGCTAAAAAAATTTTATTGCTAAGCTCAGCAGTCCTTTCATTATTCAAAATTGTATAAAAGGAAAAACAAAACATATAATTTTCAGTTCACCTTAATTAATCAATATAATATATTTTAACTTAAAATAAATTTAATATTTAAATAAAGTCAGAATTTTTTTCGGTTCAAAAAAATATCTTTAATTAAATAGATAAATTTGAACGACGGAACACAAGGTTATGTTAAAATCTTGTCCGAAAGATGTCATCCGCATGACTCTCTATTTCAGCACGAAACCAAGTACTACTAGTACTTATTGCAGCACCATAGTGACGACATACAACAAGGACATAAGCAAATTAATCAAGTCCTACAATAAGGTGAACTCAAATTAAACCAAGGTTAATAATCGTCCTCCCTTCAACATGTTAGCAAATTATGCATCCACAGCATTTTAATGTTCAGAACTTTCCGCCTAATAAATTTAATAATGGTGGGTTTTATGCCCACATAAAGTTTTTTGAGGTTAGTATCAAGAATAAAATCATAAAGTGACATACCTCTTTTATTAATATGGCGTCTACTCCGATAACCAGTGTCCTCCTTTGTTTCGTGGCTTCAACAACCGCCTTCCTCAGTGGTATGTTGGGGATGTTCTCTGAATCGTAAGCCATATAACTGGAGACCAACCATAAAGATTAGGATTGTAGCTTCTATGGTGTCTTTATCGCTAAATTGAGATTTGATAAAGGCATTAATATTATTATCAATGAAGAAACAGGACCTGGGCTTACCTGAATCTTGTAGTCCTTAAGAGTGAGTGCACAAAATCCTGTTGTTAATGTCCCAAGGTTTTTGGAGAAGAGCGAGTTCTCTTCTTTTCGTGACAGAGTGAAGAGTAGCGCAGCCGAAACTGCCTTGGAGTGGTGAAGGCTAATTGGTCCCACATTCAGCATTGCTAGAATTGGTAGGGGATGCCTCTATTATTGAATTGTGTGCATCTTCCTCTTCAACGTAGAGGTTCTTTTCAGTAGACGAGAGCAGGAGTTCGTTTTCAGTCCCTCACCAGAAATTGGCAACTAGCGTTTAGGCAGTAGAGGATAGGTTCAGGGCTTCCCGAGAGAACATCCTCATAGAGCTTGAATAACACGATTATCTACCAACTTCCAATTACTCGGAGAGATAGTCCCATAGGTGTTGCCTTGGTCTATGGCCGCCCTGGGAGAGTTGTCAATCGCAACACCGCTTAAAGACTTGAAAAGGAATCCTAGTTGAGGTGAAGCTCCTACCTGTCCACTTGCACTTAGCGTGTCTTATTCCGTTATCCAATGAAATATCTATTTCTTCCGGGGTGCCTCAGGGCTGCATTCTCGACCCACTCCTTTTCATCAATTTTATTGATATCTCGTTGCTTCTGACTAGAAAATATTGTGATACGCTCTGTTGAGCTCCGACATTTACATTGGCTCCTCTAAATACACTGTTTAGGGTCCCGTTCTCTTTGACTAATTTTTGGATGGAAGTGTCTAAAGCAGGCCTGATAGGGTCAAGGACCTAGAGTTGCTCTTAGTTTTCGTCTATTTTTCGAGGACTAGGTAGATTTCGTGGCGGCTAATTATACGCTCGCTTTACATTCGTTAGACCCATTCTGGAATACTTTTCTCCGATATCCGATTCCTACTTCGTAGTCCACACCAACGGAATCCGAATTTTACTTGTTTCAAACATGTAAGCATTTCCATCCTGGCCCGTTCCTTGAGCAACCTCGACTTTTTTTATATTCCCTACCATCGAAAGCTTTACGAAATTCACCAGCCTATTGCTCGTCCAATGTCCCGCCTTTTTAACGATTAAGCTGCATCGAGGTGGGTTGTTCTAGGCGGTAACTGATGAGCCAAGTGAGGCTACTTAGTTGAATAAGTTTAATTTTAGTCTTAGCTATAATATTCTATACTTTCATTGTAGTAGCCAGAGTAGTCAGTTGGATGACATTTTGTCTTAACGCAAGCATGTCGGCAAACATGTAAAGAAGTAAAGGTTCACGGCACTGTGCCCAAAGGGTAGACGATGGCATTCGCTGAACGAATGTGGGCTTTGATTCGCCGCCTTCTACAATGGAGCAATAACAACGTATAGTCTAGCACCAACACGTTGCACCTGTGGAATACTTAGTGGACTTAAATTAACATGAAGGAGGGCCATATTATCAGAGGCCATAGCAACCTAAGCGGAACTGAAAGCTTTTGTATAAAACAGAGTCTGTTAAAGAATTATTGCTTTTCGCAATGTTTTTCGAAAGATATATGGATACTAAGCAAGCAAATTAATACTAAATTAGACAGTGCCTTTTTCTGTTCAGTTTGTGTTGCTTTTTTGGCAATATACTCATATTAATTGCTCAAAATAACTTGTGTATTTTTTACTATTGCTGGATCTTTTAAGCAATTTACCGAATCTGTGATTTTATCACCGTAATAATAAAATAATTGCTTTAATTGGGATCAATTACAATTTCGTCGTTTCAGAAAGCTGGAAAAGTTTCAGCGGATGGTGTTCCGGTAATTGACTGTATTTCACGGTTTTATACACTGCCTTACTATTTTCCAATTTGGTAATTTTCTCATCCATCAGCGATAATTCCTTGCTAATTAGGTATTTCAGATGTTGGTGAATAACTGTTAAAATATTTAGATGCACTTTACAATTTCTTACTGAATAGCATGCAATTTCAGAAGAACTGGTCAGTTTTGATAAATTTGAAGTTTGGCTTTGTTTAGACTAAGTTACTGATAAAGATATTAATCCAATTTACCTGTTATTATTAGGTTGGTATTTTCTAGCCCAATTATAGAGAAGTTGAATGAAGTTAAATGTAATTTATATATACTTATTTTTCTCTTTATTATAGTTGCCTGATATCCCACGAAAACTTAAAGACCATAATAAGTTGTTTATGCACTTCAAAAAGGGGAAGCTACGAAAATATGATTTATTTTGATGAAACATAACATAAAGTCTTTCAGATCTGTATTCAGTATGGTGATAGATCTCAACTAGTCAAACAAAAAATTATGTGGTAGGGGGGGGGGGCAGTCTCAACCGTTTGGGAGTTACTGGGTGATTCATAAGTTTCAGTTTTTCATGGTATGCACATTACTCGTTTATTTTTATCTCTTGATCTACCCAACATAGCAACATCAAACAAACGCTCAAAAACAACTATCCTAATGATCTTTCCAAAAATATCAACACTACTTATCTGACTCCTACCACTGCACGTACAATCACTTCCAAAATTGAAAAAAATGGTTTCCGATTACTTAAAATTCAGCATTTTCCCAAATTTTCTCCAAAATTCATGTAATTAGTATACCTCTCTTTTATTTTTATTAGATTGCCCATTTTATTAACTTTCCAAAAAGGTGCAACATAGCAAGGTCGACAAAGGATTAGAAAAACCGCATCCTTAGAAATCCCTGACTACCTAATTATTTTATTGCACTTTAGGTAGGAAATTCTTTAAATAAACAAAATTTTTAACATAAAGGGTCGAAAAAGTTTGTTTTGGGTTAACAGGTAATTAATTTTAATTATTGTTGTAAAAAAGTTATAAAAATGTTAGTGTAATTTTGTTTTATTGCCGATATTAGCATGTATTAGGCAGAATTCACACCTTTGTATCCTGGCGTTAAAATTTTGCTATAAAAAAGGGGTAAGTCAGCAAGAATACCTATCATAGTTGAAAAACAAATCAATAAGTAGGAGTGTTTTTAAGCCAAAATTACTAAAAAGTGGTAAAATTAACATTTGAGGAATACGCGGATATTATTTATATTTATGGTGTAGTAGTCAGAAAAGAGAGAGCGGCTGTGCTGGAATATCAAAGGAGATTCCCTAACAGGTAAGCAACTCAAGGAGGGGTCTTTACACGGACTTTCCAAAGGTTAGAAGAAACAATAAGTGTAACTTCACACGACAAGGAGACACGAACCGACGGGAACTTCTGCCGACGTCCAGCAGCAAATAATCACGATCATGAGGCAGCACCCTGAGGCGAGCACGAAACAAGTCGCAAAGCGATTAAGAGTGCCGTCATCTAAGGCTTGGTGGGTTATACATCGAGGGAGATTACGTACATATTATCATCACCCAGCCCAAGTAGTACGAGAAGATTCTGAAAGAAACTGAAATTTAGCACTTTGCTTCTGGAACGCGACATTGACGACAGAGCGTTTCTGCACCGAATATTTCGACAGATGAATGTCAATTTACCAGGAATGATATCATAAACTTCCATGACCTTCATACCTCCTCGAACACTAACCCACACAGGGCAAAGGTGATCTCGTTCCAACAGAGATTCAGTGTCAATGTTTGGGCTGGTACCATCGGCAACCATTTGGTAGGACCATTCATTTTGCCGCAAGTGCTCAATAGTGTAATTTATGCGGACTTTTTGGACAATACACTGTCAGATCTAATAGAGGAGAACCGTATGGATAATCTTAGGGGAATTTTTCACCAACACGATGGAGTACCAGCGCATATGGCTAACATTGTGAAGGTAATACTAAGTGAAAAATATCCTAACCGCGGGATTGGACGAGTTTCACCGATTCCTTGGCCTGCTAGATCTCCACCATTGGACGTTTTGTTATGGCGAACAATGAAGGATGAAGTTTATTCAAGCCCAGTTAACAATAGGGAGAATTGAGTCAGCCGAATTGGGAATGCAGGTACAAAAATACGGGATAGGCTGTCTGCAATACGCCTTAAACAAGGACTTAGAAGGAAACTGTTGAAATACATCCACAGTGGCGGTGGACATTTTGAACGGCTTTTGTTACTTATCAAGATTAATTGTAATTGTTTTTAAATTCAATAAAAAGCATTTTAGAATTAATTTGAGTTTAATTTCTTTAATTTGTTGATTTTTATAATATTCTGAGATAGGATTTCTAAGTATAAATGTCTTCATATTTTCTCTACATGGACTTGTTTCACCTTTGTGGAAAGGTAGGCCAATAAAAATAAAAGAGGTGTGTACTAATTACATGAATTTCGGAGAAAATTTTGGAAAATTCTGAATTTTAGGTAATCGCAAACCATTTTTTTCACTTTTGTAAGTGACTGTACGTGTAATGGTAGAAGTTAGATCAGTAGTGTTGACATTTTTGGAAAGGTCAGTAGGATAGTTGTTTTCTAGCGTTTGTTTGATGTCGCTATATTGGGTAGATCAAAAGATAAAAATATAAAAGCGTAATGTGCATAGCATGGAAATCTGAACTTTTTGAATCGCCTTATAACTCCTAAACGATTGAGATTTCCCCCCTGCCATACAATTTCTTGTTTGTCTAGTTGAGATCTATCACCCTACTAATTTTGGAACGTCAGATCTGAAACACCCTATATAGTACGCATTGTATCTTATGCAGCATGTAAATAGTATATAAATTTTTTGGAAAAGTTTAAGAACAAATACAAAATTATTTCATTTAGATAAACGTGTTATTGATATTAAATATGTAGGGAAAAAAATATTATATGTATATGAAATATTGCGGATTACGGATGTTCCACTATAGTACTATTTTTATGAGAATGTCGATTGGTAAGGGAAATGGCAGAAGACGCGGACTTCCACGGTTGCAGTGGATATCTATATAACATTGGCAGGAAAGACTCTTACAACTGAACGTCCTGTAAAATATACCTACGAATCTCTACATATTCCGAAAAAGTATCAACTGCGGAGATGAAAATGATATTTTTGTGAAATCTTAAACAATATCTGTGGACCGTTGAATACCTGTACCTATCATAATATCAAACCTTCGACAAAGTTGAAGGTGCCGGACACAATAAGGTCGTTTGACATCGGTAAGGCTGATATTTTTCTTCCCGTAATCCAGGCATACTGGAAAATCAAAACCTATCTCACTGAATGTAAAACCGGCGTAATTGAAAAGATTTGCAGAAAAGGCGACTTCAGCAGTTGGAAAAATTGGTATGGTATATGTCTTTTAGCTGCAGTTTCCAAATGTGGCAAAAATTATCTTAATATGAATCAAGCAAAAAATCAAGGGTTTCTCATTCTAAGAACAAAAAATGAACCCTTTGGTTGCTTTTTTCCTAGTTGCCTTTAATAGATAACGCCCTAATTTTCTCTTGGAAGTGTCTACTTACCACTCTCAAATTTGCCACGCAAGTACACGATAAGTGCAAATAGTTACTTCCATATTCATATAACTGGTAATAGTTTATCACAGCATGTTCTAGATACAAACCTGGGGGAAAGTTAATAAAACAACTAAAAGCCTGATTAATACATCTCTTCTTCACAGAACGTCTAATAAAAATTTGACGTACTTTTCGTGTATTTTCTGTACTTCCGTGTACACGGAAATTAAGCGGTAATTTGAGGGTGGTTAATAGACACTGCTAATTTTTTTACATAAAAAAATATATTAAAACTAATCTAAAAAAATGTATGTTTAACAGCGTTGGAATTGACCCTAAATAATTGGTCCGCAATAAACACGATTTCGGTATTTTAAATCATCTGAAACAAAAAAACCAAAGAAATTATAAAAGTAGACATAATTTGACATGTAAATGACTTGCGGGACAGAATAAAAATGGAAAAACAAAAAAAGGGCAGAGGACGTAAAAACGCGTTTTTTCGGCACTTATTATTAGAGTGGAGAAAAAAAAAATTATAACGACAAATTAGCTTACTTTTCTGTAGTCTGCTATTCCTGGATCACTTTTTTCTAGAACGACTTTTAATCACTTGATCATCCACTGAAAGTTTGTAAACTACTTTTTTTGGCGTCATTTTTATAAAAAACTATTTTTACGATATACGCACATTCGTTTTGTGGAAAAAATGACTAAATATTTGTACACAAATATATATATATATATATATCTATATATAATTCGAAACATCCCAGTAGGAAATGTAAGCAATACCGCATCAGAACTATCATCGATGAAAGTAAGTCATAATGCCTACTAAGATGGCCTAAGAGGGATCAATAATACCTACCCGTTCCATTACCTGGTAATGTTTGAATTCAGCAATGGGCGGGAACTGTTATAACCACTGATGAAAAGAAGCATTCGTTTCAATATTCAATTTTGGTGTACTTCTAACCACAAAACCCCCTCTTCACTTCCCTTGAGGATTATCAAAGTTAAAATGCTGGTTTTTTTCAATTATTTATATAATTTTTATATATTTATTTAACTCAAACAATTATAAAAATATCGGATTAATTTCATTCACAGATTTAAAGGTATAATATGTTTTATTAAAAAAAAGATGTCCATCTGTTAACGAAATATTTAACATTAAAAACAATGTTATTAAACATTTTTAATTACTCGTCGCAGATTACGTTTACTTATTTACTTACACCACTTTTATTAATTTAAAAAAAAAATATAATAATAATATTAAAAACCTTTTTTACAATACTCACAATAATAAAACTTTTTTTAATATATTATAAACTTTATACACTCGCGTACAAAAGGACAATCACGCTGTAAGGCACGTATTGACTTAATGCACTCTCAATTTTTAAACTGACTAATGCGCATTAAACCTATTGCGGCGTGCACAAATTTGCACATTTGCTGACTTTATGCATGACTCTAGGCTCAAATCTTCATCTATGCCTATTGTGAACATTTTCGTATATGAATCCATCGAAACAAAAGGGAATCGGTTCTCAGTTTTCTTACTAGGATATTTCAAATATCGATCTGACATTTTAGGAACGAATCGATTCTTTGAAAAAAAAAATGATGAGAAACCCCCTTGAAGATGAACATGCAGGCTTTCCTAAGGGTTTCTCTTGCAGTTAAGGGGTTATTCTACCCAAGACGGTTGAAAAAATCG
Organism: Leptarthrus brevirostris; assembly: GCA_964036015.1. NCBI lineage: Eukaryota > Metazoa > Arthropoda > Insecta > Diptera > Asilidae > Leptarthrus > Leptarthrus brevirostris. Next base: position 96,448,473 of record OZ038374.1, read on the forward strand.
ATTTCTTGTTTTTTTCATATTTTCGTTTTTAATTATATAAAGAATCTGTCTGCAAAAGGATATGCAATGAAAATGAAAAATTTCCAAGTTACAAGTCCATGAAGACCATGTTATTGGTAAGCAGTGTCCCTTTCTACCTTTAAACGCTTTTTTCTCGAAAGCATGTTTTTGAAACTGATTGACACGATTACTTAAAAAGTACTTGTCCGATTGCTCTGAAATTTTACCAGTTTACTTGGCAAATACATAGTTATGGTCAGCACTACGATCTTGCAAAAATCATTTGTTTAAATATTTTTTTTTACAATGAACAATAAAAAACAGGGGAAAAATCATAATTTGGCGTAAAAAGTAGTGTAAAATTGTTTACAAACAAGATACCAAATATCTTTTAGTACCGACCATAGCGACAAGTCTACTGAATACAAAGAATGTGACTTTTGGTGTTTCAGATAATGTGAACGTGCAAAACCATGTCAACCGTGGAGCAAATTTTTTCTGCAGCCTCAACTTCAAGACGTTGCCATTGCAATTCAAATCAATATTTTATTATTATCACAATTGTAATTTGTTAATAAAATCATGTAGTTCAACAAACAAAAAGTTTCATTCCAAAATATTCAATAGTTTTTCTTTTACAACAACTCAAAAAAGTAGTAATTTCCGGGCCATTTGGGTAGAATACACCCTTAAGGGGGGAAGTACATGAAGAGGCCGAAAAAAAGTACTTTTTTGGGATTTATTTTTGGGAAAATGAAAAAGGTCCACATGAAATCGATATTATATGTATTTAGGGCAATGTTTTAAGAAGAGAAAAAGCATTTTTTACATTTTGAAAAATAAAAAATTTATCAACTTTTGGTGGGTTTCGTAACTCGGCTGACATCGAAATCGGCGTAAATTCTCCTGGCCGCAATTTTCATCTGAAATCAAAAAACCAAACATGTTTATACTCGAGGGGGTTGGTTTTTCTAGATAGACTACGATCTTTTCGAAATTCGAACATTAACTATAAAAATCGGGCATGAAAAAAAAATTTGCTTTTTTTGCAAAAATTTTGATTATTTTCGCGTCAAAAATAGTCTTAAAGTGATTTTTTTGCTATGTCCGTAGTCCATCTAGAGTAGTTTTTATGCCCTTTAAAATAAGTGCTGGATGAAGAAAATCGGTTTACTAGTTTTTTTGTAATCTTTTACGCTAATTTGAAAAACATGGTTTTGAAAAAACGCCGTTTAAAGTTTGTCCCGAAAAACTAACGAAAAAGATGCAGATAAGGAGAAGGTAAGAGGGGAGGGGTATTCTCAGAAAAATCGGTATTTGGACTGAAAACGTCGAGAACGCTCTTTAACAGATTCGCATTCATCACTCTAAATTCCAGAGCAGAAAAAAAATCCGGTAAGCGGAATAACGCGAGCAGCAGAGATCCTCGATCCCAGGCGCGCTGGGCCGGATCGGCGCCGACCACTTTCAAGTGGCATATCTGTCACAATTTTCGAGATAGGCTTTTGGAATTTTGGAATTATATTCCTAGAGCATATCCTTATCGATTAAGACAATAAAAAAAATCGATTTTTGAAAACGTCTTCATGTACTTCCCCCCTTAAGAGCACCAAGTAGAACATGTGGATAAATTTTGCGATCTCGGACACAAAGTTTCATAAGATGGCGGAGCTGAAGCCATGTACGGATGTAGGTTTCCGTTGGGGGGGGGGGGGGCAATTTGTTGATTTTGTAAGTTGTGTGGCTAGCGCAAATCTAGGTTATTGATAACGCTTGCGTGAATCATCACCAAAAAGTATTCCCGAGAATGTTGCACAAGATCACAAGATAAAACCAAGGACATGATGATAATAAACAAGATGCATGACGAGTAAACTATAGACGCTCTTTTTACCAGATATCTGCAAACAGTAAATTAAGGAATACCTGTAACACACTTTAGTTTCCATAAACCATAAGTAACCGTTGCAAATTTTGATAATTGATTTAATGTTTTTCATTACTTTCAAATTCAAAATTTTAAGATTATACATCTTAAAGCTAAGCGTAGGCATAGATAAAGAAAGAGGCTAATTTATAACTAGGCACTGAAGAATAGACCAAATTCTGTGGTCGCTGGTCAAATAGTGATAACTACAAAGTTTAAATTTTTCATTATAGTCGTTTAAACATACAAAATTCAGCGTATCATTGTTATTACAGCTTTTTTATTGAAGGTGGACTAATAATAAATATACAGAAAATAAATAGTTAGTCAAAACAACTAGAATCCTACATATAACAAAATTGTCAATTTTGGTGTTATCACTATTTTACCAGTGACCACAGATTTAATTAATTCAACAAAAGGCTTCAACTTTAAAACTTCGGGTGAAAAGATAGAGAATTGAAATACATTAAAAATTTTAATAAAATATTCCAAATATTCACTTCAATGGAAATTTTAAATATTCAAAAAGATTTTCTTCAAATTAGGGCCGCTGCTCTTTTTCAGTTCGACTGGAAGAAAAACTGGCGTTCACTAGGTTGACAGGAATATTAAGGGGGGAAGTCCATGTAACAGCCTCAAAATCGGTCATTTTTTAAAAGTATTTTTGAAGGTGATAAAATAATTTTATTGTTTTTAAATTATAACACAACTTTATTTAACCATTCTAGAGTACACAAAAAATTTTTTTTTCTATCAAAATGGCGGCTCAGGAAAATTTTTTGTCTGCTGCCTACGGCGCGAGTTCCCAAACTGCTCTGTTTGTCACTCATCCACCATTGATCTGAAACAAAAAAATAAAAGTGTTTTCTTTTTAGGACATATTAACGGAAAGGATAAACCTATAAAATAAAAAAAACGTATAAAATTCAATATAAAATAAGCCTTTGAAAAAAAAGTCAGAATTTAGGGGTATTTTTTTGACATTTTTGACCCCAAAAAAAGTATTTTATTAACTCGAAATAAAGTTTTAGGTTTATCCTTCCGATAGTAATGTAGAGAAAGGCCTCACCAAATTTCAGACAAATCGGTCAATAACTTTTTGAGTTACAACACGGGCAATTTTTAAAAATACAGTTTCGAGATAATCGCGTTTAAAGTTTTAGTACAGGAAAATGACCAGTTTTAGTTACTTACCGATTAATCTGCAATCCCAAGTCCATACAATAGTCCTTCCTCCTCTTCAAAAAGCTGATTTTCTTCCATTTGTTGTTGCTTGCGAGCTGTACGAAAATCTTTTGTTTCTGAAAAGTTTCTGAAAATTATGATGGAAGGGACCCTTTTACCTGAAGCGCTCCGACTACCTGGCTCGCTACTTTACAATACGCACTCCGGCCCGCTCTATTATATTAGCTATAACTTCGTAAATATTTGAGATTTTTTTTCCTCTCGTCAGTACACGCTCAATATACTATATTTTCAGATTATCGAAAAAAAAATCGATTTTCTGAAAATTTTACATGGACTTCCCTCCTTAAGTGAAAAAATTCTGCTAGGATGAGTGCATTCCAGTTTGCTATAGGAATAAATAAGAGGGCTATTTCGTTAGAATTAAAAGGAATTAGAAAAAGAAGATATATGATCGAATCGTCGTAGACAAAAAATACACCGCACAGCGGCATTGGAAGACACATTTAAAATTCTGGATCCTTGAATCTAACGAAAAATCTGAACTATCTAATAACATCTTAGTTACAAGTAGCGCTTCACGATACTCGAGATAATTCTCGCTGCCGGTGCCGGTCTCGACACGATACCGGGACTGGCAGCGAGACCAATATCATTGGTTACAGTGCGATACTGAGAGCGAGACTGAGGTGACGAGAGTGGACGCGATATTAGTTTTTTTTTATTTTATTGTGGATAATTGTTTTAGTTCTTTCAGCTTTTATGTCGCTCCGAAAATTGTCGATTGTGTGATTTATGGGACATATAAGTATACACTGCTCTCCTCAATCGCTTCTTTCTACATTATTTCCTTCTTTAGATATTTAAGTTTAATCCCCAATAGAAAAGAAGAGCCTTTGCTACCTTGTTTTGGTGAGGGGAATAAGAAGAAAATGCGTATATATGTACATAGATATATCACTTGTCCTCGCTCCCCGTTATCCCACCAAAATTTACTTTTTTTTATCTTGTCGAGAGAAAAATCGGACCGAGACTGGCCTTTATCTCGCCGAGATTGTGACGAGAGCAAGATCGCCTTCACCTTGACGAGACTAAGACCGAGATGTGCCAAAGTCTCGGTCTTGTCTCGGTGCCGTGAAGCCCTAGTTACAAGCCTTTTTCAGTCAGTGGCTCCGGCGCATACTTTACATCCATTGACCGGAGACCAACGAAGACCTACATAGTTTCACAGGACAAAATGCGATTGACATCATTGTTCCAAAGTGATTGCCACTGTGAATAGATCACATATTAAGAAAAGAGCCAAACAAAATTGTTCAATATGCTCTAGATTGGTACCTGTACGGGGGTAACAAGGCTGCACAACATCCCAGCTAGCCACATGTAATATATCCGCAACAGAAATGCATTTTAAATGCATTACCTGTAACATAGCTGAAAACAATACGATTTATAGATGGTTTCACGTACATTACTCCCACCTTACACGAAACGGAAGTTGTTTTCTTAAAGTGGTTCTGGTGTGTTAATTAAATCTTTTATAGAATTTTGCTCTGTGGAGAATTCATATAACTGTAGCATGGAAGTTCTAGCAGTTGCGCCAGCTTTTTAAAAGCAAATTACCTAACACATCAATGGTTCAGTTGCACAATCACCACGCGATGGTTCTAGGGTTCACGCCTCTCTGTGAGTTTTTAAAAATAAAAAATTTAAAAATCCACTCCGTCTCTGCGCTATTTTCTAGTTCGTAGCAATGCAAAATCCAGACATTCAATTTCCCTCATTCCCCTTACTATAATTTCCGTCAGCACGAAGCCATGCTAACTTCTAAAATGGTTGTCCTCTAGACTTTAGCTACATCTTAAAAACAAACACTTTCAAACTAACTTTTCGGTAAAATAATTTTTTAACCGACTTCAAAGGGGTAGTCTAATTTCGTAAGGCTTGGACTAATTTCGATGATTTTTTGTCTGTTGGGTAGAGTATATGCCCCGATTGATTCTGCAAGAAAAAAAAATTTTGGTGGATGGGAGGGGGGGGGGGGGGGGTGTAGGCGGTTGAACCTAACTTTTTAACGCATGGCCGATTTGGAGGGTTCTTTTTTTCTGTTTTACAGAGTAGACGACACTAAAAAGTTAAAAATAAAATAGTTTTAAAAAAAAAATTTTACTGACACAAGGTGCAAATTAAACAAACAAAGCAACTACCCAACCATAATTAAAAACAATTCATAAAACTACTTGAACGTTCCACCTCACGGGATTATAAAGAAGGACGATTAAATACTATTGTTGTAGTTGTTTGGTTTGTTTGATTTGCAGCGACTTCTAAATGTCGCAATAGATATAAAATCAAAAATTATTTTAAGCTTTTTAGTGGTTTTTGTGAAGTCGGTTCAATTTTTTTTTTAAAAACTATTTTATCGAAGCATAAATTATGTACAAAAAATACACTTCACCCGAATGAAATTTACGAAAAAGTTTGGGTAAAAGAACATGTAGGAATTGAAATGAGAGGACAGATAGTCTAGTTAGCGAAATGGGCCGTAGGGGAACACTGTAGACAGTGAGATGAAGTGTACTCGTCTACGTAGGAAGTCCAAAATGGCTTTATGGGCTGGACTGGGACAGAGAGACTCTGACAGGACATTGTAATTTCGGGTATCATTTGAAGAAAATGGCACTTACTCAGGACGTCTATGTAGATGTATTTGTTGGGGGGGGGGGGGGGGGGCAGCAGGAGATGAACTCATAACAAGAATTTGAGAAGCCGGAAATAAAATAAAAGAACAGAACATTAAAAACATCCATGAGAAAAAGAAGACTTTTATGTATTCAAAATGACGGAGGAAATTTTGAAAATATTTTAACTAATTAAAAGACCAGTGCTTTACAGGACTCACAAATCAGAACGCAAAGAATAAAAAGATCAACAACTTAGGAGATAGTTAGAATGTAATGCCAGATATGAGCTTAAGGTTGAGAAAACAATTGTTGTGTTTTTTAAATTTCTTTTGGAAGAGAACGTATTATCCGCTATTTTAAACCAGAAAATAAAAAAGAGTATAAGGCAAATTTTCAAAATATCTACGTTTGAACTGTAAAAATAATATTTTTTTCACAATATGTAAGTTTGAAAATCAATTTTTTTAATCCATTAGCAGTAACAAAAAAATTACAGACCATTGTGTCCTGTCAACTGAGATATTAATAACGTCTATAACACTTAAACTATAGAAAATATTCGCTAAAATGTGAGACGGTTAAAGTCATCGTAACAATTTTTAAACTGTTTTAGTTGGGGGGGGGGGGGGGCGTGCAGATAGACCCCTACCCATAATTTGGTGTTTTGTCTCAATCTACCAGTTCCTTAATTTCTGAACACGATCATGTCAATAAGTTTTAAGTCAGGAAAAAAATTTGTTTCTCTTAATTTTTTCTGACGTACTTATATAATTTACACATTTAATTAATTTATTAATACATGGTGTTTCGGATTCGAATTTTATCATAAAAAAATCCCTCTCTCTCTAGTTCTGCGAAACCCCATGGCCTTCCTTATAAATTTTCAAATATAAAAAATTTTTATTTTTTATTTTTTTATAATTAAAAAAAATAAAGTCTCAGTGATGAAATTTTAAATACTTATAATATAAAGGAATGTTTTCTGAAAATTTTGGATTTTTTTGCGACATTTTCAAAAAATCGCAATATTTGAAGACCCATTAAGAAAAATATATAACTCTAAAGCCTGAAACTTTTTAGGGAAGTAATATACTATAATGGCATTAAAAATAAAAAAAAGTAAGGTGGGTCTTAGTTCTATCTTTAACATTTTAATTTTAAAAGAGCAAGTTTTTAGATTGAAAACGTTAATAATAACCGATTTTTTTTTGTATTTACTGTTAAGTTGGCCTAAATATATACTGAACAGAAAATATTGTAACATGGTTTTTGTTTGAACTAAATATCTTTAAAAACCAAGAAGTTACTGCGTTTAACTCAAACCTCTGTAAAATGCAAAATAGGCTGAGGCAACAATACAAAATGGCGGCTCAAAAAAACAATTTACATCTAAAAAATTAATAAATACCTTTTTTCAACTCTCTAAGTGTAGTTCAAATTTAGGTAAAAAAATAAAAAATAAATAAATTTTGTCAGCGATCTTTACTAATTAAATTGGTCGATTTGATATGGATTGACCCTGCCTCTTTTTGTCTCTTGCTCTAATTTCGTTACCTTTACGCTATAGTGTGTTCCCTAATGCCTGTGTGTGCTCCTAATGCCTCTATCTAATTATTCATCGGCATAAAAAAGGCGACAATGCCGACATGTCAAATTATAGACCCATCGTTATTCTTTGTTGTACCTACAAGACTTTTGACTCCTTAGTTTTTTAAAAATTTTTGAAAAGAAAATCGTCCACCAACTTCTTGGAGGTCCTGCATTCTGCATTTCTCCTGGTTAGGATGTTAGACAGGACGACCACATTTTCAGTGATTTTAGCAAGGCGTTGGATACAATAAATTATAAAATTCTTGAACTCAAGATCTAGCTTCTGGATTTCCATCTGCTTTTGTTAACTGGTTATGTTTGTATGCATCTGTCTGATCGTACTCAGCGGGTCTCGCTTAGCGGAGTTTTGTGTGAGTCAATTTTTAACACTTCGGTGGTATCACAGGGCATCCATTCCGGACCATTGCTTTTTACCATCTGAATTAATAACGTATATTTGATTCTATCTCATTCTAAAATTCTATGTTATAGTGACGATCGTCCGTATTGTGTCGAACGTTTCCGATTAACTACTTTTAAATTCTAATTTGGACATCTGCCAAAATTGGTGTTGCATTAATCGCCTTCCACTGCATATCGGTACGTGCACAACTACTAACCGCAGAAAATTTTAATTTTACCAGCAATAGCTGCTCCTAATGTTGCTAAATAAACCAAGGGTGCTTGGTTGAAGTCCGGTTTTTCAATCGATGATCAGCTTGATATCATAAACAATATGACTTGTGGTACCTTGGGCTTCGACAAGTGTTGGTCAAAAGAGTTTGATGAGCCCAACATCAAGATTTTCTATTGTACTTTTATCGGACGTATTTTAGAATAAGCCTCCCCCGTTTGGTACCCATTCTACACGACACACATCAATAGCATTGAGGCGTACCGAACAATACCATTATACCACTGCTTGCCATGAGCGGCTTAGGTTGTCCCATCTGGATACCCTTGAAAACCCGCTCTGTAGCTCCAGTGTATGTTGTTCTTGTTTTAATATATCCATTCCTGCTTGTTCTTTGAGGAATCAGGACTTCCTGCACGTACCTCAACACCGCACTAATTATGGTAAATTTGAACTGATGTCATCGATGGTTTGACTCTTTAATATCTTCTTTGACTCCATTGATTTTCACTTGTCCAAGACCTTCTTGAGAGTTCAGCTTCGCTAAGGTTTATTTTGAATATTTTGGTTAACTGTTTAAATTTTAATTGATATCTATTTGCAATATATTATGTTCGCTTTCTATTACTTTGCTTAAAATTTGTTTGAGGATATTGTGTTACGATACAATATTATATGTAAACTAGACTATGTGGTTTTCAGTCGTCGACGAAATTTGAAATTAATAAATAATTTAAACCCAAAAAATTATGTTCGCCCTTAAAACACTTGCCACTTAATGTTACATAAATAAGCGACATACTAGTTTTCCCATAAACTTATGGAAGAGCTTTACCTATGCGTTAGTTATTGGTGAGCTCTTTTCCGATGTATTTTAGTTTGTCCGTATAGTTTATTTTTACCACGTAGTTTTCGTGTAAGCCGAGTATTTTTGGTAATACATATATATGTGATATATTATTTTTATAGGTGAGTTTTTTCGGAAACCTTAAAAGTTGCTTGAATGGCGAACGTAATAAAAAATAGCACTTTAGCATATTTGAACTTTGTGGAATCTAATCCACATCTAAGACGGAGATACCAGGTCAATAAATTAGTATATGTAGTTTAAATAAAACTAGGATTTTTTACATTACGAATAATATATAGTTATGTATTTGGTAATTACCAGAAGTTATATTAATCTTATCTGTCAAATTTACTGAAGATTTTAAATAAAAATTCGAATAAAGTCATTGGACCATCCCAAATCTTATCACTTCTCATTATAGTTGACTCGGGATTACTTGTGAGTGCGAAAAATAAAAAGAAATTGAGAAATTTCTTGAAAGAAAAAAGAACAACAAAAACGGGAAAAAAGAATGTCTGAGCTTGAACTTTTCCCTCCCTCACTGATCTCTGATTTAGATTTATATCACTTGAGACATGACTCCTGCCACCGAATTTACGCTTTGTCTGTCCATCAGCAGCCGCCTACTTCCCATTTGCGCACCCAACCAGCAACAAATGCCCCAACAGGGAAATCGGTTGTTTTGGATGGAGTAGCCAAAATCCGATCCGGAGACACCTCCGAAGACCACAAGTATGGCAATAGCACCCTGACTCCATCCTCTTGCTTACATACCACGATATTACTGTCGTGCAGTGTCGGGTCGGTAAAGCATTGTTGAATATGTGGGAACGTCTAACCTTAACACTGAGGGCAAGACAAGCCGACCGAAACCATTCAAAGTATGCATGACCCACATTTTATTCAGGCACCCTAGACAACCGCCTTACATCCGCCACCCCACCCGGAATTGTCTTGTTGTTTTGTTACTTCCACACCCTGGTCCCTGGTGATATCCTTAACTGACTCACCCGGCAGTGCTTCCTGGCAGATACTTGTCTTCTCATATGTAAGGCATACACGTACGGCGCTAAATGGGCATGAAATGCCCGACTTACGGATGGGTCTACTCTCTTACCGAATGTCAATTGACTTACAAGGGGTAGGGTTAATCTCTATTAACAACTGCCAAAAGTGAGATCTAAGCCCACTTTGTGTTTTCAACATCTGCCGCCAACGTTGGGGTTGCAAGAGTAATTGAAGGCGTCTAGTCATGTTTAGGCTTCATCCCTTCGACGGTAATAGCCCCAATTAGGACGGTCCCAAACCTTGAGGGAACCCTTTTAGTCAAGCGTCTTCCAAATAGTCTTATCGCCGTCATCATCGCCACAGTTACATAAAATTACAAGGATTTTCCACCCTGTAAATCACTACTTCAGTGCTCAGCGTCAGGTCATATGTGCCGAACTCAAGTTAACTGAAAGGATAGCAGGTGACCAGGAAAAGGGATCTGAGATTGGGAAGTTACACGTTTCTGCAAATTTTTTGTTACCCATCTTCCCTTGCAGAGCTTTCTTTTGGGTGGTTGGTGTACAAAGCAGGCAAAAGAAATGGACTAGCTCACTTGTTGATATGCTTCCGATGTCGATATTCTTGAAACTTGGGCACGTCGTGCAAACTTACATACATAAAATATTTTACTTTCGCTACCACTTGGAGGGTGAGAATATTTTCACCCTCTGTTGCCTGTAGATTTTGTTTCGCCTCACCGAATAAACATACATATATGGCAATGTGGGCGGATGGAGGATTCATCACTTACCGTCTAGATAATGTCATGGCCCTGAGCATACATGCACCGGAGTGTGGGTGGTGGTCTATTTTCAGCATAAGATAAAATACCATTTCTCGCCGGGGAAAGTAACACCTTGACCTACCCTCACAGAATTCTGTTTGACTTCTTATATACTTAAATTTTTTCTAGGAAGAAATTCAATGACATTATTTAAGTGGAAGCAATTGCTGAGTGTTGCCTTGGAAATCATGTAGTTCTGAGTTTTGCGTAGGCAGCAATGAATACAACTCCTGAAAAGAGAAATTCGTTTTGCTGTTTCTTAGAAATCACTTATTTAAAAATCGAAAAGAAGTCTGGTCTTGATTATTAGAAATCTTATGAATATTGATGCTCTCAAGAACAGGGAACTTGAACTTTGAAATGTCTAATAAAAATAATTTTATAAGATCTGTAAACATCAGCAAAAGAGTGCTTGACAAACAAATACGAGCTCAATACCTTTGCCTATTCTACGGGAAAATATTAAGAATTCTCCACAAGACGGTTTATCTCATTATGTAGTATTTCTATGAAATTATTTACTAACCTAGCACAATAATCATATTTTAGAAAACTCAATCGTGTTTTGTGTTTGTGTAAAATCGCTCACATTAATATACCTAAGCTCCTTTTGTCTGCTATGAGACGATAAAGGTATCCCTAAAGACGACAGAGTAAAAACAGCTCTTGGTTTTCCTCTAAGAATCGGCAATTGATTTTTGGGAATATTTTATTTAAGGACTGTTGAGGTCAATGGTACCTTCCTATTTAGCTATAAGAATTTATTTCACAAAGGGATGAAAGTTCACCGACATTTGGAAGATTTAGAAATTGTTGTCATTGTGTTCGTTTTGGGTATGACTATGATGGAATCATTTAAAATCGGTTAACGACCTCCTTGTCAAAGTGTCTTAAACTTTTCTTTCACACAATTTCGTTATTTACAATATTAAGGTTCTTTGAATACGGCAGAAATAAACCTTAAGTGTCCTTGTTTGCGTGGTAACATATATTTAGAAGAAAATTTTAGATGGACGGTTATTTAAATAATTTAATTGTTCGCTTAAATATTTGAAGTACGATAAATGTAGTACACCATTTTTGTTCTCTACTGTTGTTTCTTTTTAGTTAAACTCTCTCGGGAATAAGTTGAAACCATTCGCAAACATATTTAAACTTTTAGTTAATTTATTTTAAACTCGTTTAAAAGGGGAATATTTTTATGCCTTTTTTTATAGGAAAATAGACGCAAAATTGGAAGGTTTCTTCTGCCGGATTTACTATTTGCGGGGATCTCTTATCCCTTACTCTCAATCCTATTCATAGTTTCGCCGACGACAGCACCCTTGATTTCGCGTACTCATTTGATTCTGTAATGAATTCACGTGGAAATGCTAAAGAAGCCAATCGGGAACGCATGTTTAGATCATTAAACAACGACATTTCCATGGTCCTTGATTGGGGCAGAGCAAATCGTGTTACGTTTAATGCATCCAAAACCCAATGCTGTTTAATGTCCCTTAAAAAACGCCCAGTTCACCCCCAACCCATTTCAGTCGACGGAGTGAATATACCCAATTCACCCTCCCTAATCATCTTGGGTATCGAGATATCCAGCAATCTTAGCTGGACTGATCATATATTTGCAATCGCTAAAAATGCGATGAAATGTTTGGGTTTTCTACAGAGATGTAAGAAATATTTCACCCCACCTGACTTAGCGCTGATCTACAAGTCCCACATTAGGCCTAGACTTGAATATAATTCCCATATTTGGGCAGGGGCCGGACACACCGCACTGTCCGCGTTAGACAAAGTCCAGCGTAAAGCTATTAAGCTTATTGGCGATCCCTCAATCTCTGAGGGTCTTGACTCTCTGGAGCATCGATGGAATGTCGGTTGTCTCTCACTCTTCTATCGTTATTTCCATGGCCGTTGTTCTAACGAAATTGCTAGCCTGATTCCTTGTAGACTCATGACAACGCGCGATACAAGATCAACAAGTCGCTCCCACCCCTATACTCTCCAGGTCAAATTTGGACGTACCGTCAAATTTCGGGTATCTTTTTTAAATAGAACAACACAAATGTGGAACAGTTTACCGTCTGCTGTTTTTCCCTCCTCTTATCAGCATGAAACTTTCAAACGGGGCGTACATCGACACCGCCTTTACCCAACCTCCTAACCCATTTCCCTCATCCTTAATTCCTTTCCTGCCAAGGCTGTGCTTAAGCATTATAGGGCATCCCCTGAGCTTTGGCATCATCATATATATATAAAAAAAAGGTACATTATATCTTCACTAAGCTTAGTGGCCTTTATGTTTTAGCGCACGATGTGATTTCGCTCAGTTCTAAACTGGATGGGCATCTGGATACTGTTGCGGGCACAACGCAAATTCGTCTAGGGGGCTTTATAAGTTGCACGATATTTCTGGTGGGGTTGCCGTAGTTTCCGTCTCTTCTGAGGATCTTCGGGATGTGATTACTGGTTGTGCACCTTCTGGTATCAGCTCTGGACCTGTTATGCCGGTTTTTCAGGATGTTCGTCGTGGCACGAAGTAAATCAGGAGCCATGCTGCATCCCTGTCTTCCGGCTCTAAACGATTATCTCGACGAAGACGCAAGGCTCGTTTGGCTGCATCCTTTTGGCCTTCACATTTACGTGATGGTACTGTTTTTTTCGCCCTTTCGTGACTCTACAGCTGATGGCACTTCGTCTTATTTTCCCTCGACTAACCCTAACGGTGCGGAAACTCCTGTTGCTGTACTGGGTATCTCACCTGACCTGGGTTGTCAGCTGCCTCACGTCGTGGATATCGCTCGTGGCGATCAGGCTAGTTCTTTTGTACTAACTAATTCTGCTGTTGTACAGAGATCCGCGTTGGATGCCTTTATGACTACGAATGCGGTTGCTCTGAGACCAACAGTGCTTCCTCGAAGTATATTCATCTCCATAGTTCCCCCTAACATCTCTGTGATGACATCGTGCGCCATATCTCGCCTCACCTTGAGGTTACGCATGATAACATCATCTGGAGGCGCATTGAAAAAACGCGTAATGGCGCTGAATCCTACTCCGCATCTTTTAAAATTGTCGTTCCTGATGCTTTATTCATGAGGTCATTTCTGCGAGATCTGGCCTAGAGAGCCTTCGTACGCGAGTTAATCCCAAGCATCGTTCTGGCTCTAAAACTGCTTCTCAAAATTCAAATAAAGTCATCAGCGAGGTCTCTTTCTACTACGCAAACGTAACTGGGCTTCGCTTCAAGACGACTAGCCTATACATCTAATAATTTATGTTTCGACGTAGTCTGCTGGACCGAAACGTAACTCTGTTGATCGTTTGCTTATGCTGAACATTTCGGTCCTGAATATATGGTGTTTCGACGTTATTGTCATCTTCGAGCCGTGGATGCTTCTATTGGAGGAGGAGTTTTGCGTGTTCTTCGACGTAACACTCCAGGCTCCATTGTTGAAGATTCACATTCTGATGATTTGAAGTATCTGAGCGGCATCTTGAAAAAGCCTCATAATTACGTCCTTGTTGCTACATTCCTCCGGGGGCGACTGAGAACACCTATAAGGGATTGCTTCCCGCGTCGACTATTTGTCCAATGCCTTTTTATCCGTGTGATCAATTGATACTTTTTGGAGATTTAAACTTTCCGACTGTAAACTGGATGTCTTCAGTAGATTGTGGACTAACTCCTGCTTACTCGTCCCCTCCTCTGTATCCTTTATGTTTCACTGACAGCCTTCCCTTTTCTGGTTTGACACAGTGCTCCGATATAGCCAATAACTCCGGCAGATTCTCCGATTTGGTGTTTAGTACCGAACTCAGCGGTGCATGCCATGGTCAGGCGGTGTTCTGCCTCTTTGCTCTTTGAGACGTCTCATCATCCTGCTCTTCAAATTGCGCTGTTCTTTGATCCTGTGATGGCATCATCTCCGATCCACTGTAACTATTGTTTTATTTTTAGGTAAACTGAGTACTCTTTAATTATTGAATTGTAACTGGTCTGATGTTTTTCACGCTATGGATAGTTGCAGTGAATGCTTTTTATAACTTATTTGCTTGTATTTCGAAATGCGTTCCTATTTCAAGGTCAAATATTTCTGGTCTACCTTGGGTTGGTCACACACTAAATTATCTAAACAATTTAAAAGGTAAAGGGGTGTAAGGAGCGAGATCGATTTCAAAATTTATTGTAATTTACGTGACCAGTATACCCTAGGTCTCGAATCCTCCTACAATACCTATGTTGAAAAAATGAAAGCAGTTTTACGTAACAATCCTAAACAGTTTTGGAGATTTTTGAATTCTAAATGTAGTACTGACGGATATCCTTCTTCTCTGAAATAAGGGGATAACGATTAATTGTAAATCTTTTTAGTGATTCTTTTAAGACCGCTTTTGTGATAATAACTGTGACATTAGTTTTAAGGATTTTACTCACTTGACGTCATTTCCGCCGACTACGTTGGTAATGAATGATCTTTTATTTGATGACGGTGCAATCATGCAATACATTAATAGATTGGGTAATAGTTTTTTGTGTGGACTAGATGATATCACTATTTTACCTGTTTTCTGAAGTGTTCTTATTCTTCAGTTTTTGTTCTGTGTTATTTATTTAACTTATCCATTTCTTGTGATGTTTTCCATAATGCGTGGAAATCTTTCATTATTAAGGCCATGCAATTTAATTTCATTGCAGACTTTTTTAAGTACTTTGTAGCATGGTTTTATGAAGGGAAGGTCAACGACGACTAATCTTTTGAAATTTTCTAACTTCTGTATCTCGGCAATTAAAGGTAGGTTGAATACATATTCACTGACTTTAGTTAAGCTTTTGACAGACTGATCACTCGTCTTTGTCTTGCCGCACTCACAGAGTATCGTTACTCGGATTATATACAATTTTTCTGGCGTACCTGAAGGCGCCACTCCTTATATAAACGATGTATATTTCTTTCTGTCTAATTCGAATAGTCTTTCTTGTGCAGACGATGCCAAAATTTTCCGTATTGTTTCCTCCACTCGTAATTGTGAAATTCATATAGGTAATCAATCAATTCTGACTTAGAGACTCCTTTCACAAGTGGTGTTCCATTAACTATCTTCCTCTTAATATTAGTAAAATGTACAACTATAACTTTTTGTCGTAAAAGAAGTCAACTGAACTTCAGCTACACTATACATGGTTGTGTATCGTTGTTGGTTAAGTAATCGTTTTACCTTCGACGAGCATATTGACGATATTGTTACCAAGGCAAATTCGACACTGGGTTTCGCCAAAAGTTTGGAGCTTGATGAACCTTATATTACACTGCTCCTTTATTGTTCCGTTTTATAATATTCATGTTAATCGCGTTGAGGCAGTAAAGCGTTGATTTGTGGGGGCCTTCGTAGACTTCCTTGGAACAATCCATTGCTATTGCTCCCTTATACAAGAAATAGCAATCTTTTAATAAAATAGTTTTTAAAAAAAAGTTGAACCGACTTCACAAAAAGCGCTAAAAAGCATAAAATAATTTTTAATTTTATATCTATTACGACATTTTGAAGTCGGTGCAAATCAAACAACTACAACAAAAATATTTAAATGAGATAAAATATTTCTTATGATCCCGTGAGCTGAAACGTTCAGGTAGTATTATGTATTATTTTCAATTGTGGTTCTGTAGTTGTTTTATTTGTTTAATTTGCACCGACTTCAAAATGTCGTAATAGATATAAAATTAACAATTATTTTATGCTTTTTAGCGCTTTTGTGAAGTCGGTTCAACGTTTTTTTAAAAAATATTTTATTTTTCACTTTTTAGTGTCTTCGACTCTATACAACGAAGAAAGAACCATCCAAATCGGACCAAGCGTTAAAAGTTAGTTTAACCCCCTACCCCACCCCCATTCCACTAAACTTTTTTCTCATGGTATCAATCAAGGAACATACTCTACCGAACAGAAAAGGAATCATCGAAATCGGTCCACGCGTTACGAAGTTACTACCCCTCCCCCACCCCCACCTTCACCAACACCCACCACCTTCTCTTATTAGCAATGGGGGATCATACTCTGTACAACAAAAAAAGAACCATCCAAATCGGACCACGCGTTACAAAGTTGGGTTTCACCCCCACCCCCCACCCCCACCCTACCAAAAATTTTTTTGACATGGACAACAAAAAAAGAATCATCAAAATCGGTAGACGCGTTACGAAGTTATGCCCGGTCAGACATACAAAAAAAAAATAAATAAAAAATAAAAAAAATACGCGTCGAACTTAGAACCTCTTTGTTTTTGGGAAGTCGGTTAAAAATACCTAAACACCTCGTTGTTTTAATGTTTATTTTGATAAAATTTATTTTCATTTATCTAAAAATGGTGCAAAGGCTGATATCCTTACTTTCTTTTTAGTTTTTATTGTAACTTTGTCGACTTGTTATTTTAATTTATTGTTTCTTCTTTCCTATTTTGTTTTAGAATTTCTTTGTAAGTAGTAAGCTTCTGACGAATATTTGTAAATAAAGATATAAATAAATAAAATCAATAATTTTTGGAAAGGAAACTTTCTGAGGACTATTTCATAAACGTGTGGACTGGTAAATACCAGTACTTTTACTGGTTACTTGTAAAATATGGTAAGTACCAGTAAAGTTGCAGTCCATACTTACTGTTTACATGTCAGTTTTACTACTGTACCAGTAAAGACTGGTATTCCATACATATATTTTTGATATTCCCGCATGATAGGTTAATTTAGTATTGTAGTCTATTTCAAGTGTTCACTTCATAAGGAGCGAAAATTATTAAATTATTATAAAAGACTTCGATAAGTATCAAATTTATTTCTTTTCTTATTGTTTTAAAATAAACAATAAATGTGTTAATAGTAAGTAATATTTTTTACTGCAATGTAAGAAGTGACTTCAAAAATGACGTAGACAGGTCTTACAATACCAGAGGAACTTTTAATGCAATAATAAATTTAATACCTTCAACAGAAGTAGAATTTAATGAAAAATTCCGATTGAAAGCAAGTGTTATTGAAATGATGTTATGTGATTTAGGATTTTAGAGCAACCAACTAATCTAATAATGAACTTTCGTCAAAAGAGCAACTTTTAATTGTATGTATGGCTTGAAAATGGTTCACAATATCATGGAATTGGCGATATGTCAAATTGTGCTAGCAGTCACTAGTACGATAAACTATTCATTATATCAAAGATTTAACGCTTGGCCAAGCGATTGAAATAATACAGTGTAACATTATTTCAATTGTTGTAATTGCAGGCACGTCTTCTAATTCTTCTAATATCTGGCATTGATGGCAGGACTTTTCGCACTGAGGGGAAGGGCGTTCCATCCCTCCCCTCCAGGAGGGTTTTTAAAATTTGTTTGAACTTCTTAAAAATTGAAAATGTTAAAAATTGGCCTGAAATACTAAAAAAATAACTTAAAATGTATGTGACCATATTTTTCAATTGCATAATATATCATATTTTATGTACATCCATTTGTTGATAGATTGTTTTGTATAGCTCCTTTATTTATATTTTAATGAAATTAGATGAAAACCACCCCCTCCTCCCTTCCCCACGAGCAAATCCTGCGCACAGCCCTGATTTTTTTTGTTTTTTGTTTTTTTTATTGTTTTTTTTTTATACGATGTGGCCAAATCCTAGGGAATAACCCTTTGATGCGTTAGCATGGTTTTGGCCGGAAGGGAATTAGGGTAAGGGAAGTGAGGAAACTTGAGTCTTGTTTGCATTGCTGCGAGCTAGACAACAGCCCAGAGACGGAGTGGATTATTTTAATTTCTTAATAAAAGCTTACGGTCATCTGGGCTCGAACCCGGGACCCACGGCATGTTGGTCTTGCCGCTCAACTAATTGATCCAACTTCGTCTCCGGTACTCTTATCAAACAAGATGCTTCTAAATAATTCGAACATAGACTTGTAGCCAGACACAGCAACCACTCTATAAAGAGTTTGCTGATTTTTGGACAAGTCTACAAGTTTTATTATTTTAGCACTCAGTGGCCAGGACAAGTCCATGATGCGCGCGTTATGAGAAATAGCATGTTATTTATAATAATGGAAAACGAGACTTATTCCTCAGACTGTCATCCTTGGCGATTCGGGTTAGGGGCCGTTCAAGTATTACGAAACACAGTATTTGAAGATTTCTGAATCGCCTCTCCCCCTTGTAACGTTACGTAACGTTTCGGGTTACCTCCCCCCGCCCCTTCTAAACGTTACGTAACACTCACATGATTACTTTTACCTAAAAATGTAAATTATGTTGCGCATAATACTGAAATAAGAAGCAATGTCAATTCAACGACATTTCAGCCCACTTTGGCCTTAATGTGTGTGCGTGAAATTCGTAAATGGCTTGTAGTGTAGGTGGTTTTGCTTGACCACAACGGTCGGACTGTTTGAATACAAAATACGGACTCGTGGTATACGGCTTACTGTGGTTATTTACCATATACATATATACTTTTTTATACTCAGTGACGTGACCATACCATACCATATAAACTTAGCCGTGTGTCACGAGTTAACAGTTAGGACTTTTAATATTAACCAAAAAATTAATTTTACGTAACGCGTTGCTTGAACCCCCCCCCCACTCTATAACGCACCGTAACGTTTCACAAGACCCGCCTCCCCCTCCTAACTGAAAATGGAATATTTTCAAAGAAAAGATATCTTGATCAAACTTTGTACATATATTGTTTGATTTTTGAAGTAGACAAACATTTTTTCGGTTTTTTTGCTGCTTCAGTTTTAAAAAGAAAACATCAAAAATTCATGTTGGAAGTGATTGCGGCTCATTGGAATGTCTGAAAAAAAGGGTTTTTATCATTATGAAAAGGGCTACGACAAAGACTTCAAGAAAAAATTTCCGCTTAAAAATAACAAAATGGCGGACGTAGTTCATCCCGAGGCTATATGTGTGTACAATTGAAAAAGATCGGTTGAGTGGTTGCTTTTAAATCGCTTCCATCGTTTTACAATGTTTTTTTCTTTAATTGAAGCAGCAGTTTTTTGTACTCCAACAATCAAATAATATATGTACACATTTTGATCAAGATATCTTTTTGTTTTCTTTGAAAATATTCCATTTTAAAAATATTAAAAATTTGAAATATGAACCCGTCATGTTCCCCTAAGAGTGCAGCCTAAGGAGACTTGCAACTTCATAAAGCCAGGTGTAACATTATGCAATTTAAGATACAATTATAAATCAATTATTCGGAATTTTGATGATGAATTGCAGAACGATGAACAAGAGGTGCATGAGTATCCAATATCTCTACCGGGTCAATGCGAATGGAACAACTAATGGACTCTTTCGGATAATTATTTCGTGTAAATTATTACTTTATATTACTTTCTAAATACAAATTGGCAATTCCTTCAGATGCTGGTAGTCTGATTTCCTTCTCCAGTTTCATTAATTCTACAAATATGTGCAATGTTATTTTTATGTTGTTTATTTTCTTCCTTTCAAGTTTAACTTTAATTCAATTTGACTTCCTCCCATTTTAAAAATTAAATTGTCAGTTACAATTTTTCTATTTTTATCTGCTCTATATCTTTGTTTTTTTTTTAAAGTTTTCCGTTTTGGCTCTTTAAGGAAAACTATTGTTTTACCAAACATTTCAAGATACCTACATAGTTGTATTTTTATACCTGGGTGTGTCGATTAGCTTGGTTATTTTTTTCTGTTTAGGTGCAAAATATTCGTCTCTGCAAGTGTCCGAATTCCCCTCTGTCTCAGATATCTCTACGACAGGTAACGATTTTTGAAGTTCCTGCAAAGATTCAGGTTCGAAAGATTCGGTAACATCCTAACCAACAACATGAGATGAGTCTGGAGCCGGAATATATAAGACAAGATTATTCACTTCGTTTAGGTTACCCTCGACTTTTTTCTTAATTAGAAATATACTATAAGAGCTTTTCTTAATGTTTTATATTTTATAACATAAACATGCCACTGCAAATTTCTTCGCATTAAAAACATCAAAGTCTTGGGTAAAAGGACTTTGATGTTTTGTATGCTCCCAGTCCGTGGATTTTCTTGAAGATATTTTTCCAAGAATTGACTTTACCTTACATGAAGCAATTCCAAATAATTTTTCTTTTTAAGGTTTCGTACCAATATGGTAAAAAGGAACCCTTATGCTGTGACTTCGTCTGTCTGTCTGTCTGCCTGTCACAGCTGCTTATTTTAGCAACTACTAATGCTATTGACATGAAATTCGGAACAGTTTTAAATAATTCTTTCTCATCTGAATTGCAAATGAATAAATTTCAAAATATTTTTATTTTTTCTGCAAGTGGTATTACTAGGTCAAGCGCCTCATTTACACAAAATAAAAAATATTTTCAGTTCCTTTTATGCCGCCTTTTATACATATTGCTCTTCGAAACCTCTGCCATCAGAATAAATTTCTTTTCATAATTCTTTTCATTTATTTGCTGTTGATTTATAGACTAGTAAATTTAGTGATGTAAATTGTAAGTATCAGTGCAATTTTATGTCCTGGTGGTACAATGTAACCAATGTAAATAAAAATTAGAAAAAGAATTGCTTAACTGCTGAAAGGCAATAATTTAGCCAATATATTCGGTGATTATCTTACTATGCACTATTACCCTTACCACTGGTGGGGGAAATTCAAAGATAATAAGTTATTAATAACATTCAACGTTCAAATTGAAGAACCAAACAACTATAACAAAAGTATTTAATCGTTCTTCCTTATGATGACCTAAGTGGGGAAATTTAGTGGGGAGTGGGGGTGAAACCTAACTTTGTAACGCGTAAACCGCTTTGGATGGTTCTTTTTTTGTTGTACAGAGTATGATCCCTCATTTTAAATAGAAGAAAACCGATTTGGATGCTTCTTTTGCTGTTGTATAGAGTGTGATCCCCCATTGGCCGTAAGGTGGAGGTGGGGTAGGGGTAGTCACACCCCATTCTAGTGAAAACTTTATCCTTATATTTGTAATTGGGGATTATATTATATATAACATAAAAAGAATCATTTAAATCAGTGTACGCGTTAACAAGCTGACATCCAACCCCTCCTCTACTACAACCCCACCGTTTAAAATTGTTTCCCGTTACTAATGGGGGAACACACTCTATAACTAATATAGGAACATATGTATTCTTACATTATTCGCAATGGGGGATCAGACTATATAGAACAACAAAGGAATCATCCAAATCGGTTCACGAGTTACAAAGTTAGACTACCGCCCGCCCCACTCCACCCTAGAACCAACTTTTTTTTTCTTATTTGCAGTAAGGGATCATACTCTATAAAACAGAAAAGGAATTATCTAAATCGGTCTACGCATTACGAAGTTAGGTTCCCCCCAAGCGTACCCCACCAAACAATTCGTTGACATGGTACCAATCGGGGAACATACTCTACCCAGCAAAAAAAGATTTATTCAAATCGGCCCCCGCGTTAAGAAGTTAGATTACCACTCGCCCTACCCGCCCCACCCTAGCAACACATTTTTTCATTATTAGTAATGGGCTGTCATACCCTATACAACCAAAACAGAATTATCCAAATCGGTCCACGCATTACGAAGTGAGCTTTCACATCTTACCCCACACCCACCTCACCCTCAAGATGTTTGGCATTGTACCAATAGGGGAACATACTCTACCCAGCAAATAAAGAGTTATTCAAATAGGCCCCCGCGTTACGAAGTTAGATTACCCCTCGCCTTCCCCACCCCACCCTAGTAACACATTTTAACATTATTAGTAATGGGCTGTCATACCATACACAACCAAAACAGAATTATCCAAATCGGTCCATGTATTACGAAGTTAGCTTTCACCCCTTACCCCACCCGCAATATTTTTAACATTTTACCAATAGGGGAATATACTCTATTCAACAAAGTAGAAATCATCCAAATCGATCGACAAGTTACACCCTCACCCCACCGAAATTTTTTTTGTCATGGTACCACTCGGGGATCATAATATACCTAAAAAAAAAAAAAAAAAAATCATCAAAATCGGTCCACGCGTTACAAAATCACGCCCGGTCAAACATAAAAAAAATTTAATAAAATAAAAAGTACGTGTCGAACTTAGCACCTCCTTGTTTTTGGGAAGTCGGTTAATAATTCTCAGGAAATATGAGCAGTTTGCCTAGAAGGGAACTAAAAATTGCAACTCGGAATTTTTTACATGCTGTCTCTCCAGTTCCTATAACCCCTTGGGCATTGGGCAGGAGAAGAATGAAACAATTCAAGACAAAGAGTGCAAGTGGACCTACAATTTAAAGTGGATTCCGAACTACTGACATTTTCTCTGCAACCTCATGGCGTTTTTATCGTGATTTGCTGGCCGAAGATAACAACCATAGGTTATAACCGGTGGAATTTTAACCGGGGACTCCGGATTGGTAGGTTGACTGTTGTCACTTAATCCATCAATATGCTGTTAAGGAATATAATTAAAATAAATGTGGGAAAGCTTTCGAATTTTGATGGGAAGTGCAAGTCATCACCTTTGGTTTGTGGGAACTTAGTTAAATTGGCATTTTATATTTAATTTTTACATGATCGGTTGGCAGTTTACGTTTTCTTTTTGCAGGTATGGGTGTGATATGTTGAACCTCAAAAGTAGTGTTATCTGACAGAGTCACATCCACCAATTCCAAGATTGTTGATTATAATTGCGGCAACAATTTTATGTAGCGCAATACTTTGTTAAAGTGAAGATCCTCTAAGGGTTTTGTATCTAGATCTTTTATAGATATCTTAGATCCTTTTCCTAATACTAAGGCTGAAGATTGTTTCTTGGAAGGAAAGACGACTTGTGAATGTAAGAGAATGTTGTTTGTGCATGTTTAGTCATAGTAGAATATTTTACTTGACAGTGATAACGTTATCGTATGGTTTGGCTACTTTTTGTAGTTATGGCAATAATGAATGTTGATCCTATTCTACCGCATGTCGTAATCGTGGAGATCAGATCATGATATCAATTATGGATGTGGATGGATGTGAGAGGGCTAAGAACATATAGCACCTCCTCAATCGAAAACAAGTTAACCTTGCGACAGACAACTCTCTGGAATGCCCTAACTTAAAAGCATCGAAATTTCACGACCACGCCTGTAAGTCGCATGATTACCCTACTAGTTGGCAGAGTATGCTTTCAGCGATTCACCGTCTTTTATCAAAAAAATTGGAAACCCCCGGGCCCGGGCTTTCAAAAGGGGCCCCGTCATCTAGTCATCAATAGAAAATTTGTTCCATTTTTTTACAAAAAGTTATTTATAAAAAAATTCATCACGATCGAAAAAGTGTAATACACCAGACAGGTTTTAAATTGAAAGTCACTCATTCGAAGACATTTTTTTTTTAAATTAGCGCCTTTATTCAATTGTGATATTTGCGTGCAACAGTCGAATAATGGCGCCACTTACTCTCGACCATAGCCTAAATATATACATCTAAGAACTAGTAATTTTGGCGGTAGGGCGAGTTGGTCTGCTAGAGTTGAGGCAGTTAAACCGTTTGCTAATAAATGTATCCTTATGTCCTTAATTTGGTTCAAGATTCTGAACGTCATCAATAAGAGGATCATCATTCTTCAAGCCAGGGATGCTACAATTGATATCGAAGTCCAAAATCTTGAGAGTTAATTATGTGACTTGGATATGATTCGGAACCAATGGGGTAGGATACTACATGAATGCAAAACGGTTGCCATTGAATTGAGAATTTCACCAACGTTACCTCACTTCCGAAGAAAAACAGATGACAGAAGATCTTTTGAAGAAGATGAAGAAGACGATGAGACAAATGAAGACGATCGATCAAATACCGATTTCAAAAGAAAGACGTTTTTAGTAATCGTTGATGCGGTTATTGCAGGGATTTCAAATCGATTCAATGCCATGAAGAATTTGAATGCCACTTTTTCTTTTTTGTGGCAACTTGCAGTAATGGGCGATACCAACAATCAAAATGCTGTAAAGAATTTTGTTAAAACACAAATGGGACGTTTCTCGAGAATTAGAGGATGAAATGGTTCATCTGAAACATATTTTTAAAGGGAACTTCCAATAAAAGCTGCCTCCATTTGAATTACGGAATGCCATCTTTCATCGAAATTTGGAGACGATTTTTCCGAATGTTTTTGTTGTCTAACGTGTATTTTGCACTATACCTGTGACTGTAGCTAGTGCTGAACGCTCTTCAGCGTTCTTTCTAGAATCAAAAACTTTCAGCGATCGTGCTCCACACAAGACCGTGTTTCAGGATTGGATACTCTTTGTACTGATTTTTTCGCCCAGAAAGCAAGAAAAGCTGAAGTATAGTAAAAGAATTGGTGTAATAAAAAATATTAAAAATAATTTTTAAATAAAACATTTGAATGAGTTAGTTTAAGCTTCCTTAATAAAATCCACTAGATATCCTTATTTGATAATGAAAACTTATAATGTAAATAAAATTTGTCAACTTTCCAGAAGCCCACTAATGGATAAAGCATGTCGGTTTTTTCACTATGTATTCTATATATCTATATATTATTCCCAAATTCTTGTATATGGGCCCGTAAACGCTTAGTCCCGGGTCCGCAATTCCTTTCGCGGGGCCCCGTATGTGATACCACCGGCCCCGAATTTTTTCTCTAAGGGCCTGCCTGCAGAAGTTTCACGAATCTTCCTCTAAGCACTCTGATGTTTACAGGTGCGCGTTGGATTAGGAAATTAAGAAATTGAAAACAATTGCACGTCATTTCAGCAAAAGTGGATCCAATCGAGTTCGCAGTGAATTCACATAAAGTTTCTTTAAAGCTATGCGGCTATTATATGTTTTAGCATTGATCCTAAACTTAATACTTCAGGCAGGTGTTCGCCTGAGGAGCGAATCTGTTTGATTCCGCCACCTTCTACACCATAGACCTTGACTTTTGCTAAGGTCAATCTTTATGCCGGCCAATCGCTCTTATTGTTCAAAAATTCTACAGGACAGGACAGAAATGATAGGATGATAGTAAAAACGACGGAATATGTCATTTTTACTCTCATCCTGTCAAATGCACTCTCTTTTGTGACGAAAATAAACAGGTCGTCAGCGACACTAATATATGAGCAGTGCTGCCAAGTCGTCGATGAAGAATGTCACTAGATAGGGACTAAAAAGGACACCTTTTTTTAAAAAAGTCACCAGATACAAAATAATATATTTTTTTTTTTCAGGGTCCCGCGAAATTGTTCGAGTTGTCTTACACATGCGTTTAGCTTAGCAACAAAAGCATTAAATGGGCCCACTTGAATGTGTGGTGCGACACCAGTTGTAACTGAATTAAGTAGTAACCCAGCAAATATGTACAAAAATAGTCAAAAACAATGAGAAATGCCGAATATTTACGTTAAAACGTTAAAGAGTGGGAGAACATTTGGTGTCTTCAGAAGAGGTTCAAAATCACAGTGTCGCTAAAAAAATATTAATCACTAGAAAGGTATTCGAAAACACCAGATTTGGTGACAAAGCCCATGATTTCGCATCACTGCATTAAAAGTCACCAGAAGTCACCGCAGTGGAAGTTAAAAATCACCAACTTTTAGACGTGTCTGAGAAAACAAAATTCTGTCACTAGGGAGGTGTTCGAAAACACCAGATTTGGTGACATAATCACTGAATTGGCATCACTGTATATGAGGCCTGATATTAGTATATGGCAAGTGAAAATGATAATATAATAGCTGCGAATGTAATCCAAAATGTAATCCAAATGGATAATATAATGTAATCCAAAATGATAATATAATAGCTGCGAATGTAATCCTCGTGCTTCTCTCTATCAAGGATTTCCTCTGATTCGATAAGAATAAAGTCCAATTCACAAAAAGCGATATGTTGTACTATTGTGGTGACAGCTTAATACTCGTACCAGAAACATTACATTTATAAAGTTTAGTTATTTTGGGTTGTGTTCGGTTTCATTATCTACTTGTTGTAAATGCTATCAAAGTAGGTCGGAACAATTTTGTTTAAAGAAAAAAATGTATAAAAGTCAGGGAAAATTGTTCCAAAGTCCAGTTCGAGTTTAGCCATTGACAATATTGTTTAAAAACTATTATTATAAACAACCAAATTAAGTCCTCTAAATGGAGGCACACTTTTCCGGAGTTCCGCCCTCTCTAGGCAATCAAGGTTGAGATCGCCAACACCAGCCGATACTCCAGAATAAGATAGTCGAGACGTGGGACTCGGCTATATATCTCAACCACTGCAAGGATTTGGACCTAGCACAATCATCCCACACTATTACTAATTAATTTTCTGCTTTTACCTTTTTTCTCTTGTTTCTATTTCTAAAAGTACAGTTTTTTTCGTATACCTTGAGGTATAATACTCATAAATTATATTACATAAGAATTTAAATCAATAAAGAAATCAAACAATACCGAGAAAATTATAGAGGGAATAAAATGTTATATCAATTTCCTTTCATTTACTAAATCTTATTAATCCATTAAATGGCGTGCGCACACCTGCACATGTACACAAACGTAAAACTCAACGTCCTCTTTAACGAAAAACGTTCATTGACTGGAAATATGCGCAACATATAAAAAAAAATGCAAATCTTGACTCACCCAGCCGACCTTGTCTAGGTTCAAATACTTTCCATACCAAACCTAGCAGACCAGACAAGCCGTGCTTTGTGCATCTATTCCCCATTTAGAAATTACCGACACAACATAACCCAGTTCCATACTAACCGACATGTAGAATTACTCCAGCCATTGCAACTAGCACAGCCCCACTAACCCGATGATCACTTCTAATAGTGGTAGAGTGTATCGACAAATGCCATGTCTATTTACATTACCAGAAATAGCCGTGGCAAAATTAAGTCTATGTATTCTAACAAACACTAGATCAGTGCTTTGTGGTACCCTGTTTGTGTTAGTTGTCTGTCCACTTATTGCCAAGATCACGACCATTTCTGCCATGCAAGATCGCAGTTGCTCTTGACCTCCAGTGGACCTCAAATAGGCAGCCATAGGCTTCTATTTCCATTTCCTCTAATCAGAGGAGGTAAACAAACTAATACTAAAATATTTTAGAAGAGTTCGACTCTATGATCAAGTGATCTACGTATTTTCTTAGAGTATATAGAAATCTGAAAGCTTTTAGCTCAACTCACATAATAGAAAACAAGTGGAAGTTTGCATTTAGTTGGGTAGAATAATCCAAAGGTGGCGGATCGCGCTTAGATGCTGGGATAGGAGTATTATATTATGTCTTGCCTTAATTTGTGGAGACATGAAAACTTAAAACAAAGAAATAGCGAAAGATTTATAGAAACAATAACTGTCCATATAATAACATAAAATTAATGTGCTTGTTTTCGTGGATTGCAGCTCCGCAAAAATCGTTTAAAGGAACTTTGAGGAAGTAAACTATGTTTTTGGCTTACAAAATGTTAACATTAGTTAGTTGTAGTGCTAACTTGATGACGAAAACTTTAAATATTCAAGTTAGACAAGTGTATGCCAAAGCAGCAAGAAATTTGAATAAAGCAAACATTTTAGTAGTTATAAAAGAGGTGGAGAAAGTAAAGTAAACTAAATTTTTTTTTTAAATTTAGTTTAATTCGTGAAATGTTACGTTTTTTTATTCTTACAAGTAGGATTGTAATACATTAGGCTATTATTTTTTCTTGCATACAGTATGGATGGCGGTGAATGCTTCCATTCATTACTCTTACATGTGCTGAATGTAGTAGAATAAGGGAACCAGAATGTATAAATTCAGGCCTTTTATTGAGAAGTACATATGTTGAACCTAGATGTTTCCTTCTGCTGTTGCGAAGTTGACAGTGGTTAGAGATGTTCCTCTTATTCTAGTAACTCCCACATCATGAATACCCAAATCTAGGACAAAAGAGTAAGGAATAGCAGCGACAAGGTACAATTTCCAGAGCTGCTATTGTAAAGTTGACAAATCTACGATTCTCTTCTTGTTTAAGAAATCCAAACATTTGAATAGCTAAACCAAGATAAGTAGAGTCAAGAGCATTAAAATAAGAAGATAATATTAGAAATCTTAAATAAGCCAACTACTGTTTAAAATATTGTAATGTGGAGGTTGTGGACTTCTCTACGATGTTGAATCCAAGGATGTTCTAAGATCCAAGAGATCCTAGACCTCTATAAAATGTTGAATGCCAGGATGTTCTAAGAGATCCTAGACGTTTATAGAATGTTGAATCAAGGATGATTTAATATCAAAGAGATTCTCTTCTAGAACAGATCACGGATTTCTCTAAGATGTTGAACCCAAAGATGTTCTGAAATCTCAGGGGTTCTAGATTTATATAGAATGATGAAAGATGTTCCGGGAGAACATGCACTTTTCTAGAATGTTGCATCCAAGGATGTTCTAAAATACAAGAGATTCTAGGCTTTCATAGAATAATGAGTCCGAGGGTTTCAAGATTTCCTGCAGATCTTATCAAGACCTGGCCCAGAGAAAATTGACTTTCTCTAAGATTTTGAAATGTTCGACTCAGAGGTCTTGCGATAGGACAAAAAAATTTATAAAAAAAATATGTTACTTCGAATGCAATTTTATTTAATTGTTTATAATAATAGCCATGATGTATCAAAAAAACTGAAGAAAAAGTTTATTTTAGACTTTCTTGAAAAGGATTTCTTCGATATTATTTGTTCTGATGACGATCGGGACATCAAAAAGTCGGATTATAACAATTTATTATGAACAGAAATTGTTTATAATGATGAAAAATTGTTAATAAATAATTGTTTATGACAAAAATAAATTTATAATCATAAAAAATGGTTTAACCTAGTTAAAAATTGATTATGAAAATTGGAAATTGAATACAAAATTGAAGATTGCTCATAACAATTGAAAATTATTATAAACAATGAAAAATTCTTACAAAAAATTGAAATTTTTTTTACCACAACAAATTTCTTTTATCAATAAACTTTGTTTATATCAATTAAAAATGGTCTATAACAATTAAGAATTGTTTAATTTATTTATTTAAGCTTAATACAAGCTATTACATAATCATACATACTACAATTACAAGCTACAACACAATACCAACACAACAAGCTATCATAAATTATGACATAATAAATAAATAGTAAAAGCTACAATATGAGCTCTACTTAAAGTAGATACGGGCTGGAAGGAAGAAGAATTAAGAAAGGCGATCAAGATGGGCGGTATCAAGATATAAGGCTTTGTGAAGGGATGATTTACTCAGATGGAAGTCAAAGGAGGAAAGGTCGTTGACTTTTCGTAGCATCCTGGTAATTGGCTCACTTTGACCGTAGTTTGTGCGATGGCGGTCGAGTCGGAAAAGGAGAGTGGACCTAAGGTTGCGGGGATTGGTATAGATGGGTAAAGATTGCAGGATTGAAGGGCAGTCTATGGCACCACTTAATAGCTGATGAAGAAGAGAATGTCGGAAACATCACGACGTTTACGAAAAGGTTGTAAGTCTATCAGTTTCAGACGGTTTTCATAAGGTGGAAGGTTGAATCTGTCTACCCACGGAAGATCACGTAGAGCGAAGCGAATGATCCTACGCTGGACAGATTCAATCCTATTAATGTGAGATATTTGTGTAGGTGACCATACCTGGCTGGCATATTCAAGGAGAGGTCTAACGAAGGAAATATAGAGAGATTTGGAAACATAAGGATTGGAGAACTCTCTGGACCAGCGCTTCCCAAACCCTAGCGCGGCGTTAGCTCTGTTAATTATGCTGTCAATGTGGGAACGGAAATTGAGTTCACTATCACAGATTATTCCGAGATCACACAAAGAGGTAACGATAGGGACTGGTACGTCGGTTAGCATCTAGACTCTCGGGTTGGGTGTAAGACGCTTGCGGGAATAAGAGATGGACTGGCATTTGGAGACATTGAGTTCAACAAAGTTTTTCATGCACCATGTGGTGAAGGAATCGAGATCTTTTTGCAGGAGAAGAGAGTCAGTTGTGGAGGAGATATGTTTGATTATTTTCATGTGATCAGCATAAATGGACAGCTCTGAGTGATTGATGACACATTCAACATCATTTATTGTAAGGATAAAAATTAATGGACCGAGGTGGCTGCCCTGGGGACGCCAGTATGATTGAATCCAGGAGATGAATCGGGAGGGGAAGCCTAGGCGATCAAGTTTGAACAAGATAACATTATGGGAGATCTTGTCCAAGGCTTTACTAAAATCGGTGGCGATAACATCAACATCTTTACCGTTTTCCAGGGCACATAGTGTTTTGGAGACGAAGTCATTAAGGTTGGTGGTTGTAGATCTACCTTTGAGGAAGCCATGCTGGGAGAGTGAGAAGATAGACTTACAGTGGAAGAACATGGAATCATAGACCAATTTTTCGAATAGTTTAGGTATGGATGATAATTTAGCGATGGGTCTGTAGTTGGACACATCGTTCTTGCAACTTTTTTTTGAAGATGGGAATAATATACGAGTTTTTCCATAAATGAGGGAAAACCCCTTAAGTGACCGAGAGGCGGAAAAGCAGGGTAAGGGGTTGAATTAGATGCATGGCACACTTTTTCAGAACGATGGCCGGAATGCCGTCAGGACCTGGGTTGAAGTCGTCCTCAAGCCGGAGATTAGTTCGGGATCAGGGTCGAAAGACGTAAACGACGTTTGAGTGCATTTGTCCAAGAATGAAAAGTAGTTAAGGTCAGGTTGTAGGGAATTGTCGCTGAAGGATTTACTGAAGAAGTGTGCAAAGAGGTTGGCGATAACCTTAGGATCGGACGAAGAGGTATTCTCAAGTTTTAGGGTAGAGGGATAGCCATTGGATTTCTTCTTGGAATTAATAAAGTTATAAAATCGCTTGGGGTCAGATATGAGGCTAGTTTCCATCCGTTGGAGGTACTCATAGTAGAGGATATCACAACGTTCAGAAAAAGAGGTATAAGCAGATAGGTAGGAAGAATAGTCGGACTCGGTCTGGGATAGAAGAAAAGTTTGCCAACGTTTATTTCTCCTGTTGCGGAGAGAGAGTAATTCCTTGTCGTACCATACTGTAGATGAGGAGTAGTTTTTACGAGGAGAAAGGGGGATAAATTGTGTAAGACAAGCGTGTATTTCTGAATAGAACGCCTCTAAAGCAACGTCAACTGGAAGATGTTGAGGGATAGTGGCAATGTTAGAGTTGAGGAGCAAGTGATTTAATATTTCAAAGTCGCCTTTACGAAAATTGCAGGAAAGAGAAGACTCGGAGCTTGAAAGTGCATGAGGGTGTTCGTAGGAGAAAATTGTTTATAACCATTCAAAATTATTAATAACAAATGAGTTCCAAACAGAGCGCATTTATTTGGTTTTCATTAAAAAATAGTGCTATAATGGAATAATTTTTTAAACATTTTTTTGCATCTAATTTCAACGAAATTATCATGATGAATTAAATTCTGTAATTTATTTATAAATAAAATTTAAAATATCAATTTCTAATGACATAAAAGTGGTCGAAAGTTTTTTTTGAAAAAGATTCATCTGATCTAATTGGTTCTGATACAACCCGATACTTTAAAAAAAATGAGATATTTTTATCCAGAACTTTTTAAAGTTTTTGTAACATTAAAAAAATGGTAAAAAAACCATAAATAGTTGATATTAATGATAAATAAAACGATAAATCGAATAATATGAATTTTATTCAGTTTTCACTTACTCGTTTGTACTATGATCATGAAAGTTATCGCTATTAACAATTAAATATTGTTAATAATAATTGAATATTGTTAATAACAATTGAAGATTGTTATTAACTGGGAAGTTGTTCGTGTGGACCTCAAGGGTCGCACCAATGATGCGACACCCAGGATCTCGACCCACCCCACTAGTTTTGTCTACCTTTCGTTTCTAACTCAGGTTGTACTTTTAATGCATTGACTACAGTATTCATAGGTCTTAATAAATTTTAGCGTTTTCCTTCCTTTCAATGGGCGAAATAATCTTTATTATATTAAATGCTCTGCCTGATTTCGCTAAAGTAAAACTTAAGTTTCGACGTTACGTACATTTTGCATAGCCAGCCATTTACACTTAGTTGGATTAACTAATTAGTTTAAATGTAATACAATATGTAAAGGGATTTCTAAAAGTCGGTATATGATGATAATTTTGAATACATCACAAACTCGTTAGAATAATATATTTCAGATAATTTTATGCTGTATGAAATTGCTGTCGATTACAGCACAATTATATGTTAAAAATAATATCATTTAAATAATAACCACTGCTACGTTTGCAACAATCAATTCGAGGATCGTAATTTTCGTCCTCAATTGTGGATGACACTACAACCATAATATTTAGATTATTATGACAATTTGGATGGATAAAAAAATTAAACATGCAGTAAACGTTTTTGAGGTTTTAAGTGCTCTTCAGTGCTATGGAACTATAAGTACATGAGATTTAGAATTGCTGCGATAGGATACATCATATTAGGTATTTTTTCTTTAAGGGGTTATATACAAAGTTGGGGCTGAAAAAATCGAAATTTTTTGGATTGCATATTCTGAAAGTACATACTTTCGAAAATATCTGTGTGACATTTCATCCAGATCGGAGCACTAGATTTCAAATGACAGCCGTTCGCAGCGCGTTAGTTCCATCCATAAGCACTTGGCGAGCGGCGTCAAAATTTTCAAAATTTTTTTTTTAAATTGGTCATATTTACAATCTCGTGTACTTGAACGGTTTCTTTTTCATCTAAAAATTTTCGATTGTTTGCAATGAATTTTTGTTTAGAATTTTGAACACCTCAAAAATCGAATTTTTGTCAACATGGTTTTTTTATTGAAAAAAAAAATTTTTTCGGAAACCGAACGGTTCAAGTACACCACACTACATTTTTCTTCAATAATTTTTTTACTCTTTTGATTTCAGTTAAGCGGTTCGCCTTGGAGAGTGTTCACCGCAAGCCTCTGCAAAAAAACGAGCTTCGGGGGAGGGGCCATAACTCAACTTGTTTTTTTTCTTCGATAGTACTACCGATAAAATGTCTTTCGCTTTTTCTAATAAAATTTGCATAAAACACTTAAAAAAAATCACCAACTTAGCTCACTTTTTCCCTCAACTTTGTATATAACCCCTTAAAGGTGGTTGTCATATTGCCATATCGCCACCGGTGGAAGATGCTTTTCATTATGTGAGCAATAAAATCCAAGAAAATATCACCAAACAATAGAAAAGGACAAAATCTTAAAATATTTTGTAAGAAGTATTTTATTTCATGACACTTTTCTAGGTAATTAAGTATTTGAGAGATAATGAGCTAATGAGGAAAGTAGCTTAGTGAACCAACTGAGTTTAAAGAATTACTCCGTACTTTTACATAAAGAAGTTTCTTAGAATTATTATAACTTCAAGGGCTGGCATTCCTCCCTTACACTAGTTGTTGTTCATCATGCGGAAAGTTACAAAAAATATATAAAAACTTTGACAGACTCACAAATTTAGAACTTGTTTACACAGAAAAGTTTTAATGTTGTAAAATATTCAGATACTGTTTTACGTACATACATTAACGTTGGTATGGTACACCAGGCCGAGTGGGAGATGTCTATGGGTGCTTTCGAGTTTGTTTCGGACTTAACTCCGGTGTCGCCGTTGTTAGCACCGATGGCCCCTGATAATCAGCAGTTACACTTATGACCCCGATGGAAATGACACATAAATGGGAAGAAGCACAGGCGGATAATTGAAGAAAATGTTGTTGATGAAATTGATACAGGCGGAGGTATCAATTTGTTAGTAAAAGCAACAATATTTTTGCGTATATCAGCCATATTCGAGTTTGAGGTTTCTCGGAGTCAGTGTATTGGAAGCAATTCATGCGGTTCTGACATATCCCTAATGTTCCCTATATTTTCAAAACTAACTCTCTATATATAATGCACAGCCAAAGTCCAATTTTCAAAGATAATTTCCTGCGTTTCGATATATGTAACATATCTGTTATGTTGATAGGTGATTCTGCTTTCAGTATAAGTTATATATTAATGAAACCATATCCACTTTCTGAAGCCGCAACAGCCATTCTAGATGCTGCAGACCACTCATCTTGTTCTGATCTGTCAGGATCATTATCAGGTCTCCAGTGTTCCTTCTTGGTCCATGCGTTAATTACAACCTTCACTCCTTCCCCACCTATGGTAGGCCATAAAGCTTTAGTCCAGAGCCAGGACAAGTAACCTCCTCCGGAATAACCGCATCTAACCCTTCGGAAGGCACCTCAGGAAGTGCTAGTTATTATTTGGGAAATGGCACCTTCTTCCAGGACTGCTACAGCAATGTCAGCCGGCACAAGCCAGCCTCCATAGCCGCCGCAGAACCTTCGAAAAAGAACTTTTCCAAGCTGCTTCTGTTGTGTTGTGGGTAAGGTGGATATAGCCAACCTGTTAGGATCTACCATACCCTCCCCTCTACTCCCAAAGAAATGCCTGAGGTAACGCCATTCGCGACCCAATTACCTTTGAGTCCTGCAAAGGAGACGACAATACTGCAGACTTCCTTGGCATGGCCTACTACAACCTTGGAGTTAGGGGGATTTTTAAAGAGGTTATCTCCTCCCGCATTAGTTACTTACTACGTTCTAGGATGCATTGCCCGGTTGCTGCCACTTGGAAATGTAACTAACACTTCAGAATGTTCAGATGAGGATCGCCATATCCAAGAAGGCTTCAACTCGTCCGTCCTTTCTCCAGCAACCAACTTTGCGCCATATTAATAGTATTAATTTAGATTCCGCTGGTGTTGGTTTTGAAAGATGTGTAATGTTGCTTTACTGCCGATAATAGCTTGTGTTAGCTAGAGTTCACACCCTAGAATCGTAGTGTTCTATTAATAATAATTAATAATATTTGCTATAAAAGAGGATTAGTCAGCAAGAATTTCGATTATAGCTGAAAAACAAATCGATAGGTATCGGTGTTCTTAAAGGGGGACCCCACCCTGAAAGATAAAAAAAATAGATTTTTACATAAATCTGTTCCTTATAGCGTCTAGAATGACCTTCTAAAATGGTTTATTGATATTCGAAGTCATTGCAAAGATACAAATGAACCGAGAGTACTGACAACTTTAAACGCGTTTTTCTCGACACCACATTTTCAAACTGAGTGTCACTTTTTCTCGGGAACCATTCAATGAAAATGCTTCAATCTTTTTCCACAATGTAGAACTGTTTTCTCTATCGTATTGCATAGGATTTTTTTGATATTTTAATTTTTCGATTTTTTATAAACACTTTTGTAGCATTTTTTTTACGAAAAATGGAACGTTTTTTTCAAACTTCCGTAATTTTTGCAGTTTTCAAAAAATCTTATGCTACACGACAGCCAGTCTTATATAGTTTAAGGAAATCTATAATATTTTGTTTTACATTGTTTCAGCACTGATCCCACCTGGCACTACTAGAGGTGTCTTTTTTTAAACATCTTTGACGCCGAAGGCTATCACGACTCAATCCAAATAACAATATTTTTACTCAAAAAAAAAAAATGTTGTAATACAGTTGAAAATGCATGCAATCATATAGTAAAAACCCCAAATTATTCGATTGTTTTTTAACCCTTAAAAAATTCGTGAACATTGCTGTTTTTTTTTTAAAGCCCTCACTTAATTAAAAATAATTTAAAATTGGAGGAATTTACTTTTGAGGAATACGCGGCTGGAGATTTCGTAATCGACATGCAGCGCAAACAGGAATATTTTCGTGAACTTTTTGAAGGAAACCGGAAGTGTCACTGCAAGCCGCACCGAATTGAGAGTTGAAGCATCGGAAGATTCTGCCGACGTAGTGCAGAAAATAAATCACCCACGAGGGATTAGACCCTGAAACGAGCAGGAGATGAGTCGAACGACGATTAGAAGTGTCTTCAGTTAAAGTTTCGAGGGTTATTCATCTAGCAGAGTGACGTTCATATCATCATATTCCTGTTCCACGGACTACTGAAGAGAAGACTAAGACTTTGTATTTCACCTCACAAATTCGACATTGAAAACGGTGCGTTGCCGGGCCGAACCCTGTGGACGGATGAATAGCAGTTCACCGGGAATGACATCACAAACTTCCACAACCTCCATACCGGGTCGGATTCTAACCCACATAGGAGAAGCGAACCTCCTTCACGGCCAAATTCTGAGCCTATGTTTGGGTTGGTATCATTGATCTTAAAAAAAACGATTTTCGGTTTTTTCGCTTTTTTGATACTCTTTCCTGATTACAAAATTATTAAGCGAAATTCACAATAGTTTTTTTTAGAATGAATAT
This sequence comes from Leptarthrus brevirostris, assembly GCA_964036015.1. Classification (NCBI taxonomy): domain Eukaryota; kingdom Metazoa; phylum Arthropoda; class Insecta; order Diptera; family Asilidae; genus Leptarthrus; species Leptarthrus brevirostris. The sequence goes on from OZ038374.1 coordinate 96,485,555, forward strand.
AGCGCAGGCGTGCACCTCTGTAAAATGAAGTAGTTTTAAACGTTGCTAAACTTTAAAGTGAATATTCTCAGAATTTATTTTGACAAGTTTCCGCGCAAGGTTTCTTGGAAACCGTTTGACTTACAGAGTTCTTATTTGGCACAATTATTTTTCAAAGTGTTTTCTGACTTTTTTAAAAAAATTTAAAAAAAATCGCATGACAATTTGTAGCTTTTAAAAAGACCTTTCCAAAGAAGAATGTTGAAGGGTTCATGAGAAATCATGTGCGCAAGCTTTTTACCCCTAAATTCACCCTCTTACTTTAAACCCTCATGTGCCTTATATTGGAGGTATTTTTTTTAAATAGCATTAAATTATAGGCAAAGACATGAGGAATCCAAATAGACCTCAAGTACAAGGGTCGTCATGAAAAAAATTAATTAGAAACTCATAAAAAACATGGAATTTTAGATACTGCCCCCCCCCCCCCACCCCTTACTAACCAAATTCATATTGCAGTTTTTTATTATATTCCCGAAAAGGTTTTCTATGTATAAATTTCAGGAAAATTCAGGAAAATGCTAATCGCAAAATATTTTTTGAACTTTTCGAAGTATCTGTACCTGTAACGGTAGCTAGATCAACATTGTTGACAATTTTCAAAGGTCATTGGGATAGTAGGTTTTTGGCGTTTGTTTGATAGGTATGCGTTGAGTAGATAAAAGAATAAAAATAAAATAGAAATGTCAAAATACTTAGCAAATTTTTGAATCACCGTGAAAAGGAATTGGATCCCTTACCCTAATTCCCTTCCGGCAAAAGCTATGCTAAGGGTGTCCCCTAGGTTTTCGTCACATTGTAGAAAAGTCCTAAGATGTTCAGATCCCCCCCCCCACCCCGCTTATTTTATCGCACCAGATTTGAAACACTCTGTATATTAAATATTCTCAGTGTATGTAGGAAGTAGTAGTTCTATTCACATTGAGTTTATTTAGAATGTGCATGAACTCTGACTTATTTGAAGAAAAAATTATGTGAAACGAGAAACACACGACTCTACTCGGTTTCAAAAAGAGCAGAGTATAAAAGAGCAGCGCACAGCTCAACTCTAATCCGAGTAGCAAAAACCAGATTGGATGCAGTACCCCACTATTAACAGCTGACTGTCATTTTGTTTTGAATATAATTATCATTCAAAACTTTTCAGACAACAAACTTGTCTCTAATCCTTTTTCAGTATTTGGCGAGCATGTCACATAAATATCTTCCCACAAGAATTTACCATTGTTACTTTCTGCATTTTGCAGCACTATTCTTTAATTCTTTAATTTTTTAACTTGATTAGAAAAAAGTCACTTCCAAATCACTCGATATTAAACGTCAAAAAGCTGCATCTTGTTTAAAGCAGGAGCAGAAAAGTTGGCTCTAAAGTAATCTAGATTGCTACTCTTTCCTCAAAGAACATAAAAGGAGTGGAAAAGAGTAGGATTTTTTTCTCAAATAACACAACTTGAGTACAAAATGGCTCTAAATTACTCTATTTGACTCGGAGTTGACTCGGAGACCTAATATTCCTGAATTTTTAAACGTCAAAAATTTCTGAATTTTGGGAAAAACTGCTGTTAACAAAATGCAGAATAAGGTCTATTATTTCGAGGTGACACTACATTTACTGATGTGAATCAAACAATTATCATTAAAAGAAGTAAGTGTTATTACATCTCATTTCAATGTTAGTAATCTGATGCCCTATTAATAAGTTAAGTTAGCATGACGGATATCTCATAATGCAGTTTTGCATGAATCTGCATTCACACGAGTCATTAATTTAAGAGACAAACCAGGAAAATTAAAGTGAAACTCTTCATTCGTGCAGTCAAAGAATTTTGAATTTATATTTGTTGAAGTTCTAGGTAAACCCTATTAATTTTAATTATTAACTAAATGTATATATCCGCGTACCTAAAGAGTGCCTTAAGTAAATAATAAGCAGCTGGTGATCTGGGTTGTATTTGCATTACTTGAATTTTGTTATGGTACGATTTAGGAGAGTACATAATATATCTGCATAAAATGTAATGCTCGCCGAACTTCTTTTTTTCTGTGCACCTTCTAAAATGCAACATTAAAGCTGCAGTAGCAATTTGTCTCTGGTTTCTTTAACCAACTTGGGAAGCATAGTGTCTACTATAACGACCATGGGTCATATGTACAACAGAACAGATAATACGTTTGATCCAAATATTATTATTTCTGTGCGTCTTGAGTTGATTTTTCGTCATATATCAGCGAAAGTATTAATTTTAGCTCCGCCATCTGATGTTACTATGCTTACGAGGTTACAAAATTTATCTACATTTTTTATTTGCTCTTCAAGATAATTTCATATTGTCTTCTGGGGTAAAGCTTAGTTTTAGTTTTAGTTGTATTGATCTTAAGCTATGTTCTGCAAGTTTCGCACATTTCGCCATGGAAGACATACATCGTTAGCACAATACTTCATTTATGATAATTAAGCCTATTAGAGGTGATAGTATACATGCCTGTCTCACTTCGTTCAGCTCTTGAATAGGTTACGACAGTTTTCGGTTATGAATGAGGTGAAATTGAGCTCTCGGAAGGATATTAATTATTTTGGCTGGGATTTCCTTTTTCGAAATTGAAAAACAACAGATGGAAAGGGAACCTCCATTCGACAGATTGCTCGATGATAATATAGAGATGATCTCTGTCATCATTTTGGAAACTGCAGGTAAAAGTAAAAATACCACGCCGATTGCTGCAGTTTTCTAGGTCGCGTTATTCAGAAATTTTAATGATTAGGATTTTGTATTATTTAACGTTCGTGGATTACGGGACGGAGAATATCAGCTGAAGCAAAGAAATCCGTCAGAAGTTATTCGATAGGTAATAATTTTTCACTCAATTATATCGAAAACTAAAGGCCGTCGCATAAAATGCTTTAAACCTTGAAATCAAGGAATATCCAAAAAAAGATGCCGAGCACGAAAAAGGGAGCTTTTGGAAAAAATGTATAAATTTCAATTTTAATAGTCTACTAGCAACTAAGATTGTCCTGGAGATATGTTTTAGAGCTCGTTCCGCCATATCTATGTATATACAAATTTTGCTCTATAGAACAACCTCTAAAACATATCCAATAGGCGAAGAGATCATTAAGGTGGAAATCTACCAAAAATTGTTTATAAAAATTGGACTAATTGGAAAAATCATTATTAAAATCAATAGTTAGTGCTAGATAGTTATGTTTTCCATTCCTAACCATTGCGCCTAAAGGTATGCAACTCCAGAGAATTTTAGATGTTTGTAAAACTTATTACACTTTGAAGAAAAGAACAATAGTTTTAGAAAATTATTCTGAATAATATGAGATCGTTTAAAAACCATCTTTAAAAAATAATAAACTAATTTTTCTTCGCCTATTACACGCATGGCGACCGTTTTGGAGTTATAGGCTGATTCACAAATTTCATACTTTCATAGTAAGCACATCAATCTTTCATTTATGTCTTTTGGGCGACTCAACGCAGCGATATCAAACAAACGCTAAAAAACTAATATCCCAATATCCTTTATAATTGCAGGTGCAGGCGCTTCCTAAAGTGAAAAATATGTTTTGAAAAAAAAAAAAAATTTCAGCATTTTCCCAAATTTTCTCGGAAATTCATCTTACTAAAAAATCGGTTCTTTATTTTTATATAATTCCCATAATAAATAATCTCATTACCTTTCCAAAAAGGTCCACGTAGAGAAAGTATATAGAAATTTATACGCAGAAATCCTATCGGAGAATATCATAAAAATCTACAATTTAAAAAAAATTAAACTAATCAAATGAATCCATAAATGCTTTCTTTTTTGAATTTGAAAATAATTACAATCAATACTAATAAGTTACAAAAGCTGTTCAAAATGTCCACTGTAACTTTGGATGCATGCCAATAATCTCCTTCTAATTCTCTCTTAAGACCATTCTAGCCAGCCTATGAGAAAAAGTACAATGGGTAAGCAATTACGAAATTTTTCATTTAGTATTGCCTTCAGAATGTTAGCAATATTCGTTGGTGATGATGTTCTCTATTAGATCTGGCAGAGTATTCTCCAAAAAGTCCAGATACATTTGACTATTGAGGACTTGCGGCAAAACTACCAAATAGTTGCCGATGATACCAGTCCTAACTTTGTCCTGTGCGGGTTAGTCTCTGACCAGGTATGTAGGTTATGGAAGTTCGTGATACCATAATTAGTCCATTACGATTCTTCCGTAAACAGAATTCGGTCCAGAAACGCCCTGTTGTTAACACCACGTTCAAGAAGCCAAGTGCAAAATTCTAGTCTTCCCTCAGAATCAACTTCCAGTAGTCCTTGAACTGGGTTATGGTGATATGGGCTTAATCCATCTCCAAACTTTAGCTGAAGACACTCCTAATCATATTGCGACCATTCTCGTGCTCGTTTCAAGGTTTGTGAAGTTTCGCATCATGTTTCCTTGCCGTGTGAAGTTAAATTTCCCGTTTCTCTTAACTTTCGGAAAGTCCATGTAAATACCCCTCTTTGTAGTGCTCGTCGATTAGGAAATCTCCTTTGATATTCCAGTAAAACCGCTTTTTCGTTTCCGTCTACTGCACCATAAATATAAATAATATCCGCGTATTACTCAAAAGTAAATTCTACCAGCTTTATTAATTTTTGCTTAAAAACACTCGTACGTATTGGTTTTTTTTTTTATATATGTGTTGTTGCCAAAGCTAAGGGGATGCCCTATGATGCTAAAGCACAGCCTTGGCAAGAAAGGAATTAGGGATGAGGGAAATGGGTTAGGAGGATGACTAAAGGAGGTGTCGATGTACGCCCCGCTTGGAAGTCTCAGGGTCATATGGCGAGGGAAATCCAGAAGATGGTAAACTTTTCCATATTCGTGTTGTTCGGCTTAAAAAAGGTGCGCGAAATTTCACGGTACGTCTAAATTTGTCCACAAAGAATCAGGCTAGCAATTTTGTTAGAACAATGGCCATGGAAATAGCGATAGTAAAGTGCGAGAAAACCGACTTTCCTGCGATGCTCCAGAGAGCCTTCAGAGATTGAGGAATCGCCAATAAGTTTAATAGCCTTACGCTGGACTTTGTTTAACACGGACAATGCGGTGTGTCCGACCCCTGCTCAAATATGAGAATTATATTCAAGTCTAGGCCTAATGTGGGATTTGTAGATGAGCGCTAAGTTTGGTGGGGTGAAATATTTCTTACATCTCTACAGAAAACCCAAGCATTTCATCGCACTTTTAGCGATTGCATATATATGATCAGTCCAGCAAATCAAAGAACTTTTTAAATTACCTTTACTGAAAAATGATTTTCGATAATATATGTGCTTGATGTAGCTACTAATTACTTCGATAAGCTACATATATTCCTTTACTCATTATTCTGTTTTATTATTATTATTTATTTATTATAAAGACAAAGTGTGTTGATGTGTAAGAGGTAATCGCAAAAACTACTGAACCGATTTTAACAATTCTTTCACCTTTGGAAAGCTGACTTTGATAACAATCGACTCTATTTAATTCCGAGAATATGTAGGATTCCCACAAGAAATCTATAGCAATAATATTGTAGTAAAAGCAAATAGTATTCACTTGATGAAACCGAAGTCTTCCTTCGATGACGCAGTCTACCCAGCCTCGGGATGGGCGGGATGGGCGCCTTCCGGAGATCAACAGGACACTTGCTGACAGAGCAGTTGAAAAAACTTAGGAGTACAAGAAGCAAAGAACTTCTTCAGCGGCACGGCAACAACAAACATTGACAAATCTTGTTTACCGATGAAAAAATTTTCACGGTGGAAGACAAATTCAACCGTCAAAATGATGGGGTGTATGCAAACAGCTCCAGAGAAGCCCGAGAGGTTGCAAAAAAGGTACAGCGAGGACATCATCCAGCGTCAGTAATGTATGGTGGGGTATCAGCTACCAAGGGGTCACAGAGCTTCATTTCTGCGAAAAAGGTGTAAAAACGCTAACAAAAAACTATCAGACGGATGTGATCGAGAAGTGTGTGACGCCATTAACATCTAAGCTGTACAACAACCGTCACTGGGTTTTCCAGCAGGATTCAGCTCCGGCGCATAAAGCCCACACCACACAAACATGGTTGGAAAGCAATGCTCCAGAATTTATAAGGGCGTCGGAATGGCTTCTGGAAGGCAAGACTTGAATCCTTGGACTGCAAACAGGTAGGCAGGGTTAGAGAGCATGGTCTGCAGAAGACGACACCCAAACATAGAGAGCCTTAAGCGCGCTTTAAAACAATAAGTAGCTAATTTTCCTTTAGAAACAGTGCGTACTGCCATAGATGACTGGTCAAACAGATTAAAAAGTTGTTTAAGAGTTAAAGGCGGCTACTTTGAATAAATTTTTGTTTATTGTAGTCCTAACAGGGCGGTGTAATAAAATTAACTTATTTTTGTCAAAAACTCTCTTTCATTTATACAAAAAACGCCCATATCTCTGTGATAGAACTTATGGCACGACTAGGTACATGTAACCGAAAACGTTACCCTTTCTTCTGGGACAGTGAGGGAAAACATTGGTAGTATTATAGGTGACCAAAGAAAATAGGTAAGTTACTTTCCAGGTCTAGTCCTGCTATTTGACTTTGGACAAAAGCCATTCACATTCTTGGATTGTGGAAAAGCAGAATTTGCAAGTTTTTTCTTTTATACGATGTGGCCAAATCCTAGGGGACAACCCTTTGATGCGTTAGCATGGTTTTGGCCGGAAGGGAATTAGGGTAAGGGAAGTGAGGAAACTTGAGTCTTGTTTTTGCATTGCTGCGAGCTCATAACAGCCCAGAGACGGAGTGGATTATTTTGATTTCTTAATAAAAACTCACGGGATCATCTGGTCTCGAACCCGGGGTCAATGGCATGGTGGTCGTGCGGCTAAACGCATACTAACTAGGGTAAAAAAACCGACGCCGGGAAAGAAAACCAGTTATTTTTGCAACGTATATTAAACATTATTAAACTTTCGTGGTAAGAATTGTTTAGTCAAAAAGAGTGCCAGAGATGCAGAATGCCCGATACGAATGAATTAGAAGCCATTCGGTCCCAAGGTGATCAAAAATTAATCGACTCTCAAATATGAATGCCATCGCGGGGAAGGAAAAGTACCACTTTGAAATGTTTTTTGAATTCTAATTCAATAACATTTAAAATTTAGAATCGGAAATATATATAATGCGTCAAAATGTATGGCAAGGTTGATGATATTTTTATCGCTAATTCCTACCTCTGGTGCATATTTTAAGCCTTCAGACGCAGCGATTGAACCAGATGATACTGAGACGAAAGTGAAAAATTTAAGATCAAGATTGCTAATCTGCCTATCCCTATTTTATATGGGCTTGTTAAATTACATAAAGAAAATAATCCATTAAGTACCGTAGCTTCATCGTGTCAAGCTCCTGCACAAGCCCTATCAAAACACTTAGCTAAATTATTACCTAACATGATTGATTTTGTTCCACAATATTCTATCAAAAACTCTGGTGAATTAGTAGACAAAGTTAGAAACTTACGGCTTCCGTGTACCTCTAAACTTGTGTCGTTTGATGTGTGATAAGGGACTTGCAATGGGAAATCCAGCTTCCCATTTCTTTGCAGATTATTATTTAGTGTTTTATCTTGAAAAGAAATTCTTTTCATCACCTAATCATTTATTAAAATATATTTTAGTGTGGTTTAGATATGTTGATGATATTTTTTGTATTTGGACGGCATCAGATCGACAATTATATGTTTTCCATAACACAATATTAAATAAATTAGATGACTGTATAAAGTTTACAATAGAACTTGGAAATAAGGAAATTAACTTTTTTTAAAAACGATTTTAACTATAGCTAAAAAAAATGGTTACCACAAACGACATATTTATAATTTATTATCTAAGAAAATACAAAAAGATTCAATTCAACTTTAAATGGACACAGGTTAGATTCCCAAGTAAGAATATGGAAAAAAGTCCCATTCATTACAAAATACCGATAATGACATTAAACAAATTTTAAATTCTAAAGATATCAACCCCGCATTTTTCAATAATTATATTTTTAATCATAAAATAAAACCAAAATCGGACCTGCTGCAAAAATGCGGGTATACCAAATTAAATGTGATGATTGTTCCGGTGTTTATGTTGGAAAATCCAAACGAACGTTAAATAGGAGATTACCTGAGCATATTGCAGGAGCTCGAATAGAGGGAGAAGCAATTTTGAACAGTGCAGAGATTTTCGAAAGAAAGAATACATAGGACAAAATATACTTAATGACCAGATAGTCCGTTACTAGATACAAAAATTTTTTGTAACCGGTGAGAGAAAGCACTCTGTATATTTTAAAATAAAATTATGAAATGTTAACAAGTGTTTTAACTCAACTATCTTTCAATTACTCGAAGGAGAAGGCTTCATTATTGATACTTCCGTCTATGACCACCCGGGTTAGGTGTTTTATTACATGTCGATGTAAGACTTGGGTCTATTAAAAGACAAGGGGCGAATCACCTTAGTCATTTTCTAGCGTAACTGCTGCTCGTCTGGTGAGTGCAGTATCTTTGGGATTAGGAAGGCTATTTTGACCAAAGCCTTATATTGGGCCAGTAGCTTTCTTACGTAATCCAGTAGGATTTATTCTTCTCTGTCTGCTACTCTTTAAAGATGGTACTAAGCCTACTCAGTGACCTGTCAGCAGTCTGTCTCTCCCTGTAGGAAACCGTTGAAGCATTCACACTCTGTTTTGAGTTATTTGCGGTTAATTGAGATACATACTTTCAGAGGCATGCTGACAAGTGCAGGTTTGATGGCCAATACAAACCATCGTGCATGAATTTTGTGGACATTAGAAGAACACTACATCTTCATTCTGGTTTGGTGTCCTTGGATACAGCACATTCCTTCCTTGAAGTATAGGTTTCGGTTTGGAAGTCCTAGTTCTGCTCTCAGAATCCTTAAAGCGGGTACTTTCCGCAGAAATATTTCTGGAATTCTCCGTATTACTGGTTTGCTTTAATGGCCTGAAATATCTTTTTTCGAGTGGGCGAAGAAATTCTTACCTCAGTTTTTCTTAGGCGTGGTATATATTCATACAAAATACATTCATTAGTCAATAACTTTCTCGACAAGGCGTTACTCGTGGTGGGACTATGGGAATGGGTAGTCGTCCGTGATAGTGATATAACCAGTTACCTCTGGTTAGGAACCATCCAATACGCGTGGAATCGTATAACCCCCTGCACTAGGAGAGTTTTATTTATCATCATCTTGTGAAATTTCGAACGATAGACCAATTGCTAATCTTAGTTGTATTTCAAAGATTTTTGAGGCACTTATTTGCGATGTTCTATACTTCCACTGCAAGCCTTTTTTGCAACCGTTTCAACATGGCTTCATTAGAGGTAAATCAACTACCACCAATTTATTGGAATTTTCAAACTTTTGTATTTCTGCAATTGAAGATGGTAAGAAAGTTGACTGTATTTTTACTGATTTCAGCAAGGCTTTCGATAGAATTAATCACAGAATTCTAATTGTCAAACTCTCCCTTCTCGGGTTTCCACAAGTTTTTGTAAATTGGAATCACTCGTACTTATCTGAACGCACTCAGCGGGTTTCTTTACGTGGAGCTCTGTCTGATATTATTTTCAACACTTCCGGTGTACCGCAGGGCTTCCACCTCGGGCCATTGTTATTTATAATTTTTATCAATGACGTATCTTCGATTCTGCATCACTCAAATATTCTTTGTTATGCCGACGACGCTAAGTTATTTCGCATTGTGTCTGGCAATGCTGATTGCCTTCTTTTAAATTCTGACTTGGACGCCTTTCAGAATTGGTGTTCCATTAATGACCTTCTCCTAAACATCGGAAAGTGTACATCTATGTCTTTCTCACGAAAAAGGTCTCCCTTTCAATTTAACTTTTCCATAGAGGGCTGTCCTTTAACAAGAGTTACTAAGACTAAGGACCTAGGTGTCTGGCTTAATTCCCATTTTTCTTTCGAGGATCATTTTGATGCCACAGTCAACAAGGCTAATATGACTCTTGGTTTCGTGAAGAGGTGGTCAAAGGAATTTGATGACCCTTAGATTACAAAGCTCTTATATTGCACTTTTGTCAGGCCTATCCTGGAATATGCCTCTCCAGTCTGGTCGCCGTTATATGAGATACATATCAATCGCATTGAAGCTGTTCAACGGAGGTTTGTTAGGTTCGCTCTTCGCGGCCTTCCTTGGAATAACTCCCGTATATTGCCTCCTTATGTTGATACTCCTGCACTTGGATACACTTGAAAAGAGACGACGTAACGCAAGGATCCTTTTTGCTTTCGACTGCATTCGGGGGTCTATAGACTCTTCTATTCTCTTGGCTTGTTTTGGATTGTTGGTTCCGACTCGCTCCTTGAGGAATCACGACTTTCTTCAATTACCTTTTCATCGCACGAATTATGGATTAAATGAGCCTATCACGTCGATGTCGCGATTTTTTAATTCTTCTTTTGATTGCATTGATTTTCATCTATCGCGTAATCAAGTGAGGAGTCAGCTTTGTTGAGGTTACTTTTTGCTTTTCACTTTTTGCTTTTCAATTTATCTACTTTATGCTTTTTACATATCTTTTATACACTTTAGTATTTTCATATTCTATTCATATATTCTCTCGTTATCTTTAATTTTATATAGTTTATTTATATTTATTATTGTTCTTATTTAGTTTTTTAATGTATTGTTCTTATTTTTTTTTTATTTTTTTTTGCTCTTGTAGTAATCAGCATTTTGATGAAACATTGTAAATAATAAATAAATAAATAAAGTCTTCCTTTAAGTATGTTTTTAAATGCCAAGAGCTATGAAATATAATTAGCACACTAGCAGATCAGCTGTTACGGCAGTGGAAGTATCATATTCATGGTATTGTGTTACTCATTTTTATCCGATTCCATTATTAAAATTGAAGACAAGTAAGATTTCAGGCTTTAAATTAGGATACTCACATTTTAATTAAAGTCAAAGTGTACTCTCTTCGTCAGTTTTCATTTGCAATGAGGACTGTTATTGCCTTCTGTCTTGTATTTGTCCTAATTTTATTTCGGTATACACAAAATATCAAAACAACGATTTCGATCTAAAAGTGAAAATTTTCTTAATTCCTTTTGTCCAAATTGTTCACAGTACTTTTGTCTTCTGCAAGAAAAGCATTAACTCACGAAACCAGCAGTGATCCCAATTTCAGATGTTGATTACGCAAACTTTGCCCAAGTAAAGACTGCTTGGTTAAACAGAGAGCACTAATTGAACGTGCACGGAAAGTTGTTTCAATTTGTCCTTTTTTGAAGATTATTTATCAACAAAACCGAAAAAGCAGTCGATCTCTGCCGCTTTAGGTGCATTCGTTTAGTTGCAGTAAGAAAAGTTGTTAAAATGCGCCAACAAATTAAAAGCTTCAGCACCGACTCGACCACGACGTGAGGCAAGATGAATCTGTTTGAAAAGCGGTGAAAGTTCCTTCTTTTCAGTGTTTTTTGCATTGTTCGAGACTTGTTTTTTGTAAACAGACGCTTTTTTGGGGTTCCTAAAATACGTATTTATTGTAATTGTAATTTCTACCTTTCCATTTCAGCAGTTTATGGCGCGACCCATGCAGATTTCGCTCCAATTGCATTCATTCAATGAACGAGGTATTTGAAGGTTTCAGGTCAGAATTGATTGATGGCTCTTTTCATCAGATATAAATCAATTTTTCCTGTTCAACTTTTCGAATTGGACATTAAACAATTAATCAAGTTGTAAAAAGCGAAGATATTTGAATTGAGTAATTTTAGACGACATTTCAAAAATGGAACCCATAAATATAGTAGACATTTTAAATGAACGAATATGTTATTTCGATTGTGCTCTTTTAAGGGGTCGTCTACGTATGAAGTTGCAAAAAATCTTTTTTTTTACATAATACTCATTTGGAAGATGTGAGGAATGGATTTGGGTAAACTCTTCACGTTTATTGAGCAATAGAGCGTTGAGCACGCTCGCTCACGGTGTTTTCGCGCCCTCCCTGTGACCGCGGCTACACCGAATTTTCGATTTCCTTCAGTTTAAAACCGATTCTCGATCATAAAACATCTAAACTGTTTCGGAGTTACTCCAGGAAGAGGAAGGTGAACTCTACGGCCCCGGCATAGATGATTAATCGTAAGATCCTTCAAAAATATTTTTTTTCTTGTGTAAACCTTTAAACGCGTTTTCCCGAAAGTCGTATTTTTCTAACTTACTTGCACGATTTTAAGAAAAGTTTTACACGTATCGATTCGATTTCTTTTTTTACTTGCTCAGAAAACATGTCGCTATGGTTAGACACGAGCTTTTGACGAAATATTGTTTCTTATTATTATAACAGGCAATAAACATTTGAAAAACAAGGGAAAAATAACTTTTTTTTCAAAAATGTCCAACATTTCGACAGATTTTTGAATTTTACAAAAAGCTTGTGTCTAAGCATAGCCGATGTAATAACAATTATAGATTAGTTTAATTTTTTGTTGTAGGTTACGTGGTTGGCCCAAAATCTTGCAGGAAAATTGATATCAAAATTCTGATGAGAGCACGTTCAAGGTCATCCTGCACTCGAATATGTAGAAATATAATTTCAATGACTTTCCCTCTTGAAAGATTACGAGTGAGTGAATATCTTTTTTCGTTCCTTCTTAATAAATTTTGAAAAACAGGCTCGAAAATCAGGCCGCTACGTAGACGACCCCCTTAAAGTATTAATCGCAAGTAAATCGCAAGTAAAATCTAAGAAAATAAAAAAAATCTTATTTTGGATCTACCTATTTAAAAAAATGACGGTTATAAATTAAAGATGTTTCTTAAGCGCAGCCTTGTTGAAATGCTCAAAATAGTGGACTAGATAGAAAAACTTTTTAGCTTCGATTGAAAGTTTGGTGGGGGGGGGGATAACGTTAATTCGTGCAAGAAAAGGCACATTTTTGTGATTTTTTTTAACGACACAGTTAAAATCTATTTATTAAAACCAATGGTACATTAAAGTATAACATTCGAAGAATATTGTGTAAAAGCGTCTCGGAAAAAAGTAGAATTGCGGCGCCCCTCATAACTCGGTGCTGAATCATCTGAAGTCAAAAAATCAAAGTTCTTTCGTTAGATAATTGCTTTCCCCAGGTAACGCTGGGAGGGTTTTTTAATTTTATTTTACACTTTTTGGGAACACTTTGAAGTCAAAAGCGCGATTTTTGCGAAAAAAATCGGCTAATTTGTTATTGTAAAATAAAAAATATTATCACAAAATGCACAAAATGTGCAGCAAATATTCACATGACCCGAGTAAATTTTCAAAATAAAAATCAAAACAAACTGCTTGTAAACTCGAGCAACGTAAGAAATATAAAAATTTCTTAACACAATCGGCGTTTCTAATGAAGAAAAGTTAAGCACCTGATCATAATTTGAAACAGCTGTCGATATCGGTTTTAAAAATTTTGTGTTGGAGTTTCATCTAGTTTTCGTTTTTTCGCGAAGGCGTCCAGCAGCAGAGGAAAAGTTAACCCTTTGGTGCTGCTGTTGATAACGAGCCAAAGGTGCTTAACTTTTCTTCATTAGAAACGCCGATTGTGTTAAGAAATTTTTATATTTCTTACGTTGCTCGAGTTTACAAGCAGTTTGTTTTGATTTTTATTTTGAAAAAATATTAACAAATTTGAAAAAAAACTCTCAAGCGTAACCTCGTAAATTATGTACAGAAATAGTGTTCAAAACTTCAAAAGGAGCGTTGCAGTAGTTTTGAAGTTATGAGGGGCACCGACTTTGAAAACGTGCGTTGTGGGAAAAAACGCTTTAAAGTTTTGAACACTAACAAATTTGGAATAAAACTTTCATAAGAGAGTTGCCTAAACTGCTGTATCTTCGTTAGTTTTGCTCTGATTCATCTCAAATTTTCACACAATATTCCTGAAAGGTTCTCCATTCAAGAAATCAATTAAATAAATGCACAAAAAAAAGTTTAAAAACGTTACCCTCCCCCCCTTTAAGCCTCTATGACACTTCATTTTTACCACATTATAATTATAGCTTACAATATATCTCTCTATATAAATAAAAATGAATGGCTAAATGTGTTGCTAAGCGCAAAACTCGAGTACGGTTGAACCAATTCGGCAATTTTTTTTTTTTTTATATATTCGTTGAAGTCCGAGGAAGGTTCTTATGAAGAGAAAAATTGGAAAATTTGCACGGAAAAACGTAAAAACCACATTTTTCTTTATCACATTCAAACTGTTCCGAGCTGTCAACTCTAGGGATGGCCTTCTGAGATCGATTAATCGAAGAATCGATTTTTTGGGGTCGTAAAAATCGATTTGAGCAATGAAACGATCAAGTGAATCGATCTCACACATCCTAAAATCGATTTTAAATTCATTTACTTCCTGTTTAGTTTTATTCAAATAAAACAAAAGAGTACCAAACCATAATATAAAGAAAAACATTTAAAACTTAATTAGTAACTTAATAATTATGAGCGCAACCTTAAAATTACTATAAACTACTGGAATTCATCCATATATTTGACACTATCTCTTTCTACGATATCGATGCAGTCTAACGATGTTATTTTGCGATTTATTTAGCCCCTCCCTACACTTTTCCACAATTTTATATGCTGCTCCAGACACTCATAACTCTATGTTAGATAGTTCTATTGAAATGCATGAACTCACCACTGTCCTTAATGGCTTGAAAGACAATAAGGCGCCTGGATCTGACCGAGTCTGTTACGAAATCTACAAAAACGCCCCAGAAATATTTCTTAAGATATTGCTTAGCACGTATAATCATATATTCGATACAGAAGATATCCCCTCTAGTTTTACTAAGTCGATCATTTTTCCAATTCACAAAAAAGGCATCACTGAACAGGTTGAAAATTATCGCGGCCTCTTCTTCATGGATGCAATAGCAAAAATCTTCGTAGCCATACTTAATAATAGATTGCTGAATTGGGAAAGAGAATATGATATACTTTCTGAAAGTCAAGCTGGTTTCCGCCGTGGTTACTCAACGATAGATGACATATTCAACCTGGTAAATATAATTATAATTTAAATAAAAGGAAAATATACGCGTTTTTTGTCAATTTTAAAGCTGCTTTCGACACTGTGAGCCGTCATTCTTTGTTTTACAAACTCAATAATTATGGTATATCCCATAAAATGATACGTATACTACAAGGGCTCTACAAAGATACGACGGCACAGGTATGGGACGGTGCGAATTTATCTAATAGTTTCCCTACGGCTCGTGGGGTTAAACAAGGCTGCATTTTGAGTCCATTATTGTTTGCCCTCTATGTAAACGACTTGGAGAACTACTTGGAAACGGGTTTGATAATCCATGATATGGAAATTAAAATTCTTCTGTACGCAGATGATATTGTCCTCTTGTCAGCTCGAAAGCTATTGTAAGGTATGGGATCTCGCAGTAAACCTGAATAAGTCAAAGATAATGATTTTCCAAAAAGGGGGTGGTGTCCGAAAACAGGAAGAGGAGTGGTATTTTGAGAGCAATGCAATTGAAGTGGTAAACAAATATACATACTTAGGTATCGTGCTTACTCCAAAGCTTTCAATGACTGAGCACTTAAAACAACGATATCAAACAGCTAAAATTGGGCTGAGTTCTACATGGAAACATTTCATCACAGGGAAAAACATTAAACATTCAGAAAAGATAAAAATTTGTAATGCAGTTAGTAGATCTGTCCTTTGTTACGGTGCGCAAATATGGGGCTTCAGACAATATGAAGACGTTGAGAAATTGCTCCGCTTCTTTCTGAAAAGACTATTTTTCTTGCTAACGCAAACCCCCAACTATGTGCTTACTTTAGAGACGTGGTTGTCAAATTTATATATACATACACTTCAATGCCATTTCACTTACATGCTAAACGTCCTTTACAACTATCATACCGGAAGGTTGCCTCGGAAGCTAGCGTGGATGGTGGCGGACAAAGGGATTTTTTGGCATGAGGTATGGTCTGATCTGGCTGAGAAACATGACATACAGATTAATATAATTATACAGTGCTTTGAAACAAAAGCTAGTTGAAATCGTTAAAGCGGAGGATTCTTGGATGAAGTCTAAAGATTTGGACAGCGCAAGGGGTACAGTCCGGCATGGCTTATATGACAAATTAAGTTATTCTATCGAACATGACTATTTTAAAAATGAATTTTCCATTGAAAAGATTAGTTTAATTATAAAGTACAGATGTGGGTTGATTGACTTGAATGCTAGTCCCTGGAGAAGAGAAGGAAGTAGCTTGTGTTCATTATGTAACCTCTCTGAGAATGAAGACTTATTGCACTTCCTTGGCACTTTTCCTATTCTTTCAGAGTTTCGTGTGTTAGTTTGTGGCAAGAAAACCATTACAGAGAGCGAAGTTATAGAAGTATTAAATGGCAGAAACAATTACGACGACCTTTATAACTATGTTATCAAAGCCTGGAAATATAGACATTTTCTTGTCTCTGAATACAATTGTTAGGACATGATTCTCTTCGCTTACTTGTTTGTTTTCCTTTCTTCTGTCCTTTTTTTAATTTATTTATTGTTACTATTGTTGTACATTGTTCCTTTTTTATTTTCCTTTTGGGTTTCTAATTTAATTTTGAGTTATTTTTCACCTATGTTTGATAAATACATATTTACTGAACTTTTATATATTAGTATACCAACCTCGACAGACGGCCTTGAAGCTATTGTTGAAGTTTAAAGTTTATTTATTTATTTTTGAATTTTATTGAATTATATTGATAGGTTTTGTTTTTTATTTTTTTCTTCTTTTTATGAATATAAAATTTAATGTAATGCTCTACTCGATATTGAAATAAACTATTATTATATTATTATATATATATTATTTTGCGATCTTTACGTTGCTACTTCTACTACTTGAGCGCGCTTAAAAAAACTTTATGGGAGGGGGTTATTACAATTTTTGTTTTGCATTTTTTGTATGTGATAGTACAACTCTTCAAGAGTAGTCTAGTCTAGTATCCAGTTGAGGTCGATTGGAGCAAAACTGCCAGAGATAAAGTGCCTCGGGTCTCCCTTCATTCGATCCATCCCATGTACAAAAGAACAGTGTTATAACTTTAGATTTAGTTTTTTCAAAGTCAGTGATCACTGTAACTCAAAAACTACTCATCCGAACCATCTCAAATTTTGCACACATCTTTTATACATAAATTACGATGTAACAACGTCGAGATTTTGTATTTTTTATTATTATAATTAATTTTAAAACAACAAATTCGCCAATATTTATCAATAAATTTTCATAACTTCAAAAAATTCGTCTTTTTTTACTTATAAAAATTGAAAAATCAATAAAATAAACAAAATCTCGACGTTGTTACCTCGAGAAACTCCTAAACTAATGAAATCTTTTTGGTTTTTTGTCAACAGATGATGCAGTAATGAGTTATGATGATCACCGCAAAGTATCTTTTTTTTTGTGTATATACGGAAATTTCCTGTCAGTCGCTCAATTCACAATATTTTTACCCAAAAATTTAACAGAATATTCTTGAAATGTTCTACAAATATGGTCTTAACTTAAAAATAAAAATATATTTACTATATAACTAACTAATAATGTTATAATAATGTGATAAAAAAATGATTAAAAAAGTGCTTATTTTTTGGTACTTTTTCCGGTAGGAGTACCTTAGGACACATCTAGCACCCCAAAATGTGTGTGTTAGAAGGGAGTAACATGTAAAATAATCGGAAGCGAC
Source organism: Leptarthrus brevirostris (assembly GCA_964036015.1). Taxonomy (NCBI): domain Eukaryota; kingdom Metazoa; phylum Arthropoda; class Insecta; order Diptera; family Asilidae; genus Leptarthrus; species Leptarthrus brevirostris. The sequence continues at coordinate 96,503,430 of OZ038374.1, forward strand.
ACTTATTTACCAAAAGTCCGAGCAACGCCGGGCACACGCAGTTAGTTTGTAATAATAATTTAAATTTTTCTCAAATATGTTAACAAGCTGTCAATTTTTAATGTAGAAATGTCAAAATAAAGCTCGCAGGAACTCAAAAATGGGAATCGAAGTACATTTTTAAAGCATTTTTTGACAGTTTTTCATTTTTTATAACGTTCTTGCAATTCGGATGCCTACTGCGTACCCATTTATACTAATTGCAACTTCAAGTTTCATATTATTCGTATCACTTACATTAAATATGTATTAAAAATATGGAAAAAAATTAAGTATCATACTGGCTTTAGTAACGCATGGACCCATTAGGATGATTGCTTTAGTGTTGTATAGAATATATTTCCACACTAGAACACGACAAAAATTTATGTGGTGGGGTGGGATTAGGCCGTGCTTTGTTGTATTTTTTAAAGTATTCGCTAGGTACAACAGAAATATCTGCACCTGTATAAATAAGAAATTGGAAATTATTTTCTCTATCATAAATGAATAAACGTTTAGAAATGTTATTATATGATTCACTGAGGGATAAATTAGTATTTCTAGGTTATTATTATTATTATTACATTTATATGAACACGGCGAAATATATTTTGTCGTCTTGGTACCAAATTTATTATGATACCAACAAATACTATTACGTTTTCTAGAACTTCAAAAATTTCTGCTATTAGAATTACTTCTCGAGTGTGAATGTACTCCTGTTCTAAGTATTTTTAGAACGAGATTGATAAGATTGATTTTTAATAGATAGTCCTTTAATTAAAATTTCTAAATTTTCGAATTTATTTTCCAGACACTTAGTTTTATTTAATAGTAAAGAATTATCAACCAGATTTTTATTTATAATTGTAAGACCATTATTTTCTGAAACATATTGTATTTTCGAAGTAGCGTAAATGTTGTCTGCCAAATCTAAAATATCTTTTATATCTTGTTTTCCAGAAGATATCAAAGCTATGTTGATAATCAAAGACAATTTTCGCATTAATAATTTTTTAATTAAATTTTTGTTAAAAGTGAATGAATTGCCTGCTAAAATTTCCATAGAGCGGCAGAATTCGGAAGAACGTCGGATTTCACCGGTCACGGTCACAACCGACCATTCAAGAAACACAAGGAGATTATTACGTAGCCCTATAATTAGGTTTGTTTCGTTTTGCGTACACATACGTAGGCGCAAATTATCGCGAGTTGCAAAACCTCCGTAAACTACAAGCCATGAAGTACGCACACACAAGGGCCCAAGTGGTCTAAATTTCCGACAAATTTACATTGCTTCTTATAGAAGGGGGGGGGGGGGGGGGGGTGATGATGATTTTTTAAACTCGTCCTAGCGCCTACTTATATGAACAAAATATTAAAAATAAGTAAAGATAAGGTGACGCCTTGCATTATCTTCTATCGGTGTGGGTAGCCTATAGTAGGGTTGAAAAGGGATGCAGCTCAATCGTAAAGTATCAAGCAGAGCGATCGCAGCAGAAAGACAGAAGATCGTTTGAATGGACTTGCTTTAAGACATATCCATCGAGACATTGCGTCAATGATGAACTCTATAGAAGTATTTGATATCTTCAGCAGAAAAAATAAAAGAAAACTATCATTATTAAACATGTAATTTTTCATTATTTTCATTATTAAACCTTTATTACAAGTATATTTCTTATATTTACTGTTATATGTCATTATTTTACAATTAATCCTAAAGATATAGTGTAATATTATGAGGACACTCTTTGCCCGTCTGGTCGTGCTGTCCCTCCCAGAAAAAATCCTGGATCCGCCCCTGGTAGTTGCTCTAGCTTTTTCTCTTCTAATAAAATATTCTTTAAACTTTCGTATTTATTTTGGTTGGGTGGATTTTGTAAAATGTTTATTTCGTCTCGTCTACCTTTATTCGCTTAAAGGTAAATTGCGCCTCTGCTTGAATAAACCAAGCTTCTGGATAAGAAGTTCAGAAACTTAGTAATTTTATTGATGTGGTCGCAACATAATGATTTCATGAAGCATTGACATCTAAGCTGTGTTGAGTAGTATCTGTCTCCTCTTGACTAATCATTATTTGTTTTAAAATTCACTTAATCACTTCAGATATATCCCTGATTTTACACGTAACTTAATTTCGCGGTTATTAAGAAAAAATGGATTATTAATCAAAACTGGCCCGGCGATCGGTCGATGCATGTCTCCCGGCCATCGGCCAATGGCAATGCTTGGTAGATTGCCAGTAGTGGATATTTATGGTAATTATCTTACCATTCGGGTAGTTGAGGATATAGCAGACGATCTATCCTGCATTGCCCAGCTAAGTTTATATTTGGACTTTGTGTTGAACATTAGTGGTGCCAAATTAATAATATTTCGTTTGAATTTGCAAGTTGGATTTTACATATTTTAGTATGATAAATTCAATTGTGCATGGCTAGGTGTTATAATCCGGCCGTCAACCGTTGTCGGGCCAATAAAGTTGCCAGTCAGCGGCCGATGGTAGACGACTGACATCCATTCACTGCCCAATGATGGCCCGATTATAAAACCCCACTTGGGTAGATGGACATATCGCTAACAATATTTGTAATTGAATGTACCTACCTTACCTTGGGTAGGGGGACACAACTAATCCAATTTCGAAGTTATATAAAAAATGTTTTGCAGATGCCTTACCTCTGGTAGAGGGCATTTTATTATTACGTCGTTGTTAAATAGAGTGCCTTACATTTGGAAGAGGGACACTCTATTTTAAAAATGTTAGTGTAAATTGTTAAAAAAACATTTCTTCAATGATTGCTTAACTCTGCCTCGTCAGTCTCGGTTGTTGGAGCACTAATTTAATTAATGGAGCGCCGGTGTTCTGATAACGTGCATTTGGGGCTCCAATGTAATGATTCCTAGTACTGGGTCACCAAAATAACGTATGCTTTTGTATTGAATGGTGCATTGAATGACTCTCGTAAATTACTTCCTTCAAATGTGAGAGGGAGTAGACTAGGGATAGGCCTCAGTCCTTTACGTCATCTTCTGGGGGTGGGGGTGAAACCTAACTTTGTAACGCGTGGTCCGATTTGGATGGTTCTTTTTTTGTTGTACAGAGTATGATCCCCCATTGCTAACAGGAGAAAACAATTTTGCCAAGGGTGGGGGAGGGGGGGAGGGTGGTAGTCTAACTTTGTAACGCGTGGACCGATGTGGATAATTCCTTTTCTGTTGGGTAGAGTATGTCCCGTGGTTGATACCAGGAGAAAATCATTTTGGGTGGATGGGGGTGGGGTCGGAACCTAACTTTGTAACGCGTGGTCCGATTTCGATGGTTCTTTTTCTGTTGTATAGAGTATGATCCCCCATTGCTAATAGGAGAATAATTTGGTCCAATGGTGAAAGGTGTGGGTGGGGGGAGGGGTAGTCTAACTTCGTAACGCGTGGACCGATTTGGATAATTCCTTTTTCATTGTATAGAATATAATCCTAGGTTGATACTACGAAAAACAAATGTTGCTGGGGTGAGGGGGGGGGGGGGGGGGGTAGAACTTAACTTTGTAACACGTGGACCGATTTCGATGGTTCTATTGCTGTTGTATAGAGTGTGATCACCCATTGCTAATAGAAGAATAATTTGGCCCATGGTAGGGGTTGGGCGAGGGGAGGAGTAGGCTAACTTCGTAACGCGTGGACCGATTTGGATATTTTTTTTTCTTTTGGGTAGAGTATGCTCCCTGGTTGATACCACGAGAAATAGAATTGTTGGAATGGTTGGGGTGGGAGAAGAGGGGTGGAACCTAACTTTGTAACGCGTGGACCGATTTGGATGTTTCTTTTGCTGTTGTATAGAGTGTGATCCCCCATTGCTAATAGGAGAATAATTTGGTCCTATTGTGGTGGTAGTAACTTCGTAACGCGTGACCCATTTCGATGATTCCTTTTCTGTTCGGTAGAGTATATTCCTTGGTTGATACCATGAGAAAAAAAGTTTAGTGGAATGGGGGTTGGGTAGGGGGTTAAAACTAACTTTTAACGCGTGGACCGATTTGGATGGTTCTTTCTTCGTTGTATAGAGTCGAAGACACTAAAACGTGCAAAACAAAATAGTTTGTAAAAAAAAGTTGACTTCACAAAAAGCGCTAAAAAGCATAAAATAATTTTTAATTTTATATCTATTACGACATTTTGAAGGTGGCGCAAATTAAACAAATAAAACAACTACAGAACCGCAATTTTAAATAATACGTAATACTATCTGTACGTTTCAGCTTACGGGAGCATAAGAAATGACGATTAAATATTTTTGTTGTAGTTGTTTAGTTTTTTTGATTTGCACCGACTTCAAAATGTCGTAATAGATATAAAATTAAAAATTATTTTATGCTTTTTAGCGCTTTTTGTGAAGTCGGTTCAACTCTCTTTTTTAAAAACCATTTTTTTTATTTCTTTACAGGTTGAGTTGTAAATACTTACTGAAAATTCTGTACATCAAAATATTGCAATTTTTTATTTTCAATATAGTAAATAAATGTAAAATAGTGTTAGGTTTGTTTTACAAACTAAAGACGAAACTGAGCCTGATTTCGGCCCGACATTTTTTGCACATTCTAGTTGCGAAATTTAGTCTATTATCAAGAATACAACGCCTTTTAATCTATGTTAAGTGGAACAGTCAAAATATTTATCTTTATAAATAATCTTGCACACAAACAATATTTCAATATAATCTTTTCAGGATCCTGGATAGTTCTCAGTATTTCAGGTCTCTATTTGCACACGCTAGGTGCAAAAAGATAGGTGGTATTCTTTGTCGCTTTCGTAGGTACAACGTGGCTCGGCGAATACAATATTGAATATTTACTTATTTTACATTGAACAGGATCCTGATATAAAACCTTTGGGATAAATTGTGGAAAAGGATTTTATAATATTTTTGCGACAATAAAATAATAGTATGTCTCCCAGGCAAGAAAATATAATAAGTACTTCTTTATTTTGGTTTAATTTATGGCCTCAATCTCGTAGTAAATAAATCACATTACACTTTTCATTAGATTTTGTTTGTTGTATTTCGTCAAGGAAATAATTTTAAATCTAAATTATTTTTAGAGTCCAACTAGACATAGGTATGTTTTACAGAGTGTTATGCAAATAAATTAGTTTGTAACAAATTTTTAAGGATATTTTAGCTGAGCCTCCATTAATTTTATTAATATTGTGTACAGTATTTTTGTGGCAGCGAGTAAATGATAATTTTAGTTTTCCAAGTGTTTGTAATTCAATTTTTCGTTTAAATAATAAGAAATCTTAATACATGTAGCGACTACTATAATCCTCAACTGCTACTATGAGAATTTTGAACTAGAGTTGGTGTGGAGGGATGCAGTCATGCCAAATCAGTGACCTTGTCACCAAATCTGGTGTTTTCGAACAACTTCCTAGTGACAGAATTTTTTTATTGCCTCAATTCTAAACCCTAGTTATTTTTAAACTTAACGGCGGTAATTTCTGGTGACATCAAATGTTCTGCACTTTTTCAAAGATTTAACGTAAATATTTTATTTTATTTATTTATTATTTTTTTAAATATTTTATTTTTTTTTATTTTTATTGAGTAGGTTTTGTCATTGAGTAAGAAGTTTACTGTTCTCACTATATGTCAGTGTAGAACTGTAGCTTAGAGGACAAAAAAGAAAGTAATCTGAATCTAACTTTTAATAATACTAATTTGTCGTTACGATAAGAGGATCGACCACAAAATTAGAATTTTATCAAATTATATTAGTTCTCTATTTCTCCCTTCTTTCCCTTTATAATTTGAAAGGAAGGATGAAATCGGCTGTGGATCAAATCAAAGTGCACTTAAGGTGTTTTTCTGATTTTTGAGGGAAAAAATTGACAATTTTTTTTTCAGAAAATCATTATTATTAAATGGTTATACATATTTTTGTTTGCTTCTAGCAACTGACTTTTGACCCACTTCTAATTGTTGTATCGATTTGAAATTTTGCAGACGTGTTCAATTCCGGTGACAATACAATTATGGCATCATTGAAACGACCGATATTGGTATCAAATTCTTACTTTTTGAAGTAAGTTAGATGAATAATGACACTCCCGATGTCGTTGAATTTGTTAGTGATAAGACACCCTTAGAGATTGGAATGGGAAGAGAGTGGAATGTATCAATATAATCAAAATCTGCCGATTTTATTGTCTTTGAGGTCAGTAAAATGAATAATGACACTCACAATGCCGTTAAAATATTGGTTGATAAGAGACCCCTAAGGATGTGGGAGGGAAGAGAGTGAAATGCACAAATAATCGAAAATCGGTGTCGAATACATATTTGTTCGGGTCAGTAGGATGAATAATGATACTCCAGATGTCGTTAAATAACCCCTAGAGATGCGAGTGGGGAGAGAGTGAAATGTACTATTACAATTTATTGAAAACGACCGATTTTAGGCTGAAATCCATAGTTTTCGAAATTCCTGAGATGAATAATGGTACTCTCCATGTTGCTAGATACTGCAGTAGTAAGACTCCTCTGGGAACAAGGGGTAAAAATAAAAGAATAGAAATCGACCGATATTAGTTTTGAATTTTTAGTTTTCGGGATTACTGAGACGAACAATCACACTGTAAATGTCGTTAGGTACTAAGGGGTTAAGACACAGTTAGCACCTAGGGGTAAGCTTGGGAAGGGAGTGACGTGTAAAGAAATAGGTAAAATAACTTTAAAGTTAAACGGTTTTATTTCACATTAGATGGTGTACTAAAAGCTAGGAAATAATTATAGATCACAGATGTGAAGCTTACCGCTATATTGGTACTGTCTACTAAGAAATCAGAAAAGGATCAAGAGCAGTGGCGTCTTCTAGTTTCGGAAGGCAAGAACCACTTTGGGTAGATGGATCAGCTGTAAAAAATCGGGTAGGACCAGGAGCAGTGAATAAGTAAGTAATCATGAGATTTAATAAGACTTAAATAAAGCCGGTGGACCAATTAATAATCAAATTCGCATTTGAATTAAAAAGGAAGGTTAATTACCACCCCCCCCCCGCCCCTGCCACGGCTTTTTTCAAGTCAGATTAAATCCCATGATTACTTACTTATTCACTGCTCCTGGTCCTACCCGATTTTTTATCAGTAGATAGTACCTACATAAATCACGATAAGCCCCACATCTGTGACCCATAATAATTTTTTAGTTTTTAGTACATCATCTAATGTTAAATAAAACCGTTAAAATTAAAAGTTTTTCACCTATTTTTATTATGTCAGTACAAAACTTTTTACAAAGTATTACATGTGCAGGAGGAAATTGACACCTCAGAAATAACATGCCAAACGGCTGTGCAGAGTTTTTGCGAGGACGTCTCCATTTTTCAAGGGCCCCCGGTCGGACAAACCGTATAACAACAGCTATAGAAGTACATTGGATTTTTTCGATATATTGATTTTTGGCTAAATGGAAAATGAAAATTATCTGAGTAATGTTTCCGGTCAACTTGAAAAATACAGTTTTGAGATAAACGAGCTACAAGTTGTAACGTGTTTTCCGGTAGTGGGGAGGGTCGCTGGCTCTTTCCAAGGGATGTGCTCGCCGGATCCAGGGTCAAGGGCTTCTGGAAAGAAACTCACCAATTCCTCAGTACAAATGTCAGTTTATTCACAGTTGACGGAGGTAGAACGAGATAGCCGGGGAGGCACGCCAGCTATATGAGTGCCTTGCACCAGGGAGGCACTCTAGTGCAAGAGATAGAGCGATATATATATATATATATATATATATATATATATATATATATATATATATATATATGCTAGTCTTACCCACCACCAGTGGATCCGAATGCGGTTCAATACAACTTGTTGTAGCCGGGGTGGCACGCCAGCAACCAAACCTTTACTATACCTGTGTATATCTTACCACCAAATGCTGGGATCTCCCTAAAAAGAAAAACTATTACCTCGCTGCGTCGGTCGGTGATGACTGACTCGTCCACGGTAGTCAGCCTTCCTTATATTTCGGTTGGTCTGGGGAGGAGGGCTGGCGGAGCTTAAAAACCCTTATTTCCGGCCTTGCTGTTGACAGGTTTTGTCACTTGCTGTTTACAGGTTTTGTGGCTTTTTTTTCGACATTTTGGCGGCTGCGGGGAACGGGAAATTGATCCAGGTTAACTGCTTTTAGTACTGGGGAGGGGGCGGGGGGTCTGGCGGAGCTCAAAAACATTTTTCTCCTCCGGTGCTGTTAACAGGTCTTGGTAACTTTTGAGTAGTAGAAAATCATGAATAATTTTGTAATACCATTATTTTTAAAATTCGAAAATCGAGAACTTAGAGATTTTTCCCGGCCATAATCGTTGGGACATCATTTTGGAGGTCCTAATTGACTATTTAAAAAAAATCGACAATTTCGACAATTCTAGAGTGGCCTAACCCATTAAAAAAATACATTAACATATTTACTTAAATCTTTCGGCAATTTTTGGAAAATCATGTTGCCGAGTTAATACAATGTACATTGTACAATTTTGTTTTTCAAAACACCTCCCTCTCCTTTTTACCTGCTTTTGGCTAGAAAAATCTCATTGGTTTTTTTCACTAAAATACGCAAAGAATATATTTTTTTTTTTTGAACTTTGACTATTGTCTACATTAGCGAACTAAAGGACGTAACTTTTAAAAAGTCTGTTTTTGATTTTTGTATTTAATATCGATGGGGCCGGAGCTATCGCTGGAGCCGTATGCCATTTTATTTTTGAGGTGTCAACGCACCTTGCACATTTATTTTTGATGGAAACAACATTTTTGTAAAATTTTGAATATAAAAATAATGAAGGTTTTCTGAAAAAAATGTTGCCTCAAAATTCAAAACAACCCCTTAACTTCTTCAATAAACACAAATTAAAAGTAAATAAGCATATGAATCAGGTAAATACAATCTTTTATTTATTTTTATTAAGTAGTAGTATTTATATTTTTGTTATTTAGAAATTTCTTATATTATATTGGAAGAAAGCTTGAAAAAAAAATAATTATTTTGTATTTGTTGACTTTCTTTACAAAGGTGTTTAAGTCCCTATCTATGTAGTGACACGTTTAATCGATGACTTGTAAACACTGGAAGGACGAGGGGTAGTGTAACTTCATAGCACGTTGACCGTTCCCAACAAATAATTTCTATCCTATAATGCCCTTAAAGTGTTTCATACGAACTTAAAGAAGCTTTAGCTAAAGAAAATAACTTTGAAAAATAATTCGTAAGCAAATCTTGAATCAGCGTTTCTAACAAGAAAGTGGCGTATGAAATTGATCTGGTAATGCTCTGCAAGATATCTTGAAGACTTCCTGAATGCAGTTATAAGAGTACACTGAAATCTTATATTAAGTACTTATACCTATTATATTCTTGTTGATGCATGCTTTTCGAGCTTGGGCTTATAATAACTTGAGTTAAGAGTATTACACCACCTTAAAATTTTATTCATTTTCATTTATTTGTTTTGTAGGAAATGTTGAATACGTACCTGCAGTTTACTTTTAAAGAACTTTAAAAAGTTGAAGCAAACAATGTGTCTGGTTCAATTTTAATAAGTGAGTAGCACTGAGCAATAAATCAATAAGACGCAAAATTACTTAGAATTGCAAAATATTTAATTTTACAAATGTTGCTTTTCTTAATAGCACAATTATTTTTTCAAAGAATCTGAAAATATGTCCCCTTTTTAGTCTTCATTAAAGTCGTTATAAGCTTATTTTACGCGATTGTGGCCCTTATAAGTCATCTACAATAGTTCATTCGTATTAAATTCTCTCTCAAGGCTGTTATTACTTTATTTTTTACTTTATTATTTTAATATAACTGTTTTAAGAATTTATTCTTAAATTGTTTTTCACCAACGTTATTACAAGAGTACAAAAGTGGCCATAAAGTTTATTTAAGTAAGAATATTACAAGCATGTAATTAAAAGGTACTATTGTTTGAGGCTGCTACAGGAGTATTATGGAACGAGCGAAAATTTACTCTTAGAAAAATAAGATTTTATATTTATAACGCTCATATTTAAAGTTTATAAGAAATCGCACGCTTATAGAACTTTTGGACAAAATATTTATTATATTTTACTCTTACAATGCTCTTTAGAAGAAACTGCGTCACAGCCAGCAGCTTATTGTTGTTAAGAAATTCTTAAACATAACTTTTATAAAAATCGATGCTTACTTTTCGTATAATATACTGACACAACACCATTGAAGAATGTTATCAGAATAAGATGTCTGACTGACTAAAAAGTTTACATAAGAATCAGAATTTAAAACAGTCGCATTAAAATATGCTACTAGCGTTGTTTTTTTTAACAAAAACCATAATAAAAATTTCAAACGAAACATATCTTCTACGAACAATTAATAAGAGCTAAGCCTTCTAAATTGTTAGTTGGGTTTGTAGTACCATGACAAAAAGTTATAGGCTAGAGGTGGAGCGGAACCTAACTTTGTAAGGTATAGACCGATATTGATCTTCGATTGCTACAATAAGAAAAAATTTGGCCTTTAGAGGATGATGGAAATTGTGGCTAAAGTGAGAGCGGGAGAAGGGGCGTTAACTGGCTTCGCAAGTCGTAGACCGATTTTGACGGTTTTCATTAAGACTGCGCTCTCCTTCAGATCTCCTTACTTCGTATCGGTTGCCCCGATTTTGATAATTCTCTCTTACTGTTTAGAGCACATTGACGGACTAGCGTCATGGTAAGAATTTTGTATCTAGCTTGAGGATGTAAAAAAGGTGACTGGGATTAACTTCCTAACAAGTTGACGGATTTGGCTGAGACTTTTTCCTTTCTGCGCTACCTTTCAAACTGTGTGTTTCAGAAGTGAAAAAGATGTTTTGTGATTAGGAATTTTCTCCTAAATTCATGTAATTATCATACCTAGTTTTAAATTTATTAAATTCCCCATCATATTACCTTTCGAATTAGTACAACATGGCCAGGTAGATAAAGGATGTAAAAATTTATACATCGAAATCCTTTTGGGGAATATTTTAAAATCTGCAATTTAAAGAAATTAAACTGAAATTAACCCTAAAATGCTTATTACTATAAATCTTAGTATGTTACAAAAATGTACTCCGCCTCTTTCGATACATGCCAATAACCCCCTTTAATGTGTATTATAGCAAGCTTCTCCTGTATTTGCGTCGCTCCAATCCCAATTATGCTAATGAATTCGTCTTTATTGTTCACTGTCCTTAAGTAAACTTAATTCTTTATTGTTTCACATTAGAAAAAGTTCAATGGGGTAGGATCTAGAGGTGAGGATTAGGTAGAGTCTGGAGAGCAGGCCAAGGAATCAATGCACCTCGTTAAAGCCAACTTTCAGAAAATTTTTCAATCAGTTACAATGATACCGAAATACGATAATGTTGGTCCATTGTGTTGGTAAAATATTGTCCTAAGATTATCCACAGGGATGTCCTCTAGTGGATCTAGTGGTTTGTTCTCTAAAAAGTCAGGATAAATTTGGTCAAAATGAATGGTTCTATTAAATGCTGGTATTCAAACATTTGCTCAGAATTTTGGCTGCATGTACGTCCCCTTTTCCTATGAGGATTAGTATCCGCATTCCAGAAGCCAAGCGTAAAATTCTAATCTTCTTTTGGAATATCCTTCCAGTAGTTTTTGAATATGATGATACGAATAACCCCCAAACTTTAACTGGAGACAGTCATCATCGTCTTGCGATTCGTCTTGTGCTCGTTTGAGTTACACTTTCGGTTTTTCTTAAACTTCGGAAAGTCCGCGAAAATACTTTTCTTTGGGATGCACGTCGGTTGGGGAATCTCCTTTCATATTCCAGTACATCCGCTTTTTCGTTTCAGTCTACTACACAGTAATTATAAATTATATCCGCGTATTCTTCAAAAGTGAATTCTGCCCATTTTTAATAATTTTAACTCAAGAGCACCCGTAGTTATAGTTATGTTTTTCAACTACGATTGATATTGTTGCTGACTGACTCTCTTTTATAGCAACATTTCCATTAGGGATTAGTAACAGTACGTTAGGATACTAGGGTTAGAACTTTCGTTAACACAAGCTTATTTCAGCAATACAACAAAATTACATTAACATTTTTATAACTTTTTTGCAGCAATAATTTAAATAAACTTGTAAATTGTAAACTTAACACACATTTGATCCCCTCTCTTAAAAATTTTGTTTATATAAAGAATCTCCTACCTAAAATACAATAAAATAATAAGAGAGTCAGGGATTTTTCTGTAAGCGGTTTTCCTTACTTGCCTTGTTGTACTGTTTTGGAAAGGTAATAAAATGTACAATTTAATAAAAGGAAAAAAAAAACAGTTCTATTAATTAAATGAATTTCAGAGATAAATTTGGGAAAACGCTGAATTTTAAGTAAACATTTTTTACACTTTTGGAAGTATCTGTACCTGCAATGGCTAGATCAACATAGTTGACAGTTTTGGAAAGTTCATTGCGGTAGCAGTTTTTTGGCGTTTATTTGATGTCGCTGCGTTGAGTAGATCAAAAGTTACAAATAAAACAAGAATGTGCATAGTGTGAAAATTGCAAATTTTTGAATCACTCTGTAACTCCCAAATGAGTGAAATCCCCCCCCCCTCCCTCCCCTCCAGCCATACAATTTTTCATTTTTTGGATTTCGTCTAACTGATTTTCAGCCTGTATCAGATATGTTGGTTAAATCTCTTGATTATGTTTTCGTTTAGTTGAATTCCGAGAATGAAATAGTTTTGGTAGGTCACTTTAAACTTCTTCATGTATGTTGAAAGCTGGATGCTTGTGATTCATATGTAATCCTGCGGGCGGTTTTTTCTTGAACGTTTTCGCTCCTTTAGTTTACGCCAAATGAGCGAAATAGTGAACGAATTAGGTAGAAAACTTGTTCCTGCCGAACATCGTTTTTAAATCTAATAACTACTGATTCTCTCCATCTTCCGCTATTCATCTCCTTTTTGATTAGAGAGTTTATGTGGATTCTTCATAGGAGGCTAGTTTGTATAACTTTAGAAAGGCTAAGTATTGCAAACTGACGAGAAAGTTATCTTCAATGGATTTTCCGTCCGTTTAAGGTGTTGTTAGCAATTACAAATACAATACAATAACATAATAGTAACCCTTTACTTAAAAACACGTAAGCAGAGAATTACAAATTATTAAAAGATAATTATGAAATATTAGACTTTACACAATTTCTCGGAAAATTAAAATCAATTATTTCAGTGTACAAATTAAAATAGCGGCACATCGGCGTAATAGGCTAATGAAAACCATAATTGGTACAATGTTGAGATATTTAAAAAAAAATCTCGATATTTCAAGGAGCGAAACGGGATCGATATCTTAAAAAAAGTCAGTGAGACGGGTGCATCAATGTTGCCTTGAATACAATCAAAAGCGAAAACAGTTTTAGAGTTATTCCATCTAGATTTAAGAGCGTCAAGCTTGATCAGTTTAAGCCTATATAAGCAAAGAGGAAAAATAATATGGTTATCGATCGATCGCATCAATGTGGTCGTAGAAAGTTAAACGGCTATTGAGGTGGATTCCCAAGTCCTTGGTCTACTTAAGTCTTTCCAGTACACAACCAGGCAGACAGTTAATAGAACAGCAATTGTATAAGGCGTCTAAGTCAGATAAGTCACGTACACACGAGATAACCCGGAAAATGTTGGCATCGTCAACATAACAGAGAATTTTATATAATAAGTGTAGATAATAAATAAAGTCGGGCCGAGGTGGTTTCCTTGAGGCACGCCACAGGTATTGTAAATATATATGGATAGGGAACCCTGGAATTATACACGTTGTGTTTGACATAAAAGGTATGAGCGGCTTACTTTTGAATCAAATTATTGTGATTAATGCAGTCAAATGCTTTGCTAAAATCAGTAAAGATACAAACCATTTGCTTACCAGCTTCAATTTCAGATATACAGATGTTAGCGAATTTCAGACGGTTTATCGTGTTGGACGTTCCTTTCATAAAGTATCAAGGAATTGTTTGCAATGAAAATAAAGTAAATTGCAAACAACTGCCTCCAAGCCTTTAGCAATGCAACAGCATTTACAATGGGTCTATATTTTGAAATATCACAATGCTTGTACTTCTTCTGAGGAGAAATAATTGGGAATGATTTCCAAGATTTTGGGAAAATGAGACAAGAAATAGATACCCGTAAATTAATTAAATAACATAGAATAGTAACAAGAGGGAAGAATAGTTTTATTAGAAGGAAAGCAGGAACACCATCCGGACTGCACGAAAAACTATTAGCCAGATTATTGATGAAGTGTTTCGTGACTGTATCGTCGTCAAATATAAGATCTTTAATTTCCAAATAAGAAGAAAGATATATCTCTTCAGGTTGCTGAAATCTTTAAAGCTAGTATCACAGTTATTATTAAGGAAAGAAGTCATCAGAAAGTCACTTAGAAGATTCGTAATCCTCAGCAGGTCACTACTCTCACTATCTTGACTAACTGCAATGAAGTAGAATAACCATCATTACAACTCTTAAAGTTAATAAATCTGCAAAGCTGGTTAGGCTCGTCGCGTAATGTGGACCTACTTTTGTCAATATAATTATTATATGAGTCTTGAGTCTCTGAAATAAATCGATCTCCCAAATCAGAATAAAGATAAAAATCCGCATAGCTGCTTGATGAGCAGAGCTGCTACCAAGCTTTAGTTTTTATGTTCTTAAGAAGTTTTATTGACCTATTTAGCCAGGGCAGACTGCAAAAAGAATTATTTGCTTTAGAAATCGGCCGTCAGGTTCTCTTTTTAACTATTTTTCACAAAACCTTGCTAAAAGGCCATTGTGGGTTGCAGAGTAATGTTGGTAGTTCGGAATCTACTGTAAATTGTACACTTACTTTGAATCAGTCGTAGTTCTCTCTCGCCCCATGCTCTACAATTGCGTTCAAAATCTTGAGAATATGTATGGTGAAATTAACTTTGCAATATTAACTTGAAATATGTATAGTTTAAAGTTTCATTCCTAATATTTTCCTGCTCTATTTTTAATGGTGACAATCTCGTAATGAACAAAATGAGATTTTAGTTGATGGTGTTGAGTCGAAGATAAATCCTAAAAGCAACTTTATTACGTTTACTGCAGTGAACACCAACTTCTTATAACATTCGTCAATGCAAATTTAAAGTAAGTTTAATATTCTCGAATTTCCTTAAATGTCCTAAAATACACTTCTGAGAAATACACCTCTTTACATAAATACTGTTGTTAACTTAGGACATCAATGTTTGGCAATTTTACGCAAATCATAAAAGCCATGATTGAGTGGTTCAAAGTGGCATAAATGAGTTACTCCCTGGATACAGATAAATTTTGCGTGATGCCAACAAATTAGCAAAACCTCGAAGATGTGTTCGGAGGCTGCTAATTTGAGATCTAATGTCTTTCATTATATCATCAGGAACCCACAATTTTTCTATTAGGCTCCAGTGGATATCTTCAGTTTTTTGGTCTCACATGATGAATTCATTCCAGCACTTAATTTTCCCAGGGTATCATATGATACTTACATATGGCACCGAAAGTACGTTGACCGTGACCTACGAAGAAAAATTTCATTCAATTTTCTTAAATTCTACTCATTCCAAAGTGTTCAAGAAACCTTACAAGAAATTTTATAGGCGTAAATACAATTGTCCAAAAATTTTTTACGTTTCTGTGAGGGAAGCCTGTGGTTTTTGTCTGCCGTTGCCACCAATGAGAGCACAAACAAGTAACTGTGCGAATAAAATATAAATCCATCTGAAATTTAAAGCTCTTAAATTTTGGTAAGAAACAGGTAAAGTCGAACCATTACCACAATTTCCAAGAATAACGAGGTCAGGGGAAACTAAACAAGTTTCTCATGCCATTTGATGAAGTGCACACAACCTTTCTAAACAAAATTCCGGGTCTTTTGAAAGCTATATTTCCGAAGGAAGTGCTTAATTAGTTTTTAAGGATGACATGTTACGTCTATCGGATCTATTAAAAGTTTGAATATCCCAATATGCTCTATACCCCAGGCCAAGAAGTCTTTCTGGAAAAAATTGTCTGATCAAGAAATGTCACTTAAAATAAACGTGTTTTACTTAATTGTTCAAACAAATATTTTTTAATTTATTTTAATTATCATAGAAAGAAAATATTTCAATATTTTGATGAAAACCAGGAACATTCATGGAGATAATAAACTTCCTTGTTCAAATAACGAATACTTAATTTTTCGCAAAATTATCCACTGTTTATATGAAACCATTACGGATTTAAATCATTTCTTGAAAACTAATCTTATGATTTCGTTTAAAGCGCAGCACTAAGTACCCTGTATTTTCATTTTTTTAGATTTAAAAAAAAAATAGTTGTAACCTGACGGCCTCGCAATGTGTCTGACCCTCTTTTAGATTAAAGGTTCCTCTTTTGAGCACCGGGCCTATGTTTTTAATTGGAATAAGTCAAAGAGAAACAAAAGCTGCATGAGAGGGGGGCAACTCAATCGTTTAGGAGTTACAGGGTGATTCATAAATTTGCAATTTTTTGTGTGCATACCCATCATTATTTTATTTTTATCTTTTGTGTTACGCTTGCGAGCCCAATCTCTACGCTCTGGTCTGTAAGCAGAGAGGTTAAGAAGGAAAGCAAGTTACCTGTGCTACTTGTGCTACCTGTGTCTGTCCTCCGAATATATAAGAATGAAGCTGCAAAGACTTCCTTTTGTTATAAAAGAAATGAACTTTTGTTGCGGTACTAACATGAGGTGAACTCAAATCCTTGGCATCATGGGGATAAGGAAACCTAGTTAAAGCTATAGCTTTAATAATACATTCCTGGAATTAAAATTCTAATTTTGAAATCTGCAAGAGCAGAAATATGAGCAGCTTAGACATGATTTCCAGATGTCACAGGGTAACCCTATGCTATGAAAATTCCGATCAGCATTCCAAGGGTAGACAATACCAACGATATCTACAAAAAGGCTAGTCATCGGTCGACAAACCAGGATATATGTTGCATTGTCAGGCAATTGTATTCCTTAATAACAGCAGAGCCTACACCAGGAATCTGGCAGGGGTTTTAACAGGACACTGGAGCATAAGTAACCATGCCAGAAGGCCAGGTCGAGTGGCAAATAATTTTTTCCGGTGCTGTAGAGATCCGGAGGAAATTGAATCAGTGCGACACGTTCTATATGAGTGCCTGCACTGGCGTCAAGAAGAAGCAGGTTACTTGAAAGTGAATTTATCTCAGAACTTATCGAGCTACAGGCTACAGCTGACATCCTTACTGAGATTCCTTAGGGAAGCAGGATGGTTACAGAACAGGAGCTTAAGAAAGGCCAGATTCCCATTATTCTATGGAGCACAATGGAATCTTTTGGTGTTCTAAGTGATGCAGGCTGAAGATATTTTCAGCAGCACCGCTCTAACATAACCTAAATGAACCTGGCCTATGAGCCGACATGATAACTTACCGGAAATGTGATGAACGTTTGGAAGACACCTGAAGACATGCATGATGGAGCTGCAAAGATCGTAAATGAATGATATTATAGCAGCTTCATCCGAAAGTGTGGGTGGAGTATTAACTGTACTTATTCCATGAATTTAAACCCTGCGGCTGAATTGCTGACTGGAGGAAAACCTGGAAAGATAGGATGAGGTTAGATCAGCCTAGGGCTATTTTTCTTTCTTGTTATAAGATAGGAAGATTAGGGCGAGAATTGAATTTACATTAATTTGTATTGGTAGAGTAAGTTTATTTTTAAGTTAAGTTAAGTAGTAGAAATTACAGATAAGAGTAGGTAAATTAAAGTCAGTTGAATTTAGTTTGAATTGCGTTATTGAAAGTAGGTATTAGATAAGTAAGGTATTGAATTATTGTACAATATAAGAAGGAAAACAAAACTAATTATATGGATACTGTCAAAAGATGTAAAACCCAACAGGCCTTTGCATAAATTATTTTTTTTGAATACCTCAAAAATCAGTATTTCTCACATTCCTAAAGTAGCTTAGAATATGTTAAAGAACTTATCTTTTCTGAATCTCCTTCTGATCGTAAAAAAACGCCAAACATCACCACAATTAACCTCGCCGAGACGGAAGCGGAAAAAACTATCACCAAACTTATAATAACTAAAGAATGAGTTGGTTACTTATTCCCAGATGTAAATATTTACGTTTAAATACATATGTCAAAACACGTGAAAAGAAATTTCAACAGAAACTTTAAGAAGAAAATTGAAAGTTGTGAAGTCACGAACAATTTCTCCTAAAGATAACATAAATAGCAAAAATATTCAATTTTAATTTTATAAAATGAACCGATTCGGAAAATGTTCAACCGATTGGGAAAAAGAAGGAGATTTTTGCAGGGTAGCGATTCTCAGACGATTTGGTTGCCTCCAGACAAGCAAACCATTTCAATAAATTAAGCGCATGCCCAAAAAATGTTGAGGCAACAGAAAAATATTTCATAGCAACGAATAAATATGTCAAGTTTGTGCGCATGATCTGTAATTCTCCCACGCCGTTCCCCGGAGCTTGCATTTAAATACTCAGTCGCCTGGCTGGAAGCTGGCGTGTGATTTTGACACTTCATAGCGCTTGGCCTGCCATGCGTTAAAATTTTGTAAAACGGTTGGCATTCCCCTTCAACCGATTGAACACACACTTGTTAAATTCAAGCTCTACACATTTTTACAATTTTGCGTACTTACAAGAAAACCTGGGTAGGAATTCTCACGAAATTTGTTGTTTCGTTGCCTTGTAATTACGCAAAATTGTAAAAATGTGTAGAGCTTGAATTTAACAAGTGTGTGTTCAATGGGTTGAAGGAAATGCAAACCGTTTTACAAAATTTTTACTCATGGCAGTCCAAACGTTATGAAGTGTCAAAATCACACGCCAGCTCCCAGCCAGGCGACTGAGTATTTAGATGCAAGCTCCGGGGAACGGCATGGGAGAATTACAGATCATGCGCACAAACTTGACATATTTATTCGTTGCTATGAAGTATTTTTCTGTTGCCACAACATTTTTTGGGCATGCGCTTAATTTATTGAAACGGTTAGGCAACCAAATTGTGTGAGAATCGCTACCCAGGGTAGCAATTTCAGCCAATTTGGTAACCTCCAGACAAATAAACCGTTTCAATAAATTAAGCGCATGCCCAAAAAATGTTGTGGCAACAGAAAAATATTTCATAGCAACGAATAAATATGTCAAGTTTGTGCGCATGTTCTGTAATTCTCCCATGCCGTTCCCCGGAGCTTGCATCTAAATACTCAGTCGCCTGGCTGGTAGCTGGCGTGTGATTTGACACTTCATAGCGATTGGACTGCCATGAGTAAAAATTTTGTAAAACGGTTGCCATTTCCCTTCAACCGATTGAACACACACTTGTTAAATTCAAGCTCTACACATTTTTACAATTTTGCGTACTTACAAGGTCTTGTCTGAAACAACCAATTTCGTGAGAATTCCTACCCAGGTTGCTGAAAACAACCAATTTCGTGAGCATTCCTAGAAAAGGAAGGCTATATAACCAACTGCTTTGGTATTCGAAGGTTGTAAAGGAAAAAATGTGTAAAAATGTCATAGTCAAAGTAAAAGAAAGTTTTCTAAACTTCAAGAATTTTGTGGAGGCTGGAAAAATTGATGTTCGTGAGGATTCAAAAGGAGGCTTAAATTTAAAGTTAGTGAAGAGAAGAGAAAGGATCGACAAATGAAAAGGAAAGAGGATGAAAAGAAAAGTTTCATTTGATTTTGAATAATATATTTGTTTTTTTTATTATTTTCTTTCAGTTGTGACAAATTCTTAAGCGCGTGTAACGTTGATTGAGTTTTTATTCTCATTATGCTCGAGTCAAGAGGAGCCGAGTAGGTAGTAATTCTTTATAGAAATAAAATTTAAGTGAAAGTGGAAACCGTTTGTTTTTCCTTTCCTTTTCGTCGCTGTAGTCAGAATTATGCTAACTAACTCTTTTTTTTTAGCGTTAACAGGTCATGAATAAACTTCATCCTTCATTGTTTTCCGTAAAAAAAACGTTCAATGGAGTAAGATCTGGAGATATAGCAGGCCGAGGAATCGGTGCACCTGGTCCAATCAAGCGGTCTCGAAATTTTTTATTTAATATCGTCTTCACAATAGCGACAGTATGCACTGCAGTTCCATCGTGTTGGTAAAACATTGCACTAAGTTTATCAAGAGAGATGTCCTTTACTAGATCTGGAAATGTATTCTACTAAAAGTCTGCATAAATTCGGATACTAGGCACTTGCGGCAAAATAAATGGTCCTATTAAATGGCTACCAATGATATCATTCTAAATATTGGTACAACATTTGGGCCACAAGGAGGTCCTCTTGTCCTACGAGGATTAGTATCACACCAGGTGTGAAGGTTGTGAAAGTTTGTGATACTATCACCGATGAACTGCGAGTAATCCGTCCACAGAATTCGGCCCATTTGAAAATTTGGACTACTGAATCCTACTTTATGACAAACCCTCCAATGTTTGCCTGAAGACGCTCCTAATCATCTTGCGACTGTTATTGAACTTTTTTTTTTTTTTTTATATATGATGATGCCAAAGCTCAGGGGATGCCCTATGATGCTTAAGCACAGCCTTGGCAGGAATGGAATTAAGGATGAGGGAAATGGGTTAGGAGTTTGGGTGAAGGAGGTGTCGATGTACGCCCCGTTTGAAAGTTTCAGGCTGATAAGACGAGGGAAAAACAGAAGATGGTAAACTGTTCCACATTCGTGTTGTTCTGCTTAGAAAAGATTCCCGAAATTTGACGGTACGTCCAAATTTGACCTGGAGAGTATAGGGGTGGGAGCGACTTGTTGATCTTGTATCGCGCGTTGTCATGAGTTTACAAGAAATCAGGCTAGCAATTTCGTTAGAACAACGGCCATGGAAATAACGATAGAAGAGTGAGAGACAACCGACATTCCGTCGATGCTCCAGTCAAGACCCTCAGAGATTGAGGGATCGCCAATAAGCTTAACAGCTTTACGCTGGACTTCGTCTAACGCGGACAGTGCGGTGTGTCCGGCCTCTGCCCAAATATGGGAATTATATTCAAGTCTAGGCCTAATGTGGGACTTGTAGATCAGCGCTAAGTCAGGTGGGGTGAAATATTTCTTACATCTCTGTAGAAAACCCAAACATTTCATCGCATTTTTAGCGATTGCAAATATATGATCAGTCCAGCTAAGATTGCTGGATATCTCGATACCCAAGATGTTTAGGGAGGGTGAATTGGGTATATTCACTACGTCGACTGAAATGGGTTGGGGGTGAACTGGGCGTTTTTTAAGGGACATTAAACAGCATTGGGTTTTGGATGCATTAAACGTAACACGATTTGCTCTGCCCCAAGCAAGATCTAAACATGCGTTCCCGATTGGCTTCTGAAGCATTTCCACGTGAGTTCATAACAGAATCAAATGAGTACGCGAAATCAAGGGTGCTGTCGTCGGCGAAACTATGAATAGGATTGAGAGTAAGGGATAAGAGATCATTAATAAAAAGAAGAAATAAGGTTGGTGAAAGAACTGAACCCTGAGGTACACCGGCATTTATTTCGTAGGAATCAGATGTAACTCCGTCAATTACTACACGAATTGAACGGCCTGACAAAAAAGTCTCTATCCATTTAACGAGGGTAGGGTGCAGACCAAAAGTTTGAAGTTTGGCTAAAAGGGCAGCATGCCAGACTCTATCAAAAGCCTTTGTAATATCAAGAGCGACGATTTCAGACTCACCAAAATTATGAAGACAATGATTCCAACGTTCCGTTAGAGCCGTTAGTAAGTCTCCGGTTGAGCGGCCAGTGCGGAAACCGTACTGGCAATCGTTGATAAGATGGTTGTTTTCTAGATATTTCAACAACTGAGAGTTGATGAGTGATTCAAAAACTTTAGATATGATCGAGGTTAGTGCAATTGGTCTGTAGTTAGAGGGGTCGCATGCCTCTCCTTTTTTAAGTATCGGCTGGACATGAGCAAGTTTCCATACACTTGGAAACATTCCTGTTGAATATGACAGGTGAAAAAGTTTGCGCAGAGGTTTAGCCAAAGCAGAGGCGCAGCATCTTAAAACAAGGGGCGAGAAACCATCAGGCCCAGTAGCTTTGGACACGTCGAGTTTTGAAAGTACTCTAAAAACTTCGCGAGTGCGAAAGTGCAGCGTCTTTTGCCTACTAGTACATTGTGATGGAGATGGAAGTGGCTGCGATGAAGGTGGTAAGTATGAATTAGCAGCAAAATTAGCAGCAAACAGGTTGGCCTTGTCCAATGAGTCAGTAAAAACATTCCCATTATAAATGAGTGGTGGTGTTGACGAACAGGTGAAATTGTTCTTTACGATTTTTACTAGAGACCAGAAACCCTTACTACCCTTTTGGGTAGAAAAAACCTTCCGTCTCATGTTCTGGTCGAAATTGAACTTTGCCCGACTAATTGCTGAATTGCAAATATTCCGCGCATCTCTAAAGATACGTCTCAATTCCTCTGAAGGGCACAATTTATATGCCTGGAAGGCTGCTTCCTTATTTTTAATGGCTGCGAAACAGTCATTATTGAACGAATTGGTGTTAGTTGGTTTGATGTTCTTGAAGCTATGAGGAATAAAGCGATGCATTCCAAACCAAAGGATGTTTAAAATATAATCGGTTTACGGTCTCACAGAAAAGCAATCGGACCAATCCAGCTCTCTAAGATACTTATTAAGTCCCGCCCAATCAGCATTTTTATAATGCCACACTAATCTTTTGGAGGAATTTAGGTTAGTGGTTGTCAGAGAGGAGATGGAGAATTGGGCGGAGATTAGACAATGGTCCGAATTACTCAAGGAAGACGTCACCGAAACCGAGTATTTTTCTGGATGCGATGTTAGAAATAGATCTAAAAGATGCGCGTTGTGCCCTAAAGTATCAGGAACACGAGTCGGACACTCAACCAGTTGCTGTAAATTAAAAGACTCACTAAATAACTCGACGTGTCTTCCAGACGGGCTTGTGGTGGAAGAATGCCTGAGCCACTGTGTGTTGTGGACGTTGAAATCTCCAGCAAGAACGATTTCAGAAGATGGGGGTAATTCCAAAATCTTGTCGATATCGGAGGACAACTTATCAAAGGAACACACAGTGTCAGTGTCAGACATATTCGGGCTGCGGTATAAAAAACAAAAATGAATGATGTGCCGATAGAGTTAAAATCTAATCCAGACATAATTAAATTCTGGATTAGTAGAAGAAAATTGAGGGAGAAGGGAGAATGGCACATCTTTTCTAACATAAACCGCGATTCCCCTCTGAGGAGTGAAGAGTGGCACTAAGTGATAACTAGGGATGTGATACTGATTAATATCAGAATCGGAAACAACCTTGGTTTCGCTTAGTGCAAAAACAGCCGGATTTTCCGCGATCAAGTGGCAGTAAACCGAAAAATGGTTACTTTTCAAGCCACGAATGTTGCAAAAATTAAATAAAAATTTTTGCATATTCCCGGTCTTAATTTGCCCAAAACAAAACAAAACAAAAACGTACACAAACACAAGGACAAGTCTCAATTTATCTCTTGATTGTAAGGGAGCAACAATTTCTTCTATTTGCTACTAATATTGTATTATCTCTTACTTGTAAACATTTTTTCAATTGATGCTTTTTTCACTTAATTAAAAATTTTTAAGCTATACTTAAAACTAATACCTTTTATCAGGAGTAGAATTAATATATTATTGCGAGGTAAACAAAATTCTTGCTTATTACTAATTATCGACGAATAGCCATCAGGAGGTGTTCTCGTTATTTTCTTGATGTCATACCGCTATCTTGTTTTTGTAAGTCAAAGTTCTCCAGCAGTTCTTCTCGCATCCGGTAGCCACCTATTTCTGCAGCTTCCTTATAACGCCCATTGTCTGCTAAAATCCATGCCATCGCTTTTTGACAGGTAGTTGCATCAATAGACGTAAACGATAGTCGCACGCCATTGCAATTGATTAAGGTACAAATGCAGATAGTAGATTTGTAGTATTTATAAAATACAAATTTGAGTCTAGTATATATCTAGGGCCGGAGCTATGCATCGAATCTAGATACACAATTGAAAATCTATAATTAATAGAGTAAAATGAACCTTGGCAATACTCGTCGGTGAAACAAACCTGTACCAAAAGTCACTATGCACACAAGTCTTTCTTTGATTGATTTTTTTTAGTGAACTTACATTATTCCAGCCTTCCACTGTGAAATGTTGGTGATCCTTGGCAAATTATATTCGAGCCAGACACATTCTTTTTGTTATCCTTTGCCTTTTTTAGGGGTCTTCGGTTTTTCATATTTTGCTCGTACAGGCGTCGTCTTACCGTGTTAACAGAAACGGCGGCGCTACGTGTTTCCATCCACTATTTTATTTTCGCTGCTGTCATGGATCCTTCCCTCGAAGTCAATTGTACTGTTTTCCGGTCAGTTATTTCAAATACCTTTTGCTTCCTACCGCAGTTCCCTTTTCGTTTGGTAGTAACACATCCTTGCAACAAAAATGTTTTTGCTAAACCAGATAGTGTATTTCGTGATTTTCCCTCCATTCTAGATATTTCTCTAACAAAATGTTTTCTTAATTCAAAGAGAGCTTGTATGATGAGGCTGTGCTTTTTTCATTGGAAATGTCAGGGCTTCCCATTTTTTGGAATTTTAGAGAATAACTTTATTAAATAACTCAAAAAGAAGACAGTAAAAAAAACAAATAAATTGAATATTTAAACATACAAAAGCTTACCTTAAATATACACAAAACAGTTTTTCAAAATTCTAAGAGAAAAAAATTTTGCCAGAAAAAAATTATTGACCTAAGGACCCTTTTTCACAACTGAACACTTGAACACATAATTTGCGAATGATACAAATTTCATGTTTTTAATGTAAAATACACGAAAACAATAAACAAACAACAAAGGGTAATACTTTTCTCTAGGGCTTCACGATACTCGAGATAATTCTCGCTGCGGGTATCAGTCTCGACACGATACCGAGACGGGCAGCGAGACCAATATTATTGGTAACAGTACGATACCGAGAGCGAGATTCAGGTGACGAGAGTGGACGAGATATTAGTTTTTATCATTTTATTGTGGAAAATTTTTTTTAGTTGTTTCAGCTTTTATGTCGCTCCGAAAAATTTCAATTGTGTGATTTATGGGGCATATAAGTATACACTGCTCTCCTCAATCGCTTCTTTCTACATTATTATTTGCGCTTTATCCCCAATAGCAAACAAGAGCTTTTGCTACCTTATTTTGACGATGGGAATATGAAGAAATTACATATATACATACATATATATATATATATATATATATATATATATATATATATATCACTTGTCCTCGCTCCCCGTTATCCTACCGAAATACCCTTTTTTTATCTTGCCGAGAGCGAGATCGCACCGAGACTGGCCTTTATCTCGCCGAGATTGCGATGAGAGCGAGATCGTCTTCACCTTGACGAGAACAAGACCGAGATCTGCCAAAGCCTCGGTCTTGTCTCGGTGCCATGAAGCCCTACTTTTTCCATGAATTACTAAACAAGTAATATTAGACTAGGACGCAAAGCAATTAGCAGTACCGTAGCCGTTATTACGGGCCACTGCCCCATAGGTAGAGACACCGATAGCTTAGGCGTACCTTCGAACGACTTCTGTAGGAGTTGCCATGATGAAAAGGAAACCATACTCCACTTCCTTGGCAACTGCCCGGCCCTATCCAACAGTAAGAACCGGTTTTTGGGCTCTCTCTTCTTTGAAGAGCTAACCGATTTAGGCTCTACTCACGTCAGAGACCTAGCTCGATTTATCAGGAGTTCAAATGGTTCCCAGCGACAGGTATGGAAATTTGCTCATGTCCAGCCGATACCTAAAAAAGGAGAGGCATGCGACCCCTCTAATTACAGACCAATTGCACTAACCTCGATCATATCTAAAGTTTTTGAATCACTCATCAACTCTTAGTTGTTGAAATATCTGGAAAACAACCATCTTATCAACGATTGCCAGTACGGTTTCCGCACTGGTCGCTCAACCGGAGACTTACTAACGGCTCTAACGGAACGTTGGAATAATTGTCTTCATAATTTTGGTGAGTCTGAAATCGTCGCTCTTGATATTACAAAGGCTTTTGATAGAGTCTGGCATGCTGCCCTTTTAGCCAAACTTCAAACATTTGGTCTGCACCCTACCCTCGTTAAATGGATAGAGAGTTTTTTGTCAGGCCGTTCAATTCGTGTAGTAATTGACGGAGTTACATCTGATTCCTACGAAATAAATGCCGGTGTACCTCAGGGTTCAGTTCTTTCACCAACCTTATTTCTTCTTTTTATTAATGATCTCTTATCCCTTACTCTCAATCCTATTCATAGTTTCGCCGACGACAGCACCCTTGATTTCGCGTACTCATTTGATTCTGTAATGAATTCACGTGGAAATGCTACAGAAGCCAATCGGGAACGCATGTTTAGATCATTAAACAACGACATTTCTATGGTCCTTGCTTGGGGCAGAGCAAATCGTGTTACGTTTAATGCATTCCAAACTCAATGCTGTTTAATGTCCCTTAAAAACGCCCAGTTCACCCAGTTCACCAGTGAAAAAACAAGTGTTTTTTCCTTTTCATTTTTGAACAAATGACTTCCACCAAGTGCTGCTGAAAGGTAACTTTCTGTTCACACAATTTTTAACCATTTTTGGTTTTATATGAAATTGATGGACTAAAAATCCTCTTCATATAATTCATACTTAGATTTAAAACTGAGTATTTATAGGAGTTGAGTTTTTGACTTTTCGTCATGGATGTCCGTGGTAAGGAGTGCAAGCGCCACGCTGATGATGACCACTTGCACTCCGGTCGAAACATCCATCTCATTCCTAATTTGTGGAAGAAAAAACAAGTGTTTTTTCCTTTTCATTTTTGCTATAATTGCGATGAAATGTTTGGGTTATCTACAGAGATGTAAGAAATATTTCACCCCACCTGACTTAGCGCTGATCTATAAGTCCCACATTAGGCGTGGACTTGAATATAATTCCCATATTTGGGCAGGGCACTGTCCGCGTTAGATAAAGTCCAGCGTAAAGCTGTTAAGCTTATTGGCGATCCCTCAATCTCTGAGGGTCTTGACTGGAGCATCGACGGAATGTCGGTTGTCTCTCACTCTTCTATCGTTATTTCCATGGCCGTTGTTCTAACGAAATTGCTAGCCTGATTTCTTGTAGACTCATGACAACGCGCGATACAAGATCAACAAGTCGCTCCCACCCCTATACTCTCCAGGTCAAATTTGGACGTACCGTCAAATTTCGGGAATCTTTTCTAAGCAGAACAACACGAATGTGGAACAGTTTACCATCTTCTGTTTTTCCCTCGTCCTATCAGCCTGAAACTTTCAAACGGGGCATACATCGACACCTCCTTCACCCAACCTCCTAACCCATTTCCTTCATCCTTAATTCCTTTCCTGCCAAGGCTGTGCTTAAGCATCATAGGGCATCCCCTGAGCTTTGGCATCATCATATATATAAAAATATATATAAAAAAACGACAGGTTAAGGCTGAACACCTTTTCCCATTCCAGCCAAATTTATTTCGGCTCCCCGTGATCTGGTTCCACTGAAACAGGAACTATCTCGATGCAGAGGGGTAACAGGTTCACCATCTTCTTTTGAGATATTGTATAGGGTTTTTAAAATTTTTCGCTGCCTTCTTAGGCAGCCACTTTAACCTAACCTAAACTAATATTAGATTTCTTAATAACTTGGGTATACACAAAAATATAAAGTCTTGCAAAATTTTTATTACCAGAAGTTGGAGTTCCAAGTAGTTTGGGTAGATACTGTACTTTGGGGTACTAATATTTTAAGCTAAAAAATTAAAAACAACGGGCGCATTATTTAAATCGTCCCCGAAATATTAATAATAATTAATTTAGTATGCAATTTACCCCTTCTTTTTAATATTTCGTTTATCACAAAAAACCATAAAATTTGAAGCTAGCTGATGAAAACTTCCAAAAATACAAAAATATCTGTGGAAAACCACAGACTTAGGCTTAAGATTTTGGAATTTATTTGGTTTCTACCATAGCTTACGATAAAATCTTTTAAAAATATCTAAGGTTTAATCATCGGATCGATGCTAAATTGAAATAGAATTGCCATTAATGCAAGTTTGTAATCGCCTGGCAATGACTGAAATCTAACCAGGATGCCTAGCAATTTTCTTATACCTAAACAAGTCTTTAATTCAGTGCATACAAATTTCAAACGGCATACTTTAATTTAACGTAGCTATTTGTTCTTGCGAATTACTAACCAAAATGGTAGTTTTTGGACAGGAGTTACTCGGCCAGGTTGTTGATATCTGCTTTGTGCGCATGCATAATGTATTTATGCAAAAGTTGGACCGGTATAAAACACTTTAAACAAATTATTTACCAGCTTTAAGACTATTTGCTTGTCTTAACAACTTACAATGGTAGGGTTTTCCTCCCCTTTCGTTCCAATCTTTCTGATCAAACACAGCGTGTCCTGCTTGAGGGTTCTCTTTCTAGTGAAATGTGGCTGTTGAATACTCCAGGTTTAGCCAAGATCGGTCATTTGGGCTCGCTTCTTTTTTTACTTATATTAATGATATGGGTTCCATCTTTGCGACCTTAAGAATTTTAGATTACACTGAATAAGCTAAGATTTTCATGCCATCTCTGACATTAATGATTGTTCTGTACTGAGCTCTGACCTCCAGTCTTTCAGTTCTTTTTGTATTACGAACAATATTGCACTAAACGTTGATAAGTGTGAAAACTTTTTAGGTCGGATTTTAATTAAAAAATGTTACTGGATAGTGAACTTATATAATGAAATTAATAACTGACACCTTTACATCTTTGTGCTTATGCAAACGATAATTTTCGAACGACAACCTGCGAGAGCCGTCGTATTTTTGATGGACTAAAAACATTAAGTAAAATTTTAATTATACATTCATTGAGGATTACGGATAGAAACTGGAACAAATGTTGTCGAGAAAAAACCTAAAAAATCTTTATTGGTTTGTCTTCTGAAATTTTCGGTTACTAAAAATAGTATCTTGAGTATCTTAAAAATAGTATATATTATATTTGTTTCGTATTGGTTATCTTCTCGGGTAATGTTGTATTTCCTGTGTCAGTTGTTTAGACTTTAAACCAAGTGATCCCACTACTACTTTAAGGATTTGGAACTATTTTTGATTGCTTTAAAGGCGTCTTTTGCACCAACTATCCGCCTGGCTTGGTTCTGCGGTTACATCTTCAACTCCTGGCATCATTTTTGTGTGTAGATACCTTCCTTCTCTACGGATCTTCTGTACGTGTTGCGCGGCCGTCTATTTCGGTGTCATTCTTGGGATCTGAGCGGTTTCAATTGAGCGATTCTCCTGTAATTTAAAAAATTGTAAATTAAACAATAGATAAATACACTATAAATTTCAAAACAAATGTTTCTTTCATATATATTTTTCTTTCCAACACTTTCCCTATAGAGATTCCAACATGAAATTGTCACAGATAGTAGCCTAGTTGTAGACTTTCGTAAATATGAGTCCCTCCAGGACTTTTTTTTTTACTATAGGGGATATTGCCATTATCCTTTTATCCAAAAATAACCCCGAAGGCATTTTTTTTAGAAGATATTTTGTCTATCCTTTCTAAAATGCAAAATATCATTAAAATTGTTTCAGTAGAACCGGGGATATATATTTTTGAAACATCTGTCAAAGGACCCCGCATATTTTTTATGAAAATTGGTTCTCGGTCATTTTTTTTCATATTTTTGTAAATTGCTCTTCTCGATCAACTGATCAAAAGTCTCCATGGGCCCGAAGTCCCAAAGTCAATCGTTTTCAAAATACAAGACTTTGAAGTTAGGAATGCTCTAGTTTTTAGTGAGGTGAACTAAGGGAGATTTAGGTTGCGAAATTGTTTTCTTTCCCTAACAGGTTAAAAACTTACAAGAATTATTACTATTTATGATGATTAATAGTTTGAGGACTATTTTTATTTATATTTCTTTTCTATTTTTATTACATACTAGCTGCGTCTACCCGCGTTGCTCGGACTTTGGGTAAGGGAGCGTCTTTTTCAGTTAATTTTATATGTTACTCCCTTAATATCCGCACCCAGGGGTGAGCATAAGGAGTGTCATTATTCATCTAAGCAGCAGCGGTGCAATTTATGTATTCGAAAACAACCTTGTAAAATCATCCAAATAACACAATTCAAGGACAGTATTTGCTACATCAGCTTCAGATCTCAGCTTCAAATATTCTTGAATCAACTGAGGTACATGGCTTCATCAACTTTGCGATTAGAAGATATAGATCACTTGGACGACCAAGAACTGGAATGTCTATCTTCACTGAACAAACAACAATTTCGAGATCTTCTCATATTTTGTGATCCTGTTCCTGCAGGCCACATTCTGAGGTATGTAAATGAAAGAGATCTACTCACATTCCTGTGCAAATTGAGACAAGGATTATCTGATGAATTCTTGAGTGTCATTTTCAATTATTCCAGTAGGCAATCAGTGAGTATGGCAATTTCTGTTGTAAGGAAATCCTTAGCTGCCCGATTTATTCCGGTTAATATTGGCGTGAATTCCGTGGGGAGGTCAGATTTAATCTTGCAACATGTCACACCATTTGCTAATGAACTTTATAACTGCATGCCGCAAGAGCCTAAAGTCATCGTCATTATAGATACTACATACGCATACATACACATTAGCAGCAATTTACGCGTACTTCGTCAATCATATTCTATGCAAAAGGTTCGGCATTTATTGAAACCCACATTAATTGTAGGGACTGATGGCTACATATTAGATATATTGGGCCCTTACTTTTCGGATCATAAAAATAATGATGCTGCGATTCTTGAACACGAATTTGAAAAGGACGTCCAAACCTTCCGGAACAGGTTCGAGAATGGAGATATTGTTCTAGTAAGTAGAGGATACCGAAATGCTTTAATCATCATGCCTCAATCGCTTGGGTATACATTATAAAATGCCAGCCTACCTTCACCGGAAAAAGCGAACAACACTCGATTGATAACGAAGATGCGATGGATTGTGGAATCAAGGAATGGGCATATAAGATCCATCTTTAAAATGTTCGAGCATACGTTTAATATTCGGAATGCCAAATATATTGGCGATTATTATAGACTAGCCGGAGATATGATAAATAGATATCATCCCGCGATTTCTATTCAGGAAGCTACTGTGGAGAGTGCAAGCGAAATGTTGCGACGATTGCGTACAATTATATTGGTGCAAGCAAGGGTGGAGGAAGATAATTTGCGGCTGCGGAATGGACAATGGCAGAGACTTGGTAGATAAATCCCAAACTTTCCACGGGTGAATCTTGACTATCTGCGAGATTTAGCAGTAGGCATATATCAGATCAATCTATCGCCATCCGATTTACAAAACAAACTGATTAAGGACCAAGACAATGAACTCCAACTGGATATAGCGACAAATGAAGACAACTTCATAAGAACCAGAGTGTACTCAAGATTTCGTAACGCAACCAAACATCAGACATTCATAGCATATCTGACCGGTGAGGAAGTTCGAGCTGAATGGTCCAATATCAGGGTATTATTGTACCTGCCAATCTGGGGCGAGAACGCTTGGGACTTTGCGCGCACGTTGCTAGTATTATTTTGTAGCTAGGATATTCACGTCATGTGCTAGACGTTCGATAGCCGGATGATATTTTGCTGAATACCACACTGGACGTGGAAGATCGGAATGTCTCATCTTCACAGAGCTATACGTAACTATGTGTTATCAATTGTTTCAGAATTGAGATTGCAATCAGTATAGAGATCGTACATAGTTTATTATGTGATGCAATAATTTTTGATTTTTATTATAATATCCGAACTATTTTTGGTTTCGATTTTTTATATACTTTTTACTTTTTTATACTTTTTACATGTTGGAAAAAATAAATGTTGCTGTTGATGAGAGTAATTCTTTACTTTTCTTCATCAATTACCTCCTTCAGTTTGTAGACCCCATCGTTACTGCTAATTCCTTTAAGCCTTGGATAGATTGGGATATAAAAATAGCTTCAATAAAGTCAGGCCGGAAGGAAGAAAGGAGGGATATATATATATATACATACACATATACATATATGCATATATATATATATATATATATATATATATATATATATATATATTTATATATATATAAATATAAATATATATATATATATATATATATATATATATATATATATATATATATATATATATATATATATATATATACTGTGTAAAACGATTTTCTTCCATTTCATGTACTCACTGGGAACTAGAGCATTCCGAAATTTAAAGGCTTGTATCTCGGAAATGATTGACTTTGGGACTTCGGCCCCATGGAGACTTTTGATCAGTTGACCGAGAAGACCAATTTCCCAAAATATGAAAAAAATTGACCGAGAACCAATTTTCATAGAAAATGTGCGGGGTGCTTTACAATAAACGGAGAATCAGGATGCTGAAGGGCCAAACTTTACATTGTAATATCGTGGATCTACTGACAAAAGAGCTGGGGAGTGGCAGAACGACGGAGTGATGGAGGCTTTCGACACAAGGATATTCATCGAAGCAGGGCCGCCGAGAGGGGGGGGGGGCAAAGGGGCTAAACCCCCCGGGCTCGGGCTTTCAAAAGGGCCCGTCATCTAAGTCATCAACAGAAAACTTTAATTATAAATATAAAAAAATGTTTCACGATCGAAAAAGTGTAATATACTAGACAGATTTATGGGCCCGTAAACGCTTAGTTCCGGGCCAGAAATTCCTTTCGCGGGGGCCCGTATGTGGTACCCCCGGGCCCGAATTTTGTCTCTACGGGCCTGCACCGAAGGCTCTAAGACGAAAAGACGAACTGCGGTATCGGTGCGGATATTTTCTCCCTTGTTCATTTCCTTTGCAGATTTCCAGCTCTCGCTTAAGTCAGATATCGTGCACTAGGTAGCTTCTTTTTAATGACCTTAAGGAGGTCTATCGGGTAAGAGTTGGAGAGATCATTCATTTTTAAATCTTACCGGCTGGGTCTAGCGTCAGCAGTACAGTCACTGATCTTCTAATCTTTCGTGGACAGACAAACACTACCTACTACCTGCTCACAAGATATAGCAACAAAATGCCACATCTTAGTGCTAATTGGACCGTTGGTCGCCACTTCAACTAACCTGGGCAATATACGGCCTCTTTTCCAATTTTCAAAGGCCTGCTGCTACTACCATTAGCAACATTTTTGCAAAATATTTCTGTTCTGTTAATAACTCATATAAGGCAACGAATTTAACGACTTAAACCGGTATCGTGGATTGATCTATCGGGTTGAAACGACAGAAGGGTAATATAATAATGTATGTCCTCAGATCTGCATTTAATAATAGCTAAGTTAATGTATTTTTATTATTTTAGGACTAACTAACAGAGTATAGACTCCAGTTTCTAGATCTTAAAGTAATATATATAAATAAGGCAATAATAATTAATTTAAGCTAATTTCCAGTAGTAGATGTTACCTAATTATATTCCTGCAAGATTTTGTAAAAAATTTAAGACAGTAGTAGTAGTAGTAGACTTCGAAACGAAAAGAATAAAGCAAGTGGGTTTTAAAAAGCAGTTAACATTTATGTTTTGAATATAGTTTTAACGAAAACATTTTTTTTAAGCATAAAATAGTCAAAGTAATGCAATTGCCGTATTGTAAAACACTATTGTAAGCGTTATTTTTATATTGAAACGAATAAATTTTAAGTCTCAACCTTAAAGCGTGATTGAAAAATGTTTGTCAATTTTGAAGCGGAACGGAAATTGTATTCTTGCAGTTTGATTGCGGATCTTCTTTTATGTTATTTAAGACATAAAACTATGTATTATAAGTTAAATATAGCTATACTTAACTTCCTTTGCCAATATAGGTCCACACATCTATTTAATTCCATTTTAGATGTAAGATAACTGGGACTTTGTCACGTAAGCCATTAAGGTTCAATTAATTAGTGAGAGTTATTTGTACTATATCAAGTCACAATTAATTTATCGCGCACGTTTATTTGCTGTTTCCCATTCCTGCTCTGCATATGGATGGAGCCCACATCTACGTCGGATAGCACACGTCTTGTTGTGCAGTTCTGCACGCACGTGGTATCAACTGCAAATAGCCTAGACGTGTTTCCCCAGTGGAACGATTATCCCTGGTCTTGATATTTCATCCCCAATTTTCAGCTATTCGACGTGATAAGCTCTTTTCTATGTTTGCACACATTTGAACAAATATGAATACGTCATATGACGGGGTAATTCATCTATCCATCATTCTACCTGTTTGAAGTTCACTTTAGTGGCCCACGTGTAGATGTAGAACTGGTGGCTAAATTGCTTGTTAAACCACTGATGACTGCCGGAAGATGAACGGAAAACAGAAAAAAAAGGAACAAAAACATTGGCAATGTTGTCTATCATGGAGGCGAAAGCGAGATTCAAATCATTTCTATCTGCACACAGGCCAGCCTATAATAGCCGCAAAAGTCGCGATTTTCCAGAGCCACACCACTTTTAATGCTCCAGAATCTCCTGGATCCATGAAATGGTAGCGGGTGCTCCAAGTTGAATTTATTTTGGCAGAAATTTTCTGGTTTTTATTGACGATAAATGTCGAAGTTATAGGTGCGGACGTGTTGGGTCGAAATCGCTATAGGCGATGCCATTTGGTTGCTCTCATCTGGTCGTTATATTGTTGCCGTGCGGGCGTTTTTCCAAGCCCCTAGACACGCCAAGGGTGGAATAGTTTTTATACCGAAAACAGTTAAAAGTGGTTTTATACTAATTGTTTCAGAGTTTATATTACTTTTTATTTTATTGGTCCATTACGGGCGCGTTTTTGCCTTCTTTGGGATTCTTCGCATCGCTCGCTTTCGCGGCCCGGAATGTAGGACGCGAATCATGAACACTTCCTGCATGCGGTCTGGCTGTAGCTATCTATACGAATCACGTAGGTAAGGCTAAGAAATTGTAGAGAACAAAATATGCGAAAGTCGTGAAGTTTTTATTGCTCATCTTCGAGCCGGACTTTTAGTATTGTCATTAAATTTTTCGTGTACGTTAGCTACATTTTAGTAGAATTTTCTCGAAAGTAGGCTTTTTGCTGAAGTAGCTACGATAAGGGTAGCAATGGATTCCTAGAAAATTTTATTTTTTGGAAGGGCTTCAACAAAACTAAGGATTTATGGACATCTGTTATTTATTAGATTTTCGATGATCTAATTGAATATTTTATATCTAGAAAAATTTACGAGAATTTCAAAATAATGATATTTCGATTGGTTAACCAACCTTTTAGTATCTTGATTGGATTTACTTGACTTCACGCTGTTGGATAAATTATAGGTACTTTGTACTTTTCTTTCAAAGCATTATTTATTTTTATTGAGTCTCCAGTTAAATAGAACACCCATACACTAGCGTGAAAAAGTGACCGACCACAAGCCAAAATCGCAAAAACACAACTTATAAAAGCAAAATTTATTGTTTCAAATACTCTCAAAAAAATTTGGCAAAAGTTAGTAACAAAGTGACATTATTATAACAATTCGAACACAACTGTTGAATTTAAATTCTAGATTCGTCGATATGAAGTCCTTTGGTCCTTATGACAGCTTAATATAAACGAGGCATACTCACTACAAATTAATTTTCTCTGTTTATTACAAAATTATATATTTAGTTCTTCGCATGGATTTAGCACATCTTTTTTTTAATTATGACGTCGAAATGATGTAAAACGGGTTTCAATTCAGTAACAAAGAAACTATGTATATATAAATAATTGTTCAAATATTGTAAACAACAATATTACTTAGAAATCATTTCAAATCAAAGATCCTTGGTTGGTGATTCTTACACGCGACTATTATTAAGTTAAAATGCTCGAGTGGGATGATGTGGGCGGAAAATCTTTAAAACTATCAGTACTGTCACAATGTTATTAAGGCTATAAAGAGACATTCCAGTTTTCCTGATGCCCAAACAAGATAGCAGGTAACCCGATATAACCAGGGTAAGTGGTTAGTATGATGCGGGTGACAACATCTAGTTAGGAAAGGTAACCTGCTATGACATCTTTGGATATAACAAAAAGAAAAAATTTCTCTTTCTTATTAAATTACCATTGCGCATCTCAGAACAGATTATATCAATGCAATATGAATTAAGATTAAAATGCTACTATTTAGCCAAGAGCGTAGTCAGGTTACTATTTAGGCCCTCCATAAAAAATAACCTGGGTACGCACTTAACACTTTACTGGTTAAAATACAACTCTTCATAGGATCGCATGTAAACTCTTCACAGTCTAAATCACCTGGCAACCTGGGGTGGGGAATGAGCATTATATGGTTCAATATTTTCCTTTACGTGGCCTACCTTTTGCACGTTACCCGGCCCCCTCCCCTCTTACAACCAAATATCTTTCATCTTGCACGGCCTTTCTGCAGTTCTTCTGTTTCAGTAATCTTACATAAGCCTTTGTAACTTCCGGCAACTGCTCCTCAGATCTCAATTGTTTCTCAAATTATCCATCGGATTTCTCTTCTTCGTACAAACAACTAAGTTCGTCTATCTTGAATTCCTTATTGTTAGCCTTCTCTTCACGCACAGCTTTCAGATTTGCACATTCTTCTTCTAGTTGGCTGAAGCTTAGCTCAAGATCTCTGTAACACCACAAAAGGCACTCCCTTTGAGAACTTAGACTCTGTCTCCTTTATTTTCTGCTGGAGGTGAGCAATCATCTTCGGCTGCTTGAACCATTGGGTTGTTAGTTGACTTGCTAACGTCACATCCACAGTCTGGAGTTTCCTTCCGCTTTCCTCGACTAGATGTCTTCGTTCAGGTTCAAACTTCTAGTCTGGTTACGCATTCCCATTATTCACATTTCCAAATTGCTTTTGTAAACGGGCTTTCCGGCACGTACTGCACTTGTTTTAATTTTTTCGTACTTCCCTATTTATTCGTTCCTCTTGATCAGTATTTTGCCATTGACTTTCTCTCGAAAAACCTCGATCGCTTCGGGCGCTTTTAGTTGAGCCATTTTTTGTTTTTTTTGCGTGAGGGGTGAAAATCTTCCAAAGACACCAGGAGACCCGATGGACTCTGGCAGTGTGAGATTTTTACTCACTAAAAACACCAATCTAGGGATTTGCCGACCACTTTATCCGAGTCCCTTTTCGTCCCTACCCATTGTGATCTCAGCGAGAGAGATCTGGACTAATCCAGTTTTCTTCCCTCACCTCGATTCCTCGGGTCAGCGCAAGCATTTTCATGTAAGACACCAATGTCATTCTTCCTTCTTCCATCCAGTGGTGTCCCATCAGCTTTCTTCTTCTGACTGCTAGTGCAGGACACTGCATCCTCGAGAGCGTTCAACCGTTTTAGATGACACCTGAAGTTACTATCTCCTGTTAGCAGTGCTGTCCGCCATCTCAAAGTCCTACGATATATATCCAGGACCTTCCCCTGTTCAGCACTTCTAGTCGCTGCAATCGCTATCTTAGCCTGTCTGCACGAGTCCACCCCCCTCGTAGCCCACGTTCCCAACAGGCCCTCTGCCATGCCCCTGCCTAGCGCAGTGAAAGGCCTTTGGAAGGGACCTTGGAAACTCGAAGCAGCCCCTAGTTTTGCCAGTACGTATGCTTTTTTATCTCCTTCGACCCCCGCCTCTTGTCGGACCCACGCCAGTGTCATCTAATTTGATGAGGCACACGCGTTTGGTTGACGGATACACTCCAAAGCTAGCGCTGTGTTGAACTCTGTACCGTCCATACACCTGATCATCGCGTGATTATCGAGTGCCACCACTATCTTCTTGCCCCTTACCCGACTCTCTTGTATGTAATATAGTGCATAGACTAGAGCCAGCATCTCTACCTGAAATACTGAGGTATATGCCCCAGGCAAAGATGGGTGTTCTAATTCAGGTCATCACTGAAGATTCCTGCGCCTGCTCTCCCACCAATTCTGAATCAATCCGTGAATATTGTAACCTCGGTTAGACGATTTTCAGGGAGGGAGCCATCCCTTATAAGCGTTTCGTGGTGTCTATCAATAACCCTTACTTTGCTTATACCATCAACAGGCTTTTCTAATTCCGGTATCTCATGTTTGACAAGTTCCAGTATTTTTCTATGCCCTTGGTTATCAGGAGAT
Organism: Leptarthrus brevirostris; assembly: GCA_964036015.1. Lineage (NCBI taxonomy): Eukaryota > Metazoa > Arthropoda > Insecta > Diptera > Asilidae > Leptarthrus > Leptarthrus brevirostris. The sequence goes on from OZ038374.1 coordinate 96,541,855, forward strand.
CTGTACCAATTTGCGCCTCGATCTATGCAAAGAGCTGCTGATGCAGCAGTTTTCTTCACATATATGTCTAAAGGCAGCAAGCCCAGTATCGTCACTAACGCCATTGTCGGCGTGGTTTTAAAGGCCCCTTGGCAAAACATTTTTTTTTACATTTATTTTTATTTTTTGGCAATAAAGACAAAAATTAGAGACTCATTTTTAAAGCTATCAACCCTTTTCATGCTCTCATTTTCCTTATTTTTAATTTCTCAAATTAACGAAAAGTTGATACCCCCAAGGTGCATCGGCTCCTCCGTCTACGAATATTTCGATTTGTCAAAAATTTTGTTTTTAATTTTCGATTTTTTTTAATTTGTTCTTTTTTTAATTTACCAAGTGACTGATGCATAATAGTGAGAAAAGTCGAAAAAGAATGATTTTTGCATTTTTATGAAGATTACACGATGTTTGAGATCACAATTCTTGTTCCTTTAATTTTTTCCAAACAGAACCGTCCAATGGATCGATCTGCGGATTTACAGAGCTATTGGGCATACATTGAGGTGTAAAAATTCCTACAAACCTTAGCCTTTCCGTCAGTATTTGCAAAGATGCGGTCAATTTACCAAAACAAGGAAAACGGTCACTTTTTTGACTTTTGAAAAATTTCAATTACGCATAAAAAAATAGTTTTTCTTATGTCTTGACGGATTCTTTTAGATAATTTATTCCAGCTTCCGAAACTGCCCTTAAATTTTCTGTACGATCATTGGTTGCTGAGATATCGATTGTTGAATACAAAAGTGTCCTTTTTCGTTTAATATCGGATATCTCCGTGACAAATCGACGTATCAAGGATTTGAAAAATATAATTAAAGCTGAATTAACAGGCTATGTGGTCCATAGGGTGGTCAAATAAAAAAAAAATTTCCGAGTCCGTGGACCAAAAAAAAGACTAAAAATTTGGAAAATATTTGTTTGCGCTATTCCTTTGGATTGCGTGAGCACCGTGGCCTTTAAGCTTTAACACGTTTTTTTCATATCCTCGATACGATTATTTCTCGCTTAGATACAGCCCGTCAAAAATCACTAAAAAATTTAGATATTTTTTTTGTTCCCTTAATTGTTTTGAGATACCCCACCTCTGCCCAAACACACTCCCTCATTGATGTAGAGCCCTGTTCGCTCTTTGGATTTTCTCCTCAACTTGTCTTTGCCAGGCAAGTCTGGAATCTAGGAATACCCCAGATACTTGACTGAGCCCGAGACCGTAAATTCTTCTCCAAAGAGTTCTACTGGTCTAAGGTCTAGATTCTTTCTTTTCCTCGTGAAAACGATTAGGTCAGACTTCTTTGCATTTATGAAGAGCCCCTGTTCCACACCATTGCTCCACCACTTTCATACCTCTCTTAATTGTGTCTGCTACGGCGCGTATTAACTTGACCCTTGCCATAATTGCTATGCCGTCGGCATACCCTACGTTATGTATGCCTTCTTCCTCAAGTCTACGAAGTAATGAGTCAACAGTAATGTTCCACAGAATGGGGGATAGCACTCCTCCCTGTGGACAACCTCTGCCTACCCTCCCTCGCAGTTTCAATTTAGCTCTCTGGATGTTTACTGCTCTTGTCTTTAACATATTGCCAATCCATTTCCTTACAGTAGGATTGGTTCCACGTTCAACAAGAGTATCCTCCAGCCTTCCGAAGTCTATATTGTCAAAAGCTCCTTCAATGTCCATTACTGCGGCCATCGCTATGCCATTAAGCTCTTCTTTTGCCACTCCTACCACCTGATAGAGTGCCGTTTCGGTAGATCTCACAGGAAAATAGGTGTGCTTGTTGCTGCTTAGTAGATAACCAGCGAGCGAAGTCCCTTCGATGTGGTAAGCCACAGTCCTTTCCATTGCCTTCAATAGAAAAGACGTCAGGCTCATGGGTCTAAAAGACTTCGGCTCATTATAGTCTTTTCTTCCCGGTTTTGGTAGAAATATGACCTTAGCTTCTCTCCACGAAACCGGAACATATCCTATTGCAAGGGATATTGCATAAGTATTGGTGCTACAATCTCACTGCCCCACTGAAGCAGGGCTGGGAATATACCATCTAAACCTGCTGCCTTTAAACGGTTTAAACGATCTAAAAGATCGTCTAACCCCCTCAAGCGTCACAATCCGTGGCATTCGCACCCTGTTTCCTCATATGCCACGGCATGTCCGATTTGCAGCTTCCCGGAAACTGAATTTCCAGCAGGATTTCATTTGTTTCGTCCCAGGTCTCTGACATCTTTCCCGTTCTGTCCCGAACCAGTTCGAGTCGGGGACCAGGTCAATTGAGACCACATTCTGAAGTCGGCAGACTTCAGATATATTTCTCGTGTTCGAGCAGAAGTCTCTCCGCGATTCTCTCTTCTTTCTACGTAGAGCTTTCTTCAACTTTTTCTTTAAGGCCTTAGATATGCGACAGGCTTCCCCATCCTAAGTCCATATGGCTCGGTTGAAAGCCTTCCTGCACTTCTTCTTCCGTGCTTCCAGTTCCCTGTCCCACCAAGGGGTAGGGTCCTGGTTCACTACTGCAGTTGGAGTGCAGGATTTGCGACACGCCTCCATTACAGCTTTTTGTAGAGTGTGCAACTGCCTCTGTACATGCAGTGTGTTGTTGGGTACTCTGGGCGTCCATGCCATCAGTTTATCTCTTAACACCTCCATATATTTTTGGCTGTTGGTGTTCTTAAGTAACCTGATCAGCCTCCTACTCTGCCTCTTATATACCCCATATCGAATGTCAAAAGTTATGGCTCTATGATCTGACAGCGTCATCACATCAGCAACTCTCCAGTTGGGCACTCTATTCAACAACTTAGTATTGATAAAGGTGACGTCAATAACCTCCTTACTCCTTCCATCCACGAAGGTTGGTTCTGTCCCCCTGTTTGGAAGTGCCAAGTAACCCCGAATTCCAGCAAATCTTCGCCTCTCCGGTTGTCGTCGGTGATGCCCCACACTGTATTGTGGGCGTTCACGTCGCAACCTAATAGTAGTCCCACATTCCTATCCTTGCAGTATTTCACCAGAGCCACAATCTCCCCACCTGGGGGCGAGGCCGGTGAGTCATATGGTAGATAGCCCGAGGCTACGTTCCAGGCCCTTGCCCCGGACCCCATACGAACCACAACAAGGTTTGGCGTACTGAGTTGTGGCAGTTATACCACCTGAACTCCCCGCCTGATTAAAATGCAGAATCTCGGTCTGCTATATGAATTTATGCAACACAGATTAGCGATTCTCACCGGGAGCCCTTTAATACTCTTTCCGAATAGCCAGGGCTCCTGCAGCAGCGCTATGTCCAGCTTCTCTTCCACAAAACATCGGCACATCATATCTGATGCTGCCTTACTGTGATGCAGACTGAGTTGCCAAACCTTCAGGATGTTCTCATCCACCTCCCTCGGTACGGTCCTACCTCCCTCCCTACTGGCGTCTCTCCTAATTAAAGAGGCATACAAGGAAGGATATTCTCACCGCTCCTGTGGAATTTAGCCCTCAATGGCCTCGTTTTATATTTAAAACATTTCGGCCTTAAGGTAATCGCCTATGCACATGACGTTGCCCTGCTAACCTGAGGTGATGCTGCATGCCCTCTCGCGACTATCCTCTTGACGAATCAAGTGTGGTCACAAAGTAAATGTACTTAACTGCTCAATACTATACAAGCTCACACTGAAACTAAGTGTGCAAGTTAAATATATAGGCCTTATTCTGTACAAGAAACTTGGCTGGAAATCTACCATCAAAGAAAGGAGATGGTTTCGTTGGAAAAGGAAATGCAAAGGAAGGAAAGTAGTTAAGTAGTTTTGTTATTTAATATTTTTTATTTTGTCCTTCTATCAAATTCATTTTTGTTGTCTTTCAATATTTCAAATTTGCCTCAGCTGTGTTGTTCTGATCGGTTTTGTGCCATTTAGGGCAGTTATATTTATGTGTTTAATTATCACTAAATATTAACTATTTTGGACGAAGTGACAAGTTTTCTATAAGCAATATCATAGTTCATGGACTCTTAATCCACTTGACGCCTAATAACTTCAAATTAAACCCACCCCTTCTAGGTGATATGATGTATTTTATACGCTTAAAAGAAGCGTATAACAAACATCTGCCAACCGGCTGGAAGCGAAAATGAAAGATGTATGGCATCGGCAAAAATTGCTGTTTAGGCACCACCTCAAGTTTCATAAAATCGTATAGCGTTTTTCTCGAAAACGACGCGCCTGGGGTCTTATTTGCCCCTTCGGGGTTTTTGAGGGGTATGAAACGACCATTCTAAATCGATTGGCATTAACCCTAATAAAAAGGATACTATGCAAATGTAATTGGACTCCGGTCTAAAACGAATCGGGTCTTTCTTGGCTTCATTGATTTTCATTTTGATCTGCCTTAAGTTAGGTTAGGTTAGAAGGGTACTGCTGAACTATCTTCGGCCCGCTTCACTTAGACTAGATGGGTCCACTGTGCCCTATAGATTCACGAAAATCTAACCTTCTTATTTACCCTGCTCTATTAGCCATTCTGTGTCCCTCAGTAATCTAACACCGGCTTTTAGCTCTATGCTCTGAGCGTCTCTAGTACTTTGAGGATAAACGATGAGAGACTAATTGGTCTATAATCGTTTGCTTCCATATGGCTTGCTTTTCCCGTTTTCGTATTGACGATTACCCTCAATCCCATCCAAGCTGTGATATTTCTCCTACTCAGAGAAGGCTTTTGTAAACTGACACCTCCTAATTGAGACCTGGATTTGTGAAGGAATTGTGCATACGGGGCTCTTTAATTCCGGCTTTATGGTGTTTCGCCATGATCGTCATGTTGCTGCTCTGGCCATTGCTGATGGGGGTAAAGTGCGTTGCTTTGAGATTCCCTCTGAAGCGGATTAATTATATTCGTCCTGGCTCTATGCCTGATTTATATAATTATATTTCGTTGAAAGTCTTACGGATGCGATGGTTCCATCTGATGAACTTGTTTTTTTGAGATACCTTAACCTGCCGTCTATTAACTGTTACCTTTATCGACAATGTTCTTCCTGGTGGCGGTCGCAGTCCTACCCTGCCTCAACTGACTTCGGTAAATTTATGGATCCTGCGTTCTCTACTAATCACTGTGATATGAAGCATTAACATCGCTGGTTCCTGAAGCGTTTGATAACCCAGCGCCAAATGTTGTTATCACTTTTGACTAATTTATTTTTGGTTCTGTTATATATATTGTTTATAGCCTTAATTTTAAAGGAGCCGTTCTTCAAAACTGCATGATTGGCTTATGAATTTTTACTATTGTTTTAAATGAACGAGATATTGACAAAGCTGTTTCATCTTTTTATGACGCTCTTTATCTACGCTTTTCTCATTGTGTTTCTCTCTGATCAGCTTAGAACTCCCGGAATCGTCAACCGTTGACAGACTCTAACTTAGAGCCCTTGAAGAACTTGGAGGATAAGGCCTGGAGGAGGTTTTGTTTCTCAAAGAGTTAAGCCGACTACTTAGTTTATTATAGTTTACGTAATCCAGTTTATAATAATTATCTTGACAGAATGACACTTATTTAACGAAATAATCCTAAATAATTTGTCGCTCTGTAAGCTCAAGGCGTAATTTTGACAGGTATACTTCTTTCATGAACCTATGTAACGTCAGTAGGGATTCCCTAACTATTACTAACATCTTTGGTGACTTCTGTCAGACTGCTTTTTTAGTCGATAACTCTAATACAAGTGTAACGGATTTTATTGAATTGACGAAAACTCCGTCGTGTAATCTTGAGCTTAAAGACCTTTTAATTGATGACGCTGTACATAGTATTAAAAGACATCGCTAATTCGACTGATTGTTTTACCAGTAATGCCGATGGCATATCTGTTTGTTTTCTAAAGTATTGTTACTCGTCTGTATTACCTCTTCTGTGTGTTGATTATACATAAGTAAGGTAATAAATGCTTAATTTCTAATTACAGCTCCACCACTTTATCTGCATTTCTAAGATATTTGAAGCACTTGCACGTATGTTCTATATTTATAATCAAACGTTTTTTGGTGCTTTTCAGCATAGTTTTGTAAGGAGCAAATCGACAGTAACTAAAGTGCTAGAATTTTCAAATTATTCTGTTCCTGTTATCGAGTCTGGTCTTCAGGCCGACTGCATTTTTACTGATTTTAGTAAAGCTTACGAGAGAATTATCCACAAAATTGTTGGTAAAAGGCTTTATTCTCTTGAATTCCCCCTGTTTTCGAGAAGTGGGTACGTCATATTTGACTGTTCGCATTTAGCGTGTGCTTTTTTATAGCACCCTTATGAAATTTGTTATTGTTTGGGGTTTCTCAGGGAAACCATTTGAGACCACTACTAGTTATTATTTACATCAATGATGTATATACAGTTAATTCGAAAATTGTCCTGACGACGCTAAAATAGCTCGTACTAACTCTTCTGATGACGATTTCACTCTTTTAATTTCTGAAGTGAATGCCTCCCACAAATGCGTCATTAAATTCCAATTATACTATTGACAGATACTTATTATTTAGGCTAGACAAACGGTGTTGTCCTTAGTTATCAAATTAGTTGTGAAGAACAAAACAGATTCGCACACCGAGGGTTCCGTACAATTAAAAAAAAACAGATTTATTTGTTGTTTTCAGAAGGTATACATGGATGGACGTTTTATTTTTCCTGTAATATATATCAGAACTATTAGCAGACATTATTTCTAATTGCTTGGTTTGTAATCAGAATCGGTTTGGATCGGAAATAGGGAGGTGGTGTATTGTTTCGCACATATTTGGTGAGAAATCAACAAATAATGCGACTGATAATTAAAATATATATATCCTTCCCTTCAATATAATATATTGTTATCGGAAGGGGAGAACTAAAAAAAGATGCTGCTTGTATATATTTTTTTAATTTTTGACTTCTCACCAAATATATGACAAAAAATACCAAAAGTGCAGTCAATTTAAGTATGGGCCGCAAATTAAAGAATTCCCGCGCTCAAGACTTGAAGGAAGAATTACGTAAACGCTGGTTTACGAGGCAGCAAAACAAGCCTCAAGAAGACCCATTCGTCTAAGAGAAGTAACCGAAAAATAGGAGATATTTGTTACCGAATCAATACCAAGGTCAACCGTGGAAGTCCTAGATGCTGTATATGCAGCCAGGAGCAAAGGGATCTTCCCTTCCTGGCACGAGGAAGGCTGATTGGGAAAAGTGCAACAGAAGGGAACGTGAAGAATTTGGATTGAAGAGAGGTACCAATCGAAAGAACGAATCTACAGTGCCCCTTTGAAGGTATAGATGCTGGTTCTGCGGTGAAGAAGGTCATCTGCAAAATGATTGGAAAAGGAAAGACTTGAGTACTTGTCAAATATGTACGGCCCAACTGAAAATGTTCGAAACGATGAAGGTGTTTCAGGAGAAAGTCGATGACGAAGGACACATCAAGAACGTGCTGGAAATGTCAAGTACAAAAACAAACTAGACATGTGAATAGTGGGAATGCATCACCAGACGAGAAGATTAAACCTGTGTGAAGACTGACTTTCTTGCCGACATCGAGCCAAGGAAAGCGGAAACTGCGCACTGTGGTTCAAGAATTGCAAGATTTCAAGAAGATAATGGAAACTTCACTAGAAGAAAGGCATGAATTGGGCAGAGTTTAGAAGTTCGAAAATATGGCATTAGCAAGTCAATTAACACACCAACGGTTAATGCTGGAGAAGGCAGATGTTGTGGCTTTCGTGGTGTTACAGGGATCTTCAGCTAAACTACAGCCAACTAAAAGAAGAATGTCCAAATGTGAAAGCTAAGCGTTAAAGGAGGGCTAACAATAAGATATTCGCGATAGAAGACCTTATTTATTTATTCGAAGACAAGAAATCCGATGGACAATTACAGAAACAGTTGCCGGAAGGTACAAAGGCCAATGTTCTAAGAGAGCGTGGGTATAACGTGCACGAGGTAGGCCACGAAAAGGGAAATATTTAATCTTATGACGTACATGCCCCAGGTGGAAAGAAATCAAATGGTGAATTAGGGTGCGGAAAATGTTTAACGGAAACATCTAGAGCTATGTGACTGAAGTTTTTAGAACTAACCTGAGTAGTATATAGTATAGGGCTGAGAAGCAACCTCGTTAGTTTAGTCGTGATTTGGACAGCGAATTTGGGGCTCCAGGAGATACGCCAAAGCGGCAGTCAAGTCTGACCTCCATCCAAAGAAGACCATGATCTGCGTTTGGTGAGACTGGGAGGGCATGGTGTACTGGGAAATACTCGAAAGGAATGCCACGGTCAAGAAGGAGCCCTACATAGCCCAGCTACATCGTGTGCAAGAGGCTATTCGACTGAAAAGACCCCATCGACAAGGCCAAACCATACTCCTTCACGACAACGCCAGGCCCCATGTTGCACAAGTCGTCAAAGCCGCGCTCCAAGAGCTCGAATGGGAGGTCCTTCAGCATCCGCCGAATTCTCCGGACCTTGCACCGACGGATTACCATTTTTCCACTCCCTGTCGAAACATGTGAGGGGCGCTACCTTCGACAATGAAGAGGACCTTAAAAACTGGCTCAACAACTTCTTCGATACGAGACCAGGCGATTTTTGGCGGAACGGCATCGACAAATTGGTTGAGAGGTGGGAGGATTAATTTATTGTTATAACTATTGATTTTTGTTTAAAGAAAAGTCTTTGTAAAAAACGCTACGAACTTATTCCCCAACCTAATATATTTCATGAGGGAAGAGAAATTGAGCACTAGACCGAATGATTTATGATGACTATAAAGTTATAATTCGATCCGACAAGAGACCACCTGGAGAACATGAACGTCGATTTAATGCACCTCACAAGCCGTGACATAATTGTACAACGAAGAAGAGAAAGACTACAACGCACTACAGAGACACACCGTTCATATGATGTCCTCCAATATTCACTAATATTTTTGAACGGAGAAGACGGATATAATTTGAATGTGAAACAAATCCAACCTGAAAAAGGCGTAGACGCAAACAAAACAGTCACTTCCAAGGAGTTCTATGTTTACCGCTTAACGATCAGATGAACGGATGTTACGGAGACGCGATTATAAATGACGAAAACATTGATGACATTGGAACAATGGTAATCTTACCCTCGTCTTACATAGGAAGTCCGAGACACATGGACGACCTGAACTCATCGTGTCCAGAAATGAACAACTAAGATACGGACAAGCCCCCATGGATCAACACGTCATAATAGCACGAGTTCTCCGATAAAAACAAATTGAATTTATTGAAGTCATCATAAAATACCACATGTTTGGAACCATTATATGCTGGATGTACACAATCGAATGGGAAAAAAGGACTGCCTCACTCACATAATCTCATATGGCTACACGACAGAATTCATACCGCCGATATCGACAAAATTATCCAAGCTGAATTTCCAAATCCAGAAGAATATCCGGAGCTATTCGACGTAGTTGTAAAAAAATGATTCACGGACCATGCGGGCCATTAAACCCCAATTCGCCTTGTATGAGTGATGGAAAATGTACAAAAAAAAATGCCCGAAATCTTACTTGGACGACACACAAACCGGAGAAGGTGGCTATCCCAAATATAGAAGACGATCACTCAAAAAAGTTATGTGAACAAAGGCAGTGACATGGCAGTATTTCAAATAGACAGTGAACCACAACTCAGAAACGACGAGATCCTAATGTACCAAATGGGAAGATACATCAACAGTAACGAAGCACCGTGGCGGATTATCGGTTTTCCCATACATGAACACGAACCAACTGTGCAACATCTTGCAGTGCATTTGGAGAACCACCTAAGAACACAACATTAACAGCTTTTTCAAACAGTGCCAAACTGATCCATTCGCGAAAACATTACTATATGTCGAAGTCCTTACCTATTATACGTGATACACAACAAAAAAAAAACTTTCAACGACAAAAACAAGGAATTCCAGTAGAGGATCATCCAGGAATCATGAAAACTTACGCACTAGGCCGAGCAAACGCCGTAATTCCGAACAACGCCGAATGTTTCTATCTCTGGATGTTGCTACACGAAATACGGGGACCAACAAATTTTACAGACCTCACGACTGTTGACGGCTACCTATGCCAGACGTACAAAGAAATATGCTAACGCTTAGGACTACTGGAAAACGAGAACCAGTGTCCGGTATCATGGATCTCAACAGTGATTTCTGCAACATAGCCACTACTGAAAAAGAACTCATCGACCAAATTTATCAAACCATTGCTCACAACTATACCAATCCGGAGTGGCTATCTTAGAGGGCAATTTTGGCAACTAAAAATAATGTTGGCGAAGATAACATCTTTAATATTCAAAGGAAAATTCCCAGTGAAGAGAGAATATACAAATCGATCGACACGATGGTAAACGTTGAAGAAAGTGTAAATTTCCCGACACAATTTTAAACTCTTTGCAAGTACCAGAAATGCTATTACACTGCCTTCGACTGAAAATTGGATCTCCGGTCGTACTACTGAGAAATCTCAACTCACCAAAACTATGTAATGGAACAAGGATGATCGTCAAACATCTAGCGAATAAGATCATCGAAGACGAACTTATGACTGGAAAAGAAACACAATATTTATCCCCAGAATACCACTTAAATCTACTGAACTCCCATTCCAATTTAAAAGACTAAAATGTTCAATGAAATTAGCCTATAGTTTTACAATTGACAAAGCGCAAGGACAAACTTTAAAACATTGCGGCATCTACCTCAAAGACCCTTGCTTTTCTCACGGTCAACTATACGTAGCGTGCTCTTGAGCAGGAAATTCGAAGAATTTGTACATATATACCCCGGATAACAAAATGAAAAATGTTGCTTATAAACAAGTGTTGTAAATAAAAATTGTTTACCTCTTATATTTAAGTTTATCCTTTTATTCCAACTACCACACAATCTCATATCAACTCTCTGAGTGAAGCCGGCTACCCCAGCTTGTAGAAAATATTTGTTTTTCAAGATAATGCAAAAATAACCGAAATTTGTAATTTTGTTCTTGGGAATCTTTTCGATACTTTAAGATATCTCAACTTGTGCACTAAAAGACTATTCATTGCTGAAAAACTGCAGTGTCTCAAGAGTTTTATTTCTCCTTAATGTTGTCATTTTTATTTACTGAGGTCAAGGGCTTCAATGTTTATAGCTCAGAACATATGGCCTGAACCCAAACAAAAATTCGCATCGTCGGTCCACGAAACATAATATTTACAAATTTTGGTGCTCAAGACTCCCTGCTCCACCTAAACTTGAACGACCAAACTTGAACGGTTCTATGCTGGATGCATCGATGAAACCAAATATTTTGGTCCTCTTCGATAGGATGAAAACATGAAAATAAAAGACAAAGACTTCTTAGAGACTTTAGTAAAATGTAAGCGTCCAGCATTCCAATGGAGCAGTGAAAGGGAGGGACTACTTGATAGTGTATAGTACTAACTTGCATTGCAAGTTCTAAAGGAATTGGTTCATTTTGTCTTTTTGGATAGCAACATAGCGAGGTCAACGATTCAGGGTATGGCCTGGTAATTTCACTGCACGCGCTAATACGGCTGAGATCCAAATTGAACTTTTTTGCTGTCAACAGAGAGATTAATTTGTGATTGCTTTTCTGAGATTTGTTACATAACGATTGCAGATGATTTCGACTTTCTGTGTGACGAATAAAGTTCTATTATGAAAAAGAGAAAAAAACATTGAAAATTAGGAGATCGTTTTAAAAAAATTGCGGATCATATGACGACCGCATTAACTCTAGAAGACATTGTGAAATAATGTGCTAAATAAGTATCCTTTTACCTTCCTGCTTGGGCTGTAAAATACATTTAAGACGGTTTACAGCAGGTTTACAGAGAACGTTAAGGCTAGTTTACCATTTCATATAAATTAGATCAATCATTAATGAACGTTATCAGGTGGAAATTTACAGTAACTACCAAGTTCGAACAAAAGGAGTTGGACACCAATCTATGCACTTACTGTGGGCTTATCTACATCCACATATTTAATTTTACCAGTTAAGTTGATTATTCAATAGTAGGAGATTTAAATTTTCTATCTGTGAATATCTAAAATGATGAAGGCTAAGTATTAATATTACTAGGAGTAATTGGTTTATTAAATATAATAATTTTTGGTTTAGAATTTTGTATCAAGAAGACAAATTTTCGAGATTATAAGTACGTACCTTTTTGGAGACGGAAGCAACATCCACAAAGAAATTGCCATGAAGGTGACGTGCGAGGACCCTTGCAGATTTGGAATCCCTCGTGCTGAGCTTATTACGAGTAAATTATTTAAAAGATCAGGACTATAGGAGCTGAGATATAGTCTACACCTTCACCTCATCCCTACATTTTCTAAAAAAGTCATTTTAGTAGAGTCCTAATGTCTTCGAATGATTTCCAATAAGGCAGTGACCAGTGATCACCCCAAAGACTACGCCTAGATTGGTTGTTGATTAGAGTTTTGACAGGAAATGATAATTTAATTAAGTTGATGTATAATTAATTATCTGTAAATATGCTGTAAAACATAAAAGATCCGCGCAGACATATTTTGAATTTCCTAAAAATAATGAACTATAGCTATTTTCACGAATCAACCAGTAATAAGAATTAATTACCCGCCCTAAAATTTTTTCCGTATACGGAGAAAACTCCTGGAAGTCACCGCACTTAACTTCACTGCAAAACACCAGAATTTACACAGAAACTTTATTTTCTGTGGTTAATAAAAATATTTGGGCTGCCCGTCACTCAAAGGATGGGTGATTACTTTTAAAGCGAGAAAAAATAAACAAGAAAATCGTTTTCTACACGTGACACTGGATGTCAATTTGGAAATCAAATCAAGATTTTATGAAAGAAGTGTTCTTGTGGCACAAGAGTGAACATATACAGGGTGAATCATTTTTAACCGACTTCCCAAAAACAAAGAGGTTCTAAGTTCGACGCGTATTTTTTTTTTTTTTTATTTATTTATTAATTTTTTTTTTTTTTTATGTCTGACCGGGCATAACTTCGTAACGCGTCGACCGATTTTGATGATTCTTTTTTTGTTGGATAGAGTATGTTCCCCGATTGGTACCATGTCAAAAAAATTTTTGGTAGGGAGGGGGTGGGGGGTGGGGGTGAAACCCAACTTTGTAACGCGTGGTCCGATTTGGATGGTTCTTTTTTTGTTGTACAGAGTATGATCCCCCATTGCTAATAGGAGAAAAAAAATTTGGCCTAGGGTGGGGGGAGGGGGGGAGGGTTAGTCTAACTTTGTAACGCGTGGACCGATTTGGATAATTCTTTTTCTGTTCGATAGAGTATGTTCCGTAGTTGATACCAGGAGAAAAAAATTTTGGGGCGGAGTGGGGTGGGGGTGGGGGTGGAACCTAACTTTGTAACGCGTGTCCGATTTCGATGGTTCTTTTTCTGTTGTATAGAGTATGATCCCCCATTGCTAATAGGAAAATATGTTGGTCCTATGGTGAAAGGTGTGGGTGGGGGGGAGGGGTAGTCTAACTTCGTAACGCGTGGACCGATTTGGATAATTCTTTTGCTATTGAGTAGAATATGATCCTAGATTCTACGAGAAAACAAATGTTGCTGGGGTGGGGGAGGGGGAGGGGGAGGATGGAACCTAACTTTGTAACACGTGGACCGATTTGGATGGTTCGTTTGCTGTTGTATAGAGTGTGATCCCCCATTGCTAATAGGAGAATAATTTGGTCCTATGGTGAAGGTGGGGGAGGGGTAGTAACTTCGTAAAGCGTGGACCGATTTCGATGATTCCTTTTCTGTTCGGTAGAGTATGCTTCTTGATTGATGCCATGAGAAAAAAAGTTTAGTGGAATGGGGGTGGGGTAGGGGGTTAAAACTAACTTTTAACGCGTGGACCGATTTGGATGGTCCTTTCTTCGTTGTATAGAGTCGGAGACACTAAAAACTGAAAAATAAAATAGTTTTTAAAAAAAAAGTTGAACCGACTTCACAAAAAGCGCTAAAAAGCATAAAATAATTTTTAATTTTATATCTATTACGACATTTTGAAGTCGGTGCAAATTAAACAAATAAAACAACTACAGAACCACAATTGAAAATAATACATAATACTACCTGAACGTTTCAGCTTACGGGATCATAAGAAATGACGATTAAATATTTTTGTTGAAGTTGTTTGATTTGCACCGACTTCAAAATGCCGTAATAGATATAAAATTAAAAATTATTTTATGCTTTTTAGCGCTTTTTGTGAAGTCGGTTCAACTTTTTTTTTAAAAACTATTTTTAATTCATCCAGTCAAATATCTCGAAAACTAATCGGAATCAAGAAAAATTTAAAATTAAAATTTGTTCGTCTCGAAGGGGGACATCCAACGACACCAAACTCTGCTCCCCACCCATTACCTCTTAGAGGGTGGGGGTAAAAAACTTAAATATGAAAGCATATTTGTTATTTCAAATTCGTATTTTTTGCGTAAACGTAAAAAATTTTCTTGATTCCAGTTTTCAAGATATTTGACTGGATGAATTTAAAATGACTCACCCTGTATAAGTGAAAATATGTAAAGTGTGGGTCACAGTTTTATATTGTTGGATGAAGTGAGTTTGAAAAAATAGGAAAAGAAAGACGAAGGCACACATAGGCTGTAAAGCCGCGAAAATTTTGCAGTGGGAAAAAGAGAAAGGAAACATAGAAAGGGATAAGGTTTACGTAAGTAGATCAATTTATAGTAATTTTCCTTAATTCCTTATTTTGGTTTTCTTTTGAACTAAAAGTGAAAATTGCTAGTTATTTTTTGTGTCTCAAAATGCAGTTTTAAAAAAAAAAAATCGAAAAAGAAATATTGCATTGTTTTTTAACCATTTATTAACAAAATTGTTTCAATTATACAGGGTGTTTAAGATCTGACGTGCAAGTGAGTGGGGTCAAGTCAGATCTATCTTATTTAGCCAAACAGAAATTGTACACCAGGAAAGGGGGGTTATATAAACCGTTTTAGAGTTACAGGGTGATTCATAAATTTCAGTTTTTCATGGTATGCACATTTATCTTTTATTTGTATCTTTTCATCTACCCAAGACAGCGACATCAAACAAACGCTGAAAGACTATTATCCCAATGGCCTTTCCAAAATTGTCAACAATGGTGATTTAACTCAACCTTTTTTTTATCATCTCAGTAAACGATTTGCCTTTGCTGGTTTCACAGTTTGTTTTCTCGGTTTGCATCTTTTTGCTGTTTGGTGTATGGATAATCTCTGCCGTAGTTCAGAAAAAAATTAGCTGTCTCAGCTAACATACCTCGACAATAGTAAAAACTAACTTTTTCAAGTAAGCGGAGTCAGGAACTTCCTGGACAGACAATTAGACTTAATCTTTTCTTCAGACCCAGTTAACTCATCTGTCGCAGAAAGCAACCATCTTCTCTCCTCCCTCGACCGTCACCATCCTCCTTTGTTCCTCGTTTTCTCCTACGAACACCCTCATGCCGAGTCTTCTTTATCCTTCAATTTTCGTAAGGGCGACTTTGACAAATTAAATCACTTGCCCCTCAACTCTAATATTGGTGATATCCCTCAACATCTCCCAATTGACGTTGCTTTAGATGCGTTCAATTGGGAAATACATGCTTGTCTTACACAATCTATCCCTCTTCTTTCTCGTAAAAACTATTCCTCAGCCCCCGTATGGTACGACAAAGAATTATGCTCTATTCGCAACATGAGAAATAAACGTTGGCAAACTTTTCTTCTAACCCAGACTGAGTCTGACTATTCTTCCTATCTATCTGCTTATACCTCTTTCTTTGAACGTTGTGATACCCTCTACCATGAGTACCTCCAACGGATGGAAACTAGCCTCATATCCGACCCCAAGTGTTTATATAGCTTTATTAATTCTAAGAAGAAATCCAATGATTACCCTTCCACCCTAAAACTCGAGAATACCTCTTCATCTGATCCTAAGGTTATCGCTAATCTCTTTGCACACTTCTTCAGTAAATCTTTCAGCGACAATTCTCCACAACCTGACCTGAACTATTTTTCATTCATGGACAAATGCACTGAAACGTCGTTTTCATCTTTTGACGCTGATCCTGAACTAATCGCCGCCAGTATTAATAGGCTTGAGGACGACTTTTACCCAGGTCCTGATGGCATTCCGGCCATCGACTGAAAAACTGTGCCATGCATCTAGTTCAACCCCTTACTTTGCTTAATGAAATAAGTGTTTTTGTGGCACAAGAGTGAACATATACAGGGTGAATCATTTTAATTCATCCAGTCAAATATCTCGAAAACTAAGCAAAATCAAGAAGAATTTAAAATTAAAATTTGATCGTCTCGGAGGGGGACATCAAACGATACCAAACTCTGCTCCCCACCCACTACCTCCTAGGGGGTGGGGGTAAAAAACTTAAATATGAAAGCATAATTTTTATTTCAAATTCCTTTTCTGTGCGTAAACGTAAAAAATTTTCTGGATTCCGCTTAGTTTTCAAGATATTTGACTAGATGAATTTAAAATGACTCACCCTGTATAAGTGAAAATATGTAAAGTGTGGGTCAGAGTTTTATATTGTTGGATCAAGTGAGTTTGAAAAAAATAGGAAAAGAAAGACGAAGGCACACATAGGATGAAAAGCCGCGGAAAGTTTGCAGTGGTAAAAGGAGAAAGGAAACATAGAAAGGGATACGTAAGTAGATCAATTTATAGTAATTTTCCTTAATTCCTTATTTTGGTTTTCTTTTGAACTAAAATTGAAAATTGCTAGTTATATTTTTGGTCTGAAATTGCAGTTTAAAAAAAAAATTTCAAAAAAGAAATAATGAATTGATTTTTAAACCATTTATTAACAAAATTGTTTCAATTATACAGGGTGTTTCAGATTTGACGTGCAAGTGAGTGGGGTCATAGATCTTACCTAGCCAAACAGAAAATTGTACACCAGGAAAGGGGGGGTTATATAAACCGTTTTAGAGTTACAGGGTGATTCATAAATTTCAGTTTTTCATGGTATGCACATTTCTTTTATATTTTTATCTTTGAATCTACCCAAGACAGCGACATCAAACAAACGCTGAAAAACTATTAACCCAATGGCCTTTCCAAAATTATCAACAATGTTGATTTAACTCAACCTTTTTTTTATCATCTCAGTAAACGATGTGCCTTTGCTGGTTTCACAGTTTGTTTTCTCGGTTTGCAACTTTTTGCTGTTTGGTGTATGGATAATCTCTGCCGTAGTTCAGAAAAAAATTAGTTGTCTCAGCTAACATACCTCGACAATAGTAAAAACTAACTCTTTCAAGTAAGCGGAGTCAGGAACTTCCTGGACAGACAATTAGACTTAATCTTTTCTTAAGACCCAGTTAACTCGGCTGTCGCAGAAAGCAACCATCTTCTCTCCTCCCTCGACCGTCAGCGTCCTCCTTTGTTCCTCGTTTTCTCCTACGAGCACCCTCATGCCGTTTCAAGCTCCGAGTCTTCTTTATCCTTCAATTTTCGTAAGGGCGACTTTGACTTTGATTAAATCACTTGCTCTTCAACTCTAATATTGGCGATATCCTTCAACATCTCCCAATTGACGTTGCTTTAGAGGCGTTCTATTCGGAAATAAACCCTTGTCTTACACAATCTATCCCTCTTCCTCGTAAAAACTACTCCTCAGCCCCCATATGGTACGACAAAGAATTATGCTCTCTTCGCAACAGGAGAAATAAACGTTGGCAAACTTTTCTTCTAACCCAGACTGAGTCTGACTATTCTTCCTATCTATCTGCTTATACCTCTTTCTCTGAACGTTGTGATACCCTCTACCATGAGTACCTCCAACGGATGGAAACTAGCCTCATATCCGACCCCAAGTGTCTTTATAGCTTTATTAATTCTAAGAAGAAATCCAATGATTACGCTTCCACCCTAAAGCTCGAGAATACCTCTTCATCTGATCCTAAGGTTATCGCTAATCTCTTTGCACACTTCTTCAGTAAATCTTTCAGCGACAATTCTCCACAACCTGACCTGAACTATTTTGCATTCATGGACAAATGCACTCAAATGTCGTTTTCATCTTTTGACCCTGATCCTGAACTAATCGCCGCCAGTATTAATAGGCTTGAGGACGACTTTTATCCAGGTCCTGATGGCATTCCGGCCATCGTTCTGAAAAAGTGTGCCATGCATCTAGTTCAACCCCTTACTTTGCTTTTTCGTCTCTCGGTCCCTCAATTATGGAAAAATTCGTATATTATTCCCATCTTCAAAAAAGGTTGCAAGAACGATGTGTCCAACTACAGACCCATTGCTAAATTATCATCCATACCTAAACTATTCGAAAAATTGGTCTATGATTCCATGTTCTTCCACTGTAAGTCTATCTTCTCACTCTCCCAGCATGGCGTCCTCAAAGGTAGATCTACAACCACCAACCTTACTGACTTCGTCTCTAAAACACTATGTGCCCTGAAAAACGGTAAAGATGTTGATGTTATCGCCACCGATTTTAGTAAAGCCTTCGACAAGATCTCCCATAACGTTATCTTGTTCAACCTTGATCGCCTAGGCTCCCCCCCCCCCCCAGATTCATCTCCTGGATTCGATCCTACCTCAACAACCGTCAGTACAATATTCTTTTCAGTTCATCCATTTCTAATCCTACTGTCGCTCGTTCCGGCGTCCCTCAGGGCAGCCACCTAGGTCCATTGATTTTTATCCTCACAATAAATGATGTTGAATGTGTCATCAAACACTCAGAGTTGTCCATTTATGCAGATGATATGAAAATAATCAAACATATCTCCTCCACTACCGACTCTCTTCTCCTGCAAGAAGACCTCGATTCATTCATCACATGGTACATGAAAAACTTTCTAGAGCTCAATATCTCCAAATGCCAGTCCATCTCTTATTCCCGCAAACGTCTTACCACCACCCCGAGAGTCTATATGTTAACCGACATACCAGTCCCTATCGTTACCTCTTTGTGTGACTTAGGAATAATTTGTGATAGTGAACTCAATTTCCGTTCCCACATTGACAGCATAATTAACAGAGCTAACTCCGCGCTAGGTTTTGTGAAGCGCTAGTCTAGAGAGTCCTCCAATCCTTATGTTTCCAAATCTCTCTACGTCTCCTTCGTTAGACCTCTCCTTGAATATGCCAGCCAGGTATGGTCCCCTACACAAACAACTCATATTAATAGGATTGAATCTGTCCAGCGTAGGTTCATTCGCTTCGCTCTACGTGATCTTCCGTGGGTAGACAGATTCAACCTTCCACCTCATGAAAACCGTCTGAAACTGATCGACTTACAACCTCTAAGCAAACGTCGTGATGTTTCCGACATTCTCTTCATTTATCAATTATTAACTGGTGCCATAGACTGCCCCTCAATCCTGCAATCTTTACCCATCTATACCAATCCCCGTAACCTTAGGTCCACTCCCCTTTTCCGACTCGACCGACGTCGCCTAAACTATGGTCAAAGCGAGCCAATTACCAGGGTGTTACGAAAAGTCAACGACCTTTCCTCTTTTGACTTCCATCTGAGTAAATCATCCCTCCACAAAGCCATATATCTTGACCCCGCCCATCTTGATCCTGATCGCTTACCTTAATTCTTCTTCCTTTCGCCTTCTGCCAGTAATCAATGTATATAGCTCATATTGTAGCTTATACTTTTTATTTATTTATTCTTAATTATCATTTATTATAATCTGTAGAATAAGTATTAAGTTATAGCTTGTATTTTGTATTTTTATTTTGTATTTTTTGTTGCAATAGCTTGAATTAAGCTTAAATAAATAAATAAATAATTTATAATGGTAATTTTAGTTACATGAGGTGTTTATTTTTAAAATGGCATAAGTCACTTTTTTTTTAAATCGAGATATTTAAGGGTCTGCGTTTTAACATGTTTAAAAATAATTGATGCCAACTTTCGAGAAGATTTACTTGTATTTGTTATCTCAGGATACTTATGTTTTTCTTAGTATAAATAATTTCGTATAGTCATTCAAAAATCACCATTTTTCATTACGCAAAGCGACTTATGCCACTTTCAAAATAAATAGTATAGAAATATTACTGATTATATTAATTTCTTTCCAATGTATTTTACTTAAGTGATGTTTTGAAAGGACAGTGATTTAAGAAAATTGATAAGTAAATAACATATATAATAATAACAATTTGTATCATGTATTTCATGTAAAGATTTATTCAAGAATTTTTTACTTTAATATTCATAAAATACAAAAAATAATTAGTACATTTGGAAACATAAGAATAAATAAATCATAATTATAACGTATTTCATATACGTATTTTGTTTCAAATTATTAAAATAACTGTGGTGTATTGGGAGTATATAATGAAGCAAGTCAACCATGACTTCATGTTTGCTGAAGTTGCAGGATGAGAACCACCGTATAACAGATCCATTTATATTTGTGAATAACGTCTAGGTCTGCCTCTCTTTGGTGGCAAATCCAAAATTATGTAGTTACCATACTAATGAAAGACATTAAGTTCCATTTGTCTAGCTTTTATACTTTAGATTTTATTAATACCTGAAATACGTCGAGTTCGATACTCATGATCATCAAAACATCCGTCATCAAAACCTCTAGGGTACTTACAAAAGTTCTAGAAAGCTGAAATCTGATATGCAGGCTAAGATTAGCACACAAACAACGAAAAATTAAGAAATCTGTAACTCTCGTTCTTCAACCCCTCAAAAATGGCGGTCTAGTTCTGTATTATATAACAATTCCTCATAAGATACTTTTCAAACTTCCAAAAGCCCTAGAAAGCTGAAATTTGGTATACATACTAGGATTTGCACACAAACAACGATAATATTAACAAATCTATAACTTTCACCCTCCAACACTCCATTAAGGGGCTGCTGGTCTGTATATAAAAATTTTTATTGGTAGGTACTTCCAAAAGTTCTAGAAAGCCAACATTTTATATCAAAGCTAGATGTTATTAGTACACAAACAATTAAAAAGTGAGTGTGTTAAGAAGAAAGGAATTGCTGGCGTGCAAGAAATACCTTCTTTAGAAGGAAGGCCCGCCGGGGAGTAATTTTACTTTGAACTCGTGCTAGTGCCTAATCTATTGCTTCTATGAAAAGATTGTTTTGTTCTCCTTGAAGTTAACAAAACAATCTTTCGAATGAAGTTAAAATGGTGATACCGTATTTAAGAAACTAACAAGCAGTTTTAAGCTTAAAAGCGCGGAATTGTACGGAAGGAGAAATTTAAAAAAAATACAAGCCTCAGAAAATGGTCGGACCATGATTTACTTCTTCCGTTTTGGATGAAACTTTTTTTCGAACAAAAATTCCAGGTTTGATCAGACATTTCTTGTTATTTCTGTTAATAAAGAATAGCTGACGCACAAGAAATACAGACCGAAAAATAAAAAGAACTAGAGCATCTTGCAAAAGGAAAAAAAAATTAAATCACACCAAAAACAATTCATGTAAAGATGGTTGGAAAGACTCACAAGCTCATACCGCTTTCACTGTTAAAATGTTATCATATTTATGTGGAGGCAAGACCCTAACTCTACAACCCCTAACTCTAGAAACCCTACATCTTGGTCAAAAAGTATGGCTTTCCGTTACATGGGTCTAATGCATGAATTTCTTCCCATAAGTCCATAGAAGTGACTGTGTGACGGCCGCGAAACTGAAAATTAAAAAGATGAGCTGCGGCCAAAAACTGCAATAACTTAAGCTTAAAGGGCCCTCTTCATTCGTTTTATAAAATATTTTCTATGTATAAGCGGAATAAACTGACAGACAATGGACCAAATCGAATAAAAGTATTTTAACATGATTTGTGCAATTTTCTATTATTCTAAAGAATTGCAAAGAGTACTCTGACATAACTAATGATTTTAACTTTATTATAGTTTCTTGATTCTACTTTTATTATAAAAATATATATTATAAGTGGGTCTGGTTCATGTGAACTAAAAATAAAATCTCTAATGACAAAATATCTAAAAAAAGAAAACCATAATGATAATATCTCTTAGAGTAAAAATTCATAATTAAAAAAATCCATAATCAAGAAATCCCTAACTGTGAATTTTATAAAAGAAACATTTTTAATTAAATCCGTGCGCGCAAAATCTTTCTTTTACAAAATTCATAAATTGTATAATGAGGGAACGATTGATTGATTGATTGATTAGATTTGGAGGTGTGAGGTTCTCAAGCGCCGCGGCCACTGGCGCCTATTGTGCTAACCCTCTCAACTCCTTATAGTAAGCCGGTCCCTCCGAAAAAGTTCAACAGCTCCCGCAGTTGGCAGCCATTCAGCCCGCTCGGTACCAGGGTTGGTTTCCCGCATAGGCTAAATCTGCTCCTGGCTACTGCAGGGCATTCACATAGCACAAGTAATGGGGTCTCATCCTCCTGCAGACAGAGTCTGCAGGTGGGGTCGATGGCTCTGCCTATTCTCACCAGGTGCTTCATTAGCTGACAGTGGCCGGTAAGTAGGCCTGCCAGAGTTCTAACAGCCGACCTGCTCAGCTTGAGGAGCTCCCTGGATCTACCTGGCGACGGTGAAGGCATAAGGCTTCTTGAGTGAGCGTGTCCCTCAATATTGTTCCAATACAGCCTATGCCCCTCATTTGCGTGGTTTTCTATTAGCCTTTTAGCCATGCAGAGAGGTATTCCACAGACCGGCTCCGGCCCTATAAAAGTGGTGTTAGACCCCTTCCTAGCAAGTTCGTCTGCTTTTTCATTTCCCGTGTAGCCCTGATGTCCCGGTATCCAGATCAAGCTTACTTGATTAGTTCTACACAGTGCGTCTAGGCTCCTTTGGTATTCCCACACCAGATTTGATCTGGTGATAGATGAAGCAATTGCTTTGATTGCAGCTTGACTATCCGAGAAGATTGAGATCCTTTTGTTTTTATAGGCTCTTCTTAGGTTCTCGTAGGCGCATGTCAGTATGGCGAAGATCTCAGCCTGGAATACCGTGGTATATATTCCCAGGGCCAGTGATAAACTGAATCGAGGAGAGTCGCTCCAGACCCCTGCCCCAACACCTGATTCAGTCTTGGATCCATCCGTATAACATACTAGCTCCCCTGGATGGACAGCTGGAAGCGTCCAGGTCTCACGCTTTTCCACCTGTAATAGGGGTGGTTGAAATGGTGAGAGTCTTGCCGGCATCTGATCAGTTAACATGGCCAACTCAGGTGTGGCCTCAAGAATCTCCCTTATTGTCATTTTTCTGACTCTATTTATTTTCTGCAAGTAATTGCTATCTAGGTAAGAGCAAATAAAAGTAAGAAATTAAAATTCGTCTTGAATATAAAAATAAAACTAGTGGGGTGGGTCCAGATTCTGGGTGTCGCATCATTGGTGCGAGCCTTTTCAATTGTTATTAACAATATTTTTTTTTTTATACGATGTGGCCAAATCCTAGGAGACAACCCTTTGATGCGTTTAGCATGGTTTTCGCCGGGAGGGAATTAGGGTAAGGGAAGTGAGGAAACTTGAGTCTTGCTTTTGCAGTGCTGCGAGCTAGAAAACAGCCCAGATACGGAGTGGATTATTTTAATTTTTTAATAAAAGCTCACGGGGTCATCTGGTCTTGAACCCGGGACCCACGGCATGTTGGTCTTGCCGCTCAACGTATTGATCCAACTCCGTCTCCAATTATTATTAACAATATTTAACTGTTAATGGTGATAAATTTCATGATCATAGTACAAACGAGTAAGTGAAAACTCGATAAAAGTCATACTATTCGATTTATCGTTTTATTTGTCATTAATATCAACTATTTATGTTTTTTTTACCATTTTTTTAATGTTACAAAAAATATCTGTTTGTTTTTTTTAAGTATCGAGTTGTATCAGAAGGAATTAGATCAGATGAATCCTGTTCAAAAAAAAACTTTCGCCCACTTTTATGTCATTTAAAAATACTTAAAAAATTGATATTTTAAATTTATAAATAAATAAATTAATGAATTTAATTTATCATGATAATTTCGTTGTAATAAGATGCAAAAAATTTTTTTAAAAAATTATTCCGTTATAGCACTACGTTTTCATGAAAACCAAATAAATGCACTCTGTTTTTAATTCATTTGTTATTAATAATTTTAAATGGTTATAAATTTATATGGTTATAAGTTATTGATATAAACAAAGTTTATTCATTGAAGAAATTTTTTGTGGTAAAAAAAGTTCCAATTGTTTATAAGAATTTTTCATTGTTTATAATAATTTTCAATTGTTATAAACAATCTTCAATTTTGTATACAATTTCCAATTTTCATAATCAATTTTCAACTAGGTTAAACCATTTTGTATGATAATAAATTTATTATTGTTATAAGCAATTATTTATTGTTATTAACAATTTTTCATCATTATAAACAATTTCTGTTCATAATAAATTGTTATAATCCGACTTTTTGATGTCCCGATCGTCATCAGAACAAATTATATCGAAGAAATCCTTTTCAACAAAGTCTGAAATCAACTTTTTTTTCAGTTTTTTTGTTTAAACAAAAAAACGGCTGAACCGAAATTGATTAAATTTCTTTCAGCTCTTATTGACAATAATACGCTTCCAATGGCACCATAGCGAAGTCGTTATAATTTTTTGTTCGCGAGATTTCGTTGTCGAAAAAAGTATGTCCGAACGCACACACGCACGCACGCACACACGCACGCACGCACACACATGTGTTCAAAAACATGCGTAAAACACTATGGTGACTTTGAAATGTAAAAAAATTTTAAAACTAAAAATTTTGAAAATCGGGCCCATTACAATAACTTCCCTATATGTGGGAAGTTAAAAAAGATATGCGATGATAGATATAAGAAATCAGATTTGACATTTTTAAAAGGAGTTAATTGCATTAAGTACGAATTAATTTTGAATTATTATTATTTCTTACGATCCCTTTTAATTTGTGGATTTTAGGAGTTTTTTAGGGATGTCTTCTTCTTTTTTTAGAGATTTCGTTATTAGGGCCTTTTTATTTTAGAGATTTTGACGTTATAGATTTTTATTTTTAGGGATTTGGTTTTCGTTGTTTTGGTTTAGGGATTATCTTTCGGGATGTTGTATTGATCCCATTCTAAGCTGATTTAATGTTAGTGTGTAACGATTAACATATTGATTATCAAATGAAAATCATCAACTGTGCAATTTATTCCAACATACAACGTGCGGATAAAGTAAAAATTTGAGTAAATTTCCACACACATTATTTTTTACGCCTTTAATATATTAAATTCAATCACAACATTATTAAAATAGAACGATTTTACACTCGAGATATAGGGATTTATACATTTTTGAATTGGTGTTGTCGTGTTTATCAAGCATACTATATTTCTCACGTTGATACTATAATTTCACCACCACGATACTATCTCACACTCTAGCCGACCTGAGAATCCTGGTTTGCAGAAAATTTTCCTCTCTGCGACTAGGCACTTTTTGGGAGATTTTTCAATTCTTGCTGGGCACTTTTGGGCTATAGGCTGAATCAGAATGCACGGCAGCTTACACCAACAGTTCATATTGTCGAATCGAAATCACATAACCCGACGTAACAGTAGAAAAAATGTTGCTGTCGAGTCATCTCAAATTCTAATTTTGCGCGAATAACTTTTTACTGAACTCCGCACGAGTCCAAACTGACGTTTATCGCAATGGAACTTTTTCGCTCAAACATAAAAAGTATGCTCAATGCCGTCGTCACGTCGTCGTGGATATCTGATTCTGATACAGCCGACATTAAAATTGTTTTTCTGTCGTCCCTACCGTTGCTTTTTTTAACCATTGTACATATATTGATTCTAAAAGATTAAAATGTGCGTAATGAATAGTTGGAAGCGACTGGGTGAATTATTAAAGATTTTGACTATTTGCACTTACGTGTATTTACGTGTACTTACGTGTAAAAGCGGAACTTTCCCGAATTCAAAAGTACACGTAAATACACGTAAGTGCAAATAGTCACTAGCAGTATTAAATACCTACTTAATTAAGGGTATTTTTTGTTTTTCATGACGCCTCTACCACAATTTTAAATTTGTGTTACTTGTATCTGTTGCTGTGATTACTGTTATAAATATTACATTAAACTTGTACAAACAACAATTTGAAAGACTTGATTGATTATAAAATCAGAAGGCGATTTTTGGGCGATTTCAAATAATGGCGCGGCGACTTTGGGCGACTTCAGCGCCACGGCTTGGCGACTTTTGCTCCATACCGTCTGGCATCTCTGGTCTATTGTCAGCAGTAAACAGCCATGGGCCGCCGACGGTGGGGCTCGAATCTGGCATCTCCTGAATGGAAGGTCAAGACGGTATAATTTACTCCACCGACGACCATCGAGCGTGATTCTCTTCACTGGAGTACTTAAAATGAATGATTCTGATGATGGCTGAGATTTTTTTTATTCGCTAGAATTAGAATACGTGTCTGGGATCTTCATGATGAAAGGCCAACACGGGACTCCACCGACACGACGGTTAAATATTTTACTATTAAGTTTAAGGATTTAGAGTGAAAAATGCTTCCTTTATACTTAGTAGACAGGTTTTTGTAAATTATTATGACGTGACATTCTAAAACTCTATTTCACATTTAATGATTGCATCCTTTACCAACTCAACTGTTCAGTTTTATTATTGCCTCAATGTTCTGGACACTTGCCGCTACTCGCAAAGATTGAGCACTTCATTAAGTTAAATTAGTTCTTTTTATTATCTATTGAATATAGCTTTAAAGATTTGAACTCAAAAACGAAAGTTATTGCGGGAAAGGCTATAGAAACTTTAGTTTTGTGTGTATGGAAAAAAACAACAATTGCTATTTCCCATAAAAGTATTGCTCTATTCAGCCAGAAATAAGTTCAGTTTTTGCCTTGCTGGGTTTTATTTTAATACCTTTGTTAATCGTTAGCTTCAGAATATTTCTATTATTTTTTTTAAATCAACGGTTGAACGGGTCCGATGACCATGCAATAGCCACCGGTGATGATGAGCAGAGCGCGGTAGTGCTGAAGTTATGAATGCTATTTTGGGTTGACTTGCTCATGCGGATGAGTTTAATCTGATGTTGCATTTCAATTCATTCAACTCCTAACATGAAATTTTACTCAATTTATTAAGCGAATTTTTTGCTGCCGTGCGCTTTGTTCAGACTGGTATACCTTGAAATCCTGCCTATAACCTCACTTCATCAGAATCGCGGATTCACCTCACCTGCCTGCCTCGAATTTCAACAATATTTTTTCGCTATTTCAGTTTCAATCCTTTTTCAGCCAGCATTCATGTCCCAGAACAAAGGGAGGAAGTGTCTTTCAATTCGCATTCATCTGCTTAAAAATCAATTGAGGTAATCCTTCAGGAAAGGTAAAATCCTGCAACTAGGGCCCCGTCGTCGGATTTCCGCGTTCATTAGAAAGAGCCGGTCGAGCGCAATATTGCACTCAATTGCAGTTGTTTTACCTACTCCACTGCCATTCAAATTTCCAGATGCACTTTTTGCCACCACGATTATTTCGTACAGTTTTTTGGGAAGAATCACTTTTTCAACTATTTTTATTGCCGTTGTTGGAAAAACTGACCGATGATGAGGTGCTGTGCTGCACAGGGTGTTGGGGACGTAAGGCAGAAGTGCTTGTGGTCTGCTCGGCGTGCAGTGTTTGCAGTTAGCCCGGACAAACGATACCGGAGTTGATTGTGGACTTAGGGCTGCAAAGAGTGTTTTTCTGTCAGAATACCTCGGTCATCATGTGCTTGCTATCGGAATAATCCCCGTGTATACGGTTTAATTGTACTTGAAACGTGTTTGAGGCTATTTTCGGCTTTTCTCGTTTTGGCTCCGCTAGCCTCTCTATCTCCCATTCTTCCATGGAAACTGGGCACAGTGGCACACGTCGTAAATGCCAAGTACGAGTACTTTGGCTTTGTTAGCTGCAGCATTTTAGGTGGAACCGTAGAACTGACTGCTTGCTTTGCTTTTATTTTGGTTTTTGACTGCTTTAGTTGTTGCTAGCCTTTGGATTTTTTATTTTTACAGTTGAAATGGTGGCCTTTCATGTTTTGGAGGGTACCCGTTTTTAGCTCAGCCAAACGTAACACTCCAGGAACATGCACAATTTTCCGGTCTTTATAATATTTTTCCGCTACTGTGGCTAAAATTTGATTTTTGTAAAAAAAAAACAATTTTAATGAATTCTTTACAAGGAGAGCTTACATGGTTTTGAGATTTAATTTGAATGGTAGAATTAATTTTCAATTTAATACATACTTAAAGGGAAATCAAAGAAACGTTTTTGACTAAACCTTTCTAGAGAGGTCCTCTATCAAAATTGCATCCTCTATCAAAATTGCATTACATAGGTACAATATAGCAAAAACAACTAGAGTTACCATTAAGCATTGCTTAATTTCTATGACTGCTTAAACTTCTATAACAGGAAAGTAATGGAATATTGCCCACTTCAAAACGCAAAAAGGTTCGTCTATCCAAGATTTCAGTTCGAAAATAAAAATGAATTCTTAATAATACAGTATTCTGGCAAAGTAATATAGAAGTACTTGTGGCAAATATATTTCAGGATATGAGAAATTCTAATAGAACTTCCACAATCAAAATAGGACTACAGGTTCTTTCAATAATGCGACTTTTTTTATGGCATCAACCTGCAAAAATCTTCGTCTATCATAAAACTTGCGGCAAAAAGGTTCGTCTATCTTGTACAAATTATAATTTTGGAGCAGCATTCTTTTGTAAAGAAATTACGAACGATCGAGTAACAATTTGAATGTTTTGAAATCGTATTATGAGTATATTTTGCTTACCATAGTGCATTTTGCTGTGCGTTATTTAAAGGCAGATGAGCACCGAAGAGGGACGTTCAAATTTTTAAAAATAAAATATTGCAAAATGTAATAAAATAAATTTGCAAATAAGTTGAAGGTGAAAAATATGAAAAACAACAATTAAATAGCATGTTTATTAATTAATTATTATTTATATAAAAATCCATCAAATGTTTTAACATAATTCACTTAAAAAGAAAAAAAATCCCAATTCTATTCATAGAGAATTACTATTCTCTGCCATTTAGTAGCGTTACCATTTCGTCGGATAACATCCTTCATACGTTTAGGCATAGTGATTACTAATTCTTCACACTCAGCTGGTGTTATTGAGTCCCAGATGCTTTGTTTTTCCCTATGAAGAACATCCATTAGGGCATCGGGAGAATACCTCAATGTCTTTTTCATTTTTCCTCATATATTCTCAATGGGAGAAAGGTCCGGGCTTTGGTTTCAAGAACATGAAGTTTCACTAATGCAATGGCCTTCAAACCATTGCATTAGTGGAACTTCATATTCTTGAAACCATTGCTTTGTTAATTTGGCCGTATGACAACTGGCCCCGTCCTGCTGGAAAATATATTCACCTCCTGGTCTTTCCAAAGCAGGTATTGATGGAAGAAGATAATTTTGCAGAATAGTGTAGTATTATTCACCTCCTGGTCTTTCCAAAGCAGGTATTGATGGAAGAAGATAATTTTGCAGAATATTGTAGTATTAGTGAAGCACAGACGACCAAGTTCCCAAATCATTTCAGAACTTGGGAATTTTACTTAGGCAGTTATTTTGGAATGCTTCAGTTTTTTTCGAATGACGCGTTTTTTATGGGATTGCATGTCCAACTCAAAGCGTGCCTCATCACTCTGATTAAGATTAATTTTCGTGGGCTTTAGCAAAAGCGAAGCGTTTTTTTTTTGGATACTGGTCAAAAATGGTTTCTCCTTAGCCTTAAAACTTAGAGATCATTGCGGGATTCCATAACAGAATATCAGAAAATTTACCTTCTAAGATTTATAACCCATTTCTCTCATCCTTCTCCAACAGGTATCCACAGAAACACTTTTTCCTATGCTCTCTGTACAAATTCCAGACTCTCTTGCAGCACGATTTTGTTTAATTGTTTTCCTTTAAATTTGACTGTCACTTGAAGTAGTCAGTCTTGGTCGTTCTGGTATCAGTTTTTTTTTCATACGTCCAGTTGTCTCGAATAAAATAAATATACCCTGAACTGTAGATCTTGAAAGTTTTAATGTTTTTTGCAATTTGATAAGAAGATTTCTTATTTTTTTAATCTTCAGTTACTAACTTTCTCAGATGAGATGGTATCGCTTTTCCGCGTGTCGTTTTAACTCAAGAAGTTACAGCAAAAAAAAAGCTCACTACTACAATTTCAGATTATTTGAATACAATTATTTACAGTTACTCGATTGTTTGTAGTTTTTTAAAAACAATTTTCTTCGAAATTATAATTTGTTCAGGGTGTTTTGCGGTAAGTTTTATGATAGACGAAGATTTTTGCAGGTTGATACACATAAAACAAGTTGCATTTTTGAAAAGACCTTTAGTCGCATTTTGATTGTGTAAGTTGTATTAGAATTACTTACACTATGAAATGTATTTGCCACAAATATTTCATTACAACTTTGCCAATATATTGAATTATTAAAAAAATTACTTTTATTTTCGAAATAAAATCTTGGTTAGACGAACCTTTTTGCGTTTGGGTAGTAGATGCAGGCCTGGAAGCCAACAGCAAGTAACCTAGATATTACTTAAGTGTTAACGTGATATTTCTTAGAGGTGTAAACATCGGCGGATTATGGTAGGGGCTTACCGGGGCTGAAGCGCTGGGCCTTACACAGCTGGGGGGGGGGGGGGGGGGGCGTGCTCCGCGAAAAATTGAATCCTGATAAGGCAGCTTTTATATCTTCCAAATAACTAGTTAGTTTTTAAAAAAAAATTTCAATAGTATATTATTTTGTGTTTTGCCTAAAAATACGTACACTTACATCTTACATGTGATTCCTGCAATATTGAAGCAAAATTGCACCCCCATCAATTCATATATCATACATATCAAATTTGTTTGTGATAAAAAATGCATTCTGAAAAAATAAAACCCTTGCAGAATATACAAGTTGATAAAATAAGTAAGTTATCTACTTACGCGCGCAGCATTGATCGTACCAGCGTATTGGCCTTTGAGAGTGTCGGAACGTAAGGACCGCGAAAAATATTTGGCAAAAAATTGTTGTTTCAGTCAAAATAAATTTTCCACGTTCAAAACACCTAAACAAAAATAAAGATATTTTCGGAGAATTATTTTTATAGAAATGGCTAATGTTTTCTGAATCCAAAGTGTCAATGTTTTGCTACGTTTGTAAAATATTTTCATCAGAACATCCATTTCTAGAAAATATATTTTCGAACTAGAAAAAAATAGATAAAACTTAATGCTCTCACGAAAATAATAAAGAGCATAACAGATGCATTTTCGAGTGGATTAACTATTCAACAATATATACTATCGAAAAAGGGATGAATAAACAAATTGAAAATGAAGTTCAATATTGGACTAAAGTTTAACAAAGAGTAATTGCAGTGGTTCAGTTTTTAGCTCGCATTTCGAGGAAAATACGAAATCATATATAGAATTAACCCTTCTAACTCAGAAGGCGCACTTCACAAGCAAAAGCCTGGAATCAATTGACCTATTCACCAGAATATAACATATATTGAGGCGAATGAGGCTCCCATAACCCATGCAATAAAATATTAGTAAAAATCCAAAACACTCCCAAACACTACAATCAGGGGTGCAGAGATAACAGAGAAAGTTTAAGCACATCCTTAGTAAGAGCCAGGTCAAAAATAGGACACATATTCACGGCCCTACATATGCGGTTAATAATAATAAGTTATCCGCAGTTATTGATCGATCATTAGTAAACAAAGATAAGATCATTAGTAAACTAGTGGGGTGGGTCCAGATTCTGGGTGTCGCATCATTGGTGCGACCCTTGAGGTCCACACGAACAACTTCCCAGTTAATAACAATTTTCAATTATTATTAACAATATTCAATTATTATTAACAATATTTAATTGTTAATAGCGATAAATTTCATGATCATAGTACAAAGGAGTAAGTGAAAACTCAATAAAATTCATACTTTTCGATTTATCGTTTTATTTATCATTAATATCAACTACTTATGGTTTTTTTTACCATTTTTTTAATGTTACAAAAAACTATAAAAGTTCTGGATAAAAAGTTGTATCAGAACCAATTACATCAGATGAATCTTTTTCAAAAAAAACTTTCGCCCACTTTTATCCCATTTAAAAATACTTAAAAAATGTATATTTTAAATTTATAAATAAATAAATTAATGAATTTAATTTATCATGATAATTTCGTTGTAATTAGATGCAAAAAACTTTTTAAAAAATTATATGTTATAGCACTATTTTTTAATGAAAACCAAATAAATGCACTCTATTTGTTATTAATAATTTTGAATGGTTATAAACAATTTATAATTGATATTGTTATAGACCATTTTTAATTGATATAAACAAAGTTTATTCATAAAAGAGAGTTTTTGAGGTAACAAAAATTTCAATTGTTTATAAGAATTTTCAATTGCTATGAACAATCTGTAATTTTGTATTCAATTTCCAATTTTCATAATCAATTTTCAACCAGGTAAAACCATTTTTTAAAATTATAAATTTATTATTGTTATAAACAATCATTTATTGTTATAAACAATTTTTCATCATTATAAACAATTTCTGTTCATAATAAATTGTTATTATCGGATTTTTTGATGTCCCGATCTTCATCAGAACAAATTATATCGAAGAAATCCTTTTCAAGAAAGTCTTAAAGCAACTTTTTTTTCAGTTTTTTTGCTTAAACAAAAAAACGGCTGAACTGAAATTGATCAAATTTCTTTCAGCTCTTATTGACAATAATACGCTTCGAATAACACCATAGCGAAGTCGTTATAATTTTTTGTTCGCGAGATTTCGCTGTCGAAAAAAGTGGGTCCGAACGTACGTACGTACGTACACACACACGCACACACACACACACACACATACATGTGTTCAAAAACATGCGTAAAACACTATGGTGACTTTGAAATGTAAAAAAATGTTAAAACTAAAAATTTTGAAAATCGGGCCAATTACAATAACTTCCTATATGTGGGAAGTTAACAAGCCAAATACACCCAAACACAACAATCAGGGATGCACAGGCAGCTTAAGCCAAGTCAATACAAAACATACAAGGAAGGAAACTTTACGCCATACAAAAAAACAAAATCAAAAAGAACAAAGACAAGTGAGTACAACAGGATGGTTACAAGTTTCCTCTTTAATGTTAACTTGTCTACGTTAGTGCTGAAAACATCACCAACACCATTAGCAAACCTACACATGCGATTAACAGGCTCGAACATACCGTAACTAGTGCGCGAGAAAGCTATCTGAAAGCTCGAACGGTTTCGAAGGGAATAGGACAGTTCTATAGGTGATATTTTGGAAGAAACTTCCGCACTGTCAATCTTTTCCTGTAGAAGCTGGTGTAGAAAAATTATATAGGCAACCCAGCGACGCTTCTCGAGAGTAGCAAGTTGTAGCAGTCCCAACCGATCACCATATGGAGGTAGAATAAAAGGGTCACTCCACGGCAAAGCACGAAGGGCCGATCTCACAAATCTACGCTGTACAGATTCAATACGTTTAGTGTGAGATCCATAAAACGGAGACCAAACCGGACTAGCATACTCCAGCAGTGGTCTAACAAGGGATATATAAAGATGGAGTCTTATGTGAGGGCTAGGAAATTCCCTGGACCAACGAAGGATAAAACCCAGCATAGAGCTGGCCCTGGCAACGATATTATTAATGTGGGGGATGAAGTTAAGTTGCCTATCAAGATACACACCCAAATCCTTCACTCCTTCCACCCGTTGAATACAAGTATCTTCAAACTTGTACTGAAAAGTACAGCAGTTGATGGACCTCGAGAAGGTCATAACCTGACATTTACCGATGTTTAATTTAAGATTATTATTGACACACCAGCTATAAAATATTTGCAGGTCTGACTGCAATATCTCGCAATCCGCAAAAGATTTGATTGGGAGAAAAATCTTGATATCGTCCGCATTAATAAGAATTTTACTTCTTTGAAGCAAATAAGTAATGTCATCAATAGATAAGATGAACAACAGAGGCCCAAGATGACTACCCTGAGGAACGCCGGAAGGAGCCACAAAAGCATCAGAGAGCACGCCACGAAAACGCACTCTATAAGCCCTATTGTATAAATACGACTTAATCCATACAATGAGTTGGGCCGGGAAACCCAACCTGGCCAATTTGAAAACGATAATAGAGTGAGACAGTTTATCAAAGTCCTTACTAAAGTCGGTATAAATGCAGTCAGTCTGGCAACCTTCCAGAAATTCACCCACACTGCCAGACACAAACTCTAATAAGTTGGAAACCGTTGACCTACCCTGAATGAATCCATGCTGCCTGCTAGAGATTAATCTCCTACACTCAATAGACAATTGGGACTGGATCATCAGTTCGAAGAGTTTTGGAATGCAAGATAGTTTAGCAATAGGTCTATAGTTAACAATCTCTCTCCTATTCCCACTCTTAAATATGGGGATTAAAAATGAAGCCTTCCAGAATGTAGGGAAGCGACCAACCAAGATAGATCGCCGGAAGAGCAAAAGTAAAGGACATAATAACACCGAAGAACACTTCTTTAAGACAACAGCAGGAACCCCGTCCGGGCCATAAGAAAAGTCTTCCGGAAGATCCAAAATATGCTTGTATAAGCTCTCCTCCGTGATAGATAGAATAGGTACGGGGGATATATTACTATTATTAATGTGCGAAAAGTTGTTACTTTCTGGATAAAAATCGGATGATTCAAATGCGCCCCTGAAGTATTCAGCAAATAAATTACAAATAACCTTAGAATCGTTACTGGAACTTAACCCGAATTCCATAGTCGATGAATAGTTACAACCCTTCTCTTCATATTGACGTAATCAAAAAATGCACGGGGGTCAGAGAATAAGTTGCCTCTAAGGTTCAGTAGGTATTCGTCATATAGAGAACGAGAAAGACATATGAAATGTTCGTGACAAAGAATAAATTCACGCTTAGAGTCTACACTTCCCACTCGCAGGTACTTTTTCCAGAGTCTATTTTTCCTATTTCTGAGAGTTTTTAATTCTCTGTTAAACCAGGGGGGATCCGTAAATAATGGAAATTTAATAGGCCTCATAGAATTGTTATCTAAATCTGATCCGATTTTTGGAGCAACATATTAAATTATATGTTAACAAGGGTCGTGGTAATGTATCATACCTTTCGAAAACTATGTACGAGTCAATGGCTCAAAATGTAATGGAGCACATACTAGCTGAAATATATGAATCTAAATATTGGGGACTTATTATTGAATCGACTCCAGATAATTCTCATGTTGACCAGTTATCTGTAGTGTTTCGGTACTATTAAAACAATCATGTTCATGGACGTTTTTTCTGCTTTTTTTAAATAAAGAGTCACAAGGGTGAATCGCTTAGTAAAGATGTAATAGAATTATTGGAGGAACATGCTATTGAAATTCAAAATTGCCGAGCACAGACTTATGACATAGCCAAAAATATTTTTGGTAAATATGAGGGAGTGAAAGCTTGTATAAAAAACAAAAATAACTTATCGTTTTACATACATTGCGCTGGCCATTCATTGAATTTGGTTGGAGAGTGCAGCGTGGAAGAATGTATTGTCGCGATAAAATTTTTTGGAATTTTACAAGAATTATATGTATTTTTTACTGTTTCAACCCATCGTTGGAGCGTTTTAATGGAGCAAAATCCTAGCTCTAAAACGAAAAGCTTAAGTAAAACGAGATGGTCATGTCGAAAATATGCCACAAAAGTTTTGAATAAAACCCTTAACATAATGCAGCACTTGATGCCAGCACCAGAATTAAATTGAAATGCTTGTCAATTTAAAATATATGAAACAATATGGCGCATCGCAGAATGGCAATCCTGATGCCATGCCAGCACTAGGATTGATCCTTTCGTCGAAATCAAAAATAGTTTGAATTTGATGCTTGGTGCTGTCAGTTGTCAAATCAAAGTAAGCCGGATTTTTAAAAAATAAAATGAATTTGGAGGAAAAACTTGTAGAATTAATCAAAGATTACCCGTGCTTATATAAAAACGCCAATAACAATTATAAAAACATTTTTATAAAAGAACTTCTTATAAACGACACATCAATGCATTCTGTTATGGCTGGCACCAAATGCGAGTTTTTTTGACATTTTCCGCCATTGCTGCATTGTGTTAAGGCCTTAATAATTTCGACAGTATTTATAAAGCCTTAGAAGTTCTAGCAAAAACTGAAAGTACGACAAGAAGCTTCTAAATAAGAAAAGGCTTTCATGGCGGTTTTATGGAATGTCATTTTGAACAGATTTGATGCTACCAGTCAATATTTACAAAGGGGATGTTGATTTGGTAAAATGCTACTTTCATTAGTGGGTTTTGTTGAAGGCTTGCAGGATAAATCTACTTTTTATGAAGAAAAAGGTAAAGGTCTCAGTATCTTTATAACTCAAGAATATTCTGATGAAAGAAAACGAAAAGTAACAGAAAGATTTGCACATTTGTACATGGTACTTCTATCTCTGGGCCTGATAGCTTCCGGATCAACACATTCTATGTAATAATATAGATAAACTAGTAGCTGAGCTAGGATATCGAAGTGAAAAGTAGAAAAAAAAGTGAAAAATAGATGGACTTGTTTATTCAGATGACTTAGAGGATACCTTCTTTGTGGAATTGAAACAATTAATACAACTCATAAAAATGAAGCCTAAAGGATTTTTCTCCAATCGTTTGGATGAAGCAGATAGGAGAAATGATCAAGCGCAAGTTTTAAATTGGATCGTAGATCAAGACATGATTCATATATTCCCTAATGCTTACATTGCCTACAGAATGCTTGTTACAATACCTATAGCTATCAGAAAGGTCATTCATTAGATCAACTATGTTAGATGAGAGATTATATTCGTTAACAGTATTGAGTATAGAAGCAGAATTAGTGCGATCCCTGGATTTCGATGATTTGATATCAGACTTTGTTGAAACCGAATCAAGGAAAAAATATATTTAATTACCTTTTGTTAGTTATTAAAGTATATTTTGCGTTGTTAATAAAATTCATGAACCTAAATTTGTAAGATGGAAAAACCTGTCAACAGCACCGGAGGAGATAACGGTTTTTACGCATCCCCAGATCATCTCCGACGCTGCCCTCATGAAATTAGGTAATTACCTAACATCGCGTAACATTAACAGGCCAAATTTCCCCGAAACAACGGGGGAAATCCAAAATCGAATTCGCCGCCATAGCCCCCCTCCCGGCACTATATAAGCAGTGCTGGCACCACAGAGCAGTCAATCTTCGACCAGCAGTCCAGTTGTCATCCGTTGGTCACCCCGACCACAGCCGAAAAATTTTGACCGAGGCCAGGCCCACAGCAATCAGCCGTCATCCGGTGGTCAACCCGACCACAACCGACCCATCTAGGCCGACAGCAAGCAGTCGTCATCCGGTGGTCAACCCGACCACAACCGACTGATCTAGGCGGACTGCCAGCAGTCGTCATCCGGTGGTCAGCCCGACCTATCTAGGCCGACAGCAAGCAGCCGCCACTCGGTGGTCAACCCGACTGCAACCGACCGATCTAGGCCGACAGCAGCAGCCATCATCCGGTGGTCAACCCGACCACAACCGACCCATCTAGGACCGAAGGCGATAGAACTAGTCGTAACGATCTGCCGCCACGGGCTATAGAAGCAAGCCCAACTTCCTACTGGAGTCAGTTCTGAACCAGCCGTCAACTAGTCCACAGTGGCCAGCGCGGGAGCTCTTCAAACCGGGACATTAGTAAGCATACGTCATTCCTGGTTACCTAGCTTACTCTAGTATTGGCGTGATTCCCGGTACGAGACACTCCGACAACTGGCGAGATTCCTAATTAACCTACTCTTACACTGGTTACCCAGCTCACTCTTGTATTGGCGTGATTCCTAGTACAAGACACTCCGACAAATAGCGAGATTCCTAGTTAACTTGCTCTTACACTAGCGTGATTTCCTAGTGTAAGCTTACTCTCGTATTGGCGTGATTCCTAGTACGAGACACTCCGACAACTAGCGAGATTCCTAGTTCACTTATTGGCGTGATTCCCAGTACGGGGACACTCCGACAATCAGCGTGACTCCTGGTTTTATAATCTACTCGTGTACTGTCGTGATTCCTAGTCGTATTATTCACTCGTGCGCTTCCGCACGTCATAGTTATAATTTCTCTGTCAGTGGTTGTCCAGAATCTACCCCTTCAAAGTTATCTGTCTCCGTCCTTTCCCCGCAGGAACCTACCCATTCTAGTCACAGAGGATTCCACGAGGAAACCAGGCAATCAGCGTTCCGTCGACGGGAGTCAGTCGAACCACACCACGAGCCACCGCCTCAAAATAAGACATGACACTAGAATTTACATCGCGACCGGCACAGGAAAGAGCGACAACGTCCATTTAACACTGATGTCACGGATGTAAAACTAACAGGCAGTGAATTCGGAATTAACTTTAAGAATCCAGGACTTTAGAATAAAAGTAAATTGTAGTAAGTAAGGAATCGGAGCGTTTTCTTCAGAAGCCTTGACCCTGGAGCTGGCGAGCTCAATCCCTTGGAGAAAACCAGAAACCCACCTGACTACAAAGAAAAACACGTTACCAATCAGTGTCCTAACAGCGACACGAAGATAACGCGTTACACCTGTTTTCGGCCTTCGTGTAATGCTGTTTTCAGCGAAATATTTTTTATATATTGAAACTAATATCGCTTTCCTTTTCTTACTTTTATTATACAATCGGACTGATCTTCTTGTTTTGAATTTATTTTTATATTATTTTTAAATTTATTATGTTTATATATATTTTAAAATGGACAACGAATTTTAATGTTGGTCTTGTCATTTACTTATCTGGCACTCCTTCTTCGTGTAAAACTTATTAAAGACTTAATAGACTGACGTTAGTCTAGACGTCTGTTTAAACGTGCATCTGTGACCACCCTTACTGGTCGGTTCGACCGATTGGGCTGATGAACACACAAACTTTATAGAGTTAGAGAATTTGGTAAAAACTAGGTACTTCTTATTGTTTCACAAACATTTTTGATTAGATACGAACGCGTTGTCGGTAGCTAAGTCACCATCATCAGGTATACAATATCTCTTTAACAAAGTTTGTTAAAGAGATATTGTATACCTGATGATGGTGGCATAGCTAACGAAAACGCGTTCGTATCCAATAAAATAATTTTGTGAAACAACAAGAAGTTGTTTGCACTAAATTCTCCAAGTTTATCAAATTCGTTTCACCTCGAAAATAAATCGTTTAACACACACTTAAAGTATGAATAGAAATACTTGTTGTGTTAAAATCGTACAACTGGGAATGAGAATTAAGTAAGTAGTATGATGTCTCTACTTTCAAAATTTTTCAAATTTTTTTTATATTTAAATTTGTTAAGAGATTTGTAGTCGTTTTCAGATGGGTAATCTTTAAACACGAAAGACGTTATTATAAGGGTCGAAAATTTCGGTGGAGCCACCCCAGCTTTTCAATAAGCAGCTTTGAACTTGAATTCCTGATTAAACTTGCGTTTTGGTAGATTAGGAATTTCAATTGAGTTAATGGCGTGCATGAAGATTTATTTGGGCAGCATTATTCTATTAAAATAAATTCTGCAGATTTTGTCTTATTCCAAACGTAGTTATAACTGCAAATCTAATCGAAAAGGTCTGGACTTATTCAAATTTAGTAAGTTTTCCTAATATGACTCGACTCGTGCTTCTAATATATAGGGCAGAACGCGCTTTTTGTGGATACTGTTCTGACATCGCATTGAGACAAGTACTCGGTTTCGGTAATTCCTCCCTTGGCCTATTCTGACCACTGCCTTATATCCGCCATATTTATCAACACCTCTCTGATAACCGATAATCTAAATTCCACCAACAGATTAGTGTGGAATTATACAAATGCTGATTGGGCCGGAATTAACAAATATCTCAGGGAGCTGGACTGCTCTGATTGCTTCTTTATGAGAGACGTTAACGAAAGCACCGAGTATATTTTGAACAACCTATGGTTTGGCCCGCATCGCTTTATTCCTCATAGTTTTTAAAACATCAAATCAACTAACAACAATTGATTCAATAATAAATATTACAAACCCATTAAAAACATGGAAGTAGCCTTCTAAGCATATGAATTATGCCCTTCAGAGGAATTGAGAAGTATCTGTAGAGCGCGGAATATTTGGAAAACAGTGATTAGTCGGGCAAAGTTCAACTTCGACCAGAGCATAAGACCGAAGGTACTTTCTACTCAAAATAGTAGTAGAGGCTCTCGTCTCTAGTTAAACCCGTAAAGAACAATTTCACCAGTTTGCTCACACAAGCACTCATTTATAATGGAAATGTTTTTACTGGCTCATTGGACAAAGTCAACCTGTTTGTTGCTAATTTTGCTGCTAATTTTTATTTGCCACCTTCATCGCAACCACTTCAATCTCCATCGCAGTGCCCTAGTAGCAAAAGCCGCTACACTTTTGCAATTTTTAAGGTGCTTTCAAAACTCTATGTGTCTAAAGCTGCTGGAACTGATGGCTTCTTGCCCCTAGTTTTAAAATGCTGCGTCTCTGTCATATTCAACAGGAGTGTTTTCACATGCATGGAAACTTGCTCATGTTCAGTCGATACCTTAAACAGGAAAGGCATGCGACCCCTCTAACTATAAATCATTTGCGCTTACTTCGGTTTTATCTAAAGTTTTTGAATCCATCATCAACTCTTAGTTGATAAAATATTTAGAAACTAATCATCTTACCGGTATAATAATCAGATTACCAGTATTGTTTCCGCGCTGGCCGCTCAACCCGAGACTTACTAATGGCCCTGCCGAAGCGTTAGAATCATTGTCTCCATAATTTTGGAGGGTCGGAAAACGTAGCTCTTGATATTTTAAAGCAGTGATGCCCAAACTAACACTACCTAATGTGAGGAATGCTTAAAAGCTTTAGAAGCATTTTATACTGTTTGTTCAATTAACAACCTTAAAATGTTTGTAAAAGGTTGTATAATTTAAGATATTGCATAATTGCTTACAAAGCTACTTAAATATGATGATTTTTTTTAACTTTTGTATGCTTTAACGTTTAAAAACCGCAAAAGCAGGAAACGGAATACAGCAAAACAAGTGCATATACGAATTTAAAAGCTCAAAAGCTCACTTGCCCGCGGGCATAGGTTTGGACATCACTGTTTTAAAAGCTTTCATAGAGTCTGGAATGCTTTTGTCAGGCCGTTAAATCCATGTAATAATAAAAAATAATAGGAAATCTCTACAAAATAAATGCGGGTGTATCTGAGGGTTCAGTTCTTTCACCAATCTTATTTCATCTTTTATTAATGTATTGTTTTACTCAGAATCCTATTTATTATTATTGTTAATGGCCTTTAACCTCTAACAGACAAACCTATTCTTAATTTTACCAACAGCAGTACCCTTGATTTCGCGTACTCTTTTGATTTTGCCATGAATTCTTATATTAACACTACATAAGCCAACCGAAAACGCATGGTTAGATCACAAAACAACGCCATCGCAACTTGGGACGTCACAAATCGTGTGATGTTTAGTAAATCTAAAACTCATTGCTGTTTAATGTCCCTTAAGAAGCACTTAGTCTATTCAGTCGGCGGCCTGAATATACCCAATTCGCCCTCTCTAAACATTTGGGGTATTGAGATATCCATTAATCTTAGCTGGACTGAACATATATTTGCAAGCGCTAAAATTGCGACGAAAAGCTTGGGTTAACTGCAGAGATGTAAAAAATATTTCCCGAGCCCTCAATCTCTTAGGGTATTGACTCTCTGGAGCACATACTGAATATCTTCTATTATTATTTCCACGGCCATTGTTCTAATGAAATTGTTAGACTGATTTCTTGTAGTTACATGGCAACGCGCGATACAAGATATTTAAGTCGCTCCCACCCATTCACACATTTAAACGTCAAATTTCGGGAACCTTTTCTAAGAAGAACAACACGAATGTGCAACAGTTTACCATCTTCTGTTTATTCCTGCCCCGAAACATTCAAACGAGGCGTATATAAACATCTTCTCTACTCAATATCTTAACCCACTTCTCTTATCCTTATTTCCTTGTATGCCAAGGCTGTGGTTTAGCATTACTGAACTTTGGCAATATCATATAAAAAAAGATATAAACTTTTGCGCGAATATTTATACTCCGATGGACGAAGATGAAATAATGCACTGCTCTTTGTTATTGATACTCGTGTAATGGTGTTCCTGCTTGACTTCGATTCGTACCGCCTCTTCTACTGCTGTTCCTTCTTCTCCAACAGGATGTATTTTGAGACCACAACCAGTATCTAATGTCGCATCAACTGAACCAGCCACCTGTAATGTTGTTGGTGGTGTCCCACCACCCGAATCATCTAGTTGCGGTGTTGTCGACGCTGTGGGACCTTCACGTGGAGGTGGATTTAAGACTGGCTGTGCCTCCATCTCATGTATTCATATCAGAGTTACATCACGAAACCATCAAGGATGATATTGTTAACTTTATTTCGTTGAGCACTGGTACTGACTGCAAATCAATTGTCTGTAGAAGGATTGATGCACGACGTGGACAGTTAAGTCGTCTGTAGCAGTAGCTACAAATTTAATATTTTATATTTTAAGTAAAAGTTTATTATTTGATTATATTATTAATAAAATATTCATATTAAAATCTACTTTAATAATAACAAATCAGACTGTACTGTCAAAAATATTTTAGTCAACCTGTACACTTCGATAAATTTTGAATAGTGTGAAACACAAACACTTTAAAAATTATCATAATCATTTATTCATTGACAATAAAATACTGTACTCAATACAAAGAAAATTTTAACAAACTATCTAGGTATATAACGTAAAGTAGGATACAAAATAAGTTGTAAATAATTTTAGTCTAGCCAGAACAACCGAACTGGTAGCTTTAAAAATTATAAAATAAAAAGTTAAAAGTTTTAAAATAATAAAAATATTTTTCTTAATTTTCAAATAAAATGTATCTAAAATATTTATAGATACGAAGAGGTTCTAGGATTGGGGACTCCACTACTAAAGGGACTACGCCCTTAATTATTAATTATAAACTAGGAGCCGCATTTGCATTCTACAACTCGTTACGACCTGATATATCTCATTACAACAAAGGAGTCCCATTCGTTCCTATACATACCTCTCATTGGTGACCCCGACATTCCGATCACAACATTAGTGACTTCGGAATACCCGTTACCCGTCGTTATAAAAGCAACCATCCATCCATTAAGCAACAAGTCAACGTTTCAAAATACATCTTTAAGAAGAAAGAAAATATAAACATAACTAAGAAGTAAAAAAAGACAACACATCAACAAAAAAAAATTTAATATTGGTATATTATTGTTTTTTTAATTAAAATTAATATTATTGTACAACATAAACATACACAATTCCACATTACATCATATTTTCTTTTCTTGTTTCTCACCATTCAAAATTTGTATATTTTTACTTCAATAAATATTATATCTTTAAATCAAGTTAATATATATTTAAGCATAGTATAATCATCTAAAAATGTTTACATAATAAGGGGTTAAACTTTCATATTGTGATTCGCGAAGTTAAGTCTCGTTAAAATCAGTGTTTAAATTAAAAAAAGTGAAATTTTACTTTCAAACAGTGAACAACATTAATGATGATGACTAGTGAAGACGAGTCAAATTTTTCACAACAAACATTACATACAAATGCTACAAATTTCAACGAAAACAATTATGTAGCCACAACTGCAATTAAACTACCAAGCTTTTGGACTCCATATCCAGAAGCTTGGTTCATTCAAGCCGAAGCCCAATTTGCTTCTAAAAGAATAACTGTTGACGAAACAAAATACAGTCACGTTGTTCAAACTTTACCAGTGGAAGTCATAACAAATGTCCTAGATTTTTTACAAAATCCTCCACTGTTAAATAAATATTAATGTTTGAAGAATACTCTGATCAAACGTTTTACTGAATCAGAAGAAAAGAAGTTAGAGCAACTTCTATCGACAACTGAAATCGGAGATAGAAAACCTTCAGAATTTTATCGCTCTATGGAAATTCTTGCAGGCAATTCATCCACATTTAGCAAATCGATAATAAAGAAATTATGGATGAGAAAATTGCCGGCAAATACAAACATTGCTTTAATATCTTCCGGAAAACAAGATATTAAAGAACTTTTAGATTTGGCAGATAATATATACGATATTTCCAAAATTCAATTTATATCGGAAATAAACAAAAATCTACTAAAATCAAATTACAATTTCATAGATAACAATTTTCTTTTATCAAAAATAATCAATTTAGAAAATAAAATAGAAAATCTCGAAAATTTGATAAAAGGATTATCATGTCAAAACCAACCTTCTTTCTCACGGTCTAGAAACAGATCGAGAGATCATTCATTCTCTAGAAACAAATCGCATAGCAGACAATTTTCAAAATCTAGAGATAACAATCCTTATTGTTGGTACCACAATAAATATGGTACCAAAGCGAATAAATGTATTTCGCCGTGTTCTTTTAAAACTATTAATAATCAAAAAAACTAATTAATCCCTCAGTGAATAATATATTTAACAATAATATTTCTAAACGCTAATTTATTTTTGACAAAGAAAACAAATTCAAATTTCTTATAG
Source organism: Leptarthrus brevirostris (assembly GCA_964036015.1). Classification (NCBI taxonomy): domain Eukaryota; kingdom Metazoa; phylum Arthropoda; class Insecta; order Diptera; family Asilidae; genus Leptarthrus; species Leptarthrus brevirostris. The sequence goes on from OZ038374.1 coordinate 96,586,791, forward strand.
ATACAGGTGCTGATATTTCAGTAGTACCTAATGAATTCTTTAAAAAATTTAACAAAGACCCTAACTTATATTTATCCGCAGCAAACGGTTCTACCATTAACACTTATGGTACAAAATTACTTAAAGTAGATTTCGGTCTTAGGAGAGAATTCATTTTCCCATTTATAATTGCTAATGTCAACAAGCCCATTATCGGAGCAGATTTTTTTAATTTACTCGTCGATTTAAAAAACAAAAGATTACTCGACGGTACAACAACTTTAAGTGTATTCTTCTTCTTACTTCAGTATCTTCTGCACTACATCTAGTAGCAAAGAAAAATTCTACAGATTGGCGACCATGTCGAGATTATCGCAGACTCAACGCAATCACAGTTCCGGATAGATACCCATTACCACACATACAAAATTGATTTGATAAGAGCTTACCACCAAATTCCAATGGCTAAAGATGACATACATAAAACAGCCATTACAACTCCTTTCGGATTATTTGAATTCACAAGGATGACTTTTGGTCTAAGAAATGCTGCACAAACATTTCAACGATTCATGGACCAAATCATTAAAAATTTAGATTTCGCTTTTGTCTACATTGACGATATTTTAATTGCCAGCAAATCTGATTCCGAACATCAAAATCATTTAAACCAAATTTTTTAACAACTATCAGATTTCGGAATCAATATCAATCCATCCAAATGCATTTTCGGAGTTGGTTCTTTGGACTTCCTCAGTCATAAAATAACAAAAGAAGGGATCTTACCTTCAGAAGACAGAGTCCAAATTATTAACAATTTTCCTTCTCCAAATTCCATTAAACAAATTCAACAATTTATAGGCATGGTTAATTATTACCATAGATTTATTCCAAATCTTGCCAAATTACTAAACCCAATTCACACTCATTTGGCCCTACTTCTCAAAAAGAAACCAAATAACTCTAAAAACTTTTCTTGGCCAACAGAATGTGAAGATCAACTTAACAAAATTAAACAATCATTTTCAAAGGCAACTTTATTAATTTATCCTATTGAAAATGCAAAATTCAATTTAACTGTAGACGCTTCTGCTAGCGCTGTTGGTGCAGTTCTTCAACAATCCAATGCAAATCATTGGGAACCCATTGCATTTTTCTCTAAAAAATTAAAAGAAGCAGAAAACAAATATTCAGCTTTCGACCGAGAACTTTTGGCATTATATCTAGCCATCAAACATTTTAGACATTTTCTAGAAGGTCGAGAATTTACAGCTTTTACAGACCACAAACCGCTCATTACAGCAATATGGCCTAAAACAGAAAGAAGTCCAAGACAAACTAGACATCTGGACTACATAACTCAATTTACCTCAGATATCAGACATATCAAAGGCAAATCAAACACAGTAGCAGATACTTTATCAAATAAAATGTATCTAAAATATTTATTGGTTCTAGGATTGGGGACTCCACTACTAAAGGGACTACGCCCTCAATTATTAATTATAAACTAGGAGCCGCATTTGCATTCTACAACTGGTTACGACCTGATATATCTCATTACAACAAAGGAGCCCCATTCGTTCCTATACATACCTCTCATCGTCCTTCTCTGCTTCTTTCAGTCTTCTCGTGCCGGACATCGTTTTTCAGACGATACCTTGCTCCGAGAAAAGAGCTAAACAATATCGCACGACGGGCTCCTCAAGATTGGACCCAAGGAAAATGCCGAATTGGACGACCGCGAACACATGGAAAAGATCCGTAGAAAAGGAAGGAACCCAAATCAACAAATCGGGGTTACAGTGGACGCCGTCTGCCCCACAAGGGATTAAAGGAACCAGAGAGAGAGACCTTATAAAAAGAAGGGAGAATTTTTGAAAAATACTGAAAATTCGCTGAAATACAGCGTGTTTTGTGCAAGCGCATGAAGCAGCTCGAATGGAGTGCACCATTTTCAATTGCGTTTTTCACGAAACTATGTTTTCTCACTTGGTAGGCAAGATATCTTAGCAACAAATTATCCGATTATTATGAGATTTTTACACAATATTCTTTGATATATTTTCTACAAAACAACCAATGGAATTTTTGATATGTTTTCCCAGTTTCTTATTATGGACAATTAAAGTTTAAATTTTTCTTAATTTTTGTTTAACGGCTGTAGATAATTTAATTTTGAAAATTTTTCAAAACTGGTTGGGTATTCGATGCTTTTTGCTATAACATGTATTTTACAGGTTATGTTTCAGGCCAATACAGTCCTCACTAAGTTTGCCCACCATTTTCTACCGTCAGAAATACTTCTTTTTAAAATAATTATTGAACATTTTATAAAATTAATAATTAATTGTTTTCAGGTGGTCTGTTGGACTAAGACTTGGCTTTGGAGTATTGCTGACGCTGACCTTTTTGGCTCTGTCCACGGTGGAGTTCTTTGTGTTCACCGTTGTGACCTTCCGTGCGTGATTGTTGGTGTCGCTAGCCCTAATCATCTAGGATTATTTTGCATGGTTCTCAGGCTCCTACAAAAATACTTATATATTGCCACAGTCTATGTTCCACCTAGCTCGCCCTTGCACTTTTACGAGCTCTTATCTGCGTGTGTCGACAATTTGGTTGATCTTTGCTTCCATCAGTTCACTGAATGCTTCTTGGCGATTTGGGCGGTAGAGAGTGCTCCTCGGATGACGATTGTCTCATGCCATCTTTTTCGGCTGCATCACAGCATATTTTGGCCTTCAACGGCTGCATCGCTTCTAATAGGTGGTTCCAGAAACCCTCTTTCTCTCTCCGAGCACTTGCACGTAGAATTCGTATAGAAGCTAGTCAGCTTTCTCTACAGGGATAGAAAGAGGGAAAACTGCCCTTAAAAATTGTCTACCCAACTTATGAGCGCTTAGTATTTATTCGTGGCAAATACTCGACAAAGCGGTGGACATCTTAACGAAAGCTTGCAGCATGGTCCCACCGAAATCCCAGAGGTAAACTAAGCCCATAGTGGTGGTTAGCAAAAATCATTGCCGTAGAATGTCGGAAACTTTTTAATTAAACACAAAGAACTAATGTAAGACTTCCTCCAAGAAAAGCCTCAGGAACTTTGACAAACTTGTGAGGAAAGAAAATCGATTTCGAGGGCGTGTTTTGTAATAAAGTCGAAAGCTCATGTAGGCTGGTCAGTTTCGTAACTACCTCTCAACCATACCTATAAAGCAGGGTGATAGCTGGTCCCCATTGAGCAGGGCCGTAGAGACAAAATTCGGGCCCGGGGGTACTACATACAGGCGCGAAAGGAATTTAGCGGCCCGGGACTAAGCGTTTACGGGCCCATATAAAATCGAATGAGTGACTTTCAATTTAAAATATGTCTAGAATATTAAAAATATATTCTAGAATATTACACTTTTTCGACCGTGAAACATTTTTTTATATATAATTAAAATGGAAAAAAATTTCCTTTGATGACTTAGATATCGGGGCCCCTTTTGAAAGCCCGGGCCCGGGGGGTTTACCCCCTTCGCCCCCTCCCTCTCGGCGGCCCTGCCATTGAGCCTAGAAACTGGAGCTACCGGTTAATGCTTAATTTCTGGACTGTTCAAGGACGAGAATAATGAAGTGGGCTATTAACAGTTTCAAGCCTTCTAGATCACCAAATTTGGGCCATATAATCAACCCCCTCCCCCTCCAGCCAGCCGTGGCTGAAAGTCTACTTAAACCTTTCATACCTTCCAGATGGACTGAGGTCAACGTGGCCTTCATTCGCAAACAAAGGAATACCTCACAGAGCAAAAATACGGAATTTAGGCCTATAAGGCTTCGGCTACAATTCAAGCGGTGAACGGAGAGCAGCAGAACAGTGAGCGGCAAGGCGGTACCGCTAACCTATTTGTTTGTATGATTTTAAACGTTTATTTTTGTAAAGCAGCTACAATAGATATGAACGGCAGAGCGTTGTCGCTATAAATCTATGCGGCGCCCACGCGGCAGCAAAAAAAGGAAGCATATTAACCGATGTCGAAACGAAGGTGTTGATTTTGGAAGTTAAGGTGTACTTTGGGCACTGACTGCGATAAAAACTTCAAAAACACGTCTCTGACCAAGAAACTATGGAAAAAAGTTCATTAAGAAATAAAATATTTTTTATTGTTATGTTTATTATTATTCTTTGTTTCTCGGATTCGATTACACCTTTTTTTGTTTAAATACATATTCATCAACTATGACTTACCTCAGTGTTACAACTAGCCGTTCCTCTGCACCAACCTATTGTAGTAAACGCAACCTCTTCTTCAAAAAATTTTCCACTCTTTCAAGAATACATTCAAACGTTTCGATGGATATCCTGGGGTATCCAAAAACTGCTTCGGCTTGTCTTAAGCTGCCAAATAAGTGGTGGTAAACACCTTTGACATACTCTATTTACGCTATACTTTCTCTTCGTCTCTCTACGTAGGCGAATTGCAGGATTTTCCGCAAGCAGTAAATTTCATACACCACATCATGTTTATTACTGGGGATATAAAAGTCTCTACCTAGGTAAACTGCCGCTTTTATTGCAGCCGATACTGCTTATCGGTTTGACGCTCTGCCGTTAAGCTGTTATGTCGCTTACCGCTCACCGCTTGTATCGTAACCGAATCCTTAATTCCTCCTTCCTTTTTTAAACATTTGATAGACGTATTGATGTCCATATTGAAGAGGGGGTAGGTCCTTTGAGACAGCGATGGCCGAACTAATCGACAAGATAGAAAGATCAATCATCTACAGGATATTGATGGTGCATTTAACAACGTTATGCTTCTCAGCATATAGATCTTATGCTGAGAAGCATAGCCTATAGTTTTAGAGATTTGGATACACTTTAAGAGGCACTCCCAAAGGAGGGATCCTCTTGCCGCTTTTATGAAAAATAGTCCGGTAACTCAGCCTTGCAATCACAGGTGTATTGAGGCTTTCCTTTTTGAGGATCTAACCAAAATGGGATCTGCTAATATCTGGGCCTTAGTTCGATTCAGTGGGGCCATCAAGTAGTTTTAGGTGTCTTTAATGGGGGCAGGAATACAGCGCCAATCATGGCCTAATTGTGCCTTCTCCACAGAAGCCTCCTACTCTTACCTAACTTAACCTAAGTGGAAAATAATATTACTTAAGGGGGTCCGCTCATGGTTTTATCGATTTTTTTTCGCTCCAATCGTTAGATTCGTGTTCTGAGAATGTTGTCTTAAAGTTTCAAAGTCTGAATCCGTATAGTTACAAAGCTATCCCCAAGAGAATCGTTGCCGGACGAGCGAGCGCGAGGCATGCCGCGATGCTAGCCGCCCACGTTCGACGGCCACGTTGGCTATTTTAGTATAGCTGCGATCATTGACGAAAATAGTAATGCATACGTTCAAACGAGCTATTTGAGGAAGCCGAGGGTTTACTCTACGGGCCGGGTATAGCTCATTAACATCTAATCCTCGTAAGTCTTTTTTTCTCATATATAAAACTTTAAACCCCGTTTTCTCTTTATTTTCTTTTTTAAGACGGTGTGCAGGATTTAAAAAAAACTATTTAATATATTTGAATAATTTTTTTTTATTTTGTAGATAATTTAAATGCCCACAAAGTAGACCTATAATATTCATAATAATATCGTTTAAAATATATTTTTAGGGCAATAATAACTAGAAAAAAAAAATCAAAAATTGAACTTTTTTTTAAACAATGGTTTTATTAGTAGATTTTTTACTTTTATGTGATATTATAGGTCTACCTTGTGGGGTAAGGTCTTCCGATTAAGAATGTGTTTTCCTTTTTTGCTTCAGATGAAAACTTCGGGCTGCATCATGCACACCGTTTTAATTTTCTACGGCGAGGCGTTGCTAGAAATCTTATCATAAGTCCGCCATTTTGAATTTTTTTTTTACGCACAAAAATTTATTTTAAATCTTGAATCTTCAGTTAATAACATGATGTAAAATTCTTACGTGTTTTTTTTCCTTACTCCTAAAAAAAAGTTTCCTTAAAACCACCTTTTTTTCGAGCAATCCATGAGCGGACCCCCTTAAGTATGCAGCTTTTCGTCTTAATTGTTTTATACATATTTATAATTACATTAAAATTGTTTTCTGTAAAGTTATTTGTTTTATTAATAAAACTTTATAAAAATTGTGTTGAATATTGCAACAGTTATTTCAGTTACTGTACGGTCAATGATTCAAAGCTGTTGGGAAAAAGTGTCAGCTAAATATCAAATACATGAGACATTTAAACGGTTTCGTCAATAGCACTGATTGCTTAAAATGTTATAATTTACTTGATAATAATTAAAAGGATTCCATGGGCTAGTCAAGCATTCATGTATGTATGAATTTTATCTGGCGCTTTTCAATTTTTAATTTGATACTACGATCTCGGAAAAAACAAACAAGTGCTCCATATCAATAGCAGCAGAGAAAGAATAATTTGGTGTACATTATACGGCCATATATTTATAGGGTATGCGTCCATGTGTTCTTCTTTCCTCTGGTTCCTTTTTTACAAAAAAGGAAGTTGTGCTGAATGGTTTTTTTTGGAACTGTAACCAAGCCGTTGTCAGTAAACTTCCGAAATTACGTAAATTCATGAATTTTTTATTTTACCAGCCACAGAAAAGGTCTAATGGAATAATGAACGCTGTTTCCGGAATCCTGTAATTCCATACGTTTTGGATAGCACACTAGTCCTGGCAGCAGGTAAAGTTGATGCATTTTTAAAATTAATTAACAAAAAAAGGGAGTTTTGTTTTTAGTTGAGCTCCGATTGCTTACGTAGCGATTCCGATTGCACTAAGGATTAACTAAATTGAATCGAATAGTTTTGAAATCAGCGATTTATTACTGAAAAATTAATTTTGTCTTTATTAAACTTCTGCAGCCACTTGACTATCTTAATCAATAGTACACAGATACTTAATTAAGACTGAAATAAATTGGCACAGATTAAATTATGTGGAAAATAACTTACACATATGAAGGTGAGAACACTATTAAGTGTATACTCACACATATAGTTTTAAGAAATGTATTGAAGGCTTTAACATCCTAATCGAGTGTCAAGCACAATTTAAGCGTAATTATTTTACTTTGGGCAATATTTTTAATTTGCCTTGAACTGGTAAGCTTCTCTCTTCTACAGTTACCGTAACCTCTTGTGGGACATATGAAAACTTCAACTGCTTCGACGATTGTGTTGTGCTTTTGTCTGCAGAGTAGGAGCGAACTTGAAACTACCTTGACTGTCGGTTAACTACTGTTTTATTCCAGCTCTACAGTATAGCAACTCGTACATATAAGTAAAATATACTAACTTATATACATATATTAATATACATTCTAAAGAGAAATAAAAGAATGGATGTTACATTTACATATACATATGCATAGAAATATTATATTATTCCGTATTGCCAACATTTCCCCCTGTTAGTTGTAATCTGCGAATGTCCTGGGTGGCGTTCGTGGAATTAGTATTACTGGTCTCCTGATTCACATTAGACCTCGGCAAGTCGAAGTCTTCTAGTAAGGTCATCAGCGGAAGTTGAAATTTATCTTGCATTTCCGTTGATGACTCCCGATGTCTTAATTGATTGGCGTGTGCTCGAACCAGCCTCTTTGGACTGTAGATCAGGACGTTATAGTTGACCTTACCAAGTCGTTCTATTATTTTACCTGTATTCCACATTGACTTCGAAGATGAATATTGTCTGACAAATATTGAATCCCCTTCCTTAAAATACTTAGGCTTTGCCGAATTCTTTTTATTGTATTGAGTGTTTTGTAAGACATTCTCATTCAACGCTCTGGACTCTGTTGGTTTAAGCAAGTCTCAATGTAGTACGTAATGCTCGACCTAGCATTAACTCTGCAGGCGATTTTCCTTGAAGAGTTTTACTTGGAGTAGATCTGTAAGTTAGAAGGAAAGTATCGATTATTTCTTCTATTTTCCCTTCCCCCTTTAATTTTTGTAGGGCCTTTTTAAATGTTCCCACAACTCGTTCTGCTTGCCCGTTTGATTGTGGGTGGAATGGTGCCGTCTTAATATGCGAGATTCCATTCACCAAGCAAAAGTTTCTGAACTGACTACTTGTAAATTGCGATCCGTTGTCTGATACAATTACTTCAGGAACTCCAAACCTGGAACAGATCTGTGATAGAATCTTAAGTGTTGCTGTTGACGTAGTCGAGTGTTTTGGAAATATCTCAGGCCATTTTGAGTAGGCGTCCACGACAGTAAGGAAACAAGTACCATTCGTAGGTCCAGCGTAGTCTATGTGTATACGCTGCCATGGCTTGTTACATAATGGCCATAATGCTAATGTTACCTTTGTCGGAGAGTTTGCCGCGAGTTGACAATTGTTGCATTGTTTGACAAATTGTTTAATATCATCGTCAATACCAGGCCAATAAACATAGCTTCTGGCAAGAGATTTCATACGCTCCTCTCCTGGATGACCCTTATGGAGATCTTTTAAGATGCGATGCTGTAATATTTTGGGAATAACAACTCTTTCATTGAATAATAGACAATCTTCTACTATCATAAGAGAATCCTTCCTGTTATAATACGGGCGATAATTTAAAGAAATATCCTTTGGCCAACCTGATACAATGAACTTCTTAATTTTCTGTAGTTCTTTTGATTGCTTGGTTGCTTTTTTAATTATGTTGTGTGTTATTGGCAAGTTCTGAATGTCGTCATGTAGTTCCGATATGAAGGCTGAATCTTGTCCCACTGAGACTTGCGCAATAATGAGATCTTCACTTGACGCTTCAACTTGACGTCTTCCGATAAGCCTTGAAAGTAGATCTGCATTCCCGAATTCCTTTGTAGGTACGTATTTTATATCAAAATCGTATGTTTGTAGTGCTAGTGCCCACCTCTGAAGGCGATTTGCAGAATGTGCTGATATGCCTTTCTTTGGTCTGAATATTGCAAGTAAAGGTTTGTGGTCCGTTTCCAGTAAAAACTTACGACCAAGTATCATTCTGTGGAACTTGGTTACAGCGAAGACTAAGGCAAGACCTTCTTTCTCTATTTGACTGTAACTTTTTTCTGCTGAAGTCAAGAATCTGGATGCATAATACACTGCTTTAATTCTGTCGTCTGCAGCTCGGCGAGATAAACAAGCTCCTATTCCGTCATTAGAAGCATCAGCTGAAACAATAATAGGAAGATTCGGATCGTAATGGGTGAGCGCTAAATCCGATTGCAAGATGTGTTTGAATTCCTGAAATGCTTTTTCACATTTTGGTGACCAACACCACTTTACATCCTTCTTCAACAATTGGTCCAACGGTGCCCGAAGCCTACTCATTCCTGGAATGTATTCCCATTATAATTTATAGCGCCCAAAAATGAGCGAAGTTGAAGATGGCATATTTCTAATAGCTTCTGTTTTCCTCGGATCAGGTTTCGTTCCTTGGCTGTCCAGTATGTGACCTAAATAACGGATTTCGGACATTAGGAAATTACATTTGTCGATTTTGATTGTAAATCCAAATTCTTTTAATCGGCTTAAAACAGCATACAGAAGTTGATCGTGGTGCTCTCTAGTACATCCTGATACTAAAACGTCGTCAATGTAAGCTGAAACATTCTGCAACTCTGCCAACGCGGTATCCATTAGCTGTTTTAAGAATCCGGGACCCGTTTTAATTCCTGGTGGTAGTCTATTCCATTGGTAAAGACCTTTGTGTGTATTCATTGTTAAAAAATGTTTTGAATCTTCTTCTACTTGTATTTGAAGATAAGCATCTGATAAATCAATATGTGTGAAGTACTTGCTATTTGCATGCTTAATAAAAATATCCTCTGGCCTAGGAAGTGGGTATTGATGCGGTTGTAAGGCAGCATTCAATCCAGTAGAGTAATCAGGGCAAATGAATTTTATTATTTGGTTTTCTTACTACTACAATTGGAGCTGCCCATTCTGAAAAATCAACTGGGGAGATGATGCCCATGCCTTCTAATCTCCGGATCTCCTCCTCTACTGCGCCCATTGATGCATATGGAACTTGGCGTTTCGGTCTAAAAACGGAAGCAATATTATCTTTAACATATAACTTCAATTTTGTTTTGGACAACATCCCCGTGAATCATCGAAAATTGTTGGAAAATTTAATTTAATAGAATTGGTAAGCTTTTGTTGGGACTCTAAATTTACCTTGTTGCATATGCAAGTGGACCTACAATTTAAGGTGGATTCCTAACAACTGACAGTGTAACCTAGTGGTTTATTAGCGCATCTGTTGTCACACAACCACGGGTCACAGCATGTGGTGTTCGAAACTGGGGTCCTTATAATGGAAGGCCAACACGTTATCCCTTACTCCACCGTCGACTTACTGCTAAGCTTAGGATAGTGAAGAAGGGAAGCAAATTGAACGCTTAAGGAGGTTTAAAGAACAGAAAACAGTGATATATAGTACTTTTATTTGACCTTGGCAGTAATGCAGTTTAACGTCCTTAAACGAAATACAAATTGCGTTACAAAAAGAAAGTTACAAGTATGTATGTATAGAGTTTTGGGGGGTGTCTGGCGTTTAATATCACTCATAGATTGTCTACTAGGTATTCGAGGGTTAAAATTGTCGTGGTTTCTTTTCGAACGGATACTTTTGCCACGAGATGGACTAGTGAGTGCTTTTTTGGTGTTGAAGAAGGTCACCTGCCCGTAATTAAAAGCACTTTTCACTCGATTTTAGTTCTTTATAATTGAATGCTATACACTTTCTTACACTCATAAAATAAACTTAACTTTCTTACACTTCATAAAATAAGCTTTGTATTCACTAATTTATACAACTTTTACTTTTCTTCTTGATCTCTGAGCTAGATTAGAGGCCTTATCACTAGTGGGGAGGACTCTCCAATTTTTGATCAGAATCTCTTGAACTCCCAACAAATTACCGTCCCGATCCTTTGGTTGTCGCCTATGTTTATTGGGGTTCTTGGGTTGTCCCACCATTGATTTATTGGACAGTCAGTATCGATGAAATATTTCTATCTACCCAAAAAGTCGTTTCAGCAATAGGAGTTTTCTTTAAATCTTAATAGTCAAAGAAAAGGAAAAAGAAAGTTCAATTATTGCTTAGTCATTGATCAGGAAAAATCGTGCCGGTTCAAGTACTTTGTACCGCTGCACTAAGGGGTGTTTGTATGGACGTACCTGCGCAAAAGTCATTATGTGAAACCTTAAACAAAAGACAAATTCCTTTATATTTTTAAAGCTCAGGTAGCTCCTCTACCTGTATCGGTGCCCGAAACCCGGCTGCTGGCTCAAAGTGAATAGTTATTGTTAGTCGAACCAAGGCATTGCGTACGGGCACACGTAACGGAACACGACAACTAAGCCAACCATAGCTCGTGCAGATTTAATCTCAGGTGTTTTTGTGTATTTATACAAAAATCAAGTTATGGATCTTTTAGAGCAAGGTATGTATCACATATTATTGTAAAATATTCAACTAAATCATAATATATTTCGATAACTTTATGTAGTATTTAGAATGACTTTTTAATCGACTTTGTTTACTATAATTTTTAAAATAAAATTCGAAAAGTTGTATTCTAGAGTCTACTAGGGATTTGGTTTTTGTTATACAGACTTGAAATATTCTTAAATAGAATTGATTGAAAAAGGTTGCGGATTTTATGCGTTTCCGGGTTAAAATAATATTATTTATATTATTTAGTAGTAAGTACTCAAAATACACTTAATCAGTCAAATTTCTCTTCTTTTTTTTTTGTTACAGAAACAGCTATAGATCGTCTTATTATGACAAAATATGAATTGGTTAACATTCTAAGACAATTCGAGGTGAAACAAATTGACAAAAAACTGGACTTTCTAGAAGAACACATCAAAAAATTAACGAATAACGAGACAGGTGATATAAATCATTTGTTATATACCTTTCGGTCTGAATACAAGAATAAATGGACACAATCTCACAGAAAAGTTGATATGTTTCTCAAAAATAATACTGAATGGCTACAAGGAGTAATAGCATTCCCGAATTACGTCAGGCAAACCGGTCAAACCGGTCGTCCAACAAAAGAATTCGACGATTTAAGTAATAGTTCAAAACGTCGAAAAACTAGAGAGCTAAGACAAACGGTATCCTGTGATAAACTGATATTTGCTATACAAATGAATTTGAGGGCTCAAATCAATGTTACCGCATCCCGTAAAGATAGGTTTCCTTGCTACAAAATCATTCAGATATGTAAAAAGGAGAGTTCTGCAGATAGCGAAGTATTCACGATAACTTCTTCATCTCAGGTTCTCAACAGAGTCGTTATAAGCAGAAGCTAGATGAAGGTCAGGACGATCTTGAGTTCATCAAACGCAATGGCAAAGAAAAAGTTATTTGGCAGAATCCTGTGCCCTCATCCCCTAGGTTCTGCTGACCGATTGGAATACGATTTATACATGAGACTATTGATGTGACTAAAGAAGAAATCTCATACGTCAAAGACCAGATTGAATCGCTACAAGTATCTGAAATCACCATCACCAACTTGTCCGTTAAAGTTAAACACGTTTTTCTGTTCACAATGGTTGATGGCAAAATCTGCAACGCAGCTACCGATACCAAATCCACAATGCGTTGTTATGTATGTGGTTTAACGTCTAAGGATTTTAATAAGCTGCAGCAGAAGCCAGAGGATCAACAGCATTTGAATTTGGGTTATCAACTTTGCACGCCCGCATCAGATTCTTTGAATTTATATTACATTTGTCATATAAGTTACCTGTAGAAAAATGGCAGATACGTTCAAAGGAAGATCAAGACGTTATTAAAGCTACAAAGGCTCGTATTCAGGATGAGTTTAAGAAAAAAACGGGCCTCTTCGTTGATGTGCCAAAAGCAGGATCTGGCACGACAAACGACGACAATACTGCTCGTCGTTTTTTTGCCGATTGCCGAATGGTCTGCTGAAATAACCAAAGTCAATATTGATTTGATAAAACGGTTTGCAGTAATTCTTGAGGTGATATTAAGTGGACTAAATATAGATGTAGCAAAATTTGCTGCTTACACCTAGGATACAGCTAGGTTTTATGTATCACTATATCCTTGGCTGCCAATGACCCCTACAGTACACAAGATCTTGCAACATGGTCCATCAATAGTCGAAAACGCATTACTTCCTATTGGACAATTGTCCGAGGAAGCGTCCGAAGCAAGGAATAAACACTTTAGAGATTATCGCTTGAACTTCTCAAGAAAGTGTTCACGGCAGGATAGTAATAGAGACGTCATATATCGGCTATTACTGACATCAGACCCTCTTTTGTCGTCAAGAAGAATGAAGAAAAACAGAAAAAGACTTGCCCTCTCTCCAGAAGCTATGAAAATGCTCAAGGCTGAGGACATATACGTTTTTGCCTCTAAGGAAGACGATGAAAGTAACCGAGAGTCTTGTAGTGATTAATTTATGTAAATTGTTTCTGTAGTATGTTTGTTAAAATTCATATTAAATTCTTTTTTTACTTATATTTGCTTTTATTTTGATATCAGAATTGTTGTTCTTTCACCAGTATATATCTACATTGCAACCAACAGGTTTACACCTAAAGCTATAAGTTTAAATAAATAATTTGACATTGATTCAATTGTCACTAGTTTTATTTAATGTTTTTTGTAAGAATAAAATTTAACATAAAAATATTTTAGTGTAAAATAATTCTTTAATCACGTCATTATAACCTGAAAATAGTTTTTCTTATCATTTAAAATTACTAATAATCTAAATATATGATCAAATACTTTTGCGCATCAAATGATCCTAAATGCCCCATAGTGCGCCGTACGATACCCAATTTACTTGCAGCACATATGAAGAGTTGCCAAGTCGGGCGATTGGGCTACTTGAGCCGTCAATTGGGCGAGAAAATTTTCCTCTTTGCGACTAGGAACTTTTTGAGCGATTTTTTAGTTCTTGCTGGGCGCTTTTGGGCGATTTTTTAATACTTGCTGCCCCCCCCCCCTTCCCTCCAGGGAATATTTTTGTAAAGTAGTACATAGTACAAGTAAAGGACACGTTAATACACGTAAGTGAAAATAGTCACTTCCATTAGGGTCAAAATACGTGAAATTTTCACATAAAAAATCGATTATTTTATTTTTTGTCCAAATTTTGAAAAAATATTCATTTTTGACCATGATAATGATTCGTCCAAACAAAAATTTTTTTTTATTTTAACCAAAGTTAATGCAAAATGAATTTTTTGGACACTTTATAAACAAAAGCTTGTTATTCATAAAGTAATAATCCAATGCCAACGAAACTTGAGAATATTGAAGACAATAACATAAGCTTCCGTTAATTAAAAAAATTGATAAAAAAATTGTTATTATAATTATTTAACCAATTGTTTATAAACAAATGATTTTTTGTTCATTTTGTTCGTAAAGTACACGTAAATACACGTAAGTGCAAATAGTCACTTCCATTATTATACTAATTAATTAATTAAGGGTATTTTTTGTTTTTCACGACCCCCTCTACCACAATTTTTAATTTGTGTTATTACTTGTATCTCTTGCTATGATTACTGTTATAAATATTACATTGATGTTGTACAAACAACAATTTGAAAGACTTAATTGATTATAAAATCAAAAGGCGATTTGTGGGCGATTTCAAATAATGGCGCGGCGACTTTGGCGTAACGGCTCTGCGGCTTTTACTCCATACCGCGTGGCATCCCTGCTCATATGTATGTACCCAAGGCTTGGAGAGTGACTTGAAGAAAATTTGTTTATATGAAACCCGATGCGCGCATGTTTTGGTGACGATAACTAAGGAAATTTATTGGGTCATAAATGAGAAAAACATGAGACATTATTTAAATGAAAACTTCAGGTTATTGTTACTTGGAGTTCCTTCCTTAATAAAAAGCATTTCCTATTTGTTGACACAATTTATAAGCGCACACTGCTATGCCCCACGTCAGGCGCCAGTTAAATTTTTATTATATAATTCACGAAATACACACTTCTATTAACAATTTGATTTAAGTCCACGCAAAGACTAACTAACCTTATTCCAAGCTAAACGTCACTTGCAATTATCTGCCTGCCGTGTGATCGCAATTCTCAGGATCGTCAGCATAATTGCTTCCACGATAAGACTAGACAGTATACGTTGCAGAATTTCGTAAGTTCGTACATATATATTCGCGTTCGTATACATATATCCGCGTTCGCCAATAATAAACAAATATCGTTTTATTGGGATTACTTCTGCTGCTTTGACTTGTTCCACTGTTAATTGGCATATGGTGATCTCAAGCAAACCGCTACTTATCTCGAGCTCTGGAGATGATGTGACTTTTGAGGCTTTCGCGGTTGCTCACTGACATTTTTTTGATGTTTTCCGGATTATCCGCGTAGAATTATTAAGAGAGTGCTAAAAAAGTACTCACCCCGAACGTTTCGCATCAGGTTTTATTGAGCGTGGTCACCGGGAAACCAAACCAAAGTTTCCCGGTGACCACGCTTTTTCTTTTCAAATCACTTTTACCCGTGTTTTAGGTTCAGTTTTGGATTTCCCTGAGACCCATGATTTTCTTTACTTTTACCATATAAGGACATAAATATGAGAGCTTCAGAAGTTTTAACCATATATGGTAATATTAATTTAATATTTCCCCTCAAACATTAAGCTGTCTCAATTCTAGATGTCCTTTTCTATGATCTTATTCAGCTCTTGCGATAATTATACCATATGCGACTCCGAATCTGATTGATACTATTTCAAATTAGACAAATGTAACTAATACTTATTGGTTGATTTATGTGCCGTGTAGCTTGAATTAGTTATTGTTTTTTGTCGACAACAATTGATGGATTTTCTGTATAAAAATGATAGGTATTTGATTGCACTATTTATCATGTTTTATGTTCGGTGTTAAATGTGTACTAATCGTTTTCGTTTGTTTCGTGGTAAGTTAAAGTGAAGTTAAATTCTGTATTATTTGTTTACATTTAGATGATCTGTACAAAAAATTAATTACTATAAAATTATATTATAATATATTTTTAGGTTAATTACAATAAATTACAATATTTTAGAAGAAATCGAACTTGATGGACAACTATAACTTCAGATAAGTATTACAAATATTAAATATTTTCTAGATCTGTATTCTTTGTGATGAATTTTGTTTTTTATTTCAGATGTTCGCTGCAACATTCTCAAATATGTTTAACCTTAAAATAATTCAATTCGCCATGATGAGTCTTAACATCTACTACCCGAACGAGTCCATCGTTTCCTGGATAAGTTTTCATTACTTCCGGCTCATGCCCCAAAAATAAAATATAATGTTCCAATATCTTTATGATTTGTTGAAAATAATCAATTTCGCGATTTAATGGCTGAATTTAGGTAATAAACTGTAAATCTATTTATCTAGTGCCCATTTACCATACGGAAGCCTTTCATCCTTCAACAAAACTATGTTACCAGTCTTTAAATTGTTACATTTGTTGACCCATTTTGGGCGTGTCTGAAGTCTGGCTAAATATTCCTTGCTCCAGATTTCCCAAAAGTCTTGTTCTATTTTTTGAATATAATTCCAGCGATTTAAGGAACAAATCTTGGAGGAAGTGTAATCTTCTTCTGTGAGTGCCAATAAAGCATCCCCTATTAAAAAATGGCCAAGAGAAAGAAAACTTAGGTCATTCGCATCATCGTTTAGAGGACAGAGAGGACGTGAATTTAGACATGCCTCGATTTGTGTAATAAGCTTGAGCATTTCTTCAAAAGAAAGGGGGGAGTTTTCGATGACACGTTTTAGATGCTGCTTCACTGACTTAACCCCAGCTTCCCACAAACCTCCGAAATGTGGCGAAGCTGGTGGAATATAATGTGCATTGAATGCCCTGATTATTAACAACGTTGGCGGATGCTTGCGTTGCTTGAGCATGCGCCTTTTCCAAATCTTTATCCAATTTGTTCCGCGCCCGATGAAATTCGTGCCACAGTCCGAATATACATTTTGAGGAAGACCGCGGCGAGATGTAAAACGCTTGAATGCCGCTAAGAATGCGTCAGTCTTAAGGGTACTAAGAACCTCAATATGAAGGGCCTTTGTGCAAAGGCATACAAATATAGCTAGATATCTCTTTTATGATCGACAACCCCATGAACGAGAAATACTAGGATTAAACGGACCTGCATAGTCCACACCAGTGTTTGTGAAAGGACGAGATATATTGACTCTGGGAGACAGAAGTGCAGCCATCAGTTGTGTTTGGGTTCTGCAGGTCTGCCTAAAGCAGATGACACATTCCTTGATCACTTTTTTATTGAGTTTCGTCCACGAACAATCCATATCGTGGTATGGAATAGCTGCGTTTTTTAGGCGGCCTCCTACCCGTATTATACCATCGCTGTTGAGGCAAGGATTCAGAGATAATATTTTACTTGGTTTAGGAATGTGCTTCTTTTTTGAAAGATAGGTTAATTCTTCTGAGAAAAATCTCAATTGCTCGTGCTTGATCCAAAACTATCGTGCTAAGTTTTATTCTGTAGTGTTAATCTAGGACGATAATTGTAAGCCGTGACCTTTACATTTAGCAAAGAATCGTTTACAAATGACTGTAACACAGAGGAGGCATGATGGTGATGAGAATCTTTGTAGTATATCTAAGGAGTCTTGAGTAGAATTACGATTAAGAAATGTCTTTGTGGGTTTCAGTTCAAAAGCAATTGGATCAATTTCAGAAGCGAGAGGTATTTCAAACCGGGATGGCCGATGGAGATAGGACAAGCCATTTAGGACCATGCCACCAATGATAAAGTTCTAGAAGTCTTGCTTTACCGATAACACGACTCGCAATATCAGCTGGGTTATCAGCTGCTGGAATATGTCGCCAATATACTGTTTTTAAATTTCCCATTATCTCCGAAATTCTGTGGCTCACAAATGGTTTAAAACTATTGGGGTGTCCTTTTATCCAAGAAAAAACAATTGTCGAATCCGTCCATGCATAAATATTTGCAATATGAGACTTAATAGAAGGTTGGCATTTCTTAACTAATTTCGAAAGCAACACGGCTCCTCAAATTTCTAATCTGGGAAGACTAATTGTTTCCAGCAGGGCAACCTTTGTTTTGGTACTAATTAATTTAACTAAGAAGGTTCCATCGATCTCAGAACGTAGATAGAGTGCTGCTGCATATGCTCGCTCAGATGCGTCGCAAAATCCGTGTAGCTGTACAGTACATTGGGGTACAGTACCCAAGAATCTGGGAATTGAAATCTCTTTGAGTTGGAGAAGGACACATAAATAGTTGGTCCATTTTTCAGAGAGGTCTTCGGGAATGGAGCTGTCCCAGTCTTAACCATGGTGCCACAATGACTGAAGAACCATTTTTGAAATTATTGTGATAGGCGCTAGCCATCCTAGAAGGTCATAAATAATGGTAATAGTTGATAAAATTTTCCTTTTTGTGTAAGGAGATTCATTCAGTTTTAATTCAATATTATATAACAATGAATCCGCATTAGGCCTCCAAACTATTCCAAGAGTTTTAACTGTGCCTTCTCTACTGAATTGTACGCATGGTGAGGCTAATCGGGTTGACACATGGATATCCTTCAAGATTTTATTGTTATTAGCGCACTTTCGTAGCTTCAACTGCCCCTCCTTTAGTATATTATCAATTTCAGTTCGAGCGTCATTGGTTTCTTGTTCCGTTGTTCAGTTGAGCCTCCAGATAACACATCATCTACATAAAGGTCATTTCGAAGAATGTCTGCTCCTAAGGGAAAATGAGAAGATTCATCAACCGCAAGCTGATGTAAGGTTCGAATGGCCAGAAAGGGGGCACTTCGAACTAAAAACGTTGCAGTGGTTAAACGGTAATCTTCTATAGAGTCGTTTGGAGAGTGTTGCCAAAGCAAACTTTAGTAGTCACGATCATCAGGATGAAATAATATCTGCCTATACATTCATGCTATATCCGCGTTAAAAACAAATTTCTTTAAACGCCATTCAACAAGAAGGAGAGATATGTATGTCTCTTTGTAGTGCAGGTCCTGCTAGTAATAGATCATTTAGGGACAAACCATTTGAAGCTTTACAACTTGCATCGAAAACAATCCTGGTTTTTGTTGTCGAACTACTATCCTTAATGATGGCATGATGAGGTAGGTAATAGGCATTTCTTTCGGTGGAGAATATCTCTGAATGTGAAAGCTTTTCCATGTGACCTTCTTTATTATACTCTGCCAGGCACTCATAGTAACCAGCCGTCTTTCTAAGCTTTCGAAACGTTTCATAGCTATGTCGCGAGAATGATTAAATAGGGTTTTATTTTTAATCGAAGGACTAAAGGTTAATCGGACTTTGTAACGCCCTTCAGAAGTTCGAGAGCGAATCACCTTGAAATGTTCTTCGCAATAGATGTCTTCGTTCGAAATAGGTTGTGTGGTGGATACCTCCTCCAATTCCCAAAACCTTTTAAGCAGATCACAATCCTCTACTTGAAAACAGAAATTTAATGAGACGTTGCAAGACTTTGTAGAGGGTTCAAAATTATTCAAGGGAGGAATCTCTCCAAATATTATCCATCCAAAGGCAGTATTTTGCGCCACTGGTGTACCTGAACTGTTTTTAATCAGCCCATTTTTGCATATACTGAAGCATCAAGAATAATATCCACTTTCCCTGGTCTATCAAATGAGGGATCAGCTAATGACAAGCCATCAATATGGCTCCAACTGGTTGTGAAAATTTTATGAGAAGGCACGGAAGCCGTGATAGCATCTAATATCACTGCTTTTATTTCAATATAGGGACCATCGTACGAATAGGGTTGAATTGTGAAACAAATTGCCCTTTGAGACTTAGCTGTCAGCACATTCCCCAGCCTGGCTATTTGATTCGAATCAGCAAAAGGTCGTAGACAAAATCTTTGGACTGTATAATTTGTCACAAACGTTGCCTGTGATCCGAGATCAATCAAGGCTCTCAAAATATGTGGTTCGCCTGTATGAAAAAATACCCTTAATAGCACACAGTCACAAGAAGAACTTCTCTTTGTTTACGGGAGAAATATGACTTTGAAGAAGGTGCAAGAACCGAAATTGAGGGACATGTTATATCAGAAACTGAAGGATCATCATCCTTAGGCCTTAAAGAGGAAGAGGCAATTGGGCATAATGACTTTGGGATGATATCCTTTTGATAGTCCCCTATATGGAGCAATGAATTGTGTTTTTTCTGACAAAATCTACAAGTTTGCTTACTGTTACATAAGGAACATAATCCTGTCATATTCTTCTTCCAGCTCCTGGAGTTAAGATCCAATAGTCCTCCTCTAGACAGGAACAGCATTCTGGTAGCAGACCACGGCATCTCATCCGTAAAATATATTGGCACCTCATAGTCAAAATAACAATATTGATCATGAAATGCGGACTGCCAAGCACGAGACATAAGTTGGTCAATATTATATTTTGCCAACCCAGTTAGGATCTTCTCTTTATATTCCAGCCAGGTTTCCACATCCGTTGTACTCACATCAATCATAACACCGACTCTGCAAGCTAATTTCGCGATGCTTGGCACCCAAAACCTATTATGTTGGAGGCATTTAAGTGCTAATTTCTTTGGAAGGCGGCACTCACACATATTTAGTACCTTTGTGATATAGTTTAGATGTAGGTTAAGTGAGTGTCTCCAAGTAAATCATGTAGTTAGGTGTATTTTCAGGTAGTCGATATAGTCGCTTTATAAAAAACCTCAAAAGCTTCTCTACCTCTTCAAACTCTTCGAACCCCCAAATTTGAGCAGCATAACACATAATAGACCGCGACACTGCTTCAAAAAGTTTATACTTGTCAGATAGCGTAACATTTTTCCTATTTATAAATCTACTCCAAGTGTTATGTATGCTATATTTCGCCACCCGTAATCTTTCTGATAGGTGTTCATGGAAACTCAGGTTGCCTTTAAGGGTGACTCCCAAGTATTTATAACTTTTAACCACTTCTATAATTTCTCCATCATAATACCACACTTCGTTAGCTGCACGCTTTCCATTAGCATTAAAAATCATAATTTTCGACTTTTTTTTTATACGATTTGGCCAAATCCTAGGGGACAATCCTTTGATGCGTTAGCATGGTTTTGGCCGGAAGGGAACTTTAGGGTAAGGGAAGTGAGGAAACTTGAGTCTTGTTTGCATTGCTGCGAGCCCGGGACCCATGGCATGTTGGTCTTGCCGCTCAACGCATTGATCCAACTCCGTCTCTAACTTTGTCAGGTTGACCCTTAAGTTCCATCTGCTACAGTATCCTTCAAGCCGTGTAATCGATTCTTGTAGCCTCCTAGTGTCATCAGCTAGAATGACCAAGTCGTCAGCATACATGAGCAGCGTGAGTTTAACACCGAACACATCGACCCCATTCTCCACAAGTTCTTCTTCTAAGTCAGTCAGAAACAGGTTGAATAGTAGAGGGCTCGGTAAATCACCCTGCCTTACTCCCATGGAAACATCAAAGTAGCCAGATAGCTCGCTCACACCCCACGCTGCTGCCTTCGTCCCAGTATATAAACTTTTTAATACATTGACAAATTTATTCCAAACTCCAAGGTTTAGAAGTTTGAAATATAGCGCAGACCGATCTATGGAATCAAAAGCAGCTCTCAGGTCGACAAAGAAGGCATAAACTTTTTTACTTTTCTTCATTTGGTACATCTTAATTACACTGCATAAACTGAAAATGTTATCTACAATTTGCGAATTTCAGAACTAGTTTCCACTTGTATATGGTGTTGGCAAAATATATTTTTCAAATTATTGTTAACCAGCACGCGATTATTTTGAAAAGTCTAAATAGCATATCCCATGCTATCATATAATTATCCTGCGTAATGTTCAAGTGACGTACCATCTGCTCTGCTTCACCTACCAAACATGACTTTAAATAGTGCATTTTCTGCACGGAGGTACACTATCATTTAGGTGAACCATAGACCTAAATAAGTCATAAAAGGAGGGCCACTAACTGTAGTCACCTGCAAACTTGGGGATGGTTATACGCGGCAATTTGAGTTCATCCCGCAGTGATCCTGGTAAGGAATTATTTGAGACGTTTGGCTCGGACTGAGAAAAATTTCCGCTAATATTATTTCCTTGGGGTACATTTGAACCGTTTGTTGCATTGATTGCGGGGAGGGGGCGCAATTAGTTTTTCATGTAACTCGGTTAAGGCCCCAAATACTCAAAATAACAACTCTTCCGCCTTATCGTAAAGTTCTTTTGTAAAATAAGTATTTAATCTATCTTGGGCAGAAGCTGATACTCGGATGGCTTTATCATTAGAAAAAAAATCTTCCCATAGGGCATTCAATGCATCTATTCTTCCTTTTATGTGACCGGGGTTAGAGAGTCTGTCTTTCGGCGATTTTTTAAAATTTTTTACAAAATTTTCCATTTGCTCCAAAAGAGCCTCTTGTTCTTTCATTTGATCCAAAATGCTAGTCATATTAACTAAAAGAATTAAGAACTTGCAGATGATAACAATTGTCGATAATGTGAATGATCCAAGCCCTTGGCCTTGAACTCGAGAAATAATATCAATACAATATGATAAACAAAGGCAGAATATGTTTGCTTTGAAATGACGAACTAAGTGAGTTTATTGACCACCAGGAAAAGAGGACACGTGCAATTAATTCGTACTGTGTAATATGATGACGTGTATGAAACCCGTAAGCAGTAAGCGGTATGCAAGTGTGTGCTTCCGTTAAATTCAGAAACTTGCACTTTCAGCTATGAACGCGATTTATATAAAATTGCACAAATAAACACCTTGAGACACTTTGCACACCTTTCTAATAAATTTCACGGAGGTGTGAATTACGAATGGAGAAATTGAAAAAAAAATTTCAAAAATTGTACTCACAAAATGAAATAAATCCGGCTCGTATAGGACCAATGTTAAGGGAATATAGGTGTTTATTTGATTGAAATGCACTATAATTCGCGTTTTTTATTTATTTATTTATTTATTTATTTAAGCTTAATACAAGCTATTACATAAGAAATACAAAATACAAGCTATAACTTAATACAGTAGAGACTCGATTATCCGGACCTCAGTCATACGGATTCGCGATTACCCGGATTGCCAACCGCGATGAAGTAACTTCGTAGTCTAATCCGTCCGTGCGTCGCACGGACATGTCGGAACTTGCACCATCCGTCCGCGGCCCGCGCGATCTCTGCCCTACACGTTTCGTTATTGTTTTAGTTAGTCACTTACCAATTGTTACGCTGCTAAGTCGTGTCACGTTTGTTTTTAAAAATGTCAAAGCGTAAAAGAGTGGTATTATCGCTTAAAGATAAAATTAATATTATTGATTCATTAAAAAAGGAGAAACTGGTTGTAAGTTAGCTGATAAATATGGTGTAGGTACTTCCACGATAAGTGATATTAAGAAGAATACCGATTCAATTTTGAAGTACACCTGCAAATTAGATAGTGAAGATGGGAGTAAACATCGAAAAGTGATGAAAAAACCAAAAAATGTACTTTCGGAAGAAGCTTTATATTGTTGGCTTTTACAAAAACGATCAACTGGGCAACCAATATCTGGTCCTTTGCTCTGTGAAAAAGCATTGCAGTAAAATAAAAAAATAGGTGGCGATGAATCGTTTGTTGCTAGTAATGGATGGTTGTACAGATTTAAATCTCGTCATGGAATTCGCGAGTAGGAAATACAAGGTGAAAAAATGTCAGCTGATATAGATGCAGCCAATTCTTTTAAAGATGGTTTTAAGAAAGAATTAGACGGAAATGACTACGACTTGGATTTTGTCTACAACGCTGATGAAACTGGATTAAATTGGAAATTATTACCGTCAAAATCTTTAGCTTCTCAGCGAGAGAATTCAGCTCCAGGATATAAAACTAGTAAAGAGCGAGTAACAATATTAGTTTGCGCTAACGCTAGCGGGACCCATAAAATACCTTTGCTCCTCATTGGAAAATCCAAAAACCCCAGATGCTTCAAAAATATCAGGGTACCCTTAATTTACAAAAACCAAAAAAGCGCATGGGTGAACACCGAAATATTCATTGGCTGGTATTACAACACTTTTATCCGTGAAGTAAAAAAATATCAAAACGAAATTGGTAAACAAGGAAATGTCTTACTTTTACTGGATAATGCGCCGACCCATCCTTCAGCTGAACTGTTAGAGAGAGAAAATGGAAAGTTTAAAGTAAAATTTTTGCCTCCTAATGTGACATCCTTGATACAACCAATGGATCAAAGTGTTATTGAAACCTTAAAACGACTTTATAGAAAACAACTTTTACGTAGATTCTTATCTGTTGATGAAGATAACGTAGAAGTCGTTTTGTCATTTTTCAAAAAAATGAATTTAAAGGAGTGTTCTTACATGGTTGTAGATGCATGGGATTTGATTGAAAGAGAGACTTTAAACAAAGCTTGGAACAGAATACTGAAACGGGAGAACGAAAATTCAATAACCAATACGGATGATTCTATTTTGAAAGATATAAATGAGCTAATGTCAAACATACCAATATGCCAGGAATGTGATGCTGATGATATGAAAGAGTGGCTCACTTGTGACAGTAATGATCAAGGTTTTCAGATCATGTCGGATGACGAAATTGTTGACAACATATTGCAGGCAACCGAAAAGCAGGAAATGCAAGAAGATGAAACGGAAGAACACGTAGATGCGGAAAATGATGCCGGACCATCTCATGTGGAAGCATTTGAGGCCTTGGAAATAGCTCTCAAATGGTTCGAAAAACAAAAAGAGAGTGATACTGTGAGTTTACTACAATTGAAACGAATTCGTGATGTAGCAGCAATGAAGAGAAAAAATTGTTTACGCCAAATGACAATTACCAAATATTTTAAACTAAAGTTAAGATGATTAAGATTGCAATATTTTAATAATTAAAGAAAATATGTATGTAAGTAGACATATATGTACGCACGAAAATGTATCTTTATTCTTTTAATAAACATTGATTTTTGTTGATAAGTTCGATTTGTATTTTTTGTTTTGAATAAACACCTAATATTATGTGTTAATAATATGTATGTACAAAAATCACTTTTCTACATACATTCAATTATCCGGATTTTCAATTATCCGAATGCCTTACGACAACAATTAGTCCGGTTAATCGAGTCTCTACTGTACTAATATACAAGCTAAAATAAATGATAAGAATATAAATAAAAAGTATAAGCTACAATATGAGCTATATATATTGATTACTGGCAGAAGGCGAAAGGAAGAAGAATTAAGGTAGGCGATCAGGATCAAGATGGGCGGGGTCAAGATATATGGCTTTGTGGAGGGATGATTTACTCAGATGGAAGTCAAAAGAGGAAAGGTCGTTGACTTTTCGTAATATCCTGGTAATTGGCTCGCTTTGACCGTAGTTTGTGCGATGGCGGTCAAGTCGGAAAAGGGGAGTGGACCTAAGGTTACGGGGATTGGTATAGATGGGTAAAGATTGCAGGATTGAAGGGCAGTCTATGGCACCAGTTAATAATGATAAATGAAGAGAATGTCGGAAACATCACGATCAGTTTCAGACGGTTTTCATAGGGTGGAAGGTTGAATCTGTCAACCCACGGAAGATCACATAGAGCGAAGCGAATAAACCTACGCTGGACAGATTCAATGCTATTAATGTGAGTTGTTTGTGTAGGTGACCATACCTGGCTGACATATTCAAGGAGAGGTCTAACGAAGGAGACGTAGAGATATTTGGAAACATAAGGATTGGAGAACTCTCTAGACCAGCGCTTCACAAACCCTAGCGCGGAGTTAGCTCTGTTAATTATGCTGTCAATGTGGGAACCGGAAATTGAGTTCACTATCACAGATTATTCCTAAGTCACACAAAGAGGTAACGATAGGGACTGGTACGTCTGTTAACATATAGACTCTCGGAGTGGTGGTAAGACGCTTGCGGGAATAAGATATGGACTGGCATTTGGAGACATTGAGCTCTAGAAAGTTTTTCATGCACCATGTGATGAATGAATCGAGGTCTTCTTGCAGGAGAAGAGAGTCGGTAGTGGAGGAGATATGTTTGATTATTTTCATATCATCTGCATAAATGGACAACTCTGAGTGTTTGATGACACATTCAACATCATTTATTGTGAGGATAAAAATCAATGGACCTAGGTGGCTGCCCTGAGGGACGCCGGAACGAGCGACAGTAGGATTAGAAATGGATGAACTGAAAAGAATATTGTACTGACGGTTGTTGAGGTAGGATCGAATCCAGGAGATGAATCTGGGGGGGGGGAGCCTAGGCGATCAAGGTTGAACAAGATAACGTTATGGGAGATCTTGTCGAAGGCTTTACTAAAATCGGTGGCGATAACATCAACATCTTTACCGTTTTCCAGGGCACATAGTGTTTTAGAGACGAAGTCAGTAAGGTTGGTGTTTGTAGATTGTACACTTTATTGCCAATTATTAACAAATATAGTTTTGTTATGATTACTTCTGCTGATTTGATTTGTTCCGCTGTTAAAACCGCTACTTATCTCGAGCTCTGGAGATGATGGAGTATGATGGCCTGGAGATAATGACAGTAGCGCCGATGGGATTGGAGAAATTTGTGAATTTTGAACATGGTCACATACGTAGGTATAACTGATCAGTCAATCGAGAGACGACATTAGGCGTTGGAATTTCTTTAAAATGATTTAGGTGTAGAGTAAAGTAAGTATTTATACTAATACTTACTTTATGCAATATTGATAGTTTTATTATTATTAGTTTAGTTATTTTATGCAATATTGATAGTTTTCCCAATGTTGACCTACAAAATGGTTAAGAAATGGTTAATATTGACAATGTTTTTTCTCAGTGACTGTATTATGTTATTACTTTCTATTCAGTTTCCTCGTATTAGTGGGCGAAGAATTTCATTGAATTTAATGATTGTAAATAGACTAGAACTTAAAATGAGTTCCATATAAGCAATCTTACTTTTTGAACTCCTCTTTTAGCGTAATATATACATATTAACAGTAGAAACAAACATGAGCCCTACGGCCGTCGTAAGGGAAAGCTGCGAATGTTTGAAAAGACATTGACCCTCAAATATATTCAATTACAACATATATAACATATTTCGACAACTGGTACAGAGCTAGCTAGAGCTTCTTACGATTTCTGTAAAACTTTTTGTGTTATTGACATGCATACATATTTATTCAATTTTATTAAAATTGCAGAATTCTGTATAAGCTTAAAGAGCGGTCCATATTTCTGAACCATCAGCAGAGCAAAGTTCAGGCCTTTCATCCGATTTCAAAGGATATGGTAACGGACCTGGTCAATATAAATAACCTCCATTCGAAGTCGTTTACATCAATGCAATTAAGGGGTTGTTGTGACATAATTCCCAAGTGCAAGGGATGATTTACAGCCGCTTAGTGTGCAGTAAGCAGCAAATTGAAATTCTTGCAATGAATTCCTTATCTTAATATCGTGAGGATAGTGTACTAAAAATATTTTATTAATGTGCGGATTTAACGAAGCCCTAGCACTCTGGCAGGGTAGTAATCTCGTTGCATCGACCAGCATGAAGCTCGTACTCATCCCCAATGCCAATTCCGACCCCAACCCGCGAGGAAATTATTGAAAAGTGTGGGCACCTCATCACGAACTACTGCAACAAATCTGATTTTTATTTTTTATTTATTTTTCTTTTTTTTATTATTTTTTTAGCTGGATGCAAAAGCAAGGGCGGAGTTTTTAATTTTTATTTTCACATCATGTGTCCATGTATTTTTTGTCGGAGGATGGATAATGTTGTATTTTCATTGCGACCCACCCTACTTAATTTATCCTTCCGAATTTAGTTTTGTTGTTGTTGTTATTACACGGGCAAAGTGGTACTCTTTTTGTGTTGGGGCTTTTTTGCACATTTTTCACATTTTTGCGCGTATTTTTAATTTTATATGAGATGGTTTAAAAAAATCCGTTTTTTCCTATATTGCACCTACCATCCTGTACACGGGCAGCCCGCATGGATTTAGGATGGTGTTTTGCTCCACATATGTGCGTATTTTGCTAGTGTGTGGCTATGCATCGGTCAGCTTTGGAGTAATGACTGCATTTTTATTGGCTGATTGAAAACAATGTACTAAGTAGTTGGCCCCGTGTTCGTTGGCGTGGCCGGGGTGGGATGGTGCCGGGATGTTCCGCACTTGATTCAAAGGTATGCGTAGTGATTTTTTGCCTCATCCCTAGGATTTTTTAATTTCGTTGTGTGTTCGCTCATTTTCAAAGTTTTTTGTGGGAAAAGTATGCACAGGACACCCTATTTCATTTGGGCTTAATGACTATTACCCACTCATCGCATCAGTAGTCGTGCCCGGTGATATTTTTTCTCGACGCCATTTTTATTATATTTAATTAGAGTATGTAAAGGGCATTTTTCCCGATTTTTTTTCTTTTTCATGGATTTTTCTGGTTTGGCCCGGATGCAGTCTACATGCCACCTCTGCTTTTGTTTGCCGACTTTTTTCGCGGGGATATTGTAATGCTGCCGAATCCCTTCCTCAAACATTGTCGCATGGTTGATCTTCTGGTTACTACTGTTGAATGCACCCCCCGCAAAACGGCACACCTCCGAGTTCTCGTTTACGTAATTGTTGGACCAATATGCTGCGTGCATGTAGGCGAATTTTATCAGTCTTCCAATGCTTTTAATTTTTGTCTACATATCCTTTTTAAATGCCACTTTTAATTAATATTTAGCGACAACAGGGTACCTACCTTAATGCAATGGGAAATTGCGGAAATATTCCTTAACCTCGGGCAAGAACTTCAATTATTTCGGAAATTGGGACTTTATGATGACAACTTTTTGCGTTGAATATTAAATGAAGGCAGCATCTGCTGCAATTCTCACAAACATGTATATTATCTAAAGTCCTCAGGACCTGATATGTTTCCCATCTAAAAAGATTACATTAACCAATTTAAATCTGAAATTATATTTTTTAAACTTAGGTGGTAATTTTTTAAAATTTGCCTTAAGGTATCACCGAAAAACTTTTGTGTTAGAAAATCGAAAAATGAATTTCCGTATGTATGGTAAATATGTTTAGCCCACTAAATCCATTGTATACAATAGAAAAATTTATTTTCCAACAGACTCTACGTGAATTGGTTGACCAATTTTCTTAAAAGTACTTAAACTTCACATTTAAGTAATTTAATTTTACTTGAGACTTTTATTGACCTTTCGATGCAGTATAACAGATAAGTTGCTCATATTTGAAAACTGATGTCTTAATTTGCTACATTTGTTCCGATTGTTTTTACATGTCACTACCGTCCTACACCTAGCTAAATCGAAAACTATGGACCGGTCATTTTCGAATATTTTTACATGTAACCCCCCCCCCCACCCCCACCCCCCCGAAAATACTGAACCTTCCCGTGAAAGTCAAAGACGGATTAACTCTCACCGAAACCTATGGATTCGCCACTAATATCGGCTGTTTCCGATTATTGGTACATGTCATTTTCTTTCGTCCCTCATCCATTAGGGTGTTTTATTTGGAAATAATTTAACGGCGTCGTGATTATTCATCTTACTGACCTCGACAAATATGGATTAGACACCAATATCAATCATTTCGATTGTTTGTACATGTCACCCCCTCTACTCACACCAGCCCGCCCATCCCACCACCCTGCCCCTCCCATCGCCCTGCCCCTCCCAACGCCCTGCCCCTCCTACTTTTCCTGTGTTTGCAATCAATCTAAGCTATGCCTAAGAGAATACCGAACTTTTCTATGAAAGTCCCATCGAAATCGGATAAGTCTTTTCTGAGATTAGCCCGGACACAGGCAAACAGACAAAAATAATTGAATGGGTTTCATATTATGAAGATAACGATATGAGCTTAACAAATGACAATTATTTTAAAATCACAGACAGACAATTCAGTTTTATTAATGATAATGATAATTATACTGAGGTAGAGAATTATTTAACCGTGGCGACCATGAACCATATATATTTCATGTCGAGAAACTGTGGGATTTCCTGCGGTTTGCGATTTATCCGAGGCGTAAAAGACAAAGACATGTAATATATTTATACCATCTCAGAAGGAGGATTTCTCCTTAAAGTATCGCGGCACACTCCGATTGTGTATTTATACAGAGAACGAATAGAAAACATATGAAAAGGACATTATAAAAGCTATATCGATATTGCACTCCCCATAGACCCTCAAGTCAAGTCACAAGTTAGGAAAAATTCCTTGACGGTCGCGATGTTGCCTTAACACGAAATTTTTACTAGAATTGGTGCTGTATTCTACCAGCTTCCATTCTTATATTCTAGACAATGTGGTGCCACTTATTTATGGTCATCTTCCTCATTCTAAACCACCTAGATGCTCTGTACCACAGCTCTTAAATCATTCCTTCGTATTTCCCAGTCCTGATCGATGAAGTAATCGTGTTATATTGAAGTGCGTCAGACTTTCGGCGTAATAAGGTGAACTATGCGTATACGTGGGCCTCTGTACACTTAACCGTGGCCCAGATCGTTTAGATCTTCCATGAAGAAAGCATTTTCTTCAATTTTTAAAAACCCATCACAGTCGATTCAGGGCTTGGAGTAATCCACGATGTTAGGTGGGACTTATGTTTTTAAACAGAAACGCGTCAAAGACAAGTTGTTGCGACTTTTAAAATTAAGCAAACAGGTCCACTATGTGATTCTAAAGGCCTTGTGTTTTGCCTTAGCCGACCTCAAGCGCGGTTGAGCTTAGGAAGCCGAAGCACCAGACAAAATATTTCGGCTGAGAGAGAGCCAACGTTCTCTGTATAGAGCCCATGGACCTAATATTCGTGCATCTGTTGCTGAGTACTTATTTGATGTGTCGAACGTCTTCTCGAGAGTCCCGATGGCATGCCAGCTTGTTTCTTATCCATATCCTTTTCTATTTATTCAACCTGTCCTTGTCTTTCGGCTGTTTCCCTCTGTTTTGGATGACCTCTCTGATTATTTCTTATCATAAGAAAGGCATTAAGTTTGATATCTCTAATTAATGAGCACTTAATGGGTTCCTTCCAACGTGGCTTCCTTAAAGGTAAATCAACTACGCCCAGCCTCCTTGAATTCCTAAATTACTCCTTGCTGGTCAATGAATCGGGTAAACTGGTGAATTGTATATTCACGGAATTAAGCATGTCCTTTGATATGATTAAGAACCAACCCTTGTTTACAAACTGTTCCTGCTTGGGTTTCTTTCACGTTTCGTCGAACAGTTGTCTTCTTATTTGTCTTGTCACACACGACGTGTGCTGTTTTTTGGGGAGCTCCTTCAGACCTAATCTGTTACCTCAAGGGTGCCTCGGCGCGCTCTTTCCCACCCCAACGAAAAAATTCTGTATTATGCGGATGATGCCAATATGCACTGTATCTCCGAACTCTAATTGTGGTCTACTAAGCACTGATTTGGCTACGTTTTGCGATTGGTGTATTCGCAAGCAATTGCCTTCCCTTACATGTGAGCAAATACACTGCTCTGACTTTCTGCGGTAACGGACGTCCTTTACTCTTCAATTATGCTGTGGATGGTATTGTCTTGAGCAGATTTGACAAGGCTAGAGATTTGGATGTGGTTCTCAATTGCCGTCTTTCTTTCGAGGATCACGTTGCACCGATCATTGTTAGGGCTTATTCGACGCTATTCTTTGTGAAGAGATGATCCAGGGAGCTTGAAGATCCCTCTTGAAGAAAACTTCCGTAATCCACCTTCATGAGAACAATTCTGGACCCCCTTGAAAAGAGACGCAATATTTCCAAAATTCTATGTAGTTATCTATTGCAGGAAACTATAAGTTCGCCCAAATTACTGATGTCTGTGAGCATCTCAATTCAGCCCCGCTCCCTAAGGAGGCATGTACCAGCCTATTCCGTCGCCTCTTCAACGAGTATTACGCCAACCTGGATCTGAACTTCTCCAGGCTTCGATTGAAGAGCCAACTTAAGCTTGGCATTGTAAGTTGTTCATCCAGGTTCGACTAAGTAGCCTGCCGCATAGTCTAAGCACATAAAATGTTTATTCAATTGGAGGCGGAGTTGGATCAATGGGTTGAGAAGCACGGCACCACTCCATGATTTCAGGGTTCGAGTC
Organism: Leptarthrus brevirostris; assembly: GCA_964036015.1. Taxonomy (NCBI): domain Eukaryota; kingdom Metazoa; phylum Arthropoda; class Insecta; order Diptera; family Asilidae; genus Leptarthrus; species Leptarthrus brevirostris. Next base: position 96,619,019 of record OZ038374.1, read on the forward strand.
TCGGTGAGTTTTAATAAGAAATTTAAACATCCACTCCGTTTTTGGGCATAGCACGCAGAAATGTAAAAAAACAATACGTTCAAGTTCTCTAATTACCTAATACACTTCCGCCAAATCCACGCTAAGCGCATCATGAGGTTGTGGCTGTGCTTTGGCTATATTGTTAAAAAATTATATTTTATGTTCTTTTATGTAGTTGGCAATATTGATGAATATTTTTGAATAAATATCATAAATGCACACTGTAACACGACGCAATTTCGTAAACACTCTAGAATAGAAGTCAAAATTAGCGGCCTCTCGGGAGGATTTTTTTTTTTCGCGGGAGAGATTCTTACAAATAAACAACACTTTTCCGATGATTTGCATAATGGCACGACCACATTAAGGCGGGTCTAGCTGAATTCCTCGTACTTTCGCCCCTTAGCACAATAATTTGGTCCAGTGCAAGCATGTTACTGTAGGATAATTTCTTTATTCTGTTGATATCTAGCTGGTGGTGTTGTCTTCCGAAATTCGTAGCATCTTTTGATGACACTCGAAGTTACCATTGCCTCTTAACACCTCAGGATTATCCTATCCAAATGATGAAAGCTTGGGCTTTCTTTCTTCTTGGTCCGTGCATAAATCAGATTCGTCAACATTTCTCTCTCAAAAGAAATATCCGAGTCAGGCTGAAGAATCGATTGTTGTGGCTATCTAGCATCAAACCTCCGACAAGGCTGGAGGTGGCGGATGTATTAAAGTCGTTGGACAATGGTATATCAATCGAGGTTTAACGGAATATAATTACTAAAAACAGACCTGACTACTGCGACTAGTATCTTTCGTCTCGTAATTTCATAATGTTGGAAGAAGCTGTTTCTGTGCGAAAAACAAACTACTGCATAAGACATAAAGACAACGGAGGAGGATCTTATATCAGCTGGACGCAAATTCTGGCAAACGCACCTCATGTGTATTGTGCCAAATAATAATCTTCTGCGTGAAACTCCAAGTCATTCCGAAGAGTCTTCGACAGAAAAAAGAAGTTCAGGAACAACAGGAAATCAATTCAGTGTTTGGCTTATAGATAACAGCAAATTTCAAAGTGACGGCAAATATTTTTTACATCGCCAACGACTAAAATATTTTGTTAACTAATACAATTAGTTGTAAAATCATGAATACTAATGAAGTATGTCCACATTTTTCCACTCTCAAGATCGTATTACCGAACGTCGTTTTTTTATGAATAAATTTGTAAAAAGCGTTCCGGGAAAAAGATGGAAGTTCACGGAGTCGTGTTTCTGTCAGTCTATTATGTTGTGCAATGCCTTTACATTTATTTCCCTAAATTGCATTGTCAGGAATGTACAATGTATTTGTGGCAGTTATCTCATCGCTCCTACCGCACCCTCAGGCTGTGAGCTCTTTCTACCCAGCGTCTCTCCTTAGTGATCTGACTGTCAGCCGATCTGCTGCATTTCAGCAGCAAATACGTATCTCATCTCCAGTCGTTCTAAAGGCGCCAGCGACTATTAAAGCACTATATCGGCATACAGATGTTAGTGTTTCATTGTAGCACTTCACCTCCATATTCTTTGTCTAGATTGGTGCTGCGTATAACAGGATTGAGGTGACCGCTCTAGTGATCTAGTCAGTGGCCGATGTTTGGCATCATACGGAAGAGCGACACTATTACCCTACCTGCCTTATTATCTGCATATTCTAGGTCGATGTCATTTTATGCTCTCCTTTCCGACTCTCTTTTTTCGGGCTACTGTTTAGCACGGCTTTCGACTTTTACTCTGGCAGATCCAGCCCCTGGAAGCATGACCCTTAGAACAACAGCATACATTATTTTCCATAGTAGTGGACCCAGCACCGATTCCTACGGCACTCCGATGATTATACGGTATTCCTGTTGGCTTTCAACAAACAATTTTCGACCTCTGAAATAGGCTTTAATAAGCCTCCGAATATACATTCGTACATTCTGCTTTTGCAGGGCATTATATGGTCCCAGTTAACAGGGTCAAAGTGTATCGATAGAGCTGACAATGAAGTACTTTTTACTACTTGCTTTCCACCTGTTCTCCTCTATTGCATTTTCATTTTCAGCCAGATAAGACCTCCTGCTTCTTAGTCTGCTGTACATGATTCTTTCACGTAGTTTCCCTATTGTGTCCAATAAACATATTTTACAATATAAGGTCGCTTTTTCTGGTGAATTATCACCTTCCGCAAGTAACACTAATGACAGGCCTTACCTTAATTGCTAATTTTTAGGGCTTTATTCGGCACACCATTCAGCCCTGGCGCTTTATTGTTTCCCACTCTTGCGGTCGCCCTAAACAGTTTCTCTGCTGTTACCGTAGGTATCCTTTCCCTCCTTAATTAGGTCATATATCCTTATTGGGAAGGAAAAGCGTAATCAGGATTTTCTTCAGCAGCACTTGACAGCTAATTTGTGAGGTGCTTAAGGTGTAGACTAGTCGATGGGCTTACCTCTAGAATCAGGAGAAGCTGACCGCAAGTTTATTCAGCTTACTAAGTTAGAAAGTTAGAGCAATCTTAGAGCATAATGTATGTCAATACAGCTGTGACCTGATTGAGCCATTAAGAAAACGATTTTTCTGCTGATCTCCGAAATCTTATGGTATTTCGCACTGATTGCCGAAATATCATGGTAGTAACTCCTTGCCACTGTCCTTGTCGTAGACAGATATACAATTTACGATCCCTGTCGGAATTTTGCAGAAACTGAAGTCTGAAACGGATTCTCAGAGACGGTTTGGCAGTTATGGCTGGTTCTCAATAAACCCTACAATAACATTCGGTACGGTTCCAGTTCCATGGATGGAGAAATGCAGCGAATCATTCTTATGGTCTATGTTAGGCTGATTAGTCCGTTGCCACCACCCTAACTTAACTTAATCTGTGGAGTTAATTAACTAATACAGTTAAAGGAACAATATAATCTAAAAAGAAAATATAATTTTATGTATTCACTGAAAATATCAAATTTCATCGAAAATTTAAAATTTAGAAATTATCTTAACAAACCCGAGACCGAAACCCGTCGCGGAAAACTGAAATTTTAACACATTAGTTTACCTGGCACGAACATATTTAAGACTTTAAGCGTTTCAAATTTTAAAAACAGATTTTATTTTACGAAATAGTCCGTCTTGACCGTTGAGTCTCTGTAGTTCTTCGTTGGCAATGATCTCGCCCAATGGATTTCATCATGCACTGAAAATTACGGCATATAACGTAAATTTATAAATTATATGTATTAGGTTTCGTTGCTTTCAAATAAAAGGTCAATGTTGGCATATTAACATGAGGAAAAGCAAGTCTATGTATAAAATTAAATATAATATATAGTATGTACCAGGAAAAACTGTATTCTTATTCATCTGAAAAAAACTGCCCTCTAGGATAAGTAAGGATTCGCTTGATAAAAGAATTTATGCTCACATTTCTCGTTACGCAACTTTATAAAGAATTCAAAGATAAAACAAATCCAATGTTAATTTTAATATTCGCCCACTTCGCTAAGTTCAGGTTTCGTAACACAGAGCACTTTGAGGCATGCATTCCTCAGACGGAAGCTTATAATGAAAAATTTACCCGATAACCAATCTTCATCTAACCGCGGTACATTTTCCAATATAAAAGTAACGACTTGTTTTTTTAAGCGCTTTCTTTATGTGCGAGAACCTCTGTTGCCTTTCCCTCAGGGAGGTTTTAAGGAATCTTGGCGTGAGCTTGATTTTAGCCCACTCCAGGAATGTTTTGAACCCACTACATTCTCCCAACCACTTGCGGATTGAGGCCGTACTGTTTGTTGTAAAGGAATCTACTAAAATTCTAAAAGATACGGTGGATGTGGTACGAAGGATTTGTTCCTTTTGCGTATATAAATTTTGAAAATCTCATTTATCTAGAAACCCTTTCTTGGGTGTTGCGCATATACATATGTATGTTCATTCGAAGTTGGCAAAAGGAATGACAAATAACTTTGACGTAAGCAGATACTGAATGATGCCTTTAACAATTCAAGAATCTTTTTTATTTCGCGAATTTAATTTGGCTTAAATAAATTAGAGATTGAGGGGCTTGAATAATTAATTCGTAGTATTCCGACGCATAGTTCTAACTTGAGACCTCTAGTGCAAATACGGATTTTCGTTCCTCGCCATTTTAAAGTTATTTTTCTCATTATAGTTTTATTAGCTGCAAATTTAATAACAAAGAAAGTAGCTTCTTCTCAAACCTAAATGTCCTAGAACTAGAAGTTCAAAGTCACTCACAAACTTTCAAATATAAATCGATGTAATATTAAATGGAAGTTTAGAAATAATATCGTCTAAGCTGTGGAAAACATTTTCCAAACTGCTAAAAACCTTCTGGGCTTAAGTGACAAAATTACCATGCCATGGTTACGGGTTTCGGGAATCGCTCTCCCCGTGATTTTTTAGTTCAAAAAAAATTAAATATCAACTCCGTCTCTCGGTTGTTGTCTCTTTCTGGTTCCTTAACCCCCTTGTAGGAGTTAGGGCGTCTATTAGACCGACTCTCTACCTGGTCCGGTTCTGCGTCAACGCCTTCAACTGTTGTTGTTGATCTCGGTACCTTCCCTCTCGACGGATCTTTTCTATGTGTTGCGCAGTCGTCCAAGTCGGTGTCTTACTTGGATTTCGTGGGGATCCTGCTTTGCCATGTTGTTTGGCTCTTTTCTTAGTGTGTGGCCTATCCATTGTCACTTTTGCCTGCAAATACTGGTGTATATCCTGTCTTGGCCTGTAAGTCTGTGTAGATCTTCGTTGGTAATGACCATCGGCCAACGGATGTTAAGGATACGCCGGAGACACCAGTTGACAAAGGCTTGTACCTTAGATGTCCTTTGACAGGTCACTTGCCATGTTAAACGGCCAAACAGAATAGATTTTACGCATCCTTGCCTCACTCCATTCAGCACTTGCACAGCTCAGACAGCTTTCCCTTGGGTACGACGTGACAATGGGCTCCTGAGTAGGACTCCTTTATCATGGTGATAATTTTTTGAGATGCCTCTCTGAAGTGGTGAATAAGGACCATGTCAGAGACTATGTGCTTCTTCATAAAAGAGAGAAAATCGAGCAAACTCATGGTCGCTGTAGGGTCTAAGCGGATCGCCCCATGGAAGCTCTCCTAACGAAAATCTACGGAAATTGATTTATTTGAAAAATGTGGGAAATTGTTTTGACAGCTAGGCCATTCAATTATTGTGACAATTTTTGTCTGTCTGTTTGTCCGCGTTCACCTCAGAAACGGCTGCTCTGATTTCGATGGGACTTTCACGAGAAAGTAGAGTATTTGTTTTGGCATACTTTTTTAGGTTACTCTTTCGTTCGTTGGTAAGCGGGGGGGGGGCGTTGCTGTCGAATTCATAGTTTTTTTGATAACTGTGATGAACACTCTAAATGTCGTTGGAAACCTTTCAGAATAAGCCACATTTAGCATTTAAGCTGGGTGTAGGAAGGGAGTGAGATGTAAAAAAAAACTAAAAAATTAAATTAGGTGAACATTATTTTGAGTTAAACGGTTTTATTCAACATTGGTTGATGTACTTAAAGTTAACAAATAATTATGGGTCACAAAGGTGGAGCTTACCGAAATAAAGGTACTGTCTACTGCTAAGAAATCGCGTACGAGCAAGAGCACCGTCCCCTAGTGTCGGAAGTCAAAATCCACTTTGGGTCGAGGTATCAGCCAGCGTTGCCAGTCCTTAGCCAATCGATTATAGTGCCATCTGGAAAAAATTATGGTAATTGACGAAAAATTATGGTATTGTAGGTAATGAAGATAATTGAAGGTAAAATGCTCAATTCAAAATATAAGATATTAAGAACTGTGTATTATTTGAAATATACAAATTTTTAGAACACATTTAAAAGAGCGCAGAGTAATATTTCAGGGCTATCGATTTTCTGCGCTTTTAGACTGCTGATGTACATAACAGCGCCTTTCTGGTCGACCATGCGAATCTCGTGGTTTTTCGGCTCAGAATCCAACAGATGAATGATGTGCTCATTGTAACTATCCAGGAAGCGTGCTTCTATCATAATTTCAGTTCAGCAACTCATATATTTGCTTCATTCCCTTGAAAATGTGTCGGACCTGAAAACAAAACTTATTATGGTAAAATTCGAAAAAGAATTGGGAAAAATACCATGAAAGACATTTGAGTATATGGTATTTGGTGCGTAAATATGTTAGGGCTACCAGAATTATGGTAGAAATGGCAAGGGAATCATAAGCTTTGATCAGATTTAAATAAAACTGGGGATTCTTAGGTGTGCAGATTTCCTCACGATGTAACTCTCACTGTGAAAGCAAGTAATAATCAAATTCTGATTTGCATTTGAATTTAAAAAGCTAGAGGTGAGGGCGAGAAAACCACCGATTAAAGCCCTGATTACTTATTTATTCCCATGGCATAAGAGAACTTCCGACACTAGAAAACGTCACTGATCATGATACTACACGATTTCTTACCAAAAGAAAGTATCAATATCTCGGTAAGTCTCACATTTGTGACCCATAATTATTTATTTTGCTTTTTTTATTTGAAAATGTTCTTACAAATTATGTTATAAATTCTGTTGAAAGGTATGCACAAGTTGATACAATGTATATCGATTTTTCCAAAGCTAAACAAGTGCTTTAGATTAAAAAGCTGTAATATCTTGAATTAAGTACTAGAATCGCTAGTTGAATTTCTTCATTTTTATATAATCGCAAGCAATGGTGTCATTTCGGTCCACTTCTTAGCTTGCCATTTGTAAATGACGTTATTAATGTATTTCTATTTGTCGAATAACTCCTCATCGCAGATGTCTTGTGAGCCATCGTAATTATTTCCAAGGAATTTTTTTGATTATATGATTGGCAACTCATCTGTTTCTTTAAAAGATTTATTTATTTATTTAAGCTTAATACAAGCTATTGCATAAAAAATACAAAAATAAAAAATTAAATACAAACTATAACTTAATACTAATTCTACAGAATATAATAAATGAATAATTAGGAATAAATAAATAAAAAGTATAAGCTACAATATGAGCTATATATATTGGTAACTGGCAGAAGGCGAAAGGAAGAAGAATTAAAGTAGGCGATCAGGATCAAGATGGGCGGGGTCAAGATATAAGGCTTTGTGGAGTGATGATTTACTCAGATGGAAGTCAAAAGAGGAAAGGTCGTTGACTTTTCGTAACATCCTGGTAATTGGCTCGCTTTGACCGTAGTTTGTGCGATGGCGATCGAGTCGGAAAAGGGGAGTGGACCTAAGGTTACGGGGATTGGTATAGATGGGTAAAGATTGCAGGATTGAGGGGCAGTCTATGGCACCAGTTAATAATTGATAAATGAAGAGAATGTCGGAAACATCACGACGTTTGCTTAGAGGTTGTAAGTCGATCAGTTTCAGACGGTTTTCATAGGGAGGAAGGTTGAATCTGTCAACCCACGGAAGATCACGTAGAGCAAAGCGAATAAACCTACGCTGGACAGATTCAATCCTATTAATGTGAGTTGTTTGTGTAGGGGACCATACCTGGCTGGCATATTCAAGGAGAGGTCTAACGAAGGAGACGTAGAGAGATTTGGAAACATAAGGATTGGAGAACTCTCTAGACCAGCGCTTCACAAACCCTAGCGCGGAGTTAGCTCTGTTAATTATGCTGTCAATGTGGGAACGGAAATTGAGTTCACTATCACAGATTATTCCTAAGTCACACAAAGAGGTAACGATAGGGACTGGTACGTCGGTTAACATATAGACTCTCGGGGTGGCGGTAAGACGCTTGCGGGAATAAGAGATGGACTGGCATTTGGAGACATTGAGCTCAAGAAAGTTTTTCATGCACCATGTGATGAATGAATCGAGGTCTTCTTGCAGGAGAAGAGAGTCGGTAGTGGAGGAGATATGTTTGATTATTTTCATGTCATCGGCATAAATGGACAACTCTGAGTGTTTGATGACACATTCAACATCATTTATTGTGAGGATAAAAAGCAATGGACCTAGGTGGCTGCCCTGAGGGACGCCGGAACGAGCGACAATAGGGTTAGAAATGGATGAACTGAAAAGAATATTGTACTGACGGTTGTTGAGGTAGGATCGGATCCAGGAGATGAATCTGGGGGGGAAGCCTAGGCGATCAAGTTTGAACAAGATAACGTTATGGGAGATCTTGTCGAAGGCTTTACTAAAATCGGTGGCGATAACATCAACATCTTTACCGTTTTCCAGGGCACATAGGGTTTTAGAGACGAAGTCAGTAAGGTTGGTGGTTGTAGATCTACCTTTGAGGAAGCCATGCTGTGAGAGTGAGAAGATAGACTTACAGTGGAAGAACATGGAATCATAGACCAATTTTTCGAATAGTTTAGGTATGGATGATAATTTAGCAATGGGTCTGTAGTTGGACACATCGTTCTTGCAACCTTTCTTGAAGATGGGAATAATATACGAATTTTTCCATAATTGAGGGAAAACCCCTTGAGTGACCGAGAGACGAAAAAGCAAAGTAAGGGGTTGGACTAGATGTATGGCACACTTTTTCAGAACAATGGCCGGAATGCCATCAGGACCTGGGTGAAAGTCGTCCTCAAGCCTATTAATACTGGCGGCGACTAGTTCAGGATCAGGGTCAAAAGATGAAAACGATGTTTGAGTGCATTTGTCCATGAATGCAAAATAGTTAAGGTCGGGTTGTAGAGAATTGTCGCTGAAAGATTTACTGAAGAAGTGTGCAAAGAGGTTAGCGATAACCTTAGGATCAGATGAAGAGGTACTCTCGAGCTTTAGGGTGGAAGGGTAACCATTGGATTTCTTCTTAGAATTAATAAAGCTATAAAAACGCTTGGGGTCGGATATGAGGCTAGTTTCCATCCGTTGGAGGTACTCATGGTAGAGGGTATCACAACGTTCAGAAAAAGAGGTATAAGCAGATAGATAGGAAGAATAGTCAGACTCGGTCTGGGTTAGAAGAAAAGTTTGCCAACGTTTGTTTCTCCTGTTGCGAAGAGAGCGTAATTCTTTGTCGTACCATACGGGGGATGAGGAGTAGTTTTTACGAGGAAGAAGAGGGATAGATTGTGTAAGACAAGCGTGTATTTCCGAATAGAACGCCTCTAAAGCGACGTCAACTGGGAGATGTTGAGGGATATCCCCAATATTAGAGTTGAGGAGCAAGTGATTTAATTTGTCAAAGTCACCTTTACGAAAATTGAAGGATAAAGAAGACTCGGAGCCTGAAACGGCATGAAGGTGTTCGTAGGAGAAAACGAGGAGCAAAGGAGGATGGTGACGGTCGAGGGAGGAGAGAAGATGGTTGCTTTCTGCGACAGCCGAGTTAACTGGGTCTGAAGAAAAGATTAAGTCTAATTGTCTGTCCAGGAAGTTCCTGACTCCGCTTACTTGAAAGAGACCTGAAACGGAGAGCTGATCGGTAAAGAAGGCTTCTTTGGCCGAAGATGCGTTAAGGGGGACAAAGTGAGAACAGTCCTCGGACAATGACCATTGGATACGGGGGAGGTTAAAGTCACCCAATAAAATAAATTCATCGGACGCGTTAGCGTTCTCAAGCAGGGTATCGATCGCTTCAATTATAGGCTCGTAGGCGTCTAAAGGTTGAGAGGGGCGAATGTAACAACAGAGGATGTACAGAAGACACTTATTTAGTGCTATTTTTATACACACAAATTCTGATATTGTAGAGTCGGAGGTCTTTAGCAGGGTGGCGTCATAACGGTTGTGAGCAGCTATGAGAACCCCGCGACCTGGTGGATCATTGGTGCCTATACAACCGTCGACACGGAAAATGGTATAGTTTGGAGGGAATAGTTCGTTGTCGAGAATTCCTGGTGTTAGATTGGTTTCAGTTAAGGCAAAGATATCGTGCGGGAATTTGTGGGAGTTAAGAAAAATATTGGATGTTTTTGTACGAAGTCCTCTTACGTTCTGGTAATAGACCGACAAGCTGTTGGGGAGAGGATCTTGATCGGAAACCGCGGGTGAAATAGAGGGGAAGTCAGAAATAGGGAAATCAAGGGGGTTAGGAACGAAAGTAGTTTAAGGAGTCGTTACGACTTTTTTGAAGATGGGAAATACGGCGAGAACTGACGTACGCAGCATAGGTGGATAGATCTTCTGAAACTTTATGGGAAGGTATATTGAATGATTCATGGTATTTTGTGAAAAGTTGGAGTAAGACTGATGGGTCTGTGGGCAGGCCTTCTTGTTGTATACTTAACATGACGTTGGTGCTGGTTTTACCTTCAACACAGACGGAGTTCGGTTTGTCGTGGAGATAGGCTAGAAATAGACGTACGTTGTCATAAATGCGACGGTCCCGTAAACGGGACAAGAGGTATCGTCCATCGCCAGAATCAGCAGAGCGCAAAGTCAATTTAACTGTAGGTGGGAGAAGGGGATCGATAAATGAATGATGTTCGGATATAGGAGTTTTGGCTAGCGGAATGGGCGGGTTAACGGAGGTAGAATTTGTTTGAGACGGGGCGACAGTGTAGGAGGATGACGGCGTGGAATTAGGTGGGCATGCGGAGGAAGTAGCGGGTGCAACGTTTTGCGTATATAGAGGAGAGGTGGGACAGACGGAAATCGGAGCAGAGGTGGTGGAGTGGTCGGAAGAAGTTGGCTTGAGGTTAGAAGGGCAAGCGGAAGAAGTTGGGAGTGCATGGTTAGGTGGGTGCGCTGGACATACGGAACTCAAAACAGTATTGGTTGGGTTGACGGTTGGAATGGACGTGTTCGAGGGATTCGGTGTAACTGGAACAGGGGGGTTAAGGGTGTGAGAATATATAAAGTTGGGATACTTGACTGGAGTACTTAGATTAAAATTTGGAAATAGTCCCATTTTGAACTGCCAATTGGAGTTAGGATTACTAGATTTAGGATTAATGGTGAGATGTGCGGAAGAGTGAGGAGTACTTATGTTGCTACTAGTTCTAAGATTCTTATGGTTAGGGTGAATACTAAATTTAGGTATGGGAGAAGGTCGTTTGGGGTAGTTAGTAAGGTTAGGTTTTTTAGTATTTAATTTAGGGTTAGGTGCAGAGGGCTTAGGGTTAAACTTAACGTACTTCGTAGTCCACTTAGAAATTGTGATGTTCCCGAGAGTGAAGAATTTGCTGGAGGGGTTACTGATGAGCCAGACATATTTGTTTGGGATGAAGATCTTGAAGTTGCTGGATTTCCCTTCGTCTGACGAGAGTAACTTCAGGCAGCTAACGGGGGTGAATCCAAAATTGCGGGAAAAAAAACTGTGGGCCCAGGAATCGTTGGCGTTATGAGGTGCACCCTTTAGAAGGAATGGAGTTGTGCTTGATAAAGATAAATGTTTACTACCTAGCCTTTTTAGTCTCTGCTCCCATTCCGATACTGTCCAGGTGGTGCCAAGTTTGTTGATCGTAAATGTGGTGGAAGTGGGTTGGGATGACACTCGCGGAGAGACATTGATGGCAACATCAGCAACCTTCTCTATAACGGGCTTGACCAAACCAGCAATAGCATCAACATCTGAGGCAGGCTGTACCAAGGAGGAATGCGGAGGAGTCACATACACGGTGGATTGAGGCGGAACTGCGGAGGTTGCATCCCGGAGAGTGGAGCAGTCCCCTTCAGGAGATGTAGGTCCAGAAGAAGAAGAATTCTCTATAACGGGCTTGACCGAACCAACAGGAGCATCACCATCTGAGGCAGGCAGCGCCGAGGAGGAATGCGGAGGAATCACATTCACGGTGGATTGAGGCGGAACTGCGGAGGTTGCATCACGGAGAGTGGAGCAGTCCCCATCAGAAGATGTAGATCCAGAAGAAGAAGAATTCTCTATAACGGGCTTGAGCAAACCAACAGGAGCATCACCATCAGAAGCAGGCTGCAACAAGGAGGAATGCGGAGGAATCACTTTCACGGTAGATTGAGGCGGAACTGCGGAAATTGCATCCCGGAGAGTGGAGCAGTCCCCTTCAGAAGATGCAGGTCCAGAAGAAGAAGAATTCACACCAGAACCATCTGAGGTGTCAGACCGAGGAAAAGAGGGGCCGAGATAGCTTCCAGTGGTTAAACTCTTAATATCAGAGCCGACTGAGCCAATTAATTCCAAGTTCTTCACAATGGCTGTTGAGCACGAATCCAGATCCCGCTTGACGTGCCGGACACCGCGCCGAATGTCGTCTAAGATTGGCATGATAGATTCCGCAGGTTGGCCGATGGAAGGCGATGAATTTACAGATCTAGATGAAATTTATAATGTTAAATTATTCTACATTATATACTCTCTAATATATTCCAATACAAAAACAAATTAGGATATGAAAAGAAAACGACAATATTAAAAAAACCTTATTTACATTAACTGCTACATATCTAGGCATTAACTGACAATAAATCGAATCGGTGCAGCGTAATTTTTTTAGATTTGCTTTAAGAGAGCTCCCATGGGACGATCCGCTTAGACTCCCGCCCTACACCGACCGCCTCCGGTTGATTGGTTTGCACTCGCTTGATAAAAGGCGCAGGGTTGCTGACTTGGTTTTTATTCACCAGCTCTTGAACTCCAATATTGACTCAGGTGTGCTTATTAGAAAGGTTTCCTTCAGACAATCCCAACATAACCTTCGAAGACTGCCTTTACTGCAAGAACCATCGAGAACTAATTATGGGATGCATGAACCTATTAACCGTTTATGTAGGGCTGTTAATGCATGTTCTAATTTTGATTTAAATCTTAGTAAAGTGTTGTTTAAGAACTATTTATTTTCTGTGCTCCCGTGACTCTCTGTTTGCATGTTGCGTGCGGGGTTTCCTTGCTTGTTTTCTTTCTGTTCCTTTTTTTTTCTTATTTCTTCCTCTGCATGCTGGTGTGGGAGCCTCATTTCATCAATTTGATGGAATAGCTGAATTGATTCTGGGCTCCTGCCAAAGAAGTGCGCCTTCTGTGTTAGAAGGGTTGATTCCATAATTATTAAAAATTTTTACATTACTCGCTTGCGCTTCTCCAAATGATTCATATTTTTACCCCTTAGCTTCGACATCATCTAGCCCCAAGCAAAAAAATCTAAAGGATTTATATCAGGACCTCTAGGAAGTCATTAATCCTTCGCAAAATATCAACGAAAATGTCTGTACACCACTTCTGTACAATATTTGCAGCATGTGTCTCTTTAAGGCCTGCTGGAGAATGTAGTAATTGTCTTCAAATAATTTTCGGCAGTTTAGAAGCACAACTGCTTAAAGAAATTGATCCTTGTAATATTAAGCATTAGCTTTGGCTCCTTTTCAGTAAGAACAGGGAAAGCTTGCTTTTTTTGCATAAATCTTCCCAAACCGTAACTAATGATGGGTTTTGGATCATCACCAGAAATATCCTCTACAGGAGTCAATGAGGCGGGATTTTGTTCCAAAAACGCAACAAATTCGGATACCTGCAAGACCAATTCTATCACCAAGTTTTTATCACTTGCTGTGATTTTGTAAATACGTTGTCGGCAAGATACCCAACTTCGCTAATGAAAATATAAGTCGAGCATACCTAAAATGTATTAGCAGAGCAAGGTTGACAATAATGATAAACACTTTCAAAGAATTGGTTGACGAAGCCTGACTTCAATAAGGACTTCCTATTCATAGTTTCGCCGACGACAACACCCTTGATTTCGCGTACTCATTTGATTCTGTAATGAATTCACGTGGAAATGCTACAGAAGCCAATCGGGAACGCATGTTTAGATCATTAAACAACGACATTTCTATGGTCCTTGCTTGGGGCAGAGCAAATCATGTTACGTTTAATGCATCCAAAACTCAATGCTGTTTAATGTCCCTTAAAAAAAGCCCGGTTCTCCCCCAACCCATTAAAGTCGACGGAGTGAATATACCAAATTCGCCCTCCCTAAATATCTTGGGTATCGAGATATCCAGCAATCTTAGCTGGACTGATCATATATTTGCAATCGCTAAAAGTGCGATGAAATGTTTGGGTTTTCTACAGAGATGTAAGAAATATTTCACCCCACCTGACTTAGCGCAGATCTACAAGTCCCACATTAGGCCTAGACTTGAATATAATTCCCATATTTGGGCAGGGGCCGGACACACCGCACTGTCCGCGTTAGACAAAGTCCAGCGTAAAGCTATTAAACTTATTGGCGATCCCTCAATCTCTGAGGGCCTTGACCCTCTGGAGCATTGACTGAATGTCGGTTGTCTCTCACTATTCTATCGTTATTTCCATGGCCGTTGTTCTAACGAAATTGCTAGCCTGATTCCTTGTAGACAAATGGCAACGCGCGAAACAAGATCAACAAGTCGCTCCTACCCCTATACTCTCCAGGTCAAATTTGGACGTACCGTCAAATTTCGGGAATCTTTTCTAAGCAGAACAACACGAATGTGGAACGGTTTACCATCTTCTGTTTTTCCCTCGTCTTATCAGCCTGAAACTTTCAAACGGGGCGTACATCGACACCTCCTTCACCCAACCTCCTAACCCATTTCCCTCATCCTTAATTCCTTTCCTGCCAAGGCTGTGCTTAAGCATCATAGGGCATCCCCTGAGCTTTGGCATCATATATATATATATATAAAAAAAAGTATGTAGTTATCAACTGAAGAAAAGAAGACATCGCACTTTAAAAAATATAAAACTTTACCTGAATACTTTATGTTACCGAATATAAAAGATAAATAATTGAATTAATCCCAATAAATGTTTGGAGTACGTCAAAGAAAACCCTTTTTTTTTTGAAGAGTTCGAGATGAAAGTGGATTTATTCAACTGCTTATTATAAATCAGCGGAAAGCTAAAATTGCAGAGATTATCACGGTTGATGGTCCCCCAAGAATTAAAAGAGATACACTATGTATTATGTGGAAATCTAAAACTTAGTTATTTGAAGTAGTCAGTTGTTTTCAACGACAAAATCTATTGAATAAAAATGTTATATTATGATAATTAGCTGCTGGACTTACGTGTTGAACTTAGAACGTTCTCCTTTTTGGGACGTCGGTTAACAATTTATTTGACTTCACTTCTGATCTATCTCTACTCACTTCATTAAACAAAGACAAATTATGTAAGCTCATAAACAGGGAATTTTTTAAATATAAACAATTAAAGAATTTGCAATCAAGAAAATGTTTGTTAACTATTGTCTAAAAACAACAAATTCCTCACTACTAAAAATTCTAGATAATTGTGATATTGATATGTACCCTGGAATCCATATGCTTTTAAATATTTTGGAAGTATTTTTGGTCAGTGTTGCCACTGCAAAAAAGTAGTTTTCTTCCTTGCTTCAATTAAAAACGTGGTTACGAACTTCAAAGGGAGAAGAAAGGTTTACTGGGCTGGCACTTTTACATGTTCAGAAAAATTAACCAATAAGCACTAACGACGTCATAGAACGCTTTGCAATAAATCCAAGATCAATATCGATTATATATTATATATATATATATATATAAATATATGGGTCTTTCTCCACTAATGGGAGCTGGTGGTCCCAAGCGTATTTTATACTGATGCGTTATAACTATTTAAAATTATAATATATTCATTTCTGATTGATTGATTCTACCTCCTCCCCCTTGACAGGAAAACCGCGAAAAGTCAAGGAAATGCCTGCTTGTGAGCACTACAAATGTTTTTTTTTTATTATATAATAAGTTGAAAGTTAAACTGTTTGGAAAGATTAAATAATTTTGTAATTTCTTTTGAAGATATATACCTAATCTTCAGAAAAAATTACAAAATTATTTAAAATGAAAAAAAAAATTCAAATTAGAATTTTTTTTTTTGCATAAATTGAAGTTCTTATTGTTCCGGAGTGTTTAAAATTCATTTATGTTTACGATTTATTGATAGTGCATACATAAATAACCCTGGAAATTAGTGTACATCCCAAAACCACGTGGCGCCCTCATCATAATTGTCCTACCTATTCAAAATCACTAGCCGGCGCATTAATTATGCGTTACAAAGAAAACGCGTAACAAAACTTGTTTGACACAAGCCAAATAAGAAACTTTAAAACACTGTTCCACAAAATATAGGGTCATGATTTTACCTGGGCAGCTGGAGTCATTCCCCGAGTATTATGCAGCGTAGAATCCGAATCCAAGGTTAGAATTTGGCCCTCACGTCAAGATTTTTAGATATTTGAGGTTATGTACTCGAAAAATGGTTTTTTGGCTACTTTTGTAGTTGCATCATTTAATGCGTTCTTATTGAGCTATTTTATATTTCATATAAATAGATATAATACGTTTATATGCAATATGAACTTCGTAACATAAAATGATCTACTTTGCAAGAAAAAATCGTATGTAATTACATAATAGCTTTTTTTGAAGGATTTGAACGATGCAGATAGAAAAAATTACCAAAAAAATGTTGTACATCCTGTACATAACCTCAAAAATGGAAAAACCCATTTTCGAGTACATAACCTCAAATATCTCAAAATCCTGACGTGATGGCCGGATTCTGACCTCAGATTCGCATTCTACGCAGCAAATTACTGCGGAAGTAGCCCCCAGCTGTCCGCGTACAGAATCTGGTTGTGCAGTGAAATTGCTCGCTAAAATCCGATCGGCGTTTCATAAAAGAAGATAAAGAAAAGTACCTAAATTTACTTGGCTCTTCCTCAACTGCAGCAAATTTAAGGTGAATTACCAACCCTTGGAATTATAGGGAATCTGCATATTGGCATTACAAAATAAATAATTGACGTGAGGTCTGATTACGCAACACATGCTGCTTACCCATTAGTCTATCAAAACTATATTTCCGCCAAAAGAATACACGCAAGGTTAGATTTTGGTCGCACCTGTTACGCCCTCATTGAAAAGTCAAACGTGCTGTCTGCAAATTTGCACCTTTCATCTACCATGAAGGTCACCCCCGTATTATACCAAACAAGCGCCACTTCAGTTCGGAATTTCTGCAAAAGAGAGATTTTAAGAACACGTGAAAACCTTGACGTGTCCAAATTCACTGGGAGTGATGGTATTTCGCCGTGTCTCACCCCTATGTAAAATGTTTCATTTATCCCATTCCAAACGTATATTTTCAGTTTTATGGAAACTAAGCTATATTCAGTTAATTCCCAGAAAAGGTGAGGTTGTAATTCCTCTAATTATAGGTCAATAGCAATCGCTTTGATTCTGTGAAAGCTTTTCGAAATACTCAGTACCGGATTAACCTGCTTTAGAGCCTTTAGGCATAATGGTGGTATAGTCCTACTTATGGACAGAGTTCTTCGAAATTTGTTCTGATGATTAAACATTAAGCTATCTACATTTATGTATAGATATTGAGAATGCATACAAATGTAGGTAATACATATATATTTATTCTTGTACGAAAAATGAAATACTTTTACATCACATTCTAATGAGAAGATTGTTATTATATTATTATCACATTCAAAGTATAATAAGTATGGATTTTGGGTTTAAAATTGTCTTTGATTGTTTTCTTAAAGCCATACATAAATCTTTCTTAATTTCTTTGTTCAATACTGCTTTTTCGGATGCTTTTTGTGCAAAGTCATTGCCAGATTAAGCCTTGTAAAGGCCTCTAGGCAATACAAGTCTCGAAGCCACTATTAATTTTAAAATTTTCTAAATCCGATTTTTTTTACCTTAACTAAATTTTCTTTATGTATGTATATTGGTTTATTTTATCAACAAACTAAATAGGTCAATCTTGAGATTCCAGACGAAGTAGATGCAATATGGTAGTGGGTATAAAATGCAACCTGACAGTAGGTATAAACTTCAAACATGGAGAGGTAAGAGACCAGACAAACAACAACATTAAAAACCGCAATTTTAACGCGATGCAAATCAATCAAAAGATACACCAATGTCGACGGGAACCTTGATGGATCTCTCTGCCAGGAAAGAAGTTTAACCCTTCTAAAACAGTATTGATTCAAAAATAGACACGGAGGCAGAGGAACATTACTGGAAAGAAACAAATCAGGCATCCACCGAACCAGACGCACCCAAAAGGAATGAATCAGGCAAGCAAGTAGCCAGATCTGGTTAAAACAGCCGACTGATTGGCAAAAAATGCTGTTAAAGAGGCACAAAAGAATAGTTAAGGTATTGGAGAAGCGTTGCGATAACGTGGCACTTTGTAAAGTCTCAACAACAGGAGCACATTCAAAAGCCACCAACAAATATGTAGGAAAGATTAATGAGGCGAAGAAGGACAACAAACAGCTTACCGCGACAAATGGAGCCACCTCCATATTTGCGGCCAATACCTCTGAAAGGAGCAACATATTTAAATAAAAATAAAGGGGGAGAGAAGCGACTAGAAAGCAAAGTTAAAGAGATTTCCGCATCCAAAGTTAACTCAAAAGTGACAACTCAACGGATAAAGCAGAACTACTAACCAAACAATAGACCACAAAATCTGAGGGTACTTCTACGACAAAGATCCAAGAGCTGTGGCTTCCCGGAGCTGCAATTCAAAACTCATTCGAAGAAAAAATCATTCATCACTTGAAACACCACACCAGTACTACCAGAGCAAATCCTGCCATCGGAATGGAGACTAAAACCCATCACACTCAATGGGGAAGCATCAACATAACTATCAGAAGCGAGTCTATTTTTGAATTGATTGTACTTTCCAAACTAAGTATCTGTAACAGAGAAAGGTACGCTACTTTTCAAAACAGACCTAGACATAAAGTAATAGATATAACGCTAGCCCAATCTGCAGATAATTTTGAACTAGGTGACTGGATGGTATCACCTAAATTTCCCTTATCGGACGATTTTAGGATAATCTTTAGTATTAATTTTAAAACGTCGGTAGGCAGACCTTTTCGAAATCCTCTATCCTAGGTCTTCGATCTAGAGACGTAGGTTTTTCTATAAAGTCTTTCACTAGCTTCAAGGAGGCGGTAATGAGTGCAATGACTTTATGGCAGCCTGGCAGTTCGTAAAAATGCCAACGTTCTTCGTCACTGATTTCCAGCTGATTGAGCTCTGAGCAATGCAACCTTTGAAACAGAGAGAAACGTCGAATTTTCAGACTGAAAAACAAATATCGAGTCTTACTCCGATGTCTTCCTCTAAAAGCCTTCTTTCGGAACGTACTATTTATAATCTTTTATCTTGTGGTTCATGAAATGTTCTTTGTATCTATTTCTCACTATGTTAATTGGTTGGCAGAAGATCCATACTCACATATACTTTAGTTTTTATTCTTAACTATCCTTTCACCCTTACTTTCAACACAATTCATATTTTTACTTATAATAGCACCCTTGATTTCGCGTTATGTCAGTGATAAAAGCCGAGTGTGAATAAGTGTATCTCTTAATGAAGATAGAGCTAAAACACTCACTTGCGGAAGAGCGAATCGTACCGAATTCAACGCATCTAAACCAGAAAGTTGTTTAATATTTCTTTATCGTGCTTCAAATCTTCCTCAATTTCTTGAACATCTTCGGCGTTGTGAAATTTCAATTCACGTTTGTATCTGTAGATGCAAGAAATAATTTGCAACATTTGACCTATCGTTAAGCCTATCTCAGACGCAGACCTAACCGTAACTCACTCAGCTCTACCCGTTCTTTTTCTGCTGCTGGCACCATGGCAGCTGCTGACTTGGATGTTTACATACCTAGAGTCATACCTCTATTTGAGCCCTGCCCCAATCTCTTGTATCTGAGATATACTGCTTTCTCTGAGAACTCTACTCCTCAACCAGTTTGGACTCTGAATTTGTTCCAAGAAATCATTCAGACTGCAGAGGTACTCCAAAAATCTCATCGGTGAAATAACCTTAATTTAACTGGCCTTCGAAATATATGGAATGATTGCCAATTCCGAGCTCATCGGCCTGGTATAATTCGTCTTCGACGTGATCTTCATCAATCTGAACTATATGCCTCTGTTGGTCGTGACATCCCTTCCATTGTTGAGTTTCCTGCCTCTAATGAATTGGAATTTTTAGGCGGGAGCGACTGTGAATACTTAAGTTATACTCGTTTCTTGTATCGACACTCTAACTTTTACCTTGTATCTACACGACGAACTGTTGCTTTTTCATCGACAGCCTTTTATCTTCCGATCTGACACTGTAGCCTGCTAGCATTGCAAATGGCTGTGGTAGATTCATTCCTTCATTTGTTCCAACATTGCAAACGACCCTAGTAGATGCTCAAATTTGGTATTAAGAATTGGCACAAGCGGTATTTGGATCGGATGCTGCTTTGCTTCTTTAGACGTCTCATTATCTTGCTCTTCAGACTTTTCTTATCTGCGGTCGATTCAGAGCCGTATAGTATAAGAAGGTTGATTTTTTAAATTATAATACTCCTTTATTGAATTGTGATTGGTTTAACATTTTAAATGAATATGATATCGATGTGGTAGTAAGTTCTTTTTATGACAATATATCTGCTCGAATAATATTTGAACGTTGAAACACTGAAACATCTTCGGAGGTCGCAGGTTCGAAACTCACCGGCGGCTGGTTTTGTGCTAGCAGACGATTAGAGGTCAATCGGGTTTGCAGAGTAATGTAGATGGTTCGGAGTCCAAGTTAAATTGTAAGTAGAGGGAGGTTACAATTTAATTTGTTTTCATAGAAATCGAATGTAATGCAGCACATAGGCTGCACTTAGTAAGATATTTGATGGAACTTATCGTCAAATTCCAATTCGAAATCGCGTTTTGCCATCTGTAAGCGACTGCGACATTTTACATTATGACTTGTCTTCGTCTTAATATTAATTACATTTTCGTTTTTTCTTTTTTAGAATATATAATTTTTATAAATTAATAAAATATTTTGTATGTATTGAATTTTTTTCAAAGCAGCATCCTTCTGTTGCCCGATAAATGTTGCAGAGCGTAGTTAAGCACATTTTAGTTGAGCCGCAGAATTTTATTGAGGAAAACTTTTTATCATGTTAAAACAATGCAGGACATAACAGGGTGTAAAAAATGACTTGAATTTTTAAAAGCTCTCGAGTGATACTGTGCCTATTACTCATCCCATTAAAAAAAAATTTAATTAAAAATAATTGAAAAGTATTCCGAAGCCATAATGGAGGTTTTGTTCTGGAACATTTTATGAACACAAAATTCTTCGTTTTTTTGTAATTTAATTTTTTTACTTTAATTATTTATTGTTCCTTTTCTTTGTTTTACATTTTGAATCGACAGCTTTCACATCATGCAGCAGTGCCTGGGCTTTTCATTATTTTCGCAGTACCAACCACCACGGGAAAACTCTTCATAATTGCACAATTGGCATGGAGTGCGGGTTTTACTTATTACGTGAAGAAATAACTGCAGGTGTGTGATGGAAATAAAGGACACGCTCTCACAATTTATCTTCCTCCTTTTGGTGAAACCGCATTGCAGTTTACGCACCACCTCTATTTATACAGTACTGATGTACCACATTTCAACAATGTCGACAGGAATTAATCTGAACATCATGTCAATCACAGAATATAAATTTTGCAATAAATAAATTTTTCTAGCACCAAATAACTCCAATAAGCAAATATTTTATCAGGCCTATTCACGGAAAAAAAACTTTCAAATTTGTTTACTCTAAATTAATTTTGTGTCAGCGGAAGGATAAATTTATGTTTAGTTAGAGTTGGGCTTTATAAACTCGGCGCTATAAATTCGCAAACAAAATCCTATTCAGGAAGCGTGCAGAGTATCCTTTGTATGTGGCTTTTGAGGATATACTTGAATAGGCATACATACGAAAATCGTCCTGGATTTGAATATTTCGTGAGTTAAACTGATTACATTCGTGCGTGAGTTTGTAATTTGCGCCACTGCCAAGTTTTTCAAATAACTTTCAATGCCAGGGCTTAGAATATGGGATGCTCTGAGATTTTTGTATGAGCAGATATTACCTAAATACAATATGTGTACTATCCCTACATTTCAAACGCGGTTACTCGTACTTATTCAGCTAGGATGTCAGATGGAAGTGGAAATACAAATCTTAAGCAGGAGCTCCATTCTAATTGAATTATTTAAATTTTGTTAATTTTGTTTCAAAATCTTTGTAAGAGTTTTTGAAGTGCTCTCATGAATAACCATGTAATTACGTACGAGCATGTGAAACGTAAAAATAATTCTAAATGACATACGTACGTCAGGTCAGATCAGTTACTAAAAGTTTCGGAAGCTTTTCATGATAATAATAACCAATGCAAAAGATTTATATAAGTATTATTCTTAAATGTTATTCACTAAATAACTCATTCAACGTTATCGAATTGAGTTAACGCTATAGTGTCTTATACAGGGTGTTTCAGATCTAGTGTGCCAAATTAAGTGTCCCTAGGAAAACAAAAAACTATGCGGCTTCTATACTATAACTCTATGAAAAGGAACCTGTTTTGTATTCTACCTAAGCGCCAGAAATCCTGTTTCCTTTCTGTATTTTGCATACAACTAACTTACTTGAAAATTCGAGAACCTGCAACTGGACTACACTTCAGCAAACACCACCGATATTAATATAGTTTATTTGATAAAATGCATTATAAGATTTTATGTATAAATTTGGAAAAAAATTGAAATAAATAGCTTTTAAAAAAAAGGTTGAACCGGCTTCACAAAAAGTGCTAACAAGCATAAAATGATTTTTAGTTTTACATCAATTACGACATTTTGAAGTCGGTACAAATTAAACAAACCAAACAACTACAACAAAAGGATATAATCGTCCTTCCTTATGATCTCGTGAGCTGAAACGTTTAGGTAGTTTTACATAGTACCTTCAATTACGATTGGGTAGGTGTGTTGTTTATTTAATTTGCACCGACTTCAAAATGTCGTAATTGATATAAAATTAAAAATTATTGTATGCTTTTTGTGAAGTGTGTTCCAATTTTTTTAAAGCTATTTTATTTTGCACTTTTTAGTGTGTTCATATATAGTTGCAGACGTGATGCATTTTAAAGAATGGAAACAGAATTATCCATATCCGGCAACATATTACAAAATTAGTCGCGAGCATCCTTTAATACCCTTAGAAAAGTCTTAACATGACCCTAGTGCGCCACCTTACTCTATACAATAAGACAGAATTATCGTAGTCAGAGAATCATCGTAGTCACTCTCCTTACAAAATTGTCATTATTTATCAATTAGGAAACGTATTCTGTGCAACTGAATCAAGATCATCAAAATCGGTCTATGAAGCTAGGCGCCACCCATCTCTCACCACAATTTTTGTCAGAATACAAATAGATATTCTATGCATTCAGAATAATCTAAATCATTCCACGCGTTACAAAGTTAGGTTACACCCCCCCCCCCCCCTTCCCCAACCAAAACCCCTAGCGCAAAATTTTTCCATACAGTAGCAATGGGGAATCATACTGTACACACCAAATAATAATCCTCCAAATAGATGTGTGAAATAAGAATTTAGGTAATGCCCTCTCCGCACACCACCCCACTTCATTTTTGTCGTCGTATCAATGGGGCAAGATATTCTACACATCAAAAGAAGAATCATACAAATCCAACCACGCGTTACGAAGTTAGGTTTCACCCCAACCTTCTTCTTCCACCCCACTTAAAATTATTTTTGACATACTCAACCCAACAAAAAAAGAATCATCGAAATCGGGCCACGCGTTACAAAATTATGCTCGGCCGTACATAAAAAAAAATACGTGTCGAACTTAGAACCTCTTTGCTTTAATGAAGTCGGTTAAAAATAAGTCATGGACAAAGTTGATCTTCCTTGCGAGTTGCAAGTCTGCAAAAGATCACGTGGCGCCCGATTCTTCTTTTAAATATTTTCAGGTATAAACCACTCCCTTCTCCTAGGCTAGCGAATATATCCCTTTGGAGGACATATCACAAGTGTATCCAAAAACTCTCCTCAACTGAAATCCTTTGAAATTAAAAAGCGTGATAGCTCTTTTTGTAGTCGAATGGCTTCATGGCCGTTTTAAACTCCCACCCATTAAATCATCCCCGCAGAAGTTTTCTCTTATAGTTTGAGCAATGAGTTTTATGAGGAACTGTGTGGTGTGCCAATGAGGTTCCATATGTCACCGTGTTGAGCCAAAGATGTTGAACTGGTTGGAATATGTTTTCCCTCCACAATATTTGTTATAAACTTATGTATATTTTGTCAACTGGTCCCATCTGGTACATTTTCACGATGTCCGCAGTGAAGAAGGTGACGATGTTTCGGGCTCATAAGAGGAGGGGAAAACAGAAGATGATAAGCAGCTCCATATTCGTGCTATATGTTTACAATATATTACCGAAAAATGTACCTTTTATTTATCTCTTTGGTCTTATCACTGAACTTGAACCCTAGCTTCCTCGATCCACAGATGATGTAGCCACTATATTCACTATATTTCTATACTGAAATAAAAAATAATATAATATTATTTTGGAATGCTACCACTTTTGTTTTTAGTGTTCCATATCATAATTGAAAAATTAGTACACTTATGTAATTACTTTGTGTCTGTTTGTCCATCTGTTACAGGTAGAGATGTAAAAGTACCGAAAAAACGCTTATTTCGGTTTCTTTCATTTATGTACTTTTCATGCTTCGATCTGTACGTGAGAAAAACAATGTTTGTAATGTTTTAAACCGTTTAAAGCAAAGACGCTTTTCCTTTAGATAGTAGAAATAATAGGGAATTTATATTTAATTGATACTAATGTTTGTATATTTGGTATTATTTTAATCCAATTGCTAATTCAAATATTAATATTTAATTTAAATACCTAACCAACATTATTCTAAATCAAATTTATTATTTAAAGAACCAGGTTCAAGAAAAAGTAACGTTTAATTTTTACTACTTAAGGGCGGAGATATATGTAAAAAAAATAGAATTTTTATTGTAGCATAAATAGTTAAAATAACATCTTAAAAATATGCCTGTAAATTTTTATAATGAATTTGGCTTTATTTATCGATTAAAAACTCATTTAAGTGCTCCGCCTCAACTCGGCGCTATTAAGCCTGTACCGGAGCGTTTAGGGCTTTACGGCACCAATACGAGACCGAGACTTTGGCAGATCGCGGTCTTGGTCTCGTCAAGGTGAAGACGATCTCGCTCTCGTCGCAGATAAATGCCAGTCTCGGTGCGATCTCGCTCTAGGCAAGATAAAAAAAAGGATATTTTGGTGGGATAACGGGGAGCGAGGACAAGTGATATATCTATGTATATATGCATTTTCTTCATATTCCCATTGCCAAAATAAGGTAGCAAAGGCTATTGGGGACATAAAAGCTGAAACAACTAAAAAAAATTGTCCACAATAAAATGATAAAAACTAATATCTCGTCCACTCTTGTCACCTCAATCTCGTTCTCGGTATCGCACTGTTACCAATGATATTGGTCTCGCTGCCGGTCTCGGTATCGTGTCGAGACCGATACTGGCAGCGAGAATTATCTCGAGTATCGTGAAGCCCTAGGAGCGTTCGACTCTGGCTACCTGTTTTTCAGATTTCTGACCTTGGAGTCATTTGTATTGACGACCCGGGTAAGCAGATGTTCAGACACTCTGGAGTCGCTGACTAGTTGGTAAGTCGCTGTAATCAAAGAGTTTCTGCGTGTCAAAACTTTAAACGCGTTTTTATCGAAACTACTTTTTTCAATTGGCGGGCAAGATAACTCAAAAAGTTCTCAACCGATTCTTATTGGCACACGTCTTCTCTATAGTATTAGCTTCTAGTTAAACCTCAAAAATGCCAAAAAATTTTCAAAAATTACCATTTTTGATCCATAAACCATCGAAAAAAAGGGTGAAAAATCGGACCTTTTTTTCTGAGGCGTGTCAATTTACGATTTTTTTACTTTTTTGTTTTTTTATTGGTCCAACTAGAAGATAAAAGTTCAAAAAAACTTTGATTTCAGAACGTTGTAACGGAAGCTAAAAATCCCGCCGATTGATGCCTTTCGCCGCGAGGGTCTCAGGAGATTAGTTACTACGGCGGCCATTTTGAAAAAAATATCTGATCCTTGTATTTTAATATATAATGAATAAACATACTCATTTATTCCTTCCCTTTTAAATAAGCCTCTGAAGAACGGTTAAAATTCAGCCGGTTACATGTATCGGCCCCCTTAACTACATATCCTGGATCAATTCGCTTCTTTGTTTTGATATATTCTTAGAAAAATGGAACTAGATAATAAAATTTGGGCTGCATATAGTCAAAATTAGTTTAAAATGGTAGGCAAGTAGTCCAAAAAGGGTAGGCAATTATAATGAAATGTTGGAAATCTCATTACGTTGGCTAAGGAAATTTAATTGCAAATCTGAAAAAATGCTCTTGAATTTCTTTGCGTTCGTTGACACAATTAGGTCTGAAATATCCAATGTGATTGGATATGTATCACGTACTAATCACCGTCTAACAGACATTTTGTTGAAAACTTTCTAGAATTAGGAATGTTTTAACGTTTAACTTTTCGCCGCTCTATACCTGAACGTAATGTTTTGAGAAATGTTGTGTAGGTACCAAATTTATACCTGATTAAATTGCTGCATAGAAGAAATTATTTTTGCAATATATTTCACGACTTTGGTCTAATCAAATATTTAGGCTTAGCGGAAAGCTTTTGAAGTGAAAATTTTTATGGGACACTATAGGAATTTCGACATGAGAGTAAATGATATGATCCTTAAATCCCACACTAACATACTATAATATTATTACCTAATTACCCGTTTTATCTGTAATTAAAATCATTCCCATAAATAATTCCACTCATCATATTTTTTTTTCATTGCACGATTTCACAAGTCAACCGTGAAATCATATTCTTCAATTTAGGATTTCCCTTTTGCAAGCTTGCGTCTAGAATATATCAAACCCACTCAGCGGTACTCACGTCCAAAAGCTTAACTTTGAACAACCCTGAACTTACCTAGACGCTTGGTCAGCATCGTTAGCTTGAGGCAATGCAACGAATATTGCATTTTATTAAAACAGTTCTATTCTAATTTCTGAATAACACGGTCGCTAAAGTTAATAAGTTAATTTTATCTTAGTTAGAACGGTGATAAGGAAAAATTTTATAAGTTATCAAAAGTAATGTTCGACTTAATTAAGTTACGGGTTCAGTTTTGATTAATGTAAAAAATGTGAAACTTGTGAATGAATAAAATCCTATTATCGGAGTTTGTGACTTTTAAATTTTTTTTTTCAATAATCCGAAGACGAGGATTTTAACTGGCCCAGTAGGATTGCGCATCGCGAACATTCGTGTATATTCTAATACTTTAATGTGCAATCGAATTTAAAGTGGATTATCGTAAAGATACGATTCCTCAAACAAGGTTAAAATCAACAAGAGGAGATTTTAGCAACAACGCATTGTCCGAAACCCAAACTCCACCATCTCTTTGGAAAGATCCAAGCAAAGGAAGATTCTTAACTAGCCCGCTAATCAAAAGGAAGATTCCTAACTAACCCGCAATCAACATCAACCAGAAGAAGAAATCATTACCCAGGAATAACCACATTCAAGAAGAATCTGCGCAACATCTTCAAGAAGTAAACAAGAGTAGAACTCAAGGTCAGAATTTTTTTTTTTTTTTTACAAAATAATTTCCGCTATTATTTACATTTCTATAATAAAATAAAAAAAACTGTTATTATAATAATATTAATTTTCATTTTATAATCAAATAAAAAGAAATTTTTTTTAAAGTAAAATTTTGTGCGTGCATTTATATTTATATAAGTTGTGTTGCATATTAAAAGCGGAAGTGTAAACATAGATAATATAAAGGTAATATTTTATGTCAGAGCCTGATCAACATAATTTAGTAGAAGAGATCTAACTCGTTAGAGGACAGTCTAGGACAATTTCAGAGATTGTAAGAAACTTTTTACATTATCAGAATCATCAAGAACCCAATATGCTTTCGCTTAACATTGACCCCCTCAAATACTTATCCACACTCCCTGAACTTCATGGAGATTTCAGAGATCTCCAAAATTTCGTCGACTTGATCGACAAAATCCACCCTTCACTGCACAGATATGATGCACTATCTCAAAACATATTTTCTGATCACATTCAATCTAAATTAAGCACAGAGATGTGATGGCTCAATGAAAGAAGTGGAGTATAAAAGGTTAAATTTTGATTCTGGGGGTTAATTTTAGGGGAAACTGAAAAAACAAATGTTGCAAGGGCATCATGTGGTGTGTCAGATGAAAGCTTGTTGAAACACGAATTTGATAAATAATGCTATGTATTTCTTTATTAAATTTTTAAAAAAAATTTCGGGAAGATCGCTTTAAAATTGCTGTCAAAAAGTATCCTTAGAAAAATAATGAAAAGAAAAATCAGAATCAGATGCAGATTGAGCGAAAATTATCTTCAATGTCATCTTGTGGGATGGCAAATAAAAGCTTGTAAAAGCACCAGTTGAAAAATATATACTTGCACTTGGGCCATACTTTTTGACCAAGATGTAGGGTTTCTAGAGTTAGGGGTTGTAGAGTCAGGCCTTGTAGAGTTAGGGGCTTGGCTCTACATAAGATCTGATAACTTTTTAACAGTGGAAGCGGTATGAGCTTATGAGTCTTGGCAACCCTCTTTACATGACATATTTTTGGTGGGATTTCATTTCTTTTTGTAAGATGCTTTTCTTTTTTTCATAGCCCACTCTCTATCGTTTCCTCTTTTCCTTGTTGGCTTCTTATTTGCAATAATCGACAAATTATGGTGGTACTTAGCTATTAACCGATTATATTCAACTATAGCTGACTGTTGTGCTTTATTTTTATTACCTTAAAACATGCTAAATTATTTTTCCAACAAAGTAAAAACATGTACACTTTATTAACCGAAATAACAAAAAATCTTTGATTATACCAGAGTCGCAAACCAAATTTTCATCCAAAACGCAAGCAGTAAATCATGGTCCGACCATGGTCTGGTGCTTGTATTTTTTTTAAATTTCTCCTTGCGTACAATTCCGCGCTTTTAGGCTTAAAAAAGCTTGTTAGTTTCTTAAATACGGTATGACTATTTTTACTTCATTCGAAAGATTGCTTTGTAAACTTCAAGTAGAAAATAACAATCTTATCACAGAAGCAAAAGATTAGGCATTAGGACGAGTTTAAAGGAAAATCACCCCCCGGCTGCCCTTCTTTCTGACGTAGTCGGGTAAAGAGGTTTTGATGACGGAGGTATTGATGATCATGAGTGGCGAAACCGACGTATTTCAGGCACTAATAAGATCTATAGTATAAAAGCTGGACAAATGAAACTTAGTGAAAAAAAGTATTATCCAGACTGAAGCTATGAGGGTTCGAAAATACGGCGAAACGCTTCGAGAAAAAGTACGTAGTGCCCAGTCTTGGCCGTGAGGGTTACAGAGAAAATGCCAGTGGTTCAGAATACACTTTAAATTGAGCATTCGTTGGCTCGAATCGGGTAAAGTTCTTTTCCCGCTACATGTCCATCAAGAGGTTCCGAGTATAAGAGAGAAAGAGAGAGAGAATATTAGGGAAGCTATCAATCAGTCCCGAAATTCTGTTGATGTGAACGTTAGCCATAGGTGATTCGTTCCAATGGTTAATGTACTTATTTTGAGTTTATAAGCATTCAAAATGTAATTTTAAGGACTAATGTAAAGGTAAGAATTAAATAAGACTAGCTATTGTTTTAATATTTCTATTGATAACACATATGTATTAAAGAGTTTGAATATTTAAATGTTAGAAATATCAAAGTTGGGAATAATGGTGAAAAAGTGGAGTGATCTACAGGATTCTAAAAATTTCGTGAGGTAGTTCAAACAGTATAAAAGTGGGAAAATCATCACGCTTTTGGATAGATTTCGCAGAATTCTTTAAAAAAAATTTAGGCTTCGTCAGCCCATTTTTTCTCAGTTTCGGTGACATTCATTAGGACTTTAAAAACTGTGGAATATAATCAGTGTGGTCCTTACAATCTCAATCTGCGAAGTTTTCCATATCCAGTTAGTTACAGGGAGATTCAAAAAATGTTTTACCATTACCTTAAAATACACTTTTATGAAATTTCCCATATTACATCCTTTCCAAAAAGGAAAAATATCTGCTTTCTTAGAAGTCCCTGACAACCTAATTTATATTGTATTGTAGTTAGGAAATTCGTTAAAATAACAAAATTTCTAAGAGAAAGGGTCGAAAATGTTTCTTTAGCGTACACAGGGAATTAACTTAAATTGTTGCTACAAATAGGTTATAAAATGGATAGTGTAATCTATCTAGTGTTCCGATCCAGGCATCCTGGAGTTCTGCTACTAATACCTGGGGGAAATTTTGCTAAAAAGAGAGTCAGTTAGCAAGAATATCGATCACAGTTAAAAAGCACATCAGTATCAATGGACTGCCTTAAATTACCACGGGTGTTCTTAAGCTAAAATTATTTAAAATTTTCAGAATTTACTTTTAAGAAATGCGCTGATATTATTTACATTTATTGCGCAGTGGACGGATGGAGCGACTGCACTCCAGATAAGACTCCGAAACAAGCACGAGACCGGTCGCAAGACGATTAGGAGTGTATTCAGTTAAAGTTGGAGGATTATTCATCGAAAAGGATTACATCCATATCATCAAATCCTAGTCTAAGGACTACTGGAAGGATATTCCGCGAGAATATTAGAATTTCACATTTGGCTTCTGGAATGCGACATAAAGAACAGGGCGTTTCTGGACCAACTTCGGTGGAAGGATGAATCGCAGTTCATCGGGGATGGTGGTACACACTTCCACAATATCCATACCTGGTAAGATACGAACCCATATAGGACAACTGTTACCCCATTGTACCCCAACTTCTGTGCAGATATTTTGGATGGTATCAACCGTAATCATTTAATAGGACTATTAATTTTGCTGAAGTGCTTAATAGCCAAATGGAAGCGGACTGTTTGCGGAATACATTGCCAGATCTTCTAGAGGATATCCCTCTTTTTTCAGATCTTCTAGAGGATATCCCTCTTGATAATCTTAGGGGGATGTTTTACCAACAAGATGGAGCACTATCGATGAGTTTAAATTATGGACGGATAGACCTTGTATGCTCATATTTGAGTATCGAAACATAATTCGTACACACTTCATTGACTTATTTCGGACCTAGCAACATGACGACTCTGACAACTTTCTGTTTCAAAGTAGAAATTTAGCTTTCTTAATTTTAAACAATGTCTTATAGTTAGTGTGAGGTTAGTGTGTTATTTTTATAGAGACGTTCGCGTTGATCTAAAATAATTTCGTTAAATTTTCTTCTCAACTTTAAAAGATTTCAAATTGCCGCCAATTGCGTTCTTAAGTTGGTAGATTTGTAAGAATATTCAAAACAAGAAAGCACATGTAATAGAAATACACCAATGTACATTCCCAACCTGGTTAAGTATATTCCAGAGGAAAACAACCATTTATTTCTAAATTTTATTTTTAAGAAATACGAGGAGTACAGAGAAATAGTAAATTACAAAAAATAATTTCGGGGAAGCCACAATAATCTGCATATAATATTGGCCAGTATTAGTGAATTACTCGAAACAAAAATACAAGCTAAAAAGGTTTTTCACTACTGGTCACAAAAGTTGTCTCAAAATAAAATAATATACTGTCCGTCTACAGTTGTATGTCATTAAGTAGTATCGCAAGCTGTCACCATTGTTAAGGCAATATTAAATGAATAATTTCCTGATCGACGGATTGGACGAACTTCACTGATTCGTTATTGAGCTCTTTCTTATTGAGGTTTTTTCGTTATATGAATTTTAAGTCACTTTAAAGCTTTATTCTCGAATGAAAAAAAATGTCAAAAAAAAACTATATATATATATATATATCTTACTATTTTTGGGTGCGCTCTTTTGATTACTGGGATTACAATTTCGATTATAAAAGAAATATGGTGGTTTTTAAATACCGAAAAAATGAAAACCAATAAATTTCAATATTTTTTTTTTCTTATCAAAAAACTATTTGAGTCAATTCCAAACCAAATAAAAAGTGCACAAAATGTTTGAAGTTTCAGGAAAATTTTTTTTTAGTAAACTTTATTACGTCTACCCGGCTCAAAATGGCGGAAAAATCGTAAATAAATTGAAAATCTTTCAATACAAGGTCAGTTAGGGGGTTTGTATGAATTAAGGGTGCTGAGTATGAATTAAATGCCTATTTTGGCCAATCTCGCAATCTAAGATAGCGCTGCTGGTACAATATGGCAGTGGTATAGAAAAACTATAAGTTTCTTGGAAAAATCGCCGTGAAAGGTCACGTAGAGGATTTTGAGGGTCCCAAATACGAATCCGGTTGAAATCGACCCAAATAGTTTTTTGACACGAAAAAGAATATTGAAATTAATTTTTTTTTAATTTTTTCGGTACCTTTCCACTTAAAACCGCCATAGTTCTTTTATTATACATGAAATCGAAATTTTAACCCTAGGAATCGAAAGAGCACACCCAAAAATAATAAATGTAGGTTTGGTTTGGATATTTGGTTTTTTTTTTCATTCGAGAATTATGCTTAAAAATGACTTACAAATTCTGACTTCTTGGGCGTTAATGGGGTAGTGTCGCTACGTGGAGTAAATCAATAGGTAAAAATAAAATAATGATGTGGATATCGTTTCAAACGGTTGAGATACATATTATATATATATATTTTTTGAGATTTCTTGTTAAACCCTTTGAAGTTTGTAACATGCTGGAACAGAACTTACACCTTGTTGTTGGATTATTAATTTGAGAAAATTGATTCCAGCCTTTATGTTTTTCTTGACAACATTTTTAAAATTCATTTTTACATAAATACCTTACCGGGAAATTTTCTTAATTTTGGTACTTTAAAATTACCACAAACTTGTTTATTTTTTGTTGGTTTGTTTCTTTATTTTGTGTTACTTTGTTTATTTTTTTATTAAAATTGTGAATGTTTTATTTTTCTCAAAAAATTATAAGTTTAATCTAAAACTAAGAAAACATTTTTTTTGTGTCTTTACTTGAAAAAATAAATGAATTAACGAAAATGAATTTAAATTTATAAAACAAATTGGAGAAAATATGTAAAAATAAAGTTTTTTTAAATCTAAAATTAATGTAAATAAGCAAAATTTAAATCATATGCCATTTTTTTTATAAGTTCACACTAAGTGTTTTTTAGTTTGAGAAACAGACTTTTTGAATATTTACCACTTATGTTAACCATTTTGAATTTTTTTTTAATCCACTGAAAAAGATTTAAAAAAAATTTTTTTCCAAATTTTTAAACTAAATAAAATCTATTTTTCACATCAATTAGAATGATTCCAGGTTAAGTTACACAAAAAAAAAAATTACTCACGTTTATAATTACTTTTCACATCACATACAATTGCACCATGATAAGTTTCATAAAAATTTACGCGGCCCACGGTTGCTCCAAATAGTGCCCACGGTTGGTATTTCCTATGCTTACATAAACCAGGTGCTATGATATACAATGGTGAGTCTAACATCAAATCTGATTGTGGAAATAGTTAGCCCACACCCACTAATTACAATCGAATAATAATTGCTTTTTCGAGAAAACCTTAACCTCGAGAACAAATTCAAAGTAGAAAATAATCGATTTAAAAAAAAAATTACCTATCTCAATATGACCTACTAATACAATCACATCGGTATGAGTTTTTGCAGAAAACTATGGAGAAAGAAGACAAGTACAATACATGAAATGTGCCCTTTGTCCTCATATATTAATATTGTCAACTGACACTAGGGATGGACGATCTTCGATTCGATCTAGGTTGATCTATCTTTTACCACTAGATCTTCCGATTTTTAATCGATTCTTTGAGTAAGCGATTCGTCGTGAATCGTCCTTTTTGCCTCCGATTCCTGATCCGATTTTTAGGAACTTATTTTAAAGAATTAAAGGAATTTTACGGTCTAAAAAAGATTTATGCTACTAACCTTACTTTACATCGCTTTAGAAACACTGTATGGTGAATGTAACAAGTGTTAGTTACCAGCTGCTTTTTCGTTTTTCATGTGACTGTTTGGTTTTTTTTTTTATACGATGTGGCCAAATCCTTGGGGATAACCCTTTGATGCGTTAGCATGGTTTTGGCCGGAAGGGAATTAGGGTAAGGGGAGTGAGGAAGCTTGAGTCTTGTTTTTGCATTGCTGCGAGCTAGACAACAGCCCAGAGACAAAGTGGATTATTTTAATTTCTTAATCAAAGCTCACGGGGAGATCTGGTCTCGAATCCGAGGCCCATGGCGTGGTGGTCGTGCGGCTCAACGCATTGATCCAACTCCGTCTCCAAAGTGAAAGTTATGTTCAACAATCGCATAACAATCGGACCAAATCAAGAGAAATGCTATGATTATTTTTACAATCGCGCCGACGAAAGAGAAAGCCAGAACGTCAAGTGGCAGTTGTATGGCTTCAGCCCATGAAATTACAGTCGCATGCGATGAATCGCACTCGTGAACGAGGGTTAATATTCCTGCTACTACTATTTTAACTTGAGAGTGTCCAAATTTAACTTAATTTTCGTTTTTTATCGGTTTAATGTTTGTTTACCCCCTTTTAAAAACAGGCTACAGCGATATTTTATAATTAATAATATTTTATTTTTATATTTATTTTTTATACAATAGAAATTTAAAATTTTTTGAAAAAACCAACAACGAAAGATCGATCTACTAGAATCGTTTGTCCAACCCGATTAATCGATTCATAAGACCGTAAAAAAAGTAAAAGATCGATTTTTCTCCATTCGATCTCCATCCCTAACTGACACCCGCTTGGTACTGGCCAATGGTCGGTACTTTCCCCCTAAAATATCTACCTACATATGTTACGACAGCAGGAATATTTTTAGGTGAAGCCTAACTAATGAGAATGAGTGCTCATAAGAAAAGAATGATTAAAAGAAGAATACATGAAAAAGCAGAAGAACGTGGCACTGAAAATTTTGCAAGAACCAGGGAGTCGAAATGGGACCGCAACCGAAATTATAATTCGGTTACGGTCAACCGAAATCAAATTGGGTTTTTTAAACCGCAATTGCAACAACCTTAACCGTGATTAATTTTCTTCAATTCGGTTTCGGTTAGAACCGAAATGTAAAACTTCATTTTCGGTTTCGGTTAAAACCGAAATGTGAAATATAATTTTCGGTTTCGGTTTCGGTTAAAACCGAAATGTGAAATATAGTTTTCGGTTGCGGTTAAAAACCACGTAGATAAAATTTTCGGTTTCGGTTACAACTGAAACGTTAGGGTTAGAGTTAAAGTGCTGTCGTTGGGATTTTTATATAATATAATGAAGTCATCCGACTCCCCTCTACTCCCTACCACCCTCCCTTTATCTAGACATTTACTCCCCTTCACCTCACCTCCCCACCCCTTCCCCCACCACCCCTTCCCCTACCACTCCCTTCCCACCACTTCCCACCCCTCCCCTTTCCCTCCCCTCCCTCCCCTCCTCTTCCCTCCTCTTCCCTCCCCTCCCCACCCCTTCACCCACCACCCCTCCCCCCTCTCCACCAGTCACTATCCACCCTCTTCCAGCAAACGGTCCCTTCATCAAGACATTTACCAAATATGCTATGTAATGAAGGTAGTGAAAAATCGCAAGACCGGACATATAACTTCTTCCGCGGTCGGTACCAATTTAAATCGGTCTTTGAATTTTGGTCTTTGAATTACGGTCTTTAAATTTCGGTCTGGCGGTTACGGTCACATATTTTTAAGGTCTTTTTATTTCGGGACCTTTTAATTTCGGTCGCTCTATTTCGGTACACTATAAATTTCGGTTTTAATTTCGGTACCGAAATCAAGACCGGTTAAAACAACCGAAATATGACAGGTTTCGGTCCCGTTTCGACTCGCTGGCAAGAACTACAATTGACAAAATGTCAATTTTGGCAATTTGTAAAATCACTCTTGGAGCCGGATCTTTCAACAGCAGCAGATTCAAAAAGCCGCTTCGCTCAAAAGATGAGCAGAATATTGCCCTAATTATGGAAAAGTACAAATACTCGTCTTTATTGATGAAGAAATTTCGACTTCTCCCCATTCTTGAAAATATCAACTTTTTGTATGTTTTAATAAAAAACACGGAGAAAATTTAGTAAAAAATACACAAATATTGCAAAACCGACCCCGGAGGTCTTGGCAATAGAATACACAAACAGTTTCTCCAAAAGGTCACATAATAAAAAAAAAAACTCTTCACTTACTATGATGTTTTCTCTCTTTCTCTAGTTTTCGTAACCCTTTGTGGGACATGGAGCAGGAGAAAAAATTCACCTTATTCAAGACAACGATTGCTAGTGGACTTGCAATTTTAAGTAGCTTCCGAACCAACGACAATTGATCTGCAATCCCCAATGATCTATTTATCGTAATATGTTGTGAGAAGTACACAACCAAGCGACCTCCGGCTAGAAAGGCCAACGCGTTATCACTCGCTCAGTGAACGACTTAGTTAGTTTTATGTTGCTCCGTTAAAAGTCGCTCCAAATTAAACCTGTCCTAAAAATAACCTGGTTTTATAGGTGAGAAATCTAGTTTTCCCAATTAGGCAAAAAATTCTAGTGAACTGTCTTATACCTTTACCACATGCAAACCTAAGTTACCTTCAGGTAAATGCATGTAAGGAAGGTCGTTTAATGGCAGAGATCTGTAGTTGCTTATGATTTCTTTTCCTTATTCTTGTTAGAATGATATCCGTAAAGTAAGCCCTGTAAGATGTTACAGTGGAGGCATTACAGTAAACAGTGCACTGTAATTATCTAAGTGTCTCAAGTACTATAAGAATATTACAGCAAAGTGTTATTCTGTTAATGTTATAGAAACTATAGCACTAAAGATTTATTGCTAACCGTCGTAGTACAATATTCTTATTGAGACCACCTGCTTGGGGCCCTATCCAGAGGGATTTATCGTAATATCCACATTGTAAATCTTTTAAAACATGCTTGCAGCGCAGCATACCTATTCAAATACTCAAAAGCATTCCCAAATGATAATTAAAATTCAGTCATGGAGTGTTGTACGTCCACTTGCAATCTCTGTCAGGCAAAGTACTTCTTCCGCCCCCTATCCCACAAGAAGTAGAGAATTCCCAAATGCGGCTCCCTCGCTAATATTTACCAATAAAAATATTGAGAGGAAAAAGTTTCACAACCTAAATTCTAAAGGAAGACTTTTAAAGAAAATTCTCAGCTGCTCCAACGACATTCAGAAAACTCGTGAAAGCTTTTTCTTTTTCTTACTTTCAGGAGGACATCGACCTGACGTTTTTACTTTAAAATTGCGTCAGTTTAACGAGAAAACCATTCACGTGATCAAACATTTTACTAGTTTTCGTTATCAATTCCCAATCGAATTAGTTTCAAATTAGATCATATTATCTAAAGCAGTCTAACTAAGAGATTTTTTAAACGTAAATGGAAGAGGGTAAGGTTACTATAGCCAGTATCAAAAAAACCGTCATGTTGTAGACCATATCTAAGTTATATTACATAAATCGTAGGAGTATTGTTGGCAAAAATACAATGACTTTACCTTCTACTATATACCGTTTAATAATTTTGACAAATACTGAACCTCCAACGTACGTCTGTCGTTTTCATAGATAAGACTTTTGAGCCTTTGACTGGATTATTTTTATCCACCCTTTTGAAATAACAGCAATATTTCTTTTGAGTGTTATTTCTTTCTACAGAAGTTCATACGTTTTACTTAAATAACTTGGAGAGCTCGCTTTCCCTACCTAACTAACAACGTCCATGGCTAATTTAAACTTTTCCCATTAAATAAATCAGGCATGCAAAGACGGTGCCAAGAATTCTACTTTAGTCCAGCATTTCATTCGTCTCAAGATTGTAAAAAGCACGTGGTGTTATAGCACTATTGGGACACAATGAGCGTGCACTAATCACACGAATAATCTACTTAAAATATAGAAACCAATCACACTATCCTTCGTGGAATCTAGTACAGCCCTCTGAAAAAGAGGGCGTAGCGCAAAGAGTGTATGAAAAGCAAAAATTTGATTAGAGTGGAATACCTTCTCTAACTCTCGTAGTTGTTTGAAAACACAAGCGCAAAATCCGTAGAGAATAACCAGGTTAAGAGCTGTGTATACTTTTTTGGCATTACAACTGACTATATCAACTCCTGTCCCCAAAAACCCGGCATTGCTTACACTCGTCCAACACTTTAACATACTTTCTGCGTTAGAAAATTTTCGAATCTGAACATAGCGTGTAGTTGTCTGTGTCAGCGCAACAGAACCCTCTGTATAAGCGCAAACTACCCCACTACCCCCATGTATTAGAGGCACTTCAAAACTACCTCGGCATCACACCAGATCCCTAACTGCGGCAAGACCAAAAAATACTAAAGAAAGCGCGAATCCTATTTTCAACTTGATATCCTCTAAAGCACTTACAAGTTTTATGTATTTCGCGGCTCCGCATGGTTTGAGGGAGTTAGCGAAGCCCGATGCCACAGATGGGGCACAAGCGAAAGTTTTTCAACCCCCTGCGCCAGCTTTTACGACTTTTCATCTTATGTATTCTATTACTTTCTATATTTTATGTACCACCTACCTTTTATGAATTTGTATTTAAAACTTGTGCTTTTATGCGAATATTTTAGCCATCCTACCCATCCTGCGGGTGAAACTCGTACTTTTGAGTATTTCACCCCCCGCGAGAATGCGAGCATTCCCGATGCCCCACCTACCCCGTTTTATAGCCTGAGTGAGGACCAAGTACCCAACTTGGTTCCTCTATACTTTGTGCCTTTAATGTAAGTTCCGTTGTTGTTTCTGGATGCTGGAGCATTATGCGTACATATATATGTGCGTGTGTGTATTCATGTTCCCAAAAATTCGTATTATATTACAAGAAGATGAATTACTACACGTTCATGGGTTATACACGCACGTTAATGTTCCTACTATGCTTTCCTGAAGTAGCATCTTTTTTGTGCGCTTTGCTCGACTCGTAGGGACTTCCCATTTGAGGACAGGGACATGGTTTTGAAATTGAAAGTATTTCTGGGAAATTAATTTTCCAAGGACTTTCAATTTTCACAATATGTTACCACGTGCATATACAGGTGATAAGATATATACCCTGGCTGGGGATTAATATAAACGGGCGAAGTTGAAATAGTCAAATGAATATCGTTGAACTGCTTCGAAATGTGCACTTTGTTAGTGAGTATAAGCTATGCCACAGAGGGCTGTTTTTGTCGGATTTGTCACACTTTCATATAAAAGAGAAAAGGATTATTGAAATAATTGAACCAGAGTCAATTTCCATTCACTTAAATAGGAGATACTTTTGGCTGTAAATGCTTTAATTTTGGTAGATTTAAAAATTCGTGGAAGCCTCATCATTTAAGAGAAATGGTAGTAGCATTAAATAGTAATACAGGCAGACGCGGACGTTTTTTAAACTTAAGAAAGCATAATTATAAGGAGAAGAAGTACGGCAAAAGGTCTTTTTAAATCTACTGTTTGGCTTCGTAAGCTTTCATTTAATACACAAAAAATCAAAAAATATATAGAAATAAAGCTTACAAAAGGCGGTAAGTTTTAAATGGTGCAAAATAGCAAAAACTCACATATTAGGTCCCTTCAAATATTCATTAATAAATTTATTTGTCAAATGCTTTGAAATCCAGGGAATAAAATAAAATTGAAAGACTCTCAGTCTCTCTTATTGTTCTTACATCTTCGTGGGGTAAATTTCATCTGATCCGACGATAAAAAATACAAGGGGACCGACAGTCCGTAGCGGATTCCGAGCCACCAATATTTATCTATTTATTTATGAAAAATGTCCCAAAGCTTCCTTCCTAAATAACAATACAAGTTTTAAACTTAAACTTAAAATTAGAGTACTTAATCATTATTCGATGATTAGCCAAAGTTGGGTATTTAGCTGATAAACTCAATGTAGCAGCATGCTCGTTAATAGGTAGTACATAGATTCGATAAGCTCATGAATTTCATACAGAGTTCGGTGATGAGGTATATGGAGAAAGTTATGACTCCTTAAAGTCCGGGCCGGGACGATGCTTACGTCGTTGCGTATTTCGGCGGAGTTTATCGACACCTGAAGCAAATCGTAAAAAAAATTATTTTAAAGACCTTGCGTCTTTTTTAAGGAAATTCGAGGGCAATCAGACAGATAAAGATGACGATAGGAAAAATTGGGCCAGGAGAGGCTGCGAAGAGCGAACCTAAGGAATCGGCACTTAATTGATTCCATTCGGTTGATGTGGACGGCGAAGTAAGGATCCCAAGCCGAACTGATCTACTTCAAGATATGGCTGACGAAAGTGCAGAAAAGAAGTAGTTAAGCTCTTCAGACCACTTTTTTACAAGGCCCAGCATGGAATTGGTTCTGTCAACTAAAAATTCAACATAGTCTTCGAAGGAAATATGTGAGTTAAAAACCATCTTTAACCGGGACGATTTCGATTTGAAATGGTACCATTTCGATGTGAAAAGATCATTACGGTACATTTGCTTGCATTCAATGGAAAACGGTTACTGCGCAGTCCTGCAGTCGACTATGCAGAGCTAATTGATATGAAAACATATACATTAAGAGGAGCAAAAATAACAAAGACTTAAATATGTTTAGCAGCATTGCTCATATGCGCTGCTCAGGGCTTCGGAAATTTCAGCTACATGACTTTGTTTGTTGAATAGGAGACATACATCGTCGACATAGTGCAGGTGCGTAAGGTAGTTAAAAAGTTTCCATCTAATCCCTCGCGGCCATCCAGTGTATGTCGCGGCACAATGCGTCATTAATGATGACCAGGGAAATCAAAGGTGACAATATGCATCCTTGTCTCATTACGGTCAGCACTTGGGAGGTCTCCGAGAGTTTTACTCGTGCAGGACGTGACATTGGGCTCCTGAGTAGGATTCCCTTATGTGGTGATAATTTTTTCTGGGATGCCTATCCTACGTAAAGATGCTGTAAAGGAGACCTTCATTTGTCGGATTGCTCGATGATAATTCGAAGGGTGTTGATGTGACCGCTGCAGGAGAAACCCTCACGAAAGCTTGCTTGTTCATCGCTAGGAGTGCACTCGATCGTTGGTTTGATTCGCTTTAAGGTGAGTTTTGCCTTCAATTTGGAGACTGCAGTTAAAAGACAGATACCGCGCCAATTGCTACAACTGAAAAGATCGCCTTTTTTGGAAATCTTCTCAATTACGCCTGTTTTCCATTCAATGGGATAGATATCGGTTTCCCAACATTTCCCGATTGCGAGGAGAAGTATATCAGATGCGGCAGTGTGATTCGTCTTAAGTTCAATTCCATACCAGTCTCCTTTGATCCCTCGTGGGAAATAGGGTGGAATCAGTTACCCTCCAGCAGACTCTGTGGGACAGCTTTCAGTTTCGTCCAGGATCTCCCAGTTGTTGCGGCCTCTGCTAGCAGGGTTCTCCTCCAAGTTGTTTTTGGTCTGCCTACCCGACTGGCTATGTTATCATTGTCGCGTCGTAGTGTATGGCCAATCGAATTCCACTTCCTTCGCTAAACTTCTTCGTCTATCCTTTCCTGGCCGGCACGGCGACATACTTCTTCATTTCTTATTCTATCTTGCCAGCGTATTTTTATGATGTGACATAAGCATCTATTGATAAAAACTTGAAGGCGCCTTGTGATGGACTGGCTGACCTTTCACATTTCGCAACCGGACAAAAGTACTTCCTTTACATTGGAGTTGAACAGCCGTAATTTAGTTTTAACTGAGATCTCCGTTGATTTCCATATTCGGAACAATTCTGAGTACGCGCCTCTCGCCTTTAGTAGTTCCACTGGTATTGCATCAATCCCCAGGGGCCTTACCGAGGTCCATCGACATAATTTCGTGAGCCAATTCCAATCTTGCCGGAGTTATGGTGTTAATGTTGGCCGCAGCTGGCGGTTTGTCAGGATCGAATTCGATGGTCCAGCGATGCTGTTTAGGACTTCAAAAATATATTCTCTCCACTTCTGCAGTTGATGCTCCACCGTGAAAAGAAGGGATCCATTAGTATCTCTTACAGGATATTGTGTTGTAAAGATCTCCACTGTCACCGCGGCATGCTTCTTCTTCTGCCTTTTCTGCTAGTGCGCTTATCACGTCTTACACTTCTTTGGACGCCTTTCTGCAGAGATCGATATGCAGTTCTGAAATATTGTTTAACAGCCACGTCCGCAGCAGAATTGATGCGGTCTGCTTCCATTTCTGTATTTTGAACCATTTGGCGTCAATGATTCATATAATGTCTTCCGCTCTCTAATTATCTCACGAGTTCTGTACCACAACTCACAAAACAAGCCTTCGCCATTTTCCTACTGATTTTCGCAGTTTTAAGCTAATGCACATTGACATATTAGATGAAGTGTTACATGGGCATACTGCTGCCGTGCATAAGCGAAACTTAGCTATTACAAGATGATGATCGCTGCCAATATGTTTAAATAAGTGA
Organism: Leptarthrus brevirostris; assembly: GCA_964036015.1. Taxonomy (NCBI): domain Eukaryota; kingdom Metazoa; phylum Arthropoda; class Insecta; order Diptera; family Asilidae; genus Leptarthrus; species Leptarthrus brevirostris. The sequence goes on from OZ038374.1 coordinate 96,661,624, forward strand.
CAAGTTTACGCGAATTACAAAATTCAACAAACAGCTTCCCATTTACGTTCCAGCTTCCGAGTCCAAACTTCCCCATTAAATGTGCCAGGTCGATGTTTTTAGAGCCAATCTTAGCTTTGAGATCCGCCATGATTATTTTGATATCATCTTTAGGAGCCTTATCACAGGTGTCGCCAAGAGCAGGTAGAAAGCCTCCTTAGTTGTTATATCCGCTTGCTCGTTTGGCGAATAGAATTGAATTATTGAGATGTTACGTACCCTGTTTCAGAATCTGGCTATGATATTTCGGTTAAAAGAGATTGGCGGGCTAGCTTACTTAGCAAGAAACCTACACCTGCCGGATGTACGTGATGTAAACTTTCCACTTCCTCTCCATATAGTTTCGCTTAATACCAAGATATTTATTTTATAACGGACCATTCCCACTCAACCTCCATGATCTTTGCGTATCCACACTCGTCCCACAGAGTTCTCATGTTCCATAGTCCAATCGGTGTCCGTTGTTTATAACCAAAGCGTTTCTTTACAAAATCAGTCCAAGGTATCCCAGGCGTACTAGACGTTTCGTTTGTAAGTTGGTTGAGTTTTCAAATAAGCGGGTTACAAGTTTACAAATTCTATCCCAGAGGGAGGGCTGCTCCTTAAGGCAGGCATTAAGGCAGTTCCTCTCTAAGACGAGGTGTTCTGTCTGGCACGTGGGTTTCCCTCCTTCTTTTTTAATCGGGCTTGGAACATACTCTATAAAAAAATTAGAGTCCAAATCAGCCTACACGAAACAGAGTTCCGCCCCTACCAACGTTTAAGTCCAAAATGTTGTCCCGTCACCAGAATTTCATGACTTTGCGTAGCTTCACATTAATAGGGCAATTGGAATTGGGTGAAAAGTCGTTCTTGTTAGTTTCATTAATTATTGGAAATTGATATTTTGTTAACTAATTAGCCTCTCATGAATCTTTTAATAAATAAATTATTGAGTAAATAATCAAACTTTTATTCATACCTTACCTTAGTTTAAAAACACAAAGTAAAAGCATTTGTTTGAATATAGTATTAATACCAGCCACCGACTTATTGTTATTCATAACTGGAACTGTCAAAGTCAGCAACATCAAAGTGAAACACCTTAATACTATTGTTGTGGCAGCATGATTGTCGCGCCAAATCACATTGACATTTATAACATTTAATTATTTTAGGTTACGTTCGTCCGTTTTGATTACGGAACATATTGATATTAACAATTTTGTTTCAGCAATTTGTGTGTATAAAGAAAATTGTTCCGTAGAATGGGACGGGAATCGAAAGCAAAACTATCGATATTTAGCATTCCAATCTATCGGAATGTTGCGATACCAGAGTATGACTAAATTGGAAAAGAGATATCAATGGTAGTATCGGTATTCAAATGATTACATTTATAGAATTTAACATAAAATATTGAATTATAAATAACCCTAAATTTGGAGATGAGGTTGCATCAATGGTATCGGTCCACGCGTTACCAAGTTAGACTACCCCTTCGAAACCGTAGGTCCACAGTTTCTCTCCTATTAGCAGTGACAGATCATACTCTATACAATAAATAAAGAACAATGCAAATCTCCAAATTGGTTCACGTGTTAAAAAGTTGGGTTCCACCCCTCCCTCCACTCCGCCCCAACGAAAAGCTTTTTCTTGTGGTACCAATTGGGGAACATACTATACTCTACCCAACTGAGAAATAATCATCCAAATCGATCCACGCGTTACGAAGTTAGACTAGCGCTGACCAAATTTTTCCCCTATTAGTAATATCATCATCATCAATACACCAAAATCGGTCAACCCGTTACAAAGTTAGTTTCAACCTGCGTCCCAACCCCCACCCAGACCAAAAATAATTGACATGGTACTAATCGGAGAACATCCTCTGCCCAACAAAAACTGAATCATCAAAATCGGTCAACGCGTTACAAAATCGCTCCACGCGATACAAAGTTGAGTTACCCCCCACCCTCACAGTTACTCAATGAAGACTTCCAAAAATGTAGTTTCCTTACACTCCAGTTTGAGGAATCTACATATGTAAGTGACATTGATGATATGACAACAAAAGAAGTTAGAGATTTAGAAAGTTATTGACTATTATTCCAATGAAAGGGCAAACTAAGGGTGAAACTAAATTTACAATTCACCAATTGGTGGCTATCACGACTCCTGCGCTCCAAAATTCTCAAGGCAGATGAAATAATGAAAATTACCTGCAAAATAGTTAATTCGATTCGAGCCGGAAGTTTGCAAAGGCGTCTATTTCGAGCTTTATTTGAAGAAAGAAGCGGACTATGGGGATCTTTTGTTTTTGAAAATATTTCAGCAAGTACTTCCGGAAATGAAAGATATCTTGCAATTGCAGGGAAAAAATATAGCTGTGTTAGAAGACGACAAATTGGTTAAGCTAGCTTTTCTTTGCAATATCATTCAGAAGCTGAATGAGCTGAACATAAACCTGCAAGGGAAAGCCAAAAATTGATATGATAAGTTTAATTAAAACATTCAAAGAGAAGATTAATATGCATGCATCCCAACTAAGCAGAGGCTAATTGAAGAAAAACATAAACATGGAGGAAACGTGTACTCACAACTCAAATCGTGAATTCCAAAGTTTCGCTGAACAGTTGAACTACGTACACGAGGAATTCGAAAGAAGGTTTGCAGATTTCGAAACTCGGGAGGAAGTCAGCAGTTTTATGGTGTTCACATTTAACGAAGGTATTAACATTGACAGCGTATCTTTTAAAATCGGACAATTACTTGATGCTGGAGGAAGGAACAAATTATTAGGTTGAGATATAACAGATTTTTGAAAGTGATGCACCAAGAAAAGTTTCCATACCTACCAAAAGTAGCTCCATAAGATTCCCACATTTCAAGCTACATCAGCAGTTGTTTCCAAGGTATGATATATCATAAACTGAGAATTTAGAATAACTGGAGAAAGTAAAACACTAACCTTGTCAAGTAGAATGTAGGAATGAAGGCAGGAGGAACTGACAAAAGAGTCAGTTGTTCGAGAGCCTTAAATCCGTATAGACGGGCAATATAATTACTAATTAACTCCAAAAATATTGTATGATTTCAAGAAGTGTCAAAAGTTTGTAAAGAGAAATGGTGCAAAGATTATTTAAATAAAGAAGCAAGTTTAAAAGTGATTTCTTTTATTTTAACCAAATTCAATCAATTGAAAGATCGATAACGAAGTGATCAGAAAGAAGATCTTCTCCCAGTGACAAGATCGAAGTTATATAAATCGCGTAAACCAAACACGGTATGCTCACACTTTTCTAGATTAAAATTTTAAATGAACACAATACATTTTATTATTTTCGTAGATTAACTCATTCTACACCGACGTCTGAAATACAAAAAAAAAAATAACTCCGGAGTAGCCGGCAACATTTGTGCAGTTGAGTCTTATCTTTACTCGGGTTAATAACGATTATAACTAAAACTTGAAAATAAATAAGAATAAAATTTACAAATTTTAGGTAATTATTATCATTATTATTGTCATGATTCACCTTGTGAGCTATCGGCTTTTGGGAACAATTTTAAGATCAGCTGGCCGATGACCCATACCGGGAACACGGGTCTAATGGATGATATTTTACAAAACCAACGCGAGGATTCACTAGCCTCGAATGATTTAACTGAATCGTTATGTGGTTAATGTACTTTTTATCTTACTTATATTTTATTTTTTATTCTTGAATTGTTTGTTTAATAGAATTAAGCTACACATTGTATTACTGAGACATCGCTCATTTGTTCTAAGCGTATGCAGATTTGTAAAATAATTCATTCATCCCCACTTTAACTACTTTCTAAACTTCTTATGTATATTTTTAGAGGCAAGTTCAATCTATTTAAAAATATTTTCTTTTCTTGATCCACAACTATAGAAGAAATGTATAAATTAAAAATGTTACAACTACACCCGACCTACCCTATCTATCTTTGATTGTACGTCTGAAGCTCTTTATCAGTAATAGATAATTTGGCACTTCCAAACAAAGAAAAATTTCATAAAAAAAAGTTGTTGTAAATAATAAATTTATTTATGAAGGAAAGTAAATTGCACCCACCACAATACGTACCATCTGTTCTCCGCCGAGCTTTTAAATTAATTTTAATTGGAAGACAACGAAGGCACACTAAAACGAGAACTCTCATCTATCTATTAACGTTGCTCTGTTTTTATGTACGATTAAAAATCGCGAAATCATAATAACCTGAATAGTATCCTATTAAGTGAAATATATTTGTCCAGGTAATTGTTATTTTGCACAAATCATTTATGAACCGAATATTATATAAAATTAACAAATCCTGAAGGTTTATTTAAATCTCAGTAGGGAAAGTGATACAACCAGGTATAATAGGATAAAAACTACGCAATTCTCTAGGGAAAACGACGATAATAAAATATCAAATTTATCTAGGTTCATCCAAAGTAATCACAAAAAATTCAAATGAAAAGCATAAAAATACTCTGCAGTAATAAAAATTTCGTTACCACTGATCAATAAATGACATCCGACCACATAAAATTTGTTATAAATAATAATAAGAGGAGAAATATGTAACGAATATTACAGTGTTGTAAATGGAATGGGTTCGCGGTGTACAGTGCACGGCGTACTGATGATATTTTATAGCGTCATTTCTGTAACATACATAAAAATGTGGACCCAGAATAATAGAATGAGTTTCGCAAAAGGGTCTATACCCATCAAGATACACTTTAACGACCAGCCACTAAACATTGTAGAGAAAAATGTCTTCCGCTATCAAATTGCGATGACAAGGTATCTTTTATACGTGGAAGGAAAGATGAAATAGTAATGGCTCTGGATATTTTTACGCAGTGTGTGTTTGTCAAATTTTATATTGACATATTTCTTTATTTGATAAAAAATTTATCTGCACACATTGCTAAAATTTATGACTTTATATGCCTTAAAATTCATATGTCTACATTGGCTATATCATCTTGAGCTTTCTTATTACTTAAAAGATTGACTAAATGGGTGTGTTAAGCTCCAAAATTTTAAAATTCAAATTAGAATTAGTTAAGAGTATAACAAACAAAATAAAAATTTTGTTTACTATACAGTCCATTTTGGAAATGAAAAATGAACTCACTTGAGAATTCTTTTTCGTATTAACTACATCTCGCATTAAAAATATATTATATAAATAAATTATATGGGATATTCCTGTTGATAAATTAAATAGTGTTTGTACCCTATGGGAATTTAAAACAGGGTTTTTGCTGGGCACCTTGATGGACCGCCCATACAACGGATGGGCCCCAGAATGGCATTCCCGACTGGCAGTGACGAGGAATGTTACGGTGATTCTGATAAGGCCCTCTCATGGAAACCCTGCGGGAATCAACCAAAAAGCCCGATCAATGCCCAAATATATTTCTGACTTAGCCGTGATTTTTTTTTTATACGATGTGGCCAAATCCTAGGGGGATAACCCTTTGATGCGTTAGCATGGTTTTCGGAAGGGAATTAGGGTAAGGGAAGTGAGGAAACTTCAGTCTTGTTTTTGCATTGCTGCGAGCTAGACAACAGCCCAGAGACGGAGTGGATTATTTTAATTTCTTAATAAAAGTTCACGGTCATCTGGTCTCGAACCCGGGACCCATGGCATGTTGGTCTTGCCAACGCATTGATCCAACTCCGTCTCAAAATAAATAGGGTAATCATAAAATAAAACCATCAGTGGAAATTAATAGTTCTTTATTAAAATTAAACATCTTCGGTCTAAATCTCGCACGGGTCTTTGATGGCCGTTCAGGAGAAAGCCCGCCTGGGTTTGCCCGCCACTTGCTGTCTAAGTGCCCGATATAATATTACGTATCAGGTTTTATTTGTAAATGATGTAAATTACTTTTCAAAATTCTTGAATTTTATAGGGTAATTAATTTCTAAAACGAATATCCTGATTTCTATTATGATTCTAAATTCAAATGCCCAATTAGGAACTTTACGGGCCCTACCCTGACGCCCTCAATAGAGGAATGCCCGACAGGGACCCGGACATATATCGAGCATTCCCTGACATTTTTCCCATAGGGTAGTAAAGCTTTTTCAAATTTATTCTTATTGCGTTTCTACATATCAACATAAGTAAACTTTACTAAACAATTAGTAGCTACTTTGAAAAACTATATATACAAGGGTGTCTCTGTTTAAAATCTCAACATGAATATCTCCTCCGCTAGCTAAAATTTTTCAAACAAAACTTGTCACACTTCAAGTGTGACATCTAATGATGCTATATGTTCTAAAGTTTCGGTAATTTAACGAACCAATTATATTTCCACCAGAACCCGAATAAAAATTAGACTCGCCCCTTGCTAGCTTGAAACAGGCACGCACTGCATCGAAACGCCTGAATGGCACGGTACGCCTGAGTAAAAATTATACTTGTCAAATGCCAGCCCATTGCACGTATGAATTAAAGACGCACGAAATAGTTGAAACCTAGCACGGTACGCTCACACTTTTCTAGACTAGAATTTAAAATCAAGACAATACAAATCATTATTTTCGTAGATTAACTCATTAGAGTCCGACTTCTGAAATAACAAAGCTATTTGACCAGTAGCCGGGAATGTTTGTGCAGTTGAGTCTTATTTTTACTCGGGTTAATAAAGATTATAATCGAAACTGGAAAATATATAAGAAAAAAAAACAAATTTCAGGTAATTGATATCATTGTTATTGTCATGCTAACTACTACTATTTTAATTATCCTCTGATCATTTGAGAGTTAATAAAAGCTATAGTTAAATTTTTGCTCCTAAAAATAGTTTTTAAAAAAAAAGTTGAACCGACTTCACAAAAAGCGCTTAAAAGTATAAAATAATTTTTAATTTTATATCTATTACGACATTTTGAAGTCGGTGCAAATTAAACAAATAAAACAACTACCACAATTGAAAATAATACATAATACTACCTGAACGTTTCAGCTTACGGGATCATAAGAAATGACGACTAAATATTTTTGTTGTAGTTGTTTGGTTTGTTTGATTTGCACCGACTTCAAAATGTCGTAATAGATATAAAATTAACAATTATTTTATACTTTTTAGCGATTTTTGTGAAGTCGGTTAAACTTTTTTTTTAAAAACTATTTTATTTTTCACTTTTTAGTGTCTTCTACTCTATACAACGAAGAAAGAACCATTCAAATCGGTCCACGCAATAAAATTTAGTTTTAACCCCCTACACCACCTCCATTCCACTGAACTTTTTTTCTCATGGTATCAATCAAGGAACATACTTTACCGAACAGAAGAGGAATCATCGAAATCGGTCCACGCGATACGAAGTTACTACCCCTCCCCCACCACCTCCATAGGACCAAATTATTCTCCTATTAGCAATGGGGAACCACACTCTATACAACAGCAAAAGAACCATCCAAATCGGTTCATGCGTTACAAAGTTAGGTTCCACCCCCCTTCTCCCAATCATTCTCAAGAGTGGGTCTAGCAAAGGTACAATAGAGCAGTTTTGTGATGCACCGATTGTTGGACCATCTCTTCACAAAGCCTTAAGTGGCATTGGCTTTATTCACAATTGAATCGACGAACAAGCCGAAACCGACTTAGCAGAGCATTTTTCAATATTCAAGAAAACGCCATTATTAGAGCGCCATTTGCGGAAGTCTTTGGTATAATAAAGAATTTTCGGATTTGTCGAAACAGTAAGTACAGCAATAATGTAAATAAAAATGAGCAGCGGTCCCAAAAGGTTTCACTAAGGAACCCCAGACAAGTTACATGTGGTGTTACAAGTGGCATGAAACACTACGCGCTGAGTTAGATCACTCAAATATGAAGACAGGAGGAACTGGAAGAGAGTAAGGTTGTTCAATAAGAATTTTGTGATTGATTCAAAAAGTCAGTGAAGATGCAGACGACCAGCTGACCATACTCGAAGAGAGGAATACAATAATTTAAAAATTCCAAAGAATCAGTCAATGTAGATCTACCCTTTAGAAGATCATGCTGTAAAGGACCAAAGAAACATATACAATGTAGAACATCACTTAAAAAGGCTTCAAATATCAATGCAGTTAAAATTAGCGATGGGCCAGTAGCTGAAATGACGCATTTATTACCTTTCTTATGTTGGTTTATAAAGAACGAAAGTATCCAGGACTTAGGAAAAACATCACAATCATCTGTCAAGGTGAATATTACAAGTCACTTCTAAACTAGAGGTGAATTGGTTTCGAAAATTACAAAAGAGCTTAATAGTCGGCATCGCAACAAAACCTGATCAAGACTTTTCCAGTCAAGTTCATTAAGTTCTTTAAGTTAGAATCGATACACGAAAGAGGTACATAATAGGTCTGTTCCCTGATGAGATGTTCCCGCATGTGCATGAACTTACACATTTTGCGTTCCATCACGTTTCATGCCAGGCAAAATGGCGGGAAAAAATTTACAGCACATATTCCAATGCTGCACGAACTTACCAAAAATTTTTAGCTGGTGCATGATCGGGTATCTTTTCTTGCATAAGTACAAACAGCTGTTTGGTGTTTTTGTTTAAAAAGTGAGGTTAGGTTAAGTGACTGTTTCATAGTGAATTCGTTGAATAAAGTAATAAATAAAGGACAATTTGGTGATTTAAATTGATAAGACTAACAGTTTATAATTAGAAGTGCAGTTTAAATAGATTCTGTGTGTTCCGTGAATTTTCTTCTTCTTGATTTTTACGAGTTTGCATTAAACATGTTCCCTGGATTTTTTGGTTTTTAGACACTTTCTCTCCCACCATATAAGTAAGTATTTACATGGAAAGTTTGTGCACGAAAATCGGTGGAACAGACCTAATGAGTAAAGCGTAGATAAAGAGCGTTATGGTATGATGACACTGCCTGCCAGCTTGATCAAAAGTGATGGTAATGTTTAGCAATGGATGATAAGACGATTAAAAGAAGCGTCAAACAGCATTTTACCCATCCTGATCCAAAAATTTACCGCAGTAATTTGCAATACAGAAAGACTGCGCCAAGTCGGCATAAAGAACTTTGTCCCAGAATCAGAAGAATATATAGGCAGCATACAGTCGTCAAGGCTGGAATGCCCCCAATTAAGAGATGATAGGTTAAAGTTCCTCAAAATATCAGATGGCTCCAGCGCATCCGTATGTCTCTCAGCACAGGAGGCAGTAGAATTATATAAACCAGGCGACGAGCCAGGAGAATATGAACAATGGCGGCATAAATTCGCCTCAGAGTCAGTGCATGACTATCACGATGGATGACCACGAAGCCATAAGTAAAAAGGTCAGTGCGTAGCATACCTCCACAAAGCCAGGAGGCAGCAAGGAATCACAGCCAATAGAGGTGATAAAAAGGGATTCGACCGAAGTCTTTGAAGTCTTAGAGATGAACTCACAAATAATCGAATTTACCGGCCATATATGGGAAGAAATTTACGGCAGCAAACAGCAAATCAAAAGAAGGCCGCGTGGGAGCATTCCTCTTGGCGACGATTCAATTTTCTGCTGGCGATCACATTGGATTCAATTTTCTTCTGGGGATCAGTAGTGTACTGGTGTACTGGTAGTACGTAAAATGTGGGCAATAACATAATCTTAAAATGTTTTCGGATGTATCCTGGAAACAAAAATACATTTGGGGAGCTGGGCAGAGCAATAATATGTACTAGCAGCTTCCATGCCAGCTGAAGTTGTTAGGAAATATGGATCTCCTAATTGATATGGGGCGTAGTCTCAGAGCGCTTAATCCTAGAACTTCCTTTTGTATCTGAAAACCTTGAAAACCTTTTAAATAAAAAAAATATTTCTTATTTTTTATTATATAAAACTTTAATTTTTTATTTATTTTTAATGTTCCCAGTTCGGTTGTTTTGGCTAGACTAAAAATTCTATTTACAATTTTTGTATCCTACTTTACAATTAATACATAGATAGTTTGTTCATAATTTTCTCTGTATAGAGTACAGTATTTTATTGTCAATGAATGAATGTTTGTGTTTCAAAATTTATCGAAGTGTACAGGTTGACTAAAATATATTTGAGAGTTATTTTATCTCTACAGTTTGATTGAATATTATTAAAGTGGATTTTTAAAAATATAATCAAACTTATGAAATTTTAATTAAAAATTTAATTTGTAGCTACTGCTACACCAGCATTGTGAATCAATCACCCAATAATTCGTGCGATGGAAAGATAACTGAAAGAAGCTGTGATTCCTCAGCTGAGTTTTGATATATGGAAACTTGGTAAAATCACAGAAGAGTCTGTCAACCCCCGAATGCCGTTGAAAGCAAAAGCCTATATATTTTCGAGAGTACCCAAATGCACCAGTCTAAGCCTATTTACATAAGGGGCCGTTCAAGTATTACGTAACGCAATTTTTGAAGATTTCTCACGCTCCTCCCCCTTTTAATGGGCCGTTACGTCTCACCACTCTAGAATTTTCGGAAAATCGTTGTTTTTAAATGGTCACGTAGAACTTTAAAAATAATGTCTCAAAAGATTATGGCCGGGAAAAATCTCTAAGTACTCGGTTTTCGAATTCTAGTACAAGGCCACTTGGTTATTAATTCGTGATTTTCTACTACTCAAAAGTTCTAACGCGCTTATCTTAAAACTGTACTTTTCGAGTTGGCCGGAAACATAGCTCAGACAATTTTCAACCGATTCACTTGAAATTTTGAATGTATCTTTAGAAATACATTATCTAGGGAAGTACGTAGGATTTGTTTTATATTGCATAGTTCATTGGTATGTGCAGTAGCGTATAGACGTGTTAATTTCTGCTCCCTAAATTTTCCGCTTTTTAAGGGGGTAGCCAGGTTTCAATGACCTCTTTTTTCAACTACATTTTTTTAACATTAATCTTTATTTGACATTTACAAATTTTTAGTATGTTTTCTAACATGTTAATAACTTCCAAAAAAAATTTTATTTTCATTAACATCCGGTTAATTTATGGCCAATCTGATGACGCCATGTTAAGAAACGGTTGCCATGATTTCTCAACTTTGGGTTATCTAAAACACAAAACAAAAATTGATTATAAAAGAGCACATAAATAGCTATATCCTGAACCTCAGTTATGGAAAAAAATTCATAAATAAACAAAAAGTGCAAGTTTTTGTCATTTTTTCTTTTTTTTCTACATTTTTTAAGCAAGAACTGTTTCATATTGTTATTAAATATTATTTGAAAATCAAGACCGAGGTTCATGCGATTGCTAAGCTTTTTCTGAATATTTAAAAAAAAAATTGAATGAAATTGTCCTAGTAGATCGACTGGAATCGTGGCGACAACCCAAAAAAAATGTGTTTTGGGATAAACGCGTTTAAAAGATAAAGTGCGAAAAACACGTCTCATCGTCGAAATATGGGAATCAAATTATCTCACTTTTAATCAGCAATGCCTGCTCCGTACAATATTCCTTCTTCGTCCTCAAAATGCTCGTTCTCGCGGGATCTATCTGCTCTCATCTGTGTACGATGTTCTTTTGAGGCCTCGCAACTGCGGTTTGTAATAGGGATGGGGGATCGAACTGAGAAAATCGATTCCGTATGGATCGATCTGTAATTTTTTTCCGATTTTGAAGATCGATTAATCGACCTTAAAAGATCGATGTACATAGATCGAACAGATCGATTCCATTTATTATTTGTGATTTTGTTTAAGAAATGTCAAAATGTAATGCCATGTAAATATCAATCGTTGCGAAATATCAATCGTTGTAAAACTCAGCCTCAATCAGGACAGGAACACGTTTGGAAACACAACTATAGTCAGCTCAAACTATTGCAATAGTTGTGCCAAAGTCAGCTAAATACGTTTGCATACTAGATAAAATTATAAAGTCAGCTATATACGTATCGTTTACCGGACTACCGCAGTTAGTTTTATGTTTGTCCATAGCAAGAGTATCGATGCTATTACTGGCACGCCCAAACCTACCTACTTGAATGGCATATGTATTTACATCGGCAGTCAAGCGGAAATAAAGGTATTGCACTCAAATGTAATAAGGTCACAGCTGGTCAGAACAGCCTACAAACATAGTTGCAATACAAAGAGTAACTGGCCTGATTGAGCCATTAGGTGTAGGTTCGGAAATAACTATAGTCGTAGACATAGCTCTGACTAGCTCAAGTCAGCTATATACGTTCTCGTTTCCGAACGATATATAGTTATAAAATATTTAGAACTGTTCCTTGCAAATTGCATGAATCAGAGCTACGATAAAATGTCAGTCATGATACCAAACAACAACAATTTAAACCATTTATCCACTTTAGAGGATTACTCTTGAGGGTTTTTTTGTATTCTCTATAAAAGGATTCACCAATTTCAAATTCACTCAATGGACGTGTGTGTAGTTGTCACTTTGGCAGAAAGAAGATTTTTTAATTATATTGCAGCTGGTCAAAGTCGATGCAGAATTCTTAAATTTTCTGCAGCAGGGGAAGTTGTGACGTAGGCAAAATTTTCTTGGAGAAGTGAATACGGGAACACTTTTCTGCAGTATTCTTCGAAGCGCTTGTAATCTCTGCAGGTACGGGAACAGACCTATTAATACCAAGTTTGGCACCATCGAAGAGTGATTGTAGAATGGTTGAACGATGCGTCCAGAAAACGAACTTACAGAAAGTATTTTTAAATGGATTCTGATAATAATGGGCAGTAAAAACTTTCAAGTATAACCTCTTAATTTGGTTTTGCGATTTTAATATTTATCTTTGCAGTTTATGTTATAATAAATTGGCCTAAATCGATAAACTTATTTCTGAGGATATAAGAAATAATTCAGCTTGGAATCAACGATTTTTCATTCAGGGTCACTGGATTTTCATCGGAAATTATTGAATGAGAATTGCGTTATACCATGAATGGAATTGTAAAAATTAACGAAAGTACTTGAAATTTCCTGCGAGAGCTTTCATTAGTAAAATAATTTTAGAAATGACATCTGTTATGAGTAGGGATTTTTAATATATGTAAAATAATAGCCATGCTAAAAATTTTCTTGCAATGACGGAAATTTGTAAAGATAATTTAATAAAAATAACACGAAAAAATCCTGTTTTATATAAGCAAAATGTTCTGGCCAGGTAAAGCATTTCTTTGCGTAATATAAGAACTCAATACACTTATGCAAATTTTGCTGCCCCACCGACTTCTGAAGTTGGGTCAATAGTTTGACAAAATATACTTTAACTTCGCACAGATTGGGCCTTAATATGTCAATAAGTGTTTCTTTCATCATAACTAATCTTACTTCATCTCTGGGCTTTCCAATGCAAATCATACAATGAATTTGGAAAATAAAATGTCCCTATTTGTTTTTTCCAAATTGTCTATTATCTAAATAAATAAGAGGCCGTCCTCTGAACTTATGTCTAAAGCGTTTGACAACTAAGAACATATTTTCATTCTTCGGTTCTGGCTCGTAGAATTAGCTGCTAGGCAGCAACCACATTCATTTTTAATGAAATTCAAACTCTGTAATGATAGAAAAAATAAGTCATTCATTAAACCGCAGTAAATCAACATAGTTTTACTGAATCTGGCCATAAAGGCTCTGAATAAAAGAGGGAACCATTCAGACGAGGTAAGCAAATCCATGTGATGATTACGACTTTTAGTCATTGCCTTTTAGTTGACTCTAGTCTTAGGCTAAAGGAGCAATTTCGTAAGATTTTTAAGTGCAAAAATAGAGATCAAGGATAATATGGTAAAAAATCCGTGATGTTTCGCAGAAACCTCTAAATAAAATGATTGTAATTTTTCATCTATGCTGTGTGTAATGCTAAATATTTGTTATTTTTATGCCAGTATACGAAGCACGTCCTTCAATTGAAATTTAGAAAATTACAGCTTTCAGTATTTCATAAAAAAGGTTAAGCTCATTTATTTGTGATACCGGTCTGTAAAGTGTTGGAGTCGCTATATTGCGTTTTTATAATGATTCTAAAGCTCAGGTAAATATGATACATTCTTCGCAGCAAGCTTATTTAGGATTAGCGAAAAGAGGTTGAATGAACAACTTTATTATTATTTATTTATATAATGTTTTAATTGGGCTTAAACTTTGACTAAAAGGACAGTATCCCCGAATCTATCAAAATAACCTTACCTATTTAATAATTCACTCAGTTGCTACCAACTATTTACCGCGCACATTTTAATATTTTAGGAATTAATAATGATCTATAGTGAAAACAAAACTATTATCTATTTAATAGTGCATGCCATTTTAAATCATAGCCAAGAATCGCCTTTGAACTTCTGGGGCAATTAAAAATGAGAAAATTGCATATGTAAACAAACTGAAAATTGTAACAAAAACTTTTTATTAATTATCACTTATTTTACAGGATTTTAATTTTTTTTTATATATTAAGACAAGAAGAAAAATATTAAATTCTTTCATATTCACTGTACATTTAGTCAAAGAAAATACATAATTCATTTCTAATTTGTGCATAAATTGCTATACGTATATTCTATTAGATTAAGTTAACAACGTTAAATACAAATACGTGTTTCAAACACTGTACCACATAACCTCTGGTATGCTATTCAAAAAGAGTAATTGTGAAAGATGAGATTTTGATAGCCTGCTCCTTTGATCTGTTGCAAGCAAGCCGGCTTTGGAAAAAAGTCTTTCCGCTGGAACTGAAGTCGAAATCAGAGGAAGATACTTCATCGCTAATGTAAACAACTGGGGATATTCACCCTGCAATACCTTCCATTGTTGAAATGGGTCTCCATTTCGTGGCAATGTCGGCCTATTCATATACTGACGGAGTTGTATAGGCACGCCACCAGCTTCATCTTCATCGCAATAAATAGTCTATAAATGATAAAAAATATTAAGCTCTTTCTATTTTTTTAAGTAAACAGAAATTTTATTAATTTTAATCTGTTGTTATTAATTTTATGTAATGTATTATGTAAAAGTATTGAAAAATAACAAATATATTACTACTATTTTCACAGTTTCTCTAAAAACGACGATACACTGCCACTAACCTGTTCGGCAGCAATTTCATCATGGAAGCTCCATATACTTGATGATTTTGAATCAGAATCCTGAAGATCAACATTTAGTGCTACTTCCTGAGTGACGTTGGTTTTTGAAGACATTTTCCGTAATTCTCGGGAAAGAAAATTTATGGTTTCGGCGCGGCGGAGAGCGGAGGAAAAATGAAGCTTTTTAAAACGCGGATCCAACAGTGTTGCAGCTGAGAATGCCCTAACTCCTTCTAAATCAACGAATCGCTCATTCAACCTTTTCAAAATGAATTTTTGAAGATTAAGTGCAACTGCGTCATCTATTTTTAACGATTCAATCCCCTGCAAACAAAAAGCAAAACTGTAAATATCCAATTAAAATTGTTATTTTTTCATAAAAATTGGTCTGTCTAAATACATACGCGTTTCATTAATGTGACAAACGGAATGATTTTGGATGCCGTTGGGGATTTTTCTGCTGAAACTTCTACTGTGACTTCGTAAAGTGGTGCTAGGACACTGCATACTGCGCGCACTGTACGCAGTTCCGAAGAAGTCAGCATGTCCGGCCCGTTGTCGCAAGCAAACAGGGCACAGCTCACAGCTTCTGAAAGTTCGGAAAATCTGCTTAGCATTAAATATGTTGAATTCCACCTAGTTGAAATGTCCTGAATTAATCGAAGTGCAGTTCCTTCTGTTTTTTCCATTTTTGAAATTTGATATGCTCGTAGCTTGTCAGCAGCGGTGACACTTCTATGAAAGTAAGTTACGATTTTCTTCACTTTTTCAATTAAAGTTACTAGTCCCGGAACATTTGGTATTTTCTCTTTTGTCTTTTTATCCTGTAAAAATTATAGAATATCATATAAGCAGATTTGTTAGTTTCATTGCTTTTATATACAAAGTGAATTATTAATATTCACATATAAGAAAAGATAATTATCGTACCTGATAATATTTCATAGGGTCGGTACAAACTAAATTTAATGTATGTGCAAAACATGGTTGCCATTTTTTTTCGTCTTCACAATACAAAAATATCGCCTTTTTCATATTTTCCGCATTGTCAGTCAGAAAAACTTGAATTTTTTTAATGTCGATGCTCCATTCGATACCGAATTCTCTCAGCATTTTCGCGATGTATTCACTGCAGTGGGGTTCGTTCAACGATTTTAGTCCAAAATTTACTGATGTTATTCCTTCCTGCTCTTCGTCATAATAATGCGCTGTTATGCCCAAGTAACTCAGTGTTGTGTGCTCTTCGGTCCATATATCTGCAGATAATGAATATGTTTCAAGTTTTTCCATAGTATGCTTCAATTTCTCGGACAGCTTCGTATATTTCTTTTCTGTCCATTCCGTTACAGTTTTACGAGTCGGCAAATGCCACTTGGGAATACCCACTTTGATGAAATGTTTGAAACCCTCCCTTTCGACAGTGTTTAAAGGCATATAATCTTTAGTTATCATGAACAACAGCGCTTCTTTCAAAGCTGTATCTTTGCTTCCACCATCTGTAGGAAAAAGTAACATAATGTGAACATTTGGCGTTCGAATATTGTGGAGTGGAGCCTTTTCGTAAACGCACACGTACGTTTACAAAGAGTATGCATGAATGCTAATAGATAAAAGAAATCAATAGAAAATCATCTACCTATAAAGGATTTTGCATACTGGATTGTTGCTTCTAAAGTTGGCTGAAAATTTGATTTCTTTGAAAATGAATTGGGTGGAACGCAATACGTTTCGGGAGTAGTTGACCCCTATGAAAATCTATGATAGGTTATTTTTGGAACTTTCTGGTTAAAAGTAAAACTTACTAAATTAGTAGTAGCAGGTTGAGAATTCTCTTTATATTTTTCAGACTGCTTTATCTTGTGCCGACGACTTAAGTGGTTCCACATATTCCTGGTATTTCCCGAAGTTCCGACACTTTCTTTACACTCTTTACAGACCGCCGAACGTTGTGATGTCTTTTGAAAATATTTCCATACATCGCTTCGCACTGGAGCCATAGTTTTACAATATTTATAATATATACTTCTGTAACGGATGAATTCTCTAAACATAAATATTCAATCAAATTGAGCCACGAAAAGATGTATAGGGAATTTACAGGAAGTGGGTCAACAGTAAGTCAGTATTATTAAACTATTTTGAGACTACAGTAAGTTATTAGAATGTCCAACAGTAAATTGATTTCAATACTTACATTTTTCGATGAATTGCGAGACAATTACAGATGTTGTTGGGAATATCAATATATGTTCGGATGGAAACAAATCGTTAAAAAAGCAAATCGTTGACGAAAATGTATTTTTCTAAGCCAGTAGAGAAACTAGAAGAAACGAGAAAATTATTAGAATGTCCAAAAGTAAATTGATTTCAATACTTACATTTTTCGATGAATTGCGAGACAATTGCAGATGTTGTTGGGAATATCAATATATGTTCGGATGGAAACAAATCGTTAAAAAAGCAAATCGTTGACGAAAATGTATTTTTCTAAGCCAGTAGAGAAACTAGAAGAAACGAGAAAATTATTAGAATGTCCAAAAGTAAATTGATTTCAATACTTACATTTTTCGATGAATTGCGAGACAATTGCAGATGTTGTTGGGAATATCAATATATGTTCGGATGGAAACAAATCGTTAAAAAAGCAAATCGTTGACGAAAATGTATTTTTCTAAGCCAGTAGAGAAACTAGAAGAAACGAGAAAATTATTAGAATGTCCAAAAGTAAATTGATTTCAATACTTACATTTTTCGATGAATTGCGAGACAATTGCAGATGTTGTTGGGAATATCAATATATGTTCGGATGGAAACAAATCGTTAAAAAAGCAAATCGTTGACGAAAATGTATTTTTCTAAGCCAGTAGAGAAACTAGAAGAAACGAGAAAATTATTAGAATGTCCAAAAGTAAATTGATTTCAATACTTACATTTTTCGATGAATTGCGAGACAATTACAGATGTTGTTGGGAATATCAATATATGATCGGATGGAAACAAATCTTTAAAAAAGCAAATCGTTGACGAAAATGTATTTTTCTAAGCCAGTAGAGAAACTAGAAGAAACGAGAAAATTATTATAATGTCCAAAAGTAAATTGATTTCAATACTTACATTTTTCGACGAATTGCGAGACAATTACAGATGTTGTTGGGAATATCAATATATGTTCGGATGGAAACAAATCGTTAAAAAAGCAAATCGTTGACGAAAATGTATTTTTCTAAGCCAGTAGAGAAACTAGAAGAAACGAGAAAATTATTAGAATGTCCAAAAGTAAATTGATTTCAATACTTACATTTTTCGATGAATTGCGAGACAATTACAGATGTTGTTGGGAATATCAATATATGATCGGATGGAAACAAATCTTTAAAAAAGCAAATCGTTGACGAAAATGTATTTTTCTAAGCCAGTAGAGAAACTAGAAGAAACGAGAAAATTATTATAATGTCCAAAAGTAAATTGATTTCAATACTTACATTTTTCGATGAATTGCGAGACAATTACAGATGTTGTTGGGAATATCAATATATGTTCGGATGGAAACAAATCGTTAAAAAAGCAAATCGTTGACGAAAATGTATTTTTCTAAGCCAGTAGAGAAACTAGAAGAAACGAGAAAATTATTAGAATGTCCAAAAGTAAATTGATTTCAATACTTACATTTTTCGATGAATTGCGAGACAATTGCAGATGTTGTTGGGAATATCAATATATGATCGGATGGAAACAAATCGTTAAAAAAGCAAATCGTTGACGAAAATGTATTTTTCTAAGCCAGTAGAGAAACTAGAAGAAACGAGAAAATTATTAGAATGTCCAAAAGTAAATTGATTTCAATACTTACATTTTTCGATGAATTGCGAGACAATTACAGATGTTGTTGGGAATATCAATATATGTTCGGATGGAAACAAATCGTTAAAAAAGCAAATCGTTGACGAAAATGTATTTTTCTAAGCCAGTAGAGAAACTAGAAGAAACGAGAAAATTATTAGAATGTCCAAAAGTAAATTGATTTCAATACTTACATTTTTCGATGAATTGCGAGACAATTGCAGATGTTGTTGGGAATATCAATATATGATCGGATGGAAACAAATCGTTAAAAAAGCAAATCGTTGACGAAAATGTATTTTTCTAAGCCAGTAGAGAAACTAGAAGAAACGAGAAAATTATTAGAATGTCCAAAAGTAAATTGATTTCAATACTTACATTTTTCGATGAATTGCGAGACAATAAAAGATGTTTTTTGAATTACATTTCGGTGTACGTACTTCTGCTCTTAGATTTTGTAGCGGTATTAGTGTTAAATGAAGTTAAAGATTGTTCACAATTTTATATTCTACTATTTCATATATATTTTTATGTAATTACATATTTAATCCCACTAATTATAGTTACACTTACTAAGAAACATAAAAGCTACGAAGAAATAGAACTCGCTGGAAAAATGCATCTGGACACGCCTGAAGCTGTTCACTTTATAACGGTAATAAAATAACTGTTAACTGCATAGGCAATGCTAGTTTTTTCCGGAAAGCCAAGATAAATATATTAATTAAATTCAAGCGTCCAATTCTCTTATCTTCACACGTTTTCAAATTAAGTCTTATACTACCGGCCACCGGTAACACTTTCAAGATGTGGCGCACCGCGCAAACGCAATTGGAGTCAAAATAATCCTCCAAATTCTTGCCAGTAATTAGTAATTACCTCTTGAATAATCACTTTAGTAAACAAACTAACCCACATTCGAAAAAACACCGTCACAGCAAATCAATAAATAAAACTCGGTTTAAACGGTAAAAGCCCAGGACCGAAATGCACATTTCAAACAATAAACATTCAATTCAAATCAAAGTGAAAGTGAAAGCAAAGTATATCAAAAATCTGATCTAAAATCACGTCGCGTCTTGTCCTAAATGGATGGGAATCGGAAACAAATAAATCGATTCGAGCTGAATCGGTTCCGCGAAAAATCGATTCAAAAATCGGCAGATCGAAGGCTAAAAGATCGATTCGTCGAGATCGAATCGAAGATCGCCCATCCCTAGTTTGTAAGATGCGAGCGCAACTGCCGATTGTAAGATGCGAGCGCTCGAGGCTTGGCGGCGTGATTCATTTTTCGGCCACTTCTGATACGCTATGAGATCAAAAGTCGTTTTTATCTTATTTCTGAGGTTATAGAGTGACTAAATATTGAGAAAAAAAAAAGTTAAATTTTTTGAAAATTTCAAACCTGGCTACCCCCTTAAGTAGTTTTTGTCGTTTTTCTGTCTATTACTTTTGCGGGACTGGTGCTTTGGTGTGCAATCTTTGATTGGCTGGTGTTTTAATTGACCGCTCTGTGAAATTTTCAGAGAAATTCGAAAATTTCTTTTTTAGTTTCAATTAACGGGTCAGATGGGAGGAAAGTCTGATCAGACACGTGATCTCTCTGAAGCTCGCAAAGATGCAAATAAGTGGAATACTTCCAGTTCCAGTACGAGAGCAACTACAACAACAAGAGCAGCTGCAAAGTTGGTTCGAAATGCTGCAAACTCTAATTCTCCTCTGCCAACCACGTCACATAGTGATTTATCGTCGATCCATGATTCTGATCTTGGTTTGTTAACCAAGATTAAACAACTCTTGCTTGAGTCGGAGGAACGCATGACTGCTAGATTTGAGGAAATTGTCAATAACATCACGATTAGACTCAGTGAAGCTGAAAATAATATTCTGGAGATGTCAAACCGAATTGCTACAGTTGAAAACGCTAATGTTGATATTGCTGAAAAGTGTCTGGCCCTTGAGGAGACGGCTGAAGAGTTGCTCAATTTAAAAAGATCGACTGACGTCATTATCCGTGGAATTCCCCTTCAAGAGAAAGAGAATCCCAGAAATATTTTGATAAAAATTTGTGAACGTGTGAATCACCCATTCTATTACAGCTTTTCGTACAGGTCAAGGTCGGCGTGCAAGTGATGATGGACACCGAGCAAATAAAAATATTGCCAGCCCTATTATTGCAAAGTTTTCCTGTGCTGCAGAACGACGTTTGTTTATGTTTTCGCTGAAGGCGTTTGGTCGGCTTAAACTATCGCATATTGATGGTTTTGTTGCTGAGAGTCCAGTGTATATACACGAAAGATTTCCCCAATGGTAAACAAAATGTTGCGTGAGGCTCTGCGACTACGTCATATAGGCAAACTCAGTCATGCGTACACGCGAAATGGTCACTTACTAATCAGACTGGACAAAACTGACATTGCCCATACGATTACAAATTTGGATATGCTACTTTCTCTTTGTGCTGCCTAGCGGGGAGCTACATACACACGAATATGTATGATGATCTGGTTTCTGGGATATCTTATGGAGCTGAGTGCATCTCTTACTTATTTTATGGTGAATTATTTTTTTGTAATTGAATTTTTGTTTATTTGTAATTTTTCAGTTTCAAGATTTCTTTCATTAAATCTATATAATGTTTTTCAGTTTAAGTTCATTTCCATTTTTATTTTTCATTTTTCATTTGTTAAACACATTATTCAGTTTAATTTTCGTTTACTAAATTTTGTTCTATTTATCTGCTTATTTTTTGGTATTAAACATTTTCCTTTGTATATAAATTCTCTGTATTTTGCCCCTTTTCAAATTTTTTTTTACTTTTTGTTTATTAGACTAACGTTTTCGCTACTGAAGCCTAGACCGCGTATTTGCTATTCACCCTGTTTGCTCTGCTTGCGTTTCTATTTTCTTTGTCGCACTGAGCTTATGCTCGCACGGGAACTTTAATGCCTAATTCAAGTAATTTTTTCACGCCGAACAGAGTTAGATCCTTGATCAATATTTTTTGTCAACAGTCAGCCGGTTTGAACATCGTTAATTTGAATGCCAGAAGCATCAGACTTAAGCTTGATGAGTTACGTGATATCTTGGTGGGTACAGATGTTCATATAATTTTGGTATGTGAAACGTTTCTTCATTCGCAGATTCCATCCATTTTAGTTTCCTTGCCTGGATATAGGTTGTATAGGAATGACAGAGTAGGCCGGGTTGGTGGGGGTGTGGCTATTTATGTCAGTGATTCTTTCAACTCCCGAATGATAACATATTCTAAATCTGCTCCTCTGGAGTTTGTAGGTGTGGAGGTTGCTTTTGGGGTCGATAAGTGCTTGCTTTCCTCAGTATATTGCCCGCCAAATAGTTTTTCAATTGAGAACGCAGCTGAATTAAGTGAAGTATTCTCTAACCTATCACACAGTTACTCAAATATTATCGTTGGGGGCGATCTTAATGTAAATTTGTTGAATCGTAATGGTCTAGTTGAATCATTTATTTTCTTGTTCCAGTCTCTCCATCTGCGTGTTGTAAATAATCTGCCAACTTACTTCAATACGGCCAATCCCTCGTTACTAGATATATTTGTTACTGCAGATAGCGATGCTGTTTCCTTCCATAATCAACTGAGTCCTCCATCTACTTTTGATTTCCTTTTCTTGACTTATAACATTAATATCAACAACTATCTTAAGTATAGAACTATATCTTACAGGTATTATGATGACATTAATTTGTCCCAATTGGCTGATGAGTGTAATTCCCTACCATGGTACGGTTCAACATCGCATTCATCACCAGATGACAAGGTTGAACAATTTAATGAAATAGTACATTATCTTCATGATAAGTATGCCCCTCTTCAGACACGTAGGATCTATAACAACGGTTGCCCCTGGTTTACAGCTGAGATTCGGTCTCTAATTGTCGAACGTGATTTCCTATATCGCATATATTTAAGGTCTAAAACTGTTGCAAACCGAACTCATTATAGGTCGATTAGAAATATGGTGACTTCAAAAATCCGTGCGGCCAAAAGGAGATACTATAAAAGGAAGTTTGATCCAAAGCTTCCTTCGAAGACTCTGTGGGGAAACTTGCGTAAGGCCTCTGTTTGTGGCGGAGACAAAGCTGAATGCAGTCTTGATCCAAACATGTTAAATACTTATTTTACTACTTTGCCTGCACTTTCATCATCTGGTATTGGACGACGGATTGCTGGTCATACCGAGGGTACCTCGGATAGTCAGCGGGCCTACTTAAGTTTTAGGTGTGTTAATGCCGGTGAAGTTATCGCAGCGGTCAAATCTGATTCTGTTGGACCAGACGGTATTCCCCCAAAATTTATTAAATTACTGTTGCCCTGGTTAATTCACTCAATTTTAGATATTTTTAACATGTGCCTTACCACTTCTCAGTTCCCCTCTGCTTGGAAAATTGCTACTGTTGTGCCTATAGCGAAGACAAATCAGGCAAAGGTCAAATGATTTCAGACCAGTTAGTCTACTTCCATTCCTAAGCAAAGCGTTCGAAAAATTATTATCCAAACAGATCATTGATTATTTGGAGACATTTGGTCTGCTAAAGTCCTGCCAATCTGGATTCCGTAAGGCTCATAGTTGTGAAACAGCTCTTCTAAGTGTTACCAGTGACGTTCGCTGTGCTTTGGATATGGATCATTTGTGTGTTCTTGCATTGCTCGACTTCTCAAAAGCATTTGATATGGTCAATCACTCCAATTTGCAAGAGAAGATGGCTACTAAATTTCAGTTCCACGACACCGCTGTGTCCTTAATAAATAGCTTTTTATCGGATAGACTGCAGCGGGTTCGAGTGAAAGACAGCTTTTCCCTTCCTCTGTCCCTTGCGTGTGGCGTCCCACAGGGTTCTATCCTCGGTCGTTTGCTCTTCTGCCTGTCTATAAATGACCTCCCGGAGGTACTTAAGGACTGCAGGGTGCAGCTGTATGCTGATGATATACAGCTATATCTTAGTCGACCTATTGGGCTTATGGAGGACTGCATTGACAGGCTGAACTCGGACCTGAATAACATTGCGACATGGGCAGTTGATAATCACTTGCTTCTAAATCCGCGTAAGTCCCACTGCATTGCATTCTATCGTCGGGATATTGACGTATCTCATGTCCCTCCTGTTTTTCTGAATAACATAATGCTCCCATTTGATAGTCGGGTAAAAACTCTTGGTGTTTTCCTCAACGCTAGAATGACATGTTGTGACCATATAACTGATGTGATGGGTAAGATTTATGGTGGGCTTCGACGGCTATGGTTGTTATCTGCTACTTTGTCGTCGGATACACGCTCGTTGCTTGTGAAATCGTTGCTACTGCCCTACTTTATTAATGGCAGCCTACTTTTCCCGCGTCTTTGTTCTGTCTGTTCAAGGAAAGTCAAGGTGGCTTTTAATGATTGCACAAGATTCATATTTCGTTTGAGGAGATTTGATCATGTGTCGGGTTATAGTAACCATCTGCTGGGTTGTACGTTGGAGCAGTTTTTATTGCGTAGGCTTGTGACATCCCTTTATCAAATTATTACGTCAAAAAATCCTGGTTACTTACATGAAAAATTGAGTTTTTTGAACTCCCAAAGGCGCTCTGACCTGCTGATACCTAGTTTTCGCTCTTCAATCATGGAGGATTCTTACTTTGTTCGAGCAATCCGTGCTTGGAATCGTTTAACAGCCGATACGCATCGTGTAGGCTCGGTGCGGAGTTTTAGGGAACTAGTAACGCAGTATTGTATTAATATAGATTAAGTTTGTTGGGAAATTTTTCTTTTTTCTCTCGTTAAGTGCGGTCTTGGCTTCTCTAGTGTGGTTTGTAGCTTTTAATCGTAACATTATTATTTTGAAACTGAGTTATTTTTCTATTTTTTTTTTAATGAAAATATTAAACTAGGTATATATAGTATGTACTAAGCTTGATATAGTTTTAAGGATTTTTCATTAAGTAATTCTTTTGTTAAATTGCTCATTACCTTATTGTTTTGTTTTTCCAAAAACTTTTACTGTTTAAAAGAATGCATTTTCTTATTGTACTTAATCCACTAATAAAGTTGAATTGAATTGAATTTGTTATTAACAATTTTCTGAGGAATTTTTAGGCAAATTTTCCGCTTTTCACTTTAGAAGTGAAAAAGCCATTTGGCCAAAAATCAATAAATCGAAAAAATCCTACGTATTTCTATAGCTGCTGTTACATATAATCGAAAAAAATTTATTGACTTAACATAATTCAAAAATTACAGGAGCTGTTTGTCCACCGTAGACCCTGAAAAAACGGAGACGTCACCGCAAACACGCTGCACAGCCACCATTTTGGAATTTGTCGCTTCAAAAAAATTATTGTATAAATTATTGTAGTCAGTGATATGTATGATAAGCTCCTTTTTTTGAAATATCGAATTATTTCGTAGTTTTTCTGAAAAAAAAATCCCCAAAAAAGCTAATTTTTTCGGCCTCTAACGTGTCCTTACCCCTTAAGAATTTGATGATTTCGCCAAGTCGTTGAGTATTTTTAATTAACGCTGCTTAAATAACATACCGATGGTTACGTTCAATTTTTTGGATAAAACAACTTCTAAGAATTTGATGATTTCGCCAAGTCGTTGAGTATTTTTAATTAACGCTGCTTAAATAACATACCGATGGTTACGTTCAATTTTTTGGATAAAACAACTCCTATGAGCCTTTATTTTATTCTGTCCAAACGTTATACGCTTAAGTAAACTCCATCGGAAGTTATAGACTTGTAAATGTTGTATATCGACTAAAAACATTACGGGGAATTTACAACCAAATCACTCAATATCTCCGTTTTAAATAAACTGTTGTATATTTTTTGTCAATTTATCAACTTTCGTTACATGCTGACTTCAAATTTTCAAAAGCTTTTAACTCAAAATCAAAATTATTGCAGATACAACATTTGTGCACATAACCATCGATATATTAGTGCGATAATTCGCCAATCAAGAATCTATTCTTCGCAAAGATTTAAATTATAATAATAAATGTCATGTAGGCGGGTACTCTACAGTGTGGGCCCGAGAGCGTATGGAAAAAGTGACAAACGTAGGATTGGTATAAAAAATTTAACCAGTGACATAGTGCGAAATATCTTCTTGTAGTCAGCATAACAAAACATATTTGAGTGAGACATCATCATAGATGCTTCAGTGATGTAAATTATGAATAACAATGGCCCGAGGTGGGAGCCCTGCGGAATTTCCGGGGTAGGTGAGATTACGCAGGTCTCCCACCCTGGGCTTTTGTAGAAAATAACATCAGAGAGAGCTGTAGAAAAACCCGCCGAGTGAGATCATGAATGAATGAATCCAATTTACAAAAACCTGCGGAAACCCGAGAAGGGAAAGTTCCAGAACAAGAATTCGATGATTTATTCTATCAATCATATACTAAGGTGAGTAAAAATACAGTCAACTTTCTTAGCGTATTTAATTGAAGAGAAACTAAAATTCAAAAATTCTAATAAATTGGAGGAACTAGATTTACCTTTTATGAAGTCATCTTGGAAGGTCTACAAGAACGGCTTACAGTGGAAATAAAGGGTATCGCAAATAACAGCCTCAAAAATGTTAAAAATACAGCAAATATTAGCAACTGGTCTGTAGTTCGTAACTTTCTTACCTTTTTTGTGAATAGGAATAATTAAGGAGGCCTTCTAGGCGGTACCGTCAGTACCAAGTGAAATACTATCAGCTAAGCTAGAAATGTTCTTTAATATCGTACATAGCTTCGTAAAAGGTCTGTGTACTCTAAAGAATTCGGTGGGAACCTCAAATTAGTAAAATCTTTAAAGTGAAAAGTTGGTAAAATCTTTAACGTTATAAAATCGGCAAAGATATTAGCTATCGTCAAGGGCTCATTATTTTCATTGTCTCCGGAAGACATTTATCCATCAGAATTGCCATTCAAGTTAACGAACCGCTAAAATTGCTTAGGATCGAAGAGCAAAGATTATTTGATTCTGTTCATTTTCAGTTATTATAAAAAGACGCTAAATCGGATAAAAATTGGCTGCGTAAGTTGGCATAAGTAAAATAGTCAGCGTCACTTCTAGAAGAACAAAACCTTTTTCAGACATTATTTTTAACATTCTTTAGATGTTTTAAGAAGCAATAGAACTAAGGTTGGTCAGAACGTCAGTTGAAAGATTTAGAAATAGAGACACAAATTCTACGGTCTCATTAATGTCTCGTTCGTTGAGGACGCTACTCCAATCACTAGTTGACAGCCAGTTGTTTATAAAGGAGAAGTCATACTAAAGTTATACCAACAGTCATCTGGTATCATCATAACCGGAACAAAAAAGAGAACAATAAAGAGTACATGGCAATGACTTGATTCAGGAACAAGAGTCACCAAGTATCATCTCATCAGTGCACCAGCAGGATTAGTGGAAAGCACGACCTTTCAGGATTATTTGATATGCTGCAGGTCTAATTGATAGAAGATTATTGATTGGCAGACAGAAAAGAAGGACCCAAGTCTTCTTCTAATTGAGAGAGCTCCCAGCCAACTCCAGGCATGTTGAAATCACTGAAAAACAATAACTCATCGGAAGGCATTCGAGAGGTCATACAGGCAGAAGGTAAGTCGCTCATAGATTTAAGAAGGAGAGCCTAGCAAATTATAGGCAGTCGCGAAATACACAGTTTTACCAGCCTGCTTAATAGCGATGTAGAAAACTTCAAATTCTTCGGAGTTAGGGACATCCACCAGTCTGCACGAAATATCGCGGAGTGCGGAGCGCACAAAGCACCACCCCCTGGAGGAATGATGTGCCCTTTTCCCATGTCCCTCAATTAACTTCTAACTCAGAATTTAATTATCTCTGGATTAGATTTAAACTCCATCGAGGCATTATTCATTTCTGCTTTCTGACGCCGGTACTGTGTCTAACTTTGATAAACTAACTTCAGATATACATAGATAAGATTCTAGAAATATCTCCCTTTTCTGAAATTTTTCTTGCTGGTGTTTTAACGTCCACAACATACGGTGGCTCAACATTTTTCACACTCTTAAGTGTCTGGAACAAATGTCGAGTTACTTAGCGAATCTTTTAATTTACAGCAACTGTTTGAGTATCTGACTCGCGTTCCTGGTACATTGAGGCACAATGCGCATCTTTTGGATCTTTCTCTGTTTCGGTCACGACTTCACTAATCAATTCAGATTATTGCTTAATCTTCACCCAATTCTCCATTTCCTCTCTAATAACCACTAATCTAAATTTCACTAGAAACATTAGTGTGGCATTATAAAAATACTGATTGCGCTGGACTTAATAAATTTCTAAGAGAGCTGGAGCATGGTTTGGGATGCATCGCTTTATTCCCCATAGCTTAAAAAACATCAAACCAACTAACACCAATTGATTTAGCAATGACCGTTCCCGTGCCATTAAAAACAAGGAAGCAGCCTTCCAGGCATATAAATTGTGCCCTTCAAATGAATTGAGACGTATCTTTACAGATGCGCGAAATATATTCGACCAGAATGTCAGACGGAAGGTATGTCAGACGATGTTGTTGGGCTTCTGGTCTCTAGTCAAAGCAGTAAGGAATAATTTCGTCTGATCTTCAATACCAACACTTATTTATAATGGGAATATTTATACTGGCTCATTGGACAAATCGAATCTGTTTGCTAACAATTTCGCTGCTAATTCTCACCTACCACCTATGTATATTACAGCCACTTCCTTCTCCAATGAAGTACACTAGCAGGCAAGTGATGCTACATTTTCGCACTCGGGAAGTTTTTTAGGTACTTTTGACACCCTAAGTGTCCTAAGCTAACGGATCTGATTGTTTATCGTCCCTGGTTTTAAAATACTGCACCTCTGCTTTGGCTAAACCGCTGCGCAAACTTTTTCATCTGTCATTCTCAGCGGAAGTGTTTCCATGTTCATTGCACTCACTTTGGTTTTATTTAAGACATTGAATCCATCATAAACTCTCAGTTGATGAGATATCTAGAAAGTAACCATCTAATGGTTTCCGCCCTCGTCACTCAACTTACTAACTGCTCTGACGGATCCTTCTTTTCATGAATCATCATTTATTTCTCACTCACCGTACTAGTTATAGTTTCGCCGACGACAACACCCTTGACTTCGCGTACTCTTTTTATTCTGTAATGAGTTCTCGTCGAAAATCTACAGAAATCAATCGAGAACGCATGTTTTGATCATTAAACAACAACATTTCTACGATCCTCGCTTAGGGCAGAACAAATCGTGTTATGTCTTACGCATCCAAAGCTCAGTGCTGTAAAGTCCCTTAAAAGCACCCAGCCCATCCTCAACCTATTTCAGTCGACGGGGTAAATACACACAATTCGCAATCTTTAAACATCTTGGATATTTAGATATCTAGCAATCTTAGTTGGACTGATCATATATTTGCAATTGCTAAAAATGTGGTGAAATTCTTGGGTTTTCCATAGAGGTGTAAGAAATATTTCACTACATCTGACATGGCGCTGATATACAAGTCCCTCATCAGGCATAGAATCGAATATAATTTCTATATATGGGCAGGGTCCGGACAAACCGTACTGTCCACGCTAGACATATGTAGTTCAAAGAAAGGCTATTAAACTTATCGACGACTCCACAATCTCTGAGAGCATTGACTCTCTGTAGCCAGATTCCTTGCGGATACATTACAACGCGTGATACTAGAGCTTCATGTCGCGCCCATCCCAATTCCTTCCAAGTAAAATTTGGACGAATCGTAAAATTTTGGGAAACTTTTCTAAGCAGAACAACATGAATGTAGAACAGTTAACCATCTTTTGTTTTTAGTTCGTCTTATCAGCTCGAAACTTTCAAACGAAGCGTACATCGTACTTTCTTCAACCCATTTCCGTCACCCTGAATTCCTTTCCTGCCAAGGCTGTGCTTCAGCATAAAAGCGCATGCCCTGAGCTTTATCAAAAATAGAAAAGGAAATGAAGCCAAGTTATTGTTGAACAAATCACGTTGTAGCATAAGTTACTAGAGCCAGTACAGAGTTTTGCCATTTTGGAATGAAGACCAGTTACATAGATCAACATTTCCATAATCTGGAACCAAATGTGCTATATGCAACAGTGCCCGATGCAGCGTCAATACGAGCAAGAAGATGGGCGGTAGCCCCGTCATCAGTAGGCTTGGAATGGATTCTTCACACAAAAATACCATATACTTAGGTATCTTAGCTATTCGTAAAGTCCTGGTGTTGTTGCTCGTATTCACGTCCGTCCATCCGCATTTGAGGCAGAAGCCGACTGCAAACTATTGAGGACGTGGCGTAACACGGTGGGAGCCATCCGCCGACGTAGATGCATCAGATGCAGCACAAGAGCAACGTCAGACAAGACAAGACAACAAGATAATCAATGTTGCCTTACAGTGGGTGGCCAAATTATTAGAGCCACTATGCAAAAAAAACTAATTTTGAATTGGTTTAGCAATAAATCGTAAATTCAGTGCGTTTTGTGACTATATTTTGTTTTAAATATTGCATAATATCTTTTTTAACTAATTTACGTATCGCAACACTATATTTTGTTGGAGTTATGCTAACATGGCAGCACTTAAGGTGACAGGTATCATTTTTCAGTCAGTAAAGTGTTGGCAGCTGAGTATAAAGTACGTGTTTTTCAAACTGGTATGAAGCGTTTTCTTTTATTGTAGGAATTCGTATTGTTTTTATGATAAGTGGACATTATAAACATTTAGTCTAAAGTGGTTTTAAGTGTAGATTTTTATTATTTCCTTAAGTGTTAGTATTGATCGACATTTTCGATCATGGGGAAGGCTAAGGACATTTCTCCTGCAAAAGTTCGTGAAATTGAGACCTTATTAAGGAACACCACCCATTCCCAGAGACAAGTAGCTGAATAAGCAAAAGTTTCAACGGCAACTGTGGATAGGATAAAAAAAATTTACTCAAATATAGATCTGACGGAAAACCGTGCAAAGAGATTTGGTAGAAAAAAAGCGACAACACCCCGTGAAGAAAGGAAAATTCGTGATATGTGTAGAGAAAACCGGAAAGCACCTAGGAGACTAATTACGCAATTAGTCAATGATGCTGGGATTCAAATATCAGATCGCACAACTCGCCGCAGAGTCAAGGAACTGGTCTTCGCTTGCCGGCGTCCAGCGAAAAAACCGCTCCTCACACCGGCAATGATGAAGAAGCGCCTAGATGGGGCGAAAACTCACCGAAATTGGACCGAGGATGACTGGGAGAAAGGAAGATATTATTTTACCTTTCACTAGTAACTTTTATTTCATGTTTTCTATAATTATTCATTGATATTTGATATTGTTTACCCAATTCACTTTTTGTTCTCTCTCTTCACAGGTGTGTTTTTCGGATGAATCATCCATATGCATCTTGGACGATAAGTCAGCGTTCGGTAGACGAAGACCAGGAGAGCAGTACAAGGAAAAATGCCTAGTCAAAAGAGTTAAGCACCCACTTAGCATAATGGTGTGGTCTATCATCAGCATGAGTGGAACCGGACGACTCTACATTGTAGAAAATACCATGAGGCAAGATCAATATATCAAGGTCCTGGAGACCAAAATGCTTCTACAAGTGCAGGAATCGTTCCCAGATGGAAATTTTGTATTTACGCACGATTCTGCCCCTTGCCATAAAGCCAAAAAGGTCGCAAAATTCTTGGAAGATAACCAGGTCAGGGTACTGGAGTGGCCAGGTAACTCCCCTGACCTTAACCCAATTGAAAATCTCTGGGAACTGCTAAAGAGGGAAATATCAAGAGAACGATTAAGGTGTGGCATCACAACGAGGAAATAAAAAAAACCTGCATCAAATGGATTGAAATGCTGCGAAAGGTAGGGTCACAAAATATTAGGTACTTAACATAAGAGTAGGTAAATTTATTGTCCGAATGTAGAGAATAATGTGAATGTTCCTAAAATTCATTAAATAAACCCGTAAAACCCATTAAAGATGATTTTACTTACTAGTAAACAGAAATATTAACTTTTTCTGTAGTGGCTCTAATAATTTGGCCACCCACTGTAGTTAATGCGCGTCATCATAAATTTGTTGTAAATTGGTCAGTTTAGTTGAAAGCTGTCTCCTAGTAAAAACTTTTTAAAATTTTTCGGAAAGTGCTTCCTTAAGTATTGATCTGAAGGTCTTCAAAAACGCTTATAAATTAAACTACCTTCTTCTGCGGACATTCAATGATAAATATACTGAGATATAAGAATGAAGCACTCGAAGCTAATAAAGAAGCACTCTATCATGCCTTCTGAAATATTTTTTTTTTCCCGTTGTACTATTTGTACTTTTCCGTTGTACTTTTGATGATTGTTGTACTGTAAAGATGATCGAAAGGAAAACAATATTATGAGAATTCACAGTTGCACTTTTCTGCAGTATGTAATTATGTCTTTCTGGTTGCCTTAACTCCTTGTGAGACATAGGGCGTAGGAAATTACATACATAATTAGTGAAATTGCCTGATAGGGAAGAGATAGATAGATTAAATTTTTCTCTAGAAGTAAAATGTAAAAAAATCGACTAATATTTGTTTGAAGATTATCCTAAATCTCGAAACTGAAGTCAATATCTTCAAAGTAAAGTTATTTTAAAAAGTCGGTTGAGCACGTTACGCGGAAAAGGGTTAAAGGATACTTGTCACCTGTTGCTAAGATTCCATATTATTTCTGGACAAGTTATTCATAGCACTTCTATTGGATGTTCTTTTAAGTAAATTTTTATCAAGACTCCCGTTTGTACTCTATAAATTAAAAATATGCGTTTATAAGTAAAAACGAGATACAATAAACATTCTAAATTACATTTTGGAGCCATTAACTTTTATTAGTTCAAAGTTATTTTTGCCCATTAAGATTTTATTCAGAGTCTAAAACTTCTAAGTCCGGTCAGTACTATACAGACAAACGTATATTCGCTACATCGTGACTATCATTGGGTAAACTTGTAGTACCTACTATCGGGCACTGAGAGGAAGCTCCCCCCAAAAGAAGCTTCTGTTACGTTTCATTATTTGCTCCGCATACAACCAGACAGCTCTTGGTATTGTCATTATCATTGGAGCAACAATGATGTTGTAGTTCCTTGTACTGTATAGAGGCGCGGGCCATAACTCCTGTTTGTCCTGTACAGAGGGAAATAAAAATTTTCATAAATGCTAAAGCTTTGAAAGAGCGCGCCCATCGAGAAGGCCAGGGTGGCAAGGGGATGTAAGATCAGATCTTCCACCCCGAGTCTGCCTGTGCCCCGGAATAGGATGAAAATGGGCGAACTTTGGAGGAATAGCTTTGTTAGTCGAATACATTTTGCTTTTTATGTGTTCGCCTGTATGAGTACATTTTTATGTTACACAATTTTTATGATTACTTTTTTTTAACATCTACAGTGATGTATGTAGTCCTGTATATATGTACATGAACCCATTGAGCATTGTTATATCCTTTTTTAACTATACGAATATCAAATTATCTTTTTTATTTTCCCCCCTCAGATGCTGAAGCTTCCGCTCTGAACGTGTACGTACGTGCCTCTTACATGTCGGCAGTTCTGTTCATGTGTACGTACCTAGAAAATGAGATATTTTATTACAAAGCATATAAATTTTTTAAAAACTTGTTTTATCCCTTTTTTTAACAGGCCCAAAACCCCTAAAGCTCCACCTTTTGGCTCCCTTTAGTGAGGGGCGACGTTCCACAATCGCGAATTCAAACACACGAAAATTCCGGTTGGGAGGATTTTTTACGATTCTCACCACTTTTTAATGCGGCATCCCTGCGTCATACCCAAGATACTACTCATAATAGAAGCAGGGGGTATAGCACTGCAGTAGAACAGTAAACTTGTTTCCTTTGCCGTGTATTAAGGGAGTCGCTGTAATCGATTTCTAACGTGGGATAAGGAAATTGATTTGAAGGTTCCCGCAAGAAATTTTTCCCTGCAGGCTGCCAGAAATTCGATAAAATATTGGGGGATATTTTTATGCAAACATATGAGAGCCTAATTAAAAATTTAAATTAATTAAATCGTACATCATTTTACAAGCAGTCAAAATATTCAGTCCATGATGATTTATGATAAGCCCGACGTGGATATTGGCTGAGGTGCACAGAAATAAAACTCTTCCTTCACAAATTGGTCAGATTGAAAAATGTCAATGACCATTTTCCCTTCGTATTTTGTTTGGATAAAATGTTCAAGATAAAATTAGGTAAATGATGTTATAATTCGGCGGTGTTAGGTTAGGTTACGGTCGCGGTTACAAGACTTCTTGCACACCGCACTGGGTCTGTTGCTTCACCACAGTAAGATGGCTTATGTAATACCTAAAGGGTGTGTGTTAAAGTAAAAAGGACCTGTCGCCGTTGCGAATTTCAAAATGCTCGAATAATGAGTATGAACTCTATAGGTTAGTTCGGATTATAACATGGTGGAAATAACTACGCTTTTTTTAGTATTTACTTGTCTCATAATTGTGCTCTATTAATCCCCTGCCCCTGAACATAAGCAAATGTCTCTATGTCGTTCGCGCATGAAGGAAATCCACTGCATTTTAATTTCATCGTTGTCGTAGCATATTAATAAAACTGACCAAGCTAAGCAATTCGGTCCTATCGGCAACACGAATTATTTTGTGAGGATCAGATGTAAAAATAAAACTAGTGCTGCCCTTGTTACGTTTTCAATATGGTGTTGTACCTTTAATGTTATCATTGCCTCCTTTTAAGCCGATGTACTGACCCGTAATATATTACAGGACCTCAAGCCGAAATGTTCTCTGTATTTGAATGGTCGCGAAGGACGACATTCATCTGAGCTTTAGCTAACTTGATTATTTCTATTACACAACTACACTGTTGCAGCCTACAAAATGTATTCCTATTGCTTTATTTTATTTTCTGCAATAATACAATTCAACTTATGTGAGTACGAAGATCTTCAAAGAATACCTTTCGAAAACTTTTTCAACCATGGATTCTATTTCGAGCAACAGCATTCAATTTATTATAAGCTTATTTGTGATTTACTTGAGAGTACGAAATATGCAACCTATCATACATCATTTATTTAATTTAATATGCTTGTGGAAATCTTCATCGTATTCTGTTGGACTATATTTATATGATAATTTATACTGCGTTATCCATCTCTTACAGAATTGTATTTTCGGATAAGCACTAGTATATTCGATAAACTTACCAATTTTTCGGAATAATAGAAAAAAAAAATTTTTTCGTACTATAGTATAGTAAGGAAAGGTATATCTCTCTCCAGTTCCCGTAATCCCTGGCGGGGCATGGGACGGAAGAAGGACTACACCCAAGATCCAAAATTGGTGTGGACCTACAATTTCAAGTGTCGACTTCAAACCACCGACATTTTCTCTGCAACCCCCAATAGCCTTTTTATCCTAATCTGTTCTTAGCAGGATTCAACCATGAATCGCCTTCGGTAGGATGTTAAGCTGGGACCTTCAGATCGGCAAAGAAAACCATAATTTTCGCTAGAAAAGGAAACAATCTATACTTTAGACAGTGGAACTCTTTGGAGAAAAACTTAATGTTTCGGAGTCAGTTAAATAAGAGGGGAAATTCCTTTAGACTCAAGACATACATGGAAAAGACATGTACAGGGTAACATTCAAAGACCCAGTACGGTCTTAAACAGATGCGGTAGAGTGTGGTCGAAGGTAGGGAACCTCACCAAAGGTCACATATACTAGAGATCCATTATCTCTCATACTTTTGCCATCAGTAAGCAAATTTCTGGATCTTATCAAAAATAAGACGCAGGAACTTAAAAACAAATGGAAACGCTTATAAATGATGGGTCACTCACCGAACACTGGCATCAGAATATTCCCGGATGGATACAAGATTGACGGAAGGGCAGGAGCAAAAATCTTAAGGAAGGCTTGTATCTGAATACCTATCTAAGCCTGGGGTCGCATATTTGAGTCTGTAAAGCGGAGATGCTGGCTCTACTTTATGCGCTGGATCATGTGCTGCAGAGTCGTATGAGGGATAAGAGGATTAGTCAGGCGACATATAGTTCAATGCAGCTATAATCTTAAAGAGTGTACTTCATTGAACGAGCTTACAATGGCATGCTTGAGAAGATGTGTAGAAATCGATGAAAATGAAAGGGAAGACAAACTGACTAAGCTGAAGTTTTCTTCGAGTTTCCAATGTCCGGAACCGTTCATTGCCATGGGCAAGGAAACGGCAGCCACCAAGGAGCACTGGGAACAGTGGACCATTGCTGGCTTGTGTAGACAGACTAAGACGGTGATTACATCGTCTAGACGTGCGGAACAGAAAACAATTTTTGATATGGATCGGAACGCTCTCAAGGATACCTTTATACTGTGACTGTATCAATTTTTGCCTAAGCACGTAGAAAGAGGAGGCCGCTGGGACACCACTGAATGAAGGCCGAAAGGCTCGGAGAGCTGTCTCGTAAGTAAATATTTCCGCTGACCCGAGAATTGAGATGCGGCAGGAAAACTGGATGAGTACAGGTACTCCTTGCTGAGACGACACGAGCTAGACACGGAAAGCGACCCAAATAAAGTGGTCTTTTTCCTCTAATCCTTAAATTGGTGTTTTTGGTGAGTAATAATCTCACACTTTCAGATACATTTGAGTTCAATGCATTAAACCTAACACGATTTGCTCTGCCCCAAGCTAGGATCATATAAATGTCATTGTTTAATGATCTTAACATGCGTTCCCGATCGACTTTTGTAACATTTCCACGTGAATTCATTACAGAATCAAATGAGTACGCAAAATCAAGGTAAATAATTTCGTACATAAAGTACAATAAAATTATAAGGCAGTTAGGAATTTCGAAGAATACAGTTTTTTTAATCCTTTCACTACCAAGACATGTTGTACCTGTTTGTAAGGCAATAAGATGAGCAATCAAATAAAAATAAGAAATAAGTGTACTAATTATATGAATTTCGGAGAAAGTTTGTAAAAATACTGAATTTTAGATATTCGCAAAATATTTTTTTCAGCTTTCTAAATGCCTATACATTTAATGGTAGGATCTGGAAATCTAATACACATTGCTGACAATTTTGAACACGTCATTGAGTTAGTAACTTTTTGGCGTTTGTTTCATGTCTCTGTATTAGGTAAATTGAAAGATAAAAATAGGAGAGTGATGTCTATATCATAAAAAACCGAAATTTATGATTCACCCTATAACTCCAAACGGTTGCGATTGCCCCCCTCCTGCCATACATTTTTTTGTTTAGCTAGGTGAGATCTATCACCATACTCATTTCCGCATGTCGAATCTGAAATACCCTGTAGTTACTTGAAAATTATTGTCTTGTTTGTTTTTATATTTTTAATAACATTTGCTTTGCTTAACTTGAAAAATAAAAGCAATTACTTATAAAACAAATTTAAGAAAATTAAAAAAAAACTATCAATAAAAAAACATTAGAACGTTAATAGTTTTTAAAAAAAAAGTTTAACCAACTTCACAAAAAGGGCTAAAAAGCATAAAATAATTTTTAATTTTATATCTATTACGACATTGAAGTCGGTGCAAATCAAACAAACCAAACAACTACAACAAAAATATTTAATCGTCATTTCTTATGATCCCGTGAGCTGAAACGGTCAGGTAGTATTATGTATATTTATTTTTAATTGTGGTACTGTAGTTGTTTTATTTGTTAAATTTACACCGACTTCAAAATGTCGTAATAGATATAAAATTAAAAATTATTATATACTTTTTAGCGCTTTTTGTGAAGTCGGTTCAACTTTTTTTTAAAAAACTATTTTATTTTTCCCTTTTTAATGTCTGCTACTCTATACAACGAAAAAGAACCATTCAAATCGGTCCACGCGTTAAAACGTTAAGCTTAACCCCCTACCCCACCTCCATTCCACTAAAAGTTTTTTCTCATTGTATAAATCAGGGAACATACTCTACCCAACAGAAAAAGAATTATCCAAATCGGTCTAGGCGTTACGAAGTAAGACTACTCCTCCGTCTTACCCCCGCCCCTCACCGTAGGACCAAATTATTCTCATATTAGCAATGGGGGATCACACTCTATACAACAGAAAAAGAACCATCGAAATCGGACCACGCGTTACAGAGTAAGGTTTCACCCCCACACCACCAACATTTTTTTCTCGTGGTATCTACTAGGGAACATACTCTACCCAACAGAGAAAGAATTATTGAAATCGGTCCATGCGTTACGAAGTTAGAGTAGCCCTCCCCCTCCCCCCACGCTAAACCAACTTTTTTTCTCCTACGAACAATGGAGGATCATACTCTATACAACAACAAAAAACCATCCAAAGCGGTTTACGCGGTACAAAGTTAGGTTTCACCCCCCCCACACCCTACCAATACTCTAGCCAACAAAAGGAATCATCAAAATCAAATAAATAAAAAAAAATAAAAAAAAAGATGCGTTGAACTTAGAACCTCTTGTTTTTGGGAAGGCGGTTAAAAAAATCATGTTTCAAAGAAATCTGCAAATAATTTGCGCGGTGCAGAATTTTTAGGTACAGAATTTTGCTATTCGAGATTTTTTATTATGGCATACAGGAACTCATCACCAACATCTTTTATTTGCATTACGCTTCAGAATAAGACATCAGAGAGATAAATTGTATTGGGTGGGTAGGTATTAACACTTACCATAATTGAAGCGCTGAAATGAACACTGCATTAATAGTGAAAAATTAACTTACAACAAATGAAGTGAACACAAATGTCACCAATTAACTTCTCACTTTGGTTATAAATGTACAAGCACAAACCACAAAACACAAGTAAACTAAACATGCTATTAAATAAGTTTAGGAGATGTTGAATAACATTTTATAATTGGGTTTCATATTCGACTCTTTATTGAATAATGCACTTTCACTTAGCATTAACTAATGGAGACTGAAATAAAGAAAGCCATATAGGTAGCCTTTTATGCAATTTACATTAACTAGAGATCCGTCATAGATTAACAATATAACAATACAACAGATGGGTGTTGGCCCTATATTAGTTCCAGGAATATAAACTAAAAAGAAACAAATACCTGGGTACTTCCATCGTAATTTCTCCTGGTTTTAATAAATTTGTCCTATGCAAATATTTCCTTGCACAAAAATTCTTGGTAATTATCAGTTTATATATGTAATGTGCATAGAAAAACTGATCAGCAAAAATTCTTGTAACAAGTGAGTAGTTCGTTCGAGGCTATGACCGGGTTGGGGTGGGGGGGGGGGGGTGTGATCCGCGAACGCAGTGAAATATGAATAACTGTGATTGAAAATAAGTATCTTAACTAATCTGTCTAGCCCGAAGAGCCATAACTACGTTACAATTGGTGTCAGAAGTAGGATTAATTAAGAAAGACTAAGAAGTGAACTTAAGTGGTGAGGGAACTCTAGGGACCGATAAAATAGGCTTTTTTGGGGATTTTCTTCAGAAAAACTACAATATAATTTGAGATAAAAAAAAGGGTGTTTGTCAAACATATGTATCAGTGACTGTATACAATTATTTTTTTAAAGCGATTAATTGCAAAATGGCGGCTGTACAGCGTTTTTGCGATGACGTCTCCGTTTTTTCAGGGTCCCCCGGCCGGAAAACAGCTCCTGTAATATTTGAATTATGATAAGCCAATGAATTTTTTCGATAACATATGACAACCCCTATACAAGTACGTAGAATTTTTTCGATATATTGATTTTTGGCCAAATGGTGCACTTCTAAAGTGAATGACAATGTTTTTTTTAAAGATACATTTAAAATTTCAAGTGAATTGGTTGAACATTGTTTGAGCTATGTTTCTGGCCTACTTAAAAAATACAGTTTTGAGATAAGCGTGTTAGAAGTTTTGAGTAGTAGAAAATATGTATAAATAACCAGGTGGCCTTGTACTAAAATACGAAAACCGAGTACTTAGAGATTTTTCCCGGCTATAATCATTCGGGACATCATTTTTGAGGTCCTAAGTGACTAGTTAAAAAAATTAAAAAATCGATTTTTCGAAAATTCTAGATTCTGGCCTATCCCCTTAAAGAAAGTTTGATTTGCAAGCACGTGCAGTCAATCTAAGTATTGGTAGGAAATTGAAGGATTTACGTGTTCAAAACTTGAAATGGAAATTAATTAAACGTTTCCTATCTACGATTGAAAACAAATATGCCCTGGAAGCGTTCCTACAAGAAGCTATAGAGCGCGAGGATCAACATACTTTTGTTTTTGAAGAATATCTAGAGGAAGAATAAAACACCCCAAGCATGACAGATCTTCTCAATGCTTTAATGTCTAAGATAAAATCTTTCAAAGAAGAACAACTGAGCCGAGTTAAAAGCATCAATAGAAAAACAGAAATCGTCATTAACCGAGTTGAAATAATCGATGGAAGGGTCAGTTAAAAAGGTACAAGCAGCAATGGAAGAACAGAAATTGTCGACCGCCGAGCTGAAGTCATCAATAGTCGCTGAACTTAATGTTGAAGAGGTGAAAGCGGAAATAAAAATTTCTATGTAAAAACAACTGTCTGGATTCAACTGTAGAGGAAAATTCTGTTCAAAAAAATGGGAGAGCTAAGGTTAGATATTGAAGCGAGATTGGAAGAGCTAGAAGTTTCTGGACAGATCATAATAAAAGACGTTAAATGTGAAATGGAACTGTCAATGAAGAAATGTTTCGATGATGCAATTTAACAGTAATGATAAAAGATAAAAATAAAAGATATACATACCATGAAAATTCCAAATTTATGAATCACCCTGTAACTCTCAAACGGTTGAGATTGCCCCCTACCCCAAAATTTTTTGTTTGCCTAGGTGAGATCTACCACCCCACTTATTTTGGCTCGTCAGATCTGAAGCACCCTGTATGCGTAATTTATCGAATCAATGTGAAGAGTGTAGTCTAACCAAAACAATATCGTATTCGTTTGTCAAGTGTTAAAATCAGTTTATTTGTCTTTATGTATTCTGTACCTCATAGACATCTTATATGTATGTACATACGGCTTAAATCGAAATTGATCGAAGTGATATTAATTTAATGTAAAATTAAGATTGTGAATACATGTCTATTGAAATAGTCTATATTTTTCGATAGAAAGTATATTCAGTGTTCATTAATTTTACAATCACTTCTGTGCAATATTGTTTCTTTTGGAACCAAAGTATTGCCATTTGGAATGCTTTTAGTTGTTAACTTACACGTTCTTCGTTTTTATAGTTTTCTCGTAATGAAACGAATCCAGTTAAGTTAATTTTGCCAATGAACAACAAGATTTCTACTTTTTTTACATCTTTGGAAAATTTTCACGATTGTAATCAAAATAATAGTAAGGGTACTCATGAACCAACTCATTCTATTGAAGAAACACCTAGCCAGTTATTTATTTTTCGTGAAATTTCATGTAAGAATAATCAAGCTACCAATGAGAATGTTTTCTCTGGATCAAACTTTTGAAAAATAGCGGAACTTTGAATAGTGAAACGAACAAATTAAAAATCATGCGATGTGAAGCAAACCTTCCTTAAACAATATAGAATATTGCATTTAGGGATAGGCGATCTGCGATTCGATCTCAAGAGATCGATCTTTAAGCCTTCGATCTGCCGATTTTTGAATCGATTTTACGCGGCACCGATTCAGCTCGAATCGATTTATTTATTTCCGATTTCGATCTATTTAAGACGTACCAAAAAAAAAAACAAGCTGAGTCGTGATATTTTTGCATTTTATCTGTCATTTGTGTAATAATCCGACAAATGTAAATGAATTTTAAAGGAATCGTAAATGTTAGGTGAATGCGCTTGTGATCGCTATACAATTTTAGTGTTAACTGTGTAGTTTAGTGACTACTGCATGATTTTGTCATCGGTGGCTTGTTATGTTTTATTTCTGGATTGGTGATTCCACAATGAGAAAGAAATAAGTTATTTCAAGAAAAATCTAAAATAAGTGATATGCGATTTTAAGTTTTTATACAAATTGGTTTTGGAATACACGATGCAACTTGTAATTGCTTCGAAAGTTAGTTGAGTTTTGTATACCGACATCCTAGATGTTATGCATATTAGTTTTTTTTTATCCAACGTGGCTAAAGCCGGAAGGGAATTAGGGTAAGGAAAGTGAGGAAACTTGAAAGTCTTGTTTTTGCATTCCTGCGAGCTAGAGAACAGCCCAGAGATGGATGGATTATTATATTTTCTTAATAATAGCTCACGGGGAGACCTGGTCTCGTCTCGAACATGCGACCCATGGGATGGTGGTCGTACCGCTCAACGAATTGATCCAACTACGTTTACTCTGATTTGCCATATCAACAAAGTAGAATATAACTAGTGGAATAGACAAGTATATATACTGCCACGTATAATCCTAGTAAGAAACTCATG
Source organism: Leptarthrus brevirostris (assembly GCA_964036015.1). Lineage (NCBI taxonomy): Eukaryota > Metazoa > Arthropoda > Insecta > Diptera > Asilidae > Leptarthrus > Leptarthrus brevirostris. The sequence goes on from OZ038374.1 coordinate 96,704,053, forward strand.
TGGAATACACGTAGATGCGACGTAGATCTTAATCTGCTGAAAGAAGCATATATATCTTTTTGAGTTCTGCCCATTTTTACTCTATCAAAGATTTGACAATTATTAATAGTTTTTTTAATCTAAAGTTTTAAAATTTGGCAGATTTTACACTTTTAAAATAATATGGATTTAGACATTTAAGCAATGGTGAATTGTGTAAAAAACCTTTCCAAAATAAATTAAAAGACGAAGAATTTATTTTGCTTGTGTTTTCGATCACAATTAGCACTTGAATAGTAAACCAGAACTGCCTCAATTTTGAAATTTTCAACTGAGAGGTAGTCGTGTTTCTCTCAAGGTGAAGACAGGGCGGAAGATAAAGGTGAACTGTCAACTTTAACTTGCGGTGATTTCCATTTAAAACGAAAGAATAAAACATTCCCAGAATATTTTCAAAAAACGTCCCCAAGATATACACCCCCCGCAACAAAAAGAGCCGCACGTGGTTTCCTTTTTCATATCTTCCCGCCTCAATTCGTGCTAAATAGTCTCCAAGATGTCCAAATTGCTTTTAATGGTTGTGGATGTGCCATAACACTCTTCTGCTACAAAATTTCCCCTATGTACAGTTGCATACATGCATAGGGTTCGAGACGTTATTAATGCAAAGGGCGGTACTACAAAGTACTAATTGAAATTTTAAACTCAATTTTAAAACTTTTAAGTTTTGAAAATACATTTTAAGTTTAATGAAAATAAAGAGATATTGTTGGCTTACTGTATTTTTAATTTTTTAATGAATTAACATTGCATTAAACACTAGAACAAAATAAAGCATTTTTGGATTTCGAACGTAAAACTAAATTTTTATAACTGAAAATAAATTACATATTGCATAAAACATAATTTTTAATTGAATTATAATTGAATAATGTAAAATACAGAAAAATTACATAATAAATTGTTGTTATTTAACTTTTATATCCCTTTATCAAAAAAGTTCCACGTGCGGCTTTTTTTGTTGCGGGGGATGTACATGTTTTCTATTATTTAATAAATTGGTTTAATAATGACCTTATATTTTTATATGTAGAAACAGGTTTAATTACTTGCAATTTCAAAATGCTGAAATAAATTGAAATACCAAAATAAACTGAATCGATCTATTCGATCTGTGAATATCGATCCTTTTAAGTCGATTAATCGATCTACGAAATCGGAGAAAAATTACAGATCGCTCCGTACTGAATCGATTTTCTCAGTTCGATCCCCCATCCCTAATTGCATTACTTCCGGAACAAACAAATGCAATAGTAGCAGGTCTTTTCGAAATCTCAGCGAACGTAACCAGGAGGAATAAAATATTTTTTAAAAAGCGACTTCAGAAAAAGCATAAAATAATTATTAATTATATATCTATTACGACATTTGGAAGTCGGTGCAAAGTAAGCAAACAAAACAACTACAACAGAAATACTCCTCCTTCCCTATGATCACATGAGCTGAAATGTTTAGGTTGTTTGTAACTGAGTTCCCGAAAAACAAGAGGTTATAAGTTTGAACGCGTATTTACTTTTATTTATTTATTTTTATTTAACTTCATAACTTCGTAACGCGTGAACCGATTTGGACGATTCTTTTTTTGTTGGGTAGATTAATTGATAATGTCATAAAAATTGTTGGTGTAGTGGTGGGGAGGGGTGAAATATAACGTCGTATCGTAATGCGGCTAGCCTAAATTCTTAACGCGTGAACCGGTTTGGTTGATTCTTTTTCTGATGTATAAAGTATATCCCCCCATTTGAAACGCGAGGTAGAGTAGCGATTGGGAAGAGTTATATACAGTATAATCGCCTATTGCTAATATGATAAATTCTGATCTAGGGTGCTGATGGGGAGAAGGGTAGGCTAAATACTTAACGATGGACCGATTTTAATCATCCTTCTTTTGATGTGTAGAATATGTTTTCCCAGTGGTATCACGTGAAAAATTTATTGGTTGAAGTGGGGAGGGAGCGTTACCCAACTTCTTAACGGATAGACTTCTTTGTTGCATAAAGAATGATTCCCCATTGCTACTCTAAAGAAAAATTTTGACCTAGGATTGGGGCGGAGGAGGGGTAATCGCGGAAACTAATTTAGATTATTCTGATTTCATTTTATACCATACCAAAATTGTGGCTTATGGTGAGAGTTGGAGTAGGGGGCACCTAAGTTCATAAGACGTAGACCGATTTCGATGATTTTAATTACGTTGTGTCTAAGACGTTTTCTGATTGGTAAATAATAAAAATTTTGTATCTAGAGTATATTTAGTATTATTACGTGCAGGAGGTAGGCCAGGAAAAGGTATATATTAAACCGTGTCATGCGCATGACACAGGTGGCCAGAAGTCAAAGAAAGAAAATGTCAAAAGTAGAAAGTCAAGGACGACTCGAACCTCTGGTGGATAAGTGTGGTGAAAATGTATAACGGAAATACCTAGAACTTAGTGACTGAAGTTTCTAGAACTAAACTGAGTAGTATAAATAGGGCTAAGTCCCAGTGTTAAAACTTCAAACTCACTAGTGTTGTTGCTTAGGAGGCAGAGTTACCTGGAAGCCTGGACAAGCCTCTACCTGAACGAGTAATGTACTAAATTCCTCAAAGGTTAGTTTGACGTCGCCAGCTATGCATTTTTAGTGATATTTGGCGGATTTCACACCAGCATTCCATAATCTGCCAAAATGCGGAGAGGCACATGGAATAAAATGCCACTTGCTTGTCTAATTCGTTTTTCGTCCCGACGAACATTGTACCACCGGAGTATATGTTGGAACACACATCTCTTCTGGCTGTGAAGCGTTTATATGCTGCAAGAAATGCTTCAGTTGTAAGGTCACTTACTAAATCAAGTTGTATAGCTTTTGTGGATAGACAGACGAAGACTACTACATATCCTTTACATGACATGAAGCCTGGAGAGAGAGTTACAAATTTGCCGCTGTGCTGTTTTTCCTTTGAATCTGTAGCGGGAAGTATATTTATGGATGAAGTTTTAACTACACTTTTTGCATTATTTTCTACGCAGATATGCCAGTGTTCTTCCGTTTCCACCGTCAAGAGTCTCCAGGTAAGCACTTCGAATTATCAAGGTGGGTACCTGATCTGAGTGTAATATTATGCAATATTTCTGGCTGAAGGGTAGCAGAGAATATTCAAACCTACTACCTAAGCGTATTATTCCTTGTGGTGTCAAAGAAATTAGTTTGATGACTTTGGAATTTTTTTATAATATTTGATAAAATTTACGAGTATTTCAACTGCGAAATGCTGATTCTGAATGATCTTAATTATTTGTGGGAGCGTTTAATTGAGTTCCTTCGCTTTGAGGTAACTACTTTCTGGTTTGAGGAGTTGACGGTTTTGTGTAAATCTTCGATACCACGATAAACCCCATCCCATTCGGTTTACATCGGAGAATCGTGTAAAGGTGTCTATGGGGCTAGTGACGCCTGTACACTTGGTAAAAAATAAATGATGTCGAAGTTTTGGAATAGATCCCTAGCGAGCTTTTTCCTTTAACGGACTTTTTTTATTGTATTTATTTATACCTTCTACCAGGTTGCATTTACTTCGTCTGCCATCTCCAGATTGACCTGTTCGGCATGGGTGACCCTGGTAGCAGCTAAAAGAAAAGATACCGCTGGCATAGTCCAATCTACTCCAGATGCACACAAGCTCTCCACCACGGCAAGGCGAGCATATAGGAGTAATAATTCGCTAAAGCTTATTAATCTTACGGTACTATAACAAGTATGTTGGTAAGGTTTTGGGAAAAGAATCGTGTTCTGAAAGGCATGCAGGATTAAAAAGAAATATACAATTCTTAACTCACGTGCAAAAATTTATTAACGTCATTATTCCAATGATATTCTTTCATTGAAATCACTATCAGTTGCAAGCGTTTCTTCGTTTGATGATCTTTCGAAAATAATTAGCCTGTGACAATGTTCTCTAGTGTTTCATTATATTTTGTACCACAGATTGAATGCTAGTTATTCTGACCGTGAATTGAGTTATTCTGACCGTAAATTGAATGCTAGTTATCTTAACCGTCGAGTATTTCAAATTTTTCGTCCTTTTAAGGATTCAGCGAGCGAATCCTGCCGAAAAAATTTATTGAAGTCGAAATTTACTTGTGACGAGGATCTGACTAGAACTAACTGGCTTAAAATTTTTTCTCACCTCGAAATTTTATCGAGGGATGACGGATATGGATTACTCCTCTCTCTGGGCTGTTAAGTGGCTCGCAGAAATGCAAAAATCAAGACTTTTAAGTTCCCTAATTCCCCATATCATAACTCCCTTCGAAAGGGACCTTTTCGGTTGTAGCCATGCTAAAGGATTTTCTTTGGGCTTTGGCAACATGAAAAAAAAATTGATTTCTCGGTTTACCTGACTGTACTAGACATTGAACATGATAGCTTTTCTATTTATCTCTTGCACGGCTAGAAGGACTCTAGGAGACTACTGATTTGAAAATCTCGGATCGCTTTAAAATAATCCTTAGTAAAATTCATTCGCTTTCAGATTCTATAAAAAAATTCCGAGTTCGAAGTAAGACTGAGCCCTAACACTTATTTAATATTATTAAAGTCAAGCTTTCAAAGAGGAAGGGAAAATTGTATGCGTTCAAAGCTTTATTTGACGAGGGGGGGAGGGCTTCCTACAAAACTGTTCTAAATTCGAGTTTAAACTAAGTGTATCAGGTTTCAACAAGGTCTATACAGCGCCACAAGTGCGCAAGAACGACATTAAAGTAACAGGGATGCTTACTTATCTACCGAGCTGAAAAATGGTAGTGAGAGTATCTAGGAGGAAGAGTGAGTTTAGATGTTCTTGTGGCTAAAACCCTATTGTATGCAGACGATTTGGTACTTTTTACCGAAGACCCGAAGCAATTACAGCAAATGATACACAGGCTTCAAAAATATTGTCAGCAATGAAACTTGATTTTTAATCTATATAAAGACAAGGTAATAATTTTTAAAAAATAGTTTTTAAAAAAAAAGTTGAACCAACTTCACAAAAAGCGCTAAAAAGCATAAAATAATTTTTAATTTTATATCTATTACGACATTTTGAAGTCGGTGCACATCAAACAAACCAAACAACTACAACAAAAGTATTTAATCGGCATTTCTTATGATCCCGTGAGCTGAAACGTTCAGGTAGTATTATGTATTATTTTCAATTGTGGTACTGTAGTTGTTTTATTTGTTTAATTTGCACCGACTTCAAAATGTCTTAATAGATATAAAATTAAAAATTATTTTATGCTTTTTAGCGCTTTATGTGAAGTCGGTTCAACTTTTTTTTTAAAAACTATTTTATTTTTCACTTTTTAGTGTCTTCTACTCTATACAACGAAGAAGGAACCATCCAAATCGGTCCACGCGTTAAAAATTAGTTTTAACCCCCTACCTGACCCCCATTCCACTAAAATGTTGTTCTCATGGTATCAATCAAGGAACATACTCTTCCGAACAGAAAAGGAATCATCGAAATCGGTCCACGCGTTACGAAGTTACTACCCCTCCCCCTCCCCACCTCCACCATAGGACCAAATTATTCTCCTATTAGCAATGGGGGATCACACTCTATACAACAGCAAAAGAACCATCCAAATCGATACACGCGTTACAAAGTTAGGTTCCACCCCCCTTCTCCCACCCCAACCACATCAACAATTTTTTTTTCTCGTGGTATCAACCAGGGAGCATACTCTACCCAAAAGAAAAAGAATTATCCAATTCGGTCCACGCGTTACGAAGTTAGACTACTCCTCCCCCCCACCTAACCCCCCGCCAAGGGCTAAATTATTATTCTATTAGCAATGGGTTTTCACACTTTTTACAACAGAAAAAGAACCATCCAAATTGGTCCACGTATTACAAAGTTAGGTTCCACCCCCCACCAACATTTGTTTTCTAGTAGTATCAACCAAGGGCCATATTCTACCCAACAGAAAAAGAATTATCCAAATCGGTCCACGCGTTACAAAGTTAGACTACCCCTCCCCCAAACTATTTCAAATTTTTTTCTCCTATTAGCAATGGGGGATCATACTATGTACAACAAAAAAAGAACCATCCAAATCGTACCACGCGTTACAAAGTTAGGTTTCACCCCCACCCCACCACCCCACCCTACCAAACATTTTTTTGACATGGTACCAATCGGTGAACATACTCTACCCAACAGAAAAAGAATCATCAAAATCGGTCGACGCGTTACGAAGTTATGCCCGGTCAGACATAAAAAAAAATAAAAAATAATAAAAAAACAAAAAAAAATAAAAAAACACGAGTCGAACTTAGAACCTCTTTGTTTTTGGGAAGTCGGTTAAAAATAGAGGTGATACAACAGCAGCGAGTTAAAGCTGGACTGAGCGGAACAAACATTGAGGTAGTTTGGAAATTTAAATATCTCGGGATCACGTTAACTCCGAAGCTTACAATGAAGGAACTTTATTGAAGGAACGCTTAAATGCAGCTAAGAGAGCATTGAGCAGGACTTGAAATGATATTATAAGAAACAGGAAAATTAACAAGTCATCGAAATGCAAACTTTTTACTGCCACCTCCAGATCGATTCTGTGATATGGGGCTCAAGTCTGGGGATTTAAGAAGTACTAAGAAGTTGAGAAATTACAATGCTTCTTCATGAAGAATCTGTACCTATATACCCTTAAATGCCATTTTCAGTATATAATCAATGTTTTCAGATCTGGCGCGCCAAAATGAGTAGGGTGATAGATCTAAACTAGACAAACAAGAAATTGTATGGCGGGGGGGGGGGGGGGGGGGGCAATCTCAAGCGTTTGGGAGTTACAGGGGATTCATAACTTTCAGTTTTTCATGGTATGCAAATTACTCTTTTATTTTTATCTTTTGATCTACACAAGAAAGCGAAATCAAACAAACGCTAAAAAACTACTATCCCAATGACCTCTGGAATGTTGATCTAACTCCTACCATTACAGGTACAGTCGCTTCCAAAAGTGAATAAATGGTTTACGATTACCTAAAGTGCAGAATTAATTAGAACACCGCTTTTTTATTTTTATTAGATTGCCCATCTTAGTACCTCTCCAAAAAGGTGCAACATGTCCAAGTAGAGAAAATATGTAGTAATTTATATGTAGAAATCTCATTGGAGAGTATTATAAAAATCAGCAAATTATAGAAACTCAAATTAATTCTAAAATCCATGAAAAATTTTCGCTTAGTATTACCTTCAAAATGTTAGCCATATGCGCTGGTACTCCATCGTGTTGGTAAAACATTCACCTAAGATTATCCACAGGGTTCTCCCCTATTAGATCTGCCAGTGTATTCTCCAAAAAGTTCGCATGAATTTCAATACTAAGCACTTGCGGCAAAATGAATGGTTCTACCAAATTGTTGCCGATGATACCAGCCCAAACATTGACATTGCATCTCTGCTGGAATGAGGTCACCTTTGCCTTGTAAGGGTTAGTGTTCCACTAGATATGGAGGTTATGCCAGTTGGTGATATCATTCCTGGTGAATTGACATTCATCTGTCCACAGAATTCGGTCCAGAAAAGCTCTGTCGTCAATGTCGCGTTTCAGAAGCCAAGTGCTAAATTTCAGTCTTCTCTCGGAATGTCCTTCCAGTAGTCCTTGGGCTGGGTGATGGTTATATGGACGTAATACCCCTCAATGAATAACTCTCCAAACCTTAGATTACAACACACCTAATCGTCTTGCGACTCGTCTCGTGCTCGTCTCAGGGTCTTTCCTCACGATTGTGATTATTTGGTGCTCGACGTCGGCAGAAGTTCCCGACGTTTCGGGTCGTGTCTTCATGTCGTGTGAAGTTACACTTCCTGTTTCTCTTAACCTTTGGAAAGTCCGTGTGAATACCCTTCTTTGGAGTGCTCGCCGGTTAGGGAATCTCCGTTGATATTCCAGTACATTCGCTCTCTCTTTTCCGTCTACTACACCAACAATGTAAATAATATCCGCGTATTCCTAAAAAGTAAATTTTAAAATTTTTTAATAATTTTTTCTTAAAAATACCAGTACTTATTGATTTGTTTTCAACAATGATAGGTATTCTTGCTGACTGACCCTTTTTGTAACAAAATTTTTATCAGGTACGAGTAACAGAACGGCAGTATGTGAATTCTGGCTAACACTAGCTATCACTAACATTCACTATCACTAACATTTTTATAACTTTTTGCAGCAATAATTACCTGTGCACCCAAGACAAACATTTTCGCCTTTTATCTTAAAAATTTTTGTTTCTTTAAAGAATTTCCTAACAAAAGTGCAATTAAATAATTAGGTATTACGGGAGTTCTAAGGATGCGGTTTTTTTAATCCTGTGTCTACCTTGCCATGTTGCACCTTTGTGAAAAGGTAATCAGATGGGAAATCCAATAAAAATAAAAAAGAGGTGTACTAATTAAATGAATTTCGGAGGAAATTTGGGAAAATTCTAAATTTTAAGTTTTTGTAAACCATTTCTTTCACTTTTGGAAGTGACTGTACGTGCAATGGTAGGAGTTAGATCAGTAGTGTTGACATTTTTGGAAAGGTCATTTGGATATTTGTTTTTTTAGTGTGTGTTTGATATGGCTGTGTTGGGTAGATCAAGAGATAAAAATAAAAGAGTAATGTGTATACCATGAACAACTTAAATTTATGAATCACCCTGTAACTCCCAATCAGTTGAGACTGCCTCATCCCCCTGCCATATAATTTTTTGTTTGTCTAGAAGAGATCTAGCACCGCACTCGTTTTGGCACGTAAGAACTGAAACACCCTGTATACTAGCAAATGAGACTATTGAAAATAAAATCTTTCGGTACGAATAATGGATGAATCTCCCAGGAAAAACATAATATACTATCACTATTCGAGTAAAATGAAGAAAGTATGCTTTCGGCCTTGCCTATAATTTAAAAAAATTAAAAGCGATGGCACCGGTTGAAGGCGGAGGAGAGAGTGAGGCAAATTGTACGACACGGACTATACAATAAATTAAATTATGATTTGGAGGATTTTATTTCAATGATAGTTTTTCTATGATGTAAATAAGATTAGTCTTATCGTACAGAAGTGGTTAACACCAGCTAAATGCGAATCCCTGGCGTACGCATGGTATTTCGACATACTTATTATGCAAACTAAACAAGGATGAAGATTTTATGCATTACCCTGCCGTGTGTCCAATACTGAAGGAGTTTAGATTGCTTGCTTTTGGGAAAACTGATCTGACCGAGGACGAATGTATTTTAATATTAAATGGAAACAAAATTTAAATTAAATGGAAACAAATTAGCCTGGAAATATAGACTTATGCTTATAGAAGCGAAACTGTTTTTGCTTCTTAAACTATTTTAAAATTCATTGGAATATTTATATTTGATTTGTAATGGAAATTAATTGAATTATGCCTAGTTCTTCGACTTTATCTTTTTGTTTCGTAAGCTCTTAATAATATTTATTTTATTTATAATGGCGCTTTTTTGGTACAATCGTTATAAAGTAAAAATCCTACAATACCCTAACTATCCTAAGAAATGTACAACAACCAAAGTAAAAACAAAAAACACATTGGTGAACGATCAAAAAGAACAGAAACAATGACACGGAACGTTACTCTAAAAATATAGTGTAAAAACGAATAATTTTCAAGAAATTGATTTTTTGTTTTTACATTTTCTTAAAGTATGATATCATGAAAATATTCCCTGATAATTTCAAGTCAATCTGACAAATTGGTTTTCGAGATATCCCCCATTCACAGAAGGGCTCTCTGCAACGCGCTAATGAGAATTTCAAACTTTAAACGCGTTTTTCTCGAAGCTATGTTTTCAAAGACGGTGACCACTATAATTAAAAAACTACTGTACGAATTTGGATGAAATTTATACAGCTCATTGTTAGCATAAAAAACTTGTCCTTAGATTTTTTTTAAACAATAAACTCGTGGTTTTTTGCTTGAAGATCAGCGAGTAAGATTTCAGAAGCCGCCACTTTGAAAATTTTCAAAACAAAAAGCTTCGATTAAGGCCATGGTTAACTACTAAACTAATGATTCCCTTTGTTTGATTGATTTTCGATGAACCAGTAAGATGCTGTGTTGGTCACCGCAAATCTCAACTTCCAAAACAGGGTCCAGCAAAGATGACGATAACTTTTTTTAAAATTATTATTTTATAATTTTGATAAAATCAAGTGACAACAACTCTGCATAATTAGTTTTGTCAGATAAATTTAATTACCACAAAAAAAATTATTTTAATTTTTTCACGCCTCTGACTATCACTAACCCCTGAAGACAAAAAAATAGTAAAAAACTAGTAATAAATAATAAAAAAGCAAATACAAGAAATTTTGCAATGCCACCTAGCGAGTGCCAGCTCTAAGAGAAGTTCCCAAAAATTTTTAAAAAATTCCGAAACAGAATCTAGAGCTAAACCTAAACGAATGTACACTATGAACAGAAACCAAGAAAAACTTAAACTAGAACAAGATTGCCCGAGTGTCCCTAGAGGGTAAATGCAGCACCAGTTTATTTCAGAATTATACCAGAAAAGTTATGCATATACCTATATAAAAGAATTTACTGATGTGGGAATTCTAAACATCAAAAGAAAGAACTAAGTAATTTTCTTTTGTTGTAGAATATACACTCAAATATTATTCCTAATAAACTCCAAACAGTGACCAATGGGTCGTCTGTTGAGGTTGTTCTGCATTGCAATTGTTTATAATTTTGTGTTGAAATAATTGAGAATTGAACAAATTTAATAAAAAAATAAAGAAAAACAAAATGAATAAAAATATTAATTTAGAAAATTTAAATGTGGAAACATTAAACTCATTTATCAAAAACTGACGATATTTAGGGCATATAGATAAAGTGGTAAATATCTTCCTCTTTCTCTAAGTTATACAACGAACAGAACGCCAGAAGCTCGCATTCAACCAAAACAGAACACCCCTGCACTTAAAAATCATGCGATGAAAGGATATACGGTTTTTATCATGAAAGTAGTTTTTTTCGAAGAGATTATAATTTAATTGAGCATAGAGTCTATGCCTACCTTGCGTGGCTTTTTGACATTTTTGCTCATAAAGAAATCTCTCTTTACACTTCCCCAATGTATCTGCAGTCTGCTAATCGAGTTATTATATATTAAATTAAGTCCGTGTCTTCCACAAATCAGTAGACAGTTCTCAGACCAGAATATTTTATCTTTAATTATTTGAACTGCTAACATTTCAGGCAGTCTAAGTTCCTGCATTCTTTATACTTTAACTAATTCTGTTTCTAATCCAATCATGTAGGGTAAAACGCCAGTTATAAAATAAAAGTCTTTTTTCAGTCTTTATCAAAAATAATAAGCGAAGCAAGCGAAAACAACACAAAATTCCTCTATTCTCTAAGAGTCAATAATTTAATTTCCTATAGAAATTCAAATGAAATCCGAAACTTTCGATAATCCGAAATGACCTTAAGGGGGGAACCTGCTCCAGACAACAGGTTTTTCGAAATTTGTTTAAAAAAATCTGAGAGCTTTTATATGCTATTACATAATAATTTTAAACTTTAAATGTATACACACAAATTTTTTCATTAGTGAAAAAACAAAATACCCGTGATACAGCTGATCAAACTTGACTCCTCTTGTTTGCGCCGTGGAACGCCCAGGTCCTTGTAGTTAACTGAAATCAACGAACCACGGTGAGCTTGAAGAGGGGAAAGTGGACCTAAAATGAATCCAAAATCGGCTAATGCAGAAAGTTTCTATAGTGTTTGTAGAATAAAAAAATGTTAAAAAGAAAATCCTAACTGCTCGTCTTCACTAGTTATGCACATTTTTGTGTCAAGGTATGCACTTGCATGAAAAGCAGAATCGAATATTCAAGTACACATATTCAATCGGTTCATTCTTCTTAATTTGACAAAATTTGATGAAAATATATAAGAATTATTGTTAAAATTATCTTTTTTTTTCTAAATATATGGTTACTTAGATCCACGGCCCTCTGAATAAAACCATTTTCATATTTTTTCCGTTTTTACTAATCATATCTATTGCGTAGATAAGTTGATTTAAAATTTAGTGATACTTTGTCCCAAAAGCATAATTTTAAAATCATAAGCACAAAAACCACTTTTAGCTTGACCCAGGACCAACGACGAGGACGTAGAGGTTACATGATCCCATTTTTTTTCATCATATATATTTTTTTTTCATTTTTTACGTATATATTTTTATGTTTTTTTATGTTAGTACAACTATGCATAATCTACTTTTTAGTTTAACTCTAAGGATAAGAATTAATTTCAATTTAAATAATAAATATAGTTTAAAAAAATATTGAAATTAAAGATGAAGGGATGAATATTCATTTACTGCTTTTAATAAATTGATTGAGTAAGTATCATGATAAAAACTGTTGACTTTGTAACGTTTCCAAAAGTGTAAAAAGTCTCGGTGTACCGACTCTTCACTTTGTTCAGACCAATATTCTAAACCAAACTAAACTTTCTTTTAAGTGTGAAAGAATAACATGAAGCTTTAATGTTTCTAAAATTTCATCAATACTTTTCAAAGCGTTATGTAATTCTTCGATATGAGCATCAAGTGAAGGTCCTACTTTGCCTTTGGAACAGAGTCAAAGAGGTAAGACCTGTGCGACAGATAAGTGGAAAGCTTAACAAGTTACGTGTGGTGTAGGAAATGTTCCCGCAAATACATACGTGCGAAAAAATAGCAAAGTGAAGTGTTTGTGATAAGCAAATGATTAAAATTATAGAGAAAGAGACTCGTTTCAAAAACAAAATATCATAGTGATTTTAAAGTGGTTAATTAAGTAATTGCCGACGGCATTTCAGTGAAATCAGACATTTGTGAAATTATAAAAGTGGCAGTGAATTACAGACATTAGTGACAATGAATCAATCAAGTGTGAGCAAAATAGACATTTTTAGTGAAGTGAAATTAAATGTGCTTCAAGCTTTCGCGGATAACAATATCACGCATTTCCCGGAGGACATCGTCGAAAGTATCGCGAAGCGAATACTAAACGGGAAACTAAATGTGGCAAATTCGACAAGCAGCGGTAGCAGCAGCAGCAGTGGTTCCAGCAGCAGCAGCAGTGGTTCCAGCAACACCGGCAGCGACAACGCCGGAGAAGCCATGAGCGAGGAAGAATTTCCCGAGCTTCCAGAATCTTCAAGCGAAAGAAGCGACTATGAGTTGGTACAAAATAAAAAGCGCAAACCTAAGAAAGACGCGCAGCCACAGGAGGAAGCAGCCAAAAAGAAACCCAAAGAAGCGACACCACGGGACCCAAGAAAGAGCAGCAACTATTATCAGGCGCTGCAAGTAGATAACAAATTCATCGTCCCGCCCAAGGAAAAACATGCAGTAGAAGAAATTAAAGTAAAACCGGCAACACGGCCACCGCCAATAATAGCGCATGGCCTCAACTATAAAGAACTCAACAAGGCACTCGACACGATGCCGAACAGGCCAAAGTTCTTCATAAAGATGAGCAGCGGCCGTAAATGCACAATAAAGCCTGCGACAGAGGAAGACCGAAAAAGGATATTTGAACTCCTAAACAAGATAAAGGTGGAATCCTACACCTTCACACCGAAGGAGGAGAGAAAGACGACGCTGGTCCTCAAAGGTGTGCAACACACCTTTGATGAGGAAGATGTAAAGGATGCCCTAGAACGTGAGCACAAGGGTATTAAAATCAAGAGTGTGGTGAGAATGATAACTCCACGCAGCAAAACTGCAGGAAAGCAGTTGAATGCTTTTATTATCACCTTTGACGGAAAGCATGATGTCGACCAAATCATGAAGATGGACCGTCTCATGAACCAAATTGTGCACTGGGAGAAACACAACGTGAAAGGGATTTCACAGTGCAAACGATGCCAGAGATTCGGACACGTAGCGAGCAACTGCGCTCAACTCTACAGATGCGTGAAATGTGCGCAAAACCATGGACCAGGAGAGTGCCGCCGCATTAAGAACGACGAGACAGAAAAACCTTTCTGCGTGAACTGCCAGAAAGAAGGACACCCAGCCAGCTACAGAGGATGCCCCAGGTACAAGGACATCATAGAAACCCGAAACAAACAGAAGGAACATCAGAAGCAGAGAGAGCAGTTCGCTAGGGAATCGACCAGGAACTACATCCAGCCAGGTATGTCTTTCGCACAAATAATTAATAAAAATAACAAAACTAACCAACCTAAAACTACTTATCCTCAAATCCCAACAACTATTCGCCAGCAAGAGGCACCTAAAATCGCCCCAAAAACGTCGCAAAATGACGTGGACAACTTCTGCACCCAAGAGGCGAAAGCTCTCTTTGGGTGTGACCTCTTCGCCCTTATGGGCAAAATAAATCATTTTATTCCTCAATACAGGAAACTTACCACCCTCGCGGAACGTCAAAGTGCATATTTGCAATTTGCGTTCAACCTATGTCTAGGGAACTAAAAAGACTAACAATTCTAACATTTAACTGTAATTCCCTAGTACGACATAACAAGAGAATAGGCCTCAACTCCATCCTTGGTGAGCAATTCCCCCATTTCGTCCTCCTACAAGAGACGCATCTAAACCTCAGACACAATTTAGTTTTTGAGAATTTCTCAACAGTCCGAAATGATAAATCGGAAACAACCTTAGGAACAGCTGTCCTTATTAAAAAACACCTAAAATTCCAAGAAGTTAAGATTGATAGTCTTAACAATATGGAATGCACGGCTGTAAAAGTCTTTCTTACCTCCCAGGAATCTCTCCTGTTGATTTCGCTGTATAACAGGTGTGGCGCGTCGGCCGCACAAGTACGACGAAATCTGGAAATTATAAACAATCTCTCCAAAGAATACACCTAAACGGTAATTGGAGGAGATTTTAACGCCAGACACCCGATGTGGAATGACACACTCGAGAACAGCCACGGGAAAACAATTTATAGCTGGCTGACAAACAACTCGGACAACCACGATTTCTTAGTGGTCTCTCCAAGCACCCCAACCTTCCCTCGTTCAGGCTCCAACATCGATTTCTACCTAGTCACTTCAAATTTTATAAACCTCTTACCGCAAATCAGCAACTACAGTTGCGCTACTCACCATGCTTCTTCTGACCATCTAGTGGTTGAACTGACAATCAATCGGAATTCTCCGGTTAATATATTGACTATAAGTCTTCCCACCATTACCACCCTAAAAAACGTTGATTGGACTGAGTTCCAAAATAGACTGACAGCTCTTTATCAAGACAATCTTCCGCCCAGCAACAGGAATCTCCAAAACTCCGAAATTGAAACCCACATAGAGCGTTTCACTCACTGCCTTCAGGACAACATCAACCACTTCTCCACAACGATTCCTGCAAACAACCATAAATACAAGAACCTTCCATCTGGCCTTCAAGACCTGTACAAATACAGACAAAAACTGCGGAAAATACTCAACCGCATCTATCACAGGACCCTTAATACCCAAAATTCAGCATACCAGTCCGTGCTGTCCCAAGTCAAGTGTTTATCAATCATTATTGATGAACAAACCAAACTGCATTGTGATGAACAATTCAGGAAAAGGCTTGAAAAAATCAAACCAAATACCCAGACATTTGAGAATATTAACAAAGTCTGCGGTAGGAAGCCCAAATTTCCCAAAACAGTATCAAACAACGAGGAAATTCTCATTCTCCCACAAGAAAAGTGTGATGCTTTCGCAACATACTTCCAAGAAACGTTCAAGGATAACTCAAGTCTGAGCGAACCAGACTTCTGCAACGAAGTGAATACACGTATTAACACCTTCTTGGATAATACGGAATCCATACCTCAAACGTTCTTTAGTGTGGATAATCCAGCAATTCATCCACAAGAGCAATCCATTTTCACGAACCCTCTTCAACTTTTCATTCTCACAAAAACCATTAACAGCAAAAAGTCGAGTGGCCCTGACCAAATCTCAAACGCTGTTTTGAAAAAGCTCCCACCAATAGCTCACGACTTTCTCTCGTCGATTTTCAACAATTGTATAAACAATTGTTACTTTCCAAAAAATTGGAAAACGTCCCGTATTCTGCCCATTCCTAAGAAAACTTCATCCAAGGACATCAAGGAATTCAGACCCATTTCACTAATTTCTAATGTGGGGAAACTCTTTGAGAAAGTCATCCAGCAACAAATCACAAACTCCTGCGAAGAGAATAATATTCGGCAGGAATCTCAGTTCGGCTTCAAGCCACAACATTCTACACTACACCCACTGCTGAAATTTCATACTGACGCTACTCGTGCTCTAAACAAAAATGAATGCACAGTCAGCTGCTTTCTCGATGTTGAAAAAGCATTCGACTCTGTTTGGACCAATGGTCTAATTTTCAAATTGAACCAATTCGGTTTCCCACCGCACCTCAACAAACTAATCCACGGTTTCCTGACGGAAAGAAACTTCTACGTGGAGCTAGATAGTCAAAAATCAGCACTTAAACCGATAGAGGCAGGTGTCCCACAAGGATCAATCTTAGGCCCCATACTCTTCAATCTGTTCACGTCTGATCAACCTGCAAATGAAAATTGCACAACACTTCTGTACGCAGATGACTCTTTAACATATGCCCAATCACTCTGCCCGATTTTGGCCGTAAATAAGGTCAACCTCCACCTCGAAAAGCTCCAAACTTACTATAAAAAGTGGGGAATCAAAATAAATGTTTCAAAATCTGAACTCATTTGCATTCGAAAACCTTCAACCGGGCGAAACCGGCAAGTCTCAAAATCCAGGCAAATCAAAGCCGCCTACAATGGCGGAATTATTGCCCCGTCCCAGAAAGCAAAATATCTAGGAGTGAACTTCAATGAACTTCTAAGATTCAATGCTCATGCCAAAGCTGTTATTAACAAAGCAAATTTTGCCTACAGCCTGCTCAGCCCAATCATTAATGTCAGGAATGGACTCTCAATCAAAACCAAACTTTTGCTGTACAAGCAACTTATAAGACCCGTCATTACGTACTGTTTCCCTATTTGGCACACCATCTCTCCAACTTATATGCAACGCCTCGGTAATCTCGAGAGGAAAATTCTCCGTGCATGCACGGGACTCTACAGAAAGGAGCCTCACAAATACTACTCCAATAGCGAGCTTTATGAAGCCGCAAACATTACTCCTATCAAGGAATACCTAGTCCACCTAGCAACAAAACAAATGGAGAAGATTCCATTACATCCAAATTCCCTCATAAACAACTTACCGGACCTTCTCATACCGGAAGACTTCAGATACCTCTCACCACTGCTTCTCACGAAGCCCGAAAACTCCGACATTTATTTCCACAACGGAAGAATAACCTTTTACGATGTGAAAGGAACTCACTACCGAGGGTAGTCTACCCAGTCTCACCAAGCTCACCAAAAATTAGGACCCAACTGACCCTAAGCATCCTCCAAATTCCCAAATCCCTCCCAAATCCTATTCCTTCACCCTCTTTTAATAACTAACACTTAAAGTGAAAGACAAACCTACGGCTGATGTAGCGCAGCAGCCGTACCGAAGGAAGACAAATCAACGAGAAGTTTAACCAGGAAACAAACATCGAAGAAGGACAACGAAGGACGACAACAAATCGAACAGAAGGCCGAAGATAAGCCTCTACGTGGGAATTAACAAACCGAAATCGGAAAAGATTAAAAAAAAATTTAACAATATTTTAAAAACGCGCGGACATGACTTGACTTGACTTGACTTGACTTGACCTACTTTGCCTGAGGTGAAGCAGCAATTTACGACCTTGTTCATTGCTTTGAAAGCTGCAATGTATGGCATTATTTTAAAAATACCTACATCCCTGTATATTTCCGGATTTTCAAGTTTATCAGCTTCCTTGATTAGTTTCCTACATGCATTTTCTTCAAACGTATCACCATGATAATTTTTTGAAAGAATGTTTAGTTTTTTAGGCCACAACAATGCTTTTTCTTCGCCTAACACTAACACAATGGGTTACGAAGGCTATTAGAATATGCAGTTCAGAAATGACACATTTTTGAAGAATATTGATATCGTTCATCAAAAAGAGGAGGACACTCTGCTGTATTTTTTATCTTGCCCTTTACTACAGTATTTTTTGTAATCTTCTCTTAAGTCTCCGTAAGTTTTAAATTTTTTACAACTTCCCACTTCTGAGTTTTTAGATGCACCTCTTAAATCGTTTAAGGAAATAAAGCAGTAAGGACAAGAAAACATTGCTGTTGCAGTTTGTTGCCCATTTACAATCAACAAAATTTTTAAATCTGCAACAAATTTAAACGGAATTCGATTAATTTTACTTAACTCAAATAGAAGTTTAATATTTGCATGTGTTTCTTTTATTCCATTTTATTGTTATAGGTTTGTATGCGACACCTAAGCAGTGAAAAAGTAACTAATTTTCAAAAAAAGTGGTTAATCAGTTGATGGTGTGCTTCGGCATGCCTCGGGGCTATTCGATACAAATTGCACGGGGCTATTTAGTACAGCTGTAAATTGTGAATTTTTGTGTTTTTATGCATTATTGTGTTACTTTTTTGCAGCAAACTAGTGCGAACATATAAAAGGAAGTGAAATCCGGTGGATTTAGGAAAAACATAAAAAGAAAGTGACAGCGGCGAAGAAAAGGAATAATTGAAATATTAATTTCATAAATTTTTTTATTTTAATAAAAATTCGCAAAAATGACCAACGCTTTTAATTTATTTTATAATAACAGTCATTTGGTGTTCATTTAATTGCATTTTCAGGTGTTAAGTCGGACTTAAACTAACTCTATTGCAATTCAGCTAATTGTATCAAATTGCCCCGAGGTCGGGATTTTGATACAAAACGTTTTTTTTTTCAAACGCAATTTTCACCCATTTCCCTTCGCGGAACGGAAAACTGTCTAAAACAAATTCGTAGCTCTGATATTTTTCTACAAAACTGCATTATTCATTTTTCTGTCTAATGCAACAATTTCCCAGAAAAAGTTAATGACAAATATTGTATCAAATAGCCCCGGTCTCCCCTACTATTTTAAAAACGGAAAAAACGGAAAAACGGCATTATTCAGAGAGCCGTGGATCAAAATAACTATAAATTTAGAAAAAAAAGATAATTTTAACAATAATTCTTATATATTTTCATCAAATTTTGTCAAATTAAGAAGAATGAACCGATTGAATATGTGTACTTGAATATTCGATTCTGCTTTTCATGCAAGTGCATACCTTGACACAAAAATGTGCATAACTAGTGAAGACGAGCAGTTAGGATTTTCTTTTTAACATTTTTTTATTCTACAAACACTATAGAAACTTTCTGCATTAGCCGATTTTGAATTCATTTTAGGTCCACTTTCCCCCTCTTCAAGCTCACCGTGAAATGTTTTTCATTAAAATAAGTCATTTCGCTTTGCATGAACCTGCATTTTAAATAAAAATTTGAAGACAAAAAGAAAAAAAAGGTTTTTTTTGTTATAAGCAAATCGTTAAAAACAATATTTATTATAACAATTAATGAAAAAATTTAGGTTTGTGCAAAGGACAATAAGTTAAACAAAATAAAAATCACTCTTTCCAGTTATTATGACACTAATATATCCCAACAATATAAATATGTAACACATTGATATTTGTTTGATTAATACCTGCACAGCTTAAATTCCTGTAGTGTATTTTCTTTCAATTATATTTTCGACAGGATTTTTTTGCTTGAACATTTCTCCCCTTTCTCTGGCATTTTTGCCCTTGAATTTGAGTATTTTTCGAGCTGTTGTCTCCTTTTTTCATCCTTTTATTTTTCAACTCGCATCTTTCTCTCAAGCCTTTGTTTGCTTCTCATGTCAGTTTCTCTTTGAATTTTTTTTTTGAGCCTTTGTCTCTTTTTCTCATCTTTTTTCCAGCCTTTGTTTATTTTTGTCTTTTTTCTGTTGTTCTTCAGCCTGTCGCTTCTGTTTTTCGTTTTCTTTTGCTTTATATACTGCAGAAGTTACAATAACCGTTTTCTTTTCGAGTATATTTTCCTTTCCTCTGTGGTATTGAGGGGATTACCACAATTTCTTCTAATGATTTGCAACTTATAGCTCTCTCTGGGGTATTTCCACATAAGTCATTAGTTTTATTTTCAAAATGTAGCTTAGACAAATCTTCAATATAAATCGTATTTTCTGTATTATTTCTTACAGTAACGTCTACCAAATCACCATATACGGTTTATGCGAAAATTATATTTCGTTTCTTTAAACTAGTATCACCTATGTACGCATCTTTTTTGGGGTCAAAGTCTTTTAGTTGTTTCGGCTTGTTTTCTCCAACAATACACTTTAAACGGTCTTACGACATTAAGTTTGTATTAGGGATGGGCGATCTTCGATTCGATCTCGACGGATCGATCTATTAGCCTTCGCTCTGGCGATTTTTGAATCGATTTTTCGCGGGACCGATTCAGTTCGAATCGATTTATTTATTTCCGATTCCCATCCATTTAAGATAAGAAGCGACGCGCTAAAATAAAACTGAGCAAGCTCACGTAGAAATTCGGTCGCATCATCATTATTTTGTATAATAATCCAGAAAATTTTAAAATTCGCACCTAAAATATCGTTAATGTTAGATCAGTGCGTTTTGGATCTCTATATATGATAGGTTTATCTGTATCAGTGAGTAGCATGAGTACCCACACTACCAAACAGTGTAGTTGGCAGTGTGCTTGGAAACCTCTTTAACTAAAAACTCATTCTTAATATGCATATTGCTCATCATAAGAAAATCTTGAATACAGGTGCTTTCGCGCGAGCTGAGACAAATGAGATAACTGAGAATTCTCAGTTCTCTCAGTTAAAATGTGCTTTGGCGAAACCGTCTCAGTTCATTTGAAGCCACAAAAAAATTGCATACACATATTGAGCAACTGAGCAAGTGAGACTGGTTTTTCACGCCTCAGTTCCTCAGTTAAAGAATATTAACAAGTATCGGGGAATTTTTTAAAAATGTTTGTATTTATTTATATTTTGGTAGCTCCTATTTGCGTCAACGGACGAAATAGTGTCCTTAGCAAACAGAAAGCAATATTATTTTCTAAATTTCAAATTGGAAAAGTTCATTACATAAAAAGTTGTAGAAATTGACATTTCCTGAATTGAGATAACTGAGACGGTTGCTCAAAGTTTCGTCTCAGTTGATCAACTGAGACGTGTCGTGCGAAATCACCTTACATCTTTCACTATATACGATTACAACTACTGGGTTCCCTCCATCGTCCTGTTCGGTAGGTGTTACGTCCGTCAACTCCGTCCTTCCGTTATATGGTATCCATTCTCGAGCAAGGTCTTCTTCTGATCTATCATCACTCATTTTCAGTTGTTTAGAATTTCAAAATTAATCACTTAGTTAAGAAAATATAATTTATTGTCATGTGAAGTCCACCGGGTTTTGCTAGTTATGACAAATTCAGCTTAATGGAATCGATCTGTTCGATCTATCGATCGATCGATCTTCGAAATCGGAAAAAAATTACAGATCGATCCGTACTGAATCGATTTTCTCAGTTCGATAGGGATGGGGCTATTTTGTATAGTGGAATCTGAGTCACTTTCAGTAACTGCCTACTGATTCATATTTATTTCCTTGTATAAACATTTTGAGAAATCAATAGCGTCAGGTTTAAATGGATATAAGCCAGCTGCACGAAATCCGTTCTGAATCGTTTCTGATTTGATGGTTGCTTCAAAAACTGTTTTTAATGTTGGGGCAAAATACGTCTTTGTAAAGTTCGAGTTAGGGTTTCTAAAATCCCAGTTTTTAATTGTTTTTCTTCACTCATTTTTAAGGGCTTAAATGCTGACACATGCGCTGGTTGAAGAATGTGAGTAGCATTCGGATATAAGCAAATCAAAATAATACCTAATTTAGAACACAGTTCAGATAGTCTTACCTTTGATTGTGATTTATGTCCATCGACGTACAAAATAACCGGAAATTTTAACTTTTTCTTTACTAAGAAAGGGTATAAAATTTGGAAATATACACAAAATATTCACGAAACGTACACTTGACCCGAGTGAATTTTCAAAAAAATTAAAAATAAACTTTTTAAATATTCAATCGACGTGAGAAATATAAAATAATTTCTCAACACGATCAGCGTTTTTGATAAGGAAAAACTAAACTCCTTTGGCTCTTCCTCAGCAGCAGCACCAAAGGGTTAGCTTTTCTTTAGCTGCTGGTCGCATGGGTTTTTAAAAAGTTTATTTTGAATTTTTTTTGCAAATTCAGTGTAAGTGATCAGAATATGATACAGCAGTCTAGATCGGTGATTAAATTTCTGGATTAACATTTAGTTTTTGGTTTCGTGCGAAAGCGTCCAGCAGCTAAAGAAAAGTTATCATGTTGAGGAAGAGCTAAAGGAGTTTAGTTTTTTTGAGTTTTGTTGAGAAATTATTTTATTTTTCTCACATCGCTTGAATTTTTAGAAAGTTTATTTTGCATTCTTTTTACAAAATTTGGCCACACAATTAAAAAATATCTCAGAATTTATCCAAACATTTTCGCTAGTTGCTATACCTCATTCACTTGGAACTGATTCTGTACCATCACGAGGTAGTTTTTATAAGAGTATACGATCATCGGTGGTGCTGCATTTCCATCCGCTGAGAAAGTGAACAATACAGTTATATTTTCTTTCGCTTTAGCTCTATCAATTTGATATAGTTTTTACTAATTTTACAGCTATTGCTCTTTCAGTATTAGGGCATAATACAAAATTCGTCTCGCCTCCGATAAAGATTCTAAAGGGATCACTTAGAATGTCTAATAAATTCTCCTCTTTAATGTAAGCATATATTCCTGCAAACCATTCTCTTATGTCCTTTTCTGAAATAGTTGCACTTGCAGCAGTAACATCCTCTACAGTTCTTGTTGCCAGGACTCTATGCCTATGCTTATGTCTTTTTCTAAAATAGCTGCACTTGCAGCAGTAACATCCTCTACGGTTATTGTTGCCAAGACTTTATGCCTCTTAAAAAAAGACTTGTGAGATGTATCTCCGGGTTTATTTTCTTTAAACATATTTGTCCTCGGTGAGTTTTTCCGAAATTCTGTAACATTTTTCAATGTTTCTTTTCGTCGAGGGAATCCTCTACGGTAATTTTCTATAATCCAGTTCACGATTTTATTATCTCCTTCAGCAGTTAGTATTGGATCTGGCCCAGGTATCCGTTTTATGTTGATTGATTCGTGGTTTACATACCATTGTAAAGTGAATCTTGGTATTCCAAAAATGTTTGCTGCCTCCTTTTTTGGCATCCCATTTTTAACAGCTGCAAGGGCCGCCCTTTTAACGATATCTTCTGAAATGTTTGCCTAGCAGCACGTTTTCTTACACTTTTTGACATTACGGACACTGTTTTATAAAACTTCAAAGCTATAACCGAATGTTCCGCTCTGCGTTCAACATGGTACATATGCCCACAACTAATGCAAGTTATGGGCATTAGTGCCCATTATTGAAAAATAAGCAAATTTTATTTCATTTATGAACACCTTTAAAAAATAAATAGTAAATAGGAGTTGTACAAGTATGAAATGCGGATTCTAGAAAGCAAATGGCGCACCAATGCAGTGTGTAGTATAAATATTTGACATACTATATATGGCATTTTGTTGTGCCATCAGCAACTATCAAACGAGCATGAGTGATAAACTAAACAAATTGTTTGTATAGTATTGTTTTGTTGTGTTCAATATGTTGAAATTTGTGCCAAATAAAGAGCATTCGCGGACAGCATTAATTTGTTGTTTTCATTTGAAGAAAACTGATCCTGAATAATACCGATTACTTCGTTTTTGCATCCTATCATTACTGGGGATAAAAAGTGGATCATGGATCATGGGTAAACCGGGGCGTACCATCCACATCGACCACTAGACCGAATCGCTTTGACAGGAAGACGATGCTTTGTGTTTGGTGGAACCAGAGGGGTGCAGTCTTTTATAAACTACTCAAACCTGATGAAGCAGTTAATACCAAATGCTACGAGAACAATTGATCAAATTGAATCATAAACTGCTGAAGGAACGACCAAAATATAAAAACATGGAAACACAACGTGATTTTTCTTCACGACGATGCACCGTCACGTACGGTAAAACCGGTTTACGACACGTTTGAAGCACTCTGGGAAGTGCTGGCCCATGCGGCTTACTCACCAGACTTGATTGCATCGATGGGTCACGCACTTGCTGAACAGCGCTGTGGATCTTACGAAGATGTGAAAAAATAGCTCAATAAATGGTTCGCTGGAAAAGAGGAAGAATTTTTCAGGTGTGGCATCCAGAAATTACCTGAAAGATGGGAAACTTCTATAATTAGCGATGGAACATACTTTGAATAAGCCACTTGTTATCATTCTTCCGAATTTCATGTGTTTTTTCGAAAAAAACTCCGAATTTCATACTTGTACACCTGGTACACACTCGCTCACATTGAACTTATCGCAAAGTCACTTTAAAAAATAAATTGCCTTACAGAGAACAAAATAACATCGCCGCTTTATTAATTTTTGAATTACGAATTACAATACAAACTTCATTTGTAATGGTGCGTCCAATCCTGATTCTAATATAAGTGGTTCAGCTAACAGTACAGGTAGTGTATCCAAAGGAGGGTTTAGGAGATTTCGAAAGTACGTCATAAAACTGTCCGCTGTGATAGCAACGGCAATACTTAATTTATTTCCCCCCTTATTTTGTACATATATTCATATACTTATATAATCTTCTTTTTTTTTAGAAGTATAATTGTAATCTAAAGTAAACTCTAAGTACATATTTTCTTGTCAACAGAACATACGATATCGAGGTCATTGTTCACCTTTATGTAGGTTTTTTGGATAAAGTTACTGAAACATGTAATGAGTTATAAAATAAACTTATTAATAATTATTATTACCCCAGGTTTTTTTAACTGCGGCATCAAAAGAACATTAAAGCAGCACTAATTGGACTGTCACCAATCCGTGTAATCTCAACGCTTAATAAGGCAGTACAATATAAGAACCGAATAATTAACATTAAAACTAGTTCACATCAGAAAGAATTGGATTGTTACCCAGAGTACGCGAGACCGGCAGTAAACTTTCAAGAGCTCTAATCAAAATCAGAACACTGCTAATTAACATATCTTTCTTCATGCTGACTAACGCTAAATTACTATTATCAAACATAAATCTCGAAAGAAGATTTTATGAAGAATATGCTGGATGCTAAACCGATTTTGGACATTGTGAAACGATTTGGATTGCTCTTCAAGATTTGATTGCAGAATGTTATTGTTTACTTTTTAATAATAATACAAAATTATAAAATAAACATTACAAGCTGTTTCCATTATACAACAACTTTGAAAGCTTAAGACCGGTAAAATAATTGAACACACATGATTGTTAATTTTAAAAAGAGTACAAATAGCTCGTGGTACCTGCTAAGATTGAATTAAGGCTTAGATACAATTTTGCAGACCCTTAATTAACATTGTAAAATTGTCAAAATATTTACAAACTAGTCTTAAAATAATTGTATTGTATTGTATTGTGTAGATCTAGAGAGTAAGCAATGACTTAGCTGACGAATTTTCTCTGAAGAATTGAAGAGTTCAATGCTCTTAGAATGAAGATAAAACTACGCCTACATCAAAAGCAATAATTAATCAGAAAAAATTTAATTACTTCATCGAGTTGGATGCTGAAAAACCTTTCAAAAATAAACGGACGAATGCATTGCACTGGTGTAATGCACCTAAGAGGTAACGTTAAGTCGTCGACCTCTTCTCATGTTCATTCATCCTCTAAGACCAATGCCTAACCAGTTGTGATGTTGACGTCGAGTCTGATCAAATACCAAATCGCGGTGAGCCATAGCATCAAGCCTCCTCTATGCAAGGTCCTTAACCTCACCAGTACACATAGGAAAGGCCTCTTCCATCTTTAGTTCCTTGCTCTACCTTGACTGGTTTTTAGTTTCGCGCACCGGCCTTGCCTGCAATTGCCCCGCGAAACAAAGTCAATGAACATGGTTTACCGCAAAATGATTGAGTTCTTATCTCGCCAGGTATGACATCTGTTCCGGGCGCAAATATAAGAATCCAAAACTCTCAAAAGATTTACTTTATTTCTTTGGAAATTGGAGGAAGATGCTTTCTTTCGGGTTAAGTCTAAAACCTCACAACAAGAGGGTTCAAAGATCTTTTGAGATATGCGTGAATGCGTTTGAATTCCTTAAGAAATGCAAACCATTTCTTGGAGTTGCATTCACGCGAGACGTTCGTTTCAGCCCATCAGGTACATAGAACACACTTTTTGGCTGTCAGAAGCTTAGGCCATTGATTAATGTACCTGTCTTGAATGAGAAATTGCAGTTGCGGCATAGGCCCACCTCCATGTTAATCACAGCACAATGTTCCTTACGAGTGCTCACGAATAGCGTTTAGGTATGAAAGCCGCAAGCAACTAAAAAACGCGAAAAAATCCTCCTGATCCCTTTAATTCCCTAAAATAAAATTCATGCATTACGAATGTACTGAATAGGGAATAGAAGCGTAAAATAATTCCAAACAGTGGAAACCTTTTCTCATCTCGAATTTGGAAATCTCAGAAAAATTAAATTTATGCAAAATTAAATGAAAAACAAACAGAGAGGGGACGTGCGTAGCAATCTGGATGTTCTACCGGTTATGCGTAAAGACCCTCATTTATCCACTTTTAAGGACCCAGGATAAAGAAATAATCAGAAAACATGGCCTTCCGATCCTCATCCAGAATGCGGCTTCTAATACTCCGCAGGCTGTTTACTTAGAATGAAAACCCTATCAAATATTGCTCACTCATGTAAGCGTATGTTGGGCTCATATGTACGTGTACCGAGAAAAAATTGCAAAAATAACAAAAAAAAATTGACTCATTCCACCACCGGAACACTAGTAGCTCCAGCTCAGAATAAAATCAAATTCTTGTTAAAGGAAGCAAAAATTTTACGTTGAAAACAAATAATTTCCGGTAAAAGGAGAAAAGTGAAAGCGTTTCCAGCATATGTAAATCAGAGGTAAATTAGGATGTGGAAAATTTAACATTTCCCTTCTCACAATTGAAGTAGCACTTGTGAGATGAGTGTTTGGGGTTTGTATATATGTGGTCCGGTAATTTTTCACATTTATAGATTGGATTTTGGAAAAAGCAACAAATTATTGTCATATCCGAATGATTATTTATATATTTGATCTTGATTTCTCCGGGCAACTAATAGTCCAGTAATTTTAGATTTCATCTGCGAAAACATTTCCAGTTAGCTCAATTTACCTCAAAATTACTTGTCGCAAGGTGAAACACTTTTGTGTGTTCATTCTTTTTCCTATAAGGACATTGCATTGAACTCTAAAAAGCAAATTCATAGACAGTTAATTGACTTATTTCGGACCTAGCAATATGACGACTGGGAACTTTCTGTTCCAAAGTGCCAATTTTCCTTTCTATACTTTTATTTATTTAATCACGATCTTATACTTACGGTAAGGTACTGCAATATTTCTAATATTCATATTTTGAGATATAGAACTTCCCTCTGATCTAAATATTTTGGATTTCGATTTAAAAGGATTTGAAATTGCCGCCAGCAAGGACAACGGCGTCTTCCTTGGGTTTCGTGGGGATTCAAATTTAGCGCCTTCGGTGCGATGTTTTTTGGTTATTTTCTTAGTGTGTGGCATATCCATTGTCACTTTCGCCTGCGAATACTGATGTCTATCCCGTCTTGGCCTGTAAGTTTGTGTAGGTCTTCGTTGGTAATGATCTCCGAAGATTATCTTATTATTAAGGATGTTATTTGACAGATAAATTTCCTGTTGTCTCCTCGCGTCCAAGCTCATAAGTTGGTTTTAACAACATTGATCTTAAGCCCTGCTCTGCGACCTTCTTCGACATTTGGGCTACCTGACTTTGTTTTTTGAATAGGAGGCGTACATCATCGGCATAGTCCAGGTGCGTAAGGTAATTAAAGAGTTTCCACCCAACCCCTCGCGATGGGTGGTCGTCTAGGGCGCTGCACAATACCTCATTAATCACGATCAGGAAAAGCAAAGGTGACAATATGCATCCTGGGACTTGACATTGAACTCCAAAATAGGACTCCTATGATGGTGATAATTTTTTCTGGGATAGTTCTCTTACGTAAAGCTGGCCATATCTATTTCCAATCAACGCTGTCAAACGCCTCGAAATCGACTAACATTAGATGTAAAGGGAACCACCATCTGACGGATATCTCGATGGCTAATGATGTGATTGCTGCAGGAGAAACCCTCACGAAAGCCTGATTGTTCATCGCTTAGAGTGCACTCGATTGTATTCTTCATTTGCATTAAGTTGATTTAAGCCATCAAATTGGAGGCTGCAGTTAAAAGACAGATACCACGCCAATTGCTACAACTCCTCAGGTCGCCTTTTTTGGGAATCTTCACAATTACGCCTGTTTTGGATTTACTGGGTCTCGGTTTCCCAACATTCTGGGATTACGGGAAGAAGAATACCAGCTGAAGCAATGGGATCCGCAGGTGCTCAGGCTTGTATTACTATGATATATTGCAAGTATATAGATGTTTAGTAGAGTTTATCTAAGTGACGAAATCTGTAAAAAACGACAAATTGACTTTGACTGGCAGATGTGCTGATCTTTATTGTTAAGCTCATTTATTTATACCTGCTAGTCCCTGGGTGTCGCATGAGCTCTACAGACCACAAGAACCACGATAATGGAGAATATACTACAATACCTGGTTTTGTGGTAAGATTCCTGATCTGGAACTTTTTGATTCTGAATTCTAGCTTTTCCGTCGGTGGCGGAGGCGTTCTTTGTGCAGTGTGGAACCATGGTGAGGATATGTCTTTCTCCTTTGCTTATTGAGTCTGACTTCCACCTTGCTCTTCGTGTAGTCCTCTGATCTAATCTTTGTTTAAATCTGTCCTCTGCTGCCAACTTATTTGCCAGTTTCTCTGGAGCTGCCTTCTCGACAAATGGCTATGCTATCCTCCAACTTCCTTATCGTTTAAGGATTTGTTATTTGATAATATTTCAATTAAGATGCATATTATGAACTCGTTTAATAGTATTTCGTCCGGTCCTGATGGTGTTCCTGTATGTCCTAAAGAATTGTGCCCAGCATCTTAGTCCTCCATGTCCTGTGGAATTTTCTTACATTGTAGAAATTGTCCACCATTTTTCCACTTGTCCACTTCCATTTGCCTGCCATCGTGAAGCTTTCGGAAACAATGGTTTGTGATGTCATTAATTTGCTCTGTGAATCGCATGGTTTCATCAAAGGCAAAACAACGAATACTAACCTTGTGGAGCTCTCAAGCTATTGTATATCGCCATCGAGTCTGGTGAACATGCTAATTATGTTTATACCGATTTTAGTAAGACCTCTTTTCGTCCAAAGGATTTCTTCTCTCTGACAGAATACAGCGTGTTCTGTTTCGGGATTTTTTCTCTTGTCTTATTTCACTCACTTCTGGGTCCACTTCTATTTATTATTTTTAGAAATGACATGGGTTTTCTGACATTAATGATTGTTTCGCGCCGAAGTCTGATCTTGATCTTTTAATACTTGGTATATTGTGAACAATATGCCTCTGAATGTCGATTAATGTCCGATTTATCGTATTCTAGAAGAAAGGATCCATTGATGTATGAATATTCTGTCAGTGTCAATTTGCTAACCAGACTGGATAGAGTAAAGGATCTTCATGTTGTTACAAACCTAACAAGATTAAGGGATACTTCCACCTTGATATATCTGATAAAATCGATTTTCTTTCCAAATTCTTAATCTATATATAGGTTTGATTCATCCTAAAAAAGGATTTTTGGAAATTTGACCAGTGTCAGTATTTTAAAAACTCTTAAATTCGGCATGATCCCTTCTTTTTTCTCGAAAACACGTTTTCGAAAATGGCTCACACTTTCCTGACCACTGTGTTTGACCGATCGACTTAAAAATTTGCCCAGATACTCAGAAGTCATAGAATGACGTATAATATTTTCGATAACTAAAATTTAACATTCTTATTAATGTTTTATATGAAAATAAAATGGAAATCACTGCCATTTTCCTAATTTTGCAGTAAACAAAAGAATCATAAGTCATTCCATACCCAAGGGGATTCTAATTAACACGTATTTACTTTTTATTTAAAGTTAATGGGGATAGGGCAGTGATGTCAGCTGTTTGACCCCGAAAATTTGCAGACCTCTTTTCGCTGGCCTCCAACGGCCACCATTTTCGATTTTTCTACTATAAAAAAAATTTTCTTTGCATACAATAAATACTTAATGATAAATATATAAAAACCACAGTCGTCTATATTTATTCGTTTTCCCTCGAAAAATAGAAATAGGAGCACCTGAAAAATGGTGCTCCAAGGGAGAAGTCCCCTTAATGCTTCCTTGAGGTTCGCAGAGATGATCTAAGGAGCTTAACAATCCCTTTATCACCAAGCTTTGTTTTGTAACTTCGTTAGGCACGCTTTAGAGTATGCCTGTCCGGTATGGTATCCTTCCTATGTAGTGTATACATAGTGCTCGTATTTTTTGTTTTGTTTTTGTTTTTTTATACGATCTGGCAAAATCCTGGGGGACAAACCTTTGATGCGTTAGCATGGTTTTGGCCGGGAGGGAATTAGGGTATGGGAAGTGAGGAAACTTGAGTCTTGTTTTTGCATTGCTGCGAGCTAGACAACAGCCCAGAGACGGAGTGGATTATTTTAATTTCTTAATAAAAGCTCACGGGGTCATCTGGTCTCGAACCCGGGACCCATGGCATGTTGGTCTTGCCGTTCAACGTATTGATCCAACTCCGTCTCCGTATTGAGGCAGTTCAGCGCAAGTTTATCAAATTTACATTGCCCGGCCTTCCATGCAATAACTCCAACAATTATTCTACCCTCGTATAATGACGGACTAACTCTATTTTCTTTGGCCTAACTAGAAGATGTTGGACTTTATTTATCTTATATATCTTATATAATCCCAAAGCAAAGCTTTTTTTATAGGACATTTCCAAAGCTCAGGGATTACTAAGAAACTGCCTTGGCAGAAAGGAATTAAGGGTGAGAGAAATAGGATAAGATGTTGATTGAAGGAGGTGTCCATAAATGGATTGTTTGAAAGTTTCGGGCTCACTAGATCTAAAAAAAAAATAGGAGAAACTGTTCCACATTCATGTTGTTCTGCTTAGAAAAGATTACCAAAGTTTGACGCTATGTCCAAATTTGACCTGAAGAGGATAGGAGTGGGAGCGAATTGACGCTGTTATATCGCGCGTTGTCATGCGCCTACAAGACAACCAACACTCGTCGTCAATGCTGTCACATATTAAGGGATGGCCAATAAGTTGAATATACTTTCGGTGGGCTTCGTCTAACGCAGACAATGCGATGCTCAAATATAGGAATTATATTTATGTCTAGGACTGATGTGGGACTTGTAGATCAGCGCTACTTCAGATAAAGTAAATTATTTCTAAGATCTCTGTAGAAAACCTAAGCATTTCATCGCTTTTTTAGCGATTGTAAATATATGTTCGGTCCAAAGAAGATTACTAGATATCTGAATACCCAATATGTTTAGAGGGGGTGAATAAGGTATGTTTAGTCTGTCGATTGAAATAGGTTGTGGGTGTAATGAGTGTATTTATTTGAAGGAAAAAAAACAGCATTGAGTTTTGGATGCATAAAATATAATACGATTTTCTCTTCCCCAAGCTGGGATCATAGATATGTTGTGGTTCATTTATCCAAGCATGCATTCTCGGTTGATTTATCGGTTGATTATGAATAGGATTATGTCTGAAAAATAAAAGGACTTTAATAAAAAGAAGAACTAAGATTGCAGAAAGAAATGAAACCTGCGGTACACCGGCATTTATTTCGGAGGGATCAGATGTAACTCCGTCTACTATTACACGTATTGAACGGCATGACAAAAAACTCTCTATCCATTCTTAAAGCTCAGAGTGTAGACCAAATGTTTAATGTTTGGCTAGAAGGGCTGCATGGAAGACTCTAGGAGAAGCCTTTAAGATATCAAGAGATACGACTTCTGCCTCTCTGAAATCATAGAGACAATAATTTTAACTCTCTGTCAGTTAGTAAGTTTCGTTGATAAGTTGGTTACATTCTAGATATTTCATCAATTGAGAGTTGATGAGTGATTCGGAAACTTTAGATCAAACCAAAGTAAGTGCAACTTTTCTGTAATTAGAGGGATCGATTCTTGGGGATTGGCTTAAAATGAGCAAGTTTCCATGCACACGGAAGAACTTTTGTTTAGTTTGATAGATGAAAATGTTTATGCAGAGGTTTAGCTAAAGCAGATTACTATGATCATGAAATTTATCGCTATTAACAATTATATATTGTTAATAATAATTGAATATTGTTAATAATAATTGAAAATTGTTATTAACTGGGAAGTTGTTCGTGTGGACCTCAAGGGTCACACCAATGATGCGACACCCAGAATCTGGACCTACCCCACTAGTTTGATTGTTTGTTAGTACTGAAAAGTAGTACTAATTAAGTTCTTTTGAATGTATAAATCCTATTTCCCTACCAGGAGAAATTAAATAAAACCAAGACGAATTGATTGAAATATTTTACTTACGAAAATTATGTAAAAATGGAATAAATATTTTTTACTTAAAATTATTATATTTAAAATTATTGTTTAATAAATTTTATTATCGCTATCCTAGCACTGAAGAGTAGGAAGAGGGTACTATTTGGGAAGAGGGCAGAGTCTTGGTTTTTCTCAGAATGCCTTAACACAAG
Organism: Leptarthrus brevirostris; assembly: GCA_964036015.1. Lineage (NCBI taxonomy): Eukaryota > Metazoa > Arthropoda > Insecta > Diptera > Asilidae > Leptarthrus > Leptarthrus brevirostris. The sequence goes on from OZ038374.1 coordinate 96,737,003, forward strand.
AGTCGTATAGGCTACCAAAATACTGCAGTGAGTTTCAAGCGAATGTCTTGGCCATGAATAACGCAGTACATTGATCTGACTCTCACCACCCTTCCAAATCAAAGTTTATGTTGATAGTCACGAGGCTAATAAAGTGTTGAATTCTAAAATAATTAAATAAAATTTAGTTTAAAGGTGCCGTAATAATTTCTGGACCATTACGAGACTAAGCGAAGTAAGTCAGTGCTACGTTTCGGGCCATTGTAAAGTACCAAGTAATGAGGCATCTGATGCGCTACCAAGAAAAGGCTTAGGCTTGAACGCTTCCCTAGCCAAAGAGGAAAGAAGGCCTCTGGAATCTGTTAAAAAAGAAATGGGCCGAAGGGCTATCCAGCTGGGCAATGAGAGATGTGTGAAGTTAACAACTTCCTTAATGTAAGTCCAGGTGAGTGGCAGCTCTACGAAAATTTCACAATACAATTTTAAAAATTTAAAAAAAGGCGAAACTAAACTTAGCGTTAAACCTATCCGAACGAACAAACTGAACCGAAACCGAAAAATAGAATAAAACTAGAACATGATGATGAATGCTCCCAGAGAGTAGATGCAGCATCGGGATAAGTTCGTACTTCGGGCACCCCTGCTCACAAGCATAAGCCACCTCTATATTCTAAACGAACGCACAAAAATTTGAAACCGATTAGAGTGCCATGAAACCAGTCTGTAGATAGGGATGGGGGATCGAACTGAGAAAATCGATTCAGTACGGATCTATCTGTAATTTTTTTCCGATTTCGAAGATCGATTAATCACCCTAAAAAGATCGATGGTCATAGATGGAACAGATCGATTCCATTAAGCTGAATTTGTCATAACTAGCAAAACCCGGTGGACTTCACATGACAATAAATTATATTTTCTTAACTAAGTGATTAATTTTGAAGTTCTAAACAACTGAAAATAAGTGATGATAGGTCAGAAGAAGACCTTGCTCGAGAATGGATACTATATAACGGAAGGACGGAGTGGACGGACGTAACTCCTAACGAACAGGACGATGGAGAGAACTCAACTGAGACGAAACTTTGAGCAACCGTCTCAGTTATCTCAATTCAGGAAATGTCAATTTCTACAGCTGTTAATGTAATGAACTTTTCGAATTTGAAATTAAGAAAATAAGATTGCTTTCCGTTTGCTTAGGACACTATTTCGTCCGTTGACGCAAATAGCAGCTACCAAAATATAAACAAATACAAACACTCTTAAAAAATTGACCGATAATAGTTAATATTCTTTAACAGAGACAACTGAGGCGTGAAAAACCAGTCTCACTTGTTTAGTTGCTCAATATGTGTATGGAATTTTTTCTGGCTCCAAATGAACTGAGACGGTTCGCCAAAGCACATTTTAACTGAGACAACTGAGAATTCTCAGTTATCTGACTTGTCTCAGGTCGCGCGAAAGCACCTGTATTCAAGGTTTTCTTATTATGAGCAATATACATATTAAGAATGAATTTTTAGTTAAAGAGATTTCCAAGCACACTGCCAACTACACTGTTTGGTGGTGTAGGTACTCATGCTACTCACTGATGCAGATAACTCTATCATATATAGAGATCCAAAACGCACTTTTCTAACATTAACAATGTCTTAGGTGCGAAATTTAAAATTTTCAGGATTATTATACAAATTAATGATGATGCGAAAAAATTTCTACGTGAGCTTGCTCAGTTTTATTTTAGTGCGTCGCGTCTTGTCTTAAATGTATGGGAATCGGAAATAAATAAATCGATTCGAACTGAATCGGTCCCGCGAAAAATCGATTCAAAAATCGCCAGATCGAAGGCTAATCCATAGATCGATCCGTCGAGATCGAATCGAAGATCGCCCATCCCTATCTACAGAGTCATTGACGGCTTCGAGCTGCTCCGACTATACTCTTCCCCTTAGCGCAGCACTTGCAGTAATACCAAAAAATACGAGGGTTCAGGTTGACAGGTGCAGTGGAATGTATCGGTCTCCGTCGTCAGAAACTCGAGACTCAATCTGGCAAAGAAGTGATTCTTAAGTACACGTGTGTGCACTTGTAGGTTAATGGGCTGTTCCCATATTTCGTCCGTATGCAGTACAGATGAACTGTTGACTTAGCAAGTCTTAGGATAAAGTTAACACAGTTCACCTGGTAGTAACATGTCCTTGGCCACAGCAAAAACGACGACGAGAGACCACTGAAACGCTCCCGCTCCGGCTGTATCCACAAATTCGTTTAATTTTCTAGGTAGAAGCATCAATGATGTCTTCAAAAACTGTCATTCGGTCATCTCGAGCATTACTGAACATCGAATCTATTAATTCAGGGTTCAACCTGATCGGAATTGCTGAGAATTCACCGATCCAAGTTCATGCCATCGCAAATGGAATGTTGGTCTTATTCTGCCCTTGGTCGTAAACGTGGAGATCAGATCCTAGGACCAGTCATGCGGATATGGTGGACGGACCGAGAGCAGATAGTAGTACTCACCTAGGCCGCAACTCCCAGAGAACTTACCCATAGCTTCGAAATTAAGGTCAGAAACATATCAAAGCCGTAAGGCATTCTCAAGGCCTTGTTAAGTTTTCAGTTATAAGTAAACAAAGCGAACAACACTAAATCAGGTTGCAAGGCTTTCCTTGATGCGAGCGTTGAGTCAAGTTTTGCGTAATGTTCAAATTTTTTTCTTTCAGGCATGTTTCTGTTACTTTTCAATAGTACGTTCGATGTTATAGCAGCAGTGCAGTATTCGCTCGTCTTAAAAAAGAATATGAAAGGTAAATTGAAGTAGCATTTCAACTAAAATACTGACAGAAGCGTAGTGGTAACTTTTGAGTAATATAAATTTCATTGAAAAGTACGAAAATTTATCTAAAATGCTACCATTTATAAGAATGGAGGAGAAATTAATTGAAGAAGTGAGAATTCGTCCTGAATTATATAATTTGCGAGACAAAAATTACAAAAATATAAGAATATGCGAAAATTTTTAGAAAGAACTTGCGGAAGTCACTGATGAGCCAGGTAAGCATTTACCATAATATAAGTTTTATAATAATTAATTGTTTAAGTGAAAAAATGCCGCCAAAGATGGAAATCATAAAATTTTTTACAAGACAGTTTTGACGTGATGAAGTGAAACGCTTTATTTTTGGATACATAAGAACAAATGTAATTTTTTCAGAACAACGAATAATTATTGAGATGAAACTTTCTTTCTTCAAGATAGTATAAGTGAAGCTACATTGAAGACAAATTTATTCAATCCTCCATCGCCATTGATGAAAGTTCACCAGCTGACGATTTTTTAACTTCATGTACATCTTCATCTTCATCTGGTGGTCGAAAAAAGATGCATCATGGAGATGAAGCTGTAGGAAAAACTGTAAACTCATTCAATAGTTTACTGCACGATATTCGAAATACATAATATATTCATCAAACAAAAGACACGTCGATGCGACTTTCTTTTAAAATTTAGCTGTCACAATAGAAAACAAATATATGGTACAGGAAGAATTAGAGCTGTAAAAGGCAATTTTTCAAACTTTTATCGAAAAGGTTAATGAGTTCGACGGGAGAAAGAATTTTTAGTTTTATTGCTCTAAACAATTATGTTAATAAAATACAATAAAATTATTAATAAAGCACATAGTTGGTGATTTATACTACATTCGTATTTTCATATTCTTTAAGCATGTTTCTTAAATTAACTGATTCTCCTGGGCCATTGCTTCCAATGACATTTCTAACTGAAGTAGGACTATTTATTTTATCATGCCATCCTCCAGGATGAAGGTCTCCATCATTTTCTCTATTAATGAATGTTTGCGGACAAAACACTTGCGGGTCGGTTAATTTACAAAAATTGTACAGTTGTAGCCACGACTATTTGTTCAACGTTCATGGGATACGCATTGATTGTAGTTGGTAAAACTCGCCAACGTGCTACTGAAATGCCAAAAGCATTTTCAGTTGATTTCCTTGCTCATGAAAGGCGTTTGTTAAAATATGCCTCCTCACTTGTAAAGCCTGCAAAAAATAATGTTTAACTTAATGATAAACATGCATATTAATATATTCATTACAAATATACCTCTAGCACACAAAAAAGTGTGGAAAATTAATGCTGCTATTAAGTAGTTATAAGATAAAGGTATACGTTCCCCACTTAAGTTTTTTTTTCCCCAAAAATACTGCTTGCAAATATATCTCCATCGCTGCGACTCCCTAGAGCTTCTAACCTATGCCAAACGCTTCATATATAATTTTACGTACAGTAAAAACTCCCATTTTAAAAGACCAAGCTTAAACTGACTTAAATCTCTGTGTTTAAACAATTTAATATTAGTGACTGAATCAATCATTTTATATTTCTACTTACAGTAACGTGGCAGCCACATGGTTGCTGGAGGATGGACGGATGAGTTGAAGCCTTCCAGGATACAGCAATCTTCATCTGGACATTCTCAAGTGTTAGTTACACCTCCAAGCGGTAGCAACCGAGCAATGCATCCTAGAACGTAGTCAAGTAACTAATGCGGGAAAAATCTCCCTAACTCCAAGGTTATGTTAGGTCATGCCAAGAGAGTCTGCAGTAATTTCCCCCTATCCGCAGGACCCAGGGGTGATTGGGTCGCGAATGGCGTCTCCTCAGGCATTTTTGTAGGAGTGGAGGTAGAGGGTATGGTAGACCCTAATAGGTTGGCTATACCCACGGTACCCACAACAGAAGCAGCTTTGGGAAAATTATCTTTTGAAGGTTCTGTGGGGGCTATGGAGGCTGGCTCGCTCCCGCCGGCTAAAACTGTTGTAGCAGTGCTGGAAGAAGGTGCCATTGGCAAAATAAAAACTAGCACTTCCTCAGGTGCGGCGGTGCAGAGATGGTAGACTCTAACGATTTGGCCATCTCCGCGGTACACGCACCAGCAGAAGATGCAGACCTGCCTTCCGAAGGGTAAGCTGCGGTTAATCCGGAGGAGGTTATTGGTCCTGGCTCTGGACTAAAGCTTTATGGTCTGGATCCTTTCAGTGCCGTGGACCAAGAAGGGGTGAAGGTTGTAATTAACGCATGGACCAAGAAGAAACACTGGAGACGGTGTAACAACATGGATTCCTGCAGATAGGCTAAGATTCTCAGCTTTCCCGCTAAAACAATCGTGGCAGCCAATCTGCTATCTGCATCTGTAGGCTCTCTGTTTGAATCATTTTTCAATTTTTATCAATTTATTTTGAATTAACGAAAATATTACATCAATTTGATCTGGTGACATCCTTGTTGCTTGTTTAAAATGTTCATGATCACGCTTATTTATTATTTTAAACGTTTGTTTGGAAAAACCGTGAACATTTCTGGTTATATGAATATATTTCACGAACCCACATTCGCCTCATGGTTCTGCCACCATAAGAATTAATGGTATTAATGAGTTAAAATAACAACTGAAACAATTTCACCACTTATTCGAAATGAACTAAAAAATTCTTCTTTTTCTTTTGAAAAGATTTCTAAGAGTTCTAAAAATTACAGCAGCTTAAACAGCAGGCCTTATTTTGTTTTCACTATTGCAAGGCGGGCTTTAACGCGAGCTCTGAGGAAACCTGAGTGAAGTGGGCCCCAAGGCTCGACTGGATCTGTTTCTTTCTTAAGTTATCTTTACGACATAATACACGCTACTGATCGCAGAGCGTGCTTTCAGCGACCCTCTCTTGGGTTCGTTTAGTTGAAGTATTGAGCTTGTAAGGATAACATCAGCATTTTTAATAAGGTAACATAAGAAACACACCAAAATAATATATCAAAACACAACAACATAAAATATTAGTTTTTCCAGAAATCTTGAATAAGTTCTCGCTCGAATTAGATAGTAACCTTCTGGGGTTAGGGCAAAATTAACTGTGTGGGAGTTATATTCATAAATTTGAATTAAATTTTTCATGGTATGCACATTAGACCAAGCCGAAAAAACATTTCTTTTCGAAATCGCCAAACGTATAGTGCTTAAAAGTTGTGATTAGTGGTCCTTATTACAGAGTAAAACACAAACCGATCGCTGCTGGGCTTAGCAGTTCTGTTACGTAGAAATCAAAACATTTGTGGCTTGCCAGAAATTGTAGAAATATGGTAAAATCTTCCATAGAGTTTCTTGATGGTACTTGTTTGAATTTTTCCATAGTTGAGTTAAAACACTTGTTAACATTGAGGCATCTTCAGGCTATCGACTATTTTCTCTCACCGGTTACACAATTTTTTTGGATCTAGTAACGGACTATTGTTCGTGAAATTTAACTGGTCATTACGTGTATTTTGTCCTATGTATTTAGCTTTGTTTATTTCGAAAATCTCTGCACTATTCAAAATCCTCCATCTATGTTACCATACATTTAGATGCAGCGATTGAACCAGATGATACTGAGACGAAAGTGAAGCTTTCAAATGCAATAAAATCTAATCCAGCAGGCCAGAAAGTCAGCCAAATAAATATAGAAAGTAAAACCAATTAGACTATAAAAGCAATTAGAGATAAGGTCAGTAGTGTGAACTTAAAAAGCTGATAAAGGCAATACTATTGCAATTCTTAACAAAGTAATTTATATAGATAAAATAAACGATTGCTTAGGTAAAATGAATAAAAAAGTATTAAATCGGGATCCTACCAGAAAATTTAATCAAGAGGTGATCAAGTTAGTTAAAAAAGCAAATAATATCTGAACTTCCACAGAAAAGTTTAAGATCAAGATTGCTAATCCATCAATCCCTATTTTATATGGGCTTGTTAAATTACATAAAGAAAATAATTCATTAAGACCCGTGACTTCATCGTGTCAAGCTCCTGTACAAGCTCTATTAAAACAGTTAGCTAAATTGTTACCTACCATGATTGATTTTGTTCCACAATATTCTATCAAAAACTCTGGTGAATTAGTAGACAAAGTTAGGAACTTACGGCTTCCGTGTAACTCTAAACTTATGTCGTTTGATGTGTGTAATTTGCTTCCATCTATACCTGCACATAAACTTAAAACTATCTTGTTTAAATATATAACACAAAAGATTAATTCACCTGACAAATATAAGGACCTGATTAACTTGACAGAAATATGTCAATGGATTGGACGCGTGCTGCAAAAATGCAGGGTATACCAAATTAAATGTGACGATTGTTTCGGTGTTTATGTTGGAAAAACCAAACGAACGTTACATAGGAGATTATCTGAGCATATTGCAGGAGCTCGAAATATGATGCCACAATCTGCAATTTCAAAACATTAACAAGATAATAAACATAAAATAAATTCAAATAGTATTAAACTAATACATAACAAATGTAGATGGAGGAACAATTTTGAATAGTACAGAGATTTTCGAAATGAGGACAGCTTAATACATTAGATTTCATGAACAATAGTCCGTTACTAAATCCAAAAATTTTTTGTAACCGGTGAGAGAAAAGTTGACAGCCAAAATACCTTAATAGGGCGCAACGCGTCGCACTCTGTATATTTTTAAATAATATTATGAAATGTCAAGTGTTTTAACTCAACTATGGTAAAATCTTCGGTTTACCACAAGAAATCAGAGCTCTCAGTTAGTCAATATCCTACTGACTATGCAGCACTCACCACGAGGAAATGAAGGCATATTAGCTCTGTCTAGAAGCCTAGTACCGAGGTTCATGGCCGCAACCTGCACTAGACCACTAACCACAAGTTTTAAGCAGTATACGTTTCGCGATTTCGAAAAAGGAAATGTTTTTTTTCGGCCTGGTCTAATGCACATCACTTTATTATTTTTATCTTTGATCTTCTCAATGCAGCGACATCAGGCTCAAGCCAAAAAAATACTATTCCAATGTCCTTTAAAAAAATGTAAACAACGTTGATCGAACTTTTCTTTTAGAACACCGATGTCTATCGCGTCTTGAACTCTGAGTCTATGAAGATCCTCGGTGTTAACAACTTCTTCTTGTCTTTAATCTACTGCAATTTTCAAAATTTAATTGCAGGTGAATCAATTTACCTAGTTATTTAGAATAATAAATTATTTTAAGAGCTGATTTTATGCGCTTACAATTTAATCCTTCCAATATCAGTATTCCATTAATACACAGTATACATTAATATAGCACAGTCATTTGTCAAAATTTTGTGCACGTAAATATTACAAAGCGTTTGTAAATATACAAAATAACAAAGTTCAGTTGCAGCATTTTCCCTAAAGCTAGATGCATACATAAATCCTGAAGAAACGCACAATAAATTAAGAGCGCTCAGCCTAAAGAAAAGAAAACTTTGTGAAGTGAATTCTTTTAAAATTTCGAGTCCTTTTGTCATTTCAACCAAAATTTCCCTTCGTTTAGCGACAATTTAGCGTTTTGTGCATATACAGAAAGCATACATTTTTTTTCTATGTTTTCGTTTCGAGCTCTTTTAATTTCCTTGCATTTCTACTCACTTCAGGGCCCTTTGAAGCAAGTAATTTGTTCTGCAAAGTGAACATTGTTTTAACCACTGTCGCTTTTGGGCGTTTTTTTACTTCACAGTATGTAGTTTCAATGGCTGCAAGCACTCAGCGAAAGAATTGGTGAAAGTACTATTTTTTATTATAAAAATTCTAAAGAAATTATACTGCACAAATGTATTTAATTCCAGCAAAGGATTTCGTTTTAAAAATCCACTTAATTTGCTTGTCTTTGATTTAAGTTACAAGGCAATATTCTTGTCCAAAAAAGCATTAGTAATATATTTGTAAAAATGCATTTTAAGTAATTGCATATGCATTGGTGATAGTGCATGCATACAGAATAAATGAAAAAGCTTACTTACTTAAGATACGATTACATAAACTTTAATTGGGAACTGCATATCATCATCAAATATCAAACATACGTATGAGTGTATCTGGCAGATAAGTAATCAATTTCGAAAAAATAGGTGTCTCCATTTTATCCGTCCATAAACGCGTACTACCTGGATCGATTTAAAACATTATATTTTGGTTGTATAGACCACGTTCTTTGATTGCCAGTTTTTTTTAATGTTATACCTAGATCTACAAATATTTAACAGATTAAGCCTTTTCATGTATGCATTTATCCTTTTTAACTACTGAACCGACTTTGGGGTCATTTGAAAGGGTTTGGCACACAGGTTTATGTTTGGGGGATACCTTAATAATCTTCTTAATTTAAATTTAATATAACTTAGGTTGCAAGAGCTTAAGATGTGGAAGTCGGAGGTGGGTATGAGATAGCAGTAAAAGAGCCCCTCTCTACTTGCACTATCCTACCACTCAATCCAGAAAAGACCAGCGGACCAACTCCCTAATTCATATTCTGTTAACTTCAATGAGAAAGGTAACAAAACGATTGTTCATTGGGCGAAAAGTCGGTTATTTTGGCAACATTAGTGGTGTATAAGTGGAGGCGTGCAGGCTTGGGGTACCAATAATTGGTAAAGAATGTAAATATACTTGGGTGGAGTAATATTATCAAAATTTAGAAGAAAAAAGGTGGTGCAAGAAAAGATTTTATTTTAATTCCGTACTATTTTTTATACCTCAAAACTGCAGCTGTCATTATTTGACATTTGCGTAGTAAAGACTATTAACAAAATGGAACGATACACGCTTTCACAACCCATTGAAATTGTAAAAATTCACTAAAAAGTGGCGAAAAGTGCGCGAAAACCGTTCGAGGTGTTCGTACTGCATTCGTTAGCAATAAGACGCCTTCTCGTCCTGCAATTTGAACCTTGCTAAAAACTAAACCTTTCGGTCAAGTTGAGGATACAAAGAAACGAAATAGTCGGACAACCTCTCCATCAACAACGGGTGATAGTTTGGTGCGACTTTTGGGCAGCTGATGATGATTAAGTATTTTTGGTTTGAAGTGGATGTAATCCACCAGAGATTAAGGCACTCAAAGATAATATCAAAATTATTATTCGCGAAATAGAGCCTCCGCAACTGTGTAAAATCGTGATGGAAAATTCTTTTAAGACGTGCCGATGTGACCATAAGAAGGCAGTGCTGTCGTTTATATGATTGGGACCCCGGGCGCAAAATAAAGAAGGGGGCCATTTTTAATAGATCTTTTTAATATGCCTATATTTGTATACACATATTTACAGAAACGAAATTAAAATTCCAATAAAAGGAATATAAACAAACTTCTGACGAATTATCACTGTGCACTAAAAAAGATTTCTTTCACGATTTGGGATGGGTAAAATTTCGTATTATTTCCTTAAAATCCAAACTCAACAGGAATTCGGTTTCTACGCACATTAACGATAAATAGTTTTGCCTATCTTGTAGTATACTAGGTACTGCGAATTTCGTTTCTTATCCTGAAATAATTGAATCATTAATAAAAGAAAAATTCTAAATGATATAGAGATGTTAGGAAATATTTCCTCAAATTTATCAGTTCTCAAAAATATTATTGTCCCAAGTGCTAAAAAGAAATGAAATTAATACAAATTCAAATGTAAACAAACTTAAAAAACTTTCAGAATTTCAATCCATGTCCAGATTCCAGGTTCCCACGACAATAACTTTCATGAACTTCTCCTCCGAAAAATAAATAAAAGAAACAAGAAAAATTATTTTTTTTTTATTTATTTATTTTAAGCTTAATACAAGCTATTACGTAAAAAAATACAAAAATAAAAAATAAAATACACGCTATAACTTAATACTAATTCAACAGACTATAATAAATGAATAATAAGAATAAATACATAAAAGGTATAAGCTACAATATGAGCTATATATATTGATTAATGGCAGAGGGCGTAAGGCAGAAGAATTAAAGTAGGCGATCAGGATCAAGATGGGCGGGGTCAAGATATAGGGCTTTGTGGAGTGATGATTTACTTAAATGGAAGTCAAAAGAGGAAAGGTCGTTGACTTTTCGTAACATCCTGGTAATTGGCTCGCTTTGACCGTAGTTTGTGCGATGGCGGTCTAGTCGGAAAAGGGGAGTGGACCTAAGGTTACGGGGATTGGTATAGATGGGTAAAGATTGCAGGATGGAGGGGCAGTCTATGGCACCAGTTAATAATTGGTAAATGAAGAGAATGTCGGAAACATCACGACGTTTGCTTAGCGGTTGTAAGTTGATCAGTTTCAGACGGTTTTCATAGGGAGGAAGGTTGAATCTGTCAACCCACGGAAGATCACGTAGAGCGAAGCGAATAAACCTACGCTGGACAGATTCAATCCTATTAATGTGAGTTGTTTGTGTAGGGGACCATACCTGGCTGGCATATTCAAGGAGAGGTCTAACGAAGGAGACGTAGAGAGATTTGGAAACATAAGGATTGGAGAACTCTCTAGACCAGCGCTTCACAAACCCTAGCGCGGAGTTAGCTCTGTTAATTATGCTGTCAATGTGGGAACGGAAATTGAGTTCACTATCACAGATTATTCCTAAGTCACACAAAGAGGTAACGATAGGGACTGGTACGTCGGTTAACATATAGACTCTCGGGGTGGTGGTAAGACGCTTGCGGGAATAAGAGATGGACTGGCATTTGGAGACATTGCGCTCCAGAAAGTTTTTCATGCACCATGTGATGAATGAATCGAGGTCTTCTTGCAGGAGAAGAGAGTCGGTAGTGGAGGAGATATGTTTGATTATTTTCATGTCATCGGCATAGATGGACAACTCTGAGTGTTTGATGACACATTCAACATCATTTATTGTGAGGATAAAAATCAATGGACCAAGGTGGCTGACCTGAGGGACGCCGGAACGAGCGACAATAGGGTTAGAAATGGATGAACTGAAAAGAATATTATACTGACGGTTGTTGAGGTAGGATCGAATCCAGGAGATGAATCTGGGGGGGAAGCCTAGGCGATCGAGTTTGAACAAGATAATGTTATGGGAGATCTTGTCGAAGGCTTTACTAAGATCGGTGGCTATAACATCAACATCTTTACCGTTTTCCAGGGCACATAGTGTTTTGGAGACGAAGTCAGTAACGTTGGTGGTTGTAGATCTTCCTTTGAGGAAGCCACGCTGGGAGAGGGAGAAAATAGACTTACAGTGGAAGAACATGGAATCATAGACCAATTTTTCGAATAGTTTAGGTATGGATGATAATTTAGCAATGGGTCTGTAGTTGGACACATCGTTCTTGCAACCTTTTTTGAAGATGGGAATAATTTACGAATTTTTCCATAATTGAGGGAAAACCCCTTGAGTGACCGAGAGACGAAAAAGCAAAGTAAGGGGTTGGACTAGATGCATGGCACACTTTTTCAGAACGATGGCCGGAATCCCATCAGGACCTGGGTGAAAGTCGTCCTCAAGCCTATTAATACTGGCGGCGACTAGTTCAGGATCAGGGTCAAAAGATGAAAACGACGTTTGAGTGCATTTGTCCATGAATGCAAAATAGTTAAGGTCGGGTTGTAGAGAATTGTCGCTGAAAGATTTACTGAAGAAGTGTGCAAAGAGGTTAGCGATAACCTTAGGATCAGATGAAGAGGTATTCTCGAGCTTTAGGGTGGAAGGGTAACCATTGGATTTCTTCTTGGAATTAATAAAGTTATAAAATCGCTTGGGGTCAGATATGAGGCTAGTTTCCATCCGTTGGAGGTACTCATGGTAGAGGGTATCACAACGTTCAGAAAAAGAGGTATAAGCAGATAGATAGGAAGAATAGTCAGACTCAGTCTGGGTTAGAAGAAAAGTTTGCCAACGTTTATTTCTCCTGTTGCGAAGACAGCGCAATTCTTTGTCGTACCATACGGGGGATGAGGAGTAGTTTTTACGAGGAAGAAGAGGGATAGATTGTGTAAGACAAGCGTGTATTTCCGAGTAGAACGCCTCTAAAGCAACGTCAACTGGGAGATGTTGAGGGATATCCCCAATATTAGAGTTGAGGAGCAAGTGATTTAATTTGTCAAAGTCGCCTTTACGAAAATTGAAGGATAAAGAAGACTCGGAGCTTGAAAGGGTATGAGGGTGCTCGTAGGAGAAAACGAGGAACAAAGGAGGATGGTGACGGTCGAGGGAGGAGAGAAGATGGTTGCTTTCTGCGACAGCCGAGTTAACTGGGTCTGAAGAAAAGATTAAGTCTAATTGTCTGTCCAGGAAGTTCCTGACTCCGCTTACTTGAAAGAGACCTGAAACGGAGAGCTGATCGGTAAAGAAGGCTTCTTTGGCCGAAGATGCGTTAAGGGGGACAAAGTGAGAACAGTCCTCGGACAATGACCATTGGATACGGGGGAGGTTAAAGTCACCCAATAAAATAAATTCATCGGACGCGTTAGCGTTCTCAAGCAGGGTATCGATCGCTTCGATTATGGGCTCGTAGGCGTCAAGTGGTTGAGAGGGACGAATGTAACAACAGAGAATGTACAGAAGGCACTTATTTAGTGCTATTTTTATACATACAAATTCTGATATTGTAGAGTCGGAGGTCTTTAGCAGGGTGGCATCATAACGGTTGTGAGCAGCTATGAGAACCCCGCGACCTGGTGGCTCATTGGTGCCTATACAACCGTCAACACGGAAAATGGTATAGTTTGGAGGGAATAGTTCGTTGTCGAGAATTCCGGGTGTTAGATTGGTTTCAGTTAAGGCAAAGATATCGTGCGGGAATTTGTGAGAGTTAAGGAAAATATTTGTTGTTTTTGTACGAAGTCCTCTTACGTTCTGGTAATAGACCGACAAGCTGTTGGGGAGAGGATCTTGATCGGAAACCGCGGGTGCAATAGAGGGGAAGTCAGAAATAGGGAAATCAAGGGGGTTAGGAACGAAAGTAGTTTAAGGAGTCGTTACGACTTTTTTGAAGATGGGAAATACGGCGAGAACTGACGTACGCAGCATAGGTGGATAGATCTTCTGAAACCTTATGGGAAGGTATGTTGAATGATTCATGGTATTTAGTGAAGAGTTGGAGTAAGACTGATGGGTCTGTGGGCAGGCCTTCTTGTTGTATACTTAACATGACGTTGGTGCTCGTTTTACCTTCAACACAGACGGAGTTCGGTTTGTCGTGGAGATAGGCTAGAAATAGACGTACGTTGTCATAAATGCGACGGTCCCGTAAACGGGACAAGAGGTATCGTCCATCGCTAGAATCAGCAGAACGCAAAGTCAATTTAACTGTAGGTGGGAGAAGGGGATCGATAAATGAATGATGTTCGGATAAAGGAGTTTTGGCTAACGGAATGGGCGGGTTAACGGAGGTAGAAGTTGATTGAGACGGGGCGACAGTGTAGGAGGATGACGGCATGGAATTAGGTGGGCATGCGGAGGAAGTAGCGGGTGCAAGAATTGGCGTAGATAGAGGAGAGGTGGGACAGACGGAAATCGGAGCAGAGGTGGTGGAGTGGTCGGAAGAGGTTGGCTTGAGGTTAGGAGGGCACGCGGAAGAAGTTGGGAGTGCATGGTTAGGTGGGTGCGCTGGACATACGGAACTCAAAACAGTATTGGTTGGGTTGGCGGTTGGAATGGACGTGTTCGAGGGCTTCGGTGTAACTGGAACAGGGGGGTTAAGGGTGTGAGAATATATAAAGTTGGGATACTTGACTGGAGTACTTAGATTAAAATTTGGAAATACTCCCATTTTTAACTGCCAATTTGAGTTAGGATCACTAGCTTTAGGATTAATGGTGAGATGTGCGGAAGAGTGAGGGGTGATTATGTTGTTACTAGTTCTAAGATTCTTATGGTTAGGGTGAATGCTAAATTTAGGTATGGGAGAAGGTCGTTTGGGGTAGTTAGTGAGGTTAGGTTTTTTAGTGTTTAATTTAGGGTTAGGTGTAGTGGGCTTAGGGTTAAACTTAACGTACTTCCTAGTCCACTTAGAAATTGTGATGTTCCCGAGAGTGAAGAATTTGTTGGAGGGGTTACTGATGAGCCAGACATATTTGTTTGGGATGGAGATCTTGAAGTTGCTGGATTTCTCTGCGTCTGACATATAGGCGTGCGAAATTTTGAAAAATTTTCCCCCTGGACAATGAATAGTTGTTTTCGAAGTAATTTTTCAAGCTGAAACCAAATCCCGAAACCGAATCATAATTGCTCTATCACGTCAGGTTTTTCAGATATTCTAATCTTAAAGTGCAAAAACACTGTTATTTGACATATTTGAGGTGTTCCGTGAAGAGGTGAACCCATCACTGAAAATAAAATAATCATAACAAAGAATCGGATTCTATTAGTTAAGAATACTTATCTAATTGTACAGTCCGTCCGTCCGGTCCAATTTTCCTCCAAAATAATTTTCCTCATACACAGTTCTTAAAATTAAAATAGATCATATTAATTAGTCATGTAAACATATTTGAATTCTTTTTAACATGTAGAAGATTACTAGGTAAATTTACTTCACAAACACGAAAATGAATTTAACTGACGATACAATTACTTTACACAAGAAAGACACAGCACAAAACTCACGAATAACATAAAAAAACCAAAATATTATTTCTATTTAATCACAAACTCACAATGTTTATTTATTTTTGAGATGACAATAATATCAAAGTGTCATAAATTTTGCTTTATGATCTTCCTCGTTAACCTTGCAGAATTTAGACCAAAACAACTTTCGTCCAATACTGATCATGAGTAAGAATATTTCTAAAATGAGAAAGACATATTTAAAGGGGAAATTATTCTTGAAATATTACCAAAAAAGGAAAACATTTCTACAGCGGTTAACCCCTATATCCTTATATGGTAAAATTTACATTAAAATTAATAACGAATGATCTAAGGGGAAAAAGGAAAACGGGCAGAAAGTCAGTCGAAAAAATCTTTTTAACGAGTCGAGACCTATAACCAACCAAATCGAAATCTAATAAAAGTTTGAAATCAATTTATTGTTTTTGGCTTTCGGAATTTTTAAGAAATCATTATCGTGTGATGTGAAGTTAATTTAAATGAATTGTTAACAAAATTTTTGAACTCAAAATTGTAAAAAGTAAAACTTGTGATAAATTTGAAGACATTAAATCGAGTGTTTTTAAACTAAAATAAATTGGTGTTATTCAGTGACAAAGGCACAATTACCAGAAGTAAAATTGTAGTAGTGGACAGAAAGTTTCATTAGCAATCCGTAGGTCCGGGGTTCGAATCCTACGCCCAGCGTTCGTTTTTTTCTCTTGGGATTATATTTTATGAAAACTTTATATAAAACATTTTTTGGAAACGATAAAAGGAATTAAGGTGAGTCCTTTACATGAGGTTATATAGCACCAGGCCCGTGCGCACGGGGTGGTTTTGGGGGTTCAAACCTCCCAGGAGGCTTTTTAAAATTTTCTGAACTTCTTAATTAGGAAAAATTGGACTGAAATACTAAAAAAATAACCTAAAATGTATGTGACCATATTTTTTAATTGCCCCCACTGCGATGTTTTGTTTTCAAAAACCTATGTGCGGGATCTTCTTCTTTCAAATGTCGTTGAGTTTGCTCAAATATTTTTTTTTTATTCTCCGAGATATCGCATTTTGAAATTTTCATGATCATGAATTTCTCGGTATAAGAAAACTTTATGGTCACTTGAATAAAGGGCTGTGTAATTAATTAAAATAAATAATTATACTTATCAGAAAACGAAATTCTGCAGATTCCTGCTGACTCAAAACACAAATTAAATCAGCTGTCTTTGGACAGTTTACACCGAATAAACTCTTTCCTAAAGTTATTCAGGTTTGCACCGAATAAAACTTTTCATATTTTATTCTGGTCTACACCGAATAAACTCCTTGTATTAACACTTATTATAGTGACGGCCGAATAATTATTAAACGTGACTTCAAAGGTAAGAAATTTGCTTCAAGTTGCTAATTTTGAGGTTTCTACCTAAAAAACGTAACTTGAAGTAATTTTGAAGCTAATCATATACATTTCGGAATTAATATAATCGAAATACTATTTACTATTGGTTTGATCCATGGTTTAAATAGTTTGAACGGTTAAAATACATCTCCACTCTCTGGCAGAGTTAAAAAGAAAATCATGTTGCTAGAAACATAGCAGATGATGAAGAAAGTACTATCGCAGAATTGAAGATCAAATAAGAAGATGAAAAACTAAACGAAGAATTTGAAGGGATATACTTCGAATTTTATGGAAAGATTTAATAGAGAAGAAAACCACTAGATATGGATTCTCAAAGTTCCTTTATAACAGAGAGCGTATTTAAAGCACTACAAATTAAAGGGAATCCAACTTATTTACAAATAGCAAGGCTTGGATCAACCAAACTCACTACTTCGAAAAATAAGGCTTTCTTTACAATCCATTCAAATACAACAAAAGTTGAACTGCCAATGAAAGCTTACGTAATTCGAAAAATAACGAGTGTAGTGTCTCCAACTTATCTTTTCTCAATGAACTTAACTAATATTGAGAATCTCCAACTGGCAGACCCAGAATTTTCAAAACCAGCCAATATTAATTTACTTCTGGGAGTAAACGCATACTCAAAATTAATATCCACAGGAGTCATTCAAGGAAAAATCGGATCACCAACTGCTGAAAATACTAAACTTCGATGGATTTGGAGAAATGTTATCATGTGATAATATCCAGTTTTCAGCCTTTAGTAAGGAAGATCCAACGTTAGAAATACTTAACAATCAGGTTCAGGTTCAGAATATCAAATGTGTCTTCCCTTCAAAACTAACACTTTGCCGTCATTAGGTGATTTAAAATGTCAAGCCATATCTCGGTATCTACATTTAGAGAAAAAGCTTCAACAAAACGAAAGACTTCAGCAGGAATATAAGAATTGCATGGATGATTACATGAAACGTGGTCACATGGTACCATTACTGCTAATATCTGTAACTACTACTACATGCCACACCATGTAGTTGTTAAAGAAATTACAACACTAAAAAGGTCCGATGTTTGACGCTTCGGCAAAATAAAGTAATGGTTTGGGTTTAAATGAGCAAATTATGAATGGACCCACCATCCAACCCAAACTTTTTGCAACTTTGTTAAGCTGGCGAAAACATGAATTCGCAATGACATCAGCTATTCAAAAGATGTATCGCATGATAAAAATACATCCTGATGAACAAAATTACCAAAGAGTCCTGTGGAGAGATAATATTACATTAATCAAAGAATGATGCGAATGATGACAAGGTAAACTTTTCAAAGGCTTCAGAGATAGTTCTACGAGACTTTTATGTAGATGACTTGTTAACAGGCGCTGACAGTATTCATGAAGCAATACAACTTCAGCAAGACTTAAATCAGCAACTTTACTTAAATCAGAAGGATTTCATCTGCGTGAATGGGCAGCAAATAATGATGAATTATTGAAACTAATTCCAAATGAGGACGATCAAATTAAGGCACTTGGTATACGCTGGAATCCAGCTTCAGACAAATTTTCATTCAATATTGAACCATCGGATTTCAACAAGCCATCTTTTTCCAAACGAAATATTCTTTCAGAGATTGCCAAGTATTACGATTCCCTAAGATGGTTATCACCTTGGATCATTATTGCAAAAATTGTAATGCAAGAACTATGGCTATGTAATTGCTCATTGAATTAACCTATACCAACGGCCATTGGACATAAATGGAAAAGGTTTAAGGAGGAAATTGCATGCTTCAACAACATTAAATTACCAAGGGGGATTCGCACAGGTCAGTCAATAAACAGTTGTCTACTACACGCTTTCTGTGATGCATCAACAAAAGCATACGCAGCAGTTGTTTATTTAAGGATAGTAGACAAAGCCGTCATGTTTATCTATTAACTGCAAAAACAGGGGTAGCACCTAAAAATCCTGTTTCGGTACCCAGAACACTGTCCATTGTTATTGTTGGAGTGACTCAAAAGTTGTTCTGGCTTCGATCAAGAAATCTCCGAATAAATACCAAACTGACAGCATGATGTGACAGCAGCAAAGAACAATAAAGTTACCTCAGGATTAAGCAAACACCTGATAGATACAGGCCACACGACGTCAGTTGATAAATCAAAACTTATCCACAATATAAAAAGAAAAATATTTTAGATCGATACGAAATTTATGAAATTTTAGAGGACAAAAATAAAGGTTCATCTTTGCTAAATGATCAAATAGATTTTAATTCAAATAGCCCACTGTTAAAAATTAAGCTGTAAATTTAACGTTCCCAAAAATAAAATCTGTGTGCAGCTTTGCAGCTTAGAAGTTAGATGTTTTAGTTGCTTGATAATGCCCTAGAAAGGCGAAATATATGTTATTGTCGCAGCTCGTATTAAAAATAAAAGTTATTTGTAGAACATAAAACAAGAGAGGGTTTAATTTCCAAAATGGTGAAATTTTTTCAACTCTTGTACAACTCGCTGAAATTAGTAATTGTAAAACTTAATGAAAAGCCAAACCGATTGGGATAGACACTTCTACTTTAAGTTTAATTTTGCCAATATATTAAACTGCTTCAACTGGTTTATTAAAAAATAATGTAATGTGCACTGTACGGAGCATAGACTACAAGATGAAATAGAAAAGTAGTGCGCATACCAGATCAATAAGAGACGAAGTTGCATCAATTGGTTGAGTGGCACGACCACCACGCAATGGTTCAGGGTTTGAGCGAGCCTCGGTTACCCAGTTCTTTTTTTAATAAAAATTCTCTCTATGGAATATTGTCTATGGCAGGGTATTTCAAAAGCATGACTTGGAAGTTCCCTTAATCCTCTTACGCTACTTCCCTTACAGCCAAAGCCATGCTAACGCGTCACAGTGGGCTGTGCTTTGCCTTGCTAACACCTCATAAGGCTGTCCCCTGGCCTTAAACTATATCCAAAAAAAAAATTGTATTTGCCGTAGAAAGTCAAGACCGACTCGAACCTGTGGTGACTTGGTGTGGTGAAAATTAATAACGGCAATATCTAGAACTAAATTGCTGAAGTTTCTAGAATTAAGCTAAGTAGTATTAATAGGGCTGTGTGGCAGCCTGGTCAGTTGTATTTTAACCAGTGAAGCGATAAGTTTAAATAAGATAAGTTATACGGTATACATACCGTAGGACAAATTTTCTTTCTCATAGTAGAAATGGGGTATCATATTCTATACGACAAAAAAAGAATTATGATGTTTTGACATTTTCCATGCGTTACGAAGTAAGACTATCGCTTTCCTCACCCTAGGTGCACATTTTTTCTCATATCAGCAATGGGAGATCATATTCTCCCCCGTATTCAATGGTCATTGTCTGAGGACTGTTCTCACTTTGTCCCCCTTAACGCATCTTCGGCCAAAGAAGCCTTTTTTACCGATCAGCTCTCCGTTTCTGGTCTCTTTCAAGTAAGTGGAGTCAGAAACTTTCTGGACAGACAATTAGACTTAATCTTTTCCTCAGACCCAGTTAATTCGGCTGTCGCGGAAAGCAACCATCACCTTTCCTCTCTCGATCGTCACCATCCTCCTCTGCTCCTTGTTTTCTCCTACGAACACCCTCAGCACTTTCATGCTCCGAGTCTTCTCTTTCCTTCAAGTTTCGTAAAGGCGACTTTGAAAAACTAAATCACTTGCTCCTCAACTCTAACATTGCCACTATCCCTCAACATCTTCCAGTTGACGTTGCTTTAGAGGCGTTCTATTCAGAAATACACGCTTGTCTTACACAATCTATCCCCCTTTCTCCTCGTAAAAACTACTCCTCATCCTCCGTATGGTACGACAAGGAATTACGCTCTCTCCGCATCAGGAGAAATAAACGTTGGAAAACTTTTCTTCTATCCCAGACCGAGTCCGACTATTCTTCCTACCTATCTGCTTATACCTCTTTTTCTGAACGTTGTGATATCGTCTACTATGAGTACCTCCAACGGATGGAAACTAGCCTCATATCTGACCCCAAGCGATTTTATAACTTTATTAATTCCAAGAAGAATTCCAATGGTTACCCCTCTACCCTTAAACTTGAGAATACCTCTTCGTCTGATCCTCAGGTTATCGCCAACCTCTTTGCACACTTCTTCAGTAAATCCTTCAGTGACAATTCCCTACAACCTGACCTTAACTACTTTTGATTCTTGGACTAATGAACTCAAACGTCGTTTACGTCTTTCGACCCTGATCCCGAACTAATCGCCGCCAGCATCAACGGGCTTGAGGACGACTTCAACCCAGGTCCTGACGGCATTCCGGCCATCGTTCTAAAAAAGTGTGCCATGCATCTAATTCAACCCCTTACCCTGCTTTTCCGCCTCTCAATCACTCAAGGGGTTTTCCCTCATTTATGGAAAAACTCGTATATTATTCCCATCTTCAAAAAAGGTTGCAAGAACGATGTGTCCAACTACAGACCCATCGCTAAATTATCATCCATACCTAAACTATTCGAAAAATTGGTCTATGATTCCATGTTCTTCCACTGTAAGTCTATTTTCTCCCTCTCCCAGCGTGGCTTCCTCAAAGGAAGATCTACAACCACCAACGTTACTGACTTCGTCTCCAAAACACTATGTGCCCTGGAAAACGGTAAAGATGTTGATGTTATCGCCACCGATTTTAGTAAAGCCTTCGACAAGATCTCCCATAATGTTATCTTGTTCAAACTTGATCGCCTAGGCTTCCCCTCCCGATTCATCTCCTGGATTCAATCATACCTCAACAACCGTCGGTACAATGTTCTTTTCAGCTCATCCATTTCTAACCCTATTGTCGCTCGTTCCGGCGTCCCCCAGGGCAGCCACCTCGGTCCATTAATTTTCATCCTTACAATAAATGATGTTGAATGTGTCATCAATCACTCAGAGCTGTCCATTTATGCTGATGACATGGAAATAATCAAACATATCTCCTCCACAACCGACTCTCTTCTATTGCAAAAAGGTCTCGATTCCTTCACCACATGGTGCATGAAAAACTTTCTTGAACTCAATGTCTCCAAATGCCAGTCCATCTCTTATTCCCGCAAGCGTCTTACACCCACCCCGAGAGTCTACATGCTAACCGACGTACCAGTCCCTATCGTTACGTCTTTGTGTGATCTCGGAATAATCTGTGATAGTGAACTCAATTTCCGTTCCCACATTGACAGCATAATTAACAGAGCTAGGGTTTGTGAAGCGCTGGTCCAGAGAGTTCACCAATCCTTATGTTTCCAAATCTCTCTTTATTTCCTTCGTTAGACCTCTCCTTGAATATGCCAGCCAGGTATGGTCACCTACACAAACAACTCACTTTAATAGGATTGAATCTGTCCAGCGTAGGTTCATTCGCTTTGCTTTACGTGATCTTCCATGGGTAGACAGATTCAACCTTCCACCTTATGAAAACCGTCTGAAACTGATAGACTTACAACCTGTAAGTAAACGTCGTGATGTTTCCGACAATCTCTTTATTCATCAGCTATTAAGTGGTGCCATAGACTGCCCTTCAATCCTGCAATCTTTACCCATCTATACCAATCCCCGCAACCTTAGGTCCACTCCCCTTTTCCGACTCGACCGCCATCGCCCATCTTGATCTCTTTTCTTAATTCTTCTTCCTTCCAGCCCGTATCTGCTTTAATTATAGCTCATATTGTAGCTTTTATTATTTATTTATTATGTCATAATTTATTATAGCTTGTGGTGTTGGTATTGTGTTTTAGCTTGTAATTGTAGTATGTATTATTATGTAATAGCTTGTATTAAGCTTAAATAAATAAATAAATAAAAAAATCATTGAACTCACGCGTTATGAACTAAGGTTCAACCCCCTTGCCCACCTCCACCACCAAATTTTTAGTCATGGTACCAATTGGGGAACGTATTATTTACCAAAAAAAAAACAAGAAACAAAATTATCATCTAAATCGATCCACGCATTACGACATTTTACCCGGTCATACATAAAAAAAAACAATTAAAAAGTACCGGTTTATTATATGACGTATTTCAATCAATATGATCATTCTTTTCGAATTATTATGCGAATTATTAACAATTTAACATATGCTTTTTTGCTGGAAAAATTATCGATTTTATCTTTACAGTAAGGTAGACATCTCTTTACCTTCTTTTTTATTTACTGTAAGAATTTTTATACTTCTTGGGTATTCTAATCTAAAATTAACCTAATTGGTGGTAAGAATTTTCAGTAATCTATATTTATAAATACTTTACTGTAAAATTACTCCTAAATTTTTAATTTACTAAAAAAGTAAGGTAAAAGTTACTTTAATGGAGACTTGTCCCTATATCGACTAGAAATATAGATTAAATTTACTAGAAATAAAGTAGTACATACTCTATTTTTTCTCCGTGTGTTTCTAGTTTTCTTTCGAAATGAAGATTTGTGTGATATTAGATTCATCATCATCATCATGCTTGCTTGATGTATTTCACCTAAATTTGACTTGACATCTAGTGTGTGAAGCACCTGAATTTGCTGGTACATTCCTGATAGGTCCATTTTACACACTTGATAAAGTTTCCTTCAACTTGCATAGAGATGAAGGCTCCCAATTTTTGGAAATAATCTGTGATTATTCTTCTTAAAAAGAATGGTAATGTTGCCAACTTGTGATGCACTGGTGACATTTTGAAGCTTTAGTTTGTAATGTTCCATATTTCCATTCTAACTCTTTCCTTGATTCCTTTCAGCACGGTTTTGTTAAGGGCAAGTCAACTACCACAATTATTTTGGCATTCTCTAATTTCTGCCGTTAAGATCAAACCTGGGAGGCAAGTTATTATTAATTTCAGTAAAGCATTTCAGAGAATAAGTCATAGAGTTCTAATTCATAAATAAGCTTTCCTTGGGTTCGTCTTTTTAATTATTGACTGACTTCGCTCGTACTTGACGTCTTGCACTCAGCGAGTATTTTTTCGCGGACCCCAAGGAAGTCACTTCAGTGCAGTTTTATTTATTATTTATAATCACGATGCAGCGGTGTTCTTGGCCAATTAAAAAATTTTAGGTTATGCTGGCGACGCGACGCCAAGATCTTACTTGTTGTTAATTGTCTGCATGACTGTGAACTTTCTAACTATCACTTAGACGCCTTTCATAGATAGTGCTCTATAAACCGTCTCCCCTTAATATTTATAAGTGCACGATGATGTCTTTTTCCCGATCGAGTACGTCGCTTCACTTTAGATATACTATTAATGCCGGGGTTTTAAAAAGAATTGCAAAAACTGAAGATCTAGCAGTGTGGCTAAATTGCCGCTGTACCTTTGCCAACCATATCGATGCGATAGTAAACAATGCCAATTCGACACTAGGCTATATTAAAATGTGGGTAAAGGAAGTTAATGAACTTTATATTACGCGGCGGCTTTATTGCACTTTTGCTAGACCAATTATAGAGTATGCCTGTTGTGTTTGATCTCCTTTTCTAAAAGTACAAATGTACACTTCATGGCAGGCCAACGTCGCTTCATACGGTTTGCCGTTCGTGGCCTATTGTGGAACACCCCACTTGTAGAGTAGAACGGGGTAATGTGGTGCACGTTTCGTTGGAGTGCTCGTACGGCTGTATTTTTTAACCGAATAAGAAGATTGAGTATTCATTAGAGAGACAATTTGTCTGACTACATTTCTTATGCAAAAAGTTTTTGTGTTGCACATAATGGCGCTGAACTGCGATCAAAATACCGAAGGTACCTTTTTTTGACCTTCCAAAATGTTCGCGGTAATGTGGTGCACTATTTTCCGATTGCAGTAGGAATACCAAAATGCCTCGGAAATGGTTTTGAACAGCTTTATTGAATGAAATGGAGTGTAATTAAACATATGCCAATGAAAATAATATGCAAACTAAGGGTTTTTATGTACCCACGTTAGGTAGAAATACAAAGAACTGTAAAATTTACAAAAAAAAATGGCGCAATGAAAAGATTTACTGAAAAAATTATCTACTCAGTTACGACTTTTTGTTTGGTGCTTCAAAATGATTTCTTCTTCGTCAGTGTCTCCGAAGTCGACGTTCTTTGCGACACTAGGGCGGCCGTGTTTTCGTTTGGGGCTGTCTTAGTGGCTGCTTTTCCGGCGACTTTGACTGACTTTTCGGCGGCTTTTTGTTGTTTCACCACCTCTTTTTCGATCTTTCTGTTGGCTTTTTGGCTGTTTGAGCTACCTTCTTTTGGGATGTTGCTTCTTGTTCAGCGCGCAAAGACTCCAGCATCTCTGGGCTAGTTGGAAGTGCAGACTCTACTGATTTCGGTTTGCGACCTTGCAATCGATGACGCAAAGTTTGCGGCGCAATTCCGAATTGCTTTGCTGCACCTCGCACACTTCTTCTATTGCTTTATTTATATTTTCTTCGTCCGGTTTTTGGGTAGTTCTTGGTCGATTGCGCACCATTTTGCTAAAAAACAAAAGCAATAATAAAAAGGGTGGTTTTCAAGTTTGCACCATATTGCCCCGAACGGAATGCACCACATTGCCCCGAATCACTTTTTTCACGTCAAATTCGACATCTCGGTGAAAATCGAAGTAATCGCCCGAACAACACAAGATTCTTGTTAAACGGGAAATTTCACTCAAGAAAATACTGACCTGATATTTTTTTAACGGGAAATAATATTTTTTCTCACTAAAATAAATAAAAAAATTATCGTTCCGTCAACACGTGTTTTGCGAATGAAGCAGCAACTTTTGTGACATATTTACGAAGGTAGCTGCAATGACTGGCATGAGCATCGTCGAACACCACGCACCTACTATACCAACGGCAAGCAGTTTGTTCCGTTGGTTCAGTCAGTACATCCAATGCACCACATTACCCCGTACACCACATTACCCCGTTCTACTCTACTAACATCTTATTCAGGCACAGACTTAAACTTTTAATGCTCGATTCTCTAGAAACGAGACGAAACAACTCCAAAAATGTATTTGCTTTCCATTGTTTGCAGGGTTTAATTGATTCGCCTTCTCTCTCCTACTCTAGTTTTAATATTTCTATTTCGTCTCACTCCTTGACAAAGACTGATTTTTTAAAAGTCCCCTATCATTCTTTTCATTAACGTTAATGGTATAGTTTTTAATTTGTCACGTGTTTGTATTAACTCTAATCTTACTTTATATTGTTTTCTGTCTGTCCAGTTAGCATTTTAATATTTTAGTTAATTTGAGGCACTATTTAAATCTGTTTTTTATAATTATTATATTAGTGTAAATAAATAAATAAAAATTTGTTATTAGATCAGAAAAAAATGTTTTATTTTTTTTAGTTAATTTACGAAAGCGTTATGTTTTTAGTTTTTTAAACTACAAATTATTTAGGTGGTTAACAGCAAAATAGCCGGCCCCCTTTAGCCTAAGATAAATAGTTAATAAGAGGTCCCCACAGATAAAAATGCGATAAATAACTCAACAAATTATTGCAGTTATTTATGCATTGTATTTTAAGTATCTTTGAGTCCTCTGTCTCTTCTCCTACATTCATTGAATTGGAAGGCAACACTGTTTAAATATTTACCTTTGAAAGAAATGTAAAGAGCGCGAAAAGCACATACTTACCTTGTTCAATACCGAGAGAATTAAACTTGGTAGTCAAATGGGTAATTAATCAATTTCCTAAATTATTATCACTGTTAATCTGTATTATTGTTTCAGCAAGGGGTCTTTATTAGTCGCATCAATCGGCAGGTGTTACGAAATTTGTTGGGGGCATATGCTTACGCTTTTATACATCGCGTTCATTTGACAGGGTCGTATTCATGTATGTATGTCTGAACGAATGTTTTCGCAGGTCGAGCTTTTTATAAGTTATGAGGCCGCGTAAATTGACAATGAAGGGATATTTAACTGCTAATTAAGCATTTATTCAAAAGCGCTGCATTTCCATAAATTTTCCCTTAACATCAGTTGTTTGCATCATTTGCCACTGGAGGGGAATTTAGATCTCCAACCTGTTTGGACAAAACGAGTCTCATTAACTTCGACATAATTCGTCTATAAGTACTCATCTCATTTTAAAAATCAAGTGATGCAGGAGCACAGAAATACAAAAGCTTCCAATTTCCTGACGACTTGAGATCCGCCGCTAAAAGGGATTCCTGAGCACAGTAAAACTAGACAGAAATAATTAAATCCTTTGGCTCTGACTTCCTTTAGAATTTTCTATTCCCAGTTGATTGCAGAGAAAATTTTCACTCTACAACCCAAAAGAATAAAAACGTGGAAAATGCCAAAAAAGAAGAAAACTGTCGCTACTCTTGAATATTTTATTTTATTTAAATGTAATTATCCGACGAAATACGACAAAAAGGAAAAAAGGTCGTAAAATGGGGTAAAAAATTGCAGGCGTGGCTTTTTCGCAACTATAGCCCGAATGGTTTTTTATGATATGCCTACGTCCAACACATGGACAGGTAAATTTTAAACTCCACCTATAGCTGATGTGAAATTTAATGAGGTCTACGTAATCGACCAAAGTAAATTTTCGATAGCTCGTTGATGATAATAAATTGCATAAAGTTTTTGTTTCGCTGCTCTAAGGACATTTCCGCAAAAGTTTGATATCTCCGATTTAATACATAGAAATTTTTCCAAAACTCAACTACAACTTTGAATTAAAAATTTAAGAAAACCTAGAAAACGTAAACTCATAAGTCTTCAGGCATAATTCCTTGGTTCAAAAATACTGTATAATCATAAATCAAATAGTACAAAGCAAGGGAAAAGGGCAAGTGATATAACTTACCTTGTGTCGCCTCACCTTGAAATTTCCACTTCTGAAATGGAAATTGCGGGTAAAGAAGAACTATGCAAAACGAACAAAAGATTTGTTACCGGGAGACACGCACGAGCACAGATGCAAATAGCGAAGTGAAAATGTACACCAAAGCACTTGCTTTTCATCCCCAGAAGCAACTTAGCACCCCCTTTTTTGCACCACTTGATTCTATGTAGCTTTGGAATAGAGACCACTCTCAATGATACCCTAGACTGCTGGGGCTCAGTCCGGCTAGAAAACAGAAAACAATGGAATCCCTCTTAGTTGGAAGACTATCCCTTATATAGTAACATCCCCATTTAACTAATTCATGTCCTGACGGGAAAGCGTAGGATCAAAATGAAAAATTCTACACCATAGCAGATAACTAAAATTTCTGTCAAAGTTCCGTTGAGAATTCGTAATGCGTTGGGTTTTAGAAAAATAATCGAAAATGAATTTATGTATACGTGGGGCGTACAACCTTTTCTACACGGACGACATTATTGAAATCGCCATGTGTGTTTTATTTTTGAAAGTTGTCCCTAAAGCTTGTTATACAAAAGGATTATATATACTGGTCCCGCAAGGCCAACAAAACAAAAGCAGCTTAATGCGACAGTCTTAAGCTCACCACTAGTTCCATGCTTCTATTTACGTTGCCTTACGCGACCTTGCTCTGTTCTTCGTCGACGAGTTGTCTTTGGGTTTCAGTAGGGGACTTGATCTTAAGAAATGTTTCTGTAAGGTGTAATCTACTCTATCTATCTATCTGTCTCATACACCTTCTGGAATTTGTTAAAGTAGTCCTTCTAAAGTATCGGTTGTCTATATGGTAGTCGTTGACACTCAATAATTATGCGTAACACACACATTATAAAAAAACTAAACTGTGTTAAATTTATACTAGTTTTATCTTAACGAAATTCACTTTATTCATATCTATCTAGCTATAGAAAAAATCTAATTGAGAATGTTTTTCCGGACCGACAACGCACAGCTGATATTTGGCTTTCATTACACAACACTGTACGGCCCGAAAAATCGGGCCCTAACGGAAAGGGCCGGATCAATCTATATTTTTTTAAATATTTTTTTATTAGGAATCTGCCCAAATTTTACCGGTAATTGGTATTAATAGTTTATATTTACATTTTATAATTAAGGTGATAGGTACCTTAAAGCGTCTCGGATGAGGAATGCTATCTATGTTTTCGGTCTTAATATTATTCCTCCTTTCATGAACGACCATTCAAGTGGAGCTGAAAGCCCTTTCACTTGAAATGTTAGTTGCCGGTATCACCAATATATTCCGTGCCAATAATGGGAATGTAGAAGAATGTTTCTTAGAATTTAGAATACTTAAATTTTGCCTATTCGTAGTATTTATAAAGTCAATATATGTTTTAATCTCTTCAATTGGTGATTCCGTTATATCCACTGAATCTTCTTCCCATTCCGCTTTACTGCTCTTTTTACAACGGGATCCAAGGTTATCTTCAGCGTTTGAAATGCTTATTAAAGAAACCCGATGGACATCGTCAGTTAATGCTGAGTGTAGGTGGAGATCCCGAATACGACAACGAACTTCACTGTGAACATCATTCTAATCTGTGTCGTCTAATTTTTTTAAGTGCCGGTATTCAAGGCAGAGGAAGGTAGCTATTTTCTAATCTATTTTTCAGCCTTATATATTACCTCTTTATCGATTTATCTTTCTAAGATGGAGATCTTGCAGTGATGATTTAGTGTAAGACCCATGGAACAACTAAGTGAAGAGTGTTTCTTTCCTAAAATGTTGGTTAATTCCATACAGCTTTCTCACTTTATCATCTACTACTACAGCATTTTAAATCTCACAAGGATTTCCATAGCTATTAAAAATTTGCAATCACCAATTTTCAACACTATCTGTATGGAGTTAGGAATCTGTATGGGGCTAGGAGAAATGATTTTAGTTCATTTTAAAAACGTTGTATATAAATTTTTTATATTTATATAATTATTTTTTACTTTTTAGGCTTGTATGAGTAATTTTTCATTCGATTTTAAACATTTTGTTGAGAATAGCATGGTAAACATGGAAGGCCTGTGGTAAATTTCAGGTTTATTTCAATTTCTTTTCTCCTCATCATATTTGAAATAGAAAATTGTTATACCTATCCAGATTCCTAATCCGAATTACTAATCCAGATTACTAATCCAGATTTCTAATCGGGATTCCTAATCCGGATTGAACCCTACGGTTCAAAATACACATCTTTTTAAGGGTAGGACAGACATGCGGTCAGGCAGCGTGAGACTAGTAACAGAATTCCGTATGGACCCTTAACGAACGGACAGAAGCGGGTGAATATTGCATTGTCATCTAGTTCTGAGCTTTGTTTAAAGTTTCAAGTCTCCAGCTTAACGGGAAGTTAGTTTAAAACCGATTGCAAGATTTGTACCGAACAAACAAACAAACAAATGACGAGTTAATAAAAACATTTTAAAAAGGAAACAGAAACACAAAAACAGAAAAAAATATCTTTTTCTTGCCTTCACACATTTTTCAGTATTCAAGAGGAGAACCCCTTACGAAATATTGAAAACGGATCACGAAACAAAAGTAACTTGAAACCAATATTTGACCAAAGCAAACGTGACCAGAAGGAAGAAACCATCAATTGCAACACATGACGCAACAGACCGAATGATAAGCATGATTACACACCATTGTGTAGAACAATAGAAACCAGGACTGAACCGGAGAATCCACTTCCCCAAATCATCCTAAATTTGGAAAAAAATTGAAATACATGGTTAAAAAAACAAAGTTGAACCGACTTCACAAAACATTTTAAAATCGGAGAAAATTAAACGAACAACAATAAAAGTATTTAGTTCTCCTTTCTCATTATCTCGTGAGCTGAAATGTTTAGGTAGTTTTCTATAGTGTCCTCGTTTCTTCGTCTATTCGTTATTTGGTAA
Organism: Leptarthrus brevirostris; assembly: GCA_964036015.1. Taxonomy (NCBI): domain Eukaryota; kingdom Metazoa; phylum Arthropoda; class Insecta; order Diptera; family Asilidae; genus Leptarthrus; species Leptarthrus brevirostris. Next base: position 96,767,633 of record OZ038374.1, read on the forward strand.
TTTACACCGACTTGAAAATGTCGTAATAGATTAAATATTATTTTATGCGTTTTCAATTGTTCACTTAATTTTGTAATTTAACATTTGCACATCCTCACGTTAGATCAAAATTTTTACCATGACGCTGGTACGCCGACGTACTTTACAGCAAGAGAGAATCGACTGCCCCATCCACTTCCCGTACTGACGCTAGATGCAATATTTTTATCATTTACCAATGAGAAAACGTATTTTGTACAACCGAATTAAAATCATCAAAATCGGTCTAAGCCTTAGGCTCCACTCCTCCATCAACCCCACCCCACCCTATAAATTTTTGTCGTGGTACTCTATACATGGGAAAAAGATGCATCCAAATCGGTCTACGTGTTACAAAGTTAGGTTCCACCCCCACCCCATGGAAATTTTTTTTTAATGATAAAAATCTCCTCTCCTAGGGCCAGGTTTTATTTCTTATAAGTTATAAGCAATCATGCTCTTTGCAACAAACAAAAAATCATCAAAATCTGTTCACGCCTAACAATGCTAGGTTCCGCCCCCAACCTCAACCTAGGAACAAATTTTATCGCTTATTAGCAATTGGGAATCATGCTCTTTGCAACAAGCACAGAATCATTCAAATTGGTACAAACAAAATTGTTGAGATGATACCAATCGAGGGTTACATACTCTATACAAAAAAAAAGAATTATAGGAGTCGGTCCACTCGTTAAAATGTTAGGATCTGTATCGTCCCCCACCCCCGCCCTAAGAACAAATGTTATCTCATGTTAGCAATGGGGAATCGTACTTTTTGCAATAAACAAAGAATCATCCAAATCGGTCCACGGGTTACGAAGTTGGCTCCCACCCTCACCCCACCAAACGGTTCTTTTTCATTGTACCGATCGAGAAGCATACTCTGTTCCTCTGTTCACCAAAAATAGAATCACCGAAATCGGTCAACGCGTTACGAATTTTGCCCGGCCAGACATAAAAAATAAATTAAAATTAAAAATGTGATTTAAGTTCTTTGACTTCTGGGAAAACTGATGAATTTGTGGGAAGTGACCACTGGTTAACCTAATTTGAAAGTTTTCATTACAATTTTTTAAACAAGCAAAATTACAAATATAAAATTAAAACACTGGATTTATTGAAGGTGGACTTATAATAAGTATACAGAAAAAAAATTGTTAGCCAAAACAAGTATACACAAGTATAACAAAAATTGTGAATATCACTTTCACTTTGTTTCTGCATGATCCACATACTTTTATGATGACAGGAAGAGTCGGAAACTGTTTATGAATTTGTGAAGTCACTCTTCTCACACCCTAGGTTTTCCACGTATAATTCTTCACCTTCAAAGGATTGCAACAATACTTTATATCTTTCAACTTGTCTGGCATTTTGACTATTTGTGGCGAAATCTAACTGTGTACTTATTGACTGTGAGAATACTCTTTAACGCGCCATCCACATTTTCTTATGTTATGTTATGTTCATCTGTTCTAAGCAACAAACAAGCAAAAAAGGCGTGCGCGGGCTTTCAAAAATCAAAAATTTACACTTAACATTGCTTTGCCACTCTAAATGATAGATGATTTTAAAGCTGAGATGACACTTTCAGTTGAAAAAATATGAAAAAAATTTATGATCAAGTATTGTGTAAAAAACCAAAAAATATTTTTCACAGTCCAAATTTTTTTTGTAAATTTTGTTTTTTGGAAAATTATATTTTTATTCGGAACGGCATGTAACAACCTTTACAAATCACCAAAGATCACCGCTCTGCTGCAATGGTGGCGATAGTTATGATTTTTCAAAAAAGGTATGATCACGAGAAAAAGTGCACAAATGCAAAAGTTTACAACCCTATAACTTTTGCACAAAATTTTTTTTTAAATCCTTTAGCACGATAATTACTTTTACCAGTAACAATATTTTGGTGAAGTTTGAACAAAAACGGAGACATCGAATTTCTTCACCTGGTACACTTGAGGAATTTTGCCCCATATAAGTTATCCCATTTAAAATACTCTATAAGAAATGTGAGGCATTTTTTGCAAATTACAGCTAAACCAAGGACTTTAGGAAAAAAATGCTACAGGCATAAATTGTTTAAAATCAAAAGATCTTTCACATAAAGTTGGTTAATAATTTTAAATTTTTTGATTTTTTTGGAAAATTCAGAAAAACCACCAATTTTGACTAAAATCGGGCCATATCTCGAAAACGACCCATTTTTGAGCCTGGTAACCTCGAAAAATCGATTCTCCGTGCCTATTCATTATATATAATATCCGTGGATATTCATTATGATTTCATTGTGATCTTTGTACTTCTTTTTGATAGATTTCCGTTAGGGTGGAATGCATGCGCGGAGCATTACTACTTGTTTGTTGAAAGAATGATATTTGTAACTTAATATCGCATTGTTTACAGAAGTCCTTAAATATATTGGAGGTAATTGAGATCCACGAACACAAACAATCTTCTGATGAAAAGTTTTAATAACTTTATTTTTATAGCGGTGCGGAGGAGAATTAAAAAAATGTATTTATAATCGTTAGTACTTAATTAAATATCAATATGTTAGATGTCAAGAGGTTTCTTTTGGGATTCAGGAACCTTAAAATGTGATTTGGGTGGATTTCTATCGTACTTCATTAACAGGCAAGTTTCGCAGTTATTAATTGTTTGGCTAATTTTATCTTTTCATATCTTTTCTGTGACATCTCGCAATAAATCCGTACATCAGATTAGTTAAGAGATTCTGCTTGCTGAGAAAAATTTTGAAGAAAACATTCTGTACTAGTCTAAACTTGTTGTCTTTAGCCAACATTGTCATTAATTTTTTGGGAGGAAGAAATCCTTTAAAGATACCTTCAACGTTCTTCTCGGAGAATTCTAATGATCGAATTGTGCGTCTTTGCTTATTTTTAACTTCCCACATATAGGAAGTTATTGTAATGGGCCCGATTTTCAAAATTTTTAGTTTTAATTTTTTTTACATTTCAAAGTCACCATAGTGTTTTACGCATGTTTTTGAACACATGTATGTGTGTGTGTGTGTGTACGTACGTACGTTCGGACCCACTTTTTTCGACAACGAAATCTCGCGAACAAAAAATGATAGCTACTTCGCTATGGTGCCATTCGAAGCGTATTATTGTCAATAAGAGCTGAAAGAAATTTAATCAATTTCGGTTCAGCCGTTTTTTTGTTTAAACAAAAAAACTGAAAAAAAATTGATTTCAGACTTTCTTGAAAAGGATTTCTTCGATGTAATTTGTTCTGATGACGATCGGGACATCAAAAAGTCGGATAATAACAATTTATTATGAACAGAAATTGTTTATAATGATGAAAAATTGTTTATAACAATTAATAATTGTTTATAACAATAATAAATTTATAATCATAAAAAACACCTGGTTGAAAATTGATTATGAAAATTGGAAATTGAAGACAAAATTGAAGATTGTTCATAGCAATTGAAAATTATTATAAACAATGAAAAATTCTTATAAAGAATTGAAATTTTTTTTACCAAAAAAAATTTCTTTTATGAATAAACTTTGTTTATATCAATTAAAAATGGTCTATAACAATTAAGAATTGTTTATATCAATTATAAATTGTTTATAACCATTCAAAATTATTAATAACGAATGAATTCCAAACAGAGTGCATTTATTTGGTTTTCATTAAAAAATAGTGCTATAACGGAATAATTTTTTTAAATTTTTTTTGCTTCTAATTACAACGAAATTATCTAGATAAATTAAATTCATTAATTTATTTATTTATAAATTTAAAATATCAATTTTTTAAGTATTTTTAAATGAGATACAAGTGGGCGAAAGTTTTTTTTTGAAAAAGATTCATCTGATCTAATTGGTTCTGATACAACTCGATACTTAAAAAAAAATCCAGAACTTTTATAGTTTTTTGTAACATTAAAAAAATGTTAAAAAAAACAATAAATAGTTGATATTAATTATAAATAAAACGATAAATCGAATAGTATGAATTTTATTGAGTTTTCACTTACTCGTTTGTACTATGATCATGAAATTTATCGCTATTAACAATTAAATATTGTTAATAATAATTGAAAATTGTTATTAACTGGGAAGTTGTTCGTGTGGACCTCAAGGGTCGCACCAATGATGCGACACCCAGGATCTGGACCTACCTCACTAGTTTTTAAATGGTGATTGTAATACGATTGATGGTTTCTTATCTGACTTTTCGAGAATTAATTCTATGTTGAGTTCATTTAATGGCCTTTCCGAAATTTAATTCCCTTATTTTGTTCTGCCGAATGTATGGTTGGGATATTCATGACAAGAGTTGGTATTTCTGATTTAGTGCCATAAATATTTATTTCAATTAATTTATTCACGTCACACGAAAACGACCCGCCTTCTCTTGGGTACGACCGAATCATATTATGTCGTAGCCTGTTTGACTGAGACTAGGCTTTGTGGGAGGATTGCTGACGCTGAGCTTTTTAGCCCGAACTACTTTCTTTTTCGCCCTGACCGTGACCTCTTCACTTTGAAGGCTCCTGTTGGTGGTGCTGTTTTGTGCTCTGTACGGTGTGACTTGCGCTCTACGGTGTGACTTGCGCTGTGCGATTGTTTGCGTTTCAGGTGGTGATTTTTTGGAAATCCTTTGCGGCGTTTTGTAGCTCCATAAAAACGCTTACATCACCAGAGCTTATATTCCACTTGGCTTGCCTCCTGATATCTATGAGCAGTTAGTTGTTTGCAGTTTCTGTTTTATCATGTTGCTGAGCTCTTGCTTCCTTCGGACGACTCGCTGCTTTTGGTTAACTTCAACATGTCTGCTGTCAGTTGTGAACGCTCCGATGACGATGACTGTCTGCTACCACCTTATGTGACTTCTCCGTTACACATGCTTGTCTTCGTTGACAACATTGCCTCCTCTGGATTTTCGTAGGGCAATGAGGTGCGTAATGAATCTGGTAGGTTTCTGTACTTGGTGTTCTCTTCTGACGCCTCCCGCACTCTTGTAAAGCGATGCCTATTGCTTCTGGTTCCTTAATCCCCCCATCACCCAGCGCTTAACGTAGTTTACCGTTTTCATTATGTAACTTTAACTTCTTTTGATTCTAGTAACTACTGTTATAACTTTAAAAATTTAATATAAGTAATAACATTTCAAAATGCGATATCTCGAGGAAAAAAAATATGTTTGAGCAAACTCAACGACATTTAAAAGAGGAAGACTTGAACTATGATACCCCACACATACTTTTTTGAAAAAAAACATCGCTACATAACCTTAAATATGACAAAAAAAACAATATTTTTGCACGTTTAGGTTAGAATGTCTCAAAAACCCGACGTGATAGAGCAATTCTGAGCCCGGAATCGATTTCAGCGGGAGAAATTACTTCGGAAACAACTATTCATTGTCCAGGGGGAAAAACCTCGCAGGCCTGTGTATTTATCGATTAATTGCCAGTTTAGCCAAGTTTTTCAGGGTATGGTCTGCGATGTTCTTTACTACCATTGTAAACCGTTCTTGGATCTTTTCCAGTATGGATTCTTGAAGGGTTAGTTTCTCACTACAAACTTTTTGGAGTTCTTTAACTTCTGTATTCCTGTAATTGAAACTGGAAAGCAAGTTGATTGCATTTTCACTAATTTCAGTAAGACCTTTGACAGAATTAATCATAAGATTCTTATTTACAAGATTTCAATTCAATTCAGGTTTTATTTCATGCTGTGCTCTCTGACGAAATTAATAACTCTTCGGGCTGCCTCAGGATAGCCATTTAGGACCTTTGCTTTTCCTCATATACATCAATGATGTATCTTTGATTCTAACTTATTCGAAAATCCTCTGTTATGCTGACGATGCCAAGATTTTCCGTTTTGTCTCAAAAGATAATGACTGTGCCCTTTTAAACTCTGACTTAGAGGCCTTGCGTAACTGGTGCTCTATTAATTTCCTTTCTTTGAACATTGAAAATGCACTGTTCTATTATGCTTTTGCAAAAGGAATCCTTCGCATTGTAATTTTATTATGGGCGGTAGCTCACTGAACAGACTTGACAAAACCACAGATTTGTGTGTTGTCATTAATATGAAATTTTCATTTGAGGATCAGTTCAGCCTTAGCTATTATCAGTAAGTTACCTATTAATTGCCAAATCTTGCGCAGTTTATATTATAATATGCGTCAAGTCAAAGTGAACAACAGAGAAGCCGCAAGACCTACAATACAGGAAGTTATACTTTTTTGGGAGAAAGTTAAGATACCAACTAGACATATAAGAGATTGTGTTATAAAGCTAGAAAAATGTATGATGAATGAAGAAAACTGCAAAAGAACGCTACCTATTTATATTTTATTTTTATAAGGCTTAGAGTATGTTGAACTGGAACCTGCACCAATCACTAGCAGCACATCAGAGGAAGATGCACCGATTAAAGAAGATACGTAGTATAATTTTCCATACCCAGAGAAAGCATGACCAGAAATAAAAAAACACCAAATTTAAATGACCCGACACTATGAGGAGTTCGGTATCCTGAAGACTACTTGATGGTGCAGCATCAGCTCAAGGTCACTATGTCTTGGAAATACCACCGAAGTAATAGTTCACCAAATTTCAAATCTATCGGATCTATGAAAGTTATTTTAACCATTTTGTCAAGTAGAAAATGATTGGTACCATGGGGGGTGAAACATAATTTTGTAATGCGTGGACTGACTTGGATTGTTATTTTTTGTTGTACAGAGTAAGCTAATAGGAGACGAAAGTTAGACTACCCCCCCCCCCCACCTTTCACATTATTCTCCTAGTAGCAATGGGGAGGATCATACTCTATACAACAGAAAAAAACCATCGAAATCGGTACACGCGAAACAAAGTTAGGTTCCACCAACACCCCCCACCCCATCCCACCAAAATTTTTGTCTCGTGGTATCAACCGCGGAACATACTCTACCCAACAGAAAAAGAATTATCCAAATCGGTTCACGCGTTACAAAGTTAGACTACCCCTCCCCACCCTATTTCTAATTTGTTCCTCCTATTAGCAATAGGGGAACATACTCTGTACAACAAAACAAGAACCATCCAAATCGGACCACGCGTTACAAAGATAGGTTTCACCCCAACATTACCAAAAATTTTTTGAAATGCTACCAATCGGTGAACATACTCAAATCGGTCGGCGCGTTACGAAGTTATGCCCGGTCAGACATAAAAAAAAATACTCGTCGAACTTAAAACCTCTTTGTTTTTGGGAAGTCGGTTAAAAAGAAGTAGTCGTTGTCCCATACCTAGAAATTTTCACAAAGTATTTCTGTTTAAACCAAAGTTGAACTTCGTCGGATACTGGGAATGTTGGCCTCTGAGAGCACTTCGGACTGCTGATGACCCGATTTTTACTCTTCAAACCCGAGATTTGGCAAGGCCCGATGTATATTTCGGCCTGCCCTGCCCGAAAGCAAGCTTTGGAAAGCCCCCGGCCCGGTCCGGACTCTTTCTGGTCGGATGCTTTTCAGTAGGGCGCCGGCGAGCAAGGGTCTGATTACACACTACCTAATAATAAAGTTATTTATTAACGATAAGTAGTAATAACTTAAACCTGCTCATATTAATAAAAAAGTAAAAAATAGTTTTTAAAAAAAAGTTGAACCGACTTCACAAAAAGCGCTAAAAAGCGTAAAATAATTTTTAATTTTATATCTATTACGACATTTTGAAGTCGGTGCAAATCAGACAAACCAAACAACTACAACAAAAGTATTTAATCGTCATTCCTTTTGATCCCGTGAGCTGAAACGTTCAGGTAGAATTACCTAAATTTTCAATTGTGGTTCTGTAGTTGTTTTATTTGTTAAATTTGCACCAACTTCAAAATGTCGTAATAGATATAAAATTAAAAATTATTTTATGCTTTTTAGCGCTTTTTGTGAAGTCGGTTCAACTTTTTTTTTAAAAACTATTTTATTTTTCACTTTTTAGTGTCTTCTACTCTATACAATGAAAAGAACCATCCAAATCGGTCCACGAGTTAAAAGTTAGTTATAACCCCCTACCCCACCCCCATTCCACTAAACTTTTTTTCTCATGCTATCAATCAAGGAACATACTCTACTGAACAGAAAAGGAATCATCGAAATCGGTCCACGTATTACGAAGTTACTACCCCTCCCCCTCCCCCACCACCACCATAGGACCAAATTATTCCCCTATTAGCAATGGGGGATCACACTATACAACAGCAAAAGAACCATCCAAATCGGTCCACGCGTTACAAAGTTAGGTTCCACCCCCCTTCTCCCACCCCAACCATACCAACAATTTTTTTTTCTCGTGGTATCAACCAGCGAGCATACTCTACCCAAAAGAAAAAGAAATATCCAAATCGGTCCACGCGTTACGAAGTTAGACTACTCCTCCCCTTTCCCAACCCCCCACCATGGACCAAATTATTCTTCTATTAGCAATGGGTGATCACACTCTATACAACAGGAAAAGAACCATCCAAATCGGTCCACGTGGTAAAAAGTTAGATTCCACCCTCCCCCCTCCACACCCCAGGAACATTTGTTTTCTCGTAGTATCAACCAAGCATCATATTCTACCCAATAGAAAAAGAATTTTCCAAATCGGTCCACGCGTTACGAAGTAAGGCAACTCCACCCACACCTTTCACCATAGGACCAAATTATTCTTTTATTAGCAATGGGGGATCATACTCTATACAACAGAAAAAGAACCATCGAAATCGGACCACGCGTTACAAAGTTAGGTTCCACCCCCACCCCCCACCCCCATCCTTCCAAAATTCTTTACTTTTGGTATCAACCACGGAACATACTCTACCCAACAGAAAAAGAATTATCCAAATCGGTTCACGCGTTACAAAGTTAGACTACCCCTCCCCACCCTATTTCTAATTTGTTCCTCCTATTAGCAATAGGGGAACATACTCTGTACAACAAAACAAGAACCATCCAAATCGGACCACGCGTTACAAAGATAGGTTTCACCCCAACATTACCAAAAATTTTTTGAAATGCTACCAATCGGTGAACATACTCAAATCGGTCGGCGCGTTACGAAGTTATGCCCGGTCAGACATAAAAAAAAATACTCGTCGAACTTAAAACCTCTTTGTTTTTGGGAAGTCGGTTAAAAAGAAGTAGTCGTTGTCCCATACCTAGAAATTTTCACAAAGTATTTCTGTTTAAACCAAAGTTGAACTTCGTCGGATACTGGGAATGTTGGCCTCTGAGAGCACTTCGGACTGCTGATGACCCGATTTTTACTCTTCAAACCCGAGATTTGGCAAGGCCCGATGTATATTTCGGCCTGCCCTGCCCGAAAGCAAGCTTTGGAAAGCCCCCGGCCCGGTCCGGACTCTTTCTGGTCGGATGCTTTTCAGTAGGGCGCCGGCGAGCAAGGGTCTGATTACACACTACCTAATAATAAAGTTATTTATTAACGATAAGTAGTAATAACTTAAACCTGCTCATATTAATAAAAAAGTAAAAAATAGTTTTTAAAAAAAAGTTGAACCGACTTCACAAAACGCGCTAAAAAGCGTAAAATAATTTTTAATTTTATATCTATTACGACATTTTGAAGTCGGTGCAAATCAGACAAACCAAACAACTACAACAAAAGTATTTAATCGTCATTCCTTTTGATCCCGTGAGCTGAAACGTTCAGGTAGAATTACCTAAATTTTCAATTGTGGTTCTGTAGTTGTTTTATTTGTTAAATTTGCACCAACTTCAAAATGTCGTAATAGATATAAAATTAAAAATTATTTTATGCTTTTTAGCGCTTTTTGTGAAGTCGGTTCAACTTTTTTTTTAAAAACTATTTTATTTTTCACTTTTTAGTGTCTTCTACTCTATACAATGAAAAGAACCATCCAAATCGGTCCACGAGTTAAAAGTTAGTTATAACCCCCTACCCCACCCCCATTCCACTAAACTTTTTTTCTCATGCTATCAATCAAGGAACATACTCTACTGAACAGAAAAGGAATCATCGAAATCGGTCCACGTATTACGAAGTTACTACCCCTCCCCCTCCACCACCACCACCATAGGACCAAATTATTCCCCTATTAGCAATGGGGGATCACACTATACAACAGCAAAAGAACCATCCAAATCGGTCCACGCGTTACAAAGTTAGGTTCCACCCCCCTTCTCCCACCCCAACCATACCAACAATTTTTTTTTCTCGTGGTATCAACCAGCGAGCATACTCTACCCAAAAGAAAAAGAAATATCCAAATCGGTCCACGCGTTACGAAGTTAGACTACTCCTCCCCTTTCCCAACCCCCCACCATGGACCAAATTATTCTTCTATTAGCAATGGGTGATCACACTCTATACAACAGGAAAAGAACCATCCAAATCGGTCCACGTGGTAAAAAGTTAGATTCCACCCTCCCCCCTCCACACCCCAGGAACATTTGTTTTCTCGTAGTATCAACCAAGCATCATATTCTACCCAATAGAAAAAGAATTTTCCAAATCGGTCCACGCGTTACGAAGTAAGGCAACCCCACCCACACCTTTCACCATAGGACCAAATTATTCTTTTATTAGCAATGGGGGATCATACTCTATACAACAGAAAAAGAACCATCGAAATCGGACCACGCGTTACAAAGTTAGGTTCCACCCCCACCCCCCACCCCCATCCTTCCAAAATTCTTTACTTTTGGTATCAACCACGGAACATACTCTACCCAACAGAAAAAGAATTATCCAAATCGGTCCACTCGTTACAAAGTTAGCCTATTCCTCCCCCCCCCCTCCCCCCACCCTTGGCCAATTTTTTTCTCCTATTAGCAATGGGGATCATACTCTGTACAACAAAAAAAGAACCATCCAAATCGTACCACGCGTTACAAAGTTAGGTTTCACCCCCACCCCCCACCCCCACCCTACCAAAAATTTTTTTGACATAAAAAAAAAAAATAATAAAAAAAAAAAAAAAATACGCGTCGAACTTAGAACCTCTGTGTTTTTGGGAAGTCGGTTAATAAAATAATTAAAGAACCTGATTGCGTAAAAAGCGAGCTGAAAAGATGTAAACAAGATGAAATAGAAAAACAGTTATCCTCGGCTTGGTCTCAGTTCTCAGCCCTTAGGGTGGATCGACTGTTATGTACAATTCTGAGGTGCATAGCTAGCATGGAGAAGGGGATGAGTTATATTACAAATCACCCGTGGGCGCCACGCCGTTTTTAACTTGAGTCTACGAAGTCGGTAGAAATTACTACAAAAGGTGGACCCATATAAAATTTATGTTCTTAAAATTAATAATGTTGCAAAAGAAAAATATATATCTGTATGCTATGAATATTATCTGATAAATGTATTAACAAAATTAAGCTGGCAGCACACGAAATAAATCAAACAAAAATCTTTCCATACAGAAACTTACTCTGGCCTTTTAACCGATTAAAACTGTTGTCCTGTCCAGTCTTCCGTTTTCCTCATCGTTTTGGATCTTTCTTCTCCAGTTCTTTCTTCTCCACTACTTTCCTCGACTGTCCTTCTTTATTCAAAGTTAAGAACTTCAACTTTTATAAACTGCCCTTCTCAATTCCAAACATAAAACTTCACTTCACTTTCTGAGTTGCAACACACTTTCTAATTCTTCCTTTGCAACTCACCTTGAACTGTCACTTTCACATACCAAGGACCTCTTTTTATAGTTTCGCACCCCCTATTTATCTTATACTGGAAATTTCATGTAATTTTTCCAGATCGGTGGGAAATGGTCGAATTTTTTAAATAACCTTTTAGCGTTTTCCTTTTAAAATCAATACTTTGCGCTTTTATTTGATAGCATTCGGAATACGAGTATTGATAAAATTCGGCAAGTCGTAACATTTTGTGAAAATCTGCGGATGTTGACAGCAGATTTCACTTGTTCACTTTTTGGGGCTCCTTCTTTTCAATTGTTACTCCCTTGGGTTGAAAACAGTCCAATTTGTTGCATATTTCAATCCGGTACTCAGCTTCGGGCGTAAACATGATGTTCTTCATCGTAACAGGTCAGTATATAAACTCATCTGCTTTTTCTTGTCTTACTCGGAAAATCCGCTCACAGGCTACTTCACAGATAAGTGATATTATCATTGTCGCGTGTTCGAAAAAAAAACCAGGAATACTATCAAATACGGGTGTAAATGTGAACCTTTCGTTTCGAGTACTCTTTTTAACCCAAATTATCAATTTGTACAATTTTAGGTTCATTCATCGTCTCAAAACATCGGCAAAACTTGAATGGACACCCACAGTAGGACCAGCGAAGCTATTAATCCCTCAACCACATGCAATCATTTTATTGAACATCTGTAAATAAATTTTCTTTGCAACATCATTTAAATATTTTACTACGATTAAGGGAACAAACAACACGGTTAAGTAAGTTCCTTTTTATTTCTTTAACTTTATTTTATTTTATGTATCTCCAATTATGAAGGTAACACAACGACTTTGATCGTTTCGTTTCCGGTTATTTATATACATAGCACCCTCTTCCTACCCCGCACTCAAAAGGATGCCTTATCACCAAATTATTTAACGACGTCGGAAATGTCTTCACCGTCCCGGTACCGTAAGTAACCCAAATTATCCCAATGTAAATAGTGAGACTTCCCATGAAAGTCCCATCGAAATCAGTTCAACCGTTTCCGGGATTAGCCCGGAAACAGATAGACAAAAATTCTAAAAATAATAGAATGGTTTCTCATACCATGTAAATAAACATATAATCTAATAAAATTAAAACTCTAATTTTTTTAATATAGAAGAAGATTAATGGAAAATATTTGATGCTTATAAAACATCAACTTACAATCGAGATCACTGTAAATTTGAATTTACATTTTTCCTATTGATCGATTAGTTTTGACTAGTACTGTACTTACTTAGGTTAGGTTAGGTTAAAGTGGCTGCCTAAGAAGGCACACTTAGGCCAGGGAGGCCCATTGTGATACCACGTTGAGGCTACAAATTTAAAAAAAAAAAACCATAAAAATACTTAAGCCATTTCCTTGTCTCCAGTGGAACCAGTTCACGGGGAGTCAAAATAAATTTGACAGGGATGGGCAACTCATACAAAAGTCGTTTGAAGGTGCGCCCAGTCTATCGGCGTGTCCACCGTAAGAGATTCCTGTAAAAGTTCCGGTTTGCAAGTGGACAGCGGTTTTCCTAGCTAGTGGTTAATGTCCGAATCAGGACAAGCTCATCGGCTCTACACTAACCCGGAATATCACTTTTTCCAGGCACCTAGATGAGCCGTACTTGCAGATGCTCAGCTATGTCATTTAGTGCTGAGCAACATGTTACAACCGTTTTGGAGATGGTGTATACTCCCGTAAAGGATTTAATGACGACCTGACTATCTGTGAAAATACATATGCTGACTGTAGCTAGCTGCTGACCGCGGTTACCTTTATAGCCATGATTTCCGCTTGAAACACGCTGCAGTAGTCAGGTAAGCGGAATCAGATATCGAGGTCCAAATTTTCCGAGGAAGTTCTTCCACCTACTTTGCCTTCTAATTTGCAGCCGTCAGTGTAGAGATGCACTGACTTTCCCCATTGGGGAGGACCCTCCTCCCATACCGATCTGGGGGCAAAAGAAGGAGTCGACTTAAGTTTCAAAGAAAGGCTCTGGATTGAGTTAAGCCTTATCTTATCAGCAGTGATGCCATCTTCTAAACTTTATCCATTGCTGTGTAATGGGTTGTTATATTTAGTGCCGGCCACTAGACAATCACCCCATATATAAGTATAGGTCGTATGACACTTGTGCAGCAATGCACAATGCGTGGCTCCATACCCGATCTTTTCCCTATTGCCTTCTTACAGGAGTACAGCGTTTACGTTTAGCCCTCCGTACTTTTTCTTGGATGTTAGGCTTCCAGGTAAATTTTCTATCTAGGACTAGACCTAGATATCGCACAGTGTAGGGCAATTAATCGGAGGTGTTTTATGTCTCCGAGAGAAGAGTATTAACGCTGTTTTGTTCGGGTTTATGCCCAGACCACACTCATCTTTCCATGATAATTTCTTAGAGAGGGCGTGTTGAAACACTTCAGCCAGTGTGTTGGGCGATAACCTTGTGACCGGACAGCTCCAGGTCTGAGAGTAACTCATCCATTGTTAGGTTCCATAAAAGTGGTGAAAGGATTCCTCCCTGAGGGGTACCTCTAGTGACCACTCTTTGGAAATTAGATCCTTCCAAACTTGACACGATGACCTTGCTTTTTAAAATGAGGTCAATAAGTTTGATGAGAGGATTGTCAATTTCAAGCCTCCTTAAGGATGCCATCATCGCCTCTGACCCGGTATTGTTAAAAGCACCCTCAGTATCAAGGAAGGCTGCAAGTGAGTATTCTTTCTGTATTAGCGAATGCTCTATGATTGTGGTAAGTTCGTGCAAGGCTGTCTCTACGGACTTACCTTTAGTGTGAACATGTTGCGAGAGAGACAGCTTAGAAGGATTAATTGTCTCTTTAATATATATATCTAAGAGTCTCTCCAGGGTTTTGGGCAGGAAGGAGGAGAGACTAATGGGCATAAAAACGATGGGCTAAAAACCTTGGGTTTCCTTCTTTAGGAATAAAGACCACCTTCACCTTCGTCCATGAGATTAAGGCAGACCTAATAAATGACCATTAGGGACGGAATCAGTATCTTGGAAGCTAATTGTAGTTCAGCTGGGATAATGCCATCTAATCCCGGTGATTTATAGGGCTTGAAACTTCGTATCGTATATAGGGCTTGAAAATTCGTACTTACTTAGCTGCAGCTGATAATAAATTTCTAAAGCAGTTCTTAGTTGTCACCCTTGCCTGGGTTTATCAAGTCCTAATCGAGTCAATAAAATTTTACATCAGCATTTTGTTAAATAAACAATCATTAAGAATATTGGTGTTTTCATATTCTATCCAAATGTATATATTAGATTAAACATTATTGATAATAATCGAACTCAAAATGTCGATTATATACATAGTGAGTTTATAGAATCGCGACCAATGGCAGAGCATAGTCAGTTTATAAAATGGCGACCAGTGGCGTCAAAAACAAGATACTTGAATATTACGGAAACTCTATAATTTTATGCACCATAAGATGGGCTTTATTAACGAGTGAACTATCTATCGGCCTATTACCTTTTTTTTGGAGTTAGCAAGGTTTTGAGGCATTTATTTCTAATTCACAGTTTTTCCACTATAAACAATTTATGGTTGCTTTCCAACATGACTTTACTAAGGGTAAGTCCACAGGTACAAATTTATAATTGTTCTAAACACTGCATATCTGCATTTAATTTGGATAAAAACAACTGGCTATATTTATATAGATATTAGAAAAACATTTGATAGAATTAATTATAGGGTGCTTTTACAGAAACTTACTCTATTAGGTTTTCCGATTCCTTAACAAATTGGGTAAGTTCCAGCCTCTCTGACCGTACAGAGCGTGTTTCATTTCGGGATGAGTTTTCTGATGTCTTTCATAATACCGTGTGCCACAGAAAAAAAATTTCGGGCCGTTATTATTTTTTTACCTTTCATAAACATCTAATGTTATACTGACGATGCAAAAAAATTTCGCACTTTATCTGATGACAATGACTGTGTTTTGATTAATTTTGATAATTTTCTTTGTCTGAATGGTCACAAATGTGCAATTATGTCATATCCTCGTAAATTTAAAGTTATGCGTTATAATCATTATATCAACGGTATGTTGTTGTCAAGAGTTTAAGCACTAAGGATTTGGGACTAAATTTTAATTTAAGGTTTCCTTCGGTGACAACATTTCGTACATGGTTAATAAGGCAAAGTCCACCTTGGACTTCGTAAAGAGATGATCTCACGAGTTTGATGATTCTTTTACTAGATCGATTTTAGAGCCCATTTTCTTGGTCTGGCCTCCACTTTATTCGGTTCATATTATTTGGATGGAAGTGGAAGAATTAAATTAAATAATCCATATACAGAGTGTTTCACATAAGGTGTGCAAAAAAAAATGGAGTGACAGGTCTCACCACAATAAACACAAAACTGTAAGGCAGGGGTAGGGGGCAACTGAACCGTTTGGAAGTTACTGGGTTATTCAAAAAATCCAATCTTCACGGTATGAACACGTACATAATTATCTAATTCTTATCTTTTGTTATTCAGAACGCAGCGTTACAATGTTGACATAACTTACACCAATTCAAGTACAGTCACTTCCAAAATTAAAAAAAAATATTTTACGATTTAAACATGCATTTTTCAAATCTTCTCGGGAATTTATGTAATTAATACAACTGTCTTTTATTTTTATTAAATTGCCCACCTTATTATCTTACAGAAAAGTAAATGTCAAGGTGAAGGAAGGTTTAAAAAACGGCGTGCTTACAGTTCCATGACTACCTAATTATCTTATTGCCCTGTAGTTACGCAATTCGTTAAATAAATAAAATTTTTATTAAAAAGTGTCGAATGTGATTAAAAACTTTCGAAAATGATTATTTATTTTTAGATTACACAGGTATTATACTTAATTGTAATTATTTCTGCAAAAAAGTTATAAAAACCTTAGTGTAATTTTCTTTTATTGCCGAAATTACCTTGTGTTCGCCAGAGCTCAACATTAGTATCCTAACGTTCTGTTACCAATACCTGATAGAAATCTTGCTATAGAAGCGAGTCAGTCAACAAGAATGTCGATCACATTTGAAGAACAAATCATTAGCTACGGATGTTCTTAAGCTAAAATTATTAAAAAATGGACAAATTTACTTCTAAGGAATAAACGGATATAATTTACATTTATTGTGCAGTAGACTGAAACGAAAAAACGGCTGTACTTTAATATGAAAGGAGAGTCCCCAATCGACGTGCATTCGCATATCTTTAGGAACTTTCCGAAAGTTAATAGAAACCGGAAGTATAGCTTCAAACAGCAGTTTATACAAATTACTTATATTAAAGTTGTTTAGAATAATAAACAAACTAATTATAATATAAAAAGTCAAAAACAACTAGAAAAGACATAAAGAAGACAAAACTATAACTAACTATACTACAAAACAGTCAAATTATACAAATTACTTATACTGCGTAATACAAATTAATACACATTACTTATAATATAATCCTATATTATAATATAAATACTCCAAATAGTATAAAAAGTAATAGAAAAAAGAATATAAAAAAGAAACAAATCAAGACTCTAACTAATTAACTTAAACAAACCGACCGCAAACAAGACTCCTAGATAGGTGAAAATCGATACTATCGAAATGACAATTAAAAGAATGAGACATTGACGGTAATGGTTCTTGATTGCCGTAATTAGTGCGTGTCGCGGGATATGGAGAAAGTCATGACTCCTCAAAAAGCGAGCCGCAACCGAAACATTGAAAGAAGTAAGAAGCTCAAGACAATTTATAGAGCCCTGAAGGCAGTCGAATGCAAATACAATACGAAAAGCTTTGCGTCTATTTTCGAGGGTATCTAAAGCGATGAGTTTAAGCGTATCTACATATGGGGGCAGGACAAGGGAGTCGTTCCATGGAAGACCACGAAGAGCGAATCTGACAAATTTTTGCTGGACTAACTCAATGCGGTTAATATATGATGCACAAAAAAGAGAAAATACAAGTATACTCCAAGATAGGCCTAACAAAAGTGCAATAGAGTAGCCTCATAATATACGGGTTTTCGATTTCCTTAGACCACCTTTTAATGTGATCATTAAAGGAGAAACAGCCATTTAGCCAAACGCCTAAGCCTTTGGTTTTCTGAAGTCTAGCAAGGGGGCGTCCAAATATGGTATAGCTAAAAACCAATGGGTTCCTCTTACGTGAAAAGGAAGTAGTAGTGCACTTGTACATATTGAGTGATAGGGAATTAGTTTAGCATCGCTTATGGAAATTGTCCAGATCGAAATTCAGCAGTTCACAATCGGCAACATCAGAAAACATACGGAAAATTTTAGCGTCGTCAGCATAACAAAGAATCCTGGAACCATCCAGAACAGTCGACATGAAACAATAAAAAGTAGGGGACCCAAATGACGCCTTAGTGGGACAACTGAAGTATTATAAATAATGTCAGAGATAGCGCCTCGAGATAAAATGATGCGACAAATAGGATTCCAAGCAATCAACGAAAAGAGAGGGAAACCAAAGGAGATGGAGTTTGTGTATAAGAATCCTGTGGTTAATTCTTTCGAAAGCCTTACTGAAATCAGTATAAATGAACTACACCTGCCAACCAGACTCGATGGCAGAGATACATTAATTCGAGAACTCAAGTAAGGTTGTTGTAGGTGACTTAACTTTTACAAAACCGTGTTGAAAAGAGCCCAAAAATGGTTTACAATAAAAATAAAGGACATCGACAATTAACGCTTCAAATAACTTGGAAAAGCAGCACAGGTTAGTAATAGGCTTATAACTTGTGATATCACAGTTGTTACCCTTTTTTTACGCAGTGCAATAATTATAGAAATCTTCCAAGGTTTAGGAAAAACGCCATGACGTATGAATAAATTGAACCAATGAAATAGAACAGGGAGAAGAAGCGAACTATGGTTCTTCAAGACCGAGATAGGTATGACTGTAACTGAAATAATAGAAGATTGATCAACATGGTTGGAATAGTAGTTTTTAAGCGTTTGTTTAGTGTCGCTGCATGGAGTAGCTAAGAAGATAAAATTTAAATAAACTCCCAAACGGTTAAGATTCCCCCTCCCAGCCATCCCTTTCATATATTTTTTTGCTTGACTGGGTGAGATGTATTACCCCACTCACTTATTTTGGCACAACTTATGCGGAACACCTTCTATAATTAAAATAAATGTGTCGAAAATAGCATCCGAACTTTTAGCTTAATAAAAGGCATTTTTCGAGGAATTCTTCGTAAGTATTACACAAGTCATCAAACATTGACTTCAGATAGTATGTTAACTATTGTGAAAGAGACGCAAGAAATTCTAAATTTGTTCAGATAGTATTTTGGTATTACGTTATCGGATTTTTAATTCGATACGTAATTCTTCTAAGAAATTTTGAATAGCTGTTTGACCTTTCCCAGAAGTATTACATTAAAATATTATAATTTACTATATTTTTAGAAATTCTGAAAAGTTTATTGTAAACCCCAGAGACTCTTTCGACGTGTAGCTATTTTTCCATCATCATAAAATTTTTTTTAAAAAAAAAGTTTATAAACTAAAGGTTTCCTACCTCTGCTAAATGAGACCCTACTGTTTGACGAGGAAGCTCTTTTTCAATGTCACCCCATCATTAACCAAGCTGTACGTTTTAAATGGTTGTATTTTTCCTATTCTGCTTTTTGCATATTTACAACCCCTCAAAAAATTTCATCTAAATTCCTCTAACTATGTGCTCCCCAAGAGACGTCTGCTAGTGAACAAATGTCGACTTTTATGTATGCAAACGAAAGCCCTTTAAATCAGACCAAATGGACTGGGAAATGAAGGTAGCTCAGTTCGAATGACTCTGGTAGCCGGTGAAGTGTGTTGTACTCACCCTTTCTCATTATGATCCACCACTATTGAGTGTGGAGCAAACCTTGATGATAGGGTGCACTCCCTGTGCGTAATTGCCACGATGAATAAGGGAGATCTACGTACATAGATGGTAGACGTAGTGCGTTTTGTAGTTGAAACACTTCTGCCTAACGATGACTACCCCTATGATGACAGAAGTGGAACTTTCGTAGGATGAGCTTAAGGGCACTCATGCAACGATGATAATGACTTTTTCTTTACAAAAATTCTGAGTCAGCTTTTCAACCAAAAATTGTACTACACCTGTTTTGTAAGGGGTTAGAAGAAAATTATAATTATAACAGACGAAGAGAAATAAAAAAGTTAATCCAAAAGTGTTCAGAACTTTTTTGGATTGTTAGATTATTTTTTTATACTGACTTCACCAAATCAAACTTAAATGACAATTGTCTAGGAAATCTGATCTTAAGTTTCAAAATACCTACATTGGTATTTTACAACTTTAGAAATATTATCTCTCCACACTAAAACTGCTCTGCCTTGTGGCATCCTAATCATCAAACAATGTATCGGAAGCTGCGTATCAATACGAAAATTGGTATTGGTATGATTTAATTCAAAAAGCTCGTTAAGGAGATCTCAGTATACTACGCCAACGTAACTGGCTGGCTTTTTGTTGCCTCGGCCAATTCTGGATTCGACGTTATATGCCTCTCTGAAACCTGGCTTTGCGGTAAGATTCTTGAAATGGAACTTGCTATCCTCTCCTATCTTGTTTGGATGCTCCTGTTGGCGGTGGAGTCCTTTGTGCAGTGGGCTGTCGTCCGCTTCGATAGAGATTCCTAGTGCTGAGTCTTTGGAATATGTCTGCATCTCCTCAAAGTCGCTTCACAAGATCATTTATGTTAGGATCGTCTATGTTCCACCTGCTTCGCCGTCCTCAGTGTATGAACTCTTTTCTTCAGCTGTGGAATGGCTTTCAGAGATTATGTCTTCTTGTTATGACCTTGTGCTGCTGGCTGCCTTCAATATGCCGTTCATAACCTGGTAGTATTCCGCCGATGATGATTGCTTGCTGCCAGATGTATCAATGCCCCCCCCCCCCCCCCAACATCAGGATGCTTTTCTGAAATCCTTTTTACTCAAGAGTCATTTTACGACTTTATGTTTTCATGTTTCACCCGTTGTGTTCCCGTATTGCATTCCAGGAACCCTAAGTCTTTTCGACCTTGGCTTAATGCGTCTATTAAGCATCTTAAAAATAAAGCCTGGAGGAGGTTCTGTTCGTAGTGATGAAGATTATCTTATATTTTCGGATCTGCGTGGTCGTTATACTTCTGAGTCCGAGCTTGCATTTCGGATTTATCTTAATGAGGTTGGGCGGTCCATTTGTGTTAATCCCAAAAGTTTTTGGAACTTCATTAATCTTAAAGGTAAGACTGTAGGCTTTCCCTCTGTTACGCGCCTTGGTGATCGGAGCACCGATGACCGTTTGACTGCTGTCAACATTTTTGCTAGTTTCTTTGGAGCTGCCTTCTCAGCAAATAACTGTGATATTAATTTAGGAGATTTTTATTTTTTGACGAATTATCCCCCGACCTCCTTATCGGTTAAGGATTTGTTTTTTGACGATGCTTCAGTTATGGCGCATATTATGAAGTTGTCCAATATTTTTTTACCCTTATCTTACTCCTGTCCTTTCTTATTTATTTAACTTGTTCTTGCACTGCGGTATTTTTCCTAAACTGTGGAAATCATCTACCATTTTTTTTCTTTATAAAAAGGGTAAGAACGATGATATCTCTAATTATAGGCCTATTGCTAATTTATCTGCCATTGCTTAGCTTTTCGGAGCAATGGCTTGTGATGACCTTACTTTTCACTGTAAGCCGTTCTTAGGATCCTTCCAGCACGGTTTTATTAAAAGCAGATCAACGACTTCTAACCTTGTAGAGTACTTTAATTATTGCACTTCCGCCATAGAGGCTCGTGAACAAGTTGATTTTATTTATACCGATTTTAGTAAGGCCTTTGATCGCATTGACCACAAGTTGCTTCTTTTGAAGCTTGCTATGTTGGATTTTCCATCTCCTTTCGTCCAATTGATTTCTTCTTATCTCTCTGACCGAACACAGTGTGTTCTGTTTCGTGGTTATCTCTCTTGTGA
Organism: Leptarthrus brevirostris; assembly: GCA_964036015.1. NCBI lineage: Eukaryota > Metazoa > Arthropoda > Insecta > Diptera > Asilidae > Leptarthrus > Leptarthrus brevirostris. Next base: position 96,789,369 of record OZ038374.1, read on the forward strand.
AATTTCGGTCACTTCTGGGGTGCTCCAGGGTAGTCATTTGGATCCGCTTCTATTTATTATTTTTATTAACGACATGTGCTCCATGCGAACTCGCAAATTTTATGTTATGCTGACAATGCTAAAATGTTTCATGTTATCTCTGACTTGAACGATTGTTTTAAGCTAAACTCTGATTTTCAATCTTTTAATTCTTGGCGTATTGCGAACAATATGCCTTTGAACGTTGATAATTGTACGTTTGTCTCGTATTCAAGAAAGAAAGCTCCATTGATGTATGACTATTCTGTCAGTGGCAGTTTGGTAACCAGACTGTATTTAGTAAGGGAGCTTGGTGTTATTTTTGATCCACATTTGTCTTTCATAGATCAATTACATTGTTAACAAGGTCAACGTTTCCTTGGGCTTTGTAAAGAGATGGTCTAAGGAATTTAATAATCCCTTTATCACTAAGCTTCTTTTTTGTACCTTCATCCGACCCATTTTAGAGTATGCCTGTCCCTTTGGTCTCCGTCACATGCGGTTCATAGTGCTTGTATTGAGGCTGTTCAGCGCAGGTTCCTCAAATTTGCATTGCGTGGCCTTCCATGGAATAACCGCTTGATTCTTCCCGCGAATAAGGAAAGACATGGGCTACTCTCTTTGGACTCGCTAGAGGACAGGCGCAACAGATCTAGGATTTCCTTTATGTTCGATATCTTGCAGGCTTTTGTTGACTCACCTGAACTTTTGTCTAAGTTGAACATCCGTGTTCCTACTCGTTCCTTTAGACATAGCGACTTTCTCCAGGCTCCGTTTCACCGCGCTAACTACGGTTTGAATGAGCCATTGTCGCCAATGTCTCGCCTTTTTAATTGCTTTTTCAACCGTCTCGATTTTAATCTTTCTAAATTAAATGCGAGATATCAGCTCCGTTAAAGTCGTAAGCTTATAGTATTATTTTGTTATATTTTTATATATTCTATATACTTTTTCTTTTGCTTTTCTTTTTGTATTTTAATTTGTAAGCGTTTTGATATGTTGATTTGTATCCTTATTTTTAGTCTATTTTCATTTTCGTTTATAATTGTTATTTTATTCTTTTCTTTTTCTTTCTTTTTCCTTACTTTGCTTTTTAAATTTTTTTGACATGAATAAAAAATCTTTAAATACTGCAGTGCGCAATTAACAAAAAAATATACACGCGAACTTAGAACCTCTTTGTTTTTAGGAAGTCGGTTAAAAATACAGAAATAATTATTTATCGAATAAAAAAGCTAACCTTCTCATAATTTGTTGCTAATTAGTTGCCAATTTTAGTTGTAGAAAAAAATATTTGTTGCTTTTATTTTTTTAAAGAAATTAGGTGTTCTGCTAAGTTCAGCTGAAGTTAGCAAAACACATTCATGAAAAATGAATTTACAGAATCGGGACGCCTAAATTGTTTAGTGAATTTGTTGCTAATTAGTTGTGCAGAACAACGACCAAAAATAATGAACCACCCCATCAACAGGGGATGTTTTGGCAGATATAAAAAAAAATTATCATTATTGGGATTTTCGCGTTTTTTGCATTGCGAAAAATGTTGAAACTGCAAGTTATTAAAATTATTAACAGTTTTCAAAAAGCAATTCCTACAAGTTGTATATTTATGTACTCCGTTTTTACTTACTTCAGTTCAAAACTGGAAAAACCAGAATTTTTCAGGGCGATGTCCCCTCACTTCATATTGAAAATTGTCTTCTGTTTTACGATGTGAGAGCTTTTTTACTTTATCAGCAAAGATACAATTAACAGAGAATAAAATTATATTTGTTGATTAATTACTTTTCTATCCACGTTTTGTATCTTTAGTTTCGAAATTCAAGGCATACAGAATTAAAAAAAAATATGAGTGTGCTTTAGACCACACGACTGAAGTAAAACTTCTGTAGCTTCATCTATATGTATGTACAAATATTTAATTTTTAAGTATTTTCTACAAATATTTAAATGTATTATCGGTTTTCATTGATAAAAGAAATAATCAAGAAATCACCGTATATCTTCCTCTCAACTTCCGTTCGCCTCGCCCGATCACACTTTTCGTAACGCATTCACCGGCTTACTCCCAAGTCAAGCGTGCGTAAAGAAGTTTTACTTCAAAAAAAAGTTTATCACGTAAAGACATTAGAGTAATCTCTACCATGTAATACCATAATAATTACTCATAAATATACTCAGTTATAAATAGAGTTTAAGCACTTTTTGACATCTTTGTCTGAATGTCGGTTTTATGGCGTAACTATTTTATAAAAGTTATTCCTGTTCCACGCCGCCGTACAAAATATAATAAACGCATTATATAATTTTCTTTTAATTAAAATTATCTTTGCTTAGCATCACTTTCATCATTATTATTGCAAAAAATCGTTTTTTTTTTCATCTTTACTCAAATATCTAAAAGTTGCTGTAATTATTCCGAGGTTATCGTTCTCATCGTTTTCCGTAAATAAGCAGTTCTGGGTAGATCAATTAGGGCCGATCCACACTGTAATGCCGTTCACATTTTGTTCTCGGTCTGATCTCGGTCTGGTAAAATATTATCAAGTAACAAATAAATCTGTGCATCCATACTATCCGTAATAGTCAAGTTCCACTCGAATCCTTAGATTAGACTTTACCAGACCGAGATCGGACCGAAAACGAACTGTGAACGGCATTATAGTGTGGATCAGCCCTTAGTCTGCATCAGCCGTAGTGGATTCGCTCAGCAAATCGTGTAAATTAGCCAAATTGATTTTTGTCTAACAGCTACGACGTAATGATCAACTTATGTAGATCTTCTTTTCATTGCAGTTGGGCTGCTGTAACACACTATTCCCAGTAACAGTAGGTATTGTGAATTAATTTCCTGTAGCCGAGCAAACAAAACTTTGTTACACAAATCGCAGTTTCAATTGCTTTTCTGCGTCAACTCCTAAGTTTGATGTCTCCTGACAAAAATAAAATTATGAAAATTACCTAATGTTTTTTTATTGATATTTTTTATCAGTTGAAATCTAGTTCACTGTCCAACACTCCCTGACTGTTTATTCGACATGTTTCAATCCGCTTAGGATCGTGTTCGGCAAGTATCGTTTCGATTGGACTGGGCAATTCCTTTTCTGCCCAACTGACCGTTGCAAGCTTATTTACACTTTCCTGACATCCGGCGGCAGAGGTCAGCTTTTCTTTGAAGCTTGATACATCTTTAAAAATGAAGTTGTTTAATGATACTACATGACATTGGCAGTGTATGACCTCAATCGTGTTTCTATCAGGAATCTTCTTCAAGAACTTTAAAAGTAAGTCTCCTCGGACTTTGTACACGTTTTTCGTGACTTTTTTCAAATCGACTAATTGTAAAATCATTTCAAAGAAACTGTTTCTTTTGTATCTTTGAACGTAGTTTCTTGTTGCAAATTTAAGATCATAAGTGGTTTGAATGTTGGAGCAGTGGACCAGTTGGACCAGCATCTACCAAATCCTGGATAACTTTGTAAACATATGCATATGCGTGCTTGTCCATATCTTTCGTCTCGTTTCCAACAGCGATTGAACATCCTTCGATGGCGTGTACTTTACATTTCCATAGGATTCATTAGTGCGCCCTGCCAGGAAAATCTCCGTTTTCACACGCAGGACATAGATATTCTGCTGTTTTTCCTTAAACAGGGCTTCTTTCAGTTACTAATTGCTTATTTGACATTATATTTTGAGTAATAATAATTTTTTTCCATATCTCTGGCAAAACACCCCCTGTTGATGGGGTGGTTCTCCATTTTTGGTCAATTAATTAGCAAAAAATTCACTGAATGATAGGCATCGTCTCGATTCTGTAAATTAATATTTCAACTGAACTTAGAAGAACACCCCATATTTTTTTAATAAAGAACAATAATTTGTTTTCCTTGCAACTAATAAGCAACAAATACACTGAATAATTTAGGTATCGTCCCGATGCTGTAAATTCATTTCTCATGAAGTTGTTCTGCTAACTTCAGAACGCCCCATATTTTTTAAATTAAAAGCCAAAAAAAAGTGTTTTCCAACAACTAATTAGCAACTATTTAGCAACAAATTATGAGAGGGTTAGCTTTTTGATTCGAGAAATGTGTTTGGGTAAGTTGAGGTACGTGAGCAAGAAGTCCAGCAATGACTAATCTAACGATGACAATGTGTTATAAGTTTTGATTTTTAAATATTCAGAAATTAAACTTGTAACGAAGTTACTAAACCTGTCAACAGCACCGGAGGGGATAAGGGTTTTTAAGCATTACCAGACCCCCCGCTAGTAAAATACCCAATTTCTCCAACAATGCCGTGGGAAACTCCGAATGCCGAGTGCCACCAGCGCTCGTTGGCACTATGACCGTGCTGAGGTTAGAAAGTTGCAGACCGACCATAATTTAAGGATCGCTGACTACCTTGGAAAAGTCAGTCATCACCGACAAACGCAGCGAGGCAGATCACCGAGGAGCAACAAAGTATAGTTTTCTTTTAAGGGAAATCCCAGCACTTGTGCTATATAGGTGGGCCCCATACCGGATCGCCGGCAGTCGAAGACCAGCGATCGGACGGAAACCACGGCCAGTACGGAAGCTCCCTACTAGGTGGTAAGATATAAACAGGTACAGTAAAGTTTGGGTAGCTGATAGTTTGCCTCCCCGGTTACAAAAAGTTGTATTGGATCAGGCTTAAAAACTCTATTATTTTTTTAGTTATGAAAGAAGCAAAAAAGTTACAGCGTGTAAGATAAGCCTCTGTAAAGTGCAAAACAGGCTGGCGCACCAATATAAAACGGCGGCTCAAGAAAAAACTAGACATCGAAAAAATTAATGAATTAATATTTTCAGCTCTCGGAGTATAGTACAAACTTAGGTAAAAAAATAAATAAATTTTGTTAGCAGCCATCATTGGTTGATTTAATATTTAGTGATCCAAAAGTTTTGTTTCTTTTTACAATTACAGTGCCGTGCAAAAGTCTTCGAACAAACCCATACTGTGGTTTAATTTATATTTATTTATAATTTACAAATTTAATTGAAATTGTTTTTATTTATTTAGGAACTATGATTGAACTGAAACTGAGAAAACTAACAAAAAAGTTGTTCTGAAACAAGTAATACAAAATATAACAGAATGTTTAACATGAGTCTATAATAAAATAGTTTAAAAAAAAAAAATTGAACCGACTTCACAAAAAGCGCTAAAAAGCATAAAATAATTTTTAATTTTATATCTATAACGACATTTTGAAGTCGGTGCAAATCAAACACACAAAAAAACTACAACAAAAGTATCGTCCTTCCTTATGATCCCGTGGGCTCAAACGTTAGTTTTATGTATTATCTTCAGTTGTGGTTGGGTAGTTGTTTTGCTTGTTTAATTTGCACCGACTTCAAAATGTCGAAATAGATAAAAAAAATTAAAAATTATTTTATGCTTTTTAGCGCTTTTTGTGAAGTCGGTTAAACTTTTTCTTCAAAAACTATTTTCTTTTTCACTTTTTAGTGTCTTCTACTCTATACAACGAAAAAAGAAGCATCCAAATCGGTTCACGCGTTACAAAGTTAGGTTTAACCCCCTACCACACCTCCATTCCACTAATTAAGAACATACTCTACCGAATAGAAAAAGAATTATCCAAATCGGTCAAAGCGTTACGAAGTTAGGTTCCACCCCCCCCCCCCCCCCCCCCCCACCCCTCACCGACATATTTTTCTTGTCGTATCAACCAGGAAACATACTCTATCCAACAGAAAATGAATTATCCAAATCGGTCCACGCGTTACGAAGTTAGACCACCCCTCCCCCCACCCTTGGCTAATTTTTTTTCTTCAATGGGGATCATTTTCTGTGCAACAAAAAAAGAATCATCCAAATCGGTCTACGCATTACAAAGTTAGGTTTCACCCCCACCCCAACCAAATTTTTTTTTACATGGTACCAATCGGTGAACAAACTCTACCCAACAAAAACAGATTCATCAAAATCGGTCAACGCGTTACGAAGTTGTGCCCGGTCAGACATAAAAAAAGAAACAATCTACACGTCGAACTTATAACCTCTTTAATTTTGGGAAGTCGGTTAAAAATGCCCTACAAAAGTCTTTGAAAAAAAAAAAATATAGTTATCTTTTTTTTGATGTATAATATTTCGTAGGATATCCTTTTGAATTAAGTACCGCTCTTAGTCTTTGGGGCATCGATAATACTAACTTTTTTGTAAATTCACCGCTTATTTTGTTCATTCTATTAGAAGAGCTTTTTTCACGTCTGATTTATTGGAAATTGAATGCTTTCGAATATTTTTCTCAAGCTGAGAAAATGCTCAATGGGATTGAAGTAATAGTTTTCGGATAGGTCCATTTCACTCGCAGATTCTTTTAAGTTTTCTTTAAGTATTGACAAATAATGGTATTTATCCATTATTTCATCAATAAAAACAAGTCGTCCAACACCGGATGGCGACATGCATCCCCATTCCATTACTCCACCACTACCATACTTAACAGTCGCCTTAAGATTTTTCGGATCCAATTCCTGAACACATTTTCTCCACACTAATTTTCGTCCATCGGATTCAAATATATTGAACTTCGACTCGTCTGAAAAAATTATGCTTTCCCAAAAATAATTTTGGGCACTTAAATATTTTTCTGCGAACTCGATACGCTTGGTTCTATTTTTTGCGCTGATGTATGGTTTTCTCCTTGCAGTGCGCGCAGTATATCCAGCGCGATGTAAGGCTTTACGCACTGTTGATGAATGTACCCACTTTCCAAGGTCATCTTGCAATGCGCTTGCGATGTGGGACTATGTTGTGGGATTTGTCTTAACCTGTTCACGCTTGCTTCTTCCCTAGCTGTTAGTTTTTTCGGTCGACCACTTCTTACTTTATTTTGTATTCTACCTTCTTTTTTATAACGTTGAATAATGTAGTTAATTGACGAACGATTTCTTTTAACAATTCTTCCGATTTCACTAATACCTTTTTTATCTTTGTCAGGCCCGTGCGCACGGGAAGGGGGCGTCTTTAATTGCATAATATATAATATTTTATGTACATCCATTTGTTATAGTTTTCTTTGTATAGCTCCATTATTTATTTTTTCATGATATTAGATAACAACCCCCACCCCTCCCAGGAGCAAATTCTGCTCACGTGTCTGGTCTTTGCATAAATTTACAATAATTTCCCTTTCGCGGACACTTGCTTCACTACGTTTTCCGTTTGAACTCATTTTAAGGATGTGCCTTCTCCGGTAGTTAATGTGAAACTAAATGGCAACAAAGGGAACTACTGTTCAATAATTAGAACGCAATTTGTTTATGACATACATGCTTTAACATGTTTTCGCTTGATTTAGTAGATAAAATTATGCAATGTTCGAAGACTTTTGCACAGCAATTTATAGGCTCATCTCAGATTTTCTGTTATATTTTATATTATTTCTTTCAGAACAACTTTTTTTGCTAGTTTTGCTAGTTTAAGTACACAATCAAAGTTCCTGAATAAATTGAAACAATTTCAATAAAATGTGTATTGTTTTCCTCTTTAAGCGTTACACACCAGAGCATAGGCCTGTTCGAAGACTTTTGCACAGCACTGTATATTGTGTTAAAAACACATATGTATTCCTATGTAAATTATATAATAGCTATAAAAAGGGATTTAAATTTTTCCTTTGGCTCCGACAATTAATAGTTGTTATTAAGCTGAGCCCATTTATTTTTGACAGAATTTAAATTGATCCTAGATCAATACAGGTTTTCCCACACCTATTTTACGTTACGTCATGGGTAAATGTAGCTCTACCTTTATGTAATATGCATAAATTTCCAATAAATGTGTATGAAAAATTAAATTAGTTTACGAAATAACTCTTCCTTTCGCCCGTAGATTGCCTTTCATCTCTTTCGTTAATTTATTGCCTTAAATTGAAGTTTCAAAAGCATGCCACCATACGCACATGTTCTTCAGCACATCCAACTTCACTTTGCACGTTTTGCATATGTGAGAAGTTCAAAGAAGTTTTCCTTGTAAGAATAATTATTTTAAGATTTCATATGAAAAACAAACGACGTGAGGAAGGGACGAGAAAATGAGTAAAAAGCAAGGAGAAGGAAAAACAAAATTTTCCCTTGGCATGTAATGTAGGACTTCTTTGCATTCCATTTAGTGGAGGGGGAGAAGTTCACTTTGTTTTCTCTTTGCCCACATCCACTTTCATTCTTATTTTACTTTTTGGAAGAAAATTTCTTCTTAGAACGGTATACCACAAAGCTTTTAGATGTTCTCAAATATGGCGTGTATGTGAGAATTTAAATTAAAAAACATCGTCAAATCATGTTCATGTTCGTGGAATATGAAGCTCTAGGCCTGTGCTGTAATTAAAATCGCGTTAGAGTTATATGAGGTTCGGTTTCAATATATACCCTCTCTGCTATCATATCGTACATACATATGTGAAAAAGAATTGGAGTTTTATACTAAAAGAGGTTTTGTTGTCAACTCAGCTAGATCAGTAAAATCTAACTTTGGCGTAAGTATTAAATTATATGTAATTTAAGGGTAGTCAAACGTCTAATCTTTTGTAGGAGTTTTAGTGGCTTAAAAATCAATTCTCATAAAGAGGTCCTTTTGTGCTGAAACAAAACAAGATTTTAAGATTTTTTGGTTTTTCAGAAAGTCTTGGAAGCGAAACCAAACGATAAATTCATTCTGGAAAATTAACTATGCTATTCCAAAGATGCAACATTTTTCTTTCAGCTAGGTGGTGTGGTGAGAAATCTTCCAAAGAAGCTCAAGCTCATGAACAATTCACCAACTATGTGTCGCCTGGTTGGTTAGTGGGTTTAAGTGGAGAGTGCGACCCATCAATGCAAACACTCCAAGTAGCACGTTATGCGCTATTTTGATGCTACAACCTGAGGGAACCCGTTTCTCTTGTCTTAGCCAAGGTGTAGTAGAATTTCGCACTCCAACAGGGCGTGAGACCACTGGGTTAGAGCCAACCCGAAGAGCAGAAATCGAACTAATGCCCTAATTTTTATACCTGAAATTATCTGAAGATTCTCCAGAAATCTCATAGTGACCTACTTCTGACACCTGCCAGAGCTGAGCATTTGCATAGAATGTAACATCGTCGCAATTGCGACAGTGTGTATTATAAGTAGCGCCAATACTGGCCGGATGTTTGCTTATTATGCATTGTATACTGCGACTAATTTCGCGATTACAGCACGAGACCTGCCAAGCAGCTCCGATGTTCTATTTTTATTAAAACTTGGCCATGTCGTTCTAGAGATGGCTCAGGTTGAGGACGCACTTACCTTTAGCTGAGAAGAGCTGAAATAGTTCCCTTTTAAGGCAATTAAGCGAAATATGAACGTCCTATCTCTGAGTGTGTAGAGTAGTTCCATTCCTTGCCAGTTCATATGCTATCTCGTTTCTCTCGTTTAACTTTTAGAGATACAAGTTCCTCTTTGCAGTCTCTAACTAGTTTTGAGGAGGTGATGGGTGACTAAGTGCTTCATGGCCGCAGCCGAGAGCATGCCTTCAGAATCGCAAGTACTTCGGCTGGGAATACGCTTCAATTGTTGGGCAGCCTATAGGACTTGAATATATTCAAAATTTCATAGACAACATCCGCCCCGACACCATAATCTATCTTCGAACCGTCGGTGAAGAGCGCGGTGTCGCAGCAACTAAAGAGTTCAGTGCTGCTCCATTCCTTCCTGGTTGGGATTCTGACACTAAAATTCCTTGTAAAATTAAGATCAGTTATCGTGTAATCAGACTGCGCTGATGAATGATGTGAAGATCAGGTGGTTGTGCGTAGCGCTCCAGTAACATCAATGCAGACAGTTTTTTTTTACGATGTCGCCAGGACCTAGGGGACAACCCTTTGATGCGTTAGCATTGCTTTGGCCGGAAGGGAGTTAGGGTAAGGGGAGTGAGGAAACTTGAATGTCTTGTTTTTGCATTGATGTGAGCTAGACAACAGTCTAGCACCTTTTGCTGATCAAGTTCAGTACCCTTTGGACCGTATCTAGCTAAGCCTGGGTAATTTCCTTTAGCTCTTAATGAAACGGCAATACTCCATTCAAGCCTGCTTATTGGCGTCTCTTATTGCTTTTTTATAGACCTTAAGATAATCCTTGTAAGGACGAAGCTACCATTTTAAAGCACATCTCGAATTCGACTAATAGATTTTGGAGCGATCCAGATGGTATCACAGCAGCCATTTTGAAAGCATTCAGCTCGTCCCTTGTTTCACTATATCATTTTCACGCAAAAGGACTCCACTTTTTTATTGATGGTAGCTCATAAACTAGATAAAAATGTGGGCCTGCAGTTGCTGAAGAGTCTTATTAAGAAACCAATGGCACAATAAATGATCATTTGGCTTTAATTTGTCTACCAGCTGGAACTTGCTTAGGCCTAGATATTTGGTTAAAGTACGCCATGTTTTGCCGTATGATAACTTTAAATGATTTAAACGTCGAGGAATCGATAAATGTCATCTCTTGTAGCGTTTCATTTACAGCTACAATATTTACTAAACTCCTAGCACTTCTTTGTCTTGCCGGCATCTTCACATCATGTTAAAACTTATCGTTTTCAAACTATATAGGTCTCAGTCATACTAACAACTCTGAGTCCCTAACTGGAAATATAACTCTCAATTACGGTTACGACTAAAGCCAAGTTGAAGAATTCAGAAATTTAACAAGTCCCTTTACTTTTACACCTGAAATTGCCTTAAGGTTTTCAAAGGAGTAATCCCTCAGAGCGCTCCTCCTAGCCGCAGCAAGAACAGGGAACATTCAATAAAGGTAAAGGATGGTCTTATTTCTTTTTATCGCTGCGGCTAGACTGATGTGTGTTCACTTATGAAACAGAGGCCCGTACTAACTGCTGTGATTTTTGCAGCTTTTGGCCTGTTAAACTGTTCGGCAGTTCTGTTTTTATTATACGTTTTATCAGGGCGCTCTATCAGGAATTTGCTAACACTAGTTAATGTATAAAGAGTTCCCTCCTGAAAAAGCCCAGTGGAGAACGAATATCTTCAGTATGACAATGGGGCAATTCAGCGCCTTTCTTGGCAATTTTGTTGGCAATCTGGTCCCCGTCTGTATTCCTGTAGCCAGGAATCTAATACAGGATAAATCTTAACAGACTCTTCAGAGATAAACTTTTATCGTTAGCCATGCATCACTTTAAAAGATACCCTAACTGAGGCAAACGCTCTGTTAGCAACTTGATTATCTATATAGAGTAGGGCAAGCACATCCGCCTAGAAGATGTGCGATCTGCCAGGTAACCGATAAGATTTCGATATACTCAGTGCCTTGCATCAACACCGGTGGTATACCTTACTCGTTGCAGGCCACCAAACCAAGCAACCGCTAGTGAGAATAGGACCAACAAATCAGCGAACCATCCGAGTTAATCTGATAAGTCCTATCCACCTAGGTAAACAGAGTTTAATATGAATAACATCCACCCGCCCGCCGTTCAAGTCAAATTTTTAATCTGATATCTAAGTCAAACTTTAATCTGAACTAATCCAATCCTATAAAAGAAGCTCAAGCAAATTCCCAATTATTAATCAAATTTCTGCACGAAAGTTTTATCATATTACATTTTTTTAATTAATCTAATTCTATGCGCTACATGACCCATTTAGTGGAAAGTAGTTAAAACAAAAATTTTAATTTAACTTTCATTGTATTTTTTTGAATTTATTATGGATTTTACTATTCAGGTTTTATTGTTTTTCTTTTATATTGAATTATATAACATTTTTTTTAACATTGAATTTGACGACTCAACTGCAACTATTGTGCTTTAAAGATTTTTCTTGAATAAAAACATTTTGTAAATAAAATAGTTTTAAAAAATAGTCTTAAACCGAAATCTGGCAACAGATAACAAAATTAGTCACGGTTACCCTTTCATACCCTTTTCTTAGAAACTTTTACCATCGCCACCGTACTCTATACAGAAAAGAGAATCAACATAGTCAGGGAATCATCGTAGTCACTCTAGGTAAGAAATTTTTATCATTCACCAATCAGGAAGTATATTATGTACAACATAACCAAAATCATCGAAATCGGTCTTCGCCTTACCAAGCTAGTCGTCCCCTCTCCTTCAACTTTTACCATAAGCCACGGTTTTTGTCATGACACAAATAGATACTCAGAATTATCTACGCCTTAAAAGTCTACGCGTTACAAAGTAAGAATACCCCCGCCACAACAGTCAACATTTTTACTTATAGTAGCAATGTACATCATCCAAATGAGAGAAATGAGAATCATCCAAATAGGTCTATGCGTTAAGATATTGGCTAACGACCCCTTCCCATAAATTTGTGTCGTGGTATCAATGGGGGCAACATATTCTACACATAAAAAGAAGAATCATTCAAATCGGTCTACGCGTTAAGAAGTTGACATTCACCCCCTCCGCAACCCCAACTCGACCGTTTAAAATTTTGTCGCGGTACCAATTGGGTAACATACTCTATACATCAGAAAAAGAATCAACCAAATCGGGCCACGCGTTATGGAGTTAGACTACCATCTCCCCTTTCCTCGCCACACTACAGAAGATTTCTCTTCTATTATTAGCAATAGGCAATCATATTCTATACAACAACAAAAAAATTATCAAAATCAGTCCACGCAGTCCACAAAATTATGCCCGGTCATACATAAAAAAAAATTAAATAGGTGTCGAACTTAGAACCTCTTTGTTGTTGTTAGAAATCCCTGACTATCAAATAATTTTTTTTTCGATGTTGCCGAAGCCTAGGGGACAACCTTTTAATAGCGTTAACATGGCTGTGGTGGCAAGGTGATTAGCGTAGGGTGAGTGAGGAAACTTGAATGTCTTATTTTTTTTTTCCTTTGTTGCACATTATGTAAGAAATTCTTTAAATAAACAAAATTTTTAAGACTGATAATATCTGGTTAGGGTACACAGATAATTTATTTTAATTATTGCTGCAAAAAAGTTTTAAAAATGTTAGTGTAACTTTGTTTTACTACTCGTATTACCTTGTGTTAGCCAGGGTTCACACCCTTGTATCCTGGTGAAGGGTCAGTCAGTAAGAATAATAGTTGAAAAACAAATCGGTAGCTTCAGCTGTTCTTAAGCCAGAATTATTAAAAAATGGACAAATTTACTTTTAACGACTAAGCGTTAAAACAATTACATTTATTGTGTAGTAGATTGAAATAAAAAAGCTGCTGTACTGGAATGTGAAAGGAGATTCCTTAATCGACGTACACCTCAGGTGTGGACTTTCCGAAGGTTAAAAAACGGAGGTGTAATGTCAAACGATCTGGAACATCCGGAGATTCTGCCGACTTCGAGCAGTAAATCATCATTCTCGTTGGGCAAGTCCCTGAAACGAGCCCGAGACTAGTTGCAAGACGATTAGGGGTGTCTTCGTACCAGCGAAGTGACGTTCATATCATCATATCGCGGTCCAAAGTCTACTTGAAGGAGACTTCGAGGGAAGATTAAAATTTTAAGAATTCGACAATAAGAGCAGGCCATTTGTGGTCAGAATCGTAGTTCACCGGGGATGGTACACACAAACTTCCACAACTTCCATACCTGCTCGGATAATAATCACATAGGACAAGCGGACCTCCTTCCAGCCCAAATTCTGATCAATTGTTTGGACTGGTATCATCGACATCCACTACTAAGTCTTCTAGCTGTCATCCCTCTGGATAATCTTTGGGCAATGTTTTATCAACACTTTGAAGCCCCAGTGCATATTGCCGAAATTAGTTAGCAGAATTGGGACTTTCTCTGCAAGGACGTGTTGTACTTTTGTGGAAAGATAGTGAGATGGGCAATTTTATAAAAAAAAACAGTTGTATTATTTACATGAATTTCGGAGAAAATTTGGGAAAATTCTGAATTCTTGGCAATTTAAACATTATTTTAATTTTCGGAAGTGTCTGTACCTACAATGGCAGGTAGAAATTAGATCAGCATTGTAAAAATTTTTAGAAAGATCATTAGAATATTAGTTTTTTTAGCGTTTGTTTGATGACACTGCCTGCGTTGAGTAGGTCAAAAGATAAAAATAAAAGAATTATGTACATACCATGAAAACTTTGAATTTATGAATCACCCAGTAACTCCCCAATGATTGAAACTGTTTTATATTTTATGTACTTTTCTGAAGTCAGCTGAACTTTTTAAAAATACAATTTATTATATTTGTGGATGCGGTGCCAGTGAAGTCAAGTTAAATATTTCAAATGAAATTCTCGCTATAATGTAAAAGCTACACAATACAGAAATATTGTAACGTATACTATAGGGTGGCATAGGATACGTGATGAAAATTAAATCGGGTTGGGCAATGAGCATGTCGCAGAAATCAGAAAAACTTCAGATGCCAAATAAAGTCGTACCTATGGTGACTTGGTGTGGGGAAAATAAATAACGTAAATCTCTAGAACTAAGTTACTGAACTTTCTAGATTTAAAATAAATATATTTTTATCTAGTTAATAAAGAAATTAAAAGCCTGATTTATACACCTTCCACCCAGAAAGTTTAATAAAAAAAATTTAAATTGAGGATCAAAAAAAGTGCAAGGAGCGTGTTTGCGGGCGGGGGTGGCATATTGTGATAGAAAAAATATGACTCTCCCGCCTTAAATTTACTTTGGAACACTTAAAAATGACTGTAAGAGCCTAAACAAAATTTTGGAGCGTTTTTGAAAAAATACGAAACCATTGAAAATAAGTGTCTTAATTAATCCGTCGAGCCTAAAGCGCCCCAACCACGTTACCCGGCAGAAGTAGGATTAATTTAGAAAGACTAAGAAATGAAGTTAAAAGTAAATGTGATTGTAAAAATAAAGTGAAATAATGTAGTTAGTCTATGGGTTGAAAATTGAACGATTCACGTGCTCATGACGTGAAGGGGGCTTAAGGAAACATTCCTTACCAACGATTGTAAATAAATGTGCCCTGGGAGCGATACTACGAGAAACCTGGGAACAAGAAGGAAAGGACCCAGATGCTTTTATTTTTAAGGACGTGCTCGAAAGCCACAAGCATGACAGATCTTTTCAGTGCTCTCTTGGAGCTTCACTTATCAATAGAAGGATCCGTGAATGAATTGAAAGAATCAATAGAAAAACAGAAATCGTTGATGGAAGTATCAGTAGATGAGTTAAAAATATCAATGGAGGAAAAGCAATTGTCATCAGCTAAGTTAAAAGCAGCAATTGAGGAACAAAACTTATGATCGGCTGAGTAAAATTTTTGATGGAAGGATCCGTAAATGAGTTAAAAGCAGAAATTGCCGAGTGAAGGATCAATAAAAGAACTGAGATCTCTATGAAAAAACAAAAAGAGTATCTCGAAAGCCATGTGGAAAAGAAAATGTTAGAACTGAGGTCAGAACTAGAGAAAAGATTGGAAGACGTACATATGTATGTATTTCTGGAATGTCAATAGAGAAATATGTATTTCTGGAATGTCAATAGAGAAAAATGTTGAAGAAATAAGAAATGAGCTGGAGAACGTCAAGGAAAGGCGTACAGATAGTTTATCAACAGGCGTTACTGTAAATAAAAGACTTCAACTACTATCCCAATGGCCCTTCCAAAATTTTCAACAATATTGATCAAACTCTTACCATTGCAGGTACAGTAACTTCCAAAAGTGAAAAAAAATTGTTTGGGATTGCCTAAAATTTAACATTTAAATTTTCTCCGAAAACGAGATTGTGGCTGTACTGGAATATCAAAGGAGATTTCCTAATCGGCGAGCACCCCAAAAAGAGCGACATGGAGACACGACCCGAAACTTCGGGAACTTCTGCCGACGTCGAGCATCAAATAATCACCACCGTGAGGCAAGACCCTGAGACGAGCACGAGACGAGTCGCGAGACGATTAGGAGTGTCTTCATTTAAGTTTTGGAGGATTATTCATGGAGAGGTATTACGTCCATATTACCAGTACCCAGACCAAGGTCTACTGTAGATTCTGAGAGAAGGCTGGCATTTAGCACTTAGCTTCTGGAACGCGACATTGACGACAGGGCATTTCTGGACTAAATTCTGTGGACGGATGAATCTCAATTCACCAGGGATGATATCACGAACTGCAATAACCTCCATTCCTGGTCGGAAACTAACCCACACAGGACAAAGGTGACCTCATTCCAGCAGATATTCAGTGTCAATGTTTGGGCTGGTGTCATCGGCAACCATTTGGTAGGATCATTTATTTTTCTGCAAGTGCTTATTAATAATTAATAGAGAGCATCCCTGTCCATAATCGAACGGACATGTTTTACCAGCACGATGGAGCACTAGCGCATACTGCTAACGTTATGAAAAATTTCCTAGCGGCTGGTTTGAACGAGGTGCACCGATTCCTTGGCCTGCTAGACATCCAGGCCTTACCCCATTGGCCTTTTTTGTTATGTGGTGCAATGAGGGATAAGGTTTATTCAAGCCTTGTTAACACTAGGGAGGATTTAGTTAGCAGAATTGGGAATGCAGCGACGAAAATAGAAGAGAGGCTGGCTGCAATACGCCTTAAACAGGGACTTAGAAGGAGAATGTTGGCCATCCAAAGTGGCGTTGGACATTTTGAGCAGCTTTTGTAATTCACTAAGATTAATTGTTATTCGATTTGAATTCAATAAAAATGATTTTTGAGTTAATATGAGTTTAGTTTCTTTAAATTGCAGATTTTCAAATATTTGCCGATAAGTTTTCTACTTATAAATTTCTACACCCTTTCTCTACCTGGTCATGTTGTATTTTTTGGGAAAGGTAATAAGATGGGCAATCCAATAAAAATAATAAAGGGGTGTACTAATTACATGAATTTCGGAGAAAATTTGCAAAAATTATGAATTTTAGGTAATTGGAAACCATTTTGTTGACTTTGTACCTGTAATGGTAAAAATTTGATCAATATTGTTAAAAAATTTTGGAAGGGCCATTGAGAAAGTAGTTTTTAGCGTTTGTTTTATGTTGCTGTGTTGGGTATATCAAAAGATAAAAATAAAGGAGTAATGTGCATACCATGAAAAAGTGAAGTTTATGAATCACCCTGTAAATATCAAACGATTGAGATTGTCCTTCCCCTGCCATACAATTTTTTTTTGCCTAGGTGAGAGCTATCATTTAAACTCGTATTGACTTCTAGAAATGACACACCCTGTATAGAATTTAGAGATAGCAGTGGCAGTAAACCTCTGGACTGACGTAGAAAACAGCGACATTTTTAAGGGGTTAGTGTGATAATTTAAAAAATAATTGTTTTAGTTTTAACATATTTCGGTGCTTTTAGATGAATAGAATAAGAGTGTGAAAGTTGGCATATGTTTATTTTTGAAAACACAGCTATCGGCATTTTGCAAATTTTCTGCCACTGTAATTGGAAAACAGTTTATCGCATGGATTCAAAAAAATGTTTTCATGTTATGCACCTGTTTTGTCGTACCAAGAACTATGGATTTTTTTATTGGACCAAAAATGACAATTTGGCAGTAAAAAAACAAGAAAGATAGTTATTGACTTCCGCGCATAGGAGATACGCTAGATACCCTGTCAGGATCCAACGACGTTTCTATTTTGGTCTTAGAAAGGGGATACTGGCAAGTTGAGATTCATACATATGAAAAAGAGAAAGAAGCATTTTCGTTTGGAAATGGATTGTGGCACTTTCACGAGGGCCATATAAGCCAGAGTGTAAAGAAGAAGAGTCTGGAAAAAATTGCGACCGTGTGACTATGCAAAAGAATCTCACATTAAAACAAGGGGAGCGATGCAGCAATACAACGTTGGATTACCTTTCCAGGGAATTGAGATTGACGTTGCGGGACCATCCACTGAGTCCGATCGGGGTAACCACTATATTTTAGTGGTACTGGATTACTTCAATAAATGGCCAGAAGTATATCCGATCGCAAATCAAAAAGTACAGACAGTGGACAGAGGAGCTAGTGACGAACTGGATCTGCAGAGATTAAGGACAAAACTTTAAAGCACAAATATTTTAAAAGATTTGTGACATTCTTGGAATAAGAAATACGCGAACGCGAACGAAATAGTTGAATGATTTAATAGAACAGTGATCGACTATCTCAGACAGATCCGACTGCTTAGTTTTTTAAAGTTCGGAACACCTAAAACGATAGAGAAGCTAATTCCATGGGACTCAAGGAAGGCAACCTCGGTTGGCTCTTCAACCCAAGGTGGTAAAAAGGCAAATTACCAAAGCTTCAACAGCAGGGGGGAGGACTCTACAAGATTCTTAGCCGCATCAACGATGTAGTTTGCAAGTTACAGCGGGGATTGAAGCCCTCCAAAAGAGATACAACTATTCGGGATAATTCGAGGAGGGTGCTATGTAACCTGCCATATAGACAATTTATTGTGAGTTCTGCCATGTACCAGTTCGGAAACCAGGAAAAGGTCAATCGCAATATGACATCAAGAAATTTGTAGAATTAAGCTAAGTGGTAGAAATAGAGCTTAGTAGCAGTCTAGTGAGTTAGTTTTGAATTAACCAGTGAAGGGATAATTCCAAATAAGAAAATTTAAAAGTAATGAGGAAAAATTGTGAAACGAACTTATCAGTGAAGTGAATGAAAGCTTGGAGGACTTCCCGCAGAACTGGTTATTTTCAGACAACCTGGTTATTTTGTAAGCACGCAAACATGTAGGAATGTTAGTAGTTAGGGTTGTATTTAACGGTTGTAACGGTTGTAGGAAAGTGATGTAACGTCTAACAAAAGTCTTACTCATGGCCACCTTTCAATCAGGTGGCTTAGCTGCAAGTTCCGGAGAAATTACTGAGAATTACTACCCAGATAATTTGTGATAGCAAATAAAAGAGTATTAAATCATCTCGAGCCTCATTAATGCGAGCCTGTACTATGTTTCCGAGATAGCAAAATTTATTAAATTCTTCCATTTCCTGCTCTTCAACATAAATTTTATTTTGTTCCCTGCAGTACAAGTTTTTTTTTTCTTTACTAAGATTTTCGAACAAATGACTCTGATTGTTAGATAGGAGATAAACATCGTCGACATAGTCCAGGTACGTAAGGTGGTTGAAGAGTTTCCATATAATTCCTCGCGATGGGTGGTCGTCTAGGGCGCTGCATAATATGTCATTATTGACGGTCAGTATGCATCCTTGTCTCACTTCATTCAGAAAGGTCTTTGACAATTTATCTTATGTAGGACGCGACATTGTGTTCCTGAGTAGAACTCCTTTATGATGGTGATAATTTTTTCGGGATGCCTCTACTACGTAAAGCTGCCTATATACAGTCGCGATCAGCGCTGTCAAACACCTCAAAATCGACGAACATTAGATGTTAAAGGGACCACTATGCAGCGGATTACTCGATGATACTTTGGTGGGTGCTGATGTGATCGCTGCATGAGAAACCCTCACGAAAGCCTGCCTGCTTAGAGTGCGCTCGGTTGTTTGCTTGATTCGCATTAAGGTGATTTTTGCCATGTTTTTGTAGACACGGTTAAAAGACATATCGCGCTTATTACTACAACTCTTTAGGCCAACTTTTTTCGATTCTTCACAATTACGCCTGTTTTCTATTCAGTGGGATAAGTCTCGCTTTTCAAACATTCCTGGACAACGGAGAGAAGAATATCAGCCGCAGCAATGGAATTCGCCTTAAGTAGTTCAAGTGGTATTCCATTTACCGCTGGGGCCTAACCGAGTTCCATCGACCTATTTGCAACAGACAAATAGAATCTTGCGGAGTTCTGATGTTAATACTGGCCACAGTCAGCGGATGTTCAGACTCCGGTTAAGAGGTATTCGATGGCCCAAAAGTGTTGTTTAGCACAACAAAATATTCTCTCCACCTCTGCAGCAGCTGTTCCTCCGTGACAAGAAGGGATCCATTAGTATCTCTTACAGGATGTTCTGCTACTTTAACAGACTTTCTTTCGATTTTTTATACAATTTTGTATAGATCCGAATTGTGACTGTGAACTAGCCTACATATCAATTCCCAAGCACAAAATAAGAAAAGCGTAATAAAATCTATCAAATAAACTAAAACAATGAATTAGTCGTCTGGCTGGGTTGTAATCTACTACTATTCACTAAGTCAAAATCTTGAATGCAATACTAAAATGATAAATGATTAAAATGAAAAAGGATTAAAGGGAAGCTATTGTAATTAGGATAATTGAAACTTAATCCTGAATCATCCCTGAGCTAGATTGGGTTGTACAAAATCCATACAATTAAGCATTATAATTTTCAATCAAGTAAGAACTGTATCTTAATGCCGACTTTTTATATAAATATAGTATTTTCCAATCTTTTCCACTTAATAAAGCGATTGCCTCGTCGTATGTAAGTGAACTTTTACTAAAATAGCTACAGCGAAACTCTGACAGAATCAGACAGCTGGTCAAGAAATGAATTAAGTCCTCTTCCTCATTCCGGTAGCACATGGATGGGCCCACATACTTCGGAGCAAGCTTCGCATTGTTATACTTATCGGCATCTGATAGAACGTAATTTTTCCTCCAAACCATATCGTTCACTAAAAACATCAAATCTCTTCTATGGAGATTGTAACCATGTTAAGCAGATTCTGCAGCCTTTACTAATCTTTTCCTCACATCGCTTCTTACTTCTTCTAGGGCTAAGGATCTCAATTTAGGGTCATAGACGTCATTACCAACATGATACTTGTGACATTTACCATGTGACAATGGGTTACCATTTCGCGGCCGAAGTTGATGAAGTATGGCGTCAACTTTGTTACCTCTTGCGCGGATGTGCGGATGGCACAAGCAATCTTTGCTAAGTGCTGATCCCAAAGTCTATGGTTCTCCGACACATACGCTCGAAGCATTGCCTTAATTATTTGGTTGATTCTTTCGGCCGGATTCGCCTGGGGATGATAAAGTGCGGTATATCTATTATCCACACCATAATTTTCGCAGAATTTCTTTAAATCCCTACTCTTAAATTGAGCCCCATTATCACTAATAAGAACTCTTGGAACCCCAAAAACTAAAAATACGTAATCCTCTAAAGCTTGAATAATAGAGTTAACTGAAGCGGTACGTAACGGGAATAGCATCGGGAATTTGCTTAGTTGATCTACTATAGTTAATATATAAGCAAATCCGCGGGTTGATCTAGGCAGCGGTCCGATTAGATCGATACTCACACATTCCCATGGCTTGTTTGCTACCTTACGAGGGGCCATTAACCCTATCGGGCTCTTCCGCTCTGGCACACTCTCCACCTTCTCACATATGCCAAAACATCTGCTCTCATTTTAGGCCAGTAATAATCACGACAAATCCGTTCATAGGTTTTATTCCCACCACAATGACCAGGAGTTGGAGCGTCAATAGCCTGAAACAAGATTTCCTTTCTTTTTTCCTGGGTTACAGAGTTTTAAAGCAGATGTCCCATGCATATTATATACTTACAATCAGACTGAAATTATGTTGGAATGTGCAGAAATCCTTACTAAATATATAGTATACTGTCATAACTGATTACATAACACCTGTAGAATCAACTGAAATAAAAAAATATTTTTATATTTAACAAAGTACCTTCATTCCATATATGTCACAGTTTCAACAGCGACATAATGCATTCATGACCTCTTTGAAGGAGTATGTCAATATTGTACCAAAACGGAATTGCAAAAGTGAGACTTCTCCTGAAACAACAAATATTATTACAAGACCTTAGTAAAATGAAAAAATTAAATATTTTCTAAAGTCCGCACTAGAATACACAATAACATAAAACTTTACCCTAATCCCCAGCTTACCCGTTTCACTAGTTTAGTCCTCTAGTCCAGCTATCTATCCCGCTTGTACTCCTGCCCTCTAACTTAAAACGAAATAGATTTAAATCTAACATTGCCTCTTGACAGTTATACCTAGTTTACAACAAAAACACAAAACTTACCTCGTTTACAACTAGGGTTGCTTGGGTGCACTTCCCTGTTCACCGAAGTTACGAGCTGGAACAATAATAAATAAAAACCTCATCCATGATGTGATAAGATCCTGAAAGAAAAAGGAAGTCACACCAACAAAAACAAAATAGACAGCAGCAACAGGAAAGTTGATGCCTAACCGGAAAACATAAATAAATTGAACTTGTATACAAATTAAAAGTCACAAAATAATTGTCCAAATAATTTTATTGAGTTATAGAATTTCAAATTTTATTTAAAAGCAAATATTTATAAAAATTGAATTTAAAATTGTATTAACTACTAATCAATAGATGGCTTAAGAGGTTTAGATCAAAATTAAACTTCGAATTTGAAGTTGAGAAAAAGCTATAAAAACACGCCACCATATTTGATCGTAGAAATTCCAAGGAGGACCCAGATTTAACCTCACCAGGTCCTACCTTAGAAGCAGCAGTCGGCAGCACCAACTGCGTGAAGAATTCCTATCCTTGTCACTAGTAGACAACACTTCACGGATATTTTTCCTGAAACACACCACAAGACTCAACGCACAACATATTCCCGTACCACATCACACGAAGACTTTGAGGGATCCAGTATTAACTATCAGGTGATCCTCCAGCCATCCTGAACACGAAAGTTAACATTCCTACATTTTACTTATTCTGTAATCACCCCAAATTTCAAGTAAACTTTTACTGAATTTATGTTAAATAAAAATGTTCAGTTATTGAAATATTGAAGAAAAAAATAAACTTAATTTCTAAATGAAAGAATTTTAAAGTGTGGTATCAAAAAATACCGAAACTGAGCGCATAGTGGAGCAAACGCATAAATATCAGTGCTTCCATTTGTTCCAGTGCTGTGACAATCGGCTTTAGACTCTACCCACCCAGCTGTGAAGGGACGCAATTCGCCCAAAGTGTGTAGCCAAATTCGCTTTATTTACTTTTACCACACAGGAGCACTCTCTCAAGTTCAAGGACAAACCACCGTAAACCTAAATAGTCCAGTTGATATCAAGTGTGCTTTTGAAACACTTTCTTCGTTCAGTTCCTTTTATGTGAATTCGTTAGCATTTGCCTAATAAGCGTCATGTTGCTTTCGTTGGTTCCTTCGAATTTTCCTTCGCCAGTTAAAGGGCTCCAGACTGTAAATCCAACTATACTCTGTTCCAAAAAGATTGGCAGTACAAGGTAAATGGCAAGTTATGATGCCAAATTTCCCAAACTTGCCAAAAACCATGTACAGCCATCTTTTAATGCTTCTTGGTCGACAAACCATTAACCAAGAGACACTGATTGTGATAAGAACAATTAGCAGACAGATGATTTTGGACTACCGAAAATGATCATTACTCAGTGGTGGGTGGCGGGTGTTTTTACATGCGAAAATTTCCGATGCAATACGAACTGAAGTGACTGGAATTGTCAGAAAGAACATTTAGTGTAGCCAGATTATATCTTTTAGCAGTCGGTTTGTAGAAATGCTTTAATTTACTTATTATAAATTGTTTTGAATTATTTATTTTAAAATATGTATATATTTTTGGTTGCATAGCTTTTAATAAAAAAAGCCCTATTGAATGGTTATGGATTCATCAAGAAACTTGTTACATTTATGTGCTTTTGATATGGCAACCCGCGTCCACGGGGAAAAATCAGCAAATGTTTGGAACATTCACTATACATTAGAAAAAGAATCAACCGAATCAGTCCACGGGTTACGAAGTTAGACTGCCCCCTCTCCGCTTCTATACCCTAGGACAAATTTGTTTCCATTAAAATACTTTACTTTGAGATATCTATAATAAAAAAAGAATCAAGGAAATTTTTGATTAGTAAGGAAATTTTTATTTTGATCAGTAAGAAAATGGTTGCTAGTATCACAACGAACTCCATACATAAGACAATTCCTCATCTCCAATTTATGTACTAAATTGTTATCATAGTCAAAGCTTACCACCCATCTTAAGGGCAAAATGTTTGTTGTGATACAAATAGAAGAAGGTACTATTTACAATAGTAAAAGAATTAGCTAAATCGGTCCCCACCCTTCATCATAGCAGTAATGAAGCACAGTAATTTTCCACTTCCTAGGTATGGCGAAACATACTCCATATAACAACAAAATAATTTGCGAAATTAACCCAAATGTTAGGAAGTTAGGCTGTGCCCCCACCCCCCACCGCTCCAACACGAGTCGGTTGAACGGAATAGGTGGTTGTTTACAGGGTGTTTCGCATTACGGGTACCTACGGGTTATAGATCTCCCTCAGCCAAACGGAAAATTGGATAGCTAGGTGGGGTGCAAACTGAACCACTTGGGAGTTTCAGATTCAGAGTGCTTCATAAATTTGAAATTTTGATGGTTTGCGCATCATTAGTTTATTTTTATCTTTCGGTTTTCTTAACGCAAACTCTCGCCGTAACACTTTTATCTCCTACTATCACTATTCTTTCCAGAAATGTCAACAATGTTGATCTAACTCCTACCACTGCAGGTACCGTTACTTGTGAAAGGGAAAGAAATATTTTGCGATTACATAAAAAAAGCATTTTTCCAAATTTCGAAATGCAGGTATTTAGTACACCTGGTTTTTATTTTTACTAAATTATCCATCTTATTACCTTTCCAAAAGGCGAAACATGACCACATAAATAAAAGATATACAAATTTAAGCGTAGAAAACCTTTTGCGTAATATTATAAAAATCAGTAATTTAAAGATATTAAATTCATACTTATCCTAAAATGCTTTTTATTGAATTCGATACTTATTACAATAAATGTTAATATGCTACAAAACGTCTTCGAAATGTCATCCGCTAAGAGGATATTTCGATGGCATGAATTTCGGCTTCAAAGACTCTGGACCACTTTCTCAATGCAATCTGAACCCTATTATTGAGTCAAAAGACAAAGGCCCCAGTACTGCGTTCCATTTTTGAGCCATCAGTGAACCATTTGCCGTTTCTTGGGTCCGGACTTGGTCCACCGTCCCTCAGGAAGGAGAAGTCTAAATCTTTAGCCTGGTATTTACGGTGCGCACATCAATGCCAGGAATGCGCTGAAGGATGTTCATGTGAACATTGCCACCAACCGGTATATCAGATGTGAGCTGCGCACCCAAATGGTGTCTTCAGGTGAACGGCACAAGAAAAGACTTGGCAGGGTTAACAGTGAAATTTTCGTGTGCGAGCTGATTTAATTAAATCAATGACAATAGAGTCGAACTTTCCTGTGATGATAATTGCAAGATCATCCGCATAGCCGACTGCCCGATAGCCAAGCTCACATAGATTGTTTAAGAGGCCATCTAGTACTCGAGACCAGAGCAGCGGCGACAGTACACCGCCAAGCACCTCTTAGCTACCCT
This sequence comes from Leptarthrus brevirostris, assembly GCA_964036015.1. Lineage (NCBI taxonomy): Eukaryota > Metazoa > Arthropoda > Insecta > Diptera > Asilidae > Leptarthrus > Leptarthrus brevirostris. The sequence goes on from OZ038374.1 coordinate 96,814,762, forward strand.
AATGGACACAGAAGTGCTACACAGAGTGGGTATAATTACTTCATCCTTTAGCATAGCATCCATTTATTTTACAGTATGAGAATCCAGACCCCTCCGTGTGAGAGCTCTAAATATGGATCTATACTAGTGTCGTCGAAAGCAACTTCTATGCCAAGTAAAGTAGATAGAGCTATTTCTTTGTGGTAAAATGCTTTCTCGCTCTTGCTAACGAGATTATTTAAGAGAGGCTCAAGCTTCGTCTCCGCCTAAGTTTGGTAATAGTGTTGAGCCAGGAAAGCGCACCTGTAATAGGTACTCCAGGATTTGCTTTGAGTTTCGGTGTAGGTGCAGTTCTGCTTCCTGAGAAGTCCTACTGCATTTGAGGCGTCCTTGGCTAGTATTTTTGGAAGCGAGCTGACTCTGGTAAAGGTTCTATGCTTTCAAGCACCTTTCCAGGACTCGCGTTTGGAGCATCTTATTCATATCCGTATTCATCGCATTGTCGGGAGGTTTTTACTGTACTAAATAGCCCAACACATTGACACTGAATATAGGCGAGAATAAAGTCACCCTTGACCTGTGTGCGTTAGTATCCGAGCAGGTATGGAGGGTGCTAAGGTTGTGATATCATCTCTGTTGGTTTTCATTCCATTCGTCCATAGATTTTGTTCCAAAAACGCCATGCCCTGTTCTCTGTGTTTCATTCCAGATGTCAAGTGCAAAACTCCAATCTTCCAGTAAGCCTTGGACTGGAATATGCTGACACGGACATAATCCCTTTCGCTGAATAACCTTCCAAACTTCCTCCAAATTGCGATTTCCTGCTATTTGAAAACTTGTGGTTTCTCTTGACCGTCTGATCGTTTACTAAAAAACCTCTCTTTGGGGATTACATCGGTTAATGAATGTCCTTTGATATTATAATAAGAAAAATAAAGGCTTCAACTGTCCAAATAACCAAAAATGGAGCCAGACGACACTTTACTGTACCTCGCGCAATAGAAATGCCGACTCCCCTCTCCTTTTCTAAATTAACTTTCACTTAATTATGGAACCTTTACCTGTTTGATGGAGAGTATCTAAAAGTACATTTCTTGATATCAAACTTTTCTTGTATTTGCGTCGTGGAGCTTTTATCTTCAAGTGCCTTGCTGACCTACATAGATATCATTCCGAAGTCAACCTGATATTAATGCCATTCACCAATCATAAAAGGACACTTTTAATTTTATTATATTTTCGTGCATGTTCCTGTCAAGGCTAAAGTCCTTTAGAAATGGCAATAAATGTAAAAAGATAAAAACCCGACACGTCTCAAACGCCGCCACCGTTTCCTACCAATTCATAACGAGTTTAAAATGATGAAAAATTTTTGCGTATAAATTTTAAATGGGAATTTTATGGTAGTTTTGTAGCGTGAACATATGGGGCCACTACACATAGAATTGGATTCACATATCACACGCACGCCTAGGGGGCACCCTCCGCGTTAGGCAGGGAATACAATCTCGCAGACTATGCTCCAATGCTGGGTGATTTTTTTCCACCAGGGTGAAATATACTGTTTTAGAGAAAGATGGGAAAATGTATTGATGTGTACGAGTATAAAATCACTTTGAAACGTGTCACCCTGCGATAAGGGGGTATTAAAAACAATACTTGTTCGGGGGTAAGGGTGGTCGCATTAATTCTCTACACGAGCTCATCCGACGTAAAAGTTTTCAAAGCCGGAAGCTATGTTTAGTGGATGTGCCCGATCTGCGGTGGGAAGCCGCGAAAAGTTTTATCAGCAAAAAAAAAATAAAAAGGATAAAACCCGACGGTGTTTCAAATTAATCACATCTGAATAAATTGGTTAAGAAAATTGGGGAGTGAGTACGTATGAGTGCACAGAATTGATATAGCTTTCGAGGTATAGAAAATTGACTCTTCTAATAAAACGGGTAATTTTCCAATTAGGAGGTAGGCAATATTAAAGTACCTATAGGAGATTCACTTTAATACAGTCCTACTGACATTGTATAGGCGTGTTTGTGATTGAATTTAATATATATGTTGTAACGTAATGGGGCTCTTCAGGCTCGATGGATTAATTAAGAGACTTATTTTCAATTACAAATGTTCACCGTTTTATTCACTTCACTTAATTAGTTCGATTCACAATTTCTTTTACATTTTTTCTTCAATACACTACCTAATGACACTTATCACTTCACTAATTAAAATACAATTAACTCTTCATTTTTTCACACGTACTCTTCGCAGTCTAAATCACGACTAAAACTAACCAGGCTGCTACTCAGCCATATTTATACTACTCGGCTTAATTCTAGAAACTTCAGTCACCTCACATATTCACCATAGGTTCGAGTCGTCCTTGACTTTCTACATTTGACATTCCCTTGCCTTGATTTTTGGCTACCTGCGGAATGTGCTTCAGGTAAGATCTCTGTAACATCACGAAACCCACTCATGCTGAGAGCGCAGACTATAAATGCATTCCTCTGCGTCCGTTAGTTCCTGTCGTAGATGAACAATCTCGTCGTCCTCAGCGTGAACCGTTGGAGTGTTAATCGGATTGATTAAATATCACATAATTATTGATTCTTGCCTTTCTTGCAGTGGAATTTTCACTGCCTTCTCGAATTCTTGAAATTCTTGCTCCACAGTCTGCAGCTTCCGTTTTCCTCGGCTCGATATAGGCAAGACAGTCAGTCTTCGCAAAAGTTCAATCTTCTCGTCTGGTGACGCATCTTTTCGTCTGGTGACACATGTCCTAATTGTTCTTGTACCCGGCATTTACAGCACTTCCTTGACTCGTTTTCACTTTGCAATATTTCTTTCTTCATTCGTTGCTCCTCATTAGACCTTCCCTATCGACGTTCTCTCAAAACACCTTCATCACTTCAGACACCTGTTGGACCGTACTCCTCTGACAAGTGGTCAAGCGTCTTCATTTTGAAAATACTTTACAGATGAATTTCTTCGCCGCAGAAACAGTATCTATACTTGCGTTGGGGCACTGTAGCTTCGTTGTTTCGGTCAGTACCTCTATTCAATCTGAATTCTTCCCATTCTGTTTTGCTGCACTCTTCACAACCAGTCCTCCTGGTGCCGTATCCCGCAAGGGTTGGTCTCCTTTGCTTCCAGCAATCTCGTCGAAGATGACCCCCCTGGCTGCATGTACAGCATTTAAGATGACAACGGTTGACTCGCGTATTGCTTCGGCATCAAGCATCTTCTATTTCGGTTTCCTCTCTCAGGCGGACGGTACTTCTTGAGGATTGTTTTGCTGCCTCATAAGCCAGAGCGTAGGCCAAAACCTCAGCGTTTTTGTTTTTCCCAGCCAGTCCTGCCGCTTGCTGTAATTGATTTAATTAATGCTTCTATTGCGACTTTGTTGAGATAATCTTGACTGAAGTTGGGATACTCCAAATGTGTCACCCTTTCTATGAACGCGCTGTACTAGAGATGACTAATCGTACCTTTGCTCTACTGGTGTAGTCTGCAACAGTTCTGAAGCTGCCCCTCTGAATGCCAAAATAATACCTGTAGCTTTTTACTTGTCAGTCCAAAAGTTCATTGCTGCTGCTCTCTCCAACTGAAGTCTGTATGTTTGCCAAGACGTTTGGCCGTCAAATAATGGAGGATGAAATCTTTTATTCACAGTCACATCTGTTGATAAATTCGCCGAATGTCGTTTCTGAATACTCTATAGTTCAATCATAATTTCTTTGAAATTTTGCTTCCTTGACAGTTCCATTTCACATTTAATTTCTTTTATTTTGAGCTGTCCAGAAACTTCCACCTCTTCCAATCTGATCAATATCTGATTTTATCTCTCTCATTTTATTATCCATATGGCTTTTGAGGTTGATTTTGATAGAGTTTTCTATGGTATCCAGTTAATTTTCTACATTTGATTCCAGACCTTCAAACTGTTTCTGTATAGAAATTTACACATTGGCTTTCACTTCCTCAACCGAAGCTTTAAGTTCCGCTACTTATGACTTATGTTCTTCCGGCGATACCCTTAACTCATTTACGGACGCGTTCATCGGCGAATTCAACTCGTCCGTCGAAGATTTTTGTTCTTCCAACGATGCATTTAACTCAGACCTTTGACGATTTCTATTCCTCCATTGATGCTTTAAGCTCGGCTGATGACAACTTATGTTCTTCTTTGAAAGATTTTGTTTCAGACATTAGAGAATTTAGAATATTTGTCACTCTTGGAGTGTTGTCCTCTTCTTCTAGGTCGTCTTAGAAAACAAAAGTCTCGGGAACCTTTTGCTTCTTGTTCCATGACTTCTTGTATTAACGCCTCCAGGGAATTTTTATTTCCAATCGTAGAGTTTTTTTAATTCCCTCTTCAAGTCTTGACCACGTAAGACCCATATTAAAATTGACTGCACTCTTTCACTGTCATTTCACATTATCAACAACGTGGATCTAACTCCTGCCATTGCAGGTACAGCCACTTTCAAAAATGAAAAAATGTTTTCCGATTACCTAAAATTTCTCCCAAATTCATATAATTAGTACACCTCTTTCTTATTTTTTTTAGATTTCCCATCTTATTACCTTTCTAAAAAAAACATGCCTATGTAGAGAAAGTATTATAAAACCCGTATCCTTAGAAATCCCAGACTACCTAATTATTTTATTGCACTTTAAGTGGCAAATTCTTTAAATAAAAAATAATTTAAGACAAAGTGTAGAGAATGTTTTTTTTGTGCACAGGTAATTATATAGTTTAATTAATTGAATTTTTGAACGTACAAACATGACACAAAATATTACGTTATTCAAAAGGATTTAGTAAAAAGTCCTCTAAAACTTGAAGGCAAAAACCTGTAAAAGAGAAAATACAAAGAAATTTTGAAATGCCTCCAAGGGAGTGCTAGCTCTAAGAAAAGTTTCCAATAAATTTTGTCTGAGTGTTCCCAGAGGGTAGATGCAGCACCGGGCGTAGAGCCTTTCGCCAATTTTCTAGTCCTCCGGGAGTACTCCTCCAAACATGCCCTAAATGAACGCACAACAATTTCGAACCGATTAGAGTCCCCCGGGACCACTTTGCAGAGTCATTGACGTCTGCCAACTGCTCCTATCATCTTTCCAGTTCTACGATTCCAACGTCAGACTTGTCCTTTCCGCAGCACTTGCAGCAATACCAAAGCGAAGAGAAGCTTCGTGGACAAGCTGCTGCTAGTCTGTGGCCTGTTATTCGCAGTGAAAGACGAGGTTTCCATTCCGCACAGACGATAAAGGTTGCCAGGTGCAGTTGAATGTGTCGGCCTTCTTTGCTAAGAACTCTTGATGTAATCACCTCCTAAATCTGGCAATGAAGTGGTTCTTTAGTGCATGTGTGGTAAACTGTGGGTTAGTGGGCTGTTGCCCAGGCTCGATCTGCATGCAGTAAAGATGTATTGTCGATTTAGCAAGTGCTAGAATAAAGCTTATCAAGCAATTCACCTGGTAACATGTCCTTGGCCCCAGTAAAACGACGTTCGGTCGGGCATGTGAAGTATCTGTGGAACAGGGTTCCTTCACCACCACAAACCGTGCAGGCTCTTTGAATACGTCGATCGATATGTGACAGCTGGTTTGGATGTACGAGGCTGTGATGGAGCAGCTTGAATGATACATCAGAGTCTCTGTAATTGTGCGAATAACTATAGATGAACTTCGAATTGTCTTGTATCGGCTGTTATACCTCGAGCATTACTGAACACCGACTCTACTAATTCAGGGTTCAACCTGATCGAAATTGCTGAGAATTCTTCGTACCCAAGTTCAGTCCATCGCAAATGAAATGTTGGTCTAATTCTGCCCACGGTTGTAATCATGGAGATCATATTCTGGGGCCAGTCATGCAGATATGGTGGACGGACCGAGAGCAGATAGTACTGCTCCCCTGCGCCGCTACCCCCATAGAACTTACCCACAGCTGCGAAATTAAGTTATCTCTTTGATAGAATACTCGTTGGAATGCCCGACCTTCGCCTGTAAAAGTTTTACGAAGGCTTCTTCGAAGCACTCCGATTTTAACAGGTGCACGATGGACGAGGTAATCAAATAATTGACAACGACTGCACGTCCTTTCAGCGAAAGTGGGTGCAGTTTAGGCCGCCACAAATTCACAGCTCTAGAGAGTTTCTTCAGAGCCATGCGGCTATTAGATGTTTTACCATCGAGCCCCACATATACACCTGAATATTTCAGACAAGTATATGTTCATTGTATGCCGAGGGGAGAATCTGAGCGATTCCGCCACCTCCCACATTAGGCCTTGGCTTTTGCTTAGGTTAACCCTAGCGCCCGCTAATCACTCATATTGTTCGAAAACCCTACGAGCGACTGGAAGTGCATCATCTTTCGTTACATATATAGACAGCTCGTCAGCATACGCTAGAATAAGTGGCCTTATAATAGTGTATGGTAAGTGAATTGAATATTGTCTCAACTATTGACGAAGATTTACTTACAGCGGCTCCAGTGAAAAGTCATAAAGCATTCCTGACAACGGGCATCCCTGCCTGAAACCCATATCGAGCACTCTAAGTAGATACTCACACCAGACGATATCAAACGCCTTTTCTTGATCCAACGAGATCATGGCCGTTTGCGAACCAGTTTTTTCATGGAACGCGAAAAGATGCTTTGCTACGGCGATGTTTTCATAGATACTACTACCTGGTATGCAGTAGGACTGTGACGGGTGTATTACTGCGGCAATCACTGAGCGAAGTTGAGTTCCCAGTGATTTGCAAACTATTTTGTAGTCGACATTACACAGAGTAACTGGCCTCCAGTTTCCCATCCTCTGAAGATCCCCCTTCTTAGGTATTAGACGCATAACGGATCTCCGCCAACTTGACGGAAATTCGGTATGTCCAACCAATGCAGTTTTATATATATCCAAAAGGTGTCGAATCAAAAGATTCCTAAAACGAACAAGCTCTGTCCAGCAATTCTCTACTTTCATCAGAGAAAGTAGGAACATGATGAAAGAATTCATCGTTGGACAAGAATGTTGGCAACGTCCATGCAGCATAAAGCCGCGTGTAGTAGTTGCGAATATAATTCGCAAGTTCCTCTCCGTATAGGATCTGGCCCGATTCGACAAGAATCGAGTCTACTTCACAAGAAGCGGTATGACGTCGAGTTGTCTGGAAGAAGTACTCGGTCGGGGACTGGCCCTCTCGCAACCGGCGAGACTGGATTCTGAGTTCAAACTCCAAGCTATGCTTGTAGTTTTGTGCTGTTAGTCGTTCTTTAAGTCTCTCGTATTATGCGAGTAACTCTGGTTGCGCGGGCAGAAGCGTACCAATCTGGGTGACTTCGGCCGTCAAACTCGATGCATGATATCCGCTCTAATTGAATCTCATCTCGATAAATGAGCGAATCTGAAGCTTTCCAACATCTCACCAATGGCTGAGGTTTGAATAAATATTCTTGTTATGTCGCCGTTGGTGCCAAAACTGAATGAATTCTTTGAACTGCTCCGGGTTCAACAAGTTATTGTTGAAAATCCAGTAAGCAGTTCGCTTTTCGACCAAAGTGCTAGTCGCCACAACAAGAAGGTGATCACTTAATGAACACACTTCATGAGTGACACTAACGAAAAAGTTAAGAAGGCTAGACGAGACGTAAAGTCTGTGTATCCTCGAACCCGAAAAGCTACCCTGGAAATTTCGGGAAACCCTTGTGTATGACCTAGTCGTTGGATTATGCCAACGGTAGACATCCACAAGGTTGCTATATCTTTCTAGGCTTGACAATCGCGCGGCGTTCACCGAGTTGAATGAAACTCTAGAATGACGATCGATTGAAGAATCTAGTGTGCAGTTGAAGTCACCACCAAGGATAACCTCACCACCAAATTTCGAAATATGCGACAGGATTGAGTCCAACACCTGTCTTGCAGTATCCTGGTCATGCGGCAGGTACACGTTTACTAACCTTAGCGTTTTGTGCCCTTGTCTATCTCAAAATTTAAGTAGCTAACCTCGTACCAACGGGTTAATAAGATAAGTGCGGTTGCACTGCCAACGCAATTGAATGACTGATAACTAGTTTATTTTTTTTATAGTTTTGGGCTACAAAGCCACTTCTTCACTAGGTAAATCTTCCTGAAATTAAACAAAGATCACTTGCAGTACTATTCGTTAATTGGCATTATAGGAAAATACACTGCACACGTAAATAAAAACAAATGTGATGTGAGTCCTTTCATCATACCTTCCACTCATCCGGAAACTATAATGCTAGCTAATAAAAACTAACGTTTAACACCTTTACCTACAAGAATATTATAAAACTTTTTACGGCATGTATAACCTTCTTTCTTGCTTTAGTAGCTTAGTTAATACCCTAATTATACCGATACAATTTTTAACATAACAGAAGGTATTAAATAGATGAAAGAGAGTCAGCAGTCTATTAGGATTATTCATATCTTGAAACCTAACTGATCCATGTTACTTTATATACCTATGTACGTCAACTCTTTTTCATTTCAAGGAAAAGGTGTCGGATATTAACATAGATTGGTATAGCTGTATTCTTTAGCAGAAGGCATCTAATTTAAGTTTGATAATTGTTTACAAGTGAAGTAACTGCTGTGGGATGTAATTTAAATGCTGTAATACTTCTTTGTGATTTAACAATTAAAAGCAATAATCTTTTTAAAGAAGACACACTCAAAAATGTTACAAACTTCAAACCATTCATTTCCTACGTACGTAATACTGCTAGACTTCACACGGAGAGGTTATACGACACTTTCAACTCACTTTCTCTTCCACCTTAAATCAACTCGACGATAACAAGCTCTTCAAAGTCACGTGAAAACGTACTCCACTCCTGCCCCATGCATCTATAGATATTCAACGTGAATGCGCTGTGCAACCGTCGTGCAGTTTCACTTTCATTAGCGCGAGGGTGGATGTCTGTTGATTCAAGTGGTTGCCGTTGTAGGGCATGAAGCTTCCACATGCCCTTGTGACTGAATGCATGCATGTGGGAAATGTGTGACCTCCACTTTGGAAGCGGCTATGGAGATGCAGCTAAGCACTTTGTACTGAAAGGACTCCCCGATGTAGGTGTATTAGATCTACATTCCAAGCACGAGTGAAGCTTTCATCCCCCGGTGTATTATGCAAGCACAAAGGAAAGACATCCCTGAATAAACGAACCACACTTATCCACTGACGGTAGATCCCAGTTTCTCCACCCTGCTAAATTGTTAGAAGTTTTGAAATTCTGTTGTTTTTCAGTACATTTTTTAAGAGCTAGACTTTTTAGTCCTTTTTGCTTGTATAGTACCATGCACAAGTTTTAGAGAGATTCAAAAGAAGTCTGTACAGCCGAAGGGAAAGACCAGGCTCAGCGAACGGGTGGTGGAGCTGCTTTCTTCAAAAGCCTGCGAAAACTTGTGTGCCCAATGCGACATGAATATGAGATTTTTACCAGCTTCCTATACCCTACTCACGCCCAGCTAAATGAAGCTTTATGATTCCCTTTCTTGTATCATGCTGTGCTGTCTTCCCTTTTAATGATCAAGGGATGATGGAAATTTGCATAATAAAATAGAAAAAATGATTTTTCTTTTATTTTCCTTTTTTATTTATTTCTTTCTTTTAAATTAAAAGCAGAAGGGACTCAAAACTCGGGGAATGTTTGCCGAGCTTTCCTTTCTTTGAATTTCACTGAAGTATGTGAATTTCAAAACGAGATCAAACGGAATTTGTGAAATTGGTTAGTTATAGTTGCAATGTTAGACGTTACACATAAACGTAGTACTTGTGCCGCCTACAATTTCCGTACCTACAAAAAATAACTTTTAAGCGATGGTGACTCATGTCGACGTCATAGAATAAAACAAATATAACTTTTGATGGTGTAAATCCATTCGTTTTTTCTAAATGTGAAGCACGAAACCGACGTCTGATATTTGGATGTGCCAACTGCTACGTCTACTGCTGCTGTCTAGCTCACGGTGATGTAAAAACAAGACACTCAAATTTCCTTATTCCCCTTACCCTAATTCCCTTCCGGCTATACCTATGACAACGAATCACACATATAGCATTTTAGTAGAGACTGTATGGTATCATAAATAAAAACGGACAAATATAACCACACTTACTTCTTAATTTTTTTTTAATTTAATATCGAGTGTTACCCGTGGTATCGTTTCTCAAGTAACAATCACGGTTACTTCCTACATTACTTTCTCGATGACTTTTACATTGGCATGTCAGCATAAGTTATGCATTACCTTTTGCATTTCTAGGCATAGACAAAATCAGAATGATCTCTTTTCACATTACTATAAAAAAAGGAAATCTTTAGTACAAAGGAATGTTTAATAGAATTAAGCAACTTTTCCATTTTCATGAATTAAAGAAATCATTACTAGAAAGTAATGCATATCACAATTAATTATTAAGATAACCATTTTAAATACTTTATGCTGTATTATTTCTATTTTCTAATATCTATAAACCCTCGAGCACTGAATTTCGCATTATACTGAGCACGTGCTATGAATTGCATTGAAATGAGTACTCGTTTATTGTTTTAATTTGGTCAACGAAAGCTGGAAAAATACCTTATGTATTACCTTAGAACACATTACCATCACTTAAATTGTTTGTAACGTTATCATATGTAGGAAAAACAGTTTTTTTAAAAAAAAGTTGAACAGCCTTCACAAAAGGCGCTAAAAAGCATAAAATAATTTTTAATTTGATATCTATTACGACATTTTGAAGTCGGTGCAAATCAAGCAAACCAAACAACTACAACAAAAGTATTTAATCGTCCTTTCTTATGATTCCGTGAGCTGAAACGTTCAGGTAGTATTATGTATTATCTTCAATTATGTTTATGTAGTTATTTTATTTGTTTAATTTGCACTGACTTCAAAATGTCGTAATAGATATAAAATTAAAAATTATTTGAAGCTTTTTAGCGCTATTTGTGAAGTCGGTTCAACTTTTTTTAAAACTATTTTATCTATCACCTTTTTGTGTATTCTACTCTATACAACGAAAACAAAACCATCCAAATCGGTTCACGCCTTAAAAAGTAGGTTGATCACCCTACCCCCACCTCTATCGTACTAAAATTTTTTTCTTGTGGTAAGACTACCTCCCTAGAACCAAATTATTCTCCTATTAGTAATGGGGTATCACACTCTATATAATAGAAAAAGAACCATCCAAATCGGTCCACGCGTTACAAAGTAAGGTTCCACCCGCTCCCCACCAAAATTTTTTTTGTGGTATAAACCAGGGAACATACTATACCAACTATATATATATATATATATATATACCAACAGAAAAAGAATTATCCAAATCGGTCCACGCCATACGAAGATGTACTACTCCTCCCCTCTCCCCACAGCATAGACCACACTTTTTCTCCTATGAGCATTGGGGGTTCATACTCTTTAGAACCGGAAAAGAGCCATCCAAATCGGTCCACGAGTTACAAAGTTAGGTTTCGCCCCCACTCCCCAAAAATTGTTTTAACATGGTACCAATCGAAGACCATACTCTACCCAACAAAAGAAGAATCATCAAAATCGGTGAAGGAGTTACGAAGTTATGCCCGGTCAGACAAAAAAATATAAAAAAATACACGTCGTTGTTTTTGGGAAGTCGGTTATAAATTGGTAGGATACTTTCTGCATTACTATTATATAACTCTGACATTTATGCTGTTGCTGATCAAAGAAAAGATTGATAACTCAGGGCATAAATAACATAAAGTTCTACTGGGGTCTGCGTAGCAGTCAGTATAATGCTCCACTTGGTCTTTGAAGTATTCGCTAGCCAATGGTTCTTCTATTGAATCCTTTCCAGTTAAACTAGTAATTGCCTTCGTAAATTCAATTCTCAAATTCCTCGTTATAATTCTACGGTATCTGTTATAATGAGTCGTCCACCAGCTCAATGGGTGGATTTTTTTGCAATATATTTAAGTGATATGAGGGAGAAATTATATGTATATAAACAGGGTTTTTCAGATCTGAGTGGAGTGATAGATCTATCTTACCTAGACAAGAAAACAATTGTTTGGCAGGAGCGAGGGGGGGAGGGTGTAATCTCAACCGTTACAGGGTAATTTACAGGGTAATTCATAAATTAGCAATTTCATGGTATGCGCATCACTCTTTTATTTTTATTAATACAACGCAGCGATATCAAGAAAACGCTTAAAAACTACTATCACAATGACCTTTCCAAAATTCTCAACAATGTTGATCTATCTCCTACCATTGCAGGTACAATCACTTCCTAGTGTTTTGAATGTTTGGAAATTACCAAAAATGCAGTATTTTCCCAAATTTTTGCCGAAGTTCATGTAATTAATACACCTGTCTTTTTTCTTAAATTGCCAATCTTATTATCTCTCCAAAAAGGTATAACATGCCCAGGTAGAGAAAGGATGTAGAAGTGTATAAGTAGAAAACGTATCGGGGAATATTATAAAAATCTGCAATTTAAAGAAAATACACTCATACTGTCTCTAAAATTCAAAAGCTGTTCAAAACGTCTATCGCCAATTTGGACGCTTGCCAATAACCTGCTTCGAATTTTCCGTTTCAAGCGTATTGTAGCCAGCGTGTCCAGTATTTTTATCGCTGCATTCCCAATTCTTGTAATTAAATCCTCCTTACTGCTAATTGGGCTTGAATAAACTTCATTCATCAGTGCTCCTCGCCCAACCCAGCAATTACGAAGTTTTTTATTAGGTATTGCCTTCACAGTGTAAGCAGTATGCGCTGGTGCTCCATCGTGTTGGTGAAACATGTCCGTTCGATTGCGCAAGGGATGTCTTCTATTAGATCTGGCAGTATATTCTCCAAAAAGACCGCATAAATTTGACTCTTGAGCACCTGCGGCAAAATGAATGGTACTACCAAATGGTTGCCGATGATACCCACCCTAACACTGAATTTCTGCTGGAATGAGGTCACCCTTGTCTTATGTGGATTAGTATCCAAACAGGTATGAAGGTTGCGGACGTTTGTTTTACCATCCCTGGTGAATTGTGATTCATCCGTCCACAGAATTCGGTCCAGAAACGCCCTGTCGTCAATATCGCGTTCCAAACACCAACCTCAAAATTTCAGTCTTCTCTCGGAATCTCCTTTCAGTAGTCCTTGGACTTGGTGATGGTGATATGAACATAACCCTCTCGATGAAGGACCCTCCAAACTTTAGCTGAAGACACTCCTAATCCTATTGCGACCCGTCTCGTGCTTGATTCAGGGTCTTACCTGAGTAGGGTGATTATTTGCTGCTCGATGTCGGCAGAAGTTTCCGAAGTTGCGGGTCGGGTTTCCTTGCCGTGTAAAGTTACAATTCCTGCTTCTCTGAACCTTCCGAAAGTCCGTATAAATACCCCTTTTTGGGGTGCTCGTAGATTAGAAAATCTCCTTTCATTTTCCAGTACAGCCGCTATCCGCTATCTCGTTTCCGGCTACCACAGTATAAATGTAAATAATATCTGCGTTTTCCTCAAAAGTAAATTCTACCAATTTTTAATAGTTTTTGTTTAAGAACACCCGTAGTAATTGAATTGTTTTTCAACTATGATAGGTATTCTTGCTGATTGACCCTTTTGTATAACAAAGTTTCCATCAGGTACGAGTAACGGAACGCAAGGATACAAGGATGTGAATTTTGGCTAATACAAGCTAATATCGGCAATAAAACATATTTACAATAACATTTTTATAACTTTGTTGCAGCAATAATTAAAATTAATAACCTGTGAACTCGAAACAAACTTTTCCGATCCTTGTCTTTTTTGTTTATTTAAAGAATTTCCTAAAGTGCAATCAAGTTAGGGATTTCTAATTTCTTACCATAAGTCACACCTATGGACTTATGGTAAGAAATTAAGTCACTCTTCTTTAATGTTGTGTCATGCATTAGATCCATGAAACGGCCAAGCGATACTATTTGACCAAGAAGTAGAGTATCTAGAGTAGAGTAGTAGGTTGTAGAGTTAGGACTTGCAGTGTTAGGGGCTTGGCTCTACATGAGATCTGATAACTTTTTAACAGTGAAAGCGGTATGAGCTTGAGTCTTGGCAACCTTCTTTACATGAAATGTTTTTGGTGGGATTACATTCCTTTTTGTAAGATGCTCTTCTGTAAGATGCTTTTCTTTTTTTTCATAGCCCACTCTCTATCGTTGCCGCTTTTCCTTGTTGGCTTACTATTAGCAATAAGCGATAAATTAGGGTGGTACTTAGCTATTGACCGATTATATTTAACCATAGCTGACTGTTGTGCTTTATTTATATTACCTTAAGGGATCGTCTCAGTGTGACCCTCCGAAAAATCACTGATTTTCGCGATTTTTTTTTTAATGTTGAAATATTCTAATCGGTCCGGTTTTTTTTTATAAATAAATACATTCATGACGAATACAAAATGATTTTTTTTATGTTTATTTATTGGGTGTATAATAGTTGAATAAATTGTTGAAATGACACGTAAAAAAAAGGTCCTTTACGATGTCCACGATTGCGGCCGTAATTTTGATCTGAAACAAAAATTTCAAAAAGATTATTAATCTGTAGGGAAGTCGCTATCGCCCTATGGAGGGGTTTTTTTTTAATTTGACAAAATGGCGGCGGTTTGAACAAAAAGTATCGAATTTGGCCCTTTTTTTCGACAGTTTTTCGTAAAAAAAAATAGGAAGATTTCAAAAAAAAAAAGCTTCCATAGCGCGATAAAGAATGACGTTAAAAATCTTCTCTCCAAATTGGAACTAGATATCTTCAAAACTCCTCCTTTGAGAGTGGAAACCGTTTTGAAAAACACCATTCTGAGAAAAACGCGTTTAAAGATTAAAGTTTCTTGGGGGTTTCACTCGTATGTCTATCCGTGGTTGATGTCGAAAACGAACTGAAATGCTTGGCCAGTTTATTTTGGAAAGTTATAGAACGTAAGCACCTTAGAAAGATACACACGCAGGTAAAAAATAAACAAAAGGAATAACGGTCGAGCGGAGCGCCGAACGAGGCAGATGTCTCGCTCCGTTCCCCACTCCGTTCCCCACTCCGTTCCCCACTCCGTTTCCTTTCTACAAGAAACGCTGTAGCGACCGTAATAATTTGAATTTCGATTTGAAAATTTGAGAGAATGTTTATTACAAAGTATACTATCCGATAATGCAACAAAAATTTTTTTCGAAAATTTCACACTGAGACTATACCTTAAGGGGGGAAGTACATGAAGACGTTTTCAAGAATCGATTTTTTTTTTAGTGTTTCAATCGATAAGTATATGTTCTAAGAATATAATTCCAAAATTCCAAAAGCCTATCTCGAAAATTGTGAAAGATATGCCACTTGAAAGTGGTCGGCACCGATCAGGCCCAGCGTGCCTGGGATCGAGGATCTTTGCTGCGCGCGTGATTCCGCTAACCGGATTTTTTTTCTGCTCTGGAATTTAGAGTGATGAATTTGACTTTGTTAAAGAGCGTTCTCAACGTTTTCAGTCCAAATACCGATTTTTCTGAGAATACCCCTCCCCTCTTACCTATTACCATCCGACTTCGGTAAGCTATCTTTTTCTTCACCGCAAACTTTAAACTGCGTTTTCTCAAAACCATGTTTTTCAAATTGGCGTAAAAGATTACAAAAAAACTAGTGAACCGATTTTCTTCATCCAGCACTCATTTTAAAGGGCATAAAAAACTACTCTAGATAGACTACGGACATAGCAAAAAAATCATTTTAAGACCATTTTTGACGCGAAAATAATCAAAATTTTTGCAAAAAAAGCCAACTTTTTTTTTTCATGCCCGATTTTTATAGTTAATGTTCGAATTTCGAAAAGATCGTAGTCTATCTAGAATAAACAACCCCCTCGAGTTTAAAAATGTTTGGTTTTTTGATTTCAGATAAAAATTGCGGCCAGGAGAATTTACGCCGATTTCGATGTCAGCCGCGACACGAGTTACGAAACCCACCAAAAGTTGATAAATTTTTTATTTTTCAAACTGTAAAAAATGTTTTTTCTCTTCTTAAAACATTGCCCTTAATACATATAATATCGATTTCATGTGGACCTTTTTCATATTCCCAAAAATAAATCCCAAAAAAGTCCTTTTTTTAGGCCTCTTCATGTACTTCCCCCCTTAAAGCAGACTAAATTATCTTTCCAACAAAGTAAAAACATGTACACTTTATTTTTTTATATTTTTTGTTTTTACGGTATGGCCAAATTCTACGGGACAACCCTTTGATGCAATAGCATGATTTTGGATGGAAGGGAGTTAGGGTAAGGGACGTGAGGAAACTTGAATGTCTTGTTTTTCGCATTGTTGCGAGCTAGACAACAGCCCGGAGACGGAGTGGACTATTTTATTTTTTAATTTCTTTATAAAAACCCACGGGGAGATCTGGTCTCGAACCCGGTACCCATGATATGGTGGTCGTGCGGCTCAACGAATTGATCCAACTCCGTCTCCGAAATAACTAGAAATCTCTGATTAAACCAGACATTTTAGTCGCAAACCAGATTTTCATCCAAAACGCAAGCAGTAAATCATGGTCCGACCATGGTCTGGTGCTTGTATTTTTTTTTTATTTTTTCTACCGTAAAATTCCGCGCTTAAAAATGCTTGTTAGTTTCTTAAATACGGTATGATTATTTTTACTTCATTCGAAAGATTGTTTTGTTAACTTCAAGTAGAACAAAACAATCTTTTCATAGAAGCAATAGATTAAGCACTAGGAAAAGTTTAAAGAAAAGTAACACCCCGGTTGCCCTTCTTTCTGACATAGTCGGGTAAAGAGATTTTGATGAC
The DNA here is from genome assembly GCA_964036015.1 of Leptarthrus brevirostris. NCBI lineage: Eukaryota > Metazoa > Arthropoda > Insecta > Diptera > Asilidae > Leptarthrus > Leptarthrus brevirostris. Next base: position 96,831,591 of record OZ038374.1, read on the forward strand.
GGAGGTTTTGATGATCATGAGTGACGAAATCGACGTATTTAAGGTAGGTACTAATAAAATCTATAGTATAAAAGCTGGACAAATGAAACTTAGTGTGTTTCGTTAGTCTGGTAACTACATCTTATATTAAGAATTTGGGCTCTCCAGACCGAAGCTATGAGGGTTCGAAAATACGGCGAAACGCTTCGAGAAAAGGTACGTAGTGCCCAGTCTTAATCAAAAACTTAAAAATATCCAATTCTGCTTATTATATATATATATATATATATATATATATATATATATATATTTTTAGATATGAATTTTCTGCAATAGTTTTTTGTATTGCTGTCCATTGTACAATTTTTCTGTTTTTCCTTAGTATTTTGTGTGCCCATCATCCATCCATCCCTTCTTCTTCTTTAATTGCCTCCCAAACTGTTCCCGTTCTTTACCAAGCTCCTCCAAATTTTTCGGCTCACTATTAAAATATCCTTGTTTTCTTTTCTCCAAGCTCCAGAGATGTTTAATAATATTTAGTCTGGTGACCCAGATGGCCACTCCATAACCAATAATTGACTGGCTTTGAACCAATCCAACGTTTTATGGGCAAAGTTTGGAATCATTGTCCTCTTGATATAGCTTTCCATAACATTACTTTCTTAGATCCCTATGTATTCCTCTGCCTTTATGCGATTAGATAGATATTCGGAGCAATTTTCCCAGTTTGGCGCCCATCATGCATCCCCAAACCATAATATTACCCCGCCAAATTTTAAGGTCTTTTGGATGGATCTTTTTTGAAGTGGATAAGATGGTTTTCTCCACACCAATTGTCGACCATCGGAGCTATCTCTGTTAATATTAGATTGTTCGCTAAAAATAACTTTTCTCCAATCGTCAAGACTCCATTATTTGTTCGTTTGGGCGAAGAGTCGGCGATTTTTCACTGTGGCAACACCTAAGCGCTGATTTATGTTTCTTTACACGACCTCGTAAACCACTCCAAGTGCATTTTGGGCAGTTCGAGTACACCCATTGAGGCTTTGTGTTGTTACGAGATGTTCGTAGACCTGTACAACGGTATCCATTGCCCCCCTTTGAACTAGCCCTGTTATCCTTCTTTTTTCAGATGTTATGAGCACTTTACGACCACCTCAATTCCTCCCACGTTCGGGTATCTCGCCTTTACATATTCTACTTGCAGTTGAATAATTCAGACCTATTTTCGGCACTATTTCTTTAACGCTCATAACTGTTTTAGCGTAAAACAGGGCTTCACGTACCTTAGCCTCCGAGGTCTTCTTCATTACTTCTTAAGACTTTTATTCCTAAGTGAAAAAATCTCCTACTAATATTTTATTATTACTGTGCCCCAAAACGATTGCTTTTAAATCAAAAATACCCACAAAATACTTAATTTTACTTTAAAAGTGACGTTAGTATTTTTTCTCAAAACTTAATGTTTAAGTATTAGTTTTATACTTTTTTATCTGTGCCGGCGGATACCGCGAGTACTTATTTCAAAACTTTTTATTTTTTTTATTTATTTATTTATTTATTGCGATTTAGATGAGATGACATGTATATACAATAGGACTATTATTATTTTAGTGCTAGAATTTTAAATTCATTAATCTACAATATTACTTAACTTAGACTTGCTAAATGTATAGTTTAAGTTTGTATTCTAAATGTAGTTTGGGAAAAGTATTCAAAACCCAGTGAATTTACTTAAAATTACTTAAAATAACTTAACACTACGCTATAAGCCTATCCTTCTTATATTATTTTACAGACTAGCTGGGCATAAGTTGCCGAATCAGGGGATTTTCTGAAAACTGACAACTCTCAAAGAATTTGTCAGCTATAGACTTGACTTTAACGTTTACAAGTTCTATATTGGCAATATTGTGTAGCTCTGAGGTGGAAAAATGCCAAAGCAAGTTTAGAATTAGTTTCAGAATTTTCTTCTGCATTATTTGTAGTTTTTTAATATGAGAACATGCACATTGAAACCAGACGGGGGCTCCATACAACAGGACAGATTGAAATATAGTTTTAAATATAATGAGCTTGTTTTCCAGATTCAGCGTTGATCTTCTGTTTATGAATGGGGACATCGTTTTTATAAGTATACTAGTTTTGTTTAGAACTGATGTTATATGTTTAGAATAAATAAGACACTTATCTCGAATAATACCTAGATACTAGACCTGATCAGTCCATGGGTTTAAATAAAGGTTGGAGCTTGGCAGGTATGAAGCTTTTCTTCCGCGTCTGAAAAAGATGGCTTGAGTTTTCCTAGAGTTTATCTTTATCTTCCACTTACAAAAGTACTCAGATAAAATATTAAGGCCTTGCTGCAGATTTGTGCATACCTGGTAAGCGTCGACATCGGATCTAAATATGGCAGTATCATCCGCGAATACTGATAACAAGCAATTTGAAATAGTAGGAAAATCCGCTGTATATATAATATGTAAAATTGAGCCTAATACGGAACCCTGGGGGACACCTGCAGTAATAATTTTATCGCTGGAATATGTAGTTCCAATGTATACTTTGAACATGCGGTTTTGCAAACAGTCACGGATAATTGCTACAAGAGGTAGAGGAAAACCGAACTGCATCAATTAAGGCGTTATGCCATACAGAATCGAAAGCTGATTGCACATCAAGGCGTGATACCATACAGAATCGAAAGCTGATTGCACATCAAGTAGCATTAGTCCCGTGGATTTTTTCGTGGCGAAATTGTTTTTCACATGCTGTGATATCCTTACTAGTGGATGGAGTGTATTATGTCCCGCTCGAAAACCAAACTGTTGGTTTGGTAGTAGGTTATCGTCCTCAATAAAATTGACCAGGGCGGTAGTTTGCAGGATCGTCAGGTCGTTTGTTAGGCTTTAACAGTAGAATAACTTTTGCCACTTTCCATGCTGATGGGAAATACTGCAACTTGAGGCATGCGTTTATAATAAACGTTAGGTAAATTACTCCAGTACGGGGGAGAGTCTTTAGGCATATATTGGATATACCATCCAGTCCGGAAGCTTTCTTTGTGCGAGTGTACTTTATTATGATTTTAAAATCTTTGGGCCGGACAAAGAAGGCAGGATCGATCACTATTGAAGAGTGCTTCAACTGACTCAGAGATGTTTCAACTAAATTTGTGGTAGAAGAGTCGCTTAGGTTCTCAGAGATGGTAAAGTTGGTTGCAAATTTACGAGAAAGGAGCTCAGATTTTTCGTCATTTGTTATATATAAATTATCCTGATCTTTTAGAATTGGAACTGACTTGCGTTTATTTTTAATTATTTTGGATATATTCCAAAAAGGCTTGGAGCACTTATCCATGCCGCATGAGAGTGAGCTCCATTTCCTATTTCTAAGCTCAATGAGTTTGATTGAGTGTAGCTTGTTCAGCTTTAAATGACGATAACCCGTAGCGAAGTTTCTCCGAGCAATGTTTCTTCTTGAAATTAGGGCCAATATATGTTGCGGTAACTTTTCCTGATTTGTCCGCGCATAATGACGTGGAGGAGAAGCCTGGACACAATTAGTGATAGCATTTGCAAGGGTTGAAACCATGTTATCATGTTGAAGGCGGTGTTGTATATCAAAAAGAGATAATGATTCTAAATTGGGTAAACTACGCTTTATCAGGACTTGATAACGACTCCAGTTTTTAAGTTTAAAAATTAAAGGAGCTTGATTAATTGTAGGTAAGTTTTTGTACAGTTCTATGATAACAGGTAGATGATCCGAAGGTAATTCATTTACAACTATCGGTTGACAGAATAGGTCAGATGCGGTAGTTAGGAAAACATCAAGAATTGACGGATTTGCTCTAGCACAACCCAGCAGTTGGATCGTAGACATCCCCAGGACTGGGGTCTGCAATTTAAATCACCACCTATTATAAAGTTGCCTTGCATGCGAAGTAATTTCATTAAGTCAGTTCTGAACAGATTTTTATTGCACGGATTTGATATTTTTGCACTGAAATTTTAAGCGTTTTTTTGATGCTCCAATTTGAACAACTACCACTTTCGTATAAATTCGAAAATTTCAAATTTTCTTACGCCAGTGCATTTATTTACATTCCTACCTTAAATTTTTTAGTTTTCTTTTGTTTCAGATACTTCAGAATTCAGTTATCCTGCTCTCCGTTTTTACATTTTCTTTTTAAGCGTCTCAAAAAGCGCCACCTGTGCAAAATGCTTAATTAAAAAAAAACAACAAACAAAAAACTTAATTTTTGTATACTTTTAAAGTTCTTAATAAAATTAAAACAGTTTTGTGTTAATAGCTTGAATAGCTTTTCTGTAATCACATTTCAAAAAATAACCTTTTTATTCTTAAACTACTATAAAGGTCCCCTTAAATTTTTATGATTTTATTGACTAATTTTAAGAAATTATTTAAAAAATAATAATTAAGTAGTTAGATTGAACTCCATTCATTCTGATTATTTCAAAAAACCTAATGAGGTTCCCTATAAAATTGTTATTCATGGTCTCCCAAGCATTTTTTTCCACTCTTTCAAGGAATGCACGTCAAAGAATTGGCGTCCATTTTAATAAACCCATCGAGCCATAATGCCCCACAAATTTGCAATGGGGCCTAATCTGCGCTTCAAGCCTGTACTGGCCGGCGATCTCCCGTAGGTTGAACCACTGCCGCGACATCGAGTACACATGCCTCGGAGCGTTGTCCTGCTGGAAAATGAATCAACATAATGCTCTAAAAACGTAATCAAAGCATCGTACAACATTTCGGTGTGCAGAGCAGAGTTCATTCGCTTGGAGCTTTCTACAACTCGAAAATTTCACCCCATATCATTACATTTCCGCCTCTGAAATTGCTCCTTATTCTGGGAGGGTTATGTTCCGTTAAATCATGCCAGTACCGGCTTAAACCCTCTGGGGGTCTAAATTATATTTTTTTCGTCCGAAAAAAAACTCTCCCAAACTCTTTTGCACTCTACATGTGTTATCGCAGAAGTTCCAACCGAGCCGTTTTGTGATGCTGTTTAAGATGCGGTCTATTGAGGGGTTTCATTTACATCAAGTTGGAAGGTTGCTTATAAAATTTTAATTATCGGCAAGTGCATAGGAGCTGCTATTTGCACCGCGGACAAGTTATCCCTCATGGCTTTCATCACAATGTGTTGTCTTCTTGTCAACTTGGTGTTATTCCCGAAAGTTCTGTAATTACGTCGATAACGGTCTCTAAGGCACATAACATTCAGGACGACCTTGCATTTGAGTAATTTACGCGCCTCGAAATCTACCTGCATGACAAATTTAGATCTCAAAACCATCAAAACCTCAAAAACTTCTTCACCTGTGAAAGATTTTCCTCTCTCCATCTTCAATTTATTTCCTTTTATAACTAAAATTGTTAAAAAATCGCACTTTTGTTTTTTTTTTGTATTTTAATCCCGTGTATCCGTAAATTCTATGCAACTGCTCGGTTAAGCCTTCGACAAATTATTCAGGGTTACATAGTCTATTATAGGTATAAGGCTTATTTTATGTACTTTTCTTGATATTTCTCTCATATGTTGTTTACTCAACCGTAGACGAAAAATGGAAAATAAAATGTTTAAATCGACCACATCCTTTGCACCAAGTACGCAGTTGCATATGAGTTAGAATCTGCTGGCGAAGAGAAAGCTGCAGACTTGCTAAAGCAGCACTCCTTTTTACAGTGCCTCCGAGCCCGTCAATTGGAACGAATTGGTCAATGACGAACGAACGTGCACATATAATATTAAGGCCATACATTTTAATAATATTACTCACATTACTGTACCAAAATTTGCTCATATCTAGTAACGTGCGTGGATCACACAACTATCATGTAAATAAATAAATTTTTTTGTAACGAGAGTAAACCTGTAGTTTTTTTTCCATGCCATGAATTTGTAGTCACCCTCTTAAAAGGCTGCGTACCCTGGTCAAACGAATTGCTTGCGATTGTCTATTCATGGTAGAAAAATCGAAAATTTAAGGTCTTTGTAAATTCAAAAAACGCTCGCACTTCTTTTCCTTTTCGATACCCACTATGAAAAATGGGTAACACGAAGTTTTTCAATCAATAAATCGATTGGTGATGAAAAAAATATTAAAACTATCCTAAGTGTTTTTTTCAAAAGTTTGGCAAAATTTAAAAAAAATAGAGCTAAATAGGACCGATTTTTTTTCGTATTTTAATCTGAAAAAGCGGGAAATTTCCTATAAAAGTATATATTGAAATCCCAATTCCTTATTTCAGTTCGGAGCTACAAATAATAATGATTTTCAAAGATTTGCAATTTTTGAACAATTATAACTTCAAAGTGGAGCATCATTCGGGTGAAAACTACTTTAAATTCCCTGCGCAGTTGAGAATGCTCCATATATAAATATATATAATATATGAAACGTAGTACATTTCCATTTAGATGTTATATAAAGTTTATACTCATAAACAAGTAAATTGTGGTTTAAAAAACTAAAAGGCAAGGCTTTTATAAATGTACTACAAAGATAAAAATATTTTTTAATTTTATTGACCCATGCAAATTAAAAAAATAAATTGTTATTAGATCGGAAAAAAAATCTTATACATTTATAAAAGCGTTGTTTTTGGGTTTTTTAAACTACAATTTATTTGACTGTTTTAGTTTTATATTTACTGCGCCGCCCTAACTTTAAAATCTAAAACCATCCGCCATATTGAAGTGTCCTCCATATTAGATATAGTATAACGTTATCTAGTTTTGCGTCTTTTACTTATCAAATTGTCTTATTTGATACCTATTTCAAGGAGGTTGTAATGAAAAAGGTAATTTGCCATCTTGGGGAGTCCGCCGTATTGGGTTTGAGATGAGCTTAGGTATCCTTTTACTTGATACCTATGTCAAGAGGGTTGTGGAGAAAAAGATAATCTGCCTTTTTAGGGCGTCCAACATATTGGGTTCAGGATAATGCCACGCAGCTTATTGTATTTTACTTATCCGACCGTTTCATTTTCAATCTTGGGGCGTCCACCATATTGGGTTCAGAATAACGTCGTATGGTTTATCGTATACTACTTGTCAAACCCTTTCATTTGATATCCATATCAAGGGCGCTGTGAACAAAAGTATAATCCGCCATATTGGGCGTCCGTCATATTGGATTTAGAACAATATTAGATACACTATATATATAAGTATATATATATATATATATACTTGTCACTAGACTTATACACGTACGCAAAATTCCAGCTCGCTTGGATATCGCGAAGGGGAGCAAAATCGGCTTGCAATAAATGTCTCCATATCGTATCCTATCCTAGTTTTTAACATTAAATTTGCACTCTTCGGTGAATAACTCTAAATTATAACCTTTTAAAACAGACATATATGGACAAATAAGATGAATTGCTCTTATAAGAAGTACCTACATGTATCGCAATGTCTTCTGGCAAATTTAAGACAAATTTTTCTTTTTTGTTTGTTAATTACACAACTCTCCCTCTGCATTTGAATTTTCGTAATAATCTTCTAATAGTTTCTGCATTTACGCTTTGATTTAGATCTTTCGCAATCAACATGGCCACCTTTACGGCGAATAAAAAAGAATTTTTTTAAATTTTCCTAATAATATATCTTGCATCACTTCCATTTAATAATGGTATTCTTTCCGTCGACGCTTTTAGTTGAATTTTTTTTTCTATTTTAAATACCTTTATAATGTCGTGCACGGCTGACTTATTTTTTCCTGCGATTTGAGCAATCTCTCTTACGAATTTTTGTTCTTACTGTTTGATATTACGAATTTACTTTCTTCAAAGGCTGCCTTTCAAAAAGCGTCATGTCCAAAAAAATAGGAATTGAATGAGATTAAAATAAAATTAGCCGTAATTTGAATCTATTGTCAAATGTATAGCGATTTCGATGGGACTCTTTCAGCAAGGTTTCCGGGGTTCACTGTCTCCGACGTTATCTTGTAGTGACCGATTGATCAATGGATCATTTATTTATGAGTTTGTCAATGTGTGCGTAGCAATAAAACAAAATTCAATAAAACGACAGCGAAAATTTATTATAAAACATTTTAAAATATTGTTGCATGAAATAATATTGCTTGGATAACGATCAACAAACCACACAACCAAAACTGACAAATCGAACTGACAAAACATTCCAACATGTTTTTAGTTGTAAAACTGTCTCCACTGAAACAAAACTGCAATGCTAGGAAGAAGAAATCAGTTTTGCATTGATTCTAGTAGTATCGTTGTCAAAAGACCGTAGCAACGCGCGTCATGTCGACTACTTTCAATCAAAGGGCTACATGTCTACTTTTTAATTCTTAATATTAAAAACTAAATCACGAATCTCCAATATTAAGCATTGGCATTTCAAAAAAATCCCTTTAATACTGAACTGGTTAATAAAATGGTCACTTTTATAACAGAAATGATTAACAACGCGATTGATAGAGTTGTCTCTATGGACAATAATACCCTGAATAACAATATAACTTTTGTAAAATCTAAAGATATTTGGATAATAATAAGGAAAACAAGAAACTGCAAATCACAAGTCTTTGACAAGGTATCAAATCGTTGTATCAAAAACGTTCCGAGAACAGGTGTAATTAATATTACTCATATTATAAATTCCTGCCTCAAATTACAGCACTTTCCTTCAAAATGTAAAATGGCCAAAACTACGTCCATCCTAAGACCCGGTAAACCTTCTGATAATCCTTCAAATTTTCATTGGAAAAACTATTGAAGACAGTGTTAAAATAAAGAATTGGGGAAGTTATGAGGTACAAAAACATACTTCATATTCAATTTGGATTCAGAAGTGAGCACACACAGATCATGCAATAGTTAGAATAACTCAACATATCAAAACCAGCCTCTCTCAGAAAAAATCTACAAGTTTAATCCTATTATATATCCAATCAGCAGTCGACTCGATGTGGCACCAAGGTATAATTTACAAAATGATTAAATTTGGGTTTCCACCCTATCTCATATTACTAATAAACAACTTCCTTAGTGACCATTATTGCACAATAGAACTGCCGGCAATATCGACTACACCTCGCCCAAGCCTTTCTTTGGAGCAAAATTCGATTCCTTCCTTCCCACCAATAGTCGCTTACCTGACTACTGCAGCGTGTTTCAAGCAGAAATCATGGCTATAAAAGTAGCTGTGGACCGCCTGAATCAACTAGCGCTACCTACAGACAATGTATGTATTTTCACAGATAGTCAGGCAGCTATTAAATCCCTTTCGGGAGTTTACACAACCTCCAAAACGGTTATAATATGTCGCTCAACACTAAATGACATAGCTGAGCATCTGAAAGTAAGGCTCATCTGGGTGCCTGAACATAGTGATATTCCGGGCAATTGCAGAGCCGACGAACTAGCGAGAATCGGTACCACACGTCCTGATTCGGACATTAACCACCAGCCGCTAGCTACATGCAAAATGGAGCTCTCACAGGAGGCTCTCAAGATTGCTAATAATAACTGGCAAGTAGAACACAACTGCCTGATTACCCGACAGATATGGCCAAAGCTTGACCTTAAGCGGTCAAGAGGGCTCATCCTACTCGGACGCAAAAAAATTAGCACTACAGTAGCCGTAATCACGGGTCACTGCCTCATAGGTAGACACGCCGATAGGCTGGGCGTGCCCTCAAACGACTTCTGTAGGAGTTGCCACGATGAGGAGGAAGAAGAAACCATACTTCACCTCCTCGGTAGCTGCCCGGCCCTAGCCAACCGTAGGAACCGGTTTTTGGGCTCCCCCTACTTCAAAGAGCTAACCGAGCTGGGCTCCACAGATATCAAAAACCTGACTCTATTTATCGGGAGTTCAAAATGGTTCCCGATGACGAACTAAGGATGAGCATCCCTCACAACCCAGTCAAAATAATTTTGACTTCCCGTGAACGAGTTCCACTGGATGCAAGAAACTGTTTCGGTGCACAGGGGACAGAATGGTAACCCTGCTATTCCTTAGGTATTATGGGGTTGTTAATTTCAAGCCTCAATGTGGTAGCACAAAGGGCCTCTTAGGCCTAAGTGTGCCTTCTTAGGCAACCACTTTAACCTTACCTAACCTAACCTAGTGACCGTTTTCTCCAAACATACATATGAATGTTTGAAGAACCCCCAGAATTACTGCGGGCATCCGTCAGAGATCTGTTCTAGTACCTACACTTTTTAGTATATTTACATCTGACTTTTCCACTGTTGAAAATTGTCAGGTTTCGATATTTTCTGATGACTTTGAAATATACACGTCAAGAGAAAATATGACATACCTCATAAATTGTTTGCAAAATTATCTCCAAGTGGTACATCACTACTATCATAATTGGAAAATTAAGCTCTACTATAGCAAAACGCAAACAATGTTTTTACACGTACATGACATCACTTGGGCGAATAATGTGAAATATTTAGGTATCATGCTGGAGAGAACTCTTAACTTTAATCTCCACATAATATACTTTGAAGAAATTTTGTATCCCGGAAGTCCAGTATAAACTTAGTTTATAAACTAATCAGATATAAATGTGTCCATATATAAATGTTCCATACTGGCGCACCATACAATAATACTGTGCAATAATTGTGCAAAAACCCACAAAACAAAGGTAGAGAGAACACAAAATAAACTTCTTAAGATGATTTACAATTTGCCATGGTTTTATTCTACAACCCGACTGCATCCTAAAGCAAGAATTAATCTGGTTGAAATAAAAGTAGTGTACGAAGTTGTAGTGTAGTAGATTAAGGTAGGATTAGGGTCTAATTAGTCATGGGGGTTTTCTCCAATTTTTCCTCAAATAAATTATATCTTGTGCAAGTAATAACTACTATTTTAAAATCATAGAAATTGCTCAAGTTGTAAAGAAAGATAATATCATCTAAATTCTTTAAATGTAGGATTTCCTTTTTAAATATGTATATTACTTTAAATTTTAAATAAATTGGAATTGGAATTAGAATTGGAATTAGAATTGGAAAATCCCTTTAAGGATTAATGCAATAGAAATGAGGCCTTTTGAAAGTATTGCGAGACGCTGCACTGATAACTAAGAAAATACAAATTACCGAACGATGCAAAATTAATAGACAATAAGTAACTGTCAGTTACTCTCCGACTGATTTTGTGAGATGATTGTCAGCATGTTTATTTTTGTCGTTGGTTTTTTTTTTGCCTATTTTTGATTATGAGTATGAACGTTTTATATTATCTAAAAGTAAATTTATTGCGTTTCTGATATAAAAATCACTTCTTCATCATACCCCATATCATATCATATGAATCAATTGGTTGAACGGCACCGGCAACCATGCCATGGTTCCCGGGTTCGAGACCAGGTCTTCTCCTGAGTTTTTATTAAGAAATTAAAATAATCTACTCCGTCTCTGGGAGCTGTTGTCTAGCTCGCAGCAATGCAAAACATTCAAGTTTCTTCCTCTTTTTTCTCTTTTTTTACTTTTTTTAATTTAATTTTGGTATTATTTTTTGTAAACTTTTTTTTGCTTATATTTTATCTCCTATTTAATTGTCAGTACGTTGCTTCTCTGCATTTTTGGTAGTAAAATTTAATTAGATGAACATTGTGGAATTACTATTCACGTATCGTAGTTCGAATTAAGATCGGCTTAGTGTAAGTTACATTTTCTTTTTTCTTTTATTTTCTTTCCTTTTTCTTATATTTTCCTGACTATACTAATTGTGTAAACTTATTTACTTAATTTACTTTCCTATTTTGTCAATCACTTTGATTTTGTAGTTAATTTTGATACTGCATTCTGGGTTTTACTTACTGTTTAGATTTCGTTAGCTTCTAGTTCTCAGTAAATAAATAAATAAATTGTAAATAAATAAATAAAGTTTCCTCACTTCCCTTACACTAACTCCCTTCCGACCAAAAGCATGCTAACGCATCAAAAGGTTGTCCCCTTGGCGTGGCCAAAGCCATTAAAAAAACAAAAAAATCCCTCTAATCGTCCATTGAGCTGGTGTCCGACTCATTACGAGAGATGTTTCTTTCCGTAATTACAAAAGCATAAATGTTGACCATGTCTCATAAAAGCAATAGTATCTCTTGGGGTGAGATATACGCTGCTAATAACATCAGTAATAAATTTAATATTTTTTATACATATGCTAAAGAGCTTTATGAAGGGTTTGCTCTTTTACGGACGAGAATAATGAAACAAGCTATACCTTGGTTTTTGTCGGAAATCATCGGTTTTCGTTCAAAATCTCATAAATTAGTGGGAATTATTGTATCGACGTTATAAGACGTTGAGATCCGAAGATTCGTAATCTGCATTCAAGAGGATTCGTATTCTGGTGAAAGCTAAAATTTGGGACACGTATGTATTTTTGTCGCATATTTGACCAAAGAATTCCAACCAAGGAGTAATCTGCGAAAATATGGTGTTTACCAAAAGATTGGCTCTCAATTTAATATTTAACCTGATATGCTGAATCAGCACTTCTGCCCGGTTCAAGGTTCAGCATCCAGAAATGTAAAATATGCACAACAATCTTTCTAATGCCGCTGTGGTTTTTGATGGCCTTACATTCTGTTGTGTTGAAGATGATTATGCTGTGATGTCGCTTTTGATGGTATTTCGCTTAAGTTCTTCAAGGTATTATTACCATGCGTGCTGCAAGTCAAGACTCATTTGCTACACCAAATAATAGTCACTTCATTTTTTCTAGGTGTATGGAAGCATGCTCTTGTTATTCTTATAACTAAAAATCGCTACCCCTGCACCCTTTCTGACTTCAAACCGATCAGAATATTATGTTTCCTGGTGATGGTATTCGGGAAATTTATCTGTTACCAACTTATTGACCATCTTACTCGGCTCTCTTATATCTCTAAATGGTATCGCCGTAATCACTCTTGTGAAATTTTTTTTTTATTTCTTCACAATACATTCAATTTTTTTTATTTCTTCACAATACATTAAAATAAATGGCATTCATATAATTTAGTAAATTCCAATATCACAAGATTAAAATAAGTGACAAAACTAATAGTGCAGCTTATGATACGATAAATAGGGCTGCACTTTTTAATCAGCTTAGTAACCTCGAAATATCTACGAAATTCATAAATTTCCTTCAAAAATTATACAGGAACACAAGTTCACAAGTGTGGAATGGGAGTGTTCTATCGGAAAAATTCTTTACGAATTCTGGCCTTAGGCAGGGATGTTTGCTAAGTCCACTCTTATTTGCATTATTAATTAATGACATAGATGATAATATGGACGAATAAACGTGGACGTATTAGTCATAAAGAGTCTACTATACGCAGAGGATCTGGTTTTGTTGGCAGAGGAACCGGCAGAATTACAGGGGATGGTTAATAACTTAGTAGAATATTAGGGCAATTCGTTTCACAAATTCCTTTACAATTTTTCTTGACAATATACCGATTAACTTTACTTTTAAACTTACCGCTTCAATCGATAAATCACAACTTACGAACTCATCCCTATTTATACTACTTAACTTAATTCTAAAAACTTCAGCTACTTAGTTCTAGATATTTCCGTTATTCATTTTCACCAGAGGAAGTCACCAGAGGTTCCAGCCGGCCTTGACTATATATGTCAACTGACGTTTTTAGGTTTTCTGAAATCTGGGACACGCGCATTATTCAACTTGGTTTCGTTTTTATCATGTAGTCTATGCTCTGTTCAGTGCACATTATACTACCCCCTCTTAAAACTGTTCCACGCGAACATTAGGATCTCCTTGGTATAACTTTAATCTGTCAATGTGAACGATTTTCTGTTTTCTTTTCTATCTCCGTTGTACTCTGTAGAACACATCGTTGATGCGCGTAAGCATCTTTTAGACTTCTATTGCTGTTGAAGCTTCGGTGATTTTCCTTTTCGCCGCCGTGGATTGAACAACCCAACGAGGTCTCCTTCCTTGAATCCGCTATTATTAGCTATATCCTATCGAATTTTCATTCTCTCGCTGAACTTTGATGAACAGTTGATGGATTTATGTAAGACGCTTCCGAAACATGGTTGCGAACTCTTCAGTGGATTCGGTATCCTTTTCCTATCCGAGCTTCATATCAGTCGAATATGTCTTCCAAGCAGAGAGTGTCTGTCCTGTTGAGTTATGGATGGCTGTTCTATAAGCCTATTAGAAATGTCAAAATGTAGCTATCCAAATCGCATTGATAGTTGTCTACTACTATCCTGAGTTTCTATTAAATCGTTTAAGGTCAGAGTGTCGCAAACTTTGATTCAAATTTTCGCCCTTGATCAGAATGAAGCTCATTACCACTATATTGTACCAGTTGCTTCGATCTCACTGAGGAAATGGTTCGACAACGTCAATAGCAAATTTCTCAAAACGTGCCCCAACGTTGTATTGCTCGCATCGCTTCCCTTATTCTGATGTGCGACCTTTCCTAAAGGCGCAAGCAGCACATTTACTACACCAGTCCAGGCAAGTCTACATCTTTTATTAGTGCGTGTACCGCGGAAATAGCCAATTCGTTAAAGTCTGCCATCTCTGCCACCATCGCACCTGAGGAAATGTTAGTCATTCTTCTGAATATTTTTTGCGGGAACCACCGGAGACACCGTTCGCGAACCCAATTATGCCTGGGTTCCACAGCAGGAAGGAGCAAACCCCTACAGATTTGGGGGATTTTTCAAGATGTTATTTCCTCCCACATTAGTTACTTGGATACGTTCTAGGACACATTGCCCGGTTTCTACCGCTTAAAGGTATAACTATAACTTGAGAATGTCCAAATGAGGATCACCGCATCCTATGGTAGAAGGCTTCAACTCTTCCGTCTATCCTCCAGCACCTAAAAAATAAATAGTAATGATAATACATTACGTTGTTATCAAATAAAGTTTTTTAATTTTTATGAACTAATCCTGTAAGTCAATAATTACAGTTTAGTAATAGTAGTTTGGTGTTATTTGGTAAATAGAAGTCGAATAATTTGGTGAGAGGTTGATGCGTGTAGATGAGTAAAAAAAAGCTACTTTTGAAGGCGTACCTAATAGAGTAAAGGTTAACCGATTTTTCTGAATTTTTTTGTTTGTTTTACCGAGAGATCAAAGTTACAGAATTTTCTTTGTGCCAAATGTCCTAAATAAGTGTGCAACAAGAAGCGACTCACATTTCACTCCAAGTAAAATGAGGCTATTGCTATTGGTCTGAAAAAAAAATCAAAACGGTTTCCATAAGATAAGAGTATTGGCTTCGATGCAAACCTCAGTTTTCGAAAAAAAAAATTTTAAAAATACAAAAATGGAAGCCAAAAATATGAAGTAGGGGATTTTATTCGCGAGAAAAAAAAACCTTTTTTGCCAATTAGTCCACTTCTGAAGTGATATGACTTGAGAAACTATGGTTAAAATGTCAGTTCAATTGAATTCAGGTGGTGAAAAACACATTTTCGAGATAATTGCTTTTAAATAACAGAAAAACTGATGAAAATCATCGAATTTTTTAAATACATGTTAATTTGCTATGCCGGGCACCTTCGTACACAATTAAACTGATGAAATTGGAATACCGTAAAATCGATTTAGGTGAATGTTCTTAAGATCCTAATAAATCAATTTATGTAAAAAAAGGAAAATGGAAAAATCCTTTTTTTTAATGTGTACCCTTAAATATTAGATTTTATTGAAATTTCAACTGCACTTTTCGAAGTTTCTCAAAAATCATAAAAGTTTATTAATTGTACCTCTATCTGCTACTTTCTAATATCTAGTTTGCTTGAACTGTATGTACATTTTTTGATCTGAAGAATGAGACTGCTTTCACTGTTTACATAATTGCGAATCACTATTTCATAAATATACTCCATCTCTGAGCATAAATTGAAATCCTTCACTACATGCTTTTCCTTTTTGCCCTAAGATGGCACTATATTTTTGTGGTACAATCATGTATTCCTTAAAATATCCTTCTGAAGTTTAGCACAAAGAGCTTTGAGCTCACAGGATTTTAAAAGGACTAACCAAAAGAGCTTTTGTTAAAAGTATAAGACAAAAAACATTTTTGGTTGCAGCAAGGATATCACATTTGTATTACATACAATTATACAAGTTTTCCTGTTTTGATGTTATGGAATAAATAGAAGTATAATATATTTAGTGAAAACAAAATAATTTAACTTGCAATTATTATAGCTATACAAAAAATTACGCTGACTATAAGAATTGCAGAATTGGGGCTTTCTATTCGAAAAAGATGCGAAGCGTCAAACTTCAAGGTGGAAGTGGTAGTTCGAAAAACTTAAATTACAAAAAGCTAAAGCTAAAAAGGCACCTCGAATGAAAGCTTGGACCCATTTAAAATCATTTTGAATTCACGATGCTTTACTGCATTTTGATTATACAGGGTGTTAAAAAAATGTTCTAGGGTTGAAAGTTGACAATCAATCCATATCAAATCATTCAGGTTATGAAACCCATGGTCTCAGATTTTTATGATTTTTTTTATGTTCCATTTGCCATCCTTATTAACCATATAAAATTGTATTGTGATATCTTGAATACTTTTTGAGATATTAATTTCCAAAAATTTACGATAAAAGATGTTTTTGCATTACCGAGAACTGTAGAGGTGGTGACACAGTTTAAGTTAAACTTTCATAACTTTGGCAATTATCATCATATCGCAATAATTTGACGAAAATGTTCATACCAACCTGCAGAATAAAAAAAAATACATTTAGAAACAAATCTATTGAATGGTGTAGTCGTTATCAGCTCAAACCTGACTTTTATAAATATTTTGAAGAAAAACCGGAACCGTACTTGCGATTGACCAAACTATAACAAGACTATGTTCCGTTCAGTAAACGGAATATAGTCTTGTTATAGTTTGGTCCATCGCAAGTGAGACAGACTATCTGAACATTTTTTACTTCCTGTAGCCGCTTGCCGCTTTATTTCCGCTAATACCAAATTTTTCCTTTCCTCTACTATAAAAGTATTAATAAGAAAGTAGGCTATTGGCGGTTACCAGTGGATATAACCTGACACAACGATAAACACATATGCTATTGTAGCCTAATCGGAAGTTGGAAACCCAAAATCCACATATCCTCTTATCTTGCTGTTGACTAATGTGACGCATTTCTTAATGGCCATTTCATCAGTAAATAAGGAGCAAATGCAAGACTTGCTTTCTTCTCCCAGTACCGGCACTTTAGCTATCAAAGTATTAAATGCTTCTTTGCATTTGCTGACAGTTTATTACCATTTTCGTATTGTAAAGGTTTGCGGTAAAGCTTTGCAAAAAGTTTGCCGGACGTAACCTTAGGAGAACGTAGGCCTTAGGAGAACAAAAGTGTAACATTGTAGGAAATATTTTAAGTTGTTCTGAATAAGCGCCTCGCTTTTAATATACCACCGTACTCAAAAAACTCTTAGGTATTTACATTCCCGTTTCTTCGAGGCAATTGTAAATACAGGGTGTTTTAGATCTGATGTGCCAAAATGAGTGGGGTGATCAGGACCATGCGCAGGATTTGCTCCTGGGGGGGTGGGGGCTTTATCTAATTTTAGGAAATTTTTTTAGTATTTCAGTCAAATTTTTCCTAATCAAGAAGTGCAGAACATTTTAAAACCCCTCCTGGGGGGATTTGGACCACCAAAACCCACCCCGTGTGCACGGGCTTGGGGGTGATAGATCTCACTTAGCCATATAATAAATTGTAAGGCAAGGCGGAGGCAATTTCAACCGTTTGGGAGTTACAAGGTAATTCATAAATTTTGGTTTTTCATGGTATATACATAACTTTTTTATTTTTATCTTTTGATCGACCCAACACAGCACCATTAAACACATGCTAAAAAACTACTATCCCAATGAACTTTCCAAAATTGTCAACAATATTTCTCTAACTCCTACCATTGCAGGTACAGACACTTCCAAAAGTAAAAAAACTGGTCAAAAGTACAGTTACTTCGAAAAAATCAATATTTTCAGATAAGTTTATAAGGTAACTTATATATCCTTCGCTTACTTTAATGTTTTCCTTGTTTACAAACTGAAATATTTTTCCAATTCTGTAATATCATTTCAGAAGTAAGTTGATAGTTTGATTAAACTTCCTTCAGATAATTCAACAACCTACGGATATGAATCATTCGTTTAAGATATAGTTTGGTTTAAGTTTATGTGCGATTTGTACTCCTTAATTATGTAGCCAGCTAAGTTTTCTAAGGCAGTGAGATGAAGCTCCTCAAATTCAATAAATTCATTTTCTTCAAGTGGAGCGGTTTTTGACAAAGCTTGAGTAATAATCATGTTAGAGAAATTGAACCGCATTGATTTCTTTCCGCTATTATTCAAAAACCGTGAGTATTACAATTAACCATGTCTATTTCCCGTTCAGACATTAATCCAACTGAACAAACGCTTTGATTTTTGCAATCTCTCGATATGAAAAACTGAAGCTTAAGTTTGTATATTTCTGAAAATAGTCTTAATTGCAGATAGGATTTGTTACATTATATTGATCTTATTATATTAAATATTTCAAAATTTTTGGTTTTGTTTTTCATATTTGGACTGGCAGAGAATTTTATTACTTTGAGAAAAACCAAACAATAAATAAAATTAATAAATCGGTCAAGTGAGGGTAGGGCTCGCGTATTCAAGGTTCCGTAACAGCTCATTATTGTAAGAATTCATTGATATGGTTGAATACGATCGCAATAATGATCAGATAAGAGGTTGTCTTATAAGTAACTGAAAAGCTTTTATTATTTTTTTCTATGACTCAATACCAACTTATCCTGATAATATCGAAATATTAGCTTTAGAAACCCAGAAGATTTCTTCGAACACTGCGAGCAGCTATATTTTTATAAAGACTGTCCTTTTGAAATAAAAAAAAATATTTTATGCGTGATAAAGAGCTAACATTTTCTTGGTAATTTCTCTCCTTTTGAGGTACGGAAACCTGAAAATGAATAAATCATAAACAAAATTTAGCTTGGTTATATTTTAAGTTTAAATTTTTGGTTCATAGAAATTTTAAAATGTTAACCCTTCTGCTAAAGAAATGCGTAAAAGCGCAATAAATTAAGCCTCATAGGACCCACGGAACGTAAGCGTCGTTCACACTTAATCACGTTTTATAATTGATACGGGCAGTTCCAAAGCCGGCCTTGTTCAATTTTTAACATTTTTCTGTTCTTCTACCAAATTATACTTAGTTGCCGAATGGTCGAGAAGCAAATCCAGCCATATTCCTTTAGGATTTATAGTCATAATCTTCGTACAGTTCCAAAACCGGCCTACTAGAACAGGTGTGAAGAACTAAAACCCTCCGTTTGCAGTGGTGTTCCAAGCTTCTTATAAGGTACTCTATTTTCCTCTGTGTGGGAGTGATTGCAGTAATTTTCACGCAGTTATAGGGTTCAAAATTGAGTATTTTCTTTGTTTCGCTTGCAGAAATATGGAAACGGGAGTATGTTTCTATACTGCCGAGACAAGGAAAAATATATTTTCAAGTTAACAGTTTCGTGAAAATTACTTTAGTATAACTTCTTAAGTAACCGTCTTTTGTTTTCACCGTATCACAGAATCATATATTGCTCAGTGTTTTCTGTTACGTTAGAGATGTTAGTTTATAAAAGTACAATTTCTGAAGTGAAAGGTCGCGTTTAAGTCCTGTGAGAAATGGAAAGCAATAGAAGTAAAGAAATATTCACATTACATTCCGGATAGAGAAAGAAGAGGGTGGCTAAACCACAATTTTGTGTAAAAAGTATTGCCAGAAGAATTAGGTATAAAAGAACAAAAATTTCCCAGGACAAATTCGTCCTTCGCTTTACGGAACAATCCCTTACAAAGAAGAAACCTTAAAAAATTTAATCTACAAAAACACAGTTACTACAAAATATTTTATTAGAGGAACAATTCCGGGAAAAACAAACCGTAAGTCTAAATATACGTGTGCCGGTTAACTTTTTTAGGGTAAAGTTCAAGGCGTTTGCGGAACTCACTTGATAGCAGGCTCGCCTCCAAAAGAAAACAGTGCTGGTGCTGCATGATCTGAGAATTATTTGAAGAAAAACGAAAATGTAATAACATTCATTAAAAAACTTCAACCTGTACACTCGTCTTATTACCGCGAAAAGTCCACGTGGAGAACTTACCTGTCATGAGATTTAAGCATTCGACAGCTTTGGGAAAGTTATAATTCAAAACAAACTAACAACGCCAATCTGAAAGTTAAAAATGAATATGTTCGGAGTGTCTTTTTTTCGAAGAAATGCTCAACTCATCTGGTTTGTCAGAAGCGAAGAAGTTAGAACTCATGGATTGGATCGGCTTTACATTAACTCATAACTACTAATTTTGATGGCTTTACTAGCGTATAATTTTACGCAGATGGATGTCCTATTCAAAATAAAAATTCTGGTTGGAATGATTCATTTATTTACAATATTTCATCAATGAGCTGATTACTACAAAAGAACTAAGCAATAAACTAAATTAAGAAAGACTAAATAAAAACTAAACAAAAACAATATAACAAATCATATAAAAAACAAAGAACAAGAAGAAAATTCGCAAAATATAAATTCAGAAAACAAAGTGCCAAAGTGAACAAAAAGCAAATAAAAAGTAAAGAGCATAACAAAAACCAAAAAGTAACCTCAACAAAGCTGACTCCTCACATGATTACGCGATATATGAAAATCAATGCAATTAAAAGCGGAATTAAAAAATCGCGACATCGACGTTATAGGTTCATTTAATCCATAATTAGTACGATGAAAAGGTAACC
Source organism: Leptarthrus brevirostris (assembly GCA_964036015.1). Lineage (NCBI taxonomy): Eukaryota > Metazoa > Arthropoda > Insecta > Diptera > Asilidae > Leptarthrus > Leptarthrus brevirostris. Next base: position 96,852,422 of record OZ038374.1, read on the forward strand.
GAAGAAAGTCATGATTCCTCAGGGAGCGAGCTGGAACCAATATGCCAAAGCTACCCAAGAGAACAGAAGAGTCAATGGACCCACGAATGCAGTCGAAAGCAAAAAGGATCCCGGCGTTACGGCGCCTCTTTTCAAGTGTGTCCAAGTGCAGAAGTTTAAGTCTATCAGCATAAGGTGGTAACATAAGGGAGTTATTCCAAGGAAGGCCTCGAAGGGCAAGCCTAACGAACCTCCTTTGAACAGCTTCAATGCGTTTGATATGTGACACATAGAGCGGTGACCAGACTGGAGAGGCATATTCTAGAATAGGCCGGACAAAAGTGCAATATAAGAGCTTTGTAATGTAAGGGTCATCAAATTCCCTTGACCACCTCTTCACGAAACCAAGAGTCATATTAGCCTTGATGACTATGGCATCAAAATGATCCTGGAAAGAAAATTGAGAATTGAGCCAAACACCCAGGTCCTTTGTCTTAATAACTCTTGTTAAAGGACAACCCTCCATGGTAAAGTTATATTGAATTGGAGACCTTTTTCGTGAGAAAGATATGGATGTACACTTGCTAATATTTAGGGGAAGGTCGTTAATGGAACACCAATTCTGAAAGGCGTCCAAGTCGGAATTCAAGAGTAGGCAATCGGGATTGTCAGATAGTGCGAAATATCTTAGCGTCATCGGCATAACAAAGAATATTTGAGTTAGACAGTATCGTAGATATATCATTGATATAAATTATAAATAACAATGGGCCAAGGTGGGAGCCCTGCGGTACACCGGAAGTGTTGAAAATTGCATCAGATAGAGCTCCACGAAAAGAAACCCTCTGAGTGCGTTCAGACAAGTACGCATGAATCCAATTTACAAAAACTCGCGGAAACCCAAGGAGAGAGAGTTTGAGAATAAGAATTCTATGATTTATTCTATCGAAAGCCTTGCTGAAATCAGTAAAAATACAGTCAACTTGCTTACCACCTTCAATTGCAGAAATACAGAAGTTAGAAAATTTCAATAAATTGGTTGTAGTTGACTTACCCCTAATGAAGCCATGTTGAAACGGCTGCAGAAACGGCTTGCAGTGGAAGTATAGAACATCGCAAAAAAGTGCCTCAAAAATCTTGGATATACAACAAAGGTTAGCAATTGGTCTATAGTTCGAGATTTCACATTTATCACCTTTTCTGTGAAGGGGAATAATTAATGAGGTTTTCCAAGCCTTCGGAAAAACACCGCAACGAGTTGAGAGATTAAATAAATAACACAAAATAGGAGCAAGAACGGAACCACATCTTTTCACGAGTGAGGCAGGGATACGGTCAGGACCAATTGAAAAATTCTTATTGGCTCCAGTTTGAAGCTTCTTCACACATAAAATAGGCCGCTATAATATTCCGGTCGTCAGACATTCCTATTTGCCGCTTGACAGAGTATTTGGAAGAATCGAAAAGCAGTAAAAAATATATAATCCTTCAACCGGAAGATTATCTGAAAATTGTTGACGAATTTGGGAGCATTAACATTCTAGCACAGATAATAAAAAAGCTTCAGTTTGGAAGAGCTCGGTACCATCGGTGTCATGTTCAAAATTAAAATTACTTTTTTTCCAAAAGGAAAACAAAAAAAACAAAAGCAGCATCATCGTCAAAGGAAAAGTAAATTATTGGTCAGAGATGTGATCATAGAGGCCTCTTTTGAAAAAAAGGCTGCACATTTTCGCAGTGTCAACCCGAAGTCCTACCTCTTGGAGTTCCTGTTAAACTGATAAAGATAGCAGGTATTCGAAGCACTATGTGGGTGAATGCAGAACACGCTCATGATAGCCGCATAGAATCACCAGTCATTTCAACAAGGATGATGACGAGGGGCAAATTGATTAAAGAATCAACAAATCATTTAAATTTTATTAAGGGGGCAGTCTAGGTTTATTTCAGATATTTTCCAGATTTTTTTTTATAATAGAATTTAATTAAACGTTTCAAAAATGTTGTACAATAAATTATACATATTACACTACATGAAAAAAAAAATTATTTTTATTTAATTTATGGCAACAAAATGGCCTGTAAGAAACTGGTTGACAAGATATCTCAGGTCAGGAAGTGGCTATAGCCGGAACTAGAGTTGAACATTTTGGGTAAAAAAAAGAAAATGGCGGACTTTTGAATTTTTTGAGCCTTTTTTTGCAACTAAGATTGTTTTAAAAAGTGGTTGAAAATTCATAAATACTTATGATTCTAGTTTAGTCTTAAACTATAAATCTGCTGAATAATCCCTAAAAATTTCAGCCCAATCGGTTAAATAGTTTTTTCAAAATCGTGTCAACCAGGTCAAAAAACGTTGTTTCGAGAAAAACGCGTTAAACTGCAGAAACACGGGCTCCGCGCGCTCACGAACCTTCTATTGTATCGCCTTATATACATATTTCTGGGGATCTCCGACCTAAATAAGAGTTTGTACACTAATTCTACATATACTTATATAGGACGCGATGTTTTTAGAAAATCGAATTTAAAAAAAAACCCAGACTTCCCATTTGTCCTTTTTCTGTTAAAGCAATAGTCTGAAGATTGTTAATTGTTTTTAACGAAGAGATGGAATTTTTGAATTGAAAACTTCTTTAGCGGTATTAAAGAATAATTTTTGGTAGGGGAAAGTATTATGGGTTCGCGTCACCGACATGCTTTAATAGTAGTACATCTATAACTATAAATGTGACGTGTTGTGCAACATTAGTGCTTTGCGAGTAAAGTGAAATTGACTACGTAGAAAGTTCAATGTGTGTATACTGTGCATTGTTTAAAAGTATATAGTAATTATTATTTCCATGAAGTGTATAAAATATATAATTGATCAGAGCGCAGATAGATATGAAAACCAGACTAATGTTAATAATTGTAATTTAAAAATTTCGAAATTTAAATTTTTTATACTACAATTAATTTTAAAATTAAAGAAAACCACTGTTCTTTCATAGTTTTAAATTTTCACTTCTGTCGGCAGTCCTCATGACTACCTGTTTTTAAAAGTTTTTTTAGTCTTAAACAAAGTATTTTGTTAAATAAAATAAAATAGAGAAAAACCAAAAATGTTTCAATTCTACAACTAAACTAATTTATATATTACAGTTCCACAACCCGATTCTTTCATAGTCAATGGTTCCAGAGCCCGCCACATTTCAGATCGAATTCCAAAACCCACCATAATTATTACTTTTTTGTTCTTGTTTTTGTGCCTTAATGTTTCACTGTATGAGTACTCATCAGTTTTGTTGATATCAAGCGTTATAGATTACAGTTATTCTAAATAAGGCCAAGGAAACTAATTAGCTTATATTCATTTATCTCGAAACTACAAAAAGAAAAAAGAAGTTTTATTTCTCATATGAGAATAAATTTTTCCGTTCTTCTTGCCCTCGAAAAAATTGGTTAACACAAACCGCAAATAAACACAGTTTCAACTTTGTTATCTATATAACAATCATTAAATTAGCATTATTAATATCTAATGATTTGGTAATTTATATAAAGGGAATAATTGAAACAGCACTACGTATTTATATAACAATCACATTTATTAAATTTATCCTCATATTAATTAATCCAACTGTACGTAAGACTTAAAGTCTGATAATAAAATTACAAGGTAAAACACTGGACAAAGTTGAGTTTCCTGCGGTACTCCGAAGCTAACATTAGATATCCTGACACCTGTCCTTCCGGTTCTTTTATTTATATATAAACTAACCTTAATTAATATTTGGACTTATTCATAAATTAGTAATAAATTTACTTCATAAGTAGTACACCTAAATTCATTTACGCTAAGAATAATAATATTAAATTGTTTTGTTCGAATTTTCACAATCTAAAATTACTTCTAATAGTACTTTTTAAAAATATTTGTAATAAATTCACTATTTTATTATAATTATGCATAGTATTGGATGAAAAATAATCTTCCTACAATAATTTGGATTTTAGTTCCATTTAGCTAGACAAGATCTATTAAATTTGATATTTTACCGCGAATATTTCGAGCTTTTAGTTTATTCTGCTCATTGCATGCAATTTGGATTTGTTTTAATGAACTGATAATAAGAATGCTATGGTCTAAGATTTTTTTCCCACTATTATAAAATATCACTTACAAATTGTTAAATATTTCCTGCAGATTTCTATTCATTGCTTGGCATTAGATTTATGTAATGCATTACATTCCACATTTAATTTATTTAATTGTTCCTATAAAGACTTGTTATCGGATTCGATTTCTGTATCATATTTGACTATTATCATGTTCTACGTAGGTATAATATTATATAATAAGAGCTGAATAAATTTGTTCATTCCGTATGCCATATAGGTATAGCGTCGCGTCCCTATTTTCAGCTTAATTTTAGTATCTTGCAATAATTAAAGGTACAAAAGGAAATTGAGTTAGTTTGCAAAATGTTATCGTTCAGTCTATCAAATATCTTTAAGTTTTAAGATAAATATTTAAATCTTTTTATGTGCGGTTAATATCCTATGTTAACGGATTATTCTCAGCTCGAAAAGCCATGTCAAAGAAGTTTTGAGACATTAAAAGCAATTTTCTTTGGTACAATTGTGTACGTATATTAATAATTATCACGTTTCTTCTCCTTCGTTTTTAGTTGCATTTTTGCACCGGTGTTACAAGGAGTTAAAGATGGCCCCGAACAATAATTTTAAGAAATTTTTTGATGCAATATTCGCAACTCGTTGATTTTTAAAAGGTGTGCCAATGTGACTATATTAATTCTGGTCCTCAAATGTTACAAAATTGTTCTTGTACTCAGTGGCACATTTCTGCCAAACATCTAAAATTAATATCAAGCTATAAATTATACATTCTCTATTCTTAACGTTTGAAGAAATATATATTATTTAAAACTTAATACTTAAAAAACTATTATTTCGATAAGATAATTTTACGATTGAGTAAATCAGCATCTGTAGATGATTTTTCTAGATGTGACTGTAAAAGTTGTTGGGAATATGACAGTTCCTCTCTGCACATGCCAATCAGAGCTTAGCACAAACAAACACCGAAACTGTGCTACTAGAAAAAGTTTTAACAGTCCTGATGGTTCTAAAGCTTTCAGTAGAATGTCGATAAAGTTTTGACGTGTGCTTTAAATTAAATTTCACGAAAACGTTACCCAAGAACAAGTTATACAAGCCAAAACCTTAAATTTTATATTAATGTACCTGTTAGATTGACAATTCATCAACCTTTTCTAGCAGATACTTCTTTAAACTTTATGCGATGTTTGTATATATTTACAAATTTAGTTTTTAACTTAATTTACTGAGAATACTTTCTTGCGTCAGTCTTATACCTTACCTTTTAAAAACTTTCCCAATAGTTGGTTGTCTGTTACACCACCAATAATCAGCTGTTCGTATTTGCTTCTGAGCTTCTATTTCGATTAGGCTGTGCCCATACTGAAGTTGCTATAAAACGCCAAACCCAAAAGAGAAATTTAAACTTGAAAACAATATTGGACTATAAAAGCACAACAATATTACTGTTGAACATCTGAGAATATAGTCATAAGTGCAATCATGACTACACGACAGAGTGAGTTATCATCATATATTATGCAGGGTATTTTGTGCTGCTTCTAAGGGGCATATTTAGTATTGTCAGGAGAGGGGAGAGCCGCGACTGACCGGTTCAAAGAGTTATGTCAGTAGTTGTCACGATGTCGGAGCAACAGGTGCATATTTCAGCTGCGCAACCCATTATTATTAAAGTTCTTACTGAAGTAGGAGTAAAACCAGTTGAAATTTTGAAATTTTTGCATAGTCAAGGGCTTGTGTCTTTTTTTCCAATAAGGGGTTCAAGGAAGGACGTAAACGGGGTAAAATTGAGAAACATGCTTGTCAAGACTCGACTGTCAGCTGACAAAGTGCTCGCAACTGTTTTTTTTTCGACTGCCGTGTAGTATTGTACATCGATTACTTGCACGAGCGACGTACAGTAAATACTGCTTATTACTGTAGCTTTTGAGTAGCGTGAGGAACGCTTATCGTTCAAAACGATGTGAAAACCCGAATCGATATGTCATTCTCCTTTACGACAACGCTCGGCCTCATACTGCACGTTAAACTTGCCAGAAATTAGAGCAAATGAGATGGAGTCAACCGGAGCATCCCCCCGATAGCCCCGACTTATATCCCTGCAATTTCCATATGTTCGGGCCGTTGAAACATGTACTCGGAGGACAACGATTCCCGAGCGATGCAGCAGTGGAGACCTTCATGCGAAATTTGCTCCTGACACAAGCCTCTTCGTTTTACGATGACCGGATCAAAAACCTTCCAATCCGATGGGAAAATGCGTTTCCAAACAGGAGATTATGTTTAAAAATGACGCGTGCTTGGCTGTTGTATTAAATCAAATTACAGTTTTTATAAAGTCTCGTTTATATTTGATTCACTATTGTAGCTTACCATTTTACTACGTTTTTATTAACTTTATTATTTTTAATAATTTCTTCTAGCCCCATACGATTTTTTTTATTTTATACTTTTTAGTCCGTTTATATTCAAATTTTTTTTTATTTTAATAATTATTTTTTTCTTAAGAGCAACAATCCTTATTTTCTGGCAGATATCACTTTTGAGAGTTGGGCTACGGTTTAGCAAGCCACTCCCTTTGCCACCTTTGTTTTAAGATCAAGGGTAAAAATTGGACTGTGCTAAGTAAAAACTGTAACGACGGAGCTGGATGGGAACACCTTGAATGTCTGTCAACTCAATCTTCAACACCGTAAGGGGCTTCAGATATGATGTGTCGATGTTTTGTGGAAGATAAGGTGGACATGGAGCACTGGATATTCAGAAAGAGAATAAGAGGGCTTCCGGAGAGAATCGCTAATCTGTTTTATCTCAGATAGCACACCTAGATCCAGACCTTGCGGTGTTTCGTGTGGTATCCGTGGCGGGGGCGTGTGTCCTAGTCTCGGGCTACCTACTATATGACTCAGCGGTCTCGCCCTCAGGGAGGAAGGTGAGACTCTGGTGCAATACTGCAAATACTAGCCGATCAGAATTAGGTTGTAATGCGAATGCCCACAATACAGTGTGGGATAGCACAAACGGCAACCATAGAGGCAAAGATATGATTTAATTCGCGGTAGGAAACATCTTAGCAATTCCAAACTGGCAGACTGAACTAATCTGCGTTGATGGAAGGTGAGAGAAATTTATTGACGCAACCCTTTGCAATATTAAATTGGTAGATAGAGTGCTCTGTTGGGGAGTGGCTGGTGTGGTGCTGCGGTCAGACCATGGAGCCATATCTTCTGGCATTCGATATGAGAAAATGTAGAGGCGTGGTAGGAGGCTGATTACTAAGAACACTAATAGTCATAATTATCAGGAGCAGCTAGGGGAAAAACTGACGGCATGAATACCCAAAAATGCAGAGTATGTAGAGAGACTGTTATAAATGTGTGGAAGCCTAGGCCCTAAAAATAAATGAAAAAAACTCTACGTAACAAGTCGAGAGAGTCATGGAGGGACTTCTGCTCGAACACAAGATATATCTCTGACGTCTGCAGACTTTAGAATATGATCTAAAATGACCTGGTCCACCGACTCGCACTGATTTGAGATAGAACAGGAAAGATATCTGATGAGACCCGGTACAAAAAAATGAGATCCTGCTGGAAACTCACTTTCCGGGAAGCTACAAATGTCACATACCATGTCCTTTGAGAAAACAAGGTGCAAATGTCGGATCGTTCTGAAGCGGAAAAGACTGTGTCGCTTGAAGGGGTAAAGCGAACTAAAAGAGTTCAAACGAACTAATAGGTTTGAAACGTTAAAGGCAGCAGGATTAGATGTAGGGCTTCATATACTCGAGATAATTCTCCGGCAGCGAGAACACGTCTCGACACGATACCGAGACCGGCAGCGAGACTAATATCATTGGTAACAGTGCGATACCGGGAGCGAGATTGAGGTGACGAGAGTGGACGAGATATAAGTTTGTATCATTTTATTGTGGACAATTTTTTTTAGTTGTTTCAGCTTTTATGTCGCTCCGAAAAATTTCAATTGTGTGATTTATGGGGCATATAAGTATACACTGCTCTCCTCAATCGCTTCTTTTTTTTTCTTATTTCCTTCTTCAGATATTTGCGCTTTATCCCCAATAGCAACCTTTGCTTCCTTATTTTGGCGATGGGAATATGAAGAATATGCATATATGCATAGATATATCACTTATCCTCGATCCCCGTTATCCCACCGAAATACCCTTTTCTTATCTTGCCGAGAGCGAGATGGCACCGAAACTGGCTTTTATCTCGCCGAGATTGCGACAAGAGCGAGATCGTCTTTACCTTGACGAGACCAAGACCAAGATCTGCCAAAGTCTCGGTCTTGTCTCGGTGCCGTGAAGCCTTAATTAGGTGATATATTTCCAGCCCTACTTTAGTGGGGCACTGAGTTTAAAGCACCAATAGTCAGGGCCATATATACCGCACGCTTAGAAGGTAATACTGAGCCGCAGTCCTTTAGACCCATGAGCCTTATGTCCTTTCTGTTGAAAACAATGCCCAATTAAGTAGGAACCAGCACGCTGACAGACTTGGTAGATTTATAGAAATCGCTTTCCATCAAGTGGTGAGTGTAGCAGAAGGGGGGAGGTATACCAATTGCCGCCACAATGGACATTGAAGGAGCCTTTAATAACATAGACTTAGAAAGGCTGGGAGATGCTCTTCTCGGACGTGGAACTAACCCTGCCATGACCAGATGGATTGGTGACATGTTAAAGACGAGAACAGTGAATATCCAGAAGGGAGAGTAGGCAGAGAATGCACACACCGATTAGTGTTCTCATCTTTTCTGTGAAACCGTACTGTCGAGTGATTACCACGCAAACTAGAGGAAGACATACATATATAACGTGGGCTATTTCGATGAAATTGCAACTATGGCAAGGGGTAAGTTCATACGCGCCGTAGCATAGACCATAAGGACGGAGGTGGTATAGGGAAAGGACAAATCTAGAACTCAAATCAGTGTAACTCTTTGGAGAAGAACTTACTGTCCCGGCCTCAGTGAAGTATCTGGGAGTATTCATAGACTCAAGACTTATCTGGAAAAGACATACATGTAGAGGAAAAAATTCACGGAGTTAGCAGCGCTCTACATACATCAATGTGGCAGGGTGTGTGGTGAAGGTGGGGTATGTGGAGTATTTCTCCAAGCTCCGCATACTGCATCTTCACTATGATGGTGAGACTTATTATATAATATGCCTCGGTGGTCTGGTGGGCAAAAGCCTCAAAGGCCACCGTAAAATGTTAAGAAGCTAGCTTGTGTGGGGATAACAGGTGCCGTGATAACCATTGGCATAGGAAAATCCTGAATATTGTCAAAAATAAGATACCGGAATTGGAAATGATAGTCGACGGTATAAGCAAAGTAACGGTAATTGCTATATACCGTCAAACGCTTATAAGGGATAGGTAACTATTTTCAGGGCAATCTTACTGATGTCACAATTTTCACGGATGGCTCAACAATTGATCGAAGAGCAGGAGCAGGAATGTTCAGTGAGAGCCTGAATATGAACACCCATTTAAGTTTAGTGTCGTATACCGTAGATGCTGGCTTTGGTCTATGCACTATGCTTTCTAGTACCCGTAACCCATTGTGTGGCATGGAGTGGGAGAAGAACTTCACCCGATTCGAAATAATGATTGCAAGTCTACCTACAATTTAAAGTGGATTCCAACCTATTGGTATTTTCTTTGCAACTCTACTGTACTAACTGGCTTGCTAACGAAGACCTCACTATTAACCCTGCCTGCTGTTCACCAGGCCTTGCACCTGGGTCCAATTTCGATCCAAGGCACGATCGTTGAATATTCCAGTGAGGTCAAATTTGGGCATTATGCTCGATAAAAAACTTAATTGGAGCATTCAACTCGATTCTGCCCTAAACAATGCTACAAGAGCCCCATTGGCCTAAGATTGCCAAATCGATAGTTAGAAGCAATGAGAACTTGTCCAACAGCTTCCATGGAGGCAGTAACTGGCTGGTAACAAGGCTTACATGGCCAACATTCAGCATTCCTGGCATAGATGTGTGCACTGTAACATGACCAAGGAACTGCGTTTAAAAAAAAATGCAGCCATAGTTTAAGCCTGGACCCTATAAGCCTAAAAAAGTTATCTGGTGACTCAGAAGTGGTGTATTTGTGCACAACACTAGGGTTTTGAATGTACTGGGTAGTTAACCCAGTGTCTTTCAAGCCGAAATCCCGAAATGTCTATGTCAATGACAATAAAGGTCTGAATGGGGTTGATATAGCTATCTTTAATGGTAGATCAGCAGCCCTGAAGGCTCTATACTCTAGCAGCTTTTCGTCGAAGCTTACGAAGAAGTGCTTCGACACAATCCAACATGAAATGGTCACGCTCTGTTGGTTACCTGGTCACGCGGGTTTCAATGATAACGAGACGGTTGATGAGCTGGACAGGAAAAGTTCTTGCCAAAGAACCCTGTTGCACTCTCGACTGGTCGTCGGCGAGAGCTGTTATTGAAGATTGAGCTCAGCCGCTGTTACACTGGAGAAAGTTCTACGCCACCGGTAATACCTTGAAATTTCGTGAATATGTAGTAATTAACTAGAACAGTACGAATGTGGAACAAGTGGTCATCTTTTCTTTTCCTCAGTTTTACTTCCATATTTGCAAACGCTTTTTACAAGATTGCATTAAACAGAAATTGGAAGAAGGTCATAGTTCTCAAACATCTGGCAAGACGGAGTTGGATCAATTCGTTAAGCGGCACGATCAACAATCCATTGGCCCCGGGTTCGAGACCAGATGACCCCGTGAGCTTTTATTAAGAAATTAAAAATAATCCACTCCGTCTCTGGGCTGTTGTCTGGCTCGCAGCAATGCAGAAAACAACACTCAAGTTTCCTCACTTCCCTTACCCTAATTCCTTCCGGCCAAAACCATTCTAACGCATCAAAGGGTTGTCCCTAGGATTTGGCCACATCTTATAAAAAAAAACTATTGTATTTAACCTTAAGAAACAGATTTCAGAGGAAAATTGATATAATATAGAGTAGGTTGCCGTTTTGTCTAGATTTATCTCCATTTCAAATTAAAATCGCAGTAGTTAGCTTCGTGCTGACAATTCGAATATACTTGAATGTTGTCTCTCATTATTAATTCTTTAGACTTCTTAAATTAAACACCTATGCCAGAGCTTGAGATAGTAATTTGTAATGTCAGAATAAAGAATACATCGCAAATGGAATGAAAGAAAATTGCGTCGCAATTTCGCTAAATTTCCCATTTTTAATGTACGTAAGAGACTCCAGGAAACACGTATGCTTTAAACGCATTTTTTTCTTAAATATTTTCTCAAGTTTCAAGGATAACATCTCCTGAGTCAAGAGTATTTGTATTTAAAAGCTTTCGCTTCGACAGAACTAAAGATTTATTCCGCTTAAGCAAGAGGAAATTCGTTTTGGGAAAATCAACAACGCACAGTTTTTGGGCTGCAATACAGCTCATGTTTCAGCCAGTACAGTTCCCGGTATGCTGTGCCCCTGCAGCATAATACACTACTTATTCCCAATGCCGGGGAACAACAGATTTTCTCTGAATTTATTTAACATAAATCAGCTACATCCTGTTACGTCACCTTTCCGGTTGCCTCATCTTGGTGGGTTACTACGTGCTTCTCATTTGAAATGTTTTCCAAGGCAAGTGCATTTTCGAAACAGCTCCTTTCAAAACAATCTAGAAAATCATCCACTGCTGATACGATCATTTTTGGCATGCACGAATTATTCAACTTAAAATGGTTTCACAAATAGTCCTCTTGGCTTTCGCACAAATCAGCATAACATGCTGGCGGTGGCAGAAAACATCTACGACAGCAGTTCTTCTGTAGTATGTGGCTGCACTGGCACTGAGTACATTTGTTGCAGACGTTGAAAATGTTCGCCAAATAGGCGCACTTCAACAAGATTTATAGTTTTAAAAAATGGAGTATCTCGGAGGGTGGTAGTAGACTGGGTGGTGGGAATCTGTGTTGCTTTAAAAAAGTCCTATAAGTGGAAACTTGACACTCTAGACGGGTGGCACTACTTTTGTTAACATTAACTGCTGCCAGTGACAGCAACCACCGCAACGCCGTTCTGTTGTCCTTCACCAGGGAGGCTGGATACAGTGACGTCGGCCACTGTCAGTGTCACAGTAGGATTTTGGTTGTCTGGTGGGGGTGGTGGTGGCAGAGAGTCCAGCTGACTATTTTCCATTAAAATAACGTCATTCATTTGCTTAATCTCCTCCGTTGACGGTGGTGCAGGTAGGCTGATGATGCTATCAAATCCGTTTTCGGTTTGGGTTCTTTGCCCATTTCCTAAAGGGCTAACTTCTCCATTTCCTAGTTGGTGTTGTTGCTCTTGATGTAATTTCTCGTTGACTGTATCTTGATCCCTTGGCTTTCCGTTTTCTTTAGGTTTCTTTTCGAATTTTTGATTTTTTGAATTCCTATCAGATATCTCAATGACGGTATCCTGTTTCAGTAAAGCCGCTGTGATGACTGGCTTTGTTTCAACATCCATGTTGGTATTGTTTCCACCGGAATTTTCCCCGGGGCAATCACCATTTTCACATTTACCTGAAGGAGGTATGGGAGATGCTCTCTTTATTTTTGGAGAATGTGGACGACTTTCATCACTTTCAGCTGAATAGAGTTGCTGGTTCCCATACGTATATCCCCTATTTGAATCACCTGATGATGTGCTCAAATCCGACTGAGATAAACCTGTATTGGAACTGCCTAAATTTGCACATGGTTCGGATTTTTGTGATGTGTTTGTTTCATCGACTTCTATCAGTATATCGTTGTCGTTTTCACCGTTATAGGGAGGCTGATGTATTTGGACTTCTTCGTGGTTTGTTGACTTAATATCGTTGGATTTTATTTTCTCTATGGCATCAATTTCTATGGTGCACGAAGTTTGCCTACCCTCAGGATCTTTGTGGGGGCTCTCTGGTGCCCCCGTTGAATCTGCTCCTCGAGCAACTTCCACAACAAATACTCCATCCTTGTCCGAGGGAGTGTAGTGCATTTTCGTTTCACGAGCGTCACGGGAAATATCCTAAAAAAGAAGAAAAATAAATTAGTCAAAAATAAAAAATAGGTTAACTAATTTTAATTACAAAGTTTATATTGTTTATTAATATATAATTGATTCTGAATTAGGAAAATTTTTGTATGATATGATCTTTTGTGTAAAGTAGGTGGTAATTTAATTCACAGTTATGATAGACCTTAAACAGTGACATTATCATCGATGTTGTAAAGGATCAAGTGCTGGCTTTTCACACGAGATTCGCTGGTTCTAATCTACCAGCGATTGCAATTGGTTGTTTTTAGCTTACAACAGCGAACGCTATAAAAATAGCCATTGACGGTTGCCGAATAATATCAGTGGTTCACAATATACTTCAATTATCTTTTTCAGCGAATCGTATGAAATTGTATTCATCCATGAATGTTTCTGAAATGGAACTAGAGAGAGATAGCATCGGCAGAAACATAGTTTCTTCTTCTGTTCTCTCTTCAGTATTTTAAACGTGTGCAAACTAATTCGTACAACAAATGAAAAACATTTTAAAAAGACATGTTTATGTGGATTTGTTTTTACTACCAATATGATTAGGTATACTATCTAAATTAGATAAAAAGTCTTGTCTATTAGATGTACTGTCTTAATAGAATACCAATCCTATCCTAACTCTGCCGTCACATAACTATTATTATCTTAACATCGTTTTTATTAGACCGTTTTTTGATACCGCTGAATAAAATTAACTACACGCAAAACTTCGTAGATTTTTCACATAATGTTTTTCATTTATAACTGTTTTAAACATATAGTTTGTGATCTATGGCTTAAAAATGTCTAGGGTCCTAAGTATCCAGTCTATAAAAAAATAATATAAAAGTATCGTAAATTGAACATAACAGAAACGGAAAGTATTGAACTCATAACTTTATTCAAATAAGTTGCTTAAAACTGAAACTCAAATAAATTATGATTAGCAAATCCAAAAAAAACTTAATGACTTAATTAACAACTCAAAGATAATAAATTAAAACTAAAAAAATCTAATTCAAACAAAAAATCCAGAACTCGGAAAAATGTATGTTGTGCCCGAGATCACAGATCTCGCGAAAATCAGTTCAGTTAAAGTTGAGTTGAGTCTGCTTGGCGGACGAGCCACTGGACTTGCTCCCCCTATTTTACAATTGAATTAAAGTTGAATTTATGAAATAAAATTGAAATTGTGAAAAAGTGTCATCTCGCTAAAGTGAAGGTCTTTTGTGCTCTATTAAAGTTAAAGTTTCCATCTAATATGGTTTGTAATACATCGCTTTATTCTTCACAGCTTCAAAAACATGACAAAAACTAAATCCAATTGGCTTTATAATCACTGTTACACAGTCATTAAAAGCAAGAAGCAGTCTTCCAGGCAAATAAAGTGTACCCATCAGAGGAATTGAAATGTATTTATAGCTATGCGCGGAATATTTGCATATAAGTGATTAGTAAAAAATTAACTTCGACCATAGCATGAGATGGATCGTATTCGAAACTCAAAAGGGAAACTAGGGTTTTTGGTCTGTCGAGAAAACCATGGAGACTGTTTTACCAACTTTTCAATATTTATAATAGGAATGCTTAGACTGGCTCCTTGGGCAAAGCCAACCTACTTGCTACTAATTTCAGCTCCCTTAATCGCAGCTTTTTCCATCCCACCGCAGTGCACTAGCAGGTAAAATTCACTAAACTCTCACACTCGAAAGTTCTTAAGGTACTTTTCAAACTCGACGTGTCCAAAGTTACTTGACGATGGTTTCTCGCCCCTGGTTTTAAAATGCCACTCCTCTGCGTGGGGTAAAGTTATGTGCAAACTTTTCAGCGATTATACTCAAATTAATGGAATAAGTTGGTACTTAAAAATAAAACTTTAAAAACTAAAACCCGAACCCGCAAGAGGTGAAAACAATCATAAAATATTACAAAAGAAGATCAAAACCCTGATTCAATAACAAAGGTCTTGGTTTAAAAGTAGTTGTTGTCGGAGTCCAAAAGGGGCCACGAATCTCAAAGAAAGGCTTCGATTACTTATTATAGTTTATGCTGGTTTTAAGGTTAATCGGGTTTTACTTTTTTAGCTTTTATTTTATTTACAAAGTTTTTTTTATTATTTATAATTAAAAATCAATATAAATATATACATATGCACTAAACTTTGTCATACTACAGTTTTTAAATCACTCAATTGATGAATATCTGGAAAATATAAATCTTATTATCGATTACCAGTATGGTTGCCTCACTGTCCGATCAACCGCTAACTACTCTAAAGGAATTTTGGAAAGACCCAAATCTTTCTTTTGATTTTTCAAAAGCTTTTGTTATGTTCTGGCCCTCTAGCGATACTTCAAGCATTTGGTCCGCAAATCAACCGTTCGTAGAATAAGGTCCTCAAAAATATTCTACCTGAAAAGCATTGGCTCAAAATAATATTTTTTAATATTTAATATTTTTAAAGAAATTTTCGATTGGGCGAATTTTTTTTAAAAGGGGGGTACAAGCAATCATAACCAAAACCTAATGCATATGTAACAAAATATTGAATTTGTGTAAAAGAAAAAAATTTCTGGTCAGTCGTGTGTGGTGGAATATGTACTTGTGTTTTTATTTTTTATTATATTGAAAATGTACTTAAGGTTATAAAATTTTTATAATTGTTTCGAATAATATAAAATTTCCTCTATATTGATGCATGACTATTATTATCGAGGTGTATCGGCCGATGTAGGACAGCTTTCAGATCTTTGAGACAACATCGATGCTTCTTGGAACACAATGATACACCCCCACACCAAACAATAAAACGAATTGATTGATGCAGCGCGTTTCAGACGTCTCTATATTAGGTAACCTAGCACTGAGGTGATAAACACTTTCGTACTGAATCATGACATTCATAACACTCACTGCATGTCTTCGTTTCACTTAGGTATTAGTAGATGACGTAGGTTTGGAAGTAATGGGGATCATATTTAGTAGAGTGATAGACAGATACATAGATAGATAGGTAGATAGATATTTAATGTTTATTCATTTAAAAGTAAACAATTCATTATTTCACCATCACGATTCAAGAATAAATATGACTAAGAGAAAAAATAACAAAATCAGTTTAAGAGAAAAACAAAAAATTTACTGGGATAAATCATCTTTCACCAAGACTTATTACTTTCTAAACTAAAAAAGAAGAAGAAGAAACAAATAAACTATGACACTGGTATTACACACATGTACTTAGTAGACTGATCTGAACTATCCGTCCAATTACACAGACTCTCCTGTAGCTTTCAAACTTATCCATCATAACCTCGTGTAACCAAACCAACTGGTACATATCGATCGGCGAATTCAAAGGGCCTTATTGGAACCCAGTTTCACAGATATTTCACATCCCCGAGATTGTACGAATAATGTTGTTCGCTGCAAAATTGAGGTACTGGAAAATACCCATGTCAAACGACGCGGAATTTGATGAACTTTAAAATGGTTTTTTAAAAAAAAGTTGAACCGACGTCACAAAAACAGCTGAAAAGCATAAAATAATTTTTCATTTTATATCTATTACGAAATTTTGAAGTAGGGGCAAATTAAGCAAATAAAACAACTACAACAAAAGTATTCAATCGTCTTTCCTTATAATCCCGTGAGCTGAAAAGCTCAGGTAGTTTTATGTATTATCATCAATTTTGGTTGAGTAGTTGCTTTGTTTGTATAATTTGCACCGCCTTTAAAAGGTCGTATAAAATAAATTTTTTTTAAACTATTTTATGTTTTTATTTTTATTGTCTTCATATATAATACTCGAAGAATGCTTCTCGTATGCACAGAGCAATTTCGAAAGTTGCAGAGGTAGTGCACTCTTAAGAATGAAAACAGAATTATCCAATTCCGGCAACATATTACGAAATTAGTTACGGTAACCCTTTCAAACCCTCATCTTAGAAAATTCTTACCGTGGCCCTAGAGCGCCACCGTACTCTAAACAGCAAGAGATAATAATCGTAGCCAGAGAATAATCGTAGTCACTCAGGTACAAAATTGTTATCTTTTATCAATCAGAAAATTTATTCTGTACAACAGAATCGAAATCATCAAAATCGGTGTATGCCTTTAACATAGGCGATGCCCCTCCTCCAACTATCAGCACAATTGTGTCGCGGTACCAATGGGGGAAAATCCAACTCTGTCCACGCGTAACGAAGCTAGACTACCCCTCCTCATCCCACCTTAGGGCCACGTTTTCTCATTATTAGTATTTCTCATACGTATACAACAAAAAAAGAACCAGTACCACCGAACCCTACCCCCCAAACAATTCTTTGATATGGTACCAATTTGGGAACATACTCTACCCAACAAAAAAAAGTAATCCAAATCGGTCCTCGCGTTACGAATTTAAGCTATCTCCCCCCTCCATACTATAGGACCAAATTTTTTTCATTATTAGCATTATTACTTTACGTAACCAAACATAAATTGCCTAAATCGGTCCACGCATTAGGAAGTTAGGTTTCTTCCCTACTCTCAACCCACCCCACTAAAAACTTTTTGGACATGATATCAATCGTGGAACATATTCTACCCAACAAAGAAGAAAGCATCCAAATCGGTCCACTCGTAACGAAGTTACCCTACACAACCCCTAATCCCCCTACACCCCCCCCCACAGCATGGTGAAAATTTTAATTTCATTATTAGAAATAAGGGATGATACTGTATAAAAAAAATATTATCTAAAACGGTCGATGCATTAGGAAGGAGGATGCTCCTATCATTGGTAGTCCTCAATGGTCTCGCGGGACTCTAACCGGTTCGAAATTTTTGTTCATTCGTTTAGAACATTTTTAGATGAGTGCACCCAAAGGCAGGCCCGTAGAGACAAAATTCTGGCCCGGGGGGTTCCATATACGGGCCCCCGCGAAAGGCAGTTCGGGTCAGGGACTAAGCGTCTAAATCTGTCTAGTATATTACACTATTTCGATCGTAAATAATTTTTTTTATATATAATTAAAATAGAAAATTTTTTCTGTTGCTGACTTAGATGACGGAGCCCCTTTTGAAAGCCCGGGCCCAGGGGGCTTACCCCCTTCGCCCCCCCCCCCCCCTCGCGGCGGCCCTACCCAAAGGACTAGAAAAATGGCGAACGGCTCAATGGAGAGGACATTTGCTTGGGAGCGAATTCTTGAAATAGTTCCTTAACCCGGCGTGTCAGCCAATTATGTTCTTGTAAATATTTTCTGTTTGGATTCATTTTGTTCGTTCGTTTAGGGTAAGTTCTAAGTTAAATTTAGGAATTTGTTAAAAATTTCTTTTGTACTTCTCTAAGAGCTGGCACTCAGCTGAAGGCATTTCATTCAATTGCCAGTATTTTACTTTTTACAGATTTTCCAAAAACGGACTTCCCAAAAACAAAGCCATTCTCAGTTCGTCGTGTATTTTTTTTTTGTCGGACCGGGCATAATTTCGTAACGCGTTAACTGATTTTGATTATTCTTTTTTTTTGCTGGGTAGAATATGTTCACCGATTGGTAACATGTGAAGACAATTTTTGGTGCTCTTACTTTGTAACGCGTAAACTGATTTGGATGGTTCTTTTTTGTTGTACAGAGTATGACCCCCATTGCTGATAGGAGCAAAAAATTTGGCCTAGTGGGGGGAGGGGTAGTATAACCGTAACGCGTGATTCATTTGGATACTTTTCCTGTTGGGTAGAGTATGTTCCCTGGTTGATACCACGAGAAAAGAATGTTGGTGCGGTGGGGGGTTTGGGCGAGTGTGGAACCTAACTTTGTAACGCGTGGACTGATTTGGATGGTAATTTTGTTGTTGTATAGAGTGTGATCCGCCATTGCTAATAGGATAATAAGGTGGTCCTTAGGTGGCGGGTTGGTGAAGGGTAGAGGTAGTCTAACTTCGTAACGCGTGGACCGATTTCGATGATTCTTCTGATGTGTACAATATATTGCCCCACTGATACGACGACAAAAATTTATAAGTTTGGTGTTATGCGGAGGGGGCGTTACACAATTTCTTAATTCACACACCTATTTGGAAGATTCCTTTTTGTTGTGTATTATATTGCCATTGCTACTCGATGAAAAATTGTTGACCTAGTGTTGGGGTGGGGGGAGGGTAACCTAACTTTGTAACGCGTGGATTGATTTAGATTATTCTGAATGCATAGAGGATCTATTTTTATTCTGACAAAAATTGTGGCTTATCGTGAGAGTTGGAGGATGGGCGACGGCGCCTATGTAGCTTCAAAAGGTATAGACCGATTTTGATTCGGTTGTGCAGAATACGTTTCCTGATTGATAAATGATAACAATTTTGTACCTAGAGTGACTACGATGATTCGCTGACTACGATAATTCTATATTGCTATACAGAGAAAAGTGGCGCACTAGGGTCATGTTAAGAGGGTACTACAGTTTAAAAAAAAAATTAACCAACTTCACAAAAAGCCAATAAATAATTTTTCATTTTATATCTATTACGACATTTTGAAGTCGGTGCAAACTAAACAAACAAAATAACCACCCAACCACAAATTAAGATAATATATAAAACTACCTGAACGTTTTAGCTCACGAATTCATAAGGAATGACAATTAAATGCAGCTACAACAATTGTTTGTTTGTTTAATTTGCACCAACTTCAAAATGTCGTAATAGATATAAAATGAAAAATTATTTTATGCTTTTTAGCGCTTTTTGTGAAGTCCGTTCAAATTTTGTTTAAAAAACTATTTTTTATTAAACTTATTTACAGTAACGCAATATATTGAGTCATTTTTATTGCCCTTTTTGATCTTTTTCCTGTTTTTAATATTTGTGCAAAGGATGGCGCCCCCCCCCCCCCCCCCTCCACCTACCAGCAAAACTTTGTCGTGATACAAATGGAGCAATATATAATTATTATAAAAGAATCATTCAAGTCGTTCTAGGCGTTACAAAGCTAGATTACACCCCTACTACCACCACTCCAGATGCAGAATAGTTTTCAACTTAGCAGCAATGAGAAGATGTACTCTATAAAATAGTAAAAAATGATTTATATCGGTCTACGCGTTACGAAGTTACGTTGAAAAAGTTGAAGAATCGTCGACGGACTATTCATAATTCACTTATATGCAATGTAAATTGCAGAGTTATTGATTGAACTTTGTTATGAAATGCCTCCATAACATAAGTAAAATAGTACTCACCTATATAAAGTATGAATAAAAACCTGAAGGAAGGTAAGGCATGTTTTTCTTAGTCTTATAACCTCAAGCTGACCCATTGAGAAGAACGAAACATTCCTTGCCCCGACTGCCAGGAATACGTCCATGAATGAAAGAATTAAAACCTTAATCAAAATTAACTGTGCGAAGTAAATTGCTTACTAATATTGCAAGCACTGCTTTACAGTGTCAAATTGAAATAAAATTTAATAAAAGAAAATTTTTCCTTTTAACATCGTCATTTGAAACTTGAATTTCAATTAGATGGTTCTTTTCTACCAGGAAAATATTTTTTATTTTTCTTATGGAGCGTCCAATTATTCAAGTATTCTTATAAGCAAAGGTAATGAAAATACATTTGAATATAGGTTAATCATAACTTAAAAGAACGGATCCTTCAGACAAGTTCAGTTCTAGCTCAAACAAAAACGTAGTCTCCTTGGAAAGATCTTAAAAATAAATCCCCAAGGTAACCGTTTCAGTATAAGCTTATTTTAATTATCCTCTCAATTTTATAACAAGTTGAGTTTATTTTGACTTCAGAAGTGCTCTTAACAAATTTTCCACTATTGCGCTAATTCAAACCCGTGAGATGGACCAGAAAAATTAACTAGAATCTCATAGAAAAAAAAACCCTCCTTAGCATTTTTGATTAAGAGCTGGAAGAAATTTAAATTGTTTCTGCTGCTTTTAAAAACCTTTTTACAGGTAAGTGGGTTGCTGATTAAAGCTACTGTCGTGGGTTCTTTTCAAACAGGATAATATGAACTTGCAATAGTGAACATTTCCTCAAATGTCTTTTTCTCGAAAACAATCCCTGCGTTTTTGTTCTCTCTCAAAAATCATTCACTCAATCGAATAGTGAAAAAATTGCAGAAGCTCAAAGGAAAAGTTGAGAGCACCCTTGTTAAATATTTTTTTCTTTCTTGAAGTCCTTAGAATCGCTTGAATTAAATTTATTCACTCGAGCTTTTGGCTCTTATTCAAACATCTTAGCAACTGTAGAAACTCAACGAAGCGAATGATCGTTATCGGGAAAGGAACCCCTAGAACACAGTCAACAAATTGATGGTTCTGAAGAACTTTTGATTTATTTTGATACTTTTCAGCTTTTACTTTGTTCTTGTCAAGTGCAAAAAGTTGTCTTAAATTATTTTCAGAATGCAAGGAAAACTTTACTTTCTTATCCACTTGAACCATTTGTCGGAAATTTTTACAAAAACGTTGAAAAATGTTTTCCTATACAAGTTTCCATGGAATATAAAGAATTTCATTTAAAACATTAATTATATTGGAAAATGCCGTAAAATGTGTAGACCGACTATTATTAAAAGTGCATTTGCATTTTTAAAATCAAGGTTTTAAAAATATAAAGTTACATAAGAAATTAAATACTTGAATACCAAAATATTATTGTCCGATATATTGAGACTCGCGATGCATGTGAGATTTAGCTATAATAGTGGAGTCAATGAGTCAGGATGTTTGCTCTAAAACGCAAGAAATTCGAGATCTCTTTCCTAAGATGCTGATTACAAAACCCTTTCTACCCTTTCAAAGGGAGAAACCTTTTTCGCGTGTTTAATAATGCTCCGCAATGGTTACTGATAAGAAAGGTTTAAATTGAGTACCAGTGGGATCATAAGAAAAGGGAATACACCTGGGAACTTTGCGGCAATCCCTGGGGGTTGACACTATCCTGCCAGGGGTGGAAATTGATCCTTTTACCTCCTTTTTTTGAAATCGGTACCTAATAAAAAATTGAGTATATAGAATATCGTTTACAGTATGTTAACATATTCCACGGCGCTCACAAATAGAATTACAATGCTTATTATCATCTAAATGCACGCCACTTTCACTGCTATCTCTTCATTACATGCATCATCCATTTCCAATTCGATATCATTAATCAAAATTTCAGGAATGTAATTTAAAAATTTAAGAAAATTAACGTCAGTATTATCGCCAATTTCTATCAGACGCGTAACAATTTCTATCGGACGCGTAACAGAATTGCCGCGTTCGTGTGCGG
Organism: Leptarthrus brevirostris; assembly: GCA_964036015.1. Classification (NCBI taxonomy): domain Eukaryota; kingdom Metazoa; phylum Arthropoda; class Insecta; order Diptera; family Asilidae; genus Leptarthrus; species Leptarthrus brevirostris. The sequence goes on from OZ038374.1 coordinate 96,874,864, forward strand.
AAACCGAAAAAGGGGTGGCTTTTGGCCCTTTGAGGAGGTGTACCCTGATAAAAACTTTTTTTACTATGATTGTTGGGTTCATCGACTTCGAAAACGGGAGATGCTGGGATTCTTTGCCGATGTCCGAATTTCTTGCGTACTCCTTAACTCCACTATAATAGAGTTATCAAGATTAGAGTAAGTAAATTAAAAAAAGTCTTTTTTATGATTTTTTTTACAAATTCTAAACTAATTTGAGGTTGATAAATGAAGTATATAATTGAATGGATGAGTGGAAGAAGGGTGTAAGTACAACAATATTAAATTTCAGTTAATATCCCTATATCAAGTAAAATTAGTAGACCTGTCCATTAAGCAAACAAAAATTTAGTGTGTGTATACCATTTCCCATTTAAGTACAACCATTTCCCAACTAAGCAAAATTAAAACCCAATTAAATAGACACATTTTCCAATTGAATTAAACTTATTCCAATGAATTTGACATTTTTCTTAAATAAATTAAACTTTTCTCCATTTTCAAGAAAACTTTATTTCATTTTAATTAAACAATTTTTCAAATAATTTAAACCTAGTTATTTTTCACCCACTTATAATTGTAGTATCGATTTAAAACCTTGCAAACTTATTAAATTCTAAACACAATACAATACTATGGTACTATTGAGTTTCGATGATTATAAGGTAGGAAGAGATCATACAAGGACTCCTCCTTATCGAGTTTGGACTGGTTTGAGTTGAAACGTGAAGATAAAAAGATCTTAGTTCAAAAAAACTGAAAAAAACTCACTTTTTAACCGACTTCCCGAAAACAAAGAAGTTCTAAGTTCGACGCGCATTTTTATTTTTAAAATAATTTTTTTTTATATTTTTCTACGAGAAAAAAATTTTGGTGGGGTGAGGGTAGGGGGTGGGGGTGGAACCTAACTTTGTAATGCCCGGTTCGATTTCGATAGTTCTTTTTCTTGTAGAGTGTGATCCCCCCATTGCTAATAGGAGATTTATTTGGTCCTAGGGTGAGGGGTGGTGGGGGGGGGGGTGAGTAGTCTAACTTCGTAACGCGTGGACCGATTTGGATAATTCCTTTTCTGTTGGGTAGAGCATCCTCCCTGGTTGATACCACGAGAAAAAACTGTTGGTGTGGTGGGGGGAGGGGGAGAGTGGAACCAAACTTTGTAACGCGTGGACCGATTTGGATGGTTCTTTTGCTGTTGTATAGAGTGTGATCCCCCATTGCTAATAGGAGAATAATTTGGTCCTATGGTGGTGGTGGGGGAGGGGGAGGAGTAGTAAGTTTGTAGCGCGTGGACCGATTTTGATGATTCCTTTTCTGTTCGGTAGAGTATGTTCCTTATTGCTGTCATGAGAAAAAAGCTTAGTGTAATGGAGGTGGGATAGGGGGTTAAACATAACTTTTTAACGCGTGGACCGATTTGGATGGTTCTTTCTTCGTTGCAAAAAGAGTATTAGACATTAAAAAGTGAAAAATAAAATAGTTTTTTAAAAAAAAGTTGAACCGACTTCACAAAAAGCCCTTAAAAGCATAAAATAATTTTTAATTTTATATCTATTACGACATTTTGAAGTCGGTGCAAATTAAACAAATAGAATAACTATACTACCACAATTGAAAATAATACATAATACTACCTGAACGTTTCAGCTTACGGGATCATAAGAAATGACTGTTAAATATTTTTGTTGTAGTTGTTTGGTTTGTTTGATTTGCACCGACTTCTAAATGTCGTAATAGATATAAAATTAAAAATTATTTTATGCTTTTTAGCGTATTTTGTGAAGTCGGTTCAGCTTTTTTTTTAAAAAACTATTTTATGTGAGTAGCGCTTTAAAAAATTTAATATATAAGTCAACATAACACTGGAGTGTGCAGTTCGCGCATCGTATGAAAAGTTAGTTGCATTACTACTGTGCCTCCCTATACTGACACATACATACCCCGATTTTCTATTAAATTGTGCAGTTGTGCAAGATTTGGTCCTTAAAATGGTAATTTAATTCAAACTATTTTCGATTTCGACGAGAGGATCAATCCCGGTTCTGATATCAGGGTTGCCATTCTGCGATGTGACATATTATTTCAAATATTTTGAATTGACAAGCACTTCACTTCAATCCTGGTGCTGTCATCAAGTGCTGCATTTTGTTGAGGGCTTTACGTTTGGACCGCTATTACGTAGAAGTGTGTAACTCATAAAAGCGTTTTCTTTTAGTTTTTTTTAAACTGTAACTTTACATATTTTGAAGTATATTTTAATAAATTTTTATTTAACACATTCACAACCGCGTGTCGCATATATGCGAAATGTGGTTGTTACTGGAAACCAGTGTCATAATTGTGATTTGTGGATTTAATCCAATTTTCAATGGTTTCATGATAGTGAGATGAACAGACATGTTATTCTGCTTTTAGTTTTTATTTTAGTTGCATAGGTCATTAGAATAAAGAACTAAAGGAAAAGACATTACTTGCATTACATGCAAGTAGAGATGTAACTTTTCGTGAAAAGTTTTCAAAATTGAAAGGTTTCATGAAACTTTTAAAATTTAAATGAAAAGTTTCATGAGAACTGTGAAAACATCGCGTGAAAAGTTTTCAATCTTTTGTGGAAAGTTGCAGTTATCTTGAAACTTTTCATAAATTTCATTACATGCTTTGTTCTTATTTTCTCATTCATTCATCATATCCGAAAATATAATACAATTGTAGTACTCCGAGCTCCATTCATTGCACTTGTTTGACTTACTAAGTTTGTGTCTAAGATTTAAAGGTGCATAAAAATAGCCATATTAATAAGAATTTTGTACGTTTGAAGGATGAAAATAAATTTTAAGAACCATTTTTTTATTTCTATTTTGTTATTATATATTATTTTATTGTTAATTCTATTAGAAATTACAAGAAAAGATTTTCATCATATTTAATTAAGAAAATATTTTTGTACATTTAAAAAATAAAAAATATTTTATAAAAAATATCAATAAAACGAAATTGCAAAAATTGTTTATGAAACTCGAGCAGAGCAAGAAATATTAAAATATTTCTTTACACGATCGGAAATTTTTTTTGCAATTTCGTTTTATTGAAATTTTGAAATATTCACTCAGGTTCATGTGCTATTCCGTACATATTTTTCTGCTAGTGAAAAATATTTTATGTTGTATCTTCGGATTCTGAAGTTATTTCCAATTTTTTCGTCTGTCTTTCATCGAAATGGTCGCTTACTTTACTGATAGAGGGCTATCTCTTATGGTATCCTTTGGCGTGGTAAGTAATTCTGGTCCAACATTCGCATACGCATCGAGACATTTGATATTCTCTGAGATGAATAATAATTTTTTAGCTCATTCGTTTCCTAACTTATTTTTTGTTGCGTTTTGTATAAGCCCCAGCTTTAGGTAAGTATTTTAATTGCACATTTCCAAAAAAAATGCTTTTGAAAGAAAGCCTCCTTAGCATTGTAATCCGCAAGCTCTTTCAAGACGACGTTTTCAACAATGTCCGCGGAATTAGAAGCTACTCCAGTATAAATTGCATTGCTAGATATATCAGATTAAATGTTTTTATTAAAACTGGACCGGTTGTTAGCAAAACGCACTAAAACCATGGAAACTTACTAATGGATGTTAGCTAACAGAAAAATTTAGGCTGAACTCAGGCTGAACCAGACAAGCCAGAACAAAACAGAACAAAACGTTTTTTAATTCGTTTTTTTTTGCATTTCTTGACAAAAAAAAATAGTCGCTTGGAAGCAAATGCAGATTCATGCGTTTTTGATACTCAGAAAATACAATTGTTTAGAATACCTGGGATATATGTACTTACTTCGTCAATGATCTAAAGAGGTTTTTAGAATTTGCTCTGGAATTCTGCAGATTTGATTAATTTAATAATTTAGTGAAATCTGAAAGCAATATTGCAACTTTTCAAAAAAATTTTAAAAGTTTCAATGAAAAGTGAAAAGTTTCAACTTTGCATTTCATTTCTGAAACTTTTCATTTGAAACTTTTCATACTCACATCCCTACATGCAAGTAATAAAATCTTGCTTGTATACAAGAGGGACTAACTTATTTTAATTATATATTAAGTATGGTGTTTTAAAAATATATTCTAATAAAATTTTTAATATAATATAACTTTGCTCCACCCTGTTTTATTAATGTCACTATTTAAAAATATTTTGCGTATGCCCCCAAATATATCAATACAACGGAGACGACTATGATATCAAGGCGACATAAACAAGATTTCATAAAGCAGCAAAAAACATAACTTGAGGTCATTTATGTTTTCAACAATATATACCAAACAAGTTCGAGTTCGAGTTCGCCACTTCGAAAAATATGTTTCGATAAAAACGCGATTGAAAGTATAGGCCCAGTCCATGCAGGCTAGCGAAACTACTATTTCTCCATTATGTGGTCATACAAAAGCGATGAGATATGAAATGTAATTAAGACAAAATCTCGGAGGTCCTAGGTTCTAATCCCACCGGTGGCGGTCCAGGGACAACAATGGAGCCAAATAAAAAAGTGGTCTATTTCGTCTAATCGCAACAAATACAACGGTCAGTATCAACGAGTTTTAGTGAGAATTAGTCAAAAAGGTAGTGTGTTTTTAGGAAACGTTTCTACTGCTATACTGGAATGTACGAACAAACTTCTTTGATATCTTCTTAAGTCCCATTATAGGTGGTTCGTATACTATAGAAAAATAAAATGCACTAAAAATATGAATTATTTTGTTATAAAAATATTCTTCTTCATCTTCCCATTTTTACATACTTTAGCAGCTGAAATGCTACTGATTTAAAAATTCATGCAGACGCACCTAATTTTTAACCTATACACATAAATTGAGAAAGTGAATAAGGAATTCAATTATATGATTAGAGAGCATAAATAAAGCTTAAATTTGAAAAAAACAATTAAACGTACCGTGTCTTTTTGGAAAGGTAATACGATGGAAAATTTAATAAAAATAAAATACAGATATATTACTTACATGAATTTCGAAGATATTTCGGAGAAATGCTTAATATTAGGTAATCGCAAAACAGTTTTTTTTTCACTTTTGGAGGTGACTGCATCCGAAGTGGTGAGAGTTAGAATAACATTGTTTGCAATTTTGGAAAGGTCATTAAGATAGTAATATGATTTGCATACCGTGAAAATTGCAAATTTATGAATCATGCTGTAACTCCCAAACGGTTGAGTTAGCACTTCTTGCCGTACAATTTTTTGTTTGTCTAGATAAGCTCTGCCACCATATTTATTTTAAGTGGAACACCCTGTATATTGAAGGAGCTTTTAACAACATCGAACCGGTAGCTATCACGGGAACACTTCTCTTGTAGTAGGTGCACATCTGCTGTCGCTGATTGGTCAGATGCTTCAGTGCAGCATTATAAGCACAAGGTTAATGCTACTAGGACTGCGAGTATAGGCACACCGTGAGGTGGTGTTCTATCTCCTCTTCTTTGGTGGTCAACGAATTACTCCTAATCCAGAAGGGATAAGGCTGCCAGGTGATTGCTTATGCGAACGATACCACTATACCTAACACTACGCTTTTTGGATAGGCTAGAGCCTAAGTCTAAAAAGACCGTGCATACATTTTTGCAAGAAAATATAGGATACCTTATGTAGGCCCTCAGTTTTTAAGCTTTAACAACTGAAGTATCTATACATATTATGGTGAATTCTCGCAGACGCCCGGACGTTTTTAAAGTTAAGGGCAGGATGGGCTGCGGGGTTTTTCCGGAAAAATTAAATATTGATCTTTCCTTTAGCTCTCTGGACTACATACTGTAGCGTGTTCTAGCCTAGCCTAGTAATGCCTACCTGCTTACCTGCTTTGTTGAAAAGAAACTTCAACAACGAATAAGATTTTAAAAAAATATTCGCTTAACTTATTTGTTTAAATTAGAGACATAACTGTTTTTAAGAAACATTTTTAATATATCTCAATGGTTTTATTTCATTAACTAGTAATTACCATTTTACTGCGACCTCGATAATCTGCACCTTCATTATACCGGATTACTCCATAATTCCAAGCATTTCAATTGCACTGGTACTTTAAAATTCGAATTCAATCGTACTCGGTAATCCGTACCTGCGTTTTTAGACGTCTACTTTGAACTGAAATCTTCATAAATTCGGCCGAATCTGATAGCTAGCGTAAGATAAGCAGTATGTTTTGACTGCTCCGCCACCCATAGATATGCAAATAGGTCTTTAGCAGTGAAGAAACTAATATCAGGCAGGCTCATGTATTCCCGGCTGAAGATCCTCCTTTTCAGCCATGCCTTGGCCAGACGAAGGCACATAATGTGTGAAACTCCGTTTCACTGTACAGACCCCTCCAGTGTAGATGATACCTTAGCCCACAGTGTCCAAATAGGTAGCCTCAGAGCAACCATCTCCCTTTAAGGTGGTGGTGCCGTTATACGCATAGGGTCTAACAAGTGCCTTAGCCTGGGTAAGCCTAGATAGCTTTTGATCACTGACTAAATTTTAAATCTTGGTCAGTTCATCGGCGGTCTCGTTTCCCTCGAAACCCGAGTTACCAGGTGTACAACAATGCGTGACCCTATTATGTGGGGCCAGCTGTTGTAAGCACTTCTTCACAAGCCTCAAGAAAAAACCCCGCGAGGATAGAGCCTTAAGGGCTAGGTGGCTATCAGAAAACATATTTATATCAGCCCTCTTTGTTGATAAGGGCGCAACTATATTAAAATGTCTTTTTACAGAAAACATACTACGTTGTCAATAAAATAAAAATCCGATATAATGGAAAGACTAGCCCGTGGGGAGAGGGCAAAAGTGTTGGGAAATGAACACAGGGCAGGACCATTAATAATTGCCGATATCAATAAAAACAAAGAGTTTTACTACATTTTACTTTTTGTAAGTAAGTAAGTAAGTGTTACTATATGCATGTGTCATTTCATTTAGATTTATATGCTATTGTAATTCCGGTCCCGGTGCCAGAAAATATGACGAAAAGGCTTATATTATCTGAGTTTCTAACATAGAATGCGCACTTTTTGACTGATGTCAAGAAATTATTTGTCAATTCCCACAACGAAGTGTCGGAATGAGGCTCAACAAACTAGCGCGGAAAACGAAAAATAAAAACAAACAAAAGTGCGTACAACAGGATGAATAGGAATTGTAGATGCTCATTTTAAGTGGCACTTTTTCCATATTAGTATTTAAAACGTCTCCAATATCATTAGCAAACCTACATATTTGGCTCAAACATGCCGTGATTAGTGCGCGAAAAAGCAATATTCAAAGGGGAGCGATTGCGTAGTGAATATTACAGTTCTCTAGACAATATTTTGAAAGCCAGTTCCGCGCTGTCTATCTTTCCCTGTAGAAGCTGGTGCAAAAGTATTATATCAGCAACCCAACGTCGCTTTCCGAGTGTAACAAGTGGCTGCAACCTCGAGCGCTCTTCAGAAGGTGAAGAATAAATGGGTCTCTCCAAGATATAGAACGGCCAATCACACAAATCTGCGCTGAACGGATTCGATACGTTTATAATGAGATCCGTAAAACTGAGACTTAACCTAACTAGCATACTCGAGCAGAGGTCTAACCAGGGATATATAAATATGGAGTCTTATATGAAGGCTAGGAAACTACCTGGACCGGCGAAGAATAAATCCCAGCAGAGAGTTGGCCTGAGCAACAACGTTATTATTGTGCGCGATGAAGTTGAATTGTATATCAAGATACTCTACCAAGGCCGTTCCCCCTTCTATCCGTCTTATACCAGTACCGTCAAATATGTACTGAAAAGTAAGGGAGTTGGGAGACCTCGAGAAGGACATAACCTGTCGGTTTAAGATTATCATTCATAAAAAATTTCCAGCTCCGATTGCAAGATCTCACAATCAAAATCAGATTTGATGGGGAGAAAATACTTAATATCCTCAGCATATACAAGAATTTTAAATCTTTGAAGCAAATAAGTATTATCAACAATTTAAAGGATGAATAACAATGGGCCCAGGTGAGTACTCTGGTGAACGCCAGAAGAAGTGCGCCAGAAAGACATACTCTATAAGTTATATTAGATAAATATGACTTAATCCATACAATGAGTGAGGACGGGAACGCCAACTTAGCTAATTTGAAAACAATGATAGAGCGAAACAGCTTATTAATGGCCTTACTAAAATCAGAGTAAGTGCAGTGAGTTTGGCAACCATCTAAGAATTCACCCACAATGCAAGAAACAAACTCACACAAGTTAGCAACTGGGACCTACCTTGAAGAAAACCGTGCAGCCGGGTAGAGATTAAGCCTTTACACACTTGGGACAATTGGCATTGAATCAATAGTTCGAAAAGTTGAGGAATACAAGACAATTTAGCATTTGCTTATAATTGGAAATCTCTCCTATATTACCAATCTTGAAACCAGCGATTAAAAAGGATGTGTTCCACAGTACTAGGAAGTGGCCCTGCGAAAAAAATTTTTGAAGGAATAATAGTAAGGGGTTTCATAACACCGAAGAACATTTCTCCATGACTGCAGCAGGAACTCCGTCAGGACCACTAGCAAAGTCAATTGGTAGATCAGCCTGCGTATAAACAAAGTTAATTACTAAGAATTTTAATTAAAAGTAGTAAGGAAAATTCATTTTCGTTCTTGTTTACATTTCGCAAATTTTTTTTTATTTAGCTTGAACTTGGTTTAATTTGGCGCAGAGACGTCGTGAATATAATATTTTTGACGTCGTAAAGTAATATTTTTCTCAAATTTACCTAGAAAAGAAAATTTACTACGGCCTTGTTCAAAATGCGTTTGTAGTGGAAAGTATGTTTGGAGTTGTGAGATGCTTCAGAAAATTGCGTTAACAGCCGTTCCGTTAAGTTATTTCTTCATAGATTTTTTTCTATTCCTGAGAGTCTTCAATTCTCTGTCAAACCAGGGGGAGTGGAGGCTACGTAAACCACAATTTTAGAGGTGGTAGGGTCTGGATTTCTAACTTCAGAAAAAGGCATGGTCTGCTTGCTTTAAAGGCATGTCGTGGAAAACTATCCAATGCTCAAAGTACCGTCAATGCTTTCTTACGGTATCTGTAAAGAAGATAAAACAGTTAAACCTAGCACCTACTCAAATATACAATACAGATGAATCTGTTCTGTATTGGAGAAGGTTGCCTTAAAAAACGCTGGTTTGTTCTGAGGAGAAGACCGCACCAGGTCTTAAAATAAGCAAAGAACGCTTTGCATTGCTAGCATGCTGCAATGCTGATGAATCACAAAAATTAAAGCTGTTAGCGATAGGAAAGACAAAAAATCCCAGAGCGTTTAAAATTTTGAGCATACCTGTTGAATACAAATCATCTGCTCATTTAAGTTAGAAATCATTTAAGAAGTCTCAGTATGCCTAAACGAGCCCTGGTAATCGTTGATAACGCGTCGAGGCATGAAACTATACTATAGAAGAGCTGACTAATGAGGATGGACAGTTTACAACATTATTTCTTCAGACGGAGGAGATTATTTTGTCGAAGTCTTCTAGCTTCTAGATTGAAAACCATTAACTTGAAATACGCTGTGCATGTTTACTATGCACTGCTTTATGGGTGCAAACGCGCCGTAAAAGTGCTTCAAATCGCTTCCACTTCTATACTCTCCAGATCATTTTTGATTGTACTGTCATATTTCGGTAATTTTTCCTAAGCAGAACAACATGCATATGGAATAGTTTACCATCTTCTGTTTTTCTCTTCCATTATGAAACCAATAACTTCAAAGGTGACGTACATCGTCACCTTCTTCACTCAAAACCTGTACCAATCCATGCTTTAGCATTATAGGGCATTCCCCTGTGCTTTGGTATTATGACTAAGTGAATATTAATTAAATACTTATTAATACTTTTATTAATAACATAAATAAAAAACTGATTAAGGGCGATTTCTAGTGTGGAAACCTTTTATTGATATCTAATTTCGCTAATTTGTTTTTCCCAGAAAAAAAAATGTATTTGGTAAATACAACTACATCTGCTCCGCCAAGAAAAAAACGCGGCTATACGGCGTGCATTATATCGACCCTTCCAGTTATCTGAAATGAAAAAAGGTCAGATTCTTAAAGTAGAGGTTTGTGGACACCGCTTTGACCTGATTCAAGTCAAAATTCTAAAAACTCTACAAATGGCGCGAAATTCAGAAAGGATTAACCAATTTTCACGGCGAGAATCACATGTCTGTCGAACATTCTACGCTCGAGCTTGTTCTATTTTAATAATTTTTTACATATCGAAGCACTGCACGCCAACTCAAAAAACACGGTTTGAAAAAATAATGCGTTTAAAGTTGTGAAAGTTTAAAGTTTTGGCTTAGCGCCAACTCATTTTCCAGGGCAGATATGAAAAAAAAATACAAAAAAAGTTTTTTTTTTAAGCCGGCACACTAGAAATCCCCCTTAAGAGCATGTTTGACACGTACATGATAGAGTTCCGAAGAGTTATTAAAGTAAAGGTAGCATTCAGAAATTTACTTTGCACCGATAGTTTTGAAGAATAGAGTTGGGGGGGGGGGGGGGGCTTTGAGTTTGCAAGAAAACATCTCGCGAATGAAGGGTTAAAGTCAAAACGTTCTTAGGCATTCTTGCATTTTAGGAGACATACCTAAAGACACTCTATTCATTGGGGTAAGTAAAAATTTTTTTTGTCCAGGATACTTAATAATTTTTTCAAAAATCTCATTGAATCTGTTTTTAGAAACGTGCGTATACCAAATTTCATCTTAATAGGTTTATGAATCAGAGGATGGGAGAACTGTGATAGATAGATTATGATCTTCCTAATTTCCTAATATGAGAAAAAAAGTGGACCTAGAGTAGGGGGAGATGGGTAACTTTGTAACGTGTCGACTGATTTGGATGATTAATTTTGTGATATATATGTAGAGTATGTTCCCCCGTTGGTACAACGACAAAGTTTATGGGAGGGGTCGTCGGTGGGTATTGTGCCTAATTGTGTAAAGCGTGGACCGATTTGGATGTTCCTTATATAAAGTATAATCCCCCATCGCTACTAAGAGGATATATTTTGAACTACGCTGTGTATGAAGGGAGAGGTAGTCTAACCGCGTAACGCATTGAAAGATTTGGATAATTCAATTTATAGGGTGGGATAGAGGTAGGGGAGAGGCGGAACCTAGCTTCGTAACGTGTAGACCCATTTGGATGATTCCTTTGTTGTTGTGTAGATTATGATACTTCATTGCTATTATGAGAACAAATTTGGTCTTTGGGCGGTAGTGGGGGAGGGTGTAGTTTACCTTTTTATCGCGTGGATAGATTTAGATAACTCTGTTTTTGATATATAGAATATGGGGGCATTGGTGTTGAAAGTTTTTAATTGGGTGGGGTTGGGGAGAGGGGTGTAACCAACTTCGTAACGCTTAGACTGATTTTGATGATTATTATTTTATTTATATTTTTATTAAAAACACATTCCCCCATTGGTAGCATGTCAAAAAATGTATGTATGTATGGGTGGTGGAGGAGTGCAGCCGTATCTCATATCGTGCACCAATTTGTATGTTTCGTTTATTGCTATCTTATTCCATTTGCATCATGACAGAAATTGTGATCTAGGGTGACAGTGGCAGGAGGAGAGGTGCGGCACCTTTTGTATTAAATGTTCATATTTTTAGTGAAGAACTGTCCCGCTTCAGTAATCCGAATTATTTACTTGTCCGAATCACTGCAGGTTGCAATCCGGAGGATTTTCAGGCTTGTGACAATCTTTTGATACACAAAAAATTTTTATTGGTTATTGATAATAAGCTACGTGAGACGGCTTTGGTGTCATAGTTTATAAGTCTGTCTTTCTTTTTTTGTATAATTAATAAGCACTTTTAAATTTATTTTATTTATTGGCGAATGCCAATAAAATCTCCTTACATTTTAGGAACCATTTACTTGAAGTTAGCAACATTTCCTAACTATAACTTTTGCTTTACTATTTTTCTACGTTTCGCTTTTTGCAAAAAACATAGTAATTTTTTATCTTTCTATGTCTTCCGATCTTCGTTTTATAAAAAATTGTTTAATCACGGTGGGACTCAACTTGCAATGAACTTGTTTGTGCTCCTTGATCGTGTTTTCCGGGAATTTCCGAGTCTAGGCGACGATGGAGCCTCTCTGGTTCAAATTTTCACCGAGGACAGAACGGAGGGTATAATAAAGGATATATGTTGCAGTAGAGTTACTTATGGCATAGATACGTAACAAGGTATTTTTTTAAATAGAAAATATATAATTACGACGAAGCAGTCTTCAGGAATAGCAAATGCTAAAACAAGCTGAATTCAATGGAAGAGAATCTCTTGCCTCGAAACATCGTGTACTGTATTCGTGTACATTTTCATCGCTGAATCATTTCAACGCTAACATGTCAGATTAAAACATAATACATGTATATCGCTTTAAGCACGTATTTAATGTGACTGTTTGGTGAACGCCTAAAGCCGCTCAGAATTTTTACCAGTTAGTATTCACCCTTTAGCCACCAATCGCCCTAGTCTTACGTCAACCTATATTCACTCATGGGTGCGAAGATCCACAGCCTTATATTTCTACGCAAGCATGATGTAAAGAAGATCACATTCACGTATATGCTCTCTATCCCGAAATATATATGTTTGCGTATGTTAGGGCAGATTTTCACACAGCAAATATACGAAATAAACATCAGTTAGTTCAACGTGTTTATAAAGCGGTGTAACATAAAATAAAAAAAGTAATAAATAAAAATAAAAAATTCGTTTAATTCTTTAAAATAAAAAGTTTTTAAAAATCGGGAATAGGAGGCAAAAAGATCGATTCACGACGTATCGCTTACGCAAAGAATCGATTCAAAAAACGGAAGTTCGAATAGGCAAAAATCCAATATCAAGATTGAATCGAAGATCGTCCATCCCTAGTGTTAACACTTGAGGGCACGCAACGTGTTTTTACTATTTTAACCAAACTGCAGACAGGACGACAACCAACCACATATATGCGTTATGTCTGTGAACCACTTATATCACAGAGGACGATACTTCCATCTGCGGATCGACATCGACAACAACTGTACCGAAGAAATATAATTTCTGCAACTCGCCTTCAGAAAAGACTATATTCCAACTACAGACATTGAGAGGATTATACCGTCTGTACACCATCTTTTGACGAATAATCTTGGATAGGAAAACATAGTTTATTTAGAAGACGTTACTTTCACCTACGGACACTCCTTAGATGGTCTATTGTAAAAAAGGAAGATAGATACTTCAATTCACCCGTAGAAGTAAGAACCAGCAAAACATTCGTAGGGAGAATTCCTGTCACACCACCGAAAATTTCTATTTATAAAGCAGTGGTAACCAAAAAACATTTGTAAACGATAATGGTTATACATAACTTATATACGTTTTCAATATAGAATAAAAAAATAATAGTTATTTTGGATCCCTGAACTTCAATGTAATAACATTTGTATAAATCCAACATTTCGTCTTGCTCATATTGTCCTAAAATACATATCTCTTATTGCGAGAGATGTAATTTTAAAGAATCATGTAAGTTAAAAATATTAATATTTTGAAGAAAATAAAATATAAATATCAACTCAGGCTTTTTAATAAATATTGAAAAAAAGAAAAGTATTTTATGTTATAAGTGCATAAGAAACATAATATATTATTTATCCTGAAATTAATCAAAAAATATAAGAAATTGATAATGTTGTATCACGAAAGCACATTAAAAATATTTTGGTTGCGAAAGTTTCAAAATGTGTTGCTAGCATTTTACAAAAGCCGGTTAATAATATAATAAAAGCAAGTTATTATTAATTTAAATTGTATGCATAAAATATAAGTTAAAAGGAGAAGTAAACTTTCTCACCTTTTCTTTTTACAAAGATATGTATGTAAACATCAAGATATTTAAGGGAAATTTGTAATATAGAAGAATGGTAGTTTAGCAGAGAGAAAGGTATCATATTGAGATTTATACAATAGCAACAAATAAATTTAGATTTTTCACATCGAACGCAACAAGCAACACCGAATATAATTGAAACGAAACGAAACAAAATAATTCAGCTAAGTAATGAAATTTTATACTTTTATGACTTACATTTCTCTCTTCCGTCTCAACAATGAGGTGATTATTCTTTAAAGTCATCGTTATAACAGAACCATTCGCCCCCGAGTGATTAAGTTTATTGGTGGCAGCAGTACCATTGACTGTTACGCCACCCCCACAACCATCGAACTTTGCTACAATCTCAGTGCTCGACTCTAGGGTATCATTACTACGATTGATCGTGTATCCTGATTCGGTCGATTTCAACTGAAACGGAAAAAAAATAAACAAAATGACTATGGAAGCCATTGGATTGGACACCGACAATAAAAACAAAAACGAAATGAAAAATTGTGCAAAGTGATTGTAACAACAGCAAACAACAAAACAATGGACAACATTTAACAAAAAGTACAACAACAACAAAATTTTTCCTTTTCACAGGAATTGCTTGTCAATGAAGGGATAACAGCGTGCTGATATGGTAAAATGCCAGTCCTAATTCCGAAGAAGTGGCCAACAAGTAACGTCGACGGGCAAAAGCTCCCTCGACGTTGAGAGTACCTATTTGAGGAAGGTAGGGAGAAATTTAGGAGGCATCTTCATCCGTTCAATGGAGCCACTTTTTCCACATCCTGGTGACTTCCCGAGCTTCCATATCTATAGGACGGGCCGACAAATTATTGGACATGTTGTGATTCCCCACCCACACTCTTGGAGATTTGCCAACGAGCATAAATTGTGTGCTCATATTTTTTAAGGCGTCACACTGCGGGCAGGAGCCGGCTATACGGCTATGTTACTGTCTGACACAAGGGACGCTTAAAATCCTCACAATGTACACTAAAGCTGAGAAAAAATCAGAATATACGAAATTCGAGGTGGAATTTGCTAATACCAGTCCTGAACTGATTTTATGACATTTTAATTGGCTTGAGCTGCCGCTAATCCTATAGGTTTTGTCCGAGCAATTCTCGTCCTTAAAGCAAGACAACGAGGCAAATCGATTTCGAATTAAGGGAAGGAAAAAATATTATTTTAGCGCACAAATTTAATTCTCTTGTCCTGTAACATGTTTTATGGGTCCTGGAAAACTATTTCAGAGCTGGAAGCTATTCACAATCATTTTACTATTTTGAGCTTTGGTTTCGACGATAGTTTCAGAACTTTCTGGTGACACATATCTCTTGGTCAGAATTTATGGCATACTCGTTGCGAATAGTTTTTGCGAGTTTATTGTTCCCTAGTGTTCACTTGAGGCTTTTTAAGTATTGCACTTTTTGATGAAACTCTCGCCTGAAAAACCTTCAAACGGTTTCCGCAGAGGGTTCTCCTAAGGGCATGTACTACACATTTTAAACTTTTAAAAGTAAAAGTCAAGCAAACATGAGAAGAAAAACTTTGTACGCCTGAATGATAAATAAAGAGCGGATTTCAACTCATAAATTTGGTTCAAACATAAATATTAAATTTAAAAAAAGATTTAAACAGCTTTTCTGCACTTCTAAGGGTACTTTTTATTATTAAAAACAAAAAAATCTAATCTGAAACCTTCAATGAAAGATAGGATTTAGGTGAAGTAGAGGACATAGAGACAACTCAACATTAAAAAACATTAATTGTATGTATAAAACATACTATGTAGTTTGTGATGGGACTTGATCAAAGAGTTTTATTCATTAATCATGTTCTAGAGAAATACCATTGATTCCTTTTTATTTTTTTCAAAGACCGGTCTGAAGAATAGACTCCAAGAAATGCTTCTTAGTTGAATTTTTTCAGGAAATTGTGATACATATGATAAATAATTAAATAAAAACACTTAGGTTAGGTTAGAATGATGGCTATCGGAAAGATGATCAGCTTCCCATAGACCTAAGAAAGCTCCTGTTGTCTTCTCCATATTTTTTCGAAACATCTGACAGCCCATAACTGAGATATTTGGCAACGCTGTTTTTTGAAGGAAGTATTTGTTCCGCTTTATGAGCTTCTATAACAACTCTCTCTTAGCCAGAACGTCTGCTGCTTTATTTCCGGTGATGCCCCTGTTCCCAGTTACCCAGCAGAGTTGTACGTTCCTGTTCGTGCTAACAGTTTGTAAAGCTCTGTAGCAATCAAAGAGGGATTTCGATTCAATATTCGTTGGACCTAAGAAGTTTTAGCGCCACTCGGCTGTCCACATAGATACTGATTGAACTCCCTGTTACCCGCTGACTGGGAGCCAATTCTGACATCTTGTGTATACCTCGGTCTGACGGACACTGCAGTCCCTGGGGAGGGAATCTTTGTGAAGATAAAATATTGAGGTACTTGCTCCTACTCCGGAGCTCATTTTAGATCCATCTGTATAAATACCTACGGTATCTGTAGCTTCTTCTGTTCTTGTTTCCCAGAACTGCCTGTCCGAAATTGTTATCTCGCTGGTAAGGTTCATAATCGGAAGCGTGTAATCAATGGCAATCCCCCAAGCTAATATGTCCGTACCCTTCTTTGAGTTGCAATATTTAACTCTCCACGGGCGTTCTTTGCGTACAGGTCTATAGGAGATGTGGTGAATTTAGTCAAGAGCACGGGAGGGAGGAGTTTTGAATGCACCAGTGACCCTCATTCCCGCTATTTTTTATATGTGCTCCAAACTGGAGATATAGGTTTTCTTGTTAAAAGCTGGCCACCAAACCATGACGCCGTACGGCAGGATTGATCGAACTGTTGCTCTGACCCACTGCTTGATGATAAGTTTCAGTCCCCACTTTGCACCGAAGAGTCTTTTGCAAGTGTAGAAAATTTGGTTTGCTTTAGCAATGCTTTCTTTCACATTTATTTTTGAGGTCAATTTCCTATCTAGAATGAGTCCCAGATATTAAGCCTGTTATTTGAGTTCCAGCAGCATACCGTCTAACCGTGGTGCCCTGAAGGCTGGCACTTTTTACTTTGTTGTTAGGAATACCTTTTCGATCTTGCGTGGGATGATGCCAAGCCCTCTGGTTTTCGCCAATAAACTTAACTTCATTAGAGCTTCTGCCGTCATTTCGCTAATCCTGTTCATGCACATGCCTGACACTCACTACATCATCGGCGTAAGCGTTTTACACCCCAACTCTCAGTTGTCATTAAGATATTGTTTACAGTAAGCAGCGGTGAGGCGATAAGACTCCTTCCTATGGTTTGTCCCGGTCCACTTCTTTACTGCGAGTACATCCACCCACCTCCGAGATTAATACTCTGTTTTTATTAGTGGTTCACCTGGCTAAGGGAAAAGCTGGCTCTAACTTTCATGGCCCGAAACCATATGTTGCCTTAAAAAGAGATAGGATTAGAGACCTGGTTGAGGAATGTAGAATGAATACTGGACGGACATTGAGGGAGGTAGTAGAACCGTGTATATAGGCCAAAATGGCGTTGCGAATGTAATACTTGGGTCAGAATACTCTGGTTGCCGGAAGAATATAGTGAATAGATAAGTGTGCGAATCTCCTGCCTTAGTAAGCAACAAATGTATACTGCTATCGAAATCCCGGCTCGAAATAAATTAATATGAGGATAGAAAACCGAAGAACTCCAGCTAATCCTATTCAACAGAACAGAAGTCGTGCGGGCCTTGTCGTCGTGCGGGATTGTCTTTTGAAGATTCCTACAGGTACTAATTCGTATAGGTACTAACTCCTTCTTACAAAACTTCATTCATGGCATTTTTGCCACCCAGTACTAAGTACTGTTTTGTTTTTTTAAGCCGAGGCAGTCAGCTGACAGGCGAACAGGAGGATTCGGCATGTACACAGGGAGGGGGAAACGTGGAATACTTAGGGCTACGTACTGTAGCTGTGTACATATGCAATAATAGCGTATTAGTGAGACTACAACTTTGCGTTCGCGACGGCTGTATTCGGACGGAGAGAAAGATACAAAAAATACTCCAATACAAAGAGGAATAACACGACGAGGGATGTGTGGCCAAAGGGGTGCTTGGTCGTTAGTATGAGAATTCTAAATACCTGGAAACCTTCAGTTTCATTTAAGCCTTATCTGGTAAGCCTGCTCCGCCAGATGGACTGTCACTCTGTGCTTACTCGTGGGACCATAAATGTAAACAAAATGTAATAAATATAAAAGAGGAAATCAAGAGAGAAGAAATTCGAAGAATCAGGGACTGCTAACGTGGACTACCGACTTACTGGGCGCCGGGGAGGAGTGTGGTGGTAGTGGAGGATGAGGTTCACCTTGAGGGAAGGTGAGGAAAATAAATTCCTGGAGAACAGAGATCCAGCGTCCATCACCGACCGGAACAGAACGGCAATGAGACGGGCAATAAAGTTCCCGTTTCATATCTCCTACACAGTAAACCATCCAGCGTTGCGTCTGCGGATGATTTGCCTTAGCCGAAAAAATTACTACGGGTAGAAGAACACCGTGCTTAGGCGAGAGCGACAACGCCGCAAAAATGCCTTGGAACTGCCAATTGACCTATGCTACAGGCAGGCAGGCATTCCGAAGGTAGTGTACGATGTCGCCTTGCGAGGAGCGACAAAGGGAAACTCAAGACGGTAAAAGCAATCTTGCCGTCCACCTCATCAGCTTCAGATTTCAGAATGGCGAAAGCCAAAACATTGCGGCGGTTGACAGCGAAGACAGAGCTTGAAGTTTGAATGCAGAGCGCATTCTGCATGTGAAACAGAAGGTGATGGGCTTATAAGTGAATTACCTGACAGGTAATGTGTCAGTTCAGATTCCGCAATACGATATTTCGAGCTGAAGGAACAAGGTCTAAGAGCGAGAATGTGGATGACACTGCCCCACCTACAGGCAAAGGATCTTCTGGAGGTACTATGATCGCAGAACCCGATATTTCTCTGCGGGGAATGGAAAATCATTCGGAAGGACGAACCTAAACCAACGAGGAACGAAATGTTGAGTCAGCGGGCAAGGCTGATATCTCGAAAGTTGAGACTTCGGTTTCGGTAACCAAGAGCATGACAGAGCAAACTGATGGGAAGGACGGCACTGAGCCGCTAACTCCGCCGCACCGTGGCAATTATACAAGTAAGCCCGGAACTTGCATTTTAACTAAAAAAGACATTCATATTTATATTTATTATAATTATAGCACTAACGACTTGAGCGTTCTTCTGTGAGACGGAGTCAATAGGGCGCCCGTACTACTGACATTTGTATGCATCGCATGTGATAACACTAACCCATCTCTACCAGCTCAGGTTCACACTTTAGGGAACATGATCAATAGGAAGAGAAAGAGCCTGATTTTTGGATGCAATACTTACGCCCATCACAACATCTGGGGCAGCACAGCCATCAATGAGGGAGAGTACACCTCTAATTACATTTTACAAACAAATCTATGTATCTGTAACAGGCCCACCTTTGTTAAGGAAAATAGGTCAAAGGTTTTGGATGAAACATTTATGGGGGAATGGAACAAACTAAATGTTTGCTAGAACCACCTGGGATGAGTTCAAGAGATGTGTTAGAAATATTGGCGAATCACCTTTACACGCAAAATCCCTAATTTAATGGATTTTGCGTGTAAAGGTGATTTTGCGGTGTACAAACTGTCGGAAATGATCGGAAACGCCTTAGAATTATGATTATTATACCGCACAGGAAGTCTTATCCCCGTAATCAGCGATTACGATAGTCGACCGGAGGTCCGGACATATATCTCTATGTATCGAGCATTGTTATTTTTGACAAAATAAATGTGCCAATGAATCATTCGACCCCTTCAGGCCCCCAGGAATATATGGGATTATATCTATACAACGATAATCTCTTGACTTGTGGTGATTTTTAAAAGTGGCCTACTCCGAATCTATGTTCGCCCTGCTTGGCGTCAGGTCAAGGTGATCTTAATAAACAAGGCAGCGAGAAATGGGCACATAACGACTAAGCACTTTAGACCAATCAGCCTTTCATCATTTCTTCTGAAAAGATTGAAAACACTAGTAGATGCGCATCTTCGCCCCCCCCCCCCTGCTTTCTGGTTCCAGCAATGCTTAGAACATCTATACGAAGGAGAAGTACTAGAGACTGCATTTAATGAAGTAGTAAGCATCATTAAAAATACACTCAGATGTAAAGAATTTACATTGGGTACATTGCTGGATAGAGAGGGTAGGGTACCTTTAACAATGTTTAACAATGCATTAAGATCTCATGGAATAGAACTATATATATATATGTCATTGGATCGAGGCAAAGCTACATAGATGACAGATACATGGAAAACTGGGTAGGGGAACCCTACAAGGTGGCGTTCTATCACCATTGCTCTGGCCTTTATTTGTTAATAAAGTTCTAATTTCCCTAGAAAGAAAAGGAATAAAAAAGTAGTAGCCTATGCAGCCGACCTGGTCTTATTGGTATCAGACAATTTTCTAAGCAGCATAAGCAAACTTATAGAGAGAGCTTTGGGCATAATAAAAAGTTGAGCAAGTAAATGCAGTTTAAATCAATGCCCAGCAGCCTAAAGTGGATTCTTTGAACCACCCAGAGTAGGGGGAAATATCTTAACGGCGAAGCATCAAGTGAAATTTTTGAGAATTATTTTTGATTCCGAACTAAACTGTGGAATCAACAATTAATAGCGCCTTCAAAATGCTTCGATAGTGTTCTATTGCAGAAAGAAAGCCCTAAGGAAGAAATGGGGAATTAGTCCCCGCATAGTTTACTGACTGTATACGTCAGTAGTGAAAGTAATCCGAACCAATGAGATCTTAGTTTGGTGGGGCACTCTGGAAAGGAAATGTCGCCTTGAGAAGCTCAACAAAGTTCAGAAAGCTACCTGCTTGGGTATCTCAAGGGCGGTAAATATATACATATGCTATGTGCACAACTAACTTTTCGTAATTTTTTAAAGAAAAATGTAAAATAGCACTAAACGTATTCTGCGTCCTCAACAAAAGTTAATGCAATAATTATCAAACTATATTTATTTAAGCACATAAAAGTTCTTAGAAGCTCCAAATTAATTTAAACATCAAATTAATTTAAACAGATGAAGTATTCAATTTGTACATCGAAAATTAACCATTTACGGATTAGTCCGAATTTATCAAAACTTTCGCAAATACAGCGTCCGTGAAAAATTTTAAATACCACAAATATCGATTTTCGTCTGATGGTATAAAAATAGATTTGTCAGCGGTGGCATTATTCGACACCAAGGTTGTTAGGGTAAAATGTTCCACTGAGACAAATATTGTTTTGTTAACCTGCATTGGTTTGCACTAATTGATTTCAATTAAAATTCAAATCGCATGCACATGCATATTTGTTTTTCAGATCATCTACGTTTTCTCGTTTCAAATTTAACATTGCAATTATCTCGGATGGAATTCACTCCTGTCAATTAGTCAAGAATAATTTACACAGCTTATGTGGCAGGCTCAGTTTAGTTAAAATTGATAAATTAGTTAATTAGGAAAACATTGTATGTAGATGAATTTATATGAAATAATATTGAAATTTTTGAATAACTTTTATTTAAATAAAATCTGCAATGCATCAATTTCCATCTTCAATAAATTTTATTATCGGACTTTCATTATTTGAAATTACTATTTTATCTTTTAATTAATGATTGACTATCTGTTCATTAAAAATTTATTGATCCTCAATAATGTAATTCTTGAAATTAAACAAATTTCATTAAATCGCCCATTAATTAACCCCTTTTGGACATTAAGCGTCTGCTACACCGACTCTCCACCGCCAACACCTTTAACTGCTGTTCGGCGTCTTCAATGGGTCCCGAGTTTCAATCTAAAGCTTTTTGCGCGATGTTGTGGGTCTTTTCATAGTGCGCGGCCTATCCATTGCCAGGTTCGCCTGCAAACACTAGTGTCTATTCCGCCTTGGCCTATATTAATATTTTCGTATTGTGTAATATTTCTGGGAATGTCATCAAACAATTTTGCTATATATATATGAACGTATATATATATATATATGTATATATACATATATATATATATATATATATATATATATATATATATATATATATATATATATATGTATATATATATATATCACTATTCCAGGGTTTATACTAAAGGTATAAAGAGGAGATGGCCCTGAAGAGATGGTGATTGTCAGCCACGTTTTTAGAAAGAACCCCCCCCCCCTCCCCCCGTTGCTCGGTCTGGATAAAACGAGTAGGAAGTCGCAGGCGACGGGTCTCATAGTTTTTTTCTTATTTTGGCAGCACAGTTAACACAGCTAAAAAATGCCATTGCAGTAGGTCTACTTGTAATCCTGACCGAAGATTGGGTTCCAACCTGGGCCCCACAATTAAATGCCAACATATTATCCCACACTCTAACGACACATTGAGTTGACTAATAGCAACACTTAATTTCTTTTTAGAATAATACAATAACACATTTTTCAATAATATAATTGCGGCGTTGTCAATGAAAACTAACATCAACATGAGTGGGGGAGTTACTTTCATTGTTTTTTAGTGTTTTATACCTAAATCGGAAAAAAATCTACTTAAGGAATCAGTTAGATGCCTGTCCATCTATTGATCGCAGCTGATTCCTTCCGAAAGTACCGAGCAAAGAAAGTTTAAATTGGTTACAAAGATAAAAATAGTGTCCAAGATAAAAGCCGCGTGTTTTGAATGTTAAATTTTGATCTTGGGATTTAGTTTTTAAGGTTTAAACAGAAAGTTAAAAAAAATTATTTTCATGTCTGGTATAAAATGAAAGCTCGTTAAAGGTCGAATTCAAAAATGTAAAATATATTAGTTTGCATTACTTATATAGAGCAACTCTCCTGCTGAATTGGGATCATTGAATGTGACAACTTGTTCCAGCGTGGATACGCAAAGATCATGGAGGTAGAACGAGAAATGGCCCAATATAAAAGGAAGTGGAGAGTTTACATCACTCACATCTGAAACTGTGAGACCATATTCTGGGTAGGAAGAATAAAAAATACCCCGAATTGCAGGTGCAGACCTGTTCCTAACCAAACTTGCCCGCCGATCACTACAAGACTGGTCACCAATATCCAAAAAATCATCGCCGGATTCCGGACTAGGGTCCGTAATATTTCAAATTCACCGACCGAGTAAGTGGATATAACAACTAATGAGGCAGACATAAAATAGTTATGGAGGATCTCAACGCTAAGATATTCTTTAACAACATCAGCCTAGAACATGAAGTTTCGACCCGGAAAAAGGAACAAAAATTAAATGCTTCCTGAATTCTTTAACTTTATTTATTTACAAAAAACGCCACCCAACATCCTCGGTTACCCTAAACGTCTACTATACGGATAAACGGGCATTCTAGCATCCTTCGGAAGTTAGGCTGCATCATCAAAGGAACCGAAATGGCTTCTAGCGGGTCTAACGCGTAAATTTAATATTAGGCTGCCTGCTAGAGGGCAATGGGTCAGGATAGATGTGGAGGAAGCATCAGAGATCCCGATATATATGGATGGATTCTGAACGTGTGCAGGTACAGGGGTAGGAGCATATTCCTTCAAATGGCACTTACTTGAATCATATAGACTCCCCGATAAAAAGAGTGTCTTTCAGGTGGAAATAGCTGTGATTCACAAAGAGACTCTGCTGGTATCTAGGCGTACAGAGTTCAGTTTCAGTCAGGCGGCCTTTAAGATGATGTAAGCTGTGGTGGTAAGATCGACGCCAGTAAAATTGTGCAAGACCAGCCTAGACATAATTTCCAGATGCCACCAATCTCTACAGAAAGGAGTCCAACGAAGTTCAAGACGTCACAAGCTCAACTACATCAACGCGCTAGCAGGAAAGGCAGAAAAGGCGGCCTACAACAGAGATCTATACAACGTTCCCAAAAAGCTGGCTGGAAAGACCCTTACAACTGAACATTTGTAAAAGATACTAATTGATCCCTACTTGTTACGGAGCAGCATCGACTGTGGAGGTGGAGAGATTAGTTTGTCTTAAGGAAAATCTACAAATTTCTCAATTACTCTTTGCCGACTATTGAATTAGGCAAAGAAGTAGATTGTATACTCATAGATTTTAGTAGGGCCTTCGATAGGATTCTATTCTGTACTTATAAAAGATTACTATTGTATAATTTTGTTGTACTGTGCATACATTAAATGAAGTATTATTATTATGTGAAGATAGTGCACACTTAAACAGTTTTGTATTGTGTTAATTGAAGCATGTACATAAAAACATAAGCCCTGTATAGTGCTTACATAAGTTTATTCTTTGATTTATTTATTTATAAATTTACATATTTATAAAATTGCTAATTTCTGTAAAATGGATTATAAAACTTTTCAAAACTCACATTTTTGGGAAATTTTATAGAAACCTTATAGTTGTTAAAATGTCGAAATATTTTTTCTTACTAACCACAACTGGAATGGAATATAATTGTTTTCTCATCCCAGCTATTCACCACGTCTTCATATTACAAAAAAGGTCAAATGTAATTTGGCTCAGCTCTTCTCATGTACATTAAATAACGTATGGAATTGTGTTGTTGTCCCTGACATAAACATGAGGGGGATTTATCAGCGAAAAAGATACACATGTACATACATATACTAGCATATTGTACAGAAATCTCAAAAAATCTGATTAGAAAAAATTTGGGATTAAAAGTTACAGAGAAAAATCCGGACAACAGAAAATTGTTGTGAGGTAGTCAACTCCAATTCCAGCTGCATCAATCTGGATTATTCTGAGATTGCATTGGACTGAAGGGCTTTTTTAGCTATACAAAAATAATTGACCATGTCCTTCCTAATGGATGTGGGACATTTGAGTGATGAAGATTTACAGTGTTGCTTCTCAGAAACGAACACAGAATGTGAAGTGACTGGTGTTAATGCTAAGTGTAATTTACAACTGTAAGCATAGATTTCTAGTAAATTTAAGCTTCCGTCCAAGACAAGAACATGAGGAATGTTTCCAGTGATGGAAGTGTACTACAATTCGAGAGAAGAAAATCCAAACTGTTTCAAGTATTTATCATGTCCTCTGTGACGCCATATTAACTCTGTGCAATTGATCATCTTAAGTACTAAAAGCATTTGATTAGCCACAATAATCTTACTTGATAAATCGGTACTAAGAGTCAACAGATTTTATACTATAACTATAGACCTATTACATTCTATGTATTTTATTCATTCCCTCTCTGTATATAATTGAGAGCTAGTTTGTTTCATATACGAACTGCAGCCTAGAGCAATCCTCTTTCTTCCTTGAGTAGCATTAATGCAGAGGGCAATTTTAATTCAACGGAAAGAGAAGTAGTTCTGTGTCGCGGGAAACGAACGAAACACTCAATTTGCATTGTCCTGACGTTCGTTGTATCTTATCTTGTCAACACTGTAATTACAGCTTGTACTCTGTGGTTGTTTCGAACTTAATTATAGAACACCAATGGGTGGAATATTGCCAGTGTTTTGAACATTCACCCCGACAAGGAAATATACTACTTCAGGACGCATAGACTTGAATTCACCTAATTAAAAACAGGCTTGCAGCACTTTAATTAACCTTTTTAAATCCCTTTCTAGCTTTTCGAAGAAGATTACTTTAGATTCGCAATTATACTGGTGGCAATTTGATAAAGTGTTTAGTTACGATTATTAATCACTCTTAGCTACATTAAACATATACCTATGTATGTACAGGGCATTGAAAATATTTATGCTTTTTCCTAGAGAACGGTGACATATTGGGGAAGAATCCCTTAAACAAAAGTTGTAGAGGGGAGAAATGTTTATCTTGGGTGAATTATGTTTTTGAGCTGCAAACCAATTTATGTTTTAATCCTTAGGTGTATAAAAATAAAAACAACTTCATCAGTGTGACGATGTACCTGACTTCCTTTATACAATTTAAATACAAATAGAACACTTAAGTGTATTCTTTTAGCTTTGGAAATATATTAAAGAAAGTACATTAATATCGATAAGGGCCTCGTCAGTATTTCATATAAGGCGTTCACAAATAGGTTTCACATAAGGTGTGCAAAAATAAGTGGGGTGATAGATCTTACCCCGCCAAACAAACACTTGTTAAGGGGGGGGGGGGGGGGGGGTAATCTACAACCGTTCGGGAGTTACAGGGAGAGTCATAAATTTGCAATTTTCATGGTATGCACATTACCAGTTTATCTTTATCTTTTGATCAACAACCGCTTTCTTAGAAGTCCCTGACTACCTAATTATTTTACGGTACTTGGTACTTAGGAAATTCGCTTAATAAACAAAATCTCTAAGAGCAAGGTTCGAAAATATTTCTTTTTGGTACGGGTACACAGGTAACTAATTTCAATTATTGCCGCAAAAAAGTTATGAAAAGGTTGGTTGGTTGGTTTAAGTGGTGAGCATCGCCATCATGGTAATACTCCAATTAGCACTATTATAGCGCCATTTTAATGCCGCAACTTTGTTTTTTTGTTGGACTCAGTTCACTCACAACCCTGATTCTTATTTGAGATTATAGTTGAAGTCGGCTGAGTTTATTTTAGGAAAAAGGAACTAAAGCCAACTGGAAGAATTTAAGAAACTGACTATTTCCTTTATTTTTACACCCTTCATTTCCTTAATTTTTATCCTTTTACCTTCAGGTTTTCAAAGAAGTACTCCCTCATAGCCCTCTTTCTGACTCTATCAAGAACCGGACATTTACAGAGAAGGTAAATAATTTTTTCTTTTTAGTTCACGTTGCCACAACTGCGAAAATGTGTATTGTGAGGGGGTGCCCAGCCTAGCTGCATACTCTTCTAAAAGACAGTGGATCGGACAGACCGTAGTAATTTTTGTGATAAAGCTGTCGGTCTGTTGAGCAGATAGAATGTCCTACGTTTATTATAACTTGGCCAGGTTGCCCTGGATATACTACATGCTGTCAGGGAACTTCATCTGGCATTTGTCAGCGCCAAGGAATGTAGAAAGAGTTCCCTCTTCAGAGAAGCTAGTGGGATTTGAATATCTTCAATATGGCAACGTTGTAGAGCTGCGTCTTCTCTGGAAAATTTCTCGGCCATCTCGTTCCCTGCAATGTTACCTATGTCCGGGAACCCAGTGCTTGATTACGTTAACCAAACTGCCCAAGGAGCTAATTTGCTCCCGACATCCTGCACCGCCCTAACGACCGCCTGACTATCTGTAAAAATGCTGATGTTCTGTTTCGGTGAATGTATAGGGTAAAAGAGGGAGAGACGCCATAGTTTTTGCAAGTGTGAAATTTTATTTTTATTTTTTGCAGGAAAATTACTCTTATACATTATGTGGCAAAAAACTATTTACGAAATTATTTAAAAAAAATAGAAATCTAGAAATTAAAATATCACACACGATGTGGGACAAATGCCATGACACGCCTTTTTTAACTTTTTCTTTAGCCAACTTTAAATTTTCTTCAGTCAACAGACCTCTGGCTATATAATGCTTCCTTACATATTTTCTGGGCATTCTGAAATAGTAAATACCTTGTTCAAATTAAACAGTAAAACACACATCATATAAGCCGTGGCGCCTCTTCTCATTTTGTAGGATAGATGCCATACGGTTAAGGTATATATTACAATACGTAACGCACTCAAGGACAGACGAAAAGGTACTGACTCGACGACAGCGTCTATAAGTAATTATTTCCAGTATAAAGTATAGGGCTATCTCTTTCACATCGCGAGATGAGGCGTATCTCCTCATATGGCGTCTCTCCCACTTTTACCCTACAAAAAAGCATTAAACACGCCTTCATAACCGCAAGCACGTCCGCCTGGAAGACACTTGGCTTCGACATATTCAGTGTCACAGAGAATACTCCTGCACCAACACCTTGTTCCATCTTAGAACCGCTGGTGAATATTACGGTATTATAGTTGCTCGTCGGTTCCGTCATTCTCCATTCCTTTCTAGTTGGAATGCTGACACTGAATCCTTTTTCAAACTTTATGACAGAGTCAGTTCAGGCATCGGCCAGTCCTCAGGTGCTTAGCTGGGGATTTTGCTGTGGTCATAGGGCTTAGCAACCCAGCACAAAAATTCTTTAAGTCTTACTGCGCTGCATGACGCCTGGAATTTGATTTGGTGTTCAAGGGGAAGTAGGTGCAGAAGCAAATTAAGACCCTCGGTTGGGGTGGAGCACAGAGCACCGGTAGTGCCGATGCAATTAGAAGCCTTACTCATCGCATGCCACCAAACCAGTGAACTGTAGGTGAGAATTGGATGTACCACTGCTGTGTAGAACAACACCGTCATCTTAGGTTGCGGCCCCCATGTTTGAGATTCAGGATTAAACCAAAATACCTAGACTGAAACCAAATACCGTTTAATTTAGTTAAAGCAAAGTATGGTACCTTGGTTTTTATGGTGAAGAGCATAAAATCAGTTTTTCCTGGATTTACAGGTAGCACATAGTTCTTAGATCAACTGCTCACCTTCTTTAGGGCACCCACCATAATCTCACTCCCGACAACAGAGGGAAACAGCCCTGATAGCAGGATCACCACATCGTCCGCGTAAGCGGCAGCCTCAACACCCCTGCCACACAACACACTGAAGTCTCAGAAGGACCTTGTTCTTGACCATTAGCCATAGCAAGGGAGAGAGAACCTCACACTCACTCACTCATTGATTCTGAATTCAGACTGAATTATCCTTGCCTTTAACACAGTAGTTATCCATTGACCAAGAAATTGCTCTACAGCGAGCTCGGCAAGATATTCTTGGATAGCTTCATTGTGTACATTGTTATAGGCTCCTTCTATGTCCGGGAATGCAGCCAGGGTATATTATTTATACTTAATGAAATATTCAACTGTGCGTTCTACCTCGTGGAGGGCTGTCTCCACGTATCTTCCCTTACAGTACGCGTGTTGGGATTTGACATCGTTGCACCACAAAGAGTTTGCCTCAGATGTATATCAAGGACCCGCTATAGTGTTTTTACTGCAAAGTATGTATGTCAGACTAATCGGCCTAAAGTCCTTTGCTAGTTCGTGGCCTCCCGTTCTAGTCTTCTTGTTAGGGAAACGTGTATGGTGCAGGTTCTGAACCACAATGTCTGTCGCCTTCTGTAGCAGTATCGGGTAGATGCAGTCCAGACCTTGTGACTTGTAGGGAGGATAACTATTTATCGCCCAAACGATTTTTTCCGCAGTTTCGACCTCCCTCCACGATGTACTTAGGATTGTTGGGTTACACAGCGGCAACTGATGAACTTCATCATTGCAGCTGGGGAAATGAGTATTCATTAGCAGCTTCAATGTTTCAGCGGAAGAGTGCGTCCAAAAGCCGTCTGTCCTTTTTATAAAAGACGGTTTACTTTACTCTTTGGTTAGTATTCTGCCGAGTCTGGCTGATTCCCTGGTACTTTCTATCGAGTGGCAATACTTCATTCAAGCTTCTCTCTTAGCTTCTTTGATAGATTTTTTTATAGATTTTTAGACAATCCTTATAAGGCTGCCATTATTAGTGTTTATAGCAGTTGGTGAAGATGCCCCTAGTAATCTTTCTTAGATTGGACAAATCTTCGTTGCACCAGGGAAGAAGGGTTTCTTTGTGCTAAAAAGGTAAGGTTATTTGTATTAGCCAGTGTTGACACTCAAGTATTCTGGCGTTCTATTAATTTTGCTATAAAAGAGGGTCATTCATCAAGAATATTGAACTAGTTGAAAAACAAAGCGATGACTTCTGGTGTTCTTAAGCTAAAATAATTAAAATTGACAGTTAATTGACGTAATCGATATTTCTTGGTGGAATTCCAATTTTAATATTAACACACGGTTTTTTGTAAATATTAAAATTGACAGTATTTACTTCTGAAGAATACGAGGATATAATTTACATTTACTGGGTAGTAGACGGAGTTGCTTCACATATTACTTTTGTTTTGAGAAAAAATTAATTGCATTTTGTATGTAGGTCTAATTTTAAAATATTGTAATACTCTGAAAATTTAATAACTTGGGGAATTTTGTATACATTTTAATAGAATGTAGAATGTACATCATATTTCCATTTTCTGAATTTAAAATAGATTTGTTTAAAAATAAAAATCCCAACTTAATACGAAGGATTAAAATCATTTTTATCTTAAACACTTCACTTTTTCTTTTTATTAATGAAAATAATACGATGTAGTACCGCCTTTTGCGGCAATTCATTTTGGTTATTGCACATAAAAATTATAATGGTTCCAATAAGAGTACATACCCATTATTATGGTGAAAAGAAATTCGAGTAATTAATTGATATATAACTCAACTGAATATAAATATCAAACAAATCTAGAATCAACTGAAATATCAAAATTATTAAAAATGTATAATTTAAAATAAACTTAACTCAAACATAAATAAATAATGATATTAACCAAAATAACGTTTCTAATGCGAGAGTCATGCTGCGTACTGACCCTAAACAGTTCTGGAGGCTTATTAACTCGAAGCGCAATTGTGACGCTTATCCCTCCTGTCTAAGGTACCACGACTGTGAGAGTGACGATTCTCTAACAATTGCGAACTATCTCTTTGCGAACTTTTTTCGAACCTCCTTCTGTGATTCCTCCTGTGATATCTCTGCTTCAGATTTTACCCGTTTGACGCGGCTCCCGCCAACTTCCCTTGAGGTCAAGGACTTGGTATTTGACGATGAACTTATTGCTGATCATCTTTCTAACTTGCTTGGCGGCTTCTCGAGTGGTCCCGATGGTATACCTGCTTCCTTTTTTAAGATTTGCCGATCATCTCTTGCTCGTGTTCTTTGTTATTTGTTCAATCCTTCTTTACATTCTGGCCGTTTTCCGGCGTTGTGGAAGTCTTCTTTTCTAATCCCACTCCATAAGAAAGGCTGTAAGTCCGACGTCTCTAACTATAGACCGATCACCAACTTGTGCCATGTTGCGAAGGTTTCTAAGTCCCTCGTTAGTGACATACTTCGATTTCACTGTAGGCCTTTTTTAGGATCTTTCCAGCATGGCTTTCTTAAAGGAAAATCGACGACTACTAACCTTCTTGAATTCATTAATTATGCTTTATCGACCATTGAGGCTGGCAATCAGGTGGACTGTGTATATACTAACTTCAGTAAGGCCTTTGATAGGATCGAATCTTGGTATATAAGCTGTCCCTTTTCGGTTTTCCTTCTTGTTTCGTTGATTGGTTATCGTCTTACCTGACGGGTCGTACACAGTGTGCCTTGTTTCGTGGAGTCCTTTCCGACCTAATCCATGTCACCTCGGGGGTACCTCAAGGTAGTATACTTGGACCACTCCTGTTTGTCGTATATATTAACGATGTTTCGCTTCTTTTGTCCAGTAGAAAAATTCTCTGTTATGCTGATGATGCTAAGATTTTCCGCACGGTTTCTCATGAGTTAGACATTAATCTCCTGAACTCAGATTTAGCGGTGATTAGCGACTGGTGTCTGCGTAACCGCCTTCCTTTAAATGCGGGCAAGGGGACCGTTATGACCTTTTCTCGAAGAAAACATCTTGTCCTCTCCGAATACTCCATCAACGGCGTTGGCTTGGGTAGGGTTGACAGGGTGAGAGACTTGGAAGTGGTCCTCAATTCTCATCTTTCTTTCGAGGACCATGTTGACTCTATTGTTTCATCAAGAGATGGTCTAAGGAACTTGATGATCCCTACCTGACCAAGCTTCTATACTGTACCTTCGTTAGACCTATTTTGCTAGCTAGCCCTGTATGGTCCCCTTACTTTGCCGTTCACATCGACCGCATCGAGGCGGTGCAGCGCAGATTCCTCAGGTTTGCCTTACGCGGGCTTCCTTGGAATGATGATGGTGCTTCTCTCTTATGCCGATCGTCTGGAATTAATTTCGTTGGACTCTCTAGAAATGAGGCGCAATATTTCGAAAATAGTATTTATGTTCGATCTTTTGCAGGGAACTATTAATTCACTGGAATTACTGGAGGCTGTTAATTTTGCTATACCTCAACGCACCTCGAGAAATTACGACTTCCTATTCGTCCCAGGCCACCGTACTCTTTATGGCATGCACGAACCCGGCACGTCTATGTCCCGCCTCTTCAATCAACTCTTCGGTAGTTTCTACTTGAACATCTCTAGGCGGCATTTGAAGTATCTGCTAAGACAGTGCCTTGGCTGATGTGGTTATCGCTGTCTGGATGAATGTTTGTTCCGACTATTATCTTAGGCCATAGTTTTCTATTCTTTATTTTTCTAATTTTATATATATTGTAGTAATCTTTGTATTTGATGAATCTGTTATGAATAAATAAACGTGAGAATACGTTCGGTAGGCTCTAAAGATTCGGTATACATAAGCTGCCTCTGGTTAGGACCAATACCCACAGCTTGGAGGGAAGTATGGAATATCTTCGTGCCAAAAGATGGAAAAGCGAGTTATGCTGCATAATCTATCAAAGTACTGGAGTGGCTTCTGGACGAACATGTAAGAGAAAATAGAAAAGTAAGCTTGTGCATGGGTCAATATATGCAGAGGAACACCACAAGAGGAGAGGGATGTTAAGACCACTCCTGTGATTAATGATTATGGACTAAACGCTGAATAAACAAAAGAACGAGGCTTTCGTGGTTTCTGTACATACGGATGACTTGGCGACACTGGTATATTAATAATGTCGTTGCTAGGGCAAACTCTATGCTGTGATTTATTCTTCGATGGTCCAAGGAATTTCCAAGCCCTCAAATATGACTCCATCTTTATACGTCCCTGGTTAGACCCCTGCTTGAATATGCTAGTCAGGTTTGGTCTCCGTTTTACGGATCCCACATTAAACGTATCGAGTCCTTCCAGCGAAGATTTGTGCGATCGGCCCTGCGTTATTTGCCTTGGAATGACCCTCTTATTCTACCACCGTATGAGGAGCGTTTAGGGTTACTGCAGCTTGTTAAACTTGAGAGACGTCGTTGGGTTGCAGATTTGATATTTTTGCATCAGCTTCTGCAGGGATAGACAGTGTTGTGCTTGCTTCCAAAGTTTTGCCTAGAGAACTTTCCTATTCCCTACGTAATAGATCAGTTTTTCAGATTACTTTTTCGCGCACTAATTACGGCATGTTCGAGCCTATTAACCGCATGTGTAGATCTGCTTATGATATTGGAGACGTTTTTGATACTAGTGTGGACAAAGTGACACTTAAAAGGAGTATCTACAATTTATAATTTAGTCTTTTGCTCCCACTGCTTTTTTTTAATTTCTCGTTTTTGTTTGTTATGCACGTCGATCCTTCTGTATTTTGAATGAAAGCAGTATTATTATTCTTATTATAAAAGGCATGTATAGACTGGTGTACATATATCCTCTTTTTGACCTGACTCATGCCTGGGATTTGCTTTAATGATCTCTGTTGACTATGCAACCTATGGAATGGAATGAACCTGAAGGTGGAACGTGTGGATGTCATAAAAAACATCAAGAGGGTGATGATCTTTTTCCCGGGCAAACTGAGGGCAAGGACATCACCAGAGAGGGGCTGTGGAGACAGAAGTCCTGCATCGGAAAGTGGAAAGTGTCCTCCTCGGGACACGGTATGGCGACGAGGCCAAAGGCGGAACCGCCGTGACGGTATGGTTTCCGGCTGAAGATGAAGAGGTGATAAAGAAAGGGGGAGGCACAACTGCGGACTAGAGTCGGCCGTCGTCAAAGTTCAGTCGGCCAAATTTCAGACGACAGTAGGGAGGAAGGTGGGCCCGTACCGAGGGAGGTGGGTGGGAACACCCTGAAAGTTTGGCAACTCAATCTGCATCACAGTAAGGTGGCATCAGATATGCTGTACCGTTGTTTTGTTGAAGAAAAGCTGGACATAGCGCTGCTGCAAGAACCCTAGCTATTCAGAAATAGTATAAAAGGACTCCCGGAGAGAATCGCTTATCTGTTTTGCGTAAATTCAAATAGCGGAACGAGATCCTGCATTTTAGTCAGGCGTTAGAAGTAGTGGACCAGGATCCAACTCCTTGGTGGGAAAGGGAACTGCATGCTCGGAAGAAGGAGTGCAGGAAGGCTTTCAACCGAGCCATACGGACTCAGGACATGGTAAATTCAGGTGTCATCCAAAGAAGCTAAACATTCTCGAGGATGATACCTGCAGGCTGTGTCTGGAAGAGCAAGAGATGGTGGAACACATAGTGTCCTGCACTAGCAAGCAGAAGAAGAAAGCTGATGGGACACCACTGGATGGAAGAAGGAAGAATGACAGAGGTGTCTTATAAGAAAATGCTTGCGCTGAGCCAAGGAATCGAGGAAAGGGAAGAAAACTAAATTCGTCTCGGTCTCTCTCGCTGAGATCGCAAGGGGTAGGGACGAAAAGGGACCTGGATAAACTGGTTTGATTCGGAAAATCCCTAGAGGGGTGCTTTTAGTGAGTAAAATTCTCATACTACCACAGATCTCCTGGTGTCTCTGGAAGATTTTCACCCCTCGCGCAAAAAAAAAACCAATATCACGTCACATCCTACAAAACTTTCACGAAACTCATACATTTTAGCACCACTGATTCTTTACATATATATTTTATATTCAGCAGAACCCTTACTCCGGTCGACGTAATATAATCGTCAGCCATAGGAGAAAACGCACTCTACTCGATCGACAAATACAACGAGGACCACAACTAAAAAATAAATACACCAATAAAAATAAAGAATACCAGTTTCCGGGAAAGGCAACGTAGTAGCTATACAGATATATTGCGATCTAGAATGCTTGCATGTAGCTAAATGACTAAATCAAATAATTACAAAGTTGAAGCGACTTCACCGTATAACCTCAGCGACTTTACCAAAACCTACGCTATACAAATGTACATATATCAAAAGAAGAATTATCCAAATTGGTCGACGCTTTACGAATCGGTCCCCACACTCATCATTGCTAAAAATTGTGCCTTATAGTAACAAGGGAAATGAAATGGGGATCTATACGCAAAAAAAACCATCAAAATGGATAGACTGGGCACCTTTACCAATGCTTTTATATCAAAATAATGGATTACGCCTATTTACAAGAACCTCCGTTTTTGTCAGAATCTGCTCTCGCAAGAGTTAGAGTAAGAAGTGCTGTATCAGCATTAGGGCGTGAAATTTGGTTTACGCTGGTTGCTTAACCCGTTTACTATATAACCAAAAAAACTATTACTATAACACTGGACAATATTCTATACCTGGGCAGCTGGGTGTCATTTCCGAAATAATTTACTGTGCGGAATCCGAATACGAGGTCAGAATGGGACCATCAGGTATTTGAGGTCATGTACTCGAAAAATGGGTTTTTAATTACTTTTGAGGTTACCGCAATGGACCTATTGAGGTCTCAGTGTGCCCGTTAAGGCAGCCACACGAACTTACTTTTGAGGTTTGGTATTTTTTTCTGGTTGCATCATTTTATGCTACTCCTACCCTTTATTTAGTAGCTATTGAGCGGTTATCTACGATTTTTTTTTGCAAAGTTAAGGGTATTTTAAGTTATGAAGTTCATATTTCATATATATATATATATATATATATATATATATATATATATATATATATATATATATATATATATATATATATATATATATATATATAGGTACATTATGTTGATATGAAATATGAACTTCATAACCTCAAATATCTCAAACTCCTGACCTGATGGCCCAAATCTGACCTCGGATTCAGATTTTACCCATCAAATTGCTTCGGTAATGACTGCCATGTGTTATTAAATGTTATTTTAACGATTTAACGATTGCACAATATTTTCTAAAAAATTTCTTCTTGCAAAAAAAAAATTTTATTTTTACGAAATAATTTTACGAAAATCTTTAACATTACATCATACTGTAACGTGCACTGAAGTCTAGCATAGGCTACGTGATGAACACGAAATCAAGTTGCGCAATGCGCATATCCCGAATTTCGGAAACCAGAAAAACGTCAGATGCAGTATGAAGTCAATGACGACTCGAATCTGTGGTGACTTGGTGTGGTGAAAATGAAAAACGGAAATTTTAGAACGAAGTTGCTGAACATTCTAGAATTAAGCTAAGTAGTATACATAAATAGGGCTAGGCTAACTAGTCAGTTAGTTGTATGTTAACCCGTGATGATGGCCAACTCGGAGACGGAGTTGGATCAATACGTTGAGCGGCAAGACCAACATTCCATGGGTCCCGGGTTCGAAACCAGATGACCCCGTGAGCTTTTATTAAGAAATTAAAAAATTCCACTCCGTCTCTGGGCTGTTGTCTAGCTCGCAGCAATGCAAAAACAAGACTCAAAGTTTCCTCACTTCCCTTACCCTAATTCCTTTCCGGCCAAAAACCATGCTTACGCATCAAAGGGTTGTCCCCTAGGATTTAGCCACATCGTATTAGAAAAATTGACATTTCCCGGCATAGACTTTAAATTCTCCAGACCGTGCATGCTCCCGGTGATGAAAATATGAAGCATAACAGAATTTAATTAAAGATAAAATTTAAAGAAAAGGATTTTATAATATTGTCAGTCTCAATGAGTAAAAACTTCTTTCTGAAACATAACAGATAATTGAGGACATATTGCAACGGATGGAATTGTTATCGAATAAGTGACCTATGTTAAATCGGCTTAACAAGTGTACAGGAAAAATGTTATTGTTACCTCTTCTTCTCCTTATACTATGTTTTATTTGTGCGTGCTACCACGTTCTTCAGTATTAATCTTCGACCTGAAAACCCTGATTTTCAATACTTTTGCATTTAAGACTAGAAACACCGTGTCGTGCGTAAGGCGTTTTCTTAAATTTTCTAAAATACTCTTGTAGGAAGTCTTATATAATTCACAATGACCATTATGTATAAAGTTTTTAAATCGCGTACTATTGCTACAGTTCTAAAGAAACCATTAAAACTAACAGTGATTCGACGAGAGAATAAATTGAAACTCCAGGATCGAGGTAGAGTGTATTTCCATTAAAACTTCCTCATGTTGAAAAGACTAGAAATATTTAAATCATCCATGCATTTGTGCAAATCTCATTCACATGAAAACGCTTTTCATTTCTTAAGTGTACTTCGTCCTTAATGGGGAGTGGTAGGGAAACTAGTGAGATACACATCCTGGTTAGACACGGGAAGACATTCTTTCTGCATGTGAATGTAAATTTGTGATTTTTTGCTTTAATTTTATTTACATAGTGCCCATTTCGTTTTTTGCTTGTTATTGGAGGTATTTTATCGTCCCGAATCTGGTTGCAAACGGTGACCAGATGTACACTATGCATCCGGATAAATGAATAATCTACAGCCCCTCCCAAATATTTTCAGCTGGATTTTTCCATCCGTAAAGCGATTTTTCCCTTTGATTACAATAATGTAAATTTCGACTAAAAATAGGTTTCAGGGTCTTATTTATCGCGGGAGGCGGAAGCAGTGCTCCCCCTTCAGGGGATGTACAGTCGTTTTTATGAACAGTAGAATTGATTTTTACTCTGCCCAAACATTTATTTTAGTTTGGTAACGAACTCAGGACTATGAGGATGCCCCACGTGTAAAGGTTTCCATGGAGGGTGATATTTTATTATGTATAAATGCATTTATTTATTTAATGCGATTTAGGTAATTCTTCTGTAAATGATAGGAAAATCGATTATCTGCAGGTACATATAAGCCTAAGCTGAAAAAAATCGCAAAACAAATTGGTGCAATCGAAAAAGTTCAGTGCATTTAAATTCGCAGAGTATTTGAAATATTTTCATTTGAGCGCTAACAAATTCAACAAATTAAATTATGCAACATTTTGCAAGTTAGTTTTATGGACATAGTTTAAAAAATAACTCGCCTAAAGTAGTGAAAAGAGAATTTAAATTTTATATCTCTTCTAAAAGTATTTTTTTCAAAAAAAGTTGAACCGACTTCGCAAAAAGCGCTAAAAAGCAGTGTTGTGCGTGTAGATTACATCGTGTACTCTACACGATAATTTACGTGTAATCTACACGCAATCTAGATGGGATACTTTACATCTAAACGTAAAGTAAATACATAATTTTGATTTTTTACAAGATTTCATGAAAAGATATTAATGTTTATATAGCCCATAATTTTTACTTTATTAATTAGTATTCGTTTGTAACATTTGGGTCTGCTAGTCTTAGGGTAAAGTATACATGTAACAATTTTTTTGAATGTTCAAAAGATAATCTATTCCTTGTTGGTGAGTGAACGTATGCCCAATTGGAAAAGGACATCTCCAGTTCAGCTGATTAAGCTGAAATTTTCAGAAGATTAATGGCTAATTTAGATAAAGCTGGATGGTTAAATTCAGCCATGCTCCAAAATGCAATAGATTTTTCAACATTTTTCTCTACTAATTTTGGAAAAAGAGGCCCTGATTGTTTTATAAAATGATGCCAGTCTACAATACCGTTGGTATCTAGATGGTAGAAAAGAAAATAGTTTATGATGTCTTGTTGTTCAATAGTCAGAAACGCATTGTCATGTGAATAATGAAGGTAATATGCCACTAAAGAGTACACATTTAAAGCCATTTCCTTTCGTTTCTTTTTAAATTGTCCTTGAATTTTTCTGGTAATTCTAATTTTAGCCACAATAATGCTGAATTTGCGATAAAAACAGAAGAGTTCTGGGAGAAATTGACAAGTTCACATACTGGATCGAGAAGCTTAATTGACTCCGTAACCTCCTTCATGAATATATCATCAAATAAGAATAGTGAGACACTTTGTTTAATTTTTCTGAGACTAGGATCGGCTGCTATTTGCTTCATAATATCTTTGTTTTGAATGAGACAAGAAAAAGATTTACGGTAGAAACACCATCTCTCTGTAAAGACTCGCTGCTGAATGCATCATCATGTTTACGCAGTCGTATTTCGCAATTTCTATAATCTACACCAATGCTCTACATAATACATACTCTACTTAATTTACACATACTCTACACGTCGATGTAGATTATTGATTTACACGTGTAGACGCACAACCCTGCTAAAAAGTATAACATAATTTTTGGTTTTATATCTATTACGAAATTTTGAAGTCGGTGCAATTTAAACAAACAAAACAACTAACTACTCAAAAGTATCCTCCTTGCTTATGATCCCGTGAGATAAAATCTTTAAGTAATTTTATATACTATATTCGATTGTGGTTGCGTAGTTGTTTTGTTTGTTTGATTTACACCGACTTCAAAATGTCGTAATAGATATAAAATGAAGAATTATTTTATGCTGTTTAGCGCTTTTTGTGAGGTTCATTCAACTTTTTTTTAAAAACTATTTTTTAATTTTACTATCAAATCCTGAAAGTAATACGGTAGACCCGAAGGATCGGTCCCCTCACGGCAGATCTTACGCATTGTACTCGGGATTTTTTTAGGGACCTTTTTCCGAGATTATACTTTTTCGGGATTTTGAAGTTCAGAATTTTATTTTTCGGGATTTAGTACCATACACATATGCATTTGCAAAAAAAGCATCGACATAGGGCAATATGCCATTTAAACATTCAGACGCTAGTACCAATCGAACTTAACAATAGTATATGATTTTGTACACAGAAAGTAGGTTAGCAACATTTTTACCATCCCGCTTAGAATGACAATTTATATTGTAATTGTAACTCGAAAATGTTTAACAAACGTCCAATAAGACGAAGAAAGAGAAAATTGATGTCTTTGGACATGAAAATACAAGTTGAATCGAACTGAAGAAGAAGAAAAAGCCATAGCGACATTTAAGACATTTGGAATAACACTCAAGTCTGTCTGAACACTCAAGAAAAGTAAAGAAAATATTAGGAGTAGTACAGCATCTGGAACTTTATCAAAAATTCTAACGAATAATTCAATGATAAGTTAAATAGCTGCGCATATTTTTAAGAGAACAAGGTTTATTAGTTGATAAAATGCAAACCTTACATTTCAACGGTAAAGCTGCGTCTTCTGACAAAGCTACAGATGAAGAATTTTTACCAAAAATGACTAAAATAACTTAATTTAAGGGATATGTTCCGGATCAGGCATTTAATACCGATGAGACAGCATTATTTTGGAAGAAGATCCCCGACAGCACTTTCGCAACACAAAGTGTAAAAGGTGTTACTGGTTTTAAGGTCAACAGAGATCGTGTAACATTGCTACTTTGCTGTAACGCATCAGAAGATAACCTAATGAATCCTTTGCAAATAAATCGACTTAAATGATCCTTCCCGTACATTGGGTGGCAAATAAAAAGGCATGGATGACTGCTTAGGTTTTTTGAAATTTGTTTCACAAATGTTTAATTGTAGAAGCAGAAAATTCAAGAAATAAATTAAATCGCCCTTCCTTATGATCCCGTGAGCTGAAATGTTTAGGTAATTTTATATAGTATCGTCGATTTTGGTTGCGTAGTTATTTTGTTTGTTTCATTTGCACCGACTTCAAAATGTCGTAAAAGATATAAAATTTAAAATTATTATATTCTTTTTAGCGCTTTTTTGAAGTCGGTTTAACTTTTTTTCTAAAAACTATTATATTTTTCACTTTTTACTATCTATGCATATACAACTCGAAAAATGCTGCTCATACGAACAAACCAATTTCAACAGTTGCAGGGTTAATGCACTCTATAGAAAGGAAATCCGGCATCTGAAATCGAAATCCGACAGCACGGTCACCCTTTCATACCCTTTCCTTAGATACAAAAGTTTTACCATCGTCACCATATTCTGTCTATTCTGGATAGAAAATTGTTACCATTTACCAATCAGGAAGCGTATTCTGTACAACAGAATCAAAATCGGTCTACGCCTTACACTCAGCCCACTCGTTATAAAATTAGACTACTCCAATCAAAACCCTTGGTTAACATTTTGCCTTATAGTAGCAATATATACAAGAGGAAAGAATCATCCAAGTAGGGCTATCCGTTAAGATGGTGTGTAACGAACGCTTTTCACGCTACCCTACTCCATAAATTTTTGTCTTGGTCCCAATGGGGCAACATATTCTACACTTCAAAAGAAGAATCATCCAAATCGGTCCGCGAGTTACGAAGTTAGACTTCCCCTCCCCACGCCACTCTAGCAACAACTTTTTTTCATTACTAGCAACAGGGGATCATATTAGTGATCATGATCTATACAACAGAAAAAGAACCATCCAAATCGATCCATTCATTACGAAGTTAGCTTTCACCCCCACCTACACCTCCACCTCCACCAGTTAGAGTACCCCTTCCTCTCGCCACGCCACTCTAGCAACAACTTTTTTTCATTACTAGCAACGGGGGATCATATTAGTGATCATGCTCTATAAAAAGAAAAAAAAACCATCCAAATCGATCTATTCATTACGAAGTTAGCTTTCACACCCACCCACACCTCCACCCCCACCTCCACCCCACCAAAAATGTTTTGGAATGGTACCAATTGGTGAACATACCTTATACAACAACAAAACAATACGTGTCGAACTTAGAACCACTTTTTTTGGGAAGTCGGTTAGAAATATTGGAACATGTTTGTCGATGTACCTCGACGAATCTTAGTTTTGAAAGTTGACGCCAAAATATAAAGGAAAGTAGTTTAAAATTCATGAAAATTACTATAGCATCGTTTGAGTAAACGAGATACCAACTAATCAGATTTAGAAAGTGTTAAGTGTTAGTCCTTATGAGTACATTATTTGACAATCAAATAGTTTTAAAAAAAAAGTTGAACCGACTTCACAAAAACCGCTAAAAAGCCACAAGCACCGAAAAGAAACAAATGCATACAGATTATTCACTTAAACGAGGACTCTTATTCCGAAAATAGATGGCAGCTTCAAA
This sequence comes from Leptarthrus brevirostris, assembly GCA_964036015.1. Classification (NCBI taxonomy): domain Eukaryota; kingdom Metazoa; phylum Arthropoda; class Insecta; order Diptera; family Asilidae; genus Leptarthrus; species Leptarthrus brevirostris. The sequence goes on from OZ038374.1 coordinate 96,916,788, forward strand.
TGGGTGGTACCTACGGACGCAATTTTGAGGGTTATCAAGACTTATCATGATGACATTGGACATCACGGCCTAGAAAGGACGTTTCAGCACCTAAAGCAAGATTATTGGTTTTCTAAGATGCGACGTAGGACCCAAAGGTACATATTACAAACGACCATCAGGAAAGTTAGAAGGAGAGCTACATTGCATAGAGAAAGTCGCTATACCTTTCCATACTGTACTCGTGGACAATCTTGGTCCTTTTCCTAAAAGTGTAGCGGGAAATACACACATTTTAGGAATCGTTTATGGCTTCACCAAATACACAATTTTACACGCAGTCAATTGTATATTTTCAATAGAGTTAAACTTTGCTATTTACCTTGGAGTGCTTCAGAATGGGTTGTCAGTAGCTTTCATCGAGCACTTTGTACACAAATCTGCTGGGCGATTTTCGTTCATCGAATCCCGATGCAATCGATGTACTCTATTAACAGCGCTTAAAGAAATTTCGCAAGCAGCTGTGCTGCATGCCCGCATCCAATTGTTTGAATTCTGGTGAAGTATTTTAAAAGTATTTTAAGAACGTGTTTGGTAACAACGTTTTGAGAGGCTTTTCAGATTTTGTACTTCTGAAAGCTTTGGCGATTGCGGGCACGTGTTCGTTAGGGAAAACCATGATTTCCGATAGTGGCTTCAATCTCAGTCATTTCAAAATTTCAGGCATGCTTGAATTTAATTCAGCAACTGAAGCGCTAAGCCTATACATAGAACCAGACGAATACAAAGAAAATACTGCGCACATATACTTAATTTGTGCGCAAGGGAGAATATAAAATTCTGATAAAAAGACGCCCCTAGGAAGCATGCATAATCCAATACAAAACAGATGAATTTCGTTAGACGATGCAAGTCCAAAAACATAGAAAATGTACATGGGCATACTTTAAGTAGACCAGGAGCTACTAGGTTGAATAGCCTCTATGATGTTTTCAAACAAATTTCAAAAATTAAGAAGAACAGTTTATAACTACACAAGGCATTAGAAATTCAACACTACTTCAGGGAATACAAATTTGGTTACATTGAAGAACATGTACAATCTGCACGTGCAGTTCCAATTGCAAATGCTCTTACCATACTTCAAGGCGACGACACTTCTTAAGGGGAGCTTCTCCTGTAAACGGGGTTTTTCGCTCCTTAATTTCGAGCGTGGATTTAAAAAAAACTATGGGTTGTCTAATCTTGAATTTTTTATGAAATTATTATTCTTTATTAGAGACTGCTACATTGTTAGTTTTATGTAAAAATATTGAGTCGTTCCTGAGATATGGTTGCTCAAAGTGGGACATGTTATTTTCGCAGAGGTAAATGGCGTGCACTGTAGAGCCTCAGGAGTTGATTCTGGAACAAACAATGTGATATGTTTTTTGTTTATTTTTGAGTCCTCTATGGAACGACGTCTTTGTTTAAAAAAAAAATGATTTTTACAAAAACTACAACAAAATTTGCAAAATTTTCATTTTTTTTCAACAAATTTGTTTAACAAAAGTGTGTTAAAAAATTTTTTTATAGAACTTTCTCGACGATGTTCCATTCAAAATTTAATACGCTTTAATCTGATATATAAACTTTTAAAATTGGTCAAGCCGTTTTTTAGTTATCGTGCACGCCAGTTTGAAAAGCATGGTTTCGAGAAAAACGCGCTTAAAGTATAACTGAGGCTGCAGCTGGAAAAAAAGTCGCATACTAATTTGTCACACTCACACATGCACATTCGCAGTAAAACTATTTTCTAGAAAAGTTCCTGAATCCATAAAATCATTTTTCACTCATAATGAGTTTTCAATAGCACCCAAGAGACGCGTTGATCGCCGGAAAGCGATCATTAGATCGGCGCGTCAAAATCCGGAGGTCGAACACGACGTGACAAAAAAACTCATAACTTCCACAATTTTGCGAATTCCAGCCTGCGTATTTCTTAATGCATATATAATTGAATAACAATGAAAAAAAAACTATTTTTTAACCCATTTACAGGAGAAGCTCCCCTTAAGGCATTGTCTTCACGCGTAAAAGGGTTCAGAAGCTATCCAAAAATTAATTTATGTATTGTAAACCACTTATTAAAGTTTATCTTGAACGTGTAGAAACAAGATTTTATTGGTTTATTAACTTCTCCAATGCACAAGCTGAAAGTTCTGTCATTGGAGCATTATCATACCCAAGATTCACTGGATTACTTGCATAGAACTCTCTAAACATGTTTAACGCTTTTTTGACCGGTTCACGAGTTAACTCGATAACGTTCAAGGAAAGTCTATAAAACTTATTGGCGATTCAACTATCTCTGAGAACATTAATTCTCTGAAGCATCGACGGAATATCGATTGCTTTTCACTATTCCATCGATATTTCGACGACAATTTTTCTAACGAAGTTTGCTAGCCTGATTCTTTGTAGGCATATTACAACGGGCGATAGAGGAGTTCCCACCATGCCTGCCAAACTTTCTTAAACAGAATGGAATGTGGAATAGTTTAGCATCTTCTGTTTTTCTCCCGTCTTATGAGTCCGAAACATTCACCTCCTTCACTGGAAACCTATTCACCCATTTCACTGTGTTTTAGTATCATAGGGTACTCCCTTGAGCCTAGGCATTATGACTAAAAAAATATTCATTTAAATTCATTTTTATTACTCATTTAGTAGAGTTACTTCGAAATTTTTCATAAACTATTTTTGCTGCAGTGTTCTTTACAGTTTTTACGCTAACAGCCACATTCAGAAATGTTTGTAGATATATTTCATTAATAGTTTAGAAATTAGAGTGGTGGGTGGTGATTTTGGTAACGACTTCAGCAAGCAATGTTAAAATCAAAAAGTCCTAAAACTTGTTGGTATTTTTGGAGACCTATCTAAAGACACCTCGCTAATTGGATTGAGTAAAAAAAATTGTTCGCACACTTTTCACTCTATAAGAGGGAGGTCCAAAAACAGTATTTTTCCAAAACTCTCATCAAATCTGTTTTAGGTAACATCCGTCTAACAAATTTTATCTTAATAGCTAGAGGATAGGAGGGCTACGAAATACAGACAGAGAAACGGACGGTAGACCGAAGACGAAGACATTTAAGCGCTCGGATGAAGTGAAACTCTTTCCGTCTTTATCAGTTAATAACTATAAAGTCAGCAGGTGAAAGAAAGAACTGAAAAACCCTAAGCTCCGACATTTGCAGGGGTGTATATAAACAGTAATGTCCAGTTACTTGGTAAAAGCAGTCTATAGTGTGATTGTCCAACTTTCCTTTGCTTTTACCCTGTGCGAAATTCTCTCATAAACAAAGAAAGAGTAATTTTGATTGATCGTTATTTGCAATAATTATAGCAATTATAAAATAATGAATTCAATTTTGTCCATTTTATGATTAATCCATTTTTTGACACATAACAACCTAACATTTTTCCACTGTGCAATATATACTTAAATAATGAACCGACACCATATATGTAAATTAAAGCAATAATTATTACCAAGTTTGTGATTGATCTGAATCTCTTCCGTCTATTTCTTTTAGAGAGAAGTAGTATGTACTGACGAAATATATTATATGTATATCATATGCGTGAATATAACACGAATAAGCGCTAAAACAGGATAAATTTTGCATTTGTATGCCTACGAAGATTCTTTTAAGGTGTGATAAACATTGTCTGTTATCATTGAAAATGTTAGTCATTAGTTTCAATCAATAGTCAGATTGAATTTTACCCAACACTGATATTAGAATATAGTAGGTAAGTGTTAGTAGGAATGTGTTAATCTAAAGAAAATAACCTTTAATCTAAATTATTATAGAGTAATTCTGAAATTATAATAGAGTAAGTCTTAAACTTTATTCAAGTAATTCAGATTTAATTAAGCCATAGCTGAAGTTGCATCTTTAGCTGCAACTTGGAGGAGTTCAGGTCAAAGCAAGAGAAACTGTCACTAAAGAGGTGTAACATTGAAGAGGTGTACTGACTCATGCATGCCGTATAGAGTTCGATGATAAGGAACATGATGGAAGTCGCAGTTCCTCAGGGAGTGGGCAAGAACTGAAATGGCCACCAATGCGATTGATTAACACCACGAGGTAACGAACCCATACAGAGCCAGCGTACTCCATAATTGGTTTGACGAAGGTACAATATAGAAGCTTTGTTAAGTAAGGTTCAACAAGTTCCCTCAAAAATTATTGTACGAAACCCAACATCGAGCAAACCGTACCAGCCATAAATTCTTTATGATACTCAAATTATAGGCGTTCGTCGAGAACCGAGGCCACATTTTAGGACCTATCAGATCTAGACAATATACTTCCAACTTAGATATATTTAAAACAATCGGACGGCGAGAAGGCTATAACAGTGCACTTACTAGCGTTCACTGGAAGATGATGAAACGTAACCAGGTCAGTGTTTAGAAGAGCAGAATCAGTGTCTCAAGAAACGGTACGAAATATGTTGGCTTCATCGACATAATACAGAATTCTGGAGTTCGGAAGAAGCAACGGGACATCCTTAATATATAGAAAAAAGAAGAGGGGCCAAGAATGCTACCCTGTGGTACTCCTGGGAAGAAGCAGCGGGACATTGTTGATATATAGAAAAAACAAGAGGACCAAGAATGCTGCCCTGTGGCACTCCAAAAGAGACATATATAACAGATATATGTATCAACAGAAAGACCTTTTCTTAACGAAACACACTAACAGCCAATCAACGACACGGGGAGGGAACCCGAGCAGTTAAAGCGTGTGTATTGGGATTTTGTGGCTGCTACTATCAAAGCCCTTACTAAAACCAGAGAATACCCAATCTACTTGTTTGCCCGATTCAATGGGAGGCAAGGATTGATTGATTCGGGCAGATTGGTAATTTATTGAACTTTCCAAAATCTTCCCAACATGGCACAAACTTGTTATGGGCTTGTAATTGGATCATATTTTTTGTGTTTTTTGTAAAGAGGGAGTCCTTTCACAAACGTGGAAAGCAGCCAACAGACAAGGACAGATGAAAAAAATAACAAAGAACGGGTACAAGAGACGATTTGTATCTTCACGAATTGAGCAAAAATACAATCAGGATCACACGAGAATTATGTTTATTCTGTTTGATGTTAAAAATTTGAAATCTGAAAGATTTGTGTAGTGCGTAGAATGGAAGATGTGCGAAGTGTGAAGTGCGTAGTACGGAAGAACATAGTGTCACTTACTAACAAAGGTGTTTCCACACACAGAAATATAAGACTATTTTTTTCTTTTTTTAGATGGTGTTTAAATACAAACGCAAAAGCTTTCGAGCACTATGGTCAGAAGAGTCGCTTGCCAATGCAATAAAGGTTGTAAAAGAAGAAGGGCAATCTATAAACTCTATGGCGATCAATTTTAGAATTCCGCTTTCAACTTTACATCGACACGTAAAGTCAGGAAATAAGTCAAAGAAATTGGGTAGGTTTACAACAGTATTTACGGCAGAGCAAGAAGAAGAACTGTGTGACTACTTTAAATAGTTATACAGCTTATTGTGTGGGCTAACTCATTCAGGTTTCTTAGAACTGGTGCATGAATATGCAACCAAAAATAATATTGCTCATCCATTTAAAAATGGTTTTCGGGTTTCAAGAGTCAACACCCAGAGATTGTACAATAGGCCACAGGTGGAGTTATTTTATACAAATTACTGGAAACTGGTGGACAAATATGATTTCGATGCAACAACGATTTATAACATAGACCGGCATAAAGAGCAGCACAATAAAACCACCAAAGATTCTGTCTATTAAAGGCAAAAGACAAGTCGGTGCAATAAGCAGTGCAGAGCGGATTCAATTGACCACTGTCATATGTTGGTGTAATGTATAGTAGCTGGTAGGTTTATTCCACCTTTTTGCATATTCACTCACAAACATTTGCAAGAACGACTCATAGATGGTGCTCCACGAGGCTCACAAACCACCGTGACTGATTACGGTTGGATACACGGGGAGGCTTTTTTTAAATTGGCTGATTTTTGTTCGAAAAGCTTTTACCTTTAGTTGATAACCATGAAGCTCACAAACACTATCCAGTTTTGGAATGGATGACTGGATGCAGGCTCTAGACGTGGCCGTGTATGGAACGCTAAAAAAAGTATTTTAAACAAGAGTTGAACACATTTCAAAAAGGTCAGTATTGTGAATCAATATGATATGGCAAAACTATTTAGTGGAGCTTACGTCAAAAGTGCAACGATGACTGACCGTCCTTTAAATGACACATCTTTTACTCCGACTGATACTCCGTCAAAAATGGTTGGACCGCCTTTAAATGACACGTTGTCTACTACAGCTGACGCCCTGTCATCAATGACCGCTCGCCCTTTATATGACGCAAAACACCGCAAGTTATTAGGTCAGAAATAACTACTGAAATAGAACCTGAGAGATCTACTACACGGTTGGCTGAACCTGATATCTTACATGAAAGTGAATCACACGATTCAATGCATCAAGTGACACATAGCCTTCCGCCATTGCAAATCAGACACATACCAATTGTGGTTGCTCCCAAGCCGAGTCGCAAACGCAAGACGTAAAAATCAGAGGTGTTGAAATCTTCACCCGACGAAAATATCTAAGTAGACAAAGAAATCTAAGGAAGCAGACCCCAACCAAGCTAAAAAATAAGAGTCTCTGTCAATACAAGAGAAACATTACTGTGATGAGCATAATAACTAATTTTTTCACTTTTGTAACTTATCCTTTTTGCCCATGGAATGTATTATGTTAAGCAAAAATTAAACTAGGAGTTTTTTGTGTAGCAATTTTCAAAGTTGATTCAATATAGTGCAAATTAAAAGTATAAAGAATTTTGTTGATTTAAAGTTTGTGTTTTTTTAAAGTTAAGTAAATCGAAATTTTTTGAAATATTTTTTTTGGCTTAAAAATTAGTTAAACATCTGCAGAATATGCTCCTAAATTTTTTAATCCTAATTCAAAGTATAGATATCCCTATAGTACACATAAGTAAAGCGCTCAAAGTGCTATCGAAAGCAGGTAAATGACAAACGCAAGAGCGCTTAACTTTAAATCGAAACACAAAATTTCGTGCGCCGGACAATGTAGCTCATCCGATTCTCAACCGATCTTTCTGAAATTTTAAGGAAATATTCTTTAACTCATTGCCACAACATGAAGTTTTTTTGAAAAAAACAATTTAAACCTTGTTTTATACCAATAGTTTATAACAAAATATGGAACTTTTACCTCAAAATGGTCTTTTAATTTTTTTTTATATTTTTTAATTTTTTTTTTAATATTTTTTCTCTTTGTCGTGTTGTGCGTTTTTTTATATGTTAACTATAGAACTTAAATTTTTTTAGTTTTATATAAAAATTGAGACCTGTAGGCTGCACGGCGCAAAACCGAGGGCTCAACTTCCAGCAGCTGTAGCGCCGCCATTTTGGAATATTTTTGTGTCAACAAAATTGTAGCGATAGTTCAAAACGTATATTATCAGATCTTATTTTTTATACTTATATGTACTTAACTTTCCCCCTTAACATATGCGCCTTGTCCGGGCTTCCGAAGTAAAAATGAATTAACACGATCGAAAGTTTTAACAAAATCTGTGTTAATGCAGTCGATCTTTGTTCCAAGAAAAAATATTTAAAAAGTACTAAGTTAGTATATTTCATATCTCCTCATAAAACCAAAGGTCAGGTTAGGTTAGGGTGGCGGCTATCAGCCCTACAGCCGATCAGCCTCACATAGACCTCTAAATGGTCCGTTGTGATACCACATCCGTGGAACCGTGCCTGATTGCCGGGTTTAACTAAAACCAGCCGCAGCTGTTAATAAACCTCAGGAGCTGTTTCAGCCCGATGTCGGCCATATCGCCCATGCCACCTAAGAAGTACGCGCCCATTGCATTGTACCTTCTTTTTGCTAGGCCCGGGAATTCGCAGAGTAAGTGCTGAATGTTTTCCACCTCTTCCTCGTCCATACAGCTCCGGCAGAAGTCATTCGTGGGAACGCGCAGACGTTCTGAAAAGACAGTGGCCAGTAATAACTGCCACAATGTTTCGGAGGTTTATCCGGCTTCCGTTTAATAGGAACGCGGTTTTCCTCAAATCCCATTCAGGCCACAGCTGCCTTGATAGGCTGCACGTGTTTAGATTACTCCGTCTCTGCTTAGCGAGCTGAACAGCCTTAAGGTCAATTTCTCTCTTTACTGACTCTAGGGGCCAGCCGATCGATCTGTCAATAGAGAAATCATCCAAATGTGATCCCTCCTTTGCCAGTTCATCAGCTGCCTCATTCCCTTGAACACCACTGTGACCAGGGATCCAGCATAGAGTTACCTTATGCCTCGCCCCTAAAGTCCGGAGACCAGTCAGACACCTGCCGACCAGCCGACCAGCCGACCAGCCGTGACCTGACTAAGTTTGAGTGCCTTGATAGCTGCTTGGCTGTCGATGCACACACATATCTCGCTACCCATTGGTAGGTTTGGGCGTCCGTGTATTATTTCTGCCGCCCTTTTCTATGGCCAAGATCTTTGCTTGGAATACACTGCAATGGTCCGGAAGCCGGTACCTACTGCATATGCCTAGGCAGTCCGAGAAGACCCCCGCTCCCACTCCGTCCTCCACCTTAGACCCATCCGTGAAGACTGATATTTCTGCACCGGTGGCATACCCCCACTCTTCCCATTCTTCTCTAGTTGGGATTTTTGTGGAGAAGGCCTTCCCAAAAGTAAGTAGTGGGATGGTGTAGTCGGTGTTCACCTGCAGATAGCCTCCCGGATAAGTCCTTAGTATAGTCTCCATTGCAGCCATTGGCGTTGTGCTTATAGCTCCGGAGATGTCCAAGCAGGCAGCTCTTTGAATCTTGTTTGTTTTCTTAAGATTGCTCTCCTTCTCTAGAGCGGTCCACCAGACTATTATGCCATAGGTAAGAATAGGTCTAACTATGGAGGTATACATCCAGTGGACAATACGAGGGCTTATACCCCATTTCTTGCCAAACATCCTCTTGCAGGCGTAGAACGCTATTGACGCTTTCTTCACGCGTTCATCTATGTTCATTCCCCAGCTCAGTTTGGAGTCGAGTATGACCCCTAGATGCCTAGTGTGGGTCTTCATTGCTAGGGTACTGCCCGCTAGTTTAGGTGGTTCGAAGGCTTCATAAAACCATAACGCAGATTAGGCTTCCTTAATATAAAAATAGAGCGGCCGGCGTTGCTCGGACTTTTGGTAAGTGAGTGTCATTTTCAATTATTTCCTTTCACACCTACCCCTACTGAAGTTGTGAACTTACTATTCAGTTACTCAACCAGGTACCTTATTATTGAGTACGATTCAATTACAATCCATCGTAAATATAGGAAATTTAGAATTGAATGAACCTTAAGCTTGCAACTCATGCAAGTAGAACATCCATTTTTAATCTCATTCAATTCTAAATTGTCTATATTTACTATCGATTGTAATCGAATCGTATTCAGTAATAAGGCCCCAGGTTTGGAAAAGCAAACTGTTCAATATCAATTACAATTGGAACATGATGCAAATCAGATTTAAGAATACTAAATTCAAGAATTTACCAGAGTAATTACAAAATGAAATAAATTGAGTAAAATTACAACATGATAAAGTGTCGGCAAGTAAACTCTCGCACGAAGATGGAATATTATTCATTTTTTCACCACTTCCAACTAATATGAGCAGGATTGAAATAACCTAAGCAGCACAAGTAATCCTGGCTCAGACTTCCCAAAGAAATGACATTAATGTGGAAATCTTCTGCTCATGACGAATCAATGGACTATTAGGCAGTATATAGCTGACACTATTTGTTTATTTACCTGTGCTATATTCAGTTCAGTTGATTGAATAATATACTTAATACCCGGAAATAAAGGTAGTTTACTGAAAGATGAAAAAATTCTATAATCTCGATTTCATAAAAAATGCTCAAACGAATTTGAACGTAGGTAACCCTGCCAAATACATATGGATTAGTGTATGGTGGCGGTAATAGCCCACACTACGTTCATTGAGTTAATAAGCCGCTATGAATGCTTTCTACAAAATAAAAGAAAACGAACATTTAAAAAAGAAGGATTATTTTGTCTTGTCACAGTGATTAAAAAAAGTAGAAATTAATTCAGTTTGCCTGAAACGTGCATACAATACGAGTTTTATGAATCGTCGGTATCCGAAAATAGATTATAACATAATAAGACAATTTACAGCACATAAAAACGGCTTAATTATTTCAACAACGAACGTACAGACAATACCTATATATGTACATGCACCACATGCACTTGTGCGGTCTTTTAAGGACAATTGGGTTTAAACCGTTCTAGAGATAATACCCCATTTCAGGTTAATAGGCAAGGTTACCGAAAACTTAACAGAACCGTAATGCAAGCTTCATCACTTTCAATATGTCAATTGCTTTGACTTAGTTACTCTTATCCACCCACATCGACTTAAGCAAAACGAACCACAAGGTATTCTAACCATTGACAAAATCACCGAAAAGCACATCGAGTGGACATACATTCAAATTTCGTTAGCAGTTTGGGGCCTAAGATAAACCATGAATGCAATGAAAATCGAAGAGAAAGGAATGGTAATCGAAATTGGGTGGTCTCCAAATCGGGAATTATTGGTGATAGATAGCAATGGTGTCTGCTCAAATAAAGTGGAACTGTCACGTGCCAGCTGATTACATTGTCACCATACGTGACGTGGCATCAGATTAGGTGACAGCGATAAGCACGTGATTGTTGCAATTTATGTCAGTGTAGAAATAGCAACTAAAATAATTGCAAATTCATAATTTATCAGTCGTATAAGCTTGCATATATGTCTAATTCTCGTCTTGATTACTTCACCACGATATTGTTCCAAAAAAACAATGCAGAATCTGTTACTGGGTCAGGTTAAGTTGAAAATGCATTCCACTCTACAAGTCAAAAGCCTAACCTTACCCTTAAGTTGACAATAAACAGCACCACTTCCTTTTTGACCTGTTTTCAACGTATTCCTTAAATTCTAAAGGGTTTTATCCTTTGACACCCGAAGAAAAATGGAATAAAGAAACCTAAAAAAGTTCTGCATGGAATAGGTGAGGACAAAAATTAAAACGTTGTACCACATGAAGTGGTACTGTAGAGTTCTGCAGTAATTTTCATATTCAAAAGGAAAATTTCAAGTAATGAAGTATTTTAGTGGTCTTACGTAATGACACAATTTTTTTTAATCCTATTAAAAATTAATTAAAATTTTCTTGAAAAGTGCGGATCCCAAAACCTGGGAAAGTCATGTATTACACCACTAATGAAATTCTGAAGGCTTTATTTGTGAGCGATCCTAAAAATTAAACTTTTAAATTGTTCACTTGACACTAATTCCTTTGTAAAAAATATCGTTTGGTGCTCGAAATGGTGAATTTGCTGATATAATGTTTCCTAATGGTGGGTCGCACATATGCGACACTGGTCTGTAGTAATAAAAATCTCTGCATAAACCATGTGTCACAAATAAGCGGCATGAGTAGAAATAAGATAAGAATATAAGAAATCAGAATTCTTTCGTTCCCTCTATTCCTTTCTTCTTCTACCACTCCCTCTCTTTCTCTCTCCTTCTTCCTCTCCCGTTCTCCCATTTAACCGCTCACTCTCCCTCTTTCTCTCTCTACTATCTCTTCTTGTCCCTCCCACACTATCCTTCTCTATCTCCTTTTCTAACTCTATATATTTACCCTTTATACCAACCTCTCACTCAAACCACAATTCCGATGATTTTCATTTATATTTATATAGATCGATGTCGCATATATGTATACTATATTTATTGGTTTCCAGTAAAAACGGCATGGGACATATGGATATGCGACACGTGGTCCTAAATGAGTTAAATTTGGAGCCAATATTCATTGAAGTATTTACATTGCTGCTTCATTCGAATTTAAGTTAACACTTGGATATACATATATTTTTTTATTAGTTACTTCGTGGTATATAGGGTAGTAATAGGTCCGAAAGTTGGAACCAAAATTTCAATATATTTTTATGTTTCAAGCTCACTATAGTATTTTTGAAAATAGGTCTATGCATGTGTGTACATAAACGTACGAACGTACCAGGTTATTTCTTTCTGCACGAAATCTCGCGAACAAATAATTGTATCGAATTCGTTAAGGTGCCAATCGGAGCACATTAACGTCAATATGATCTGAACGAAATAGGTTTTATCTAATTTATCGAGATGTCTAACTAACAATCAAATATTGTGATCGATTTTTCACCAACTTCTAATTGTCGGATTGGTTATGCAATTTTGGTGAGAGTACAATATTCTGGTGTTGAACTTTGGTGGAGTGCTGAAGGTGCTACATTTAAAACACTTTACACCAATGTTTTATTTATTTATATAAGCTTGGGGGGGGGGGGCTAGGGTGGTGTCTATCTTTGTAACTATCTAACAAACAAATCCTGTTATCGAATTTTCACCAACTACCAGTTAACCGAGCGCATTTAAATCAAACAATTACAATTCATCAATAAAAAGCTGTTGCTACAATGTTTACTGTAATGTTATGAATTAAGTCGCCGAGTAAGTGATAACGTGTCGGCCTTCTAATCCGAAGTTGTGCAGTGTTTAGGTATTTGTGAGGAATTCTAATTCCATAGGGAGCAAGCTAGGTTAGTTTGTTATTTGCTTTAGGTGGCGAGTCCTATACAGCTAAGCAAGCACCCCAATTAGTCCATTACGCGAGAGTTTGATACCACAACCTGTAAGAACCTGGTTGTCGGTCAATTGTCTTTCCTAGGCACGAGGCAATAAAGTAGAATACTAACATGCCAGCAGGACGTGGGAGCACAACATTGTGTTTTATAAGGAGCCTAGTCAAGCCTGACCGCATGTTCGTCTGTTACTCAATGGCCTATGGAGACGCAAAAAATGTCCTGACGATAGTACGAGACCTGCTAAGCAGATGCGTAGTTTTGTTAAAGTTTGTCCAGGTTGTACTAGAGGTAGCAATTGTTGGAGAAGCACTGCATCTGAAGTTAGCTTTCGCGAAAAATGATGATGAGTCTACTTTCGAGAAAGGCGAATTTCTCCTTAACAGTCTCTGGCTAACTTCGACTGACTGAAGCGCCTTGATGACAGCCTGGCTACCCATAAAAATACCAATGTTCGTTATCAGTGATTCACTGAGTCCCAGCAGAGAATATTCCTTAAGAATCGCAAGCACTTCCGTTTGGAATACAGCTAAGTATCGCAGAAAATCCCCGCCCCGACTCCAGTTCCCATCTTGGAGACGGCTCCATTGACGCAGTGAACAAGTCGATGCCCCAGCAAAAAAAGATTTTAGTGTTCCCCAATTTCTTTCTGGTTGGAATTCTCACACTGAAATTTCTCGTAAAGTTAAGATCAGATATCGCAATAGATAGCTCTTTCGGTGCTATGTTGAGTATGCTACCATGGTCATAGGGTTTGGTAACCTAAAATGTGGAATCTTACAGTCTGACAGCATAAAAATAATGTAAAGATCAGGGGGAAGAAAGTGCACCAGAATATTGAGAGCATAAGTTGTAGTGCGTAGCGCTCCAGTAGCATTAATGAAGGCAGTCCTATTGACCTATTTAATTTTACTTTTTTATATCTTTTTTCCAAGGCCGGCCTCCAAAATCAGAAGCCATTCGAAAGGATAGGATGTACAACTGCTGTGCACATCAATTTTCAACAACGACTGCAGCCCCCACCTTTTAGCAAGGCGCGGCTGCTCCGTTTTGACTCGCTCATCTTTATTTAGTTTACAGTTCAACTTCGGGGCTAGAATAACCCCTAAGTGGTTATCTCTGGAGGATAATCAGCTCGGTCTTTCCTGCATTAACAGAAAGTCTACAACTCCTGCATTATCTGCTGGAGCGGGCTGGAATAGATATTTTCAAAACACCCAGCAATCCAGTGGAATCAAGCAATCAAAAGCAAAAAGACTCCTAAAGTTTCGCGCCTTAAAAGGATATAAGCTTAAGCTCATTCAGTTGCGAAGGTAATACGAAAAGGTTATTTCAAGAGAGGCCGTATACTACAAAGAAGGCAACCAAACTGGGCTGGCATGATACAAAATTGGCCAAGGTACAATAAAGGAGATTAGTGATATACGCGTCATCAAATACCTTGGACTATTTCTTAACAAAACTAAGAATTAGCCCGGCTAATAATACTTTCAATATTATCCTTTAACGAAAGGAGAGTAGTAATTATGATGCCAAATCTTTACATTTGTAGATTCGGGTGGATACGTTGCCGTCTAAATAATAAGAAGTATGGGACCGAGATGGCTGCCTTTAGTTACTCTTGAAATATTACTTATTGAATTAGGAAGGGCGAAATAAAACGATATGTATGACGATAACCAGTTAAAAAACAAAAGGAGACCCAAAAATTGTTGAAAGTGCAGCCGACCTGTTTACCTTCTTCAATAGCCGAACTGTTTACCTTCTTCAATATTGAAAAATTCCAATAGGTTGGTCGTAGTTAATTTAAGTCTCCCAAAGTCGTGCTGGAAACAGTCAATTAAAGGTTAACAATGAAAACAAAGGGCATCACAAACCTAGGCTTCAAAAATCTTAGCTATACACCATAAACTTGCAATAGATCTCTAATTCGATATGTGACTCTTATTGTCTTTTTCAAGTAAAGGAAGGATTACAAAAACTTTCAGGAAGACAACACATCGAATTATTAAGTTTAATAAATAGCAGAGAACTGGAGCAAGCAACGTGCTTCAATTTTTCGAAAAGATTTGCCATCTTTTCGACAAATTTAAGCACGTTGCCATTAGAACTACTCAGATCTTTTGTAAAAGAACACTGGTATTCCGCGGACATCACAATGTTCCTCTCAAGACTGACCAGATGATTAGCAGTGCATACAGAATGGAGAGGTAGAGGTATCGAATAGAAATCCATCAGGGTCCACTCCATCGAATCTGCTATCTCAGGCCTTAGCACTTTCTGACTGAACACTCAAATCACTCACTAAATCCAGGATCACTTTTCAACGCTCTCAAATTTTTCCGTCAAGCATCACTGCTCATCATAGGCATCCAAATCAAAGCTTATTGAATCTAAGTACGAGTATATATCAATACTCTATGTCAGAACAGGTACAGGCAGCTCTCTGCCTAGCTCCACAATTGCGCTTAACGCACGAAGGATGGTAATGTCAATAGTCCATTTTTATACTGATATCCGTCGATTCGCCCATGCGGCTTGAATCAACATTTGTATGTACCTAGTAACAAACGGAAACAGTTATACACCAGTTTTGTAATAAGTTACGTGTTGTGTTTCGATGATTGTTTAATTAATTTTGTATTTAGGGTGTGGATGATATGGAAGATAGTGGTTGCGTAACTTCATAAGTTATTCACCGATTTTGACGAGACTTCCCAAAAACGAAACCTACGATAGGGTGGAGAAGCCTAACTCTTGAATACTGTAGATTGGGGTGAGTGGTGTGAGGTGTGGCAGAACCTAACATCGCATCGCGTAGACAGATTTGAATGATTCTTCTTTATTTGTATGGAATATTTTCCGGCATTGGTAATATGGAATAAGTTTTTGACCTAGAGTGGGAACTCGGGAGGGCAAGCCTAATATCATATCACGTAGACTGATTGAAATGATTCTTTCATAATGTATGAAATACGTTGTCGGAAAAGTGTCTAGGGTTAGGGTATTAAAAAGTGGCGGCAACTGATTTTGTAATATGTCACAATTCTGCAACTGCTGCAATCAATTTGTTTACACGGGCTTCAGTTTTAGAGTAGCGTATCTAAATACACTAAAAAGTGAAACAGTAAGAAAAAAGTTGAACCGGCTTCACAAAAACCCTAAAAAGTATAAATTTATATTTAATTTAATGTCTACAACATTTTGAAATCGGTGCAAACTAAACAAGCGGAACAACTACATATATGCAATCAAAGAACAACTTAAGACTGCCCAAACATTGCAGCACGCCATATTTTAAGGAAAAAGAAATAATATATGTTTGTATAGATTGAATATGTCTTATGGTATATATGTTCTGCCAAGGCTGTGCTTTAGCATCATATGGGATTCCCTGAGCTTTCGCATTATCATAAAAAAGGGTAATTGTTTTGCTTACTTTGCACAAACTTCAAAATGTCGTAATAGACATAAACTTAAAGTAAGTTCAACTTTAGCAGTCGGTCAGTACATATATCCGCCATTTTACAATGTATCCCTCCTTTATAATAGCTTAAAGAAGACACTAAACTAGTTATGTATTTTATATACAATATTATATATTATTGTGACTTGAAGAAAATTTCAAAAAGATGCACACAACAACGTCTGTTCTAAATTTAACTCTAAAGTAAACTAAAATTGACATGTTAACTGGCACGTAACATCAGCTTACCTACAAATTCTTAAATGGAAATACACAACATTACTTAAAATTACTTGCAGAAATTTGAAAGTTTTCACCCCGCAGCGAATGCAATTTGCTGGCGTGCACTGATTTTAAAGTGCCCTTTCTTTAAAAGCAAGCGAGGGCATCGAACCATAGAATAAAATGTGTACAGGTACTCCACACTACATGATTTCGCGGATTCAGGTATGTACTCTCCGGCAGCAACAAAGATTGCATCTCTACAATGTCAGCAATAAAACAATTCGCAACGCACTTCTACTCTCATGTTCTCAAAACAACAAAAACGAGTATTACCGAAAATACATCCGAGATGGCTTCTTTAAATATGGGCACAGGTAACAATTTCGATTAGGACCAGTACACAGTGGAGGTAGATACAAGGTGGAACCCCTCTAACGATGGATTGCAGAGATGAAACAAAAACTGAAAATCAACAGGAACAAGAACCTCAGCTATGCGAATTGGGCGAGTAATGCAAAATTGTAGATTCTTTTCGGGTAGAGAAAAATTGCAAATTGCATGGATGGGGTCCAGCGGTTTATTCCCAATGCACAGTGCAGGAAGTCATCAAACAATTTTTGGTTTTTACGCCCAGCAGTTTTCTTTTAGTTGAAATGGTCGTTTCTTAAATCTTTTTTTCTCATGCCTGTCCAGAAACCCCCAAAAAAGTTTTATTACTTCGTGAGTGGATGCTACTTTTAAGTTTGCTTTACACTGTTGAACCTGTGCTAATTATTTAAGGTAGCAAACTCACTGGGATAAATTTGATAATTTTAGGTGAACGGACATTGAACCCTGGGCAACCGAAAAGTACATCTGCTCTGGGGGCTACGCCCTTTTGGCAAGAAAATTGCATCTAGTTGAATTAAGACGAAGCGAGGATCGCGTGAAGGCGCAATCAAGATTTATTGCACTATAATTACCATTGGCTAGAGTTTCGGGAAATGTAATTAGAATTACGTACGCAGTTCTCGGCTATGTAATTATGGATCAGTGGGTTTTTCAATGAGTTCATTGAACATTACACATTTCTGTTTTACCAATATTCATACTACTCGTACTTCCTTATAAGGTGTTATTTTTGATATGTTTAATATTAGCCAGGTGAACTGTCTGCTTGAACAAAATGAGCTACATTTTCTTCAATTTACTAATTTAAATATCTGACCTGATATTGGTTTTGCAAAGAAATAAATAAAAAATAACTTCAGGATAAAGATCTCCCTATTGTGAAGTTTTAATTCATAACACTGTCATATACTTTACAAATATTTTGTTCAAGATAGGGTTCGTTGGGATATAAGGGAATGTTGAAGAATATAAGTTGAGCAAATGTGAGGTTGAAAATGATTTTTGGAAATTATATTAATTAAATTAATCAATTTATATATTCATATTTTCAATAGAAATCCCATTTTAGTCGGTATTTCACTGTAAGGTTTAAGAAAGTAGGCCCCAATCTAGCTATTTAGCTGCTCCGGGAAAAAATAATATTTGCTCTTCGCATTGCAGCCTGCTATTCCATAAATGGTGCAATTTTAACGTTTATAAAGACATGTTGTCCCTGCAAATTATATTAATGAAGAAAAAAAAAACACAACAAATGAACAGTAGTAGAATGTTATTCCAAAATAAAATTAGAAAAACGTTGTTAGGTAAAGGTGATTAACTACCAAATAATCTTCTTATAAAATTAAACAAATAAATTCACTTTTTAATGTTGGTGCAAATTTATTGGGCTTAATACACTTAAAATGGAAATTCTTTTCACTTTGGTACAATTAAGGGTAGTAAATAGGTACCTATTTATAAAACTAATTATCTTCGAATCTGCGGGCACGGCAGTGCCTCCGCCACGAGACCAAATTCTTAGAATAAGATGTAGTTACCAGACTAACACACTAAGTTTCATTTGCTGGACAGATTTTATTAATACCTGAGATACGCCGATTTCGATACTCATGATCATCAAAACCTCCGTCATCAAAACCTCTAGTATACTACCTGAAGTCTTACAAAATTGAAATTTGGTATGCCGGCTAGGATTAGCACACAAAGAACGAAAATATTAAGAAACTTTTAACCTCCACCCCCATAAAGGAGGGTTCTATTCTGTATATAAAATTTCTTATTGGTAGGTACTTTCAAAAGTTCTAGAAAACTGAAATTCGATATGCAGGATTAGCACATAAACAACGGAAAAATTAAGAAATCTGTAACTTTCATCCTACAGCCCCTCGAAAAGGGGGTCTGGTTATTTATTATATAACAATTTATCATAAGATAATTTCCAAACTTCCAAAAGACCTAAAAAGCTGAAATTTGGTATGCAGACTAAGATCTGCACACAAACAACCAGAAATTTAAGAAATCTGTAGCTTTCACCCTCCAACACCCCATAAAGAAGGCGCAGGTCTGTATATAAAATTTCTTCTGGGGAGGTACTTCCAAAAATTCTAGAAAGCTGAAATTTCATATCAAAGCTAGATGTTATTAGTACATAAACAACTAAAATGTGAGTGTGTTATGAAGAAAGGGATTGCGGCGTGCAAAAATACCTTCTTTATCCGACTACGCCAGACGGAAAGGCTGCCGGGGGGTGATTTTTCTTTAAACTCGTCATAGTGCCTAATCTATTGCTTCTATGAAAAAATTGTTTTGTTCTACTTGAAGTTAACAAAACAATCTTTCGAATGAAATAATAATAGTCATACCCTAAGTAATAATAGTTAACCCTAAAAGCACGGAAATGTACGGAAGTAGAAGTTAAAAAAAAATATAAATACCAGACCATGGTCAGACCATGATTTACTGCTTGCGTTTTGGCTTTGCGACTAAGATTTCAGGTTTAATCAGAGATTTCGTGTTATTTCGGTTAATAAAGTGTACATGCTTTTTACTTTGTTGTAAAGATAATTAAGTCTACTTTAAGTTAATATAAATAAAGCACAACAGTCAGCTATAGTTGAATATAGGTAATCGGTAGCTAGATAAGTTCAACCCTGATTTACCGCTTATTGCAAATAATAACCCAACAAAGAAAAGAGGTTACGAGACCTATAAAAAAAAGAATAGCTGACGCACAAGAAATACAGCCCGAAAAATAAAAAGAACTAGAGCATCTTACAAAAAAAAATGAAATCCCACCAATAAAATTTCATGTAAAGAAGGTTGCCAAGACTCACAAGCTCATATCGCTGTCACCGTAAAAAAGTTATCACATCTCATGTAGAGCCAAGACCCTAATTCTACAAGGCCGAACTCTACAACCCCTAACTCTAGAAACCCTACATCTTGGTCAAAAGGTATGGCTTGGCCGTTTCATGGATCTAATGCATGATACAACAATTTTCTTAACTTAAGTACATAGGAGTGACTGTGCTTGTTGTACTGCAAGCAAAGCCAATCCACTTAATCTATTCTATGTCATGGTGGGCCCCAGATAACTTTTGATTATTTTGAATTTGAAGAAATTTTTTTCGCCACTAGAAACTCTAACAGATAAAGGAGCAATATTGATCTTGGCACCAAATTTTATTTCTGCAATAAATTTTAGAACTTTTTAAAGAGACCAATCTTTATCAAAACTCATACAAAGGACTGTGAACTCTCTGAACGTTCTATTCCATTTAAATTAAATTTCCCTTCGTGGTTAAAAATAGCCTCGAGGTTCTTGCAGTGACCTAAAAATCAATTTATTTAAGAATGACTACTATTTTCAGTAATTTGGGAAAACCTTAACTCCAAGGAGTTTATGGCTGTATTTGGAATGTGAAAAAACACGTCGACCTTATATTTTTGACCGAGATCAATGATCGGTTCATCATGACACTCGTAATCAAACTGCCTCCCGTTAGCCCTATACCGAACTCGATGTTTAGACACATTTTCAAAATCATAAATCTCGCTGTCAATTACAATAGAGTTTGATTAAAATGCTCATCTCGACGTAAGTTTTCAAAATAATCTTTGTAGTCTAGTGAAATAGAGATCCAACCTTGGCTTGAGGGACAGAAATATAAAATTTTTGTGAAAACCTTTGTTTTTCCATTCTAAAGATTTGCTAAAAATCTATTAAAAGTCTAAGATCACAAAATACAAGTTTTCGTAAATGTCACTTTCCTATGGACAATGTCCTCAGAGCTCATTATAAAACTCGTAGATTATAAAATTCTGTAAAAATTTTATCTAGTAAGATTTTTTGTGCGACGAACTATTTTCGAGAAACAGCACGGAGAGTGGAAGGAGTGCATACTATGGTTATGCTTATAAAATGCGGAGCTTTATGTATAGTTTATTTTACTAAGTTAATTATTTAATTAAAATATTACTATTAATGTTATTATTATTACATTTAATTATCATTATTTCACATTGATACAATAGATAAATTTATTTAATTATGACAAATACTGGCATGTGTAGTAGTGTAGTAAGTTAAGAATTTCTATGAATTCGAATAAATGAAAAAGGAACTGAATTGAAATTTATTGAAATAAAATTAAAGTGTGCCGACAAGGTTTTTCCACTTTCGATAGTTAACAGGTCCGTCCAGATAAATAGCTGAACAGTTGCTATATGTGCATTGTGAACTAATAAATCACCTCAATGATTATCTAGAGTATGAATTAGGCGCATTGCCAACATCACTATCTCATAAAGCCGGCAATCGAAAAACTACTAAACCTAAATAATGCAATAATATGGAACCTGTTAATATTAAACTAGTTCAGGATCCATTACTATGTGATTTTATAGTTAAATCTTTTACATTACGGTGGTTTTGGTTTACTCCAGAGGATAAGCTCCCCGGCTCCAGGGTCAAGGCTTTTGCGTTGAAATATAACTCTGTATTGTACTGTATTTAGGGCCCGTTTAAGTAGTACGAAACGCAGTTTTTGAAGATTTCTGCCCCCCTCCCCTTTGTAATACGACGCAACGTTTTACGCTACCCCCCTAAACGTTACGTAACTCTCAGATGATTATCTTTAACTAAATATGTCAATTATGTTTAGCAAAACACCGAAATAAGAAGCAATGTCAATTAAACGAAATTTTAGCCCACGTTGGCACTAATGTCTGTGCGTGAAATTCGAAAGTTCATGGCTTGTAGTTTAGGTCGTTTTGCTTGACTGCAACGGTCGGACTCTTAGAGTCCAAACTATGGACTCGTGGTACACGGCTCGCTATATGCAAGATATTGATTTTTCTAACGTAACTTGTTCATGATAGTTTAAGTTAGTTACTCTTGTAATCTCGACGTAAATTACGTTTGCTTATTAAATCTGTCTAAAGTGCATTAAATAAAATTACTGAAATTAAGCTCTTTGGTTTTCTTTTATAACATCATTTATTTAGGCCTATAAGCCAATAACCCAATGCAAACTAATTTCGTGATGTTAGTTTTCAGTGCCTAAAAGGACACGACGATTTCTTGAAATTTTTACGATTCTTTATATATTCTCCATCTTTATCAATGGCCCATTTTTGTACGATTGTCGATTTTAAGGATTATTTTCAACCTTTCTATTGGAGTCCTAAATCGAATTAGGTCATAATCGTAAAAGAGCAGTTGTGTCAGTGATTGCCCCCTAGAGGATATAACCATAGGAAGTATCGTAAAACCAAAGATATCCAACGAGACAGACTGTAAGACCAGGTGGGTTTTGTTACAGCTTTAAAATGAACGAGTATCAGTATTCCTATGGCACGAAAAACCAATTGAAATCAATGAGCAAACGTAATAGAAAACCAGCAGTATATACAAAATGCAAATGCCCCAGAGATATTATTGTTACAGCATAACGCAAGCTGTATCCGTTTCACAAAGGAAGAATTCTGAACCAGTTTCGTATTGAATATTAGTGCACACAGCACAATATACGGGCAATTGTTTAGGTTTAAACCTTTTGACTTCTGCTACCAAAGTTAATTCATCCGAATTGCTCGGTTTTGGTTGTAGTTCATAGTAGCAAATTTCGAGTTAAGTGGGGGATTCATTTGCAATTGATCAAGAAAATTTTTCATTAAAGGTTTACGGTGTAGATGCATTTGCTTTGAATTTTAGTATTACGTTTACCCATTTGTTTAAAAATCCAAGGAGAAAAGGAATTAATAGTATATATGAGAAGTATTTTGAACCGGCTTTGCAAATCAAGTCAACTATAAAATAATGTCCCTCTAACTGTTCTTTCTATATCCAAATCAAATTTGTTTTGCATTCTAAAACTAAAGGATGTTTCAAAAATAGATTTCAGACGGCGCACTTTTTGGTAGGAAGCAACAAAACCTATTCCATCGGTGGAATGAGGCTCTAACACATATGAAGAAAAAGAAGCAAAACAATGGAAAAGATACAACATAGAGAGTCACGGGTGCACAGAGAATATATAGTTCTTCAGTGATTCCTTAGTATCGAAATTAGGACATGTATTGATAGCCTGCTAACAAAAGTACTTTAGTATCCAGAGACGGAAGGGATTTTTTTTGTTTTTATTTCGAAAACTCACGGGTAGACCGAGGCTCGAACTTTGTAACCGTGGCGTGGTGGTCATGCCACTCATCCATCGATCCAACTCCGTCTCCAATCATTAAATTCAAGAGCTAGTAGCTAGTCAGCGACTATGCACACTTTCTTAAGGAAGGCAAAACGAGCAAACTAGGGCTTCAAGGCACCGAGACAAGACCGAGACTTCGGCACATCTCGGTCTTGGTCTCGTCAAGGTGAAGACGATCTTGCTCTTGTCGCAATCTCGGCGAGATAAAGGCTAGTCTCGGTCCGATCTCGCTCTCGGCATGATAAAGAAAAGGGTATTTCGGTGGGATAACGGGGAGCGAGGACAAGTGATATGTCTATGTATACAAGCATTTTCTTCATATTCCCATCGCCAAAATAAGGTAGCAAGGCTCTTGTTTGCTATTGGGGATAAAGCGCAAATATCTGAAGAAGGAAATAACGTAGAAGGAGTAGGAGAGCAGTGTATACTTATATAAAGAGAGCAGTGTATACTTATATGCCCCATAAATCACACATTGACATTTTTCGGAGCGACATAAAAGCTGAAACAACTAAACACATTTTCCACAATAAAATTATAAAAACTAATATCTCGTCCACTCTCGTCACCTCAATCTCGCTGTCGGTATCGCACTGTCACCAATGATATTGCTTCGACACGCTTGAAATGAATATCGTAGTAGGTTGACCAGCCCAGGGATGCATATTCGATAATAGGCCTAACAGAGAGCAGTACAAATGAATCAAAGTCGGTAAATCCTAGAACTCTGTAGATGAACGTTTATCAAAGCCAAAAATATAGCTACTTCTGGATACAATATAATTAATATGCAAAGTAAAATATAGCTTCCTATAGAGTTTTACCCCAAGAACAGTTATGGACTGCTGCGGACGCCATTCTCCACAAAGGTGTATTTAAGAACTTGTGGATTGTGGCTCTTAAAAAAGGACATAACCCCACATTTCTCAAAATGGATCTGCAAGCCATTACACCCAAAACAACTCAGGAACCAGTCTAAGTCCTATTGAATAAGGGCGGGGTTCACCACTTTCTTTAACATAAGAGAAGATATTCATGTCATCTGCGTATAGGCAGACAGTGGCATCAATGGTAAGAATGAACAGTAGCGGACCGAGATGGCTTCTTTGCGGTACACCAGATGAAGCCCTGAAAATTCTTAAGGTGAAGCCACGGTACGGCACTTGATTTGTCCTGCCTCTTAAGAAGCAGAGGCAAAAACCTCAGCCTTTAAACATAATTACGTAGTGAGGAAGTATACCAAAGGCCTTTCTGAAATCAGTGTAGATACAGTTCGACTGCAGGAAGCTCGCAGCCTCAAATAACGTAGGAGGAAAATTACAGCAGGTTAGTAGTCGTTGATCTACCGGGCAAGAACCTATGCTGATTAGGGTAAGGGTTTCATTACGTAGCTCAATATTCTGCAGGATAACTTCATGATTGGTCTATAATTGGTTATAATGCTCTTATAATGCTTTTTATAAAGGAGCCCTTCCACAATGTAGGAAATTTACCAAATTAACGCGTTTTTCTGAAGAAAATCGCTAGTGGAGTAAGGACTTGAGGAAAGCATCTGAATAGGATAAGGAATGCAAGAGGTAAATCGTTAGAACGAGAGGAAAAATTAAATTAAAGTTCTCTGATTTCGGCCATAATTAGATCCCATTACATAAAAGGTAAGACATTAGATGAAGAGAAACGATCCAGAATATGACCAAAATTATCCTCGGAAGGCTCAAAGTTGTCGGAAGTGAAGGCTCTCTAAAAAAATTATTCAAAATTATTTTCTAAATCGGACGTGTTATTATTGTAAGACCCCTTATAACCCGTCGTAGATACATAGATAATTGCTCAAGTTTTTTTTTATATTCACGAATTTAAGAAAAAGGTGGACGAGATGATGCATTGTCCCGTACATTAACAAGGTATTTCTTGTAGGGTGAAAGCTGCCATAAAAGGCCACAAAATAAAAATACGCGATCGGGCTCTTACAACGCAAGTAACTTTTCCAAAGTTTTGTTGTTTCTGTTCCTAAGGTTGCAAGCTTAGAATTAAGAACTAGAGGAAAGGACATCATTCGGAAAAATGTAAGCATTTTGCTATATGTAGTTGAACCCAAGCGATGTGTGCGTTTCGAACATGAAAGTAGTAAAATTATGCTTGGATACAGAAGGGGCCAACTCATTTTGATAATATTTTAAATTAGGTGTTTTTAAAATATATTCTTATAACACTTTTAATATAATATAACTTTGCCCGACCATATTTTACCCGACCATATTTTATTAATTTACTTAATTTTACTATTTAAAAACACTTATGCCCCCAAATATTTCAGTACTACGGAGACGACTTTGATTTCAAGGCGACATTCGGTCCAATTTGACATTTCAGGCGACCCACTCGCCACTTGGCCTTGAAGCATGATGCTTATCACACGTATAGGGTTTTTACTTAAGATAGCCTTTCTTCTCGTTCTTTATTCTAAGGTTGCAAGGTTTGGCAGTGTACTACGGGGGAGAGAAGCAGGTAGACTTTTGCCGCTTTAGTGGAACAAAAGAATTAAACAAATCAAAAATCTTGTTATAAAACAAGCAGGCACAGCTATCAATATTGTCATTGCCGAAAAAATGACGAAAACTAACTCAACTGAAAGGGGACTATATGTAAGTTATCTCAAAAAAATTCGATCTCTTAAAGTGATAAGCAAGGTGCTGCAAATTGGAATCCGCAGTACTAGTACCCTTATAGCAGAAAAAGAAACAAAATGGAAACTATCAATAGCGGATAACTTATTAATAACTTATTCAACTATAGTGTTGCTCGAATCAGAGAACAATACAAGATCCAATTGCCTTTCATAGAGTTTTTTACATCACTCACTTTGGGCAGACCAGATGAAGCGATGGTGTCAAGAAATTTAGGATACCCAGTGAACATTGGGTAAATTAAAGTCACCAACAAAAATATAATAATAAGAATTAATAATAATAATAAGGAGTAGAATATCTTGCTCTTCAGTATCAACGCAGTTTGAGCAGGAAAATATTAGCGCTTTGACAGCGACAGCTTGAGAAGCAAGAGTTCAGTAGCGAACGTAATTGATAAGGCTGTCGAAATTTGGCGCCTTCTCGTCCAGTAATTACTAAACTAATGGCTAAATTTGAACATCTCAATCAAATTGCGGATATAAAAACTATACCATGCTCACTTAGCCAGATCAACCGGAAATAGTACGAATGAACGGACGTAATAACAGCCAACATGTACCATATTTATGCACAAAGATTTTAGATATGATATGAAGAACTTGATTCAAGCTTTCGTAATAGGTAGGAACCTTATTTTACATTTGTGTGTATGATATTTTCGCTTCGACTATTTACCTTTAACCAAGTACCAGGTTTTTTTTTGTGATATAGCCAACAATTTTACATTGCTGCGAGCTAGATAACAGCACAGAGACGGAGTGAATTTTTAATTTATAGTAAATGCAAATTAAAAACTTATAGGAAGACTGCGGCTGGAACCTGCATCGCCGTAATCGTGCGTATATCACTTACTGTAAGTTTGTAGAATAAATCTCATAAATTTTGCAATATAATCAAAATAATTTATGGCGAGTTGGTGTTGGCCCGCGAGCAGTAGTTCGAAGGCCCCTGCTCTAGATCAAAGAGAACTAAATAACTGGGTGGAACAGGTGAAATTGCCTGATTGTATCCATACGTGATTGTCTAACCTGGTTCGGGTTCCCAAACGCGTTAGATTTCTGATTTGAGCCAAAAGAGTTACCTAATTCTTTAAGCATACCGGACCAGATTGCAGTTTTAAAAAATGTCTTCTCGGATAAATCGTACAGTTCCCTGTGCGTTATGGAGCGGGAGAGGAACTTCACGCGATCCGATGACGAGCTAAACCTGGACATACAATTTAATGTAGATCTCGAATTACTCACATTTTACTCTACCACTCCCAATGGCTCTTTCCTGTAATTTAGTGGAATCTACGGCCCTTGACTTACTAGAACAGAAAAAGAGTTAAACCGACTTCCTAAAAAATCTGAAATAATTAGTGTTGATAAAATGTATATAAATATTATAGGAAAAGTATAACAATGAATCTGACTAGCAAAGTGTTTTAGAAATCAACAACGTTCCGAAGTACTGAAAGCTTGGTGAGTGAGAGTGTGACCGAGTCCCGAGTAACGTGACCGGAAATTTCTTTTAATGTCTGGCCGGACGAAATTTTATTTCTTGATAACAATAGGTCTGTCTGTTGACTAGAAAGTTTTTACACAGAACTAAAACTTTTGGTCCACACTGTGTCTGTTGACTTCTGGACTTGAAGAAATTGTAACAGCTGGTCGTATTTCCCCTGTTACCCAAATGTAAATATTTTACCCACGATCTAGAGTGAGGACTAAATTGAAGAAAAAGATTTTCTTGGTTGACAGATCACAGCTGATGTTACAAAAAAACTTTAAATTCAATTTTACAACGCTGTTACTGGTATTTTAATTAAATATGGCAGGCGGTACATGTAAAGTTACAACTGAGAAATACACGGTCCAAATTACTTGCACTCCTAGTACCTACAAATTAATGGAAAATAGTAACCTACTAATTTATTTTTTTTCTGTTATCATCAATTTACCCAAAAAGTGTCTGGTGACTTTTTCCCTTTTATTCCCTCTGCCACAATAAAGTTTTTACTTGCTTTTTACCCACGCTTTTTTACACAGAACTCAAGATACAGACCTATTGGTTCCATGTCAAAAATGGGGTGGAGTAGGGACGAGTGCGTTACCTGACTTCTTAACGTGTAGACGGATTTGAATGATTCTTTTTTTATTCTATAGAGTGTAATCCTCTCTTGCTACTATGAGAAACAATTTCGACTTTGTAACGCGTGGATCAATTAGGTGATTCTGCTTTAGATATTCATATATATAAAATATGTTCCCCCATTGGCCTCATGTTGAAAATTTTAGCATGGTTGGTATAGTGGGAGGGGGCGGAATCCACTTCGCAACGCGTAAACACATTGATGATGATGATTCCCTAATTTCATAACGCGTGGTGTTCGTCCATTGCTAGTAATGAAAAAAGTGTGGTCTTATGGTGGGATGGGGAGGGGGACGAGTAGTCTAACTTCGTAATCTGTGGACCCATTTTGATTATTGTTTTTTTGTTGGGTAAGGAATTTTCCCGATTTGTACCATGTCAAAAATCATGCTGGTATGGTTTAGGGCAGAACTAACTGCTTAATGCGTAGACTGATTTGGATGGTTCTTTTTTTATTTATTTATTTATTTAAGCTTAATACAAGCTATTACATAATAATGCAAAAATTACAAGCTATAACATAAAAGTAAAAAGTAAAAGCTACAATATGAGCTATAATTATAGTAGATACGGGCTGAAAGGAAGAAGAATTAAGAAAGGCGATCAAGATGGGCGTGATCAAGATGGGCGGGATCAAGATATTAGCTTTGTGAAGGGATGATTTACAGATGGAAGTCAAAGGAGGAAAGTTCGTTGACTTTCCGTAACATCCTGGTAATTGGCTCGCTTTGACCGTAGATCGTGCGGTTGCGGTCGAGTCGGAAAAGGTGAGTGGACCTAAGGTTGCGAGGAATGGTATAGATGGGTAAAGATTGCAGGATTGAAGGGCAGTCTATGGCACCAGTTAATAACTGATAAATGAAGAGAATGTCGGAAACATCATGACATTTACTCAGATGTTGTAAGTAGATCAGTTTCAGACGGTTTTCACAAGGTGGAAGGATGAATCTGTCTACCCACGGAAGATCACGTAGAGCGAAGCGAATGAACCTACGCTGGACGGATTCAATCCTGTTAATGTGAGTTATTTGTGTAGGTGACCATACCTGGCAGGCATATTCAAGGAGAGGTCTAATGAAGGAGATATAGAGAGATTTGGAAACATAAGGAATGGAGAACACTCTAGTCAAGCGCTTCACAAACCCTAGCGCGGAGTTAGCTCTGTTAATTATGCTATCAATATGGGAACGGAAATTTAGTTCACTATCACAGATTATCCCTAGGTCACACAAAGATGTAGCGATAGGGACTGGTATGTATATCGGTTAACATATAGACTCTCGGGGTGGTGGTAAGACGATTGCGGGAATAAGAGATGGACTGGCATTTGGAGACATTGAGCTCAATAAAGTTCTTCATACACCATGTGGTGAACGAATCGAGGTCTTTTTGCAGGAGAAGAGAGCCGGTTATGGAGGAGATATGTTTAATTATTTTCCTTTATTATTGTCCTCGGCATAAATGGACAGCTCTGAGTGTTTGATGACACATTCAACATCATTTATTGTAAGGATAAAAATCAATGGAACGAGGTGGCTGCCCTGAGGGGCAGAATATGATCGTCTATTGTTAATAATGGAAGAAAAAACTCTTCTGTAGTGTGGTGGGAAGAGCGATAAGGTAGTCCAACTTCGTAACGCTTCGATTGATTTGGTTGATTCTTTTTCTGATGTATAGAGTATGTTCCCCCATTGGTACCGCGACAAGGGGGGGGGGGGGGTTGATGCGAACTTCTTAACGCTTATAAGGAAAAATGTTGACCAAGGCTCGCTTCCTGATTGGTAAATGATAAAAGTGTTTTACCTAGAGTGACTACAATGATTGTCTGATTATGATGATTCTCTCTTGCTGTATATAGTACGGTGACGATGGTAAAAATCTTGTATCTAAGGAAAGGCTATGAAGGTCTGCTACTGTTGAAATTGGTTTGTACGTATGAGCAGCATTTTTCTAGCCGTATATACAAAGACACTAAAAAGTAAAAATAAAATTGTTTAAAAAAAAAGTTGAACCGACTTTACAAAAAGCGCTAAAAGCATAAAATTTTCATTTTATATTAGGGCTTCACGGCACCGAGACAAGACCGAGACTTTGGCAGATCTCGGTCTTGGTCTCGTCAAGGTGAAGACGATCTCGCCCTCGTCGCAATCTCGGCGAGATAAAGGCCAGTCTCGGTGCGATCTCGCTCTCGGCAAGATAAAAAAAGGGTATTTCGGTGGGATAACGGGGAGCGAAAACAAGTGATATATCTATGAATATATGCATTTTCTTCATATTCCCATCGCCAAAATCAGGTAGCAAAGGCTGTTGTCTGCGATTGAGGAGAGCAGTGTATAATTATATGCCCCATAAATCACACAATTGAAATTTTTCGGAGCGACATAAAAGCTGAAACAACTAAAAAGAATTGTCCACAATAAAATGATATAAACTAATATCTCGTCCACTCTCGTCACCTCAATCTCGCTCTCGGTATCGCACTGTTAACAATGCTATTGGTCTCGCTGCCGGTCTCGGTATCGTGTCGAGACCGATACCGGCAGCGAGAATTATCTCGAGTATCGTGAAGCCCTATTTTATATATATTAAGACATTTTGGAGTTGGTGCAAATTAAACAATACAATACTATACAAAACTAACTAACAAAACATTTCAGTTCACGGGATCATAAGAAAAGAGCATTACTTTTGTTGTAGTTGTTTTGTGTGTTTAATTTGCACCGACTTCAAAATGTATTACATATAAAATGAAAAATTATTTTATGTCTTTTAGCGCATTTTGTGAAGTCGGTTTACCTTTTTTTTAAAAACTATTTTACCGATCTTAAGAATAGAACAACACTAGTCTAGAACTTCTAGCTTCTGACACATCGATAAATCCAGTATGGAATAGGAAAAAGCATTTTCGACGCAGAGAGGCAGAAGGCAATAGCGAACATCTCAGACATAGCTCTCTGGCAAAAGAGGTTGTACAAACTAGATGGGAGCGAAATGTCGATTTTTTTTCACTCACCGATTCAGAAAACATCGTAAACGCTGTTGACCGAATAAAAAAAACACCGATATTCTAAAAGACCTCGCCCAAATTATGTGTCGAGAAGTCGATAAAAGTTTAAATTCAAAATTGCTTTATAGATTTCAGATATGCGTACAATTTCCAAACAATATAATAACATAATTATTAATGTCCACTTAACAAAAATTCATACAGTTTTAGATTTTCATATATGTAGCTATAGTATAGTATTTTTTTAAGATAATCTACTTACTTAGTTTCTCAATTAATGTGCGATGCTCCAACCAGGACTTTAAGCTTTCTGTGCCAAACTTCAAAAAAATTTTGCGTTCGCGGTAAATTACAAGCTATCAGTCAAATGCAGGTGAATTTCGCTTAAGAACAATATTTGATGATCGTTTCAGAAGATTTCCTTTGATGTAGTTACGTTCAAACCAATGATAAATGCGATTTGCGTCATCGTCGAATTCAGGTTTTAATGCCTTGTAGTAGTCAAGTATTTCTTCAGGGTGTAAAACCGCCACCGATTTAAGCATTCTCATTAGAAGACTGAAATTTTCATTGTTTCGATATTTGAATCCTTCTCCAAATTATATTTCCAAAATGAAAAATCCAGCCTTTGTTCGTTGTCTCGGGGAAAATAGTTGTTGCATCCGCGATACTTGCATTTTCAAAATCCGACATTATATAGGGTGTTTCAGATCTGACGTGCCAAATAGACCTCAACTAGACAAACAAAAAATTGTATGGCAGAGGGGGAGCAATCTCAACCGTTTGGGAGTTACAGGGTGATTCATAATTTTCAGTTTTTCATGGTATATTCTTTTATTTTTATATCTTGATCTACCCAACACAACCACATCAAGCAAACACTAAAAAACAACTATCTTAATAACCTTTCCAAAAATGTCAACACCACTGATCTAACTCCTACTATTGCACGTACAGTCACTTCCAAAAGTAAAAAAAAGGGTTTGCGATTACCTAAAATTCAGCATTTTCCTAAATTTTCCCCGAAATTCATGTAAATAATATACCTCTTTTTTATTTTTATTGAATTGCCCATTTTATTACCTTTCCAAAAAGGTGCAACTTGTCAAGGAAGAAAGAATTAGAGAAACCGCATCATTAGAAATCCCTGACTACCTAATTATTTGATTGCACTTTATTTAGGAAATTCTTTAAATAAACAAAGACAAAAGGGTCGAAAGTTTTTGTTCTGGGTTAACAGGTATTTAATTTTAATTATTTCTGCAAAAAGGTTATATAAATGTAAGTGTAATTTTGATTTATTGCCGATATTAGCTTGTGTTAGCCAGAATTCACACCCTTGTATCCTCGAGTTCTGTTACTTGTATCTGATGAAAATGTTGCTATAAAAAAGGGTCAGCCAGCAAAATTACCTATCATAGTTAAAAAACAAATCAAGAAGTAGGGATGTTTTTAAGGAAAAATTGTTAAAAGATAAAATTTACATTTGAGGAATACGCTAACCCAAACCGGCGAGCACCCTAAAGAGGGGTATTTACACGGACTTACCAAAGGTTAAAAGAAACAGGAAGTTTAACTTCACACGACATGGAGAAACGTCCCGAAACTTCGGGAACTTCTGCCGACGTCGAGCAGTAAATAGTCACCATCGTGAGGCAAGACCCTGAGACGAGCAAGAGACGAGTCGCAAGACGATTAGGAGTGTCTTCATCTAAGGTTTGGAGGGTTATTCATCGCATTATGGTAGGTACAACTTCCGAGGTACCATCCATAAGCCACATTGAGCATTCAGTTAATAGTTTGATGTTGTCAACACTTCTAAAAACTAGAATTTTTTCTTCATTAACACATTTGTCAGCAAAAAGAAACAAATCGCCTTCCATATACTTAAACGCTTTTATCTTTTTGATTTGAACTTCCTGGTAAATATACACGACCCGTTTTCGGACAATTCACTATGCTATCTACAATTATTTGAGTTGGTGCATTACAAGTCACTGCATCTTATCGTTTTATAAATAAATTTGTTTGGTAAACATGTTTGTTGTAACACAGCGGGTCAAGAAATTCGGACTTTGTCACTTCTGCCCAAATTAGTTAAACAGTACTAAGAATAACACAAAATGTAAAAATTGTAATTTCTTGTTTGCATGCATCTTACTATTACAAATAATAATAACAAATCTTAACTAAATATAATAAAATTTCGACATTTGTCAAAAACACAGAATTGTTTTTTTTTTTTACTTTTTCTTGGCAGGGTATGAAAATGTTCGCTCATTTCAGCTTACAGCTTACTCAGCCTTGCTTATTCCTCAAAAATTAGCGAGCATTTATGTATGTTTGAACGTATGAACCACTCAGAGCATAAGCAATCATAAAAGGCAAAAATGTTGGTGCTCTGAGTTGCTCATTCGTTCAAACATAAATACTCGCTCATTTAAGATCAATCGGCAAGTTTTAGTAAGATGTAAGCTCTCATGAGCCACCATATCGTACCCTGATTGAACCTTGTGTTTTTAAAATTAATTGATTTCTCAATAAATTTGTCATGAATGTTAAATATTTTGTTTAAATTGAAATTAAAACTAATAAAATGAAAGGAAATAAAATAACTCAAACATTGTTGTTGTTGTTGTGAGTAATATTAACTGCTTATTGAAGCGCAGTCTCACAAAGTTAATTCACTTGAATTGCTCACTCATGATCATCTAAATTAGTAAAAGCAACTTCATACTATGTAAGTAACTGATATGCGTCATCTTAAGTGGTAGCACAGATAGACTACATGCACTTCTGACATTCATATGAGTTTTCTAAAAAAGAGATAGCGCTAAACCATCTGAGCGTATTATATGAGATTTGTGAAAATGGAATTAAATAGCGTTAAATATAAAGCAAAAGCGACAAAAGCAAATATTTCAATTTAATTTGTGATTTTATAAATAAAATTTGTTATTACAAAATTAATTTTTCATATTTTTGTTTCAGTTTAAATATAAACCCAATTTGTTGTTCATTTATTTTTTTTGTTGATACCTACTTTTAACAACAAATTATTTAATAATTTATACAGTTAATAAAATTTAATTACCTTTAATAAAGTAAAGAAGAATGTTATATTCAAAACAACTAAAATTTGACAATATTTATCCATTCTAGGTAATTACTACTGACTTATTTTTCAATATTTGACAACTAAGACATGATTTCTCACATAAGTGTGAACACAGTACGAAGAAATGTTCAGATCATACGTCAACTCATATGAAAATTCATTTGACTTCTCATAATATGAGTAACTCACATAGTTTAAAGTGGCTTAAGCATTTCCATGTTCTGGTTAAAAGATGGTTAAGATCCTCGTACTTTTTTCAAATTTGTTAATATGAAGAAGAGATCTGATAAATACCCATCTACAATGTGGTATAATGGAACCTCTAAATGCAGTGCGCCCGACATAGCCGACAACTTTGCATTATTTTTTGAGGGTGCCTTTTCATCTGACGACTTTGTGCCTTCCCTGGATGAGTTTGGTCATATCCAAGACCGTCCCGCTGCCTCCATTGCCTTGCTCATTATATCTCGAGATATTATCACGGATGGTATCAATGAGCTTAAACTTGACTTTTCTTTTGGTCCTGATGGTGTTCCACCTGCGTTCTTGAAATCCTGCTCTGACGCCTTACTCACTCCACTGGTACTCATCTTCAACAAATCTCTTCAGGCCGGCAGATTTCCTACGTTATGGAAGAGCTCCTTTATAATTCCTGTTTATAAAAAGGGTCATAAAAACTTAATAACAAATTATAGGCCAATCGCGAAGCTTTCCTGCATACCCAAGTTGTTCGAATCTGTTATATATACGCAGCTTGTTGGGCAGTGTAAGGGGTTAATCTCATCTAATCAGCATGGCCTAATCTATTGCCTGGTAGATCGACGACAACTAAACTGCTTGAATTTACATCCCACATAATCTCTGCCTTCCAGCGTGGTCTCCAGACAGACTGCATCTA
This sequence comes from Leptarthrus brevirostris, assembly GCA_964036015.1. Lineage (NCBI taxonomy): Eukaryota > Metazoa > Arthropoda > Insecta > Diptera > Asilidae > Leptarthrus > Leptarthrus brevirostris. The sequence goes on from OZ038374.1 coordinate 96,951,685, forward strand.
CACCGACTTTAGCAAGGCGTTTGATAAGCTCCCTCACTCTGTGATTATGCTTAAATTGGAAAAGCTGGGTTTTCCGCCCTTATTGCTCGACTGGATCCGCTTTTACTTAAAAGATAGGTCATACCGAGTATCTTTCCGTAACACTTTATCTAGATTTATTAGAGCTTCATCTGGTGTACCGCAGGGTAGCCATCTGGGGCCGTTGCTGTTCATTCTTGCCATTGATGACATTGTCCCTCTGATTAAGCACTCCAAAGTCTTAATCTATGCAGATTATATGTAGATCTTCTCATGTGTTAGAAACAGTTATGATTCTTCTTGTATTCAGGCTGATTTTAATACCTTCAAGGTTTGGTGTGCCTCAAATGGCCTGCGGCTTAACCTGGATAAATGTGAAGTTATGTCATTCTGTAGGAACCCCAATCAGCTCGTCTTTGATTATACCTTTGCTGAAACTACTATCCATCGTGTTGAGTCCGTTACTGACCTCGGTGTGAAGCTTGACAAAAAACTGGATTTCACTCTGCACATAAACTATATCGTGTCTCGGAGTAATTCAGTTCTGGGTTTTGTTAAACGGTGGTCAAGGGAGTTTTCTGATCGACTGACACTTATTCACTTATATTCCTCCTTGGTTAGACCAGTTCTCGAGTATGCATCTCAGGTTTGGTCACCTTGCTATGCGGTTCATTCTAGACGCATCAAGTCAGTGCAGCGAAACTTTGTTAGATTCGCACTAAGGGACCTCCCGTGGAATGATCCATTAAGGCTTCCTCCATATGAGGATCGCCTCCGATTGCTTAATATGCACTCGTTGGGGGAACGACGTAGAATTACTGACCTAGTATTTATTCACCAGCTTATGAACTCGAATATAGATTCTCGTACTCTCGCAGTTTTGGCTACTTATAGGCATACCCCGTATTGCTTAAGGAGAGTGCCTTTACTACATGTTGTCCATTCTCGGTCTAACTATGGTATGCATGAGCCTATTAATCGCATGTGTAGAGCCGTGAATATGTGTTCTATTTTTGACCTGGCTCTTACCAAGGATTTGCTTAAACGTTCTCTGTTATCTGTGCACCCCTGACTGTAGTGTTTGGACGTGTTTCACTATTTTGTTTACTAATATTTTATTGCATGGGCTGTGGGAGCCTCATTCACCTCAATATATGTTATATTCTGGTGAATAGGTCAATTGATTCCAGGCTTCTGCTTGTGAAGTGCGCCTTCTGAGTTAGAAGGGTTAATTCGGTAAGAACTCCTCTTGAGTTTTATGATCCTTAAGCCAACCGAAGGCAAGTTGTATAAAATGCTGTAAAGTAGAAGAAAGCAGTTTTCTCGAAAGAATTTGAAATTTGACTTTGCTTCTTTATGATAATGAAAATTAAGTTAAATAATTTAACGTTAATTTAAAAGTTCATATCGGATCCTATCAAGTAAAATAAAGAATTATCAAAAACTTTGTCTGGGCTACAAATTGCCAGACAGTCTAAGTACGTTTTCCGATACAAAATTGTTATCCTTTACAAAATTAAACCATTTCCGTACCGCCCTTCAACAAGCTGGTTGGTACTGTAAAAGCTTTATCAAATTTAAAATTGTTTCTCTTTTCCTCCAAGGAATGTAATTTAACTAGAAGGACAAGTGTTTCGCTTAACTTGCATGGCAGGATTGCAGGATTTTCCGGATTTAAAATACAAGTGCATGGATAGAATTGCATTGAGGAGGAGAACATATTTTCATGCCTCACTTGCACTTTTGTTCTGTTTGTTATCGCCTGAGTTCACGTTGGACGGTTTCAATTGAATTTGTTGAAACTCACTCCTTGCTTTAAATGGAAAATATTGGTTTGTATTCTGAATTGTATTCTGAATGGGTCGTTACTCAGTTTACCTCCACGATTTAACTACTGGGTTATGTATTCCGACTGGTTTACATTAAAAATTCAATTCATCTCTTCGGCGAAGTATTGAAATTTTCAACTAAATTTATGCTCAGGAAGGTAATACAAAGTGAACCAAATTTACTTCCGCCCAGTGCAATCTGTGTAGTTCAGTTAATATTTTATTTAAAAGATAAACAAAATCTATCAATTGAATGTAATGAATACCTTAATTCCAATTAAGGAAATTCATTGAAGGATTCTGTGCACCTATACAATTACGTTGCTACTTCAGTAAAACTGACATAAGTAATTCACATCTGCTGTTCAATAAAACTATAGAGTCTCTCGAGATCATGTCGTTTAACAAAACCCAAGAAATAGTTCAGCGACTATTGCCGAAGATAAGGGTTAGGTAATATGACAACCCCTTTTGCTTCCTCTTCAGTTTAAGAAACTTCAAATTTTACAAGCTCTTACATAAGACGTGCACAATGAAAGTTTTTGGCAAGTGGTTCTTGCCGTTTGTTGTTAATTTCGTCCATCTACTGAGTCAGAAGCATAGTGTGATAGTGATAGTGAGCTTGCCAAAGGTGAATTGCTTTCGAATAATCTTCGGTTCAAATTGTTTGCCTCTAAGGCTAATTAAAAGCAGTGTATGGAGAACAAAAATTATACAGGGTGTTTCAGATCTGACGTGCTTAAATGAGTGGGGTAATATATCTCCCCTAGCCAAATAAAAAATTGTATGGCAGGGGAGGGGGCAATGTCAACCGTTTGGGAGTCACAGGGTGATTCAAAAATTTCAGTTTTTCATGGTATGCACGCTATGTTGACAATTAAGAACGCCCCTTTTCGTTGTTTAAATTGAAACTATTTTTTTATTTTTTATGTTGTTTTTTGGCTTCTCAATACTAACTGAATATCTCATACATTACAAATATGAAATAAAATTTTATTCCTAATGCAATGACAGAGTGTTCGACATTATATTTGTATTGAGTACAGTATTTTCTTATCTGTGAGTAAATGATAATTTCGATTTTCAAAGTCTTTGCATTGCACGTGAATAAACGTGAAAAATCAAAATGTGTAGATTCTGATTCTGATCTGAAAAACATTTAGATACTACTGAAAAATGTTTTACAAATCGCAGCGTTCCTGCTAAATAAAGTTATTTTACACTTATGATCATCAGATGTTCGTCCATTCAAAGTAACACCACCCATTTCGTGACAAAAATCCAAAAATCTACCAACTGACAATCCGGAAATATTTCTTTTAGTAGTAGGATGTACATGGAGTCAAAGCAAAAAAATCCTGAGAACAATAACCATAAAAGTAACGAAATCAAAGCGATAGATAATCGACGCTGTGACGATGTTCCTTGAAATCAATCTTCGAAATAATCGCAGTATCATCAATAGGCTTTTCGGTCATATTTGTTTAACACGGACAATGCGATGTGCTTCACCCCAGTCTAAATATGGGAATTACATTGTGTTGTCATAGTCTAGGCCTGATATTGGTGTTTGTAGTCAGAACCTTAAACATTTAACCGCATTTTTTCCAGCGAGAAATGCATGATTTGTCCAGCTTAATACCTCAAAGCCTAAGATGGAAAATTATCTATACTTGACATTCTAGGAGTCGAGCTGGATTTTATATATCTTTAGGAGCCAGCATTGAGTATTGGAAGATAGACTTAGTTAAGGGGAGAAATTATTGTGAACTGTGCAAAATTCGAGCGTTGAAATCATTGTCTCGATAATTTCGGTCGCTCTTAGTATTTCAAAAGGTTTCGATCGAGTCCGTCATGTTGCTCTTTCAGCCAAACTTCAAGCATTTTATTTGCGACCTCACCTCTTCAAATGGATAGAGCGAGAGTTTTATTTATCAAGTCATTCAATCCGTGTAGACAGGGTTACATCTCATCCCTACGAATTTAATGACAATGTACCTCAGGGTTCAGTTCTTTCACCAAAGTTATTTCTTCTTTTTATCAATGATGTTTTATTTTTCACTTACAATCCTAGTCTAACTAAAGACTATTAACTTTATTAGCGATCTCTCAATCTCTGAGAGCATTGATTTTCTGGACATGTGATGTGGTCTCTCATTCTTTCATCGCTTTTTCCATGGTCATTGTCCTAACCAAATTGCTAGCCTGATTCCTTGTATACACATAATAACGTGCTTCAAGTCGCTCCCACCTAGAAGTCAAATTTCGGGGATCTTCTCTAAGCAGAACAACACAAATGTGGTACAGTTTACCATTTTCTGTTTTCCCCCCGTCTTATGAGAGCCAAACAAGTGTTACAAAGACTTAGGACCTAGACTCAATTCACACTTTGATGAAATAGATAAATAGATAAATAAATAAACTTTCAAGTGAGACGTACATCAACACCTCCTTTACTCAAGTCCTTAACCCATTTCCATTCATCTTAATTTCTTTCCTAATAAGGCTATGCTTTAGCTTAGGCATTATAAAAAAAATTGCAGCGCCCGCACCGCACCACTTGTTAAGGGCATTTTATCGTAAGATATTAGTTGATCATTTGAATTTTCGAAAGTGTGTTTAAAAGCTTTGTTGTCATTGGAGTAAGTGATAATGTCCTTCCAATCCGAATATACCGGATTCGAATTCCACCGGCGGCGACCCATGGTTGTTTTCTGCTGACAAGAAATTACGATAAAATGTCCATTGAGGGTTGCAGAGGAAATGGCGGTAGTTCGGAATCCAGTTTAAAATTTGAAGGTCCACTTGGAATCGTTATCTCGAGTCGGGTGAAGTTCTTCTACCGCCCCATGTCCCACAGGTTGTTACGGGAACTAGAGAGAGATTAATTATTCGAAAATTTAAGTGCTTAGAACTTAAGCATTCTTTCTTCGTTTCGACGACTAAGCTTTGGAACGCATTTACCTTTTGAATGTAAAATTGTAGGGTCAGAACAAGAATTCAAGGAGATTTATTGAATGAATTCTTTAAGTGAATAATGTTTTTCCTCTTTTCTGTATATCTTAATTTGTAAAATTTACTCTGCAAATAAAAATTAAATTTGCAATTCTCCTTATGTCGAACTTCATTTTGTAATAATTTAGGCCTTTGTACAAGTTGCTTAAATAAATTATTATTATTATAATATATATTTTGTTGCCTTTGAAATGTGTGTCATTATAATTCGTCATAATAGAAAAGCAATTTAGTGGATAATCCAAAGTAATTTACAGACATAAAAGAAAAAACTGGAAAATTCATAGAGGTAAGTTCTTGATTTAGGACATGGTTGATACAATTCCTGTTTCAATCTCACATATTCAAGCTTAAAATCCTCAACCTTTAAAGCACAACAAAGAATATAATAATCACATGGCTTATAGTTAAACGCATTAATATACGACAACAAATAAAAATAGAGAAAAACACGTTAGCAAATAAAATTGGTGCACTGCAGACGGGCCATATAACATGCTGTGACACCTAAAGTCAACAATTCATTCAAGTGGAAAAATGATAAAACAAAACATCTCCTTACCTCGTCCTGTGAGAGTGTCATAGATTTAGCAGCAAGTGGATCAGTACTGTTGTCTCCAATAAGGCCGCCACCACCACTTGGATCTCGCCGATATTTCCTCCAAAGATATCTGAAAAGGAAAAATGTCAAATAAATCACAATTCAACTTGACTTATCATTTAAGTTAGAATTAAGCTGTTTCCTAAAGCTAATGAAATTCCCGGAAAAGAGGCTGGTGGTCAATTCGCATAAGGTCTGCGAACGAAAATCGTACATGGGTGCTCCCCTAGCATAAGCATTGGAGGAGATTCGTATCGTTTTCCAAAGGCACATTCGGCCCCAGACCCAGCCCATTTATATCTAGTTCAGCCAAAATGACGGGCACATTTTGGGGTTTGATGTCACCACGTTTTTCTTCCCAGGACCTGTCTGACACCATATTTTCGGTTGACGAGGATACTCCACTGCATCTCTAGGATATAAATTTAAGTTGCTGGTGACAGCTTCCTGCCTTCCGGTTGGTAGAATTACAATAATTTAACAGACCTTGGGAACAGAATAAGATTTTCTGTGTTTTATCCGAATTCCACACAGACTCCTGTCAGGATGATTTTGTTCTAGAAATTGCATTGCGATTGTCTGAGTTTCTCTTCGAAGGCAAATTGAATCTGCATTTCTGTTGCATTTTGAATGCTGTTTTCAAGGATGCTGTGGGAGTACTTGGAACAAATTACGAAGTGAAATAATGAGATCTTCACAAAGTTTAGGAAGTAAGTGGAAATGAACCATAATTGTGTGAAAAATGGCCGACCATTTACTTCTACTTCACTGACCTCTCAAGCAATTCTTAGCCATTATTGATGGGATAATTACTGATGAAATGGTCCCTTCTGTTTTCGAGCGCTTTGAAAATTAAGAAGGATATGATATTAGCTATTTTTGACTTGTAATCAGTCCAAAGAAAACTAGAAAAAAATCATAAGAAGGCAGATTCCTTCGTAACTTCCGGTTCTTATTAAAAGATAATTAGAAAACCTTTTTTTGGCTGCGAGAGGTAATCAAATTTTTTCCGGACGGATTTTACAATGGAGACATTATTTTCCGAAAGAGTAAGTAGATCTTTTATCTGAAGGATTACTGACATTACAACAATAAGCTTCACTAGAAAAGGGGGAGCTTAAAATGTTATCGTATTTTCTGTCATGGATTAGAATATTCTTAAAAGAAAGCAAATTAATTTATCCGTTGAGTTCGCAGTAGGAAGCCGCAATTCAGACGCTCTTCAAATTTTATTACATCCTTTGATATTACGTTTCAAACGGAAGTAGACAAGAATTTGTCTGAAAGTCGTAGGGTCGGTAAATTACAGAACGAGTGAAATGTATAGATAGATGACAGGAGTTTTTATTTCTAAGGAATTGTGTCAGTACATTTTTTCTTAATTGGTAATTCCTAGAATATTTGAAAAAAGCTGGTAAATTTATTGTGTCTTTTGGTAGAGAGTTGTGACTAAAAGAGATTAAACAAGAGTAAACAAGAGTATTGAATACGATAAAGTTATTCCTCAGAAACAATAAATTTAACAAAATAAAGCATTTTCGCTTTTTCTCACAAAAAGCACGAACAGATTTCAGTTTTTATAGAAAAACATTTAAGAAAAAAAATAATGGCCCGAAAAAGTGGAACAAACCCCAATAAAAACAGGTTTCCTGTTATGAAAATTGGTCCCAAAAACAATTTTTAGAATTGCCACTTAAAATAAGTAAAATTAAGCAATTGCCCAAAAAACGAAAGCATTCCCCACAAAAGAAAATTCAAAAACGTCCCTAAAGCAATCACAGTGAAAAGGTAATTTATTTATTTCTTATTTATTTTAGACTAAAAAGACTAGGCAGCAAATACTCATCTTCATCAAGCGACCATACTTCATTCTCCTTAAGGTGCCCCTCATAACGCCAACGTTTCCTGGGTACTTGGTTTTTTTTTCCGGAATTTTTCATTCATCCCCGTTAGCTGCCTGAAGTTACTCTCGGACGCAAGGCAATTCAGCAACTTCAAGACCTCCATCCCGAACAGGAATGTGTGGCTCATCAGTAACCCCGCCAGCAAAATCTTCACTCTCGGGACTATGGAAATTTCTAAGTGGAGTAAGAAGTATGTTAAGTTTAACCCTAAGCCCTCTGTATCTAACCCTAAATTAAATACTAATAAACCAAATCCCACTAACTATACCTCTAGGATAGATTCCAAAAAACCTTCTCCTTTACCTAAATTTAGTATTCAGCCTAATAGTAAGAACCTTAGCAGGTTGCTCGAGAATGGACGGACGAGTTGAAGCCTTCTAGGATACGGTAATCCTCATCTGGATATTCTCAAGTGTTAGTTACACCTCCCAGTGGTAGCAACCGGGCAATGCATCCTATAATGTAGCCAAGTAACTAATGCGGGAGGAGATAACCTCTTGAAAAATTCCCCTAACTCCAAGGGAGTCTGCAGTGTCGTCGTCCCCTCTGCAGGACCCAGGGGTAATTAGGTTGCGAATGGCGTTTTCCTCGGGCGCTTCTGTGGGAGTGGAGGTGGATTCTATGGGAGACCCCAACAGGTTGGCTATACCCACGGTACCCACAACACAACAGTAGGAGCTTGGGGAGAATTACCTTTCGAAGGAACTGTGGCTCGCTCCCGCCGGCTGGAACTGCTGTAGCAGTCCTGGAAGAGGCATTGGCATAATAATAACTAGAACTTCCTCAGGTGCGGCGGTACAGAGACGGGAGACTCTAACGAGTTGGCTATCTCCGCGATACGCACACCAGTAGAAGATGCAGTTCTGCCTTCCGAAGGGTTAGCTGCGGTTAATCCGGAAGGGGATCCTTTTCCTGGTTAAGGACTAAAGCGTTACGGCCTGGAACCTCTCAATGCCGTAGGCAGAGAAGGGATGAAGGTTGTAATTAACGCATGGACCAAGAAGGAACACTGGAGACGGTGGGAAAACATGGATTTATGCAGATGTGCCTTTCGTAGGGTTAGCTGCGGTTATTCCGGAGTGGGTTCCTTGTCCTGGCTCAGGACTAAAGCGTTACGGCCTGGAACCCTTCAATGTCGTTGAGGGGTTGGAGTGGGGGTGGCTAACCATTATGAAATTATGTCCTAATAAGGAACGTGGTAGTATATAATATACAAGAAGATTTTCAGGGTTCTGTCAACAATTAGGAGGGGTGACATGCTTTAACAACAATTTTTATGAATAGGGAATACTATCGAAATTTCATGACTGTTACTTTAACTAAATTGAAATTTATTTCTCACTCTTTTTGAAATTTTAGAGTAGGTCTCCCCGGCCGCAGGCCAGAAGCGACTTTTCTTATTCAGCAGGTATGTGATTTTGCAGGACTTCTGAAATGACAGCTTAAAATACGTTGTTGATGCAGAATGTGGTGCTGCATAATGGAAAACATAGCGAACCACTAACAATCGCATCGCATCAGGTGTCAAACAATAGTGTTAAATATCGCCCTCAACATAGCTCTGGACGACATACTTACACTAGACATTTGAGTCTCAGATGGCATAATACGGGGTGCAAAAAATTGACCGATCTAAACTGCGCTTATGACATCGCTGTAATTGCTAACAGTCACTGCGATATTCATAAGAGTATCGACAACCTGATTGCCTAAACAAGGAAAGCAGGACTAGAAATCAATGTTGACTATGCAAAGAAATGACGAATTACACTCAAAAGCACGATAGTAGAAGACGTGGACGACTTAACCTACCAGTAACCACAATCACAACAAATCGAGGGATATGCAGGAACATACAACAAAGCAAGACAGACCTTTGGCAATATATTCAAGATCTGGAATAACTCGTAGTATAATAAATAATATGTAATAAATAATCTATAAAGAGTAATTACATAAATGCCATTAAGCCGAAGTAAATTTAAGTGGTTTTGTGCACCATTTCCAATTTGGTGCATCATTTCCAATTTTCATACCCAGAATTTCGGAAAAAAGCTTCTGGAGCTTGCTCGCTAAATGTTACTGGGAAGAGAATTACATATATTTACGTATTGCCCGTATTTAGTAAGAACGTTCACTATATCGTGAGGTATATCTTGGTATAAGTTTTTTACGATTTCTTCATGAGTTCAAAAATTTAAGTCTTTCGTATACATACGCCGGATTTTTTTCATTTAAGAGACGGAGTTGGATCAATGCGTTGAGCGGCAAGACCAACATGCCGTGGGTCCCGGGTTCGAGCCCAGATGACCGTGAGCTTTTATTAAGAAATTAAAATAATCCACTCCGTCTCTGGGCTGTTGTCTAGCTCGCAGCAATGCAAACAAGACTCAAGTTTCCTCACTTCCCTTACCCTAATTCCCTTCCGGCCAAAACCATGCTAACGCATCAAAGGGTTGTCCCCTAGGATTTGGCCACATCGTATAAAAAAAAAAAAAAAAAAATAAATGCAGAAATAGAAGTTCACCAGTAGTACTCTTTCATAAGTAGATACATGAGCATAACGGGGAAGTTTGTAAACAAACCTAATAACACCATTCTACGCATTATTAGTAAAGTGTGGAAAAAAAAGTACTTTGCCCAACCTAAGTCGTATATCTACTGACAAACAGGTCGAACTTATCCACAGTTCCCTCAGACCACCATGGACTTTCTCACAATTTCAATAATATGATCGCAACAACTGAATTTAGTATCACGGTGAATACGGTGTTTCTTAACTGATTCAAAATATTTCAGGACTATGTTAGTCAAAACAACTGGTGGCAGGTCAGCTTAATGTGTGGAACTCCTATAAGACGCCAAATTACTAAACTTCGCTAGGTTCAAAGAGAGATGACGACAAACACTGCAGATCGTCATTAATTCTGGACACAGCTTTCTATTTTCAAGCTGAACAAGAGCGGTCCAATATTTCAACCTTGTATAACTCCAGAGTAGATAACACATCAATTAAGAACGACTCTCCTAGTTTAACAATCTGAATTCTACAAGACAGATTATTACTGATTAGCTTTAAAGCTGATAACGAGAACCAATACTGTTAGCTTAGAAAGTAGTTTTGAATAATTTATAGAATCAATAGCCTTAGTAAAGTCAGTGTGGCAATATGATCATCGTTAAAAGCTTCAAAAATATCCCTCGGGACTTTCAGAATTCTTGTCAACAACATGATACATGATTTGTTTATTATATAATTATTTTATTATGTATATATAGACCATAACCAAAGCTGTTTTCCATTGAGTTGGAAAGAATGAGAAGTGGTAAGGCAAAAATTGTAGATATGCAACAAAGGGCTTAATATAAGTGGAATCGTACTATGAATCTCAAAACGGTCAACAGAACGAAAACAGAAGCCCTCCATATGAGAGTTAGCTAATAGAGTTATTAACTAAAATTAAGAAGCTAGTTAAAATACTGGCATTAAGCGCTACTTCTACTGGTTTCCGACCCTATTACACAGTTTTTAGGAAGGGAAGTTTGTATCAAAGTTGGCAGCAAGATATGCTCACTTAGAGCAGCGAAGCTTGGATGTAACTAAATAGTATCATAATACATTTTTTTTTTCCAGAATAGTTTTTGCGACAATATATTTAAACATAACGAAGTATTAAAATTTTCAGTACTATCTTATCAATTTTAAATAATCTTCAAATAAATATTATATAGTATTCCACAAACAACCATCAACCTAAAAACCATCCTCCCTAGAAAAGCAAGCTTTCAGAATAACTTATAAGTCTTTAAATATTGCCAGTCTGCTGCCACAGCCATATAATCATATGACATTCAATTTATTCTAAAAAACCGCACTTAATATTTTTGATAAATCTGCTGTCATGTTCCTGGTGTGGCTGAGTTTTTTTCTTCAGTTTGTGCCCGGAGTTACCATTCGTAAGGGGAAGAAAACTCAAACAAACTAGTTCCATTAGATACATTCATTCTTCCAGAAAACTGAATTGCCTTCCTGGCCACCTTTTTTCCTACGTTTTACAAGGTGGGTCTCATTATTTTACTTCCTGTGAGCGGTCCTTTCGTTTTCAGTCTGCATAAAGTATCCATTTAAACCGGCCGAGGGTTTGTACTATATAACGCCAAACAAAATTGAGAATGCCGGGCACCTTGGACACCTTACTTTAGGTGCCATTTTGTCTAATTTTTACTTCGTTTTTCTTGATTCTTTCGATTGCAAAAGATTACTATCCGCTTGTAGAGCTCGTAATCCAACCCGGCCGAACTGATCCAGCTTAAGGTGTGCACATGTACCCCAATAGCATATTCCTTTTATTTGCATAATTTATGTGTTTCTGGTGAAAATCTAATTTATGGTCCTTTTGCTGGAAGCAGAGACCAACAAATTCTGTAGAAAAGAGGTAGCTTTTGGTAGAGCTATGCTATAGGAGTAGAACCTTGGGTTATTCTAAGGTTAAAGGGTGCTAACAAAGGACCAGGTGAAGATACAAGACTGTGATAAGATGTGGGTTTGCACCCGAAGTTATTCACTTGATGGATGATATAGTCTTTACACGTTCTCTTTGATGTTATTTGATCAACTTCCGTGATGGATCAGCTTGCAGGAAATGTAATTTTCTTAAGTTATTGCATGCTGCTGTAAAGCAGGATAATGCACTGGGGTTCATTTGCTTCCTATTATCTCACCGTTGCATATAATACTGCAGAAATTTAATTATAAATACAACTATTGTAACTTAATAGAAACCCTAAACAGCTTTTACGCTCCTTAAATTGTTTTTTTTTCTTAACTTACCAATATAGAGTCAGTTATTGCAATTTGTCCGAAAAATCAAAATTTTAAATTTTTTCATTATATATTTAAAGGTTACAGCAATATTTTACATTATTTTTTAAAAGACATATGTGTGTATATATGCACACACGTATGTAGTCATATCTTCTATGCGAGATATCGCGAATAAAAAATTATATCAATTTCGTTAGGGCCCCAATCGAACGCCAAGATGATCTGAAACGGTCCAGACGTTTTATTTTTTTAAACAATTTTACTTAGGTTCACAAGCAAACCCTGTGTTCGATTTCTCACCATCTTCTTACTGTCGTACTGATTTGAAACTTTATGAAATTATGCAATTGTAGCGACAATTCATTATTCTGGTGTTAAACAATGCTAGGAAGGGAAAGGGTTGAAACCTAAATTCATGAAGCGTGGCTCCACATTGCAAAAAAGTTGGGGACCTCGTAATGCTATTTTGTATCTGTGGCAACCAAAACTTTTATATATTAGAAATTTTCATGGCCCTTTTATCAAATACATCTCATAGCTTTTAACGGTTCCGTACCATAATGGAGAAACGGAACCCTTATGGTGCGACTTCCTTTGTCAGTCTGTCTGTCTGTCACAACTGCTTATTTCAGCGACTACAAATACTATTGACTTAAAATTTGGAATAGTTTTAAATAATGCTTGGCCATTTTTATTGGAACTGAAATTTTTTTTTTCATTTTTATTGCAAAACGGGCCGAAATGTTGGTCATATTAAAGACATCGACGCAGAAACCAATTCAATGAACAGCGATGTTAGAAGATGGGTTGAAAAAATGTAAATAAATTCTTCAGCCACAACTTCATCTGGCAAAATTAACATTTACGTAAGTATCAATATAACATATACTTTATATGATGCTAATACGTTTAATACTTAAGGATTTAGATGTAATTTTAGACGGTTCGTCAACTGGGAGTCTTATTAAAACTACTTTGAAGGGCATAAAATTCTTCGAGAAGAGCATCAAAATATTTTGGCTGATATAATTATTGAATATTTCTATAAAAATGAAATACCTATGAAACCTTTGCACATGCAACAGTTCATACACAGGGAATACACGTTGGGGGTGTTTCTTGATATTGAAGGGGCTTTCAACAACGTCAAGGCTGAAGCAATTCACGATGCCCTTTGTCTTACGGTACAGACCACTCTATCTGCCAGTGGATTGGCACAATGTTATCAAGCCGCCAGATCCACACAGAACTGGGCAACCACGAGAGAGTCAGGAACACCCCAAGGGCTGTATTGTCACCATTATTGTGGCTCCTAGTGGTCAACGATATCCTGATCTCACTTGAAAGAAATAGGATAAAGGTGGTGGCTTATGCAGACGACCTGGCCTTACTGGTATCAGGAAAGTTCCTAAGCACCATGAGTGAGTTGATGAAAAGAGCACTAGGTAACGACCACAGGTGGGCGAAGAACTGTGGTTTATCGGTCAATCCTCAGAAGACGGAGGCAATCCTATTCACAAAGAGAAGAGTGATCGAAGCCTTCGAACCACCTAAACTAGCGGGCAATACCCTAGCAATAAAAACTCACACTAGGTATCTAGGGGTCATACTCGAATCCAAACTAAGCAGGGGCATGAACATAGATTCTACGCCTGTAGGAGGATGTTTGGCAATCAATAGGGTATAAGCCCTCGTATTGTCCACTGGATGTATACCTCCATAGTAGTACATTATGCTATGGCATAATAGTCTGGTGGCCTGCTCTAGGGAAGGAGAGCAATCTAAAGAAAACATTTTCACAAAATGCACAAAATGTGCAGCAAAAATTCACTTGACCCGAGTTAATTTTCAAAATCAAAATCAAAACAAACTACTTGTACACTCGAGCAATGTAAGAAATATAAAAATTTCTTAACATGATCGGCGTTTCTAATGCAGAAAAGTTAAACTCCTTTGGCTCGTTCTCAACAGCAGCACCAAAGGGTTAACTTTTCTACAGCTGCTGGACGCCTTCGCGAAAAAACGAACATGCACATTTTGTGCATTTTGTGAAAATAATTTTACCGCAAGGTTAGCGTGACAGTGAAAGTGATCTTTATTTGATACAGCTGTCTAGATCGGTTTTTAAAATATTTTGTGTTGGAGTTCAATCTAGTTTTCGTTTTTTCGCGAAGGCGTCCAGCAGCTGAAGAAAAGTTAACCCTTTGGTGCTGCTGTTGAGAACGAGCCAAAGGAGTTTAACTTTTCTGCATTAGAAACGCCGATCATGTTAAGAAATTTTTATATTTCTTACATTGCTCGAGTGTACAAGTAGTTTGTTTTGATTTTGATTCTAAAGAAAACAAACAAGATTCAAAGTGCTGCCTGCTTGGGCATCTCCGGAGCTATAAGCACAACGCCAACGGCTGCAATGGAGACTATGCTCCATTTCCTACCGCTCGACGTCCACCGCAAAAGTATAGCTGCACGCAGTGCCGTAAGACTGAAAGAGTCCAATTGCTGGAAGAGCTCTGATAACGACCATAGCAGTATACTTAGGACTTATCCGGGAGGCTATCTGCAGGTGAACACCGATCAGCTTTGGGAAGGCCTTCTCCACAAGACTCCCAACTACAGAAGGGTGGGAAGAGTGGGGGGATGCCACCGGTGCAGAAATATCGGTCTTCACGGATGGGTCTAAGGCGGAGGACGGAGTGGGAGCGGAGGTCTTATCGGACTGCCTAAGCATATGCAGTAGGTACCGGCTACCGGACCACTGAAGTGTATTCCAAGCGGAGATCTTGGCCATAGAAAGGGCGGTAGTACTAATACACGGGCTCCCAAACCTACCAATGGGTAGCGAGATATGCGTGTGCATCGGGAGCCAAGCAGCTATCAAGGCACTCAAACTTAGTCAGGTCACGGCTGGTCGGCTGGTCCGCTGGTCGGCAGGTGTCTGACTGGTCTCCGGACGTTAGGGGCGAGACACAAGGTAACTCTCTGCTGGGTCCCTGGTCACAGTGGTGTTCAACGGAATGAGGCAGCTGATGAGCTGGCAAAGGAGGGATCACACTTGGATGATTCCTCTATTGACAGATCGATCGGCGGGCCGCTAGAATCAGTAAAAAGAGGAATTGACCTTAAGGCTATTCAGCTCGCTAAGTAACTGAACCACATGCCGACTATCAAGGCAGCTGTGGCCTGAATGGGATTTGAGAAAAACCGCGTTTCTTCTAAACGGAAGCCGGATAAACCTCCGAAACATTGTGGCAGTTATTACTGGCCACTGTCTTTTCGGTAGACACGCAGAACATCTGCGCGAACCCACGAATGACTGCTGCCGGAGCTGTATGGACGAGGAAGAGGTGGAAAGCATTCAGCACTTACTCTGCGAATGCCTGGGCCTAGCAAAAAGAAGGTACAATGCAATGGGCGTGAACTTCTTAGGTGGCATGCGCGATATAGCCGGTATCGGGCTGAAGCAGCTCCTAAGGTTTATTAACAGCTGCGGCTGGTTTTAGATAAACCCGGCAATCAGGCACGGTTCCACGGATGTGGTAACACAACGGACCATTTATAGGTCTATGTGAGCCTGATCGGCTGTAGGGCTGATAGCTGCCACCCTAGCCTAACCTAACAGTTCGCTAAAGCAATATTTAAAATTAGACTATTCCAGGTAGTCGCCTGCCAGAGATCGTTCATAGAGAACGGTTGCATGAGCACTTGCTTCGCAGAAATTTAGTGTTTTGCTTGGTTGGACGGCAAAAGCAATAAATTGTTATGGAAGGTGTGGTAAGGTATTTTGTCAAAAATGTACTGGGTTCAGTGATTATGAGGTGAATATGATAGAAATAAAGAAAAATGTGTCGTATACATGTGATGAGTGCATGGATTATAAACAAGTGATGGAAGAGAAGTATGAATGTGTATTAAATGAGGTAATGGAAACTAAGAGTAGAATTGCTGAACAAGAGAAAGGATTGAGAGAGATTGCTAGTGGAATTCGTTTATTAAATGAAAGAGAACTGAAGAGAGGAAATAGCGACGGTGAAGAAACGTATGCAGCTAAATTGAAAGCAGCTCCACCAGGAAGATAAAAAACAAAAGAGGATTTGAGGGATAAGGTTGACCCCACAAACTTAAAATTTACTGCATTAAAAACTAATAAAAACGGAGTGATTTCTATTGAAAGGGAAAACATTGATGACAGTAAAAAAAATGAGGTCAGCGGTTGAGGAAAAATTAGGAAGGGAATACGATGTTAAAGCACCGGGAATACGATGAAAAGACCAAAAGTTAGAATACACGAAATGAATACAAAGTGAGAAGAAGATGAGCTTGTAGAGAAAATAAAAGTTCAAAATGATTACTTAAACGAAGGTTTTATGAAATGTTTAAAGATTATTGAAGTGAAAAAGATGAATCAAGTACTCTGCGATTATATAAATGGAGCATAATATATATGAAAAAGCAATAAAAAAAAAGGAAAGATTAATATTGGTTGGAACAGATGCATGGTATATGATAGAACTACGGTTAAACGATGCTATAAATGTTTAGGATTCAACCATAAATCTATAGAATGCAGGAATGAAGAGGTGTGCTCTAAATGTTTAGGCCAGTATGATAGTAGAAGTTGTGGAAAAAATATAATTCAAAAATGCAATAATTGTGGCAAAGCGAACGAAAGGCTAAATTTAAAACTTAACGTGGATCATTCGACCTTGAGTAGAGAAAGTCCGGTATATTTGAATAAGCTGAAAGTAGAAAAAAAAATAGAATGGGCTTTTAGCAATTAAAAGGTGTATATTTAAATATTCAAGGGCTGATGAATAACTTTGAACTTTGTGTATGAAAATGATTATGACATTGTAATATTATCAGAAACGCATTTAATATCACTGGTCAACAAGCTTCTGGTGTTGGGCAGCTGGGGGTCATTTCTGAAGTAATTTGCTGCGGAGAATCCGAATCCGAGGTCAAAATTAAGCTATCACGTCAGCATTTTAAGATATTTGAGGTTATGTACTCAAAAAATTGGTTTTTGGCTATTTTTGAGATCACGTACAGGATGAAGAAAAGTTTTTTTGGTCTTTTTTTCTACTTGCATCATTTAATACTACTCTTACCTTTCAAACTAAGTTATTTAGCGGACACTTAAAATTTTTTCTTGCAAGGTTACGACCAGTTTAAATTATGAAGTTCATATTTCATATAAACATAATATATCTATTTATATGAAATATGAACTTCATAATTTCAAATGGTCGTAACCTTGCAAGAAAAAATCGTAGGTGACCGCTCAATAGTTTATTTTGAAGGGTAAGAGTAGTATAATGTGATGTAACTAGAACAAAATGACCAAAACAAATTTTTTCATCTTGTACTTAACCTCAAAAATAGCCAAAACCCCATTTTTGAGTACATAACCTCAAATATCTCAAAATCCTGACGTGATAGCCCAATTTTGACCTCGGATTCGGATTCTACGCAGCAAATTACTTCGGAAATAACCCCCAGCTGTAAAACACCAATCATCACTTCATTTTTTGTTGACCTATGTAATTGATGTTGAAGATAGTGAAATTGATTTAAATGGATATATGATGCATAGATGAGATAGTGAATCTTCTAGGACTGGTGGTTTGTAAACGGTGTATGCTAAAACGGAATATAAGTATGAAGTTATATTTAATTTATCAGTCGGAACGAGTTATTGGTGGATGGCTGTCAAAGTTTGTAGAGAGAGTATGTGGTGGGTAATTATATACAATACCATATAGATCACCTAGCTCTAAGATTTCTGAGTTTGTTGGATACTTCGAAGAATGATTTGAAGATCATTGTTGAGAGGGGTATGAAAGTGATAGTTGTCGGAGATTTTAACATAGATTTTAAAATGGAAAACGCAAATAAACGAAGGATTAAGCAAATAATTGAAGACAATAACTGTCAACAGTTAATATTGGAATATACGCGAGTGACTCAAAAAGTCTTATAGACTACGTTATATCCAATGATCAATCGGTGAGTGCAAAAACGAATAGAGCATTAAATATAAGTGACCATGAGACTATTGAGATTAGTATTGAATGTGAGTTAAATAGTATGAGTAAAATGAGAAAAAGGATTTGTTGTTTGAATTATAAAAGAGAAGATTTTCTACAGGCCTTGAGAGTTAAAGGTTTAAATGACTTAAGGGAGAGTGGTGTGAGTGAGAAAGCTAAACTTTTAGAGATTGCTTTGAAAAATACGGTCGAAGAAATGAAAGTAGAAAAGTTTGTGAATGAAAGTCAGTGTATGTGGTTTGGTAATGGTCTCAGAAATTTCAGGCAAAGAAAAACAGATCAGCATAACAGAGCAGCTTTGTCAGACTCAAAAGAGGAGTGGGAATGTTATAACAAAATAAGAAATATGTATAAAAAGAGTGTAAGAAGAAACAAGGCTTACTTTATTACAGAGAAAATTGGAAGATCAATGAATCAAAGGACTATGTGGAGGACAATAAAGAATTTAGTCTTGAGAGAAAGTAAAGCTGAGATAAATGAAGTAATGTTTGAATGATAATCAGGTTACAGCACAAAAATTTAACATGTATTTTGTAGAGAGTATGCAAGAGATTAATAAATCCATTAAGAATGAGAGGTACGATGAGTCAAATGTAGAAGTACACAACAAAAGATTTATTTTTAAATATATTGAAATGTATGGACTTATAGATACAATCAAGATGCTGAAGCGAAAAAGGGACTACAATCAAGTTAGTCCTGATATGCTGTTGGACGCGATGCCACAAATAGGAGATATTATCAATGGATCAATGAAAAATATAGTGTTCCCTGAATGGTGGAAAGATTCAGTAGTAGAACCTGTGGAAAAGCTGAAGAAGGCTAAGCAATGTATGGGTTTCAGGCCGGTAAATATGTTACCTGTGTACAAAAAAGTTATCGAAAAGGTAATACAAATACAATTAGAGGAGTTTTTAGAAGGCAATGGATTGCTTATACCACAGCAATCTGGTTTTAGAAAGGGACATTCGTGCGAATCTGCGTTGAATTGTACAATTATGGACTGGAAAAGTGAAATAGATAATAAGAAATGTGTGATTGCGGTGTTTTTAGATTTTAAAAGAGCGTAAGATACAGGTGTATAAAATTTCGGGTAAAGAATTAAACTGGTTTTCGTCATATTTGAATGGAAGAACACAAGAAGTTTATGAGTTTATTTCGAAAAGTGTGAATGTGAATCTTGGGGTTCCACAAGGGTCAATACTTGGAGTAACTTTATTTCTGCTTTACATTAATGATGTGTGTAGTGTCCTAAAAAATTACAAAATAACATTGTTTGCAGTTGTTATATGCAGTAGGTGAGAATGGTCCTGAGTGCGAGCGAAAGGAAGATGTAAAAAAGATATATAAGTTGTTTAATATGAATAAGCTCAAACTCAACGTGACAAAAACTAAATGTATGGTTATGAATACTAGTTTTAATGTGAACATTGAAATTGGTGGAAACAGAATTGAATGTGTGGACAATATAAAGTATTATTGATAGGGAACTTAATTTTAAAGAACATTTGGCTTATGTGTGCAAAAAGGTGTAAAAAAAGAATGGGTTTTGAAGACGTATTAGGAACAATTTATCTTTGAATGATTTGATACATGTGTACAATGTAATTGTGAAACCCCATTTTGAATTCTGTCCAACGGTGTTATTTCTTGTAAATTAACAAATGTTTGAAAGAATGCAAAGATTGCAAAATAGGGCCATGCGTATTTTATTAAGATGTAATAGGTATACACCTGTGAGATGGATGCTGAATATTTTGAAGTGGATGAACGTGAAGCAGAGAATTATATTAAATGTTCTTTTGTATGTTTTTAAGATGAAATATGGAATTTTGCCTGATTATCTAAGAATTAATTTAAGATTTGTGGGTGAGGTCCAACCATATAGATTGAGAAGTATTTTAGAATTGAAAGATGTGGAACTTCTAGATGTCAGAATTCTCTTTTTATAAGGGTTTAAAAATGTTTAATAGTATGCCAAGTATGATAAAAAGTGAATCAAATTTGAATAGATTTAAGAGTATGTTAGTAGAATATATCAAATTAAATTTTTAGAAAGCGAAGTACTGCTTATTGTCTAAGAGTGTATGATATTTGGAAACAAAAAGAATGTATGAGTGTGTTGTATGGCATAAATATTGTTAATAAATGAAATAAATTGAATTGAATTGAAATAAAGCAATATGTTATATAGAAAAGTTGTTCTTTGAATTTTGTGTGAAGATTAACGAGTTATCTATTAACAAATAGGAGACATATTATAGACCTGCAGGACTCCTTAGAAAAAACCCCAGTGGAAAAATATTTTACACATACCATAACGTAAAGAAAAAGTTGAATAAAATCGGTTTGCTTTCTCCGCCACTGTCAAGATCATCTAGCAGTACTTCAATGTATTGTCCTCTATTTCCTCTGATGTCAGAGCTCTGTCCGCCCGCTTTAGGGGTTTCTCATTGCCGTCTTCTTCTGGCTCGATTGAACCTGATCCACCGTTATCCCTGCCACCAGCTGGTCCTGAGTACCCAGTTGTTCCGACTTCAGATGGTGAATCTGGCCCTGGTCCTGTGGACCCTGTTGTTGCTGTTGCTGAGTCTGGGCCTAATCTTCCTTCCATACCACTTTCTCAGGGGGCTCGTAGTGGTACCGGGCCAGCCCTTCGCGAATCCGTACGTCGTGGTCGAGGACGTCGTCGTCGTAACCGTGTGTCCACGTCACCTTCTGGCCCTTTGGTCGGTGATCAGGCCCTGCTCCAGCTGTTTCGGGGCAGGACGTTCCTCCTGTCTCATCTCTCTCTCAAAGTCCTTCGAAAGCTGTTTTGTTCCCCATGTCGGATGGTCGGGCTGGCGGTGAGCCCGGTGGTGACATTGTTGAGCTTTCTGCCGTTCCTCGCCCGAAATTGATCTTTGTATCTCGACTTATAACTGGTACCTCTTGTGAGGTTGTGATGCGCTTCCTTAATTCTAGGGGCATTGACACGTCTGAATTGTCCTGTAGGAAGATTAGTAGTTCTTCAAAACCTTACACATCTTTCCTGTTGTCAGCTCCTACTCCAGTGGCTGATATTTTTCTCGGTGATAATTTCTGGCCAGTGGATATCTTTTGTAAGATCTTCGTGCCCCAACCTCACCGCCGTGTCAGGCCAGTAGTCGCTCAGTCTCCCGTTTTAAAAACAGGATAAGCTCTCTCTCTACTATCAAAATGTGAGAGGGCTGAGGACTAAAACTAATGAATTTTATTTCTCATCAGTTAACTGTAATTTTGATTTGATAGCTTTATCTGTATTTTGGATGCCGAGCTGTTTAATGACTATTTTCAGGTTTTTCGTAGGGATAGGCATGCTGTTTCATCTGCTCGAGGAGGTGGAGTTCTTATTGCATGTAGGAATTTTCTAAATACTAATTTTGTGGACACTCCTTCTTTTTCTGATCAACTTCATTTCGAACAAGTCTCAGTAAAAATTTCACTTGATGCGGGCAACCTCTTTTTAATTTGTTGTTATATACCTCCGGATATGGGTAATGTCGTTGATAATAATGGTTTGAGTCGGTTCGATATTCTAATTCAGCTTATCGACTATATCCATAACCAGTTGGGTTCCAATGACGAAATTATCCTCGTGGGGGATTTCAACTTGCCCAACCTGAGGTGGGTAGTGAATGATGATGACGATAACTATCTTCCTCATAACTTGACTGAGGGACAATTAATGTTCCTTGACACCTTGGCTAGCATTCGTTTGTGCCAAATGAGCAATGTGAGTAACAATATGGGGAGACAGCTTGATTTAGTGTTCTCTACGAGCTCTATGCTCACTTTTGTTGAACCCAGTCTCACTCGCTTGACGAACCTTGATATATTTCACCCTGCTCTGCTTGTCACTTTTCATAGTGGCTCGGACGTGCGTGTCGATAATCTCGAATGCGAATATAGCTTTAATTTTAGAATGGCCGATTTTGAGGCTCTGAATGAATATCTTATGAATTTTGACTTCCTTACTTGTCTGTCTAGTGACGATATCGACAGGAACGTATCTGGTTTCTACGAAGTTTTGTACGAAGCGTTCGTGAGGTTTGTTCCCTATGTCCGGGTAAGATGTAGAGAATCCGCTCCCCCCTGGTTTAATAGGGAATTAAAAACTCTTAGGAATAGGAAAAATAGACTGTGGAAAAGGTACCTGCGTGTGGGCAGTGCTGACTCTAGGCGTGAATTTATTCTCTGCCATGAACACTTTATTAGTCTTTCTCGTTCCCTATATGAAGAATACCTTCAGAACCTGAGAGGTAACTTATTCTCTGCCCCCGTGCATTTTTTGATTATGTCAATATGAGGAGGAGGGTGGATAACTATCCATCGACTATGGAATTAGGGTTACGTTCCAGTAATGATTCTAAGATTATTTGTAATTTATTTGCTGAATATTTTAGGGGCACATTTGAATCATCCGATTTTTGTCTAGATAATAGCAACTTTTCGCACATTAGGAATAGATATGCACCCTCCGTACCTCTTCCATCTATCACGGAGGAGATCTTGTCCAAACATATTGTAAATCTTCCGGGTGACTTTTCGTATGGTCCTGACGGGGTTCCTGCTGTTGTCTTAAAGAAGTGTTCTTCAGCGTTGTTTCATTTCTTACTTTTACTTTTCCGGCAATCTTTATCGGTGGGCCGTTTCCCTGCACTCTGGAAGACATCATTTTTAGTCCCTGTTTTTAAGAGTGGAAATAGGAGAGAGATTGCTAACTACAGACCAATTGCTAAATTGTCTTGCATTCCAAAACTCTTCGAACAGATAATACAATCTCAGTTATCCATGGAGTCTAGGAGTTTAATTTCTAGCCGGCAGCAGGGCTTCCTTCAGGGTAGGTCCACGGTATCCAACTTGTTGGAGTTTGTTTCTAGCAGTGTGGGTGGATTTCTGGATGGCTGCCAAACGGATTACATTTATACTGATTTCAGTAAGGCATTCGATAAGCTGTCTCACTCTGTTATCGTTTTCAAATTGGCCAGGATTGGTTTCCCGCCTCCACTGATTGCATGGATTAAGTCGTATTTATCTAATAGGACTTATAGTGTACGTTTTCGGGGCGTGCTCTCCGATGCTTTTGTAGCTCCTTCAGGCGTTCCCCAGGGTAGTCATCTTGGTCCTTTGCTATTCATCTTATCTATTGATGATATTACTTATTTGCTTCAAAGAAGTAAAATTCTTATTTATGCGGACGATATCAAGATTTTTCTCCCAATTAAATCTTTTGGCGATTGCGAGATCTTGCAGTCGGATATACACATATTTTATAGCTGGTGTGGCAATAATAATCTTAAATTAAACATTGAGAAATGTCAGGTTATGACCTTCTCGAGGTCCCGCAACTACTGTACTTTTGAGTACAAGTTTGATGGTACTTGTATTCAACGGGTGGAAGGGGTGAAGGACTTGGGCGTGTACCTTGATAGACAACTTAACTTCATCCCCCACATTAATAATATAGTTTCCAGGGCCAATTCTATGCTGGGATTTATCCTTCGTTGGTCCAGGAAGTTTACTGGCCCTCACATAAGACTTCATCTGTATACATCCCTTGTTAGACCATTGCTGGAGTATGCTAGTCCGGTTTGGTCTCCATTTTACAGATCTCACATTAAACGTATTGAATCCGTTCAGCGTAGATTTGTGAGAGCGGCTCTTCGTGCTTTGCCCTGGAGTGACCCTCTTATTCTACCTCCATATGAAGAGCGATTAGGTCTGCTACAACTTACTACTCTCGAGAAGCGCCGTTGGGTTGCAGATATAATTTTTCTACACCAGCTTCTTCAGGGGAAGATTGACAGTGAGGAACTTTCGTCCAAAATTATACCTAAAGAACTGTCCTATTCCCTTCGAAACCGTTCTAACTTGCGGATAGCTTATTCGCGCACTAGGTACGGTATGTTTGAGCCGATTAACCGCATGTGTAGGTTTGGTAATGATGTTGGTGATGTTTTCAGTACTAATGTGGACAAGGTTATTTTAAAGAGTAGCCTCTACAACTTGTAGCCATCCTGTTGCACTCACTCGTTTTTGTACGGCTTTTTTAATTTTGTTTTTTTATATTAGTATTGCATTGCTTATATAGTATTGCATTGGCTTGGCTCAAGGATCTCTATGCCTGTTACACCCCTAATTTTGTGCTTCTGGGTACTAATATTAGTTTTTGCATGCTGGTATGGGAGCCTCATTCACCTCAATATTTTGTTATATTCGGGTGGATAGGTTAATTTTCCGGGCTTCTGCCCGTGAAGTGCGCCTTCTGGGTTAGAAGGATTAATGCTAGGAAAATATCAGTTTCCATACCAGGTGGTAAATATAAACTGAAGAATTTTGTTAAAAATATCACTTTGAAAGTTCTTTCCGTTGCTGATGTAAGCGAAAACGATCGGCTTGATTTAGAGGCAAAAAAGGATAAATTGCTTCATTTCGAAGAATTTCCGTGGGATGAGGTAACTTCTTTATGGAGAGATACCAAAGTCTTGCGAAGGTATGAAATCCTTAGCTCACGTTACCAAACTACAGCGGAAATTTGTAAAAATTGGGCGCTATACAAATATAGGCGAAGGTCGCAGTTTGTAAGTAAATTTAGGCGACCTTAAATGTTAAAGATGTGTTAATTTTTTACGTTGAAATAGACTTCAGTAACTTTTCTGTAAATATTCAAGGAAATTCTTTATTAAAAAAACAGAAAGAGGACATAATTGCTTTAAAAACTATCTGTTTGGAAAAATTGAAGGATGCATCTTGTATCAATTTGCTTTCTGCACTCAATAGTGCAGAAAACGAAAGAGAAAAATTATTCTTTACCGCTCTTTTAACATTGCAAATAATCGATATCTTCATTAGGATCGAAGGATTATATTCTTTTAATGTTTGCCTACATGGGGTAATAAAACCAACTGCTAGAATCACATATCCAGTTGGGAAAAGTAAACGCGTGGAAACCAAGTATTTTTGATTCGCAAAGAAGTACTGTACTGCATGTTATCACAATCAACAACGTCAAAACTCAAATAACAGCTTTAAGAAACATATATTCCGACTTAAACCTAACTTTGCAGCCGATAATTATCGTCGTTGGACCTAATTAAATCAGGTTGAAAGAATTCTTTTTGTATATTGATGAAATATTTTTCAAATTTGAGTCATTTTTAATGTGCTTAGATGCAAACTTCAAATATTTGCAAACACTTAATTTATTTTATCCACAAGAAAGTGCCGAAGAGTGGATTTTTATACAAGTTTTTATAATAAACATTTGATACATGCTACTGCACTCATATCTACATTATGTACTTATGTATTCCCTATCCAGATCCATCTTATATATTTTGAAATAACGTTTAATTTTGTTAAATTATTCTAATAATAAAATTAGCTACATTTTTCTATTGTGTTTGTGCAAAATCGATTACCTAACACAATGTGTGTAAAGCTATGCAATGTTGGTAGTGTCAATAAAGTACCTTAGTTAAAACATATCTACAGGTACGCAAATTTATGTATGATTGATGTAAATTTAAATAAGGAATAATAAAATGCGAGCATTATACATAATTAAAAGTTTGTGTTTTTTCCAGAGTTCACCATTATATATTGCACTTGTAGAACCAAAAGTTCACCTGGAAGCGATGGCAGCTTGCAACAGCGGCAGGTCGACCTTCTCCCTGATGGCGACGAATGACGTGCACCTGGGGGTCATGGGCGCGAATAGAGTAGTGGGTTAGAGCCGGCACAACTAGGGATTTATAAGGAGGCCCTGTTGAAGGCTACAGATTACCTTTCCGATAGCCCCGTGGGTATAACGGTGAACTCGGTGACCTTGGAGAATGGCCTGTTAATACTGAAATGTGCTAATCAGTAATCCAAGGTCTGCACACGCGAAAATGTCCAAAAGCTGACCAACCCTTGCAAAGGCGCTAACTTAAGGTTGGACCGTGTTCGTAAAGACATTGGAAGAATGATGACCTTTGCCCCGGGAAACCTGCGTTTAAGGATATAATACTAAAGAGGTTGGGAAACCGAAATAAATCCCATCCAAGCCATCTAAGTGGAAAGTGTCAGACTGATTCCACCTGAGGTTTCTTCCAAATATCTCTGCATATATTCCGAAGAAACCTCAGGTGGAATCAGTCTGAAGGTCTCTTGGAGGGTGCGGAGGCCGTGAAGAAAGCAGGAAATAGATTGAACTGGGATCTTATTACGGCCTTTGAATTTGGAAGAAACCTTAGGTGGGGTCAGTCTAAAGGTCTCTGGGAGGGTGCGGAGGCCGTCAAGAAAGCAGGAAATAGATTGAACTGGGATTTTATAACGGCCTTTGTAAAGATTCAGACGATTAACCAGGATCATATGGAGAAATCTTCCAGCAGAGTAACTACAAGTGACCATAACGGATATCCTTCACTTGGATAGGGTGAACCCAAAATGGTTAACAGCACTGATGACAGAGCATGGTAACTTTGGATATCATCTAAAACAGCTATCCATCTCTGTACATGACATCTGCAGACTACGCCTGCAAGAACAGGAGACAGCGGGTCATACGATATGCCAATACCCTGTCCTAGCAAGCAGAAGACTTCGTTTGCTAAGAACTCACTAGCTAGATTCCAACGGAATGTGTGAAGTATCGCACAGGAATATGTGTGCACTGACCCAGGGAATCGATAATAGGGGCGACAGAAAGAGGAAATAAGCTGGTCCCTGCTAACGGAGACTGCGAGTCGCGAAAAGGATATGCTTTTGTGTGGAATTTTTCGGCTTATTCCCCAGAAAGGTGTTTTTAGAGAGCAGGAATCTTACACTACCGGAAGGCATGGGCTGTCCGGTGTCTTATGGAAGATTTTTACCTCTGCCCGTAAATGAAATAAAAATGATTTGGGTCCTTATCCCGCAAGAAGTTATAAATGTCAGATAGATTAATTTTTCTATGATGCGGAGGAAATTCTTTTTCAATAGTATCGATATACCTTTAGTATAATGATTCATTTTAATGAACGTCAACCTTCTAACTCCATTTGCTACCATTTAGCCCCATATCATAACAGAGCTCCCTCTTTGTTTGGCCCACATGTTTTACTGATGTGATTGAAAATTTTTAAATTTTGTAGCATTTTGTAGTAAATGTTGCGTAACAATTAACGGCCTTTATACATATAATGCACGATATAAAATTGATAAGAAGATTTACCCCACAGCATTGCTACTAGAAAGAATTATTCTTCTGAGACGAGCTTAAGAACAGAGTATTGCCAAAAGCCAAAATCTACATCGTTTAAGACGTAGCTTAAATAAATAATAATTATCTGAAGAGAATTGCAAAGTCATTTCCGTTTTAGTAAATCTGTAAGTAATATATCCACAAAATCGTCGGGTGCGCTAATATGGCTTAACGTTACCGTTAAAGCAATTAGAAGCTTTTTCTAACGATTTATTGCCATTAGTCCAGACAAGTTGGGGTTATATATACATACAAATATACGTAAATACATAAATCCTGAAAACTCATTGTATACCGATCTATGTACGTACAAATTACATATGATGCACGTTTCTCTGCCAAAAGTTTTCTTATCTGAACGAGATTAAATCATTGGCAATCGAAGGAGAATAAAGAGAAAGGCCAAAGCCCTTCCGGGGATTCGAAACGCTTGAGTGAAGTATTTTATGATGAAAAATATAGGAACAAACTAAAAGTCATCCGTCCCTTATCCTGGCACGATATCGAAAGAGCTGGTAAACATTTGTATCCCTCAAGCTTGCCTCAATCTCAGAGCTTCAGTTCATTTCTTCCTGTTGGGCCTTCGTCTTAAACAGCACCAAAGTACAAGTGTTTGTTTAACCCAGCCATATATAAGTGAATAAATATAGGTATGTATTGAGGATGAAGGTATATACGATAGAGTAAATTTCTATAGAGACTTACTTAACCGTATCTGTTCACGTCTATTTGGGGTATTTTTTATTGAGAATTTTTGGAATACATCAATGCGCCAATTCCATTGATAAAACAGATACGTCCCAAAGTGAAAGGTTTATTGTACTGCTATTCACTATAGTTTACTCTGGCTACTCCCTTACGTGGAGTACTTTCTTTCATTATCTCAGATGCGCAAATAAGAACTCGAACGTATGGCTCTTTGAAAGTAAACAAAACGAACTTTACTCCATCAACACTTTCTGGATAAGAAGGCTTATCCAAAGCTGTCCTCTGAATGACTTCTAGATTTCCAAGTAATCTTAAATTCCGAATGTTTCATTAGATAACACCTTTCGAGGAAGGAAGTTAGCAGGCTGCGAGATTAACAGTTTTTAGCTTTTTTGGGAATATAATTCCCTAAGCAAGTCGGTATTATTCTTTGATTTAATTAAATGGAAGCTTTAGGGAAATCAGGCTATCGCCATCTTTAAATAGTGGTAGATACAGGAAAAACATTGTGTACATTTTAAAAGCGCGGGATATTATATATCCATAATAATATTTTGGGCAGAAATGCACTTGTGACGGGGCACTACAGCTTCAATGTTACTGTTCGTGCTTTTCTACAATCGAAATTCTTCCCGTAATTTTTTTGTGCACATTAGCTGAAGACGGTAGACCTCTTGCATTTGTTGTATATTTATTTTGGAAGATTTTATTTCAGATATTAAAGCGTTCAGAAGATCTGTGATCCTTGCAGTTGTTTCTTCTTCTCCTTCTAGCTCATCTTCAAAAACAAAAGTTCCTGGTTCCTTTCCTTCGTGTTATATGGCTTCTTGTAGTATTGCTACCAGGGCACATTTATTTTCAACCATAGGTAGGGAACATTTACCTAAAATGTCCACTTCACGTCCTGAAGATGAAAATCCTTCAATTTGCAATCCATATATCGTCACTACGATTCAGAACTATCCTAAGTCCTGATGCCAAGTAAGTTGAATGACGAACGTTTTGGTGTGAACAGGGTGATTTTTTTTATATGACGTGTGCGCGAAATAATAGAATTTGGAAAAAATTGCAAGGCTTTAAATCGCATTTTACAGGAATGCGCATGACTGAACTCAGGATAGTTCTGCATCGTAGTGACGATGTGGCAGCAGTTATGCGCAGATATAGGAAGGTTGACACATTTGACTTATCCGTTTTTTAGTCAGGATTATGCCAACGAGGTTTTAAGAGAAGCATTTATCAATTCACCTGCAGATCATAACCTACAGCAAGCAGTGCACCTGCCTGGGAAGAACACAAACGCTTCAGTTTTGGCTGACGCTCTTACTTATGAGTCAGTAAAAAATGCCTCAAAAATTACCGTCCGCCTGAGAGAGGTAACCGAAACAGATACTTACTGGTGGGTCAATGCATCAGAAAAGCAGAGCTGTTTTAAATGTTGGATATGCTACCAGGAGGACCACCTCCAACAAGATTTTTTTTTATACGATGTGGCCAAATCCTAGGGGACAACCCTTTGATGCGTTAGCATGGTTTTGGCCGGAAGGGAATTAGGGTAAGGGAAGTGAGGAAACTTGAGTCTTGTTTTTGCATTGCAACGAGCTAGACAACAGCCCAGAGATGGAGTGGATTATTTTAATTTCTTAATAAAAGCTCACGGAGTCATCAACCCGGAGCCCATGGCATGTTGGTCCTTGCTGGCAGCAAAGAAGATCAACCCTTCCGGAATACGGCATCAGGAAGACTGGTTGTGAAAACTGCAGCAAAAGAGAACAAGAAGAATTTGAAGAAAGGTACGGACAGGAACATCGCAAGTATAGATGTTGATCCCACGGTGAAGAAGGTCATCTACAGAGTGATTGTAGAAGGAAGATCAATGGTCACTTGTTAAAAGAGTATAGCTCAGTGAAAGTGCACGAAGTGATAGAGGCGTTTCGAGATAACGTCGATCACGTCAATGGCGGACGACTGATCAAATCGAGAAAAGAATATTGTGGAAATGCCGATTTGGACATGTGAATAATGGGAATGAGTCACCAGATAAGAAGATGCAATCTATACGAAGACAAGGGCAGACCGTGGATCAAGAGTTGCAAGATTTCGAGAAAGCGGCGGAAACTCCACTGAAAGAAAGGCATGAGTCGACGAAGTTAGCCAGAAGTTCAAGAATTGGACATTAGTAAGCCAATTAATACTTAATTCAACGGAAGATGAGATTTTCAAACTACGACAAAAATTGAAGAAGGCAGAAGAATACAATCCACAGTCGTCTACTTCTACTGTCTACGTTCTGAACACGAGCGGCTCTCGTGGTGTTACAGCAATTTTCAGTTACGCTACAACCAGCTAGAGGAGAAATACATAAATATCCAAACGAAGCGCGAAGAGAGGTCAGTCAAGGACAACAAGATCCAATGGTGATTAAGTGAGGTGAAAACATATAACAGAAACATTTAGAACCAAGCGGCTGAACTTTCTGGAATTAAGTTGGAATTAAGTTTAGTCGTGATGGACACTTCAAATAGTTCACATGCGATTGATACTGTGGAGTTAGTTTATACCTTTAAGTATATATGAATTGAATTGAAATAGAACGACCACGTCAATATCACTTTCATCGAGAAAGCCATTAAACTATTTTCAGAAATCCTTTTTAAAGTTGTAACCAAAGTTGCTTGTATCAGGAGTGTCAAAGTTACAGCGTCATAACAGAGGATAGCATTAAACACCGGTGGGACGAAGGAAGGGGGGGGGGGGAAGGGGGGGCGCAACTCAGCCGTTTGGGAGTTATAATAAATAGTAAATAAATTTGCAATTTTCACCGGTATCCATATCACTATTTTAATTTTATCTTTTGATCTATTGAATGCAGTGACATCAAACAAACTCGGAAAAATTTTTTTTCAACAATGTTGATCTAAATCCTACCATTATTTGTAGAATGTAGAGCTAGTTTCAAAATTTAAGAAAGTGTTTAGCGATTACCAAATTAACATTTTCTTAAATTTTCTCCGAAATTCATTTAACTACACACCTGTTTTTTATTTCTATTAAATTTTCCATCAGAAAGGTGCGATATGACCAAATGAAGAAACAAAAACCGCTTCCTTAGAAGTCCTTGACTACTAATTTTTTTTCACCGTAGCTACGAAATTCGTTAAATAAATAAAATGTCTAAGAGAAAATGTAGAAAATCTTTGTTTAGGGTATGCAGGTAAGTGATTTTAATTACTGCTGCATAAAAGTTATAAAAAGTTAAATGTGATTTATTTTATTGCCGTTATTAGCTTGTGATTACCAGTATTCATACACCAGTATCCTGAGTTTCTGTTACTAATACCTGATAAAAATTTTGCTATAACAGATGTTCAGCAAGAAGATCATAGTTTAAAAACAAATCGATAAATACGGGGTCCTACTCTAAGTGCACCCCAAAGAGAGGCATTTCCTCGGACTTTCCGAAGGTTAGGAGAAACCGGAAGTGTAACTTCAAACTGCACGGAAATGCGATCTGTGGCAACGGAAGATTCTGAATAATCAACCTCGTCAGGCAGGACCCTGAAACGAACACAAGATGGGCGCAAGAAGATTAGAAGTGTCTTTAGTTAAAGTTCGGAGGGTTATTCATCGAGGAGGATTACGTCCATATCATCATATCATACTGTTAAAACTTGTGTACGTATCAACAGAGTGCTTAACTTCTACGACATCGATCTGTTCACTGAAGGCTCCAAGATGGACTGTGGTGTTGTAGCGAGGGGTCTTCTCTGAAACATTACATATATATCGGAGCCCTAGAGATTGCTGGACAACAGAAGCGGGGGTGCTTGCGATTCTGAAGGCATACCTGCTACTGGTACTCAGCGAAACAGCGACCATGAGCGTTGTCATTTTTACGGATAGCCATAAAGGCGCCAGACTCAGTATCCATCTCCTCGAAGCTAGGAAGATACTGTAGGGATAAACCCACGTCTCTAGGAAGTCAACTTTATATCACCCTTCTCTAGATTCCACGACACAGAAACTTACCAGGGAACGGAAGAGAAGATGAACTTGTGAGGAATGGCCCTGCTTTCCATCGCTCCAGAGCAGTAGTTGTTCATGTACCGTTGAATTCCCTTAAATGGGAACTTCAGCACTTCCTAGCGTATAGTAACCACAGGTGAAGTTCCTCATCGGCCTGTGCTATATCTAGAATGACCAGGCCAAGTGTTAACAACGGGAAAATAACAGAGCTGCTAAACAAGTCTCGGACTGTCGTTGAAAAAAATTATTCGCATGTTCTGCCTAATAGGCGAACATGCGGCCAGGATTTAAGCTCCCAATAATACGCCCGGTCGCAGCTGTGAAAATGTCAACGAAAAGTAAACTGTACTTAAGCATTGGCCTGTGCAAGAAAAAAATTCTGGGAGACTACTTCCTGGAGAACCTACACGCAATCTCAGGAGTAAAGATTAAGGAGTTAGCCCAATTCGTTAACTTCTCGGGTTGGCTTTAGCACAACTCTCCAGTCCCGTAGGAATGCACCTGGTTGCCTAGAATAGGCCAGTAAATAAACCGGGTCTTACAGGTTGTTGTATCAAAACGGCATGTAAAGTGCTAATTGGACTCTGTGTATCGCTTGGCAGCACTCGCTACTTTATCCAACTAACCAACAATCATCATCATGTCCCAGTCCAAGGTCTACTGGAAGGAGATTCCGAGAGAAGATTAAAATTTTGCGTTTGGCTTCTGGAATGTAACGTGCAGAAGGGATGAATCGCGCTTCACCTGAGATGGTATCAGAAACTTTTGCAACCTCCTGTAATATACCAAAATATATTACCCGAATAAAATTGCATTAAATCACTAAAGTCATCAAATAACATGACATGCCCAATAACGTAAATAAAAACTTTACGAGCTTGAGATACAAAGTGCTGTGCATAATTTCCTGACCTACATTAACGGCGGTCAGCGACACTTCCATTGCATATCAGTAATTACTCAATGGAAAAGCGGCACAATACACTAGGTAAACAAACAAGCACGTGACGCATCTACAGCGACCAGTTCACAGCGGAAATATGAACTCGCGCCGTATGATGTAAATGGGCCATCGAAAATAACAAAGTATGCAATTATTAAACGATACTTTCTTTCTCAATAATTAATTACTAAAGAGGGCAAATTATTGAGCACTTAAGAATGTGGCCAAAGAGCATTAGTTAGGTAAGCATAAATATTGTATATAAATAGAGTAAGAATTTTTCAATAAATCAGATTCAAGTTAGAATCAAATCGGCGCGTTTCATTAAACAAGAGTTAAGCTGGTATAGCTGCTCTTACTCTTAGTTTGGTATAGCTTTGGAGCAATAGCTAATTTAGCTGCTCCAGTGGAGCTACAGCCTTGAGGCTGCTCCCAGGTTTAAAACGTATTTCAAAACAAATTGGACTGATCGTCGTAAACTTAAATTAAAAGAAGCAAAATTAAGTTATTACACAGCGATCGAGAACAAATTTACTAATTTATTACACTCCATACCCGGTCGGATATTAACGAACATAGGCTAAGTTTGACCTCATTAAGGTTAGTATGAGCTTAATTTCTTTAAATTGCAGATTTTTATAATCTTCCCCTTTCTCTACCTACATATGTTGCGCCTTTTTGGAAAGGTATAAGATGGACAACTTAATCAAAATAAAAGGCAGGTGTATTAATGACATGAATTTCAGAGAAAATTTGGGAAAGTTCTGAATTTCAATTAATCGCAAGGCATTTTTTTTAGGTTTGGAAGCGACTGTACCTCTAATGCCCGGAGTTACATCAAAATTATTATAAGAATTTTGGAACAGACATTGGGATAGTAGTTTTTGGTGATCGGTTTCGGTTTCGCTGGTTTGAGTAGATTAGAAGATAAAATTTAAATAGAGATGTGCGCACCGTGAAAATTGCAGATTAAGCACTAAATGATTCAGTTGGCCCCAATAAAAGTTTTTGCTTGCCTGGTTGAGATCTATCACCCCACTTATTTTGTTAAACCTTATGTAAAGAACCCTGTATAGAGCTGCACGGCAACATATATATCGGGTCTATCATCCACCTTCAGTTTAAAAAATATGCTACTCTTTTTCCTTCTACGGCTTAGCAATTTTCAGCAAAAATTTAATTAAAAGTAAAATGTTAGGCTTACATTTTATTTCCTCGACTGTTGCTCTGAAGCTTCGGTTTTCTAACTAATTTAAATTAGTAACCAACCTGACATAGAATAAGGTACCATTAAATATTTGTGGGCACTGGTCAAATAGTGATAACTCCAAAATAGACAACTATTTCTTTTCTGTATACTTTTCATAAGTCCACATTCAATAAAAAAAACTGTAATAACAATGATACGCTGGTAATATCTCCAGTGTTTTAATTTTATATTTGTCATTTTGTATGTTTAAACGAATATAATGAAAAATTCCAAGTTTGGAGTTATCACTATTTAACAAGTGACCACAGATTATTTTTTAAAGCATAATTTTAAACACATATCTCATATTTATATATATTATATTTAAATCTCAATAACAATATATACGTATTTTGCGATGGAAAAAAATTGAATAGGTACAAGTATGTAAGTGTGATTGGATAGAGTTTTCGGTATTAATCTACAGCCCAGGTAACGCCGCGTTGGGCTGCTAGTCTTTCGAATAATTTTAGACCTAATTCGTATAATCTGGTTTTATAATATGAAAGAAACCGGCGGTTTAAGAAAAATCTTAGTTTATAAAGAAAACAAATTGAATCCTTCGATTCGCTGAGAACGAAAGTATCTTCTTCCAATCATCTTGTATATCTTAAAAATAAATCAAGCAACAAGTTCACTATCTAAATAAGTATCAACATATCTGTAAATAATTAATTAGTTATTAAAACAATCTATAAACAGTTTTAAAAGAATAACTAGAACATTAAATTCTGAACTAACCCATAATGTAAATGCACTTTAAACGGATATTATATCAGGAGAAGTATGCGATAATACTTTAGAAGAAGACAAAATACGAAAGCGCAATGAACTCGAACTATTTCTGTTGGCTCCTAGTATCCTATAAGTCAAAACTTTTTCTACAGAATCCCACTTTCAAGATAGATCCAATGCAATTGCGAGGGAATAAATTAAGACAAACGGAAAAACTTAATCTCTAAGCCACCTACTGCAGCTTAACTGGGACACTACTCAAGCGGATCCGGACACTAAGCAGGATTTATGGCACTGTAAAGCTTTGTAAACAAGGAAAAGTTCGGCTACAGTTTTTTTCTATCGTCTTCCAATTCTCCTTTTGAATTTTTAAAATTTTCTCTCCAGACTCCTTTCCAGGTTTTGGTATTTTGATCAGCGAATTGAAAACAAAACTTTCATGAAAATTTAGGAAGCTGCTTATAAAAACAAAGAGGTCGGCTTAATGCCAGAATCGTCCTTATTTCTCGCTACTGCAATAATCCTACCGATACCGAAATATGCTTGCTCAGCAATAGCAGTGTAAGGAAAATCCATGAACTATCAAGGTAAACTTTGATATCAGTGACTCATGAAATATTTAAGAGCTTTTAATATATTTTTTTTTTAAATTTTCAATCGAATTTTTTATTAAACGAAATATCCTTTAACATAACTCTGACGATGACAAAATCGCGTTTATTAAAACTTTTTTAAGTAACAGATATTTCAAAAATTTTCTTAACTCCTAAAGTGGGCGATAAAAATTAATTTATAGTTCATCGAATAGAATTTTGCCCCCACGTTAAATACGTTAGGAGGATGGATGGAAGAATTGAAAGTATTTTAGGATACGGCCATTGTCATCTGAGCATTCTAAAGTGTTAGTTAGTTAGTTAGCGGTAGCAACCGGTTAATGCATCCTAGAGCGTAGCTAAGTGAATAATGCGGGAGAAGATAACCCCTTGAAAATCTCCTAACTTCAAGGTTGTAGTAGACCATGCCGAGGAAATCTGCGGTGGTTTCATTCTCTGCAAGACCCAGGAGTAATTGGGTCGCGAATGGTGTCTCCTCAGCAGCAGCTGAATCATTAGCTGTATTCTACTTATTTATTACAGAATGAAGGCTAAATAAAATTAATTAATAATGCTATTCTTAATAAAAACACGTGATAAATTAAAATCAATATAATTAAAATTTTGATTAAGACAACGAACCAATTGTTAAAAAATCGGAGTTTCTCAAGGAGCGAGACATACATAATAGAAATATTTAAATATAATAAAAAACAGGGCGAATCAATTAAACCCTGCTTACAATCGAAACCAAATACAGTTTTGGAATTGTATCGTTCAGTTTCTAGATAATCAAGCCTTAAAAGTGTAAGTCTGTTTGAATAAGGTGGTAAGAAAGCAAACTGTACGAAGCGACATTGGACTGCCTCGACGCGATCAATGTGTACATTTCAAAAAAGAGACAAACACAACAGGCATACTCTAGAATTGGCCTAACTAAAGTGCAATAAAGGAATAGGAGCATCAAATTTCTTTGTCCACGTTTAAATATGTACAGCCTTGTGTTGAATTGGCCTACTTGAATATCGCGTCGACATGGTCTACAAAGGTAATTTAGCTGCACTTCTAAATTTTTGGTTTAGTCAAGTCTATTTAAAACACCGACATTTATGGTGTAGCTAAAGTGAAGCGGTGTACTCTTCCGGGAAAAAGACATTGTTGAACACTTATTTATATTATGGTCTAAGTCATAGTTTAAAAGTTCAAAGTCACCAGACAATTAACAAGACGAAAGATCTGGGTATATGTACATCGTTAATGCAAATAATAAATACAAGTGGACTTACATGACTTTCTTGGAGTACGCCTGAAGTATTGAGAATAGCTTAATTTAGAGACCCACTAAACAATACTAGCTGAGTGCGAGCTATTAAAGTCTACCACTAGCCTTCAAAAGAACATCTTCTGTGCAGAAGTGGACTCAAAACCCTAGCCAAAAGGCCATCCCGTCCAGAGTAAACAATCCAGGTAAACCAACTAGGCGAAGCCATCAAAAGCTGACTAACCTTTCAGAAGGAGCCAACTTGATGTTGCTTACTATGAATGTTGTTAAATACATCAGAAAAATGGTGATCTTACTCCCGGCGAATCTGCGGACAAGTATATAATAACAAAGAAGTTGAGAAGCCAAAATCAGTTCATCAATATAGATGGGGACGAATCCTCAAGGGAAACAAGTTCGAAGATTTGATGTACGACGGAGGTCGCGGTGGCATCAAGAAGCCAGGGAACTGCACTTGAACTGCGGCTTTGTAACGGCTTCCGTTGAGCTCCAGTCGATTAATCGGGATCAGCTAATGGAAAATTTACAGCAGAGTGACTGGAAGCCAAGCTCAGGAATAAGTAAGTCACCAGGAAGAGGAGGAGTGAAGGTCATGATTAAGGATGGACATAGGAGGAACACTAAAAAAGGTACATGGAGTCCTGCAGACAGAATAAGATGTTAGCAGTGAGTCAGGGACTCCATTTTAAGGGCAGGTTGAATTAGTTGGCCCCCGCTAAGCAAGACTGGTAGGGAACGAAATAGGACCTGCTTTTAGGTCACCTGTATCAGTTATTAAAGAGGTGTTTTAGTTAGTAAGAAGAACCGTTTCGCGCCCTGCTATTGTTACCTTTAATATTGCCTTGCAAGTTGATTTTATCTCTCCACAGGACGCACCTCTGGTGCCTATGTCCTATCTCAGAGCGCGGCCTTCACTCTGAAGATTGTCCCAATGCCAAAAACATTCTCTGTTTTTCGGCTCGATCCTTCTACTTCTGTTGAAAATACGCGAGAATGAGGAGCAAGGCAGACGAATATGTATTTCTTGATTGTCAGCGACTTCCTCGACTCTTTTCGAGGTTATTTCTTCTTCGAACTTCTGATCTAAGAATTCCATCGAGCACGAGAATTTAAGGGGCTAAAAACTAAAACAAGGCATTTATTTCAAGCCTATTTTCCCTGCTGTTACGATATTATAATGATGGCTGAGACTTGGCTTCATCATGGCTTTAGCGATGCAGGGATTCTTCATGACTCCAGTCAGATTTTTCTCGTCATAACTATTAAATACAAGAATTCTTAACACTTAATATAAAGCCTTACAGTAGACTCATTATTCCTAACCTGAGATAATAGTAGCAGAAAACCATTCACTAAGTCTTCAGACCTCAGCCTTTTTAAAGTTATAAGTGCAATGGCTAGAATCCAAAGAAGTTAATTGTATAGCATCGAAGCAGTAAACGACGTGAAGCGTCCGATGATGTTGTGACTTGGGAACCAGGAGTGACATACGTCGCCTTACGAAATTCTGAGAAGGGAACACCGAGTCCAGAAACGTACCAGTGGCATTTATTAAACCACTCACTTGCAACAAATTAGAGCAGGAAATGCTATGGATCATATGATAAGATCATGATGATAAGAAAGAGAAGCAGCATTTAACCCTTTGGACCAAATAAAAATAATGAACACATTCTGCGATATTAAGCTTGTCGAAACTTAAAGAGTTTAGTACTTTTTGCGCCATCTCTGTCTAAAGTCGATAACTTTCCGAAGACTCTTTTAAATAACTATTTTTGCTCAAGCCAAACCTCAGGGGATGCCCTTTAATGTTGCAGCACAGTTTTATCAAAAAGAGAACATGATATTATTATTGTTATAATACAGCCTTTTCCCTTCAGACAATTATTTAGAAAACGTTCATAATAAATTGGTAGAAAAAATGATATATGTTTGTAAGTGTCTATTGACACGAGAATTGACACGCGGAGTGCAGTTAGCGTGCCTTAAGAGTGTCTTTAATGCCGTAAGCGTGCCTCTAGAGTGCCGGTAGCGTGCCTTTACAGTGCCTTGATTGCTGTTAGATTGCCGTTAGCGTGCCTTTAGAGTGCCTTAATTAATGTTAGATTGCCGTTAGCGTGCATTTAGAGTGGCGATTGGGTGCCAGTGAGTGCCTTTAAGGTGCCGATTTAACGTGCATTTAGAATGCCTGTAAGTGCCGTTAGGGTGCGTTAGGGTTCGGCCTTGTACTTTATGAACTTTTATGTATTACTATAGAAAATCAGAGGGTTGGCTACTAAAAGCCCCTATAGATTAATACACATCCTCCCATAAAGTCTAATTTTTGACGTAAAGCTGAATTTTCCCGAACGGCACTTCACTTTAACTCCACTGTTTTATCGCTTTGACTCCTATCCACCCTATCGGCACTCACAGGCACCTAATCGGCAATCTAAATGCACGCTAAATCGGCACCCTTAAGGCACTCACAGGTACCCAATCGGCACTCTAAACAGCACTCTAAGGCACTCTAAAGGCATACTAACGACTCTAAATGCACGGTAACGGCACTCCGCGTGTCAACAGACAGTTTTTTCGTGTCAACAGACAGTGCCTTATTAATTGCACTTTAATGCATGCCTGTGCCTTCATATATCTCGCATTTTGTTACTTAATCAGTCACAGAACAATGTCAATCCCCTACTATTGAAAACATTTTTTGTGGGCGATAAATGAAACGAAATGAAGGAGTTAAAGATGATTTACAAAATTAATTAAATTTTGATGATAATCAAAGCGGGTCAAGCATTTTGTAATAATTGTGATTGATGTGTCACGAAGCATAAATTAAATGCAGCCAGAGCAGCTAGAGGTAATTGAATTGTCACTAATTTCATTAATTTGGATATTGTTTGGGGACGTCCTTTTCAGCCCGCTTAACACTATTACAGTGTTCAACCACATCATATCCTGAATTTAGAGTTTCCATCAACGTCATTACAGATTTGTTGCATTTGAATAGAGATGCATTTATGCATATTGCCAACGGCAACGGTTGAGTTCCAGATCTATATGCATGGGTCAGGCATAACCTATTATCGTGAAAGCTCTGCTTTTCTCTAGGCACTTATTTTCGCAAACTGGTTCCATCAAACTAACCACAAAACTGAAAAGAAAGTTTGAATTTCCCCGGTGGCTAACTGATGTTCGTTCCCCTATACATTCTACCGGAGCTAGCTGACGTGGTAAAGAAATTAAATTTCCATCCAAGCCACACTTTCTCACTGATTCAATTCAACCTGAAAACTCCACCCATCAAAACACCACTCCAGGGTATTTGACGTTACCGGAAGTAATCGAAAATGTACTCAGTGGTAAGTTGAAAAGTTTGTTAGCATCCGGTGCACAAACGCCGCCTTTCCATAATTAAAATTCAGACGAAATTTGTGGCGAATTTTCTTTAGTACCCCATTTTGTTGATTTCTAAAAGTAGAATAACCAAAATGGATGCAAATATTTTTCATTTCAATTTCCCTTCTAAAGGTAAATTTGAAGAGGTTTTGAAAGACGTCTCTTTTGTGCAACTATGTTTTCAAAACTTTGTAGTTCTTAAGTGTATTGGTCGCATAAGTTTGTCACCTATTTTGTATAATATTTTAATTTGTGCAAAAGTTTTGCCGGTAATTTTTTGTGTAAAATATATTTTTTTTCATTATAACGTCGTAGGTTTTGCAAAGTCAACCAATCCTTTTTTATAAATAAATATTGAAGCTCTTTAATCAAATCGACGTAAGAATTTTTTCTTAGAAAATAAGAGTGATAAGTAAGGCGCATTTGAAAGTTTCTGGCTCATAAGACGAGAGAACAACAGAAGACGGTAAACTGTTCCAAATTTGTTTTGTTCTAGTTAGAAAAGGTTTCCAAAATTTGACGATCCGTCTAAATTAGCTTTAATGAGTAAGGAGTGGGAGCCGCATTAAGTTCTTGTGTCTATAAGGCATCAGAATAGCAATTTCGTTAGAATTATGACCTTGGAAATACTGATAGAATAGTGAAAAACAACCGACATTATGTCGATGCTCGGGAGATAAAATGCTCTCAAAGATTGTGGAGTTGCCGAAAGGTTTTATAGTCTTTCTTTGAACTTGTCTAACTTGGATTTGTGCGGAACTTGTTCAGATTTGGGAATTATATTCTAAACCTGATGTGAGACTTGTAAGAAATATTTCAATCAGTCTGACTTGGCAACGATCAACATCTCTGTAGAAAACCCAAGCATTTCATCGCATTTTTAGCGATTGCAAATAACTATATTTTTTGTCCAGCTAAGATTGCTGAATATCTTAATATCCGCGATGCTTAGAGAGGACGAGCTGGGTATATTCACTCCGTCGACCAAAATAGGTTGAGGATGCGAGTTTTCTAAAGGATATTAAGCAGAGTTGAATTTTAGATACGTTAAATATAACAAGATTTGCTCTGCCCCAAACGAAGATCGTAGAAGTATCGCCGTTTAATGATCCAAACGTTCGCGTTTGATATTTCTAGAGTTCCCACAAGAATTTATTACAAAATCAAAAGACACATGAAATAAAGGGTGCTGTTATCGGCGAAACTATGAATAGGACTGAGAGTGAGAGATAAAAGGCCATTAATAAAAAGAAGAAATAAGGTTGGTGAAAGGACTGAACCCTGAGGTAC
This sequence comes from Leptarthrus brevirostris, assembly GCA_964036015.1. Classification (NCBI taxonomy): domain Eukaryota; kingdom Metazoa; phylum Arthropoda; class Insecta; order Diptera; family Asilidae; genus Leptarthrus; species Leptarthrus brevirostris. The sequence goes on from OZ038374.1 coordinate 96,993,387, forward strand.
GCCAGATGGACTTCCGTTCATTATTCTGATTAGCAATAATTTATACGCTTAAAATGCTATTTCTTTGTTTTTAATAAGCGATACATCCCAAACCATAGGATGTTTAAAATATATTTGGTAATATGGGTAACGACTCTCATGGAAACGTAATCAAACCAGTCCAGATCTCTCTCTGATATTTATTAAATCAGCATTTTTGTTATGCCCCGCTAACCTTTAGGTGGAATTTTGATTACTGGTTATCAAATAGTAGGTGGAAATTAGGCGTAGTTTAGACAATGGTCTCAATTGCCCAATCGAGCCGTGATTATATTCGAGTATTTGTCTGGATGAACCGCTAAAAAAGATCCAAAAGACACGCGTTGTGCTACAATGTATCACGACGTACGCCTTGAAATACTAGACAAACAAATCAACCTTTACGTATCTCCCATGCGGGCTTATAGTGGAAGATTGTTTGAGCCACTGCGTATTATGGGCGTTGAAATCGCCAACAAGAACGATTGCAGAAGGAAAATATTTCAAGAATCTTATGAATATCTGACAGTTTATCAACAATAACAGTATCAGCGTTAGACATATGTGGGCTGCAGTATAAACAGATAAATTAATGATTTGTTTGTGAATGAAATTAATTCTGGATTGGTAGAAACGATTTGAGGGAGATGTCAAAGAGGCATATCATTACTACTGTAAATTGCGACTCCACTCTCGGGAGAAAGGAGAGCTTTTCAATATCAGAATCAGAAACAACCGTCGTTTCACTTAGTGCAAAAACTGTCGGCTTAATCAATGTAAAGTGGAAGTAAACCGACAAATTGTTACTTTTCAAAAAACGAATGTTGTAAAAATTTTAACAAAATTTTTGCATAGTCCCGTAAAGTTAATTTGCCCCAAACAAAGCAAAAACCTTCAGCGACAAGAGGTCTGACAAACCATACATAAATGCGTAAGATCAAAGCCAGTAGCAGTGTTATGTGAAAATTGTGAAATGCTAAACAGAAGAGCCCCATTAACTGCATTTAACGAAATACATGTGTGCTACCTTGAATGTTGAATGAAAATAAAGAAGGAACAGACTCGCCGGACTGTGCTTTTCATTAGAGCATAAAATCCCTTCCCTTTCGCGAGATGGCACTAGTATTTTTTAACCGACTTCCCAAAAACAAAGAGATTGAAATTTCGACGTGTGTTTTTTTTCGCGTTGGCCGATTTTGATAATTTTTAATTTTTTTTTCTTGGAAGGGGGGGGGGGGGGGGAGGGGTGAGGGTGAAACGTAACTTTGTAACGCGTGGACCGATTTCGGTGGTTCTTTTTTTGTTGAACAGAGTATGACCCCCCATTGCTAATAGAAAAAAAATTTGCCTAGGGTGAGGGGAGGGGGTAGTCTAACTTCGTAACGCGTGGACCGATTAGGATAATTATTTTTTTGTTGGGTAGAGTATGTTCCTTGATTGATACCACGAAAAAAAAATTACAGTGGGATGGTGGTGGGGTAGAGGATTGAACTTAACTTTTTAACGCGTGGACCGATTTGGATGGTTCTGTTTTTCATTTTATAGAGTAGAAGACACTAAAAAGTGAAAAATAATATAGTTTAAAAAAAAAAGTTGAACCGACTTCGCAAAAAGCGCTAAAAAGCATAAAATAATTTTTAATTGTATAACTATAACATTTTGAAGTCGGTGCAAATTAAACAAATAAAACAACTACATAACCGCAATTGAGGATAATACATCAAACTACCTGAACGTTTCAGCTCACAGGATCATAAGAAAGGACGATTAAATACTTTTGTTTGGTTAGCAACGACTTCAAAAATTCGTAATAGATGTAAAATTAAAAATTATTCTATGCTTTTTAGCGCTTTTTGTGAATTCGGTTAAATTTTTTTTGAAAACTATTTTCAATTTGTTTTCGTAACCGCATATTATTTTATTTGGACAGAAAGACCGGCGGTACATCCGTCTCCGTCAGCCGTGGCAAGTCAACGTACATATTCAAAATGTGTACCTATTTTAGTGTGAAAGAGGGTGGCGACACCTAACCGTGTAATGCGTGAACCGATTTGAATGCTTCTTTTTTTGCTGGATTATGTCGCCTCTTTGGTAGTAGGATAACAATTTTTGTAGTACGATAACAAATTTGAGGTTTTTTGAGCCACTACTGACGAAAAATAGTCTTGGTTGTAAAATAACTCGAAAGTTCCCAAAATTTTTAGGAGCGTTTTCGATTTAAGTCTTCAGAAATACGTTTTCTATAGTCTGTCGAGCCATTTGTTTGATATTTGGTTCAATAAAGTTTTTATTAATTATAATGATCGAAATTTCTTTTATACCTAAAAATTTCATAAATTGCTTACTCTTTTAAAATATATAAATTTTGTCAGACAACATTATTTTGGAAGAGTACCTTTTAATTTTGTAGACCCAGAACGAAGAAATAATGCACACCACGGAAGCATTTTCCTAACAGTGGCCTAAAAAGCATCTATTAAAAGTATAATTTATAATAAAAATGCGTTAACCATTTTTTTATACTAGAAAGTAGAGTATGTTTCCCGATTGGTACCATGCCAACAATTTTTTTCATGGGATAGGGTGGACGGTGGAGCTTGAACCTAATTTCGTAACGCGTGGACTGATTTGGATGGTTCCTATTTTGCCATATAGACAGAGCAAATATGAGAAAAAAATTGACCCTGTATTTGAGATGAGTACCATTGTAACGCGTGGAGCGATTTGGATGATATATTTTGTGATGTATTAGTAGCACGGCAAAAATTTATGAGTCAGAGTGGGGGTATTGTATGAAGTACGACCCTTATTATTAATAATAGGAAAAATATTGATTTTGATGATTTTTTTGTATACAGTATGTTTCCCGTTCGTAGCATGACAATAATAAACATGATATAGTTTAATAGATATGTGTTAAAAATGTAAAGAAGCATCACAAAATTAGATTAGCTTTGAGTGGCAATCTCCCAGGGGAAGACACACTTAGACTTGTCCCCATAAGTTTCTGATATCAGTAGTTCCCAGTTCAGCTAGGTTCCTAAAAAAGGAGGAGCCTTTATAGCGGTTTCTGCGATTAACTGGAGCCAAACAGTTACAACAACTTATACAAATTCATCAGTTATAAACGTACAAAATAACACAAAGGTAAGGTAAACTAAAGGTAAAAAACTAATTGGAAGAATCAATTAGAGAACTTAACCGACGAAGCTCTAGATAGGTGAAAATGGATACAGTCGGAATGATGGTTAAAAGTCTCGGTGGAGTAAGTTATAATCTGGTCTACCAATCCGGAGGTCCCAGTTTAGAATCCCACCGATGACATCAGGCGTTAGGGAGAGTCGGAATGATGTTAACGAGACGAGACAGAGGATGAATGGTTTCCACTGCTTCTTCATCTTCGTAGCTTCTGCAAAAGTCATTTGAGGGCACGTCCAGTCCAACTACGTGGTCATGATTCATGGTGGAAGCCATGATATCACTAATGATGTCTCGCTTCAGTGGAAAAACCGTTTTGACCGCTTCGGGCTGATGATCAGCCAGATCTGCCGCTTCATTAGGTAGTTGTTCTCCCTTTGGGTTCAAATGGGTTCCAGGCATTAAATTAGAAGCTGGTACGCCACTTGTAACCACTTGTAGCCACGGTGTGAAGTACACCATCCAAGCCTGGTGATTTGAAAGGCTTGAAACTGTTGATTACACATTTCAGATTCCAGGCAAATTTGTAAAGCTCCTGAGGCCTTTCTTGTATTTCGGTCGATTTTGCTGAAAGCATTTTGTTTGCTTAAGTTTCTGTAAATGTAGTCCGAATTAAATGTATAATTGGGAGAGAGGGTTGCTCGGATACCCATTATTCTTTTATAATATGTGGGGATTGTTCAGTGTTTAGCGTTATGTCTAGAGGCGGGAGTTTTAGTTAATAAAAGTGAGTACCATTCCCACATTACAAATTATAGTTTCATTAACAGGAAACAGTTACATGGAACTAAGTTCGGCTAATGATGTATTTAAGAAAGTTTGACTCATTAAAAGCGTTATACAGCATCCCATCGCCGAGCTTTTTTTATGCTCTTCTTGAAGAAAATTAAACGTTTTTAAAACAAAGTGATCTGAGATGCGTTTCATTGCCAAATTTTTGGTCATAACAAACAACACGTTCTTGTAGGTTCGTTAATTTAAACAGAAAATGTGTAATTTGTTAAGATAAATAGTCTTCTTTCTTGAAACTAGAAGATGTCCCTACGAGTGATAGTCCCACAATTCCGATCTTATCTGGCGAAGTTTAAAGAATTGGTTTCGTCGGTAATATCAGTGATACTAATTTTGGTACTTTTACTCAATTGACTTACTCTTTTTGGAAATGCAGGATTTTTTTCTAGATGACAACAAAGTCGCCCAATAACGTAAGTTCCATTTTTTGAGTATATGTGACCTTGATGTCTTTCCTGCTTCTGTAGTTAAACATAGTTAATTGTTTCGGGTTCCTGTTCTGTGCTATTTACTCAACATAATATGGAATGTACTTTATTTTCATCTTAAAAATGGCAAATCAACTACTTCTAACCTTCTGGAATTTTATAATTTCTTTTTTTCTGCAATATAAGCGGGTAGTCATTTTGACTCTCCTCTTTTTCTCATTTACATTCCAACACCTCTTGTGGGACATGTGGCAGGAGAAGAATATCACCTACCCCATCTAATATCCGATTGCTAAACTTAAAAAAAAAATGAAGCTAATGTTACTCTTGATTTCATTGAAATAATGAGTGAGGGGTTAAATGATGCTAGTGAAACCTAACTTTGTAACGCGAGGTCCGATTTGGATGGTTTTTTTTTGTTGTACAGAGTATGATCCCCCATTGCTAACAGGAGAAAAAAAATTTGGCCTTGGGTGGGGGGAGGGGGGAGGGGTAGTCTAACTTTGTAACGCGTGGACCGATTTGGATAATTCTTTTTCTGTTGGGTAGAGTATGTTCAGTGCGAGATACCAGGTGAAAAAAATTTTGGGGTGATGGGAGTGGGGGTGGAACCTAACTTTGTAACGCGTGGTTCGATTTCGATGGTTCCTTTTCTGTTGTAATGAGTATGATCCCCCATTGCTAATAGGGGAATAATTTGGTCCTATGGAGAAAGGTGTGGGTTGGGGAGGGGTAGTCTAACTTCGTAACGAGTGGACCGATTTGGATAATTCTTTTTCTATTGGGTAGAGTATGATCCTTGATAATTCTTTTTCTATTGGGTAGATCCTTGGTTGATACTACGAGAAAAAAAATGTTGCTGGGGTGGGGGTGGGAGAGGTAGTAACTTCGTAACGCGTGAACCGATTTCGATGATTCCTTTTCTGTTCTTTAGAGTATGTTCCTTGGTTGATACCATGAGAAAAAAAGTTTAGTGGAATGGGGGTGGGGTAGGGGGTTAAAACAAACGTCTAACGTGTGGACCGATTTGGATGGTTCTTTCTTCGTTATATAGAGTAGAAGACACTAAAAAGTGTAAAATAAAATAGTTTTTTAAAAAAAAAGTTGAACCGACTTCACAAAAAGCGCTAAAAAGCATAAAATAATTTTTAATTTTATATCTATAACGACATTTTGAAGTCGTTGCAAATTAAACAAATAAAAACACTACATAACCACAATTGAAAATAATACATAATACTACCTGAACGTTTCAGCTTACGGGATCATAAAAAATGACGATTAAATATTTTTGTTGTAGTTGTTTGGTTTGTTTGATTTGCACCGACTTCAAAATGTCGTAATAGATATAAAATTAAAAATTATTTTATGCTTTTTAGCGCTTTTTGTGAAGTCGGTTCAACTTTTTTTTTAAAAACTATTTTATTTAAAGTTATTATTGTTGGTAGTTAGCTATTTGACGAAGATGCAAAGAAATAAAAGTATAATGACTCGACGACGAAGATACTGCTTAACAGAATCGATTTGTGGAGGACTCTATTCCAATCATTCAATATGCTGAAGATATGTTAAGACAGTAAAAATAAGATTACCTATTAAAGGCAGAACATATTGATTAACTAATGGCATATATGTGGGATCTGCTAATGATCAGATAACTCTACTGTAAAAGAAGCGTAGTCAACTTCAGGAAAAAAATAAAACGGAGGCAGCGGTGACAGAAAGACGATCGACAATATTTGCTGTGAAGAGGAGTCGAACAGTTGTAAGAAGTAGAAATAAAAAGGTGAATTATTTCCCAAGTTGTGGCATTTTATATTCTAAATTGCCACAAATCTGGGGACTGAACCGGGATCGAGAATTTGAATATTATAACATGCCAAAGGATGTATTGAGAAAGTAATTGGTTCAAACTCTCTAAAGTATAATACTGGCATGTTCGTGTGGTTTTTGGTAGCTTAGAGGAGAAGTGTTATCAGAAATAAGAACATCATCAGTATAGCAATTGAAATCAAAATAAAAGGAAAAGTCAGGTTAGTGTGGGTGTCGCACTCTCTTATCTGTAAAGTTAAAGGGCAAAGGAGATAGCCGTTATAAGAACAGCAAGTAGCGGCAACTGGGCCGAGTCAACGACAGCAAAATGGTAAAGTCCGTGTACACATTCACACATATTTGCACTTCTCAATGCAACAGTACTTATGCCTGAGATTCTTAATCGGTAAATTGGCAATATAGATGACTTGAAATTTGTTCAAGATTTTCCATGTTCCATGTTGCCAAGAAAAGGGCAGGACGTTACTCGACCAAGCCAAAGTCAACATATCTATCTATCTATAGTTATACGACCGTGTCAACCTAAGGAGGAATTAACATGTTTAACCATTGAAACAGAATGCGAAATAAATCTTGAGTACCGATACTTTGCGAGGTTTTGTAATCGGTACTACCAGCCCCCGATACTACCGATTCTCGATACTTTTCTTTCAATACTCGAAGTATTGACAGCCCAGCACACACCGTCTCATTATTTGGTGTATGGATCCAATCTCTAGTCGTGTGGCAGTATGCAAAAGCTAAAAATAGATTTCTATTGAAATAAAAATTTATTGTTCTTTGTTTAATCTGCTTTTTTAGTAGTTCTTGCGAAATTTCAAATTATTCATTTGCTAAAAAGATTTAATATGAAAAAAATTATCAATCAAATGCATATATCTTTTGAGGAAATCGATATTTTGATATTTCTCAACGATAAAGTTGTTGAAAATTATTTTGCAACAACAAAAAAACCAATAAGATAATAATTATAATTTCTACATCAGTTTTTGTATTCCATGCATATTGTCCACAACGAGTGGTCGACCGAAAGGTTCCTTACACTCAATTCTCAAGGAAGTGTTGCCATTAGAGACGTACCACATTGATCATCTGGGACCAATGGAGAAAACTCAACAAAATTTAAGTATATTCTGGGCATTATCGATGGATTTACCAAGTTCGTACGGCTATTCCCTACTAAGACGACCACAACTTTGGAGGTTCTGAAAAAGCTTTGGCTGCAAAGATCTATTTTTGGGAATCCTTCGTGGATGATTACAGTTAGGGGAACAGCATTTACGTTCTCCGCTTTCGAAGATTACTGCAAAATCAAAATAACGACCGGTGTGTCTCGCGGAAACGGTCAAATAGAAAGAGTACATTGTATTGTAATTTCTGCTCTTACGAAGCTAGCCATCGAATCGGAAGAGAAATGGCACAAGCGTATACCGAAAGTTCAAAACTGGCTTAATCGTACATATCAACATAGTATAAGCACGACACTATTCGAACTGCTTTTTGGAACGAAAATGAAGTTGCCCGAAGATCTCAGTTTCACGGAAGAATTGGAGCAAGAAGTCATTAAACTATTCGAGGATTCGTGGGACGAACGAAGACAATTGGCTACCGAAATAATACAGAAAGCGCAAGAAGAAAATAGGAAAAATTTCAACAAAAGAAGAAAGACGCCCACGACGTATCGAATAGGTGATCTGGTAGCTATATGCAGGACCCAGTTCGGTACGGGACTTAAGATCAAACCTAAATATTTGGGTCCTTATCGAGTCTCACAAGTAATTGCCAACGAGAGTTATGAGGTGGACAAAATAAGACAACATGAAGGTCCCAAGATGACAACCTGTGCTGTCGACTATATGAAGCACTATATACTTCACGATTCTGACAACCAAGAAGAAGATGAGTACGAAGACGATACTACAGATGAAGTACTCATTCAAGCAGACGCAGCTAAAACAAAAGACGGTTGTTGAGTCTTGATTAACCACAGATTATCTTTAATGAAAATTGAAAGTCCTCTTAGCAATTAAGCCTGAAATGAACTTAACTAGAATTAATTTATCCATGACTTTAAGACTGAAATCTGAAATCATAAAAAGACGATATAAACTCGCCGCTAGTTTAGCGATATAGTTAGCCCAATTTTTCCTCTTCTACTGTGACGCCCTTCTCCAATGATACTAACCCACGATGAAGCTACCTAACATGATCAAGATGCTGAAAACCAATCAAATTAAGATTGTGAAGGCGATGAAAGCGAAGAACGTATAAAAGACGAGACTATGTAGGTGGTAGAGGTCATGATGATGAAGACGATTAAAAGTTTGAAGACGATGAAGATGACAAGGTTAAAGAAGAAGATGCCAAGGTTAACGAAGAAGATAAAGACGTTATTGATGACAGACCTAAATGCTATTCGCGGAGATCAAGACAACGAAGCAATATTACAGCGTGTTTAGAAGACGTACTATACACCGGACCAGTGAAAACGCAGGATGACCGAATGTGGGATCTGGCAATGATCAAAAAACTGCACTGTAAAAGAAGCGTAATCAACTTCAGGAAAAAGAGAAGTTGCTGTGAAGTGGAGTCGAACAGTTGTAAAAAGTAGATATAAAAAGTGAATTATTTCCCAAGTTGTGGCATTTTATATTCTCAATTCTAAATTCCCACATATATGTATAGTACAAGTGAAAACATTTAATTTACCCATAGGAGTTGGACACTGAACAAATCACACACAAGGTATTATTACCACTTCTTGGAGGATCCAATATCCAAAGAGTGGTGACTAGAGGTACCCCTCAGGGAGGAATCCTTTCACCACTTTTATGGAACCTGGCTCTGAATAAGTTAATCATAGACCTGGAGTTGTCCGGTCACAAGGTTATTGCCTACGCCGATGATATTTTCCTGATATGTTCAGGTAAGCACCCCAATACACTGGCTGAGGTGTTACAACACGCCCTATCTAAGATTTCATCATGGAGTGATGGATGCGGTCTGGGTATAAACCCAAACAAAACAGAGTTAATACTCTTCTCTCGGAGGCATAAAACACAGTATCTAGGTGTAGTCCTAGATAGAAAACTTACCTGGAAGCCTAACATCCAAGAAAGAGTACGGAAAGCTACAGTAGCGCTGTACTCGTGTAAGAAGGCTATAGGGAAAAGATGGGGTATGGAACCACGCATTGTGAATTGGCTCTATACAAGTGTCATACGGTCTATACTTATGTATGGGGTGACTGTCTGGTGGCCGGCACTAAACATAGCAACCCATCTCAAAGCAATGGACAAAGTTCAGAGGATGGCAGCACTGCTGATAACAGGTGCCCTGAGAACCACACCTTCTAAAGCCCTGAACACTATTCTCCACCTTCTACCGTTGGATCTCTTTGGTAAGCAAACCGCATCATTAGCCGCCATTAGGCTTAATTCAATCCAGACCTGGAAGCGAACTGATTTCGGTCACTCCAAAATATTGCACAATAGAACTGCCAGCAATATCGACTACACCTCGCCCAAGCCTTTCTTTGGAACAAAATTCGATTCCTTCTTTCCCACCAGATCGGAATGGGAGAAAGGTCCTCCCCAATGGGGGAACTCAATGCATCTCTACACTGACGGCTCCAAATTGGAAGGTAAAGTGGGTGAAGGAATATTCTCGGAACATTTGGACCTCGATGTCTCATTCCGCTTGCCTGACTACTGCAGCGTGTTTCAGGCGGAAATCATGGCTATAAAGGTAGCTGCGGACCGCCTGAATCAACTAACGCTACCTACAGACAGCGTATGTATTTTCTCAGATAGTCAGGCCGCTACTAAATCCCTTTCGGGAGTATACACAACCCCAAAACGGTTATAACATGTCGCTCAACACTAAATGACATAGCTGAGCATTTGAAAGTACGGCTCATCTGGGTGCCTGGACATAGTGATATTCCGGGCAATTGCAGGGCCGACGAACTAGCGAGAAACGGTACCACACGTCCTCTTTCGGACATTAACCACCAGCTGGGTAAACCGCTAGCTACATGCAAACTGGAACTCTCACAGGAGGTTCTCAAGATTGCTAACACTAACTGGAAAGAGGAATGCACCTGCCTGATTACCCGACAGATATGGCCAAAGATTGACCCTAAGCGGTCAAAAGGGCTCATCCTACTCGGTCGCAAAATAATTAGCAGTACAGTAGCCGTAATCACGGGTCACTGCCTCATAGGTAGACACGCCGATAGGCTGGGCGTGCCTTCAAACGACTTTTGTAGAAGTTGCCGCGACGAAGAGGAAGAGGAAACTATACTTAACCTCCTCGGTAACTGCCCGGCCCTAGCCAACCGTAGGAACCTGTTTTTGTGCTCCTCTTTCTTTAAAGAGTTAACCGAGCTGGGCTCCACGGATGTCTGAGACCTGACTCGATTTATCAGGAGTTCAAATTGGTTCCCGACAGCGAATTAAGGATGAACACCCTTCACAACCCAGTCAAAATTATTTTGACTTCCCGTGAACTGGTTCCACTGGATACAAAAAACTGGTTCGATACACAGGGGGCAACATGTTAACCCTCTCATTCCTTAGGTAGTTCAATAGGGTTGTCAAATTCAAGCCTCAACGTGGTAGCACAAAGGTAAGTGTGCCTTCTTAGGCAGCCACTTTAACCAAACCTAACCTACCACTTCTTGTATAGTACTTTGATTTTAGATAATGATAGGATTTAATATAATGGCCTTCAAGAAAAAATGTGTGAGTGTTTAATTTAAAATGGCTTTTACAACTACCTGCAAAGGTAAACAAAGCGGGTGCCTTGTGTTATAATTGAAATAAATGTGTATAGAGTTTCACATTATTCTTACTGCAACTGGTGCTATTTCCCAGCTATACAAAAGATCCACATCTTCCTTTCCCTAAGTTTTAATTAAATTTGCAAAGGATGATCGCTTAAAGAATATGTAGCCGTTCAGCTCAAAGTTTGCAGCACATAAATTAATAAAGCGCAAAGCGTTTCTGCTCCCTTTGGATAATTGAAAGCACAACAGAGGGGGCTATAAGAGACCGTTGATAAATTTAACATTAACAAGAACAGGTTTCACGTTAACCCCAACTGTGTCATTTTACTATACCTGGTGCAATATTCCTCTGAAATTGTGCTATTATTTTTGCTTAAAAGTCCTCTCTTCTGGACTTGGGGGGTATATGTCAAATTTTTTTTCTCATCATTTTACCATGCCGAGGAAAATTTGCTTCGGGGTCGCATAAAGGGAGCACGTAAATAGAAAGTCTTACAAGCTCGTTTAACATTGTTAAAAACATGAACCTGAGCTCTAGAGCAACTCGTTTACTCCGTCGACAAAGTTGAAATTAAAAGTTGACGTTTGTTTTCAGTCCTAAGTTAATAATCGGATTCCAAAACGAGGAGGAGAATGTTGCTTCCTGTGTACACAGCTCTCGATATGCTTTAATAACCGCTTATTTGAAGAAATATAAAGTTTGTAACTTTCCTTTTGCAACAAAGTTGTGTATGTACTTAGGTATATTGAGCCGAAAAACGTTTTGTTTATTTCGGACAAAGTTTTCCAATTCTATTCAAATGACTATCTAATAATAAATGTAGTTATATGGTCTTGTTGAAAATAATTTTATTATATTTACTTTCAGTAATGTATTTTTTAATATATCACTTCTGAGAACACTCAATAAGCAGCTAAAGATCTATAACAGATTGCATTTATCATTTCATAAAATAACATCATTCGAAATTGTTTACTACTGTGGTGGAGGTAAAGGCTGCGATCTGTAATGATATTGATGGGATTGAAAGTTAAATAAAAGAAATTCAGTGCAAAAAAACAGAGAATAGGTGAACAAATTGAATAGCACCAGCGTTAATTTTGTAAGAATCCGATATTATTCCATCCAATATTACACGGATTGAACAGTGAGATAGAAAATATTTAATTCATTTTAAAAAGCGTTGGTTAGGTTAGGTTACAGTGGCAGGGAAAAATCCTTGCATAGACGGATCCCTGGCGCTACCACATAGTGAAGGTTTCGTTTTGTGATCGTCGGAGAGTAGTAGCAGAAAAAGTACCTATCTCCGTTGCGAACTTCACAATCCTTTTCATGTTAATTTTCGAGGCTTCCTTTATACCCTCAATAAAGGCCCCGTACCGGCTGTATTTTCCTAGCAAGCGAAGGACAATGATAATAATAATATAGTTTCTTTTGCATTAGGTTCCTGACAGTGCTTGCACACATCAGAGTCTTATCAATGAGGGATTTCGATTTAAATTCGTTGGATCTTAGAGCTTTTAGCGCCTCTTGGCTGTCTACATCCTTACTAATTGAACTACTTGTTCCCAGCTTGAGAGTCTATTCTGGAGCCATATGTATAGATGTTTACGGTATCTGCAGGTTCTTCTGTTCTTGTTTCCAAGTCTAAAGTCCATAATCGGCAGCATGCAATTGGTAACTGCGTTGAGAGTCTCCAGACATAGTAGTTGAGACTCTCCGCTACTATGGCCGTACCCCCGCGCCTTCCGGAACTTTTACTTTTTTTTATATATACTATATTTAATACTATAATAATACTATATTTAAAAAGCCTTGTTTGCCTTAGAAATTCTTTCTTCTACATTTAGATCCCAGAACAGTTGGCTAAAATGAATTCCACATATTTAGCCTGCGGTTTCAGTTCCAGTAGCATACGGTCTGGCATCCTGAAGGTTGATACCTTACGCTTCCAAATGAATAGTATTATTTCGGTCTTGCGTGCGTTAATGCCAAGCTCTATGGTTTTCGCTCATGAGTTTAGTTTCCGTAGAGGTCCTTCCGTGATTTCGCTAATCGTGTTCAAAATCAGAGCAAATATTTAAAGTTTTCCTAAAATAACAGCATGCCAGCTCTTATTAAAGTTGTGAAATATCTAAAGCAATAATTTTAGACTGAATACTTAGTAAGATGGTTAGATTTCAGCTATTTTATCAACTTAAAGTTGATAAGTGTTTGAAAACCTTTAAACCTTTTTTATTGGGTAAACGTAAATGAGTTGCTACGTAAATAGAAAAAAATTTTACAATTGAGGCAAGAAAGACGTTTAGGTTTGGCAGAAAGAGGCGCCGTTCTTAAGTACTATGGGTACTTCCATCAGGACCCGTAACCTTAGACACAGCGAGCAGAGCGAGAATCTTGAGAAACTCCAGAGTGCGAAAATATAAAATACCTCACCTAAAGGTTTTTTGTTTGGATAGAGAGAGGGAAGAGAATATTTCTTAGTTCCGCGGACGGGTATATTTTATGGAAGTGTCTATTTACCACTCTCAAATTGCCGTGTAATTTCTGGAACTACACGTAAGTACACGATAAGTGCAAATAGTTCATATTACTGGTAATTGTTTATCACATCCTGTTCTAGATACAAACCTGTCGGGGCAAGGGGGAGGGGGGTGCAGAAGACCGCCCCAGTTAATAAAGCAACTAATAGCCTTATTAATACACCTCTTCCTCCCAGAAAGTCTAATAAAAATTTGACGTACTTTCCGTGTATTCCGTGTACACAGAAATTACACGGCAATTTGAGGGTGGTAAATAGGCACTACTTTTTTTTATATATATAATTAAAACGGAAAAATTGTCATGACTTAGAGGACGGGGACCGAAAACTTGGCTTCATCACGGTTTTAATGATGCTGAAATTCTTGACGATTCCTATCAGGTTTTTCGTAGCGATAGATATTCTGCAAGTCACACTTGGATTGCAGCTTGATTTATATTCCTTCTTTCTCCGACAGGCTCACAATTGAGCTCTTAGCTCTTAAGCTCTCTCTTATTAAGATGAACTTTTTCCTGCTCTGTTGTTATATTCCTCCAAATTTGACAAGCTTCGTTGATGCAGACGGCCGTAGTCTTTTTGACATTTTAATTCTTAGCTTAGATTTTATTAATAATATGACGAACCCAGAGGAAGAAATCATTCTTCTTGGTGACTTTAATTTACCCAACGTTCAATGAGTATTGAACACTGATGAAGAACACTACCTTCCCTTAAATTGTCTTACTGCTAGAGACTGTCTTTTTCTTGACGCCATCACTTCCTCTGGTTTACACCAAATGAGTGCTGTAAAGAACTCTTTGGGAAGACAGTTAGATCTTATCTTTGCTTCTGATTCGAGTACACAATAGTCGAATCGGCCTCTCGTAACTTATCCACTATTAATAGTTTGCATCCGCCTATTTTCATTTCTTTCTGCTACGATGGTTCTGATATTGCTGACCCCAACGTGGATAACTACGTTCTTTATTTTAAAAGGGCGGACTTCCCTGATCTTTCAAACAGGATCCTCTCAATTGATTTCCCATCTCTTTTTTATGGTAGGGATATCGACGAATGTGTTTCCATGTTTTATGACAGGATTTATTTAATTTTAATTTAATTTTTGATTTAATTCTTTTGTACCACTCAAACGGTCGACATCATCCTGTCATTCTCCCCCGTGGTATACTAGGGAACTACATGTAATACCTTGATAATGTTCGCAATAAGTTGCATAATGATCCTCGTTTTTTTTTTAAATTTGTGAATATGAAGAAGAAATCTGATAATTATCCATCTACAATGTGGTACAATGGATCCTCTAGTTGCAGTGCGCCCGATATAGGCGATAACATTGCTTATTTTTTTGAGGGCGCCTTTTCATCTGGCATTTTTGTGCCTTCCCTGGATGAGTTTGGTCATATTCAAGTCCGTCCCGCTGCCTCTATCGCTTTGCCCATTATACCTCGTGATATTATCATGGATGGTATCAAGGAGGTTAAACTGGACTTTTCTCCGTTCTTAAAATCCTGTTCTGACGCCTTACTCACTCCACTGGAACTCATCTTCAACAACTCCCTTCAGGCCGGTAATTTTCCTACGTTATGGAAGAGCTCCTTTATAATTCCTGTTTATAAAAAGGGGCATAAAAACTTAATAACAAATTATAGGCCAATCGCGATGCTTTCCTGTATACCCAAGAGGTTCGAATCTGTTATATATTCACAGCTTGTTGGGCTGTGTAAGGGGCTAATCTCATCTAATCACCATTTCTTTATGCCTGGTTGATCAACGACAACTAACCTGCTTGAATTTACAACACACATAATCTCTGCCTTCCAACCAGTTCTCCAGACCGACTGCATCTACCCCAACTTTAGCAAGTCATTTGATAAGCTCCCTCACTCTGTGATTATGCTTAAACTTGAAAAGCTAGGTTTTTCGCCTCTATTGCTCGACTGGATCCGCTCTTATTTAAAAGATAGGTCATACCGTGTATCTTACCGTAAAACTTCATCTAGAGTTGCTAGAGCTTCATCTGGTGTACCGGGGGGTAGCCACCTGGGGCCGCTGCTGTTCATTATTGCCCTTGACGACATTGTCCCTCTGATTAAGCACTCCAAAGTCTCACATCTACGCAGACGATATGAAGATTTTCTCATGCGTTAGAAACAGTTATGATTCTTCCTGCATTCAGGATGATTTAAATACCTTCAAGAACTGGTGTGGATCTAATGGCCTGCAGCTTAACATGGATAAATGTGATGTAATGTGAACAGTAAACCCAAAAAGAAATTGTATGAAATTATATTATAAGGTTATTCAAAAATTCTCAATTAGTCGAATTAATTCTTTACTGTAAGCACCCCGAAGTGGGCATTTATTTTGAACTTTGCTGTATTTTAAATCATTTATTATTGTTATTGCTTGTATACCGTATGATAGTCAATACAGTTCGATATTATTGTAAAAGCAATCGAGAGGGCAGAAGTTGCTAGGAAGCCGGACAGCTTAGACGTGTAAATTTTCGTTGAATAAAATTAGATACAAAGTCAATTAAGTTTTTCCATCCAGTTGTTTGTAAGTTAAAAACTCTTGGCTTAACATTTTGGCGCCCGAGCAGGGACTTGATGAGTATTTTAATTAAAAGTGCGATATCAAAGCTTCCATTACAGACATTTTTGAACATTTTGCCAGTATAGTGACTTTAATTTGTTGCTTTATCATTATCGGTTCGGTAAATTCGTGTGTGAATTTCGAAGTGGGCTCAAAGAAAGTATCACCATCGTTATTTGGATTATCATTTTCGTCGTTGGATTTTATGCAAATTTTGTTACCAGATATTGGATTTGTGATCTTGTTGAGGAGACTACTAACGGAAGCACACATACACAAAGATAAGTACAGTTATAGTTAAAGCTACTTTTGCTAATTATATTCGCTCTGCATTTTACTAATTTGGATTGAAATTTGTCGTCGTTAACAATTATCTGGAAATAAACATAAATTGAGGGTCTAATTTTGAAACTTTTGCCAATTTGCTCATTTGTTGAAACCGCTTCCCTACATACACTTAAGTAAGCTTACCATACATTTACGTTAGATAACTGCAGATTTACCGCAAAATGACGGAGTTAACTAATTTGAAAACTCAGCGAGCAAGTACAAAGGCATGTATTAGTCGCATAAGAAATTTGGTTGAAAATTCCAAGGATACTCTTACAAATACAGAATTAGAGTGCCGGTTAGGAATTCTTGAAGCATATTTCAAGCAATTATTAGCTTATCAAACATCCATCGAAAATTTGTCACAGGATAATGATGGGGAATCAAAAATTAGAGGTGATCTTTAAGATTTGTACTGCACTACAAAATCTAAAATTATGGCGTTATTAGCGGCTCATCGTAAGGAAAGCATTACTATTGCTGATAACTCTATTCACGAAGCTACTTTGTCACATATTAATCTACCCAAGCTAAAACTTCCAACGTTCTCAGGTGGGTACTCTGATTATCCGAAATTCATTGGCACCTTTAGGCAACTTGTGCATGTCAACAATAACTTATCACTTATAGAAAAATTTAATCATTTGCTGAATTGTCTTTCTGGGTCTGCTTTACGTGCAGTCAATGCACTGGAAGTCACAGAGGAGAATTATCCCAAAGCTTTACAAAGATTGGAGGATAGATTTGATAATAAGTGTTTAATATTGCAGGAACATATTACAAACTTATTTAATTTACCAAAGGTTTCGAAGCATAATGCTAATCAATTAAGAGACTTAATCGACAACGTTAATTGCCATTTTAGCGCTCTTTTGTCGTTGGGTTCGTATGAACAAATTGCGAATGCTATGATCATTCATTTGGCCCATACAAAGTTAGATGCAGACTCTCAGGCGAAATGGGACGAGGCTATTGATTACTCCAAGCTTCCTAAGTGGGATGATTGTTCTAGGGTTTTGAGTCGTCGCTGTCAATTCTTGGAAACTAAGGATACCAATAATAGTTGCCCAGAGCCCACTTCGTTCGGTCGTAACCTCGGTACTGGCAGCAAGCCTAAATTGCTTTCAAATAGCAATGTTCGCTCTACAAAGTCTACATCGTTAGCAGTTATGCAGGGTTCGTGCGCGTTTTGTCAGACCCAAGGGCATACAATACACAAATGTAAAAGTTTTGTAAACATGAATGTCATTGATCGGTTCAAGGAGATAAAAAGGTTAGGATTGTGCGTCAATTGTCTTGGAAAAGGGCACTCAATTAAAACGTGTAAATCTTCAAAATGTCGCATTTGCTCGCATCCACATCCCACAATGTTACATCGTTTTGTATCGACTCCGGCTTCTTTAGAGCAAACATCCTTCACGTCAAAAATTAGTTCTTCTTCTGAACTTAGCCAACCTTCAACAAATTTAGTTAGTGCTGCTGTTCAAGCTTATAACACTGAGGAAAACTCCAAGGGTCATGTGTTCTTGGCTACAGCTGTTGTTACAATTCAGGACATTTGTGGCTCTTTCCACCTTGCTAGAGCGCTATTAGATTCCGCGTCACAAGTCAACCTTGTAACAGAAAATCTAGCACAAAAACTTCGTCTTCCAAGGAAAAAAATCCATTCAAACCTCTCGGGAGTTGGAGAGATTAACACACAAATTCGACACAAAGCATACGCAGTTATCAAGTCACGTCTTAACAACTTTGATATGAATTTAGATATGTGGATTCTTCCAAAAATTACTGATGTCCAACCTGAGACTAGCGTGAACACTTCACACTGGAACATCCCGAAAAATTTGGAGCTCGCAGATCCACAATTCAACACTCCACAACAAATCGATATGTTAATAGGAGCCGATCAATTTCTTAATCTGCTTTTTGTGGGACAAATAAAATTAGGTGAGGGTCTTCCGACATTACAGAAGACGCTGTTAGGATGGATAGTATCTGGAACATACAAGGAATCATGCTCATCTGTAGGCAGATACAACACGTTAGTGTCTCAGGAGAAGGAGGTCTTTGGCACAACGCTCGACGAAATTGTTCAACGATTTTGGAAAACTGAAGAAATAAATCCAGCGCAGTCGTCAGGGCTTTCTGAAGATCAAATAAAATGCGAATCAATTTATGTGAATAGTGTCAAGCGTTTGGAAAATGGAAGATTTATGGTAAAGGTACCATTTAAGGATAGTCCAGAAAAATTGGGCACTTCGTTTAATATCGCAGTGAAACGATTTATCAATCTCGAACGAAGACTTGATCGAAATGTTCAGCTTAAATTGGAATACTCCAAGTTTCTACAGGAATATCTTTTGTCAGACCATATGGAACCGGTTAATAAAACTGACGTCCCAGAACTTCACTATTTTATACCCCATCAATGCGTGTTGCGACCAGATAAAACCACAACCAAGTTGAGAGTGGTGTTCGACGCATCGTGTTCAACGTCCTCTGGTGTTTCTCTGAACGACCTTCTATTGACTGGTCCTACAGTTCAGGATGACCTTCTCTCGATAATTTTCCGTTTTCGCTGCCATAGATGGGCTTTAACCGCAGATATATCCGCCATGTATAGGCAAATAATGGTATATCCTGAAGACAGGGATTTCCAATATATTTTATGGCGAGACAAGTCTGATGAAGATTTTAAAGTATTCAGATTGAAAACGGTCACATATGGAACCGCTTCCGCACCTTACCTAGCTACGAGATGTTTGAAACAACTCGCGGACGAAAACGCTGACATCTATCCTAAGGCTTCAGAAATAATTCAACATGACTTTTATGTTGACGATTTGATCACAGGCGGAGATACGCAGGAAGAAATATTTCAAATTTCCCAAGATATAGATAAAATTTTATGTTCAGCCCAATTGAATCTGAGAAAGTGGTATTCAAATAACACGGAATTTCTAAGACAAACTCCAGAAGAAAAGAAGGAAAAAACTATTAAAATCAATGACTGGGATATCATCAAAACATTAGGGATAGTATGGGAGCCTATTTCAGATGAATTACGTTTTACTTACCAGCCTGGTTCAAATAAATTCTTAAAGGTGACTAAACGGACTATTTTATCGGATCTATCACGTCTCTTTGACCCGCTTGGGTTAATTAATCCCGTCGTTGTCGCAGCAAAGATTTTTATGCAAGAAATTTGGTTGTTGAATTTAAATTGGGACGAATCTCTACCCCAAGAGTTAGAATCTCGTTGGAAACAGTTTAAGGATGAATTGAAGCTAATAGAAAACATCCGCCTTCCTAGATATGTATTTCCCACAAACGATATAATCCTAACAGAATTACATGGATTTTCTGATGCATCAATTAGGGCGTATGGCTGCTGCATCTATTTGCGCTGTGTTGACTCAGGTGGGAACGTGACAACAAACCTACTGACTGCTAAGTCAAGGGTAGCTCCTCTTCGTCCAACACGATCTCTACCATGCTTAGAACTCTGCGCTGCTGAGTTATTAGCTAAATTGCTTCAAAGAGTAAAACATAATTTTAGAAAGGAATACAACAACATCTATTAATGGACAGACTCGGAGATAGTTTAAGATTGGTTATCAGCACACCCATCGAGCTGGAAAACTTTCGTCTGCAACAGAGTATCCACTATACAAGAACTTACTGCTGGAGCAACATGGCGTCACACAAACTCGAAAAATAACCCTGCTGATATTGTGTCACGAGGAGGACATCCTTCACAATTATTGGAATCAGATTGGTACACGGGACCCCCGTTCCTTCAATTGTCTCCTACTTCATGGCCGGCGGTAAAACCTCGTCACGCTTTAGAGAATGTTCCGGAAAGGCGTAGGGCAACAACAATTCTCGTTAGTACTGAAACGAATACACTTCTTAACTCGATCTATGCGATGAGCAACTTCAAAAAAAATTGTAAAAGGTTTACAATAGTTCTCAGATTCATTCAAAATCTTAAATGCAAACAAAACAACAAGGTTCTAACAACAAGCCCAATATCTCCACAAGAAATCGACAACGCTTTCCTAAAAATCATCAGCCTCATCCAGGAGCAACACTTTTGCGAGGATATTCACGCACTGCGAAACGACGACGAACTTCCTTCAAAAAGCTGTTTGAAAGGTTTAAGCCCCTTTCTTGACGCGACATTAGGATTTACTTTGTTGCGTGTTGGAGGCAGATTGAAGAACTCTAATTTGCCTTACACTGTGAAATGTCCAATTTTATTACCAAAAACTTGTCCTTTTGTTGATTCCTATTTGGTTCACTTACATGAGAGAAACTTCCACGCAGGCGCACAAGCTCTGCTAACACTAGTTCGCCAGCGCTTTTGGATAATCAATGGCCGAGATTATGTCCGAAGAATTGTACGCAAATGTCTTCACTGTTTTAAGTATCGTCCAAAGATGCTGCAGCAAATTATGGGAGAGCTTCCTGAAGGTCGTGTGTCAGCTTGTTTGCCTTTCACTCATTCTGGTGTTGACGTCTGCGGTCCATTCGAGACCACATATAGAATTCGCGGCAAAAGGCCATACAAATCGTATCTTGCAGTGTTTGTTTGCTTCGGAACCAGAGCTGTCCATCTGGAAGTGGTCTCGGACTTAACATCCGAAGGTTTTATTGCCGCACTAAAGAGATTTATTGGTCGTCGGAACCTCTGTCAGCATATATACCGCGACAATGCCACCAACTTTGTGGGAGCGAGGCGACAGTTAACAGAACTACGAGATGCATTTTTTGTGCAACAAGTGCAAACAAACATCAACAACTGGTGCACAGATAATGGTATACAATTTCATCATATTCCTCCCAGATCACCACATTTCGGAGGGATATGGGAGGCTGCTGTGAAAGCTGCTAAGGGTCATATCTACAGGACTTTACGATCATCGTTGTTGACCTTCGAAGAGTTCACCACTGCGTCCATCCAAATTGAGGCGATTCTCAATTCAAGGCCGATTACTGCAATGTCCAATGACCCCAATGACGAGCAAGCGTTAACTCCAACCCATTTTTTGAATCAGGCACCCTTAAATTGTCTTATCGAACCAAACCTTTCTAGTAATAATATTTCATATATTCGCAGATGGCAAATTGTTACATCTATTCAGCAACACTTTTGGCGGCGATTTGTAAAAGAATATCTAGTGCAGCTTCAGCAAAGGCATAAGTGGCAAGGCTCATCTCCCAACGTTAAAGTTGGCACTCTGGTTTTCATTCATGAAGACGGTCTTCCTCCACAAAAATGGTTGTTGGGTAGAATAGTAGCTGCTATACCTGGTGCGGATGGCAAAGTTCGAGTTGCTGACATTAGAACTCAGGGAAAGGTAATTAGAAGGGCTGTCCACAAACTGGCTCCACTACCACTGGAGGAGGATTGTTGAAACTTACACATCACGTTTCAAGGCCGGCGGAATGAACAGTAAACCCAAAAAGAAATTGTATGAAATTATATTATAAGGTTATTCAAAAATTCTCAATTAGTCGAATTAATTTTTTACTGTAAGCACCCCGAAGTGGGCATTTATTTTGAACTTTGCTGTATTTTAAATCATTTATTATTGTTATTGCTTGTATACCGTATGATAGTCAATACAGTTCGATATTATTGTAAAAGCAATCGAGAGGGCAGAAGTTGCTAGGAAGCCGGACAGCTTAGACGTGTAAATTTTCGTTGAATAAAATTAGATACAAAGTCAATTAAGTTTTTCCATTTAGTTGTTTGTAAGTTAAAAACTCTTGGCTTAACATAATGTCATTCTCTAGGAACCTAGGCACGTATTTGATTATAGCTTTGCGGAAACTATTATCCGTCGTGTGGAGTCCGTTACTGACCTTGGTGTAAAGCTAGACAAAAAACTCGATTTCAAGTTTGTTTTTCAACTATGATAGGTATTCTTGCTGACTTACCCTTTTTTATAGCACAATTTCCATCTGGTACGAGTAACAGAACGCCAGGATACAAGGGTGTGAATTCTGGCTAACACAAGCTAATATTGACAATAAAACAAAATTACACCAACATTTTTATAACTTTTCGCAGCAATAATTAAAATTAATTGCCTTTTAACCAAAACAAAAATTGTCGACCCTTCATCTTAAAAATGCTGTTTATTTAAAGAATTTCCTACAAAAGTGCAATAAAATAATTAGTTATTCAGGGATTTCCAAGGATGCGTTTTTTCTAATCCTTTGTCTACCTCGCCATGTTGCACTTTTTTGGAAAGGTAATAAGATGGACAATCCAATAAAAATAAAAAAGTGTACCAATTACATGAATTTCGGAGAAAATTTGGGAAAATGCTCAATTTTAGGTAATCGCAAATAATTTTTTTTCACTTTTGAAATTGACTGTACCTGCAATGGTAGGAGTTAGTTCAACACTGTAGAAAATTTTGAAAGGTTATTGGGATAGTAATTTTGTAGCTTTTGTTTGGCGTCGCTGTGTTCGGTAGATCAAAAAATAAAAATAAGAGAGTAATCAGCATACCATGAAAATTGTAAATATTTGAATCACCTTGTAACTCCCAACCGGTTGAGAATGCGCACCCCCCCCCCCCCCCCCCCTCCCGCAAGCCATACAACTTTTTGTTTAGCTAGGTAAGAACCAGAGCACCTAACTCCTTTTGGCACGTCAGATCTGAAACACCCTGTATACTCGTTTATCAACATATATAGGTACGCCCAAAATATGAGGTTTATTAAATATTACAGTCAAATTTGCCTCATCTGCGAGCAAATTGATTGCAAGCACCTGAGCACGTAGCGTAAAATTAATCATTTTAGTTCTTAGCTGAGAAGGATATAAAACATAATCAAAAGGGCTTAAGACTAAAGGCAGAGGCGGATTTTTTCACCCTACTCGTATTCATCCCATTCTCAAGTACTCACCCACTTCGTTATAATAAGAACATGCAAAATTGTAAAATTCATAAAAAGAGGATTTTCCCCAAACCAGTCCGGTAGAGATTTTCGCGGTTCAAAAGATCCAACAACCAACCGAGGACGGAAATGAAAATCTCACGCTTGATGCTAGCTTCCATGGGCTCATGCTAAAAATTTTCAGTTTTTCATATTTTTTAGTCTGCCACTTCCTTTGCCATTTCCCTTTGTGATTATTTAGCTTTTTTTTGGAGAATATGCTATATAACTCTTTGCTATTTTCCGGGACGTGTCCAACTTTCTGATAGCGTTGTTGACCATGTGACGCAGTTGTGAATATTTTTTAGATCAGCCCTTAATAGGGGAGCAGTGCTATTTAAGAGTCTGATTGTTACAGGATATTGCCAGCTTAACACCCCTAACGAGAAGAAAAGCTTCCTCGGGTGCGCCTAATAGAAGTCGCATATAATTGAAGTTCTGCTTGGAATGTTAACGAGTTCTGTAAATGGCTTTAAGCTCAAAGGAAAGAGAATGACAACGAAAAGAGGGTGAAGAAAATCTTTTATTTCGCACTGTTTAAGTCCGTGAAGATAAAAGGATAATTGGAAAGAAATTTCTATCTAAGAAAACTGTTCTTGTTAATGGTAATGGTGGTAACTTTTGTTTTTTTAACAAAACAAATTCACATCGAGAGAAGCTGCTCAAATTAACGAGGAATTCCACAACATCCAAAATTTGTTTGCTCATTTACCACGGCCGATGTAAAACATTTCATGAGATTACTCCAATTAAATTTTATTTCAATTAGTGACAAATGAAAAAACAAACAGGAGTGATTGCTCTCAGATAAAGTTAAAATATAATGAACTTGGATGAGTGAATCTATAATGAAAACAACTATGTTCTTCATGCAGATAAATATCCAATTTATGCCAAAAATGTAAAAGTATCTCATCGACCCTTATCGAAAAATTGCACTCTGCAATCGCTTGATTGTAATAAATTAAAGCGTGTTTAAATAATATCAATACAGACCAAAAATATGGAGTTTGTTTGAAATCAATTACAATTATTGCGAGGATATCGCTTGCCATTATAAGTGTTGGGTGTATTCCAGTTCAGTAATAAATTCCAATTTCTACCTATTCCAGTACTGATGACTGTACCAGAAAATATATAACACCTTTTTCCAGCCACATAATAGAAACGTAATTTGTACACGACTTAATGGGCTTCATAATTGTAGCTTTCAAGATGTTATTTTTATAATAATGCCAATGTTCAGAAAATTCAATATGATGCAATAACAAAGCCTTTGGCTGGTTCAGTCATTCTCCCTTCTACTTGTAATCATGAAACTGAATCCTTTTTTTTTCTTTGAATTTATAACAGGCTTAATCTAGTCGAGGTATAGGCTAGACTTTTAGGTCTTAAGCTGAAGGTGTTGCTGTGATCATAGGTTTTAGGAACCCATCACCCAGATTTCCTGAGCCTGATTGCACGACGTCCTAAGCAACACAGGGGCTCAAAGGACCCAGAGAGAGTGACTGTACTACATAATGCGTGGAATTAGATCTGGTTATCAGGGGGAAGCAACTGCAGAAGCACATTTAGAGCTTCGGTTGGAGTGGTCCGCAGGGCACCGGTAGTGCCGTAGGGATGGGGGATCGAACTAAGAAAATCGATTCAGTAAGGATCGATCTGTAATTTATTTCCGATTTCGTAGATCGATTAATTGCCTTAACAAGATCGATATCCAAAGATCGAACGGATGGATTCAGTTAATTAGATCTGTTTCTCTATATAAAAATATTATTTAATAAATCGGTTTACTTATGACACTAAGTAAACCGATTTATTAAATAATAGAAAACAGCCTTTATAGCTTATAAATCTTGATTAAGGGGACCCGGTGGTCTAGCGCGCGTAAATTTAAGGCATTTTCAGGATTTTTTTTAAGGTAAAACTAATTTAAAAAACGATAATTGAACTATGTACATTTAATAAACTACTCAATACAAAAAAAAACTTATTATAAAAAAAAAATATTTATAAAAAAAATGTGGCTGAAAATAACACCCTCAAAAAAA
The DNA here is from genome assembly GCA_964036015.1 of Leptarthrus brevirostris. NCBI lineage: Eukaryota > Metazoa > Arthropoda > Insecta > Diptera > Asilidae > Leptarthrus > Leptarthrus brevirostris. Next base: position 97,018,921 of record OZ038374.1, read on the forward strand.
TCGACCTGGGTGGCGTTGATGATTTCAGCTCTGTCAGTCATCTGAACAATAGAAAAAAAGATTATTAATCTATATGAGTGTCTCTATCGTTGGAACTAAAATAAATTTTTGAATTTTTGGTACCAAAAATACGACTTTTTTTCGATACTTTTTTAACAAAAAAAAAAAGTTATTAAAATAAAATTTTTTTTTAGTTCAGACGATAGTCACTGGCATACTGAATAACATATTCAAAATTTAGCCCAATCGGATGGATAGTTTTATTTTTTTGCTCTACGCCGTGCAGACAAAAGTAGTTTTGAGATAAATGAGCTTGAAGTTTTCCATTCATGAGGCGGGCCAACCGTTCGCTACCTGCTATAAAGACTGTAGAAACTAAAATACTGTCAATATTATAATAAACATTTAACAGTATATTATCGAAAGACTATACTTTGGAAAAATTAAAAAAAAAATATTCGATTTTTTGAAAAATGTAGACCACCGGGTCCCCTTAAGCCGCAATGGGTATTTCAGAAATATTGCTTATTTAATTGAAAAAAAAATTGCGATGGAATAGAGTCTTATTTGAAAATACATACTAATACTGACTAGTCTTAATTAAAGGAACACAACTAAAAATGTACACCCCAAAAGTAAAAGGGAAGCACAACTTTAGTGCCGCGCATTTGCAGGCGCAAAATTTATTTTTACTAATAGCAGAAACATTGCAGGAATATTTTCAAAAAACCACACCAAAGCATTTCTATGTCTGATTTCAGAAGCGATTCCAGAACATTTTATGAGTATGTACGAAGAATAATCTCGTAAATGGGAAGGTTTCTGGTCTCAGCCCTAAAAATGTATATCTTGGGGACGTTTTTTTGAAAATATACTGGGGGTGTTTTGTTCTTTCTTTTTAAACGGAAGTCACCGCAAGTAAAAGTTGAAAGTTCAACTTCATTTTCCTCCCTGTCTTTATCTTGCCAAAGGAAAAAATGGCCGACGCAGCAACGTTAAATTCAAACATGTACTATTCAAAAAAGATAATTGTGAAAGATGAGATTTGAGGAGCCTGCTCCTTTGTTTTTAAAATGATTCTTGAAAGTCTGAAAGTGTACCTTTATATCCTCTTTTCGACAATTACATAAGTGAAGAGAGAAACATGACTACCTCTCAGTTGAAAATTTCAAAATGGACGCTGTTTTAGTTAACTATTCAAGTGGTAATTGTGATTGAAAAAACATAAAGACTTTTCATATAAGACTATTTTAATAAAAGACTATGTAAGATTTTAAAGCACGCAAAATCAATTTTTCGTCTTTTTAATTTATTGTAGAAAAGTTTTTTTTATACCACTCACCATCACTTAAATACCTAAATTTATATTATTTTTAAAGTGTAAAAGTTGCCAAATTTGAGACTTTAGATTAAAAAAAAACTATTAATAAGTGTCAAATCTTTGATAGAGTAAAAATGTGCAGAACTCAAAAAAATATACGCTTCTTTCAGGAGATTATACGTCGAATCTACGTGTATTCCAGATGCGTTTCTTGCTAGGATTATACGTGACCGCATATAGACTTGTCTATTTCACTAGCTATATTCCACTTGGAGTTGATTTGAAAATTCCGCGTAAACTAATATGCATAACGTTTAGGCTATCGGTATACACAATTCAACTTACTTTCGAAGGAATTCCACGTCGAATCGTGTGTTCTAGGTGATTTTTTGTACTGGATTGACTGCGTAGCAAAAAACAATTTGAAAAAAATTTAAAATCCCACATTCGAATATCACTTATTTTAGATTTTTCTTTAAATAACTTAATTTTTTTCTCGTTGGGGAATCGCCAAACAAGAAATAAAACATAACAAGCCACCAATCACAAAATTATACAGTAGTCATTAAACTGCACAGTTAACACTAAAATATTATAACGATCAAAAACGCATTCATCTAACATTTACGATCCTTTCAAACTTTTATTTACATTTGTCGGATTATTACACAAATTAAAAATATAATGCAAAAAAATCACGGGTGAGGTTGTTTAATTTTTGGCACGTCTTAAATAGATCGAAATCGGAAATAAATAAATCGATTCGAGCTGAATCGGTCACGCGTAAAATCGATTCGAAAATCGGCAGATCGGAGGCTTAAAGATCGATCTCTCGAGATCGAATCGAAGATCGCCCATCCCTAGTGCCGATGATGATGATGGTTCCCTGCACTCTACTTAATCAGTGAACCGTGAGGATTGGACGCAACACCGCTGTGTCCAACCACGGTGTCATTTTGCAGACCCCATATTTTTCCAAAGGTACGTCTGGAAGCATATATACCTTTTTACCCGCTTCTTATGTTTAGCTTCCAGTTCAGTTTGGGATCCACGATTAAACTCAAATACCTGTGGCCCATTTAATTTAGGAGAGCAAAGCGTTGTACTTTGGTTTTTGTGGTGAAAAGAAAAATCTTAGTTTTACATGAATTCACAGCCAGTGTCCTTGGACCATCTGCTCAACTCCTTCAGAGTATCCTCCAAAATTTCGCTGATCACGGCGAGAAAGATCCCTGATACTAGGAACACCACATCATCTACGTAGGCGACGACCTTGACTCACCTCTATTCAAGTCTGAAACGGACTTTGTTCGTAGCCATCAGACATAGCAGGGAAGAGAGGACCCCCTTCGGGGCGTTTCGCGGGAGAAGGGCCTGACGATCCGACTAATTCTGAATCCGGGCTAGATTATCCTTTCCTTTAGCATAGTAGTTATCCATTAACCAATACTTTTTTTTTTTGCGTACATAGGTAAAGGCTAATATTTATGTCCAAGAATGCAGCCAGGATATATGAGTTGTTCCGTTTCAAAACTTGTCTTATCCACACTATCACACGAACTAAGTTGATAATGAGAAATCGTTGATGGTAACATTCATTGGTTTGTTTAATTTGCACCGACTTCAAAATGTTGCAATAGATATAAAATTAAAAATTATTTTATGCATTTTAGCGCTTTTGGTGAAGTGGGTTAAACTTTTTTTTTAAAAACTATTTTTTAGTAGACATTTTTACAGCATTGCCAGACTATTTTTTGCATGATTGAATAGGAAAATTAAGGAATATTTAATATTTACTCTAGGCAGAAAACAACCGCGGCCAGTGGGGTTCGAACCTGGGACTCCTATGGAGAACGCCAACACGTTATCTTTTACTCTGGAAAATCAATATGATGTATTTAAAATGTAAAAGCTTTTAATGGAAGCTGTCACGTTTTAAATCCTTTTTATTTGCTTTAAAAAATTTGATCAGTCAGTCAGTAACCCGACTCTACTCTCTTCCTGAAATTAAAACACGTTCGGCTGTACTTCGATTCCAATATAAAACTACTTATAAATACTCAAAAGTATTTGCGAATTACTTGTTAAATCTTTTTCATTCTTTTCAAATAATTGCAATTACCTTTAGTTGCATTGAAAACTTTATTATTAGCAATCATAGTGTACGTAACTAGTTAAAAACTAAATAGATCAAAAATATTCTTTACTTACCCACCCCATTTTTTTTTTATATATATATATGATGTTGCCAAAGCTCAGGGGATGCCCTATGATGCTAAAGCACAGCCTTGGCAGGAAAGGAATTAAGGATGAGGGAAATGGGTTAGGAGGTTGAGTGAAGGAGGTGTCGATGTACGCCCCGTTTGAAAGTTTCAGGCTCATAAGACGAGGGAAAAACAGAAGATGGTAAACTGTTCCACATTCGTGTTGTTCTGCTAAGAAAAGATTCCCGAAATTTGACGGTACGTCCAAATTTGACCCGGAGAGTAAAGGGGTGGGAGCGACTTGTAGATCTTGTATCGCGCGTTGTAATGAGTCTACAAGGAATCAGGCTAGCGATTTCGTTAGAACAATGGCCATGGAAATAGCGATAAAAGAGTGAGAGACAACCGACATTCCGTCGATGCTCAAGAGAGTCAAGGCCCTCAGAGATTGAGGAATCGCCAATAAGTTTAACAGCCTTACGCTGAACTTTGTCTAACGCGGACAATGCGGTGTGTCCTGCCCCTGCCCAAATATGGGAATTATATTCAAGTCTAGGCCTAATGTGGGACTTGTAGATCAACGCTAAGTCGGGTGGGGTGAAATATTTCTTACATCTCTGTAGAAAACCTAAACATTTCATCGCACTTTTGGCGATTGCAAATATATGATCAGTCCAGCTAAGATTGCTGGATATCTCAATACCCAAGATCTTTAGGGAGGGTGAATTGGGTATATTCACTCCGTCGACTGAAATGGGTTGGGGGTGGACTGGGCGTTTTTTAAGGGACATTAAACAGCATTGAGTTTTGGATGCATTAAACGTAACACGATTTGCTCTGCCCCAAGCGAGGACCTTAGAAATGTCGTTGTTTAATGATCTAAACATGCGTTCCCGATTGACTTCTGTAGCATTTCCACGTGAATTCATTACAGAATCAAATGAGTACGCGAAATCAAGGGTGCTGTCGTCGGCAAAACTATGAATAGGATTGAGAGTAAGGGATAAGAGATCATTGATGAAAAGAAGAAATAAAGTTGGTGAAAGAACTGAACCCTGAGGTACACCGGCATTTATTTCGTGGGATGCAGATGTAACGCCGTCAATAACTACACGGATTGAACGGCCTGACAAAAAGCTCTCTATCCATTTAACGAGGGTAGGATGCAGACCAAATGTTTGAAGTTTGGCTAAAAGGGCAGCATGCCAGACTCTATCAAAAGCCTTTGAAATATCAAGAGCGACGATTTCGGACTCACCGAAATTATGGAGACAATGATTCCAACGCTCCGTTAGAGCCGTTAGTAAGTCTCCGGTTGAGCGGCCAGCGCGGAAACCGTACTGGCAATCGTTGATAAGATGGTTATTTTCTAGATATGTCAACAACTGAGAGTTGATGAGTGATTCAAAAACTTTGGATATGATCGAGGTTAGTGCAATTGGTCTGTAGTTAGAGGGGTCGCATGCCTCTCCTTTTTTAAGTATCGGCTGGACATGAGCAAGTTTCCATACACTTGGAAATATTCCTGTTGAATATGACAGGTGAAAAAGTTTGCGCAGAGGTTTAGCCAAAGCAGAGGCGCAGCATTTTAAAACAAGGGGCGAGAAACCATCAGGCCCAGTAGCTTTGGACACGTCGAGTTTCGAAAGTACTCTAAAAACTTCCCGAGTGCGAAAGTGTAGCGGCTTTTGCCTACTAATGCACTGTGATAGAGATGGAAGTGGCTGCGATGATGGTGGCAAGTACGAGTTAGCAGCAAAATTAGCAGCAAACAGGTTGGCCTTGTCCAATGAGTCAGTAAAAACATTCCCATTATAAATGAGTGGTGGTGTTGACGAACAGGTGAAATTGTTCTTTACGGTTTTTACTAGAGACCAGAAGCCCTTACTACCCTTTTGAGTAGAAAATACCTTCCGTCTGATGTTCTGGTCGAAATTGAACTTAGCCCGGCTAATTGCTGAATTGCAAATATTCCGCGCATCTCTATAGATACGTCTCGATTCCTCTGAAGGGCACAATTTATATGCCTGGAAGGCTGCTTCCTTCTTTTTAATGGCTGCGAAACAGTCATTATTGAACCAATTGGTGTTAGTTGGTTTGATGTTCTTGAAGCTATGAGGAATAAAGCGATGCATTCCAAACCATAGGATGTTCAAGATATAATCGGTGCTTCTGTTAACGTCCTTCATAGAAAAGCAATCAGACCAGTCCAGCTCTCTGAGATATTTATTAAGTCCCGCCCAATCAGCATTTTTATAATGCCACACTAATCTTTTGGTGGAGTTTAGATTAGTGGTTGTCAGAGAGGAGATGGAGAATTGGGCGGAGATTAGACAATGGTCCGAATTACCCAAGGGAGACGTCACCGAAACCGAGTATTTTTCTGGATGCGATGTTAGAAATAGATCTAAAAGGTGCGCGTTGTGCCCCGAAGTATCAGGAACACGAGTCGGACACTCAACCAGTTGCTGTAAATTAAAAGACTCACTAAATAACTCGACGTGTCTTCCAGACGGGCTTGTGGTAGAAGAATGCCTGAGCCACTGGGTGTTGTGGACGTTGAAATCTCCAGCAAGAACGATTTCAGAAGAGGGGGATAATTCCAAAATCTTATCGATATCGGAAGACAGTTTATCGAAGGAGCACACAGTGTCAGTGTCAGACATATTCGGGCTGCGGTATAAAAAGCAGAAGTGAATAATGTGCCGATAGAGTTTAAATCTAATCCAGACATAATTAAATTCTGGATTAGTAGAAGAGAATTGAGGGAGATAGGAGAATGGCACATCATTTCTAATATAAACCGCGATTCCCCTCTGAGGAGAGAAGAGCGGCACTAAGTGATAACCAGGGATGTGATACTGATTAATATCAGAATCGGAAACAACCTTGGTTTCGCTTAGTGCAAAAACTGCCGGATTTTCCGCGATCAAGTGGCAGTAAACCGAAAAATGGTTACTTTTTAAGCCACGAATGTTGCAAAAATTAAATAAAAATTTTTGCATAGTCCCGGTCTTAATTTTCCCAAAACAAAACAAACGAAAACGTACACAAACACAAGGACTGACGAACGGGATCCACAGATGCAAAGCAAAGCCGCCTCTGTGAAAACAAAGCCAGCAGCAGTGTTATGCCTGCTGTGCTGAACTTTGATCTCGACGAAGGCAGCTGAATGCTCTGCAGTGGAGACCCGTTAAACGCATTCAATGCAGCACGATTGTACTACATTGAATGTTGGATGGAAGAAAATAAAAAATAGATAGGAACGGACTCACCAGACTGTGCTTTCAAATAGAGCATAAAAGCCCTTCACTCCGGCAAGATGGCACTAGCACTTTGATTTTTTAAAATTCGATTCGCTTTCGCAACCGCTTTAAAAATTTATTGGGGAGCAAGACACGGCGGCACGTCCGTCCCCGTCAGTAGTTCAGCTCAAACTCCCTTTCAACGGGCGCGGCATTTAAAGGTGAAGGCAATTATTTACATAAAACTTAAACAAGTTTTTACAACACGAGTCATATTTTAAATTATTTTTTATTTTTCAAGTATTACAAATATTGATGTCTTCTTGGGTTATTAAAAATGGTGTCACTGCGTAATTTTTTCTCCGTTTATGAGATGCACTAAGCAATAAAAAGTCTGTTTGCCCCCCCCCCCCCCTGCTTTGGGTAAAAATGGTTCCGTGGTGGGAGTTAAACGATACAAAATAGTGTAGCCGATTAGATAAAATTGTAGATACCTTGTAAGCATGGTATATATCGTTGGTGGAGTAGTGATGACGTTTCGACCAGCCATTCCGAAGATCTTAGGTTCGAACTCCGTCGTCAGCGACCCAT